>CAKXYN010000062.1:0-9362500 GCA_935064755.1 Tragelaphus eurycerus
CAAATAAATAACTTAACTCTACACCTAAAGCAACTAGAAAAGGAAGAAATGAAGAACCCCAGGGTTAGTAGAAGGAAAGAAACCTTAACAATTAGGGCAGAAATAAATGCAAAAGAAACAAAAGAGACCATAGCAAAACTCAACAAAGCCAAAAGCTGATTCTTTGAAAGGATAAATAAAATTGACAAACCATTAGCCAGACTCATCAAGAAACAAAGGGAGAAAAAAGCAAATCCATAAAATTAGAAATGAAAATGGAGAGATCACAACAGACAACACAGAAATACAAAAGATCATAAGAGACTACTATCAGCAATTATATGGCAATAAAACGGACAACGTGGAAGAAATGGACATATTCTTAGAAAAGTACAACTTTCCAAAACTGGACCAGGAAGAAATAGAAAATCTTAACAGACCCACCACAAGCACGGTAATTGACACTGTAATCAGAAATTTTGCAACAAACAAAAGCCCAGGTCCAGATGGCTTCACAGGTGAATTCTACCAAAAATTTAGAGAAGAGCTAACACCTATCCTACTCAAACTGTTCCAGAAAATTGCAGAAGAAGGCAAACTTCTAAACTCATTCTATGAGGCCACCATCACCCTAATACCAAAACCTGACAAAGATGCCACAAAGAAAGAAAACTACAGGCCAATATCACTGATGAACATAGATGCAAAAATCCTTAACAAAATTCTAGCAATCAGAATCCAACAACACATTGAAAAGATCATACACCATGACCAAGTGAGCTTTATCCCAGGGATGCAAGGATTCTTCAATATCCGCAAATCAGTCAATGTAATACACCACATTAACAAATGGGAAAATAAAAACCATATGATTATCTCAATAGATGCAGAGAATGCCCTTGACAAAATTCAACATCCATTTATGATAAAAAAAAAAAAAAAACTCTCCAGAAAGCAGGAATAGAAGGAACATACCTCAACATAATAAAAGCTATATATGACAAACCCACAGCAAACATTATCCTCAATGGTGAAAAATTGAAAGCATTTCCTCTAAAGTCAGGAACAAGACAAGGGTGCCCACTTTCATCACTACTATTCAACATAGTGTTGGAAGTTTTTGCCACAGTAATCAGAGCAGAAAAAGAAATAAAAGGAATCCAAATTGCAAAAGAAGAAGTAAAACTCTCACTGTTTGCAGATGACATGCTCCTCTACATAGAAAACCCTAAAGACTCCACCAGAAAATTACTAGAACTAATCAATGAATATAGTAAAGTTGCATGATATAAAATCAACACACAGAAATCCCTTGCATTCCTGTACACTAATAATGAGAAAATAGAAAGAGAAATTAAGGAAACAATTCCATTCACCATTGCAATGAAAAGAATAAAATACTTAGGAATATATCTACCTAAAGAAACTAAAGACCTATATATAGAAAACTATAAAACACTGGTGAAAGAAATCAAAGAGGACACTAATAGATGGAGAAATATACCATGTTCATGGATTGGCAGAATCAGTATAGTGAAAACGAGTATATTACCCAAAGAAATTTATAGATTCAGTGCAATCCCTATCAAGCTACCAATGGTATTCTTCACAGAGTTAGAACAAATAATTTCTCAATTTGTATGGAAATACAAAAAACCTCGAATAGCCAAAGCTATCTTGAGAAAGAAGAATGGAACTGGAGGAATCAACCTGCCTGACTTCAGGCCCTACTTCAAAGCCACAGTCCTCAAGACAGTATGGTACTGGCACAAAGACAGAAATATAGACCAAGGGAACAAAATAGAAAGCCCAGAGATAAATCCACGCACATATGGACACCTTATCTTTGACAAAGGAGAGAAGAATATACAATGGATTAAAGACAATCTCTTTAACAAGTGGTGCTGAGAAAGCTGGTCAACCACTTGTAAAAGAATGAAACTAGAACACTTTCTAACACCATACACAAAAGTAAGCTCAAAATGGATTAAAGATCTAAACGTAAGACCAGAAACTATAAAACTCCTAGAGGAGAACATAGGAAAAAAACACTCTCCGACATATATCACAGCAGGATCCTCTATGACCCACCTTCCAGAATATTGGAAATAAAATAAAAAATAAACAAATGGGACCTAATTAAACTTAAAAGCTTCTGCACAACAAAGGAAACTATAAGCAAGGTGAAAAGACAGCCTTCAGAATGGGAGAAAATAATAGCAAATGAAGCAACTGACAAACAACTAATCTCAAAAATATATAAGCAACTCCTACAGCTCAATTCCAGAAAAATAAATGACCCAATCAAAACATGGGCCAAAGAACTAAATAGACATTTCTCCAAAGAAGACATACAGATGGCTAACAAACACATGAAAAGATGCTCAACATCACTCATTATCAGAGAAATGCAAATCAAAATCACTATGAGGTACCGTTTCACGCCAGTCAGAATGGCTGTGATTCAAAAGTCCATAAGCAATAAATGCTGGAGAGGGTGTGGAGAAAAGGGAACCCTCTTACACTGTTGGTGGGAATGCAAACTAGTACAGCCACTATGGAGAACAGTGTGGAGATTCCTTTAAAAACTGGGAATAGAACTACCTTATGATCCAGCAATCCCACTGCTGGGCATACACACTGAGGAAACCAGAATTGAAAGAGATATGTGTACCCCAATGTTCATCGCAGCACTGTTTATAATAGCCAGGACATGGAAGCAACCTAGATGTCCATCAGCAGACGAATGGATAAGAAAGCTGTGGTACATATACACAATGGAGTATTACTCAGCCATTAAAAAGAATACATTTGAATCAGTTCTAATGAGGTGGATGAAACTGGAGCCTATTATATAGAGTGAAGTAAGCCAGAAAGAAAAACACCAATACAGTATACTAACGCATATATATGGAATTTAGAAAGATGGTAACAATAACCCTGTATACGAGACAGCAAAAGAGACACTGATGTATAGAACAGTCTTTTGGACACTGGGAGAGGGAGAGGGTGATACGATTTGGGAGGATGGCATTGAAATATGTATAATATCATATATGGAACGAGTCGCCAGTCCAGGTTTGATGCACGATACTGGATGCTTGGGGCTGGTGCACTGGGACGACCCAGAGGGATGGTATGGGGAGGGAGGAGGGAGGAGGGTTTGGGATGGGGAACACATGTATACCTGTGGCAGATTCACTTTGATATATGGCAAAACCAATACAATACTGTAAAGTTAAATAAAATTTTAAAAAATAACTGAACTGCAAAAAAATAAAAATAAAAGTCATCTGTCCCTGTATGGAGGAACCATTAAATAAATGTAGGTGGGAAAATTGGATTGTAACTAAAAAACAAAAAAGTGGTTAAAACAGGTAGTCCTGGAACCTCTGGATCCAGCTGTACCTGAAGACAGAACTATGACTACATGTCTTAGACATGACAGTTACTCGGTCCTAGTCCAGCTTGAGTGTCAGTTGAAATCTTGCCACATGGAAACTGAAACAGCCTAGTACATTCTCTAATGGGTAGGTGAAGGTTATCCACAGTTCTGATGAGGAGTCAGAATCTCTGACATTGAATGAGGTGGTGAACACAGAGCCTTAACCCAAGATTTAGACACTGAACCCTGAGAGTTCGGCAGCATCCAAGTGACGCCTACCGTAACTAGTTGTCGGATACCACCGCTCTGGAGGGGAAACAGAGCAGGGTTACAATGAAGGTCAGTAGAATCAAGGCTGGTCTCGTTCCAATGACTGGGAACAGGACAGTGGGATCTGAGGGACTCCATGATACGGAGAAAAGAAGCCTTTTCTGAGAGTTTGCTGTGAGCCCAGATCATGTCATCAAAGGTACACCCATCTAAGGAGGCGGCACAGCCCACAGAGCCATTAGCTGGTCCTGCTGACTGTGTACTTCTTGGTGACAGCATCACCTAGACTTCACCTGGGGTGGAGGAGAGGAAAACCTTCTGTCCTCTCCATACACAGAACTCTTGGTCCTGAGAATACGTTCAAGGAGAAATGACCCCAGGACAGACCAATTCAGCAATTCAGGCGCTGAATCCTGTCTCAGGATGCAGGTGGGAAGAGGGGAAGCCCACAGCTGACATCCCAGACCTCTGGGCTAGAATGACCTTCTGCAGCTGGAGACCACATACGCTAGCTGACCATTCCCACCAAGGTGTCGAGTTCGGCCATTCACCCCTCCGTGGGAACCCACTCCATCAGCCCAAGGTTATTCTGAAGTCTTTTCCATTCAGTACGTATTCAGGTACTTTCACACACAAAGTGTAGCTTGAATCTTATTTTTAAAGCTTGAATCCTAGGGGTGATGGTGGGGGAGGGGATATCCTGGACTCAAAAGGCAGCAGGAAACACCTGGCACAACCGTGGTCTGGGTCTCGGTAGCTGGGGGAGAGAGAACGCAGGTCAGACACAGTGCACAGAAGGGGCTTCACATGGGCTACGGGGGGGGGGGGGTGCTAAGTCGCAGAGCACTGAGGTGTCAGTCCATGCACCTGCTCTGCTGCGGAGGCGGGGGTGGGGGCCTCTGCCATCCTCAACCCTCCAAAGAGCCTCCTCCTGAGAAGTTCCAACACACCAGCATCTCTTATTTCAAAAGTCAAGGTGATTGACTCTATGTCTTGATGAAACCATGGACCCGGAGCCAATTGTCAGCCTCACAGCTTTTATGGATCCAGTGAGGCAGAGACAGGGCTCCAGCTTCAGGTCAAGTCCCGTGTATGATCTGTCAGGCTCCACCTTAGGGGATGACAAGGCGGTGCCTGGCAGGTCACACAGGGGCCACTGCCCTGCTCACAGCAGACCTGGTGTCCAGACCATGCTTCCCAGTTCCTTGGAGGGGCCATGGTCCAGGACTCAGGAGGCAGAGCCTGAGTCTCCCAGTCTCTCCAGGACTTGTCAGCTGAAGGTCTGGAACAAAGAGGCTCTCTCTTCCTGTTGGGATGCAGACTTCGAGCTGACCCCCGGCCCCATGACAGGAAGGAAAGTTAGAATGAAGCCCAACACATGGAAATCAGAGGTATAAAAAGTGGTTAAGACAGGTATTCCTGGAAGCTCTGGATCCAGCTGTACCTGAAGACAGAACTATGACTACATGTCTTAGACATGACAGTTACTAGGTCCTAGTCCAGCTTGAGTATCAGTTGAAATCTTGCCACATGGAAATGAAACAGCCTAGTACATTCTCTAACGGATAGATGAAGGTTATCCAGAGTTCTGATGAGTAGACAGAATGCCTGACATTGAAAGAGGTGGTGAACACAGAGCCTTAACCCAAGATTCAGACACTGAACCCTGAGAGTTCGGCAGCATCCAAGTGAGACCTACCATAACTAGTTGTAGGATACCACCACTCTGGAGGGGAAACAGAGCAGGGTTACAATGAAGGTCAGTAGAATCAAGGCTGGTCTCGTTCCAATGACTGGGAACAGGACAGTGGGATCTGAGGGACTCCATGGTCCGGAGGAAAGAAGCCTTTTCTAGAGTTTGCTGTGAGCCCAGATCATGTCATCAAAGGTACACCCATCTAAGGAGGCGGCACAGCCCACAGAGCCGTCAGCTTGTCCTGCTGACTGGGTACTTCTTGGTGATACCATCACCTAAACTCCACCTGCGGTGGAGGACAGGAAAACGCTCTGTCCTCTCCATACACAGAACTCTTGGTCCTGAGAATACGTTGAAACAGAAAGGACCTCAGGACAGACAAATTCAGCAATTCAGGCGCTGAATCCTGTCTCAGGATGAGGGTGGGAAGAGGGGAAACTCACAGCCTGTGTTGGAAACCTATATCCAAGACCCCTGGGATAGAAAGAGCCTCTGCAAAAGAGACCACTGACACAGCTTCCCATTCCCACCAAGGTGTCGAGTTCGGCCATTCACCCCTACGTGGGAACCCACTCCATCAGCCCAAGGTTATTCTGAAGACTTTTCCACTCAGTACGTATTCAGGTACTTTCACACACCAAGTGTCCCTTGAATCTTTTTTTTCTTTTTTTTAAGCTTGAATCCTGAAACAGCCTTGGAATTGGTCAGATTCACTGGAGACTTGGAGATGACTGGAGAGACGGCACTTATTGCCAGCTGGCTGTTCACAATCCCTCCAGGACTTTCTGCTCAACATTGAGAACAAAAGACTCTTTCCTCCTGTGGCAGGAGACTTGTGGCTGACATGTGCACCCTGGCAGGAAGCAACCTACACTGAAGCTCATAAACAAAACCAAGCAGAGGTCAGAAAAGTACGTGGGACAAAGAGTATTGGAACTTCTGGATCCTGCTGTACCTGAAGGTTCCATACGGCTCAATAACCTCGATATGTAGGCCCTGGCATGAGCCCTAATTAAGAGAGTGTGAGTGGCCATCCTAATACTCGCAAACAAAAGCATTCTGAGTAACATAAGGCACAACTCGTAGGTAAAGCTTATCCATAACTCTGGCAAGTGAAGGGAACCGTCCAGAGTAGATGAGGTGGTGACCTCAGAACCTGGACCCAAGAGGCCAGAACGGCACCTGTGTCTGTGGACTGGAGGGTGGCATGCTGGTAGTTGAGCATGATCTGAATGATGCTCACCATAGGCACTTGTCGGATACCACCAATCTGCAGGGGAAACAGAGCGGGATTACAAAGAAGGTCGGTAGAACCAAGGTTGGCCTAGTGACCTGTAACTGGGATCAGGACAGTGGGATCTGAGAAGCTTCACGGTCTGAGGGAGACAGAGAACTTTTCTGAGACTTTGCTGTGAGCCCAGATCATGTCATCAAAGGCTCATATTCATCTAAGGAGGTGCACAGCCCATAGAGTTATCACCATGCCCTGCTGACTGGATACTTCTTGGTAATAGCATCTCCTAACTCCATCTGGGGTGCAGAACAGGAAAAAGCTCTGTCCTCTCCACACACATAACTCTTGGTCCAGAAAATACATTCAAGCAAAATGACCCCAGGACCGACCATCCAGTCACCAAAGCTCTGGGGAGTCTGAAATCATGAGCCAGTCAGCATCGGATGCCGGTGTTGTGGCTCATCTGGAACCATCTACACGCTCTAAGGTGACCAGAGCAGGTACTGAGAGGTCGAAAACCTCCACAGGCCCCTCCTGGGGCTACTGGTTGGGGGCCCTGAGGGTTACTGGGGGGAGAGGACATCCCAGAGTTAAGAGGCAGCAGGACTCACCTGGCACAACCGTGGACTGGGTCTGGGCAGCTGGGGGAGAGAAAAGGCAGGTCAGACACAGTGCACAGAACAGGCTCCATGGGGGCAAAGGGGTGATGCTAAGATGTAGGCCAGGTGAGGCGTCAGTCCATGCACCTGCTCTGCCATGGACGGCGGAGCCTCTGCCATCTTCAACCCTCCAAAGATGCTCCTCCTGAGAGGTCCCAGCAGACCAGCATCTCTTATTTCCAAAGTCCCGGTGATGGACTCTGTGTCTTGATGACAGAGTGGACCCGGAGCCAATCATTAGCCTCACAGCTTTTATGGATCCACTGAGACACTGAGACAGGGCCCCAGCTCTAGATCAAGTCCCAGTGTGTGATCTGTCAGGCTCGGCCTTAGGGGATGACACGGCGGTGCCTGACAGGCCACACAGGGGCCAGTGCCCTGCTCACAGCAGTCCAGGTGCCCAGACCGTGCTTCCCATTTCCTTGGAGGGGCCACGGTCCAGGACTCAGGAGGCAGACCGGGGCCACCAGCAGCCCCAGCCATGCCCTCTGCTCACAGACCTCCTGGCAGACCTGTGCTCTTCTGCCTCTGGTTTGCACGGGGGCATGGACCAAAGGGCTTAATGTCACTTTTGGTGTGTGTTTCTGTTCTAATTCTCCGTCTACATACCCAGGGGCCTGACAAAAGCTGATATACTAAAGAAGCAAAGCACTAAGAGGATTTCAAGGGAAAGGGAAATGTAGAGAGTGTTTCGTGAGGGGATCAGAATGTGAGCAAGAAACCACCTCCAGAGAAGTGTACCCAGCTTATTTGAGACCCACCTGAGCAGATGACGCTGGCATCCTCGCTGTGTCCACAGTTATGTGTGTTCCAGGGGCTGTGGGAGCAGCTCCACAGGTAGGTCTCATAGCCTGAGCAGCCCACGTCGTCCAGGACAATGGGCCCTGAGCCTTGACCGAACCGGGCACTTCCTGGGGCTGAAATGGCCCGGCCACAGCCCAGCTGCCTGCAGACCACGTTGGCGTCGTTGGTGTCCCAGCTGTCGTCACACACGGTGCCCCAGGAGCCTTGGTATAGAACCTCCACCCGGCCCTGGCACCTGTCACCTCCGTTCACCAGCCTCAGGGCCAAACCCGATTCGGTTCCTGGAAGGAGACAGGAAACGTCCGCCTCCTGTTTCTCCTGACGGATAAGGCACTGAGGACTGAGATTTGGAATTCTTCCAGGGAACGGCTGCTGAGGTCTAGGCAGTGAGTCCATAAGGACTTGACTGGGCATGTTCCTCACTCTTTATCTCCGATGGCTGTGTGATAGAGACCTTGACTGTGCACTGTGGACTAGCTCTGCAGGTTCTCTTATGGCATCCCCAAATTCAGCAATTCAGGCACTGAATCCTGTCTCAGAATGCAGGTGGGAAGAGGGGAAGCCCACAGTCTGTGTGGGCAACCTACATCCAAGACCCCTGGGATAGAATGAGCCTCTGCAAAGGAGACCACTGACACAGCTTCCCATTCCCACCAAGGTGCCGAGTTCAGCCATTCACCCCCACGTGGGAACCCACTCCATCAGCCCAAGGTTATTCTGAAGACTTTTCCACTCAGTACGTATTCAGGTACTTTCACACACCAAGTGTAGCTTGAAGTTTTTTTCTTAAGCTTGAATCCTGAAATAACCTTGTAATTGTTGGATATCATTGGAGGACTTGGAGATAACTGGGGAGAAGGCACCTATTACCAGCAGGCTGTTCACAATCCCTCCAGGACTTTATGCTCAACATTGAGAACAAAAGACTCTTTCCTCCTATGGCAGGAGACTTGTGGCTGACATGTGACCCCTGGCAGGAAGCAACCTACACTGAAGCTCACAAACAAAACCAAGCAGAGATCCAAAAAGTGCATGGGGACAAAGAGTATTGGAACTTCTGGATCCTGCTGTACCTGAAGGTTGCCTTATGGCTCAATAACCTCGATATGTAGGCCCTGGCACGAGCCCTAATTAAGAGTGTGAGTGGCCATCCTAATACTTGAAAATAAAAAAACATTCTGAGTAACATATGGCACAGCTCATAGGTAAAGCTTATCCATATCTCTGGCAAGTGAAGGCAACCGTCCAGAGTAGATGAGGTGGTGACCTCAGAACCTTGACCCCAGAGGCAAGAACTGCACCCATGTCTGTGGGCTGGGGTGTGGCATGTTGGTAATTTAGCAGGATCTGACTATTGCTTACCATAGGCACTTGTCGGATACCACCAATCTGCAGGGGAAACAAAGCAGGATTACAAAGAAGGTCAGTACAATCAAGGTAGGTCTCGTTCAAGGTAGGAACAAGACAGTGGGATCTGAGGGACTCCATGGTCCGGGGAGAAGAAGCCTTTTCTGAGAGTTTTTGTGAGCTCAGATCATGTCATCAAAGGTTCACACTCATCTAAGGAGGTGGCACAGCCCACAGAGCCATCACCATGCCCTGCTGACTGGGTACTTCTTGGTAATAGCATCTCCTAGACTCCATCTGGGGTGCAGAACAGGAAAAAGCTCTGTCCTCTCCACACACATAACTCTTGGTCCAGAAAATACATTCAAGCGAAATGACCCCAGGACAGACCATCCTGTCACCCAAAGCTCTGGGAGACACTGTGTAGCCACGAAATCCTGAAGTCACTGAGCCAGTCCAGAGGATGCCTGAGTTATGGCTCATCTGGAAGTGTCTTTGTGGTCCATAGTGACCAGGGCAGGTATTGAGAGGTGGAAAACATCCTCAGTTCCCTCCTAGGGCTACTGATTGGGGACTGATGGGGCTGACTGCTGGGCAGAGGACATCCTGGGGTCAAGAGGCAGCAGGACTCACCTGGCACAACCGTGGACTGGGTCTGGGCAGCTGGAGGAGAAAGAGGGCAGGTCAGACACATAGTACAGAAGGGGCTCCATGGGGGCAAAGGGAGTGATGCTAAGATGTAGAGCAGGTGAGGGGTCAGTCCATGCACCTGCTCTGCCATGGGTGGGGGGTGGGCTCTGCCATCTTCAACCCTCCAAAGAGGCTCCTCCCGAGAAGTTCCAGCAGACCAGCAACTCTTATTTCCAGTGTCAAGGGAATTGACTCTATGTCTTGATGACACAGTGGATGCAGAGTCAATTGGCAGGCTCACAGCTTTTATGGACCCACTGAGGCAGTGAGACAGGGCTCCAGCTCCAGGTCAAGTCCCGTGTCTGATCTGTCATGCTCAACCTTAGGGGATTTCAAGGCGGTGCCTGGCAGGTCACACAGGGGCCACTGCCCTGCTCACAGCAGTCCGGGTGCCAGACTGTGCTTCCTAGTTCCTTGGAGGGGCCACAGTCCAGGACTCAGGAGGCAGAACCAGGGCTATCAGCAGCCCCAGACAATGCCCTCTGCTCAGAGACCTCCTGGCAGGCCTGGGCTCTTTTGCCTCTGGTTTGCACTGGGGCATGGAGCGAAATGTCACTTTCTGTTTGGTTTCTTTTGTTTTTGTAATTCTCAATCTACATGCCCAGGGGCCAGACAAAAGCTGATATACTAAATAAGCAAAGGACTGGGACGATTTCAAGGAAAGGGAAATGTAGAGAGTGCTTTGCGAGGGGATCAGAATGTGAGCAAGAAACCACCTCCAGAGAAGCGCACCCAGCTTATTTGAGACCCACCTGAGCAGATGACACTGGCATCCTCGCCGTGTCCACAGTTGTGTGTGTTCCAGGGGCTGTGGGAGCAGCTCCACAGGTAGGTCTCATAGCCTGAGCAGCCCACGTCGTCCAGGACAATGGGCCCTGATCCTTGACCGAACCGGGCACTTCCTGGGGCTGAAATGGCCCAGCCGCAGCCCAGCTGCCTGCAGACCACGGTGGCATCGTTGGTGTCCCAGCTGTCATCACACACGGTGCCCCAGGAGCCTCGGTATAGGACCTCCACCCGGCCCTGGCACCTGTCACCTCCGTTCACCAGCCTCAGGGCCAAACCTGATTCGGTTCCTGGAAGGGAACAGGAAAAGTCAGACTACGGTTTGTCCTGAAGGAAAAGGCACTGACTGAGATTCCGAATTCTTCCAGGGAAAGGCTGCTGAGGTCTAGGCAGTGAGTCCATAAGGACTTGACTGAGCGTGGTCCTCACTCTTTATCTCCGATGGCTGTGTGATAGAGACCTTGACTGTGCACTGTGGACTAGCTCTGCAGGTTCTCTGATGGCATCCCCAAATTCAGCAATTCAGGCACTGAATCCTGTCTCAGCATGCAGGTGGGAAGAGGGGAAACTCACAGCTTACATCCCAGACCTCTGGGATAGAATGAGCCTCTGCAAAGGAGACCACTGACACAGCTTCCCATTCCGACCAAAGTGTCGAGTTCGGCCATTCACCCCTACGTGGGAACCCACTCCATCAGCCCAAGGTTATTCTGAAGACTTTTCCACTCAGTACGTATTCAGGTACTTTCACACACCAAGTGTCCCTTGAATCTTTTTTTTCTTTTTTTAAGCTTGAATCCTGAAACAGCCTTGGAATTGGTCAAATTCACTGGAGGACTTGCAGATGACTAGAGAGAAGGCACTTATTGCCAGCTGGCTGTTCACAATCCCTCCAGGACTTTCTGCTCAACATTGAGAACAAAAGACTCTTTCCTCCTGTGGCAGGAGACTTGTGGCTGACATGTGCACCCTGGCAGGAAGCAACCTACACTGAAGCTCATAAACAAAACCAAGCAGAGGTCAGAAAAGTACGTGGGACAAAGAGTATTGGAACTTCTGGATCCTGCTGTACCTGAAGGTTGACTTATGGCTCAACAACCTCGATACGTAGGCCCTGGCGCAAGCCCTAATTAAGAGAGTGTGAGTGGCCATCCTAATACTCGCAAACAAAAGCATTCTGAGTAACATAAGGCACAACTCGTAGGTAAAGCTTATCCATAACTCTGGCAAGTGAAGGGAACCGTCCAGAGTAGATGAGGTGGTGACCTCAGAACCTAGATCCAAGAGGCCAGAACGGCACCCGTGTCTGTGGACTGGAGGGTGGCATGCTGGTAGTTGAGCAGGATCTGAATGATGCTCACCATAGGCACTTGTCGGGTACCACCAATCTGCAGGGGAAACAGAGCAGGATTACAAAGAAGGTCAGTAGAACCAAGGTTGGCCTAGTGACCTGTAACTGGGATCAGGACAGTGGGATCTGAGAAGCTTCACGGTCTGAGGGAGACAGAGAACTTTTCTGAGACTTTGCTGTGAGCCCAGATCATGTCATCAAAGGCTCATACTCGTCTAAGGAGGTGGCACAGCCCACAGAGTCATCACCATGCCCTGCTGACTGGGTACTTCTTGGTAATAGTGTCTCCTAACTCCATCTGGGGTGGAGAAAAGGAAAAAGCACTGTCGTCTCCACACACATAACTCTTGGTCCAGAAAATACATTCAAGCAAAATGACCCCAGGACCGACCATCCAGTCACCAAAGCTCTGGGGAGTCTGAAATCATGAGCCAGTCAGCATCGGATGCTGGTGTTGTGGCTCATCTGGAACTGTCTACACACTCTAGGGTGACCAGAGCAGGTACTGAGAGGTGGAAAACCTCTACAGGCCCCTCCTGGGGCTACTGGTTGGGGGCCCTGAGGGTTACTGGGGGGAGAGGACATCCCAGAGTTAAGAGGCAGCAGGACTCACCTGGCACAACCGTGGACTGGGTCTGGGCAGCTGGGGGAGAGAGAAGGCAGGTCAGACACAGTGCACAGAACAGGCTCCATGGGGGCAAAGGGGTGATGCTAAGATGCAGGCCAGGTGAGGCGTCAGTCCATGCACCTGCTCTGCCACGGATGGCGGGGCCTCTGCCATCTTCATCCCTCCAAAGATGCTCCTCCTGAGAGGTCCCAGCAGACCAGCATCTCTTATTTCCAAAGTCCCGGTGATGGACTCTGTGTCTTGATGACAGAGTGGACCCGGAGCCAATCGTCAGCCTCACAGCTTTTATGGATCCACTGAGACACTGAGACAGGGCCCCAGCTTCAGGTCAAGTCCAGTGTGTGATCTGTCAGGCTCGGTCTTAGGGGATGACAAGGCGGTGCCTGGCAGACCACACAGGGGCCAGTGCCCTGCTCACAGCAGTCCAGGTGCCCAGACCGTGCTTCCCATTTCCTTGGAGGGGCCACGGTCCAGGACTCAGGAGGCAGACCGGGCCACCAGCAGCCCCAGCCATGCCCTCTGCTCACAGACCTCCTGGCAGACCTGTGCTCTTCTGCCTCTGGTTTGCACGGGGGCATGGACCAAAGGGCTTAATGTCACTTTTGGTGTGTGTTTCTGTTCTAATTCTCCGTCTACATACCCAGGGGCCTGACAAAAGCTGATATACTAAAGAAGCAAAGCACTAAGAGGATTTCAAGGGAAAGGGAAATGTAGAGAGTGTTTCGTGAGGGGATCAGAATATGAGCAAGAAACCACCTCCAGAGAAGTGTACCCAGCTTATTTGAGACCCACCTGAGCAGATGACGCTGGCATCCTCGCCGTGTCCACAGTTGTGTGTGTTCCAGGGGCTGTGGGAGCAGCTCCACAGGTAGGTCTCATAGCCTGAGCAGCCCACGTCGTCCAGGACAATGGGCCCTGAGCCTTGACCGAACCGGGCACTTCCTGGGGCTGAAATGGCCCGGCCACAGCCCAGCTGCCTGCAGACCACGTTGGCATCATTGGTGTCCCAGCTGTCGTCACACACGGTGCCCCAGGAGGCTCGGTACAGGACCTCCACCCGGCCCTGGCACCTGTCACCTCCGTTCACCAGCCTCAGGGCCAAACCCGATTCGGTTCCTGGAAGGGAACAGGAAATGTCAGACTACGGTTTGTCCTGAAGGAAAAGGCACTGACTGAGATTCCGAATTCTTCCAGGGAAAGGCTGCTGAGGTCTAGGCAGTGAGTCCATAAGGACTTGACTGAGCGTGGTCCTCACTCTTTATCTCCGATGGCTGTGTGATAGAGACCTTGACTGTGCACTGTGGACTAGCTCTGCAGGTTCTCTGATGGCATCCCCAAATTAAGCAATTCAGGCACTGAATCCTGTCTCAGCATGCAGGTGGGGGAAGGGAAGCCCACAGCTGACATTCCAGACCTCTAGGATAGAATGAGCCTCTTCAGAGGAGACCACTGACACAGCTTGCCATTCCCACCAAGGTGTCGAGTTCGGCCATTTACCCCTCCGTGGGAACCCATTCCATCAGCCCAAGGTTATTCTGAAGACTTTTCCACTCAGTACGTATTCAGGTACTTTCACACACAAAGTGTAGCTTGAATCTTTTTTTTAAAGCTTGAATCCTAGGGGTGAGGGTTGGGGAGGGGACATCCTGGACTCAAAAGGCAGCAGGACTCACCTGGCACAACCGTGGTCTGGGTCTCGGTAGCTGGGGGAGAGAGAACGCAGGTCAGACACAGTGCACAGAAGGGGCTTCACGTGGGCTAAGGGGGGGATGCTAAGTCGCAGAGCACTGAGGTGTCAGTCCATGCACCTGCTCTGCCATGGAGGGCGGCGGCCGGGGCGGGGGGCCTCTGTCATCCTCAAGCCTCCAAAGAGGCTCCTCCTGAGAAGTTCCAACACACCAGTATCTTTTATTTCCAAAGTCAAGGTGATTGACTTTATGTTTGATGAAACAGTGGACCCAGAATCAATCGTCAGCCTCAGATTTTATGGATGCACTGAGGCAGAGACAGGGCTCCAGCTCCAGATCAAGTCCCGTGTGTGATCTGTCAGGCTCGGCCTTAGGGGATGACAAGGCGGTGCCTGGCAAGCCACACAGGGGCCACTGCCCTGCTCACAGCAGACCTGGTGTCCAGACCGTGCTTCCCATTTCCTTGGAGGGGCCATGGTCCAGGACTCAGGAGGCAGAGCCTGAGTCTCCCAGTCTCTCCAGGACTTGTCAGCTGAAGGTCTGGAACAAAGAGGCTCTCTCTTCCTGTTGGGATGCAGACTTCGAGCTGACCCCCGGCCCCATGACAGGAAGGAAAGTTAGAATGAAGCCCAACACATGGAAATCAGAGGTATAAAAAGTGGTTAAGACAGGTAGTCCTGAAATCTCTGGATCCAGCTATACCTGAAGACAGAACTATGACTACATGTCTTAGACATGACAGTTACTAGGTCCTAGTCCAGCTTGAGTGTCAGTTGAAATCTTGCCACATGGAAACTGAAACAGCCTAGTACATTCTCTAACGGATAGATGAAGGTTATCCAGAGTTCTGATGAGTAGACGGAATGCCTGACATTGAATGCGGTGGTGAACACAAAGCCTTAACCCAAGATTTAGACACTGAACCCTGAGAGTTCGGCAGCATTCAAGTGACACCTACCATAACTAGTTGTTGGATACCACCACTCTGGAGGGAAAACAGAGCAGGGTTACAATGAAGGTCAGTAGAATCAAGGCTGGTCTCATTCCAATGACTGGGAACAGGACAGTGGGATCTGAGGGACTCCATGGTCCGGAGAAAAGAAGCCTTTTCTAGAGTTTGCTGTGAGCCCAGATCATGTCATCAAAGGTACACCCATCTAAGGAGGCGGCACAGCTCACAGAGCCATCAGCTGGTCCGGCTGACTTTGTACTTCTTGGTGATACCATCACCTAAACTACACCTGGGGTGGAGGACAGGAAAATGCTCTGTCTTCTACATACACAGAACTCTTGGTCCTGAGAATACGTTGAAACAGAAAGCACCTGAGTTCAGGTCCCAGACAGACAAATTCAGCAATTCAGGCGCTGAATCCTGTCTCAGGATGCAGGTGGGAAGAGGGGAAACTCACAGCCTGTGTTGGCAACCTACATTCAAGACCCCTGGGATAGAATGAGCCTCTGCAAAGGAGACCACTGACACAGCTTCCCATTCCCAACAAGGTGTCGAGTTCAGCCATTCACCCCTACGTGGGAACCCACTCCATCAGCCCAAGGTTATTCTGAAGACTTTTCCAATCAGTACATATTCAGGTACTTTCACACACCAAGTGTCCCTTGAATCTTTTTTTTTCTTTTTTTAAGCTTGAATCCTGAAACAGCCTTGGAATTGTTCAAATTCACTGGAGACTTGGAGATGACTGGAGAGAAGGCACTTATTGCCATCTGGCTGTTCACAATCCCTCCAGGACTTTCTGCTCAACATTGAGAACAAAAGACTCTTTCCTCCTGTGGCAGGAGACTTGTGGCTGACATGTGCACCCTGGCAGGAAGCAACCTACACTGAAGCTCATAAACAAAACCAAGCAGAGGTCAGAAAAGTACGTGGGACAAAGAGTATTGGAACTTCTGGATCCTGCTGTACCTGAAGGTTGCCCTATGGCTCAATAACCTCGATATGTAGGCCCTGGCACGAGACCTAGTTAAGAGAGTGTGAGTGGCCATCTAATACTTGCAAACAAAAGCATTCTGAGTAACATAAGGCACAACTCATAGGTAAAGCTTATCCATAACTCTGGCAAGTGAAGGCAACCGTCCAGAGTAGATGAGGTGGTGACCTCAGAACCTGGACCCAAGAGGCCAGAACGGCACCTGTGTCTGTGGACTGGAGGGTGGCATGCTGGTAGTTGAGCAGGATCTGAATGATGCTCACCATAGGCACTTGTCGGATACCACCAATCTGCAGAGGAAACAGAGCAGGATTACAAAGAAGGTCGGTAGAACCAAGGTTGGCCTAGTGACCTGTAACTGGGATCAGGACAGTGGGATCTGAGAAGCTTCACGGTCTGAGGGAGACAGAGAACTTTTCTTAGACTTTGCTGTGAGCCCAGATCATGTCATCAAAGGCTCATACTCGTCTAGGGAGGTGGCACAGCCCACAGAGCCATCACCATGCCCTGCTGACTGGGTACTTCTTGGTAATAGCATCTCCTAGACTCCATCTGGGGTGCAGAACAGGAAAAAGCTCTGTCCTCTCCACACACATAACTCTTGGTCCAGAAAATATATTCATGCGAAATGACCCCAGGACAGACCATCCAGTCACCAAAGCTCTGGGGACTCTGAAATCACTGAGCCAGTCAGCATCAGATGCCTGGGTTGTGGCTCATCTGGAACCGTCTACACGCTCTAGGGTGACCAGATCAGGTACTGAGAGGTGGAAAACCTCCACAGGCCCCTCCTGGGGCTACTGGTTGGGGGCCCTGAGGGTTACTGGGGGGAGGGGACATCCCAGAGTTAAGAGGCAGCAGGACTCACCTGGCACAACCGTGGACTGGGTCTGGGCAGCTGGGGGAGAGAGAAGGCAGGTCAGACACAGTGCACAGAACAGGCTCCATGGGGGCAAAGGGGTGATGCTAAGATGCAGGCCAGGTGAGGTGTCAGTCCATGCACCTGCTCTGCCATGGACGGCGGGACCTCTGCCATCTTCAACCCCCCAAATATGCTCCTCCTGAGAGGTCCCAGCAGACCAGCATCTCTTATTTCCAAAGTCCCAGTGATCGACTCTGTGTCTTGATGACAGAGTGAACCCGGAGCCAATCGTCAGCCTCACAGATTTTATGGATCCACTGAGACACTGAGACAGGGCCCCAGCTCCAGGTCAAGCCCAGTGTGTGACCTGTCAGGCTCAGCCTTAGGGGATGACAAGGCAGTGCCTGGCAGACCACACAGGGGCCAGTGCCCTGCTCACAGCAGTCCAGGTGCCCATTCCATGCTTCCCATTACCTTGGAGAAGCCACAGTCCATGACTCAGGAGGCAGACCGGGGGCCACCAGCAGCCCCAGCCATGCCCTCTGCTCACAGACCTCCTGGCAGACCTGTGCTCTTCTGCCTCTGGTTTGCACGGGGGCATGGACCAAAGGGCTTAATGTCACTTTTGGTGTGTGTTTCTGTTCTAATTCTCCGTCTACATACCCAGGGGCCTGACAAAAGCTGATATACTAAAGAAGCAAAGCACTAAGAGGATTTCAAGGGAAAGGGAAATGTAGAGAGTGTTTCGTGAGGGGATCAGAATGTGAGCAAGAAACCACCTCCAGAGAAGTGTACCCAGCTTATTTGAGACCCACCTGAGCAGATGACGCTGGCATCCTCGCTGTGTCCACAGTTGTGTGTGTTCCAGGGGCTGTGGGAGCAGCTCCACAGGTAGGTCTCATAGCCTGAGCAGCCCACGTCGTCCAGGACAATGGGCCCTGAGCCTTGACCAAACTGGGCACTTCCTGGGGCTGAAATGGCCCAGCCGCAGCCCAGCTGCCTGCAGACCACGTTGGCATCCTTGGTGTCCCAGCTGTCATCACACACGGTGCCCCAGGAGCCTCGGTATAGGACCTCCACCCGGCCCTGGCACCTGTCACCTCCGTTCACCAGCCTCAGGGCCAAACCCGATTCGGTTCCTGGAAGGAGACAGGAAATGTCAGACTACGGTTTGTCCTGAAGGAAAAGGCACTGACTGAGATTCCGAATTCTTCCAGGGAACGGCTGCTGAGGTCTAGGCAGTGAGTCCATAAGGACTTGACTGAGCGTGGTCCTCACTCTTTATCTCCGATGGCTGTGTGATAGAGACCTTGACTGTGCACTGTGGACTAGCTCTGCAGGTTCTCTGAAGGCATCCCCAAATCAGCCATTCAGGCACTGAATCCTGTCTCAGCATGCAGGAGGGACGAGGGGAAACTCATAGCTTACATCCCAGACCTCTGGGATAGAATGAGCCTCTGCAAATGAGACCACTGACACAGCTTGCCATTCCCACCAAGGTGTCGAGTTCAGCCATTCACCCCTCCGTGGGAACCCATTCCATCAGCCCAAGGTTATTCTGAAGACTTTTCCACTCAGTACGTATTCAGGTACTTTCACACACAAAGTGTAGCTTGAATCTTTTTTTTAAAGCTTGAATCCTAGGGGTGAGGGTGGGGGAGGGGACATCCTGGAGTCAAAAGGCAGCAGGACTCACCTGGCACAACCGTGGTCTGGTTCTCCGTAGCTGGGGGAGAGAGAACACAGGTCAGACACAGTGCACAGAAGGGGCTTCACGTGGGCTTTGGGGGGATGCTAAGTCGCAGAGCTCTGAGGTGTCAGTCCATGCACCTGCTCTGCCATGGAGGGTGGAGGCGGGGGTTGGGGGGCCTCTGCCATCCTCAACCCTCCAAAGAGTCTCCACCTGAGAAGTTCCAACACACCAGCATCTCTTATTTCCAAAGTCAAGGTGATTGACTCTGTGTCTTGATGAAACAGTGGACCCGGAGCCAATCGTCAGCCTCACAGCTTTTATGGATCCACTGAGGCAGAGACAGGGCTCAAGCTCCAGGTCAAGTCCCATGTGTGATCTGTTAGGCTCGGCCTTAGGGGATGACAAGGCGGTGCCTGGCAGGTCACACAGGGGCCACTGCCCTGCTCACAGCAGACCTGGTGTCCAGACTGTGCTTCCCATTTCCTTGGAGGGGCCACGGTCCAGGACTCAGGAGGCAGAGCCTGAGTCTGCCAGTCTCTCCAGGACTTGTCAGCTGAAGGTCTGGAACAAAGAGGCTCTTCTCTTCCTGTTGGGATGCAGACTTGGAGCTGACCCCTCTCCCCATGACAGGAAGGAAAGTTAGAATGAAGCCCAACACATGGAAATCAGACGTATAAAAAGTGGTTAAGAGTCCTGTGGTCACAACAAATCTGTCTGAAGCTTTAACCAATGGAGAAGGGTGTTGGATGGATCCTCTGAACACTCAGTGGGACTTTCTGAAAGATTTATTAGGAGAACAACCTTCCTGGAAGCAGCAGCAGAACAAGCCCAGAGTGGCTGAGCTGGGCAAGAGCCTCCTGTCCTGATCGCCACTGTTTGGGAGCAAGTATATCCTGGAGTTAAAAATAATTACATGCCAGATGCCGTTCCAAGTTCTGTGCCTCAACCAGTTAAAGAGTTTTGGATCTTTTGCCCAGGAGGTCTGTTCAGAAGCTGAATTTGGAGCCCTTGTGAATAATAAAGCTTCCTGGGGAAGCCAGTCCTCATTGCAGCCTCACGACTGGTCTGATTTTAACCTAGATGTTTTATCAATGGTGCTGTATAGAAGGAGAAGTTATGAGACTACTGAAAAAATAAGACCGATAACTGGAAGCAGGAGGCTTAAGTCCAAACCCTGACTCCAGAGAACATTAATTGACAGGAGCTCATCAAATGCCTCTATACCTACACTAAAACCAAGCACCACACAAGGGCCAACAAGTTCCACGGCAAGACATACCAAGCAAATTCTCCAGAAACACAGGAACACAGACCTGAGCTCCAATATACAGGCTGCCCAAAGTCACCCCAAAACCATAGATATCTCATAACTCATTACTGGACACTTCATTGCACTCCAGAGAGAAGAAATCCAGCTCCACCCACCAGAACACTGACACAAGCTTCCCTAACCAAGAAACCTTGACAAGCCACCTGAACAAACCCACACACAGTGAGGAAACGCCACAATAAAGACAACTCCACAAACTGCCAGAATACAGTAAGAACACCCCAAACTCAGCAATTTAAACAAGATGAAGAGACAGAGAAATACCCAGCAGGTAAAAGAACAGGACAAATGCCCACCAAACCAAACAAAAGAGGAAGAGATAGTGAATCTACCTGATAAAGAATTCCGAATCATGATAGTGAAATTAGTCCAAAATCTTGAAATCAAAATGGAATCACAGATAAATAGCCTGGAGACAAGGACTGAGAAGATGCAAGAAAGGTTTAACAAGGACCTAGAAGAAATAAAAAAGAGTCAATATATAATGAATACTGCAATAAACGAGATCAAAAACACTCTGGAGGCAACAAATAGTAGAATAACAGAGGCAGAAGATAGGATTAGGGAATTAGAAGATAGAATGGTAGAAATAAAGGAATCAGAGGAGAAAAAATAAAAATGAATTAAAAGAAATGAGGACAATCTCAGAGACCTCCAGGACAATATTAAACGCTACAACATTTGAATCGTAGGAGTCCCAGAAGAAGAAGACAAAAAGAAAGACCATGATAAAAGACTTGAGGAGATGATCATTGAAAACTTCCCTAAAATGGGGAAGGAAATAATCACTCAAGTCCAAGAAACCCAGAGAGTCCCTAACAGGATAAACCCAAGGCGAAACACCCCAAGACACATAGTAATCAAATTAACAAAGATTAAACACAAAGAACAAATATTAAAAGCAGCAAGGGAAAAACAACAAATAGCACACAAGGGGATTCCCATAAGGCTAACAGCTGATCTTTCAATAGAAACTCTCCAAGCCAGGACGGAATGGCAAGACATACTTAAAGTGATGAAAGAAAATAACCTACAGCCCAGATTATTGTACCCAGCAAGGATCTCATTCAAATATGAAGGAGAAATCAAAAGCTTTACAGACAAGCAAAAGCTGAGAGAATTCAGCACCACCAAACCAGATCTCCAACAAATACTAAAGGACATTCTCTAGACAGGAAACACAAAAAGGGTGTATAAATTCGAACCCCAAACAATACAGTAAATGGCAACGGGATCATACTTATCAATAATTACCTTAAATGTAAATGGGCTGAATGCCCCAACCAAAAGACAAAGACCGGCTGAATGGATACAAAAACAAGACCCCTACATATGTTGTCTACAAGAGACCCATCTCAAAACAGGGGACACATACAGACTGAAAGTGAAGGGCTGGAAAAAGATTTTCCATGCTAATAGAGACCGAAAGAAAGCAGGAGTAGCAACACTCATATCAGATAAAATAGACTTTAAAACAAAGGCTGTGATAAGAGACAAAGAAGGTCACTACATAATGATCAAAGGATCAATCCAAGAAGAAGATATAGCAATTATAAATATATATGCACCCAACATTGGAGCACCACAATATGTAAGACAAATGCTAACAAGTATGAAAGGAGAAATTAACAATAACACAATAATAGTGGGAGACTTTAATACCCCACTCACACCTATGGATAGATCAACTAAACAGAAAATTAACAAGGAAACACAAACATTAAACGATACAATAGACCACTTAGACCTAATTGATATCTATAGGACATTTCATCCCAAAACAATGAATTTCACCTTTTTCTCAAGCACACACGGAACCTTCTCCAGGATATACCACATCCTGGGTCATAAATCTAGCCTTGGTAAATTCAGAAAAATTGAAATCATTCCAAGCATCTTTTCTGACCACAATGCAGTAAGATTAGATCTCAATTACAGGAGAAAAACTATTAAAAAATCCAACATATGGAGGCTGAACAACACGCTGCTGAATAACCAACAAATCACAGAAGAAATCAAAAAAGAAATCAAAATCTGCATAGAAACGAATGAAAATGAAAACACAACAACCCAAAACCTGTGGGACACTGTAAAAGCAGTCTTAAGGGGAAAGTTCATAGCAATACAGGCATACCTCAAGAAACAAGAAAAAAGTCAAATAAATAACTTAACTCTACACCTAAAGCAACTAGAAAAGGAAGAAATGAAGAACCCCAGGGTTAGTAGAAGGAAAGAAACCTTAACAATTAGGGCAGAAATAAATGCAAAAGAAACAAAAGAGACCATAGCAAAACTCAACAAAGCCAAAAGCTGATTCTTTGAAAGGATAAATAAAATTGACAAACCATTAGCCAGACTCATCAAGAAACAAAGGGAGAAAAAGCAAATCCATAAAATTAGAAATGAAAATGGAGAGATCACAACAGACAACACAGAAATACAAAAGATCATAAGAGACTACTATCAGCAATTATATGGCAATAAAACGGACAACGTGGAAGAAATGGACATATTCTTAGAAAAGTACAACTTTCCAAAACTGGACCAGGAAGAAATAGAAAATCTTAACAGACCCACCACAAGCACGGTAATTGACACTGTAATCAGAAATTTTGCAACAAACAAAAGCCCAGGTCCAGATGGCTTCACAGGTGAATTCTACCAAAAATTTAGAGAAGAGCTAACACCTATCCTACTCAAACTGTTCCAGAAAATTGCAGAAGAAGGCAAACTTCTAAACTCATTCTATGAGGCCACCATCACCCTAATACCAAAACCTGACAAAGATGCCACAAAGAAAAGAAAACTACAGGCCAATATCACTGATGAACATAGATGCAAAAATCCTTAACAAAATTCTAGCAATCAGAATCCAACAACACATTGAAAAGATCATACACCATGACCAAGTGAGCTTTATCCCAGGGATGCAAGGATTCTTCAATATCCGCAAATCAGTCAATGTAATACACCACATTAACAAATGGGAAAATAAAAACCATATGATTATCTCAATAGATGCAGAGAATGCCCTTGACAAAATTCAACATCCATTTATGAAAAAAAAAAAAAAAAAAACTCTCCAGAAAGCAGGAATAGAAGGAACATACCTCAACATAATAAAAGCTATATATGACAAACCCACAGCAAACATTATCCTCAATGGTGAAAAATTGAAAGCATTTCCTCTAAAGTCAGGAACAAGACAAGGGTGCCCACTTTCATCACTACTATTCAACATAGTGTTGGAAGTTTTTGCCACAGTAATCAGAGCAGAAAAAGAAATAAAAGGAATCCAAATTGCAAAAGAAGAAGTAAAACTCTCACTGTTTGCAGATGACATGCTCCTCTACATAGAAAACCCTAAAGACTCCACCAGAAAATTACTAGAACTAATCAATGAATATAGTAAAGTTGCATGATATAAAATCAACACACAGAAATCCCTTGCATTCCTGTACACTAATAATGAGAAAATAGAAAGAGAAATTAAGGAAACAATTCCATTCACCATTGCAATGAAAAGAATAAAATACTTAGGAATATATCTACCTAAAGAAACTAAAGACCTATATATAGAAAACTATAAAACACTGGTGAAAGAAATCAAAGAGGACACTAATAGATGGAGAAATATACCATGTTCATGGATTGGCAGAATCAGTATAGTGAAAACGAGTATATTACCCAAAGAAATTTATAGATTCAGTGCAATCCCTATCAAGCTACCAATGGTATTCTTCACAGAGTTAGAACAAATAATTTCTCAATTTGTATGGAAATACAAAAAACCTCGAATAGCCAAAGCTATCTTGAGAAAGAAGAATGGAACTGGAGGAATCAACCTGCCTGACTTCAGGCCCTACTTCAAAGCCACAGTCCTCAAGACAGTATGGTACTGGCACAAAGACAGAAATATAGACCAAGGGAACAAAATAGAAAGCCCAGAGATAAATCCACGCACATATGGACACCTTATCTTTGACAAAGGAGAGAAGAATATACAATGGATTAAAGACAATCTCTTTAACAAGTGGTGCTGAGAAAGCTGGTCAACCACTTGTAAAAGAATGAAACTAGAACACTTTCTAACACCATACACAAAAGTAAGCTCAAAATGGATTAAAGATCTAAACGTAAGACCAGAAACTATAAAACTCCTAGAGGAGAACATAGGAAAAAAACACTCTCCGACATATATCACAGCAGGATCCTCTATGACCCACCTTCCAGAATATTGGAAATAAAATAAAAAATAAACAAATGGGACCTAATTAAACTTAAAAGCTTCTGCACAACAAAGGAAACTATAAGCAAGGTGAAAAGACAGCCTTCAGAATGGGAGAAAATAATAGCAAATGAAGCAACTGACAAACAACTAATCTCAAAAATATATAAGCAACTCCTACAGCTCAATTCCAGAAAAATAAATGACCCAATCAAAACATGGGCCAAAGAACTAAATAGACATTTCTCCAAAGAAGACATACAGATGGCTAACAAACACATGAAAAGATGCTCAACATCACTCATTATCAGAGAAATGCAAATCAAAATCACTATGAGGTACCGTTTCACGCCAGTCAGAATGGCTGCGATCCAAAAGTCCATAAGCAATAAATACTGGAGAGGGTGTGGAGAAAAGGGAACCCTCTTACACTGTTGGTGGGAATGCAAACTAGTACAGCCACTATGGAGAACAGTGTGGAGATTCCTTTAAAAACTGGGAATAGAACTACCTTATGATCCAGCAATCCCACTGCTGGGCATACACACTGAGGAAACCAGAATTGAAAGAGATATGTGTACCCCAATGTTCATCGCAGCACTGTTTATAATAGCCAGGACATGGAAGCAACCTAGATGTCCATCAGCAGACGAATGGATAAGAAAGCTGTGGTACATATACACAATGGAGTATTACTCAGCCATTAAAAAGAATACATTTGAATCAGTTCTAATGAGGTGGATGAAACTGGAGCCTATTATACAGAGTGAAGTAAGCCAGAAAGAAAAACACCAATACAGTATACTAACGCATATATATGGAATTTAGAAAGATGGTAACAATAACCCTGTTTACAAGACAGCAAAAGAGACACTGATGTATAGAACAGTCTTTTGGACACTGGGAGAGGGAGAGGGTGATATGATTTGGGAGGATGGCATTGAAATATGTATAATATCATATATGGAACGAGTCGCCAGTCCAGGTTTGATGCACGATACTGGATGCTTGGGGCTGGTGCACTGGGACGACCCAGAGGGATGGTATGGGGAGGGAGGAGGGAGGAGGGTTTGGGATGGGGAACACATGTATACCTGTGGCAGATTCACTTTGATATATGGCAAAACCAATACAATACTGTAAAGTTAAATAAAATTTTAAAAAATAACTGAACTGCAAAAAAAAAAAAAAAAGTCATCTGTCCCTGTATGGAGGAACCATTAAATAAATGTAGGTGGGAAAATTGGATTGTAACTAAAAAACAAAAAAAGTGGTTAAAACAGGTAGTCCTGGAACCTCTGGATCCAGCTGTGTCTGAAGACAGAACTATGACTACATGTCTTAGACATGACAGTTACTCGGTCCTAGTCCAGCTTGAGTGTCAGTTGAAATCTTGCCACATGGAAACTGAAACAGCCTAATACATTCTCTAATGGGTAGGTGAAGGTTATCCACAGTTCTGATGAGGAGTCGGAATCTCTGACATTGAATGAGGTGGTGAACACAGAGCCTTAACTCAAGATTTAGACACTGAACCCTGAGAGTTCGGCAGCATCCAAGTGATGCGAACCATAACTAGTTGTCAGATACCACCACTCTGGAGGGGAAACAGAGCAGGGTTACAATGAAGGTCAGTAGAATCAAGGCTGGTCTCATTCCAATGACTGGGAACAGGACAGTGGGATCTGAGGGACTCCATGGTCCGGGGAGAAGAAGCCTTTTCTGAGAGTTTGCTGTGAGCCCAGATCATGTCATCAAAGGTACACCCATCTAAGGAGGCGGCAGAGCCCACAGAGCCATCAGCTGGTCCTGCTGACTGGGTACTTCTTGGTGATAGCATCACCTAGACTCCACCTGGGGTGGAGGAGAGGAAAACGCTCTGTCCTCTCCATACACAGAATTCTTGGTCCTGAGAATACGTTCAAGGAGAAATGACCCCAGGACAGACCAATTCAGCAATTCAGGCGCTGAATCCTGTCTCAGGATGCAGGTGGGAAGAGGGGAAGCCCACAGCTGACATCCCAGACCTCTGGGCTAGAATGACCTTCTGCAGCTGGAGACCACTTACACTAGCTGACCATTCCCACCAAGGTGTCGAGTTCGGCCATTCACCCCTCCGTGGGAACCCACTCCATCAGCCCAAGGTTATTCTGAAGTCTTTTCCATTCAGTATGTATTCAGGTACTTTCACACACAAAGTGTAGCTTGAATCTTATTTTTAAAGCTTGAATCCTAGGGGTGATGGTGGGGGAGGGGATATCCTGGACTCAAAAAGCAGCAGGAAACACCTGGCACAACCGTGCTCTGGGTCTCGGTAGCTGGGGCAGAGAGAACGCAGGTCAGACACAGTGCACAGAAGGGGCTTCACATGGGCTAAGGGGGGGGGGCGGTGCTAAGTCGCAGAGCACTGAGGTATCAGTCCATGCACCTGCTCTGCCGCGGAGGCGGGGGTGGGGGGCCTCTGCCATCCTCAACCCTCCAAAGAGGCTCCTCCTGAGAAGTTCCAACACACCAGCATCTCTTATTTCCAAAGTCAAGGTGATTGACTCTATGTCTTGAAGAAACCATGGACCCGGAGCCAATTGTCAGCCTCACAACTTTTATGGATCCAGTGAGGCAGAGACAGGGCTCCAGCTTCAGGTCAAGTCCCGTGTATGATCTGTCAGGCTCCACCTTAGGGGGTGACAAGGCGGTGCCTGGCAGGTCACACAGGGGCCACTGCCCTGCTCACAGCAGACCTGGTGTCCAGACCATGGTTCCCAGTTCCTTGGAGGGGCCATGGTCCAGGACTCAGGAGGCAGAGCCTGAGTCTCCCAGTCTCTCCAGGACTCATCAGCTGAAGGTCTGGAACAAAGAGGCTCTCTCTTCCTGTTGGGATGCAGACTTCGAGCTGACCCCCGGCCCCATGACAGGAAGGAAAGTTAGAATGAAGCCCAACACATGGAAATCAGAGGTATAAAAAGTGGTTAAGACAGGTAGTCCTGGAAGCTCTGGATCCAGCTGTACCTGAAGACAGAACTATGACTACATGTCTTAGACATGACAGTTACTAGGTCCTAGTCCAGCTTGAGTATCAGTTGAAATCTTGCCACATGGAAATGAAACAGCCTAGTACATTCTCCAACGGATAGATGAAGGTTATCCAGAGTTCTGATGAGTAGACAGAATGCCTGACATTGAAAGAGGTGGTGAACACAGAGCCTTAACTCAAGATTTAGACACTGAACCCTGAGAGTTCGGCAGCATCCAAGTGACACCTACCATAACTAGTTGTAGGATACCACCACTCTGGACGGGAAACAGAGCAGGGTTACAATGAAGGTCAGTAGAATCAAGGCTGGTCTCGTTCCAATGACTGGGAACAGGACAGTGGGATCTGAGGGACTCCATGGTCCAGAGAAAAGAAGCCTTTTCTAGAGTTTGCTGTGAGCCCAGATCATGTCATCAAAGGTACACCCATCTAAGGAGGCGGCACAGCCCACAGAGCCGTCAGCTTGTCCTGCTGACTGGGTACTTCTTGGTGATACCATCACCTAAACTCCACCTGCGGTGGAGGACAGGAAAACGCTCTGTCCTCTCCATACACAGAACTCTTGGTCCTGAGAATACGTTGAAACAGAAAGGACCTCAGGACAGACCAATTCAGCAATTCAGGCGCTGAATCCTGTCTCAGGATGCAGGTGGGAAGAGGGGAAACTCACAGCCTGTGTTGGCAACCTACATCCAAGACCCCTGGGATAGAATGAGCCTCTGCAAAGGAGACCACTGACACAGCTTCCCATTCCCAACAAGGTGTCGAGTTCGGCCATTCACTCCTACGTGGGAACCCACTCCATCAGCCCAAGGTTATTCTGAAGACTTTTCCACTCAGTACGTATTCAGGTACTTTCACACACCAAGTGTCCCTTGAATCTTTTTTTCGTTTTTTAAGCTTGAATCCTGAAACAGCCTTGGAATTGGTCAAATTCACTGGAGACTTGGAGATGACTGGAGAGAAGGCACTTATTGCCAGCTGGCTGTTCACAATCCCTCCAGGACTTTCTGCTCAACATTGAGAACAAAAGACTCTTTCCTCCTGTGGCAGGAGACTTGTGGCTGACATGTGCACCCTGGCAGGAAGCAACCTACACTGAAGCTCATAAACAAAACCAAGCAGAGGTCAGAAAAGTACGTGGGACAAAGAGTATTGGAACTTCTGGATCCTGCTGTACCTGAAGGTTGCCCTATGGCTCAATAACCTCGATATGTAGGCCCTGGCATGAGACCTAGTTAAGAGAGTGTGAGTGGCCATCCTAATACTTGCAAACAAAAGCATTCTGAGTAACATAAGGCACAACTCGTAGGTAAAGCTTATCCATAACTCTGGCAAGTGAAGGCAACCGTCCAGAGTAGATGAGGTGGTGACCTCAGAACCTGGACCCAAGAGGCCAGAACGGCACCCGTGTCTGTGGACTGGAGGGTGGCATGCTGGTAGTTGAGCAGGATCTGAATGATGCTCACCATAGGCACTTGTCGGATACCACCAATCTGCAGAGGAAACAGAGCAGGATTACAAAGAAGGTCGGTAGAACCAAGGTTGGCCTAGTGACCTGTAACTGGGATCAGGACAGTGGGATCTGAGAAGCTTCACGGTCTGAGGGAGACAGAGAACTTTTCTGAGACTTTGCTGTGAGCCCAGATCATGTCATCAAAGGCTCATACTCGTCTAGGGAGGTGGCACAGCCCATAGAGTCATCACCATGCCCTGCTGACTGGGTACTTCTTGGTAATAGCATCTCCTAGACTCCATCTGGGGTGCAGAACAGGAAAAAGCTCTGTCCTCTCCACACACATAGCTCTTGGTCCAGAAAATATATTCAAGCGAAATGACCCCAGGACTGACCATCCAGTCACCAAAGCTCTGGGGAGTCTGAAATCATGAGCCAGTCAGCATCGGATGCCGGTGTTGTGGCTCATCTGGAACCGTCTACACGCTCTAGGGTGACCAGAGCAGGTACTGAGAGGTCGAAAACCTCCACAGGCCCCTCCTGGAGCTACTGGTTGGGGGCCCTGAGGGTTACTGGGGGGAGAGGACATCCCAGAGTTAAGAGGCAGCAGGACTCACCTGGCACAACCGTGGACTGGGTCTGGGCAGCTGGGGGAGAGAGAAGGCAGGTCAGACACAGTGCACAGAACAGGCTCCATGGGGGCAAAGGGGTGATGCTAAGATGCAGGCCAGGTGAGGCGTCAGTCCATGCACCTGCTCTGCCACGGACGGCGGGGCCTCTGCCATCTTCATCCCTCCAAAGATGCTCCTCCTGAGAGGTCCCAGCAGACCAGCATCTCTTATTTCCAAAGTCCCGGTGATGGACTCTGTGTCTTGATGACAGAGTGGACCCGGAGCCAATCGTCAGCCTCATAGCTTTTATGGATCCACTGAGACACTGAGACAGGGCCCCAGCTTCAGGTCAAGCCCAGTGTGTGATCTGTCAGGCTCGGTCTTAAGGGATGACAAGGCGGTGCCTGGCAGGCCACACAGGGGTCAGTGCCCTGCTCACAGCAGTCCAGGTGCCCAGACCGTGCTTCCCATTTCCTTGGAGGGGCCACGGTCCAGGACTCAGGAGGCAGACCGGGGCCACCAGCAGCCCCAGCCATGCCCTCTGCTCACAGACCTCCTGGCAGACCTGTGCTCTTCTGCCTCTGGTTTGCACGGGGGCATGGACCAAAGGGCTTAATGTCACTTTTGGTGTGTGTTTCTGTTCTAATTCTCCGTCTACATACCCAGGGGCCTGACAAAAGCTGATATACTAAAGAAGCAAAGCACTAAGAGGATTTCAAGGGAAAGGGAAATGTAGAGAGTGTTTCGTGAGGGGATCAGAATATGAGCAAGAAACCACCTCCAGAGAAGTGTACCCAGCTTATTTGAGACCCACCTGAGCAGATGACGCTGGCATCCTCGCCGTGTCCACAGTTGTGTGTGTTCCAGGGGCTGTGGGAGCAGCTCCACAGGTAGGTCTCATAGCCTGAGCAGCCCACGTCGTCCAGGACAATGGGCCCTGAGCCTTGACCGAACCGGGCACTTCCTGGGGCTGAAATGGCCCGGCCACAGCCCAGCTGCCTGCAGACCACGTTGGCGTCGTTGGTGTCCCAGCTGTCATCACACACGGTGCCCCAGGAGCCTTGGTATAGGACCTCCACCCGGCCCTGGCACCTGTCACCTCCGTTCACCAGCCTCAGGGCCAAACCCGATTCGGTTCCTGGAAGGAGACAGGAAACGTCCGCCTCCTGTTTCTCCTGAAGGATAAGGCACTGAGGACTGAGATTTGGAATTCTTCCAGGGAACGGCTGCTGAGGTCTAGGCAATGAGTCCATAAGGACTTGACTGGGCATGTTCCTCACTCTTTATCTCCGATGGCTGTGTGATAGAGACCTTGACTGTGCACTGTGGACTAGCTCTGCAGGTTCTCTTATGGCATCCCCAAATTCAGCAATTCAGGCACTGAATCCTGTCTCAGAATGCAGGTGGGAAGAGGGGAAGCCCACAGTCTGTGTGGGCAACCTACATCCAAGACCCCTGGGATAGAATGAGCCTCTGCAAAGGAGACCACTGACACAGCTTCCCATTCCCACCAAGGTGCCGAGTTCAGCCATTCACCCCTACGTGGGAACCCACTCCATCAGCCCAAGGTTATTCTGAAGACTTTTCCACTCAGTACGTATTCAGGTACTTTCACACACCAAGTGTAGCTTGAAGTTTTTTTCTTAAGCTTGAATCCTGAAATAACCTTGTAATTGTTGGATATCATTGGAGGACTTGGAGATAACTGGGGAGAAGGCACCTATTACCAGCCGGCTGTTCACAATCCCTACAGGACTTTATGCTCAACATTGAGAACAAAAGACTCTTTCCTCCTATGGCAGGAGACTTGTGGCTGACATGTGACCCCTGGCAGGAAGCAACCTACACTGAAGCTCATAAACAAAACCAAGCAGAGATCCAAAAAGTGCATGGGGACAAAGAGTATTGGAACTTCTGGATCCTGCTGTACCTGAAGGTTGCCTTATGGCTCAATAACCTCGATATGTAGGCCCTGGCACGAGCCCTAATTAAGAGTGTGAGTGGCCATCCTAATACTTGAAAATAAAAAAACATTCTGAGTAACATATGGCACAGCTCATAGGTAAAGCTTATCCATATCTCTGGCAAGTGAAGGCAACCGTCCAGAGTAGATGAGGTGGTGACCTCAGAACCTTGACCCCAGAGGTAAGAACTGCACCCATGTCTGTGGGCTGGGGTGTGGCATGTTGGTAATTTAGCAGGATCTGAATATTGCTTACCATAGGCACTTGTCGGATACCACCAATCTGCAGGGGAAACAAAGCAGGATTACAAAGAAGGTCAGTACAATCAAGGTAGGTCTCGTTCAAGGTAGGACCAGGACAGTGGGATCTGAGGGACTCCATGGTCCGGGGAGAAGAAGCCTTTTCTGAGAGTTTTTGTGAGCCCAGATCATGTCATCAAAGGTTCACACTCATCTAAGGAGGTGGCACAGCCCACAGAGCCATCACCATGCCCTGCTGACTGGGTACTTCTTGGTAATAGCATCTCCTAGACTCCATCTGGGGTGCAGAACAGGAAAAAGCTCTGTCCTCTCCACACACATAACTCTTGGTCCAGAAAATACATTCAAGCGAAATGACCCCAGGACAGACCATCCTGTCACCCAAAGCTCTGGGAGACACTGTGTAGCCACGAAATCCTGAAGTCACTGAGCCAGTCCAGAGGATGCCTGAGTTATGGCTCATCTGGAAGTGTCTTTGTGGTCCATAGTGACCAGGGCAGGTATTGAGAGGTGGAAAACATCCTCAGTTCCCTCCTAGGGCTACTGATTGGGGACTGATGGGGCTGACTGCTGGGCAGAGGACATCCTGGGGTCAAGAGGCAGCAGGACTCACCTGGCACAACCGTGGACTGGGTCTGGGCAGCTGGAGGAGAAAGAGGGCAGGTCAGACACATAGTACAGAAGGGGCTCCATGGGGGCAAAGGGAGTGATGCTAAGATGTAGAGCAGGTGAGGGGTCAGTCCATGCACCTGCTCTGCCATGGGTGGGGGGTGGGCTCTGCCATCTTCAACCCTCCAAAGAGGCTCCTCCCGAGAAGTTCCAGCAGACCAGCAACTCTTATTTCCAGTGTCAAGGGAATTGACTCTATGTCTTGATGACACAGTGGATGCAGAGTCAATTGGCAGGCTCACAGCTTTTATGGACCCACTGAGGCAGTGAGACAGGGCTCCAGCTCCAGGTCAAGTCCCGTGTCTGATCTGTCAGGCTCAACCTTAGGGGATTTCAAGGCGGTGCCTGGCAGGTCACACAGGGGCCACTGCCCTGCTCACAGCAGTCCGGGTGCCAGACTGTGCTTCCTAGTTCCTTGGAGGGGCCACAGTCCAGGACTCAGGAGGCAGAACCAGGGCTATCAGCAGCCCCAGACAATGCCCTCTGCTCAGAGACCTCCTGGCAGGCCTGGGCTCTTTTGCCTCTGGTTTGCACTGGGGCATGGAGCGAAATGTCACTTTCCGTTTGGTTTCTTTTGTTTTTGTAATTCTCAATCTACATGCCCAGGGGCCAGACAAAAGCTGATATACTAAATAAGCAATGCACTGGGACGATTTCAAGGAAAAGGGAAATTTAGAGTGCTTCGCGAGGGGATCAGAATGTGAGCAAGAAACCACCTCCAGAGAAGTGTACCCAGCTTATTTGAGACCCACCTGAGCAGATGACGCTGGCATCCTCGCCGTGTCCACAGTTGTGTGTGTTCCAGGGGCTGTGGGAGCAGCTCCACAGGTAGGTCTCATAGCCTGAGCAGCCCACGTCGTCCAGGACAATGGGCCCTGAGCCCTGACCAAACCAGGCACTTACTGGGGCTGAAATGGCCCAGCCACAGCCCAGCTGCCTGCAGACCACGTTGGCGTCGTTGGTGTCCCAGCTGTCATCACACACGGTGCCCCAGGAGCCTCGGTACAGGACTTCCACCCGGCCCTGGCACCTGTCACCTCCGTTCACCAGCCTCAGGGCCAAACCCGATTCGTTCCCTAGAGGGCAGCACAGGGAACCACTTCATGTTTCTCTTTAGGTCACAGGCCTAAGGCAGGTTCCAGACTCAGGGGACTTCTAATGCTTTAGATCAAAGCAGTCCATCCTAAAGGAAATCAACCCTGAACATTGACCTGAAGGACCAATGCTGAAGCTGCAACTCCAGTACTTTGGCCACCTAATGGAAAGAACTGCCTCATTGGAAAAGACCCTGATGCTGTGAAAGATTGAGGAGAGGACCAGAAGGAGTCAATAGAGGATGAGATGGTTGGATGGCATCACCAAGTCATGAAGATGAGTTTGAGCAAGCTCTGGGAGATAGTGAAGGACAGGGAAGCCTGATGTGCTGCTGTCCATTGAGTTGCAAAGACTCAAACACGACTAAGTGAATAAACAGCAACAAATGGCCACAGTTTCCTGGGCTGGGGGTCACCTCTGAACGTGGCTGTGAATTAACCTTCATCACAGGGAAATAAACAGAGACTTTCTTCCCCCAGCCCAGGCTACCAGGACCTCAGGCTCTCCTGGCTGTAACTCTCAGCTTTCCTACTGGAGAGGCCCTTAGGGTGGGTTACAGGACCTCTGCACCCCAGGCTAAAGGACCATGGTTCCTGTAGAGTGAACAAAAATCAATGAGGCCCCATATGGACTCAGGTAGAGCCCAGACAAGCTGGCATCCTCAACGGATTTCAATTGCCTCTCCAGGCTCTGTAGCCAGTGACCTTGAATCCTAGCCTGACCTGAGGTCAGCATGCATCAGTGAGGATAACATGGTGGGCATGGAGCACGGAGAACAGAACTCTCTTAGAGGCAGAAAACCAAGCTCCATCTTGGATCTCCTTAGAGATGTCTCTGCAGGTTGATCCCTCCCCTATCTCAGAGTCAAGGTCCATGGAAGAGACACCCATTCAGTGAGGCCTTGTTCAGAGGCCCTCCCCCTTTGAGAGCGGAGCACCCCCATCCCTTATGCCTTCTGCACCTCTTCTGGACCAGATATAGACCTCCGGGTGCAGCGCGGGAATGAGCCCACAAGGATCCCACATAACAAATGTTACCTTCTGTTGGGTTCACTGTTGAGAGTTCCTCAGTGGCAAATATAACTGCAGAGTGGAGAGAAGGAAAGGTCTTTGGGTTGTGGCTCTCCTCCAGGGAGGACTGGCCCTCAATCTTGGCTTGGAAATGGGGCTGGAGGCAAAGATCCAGAAGCCCTGCCCACTGCCCCAAGGCTGTGTTCCCCCTGAGACAGAAGGCAAATCTGTCTCTTTGCCAGCCTTCATTCAATGTTGGAGGCCACCAGGGACATTCTTGGTTCCTGTTACCACCTCCTATGCTTCCACAATCTCCATTCAAAAAAATCGCCCTGTCGATGAATGGCCCAAATCTAGTCACAAGACTAACTTGAAATGGGCTTCCCTGGTGGCTCAGCAGTAAAGAGTGTGCCTGCAATGCAGGAGACGCAGGAGACCTGGGCTCAGTCCCTGAGTCGTGAAGATCCCCTGCAGGAGGGCATGGCAACTCACTCCAGTATTCTTGCCTGAAGAATCCCATGGACAGAGGAGCCTGGCATGCTACAGTCCTTGGGGTCTCAAAGAGTCGGATACAACTGAAGCAACCGAACACACACTTAAACTTCAAATATCAACTGCCTATTTCTATGGCGCAAACATACTCCGAGATGACGACATCTACTGTCACTGAGATATTTCCTGAGGGTGGCTCCAACTAGGAGGAAAGATGTTCCCAAAGATGCATCTCCAAAGCCAAGATACCTGCTGCAATGTGACTGCTTAGACAGAAATGCTCTCTTGGGGGACACATTCTCAGGTGGTGACTGGATTTCACAGCCACATCCTGTGCTTAGTGACAGGTATGTACACACAGCAGCCCACATAGTAAATGCCGCAGGTTGCTCTGAGTGTGTGTATGCTCAGTCGTGTCTGACTCTTTGCGACTCCGTGGACTGTAGCCCACCAGGCTCCTCTGTCCATGGAATCTTCCAGGCAAGCATACTGGAGTGGGTCACCATTTCCTACTGCAAGGGATCTTCCCGACCTAGGGATCGAACCCGTGTCTCCTGCATTAGCAGACAGATTCTTTATCACTGCTCCACCTGGGAAGCAAGAATAGCCAATTGGATGGCCTGTAGGCTTTTCCCAAGGTGCAGTCTGGGGTTTTTTAGCTCCAGCTACTGCCCCCTTCTGATCATTTCTGTGAATGGTCCCTGCAGAAATCCAGCTTTTGCCTGTGCCTTTCTCCTGGAGGTCAATCACCAGAAACCTGCCCCTCAAGTCCCTTGCAGGCCATTCCTGGACCCTCAGGGCATGCTCTGAAAGGGCAAGGATTGGCCTCAATGTGGCCAGGACCCAATAGCAGGGTCAGCCACCCTAAGTGAGCGCATGAAAGATACTAATGTACCAAAGTTGGCACAAAGGGTGTGTATGCTCACTGTGGAGAAGAAGGAGGCAGGATCCATTTAGAAAGAATCATGGACAGAGGCAAAGAGACCTGTTCTGGGTTCAAATCCCTGCCCAGCCACTGGCCCACCACGTGACCTGAGACATAGAACTTGACAAGATACCTAACGATACCCTGGTTCCCCCATCTGCACAAAGTTAATTATCCTACTCACCTCAAAGTGCTGTTGGGAAGATTTCATGACAGTAGCACTTTCTATGTGCACTAGTTGAGCACTTATTCTGTGCCAGCCAGTCTTTCAAATGCTTTTTTTTTTTTTTTTAAATATATTAACTCATTCTTTGTAAGAAAATAATTTTGTGCACAGTACAAAGCAAGTCCTTGGGAGATAGTAACTGTGTTCACTGGAACTGGCATTCATGGCAAGAAGAGGCACAGATTCTACCCCCCTCCCACCACCTCCTGACTCCAAGCTGAAGCTAATCTCATGCAATGAATAACTGACAGGTAGAGAGAAGAAAGCTGAGAGCCAAAGAATTGATGCTTTTGAACTGTGGTGTTGGAGAAGACTCTTGAGAGTCCCTTGGACTGCAAGGAGATCCAACCAGTCCATCCTAAAGAAAATCAGTCCTGACTATTCATCAGAAGAACTGATGCTGAAGCTGAAACTCCAATACTTTGGCTGCCTGATGCAGAGAGCTGACTCATTTGAACAGACTCTGATGCTGGGAAAGATTGAAGGCAGGAGGAGAAGGGGACGACAGAGAATGAGATGATTGGATGGCATCAGCGACTCAATGGACATAAGTATGAGTAAACTCTGGGAGTTGGTGATGGACAGAGGCCTGGCGTGCTGCAGTCCATGGGGTCTCAAAGCGTCAGACACAACTGTATGACTGACTGAGAGAGACGAAGGGAGAAGAAGGACACAGGGGACTTGTTGGGTGTGTGTCTAGGACACACCAAGGGTCTTGGCACCCCTGGACTCCTCCTGCTCCATCCTTGCATTCTAAACGCCAGGCCCTTGTCCTGTGGCCAAGGCTGCACTCAACCTCAGTTCGCAGCATCCCTGGCTGACCCGGCCAACAAGCAAAGCTCCGGGGAAGGCAAGTAAAGAAAAAATGTCTTACCATCATTTATAGTCTGGAAATTCCCCTGATCTAGAAAGAAATACAGATTCATCTTAGTCGGTTCTGCTGTTTGTAAATGACACGCGGTCACAGCAAAGGGCTTGAGGTTCACCTTACAATCCCGCCAGGGGGCGCTGTGATTCAGTCTTGAGCTTGTGAGCCTGCGGCATTCTTGCTAAAAGCGTTTGCTGCTGCTACTGCTAAGTCGCTTCAGTCGTGTCCGACTCTGTGCGACCCCATAGAAGGAAGGGGTTTTGTAATAGAACTTCATAGAACTTCAAAACAAATGGGTCGGCTATGGGGCGTTCAGTAGCTTTAGATGTAATAAAGTACGTGTCTGTTTACCATGGCCCCTAACACTAGTTAACAGTCCCATGCGATCTATGCGTAGAAATCACCCAGCTTATTTCATTCTCCTGAGTACTATCTTTTCTGCCGAGCAGACTGCATCGATCGCCAAGTCTGAGGATTTTGTGGATGGGAATCTTGTCTGAGCCCTCTCCATGGACTAAGCGGAGGATGTCCAGCCCAAGAGGATGGTAGAGAGGGACAGGATGGCACAAAACGGAGGCTGTAACAACAATTCAAGACGTGACCAAGGATTAGCATCTCGGAAATGTGCTTACGGATCCTCCTCTGGATTCGCCTCCATCGTCTCCATGCAGATTTAGACAAGGACTTAGAAGGCAAACAAGAACTGCGTCTGAGTGGCAGCTGCCCACCTGCCTGCCCTTCACTGTTTGCCCCCAAAGACGAACGCTGCTCTACCACCAATGGCAGCTGACACTTCTGAACTCCACTGATCAGAAGTCCTTTTTCTTTTTCCTAGAGCTTCAGAAAATATGTCAAAGGCACAGTTTGGGAAATGGAACTTAGAGATAAGCCCCCATCAGGGCACTATGATGCTTACATAAAATATTAGGGTGGAGGTGAGGGTAGGGTGACTAAGTCAGCCTAGGTCTATATCTGTTCCCTCAAGTTCCTGGCACCAGTGCCAGGAATAACAGAAAAATGCTCTTCCTTCCTCCTCTGTCTGGCCAACTCTTACACCAGCCCTATACCTCCATTAACCTGTGACTTCCACGGGGTGGCTCTCTCTGATGGCTTGAGCACACGCCTCTTGCCAAGGACATCTGTCCCCAGTACCCATCACAGCTGTACTTGTAACTGTGTGCTCAGAGATTACTGTCTATCTTTCCATAAAACCCTAAATCGCTATAGGGGCCTGCCCTGTTTAGAAGGATCCTGGTAGGACTAGCTCTTGGCGGATGAGGTGGCATTGATGTTGAGCCCATTGTGAAAGATGTGTGAAAGTTCAATGCTCTCTTATGGAAAAGTCTTTACATCAACAAGCCAGACTTACGATATAGCCAATAACCATTTGGGAAAATGTTTAAAAGCTGCATTTACTTGACATTAAGCAAAATGTAGACATTAAGAAAAAATAAGTTTAAAAAGGTAGCACTTAAAATATATGCATAGATCTCCTGTCACTTGCTTTGGAAATTCTTAGTCAAATCTTATAAGTACATTGCAAACATGAAAGCTTAATTCAGTCCTGGGCCATGTAGCAGGCTTGCTCAACATGGGGTCTGCAGACCATGTTTATTTTTGGTTACATAAAAATTCAGATTCCTAAGTCCCACCCCAGACCACCCAAATCCAAGTGTCTGGGGTGGGGAGGTGAATTCTAAGGACCTGCATTCAACCAAATACCCTAGTTGATTGTGATGTGCACTGAAGTTTGAGGCAAAGGCAAAACAAAATCAAAGAAAAAACTAACTGTATAACCACAGTCCATGTGTGCCTTAGCTGAAAGAAGTTTCTATTGCCTTTGTATTTCCATAAAGGACATAAATCACATTATTACCCAATCCTCATACCATTCACTAAGTTCCAGAGAGGCTGTGTTTATTCTTCAGATATAAATAGCTGTATAGAATGATAAACTTTAAACCAAATACACCATACCATTTTCAAAATACTTACCATGTGTTCTGGGAGAATCTGACTCAGAAACTATAAAAGAATAAAAGAAAAATCAGACATGTGTGTGTTTCATGCATAAGGAACCCGACCAAGAAATCCACCTTTGAGCCATTGCTTCTCTTATAGTTGACTCTCAATTAAAGATATAGCGCAATGAGAGATCTAAGCTTGCTTCCAAAATGCCTGCAGGGTGAAAGTCCACAAAGACTTGTTTTTTTGTTTTTGTTTTTTTAAAAAAGGAAGTCTACACTTATGCCATCTCTTCTTCCTTGCACACACCCAAGGAGGCCCATTTTTAAAAGCTTAATCATGGCAGATGATTTTGAAGATTTTCTAGCCTGGGAACCTGGGGTCCTACTCCAGAGTTCTACATCATACTCAAGAATTTTACAAGTGTCGTCTCAGCTCATCCTCATAGAACCCCATAGGGAAGCTGGCTTGAGTAGGTGACCCAGACCAACTGACCGGTAAGTGACAGCCGGACCCGTACTCAGATGGATGCTCTTAACCATTTCGCTGCTCTACCTTCTAGTGCATATATATTTACCAATTGTATTATTTGTATTTGGCTCAAATCATAGTCTGTGCTTTTGCACAAGCAGGTATGCTCATGCAGACACAGGACTGCCATAAAAGAGGAACTGGGGAGCAGAAGCAGTTAGCATTTAAAGCACTGACTGAGGCCAGAGCATTCCATATTCCCCAGTTCTAGAGAAGAAGAGGAATGTGATTCTCACCGGAGAGGCTCAGCTAGATACGCTGCTCCCCCACTGCCCCTGCTGGACACCCAGTGGGGCCGCCTGGGGGCCAGAGACCTTAGGAAAGGAGTGTAACCGGACAGACACTGGGATGGAGCCTGGGGGCTGATTTCATGGTTAGTATGGAAGTATGGAAGTATGTGCTTCCAAGTATGGTTAACCATACTAACCAAGGAAGGAGCTAAGGGTCTAGGTGGACCCCATCAGAGGAAACCCTTCCTGCCCCACATCTAAAACCCAGCAGAATTCTCTGTGGCAGTCCCTCCTGAGTCCTTGGGGGTGGCCTTGGGCAACAATCGCCCAGCCTATCTGGAGTTCAGATAGACTTACCAGAGCTGAGTAACTCCCAGAAAGCACTTTCTGTGGTGTCTCTCATTGCTGATGTTGCTGGAACTAAAATAAAAACAGCCAGATGAGAGCTTTTCCAAAAACAAGCATTAAAGCCAGACCCACCGTCCCTCCCATCAGCCAGTTCGAGCAGCAGAGGGGGTTGCATTGCTCTTTGCTTCGGAGGGTGGTGGACCCATCATCATTGATTCATTGATTCACTCAGAGAATATGGACCTGTCTCTGACCACACGAGGGGCATGGAGGAGAGGGATCCATCACTGAAGGTAAGATGTAGTCCTCTGGAGCTCAGAGGCCAATGGCAGCCAAACTTCGTGAGCATGATCAGTTGCTCAGTCGTGTCCAATTCTTTGCGACCCCATGGACTTCCAGGCTCCTTGGTCCATGGGATTTCCCAGGCAAGAATATTGGAGTGGGTTGCCATGCCCTCCTCCAGGGGGTCTTCCCGACCCAGGGATTGAACCTGTGTCTCCTGTATCTCCTGCATAGGTAGGTGGGTTCTTTACCACTGAGCCACCTGAGAAGCCCCTGGCAGCCAGACTTGCTATCCAGTAATTCTCCATTTTGGCCAGTGAGGAACACAGTGGAGGGGAAATGGAAATCTCAAAAGAAGCAATTCCTGGGCTTGGAAGAAGGGCAGGAGGAATCCAGAGAGGACAGGATCTTTCAACAAGGCTTAGAAGAAGGCATAGATATATGTCAAAAAAGAACAGAGTGAAAGTTGTTGAGTTGCCAGATGAAACTCAGAATGCCCAGGAAAATTTGAATTTCAGATAAACAATGAATTCTTCTTTAATGTAAGTATGTTCAAAATATTACATGGAATATATGTATACTTAAATTTTTTATCTAAAATTTGAATTTAGCTGGATGTATTATATTTTTATTTACAATATCTGGCTGCTGCTGCTGCTGCTGCTAAGTCGCTTCAGTCGTGTCCGACTCTGTGCGACCCCATAGACGGAAGCTCACCAGGCTCCCCTGTCCCTGGGATTCTCCAGGCAAGAACACTGGAGTGGGTTGCCATTTCCTTCTCCAATGCATGAAAGTGAAAAGTCAAAGTGAAGTCGCTCAGTCGCGTCCGACTCTTAGCGACCCCACGGACTGGAGCCTACCAGGCTCCTCCGTCCATGGGATTTTCCAGGCAAAAGTACTGGGGTGGGGTGCCATTGCCTTCCCTGACAATATCTGGCTACTCTCCAGTATTCTTGCCAGGGAAATCCCATGGGCAGAGGAGCCTGGCAGGCCATGGTCCATGGGAGATCCCAAAGAGTCAGACATAACTGAAGTGACTTGGCACTCACTAGATGGAAGGCATCCCAGCAGGGACAGTAGACAAAAAGTTGTTTTGACTGTCATTTAGGTAATTAACCCCCGAGCCAGATTCACTGAGCTCGCCATCCTTTCTGTAAACCTACTAACCACTAGTGCTAGTGGGCTAACTTCTCGTACACTTGGCAACTTGCATTCCAACCAAGTTGTGTGATCAGTGAATGACAGATATGAGTTCTGAACCTGTTTATGTTGATTGTGCTTGACACTAAAATAAGTATTAAGTAAATTGATCAAATATGGTACAAATAGAAAGATGTCTTTCAAAAAAATAAGGCTGAATGCTTTGGAAATAAAAATTAAGGTGCTAAAAAGAAATTGAGTGGATTAGGCAGCAAAAAGGAGAAATATATTTAAAGCAATTGAATTTATACCCTCTTTGCTCATTCAGTCACTCAGTCATATCCCGCACTTTTGCGACCTCATGGACTGTACCTCGCCAAGCTCCTGTGCCCGTGGGATTTCCCAGGCAAGAATACTGGAGTGGGTTGCCATTTCCTACTCCAGGGGATCTTCCTGAGCCAGAGATCAAACTCTCATCTCCTACGTTGCCAGGCAGATTCTCTACCACTGAGCCACCTAGGAGGCTGCTTTGCAAAGGTCTTTCATTTCACACTCTACTTTAGAGAGACTAAAAATGAAAAGTTATAGATACGCCAAATGGGAGCAATTTATGCAAGAAAGGTGCTGCAGAATTGCAGAAGACCTCTGCTGAGAGAGAAGCCTACAGCAACAAATTGGTGAGTCAAAGTGTGTTTATAAGTTTTAAGATAAAAGGAAACATTTTAAATGTGTATCTATCATATTTTTTATTTTAAACAATATTTTTGAAGGAAAAAAACAACTGCCTGACCCAGTCACATTAGAAAAGGGTGCTTTTAGGACAATGGCTCTTAAAATGGTTCCATGAATCTTCAGCACCAACCAGCACCCAGGAATTTGTTTTTAAAAGATGCAAATTCTTAGGCCTCCTTCAGACTTAAGAATTTACCCTTGAGGTGATGCCCAACAATATGTATCCATTCCAGGTGATTCTGACACACATTAAGGTTTGAAAACCACTGTCTACTGCCTGCAGCAAAAGTGTTTTGACAGAGTGGGAGGGAATAATGTATTCAGCAATCACGCTCCTTGCAGAAAGTGAAGAGGAACAATGGACTGTTGATGACGGTGAAAGAGAAGAGTAAAACAGCGGGCTTGAAACTCTGCATTAAAAAAACTAAGATCAAGGCATCCAGTCCCATCACTTCATGGCAAATAGAAGGGGCAAAAGCGGAAGCAGGGACAGATTTTATTTTCTTGGGCTCCAAAATCACTGCAGATGGTGATTGCAGCCGTGAAATTGAAAGACGTTTGCTCCTTGGAAGGAAAGGCAAACCTGGACAGCAGGTTAAAAAGCAGAGACATCACTTTGCAGACAAAGGTCCGTAGAGTCAAAGCTATGGTTTTTCCAGTAGTTGTGTACAGATGTGACAGTTGGACCATAAAGAAGACTGAGCGCTGAAGAACTGATGCTTTTGAATTGTGGTGCTGGAGAAGACTCCTGAGAATCCCTTGGACTCCAAAGAGATCAAACCAGTCAATCCTAAAGGAGATCAGCCCTGAATATTCATTTGAAGGACTGATGCTCCAATATTTTGGTCACCTGATACAAAGAGCTGACTATTGGAAAAGACCCTGATGCTGGGAAAGACTGAAGGCAGGAGGAGAAGGGGGCAGCAGAGAATGAGATGGTTAGATGGCATCCCTGATTCAGTGGACATGAATTTGCGAAAACTCTGGGAGATAGTGGAGGACCGAGGAGCCTGGCGCACTGCAGTCCAAGGGGTGGCAAAGAGTTGGACATAACTTAGCAACTGAAAACAAACAACAGCTGGTTGCCTGACCCAGCAGGCAGGGGGATGTTGAGATGACACAGTGCTGCCTCTGGAAATCGGCTCTAGTGGACAAAACTGTTTGTCTAGCGACAAACAGTTAGAGGACAGGGAACTGAGAGCTCCAGTTGAGGGATGTCGGGTGTCCAGAAGAAGAGCTCCCGGAATGGAACCAGGACTTCTGAGCAGACGTGCACCAGGCAGAGGGGAAGATGTGGATGAAAACAGGCTCCAAGGAAGCAAAACACTATAAATAAACTTCCCTTGAGGAGCAACCCAGAAGAATGAAACTACCAACTCTGTGTAAAGCTTCTTGGCTGGCTCCTCAGATGAAGAGGTGAATGGGGTTTCCGGACGGAAGGACTGAATATAGGACTATCAGTCGTTCTAAACTAATTCATAGGTTTGATATCATTTCCATAAAAAGTTTCTCTTGGGTTGGTCTTTAAAAAACAATTTTGAAGTTTATCAAGAAACATAAATAGGCTAGAAATGACTGATAAGTTCTTGAAAAAGAAAAAAAAATACTGATGGAGAGAGGGAAGGGACAATGTGGGTTTGGGACTGGGGGTCTTGCCCACCTATGAACCTGGGAGACAGGAGCCTTGAGTTCAAATTCTAGCTCTGCTGTTTATTTGGTCTCTAAACTTGGGCAAGCCATTTATTCTCACTCAGTCCTAGTTTCTTCATCTGTAAAAAGACAGTTATACTAACCTACTTCACAAGGTTATTGTGAAGACAAAGTTACAAAAATATATCAAATGCTTAATTAATATAGTGTTTGCCACGTCAGCATTCAAAAAATTATGATTAGCTCCAAAATATTCAAAATAAAGCTATAAAAATTAAAGCAAAGTTTAAAATTTAAATTATTTTAGAATTATTTTAGATATTTACTTCACACCAGAAGGCAAAATAATTTTCAAAACCAAAGAACAGGATTTTATTAAACAAATGAAAACAGTAAACTAATTAAATGTTTATTTGATTTTTGTGAAATGTCTAGATTTTAAATCAACAGGAAATTACAAAGAAAAACAGCAATAAATTTAATTATGTTAAAATATTTGTGCAGAAGGAAATCAAAATTTAAAGGCAAATAACAAATTGGGAAAATATTTGTCATCAATATAATGGACAAACAAAGAGAGTTTCTATAAACCAACAAAGATGAAACTAACTTTCACACAAAAAAAATAGAGGATAAAAACAGACAGTTCAAGTAAAGGAATTTAAATGGCTTAAAATTTTTCACCTTCACAAAGAAATGCAAATTAAAATAACTGTACATCAGTTTTTATCCAACAATTCAACCAAGAGTTTTGAATGGTAATATTCAGATTCAGCAAAGTTGTAGAAGATCGCATTCTACTTTTTTACTATTGAAGAAAGAATTGGTAGATTGCTAGAAAATAATGTACCAGTATGCTTTAAAAGTCTTAAAATGATCAACTCTTTGACTCAGTAATTCCACATCTAAGAATCTAGCCAAAGGAAATCATAATTTACTTGATGTGGACAAAGATGCATGAACAAACGTGATCTTCACAGTATTATCCATTACAATTACAGAAAGAATCTGAAAAGGGGTGCTAGAAATAGGGAGAGGTTGGTAAAAGGGTACAAACTTTCAGCCAGGTGATGAATAAGATCTTAGGAGCTAATGTAAAACATGGGGACTACAGTTGATACAACTGAAATTTGCTAAGGGAGTAGTACTTAAATGTTCTCACCAAAATAAAAATAGATATGTGAGGTGATGGATATGTTCTTAACTAGATGAGGGAGAATCTTTCCGCCACGCATACGCCTATCAAATCACAAGGTGCTCTTTAAATATCCTGTAAATTTCTTGGCCAATCATACCTCAATAAAGGGAAAATTTTTTTTAAAGAATAAATCCTGAAAAAAAAACTTCAATCTCCCCAAATCATGAATGCATGTTAAAATGTTCAGAATACAAACTATAGAAAAACTGTATGTTAAATGCTATCCTTTAGGGACTTCCCTGGCTGTCAAGGGGTTAAGACTCTCAGCCTCCACTGCAGGGGACATGAATGTGACTTCTGGTCAGGGAACTAGATTTGTCATGCCACTCAGGGTAGAGGGGGGCGGGGGCGTGAGGGGCGGGGAATGATATCACTTCCATATGCATGTACTTGGAAAGAAATACGTATTTTAATAAAGCCAATCTCAGGTGATAGGGCGAGGTGTGTTTTTACCTTTGCTCTATTTTTCTCTGGTTCCTATACTCTCCACCCTAACTGTGCATTAAAAGATGTGGTTAGAGGCTGAATGTGGGAGATGTGGCGGCAGGTAATATAGGAGGCAGATTCTTTTAGGTTCGAGAGGAAGTGTAGTCGTAGGCTAAAGGAAAAGAACAAGGATGAAAGAAAAAGAAGATAAGGGGGAAAAATGAAGCTAAGGATAAAGCAGAGAGGGAGGAAGAGGAAAGAAAGAGGAGGGGAGAGAAGGGGACGTGTAGGGAGGGAGATCAGATGCTCTTATCTCTTGGCAATTACAGCCTTCCCAGCATTGAGCTAACTGTGCTACCAACAGTATCTCGTTTTATCCTCAGGATATCCTTTATCAGATTATTACAGTGTCAGATTATTACACAGTCTACTTTATGGAAGGGAAGCCCAAGGCTTAGGGACGTCAAACAGCTTGTCAAAGGTCACGCCGCGCTGACAGTGAAACTGACCCCAGAGGTCAAGGGCACTGACCCCAGAGTAAGTGTGCTCATAGCTCAGCTCCACTGCTTCCCAAGATTCAAGTGCAAACGAGATTCCGTTTCAACTTGTCAGAAAGCAAAGCATTCTGAAATAATAATCTTTAGTGATGGAGAGTTTGCGGTCAGCATCGCCCCTGACAGCACTGGGCTTGGTGGGGTTTGGGGTGGTGACAGCGTGGGAGGGCGCAAGTGCAGTCATCAGGCAGCAAATGAGCCGTTTCTTGGGAGGAACTTGAGGCACAGGAACGGTGTGTCTTCTAATTATTACCTCCCAGCAATGGACAGGTATTTGGGATTCAGTGTCAGGTTGCCTATTTCAGGACAAGGGGAGTCTGGTCACTGTAGTCCTCTTTCCCTTCCAACCCAGCTTTGGGGACTCGAAGAATAGCTGGTCCACCCTCCGTCCCTGCCCTCCCCTCCTCAAGAGCCCAGCTTTTACACTGCACCCCATGCTCAGTGCTTCCCGAGTATCCACTGGGAAGCAACATTCCTGGCTTTCCTGTGAATGCCCCCATTATCTACCTGGTGATGCTCTGTCCCCACCACCTCCATGCCACAGAATTGCATGGGTTTAGGGCAGCCAAGAGTGGAGAAGAGACTTGTAGGATACTGTATGGTACCACTTACATGCAGTTTTAAAACAACACAAATGAATACACACGCAAAAGAGAAACGAACTCAGATTTAGGGGCTTCACTGATGGCTCACTGATAAAGAATCTGCCCACCAAAGCAGGAGATGTGGGTTCGATCCTAGGTCAGGATGATCCCCTGGAGGAGGAAATGGCAACCCACTCCAGCATTCTTGCCTGGAGATTCCGACAGACGTGGGAGCCTGGCAGGCTGCAGTCCATAGAGTCGCAAAGAGTCGGACACGACTTAGCAGCTATACAGATTGCTCCTGATATAGGGTCTTGTTTAGTTACTAAGTCATGTCTGACTCTTTTTGCCACCCTATTGGACTGTAGCCTGCCAGGCTCCTCTGTCCATGGGGTTTCCCAGGCAAGAATGCTGGAGAGGGTAGCCACTTCCTACTCCAGGGGCTCTTTCCAAACCAAGGATTGAACCCATGTTTCCTGTGTCTGCAGGCGGATTCTTTACCACTGAGTCTCCTGGGAAGCCCCAGTATGGCGTCTGGCTCCCTTTAAACTATACATAAGGACGAGAAATACTTTTCAGGACCTGGCCCAGGGCACAGAGAGAATGGCTCAGGAAGGGTCCTCCTGCCCCTCCATTACGGCCAGCAGGGGCCTCTGCTAGGCTCCAAGGGATGCACGCTGTTGTACTAAGTGAGCCAGACACGGTCCTTGCCTTCCAGGGATTCCCTGCATAGCAGGATCTCTAGAAAACTCCATAGAGTTAAGATGTTGTCGGAGAATAAGAGTGGCAAGCATCAGATGACACATGGCACGCGCGCGCGCGCGTGTGTGTGTGTGTGTGTGTGTGTGTGGTTGTGTGTTGAGCATACACCTCAGGGTTCCTGGATGGGACAATGCCCATGGTATTTTAAAAAGAGCAGCTAGATTTAGCCAGAGCTGAGGAGGTGGGGAGGGGAAGAATAAGACTGTGTTCCAGGTGGAGGCAACAGCGTGAGAGCAGTCACCATGGCAAGAGGCAGCTCCTGAGGGTGTACGGTGGCCGGGACAGATGTGCTCTGCACTGTAAGACATTCTGCTGGAAAGTATCCTGCTGGAAAAGGGGCAGAACAAATAAAATCATGGGGTGGAAACAGCAGGGGACAGGTTGGAACTGAAACCCTGGTGGGGGTTGTCAAGCCAGCTGTGAAAAGACCTGAGGCTGGAAACAAGGGTCCTGGGTGCCTGGCTGAGACTCAGGCTCTGAGCATGGCCTTGGACTTCCTCTTCATTCTGGAACATTCCACACCTAGATTGATTGGGCTGAGTGACCTAACGCCCAGAGGGTAGCTTGTGCAGTAAAGACAAGTTGCAGCCAAGAGAGCTGATGAGGGAATAATTAGACATCTGTGGGACCTATTTAAAAGGTAATAGAAGTGCCTACCACAGCCCAATGTCAGCCATCTAAGGACATCTCACAATTTCCTCCTTCTTTTTAATGTGTTAATTATTGCCCAAATCCCTGATAAACTGTGAAAAGGGAAAGTACAAGCATTAACACTTTTCCAGAAATTAGTTTGTAAGCAATTATTACTTTCTCATTTTGACCTTGAAAAAATGAGACCAAGGGAAGTTGAGTTTAAAAAAAAAAAAAAAAAAAAAAAAGATTATTTTGAAATAATTTTCCAGAAAAGTTGCAGAAAATAGTTTTCATATCCTCTTACCCAATTTTCCCTCATGATAACATCTCCTGTGACCAAGCTATACTTGTCACGATTACCAAACCAACAAGGGTACACTCCTACTAACAAAACTCCAGGCTTCATTTGGATTTCACCAGTTTTTCCTTTTTCTAGGATCCAGCCCAACATACTACCTTGCATTTAGGAAGTTGTGTTAGGATTATGCCCAGAAGAGTAACGGTGGATGGCGCCCAGACACTCTCCACACGCCAGACACCGCATGGGTGAGCCCATGTCTGTATAACGTTATGAAGCCGAAACACAGCCCCATTTTATCAGTGAGTAAACTGAGGCTTGCAAAGGCCCCAGAGTTAGTAAATGGCAGAACCAAAGACATTGCCAGGAGCAGAAGGAGTTTCATGGCCTCTGTAGACCAGCACAAACCTGAACTCTTTGACTTTTTCTCAAGAATTGATGCAGAGACTAGAACTGAGCAGTGTCTGCTGCCTGGGTTTCCCCAGCACGGAGCTCCTCCACAGGGCTCCAGTGCTGAGCTGAAAGCCACCTTTCATCTCCTCAGCTGAGTTCTTCGCAAGAAACAGTGGGAGCTAACCGGACAAATCCTCTACTCAAATGCCAGCAGACCTCCTCCAGATTCAAATCCTGGCCCAGCCCTGCAACAACTGCTGACCTTGGACAAGACACAGAACCTCTCTGAGCCTCAGTTTCTTCATCTGCAGGATGGATACCCAATTTGGGAGTTGTCGGCAGATTTAGACAAGAAAAGGTAGGTGTCTGTCTCACAGAGTACATGGTACAGAGCAACCACTTTGCAGAGGTTTAATTCTCAAGGCTAAAATGCAAATGCAGGCATGCATGTCTGTGCATGTGCATGCACATAGCATGCAAAACCACAGCCCCCTCAAGCCACTTGTAGAGGGTGCCGTAAGCCCCTTTGTGGATAGTGAAGTGAAAGTCACTCAGTCGTGTCCGAATATTTGTGACCCCGTGGACTATACAGTCCACGGAATTCTCCAGGCCAGAATACTGGGGTGGGTAGCCTTTCCCTTCTCCAGGGGATTTTCCCAACCCAGGGATCGAACCCGGGTCTCCCACATTGCAGGCAGATTCTTTACCTGCTGAGCCACGAAGGAAGCCCAAGAATACTGGAGAGGGTAGCCTATCCCCTCTCCAGCGGATCTTCCTGACCCAGGAATTGAACCAGGGTCTTCTGCATTGTAGGCAGATTCTCGACCATCTGAGCTATCAGGGAAGCCCCCTTTGTAGATAAGGACAGGTCAGTTCATTCTCTGTCCCGTAGGGGCTGACGTGAACCCCCTGTCACTTTTCAGAGCCAGTGTGAGTCTGGGGATGCACTTCATATTGATAAAAGCCAGAGCTAAGAACACTGCCTTCCTTTCCAGTATTCTGATGGAGACATGGTCTCTGGCCCCTAGTCTGTCCAGAGCCAGTACCCGCCGAGGTCCTCCTGACAAGAGGGAAAAGCAAATGTTGCCCGTCAGTGAGTTTCCTGTCACAGACCTAGACACAGAGACAGAGAAAGATAAGAGAATGGAGAGAGAGAGAGAGAGACAGACAGGAAGGGAGGAATGATAAGCAGACTGGCTAGACATCCTTTTCACTGAGCATCTCGGTAAAGCGACATTGCGGTTCAAGGTCTCGGTGATTTGCCCAGGGCTCTTTCATGTCCATTTTGTCACTTGACATTCTAAGAACACAAAGATGTGCTTGAAACTAATCTCCAAATCATTTATCTAAAGCAGTCACAGACAGGGATTTCCCCACTGGTCCAGTAGTTAAGAATCTGCCTTGCAATGAAGAGGATGCAAGTTTGATCCCTGGTCAAGGAGCTAAGATCCCACATGATACAGCCAAGGTCCCACGTGCCCCAAATAAGACCCTACACAGCCAAATAAACAAATAAAAATTTAAAAATAAAGCAGTGACAGACATAGACTTGGAATCTTAATGATCTTTTCTGTGCTCAGCTATGTGATCTGATTTTGCCTGGTAAATGTTAATTATTAAGCCAGACACACCTGCAGATAGAAGTCACATTACACGCATTTACAGGGCAATCTTTGCTGGCCATGTTCGTCAATACACAAACCGCAGGCTTAATCAATGATAACAAAGCTTTAGTTTTAATAATATATATTTTCCCTTAATTTCAGGAATTTTTCTAAAACTAATCAAGCATTTCCTTAGTTGAGTGACTCACTGAAGACAATTGACATAGTAATTGGCTTTTTCTAACTACAACCATTGCATTTCTCAGCCAGAAACAAAGCAAAAAGTCCTTGCAATTACAATGATCACCAAAGAACTATCCCCCGTTCTTGATATAAAACTCCTCTTGAGATGAAAGAATAGCACCAAGAAACAGATATAATTTGCCATGATTCAGATTTTCAGCAGTGAAAAACAAATGTAATAATTAGATATAGTACCTGTAGATAGAATTTGACCCAATAAAAGACATATTTGAAGGATGACTGTGGAGATCCCCATTTTGCTGGGTTCTTCTCAATCTCACTAAAAATGCCTTGATATTTATAGGTTCATAGTTAAAAGGAGGTGTGTCCTCCAGGATACTATATTTGTATTGGTGCCATAAAGATAAAGGAAGTCAGGGACTTTTCTAACAATCGATGGCTAATCTGTGGAACAATTTAGGTGGGTTAGACTGATTGTTGTATAACAGTCTGGCAATTTCCCAATTGCAAAAGTGCTGATATTAGCAGCGCAATTTCCAACTTCCTTCTAGGTGAACCTCTAAGTCTTTCAAGCGCTCCCTGAATATAGGCTTGACTTTAATCTGGGAGAATGTGAATGAATTTGTGGGAAGTCTGCTCCAAGGCTCAGGGCAGAGCAGGATGTGGGCTACTGAGCAAATACAGGACATGGTGCCAAGGGGAAAAGCATCTCTGGGATGGTTTGTCCTGGCAGGGCATTCTCCTGTTGGCCCCTGGCCTTGAAGAAATGAGGATGACATTGCAGACATGATTGGAGAGGAAAAGACATGAGAGATATCCATGGATTCCATGGGCTTATATTAGCTTTAGCCATCATCTTCCGGGTCTCATACTCATTCCATAACCCAGGAACTGAGAAATATGTGACCTCGAACTGAACCACTTCCAGCCATTCACAGGCTTGGATTTCATGCCCTTGGTATTCACATTCCTGACCCTTTTTTGTTGTTCAGTTGCTCAGTCATGGCCAACTCTGAGATCCCATGGACTGCAGCACACCAGGCTTCCCTTTCCTTCACCATCTCCTGGCATTTGCTCAAACTCATGTCCACCAAGTTGGTGATCCCATCCAACTATCTCATCTTCTGAAATCCTCTTCTCCTGTCTTCAGTCTTTCCCAACATCAGGGTCTTTTCCAATGAGTCAGCTTTTCCCATCAGGTGGCCACAGTATTGGAGCTTCAACTTCAGCATCAATCCTTCCAAGGAATATTCAAGGTTGATTCCCTTTAGGATTGACTGGTTTGATCTCCCTGCTGTCCAAAGGACTCTCATGAGTCTTCAGCACCACCACTCAAAAGCATCAATTCTTTAACACTCAGCCTTTTTATTGTCCAGCCTGGCAAACCCACCAAACCTGCCTCCAACCTCCTCCAACTTTGCCCACAATCCCTCTCTTACATAGATATCACTTTGGGATCCCTGGTATTTATCACCAGACTCTGGTAAAACTCCCACAACATACCTAGAAGGTTTCCTGTTTCTTTTTTTTTTTTTCTCCCCAAATTTCTTGATGGTCCGTAACTCTTGGTCAGAAGCATATGGCTTTTCAGGACTTGCCTTTGTTATCCTGGCCTGAGTGAACCCTGTCTTGCCTTTCAGATGTCGACACTATGAGATGACAGCTCTGCTTCCTCGCCATGAGTTGTTAACCCCTGATCTCCTGCAGCTTCATTCTGGAAGGACACAAGGAACCCATGCCTCGTATTGGTCACCAGGCAGGATTTCGGGCCAGACGTCTGCATTAGGCTCCATCCAGATGAAAGTTACATTCAACCTTGGATTCCTTTTTTCAATCCTATGGCTTTTCCCGTTATTCCCCAATTCCTCCTCTCCCCTTGATGAGAAGAGGCACATTTCCGAGGGAATTGACTGGTTTCCATTGTCCTACCGGCAGCCCAACAATTAATAAGTGTCAGGTGACAGGAGAAGAGAAGCAAGATACACATCTGCTAGGGAACCCGTAAGACCAGGTACCACAGTGGATTCCTCTTATGATTATGACAGGAATGGTTATGATCGTTTGTTATTGCTTATTATGTTATAATGGTTATTATGAGAGGGGGTTATGATTGTTTGGATCCGGAAGCGTTAGGTTTAGGATCATAAAAAAAAAAAAAAAAAAGAGTGCCGTGATTGTGCGCCTGTCCTGCGCACAGCAAAAAAAAGGAATAAGAGGCAGGAATACAAAATATCCACAAGGGAGGAGGGGGTACAAAAGGTCCCTCCCCCACAGAAGCAGACTGTCTTGTCTTGGAGACAGACCTGCATGGTGACCATTGCAATAGCGCAAGAGTATTAGTGCAAGTTGCTAAGGCGGGGGAGAAACCATGTAACTCGATGGCAGAGGCAGTTTCTCTAAGGAAGTGAGACGAAATGCAATCAGGAGTCATTTGGCAACCAAGAGTGGGAAGACCAGATGAGGAACAGGAGTGACCTTCCAGGACAGTGTGACAGTGGAGGCTGGGGGAGGGGAATCCTGCCTGAAAACTGGAGAGGAAGCCCCATGGATCACTCAGTTCAGAGCACAAAGGACAGCAGCCCTTCCTCATTCTTGTCATTGCGATGACTCCATCCTCTACCCCCTGTGGTCAGCAGTAAAGATCCTAACACAACAAGGGCTTGTGAGATTTTTGTTCAGAAGATACCAGGAAGAAGGAAGCGGAGGGAACCTACCCGTCATTCCAAAGCCCACTGGGGAGGCATCCAAGTGGGAAGACGGGTGAGGTCAGTGGAGCAGGAAGGAGGTGGGGGTCCTGGGTGTGCAGGAAGAAGACCATGGGGCCACAAGCCACCTGCCACCCCCATGTGGGTCCTTCATCACCAGGACCCCATCCTGGCCCAAGGCCCGCAGCCCTTTATCAGACTCTGTTCAGAGAGGGCTTCCTCTTGTGCAGGAAGGAGGGTCCTGGGGGGATGCACCCCTTTCAGAGGGCTCACCTCTCTCTCCTCATCCCACTGATTTGAAGCATCTACGTCAACAGTGTGTCTGGGTGAAAGAAAGAGCCACAGAGCTCCATTTCCTAACAAAATCTGCCATTAAGGACAGCAGGAAGAAGGAAAACTCACTGAAGCTCCAAGACTCGGCCCTCAGACCCTGTTTCTCAATGACCTTCCCCAGGTGGTTACGATCTGTTGAACACCTGCTCTTGCAAATCCCGGAAGGTAGAACCCAGAGCCAGACCTCAGTCCAGGAGGCATGGCCTTGGGAAGAAATCCCTGTAGGAGTCATTCACAGCTTTGTTTAAGCAGCAGAACCCTTTCCTAAACTGAAAATCACAGGGAAGCTCCAAGTAGGAACAGGTCAGTGGAACCCTCTGGGTGTGGCAGGGGAGTCCCTGCCAGCTCAGTGAGCACCCACAAGCCCTGTCCTCCCAGAGGGCAGCCTGTGGCAGGGCTGGGGATTCCTTGAGGGAAGTCAGCCCCTCTTTTTACAGGACCTGGAGGCCCAGCGAGGCTCCTGGGGTTGCCAGGGCTCCATCCGGACACTGTGCTGGGGTCCCCAGGGGGCTCCCCAGAGCAAGCACCTGCCCTCACCTTGGGTCATCTAAGCCCCTTTCCCCAGAGGTTGGCTCTACATCCTACCTGCCACCCTGTGACCTGGAACAGACCTGGGCAGGAAGAGTCGGGGCCTGTGGCCTCTGAGGCATCACTGTTTGCTTCCGGACCTTGGAGGTCTGGGTGACCATGGCTCCCCTTCGGGGGTCAGGTTGACCCCTAATATCTAATTTCACTGTTGCTGAGTAGCCCGACTTAATTGTCAGCCACTGTTACCATTGTAACAACCCTTTGGGCGCTGTGTTCGTGATGCACTCTTGCAATGTTACTCAGCTTTGCCCTCCGAGAGCCTGCTTTCCCAACCGAGCTACCAGGGACTCGCACCCCACCCCAACGTCCAGCCTGTTGGCCAAGCTGAGTCTCATCCTTTCCTCTGTAATTGGACGCCTCAAGCTGAACAGGTGCTCAGTGGGCATTGGCTGCTAAAGGTGGCCGTCAAGAGCAGAACCCTGCCCTCCCGTCTTCCAGGGTCACGAATAGCCTCGAGGAGGGGACACTGAGGTCCAGGGAGGAAAGGGACTGGCAGAGCCAAGCCAGTGTCCAGGGTGGCAGAAACTGCCTCCCATGAGAAGGATGGAGAGCAGGAGGACTGATACACTCCCTGCTGAGTACGGTCCAACCTCAGAATCTTCCAGTCACAAACACAGCCTCCGGTGGCTCTTGATAATAGATAATAGCAGGCTCACCACACGCTTCTTGTCTTTCTCAGGATAGCACTGAAAGCCCTCACCACGGTCTATAAGGCCCCACTCAACCCCCATGGCCTCTCTCCACCCAGCCCACCCTACCAATCATCAACCCCAGGGCCTTTGCACTTGCTGTCTTCTCTGCCTAGAAGACTTTTCCCCCCGGGAAGCTATGAGTTCATCCCCGCCCTTCCTTCCTTTCTGACATATCATCTCCTCTGGCAGCCTTTCCTGACCACCCCTGCACTGCACTCCCTCCCACTTCCCTGGCTGTTCCTCTCTCCCCAGCTCTTCTCACCAGATGGCCTCCTTATATATTACTTCCTCGTTCTTTTGCCTGTCTGCTCACACAAGTTCCACGAGGCAGGACTTTGTGTCTGTTTTGCTCACTGATGTATCCCCAGAATCTCAGAACAATACTTAGCACATCGTAGGCGGTCAAGAAATACTTGTGGAATGAGTTGACTGAATGAGTGTGGACAGAGGAAGAGGAAAGAGGAAGACCAGGGCTTTTTACCCAGACGGCTTGAGTGAGTTCTACATCAACTGAGTGTGAACCACACGCTACAGATTATGCTATCCATTCATCTGTTCAGTCAACAAATAAGTGCTGATCACTTACAATGTTCCAGGCACTGCTCTAGCTAATGGGGCTGAAGTCCAAAGTCAAATAGACATGACCCTTGCTCTCATGGGCTTACCAGGTGACGCTAGTGGTAAAGAACCCGCCTGCCAATGCAGGAGACATAAGAGACGTAGGTTCGATCCCTGATTTGAGAAGATCCCCTGGAGTAGGAAATGGCAACCCACTCTAGTATTCTTGCCTGGAAGAGTTCATGGGCAGAGGAGCCTGGCAGGCTACAGTCCATGGAGTCTCAAAAGAATGGGACACAACTAAGTGTGCATGCCCTCGGAACTGCCCTCATCGGCTTTATAACTAAGGTAACATAGACAATAGGTAAATCCATAGGGAGAAACATTTCAGAGTGGGAGGAGAATTAGGAAGGAAATGAGCAAGGTGATAGAACGGTGACTATCTGTGGTAGGGAGGGCTATTTGGATAGAGTGGTCAAAATCTCACACTAGCTCCATAACTGCTTCAGGGATTCCTCATCTGAGGCTCAGAGAAGTTAAGCAACTTACTGAAAGTCACAAAGAAAGTGGCATAGCCAGAGCTTGAAGTGTAAAGTCTGGTATTTTCCCACTGGACTCCAAAGCCTTTCCCTTTCCCCCAGAAGACTCTTTCTATTCAAATAGTGGGCCTCGTGTCTAAGTGCCCTCCACCGCAGAGTGCCCTCCTGCTGTGCAGAAACATTCAAAGGAACAGGTAGAGCAGGAAAACTGGTGCTGGGGTCATCAGAACAAGCGCAGAACTTTTTGACATATGCCCCACGAAAGATGCTAAGTGGCTTCTCCCTGGAAGAATGAAGGGAGAATATTTCTAAAGGCAACACTACATCTAGATCAACATGGTTAAAGGTGGTACAGGCAGCTTGTGGTGCCCAGTCATCTTGCAGCGAAACGGGGGAGGAAAAATCATAGTTGTGACCATCTCCCTGAAGCTATTTCCTCCTTCACATTTTCCTGTTAAGGTACATAAGGTTAATGAAGCCCAACACACGGTCTCTCCAAGGGGGTTATTGCGACTGGGCAGGGAACCCTCCCTCAGGAGTCGTCATGCTGAGTAAAATAAGTCAGAGAAAAAGAAACACCACACGACATCCCTTATTTGTAAAAATCTACAAAGAAATGACACAAATGAACTTATTGACAAAACAGAAACAGACTTAGAGACGCACTTATGGTCACCAGAAGGGATAGGTGGGTGAGAGTGACTATCAGGGGCTTTGGGGTGGACATGTACACTCTGCTCTATTTAAAATGGATAATCAACAAGGACCTCCTGGAGAGCACAGAGAACTCTGCTCAATGTGATATGGCAGCATGGATGGGAGGGGGAGTCTGGGGGAGAATGGATACATGTGTATGTATCACAACACTGTTAACTGGCTATACTACTGCTACTGCTCTAGTCTCTTGTCTGTCCTCTCTCTCCCCCCGTCGCCCCCCCGCTCCCCCTCTCTCGTCCCCAAAAGGGGGGTCTTTTCTAAAAATAAAAAAAAAAAAAGAACCCCCACCCCCCCCCCCCCCGGCCCCACCCGCCCCTAGGGGGGCCATTGCTTCCCGTTAACGGTATAAAATAAAATAAAAAGTTAAAACAAAACAAAAAAAAAAGTGAATGTCCAATAGCAAAGTGAAGGAAACCCAGGGTGTTGGGGAATGATGGGAATGGCTGTTTCAGGCAGGGCTGCCCATGGGTTGTCAGCATAATGGAGTGTTAGCCTTTTCAAGTTCAACTCACTCCAGTGCGATCAGATTCTAGAAAATCCAGTTACACTAACTACACTCGCCAGACACTAACTGGTGAGCCAGGAAGACCAATTCATTCATTTGCAATAGGAGTATCCTTTGACTAAAGAATTGTTTTGCTTGAAAGATCAAATTATATGCCAATAATTTGCTTGGGGAACAAAGAATGAGAACAAGGAAACTGCGCGATGCCCAAAAGAAACTCTTATTGAGATAGTGGAGCCTGTCATTACCCTTTGGACGTCTCTGCATAAAGAACTGTTTTGGGTTCCTCTAAATGCTCGGCATTATGATCACCCTCCTACATCCCTAACATGGGGCCCCTGATAAGTGAGACCTAAAGAGATTCAGATAGACCACCTCTATCTATTCAGATAGACCCACCAGAGCACAGGAGAGCTTGGGCCACAGCCAAATTGGTTCATTTCATAGTTTTTCATGTTCAATTCGGTTGCTTCAAAAGGGTGACATTTAACAGTCTTTTGTTAACTTAAAAGACAAGAACTCAGTTATTTTAGGAGGAGAAGTCTTGTGGTCCAAAGGGGCTGGTTATGAGTCTGTTGGAGGGTGTCCTGAGCTGTAGGAAGGTCCTTCATCCCCATCTCCTTCAACACCTTTACCTGTGACTGGGAAATAACATAGAGGGAGGCATGAAATGGAAATGGAAGATACCATTCGCACGCATGACAGTCTAGAAACATTGAACCACCAGCCAAGCCAACCGTGAGTAAAAGCACCCAAATCACTCCTGTCCTTGAGTCTAAAAATCAAGTGTACGGTCCTGGAAGGTGGAGGTGAGTGATGTTTATACATGTCAGAGTCGACCAGAAATGTAATAGGAGTGCTGCGGGGAAAGGTGCCACCAAAGGTGAATGGGTCTAAGGGCATCTTAATTGTTGCTCGAGGGAACCTGAGTGAGGAAGAACCCACTTTCCTCTGGATGGTCCAGACTGTATCGCAAGTACTAGCTCGGGTTCATTGGGCCATTTGGTACACTAACCCACTGGACCCCTCAGTGTGGTCCCTCAACCACCAGCATCCGCATCAACCAGGCACTTGTCAGAACTGCGGAGCCTCAGGCTGCAGAGTGGGCCCCTGTAATCCGGGCTGTAACAAGCCCCCCACCCCAACCCCGGGGGACTCCGAGGGTCATTCTGCACTAAACAAGCCTGCAGGGAGCACTGCTGACACAGTAGGCTCCTGGTAGGCTCACTTCACTGCCAGCCACCACCCTCCCCCAGGTGAGTAAAGCAGGGCTCTGAGCTGAAGGGATGAAGCAGGGCCAGTGGCAGTGGGGAAAAAAGCTGGGGGCCAACTCGATGGCAGGGGTGTGGGGACAAAGGGGACAAAGGAGCCTGGGATGACCAGTTCTGCTCCAAGTCACACGGAAACAGGGAGCCCAGGAGGAAGGGTGGGCACTGGGGACAATGAGCGTTTTGGGGGGCCTCTGCTCCCCTTCTTTCCTCCTCCTGATGGACTCCTTCTGCTCCCAAGGTTTCAGGGACCTTGACATACACACACACCCTAGTTCTCTCTTCCCAGTCCCTGCTTCCCCCTCAAACTTCTAACTTCCTGCTGGTCACCTCCACTTGTACAAAAGCTTAACCTTCCCCTCCAGCAGATGCAGACCCAGAGGGGATGGGAGAGGGGCCCCCAGAGAAGATTCATTGAAAGACAAACAGCCCAGGCTCCTAGACTGGGGTGTCCTCTTCATCCAGGGTGGGGCGGGGAAAACCTTAGATGGTTCCAAGGGCGGGAGGTTGGAAGGCAGATGAAACAGAGGGGTCATGAGTGTGATGAAAAGGGAGGGTGAGGCTGGGGATGGAGGAGGTGAACTTGGGAGGCACCAGGGAAATGAGATCCGGACCTGTCCCCATCGTGTGGGTGTCCTAAGGACAGGGAGGGTGGCTGGAAGTGGAGTCTGGGAGCGTCGTGTCAGGCTGAGGTTCTGGAAGTGGCTACGGTCTGAGTGTGGCCACAGGACTAAAGGAAGATCACTGGGCAGAGGGCGTCCCAGCACCGAGGCTCTGCTGGGCTCTGCACTCCGACACGATCCTGACCTGCTGTTCCCAGACATTTGCTTTCTCAACCCCATCAGATTTCAAATAACTCTTATTTGAGGGGCCTTTTTGTCTCCACAAAGCTGCCATGTTTTATTTACTAAATGAAGATGTTTTTAAAGCCCAGTTTTCATTATCACTGTTTCATAAACTAACAGATGTTTAAACAAAAAGAATCAGGGGTGATGGATCCGATTCAGGGACCGTCCCTCCGAGAAGGGGGTCTCCTTTTTGCCACAGATCGGTCCCTCTTCATCTTAGTAGCTCTGTCCACCCGCCGGCATCTGGGGGCCAGCGGCAGGCATCCTGGTTGAGAGACATCAGGGCCAGCACAGCCAAAAGGCCAGCCCTCTACCCCAAGCCTGGCCAGGCTCACAGTCCTTCTGCCCCCTCCGATCTTTTATCCTCACAGAGCTGGAGTGAGCTTTAAAAGCCATGAAATGAATCCTTGCCGAAAGCCTCCGGAGGCTATCCTAGGGCATTCCTCGTAAGACGGAGCCCCGCAGCAAAGCCTCTGGAGTAGGAACTATGCGTCCAGTCATCCCCGGGCAGCTCTGCTGTCACTTTCTATTCCAGGGCTGTGACAGCTGCAGCATCCCCCCACTTACACTGGAGTCCTGGTTTGGGATAAGCTGATATGGCCACCTCCTCCTCCCACGTCTGGCCCCTGCTCACTGGCCTCCACCCTGGCTGGCCTTCCTTTTTGTCCTCAGCCATACCCTGCGCCCTTTCCCCTCGAGGTCTAGAACTCTCTGCCCACCTCCTTCTCTCTCCTTCAACAAGGAGTATGAGTCTTTCAAACCAGTGAAACAGCACCGATTCAGAAGAGGAGAGTGGTGTGGGCATCACAGGAGGGGGTGTTGCTGGGGATAAATGATCCAGATCCAAACCCAGACTGACCATTCCCAGTGCTGTGGATCATCACACCTCTCCGTGCCCCAGGGTTGGAGGGAAAACACAAGGGGAGCCCAGGTCTTAATAGGCGCCCAGCAGGCCGCCGTTGGGCCCCTGGGAAAGGCATCAGGCCCAAGCCATCACTCTCAGACTTGGAGATGCCGTCTCGGTCCAGCCTCTTATTCTGATTCTGAGAAGGGAGGCAGTGGTTCCAAACAGCAATCGGAGCGGGCCAAGTGGAGCATCCTAAAGGACCCTCATCACCCAGAAGGAGAGTGTTTTATTTACAAAGGAGGACCATCTGTTGCCCACATTGGCTGAAGAGCCCAGTGTAGTCCAAAGTCAGCTCAGGTGCCACGTGCAGCCCCAGGGACAGGGAAGTTGTATCCATGGCCCCTCAGCTCCAGAGAGCTGGTTCACATCAGGTTCCAGGCAGTGGTTCAAATCCACTGCTTTGTTCATCAACCACCCTCAAGTCAGTCTTTGCTGTGGCCTTGACAGGGGGTGTTGAAAACCACAACACATGCTGTAAAAACTCCAAGGAAATTGGAACAAAAAAGAGTCGTAAATGGGTACAGGGCAGTGACAAGCACATAACACTCAGCCAAACCAAAGAAAACAAAACTGCCTTAAAAACAGTACAGCCATAATGGAGTTCTTATGCATGGCCAGTGAAGAAGGAAACGTGATTGATGGCTCCACAAAGGTATCATCGACTCTCAGCTAGTTCCTTGAATGAGAAATGTTTTGTCCATTTTTCCTTCTTCCTTGTTACAACACAAGACCCAAAGAGCCAGTGCACATGTGTGTGTGTGTGTGTGTGTGTGTGTGTGTGTGTGCTTCATTGTGTCTGACTCTTTGCAACCCCACAGATTGTAGTTCACCAGGCTCCTCTATCCATGGAATTATTCAGGCAAGAATACTGGAGTAGGTTGTCCTCCTGCAGGGCATCTTCCCAACCCAGGGATTGAACCTGTGTCTCCTGCCTCTGCAGGTGGATTTTTTACCACTGAGCCACCTGGAAAGCCCACTGCACTGCACACACACGTGGGCAGTATCCCTCAGAGACCAACCATTTGGCTCGATTTAATTGAATGAACATTTGATCAGGTTGAGAATTAAACAGCAGGAAAGCCTGTCTGGTAGGGAGCTGGCTCAGGTCAAGAGAGCCAGCCTGACTTTACCCAAGGCTGGGGGAGGGCTGTGTGTCCTACATCAAGGCATTGGAGGTCTGGGCTCCACGGAGGGGCTCCGGACTGGGAGGACCCAGCGCCAAACCCTTTCCTCTTGCAGAAAGCTCCAGGGCACAGGGCAGGCTTTACCCGGTTCTCATTCAACCAGAAAAGACTGCTCAGAATTCTTTCCCTTTCTCTGTCATTGCTTCACACATTCTCAGAAAAATGGATTAATCCCTCTTGCTTCCTCCATGAAACCTTTTTCTCCACACCCATAGGGTCAGCCCCCCTCCCTCTCCACCTTCCTCTGGCTCACATGTCATGTTGGACTGAACCCTAATTATTCCGTGCATCACTACTTGGGCTCCCCTTTTGAAATCAGGAAGCACAGCTTCCATTTCCCAGCACTGCACACCCAGCAAGATCTCAAACAGCACTTGAGGACAAACTGCAAAAACTGCCGTGCTCGCAGCACCCTGAACTTGACAACAAAGCTTCATATACACTTTTCAGGTGAGACTGAGCCCATGTCACAGATGAAGAAAACTGAGGCTCATAGAGGTGAAGTAGTTACTTCCACAATTGTAGTTAATAAGTAAGTAGAGTGGGGCGAGCTCAGGACACAACTGCCTGACCCAGACCCTACAAGCTTCCTGATGATACTGTTCTTGCCTGAGATTCCCAGACAGGATGTAATATTTCTCTCCTAATTTGTTTGCACCTGCCTTGCTCCTAAACAGTTTGATGCAATTTTCAAAATCACATACGGTGCAACAGCAAAGAAAGAAATGTTTAACAAGACCATAAAAACTAATGGTACGCTAGGAAAACAAAGCTGGAGTAAAATTTCAGCCCAAAACTGAGAAATACCATATGGGGTTCCACTAAAGGAACTTAGCTGCTAGAGCACAGTTAGAATTGTGACTCCAAGCTTCCTAGCAGGCAAAGCAAAGAAGGAAACAAGATCAGTGTAAAATTGAACTCACCTGCTTCTCTTAGAGACATTAGTTCTCTTGTTTCCAAGGCCTTGAAAAAATGTCTCCCAAGTGGCCTCATGGACAGATTACCTAGGTGAAGGATGGTGCCGGGAGTGTGATGAAGAGGAGGCTGAGGAAACTGGCTCTTCTGTACTGTCTCTTCCAACCCATCTCAGCTCCAGCAGAGCAGAGGTTACACTTAGAATCCTATGGTGGCCCATGAAGCCCAGAAACAGACAGCTCCTGCATGTCAGTTCACAGCCATCAGGAATTTTGACTTTAATGCTAGTAAAATCTTCCATCCTGTCCTATTTTCTAGGACTTGAGCACAAGTTGCAAAAGCTGTCATGCTCCCAGCACCCCGAGCTTGACAACAAGGCTTCATATACACTCTTCAGGTGAGATTCAGCCCACTTCACAGATGAGGAAAACTGAGACCCAAAACTCCCAACAGGCTTTCACTTTTCTGTGCAAATAGACACACGAGAATCTCAGTCCCAGGTAAGAAACCCCACATCTGGATCCCCATTCATTTCTCGTCTTCCTCCTCCTCCTCACTGCTAGCAACACTTGGTGCCTTTCCTGGGCTGAAAAACCCCGTTGGAGGTGGATTTTCTTCTTAAATTGTTATTTTCTCAAGAATTCTCTTGTAGATATATATGATGGAATATTACTCAGCCATTAAAAAGAATGAAATAATGCCATTTTCAGTAACATGGAGAGTGTCATACTGAGTGAAGGAAGTCAGAGGAGTAGAAATATCATATGATATCCCTTATATGTGGAATCTAAAAGGAAATGAATCAAATGAATTTATTTACAGAACAGAGACAGACTCACAGACTTAGAGAATGAACTTATGGTTGCCAAAGGGAGAAGGGTGGGAGAAAGGGATATTAAGAAGTTTGGGGTGGACATGTACACACTGCTATATTTAAAATGTATAACCAACAAGAACCTACTGTACGCACATGAAACTCTGCTCAATGTTCTGTGGCAGCCGGGATGGGAGAGAAGTTTGGGGGAGAAGGGATATATGTATATCTGTGGCTGAGTCCCTTTGCTGGTCAACTGAAATATCGCATTGTTAATCAGCTATTCTCCAATCCAAAATACAAAGTCTAGTATAAAAAAAATCAACTACAGAAACACTCAACGTAGGACCAGAAAAAGGGTCAAGTGTTTTTGAAACTCAATGGGAGCAATTTTGTCTCAACAAAACCACATTATTCACTAGATTGGATTAATATCATTCAGATGAGTGTTCTCTGGTGGATAGTTCAGTTAGTATTCTGAGTATACATCTGTCTTTAGTGGGTTGAGTTCTATAAGTGAATTTGAATATTACATTTCTTCTTTGTATACATTTAAATAATAATAGACTAAATAATAATAATAGAATAAAAATCTATTAATAATAATAGAATTAAATAATAATAGAATAAATAAAAAATAATAATAATAGAATAAAAATCATTTAAGTCAACACCAGAGGTATTGAATGCCTGAATCTCTTTGCTGTTCACCTGAAATTATCACAGCATTGTTAACTGGCTGTATCCTAGTACAAAATAAAAAGCTAAAAAAAAGGAATTCTCCTGTAGAACTTTTCTCTCTTCTCTCCTTGAAAGCAGAGAGATGGGAAAAGTGCTCCACACTCAACAAAAGAGGAAGGCTGGGTACCCCATGTAAAATATACAGAATGCCATGATGATGGTTGGAGACTTACCTGGTGGTACAGTGAAATGCTGACTTTCTATAAAGAATATTAAAAAGCAGAGACATTACTTTGCCAACAAAGGTCCATCTAGTCAAGGCTATGGTTTTTCCAGTAGTCATGTATGGATGTGAGAGTTGGACTGTAAAGAAAGCTGATGCTTTTGAACTGTGGTGTTGGAGAAGACTCTTGAGAGTCCCTTGGACAGCAAGGAGCTCAAACCAGTCCACTCTAAAGGAAATCAGGCCTGAATATTCATTGGAAGGACTGATGCTGAAGCTGAAACTCCAATACTTTGGCCACCTGATGTGAAGAGCAGACTCATTGGAGAAGACCCTCATGCTGGGAAAGATTGAAGGCGGGATGAGAAGGGGATGACAGAAGATGAGATGGTTGGATGGCATCACCGACTCGATGCACATGAGTTTGAGCAAGTTTTGGGAGTTGGTGATGGACAGGGAAGCCTGGCATGATGCAATCTGTGGGGTCACAAAGAGTCAGACAGGGCTGAGTGACTGAACTGAACTAATGATGATCATATGGCGTGGATTATACTGAAGTCTTGCCACTGGATTAATAGCCAAAATGAAAGAGGAAGAAGGAAGAAACAGCACAGCAAAAGCATCTCAACTGAGATGATTTCTAATTTTGAAAATGTTAAAAATGGAACCCAAAATGTGTGAGTCAACAAAATGATTAGAAAAGATTGTTTTCTGGTATTTCTTCCCAATACAGAAGGAGAGTTCGGACATTGCCTACTCAGTGCCCCTCCCAACCCCATCTCTAGTCAAAGGTCTTTTCTGCTCCATTCGTTGCCTCCTTATAGATTTCTAGTGGATCTTAGAATCTGGCAACTCTTTGATAACCCCTGTCTTTCCCGTCAGATCAGATCAGATCAGATCAGTCGCTCAGTCATGTCCGACTCTTTGCGACCCCATGAACTGCAGCACGCCAGGCCTCCCTGTCCATCACCAACTCTCGGAGGTCACTCGGACTCACGTCCATCGAGTCAGTGATGCCATCCAGCCATCTCATCCTCTGTCGTCCCCTTCTCCTCCTGCCCCCAATCCCTCCCAGCATCAGAGTCTTCTCCAATGAGTCAACTCTTCGCGTGAGGTGGCCAAAATACTGGAGTTTCAGCTTTAGCATCATTCCTTCCAAAGAAATCTCAGGGCTGATCTCCTTCAGAATGGACTGTTTGGATCTCCTTGCAGTCCAAGGGACTCTCAAGAGTCTTCTCCAACACCACAGTTCAAAAGCATCAATTCTTCGGTGCTCAGCCTTCTTCACAGTCCAGCTCTCACATCCATACATGACCACAGGAAAGACCATAGCCTTGACTAGGCAAACCTTTGTTGGCAAAGTGATGTCTCTGCTTTTGAATATGCTATCTAGGTTGGTCATAACTTTCCTTCCAAGGAGTAAGTGTCTTTTAATTTCATGGCTGCAGTCACCATCTGCAGTGATTTTGGAGCCCAGAAAAAGAAAGTCTGACACTGTTTCCACTGTTTCTCCATCTATTTCCCATGTAGTGATGGGACCAGATGCCATGATCTTCGTTTTCTGAATGTTGAGCTTGAAGCCAACCTTTTCACTCTCCACTTTCACTTTCATCAAGAGGCTTTTTAGCCCCTCTTCACTTTCTGCCCTAAGGGTGGTATCATCTGCATATCTGAGGTTATTGATATTTCTCCCAGCAATCTTGATTCCAACTTGTGTTTCTTCCAGTCCAGCATTTCTCATGATGTACTCTGCATATAAGTTAAATAAACATGGTGACAATATACAGCCTTGACGTACTCCTTTTCCTATTTGGAACCAGTCTGTTGTTCCATGACCAGTTCTAACTGTTGCTTCCTGACCTGCATACAGATTTCTCAAGAGGCAGATCAGGTGGTCTGGTATTCCCATCTCTCTCAGAATTTTCCACAGTTTATTGTGATCTACACAGTCAAAGGCTTTGGCATAGTCAAGAAAGCAGAAATAGATGTTTTTCTGGAACTCTCTTGCTTTTTCCATGATCCAGCGGATGTTGGCAATTTGATCTCTGGTTCCTCTGCCTTTTCTAAAACCAGCTTGAACATCAGGAAGTTCACGGTTCACATATTGCTGAAGCCTGGCTTGGAGAATTTTGAGCATTACTTTACTAGCGTGTGAGATGAGTGCAATTGTGCGGTAGTTTGAGCACTCTTTGGCATTGCCTTTCTTTGGGATTGGGATGAAAACTGACCTTTTCCAATCTTGTGGCCACTTCTGAGTTTTCCAAATTTGCTGGCATATTGAGTGCAGCGCTTTCACAGCATCATCTTTCAGGATTTGGAATAGCTCCACTGGAATTCCATTACCTCCACTAGCTTTGTTCGTAGTGATGCTTTCCCGTAGGGTCTTTCCAGTAGTAAACTATAAAGATTGTTTCAAGATAAGAGGAGATAAGAAAGCCAGATTTTTTTAAGTTGGCTTCCTGGTTGAACCAGAAATCACTTTGTCTCCATTGCTTTGTGGCCCAGAGGTGAAGAGGTCCCTCCCTGCGGATAGAGATGCTTCCTCTAGGATCTACTGGAAGCTCCTCATTGAACCATAGAAACCTACACAGGGTAGGAGCTCCTTAAATTTCCCTTTTGTTTTTCAACAGAGCTACACGCAGTGGTAAACTAATGAGGTTCCTTTGGACTGGCTCTAAAATCAGAGGCCAGAGAGCTGTGCTGGGGGTGGGGGTGAGGATGGGGGTGCAGTTGTGGTTAATTGCTAAGTGGTGTCTGACTCTTGTGACCTCATGGACTATAGACCACCAACTCCTCTGTCCGTGAGATTTCCCAGGCAAGAATACTGGAGTCGGTGGATGGGGTTGGGGGCAGAACCATCAGGGTTTAAAATACAGATGCCTGGGTCCCACACCCCCAAGATTCTGATACATCAAGTTTGGCATTGGACCTGGAGATCTTTTACTTAAACTTCCTGGATGATTCTGATACACACCAAAATGTGGGAACCGAGAAAGGATGGCTATGAGCAGGGCCTCCTGGCTGCAAATACAGAAGGAAATTCACATTGCAGCAACAGGTTTATTTGGGAACAGGAGAAAGGTGGTTTGGGGGCTTCCCTGGTGGCTCGGTGGTAAAGAATCTGTCTGCCAGTACAGGGAACATGAGTTCCATCCCTGGTCCAGGAAGATCCCACATGCCACGGAGCAACAAAGCGCATGCGCCACAGCTATTGAGCCTGTGCTCTTGAGCCCAGAAACTGTAACTACTGAAGCCCACATGCCCTAGAGCCTGCGCTCTGCAACAGCAGAAATCAACGCAATGGGAAGTTCACACTCTGCAACGAGAGAAGGCTCTGCTCGCCATCAACTAGAGAAAAGCCGACTCAGCAACAAAGGCTCAGCACCGCAAAAAATAGATGAAGGAATGAATAAAGAAATAAAAAGAAAGGTGATTTGGGCTGCAAGGCAACAACTTCAAACAGCTTATGGAGAAGCCTAAATTTAATTCTGTAGGACATGGAGTCCTGGCAGGGTTTTGAGGAGGAGAGCAATGGGAGACCTCTTTTATGAAGAAACAAGAAATGACTGTGTGTATCAGCATATATGGAGCATCCTGTTTATCAAGCATGGCCACACCTGCCATACTGTGCAGGGGTCTGGAAATCTATGAGGAGGAATAGAATAATCCCTGCCTCAAGAAACACACAGTCCAGGGGGACAGAAAAATCACTGGCTTGTCAGAAAGTAACAGGTGGAAACCTTTCAGTTCCTTTGAGACCTTAGAGACCATGGAAGATTTTGACTTTAAGAAAAAAGACTTAGGGAATTCCCTGGTGGTTGAGTCATTAGGACTCTATGCCTTCACTGTTGAGGGTACGGGTTCAATCCCTGGTTGGGGAACTAGGCTCCCACAGGCCACACAATGTGGCCAAAAAGAAAAAAAAATTTTAAAAGAAAAAAGACTTGGATGAAATTGAAGACCTTTAAAAGCGTGAATCTGGGGAACAGATAAGAGTCAGATCTATAACAGTGAAAGATTTGGGAGATGGTACCCAGCAGTGCCTAGACATGTATAAGTTCAGATCTTCATCTACGTTATGTATGCACTTTTCCATAGCTAGAAAATCACTGGGTGTTTTGAATTATTATTTGCATAAATACATTTTATTTAAAAGCCAAAAATGAAGTCATCAGCAGTTCACAGGTCACCTGTACTATTTGGGGGGTGAATGTACCAGGTGGCTCTCTGAAGCCATCTTTCATGGATTCAAGGGATCAGCTGAGGCTTAGAGCAGTTTAGGGCCTCAGCTGGGCCTCATAGATGCTGTCAAATTCCTTTACATTTCTGGGAGGTATGTTTCCAGATCCTGTACGTATCTGATAACAAACTACTTTAGAAAACTCTAATGCACTGACAGAACAGCAGCCAGAGTGAATTGACATAAACTATGATTTGAGTCATGAATTATCACTTGTGCATCAACTTAAAATAGTCTCATTGACAAATGGCTGCAACAAGTGATAAAAATTTAATTTTCTGGTCATTTATAATTTCATAATGAAAGAAATATTCCAATAAAAAAAAAACAGCAAAACGTTTCATTTCATTAGAAAGGGAAAAATATGTGATGATAAACTCTTTTACCTTGTGCAAGCTCAGTCCCTCAGTTGGGTCTTTGCGGCTTCATGGACTATAGCCTGGGAGGCCCCTCTGTCCACGGGATTTTCCAGGCAAGAATGTTGGAGTGGGCTGACATTTCTTCTTCCAGGGGATTTTCCCCACCCAGGGATTGAACCCAGGTCTCCTGCATGGCAGGCAGAGTCTCTATCCCTGAGTCACTCGGGAAGCCCCAAACTCTTTCATTTTAATGTGTTTTAAGAAGAATATGTTTGTGGCTTTATCACAAGCCATGGTGATAATTGCTCTACAATATTCAGATGGAATAAACATCACATTAATATTTCTTAACCCAATCAAATTCTATCACAAATCTCCCACTCACTACTTTTTTTTTTTTTTGCTATGCTGTGTAGCTTGTGGGATTTTGGGTCCCCAATCAGGGATGGAACCCAGGTCCCAGCAGCGGAAGCTCGGAGTCTGAACCACAGGACCACCCGGGAAATCCCCTGTTCATCAATGTTGATGAGAAGGCCAACACCCATTGGCCAGGTTGAATTGAAATAAACTATAATTTGAGTCATGAATTATCACTTGTGCATAATTATAATTATCAATATATAATATTGATAATTATATTATCAATATATAAATTGATAATATCGATATAGTTATCAATTATATTGATAATTTCAAATTATCAATTTGAAATAGTCTCATTGACAAACTCACAACATTCCCCAGGCATCCCGCTGCCTCCTGAGATGGTACCAAGGTCCCAGGCTCTTCCTGGGTGGTCTCAAGTTCCCCCTACCCTATCCCATCTCTTATCCCTGCCCTGTGGTTGACAGATAGATACTATGTTAATCCTGATCCTCCTCAACCATACGTCACTATAACTTTGTAGAAACAAGTCTTGCTTGACCTGCATCCTGTCCAGGCCTCCTGGCTTACTCAGTGGTGGGCAACTCCAGTGTCCAAGCCTGGGGCTTAGTGTCCACATCTTCTCTGGCCCCCAGACTGGCAGCCCCAATATTTTGGTTTGTGATTTAAAGCAACCACAGCACTCTCCAGCACATCTACAGAGCACCAGCCTAAGTTTTCTTTCTGGAACAGGAGACAATACCCTAACTGACAAAAATTTTAAGGGACAAAGACAAAAAATAAATTTGTGTTTTGACCATACCATCGGAGAAGGCGATGGCACCCCACTCCAGTACTTTTGCCTGGAGAATCCCATGGACGGAGGAGCCTGGTAGGCTGCAGTCCATGGGGTCGCTAACAGTTGGACACGACTGAGCGACTTTCCTTTCACTTTTCACTTTCATGCATTAGAGAAGGAAATGGCAACCCACTCCAGTGTTCTTGCCTGGAGAATCCCAGGGACAGGGGAGCCTAGTGGGCTGCCGTCTATGGGGTCACACAGAGTTGGACACGACTGAAGCGACTTAGCAGCAGCAGCAGACCATACCATAGACTATGTTTATTCAATGTATCAATTGCTTGGTGCTCAGTTTTGTCCAACTCTTTGTGACCCCATGGACTATAGCCCACCAGGCTCCTCTGTCCATGGGATTTCCCAGGCCAGAATACTGGAGTGGGTTGCCATTTCCTCCTCCAGGGGGCTTTCCCAGCCCAGGAATTGAACCTGTGTCTCCAGCTCTTGCACTGACAGGCAGATTCATTACCACTGAGCCACCTGGGAAATGTTCTGATTACACCACATGAGTGTTAGTCACTCAGTCGTGTCCGGCTCCATGGACTGTAGTCTACCAGGTTCCTGTGTCCATGGAATTCTCCAGGCAAGAATACTGGAGTGGGTTGCCATCTTCTCCAGGAGATCTTCCCGATCCAGGGATCAAACGAGGGTCTCCTGCATTGCAGGCAGATTCTTTACCATTTGAGCCAAGATTACACCATAGAGTATGTTTATTCAATGTATCAACTATACAACAACTTTCTAAAGGAAAAGTATGATTTTTAAATGTTACAAAATAATAAAATAAATGGCTTCCTATCTTAACCCAGATTCCAACCTATTCTCCTAAAGAATATATGAGTCTCAAAAAGGCTCCAGAAAGATTTTAATTATATTTTCTTCATACAGTAGAAGTGTCCTTTAAACTTCATGAGTAACACTGTGTGAATAGAACTCTATTTGTATGGAAACTAGGGAAAGTGGTCATTTAAAGGAATCCATCAGCTTCCCTGGTGGCTCAACCGGTAAAGCATCTGCCTGAAATACAGGAGACCTGGGTTCAACCCCTGGGTCCAGAAGATCCCCTGGAGAAAGGAATGGCTACCCATTCCAGTAGTCTTGCCTGGACAAAGGTTCTATGGACATAAGAACCTGGCAGGCTACAGTCCATGGGGTCACAGAGTGTCGTACACAACTGAGCCACTAACACTTTCAACACTTTCAATCAGGACCCCACTACTACACTGAAAAATTGTTTGTTAGTGAAGTGGGGATAAATGTAGCTCAGTTGCTAAAGAATCCACTTGCAATGCAGAAGACCCCCGTTTTGATTCCTGGGTCAGGAAGATCTCCTGGAGAAAGGATAGGCTACCTATTCCAGTATTCTTGGGCTTCCCTGGTGGCTCAGATGGTTAAAAAAAAAAAAAAAAATCCGCCTGCAATGCAGGAGACCTGAGTTCAATCTCTGGGTCAGGAAGATCCCCTGGAGGAGGGCATGGCAACCCACTCCAATATTCTTGCCTGGGGAATCCCATGGACAGAGGAGCCTGGCGGGCTACAGCCCATAGGGTCGCACAGTGTTGGACAGGACTGAAGCGACTAAGCAGCGGCAGCAGGACCAGGCTTCTGCAGCGCCAGGTTGCTCAAAGGTTTAGTTGACTTTGCTTTTCTAGATTAGTTAAACCGTTCTTTCCATTTTGGCCAAAAAACAGAAATTTAAGAGGCAAATTTCTTGTCCTTGTCACAGGAGAGCAGGAAGACCCAGCCTTAAACCCATAGGAAGGCATGGCTCCTTCACTCAAGTTGTCAAGACCTCTTGGCTTCCCTGCATGGAAACTGCCCATCTGCCATTCCGGGTCTCCTCTGAGTCTCAGGAGCCCAGAACTAGCAACAACCTCAGCGAACAGCCACATCCAAACCTTCTCCTGCCCCCATTTTACAGATGAGAAAACTGAGCTCCAGGGAGGTCAAGCCACACACCCGAATTCAAAGAAATGGCTCCAAGCCCTCCCGCCTCACACGGGTCACCCTGCCTCTGCGAAGGCCTCTCAGCTGCTGCAGGCCAGACAGAGATGCTTGTCATCCAGACCGTTCAGCTGGGGGACGATTGTGCCAGGAAAGGCAGGTGACATGAGGCCATTGTAGGGGAAGGGAGGCCTCTCCAGCAGCTTCCAAGCTATTCTCGGGTCACTCAGGTGAGTGTGCTCCGGAAAGGCGGAGCCGGCCCTATCGGTGAGAATCCACCGCACCCCGGAAGCCCCAGGACAAGGGGCAGATTATCTGAGTGCTCTTTGTGTGGCAGGGACCATGGCAAACGTTGCACAGGAGTGGGGGGCAGCTTCCTGTTCCCTCTGCCAACACTGATTGCCCAACTCCCCTCTGTCACCTTAGCTCCCACACCCAAGCTGCCAGTGCCTGAGGGACGATCCCTCCACATGGTGAGGCCTCAGTCTTTTCCAGCGTTTTCCTGGTCAGCCTCCCTTTCTTTTTTAATCTGCTCTTCTGGAGCCAAAGCAGCTGACCCCCTAGCCTCCCCTTGGCTTGATTTAGGGGTCTCGGTACTCAACCTGTCACCAGCTTACTCCACATCTGGGTAGCCCCATGTCATATTCAAGCGTGGGCCTGTCAAAGAGCCAGCCTGAGGGCGCCCACTCCACTGGTACCTGCCTGTCTCCATCTTGATTACTGTCCTGCTGGCCTGGGCCTGAAACCGGCAGCCCTCCCCACGTGTCTCTTTCACAGCTTTCCCGTATCAATCCTACTCTGGTTTTCTTCGCCTCCAGCTGTGTCCAGGGTGTTGCCACCAGTGGTCATCAAGAGCTTGGGAACTAACACTCAAAGCTTCAGGGGGTGCATTTAGGGGGTCTTTGTCAGGGCACTGGGCTGAGGCTTTGCCAACCACATCATGTTCATCACAGAACATGTGCGTGTAATGTCTGGGAATCTTTGGACAAGAAAGGACTCACAAGAAGTCAACATAACTGTCCCAAAGTTTTCAGGTTAGAATATTACTTTAATATCATATGACATCCTTTATGTGTGAAATCTAAAAAGAAATGATACAAATGAACTTACTTACAAAACAGAAACTCACAGACTTAGAAAATGAAAGTCTAATGGTTTCGGGGAAGAGGGAGTGTTGAGGGGGAGGGACAGTTAGGGAGTTAGGGAAGGTCATGTACACACTGCTATATTCAAAATGGATAACCAGCAAGGATCTATTGTATAGCAAATGGAACTTTACTCAACGTTATGTGCAGGTTAGATGGGAGGGGAGTTCATGTATCCCTTCACTATTGACCTGAAACCACCACAACACTGTGAATCAGTCAGGTGTTGCGCTGTGCCTAGTCACTCAATCATGTCCAACTCTTTGCAACCCCATGGACTGTGGTTCACCAGACTCCTCTGTCCAAGAGGATTCTCCAGGCAAGAGATCCCCATGCACAGATCCCCTGGATTTATCCATGGGGATTCTGTCCATGAAGATCATGCTCTTCAGGGGACCTTTCCAACCCATGGATCAAATCCAGGTCTCCTGCATGGTGGGGGGATTCTTTACCAGCTGAGCCACCAGGGAAGCCCAATAATACTGGAGTGGGTGGCCTATCCCTTCTCCAGGGGATCTTCCCAACCCTGAAATCAAACTAGGGTCTCCTGCATTGCAGAAGGATTCTTAACCCACTGAGCTACCAGGGAAACCCTAACCAGCTATATACCAACACAAAATAAAAAGTTCAAAGTTTGAAAGGAGAAAAAACCTTTTTTTGTTTGAAAAACCTTCAAGAAATGAGGCTCCACTACTCTTAGCTATCCTTTTTCATGGGAAATAAAACACGAAGGATATGAGAATAAATGTTGCTAAACCCTGCCCCAAATAAGGAAGTGTCTCTTTGTCCCAGTACTGCAAGGGTGAGGTTCCCTCTGACTTCCTGCAGAAACAGGAATGAGATGGATGGTCCAAGTTCAAGCTGGCTGAGAGGAACCTTTGCTCTAAATAAGCTCATGCGCACAGGTGTGCAGGCACAAACACAGGCCAAGAACAAAAAAAGATTCAGGTAGAAGCTGGATATTAAATGAAAACTGTCATTCAGGATTTTTAAAAAATTCATTTTGAGTATTATAGATGGTGGTTTTTCTCAGGTCTTCTTCAGTGATCAATGCAAAGAAATAGAGGAAAACAACAGAATGGGAAAGACTAGGGATCTCTTCAAGAAAATCAGAGATACCAAAGGAACATTTCATGCAAAGATGGGCACGATAAAGGACAGAGATGGTGTGGACCTAACAGAAGCAGAAGATATTAAGAAGAGGTGGCAAGAATACACAGAAGAACTGTATAAAAAAGAGCTTCAAGACCTAGATAATCATGATGATGTGATCACTGACCTAGAGCCAGACATTTTGGAATGTGAAGTCAAATGGGCCTTAGAAAGCATCACTATGAACAAAGCTAGTGGAGGTGATGGAATTCCAGTGGAGCTATTCCAAGTCCTGAATGATGATGCTGTGAAAGTGCTACACTCAATATGCCAGCAAATTTGGAAAACTCAGCAGTGGCCACAAGATTGGAAAAGGTCAGTTTTCATCCCAATCCCAAAGAAAGGCAATGCCAAGGAGTGCTCAAACTACCGAACAATTGCACTCATCTCACACGCTAATAAAGTAATGCTCAAAATTCTCCAAGCCAGGCTTCAGCAATATGTGAACCGTGAACTTCCTGATGTTCAAGCTGGTTTTAGAAAAGGCAGAGGAACCAGAGATCAAATTGCCAACATCCGCTGGATCATGGAAAAAGCAAGAGAGTTCCAGAAAAACATCTATTTCTGCTTTATTGACTATGCCAAAGCCTTTGACTGTGTGGATCACAATAAACTATGGAAAATTCTGAAAGAGATGGGAATACCAGACCACCTGATCTGCCTCTTAAGAAATCTGTATGCAGGTCAGGAAGCAACAGTTAGAACTGGTCATGGAACAACAGACTGGTTCCAAATAGGAAAAGGAGTACGTCAAGGCTGCATATTGTCACCATGTTTATTTAACTTATATGCAGAGTACATCATGAGAAATGCTGGACTGGAAGAAACACAAGTTGGAATCAAGATTGCCCGGAGAAATATCAATAACCTCAGATATGCAGATGACACGACTCTTATGGCAGAAAGTGAAGAGGGGCTAAAAAGCCTCTTGATGAAAGTGAAAGTGGAGAGTGAAAAGGTTGGCTTAAAGCTCAACATTCAGAAAACGAAGATCATGGCATCTGGTCCCATCACTGCATGGGAAATAGATGGGGAAACAGTGGAAACAGTGTCAGACTTTGTTTTTCTGGGCTCCAAAATCACTGCAGATGGTGACTGCAGCCATGAAATTAAAAGACGCTTACTCCTTGGAAGGAAAGTTATGACCAACCTAGATAGCATATTCAAAAGCAGAGACATTACTTTACCAACGAAGTTTCGCCTAGTCAAGGCTATGGTCTTTCCTGTGGTCATGTATGGATGTGAGAGCTGGACTGTGAAGAAGGCTGAGCGCCGAAGAATTGATGCTTTTGAACTGTGGTGTTGGAGAAGACTCTTGAGAGTCCCTTGGACTGCAAGAAGATCCAACTAGTCCATTCTGAAGGAGATCAATCCTGGAATTTCTTTAGAAGGTATGATGCTAAAGCTGAAACTCCAGTATTTTGGCCACCTCATGCGAAGAGTTGACTCATTGGAGAAGACTCTGATGCTGGGGGGGATTGAGGGCAGGAGGAGAAGGGGACGACAGAGGATGAGATGGCTGGATGGCATCACTGACTCGATGGATGTGAGTCTGGGTGACCTCCGGGAGCTGGTGATGGACAGGGAGGCCTGGCGTGCTGCAGTTCATGGGGTCGCAAAGAGTCGGACATGACTGAGCGACTGATCTGATCTGATCTGATCTTTCTCAGGTCTACTTGTGATATGAATTTACCTTCTGCCACCTAGCAGATTTCATGGTTCCTTTCCTAGTTCTAAGTGGGCCACTCCTGGACTGTAGGGAGCATGCTGATAGTCCTTGTGTCATAGCTGACCCATCACAGTGTAAGGGACAAGAAAAGATTTTTTTTTTTTTTTTTCTGTTTCAATTTTTTAAAAAATCGAAGAAGGACTCTGATTGGCTGAATTTAAGTACCAGTGCTCACTCTGAGCCAATCAGCAAAGACCAGTTGCTTTGGTCTCTAAGAACATGGGAACTCCTGCTCCAGTGGATGAAGCAGTTTCTGGAACCAAAAAGAAAACTATCATCAAAAGAATTGAAGGCAAACACTCAAGACAATAGACCTCCACAATAAAGTATTTGTAAACCTGCATGTAGGTGTAGTGAGCTATGACACCACCACTGCCTGAAGACACATTATAAAACATAGTAAATAAATATACCTTGAACAGAAGGTGTCAAAATGTCAATAGCTGTTACATTAAGATGGTAGGTGGTAGAAACTATATACCTTTATATTTTTCTAAAAAGAGTTAGAATTATGTATTAAGTTTAGAAATTTAAAGGCAAAAATAAAAAATGCAGAATTTATAGCTTCTACATCAGCAAAAGAGGAAAAGGCAATATGAAAATATTTCATCAATCTAATTGAAGGCAGGACTGGAAAAAAAATGCAAACAAGAAGGATGGAAAGCACCAGTCATAAAAGAAAATGCTTAAAATAAGTTTAAATATATGAGAAATAACAAGAAATGTAAATAGGTTATGTTCACTCTTCAATAGAAACAGACTATCCATTCATTTTTTTTTAAAATGAAGCTATATCCTGTCTACATAAGTCATGTAAAACTGTTTCTAAAACAAACTGACATAGAAATACTGAGAAAAGATACACTGTTTGGGGAAGGAAATGGCAACCCACTCCAGTGTTCTTGCCTGGAGAGTCCCAGGGACGGCGGAGCCTGGTGGGCTGCCATCTATGGGGTCGCCCAGAGTCAAACACGACTGAAGCGACTTAGCAGCAGCAGAAGTACTAAAACCATAGTTTGCATAGTGGTATTAATTTGTAATAAAATATGATATTAACTTGGGCTTTCCTGATGGCTCAGTGGTAAAGAATCTGTCTGCAATGCAAGAGACCAGGGTTTGATCTCTGGTCTGGGAGGATCCCCTGGAGGAGGGCCTGGCAACCCACTCCAGTATTCTTGCCTGGAGAATTCCCATGGACAGAGGAGCCTGGTGGGCTACAGTCTATAGGGTTGCACAGAGTCAGACAGGACTGAAGCGAATTAGCAGCAGCAGCAGCATGATATAACTTATAGTAAAATCAATATAGATAAGGTAGAATGCTACATAGTAATAAAAGAAACATTCCACCAAAAAAAGTCCGTCTAGTCAAGGCTATGGTTTTTCCTGTGGTCATGTATGGATGTGAGAGTTGGACTGTGAAGAAGACTGAGTGCTGAACAATTGATGCTTTTGAACTGTAGTGTTGGAGATGACTCTTGAGAGTTCCTTGGACTGCAAGGAGATCCAACCAGTCCATTCTGAAGGAGATCAGCCCTGGGATTTCTTTGGAAGGAATGATGCTGAAGCTGAAACTCCAGTACTTTGGCCACCTCATGCGAAGAGTTGACTCATTGGAAAAGACTCTGATGCTGGGAGGGATTGGGGGCAGGAGGAGAAGGGGATGACAGAGGATGAGATGGCTGGATGGCATCACTGACTCAATGGACGTGAGTCTGAGTGAACTCTGGGAGTTGGTGATGGACAGGGAGGCCTGGCATGCTGCAATTCATGGGGTCACAAAGAGTCAGACTTGACTGAGTGACTGAACTGAACTGACCAAAATAATCTGGAAATGCATTAAGTTAAAACGGATACAACTGGAAGGTGAAAGTAGTAAAGCCACAATTGTGTTGAGGGATCTTAGCAGGTTTTTCTCAGACACAGATCAAGCAGGCATAATTTTCATGTTGATATATGGCAAAACCAATACAATATTGTAAAGTTAAAAAAAATTTTTAAATTTTTAAAAATAAAATAAATAAAATAAAAGAATATAGAAGAGTGGTTTAAAAAAAAGGGGGTGTCGAGGGGAAGCTATTAGTTAGCAAACCCTGATTAAAAGCCAACCATTAATGCAATTTCAGGTAAATCATAAAAGGTAGAAGTTTTCATGCTGTGACTTTCAGTGTCCTTTATCTTATCAATCTGAAAATAATTAGTTAAGAGCATGACTGAAAAATAGTGTCTATTGAAAAACAGCAATTTAATTATTAACCTAATATAAGACACAGTTATAAAACTTGTCAAAGGGTAACGATTTCAAAAAAGAAAGAACAAGGCAGTCCTTGATTTAAACCTTTCATTGCTTTGAAAAAATGGCATCAAACTGAAAGAACAAGAAGTCCATTAATATCACCTGTTGGTGTCTGTAGTAAGACCTGCTACTTATTGACCAGTGGCCTGGTCATCATTCAGGAACTCTTTGTAGGGCAGTGATTCCCATGTAGAATTTTGGCAGCAATTTGAAGAATAAAAAGACTCAAACAACGCTAAAGATTACAACAGAATGCTATGAAGGCCTTCACAGTTAACGTGACATTCACTCGGCTGGTCATCACCACCATATCTCTCTTTGATCAGAATGTTTGTTGCTCGGACTGTATTCTCTTATATACTCATGCCCACGTCCTCTGCTGATCCAATTTCACGCTCAGCCCCGGAAGTCTTCCGGGAAAGAGCTACCTTGGGTCAAATGCCCTGCTTAGTTCACTGAGCCTATGATCAATTCCCCTTAACAAAATAGATCTTTTATTATTAAAAAAAAAAAAAAAACATTTTAAATGTTTATCCAACTCTTATCCAAGAGTTCATAGCCCACTGAGGTTCCATTTGAGATCCATAGTTCTAGAGTCTCATTACCCTGACATCCTTGAAGTTTTCCTTTATAACATTTTGTTTGGACTGTTGCCTTTCATGTTCCTCTGTCCATGGGATTCTCCCGGCCAGAATACTGGAGTAGGTTGCCGTACCCTCCTACGGGGGATCTTCCCTACCCAGGGATTGAACCCAGGTCTCCTGTATTGCAGGAGATTCTTTACTGTCTGAGCTACCAGGAGAGAAAAACATTTTGTTTTCATTTAAGTCAGTTCCTGGAAGGAAAACAAAATTGAATAGTTAACTTGCATGATCCATTCAATAAGAATTTATACAGTGCCAGCTCCAGGTCAGCTCCTGGGCCAAGTGTTGGGCTTGAAAATGAACAATACAAGGTCCCTGCCCTTAAGGAGCTTCTGATACAATGGGGAGAATTATAAAGCAGATAATAACAATACAATGTGATAAGGTAACCAAGGAGACTAAGAGGCCTCTTGCTGGAGGGACTGGAACACAGAAAGAGCATTAGTCACCAAGGTAAAACCTCAGCCAAGTCATGAAAAAAAAAAAAAAAAAATGCAGGTAGTAAGGAAGCAGAGGAGGGGATGGTGAGTGGGGAGGGTGGGTGGGAAGGGCTTCCCAGACAAAAGGATTAGCATGTGCAAGGCCATGAAGATAAAAGAAAGGGCGGGCACCCTGGGAGAACTGCCAGGGAAGCCTAGAGTGGGTGGAGGCATGTGGTAAGAGATGGCAGGTCTCATGTGTGCCCCTGAGCAAGGACAACAAGGTGTGTTGTAGAAAGAGGCTTGGCTTTATCTCCACAGCCATTTCTCCTGGATCCAGAGCCTGTAATACTCACCTCTTTGCTTTATCTTCTTTGGAGTTTGAATCAATTCTCTAGCTTTCAACCTGTTTCTAGCTACCACCAGACACATTAAGAACCTTCCATGCCCACTGTCTACAGAGCAGACTTCCAAGTTTGACATTCCAGGCCGTCCACAGCCCCTACCCAATCTACCTGCCTCCACACACACTTTGTCCTCCTGATCAACCATGTCCTAGTAACAGAGCTTACCCTTCTTCAGCTCTTCTCATTTGATTACAAGAGCCAGCTTTCCTCCTGCAAACTCATTTGCCTCCCAAGACTCACCTCGAACTGCCACCTTTGATGGAACCTGAGAATACTTCTGCCTGACATTTCATATATGCCATCTTGGCATTATCAAATTTCTTGTAAGTTTCTCTCTCCTTTCCTGAGCTAAACTGTGAGCTCCTGGAGGCAGGAGATACGAAGACACACTGGATATTTTTTAAAAAATAGATTGGGTTAACATGGGTCAGAACTTGATTTTGGCTCTATCATTGTTAAAACAAAGATTCAAGGCTAGGGAATGTTAAAACCTAGCACCAGAGATGACTTGACTTAACAAGAGTGTAGGAGAACAGACAAGAACCCATGCTCTCACTGTGAGATTCAGACTATTTCATAATGGTTTCTGCTCTGCCAAGATCATCTCCCAGCCACCAGTCATATCAGCAAATGCATCTGACATCTCTAAAGGCCTGACTCACGAAGCAGAAAGATATGGAGACTATTTAGCTCTGAAAGTGATCATGTAAATCTATGAGGGGAATTTCCCCTCTTACTGTATAAACTTTGGCCTTGTTTGACTATACTGTACATACATAAGATATAATCATAATAAAATCAGCTCTTAAATTTTTTTCTAGTGCAAAATGACCAGGAAGCTCAAAAGAAATAATGTCATAGTGATGCAAAGAAAAGGAAAAAAAGAGGAATGAATTTTTATCTTTCCCTTTCCTGAGAACAAAATATATAAAGAGAACAGTGAGCAGGCCTGAACATTCCTAGTTTTTTAAAAATGTTAATTGCTCCTAACTCTGAATGTCTATAACTAAGTTTGCTTTTCTGCCCCTCTAACTCTGCAGGAGCTATACTTCACAGCTAATTTCCTTTGACTCTGTGCTAAATACATCCCCTAGCTGGTGTTTTGGAGAAGGACATGGCAACCCACTTCAGTACTCTTGCCTAGAGAATCCCGTGGACAGAGGAGCCTGGTGGGCTTCTGTCCATGGGATCACACAGGGTCGGACACGACTGAAGCAACTTAGCAGCGGCGGCAGCAGCTAATGTTTACCCTACAACACCCTTCCCCTTGTAGTTACATATCAGAAAGGAGGACGCAGAGCCACCGAAAAGCCAGACTCAGTGCGTTACTGACAGCAGTTTATAACTGCCTTTGAAACAGTGCAAGAGCAAGAAATCAAGATCTTATCACCTTTGCTCCTCATCACTGACTCCTGACTGCAAGTCCTTGCCGTATATAAGCCCTGAACTGCTCAAGGGGGCTGGGGGAGGGGGCACAGTTGCTGGGGCAGGAGCCTACTGCTTTCCCCTCTCCGCTGGCTGAGATAAAAGCCACCTTTCTATTTCCTCCAAACTCTGTCTCCGTATTTTTCATTCAGCTTTGGTGGTCAGAGAAGGCCAAGATTTTGGCCAGCACAGCAACAAAGACCCAGAGCAGCCAAAAAATCAATATAAATAAATAAATATTTAAAATAAAACTGAATAGGAGTAGATAAAGGGACTGAGTGTCATTTCAGTCCCTCTTTACCCACCTCTTTGCTTATTTATGGTTCTTCCTCTTATCTGGAAGCCCCAGGAAGGCAGGGCTCCTGTGTTCTTTGTTCACTGTACAGCACCTCACACAGAGTATATCCAATAAATATCTGTGGAATAAATGATGATTCCTGGTTCTCAAACTGCTGTTCTGGGCAGAAACTCTGCCATCAACCAGAAGAAGTGTTTCTATGAGTCTTTTTTGAATGGATCCACAGAATGAGTCAACTTTCAAAGAGTCGAGGATTCGTGAAAAGTACTAACTGCCAATGTCATTTTGCATCCTGCCAAACGGCAAGCATTGTGCACTGGTATGCACTCATAGGCTTACTCAGTTGTGTCTAATTCTTAGTGATCCCTTGGACTGTAGCCCACCAGGCTCCCCTGTCCAGGCAAGAATACAGGAGTGGGTTGCCATTCCCTCCTCCAGGGGATCTTCCTGACCCAGGGGTTGAACCAACATCTCCTGCATTTCCTACACTGGCAGGCAGATTCTTTACCATTGTGCTACCTGGAAAGCTCATGTGGTTCATTGAAGCTCTCCATAATTCCTTTCTGATTAATTTCCTTTGAGCCAGGGATTCCAAAACCTGGTCTGATGGACCTATGGGCTTTAGAGCCCCATCAACACTTAAAACATAAAGCTGTGTGCTTCTTCCTAGGTATAGAATTCACAGCTTTCATGCATGTACCAGAAGAGTCTGAGCTTTAGAGGTTGATGTTCTCATCTAACCAGCTATTATGAGTGGAGGCCCAAAGTGCAGGAAGCAGAGCAGTGAATTCAAGTTCTGCAGTCAAGGTCACTCCCAGGAGGGCACCCAGCTGGCTCTGGGAGACCAGACACAATGATAGCAAGAGTTTTGTTAGGCTCAGTGTACTGTGCTGCAGTAACTCATTTATCCTCCCAAAGCTTATGAGAAAAGCACCGATGTTATCACACACCCATTTTACAGATGAGGAAACTGAGGCTTGGGAAAGTTAAGTAAAGTAGCCTGTTATCACTAATAATGAGTGCTTGGATTCAATCCCAGGTCTAAGTGGTGTGCAGCTTGCATGCTTAACCACTGCCTCATACTTGTTCTTCCTATGGTCAGAAGAACTGGTCCTTTTTTATGGAAACCACAGAGCACTCTGATTACAAAGAGCCACTAGCTGCCTCCTTTGCTGTAAAAATCAAGTTCAAGCCTGGTATCAGAAGACCCCAAAGGTGTCTCCAGCAAACTTTGATTTTGTTAAAAAAGAAAGGAAATCCATACAGGTTCCCAAGACTTCACAGTGCACAGAGCTCTGACCCTGGAGCACACATATTTCAGAGCCTTTGTGTCTTAATTACAGGTAAACAGGTGGACATAATAGTCTCTGTTGACTAGACCTTTTCAGGTCTAGTCATTTAATTATGGTCTGCTAAAGGGTGAAGAAACCCCACGTTCTCCACCCACTGCCAAGATCAAAAGCTTACAATTCAGTTCAGTTCAACCACAATCTAACACAATCTATCACTTACAAGTCAGTAGGATCCAGGCAACTGTGGGTGGGAAAGTGGTCATTTTAAAGATGAATAAGTCATTTCATATACCCCTCCTGGCAAAAAGTAAGGACGCAGGATACTTTTATATAATCAACAGAGCCCTGAGGCACAAATCTATGGGGTCAGATGGAAGCATGGTGGCAAAGATGAAGATGACCACTGTCACCTCGATTTCACAAGGACCAACATGGGGTTGGCATGTTAAACACTCAGTCCCCAAACACCACAACAATTCCAGGAGGTAAGTTTTCCTGGCCTGTTTTGGAGCTGAAATAAAGTGGAGAAAACTGCCCAGTGGCATAACATAATGACTAAGTGCCTGAGTCAGAGCTTGAACCCCATTCTCTTTGCCCTCAGAGTCGTGCCTTCTTCCAACCCTCTTGTCCTACAGACCTTGTGCTCTAATGTGAATCAGATCAGATCAGTCGCTCAGTCGTGTCCGACTCTTTGCGACCCCATGAATCGCAGCACGCCAGGCCTCCCTGTCCATCACCAACTCCCAGAGTTCACTCAGACTCACGTCCATCGAGTCAGTGATGCCATCCAGCCATCTCATCCTCTGTCGTCCCCTTCTCCTCTTGCCCCCAATCCCTCCCAGTATCAGAGTCTTCTCCAATGAGTCAACTCTTCGAATGAGGTGGCCAAAGTACTGGAGTTTCAGCTTTAGCATCAGTCCTTCCAAAGAAATCCCAGGGCTGATCTCCTTCAGAATGGACTGCTTGGATCTCCTTGCAGTCCAAGGGACTCTCAAGAGTCTTCTCCAACACCACAGTTCAAAAGCATCAATTGTTCGGCACTCAGCCTTCTTCACAGTCCAACTCTCACATCCATACATGACCACAGGAAAGACCATAGCCTTGACTAGGCAAACCTTTGTTGGCAAAGTAATGTCTCTGCTTTTAAATATGCTATCTAGGTTGGTCATAACTTTCCTTCCAAGGAGCAAGCGTCTTTTAATTTCATGGCTGCAGTCACCATCTGCAGTGATTTTGGAGCCCAGAAAAATGAAGTCTGACACTGTTTCCACTGTTTCCCCATCTATTTCCCATGCAGTGATGGGACCAGATGCCATGATCTTCGTTTTCTGAATGTTGAGCTTTAAGCCAACCTTTTCACTCTCCACTTTCACCTTAGTCAAGAGGCTTTTTAGTTCCTCTTCACTTTCTGCCATAAGGGTGGTGGCATCTGCATATCTGAGGTTATTGATATTTCTCCCAGCAATCTTGATTCCAGCTTGTGTTTCTTCCAGTCCAGCGTTTCTCATGATGTACTCTGCATATAAGTTAAATAAACAGGGTGACAATTTACAGCCTTGACGTATTCCTTTTCCTATTTGGAACCAGTCTGTTGTGAATACCCTCTGTTTTATCTGCTTTGTGTATTCAATACTTGGTCTGCCAAGAAGCATATTCAAAAAAGTAATTTTTAAAACACAGAGCAATTCTAGATTTGAGTACCACGCAACATGGATTTATGATCTAGGAAGAGTTAAGGGTTGTGTGCTGACCTTTCCTTCTCAATATCATTTTAAGGAGTCTTCCATGTGCAGTTACCCATTCACTGGGTCATGAGCAATTAGTATCTTCCACCTCAAGCCCAGGGCTGGTGTTCTAGATGCCCTTCTTCTGGGGAGATGCCTAAAACTAACTGATCAAGCTGCTGCTGCTGCTGCTGCTAAGTCGCTTCAGTCGCGTCCGACTCTGTGCAACCCCATAGACGGCCGCCCACCAGGCTCCACCATCCCTGGGATTCTCCAGGCAAGAACACTGGAGTGGGTTGCCATTTCCTTCTCCAATGCATGAAAGTGAAAAGTGAAAGTGAAGTCGCTCAGTTGTGTCCGACTCTTAGCGACCCCATGGACTGCAGCCCACCAGGCTCCTCCATCCATGGGATTTTTCAAGGCAAGAGTGCTGGAGTGGGGTGCCATTGCCTTCTCCAGCTGATCAAGCTGGTTTCCTTAATATGAAAATGCGTTTGAAACACCTACCTAATATCCAACATCATGCAGTGTATTCATCTTTGTTGTTTAGTCACTAAGTCATGTCTGACTATTTGGGATCCCATGGACTGTAGCCCACCAGGATCCTCTATCCATGGGACTTCTCAGGCAAGAATACTGGAGTGGGTTGTTGTTTCCTTCTCCAGGGGATCTTCCCAACCCAGGGATCGAACCCGAGTCTCCTGTACCGCAGGAGGATTCTTTACCACTTAGCCACCAGGAAAGCCCGTGTTCATCTTTACACAACAATTAATCATTTACAGTGTTTTGTTACATCTTAGACCATGCCAGTAATGCACAGCACAAAAATAATCTACCAGAAAGATTAGTTTTCATTGCTCTAGCATGTTATGAAACTGCCAAATTGCTCACATATAGGTTATCAACCATTTAGATGATAAGAAAACACCATGTCCCAAGAGTGACTTTATTATTAATAACTTTGATTCTCAAACGTTTATCAGGCAAAGTCCAGCATCCTCTATCTGTCAAACATCAGGCTCCTAAGAGTCAGATATTGTATTATGAAGTAGTCAACTAGTGACGTAAGTTAAAAGGTAGAATAATTATAAATGTCTATTTAGGGAAACTGATATCTGCTGCAGATGCCATAAAATGCTTCCTGTTGCTACTCATAGTAACTGTTAATAGAGGACAATTAGGAGATATCTTTTATCCATACTGTACTGTATTCTACAAAAATCGAAGAGGATAATCAGACATAAGAATTAATTGGTCCAGCCCAGGGGTACTGAGGTCCCAACTTTCATGCTGATTAACTTCATAAAACTGCTGAAACTGTTGCTATTTTGAAAATTTTCTGTCCAATAAACAGAAAAGGCACACTATTCTCAAATCTTAGGTACCATTGGAATCGAGGGGTCTGGGAAGGGGTTGGGAATCTTAATGGTTGCTCAGGTGATTCTGATACAGGTGACCTTTGAGACTGCACATTAAAGGGCCCCTGGCAGGATGCCCACCAGCAATGCCCTGGGACTGACCCACACCCAGGTGTAAGGAACAGTAATGTGAATAGTTCCTGGTCCTTGTTCCTCACTATTCTTTTCAGAGGTGAAAGCTGAGGTCTAAGGATAAAGGCCATTTTAACCTCCGGGAAGGTGGCTAATTTGTTCAGTTGGCGGTGCAAAGGCAGGGATAAGTGATTGTGAATCATGGAGGCAGGTAGGCTCAGAGCAGTTTCCTAGAAACTCCCAGAGCCGTGGCCTCATTGTCTTTACCTTATCCCTCCCTCCTGCCTCTCACCAAGTCTTCCCCTCCTTCATGACCCCTAGGCTCCAGAGCCTCTCCTTCTTCTTGTTCCTCTTCTTTAAGCTTAAAGAAATGTTTATCTTCACTGCCGTTCATTTAAAAAGTGGAGGCGCCTATTTTATTTTAAATTTTATTTATTTATTTATTTTGGCTGTGCTGGGTCTTGATTGCTGAGCATGGCAAGTGGGGGCTATTCTTGTCGTGGAGCACAGACTTGTCACTGCAGTGGCTTCTCTTGCTGCTGAGCACAGGCTCTAGGGCACAAGGGCTTCAGTGGTTGCAGGAGGAGAGCTCAAAAGTTGCAACTCATGGGCTCTAGAGCATCAGCTCAGTAGCTGTGGCTCACGGGCTTAGTTGCCCCTCGGCATGTGGATTCTTCCTGGACCAGGGATGGAATCCCTGTCCCCTGCATTGGCAAACTCTTACCCACTGCACCCCGAGGGAAGTCCTGAGAACACCTATTTTAATTTTGCTAACCAAAGTTGCTTCACTGTCATTGTGTTTTCCTTGTGGGATGGGGCCCTCAGTCACTAGCTAATTCCTACTCCTCTCTCTTTTGCCAGGTTTGGACCTGGGGTCTCTAAAAGTACAAAGATTTTAGATGTGCTTTTCTTGAGGGTAGAGAGATGTTTTATTCATCTCAGGTGAGCACTCAGAGATGGGGAAAGTGCTCAAAATACAGCTACTGAATTAAGCTGGTCCAGGCTTCAGAAACTCGTATCCTGGATGGGGGCATAGACACAGGTGCAGGGGAAAAATTTGCTCATTGCTGATGTTAATAGACTACCAAAAACTGGATAGTTCAAAACAATACAAATTTATTACCTTATGGTTCTGGAGGGCAAAAGTACAATATGGGTCTTATGAGGCTAAAATCAAGGTCTTAGCTGGGCTGCGTTCCTTCTAGAGACTCTAGGACAAACCCTTTCCTTTTCTAGTTTCTGACTGTTTAGTCGCTAAGTTGTGTCTGGTTCTTTGCGACCCAATGGACTGCCGCACTCCAGGCTTCCCTGTCCTTCACTATCTCCCGGAGTCTATTCAAACTCATGTCCATTGAGTGGACAATGCCATCCAACTATCTCATCTTCTGTCACCCTCTTCTCCCGCCTTCAATCTTTCCCAGCATCAGGGTCTTTTCCAATGAGTCAGCTCTTCATACCAGGTAGCCAAAGTATTGCTTTAGCATCAGTCTTTCCAATGAATATTCAGGGTTGATTTCCTTTAGGCTTGACTGGTTTGATCTCCTTGCAGCCCAAGGGACTCTCAAGAGAGAGTCTTCTCCAGCACCACAATTTGACAGAATCAATTCTTTGGCGCTCAGCCTTCTTTATGGTCCAACTCTCACAACTGTACATGAGTATTGGAAAAAAAAAAAAACATAGCTTTGGCTATGCAGACCTTTGTTGGCAAAGTTTCTAGTTTCTGGAGGTGCCCATGGTCTGTTTGCTCCTCTTTGCCAAGCGTTAACCTAAGTTTTCATCAGCAAAACTTTAGCTCAGTTTGGGGACACTGACGGGGGTTTACAGAAGAGCAAGAGCTTCTGTTGGAAACACCTCCTTCATCTCTCTGCATCTTCAGGAAATTTCTCACCAACTTCCTGCCAAGGTCTGTATGTCTTGTCCTTTGCCCTTGCTTTTTCTGGGCTTGTTAACTTCTGTCTCAGGGCTGCCCGGGAAAGACCCAATTTGCTCTTGTCTTCTTTGACAAAGCGACCGTCTCCTCCTTTTTCCTTTGTCTCCCTCTGGATCAGGAATTTCACCCGAGTTGGAGCTTTCACCTTTTCAGTCCCAAAGGCCTCCAAAGTTTTCCCCCAAACAAAGAACTGTCGGGTGTGGTGTGAGCCAGGCTGTTCCTAGGGCTGTATGGCAGCCAGCCGCAGACAGCACTGGATTCAAACAGCCGTGTCTCCTTTTCTCATCCAAGCTGTAAAACCACACTGGCTCTGAGTGGCCATGAAACGTGGGCACACAACCCTGTGAGCCAGCATCATGCTGCCTTCCAGCATGAAGTGTGCCTCCCGGAAGAAGAGGATCGAGTGTCTCAGGAGTAAACCTGAGTTTACCTGGAGTAAACCTCCTGCTCTTATTAGCTGAGCATCTGGGTTAATGAGAAAAGCCTCAGTTTGCTCACCTCTGAAATGGGGCCAATGACACCTACACTGCAGGGTGTCATAAGGACCAAGTACAAGGGCCAAGACATTTCTTTTTCTTTTCTTAATTGAAGTATAGCTGATATATAATATTATATAAGCTACAGGCGTGCTATATGAGAGAGTGAATCATTCAGTCATCTCTGACTCTTTGTGACCCCGTGGACTGTAGCCCTCTAGGCTCCTCTGTCCATGGAATTCTCCAGGCAAGAATACTGGAGGGGGTTGCCATCTCTTCTCCAGGGGATCTTCCTGACCCAGGGATCAAACCCACATCTCCTGCATTTCAGGCAGATTCTTTACCACTGACTCACCAGGGAAGCCCAATATAGTGAGCTGCAATTTATGGCACCCCACTCCAGCACTCTTGCCTGGAAAATCCCATGGATGGAGGAGCCTGGTAGGCTGCAGTCCATGGGGTCGCGAAGAGTCAGACATGACTGAGTGACTTCACTTTCACTTTTTACTTTCATGCATTGGAGAAGGAAATGGCAACCCACTCCAGTGTTCTTGCCTGGAGAATCCCAGGAATGGCTGAGCCTGGTGGGCTGCCGTCTCTGGGGGATGCACAGAGTCGGACATGACTGAAGTGACTTAGCAATACTCTATTTATAGTTGTTATAAACTACTGGCTACATTCCTCTGTTGTATATATCCTTATAGCTCATTTATTTTATATATGGTAGTTTATACCTCTTAAACTCCTGCACCTGTATTGTCCCTCCCCACCACTCCCCACTGGGAACCACTAATTTGTTTTCTGTATCTGTGAGTCTGTTTCTTTTTTGTTACACTCACTAATTTGTTTTCTTTTTTAGATTCCACAGATAAGTGATATCATACAGTATTTGTCTTTCTCTGTCTGACTTACTTCACTTAGCACCATGCCCTCCAAGTCCATCCATGTGGTTGCAAGTGGCAAAATTTCATTCTTTTTCCTTGGCTAAGTAGTATTCCATTGTGTATGCATATCATAGCTTCTTTACCCATTCATCTGTCAGTGGACACTTAGGTTGCTTCCATATCTCGGTAATTATAAATAAAGCTTCTATGAACACTGAGGTGTGCATATCTTTTTGAATGAGTGTTTTTTGGGTTGTTGTGTGTTTTTTTTAATATAAATATCCAGGAATGGAATTGCTGGGTCATATGGTATTTTTATACTTGCCATTTTTCTGAGAAACCTCCATATTGCTTTCCACAGTGGCTGTACCAATTTACATCCCCATCAATAGTGTATGAAGGTTCCCTCTTGTCCACAACACTGAGAATCAACACACTTCTCTCTTCAGCAAATGGTCATTTTTGTCATTATTATTATAACCTGGCAAAAACTCCCTGATCCATTTTTTAAAACTTTATCCTCTTAAAACTCCATGAGATAGCACACACACGTGCACACACACACACACACACACACACACACACACACACACACAGAATTAAAGGTTCCCTTGGCCAAGCTCACCTAGCTAATGAGTGGCTAAGCTTGGACCAAAACCAAGGCGCCCCACCTTCCCCCATGCAGAGCCACTCCTTGGCACAGCCTAAACCCAAAAGCCTCCAAGCTGACGCATGGCGTGACCAGAGGTGAGGCGGGGAGCAGAGCGGACTTCCTTCTCACACTACTCAGTGCCTCCAGCAGCTGGGTGTGGCTAATGTGGGTGCTGACCCCGGCCTGACCCAGACTTCAGCACAGCTCCTGACGCCGTGGTCCTCCTGGCCTCAGGAACTGTAAGTCTGTTACAAGGACAGATGTTTCCCATCTGGGAGCCGAGTTTCTTCTCTCTGGATCGGATGCAGTGGTGGAATGGGGTCCCTAACCATGTCCAGGTTGAGCCTTTGAACAGGGAGCTTCCCCTCTGCTCCTGTGTTTCACTGGTTCCAGGGTCCTCCCCTACCAACTTCTGAGGCAATAGGGGTGGCTTAAAATAAAAACACAGTACAACAGTGGACATTCGAAAACTCTGGGATAGAAGCCACAGGGAGAGGGGAAGAGTGAACAGATGAGATTGACAGTGGGTCACATGGCCATTTCCGGCAGTAGAATCAGCTTGGCTTCCAGCCTGCATGAATCAAGTCTTGTGGTTGCAAGAAATAGAAAGTGACTGGACACAACTCACACACAAAGGGAGATTCATTATACATCTGGGGTGTCTCATGGTCTCCAAGGTCCAGGAGGGGCTGGAAGGCAAGGGCTCGGACTGCTTGGGACTCTCCTTCCGTCATCTCTGCTCCGCCAGCGCTCTCCCACTCACCTCTTGTCTCACTGTCTTACCCTCTCTCTCCTTGGATTTCCTCTGCTTATCAAGGAAACCCCTGGCTGCCAGCAGCTCTCCAATTTGAATCTGCTCTGTTAAAGGGACCCACAGCCTTAATCCAGAATCTCTTGGTTCCAACCTAAGAGGCCAACAGATCAGAAAGCAAAGCTTGACACTGCATCTGCACAGCCATTTATACAAGGCTGATCGATTGCCTAAAATGAAGCATGGGTGTCCTCAGCAGTGAACATGAGGGGACTTGGAAAGGAGGGGCGAGGAAGCCTTCACCACTCTCAGAGGTTCCAGGGCCCTGATCCCCTCACTGTGCCAGGACGCAGGAAATGGCTGTTAGAAAAGGCAGCCTGGACGCCCATTCCACTTTCCACGTGAGTTGGGTGAAGAGGTAATCCTGAGAAAAGTGGTGAATGGAGAGAGGATGCTGAACAGAAAAATCAATAGATGCTCAGTGCAAAGTTGTTAATACTTAAGGCAAACAGCATCCACAGAGGGTACCCCATACTCATTTCTGGCATTTGCTGCAGTCCCAAACATTTCAACAGAAACTCAGCTCACCAGGAATCTCTCATCTATAACTGGAAACAAACACATTCAGAGGATGAGCAGGATGGTAAAGGGGTGGGAGACTGCTCCCAGGAAAGCTGCATCTCCTTCTTAAATCGTGTCTGGTTAGCCTAGCTATCGGGGCTTCCCTGATAACTCACTTGGTAAAGAATCCACCTGCAATGCAGGAGACCCCTGTTCAATTCCTGGGTTGGGAAGATGTACTGGAGAAGGGAAAGGCTACCCACTCCAGAATTCTGGTCTAGAGAATTTCATGGACTGTATAGTCCATGGGGTCTCAAAGAGCCGGACACGACTAAGTGACTTTCACTTCTCTTCACTTCACTTAGCCTAGAGAATGGGGCTTCCCTGGTAGCTCAGGTGGTAAAGAATCCGCCTGCAATGCCAGAGACCTGGGTTTGATTCTTGGGTTGGGAAGATCCCCTGGAGAAGGGATAGGCTACCCATTCCAGTATTCTTGGTCTTCTCTGGAGGCTCAGATGGTAAAGAATCTGCCTGCAATGTGGGAGACCTGGGTTTGATCCCTGAGTTGGGAAGATCCCCTGGGGGAGGGCATGGCAACCCACTCCAGTATTCTTGCCTGGAGAATCCCCATGGACAGAGGAGCCTGGCAGGCTACAGGCCATGGTGTCACAAAGAGTTGGACACGACTGAGTGACTAAGCACACAATCTATGGAATGAAAGACAGAAGTAAGGATGGACGTAGCTGCTGCCCTCGAGTGTGCAACGTGCTGGGGGCTGGATGACCTGTATGACCCCTGCAGGCAGAATTGGGGCAAAAAGGTCAAATTTACCACAGTACAGATTTTTTGACCCAATATAAGACAGAGCTGCTTTTTAGAGATTGGAAGGAAAGGATAGCCCATGGTGCTAACTTGTGTGGGAAATTGGGTTAGAGGAGTCCTAAAATTGCTTCCAATCTTTGAGTGATACCCCCAGGGCTGACCCTGTTCCCTGGGTCACAAGCCCTCCTTTTATGGGGCAAATTGGAAGGGCTGCCATCCCTGGCCCCTGGGGAAGATGCTGGAAACAGTGTGTCCTGCAACAGAACTCATCCAGGGGCTGGAAAACCACTCCTTGTGGGTCTTAAGAAGGGCCAAGGGAGGTGTCTTCACCTGTGTCCCCTCATGTAAGCGCTGCAGTGTACGAGAAAGGTTTGAGGACTCCCACTGCACAGATCAAGACCCTGGACCTCATCACCATAAGGGTCTACCAGTCAGGAAACAGAACAGCTCACCCTGGCATATTCAGATGATGGAGTACCATGATGGTGAGATACACATCCAGGTATAGGTATATCAGTGGAGAAGGAAATGGCAACCCACTCCAGCGTTCTTGCCTGGAGAATCCCAGGGACGGGGGAACCTGGTGAGCTGCCGTCTATGGGGTCGCACAGAGTCGGACACGACTGAAGCGACTTAGCAGCAGCAACAGCATAGATACATCACAACAGGATGCTGCTGCTGCTGCTAAGTCGCTTCAGTCGTGTCCGACTCTGTGCGACCCCATAGACAGAAGCCCACCAGGCTCCCCTGTCCCTGGGATTCTCCAGGCAAGAACGCTGGAGTGGGTTGCCATTTCCTTCTCCAATGCATGAAAGTGAAAAGTGAAGTCGTTCAGTCGTGTCCGACTCTTAGCAACCCCATGGACTGGAGCCTACCAGGATCTTCCGTCCATGGGATTTTCCAGGCAAAAGTACTGGGGTGGGGTGCCGATACATCTCAGAAAACAAAGCTGTATAAAAACAATACTACAGAAAAAGACCACTATGACAGCGTGAATGAAACTCTTAAAAGCTGGCATAAAACAGTACATGTTGCCCATAGATATATACACAATATAAAAATGTCTGAAAAAGTGACCCATCAAATTAATAACAACAGTTGCCTCTGGGGGTGAGGAGGCAGGAAGGATTGGGATTGGGCAAAGGTGGTCAAGGGGAAGTTCAGAGGTATTTGTACAGCGTTCCCTTGGTATTTATAAAAAAGCAAATCTAGCAAAATGGGAGCAATTGTTAAACCTGGTTAGATGGAAGGTGGGTGTTTGCTCTCCTGAGAGACAGAGACAGGAACAGACTGAGGCCCCAAGAGACTAAATAACTCTCCACATCACCTGGGATGCAGCCTGAAATGCGATTTCCAGGCTGTGCGCCTCGCAGCAGGTGGCTTCTGACCCAGTTCTCAGCTACCTCCTCTGCCTCACATTGGTCTGGAAGCATCCTGCCCCATGGCCCTGCTGTGTATCCCCACCATTCCTTGTCTGGAACCCCAGCAACTTCAACCTTTAAGAACAGGGAAGATTCCAGAGGTCAGGAGGGTGACTCGCTCAGCATCCCTGCCAAGAGTGAGTGGTCACATCAGAGCCTGAGCAAACATCAGTGATGGGAGAGGCCAGGAGGCCCTGAAGGGTGTGGGAACAGAGGAGGGCAGAAGCTGTAAATCAAATGTTCTCAGCCTGACAACTCACCACCCTGGAGATGCCCTCCTTCCATTTCAGTTCCCAGAATCTCTTGCTGGGGGGAGGAGGGCCCAGCACGGCATCGAACAGATCTGATCTCCCGGGCAGGGGTTCTCAGCTACAATACTGGTTAGCACACAGGTTCCCCAGCTCAGCTAAAGGGTGGGTCTGTCGGGTCAGGAATCCACAGTGGAGGGGCTCCTCAGACAAGCGTGCCCCTGTGAACAGATACACAGCAGGAAACCCCAGATCGCAGCCCAGTGCCACGGGGGAGGCTAAGTCCTGCTGATCATCAAGAACGGGAGAGATGCTTCGCAGGTAAAGAGAACTCTGACCAGAGGAGATGGCTATGGCAGGAGAGGAAACCAGCTACGCAAATGAAAGCTCAGAGAGGTGCTCCCGGTGGTGCTCCCCTGCCCCTGAGTCTAGTAGTTCCAGTTTTCAAAGTACAGGAAGCCAGGGGCAGCAGGACGCTTCCTGTCGGCCGAGACGGACACTGCAAACACCAGATAGCGTGCCAGACATTTCTCTACGGCCGCTCATTTCTTCAGCATTCCTCAGCCGTTCGTCGACTCCTCCCTGCCCTGATGGAGAGGCCGTGTGTGAGGTCCCTGCTGTCAGGAGGCTTGTATGTTAGGAGGAGAAAGAAGCAGAAAACAAGCAGACAAGTGCATGAGACCAGTGTGTGTGCACAGAGGAGACAGGGGCTGCTGCGGCCGGAGCTCAGAAGGGAACCGGGAGAGGCAGGGGGCTCAGAGCTGCACCCCCTAGGCTTGGCTGTGCTGCCCACCGTCATGGCTGGAGGAAGCTGCCCATTCCTGCCCGCAGACTGGCCAGCTGGTCCCCCTGCTCCCCCCGCAGGGTCCTCTGACATCTCCCTGGACTTTCATGAGGTCAGTTCACCCTCTAGTGGACACATCTATGCCATCATCCAAGCCACAAAGTTGAATGGGATTTTCCCTCCTCTCCCAGCCCAGTAATAAACTGTTCAGGGCTTCTGGAGTTCAGATGCCAAATGCCTGCTTCACAGATAGTGGAGGTTATAAAATGAACTGGGAGGAGGGGAGAGGCCCTGTGTGAGAAGGAACCAGAAGGTCCCAGACCTAGTAGTCTCACACCCCTAAGTGGGCTCGGCAGGGCATTCATGAAAGGAAGGGGCACGTTAGCCAGACAGGGGCCCCTGGGGAGGGCGGACAATGCCAGAGGCCTAAAGGCACTGCCTGAGAGTCCAGGAGGGAGGAGACGGTGGCTTCACGGAGCAGAGGCAGCTCTGGTCCTCAGAAGCCTCCTCCATCCTGCTTGGGCTCTGAGGGATCCTGTCACAAGGACAGGTGACTGTCGCAGGAGAGGGGTGTGCTCCCAGGGCATAGAAACGCACAGACGTGCAGCGCCTCACAGTGCCCGCCCTGCTCTGCCCAGCCCAAGGCACAATGCTCCACGCCACCCCCCGCCCCGCCTCATTGGTCAAGGACAGACTTTCTTCCATCAGAATGTGTGCTTCTGTCCCAGACAGAGGACGCAAGGGGAAGCAAGTGGCAGAGTAGGTCGCAAGGAACCTGGCTTGGAGCTCCATGAGGGCCAAGTGGGGGCCAACAACCACACTCCCAGCAGATGGGGTTGGGGCTTTCGTTTTCTTTCAGCACGAACCCTGCAGGTTTGAGCCTGCTGGAGCATCTCCTCCTCAGGAGACCCTCAAAGACACCCGCCTCTCACCTTTGCCCGGAACACCTGTCTTGAACCTGCGGTCTTGAGCCAAAGGAAGCAGAAAGGGGCGATGCTGGAGGCCAGTGTGGGTGAGCGGAGCCCGAGGTCATTCTCTGTGCCAGACAGGTGCTTCCTATGGCTTGAGGGCTTGATTGTGAGTTCATGCTGCTCAGGAGTTTGTTTTTAAACTTTAATTAATGGGCTATTTTTGAAGGCAGTTTTAGGTTCACAGCAGAACTGAGCAGAAAGTGGAGTTTAGAATAGTTTCATTGCCTGAAAAATCCTCTGTGCTTCCGCCGTTCATCTCTCTCCCTTTTAGCTCCTGGCAGCCACTGACTTTTTTTTTTTTTTACTGTCTCCACGGTTTTGCCCTTCCCAAAATGCCATCTGGTTGTAATCATACAGTAGGTAGCCTTTACAAATTGGCTTCTTTCACTTAGTAACAAGCATTTAAAGTTCCCCCATATCTTTTCATGGTTTGACAGCTCATTTTTTTAGCATCAGGTCATAGTCCATTGTCTGGATATATCGCCACAGTTTATTTAACCATTCAACTACCTAAGAATACATTGGTTGCTTCTAAGTCTTGGTGATTATGAATGAAGCTGTTAAAATCTCCATATGCATGTTTTTGTGTAGACAGAGTTTTTCTTTCTCTCTTTGTGGATTTTCAGCGTAAAGTAATTTTTACTAATGAGAAAACTGTGGGACAGACGTCTACCCCTTGTTCCACCCAAATCCACAAAAGGGCCTGGGCTTGGGGTTCCAGACCAACTAAGCCGCCAGGACAGAAGGAAGCGCTGGGCCACTGTGGTGGGAGCCCGTGCCCAGGTTCAAGAGGCAAACAGCCTGATTTTGACTCTCTCTTTGACACACTCTCTTCAGTGTGTCATTGAATGAGGCTGGCTGTCCCTCTGAGCTTCAGTCTCCTCCCCTAAAGAGAGGGGCTGCAAAGTTGACAAAGGTGTGCCATCAGAATTCCCTGGGATGGTGGCTGTTAAGCCTTTCAGCACAGCGCAGGGCCCAGAAAATAGTGCCGGATAAGAGGTCACCGGACTGGGTGTACAACCAAGGTGAAAAGTAGAAACTGGGCTTTCCCTGGCGGTAGAGTGGTCGGGACTTTGCTCCCCCAGTACAGGGGTACAGATCTGATTCCTGGTCAGGCAGCTAAGAGCCCATGGCTCATGGCTACAACATCAACACATTAAAAAAAAAAAAAAAAAGGCAATATTGTAACAAATCAATAAAGACCTTAGAAAATGGTCCACATTAAAAAAATGTTTTTAAAAAGAAGAAACTGGTTTGGCAAGCCCCTCATTCACTGCCCTGTCTTGAGAGACTCTTTTGAAACTCCTGCTCACGTTGATCTCCTTTCATTAATACTGGAGAGCAGCTTGGACTCTTTCCTACCCTCTCCCACTTTCTCAGGTTAAGTCATTAACTGTCGGTGCAGTTAATTTACAAGGGGAAGGACAAGGACAAGGATGACAAGCCAGGTAACAGCTAAAAACACTCTGAGGATTCTAATGAAAACCACCACGTGAAGTAATTAGCCTCCAATTAAAATAAATAAATTAATTAAAAAACAAAGAATGCATATATATGGATAACTGAATCACTTTGTACAGCAGAAATTAACACACCATTGTAAATCAACTATACTTCGATAAAGTATTTTAAGCAATGTTGAAGATTCTTGACTTTTGAAACAGTTTGAAGTCACAGTGTTAAGGGTTTTATTGATCTTCTCTTTGGGGGTTTTAGGCTGTGTTCTTTATGTTCAGCATCAGGGCCCAGCCTTCGACGACCGAGCACACTGCTTACTCTGGATACCATTTCAGAACTGATGACTCTTCAGAAGACAGCACAACAGAAAAGGCCCAGACACCTGGGAGGTGATGCCTGGACTATCTGTAAACAAATGCTAGGCAGGCATGCCCCAGGCTCTTTCTTACTGTCCGCAGCGCTTACGACCTTCCTGACGGGGGTTGGGTGGGGGCGACGGCTGTGACCCCTTGAGAGCTTTCCTGTTTTGCAAAGTCATTCTCACCAACCAGCCACTCAGGTTATCACTGCTTGAGAGATGGGTCTAATGAAAATTATACCACATTGAAAGTGTGGCTCTTCAGCTTCAAATTTCGTAGGACAGCATCAGCCAAAGAAGACTTAGTGGTTAAGAGAGGGCTTGACCCAGACACTTGGGTTCCAACGCAGCAACTTTACCTTCCTTCTTGCTGGGTGACATTAGGCTGGCTACTGAACTGCTCTGAGCCTCACTGTCCCCATCAGAAAAATGGGGATCCTATGGTAGTGGCGGAGGAGGAAGAAGAAATGGAGTAAAGGAGGATCGGGCACTTTATCTACAAAAGCTCACCTGGCCCTGTGAGACACACTTAACAGATACATGTTTCCATAGAGCGTTCTGATCCACTTCTAATCTTTTTTCAACTACTAATGCATTTGTTGACGTTGTTTCATTTGATGTTTGCTGATCCTTGGCGGGCACCACATGGAGGCAACCACCTTTTAAAGTTCTAAATAAAACAACTGCCTTTTGTCAGGAAGGTCTCTGCTCTCTGTGCGTTCCGCCCTCATTTTGATGGAAGAACAGAGGACTGCGGCCTCCAGGCGGCAGCTGGCACAAACAGCAGCCAAACAGCCCAGCTGGGCCCCAGAAACAGACCCTGGATGGGATCAGCGGCCCAGGTAGCCCAGCATCCTGCAGACTGTGACCTTTCTGATGGGTGCTTCCAACACTCCAGCCTTATTCCATTCTATTAATGGCCTTGTATTTGGCAGTTTCCTTCCTATGAGCTGTGGCTCAGTGTATCCTGAGGGGGTCGGAGGGGGTTGGGAGGGTGGGGACACATGCTCAGAAGTGTAACCAACAATGCTTGTTTCAAAACAGAGATGGGGGCTTCCTTGGTGGTCCAGTGGCTAAGACTCCATGCTCCCTGCAGGGGACGCAAGTTCAATCCCTGGTCAGGGGACTAGATCTCGCAAGCCACAACTAAGGGTTCACAAGCCTCAATTAAAGGGTCCCCTCTGCTGCAACGAAGATCAAGGGTCCCTCGTGCCACAACTAAGACCTGCCATGGCCAAATAAATAAATATTACCAAAAAAAAAAAAGGGATGACTCTGCAAGCCAGCATCCTTGATGGTCCTCTCAGATCCAGCTGGCAAATGGTCACATCCCTTGAGCCGGTTCTCAACACAGTTCCTCAGAACTGCGTGGGCTCCCAGCAGGACAGCTGGGCAGTGGCCTGTGGCAGTGGCCCTGGGAGAGCTGCAAGAGGCTCTGTGGAACAGGTGAGTTGCAGCTGCCAGCCAGGCAAAGCACGGGGTCAGGAGGGACTAACCCAGGAAGGCAGGGCCACGCAGCCGAGAGGGCAGCAGAGATCAGACTGCCCGCTACAGCCCAGCTGTCAGTGGCATCATCAGAATGGCTGCAAGTGGGGCCCAGACAGCAGTTCCTCTTCATTAAAAAAAAAAAAAAAAAAATTTATGGATTTATTTATGTCTGGCTGTGCTGGGTCTTTGTTGCTGCCCTCGGGCTTTTTCTGGTTACAGCGAGGTGCGACTGCTCTCCAGTCACACGCACGGGCTTCTCTTGGCAGCGGGCTTCTCTTGTTGCAGAGCACGGTGGTCACACGAGCTTCAGTAGTTGCGGCGCATGGGCCAAGTTGCCCAGCAGGTGGAATCTTCCCAGACCATGGATCAAACTCATGCCTCCCGCGTTGGCAGGCCGATTCTTAGCCACTGGACCACTGGGGAAGTCCTACATTTCTTCTTGAAAATGCCTTTATGCCAAGTCTTTTTTTTTTTTTTTCCAAGCTCTTCAGAATTAAATTTTATTTTATTTTATTTTTTAATTTTTATTTATTTATTTATTTTTTATTTTGCTTAACTTTACAATATTGTGTTGCTTTTACTATACATCAAGATGGATCCGCCACCAGTATACACGTGTTCCCCATCCTGAACCCTCCTCCCTCTCCCCTCCCCACACCATCCCTCCAGGTCGTCCCAGTGCTCCAGCCCCAGGCATTTGTTATCGGGCATCGTATCTGGACTGACGACTCGTTTCAGATATGATATTATACATATTTCAATGCTATTCTCCCCAGTCATCCCACCCTCTCCTGGTCCCAGAGTCCAAAAGTCTGTTCTATACATCAGTGTCTCTTTTGCTGTCTCGTAAATAGGGTTATTTTTATCATCTTTCTAAATTCCATATATATGCATTAGTATACTGTATTTGTATTTTTGTTTCTGGCTTACTTCACTCTGTATAATAGGCTCCAGTTCCATCCACCTCCTTAGAACTGATTCAAATGTATTCTTTTTAATGGCTGAGTAATACTCCATCGTGTATATGTACCACAGCTTTCTTATCCATTCATCTGTGGATGGACATCTAGGTTGCTTCCACGTTCTGGCTATTGTAAACAGTGCTGCTATGAACATTGGGGTACACGTGTCTCTTTCAATTCTGGTTTTCTCAGTGTGTATGCCCAGCAGTGGGATTGCTGGATCATAAGGCAGTTCTATTCCCAGTTTTTTGAGGAATCTCCATACTGTTCTCCATAGTGGCTGTACTAGTTTGCATTCCCACCAACAGTGTAAGAGGGTTCCCTTCTCTCCGCACCCTCTCCAGCATTTATTGCTTGTGGACTTGTGGATTGCAGCCATTCTGACTGGCTATGCCAAGTCTTACAACCACTCAGCCTGACAGTCCAGGCAGTCCCACCAACTGACAGGTGTTACCAGGACACAGTGAAAACCTACTTGCCAGTCTGGTGCTATCACATCACTGACTGCACTTACGAAAGTGAAAGTGTTCGATGCTCAGTCGTGTCTGACTCTTTGCGACCCCATGGATAGCCCGCCAGGCTCCTCTGTCCACGGGATTTCCCAGGCAAGAGTACTGGAGTGGATAGCCATTTCTTTCTCTAGGAGATCTTCCCGACCAAGGGATCGAACCTGGGTGTCCTGTAATGCAGGTAGATTCCTTACAGTCTGAGCCACCAGGGGGCCCCAACCTCGCTTATAACCACCTTCAAAGGGGAAGGCAGCTTTTACCATCATCTGGAACCTGCCCTGTCCACCCGCCCAGACACAAGCCCCCTTCCGCACAACCTCAGCAAGACTGGCCCTGTCTTCAGTGGCACTTACCTAAAATGGGCCCAGTGCCCTTGCCTGCCAATCAAAGCACTATCTTCGGGCCTGTCTGAAGCGTTGACCGGGTGGAGGCGAGCAGCACGCAAATTCTCATAAAAACATTCTGCCTTTCACCACACCCACCAGATATGGGGCACTCTTCCAATTTTCAGATGGAGACATCAAGCCAGAAAAGAGCAGGTTCCTGTCCAGAGCTGCTGGCAAGACCGCCACTCAGCTGGGCCTAGAAAGTGCAGCAAAGAGAGCTCTGCACTCAGGCCTCTGTCTCAAAGCTTCCTGCAGGGCCGGGTGGGGATTGGCCAGCGATGCAAATGTGCCCTGTGATTGGTGGCTTAAGGTTTTGCAAAAGCTGGAAGCAGAGGGCTGGAGCCTGGAGGGCTGAGATTGGGAGGTGGTGGATGGGCAGAGGGAGCTTTGCAGGAGACAGAGAAGTGGTTGTTGATGGGCCCAAACGGGCAAGGAGGAGACACAAACCCGGCAGAAGGGCTGAGCCCGCAGGTCCTCATGACCACCTTCTAGAAGTGGAGATGGATTTAAGGTAGACAGAGACAGAGGGACCAGAAGGCTTGATCCTAAGAAGACAAAGATGGGCCAGATGGCACCATACAAAAGCCATGAGCTCAGACCTCCTGGGCTTACATCAAAGCTCCCACTTATGAGCTGGGTGTCTTAAGCAAAAGGCCTAATTTCTGAACAGCCATTTCTTCACTTGTCAGAGGGGATAAATGCATTGTCCACCTCAGGGCTGAACTGAGGACAACTATTAGCTAATAAATGGGTGATGCCCAGCGTGGCATCTGTCACGCAGCAAGCACCCAACAGATGTCAGATACTGTGAGTGTCATTAAACCCCAGAACAATGGCAGGCTTGTTAACATTGTTCGGTCGCTCAGTCGCGTCCAGCTCTTTGTGACCCCAGGGACTGCGGCACACCAGGCTTCCCTGTCTTTCACTATCTTCAAGAGTTTGCTCAAACTCATGTTCATTGAGTCGGTGATGCCATCCAGCCATCTCAGCCTCTGTCACCTTCTCCTCTTGCCCTCATTCTTTCCCAGCATCAGGCTGGCAGGCTAATAACAAAACAATAGCGGCCATACTGAGCTAGTGGCACGCGCTGTCAGGGTTAACTCTCACAACTCCAGTGCAAGAGGGACATTGTTATTGTTCCCCACTTTACAGAGGGCTCAAAGACACTTCACATATATGTTGCTAGCATTTACTGAATGATTACCTTGTGCTGTGTGTTAGTTCATTTAATCCCCACAACAGCCATAAGAAGTCGGTACTATTAGTATTCCCATCTGGGAAACAGGCACAGAGAGGTTAAGTAACTATTCAAAAGTCACACAGCCAGTAAGATCTAGACAGTAGAGTAAACCCAAGTCTGTCTAACTCCAAAAACCATGCTCTTTCAACTCAGCTCTGCCTTCCAGGCTTCAAGGCTAATTCATGTTGCAAAGACCTCCATCACAGCCCAAAGCAAGAGGAATAAACATCTATTTTAAGGAATCTGGTAAAATGTAAAAGGATGAGTATGGAGTGCAAGGATATGTAATCCGCAGAGGACAGAGGATCCCAGAGGCCAGTGGAGCCTTATAACCAAACACAGCATGTGCCCACAGCCTGCCACGCTGTCCTTTCTGCAGCCTTGTAGGCTTCCACGTAGGCAGACAAAACTCAGACCCCACCCAGAGCCCTGTGGCCCTTCAGGAGATGTTGCTGAGTGTTTATGGAGGATCCAGGCCGGCCAGCCACCAAGCCAGTTCCTTCCAGAGGAACCATCTGTGATCTCCTGAGTGGATGACAGGCCGAAGACAGATGGGCTGTGGCCAGGCTGCCTCTGACCACATGCCACCCACATGCCACCCTGCACATCCTCCCCACCTGGGGCAGCCCCTCGGCCCTGGGGACCACCAGAGGAGCAGATCAAGAGGCAGAACATCTGAGTCTGAGCCCCTGGAGCTGAAAGCCATTCTCTGAGTCACCACCTTTAATGAGGAGGGAGGAACACAAAACCCACGCCAGCAGGGAGAGCGTTTGCTGACTCCTCCCTGACTCTACGAGGTCATCTAAGCAGGGAGCGGAGGGACACTCCATGTCCCACAGAACACCAGTGGCCCAGCTGCCAAGCACCGTACCAATGAGGGCTTGGTTCTGCTACACCTCCACTTCACTTGGGCCTTTGACCTGCCCTAGCCTCTCTAGTTCGGAGAAGGCAATGGCACCCCACTCCAGTACTCTTGCCTGGAAAATCCCATGGACAGAGGAACCTGGTAGGCTGCAGTCCATGGGGTCGCAAAGAGTCGGACACGACTGAGCAACTTCACTTTCACTTTTTACTTTCGTGCATTGGAGAAGGAAATGGCAACCCATTCCAGTGTTCTTGCCTGGAGAATCCCAGGGACGGGGGAGCCTGGTGGGCTGCCATCTATGGGGTCACACAGAGTCGGACATGACTGAAGTGACTTAGCAGTAGCAGTAGCAGCCTCTCTAGTTACGAATGGATCGTCGAGGTCTAGTGGTCGAGGGAGGGTTAAAGCTCTCAATCTACAGAACTGAACCTCCATCCTGTCCAAGTACCCACCCCTGATGACTGACCCTTAGAAAGCCTTCACCCTCTGCTCCGGTTGTAAACAGCCCCCTCTGTGATGTGTGCAGGCACTCAGGTCTTTGCAAATTCCCAAGCTCAAGTTTTCTTGGGTCAAGCTTCCCAAACTCCTAGAAGCTTTCATGGAGATAAAGGGGTCCACAGCTGCTTGAGGCTGTGTCTGTTCTAGGACGTGTCAGGGGAGCCCTGCTCCAAACCCCCCAAGATTTAAGGTTCCATTTCAGAGCCCATGACAGCTGAAATCAGCTTCAGTCTGTGCTTTCTAAAGACTCAGGACTGCTCTCAGGTCACATCCTGGTCTCCTGAACCATCTCCTTTTCAGAAAGAGACCTGGTGTCTCAGCAGAAGCTCTGGGGTTCCATTCTGTGCTCACCCCTCTTCCTCGGCCTATGCCTCGCCTGGCACAGACCAGAGGCCCAGGGACTCTCTGCTGACTGATTGCATGATATGTGGGGTTGACAGACTCTTTTTAGTTTGAAAAGCCCCAGATGCAAGGGCAACTGACTTCAAGCCTCTTTCAGGAATTGGGGGTGACGGGGCACAGTGTTCCCAGCGCTCGTGAACCCCCAGGCTGACTCTGAAATAACTGGTGAGACCTCGAGCTCAACCCTCACAGACAATATGGTTTAAAAAGCAGGCTGTTGACATGATAATCGATTCAAAGAGACTGTAACCAGCTGTTCCCGGGAAAGAAGGACACCAGGACGCAAAGTATGAACAAGTATTTTAATAACTCAAGTCACTGTGCTCCCAGTTCTGAAGAGATTCCTAAAAGAGGCAACTATGGCCATTCCGGAAGCCAGCGCTCACCCTCCCGTTGTCTCAGCATCTCCCTCCTCTGGGTGCTGACTCGGAAGAAAGCATAAACACGCCCAGTACCATCCTGGCTCCCATGGGACCTTCCTCTTATCTATGCGTTACAGCAACAGCCTTAGCTGGACTAAGATGGTGATTCAGTTAAAGGAGAAGACAAATGCTGACTGTCCGAGCAGGGACGGTCCAAGCTGGCAAGAAAAAGCACACTGCGTACATAGGATACAGAAGGGGGAGCTTCTGCCTGCGGGTTTACAACGTTTTACATTGGCTTTTGCCTGCGAACTATCAAGAAGGGTTCTGCTGGCCAGTGTTTCTGCGGAACAAGCAACATGGCAGTCAAGTCTTGGGCATCCGGTGCCACCAGCCCCAGAGTCACCGAGCATCGTCCACTGGAGAGTTCTCTGAGGGAAACATGGAGTCCAGCTCATGCCTCTGCCTACGGGTCAATTTCTTCGGGAATCACGGTGATCATAATGTCTTCGTTGCCCCGGCGGACAACCATATTCAGGGTGCTTTCCTTCTTAATGACGTCGCTGACGTCGTTGGCGGAGACCACCGACTGTCCATTGATGCTGATGATGACATCGTTTTCCTTGAGCCCCCCACTGCAACACAAAGGGGAATACGATTGCAATGTTTCCATGTCTCCTGGTGTAGCCGCCAGGAAAGGTGAGCAACTTTACCTCTACAGAGGCACAGTTTAGGACCTGAGAGCCCAGAGCAGACAGGGTGGGATGTTAGTTAACTTTCGTGAGAATGGCTTAAACCACCCATGGGTTGCATTATTGCCTTTTGAGGTTTTTGGGCCACATCAGCAATCATGTCCACTGCAGAAATGTGTGTGAGCATTTGTATGATCTTATCACAGACTGACTCCAAAGGAAGTGAGGATACGCCAGCGACCGTGGTGGCCAGCTTGCTCCTCGTGGGTATCACAGCTCTACAGTGCCTGTGGGTACGGTTCCTCTGTGAGGCACCGCTTGGCGCCGCTGCTGCTGTAACCTTAACTCTGTGTGTGACAGCATCACACAAGCTGTTATGCATCTTAGTGGCCTAGGACAGGAGTCAGCAAAGTTTTTGGTAGACGGCTAGAGAGGAAATATTTTAGTCTTTGCAGGTCAGATTGTCCCCATCACAACAACCCAACTCTGCCATGGGAGTCCAAAAGCCACCACAAACAATATATAATCTGCTGGGCATGGCCGTGCCCCAGTAAGATTTCATTTACATAACACTAAAATTTGAATTTCGTATCATTTTTAAGTGTCCTAAAATAACTGTTCTTAATTAAATTATTTCAACCATTTAAAACTGCAAAAATCTTTCTGTAAATCAATTATCCTTCAATAAAAAATAAATGCATTTTAAAACAAAAAATAAAATACAAATGCAAAATCTAATCTTAACTCCAAAGCAGGCAGCAGACCAGATCTGGCTCCCGAGAAACAGTCTGCTAGCCACTCCCTGGTCTAGCGCGTCTCCGTGGATCTAATGTCCACATAGTCTATGGGGCTGCAAAGAGTCTGACTCAATCGAGCGACTAACACTTTCACAGGTAATAAACCTGACTGCGGGATGAGCAACTTCTTTCCCCGTTACTTTGATGTTCCCTGTGCTATTTTTCTAGAGGTGTGGATAAGTAAGGCCTGACTGGTAACAGGCATAATTAGAGAAGGCCGCAGGAAGAGATGCCTCTAGCATCAGGAAGAGATGCCTCTAGCAGCCTAGGCCAGGATCACTGCCTGAGGTCTCAGAGACACTGCTCCTTCAACCGTCTTTCCCCAGCCAGGTCTGTCCCAGAGACTCCTAATAAGTCCATCTGATTCCCTCCTGAAGAAGATGTCTAGCCAGGAAGCACCCTTCTGCCGATGAGCTCTGAGCTGAGCCAAGTGGGAAGCCCTGACCAGCAGGATGGACACAGATGTTGGACCATTCTGTTAAGGGTCCTCACGGTCACCTGAGGTGAGACGAAAAGAACAGTCCCCTGCCCCCTACCTCCAGGAAACACACGGTTATCAGGAAAATGGAGAAGAATTCTAACTCACGCTTCTGCAGGGGTATCAGGAATTACTTCAATGATATACGCTCCTGAAAGCACATCGGGGAAGTCTCGGTGGCGATCCTTCAACTCTTTGGCTTTGCTGCTTGGGAGTAAGAACACCTGGATTAACCATTAAGAACAACGGGGCTCCCACAGGGCTCCTCCTCCATCCCTGATTCTAATGTCAAATTCCAATGTAAAAAAATTAGTTTTTTTTTTTTTTTTTTACTATTAAAGTTTCCTTTTTATTATTATTTTTTAATGTTTCCTTATTTATTTATTTATTTGGCTGAGCCAGATCTTCGTTGTGGCATGCAGGATATTTAGTTGCACCATGTGGGATCTAATTCCCTGACCAGGGATCGAACCTGGGCCCCCTACACTGGGAGCGCAGAGTCTTAGCGACTGGACCACAGTGGTCCAGTGGTCCAAAGTGGAAGTGGTCCAGGGAAGTGGTCCAAAATCCCTGGAGGGGTCCAGGGATTTTGATTCTGCTGCAAAATGCTTATTTCCTAGAGTCAAAGATTTACCGGATGACAGCAAGAGAGAGTAGCTACCACTTAGGAGCCTGGCATGTTGCAGTTCATGGGGTCACAAAGAGTTGGACACACACAACAACAATCACTTAAGAAGTCAGGACAGTGTAATGGTCAGCCTGCTTTGGAACCCCAGCTCTGCCCCTTCCTGACTGTGTGATCTTGGGCAGTTGCTTAATCTCTCTGTGCCTGGCTTTTCTCACCTGTTAAACAGGCACAGTGCCATGAGGTTGTCATGAGGACCACATGATCTCATCTAGATCTAGCACCTGGTCCCGTGCCCGGCACTGAGCAAGCATGCAAAACAGGGTGGTAGGCTGCCCGTGGCTAGTGACCACTGCCATCACCCATTCACCCCAGCTTTGACTCCATGCTCACCACACACCAACAAGCCTGCCCAGTTATCCTGACCCCAGAGAGGAGAAAATTGAGGCACTCAGGGCTCAAGCCATCCCAAGGTCACAAGCCAGGAAATAGTAGAGCTGGGACAGGAACCCAGGAAGGGAAGGAATGTGGGCCTGGAGGTCCAGCTTCCTGGGTTCCTGTCCCAGCTCTACATCCCCCAGGCTTCCATCTCTCAGAGTTCCAAGACAGGACCTGATGCACATTTCAGTCTTGGCAAGCCAGCTAAGAAAGGCACCACCATTTATCACACGTGTCTAATAGTCGTGTGTTCACAATTAGTTAATAGCCCGTTAATTACAGCAATTAAGATATTAGTATTTATAGCAACAGGTTTTGCTCTTTGCCGACTTCACTTCTAAGAGTTTCAACCAGGTCCTTAGGTACCAAGACGCCTACAATCACACCAGGTTTTTTCATCAAGGTTCAAACACCAGTATGTCATGCGTCTGGCAGCCACATACCGCAACTTTCACCAGCTCGGGGAAAACAAGCCCATCAGTCATGCCGGCCTGCCTGGCATTCCAGGAGCCCCAGCCCACAGGCGGCAGAGTTAAGCAAAGGCAGGGCGCTCTGGGGCGCTGAGGGAGGGGCTTAGGGCACTCCTGGAATGTGGGTTTCAACAGACCAGGTGGGGAGAGGAAGGCGTGGAGGTGGGGAGCCACGGGGAGCAAGGTGGGGGGAGGGGCGATGACCAACACCCGGGCTCATCAGGCCTGCCTTCAAAGAAAAGCGTGGACTTCCCTGCTGGCTCGGATGGTAAAACGTCTGCTTGCAGTGCCAGAGACCCAGAGTTCAGTTCACTTTCTTTTCTTTCTTTCAAAGAAAAGCAGAATCTTTCAGAAGGAAGGATCTGCTCAGAACCCCAGAAACAAACATGAAGGATAAAACAACACGAAAGCAAGTGAAGTCGCTCAGTCATGTCCGACCCTTTGTGACCCCCATGGACTGTAACCTACCAGGCTCCTCAGTCCTTGGAAATTTTCCAGGCAAGAGTACTGGAGTGGGTTGCCATTTCCTCCCCCAGGGGATCTTCCCGACCCAGGGATGGAACCCGGGTCTCGCGCATTGCAGGCAGATGCTTTACCATCTGAGCCACCAGGGAAGCCCACGTGAGGCCAAAGTTAATGGCCCCTCCTCTCTTTCCTAATGGTACTTAAACCAGACACTGAGCTGTCTCGAGGCAGAATAAGGCTTCTCTTTTCAGGGTGCTCGTGAGAGTCCTCTGAAGTTAGTCTGTTTTAAATTTAAGACACAGGGACATCCCTGGTGGTCCAGGGGCTAAGACTCAGGGGTCCCAGTGCAGAGGGCCCAGGGTTCAATCCCTGCTCAGGGAACTAGACCCCACACGTGGTAACTAAGAGTTCACGTGTCACAACTAAAAGATCCCACGTGCCACAACTGAGACCTGGAACAGCCACGTAAATTAAATGTTTGAATTTTAAAGAAATAAATATTTGAACTCAAAGAAGTAAGTGAATTTAAGACACAGACAGACACAGACGTCCGGTTACTGACCTGGGTGTGAGTGACATCATTCGGATGCCGATATACTTCTTCTTCGTGATGGCTTTGCCTGGTGGGACCACAGAAGGAGGCAGAAGGTCAGCCCAGTCGGCGGCTGTGCCAGGGACGCCAGGAGCAGTGGGGTTCCATCCCCCCAGTTTGTCGTGTAGTCAGAGCCATACAGGGATGCTCTCAGCTTGTGGTTCAAATCCTGACTGGGACCCTACCTGTCTCCTCTCTCCCCCAGGTAAAAGGTAAACAGCACACCTGACAGGGACCCTGTTGAGCTTCAGACCCCCAGCCTGACATTGAGCAGAAGAGTCACTAAACATTTGTGGACTGAATGAGCTCCCTGAATCTCAGTTTTCCCATCAGTAAAATGGGACTAAGTCCCACCTGATCAGGCAAAGGAATTAAATGACATAATGAATAATGCAGTGAAATGATGTACAGAAACCACCCAGGATCATGCCTGGTACATAATATATTGAACCATATTAAACACACATGATCGTAGGCCAAAAAAACCAGTCAAACATCGGTGACCTAATGACACGCACTACTTTCCCTTCTTGATAGGAAAGGTGTGGCTGACCTTCAGGGGGTCATTTTCCCTGCCCTCCAGTTTCTGAGGTAGCCAAGCCCCAGGCCTAAAATCTCTGGTGGGCTGCCTGGGGCGTTTGCTTTACCTTTGGCTTGTCGGTCGTGGGATTCCGTTAGGAACTTTTTAATCTTATCAGATGGAATTGCAAAGGAGATTCCAGCTGTCACTTTCAGTGTGTTAATGCCAATCACTTCACCATCCTGAAAAGCAAAAGGCAAATAGCTTGCTGAATTCAGGAAGATTCACCTGAAGATACCCACCAAGAGAGAGTGGAGAATTTGCATGGAAGGAGTCTTGGAGCTTCTTCAGAGATACGACTGGGGTAGGAGGAGCCGGACAGATGGGGCTTCTGTGTCGCAGAGCGAGAGGCCTGACTCGTGCACAGCATTAAGCTAAGCTGAGCAATGGAAGAATCAGTACCACTGGACTCAGGACTGAGTGATCAACACAATGAAAGCACAGCATCAGAAAGTTTCAAAATGTACAATTGCTCCTTGGGCAGGGAATACATCCCCCTACTAATATATAGCACAGGGAACTCTGCTCGATGTTCTGTGGCAGCTGGGACGGGAGGGGACTTTGGGGGAGAATAGATACATGTGTATGTTTGGCTGAGTCCCCCTGCTGTCCACCTGAAGCTATCACAGCATTGTTAATCAGCTATCCTCCAAGATAAAATAAAAGGTTTAAAAAAAAAAAAAAGGAAACAAAAAACCTCAGAGACCTTTAGGTGGCTATCCACACCTTCCTGCTTCTCCCGTTTCCAGGAATCTTAAGATTCCTCTGCTGACATCAGGGAGGAACCATCCAGGGCTCAGGGCGGACAGACTTCATCACCAGGAAAACAAACCCTCATCTCCGAGCAGCCTCGGGGATCTGGGAGAGGTGGAATCTCACAATCAAATCTCATTTCCTCTGCTTGTTGCAAACCAGCTTTAAACCATGGAGGAAGCCAGTGTGTGTGCTTCTATTCAAGATAAATTCACATTTTAGCAAACATCACACCATAGGAAACCATCCTGGAATAATAGGCTCGCCTCGTGCCATCCATCCATTAGTTTGAACACTATTCTTAAAGGTTGTCCAACTCGGGCTTAGGGGGAAAACTGCCAGGAGGGGTTAAGTCACTCCTTGCACACTTCCTGTAGCACTGACAATTCAGTCCCCAACTCTAAGAGACCACCCAGGAGGCACTGCCCTCTTGGGCTTTGCTAAACAAGACGGCTTAGATTTCATCACTTGTAAATGAGGGCTGGGATAGGGGACCCTGAGCTGTATCCTGGCTCTGACAATCTGATTCAAAGGCTTCCCTTTTCATGTTTAAATAAAACACAAACTTAGGTGACATCTTTGTGAGTGGTGTAACTCCTCATTCCAAGCCAGGTCTTACGGGAGGCTCCTGGCCAAGACAAAGCCTGTGGATAAGCCAAGCCAGCTCCTTAGGCAGCTGGGGGGCAAGCCAGAACTGCTGACACCTTCAAAATAAAGACTGGCTCCTTTAACTGGTCCTGGATCAAACCCGAATTCCAATGCCTTTACTTGTAACGTGGAGACACAAGCATGTCCGCTGGCATAGCATTTCCAATCCAAACACCAGCATGCCTTACTCTTTACAGAAAAGATAAGAAGAGACATTTGCAAGGTACAGTACAGTCACAGATTTCAATTTGAAAGGATTAGATGATATGCTTTGGCAAGTTCATATCTGAAAAGAAATCAAAAGGGGGAAAAAAAAAAAGACATGTAGATAGATTTTTTGAAAGCCTTACCAGGTTTACTAATGGGCCTCCGGAGTTTCCATACTGAAAATAAGCAAAAATTAAAAGGTTATGAGTTTATATCATTACATGGTCCAATCTACCTCCCTGCCTGGCAGGCCCCTGAGTGCAAATTTTTTCCTGAGATTTCTTCCTGTCTACCTAATATTTTGCTGGCAAAACAAAGGACCTTAACAGTTTTCAGAGAGTGTTAAGTACCATAAATGGGGTATTTATATATATATATATATATTTTTTTTTTTTTTTTCCCCTCCAAAGCCCAGAGGCCAACAATAAATTCCCCAAACAGCTAACACGTCTTCCCTCTCTCAACAATAAGTTGGCTACCCACTTGCTCAATGTCGCGGTCTTTCAAATCTGTGCCATCCCCCTCCACGTCTATGTGACCCCTACTTTGCTGCTGGGCCTGAAAATTCACATCATTTGCTCTATTTCCATTACTTCATGCAGATCACAAGAAGGTTTGGGAATAAAGCCTACTAGAGGCACCGAGTGTACAAAACACGCTGTGTTTCTTATTTATTAGACAGATGGAGGGGAAAATGCTTTTTGAGAAACGTCAGTCCTTAAGGGAAATAGCTGAAGTGGAAAAATGTGACTTAAAATTCAGATTCCACCAATGAGACTGTGTGGGACAATCCCTGACGTCACTGGACATCGAATGGGTTGGCCTGGTGCTCAGACTGTGCCCCCCAAAGACAGCAGAAACACCTCTGGGGGCTGCAGAGCCTGTGCATAGCTGAGCATCCCTCCTTCCACAAGGTTGTACAGGCAGCTCGACCCAGGGGTGGCTGACCCTGGGGCAGGGCAGCAGGAGGATGGAGAACTCCTCTGAGCTGCAGACTTGGGCAAATCTCAAGTGCCCATCACAGGAGTCCCTGGAGACTGCCAACAGGCTGAGGACCAGCCCTTCTGCCTTGTCTGCTTTAGGGGTTCAAAAGGACCCCACTGGAAGCACCATGAGGATCTTGAGTGCCGCCCGGTTCCTGAGCCCAGCCCAGCTTCCCAACTGCAGCCCGACCCTGCGGCACACGGGCTCACGTTGATGATGGCGTCTGTCTGGATGTAGTCCATGTCCGAGTTCCGGAGCCCCAGTTCTTTGCCACCACGCTGGGTGGTGCTGACGATCCCCGTGGTGACCGTGTTTTGAAGAGAAAACGGGCTTCCAATGGCAACCACGAACTCTCCCGGCCTCAGCTCCGAGGAGCGGCCAAGCAGTAGCACGGGCAGCTTTCCCTGGAAACACAAGGTTGGCGTTGCCGCGTTGGGTTAAGTGAACAAAACGGGTAAATGCATGGATGTCACAGAATGCCAGTCACTGGGGGCTACTCGTATTCACCAGGCCTTGCAGGAAACCGAGGTCAGGCGTGACCTCCCTTCCCAGATGAGGACTAACGTCCCTCCCACTCAAGATAATCAGGGCAGGTCAAGTGCACGCTGCCGCCGCACGCCAGGAAAAATGTGGGATGGATACTGGAGGCCAGCCAGCTCAGGGTCTCAGCACATCTTGAACCTGTCAGCACAGATCTGCTCCGAAACCTTGAGGCCAAGAGACAAAGGGGGACAAGCCTGACTGCAGGCGTGGTAGAGAGTGAAGTCCCAAGGAAGGATCTAGAGCCCACAGCCCCGGGGGAGGGGAAGAGTGGATCAGCCCCCTCTTATCATAGGCACGTCCCTCCTAGGTCTTGAAGAATCAGGAGCTCTGAGGGCTTGGAGCTGCCCTGACTTAGTCCGGGGCATCTCTGTGCTAATCCTGGTGATGGGCAGAGGTGGGGTTGGGGACAGCAAGGCATCCAGGACCACTGGACACCAAGATCCAAGAGATGGGCTCTCTCCTCTCCTGGTAAAGTCCTCCACCACCATCTCTGTTACCCCCACCCCTAATTAATCTGATTAATCCAACAGAGCCTGCTTGATCCCCAATGACCTGTGAAGGCCAGTAGAGTCAGGAGCCCCAAACTACTCTTCAAACCAAAATGCGACAAAACAAAGCCAGCTTGAGTCACAAGGGCTGAGGAGCGCGGGGCTTCCGTCCTGGAGAGTTCTAAGTTCTCCTCCCTTCCTCCCCAGAGCCAGACAAACCTCTGAGTCCCTCTTGCATTTGCTTCCTGAGTCAAAATGAGCAGCTGCTCCAAGCAACGGGGACCAGCCCAGAAAGCAAAGACCTGGCCCAGGCCTCATGCTAATTGCAATGTAAGAGTCCTCATGTTTGTCCGCCTCGAAAACGAAGGAAAGAGGAGAAGAGGCTGGGAGGGCGCGGTGGGTGGAAACCAGCAGTTATTTCAGCATCGCCTCTGCCAGGGACAGAGCAGAAACCAGCTGATAAGATGGGGAGGTCACTGGGCCCATTTAACAGATGAAGAAACTGAGGTTCCAAGCAACTGGGTGACTTGAGATAGGCCAGGGGCTTAAAGCTACAACACTGAACCCGGACTCTCATCCACTACAAAGGTACTGAGCCACAAATAAGGAAGCCCCTCTGACTCCAAATAAGGAAGATGCTGGTCAGGAACATGTTGGATCAGAAAACTCAAGGGCTTCCCTTGCGTGGTTCGGATGGTAAAGAATCTGCCTGCAGTGCGGGGGACCTGGGTTCAATCCCTGGGTTGGGAAGATCCCCTGGAGAAGGGAATGGCAATTCACTCCGGTATTCTGGCCTGGAGAATCCCATGGACAGAGGAGCCTAGAAGGCTGCAGTCCATGGAGTCACAAAGAAACACGACAGGGCAACTAACACAGACATGTGAAAAATGATGCCCCTCAGATCACAGATACTAAGAGGCCTAGAAGAGCACCACAGTCCAGAGCTCAGACCAAGGGGCCTGATTAGATGGTGGCCAGACCTTACAACCATTTTGGTCCTCAGTGTTCTGACCTGGAAAATGGGAATAATGCAGTTCACTGATCTCATCGATTTGATGTGAGAATTCAGTGCCTTGGGATCTGAACAGCTCTGTGAATGGTGCATCATGTAAGTGGGGCATGTAAGCATCAGCTGTGTTACTGTGATTAACATCAGGGTCTGCGCAGACTCAGTGGGGCAAACCCCACCAAGTAAACTCCCACAGAGTTGGCCATGTCTCCCAGCCCTCACCGTCCCCCCTCCCCACCCAGGAGGAGGCTGGGGGCACAGGCCTGCCCTGAAAGTGACACTGTGCCCTTGTGGTCCCCCAAGGCTGAAGTGCATGGTCCTGCTCTGGAGTGGGGCAGGCCTGCAAGCCCCCACTCCTGAGCTCATCTGGAAGTACGCCAATGAGCTCAGCAGGGCCTGTTTACCCTGGGCCCGTGCCAGCTGCCTCTGCCAGGGATGACTTCATCCAACAGCCACAGGAGGTGAGCGGACAGGAGTCAGAGCTGGTGATGAGCACTCGGCCACCCTGGGGGAGGCCTGCTGGGCAACACTGCCACTCCTTTGGGACCCAGGGACAGCCTTCAAAGCTGGGCTGGAGGGCTGGACGTGACTGTCATGGCTCCTGGGCTGGGTTCTCCAGTTGCTTTTCACCAATTTCAAGGCAAGTGGTCAAGTTCAAACCCAGAAGGTGGGCCCAGACCAACCACATCAGTGCAGCAGCAAGCTGGGAACCACATCAGAAAGTTACATGAGAGGACTCACTGTGGAGTCTTAATTAGCACCCGCTCATCTCCCAACCCTGTCCCTTCCCCTCCACCCCCTAGGAAAGGGGGCCAGACCCAGGGGGCCACATCACAGTGGGTTTTGAAGGAAGAGGGGCCTGAAGACAGTGCTCCCTGGAACTCCTGTCTCCAAGTCTGAGCTCAGAGCCAGGGGCCAAGGAAAGCAGGCAACGCTGTGGGGAACAGAAGCCGTATGGATGGAGGAGAGAGCCCCCGGGAGGAAGGAGAGAATCGAGGGCCCAGAAGCCATATGGATGGAGGAGAGAGCCCCCGGGAGGAAGGAGAGAATCGAGGGCCCACGTACAGCTCAGGTCAGCTGCACTCCCTGCAGAGGAGCAGGCCTGCAGCCAGGAACGGGGCCCAGAGGACCCCAGGTACCAGCTGGGCTCCAGTGCAGTAAAGTCACTCACTGGAGTGACCATACAGGCTGGGACCAGTGGACACCAGTGATTCAAGCCCAGAGTCTCCCCAGGGACCACCCCTCACTTCAACACAAAGGGAAGAAATTCAGCTCACAAGCGGTCATTGGGCCAAACCTGCACCAATGGCAGCACTGGGTGTCACCTTGCTTAGTTTTTATTCACAGAAACATCTAGATTCTAAGGGACAATCATAAGACAGAAATAAGCAAGTGGACATATCTCAAGGGGGATTCTTAGACTATGAAGCTTGGATTGATGTGGAAGGATGATCTTTTACCCCTCAGGTGACAAAGCCCTTTTTCACAACCGCCTTGGCAGTTAGTGCATATTTTTCCCCATTTTACAGATGTGGAAACTGAGGCTCAGAGCCAAATTGACTCCTCACAGCTCACAAGCAGCCTGGCTAAATGAGAGAACAGGCTTCCCAGCTCTTAGAGCTTCACTCCTTGTCGGTGTTAATCTGAATTCTAATTGTAAGCAGAAATCTTTGCAAGGGAGTGACAGGGTCTGGAGATGTGGGCCAGGCCAGATTTACAGCCCTTCAGGAGGTCAAAATGCCTCTCATGTGGGTCATTTGGCTTCTGCTCTCCACAGGTGCTGGCTGGCCCTGTGTGTGCCAGGCTCTCCAGCCTGTTTTAGATACAAGAGGGGCTCATTCTCAGCCTCTCTCCTCATCTTGGGCCTGTCTGCTCCGTGCAGCGATACCTCCGCTGGCCAAATTCCTACTTGGTAATTGAGCATTTTATTCCATAGCTGTCTAGACACACACTCCACCGGGGGACCTGGGGAAGATGCAATGCAGATACAGGGGGAAACGCCAAGACATGCCTCAGCCTTGACCTGGGGATGGGAAAACCCTGGGGCCCACCCTCAGCCCCCTCCCGATTCCCGGTTTAACCCTGCGCTGCAGTCCATAGGCTGGTTCCCACGCCGCCCACATCAAAGCTGTCTCCAGGCTCCTGGCGGCAGACACGCTGTCTGAGCCTCGCTCTGCAGTGACCCGGCCACAGGCCATCTTGGAGATGCCAGCCTGGCTCCTGACAGCCGCTGCCCACATCTCATCACCTCACCGGAGCCTCGCAGCACGCCTATGAAGCACAGGCGCGGACATTCATCCTCCGCTTGGCAGGCGGGAGGAGCAGAGGGGAAGGAGGAAGAATGGGCAGACGCATAGCTCCCGTTCCTCGTCTTCAGGTTCTCCAGCCGTTTTGGGGGGTGGGGGGGGGTAGTGAAATGCAGTCGGGCACGCAGCAAAGCAGGCGTGGAGAGCTCGTAGTGGCAAAAGATCAACCCTGAGGCTCCGGACCAGAGCCGAGCAAGAACCCTTGAACCTCACCAGGAGAGCCTCATGTTATCCCAACCCCTCCAGCACGAAGGGCATCCCGAGGTGAGTCCATCATACTGCCCATTCTCAAGGTCACACTCTTGCTGATGAGAGGGAGGAGGCTGGGAGGCCAGTGGAAGAGGCAGGAAGTCTAAGTTGAAAGGCACGTGGCCCTCAGCCTGTAAGTGACTCACTGGTGCTAAATGCCGGCCCCACAGCAGAGTCAGCAAGAGGGGCTGGAAGGGAACACGGATCCCCCTGGTCATCGGCCATGCCACCCAAGTTGACGGAGAAACAGCCCAGACGAGGGTGTCGGTGTCAGAGTCCTGCATGTGGACTCCAGACGCGCCAGGTCCATGTTAAGTCACTAACAATAAGCTGTAGGCAGGATGCGAATGGTGTGACAGATTTACTGCTAAAGCATGGAGGCATATTTTACTGCTAAAACATACATAGCATGATTAAAGAAGGCTCTTACCATTCGTTTAGATGACAACAAACGAAGGACCCACAACCAGCAGGCCTGGCAGTACCCCTCCCATGAAATAATGCCTACGCTGAAAGAGAATCTTCTCAACAAGTATTCACCAAGGGCCAGGCCTGGCACAGGGATCACAAAAGATCAGTGGAATCCACCTGTGCCCTCCAGACTTACTGTCTGACTGGTGACTGATGATTTGTCCACAAATCATCAGGACACACAGCAATAAAAAGAGCTAAAATCCATCTCCCTCCCCTAGGGCCACTCAGCAGAGAATCTTCCCTAAGGGCTAAATACAGATCAACACTAAAATGAGTGCATTAATTAGATTTTTTTTTTCCCCAGCCGCAAGTAAGAGAAAAACCAACACAAATAAAATAAACATCCACCTGCTCAAGGGCAGAGTGGTGGGAGGACTGATCACTTCCAAGGCTCAAGGGCAAGAGTGAGAAGCAGCTCCTTCCTTCCTTCCAGCTCATCAACGGCAGCCTGTTCTCACGGCCACAAGAGGGCCACCATCATTCCAGGCAGGACATGAAGATGTGACAACACCAACTGGAAGTAATAGACTCTTTGCTCCCTTATGTGTCTCTTCAGAAGGGCTGAGAGTCCAGAAGGGCCCAGCACATTCCATTCTTCCCTGGGGGTCAACGTTACCCTCAACCATCCTTTCGTGGGGGCTGGGGTGATCATGGCCCCTGAGGCTGCCTTAGCCCCTCAGGATGTGCCTGAGTTTGGTGCTGGGGAGGGGGGTCAGGAGGGAATCGAAAACAAACTCAGGGTTGTGCCAGCAAGACAGAGGAGGGCTTCGTGGCGGGTCACCATCAGTGTCCACTGAAGCTTAGGGAGAAAATAGTTCCCTTTACAGTGGTGATCCTAATACACGTCTGAAGCGGGCTGCAAGTATATATTGCTTCAGGCAGATTTGGGGGGAGTGGAGGGAGGAAGAGGAGAAGGAACAGGAAGCATTGTTTCAAAGGAAAGCAATGATCACAAATTGCCAGGGCAATCAGCGTGAGACACATGTGTCTTGTAGACAAACCTCCCCCTTGTCTGCATGCCCTACATGCCTCAATGCTCTGTCCTGAGGGCATGAGAAATGAAGCACTTCCTGCCATATCAGTAAACCAGGATGCCATAGTCATCAGCGGTTGCAGCCCTCCGGTGTGAGCTAGAGAGCCCTAAGGGCACTCAGGAAGGAGAAGGATACCAGCCATCAGACTGCATCCACTCCCTATGGTGAGCCCCAAGGCAGCTCACGATGTGAAAAAAAAACACAGGAAACGCCCAGGACGGCAGAGATGCTAAGAAAGGAGTGATTTCAGTGAGCCCAGACTCTTGCTTCATCCCATACATAAAAAAACACTACATTCCCTAACTTGGGATATCTGGCTTGCTTTTATTAACAATAATCTTTTGATGTGAAAACTTTGCTGTTTAGTTGCTAAGTTGTGCCAGACCCTTTGTGACCTCATAGACTACCAGGCTCCTCTGTCCTCCACTGTCTCCTGGAAATTCACGTCCATTGAGTCAGTGATGTTATCTAACCATCTCCTCCTCTGCTGCTCCCTTCTCCTCTTGCCCTCAATCTTTCCCAGCATCAGGGTCTTTTCCAATGAGTCAGCTCTTCAGCTGATACTCAGGGTTGTGACAACACCAACTGGAAGGAATAGGCTCTTTGAGCCCTTGTGTGTCTCTTCAGAAGGGCTGAGAGTCCAGAAGGGCCCAGCACATCCCATTCTCCCCTGGGGGTCATCAGCCACCATATGGTCACAAGGTTACCCTCAACCATTCTTTTGTGGGGGCTGGGGTGATTGTGGCCCCCGAGGCTGCCTTAGCCCCTCAGGATGTGCCTGAGTTAGGTGCTGGGGAAGGGGGGCATCAGTCCTTCCAATGATACTCAGGGTTGATTTCCTTTAGGATTGACTGGTTTGGTAAGTAAGACTACCTGCCTTTTGTTGCAAAACTTCCATATAATCTGGCTCTTCCCCTCTCCTCCTCCGAGCAATTCCCTCAGGATCACTTGAGATGCTGTCTCCCTGGACTGAAGTCCAAAAAATTCCCAATAAAACGTAAGTCTCAGCTTCTAGGTCGTGACTGTTATTTAAGTCAACAGGCAGATGGGACAGGCATCGTACCCAGTCTACACACCAGGGGACCAACAGTCCCACGGCTGATGGCAGTGATGTCCCTGAAATCGCAGGTGTTCTCACCAGTCCTCTCTGCGCACGGCCCAGATGCAGCAGAAAACAGCTGCCAGTGCCAGACCTTGTCACAGAGCAGGAGGCGGGAGCAGAGATGACACGCAACAGGGCCGTGGAAGAGCTGAGGCAAGACGGAGGGAGCCGAAGCCATGCGTCCTGAGGGTGAGGACCCAGGCCACACTGCTTCTCCCATTGAGAGACCAAGTTACACTCAGCCAAGCCCGGGCTGGGCGTGGAGGCAGTCTGTGGGGCACCACTTGCTTCATGAGCCCTCTGTGGCCTGGCCTCCTCCCGCAAGGTCATCACAACTCTGATTCCTGCAGGAAGAAATGGCCTGTGGTGAGCAAGCACCCTGCCGATAGCTGGCCACAGGCTTATCCCCCAGCATCCACAAAGGGTGGTACAGAGTGAAGACACAAACAAAACACACACACACACACACACACACACACACACACACACACACAGGCCACCCTCTGTCTCTAGATAGGCTGGTAGCACAATTTCCCAGAGAGCAGGACATCTATATTAACTCACTCTGACCTTGGGTCACTTGACAGACTTCTCTGGGTTTCAATCACTTCTAAGATAAGGGAGTTGAGCCTGGTGATGTCCAAGGTCACTCCAGCTCTGACAATTAGGGATCTTTCCAGAAGATCTGGTAGATTTCCAAAAAACCTCTTAGCAGCAAATGGCTAAATTGGTGAGATCAAAATAAGCCTCAGAGCCCTTAATAAATCTCTTCTCATACGACTCCCCAAAGGGGTCAGATGATTTCTGCAGACTCTCACAGCCCAAGAGGAAAGGGGATTCCTGGAATTCTCCAGACGCTGGCTCAGCCAGTAATCATCGAGAGCAGACCTCAAAACAATGATCCATCAACATTTCAGCTTCTGGCCACCCTGGGTTTTGCCTAAAAGCCCTTGAGTGTTCCTCTCATTGCAACCTCATTCCCCAAAGCTTGGAAGGAAGGGCCATAAAACAAACCAATAAAACTAAAAGAAAAATTGGCAACTTTTTTTTTAACCTCATGACGCAAGCCAACGACTTCTTTCTCTTCCTTGCAGAGTATAAAGTGCTCCTGTTACAAAAATATTTTTGTTGCTGAATCTGCAGAAGCTACCATGTCCGCCAGCTGCCCAGCACATGCATTTCCAAGGGGCTGAGGCTCACGGGCTGGTCCTGTGTGTCCGATGAAATTTGCTTTAAAGGCTAATGTTGCAGGAACTGGCTGAGACTCAACTAAGTGATTCAATGTGGTCTTCTGGAAGCAGTTATGCTAACCTTTCATTTTCTTTAAAAAATATGCAATGGGAGGAAAAGGGCACGTACCCCAATCACAGCAAGGAGCGGTGCCACTGAACTTGCACGCTTCCTAAGGAATGGCAAAGTAGACCATAGAGTTCAGGGGGATGTCAGCAGCTAAGACTTGCCTGAGACATGGGGATCCAGCAAGGAGAGAAGTGAGCCCACAAGGGGGCTGAGGGACAGTGGATGAACCAGGCCTCTGCTACATAATTTTCAGGACTCAGGACGAAATAAAAACATAGACTCCCTTGTTCACAAAGTACATAAAAAGTACCATTAAAGGCACTAAAATATAAGGCTTTTTTTTTTTCTTCTACATGCTTTCTCTCTTCATCTGTCCTGATGTTTTTATTTGCTGTTTAGTGTTGTGCTCCCTGGGGCATGAAGTTGTTCATGGGGTGAGTGAGTACAGACCCAGAGCCTCAGACTCAGTACTCTGCTCACCAGCTACCGGACAGACCCACGCACTGTGCCCAAGCAGGGACTCAGAAATTGAGCCAGCCCTCTCCCCATCCCAAGGGCCCACTGCCCCAACCCACAGAGGACAGACTACCCCCAAGGGTGCTGCAACTTCCTTTGGCGCCAGGATGCACCAGGTACTTGGATGGGGTGGGCAGGGCTTGGCCCTGCCTTGTTGCGGGCAGAACGAGCTATAGAGTCATCTATCCGCTGCCCAGGATGCTGCAGGGTATACATACCCCATGTCTGTATGCCCTGGGGGAAGGAGGGTGGCTGTGACTGCCATGTGAGGCCAGGGGTCCCAAGGGCCAGAGGAGCAGGGTGGCCAAGAACCCATCCTGGGGAAGTGGGAAGGCAACAAGGAAAGTGGGAAGGCTCCAAGCACCCAGGATATACTCCACTCATCAGATTTCACTTACAAAGCACAAATTCAAAGATAAAACCAAAATGGAGAGGGCATCCCTGGCGGCTCAGTGGTAAAGAATCTGCTTGCCAGTGCCGGGGACACAGGTTCAACCCCTGATCTAGGAGGACCTCACATGCCGCAGAGCAACTAAGCCCACGTGTCACAACTCTTGAGCCGGTGCTCTTGAGCCCAGGAGCCAAAACTACTGATGTCCTCAGGCCCGAGAGCCCACGCTTTGCGACAAGAGAAGCCATGCAGTAAGAAGCTTATGCCCTGCCATGGAGAGTAGCCCCTTCACCGCAACTAGAGAAAAGCTCTCATAGCAACGAAGACCGGGCACAGCTATAAATAAATATATAAATAAATAAAATCATTAAAAAAAATTAAAAGAGACCTCAGAGCATTAATTGGAGAAGGCAATGGCAACCCACTCCAGTATTCTTGCCTGGATAAATCCCATGGACAGAGGACCCTGGTAGGCTACGGGAGTCACAAAGCCTACCAGGGAGTCCATGGGGTCACAAAGAGTCGGACACGACTGAGCAACTTCACTTTGCAGAGAATTAAACCCTCAAGCAGGGTTCTCTTCTGTGAATGCACAGCTCCTGTGCCCATAAAGCAGCGGTGCCAGGGGAGGAGGAGGCGGACCAAGAATGAGAAGCTTGGGATTCAGATCAGAGAGGGCGGAGGTTATCAGTGATGACAAGGTCGAGGGCACAACCAAGGGAGCGGGGCTGCAGTAAGCAGGTGAGTCGAGAGGCCGGGCCAGGAAGGATCTCCTACATGGCACTGAGATACAGCATACACAGAACTCGGAAGGACGGTGTCATCAAGTTACCACCATCTTTTTTTACAAATTGACGTCATTGTTGCTGTACTGGGAAGGGAGGAGAAGAGGTGTGATGTGAGGGGTGGCGGGTGGGGGTGACTGGAGTGGGAGGCGTTCAGGTAGGACAGATAAGAGAAGTGATGGAGAAGGAGGGAAAAAGAGAAAAGAAACAGAGATGGTTACAGAAAAACAAAAGAGAAAAAGCAAATCAATCAATCTAGTCCTCCTCACTGTTTATGCACACCTCCATAATGTTTAGTCTCCCTTAAGCTGTATCAAGAAATGCTGGCATTTCAAAGATCCCCTTACTCTTGCTGTTTAAACTGCAAAATGTCAACATTTTTATACGGAAGCCCAAGGGCCAGTGACAGTATATATTCTTTGGCATCAAGAGGCGGAAAAACATTGTCTCACTTAGTGCAACTTGCCTCCCCCATCCACCAGCTCTTCCGCGTCTATCCAGTGATTTCAAGTTGGCTAACTCTGCTACAGTGGTGTTTGCCCAATAAATATTTATGAAAATCAAGGGATGTGAAAGTGAATATATGAATGAGTAAACAAATCAGATCTTAAAAGATCCATCAGGATCCTAAAATTGGGATTAGGCCAATATTGGGGGTTAGCCAAGGCCTGGCGTTTCAGTTTGGGTAACTGACTCTGGATGCAGCCTGGTTTTCAGTCGTTTATGAGGCTGCAGGCTTTGGGGCTCAGGTGATAGGAGACAACTTGCACCCACCAGTTCCACAAAGGGAAGAGTGTGGTCTCACTCTGTTTGGTAGGTTCAATGCTCAGTTTCTTGGTATCTGCTATGCTGAATTGAAGGCAGTGTGGATCCCTCCTACCCAGGACCACTTAGAGTGTGTGTGGCTCCAGAAGCAGAGAAGTTGCCCAGGATATATCATTTCCATATTATTTATTCTAAAAAAGTCTTAAAGCCGTATGCATGCTAAGTCACTTCAGTGATTCTATGGACTGTAGCCCACCAGGCTTCTCTGTCCATGGGATTCTCCAGGCGAGACTACTGGAGCGTGTTGTCCTGCACTGGCAGGTGGGTTCTTTACCTCTAGCGCCAACTGGGAAGCCCAAAGATGTATAACTTCCTCTATATAAAAATAATTTGGGTTGGTCAACGACAGAGGGCTTATTACAATAAATTAATTCTTACATATTCATGACATAAAATGGCAGCATAAAAAATATTCTAGCCACAGGGCCAATGGTTTCTATGAGTCTCCTGGCAGCCAAAGCAAAACGGGAAATACCATGAGTCACAGGTTCTCATTATCAGATTGTGGTGCCTTATTTAACAAAAGTGACTCATTAATCAACACAATTATTAGAATAACCAGTCCTCAACTCACCAGAATGTCTTATTTATGCCTTGCCATGGAAAATGGTTGGTTTTAGGAAAGCACTTTTGGGAAACTACTTCCATCCTGCCATGAATGAGAGGCAACCAGCTCATTATGAACCCTCTGCACTTCTAGACTCTCAGGAAACTGCATAAGAAAGTGGAGCTTTCCAGAGTGCGACCAGGAACCCCAAGGCCAATAAGAGACATAGACAATATGCAGAGGAACCGGTTAACTTGTGTTCTGGAAGCCTCTAGTAAACTCACTGGGAAATAAGGTTGCACTTTGTCCAAGGTCCACGTCCTCAGGCTGGGCAGAAAGGGAAAACTAACCAGCTCTAGCCCCCCGACTCTTTCCCTTGGCTGGCTCTGTCTGTTCTTCCATCTCAGTGTGGATGTTATCTGCTCAGATAAGCCAACAATACCTTCAGAGGGCACCCCAGCCTCCATGCCTCCTACCGATTTCTCTGTTTCTTCCTTCATTGAACCAATCGCCATATTTATTCCAGTCTGCCTGTTTCTACACCAAACAGTAAGCTCCATGGCTTCTGCCCATTGCTTTTACATCTTCAACACAGTATTTGGTCAAATAGATGCTTATGTTAGTGGCTCAGTCCTGGCTGATTCTTTGTGACTCTATGGACTGTAGCCTGCCAGGCTCCTCTGTCCATAGGATTCTCTAGACAAGAATACTGAAGCAGGTTGCCATTCCATTCTCCAGGGGATCTTCCCAACCCAGGAATAGAACCCAGGTCTCCTGCACTGTAGGCAGATTCTTTACAGTCTGAGTCCCCAGGGAAGTCCCCAAAATACATGCTTAATAAATATTTATAGACACCATGTATGAATAAAGAATAACAGAAACAATGAATGAATCAGACCATAAAAGATCATTAGGATTTAAAACTAGATAATAATTCAGAATTCACAAAATCCCTATCAATGTTACAGAGAAAGAGGTTAAAACTAAATCCCCTCTGCTTAATCCAGCAAGACCAAAGCATCTTCTTCAGCAAAGAAGCACATTCCCCACAAGAGCAAATGAGATCGGCTTCTCTGCCCTTTCCCCTGTGTTACTTCGGGCTTCACCTTCCTTGGATCTAAAGAGCATATTTCAGTCCAAGCACATTTGGCTCCTCTAGAGCAAGGTGTTAATCATCTCATACTGGAGTTGGCAATTTTTTTCTGTGAAAGGTCAAAAAGTAATAACTGTTGGCTTCATGGACCAGGTGGCCTCCATCCCAACTACTCAACTCTGCTGCTGACCAGTAAGAGCAGCTGTAGACTCTACCAAAGCAAACGGGTATGGCTGTGTCTCAATAAAACTTTATTTACAAAAGCAAATGGAGGGCCGGATTTGAACTGCAGGTCACAGCTGGCCAACCCCGGGTCCCAACACACTGCTACACACTAACAAAATTAGTGAATGGAACCAGTGCATGCCCTCCCCCTCAGTGAAGGGGTCGTTCCCCATGGGACACCTACAAATTCAATCCCAACAACCTGGGAACTGCTTTGCTAGAACCATAAATAATAGTCTTGGTTGAATTCCCTGAAGAGAAATCACCAAAGTGAAAAAAAAAAGCATTACCATATTAAGAGAAAAACATAGCCAAAGAATTTCCTTAACAATCAACTAAGTTCTTGAAATGGGGCCAGAAAACACACTAGGGCTCTGGTTTTTGATGGTTTGGGGAACTGAAATATTTTCACATTCCATGAGAAGCTGCAATCAGAACAACGAGGAGCCTCGTCCCCATGAGCCCCTGGGCGAAGGCCGACCCAGAGCAAAAATGCCGGCTTCCAATCCAGTGTCTGGATGGACATCATCTAATGAAATATTGATCTGCATCCCCCTAAAAATGGTAAAAAAATCAATACGGTAACAGGAGCCTCTTAACATCGAGAAGAGTCTGTGGCCTCTTTAGTCCGTGCAATGCCAGCCTCTCAGTTCAGGGAGAAAAAAAGAGGAGAGACCACAGAACGTCCAAGACAGAGGGAGTGGAGAAAAGAATTCAAAATGGAAAAACACAGCAACAAAATACCAGGGTAGCTGTGGTACTGGGAGCTCCTGGTTACTTTACGAGGAGAAGTAACAGGCTCCAGAAGATGGGGAGCCAGGCCAGCCCCGGCCCTGTGTTATCTGATTCACTCTTGGGCAAGCTCGGGCGGCTGAGTCAGCGCCTTCTGACAATCAGGTTGTCTGAGGAGAACTGGCTGGCGGCGGGGGTGGGGGTGGGGGCGGGAGGGGGCATGAGTCACGCCTGCACCCGCCACTCCCCTCCCTTGCCACCGTCCCCAGGTCACCTGGACCCTCCCCGCTCTGGGAAGTCAGGCCAGGCTCTGAGAGACAGGCCTGGAGAGAGACCAAAGCTGTTCAGCAGCTCCTGAGACTTGGGGGTGAAGGGTCTGGGACCCTCACTCTCCCAGAGCCATGCAGGTTCTACATTTTACTGTTGGGGGGTATCAGATCTTCTGGCCCCAGCAGCCACCTCAGCAGGAAAAGGACCCTCTGCCCACAGAGCAGCCCCCCAAGCCCAGAGGTGTCACCTTCAGCCACTTCAAACCGCAGTAGGTGGCATCTGGCCCAAAGATGGTGGTGGACGGTTGCAGGCCTGGCCTGGAGGTGCAGGGAGAAAACCACTTCACAAGACAGGACAAGCCCGCTTCCAAATACCCCTGGGGGTGCTGGCGTCAGGGAGAGGTGCCCGCAGGAAACCGCACTGCTCCCAGGGTTCTGAGTGACCAAGGACCACAGAGCCCCCGGGGCCCGGCAAGACCACACGTTGTCCCAAGTCCAGGAATCAGACGAACACTGGCCTCGTGGAGTCTGGAGTGGAGTCGGAGGTGCTGCTCTGCAGCCCGCCTGCTGCGTGGTCACCTCCTCCTCTGAAAGTGGGGAGCAGCCACTGCAGGAGCCCCAGTGCCTTCCTGCCCCCCACCCCATCCCCCAAGCCCACAAGCAGCCAGCCTTGCCTCCTCGGAGTGGAGGACTCTGAATTCATCCTCTGCACACGGCTGTTGAGCCCCTACAACAAGACAAGTGGCTAAGACAGCTGTGGCCCTCACACCCCAGCAGCAGAGAGAAACTGAAATCCACAAGTAAACACGACAACTGGGAGGGAAATAAGAACAGTGACGTGAGAGCCCCTCTAGGATTATGCATCCCCAGAGTGAGGAGGGGAGACAGGGACATGGACCCTCCCTGGGTGGGTGTCAGGGAAGGACTGTCGGGGGCAGAATTTAACCTGAGACCTGAAGGACCGGGGGCTTCCCCAGGGGCTCAGCGGTAAAGAAGCGGCCCGCAATGCAGGAGACACAGGTCCGATCCCTGGGTCTGGAAGATCCCTGGAGGAGAGCATGGCAACCCACTCCGGTATTCTTGCCTAAAGTATCCCCATGGAGCCTGGCAGGCTACAGTCTGTGGGGTCGCGAAGAGTTGTACGTGACTGTAGCAGCTTAGCACACACACACGCTGAAAGACCAGAAGGTCACCTAAGGAGGAGCTGGAAGGGGGACACCCCGGGGAAGGCAAGACTAGGGCCCCTAGAGAACAGCCCTGCTTTGTGGGAGGGAGGTGGTGGCGGTGTGGAGTAGTGGGGGCTTAGCAAAATGGGGGAGGTGTAGAGAGAAGAGTGCAGGAGGGGAAACGGGACCCCCAACAGGCTGGGTACACCTTCAAATCTCTGCTTAAGTCGTTAAGATTTCTCCATAACCACAGAGAGAGTGTGAAGGGCTTTATACAGGCAGACAGGACCCGATCTGAAAGTTGCAGTCTTGGGACAGAGTGGCGGGGCAGGGACAGGGGAGTCAGGGCAGGGGGCACAGATGCTTTTCCCCTTCTGTTTTCTAATCAACACAGCTGGAAAAACAGCTGCAACAAAAGTTACTTTCTTACCTTCTTCAGTATATCCCCAGTACTTATTTCTGTCCTGCACTCTGACCTAAAGAAACCAAATATCTGTCTCTCTCGCTCTCTCTCTTTTCCTGAACTACTCAGCAAAAAAAAAAAAAAAGCTGCATGAACAAAACACAGCCTCTGGAGAAAAAAATTTTTAAGTGTTCTGCACACACGGCCAGTGTCGTGTTCAACACATTTTGGAATCCGTTTTTATCTGAGGCTGAACTAGTTTGCCCTCAAAGCTGCTTTCTATTAAACTGTTTGCATGCACACTGTCCTTCCTTCCTGCAGCTGGCACCACCTCCCCGGCCCCGGGCGAATGCTGGCCCCCGTCCGTGGCCCCGAGGAAAGGGCAGTGGAAAGACATGTCTGGGCAGGCAGGCTGCCTTTGGAGGGGACACCCTCCTGCTCCAGCTTGGCGGGGGCAGGCCCCCTGCTCAGGGAAGTTCCCCCCAAAGGTTCTCCCCTGCTCAGGCTCAGCAGGGGAAGTGAGTGCACATGAGCCCACTCAGCAGTGAGGAGCAAAAACGCTCTTTGGTCACAAGCCCAGAAATGTCTCTGGCAAGCTCAAGACGAGGCGAGTTTACAGAAGATGTGAGGGGGCCTTGAAGAATGAAAGGGAAAGTAGGCTGGCTGATCAGGCTCTGAAAAGGCAGGCGCTCAGACAGCCCAGGGGGCCCCGGCGGCAGGGGCCACACCGGCTTCCCCCGTCATTTTCCTGTGGTTGGCATCCAGTTACTGCTCCAAGCAAAGGATCTGCTTGGTCTGATGGATCCTGTGTCCCATGGCCCCAGGGGGTGGGGGGGGGGGGGCGGTTTGCACCGTGACTGGTGCCCCCGCAAGACTGTCCAGGGGGGCAGAAATAGATCCAGAAGGAGATGCTGGCCTCTGTGCCCAGAAAACGTGGGCAGTGACCACAGGTGTCTATAGTAATTTCCATTCATTCACAGTGGCAGGAATAGCGCACTCAGGAAGGAGGGTCTCAGTGTAGTGATGGAGAGCCTTTCACATGAAATCCTGGCACTGGGGGAGGAGATGAGCCCAGATTATAAGGCACCAAGCTAACCACTGGGCCGGTGTAAGCGGGGGGCAGTTACCCCAGTTTCACTGGGTCATGAGCAAATGGCCCTGGGGAGACTGAGCCATGACCTCACATGGCAAGCATTCGGAATGAGTTCGATCCTCAAGTCCAAGTTTTGCTGGGTCTGTTCTGCCTCCTCTGAGATTCCCTGCTCTGTTTCTTGCTCCCGAGGTGACAATGTAAGGTCAGCTCACTGCCCCCGCCCCCACCCCCAGCACTGCAGACACATTTATAAAATCCTGCGCTGGGGCACCTTAGTCTTCACTGAATCAAGGGGCTCCTCCCAAACTGAGCCTCATTACAAACCAGTCCCTGCCCCCCTCCCCTAAATAATCAATCCTCCGACTAAGGGAACAAAATGGAAAGAGCTGGAAGAGATGTTTTCACTCTCCCCACTTCCAACTACTATCAGCAAAAAAAAAAAGCAGTTTAGTCAGTGGAAACCAGTCTCTTGTGTGGGTGTCTGCAATTTAATATCCTTTCATTTCCGATTCCATTTTGCAAAGCCACATTAGTTCGACTTTAAATTTTCAAGCTCCTTTTTCTGGGGCTAGAAACTCATCTCAAATAGCCTGCTGCTGGCAGGAAGGCTAGCCTCCCGGGAACAGCAAGAGCCAGGTTAGAAACACCCTGCAAAGCTGGTCCATCGAGATAATCCACATCCTGCCAGGACCTGCCAGGGATGACAGGAGAACCCGCTCTCCACCTCGGCTCAGAAGCTGAAAAGAATATCCCCCGGCCACAGCAGCTGCATGGGATGCGCCCACGCGTGCCAAACATGAAATTACTCAGCGGGAGCAGCTCACGCAGGGTCCAGACCAGCGCCCTGCCTGCAGAGAGGGCCCGCACGGCTGGCTGCCTCCCCAGGGCTCGGGGGAGCTGAGTCCTGCGTGTGGCCACAGGATGTGCTATTCTGGCCAGCCTCCTTCCGGTGAGACTACCACATCCTGGACACCTTGCGAGCTGTATGATCCTACAGCGGGGTGTGCCAGCCTCCCCGTGGGTTATTTAAAGCTGAGCCATCTCATCACACCAAAAGGTCAGGCTTCATCCCTCCGTCATGGTCACGGCTTGGGCACTTGGGGAGCCTGGCAGGCTTGTATGTGTGTGCCCAGTCACTTCAGTCGTGGCCAACTCTTTGCCACCCTATGGACCGCAGCTGGCCAGGCTGCTCGGTTCATGGGACTCTCCAGACATGAATACTGGAGTGGGTTGCCATGCCCTCCTTTAAGGGGATCTTCCCGACCCAGGTATCCAAACCACGTCTCCTGCGGGAAGCCCCCTGGCCAGCTTAGGAGGCTATAATTTCACCACTTAAGCTCTCTGAATCCCTATTCCTTCCTATGTAAAATGGGAACGATAAAAGCCGTTGACAGAACAGGTCAAAGTTCTAAACGAAGGCAGAGCCTGGTCCAGTTTTGGAGCTCATCAAGTAGAAGTTAGTACGACTATACCATGACCCATAAACACATTTTGAAAGATGAGTTGTTGCAGAAATCCAATGGTAACCTAACAGAAATAGTATGCAATCGAGACCTCTCTAAAGGTCAGTTACCTACGCTGGGCACCGGGCCTGTTTCTGCTCTGATCAACAGCACAAACGAAAACAGCCCATGCTATTTCACCATGGTCTGACTTCACAGCCCAGATCAGGTAAAAGACCAGAGAGCCGGGAAAGAAGACCGCTCTCTGCCTCTCAGTTTATGACCTCTTCCTGGTCCAGAAGCAGGATTCCAATCTATCCCAATTCCTCCTTCCAGATGAAGTCTAAAAAATGACAAAGTGTGGAGAAACCAGAAAACACAATCTCACTAGGCACCTGCCGCTTCGCAAACCAAACCTCCGTTATCAACATACCAACAAGTGGGAACTGTTGATGGTTTAATAAAAACTGGACTTGATTTCAGCCTTTGGGCTTCCCAGGTGGCTCTAACAGTAAAGAACCCACCAGCCAAATGTAGGAGACGTAAGAGACACGGGTTCAATCCCTGGGTCGGGAAGATCCCCCAGAGGAGGACATGGCCACCCACTCCAGTATTCTTGCCTGGAGAATGCCATGGGCAGAGGAGCCTGGCAGGCTACAGTCCATAGGGTCGCATAAAGTTGGACACGACTGAAGCAACTTAGCACGCACACATGAAGATTTTGCTAAACAAATCAACAGAACAAAAATGACTACAAGGAGAATATTTCAACAGAAAGCAAGCCATTTCCCAAACTGAGCTCTTTACATCTCAATTAAAAAAAAAAAATTCTGCGCTCAGATAGTTGTAGTTCAGAGCCACACTCTTGCAGGAGGGTCCTATGTACGTCGGCATATCAAAAGCTTTGAGAAGCCCTATGAGAACAAAATCCGTTAGCTTTGTTTTAATTTAAGGTTTCCAAAACTTCTTTGAGTGTGAAGTACTGTTTTAAAACACATCTAGTAACTTTGCAAAAGCCCAGTTTGGGAGACTTGGTTTGTTTTCAGAGTAGTTGTTTCCATGCTAATGATGGTTAACTTCAAAACCCAGTAAATTCTTTATACATGGTGAGTGCACGAAGGAACACAGATCTGTAGCAACAGTTGCCTGAGGGGTAGGAATGGAACGGAAACTCAGTTTTCACCGCTTACCTACTCATTTCTTTATAAGCCTACTGCTTGGATAAAAATTTAGAACACTATTATTAAAACTCTGATCTTATGGCCTGCTTATTCAAGAAGCTTCCATGAGATCCCACCCTTTCCCCACGCCAGGCCACACTCAGCATCTCCCAAATGCTCTCCTTTGATCCAGACCTAACTGGTTCCATCCCACTTGAGAAACTCATGAAATCAGGGTGCTCTGGTGTCTTTTGACTTCTCCGGATTTAGCCAAGCGTCAGCCAAGGGACCTGAGAACTTGGTCCTGCAGGTGGGGAACACACCTACCTGGTGGTCGATTTTGATAAGGGCAATGTCCGCCTTCTCGTCCACGTCTTTGATCTTGGCCTCGTAGGTGGCACCATTCTTAAGCTCAACTTTGACCCGATGCTTGTTGGTCACCACGTGGGCGTTTGTCACAATTAGTCCATCTTCGGACACAATGAATCCAGACCCACTGGCCACCGGCACTTCCCTCTTAGAAAAAGGAAGCCTAGAACCAAAAAGAGTACCCGGTTAAAGCTGAAACATTTAAAATCGACCCTCTGACACACTGATGCATCAGTTCTATAACAGCAACACACACCTGTTACTAGCAATTGTTACTCTGCCCAGTGACTTTATTAAACTTTAAAAAATAGAATGTTAGACTGACTTGTATTTGCATCCCAAAATTCCACTTAGAAAATATTCTTAGGGAATCTCTTCAGAACCAGAGGCTCTTAAAACATCTTAGAAAGGTCAAGAATGTAGATTTCAATGGGCAAACAGGAGAACATCCCAAGGGTGAAGAGTTTATCTTCTTGTAGGACTGTATTCAGTGACACTCTAAAGTGTCTCAGAAAGAGCTCTGATGTCTTGCTTATGGCAGCAGTTTTGGTGGGCGCTTCGGAGACTGGGGGTAAAAAAGGAAGGCGCTCTTTACTTGCGAAACAGTTCGATGTGAACCACGGCAGGAGCTATCTTCTCTACGACATCGGCAATAAAGTTGTATTTATGGCGCAGACTGTTGGGATCTTCCTGACCTAAGAAGAGAAACAAAAGCAAGACACTTAAAGATCCTGTGCTCTGTGCTGTGGGTCAGAAGAGCCAAAAAAGGAGGGAGAAGACCTGGGCTCAGAGACGAAGATCTTTCCAGCACTTGAGGAAATGCCCACTCAGATGCACGTGCGTGTGTGCTAAGTCACTTGAGTCGTGTCTGACTCTTGGAGATCCCATGGACTGTAGCCCACCAGTCTCCTTTGGCCATGGGATTCTCCAGGCAAGAATACTGGAGTGGGTTGCCAAGCCCTCCTTCAGGGGATCTTGCCAACCCAGGAATCGAACCCACATCTCCTGCGGCTCCTGCATTGCAGGTGGATTCATTACCACTGAGCCACCAGGGAAGCCCCAGATGAGACAGCAACACCCACCAAAGATGACCTGTTTGCTTGGCTTCCTTGGTCTCAACTGTTTCATCATGAAAATGTTGACCCAGAGGCATCAGCAGATACCTGGGCCTCCTTTATTATTCCAAACAGCGGGTGGCCCAAGGGTCACCTTGACGTGGCACCATACACCAGTGTCCCTTCCCCGACTCCCCCAGAACCACACAGCAGCCCTTCTCAGCACACCACCGCCGTCGAGGGGAGGGGTTGAAGCTGTTTCTGATGAGATGCCCATCAGATGTTAGAGATTTAAGAGGCTACTATTAAAAAGCACTAAGGCAAAGGCACAGATAGTGTCTTCCCCTCTGTCTGTCCCCAAAGCAATATTCCATTAATCATTAATCATTCACTCCTCCTACCCCAGGACATCCCAGGCCAAAAGATGCCTTGATTCTATTGGGGGAAAAAGGGGGAAAAATCCAGTGACCACAATTCTTTATGTAAACATATCCACTATAATTAGGGAATCCCCATATCATGGGCATTTGCAAAGCCACTTTCAGACAAAGCTATCACAGATCACACATAGGGTTTCGAGGAAGGCAAGAAGTTAGTTGCCACCAACCCAATGCACGCACCCATAGCACCTGACTCAGAAATGAGCTACTGGAGACTTGGGGTACCGAGCCCCCATTCTGCGGGTACTCAAGTGGCAGAGGCGGTCTGAGCCTCTTACTTTGACCCCAAACCTGTGCCACCTGGTGATACCCCTAGTCTCTCTGCTTGGATGGCAGAGGGATTCCAGGTCAGTCTGCGGCCAAGAATTCCACACCCTGCCTTCCCATTCTCTCTGCCTCAGCTGTGAGTCTAGCTCAGGGTGGCACTCAGCGCTCTGCCAGCCACACTGCCACCCAGCCTGGGGGGAAGGGACTCACAGGGAGATTCCAGAAACCTATAAAGAAATTTGACAGAGAAATCTAAAAAACTTTTAATGGGGCTGGTTGTGTCTTTTCTTATTATATCTTGGTAGTAATTCATTTTTAGCATATGATTTGAATGTATTCTGAAAGAGATGGGAATACCAGACCACCTGATCTGCCTCTTGAGAAATTTGCATGCAGGTCAGGAAGCAATAGTTAGAACTGGACATGGAACAACAGACTGGTTCCAAATAGGAAAAGGAGTTCATCAAGGCTGTATATTGTCACCTTGCTTATTTAACTTCTATGCAGAGTACATCATGAGAAATGCTGGACTGGAAGAAACACAAGCTGGAATCAAGATTGCTGGGAGAAATATCAATAACCTAAGATATGCAGATGACACCACCCTTATGGCAGAAAGTGAAGAGGAACTAAAAAGCCTCTTGATGAAAGTGAAAGTGGAGAGTGAAAAGGTTGGCTTAAAGCTCAACATTCAGAAAATGAAGACCATGGCATCTGGTCCCATCACTTCATGGGAAACAGATGGGGAAACAGTGGAAATAGTGTCAGACTTTCTTTTTCTGGGCTCCAAAATCACTGAAGATGGTGACTGCAGCCATGAAATTAAAGGACACTTGCTCCTTGGAAGGAAAGTTATGACCAACCTAGATAGCATATTGAAAAGCAGAGACATTACTTTGCCAACAAAGGTTCGCCTAGTCAAGGCTATGGTCTTTCCTGTGGTCATGTATGGATGTGAGAGCTGGACTGTGAAGAAGGCTGAGCGCCGAAGAATTGATGCTTTTGAACTGTGGTGTTGGAGAAGAACTCTGCATTCAGATGTTTATATCTTTCCTTTTCTCCTTTGCTTTTCGCTTCTCTTCTTTTTGCAGCTATTTGCAAGGCCTCCCCAGACAGCCATTTTGCTTTTTTGCATTTCTTTTCCATGGGGATGGTCTTGATCCCTGTCTCCTGGACAATGTCACGAACCTCATTCCATAGTTCATCAGGCACTCTATCTATCAGATCTAGGCCCTTAAATCTATTTCTCACTTCCACTGTATAATCATAAGGGATTTGATTTAGGTCATACCTGAATGGTCTAGTGGTTTTCCCTACTTTCTTCAATTTCAGTCTGAATTTGGCAATAAGGAGTTCATGGTCCGAGCCACAGTCAGCTCCTGGTCTTGTTTTTGCTGATTGTATAGAGCTTCTCCATCTTTGGCTGCAAAGAATATAATCGATCTGATTTCGGTGTTGACCATCTGGTGATGTCCATGTATAGAGTCTTCTCTTGTGTTGTTGGAAGAGGGTATTTGCTATGACCAGTGCATTTTCTTGGCAAAACTCTATTAGTCTTTGCCCTGCTTCATTCCGTATTCCAAGGCCAAATTTGCCTGTTACTCCAGGTGTTTCTTGACTTCCTACTTTTGCATTCCAGTCCCCTATAATGAAATGGACATCTTTTTTGGGTGTTAGTTCTAAAAGGTCTTGTAGGTCTTCATAGAACCGTTCAACTTCAGCTTCTTCAGCGTTACTGGTTGGGGCATAGACTTGGATTACTGTGACATTGAATGGTTTGCCTTGGAAACGAACAGAGATCATTCTGTCGTTTTTGAGATTGCATCCAAGTACTGCATTTCGGACTCTTTTGTTGACCATGATGGCCACTCCATTTCTTCTGAGGGATTCCTGCCTACAGTAGTAGATATAATGGTCCTCTGAGTTAAATTCACCCATTCCAGTCCATTTTAGTTTGCTAATTCCTAGAATGTCAACATTCACTCTTGCCATCTCTTGTTTGACCACTTCCAATTTGCCTTGATTCATGGACCTGACATTCCAGGTTCCTATGCAATATTGCTCTTTACAGCATCGGACTTTGCTTCTATCACCAGACACATCTACAGCTGGGTATTCTTTCTGCTTTGGTTCCATCCCTTCATTCTTTCTGGAGTTATTTCTCCACTGATCTCCAGTAGCATATTGGGCCCCTACTGACCTGGGGAGTTTCTCTTTCAGTATCCTATCATTTTGCCTTTTCACACTGTTCATGGGGTTCTCAAGGCAAGAATACTGAAGTGGTTTGCCATTCCCTTCTCCACCGGACCACACCCTGTCAGATCTCTCCACCATGACCCGCCCATCAGAGTCCCTTGGACTGCAAGGAGATCCAACCAGTCCATTCTGAAGGAGATCAGCCCTGGGATTTCTTTGGAAGGAATGATGCTGAAGCTGAAACTCCAGTATTTTGGCCACCTCATGCGAAGAGTTGACTCACTGGAGAAGACTCTGATGCTGGGAGGGAATGGGGGCAGGAGGAGAAGGGGACGACAGAGGATGAGATGGCTGGATGGCATCACTGACTCGATGGATGTGAGTCTGAGTAACCTCCGGGAGTTGGTGATGGACAGGGAGGCCTGGCATGCTGCAGTTCATGGGGTTGCAAAGAGTCGGAGATGACTGAGCGACTGATCTGATCTGATGAATGTATTGATCCATGATGGGTAGGAAATAACAAGGAAAGGAACCCTGATCCTTCACCACAGATGGTCTGAGAGGCCCTGGTCTGTCTTTCTCCCCATTCACACAGTGGGGTTCGCAAGAAGCCTGAAGTTTCAAAGGAAACCATTGGCCTGCAAAACTGCCACTCACGAACAAAGGGTCTGTGTGGCCCACCCCCAACACACTCACACACACACACACACACACACACACACACACACTAAAGCCCACACCTACACTTAAACATTCATGAATACGTGCTCACACACACATAAACACACACTCACTCTCATACTCATGAGCATACACACACACACTCACATGTACACACATATACACACATATAAAGACATCCACACACACTCATGCACACACATATATACAAACTCCATCTGACTCTTATAGAAACACAGCTTCATATATACACACACACTCTTACATTCACACATAGGCCCAGTTACGTTCACATATACCCACATACATGCACTCCTACACTACATACACACACAATGTCTCCATGCCTGGGGTACAGCCATTGCTCCAGGCTGTGAAACCTGTGACATTCTCAAGTCCTCTATGGCTCTTGGAACTGCATATCCACAGGCATCCCCAGTGGCTGTGTGACCCCACCAGGGACCTCAGTTCTCAGCTCTATACCCCTGGGCACAGGGACATCTTGGGGACCAGCCTGCCTCTCCCAACTGTCCCTCCTGGAAGTGAGAGACCATCGAAAACCAAAGGGCCCCTCTCTGTCCCAGCTCCTGGAATCTGCACTGCTTTATTTCAGGGCTGGAATCCACTCCCTTTCTGCAACAGCTTGATTTTTCTAAGGAATAGGAAAGGTCTGCAAATACTAGGCAAGATTAACTAACTCAGCAAATTTACAGTAGCATCATTTTTGTTATTTTGGTTTTCAGGACCCTTTCATATGATACTATCAGAAAACCTTCCCTCATGATCCCCTCAGAGAAGGCAATGGCACCCCACTCCAGTACTCTTGCCTGGAAAATCCCATGGACGGAGGAGCCTTGTGGGCTGCAGTCCATGCAGTCACTAAGAGTCAGACATGACTGAGCGACTTCATTTTCACTTTTCCCTTTCATGCAATGGAGAAGGAAATGGCAACCCACTCCAGTGCCTGGAGAATCCCAGGGATGGGAGAACCTCGTGGGCTGCCGTCTATGGGGTCGCACAGAGTCGGACACGACTGAAGCGACTTAGCAGCAGCAGCAGCATGATCCCCTTCCTGTGGAAGAGGAAAATCGGATATTGTTCCCATGTGCCTTAGAACTGTGGTGCTAGAGAAGACTCTTGACAGTCCCTTGGACTACAAGGAGATCAAACCAGTCCATCCTAAAGGAAATCAACCCTGAATAAATATTGGAAGGGCTGACGCTGAAGCTCCAATACTTTGGCCACCTGATGTGAAAAGCTGACTTGTTGGAAAAGATCTGGATGCTGGGAAAGATAGCACGCAGGAGGAGAAGGGGTTGACAGAGGATGAGATGGTTGGATGCCATCACCGACTCAATGGACACGAGTTTGAGCAAGCTCCAGGAGATGGTGAAGGACAGGGAAGCCTGGCAAGCTGCAGTCCATGGGGGTCACAAAGAGTCAGACACAACTAACCAGCTGAACAACAACAACAACCTTTAGAGAAACTGAGGCTCACAGACAATAAATGACTTCTGCACAGACACTAAATTTCCTTCATAGAGTGTACGAATCACAAAAAAAAAAAAAAAAACAAGCAAAAATACATTTCCAGCCCCAAACATATCTGCTGTCCTCCCAGGATTCCAGGTAGTTGTGGTGATTTAACTGGTGTGTCTCCCCAAGTTCTCCAATGGGATAAATAAATAAGGGGATAAAAACATTCCTCCCCGACTCAGAACCTGGCGAACATCACCCAGAGACAGCTGTAAACAAGTACCTCTGGGCTTCCTTGGACCTGCTCCCTGGGAAAAGCCAAGAGAAGGCTTAACTCCAACAAGACCAGCAACCCCAGGGAAGTGTGGAGATTCTGAGAACTTCACAAGAAGGACAGTTACTAGAGCCCTGCCACTAAAAATCATCCCCTCGCTTCCTCTTTCTACTTCCCACAAAGGCCTGGGAGAATCTGCCCACATCAGGGATGAAAATGAGCATGGGTTTTTCCAGCTAAAATGAGAAGCAGTTGCTTTCTCACACACACTAGAGAAAGGGGCTCCAGGGTCTATCCACCTGGGACAGCAACGTGGGAGAGCAGTGTCCAGAGCTAGCTTGGACACCAGAAGGCCCAAGTTCCAGCCACAGCCTACTGGGTGGTCTCCATTTCCCCGTCTGTAAAATGGGGCCAATTACCTCTAGAATGAGCTGTGAAGTCTATTCCCACTCCAACATTCTATGATCTAATCTCTGTCTCTCCCTCTCATTCCAACATGCTACAGCAAGAGAAAGAAATTGTGGAATCTGAAATTGGGCACAGTTCAGTTCAGTTGCTCAGCCGTGTCCGACTCATTGCAACCCCATGAATTGCAGCACGCCAGGCCTCCCTGTCCATCACCAACTCCCAGAGTTTACCCAAACTCATGTCCATCGAGTTGGTGATGCCATCCAGCCATCTCATCCTCTGTCGTCCCCGTCTCCTCCTGCCCCAATCCCTCCCAGCATCAGGGTCTTTTCCAATGAGTCAACTCTTCACATGAGGTGGCCAAAGTACTGGAGTTTCAGCTTCAGCATCACAAGACTTGCCTAATTCTGCAGATGAGTAAACAGAACAGAGGGGCTGTGGGAACACAGACCACACTGAGAAGCCCAAGGGACAAGCCTTAATTGTGCAGCTTAGATGAAAAAGCAACGAGTTACCTCTATTATCATTGGTGGATCTGTGTCATTGGGAGAAATAAATAGAGCAGAAACAACTGAACCAAAGCAGGATCAACCAGTAGTCCAAAGATGGGCAAAACGTCAAACCAAAGAAGTGTTTGCCTTCTCCAAACACAGTTTTCGAATGAGGAATAAAAATGTCACTAAGAGCAGCTAGACTCAGTGTTAGAGTCCGGTTCCACTTAAAAGTTGTCCATCAAACTAGAGGAAGCTGCTGCTGCCGCCTCATCGTCTTTAGAAACCTTGGTTGGCCCCATCTGCTGTGATTTCAACCGTGAGTCAACCATCTTCCTCCCAGAGGGGTCAGCTTGGGTGGAGAATTCCAGAGATGGACCTGTCTCTGCCATGACCCACTCTCTGAGTGATGGAGATGGACAGAGAGCTGGGGCATCCAAGCCACTCAGTATGGGGAGGATGGGTCACAGCACCAGCTCTGGTCTCAGAAGGATCAGATGAGACACCTGGTCCTAGCTGTGTGACCTTAGGTGGAAGACTCCTCCAAGTCTTATCTGGTGGTCTAGTTGCTAAGTTGTGTCTTCACTCTGACTCTTGTGACCTCATGGACTGTATAGCCCACCAGAGACCTCTGTCCATGGGAATTTCCAGGCAAGAATACTGGAGTGGGGTGCCATTTCTTTCTCCAGGGGATCTTTCTGGCCTGAACCCTGGTCTCCTGCATTGCAGGAGGATTCTTTACTGACTGAGCTACCAGAAAAGCCCATCTACTTCCGTATGTGTGTATGATTTTTTATTTTAAAGATTTTTTTTTAATATAGACCACTTTTCAAAAGTCTTTACTGAATTTACAATATTGCTTCTATTTTATGTTTTGGGTTTTTTTTTTGGCCCCAAGGCATGTGAGATCTTAGCTCCCCAATCAGGGACTGACTGACACCCCATGCATTGGGAAGTAAAGTCTTAACCACTTGACCACAAGGAAGTCTCCTACTTCCATGAGTTTTTGTCACTGACTTTATGAGCTACTGTGTATGATAAAGTGCTTGGCCAAGTTATGGCACAGCTTAAAAAAAAAAAAGAACTGGCAGAGGAGCTCAGTAGGCAGCTCCAGACAGGGTTGAGCACCAATTACCTCTGTAGCACAGCAGAAAAGTAAAGGGAGAGGTGAATATGTCCAGAGAACCCCCCTCCCAGCGTCGGCAAATTTGTGTATGTCTTGGAGACTCCTCCTAACAGGGCCATTATGGCCACCAGTGCAGAGGCAGAGATCAAAGGGAAACGGTGTGGTAAGCCAGTTTTTCTGGCTTTGATGTGCACCTCCATTCCCCAGCTTGCAAGAGCACCCCATAGCCACTGCAGAGCTAGATGAGAGCTGGGTCAGCAGAATAGCCTCGCCTGAACCAAAGCCCAGTTGCACTCTCAGATTCCCATGGAGCAACCAAGCTGCCCCAGAAGACAAATATAACTTCCTCTGCTAAGTGAAGGCCTTGTTTAATTAGGCCAGAACTGATATGGCAGAAGGTAATGAGCTTGGGAAATCTCAAGCAGAGTCAAGGCCTGGAACTTCTAGCTGCTCCCTTATCACAGAAAGCTAGAATTGGCTGGCATTCAGTAATGGCTGGCCATTTATAGAAAGCTGGCAACTCAGAAGCATGAAAGTAAGGTACTCCTGATTATCGTAAAAAAGATAAAAGTCAAAAACTGGCCAACATAGGGAGTCAAAAGTGGGGTATCACTACAGATCCTACAGACATTAAAAGTATGATAGGGAAATATCATGAACAAAATCATGCACATAAATTCTACAGCTCAGATAAAATGGACAGATTTTTTTTAAAGCCATAATCTATCAACACTCACTCAAGAACATACTGATAACCCAAACAACACTATATCTAGTAAAAAAAAATTGTATCTGTAGTTAAAAACCTTTCCACAGAGAAAATGTCAGGCCCATAGGACTTCATTGGTGCATTCTACCAAACATTTAAGGAAAAAACAATACTAACATTTCAGAAACTCTCTCCAAAAACAGAAGAAGGAAACTACTGTCCAACTTATTTTATGAACTCAGCATTACTCTAATATAAAAGCCAAAGATAGTATAAGAAAATTACAGGCTAATATCCAGTACGAACATAAACTAGTATTAGTTGCTCAGTCATGTCCTAATTTTGCAACCCCATGGGCTGGAGCCCACCAGGTTCCTCTGTCCATGGGATTCTCCAAGCAAGAATACTGGAGTGGGTTGCCATTCCCTTCTCCAGGGGATCTTCCCAACATAGGGGTCAAACCCAGGTCTCCTGCATTATGAGTATTCTTTATCATCTGAGCCACGAGGGAAGTCCGAACAGAGACTATCCTTAAATTTTTTTAACAAATAGATTTATCAATATAATAAAAGGGATACCATATCATGATTAAGTGAGGTTTATCTAAGGAAAGGATAAATACAATTGATGTAACATCTGAAAATCAAGCAATGTAATTCACTATTCAGTTCAGTTCAGTCACTCAGTTGTGCCCGAGTTTTTGCAACTATACATATTAATGTATTAAAAAAGAAAACCTGAACAATCATCTCAATAGATACAAAAAAAAAAAAGACTCTACAAAATTGAACATCCATTCATGATTAAAAAAATAAAACCAACCTCGGCAAACTAGAAATAAAAGAGACTTTCCTCAATTTGACAAAAGGGATCAAAACAAAAATTCCTAAAACTAACATCATACTTAATGGTGAAAAACGAATGCTATGCAAGAGACACAGGTTCTATCTCTGGCTCTAGAAGATCCCCTGGAGAAGGAAATGGCAACCTGCTTCAATGTTCTTGCCTGGAAAATTCCATGGACAAAGGAGCCTGGAAGGTTACTATCCATGGAGTTGCAAAGCATGGGACATGACTGAGTGACTAAGCAGAGCACACACAGCTAAAAATGAGAACAAGGCAAGGACATCTATTCTTACCACTTCTATTCAATATTTTATTAACGTCTTAGAATAATTAATTGGAAAAAGAAATGTAAAGGCATAGAGATTGGAAAAGAGACCATAGGACTGATTTTATTTGCAGATGACATTAAGGGTCTAAAAAAAAAAAAGAATCTATAAATATACTACTTAGAATAAGTGAGCTTATTAACATCACAGGGTAACACGTCAATATGTACAATCAATTGTATTTCTATGCATTATCAGTAAACAACTGGAAACTGAAATTTTAAAAAATATCAAGTATAACACCACCAAAAATATTAAATACTTGGGTGCTGTGCTTAGTCACTCAGTCATGTCCAACTCTTTAAGACCCCCATGGACTGTAGCCCACCAGGCTCCTCCATCCATGGAGTTTTCCAGGCAAGACTACTGGAGCAGGTTGCCATTTCCTTCTCTGGGGGATGACTCTGACTCGGGATCGAACTCATGTCTCTTGCATCTCCTGCATTGGCAGGCAGGTTCTTTACCACTAGCACCACCTGGGAAGCCCATTAAATACTTAGGAAAATGTTTAATAAAATATGTGCAAGACTTGTACACCAAAAGCTGCAAAGCACTGCTGAAATAAAGAATAAATAAAGAATAAACATAAATAAATGGACAGAGACATCATATTGTGTCAGAGGACTCCCTCTTATTAAGCTATCAATTTCCCCAAAATTGATCTATGGCCCAGGTTTGATCCCTGGTCTGGGAACTAGATCCCACATACCTCAACATAGTCCCAATGAAAACCCCAACAGGAAATTTTGCAGAAACTGACAAGTTATTTCTAAAATTTACATGCAAAGCGAAGAATGCAGGATATGAAATAATTCTCAAAAAGAGAGAACAGAAAGGTACACTACGTGATTTTATTTCAAACAGAAAAATTTTTAAAACTAAGATTAGCAGAATGATAAGCCATGACATTTTATAAAGACGGAGCTTTTCACTTACCTAGTAAATATTTCAGAGAAGGCAATGGCACCCACTCCAGTACTCTTGCCTGGAAAATCCCACGGACGGACGAGCCTGGTAGGCTGCAGTCCATGGGGTCGCTAAGAGTCAGACATGACTGAGCAACTTCACTTTCTCTTTTCACTTTCATGCATTGGAGAAGGAAATGGCAACCCACTCCAGTGTTCTTGCCTGGAGAATCCCAGGGACAGGGAAGCCTGGTGGGCTGCCATCTATGGGGTCGCACAGAGTCGGACACGACTGAAGTGACTTAGCATAGCACAGCATAGTAAATATTTATCATTACTGATTTTAACACAACCAACGACCCATTAAGAGTAGCCATTTCCTATAGTTCTATGAGTTTTAAAACCGACAGATTCCCATCCCAAGATAATAAACGATTCATCTTTCCTCTTTATAAACCACTAGTCACCCACAAAACTCCACAGATGTTGCTTCCTTGGAACCCTCATCTCTGGGGTTTTACAAGTAATACTTCTTAACTATTTTCAGCAACCTCCTAATAGGAGGAGAGGGAAACACACATACTGTTGATAAGTTTTGATGTTTATTATCAAAATTAGAATAACAGGGACTTCCCTGGTGGTCCAGTGACTAAGACTCCATGATCTCAATTCTGGAGGCCCAGGTTTGACCCCTGGTCAGGGAACTAGATCCCACAAACCTCAACAAAGAGTAATGATCCCCTGTGCCACAGCTAAGACCTGGCACAGCCAAATGAATATTTTTGTAAAAAAAAAAAAAAAATTAGAATGGCAGACACTTCCATTATAAAGTGTTTACTGAAAGAAGGCCAGGCAGTACGTTAAGTATCTGACATATGTTATCACATTGAAGAAACCTGGCTGCACTGAAAATGAAAATCGCAGTGAGGGCTATGAATCAAAAGACAGACTTTCACCTGTGTTTCTCTCCAAAGATTTGGCACACAACTGTACACGTGCTTTAAATACATTAAAACATGTGCTCCTTTCATCTTTAAGGCAAAACAGTCAGGTAAAGATAAAGTGTGAAGCAGGAAGCAATCTTTCCAACCCTAATGATTTCATTCTCAAACTCAGCCCAGAGACACCCCAGAGAGTCATAGCAAACTCCCAGGATATTTCAAGTTTCCTGGGAAAACACTGTTGGACACCTTGAGCACAAGCTCTCGGCAGTTCACAATCTCAAAATCAGATTGCATTACCTCTTCTCAGCAATTCTGTATGTTTGTGAATCTGGACGTCGGGTGGTGGTGGTCTCTGTGATTAAAAGCAAGTACCATACAAAAATCAGTGTCGAACTGCAAATGGGTGGAACTTTCCAATCTGAATCTAAGATTTGAGAGGCTGTGTGGCTCCCAGTGAGTGCACATAGATCATTTGGATTAATTTTGTAAGTAATTGTGGATAGTGCTAATAAAATTAAAATGTCATTTTTCTTTCTTGTTTATTTGGCTGTGCCGGGTCCTAGTTGGGGTACCCGGGATCTTCGCCATCTTCGTTGCAGCCTAGTTGTGGCATGCAAACTCCTAGTTCCGGCATGTGGGACCTAGTCCCCCTGAGCAGGGATCAAACCCAAGCTCTCTGCACTGGGAGGGCAGAGTCTTAGCCACTGGAGCACCAGGGAAGTCCCTCTTTCTTTTCCTTTTTTTGTCAAATGATTACTATGTTGCTGCTGCTGCTGCTGCTAAGTCGCTTCAGTCGTGTCTGACTCTGTGCGACACCATAGATGGCAGCCCACCAGGCCCCCCGAGTTCCTGGGATTCTCCAGGCAAGAACACTGGAGTGGGTGACTACTATGTTACAAGGACACAAAAACGTATTAAGTTGTTGAGACCTAATTATCTGATAAATGGAACTGTCGGCTCCTTCTTTTGGCCCAGCGTCGTCGTTCAGTTGCTCTGTCATGTCCGACTCTTTGTGACCCGGTGGACTGCAGCACGCCAGGCTTCCCTGTCCTTCACCATCTCCTGGAGCTTGCTCAAACTCATGTCCATTGAGTCAGTGATGCCATCCAACCATCTCATTCTCTGTCTCCCCTTCTCCTCCTGCCTTCCATCTTTCCCAGCATCAGGGTCTTTTCCAATGAGTTGGTTCTTCGCATCACATGACTAGAGTACTGGAGCTTCAGCTTCAGCATCAGTCCTTCTAATGAATATTCAGGGTTGATTTCCTTTAGGATTGACTGGTTGGATCTTCTTGCTGTCCAAGGGACTCTCAAGAGTCTTCTCCAACACCACAGTTCAAAAGCATCAATTCTTCAGTGCTCAGCTTTCTTTATAGTCCAACTCTCACATACATACATGACTACTGGAAAAACCATAGCTTTGACTAGGTGGACCTTTGTCGGCAAAGTAATGTCTCTGCTTTTTAATACACTGTCATAGCTTTTCTTTCAAGGAGCGAGCGTCCTTTAATTTCGTGGCTGCAGTCACCATCTGCAGTGATTTTGGAGCAATTACTAAGACACCCAATGTCCACAAACCATGAATCTATGGGAACCTCAGCCTGGTCTCCTGGGCTCTCTCCAGTGGATAATGTTGCAGTTCAGCACAGCTACAATAATCAAAGTAGAAGATTTATAGGGAAGGTGGACAAGGTTTTGGCCTAGAGCCTGCATTTGCCCCATGAGGGCCCTAGCAAAGCATTCAGTTGTCAAAAGCTTCTGGAAAATCTGCAGAAGTGAAATATTTAAACTGCAATTGGTTAAAACCTTGTCTCCTTCCCTCTGTCATCTCCCGTCCTGTCAGAGTGCTGTGGACATTCAGGGATATGGCTACAGGGAAAGTAAATCTAAAAGGTCATTTTTCCTTGGGTTTAATAAATACAGTTAGGTGTTTGAAGTCACTTCTGTGTCTAGTTATCTACCCTAAGACAGAAATGGTTTACAGGGGGCTTCCCTGGCAATCCCGTGGTTAAGACTCTGTGCTTCCAATGCAGGGGGTTTGGGTTTGATCCTTGGTCAGGAAACTAGGGATCCCACATGCCAGGAGGCCAAAAAATAAAATAAAAATAAATAACAATTTTTAAAAATTTCAAAAAGAGACGGTTTTCTGGGAGAGACAGGAAGACCCAGCTGGACTCCAACCCCAGAACATTCCTGAATGAGAAGCACAAAAAGCGTTAAACCCACCCGTGTCTCCGAGCCACAGGCTGGGTTATCACTTCCCAGCTCTCCACCCTGCACTTAGCCTCCCAGGTGCATCTCCACACCTCCCAGAGTTTCCTCCGCACTTCCGAAACTTTTAAGAATCCCACTTGCACATTTTAATTCAGGCAGGTCAGTTTTCAATGTCTCCCCTCAGTAATTACCACTTGGGGTGCATGAAATTACTGCAGGGCTCCCATGGCCATCCCCATCTCATCCACAACTCCCTCCATCACGTGGCTATGAGTCCCCAACTCTATCTCCCAAGATTCCTTAATGCACACTCTCCACACATGCAAACCTCTCACCAAGCCTCCAAAAACACCACACTCCACCCCAAGTCCTGCATTCACACACATATTTTCCTTCCTGGCCAGCATACAGATTCTGCTCCCCTATAGCAAGTCAAATCCCACCCAGCTTTCAATCTTGGAAATAAATAGCAGCAACAAGAATACAACTATACATTTACGGAGCATCTACTATGCATGTGTCAAGCGCAAAGCTAGGCACTGAATACCCATTCTCTCTAATTATCCCTGCAAGCCTGCAGGAGACTGTTACCCCCAAACTACAGAGATGGGGAGACAGAGGATCACAGAAGTCAAGCACGATGCTCAAAGTTTCAAAGCTGGCGAGCAGCAGAGGCGGGAGGCCGACCCCGTCTGTCTGGCTGCCTAGCTGGAGCTCTTTGCTCTCCCTCTGCGGTCTTTCACCCAGCCTCCAGCCCCACGAGGCCCCTGCGGTTGTGGGAACCAGCTTCTCACTTCCAGGCCTGAGAACTCAGAGCCAGGATTTAGGATTAACAAGCCAACCCTCGCTTCCAGCAAGAACAATCACGCTTTCCAAATTCTCCACAGGATTGATAAGTAGGGCTAATTTGGAAAACAGAACGCAGTGTATTCTAGGGAAAAGAAATAAATCCCCCTTTATTCAACGGGAACAGCATGTTCTCAAAATTCAAATCAGTTGCAGGAGCAGATTGGTCAAATCACTGGCATTTTAATGCCCTGTCCCACATTGAGAACCAGCTAGATAATTTGCAGAGCCCAGGGCAAAAGGAAAATGCAGGGACCCCTTGTTTCAAAATTATCAAGAACTCCAGGATAGTGAGCAGAACATTAGGTCAGGAGTGGGGGTCCTTCTGAATAGATTACACACCCATGAAGCAGACCCTGCCTGTATTCCAACCTCATCTGATTTAAAATCCAAAGTGCTTGTGAAGAGCTGAGAAGCATCAGTAGCTCCCTGATCTAGAGGCAGCGACAACACGGGGATCTCACTGTAAAGACCAAGAGGTGAATTCTGTCCACAACCAGTGGGCTTGGAAGAGAATCCTGAGCCTGGGCAATGTCTCAGTTTCAGCCCAGGGAAGCGATGAGCAGAGGGAACTGTGCCTGGGGACATGTTCATGATAATGACTTTGGGTGGTTTTAAAGCTGCTTCATTTGTGGTCCTTTATCACCAGCAATAGAAAACTAAGATGGGCAGGAGTGACGGTCTCTAAGACATTCCAACCCTGTGAAAGCTCCAGACAACTAGGGAAATCTACCAAAACTTGAATTAAAGACTGCAACAACCACGCTGCTTTGCTATGATGCCTCTGCTCAGGACCTCCTGGAGATGATGCCGTCCTCTGGCTGAGCCTAGGCAGACTCAGCCTGTCTAGGAGCCGAAGAAGCAGCCTGTGTGCTGGAAGGCAGGTGTCTATCTCCCGTGATCCAAGGTGCCTGGCCCAGTTCACTCTCCTGAAACCGCACAACTTCAGGCAAGCCCCTCGAGCTGAAGATTTCTCCACTATAAAATATGGAGGCTCAACTGGGGGGCTTCCAAGGTCCCTCCTGGCTCCACAGAGAAAGGGAAGAATTCATTGGTGATTTTTCACCTAATTTCTTCAACTTTAAATGCCACCAAATATTGTCATGATGGTTCGTGCACACTCAGTCGTGTCTGATTCTTTGTGAGCCTATCGACGTAGCCCACCAGGCTCCTCTGTCCATGGGATTTTTCAGGCAAGAATACTGGAGTGGGTTGCCATTTCCTTTTCCAAGGGATCTTCCCGACCCAGGGACTGAACACACGTCTCCTGCGTCTCATGCATAGTCATGGACTTCCCTGATGGCTCAGTGGGTAAAGAATCTGGCTACAATGCTCGGAGATACAGGAGGCACAGGTTCAATCCCTGGGTCGGGAAGATCCTCTCGAGGAAGAAATAGCAACCTACTCCAGTGTTCTTGTCTGAAAAATGCCATGGACAGAGGAGCCTGGCGGGCTATAGTCCATGGGATGACAAAGAGTCAGACACGACTGATCACAAACACACACAAAGACAGTCACACTTTAAAGACTACTAGTCATAGCACAGCCTGGTCCTGACAACTGATAGCATACAGGGGAAAGGAAGACCAGATCACCTTACACATCTGAGAAACCTGTATGCGGGTCAAGAAGCAACAGTTACAACTGGACATGGAACAACTGACTGGTTCAAAATTGGGAAAGGAGTATGACAAGGCTATATACTGTCACCTTGTTTATTTACCTTCTATGTAGAGTAAATCTTGTGAAATGCCAGGTTGGATGAATCACAAGCTGGAATCAAGATTGCCAGCAGAAACACCAACAACCTCGGATATGTAGATGACACCACTCTAATGGCAGAAAATGAAGAGGAACTAAAGAGCCTCTTGATGAGGGTGAAAGAAGAGAGTGAAAAAGTTGGCTTAAAACTCAAGATTCAGAAAAGTAAGACCATGGCATCCGGTCCCATCACTTGATGGCAAACAGAAGGGGAAAAACTGGAATCAGTGACAGATTTTATTTTCTTGGGTTCCCAAATCACTGTAGATGGTGACTGTGGCCATAAAATTAAGACACTTGCTCCTTGGAAGGAAAGTTACAACAAAACCTAGACAATGTATTAAAAAGCAAAGATATCACCTTGCCCACAAAGGTCCATATAGTCAAAGCTATGGTTTTTCTAGTAGTCATGTATGGATGTGAGAGTTGGACCATAAAGAAGACTAAGTGAAGAAGAAATGATACTTTTGAACCGTGGTGCTAGGAGAAGACTCTTGAGAGTCCCTTGGACTGCAAGGAAATCAAACCAGTCCATCCTAGAGGAAATCAACCCTGAATATTCATTGGAAGGACTGATGCTGAATCTGAAGCTCCAGTTCTTTGGCCACCTGAGGCAAAGAACCAACTCATTGGAAAAGACCCTGGTGCTGCTGGGAAAGACTGAAGGCAGGAGGAGAAGGGGACAACAGAGGATGAAATGGTTGACTGGCATCACTGACTCCATGGACATGAGTCTGAGCAGAGATAGTGAAGGACAGGGAAGCCTGGCATGCTGCAGTCCCTGGAGTCACAAAGTGAGACATGACTCAGTGAGTTAACACCAACAAAGGGGAAAGGACAAAATAGGAAGAAAGGAACTCAGACAAAATGATGGCTGGATTCGTCCAGGGTCTACTCGCCAAGGGGCTGTGGCAGACCAGTCAGGGCAGCCACTGTCCCGCACGGCTGGCTCTCTTGCACTTGACGCAGTCCCCCGAGCACTTTGGGTCCAGCCCTCTCCTCCTTGAGAGTACCTGGGCATAAGTGATCAAAGTTCTTAATAAGGCAAGGGCACAAATGCATTGACAGAGGTTGGAAATGAAAGCCAGTGGAAAACCTTTTCATTTTCATTGGAAGGACCAGGAGGAGTAATTACCCCTGAGATGCCAGCTTGGACCCACCACTGCTCTCTGCCTGGAAGCCTTGGGAAATTTCTCTTGGCCACCAGCAGACACAGCCAGCCAGTCTCCCATAGGCTCAGAAATGGTAAATAAAGGAGCAAGCACAGCAGGCTTGCAGTGGGTGTCAGGGAAAGTTTAAATAGCCTTAGGAACAGCTCAGTTGAGTAAGGGGTCTGGGATGCACTCCTCACCTGTCATCAGCCACCCTCCCATAGTCAAAGTACCCCAAGAGGGTGCACCCCATAGCAGGCCAGTCTCTGAAGCCCCCATCTTCCAAGGACCAGCCTAGATTCAGGCCTAGAAACCAGTGACCCCTTGGAATGCATTGCCAGTGGGTGTATGCCCAAGGCTGTCCCCTTATTCATCTGTAGAGGATCCCAGGGCCACATGTGAGCATTTCTTTGTCCCTAGTAGGGCAAGATTAAAAGTAACTACGAAGAGGCTACTTGCTTGGTAAATAAATCCAGGCCCAAGTGCAGAGAGGACCCCTCATCCCCAGGAGGAAATTATCACTCGCACACCATCCACACGGGCCCAGTGGCCCAGTTTCACCCGTCCGGTTCCACTCATTGCTCAGTATCTTTACCACAAAGCCAAGTGTAGCCTGGCAAGGCTGGGGAGGGGTGGGGGACAGGGATGTCGGGCATCATACTGCCCTGAGCCAAAGGTCCCCCAGCTCCTGATGGAGCCAGAACAGACCCGAGAGAGGGAGAGGGCTGCAGGCCAAGGCAAGCCACCGGCACCATGGAGAGACAGAAGCTGAAAGACTGAGCTTTACCGTGAGCGGCGAGCCCTGCCACCTCGCCCCCCACATCAGGACTTTGGATGGTGGGCCTCCACACCTCTGGCGGAGTGCGGGCACCCAGGGCCCCAGCTGGACCAGGTGTGTAGGCGTGTGGAGCCACACCGGGAGGTAGGCGGTTAAGTAACCTGACTCCGCACAGCTGGGAGAGCGGCTGGTCCACATCCCGGGGAGGCACAAGGATGCTTTTCTCATCGAGCAAAGCTCTCTTTGTGAGAGTGCACGATGCATTGAGCGTTACCTCGAGGGGCACAGGAGGAGAAGGACTGGCCAGCTGAAGGGGAGAAGGAACAGCAGGCAGGCAGCAGTTAAAGGAGCCAGGGCGCCAGAGGAGCTCAGGACGCCTCCTCCTCTTCCACTGACCTGGGACTACCTTCCCCCAGAGGGTCAGGAGAGACACTGACTTAAACAGATTCCTAATGGACCTGGGATGTGAAAAGGGGATTGTTGTTTAGTTGCTGAGTCATATCTCTTTGCAACCCCATGGACTGTAGCCCACCAGACTCCTCCATCCATGGGATGTCCCAGGCAAGAATACTGGAGTGGGTTGCCATTTCCTTCTCCAGGGGATCCTCCTGGACCAGGGGTTGAACCTGTGTCTCCTGCATTGGCAGGTAGATTCTTTACCATTGAGCTACCTGGGAAGTCCGCAAAGGGGATGGGGCCTCCTTTTTGGCAGAGCACTTGCCTGGAGGAGAAGAAAAAAGCATCACCTAGCGAAGGTGGCAAAGATGCCTTGCCAGACTCATTTTCTCCATGTTTTCAGTTTGAGCGACTGCATTCTGTCTGCCCCACTCCATTGGATTCCAAGGACATGTGTCAGCCACGGCTCCAATGCGGAGTCTGGCCCTGCGCTGGTCTGGAGCGTGGAGGCAGCAGAGACAGAAGCGAGACCTTGCACATTCCAGGAAATCAGACCCCCATTCTAATCAGTGCTGTGACTGCAAATTCCAGGGCAGAGGGGCCCGTGCAGCTAGGTTTCTTTGAGCCCTGCAGGGAAAACGCACAGGAGGGAGACAGAAGCATCACTTGACTGAGGCCGAGGCGGCCGACTGAGGTCTAAAATCCACCCGGAAATCCTGTACATCATCAGGGCCACTGTCTGCAAATGTCAGGAAGCATGCAACAGGAAAAAGACACAGCTTTGGAACCGAGGGTCCCAGGGCCAAAGGCCCTCAGCCCCATTCTTGTGGGAAAAAACTGAATATTCACAGGTAGCAACTGTTTTTGGTGTTTTTGTTTTTAATTCACAATTGGATGGAGGACCGCTACACTCTCTCTTTTGCAGAGAAATAAAAACGCAATATGGAGGAGAGTTACGTGTGACCCATTTTTCGGCTCCTACTGAATAAAGGAGGAAGACGGGGTGGAGCCGGGGGAGCCTGGCCTCGATTTCCAGCCCACACTGGCACTTTCAAGGCCTGGCAGCTCCTGGCTTTCCAGCACAGTCTCCCAGACGGCTCAGAGTGGGAAAAGCTCACCGGACGCCAGACCTCAGACTGCACACGCATCCCCCACCTCCATGTGCCCTGAGAGAGTGCCTGTCTGCAGGGGCTGGGCCAAGGCTGCCACCGACGATGCTGGAAAAGACTCGGGCAGGTGAAGTGAAGGAGGAGACAACCCAAACAAGTCTAAGACAGCCTCCCCCGAGGAGGAGGAACGGCTTTCAGGGGGCGCTCGGCCAGCTGGCCAGTCAGCCATAAGCAAGGCCCAGTTCTCTGCAGTTTCAACTTTACTGGTAAAAGGTAAAAGGCCTTTTCCAGAACAATGCGTCTATGTTTAAAGGTGCCTGTCATTGATAATCGCTTTTCAGTATCACTGGCGAAAAAGAAAAAAAGTCCTCGCTTGCATACCCATGCTGAATGCTTGGGTTTGCTGGGTATTGTTGCCTTTCATAGTTGTTTTTTTTTTTTTTTTCTGACCTGTTTGACGTATTAGGGGAAAAAAGAGTTTCCAATCCATGCTACCACACGATTTCTTTTTTCAGAAGTCTCCTGAACACCCAGCATGATGTGTCTATTATTATCTTTGGGGAAATGGCTCACTGCTCAGCTCACAAAAACACTATTAACTTTCCTCCTGATAAGCATCTGGCTCCGGTCTTGACCTTCCCAGATTTCTCAGCCGGGTTCCTTTCCTGCTCCAGCTCCTCCTGCTTGTTGTGTCTGAAGTGGCCAAGGCAGTCCAGGCTTCCGCCAAGCCTCCAGCCTCAAGCAGCGGGCTGGGAGGTGACCGGTCTGTCGATGAAGGGCCTGGGACACGCTCCTGAGCTGTTAGCAGCCATCCTCCTGCAGGCCCTGGTGGAGAGGGGTGGGCCCGGGGCTTGGGGTTAGAAGATGGGAAAGTGTGAGGAAAAGGATGTGATGGGGAACCAAGACCCTCCATCCGGGTAGGGACCATTCAGAGAGGCACCCCTTCTGCCCATTTGCTGATAGGCAATATCCTCAAGCTTCCCGGGTGACTCCGTGGTAAAGAATCCACCTGCCAAGCAGGAGATGCAAGTTCAGTGCCTGGATCGGGAAGATCCCCTGGAGGAGGGCATGGCAACCCACTCCAGTACTCTTGCCTGGGAAATCCCACAGACAGAGGAGCCTGGCGGGCAACAAAGGGGATCTCAAAGAGTTGGACGTGACTTAGCGGCTAAACAGTAAACCGTCCTCCGGTTAAGAGGAGGAGAATTTGTAAAATTGAGACAAAACTCAGAAGAAATCTTTGGCTCAAGTGAGAAGTAAAAAGTGGGTCTTAAGACCCAAGACGAGCCACTTCCCTTCTCTGGGCCTCAGTTACCTCATCAGTAAGATGAGGGGGATGACTAAACCATTTCCAACATCCTTTCCAGCTCCTGAAAAAATTATACGATCTAATATATATGAAAAGTGCATTTCCTGACCTTTCCCTTTCAGTACGTAATTCCCAGCCTTATAGAGTATTCTTATTTTCCATCTTGGCTTCCTGAAGCCTGTGTTCCAGCTTCTTCTGGGCCGCCTCGGCTGTCTAGACTTTCAAAGTGACGTTTGGGGCTGGGATTAGGGAAACTCTAATCAGGAAGAGAGGATAAAATAAAAGTCTGGCCTTCCTATATCCACACAACAGAATATTATTTGGTCATAAAACAAGGTGAAGCACGGACACCCACAAGATGGATGAACCCTGAAAATATTACAGTCAGTGAAAGAAGGTAGTTACAAAGGACCACAAATGTATGATTCCATTTATGTGAAATGTCCAGAACACCGAAATCCATAGAGACAGAAAGCAGATTCATGGATCTGAGGGCAGAATTCTGGGAAGTATGGAGTGACTGCTAATGAGTACTGGGTTGCTTTTCGGAGTGATGAAAGTATTCTAGGGTTACACAGTGATGACAGTTGGCACTACTCTGTAAATACACTGATCTGTCTGCTTTAAAGGGGTGAATTTTATGGTAGGCGAATAATATCTCAGTAGAACTGCATAAAAAAAAGGGGGGAAAGTCAGTTTCTTTTTACTTCTTTATTGTGGCTACTGGAAAATTGTATTTTACATATGTGGCTTCTGTTGTATTTTGGTCTATGTGTAACCAAACATTCCAGTAAACATATTGTTCATTTTTCCAAACAAGCACAAACAGTCTGGCCTCCTCCTGCATCCTGAACTGAGTCGGCATCCGGGAGACTGAGAGCAGAGAGCCCTGGGCTGGGCGTCCAAGGACTCAGCCTCTGTCACAGCCTGGTTTTGTGACCTTGGGCTTTCACAGCCTCTTGCTGGTCCTGGCCGCACAGGCAAAACATAAATGTTGGACCACACAGTCCTCATTAGTTCAGACAGCCCTGGTGGCTCAGACGGTAAAGTGTCTGCCTGCAACATGCGAGACCCGGGTTCGATCCCTGGGTCGGGAAGATCCCCTGGAAAAGGGAATGGCAACCCACTCCAGTCCTCTTGCCTGGAAGAGCCCATGTATAGAGGAGCCTGGTGGGCTACAGGCCGTGGGGTCACAAAGAGTGGACAACTTCACTTTCTTTTCTTTCATGTTCAGCAGGTAAAATCAAATTTTAAAAGTTCTCATTCTACCCCAAACGTTATTTATCTCCTAAAAGCAGACGACCTGGGAATATAAGTCACGTAAAGACATACCAGGTAATTTACTGATGGAGTAGAGTGGTTTAGTACCACTGTATTCCATTTATCCTGATGGATTTCTTTGGGGACAGTTTCCTCCTGGTTGCCATAGCTTTCAGCATTTTAGGAGATTGTTAATTCTATAGCCAATGGCAACGAATATGGGTACAATCCCCTGGAAAATAATTTGGCAACATACACCATGGGCCATAAAAACTGTCACCCTTTAATCCAGTCACTGTGCTTTTTAGTATCTATCCCTAAAGAATAACCAGATACAGAAAGCCATAAACACAAAAATGTTTGGTTTGGGGAAAACACAGCCCAAATGAACATAAAAAGGACTAGCTAAGCAAACGGTGATAATATTCGGGACAGAAACGATGAAGCTGCTGGAATAACTGTGGAATCCTAGACCTTTTTTATTCTTTTTTTTTTTTGATGTGATTAAAGTATAATTTTCCAAAACTGGTATAGTGTAATATGCCATCAAAGCATTCCCCATGATGTCTAAGCAGCATGTTGAAGAGAAATTAAAAAGAGCCTTTATACTGAGAGAGGAAAATCTTGGTATATTTGTCCCAAAGAAAATCAAACCACAGCGAAAAGATATTGAAGCATCTCAGCCCTGACTTATCTGGCATGTCCACTATGATATTTATACTGACTTTTTTCTTTTTAGCAGGAGGACTGTAATTATGGTTCAAGGGCATTAATAGGTGCTTAGAACTCTTGAGAGAAGTCAGTCATTATATGGATAGCCTTTTGATCATCTTCCAATCCAAGCAGATTATTTTTGGCGGGGGTGGAGGAAGCTTTCTTTAGCATCATTTTGTACTCTTGCCTGGAAAATCCCATGGACGGAGGGGCCTGGTGGGCTGCAGGCCATGGGGTCGCTAGGAGTTGGACACGACTGAGCGACTTCACTTTATTTTTTCACTTTCATGCATTGGAGAAGGAAATGGCAACCCACTCCAGTGTTCTCGCCTGGAGAATCCCAGGGACGGGGGAGCCTGGTGGGCTGCTGTCTATGGGGTCGCACAGAGTTGGACACGACTGAAGCAACTTAGCAGCAGTAGCAGCAGTAATGAGAGACTAAATGAAAGTGCCCACTGTCTCCCTGCCTCCTGGAAATGGTGTGCGTGGACCCCAGCCTCTCCCAAACAGCCCCCTGCTTTAGCGGGAAGGGACAGCTGAGGAGCGAAGGGCTCCAGTGTGGAACCCACACCAGCCCACCAACCCTCCTGCCCCAGTGAGCTAAGCAGCTTGTGAGAGTCATGTTCTCTTTGGGCGCCTCTCTCTTAAGTGAAGGGTCAGCCTATGGGAACTTTGAGAATCTTCCACACTCAGATTTTGAGCTCTGGGATTCTGTCCACAAGCCAACTGGTGGTTCTGACCAGTCAACAGCATCTCTGCAGGAAAGGAGGGGTCTTTGTCCACAGGATCCCAGAAAACATGAAGGTGGAGAGCTGATGTGGTTAGAGATGGGTCGTGGAAGGTGTGTGCACACAATTGTACTTGTCTGAGGATGGAGGAAACAGCACTAGGAGACAGCAGTTCTGAGCTCCGGAATAGACCCCAAAGACATCAGCACCTATCTTTCAGGAACCAATAGACCAAGCAGGCAGAAAATCAGTAAGGATGCAGTTGACCCAAACGGCATTATCAATCCACTAGACCTAAATGATGTTTACAAAACACTCCATCCAACAACATCAGAAAATTTTGCTGTTCACATGGACCATTCACCAAGAGACACCACGTTCTGGACCAAAGAACACATATCCTAACCAATTTAAAAGAATAGAAATCACGCAGAGTATGTTCTTAGACCACAGAAGAACTGAACCAGAAATCAATAACAGAAGGCAAGCTGGAAAATCCCCAAGGGTTTGGAGATTAAACAACATGCTTCTAAGTAATACTTGAGTCAAAGATGTCTCAAGAATAGTCGGGAAATGAGGCAGACTTGGGTTCAAATTCTGGCTCCCTCTCCTGAGTAGCCCTTGAGAGTTATCACTCACTTCTCGGAGCCTCATCTACTCCTCAGTTGGACAATGAGATAACAATGCTCTCTCCCTGGGTGGCGATGAGGGACCCAAGACACGAAGAGCACAGCACCCAGCTCCCGGGAAGCACCCAGCTCCCGGGAATCACCCAGCTCCCGGGAAGCACCCAGCTCCCAGGAAGCACCCAGCTCCCGGGATCACCCAGCTCCTGGGAAGCACCCGGCAGTGGGAGCTCTCCTGGTCATGGTTCCATCCAGTGCCGCTGCCCAGCATCTGGCTGTCCAGGAGAATACCGACCCTTCTCCCCCCTCCCCAGGCTAGCTCAGTCTCTGCCAGAGAGAAGCACTTGTGACTGCCGAATGCTGAGCCTCTGCTCCTCTGTATCCAGTTGGCAGCCATCAGCCTGGGCAACCCCAGCTGGCAAAACCCTCTGTGTCCATCCATCCCCACCAAGTGGTGACGACCACTTGGAATACTGGCAACCAAGAGAGGGCTCTCCTAGTCACGAGGTGTAAGATGACTCAACTGTTGGATGATCAAGTAAAATCTCGCCTCAGACTGTGTGCAAGGGAACTCTACTGCAGATCTTGCCAAACTCAGAGGGAAAAAAATTCATCAGGCAGACAGGCCTACCGTCTTCTTCTCGAGATCAGATTGCACAACTAACGAGAAAGATGTTTCCTGAGGTTTGAAAATATTGCACAAGGCTCTGACTCATTAAGACAGAGCTTATTCAAATTTGAAACCTATCGAAAATTCCAGCCACAATAATGTGCCCTCTGAAACCACCATGTGCCCAAGGAGATATAATTACGTCCTGATGAGGGCCCAGCTGCTGTCACATGACGCTGGGTAGGACTGCTTTTATGGCAAGTGCTGACACGACAATTTGTCCAGGTGATCTAAAATAAAGGCCACCCATGGACTCTCAATTTTGCGACAAATCTTTCCTCATGAGGAATTCCTGAAGCATGGAAAACAAATGAAGCATCCATCAAGAGGGTCTCAGGGTTTCTATGTACTGCTCTGTCCTGGGCATCACACACCCTAGGAAGGGTGAACCAGATGACATGTGGAAAATCCCAGGTGTTCCAGACAGGCAGCTCTTCAGTCCAGAGAAGTCACAAGCTTCTTAGGTGATGCAGACCATGACTGGGGGATTCAAAGGGTGACAGGCAAGGTGGCGTCTGAGTCCTTCTGTCCAGAGAAGTTTTCCTAACATATTTGTTAGCAAACTCCAAGTCAGCCTCCAGGACACAGGCCTGGCGTCACCCTCGTCCTCTGTGATGTCTCCCACCTTATTCCCAGGAAGACATCATGACAGCACTACCTCCACTGAGCTGACTCCTCATTGGCTAGCGCTATGAAAATGATGACGATGCTGATTATGACAACTAACACGGATCCAGTTCTAGTAATGCACGGGTACGGTTCTAAGCACTGAGTTCATATAATTAGCTGCTTCCGTCTTCCAACAACCCTATGACATAGGTGTGTATACACCATTGTTTTTATTATGATTTTACTGATGAAGAAACTGAAACTGACAGTCTGTCACATAAGAGATGTCATCCCTTTAGAAAGTGGTGATGTGACTCGAGAGAGTTCCAGAAAAACATCTACATCTGCTTCATTGACTATGCTAAAGTCTTTGACCGTGTGGATCACAACAAACTGTGGAAAATTCTTCCTCAACAAATGGGAATACCAAATCACCTGACCTGCCTCCTGAGAAATCTGTATGCAGGTCAAGAAGCAACAGTTAGAACCAGACATGGAATAACAGACTGGTTCCAAATAGGGAAAGGAGTATGCCAAGGCTGTATATTGTAACCTTGTTTATTTAACTTACATGCAGAGTACATCATGTGAAATGCCAGGCTGGAAGAAACACAAGCTGGAATCAAGATTGCCGGGAGAAATATCAGTAACCTCAGATATGCAGATGACACCATCCATATGGCAGAAAGTGAAGAGGAACTGAAGAGCCTCTTGATGAAACTGAAAGAGGAGAGTGAATAAGCTGGCCTGAAACTCAACATTCAAAAAATTAAGATCATGGCATCCAGTCCCATCACTTCATGGCAAATAGATGGGGAAACAATGGAAACAGTGACAGACTTTATTTTCTTGGGCTCCAAAATCACTGCAGATGGTGACTGCAGCCATAAAATTAAAAGATGCTTGCTCCTTGAAAGAAAAGCTATGACAAACCTAGACAACATATTAAAAAGCAAAGACATCACTTTACCAACATAGGTCCATCTGGTCAAAACTATGGTTTTTCCAGTAGTCATGTATGGATGTGAGAGTTGAACCATAAAGAAAGCTGAGTGCTGAAGAACTGATACTTTTGAACTGTGGTGCCGGAGAAGACTCTTGAGAGTCCCTTGGACAGCAAGGAGATCAAACCAGTCAATCCTCAAGGAAAGCAGTTCTGAATATTCATTAGACTGATGCTGAAGCTGAAGTTCCAATTCTTTGGCCACCTGATGTGAAAAACTGACTCATTAGAAAAGTCCCCGATGCCGGGAAAGGTTGAAGGCAGGAGGAGAAGGGGACGACAGAGGATGAGATGGTTGGATGGCAGCACCGACTGGATGGACATGAGTTTGAGCAAACTCTGGGAGTTGGTGATGGGCAGGGGAGCCTGGCGTGCTGCAGTCTATGGGGTTGCAAAAAGTTGGACACAACTGAGCAACTGAACTGAACTGATCAGACTCCTTAAGCTGGGTGTGATACGACCTACTACAAACTCCTGGACATCATGGACTACCCAGCCTTACTTACCTCTGACTCCTTCTACCTGGACCCTCTGAGTACACAGTAGGTGTTCAATAAATGCTCTGAGTGAACTTAGAACTCATGTCATTAATTCTAAAAGCTGAAATCTGAGCCCTTCCAGCAGCAATAGACATGCCTCTTCAATGGAAGCCTTTCGGAAAAACATTTGGGATGGCTATACTTCACAGTTTCTCTGTTGACATTAATTTTCTTTCTTTTTAATAGCAGAGAAGATGGGGAAGCAAAGAGAAAAGACCCAGGAGGGATCTTGCTCCAGAGGACACCTGCAGCCCAGCTTCAGAGCCCCTGGGGCGCAGGGAGGACCAGCAGGTTCAATGCAGCTCACCCCCTGCGTCTAGACGTGTCTCCACAGTGGTCACGGGGGAACTGCAGCAGCCGGCACAAAGCTGCCGTACAAGGCCCAAGATGGGCTACAGGCATCAACGCCAACCTTGGCTTTAACTCTCAATAACTTAAGGAAAAGAAATAATTCTTGAAGAAGTTACTCAAACGCTTGGCTTCTAGACACTTGGCTTACCAATTTTATGAAACGTTAATATTTTAACTCTGGTGACTCAGCCGGTAAAGAATCTGCCTGCAGTGAGGGAGACCTGGGTTCAATCCCTGGGTTGGGAAGATCCCCTGGAAGATAGCACGGCAACCCACTCCAGTATGCTTGCCTAGAGAATCCTCAAGGACAGAGGAGCCTTGGGGGCAGAGGAGTCCAAGAAGTCGCAGAGAGCTGGACACGACCGAGCAACTAAGCACAACAGAGAGCCAAAGAAGACAACCAACCAGAGTGAGCAAAGCCCTTATTAATTACTTCTAAGCCGGTGGTGGCTCTTCACCAGGAATGCATGGCCAGCCTCCACCAGAATCCCTTCCTGTTAGGCCTTGAGTGGGACCAAGATGGGGAGTCCCTGGGCTTCAAGACCTCTGGGCTCGGGGCTGCTGTTTGAGGCCGGGGTGGGGTGCTTTCCTGGACTGTGTACGAGGAGGAGAAAAAAGATTAGGCTTCTGATACTTGGGGAGTCTTTTTTGGGCCTCTTTCCTGGCTTCCTGTCCGTTTTTCAGCAGAAACTGGTCAGAGATCCTGGCTAGTTTTTTGCAATGTCTGGGAATCCAAAGAAGCCTTTCTCTGCCTAAGAACAGTCTGGGGCCCAAGGCTCTGGTTTGGAAATATCTCTAGTACAGCTCCCTCTGTGCTTTTTTGCTTTTATTTTTTTTTTTCCAGCAAGAGCTGCCTTAATGACATCTGGGGGTGACCATGTCCTCCAGCTGCCGTGCTGGTGGAGCGAGCGCCGTGACGTGTCCTGTGCTTCATCTCAAGGCCACGGCCATCTGGAGCTCTGTTTATTCCAGCTATTTGCTTCGGTTTAGCTGGGATTGGCTTATAATCTCGGTTTCTCTGTCAACAGCACAGAGTGATTATGAATGGGCTGTGGACCAGATGCACGGGTTCAAGTCCTGGGCAAGGCACAGCTCTGCGACTCTGTCTCCCAGCTGTCACCCTGGGAGGATGGCAGCACACTCCTCATGGGGTTGCTGGGAGGATCCAACGGGTTGGCACAGGGCTGGCACAGAATAAGCACGAAATATATATTAGCCCTTATATCAGATTATTATTATTTGCAATCCCTTTCTTTTTTTTTTTGTAATCCCCTGACCAGTGTAGGGTTTCTGCTTTAAACTAATCCGATCAGTTTCTGGTGGAAGACACCAGCTCTCTAATCTCTGGTATAACTACACTTTCCCAGCCAAACTTTGACAGCAGCATTGATTTCTGAAATCGATGATGTGCCCTCATTTCCAGAACCATGATTAGAGACCCTCTCTGAAATCTTTGTGAAACTGCGCACAAATGAAAAGGGCTCCCTTTTCAGGGCCCTCAGGGCTGGTGCACTGGGATGACCCTGAGGGATGGGATGGGGAGGGAGGTGGGAGGGAGTTCAGGATGGGGAACACATGTACACCCATGGCTGATTCATGTCAGTGTATGGCAAAAACCACTACAATATTGTAAAGTAATTAGCTTCCAATTAAAATAAATAAATTTTAAAAATATGTTTTTTAAGTGCTCTCTTTTGAATGGGGACACATCCCACCATCCAAAGATCCGAGGAGACTCCCACGGGCTGCTCACCAGCCCCCCTGCCTCCCCTGCCCTCTCTGTCTCCACCCCAGTCAAACCCTCCTTGTGATCCCAGCACTGGCAGAGCCGCTCCTGCCCAGGGAGCTCCTTCCCCACGTCCTCACATGGCTCGCTCCAACTCCAGGCTGCCAATCCAATGGCGGAGCCTCCTCCAAAAGACCTCCCACAGCCACTCTGGCTAAAGGAACGCTCCGGCCAAGCCTCGGAGCCAGAGCCCGCGGCCACTGTGCCGCGCTGAACAATGACTTCAGGTGATCTGCTTGTGGGCAAGGCTTCGACTGAATGAAGCCAGGCTCCCATCCTCAGAGGTACCTCTGGAAAGTCAAGGGCAGCAGGCTGGATGTGGGGATGGGGGGTGGGGTGGCAGGGAGGGGTGGGGAGCAGAGAAGCGCAGCAAAAGCAAAACCTTTCATTGAGGAAGGAAAGGCTGGGTGGCCATGGATCTCCAGTACCTCTGGTTTCGTCTTCCATTCATTTGTTCATTCAACATCCTCCCCACACACACATCTGCCAGGTGCCTCCCATTTGTCCAGCAGACACACACGCACACACACAGTGCTGGATGCACTGTGGAGCTCAGTAAATATTTGCATAAAGAAAGAAGGACAGGGGAGAACCGCTCTGCACCCTCTGTCTCTCTCTCCTCTCACCATGCTCGTCCTCCTGGGGCGATCCCTGTCTGGCTCTCCCCGCAGCCTGCTGCGGGCTTGCTGGCCAGCAGCAGACAACCTGTTCTCCGCACACACACGGTGACTCTTAATGACTCCGCCAACTCCAAAACTTACTAAGTGACTCCACCTCGCTGGCAATCACTCTGGGGCTCCAATAGTGCCAGTTATTCAGGATCCTGTGCCGTGACACTACAAACAGTAACAGCTGGCTTGTTTTTGACAAAAAAAACATGCAATGTGCTTTTTTAAAGTAATCACCTCACACCCAAATTACGGCATGCATCATGTCTCTGCGCCCCGGTGTGGTCTGCTTTCCACCGCTAGCTTCGTCCTATCCAGCTTTTTTGTTTTGTTTTGTGTTGTGAGCTGCCTGGCTCAGGAATACAACCCAGCCCGTCCTCTCTGGCCCTGGGACTCTGCGCCACCAGCCTGGGTCACCCCGATGCCTCCCCAGCCACACCAATCTACTCACCAAACAAGACTGGGCTCAGCCTGCACCCCCTCACTCCACTTGGGATGCAGTTTGGGGCCTCCCAAAACTTCCTTTACCCTCCCCAGCGTCCGTTCGCCCAGCCAGGTAAAGCATTGGTTTGCTTCTGAATAAGGCTGTCTGGGTTCAAATTCCAGCTGAGTGACCTTGGACATGTAATTCACCCTTAGTTGTCCCACCTGTTAAATGGAAATGACTTCCCTCCTCTTGAGGCTGTGAAGGCCGAGTGTGGTCACACGTGTAACACACCTAGCCCAGGGACTGGGGCGCCGAGTGAGCACCCAGTACACGTGCATTGTGGTGCCCAAACCCAGACTGGGCAAGTTCACTTCTCTCTGGACTACGTCTCCTCCACCCTCTAACTAGGCTGTTTTCTCAGGGCAGAGGTTCTGTGTTGTACCTGTACGGCTCTGGCACCCTCCTCCCCAGGTGGGTCAGCCTGTGCCGGGCCTCCGGTAGGTCCTAGACCGTTTGCCTACCAAGAAAACCTAGCCCAGGTGCCCGGTGCTGGGCTCCCCTCTTCTCATCTCCATGCACTGCCCGAGAAGAGGAGGAAGACTTCAGGCTGAGGGCAAGTGCCCTGCCAAGCAGGGCTGGCCCGTCCCCACACCGCTGGATTGGCCGGAGCTGAACTCGGCATTGTTTTTCCATATGGTCTCTGGGACTGGAGAGAGGCATCCTTCAGGAAGGTCCCGCGAGAGAGTTAGAGGATGGCTCCACCCTTCGCTCCCCCCATCCAACTCCCCGGCCAGGACGGGTCTTACTGATACAGAAAAGATGCTTCAAGGGGGAAAGGGCTACACTTTTCCCTCACCCCTAACCTGCTCCCCTCACCCTTGCCTCTGCCTTTCCCCTGATCCACGCTCAGCTTATTCAAATCGAGCCACTTTCATTTTTGTGCGGTTGGCTCAAAACCCAGGAAGCGACGCTGGCATCAGTGCCCGCTACACCTCCTTAAACCGGTGCTTGACCGGGAAACCCTGGGGCGGGGAGAAACTGGGGAGCCTCAAGGGTATGGCTACCTCTTTCAAATATGAAGTTAAAAGTTTTCGACCAGAAAGAAAATCGCTAATGTGAAACATGAACCCTGTTCATCTGGGGGGAGCAGGGGCGGGGGAGCGGGGAATGAAGCGAAGGAAGGGAAAGCCACAGAAATGAGACTTTGTGGTCCCAACCCCGGGGATCACTCAGCACTGGACACTTTTCCCAGCCCCGAACTTCTCAACCCTCTTTATGCCCACATTCCCGTCTTGTTTTTCCCCCAGGCCCTGGCACGGTGTGGTTCCCTGCGGGGCAACCAGCAGGCGGCCTCGGGCCGGAGGCCCCGGCACCGGGTTCCCCGGGGAGGGGGTGGGGTGGGCTTCGGGATAGACCTGGGCCAGGGACCTCCACGCGCGGAACGACCTTGGGTTGGGCGCAAAGCTCGGTTCCGAGGGAGCCCGCGGATCGCTGCCACCCCGGGAGTCGATGCCCTCCTCTCCCAGCCAGTGGGTGCCCCCCGGAAGACCCAACGAAGCTTCGAGGCCCCTCTCCCGGCCCGTCCGTCCGTCGGGGGCGGGGTGTCGCGACCCGGGAGCTCCCGGAGCGCCGGTACCTTGGCCGCAGGCGCCGCGCTGCAGGACGATGACCGGCGGTTGATGTAGCCGCTCGGAGCGACGGCTGGCGGCGCGCAGCTGGCACAGGTTGGCGTAGGTTTTGGCGTCGCTGCCGCACACCGGCTCGTTGCTGGCGCACACGCAGAGGCCAGATTGCGCTCGCCGCCGCACCGTGGCCGAGGCGGGCACCCCGAAGGGCACCACGCACTGCAGTCCCTCGCCGCAGGGGCCCTCTTGCAGGCCGCACTCGGCCCCCTCGGGCGCGCCGCACACCTCGCAGCAGCCACACGCGTCGCGGACGCGGCCGCCCTCGCAGGATCCCGGCGGCGGGGCGCAGCGCGCGGGGTCGCAGCGCTCGGGACACCCGGCGGCGCCGGGCGCCGCGCGTCCGGCCCGGGCCGGCTGCGCCGAGGCGGGCGCAGCGAGCAACAGCAGCAGCAGCAGCAGCGGCGGCGGCGGCGGGAGGAACGGGGCGCGCGGGGGCTGCATGGCGACTCCGACGGCGGCGGCGGCGGCGGCGGGCTGGGCGAGGGCCGGAGAGCGGCTCCGGGCAGAGCGCGGGAGGGACTCGGGACGAGCGAGTGCGCGCGGCCGCGCGGCCCAGCCCATTGGCCTCGCGGCGGTGACGAGCCGCCTTGGGGACGGGCACAGCGCCCGGGAGGGGGGCCGACCGGATGGCGCGGGGGGGGGGGGGGCGGGGGGGCGGTGCGGGCGGCGGGGGGGTGGGGGCAAGCGGGGGCGGGGGGGGGCAAGCGGGCGAACCGGGGACTGCCTGCGGCGGGGCAGGGCGGGCGCGGCGGGGCTCGTGGGCGCGGGCGAGCGGGCGGGGCAGCGCGCGGGTGTATCCACCCGCTCGCGGGGCTCTGCTTCCCGGTCTCCGCTCCCCACGTATCCGCTTCTCGCGGCTTTCTCCGCCGCCACTCGGGACCTTAAAACCAAAAAGAGGCTTCGCAAAGAGGAACCCGAGCGGGGCCGGCGCGCGAGCGCTCGGGAAAGTTCCCGCAAACTGCCGAGTTGGGGACCCGCCCGGCCGCGGGAGGGGCAGTGGCTCAGACCCCGGGCCAGGTCACGCGCTCCAGGGCAGGAAGGCGAACATCTCTCTGGAACTGACCCCCCGCGCTCAGCACGCGCGACCGTGACCATGGACACCCCCCAGCGAAGAAGGCGGGGCTCGCGGGGCTGGCACAAAGCCAGCGCCCAGACCCGCCGGCAAGTGAAAAAAAGCAGAGAGCAGAAATAGTTAGAATATAGTCATTCGAGCCATTTAAAAAGTTACAGGTGGGATGGGTGCTTGTGCCTGCCCAGAAGGGCTCGGGAAGGAGACGAGAGAGGCTGCGTGAGGCGGGGGGTGGTCTCCGGCGGGAGAGGGGTTTTGTACTGATTGAGTCTTTCACCACGTGCGTGATTCTCTCCAAACGCTATTAAATAAAAGGGCTTGCCTTTGATCTCCCACTCGAGACAGAGTCTTCGGTGCATCATTTGGGACAGAAGTTAATCTAGCTGTGGCCAGGAGGAGCAAGGGCGACACCGGAGGTGGTCCCCGTGCCTGGGCGGTGCTAGGCCCGCAGATGGGCAAAGCTGGCACCGGAGGAGCCGGGAGGAGGAGGGCTTGCACAGCCCTGAGCCAGGGCAGAGGCGCCCAGGGGTGGCTGGGTGGGCACTGGGCTGGCCTTAGAGGGAAGGTAGTGGTGGAGGCTTAGCGACTTTTTGCTATTCTGTATTTCGTTGTTCCCTTGGGTACTAACGGGGTACTTTTCCAACAAAAATAGTTTAAATGTAAAATATGAATATGTATAACTCCCCCACCACACACCACAAAAGCACCTCCAAAATGTGAGACATGTTAGCGTCCAGGGTACAGAGGAGTCCCTGGGCCCAAGAAACCGGTCAGCAGGAGGTCCACATCCTGGGGCATGACAAGATGTTTTGGCCTTGTCCTGAGTGTCTGGACCCCAGGGCAGTATTTCCTGAAGCCAGGACCTCACCTTGTGGGAATGGAGGCCTGCGCTCAAAATTGACTCAGCCCTGGATTTGGGGGGGTGCAGAAAGGGGTTATACCTCTGCTGATTAGAGGCTCCAAGGGCTCAACTGTCTGAGACTACCCAAAAAGAGGAGCTTGGCCTGGCGTCACAGAGGAATAATATGCAAAGTCTATCAGGAAATAAAAAGACTCTCCCCGCTGTAGTCCAGCTAGCAGACGAGATAAACGGGCTCACCATGGTGAAGAGATTGGTGAAAACTTCTTTTCATCCAATACTTGTATTTTACAGATGAGAAAACTGGAGGCCAGAAAGGGTAAGTGACTCCCAGGTCACACCACAAGTTCGGAGTGATGGAGCCAGCACACCTTCTAAATAGGCCGTGCCTGGCGGCCCCCATTCTACACCCTCCAGCCAAGTGGCCAGACCCGCAGAGTGAACTAGCTGATTCAAAGCAAAACATGACCACAGCTTATCCAAGCTCCTTCCTGGCAGAGAATAACTCCCTGAGTGTCTCACTGAGTCCCCATCCCCCTCTCCCCCCAGTTCTTCACCCCATTCCTCCCCACTGCATATACTTTGCTCCCCCAGTGCTGAATAACTTGAATTTTCTGGAACATACCTTCCTGTTTAAGGTTTCTCTGACTTAGCTCAAGCTCTCCTCTCTATCTGAAATATCCTTCCTCCCCTCCCAGGGTGAGTTAGCATGACCTAGTGAAGCAGGCAGGAGCCGTATCATCTGATGGGCTTGGATTCAGAATCCCACTCAGGCCCTTAATTCTGTAACTTTCTGCACGCTGGATCTCAGGGACACTCCCCAGGAAAATGGCAGTGATCTTGGGTCTCCCTGGAGGAACTAATTAAAGAGTATTTTCAGCAATGAAACAACTCCTGTGATGGTTCGCAACCTAAAAGAAGTTTTTGTGATGGTGATGATCAGAAGTGCAAGCCACAGAGGCCACAGAGCTGATCCACTAGGGAAGGAAGACAGCATCTTTTTGCTGTTGGAAACCATGCTGGTGGTTTCATCACGAGGGGCCAACCAAGGGAGTAACAGAAGACCGAGCCAAGCATGAGAAGCAGAATTGGAGAGAGACTCTGGTTCAATTCCTGGATTGGGAAGTTCCCCTGGAAAGGAATAGGCTACCCACTCCAGTATTTTTGGGCTTTTCTGGTGGCTCAGATGGTAAAGAATCCACCTACAAAGTGGGAGATCTCAGTTTGATCCCTGGGTTGGGAAAGTCCCCTGGAGGAGGGCATGGCAACCCACTCCAGTATTCTTGCCTGGAGAATCCCCATGGGCAGAGGAGCCTGGCAGACTGCAGTCCATAGTGTGCAAAGAGTCAGACACAACTGAGTGACTAAACACAGCACAAAAGGCTTTAGAAGGACCAGGATTTCATCACGATCACCTCCCAGGTGTGAGTGCAGCTCACCCTCCTGCTCTGAGGATAATATGGGTCACCAAGGAGACAGCTTGAGTCAGGGACCCCAAGAAGACCATGGATGCCGAGTTAGAAAATTAAAGTCCCCCCAGAAGGATTATGGGGACCTGAACTGTCCACACAGGAGGGTGTCGTGTGTGTGTGCCACCTGTGTGAGCAGTGGGGCACAGCACAGCACAAATGGGTGAAACCCAGCCCTGGGGGCCCAGCACTGACCTTCCCTTTGCCCCAACATCTTCATATTTAGAAGGAATGCTTTTGATCTGAAAGGGTTACTCCCTTCTTTCTCTCTCTCTCTTTTTTTCTTCCCCCTCTGATGCCATTTATAAAGACAGTTTCTTAAAAGATGCAATTTTTGGATACATCATGAAGTCATTTCTCACTCACCGGGTCTTGGCACAGATTCCCAGAGAGGATTTTTCCGGAGAAAAGGGGCCAGTTCTGGAGCCACACAGACGAATTCCCGGCCATCCCCTCTGCAGGCCAGATTTGCTGCATGGAAGCTTTAATTCCGAACCAAGTCAAGTCTATTCATGAATAATGAACAATGAAACACCAGGGCTGCCAAAAACCTGGGTTAGGAAGTGCGGCTTCTGAACTGGAACAGAGCATCCACGTCTGTGCTTCCCAGAAGGAGAAAGATCTCCCGCCTGGGGCCTCCCAGGTACACGAAGGACCCAGAGTGGTGGTGGTGCACGGGGGGAATTCTACTCCCTTTGCTCACCCCAAGGACCAGAAGCTACGGAGCTGTGGCGATGCTTTTGACTCTTCCTAAAGTCTTACCACTCCCCTAGCCCCTACTTCCCAGGCCTGTCCGTCTCAGTCACACGGAGTCCAGACTTCATGCCCCACGTTCTCCCCAATGCTGTCCTCTGGCCCCGGGGCAGCAGATATCTGGGACTCTCCCTGACATCCATTTTCACCCTCTCCATAGTAACAGAATCCTGGCTGGGACATGCCACCCAGAAAAAAAGATGACTCTGTGCTGATTTGGGCTCCCTCCCTTCTGAATACCAGCCAAACTCCCACCCCTTCCCTCCACTCCACCATCAGAATGCCATGACCTCTGTTGACCCAGGCCCCCTGAGCCTGCTTCTCTGAAGACAGTCTCACATCCAATCGGTTTGGTTTGGTTCAAGAGAAGCTTCTTGAGTGTCTGCCACGTGCTGGCCACTCTGCTGACCACCAGAGATGGGGTGGTGAATGACTGAGCCCCTCCCCGCCAGGAGCTCAAAGTCTAGAATTCCCTGCCGGCCGTGATGGAAGGTTTCCAACTGGTGCCATCCAAGGTGGTCACCACCAACTGCAAGGGTTGCTGAGCATTTGAAACGCTGCAAGTGGCAGCAAGGAGCTAAATTTTATTTGTCTTTCGTTTTAAGTCATGTAAGTGCAAATAGCCACTTGAATGCAACCCATGAGGGGCATGAAACTAGTGCAGGAGAGAGAAGGATGAGAAGAAAAATGCTGGGGGTTGAAGGAATTCTGTGAGGGGAAAATTGGGGCATTAGAAAGATGCGAACTGAGCTCCATCTTGAAGGAGGGGGAGGACCAGGAGACACATTGTGGGGGAAGGGTATGGCAGAGGGGAGGGGATGTCATGAGTCCATCCAGATGAGGAAGTTCTCTAGTGTGGCTGCAAAGAGGAAAGGGGTCCCTCTGGGCAGGAGAGGCAGCAGAAGTGGAGGGGCCAGGCTGTAAAGGGCTCCGGCTGTCCTCCGAAGGAATTTGGTCTGGCACTGACGCCGATGAGAAGTTCCACGAGGCTTTTAAGAAGGTGTGTTTTGGCAAAATCACCCTGCTGCAGTGTAGATGGTAGATTGAGTTTAAAAAGTGGATTCAGCAACACACATGTTAAAATACAGATACGTTATTAGATCTTAGGTGAGGGAGCACTTCAAGTTACACTGAAGATGCAGTTATCATAACCTGATAGGATGAAAAGAGATTCCATCAGTTCTGTGATAGTTCCTTCACTTCAGTAAGGACCTCTTCAGTGCAAACCCCATCTTCAGAAATAGTGCAAATGGGGTGGATGTTTCCAGTATTCTGGAGAACGTCTGAAACGCTTTCAAAATATTGAAGTGAAGTGAAGGTCGTTCAGTTGTGTTTGACTCTTTGCGACCCCATGGACTATACAGTCCATGGAATTCTCCAGGCCAGAATACTGGAGTGGGTAGCTTGTCCCTTCTCCAGGGGATCTTCCCAACCCAGGGACTGAACCCAGGTTTCCTGTATTGCAGGCGGATTCTTTACCAACTGAGCCACAAGGGAAATTTAGGATTTCTAATATCAAATTGCAAAACATTCGTGGCTATTTATTGAAGAAGAATCCTCTAGAAAACAACCCCAGACCTGGTTGCTGCTGTTTTCCTTCAAGCCTTCAAGATCTGTAATTCAGAATTTCCATTAATTTAGGCTAACCCATCCTCTAAATCAACTACAGGAGATCAACAGCCCATATACCCTAATTGGCTCTTTCCAATATATTTGCTTTAAAAAGTAAAAGTGCATGGCACATGACCAGTTTTTTCCGCTCTTCCTTTCACATATTGGACAGACACAAGTTCAAATAGATCCACAGGCAGCCACCAATGGGTAATGAATGACGGCCTGTCGATTTGCTGCTATTCAGGAGCAGCATGAAAGGCTGACCAAGGTCACATGTAGAACATGCTGCCTTTTAGGCAAGATTATTTGCCTCCCCCTCCCCTCCCCAGGGGAGAAAGGGAACAAGCATTTTTTTGAGCATCAGCACATTCCCAGTAGTTTAAATATCCAAATCTTACAACAACCCTATAACATAGGTATTATTATCACAACCTTGTTTTTTAACAAGGAAACTTGAGACTTGGAAAAATCCAGTAAATTATCGAGGTCATAAGTGTTAGAGGGCTTCCCTGGTGGCTCAGCTGGTAAAGAATCCACCTGCAATGCAGGAGACCCAGGTTCAATCCCCAGGTTGGGAAGATCCCCTGGAGAAGGGAAAGGCTACCCACTCCAGTGTTCTGGTCTGGAGAATTCCATGGACTATACAGTCCATGGGATTGCAAAGAGTCAGGCACGACTGAGGGACTTTCACTACAGTTAAGTTTTAGAGGTGAGAATTGTCCCCAGATTATTCTGTCTCCTCCCCACTGTGTGTGATTAACTCTTCCTGGCCAGGCTGGAAAGAGTTTCATGGAGGAAGTGACATTTGAAGGAGGCGCAGGACGAATGTCCTAAGGCGCGGAACTATGATGAGGCTGTTGAAAGAGCCACAAGGAAGGACCCATTTGTCTAGACAGGTAGGAAATAAGAATGAGAAGGGAGGTGGGAGCAAGACTGTGAAAGTACATATGCTTGCTAAGAAGTTTGTATGAGTCAACACAAACCAGCACCTCGTCACAGAAAACAAACCAAAATGTAACCCCCTGGTGGTGGGTTGATGACGTCACCTTCAGGTAGAGAAGGTAGCACCCTGTTGCCCTCTTGGGTGAGTCACAAAGTGAGCCCTGGAAAATATCATTCAGAAATCAGCTGGAAAAAACTCTTACTGGAAAAAAAGAAATCCGCCTTCCGAAAAGGGATTTTCTTGTTTTTTAAGAAAATATTTTTTTAACATTTAGGAGGCTTTTCAGGATGTATAGTATTTTTAAGGATATTTCATATTTTTATTGATGTATTTATTTTGGACTTCAGGTGCCGAGGACTGAATAAATCATACTTCTAATATTTTTCCATCCCAGGCCCCTGTCTTGTCTTATGTATTTATTTTTGTTTATTCACATTATCTATTTCTCCAGCTTCATTCCACCATCAGTCATTCTGATGGTTCATTGTGTATCTGTTTACTTGCACCTATTAGTGTAAATGGGTATTATTTTCAGCGCATGCATTTTTATTGAAGTATTATTAACACATAACATTAGTCTCAGGTGTACAATATAATGATTCAGTATTTGTGTATATTATGAAATGATGGCCACAGTGAGTCGAGTTAACATCTGTCCATCGTCATGGACAGTCACAAAAAATTTTTCCTGGGATGAGAGCTTTAAAGACTTATTTTTGCAACAACTTTCAAATGTGTAATACAAAATATTATTAACTGTAGACACCATGTTGTATGTACATTACATCCCCAGGACTTATTTATCTTATAGTTGGAAGTTTGTATATTTTGACCCCCTTCATCAACTTGTGAACCACACATGATCCCCTTCACCTACATGCGACCAAGGTCACATGTAGAACATGCTGTCTTTTAGGCAAGATTGTTTGACTTTGACTGAAGGAAATAAAGACTTTTTTTTAAGGGAGAGGGCTTCAACCTTTGAGTTATCTCACCATGTAGGTACTAGAAAAGAAAGTGTTAATCACTCAGTCGTGTCTGACTCTTTGCCACACTACAGACTGCAATCCACCAGGCTCCTCTGTTCATGGAATTCTCCAGGCAAGAATACAGAAACTATAAAACTCCTAGAGGAAAACATAAGCAAAACACTCTCTGACATAAATCACCACAGGATCCTCTATGACCCACTTCCCAGAGTAATGGAAATAAAAGCAAAAATAAACAAATGGGACCTAATTAAACTTAAAAGCTTTTGCACAACGAAGGAAACTATAAGCAAGGTGAAAAGACAGCCTTCAGAATGGGAGAAAATAATAGCAAACAAAGCAACTGACAAAGAATTAATCTCAAAAATATACAAACAGCTCCTGCAGCTCAATTCCAGAAAAATAAACAACCCAATCAAAAAATGGGCTAAAGAATTAAACATACATTTCTCCAAAGAAGACATACAGATGGCTAACAAACACATGAAAAGATGCTCAACATCACTCATTATCAGAGAAATGCAAATCAAAACCACAATGAGGTACCATCTCACCCCAGTCAGAATGGCTGCTACCCAACAGTCTACAAGCAATAAGTGCTGGAGAGGGTGGGGAGAAAAAGAACCCTCTTACACTGTTGGTGGGAATGCAAACTAGTACAGCCACTATGGAGAATAGTGTGGAGATTCCTTAAAAAGCTGGAAATAGAACTGCCATATGACCCAGCAATCCCACTGCTGGGCATACACACCAAGGAAACCAGAATTGAAAGAGACACGTGTAGCCCAATGTTCATCGCAGCACTGTTTATAATAGCCAGGACATGGAAGCAACCTAGATGTCCATCAACAGATGAATGGATAAGAAAGCTGTGGTACATATACACAATGGAGTATTACTCAGCCATTAAAAAGAATACATTTGAATCAGTTCTAATGAGGTGGATGAAACTGGAGCCTATTATACAGAGTAAAGTAAGCCAGAAAGAAAAACACCAATATAGTATATTAGCACATATATATGGAATTTAGAAAGAAGGTAAGGATGACCCTATATTTGAGACAGCAAAAGAGACACAGATGTAAAAGAGACCAACAGACTTTTGGACTCTGTGGGAGAAGGTAAGGGTGGGATGATTTGAGAGAATAGCACTGAAACATGTATATTACCATATGTGAAATAGATCGCCAGTCCAGGTTCAATGTATGAGCCAGGGTGCTCAGGACTGGTGCACTGGGATGACCCTGAGAGATGGGATGGGGAGGGAGGTGGAAGGGGGGTTCAGGATGGGGAACACATGTACACCCATGGCTGATTCATGTCCATGTATAGTAAAAACCACTACAATATTGTAAAGTAATTAGCCTCCAATTAAAATAAATTAACTTAAAAAAAAAAAAAAAAAGAATACTGGAGTGGGTTGCCATGCCCTCCTCCAGGGGATCTTCCCAACCCAGGGATCGAACCCAAGTCTCCTGCATTGCAGGTAAATTCTTTACCATCTGAACCACAAGTACCCATAACGTGGACAAAGTTCTATAAGTATTAAAAAGCATTCACTAAGTTTACTTATCAGTAGAATCTCTAATGTGCTTGGAAGCCAAAGTTTAAATTAACTTGATCTAGAAGACCCAGAGTCTTTCTCTACAAATTTGAATTGTTACATACAACTGTCAAATTTTTTTGTTTTTAATTCTTACACTAATAGGAACCATGAGATATCTAAAGCTGTGAGAATATGAAAGAATCATGCACCTTTCTCCATGTCAAGTCTAGTTAACCTGGACCAGAAATTGCAGGCAGCTGAGGTCTTGGCTTCCATCAGTGTAATCCCAAGCCCTGCCACCAACTTGAGTGGTTCCCAAGATGGCCTTCTACAGGCTTTGGAATTCCACTCACCGAGTCACATTCTCCCACCCACGCCATCTTCCTGTCTCCTTTGTCTGGCACATCGTAGGCACACTGGTCATAACTAAGTGGTCTAGTGGTTTTCCCTACTTTCTTCAATTTAAGTCTGAATTTGGCAATAAGGAGTTCATGATCTGAGCTCCTTAGTTCAAAAACTAAGATCATGGCATCTGGTCCCATCACTTCATGGCAAATAGATGGGGAAACAATGGAAACTTTAATTTTGGGGACCCCAAAATCACTACAGATGGTGAGTGCAGCCATGAAATTAAAAGACACTTGCTCCCTGGAAGAAAAATTATGACCAACCTAGACAGCATATTAAAAAGCAGAGACATTACTTTGCCAACAAAGTCCATCTAGTCAAAACTATGGTTTTTCCAGTAGTCATGTATAGATGGGAGAGTTGGGCTATAAAGAAAGCTGAGCGCCACAGAATTGATGCTTTTGAATTGTAGTTTTGGAGAAGACTCTTGAGAGTCCCTTGGACTGCAATGAGATCCAACAAGTACATCCTAAAGGAAATCAATACTGAATATTCATTGGAAGGACAGAGGCTGAAGCTGAAGCTCCAGTACTTTGGTCACCTGATGCGAAGAACTGATTCATTGGAAAAGACTCTGATGCTGGGAAAGATTGAAGGCAGGAGGAGAAGAAGGTGACAGAGGATGAGATGGTTGGATAGCATCACCGACTGGATGGACATGAGTTTGAGCAAGCTCTGGGAGTTGGTGATGGGCAGGGAGGCCTGATGTGCTGCAGTCCATGGGGTCGCGAAGAGTCGGGCACAACTGAGCGACTGAACTGAAGTGAGGCGCACCAGAAATAATTTGTCATGATTCTTGATTCCCCAGGTGTAGAGAAAGTATAGGACGTACTTTGAATAACTAGACACAGAAAAGGGCTGGTCTTTCCTGGACTTCCCTGTGGCCATAGCTACTGGGCCAGGGGGTCTCAAACCTGAGCATGCTTTAGAAGTACCTGGATGGCTGGTGAAAACTCAGATGGCTGAGCCCCACCCCCACACCCCCCACCCCCAATATTTCTGATGTGATGGGGCTAAATCGAAGTTGGAAAGAACAGAGCAAAAATGGCCACTGCTCGAATTTATTTATTTAGCTGTAGCAGAGAGACATCTTTCCCTATGTTACATAAAGGTGCCCTGGGGGATGGGACATTCTGAAAACTTTGGTCTAAATCAATGGTGACCTTGGGGAGGGCATTGTCCTCCCTAGACTTAATGGTCCTCATTGATGCGAAGCGGCAACAGAGATCCTGATATCCAATAAAATCATCTGTAGAGCATTTTTAAGATGCTGGTGCCTGGAAATTTGGCAAAACTTGGATACATTCAGTTACTGATGGTATTGAGTCGATGTTGATTTTCTGATTTTTTTATTGTATTTTTTTTAAACACCAAAAACATTCTGCATTGGGGTATAGATGACTAACAGTGTTCTGATAGTCTCAGGTGAACAGTGAAGGGACTTTGATCATTTTACTGTGGTTGCATAAAAGAAACCTGGTTTTTGTTTTGTTTTAAGAAAATACACACTGGAATATTTAGAGGTAAAGAGCCTTCATGTCTGCAAGTCTTAAATGATTCAGAGATGGAGAATGATCAAGCATGTGTGGTTAACATTTGGGGAATCTAGGCTAAGGGTAAATGGGAGTTTTGTACTATTTTTACAGTTTTTCTCTAAACCTAACATTATTTCAAAGTTTAAAAAGGAAAAAAAGCACCAGTAAGCACATGAAAAGATTCTCAATATTGTTCAGTTCAGTTCAGTCGCTCAGTCATGAGGGTCACCCCATGAATTGCAGCACGCCAGGCCTCCCTGTCCATCACCAACTCCCAGAGTTCACTCAGACTCACGTCCATTGAGTCAGTGATGCCATCCAGCCATCTCATCCTCTGTCATCCCCTTCTCCTCCTGCCCCCAATCCCTCACACCATCAGAGTCTTTTCCAATGAGTCAACTCTTCAAATGAGGTGGGCAAAGTACTGGAGTTTCAGCTTGAGCATCATTCCTTCCAAAGAAATCCCAGGGCTGATCTCCTTCAGGATGGACTGGTTGGATCTCCTTGCAGTCCAAGGGACTCTCAGGAGTCTTCTCCAACACCACAGTTCAAAAGCATCAATTCTTCAGTGCTCAGCCTTCTTCACAGTCCAGCTCTCACATCCATACATGACCATAGGAAAGACCATAGCCTTGACTAGGCGAACCTTTGTTGGCAAAGTAATGTCTCTGCTTTTGAATATGCTATCTAGGTTGGTCATAACTTTCCTTCCAAGGAGTAAGCATCTTTTAATCTCATGGCTGCAGTCAACATCTGTAGTGATTTTGGAGCCCAGAAAAAGAAAGTCTGACACTGTTTCCACTGTTTGCCCATCTATTTCCCATGAAGTGATGGGACCAGATGCCATGATCTTCGTTTTCTGAATGTTGAGCTTTAAGCCAACTTTTTCACTCTCCACTTTCACTTTCATCAAGAGGCTTTTTAGTTCCTCTTCACTTTCTGCCATAAGGGTGGTGTCATCTGCATATCTGAGGTTATTGATATTTCTCCCGGCAATCTTGATTCCAGCCTGTTTTTCTTCCAGTCCAGCGTTTCTCATGATGTACCCTGCATATAAGTTAAATAAGCAGGGTGACAATGTACAGCCTTGACGTACTCCTTTTCCTATTTGGAACCAGTCTGTTGCTCCATGTCCAGTTTTAACTGTTACTTCCTGACCTGCATACAGATTTCTCAAGAGGTGCGTGGTCGAGAGGAGCTACCCCATGTCTGAGGTCAGGGGCAGAAGCCGAGAGGACCCCATGCCCGAAGGGCGGGAGCCAAGAGGAGTGACCCCACGTCCAAGGTCAGGGGCAGCGGCCGAGAGTGCCAGGCTTCGACGGCGCAGGAACAGCTGAGAAGAGCTACCCAAGTCTGAGGTCAGGGGCAGCGGCTGGGAGGAGATACCCCGTGAACGAGGTCAGGGGCAGCGGCTGGGAGGAGCTACCCCACACCCCCACGCCCGAGGCCAGGGGCAGCGGCTGGGAGGACCAACCCCACATCCAAGGAGCAGTGGCTGCGAGGGCGCAGGACGGCCTAGAGGAGCTATCCCACGTTGAAGGTCAGGAAGGGCAGCGGTGAGGAGATACCCCTCATCCAAGGTAAGGAGCAGCGGCTGCACTTTGCTGGAGCAGCCATGAAGAGATACCCCACGCCCAAGGTAAGAGAAACCCAAGTAAGATGGTAGGTGTTGCAAGAGGGCATCAGAGGGCAGACACACTGAAGCCATACTCACAGAAAACTAGTCAATCTAATCACACTAGGACCACAGCCTTGTCTAACTCAATGAAACTAAGCCATGCCCGTGGGGCAACCCAAGATGGGCGGGTCATGGTGGAGAGATCTGACAGAATGTGGTCCACTGGAGAAGGGAATGGCAAACCACTTCAGTATTCTTGCCTTGAGAACCCGATGAAGGCAAAATGATAGGATACTGAAAGAGGAACTCCCCAGGTCAGTAGGGGCCCAATATGCTACTGGAGATCAATGGAGAAATAACTCCAGAAAGAATGAAGGGATGGAGCCAAAGCAAAAACAATACCCAGCTGTGGATGTGACTGGTGGTAGAAGCAAGGTCCGATGCTGTAAAGAGCAATATTGCATCAGATCAGATCAGATCAGTCGCTCAGTCATGTCTGACTCTTTGCGACCCCATGAATTGCAGCACGCCAGGCCTCCCTGTCCATCACCAACTCCCGGAGGTCACTCAGACTCACATCCATCGAGTCAGTGATGCCATCCAGCCATCTCATCCTCTGTCGTCCCCTTCTCCTCCTTACCCCAATCCCTCACACCATCAGAGTCTTTTCCAGTGAGTCAACTCTTCGCATGAGGTGGCCAAAGTACTGGAGTTTCAGCTTTAGCATCATTCCTTCCAAAGAAATCCCAGGGCTGATCTCCTTCAGAATGGACTGCTTGGATCTCCTTGCAGTCCAAGGCACTCTCAAGAGTCTTCTCCAGCACCACAGTTCAAAAGCATCAATTCTTCGGCGCTCAGCCTTCTTCACAGTCCAGCTCTCACATCCATACATGACCATAGGAAAGACCATAGCCTTGACTAGGCGAACCTTTGTTGGCAAAGTAATGTCTCTGCTTTTGAATATGCTATCTAGGTTGGTCATAACTTTCCTTCCAAGGAGTAAGCATCTTTTAATTTCATGGCTGCAGTCACCATCTGCAGTGATTTTGGAGCCCAGAAAAAGAAAGTCTGACACTGTTTCCACTGTTTCCCCTGTTTCCCCATCTATTTCCCATGAAGTGATGGGACCAGATGCCATGATCTTCGTTTTCTGAATGTTGAGTTTTAAGCCAACTTTTTCACTCTCCACTTTCACTTTCATCAAGAGGCTTTTGAGTTCCTCTTCACTTTCTGCCATAAGGGTGGTGTCATCTGCATATCTGAGGTTATTGATATTTCTCTCAGCAATCTTGATTCCAACTTGTGTTTCTTCCAGCCCAGCGTTTCTCATGATGTACTCTGCATATAAGTTAAATAAACAGGGTGACAATATACAGCCTTGATGTACTCCTTTTTGTATTTGGAACCAGTCTGTTGTTCCATGTCCAGTTCTAACTGTTGCTTCCTGACCTGCATACACATTTCTCAAGAGGCAGATCAGGTGGTCTGGTATTCCCATCTCTTTCAGGAGCCTGGAATGTCAGGTCCATGAATCAATATTGTTAGTCATCAACAAATCAATGCCACAATGAGATGCCACTTCACAGTCACTAGGGTGGCTAGAATTGAAAAGTAGGATGATAACAAAAGATGGCAAAGATGTAAGAAGATGGGACCCCTCATATATTACTACTGGGAATGGAAATTGGTACAGTCACTTTGAAAAAGAATCCATCTGTTGCACAAATAATTAAATGGAGTTAGAGACAGCACTTTGCCAACAAAGGTCCATATAGTCAAAACTATGATTTTTTAGTAGTTATGGATGTGAGAGTTGGACCATAAAGAAAGCTAAGCACCAAAGAATTGATGCTTTTGAATTGTGGTGCTGGAGAAGACTTTTGAGAGTCCCTTGGACTGCAAGGAGACCAAACCTATCAATCCTAAAGGAAATCAGTCCTACATATTCATTGGAAGGACTATGCTGAAGCTGAAGCTCCAATACTTTGGCCACCTGATGTGAAGAGCCAACTCATTTGAAAAGACCCTGATGCTGGGAAAGATTGAAGGTGGGAGGAGAAGGGGACAACAGAGGATGAGATGGTTAAATAACATCACCAATTCAATGGACATGAATTTGAGCAAACTCCAGGAGACAGAGGAGGACAGAGGAGCCTGGCATGCTGCAGTCCATGTTACATGCTATAACATGGATTATGCTTGTTAAAGATTCACAAGACCTTCCATGGGGTTACTGGATACATTGCCCTAAATGAAAGAAGTCAGTCACAAAAGACTATTATATGCTACCATTCACACAAAAAGTCTAGAACAGGGAAATCTAGAGACAGAAGGTAGGTTCCTAGCTGTGAGGAGGACAAGGAGATAGAGAGGTAATAGCCAAAGCATACAAGGTTTCATTTTGAAAATATTACAAAATTGACTATGGTAATGGACGCACGTGTCTATGAAGATACTAAAACCCACTGAATTGTACACTTTTCTAAGGAGAATGGGATGCTATTTGAATTATATCTGAATAAAACTGTTTTGTTTTTTTTTTTAAAAAAAAAAAAACCCTCTGGGACGTGGTTGAAAATCCCTGGTGTCTAGTTTTCAGGGTCTTCCACGAACTCTAATGAGTAGCCCAGCTGACAACTGCAGGCCACTCCTATATATTGACGCTACGCGAACACATGTTTAAACCATCCAGTTATTCTATAATCAGGGCAATATCCCTAGAGATCCAAAATTCGGTGGCACTGGGAATTCCATTTGTCTAAGCCACAGCCCTTCTTTAATCAGCCAAACTGTGTTTGATGGGTCTTCCCATGCCATTCCCCTGCCCCACTTCAAGACTGGACGCTTCCTGGATTGGCTGCCTGGCCTGCCCATTGAGCCAGACAGCGCCAGCCACAGAGCAGACACTGGGCTCATGCTGACTTGGAGATGTTCGCTCGCAGCTGAAGCCAGGTATTACCCTGAAGTGGTACATTTTCATCTTGATTTTCCTTTACTTTCTTCTCTTCCGCATGGTTCTGTCTTTGATGTGGCCTCCAGCAGTCACTGCTGCACTCCTGGATGCTGATGGCGGGGCACCAGCCACGTGTTATCCATGATCTCACGAACGAGGTACTTTTCCACTGGGCCCGCGGCCACAGCCCCTCCTCCACTCCATCCTTCTGTAGTCACCTCACCCTGCGGAGACTTCCGTCTCCTCCTGGACTCCACTTCTTAGAGACAGTTTCTGGGCGCTCAAGCCTAGCCATTGCCTGGCACTCTGTTATTAAATTGATTCTCTATTCCTTTAAAAAAAAAAAAAACAAAAAAAGAAGAACCACCACTTTTAGAAATCAGACCCGCAAGCTGAGTCTCCCGTCTGCCTTCCTGACCTGCAGCTTCATAGGAGGGGAAGGAGGAAAAAAACAAAACTCTCAACTGGAGGAAGACTGAGCGCGACTCCTTCGACCATTCAAAGGGATTTCAGGAAATCCTCCAGCCAACAGCCCAATTTCCCTAGCTTGAGAGTCAAAAGGAAATAGAAGAAAGGCCCCAGGGGGTTACTTATACCCTGAACAAGAAATGCAGGATATAAAACTGTGCGTGCTGTTTGCCCCCGATTTAAAAAAAAAAAAAAGATCATCAGACGCAAACCTGGAAGGAACAAAGTCTGAGTGTTAACAGTGGTGCATTCTGGGTGGAGGTGTGACAAGTGACGGAAGGTAGTCTCTGCTTCTTTTTATTTTCTGTACTAACCACTAATATGAGGGGAGAGAGGAGTCGAAGGAAAGAAATGTCAAGAAAGTCAAAGCTCTGTAGGGGGGCAACCAGCCCAGTCGTGCTCTTCTTATAGCCAAGGGTCCTTCTCCTGCGGCCTCCCAGCTGTGGGCTGTGCTCTACTCTTAGTGGGCTGGGGTCACTCCTAGTCTCTTAGGCATTTCAGACACCTTGTCGCTCCTCTGAGCTCAGCATCTGCCCCATCCATGACTGGACACGGAGTAAAAAGTGTCAAGTGCTTAGCACTGAATAAATACAAAAATCTTGCAGAGTGTTCCAAAACTATATTTTCTGACATTTTTAATATGAGGGTGCCTTTATAAGTTTTTTAATCTATCAGAACATCTCTACATCTTTTTTTTTTCAAGATTTGTTTTGATGTGGATCGATCTTAATAGAATGCAAAAGTAGGAAGTCAAGAAACACCTGGAGTAACAGGCAAATGTGGCCTTGGAATACGGAATGAAGCAGGGCAAAGACTAATAGAGTTTTGCGAAGAAAATGCACTGGTCATAACAAACACCCTCTTCCAACAACACAAGAAAAGACTCTATACATGGACATCACCAGATGGTCAACACTGAAATCAGATCGATTATATTCTTTGCAGCCAAAGATGGAGAAGCTCTATACAGTCAGCAAAAACAAGACCAGGAGCTGACTGTGGCTCAGATCATGAACTCCTTATTGCCAAATTCAGACTTAAATTGAAGAAAGTAGGGAAAACCACTAGACCATTCAGGTATGACCTAAATCAAATCCCTTATGATTATACAGTGGAAGTGAGAAATAGATTTAAGGGCCTAGATCTGATAGATAGAGTGCCTGATGAACTATGGAATGAGGTTCTTGACATTGTACAGGAGACAGGGATCAAGACCATCCCCATGGAAAAGAAATGCAAAAAAGCGAAATGGCTGTCTGGGGAGGCCTTACAAATGGCTGTGAAAAGAAGAGAAGCAAAAGCAAAGGAGAAAAGGAAAGATATAAGCATCTGAATTCAGAGTTCCAAAGAATAGCAAGAAGAGATAAGAAAGCCTTCTTCAGTGATCAATGCAAAGAAATAGAGGAAAACAGAATGGGAAAGACTAGGGATCTCTTCAAGAAAATCAGAGATACCAAGGGAACATTTCATGCAAAGATGGGCTCGATAAAGGACAGAAATGGTAGGGACCTAATAGAAGCAGAAGATATTAAGAAGAGGTGGCAAGAATACACAGAAGAACTGTACAAAAAAGAGCTTCACGACCCAGATAATCATGATGGTGTGATCACTGACCTAGAGCCAGACATCCTGGAATGTGAAGTCAAGTGGGCCTTAGAAAGCATCACTACAAACAAAGCTAGTGGAGGTGATGGCATTCCAGTTGAGCTATTCCAAATCCTGAAAGATGATGCTGTGAAAGTGCTACACTCAATATGCCAGCAAATTTGGAAAACTTAGCAGTGGCCACAGGACTGGAAAAGGTCAGTTTTCATTCCAATCCCAAAGAAAGGCAATGTCAAAGAATGCTCAAACTACCACACAATTGCACTCATCTCACACGCTAGTAAAGTAATGCTCAAAATTCTCCAAGCCAGGCTTCAGCAATATGTGAACTGTGAACTTCCTGATGTTCAAGCTGGTTTTAGAAAAGGCAGAGGAACCAGAGATCAAATTGCCAACATCCGCTGGATCATGGAAAAAGCAAGAAAGTTCCAGAAAAACATCCATTTCTGCTTTATTGACTATGCCAAAGCCTTTGACTGTGTGATCACAATAAACTGTGGACAATTCTGAAAGAGATGGAAATACCAGACCACCTGATCTGCCTCTTGAGAAATGTGTATGCAGGTCAGGAATGCAGGTCAGGAGGCAACAGTTAGAATTGAACATGGAACAACAGACTGGTTCCAAATAGGAAAAGGAGTATGTCAAGGCTGTACATTGTCACCCTGCTTATTTAACTTATATGCAGGGTACATCATGAGAAACGCTGGACTGGAAGAAACACAAGCTGGAATCAAGATTGCTGGGAGAAATATCAATAACCCCAGATATGCAGATGACACCACCCTTATGGCAGAAAGTGAAGAGGAACTAAAAAGCCTCTTGATGAAAGTGAAGAGGAGAGTGAAAAAGTTGGCTTAAAGCTCAACATTCAGAAAACGAAAATCATGGCATCCCGTCCCATCACTTCATGGGAAATAGATGGGGAAACAGTGTCAGACTTTCTTTTTCTGGGCTCAAAAATCACTGCAGATAGTGACTGCAGCCATGAGATTAAATGACACTTACTCCTTGGAAGGAAAGTTATGACCAACCTAGATAGCATATTCAAAAGCTGAGACATTACTTTGCCAAGAAAAGTCCGTCTAGTCAAGGCTATGGTTTTTCCTGTGGTCACGTATGGATGTGAGAGTTGGACTGTGAAGAAGGCTGAGTGCCGAAGAATTGATGCTTTTGAACTGTGGTGTTGGAGAAGACTCTTGAGAGTCTCTTGGACTGCAAGGAGATCCAAGCAGTCCATTCTGAAGGAGATCAGCCCTGAGATTTCTTTGGAGGGAATGATGCTAAAGCTGAAACTCCAGTACTTTGGCCACCTCATGCGCAGAGTTGACTCATTGGAAAAGACTCTGATGGTGTGAGGGATTGGGGTAAGGAGGAGAAGGGGACGACAGAGGATGAGATGGCTGGATGGCATCACTGACTCGATGGACGTGAGTTTGAGTGAACTCTGGGGGGTGGTGATGGACAGGGAGGCCTGGAGTGCTGCAATTCATGGGGTGACAAAGAGTTGGACATGACTGAGCAACTGATCTGATCTGATTGAATTTGTTACAATATTGCTCCTGTTTTATGTTTTGGTTTTTGGGCCACGAGGCATGTGGGATCTCAGCTTCCCAATGAGGGATCGAATCCACTCCCGCTGCTCTGGAAGATGAAGTCTGAACCACTGGACCACCAAGGAAGTCTTTATACATCTTTAAAAAACAAAAAAGCTTAACATCTTTCAGATATCTGAAATATCTGAAGTTATTTTGATATCTGAAAGTCAAAGTGTTGCTCAGTCGTGTCCGACTCTTTGCAACCCCATGGACTGTAGCTGCCAGGCTCCTCTGTCCATAGGATTTCCCAGGCAATAATACTGGAGTGGGTGGCCATTCCCCTCTTTAGGGAATCTTCCTGACTCAGGCAGGGATCACACTCACGTCTCTTGAGTCTCCTGTGTTGCAGGCAGATACTTTACCATCTGAGCCACCAGAGGAGACTTTGGTGTCTGGACATGGTCTATCCCTCCAGTTCTGTTTTCCTTGTTTCACTGTCCCCATTCCTAAGGGCCAGTGCTCTATGTTCCGATGCAAGGAATTGCCGTTGCAAAATCTATAGAGGTGGCAACTCCCAGGATACCTTTGAAGATGGTGTTTGGATATCACAGCGTAATTTGACAATAATCAGGATTGCTGCATATTGGCATACAAATGAAAGTGTAGATCAGTGGACCAGAAAGGAGCCCAAATCAGATTCATGTAGAAATCACCTGATTTCACAACGCATAACTGCAATTAAATATGTTATTTTCAATAAATGGTGCTAGATTAATTGGCTGTTCATGTGGGGGGAAAATGAATATTGGTCCCATACAGACATAAAATGTAATTGATCCAAAGTGGATCATAGACCTAAATTTGAAAAATAAAAATAAAGAGGCAGGGATTGTATGGAGAGCCTAACCATTTACTATCTGGTCTTTTACAGAAAAAGTTGGCAACCTCTCACTTAGACAATCAATAAAAGGAAAAGTCAAGACCCGATTTGTAGCATTTGCCAATGGTGTAAATACCCCCGCCAAGCTATGACATCACTGAACGCAGAATTGGGCTGAGAGAGGGCACAGCATCCCCTCAGGTCCAGGAGTTGTAAATAACCCCTAGAGCATGGGCAAAAGCAAAGTGTGGTAAAACTAGAAAGTGATGAGCTTGAGTTTTTATTACTTTTGTTCCTAATGAAATTTATGTAATTGTAAGTTTATAAATCTGATTTTCAACTATAGCTATTTGACAACAGCCAGCTTGCACAATTCCCCCAAACTCAACAATAGATTCTCCGAAGCCAGCCCCAGCACCTCACCGACTGGAGTGACTCATGGCCTGGCAGACAGACATCAGCCCTCTGGACCAGGTCCACACCAGGTTCTGCAGAACTGGAAAGAAGGCCCTCATCTGTACCCGCTCTGCTGTCTGGCCCTAAAGCAGAAGCATCTCTTATCATCCTATCTCCAAAGGCAGATGTTACTCACAGCCTTCTCTGTGTTCAGAATCCACACCCAGCCTTCCTCTCTCATGGTGCACAGGGCCTCCTATCTGCAACCTCCTTCCCCCTAAATGCAAACAGCTACCAGGAAGATCCCTGGGGACAGGAAAGACTCATCTGCCCAGAGTCACCAAACACAGGTAGTGTCTCTTCTCAGGTGTAACAGGAATTAGCACCTCACAATACTATAAACTCGACATAATTCCAATTAAAAAAAAAAAAAAAAAGGTAGGATATTTTTGAACTCCAAAATAAAGATCCAGAAGTTCAAAAATTGAATAGAAAAATATTTATGTGCTATTAAAATGTATTATTAACTGTAATTGCTCATATGATTCTGGCAGAGAAATACCCATATTCAGGTTACAGGAAGTTCAGAAATGAACTCCATTATGAGTGATTATCATATCAGGGTGTCCCTGTAGCTCAGTTGGTAAAGAATCTGCCTGTGATGCAGGAGACCCTGGTTCAATTCCTGGGTTGGGAAGATCCGCTGGAGAAGGCATAGGCTACCCACTCCAGTATTCTTGGGCTTCCCTTGTGACTCAGCTGGTAAAGAATCCACCTGCAATGCTTGAGACCTGGGTTCAATCCCTGGGTTGGGAAGATTCCCCTGGACAAGGGAAAGGCTACTCACTCCAGTATTGTGGCCTGGAGAATTCCATGGACTGTTACAGTCTCACAAAGAGTCCGACATGACTGAGCGACTTTCACTTTCATGAGTGATTAGTGCTAGAACCTGAATGTCTATGTTCCCCCAAAATTCATGTCTCAAAATTTGACCCTCAAGGATATGTGCCAGGAAGTGAGGCCCTTGCAATGTGATAAGTCATGAGGGCTCCACTCTCACCCCTATAAGAGATCCCCAGGAGTTCCCTCCACCACATGAGAGAAGAACCAGGAGACATCCACCTACGAACCAGGAAAATGATTCTTACTAGACACTGAGACAGCTTGATCTTGGACTTCTCAGCCTCCAGAATGGTGAGAAATAAATTTCTATTGTTTATAAGCCACCCAGTCTAAAGTATTCTGTTATAGCCACCCAAGCTAAGACACTGATAAAAGCCTTATTTCAAATCAGTGGGAAGAAATAGATTTTAAATACTAACCACACAGAGAAAACTGGACAAACTCCTGTGCTTGTGTTAAGATACTGGTCCCATCTCACTCAGTGTCCCTTGCAACTTGTAACACATCCATATGACAGGAGCTTCTGAATATTCTATGTCAAGAAGGTTCTCTGGCTCAGAAAAGGTGACATGCATCTTTCCATCAAACAACAAAGACTTCTAGAACTTAACATCTGGTTCTTCCATTGCCGGGAGGCTGAGCTAGATGGTGTAAGCACCTTTTTAGAGTCTTCGTAAATTTCTGTCTCTACAGAAGATATCAGGCTTCCCAGTTGGTGCTAGTGGTAAAGAACCCACTTGCCAGTGCAGGAGACATAAGAGACTCAGGTTCAATCCCTGGATTGGTAAGATCCCCTGGAGAAGGAAATGGCAACCTGTTCCAGTATTCTTGCCTGGAGAATCCCATGGACAGAGAAGCCTGGTGGGCTACAGTCCATACAGTTGCAAAGAGTCAGACACAACTGAAGCGACTTAGCACGCATAGAAGATATCAAACAAATATAAATTTTTATTCCTATTTGAGTGTAATCTCTCAAAGCAGGTGGCTCCAGGTAGCCTTTCTCAATGGGGTTCCTTAGCTGAACCCCAAAACCCAGATGGTGATGTGGGTTGACTTTTCTCAGCTCTCCTAAGGAGATGCCTAGGAGAGAATTCATTACACACACATAATGGATGCTTTAGGGCAGTGATCTCAAACAACTGGCACTAGAATCGCCTGGAGGTGTTAAAACAAATTGCTGGCCCCCTCCCTGCAGGCACTGGGGAGGGATGGATAAGTTGCACGTCAAGTTCTCTGATGATGATGAAGATGATGTTCGACCATACTTTTAAGAGCCGCTGCTTTCAAGAATTAGAGTTTACTGTCACTGCAGGCTCAGAAGAGCCATTGGGTGATTATGGGTGGCCTGAAACTCAATGTAGAATTGAACATGGTGAGTGTGAAAGGGACCCTTGACCTCCAACAGCTGGGCGTGACTGCTGAAATCATGCATACTTGAGTATTTTTACAGAACTTCCATCAATACCAGGATCTGTTTAAATTTTGCTTCCTGTCTTATGTACTTCTTTTTGGGGCCAATCCAATCAACAAAGGGCTAGATTGGGGTCTGTTCTGTTTCCATTTTCTAATCTCTTCCAAATTTTGAAGTCATTTTTTTAAGACTACAGTGGTGAGAGAAAAAACTATATAATCAGCTCAGCGTTTAAGAACAAAATCTTAAATTGAACTCCAGTTCCAATTAACTGAATTGAACATTGGCACGGGAAGGGAGAGGCAACCAGGGGTTTTGGGGTCATCCTGGCTTGTGTTGTGGGGAAGATGAGAAGGCAAGTTCAACATCTCAAGGAGAAAGTTGCATCTTAGTGGAAATTGAACAATGAGTGGAATTAAACATCTAGAAGTGGTGTTCAGGCAGAATGACAGCAAGGATGACAGGGAGGTGGGAAAATCAGGATCTAAAGAATGATTCAGTGGACCTGTTGAGCAGGAGACACAAGGAACAGTATTAGGAGGTGGAAATGTGAGGGCCTGAAGCTAAGAAGTTTAAACACTTTCCATAAGGAGAGTGTTTCTCAAGTAGGAAACCCAGACTTGTTCTCCTGGGATCACTGGTTCCTTATGAGAAATTATACATGTCACACTTGAATTTTTAGAAGACCCTGATATTTGATTTGGGCTTCCCTTGTGGCTCAGCTGGTAAAGAAGCCGCCTGTAATGTGGGAGACCTGGGTTCGATCCCTGGGTTGGAAAGATCTCCTGAAGAAGGGAAAGGCTACCCACTCCAGTATTCTGGCCTGGAGAATTCCATGGACTGTATAGTCCATGTGGTCACAAAGAGTTGGACATGACTGAGAGACTTCACTTTTCACTTTCATTGACATTTGATTTAGATGAGTTCCTCATACCTGAATCAGTTCAGTCCCTCAGATATGTCCGACTCTGCGACCCCATGGACTGCAGCACATCAGGCCTCCCTGTCCATCACCAACTCCCAGAGCTTGCTCAAACTCACGTCCATCCAGTCGGTGATGCCATCCAACCATCTCATCTTCTGTCGCCCCCTTCTCCTCCCACCTTCAATCTTTCCCAGCATCAGGGTCTTTTCCAATGAGTCAGTTTTTCACATCAGGTGGCCAGAGTATTGGAGTTTCAGCTTCAGTATATCAGTCCTTCCAATGAATATTCAGGACTGACTTCCTGTAGGATTGACTGGCTTGATCTCCTTGCAGTCCAAGGGACTCTCAAGAGTCTTTTCCAACACCATGCTTCAATAGCATCAGTACTTCAGCACTCAGCTTTCTTTATAGTCCAACTTTCACATCCATACGTGACTATTGGAAAAACCATAGCTTTGACTAGACGGACCTTTATTGGTAAAGTAATGTCTCTGCTTTTGAAAATGCTAAGTTGGTCATCAGATCAGATCAGTCACTCAGTCATGTCTGATTCTTTGCAACCCCATGAATCACACCACACCAGGCCTCCCTGTCCATCACCAACTCCTGGAGTTCACTCAGACTCACATCCATCGAGTCAGTGATGCCATCCAGCCATCTCATCCTCTGTCGTCCCCTTCTCCTCTTGCCCTCAATCCCTCCCAGCATCAGAGTCTTCTCCAATGAGTCAACTCTTCAAATGAGGTGGCCAAAGTACTGGAGTTTCAGCTTTAGCATCATTCCTTCCAAAGAAATCCCAGGGCTGATCTCCTTCAGGATGGACTGGTTGGATCTCCTTGCAGTCCAAGGGACTCTCAAGAGTCTTCTCCAACACCACAGTTCAAAAGCATCAATTCTTCAGTGCTCAGCCTTCTTCACAGTCCAACTCTCCCATCCATACATGACCACAGGAAAAACCATAGCCTTGACTAGACGAACCTTTGTTGGCAAAGTAATGTCTCTGCTTTTGAATATGCTATCTAGGTTGGTCATAACTTTCCTTCCAAGGAGTAAGCGTCTTTTAATTTCATGGCTGCAGTCACCATCTGCAGTGATTTTGGAGCCCAGAAAAATGAAATCTGACACTGTTTCCACTGTTTGCCCATCTATTTCCCATGAAGTGATGGGACCAGATGCCATGATCTTCGTTTTCTGAATGTTGACCTTTAAGCCAACATTTTCACTCTCCACTTTCACTTTCATCAAGAGGCTTTTGAGTTCCTCTTCACTTTCTGCCATAAGGGTGGTGTCATCTGCATATCTGAGGTTATTGATATTTCTCCCAGCAATCTTGATTCCAACTTGTGTTTCTTCCAGCCCAGCGTTTTCTCATGATGTACTCTGCATAGAAGTTAAATAAGCAGGGTGACAATATACAGCCTTGACGAACTCCTTTTCCTATTTGGAATCAGTCTGTTGTTCCATGTCCAGTTCTAACTGTTGCTTCCTGACCGGTGTGTAGGTTTCTCAAGAAGCAGGTCAGGTGGTCTGGCATTCCCATCTCTTTCAGAATTTTCCACAGTTTATTGTGATCCACACAGTCAAAGGCTTTGGCATAGTCAATAAAGCAGAAATGGATGTTTTTCTGGAACTCTCTTGCTTTTTCCATGATCCAGCGGATGTTGGCAATTTGATCTCTGGTTCCTCTGCCTTTTCTAAAACTAGCTTGAACATTAGGAAGTTCACGGTTCACATATTGATGAAGATAGCTTTTTTTTCAAGGAGCAAGAGTCTTAATGTCATGGCTGCAGTCATCATCTGCAGTGATTTTGGACCTCCAAAAATAAAGTCTCTGTCTCCATTGTTTCCCCATCTATTTGCCATGAAGTGATGGGGTCAGATGCCATGATCTTAGTTTTCTGAATGCTGAGTTTTAAGCCAAATTTTTCATTCTCCTCTTTCACTTTCATCAAGAGTCTCTTTAGTTCCTCTTCTCTTTCTGCCATAGGGTAATGTCATCTGCATATCTGATGTTATCAGTATTTCTCCCGGTGATTTTGATTCCAGCTTGTGCTTCATTCAGCCCAGCATTTCACATGATGTATTCTGCATATAAGTTAAATAAGCAGGGTGACAATATACAAACTTGACATATTCCTTTCCCAATTTGGAACCAGTCTGTTGCTTCATGCCCAGTTCTAACTGTTGCTTCTTGACCTGCACACAGATTTCTCAGGAGGCAGGTAAGGTGGTCTGGTATTCCCATCTCTTGAAGAATTTTCCAGTTTGTTGTGATTCACATAGTCAAAGACTTTGGCGTAGTCAATAAAGCAGATGTTTTTTGGAACTCTCTTACCTGAATTCTCACACCTGAATACCACCACTTTATTTTAGGGTCCTTGTTTGTGTCTGTAATTATCTTGGTGCCAAATAAGAATCAGATATCACAACTTGTCATATAAATGAAGTATTCATGTTAGTTCATTTATTTTGAAGACAAAGTGAGTTCTTGCCCTGTATATTTTACTCAGTTCACACAAATACATTTGAAAACTTGTCTAATTTTCTAGGAATATTATTTATTAGGTGAATTCTAGGAAAGATTGGTTCTAAGTGCATCAATTTTCATGGAGGAAATGAGGTTGTAAGGATGCACCCCAACAAAAGGGTCTAGAATGTTTAATGGGGAAAGTTCACCAACTCTTTAATCATTCCAATTCTTTTCAAGTTGTTCCAAAACAGTTTAGAAGAAGACATTCTACTAAGTTCTTTCCATGAAGCTAGTTTAACACCACAAAACCTACAAAGACTAGACCCATACAGAAGAAAAGTACAAACCAGTATCACTTGTATTTATGCAAAAATTCCTGATAAAATTATAGCAAACAGAAGCAGCTTATTTAAATATAACATATCCTAACCAAATGGTATTTATTTCCAAAATGTAATGATGGATAATAGGAAATGAATTAATGTGATTCATCAAATTAACTGATCTAAGGAGAGAAACAAGATTATTTCCATGTTAGTCACTCAAGCTGTGTCAGACTCTTTGCAACCCCATGGTCTGTAGTCTGCCAGGCTCCTCTGTCCGTGGAATTCTCCAGGCAAGAATACTGGAGTGGGTTGCCATTCCCTTCTCCAGGGGATCTTCCTGACCCAGGGAATGAAGCTGAGTCTCCTGGATTGCAGGCAGATTCTTCACCCTATGAGCCATCAAGGGAGCCCAACAGATACTGAAAGTATTTAATAAAGTTTAACTGTCCTTCTTCATTTAAAAAAATAAAATATGAATCTATGAATCAAATGTTCCCTTCAGTGGGAATCCAGCACCATGCCCTTCAGCGGGAATCTAGAGGGCTTTTCAAAACAGGAGCATGACAAAAATGACTGCAGTGACCTGTTATTTAACTTTAACCTGCAATTCGTGAGCACAGGCTCAAGTGGGCTCTCAGAACTGCCAAGATGTCCTCTATGCCCCTGGTCCCTTCCTTCTGCACAAGCAGGGACAATTCATATCTACTCTTTCCTCAGCCTTATAATACTGCCTTCCCCATCTTACTCATCACTGAGGATCACTTCCTGATTTGCTGAGACTAAAGCAAATGGATTTTCAGAGACTTCCTCCCACCCATGCCTCTGCTTACCCTACCCTCCTACCACAGACAAACATTGATGTTAAAGCCAAGCCCTCTCTGCTTGTGCACTAGATTCCCTCTCGTCTCCCCCCCCCGAGACTTGGTTCCAACAATCCTTCCCATCTCCTACATCATCAGTCTTCCTTTTGCTATTGGGTCATCCCATCAACCAAATGCCGCTATTCCATCTTAAAAAAACAAAAACAAAAACTTGATTCTGCTTTTACTAACGGCAAGCATCCCACTTCTCTGCTCCTGTTACAGCAAAACTTCTCACAGCAGCTGTGTTTGGCTCTACTCCACCAAAACTGCTCCTATCGATTCCCAATGGCCTCCACATGGACAAACCCAATCTCTCAGCCAGCTTCTTACTAGACCTGTGAGCGTCACTGACACATCTGACCCGTTCCCCTTGACTCATTTGCATCCCTTGGCTTTCAGTTGACCAGTAACCACACCTTTTCATTTTCCACCACTGGTTCCTCTTCTGAGCTCTCAGCATTGGAATGCCCCATCCATTCTTTGGTCCTCTTCTTTCTTCGTCCCTCTAATCCAGTCTCGTAGCTTCAAACACCACCTGGCATGTTGAAGGCTCCCCAGTTTTTATCTCCAATGAAGATTTACCTCCATTCCAGATTTGTATATCCAACTGCCTTCCTGATGTTTCTCCTTGGTATCTAATAGTCATCTCAAACCATCACACTCAATACTTCAGTTACAGCCTCTGCGTCCAAACCTATCCTACCTGCAATCTTTGCTACCTCAGATCATGGACTCCGTGCTTCTCCAGTTGTTCAGGCCACAGGACTTGCCTTCACCTCTAATACATCACTTCCTTTCACACGCCATTTCTAATCCGTTAGGAAATCTTCCACCTTTGCAATACACACAGGCAAAAGGAGAGTGAGAAACAAGGATAGTGCTAACATGAGCCAAGACGAGAAGCATGGTGCATATGAAAGTCACAAGGGAAAAGATGTTACTGGGACCAATGGTCTCTACTTGGAAATAATAATAAGGATCCACAGGGAACAGAATAAGTTCAAGTCGTGAAGTTACCAAAGACAGGCAAAAATGAGCCTGAGGTGGTTAAGTTCCTAAATCATGGAGTGTGCGTGTGTGCTCAGTCACGTCCAACTCTGCGACCCCATGGACTGTAGCCCGCCAGGCTCCTCTGTCCATGGGATTCTCCAGGCAAGAATACCAGAGTAGGTTGTCATTTCCTAATTCAGGGGATCTTCCTGACCCAGGGATGGAACCCACGTCTCTTGCATCTCCTGCATTGGTAGGTGGATTCTTTGCCACTGTACCATGTGGGAAGCCCATGGAAAGTTCCCACAGTCCCACCCACTCAGCCACTCTCCTGGCTCCCCCACCCAACGCTGACCAATGCTAAAGAAAACCAGTGTGACAGGGTAAAGGGGAAGGGAGAAAGGGGCAATGAAACTTCAAGAGAACAATTTAAATTTTATGCATCAACTTGGATACTTCAAATTTCAGATCAACATTTCCAAATTTACTGTCTGGTCACGTAGTTTTTACTTTTTCTCTCCTGGGACCTTTCCAAGTCATCATCTTCTTAGGTTTCCTGTGCACTTCATATTGTACACTGAAGACACCAATTTGACCTGACTTTATCAGAAGTTCCAAAGTTTCTGCACATGGAAAAACACCTCATTCTCACCTTACACCCAGTGACTATAACCAGTTTCCACAATGTTTTCCAATTTAAGAATTCAACATCCTAAAGCTATTTTAAAATCCTTATTTTGGTAACCTTATTAATTTATATAATGTCAATGTCAGGGCTTAAAATCTTTCAGGGAGGTTATGATCAGGATATTTATCTACTATTGATTCTCAAATATTAGATGCAAATGCATGTATAAAGAAATCTATCATTTGAAATATTATGGTTCTCTGAAAAACACTGAAAAACACTGAAAAAAAGCTGAAGGAAAGTTCAACTCCTTGAAGATAGTACAATATAAACAGAGCGATTTTTAAGACTTCTACTGTGGCAGCAATACCATAATGGTTAAGAGACCAGATCTTGGAATAAAAAAGCCTAGATTTTAAACCTAATGTGAATTTAAGCAAGTGACTTTTATTTTCCTCCTGTAAAATGGGAGGTAAATGTGATTATAAAAGGGCAACAATGAGAGATCCTTGTGGTGATGGCATTATTCTGTTTTATGGGCAGAACTGAGTGAAGGGTATACAAGAGCCCTGGATTATTATTTACAACCTCATAGGAATCTATGATTATTTTCAAATAAAAGGTTTAAAGAAGTCACTCACAAATGTTGCATTAAATTTTATATTAATTTCTAAGTCATCCTAGGCAATTACATGTTTTCATTTTCTAACTGAAATAAAGTGAGATTTCAAATTACTTCAAATTTAACAATCATATAACCAGAAGGTGGCGCTATTACTTCATGAATATACCACATCACAGACCTAGCTAGGCACGGTCACAAAAATCAAACTAGGACCTTATGGATTAAAATTGTAAATTCAACAGTAAATTGCATTGAATACTGTAAATTCAGCAGTATTAATACATGTCTTAAATGAGGTTTGACAAAAATGTGATATCTTCATAAGTCATTAAAAAATAAACAACTCATATAAACAATCAATTCTAGACCCAACAGGGAAGTTTACGTATGGCAAATACAAACCCATCTAAGTGAGTTTACAGCCATGTCCTGTGTGAAATGTCAATCCCCCCCCGCCCCCACCATAACAAGGAAGATTGTTATCATATCTGGTACTAAGCTGTTACATCATTCCATTTTTATATGAACATTTTCTGCCTCACTGTTAGAACTGTTCATACAGACACAAGTACGGCTTTAACTAGAAGTAAAAAGACGACTGAGAAAGGGATCTCTTTTTCCCTTTTTGGTAAAAGTAACGAAGTTTTTTGAACTTTCTCATTTTTTTAATTTAAAAACATTTAAAATACTTTTAAGAGAAAGAAATGAAGTTGCACCAGTTAATACATCCTTAATCCAGTCTCATTAGATGCTGGATACACAGCAAAGGTGGACTATTTGTTATTAGTCGCGGGTGCGCGAGAAGCAGCCTCTAACACTTAATGGGGTGTTTTTACAAGTCGTGTCCACAGCCCATGTGTGGATCAGCACGTCCTCTGCACTCATTTTTAGTCATCTCACACCCATCTAACTAATAAATAACCAAGCAATACAAGTGCAGCCCAGATGACTCAAACAATGCTTTGAACCCAACATTGTTGATATTGCCTTTGAGAATATGCTTTCTAATTAAGCAAAAATAAGCTCATTTTCCCCAAAACACTCATCTTTCCTTGCACAATTTCTTATCAAGTTATGCCTTTCCAAGGCTACCAACTAATTAGCCTGTTCTTAAACATGTAAATTCACGTCAATTAATCAAACATATTTTGTATTCATTTCATTGTTTACACAAGAACTGAATCAGTCCCAAGAAATAAGTTAGAATTAATTCTGAGTTTATTTTGAAGCATTACAGTGTTTAACCAGTTTGACATATAAAGATACCAGACATAAAAGTAAACATTGGGAAGCACACATACATTCCCATTCTGAGAGAAGACATATTACATATACAGAAAAAAATGCAGCAAATATTAAGGTATTCAAAGTCATTCTTTGACAATTCGGATGTGACATATTTACAAGAAAAGTATATGTTTTAAAATAATTAAATAATTTTCATAGAATTATAAAAGTATTGAGATAAATATTAGAAGACCCTGACAATCACAAGAACATTTTCCTATGCTACTGAATGCAAGGGTAGTTCTATAAAAAGTCCCAAAATAGAGCTAATATTTTGCCACTATGAAATATACCAAATTACCAATACCAAAATATTAAAATGAACACGCAGTGTGGAAGCTGTACCAAAGAAAACAGCATTAGGCTCCTGAATATCGCCAACTATCTGCATAAGACTTCTTAGGCGTGCTCATGAGAAAAAAGCCGACGAAATGGATGCATATGAAGAGAAAATAACAACTCAAAACTTTTCATTCTACCATTTTCAAATGTAGCTGCAAAAAAAGAAGAAAAATCTAAATATAAGTTTCAAAAATAATAGCTTATGAATAAAAATGTTGAGTGGTGCATTCTTTATGCATTTGGATTTTTAAACTGATGCTACGATAATTCTAGTGTAACAGATAGTAACCTCTGGACCACACTCTGATTTAAGAAATCCACTCCCACTTTCTCGCTCTCAAACAAAAAGTCTTCTGAGAAAATGAAAAGGAGAAACAGCGACATGTATGAATTCAAAACAAAACAGTACTGTAATATGGCAAAATATCATAAAAAATAGCAGCATATGAAATTCAAGACTATTTTCTTAAAGCGAATGTTTAAGACTGAACCGTAGAAACAGTACTTGGTCAAACTGGTCTATTATTCAATACCTGAAACTAAAGATGTTTTTTAGAGAGGAGCTTATATTTTTGACATCCCCATGATTAAATGTATACTCAAATTTGTGCTTAAAACATGTATTGCACAGATAGTAGAATAACAACATTCTGGTATCTCTAACACAAAATGGTATGCTATTTAGCACATTAACTTATGCTACTAAAAATTTATTTTATCCCAACTGTTTAAAACCAATCACATAGGACTTTTAAGTACATTAATCTCAAAACATTCCTAAACAAGATGAACACTTGAATACAGGTTACTAGTGACAAAAAGCAGAAGCTACAACCACATGACTAAGGGCAGTATCTTTACATATAAACGAGGTCTTCCACTGATTCAAATATAGAAGAACTATTTACAAAATTTTGACAAGAAAATCAGACCTCCAAGAAATTTCATACCAAATAATTTTCACTGAATAAAAAGTAATGACTGTGCTGCACATCTTGACTAAGATTTTACAAACAAATGTCCAAGATCTACCTATCTGAATTCTAATTCTCCCCTTTTCTCCAACAGTACAACCCACAACCCTCACTAACAGTTCAATAATACCCTCTCTATGCAAAATGCACTGCTCACCTTGAGATCCAGAGCGACAAAAATGGTTATCGTTTCAAAACTGTCCACACTGTAGTATAAATTTTACAGCACCACAGACATCATGAGTTTAGACATCTTTGTCTGGCAATATTTCAGTCAATAATATTAACCAGTAAGAATGTGTAGAGACTGAACATCTAATAGGAAGTCACAGTAGCATTTTTAAAACAACCAAAGTAATTAATAAGCATTTTTCATGTTTTAAATTGTGAAGCGGCTAAACTGTCAAATTCACGGAAAAAGTGTCTCTCACACACACACACACACACTTTTATCATCCCAATGAGAACAAAGCTTCAGACAGTTGATACTAACAGGGCTTTTTTCTTTCTTTTAAAGAAATTACATTTAGTTTGGCCACTTGCTAGCTTCTTGGCTTACCAGCTTATAAAGAAGACAGCGACGAGGCAGGATACTCTACGCATTAAAACCCACTTCCCCTTTATCATCTTTGGCGAGAAGCCTTGTGAAAAGGACACTGAGGGCTGATGAGGCGGGTCAGGCTCCACGAGCTTCCACCTCACACGTCACTGACTGGAAGGCTTGCGTCATCCAAGTCCACGGGGTCACAATCTTGTTCCTGAGGGCCATTTTTACTTCGAGGTTTTAGCAGAGCTTGTTCGGTCACTTTGGAAGCTGGTTCTCTTGGAGAGACAGTCTGGACCTTGAAGTTCCCTGGCTTGACCTTGGCAAGAGATTCATAAAATCCTCGCTTCTCCATGGGAAAGCTTGAGACCAAAGAGTTGCTGCGAGAGGCTGCGGAATGTGGGGTGGCTGCTGCGGCACTGGCAGGGAAGAGAGCGTGTTTGGGCTCGGGAGGACTGTTGGAATGCTCCTGCAAAGAGGAGTGGTGGTCAGACACAGGCAATCAATAACGACAGGGTTAGTAACTCAGTGTGAGACTTTATTCTCTGAAAAACAAACAGAACAAGACACACACAAAGCAGAAGCATGAGCCGTGCAGCGTACGTGTGCAAGTTCTTTCCCAAAGCAGTGCATTTTCAGGGGTGAGTTTAGAGCGATGACAGCCAACAACCATTTCCACTGAGAAACCAGTTCTGTCACCAAAGTCAAATCTGGCAGCTTTGACACTTGAAAGGCTCAGTCAGCCTAGACTGGAATGCAGTGTACCAACTGCAACTCAACTGTGTTTAACAGGGGGCCTACCAGCTTTACCATTTTTACTTAAGAGTTTATTCTCAATAAACAGTAGGAATTATCCCATATGTTTTAGAAAGATTAAACAATGAAAATGTAGAATATAAAAATAAAAGGCAATTATTTCTTTAATAAGCAGAACTAAACATTTTTCAAACCTATTATTTTATCTGGTAGCCTCATAAACTTAGTTTTTGCTTCCCTGATATCATAGTCCTTTTGCTTCTTATTTAACTGCATTTATTTATTTTTGCATATGGCACACATTCACATGGCTTAACATTTTAAAGAGAGCAAAAGGTACATACTTCAGCATTTATTAAAACTGTTATAAGATAATTTCAGTTGTGAGTATTCAACATGCTTCTGACCAAATCAAATCTAAAGTTAACCTTAAATATGACCATACCAAATGCACTGCCATATAGTTCCTATTTTATTGTGTTCATTTGTGACATTGGTGGCTTTGTAAAAAAAGGGCTACAAACAAACCACCGAAACACTACAGATTCCCATTAGATGGCTAAATTTCACCTAAGAGCTAATATGCCATGCAAACTATAGTAATATAGAGTTTATCCAATGCATGTGCACCTGTGAGTTTGTACATATTACCACAAAGGTGCATTTCAAGTGGTGTAGTATAAAAAAGTTCCCAAATACATGAAATACAGAAATCAAAATTCTTGTGGCAACTCAGGAAATTAAGCTTTATAAAATAGACAGGACTTTTTAAATTAGTAAAGTTCTATTTTTTTCATTATTTTTTTAATAGACATATTCAACCTGATGACTATAGTGAAATAGTTTGCGTTAGTGTTGACAAAGTCAGTTATGATAACTGCAGAAGGCAGTTTGGTTAACTCAACTTTCTAGAATCAGTTGTGAGTAGTGAGTAAGTCCGGGCCCTCTAGTAAGAAGGCATGTGTGCGTGAGAGCCCACATACGTGCTGCATTCCCCAGTTCTTGACGTATACCTCTGTATACAAGGGTTCGACAGCCTTCTGGCCTGCCGCATCTGGAACACAGTGCAAAGCTAAGATTAGAGTTAACCTATCCTGGAAAGGGGAGGAAAAGAGACAGTTCTGCTGACAGAGACAGAGTCCACTTTGCCCCCACCACAAAGCACAAAACACAAACACCCTTCTCCAACTTTTCCTCTTCCCAACAGATATTGTTTTTGCAGAGAGTCTCATACTTGACCACTGAAAAGGTCACATAAAACACAGGTGGTTACAAAATTAACACCTCTAAAAGTAATTTCTGAGCTATTCCCAAAAGGATATAAGAAGAATAACTTTAAAAGTGAGAAAAGATGGTGTTTTTTGTATTTACTGACCTAGAGTCATTTCTAACAAGAAAAGATTAAAAGACAGCATTACTGCAATACTAGCACTGCAGGAAAATACTAGAAGTGCAGAATATCAGCATTGACAATGAGTCCCGGTAATAAAGGCTATCATGCTATGCATCAGTGTTAGACTGTCTTCTGTAGACAAATACACTGCATTTTAAGATGCTTGCAAGTTTTTCATTCCTTAGATTTGTATTTTCAGATCAGAGATCAGTGACCAAAATATCCTAAAGCTAAATCTTATTCTTATGATGTACATGGTAAATTAAAAAGTAAAAACATATTCTTACTGAGAATGGTTTAGTTGATTTAATTTACTATACTGCCACAAAGATAATTAACATAGTGAAAAGAAGCCTTTTAAATTAACCAAGTGAAAAATGAGAATGAAATGGAAAGAGAACATTGTATTTAAGGTTCAAGCTGCTCAACTGTTTTATGGCGCTATTAAGGCAAAAAACCTAAACTGAAATTACAGGAAGTTAAAAAGGAAACTGAGAAAACTTCACAAAATTGTGTAATGCTACAACTAAAGGTGCTTTAAATGATTAGGTCAAATACCACACTAAGACTTGGTAAAATTATACCAAATCTGGACTTACTGACAAGTAAGAACTCCTAAAACAAAACAAGGAAATGTTCATTCTTTAGTTGCCCTGCTTGTGCATTTAAGACAATACAATGCACAGAAAAGTTATGTATACATAACACTATAGGAAGCATTAAATTAGAAATGCATTATTTTTTTTTTTTTGCAAGTCCAATCTGTATGAAAGTCAACATGCAGATAAATCTCAAAACAGAAAGAAATCAAAAGGATTAGGGGGAGAGGAAGAAAAATAACTTGACAGGATTGGGGATCCAAGGGAGTACCACCCCAGAGAACAGGAAACATACAGAAGACGCTGATCTGCCGGGTCCCCGCTGAGCTACAATGGCACCCGAGACTGCTTTAATCCAACTGTGCATCTCTTCAGGGCTATCAGCCTAAGGGGAAGGAAGCATTCATTCAAGTTTTCCTCAAAATCAGCTCTTGTGTCTATAAATCCAACGTGTTCATCTTGGTACGTCAACAACAAAATCAGCCTAAGGCAATGGTTTCTAAGAAATTTTAGAAATCGCTTTTTTGAACCAGGTTTTGCGGGTAAATTATAACACACAGAAGTAAGTTGGGCACTTAATGTTCTAAGATGAGACACGTCAAAAAGTGTCAACATGAACAGTTTTGGAGAGAAAACAAGAAGAGGAGGAAGTCAAAGATCTTCTCATTTTGCTCTCCAATCGTTACACTTGTCTGAATTTTGAAGATGGATATTTATGTAATTGTGCGGTAAAAAAAAACAAAAACCACTGTGACATCATTTTATGTTATTTTTCTAAAAACAATTTCTAATTGTACCCTAAAACGGTGTTGGCAGTCCTATGCCAAAGCATGCTCTTCCTTGATAGGACTGTGGCTTCCAATGTGCATCAGAAGCCTTCCAGTGACTTCAATTAAACAAGGCCCTCAGAGGGGTGGTGAAGTAGGGCCCCTTCCAGATTAAGTTTAAAAATTTTAAAGACACAAGTAATATTTTTGAACCAATGATAATAACAAAGAGTTTTTAAAAGGGAAAAACTCAAAGCAGGCAGAGGTAGAGTATACTTTTGTTCACTATAAACAAGAACACCAGTCTAGAAATCAATTTGGTAAAAGACAGGTTTAAAAAAGCTTGTGCTCTAATAGTGATTCCTGATTCAGAAACTGATCAGAAGGAAGTAAGAAACCCAGACAAGTTTATTCACAAAATGTTCACTAACACGTTATACCACAGTAAATGTACAAAAACTATGTTAATGAATGACCAGTAACAGTACAGAAATAGTTTAATTGTAAAACCCTGATATGAGAGAGCATAGTTCTAAAAGGCTTTCAGAGAATTCTTAATGACGTGGGAAAAAGTGACCATAATATAGTGAATAAATAGGATATAACACTATATTTCATATGATCCCACTTGGTATAAAAAGATACAGCCTAAAAAGAACAAACAAACAAACAAAAAGAACAGCTGCCTGAATGTAGAATTCTACGTTTTATAAAGCACCTTTCTCTTCACATTTCTGTATTTTTCTACATTTTCTGCAAAAAGCATATGTAATAACTTTTAAAAACAAAACTAAATTTAGTTCTTATGAAAAAACTTTTAAGTAAATTAATGTGTTAAATAAAAAGCATATTTTAAACTTAAACACAGGATACCTATCCACCATTAGTGAAATAAGATCTACTATTTACTTTTATTACAGATATTTGAGTCCCCCTTTTTAGAAAATTACCAAAAAAGTGATATAACTGAAATTCCAAAATATGTGCAAATATAATCCAAATTGAAAATACAGACTTGACATCTAAATAGTACATTTCCCTTCCTCCATATAAAACTTAATTCTATTCAATTAACGTATAGCAAAGAATGTCTCTTTGCTGAACATATGATCTACCAATAATCTTAGATACAGCATCATTTTTATTAAGTTGGCAATTACATTTGTCATATTTTTCCTAACTTCTATGAGCAACACGTCTATTTATGTTTATTTCACCTCTACAATTATTAATCCTTGTTAGGAGGACGTATAATCTCGAAAGAAGTATCCTACCTGCACATAGAAAGTTCGAGACGATGTTACAATTTCAAAGAGGTTGTCTCTCATCATTATGTCACTGTTAACAAAACAAATTTTCCAATTGTACTCAAGAAGCAATTATTTGAGTTTTCTTTTCACTTATTTACTCAGTACCAAATACGTGTTAATAAATATTAAAGATAAAATATTAATTTTATTAAAAAATACCAAATGATCATTTTTCAATGTATTCTTGCATTGAATTCTACATATTTTATACAGTTACATGTATTTTTAGAAAAGTGCAAAAACAACTTTAAAATCCAAAGTTTTCAACTGTGAAGAAAGAGTCTGCTCAAAGAAACAGTGGCACAGTTAACATATTTTCTTACTAAAGCTCTATTTTGCAGCAACCTTGAAATACTAAAATTATTAATACATCAATCCGTCAAGTATGACAGAAGTTGTTCATATTAAATTCTGTCCTTTCCATTAATAAGCTTAAGAATTGTTCCCTAATTTGTAGTTTTCAAACAAACAAACAAAAAAATTTCAATATTTAATCTGAAGGCTTTGAAAGTTTTAGCAAAACTCACTGGCAGTAATATAGAAAAATATCATCTGAAAGTGCATCAATTACACTGAGGAACTATAGACTGTGTGCTAATAGTTGTGTTAGGCACCAAGTCTGAGGGGGTGCTTACCTTTGCTTACATTCCTGGACTTTATGAACCTCCTTAAGTGGTATTACACGGAGAGGTTCCTTTTCCTATCAGAAAAAAAGCAGATAAACAGACATACATTTTTAAAATCTTTCCAATCATTAGTTGTCTTATTTGGAGATCTATTGTGAAAATCATGCTTCCTTCCTGACACACATCTAAGACATAAATCTACCTTCTTGAACCATCTAGCATTAGAAGGGCTCAAATATTATAACCTTTACACTGTGGTTTGAAACAAGGAAACTGACATATAACCCATGTTCACATTACTTATGTCCTAAATGATAGTGCCTGTGGTCATGTATGGATGTGAGAGTTGGACTGTGAAGAAGGCTGAGCGCCAAAGAATTGATGCTTTTGAACTGTGGTGTTGGAGAAGACTCTTGGGAGTCCCTTGGACTGCAAGGAGATCCAACCAGTCCATTCTGAAGGAGATCAACCCTGGGATTTCTTTGGAAGGAATGATGCTAAAACTGAAACTCCAGTATTTTGGCCACCTCATGTGAAGAGTTGACTCATTGGAGAAGACTCTGATGCTGGGAGGGATTGGGGGCAGGAGGAGAAGGGGACGACAGAGGATGAGATGGCTGGATGGCATCACTGACTCGATGGATGTGAGTCTGAGTGACCTCCGGGAGTTGGTAATGGACAGGGACGCCTGGCGTGCTGCAGTTCATGGGGTCGCAAAGAGTCGGACACGACTGAGCGACTGATCTGATCTGAAATGATAGTGTAAGCTTATTAAAAGCCAACAACTATCCATCTTTTCCTCCATGAACCGCTATGGACCCAGTGAGTACTTCCTCTTTTTTTTTTTCATATAGAAGGGACCAGAGTAGTAAATAGCCAGCTTCTCTGAGTTAAATTTGTCATTTTAAAAAACAGAGTTTATTAAATATGTGCTGCTGCTGCTGCTACTAAGTTGCTTCAGTCGTGTCCGACTCTGTGTGACCCCATAGACAGCAGCCCACCAGGCTCACCCATCCCTGGGATGAACAATGGAATGACTTGCCATTTCCTTCTCCAAAACATGTACTAAGTGGAGACATTACTTTGCCAACAAAGGTCCGTCTAGTCAAGACTATGGTTTTTCCAGTGGTCATGCATGGATGTGAGAGTTGGACTGTGAAGAAAGCTGAGCACCGAAGAATTGATGTTTTTGAACTGTGGTGTTGGAGAAGACTCTTGAGAGTCCCTTGGACTGCAAGGAGATCCAATCAGTCCATTCTGAAGGAGATCAGTCCTGGGATTTCTTTGGAAGGAATGATGCTAAAGCTGAAACTCCAGTACTTTGGCCACCTCATGTGAAGAGTTGACTCATTGGAGAAGATTCTGATGCTGGGAGGGACTGGGGGCAGAAGAAGGGGATAAGAGAGGAGGAGATGGCTGGATGGCATCACCGACTCGATGGATGTGAGTTTGAGTGAACTCCGGGAGTTGGTGATGGACAGGGAGGCCTGACGTGCTGCAATTCATCCGGTCACAAAGAGTCGGACATGACTGAGCGACTGAACTGGAGTGGCAGGACATGTGCTAGGTTTTAAATGTGTCACTTTCCACAATCCTAGAATACATGCACTATTGTTCACCTGAGCAAACAGGATTAGACATACTAATTACCTCAACTAAGGCTACAAAACCAGATACAAGATTCAAGTATGACATAACCAGTTCCTAGTTGGCATAGTACTCACAGTAAACATTTCATGAAATACTATATATTGTATTTTACTGAAAATGATACACCACTGAGTTTAAGACATACCATTATTCTATGCAGCACTAAGAAAATAATCAAACCAAGCCCAAGTGCAGCTTCTGAGACACCAAGGCTGGTACTTTTTGAACCAAACAGCTACTGCTTCCAGCTAAGGCTCTTAGATTTTGAAGACTAAGAAAGGGTCCTAAACTAAAAGGGCTATTCCTGTTATGCTATGCCATTTTTCAATTCATTCAAAAATACTTGTTGATTATTTTCTAAGTACCAGGCGCTGTGTTGATAAAAGGGTCAAAAGAGAATCTTTGCTCTCAAGAAGCTCGTGCAGTTAACTGGTAAAGACAAATATGTACACAGTAACAAACCATAGTGGGAAGTGTTATGACTGAGGTGGGTATCGGGTAACACATGTGTAAAGGAAAGGCATAAAAGTTTTTCAGAAGAACTTAAAACATGCCCTTTCTATTCTCCAGTGCTCTGCTGTCCAAGAGGAGTCACTAGCTCTGCCTAACCATTTGAATTAAAGTATTAAATATGACCAGTTTTAACTTTAAAATTAAATACAGTCAGGATCCTCAGTCACAGTGGCCATATTTCCAGCTGTATTTTCCAGCCACAGGTGCCACCAGATCTGGCCAAGGCAGATAACAGAACATCTATTAGCGCAAAGTCCACCTGGGCAGTGCTGCTCTGCACCGTCACCAAGGCATACACTTCCTCTGTCAAATGTCCGTCAGAGAAGAGGTAGAACTGTGCTCAATTTACCCAACAATCTACTGCAGAACACAGGTCACGTGACAAGAGTATTTTAAATAAGGATGCTACTCAAACAAGTGAAAGAGGGAACTTCAGTCTTTGATTCTACTTCAGATGGGACAAAAACATCTTATGTGAAGAAACAAAAAAGTCAATCTGAAATAGGAAGAGAAAATGCCAAGGGAGGGCAGGGAAGAGAAGGCAGAAATACAGAGGGTCAAATGTGGACTTTCTCCCATTTCCTCCACGGCCCTTTTGAGGAAATGTGTAGACTGAGGGGTTCCGATGTTTTTAATTCTTTCAGAGTATAATGCCTTTGAAGGTACACTCTTTTTACCTAAGATGTATTGAACGAAAATACCGTTAACCAAAAGCACCACAACAAAATACACTGAATATATCTTTGCCGTCATCAAGGCATATGGTTCCTCTGCCAAATGTCCATCAGAGAAGAGGTAGAACTGCACTCAATTTATCCAACAATCTACTGCAGAACACAGGTACTTGATAATACAAAATACACTGTATATATCTCCAAAAACCAGAATTATTTTAAAAACAGAAAACAGGACACGAAATTATATAATTACTACAGTGTAACACTTCTAAAACCTTTTTAAAAAGCAACATTTATAATAGCAGATCACTGGCCAGCATTTCTTTGAATGGACTGAAATGGCATAGAATAAGAAATATCAGTGGGCCCCATCACTTATTAAGAGGTGTCTGTCTGGAGAAAGTTTTGTTTGAATTGCATATATGTGTATATGTGCATGCTTATGATGAATTCAAATAAAAAGAATCTATTTCTTAAAAAAAAAAAAAAGCAACATTTATGACAAAGTAACATACCAGTTCAGATTTGAAGTAGCCTATTGTGTTTTCATCCAATTGAAAATATCTTCTCTTCCAGTTTTTCATCTACCAGAGATGAACACAGACATGAGACTTCTGTTTCTAAGATGTCAAATGTTAATAACCACTTTATTCTTCTGATATGAACCCACAATCAGAAATGTCAAGCACCGGAAAACCTCACCACCCTCCCTTAGAAGAGGAGATACAGGAAATTTCATCTCTTTTGCTACTCAGGCCTTGAACTTCTAATTCAACTTTGGTGCTTGGCTTTTAGCTCTTATTATATGATTTTATGGAGAAGGCAATGGCACCCCACTCCAGTGCTCTTGCCTGGAAAATCCCACGGACAGAGGAGCCTGGTGGGCTGCAGTCCATGGGGTCGCTAAGGGTCGGACATGACTGAACGACTTCACTTTCTCTTTTCACTTTCATGCATTGGAGAAGGAAATGGCAACCCACTCCGGTGTTCTTGCCTGGAGAATCCCAGGGACGGGGGAGCCTGGTGGGCTGCCGTCTATGGGGTCACACAGAGTCGGACACGACTGAAGTGACTTACATAGCACAGCATAGCATATGATTTTATAATATAGTCTTACATTTTTGATGTTCTGAAAGCTAAAAAAAAAAAAAAAACAAAGAAAGCACTTCCCTACGCCCTGTATCCCCCACAAAGTAAAGGCTGTCAAGAGTTCAACAGCAAGCACAGGAAATGTTATTAAACTATATCAAGCTTCTTCATCTATAACATGCATGAATCCTCAACAGGTACTTTATAATACTAACTAGTAAAGTAACATGTTTAATAAAGTGAACTTACTCTGTATAAACATTTTTTTCAATGAAATATAGTTTTTGTGAAAGCACTTCAGATTTTCTAAGGGTGAGTATTTTGGATTTAAAAATACAACAGCAAGGAATGTCTCCTTAAGAGCCCTACTTAACACACAGCCTGGTGAGAATTCTGATTTGATCTACAGACATGCAAGAATGAAAAACCTTTAGCTTTCACCTTCATTTCCTGTAGCCTAAAGAGGGTCAAACAATTAGGAGTGAAAGAACTTGCCTTGGTTGGCCTGAGCTCATCAGAGCTGCCAGAAATTACTATATAAGATCAAGCAGAATTGCCAATAGATATTTAAGTAAAAAAATTTTTAAACTTTATTTCTAAACTTCGAAGTTTATTTTCTCATGAAAATCTATAGATTTAGTTCATATTTTAGAAGGGTACTTTGGAACTATAACAATACTGGTGAATGTACTTGCTCTTTCCACAGTTTCTTATCACCGATCTGTTATCTGGGCCAACCAGCTCTTACTAATGGCGAGGTGCTATGCTGTGAGCTTTCTCATCTACATCTTTCAAAAAACCTTCTGGATGGTAGGCTTTATAATATGATTTTCTACAAACACACACCAAAAAAAAAACAAAAAACAAAACTGAGAGCCTGAGATGTTAAGTCAGTAACCCGAGGTCTCAGCATTTTCAACTCGGGTCAGCCCAGCCCTGCACCAAGTAAGTGATCCACACCCCACCCTCCTTGCCCTCCTTTTCTGCCATCTCCGTACTAGAGTTCCCTTTCCCTGACCCACTCCCAAGGGGGTAAAAAATCAACAGAAACCCTTCCTGGAATAAATTTAAATTGCTAGGAAAGCTCACTTAAAATTGCAGGTTGGTTGTAATGGGCATTAACTTACCTAGCCGCCTACAGACCAAGAAAATAATAGCACTGAGTTTTGAACACAATAACCCCTATGCCCTCTCCTGACTCCTGGTCAGCAAGCTAGTCTTTCACAAAACAAAGCAAACTATGTGTATGTTGACAGTTTGCTAATGCATACTCATTTTTCATTATTTCACATACTGTGTTAAACTACTCACCACTGCTCCCTGTTTTACACAATATCCAGCTTTGATAACTGCACTATCTGAAGGTGGTTTAGGAGTGAAGTAAGGAAGATGGCTTTGTGACCGCTTCAAATTATTTCTGTCAATAGCTTCACCACATTCATTTACTTCTTCTTTCTAGAATGAAGCAAAATAAAGTCTTTTCTTGCTTGTTAGCTTAAAAGCATCCTTGCAGTTCATGCTGTTATCCCAGCAATCTTAAAATCCATTAGTGAGGAAAACATATCTTCAAGTATTTTCTAATTAATTTGAAATACTTAATCATAACTTTTTTAACAACATTGATTAAAACCCAGATTTCTAGCTCTCTTTTTCTGCAAAAGTCTTGCCACCAGCACTTTTTTTTTTTTTTTTGGTAGGGGATGCTGGGGTTTAATTTTCTAATTTGAAATAATTATAAATATTCACAGGAAGTTATAAAAACACAATGCACAGGAGGTCTTATGTGCCCTTCAACCAGTTTCTCCAAACAGGGAAAACTACTCTATGGCACATTATCAAAACAGACACTGGAACATGTCACAGACCTTGTCCACACTTCCTCCAGTTTCACATGTCTGTCTCTGGGCATGTATCATTCTATGCAGTGTTATTACCATATCTGTGTTCCGCCACCACCACAGCACAGAAGTGTCCACCACCACAAGGCTCCCTCAGGCTGCCCCTTTAGAGCCTCCATCCCCAACTGCTTGGCCCCCACTAATTTGTTTTCCATCCTTATTGTTCTGACATTTAGAGAATTTAATACAAATGGAATCATATAGTAGGTGGGCTCTTGAGATTGGCATTTGCCACTCTGTGTTATTCTCCTGGGAATTCATTCAGGTTGGTCCTTGTACCAATTGTTCAACCCTTCTCACTGAGAGCAGTGACGTCACGGTTTGGACGTCCCATTGGCTAAATCACCCATTAAAGGGCGCTTGGGTTACTACCACGTTTGGGTGATTAGGAATAAAGCTACCACACAGTCATGATAAACAATGTGAAATAATTTTTGGTGACTTAGAAAATATTTCAGACCTAAGGAAAAAAAGCAGTTTACCAAGTATTTCCATTTCTAGGGGGCAAAAGGGCCTAGAAGAAAGACTCAGAAGAAAACATGTAAAGTGCTAAATGTTGTTTACCTAATGCTTTCCAGATTTTTTACAATAAAAACATACTTTTGAAATAAGTATAAAAGTTTTATGTTTTAATTACTGCATTTATTCAATAAACATGTACCATTTGACTTTTGATAACAATACAAAAATCAATACGCAGTAGCTAAACCATCACACGATGGAAGAATTGATTTCTTACCTGAGTTGGGGTAATGATGGGCACACCACCAACAATGTCAGTTCTGTAAGAGACCTGCTTCTTTCCACATTCGCCTTGGCGACTTGGGTTATCAGGATGAGGCTGTGAGTCTAACGGCTTTGGGACCTAAAACAGTAACTTGATGAATCACTGTGCAACAAGCATTATCTGAGATCCTCTTTTATCACAGAATTTCCAACCAATCATAAGTCTATATATAACTGGTATATATAAAAATTATATATATATATAAAACCCTCTAAGTTTTCATACTGATTTTTCTTTTACAGTATTTATGACAGCCATCATTTACCGTGTGCTTACTTGGGCAGGTACTATCTCATGTATTTTCCCTTTTAATCCTCCTGTCAATCCTATGCATAGGAGGAGCATCACTACAGCTGTAAGAAAACAGGCTCAAGAGGCATCAGGGAATGTCAGTCTAGATCCTGGCTGGTCCACCTTCTAGCTCAGTTTGTATAACTCTCTTTCTCATTTAACCACTATAACGACATCCCCATTTTATCAGAGCACTTGAGAAGGGGTCACAGTTCTGTGCTATTACCTTTCCCATCCCTCCACTCCTGCCCAAGACTGTGCAACATCCCGAGGACAGGGGATCCCGTCTCTTCAGATGTCCCCCTAATGGCTTTCTCCCCAGGCCTTAGGCCAACCCTCCACCCTCTCACCCATAATTAAACTATAATACCAGTCGTAGGCAGAAACAAAAGAATGAAGGAAATAAGAAGGACAGGGGAGAGAAATGAATTCTGGAGGGGGAAGTTTCCTGAATTCTTCTAAGAGATCTCATCTAAGAGGTTGCACGTTTTGGAGAGCTTTTTAAAGACAACATGATTACAGACAGAATTTTACTTGCCAAGATTCGCAAAAATACTTAAGAGTGAAAGGGCTATATAAAGTTCACCATACCCAGAAACAATCTGCTAAAGAGGTCCCAGTGTTTTTCTAGTGAAGAGCATCATCTACTTCAATTATTCTGACAGAGAAAATGTGGCCATGTTAGCCATAAGAACAGAAAAATGTACTACAAGAATTTGAAACCAGAGAGATAATTAGCCGTCCAACATTTGTATTAGCTGCAATGTGCTGCTGAAAGGTGACCCATACGAAAAGTGGCTACTCCCTATTTCAAGAAGTTGAGGGTTTAGTCATATGTGAGAATTTCCTAAGAAAATACCTTTAATATCTCCCTAAAAATATAATAAAATTTACATTTTTTTTCGTTTTTCTTCTATAAATGATAGTATATTAAAAACCATTTGTATATACCATTAAACCCACTGCTTCTCATTTATCCTTATAACAGAAAGCTGCTAAGTACAGCCTAAACCCAATGTCAATAGCTCAACAATTGACTTAGAATTGCATTTTACAATCAAAATTATCTAAATTGCAAACATTTCTAAGAGCAAGAAAAATAAAAGCAAAATACTCATGAATATAGTTAACTCCCTTAAAAATTCTGAATGAAAAGTTAGCTCTCAAGGCAGTCATTAAAATAAACACATTTTCAGAACCAAAAAAACCAGTCATGCAACTTGTAATAGGAATCAGAAAAGTGACCTCACTAGACAGATGGGAAATGTCAGACACTGAACATGCTTGGTTTCACTGCCGATTGCTTATCCCCTCTTCCCTGCTTCCTATCCCTGATTGTTGTGATGGTTTTTCTGGGAGAGATCTGCATGTATTTTTGGCAAGCATCTGCACATGATCCTAATGACAGGAAATTCTAAAAGCAGAAAAAGAAAAGGTAAAAGTGACTAGAGAAGAGATGAACAAAATGGCAAGCCTGAAGACTGAAACCTAAAACATTCAAGAACAAACTCCTGGATGTTAGGAGCTTTCTGAGGGCTCTACCTACAGCCTGAAAAACACAAGTATAAAGCCTTACACTTTGGGTTACATATATACACCATCTTGGTAAGACAGAAGTCCTGTATTCAGGTTATTCTATCTACTCCCAGTTGCCAATTAAAATGGAAGAGAAAAGTGTGGAAGTTTGCCACAATTTCAAAACACTTATTTTTAGATTAAAATCAAATACTGATTTTTTAAATCAAAACCTACAATGGGAAAAGACACTATTTAAAAAAATAGTAGGTTTATTTAGGAATATGCCATATGCATCTTGGATATTCCTTAATAATCAACAGGGGACCAGACCCCACCATATTTATAGTTATCAATATAAATAGTTCAAAGTGTACTTTGACAGTTGACTTTCCAAATTCTAGTCATCAATACTTCCTTCAAGGTTGGTTCCTCTCAGTTCAGTTCAGTCGCTCAGTCATGTCCAACTCTTTGAGACCCCATGGACTGCAGTGCACCAAGCCTCCCTGTCCATCACCATCCCGGAGTTCACTCAAACTCATGTCCATTGAGTTGGTGATGCCATCCAACTATCTCATCCTCTGTCATCCCCTTCTCCTCCTGCCTTCAATCTTTCCCAGCATCATGGTTTTTTTTCCCAATGAGTCAGTTCTTTGCATCAGGTGGCCAAAATATTGGAGTTTCAGCTTCAACATCAATCCTTCCTATGAATATTCAGGACTGATTTCCTTTAGGATGGATTGGTTGGATCCCTTGCAGTCCAAGGGACTCTCAAGAGTCTTCTCCAACACCACAGTTCAAAAGCATCATTTCTTCGGCATTCAGCTTTCTTTATAGTCCAACTCTCACATCCATACATGACCACTGGAAAAACCATAGCCTTGACTAGACAAACCTTTGTTGGCAAAGTAATGTCTCTGCTTTTTAATATGCTGTCTAGGTTGGTCCTAACTTTTCTTTCAAGGAGCAAGCGTCTTTTAATTTCATGGCTGTAGTCACCATCTGCAGTGATTTTGGAACCCCAAAATAAAGTCTGCCACTGTTTCCACTGTTTCCCCATCTATTTGCCATGAAGTGATGGAACCAGATGCCATGATCTTAGATTTCTGAATGTTGAGTTTTAAGCCAACTTTTCCACTCGCCTCTTTCACTTTCATCAAGAGGCTCTTTAGTTCTTCTTCACTTTCTGCCATGAGGGTGGTGTCATCTGCATATCTGAGGTTATTGATATTTCTCCTGGCAATCTTGATTTCAGCTTGTGCTTCATCCAGCCCAGCGTTTCTCATGATGTACTCTGCATATAAGTTAAACAAGCAGGGTGACAATATACAGCCTATCCCAATTTGGAAGCAGTATGTTGTTCCACGTCCAGTTCTAACTGTTGCTTCCTGACCTGCATAAAGATTTCTCAGGAGGCAGGACAGATGATCTGGTAGTCCCATCTCTTTAAGAATTTTCCAATTTGTTGTGATCCACACAGTCAAAGGCTTTGGCATAGTCAATAAGGCAGATGTTTTTATGGAACTCTCTTGCTTCTTGGTTTCTCTACTATTGCTCTTTCTCTCTTTTTTGTAAGTAAGAGGAAAACTGTTTTAATGACAGCCACCAACACACAGTCACACAGAATTCATCAAAGTGAGGAAAGCCATGAACTATGGTGCTAGAGGATGGTCCATTAAGATGGCATGGTACTATAATTAGTAAGTAGATAAATAATCACCATTCCCTTACCCACTGTCCTCTAATCACCTCTATTCTGAAACAGTATACTTCCAAAACCTAATTTTGAATTTCCAAAACTTTCAAGTTTATATATTACATTGTACTCAGCAGACTACTAAATTACACAGTTTACCAAATGTCACTTGGAGTGATTCCATAGAAAGGTAAACTACACATACACTAAAAATGGAAACTTGAAATTTACAAAGAAATCTACATGTAAATTACAAGCAACTTCCATAGGGAAGTATACCAGGTTAAAGATTCTACACTTAAATGCATATGGAATTTTAACACTGGTAAGATTTTTTTTTAAAGAACAGTGAAATAAAATATTTCTTATTAAAGCATGGGAAATTCTTTCATTGCTATCCTATGAGTTAATGTGTACCTATAGAAAACCAATTTTTACTAAGTGATACCAATTCTATACTCAATTTAACAGTTATAACCACTTCGTTGACAAGCACAGATTTCTATATCTTAAATTTATATTTTTAAACGTGAATTATAAAAACACATATACAACAGATTCATCTTTAAAAGTTTCAACAGCTGCAAGACCACAAAAGCTATTTAAGAGTCCACATACTTTGACACATTACCCAATTCCTTATCAGTTTCTCTTGCATTTGAGTAAGCTTCAAGTGTCACTTGTATAAGACAGTCTCATACCATTAATAAATTAGATATAGCAATTCAAAAGACCTCCCAAATGGTAAAAAGTCTGAGACCATTCAATTCACTACTTTTTCTCTTAAAGCACTAAGAAACCAATGCTGCTGCTCATTGCAAATTGTAAAAAAACAAAAAAATTACTTCCATGCAATTACTACTTTATAAAAAAATTCCCAAATAGGGAACATTTGCAAAGAGTCGAAAACAATCAGTTAAAGCCTTTTAAGAAAATGCACTTCTGAATCAGTTTTTAAAAAATTGCTTTCCTGAAACTGCACAAACCTAAAATAACTTCTGCTTCATGTACAGATCAGATGCAGTGCGTGGGTGTTTTCTGTCATGTGGTAACAAGCTGTTCTGGTGCAAGACCCAAAAAAAATCCACCTAACTCTGAGAACAGCTTTAGTTATATTAACTCTTTATTGTGTTATGACATAAATATGGCTTATTCATTTAAATGGAAACAAACATATGCTGACTGTCAGGGCATATGTCTTTAAAGAGTAAGTCATATTAGGTCAGTGAATAACCTCATTTTAGTAAAAACACCCTTCCATTTACACAACCTCACCCAGGACCTCCTTCCCTATCATTCCCGTATGGGCCTGCTGTGTGTACTTCTCCACCAGTGTGTAAGAGGGGAAAGGGAAGGAGTAGCTTCATCAGGGAACAGCTCCCGTCACTTGCTCAGCAGCAGTACTAAACTCTCCCAGAAATCTGTGTTCTGCTTTAGGGTCAGAGAAGAAGGATGGAGGCTCATTCTTTCAGGAAGCAGTGAGGCACTGAGCTTCAGAGTTAAGCTGCAGAGTCAAGCAGATGGTGTGGCTCACAGCTCCACAACTTAACAGCTATCAAACCTATAAATGTCACTCGATCCTTCTAAGCCTCACTTCTTCAGGTACTTTCAGGTAAAACCTTCAGTGCAAGGCCTGGCACACTACAGACAAACAACACATATTAATGTTCATCAGAAAACCAACAAATGGAAGCAGGAAACTGCAGCACAAGAAAATGAGTGCCCAGGAACTGGAGGGGAAAAAACAGTGTGACAAAAAGTTTCAAGCCTGAGACAAACCCCCAAGGACCACGTGGGCAGGATCCTCTGGCTTTTATATTTCTTCAGATCAGTCCCCACCCCTGAAGTCATTTCTAAGCCCTTCACTGTCTTGTCCTGCTCCTATCTTCAACTCCTACCTACCTACGACCAGTCCCAGTTATGGCTTAAAAGGCAGACAGAATGCCATTTCTATTCCGTGGGTAGGTAGGTTAATCTTTCCTGTAGGGAGAGGAGGGCAAACATATCCGAAAGATAGAACTCTACCTGCATTTTCCCTTAGAAACGTTAGTGTAAACAGCAGTTAAAATCTACAGTAATACAGACCTTTATTAGGTGTACAATGGGTTAAAAAGGCATCAATGGGCTGATTTTTAAGGGCTAATAGTTACCATGTATTAAAACAAGAAAAAGCATTCATATTATAACCTGTCTTTTAAACAAACTTTGAGGAACTCTGGGATAAACTGTTGGTAAGCTAAGGACACTCAGTAGGTATATTGTACAAGCTGTAAAGATCACATGAAGATAATAAATTTTTTTCACACAAAAAATACATATACTTACTGTAATTTTAATAGCTTTGTTCAACACATTCACCCATTCTACTAGGTCCTGCTGATCATTGGCTTGTAGGAAATATTTCCTCATCCCTGCATTCATAACTGTTGAGAGAAAAAACAAACTGCAACAGGTGAAATTGTGTACTTATTATCTAAACTTATGTCTGCGACAGCTGAAAAACCTTGCCAGCTTCAGTACTGTGACTCCTGAATTTGACAGAATGTTAGACCATATATGATACTGCTTTCATCACTCAATAACATACAGTATTATCAGTAAGACTCTGATTTGTAATGGTCACGTTTCTCACTATATGTAAAAATACGACAATATAGTTAGCCAAGCCTCTAATGACGGACATTTAGGCTATTTCTGATTTTTGAAACTATGTAAAATATCCCAATGAAACATCATGTACGTATACTCCTCCACACTTTGGCTAGCATTTCTATAGGACAGACTTCTTACCATAGGCTTCAATAAGAAAATTCACATTTAACATTTTTACAGATATTAGTAAACTGTCTTCCCCAAAGGTTGAATCCAACCAATACTGTATCCAAAGGCCTAAATTATCTAATATTCCTCACTAGCACCTCTTTTGTTTTCAGCCCCGAGACGCTGTGACATTATTTCCTAGACTTCCTTGCCAGCCTGGGCATGTCCTGCTAATGGGTGGTACTGGCGGGGAGATGAGAGGGGGGAGGAAAGTGGGGGAGGGGACGGCTCTTGCTGACGTCCCTCCAGTAGCAGCAACACACAACCAGCCATGGCTCCAAGCTCTTCTTCTGCTCCCTACACCAGCCTTGAAGTCCCCTCAGGAAGTCCTAGGTTCTGGTAATATCACCTCTTCCCTTTCCTCTCTCCAGCCCTGGCGATGGAAGCTGCTTCATATAGTTTTTAATCGCTGGGTTACTTCAGCATTCCCTTCGTGCGCCTTCAGCCTCTCAACATCTGGTCAACCGATAACAAATCCCCTGGGTTTGAAACGCTAAGTGTGGTGTGTTTTCCTGAGTCTCTGTCCACCTAATTGGTAAAAACTTATAGCCTGTCTAAATCTGAATCTTTGATTACTGAGACAAATTAGTTTTCTATGTTTACTGGCTGTCTACACTTGTTTTGTAAGCTCTGTTTATTTTCTTTACCCATATTTCTCCTGAGTCATTCATTTATTTTTTTCTTGATTTATAAAAGCTTTTATTTATAAGAACTTTTCTCCTTGGAAGAAAAGCTATGACCAACCTAAACAGCCTATTAAAAAGCAGAGACATTACTTTGCCAACAAAGGTCCATCTAGTCAATGCTATGTTTTTTCCAGTAGTCATGCATGGATGTGAGAGTTGGACTATAAAGAAAGCTGAGCACCCAAGAATTGATGCTTTTGAACTGTGGTGTTGGAGAAGACTCTTGAGAGTCCCTTGGACTGCAAGGAGATCCAACCAGTCCATCCTAAAGTCCGTCCTGAATATTCGCTGGAAGGACTGATGCTGAAGCTGAAACTCCAATACTTTGGTCACCTGATGCGAAGAACTGACTCACTGGAAAAGACCCTGATGCTAGGAAAGATTGAAGATGGGAGGAGAAGGGGACAACAGAGGATGAGATGGTTGGCTGGCATCAGCGACTCAATGGACATGAGTCTTGAGTAAGCTCCGTGAGTTGGTGATGGACAGGGAGGCCTGGCGTGCTGCAGTCCATGCAGTCACAAAAAGTTGGACACGACTGAGCAACTGAATTGAACTAAAGAGCTTTTACGTTAACCCTTTCAGTTTTATTTCAAGTACTTTCCTGTCATTATTCTTGTCACTTAGTTCATGGTATTTTGATGAATCATAAATAGCCTATCAATCTTTTTCTTTTCTTTAAAGACTCTAGCTTTCATGTGGTATTTAGAAAAATCTCCCTGACTCAAGATTATAAAAATAAACCTTTATTTTTCTAGCACTTATGCATTTTATGTTTATAATCTTAATACATTTAGGACTTTTTATACAGTATGGCATCCGGTCCCATCACTTCATGGGAAATAGATGGGGAAACAGTGGAAACAGTGTCAGACTTTATTTTTCTGGGCTCCAAAATCACTACAGACGGTGACTGCAGCCATGAAATTAAAAGACGCTTACTCCTTGGAAGGAAGGTCTATGACCTAGGTAGGTCTATGACCAACCTAGATAGCATATTCAAAAGCAGAGACATTACTTTGCCAACAAAGGTTCGTCTAGTCAAGGCTATGGTCTTTCCTGTGGTCATGTATGGATGTGAGAGCTGGACTGTGAAGAAGGCTGAGCGCCAAAGAATTGATGCTTTTGAACTGTGGTGCTGGAGAAGACTCTTGAGAGTCCCTTGGACTGCAAGGAGATCCAACCAGTCCATTCTGAAGGAGATCAGCCCTGGAATTTCTCTGGAAGGAATGATGCTAAAGCTGACACTCCAGTACTTTGGCCACCTCCTTCGAAGAGTTGACTCACTGGAGAAGACTCTGATGCTGGGAGGGATTGAAGGCAAGAGGAGAAGGGGACGAGAGAGGATGAGATGGCTGGATGGCATCACTGACTCGATGGATGTGAGTCTGAGTGAACTCCAGGAGTTGGTGATGGACAGGGAGGCCTGGTGTGCTGCGATTCATGGGGTTGCAAAGAGTCGGACATGACTGAGCGACTGATCTGATCTGATCTGATACAGTTTAATTTACATATACCCATTTAGTGACTACTACTTCTATAAAGCAAAGCATTCCTGCATATAGTGGTCAACAAACTACTATAGTCAATGTTCAAATTAAAGCTTATTAATTACATATTACACGATTTATTTAAAAAAAAACATTATTCTAAGAGCTAAGGCATCTGAACAACTACGGTGCTGTAATTTTTTGTTTTTAATATACTTTTTTTAATGACTTCTATAAGTCTCCAACAAAACTTTAAATAGCATACTAACACTCAGCTGAACATGACTAAGGCAAGGGGGGAAAACGCTTACTTCTCAAATTCACTAGATTATGAAACTAAGACTGAGAACAAGATACTAAACCAGAGCTTCCTTGAATTGATACGAGTCTTATCTTGTGAAGGGCTATAAAACAATTAGTCTGGACCTAAAGAAGTTTAACACACTATAAATCTGTTCTTTTATATCCTACTAGTGACTGGAGACATTATAAATGCCATAATTAAGTGAGTAACTCACTAGGCTATTACATATGTCAATATATAGTTTTTGTTTTTAATTTCCAGTACTCAGTAAAGCATCCTTTATAAGCTTTTCCAACTTAGGCTGAAGCTGCGCTCCCCTCATAATGGCTTTTTCCCCCCTCAATATTATTCTGGGCATCTGCCTAGAACATCTGAAGAGTTTAAAATTCTAAGCCCTTGGTAATATACTATACCTGCTATAAAGGAAGTGCTTAATACATGTTATTTTTTAATGGCAACCCACTCCAGTACTCTTGCCTGGACAATCCGATGGGTGGAAGAGGAGCCTGGTAGGCTGCAGTCCATGGGGTGGCTGAGTCGGGCACAACTGAGTGACTTCACTTTCACTTTTCACTTTCATGCATTGGAGAAGGAAATGGCACCCCACTCCAGTGTTCTTGCCTGGAGAATCCCAGGGACGGGGGAGCCTGGTGGGCTGCCATCTCTGGGGTCACACAGAGTCGGAAACGACTAAAGTGACTTAGCAGCAACATTTATAGAAAGGTATCTTTTCAGGGAAAGAAGAGAGGTAAATATACCTCTAAAAAGACTCTTAGTACAATTTGCAGTCTAAATAAAAAATCATGTGCTTTAAGAATTATTTTCATGGCAGGAAGAGGCATAGTGATTTGATAGGAGGGAAAATCTGAGCCTGGAGCTAACCAAACCTAACAAGCTCATGCACCTACTAGCAATCCCATCTGATACAATCTATTCAGTCTCTGACTCTTGTTCTCCTCCTCTGTGAAATGGAGTGTAACGCATCCCTCCTTTGAGGGTGGAGACAATGTGTGCAAAGCAAGCCAGCACAGCGCCTGGGAAAGAACAGAAGTGCCCTGTCACCGTCTTCATCACCTTCAGGATAGTCAGTATCAGCTAGAGACTGCCAAGTAAGGAAGCACTGTGCAAAATGTTGGAGCAAATCACAAAAAAATTTACTAGCAGTGATGGGGACAGGCAAAGGAAGGAAAAAAACTTTTAATAAGAATAATGATAAACTGTATGAAACCTGTTAAACTTTCCACGCTTTTAGAGCAAAGGTTTCACTGTGCATAATGAATGTAGAGCAGAGGCTTAAGCACTTACTAGCTTTTCACTTAAGTACTTTCTTCACTGCATTTCAAATCTTTACCATCAGAGTGAATGTACCAAATGGATAAAACCTGAAGCACAAACATTAGCTTGATTCCAAATAAAAATCACCTCACAACCAAGGATCAACTGCTCTGGTTCAAATACGGTAATGGATCAAATAGTTATGAGACATTTTATCATATTTCTTTGCCAATTTCGTTTTCTCTATTCCCTCTTTTCTTTCTCTGTCCGTTCTTTCTCTATTAGTCATACATCAGTTTTCTGAAGGGAGCCTCTAATTTAATTTCTCTCCTACTACCTGCTTCATTTTTAGCTTTCTTTGCCTTGTTCTTCTGAGTTTTTTCATAGTCTCATGTTCTTTTTCCTATTTGACAGTTTTTTCTTCTCAAATGTCATGTAATTCTGGGCTAGCCATTCATACTTAAAAACAAGATACCAAAAAACTCCTTGGAAGTTCTCTTAAATATTATGTAGGGATTCTGATTGGTGGGGATCACTATACAGCAAGCCCCTCTGGTAGAAATGCCAGCTGTCAGTACCTATGGCTGTCTTCTCTAGGCTGTTCAGATTCTTGCCCCACTTCCACCTGGCTGCTGATGCTCTGGGCCTGGACACAGGAAAGAGTTGCATTTGGTATGCAGACTTATTTAATCCTCCAGTTTTCCGTTTCATGCTTCATTCCCCTCTCTTCTCTGGGACTACTGTCCCCAGGCACATAGCCTGATTGATGCTATTTCGGGAGATACTACACATGCCATTCCTTGCTGGGATGGGGGAAGGGTGGCCGCCTGCCTGAGCCAGCTGGAGGTAGGGACGAGAGGTTGTTTCTACAGAGACAAGCAAACAAAGTCCCTGTGCTGGGTCCCTCCTCTCTGATGCTTCCCTAGACAGGATCCAGCACCTAGTCTGTCCAGAGCTGGCACGGGGGCAGGATATGGAAGTGACTAGCTTTTCAGGGGCCTCTTCTACTCTGCTATTTCCTCCTCCTCCATCCACTTCCCACCTTTTTACACTGTGAATTACAGAAATCTGCTTGTTTCAGGGAATATGGTTTGAATATTTCTTGTTCTCACTGTTTGGGGACAATTTGAGAAGAAAAGGGGGAGGAATAGTCACTGGAAGGACTGATGCTGAATACTGAAGCTCCAATACTTTGGCCACCTGATGCAAAGAGTTGACTCATTGGAAAGGACCCTGATGCTGGAAAAGACTGAAGGCAGGAGAAGGAAGCAGCAGAGAATGAGATGGTTAGAGAGCACCACCAACTCAATGGACATGAATCTGAGTAACTCTGGGGAACAGTGAAGGACAGGGGAGCCTGGCACGCTGCAGTCCATGGGGTAGCTGAGAGTTGGACATGACTTAGCAACTGAACAAGAACAAAAAGGGAGAAAGTCTTTATGCTGCCATTTTTATGGAAGTTGTCAGTCCATTTTAGAAGTCAGTGCCTCTTTCTGAAGGTAAACATTTTATGAATCCTTACTCTCTCTAATAGGGGCCTCCCAGGTGGTGCAGTGTTAAAAGAATCTGCCTGCCAATGCAAGAGACCCAGGTGACGGGGGAGGGTTAGGAAGATCCCCCAGAGAAGGAAATGGCAACCCACTCCAGTATTCTTGCCTGGAAAATCCCATGGACAGAGGACTCTGGCAAGCTACAGTCTGTGGGGTTGCAAAGACTTGGACACAACTGACCAACAGTCCCTTTAACAGAAGACTAATAAACTACTGGCAGAGCAACAGATTAATCTCTGATTTCAACGAAAATCCCTCATTCTAAATACCACGATAACTGAATGTCAGATCTTTCCCTGTATACTGCTAGCCCTTCAAACTGTATGTTTGAGATTTTACATTAATGAATTTCAAGAGTGTGTGCATGATATACTCTAAAATACAACGTTCTCTGTCCCGTGACTTACCCCCAGGAGCCTTTCACTCAACAAGGTTCTGAGGCGTTTTCTGTTTTAGCAACCAAAAATTATAAATTTGTAAAAAATACATGACTTTTTATAGCTTCTTAGTGGTGATAAAAGCATTACAGAGGATCCTCATACTATATCCTGCTTGTATCACACTTTCTTACTGGACATATACAATGCTATCCCTACCATACTGCCTACAAAAGAAACCTGCCCTTCCCAAGCAAAAAAAAACCATATTTAACAAATATCTTCTACTTTAATGTAAAGCAGTCTCTTCTGAGGTCAGCTGGAAACTCCTACTAATTTTTGTCCCTTTCTTCACTAATGTCCACTAACACACTGAGGGCATACAGATTCTCCCAGTTTTAACTATACCCACTATAATAACAGATTCTAACATTCTCCATTCTTGATCTTCAAGCTCCATCCAGTCCCTAATTATTGTCACCAGAGTATTTCCATTTGGATGTTTCTCCACCATTCAAACCCCATACTAAGTATTTCACCCCATACTAAGTATTTCACCCCATCAAATCAGCTCTCCTAGATCCTTGATTTCTTTCCTTGAAGCAAACCTATTTGACATCTCTGTCTTCCCTTCGGTTCCCACAGGTCCAGTCACCAAGTCCTTGTGCTTTTCCTTCTAATGTTCTTCACTCCTCCTCTTTTCTTCATTTGCCATTATCCTAATTCAGGCTCATGTTAGGAACAGTAGTTTAAAAACCACTTAACCCATCTCCTTGCATCAAACTCTCCTATCAACACAAAAAAACTTCCTTCACCTTCTATCTTTTCTCTGCTGCTGCTGGAGCTGCTAAGTCACTTCAGTCGTATCCGACTCTGTGCGACCCCATAGATGGCAGCCCACTAGGCTCCCCCGTCCCTGGAATTCTCCAGGCAAGAACACTGGAGTGGGTTGCCATTTCCTTTTCCAATGCATGAAAGTGAAAGGGAAGTCGCTCTTCCCTTTCACTCCTAGTGACTCCATGATGTCCAACTCCTAGTGACCCCATGGACTGCAGCCCACCAGGCTCCTCTGTCCATGGGATTTGCCAGGCAAGAGTACTGGAGTGGGGTGCCACTGCCTTCTCCGATCTTCTCTCTAGATGTTCTCTAATCTCTTACCTCTCATTTTCCAAAACACAAGAAAAAAAATCACCTGTCAACATATTACACCCTAACTCCTCCTGCCTTTTCACTTTTCAGTCTCTCACCACTCTCTCCAGCTTCATTCAGTGTTCAAATCCCCCCATATACCGTGTTCTTCTCCCCTGTACCCCTCTGTCCAGGGGTCCTCCTACCTTTTGTCCTCAGTGATAAAGGATGATCACATTAGCCTCATGTAGTATAGCTCCCTTGACTCCGAAGATCCCCAAAAAAGGATCTGAAGCTCTTCTGCGACTCTATTAATTAGATTGCCACCCCTTTATCTACCACCTGTGATAAATGCAATGATAATTCCCTGGCCCTGTACCTGATTTTCGGCTCCAAAATCACTGCAGATGATAACTGCAGCCATGAAATGAAAAGATGCTTGCTCCCTGGAAGAAAAGTTATGACCAACCTACACAGCATATTAAAAAGCAGAGACATTACTTTGCCAACAAAGGTCCATCTAGTCAAAGTTATGGTTTTTCCAGTAGGCATGTATGGATGTGAGAGTCGGACTATAAAGAAAGCTGAGCGCTGAAGAACTGATGCTTTTGAACTGTGGTGTTGGAGAAGGCTCGTGAGAGTCCCTTAGACTGCACGGAGATCCAACCAGACCATCCTAAAGGACTGATGGTGAAGCTGAAACTCCAATAATTTGACCACCTGATGCAAAGAACTGACTCATTGGAAAAGACCCTGATGCTGGGAAAGACTAAAGGTGGCCGGAGAAGGAGATGACAGAGGATAAGATGGTTGGATGGCATCACCAACTCAATGGACATGAGTTTGCGTAAACTCTAGGAGTTGGTGATGGACAGGGAGGCCTGGTGTGCTGCAGTCCATGGGATCACAAAGAGTTGGACATGACTGAGCGACTGAACTATACCTGTCTGTGAGATTGCAGCCTGGGAGATTCTTAAGGGCAACAACTGCTTATTACTCTCACAGCCCCAGTGCCAAGCAAAGTGCATATATACTAGAGCTTCATTAAATGTTTACTGAGCACTTAATCAAATACCCTCAACTACCTTGCTCCCAAGCTGTGAACTTCTCATTTCCCATAAGCTGTAAACTAAATCCTTTCCATTATTTAAGCACTGAACATCAACTAATAATAAAATTAATCTCACTGGATGTGATCACTGTAATCACTGATAATGATTACACATAATCGCTGATAATAATTACACATGGGCAGAGTGGGAGGAGGTTGTGACTGGGATGGGACACAGGAAGAGGCTTCAGGGGTGGGGGAGCAGTTTTACTTCTTCACCAGACTGTAGTTTCAAGGCAATCTGCCTTAGAATAATTCATTAACCCGCAGGACTAAGTCATGGGCCTTCTGTGACTGTTTTCTCTTCCAATATGATGTAATTATATGAGTCTAACTTACAATCAATGATACACAGAGCACAGTTACTCACCGAAACAGAACTCAGCCTTGGGCCTTAGTTTAGTTGCATCGCTAACCTAACAAGAGAGAGAAATGAATCACTCACTTCTTCATATGCTATTAGAATCAACCTTAAACACTGAACTTCCACGTGTACAATTTCCCAGTATTCACACACATTTAGCACACAGATCTAAAGTTAAAACTTTAAGGCAAATGAAAAAGAACTATAAATTAAATTTAGAACATGGGTCCCAAATGTAAGATATGCAAAAGCAAATGATACTTCCATGCTCTCTTTTAAAAAAAATTGTTTTTTCTTCAAAGGAAGTATGAAGAAACTAAAAATAAACCAGTAAGTTTTATGTCACACATATAAACATTTTGGTTTCATGTAATTTTCAAAATACCCTCAAGGAATACTCCAAAGAAACCATGAATTCTTCCCAAATTGCATATTTCTAACTTAACTGCATGAGGAAACGGTGGTGGGTAAAGGCCAAATTGTATATTTAATAAAGTCCAAAAACCCAGAAGACACTCATCTGCAGTGAGGAAACCAATGGCACTGGACCCCCACTTGCACATTAAAGCACCTGGGGTGAGGGACCCCTTTACTACAGGCAGCACGTGGTTCCTCCTAGAACGTGAGCAACTAGCGGCACCTGGTTGCTGCTGGCCTTTAAATAAAGCAGCTCACATGGACGCCCATCCACGGATGTTTGCCACGCTGCTGCCCAGTGTCTAAGGGCCCAGTGCCCTTAGAATTGTAGCATCTATTCTGTACCTTCAGAAGGAATTCTAAGTTTAGGTTTCCTGACTGATCCCAACTACAAATTCAGAGCACTGAATCACAATGAAATTTGTTCCAGGGATAAATTCTGAGGGAGAAGTGGCAAGTCTAGAGTACAAGGGTACAATTCAAACTTCAGTACGCTATGGGGCAGAGGTGAAACTTCACCACACAGAGAAGGTTATATTTAAAAAAGGAAGCAATGGAGGAGGGGAAAGCACTGGATAGTCAGTCTGCCTGTTTTATTGAATTAATATCTTAATCCTTAAAAAGACCTCCCATTTTTAAAAAGACCAAGCAATAAGCAATTGAAAAGATACAGGCACACAGGCAATTTCTACCTCAACTGCCTATTCCAATAAACTAGGCCTTTCCACATCACTTCACTAATAGCCAAAAATCCCTGGCAGCATGTTTACACTGCAGTATATGTATACTGCAGGCAACCAAGTACGCTGATGAGGGGGTGGGGTGCTGGGGGGCATCTACAGTTTATTCTACAATGGAATCCTACACTTCCTAACAAAAGTTATAGGATTTAAGTTGCAAGCCACCCTGAAGTATTACTAAATGTCTTAAATTTATAGGAACACTTGAGGTATACTTAAAATTTGTCTTCTGCAAATTTACATAATAACGATTTTAAAGTAAAATGGTTCCCTTTAAATATGTAATTTTTGTTGTCCAAGGACTATTTTATTTTTTGGTCAATGAGAATGAATAGCTCCATTATGATACTGAATACAAAGCTTTTTATTTATCAAAAATATTTTTTTCTTTTAAACAGAGGCATACTTGTAAATTGGTCCTCTGATGAAGACCTTTGCTAACAAATCCCAATATATGCATAATAGTATGTATATGCATATTATTTAATCATACTGTGTTGTTACTTTCATATCTCAAGTCATCACCAAGCTTATTACTTTCTGTAAAACAAAACTATTAATAGTTCCTCAGTATCTATCTCAGTTCCTAAAACAGTAATAAAAGATAATAAGAGGGGGAAAACCACCTAATACAAATCTAAATTTTTGAAAAGAAAAATAGTATTGCAAAAATTTCTGAGAAGTCAACAAACACGAAAAGAAATCAGTAGAGACAAAGTCAAATGAGGGAAAAATCATCTTTCATCATGAAGATAGTTTGTATTCTCCTCAAAGTAAGACGTAAAGAAATAAAAAGTCAAAGGTAATGAGATTAAAAATTAATTTAAATAAACACAGATTTAGAAAAATCTTCACCAGATTTCCCAAAGACAGAACCTAACTATTAACAGATCAATCCACTTCTGACATTCATATGCCTAATCATAAAAGTTAATGTTAACTTCCCAATTTGCTACATTCTATAATTTAACTCTGTATTCTTTCTAAATTTGATAAAATTTCCTAATTTTACCAAAGAACTTCCTAAACATAGTAATCAGGTACTGTTTTCAGTGTGATATGAACCACAACATCATCTTAAATGACAAAGAGAAGAGTCGGCTCCTTTTATTCATACTCTCATTCTAAAGGATCTTCATTCAAGCATGAATGTAAGACAATACACAGAGACTACCTTTGAAATGTAGGTAAGTTTAATGGCGCCAACACGTGATGATCCAGAAGGTAGGTTCTATAAACAAATTATTAACATATAATTAATATCCAACATTACACATTTATTTCACATAAAATGTCCTATACACACTAAAAAAAAAAAGAAATCAGATGTTTAGATGTCACACTTTACAAGTTAACTTTTCAGTTCAAGTATTTACTAGGTTTGAAATCAAGTGGACAGTAAGGATAACAACAATGAACTCTTTCTGTTCCACAACACATTCTATTATAACTAAAGGCTATCTTGTTATCATTATATCTAAACTTTTTTCATGAGCTTAACAAACCATAAACAAGATCAGATTTTGTTTCAGAAAGCAATGGGGAAAAAATATTTAGACATAAAACAAACACAAAGGTAAGAAATTTCAAAAGAGTACATATACGACTTTGTTTTATTAAAATTATTAAATCACATATATGGCTTTAAATAGACTGGATTTTCCCCCATTAAATGGGGGAAATTATGTTAGTATTTATTACACCATTACTAATCTACATTGATACCATTTTTCAAGAAAATTATTGACATTTTTAAAACAGGGAATGTATATATTGGTACATTCATTAAAAATGTAATTATTCTTCCCTTCCAAGTTTGGGATATGGTATGTGTCTTAAAGGAAGGAGAATCATTTTTGGCTGAGGCTATCAGAAAAGACTCAGTGGAAGAATGAAAAGCAATGAAGCTGGACTTTATAAAGAAAAAGTTCGAAACACAAAGAACAGGAGAGCGAATATTCCAGGCAGAGAAACAGATGAGCTTCACCAAGTGGATGGGATGTTCTGTACTGAAACGGGAGAGAGACTGTGCTGGGCTGTAAAATGGAGGCACACAGGATTGAAGTAGGAAACAGTGGTTTAGGAACTTAAACTAACAACCTAATTATAGAGAACCTAAACAAGAAACAAAGTAGCAAGGAATTTATACTGTTAAGACTTGGAGGGAATTTCCTAGCCATGCAGTGCTTAGGTCTCAGTCCTTTCAGTACGGTAGCTGGGTATCAATCCCTGGTGAGGTAACTAGGATCCTGCAAGCAGCCAAAAAATATATATATATAAACCATTAAAGAAGGCTTCTAAGCAGTTCTGTAACCAAAACTGTGCTTTAATTAAAATGTACTGGACTATAATAATCGGGGAAGATGGAGATGGGAAAACCAGATAGAAGAATCTGCAAAAAAGTAATAACATAAAGACTGGTAGATGATTTCAAAAGTGAAAGTAAAACAATCCTGATTTTGAAAGTTTCCTCCACTATAGATTAAGGATCAATTTTTAACTTCCTTTATAATAATGTACATTAAAGAAAAAAATCTATGGGTTTATTCTCATGAATGATTAGGAGGTACCTGTCTCAAACCTCTGTAAGCTTAGTGGAAATAGTTAATGATATGGAAGCCTAGACATTTAAAAGACGGGATTCTCAAACACAAACTGATTATTGTTTAAAGGGACAAGTCTTTTCAAAACTGTCACTTCTATGCAGAGTAAAACTGCGTTATGTTTTGCTTTAAACTCCAGACTATATATTGATACAAGCTTCTAAATTTATATCATAAATATGTACATAAAATTATAACTTTTAATGTGTATCTTTAAATGGTTGTCCTTATACAAAATGTTTTATGTTTAAAGGGTTTTTTTCTTTTCAATTTGGATAAGGAAATGAAATGTTAAAATGTCTTCAAGCTCTTCTAACCACTATCAAAGAGTTTTTTCCCCCAAATACTGCTATTCCACAATTCGAAATCATTATTTTTAAGTCCTCCATAATTCTATCATTTGAACCAGCTGAATATAGCTCTAATCCCACGGGTGAGAAAAAGAAATGAGCAATTATGTCCTGACTGCATGACATAAAGGGTCATAGATTTGTGACACGGTACAATGAAATATAAGTATCTGGGAGATAAAGGATATTCAAAATATCTAGTTTCTACAAAGTGGTATGATTGCTGCCAATTTCATCAAGAAAGAAGTGGGTTTCAAATCTGTTACTTGACAATGAACAAGAAATAATAAACTAGTATGACATTTAAGATAAAAAGAGAAACAAACTATTTATTCTTATGAGTTCCTCTACTCATTTTGCAAAAATCCTCTTTCAGGTTTTTTCAAATTCACTTTCTAATAAAGCTACTTAATTAACTCTCCACCATTTCTCACACCATCAACAAAACACAGAAAGCCTCAAACTGATTCCCTAGTAATACTCTAGAACGGATTTTTAAACCAATGGTTAATGTAAAGAAAGCAGTGATCAGAGGAAGAATGGCTCCCTAAGGACAGGCTATTAAAATCAGTAGAACAGTGTGCAACCAGGTTGAATCATATGAAATCGCCATTTATTTTTTAGTAGATCAAAATGGTAGTAAAATGGCAATTTCATGTGGTTCAACCACAATAATGTTAGCAAGACATTTTCATAAAGTTTTCATGAAGAGATATGTCTTAATACATTTTAAAGTGACACTTTAAAGCTGGTATTGAAGGCTAATACACTGGATGATAGAACGCAGATTGTAAAAGATTCTTATCAGTTGGAATGAAGAGATAAAATTATTAAGAACAAACAATAAAAAGACAGATTTAAAATTCTGCACTCCATTCAAAAAAACTAATGGGCTAATTAATTACACCACAAAAATCTGGCTTTAAAAAAGAGTTCATGTGAAAAAGATCTAGCTAAGCACACACTTTAACATACACCCTCCCTCCTACAGCCAAAGCCCACTGTTTCCAGGTGCGCCCCACGCCCCAGGGTTCCTTACTTTGGTTTCCTGCCCCACACTACTGGGTGAGCACTGAATGCCCATTTCTCCACATCCTGGCCAAAATCACACTCTTTCTTCCAGGTCAATTCCAAATGTTACTATCACTTCTGGGAAGCCTTTCACCCCCTCTGCTAGCTACAATCACAGCTTTCCTCTGAAATCCAAGTTTATGGTTCCCCTGGTGTAATACACATATTCTATTTTGTTCTTTTCCTTTAGTTCTGTTTAAGTGGGAAGTACTGACAAAAGGAGAAATTCTAAGGAGAAGAACCTATTATATAAAGACAGAGAAACAATCAAGCAGTTGTAAATAACATTCAGGAGAAACTGTACAAGAGTCAACCAGATCTTATGAAAGAGACAAATCAAGGGAAGCTCATAGGTAGAACTGAGCAATGGCTTGTGTGGGAAGGAAAATCAGAAACTGGAATCTAGTAAACGGTAATCAGAGGGAGTCAAGAGAGGGCCAAGTTACTCCCCACCTTAGAAACGTGGAGTGGGATTGTGCTACAGATTAAGAGATGGGCAATAAAAAGGAGGAACTGGATTCATGTTTTTTTTTAAAAAGGGAGAAAAAGGTAAACATGAACTTCTGATTTCTGCTGACTTGCTCCTTCTCCCAATGACTCTGGTCAAGTAAATAAAGGTATTAATCATGTACCTGCACAGACAGGTTACTATCACCCAAGAAGTTGGTCATACTCAGAGATAAGGGAGTAAAACAGGGTATTGATAAGTTCAATAAGGACAAGGGTAGAGAAGACACAGTTCCTAGCAAAAAAATCCTCATACAAGGTCAGCAATCAAATAATATAAACTGAATTAAAATACAAATAATCCTCCAAAATTTGAAAGGCTGCATGTGGATATAGGACCAAATGTACAGAGAATCAGAGGGTAAAAGTAGATCAATAAATAGAAGATACAAAGAACTAGATTTTGGCATGCAAAACAATAATTAAAGCTGTCTCAAATATAATAAATACCTTTTAGTAATGTGTAGTTCAAACAACATAGTGAACATCAGGGATAAATGGGTCTCTTGCATTAAGGAGGAGACTGAATTAATACTAAGGATTAAGATCCCTTACAACTCAAAAAAATTAGTTTGAAGTTTATAATTTCTTTTAATTATCAGTAGAAGTTGTCAGTAACATCTGGTATAGTAAATGATAAATGGATAAATTTCAAACCCAAGATATATGACATTATATTTTCTAAAATAATGGCTGATGATCAACTTCCAGTTACACTGTGTGAACTTATGTACATTATAAACCCCTAGAGGCCTTGATTATCATCTTATTACCTTTCATGTAAGAGAATTTTTTAAAAACCTATCACTATCAAGCTCCAAGTCACCATCTCTCCTTGGTCTGTCCCCATTAGAAGAGACGATGAGGGGATGTTTGCCTCCGGACTGGACTTGCTTTTCACAAAGTCCTGCTGGGGTTACTCAGAACCCTGTGGACTTCAAGGGTACTATCGACTTACTAGTTCTACAGTTATCAAGTATTTACCCTATTCTCTTTTTTCCTTTTTCTTTGATTTTTTTTACTGAAGTGTAGCTGATCTACAATGCTGTGTTAATTTCTGCTGCATATACGTATACACACACACACACACACACACACACGTGTGCAGAAAATGAACATATTTTCTGCATGAATGAAGAAAATGAAAGAAAATGAATTCATCTTTATATTCTTTTCCATTATGGTTTTTATCTGAAAGTATTAATATAGTTCCCGACAACTCAAATTCTATATGAACAAATATAAATGTATTAGCAATATGCATTTTGCCTAATCTAAAATCAATACTGAAGAGAAAAGAATACCACACTCGTTGTTAGGGGCTCTGGTTCCTTCTCTGTGAAACAGAACACAACCTCCTACCAGTCCCTGCTCTCCTCAACTTTTCATTCCTCACCTGTAGAGGTCATCCCCTAGACCAGATCAGCTTAGAAGTTTGCTGGGGACTCATCTCTTGCCTTGCACATACTTCCTTGCAATATACATCTCAATTTGAATTAAGAGTTTCACGGGTAAAGAAAATTTAAAACTACTCAACAGATGATCTCCAGGCCAAGGCCTCTCAAAGATCATAAAAATGGTATTCTAATTTTTAATAGATGACATCTGCCCCCAATAATTTGCAAGGTAACACACACACAAAAAAACCAAATTCACAATGGCTGTCACTCAAATCTGACACTAAAAGATGAAAGGACTACACAAGTGCAAGAGTGTCAACTTGGTTAAACAGCTTATTTACCAGAAGATAGTACCCTTGGCTGGAAAATCCCATGAGTGGAGGAGCCTGGTAGGCTGCAGTCCATGGGGCTGCGAAGAGTCAGACATGACTAAGCGACTTCACTTTCACTTTTCACTTTCATGTATTGGAGAAGGAAATAGCAACCCACTCCAGGGTTCTTGCCTGGAGAATCTCAGGGACGGGGGAGCCTGCTAGGCTGCCATCTACGGGGTTGCACAGAGTCGGACATGACTGAAGCAACTCAGCAGAGCAGCAGTAGTCTCTATCTTAGAGACAGTATCTTAAATCTAAATAATCCAAACACTTTCTACCAGAGTTAGAGTTGTTTCTCCCAAAGAAGGAAAAACAAACACATGCCTAAATTTTTATGAAATAAACTGAGCTTCATCTTCTGAACTTTAAACACAGTAGGATTTGAGGGTACAGGGCAAGGAGAATAGTAGAAATAAGTAGTCAGTAGAAATAAATTTAAACATATGTTGTTTAGGAAGACAAATCCTAACACCTGAATCCTATATCAAATACTTTAATAATTAATAATTAAAATTCATATGCTTTTGAAGAGGGAATCTTTTGGATTTTACAAACCTGTGGATTATCCATGTACCATACAAAACTATCTTCTCTGGTATCCAGTATGAAGTACCTCCGAAGAAACTTCCCACTGTTTTCATTTTCTTCAATGTCTAGAAAACCACAAATGCGATTCTGACGATCCACATAAGGCATTTCTGAGCTTGAACATTACACTGTAAAAAAAAAAAAAAATTAGCAGTAAGTACTCCTCAGTGGACTTCAAGGGGTACAGTTTATTCAACAAAGAGCCTACCTTCCAACATTAGTTGGGAGCTGATTAATGTGAATACGTAAAAGCAAGGGCAAAAATCACCTGCAATTAAGTTTACTGTGAGTGGTTACTACATGCAACTGTACACTGATGGGGACAAAGAAGAACTATTCATCTCAGCTGAATAATTTACTTACTTTTTTCCCCATGAGTAGGCACCATCATCCCCTCTTCATGTTAACATATAAGAAATTTAACACTGAGTAGGGGAAGTGACTTTCCAAAATTAGTGAACTAGTAGGTAATGAAACAAAACATGAACCAAGATTCTTGGACTCTAGAGCTTATATCTTAACCTTCCCATCTAAAACCCTTAGAATTATTAAACCAAAATGAATCAAAATAAAGTAAGCTAACATGATAAAAAAAGAGAGATAAGCAGGTATTCTATGCTTAGTCACGCAGTCATGTCTGACTTTTTGAAATACCATGGACTGCAGCCCACCAGGCTCCTTTGTCCATGGGGATTCTCTAGGCAAGAATACTGGAGTGGGTTGCCATGCCCTCCTCCAGGGGTTCTTCCCAACCCAGAGATCAAATACAGGTCTGCAGCACTGCAGGTGGATTCTTTACTGTCTGAGTCACCCGTGAAGCAGGTATTATGTGCCTCCTAACAAAAGACACAAACATCAGCAATGAAGTGCATATAACAACAACAAAAAAAATGTTTTATCTCAATCTGATCAAGTCTCTAGATTTCCGTAAGGTCAACTCATAATTCATAGGAAATAAAGAACACAGAGGAACATATCAAACTGTACCATAGTTATTCAATCAGCAAAAGTGTGAAACATTAGGACCAAAAGTCCATTTTCTTCAGCAAATAAATTATTAAAGGAAAAAGAAGAGAGAAGTTACAGAGGAAAAGAAACTTCAGAGGCATATCATATTTTGATTCTGAAGTACTGAAATTTTTGTTGTGTTGATTAAAGTTAAAAACCATGACTTGGGTAAAAGGCAGTGTTTCCATCCATTTTCCTCTAGAACTATAGATATGCGATTCCCTCCTGATGTGATGCAAATCTCTAGATTGTTCTTACTCTGGTCTTTCTAGAGCCAGTGTCAACATCTTGTGACAGATTGAATTATTTATGTAACTAGTTCTTCATTAAACTCATGGCAAAAACTCAGTTAGAATATGCCCTGATATACTGCCTATCTAAATCACTTAACTGTATGCAGCTAGAGAAATGGTGACATACACCAAAATGTTTTTTAAAAAACTATCCATTAAGTTTGTATACATGTGCTATCATAAATCTGACACTTGGAGATAATTTTTTCATGAACTTACCAAAAGTTTTTAAAAACTTCTAAAATGTAACCAAAACTTGAAAAATCAATACACTATACTAACACATATTAACAGGTAAAAACTATCAACTTGTGTGGTATACTGCTATGAAGAAAGACACAGGCCAAAGGAACAGAATTAAGACTCCAGAGGCAAACCCATACATCTGTGGCTGATTTTCAACAAGGGTGTCAATACCATTCAATGAGAAAGAAAAGCCTCTTTAACAAACAGTGCTGGGACAACTGGCTATTCATATGAAACTGTTATATTTTTTACTCTCTGTCATGTCAGACTCTTTGTAACTCCTCCTCTGTCTCCAGACAAAAATACTGGAGTGCGTTGCTATGCCCTCCTCCAGGGAATCTTCCCAACCCAGGGACTGAAGCCAGGTCTCCTGCATTGAAGGCAGATTCTGTACCACCTGAGCCACTAGGGAAGCCCTATTCATACGCTTTAGAATTAAACTGGACCCTTATCTTACAGGGCTTCCGTAAGAGCTCTGTTGGTAAAGAATCTGCCTGCAGATGGGGGACACAAGTCCACCTACAGCTGATTCATGTCAATGTATGGCAAAAACCACCACAATATTGTAAAGTAATTCAGTTCAGTTCAGTTCAGTTGCTCAGTCGTGTCCGACTCTTTGTGACCCCATGAATTGCAGCATGCCAGGCCTCCCTGTCTATCACCAACTCCCGGAGTTCACTCAAATTCATGTCCATCGAGTCGGTGATGCCATCCAGCCATCTCATCCTCTGTCATCCCCTTCTCCTCCTGCCCCCAATCCCTCCCAGCATCAGAGTCTCTTCCAATGAGTCAACTCTTTACATGAGGTGGCCAAAGTATTGGAGTTTCAGCTTCAGCATCAGTCCTTCCAAAGAACACCCAGGACTGATCTTCTTTAGGATGAACTGGTTGGATCTCCTTGCAGTCCAAGGGACTCTCAAGAGTCTTCTCCAACACCACACTTCAAAAGCATCAATTCTTCGGCGCTCAGTTTTCTTCACAGTCCAACTCTCACATCCATACATGACCACTGGAAAAACCATAGCCTTGACTAGATGGACCTTTGTTGGTAAAGTAATGTCTCTGCTTTTTAATATGCTATCTAGGTTGGTCATAACTTTCCTTCCAAGGAGTAAGAGTCTTTTAATTTCATGGCTGCAATCACCATCTGCAGTGATTTTGGAGCCCAAAAAATAAAGTCTGCCACTGTTTCCCCATCTATTTCCCATGAAGTGATAGGACCAGATGCCATGATCTTCATTTTCTGAATGTTGAGCTTTAAGCCAACTTTTTCACTCTCCACTTTCACTTTCATCAAGAGGCTTTTTAAAGTAATTAGCCTCCAATTAAAATAAATTAATTAAAAAAGAAAAAAGAATCTGCCTGCAATGCAGGAGGCCCCAGTTTGATTCCTCGGTTGGGAAGATCTGCTGGAGAAGGGATAGGGTACCTACTCCAGTATTCTTGGGCTTCCCTTGTGGCTCAGCTGGTAAAGAATCTGTCTGCAATGAAGAAGACCTGGGTTTGATCCCTGGGTTGGGAAGATCCCCTGGAGAAGGGAAAGGTTACCCACTTCAGTTTCTGGCTTGGAAAATTCCATGAACTGTATAGTTCATGGGGTCCCAGAGAGTCGGACATGACTGAGCGACTTTCACATCTTACTCAAAATGAATGATTAATTCATTTTGAGTAGAATTAGATAAATTGTTCAATTAGTTGAATGAGATGAATTGAATAAGATGAATTAATCGTCTTACTCAAAATGAATGAAAATAACTCAAAATGAATTAATCAAAATTTAACAGCTAAAACTATAAAACTTTAGGAAAACAGAAGAAAATCCGTGACCTTGGATTTGGCAATGAATTCTCATATATGACACTGAAAGCACAAGCAACAAAAGAAAAAATAAGACAAATTGGACTTCACAAAAATTAAAAAAATTTTTGCATCAAAGGACATCAGGAAAATGAAACAAAATCCTATAGAATGGGAGGAAACATTTGAAGTCACAGTCTAATATCCAGAATATACAAAAAAAACCTCTTAAACTCAACAACAAAAGTACAAATCCAGTTTAAAAATGGACAAAGGACTTAAAAAGACATTTCTCTCAAAGAAGAGAAGCAAATGGCCAACCAGAACACAAAAATATGCTCAATATTATTTGTCACTAGGGAAACGTAAATCAAAAGCACAATGAGCTACCACTTCACACCCACTAGAATGGATATAATTAAGAGAGAAAAATAATAAGTATCAGCAAGGACGTAGAGAAATTGGAACCCTCGTACATTGCTGGTGGAAATGTAAATGGCACAAAAGCTGCATAAAACAGTTTGGTGATTCTTCAAAAAGTTAAACACAGAATTACCATGTGACTCAGCATCTCCACTTCCAGGTATATATTCAAAAGAATTGAAACACTTATACATGAACTTCTGCTTATACTTATACTCAAACACTTATACATGAACGTTGACAGCAATACTAACCACAAGAGCCAAAAAGTGTGAACAACCCATGTCCATCAACATGTATAATACATACAATGGAACATTATCCAGATGCAGAAAGGAATGAGCTATCAATACTTTCAGTCAAATTCCAAGATATTTTATAAAAAACTGATGAGGTGATTCTATTCTGTAAGTTGAAATGCAAAGATCTAGAAAAGCTAAATCTATTTTCCAAAGAACAGACTTATACTACATGATTTCAAGACTAACCATAGAGCTACAGCAATAAAGATGGTGTAGGACTGGTGAAAAGATAACAATAAATACAGGGAACAGAACAGCATCCAGAAACAGTCTCATATATATATACTGTCAACAGATTTTCAACAGATGTCAATGCAATTCCAAACATCTTCAATAAATGATGTTGGAACAATTAGTGAGTCATGTGGAAAAAAATTAACTTGAAATGGATTGGAAACCTAATATACAATTAAAATTCTAATACATTTATATATACACATATATAAAATATATATCGATATATATTTTATGAATATATGGGATTCCCAGGTGGCTCAGTGGTAAAGAATCCACCTGTCAATGCAGGAGATTCAGGAGATGTGGGTTGGATTCCTGAGTTGGGCAGATCCCATGGAGGAGGAAATGGCAACCCACTCTAGTATCCTTGCCAGGAAAATCCAAAGGACAGGAGAGCTACGGTCTGTGGGGTCACACAGACGCGGACACGACTGAGTGTGCACACACATACATGAATATATACACATATGAATGACAGTCTTCATGACCTTAGGGTTAGATAAAGATTTCTTAGGTAAGACACGAAGAGCCTAAACCACAGACATGGTTAATATAATGGACTTAATAAAAATTAAAAACTGCTCTTTGAAAGACATCAGTAAGAAGTCAAATGATGAGCTGCAGAACACGAGAAAATATTCAGTACACATATATCTATCACATAACACATATCCAAAAATAGGCAAGGAACTATTACAATAAGTCAAACAAAACAACTGGAAAATAGGCAAAAAAAAATCTGAACAGACAAGTCAACAAAGAAGATATAATGGTTTTTTAAAAATAATAAAAAGAAAAAAGACATACAAATAATAAATAAGGATATAAAGATGCTCATCATCATTAGTCAAGAAGATGTTACAAATAAAACCTGTGAGATACCACTGCACCCCTACTAAAAAGGCTAAAACAAAGAAAACCCTGGCAATACCTAATGCCGTCAAGAATGTGAAGCAAATGAACACTCTCTCATATTACTGAAGGGAATGCAAAATGGCAAAGCAACGTGGGAAGACACTTTGGCAGTTTCTTAGAAAGTTAAACTATCCTTAACAATACAACCCAGCAATCCCACTCCTAGGTATTTATCCAAGTGAATTGCAATCTTACGTTTACACAAAGTGAAGTGAAAGTGAAAGTCGCTCATTCATGTCCAGCTCTTTGAGACCCCATGGACCATGGGATTCTCCAGGCCAGAATACTGGAGTGGGTAGCCTTTTCCTTCTCCAGGGGATCTTCCCAACCCAGGGATGGAACCCAGATCTCCTGCATTGCAGGCAGATTCTTGACCAGCTGAGCCACAAGCGAAGCCCATAATATGCAAATGTTTATGGAGAAGACTCTGATGCTGGGAGGGATTGAGGGCAGGAGGAGAAGGGGACGACAGAGGATGAGATGGCTGGATGGCATCACTGACTCGATGGGTATGAGTCTGGGTGACCTCCGGGAGCTGGTGATGGACAGGGAGGCCTGGCGTGCTGCGGTTCATGGGGTCGCAAAGAGTCGGACACGACTGAGCGACTGATCTGATCTGATCTGATCTGAAAATGACATTATTCATAATTGGCAAAAAGCAGAAACAATCCAAATGTTCTTTAACTGGTAAATGAAGAAACTGTGTTACATCCAATACAGTGGAATACTACCTAGCAAAATAAAGGAACAAAGTAGAGATATATACAACATGTGTAAATGCCAGATGCATTTTGCTAAGTGAGAGAAGTCAGACCAAAAGGCTACAGGGACAGACAACAGATCAATGAGAGTGGCTGACTTCAAAGGGTAATTTATGGAGTAACAAAACTGTTCTGATCATGATTGTGATAGGATACACAACCATGCATTTATCAAAAATAGTAGGCTCACATACCACACATAGTGAGCTATACTGCATACGAAGGGAAAAAAAAAAAAAAAAACAACCTACAGTGATATAAAGCAGACAACAGTTGCTAGGGCTTGTGATAGGCCTGACTACAAAAGAACACTAGAGAAAAAAATTTTTGGCAACACAGATGTTGCATATCTAGACTGTGGTACAGCTTAAACCATTACATGCATCCATCGAAACTTACAGAATTGTACACTAAAAGGGAAAAAATTCAATGTATGTAAAATTATACCTCAATAATGGTGATATGTTTTTAAAACATATACACTCACCCAGAATGGCTAAAATTAAAACAGACTGACACCACCAAATGTTGTCAAAGGTGTGGTGCATCCAGAATTTATGTATTGCTGATGAGAATGTAAAATGGTACAAGCACTGTGGGAAAAGTTCTGGCAATAAAACAAAACATACACCTAGCCCAGCCATTCTATTCCTAAGTATTTACTCAAGAGAAATGAAAGTATATTCATGCAAAGAGTAATTCATAAATATTCATAGCCACTTTATTCATAATAGCTCCAAACCAGAAACAACACAAATGTCCATCAAAAGGTGAAAAGATTTTGAAAATATAGTATATTATAGTATGGAATAGCACTCTACAATATAAAGGAACTTGTAATGCATGCAACAATATGGTCAAAACTCATGTTAACTTTAAAAGTTTAGTGTATGTGATTTAACTCCAAAAATTTTTTTAAATCCAGAACAAAAAATTCACTGATAAATGTGACTACAAATAATTTTTTTTAAATATTTTGTGTGGCAAGTCCTGATAGTAAGTCAAAACCAGTAAAAAATACTTGCACCTTACATGACAAAAGTCTAATCTCCCTAAAATTTAGCTTGCAAAAAATGTCAAGGGAAATATATCAAAACTTCAATAGAAAAATCAGTTATGACATCAACAAATATTCCACAAGGAAAAACATAAAAATGACCCTTAAATATATGAAGAGATGCTCAACTTCACTCATATAACAAAATCCCAAAATAACATACGGAGATATAGCAGCCATTGCTACTGATATCACAAAAAAAGGCAACAGATTTCATGTGCCTCCTTGTGGAATTTATCCCATCTATCATTTATGCGGGGAAAAAAGTGTAAAAATACCCAAACCAAGATCTAACTACCAATTTATAGGAAACAGAGAAGACAGAGAAAAGAACATGTTCAACTATATCAGAGATTCAAATAGAAAAAATTCAAACTCTTGAAGTTCTTCAGGACAAACAACATGGTTTCTTCAGAAGTAAATTCCAAAGGAGCAGCAGCAAAGAAACTGGAGGAAGAACCTATAGATTAAAAGACCTAAAAAGACATAATGACAACATGTGGACCTTATTTAAATCTTGTTAATAACAACAACACTGGTTTATCTAAGAAAACTGGATATTTGAATACTGCCTCGAGATATTAAGGAAATAGCTAATTTTTTTTTCCAGTGCAATGACATTGTGGTTATATTACTAAGAAAATGGATTCTTATAATCTAGAGATATTTATTTATACCAAATGTTACCTGAATAATCTGGAAGGAGGGATGGATGAAGGAGGGATGGCCCAGGCTGAAATCTGTTGGGGCTCAATGCTGGGTACTGTTGTTATACCATTCTGTCTACTTTTGTGGATATTCACAGCTCTTCATTACAAAAAGAAAAGTTCCCCCCAAAATCTATACTGCACAGAGATACCATTTCTCGTCTATGAGACGGGAAAAAATTCAAAACTTTGACAATATGCTATAACAGTAAGGCTGTGAGAAAATAGGAACTCTCTTGAATTGCTGGTGGGAATGCAGAATGGTACAGCCCTGCTGAGGTGAATTTGACATCATTTAACAAAATCAAATGTGCATTTCTCCTATGACTGACAATCCTACTTGCTATTGTAATTCTGAAACCCTTTTATTTAAATGATAGTATCTCATGTACTTCAACAATAGGACAATGCAAACATATTGATGCTGTGGTTATATTTAAAATAAAACAATTTTTATTTGTTATTAGGAATCTGGATTTTCACAATAAAAGAAAAAATATACAAATGCAACACAAAAGGAAAAATTCTACACAATGCATCTGAATTAGTATGATGGAAAGCTATGACAAACCTCAGTTCAGTTCAGTCCCTCAGTTGTGTCCAACTCTTTGCAACCCCATGGACTGCAGCACACCAGGCCTCCCTGTCCATCACAAACTCCCAGAGTTTACTCAAACTCATGTCCGTTGAGTCAGTGATGTCATTCAACCATCTCATCCTCTGTCATCCCCTTCTCTTCCAGCCTTCAATCTTTCCCAGCATCAGGGTCTTTTCCAATGAGTCAATTCTTCGCATGAGGTGGCCAGAGTATTGGAGTTTCAGCTTTAGCATCATTCCTTCCAAAGAACACCCAGGACTGACGTCCTTTAGGATGAACTGGTTGGATCTCCTTGCAGTCCAAGGGACTCTCAAGAGTCTTCTCACCAATACCTCAGTTCAAAAGCATCAATTCTTCAGCGCTCAGCTTTCTTTATGGTCCAACTCTCACATCCATATATGACTACTGGAAAAACCATAGCTTTGGCCAGACAGACCTTTGTTGGCAAAGTAATGTCTCTGCTTTTGAATATGCTGTCTAGGTTGGTCATAAATTTTCTTTCAAGGAGCAAGTATCTTATAATTTCATGGCTGCAGTCACCATCTGCAGTGATTTTGGAGCCCCCCAAAATACTGACTGACACTGTTTTTACTCTTTCCCCATCTATTTCCCATGAAGTGATGGGACCAGATGCCATCATCTTCATTTTCTGAATGTTGAGCTTTAAGTCAGCTTTTCACTCTTCTCTTTCACTTTTATCAAGAGGCTCTTCAGTTCTTCTTCACTTTCTGCCATAAGGGTGGTGTCATCTACATATCTGAGGTTATTGATATTTCTACCAGCAATCTTGATTCCAGCTTGTGCTTCATCCAGCCGGGCCTTTCACATGATATACTCTGCATATAAGTTAAATAAGCAGGGTGACAATATACAGCCTTGACATACTCTTTCCCTATTTGGAACTAGTCTGTTGTTCCATGTCCAGTTCTAACTGTTGCTTCCTTACCTGTATACAGGTTTCTCAAGAGGCAGGTCAGGTGGTCTGGTATTCCCATCTCTTTCAGAATTTTTCAGTTTTTTGTGATCCACACAGTCAAAGGCTTTGGGATAGTGAATAAAGCAGAAATAGATGTTTTTCTGGAACTTTCTTGCTTTTTTGATGATCCAGCAGATGTTGGCAATTTGATCTCTGGTTCCTCTGCCTTTTCTAAATCCAGCTTGAATATCTGGAAGTTTATAGTTCACATACTATTGAAACCTGGCTTGGAGAATTTTGAGCATTATTTTACTCCTGAGAAGCCTATACGCAGGTCAGGAAGCAACAGTTAGAACTGGACATGGAAGAGTAGAATGGTTTCTAATACGGAAAGGAGTACGTCAAGGCTGTATATTGTCACCCTGCTTATTTAAATTATATGCAGAGTACATCATGAGAAACAATGGACTGGAAGAAGCACAAGCTGGAATCAAGATTGCCGGGAGAAATATCAATAATCTCAGATATGAAGATGACACCACCCTTAGGGCAGAAAGTGAAGAGGAACTAAAAAGCCTCTTGATGAAAGTGAAAGAGGACAGTGAAAAAGTTGGCTTAAAACTCAACATTCAGAAAATCAAGATCATGGCACCTGGTCCCATCACTTAATGGAAAATAGATGGGGAAACAGTAGAAACAGTGTCAAAATTTATTTTGGGGGGCTCCAAAATCACTGCAGATGGTGACTGCAGCCATGAAATTATAAGATGCTTACTCCTTGGAAGCAAAGTTATGACCAACCTAGACAGCATATTCAAAAGCAGAGACGTTACTTTGCCAACAAAGGTCCATCTAGTCAAGGCTATGGTTTTTCCAGTGGTCATGTATGGATGTGAGAGCTGGACTGTGAAGAAGACTGAGCACCGAAGAACTGATGCTTTTGAACTGAGGTATTGGTGAGAAGATTCTTGAGAGTCCCTTGGACTGCAAGGAGATCCAACCAGTTCATCCTAAAGGAGATCAGTCCTCGGTGTTCTTTGGAAGGAATGATGCTAAAGCTGAAACTCCAATACTCTGGCCACCTCATGCGAAGAATTGACTCATTGGAAAAGACCCTGATGCTGGGAGGGATTGGGGGCAGGGGGAGAAGGGGACGACAGAGGATGAGATGGCTGGATGGGATCACCGACTCAATGGACACGAGTTTGAGTGAACTCTGGGAGTTGGTGATGGACAGGGAGGCCTGGCATGCTGTGATTCATGGGTTCGCAAAAGTTAGACATGACTAAGCGACTAAACTGAACTGAACTTACTAGTGTGTGAGATGAGTGCAATTGTGCAGTAGTTTGAGCATTCTTTGGCACTTCCTTTCTTTGGGACTGGAATGAAAACTGACCTTTTCCAGTCCTGTGGCCACTGCTGAGTTTTCCAAGTTTGCTGGCATATTAGGTGCAGCACTTTCACAGCATCATCTTTCAGGATTTGAAATAGCTCAACTGGAATTCCATTACCTCCACTAGCTTCGTTCTTAGTGATGCTTCCTAAGGCCCACTTGACTTCACATTCCAGGATGTCTAGCTCTAGGTGAATGATCACACCATCGTGATGATCTGGGTTGTGAAGATCTCTTTTGTATAGCTCTTCGATGTAGTCTTGCCACCTCTTCTTCGTATCTTCTGCTTCTGTTAGGTCCATACCATTTCTGTCCTTTATTGTGCCCATCTTTGCACGAAATGTTCCAATTTTCTTGAAGAGATCTTTATTCTTTCCCATTCTATTGTTTTCCTGTATTTCTTTGCACTGATCACTGAGGAAGGCTTTCTTATCTCTCCTCACTAGTCTTTGGAACTCTGCATTCAAATGGGTGTATCTTTCCTTTTCTCCTTTGCTTTTGCTTCTCTTCTTTTCAGAGCTATTTGTAAGGCCTCCTCAGACAGCCATTTTGCCTTTTTGCATTTCTTTTTCTTGGGGCAGTCTTGATACCTGTCTCCTGTACAATGTCATGAACCTTCATCCATCGTTCTTCGGCACTCTATCAGATCTAGTCCCTTGAATCTATTTGTCACTTCCACTGTATAACTGTAAGGGATTTGATTTAGGTCATACCTGAAGGGTCTAGTGGTTTTCCCTATTTTCTTCAATTTAAGTCTGAATTTGTCCATAAGGAGTTCATGATCTGAGCCACAGTCAGCTCCTGGTCTTGTTTTTGCTGACTATATATAGCTTCTCCATATTTGGCTGCAAAGAATATAATCAATCTGATTTTGGTATTGACCCTCTGGTGATGTCCATGTGTAGAGTCTTTCTTCTCTGGTGTTGTTGGAAGAGGGTGTTTGCTATGACCAGTGCATCCTCTTGGCAAAACTCTATTAGTCTTTGCCCTGCTTCATTCTGTATTTCAAGGCCAAATTTGCCTATTACTCCAGGTGTTATCTTGACTTCCTACTTTTGCATTTCAGTCCCTTATAATGAAAAGGACACCTTTTGGGGGGTGTTAGTTCTAGAAGGTCTTGGAGGTCTTCATAGAACTGTTCAGCTTCTTCAGCATTACTGGTCAGGGCATAGACTTGGATTACCGTAATATTGAATGGTTTGCCTTGGAAATGAACAGAGATCATTCTGTCATTTTTGACACTGCATCCAAATACTACATTTTGGACTCTTTTTGTTGACTATGACGGCTACTCCATTTCTTCTAAGGGATTCTTGCCCATAGTAGTAGATTAGATACTACTGAGATAAATTCACCCATTCAAGTCCATTTTAGTTTGCTGATTCCTAAAATGATTCCCGCCCATCAGAACAAGACCCAGTTTCCCCCTCAGTCATTCTCTCCCATCAGGAAGCTTCCATAAGCCTCTTATCCTTCTCCATCAGAGGGCAGACAGACTGAAAACCACAATCACAGAATACTAACCAATCTGATCATATGGACCACAGCCTTGTCTAACTCAATGATTAATTATGAGCCATGCCGTGTAGGGCCACCCAAGACAGACGGGTCATGGTGCAGAGTTCTGATAAAACATGGTCCACTGGAGAAGGGAATGGCAAACTACTTCAGTATTCTTGCCTTGAGAACCCCATGAACAGCATGAAAAGACAAAAAGATAGGACACTGAAAGATGAACTTCCCAGGTCGGTCGGTGCCCATTATGCTACTGGAGATCAGTGGAGAAATAACCCCAGAAAGAATGAAGAGACAGAGCCAAAGCAAAAACAACACCCAGTTATGGATCTGACTGGTGATAGAAGCAAAGTCTGATGCTATAAAGAGCAATATTGCATAGGAACCTGGAATGTTGGGTTCATGGATCAAGGCGGAGGAGACGGCAAGAGTGAACATTGACATTTTAGGAATCAGCAAACTAAAATGGACTGGCGTGACAAACCTAGACAGCATATTAAAAAGCAGAGACATCATTTTGCTGAGAAAGGTCTGGATAGTCAAAGCTATGATTTTCCCAGTAATCATGTATGGACATGAGAGTTGGACCATAAAGAAAGTGGACCGCTGAAGAATTGATGATTTTAAACTGTGGTATTGGAAAGACTCTTCAGAGTCCCTTGGATTGCAAGGAGATCCAACCAGTTCATCCTAAAGGAAATCAACCCTGAATATTCACCAAAAGGACTAATGCTGAATCTGAAGCTCCAATACTTTGGCCACCTGATGCAAAGAGCTGACTCAGTGTAAAAGATGCCGATGCTGGGGAACATCGAAGACAAAAGGAGAAGTGGGTGGCAGAGGATGAGATGGTTGGAAAGCATTACTGACCTCATGGACATGAATTTGAGCAAACTTCGGGAGATAGTGGAGGCATCTCACACTTAACAAACTGAGTACAGATATACCCCCTTGGCAATCTGTTCCCCTCTGTCCTTCCCATCTCAGTAAACACTCAATTTTTCCAGCTGTTCAGGCAAAATCTAAAGTCACACTGGATCAAGACTTCTCTTGTTCCATGTCCAATCCATAAAGAAATCCTATTTGCTCCATCTTCTAAATACATCCAGAATCCCACCACTTTTCACCAGATGCATTGCTGCCATTGTGGCCCAAGCTACCATTACCTCTCAGCTCGATTACTCCAAGGGCTCCCCCTCCCACTTCACTCCATTCTCCATAAAGCTGTCAGTGATCTCATTAAAACACATAGTCAAGTGTTTATTCAATATTTGCAAGTAAACATTCATTTGATTTAATCCTTATAACAACAATTTTACAGATGAGAAAACCAAAGAATAGAAGATTTTTTGTTTAACTTTTTATTTTGTATTGGGGTATAGCTGACTAACAATATGACAGTTTCAGGTGATCAGCAAAGGATCTCAGCCATGCATATAGATGTTTTCATTCTCTCCCAAACTCAGGCAGGTTGCCAAGTAACATTGAGCAGAGTTCCATGAGTCTCTTAGTTCCATGACCAGGGATTGAACCAAGGTCCCCTACAGTGGAAGTGTGGAGTCCTAACCACTGGACCTCCAGGGAATTCCTTTCTCTAAGATCTCTTCCAAAGCACAGAAGGTTTTAAAAATAACTTGTCCAAGGTCACATGATTAAGAAGTAGCAGAGCCAGGCTCCAAACCAAGGGAATCTGGCTCTACAGCCCATGCTCTTCAATACTGTATAATGTCACTCTGCTCAAAAAAACTCTGCAACTTCAGCTGCTTATTAGAATTACCTGATGCCTAGACTAGAGCATCCAGACTAACTAAATCAGAAACTCTGGAGATGGGATCTAAGCATCGATACATTTTTATAGTTTCCCCAATAATTCGCATGTTCGACCAGGGTTAAGAATCATTGTTTTAACTCAATCCCATCACATTCAAAGTAAAAACCAAAGCTCTTACAAAGATACATAGACTTCACTTACCCCACTCAACCTGTCCCAAACCTCCTTGATTAGCTACACATCTGGCCACTGGATGACTACTACACTAGACAAGCTCCCCACTCAGAGCCTTTTCACTCAAATATCACTCTCTCAGTGAAGCCTTCTTGACATCCTATCAAAAACTGAAAATGCTCCAAATTGTCCTGCCACTTCCCATCTCCCTTCCCTGCTTCATTCTTCTTCTTAGTATTTATTGCTAACAAATAACATGATTTACTTATTTATCTATTTCTTGTCTGTTTCCCAACACTGGAAAGTAGGCTTCATGACAGCAACATTTTTTTTTTCTATTTACTATTGTTTTTCCAGTGCTTAAAACAGTGGCTGGAATATGGAAGGGACTAAGTAACAATTTGCTTAATGAAATATTAAGGAATCCATAATTATTGCATCAAATATTAACATTTAAGTTTCCAGACAGAAAGCTCTTTTTTCCTCATCTGATGAGAAATTGTTTAGATTTAACTGATTTGCTTAGATGATGGAACAGATAAAATTGTATTATTAAAACCACCACAAAGTCTATCCTTCAGATCTACTTGTGCACTTAGGAGTGATTAGAACATACAAACACTCATAAATTGACACATACAGTTAAAAATACTTCATCAGTCAGGAACCATGGAGTAAAAAATAAAAATAAAACAAAAATCAGAAAAAAAGAAAGAAAAGAAAAATTAAATTCTGCATAGTGAGACTTCACGGGGCCCACAGGACTTCAGTACTGTTTGCTGATTAGAAGTTGAGTGGGAGTACTCTTGTCCCAAAACTGTTGACAAACACAAAGCCAAAGATATACAGACATCAAGGATCAAAAATCCGTGAAGTCTGGCACCAACACCCGTGCCCCCCCAACACACACACACACAACTCAGGGCTGTGGTACCCGAACTGATGCCTTACCATCATTCCACTCTACACAATCAGCTAACAGAAGACAGGGAAAAAAATGAAAAGTATTCCAGTGTTCAGGAAGAACACAGGGAAATGAAGATGCTGTCTACCCACAAACTGTGGAAGGGGGCCCCAAGAGAATCATTCCCCAAGATCAGAAGTGCCCATGAGGAGAAGAGAGCATCACCCCATTCTCTAGTTAGATGTCGGCTTATGAGGGAGACTGAGTGACTGTCCCGGGGCCTACATGAGCAGGGGGACAAAGAGAATTGTTGAGAAATGGCAGGCAGCACACAGAAAGGGAGCACTTAAGCAGCCTGCATGCTGACATCTGACATCAAGAGGAAATAAGCTTCCAGTGAGTTAAGTGACAATTACGGAAGGTAGCTGGACTTGAACTTCTTTCTGTTATCAAAAAGTCTGGATGGCAGAGTGAAACCCACCTCATCCCCAAACAATCATACTATGAGCAGGCAGACTGAGAGGACAGGAACAAGGAGGACGGAGTGTAGGTTGGTAAAGGTCTGCTGCTGCTGCTGCTGTCACTTCAGTCGTGTCCGACTCTGTGCGACCCCAAAGACAGCAGCCCACCAGGCTCCCCCGTCCCTGGGATTCTCCAGGCAAGAATACTGGAGTGGGTTGCCATTTCCTTCTCCAAGGCATAAAAGTGAAAAATGAAAGTGAAGTCGCTCAGTCGTGTCCGACTCTTAGCGACCCCATGGACTACAGACCACCAGGCTCCTCCATCCATGGTATTTTCCAGGCAAGAGTACTGGAGTAGGGTGCCATTGCCTTCTCCGTGGTAAAGGTCTACCCACAGCAAATGTCATATCCAAGGACTGTGCAGTGGGGAGCTTCCCTGCAAGATCTCACCAAAATTTCCAGTTTGCAAGCCTACCAGGCAACATTAACAGCCTGCCATTGTTAATCAAGAGAGAACTTTATTAAGATGGTGATGCCTTTTCCCATTTTTCTTCTAACTAGTCCCTGTCCAAATGGACCGACAAAGAGGGAAAAGAGGTATCCAGGGAGCATGCAACAACCCCTCCCCACTGCAAGTGCTTCGGGGATGAAGTGGCCAGATACTGGGGTAAAGGAGAAGAGGGGCTTTCATAGACTGAAGGTCTAAACTGAAATAGTTTAGACTGGAGCTTTTAAAAGCTGTAAATGATAGAAAAACTACACCTGCCCATGTAGTCATGAGGTAGCAAGAGGGAAGATCCAACAAAGCAGAGTTGAAAGCAGTCAATGCTGAAAAATATAATCGTCTTAAGTCTGGTTCTCACCAAGCTCAGACTGATCAATGACCTGAGGACACATTAAACATTATCACTGCCCTCACTAATGAGAGCAACATGTGATGTGGAAATTCCCAAGAGGGATTTACTGTACCCGGTAAGACGCTACATTAGAAGTCCTCTGAGAGTTCTTCCAATTCTAGGTGTCTGTGACTCTCCTTTCTTCAAAAAGAGGTTAAACTTCTTGAATCCAGAATCCAGATTTCAATAGTTAAACTATTAAAGGTGAGGTTGTCCAACAGAGTAAAACCACAACTTTTTGAACAATAAAACTCTCAGATTGATAAGTCTGATAAGAGTTTCATGAAGGAAAAAATATTTGACTTCAATATTTTTAAAACTCTCATGACTTGAATAGACTTAAGTGTTAAAAAAAAATCCTAAATGACTTTGATTTTCTTTCATATTCAACAGAAATTCCAGTTCAAAGAATGTTTACAATATAAAATCCTCAAAATACCATCTTCCTGAATCAAAGCAACTCAGCTAATCAAAGGCTTACCAAAATAAACAGCAAACACATGTTTGCTTAAATATCTTCTAGGAATTACAAACTCACATGTTCTTTATCATACAGCAGCTACTAGGAAAAGAAATCACTCAGAGTTCAGATGGTTTGATGTCACTCATTAAGCACAACAAAGTCCTATGGCTATAGCAAATACCAACAATTTTTATTTTTATATTTGAAAAATCCTACACTTTTATATTTCTAAAAATAATTAAGCATTACAGACAAGTGTCTAAGGCCACAGAAAGTTTCTACTCTAAGAACTCTTTCCTGATACCAGTCAATAAAATTTCCAAATGCTATGGACTTACAAATGCTCAAAAGAAGTAAAGCTAAATTTTAATATTTATCTCCTACCAAAGCCATTTTATTGTATTATTGTAGATCTAAATGTGAGGTGAATCATTTTGAAATTTAAAATCAAATTTTAATATTATCAAAAGTAAAATGCTCAAGCATGTAAAAAAAGTTATATTTGTATATTACCTTAGTTCACAGCTTTGGCAGTGACTGCCACAGAACTTGGAATTTTCTAATAAAGGCAGAATATAACTACTGTCACATCTGACGAATTACTACATTTTGTTCAGAAAACTATTTATCTCCCTCATTCTTAAATGACAGTTACTTAAACAAGAATAATTATTTAACATCAAGCAGTGCGTCAATGTGAAAGCCCAAGTTAAATTACACTAATAAATTACTTCACAGATTTTATTCTGGATTACAAATTGTCATCAGCAGAACTCACTGTGGGTTTGGCAGTAGGGCTGTAAAAACTTTCAGGCTTAAATAAAAGTCTTATTTTTTTAAGGTGCATTAAATGTTTTTTGAGAAAATGCCCTATAAAAAGATAAAATGTTTCCACCTTTCCCAAGTACTTTTCAAGGAGTCTTCAATATCATATCCTATACATTAACAACCAACCTGTGAGTATTGCCCACAGTGACTCTTTAAAGAAAATAACTCAATGGTATTCTTAATGTCCTTAAACAATTCTAAAAAGGTCCTTCCGGCTTATGAACTCATGGCAGTTTCCTAACAATTGTTTACTTATCCTGTTTCACTGTCTCTCCTAATCTATAACAAACTCAAATTTACACACCAGTTCTTTCCTATTTTGCTATGTTGCTAAAACTTAGGAGAGGGGGATACAAACCTTCTACTTCCCGCCTTTACCCAAAGCAACAATAAAAATACTAATTAACAAGATAAAGTGAAGTAGAAAGCAGTTTCATACAAATCACATCTTCTCAATGCCACAAAAGTTATCCTCTGCTTACCACAGAGTCATGGCCATATCCTTTGATACGGATATACGCTTCAAGAGAACCCTGTCAGTGGACACACTGTAGGGTTTACGGCGCTACAAAATTGACTATTAACTCAAATTCTGCTAAGCTTAAATATTCTTGCTTAAATCTACAAGTATTCTAACATGTCATTTCCCCTGGGGAGATATGACCAAATTAAGGAATATTTTAAACAAACTCTGTGGGGAAATACTTTTTGCCACAAACATGTCAATATGAAAATTTGAGTATAAAAAAATAGGCTTTTTATTCAGAAAGAATCGTACTATTTTTTTTTTAAATAACAATTCTTCAAAGTCTTTTGTGAAGAAAAACAGTTTTACAAAATTACTTTTTCAAGTTTTTGTCTGAATCCTATAAAGGGTACCCAAATTTTACTGAGAAGTATTTCAAAGGCATGAAACTAACCCAGAAAGTTTGGAAGCCGAGTGCCTGGGGGCAATAAAGCCGACTGATCTGTAGTTCTAGGATAAAAGACAAAGGTATAAACCGCATAGTGTGCTATTGGTTCCAGTCATTAAGCACACAGGAAATAAGATTTTTTCTAGTTGAAAAACTAATTCACAAACGGCAAATGGCTTCGTTAAAGCAAAGAAAATCGTAACAAACCTGACAACGATCAACCGTAAAGTAAGACAACGAGCATTATAACGCTGGACGGTGAAATAGGAGGGGGGAAAATGGCACAAATTGCCTGCCCATACCTTCTATAACCTCCTCTTAGATCTGCCCCCAAACAAGAACGATCTGGTTTCATTGCTGAGGTGCCCAGCGGGGTCAGATGCTCTGCCGTGGGGCACAACACAACTAGAATTCTACCAAACACCACTTTCATTATGACAACACTCTCCCCTCTGATGGTCTGTCCAGGACGGTCAATAGAAAGCATTCGAAAGAAACCACAAACCATTCAAGCAGGTCCCAAAGCGGTGCGACTGGCAGCTGCTGGCCTCTTAAGCTTTCAAGACCTGGGTTCGCCTCCTCCGTCCTACCTGCGTGACCCTGGACGAGTCACTTCCAACTTTTTCCGCCCTCTGGTCATTGCACCACGAAGGTGCGAGGGTAAAAAAAGCACGAATACTGCAGGATGCCGGCGGGGGGACACTGGGCGGAGTCGACTTCTGACTCGGCGAGTCCTAAAGCGAAAGCGCAGGAAAAAGAATAGAAACCCGTGCCCAAAGCAGCTGAGCACCCTCCGGGGGTGGGGGTGGGCACAGCCCCGAAAGTCACCGCCGCTCGACAGGCGTCGCCCGCCGGGAATCCCCCACCACCACCCCCACCACCACCCCCGACAGCTGGCCGGCCGGGCCAACCGGGAGGCGAGGGCGCGACGGTACTTTTGAACCGAGCCACCGCACAGCTCCTCGGCGACGGCCGCCCGGGGCGCTCCCTACACCCTCCTCGGCCGGACGCGGCCGAGGGCCGAGGGCCGAGGTCAAGAAAACAATGAGGGCTCGGGAGCTGCGCGGGAAGAGAGACCCCCGCCGCCCCTGACCTCGCGCGCGCAGGTGAGCCCGGGCCCCCCGCGGCCTCGCCCAGGGGCAGCCGCGCTGGCCGGCCGACCGACCCCGCCTGAGGAGGCGCCTCGGGGGGCCGGGGACCCCGCGTCGCCGCCCCGCACTCACCGGCCCCTCAAGCCTCCCAGCCTTCGCTTCAGTAGGCGCCGCGCTCCGGGAGCCCGGCCCCGCTCACCCCCTGCCCCGGCGCCGCTCCTCACACTCCTCACGCCGAACTTCACCGGCGGCCCTCGGCCCCCGGAGCACCCGCACCGCCACGGTCCTGGGAGACGGGGTGTCCCACACGCACCCACAGCTGCCGGGAACGGCGCCCACGACGGCCCGCCCGCGCACTGCGCACGCGTGCCCGCGCCGCCTCAGCCCCCCAGACGGCGGCCGAGATTCCGGAGCGGGCACTCCCAGCCGGCGGGGGGAGGACTACAAATCCCAGCAGGCACCGCGCGGACCCCCGGAGGCGTGGCGGGCCGGGCTCTGGGCGTCTCTTGGGTTCCAAGGGGAGGGCCGCGCGCGGAGCTCTGGGCCCTCGCGCTGCGTTGCATCCTGGGATCCGTAGTTTTGGAGGAACGCGGGGCTTGGCTCGCGAGTGGAGCTCAGGGTTCTCTTGTGTCACCGCCGAGAACTTCCAGGCACAGGGATCTTTAAAAATAGGCTTCATTCGCGGCAGACAATTTGTTTGCAAGCAATCCCATAAATCAGTCCGGGAAATGTAAAATTCACAGGCTGCTGGGTGACCTGAGGGAAAAAATGCTTTACCAGCTCTTCATGCCAATTCTTTTTTCGCCTAACAATTTCTCTCTTCCTTGAACTAGCTCCGCCTCCTACTTAGTAGGACAGGAGGCTTAGGGAAACTTAAAGAATGTTTAGTCAAAATTCAGTTAGTCGATATTCAATTAGTTGACGGGTTGGAACATAGATGTCTTATCATAAATATTTATTCGTAAACCTACCATACCATGCCAAATCTCTTGAGAGGCATTAGGCACATGCTTGAGGGTCGTCCTGCCCTCAGGGAGCCTGCGGTTAGTAGCTAGTTCTTAAACCGGTAGGATAAACACCCCTGTTTAGGAAATGGAGAAATCAAGCAAATTAAAGAGATAGACAGTGGGGACGAGTTTCTCAGCAGTTAGGCCTGTGCTACTGAAGCCCTCAGGCTTTAGAGCCCTTGCTCCACCACAAGAGAAGTTACTGAAATGAGAAGCCTGCACAGAGCAACTGGAGAGCAGTCCCGACTTGCCTCAGCTAGAGAAAAGCCCATCCGACAAGGAAGACCCAGCACAGCCAAAAATAAACAAATAAAATTATGTATTTCAAAAGAGAGCGATGGAGGAGACGGAGAGGTTCTTTGGACAGGATGGTCAGGGAAAGCTCTCTGAGGAAGTGAACTTTGAGCTGAAACCTGGGGATGGGGGGCGGGGGGTGGAATTATTCAGACACGCAAAGAGCTGGCAAAAGATTACATGCCACGGCTTTCGCAGCACATGGCACACATTGGGCTCTTGATAAATATTTGTTCCGTTTGTGTCCTTCTTCCTTTCCTTCTCCTGCCCAGCCTTAGATCACATCCTTCCCCCATCAAAATCTTTAGCAACACCTTTCAGAACATCCTTCCTTATGTGAAGATGTCCAGGAGACAAATCAAGCTGCTGGGGCAAAAGGCGCAAGGTAATGCGGACGAGCCTGGTGACATGGGTGGAACCGTGATGACTTAACCCCTTCTTTATTTGTGCACTGGGTTAAAAGTCTCAGCACTTGGCCTGGCCTCCTGACTCAATTCTGTTTATGAAGCAGAGAACCAGATTTGGAGTTTGCCTTCCTTAGGATCCTTGAGGAAACTTAGGTATTATCTCATCTGAATCAGAGGTGGAGTTAAAAATAGCCCTAGACTTACCTGTGGACATTCCCCTGTGTGACCTTAGTGACACTCTACCCTTCTGATGCTCAGTGACCTCAACTGCTCACCTTCCAAAATGTTCTCAGAGTCCTCTAAGCTGATAGAGAGGAAAATGCTCTTTAGACTGCATGGAATGCTCCCGCCCTGGCTCTTTCAGGCTGCTTGTCTTCAGCATTTCCAAGATGACTGTTCTGTTATCTTTTGAGAAACCTTAGCTGGGTTGCCTTGCTGACACCTGTCTTCCCAGGGCCGCATTTCCTCATCTTTACAATGGTTGAAAGGATTTGGCCTCATCGTAGTTTATAAACTGGCCAGAGCTATTTCCTTTTGTCCACACAGTGGGTTTTATTTTTAACTGAATGGGTGGCTAACATTTAAAAATAGGGAGATTTCACCAGATGTCATTTGCCTGATCTCTCTGGACATTTGAGCTTGTTGTCCCTGGCTAGAGGGTCTAGAAGGGTCTCCAGCTCCAGAATCCTAGAAGATTCTAGACTGGACATATTTAAACTTAAGAAAAATATTCCTTTGTTTATCTGAAATTCAAACTTAACGTCTTGTGTTTGATCTGAAAATCCTGGCTCAGAGATCAGACTACTAAAGCAGAGAGCTCTCACTCCCTCCAGATGGGACCCAGAGTGACTCTTTCTCCTGATGGTTATTCTCATTTGACATCATTGACTGAGTGGTTTTAAATTATTCCTTTGCTCTTTTTGGGTAACAAGCCCCAAAGGTGGTTTGATTCTGACAGTCACCTTAACAGACAATGAGGAAAAACAGAGAGGTGACTCAAATTGTCCAAAGACACACAGCAAAGTAAGCTCCAGGCTACTCTGAGGCTGCAGTATAACCAGAACCTGTCAGCATCCTTCTGTGTGGAAGGCTCTGGATCAGCCAATAAACACAATGGTTCCCTCTCCCCTCCAGAAAAAAAAAAAAGAAAAGAAAAAACAAAACAAAAAACACTCTCTGCTTTTCCTCCAGTCTTTTTTTGGATGGAGAGGTTCATTACATAACAGTACTTTCAGTGTCATTTAAAAAAAAGTATGTGGAATATTCCCTTGTTGAAATTACAGTCTGGGAGCAAACCAAGAACATTCAGGACCCACAGACAGAACTGAGGAATGCTGGAATATTCCATGGATACTTGTCATCTGAAGAAAAGGGAGAGGAGGAGTCTGGATTCAAGAATCTGCAGTTTACCTTTAAAACATCCTTGTCATCACCATCATCCTGCCTCGCAGGTGTAAAGCACTTGTTTCCAGCAAAAATATTTATTGAGCCCCTCCTGTGTGCTTACCTGCTGGGCTCTTGCTCCTCCATATAGACTTTAGCTCCTTTGACAATGCAAATTAAAACAGTGAAGAGAAGTCAGGAGAATAATGCAAAGTCACACAAAGAGACCAAGCACTTGACTTTTCCTCCTTTCACAGACACTTTGTAGTTCTTTCCCTGCTTCTGTTTTTGTTTTTTTTTTTTTTTTTTTTTCCTGCTTTATTTTTTTCTCCTTAGCAATGATCACATTCCCACACATTATATATTTTACTTATTTATCTTGTTTATTCTCCACGTGTCGCACTAGAATGTAACATTCATACCCACAGGGATTTTATCTGTTTTGGTTTGCTTTTGGCCATGGGATGTGGCATGGGGGATCTTAATTTCCTGACCAGGGATCGAACCCTTGTCCCCTGCAGTGGAAGTACAGAGTTCCTAACCACTGGACCCCCAGGGGATCCTCAGTGCCTAGAGTAGAACTATCTGTTGAATGATGGATACCACCAATTCTCTTCATGGACAGAGTCAGAATCAGAAGTTAACGTGAAGGAGCAACTCCAGAAGTAAACTTCTGTTTTTACTAAAAATCAGAACTAAGAGACACCAAAATGCAAACATGAATCACACATTCTCTGAACTCAGCATTTATCCTTTCTTATCCCCTTCAGAAACTGGCTAGCAGAGAGTGAAAGACAGTTCTTTCCTACTTTTTGGTGTGAAAATGAACCCCACACCCTGGGAGGGGAGTTGTGGGCATTGCTTTTGAGGTTGAGGAGTCAGAAGACTGGCCTGCCCGTGTACCTTGTCTCAGCCATGCCGTAGGAAGGGTGATTCTCAGTCACGACTCTGCTCACGATCCTGAGCAGTCATGATGAGGTGATCTGCTCAAAATACAGATAAGGTGACTGATTCTCCTTCTGGAACTAATTCTTGTGTCCTGGGGCTGGAATACAATCCTCCTTCAGGGAGGACATCTAAGGGACTGCCCATATGTCATACTTACCGAGGTTCAAGAACAGGATTTCCAAACAGGTCAGCAACCAACCTGAATTCCAGGCTCACAAAGGGAAGAAAATTGAGGTTGGGGAGGATGACTGCCTCCAAGATGTTTAGAAAGCAGGACCACCTGCTCTGGGTGCACTGTCCTGCCTTAGGACAATCAGGCAACAAAGAAGGAACCTACATGGAGTATCACCTGGTGCCACAGGAGCCCTAAGGGTGCCCAGCAAGCCCTGTGATCTCTGGGGTCTGGTGAGGTCCCAGCCCCATCAGACATCCCAGTTAGGTCATGCGTTAACTATCCTGACCACATGTGGCAGGTCTGCAATTCGGATGAGCCCCAAAATTGCAGAGCACACAACGCCTGCATCTCCCAAACATGTGGACTCTTGCTCCAATGTGACATGAAAACTTGCAAAGGAAGATGTTCTGAAGCCAAAGTGCTTGTCCAGGGTCATACCTGAGTAGCTAATTGCCACACTGAGGTGGGGAACATTCTAGAAGGCTCTTTCCAGACAAAGCTGGGGGAGAATTTGGGAATGAGCCCCCCTTGGGCAGTGGAAATTCCTCCTCAGACCCTTGCCACTCACCTGTCTAAGGCTAGCTAAGCCCAGCTTAGGTCAGAGGCCAGTGGTTTCTCTCATCCGTGTTGCCATCTGTCAGAAGAATGTTTCTGTTCAACAAGAACGAGTGCCTCAAGCGTTCGGGAGGGCTGACACGTGCTGCCAGTGCTGTGACCCCCAGGGGAAGAGAAGCAGATGTCACGGCTTCCACCAGCTGACCCTGTGAAGCAGGAAAGACAAGCAAAAACCCTGGTCTCTGGAGTCCATCTGAGCTGACTAGCCATGACCTTGGGCTTGTTGCCTTATTTCTCTGAGCCTCAACATTTCCTCAACGCCTATCAAATGGAATTGGTAACAATTCTTACTTCACCAGCCTCATCGTAAGTCTTAAGTGGAATAACGCATGTGAAACTCTTAGCCAAGTGCCTGGCAGGTACTGCTGGCTCCATCAGTGTGTGATCTTGTTTGGCCCACTTCCTGAGCCTGTCTGAGCAAGGCAGATGACACATTCGGAGCCTCTTGCCTGGGCAGTGAGTACGTTCTAGAATTCTTTCAATCACTGTGGACCGCACACATAGCTGGATGACAGATAGAAGTGGTCATTCTGGTCTAAGACCTTGGGGAGTTCGGTATGGCTTGGGAGCAGGGCCATGTGGATATGGTGCCAGGGAAGTAAAAAGGGCCTGCTTTGGAAGGACCCAGGATGCCAGTCTCAGGGGATGTGATGGCTGATTTTATACATCCACTTGACTAGGTTAAGGGATGCCCAGATAGCTGGTAAAACATTATTTCTGGATGTGTCAATGAAGGTGTCTCTGGAAGAGACTAACACTTGAATCAGTACACTGATTCAAGATCACCTTCCCCAACATGGGCACCATCCGGTCCATTTAAGGCCTGAATAGAACAAAACGGCGGAGGAGGCAATGGCAACCCACTCCAGTACTCTTGCCTGGAAAATCCCATGGATGGAGGAGCCTGGTAGGCTGCAGTCCCTGGGGTCGCTAAGAGTTGGACACGAGTGAGCAACTTCAGTTTCACTTTTTCACTTTTATGCATTGGAGAAGGAAATGGCAACCCACTCCAGCGTTCTTGCCTGGAGAATCCCAGGAACAGGGGAGCCTGGTGGGCTGCCGTCTATGGGGTCACACAGAGTCGGACATGACTGAAGTGACTTAGCAGCAGCAGCAGAACAAAAAGGCAGGAGTAGGTAAATTCACTCTCTCTACGCGAGCTGAGACATCCCTCGTCTCCTGCCCTAAAATGTTGGACCCCTGATTCTCAGGCTGTAGGACTCAGACTGAATTACACCACTTTTTCCTGGTTCTCCAGCTTGTAGACAGCAGATAATGGAACTTCTCTATAACTATGCAAGACATCCTATAACAAATATCCTCCCATATCTATGTCTGTATATGTATCTATCTATCCATCCATCCCTCTCCTGTTTGTTTCTCTGGAGTTCTCTAATACAGGGGAATTTCAATTTGCTTTCCCAAGCGCTCTTTCCACCCTGCTTCTCCTGGCTACAAAAATAAATAAATATAAATAAATTGACGTGGGAAGATTAGAGCAGGATTGTGATGACTTCATCATTTCCCATCCTCTTTGCTCCTTTAGAAATCTTTCACTTATACCTAAAAACTGGAACCACCGCTCCAAGCCCTTCCGCCATCCACAGTCTTAACAGCAGGGCAACTCTAAAAATAACTTGCCTTCCCCGACCCCCTGGCATGTAAATACGTCTTTGTTCCCGGCTGGGCATTAATAACTGTACTTTATGGTGAAACAAAAGCTGTAATCAGAGCCCAACAATGGAAGTTGCAGTCAGCGCTGAACAATACCCAGAATTCCCATGGTGATCCCCCATCCGCAGCTGTGAGAACCAGAAGTCTCAAGCATGGATTCCATTCACAATTATTCACCTGGTCCTAGTCCCACTGCGGCTTAGTCGAATCCCCAGCTTTCCTGCCTCCTCGGCAGGGCTTTCGAGAAGCTGAAAGGGGATGCCAAGCCTGGGCCCCTGCCAAGAGCAGCCCGTGCAGGTGTGCACGTGGGGCTGGCCCTGAGAAGTCTGCACAGTCGCAGGGGGACAGGGCCAGACCACCCCGAGGCTGGAGACTTCAGCAGCTGTCTCTGTACCAGCAATTCATGCAAGACTTCCTTCAGATAAAAGAGAGCTTTACACTGATTTTCTTATCCAGCACTGCAATCTGTGCAACCCAGGGTCAGCCTGGCAGCTGGCTGCTTCTCCTGCAAGATTCAAGCCCTAGAACCTCAGAGAGAAGTCTTTAAAAGGGACCGCTCCAGTGAGTCTTAAGCCTTGTTGCATGTCAGGATCACTGAGTGCTTTAAAATATTTCTTAGGACAAGACCCCACCCTAGACCAATTGAATCCGAATCTCTGGCAATAAGGAATTGACCTTAGCATTATTTGTTTCTTCTTTGTTTTTCTTTGAAGTAAAACTTAAATATGTTTTTTTCCAGTAGTCATGTATGGATATGAGAGTTGGGCCATAGAAAAGGCTGAGCATAGAGGAATTGATGCTTTCTAATGGGGGAGGGGCGGCGATGATCTGATCTGAACCATGGTGCTGGGAAAGACTCTTGAGAGTCCCTTGGACTACAAGGAGATTAGAGTAGTCAATCCTAAAGGAAATCAACCTTGAATATTCATTGGCATGACTGATGCTGAAGCTGAGCTCCAATACTTTGGCCACCTAATGCAAAGACCTGACTCACTGAAAAAGACCCTGATGCTGAGAAAGACTGAGGGCACAAGGATAAGGGGACAGCAGAGGATGAGATGGTTGGATGGCACCACAGACTCAATGGACATAAGTTTAAGCAAAGAGATAGTGAAGGACAGGGAAGCCTGGCATGCTGCAGTCCTGCTGCTGCTGCTGCTAAGTCATGTTAGTTGTGTCCAACTCTGTGTGACCCCGTAGACAACAGCCCACCAGGCTCCACCGTTCCTGGGATTCTCCAGGCAAGAACATTGGAGTGGGTTGCCATTTTCTTCTCCAATGCATGAAAGTGAAAATGAAGTTGCTCAGTCGTGTCTGACTCTGAGCAACCCCATGGACTGAAGCCTACCGGGCTCCTCCGTCCATGGAATTTTCCAAGCAAGAGTACTGGAATGTGTCGCAAAGAGTCGGACACGACTAAGCAACTGAACAACAACAAGGATAACTTAAATACTGTATTATGGGCTGAATGTGTCCCTCCAAAATTGTTCATTGAAGCCCCATCCCCAATGTGACTGTATGGGAGCTGGGGTTTTTGTGGAAGTAAATAAGGTAAATGAGGTTGTAAGGATGGAACCCTGATCCAATAGCATTGGTGTCCATACAAAAAGAGACACCAGGACTTCCCTGGTGGTCCAGTGGCTAAGACTCTGTGCTCCAAATGTGGGGACCTGGGTTCGATCCCTGGTCAGGGAGCTAGATTTCACATGCTCCCACTAAGAATTTGCATGCTGCAACTAAAGAGCAAAGATCCTGCATGCTACAACTAAGACTCAGCGCTGCCAAATAAATAAAGACTAAAAAAAGAAGAGACACCAGAAAGCTCACCTCCCCAAAATGTGAACACTCAGAGCAAAGGTGGCTGTCTTCAAATCAGGTAAAGAGCCTTCACCAGGAACTGAATCACCCAGTGCCTTGATCTCCGACTTCCAGTCTCCAGAATTAGAGAGATAAATTTCTGTTTAAGCCACCCAGTCTGGTATTTTGATAGAGCAGCTGGAGCTAAGACATATAGTAAAGTCTGCAACTCTTAAGCATATAGACCAATAAACTATGTAACCACCATCTAGATCAAGATACTACATTTCTGACACCCACAAAGGCTTCCTATGCCGGCTAGAGGTAATCACTCCTCGATTCTATCACCCATAGATTAGTTTTGCCTGTTCTGGAATGTCATGTAATTGTAATTACATACTACATTGTATACTTTTTGAGGTCTAACTTCTTTTGCTCAACATCCTACCTGTGAAATTTATCTATGTCACTGTGTGTTGTAACGTTTCATTTTATGAATTAAGAACAATTTATCTATTCTCCTATAAATGGACATTTTGGTTGTTGCCCCTATTGTTTCTTTTTCCAGGTTGCTCCCTCTGCCCAAAATGGCTCTTCCCTCCACCTTCATTCCACCCCCTCATCTCTTACAAATAAAACCTGCCTACTCCGACAGGCAAGCAGGAAGACCCCAAGCAAAACTCATTGTCTCTGAGAACCTTTCTGACCTTTCAAAGAAATGAGCCTCTCTCCTCTGTGACCCCACTGCTCTCCAGTTTGAAATTATTTAGGGGCATCTCTGTCAAGGGACCATGACTTCCTCAAGGACATGTCTTAATTATCTTGATAATCTCAGCCCCCAGCACCGTGGCCTGGAGATAGGAGGGGTCAAGAAATAATGACCTGGGGGCTTCCCTGGAGGTCCAGTGTTTAAGTCTCTGTCCCCCCAATGCACGGAGCACAGGTCCAAACCCGGGAACAGATCCCACATGCCACACAGTGCAACCAAGGAAAGAAAAAAAGAAACCGCCAAAGTGTTTTCAAGAGTGGCTATACCATTGTACCAGCAATTCCTACCAGCAATAAGGGCCTTCCCAGGTGGTGCTTCCCAGATGGCATCGCCAACTTGATAGACATGACTTTGAGCAGGCTCTGGGAGTTGATGATGGATAGGGAAGCCTAGAATGCTGCAGTCTAGTTCAGTTCAGTCACTCTGTCATGTCAGACTCATTGCGACCCCATGGACTACAGCACACCAGGCCTCCCTGTCTATCACCAACTTGTGGAGCTTACTCAAACTCATGTCCGTCGAGTCGGTGATGCCATCCAATCATCTCATCCTGTCATACCCTCCTCCTCCTGCCTTCAATCTTTCCCAGCATCAGGGTCTTTTCCAATGAGTCAGTTCTTTACATCAGGTGGCCAAAGTACTGGAGTTTCAGCTTCAGCATTAGTCCTTCCAATGAATATTCAGAACTGAATTCCTGTAAGATTGACAGCTTGGATCTCCTTGCAGTGCAAGAGACTCTCAAGAGTCTTCTCCAACACCAGTTCAAAAGCATCAACTCAGCTTTCTTTGTAATCCAACTTTCACATCCATACATGACCACTGGAGAAAACATAGCTTTGACTAGATGGACCTTTGTTGGCAAAGTAAAGTGTCTGCTTTTTAGTATGCTCTCTAGGTTGGTCAAATTTTTCTTCCAAGGAGCAAGTGTGTGAGGTCGCAAAGAGTCGGACACAACTGAGTGACTGAACTGAACAGGTGGCACTAGTGGTAAAGAACCTGCCTCCCAATGCAGGAGACATAAGAGAGTGTGGGTTTGATCCCTGGAGAATCCCCATGGACAGAGGAACCTGGCGAGCTATACTCTATAGAGTCGCAAAGAGTCAGAAATGACTGAAGCCACTTAGCACACATGCACGTAGCAGCAATAAATCAGTGATCCACTTTCTCAGGGGTACACCACCGGAAAAAGAAATAATGACCGGTTTCTGGGAGGCGGGACTCCTGCCAGGGACAGTGGGGACACCTGGGTGCAGACCTGGCTTTGGGAAGGGCGGCTGGCAGGAACTCAGCATGCTCCACAAAGGTGCCTGACAGGAAGCCCCAGCGGGACAGACTGGGTGTGAGCATGGCTTGCAGCTGCCCAGGACTCAGTGTTGACATTAACCCCAATGTCCTAAATCCAAGCCCCTGGCTTAACTTGGGATGCCGAGCCCCACATGGCACCTGTGGAGATGCACTCAGGAACCTGGGAGGACAGAACCCTGAGACAGGGTGTCAGCGGGCCCTCAGCTCTGAGGGACTGCTGCTGCTAAGTCGCTTCAGTCGTGTCTGACTCTGTGCGACCCCATAGACGGCAGCCCACCAGGCTCCCCCGTCCCTGGGGTTCTCCAGGCAAGAATACTGGAGTGGGTTGCCATTTCATTCTCCAGTGCATGAAAGTGAAACGTGAAAGGGAAGTCGTTCAGTCGTGTCCAACTCTTAGCGACCCCATGAACTGTAGCCCACCAGGCTCTTCCATCCATGGGATTTTGCAGGCAAGAGTACTGGAGTGGGGTGCCATTGCCTTCTCTGAGGGACTGCTATGCTATGCTAAGTCACTTCAGTCGTGTCCGACTCTGTGTGACCCCATAGACGGCAGCCCACCAGGCTTCCCCGTCCCTGGGATTCTCCAGGCAATAACACTGGAGTGGGTTGCCATTTCCTTCTCCAATGCATGAAAGTGAAAAGAGAAAGTGAAGTCGCTCAGTCATGTCCGACTCTTAGCGACCCCACAGACTGCAGCCTACCAGGCTCCTCCATCCGTGGGATTTTCCAGGCAAGAGTACTGGAGTAGGGTGCCATTGCCTTCTCCACTCTGAGGGACTAGGAGCTCCTAACTCTGACATGGCCCAGAACTCTGTCTTAAGAACTGCCACATGGCCCCCATCCCTCATGATTGCCACACCCCTTCCAGTGAGACATTTGGCATTACCCAGGACGCTGGGTGAGTGGGATTCAGTGGACTTCCTGATGCAGGGTTCCTTTTTCTGATTTCTCTCTTGTCCTTCACTTACATCACTTAAATAAAGCTACCAATACAGTTCTTAATTCTATATGGCAACCCAATAGCATGACTTAGAAAGCTCAGTCTCTGAGTTAAGAGCTCTTCAACAGTTCATGCTTTAGGTCACAGATGATTAGCATTGCTTAGAAATTCTGCTTTCTCAAAGACCTAAATGTTTACATCTCTGTGATCTAAGCTTTTTGACCCCCAACACTATTGCAAAGGGCTGCTGTTCCGAGCTCAAATCTACCGCTTGCTGGCTGTGTAACTGAACCACTCAATCACATGTTCTGCGCTTCCGTTTCCTCTCTGTCAGACAGTCTCTCTGCTGCATAGCAGTTGTCAGGACGGGGCTTAGTGCCTGGCAAGTGCTCAGTAAGGCTACCACTATGGTGTCCACCTGACCATTGAAGAAGCCTCACGCCCTCCCCTCTCCAGACTCATTCCTGGGTTCATCATCTTTTGAAGACGCCTCATGCCCTCCCCTCTCCAGACTCATTCCTGGGTTCATCATCTTTATTTCCTAACAACAACAAACAAGCTTTGCTCTGGGTGCTCTCCTGATTATCCTGAAATGCCCTCCTCCGTTTCATTCTGCTGCCCACATGCGGCCCGCCAGACTGTTTATTTTGGATGCAAGAGGGCAGCCAGGGAGTGGCAGGCTTGCCCATGCGGTTCCTTGAAACAAAAGCTGCTCCCTGAGTCACTGCTGGGAGAAACCAGCACATTGAAGCACCTACACAGGCATGTCAGAGGTAGGATACTCTGTGGGCAGGACTGTGGGGGTGCAGGGTGGGTGCTCAGGCAGAGTAGCAGGGACAGAGGGTTTGTAGGCCAAGCACGTGGTGTGAGCTTTGTCTTGGGGGATTTGGGGAAGAGGCCTGAAAACGTTTTGAATAAGAAAGGGAAGTGATCAGAGTTGTGGGTTAGAAAAGTCCTCTGAATTCTTTGATGAGTCTTTCAGGAAGGTAAGACCCCACCAAGATTCCAGTATCTTCTCCTTCCTTTGCCCTGCACAGGTTGTCTGCTCTAGCCAACCTCCTGCACAGATTCTCTGCACCCCTACCCCACTGGAGTGCTCTTCACATGGCAACATTTTCCCTGTACTTAAGGCCTGGCTTGATTCTTCCTCTTCCAGAAATTCTTTCTTACCCCTAAGCACATGTTCACAGCTCTCTTCCCAGACCCCAGGGTTCTTTCCCACACCCCAGGGGCCAGCGCCATTCAGAACTTGCTACTTTGTGGGGCTAACTCTTAGAGCACACAATGCTGTGGAAAGAACAAAGCTGTGCTGTCACCAAATCCAAGTTCAAGTTCAGGTTCTGTCCTTAGCAACTTGTGATCTTCAGCATCTCCCTCAACCTCTCTGAGCCACACTTCAATCACTTGCTCAATAGGACCATACGATGCAACTCTGAGGACAGGGATAAGAGCAAAAGAACTAAAAGCACACTGTAAATAGTGATTTTAAAAAAAAAAAGAAGTAAAATTATCTTTATCTCTAGATAACATGATTGCCTATCCACAAAATCCAAAGAAATTTACCCAAAAAAGCTAGTCAAATGAGTTTAGAGTGGCAGAATACAGAAGCAATACACAAAAACAATTTTTTTTCTACATACCATCAAATGAGAGAAGCCAGACCCATACACAGGAAAAACATTAATAGAGAAAAAAAAAAAACACTGCTCTCCCCAGGAATTCCCTGGTGGTCCAGTGTTTAGGACTATATGCTTTTATTGCCGAGGTCCTGGGTTCAATCCCTGGACAGGACACTAAGATTCCCACACGCCATGAAGTGCAACTAAGAACAAACAAACAATCCACTACTCTCCCTCCAAAAAACACCCTCCATAATTCCAGTTTTATAATAGAAACTGAAGAAAATGCAAACTAATTTATTGGTGGTGGCGAAGTTACTAAGTTGTGTCAGACTCTGCAACCCCATGGACTGCAGCCCGCCAGCCTCCTCTGTCCACGGGATTCTCCAGGCAAGGATACTGGAGTGGGCTGCTATTTCCTTCTCCAAAACTAATCTATAGTTACAGAGAATTAGAGGATGGAGAGGTAAAGTGAGGCAAGAGGAGGGATTGCGAAGTTTGAGGTGCAATGAAAATGTTCACTGTTGTGATGGTGCTGCTGTGTAAACAATGATGGTAAACAAAGAAATGGGAAGAGGCATGGGATGCAAAGCCAGGGAGACCTGGGGTGGGACCCTGGCTCTGGTTCCCACTGGTTGACTGTCTCTAGGCAGATCAAGAGTCTATGGGCTTGCTTTTCTCCTCTGTAGGTGGGGAGCTTAGTACTTGCCTCTGGGATTAATGTGAAGGTCAGATATGTTAAGAGGTTGGCACATTGCCCAGCACATAGTAGCCTAGCAATAGAGGTTAGCACCATGCCCTCCTCATTGCCAAACAGCAGTCCTTTGGACATGGGAATACGTATGTGTCTATTGATTGCCTGGCTGATTTAATTATGGACCATACCAATAAAGGGATGGATAGGTAGGTAGATGGGTAGGTAGATGGATGGATGAGTGGACTGGTGGACAAATGTCTAACTGAATAAACTAATAAATAAATGAGTGGATGACCAAACAGATAGCTGAAAAAAAATCAAGAAGCAAAGGAATGCCTGAATGAATGAATGATGAATGGACTGAGTACATCACTAAATGAGTGACAGGAGGGACCTGGCAGTAAATGACTGATCTCCTTCAGGCCAAAGGCCCACCCTCCCCCTGGCCTTCATGGTATGAGTAAAACACCAGTTACCTTGAAGGCTTTCTCTTAGCGGCGGCCAGGTGCCCCTGCCAGGTAACCAGGGTAACCAGGTTCCTGAAGGGAGGCAGCTGTTGGCTCCTTGGCAATCTCCCCTAGGCCTATCATGGCAACAAGGACAAATGTTCTGGGGTTGCATGGACTAGAGGCCGTGCCCTCTCTGAGCTGCCACTGGGCAAGCTCGGACTGGGTGCTCTCCCAGCTTGGACTGGGGCTATATCCTTGGTGGTCATCGACTTCCTGCTGAGGAAGGGGGCATCTGGCCTGAGCAGGCTAAGGAGGTGGATTAGACTCCTAGGAAAGGAGGCCCTGCAGAAAGGCCCCCATCCTGCTGATTGTGAGCTCGTGGGTCAGGAGATGGCTCCGTCAGTCACAGCAGCCTCTTGTGGGCAAGGAACAAAGACCCATTTGCAACAGCGCCCTGACTGAGGAGCCATTCACAACACGGGCCCCATTCTTAGAACGTCTGTGGGAGGCAGCCTGGTAGTACTTGCCTCTCTGCCAACCCGTTTATACATAAAGAGGCCCTGATATGAAAAAAAGACTTGCCCAAGGTATGAGAGTGCAACAGCAGAGAATGAAACCCACCCCCCGCCACCCCATCTTTCCATACCTCCACTCTTCTCTGCAGACATCGTGTGTGTGTGCCTAATCACTCAATCATGTTCGACTCTTTGCAACCCTATGGTCTGTAGCCCACCAGGCTCCCCGGTCCTTGGAATTCTCCAGGCAAGAATACTGGAGTGGGTGAGCATGCCCTTCTCCAGGGGGATCTTACTGACCCAGGGTATAGAACCCAGGTCTCGTGCATTGCAGGCAGATTCCTGACTATCTGAGCCACCAGGGAAACCTGTCTCTACAGACCACAGGGGATTCGGTTACAAAGCAGGAGGATATCCTCTAGCCACCCCAAACAAGTTGCTTTTTGTTGCTACTCCTTTAAATTGTGCTGAACTCGTTGCCTGGGTCACTCTCCAACTGGCTAGCTGAGAAGAATCTGTCTCTGAAGCCTCAGGTCCCTTTGTTCAAGTCCTTCTTTCCTCCTCCCCGAGTTGCAGGTAAGTCTTGTCTTCTCTCTGCTGCTGGTCCTGAGCACTTCAGTGGAGAGCATGGCCCTTCTTCCACCACCCTTCACCCCTGCCTCCCCCCACACCTGTCAAATCTAACAAGTCCCCAGAGTGGCCACCAAAGTTCCCATGGCAAGTTAGTGAAAGAGCTGAGTTGGCCCGAGGATAAACAGCCAAACAAGACACAGCCCCTCCTCTCAGGAGGTGAAAGCAGAAGACTTCTAGAAACAACTGTGTCTTACCCCAAAAGCACAGATTTCTAAAGGTGGGGTTCTAGGCAGCAGGACGTGTCTGTAGACAGGTAATCAGGCCACAGGCTCTTTTCAGAGGTTTCATCACACAGTCATCACCCATTCTGTCCAGGCAGAATTCTCAAGTATATCACCTTTCATTTTTCTTACGACAAACGTGCCCTTTTCTCTGCTCTGTTGGCTTTTCATTCAGGAAGAGTGGGCAAAAATATCCTTTAATTTACCAAATGCTTTTTAAATGTATCAGCCAACTCAGGACTATCGGGGAAATAATGGTTTTTTCCCTTCATAATGATGGAGTAAATTTCAGCCAAGATGAATTTAAATGATGTTCGTGGGGTGTAGTTTTTTTTTTTTTTTAATTAATTTCATCCATCATGACTAAGCCATTGAACTTTCACAGCTCCAGACCATTCTTAGAGTATCTCTTGCCTTATTCAAAGCCAGCCTCAAACAATCTTCAGCCGGATAATAAGAGGTGGGTCTTTTTTTTTCCAGCAGGTAAGTGGGTGAGAGTTCTGGAGTCTGACGGTCCTGGGCTCAAGTCTTGGCTCTGCTGGTGTTTGGCTGTGTGGCTTAGAAACTGCTCCTTAACCTCTCTGTGCCTGTCTCCTTGACTTATTTGTCAAGGGCAGATAAAGATGTTATCTGGAACTTTGCAGGGTTATTTAAAGATTAAATGAAATGATGTATGTGAGGGGTCTGTCACAGTAAACTCAATGAATCTTAGTTATTGCTATTATTCTAATACGAAGGCAGCATTATCTTTATTTTGTTGTCACTATTTTTTGTTGTTCAGTTGCCCAGTCATGTCCGACACTTTGTGACCCCAAGGACTGCAGCACGCCAGGCCTCCCTGTCCCTCACCATCTCCAAAGTTTGCCCAAGTTCATGTCCATTGCTTCAGTGATGCCATCCAGCCATCTCATCCTTTGATGCCCTCTTCTCATTCTGCCCTCAGTCTTTCCCAGCATTAGGGTCTTTTCCAATGTGTCGGCTGTTTGCATCAGATGACCAAAATACTGGAGCTTCGGCTTCAGCATCAATTCTTCCAACGAGTATTCAGGGTCAATTTCCCTTGAGATTGACTGGTTTGATCTTCTTGCTGTCCAGAGGACTTTCAGGAGTCTTCTCCAGCACCACAGTTCGAAGGCATCGATTCTTTGGCACTCTGCCTTCTTTACAGTACAACTCTCACAATACATGACCACTGGGAAGGCCTTAGCCTTGACTATACAGATCTTTGTCGGCAGAGTAATGTCTCTGCTTTTCAACAAACTAAGTTTGTCATCACTTTCCTGCCAAGAAGCAACTGCCTTCTGATTTCATGGCTACAGTCACCATCTACAGTGATTTTAGAGCCCAAGAGGAAGAAATCTGTCACTATATCATTCTATCCTTTATCTTTTTATCCCTTTATCCCTTTCATTCCTTATGATTTGGCTACTCCCTCCCCACAGGGCTTCCCAGGTGGCGCAGTTGATAAAAAGTCTGCCTGCCAATGCAGGGGATGCTAGTTTGATTCCTGGGTTGGGAAGATCCCCTGGAGACGGCAATGGCAAACCACTCCAGTTCCACCTGGAAAATCCCATGGACGGAGGAGCCTGGTAGGCTGCAGTCCATGGGGTCCCTAGGAATCGGACACAACTGAACGACTTCAGTTTCACTTTCATGCACTGGAGAAGGAAATGGCAACTCGCTCCAGTATTCTTGCCTGAAGAATGCCAGGGACAGGGGAGCCTGGTGGGCTGCCATCTATGGGGTTGCACAGAGTCGGACATGACTGAAGCAACTTAGCAGCAGCAGCAGCCGCATCCTAGGTACTTGGGATATACCAGTGAAAAACACAAAGATTCCCATTCTAGTTCTCTGGTTCTCCAGTTCTGGCTGGATGTGGTAAGTGGGCATGGGGAGAGAGGGACAGATAAACAGAAAGAATTAGTAGATTATATGGTACATGGAAGGTGAAATAGTCAAGCCAAGTGAAGGGGATTAGGGATGCCAAGGAGGGGTGGGTGAGGTCAGGCTTGGTCTCAAAGAGAAGGTGGTGATACTTGTGTACACACTTGAAGGAGGTAAAGGAATGAACCACACCAATGTTCTCAGGAGAGGCGCCCAGGCTGGGCTGTTTGTGCCAAGAGCATCCCAAGAGCCTATGTGATGGAATATTTTAAACTTCAGGCATTAAAAAGACACTACCTGGACCCATGAGCCTTTGAAAGTGTCTAGAACCAGAAGAAAAGAATCTATTAGCTTCAAAATTAAAAATGATATTGAAATTAATAAACATTGAATTATATGCCCACCTGTAAATAACATTTTGTCAACTTCCTTAATTGTTGACTTTCTCAATCGTGTGTTTGAATGTCTTAATGTTTAATAACAGAGATTAGATTTCTTTGACTTCACAAGAAGTTCCCAAACATATATGACTGTCAAGAAATCATAGACAGTCTACAGTAAATTACTTACTAAATAAATTATTTATATATTTATACATTACAGTAAAGAAATAATTTATTATAAATTATATTATCATTTATCATTAATGATTTATTTATAAAAACAGTAAATATTTATTAAAAGCAAATTTATAAAAGCCCGTGTAAAATTTGTAGCAAAATAGACTTGCTCGGATGTGTAACGGGCTAAGTTTTAATACATTTGATGTAACAAGGAGCAGAACCTGTGAAAGTAAGATTAGGTCCAAGGTGACTTTACAGTAGTCAATCATCCAGTGTTGGCATCATCCCACAAGAATGGGTCACATTTCAGCAAACAAACGAAGAAATGCAAATTGTCCAGTCTCAGCCTGGATACTCTGAGTCTCCCTGGGGTGCTGCTGCTGCTGCTGCTGCTGCTGCTGCTAAGTCACTTCAGTCGTGTCCGACTCTGTGCGACCCCATAGACGGCAGCCCACCAGGCTCCCCTGTTCCTGGGATTCTCCAGGCAAGAACACTGAAGTGGGTTGCCATTTCCTTCTCCAATGCATGAAAGTGAAAAGTGAAAGTGAAGTCGCCCAGTCGTGTCCAACAGCAGTCTGCATTAGCAGCCTTCCAAGCAATCCTGATGCATGCACACTCAGGTTAGAGAACCAGTGCTCACAGCAAGACTATTTGTGTGACCGGCTTCTTGCTCTAACTTCACAGTTTCAAGTCACAGAGGTTACCCTTGAGGTTGGCAAGTCCTCAGCCAGGGCTCGCCTCTGAAGGTCTCTGAGAGACTCACATCAAGAACATTTGAGATTTTGGAGGGCTGGCTCCCGATTTCCAGAGGCGCTGAACTTGCATGAACAAAAGGATTCTCCAGCTAGCTCCCCTCCCCCTGCCCCCTCGTGGCATCACAGATTTTGAAATTCTAGAATCACTCAGGATGCCCAGTTCTGAAAAAGGCTTTCAGAGGAAAACTCACAGTGACACTAAGACCCTTTTGTGAGATCTGCATAGACACCCATTGACCAGGAGAAACCTTCCAGAGTTTTCTTTTTTTTTTTTTAATTTTTATACACACTGTTGTATTTGTTTATTTAATTTTGGCTATGCTGGGTCTTCTTTGCTGCATAGGGCTTTCTCTAGACGCAGGGAGTGGGAGCTACTCTCTACTTCTGGTGCTCTAGCTTCTTCTCACTGCAGTGACTTCTCTTGTTGCAGATCATGAGCTCTAGGCACACAGCCTTCAGTAGCTGTGCACAGGGGCTCAGTAATTGTGGTTCTCGGGTCCTAGAGCATGCAGACTTCAGTGGTGGTGGCAAGCGGGCTCAATTGCTCTGTGGCACGTGGAATCTTCCTGGACCGGGGATCGAACCCATGTCCTCTGTGTTGACCGCTGGATTTTAGCGCCACCAGGGAAAGCTTTCCTTAATGTGTGACTAGAGGAGCCAAGCTTGAGAATAAAGAAGGCAAGGCAGTGGCAAGGACAGAGAGATGCCGTGGGCAATGATGTTACAAAACAAGGCCAAGGAGGAGGTGGGGAGAGAAAGACCCTGAAAGAGACACACATCCCTCTCCCACCCCATCTCTCCAGCCCCGCAGGGAAGAGTAAGCTGTAATGTGGCAGGAGAACCAGGACAACGCTTCCAGAGCTTTCCACTGACCCCAGCTCAGGCTACCCCGATGGAAAATCAGTTCACTGGCTTCCTGTGCCTTTTCCACTCGGCTGGTTCCTGAGATTTTCCAGCCCAGTGAGCAGTGGGTTTAGATGAGCAGCAGGAAGAAAACAGGAGAGCAGGATGGGGCAGGGAGAGCCTGGAAGGCTTCAGGACAGCCACCCTAGGGGGTGACCAGGAGATGAGACCTGGGACCAAGAGGCCAGCAGTGTGAGGATCCGGGGAGGAATGTTCCAGGGAGAGAACAGAAAGCCCAAGGGCTGAGAGCGGGGAAGGACCCAATGCTCAAGCAGCAGGAAGAAGCTCGGAGTGGTGGGAGGTACAGGGAGCAGGTAAAGGGTTAAGGTGAATCCACCGGGGGAGGGGGGGGACGGGGGAAGGTGGGCCCTGCAGGATCGCTGTGCCAAGGTGAGGAACTGAAATGGCATCCATCAATATTCAGCTGGGGTTGCCTGATAAAATAGAGGGCACCCAGTTAAATCTGAATTTCAAATAAGTTTTATACTAAAAATCATTCATGTGTTACCTGGAATTCAAATTTAACTGTCATTCTGTGTTTTTACTTGTGAAATGTATTTTCCAAGTCCTGTTTGGAAGGCAGTAGAGGGTTTTAAGTGGGCTTCCCAGGTGGTGCTAGTGGTAAAGAACCCACCTGCCAATGCAGGCGAATTAAAGAGAGTTCGATCCCTGGATCGGGAAGATCCCCTGGAGCAGGGCATGGCAACTCACTCCAGTGTTCCTTGCCTGGAGAATCCCATGGACAAAAGAGTCTAGCGGGCTACAAGCCATACGGTCACAAAGAGTCGGACACGACTGAAGCAACTTAGCCAGAGAGGATTTTAAGTGGGCTTCCCAGGTGGCATTAGTGGTTAAGAACCTGCCTGCCATTGCAGGAAATGTAAGAGATCCAGGTTGGTACCCTGGAGAAGGGCATGGCAATCCACTCCAGTATTTCTTGCCAGGAGAATCCCATGGACAGAAGAGCCTGGAGGGCTACAGTTCATAGGGTCACAAAGAGTCGGACACAACTCAAGTGACTTAGCATGCACAGAGGGTTTTACAACAATGGAATGACGATTTGATCTAATTTGTAGCCTGATTAGGTTGTTGGGTCTGCTCTGTGGGCTGTGGGCTGCTGGGTAGGGAGGCATGAGGAGAAGTGGGAATTGCAGATCAGGAGGAAAAAGAGGCTGCTTGACCAGGCTGGTAGCTGAGGAGCACAGCTGGGCAGGTGAGCATCTGCTCATAAGGACAGGCCACCCACTCGGGGTTTGTTGACTGACTAATTGAGCAGAAGGGACCCCAATCCTAGGGCCACCCCCAGTGGGCAGGGCACCCTTGCCATCAGCTTCAGTGCTGATGGGTTAACAAAACTCTCTAAGACACCTGTGCTTGAGAAGTCTTGTGACACCCAGCATCTTGCTGGGTCGCTGGGGTTGATGGCTGTCTGGGTGGACCCAGAAGGAGAGTGCCCAAGAGGAGGAGGAACTCTCAGAGAGTCATACGTGAGTACCAGGGAATAGCTGCATTATGAAATGTTAGGTGTGGTCACATCTGTGCAGGGAGTGGAGTGGTGGCTGTGAACCAGGTCAGTGGACCTTCATGGAGCAGATGTCCCAGAGGGAAAATCTGACTAGTGACAGGAAGGCCAGACAGTGGCCAAGGCTTCACCAGTGGCACCATCACAGAGTGTCCACATTCCAGTAGCTTGAGCTCGCCTCCCCGAGTGCTCACTGCATGACTTCTTTGAGGAAGTTTCAGGGGAACTTTGTGACTTTGGCTCAAATCTCTTAGTGATGCCTGTGCTGCACCATGCTATACTTAGTTGCTCAGTCATGTCTGACTCTTTGTGACCCCCCTGGACTGTAGCCCGCCAGGCTCCTCTGTCCATGGGGATTCTCCAGGCAAGAATAATGGAGCGGGTTGCCATGCCCTCCTCCAAGGGGTCTTTCCAATCCAGGGATTGAACCCAGGTCTCCCACATTGCAGGTGGATTCTTTTACTGTCTGAGTCACGAGGGAAGCCCCAGAATCCTGGAGTGGGTAGCCTATCCCTTCTTCATGGTAACTTCCTGACCTAGGAATCGAACTGGTGTCTCCGGCATTGCAGGTGGATTCTTTACCAGCTGAGCTACCAGGGAAGCCCAGTGATGCCTATGAGGGCAAGGCAACTTGCTCCAGTATTCTTGCCTGGATAATCCCCATGGACAGAGGAGCCCGGTGGGCTACGGTCCACAGGGTCGCAAAGAGACGGACACCACTGAAGCGACTGAGCATGCACGCATCCTGCTGCATGCAAGGCTCCAAGGGGGCTGTTTCTCCACTGCCACCTGAACTGTGACCAGGCCAAGGCTGAGGTCAGCCAGCGGTCTTGAGACGCAGGCTTCAGGGTGCCAGGACATGTCCAGCCGTGTCTCCTGGGCCTTAGCCAGGCTGTGGTGTGTCTAGAAATGGGACAAACGCTGACTACGCCCTCTGTGTCCTGCCTCATCACTGAGCCCCAGAGCAGGACAGCTTGTCCCCATGAGGCTCTCTCCAGAGCCTCTCCCCACTGCCCTGGCACCAAATCTGGTGACCAGGCAGGGTCTGGGCGCAGCTGTGCTCCAGCCACACAGCCGCTCGCCTCAGGGGCACCTTCCCTCGGGCAAATAAGCTCATGGAAAGAGACACCTGCGGTTGGCCTCCTTGCCGGCTTATCAGGCATACCCACTGCCTTTGGCCTCACCTGCTCTGACAGTATTACAGCAAGTCCTTCTCCTTGTGGAGGACTGTACATTTTCACATCATCTTGTATTCATTTCCTGTGGCCGCTATGATGAATTACCACAATCTCAGTGACCTAAAACCACATCCATGTATACTCCCCTACAGGTGTGGCAGCCAGCGTCACTAAAGTCAAGGTGTCGGCAAGGCTGGTTCTTCCTGAGGACTCTAGGGAAGAAGCTGATCCTCACCGCCTCTGGCTTCTAGAGTCTGCTAGCATTCCCTGCCTTGTGGCCACATCACTCCAGTGTCTGCTTCTGCAGTCTCTTCACTTTCCGCCTCTCCGATCTGCTGCCCCGCCTCCTCTTATAAGACCCTGATGCCTGCCTCGGGCCCACCTGGATAATCAAGAATAATCTCCCCATCTCAAAATCCTTAATGTAATCACTCCTGCAAATTCTCCTTTGCCGTGTTGGGTAACATTCAGAGGCTCTGTGGATCAGGACATGGATATCTTATTTCCAGTATCCTGCCTGCCACACACCCCCATCCATCACAGCAGCTTATCCTCACGGTGGCTCTGGGAGGCTGAAACACTGAGCCTCAGGAAGGTTAGGTGATTTTCTGAAAGTCACACAGCTAGAAGGTTGAAGGAAAGGGGAAGTGGACTCCAGGTCTGTGTGATCCTAACTGAATTTAACAGAGTACATAGTCATTTAAGAGGCGAACAAGGCACTTGCATCATCAGAGGTCTTTGGTGTTTTCCTTCTGAGATTTCTGCTCTTCAACATGCCTGGGCTGGCCTTTGGCCCTCCTTTTCTCAGGGGTTAAGATTTGAGTGTCTGTCGGAGCACAAAGGGAACACATGCAGCCTGTCCTAGTTCAAGGAGTGACCCACATTCAAAGAAGGAGCTCGGCAAGCCACGCTGGGTCTCCGGTCTTCACGGCAGTTCAAGGGTTGCTCACACGCACGCTCACATGTGGTTTGGTAAATGATTTTCTCAGTGAACCCATGAGTTAGTAAGCTTCCTGTTACTTAAGGAAATGCCCCAGACCCCAGGGACCTTCAGCCTTGATTCAACAGCCAGGAGAAGGCGGGGAGGAAATGGGGACTCATTTCTTGGGTGCTGAAACCGGCAGAAAAAAAAGACTCTGGGGGCAATGTTATGTTGTGTTAAGGAAGGCATTACTTATTCGATACTTAGCTGGTGTTAGAGGGGGACAGAAAGCATTATTCACTCCCTGGGTATCTCAAGGGCACATAAAGGAGCAGCCGCACCTGCCTGCCGGGAAACATGCTCAGCCACACTAAGACAGTGTGACTCACGCAGAGCTTGCCAGGGGAGCCAAGAAGTTGGCCGGGCTGCTCAGTGATGCGGAGACAAAGAGGAGTTAATCACTGTGTTCGAGACTCGCTGAGCCGTTTCTGCGGCTCTGGGTCGACACATGACAGCTCCCCTGCTGCACGCTGCTCTCCCACCCCATGCCCATGGAGTCCGGCTTCCTGGTTGGTTTTGTGTGATGCTGGGCTCGAAAGGTCTCTCCTTAAGGGGGTCCAGGAGTCAATCGGGCCCCTTTTTTAGAGTGAGAAATGGGTCAGGGGAAGATAGCTCCGGGTGGCCAAGAAACCAGGAAATCCTGTTCAGTGAAATAAAAGTTGAAGCTATCTTTGCTTCAAGTCGCATCAGCTCCGAGAATGGATTGACCTGCCTCTCAAATGTGGCTGGTGGGAAGTGACTGGGACCTAGAGAAGCAGGAAGGCTCACTGCTGGTGGAAAGAAAAAGTGTACCATCCACATTACAGAGCAATTTCACGATTTGCCCTTGGACCCACCAACTTCATATAAAGTGAAAGTGAAAGTCGCTCAGTTCTGTCTCTTTGCGACCCCATGGACTATACATCCCATGGAATTCTCCAGGCCAGAATACTGGAGTGGGTAGCCTTCCCCTTTTCCAGGGGATCTTCCCAACCCAGGAATCGAACCCAGGTGTCCCATATTGGAGGCGGATTCTTTACCAGCTGAGCCACAAGGGAAGCCCAAGAATACTGGAGTGGGTAGCCTATCCCTTCTCCAGTGGATCTTCCCGACCTAGAAATCGAACTGGAGTCTCCTGCATTGCAGCTGGATTCTTTACCAACTGAGGTATCAGAGAAGCCCAACTTTATATAAAAGTGTGTATTTAAAATATGCATATTTGAATGAGATCACATACGTTTTTAGAATTTGTTCTGGTTTTCCAATTAATAGTATATCCTGGAAATCTTGCCACTAGAACACTTTAACAATAACTTTTCAGTCATTGCATGGTGAACAGTATTCTAATTCCTACTGTTGGACAGAGAAGATCATGCTGATGTGTTGCACTGTGAACAATCTGCAAGGAGCAACTTGTAACTAGGTCATTGGCTCTTTTCTGGATTTTATTTTCATCAATATAAATGACTAATGTGGATTTGTTTAATCAAAAGGCTACTTTTTCAGTACTCTGTTATTGCTGGGTGATAAGCCACCCCAAAACGTAGTGGCTTATACAGCAATTAACTATTTCTCATGATTCTGAGAAATAGGGCTTTCCTGGTGGCTCAGAGGTTAAAGCGTCTGCCTGCAATGCAGGAGACCCAGGTTCGATCCCTGGGTCGGGGAGATGCCCTGGAGAAGGAAATGGCAACTCACTCCAGTACTCTTGCCTGGAAAATTCTATGGATGGAGGAACCTGGTAGGTTGTCAGTCCCTGGGGTTGCATAGAGTCGAACAGCCTGAGCGACTTCACTTTCTTTCTTGCCACTTTCATGATTCTGAGGGTTACTTAGAGAAATACCCTTCTGGGGTCATTCACACAACTGTAGTCCCCTGGAAGGTGTGATGGGCTGGAAGGTTCTAGGTGGCCTTATTCACAGGTCTGGCAATTAGAGCTGACAGTTGGATGAAACCTCAGTTCTTCATGTGGCCTCTCAGCCCCCAGGAGGCTAGCCTGGACTGCAGCATAATTTGGTCCCGGGGCTCCCAGAGGACCAGGGTGGAGGCTGCCAGCCCCTGTGGTCCCAACTCCTGAACTCACACGATGTTACTTCTGTCACATTCTTCGGCCAAAGCAAGGCCTAGGGCCAACCCACATTCAGGAGGGTGGAGAATGAGACTCTGTCTCTTGATGAGTGGAGAAGCAAGGCCAAAAGGCACAGACACAGGGAGGGGGGATTCACTGAGGACCTTCTTATAATCTCAGTGGTAAAGAATTGGCCTGCGATGCGGCCAACACAGGTTTGATCCCTGGGTCAGGATGATCCCCTGGAGAAGGAAATGGCAACTCACTCCAATGTTCTTGCCTGGGAAATCCCATGAACAGAGGAGGAGCCTGGCGGGCTACAGTCCATGGAGTTACAAGAGTCAGACACAACTTAGCAACTAAACCATCACCATAGTAATTTACAACCTAAGACATTTTCTAAAATGTTTCATATTACCCTCAGAAAGGCAGTACTGACTGACACTGCCACCAGCCAGCATCCTTTGGGAATATTTATTTTTAAACAAACTGGGGCAAGCACTTCTGGAAGAATGCACACAGTGTGTGACAGCAGTGGAGGTTCCTGTCTCCTGAGTGGCCACGGTCATGCCCTGGGGTGGTCACCCGGGGACACAACAGCACAGGCAGCATCCGTGCAGGGCAGTGAAGGGATGGTCATTCCCTTTGGGCAGAGCAGGGGCTGAGCTCTGTCTCTCCTCGTCTGTCTGTCTGTCACTCTTGCCCAAGCCCCTCCGCTCTCTGCAGACCATCACAAAATGCTCCTAAGTGTTAAGCTTCCTTCCCACTCTGAGCCACCCCAGCCTCCACCTCTGGGCCATGTATCATTCAGAATGATCTTTCAGTGCACACATTTTGTTTGCGAATCCCTCTGATGTCCAGCCCATCACAGCTCCAGCCACTTCTGCCTGCTGCTCTGGGTCTGGCCACTTGGCCTTCTTCCTTGTCCTCCAATGGAGCTGGCTCCTCTGTCCATGTACTTGTCTAGACTGAATTTCCTGAGCCCCCAACTTTTCCTTTTTTAAAGAAACAGCTTCACTGAGATATAATTCATGTATCATACAATTCACCCATTGAAATGTCCAGCAATGATTTTCAGTGTATTTACAGTTTAGCAACCATCACTATCAATTTCAGAACATTTTCATCATCTCAAACAGAAACCTTTTCCCTTTAGCTGTCACCCCTCTTCTCTCTCCAGCCTGGTCCTTCCTCCAGCTCTAAGCAACCACTACACTACTCTGTGTCTATCTTCCTGTTCTGGCATTTCATATGCGAGGAACCATACAGAGCTTTTTGTGTGTGTGACTGGCTTATTTCACTTAACATCATGTTTTCAAGGCTCATTCACCTTATAACATGCATTAGTAGGCACTTCATTCCTATCTACAGCTGAATAATATTCCATCGAAGGCATCATCAACTCAGTGAACATGAATTTGACCAAATCCAGGAGACAGCAAGGGACAGAGGAACCTGGCTAGATGCAATCCATGGGGTCGAAGAGTCAGACATGACTTAGCAACTGAGCAACAATGCTCTACTAAATTTGTTTATCTGTTTATCAGCTGATAGACATTTGGGTTCTTTTCACTTTTGGGCTACTATGAATAATGAATATTTTTAAAAGGTAGGAATATGGATGATATGTTTTTATTTTAAAATATTTTCCTGTGTATTCCACAAAGAAAATACATTTATAAAAGAGGAAATATGATCAAACAGCAGGGAAAAATGAAATGAATAACGAACACTTGTGCACAAGTTTCTGTGTGGACATATGTTTTCGTGTCTTTTGGGTATATACTTGGTGGAATTGCTGGATCATATGGCACCTCTATGTTTAATCATTTGAGGAACTGCCAGACTGTTTCCCAAAGTGGCTGCACCATTTCACATTCATTTTCCTCATCATCATCTCACCACCAGCAGCAGCATATGAGGGTTCCGATTTTTCCACCCTAACCCATTTTAATTCCACTCCTACTCAAGTCTCAGCCCAGGTGTTACTTCCTTGTGGAGGGCTCTCACTGGGCCGTGCACACCCTCCTGGGACCTAAGTCAGCTTCTTTGCTTTAAGGGTTCAAAGAAGTGGGCTTCCTCTCTCCAGGGCACTGAGGCATCAGTCAGTGCAAGGATTCCATCAACACCCATCTCTCCCCACACTGTGGGCTACATGAGGGCGGAGACTGTGTTGTTCCCTTTTGAAGCCCTGACCCATGCCCAGTCCACAGTGGCCGCCCACGGGAACTCTGGCATGAACGAATGAGTCAGGGTTGAAAGCACAAAAGGTACGTGACTCATTCAGAGTCACCAAGTAGAGCCCTGGGAGCCTTTCATCCTATTCCACCCTGTCCAACATGGTAAAGTGTTAGTCGCTCAGTCGTGTTTGATTCTTTGCAACCCCATGGACTGTAGCCCTCCAGGTTCCTCTGTACATGGGATTATCTTGGCAAGAATACTGGAGTGGGTAGCCATTCCCTTCTCCAGGGGATCTTCCCCACCCAGGGATTGAATCTGGGTCTCCTGCATTACAGGCAGATTCTCTACCATCTGAACCATCAGGGAAGTCCAACATGGTAACCACCGGCCAAATATGGCCTCTGAACACTTGAAATGTGGCCAGTGCCACTGAGAAATTAAGTTGTTGATTTTATTTCACTTTGAATGAAATTTAAATAATTGTCTGTGCAGGTAAAACTGGGCTATCACTGGAACCTTCGACACAGGAGCTGAGTCCTGCTTCCTGGACATCAGGACCCTCCTCTCCCCCAACAAGCTTCCCCCTGCCCCTGAGGAGGCAGCCCACAGACCAGGCAAATGTTTGGGTTGGCCGAAGGGTGAGCCTCAGGCACGGCTGGCCACTGCCACTCCCTCCTTCAGGACTTGGGGAGAAACCAAAATGCTCCGTACTCTGGGGAGGGGGGTCTCTAGAAACTGGAAGGACCCGATCCTCTTCCTTCTACTTGAACTTATGGCTATTTAAATTTAACTACATTAAGATGAAATAAACTTAACTCAATTTCTCGGTCACACTAGCTTCGTTTCAGTGCAGTGGCTACACGAGGCAAGTGGCTACCATACAGGCCAGGGTGGATATAGGGCCTGTCCACCACTGCAGAAAGTTTTGTTGGACAGCCCTGCCCCAGAGGTTTCCCTGCAGAGGGTTCTCTCCTGTCTCCTCCAGGAGAGTCTGTCCTGCCTGCCTCCCAGGTTTCAAGGCCTCAGAGCTTGTGGGCCAGACTCCCACACATCCCAGGCCATCCCCTGTGTGCAAATGGGGCTGGGACTTCTCCCACCCAATTCCTGGGGAGCCCACCCTCCCCCACCAGCAGCTCTGCAGTCCCCAGCATGCCCCCTTCTCATCCCAGGCTTACGAGCAAAAACTTTTTTTGCTCTCTCTTTCCTCTCTCTTCTGATATACTCATCTCCAGGATGTAAAACTCTCAAAAGAGGGAAAAAAAGCCTCTGCTCTTTCTAATTCACTCGCATCCTGATGAGCTCATGGGAAAAGACAGTTCATTTCTTCCCCGGGTCCTCTTTTTCCTGGTCATAGGTACAGCCATTCACTTCCATTCTTCTCCTCTCATGGAATCAGAGGACTCAGTGAATGATTGTGACTGGGAAGGTCTACCAAGAGTGCCTGTCTTGACTTTTTCATTTTGCATAATGGAAAATGCCCAGAGGAGGAAAATTACTTGACCAATATCACGGAGCATCCATCTTGACCTAATAAATACCGTGCTGTGCTTAGTCGTGTCCAACTCTTTGCAGCCGCATGGACTGCAGCCCGCCAGACTCCTCTGTCCATTGGGATTCTCCAGGCAAGAATACTGGGGTGGGTTGCAGTAAACACTGAATGACTCCAAACATTAAGGAGGAACAGAGATAAATTGTATCAAGCTCCTTCTATGTGTTGAGTGCTTTACCAATCACATCAACTTATTTAATACCACAGGTCTTATGGCCCACTTCAGATTAGACTCTGAGGTTCAAGAAGTTAGGTGACTTATCTAAAACAACACAGCTAGTAAGGGGGCAGAGCTAGGACTCAAACCCTTGTCTTGCTATTTCAGGACCCAAAAGAGTTGCTATGCACAGAGTGAATCCTAGGCTCTCTGTTGGGGGAAGGTCTGGGGAGTTGAGCCAGATGGTGGGTGACAGGATAAGAACACATAGAGGAGGTCATGGATGTGGCATTTAACATGTTACATTGACCAACACTCATGGTCACTGCTTTTGGCCTTGTGACTGTGGGTTTCTTAAATTCCAGTCTAAGAAGTTCTCACGTGTAAGATCATCTTAAGAATTTTTTGTCTCGATTGCTACTTTCCAGGTCCAGAAGTTTTGTGATGTGAACACTGCTGATGTTTGCATGACCAGAGCTTCACCTGGGATGTTAAAAAGTTCACTTTGAACGACTTAAGCAAAGACGACGGGCAAGATGGGTTTTAGGTTGCAAAATTTCTACCGCTGAATCTCTGGTTCCCACTTTTGAGGCAGACCTCGCCCCCTAGTGGAAAGGGGTGGACTCTGCATCACAATAAATGATCCACCCACAGGAGAAGTGGAAGTGGAAGTCGCTCAGTCTTTCTGAGCTCAGTCTTGACTCTTTGCGACCCCCATGGACTATACAACCCATGGAATTCTCCAGGCCAGAATACTGAAGATTCCCTTCTCCAGGGGATCTTCCCAATCCAGGGAAAACCCAAGTCTCCCACCCTGCAGGCAGATTCTTTACCAGCTGAGCCACAAGGGAAGCCCAAGAATACCGGAGGCGGTAGCCTATCCCTTCCCAAGCGGATCTTCCTGACCCAGGAATCGAACCAGAGTCTCCTGCATTGCAGGTGGATTCTGTACCAGCTGAGCTACCATGCTCAACCCATAGGGGAGTGCATTAATGTTCTCTATTTCATATTACAGGAAATTTAGTTTTAAAAATAAAATTGGCCAATGTGGTGAAATAGATTCACAGGTTTGTTGCTCTTGTTGAGTTTTTTTCACTGGTGGAGGAAGACAGTTGGGTGTGTGGGGTTCACTGGGTAACCCTGCTGGGGAACCGACATATTCGGATCAGAGTTGTTTCTGGGTGTGACCCCAGTCCTTCTGCATCAAGACCTCCTAGCATCCCAGGAGTTAAAATGCAGGTTCTTCCCAATGACCCTGTCAGGGTGAATATTAGGTGTTCAAGAAATACTACAATGAAACACCTTAAAACTTTTGGGGGCTTCCCAAGTGCTGCTAATGGTAAAGAACATGCCTGCCAGTGCAGAAGACGTAAGAGACAAGGGTTCAGTCCTTGGGTTGGGAAGATCCCCTGGAGAGGGGCATGGTAACCCACTACAGGATTCTTGCCTGGAGAATCCTACGGACAGAGGAGCCTGGTGGGTTATGGTCCATAGGGCCGCAAAGAGTCGGACACGACTGAAGCAACTTAGCACGCAGCATGAAACTTTCACCTCTTCTCAGTGGGCTGTGGAGGGAAGTGGAAACAGGTGGGCTCTCTGGCCGGACCTGAGGGGCCTCCCCCAGCTCTGCCACTCCGGAGGAAACTGGGATGCACAAATTTTGAACTTGCTGAGGCTCAGCTGCCACTCTCCCCGAGGTGGAAAATATACCTACCTTATGGGGAGTTGGGAGGATTCAGGGTGGGCGTCGAGTGTAGCATCTTTGTAATTTTATTTATTTATTGGCTGTTCTGGGTCTTCAATGCTGCGTAGGCTTTTCTGTAGTTGTGATGTATGAGCTTCTCATTGTGAAAGCTTCTCTTACTGGGCCTGAGGGCTCAGTAGCTGTGGCTCCGGGGCCCTAGATTACAGGCTCAGTAGTTCTGGCACAAGCGCCTAGTTGTTCCGCAGCATCTTCCCAGACCAGGGAACAAACCCGTGTCTCTGCTCTGGCAGGTTGATTATTTACCACTGAGCCACCAGGGAAGCCCAAGTGTAGCTTCTTTGAACCAGAACTGTCACTCTGGGCCTGGGCCCTCCCCACCCCATATGGAAATGACGTCATCCCCTGTCCCTGACACCCCAGGTCCGTTTTGAATGTCTCCAACTGCTGGCCCTGGAGGCAAAGGATAAAGCCCCAGCCCTTTAGACCCTTCCCCATCCTTTCCAAGGATACCTTTATCCTACATCCCTGGCTGTTGGACTCTCACAGTTCAACTGGTCACCCTACAGAGGACTTTTTGGGAACTGATGTTCTGCAAGTTATTCCCAGTCCTGAGGACTCTGGGAAAACTGACGTTGCGTATTCCAAACAGCTGAGCCAGGACAGGGGTTTCCCTCAGCAAGTGGGCAATTGTCCATGTCTCAGCAGCACTTCCTCACAGCCTCTTCCCTCTTGGACATCTGCAGACTTGCTTTTCAGAAGCGTTTAGTTCTTATCTTCCCTGTTACCCGCTGGACCATGATAAAATGCTACCAGGCTGTTCTGTCTCCAGACCCAGTGATGTCGATCCCCATCCCCTCGTCTGCCTGGGGGGCTGTTCCGGGGGAGCTGGTACATGCAGAAGTGGCTGCAGGGCTCACAGCACCTGGAGAGATGGGAGACGGAGGGGCTGCCTTATCCCCCTTTTATAGACAAGGAAGCACCATTCAGAGACAGGAAGTGACAAGTGACTTTTCTGACTTGGCACAATTATTTTGGAGGCAAGGCAAATTTATCATTGCTTCTTCTCCCAAGGCTGTGCTTCTCCGTGAAAAAAAAAAAAAAAAAAAACCATCCTATTTAAGAACCATCAGGTTCTAAGGAAAAACTCATTGCATAATCCCATTTTGAATGGGAAGAAAACTCTAAGTGCATCTAAAAATAATTCGGGAAGGTCACCTGCCAAATGTCTGAATGATGAGAGTCCGACTGGATTTTATTCTTTGAATTTTCTCATTTTTTTCAGACAAGCCTGTATTATTATACAGAAGTAGCATTTCAGGTATAAAAAGGAAATGATCTTGCTTATTTAAAAATAAACTGCAGGTCCCTGTGAAGACTTGGATGAGTCTCTTAAACATAACATTGAACAAAAGGATGCAGGCATGTAAGAGAGCACGCTGCAAGATCCTGTTCATTAAATATTCAAACTAAACAGCCAACGTAATGAATGTGAGAGTTGGGATGGTGTTTACCTTCGAGGACCAGCAGTGCCTGGGAAGGGGCTCAAGGTTGGGGGGCACCTGGGGTGCTGATCATGCTCTGGTTTTGACCAGGTGGCTGGGATGGGGGTGCATTCACCTGCAGTGATTCATCAACCTACATCATAGCTTTTTAGCACTGGTTTTGAGTTTTTAGGATAATTCACTAAATTCCTATTTGAATGATGGTGTATTTTGACACAAGGAGACTGCCTCACTTGCCTGGCCCTGCAGGGGTGGGAGGAATAATTGAAGCCATGTTTTCCAACAGGCTACCCCACTGGGTCACACCTATCAGTTCATCAAAACACTTCATATCAGGGACAGTCTGAAAAGCATAAAGTATTCCTGGGTTTTCGAACAGAATAAATAGAGAGAACAGATCACACAGATGAAGGAAGACCTGTGAAGGCAAACAGAGGAGAATGAGGCAACCCGGAGACCAGCAGGAAATCACTGCCCTGGGGCTGGAGGGATACACAGGTGGTATCCCTAGAAGCAGAAGCAAGGCCATCTGATGGGCCTGGAACCACAGCAGGGGGCTGCCAGGTAGGTACTGGGATGACAGAGTGGAGCTGGAGCCATAGAAGAGACTCAGCTCCTGCTGGAAAATGCTGTCCACAGTCCAGAGGGTGAGAAATTCCCAGGTTTCTCCCAGTCTCCTATTCTGCAAACTCCCAATACCACTTCCTGTTGGCTGGACCTGGCCAGAGGCAAGCGGGGAAACAGGCCTGCAGGACAGACCCAGCTCCCAGTTCCTTTGTCCAACTCTTCCCCTAGGCCCCTTTCTCACGTGTCCACCAACCTCTCTCCCTGCCAGGTCACTCTGCCCAGGGGATCGCTCCTCTGCTGGGAAGGAGGCTCCTTTAGCCCATCTGCTTCTAAGGTGATCATTAGACTAAATTTAGTCTACCACCTTGTGGTCCATACAGCATCAGCAATGCTCCATCACGTTCCCAAAGACACCGGATAACACTCTGTGATGGGCACACTCTAAAGTGATCCCTTGTATAAGCCTCTCCCCTTGAGTATAGGTACAACATGTGACTCTCTTGTAGTCCAGAGAACATGGTCAAGGTGATGGGTCATCACCAAGATGACCTTAGATAATGCAAGGCTCTGTCTTAGCAAACCACAGTGAGAGAAACTCTCCTGCTGGCCTTGAAGGACAAACAGCCATGCTCTGAAATGTCTCTAGAGAGCCCCATGTGGCAGGGAAGTGCAGGGGGATTCTAGAACCTGGGAGGCTTCTTCCCAATAACCAGTAAGCAGTCAGGCCCTCAGTCATACAGCTGCGAGGAAATGGCTCTGCCAGCAACCTCACGAGCTTGCACATGGATTCTCCCTACTCATGTCTTCAGAGGAGAACATAGCCCAGCCACCACTGGATTGTAGACCTGACCCTGAGCAGGTGATGCTGCAAAGCTACCTGGACTACTGAGCTACCACAACTGTATAATAATAAATACATGCTGTTTTAAGCCACTAAACTTGTGGTGCTTGACTACACTTAGATAGAAAACTAATCCACAGAGTGGGAAGAGAAACTCTCTTCCCTTGTTTTCTCCAAGCCACAGAGTTCCATTTAAAAAGGTGGGACAGTCAGTAAGTCACTCCATACCTTATAATTACTGGCGTGCCTTCCTACCTCTTCTTCTGCCACGGTCAATGGTCAGTTATGCTGTTCTGTGTAGCAGGCAGAGAATGCGTCATGAATGCGGGAGCCCTGCAGCCCCCCGCTGGACTATGCTGTTACTGCTGGTGCTCCCTTCAGGGTGCTCTCGAATGTAATCAAGTTAGGGCTGGACTCAGGGAGTTTTGGGGTCAATGATGGCAACAGACTCATGGCTCTGGTACTTTCCATCCTCAAACAACAAAGTGCTATAGCTTGAATGTGTCTCCCCAGAATTCACGTGTTGAATTCTAACCTCCCAAGGTAATCTCATTAGGAAATGGGGCCTCTGGGAGGTGAATAGGTCTGGAAGGCAAGGCCCTCCCTGTGGGATTAGTGCTCTCATTAAAAGAGGCCCCAGAGTGCTCCCTGCCCCCTCCACCATGTGAGGACATGGGGAGAAGACAGCCGTCTACGAACCAGAAAACAAGTTCTCACCAGACAGCACGTGGAATCTGCAGGCGTCTTGATCTTGGACTTCCAGCCTCCAGACTGTGAGTAATCAAATTCTGTTGTTTATAAGCCCCCCGCCCCCACAGTCTGGTGGTTTGTTATAGCAGCCCAACAGACCAAGACAGCGAACAAAAGGGCTAACACGACCATTGCTAACAAGGAGAGTCAGCTGAGTATTTGAGCAGTCCCTTTCATGTTATTTTTGGAGAAGGCGATGGCACCTCACTCCAGTACTCTTGCCTGGAAAATCCCAGGGATGGAGGAGCCTGGTGGGCTGCAGCCCATGGGGTCGCTAAGAGTCGGACTCGACTGAGCGACTTCCCTTTCACTTTTCACTTTCATGCATTGGAGAAGGAAATGGCAATCCACTCCAGTGTTTCATGTTATTTTATTTCTTCTTATGTGGACCAGTGGAAGAAAGTCTTCTGAAAACTGTTAAGATAATGAGAAGACAAATGAAAAACTTGCATAGATAGGGATGCCCACAGTCTGGATTTTCAAGGCCTAAAAGATGAAATAAAACAAAGCAAATGAAACTTTTAGGATAAACGCAATCATCCTCTAGAAGCGTTGAAAACAGGAAGGCCTAGCAACTGTATAAGGTGCTTGCTTCTCAACTCTGGCTGCACACCAAGAATTATGTAGGGAAGGTTTTTAAAACAAACCTGAAAAAATTAAGTCTAACTTGAACACAAGCGAGTGCACCAAACTTAAGGATACATCTTGATGGATTTTCCCAGGTGAGCACTCCTGTGTGGTCACCATCCTGATCATAATGAAGACCATTTCAGTTACTTCTGAAATCTCTCTCATATTCCCTCCTGGTCAACATTCCAGCTTCCCCTGCTCCCGCCTCCACAGTTCCGTTCAGTCCCTCAGTCGTGTCTGACTCTTTGCGACCCCATGGACTGTGGCATGCTAGGCTTCCCTGTCCATCACCAACTCACGGAGCTTGCTCAAACTCATGTCTATCAAGTCGGTGATGCCACCCAACCATCTCATCCTCTGTCGTCCCCTTCTCCTCCTGCCTCCTGCCTGCACAAGGAAATTGCTATTCTGATTTTTAACATCATAGAGAATAACTTGAGAAGCTTTGAAAAATATTAATACCTGGGCCCCCCCCCCAACCCCCACAGGATATCTGGTCGAGTCTGGGAGGCACTTAGACCTGGGAACCTTGCAAAGAACCAGGTGATTCTGATTGCAGCCAGGACTGGTGTGCACGCACACACCCATTCCCTGAAGGGCAGTGAGGGCTTGGATTCACAGCCTCCCAGCACTGCAGACAGGCTCTCTGGCAGGTTCTGGATTGCAGTCATCAGGAGCAAAGCCAGGTACTGAATCCACCTGGATGCCAAGGCAGCCCACTGAGGCAGATGACCTCAGTTCTCCTCGGATGAGCAACAGGCAGGTGGGCTGGGCTGTGGATTTCGGTGGAAGTGACAGGTGATGTCCAGGCAAGAGTGGGGGTGCTGGCAGCAAATACCCTCCACCAAACAGCCTGCCTCCCCCTAAAAGTACCCTTTCATATTTAAAGGACCTGCGTGCATGTGTGCTCAGCTGCTTCAGTCGTGTCTGACTCTTTTTGATCCTATGGACTATAGCCCACCAGGATCCTCTGTCCATGGGGTTCTCCAGCAAGAATGCTGGAGTGGGTTGCTATGCCCTCCTCCAGGGGATCTTCCCGATCCAGGGATTGAATATATGCCTCCTGCATCTCCTGCACTGTAGGCAGATTCTTTACCGCTGAGCCACTAGGGAAGCTGGAGAAAGGACCTGGTGTGACCCAAGTCAAGCAGTCTGGTTTGACTTAAGAGTTTTCAGTATGCCCAGACTTCATTCTAGGAGGTTTCTCTTTAGTGTAATTTGGAGCTGTGATAATCCTTTAAAAACCTAACAAACTTCTCCCGTAGTGCACTGAAGATGTAAAACCAGTGATCCCAAAAAAGGTGCAGAGGAGAGAAAGAGCAAAAAAAAAGAAATCAAAGAGAAAAGATGAGCACTCACGTGGCTTTTGCAGGATGGCTTGACCAACCCGAACTTCTGAGTGATCTGGTTCGTCCTGAACTCTTGCCACTTGCCGTCCACCAGGGTCTGGGCTCTGATCTCGTACGTCACCAGGCGTTCGGCTCTCAGGCTGATGGGAGTGTTCTCATAGACCGCGGAGGCACTTTCCAAGTCAGTGTGCCTTATTCTCTGCAAGAAGGGGGACCCGCCTTAGGTGGGACTGAAACTGGTGACCCAGAGTCAGCGAAACCTGGTTCCTGGCAAGCCCTCCTCTCTGATGTGTGCAGGGAGCTAGCACTTCCCCATGGCCCCATTTCCCGAGCACACTTGCTGCTGAGTCAGTTGGCATTTGAACCCTCACCATGAGTAATGGCCGATGGACTGGGGTTTGGACAATTCAGGAAAATGCCAGGAAGTCAATCTGTATTGAATTAGAAGGTCTTCACATGGCTTTGCCAGAATTTAAAAACTGACATAGTATTCATATGAGCTCTTCGACTACTGTTAAATAATTCATCTCTTCCATCCAGTAAAATCCATCATGTACGGAAATGCCTGAGTCACTGAAGACCAAGGACTGGCCCAAGGAAGAGAGGTGACCTGCTCAAGGACACATAAAGAGGTGTGGCTAAGCTGGAAGAAAACCCAGGCTTCTCATTCATGTATCCATTCATGATCCAAACGTACCACCCCTACCTTCTTGATACTGTGATTGGCAGTGGTAATAGAAAGATATGATAGGGCCTCCCTGGTGGGCCAGCGGTTAAGAATCTGCCTGCCGATGAAGGGGACAAGGGTTTCATTCCTGGTCTGGGACAACCCCTCATGCCACGGGGCAACTAAGCCCATGTGCCACCACTACTGAAGCCTAGAACCCGTGCTCAGCAACCAAAGAAGCCAACGCACTTTGCAAAGAGGAGCCCGCACACTGCAACCAGAGAAAGCTCTCTCACAGCAATGAAGACTCAGCGCAGCTGAGAATAAATAAATTTTAAAGAGATACAGTAATATTAAAGATATGGTTTCTCAAGGAGCTTAAAGTTTACGAGACTTCTAAACAAATCCTGAGTGGAGCATAAGGGTCCACCATCAAAGCTGTCACCATCATCACGGGGGCCCTGTTCCAAGTTTTTTTGCACAATTTAACACATTTAATACTCACAACAACCTAGGGAGGTAGGTCGTATTACCTTCTCTATCTTAAAGTTCTGGAGAGTGGACCTTAGGAGGTTCCTGGGCTCATCAAGATCATGCAGCTTACTAGGCAGTTTGAATTCAGTCTCTACTCTGAAAGCCAGCTCTCCTGCCTCTCCTCAAAGTCCAGCAAGAGCTTGGAAGTGAAGGCCTTCACCCTCCTGCTCCTCTAGGGTCCTGTCCACAGCTCTGCTTTGCCACCCTAAACAAGACCATTCCCTCTGTCTTTACAGGCACTACGTGCTACCTCCACAAAAGAAGGGCCACCTGTAAAGCATCACCCAGCATGTACAAATTGAAAGCAAGTTAAAAGATTTTTTGGCAGTCCAGTGGTTAAGACTTTGCCTTCCAATGCAGGGGATAGGGGTTCAATTTCTGGTTGGGGAGCTAAGATCCCTCATGCCTCATGACCAAAAAACCAAAGCAGAAACAATATTGTAACAAATTTAATAAAGACTTTTAAAATGGTCCATATAAAAAACCCCTAACATAAAAAAGAAAGAAAATGAATTGAGCCCCAGATGTGGTTTCAGAGGACTAGCATTTAACCCTGGCCTTAGCAGTGGAAGCCACACAAACATGAAGACATTCAGTTTTGAGATCCTTATCCGTTAAATGGGCTAATAGCAGCAACCTCACCATGTTGTTGGAAAAATCAAATGACATCACATCTATCAGCCTGATTAACACCAGGCCTACAACACATTCCAAATGAATTAGCAATTCATGTTTAATCCATTATTATTAATTCAATATGAACTGACTGAATCTCAAAGGCTGTTTCAGAGACATACCTCTCCTCTGCCGTCCTTCTTACCTGCATATGAAAACTATAGGAGGTAGTGTCATGCTTGACTCCTTTTATCTCAAAGAAGAATCCATATAAGGTAATCACTTTTGAATGTGTTGTATACTCCTAAATGAGGAAAGGTAAGCAACAAAGTGACAGAAAAAAAAAAAAATCTCCAGTATTCAAAGGGAAGAGGACATAGCAAAACCAATCCTAGATGCAAAGACTAAAGGGACTGATTTGTGATTTAAAACACGACAACAATTTTAGCCTAGGAAGTAGAAAAAAGACAAACTGCAGTGACTTTACAAATCTCTACAGGTTGGCACTCAGGGGCTGCACTTTTCACTCTACATGCCGCTTAGTGGGGAGAAGAATGAGTTAAGCACGTTCTTGGATGACCCTCAGTCTGCAGACCTTTAAAACAGTGTTTTGCTACAATTCAGTGGGCCTGAGAGACCCTCCATGCCCACAGCATTGCAGGGTGTCCTGGCCACTGCTGTCTGCAGTCTGTCCACTTGGACAGACCTCTGCAAGCAAGGGGCTGGATCCAGCCCATCCAGGCTTGACCCAGGGGGCAGTATCTGATGATAGATTCAGGGCCCCAAACCCTTAAACTATGAACTCTTTTGAGGTCACTTCTTGGTGGCTTTAGTGAAGAGGGAGGGTGGCAGTCATTTCCTGGAGAGCCACGCCTATCAAGGGAGCCCGAGACAGTGCAGCTGCCGGCCCCTCGGGCTCCTCCAGCGGCTGAGCCCCTGGGTGCTCTGCAGCCAAGCTCCCGACTCACAGCTGGCTTGAGTCTGGGCTCCAAAAAAACAGCTGCCCAGAATAGCCACCCTGGCAACGTTAACCATGGGCTCGGAGTGGAATCTCTTCTTGAGCGGTTGGCACCTCACCATATTTGTGGGGAAGAGGATGACCAACTCATCTCAGGGTTAGGGTTAGGGTCTTTCCTGACTTTAGAACAGAAAGTTCCACATCCCCAGGGAAATGACTCCAACCCTGAAAACTGAGACAGCTGGTCAACCTCATGGGCCGCTGTAACTATCAAGTTACTGAATGGCCTATCCCAGGGCCCTGTCTTGTGAATTTTACCCCTGAGGGGGTGGTTAGTGTTCAAGAGCGACACCTACAAGTTCCTTTTCTGCCTTGGCCATCTTGCAACGGGTGATAATTGACCACAGCCATTGTACAAAGGTCTCTAACCAGCACGAGGTGGGACGGCCCTTCCCCTTGCTCAGCCTGGTGGTCAGTACCTGGTTAAAAAGCAGCCCGAATCTCACCGCCTGGGTGCTTAGGTCTTTCACGTGGGCCATGTCGCCCCCATTCTCCAGCTGAAAGGAAAACACATACCACTTACCAGCAACCTGATTCCCCAACAACATCTTCACTGCATTGATCCCAACATCCCTCACTGTGTTCAAAAGAGTTCTGTCTCTGGAGCCTACATTCATGAATGTAGTCCACAGTACTTACTGAAAACCTGCTAGTCAGGTACCCTGCTCAAGGATTTCACAGAATGCAAAGATGAGGACACGAAAAATGCCCCAGCATTGTTTTCTTAGCTGAGAAATAAAATGTGCTCACTGGGAGCCCAATCACAAGGCAGAGCATATTCTTGGCTACAAAGTCAAGACCAGGTATGGTCCCACATGGTAGGCTCCACGTGAGGGCTGGGGTCAGGGGGGAGCAAACTTCAGGAGGACAACATTGGTGGTAGAGGGCAAACGGAAGGAGGTGTTGTGGGCCAGAAGGATATGAAGAGGGAGGTGGGGGACTTCCTGAGGTGTCCAGCTCCAGCTCCGAGACTGTCCCCTCTCTCTCTGTCACCCCTCTCCTTCTCTGCTCCATCAGAGCACATTTCTGAGTTACGTCCCAGAAGAGCACAGTTCCGGAGGCTTATCTGCTGTGTGGGGGCCAGTGAGCCCTGTGGTTTGCACATTACAATAGATGTTTGTTGAGCTGAATTGAATTTTAACTAGTGACTCATAAACCTTCAGAACTCAAACACTGCCCCATTTCATCTCTGAAAATGCACGATTGGAAGCACATAAGAAGCACAATAGTTTGCACGGACAATCCACAAAGGAGGAAACACCACATGGAAAAATATTCATATTTACTAGTAATAAAAGGGATGCCTATTAAAAAATGAGATGCCATTGTTCACTTCACTACTGACACAAGTGATGGAAAAGGAAAATGCTCTGTGTTGCTGAGCTCAAAGGAAGGCACCTCATTTATCACTGGGGAAGGAGTGATTTGGTCCCAAGTTTGCTAATATATATCAAGAACAAAAGTGCACATTCCTTTTAGGGCCAGTATTTTTTACTCTTCAAATATTCCTATAAGAAAATAATTCTCAGTCAAAATAAACCATCATGTGCAAATGCATTCACCATACAGGCTAGTTATGATAGTTAATGATCAGAAACACCATGACTTCTCTACAACAAAGGAGAAGCCAAGTAGCACTGGCCAGTCACCAAGTGGTAGGGTTAGGGTTAGGTTTTGTAGCACATCCTTTTGGTGAAAGAGTTTGCAGCCATTAAAAATGGTGACAAAAGAATGTTTCATTAAGTGTTTGTTTTTTAAGACTGGAAGGTCATATGCAATATGCTAGCAGTAGTTGTTTTGGGTGATGGGTCTGAGGATATGCGTTTGCTTTCTTTCAATTTCTCTGCATTTTGAAAATGTCCAATAATAAGTACATGACATTTGCTTCAGTGAGGGGACTCAGTGTGGAGGGCCACGTGGCCAATGGTCTCTGGCTCTTCAGGTCAACAGGGCTGATGCTCTAAACACCTGGGCTCCAAGGCGGGGCCACCTCCCTCTTCCCCTCCAGGCTTGGCTCTGTCCACTTCCCCTGGGGAAGGATCCAGATACTTCCCAACCTCAGAAGCCCAGAGGTTTCAAATGCAAAACACATCACCAGAAAAAAGCAAAGGCGATAAATTTTGCTAACTGTTTCCTTGCTGAGTTGGTGACTTACCGCGTGGTAGTGGTTGGCTGTAACCCGGACCAGCCAGGATTCAGGGAAGAAGTTTATGTGCCTAAGCTCTTCCAGATCCTTGCCTGGGAAGAAGCACAAAGGGAACATTCTTATGGATTTATTCCTCACAGAACCGCAAAAGTCTTGTTTATGGAGAAGAAAAGGAGGAAGTCGGGAGCTGAGGATGGGAGAGCGTTCCTATCCCATCCTTAGACATGCGGGACCCAAGTGGGACATTCCAAGGCATTTTCTCCCACAGTGTCCACAGCCAGCCTCCCTCACCCCCCACCCACAATCCTGCCCAGGAAGGAGGGTTGAGATCTGATAAACAAGTGTTTTTGGAGTGTCTAGAAGCCATTTGGACAAATCTAGCTGGGCTCCATCAACCATTTGTTGGGTTTAGAGCTACTCATTCAAGCTGGATGACTAGAAATGGTTTTGAAAAAGTTCTCTAATTTCCTTTCAGATGCAAAAACCTCACCGAGTGGCCACCTGGGCTGCCCCAAACACACTCCCAAAGAGTTCCCTCTTTTTCCAAGTCACAGCTGCCTTGCCTTGGGCCCAGAGCAGAAGGATGAGGAAACTCTAGCCCGGAGCACAGACCCACTGAGCAAGGGAATGACCCAGAGGGGCTGCCGCACTAAGAGGCCAAGCACTTGGTTAGTTGGCAACAACCCAGTCCTGGGTGCCAAGTGCACTTTCGCAATCACTGAGTCTCTTTCACCCATCGTCATGTTTCACAGAAACTCTGATTATCCCCATTTTACAGACAAGGAAACTGAGGCCGGGTGGCTAAGTGACTTTCCCCAAATCACACACTTTGGAAGTGATAGAGCCAGATCTCGATCTTAGCTGATTCTTTTGGAAATGGCTGGTGGGCTTCTCTGGGAGTGCTGAGGGGTGGGGCAGCCAACAGCCTCCCCTGGACGCCTTCCCACGGGCAGGACTTACCTTTGGTGATGCTGTGCAGACGCAGGCAAAGGAAGAGCGGGATCAAGTTCTGTCCCACATCCCGGTCCAGAAAGGCACAGTTCTTGGGGAAGCTTAGCAGAGGTGCAAAGAGGATAAAGGGCTTTCAGAACCCTCCTTTTTGGAATAGGCTGGGGCTCACGAAACTCACATCAGAGGCTAAGTGAGTCCACCCACCAGAGGTAGATGGTGCCTGGCTCTCTCTTGGATGGATGCGGAGTGTGGAAGCAGAGGGCAGCTGCCACTGAGGTTGTAACGAGACAAAAGGCTATATATCCCTGTGTGTACCACGTAGTGGGTGCTTGACAAATTCTTATTAAATGATGCTGGAACACATGGGACTGTACAGAGGGTTTCAAAATACATTTTCTCACTTGAGTCTCACAAGCTTCTTAAGGGGGCAGACAGGACTAATACCATCGGCTCCATTTTACAGAGGAAAAAACGACGACTCAGCCAGGACTTGAACCTGTAGCTGCTGATTCTTCCTGCACACATGCTGCCCTTTGAGTAACTGGCCAAAAGGCAGCTGAGGCATTTCAAGAGCACTTTCTGGGACTTCCCTGGTGGCTCGGTGGTAAAGCAGCCGCCTGTCAATGCGGGAGACACCAGAGACACGGGTTCTGTCCCTGATTCTGGAGGATCTCACGTGCCATGAAGCAACCAAGCCCATGTGCCACAAATGTTGAGCTGCTCTAGAGCCCAGGAGCCACAACTACTGAAGCCCGAATGCCCTAGATCCCGTGCTCTACAACAAGAGAAACCACTGCAGCGAGAAGCCCCCAGTTGAAAAGCCCATGCAGCAACAAAGACCCAGCACAGTCAAAACTAAGTAAAACTGTTTTTAAAGAAGCACTTTCTGGTAGAATTAAAAGGCAAGGTCAGATGAGTGGGTAACTCATTTTAGCAGCTGGTTCCGGGATCAGCTCTGCGACACTGTTAATACTAAACTCGGTTAATTTCCACACGTGGCTGACGTCAGGGCTGGGCTGAGATCACACTCACCTTGAGAAGACACGTACACACATCCACTCCTGTTTTGAAACAACTTGCTTTGTAAAATAGTCACTTTTGACCAATGGGGACAACAAGGATACTTTTCCAAGTCCCTTTGGAAACAGCCATTCCCTCAAGTCAGTTCCTGTATGAGACCAGCCAAGGGCACTTTTAGGATATTTTTCCATGAATCAGGAGTGGTATCCAAATCACACCCTGTCCCAGCCAGACCGAATGCTCCATTGGCTCCGTGTCCTGCGTCTGCTGGGGGTGCCTACTGCCCTGCCTGGGGACCATTTGTTTTCACAAGATCTGGGAATTCCTGGGGCTATCCAACTCCTCTTCATAGCAGTGGTCCCAGGAGAGAAGATCAGGGATGCTGAGGCACTGGGAGAGGGGATGGAGCACGAAGACGAGTGAGTGAATGCAAATTCAATGACTATTTATTAGAATCCACTGGGGACCTGGGCTTCCCAAGTGGTGCTAGTGGTAAAGAACCTGCCCACCAATGCAGGGGACATAAGGGACATAGGGTTTGATCCCTGGGTCAGGAAGATCCCCCGGAGGAGGGCATAGCAACCCACTTCACGGTATTCTTGCCTGGAGAATCCCATGGACAGAGGAACCTGGCAAGCTACAGTCCATAGGGTTGCACAGAGCTGGACACAACTGAAGCAGCTTAGCATGCAAGCACTGGGGACCGATCTTTGGAGTGGATGGACCAGGCATAAATAAAGGAAGGCTGATACTTACAGGAGTGCAGGGCTATTGATCCTGGAACCAGCCCTCCATTACCCAGGGCAGTAAGAGCTGGGCTAGTGGGGGCCATGCCAGTACCCCAAGAAACACGGACCTCTTAGCTGGACCAAAAACTCTTGCTTGCCTCCTTTTTCTGATTTGAATGCCACTTCCTTCTCTGCCTCTCTCTTACCATTTAAAGGAAGAAGCTGGGCAGCATCGTGGCAGTTTCAGGCATCAAGGAGGGAAGAAGGGGCTGATGGCACAGCCCCGCCATCCAGATTTGCTCTGAGGAATAAGCCTGTACTCTCGGCAAGGGCTCCCCCAACCCAGAGCAGCCCGGGAGAAGACGGAACTTGCTGGAGCTGCAGGTTAATGTGGTCTCAGCCCAGAAGGGAAAGGACCGCCTAGAAGACAGATTTCCCCTCCAGCTCAGAAGCCCCCCGGTGACAACTCCACAGCTTGTGGGAAGGATGCTGGGAGGGTAAGGAGGGACCCGAGGCTCCCTGCAAGAGGCCTAACTCAGACCTAACAACCATCAGCCAGGACCTCCACGGACAGACCTCCTCCCCGAGAGGGCTCTGGAAGGGTTTTGTTGAGACAGGCCCCTTTGGGTCACAGGAAGTGGGACTGATGGTGGCTGACTTGGCCAGGTCACAAGTCAGCTCATCCATTGCCCAGCCATGCTTGGGGTCCCTGAGCTCGGGCCCTGGAGTCAGACAGACCAAGTTCCAGTGCTGGGGCAGCCAGCCATCAGCCATGGGATCCCGCCTCCCCAGGCTTCCATCTCCTTCTCCGTCCAGGGGGACAAGGGTCACATGTACTTCCCTGGCAGAAGTAGAGGTGACAGTTCTTATGAAGTGCTGGGCGCAGCTGCTGGTCCCAGTGGTACTCTGATCCTCCCAATTACCACCATCGTCTCCTCCTCCCAGGGAAAGGAGACCTGGACTGGAGCCGGTCAAATGGAGGATCAGGTTTTTGGTGGCATTCATTATCACTTATTGTTCAGACTCTGGGTCATGTCTGACTCTTTGTGACCCTACGAATGGCAGCACACCAGGCTTCCCTGTCCTTCACCATGTCCCGGAGTTTGCTTAAACTCATATCCACAGAGTCAGTGATGCCATCCAACTATCTCATCCTCTGACGTCCCCTTTTCTTCTTGCTTTCAATCTTTCCCAGCATCAGGGTCTTTTCCAATGAATCAGCTCTTCGAATCAGGTGGCCAAAATATTGGAGCTTCAGCATCATCCTTCCAATGAATATTCAGGGTTGATATCTTTTAAGACTGACTAGTCTGATCTCCTTGCTGTCCAAAGCTGCCACCCTCTAACTCAACGGAGCTCCAGACCACCTCAAAGGAAGTAAACAGTGGCCTCAGCTGCTAATTCTCTATATTCCCCAAACATCTGAGTGGTATGGTCCAGCCCCTTGAATCAATGGGCATAATCTTGCTGCTAGAGCCAAGGGGGTGGACCACAGCAGAGCTGGGACTCTGTCGAGACTTCTGGAAACAGCCCGAGCATATCAATCTAACTCAATTCCGCTGGTCAGGGTGGGGAAGGGGTGGCATCTGGATTTTCTAGGCCAAGGATGAACACACTCATCGGTCTCTCTATATCGCATAAAGTGGGGAAGCGAGCCCCTCTGCATGGCTGTTTGGTGGACTCAAAGGCTGGCCTGGCTTCCCCCGGTGCTGAGCTCTGTCTGTACAGACACTTTGGGGTTAGCAAGGGCATGGCAACCCAGTCTAGTATTCTTGCCTGGAGAATTTCATGGACAGAGGAGCCTGGTGGGCTACAGTCCATGGCGTCGAAAAGAGTTGGACATGACTGAGCAACTGAGCACGCACTAACGTTTCTGAGAAAAGCTCCAGGCTATGGTGTCTGACTTTTAAAGGTCATCGGAAACCCCTGGAGCATGAGCCCCTTAGGGAGGATGGTTCACAGATCCTTGATTCTGAAAGACACACTCAGGTCACCTCTGGGTTCTGCTCACAAGGCACTGGGAACACATCCCTCCTTCTGACCTCCTGAAAGACAGCGCCAAGGAAAAGTCTCCATCAGACCAGCGCAGGCTGTCGCTTTAGAGCTGCTGTGAGCCATGACCTTCTCCCTTCCTCCATCCTGTCATCAGAATCATTTACCCTTCAGACTCAGAGCCCCATCAGCCCAGCACTTCAAATTTTAGCCTTTTAAATGCACTCTAAAATTCTGACTCATGCTACAGCACAGATGAAACTTGAAGACATTATGCTAACTGAAATAAGCCAGACGCAAAAGGACAAATACTGTATGACTCCACTTATATGAGGTTCCTGCTGCTGTTTACATGCTAAGTTGTGTCAGACTCTTTGAGACCCCATGGACTATAGCCCACCAGGCTCCTCTGTCCGTGGGATTCTCCAGGCAAGAATACTGGAGTGGGTTGCCATTTCCTTCTCCAGGGAATCTTCTTGGCCCAGGGTTTGAACCCGTGTCTCCTGCTTGGCAAGCAGATTCTTTACCACTGAGTCAACCTGGGAAGCAGATGAGGTTCCTAAACAGTAAAATTCACAGAGACAAAGATAGAATGCTGGTTGCCAGGGGTGGAGGGAGAGAGGAATGGGGATTTATTGCTTTATGTGTATGGAATTTCAGTTTAGGAGGAACAAGTTCAGGAGAAGGATGATGGGAACTGTTGTACGACAGTGAGAATGTATGTAATGCCCCTCAGATGTATACATAAAAACGGGTAAAATGGTCATTTTTATGTTCGTATATACTTTTTACCTCAATAAAAAAATTGGTGTTAAAAATTACTTCATCTCTATGAGAAAAGTTTGAATATTTCATATTTTAAAGTGAAGTTTGAAATACATGACAGACTTGGGGGCGATAATACACGACAAGAAAGGGAAAGGGCTTTTTTTCAAAAGGTAACTCGGTGCAGAAGACCCGGACGCCTTCTGAAACCCAAGAAGCAGGAAATGGTCCCCTCAGCTCCCGACACCAAAGTGTGGTAAAGAAACAACAGTTCTGAATGGCGCCAGCACCACCATCACCCACCAAATGTCACTGCCATTCAGGGCGTCCTGCCAAGTGCCGTGCTGGGCCTCTGCTTTGAGTCAGAATGAACCTACATCAGACTGAGGAGGGAGCATTGCTAACCTCCAGTCAGTAAACAGCAGTAGTGGGACTCAGACTCAGGGCTGACACCTTTCAACACACCTTGCACACCTCATTTATGGAATACGTTCGGCTCTGCTTCCTGGATTGTCAACTCTGTGAAGATGGGGATCTTCATCTGTTCTGTTTACTCATATTCACAGCACCCTTTACAGTGTCTGGCTCTCCGCCAGCTTGAAATAATGTTCAGTGAATTAACCGGATGAATGAACTGGTCCTTGCCAACCCACCAGCCTCAGCCTCACCAACTCCACCCCTCCACTTGTGCGTAGTTCCTAGGAATGCAGTTCCAGCCCAGTGCATGTGTGTGTACACACGCATATACACACCACACACACGTGCACGCACAGACCAGGCTATTCCATGCCAATTTTCCTAAATCCTCATGGGGTTCTGTCTGTTGTTGCCATGCTTATTTGTCAGGCCAAGTCCTATTGGTCATTTATCGAGAGCAGACAATGTCATCTTGACGAGGAAGATAAAGATGGTCTTGACCTTTGCCCAAAGGCAGAACTGAGACTAGAAATGTTATCTAATAATGACTCTAACTGCCCTTTGCAAAGGCCTCCTGCATTCAGACACATATTCCTTGTGTTCTCCAAAGTCTCCACTCTTATGGTTGAAGAGGACGTTTGGGGTTCACTCAGTTTGGGTAGAAGGGCTTCCCGGGTAGCTTCCCTTCCCACTTCCCGGGCGTAGTGGTGAAGAATCTGCCTGGTAATGTAAGAGACGCAGGTTTGATCCCTAGGCTGGGAAGATCCCCTGCAGTAGAAAATAGCAACCCACTCCAGTATTCTTTCCTGCCTGACAAATCCCATGGACAGAGAAGCCTGGCGGGCTACAATCCATTGGGGTTGCAAAGAATCAGACACAACTGAGTGACTAAGCAGGCACGCACAGTTTGGGTGGAAAGCCAAGAAGCCAGGTGAGGGAAGTGCAAAGGTAGTAAGGAATAGCAATCAATGATGTTTAGGCACCTTGAAAAGAAGGAGATTCAATTTCCTGGAAGCCAAGCTAAGGGGGAAGGGAGCCATGTGGTCAGAGTCAAAGAAGAAATCAAACCAAGAAATGCAAAAATCAGGTCATGAGAAATCCTGACTTGAAATATATGAACCTCCCTGCATAGGGCTCAATGGAGAGATTCTGAGAGAGAACAACTTAACCACTTTCATGTCCATAACTCATGGAATACTTCAAAACGAATGTTCCTGTAAAGAGATCTGAGTTTCACACCAGGGTTGCCCGATTTTATGAACGCTGCATGGTTACATCTGCAAACGCCACCCATTAATCACCAGAGATGCATGGCTTCTGCCTGGCCTGGCACCCAGCGTCATAGTGCATTTCACTCCAGACGCCTGAGGGCTGGGCCATGAGGGATGCAGGGCATGGCCGGGTGGCTCTCCTTGGAGGCTACTCTCGAGAGGTATATGTGAGGAGGTGGTGCTGAGTTTGTCAGACCAGGGTGCACACACACACAGCCAGCACATGCTCTTGTTCTCTCTGCAAGAAACTCAGAAGGAATCTGTCCAGTGTGCAGGTGAGATCCAGGAAGACTTCCAGGAGGAGTCCCTAAGCTCTGTAAAAATTGGGTCAGATTTAGACAGGACATGGGAAGGAGGAGCTTCCCTGGTTGCTCAGACGGTAAAGAATCTGCCTGCAACGCAGGAGACCTGGGTTGGGAAGATCCCCTTGAGAAGGGAATTGCCTGGAGAAATCTATGGACAGAGGCTACAATCCATGGGGTCACAAAGAGTTGGACATGACTGAGCGACTCACACTCTCACTTTCACTAGGAAGGAGAAGACTTAACTGCAGATGTCAGGGAAATCTACTGGGTGGAAACTGACTTCGACTGCTTTCAATGATCTCCTTCTGGTGAGGTTGCTGGAATCCACCCTTGCAGTGTCTGCGAGGGACCCATTTAGGGCTTAATAAAGCAGCTAAAGACAAGAATAACAGGTCTGTTCATGACTTGCCCTTAACTCTAAGATTTCAAAGGATGTGTGTGAAGATCTAGGCACCCCAGGTCCACCCAGCTCCACCACCAATTTGCAAAAGTAAGCCCCTACCCTTCCTGGCCATTCATCCCTGAATAGATTTTACAGACATACTGTTGAGTAAAAGAAGCCAGACATGAAAAGTCTATGCTCTAAGATTCTATTTATATAAAATCCAAAAGCAGCCAAGACAACCTCCTAGAAAAAGAAAGCAGGATATTGTTTACCTTGGTGTGAGAGAGGTAGTGACTGAGATAAGACATATTAGGGGGCTGGTCAAGTTCTGTTTCTTGGTCTGGGTACTGGTTATGGGCTTCCCTGGTGGCTCAGACAGTCAAGAATTCGCCTGCAATGGAGGAGATATGGGTTCAGTCGTTGGGTTGCGAAGATCCCATGGAGGAGGACATGGCAATCCAGTCCAGTATTCTTGCCTGGAGAATCCCATGGACAGAGGAGCCTGGTGGGCTACAGTTCGTGGGGTTGCAAAAGTGGGAAAGAGTGAGTAACTAAACAGGTGTGTGCACTTTGCAGAAGTTAATTGAGCTGTTCACTTAAGGTCTGTGAACTTTGCTGTATGGTTTATATTTTGACGAAAAATGTACTTTAAAAAAAAGTGGAAAATTTGCCTCTGGCCCTTTTCCCATGGATGAGTCTTTACAGCTCCCCTGGGCTTCTCAGACTGCTAAGTGGAATGAAATGATGACTTTTCCTCCATGGACCAATGAAGGCAATGGTTTTGCTTACATTTTTTGTTTTTCTTACAAGGAAATGTTAAATTTAATTCTGGACAGCCTATTTGTTTTTCTAAATTAACTACTGCCAGGAAAACAGGCTGTGAGTGCTGAGCTGTGTGCCTGTGTGTGTGTGTGTGTATGTGTGCGCATGTAAGTGAACACACATGCATGTTCCCTTTCTATATTGATGTATTTAGACAAAAATGAAAATAAGCTTGAAGATGTTCTTAAACATGGTGATGGGCAAATAAATCGCCCCTTTAACTTTCCACTGGTGTCCCCATTAGTGTTAATCGCTCAGTTATGTCCAACTCTTCGTGACCACGTGGACTGTAGCCCGCCAGGCTTCTCTGTCCATGGACTTCTCCAGGCAAGAATACTGGAGCGGGTAGCCATTCCCTTCTCCAGGGGATCTTACGGATCCAGAAATCGAACCCGGGTCTCCTGCATTGCAGGCAGATTCTTTACCCTCTGAGCCGCCATTGGTGCCCCTGGCATAGAGAAAATGTCCAATAATTATGTTGAATGAATGAAAAAAAAAATAGATGAATAAAACAACACAATTGAGTACAAAAGACTTGGACATACATCTTTATTTGCAGGTACAGTGGTGCCGAAGGAGTTAACTACTCAAATACCTTCCCTCCTAGCTCAAGACATTGCCAAGACAGATGAGCAAAGGAGTGTCTGGTCTGTTTGGCTCAATTGCTGCTCCAAACCCTCCTTTCTGGACACTGGGCCACTGCTGGCCCAGCTGGAACCCTGAGCTGCAGCTCAGCCTCACTCCTGGCTTGTCTGACACTCAGGCAGCTAGTCTCGCTGCTGTCATGTTATGAAAGTCCCGTTGCAGAGGTCCTCGTACTGTGGAGGTCCTCGTACTGTGAAGGTCCACTCTGAGCTCTCTTCTAAACCACTCTGTCATTTAAATAATTTCAACAACAGATGCAACTTTAAAAACGGGGCCAGACGGCCAGCTTCCTTGGTTCTCACTCCCAGGCCTGTGTACTGTCTCCGAGGTCTGCTCCTCTGCCCCGCCTTCAGTGCTCCTGGCGTGTCCCCATCAGTGGCCGTAGACACTTCCCTGCCTAGCTCTTCCCTGTCTTCACTGGACTGTGGAGCTCAGCGCTCCTGGTGACTCAGTTCTGGAGACCATGGCCTCCCGCAGGCCCCCTCCTCCACCCAGAGAGCAGAGGTGCCTTCTCGAAGCCCAAGCCCTCAGGCCAGCAGCTCTGAAGCTCAGCTCTGAGGATCCTCAGGCCAACACAGAGCCTGGGCACTGCCAGTGCCTGCTCACATCCTAGGTCGGCATCACCAACCTAGTGAGACATTATTTCTCGCTGAGCCTCAGGAAAGCCTTAGAACTCTTCCTAGTCTAGTCCAACAAAGAGGCCCTACTCATCAATAAAGATGGAGGGACTTCCCTAGCATTCTGGGGGTTAAGACTCTGCTCTTATCCACTGCAAGGGGCGCAGGTTCCATCTCTGGTTGGGGAACTAAGTTCCCACATGCCGCAGGGTGTGGCCTAAATACGTAAATAAACAACAAAAAGAAGCCACCCCTCTTATTTTGAGTTGCAGCAGACATTCTGTTCTCTGAGTCCGGCATCGGCATGGTAAGACCCACTTCTCTGATGAATGTTTGAAGGAGAAGGAAATGGCAACCCACTCCAGTATTCTTGCCTGGAGTATCCCATGGACGGAGGAGCCTGGTGGGCTACAGTCCATGGGATTGCAAAGAGTCAGACACGACTGAATGACTTGACTTCACTTCACTTCATCATTCCCTAAGCTGTTATATGCTCAGCATGGTGCTCCGTAAACTGGAGCCACAATAAAGGATTACAAACCCTCCCTTTCAAGCTGCTTATGACGTGCCCGGGGAGGCAGAATGCATGTGCCCACCAAGCTATTCATAAGGAACCAGTGGTTGAAGTTCCCATGGGGTCCCCTCCATGGATGGACAGAGAAGAGGAGGCAACTCCAGCTGGCTGGAGTGGGGGTGCTGGGGAGGGAGACTGCTTATCCCTTGGTTCAGTTCAGTTCAGTCCCTCAGTCATATCCGACTCTTTGCAACCTCAGGGACTGCAGCACGCTAGGCCTCCCTGTCCATCACCAACTTCCTGAGTTTACTCAAACTCATGTCCAAACTCATGCCATCCAACCATCTCATCCTCTGTTGTCCCCTTCTCCTCCTGCCTTCAATCTTTCCCAGCATCAGGGTCTTTTCCAATGAGTCAGCTCTTTGCACCAAGTAGTCAAAGTACTGGAGTTTCAGCTTCAACATCAGTCCTTCCAATGAACACTCAGGACACGTATTTGGGAGGTGAAGCCACTGACCAGGGAGCACCTGTGGGTGCCACCATGCTGAGCTTGGGGAGTGAGTTGGGATGGGAGGCGAGCCACCCATAGTCCTAAAAATGGGCCATGGGCCTCCAAGTTGGGGGTGAGCCTGGGTGACCACCAGGGGAAGAGCATCTGAGGCCCAGAACTGTCTCATCTTTTATCCCAAGAGGACACCAAACTTGCCAGAGAGAGAGGGAGGGGGAAGGAAGGAGGGATGCAGGGCAAGTGGGCAGGCTGGCAATACTCTCTCCCACCTTGCAGTCAGAGAATACAATGCTGGGTAGAGGATCCCATCCCTACTGCTCAGGTTGGGCAGGGAGGCCATTTGGAAATACGTGAACGGTTTCCAACAAGGAATCCCTGCAGGCTCGGGGCCCCGGAGAAATGCACGATGCAGAGGGCTGAGGTCCGGGATCAAAATGGAATCACTGTAGAATTGGGAGGAATGGAGAAGCTATGAATGTGAGACCCACCCCCAGGCAGGAGGAAGCTTTAAGACCCCAGCTCAGGCAGGCCCAGGAATCTTTACATTCAGGGCCACAGGCTTCAGCTCCCTCACTTCCACTTGTTCCTCTCCCAGTAAAAAACAGTTGAAATGAATCACTTACATTCTAGCTCATTTCCTATCTCCCAGTTCTAGACGTTTCCAGTAGGAGAGCTAACCTGGTGCCAAGTAGTGACTTTTCCTGGTGTGCATGACTCACTGGAAAAAGTGCCTCTTGGGCTATTAAAAGAGTTGGGGGGTGGTGTGGATTTAAGACATTCGAGTTCAAAGTAAATTATATAGAAGCTGAGCAAGGACATATCATTCTGGCAATGAATACTGCCTTCCCCCGATAACAAGACAGGAAAAAATGGGCTCTTTAGTTGACGTGGTGCACAGATGTTCTAGGAAAGGATTAACTACTTTGGAACAAGGCCAGTGAAACTTGGCATAAGATGGTCAACATGCTGATGAATGTGTGGAAGGTGTGTTTGCTAAATGCACTTGTGCAAAAGGAAAGGCATCTCCTGATTTCCTTGAACACACCTTATCTTGCTTGGAAGCCCCCATCACTGCTGATGTGGGGAACAGAAGGTAAGCCTGCCCATGAAGGTAAGACAGTCCATCTAGGGTAGATCCTTCTGGCACTGTCTTTGCCCATAGGACCACCGCACTCAGCAACCAGTTTGGATGATATGAGAGTATTTACAAGGTTTTAATAGAGGCTAAAAAGACACAATGGATGTCCCAGGTGGCTCAGTGTTAAATAATCTGCCTGCCAAGGTAGGAGATGTGGGTTTGATCCCTGATCTAGGAAGATCCCCTGGAGAAGGAAATGGAAGCCCACAGCAGTATTCTTGCCTGGGAAATCCCATGGACAGAGGAGCCTGGTGGGCTACAGTCCACAGGGCACAAAGATTGGACACGCCTTAAACAACAACAAAGAGATGCAAAACAGGTTACTGCTTTCACCTGCAGCCCCAGCCTGTTCCTGGGCCCCAGACTGCCCAAGCTGACATTGCTAAAGGGCTGAAGAGATAGAAAACACAGGCAGAGGAGGACACAGCAGGGGAAGAAGCTGCGCTGCAAGGCAAGTTTAGAAGCAACTGGCTAATAACGGCACTGAACCAAGCGGCAGCCTCAGGACTGTTCTAAACACCAAACCCCAGGGATTCACTAGTGAACCAACTGCAACATGCACAAGAGAGGAACCCTCTCATTCCAGGAATGGGAAGCGAAGCTTCTTGGCAGTTGGCAGGTCTGGGTTCAAGTCAGGCTCTAATCCCTTATCACTTGTATGATCTCTGACAAGATAGTCATCTCCACCTCAGTTTCCTCATCTGTAAAATGGGAATAATAAAACCAGCCCCAAGTACGATGTAGATGAAATGAGATTACAAATAGAAAGTGCTGATCAGAATTGCTGCCTTTAGTAAGCATAATTAAATGGTGCCCATCCTTATCCTGTAATAGTTATTTTTAAAGTTAACTGGGGCACAGTAAAATTATCGGAGTATAGTAAAATTATTAGAGTATAGTTGCTTACAATGTCCTGTTAGTTTCTGCAGTACGGCAAAGGGAATCATTTATATGTATACCTATATCCCCTCTTTCTGTAATTGTCATTTTTCACTGAAATGTTGAGATATATAACTTTTAGAATTTATAAGCTTAGAGAGTCTAAGAGACTAGATTAATGCTGTGAAGTCTTTTTAAGTTCAAATGCTTTTTCATCTGTCCAGAACATTCGGAATGCTACTATCTAGTGAATCACAAACCAGAATGCTCTGGTCTGATTTAGGCATATTTTAAGTATGAAAAACCCAGGGCCAATACAGAATGGTAATTTTCCTGAGGGGGGACAAAAAAAGTACCTTTGTATCATGTTTTTTATTGGCGATAGAACACGTGACTGTCATAGACATGACACAGACTGTCATAGTTGTGGCGCAGACGCACATGACTGTCTCATAACTCCTATTATACATTGGAGAAGGTGATGGTGCCCCATTCCAGCACTCTTGCCTGGAAAATCCCATGGATGGAGGAGCCTGGTGGGCTGCAGTCCATGGGGTCGCTAAGAGTCGGACACGACTGAGTGACTTCACTTTCACTTTTCAGTTTCATGCATTGGAGAAGGAAATGGCAACCCAGTCCAGTGTTCTTGCCTGGAGACTCCCAGGGACGGGGGAGCCTGGTGGGCTGCCGTCTATGGGGTCGCACAGAGTCGGACACGACTGAAGTGACTTAGCAGCAGCAGTGGTGAAAAGTTATCCCATGATCTTAGATCCCATTAGCATTGTAAGCCCTCTGAATGATACTATGAAAAATAGCATCACTAACGCTTCCTCCATGGTATTAGGAGCAAAGGAACAGTGTGTGCACAATTCGTCAATCAACACTAAGTCACGTTACCTGCTAAAAAACATCAACACGGTTTCGTACATCGGAAACGTCTGAGTTCTGTTGTTCAGATGCAAGTAGACCCACAAAAGGAGTGTTTTCAGAAGGTGAAACTCACTAAAAGTAAACAACCTGGCCAAAACAAAAGATTGAGAAGTCAATTGAGGAGTAGCAAAAACCACGCTGTGCGTATGAAAGTGAAAAGTTGAGAGTGAGTTCAGGAAGGAGGTGATGCCACCCTGAGGCTGTATGTGGACTCACAGAAAGATACCAAGTCTCAGGTCACTCAGCTGGTAACTGGCATGGCTGAGACTTGATCTTCAGCCAACCTGAGCCTTCACCCACCTGCTGTGCACTGTAAAATCATGACCATCTCATTGAATGAGCTCCTAGTAGGAGATGGTGTTCTCAAGGTGGTTCCTTATGTCCTTTTATTAAATTCCACCCAGTAATCCTGCAAAGTAGGGATATATTTCTTACTTTTATAGGTGTGGCTTCCCTGGTGGCTCAGACAGGAAAGAATCTGCCTGCAATGCAGGAGACCCAGGTTCAATCCCTGGGTCAGGAATATATCCTGGAGAAAGGCATGACAACCCACCCCAGTACTCCTGCCTGGAGAATTTCATGGACAGAGGAGCCTGGTGGGCTACAGTCCATGGGGTCACAAAGAGTCGGACACAATTGAATGACTAACACTTTCACTTTCATACTTTATAGATGTGGATATTATTGAGACTGACCCTGTTTATTTAAAAATTTAATGTTTTGTTCATCATGTTAATTTTGACTGTAAAATACGGCACTAACATATACTTTAACTCAATGGCTGAAGGTTTTTGGTGTCCCGTAAATACTGCACCCAAGGTAAATGCCTCATTGGTCATATTCCAATTCCAGGCCCACGTGAGGAATAACCTGTCCAGAGTCATACAGTTCTGAGGTCAGACCTGGGCAGGGGTCAGTTCTGCCCAAGTTGGCTGCGGAATCTCTTGCAGGCTGCTTTCCGGCCCTGCAGCTGCAACTCACTCATCTGTAATGTAGTGATTACAGCCACTGCTAAGAGGGTGCAGGAGGTCCCCTAAACACACAAAGCTCTTTCTGAGAGTGAGCTCAGAAGTCCAATTTGTCCCTAAGTCCAGCAAACTTTTGAGCCCTGGGTCAGGAAGATCCCCTGGAGAAGAGAATGGCAACCTACTCCAGTATTCTTGCCAAGAAAATTCCATGGGCAGAGGAGCCTAGTAGGCGGGCTACACTCTATGGGGTCGGAAAGTCAGACACGACTAACACTTTCACACTTTCCTACAAACTTAGCCTAGGTACCCAACTAAAACAATTAGCTATTTACCACTGCTTTTATGCTTGTTTCCAGACATCCTAGACTTGAAGCAAAGATACTGTACCATATACAGTACTGTACAGTAAAGCACACAAAAACACAATTGCTTATAGAGGGTGCACACATGTGACAATGTATGCCAGGCACGTGAACTGTCTTATATGACTGGACATGAATGAATGCACATACGTCTTTGAAAGCTCGAAACCTGAAGCACGTAGGAGACTGACTGTGCTATGAAGGCTGTGTGGGGCGAGTTTGTATGAGCTGTGTGAGTTTCCTGTCACTGCTGTAATAAACTGCCGCAAACCAAGGGACTTAACACAACACAAATTTGTTGTTGTTCGGTCACTAATTCATTTCTGACTCTGCGACCTCATGGACTGCAGCATGCTAGCCTCCCTGTCCTTCAGTATCTCCTGGAGTTTGCTCAGATTCATGTCCACTGAGTTGGTCATGCTATCTAATTATCTCATCCTCTGCTGCTCCCTTCTCCTTTTGCCTTCAGTCTCTCGTTCCAGGATCCCTAAGTACAAAATGATCCTCACTGGGTTAAGATAAGGGTGTGGGCATGGCCATGCTCCTTCCTGAGGTTAGAGGACAATCATTTCTTTGCCTTTTCCAGTTCCTAGAGGCCACTGGCATGCCTTGGCTTATGGCCCCTTCCTTCATCTTCCAGCCAGCAGCATAGCATCTTCAAATCTCCCTCTGGTTGTCTCTTCCTCCTCCCTCTCCCACATTGAAGAGTCTGCTGACTCCATTAGGGGCACCCGGGAAATCCAGGGTAACCTCCCCATCTAAGGTCATTCTAGTGCCACTTTAGTCTCATCTGCAAACTTGATTCCCCTTTGCTATGCAACCCAACGTTTTCACAGGTTCCAGGGGTTGGGATGTCGACATCTTTGGGGGACCATTATTGAGCTGACTGGGCTTCCCTGGTGGCTCTGGGCTTCTCTGGTGGCTCAGATGGTAGAGAATTTGCCTGCAAGGCAGAAGACTAGGGTTTGATCCCTGGGTCAGGAAAATCATCTGAAGAAGGAAATGGCAACCCACTCTAGTATTCTTGCCTGGAAAAATCCCATGGACAGAGGAGCCTGGCGGGCTACAGTTCACGGGGCTGCAAAGAGTCAGACACAACTGAGCGCCTAACACACACACAGACACATTGAGCTGACCACACATACAGTCTGCCTAGCACAGTTCCTGGACACAGCAATGGGCTCAGAGGACAGCAGCTCCAACTCCTAGGTGGTGGGGCTGGATCCTGGCTCCAGAGCCCACAGTGCCTGAAGCAGCGCAAGGCATCTCAATAAGAAACAAGGGGGACTTCCCTGGCGGTCCAGTGGTAAAGACCCTGCGCTTCCAGTGCAAGGGGTGTGGGTTTGATCCCTGGTTGGGGAACTAAGATCCCACATGCCGCGCAGCACCACAAAAAAATAAGAGAGAGAGAATTAATCAAGAAATAAGGGATGAGGAGAAGAGGATGCTGCTGTCCATGAAGTCAGCTTTGTAAAGGATGCTTCCCAAACAGCTCCTCTCACAGCCTCTGACGACTTAGTTCTCCAAGGAGTCATTGCAACGTTTCTTAAAGCCATTGATATTTTCTGTCTCTGACTGTGGAGATGTACCCTGGCTTCAAAATGTATCACAGCCTCTTCACCCACCACTCCAGCGGTCATGATGGGTGGAAGCCAAGCTCAATCGTGACTCCAAGCGCAGCAGGAATGTCACCTTCCCACCTCTCCCACTATTTCTGGATGCGGTAGAACAGTCTCTTTCCTATTCTTTGTTTTTAGGCACCTACAGATGCACCAGTTTTGACTGTGGGCAGACAAGACCGAATTTGTCACTGTCTGGGCAATAATGGTGAGGCAGGAGGGGAGAGCTCACAGAACCTCCCGGGACGAGGTTCCCAAAAAGAACTCTGCCAGGACTCCAACTGCTGCTGGGCTGGGGAGCTACACGTCTTCTGTTGCAGAACCCACGCTTGAGGTCCCCATGCCCAGAAGGGTCTTTGAGATCTTACTAAAGGGGGGTTTACAACACAAGGGGAGTAATCAAGAGCCCCACTGATAAGGACCCTGGTTACAATTTTATGATGAAAGATAATTGTTGAAATAAAGCCCTTGGTTTTTAGGCCAAGTATCAGTTGCTGTTTAGTCACCGAGTTGTACCCAACTCTTTAGCGACACCATGGACTGTAACGCACCAGGTTCCTCTGTCCATGGGATTTCCCAGGCAAGAATACTGAGGTGGGTTGCCATTTCTTCCTCCAGGGTATCTTCCTGACCCAGGGATCAGACCTGTGTCTCCTGCACAGGCAGGCAGAGTCTTTACCACTGAGCCACCTGGGAAACCCAAGTATCAGCTGGGTTTGCACTAGGATGAAATCCAAGCATCACCCTAAAATGTTAGTTCCTACAGGAAATCATCACACCGAGGACATTCAAACATTTTTTCATTTACCTAAGAGTTCTGATGATCTGAATCAAGATGGAACTCACAGAGATCCTAAACTTCCCTCCAGCACAAGCAAACATCTGGACTGCTCTTCATGTGTTTACAGGGGCTCACAAGCGGCCACTGGGATGTAATGGGTGTAAAAATGCCTGTAACAAGACACTGGCCTCTATTTTGTGTGTGTGAGAAAACTATATATGAACAGTAAATGTCTCCTTTTGAATACAGGCCATAGAGAAAGCCGTGTCCAAGTGAACAAGAAAATATGACCGAGGTTACCCATTGCAGCACTGATTGTCCTAGCAAAACAGGAAGCCAAACCAAACAAAAAGACATTAGAAAGGGAATGAAAAAAATTGCTGTGGGTTCATCCACTGGAGCCCTGTAAACTAAAATTAAAAACGCTGATTAAGTACATAAATATCAACATGGAGAGCATAAGTCACATGATGTTCATGAATAGTAGCAGAATGTCACAATCTGAGAAATTTAAACCTTTGCAAAACCAAATTGTGCATAATTTTCGCACGTACATATAAGTAGCAAGCATGTAATCTCATGGGTTAGAGGCACACAAATCCACAACAGTGGCTTGGTTGACTTTAAGGAGGAGAGGAAGACAAGAGGAAAGATGAAGAATAAGGCTGTGAGGTGGAGGGAGGGCTGGGGAAGGTGACTTCTGCTTTGTTGGATGTTTTATTTCTTAATTTATGACAAAATTTTACCATGTGTTCATTTGAGGAGATGGATCCAACTGTATTTTGTATTATCCTCCTACCTTTGTAACTTTTTTTATAACAAAAAATATGACCATCCATGTGTCTGGCCATCAATAAGGAATAAGAAGGTTTGGAGCAGAGCACATCAATGGACTGATAATAACCATGGGTGTTGAGGCCACTCAGATCTGGCTTCAAATTTCAGCTCTCATTTTGCATGAGGGGAGCAATCCTTTCTTGTGCTCTCCATTCTGCAGGGGAAAACCACAAGGAACACCTGCCAAAGGGGTTGCTGTAGGAATGAGACCTGATTGCCCACTCAGAGTATTCCATACACCCCAGTGCTTCATAACTGGTAGGTGGTGGTGTTATTAGCCAGAGAAGCGTTGTTGTTCAGTTGCTCAGTTGTGTCCAGCTTCTTGCGACCCCATGGACTGCAGCACACCAGGCTGCCCTGTCCTTCACTATCTCCCAGAGCTTGCTCAAATTCATGTCCATTGAGTCGATGATGCCATCCAACCATCTCATCCTCTGTCCTCCCCTTCTCCTCCTGCCCTCAGCCTTTCCCAGCATCAGGGTCTTTTCTAATGAGTCAGGTTTTTGCATCAGGTGGCCAAAATATTAGAGCTTCAGCTTCAGCATCAGTCCTTCCGAATAGCTTTGGGAAATACTACATTTGAGAGGGAAGCCCATTGGTGCTGCAGATGTCGTAGAGGACACAGTGGCTGTTCTCAGGGAATTCCTGAGCCCTTGGGACTCCTTGTATCATAGACAGGAAGTCAGGGAGGAAGACACGTTCCCCCTGGTTGCAGGGCAGCCTTCCGTGCAGCTAGAACTAGATAGATAACCATCTGAATTCTCCACCCTCTTAAGTTGACAAGGAGATTGGCTTCGAGAAAAAACAGAACTTGGAATGAAGCTTCCGTAATATTAGAGTGAGTGAAACAGGGTCACTGAGTGATGACCTCTAAGAAGAAAATTAACTGAAAACCAGAGGCCCAGGGGGTCAGGAAAACTGTGTATTTTACTGAAGGCCATTTACAAGATGGAAAGAAAACCCAAAGGAAGATGAGGTCAAAGGGACTTTGGGGAAGGTGAATAGCCTCGAAGTTGAAACATCTGCTGAGATGGACATTGTTTCCAACCCAAACACCATGACCACAAGCCAGGGATGGGTCACAGTCTGCGCTAAGTGGGGCCAAGAGACTCTCCATCCCTGACCCTGGGCTGGCCTTTCCACAGCTGCTCTTGGCCATGTGGCTTCCCAGGACAGTCCAGATCTCACTGAGCTCCTGTTGTTGGGAAGCCTGGCTTCTGCTACACACAAGGAGACGGTGCAGCCATGAGGCTGGGAGCCTGGACCTTGGAGCCCGGAGCCCCAAGCTCCAGCCCTGCCTTTTATTATGCCTCCTAACTTAGGGACAATGATCATACCTATCGCATAGCGTTGTGGGAATTAAAAGGGCCAGTGCACACAGTGCAGAACACACCCAGAGGTGCTCGGTAAAAGTTAACTCGCCCAAAGGTCTCTTCTTAATCAGGTGTGGTCTGGGTGCCAAGCCCACCAGACCATTAAGGTCCCTTCTTAATCAGATGGGAAGCCCGAGCCAGGGAAATTTCTAACCATGTCCCCAGGCACTGGGTGTAGCCTGGGCCCCTCTTTCTGACCCACTGTTCCCCACCTCCCTCCTCCAGCTTTAAGGCAGGATATCAGCTTTAAGGATGACCAGCTTTAAGGACAGCAACCAGGTGGGGAGAGTTCACCTGGGAAGAAGTGGGCATGAGGTCTAGGAGCTGAGAGTGTGATCCTTCCAGGGCACACGAGCTAAAGATATGCTCGAGGTCATGCAAGCTCCCCCTGCTTCCGCCTCTGCCCAGAGAGCCTGGCACCGTCGGTGCTGACAGCCATCTCCTGGGGAGGGGCCAGAGGAGCAGGACCCAGTTTCCACATCAGTCATGTCTCCCCAAACCTGAGTCTAGACACTTGACACGTCATGTTCCTGACCTCTTTTCCTGCCCAGCCAGCATTTTCTAGGGCTATGCCATTGCTACCATGCTGGCTGTGGCCAGACATTTTTTCCCCTTTCTTGGTTAAATGCTACCAAGTAGGGGAGGGACAGCTCAGACTTTCCAAGGGAGGGACAGTGTTATGAAAAGTCTAAGGGCTGCCCTGTTTATCTTTTCTTCAAAGGTTGCACAACCTTTGCTCCATGGAGGGTGGAGAGCACACGCTTCTGAACAGGCCATGGACAGCGGGGAAAAATGATCATGGGAGCCCACCCAGGGCCTGGGGATGCCATTGGGATCCGAGTTCCTGAGGTCGTTATTTAATATGTGGTCCTAATCAGATCCTGCACTGGAGGAAAAAGGATGCTATGAAGGTTAGTGTTGAGTAAAAGACCTTAAGGTTATTACATCAGTGTCAAATTTCCTCAAGTTGTTAACTGCCTTGTGATTATATTAGAAAAATCCTTTATTATGAAACCCTGAAGTATTCAAGGTTAAGGGAACATGATGTATGCAACTTGTCCTCAAAGGATTAAAAAATGCGTGCTAATAGGCACACACAGATGCAAATGATAAAGCAAACGGGGCAGAGACTGAACCAAACAGGGTAAAGGGTACTGAAAGAGCCTTTGCACTGTTCTTATCTAATTTGCTTGAAACTATTTTGAAGTAAAATATACTTTCAAACACTAATAAAAACTAAAGTGCCTTTGGCTCAGGAACTTCACTTCTAGGAATTCAATGTGGGAAAATAATCTGAGATGAAAATAAATATACATCGAAGAATGTCACCAAGGTGCTATTTATATCAGTGAAACATTGGAAATAACCTAAAAGGCCAAGCACTGGCTGGCGTCTAAGGCAAGCCTTGTGGTGGTCACGTGGATAAGACAGGAGCAGAACTGGCAGAGCTAAAGACCTTTGGGTTAGCGATTTGATTGGAAGCGGGGTTAAGAGCAGGCATGCGCCTGGGTCAGCCGGCCCCGCGCTGATCCGGGTGGGAGATGCGGAGGTTGGCCTCTGGCTAGTGCCCACGTGGAGGCTCACAGAGATGGGGTGCTCTCGGGGGCAGGATGAAGTGTCCAGAAGGACTCCCAAGGGCATGACAGTTGGTTGAGGAACACTGGGTAAGGGGTGCCGTAAAGGACAAGGGCACCAAGCACCAGGGCTTAGCCTTAACTGTCAGAGAGGTCATACAGGCAGTGGAATGCCTGGGTCTAGAGCTGTTAAGAGGAGGGGCCAGGGCTGGACACAGAAACTGATTTAGAGCTGAGAGCTTTTTTTTTTCCCCCCTTTTCTCAAGTTTGCAAATTCTCCATGATGCATGTGCCTTAATACTGACAGAACTTTAAAAATTATTTACTCAATCGCTTAATTCATTACCAGGTGGGTGAGACAGACAGAATCTGCCTGCAATGCAGGAGACCCAGGTTCCATCTCTGGGTCGGGAAGATCCCCTGGAGAAGGGAATGGCTACTCACTCCAGTATTCATGCTTGGAAAATCCCACGGACAGAGGAGCCTGGCGGGCTGCGGTCAAAAGGGTCGCAAAGAGCTGGACACGACCGAGCAACTGACACTTTCACAGCAAAACAGCAGGCACCCCAAGGATCCTTACTCTGCTGAACAGCATCCTTCCCCCTGCCCGAGCACAGGACTCACATTTTGGCCCCTCCAGAGGCCGGGCTGTCCAGGAGGCCGGGACATTTGGGATGGACGGGGCGCTGCGCACTGCGCATGTCCAGCAGCGGTGTGAGTTCGGCACTCCCCACCCCATCCATCTGCCCTACCCATCCCCCTCTCCCATCCCCACCTCCTACCCCAGAGGCTCCTTCCTGAGAGCCAGCTCTGACCTGGGGGACTTCAGCACTTTGTGGAGCAGCTCCTTTGGGATTTTCCGGAGGTGGATCTGTGTCCCCACCAGAGGGACCAAGTTCATCTCCATCCATTTCTCACAGGCGGTGGTGAGGGGCTCTTCCATGTACTGAGAAGATAGGAAACGCCCATTGAAAAAGGAGTCTCTGGTACTTACCCTGGTGGTCTAATGGTTGCGAGTCTGCCTTTCCACTGCAGAGGGTGTGGGTTCGATCCCTGGCCGGGGAACTAAGATTCCACCCGCCGAGGGTGCAGGCAAAAAATAATAATAATAATTTTAGGGTAGAAAAGAATCCCTGATATCTCAGCGCCCTCTGCTGGAATATGATTATCCAACAAGCGTGCTCTTAGAAGGGCCGTGCTGCAGCCCTGCTCAAACCTCTTCAAAACGCATGCACTGATAACATTTTCTGAGTGTTTGCGATGCTCAAGGCGCTGCACTAGGTTGATTCAAATCCATCCTGCTATCCTATGAGGTTGGTTCATCATTATTCCTATTTCACCAATGGAAAATCTGAGGCTCCAACGTTCCTGCTCTTGCCTGAGGTCATACAACTAGTTAAGTGGTCTGACCTAGTTAAGTGGGCTTGCATGCTGAAATGCAACTAGTTACATGGGCTTGTATGCTGAAATCTCTGGACTGACATCTGTGACTGATCTCGGAAGCTCCACCGGCCTTGGGTCTCACTTTTCTCCTCTGATAATGAGAGTTAGAATACAGCATTTATTGCCAACCCTGACGTACTGACTGGGCCCAAGTGGGATGCATTTCCCTCAGTCCCACCAAGAATGTCCTGGAACGTTGTCTGCTGTTTTGATGAGAAAGGCTGTCCCTTTTCCCACCCTCTTCCCCAATTAAAGCTTTTCTATTTGTGGGTGGGGCGGATGTTAAAATATTCTTTTAAAGATAAAATGATTTTTTTAAATTGTTCACTTGACAAAATAAAAGGTGGGCACTGTTAGGTTGGTGCCATCAGACAGATGTCTTGGTGCTGAAATCCCAGAGTCTGGGTGCTCTTGAGGGTCCCCAAGATGCTGTGTGCCTGCCCAGGTTGTTCTCACCTTGCAGCCGGCCAGGTAGAAGTTTTTGATGGTGCTCGGCGTGAGTCCACTCATCATGACAGTCACACACCTGCAGAGAGAGAACACTGTTCCTGGAAGCCCCGGGCTGCTTTCAGGAAAGTGAGAAGCCCCAGAGGTTTTACTCAACCCCATGCCGGCAGCAGAGTCCTTTCATGCAAGGGAAAGTGCCTTATTTTAAGATCGTGGACATAAGGCTGGAGGGCAACTTTTTCCTGTACAGACTATTGCAGAGCTTCTTAGAGGGGCCTCCAGTCTTATTTCCTCTCTGTATGAGAGTAGATTGAAAAAGCAACTTTCTGAAAATCTCCATCCTTTTCACACCTAGGCCTCATTTGCTTGTTGTTCAGTCAGTCAGTCATGTCTGACTCCTTTCAACCCCATGGACTGCAGCACGCCAGGCTTCCCTGTCCTTCAGTATCTCCCTGGAGTTTGCTCAAACTCATGTCCCTTGAGTTGACAATGCTATACAACCATCTCATCCTCTGTGGTCCCCTTCTCCTCCTACCCTCAATCACTCCCAGCATCGAGGTCTTTTCCTATGAGTTGACTTTTCACATCAGGTGGCCAAAGTACTGGAGCTTGGTTCATTTATTTACCAAGGATCTGTTTACTGAGCACTTACTGTGTGCCAGGCACCCTTCGAGGCACTTGGGTTACGAAGAACAAAGCCAGTGGGCCCAGCACACGTTGAGTTAACATACAGACAGGTGACCACAGTATGACAGCTGTATCCCAAAGCCGATAACACAGAGGCTCTGGTCACTCTCCCCTCCTAAGCCTCAAGCTCTTCTCCGCTGGCAAAACCAGGTAGAACCTGCTCCTCGAACCTGCCTTCGAGGTCTGCTTGACCTGCAGTCACCCTAACCGCCCCACCCACCTTTCCCATCATCTTTCCACATCCCTCCCCGACTCCAGCCACATTGATTCTCAGTGACCAAGCAGTTCCAGTTTCTACGCTCTCATCTGCACAAAGCCCCCTTCTCTCACACCCTTGACAGCTGGACTCCTCCCAGGCTCAGCTCAAGTACCACCTCCTCTTGGAAGTCTCCTAGATTGCTTCTCCCCACGTGTTCCCTTTGCTTTGATTGCCATGCCCTCATTCAGCCTGGGGCTTCTGCCTCCTTGAAGCCAGAGACTGCCAGGCAGCAGCCCTCCCAGCATACATGCATCCCAAGAGTCTCATCTGCAGCAGCCTCTGTGGCAGGTGCTGGAAATACCTGCCATGTACAAGGCTCCTCCCTTCCTGGGGCTCCTGGGCTCGCCATGAACCGAGCTCACAGATCAGCGAGGGGAAACCAGGAGTGAGGAGGGCCGTGCGGAAGGTTCAGGCCCCAACCCTCACCATGCGCGGTGTTCTTCTGGTGCTGGCTTTGCCAGGGGAGATGCGTGGATGGAATTAGCTGGGTTTGAAGCTGGGACGCAGAAAACAGTGCTCCTCACACCTTCCCCCATGGTCCTCCTCCTCACCATGAGCCTCCCAGGCTGGGCAGGCCTGGAATGGTCAGATTTCCCAGACTGGAGGACAGAGAGCAAGTTCTGGGGCCACCCAGGCCAGCTGCCTGCGGACTCAGAGAGGCCGGGGATTTCCACTTCCGGAAGGTCTAACAGCATCGGGCAGTAACTCACAGATGGAGTTCAGCCTTGCACGGATGCAAGAAAATGTCCTTCCAGCCCTGTGAGCCTGGAGGGACTCAAATGACCCTTCAGGAGGGTGTGTGTGTGTGTGTGTGTGTGTGTGTGTGTGTGCAGGCAACAACCAGTAACTATGATCCCAGCTGTGTCAAAGCAGTCACTGATGCAAATGATGTGTGCGTCTAAGGAGCAGCGCCCTGTATAATACACACACACACACACACTTCATCCCCTGAAGATGTGTGGCCTCGAGGGTGGGTGATTCAGACAGCAGCCATCCAGCGGTTTCGTGCTGGTGGGGATCTCAGCCAAGATGACCTCTGAGAGCCCATCCAGAGCACCTGGGATGGCAATGCTATTAGAGTGACCTGGGGGACTTCTGCTCACCCACATACACACTCACGTGTGCATGCACACTGAGGCTTTGCACTGCCACATCCCTGCCAGCTGCACCATCAGCCTCTCGAAGGCAGGCAACACCCACCCCGGCTGGGTGTCAGGCCCGCCTGGCTCTGAGCTAGGATTCCAGCCCCACCACAGTTATCTGCAGCATCTCAGGGAGGGCCTGTGAGCCCTAGGCGGGCCCAGGTTTGCCCATCAGCGGAATGATAGTCTTGGCTCAGTATTTGGAGCCCTCCCTGCTCAGGCATTCAAGATAAGGCATGTGGAGGAGGAAAGAAAGGATGCCCTGCCATTCCTGACTTTGCCCCACATAAGCCAGAGTGAAGGCTCCAGAAGGACCATGGGGCTTCGAATCTGGCCCCCGGTACAGCAGCCAAGCCTCACAGACAGGAGGTGGCCGGAGGGAAGCTGGCCTTCCAGATTTGGGGTCAGAGATATCTCCCTGCATGGCACCAGTCACTCAGAAACACCTGTGTACAGAAGCTGCGATTTCGTAGTGATGATACGTCGCGGGGCTATGCACAGCTGAAGTCATGTGACACACAATGGCAGGGGAGCGGGGATTCTCAGGAAAACCTGGACCAGGGTCAAGGTCAGACGCCTTGGTTCACCTCGAGACTCCACGACCTGTCCCTGCCTATGACGGCTGACCTCCCATCCCCCAGCCATCCACCAGTCTGGCCAGGCCGACATGCTGGAGTCCCTTGTCTGTGTGTCCTCTGCGGCCACAACCAGACCTCTGACAGCCTGCACCCCTGGGTTCAAGCAGCATCTGCATCACCGACGAGGCTTCAAGATGCTCCAGACTGAGGATCTGGCCAGAGTTATTTCAGGTGACCCCAGAAATGAGGCATTGACTAAAAAAAAAAAATCTGTGGGGTTGAATCTGGCTAGGTGAATTCTATTAAAAGGGAGTTAGGTCCTTGGAAGAGATACTGCTCCTGCCTTTTACAGAGCTGCGGATGTCCTCAGGGTGGGCATCCTCAGGGTAGGCTAGGGTGGGAAGTCCATTCATTCATTCCCTCAAATGAAGAAACGGAAGCTTAGGGTGGTGAAACAAGCCAGGCAGAGCACCTTTGCCCTAGATCTGCTGTCTACTGAATTGCATCAGGAAGTAAGAAATCAAAGAGCGACAAGAAACAACCCCTGTGTTCAGGATGTGAGAGTAGTCAGCACACATCCGTGGAAAATCCCCAGAGAAGGGACAGAATATTCGAGAAAAATTAATCAATGCTTTTCCATTTGGGTCACTTACCTTTCATAAGCATTGATGGAATGTAGGATTATTAGATGACACCAAAAAAAAAAAAAAAAAAAGTGTGAAGAGCCAACTCGTTGAAAAAGACCCTGATGCTGGGAAAGATTGAGGACAAAAGCAGGAAGAGGCAGCAGAGGATGAGATGGCTTCACTGACTCAATGGACATGGGTTTGAGCAAACGCCAGGAGATAGTGAAGGACAGGGTAGCCTGGCGTGCTGCAGTCCATGGGGTCACAAAGAGTCTGACGCGACTGAGTGATTGAACAACAACAACAAAAAGGTTGGGGGGGGGTAGTTCTAAGAAATGCTCCTCCAAAGTGCAGGTACCAATTTTACTTTAAATTAATTTTATATAACACAGAATTTTCCATTTGAGAATCCCCCACCTTTCACACCACCCCACTTGACTTCTTCCCAATGTCTCAAAGACAGTTGGACAGGAGCTTCAGAGGGCAGGGACCCTGCCCATCAGGCACCCACTGCCTCTCTGGTGTTCTGGAAAAGCCCATGAAGTCATTCTTAAAGGAACACACGCCTGAAGGTGTGGTTCAATCAACATCTGAGCCAAGTCCATCTGGCCCAGGGCCACTGAGGCGAGGGGAAGTGGAAAGGGTCGGGACCACCAATGAGAGAGTGGCGTCACCACCTAGTCTGAGCAAATCAGAACAGGAGGTGTTAGGGGGGCAGGTTCTGGGGCCCCTGGGGCCCTCGGGGTCCTGGCTGCTCTACCAGGAGGCTGGGCGCCCTCACCTTTGAAACAGGCTGCCAAACTGGAGGATGTGAGCAGCGGCCAGCACGCCCAGCACGTCATCCAGGCATATCTTCACCTCGCGCATGTAGAGGTTCTTCAGGGCCGTGGCGAAGGCTGGGGAGGCAGCGTCCGAGGGCCAGCCATCAGCCTGGGGGCTCTGCATGTCCCCCATGTCCAGGGGTCCCCCGCCCTCCAACCGTCACCACCAGCGTGCTGGAAGAGTGTCCCGAGCTGGGGACGGGCAAGATGCAGCAGACAGAACGCACCCGCTCCAACCTGGGTGCAGATGCTGCCCAGGCTCCCAGCCCCCAAAGCAGTTGAGGATGAAGCTAAAGAAAACAGGGCTCTTATGGAAAATCTTGTTTGAGTCTGGGCCTTGGGGCTTCTGTCCTAACCTGGGGGGGTCCGTGGCCTGGACAGGGAGGTGGTCACCCTCAACATGTGTGCAAGGAGGCACGCTTTGTTTTCTTTGAACATACTTAACAGCAGGTTGTCCTTAGATTGTCCGACTCTCTGTGACCCCATGGACTGTAGCCTACCAGCCTCCTCCGTCCATGGGATGTTCCAGGCAAGCGTACTGGAGTGGGTTGATTGTCATTTCCTTCTCCTGACCCAGGGATCAAACCCCGGTCTCCCACATTGCAATCAGACGCTTTACTGTCTGAGCTATCAGGGAAGCCTTCCTCAGAATCTGGGGTCTTCAAAAAGGTTAAGGACCCCTGGGAAGAGCCAGGATAATGTGCTAGTCCCCAGTTAGGGGCAGATGGACCCGGCTTATTCCAAGTCCTGCCTGATCCCAAATAGCGCTGGAGTGCATTCCAGGCACTCAGAGGACAACCAGCCCCATCGAAGCTGCACAGTTTCCTGAGGGCACGTGACGGCAGGTTGTATTAACGCTTGTCAGTAGGTATTTCTAAGTGGCCAGGATGGGAAGGGGAGAGGCTGAGCCCAAGGAAGCCCTCTGGGCTGCTGGAAGGCAGCCAGAAGGAGCCCTGGGGGAACGGGGAAGGGGGCGGGTGGACGATTCCTAGGGCAAGGGTGGGCCTGAGAGCGCTGCCTGGGCCCAGAAGGGCAGTGACATCATCCCTTCTGGGTCCATCTGGGAAGCCTGCTTCGGCCTCTTCACAAGGATGAGTACCTCTCTTTAGCAGAATTCCCCACTTCTTTCATTTCCCCAAGTTGGCCCAGCCTCCTGCCCCGCCTCCTGCACCTCTGAGCTGTGTTTACTAAGGAGGTGCCGCGCACTGTGCACCTCTAGTTTGTGGTGTTTCGTTTGCTTTCCAAATCTGAGAGGGCTGCTTGTTCAACGACCTTCTCAGAATGCCAGGACAGGGGCACGTTACCTTCTTTGGTGACCAGAGGGTCATTGATCTTCAAGGAGAGGATCATCTTCTTCATGGGGCGCTGTTCTCGGCTCCTCCCAGGCTGCAGGGCTAGGGAGGGAAACGGGACCAGGGTGCCCAGGGTGTGACACAGGGTACAGTGGTGTGACAGCCGCAGTGCAAGGCACAGCGTGAGGCTGCAGGATCGTGAGCACAACCTTGACCTTGGCGTGGATCACGCTGTGCTGTGCTTATCTTTATTTGCTTGTTTTAGTGAATGCGTGGTTGAAATGATTATTTATTTTGAAATAGTTGAAGACTTGTAAGAAGTTGCAAAAATAGTACAGTTATCGTGTCCCCACGGGCCAACTTTTCCCAATGATCGGACACAACTACTGTGACCGTCAAAACTGGGACACTGATGGTCACACTGACACCGGCCCTTCCCCTTCCCTCCCTCTTTCTCTCATTAGGCTGTGAGCAGCCTGAGGGCTTTTCAGGTGGCTCAGTGGTAAAGATTCCCCTTCAAAACAGGACGCACAGAGACACAGGTTCAATCCCTGGGTCAGGAAGATTCTCTGGAGGAGGAAATGGCAACCCACTCCAGTACTCTTGGCTGGTGAGTTCCATGGACAGAGGAGCCTGGCAGGCTATAGTACATAGGATTGCAAAGAGTCTGACAGGACCAAAGTGACTTAGCATGCATGCATGCACTGAAAATCTTGGAAACAAGAGTCCCAGGGTTGGACACAACTGGTGGTGCTTGCAGGGGAGACACTGAGAACTTGTGACAGTTCAGCCACTGAAGTCTCATTCCCGCACCTGCCTGATGTCCCCCAGCCGGGCCCAGCCTCTAACACGGGGCTGCAATTAGAACGGCTGTCTTAGGAGGGCCCCATCCTTCAAGTGAGCCTATTCTATGTCTTCTGTGTGTGTGGGTTTTTTGGCCGTACCATGCGGCATGTGGGATTCTTAGTTCCCTAACCAGGGATTGAACCTGTGCCCCTGCAATGGATGCTTGGAGTCTCAACCACTGGACCGCCAGGGAGGTCCCAACTGACATCACTCTAGACTTACTAAAGACATTCATGATAGCACTGTTTTCCCCTTCCAAATTCTCTTGACTTTCCGAAACTACAATGAGACATCACCTCACACCAGCCAGAATGGCTATAGCAAAACAATATGTGCTGGAAGGGGTGTGCAGAGAAGGGGACTCTCCTATGCTGTTGGTGGGAATGTAAATTGGTACCACCACTATGGAGGTTCCTTAACTAAAACTAAAGTTTTTTCTTATTTTTAGAGTTTTTTCAAATACCATATGACCCTCCAGTCCTACTCTTGGGCATACATCCGGAGAAAAACATGAGCTGAAATGATATGTGCACACCAACGTTTACTGCAGCCCTGTTCATAAGAGCTAAGACGCTGAAGCAACCTAAATGTCCATCGACAGAGGAATGGATAAAGATGCGGTACATGTATACAATGGAATATTACTTGACCCTTAAAAAGAATGGAATAATGCCATTTGAAGCATCATGCGTGGACCTAGAGAGTATCACACTGAGTGAAGTGAGTCAGACAGAGAAGGAGAAATATCTTAAGGCATCCCTTATACGTGGAATCTAGAAAGAAATGATCTGAGAAGGCAATGGCACCCCACTCCAGTACTTTTGCCTAGAAAATCCCATGGACGGAGGAGCCTGGTAGGCTGCAGTCCATGGGGTCGCTAAGAGTCAGACACGACTGAGCGACTTCACTTTCACTTTTCACTTTCATGCATTGGAGAAGGAAATGGCAACCCACTCCAGTGTTCTTGCCTGGAGAATCCCAGGGATGGGGAGCCTGGTGGGCTGCTGTCTCTGGGGTAGCACAAAGTCCGACAGGACTGAAACGACTAAGCATTAGAAAGAAATGATACAAATGAACTTACTTGCCGGGAGCTGGCGAGAGGACCTCCGCCCGTGGCAAAGGTCATGAGGAAGGAGGCTCAACATATGCAAATGCGAGGTTAAGCCTCAGGAGTCCCCCTGGAAATCCTTGAGCATCTACCCCCATAACCAGAGCCTGCCTACTTTACTACTTTGTGCTCTCACCTACACCTCTGACTTTACGGGGGGCTGTCCCCCACTACCTCTCTGAAAAAAGAGTTAACTTACAGCTCCAGTTAATAAAAATTCCTGGGCGTGACAGGAGTGTTTTAACCTACAAACTCCTCTGAAGGTTCTCTAGCCTATCTGACAGGCTTGTCCAGCCACATGTGATTGTTCACAGCCTCCCAACCATGAGAGGCACGAGATGATTTTAACCTTCTAAAAATAGGTTCTTTAGAGAATTTAGAAAACTAATAGTGGGATGATTAGAAATTGTATTGGTGAAGGGTTTTTCATTTGTTGAGCCAATGTTTGCTGCTAAGTCTCCACATCGCCTGCCCTTAAACACATTAATGAATATATAGAAGAAATAGGTATTAACCTTTGATATTAATCACGTTAGACTTTAGGCTAAGTAAATTCTTTCCTTGATTAAAACCCACTACACCCTCACCCTATAGGAATGTAAATTTATCTGGTGGAGTCTGTTTTAAGAATAATCACCCTTGGAGAAATAAGTGTCCTGGATTGACCGCTGTCACAAGGAGAGGGTCACAAATTGTCAGCAGGCCCCCTGGCCAGAAGATGATGTAACACCCCTAAGACCTCTGTATACATTTGTAAGAAGCACCTGACTTTGATAAAAGTCAGGGCTGCTGACCCCGCGTGACTTTTGTATAACATCTCAGTGTATAAAAGTAGACCATGGAAAATAAAGAATTGGGATCAGTTCCTCGAAAGACTGGTCTCCCCATGTCGCTCTCTCTCTCAAATTCTGGTTGAGTCTCCATCTGGAGCGTGGAACCCACCATGCTTACTAATTATGCCTGGGCTTCTAAGATCTGACCTGGGAGGCCTCCGTGTCTCCTCTTCTTCGGGAGAACGGAAGGATGCCTGCGGCCTACGTAAGTGGTGCAAACTGCTCGTCTTGAAGTTTTATTGGTCTCCCGCGTAACACCAAGCTACTCAGCCTCTTTTCTCCACTGAATTTTCCTACTGAGCTATCCTCATTCTATTATTCTTTATATCTTTAATTAATATTTATTTAAGCAATTGTTTCCTGACCCTCGCCAATGCCGTCCCCACTTCGAACTCCCTGGATCAGCCAGGGCTGGACCTCGGCACTTACTTACCAAACAGAGAGATTCACAGACTTATGGTTGCTGGGGGGAAAGGATGGGGAGTTTGGGATGGACATGTACACACTGCTATATCCAAAATGGATCACCAAGAAGGACCTACTGCCCAGCACAGGGCACTCTGCTCAGTGTTGTGTGGCAGCCTGGATAGGAGGGGAAGTTTGGGGGAGAATATGGCACCCCACTCCAGTACTCTTGCCTGGAAAATCCCATGGATGGAGGAGCCTGGTAGGCTGCAGTCCATGGGGTCGCTAAAAGTCGGACACGACTGAGTGTCTTCACTTTCACTTTTCACTTTCCTGCATTGGAGAAGGAAATGGCAACCCACTCCAGTGTTCTTGCCTGGAGAATCCCAGGGACGGGGGAGCCTGGTGGGCTGCCGACTATGGGGTCGCACAGAGTCGGACACGACTGAAGCGACTCAGCAGCAGCAGCAGCAGGAAAAAAAAAAAAAAACACAAATTCTCTTGATTTTCAATGCACCCACTGTCTGGACCTCCACGGCCTTTCTCTGGTTGCCCAGGAAGAGCTGTGACCTGGACACAGGGGCAATGGGCAAAGAGCTTGGTGTCACTTTGAAGACAGTGGGACAAACGGCTAGGAAGAGCAAAGATTCTGAGGCAGTGTGAAGCTCATTACCGTTCTGTGGGAATGCCGCAGCCTGCTCTGGGCTGCCAGCTCGGCCGGGAAGGGCTGAGTCAGAGGCTTCGTGGCCAGGAAGATTCCGGCAGGTGGCCAGGTTCCTCCTCCTGGCTCAGGGCAGGGCAGTGACAGGGGGCTCCAGCAGCCTATCTGGCTCTGGAACATCAGAGCTTTACTGCCACATCCTGGAAATGTGATTCCATCCTGGCTGGTATGCTGGCTGCCCCGCAGGCCTCAAATTTTTCCATGGCACCTGCTTATGAGGTGTCTGGAGGAGACGCCACTCTATATTACCCGAGAAGAAGCTGGCAAGGCTGCAGGGGAGGAACGTGTGGGACAGATAAGGGGTGACTGGGGATTACTAGGGTCAAAAATCAAGAGAAAAAAGAAAGAAGTGACCTAAATAGCTTTGGGTGTGAGGTGGAATTAAGAAAAGAGAAACGAAAGGAAAAGAACAAAGAAAATCGATGGACACGTGTAAACCTCCAACCAGCACGCTTAGGGCCAAACAAGCCACAGATGTCAAAACCATGCCCTCTTTCTAGAAAACCCATCTGCAGACTCAGCACCCACCCATATTCTCAAAGAAGTAGGCAGAGCCTCCTCTGTAGCAGGTGGAAAAGAATGTGATCTTGTGAAAATATAGCTGACACCTACTGAGTACTCACGCTGTGCCAGGCATTGTTCTAGAACTTTACACCTGTCCCTCCTCCACAGCGAAACACAACAGAACCATTATCCCAGTTTACAGCCAAGGAGACTGAGGTTAAGTTCGGTGATGAGGTCAAACCACGAGCCTTGTTCTTAATTGTAAGGGTGATCGTGGTCCCCCAACAAGTATGCAAACGCCCATCTGGGGCCTCTCTAACCAGAGGGTCGTTGGGGCACCCGCCCTGGGTGAGAACGCACCTTGCAGAATCTTCACTGACTCCTTCTCAGGGTTTGCGTTGCCCCGGGCCAGGCCCATCAGGTAGAGCTTGGCCAAGGTCTCGGACTGAAAAAGCTGGGGCTGGTGGAGTTCCCATTTGAAGCCAAGGCATTCGAGAATCACATCTGAGGAGGAGGACAGAGGCTGAGCAAAGGGTGTCATAACGCCCCGACCTGAACACGCTGTCACTCTTTCTCCCGCATCCTCTCTGTCCGTCCCATTAGTGAGCAGACGAGTGGACAAGCAACCTCACTGGGCCTTTCAGGAACAAACCTTCAGCCCCACGGAGCTTTCTGACAGCCAGGCAGATCTGATGGGCAGACTCACAGAGTAACTTAGAAAGCAATAAATGTCCACCAGGGCTGCCGACCAAGAGGGGCACATAGGCTGCCCTCCAACTCGGAGACTGGAAGAAAAGCTCCATGGGGCAGGGACGCTGGCTGCCACACTCTTGGAGGGGGGCTCACCTTGTCTCCCCCATTACTGACTGAGCAACTAACACCTTCACTTTCAATTCTCTGTTTGGGGGGGGGATGAAGGGGGCTGTCCTGAGCACGGGAGGATGTTCAGCAGCACCTCTGGCCTCTACCCACTGGGTACCAGTAGCCAGCCTCCCACCCCAGAGTTGTGACAACCCAAGATATCTCCAGACATTGCCGAATGTCCTCTAAGGAGAAAAATTGTTACCTGGTCCCCTGATGAAAAAGTATTGGGCTGTCACTGTTTATTCGCTAAGTCGTGTCTGACTCTTGTGTGACCCCATGGATTGCAGCCTGCCAGGCTCCTCTGTCCATAGAGATTCTCCAGGCGAGAATACTGGGGTAGGTCCCCATCTCCTCCTCCAGGGGATCTTCCCGACCCAAGGATCATACTCTTGACTTCTGCAATGGCAGGCAGATTCTTTACCTCTGAGCCACCAGTGAAGCTGGGCCATTAGTGCCTAATTATTACCCACCAGAAAGGCAGCAGCATTACAGAAAAAAGCCCATACCCCAGAGAGCAGAGTTCTCATCAGCATTGCTTTCCTCAAGGGAATGGAGGTCATCAGAAAGCCCAAGCTCATGGGGATGAAATGGGCTTACAGTGTGAAGAGGGTTCTTTATGCAGTGGCATAAATAATTTTTTAAAAAAAGAAGAAAAGACTTGGATAGGAAGGCAGATGGAGGATCCAGAGATACCCAGCCAAATGAGACAGGAGAGGCTGTGGGTAAAGGGGGCTCCGAGGCTGCACTCCTTCATTAGCACAGAGCTGCGGGGAAGGGAGTCACGCTTGGGGTGATCCCTCCAAACCCTAAATCCCAGTGCCGGACAGGACCTGGGGTTCACCAGCCGCACCCCCATACACTTCTTGGCTTTGTTATTGTTTTGACTTTGTGACCTTGGGCACCTGTTTCCTCTTCTGTTACTTATTGTTATTCACTGGCTTTACGATGTTGTTCCGTACCAGGAGTCGAGAACCTGGGTTTTCATCTCAAATCTCGGGTCACCCTAGGTGACAGTCTGGCTCTGCTGGATTAGAAGGAACTTTCCCCCAAGACAAGATTGCCGAGAAAGGGCAGAACTGCAGATAAAGAGTGTCCCTGGCCCCCCACTTCCGCTTTCAGGCTGGCTACGCAGGGCTGACAACACAACCCATCTGGAACTCTCTCTCCCGAGTCTGAGACAGCCTCGCAGTACTTCTCACCCCTCTTTCACCCCACCATCAACCAGAATTGAAAGGTAAAAAGAAATCAATGAGCCTCCACTGGAGAGGGAGGCTGGCTCTAACCTCAGACAGCCATGCCGTGGGGTGAAGTTTATCCATAAAAGCTCCACCAGGGAGCGGACTGTCCAGGCCCCTCGTGGAGCTCAGAGGGACTTTCCCAGCTGGACAGACCCAGTATGACTCCTCATGCTACTGCAGATAAGTCCTCTAGGACGAATGCAGATGTGGACATCCAAGTCATGACTGCTTAGAGCCCAGAGGGACCCAGAACAGCTGCCTGGGGCTGGATGAGCCTCTGCTTCATCTTCCAATCCAAAGTCTACTTATTAAACTCAGCAGGTCTATATTCATCACGGCCATTAGCATATGAAAATGTGTTTGCCAAGCTTGATTTCATTCATTGTGCATTTGGGAAATAATTTTGATGGCATCTATTTACATGTTGGGAATTCCCAGGTGAAATGAAGTGAAGTGAAAGTCAGGTCCAACTCTTTGCGATGGCATGGACTGTACAGTCCATGGGATTCTCCAGGCTGGAATACTGGAGTGAAGCCTTTCCCTTCTCCAAGGGATGCTAGTGGTAAAGAACCCGCCTGCCAATGCAAGAGTCATAAGAGATGTGGGCTCCATCCTTGGGTCAGGAAGATCCCCTGAAATAGGAAATGGCAACCTGCTCCAGGATTCTTGCCTGGAACATTCCATGGACAGAGGAGCCTGGCAGGCTGCAGTCCATGGGATTGGAGAGTCGGACACAACTGAAGCGATTTAGCACACAATACACGTGGGACACTGTGCAGTCAACAAGAACAGAAACTTCCAGACTAGTGACCTGGCCACTGGTTTTCTTCCATAGAGACCACAAGATGCCTCTGAGATTAGCAACATTCTGAAGAATACACTGGTAACAGGAACTCACCTGCCTCTCTGCTTTGGATGGTCTTGTTCTTCAAATTCTCAGGGAAAATCTTCTGAATTTGTGAAATGCATAACCTCAAGAAAAAAGTACAAACAAAAAAAAAAAATCCGGGAGTTAACACTGACATTTTTCTTGATCTGCAACAAGTTATCATCCCAGTGTAAGCATCCCTAAAGCATTCCTGAACCAAACTTATCACCTCTCTCCCATTGGGACAGTTTCCTCAGGTCCCCAGGGGTCTGCCGGTCTGACAAACTGTAAACTCTGTCTGATGACCAGCTCAAATCACTCATTCTTGTTCTCAGGTCGTGAGCAGCTCTTACCACAGACATATGTGAGGTTGCATCTGGATGCTGAATCACACCTCTTTGGGTGACTGTCTAAAACAAACCCTAGCATATAGTAGGTGCTCAATAAATAACCGCTGGAGAAAGGAAGAGAGGGTTCTGCACATGTCTGGGAAATTAACTCAGCAATACTTCTGGTTAGGGTCATGCATGCTCCAATGTGTCCACCATCAAACTCAAAATCTACCCAAGGGAGTTCCCCACTAGCCTAGCGGCTAAGATTCCGGGCTTTCACTGCCATGGTCCTGGGTTCAATCCCTTGTCAGAGAACACATCCTGCAAGCGAAGCAGCGTGGCCAAAAAGTGAAGAAGAATCCACTCTGAGCCAAACCCCAATCCTCTGCCAGGATATGGCACCACCAGCCTCCAGTTGCCCAAGCCAGTATCCTGAATGTTGTTTCACCTGGTCTAATGGGACGTCTTTTGAATTCATCCATCTCTCCTTGGGTGAATCCTTGCTCTTGTTACTATGACCTTCATCCAAGCCACCAGTATCTCCCCTCAGTTGCTGCCAGCTGCCAGGCGTCTACCTGGTCCCCTCTGATGCACATCTCACACTGCAGCCTGACAAACCATCTGAAACACCAATCTGATCTTGCCTCTCTCCCGTTGAGAATCTTCGCTGTCTCCCCCATTGCTCCCAGGGGCAAGCCAGCCTCCGTAGCGTGGCCAACCAGCTTCTGCCTGTCTCTGCAGCCTCACTTCCCTGACTGCCTGCTCCAGCCCTTCTCAAAAGCCGGAACCCAGCGCCTCTTGCTTCCCATCTGTGGACACATAGCTCCCTCACCTTCTCAGTGGACGAACACCCACTCGTCCTCCAGATAAGCTTAGTGTTTGTTTCCTCTGGGGAGGCTGGGTGGGAAGCCCTCAACACCACCCGTCCTGCGATTTCCCTGTTAAAACCCCTTCTGCAGGGTCTTCTAGTCACCTATTTCCCCACGCGCCCTCTGAGTTAGGCTCCGCAGCCTTCAGCGACCAAGTCGGCGTTTATTTAGTGCTGCAGCCCAGGCACGGCCATCATGCATGTGCTCAATAATATCAAGGATTGTGTGGTGACAAAAATAAGACGCTTTCCCCTCAACATTATATTTGTCCCTCTGAGCAAGGGCAGGCAACAAAGCTGGAGTTACACATTCACAGCTTGAAGACAGTCATTCCAAGAAATCTAACCAGCCAAGGGAGACTTGGCCACAATCCTGCCAGGGTCACCTTTGCCACGCTGTTTTCCAGTGATGCTGGAAATCTTGGTGGACCAGGGTGTCTGCAGGAGGGCTTGGGTGGGGGAGCCTGTGTCCAGAATAATATTGACCACATGCTGCCATTTCCAAGCAGAAGTGATGATTGCAAGTGACTCAGCCTCAGGAAGGCAGTGGGAGCTGGACTTGTTTATCCCACAGGAGCAGGGGGACTGACCCAAGCCAGACTCCAAGCCCCTAGTGGCTTGGGTCACACATCTGGCAATAGCTGGCTAAGGTTAGGAGTTCAGCCTATGATCTCAAAATGGAGCAACAGATTTTGGAAATGATGGGGCAATGGCCATGAACTCAACTATCCTCAAGAAACATCCGAGTCATGGGTTGAGCCAGGAGACACCAGACAACAGAAGTAATCCCACTGCCTTTCCCTGGTGTCTTGGCTGCTTGCCAAGATAGATCGTTTATCCCGCAGGCTCCTGAAGCTGAGGCTCAGTTCAGGCTCATCGGAAAAGCTGATGGAGTACATGGCATCTGTGAGTTGTTCTGTTCACTCTGTGGGACTAGGTGGCCTGGGTTGAAGCAGGATGTTGGGAACATGCTGTAAGTCTGGGCTCGCTCCCAAGATGGAGAAACGAGAGAAGAAAAGGTGGGGGGACGCTTTCCTGGCAGTCCAGCTGTTAAGAAGTTGATTTCCAATACCGGGAGTGTGGGTTCGATCCCTGGTCAGGGAGCTGAGATCCTACATGCCTTGGGGCCAAAAAGCCAAAACATAAAACAGAAGCAACATTGTAACAAATTCAATGAAGTGAAGTGAAAGTCACTAAGTCATGTCCAGCTCTTTTGCTACCCCACGGTCTGCAGCCCGCCAGGCTCCTCTGTCCACCGGGATTCTCCAGGCAAGGATACTGGAGTGGGTTGCCATGCCCTCCTCCAGGAGATCTTCCCAATCCAGGGATCAAGCCCAGGTCTCCCGCATTGCAGGCAGATTCTTTACCAACTGAGCCACCAGGGAAGCCCAAGAATACTGGAGTGGGTAGCCTACCCTTTCTCCAGGGGATCTTCCTGACCCGGAAATCAAACCAGGGTCTCCTGCATTGCAGGCAGATTCTTTGCCAACTGAGCTACCAGGGAAGCTCTAACAAATTCAATAAAAGACTAAAAAGAGAGAGAGAAGAAAAGAGGAAAGTCTATTAAGTTTCTGAAGGACAAAAAGACTTCCTGCAGCAGATCACCCAAAGGGCTTTTAACTTGATACCTTCGACATGCAAAAATGAAGAGGAGTGAGTGTTAATAGCTCAGTCGTGTTCAACTCTCTGCGACCCCATGAACTGTAGCCTGCCAGGCTCCTCTGTCCTTGGAATTCTCCAGGCAAGAATACTGGAGTGGGTTGCCATTTCCTTCTCCAGGGGATCTTCAACATGCAAAACTCCAATTTAATTTTCTGGGAAGAGTCATGCAGACCTTGGACCCACCTCTGGGACTCAGTGCTTCCCTTCCTAAGAGGGAAAACGGGGACCACGTGGTGGTCGCTAGGGGCACACAAAGGCTGATTCTCGGTACACTTGGCGCTGAACACTCAGTTCTCCTATCAGCGCTACCCCACGGATCATGGTCTCTGGTCCACCTCTCCCAGAACTGCTCTCTGATAAAAACCGATGGGTCCCTTTATATCCTTGGCTCTTAGAGTGGCCTCTTCCCACTCTCAGAGTGGACTCAGCATGGAGATCAGAATGGGAGGAGACATGAGGCAGGATCACCTTTTCCCAGTGTCCAAGCCCCCTAAGCCTCTGGGGAGAGGTTGTTCCTCAGCCATACTTCTTCATCCTGGGTCTCTGGGTTCAGATGTTAGCTGTGTCCACACACACCAAAGAACCCCAGGGACACTGCATGGCACGTGTTAGATCAGATCAGATCAGATCAGTCGCTCAGTCGTGTCCGACTCTTTGCGACCCCATGAAGTGCAGCACGCCAGGCCTCCCTGTCCATCACCAACTCCTGGAGGTCACTCAGACTCACATCCATCGAGTCAGTGATGCCATCCAGCCATCTCATCCTCTGTCATCCCCTTCTCCTCCTGCCCCCAATCCCTCCCAGCATCAGAGTCTTCTCCAATGAGTCAACTCTTCGCATGAGGTGGCCAAAATACTGGAGTTTCAGCTTTAGCATCATTCCTTCCAAAGAAATCCCAGGGCTGATCTCCTTCAGAATGGACTGGTTGGATCTCCTTGCAGTCCAAGGGACTCTCAAGAGTCTTCTCCAACACCACAGTTCAAAAGCATCAATTCTTCGGCGCTCAGCCTTCTTCACAGTCCAGCTCTCACATCCATACATGACCACAGGAAAGACCATAGCCTTGACTAGGCGAACCTTTGTTGGCAAAGTAATGTCTCTGCTTTTGAATATGCTATCTAGGTTGGTCATAACTTTCCTTCCAAGGAGTAAGCGTCTTTTAATTTCATGACTGCAGTCACCATCCGCAGTGATTTTGGAGCCCAGAAAAATAAAGTCTGACACTGTTTCCACTGTTTCTCCATCTATTTCCCATGTAGTGATGGGACCAGATGCCATGATCTTCATTTTCTGAATGTTGAGCTTTAAGCCAACCTTTTCACTCTCCACTTTCACTTTCATCAAGAGGCTTTTTAGCCCCTCTTCACTTTCTGCCATAAGGGTGGTGTCATCTGCATATCTGAGGTTATTGATATTTCTCCCAGCAATCTTGATTCCAACTTGTGTTTCTTCCAGCCCAGCATTTCTCATGATGTACTCTGCATATAAGTTAAATAAACATGGCGACAATATACAGCCTTGACGTACTCCTTTTCCTATTTGGAACCAGTCTGTTGTTCCATGACCAGTTCTAACTGTTGCTTCCTGACCTGGCACGTGTTAACTGGGTGTTTATTTCCCAGACTCCGTTCTAAACTCTCAATGAATTATGTCGCATAAATTTCCACGACAACCCTGTAAGAGGGCATCCCCAATTTGCAAATAAAGAAACTACGGCACAGAGAGGTTAGGCTGCTGGCAAGGAGCCTCATCTCGCAGGTTCCTTCTCCCCGTAGTCCGCACCCCAGTCCCAGTGGAAGGAAGCATGACGAAGACCCAGAAGAGACAGAGAGACGGAGTCGCTGGCATCTCTGAGCGATGGAGCCAAAAGCTCATTGTGTCACAGAAACCCACAGACACAACCACAAGTACTGGCCAGCTGGGCAGAACCCAGGGCATTGACCTATGAGAGGCACAATCACATTTCTGGAACAAACGCGAAGCTGGGAGCTAGTTAACTCAGCCTTCCACTGCCAGTGAAATACGGATTGATCCAGCGCCTGTCAAAGTCAACAGCGCCCCCAAGTGGGAGAAGCAACAATAACAGCATCGGCGGCGAGAACAGGCTTGCTGGTGGGGGCGGCCTGAGGGCTAGGGGGCAAGTGCCCAAGGACGTGTGTGTTCTGAGTACTGTTCAGGACTCCACCCTCCCCTTATCCATCTTGTTAGCTGGCAAGTCTGAACGTGCAGAAGGGTTACCAGAATAAGTCCTTTATTTTATTACCTAAATTAAACAAAACCTTTGTTAGGCTCTCCAAGTTTACGTTTCCCACGACCATATGGAATAAATCCCCACTGCGGAAATAAAGAAGATGAAATTTTGTGTGGAATAAATCCCAACTGCGGAAATAAAGAAGATGAAATTTTGTGTTTGTTAAAGAAAAGCTGTTCCTCCCACACTGTGGTGGACTGCATCCAGGGCCCCAGATACACAGCCTTTTCCTGCAGGAACTCCAAAGTGTCTTTCCTGCCCCTTGACTTTGATTTTGATCTTGTGACTTGCCTTGGCTGATGGGATGTTAGCGGACATGAGGTGGCTGAAGGAAGTGCAACTGGGCTTGCCCTCTTACCCTCTGCCGTCACCACGACAAGGACATGCCCAGGCTAGTCAACTGTCTCAGGAAGACGACAAGGGGCTAATGGAGCAGGTGAAATTCACAGTTGAGCTGACCTACGTGGAATGAGCGCCTAGGTGCTCTAGGCCTGGGTGAGCGCCTAGGTGGGACAGCAGTCATTGACTGGCAGAGCACACGGCTGAGAGTCCCCCAAACGGAACAGCCAGGATTAGTACTTGAAACTGCTGCTCAGGCTATAAAGATACATCTCTATTCACTGAGCATCTAACTATTTGCCAGGAACAACACTGATCATTTTCAGTATACCATCTGATTTAATCCTCCAGGTTGCTCTTTAAGTGTGTATGCGTGTGTATGTGTGTGCATGTGTGTGTGCGTGTTTGTGTGTGCACGTGTGTGCCCGTGTGTGTGCGCGCGTGTGTGTGTGTGTGTGTGTGTGTGTGTGTGTGTGTGTGTGCGTGTGTGTGCGTGCGTGTGTTGCTTGTTCAGTTGTGTCTGACTCTTTGTGACCCCATGGATTGTAGCCCTCCAGGGTCCTCTGTCCATGGAATTCTCCAGGCAAGAATACTGGAGTGGGTGGCCATTCCCTTCTCCAGGGGATCTTCCCGACCCAGGGATCGAACTCATGTCTCCCGCATTGCAGGCGGATTCTTTACCATCTGAGCCACCAGGGAAGCCTTAAATCTACAACTCTTCAAGGGAGATGATATTATCACCGTTTCACAGATGAGGAAACTGAAGCTCAAGGAGGTTAAGCCACTGGCTGAAGGTCACAGAAGCAGTGAATGGAGGAGACAGAATTTCCACCCTGTCAAATAAGACTGCTGTGGTGATGCTAGTGGTAAAGAGCCCGCCTGCCAGTGTAGGAGACATAGGAGATGTGTATTCAATCCCTGGGTCAGGAAGATCCCCTGGAGGAGGGCATGGCAAGCCATTCCAGTATTCTTGTCTGGAGAATCACATAGACAAGGGAGCCTGGTGGGCTACAGTCCATGGGGTTGCCAAGAGTTGGACACAACTGAAGCAACTTAGCATAGCACAATAGCCCTAAAGCCCAGCACCAATGGCCATCACCCCCCAGGCCACCACTCCCAGCTTAGCTCAGCGATTTCGCAAACTGAGTCCCAAAGACCTCTGCCCCTGTGGCCCAGTCACCCTCCTCAGGTTTCTGGATCAGTTTGCCTATATTCCCAGGCCCAGCTCCAGCTCCTGGCCCTAGTGCTAAGGAACACAACAAACTTTGGCAAAAATCCTAAGATTTCTTCAGGGCTCTAAGCAAACAAAATATAAAATAAATTCAAAATTGTTTAAGGCCATGAGTAGCCAGTGCCAAAAACAGCAACTCATAGCATTCAACGTTTTTTTTTTTTTTTTTAAGCTGGGATCATCCGAGAATTTGGAGACCAAATCCAGATGGGTTTCGGTTTATTCACGTGTGCAGTACCATCATTTGTGGGGTCGGGGGGGCAACAGAGAGAGGCTGGCTGGTGGGTCTAGAAAGAGAAGATGTGGCTACTTGATCAGCAAACGTGGAACCAGGAGCTCTTCTGGGCCAGGTGCTGCCCAGGCACAGCCCACACTTAGGTAGATCAGACTGAGCACTCACAAGGCAGATGCCGCTGGGCCAAGGAAGTAGCAGCAGCCAGGCAGGCCCAAAGGGCCAAGGAAATGAAGTGTTCCTTTGGCAAAGGGGTCCAGCTCTGCTTCCCCAGGAGACGCAGGAAAGAACTTGTAACCTGGAGAAGTGATGCTCCAAGCCATCTGCTTTGAACACTCTGGGAGGGACCAGGGAGCCCGCTTCTCCCCTTGCTGGACATGCATGTTCCTGGGGATGTGAGTTCAAACTCTGAGCGGGGGCCATCTCGCTGTGTTTGTCAACAAACCAGCTGATAAACTGAGACTCCCCTTAGGGCCCAAAGTTCCCAGTACAAAGGAAAATCTGGGGGAAAAAAAATTCTCCGTATCTCTAGACTTTTATCACCACCCACAAATGTTCTCAAAGGAAGTTGTCACCCTGACCCTCTCCATCCTTAATTCTGGTCCCAAAGGCAGCCTTTTTCCAAATACCCATTACAGCCCACCTGCCCAACCAGTGTGGCCCAAGTACTGGGCACTTCCCAGAAGGGCAGTTGACCCTGCTGTGGGCCTTTGAGCTTCCTACCTGTCTGGGTTCTTCAGAACTTCATCAAAGTCTATGCTGGCAGCCTTGCACATCTGGGAGAGCCCCAGCAGGTCTCCCGAGAAAGGCTGTCTGGGGAAACGCCACCGGTTGGTTGAGCCAGCGATTCGGCGTTCCAGCCGGGGTTTCTGTTGCTTGGGAAGCAAAGAAAGAGAGAATGTATTTTTTTTTTAACCTCTTATAAATACCAGATTTTCCAAACTGTTCAGCAGAAAGGAAATTTAAGACAAATTTTAAAGAGCTGGTTAATTTTCAAAGCTGGCCAATATTTCTCCAGAGTCATGTTCTCAAGGCAAATCTACTGCGTTTAGGAAACAGAAGACTTTGAGCCACAAAGTAATCTGGAATTTAGCATCTGGGGCAGAAGGTGCCAGAGAGAAAGATACCAAACTTAGGAGATGTGGAGCAGAGACTTTTCATTTTTTTAATTGCACTAAAATACACAAAACGTCTTTTTTTTTTTTTTTTTTTGATGCTGAAGCTCCAATACTTTGGCCACCTGATGCAAAGAACTGACTCACTGGAAAAGACCCTGATACTGGGAAAGATTGAAGGCCGTTTCTCTGGACTTTTATCACCACCCACAGACGTTCTCAAAGGAAGAAGAAGGGGATGACAGAGGATGAGATGGTTGGATGGCATCACCAACTTGATGGACTGAGTTTGAGCAAACTTCAGGAGTTGGTGATGGACAGGAAAGACTGGTATGCTGCAGTCTATGGGATTGCCAAGAGTCGGACATTACTGAGCGACTGAACTGAACTGAACTGAACTGTGACTCACATGGTAAAGAATCTGCCTGCGATGCGGGAGACCTAGTTTTGATCCCTGGTTGGGAAGATCCCTCGAGAAGGAAAAGGCTACCCACTCGTGTTCTGGCCTAGAGAATTCTGTGGACATCCATGGGGTCGCAAAGAGTTGGACACGACTGAGCGACTTTCACTCACAACCGTGACAACTATGCAGTTCAGAACGTTGTCGTTACTGCAGAAGCAGGCTTTCTACTTACCGAGTCGTCCCCTCATCCCCTCTCTCCCACTCCCTGGAAATCACTCATCTGCATTCTGTCTCTATGGATTTCTTGAAATTTTATATAAATGGGATCCAGTAATAGTGTCCTTTTATGTCTGGTTTTTTTCCCTCGGCATGTTTCAAGGTTCATCCATGTGCCAGAATTCCACTCCTTTTGACATTCCATTGTGTGGACAGACCACCGTTTGTTTATCCATTCATCAGCCGATAGAATGATACTTGGATTGTTACAACCTTCTGGCCACTGGCAATAGTGCTGTGAACATTCATGTCTGCGTTTCTGTTTGAACACCTGTTTTCAGTTCTTTGGGTATCACCCCAGGATGGGAACAGCTGTGTCATTGGGCAGAGACTTTTCCTTAGACATCTTCTTGAGGGCCTAGGATTCAGCAATTTCCTTAAGGGAGCTGTCCCAATAATGCATGGATGTAAAACCTCAGGTATGGTGGCTCAAGGAAACTTATCCAGGACAGCTGCACCACGAGAGACCCGTAGGAATGCGTGAAATTGATTCTAAGCCACACCAGGAACCAGCAAGGTCTGGGGGAGGCAATGGACTACGGAATGGAGGATCTGAGTTCAAGTCTTGTTTCTGCCATGAACTAGTTGTGTGACCTTGGGCAAAGTATTTGCTCTTTTCATCCTCTTAGGCCTCATAGGTTAAATAGGGATAATGCCAATGATAATGTGGATGAAGGTGAATATGAACCATGAGGATGAGGATGCTGTTAGAATGATAAATAAAGTTTGGGAACTCTGCTTTAGTATAGCGCCTGGAATGTGGTGGGTGATTGTGGAGTCTGAATCTAGATATAGCCCTGCTGAACTATGAACAGTGGTCTCTGACAGTGGGGCTCCAAACAGACACCCCCCGACCCCTACCGCCAGCAGAGTCAGCCAATAAAGCCTGAGGTCCCTGGGGGTGTGGGACCACCCCCCTATGGGAACCCAGCGGCACACCTGTCACCCGGCGCTTCTGTTCCTCACCATCGCCCGCCCTCCTGTAAAACTGAGCTGCTTACCGGATTCAGCATTTTCATGAAGGATCCTGGAGATTTCACAAAAGAGAAGCACCTGGAAGGTGAAAGAGGCAAATGTTAAATTTTCAAAAAACTTCCAAAGGGTGTCTTCAAAACATTATGGAGGAGACTGGCTCAAAGAATCTTTATTTTGCCACAAAAGGAATGAGTAAGCCTCAAATGTGGGTGAGTGATCAAATCAAGTGAAAATCTAATTTTTGAAGGTACATTAGTACAAAGATGATTCTCTGCTATTGTGCTGGGAAAGTGGCTCAGATAAAGCAAAACAGGAGCTAATCCACAATTTTCCACTCTTTACCCAGGTAATGGGAACCAATGGAGACCTATATGTGAACTGATCATGTAACTTGTCATTCAGATCAGGGCACTAAAAGTGGTGATATTAAGAGTTACGTCTGGACAGTGTATGTTGGCCAGCGCTGTCCTGGAGCATTAGATTGGAAATAAAGTGCACACTGGGGGGAAGGATAGTGGAGAAGAGATAGGGAGTTTGGGAAGGTCACATACACACTGCTGCTGCTGCTGCTGCTAAGTCGCTTCAGTTGTGTCCGACTCTGTGCGACCCCATGGACAGAAGCTCACCAGGCTCCCCCTGTCCCTGGGATTCTCCAGGCAAGAATACTGGAGTGGGTTGCCATTTCCTTCTCCAATGAATGAAAGTGAAAAGTGAAAGTGAAGTCGCTCAGTCGTGTCTGACTCTTAGCGACCCCATGGACTGCAGCCTACCAGGCTCCTCCATCCATGGGATTTTCCAGGCAAAAGTACTGGGGTGGGGTGCCATTGCCTTCCCCCACACTGGTATAATTAAAATGGATAACCAACAAGGACCTACTGTTTAACCCAGGGAACTCTACTCAATGTTATTGGGTAGCCTGGATGGGAGTAGGGTTGGGGAAGAATGGATACATGTATCTGTATGGCCAAGTCTCTTCCCTGTTTATCTGAAACTATTACAACATTGTTTGTTAATCAGCAATACAAAATAAAGCATCTTTTTAAAAAAGAAATAAAATGCACAGCGAGTATAATGTGCTTGAATCATCCCCAAACTGCCACGCCAGTCCATGGAAAAACTGTCTTCCATGAAACTGGTCCTTAAGGCCAAAAAGGCTGGGGACCGCCGCCTTAAAGGGTTTTGAGGGTCAGTTCCTGGGTCACTCTAATCGGCAGGAGCTCCCTGCGAGGGTGCCTGAGCTCTCAGACCCCTCCTGCCTCCCAGCCCAGACCCCCCGAAGCCCTCCTCTGCCAGCTGACCACATGGAACCGAGTCCAAGCAGTGCCCATCGCTCGGGATGTCCTCTGTCTCCAACACGGATGGAAGTACCAGCAGTACCTGCTGTCCTGAGGCTCCTTGGCCCCCGCGGGTGTGCTGACGGGGGAGCTAGTGGAGTGGACGCACCCTTGTTACGTCGGTCTCTGAACGACAGGACAGCTGATGGCCCTTCACCTTCTGGGGCTGAATGCTCGGAGCGCTCATGACACGCGGGGCTCACGGTTTTCTTCCTGAGGGCAAAGAGCTTTGGCAGGGGAGCCAGCCTTTGGTTTCCTCGGGTCTTTGTGGGCACCATGGCAACATCAAGGAAGGTTCTGAGCACTTCCTGTTCTAGGCTCAGTCCCCTTGCAGGCTGGGGGGCTGTGGGAGGGATGCGATCTTACAGATACCAACTGGGGTGCCACCGGCCTCCACCTCAATCGCCCTCTTTAGGCGTGCAATGTCATTACCGTCTCTATGTAGTGCCAGGCTTCCTACAGTGCCTGGGGGAACACAATACTTTAAAAGGGGCCACAGAGAACCAACCCCCAAATCCTCAGGCTTCATCTGTAACATAAAATTAGACTAAATGGTAATGATGACCCTGTAAGCGAGACAGCAAAAGAGACACAGATGTAAAGAACAGACTTTGGGACTCTGTGGGAGAAGACGAGGGTGGGATGATTTGAGAGAATAGCACTGAAACATGTATATTATCGTATGTGAAATAGATCGCCAGTCCAGGTTCGATGCATGAGACAGGATGCTCAGGGCTGGTGCACTGGGATGACCCTGAGGGATGGGATGGGGAGGGAGGTGGGGAGGGGGGTTCAAGATGGGAAATATGTTCACCCATGGATGGTTCATGTCAATGTATGGCAAAACCACTAAAATACTGCAAAGTAAATAGCCTCCAATTAAAATTAAAAAAAAAAAAAGATTAGACTAGAAGGTTCTCATATCGCTCCCAGCCTTGACACTCCCAGGAGCTCCTTTCCTAGCTCTAGTATCTAGAAATGCTTAGACAGAAATATTTAAACAAAAATTGGAGCGTTTTCTATTATTCAACAGAGAAGGCAATGGCAACCCACTCCAGTACTCTTGCCTAGAAATCCAATGTACAGAGGATCCTGGTAGGCTGCAGTCCATGGGGTCACCAAGAGTCGGACACGACTGAGTGACTTCACTTTCACTTTTCACTTTCATGCACTGGAGAAGGAAATGGCAACCCACTCCGGTGTTCTTGCCTGGAGAGTCCCAGGGACGGGGCAGCCTGGTGGGCTGCCGTCTATGGGGTCGCACAGAGTCAGACACAACTGAAGTGACTTAGCAGCAGCATATTATTTAAAGCTACGCCTATGACTTACTTTGCTGTTAGATGATGTTTAATCTGCTCTCTCTGAGAACTGTCTAAAAGTCGGGGACAAGGCTGAGACCCTTCATTCCAGGGGTCAAGGCGGACCCTCACAGTGTTCTCGGTGCCTTGGTCTGTGAAGCCTGTGAGGTGGAGAGGTGGGACCCTCCTCTATCACACCCGTGGAGCCTCCCCATTGAAGTCCTGGACCTCCACCCCAGGGCTCATGGAAATGCCAACAGTGAAAGGGGCCTGGAGTCAGTGCAACTCATTAAGGCCTGAGCACAGCCTCTTCTAAGTCACATAAATTATACAGCAAGATAGGAGAGTAGCTACTCTACTGGTAACTGTGTCCTAGAAACTATAACACACTTGATCAAGAAGAGGCATCTCCCAATGTACCTCCCTCTTTGCCCTCAGATCTGTGGTTCTATCCCTGACACCCACTTCCTGCTGTGCAGTTGGTGACAGAAGAGTGTCCACTGGGGGCTTACCCACCCCTGTGTCCCCCCAGAGCCCAGCACCAAACTCGGCCCCGGAACATACTCAACAAACGTCTCAGCTTGGATAACTGGAGGTACCAGTCCCTATCCACAACTCTGTCTTTGCACATGGATGAGCACTGTGTGTGTGTGTGTGTGTGTGTGTGTGTGTGTGTGTGTGTGCGCGTGTGCGTTTCTCCGTGGGTCAAGGTTTCATCTCAGCAGAAGTTCGTCTGCAAATAAGCAGATTCACTCCCTCGCTGTGGCTCCCTTTTATCCACCCACCTTTCCCCAGTCTCCTGTCCCTGGAATGCAGGGCCCCATGTAAGATTTCAGTTTAAGTTTGAAAGATTTAGCAATCCCACTCACTCCACTATGGGCCACACTCCCTGATGCTCTCAGGCACCACTTCTTAGGGCACAGAAAACAGGCCCTTGGGCGCCCTCTGGTGTCCACCCTAAGAAAGCATCCCAGGGTGGCACGCTTCTCTGTCCGTTAACAGGAACCCTGGCCTTGGCTGTGTACATCATTTCCTCCAGTTCTAAGCTCGAGCATCCAGCTTAACAGCTCGTTCTAAGCTGAACGTCCTCTTTACATACATCTCTCCACAAATCTTGGGAGCTGGGTTACTAGCCAAAGTCAAAAACAACAAATACAAATAAATGGAAATGGCCCCCCAGCATGCTTCCCTAAGGGCTTCAGACGGCAACCGAACAACAAATGCTTCCCTTAAGCTCTTTTTCTGGTGAGGTCCAGTTGCTTGGATGTGTAGTGACCCAGCCCCATAGGCCCAGACAAGTCAGAAATCCCAAGACTTCGGGGGTCCCAAGACCTCACTTCAGGGGCTCAGACACCAAACCCCACTGAGCACAGCTCTGAGCTACAACCACATTGTACCAAAATCTCCCGCCCCATAGTGACAGGATTCCAGTGTGATGTCCATTTTATTCTAGAACACTCCAGGGATGAGGAGCTCACTACCTTCCCAGAGGGTCCCAGATGGTCCATTTCAGCCGCTCCATCTGGTGACTCACGTGGACAGGCGGTGGAATACATGGGAAGGAACACCTGATTTGGCCCTGGTTCTAGCACTGGCTTCCCTCATGGCTCAGATGGTAAAGAATCTGCCTGCTATGTGGGAGACCTGGGTTCGATCCCCGGGTCAGGAAGATCCCCTGAAGAAGGGAATGGCAACCCACTCCAGTATTCTTGCCTAGAGAATTGCATGGACAGAGGAGCCTGGCAGGCTACAGTCTGTGGGATCACAAAGAGCTAGACACGACTGTGTGACACACACACGCTAGCACTGACTAGTTGTGTGACTCCAGCCATGACTTTATCCTCCCTTGGGGGAAAGCGTAGACGCAGAACCTCTGGGGCCTGGCAGTTTGGAGCGTCTAGGTCTCAGAGCCTGAGTGTTGGCTCTAAAGTCTCTGGTTCTAGAAGAATCAGGGCCTGGACACTGTGTGTGTGCAGTGGAAGGCCCCATGGGTATTGGGATCAGCTGGCTTCCAAGGTATTGGGGAGCTGTCTGTGCACCGGGTCCAGGCCAAGGCTGGATTCCTAAGCTAGCCAGTCCCAAGCCTGCTTACCCTGCTCACCTGGTCCTTCCCTCGGGGACCTCGAAGAAGGCTCTTGTGCAAGTTTCCCCCTTTCCCCCTCTACCTCCTGATTGACCCTAGTGCGTCTCCACCTGGTCCTGCTCCCCTCCTCCTGGGAGCTGTAACAATGTTTTCAGTGGCAACTGTCTCCTCATCCGTTGGCCTCATCCTCCCTGAATAATAATAAAAGCTACATTTTAAAACATCGGCCAATAATAAAAGCCACATTTTAAAACATTGACCCAGGACCTGGGGCTTTGAAGTGACATTAAGGATGAGCCTCAAGGGGGTAGGGATTGGCTGAGAGATACAACGATGAGGCAGGGGTGTCGCAGGTGAGGGAACAGCACCTGCTGGACTGGAGTGGAGGAGAATGTCCATGTAGTCTGATGGCAGGAAAGGGTGGGAACAGGGACTGGGATGTCAGAAAGGGAGCAGGGTCCAGGTCTCCCAGGGCTTGGAGGGACCAAAGTCTGGGTTTTGTCTAGTCCTACTGAACTGAATCACTTTTGATCCCCAGGTTGTTTTTCCCAGCTCCTAATAAACTCAAGGGCTTCCCAGTGGCTCACTCATAAAGAATTCACCTGCAATGCAGAAGACGCGAGTTCAAACCCTAGGTGGGGAAGATCCCCTGGAAAAACGGATGGCTACCCACTCTGGTATTCTTGCATGGGAAATCCCATGGACAGAGGAGCCTGGTGAGCTACAGTCCATGGGGTCACTAAAAACTAAACAACAAACTGTCCAAAAGATTGACTTGTGAACTCTCCAGATTCTGCCGTTGCTATTTCAGGGAACCCAGAAGCCTGGTTGGGTGCCACCAGCGTGGGGAGGCGCCACGGGTCCACCGATTGCAGAGGGAAATACACAAAAGGGCAGAAAAGCAAAGCCACTCAGGTCAGCCCAACAGTGCGCACGTGGGCAGCCCCACTGCCCTTCCCACCCATTGAAATAAACGAGCAGGCTTTTCATCGTCTGTGAAAAACAATAGTGGAGCCAGCCCCAGACTCAAGGCAGAGCCACCAATCAGACGAATGAATGGGCGTGAGGGCCACGGCAAGCATAGAGAGCATCCCCTATCCCCATTTCTCTTCCCGCCACTTCCTGTCCTGACCTCCTGGAGAAGGACTCTCTTACCCTGGGGAAAAGCAAAGGACTTTGCAGTCACCGAGGATCCGGAATTCAGTCTCCTGGCTGAGTGATTCAGTCAAGTCCCCGCGGTTTCTTAACCTCTCTGAGCCTCTGTTTCCTTCTTGTAAAATAGAAATAAAAATCGTTCTCACACACCAGAATATTTCGAGGGTGAAATGAGCTAGAGAACGCTTACCTTGAGGGTGCCCCAGTGGGTGCGCACGTGTCAACATCCTTCCGCCTGTCCGGCGCCTTGCACATGCGCACACCTCCACCCCGGCCGCGCGGGGACACCCGCCTCGTCCTGCTCAATTTTTCAAATGCAACGTCCTGGAAAGCACAGAGGCTTTGCTGAGAAACCTCGGCATCCCACAAGGGCAAAGGTTTTCGTTAATGGAGCTGGTCAGGGAGTCGGGCAGCCCTGTCTGGGCCCGTCATCTCCAATGCGGAACAGTCCTGCTTCCCCAAGCCTTCCCCAGATTCACCCGTTCCTACCTGCCGCTTCTTTCTTCCCAACTCAGAAGCCTGGAGTGGGGAGGGGAGTTGGCAGGGAGTGCTCCCTGGCATGACCTCGGCCCCTCAGATCTCACATCTAAGGGGCAAGTCCCCAGAGACGTGCCCCTTCCATTGCCAGTGACCCCTCCGTCTTTTCTCTCAGCCCCTCATGCCCCATCCTCAGAAGGTAATTTTAGTATCTCCCTAAAGCCACCTATGAGAGCCCCAAATGAGCTCTCAGAAAAGAAAAATGATATAAGAAGCTCAAGCCGTCAACTGACTTGGCAAATTGAAGTTCTAAAAGATGCTGAGATCTCGAAGGTTGCAATGCCAGGAGGTCAGGTGCCGGCTTCTCCTGTTCCTCCTGCAATGCCAAGTAACTTAAATGGTCCTCAGCGGCCACCACCTGGGTGAACATTTGCAAGCACAGGTGCCATTATATGGGGCTTTCCAGGTGGTGCTAGTGGTAAAGAACCCGCCTGCCAATGCAGGAGATGCGAGTTCGATCCCTGGGCCGGGAAGACCCCCCTGTAGGAGGGCACGGCAACCCACTCCAGTATTCTTGCCTGAAGAATCCCATGGACACAGGAGCCTGGAGGGCTACAGTCCATGGGGTTGCAAAGAGCTGGACACGAATGAAGCGACTTGGCACATACATGTGGCATTATACACACTGAGGGTAGGAAAAAAGTGGCTGATCCCAACCCACAGGGGCCCCTGAGGTCAGGCACTCCCCACGGTGGCCCTGTGGGCAGGTACAACACTGAGGTGGCTAAGCTGGAGGGTAGCCTTGGACTTCTGGCCTCCAGAACTGTGAGAGGATAAACTTCTGTTATTTAAGCTGTGAAGTGACTTATGACGGCCATCCTGGGAAACTGGACACCTCCCCCACCCCTTTACTCCCCGTATATACCATCCTTCCAAACTGGGGTCCCTGGGAAGGTCAGGAGTAATTAGAGAATCTAATCGTCGATATCCCTCATTTAATCTCCAAAGTGGCCTAATTATCTGTCACCCATGGTGAACTGCCCACCTTTTCCTATTCCCCTGGGACAGGAATGGACATTTCAGGGTTGATCGGCACAGACTAAAGGAATGAGCAGGAAGAGTGACAGCCTGCTGCTTCTTTGAGCCAATAAAGGGAAATAGATTTGGCCCCCTAACGTCAAAGAGAATTTGTAAAAAACAAAGTCCAAGCTAATTTAATACACTCACTCAATTATTTAAGTAGCAAGTCAATATTCCTCAATTGCGCCATCTTAACAAACACAGCCATGATAACAAAGGAAACATTATTTAAATCTGTGGCCAAAAAAGTGAGCCTAGATAAAGACAGCAAAAGGCTAAATCCGATATGATTTAACAAAGGCGAGAAAAGATCCAACCCTTCCCAGAAAATAAATCATAGCCACACTTATTGCCAAGATCCAAAGAAAAAAATTTATTTACAATAGAGAATTTTATTTGAAACATGCATTTTTCTTTTTTCTTTTTCTTTTTTTTTTTTTTAAACAAATCAGCAAATGCAGATCAAGTTTACACTCCTTAAGGCAAGAGTCCCTTTGCAAGCTGTACATGATCATATTAAATCCAAAAGCCGCTCACCCTGGAAACTCATGTACAAAGGGCAAGACCAAGGTCAGCGATTTGTCTTTTATTAGAGAATCAGACAATCTCCCTGATACAGGAACTCTGAGGTCAACTTGCTATGAATTATACTAGGAAAATGCAAACCAATAGCAAGAAATTCTGATAGTCTCCTTAGTACTGCATACAATCAAATCAACTTTATTTAGAAAGGAAATACAGTAGTGCATACGAAAAAGTGAAAACAGAACCTGTCCACATAACCGGAGGGACAGCAGTGTGCCGACGGTCATATTGCACGCAACGGTCAAGTCCAAACATTTGGTTCAGAGTTAGCTTTTCCCCATTTTGGCAATCAGTTCATCACAAATCTTGGTGAGTTCTTCGATCTCTTTATTCTACAAATGAAGACAAAAAAAAGAGGTTGCTGAAATCTCCTGGTTGTTGGAAATCAAGCCAATCAGAGTGGTCACTAGGCTTTCTAGTGCTCTCCGGGCTGACTGGTCCCCCTGAGGATATCTAAAGCAGCAAAAGAAATGACCTGGAGCCAAGTAATCTGTACATCCCAGCTCTAGCTGTGTGACCTTGGGCAAGTTACACAACCTCTTGGAGCCTCAAGTTCCCTTATCTCAAAAGTGTGGATGATAACATCCGTCCCTCTCAGAATTAAGTGGGGTAAGAAATGCCAAGCTCCCTGGCACAGTGGCCAACACAGAGCGATGGCTTAACCAGCATTTATCATCTTCTGCTTATTTGTCCCCAAGGCTGTGGGCACAAAAGGGTGGTCTGCAGTGAGCTCTTTGGTAGCTCTTTTTGAGAAATGCCACCAGAGGTATTAAGCAATTCTACTTGGATGGAACCCCTAGCATTATTCAGAGGATGCCAAGTGAGGCGGTGCTGTGGATTCAGGGCACGTGGAGAGGGTGAGGGCAGACACAGGAGATCTTCAGGGGCTTCTCGGGCCACACCTTGCCCATCCTCTGAAGCCCCATCAAGAGGAGCCAACCACATGTTCATCTCACAGCAGAGATCTTCAACAGGCATCCAACAGGGTGGCACCTCCATCTGGACAGTGGTGGCTTTGCTCTCAGATGGACTAAATGCCATGCCTGATGCCCATCTGGCTCAGCAGCCAGTCTTGATGGGTCCTCTCCAACGAGGCGAAACCTTTCTGTATCCCTGGAACATGGTGCAGCCAACTTTCCCTTGAGGTCCCCGTGGAAGGCGAGTCTTAAGTCACAAGGCTGTGCTCTGAGGCTGCACTGAGGCCCTTCTCTAGAAAGCTCTGGGCCTCTAGCCAGGAGCCACGTGCCCTGGGTACCCAGGCTGGGGTACCCGGGCTGGGCTCCAGGTGCCATTCATTGCTGAGCCAGTGCTCCGGAGGAATCCAGACTCCTTAGCAGAGGAGGTTCAGTCCTGGCTGAAGCTGCAGATTCAGTCCTGCCTCCAGTCCCCACGGGGAGACAGCTCCGCCAGGAATATCACCTTGGCCCACCTTCCGCCTCAAGTCCTGCGCTCTCAGAAGCACTGAAATGCCTATTGGGGGATGGATTCTGCATGGGATCCAGGACAAGCCACTAATCCTGGAATTCCTGTTATCACCACTTGGGCTGCTCGCAGTGATGTTTCATCTTGCTCCTGCTGCTGCTGCTAAATCACTTCAGTCATGTCCAACTCTGTGTGACCCCGTAGATGGCAGCCCACCAGGCTCCCCCGTCCCTGGGATTCTCCAGGCAAGAACACTGGAGTGGGTTGCCATTTCCTTCTCCAATGCATGAAAGTGAAAAGTGAAAGGGAAGTCGCTCAGTCGTGTCCGACTCTTAGCGACCCCATGGACTGCAGCCCACCAGGCTCCTCCATCCATGGGATTTTCCAGGCAAGAGTACTGGAGTGGGGTGCCATTGCCTTCTCCGGATGTTTCATCTTACTGGAGCACTTTTAGCACATGCTGGTCACGGGTTGCACTCCATTTTCATCATAATCTCTTAACGGAAGCCATTATTATATCCCTACTTTTCAGTGAGGAGACTGAGGCTCAGAGAGGTTAAGCGCTTGTGCGTAAGGTCACACAGTTGGTCAGACACAGCAAACCTGAAACACGAATTCCAGCCGGCCTGGTTCCTAACAGCTTGGTTAGGCACAACGCCTAGTGACTGATGACGCAGGGGCACGAGCAGACCCGCTAGCTGTGGATTCTTGGAGGTTCTCCAAGCTCTATCCCGGCACCGTCAGCCACCAGCCAGGAACCTGTCCTATCACAGAGCTCAGCTCACCAGGCAAAGTCCCAGGTCCTTTATCAAGCCCCAACTGGGCGAAATCCCCAATGCCTTCACCTAAGAGCTGCCCGGGGTGGAGGATGGGGGGAATAATGCTTCTGAATCTCTTGAAAACAGAGACCACCCCCTCCATATCACGTGGAGCCCTTTAGGGAAGAACTCATGTGGTTGACCCACTCCTCTTGAGTTTTAGTTTACAACAAAATTATGTTTACGGATACATTTTTTTCTGTTATCCAAATCAGTGCAAAGCTTACTTGCTTTCTTCCTTGTCTTCTAGTTTGCCAGAAAACCTAACATCCATCACCTTCACTTTGCAACTATAATCATCTGAACAGGCCAGGTGCCTTTAAAGCATCTCTCCTGTCTCTGGTTTTACCTCTATTGTTCTAGCTAATATCATGATGCGATTTAAATACCATCATACCCTGATCAGGAGGGAACAACTTCACATCTTCAAGATCTTCCGGTTTAGTCCCCCAGCATTACAAACCTAGAAACCACGGTGAAGTGCCGGGCCTGCCGAAGGGCAGGCTGGACGGCAGGGAGGTGTGGGGATCTGAATCTCCTGAGTTCCGAGCTCCTTCCCCGAGACCGTGTAGGGGATGTGAGAGGTAGTATCTGCCCACTGCAGAGGTTAGTACTTCTTGGCCCAGAACCCCTGGGGCCCAGCCAGCCACCCTGGAAGCCAGCTGGGTGCTTCGAGGGGAGCAGAGGCCATTTGGGAGACAAACTGGACTCCTGATGCCACCTGCCTTTAAAGTACCCCCACCAATGCCCATCAAGACCTCAGTGCATGAGAAGCGCTGTTACTCCCAGTCACTGGGCCCTCGATGACCATCCTGGGGCTCAGTAAATCAACCAGAATGGGGGGTGCATGTCTGGAAATCCAGGGAGGCAGGCTGACTGGCACACACTCACTCAGAATCAGCCTCACGGCTCTCCTGGGTGGGAGAGGCTTCTCTGTGGGACACCCAGGGAGTTGGTGTGTAAGGTGATCCAAGTCCTTGACTGGACATCAGGAAATCTGGGCACAAGCTGGGAATCCTCAGGAGTATCCCCCTCCAATCTACGGGAGTAGGAGGATATCCGGGGGCCCTTCTGACCCTCGCACTGCCCATATTCTGCAGGTGTCTCTGCCCAGGGCGTTGCCTGGGGGGCACCATCCTGCTCGCTGGGTGCAGGGGTTAAAGCAAGATGCCTGGCACACCGTAGCTGCTGAGCAAACATCTAACAAATGAATGAAAGTTGAAAAGGAACGGAAACTGACAGCTGCAGGGAAGGCAGAGAGGGAGCCAGTCCCAGGGCCGGGTTAACCTAGAGGGAGGGCAAGGCCACGCCTGGGAAGCATGGACCTGCCGAGGACTGCCTGACTCGTGGCCCACAGTGGGAAGCCCAGCTCCGTGTGTCTGAGCCTCTGAGCTGCCGCAGGTGCAGAGAAGCCCAGCCGCCGTGTGCCCGCCTAGAGGCAGCGACCTCAGCCTGTTACCTTCTGCTCCAGCGTTCTTTCCAGAGCGTCCACTCGCAGCTGCTCCTTCCGGAGGCTGGCCTGGTAGGCAGCCTGTTCCTGCTGGGCCTTGCCCCGGACTTGGGCGATCTCAGCGTTGGCCCTGCAGGAACGGGTTGGGGATGGAGTTCAGAGATGATCACTCTTCTCTGGAGATGCCTCCCACCCTCTTGCTCCCCACTCTGGGCACGTGTGCTTGCTCAGTCGCTTCATTCGTGTCCGATTCTCTGCGACCCCATGGACTGTAGCCCCCCAGGCTCCTCTGTCCACGGGATTCTCCAGGCAAGAATTCTGGAGTGGGTGGCCATGCCGTCCTCCAGGGTATCTTCCCGACCCACAGGGATCGAACCTGCGTCTCCTATGTCTCCTGCATTGGCAGGTGGGTTCTTTATCACTAGCGTCACTCAGGAAGCCCTTCAAATCTGGGCCGGGGGAACCAACCATCTGGCTCCAGCTCCCTCCAACGGGGCCCTGAGCACAGGAGCCCATGAGAACCCCCATCCCTGTGATGCCGAGGTGCTTCCAGTGGGTACCCTGGAAATTGCAACACGCATCCCTCACTTATCAAGATAGATACTGATGGAGAGTGCGTTAGCTTCAACTGTACTGAAAAATGCAGCTGGATGATCCACTCAGCTGTGGGATTGGGATTGGGAATTATCCATTATCCCAAGGGGATGGCAGGGGTGCCAGGGAGCTCCCAGCCAGTGTGGGCCGGGGCTGGCTACTGAGGGGCCCTTGGGAGCAGACTCTGGGCGGCCTTACCTGTCCAGCTTCTCCTCTGCATGGACCTTCAGCGCCTGGTACCTCTGTTCCTCCTTCTTTACTCGAGACAGGTACTCTTGTGCACACTTCTTCAGCACCTCTTCATTCTAACAACGACAGAGCACAGGGGTCAAGCCCACAGAAGAAAACCCAAGGAGGGCTGGGGACCCCGAGGGCTACAAATGTGGGTGTAACCCCTGACCACCACGTCCTACCCCCCGGTCCAGCGAGGATGGCCCTCCAGAGCGCCCCCACGATCCTCCTCCCCCACCACGCAGGTCTCGCCCGCCCTCCCCGCAAACACCAGCACACCTTGCGGAAGCCCTCCAGGACCTCCTTCATCTTCTCGTATCTCCTGAAGAGGTCGGCCAGGGATTTCTCCACAGAGTTCAGGTCGGCCAGGGCCTGCTCCTTCTCCAGGACCAGCTGCTGGACGGTCTGGTGGGAGACCGACTTCTCCCTCTGTTCATCCTCTGGTGGGAGACACAAGGAACACAACGATGGAGCCCACAGCTTCTGGACCTGGTCTCGGGGGCCAGCAGAGGCCTCGGCTGCAGCTCAAGTCTGACCTGTGAGCCATCTAGGACCTCAGCTTTAGGTTGACACAGACCCGCTCCCTCGAGCCCACCTAGACTCCGCCTCTAAAGGAACAAAATTCACGGCTCCAGCATCCCAGACCTGGGCCTGTGCCACATTACATGGGATGGAAATGAACCAGTATCCTTTAACCTGATCACTGCAGCCCCTTAAACTACCTTGGAGACCCTGCTGATTCTATTTGGCTGTTGAGAGCATAAGGACCAATCCATAAGGTAAAGAAGGAAGCATCACTCCTGAATTTGGTGTTAAGCCAGAATAAAATGTGCTGTAGATTGAGCTGTGATGGAAGGACTACCCCTTCTTAAGCGTGATGAACCTAAAGAGATGGGCATTGGAAAAGAAAAAGGCTTCTTCATCCTTAAAACATCCCATGAACCCCAAGTCCACATAACCGTGGCCCTGAAATCCTGCTCCACACAAAAACAGCCATTTCTTTTGATACGGCAAGTGTCTTCTTGAATTCCCAGGAAAATGGAGCTATTTCTGTCGGAGTGACTTTCTCAGTGTTGCACAAAACAATTAAATTCTGGCCCAGTCTGGAGTGGCTGATCCTGGTGGCATGCTCTGTATACCAGTCTCATTGGTCTGCGTGGGCAAGGAGCCGTTTGCTCTGATCGGTCTGGAACTTTGCTGGCCGCAGAGTCAGTGGAGGGGAGCACCCCTGCTTGGAGCTCCTGTCTGTCCTCAGGTTACCTGGGGAGGCGCCTGGGCCGGAGGATGGACAGCAGCCGTCGGCGATGACAGCTCCACGGCAGAGCAGCGGCCCGTGTGTACTCCTGCACGTGCCAGGCGCTGGGCTGACCGTCCTCTTGACTCAGCGCCCCTCAGCCAGCACCCGGCAGCTGGTCTGGGCTTTAAGAAGTCCAAACTGGGTCAACCCCTCCTCCCAAGGACCCGCCTTTGCACTGGAATAAACCCCCACCCCACATGCTCTCTGCCCTCAGCACTGCTACAACTCTGCTTCTGGGAAAGCTGACCTGGAGCCCCCCATGGCCCCACCTCGCTCAGAGACACCTTTCCTGAACCCACGTGGGAAATGCCTCATCTCCATGCCCAGCATAGGCTTCCCTGGTGGCTCGGTAATAAAAGAATCTGCCTGCCAATGCAGGAGCCGCAGGTTCGATCCCTGGGTCAGGAAGATCCCCTGGAGGAGGAAATGGCAACCCACGCCAGTATTCCTTTCTGGTAAATCCCATGGACAGAGGAGCCTGGCAGATAACATACAGTCCATAGAGTCGCAAAAGAGTGGGGCACGCTGAGCGACTGAGCACCCAGCACCATGTCTGGCAGTGACCACTCCTTACCGTTACACCAGACGTGTGGGTGTGCACGTGTTTGTATAAAGAATGCACACTCCACGAGGGCAGGGTCCTGTGAGTCTGTTCTGTCCACACCTCTGTCGCTTTAAGGACAAAGCAACACACGCCTGTTGTCGTCCGTGAATGAATGAGCAGGGTGGCCCTCAGGCTGAACTCCAATCTCCTGCACAGGAGAAGCTGAGTCCCTTGTTCACTGAGGATGCAACAAAGCCAGAACCAGACCCAAGGCTGTGCTCACAACTGTGTCTCTACGTGGGCTTCTTACTAACACACCTGGAAGGATCAGTTCAGTTCAGTTCAGTCGCTCAGTCATGTCCGACTCTTTGAGACCCCATGGACCAAAGCATGCCAGGCCTCCCTGTACATCGTCAACTCCCGGAGTCTACTCAAAGTCATCTCCATTGAGTCGGTGATGCCATCCAACCATCTCATCCTCTGTCGCCCCCTTCTCCTGCCCTCAATCTTTCCAAGCATCAGGGTCTTTCCAAATGAGTCAGCTCTTCGCATCAGGTGGCCAAAGTATTGGAGTTTCAGCTTCAACATCAGTCCTTCCAATGGAAGGAAGGAGCTCCCTTAAAAGTGGGGAGATGTTGCTTTGGGTTCTCTCCCCTTAGATTCTCGATAGAGAGGCACCTTTCTCTATCCCGACGCTGGGCGTTTTCGTGTCTGTGTGTGGACAGGAGTGAAGAGCACAGAACAGGGACCACATTGGGGTTTCGGCTCCAGCCCTGACTATAAACTTGCTCAAGGTCCTCACGTGAAGCCCCAGGGCCTCAGTTCCAAAATGAGGGGCTTCGCACATGTGAGTGTGTACCCTGATCAGCTGGGAGCTTGTTGAAACGCAGGAGACTGAGCCCACCCAGGGGGGTCTGATTCAGTCATTCTGCGGTGAGATCTTTGCGTGTGACAAGGTCCCCAGTGATGCTGAGACGGCTGGTCCAGGGACCACGTCTGGAGAACCACAGGCCGGGAAGACACCTGACGTCCTGCCTCTCAGAGTTTCTCCTCCCAGGGCAGAGGTGAAGAACCAGAAGCCAGAGTCTGACAGCCCACGTCCCAGTCCTAGCTCTGATAATTCCTGGCAGTGTGACCTTGGGCAGAGTTTTTCAGCTCTGTCCTCCACATCTGAAACACGGGATGAGAGGCTATATCTATGGCATTTGGGGAAGATTAAATATAAAACCCTCAACATATAGTAAGAACTCAGTGATCCGTTATCAACAGCATCTCTATCTCCCTGAACTGCTACGATGTCAAGTTGCAGGGACCCACCAAGAGGGAGCTTTGAACATATAGTGAGACCAGAACCACCAACAGTCTGCTTGCTACATCTAGACTCCTAAAAGAAAGGGCACTTCAAAGTTCCACCAGTAACCAAATGCTTGTTTTTGTTCTTTGAATTTTATCTGCTTCCTTAGTTCTCAGCAAGCTGTATAATACACACTCTGGGCCGGTTTCAGGCCATGTATACATTTCACTTGGCTTGGTAAAGGAGCCATTTATCAAACGGAATCCATCTGATTTCCTGGATCTGAGATTAGACTGCCTCAGGCTTCCTTTCCTCCTCCCCACAACCATAACCCTCGTAAAAATAGAATTTCCCTGTTCCCAGGAGACCGAAAAGGAGAGAATGCTTCACACATCTTTTTTTTTTGTAAATGACAAATGCTGCTAGGTTCTTCAAATCAGGAAATCAGCTCAAAACCCAAGATGTTCTAGACAACACAGTAAAACAATGGCCCTGGAGATTTTTTTGGCTTTTTCAGGCAAAACACTATAAAACCATGTGGGGAATGCAGCCAAAACACAAAAGCAAAAGTAACAAAAGGAGAAAAACAAACAAATAAGGGTTGCAATGGGTGGGTGTCAAATTAGGTGAAAAAGCATTTACTTACCAGGCTTGCCTGTTTGTTTTGCAAGCAAAGGGCAAGAAGCAACAGAAAATGGAAGCAAAACAGATAATCAGGGCAGTTGTTAGGAAAGCAGGGAAAAAAAAAAAAAAATCAATTGCAACAACCCGGAATGCAGAAAGCACAGAAATCCCTTTTCATTCTGAATAGTCGATATTTGAACTTAATGAAATAGAGTCTCTTTAGTATCATATGATGAGAATGAACAGTGAAGCCAGGACAGATGTTACACTGACATGGAGCATTTGAAGAGGTTAAATGGAAGCTGGGGAGCCAGGCAGGAACCAGGAGAGGCTAGTGGAGGTGGAGTGGAAGCTGGTTTTAACCTCAGAATGCTGTTACATTTATTCTGGGCCCTGAACTGCCCAGCTCTCTGAGTCTGTCCTTCCGTGAGGAAGGCAGCGTGGGTGAGTGGGAACGAGAAGAAAGAGACAGGGTCCAGATGAGAAACATGGCTGGGTTTCCTGCTCAGAAATACGGCAGGTCCTGCCCACAGCCACAGTGAGTCCCAGCCGTGCTGCAGTCCCACACTGTCCTCAGCAAGGACGAGGGCTCTGAGATCGACAGGGGCCCCAGTCGGTGACCTGCAGTAATGACCAGGGATGACACGCACAGACGGGCCACCATGAGCCAATGAGACCGGCTCTGGGAACGTGGATGACGAAGAGGACACACAGTGGCAATGGGGACTCACACAGGGGCGCCACCAGAGTGACAAAGCTGCTTCCAGCCAGGGAGGCTGGGGGCTGGCACAGCCACCGGGAGGGTGCTCAAGCACCCCCAAACAGGAAATCGCTCAAAGCGGGCGACCTCAGAGCTCTGGAAGAGATGGACCCTCAGGTCAAACACACCAGGTCTCTTGGGAGGGGAGAGGGTCGGGTGTGTGTGGCCTTAATCCCTGGAGTCAGGGTTCCACACGCTCCTCAGATGGTCTAGAACTGAAAACACTGTTCTAACGACTGTCGCCTGCAGATACACAGCAAGGAAAGCATCAGAGGGGAATAAGCTTTCTGTCCCCACGTACGGCAACCACGTAAGGACAGGCCGCTTATGCCAACCAGAGGTTCTGACTCTCGTCAGTTTTCAAGGGGGACGTGTTGGCTTCTGTCAAACTGCCAGGCAAGCAAGTAAGTCAGGCTGCTGTGGGCAGCCTGCTGTCAGGGCAAAGGCTCACATTCTCCTCAACACTGGCCTAACCGTCATCGTCAAGAATAAAAATTAAAATGTACGACTCCAAGGTGTGGAAGGATGTCTAGATGAGCCAGGTAGGTCTGAGCGATGCTTTCACATCCCGACTCCAGGAGGTAGAAAGGTCTCATTCAGCTCACTAAACAGTGTATATTAGAAGATATAAATGCTTCCTTCTGAACAACTTTCAGCAGCACTTTCAGTTCCAAGAGTTTTTTTTTTTTTAATCTCATCCATATGTATCCATAAATTTTTATGCCCATTTAACAAAGAGGTTTCATTTAATAGAAAGTATACACCATGAGGCTGATCCTTATAAAAGATCCCAATGGGCTTTCCCCTGAGCTCTAGGAGAAATGGCCTTTATTATAATAAACCAAAATGAAAGCTTTTTTGAAAGGAAAGCACTCAATAGGCAGCTTCTTCAGTGTTCCCAAGGCTCCTGTCATGCTTATCTTGGGACAAAAGCTAGAGGTATGGTATGACTCATACGATGAGAAGTCATCAGCTGAAACAAGCATCAAGTGGGGACCCAGAAACTGTGGTCTGCAGTGAGCACATGTCCTTAGGAGTTAAAAAAAAAAAAATTTAAACCCAGTATCATGGACCTAAGCAAATGAATAAATAAGCAAAAATTCCACACCTGACCCCCCGAGTCTTAACAGCATTTCTGAATAGTGATCATCAGTGAAAAATCTTGGGCTTGGCACTTCTGCAAGATCTTTTCTCGATTTTTCTTTAAAAGCAGAAGAGCCAGTTACTTAAGGTCTGGTTACTTGAGGCCTTCTTTCATTGCAGGCCAAAGTAATCCGTCACTACTGGCTGCCAGGGATGCTGTGTTAAGACAGTTGCTGAGGCAGTATCCAACCTCAGGAAGAAAGAGCAGTGATCAGTTAATGAGGCAGGCAGCTGGGCTGTCACATGTTCTAATATTCCTTGTCCTGGACCCTGTGTAAAGGCCAGTGGGGTATTTTATTTTTTTTTTTACTTGCATCTAATCTATATTAGGGTTTAGTGATTTGATGTTAGAGATCTAATTCTCTCTCATGAGCAAAAAAGCCTCCAAACATCCTAGGAACCAATCCCAATTTTTGGCTGGGGTTGGAGCCCCATGAGGTGGACTATCCTGGCTGAGTTAAATAGTGACCATCAAGGCGATGGCCACGGCTCCCCAGTGCATACTAAGGGACGTGCGGGCGGGTGTTTCCAGGAGGTCCCCAGACTCACCACCTGCAGCAGAGCCTCGTTCTGGGAGGCTCTGGTCCCCCCTTAATGGGCTTCATGCTCTAAGAGGAGCCTGAGAGGAACACACTCTGGGTCTCTACCTTCAAAGCCCTCCCCACAGTTCAGAAACCTCAGGGCGGGCCTGAGCCCCTGCCAGTGAAGACACTCACCTATCATCTGGGCAATGGTCTTCTCATACTCTGCCACAATTTTCCTGTAAGAGAAGTGGAAACAGGTTGGTACTAAGACCACACGATGGTTTTTACTTTCACGCGGGTGCCCATGTGCTGGACATCAACAGCCTGAGCGCTGTCCAAGAGGACAAGTCCTTTGGGTCCCAGGTGGCTCAGAGGCCGTGGGTCCCCTCCAATCTCAGCCCTCTCCTTGCACACCCAGGTAGGTTCATGCTCCTAGTGCACGACTGTGAACACATCACTCTCTTGTATAATACAAAACACTCTGTGTCTCTCCACTGCCCATTGAGAAAAAAATAAGGCTAAAACTTCAGCCTGATAATCAAAGCCTTCTGTAACCTAGGCCTGATCTTCTTCATCAATTATACCTCCTTCCATGCCATCCTGTGGACACAGTGATTCAGTGATAGCAAGTGATTTTTTATCTGCTCTGAGCTTTCTCGCCTCTGTGGCCTTGAACATGGCTGTTCACTTCCCCTCTATCTCCAGCTGTCAGAATCTGTTTCTCAAGGTCCAATTCAAATGCTCTCTCCTCCAAGAAGTCTTCCCTGATTTCTCTTTAGAACCCAAGAACATTTTCTTTTCTTTTCTTTTTTAATTTGGCTTTGGTCAAGTCACTTAACCTCTCTGAGGCTTCAAACGGGGCTGACCATCCCCTTAAGGGCTGTGGGAAGAAACAGATCGTGTGTCTCTAGACAAAAGCACAGTGCTTGGCACACAGCAGGTACTGTCCATGTGGTAGACGTCATACTTCTATGACTATATGCAAAAAATGAAAAGAAATCACTCAAGTGAAATTTGGAAGACACCCTAAATGTTTATCCGTTGAGACTGGTGAAATTAATTGTATTAGACCCTCATAAGGACTGTCAAACAATTGAACAATAAGATTGAGATGTATAAAAATCTAAGTTATCTTAAGTTAAAAAAGAATGTAGGGTTAAAAATAAAAAAAAAAGAATGTAGGGTCATGTACACTTCTATACTACACTAAAGAAAAAAGGAGGTTATACTGATACCTTAACACATTTGGGATCAGAAATGCAAAAGTCTAGGAAGGATACCCCTGAAATGGTACACAGCGGTTACGGGGCTGTGGAACCAGAGGCTGAGTGGGAAGGAGATTTGTTTTTCATTGTAGGTATATTCTGTTGTTGTTCAGTCACCAAGTCGTGCCCGAGTCCTTGCGACCCTACAGGCTGCAATGCGCCAGGCTTCTTCAATCATGCTGACTGAGTCGGTGATGCCATCCAGCCACCTCAGCCTCTGCTGCCCCTTCGCCTCCAGCCCGCAATCTTTCCCAGCATCAGGGTCTTTCCCAATGAGTGCATTATTTAACTCATGCTCATGGTATTTTCGGAGAAGGCAATGGCACCCCACTCCAGTACTCTTGCCTGGAGAATCCCATGGACGGAGGAGCCTGGTAGGCTGCAGTCCATGGGGTCGCTAAGAGTCAGACACGACTGAGCGACTTCACTTTCACTTTTCACTTTCATGCACTGGAGAAGGAAATGGCAACCCACTGCAGTGTTCTTGCCTGGAGAATCCCAGGGACGGGGGAGCCTGGTGGGCTGCCGTCTATGGGGTCACACAGAGTCAGACACGACTGAAGTGACTTAGCAGCAGTAGCAGCATGGTATTTTAATAATCGTAATATACTAAGAATCCTTGTGGAATGAAGAGTAACTTCCATAGAGGACACTGTTCATGGGCCACACCAGTTCTAACTGTTATCAAACCACAGGTAAGCATTCCCCAGGTAATCAGGAAGCCCAAGCATCACAACTGACCTCATTTCCATCACTTCCCGCCTGCTTTCTTCATATTTATCTTTCCACTCTGAGACCTCTCTCTCCTTGGTTATGATCTAGTATCAGGGCGAAGAAGAGGAAAGGTTAGTCCCTGATGAGTCCATTCTGATGTGAGCAGTTCACAGACCGAGACAGGAGACATGAACAAACATGGGATTAAAACCTACTGCACCAAACAGTTATTGTACTGAGAGAATTTCCCCAAGAATGACAGAAATAAACCATACATCAGACTTTCACAATGCCCTTGGAGAGCAACAAAAATGTGTGTGCTTTTTTTTTTGTTATAAATCAAACGAGGCCAACAAAGGCTTATTAAACAATAGTGTCCAAGATCAAAACCCATGATCTGCTACGTATCTCTGCCAGCAGTGGTCAGAGGAGAAGGTCTGTGTCCAGAGATGCTGGCTTTGTGGGCCATGGGGACGTATGTTTATTTACAAGTGGCAGAATGGGAGCTTCTCGCAGGCACCCAGAGCTGGCCCTGCCTTCTCGGGGGCACCCACACACCATAGTACCTCTGCCCTGGCGATCTGGAGCGCGGAGTCCAGGTCGGGCTGCTGGAACAGAAGGCCTGCGGGTTTCTCCACCTCGGCCGTCCCGATGCGGGAATACAAGGCTGTTTTGGAGATGGAGACATCCGGTGGGTGAGCAGCTTCTCTCTGTGGAATGGTTTTTAATTTTAAAAAGTGACCATCATGCTTCTGACAAAGAGAACTGCATTCATGCTCTCACGAATGGGTCGGTTGTATGGTTTTGAAACAAAGAACATCTAAAGTATGAGAAAATGCTAAGACTAATGAATGGGGGAATGCCGGATACAGTCTATGGCGGTCTTAGCATTTTGCACCTGCACAGGTTGACAAAGAGGCTGGAGGCGGAGGCGTCCCCAGCACCCGGCCCCTGGAGTCAAGCAAGTCTAGTGCCTGTTTATCACTGCTGTTTATCTGACACAGGCACTTAGCCACAGCGAGTATTTACCCAGGCCAGCTTCCAGCAGGCACCACTTCCAAAATAAAAGCCTGACGGTGAACAACGTTGAATTCTACTCTATGTTTGCCTCGTTTTGAATAACCACAGATCTGATGGTTTTGTGAGACTGTCTACATCTCAATTTAGGGGGCATCGGTTAGCTCTCTTTGGAAGTATATAAGTCATACAAAGTTTTAAGACCTACTGTAGACGTCAAGCAATATCACCTTCAGTGAATGAGTTTCTGGATGCCAAAAGGTAAGCGTTACACTGGAGTTCAATGGTGTCAATGGGAAAACAGAAAATTGGATTAATGACAATATCCATGTGGGCGAATGCGTGCGAGTAAGACCCTCGACAAGCACTGTGATTCCCCACCGCCCACAACTGACACTGGACAGTCACCAGGGAGGTCTACACTGACTATTTTTCCTTTTGCACAAATGCTCAGCCATTTCCAACACACTTGAAATGCAATGTTAGGAACATCACCAACCAGCGCAGCAGGGTTGTCAGTCTAGCTCTACTGCAAAGAAACGCCAAACCAATCACACTCTCAGTCCCATTCATTAACCTCCTGGGTCGTCGTGGTTGCCAAGGCAAACCTCCACCCTGGTTACTAGAGTCTGATTAGATGCAAAGCAATGGTGGTCTAATGGGAGGAAGGCAACTGCTTCTCCCTTGCAAAACGTGTAGAAGAAATGGAGTCATGAACAGAACAGTGATGTAGAAGAAAGAAATGTGGGGATGGAACAGTGAGGACTTATCATGTAGGTGGAAGCAGAGATTAAAGAACCAATAGTAAGGGGGAAAGGAGTGACCTGAAGGTGCTTGAGCACAACCTCTCTCTTCAATCATGGGAACAGGTACGTCTACCCTACTTTGGCCTCAGAGACAAGGAACCTGAGACAGCTCGGAAAACGCAGGTAGAAGCTTAATGGATAGGACTGGAGGTCACAGGGTTAGGACTAGTTAGTTGTACACATGCACGACGAACTAAGTGGTTTATGCTCTCCTGGAAGCAAGCGTCTGCGGTGTGGCTGTCACACCCCAGCCTGATCTTGGGTATCTGGGTTAACTCTCACATGCAGCCAGAACGACTGCTGCTCAGAGGGGGGAACACAGTTCTGTTCAACCGGACATTAGGGATGCCCACCCGTCAAATGGAGTACCAGGGTCCTTCAGCCTCAGGTCCTAAAGGTACTCTGTGGCCGGACGTTTGAGCAGAACAGCTAACACTCAGAGCTAACAGCTCTCGGGAGCAGGCAGACTGACCTCTTAGAAGAAAGAGGGATCAGATTGGAGGGCAGAACCTCCCCTGTCTGGTTAATCTGCAGCGTTTTCAACATTCTGCTTGTCAAAAGGGAAACTTCTCAGGAGGTAAATGGAAAATTATAATGGCATCAAGACTCAGTACTTACATTTATCACGAAAGTTCAAAAACACAAAATTCTGAAGAGGATTTTTTTAAAAAAATTGTTCCTATCGGTTAAATAAAATAATGTGTTCTTTGAAAAAAAAATCAGAATAAAATTTCAAAATGGAAAGAACATCCTGGTCCCTCTGATGATGAAAAAAATGAGAATCTAAATAAGATTTGGCCAAATCATTTCCCAGAATGAGATTCAATTCTGACTCCAAATAAACCAGCTTTCTGAAGTGGAAAAGAAAACTGAATGAAAACTAATTTTACTGTACTGGGCAGAAATGAAATAAGATCAATGCAGGAATTAATGACTTTTAAGCTGCCTCATGTCCTTTGTAAAATAAGGACCTGGATGAAAAACAAAAGGATGAGCTTTCTAAGTAAATGCAAATGGTTACTAGCGAAACAGTGATTCACCATCGCCGGTCATCCTGGCCACCTGTGTTTTCAATAAAGAAACGATGACTTCCAGAGTCCATCTGAATTATCACCCAAGTAGCTGCATGTCAGTGAAATTCAAGATACACACCCTGGTTTTCTCTTACAACCAAGGATTGTTTTAAACTGAAATTAATAGCTCTGTCTCTTCCTCATATTTTAAGATCAGACTTAGATTAAACTGTATTTCTCTTACATAATCTCCTACTTGCTACTTCAGAGGAGCCAGGAAGCCCCTAAAATAGCAAATTAAAATGTGCAATGGCTGTGACCCAGACCACGTGGGACTGTGGAACTGATGTCCATGCCTCCAATCCTCTCCCTTGAGCCCTGATCCCTAGGGGGACCCCTGGGGCATGGTCACCCCAGTGAGACCTACAGACTTGCCTCGGGTCCTTCTGGCCTTGCAGCCAGGGGCTGCGGGCCCTGCCCCTCACCCGGGCTCACAGTCCCCCTCGTGGCCAATCAATACCCTGCTGCCAGGTTTACGGGAAGCTGCCATGTCCGGGACCAAGGCAGGATTGCTGTCCCGCGGAACCTGGTGGCATAGCAGTGAGAGAGCACGGGAGTGGGGCCCAGGAGACGAGACCGGGCCGTGGGCCAAGGTCACGGAGCATGGACACAGGCTGGACGCTTGGGGGTGTCTGGGCCACACGGTGCCAGGTCAGGCAGAGAGCAGCCTCACCCTGCGGCTGTGCTACCCAAGTCTGACAGCGGGTGGGCTCGAGCTCAGGATGACAACCAAGAGGAAGGGAGTTGATATGTGCCCTTAATCCACTCTCACAGGAGGCACCGCCAGCGCCAACTGGCCACTCCATCCCAGTGGGTCAAGACATGGCCTCAGAAAAGAGGGTGGAGCAAATTGAGAGAGTAGCTGACGTATATTCACTACCATGTATAAACCAGATAGCGAGTGGGAAGCTGTGGAACACGGCTCAGTGCTCTGACCTTGAGGGGTAGGATTGGGGGCGAGGGGGAAGGGAGGCTCAAGAGGGAGGGAATATACTTATAGCTGATTGACGGTGTCGTAGAGCAGACAGCAACACAACACTGTAGAGCAATCATCCTCCAATTAAGACATATATTTTAAAAGCATGCATTAAAAATAAATTTAAAAATAAAAAATATAACATATTCTCCCTTTAAAAAAATAATAAAATTTCTGGGGAAAAAAAAGGCATGGCCTTAACCCTCAACATTAGGCTGCAGGCGATGACCACAAATTCTTGCAACTGGGCAGTAAGCTGAAATCCACGTGCGAGCTCTTTGTCACTCACTGCTCTTCAGATGGTCGCTGTGGGTTTGAGGCATCATGTCGGGGGGCCTGGACACAGCAGGAGAAAGGGACCCTAGGATATCAGGCTGCTCAGCAACCACACAACTGCCTCGACCTGACTCCTCCTTCTCCTGCTGCAACAAGCCAGGTCTCTGCCTTCATCAGTTAGGACTCCTGCAGGAACCATATACTAGGAGTAATGCCCTTTCCTGCCCAGAGGAGCCTCTTTCTAGGACTTCCTCCAGCCCCAAAGCTTGCCATTTGTATGATCCCTGTTCCTAAGTTACCCAGATACAGCCTTCATTCTTTACATAGGGTCCCCCTCTTCCCAAAAGGCCAACAGCTTTAGGGGCCACAACCAGCATCTGTTACACATACAAATGCAATCCGTCCCTGAGTCCTGCAGCCCTTGGAAAGCTATGTGGATGGGACTCCAAGGTTCTGTCCATCCTGGTTCAGTGGTGAATTCAGGGCCACGGCACCGCAGAGCCAGGGACAGGTCAGACTTAACCTGAGGAGGACACCACACTGCCAGAAGTGTGTGGAAGGAAAACAAGCTGGAGTCTGACACCCCAGCCCTTGGAGTTTCCCTCATTTCTAACCTTTTCTGACTAATGAGGAGAAGGAAACCGCACTGCAGTCCCTGGGTGGCTGGCTTTGCTGACCCTCAGTCTAAAGGGAAACTCGAGTGAAGCTGCTCCAAGGAGCGACCGGAAATCACCCCTGTCATATTTCACAATGCTTTTCATCCCCTCGGTGTGAGGGTTTTTTTTTTTTTATCACTCTGAGAGATTTCATTTTGCGTGAGCCACAGTTTAAGACCACGCTGCCAAAAAGACGGGGGCTGTGTCACTTGCAGCTGAAATACACGGGCAGCAAAAAGAGCCAATTGGATATACAGCTGCTGTTTTCTCTTCCTATATATCAACAGTTTCCAATGCACTAAGAGACTATCAAGCATCTCACGAACAAGAAACCCAGAGAGACCTAATTGGGTTCAGGCAAATGGATCACCCTAGGGCTAATTAACTACAGGAAAGAGCCATCTATTTTCCATGGGCCAAGGTCCCTAGATAATAGACTTCTTAAAAAAGCGGTACAAGTTCCTACGGTGGAGGAAAATACTCCTCATACTCCAAGACCCTATGGAATCTTTTAACATGCCCTTCTGGAATATGGAAGGAGGGAGCGGGTGCTGTCTCTCCAAACTACACTCAGGAGATTCACGTGACAGTATTTTCTAAATCAGAACCAGGACACATGGTCTGAGAACAGGCTGTAACTGCCTGGGAGTCAACTGCTGGCCATCTCTGAGAAAGCAGGCAAGGGTACCACGCAGTTCCAAACACTTCATACTTAATAAGAACTACTTAGAACATGATTCTGCCACAAACTTCTGGACAAGAATAAACTGTATTCACAGTGACCAAACTTTAAGCAATTCATTGTGTTTAAGCCACTAACCAAGAATATCAAGAAATAAACCTAAGAGGGAAAAATTCCTTACTGCATAATGTATTCTAAAAATCTCATTTCACGGAAATTTAACCCAGGTTTACGAGTTGGCCACAAGAACAAGGACACCAACAATTATTAGACTTTACATTCTTGTCTCGACTCTGGGTCCAAATGTTCCTGGTATGGACATACATGGGGAGACATCTCAAGAGATGTATCTGGAAGAGGGGGTCCCTGTTTGGCCCCAGGGGGACCACATGCAGGGGGCCCTCAAGGCAGGAGCAGAGTGAATTCCTGACCCCGTATCAAGGATGAGAGATGGTCCTGCTGCTAGGCGAGCTGTCGCTTGAGATGGACGGGCAACAGGCTCCCATATGGAGATGTGAGCACTAGCTCTCAGAAAGCCAGTGAATCACCATCAGGCTTTGGGCTGGCTCCCAGGCTCCGTTTTCCCCCTGTGTAAAACGGGACCTGGGCCTGCCGTATGAGGAGAGATGCTGGGAGCGTCTCACTGGGAAACAGAGGCACCAGTGAAGGTCAGCTCCCATTCACTGATTGCAGGCCTACTGTGTGCCACGCATGGTGCCGCTCTCTGCACATCACCCACTGTCCCCACCGCAAGCTTGCTATGAGCCTCTTGACAGAGATGGAGAACCCGAGGCTCACCCACTGGTTCAAGACCACAGAGTGCACCGGGGCCCAGTTCTTGTCTATTAGCCCAGGTTTTCACTGGGCTGCCACCTGGGGGGTGGGTGTTGGGGAGGGAATGAGGAGGCTTCTCCAACTCCAAGGGCACCCGTCAGCCCTGGGGGTGGACTGAACCTCCGTGGACCACGCGCTGTATCGCACGGCAACCGTAACTCATCCCAACTGTTGAGCAAAATGCCTCCAACCTTGGAAGCCAGCAAAACAATCTCTGCAGGGACTGTCAACATCATATTCTCCTCTAGAGAAAGGCTGACAAACTATAATGAGAAAGCAAAAGTGTGAGTCGCTCAGTCGTGTAGGAGGACTCTTGGCGAGCCCACCAGGCTTCTTTGTCCATGGGGATTCTCCAGGCAAGAAGAGTGGAGTAGGTTGCCATTCCCTCCTCCAGGGGATCTTCCCAATCCAGACATCAAACCTGGGTCTCCTGCACTCCAGGCAGATTCTTTACCATCTGAGCCAAACTATAGGGTGTGGGCCTAAAGGCCTAATGCCATTTCCTGTACAAGGTTTCTACCGGGCCCGGCAGAGCGTCATCCAGTGCCGTCCGCTGCTGCTTCGGCAGAGCTGCAGGGTTGAGTGGCTGTCAGAGGTCAGACAGATAACCGCAAAGCCTCAAACATTACGCTCTCTACTTGCAGAAAAGGATAGCTTTTTTGTAATTCTCTTGACCCTGGCCTAAGGGTCATCGGACATGTCCAGAAGGTCTTGTTTTCACCTATTTACTATTTCACCTATTTATTAGGGTTTGGTCTCAGTATAATCATTAGTATTATTCTATAATAACCATAGAAAACAGAAAAGCTACAAATTACTTTTCATCAACAGAGAAGCAAATGATTTCTGTAGGAAGAAAAAAGAACCTCAAAGGTAAGGATTTCTCTGTCCTGTTTAACTATGAATAGAATTAACCAGTTTTATATCTAACTTTGCTATCTGAGTCCAGTTTCCTCCCTCCTCTGACTGTACCTGAGTGTCTCGTATTTTCCTCCCTTCAACCAGCTTTACCACCCACCCTGCTTGGTTCCTCCCTCACTGAGTGGACCAGATCTTAAGACATGCACTCAGTGTGTACATATGCATGAGCTATGCCTTTAGCTTTTTGGAGATATCCTTTGTTGAACACCTGCCTGGCCGTGGTTAGCAAAGAAGCTTCTGGACCACACAACATTCTCAAGAGGCAGCACACAGCAGCAGCAAACCGGTACCTTGGTGTCCTGGCGGCTACGGGCAGCCAGGGCGATCTGCCTGGCCAGCTTCAGGGCTTCTATCCGCATGATGGCAAACTCTAGCTCCTCCTGCCGGAGGGGCGGGGAATGAGCAGACCGCAGGGAAAATGCAGCGAGACAGGACGGAAATGTTTGTCCACATCCGAGAAACGAATGGGCCACGTGAATGTGTCGTAACAGGTACTCGAGAAAACACACGCACTGGCTTTCTTTCACAATTAACACCTCAGCAGATCATGAAATAGGTGCTTAATTTCCTTTTTTGTTTTGTTAAATCACCTTTTGGAATGTCTGTCAGAAGTATTATGCCATCAAATATGAAATGATTTTTTAAACGGGATCAGAATTTTTAGTGCACTGTTTCCTTCGATATCTCTCCTTTTGTTCATCTCATGTAAGGTTGGCCAACAATTTCCATGAGTGGATCTGCATCTCTCAAAGGACTATAGGCCATCTCTCTAGGTTTGCTCTGCACGTCCCAGTCTAGGGGAATATCAAATTAAGTGGTCAAATTTAAAGCGCAGGGTAGAGAGAATGGTTTTGGTTCCAGATGTGAGACTTGAGTCCAGATGTTATCTCAATGGGGGTCTGAGATAATCTCATATATATAAACAGCCTGGCTCGCTGGTGAGCTAATACCCTTGGTTCCATCAATAAATCACAGAAAGCTGCTTTTGGGGCTATCAAGACATCTGAAAAATGACTGTTTGGATCCAATTTCCAAATTGAAATACAAATGGTTTGTTCCATATGGAACGACACGATTTATATCACTCTGGCGTCCCGGGCAGAGAACGCCACATCCATCAGTCTTGGAAGGGAAGCGATTCCATCTGGAACATTCACGGCAATGCTCCATGAACTCCTGCCTCACGGCTTTTGGAGTTCGGAGATTCATTCTCTACTGAGGTTTTTGACAAACTCCCCCAAAGTCACACATGGGCTACAAACCTGAAGTTTCTGAGCAAAGACTGGGGGGTTCTTTTCTGCTAAGTCGGGCTCCAGATAGTCAAGCGCACCACAGAGAGAGGCTGGATGAGCTAGCCTGCTGAGGAGGGCGTCAGCAGAGGCAAAGGAGCCCTCGGGAGCTGTCTGAAGGCCGGCAGAGGAGGACACAGAGGAAAAACAGAGGAGACAGAGTGATAGCTTCTGAGCAAGGACCACCCATCTATCGGCTGAACATTTCTGCCTTAAGGCCAAAGACAGTATCAGGTGCCAATACCTCCCTCTTCATCTGGACGGATGTCCACATGCTGACGACGGGCATCTCGAGACTGACAGGCCCAACCCCCTCCCCCAAAGCACCATCTTAGGGTCCTCCCCCACTCCCACACCACCCCCACCCCATAACCAGTTTCTGGGAGGACAGCTGTCCTCGGTTACTTGAAAACCTCAGCAGGTGGGAGACAAGCTAGCTGATGAGGATTCCAAACTTAACATAACTCATCAGGAAAATACCTTCCAGGGTAAATATCCAAAGTAAGGTTTTAGTAAAAGGTTATTTTCTAAATAATGGAAAGATGCTTTCAAAAGAAAAAGATCAGAAAGACTTCAAAATCAGAAGCCAACTTGGCAGAAAATTGAATTAAGCATGAGTCCCTCATGATGTCTATTTGAAAGATGCTCTGAGTCCTATCTGGACCATGTTTTTGCTCATAATTATCTTTCCAGTGTCCAACAGCCAGACACACAGTAGGTGCTAAATTAAGTACTTGATACATAAATGAACGTCTACTCATCCAGAACAACAAGGTAACATGCTAAGTCAATGGCCTCAAACCCTCTTAGGGAGTGCGAGGTGGGAGGTAAAAAAAGCAAGAGAAAATTCATCTAGAAGGATGATCCACTTTAGATGTGTGGAGGTTGGGGGCAGGGTCTTGACCTCAGGTCTATTTGCTCTGCGAAAGCCCCACAGGGCTGGGGAAGGAAGAGGTGTTAAGTCCTGGTCTATACGCAGAAGGCACTTCCCATCACCAAAGCCCAGGAGAACCAACTCTCTCTCAAAAGGAGAGCGTTTATCTGCTCCACCATTTCTCTGCCCTCTGCCGGAGAAGACTGAGAGGTAGGATATGACAGCTCCAAAGCCACAGTCCAGTTGGAAGGGGCTGGAAGTGGAAAGTTAATAACCCTGACAGCAAATAACGCACTTAGGTGAGAACTGCAAAACCACCTTGGTGAGGACAGACAGCCTTCCTCTGATCATTACCGGGTGGGATGACCTAGGCTAGCTTCCAGCCCCATGCCCGGTACTAGGCAAGTGGTGCTTTAAAGACCTGGCCCGAGCAGTGATGGAAGCCCACTGGTCCTGGGTTCATCCACAGTGATCTCGGGTCCCTCCAACCCCACTTACAATTTCCATCACTTCCGACGCAGTGCCCAAGGCCATGGCCTCCAGCTCTTTCTGGGAGGACTTCTCTGGCACCTGCAAGTGTGGCTCCTGGTTGGGGGCCAGCCCTCGTGCAACGGGATGTTGGATCTTTGCCCCGGTATTCACAAGGGCTTCGGTCTCCTCGAAACTTGAGCTGAGGAAGCAAAGGACATCTTTAGAGTCTGCACTGGAAACCCCACCAAAATCAGCCAGGATTTCTTGACTAATATGCCAAGGGATGCTGGACTTTCAGGGTTATAATCCCCCAGGAAAACGGACAGGTCTTAGATGGTCAAGGGGCCTGCTGGCTGAGCGGAGGGTGGTCCAGTCCCACCCTAAGGCCTGCTGACACGGTAGAACCAGAAGTACAGATGCCATCTAGCTAAGGACACACAGTGTGGAAAGTATTAATTGCTCAGTTGTGTCTGACTCTTTACAACCCCATAGACTGTAGCCCACCAGGTTCCTCTGTCCATGAGTTTCTCCAGGCAGGACTACTAGAGTGGATTGCCATGCCCTCCTCCAGGGGATCTTCCCAACCCAGGGATTGAACCCAGGTTTCCTGCATTACAGGCGGATTTTTACTGTCTGAGCCACCAGGGAAGCCCAAAGACACAAGCTCTGGAATTAAGCAGACCACTAGGCCCATGGCTGTGCACCTCAGGAAGAGAGATTGGGGGCTGTAACTTAGTGAAGATCAAGGGAGATGCTGCCTGCGTGGAATGCACGTTGACACAGTGCCGGTCGCAAGGCACCATGACTGCTGTTGTAATAAGGTCATCATTTCATTCTCCCTGCCCTGGGCAGATTTTGGAGTAAGTGTGGGAAGTCAAAGCAAGTGCTTTCACTCCTGCTTAGTGACCAGGCCAGCAGGGGAGGGCAGGAAGGTCCCAGTCTCAGCATGAAACCCCACCCACACCAGATCCAGCACCACACAGCTCAGAACCGGACCCTGACAAAGGCTTACATTGACATCTTATTAACAATCAACATTTATCAGGCACTTTATTTATGCCAGGCTTCGTGACCAGTGCTCTCCTTACAGCATCTCCGTTCACTTCCCCTGATGACTTTTTGGACAGGGACCCCCAGCCCCGTCCCCACTGGGGGATGCCTGTAAGACTGAGCGCCTCAATTCACCTTCATAAAATCCCTACAAGGTCAATTGTATTCCTTCCTCTCACTTTACACATGAGGGAAGTGCAGCCCAAGAGGGCTCAAGTGACCACTGAGGACCGGGAGTGGGACTGCGGCTCGGAATGCTCCAGCATGCTACCTCCCCACGGCACGAATCACAAAATCAAGCGGTGTGTGCGCCGGGAGGTGATGTGAGGGGTGCACACGTTCAGTTGGTTAAAGGACCCCAGCTCAGTCCAAAGGGCAGCCAGGGAAAAACCCGCTGCCTCTGCGTCAGAGTGGACACTGAGATGGAGAAGGGGGCTGCGTGTGTGCAAATGAGTCGAGATCAGGAGAGAAGTGTAGGGGCTCGGAGGCCGGGGGACCTCCCTCCCAGGGCATCATGGCAGTCATACCCTGAACACGGCGTCGGAGACTCGGACATCCGGATGGGGGGAGACTTGACCGGGCTCTCCTGAGACGTGTCGAACATAAGGTACAAGGTCTGCTTCTTCGGGGCATCGTTGTCCTGCTGCAGTGATCAAAGTCACATGTCAGCTCAGCCTCCATGGCCTGAATGCACTACCAAGACGAAAACCAGAGCGCACTTCAACGGGAACAGCTGACTGGTCAGGAAGGGGCCTTCCCTTCTCTCCAGCCACCCGGAAGAGAGGAGAAAGTGGTACCGGCTAGGAGAGAGGAGGCGAGGATGGCAGGAAGGGGAAGGCAGAAAGAGAAAGTGCGACTCCACCCGGGGGGGACGTTTCTGGGAAGGATTGACTGCGACGGGGTTGGTGTGTGACACACTCACTGCTGCTCGGTCACTGCCTTCAGTGGCCATCCTCTCTGGGTGCACAAGCACGCTGACCACCCGGGATAAACAGAGGGGTCAGAGAGAGCCCACCCAGGTGTTGCCCACAGTTGAATGGGGGGACACGGGCGTGATAAACTAGTGTGATCAGCGTCACCATCAAGGTTCACTGACTTACAGCAACTGTGGTTTAGAAGCAGCGACCCCACATCTACGAACGACGCAGAGAAAGTAATAGAAGAGCAACAAGTCCAGGATCCTGAGTGTCGCACAAGCGCCACCCCCCGCCACCCCCCCCCCCCCCCCCCCCCCGGGCATCGCCACGTCCCTGTGAGCGTTGCCTGAGAACAGCACAGTGCAAGAGGTCGCGTTCAGGACCAAACGCCCGGGGGCGACACATACAAAGCCAGGGAAGGAAGCCGCCCATCACAGTGACTCAAAACGAAAAAGGAATGGGGGACAAACTTAACTGCTCCAAGGGGTCATCTTCAATTACAGAAAGCAGTTAGTCTGAAGAAACCAGATCATGGTACACCTTAAAAACAACCACTCCTGCCTTTTCAAAAGAAATCTCAGACTAGCTCTTTCTCAGCCAGAGGACGTAATTCTGTAGGAAGTCTTAATAGCATCCTATCATTTCCTCCCTGAAAATGGCATCTGAAGTGGACTGAGACAAACCTCAACCCCGTCCCCCACTCCAGCCCTGGGTCACTAGACTGAGCCCAAAACAGGGTGGAGAGCAAGTCCCCTGCTGGCTGGAGGCAGAAGAACTTACAGGTAAGGAGGAACCGATTTTCTCCATGTATTCGATTTCATAGGAGTTTCTGTAATCCAACTCTGCAAGAGAAACAAAAGGAGAGGTGAGCACCAGAGAGGGAAAAACAAAAGATTTATTTGGCTGGGCAAGGTGGGGCCTGGAACAAGGCCTTAAGTTTTCTGAGGATGTCCACTGACCGAGATTTCCAATACAGTCAAAAGGGGAGGCTCGCCTTAGCTATTTTCAGACAACTGGTAAACCTCTTACCATAAAGGGCCTTCGGCCACTGGGGAGTCTGAGAGAGTCCCACGGGAATTAAATGTCAAGACCAAGCAGGGATTTGACTGGGAAAAGATCTGAGCATCCTGCACTGAGTTTTCAGGTCAGAGCGTGCGTGCCCTCTGGGTTTTGCTTTCTCTGAAAGTCTCAAGTGAGGTTCAGGGAATCTCCCCAAGTCCTGGTGAAATTTTGGAACTGGACCCGAGCTGCCCGTCTGGTTGATGGAAGCAAGGGGGAAGAACAGGGCTGCTATAAAAGAAGCTCTGCAAGTCGCTTAGAACATTCCCCCAGTTCTGCCAGTACCAAGGCGCTGTTCTGAATCAAATGTTCAGACACAAAGACTATTAAAGTCCAATTTGGTGGAGCAATGGCCTATTTCAAGTTGACAGGAGACTTTAGGCTACAAGGAAAACTCCAGATACTCTTATTGGAAACTAGAAATCCCATTGCCTGCCTTGGCTCCTAGGCAGTTACAGGTGGAGATCCAGCTCTGCCATTCCATCCAAGCCCCTGTCTGGTGAATGGACTCTGAGCACCTACTAAGTGCCTGACTGCAGGGCATGGTGGATACCGTAGTGAACAAGATAGAAGAGGACCCTATTGTCGCAAGAACCCCAATCCATAGCTACCTGATGGCTCTTTTGCACTTAAGAAGAAAAGCAAGACATGACATGACCCACTCAGAAAACAAGAGTGTCGGTGGCAATCCCTAAAGCCCAATGCCTTAATTTTTTAAAATAAAAAATAAACAGAAATAGCAGCAGTTCTTCTGGTTTAAAGTCCCTCATTCCTACATATTCATAAGCATATTCAACAGAAGGGATCGTTTTTAAATGATCCTTTAAATATGAGCTTTAAAATGAGATATATCCAGGACTTCCTGGTGGTCTGGCGGTTAAGACTGCAGGAGGTATGGGTTCGATCCCTGGTCAGGGAACCAAGACCCTGCATGCCGTGAGGCAAAGCCAAAAAATAAATGAGGGATTTCCTCAAAGACTTTCTCAAAACCTGCAAGTGTGTGTGGTTTTGGCTGAATCAACTGCGTGGATGACTTTTCAGGAATCTCTGGGATGAAGCAAATGCATCTTTCTGGCAGGCGTGACCTGCTCACGGGAATGGAGATGGTTTTGTGGATTAATGGCCAGAAAGACCTCACACATCCTGAAGGTGCTGACTTGTGCATCACTGGGGAAGAACACGAAATAAGCCGAACCGCATGCTGGGCAGGAGCTCAGTGTCTGTAACCGTGCTGTGAACCTGTCCCCCGGGGTCTGCCTCGACTGAAGACACAGAAGCGCTCATTTATTAAGACTTACTACCTTCCAAAGGCAGGGGATAGTGAAGGACAGAGTGACTTCTAGGGCCTCTTCTGGAGGATGCCAGCGCTCATTTTTATTGTTCTGCTAAAGACTAAGTGGAGAAGATTCTACGAATCAGCTCTTTGCTCCTCCGAGGTATCACTGCTATTGCCAAGGCATGATTTTATCCTAATTGATTTAACAGAAAGCCTCCCACCACCCGCCCCCCGCACCACACACACAAACATACCCTACAATGGCACAGAGCACCTGGATGCACCGAATAACCTGGGGGCCATTGTGGAGATTTTCCAAGCCCTGGGACCCCGGGTCAGCTAGCTCTGGTTGCCAGCTCACCTCAGGGCCCCACCTGGAATCTGCGCTTGTTTTCCTGGCAGCAGATCTGGGTGAGTTTTAGGTCACTGAGCCCATTTATCTGCCTTCTTTCCTATCTGCCAAGAGCATCTCAGATATATTCTTGTTTTTTGGCCACACCACGTGGCATGTGGGGATCTGACTTTTCTGACCAGGGATCAAACTCACAACCCCCCTGCAGTGGAAGCATGGCGTTTTTACCACTGGACCACCAAGAAGTCCCAGGTTCTTAGATATTTTGAGAAAACATCTTACTGAACTTGCTTTTCAAAATCTCACTCACTTAAATTCTAAGCCTCAGAGGGCAGGCTCAGAGAGGGGAGCCACATGCAATTTTAGCCCCATTTTTACATCATGCCACACACATGCTGGCAGACCAGCAAAAGTAACAGCAATTATACCAAGCGGCTCCATGTCTTTACATCTAAGAGGCAGCTCGCTAAAGCACATGCTGCTTTGAGCTGAAGAGGCCTGATGTTATTGTTAATGGGTCCTGTCATTCTGAAGGCAATGCACCGGGAGAGGGCTGGACTGCTGTTTCCTTTGGACTCTCCTCGTCGGAGCCTTGCTAGAGGACCAGAAGGAGCCTGAGCAGAAGCCAGAAGGGTGCAACTGAGTCCAGATTGTCATTTCCAGGATCAAGGAAGCCACCTCACCGACTTCTCCAGGCCTACTAACTCATTCATAAAATGGAGTTCAAAGTGCACACATCTTACAGGATAAAATGAATTGATGTAAAGCCCCACAGCTGGTCATGCAAAAGGTAATGGATTGCAACCAGGTATATTATTGCTCACTGCTAATATTTCTGAAACTTTTAACATATGTGATGAGAGGAGAAGAGGCTTTCAGAAAGGGACAAGGACACTGCTCCGATTTCCCTGGGTGGCCCTTCTATATGTCTGTATCTCAATGGCAATGGTGCCCACCACTGAAGCTGAAGCTCCAACATTTTGACCACCTGATATAAAGAACTGACTCATTGGAAAAAACCCTGATGCTGGGAAAGATTGAAGGCGGGAGGAGAAGGTGACGACAGAGGATGAGATGGTTGGATGGCATCATGGACTTGATGGACATGAGTTTGAGCAAGCTCTAGGAGTTGGGGATAGATTGGAAAGCCTGAAGTGCTGCAGCCAGTGGGGTCACAAAGAGTTGGACACGACTGAGCAACTGAGCTGAACTGAACTGAAGAATAGGTTAGGCTTCCTCCCGAGGACACCTTCCTCTCTACTGGATTGTAGGAGGGAGAGGCTGATGCCCTAGCGATGGGCCACCCAGATCTGTGAATCTAAAGCCACTACTCCCTCAGGGACTTAGACCAGAGACAGGGGAGATCTCGGAGGCTCTGTCGCCCAGTGGTTCCTAAACTTTTCATCCCTGGGAACCACATGGACTAAGTTTCTTCTCAAGGCATCACGTTTCAAAAGACAGCCCTAGAAAATGGCATTTGCTAAGCAAGGGTTCAAAGGAAAATGTTTGATCATCAAGCTCTGGTTTTAAGCAAGTGGAGACTATCGGTGTCACCACAGAGAGTTGATGTGCTTATAGACCCCAAACATGCAATTTTAACTAGCTGGGCATCCATCTAAATCAGGTCTATTCAGGTTTTCTTGAAATATTAAGACAATCTGAATCTCCTGTGGACCCAGGTTAGGAAGTTCAACATCCTCATTCTACACTTAACGAAAGGAAGCCTGAAAGACGATCACGTAAGGACTGTGGTGGGGAAGAAGAGGCCCTTCAAGTCGGGTAAACCTGGTCCTACGTGGATTAGCCCCTCAACGCTGAGCAAATCTCTAACAGCTCAGATCCTCCGCTCTCAGGTTCTTTCTGGGGACATATCTGCTCCCCGCCTCCACCTGGTGTGGCCAGAGGTGACCTCATGAACAGGAAGGACAATTCAAGAACAGAGCTCCATCCGTTTCTACATCTGGTTGCTGGAGAACAGGTACACCCGAGAGATGGACACAGACCACACCTCCCGAAACTGAAACTCTTCTGGATTCACACATCCAGTGGATTTCCCATCGCCCACCAGCTACAACTACGGGCAGGGCTTCCCAAATCTTCACAGTCGTTTTCTAAGGCAGGTTTACTAGAGTTTTGTTCCAAACTGATGGATTTCCCTATTTTTAAAAATTTTTAGCAGAAAACAATTCTCGAATATGTCAGTGAGCTAGTGAGTGGTCTTCATTCCAAGTTGAAGATGAAGAAATGGATGTCAGCACTGAATGAGGCATCTATTAGCTTAAAAGGTATTATTAGGATCTTTCTATTTTCTTGCGTGCTTAGTCACTCAGTCATGTCTGAGTCTTTGCAATCCTCTGCACTGTAGCCTGCCAGGCTCCTCTGTCCATAAGTTGCCATTTCCTTCTCCAATGGATCTTCCTGACCCAGGGATTTTCTGTTTTCTATGAAAATAATGCATGTATTTCTTTGATTCCTGGTAATACAACCACATACATATACCACAAAACACATGCACTTTTTGATTCCTGTCTACAATGGCAAGCTCGGGTTGGCTTCTATACGTTTCTATGACATTTACCAGATCCTTTTCAAACCTCAAGAGATGTGAACTATCAAAATGGCCAGGTCCCTGCTGGTCCTCAGCTACCCCTGCTGCTTCTGGGATGTCCACACGCCTCTGCACATCTCCCTCACACAGGAGGTGAGTGATGCAAAACTCAGACCACGTGGACACTACCCCGTATACCTGCCCAGCCTTCTGTTTTCTTTCCCCACAAAGCTGTCTTTGGCTCCAGCCGTGCTCATGGCACTGTGAGAAAAGCTGCCTCAGATAGGGTTCTTGTTGTCAAGAAACACACAATCTAGTGGAGAAGCAAGAGATGCACTCGAATCATTGTTATGGCATCAAGCAACCTCAAAGTAGGTTCAGACCAGGCACTGAGGATAGGCAGCGAGGGGCTGTGACCAGGGAAAGGCTGGGAGTGGGCCGGCCAAGCCCGAGAGACAGGGAGGGGCGAGGCATCCTGCAGCAGCCACCACAGAGGGGCTGGAGGGGGTCCCATCCGGTGGGGTTCCTGGCCTAGGGGTGTGTGCAGAGAGGAAGAGGAGGACTGAAGGAGAGCTGAGGGCAGATCCCAGGACCCAGGGTCACGGTGGAGTAAGATGGCCACTGTTAAGCCTCCCAAGCCCCCGGCCGCAGGGCTAACCCGACAGCCAACCCAAGCCTCCATTATTCAGAAAATACAATTCCCTGAAGTCCAAGTCTTTCATCATCAAAATACAGAAAGGCGTGTCATAAGATAAGCATTCACAGTCTCCCTCAGACTTGAAATGGCTCTCACTCTACCACTCAGAAACCTCCAGGCACAAAGCAAGCCACCCAGGCCCTGGATCAAGAAGAGCCTCCAGGGGAAGCTTTCCAAGTTACACAGGCAGCTGTGGAGACAAGAACATAGAGCACAGACTTGAGGACACACTGGGGGAAGGAGAGGGCGGATGAATTGAGAGAGCGGCACAGACATGTGTAAATGACCACGGATAAAACAGCCAGTGGGGATCTGCTGTATGAAGCAGGGAGCTCAAATCAGACGCTCTGCGACAACCTAGAGGGGTGGGAGTCCCCTGGTGGCTCAGACGGTAAAGAATCTGCCTGCAGTGTGGGAGACCTAGGTTTGATCCCTGGGTCGGGAAGATCCCCTGGAGGAAGGCATGGCAACCCACTCCAGTACTCTTGCCTGGAGAATCCCATGGACAGAGAAGCCTGGCAGGCTACACTCCATGAGGTTGAAAAGAGTCGGACATGACTGACTACACTTTCACTTTCAAAGGGGAGGTGGGAGGGAGGTTCAAGAGGAAGGGGACACACATACACCTATGGCAGATTCATGTTGATGTATGGCAGCTGCTGCTGCTGCTAAGTCGCTTCAGTCGTGTCCGACTCTGTGCAGGCCCATAGATGGCAGCCCACCAGGCTCCTCTGTCCCTGGGATTCTCAAGGCAAGAACACTGGAGTGGGTTGCCATTTCCTTCTCCAATATGTATGGCAAAGATCAACACAATATTGTAAAGCAATTTTCCTCCAATTAAAAATAAACAAATTTTAAAATTTTTCTTGGTTACACCGTTGCTCCACCCAGGTTGAGGGCAGGAGGTAGCCTCATAGAGATCACGGTTCCTTATTAGCAGCAAAGAAGTGGATAAGGTTTCCCTGTATGATTGTCCTCATACTGAATGCTACTCAGTTTTTAAGACTTGCTAGAAATTAAGATCTTAGAGAGGGAAACTTAGACCCATCAGTGATAGCCCAGAGTACTGGAATGACGGCCCAAGACTAGGCTCACAAGCCCCACATGAGGTGGGTGGAGGACAGGCTCCGTGAGGACTAGGAATGCAGGGTCCCATCATATCCCTCCCTGGAAGGTTCTAGTTGCCGACTTAAGATATATGGATTTTTCAAGCCAAAGAACCAGGCAGACAGCTGCAAGTCGATACATGTTAAGGGGGAAGAAGATATGAATGATGTAAATGACACACCTAGGGCCTGTGAGAATCCCAGGGATGGTGGAGCCTGGTGAGCTTCCGTCTATGGGGTCGCACAGAGTCGGACACGACTGAAGCGACTTAGCAGCAGCAGCAGCAGCAGGGCCTGTGAGGACTCAGGGCTCTCGCTGGCAAGTCAATGGGGAGCCTCTGGTTTAGGGCTTGAGCGTAAGGTGCTGGTTACATGGTGGAAGGTCCCGAGGGGCCGATGAACTGTGGGGGCCCCGAGAGGCTCCCGGGCCAGTTTACCCAGCCGAGCATTCGACACAAAATCCTCAAGGAACACAAGCCATACAGCTGAGAAGGTACAAAGCTCGGGGGAGCGCAGGGCCAGGTGTTAGTGGGCGCTCTGCTAGCTCTCAGCAGGTGCCTGCGGGTCACGGCACAGCTGGGTTCAAGCCTCAGGCTGTGTTAACAGGCAGCCTAGCTCAGGGAGCCCCGGGAGGCGGCGATCCACAGCACAGTTACCTGGCTTAGCAGTTTCTTTCCTGGCCCTTTGCTCCCTAGGGGCAGTGGTCTCCAAGGCAGGGTGGGAGTCCAGCTGGCCACCAAGTTGCTTACCCTCCGTGGGTGAATTGAATTTGGTCTCATTCACGAAGGTGGACAGGTCCGAGGGCTGGGGGTAGTCCTGTTTGTCAGCCTCCAGGTCCACCGTCATGCACGTCCACTTCTGATTGGTGACCGCCAGCTTCTCCTCGTCAGTCGCGTGGACCACTGCCGAGATCACGGGTGGTGTTTCCGGCGTGGCCGCGGGGGTGGGGTCCTACCAGGAGAAGGGAATCCGTCTCTCCTCTCATCCCGTATCTGCGCCCACCCGCGGGGTCTGGGTACCTCCACCCAGGACGGGACCCTATCACATTCTTCTGCTCAAAACAATTCCAAGGAAACAAATTCTTTCCTCTATGAATTTCCTTTTCTGATGGCTTGTTTCAGGGGGTGATGACCATGGGTTTAAAAAGGAATCAGGATTTTGTGTTTTGATTATTTGAGACATTCCTGCTCATTCACTTTGAGAAAAATAAAGAAAATTTTTACAACTGGCACTTTTATTAGGACAACTATAGCGTTATGCCCACAAAGGGCTGGACATCAATACCACCGACATCACCCAACAATTGTCACGCCTGATGCCAGAGGTAGAGAAAGTGAGTTTCAGCCCCATCTCCACAGAGGTGTGCAGCTGAGCAGGGCAGGGTGGGAGCCCAAAAATGTTACAGCTGATGTGGCACTGGACCCAAGACCCCTCTGGTGGGGCTGGGCGCCTCTCTGCAGCCCCACCCTGGCCAGGGTTGGCCTGGCTGGGGTTTCACTGGCTTGGATGAGGGTGACAGAGGAGATATGCTTGTTTTATGACCTTGAATGGCCCGACACACATTCCTGGTCTGTAAAGAAGGTGAGAGGAACTGGTAAGAGGGAGACAGGGAGCTGTATGAAGAAAGAGCCCAACCCCCATTTCTTTAGGGGATGGAGTCCCTTTTCCGCCCCGGTCCTGACGCTGGTTACACAATCCAGGGCTCCTCGCGCATGTTCAGTTCTTTCTCACTGTATATGCGTTTATCTCCACAGACTTCCTCAACTTGATATTTAAGGATGTTCTCACCAGATTAACTGGCCAGAATGGACCAGCACGATTCCCAGAGAACTAACATTTTTCCTGGGTATCTGCCAATTCTGGGGACATTCTCTGACATTTCCCCAAGGGAAGTGATCAAAACCAAGTCTTGCAAACACTGAGGGACCCTCCACGTAGAAGACAAGGAAGAGAGGGTTGGAAACATGGCCGTGATGGGCGACTGACCAGTAGGGGATAAACGCCCATCAGTCTTGACTCCCCCGCCACCGCCGGGCAAGCAATAAAACGATAAATATCAAGGGAACAGTATACCTGAGAAGGTGGATCAGAGAGAGGAGATCGTTTTGGCGACTTTTTCACCCTAAATGTGTCACTGGAAACAAAATGAGAAATGTAAACACAACGGACAGAGGCACAGAGCATTCCAGAGCCGACCGAGGCCCACAGCTGACTGCTGAGTACCTGGCCCAGACCACCCTCCCGTCCACACCACTCCCACCCCCACCGAGAGACGTCCACACTGACAATCCATTCTGATTTTTTAACAGACACTGTTGCCCTCGAGGGAAAGATTCATCAAGCCAGAAGTCTTTTGAAGAGATGCCATTGCGGAGAGCTGACCCAGAAAGTGAAGCTAACTTTGCCCAGATGTTCTTACTTTAAAATAGCAGAGTCTGGTGAGCGGATTAACACATCTGCATTCATCCAGGAGGGTCTGAACCAACTAAGGTGGGGGAGGGGATGTGAGTTCACGACACCAATGAACAGGAACCAATTGCAGAAGGCCAGGCCGACACAGCACTGGAACAGCTGAAGGAGCAGAGCACTCGAACAGCTGAAGGAGCCGTGCAGAAATAGGAAGGGAGGGTCTGGGTCTTCGGAGGGAACTGGAAGATTCCCTCCTACATGCAGGAACTCTGAGCTTAAAGGGTTCCCGCACCTCTGACCTTCTGGGTGGGATTCTGACTAAAGGCAGGGCCAGGGGTGACATCATTTTTTTCTTCCATTTATGGTAGAATACACATAAAATTTACCATCTCAAACACTCTTAAGTGCACAGTTCAGTGAAGTACATACACACTGCTGTGCAACCAAACTCCAGAACTCTTTTTTCAGAGATGAGATCATTAAAAAAAATGCCTTTCTTAATCACAATTAATGACTCTGGTCGCTTTTTTCTCCTTCATATAAATAACTGGGGGTGAGGGTGGGGGAGAGGAGGCAAAGGAGACATCAGCTCAGATTCCTGAAAGAGTCAGAAAGAAGGGATTTTTTTTTTTAGCATAGATGGTTCCATTATATCTCCTGGGTGATCGGGGGGTTGTTTCCACAATCAGAATGGAGACTTCTCCACCTGTAGACCAGAATCTGCCCCATGGTCTCAGGTCCCTCAGTGGTCTGGTCCAGCCCCCCGAAAGGCAAGGGCCTGGGAGGGGGTCCCCTCATCTTACACTCCCACTCCCCCTCTCCTGCTCTAGTCAGTAACTACATGGACAGAGCAATTGGGCACCAAGTTCCTCCTTGTGTTCTCTCAGATAAAACACTCCAACAATGGCATTCAGTTATGAAAGAAATACTATAAATGGTTATTTAGAGCATTTGTGGCATTTGTCATGTGAACGGTGCAATTACAGCTTGAAGCATACATTTATTTATGCGTATAAATACACAACTGTGTATTTTACAGTTGCTAAGTGGCTCTAAAATACTGGAGAAATCCCTGGGGCAGAAGAGACCCTGAGAGACTCCACTCTATCCCAGGGCTGCTGGGAGCCTGGGACCAGGCCAGCTTCTCTCGGAAAGACGTTGAGGCAAAGAAGATGCCTGTCCGTGGGCCCTTGGGAGCGGCCTGCACAATCTCTCACAGCCTGGAATGCACAGCACGACAGGCACAGAGGTGGTCCGGCCTGTTGCTGTTTCCCTCAAGGCAACCCCCAGATGGCATGCGGATGCCCTGCCCGGAAGCCGCCTGGCGATGGCTCTCACAGCCGTGTGCTCCACTCTGAGCTGACCCTGCATTTCAGGGGGCTCCCATCGGTCTCAATTTGAAACAGCCCAAACGTTTCTGCTTCACGTGTAGCCAGAACAAGCAAAAGCAGTTCCTGCCTGTGGTCGGACTGGATGGTTATTTTAAGGTGAAGCCACAATACTTTGAAAGCAATCGCCTACATGTCCCATTTAAAATGGAAGAATGGAATGAGAGTTTAAAAAAAAAAAAAAGTATGGGTTTCAGATGAAGACATCCAATATGCAAGGGGAGAAAAAAAAAGGTTCCATTCCTGACAAGCAGGCAGATGTTGGATAATCACGTTTTCACAGCCAAGCAGTTTCACTTATGCTAATCACTATGAAACAGACAAATAACCTCTGCTACTGGGAAGCCCCATGCCCCGTCATTCCCAGGCCCGCCACAGAAACATGTAAGCAGCAGCCACGGAAAGGAAATAAAAAAGAGCTTGGAAGCAAAAGCAAAGGCAGGAAAAAGCACATTTGGCGTAAGAGGCAGATTCCGTTAAATTTACTTACAACAGAGAACATACAGACATCACATCTTCAACCATCCTAAGACAAGAAGACAAAGAAAAAGAGAGACAGACAGAAGGAACTGACAAAAAAGATACATCTGCAGGTGACTGGCTATGAAGGGGCCATCCAGTGTTCGGCTTGGGCGTGGGGGCGACATCCCAGCTTTTTGGAGAGGAGCTGTCAGAGAACACCTTCCTCCCTTGGTTCCAATTGTCCCATAAAGTGTTGGTGGCTCAAAGAGCCTTGCCACCCCAGTGAAGGACTCCTAGCCATCTGCACCAGAGGTGAGACCTGGGGACAGGCAGGCGTCCCTGTCAGCTCAGTCAGCTCTGGTGACAGAACAAAACCATGCTGTCTTGTGGGGAAGGAGAAGGTGATGGCTTCAAGTTGACTCTCATCCCCCAAAATGAGAGCAGTGGCTTTGTGGTGTGGGCATTTCCATTCTCAACTGTTCAAGGCTTAAAATAAAGCTTCGAACACAGATTCTAGGGAATCTTTAACAAGGGCCTGGTTTAGCGGGGGATCTAAAAAAAACAAGTCCACATTTTTGGCCAGGACCGTCTCCCATCCACCACCACCCAAGGTCAAAGACTGCTTAGAGACCCTCTTCTCAGGAAGCCTCGGGTTCTTCTCAAATGTTAAATGTTTGGGGGTGGTGGGGAGTGCAGGAGAGGTAAGCAGGTTACTCCATCTTGATCTGTGCCAGGCAGACTCAGAGGGGCCAGCAGTCATGGTCTGTTCTGCTGAGATGCCACCAGAAGCCCGGCCTTCTGGTCAAATTATTGATGATACTTCACTCGAGAGCAAGAAGAAAGGCTCCGAGCACCAAACCACACTACACTTGGACCAAAGCCCCAAGGATGGACCTGCAGCCATCCTGGGCTGGACTCCAGAGGCATGGACACGTGTATCAAGTGCAATCCGCTCAGCCACGGTCTGGACAGGAGACCCAATTACTCATGGCCTCCTGGAGACTGTGGAGGCTGCTTCTCCCTTTCAGGTTCCACTGATCTTTTCTGGATCCACAGGGCCTGTGGACTCTCATCTACGAAGATGACTAGATAAAGGGGCAGAAACAATGTGGGTGCTTCCTACAGGGTAGCCGGGGTACAGGAAGGGGCCCAGACCAGGCCTCTCTCTCATGGGCTTCTTGAGTCTATTGTGTTTGCCTCTTGGGCTTTTTGTTGATCAGTCACTAAGTCGTGTCCAGCTCTTTGTAACCCCATGAACTGCAGCACGCCAGGCTTCCCCGTCCTTCACTATCTCCCTGAGTCTGCTCAAACTCATGTCCATTGAGTCAGTGATGCCATTCAACCATCTCATTTTGTTGCCCCCTCTCCCCCTACCTGCAATTTTTCCCAGCATCAGGGTCTTTCCAATGGCCTAATGTCTCATTAAAGGGCAGAAACAAATACTACAAAATTTTAATAATATTTTAAAGGGCAGACCCCTTAGTTTCCAGGCCACTCTAAAAAGCAATTCACGTGTTAAGCAGAAAATGCTAAATCACTAATAGGGAGGCTGACCAGGCCACCACTGGGCTGCTCCCTTTCCATGGATTTCCCTACTCTCTCCTGAAGTTCAAAGTCAGGTCTTCAGCTACAAGTAAAGCTTTAGACCACTTAGATCGAGGCAAGTGGTCAAGGAATCTAGATCCAAAGGGATGTGAGGATGGGACACGCCACAACTATGGGTGCAGAGAGGAACGAAAATGGGTACCCTGCTGCAAGCATGGTGGCGCTGTGGCAAATGGGGGAGAGAGGCAAGGCAGCCCAGGTTTCCAGGCGAGTGAGCAACTATACAGCCAGTGCCAGCCCCACCTCCGACCTTACCACCTGCTCCCCTGAACTTACGTCTTGAGGGGCGTCTTCTTCTTCTTGGCGGGCTTGTTCAGCCCATCCCCGTCCACTCCATTGGCTTCGATGGCACTGGCTGGGATCTCAAAGGAGGCTGGGGATTTAGAAGGTGAGCTGGGGGCCTTAGAGCACGTCTTAAAGGGATCAGTGGACTCATCACAGGCGTCCGGGTCAAAGTTGTAGGACTGTTGGGGCAGTTTGGGAGACTCCTGCATTTTTGAGGTGGAAGAAAAAGGGTTAAAATTGGGGTCATCCCACTTGTCAATATCAAAGGTGTAGGTACCTTTAGCAATAGGGATGTCATTGGGTTCAGCAGGGGACCTGGTAGGCGAGGCAGGGGTGTTGTCGAGTTTTTCGGGTGTTTTTTTCATCTTTGGCCTCCTTAGGGGCATTTTGGCAACCGGCTTTTTGCCTATCTTTTTGGTGGGAGGCGGGGTTTCCTGCTGGCTGTCCCAACTACCCTTGTCCTCAGAATAGTCAAACTCCAGCCTCACTGAGAGGCCTTTGGCTGGGGAGTCCTCTTGCCCCCCACTATCTGATGGGGTCACCTCCACTGCCTCAGGGGCCGTGGCCGGAGGCAGTGTTCTCCTTCCAATGGGAGGTGAGTTCTGCACTCTACCACCCCCCGAAGCTGGGGGGACGGCCCCTTCTGCACTCTCGGAGTCCAGAGGGTAGGCCGCCTTGGGGGCAGCAGCAGGTTCTAGGGGTGCCTCCTCCAATAAGGCTGAGCTAGTAGCTTCTGCCCTGGCTGGTTCTGTGTTCGTTTCGGCTGTCTGACTCTCCCCGCTGGGGCCAGGCTCTTCGGTCGGCTCGTGCTGTGTCTCTCTCACTGGGGGGGTTTCGGGGGGTTTCTTGGTGATCTGTTTCTTTTTTTAAGGAAGGTGGTCTCGGTTTCTTAGTTCGCTTAAGGGTACTGGAAGCACTGCTCGAACCCGCGCTGTATGCATCCGCGGCAGGGGCCGTGGCCTCGGGGCTGCCTGAGCAAGAAGCACCATCAAAGTCACTGGCTTGCAGGCTGAGCGAGCGGGACAACGTCGACTTAGAGGTGGGGACGGAGTCCGTGGACTTCCTCCGTGAGTTCACCTTGCAGTCCTGATTCTTAGGGTCTGAGGGGCGAGGCTCCAAGGTCTGAAGGTTATCCACCAGCTCGATGTTGTCAAAGTCCAAGTTGTAAGTCCCGCTGCTGGCTATCGGCTTGTCTTCATCGAAGACGGCAGAGAAGGAGTGTGACGGGGGATGGAAAGGACTGCCTTCCACAGAGCTGCTGCGGGGGCCATCCGGGACGGAGATCGGCTCAGAGCCGCATCCTGAGGGAACAGAGACAAAGCCATCACTGAAAGACACCGGACACTTAAGAGAGTCCCTCATCTCGTGCCAGACCATCACCACCCTCTAACACCAGAGCCCCAGGCCAGCCCGCCCAGCCCTCAACAAGCACGCTGCTTGCGTACAAATCCTGCTCTCACCAGGCAGCTCCAGGCCCTGGACAAGCAGACCCTCAGCTTTCTCATCCATAAAATGGGAGCAATAAGAGCTGTTTAAAGGATCCCTCTAAACACTGTCATCTAAAACACATTTACCTGGACTTCCCCAGTGGTCCAGTGGCTAACACTCTGCACTCCCAGTGTAGGCGGCCCAGGGTTCGACCCCTGGCTGGGGAACTAGACCCCACATGCTGCAACTAAGGAGCCCTCCTGCTGCAACTTTTAAAAAAAGAAGAAGAAGAAGAAAAAAAAACCCCTGTATGCCAAAACTAAAAATGCAATGAACATCGATGATCCTGTGTGCCACAACTAAGGCCTGAAACAGCCAAAAAATAAATATTAAAAAAATTTAAAACACATTTACCAAGCGCCAGATCAAAGCAAGGCACCATTCTGGGCGTTGGGGCCTCCATAATGAACAAAATCCTTGCCCTCCTGCAAGTTAGGTTCTTTAGGGAGAAGACAGTCAAGAAGCAATTAACAAGTAACATGTATGGGCTGTCAGATGGTGCTAAGTGCTAAGGAAAAAAAGAAAGTCAGGGTAGGAGTGTTGCAATTTTAAAATAAGTAGTTGGGCAAAGCCCTTCAAGGAGAAAACATTTAAGCCAAGATGAGAAACAAGGTAAAAGTGTGAACCATGGGGGTGTCTGGGGATAAGCATCTAAGGCAAAAGAAACAGCAAGTGCAAAGGCCCTGGGGTCGGTCCACACACAGGGTATTGCAGAAATACCAAAGGCCAGTGTGGCTAAAGTAAAGAGAGGAGCAGGAAAGGAAGACAGAGAAATAACGCAGGTAAAATATAGTGAGCCTTCAGTAAATATTAGCCTCTATCATCATCCAGCCTGCTCTAGAGTATGCAGAGCCTTCAAGTGCAGGCCCTAGGCAACTGCAGCAGAACTAAGCTTATGCATCTGCCACCTGGCCCGACTCTAGGCACCCCCTGAAATCTCTCCCTCCAACCCTACCTGCCACGCCTCTTTTCTGAACCTCCCTCTCATCCATTCTCTCTCCATTTTTTGCAGCTTCCTCCCAAATTCCCCTCCTGCTCAGCCACTGCCAGCCAAGGATGCTGCTTCTTATTTTAAAACATGCTGTGGATGCTCTGGGCTTCCCAGGTGGTGCTAGGGGTGAAGAACCCACCTGCCAAGGCAAGAAAGAGGAGAGATGCGGGTTCGATCCCTGGGTTGGGAACATCCCCTGGAGGAGGGCACAGCAACCCACTCCAGTATTCTTGCCTGGAGAACCCTATGGACAAAGGTGCCTGGTGGGCTACAGTCCATGGGGTTGCAAAGAACTGGACATGACAGAGCACACAGGCATGTGGACGCTCCAGATGCTGGTCAAGAGATGCTCCATCATCTCACGGCCCCCGCTGTTCCACGGGGATGCAACCAGCCTGGCCTTGTCTCGGCTGCCCTGGGTTCTGCCTGCACCAAGTGGTGCCCTGCATGCACTCCTGGCTTCACAGAGACCCTGGGCAGTCTAGATGCCAGAAAATGATCAGCCAGAAAACCAAAAATGTGTAAATAGACAAAGGGAAGGAAACGCTGCAAAGAGGTCCGCAGAAGAAGGAATTAAAGAGCTGGCACAGGGACTTCCCTGGTCCAGTGGTTTGGCCTCCACACTTCCACTGCGAGGGGTGGGGCACGAGTTTGATCCCTGGTTAGGGAACTGTTAATAAGATCCTGCATGCTGCACAGTGAAGCCAAAAAAAGGGGAAAAAGAGAGAGAGAGAGCTAGCATATATATGACTTGGACCAGCATTCCCAAAGTGTGGTTCACTGACAGGAGTTATATCCTGCAGTACCCACCCCATCGCCTGCTGGAACAGTTGCCAGATGAAATATAGGATGTTCAGTTAAATTTGGATTTCAGATAAACGAGCATGTTTTTTATATAAATATGTCCCAATCACTCATTATTTATCTAAGATTCTAATTAAACTAGATGCTCTGTATGTTTGTTTGCTAAATCTGGCAGCCGTAACGCCTCATTCCAACAAACGAACCAGGTTTGGGAGATGCTTGCTTCCCTGAGAGCTCAGTTGGTAAAGAATCTGCCTGCAGTGCTGGAGACCTGGGTTCGATCCCTGGAGAAGGGGAAACCTACCCACTCCAGTATTCTGGCCTGGAGGGATCACAAAGTGTTGTACATGACTGAGGGACTTTCACTTTCGTTTTCACTTAACACCCGAACTGGCTTCTCACTGTAGATTATCTCAGGGCCACTCACGCTCATGGCTGCAACTCCGAGGGGGTGAGCACTTGGCAGAGAACCCGAGGAGATGAAGGGCTGCCCGGGAGATGACAACACAAGGAAACTTCTAGCTTCTTGAGTTCAGGAGCTGGTCTGATTTATCTTTGTCTTCCCGGACCTGTCACACTTTCTCTTGCCGGCTGAATAAATGCCTCTGGCATTGAGATGACCTTCTAGAAGCAGGGCTGTTCGCCAATCATGGTTTCAAACCTTCCCTTCTCTTCGGCATCCAAAGCCACCCCAGGGCCTACTTGGAGCAGATGTCCTAGAAGACGGAACCTCTCAACCTTTTCCACCAAAAGATTCGCTACATCTCGAACACACTCCTGATTCATGCTCATCTCAAAAGAAGATGTCCCCTCCCTCCTCCTTTCTAAAACCAATTTCCTCCAGAGACTTGCACCCTCCTTCCATCAGCAGTTGGCTCCTCTTCCTGCCCTGGACACACAGTGCAGAGACACAGAAGGACCAGGGAATGCAGAGGACCCAGTGTCTCAAGTGGGCCTTGCGGGAGGAGGAAGAAGCCTCAGTGCTTCCCATCATTTCCAAAGCAAGGCCCACAACTGCCAGCCTGCTTTCTCCCAGGCTACTAGGCACATCCCAGCAGCCTTATGAGGCCCTTCAGAGGTCAGGTGTTCTCCCCAAACCACGAAACACGCAGCAGATACTCAGCTTAACCATCTGCTCACTCTTTTCCCCAGAAGAAAAGCTCTCTGACTGCCTGATGTGGCTTTCCTCTTTAGACGTGACATACCATAATTAAATCATCACGGACCAGGAAATCGAATCTCGGTGCAGGGTTTCTAAGCCTCTTTACCACACCCATGTCAGGATGATAAGTATTTTGTCTCAGTGTGTGGTGGGTGGGGGAGATACTGTTCATTGTAGGATATCCAGAGGAATCTTTGGCTTCTGCCTACAAGATGCCTTTACCCTCCCCAACCCTGAACTGTGACAACCAAAAATGTGTCTGAAAGTCTCATTTGATCAGTCGTGTCCAACTCTTTGCAACCCCATGGACTGTAGCCCCCCAGGCTCCTCTGTCCATGGGGATTCTCCAGGCAAGAATACTGGACTGAGTAACCTACCCCTTCTCCAGGGAACCTTTCCAACCGAGGGATCGAATCCGGGTCTCCTGCATTGCAGGTGGATTCTTTTTCCCATCTGAACCACCAGTGAAGCCCAAAAATGTGTTTCAGTTCAGTTCCGTCACTCAGTCACATCTGACTCTTTGTGACTGCAACATGCCAGGCTTCCCTGTCCGTCACCAACTCCTGGAGTTTGCTCAAACTCATATCCATCGAGTCCCTGATGCCATCCAAAATGTGTCAAAACTGTGTCTCACTCAGTTCAGCTCAGTTCAGTCGCTCAGTTGTGTCCGATCTGCAACCCCATAGACTGCAGCAGGCCAGGCTTCCCAGTCCATCACCAACTCCCGGAGCTTACTCAAACTCACGTCCATTGAGTCGGTGATGCCATCCAACCATCTCATCCTCTGTCGTCCCTGTCTAGAAATTGCCAAATGTCCCCCAGGGGAGGGGCACAATAATCCCTGGTTGAGAACCACCATCTTACTGTCTGGCAACCAGAGCAGGGTTGGAAGGGCCCTTTGGTTCTCTTAAGAAGAAGCCCTAGACCAGAGAAATGAGCCACTGCCATATGCAGGCCTTGATTTTCCAGAGCAGGTGTGGGCCAGTTGGATTCCCAGTCGCCCGCACTGGACTTCTAAATGCTCACACACCATATCAACACGAAGACAATGTCTTCATTCATTCCTATATATTGGGGCTTCCCTAGTGGCTCAGTGGTAAAGAGTCACCCTGCCAATTCAGGAGAGGCAGGTTTGATCCCTGGGTTGGGAAGGTCCCCTGGAGAAGAAAATGGCAACCCACTCCAGTATTCTTGCCTGGGAAATCCTATGGACAGAGGAGCCTTGCGGGCTACAGTCTATGGGGTCGGACTGAGCACACACACACGCATTCCTATACATCAAATAATCTGGGTGCTTCCTATACGTCAACCACTGGGAGGCATACTGTGGACACAGACGTAAGGAACGTCAGGACCCCAGAGGGATCCACCCCACCAGGGCAGACCTGGACAACGCTTGCCCTGGCTCCAGATTCTGGCTCACTCTGAGGACAAAGTCAGCATCCTTGTTTCATGACGCTCAAAGGCTCACTAGGTGGTTCCCGGCTGCAGCGTCCAGCTCAGGCCACCGGAACAAATCCACAGGCTGAATGAAGAGCTCTGGAGGCCGAAGTCCAAGGTCAGGATGTCCCCAGTCCTCCCTGACTTGCCAACGGGCATCTTCTGTCTGTATCGCACATGACTTTTGCTCAACATGAACTCACCTCCTGACGTCTCCTCTCCCCCGTCTGTCTTCAAAGGCCACATCACTTAGCCATGCTGACCGCTTCTAACTGGAGCATTTCTGCCAGCTGTGCTGCGCGTCTCTCCCCTCCTCCCACCCCCTGTGAGCTCACCCTGGGCAGGGATCCACGGGCCCAGAGGCACAAAGGTGCTAACACAAGGCACCCTTGTGCTTAGCTTCATCCACTGTGTCAAAAGGGAAATGGTCCCATACAGAGGGAGCCCAGCTCTACATCCTCCAAGTATATGAATAATAACCAATTGTAATTAATAAGGGCTTGCCTGGTGGGTCAGGGGTAAAGATCTGCCTGCAGCGTAGGAGCCCCAGAAGATGTGGGTTCGATCCCTGGATTGGGAAGATCCCCAGGAGGAAGAAATGGCAACCCACTCCAGTACTCTTGCCTGGAGAATCCCACGGACAGAGGAACCAGTGGGCTATGTTTTATAGGGTTTATTCCCACATCTCACTGGAAAGCAGGTGATGAGATGCCCCACACACAGATGCCTGGAGTCCTGGGGATCGCTCCCTCATCCGAGCTGGGATGAAACATGCAAATAACTTAGCACAGATCTGGTACATGGTGGACACTAAATGGAGCTATTGTTTAATTACGGGACATTTCATTACATCTTTTGGTGGCCAGTCCTAAGTTATAATAATGTGGCCACCCTACAGCAACCAAGCGTCCTGATCACAGAAGCACGAGAAGTGGGAGTGGAAAGGATCTCAGAGGACTCACGGGTCACTCTTTTCATTGTACAGATAAGAAAACTGGACTCAGGTAAGCCACATCCCGGCACAGCCCAGAAGAGTGGCAGACACAAGGTGGCCACCATGGTCTCAGCCACCCTCCTCTCCCATGGCGCATAATCAAGCAAAGCCCAAAATAAAGTGATGGATTACTTTGCAAAATGTAAGTTTCCAGGAGGAAAAATTATGTTCTTATTCACAGCCAAAGGTCTCGTCTATTATTTCCTGAGGTTCTCCTGGTACCTTTAGCAACACCGCAGGCACTTCACAGACGCAAACCAAACAACAGATGTTCCCCTCTTGCCCTTTCTCTCCTGCGGTTCCCAGAAGGATGCTTTCTTCTCCTCCACGGGCGTGCACGGCCACCTCCCCACTCTGGGTAATGTCCCATGATGTCTACAGAAGGGACAAGCAGATCTTTCAAATAAATGTGGCAAATCAAACGGACTTCTGTGCAGCCCAAGCCAAGGGGCTTTAGGCAGACACGATGCTGACCTTCAGCATCCTCACTGTATAATCCACATGTAGCCTCACTGTAGTTTTCCAAGGAGGAAAAGCATAAAGTCAGACTCCAACCGGTGCAATCAAAAGTTCTGTGGGGCCGTGACTTATGGCCATGCATGGCTCCAACCCCTTCTGGCGGGGGGTCTCTCTTAATCCTCCATAATATTCACTCTTTCAGAAAGTGCCATCTAAGCCAGGGGCGGATATTGTGCTTGAGAGTGTGTGTATATGTTAGAATGGAGATTCTTCATTGCTTTATTGAAAAAAGAAGTAGGCAGAAGGAACAAAGACAGGCTGAAGAAAAGAACGGGGTGGCAAACCATCCCCAGAAGCGATCAGGCCATGAAAAACTGGAAATCCCAGAGGACACACGCATGCCGGCAGCAGTGATCACCCTTGGGACGCCGTGTGATGCTCGAGGATGGACCACACTTTGTCTTAGGCCTTCGTTCTCCTGCTAACATCCTTTCTAAGGTATCCCACACATGCGGAGTGTGAACTTATTACACCCATAAAAAAGGATCACTTATTCTTAATTGGATGTTTGATGTAAGGATTAAAATGTATTTGTCATTCAGCCGCTTTCCATTAAACCTCAGGGTGAAATTTCTATGATATTGTAGAAAATGGAATTTTTACATACTTTATTATATGCAAGAGAGAACACAGGGTGCAAAAGACTCTCTGAGAACTATAAGCAGCCTTTCCTGCTTCTTCCCCACCTTAAAATCAAATTAATTTCAATCATCACCCTCTTAGAGCTTAGCACCTAGACTAATGGTGCAGAATCAGGTACTACTAACTGATAGCTGTCAGAAAAGGGAGACTATGAAAACTGCATTCATCAGATCCCAGCAAAGGTGTCTCTTCCTCTCCCCCCAGCACCAGGGAGCATATGTGCTTAGGAACAAAGCCCCAGGAGTGTCTGTCTTTAATCAACGGCCAGGCTGAAGCCAGAGCTGGTGGAATAGATTCCACCCATTTCTTTCTAAGACCAACATCAAGGTCAGAATGGCTTTTTATTTTGCCATTCACCTGGCTCCTGGCTAGGGCAGGAGTGCGAATGGACAGTGGCCCCCTCCTCCATTCCCCAGCCTCCATCCCTCACCTGAGGCAGCCTCTAAGCACAGGTGTGTGGACACCCACTTGTACGTCCCAGCCCCAGCCTTGGTTCCTTCTCAGCTAAAGGAGAACATAGCACATGGGCACAGTCAGCTTCGAGAAGACAGGACAGAAGAAGGAGCCTGGGTGGGCCCAGGAAGCAGCTGCTCCCAGGTATCCAGAACATGGTCTGGGGGAGCTCAGCTCTACAGACTTATCTTACTGCCAGGGCTGCGGCCAAGGAAGGCCAGAGTGGGGCCCTCTGAAGTTCAGGGTCCAGAGGAGGTTGTCCAGCTCTAGAGACGGCACCACCTGGCCCCCTAACTGGCCCGGAGGGGCCATTTCTGAGACCACGTGGTCTCTTGACCAACCTGTGTGGACATTTCTGGGACCACCTGGCCCCCAACCAGCTCACGGGGTCATTTCCGGCAATCTCCATCTCTTCCCAGGCCTCATGTTAAATTCTGATGCTCGAGGTGGTCCCACCCCTGCTGTTGTCACTGAAGGACGCACACAGATGGCAGCGGCCAGGTGGGCAGGTTGGAGGCTGGGGCCCGAGATCTGTCCTGTCCTCCCCCACCCCCAATCCCCCACCCCCGGTAATCACTGCATCTGAAAGGTCTTTAAGTCACTAGTGGAGAATGGGTGTGGGGCCGTGATAGGAAATCTGGATCGTCTGAAGTTAATGAGGAAGAAAGGAGTGCCCCTTGCACAGATTCACTGCCCATCACTTTCTCTTCTTGCCCATTTACTAATTATCATCCCCAAGCCCACGTGGCCCTTTGTTGTTGAGTCACTCAGTCGTGTCCAACTCTTTGTGACCCCATGGACTGCAGCACGCCAGGCTTCCCCGTCCCTCACCATCTCCCAGAGTTTGCTCTAACTCATGTCTACTGAGTCCGTGATGTCATCCAACCATCTCATCCTCTGCCTTCCCCTTCTCCTCTTGCCTGTGTCCTTTAATAAAAATGCAGGTCACGTGGGTGACCAGAACCAGTGCTCTTATGGGAGCCAGGGCCCAGATATTAGAATCCAAGATTGCACCAGAAAATTCCAAGACCCCATTGTCCCATACAAACCCAGCTCTGGGGGTTGGCTGAAAGGCACCCAGAGTTAAATGTACTATTTCTTCAGAGGCCACCTCTAAACTTCTGCAAAGCAAACACAAAACAGCCCACCGTACTCATGCACCCTTAGTTTTCACCACATAAAAAAGCCAAAGCCCAGAGGCTGGGGAGGACCTAAGGAGCTCCAGCGACAGTGCCCGGGGTCAGGTACCCCCCTCCAGGTGGGTCCCCAGAGGGGCCGCTGTGAGTGTCCCCAGGACTCAGCAGTAGGGCTGCTCCCACGCCGCCCCAGGGGTGCCCGGCCCTTGGTTACCTGGTTCTTCCGGGGGAGCCTGCACGCTAACCTCAGGTTCTGCAATGACTTCGGGGGGTGGCGGGGGTGGGGCTGGTGGAGCTTTGACGGGGGTCGTGGACTCCGGAGTCTCAAATGCTTCTTCAGAGTCAGAACTCCTGATGGAGAGAGACAGGGAGAAACACAGGTTAGACAGGGGCCGGGGCTGTATTTGCTCCAAGGGGCCGGTGCTATGGAGCAGTGCACGGCTTAATGACCCCTCCCGGGACCACCGCAACCAGGCCCGCGGCCCAATTAAATAGTCCAGGGCCAGCCTTGAAGCAGTGTGCTTCCCAGGAGTGAATCTCATTATCACCAGCTTTGGGGCCAAATGACAGAGTCTTTGAACTCAGCTCTATTCGAAATACACATTTCTGACCTCAGTGGCAAATACAACAGTAGAATCCTTTGATCAACTTTGGCACGTGTTACTTGGCATCAATTCAGTCAAACTGATAGGGAAGCATTCCCAAGGACACTTGGCGATGCTGTGGTTCCAACACATTCAAAGGATCCTCACCCCATGAAGCGGAATCTCATTCGGCCTCTTCCCCTCACCCCACCACTCTCTCCCACTGCTGTTCCTTCCCCAGCGCATCACATAATTTGTTATTATAGATGTATTCACTTTCTAATCACGTTAATTATATTTCTCCTCGACTGAGCTGAAAAGGCCAAGAGGGCAGCCTTTTTTGTTTTGTGTTTTTTTTATCACTGCATCCCCGAGTCCAAACCAGGAGGCAGTTAATAAACATCTGTTAAGTCAATGAAGGAAGGCATGAAAGCTGGCAAGTCAGGGGAGGGTGTGTCAGACTAAAGCTCAAAGCACAGCCTGCTGATCCTAGCAGTATGAAAACGGCCTTTGCTGGTCTGCAGTGATGTCTGCTCTCAAGGAAGATTCTTTACCCAGAGAAAGGAACCAAAACCCCACCCAGGGGAATGCCCACCACACAACCCCGTAACAAGGGGAAGGGGCTCACAAAGCTAAAAAGCCTTATCCTGGCTCGAGAAAATCAAGGGCAGCCAGCCCTTCTCATCACCCTGCTTCCACTAGGGACTCAATTTCGAGCCAGAAAGGATGAGGTGTCCCCAGATCACTGAGCCAGGCATGTGTCCTCAGGCTGGAGGGCAGCTCCTTAACGGGCTCAGGATGCGGAGGGGTCTGTGGTGCCGGCTTCAGCTCACTCGGAGGATCAGCAGCATCACCCAGGCTCACTCCCATCTCAGGATATTTTAAGTTGACCAAAATGCCATTTATTTATTTGCAACAAGGAAGGTAATTATCAAGACGGTGGATACTTAGGGTTGCTGCTGGCACAAGCGACCCAGCAGGCAATTTGGCAGAAGATATATAATCAGAGAGGGATGCATCAGGTACATATGGATGCTGAAATGCTCATAGAGCTGAACATCCACAAGGATCAAAGGACCAGTGTCCTCCCCAGAAGTCAGCATCTTCTAAAGACCGTCTGCCAGCCAGCAGAGAGCACCACGACCAACCAATCCCTCCGCAGTCAGCCAGGACAGGAGAAAAAGAGCCATTTGGTGAGTCTCCTTCAGAAAATCTCCATCAAGGTCTTTACAACTTGTGTGTCAGAGACTCACTTTATCGGAGCCAAAGATCCCCCACTCCCATCCTTCCAAGGACCCTGGCTCCTGCAACCAGCCACAGAGCTCTCCAGGGACACAAAGAGGTGAAGAGAAACATCAGAGTTGGATTCGACGGAATCCAATGAGCTGAAGCCTGTTTACTATCAAATTTCACAAGACTTAATTTATACAAATGCAACAGGGGCCATATCAACTTTTACAAACACACGTTAATATTAAAAGACTTAGCTTTTGTCTGGGGTGGGGGGGGATTTAAGATCCATGCCTGGACAACCACAGATCTAGGTAGCTGAACTTCTGCAGAATCTTTTTACTGGCATGAAAAACACAAGAAAGTCATGCAGCCAAGCACCAAAGAGGAACAGTAGTTTAGATCTGCCTGGTGGGCTCTGGGTATAGACTTGGCCCCCAGCTTTGCACGCATCGGCGGCAATGTTGAAGAGACGCACGCAGACAACTTGCCTTTTTCCTGGGTTTCCATGAAGGACCCGCAGACTGGAATCCCCACTGCCGGTTACCGTCGTCCACATCCACCGGGCCCATTCCACTGGGGGCCATGTCCACCAGGAGGCCAAAGCCATTTCTGCTGAAGAACAGCTTCTGTCCCCAAACTTCCACCCCTAATTCCTTTGCCAATACGTCTGGGTTCTGAATCTCTTTACGATGTCAGGAGAAACTTAGCTGCCGCACCACCAGGCAGGGATGCTCTGAGCTTCCCCAGCGCCCAGCAGAGATGCAGAGGGAGCTCTTCCAGCGGCTTCTGCATCCCCGGGCTCCAGCGACGTGTGGCTTGAGAGCACAAAGGGCCCCTGATCTTTCCCAGCAGAATAAGCAAGCGACAGGGAGGGCTGGACGCTCATGGATTCAAGCTGCTGAATTCCAATGAGGTCTCCCCAGCTCGCAGCTGCCCAGCGTGCACACCTGCTCAGAGGGGACCACTATTCACCAAGGCCCCGTGTGGGAGGCAGTGTCCAGGGAGGGCGAGGGTACACCAGGCCCCTTGTGAGGCTCCTCGCCTTGTTTACTACGAGCCTTTTCTGCATCAAAACACCAGAGGCTACCAGGGACCCCTAGAATGGCACTCACTTCCAGCACTGCCTGAGCGCCGTTTTCATATTTTCACACCCTCCCCCAGGACTGGAGAGCAAGTTAATTAGAGGAGGCGGACGGCAGGTTTTTTAATTAGCTCTTTTCTCCCTATTCAGTGTCTCAGAGGGGGCTCAGAAACATTCCCAGGAGCGGGGATTTCTACAGTCCACCCACAAAGAGCCTGCGCATAAACATAAAGCAGCATTCCAGAGTCCCAGTGCATGAAAGCAGCTTTCCTTGGCTGTGCAATTATTTTTTCCTACAAGAAGAACTGAAAGTACGGGAAATTATTCTGCAAAGGCACCACACGTTTTTAAAATGAAAAACCAAGTAAGTTAATTTGCCAAGAAGCTGTGTCAGAAAGGGAAATGTGCCATTACAGTCTGCTAAAATGACTCTAAATTACAGAGAAATGTATTTACCAGAATATGCAAATGATAAGTGCTCTATAAGTAAATATGTAAATGAATGCAAATATAATAAGGTATATGCACTTCCATAGTGTAAAGGTGTATCTCTTAATGGCCGGGCATGAAATATAATGACTTTAATTCCCAGCATAAAGAGCATTCTAATAGCTACCATATACTGAACTTTTTTATTACATATCAAGCACTGGACTAGGCCATTTGCACATTTCTCTATAAGCTACAAAAATATCCCATTACTGGAGAGCAGGCCCATTTTGCAGATGACACAGCTATGGCTTAGAGAGGCACACTGCTTAGCCCAAGGCCACCTCGTGAGTAAACTAGGGAAGTACAGGGCTCAAATCTAGAACTGTCTGCCTCTAAAATCTGTGCTGTCTTACTACTACGTCAGTGGCTTCTAAACCTTTTCAGCAACAAAACTATTTTTCTAAATGCATCTTATGTGAATTTCCTATGCACAGAGAAAAGTAGTATTTCACTCACTTTATAAAGTCACTGTATGATATATTCTTATAAAGTCTATAGCCTTTCCTTTCCCTTCTCCAGAGGGATCTTTCCAACCCCAGGATCAAACCCAGGTCTCCCCCATTGCAGGCAGATTCTTTACCAGTTGAGCCACCAGGGAAGCCCAAGAATACTGGAGTGGGTACCCTATCCCTTCTCCAGCAGACCTTCCCAAACCAGGAATCGAACCGGGGTCTCTTGCATAGCAGGCGGATTCTTTACCAGCTGAGCTACCAGGGAAGCCCATCATTGAGAACAATTAAGCTATTTTTATGAATTTAAACAATCTGACCCTGGGGGTTGAGGATGCCTACTGCAGCATGGAGTCTGTTGATCTCTCTCCTGGTTGCACATTACTGAGAAGTCCTGATGAGTAATCACAAACCGCACCTGTTCTGAACAGCCTGTCCTGTGATCATGGGACATTCTTTAATAAGGCAGTCAGGACAGGAGAGCTACCTAACCGAGTAAAACCAAATTAATTTATCAATCAGCACAAGGCCATATGCTGGTGGCAGGCAACACACACAGCGTGTGTGTACGGAGAAGGGACGATGGAAATGCGTAACTACGGGCGTAGAGACTGTGCTGCCTGCTGACACCCGAGTCTGCCAGGCTCCCCAGTGTGCTTGTAAAGTTTAAAAATATTTTCTCAAATATTTTTGTCAGATTTTGGAAGTCTCTATAGGACCTAAAGCCCCACCGAGCACACTTTGGAAACCTCCTCCACACAACGAGGAACCCAGACCCTTCACAGATGGCACCTCGCATCAAAACAAGAGTATTTGACCTTTGTTTGGGTTTTTTTTTGGGGGGGTTGCCTTTATTAACTTTTACTTTGTTTTGGGGAACAGCTGGTTAACAATGTTGTGACAGGTTCAGGTGAACAGTGAAGGGACTCCGCCGTACACATACATGTATCCATTCTCCCCCAAACTTCCCTCCCATCCAGACAAAAGAGAGTATTTCATAGCAACTCTCCCCAAAGCAAGACAGTTCGCCAGCAAAATGCAGAACCGTGAGGCCTATCAACCTATATTTTTGGTTTGGTTTAAACACATTATGTTTTATTTCTGTAAACGACAATAGTGAAGGAGTCTAAGATCAACATCCACATAATAATAATGTAACATAATATAATAAAGTTATATAATATAGACATATAAGTTAGTATAATACAATCCTGGGCTTCCCTGGTGGCTCAGATGGTAAAGAATCTGCCTGCAATGTAGAAGACCCAGGTTCAATCCCTGGGATGGGAAGATCCCCAGAGAAGGGAATGGCATACACATGCATACGTATAAACACAAATATATGTGTGAATATGTGTATCTACAAATAAAATATTGGAATCTTTTAATAAAGAAGAACTATAAATCCCATCTTCCAGCATATCATTAAATGGCTTGTTGTTCACGCTCTGTCGTACCCAATTCTTTGCAACCCCATGGACTGCAGCACACCAGGCTTCCCTGTCCTTCACCATCTCCCAGAGTTTGCTCAAACTCACACCCATTGAGTCGATGATGCCATCCAAGTATCTTATCCTCTGTTGTCCCCTTCTCCTCCTGCCTTCAATCTTTCATATTTTGCTTAAGCTTTACTATAGATCATTCAAGGGTTCGGAAGAATAAATTTCAGAGAACACAGAATCTTTCACCTTCAAAGCGGGAAGACAATTTAGAGACTATTTCCTATTTCAGTACACTTATCATATCTTGGGGGCAAGAGGAGAAGGGGACGACAGAGGATGAGATAGCTGGATGGCATCACTGACTCGATGGACGTGAGTCTCAGTGAACTCCGGGAGTTGGTGATGGACAGCTCGGAGGCCTGGCGTGCTGTGATTCATGGGGTTGCAAAGAGTCAGACACGACTGAGCGACTGATCTGATCTGATCATATCTTTTTATACAGGTGAGGAAACTTAGGCCTGGAGAGCTGAAGTGCTTCCCAAGGCCTATTCCTGGCAGGTCTTCCATGGAACTGGGCTTGCCTGCATGAAACTGCTGCCAAGTAAGAGCTTTAGTTCTAAATATAACTAATACAATTAATATAATTAATGCCCTCCTATTCCAGAAATCTAAAATTACTTATACCTACAGTGATTATCAAAATGCAGTTTGAGCTTAAGGATGGCTACAGGAAAAGGGGAGCTCCACATGTGGATCAATTCCTCACATGCAGAGCAGCTCCTCAGAACTCCAGTTCGCACTTCTCCTCGTGAAAGCGATCCGGGCGCTGTAAGTTCTTGTCACCGCCCACCAAGAGGGAAAGGACACAGTGCAGACACTTGAGAGGTGGAGGGTCTTCCCAGGACACGAGCCCCAGCCTCTGAGCTCCTGAGGAGACCACCTGAGCAAGAAGTGTGAGCGCTCCTTCTGGTGGTCCTCCCCCCTTGAAGACAAACCCAGAGTGTGGGCCCAAAGCCCAGCTAAGGAGAAGGGCTCGCGTCCTCCAGGCCGGAAGACCATCTGCCGTCCCAGAGACAGAGAGAAACCTTCCAGGAAGGAACCCGGGCTCTCGGCACATCAGACCACTTCATTCATCTCTGCATCTCGTGTAAGAATCTGATGCATTTGTGAGTGAGCAGATATCTTAGAAACCGCTGTGCCCTAAATTCTATTCATCAGAATATTCCACTGTGACAACCTTGTCAAGAAAATCTGTCTCTGCCCCAATGTGCATGCATGAGCACACATGCACACACACACACACACACACACACACACACTCTTCCCTCCTGCTTAAAACAACTTGGCCGCACTGGTCATTTTTTTCAGGCTTGACGGAAAAGCGTCTTTCGTTTTAATTTCCCCATCCTGGATACAGAAACAGGATTTTGCTTGGCAACATGATTCCTCAATAAATCAGTAAAGGGAGACTGTGATTTCAACACAGTCAAAGGCTGAGGTGCTTCTTGGTCCGTCAGGTGACCGAGGAGCCATAGTCAGGTGCTGTCTCCCGTGAACACAGCTCCCAGGCATCCTAGCCAGGCAGCTAGGATCTTCCAGCCTGAAACTCTAGGGAAAGTCCCACTGATGCTGACACCCGCATCCTAAGATTCCCAGTACCTAGCGTGTGTTGGGTTATACGGCAGATGCATTTTAAGATTCAAGTAGCTTTCGCTTGGTGGTTATGAAGAGATGTCAGCAGGGTTCCCAGGGGTATCAGCACACTGGCTGCCTCTGGGACAGGCTGCAGCCCCGACAAGGGAAATGCAATCACAAAGGTGAAGAGTATCCTCAGAGACAGAGGAGTCCCGCAGACCTGGTGATGGCCAGTTGTGAACTGACTAAAGTAAGAAACAGGAACCAACCAGATAACTAAAGCAACTGGTAAGTCTCTTCAGTCATGTCCGACTCTGTGTGATCCCATAGATGGCAGCCCACTAGGCTCCGTCCCTGGGATTCTCCAGGCAAGAACACTGGAGTGGGTTGCCATTTCCTTCTCCAATGCATGAAAGTGAAAAGAGAAAGTGAAGTCGCTCAGTCGTGTCCGACTCTTAGCGACCCCATGGACTGGAGCCTACCAGGCTCCTCCATCCATGGGATTTTCCAGGCAAGAGTACTGGGGTGGGGTGCCATTGCCTTCCCCAACTAAAGCAACAGCGGAATTTATTAAAAGGCTATGGTGGCTGAGGAGTCAGATTTGAAGAGACAGGACTAAGCATCCAATTGGCCCACCTTGGGTCGTATGTTCATCATTTAGCTAGAAGAAGGTTTGAGTGCTGACTGCTCAGTCACTAAGTTGTGTCTGACTCTTGCTACCCCATGGACTGTAGCCTGCCAGGCTCCTCCATCCATGGGATTATCCAGGCAAGAATACTGGAGTGGGTTGCCATTTCCTCCTCCTGGGGATCTTCATGACCCAGGGATCAAACTCGCATCTCCTGCACTAACAGGCAGATTCTTTACCACTTAGCCACCTGGGTAAGCCCAGAAAAGGATGAGGAACCCTGATAAATAAGCAGCCCATAACACTCCCTGGAGAAGGAAATGGGAACCCATTCTAGTATTCTTGCCTGGAGAATCCCACGGACAGAGGAGTCTGGTGGGCTACAGTCCATGGAGTTGCAAAAGAGTCAGACATGACTTAGCACGATCCAGACTCAATGGAATGGGGGAGACAGACTGTCCCCCAAAGAAATCAGAACTTAGAATGAATGGAACGCAGTCCACAAACTCTCACTACACTATAACGATGTCACTTGCTGTAACTGTGTCAGCTTAGACAAGTCACTTGACCTTCCAGGCCCTTGGATTGTTGCCCAGTAAGTGGGGATAAAAACGGTGAGGATACGGCTCTCCACCTTATTACTGCAGCTCAGATTCTTTATTTTTAATCTTTATTTATTTGGCTGCACTGTGTCTTAGTTGTGGCATGTGGGATCGAGTTTTCTGACCAGGAATCAAACCTGGGCTGGGAGCTCAGATCCTTGGCCTCGGGACCAGCAGGGACGTCCCTGCAGCTCCGGCTCTGCCCTTGGCATCCAAGTATTAGAAATTCTGGGAAATGTGATTTGCTAGCTAGTTAAGATTCCCATCTGGTCAGAGCTCCTGAGGCATGAAAGAGAATCTGGAGGCCACACACAGTGTGGCAGGGCTGTCCTGCCAGGTGGTCTGTGGACACAAGTGTATCCAGAGGAACGTGGACCCTCTCGGAGCTGCACCGAGCTGGACTTCACCCTTCCCTTGCGGTGCACACAACCCAGTTCGCCAGGGACGGGGAGAAGGCTTGGTGTGGCATTGTGCACATGTGGCTGTGTACACAGGTGCCCAATGAACCCCACTACCCCTCCCCCACACACACACAAGTGTTGAAACTGACTTAACTGCAGTGACACCAAGTACTTAGCAAAGGGGAAGGGACTCTCAGTGGCCTCAGGCCCCAGTGAGGTAGTAAAGAATCAACACTGAATGGGCTCTGGACTCTTGATGCCAGAGATTTGTAACTGGATCGTGTTGTGCCTTCCTGGAGAAAGGCCAGACCGACTCAAGTCTTAGGAAAAACAGAGGGAGAAGGGACTCAGGCGGCCCTTTTATGTTCTTGCTTTCATACACTGATGGCCCTGAAATCCCATCTTTGTAGCCTAACTCGTTGCTTGAGGAACCTAAATTGCCATCTGTAAACTCAGATTCTCAAAAAATATCTAACTGGAAATAAGACATTTATGGTGATGGAAGTCGCTCAGTCGCGTCCAACTCTTTGTGACCCCATGGACTGTAGCCCGCCAGGCTCCTCTGTCCATGGAATTCTCCAGGCAAGAATACTGGAGTGGGTTGCCATTTCCTTCTCCAAAGACATTTATGGATACTAGTGAAAAAAAGAAAAAAAAAAGACTGTAAAAGACACAAGGAGGCGCTTCTGACGGGCTGTCATTTAAAAGTCCTTCTCTTCTCTCTAGCGAGAACTATAGAACACCCTACCTAGTGAGAAGCCTCTCAACACGCAGGCAATATCTTCAGCTGGCCAAGAGAGAGCTAGCTTCCAAGAAAAATACAAAAATGTCTGTGCTCAACCAAGTCATATGACCCAGAGCTTGCACTAAAGCTCCTGAACTCAGAGAAATCTCTTCTGGTCTTGTTCAACAATATACTTAGCTTTCTTTCATAGACTATTCTAACAGGTTGGTGCTATGGACTGAATGTGTGTGTCTCTCCAAATTCACATCGAAACCTCATCCTCGAGGTGATGGTATCAGGAGCTGGGGTCCTTAGCAGGTGATCAGGACATGAAGGTGCAGCCCTCGGGAATGGGATTTGTATCCTTATAAAAGACCCCAGACAGCTCCCAGCCCCTTCTGCCATGTGACAATTCGGTGAGAAGACATCCAGACACCAAATCTGTCCATGCCTTGAGTGTGGACTTTCCATCTCCAGAACTGTAACATCTGCTGCTTAAGCCCACAAGCCTATGGTAATTTTTACAGCAGCTCAAACAAAGAGAATTCAATAATTTGGCTTCTGAAATCAAAACAAATTAGAAGACAAAGGGTGCTGTTAAAAACAGGCAGATAAATAACATCTAAAAGAATAAGTGAAAAAAAGAGAAAAACGATAGGAGAGGATGTAAAAACTCAAAAAGAGCAGTCAAGTCTGGTCAAAACTAGGATTTCCGCCAGCACCTGGCAAGTATTAATAACAGACCCTCCCTCAGAACCACATGCTGTTTACATGTACAGTCAGGAAAACTGCAAGCTAAATAATAAGTAGAAAAAGACAGCAGATTAAGGAATGTACATACAGTATGAGCTTATTTTGGATACAATAATTATATATAAACATAAATACACACAAACACATATGTATATTTAATACCTATCTATCGATCCATCAAGGCTTCCCTGGTGGCTCAGATGGTAAAGAGTCTGCCTGCAATGCAGGAGACCCGGGTTCAATCCCTGGGTCAAGAAGATGCCCTGGAGAAGGAAATGGCAAACCACTCCAGTACTCTTGCCTGGAAAATCCCATGGATGGAGGAGCCTGGCAGGCTACAGCCCATGGGGTCCCAAAGAGTCAGACAAGACTGAGCAACTTCACTCACTACATACCTATGCAGAGACAAATATATACACGTACAGGCAACATGTACACAGGAGTCCTGGGTTGGGAAGATCCCTGGGAGAAGGGAAAGGCTACCCCACTCCAGTATTCTGGCCTGGAGAATTCCATGGACTGTACAGTCCATGGGGTCGTGAAGAGTTGGACAAGACTGAGCCACTTTCAAGGCTAGGCAACTTTTATGTGTTATGATTGTAATCAGAAAAAGATGTTTAAACAGGAGGATACGTTTGGCCGGGTACAGGGGAAGATGCAGACCTGAACAGGGTGGAGCCCAACCCAGCTGCTGGGAACACCTGGGATCTTTCCAGATCTGTTAGGCTTGTTCTCCCAGATTTCATTCTGGTCCGGGACACAAGGAATAGAACACAGCTGGGGTCTGATTAGCTGGATTATGTCCAGGTGACACTGGTAAAAGGGAAGGCGCCAACAAGAAGCCTGGGGAAAGCAGACGGGCAGCTGGGATGCAGCACCACGCCCACCCCACCCCCCTGCACAATTCAGGGTGGACACGCCCACCTGGGGCAAGGCCCCTGGGGGCTCCACCCTCAGGGGTGCCCTGGGGCCACAGTCCAGGTGCTCTCACGGCCTGAAAGAAGCACTCATCCTGCCACCCTCACCTTCCGCACTCAACAAGCATTCTTCTGGTAACAAGGTGGTCCTTCCAGGCAGGTACCTGGGTCCCAGGATGGGGATGCCCCCACCAGGGACTCCGAGGCCCACGCTGCTCATCTCAGCCCATACTGTGCAATTAGCACCTCGGAATGTCCTTATCCACCCTCTCATGTGATCCTCACAACAGGGCAGGTATGTGGATTTCACTCCATGACAATTTCAGCAGGACTTGTCAGGTGCTGGGCACCTGGGCAGCTGAGTCAGATCAGCTTCCCACTCTTAAGAAGCATGCTTCTTCTTTCCACTCTCAAGGCTCAGTGACTTGAAAAAGGCTCAAGCCAAGACTCGAGCACGAGTCCTCCATCTCACTCTCACCAGGAACCATCCTCCACATCCTAGAGGCTCCTGGACATCGACAGGCTGTGCTCCTCACTTGCAAATCAGTCCCTGGTACATTTGGATGCTGTCGGTTTCCCAGAGCATCCTCACTTCCAAAGTGACAGATGAAACAGAGTTTCTGCATCTGGATCCATACAGGCCACTGGGGCAGCCAGCCGGGCCAGCCTGGGCCTCCCGCTCCCGCCCACCCTCTCCCTTTGCTTTCGTTTTTGTTTAGTTGCTAAGTCATGCCCGATTCTTTTACAATCCCATGTTCTGTCCCTACGATTTTTCAAGCAAGAAGACTGGGATGGGTTGCCATTTCCTTCTTCACTCCCTCCTTTTGGCCATACCTTAATCTCCTCCCTCATTCAAGCAGTAGGTGTCTAAGCTTAAGGTTCTTGGAACCTACACGGAGTGAGAGGGGAGGTCATGGGCCACCCAGACCTCTGGGGTCAGGAAAGTGGCCTCTGCCGGGAAGCAGAACAGTGACCCTGAGTGAGGCACGTAGAGACCCTGAGGTTCTGACAACTGAGCACGTGCCTCCAGAAGTGGTTTGGGTTTTGCTGTATTTCTTTTATCTGAACAAATATGTTCTGCTTTCTGCTAAGCAGAAAGATACATTCTGCAGAAAACCTCTTCCCCAGCTCTGCAAAATGAATAACTTGTGGTCCTCTGTGGGTCTCGATGAGCCTCAGTCATGATGCTGCACGCAGAAACAGATGCACAAATGTAGACTCAGCACGGAGTGGCCAGAACACTTAGGTTAAAAGTCCGATGTTTTAAAAGCTTTAAAAGCTCACTTTTTACCACTGTCTGCAAATAGTGCTTCTGCACAATCGAGAGGAGGACTTCAATCTTTTGTTCCTTTCTTTCCCATCTCTTTACATGATAAAAAGGAGAAAGAACAGCTTGTAAACAGCATGCCAGTTGCAGAGAATAAGTATTGTTCAACGCCTTGAAAATGTGCTTTTCCCTTGAGGCACTGCCTGTCTCAGTTTATTGTCACGCCATTTTCGCTCATACATAATGCAGCGACATCAATACAGTCTTTGACCCATTTATTAAAAATTCTGAACTGATGAAATCTAAATGAAAGCACTTCCTTCGTGTATAATATATGAACTTATTATTCTTATGATTTCATAAATACACATAGCAGAACACGCATTGAATATAAAAAATGAGATCAACAGACTTGGTTCCAAAATTCCTGCTCCGCCACCTGTTAAACACTCAGGACAGTTTTCGCAACATCTCCGGGGCCTCAGTCTATGCAGTAGCGGGTAATAGGTGGTGGTAATAGCCACCAGCCACATGGGGTGGCTTTGGGAAGAGAGTTTATACCTGGAAAGTGCCACGCACGAGGCCAGGAAGTTAGAACACATTTACCCTCACCAGTCCTCAAAGTGTTAAAATTCTACAACCACGATCATTATATCCATCACCTAAACATAATTCAGAGAATTAGAATAAGTTAGAGAAACACTAAGCATAGTCTTCTTTTCTTTAAAGTCCCCTGTAGTCAGGGAACAGCTGTACCAGTGATCTCTGAGTTTACAGAGTCATGAGAAAGAGTGTGATTTTCTTGCTCTTCCCACACACCTAACACCAACCCCTGCTCCCAGACAAGCACTGCTAAAATGGCTGTGGGCAAGGAAGTGTAAAATGAAGCAAGAAACTCCCCTCGAATATTTACTGAATTAATTCATTAATTCACAGCCACTGGGAGAGGAAGTGCAATCAACAAAACAGAGGACGTGCTGACACCGGTTTGTTTCAGGCTCTGGGCTGCACTTGGAGCTTCTCTCTCTCTCTCTCTCTCTCTCTCTCTCTCTCATTCCCTAGAAGGAAGGCTTCTTAGAGACAGACATGAAGAAGGAGGAAGGAGCCAGACCCCACAGAGCTGGGGAAAGAAGGTTCTGGACAGAGGGAACCACAAGATGAAGTGCCCGGAGGTGAGGAGTTTGCCAAGTGCAAGGAATGGGGCTAAGGCCCCAGATCTTGAGGGCACAGTGGGTGGGTGGGAGGAGAAGGTTGCCTGGAAGAGCTGGACACGGGTCGGGGTTCTACTCAGGGCAAGAGCTCACCTTGACTCATGTTTTTATGTTGGTTTGTTTGTTTTAAGTTTTTTTGTTGTTATTGATGTAGATCATTCTTGATGGCTTCCCTCGGGGTTCAGAAGGTAAATCTGCCTGCAATGCAGTAGACCTGAGTTTGATCCCTGGATCGGAAAGATCCTCTGGATTAGGAAATAGCAATCCACTCCAGTATTTCTGCCTGGACAACCCCCATGGACAGAGGAACCTGGTGGGCTACAGTTCATGGGGTCGCAAAGAGTCCGACACGACTAAGCAACTAACACGTTTCTACTTTCACTTTCATTCTTAAAGTCTATATTGAATCTGTTCTGTTTTGGCCCCAAGGCATGTGGGATCTTAGCTCTCCCGATGGAACCCGAATCTCTTTCATTGGAGGGCCAAGTCCCAACCGCTGGACAGCCAAGGAAGTCCCCGATTTATATTTTTAAAAGGTCACTCTGAAGAAACTCACTGACTAAGAGAAGGAACATATGGTTGTCAGTGTGGGAGGGGATAGTTAGGAAGCTTGGGATGGTCATGTCCACACTTCTATATTTAAAATGGATAACCAACAAGGACCTATGGTACCGCACGTGGATGCTATCAGTGTTCTGTGGCAGGAAGGGGGTTTGGGGGAGAATGGATACATGTATCTGAATGGCCCAGTCCCTTCCCTGTTCACCTGAAACCATCACAACATTGATAAATAGGCTATGTCAGCTGCTCAGCCATGTCCAACTCTTGTGACCTCATGGACTGTAGCCTGCCTGGCTCCTCTGTCCATGGAATTCTCCAGTCAAGAATACTGGAGTGGGCAGCCATTCCCTTCTCCTGGGGATCTTCCGGACCTAGGCATCAAACCCGAGTCTCCTGCATTGCAGGCAGATTCTTTACCACCACACCCACCTGGGAAGCTGCAATACAAAATAAAATGATTTAAAAAAATGGTCATGTGGTTGTTCAGGGAACAGCAGCAGAGGCAGAAGTAGGGTGGGAGGAGGGGGAGATGATCAGATCATCAAAGAGATCGTAGAATCCAGAGAAGAAGGGGCTCAGGCCAGCAGATGAGCAAGGACCATGGTTGTGAGCAGTAGCCAGAGCTTCCCAGGTGCCCGTGGGAAGTTCAGAGCTGGCTGTCAGGAATGGAGCAGAGAATGCTTTCAAAAACTTCTGGTTAAACCTGTCTTTTTAATCGCACCATAACTGATACAAGGAAAGAGTTTTTCTCGACTTCGAGAGACTCTGAATCATTTTTACAGCAGTTGATATAATAACAAAAATAGCAGAGTCATATTACTAGTTTAAATATGACAAGGCTGGTAAGTAACCCCAGATTTCAATTACGTATAACAAAGCTCCAACGAACAACACAATCTCCCTCATCAAATAGGCAAACGGTCTCAGAGTTAAGGAATTTGTGACAATAAGCCAACTGTGTTAAAATAGACTCTCAGGGGTGGCCTTCTTGCCACAAACAACTCAATTTCATGATAAAAGGACCAGAACATGGTATAAATCTGACCACAGTCACCGGTTATTTCTGTTCATCTTGCCTTCGAGCCCAATCACTTCGAGCCCAAGCATGCTCCAGCCTCCTCCCTCTCTTATTTTTAGGGCACGAGGTTAAAGGCCAGCTTTGTGCTTTGTTTTTCAAATCTCTTGCATCAAAGGCTCAAAGTTCTCCATTATCTCAAGGTTCCTGCTCTGTAAAAAGTCCTGTGCTTCTGGTTTCAGTTCAAAATCTTAAAGTAAGATGAACTAAATAACTAGGGGCTTATCTCTTCTTTGTCTCGGGATATGTGGATGGATGAGGCTACAGGACACATGAGTGGATTAGGTTAGAAGAAAAGGAAAGAATCAGGAATTTCCTTCAAGCCTTGCCTCACAAAATTGGGGGAGCATTAATGGAGAAAATGATACATTTTGCCCAAAATTCAGATGGAAAAGCTCTGACTCTAGACATTTCCACACCCGCACTTCCTTCAAAAAAAAACCAGAAGGGTCTCATTTGCTTGGCTCGGTTGATGAGGATGAGTGGGACCATTCAGAGAACTGGTCAGCTGAGATCACACTCCTGGATGAAAACCCACCAACCGAATCTTCATTCCACAGCCACTAGCCTCAAGTAAACAGAAATCTTACAACAAAGACTACAGGGACGGAAAAGAGCATTTCAGCCAAAGAATGAAAAGTACTCAGATATGGAAAAATAATCAGACACTTCCTAAGCACCATTTCAAGAAGAAGGCCCCACAAACCCTCAATTTCCCCCTTAGACACTATTTTCACCCTAGGACTTGGAAATCAGGAAAGCAAGTCCTGAATATTCACTGGAAGGACTGATGCTGAAGCTCCAATACTTTGGCCAACTGACTCATTAGAAAAGACCCTGATGCTGGGAAAGATTGAAGGTGGGAGAAGGGGATGACAGAGGACGAGATGGTTGGATGGCATCATTGACTCTTTGGACATGAGTCTGAGTAAACTCCGGGAGTTGGTGATGGACAGGGAGGCCTGGCGTGCTGCAGTCCATGGGGTCACAAAGAGTCAGACACATCTGAGCGAGTGAACTGACTGAGGCCTTGGAAGCAATGCCTCAGAATGAGCCAAAAGGAGGGCGAGAAGGGGTGGGTGTTTGTCACTCAGAACAAGGACTCCTTGGGCACAAACGCTTTCCTCCAAGCCCATAAGAGATGCTTGTCTAAGGGATGCCCAGAGGTCCACTCATCCATCTTTTTTTTTCTGATGTGACTCATTTTAAAGTCTTTATTGAATCTGTTACAATACTGTTTCTGTTCTGTGATTTGGCATTTTGGTGATGAGGCACGTGGGATCTGAGCTCCCCAACCAGGGATGGAACCCACAGCCCCTACCAGAGAGTAGAGTCCTAAACGCTGGACTGCCAGGGAAGCCCCTCACCCGTCTTATCATGGAGTATCCAGTGCTTTCCACCTTAGATTTTCCAGGTCCCAGACAAGAGGAGATGAGACTCACTTCCTAACACATGGACACACTGTCAACGGGGTACGTGGAGATCTAGCAAAGACATGGAACGCTGCTCTGTCACGTCCGCAGCCCCGCTGAAGGCTGAGGTCTCCAGCCTGGTGTCTCGGAAGCCCGTGTGCTCGGCTGGGGTGTGTGGCATCGGCCTCCCCAGCAGATGTGGGCTCGCTGCAGCACCTCGGCCCCCAATTCCTCATGTGCAGCCATCACTCTGTCACGTGGGTCTCTTCTATCTTACAACCTGACTGCTCCAATTTCATAGACTTTCATCCCCAGGTTCATTTTCTTACCAATAAAAGGTTACATCTGGGTGTGGGGGAGACATTCCCCCGGGCCCCTGATATTTGGGGAATCCACACCATCTCCAGGAAAGCTGTACCCATTTACTCCTGCATCTCTGGCCCAGTCCACCCACCACCATAGGCATTTAAGCCTCGAGGTTTAAGAAGGGGTGGTCACATTTGGAGAGGTGGGAGAAAGCCAACATCCAGGAAATTACAAATATCATGTCAGGTCACAGTACGTTGCTGATGTTCAGTCACTCAGTCATGTCCGGCTCTTTGCAACTGTAGCAAAGTCAACCCCATAGACTGTGGCATTCCAGGCTTTCCTGTCCTTCACCATCTCCCGGAGTTTACTCAAACTTGTGTCCATTGAGTCGATGATGCCACCCAGCCATCTCATCCTGTCATAGTATATATTAATACTTTGAGCACAGGTTGGGAAATACAACATGTAAACCCAAGAGGGTGGGCACAGAGAAGTAAAGAGCAGTGTTAAGGCTCCCCCTTCCCGGCAGGCTGGCTCTGAGATTTAGCATCTTCTTTTCCACTTCACAAGCACTAAGGGGTTTTCCTGTTGTTATAAACCATTCAGACACGTGATATTAATGTAGGGTGCTAGTGGAAAAGAACCCGTCTTTATGTTCCCTCCAATGCAGGAGACATAAGAGACGGGTTTGATCCTTAGGTCAGGAAGATCCTCTGGAGGACAGCACGGCAACCCACTCCAGTATTCTTGCCTGGAGACTTCAATGGACAGAGGAGCCTGGCAGGCTACAGTCCATAGGTCTGCAAAGAGTCAGACACGACTGAAGTGACTAGGGATGCACACATGTGCTACACAAGATGCTGGCATTTCAGGGCTTTCTTCAACAGACTTCAAAGGAACTATAAAGTGAAGAGAAAGTCGCTCAGCCGTGTTTGCCTCTTTGTGACCCCATGGACTATACAGTCCGTGGAATTCTCTAGGCCAGAATACTGGAGTGGGTAGCCTTTCTCTTCTCCAGGGGATCTTCCCAACCCAGGGATCAAACCCAGGTCTTCTGCATTGCAGGCAGATTGTTTACCAGCTGAGCCTCAAGGGAAGCCCCAAAGGAACTACGTTATATTCAAACCCACAAAAAGATAGGAACATTTCATATGATTTCTTCACATATATTCTCTTTCTTAGGTGCAGAATCCTTCTGCAACAAGAAGAGGATGGGGTGTTAACCCCATTTCATGGATGTCGTAACCGAGCCGCCAATGCTTTGCGTCCAGGAACCAGGAACAGTTCTGCATTGCCCGCAGTGGTCCATTGTTTTTTCAGGTGGTATGTGTTACCTTTGATGTATTTGTTACCCTGACCTCAGACAGTCCTCGGAGCTCAGGGGCAGGGCCAAGAGATATGGAGAGACTCACACAGAGAGCAGGCTGCAGAGAAGCTGCCCGCTACAGCCTCTGCCCGCTGTCCTATTGGGACCAGGTGGCCAGTGACCTTGGGGCTATAACTCAATCCCGTGGTGGCCTTGGCGGCTGGGGACAGCCCCCATTCCACGCAGTCTGGCAGGTGGTAAGAGCTATGTCCTGCAGCAGGGTCAGTGATCATGGTGTACTGTCCACAGGGTGGGCTCAGACCCGTTATCCCTCATCTGTTACTGGAACAGTTGGGTGTAAGGGGCGTGGAGAACAAACACCTCTCCACTCCTGACGTCCAGCTTCTCCATCCTCAAGGCAGCACGCTGAGCACCACCTCTCCCCAGAGTTGGCCTTGCCGTTCACACCTGGCGGTCCTTCCCACTGAACCCACCTCGGGGTATCTATCCCTCAGAACATCAGCAGCGAGTCTCTGGGGAAATCGCAGATAGAAGCTTCCAGCAACGCATGACCACACTTCTCCTGCTCCTTACCTCTCTCGGTGCCTGGGGTCTTCTTCCAGGCCTGGCCCTGGGACCAAAGTATACTTAACTATGGGCGCAAAAACACCCAGGAGTCATCCCAGGAGCAGGCTCGCCTTCCACGACACACCTGTTAGGGCCCCAGACACAGGCTGAGCCACCAAAGGTCAGTTCATCAGCCAAGTGAGCACCAGCCCAGAGCACCAACCCGTCTCAACACCCAGCCGGGTCCGAACCCCAGCAGCTGACAGTCCATGAGGCATCCCAAGTCTAGAGGGGCAGCTCCAGGAAGAACTCAGCTGCTGTAGATCAAAGAACGTGAGTCTAAATGCTACAAACTCTGATGCTTTAAATTTTTCAGGTTTTTCTCCAGGTTTGTTTGTTTGTTTTTTTATGCGGGGGGTGGAGTGGGGAGGAGATCCCGCTTTCTAAGCCATCCTGATAATGACCACCTGTCAATTATAGGAAACATTTTTCCTCTTTTCTTTCCTTCTATTTTTTTTTTTTTTTGCTCTGGACCTTTATTTTATCTTTTAGCCATTTTTAAAAAATTGAAGTATAGTTGTTATATTAATAATTTACAAAGTTGTATTAGTTTTGGGTATACAGAAAAGTGATTCAGTTACATATACATCTATATACATTCTTTTTCAGATTCTTTTCCCTTACAGGTTATTACAAGATAATGAATATAGTTCCCTGTGCTATGTACAGTAGGTCTTTGTTGGTTATTTATTTTATATATAGTAGTGTGTACCTGTTAATCCCAAACTCCTAATTTATCTCTCCCTGCCCTCTTTCTTAAAGTCAGTTTAAAGTTTTGGTTTTCCTAGTGCCAGCAAAGGTGCCTAGCTGAGGCCACAGGCAAAGCCATGCTGAGAAAGACACACACTCGGGCTGGCGTTCCAGTCTGACCCCTGCACCACCCACACACCCCCACCATCTGTCTCTCACACACTCTCTGGGCACCCCTGCCTCTTCCTTCTCCCAAGGAGCAGAGTTCCTTAGAGAGGATACTATGAGTGTTGACCTCACTCCCCCAGCAGCCCTGCCGGGCAGGGAAGTGTCTCCAGGGTCAGTCTTTCTCCCCTAAGGCATTAAAGGAAATGAACACAGTCACAGGATCCTCTCTGAACAAAGTTGGGCTGGGAAATTTCACGCAAGACTATATGTGTGCAGATGTTCCTAAAGTAAAGCCAGCCTCTCCTGCCTCCTTCCTGGAGGGAAAATACTTCCAGACTGCTCCCTTTAAAGGCAAGTCCCTTTAAAGCAGAACAATGAATAATTAGCGCATCCCACCAGGGCCCTCACAAAAGAGCAATTTTCAGATGCTGCAGCCCTCTTTGATCTAGATTGCTTCTGAAGTGCCCAAGATCCAGATCCAAACCCCGTCAAAGATGGAGGCTGCATGCGAGTTCGGGGTGGGAGTTGCAGAAAGGATGGCTCCTCCTGGGCGGGCAGCCGCTCATGGGCTGGCAAATATCAGCGTGATTTTCTCCTCTGGCCTCAATTAAGAGTGGCTGGGTGTTTAATAATGTCAAATTCAACGTAGGTGAACTTCAGCCACCTCCCACTTGGATAAACAGGGTAAATACCCGCTTCCCTTAGAAACTGACCCCTGGAACATCCCTGAGATGATGCAAGGAATCAGAAAAGAAAAAGACATGTGAGGGCAAAGACACAAGCTGAGACTGGCCTAGACCAAGGGTCCCACCAATCATTTTTATCCCCAAATAAACTATCCACTACATTTTCTCAGCAGGTAGAGAATTTGTACTCTCAAGAGATTTCACTGGGAACACACCTCTGATTTCAGTTCACCAAATGATATATCTAAATATACTGTTTTAGGGATTTCCTTGGTGGTCCAGTGGTTAAGAATCTGTCTTCCAACTCAGGGGATGTAAGTTTGATCCCTGGTCCAGGAACTAAGATCCCAAATGCCGTGGAGCAGCAAAGCCCAAGAAGCGCAACTGGAGAGAAGTCTGCGTGCCACAACAAAGAGCCCATATGCTGCAACTAAGACCTGAAGCAGCCAAAACAAATAAATAAATATATATTTTTTAGCAAATCGGAAGTTAAAGGGCAAAGATTAAAAGGGTTACCTGACTGAGTCTGAATCATGACTAGCAGGATAGGCCTGAGTGATATTTCATGAATGATATGTGCTCATGAGACAAACTTTCTGTTAGGAAAAATTCCTGTGATATCTAAGATCCTGATGCTTCCAGCTCTAAAATTCTCAGGCTCTGGAACTCCAGCAGCACCTTGGAGGAAATGAAGCTGGGATACTGACCATAAGCTGGGTCCAGCAGTTGGCCTGGGCAGTCAGTCCCAGAAGGACACAGAGCTGCTAGGATCCGCCTCAGAGCAGGGCTGGAGCAAACCCTGGGCAGAAGGGCCACCCCCACCCCTGTTTCCACCCCACCCTCCCCGGCCCAGAGCCAGAAGCTGCTGCTGCTTCCATTTAAGGAGAAAGCAGGAAACATTGAAAGCAGTAAAGGGAACATTCCTTCTAAATAAGGAAGGTTGGCAAGTACAAAAAACCTGCGGGAAGTCCACCTCTCCAACAGGTAATTTATCGCACAGCCGTGGGCCGCACTGTGCACAAGGCCCACCTTCCCGACCCCAGGAGGCGCTTTCCTTTGCCAGGGCAAAGAGTGAGAGAACAAAGGCAATTTGCTGCTCCCAGCCCAAGCCCAGTTTCCCTGCAAGCCTCTGCTCTGCCTTATCTACCTAGCAAGCAGCAGCTTCCAAAAGGACAAGGAGATGAAAGCAAGGAAAGAGACCAGCTGAGAGATGGACAGAGACACCCTCAGGTGCAAAGAGGTTTGGGAGACAACAGACATCTAACAGAAATAAACTATCCAGGAGGGGAGAGGAAAAGGCTATGGTACGTGTCCAACGGTGACCTGAGTAACTTGCAGGCTGCAGTGCATGCTGGGATATTCTGCAGGAGCACTGAGGCAGGGATGTGGGCTTTCCAGGTGGCTCAGTGGTAAAGAATCCACCTGCCAATGCTGAAGACACAAGAGACTGGGGTTCGATCCCTGGTCCGAGAAGATCCCCTGGAGGAGGGTATGGCAACCCACTCCAGTTTCCTTGCCTGGAGAATCCCACGGGCAGAGGAGACTGGCGGGCTACAGTCCAGAGTATCGCAGAGTTGGACGTGACTGAGCGACTGTGCACGACGCACAAATGTGCTTCCTTTAACCTGGCGCTCTGGCAGGATCCTGGGATGTCGCACAGTGGTGACAGGAAGGTTGAGGGTTGAACCAGCTGTCTGCCTGGGTCAAGTCCCACAGAACCTTAGTGCCTAGGGTCCAGCTGAGTCTCTCCCTGCCCCTGTAAGCCCCTCATTAGCACAGCTCAGTGTGGAGCAGATACGCCTAGAATTCTTTTTGCTAGTGAGACATTCATTCATTTATCCATGCATTCATTTATTCAACAAATTGTTTACTGAAAAAAGGGATGTGGGTACACAAGCATAAGCAAGTAGAATTATAATAACAGAAAAGACCCTGATGCTGGGAAAGATGGAGGGCCAGAGGAGAAAGGGGGCGACAGAGGATGAGATGGTTGGACGGCATCACTGACTCAATGGACATGAGCTTGAGCAAGCTCAGGGACATAGTGAAGGACAGAGAAGTTTGGCGTGCTGCAGTTCATGGAGTCGCAGAGTCAACATGACTTAGCGACTGAACAACAACAATGGAAAAAGCCTTCCCTGGTGGCTCAGAAGTCAAGAATCCACCTGCCAGTGCAGGAGACTTGGGTTCAATCCCTGGGTTGGGAAGATCCCCTCGAGTAGGAAATGGCAACCCCCCCCAGTATTCTTGCCTGAGAAATCCCATGGACAGAGGAGCCTGGTGGGCTACAGTCCATGGAGTCAAAAAACAGTCGGACACGACTTAGCAACTAAACAATAAACAGCAACAATAATGGAAAAGAATATGAAAAAGAATATATGTACATCTGAGTCACTTTGCTATACAGCAGAAATTAAACACATGGTTCGATCCCTGGGTTGGGAAGATGCGCTGGAGAAGGAAATGGCAAACCACTCCAGTATCCATGCCTGCAAAATCCCATGGACTGAGGAGCCTGGTAGGCTACAGTCCATGGGGTCGCAAAGAGTCAGACGCGATTGAGTGACTTCACTTTCACTTCACTTTAAATACATTATACTTTGATAAAATACAAATACATAAATTAAAAGCTGCAAAAAAAAAAAAAAAAAAACCCCAAGGAGAATGCCCTCATACGGCTCACATCCTGATAACAACAGTTAAAGACACAAATCAAGAAACTCCACCTTTCGCTAAGTTTTACAAAGGCCTCAAACAAGAGTGACAGACTGAGCTGTGATGACCGTCTGCTACAACAGCCGCTTGCCATATGTGGCTATTTTAATTTAAATTACACTACATAACATTAAAGATCCAGTTTCTTGGATGCACTATCCACATTTCGAATGCGCAAGAGTCAAGTGTGGCCAGTGGCTACCATATGGGACAATGAGAACATAGGATCTTTCCACGGTCACAGGCTCTACTGGACAGCACCAGAGAGTGAGGGCACGGAAATCCACCGAGAATGGAAGCTGAGGAAGGAGCCAGCCGTGCCAGCACAGGGCAGAATGCTTCCTAGACAGCTTGCTGCATGTGCAAAGGCCCTGGGGCAGTGGGCACTGAATGTTCAGAGAACTGACAGGTGACCAGTGTGCTAGCCAGCTCCGACACGGGGTTGGATTTTAGACTGAAAGCAACAGGAAGCAGACACAGGGAAGAACCATCATCTGAACTGTTTTAGGAAGCAGGGGAGGTAAGGAAAAGGACAAGGCTTGACCACCAGGTTTCTGCTCAGAGCAGCTGGGAGGTGACGTGCCGTGTGCTGAGATGGGGACCTGGGGTGCCCATATAAAGGTCACTTTATATATACTTTATTTGTTTTTGATATAAGGAAGGTCATCCATTCTATTTTGGACAAGTTAGGCCTGAGAGCTCCATGAGAAACCCTAGAGGAGATACAAAGTAAGCAGCTGGGTAAGCATGGTGCTCAGACAACACAGGAGGATATAAACGGGGGCATTCTGAGTACACGATGGTATCACATCCATGAGTGTGGAGGAGACGTCTTAAAGAAACAAAGAAGGTGGCCCAGGCCGAAGACTCGAGGACTCTAGTGTTGATAAGTGGCCAGGAGGTCATGAGGGGTGAGGACACAGGTCCAAGCGCTATACAATCAGGTGCCAGCAAAATACAACTCACTATCTCTTCTTGTAACTAAAGTGTAGCTGGGACGTTGATTTATTAACTGTCCGCAGCTGCTTTCACACTCTCAGGGCAGACCTGAGTTGTTGCAATGGAGACCTTACACCCTGAAAAGCCAGTGTGGCCCTTCACAGAAAGCATCTGTCAACCCCTTGATTGAAGCATGGAGTGCCCTCAGTTTCCCAGAGAAGGCCATGGCACCCCACTCCAGTACTCTTGCCTGGAAAATCCCATGGATGGAGGAGCCTGGTAAGCTGCAATCCATGGGGTGGCTAAGAGTCAGACCCGACTGAGCGACTTCACTTTCACTTTTCACTTTCATGCATTGGAAAAGGAAATGGCAAGCCACTCCAGTGTTCTTGCCTGGAGAATCCCAGGGACAGGGGAGCCTAGTGGGCTACCGTCTATGGGGTCGCACAGAGTCGGACACGACTGAAGTGACTTAGCAGCAGCAGTAGCAGCAGCAGCAGCCCTCAGTCTCCGTATCTATGAAATGGGGGCAGAAGTGCCTGGGTCGCAGTAATGGAAATGTGTCTGTAATGGGAAACACCTGAGTCTACTGAACAAGGCTGAGAGAGGAGCTCTTCATTCTCACAGCATCCAGCGTTGTTTCCACATTTGGCAAAAGCACCCAGTACCCACCCGCTCTCTAGAAATAACTGCTGAAGTGAATTTGTAAATACAAACAGAGCCAGTGTCATCCAAGCCACCACTTCCAATGTAGAATGGATGTATACCGAGCGGTTCTAAGTCAGCTCTTTGTGGCCAGCCAGTCTCCCTCAGACTCCCATCCAACCTGAAACAAAAGCATGAGTCCATGAACAACTGGTTTTCATGGAAAAAAGTTGTTTACAGAGCCTATGTCCTCATCATTAATCTTAGGGGGAGAAGACGGAATTGTTCACCATCCTCTGCTTACCCCGGAACGCTGCCCCAGCTCAGGCTATCCATCTGGCAAGAACAGCCAATCATATTGGCTATTCAGACTACACTGGTTCCTAGGCAACCAGAACTATAGTCACAGAAACAGGCTGTTGATGGCAGTAAGAAATATGAAGACAGGGACAGAGAGTCGATGAGAAGAGTGCCCTGAAGCTCATGACCTAGACGGAACACTTGCCCACAGTCACTTAATCCATCTCCCAATCCTAGCTGCTCACCCACCCTCAGCAGGTGCCCTGTCCCAGGGCCCCAGCAGAAGCAGGTGGCATGACTCCCCGGATCACTGGCAGCTACCTGGATGGCTTCAGAATGTTCCTGCCTTCAGCCCACCTTAGAGAAAGCCAGCAGATTAAGCAGAGAGAAGATAGGAAGGGCCAAGATCCTTCTGGACACAGGGCCCATGATGGAGATATTCAGAAATGATAACCAAGGAAAAAAAAGTACCTGTTATGGATGGACTCACTGCTTGTGCCTGCCCAAAATTTGTTATGTTGAAACTCTAACCCTCAATGCGATGGTATTAGGAGGTGGGGCCTTTGGGAGGTGATTAGGTCATGAGGGGGCTTCCCTCAATAGCTCAGTTGGTAAAGAAGCTGCCTGCAATGTAGGAGACCCCGGTTTGATCCCTGGCTCGGGAAGATCCCTGGAGAAGGGAAAGGCTACCCACTCCAGTGTTCTGGCCTGGAGAATCCCATGGACTGTCGAGTCCTTGGGTCGCAAAGAGTCGAACACGACTGAGCGACCTTCACTTTCACTACTTTCTAGGTCATGACGCTGGAGCCTTGTAAGGGCATCAGTGCCCTTGTAAGAGGAGAACGTGAGTGCTTGCTCTGCTCTTTCACTGCCTTGATGTGTGAGGACAAGATGAGGTCAAGGAGACAGTCGTCCATAAACCAGGCAGTGGGCCCTGACCACACGCTGACATTGGATTCTGCTGCCTCCATAACTATCAGAAATACCTGTCTGTTGTTTAAGCCGTGTCCTCTGTGGTATTTTATGTTATAGCAACCTGAACTACGACAGCACCTTTGGGACTCAGGCAACGCCCGTTCTACAAACGACTTTACAGCTTATTCAGTTTCAGGGGGGAAACGGCTCATCCTTTCATTCAACCATAATATCCAAAGTGAAGTATCTGCTTCTAAGAACTGAGAGGCCCACAGTCAAGATGCTGTCACTGAAGCTAAATGACTTAGCCAAGGGTCGCCTTAAGAAATAAGACTGAAAGAAATCCAATGAGACCTAAAGAAAGCTCCTGCCAGGAGCCCCAGCGGCCCTTTCTGGGCTTCTGAGCAACGGACATGCTGGCAATTTTCAGATGCAGAAGCATTCCTGACTTTCCTGCTGTCTGGTGCCTCTGTCTTCTCAGGGTCTTCACAGACACGGAACCTCACCCCTGAGAAGCCCTAAGAGGCAGGCTGGGCAAGCTCGGAGCCGCTAGACCCTCTCAAAAGCCCCCAGACTGAGAGAGAGAGGAGCCACACGAGGATGGTAGAGACCAAAACTCCATTTTCCCATCTGTGACCACAGCCGCCCACAGAGCTTCGACCCCATCCCAGAAGCACTCACCTGGTGCAGCTGGTCCCCAGGGCCTCTCGGGTCCTGGGCACTCTCTCAGCTACAATTCCGATCCCAGCCCAAACTCATCAACCTTCCCCCAGATGCGCTCCCAAATTCCACTTCCTTGTCTTGGCAAACGCCACATCCTCTCCTTGGACATCTAAGCATAAATCCTCCGCTTGTATTCCCCGCTGTCTTTATAACCTTCCCTCCCCTGCTCATCAATCACTGCGGCCTGTTGCTTCATCCTTCATCACTTCCCGCCATCCCTCCCGGACCTTCTATTTTGCTGCTCACAGGTCCACACAGGCAGCAGTTTCCCTATTTGTGATTTTGGGGTTTTTTTTTTTTCAGGTCATGAGTGGTTCCACAGGCAAAGCAGGCTGAACTCTCCCATACAACCACCACTTTTACCCTCAGATGCTGATGGCCCTTGGCTGTCCCTGCAGAGCCAGGGTGTGGGGATCTGCAGGAGGCGGAGGGAGCCCCTGGGATGGGGGTCTCCGGCTACACAAAAGACAGAGCACTTAACGCTGCTTTTCTTAGCAGAAGCCCAGCCTCGAGGGGCTGCAGCGGAAGGAGGGCACAGCGGTGGGGTCTAATCGATGGACTCAGATCACACTGACTCAAGTACTTCCTGTCCCTTTCCTGTGTGTGTCCCATCCATCCGTGCTGAGAAGTGTCTTCTGCAGCAGAATTCTCCTCTCCCTGACTCCCCCCGCCCACCGCCCTCCTGCCGTCTTCTATCTGGAAACAAAGGCTACTATTGCTACCAGAACTTCTTTTCCAGATAAGAAAGCGGCAGTTAGAGACGTGCCAGCGGTTTCTCAGGAACCAAGATGGAGGGACTCACCTGGATGGAGAAGCTCAGGGCTTCTCAAACTTTCCTGCCCAAAAGTCATCCGGGCATCTTTACAAATCACTGGTTAAACGGAGATTCTGACTTGGACTCAAAGGTGGGCCCTTTGATTCTGCCTTTCTAAGAAGCAAAGAGGAGGGTGATGCTGCCCTCCCAGGCGGGGGCGGGGGGGACCATCCCAGGAGTCACAGGGATTTCAACACGTGAACCTCCATCCCCACCCCCTCTCCCAATCCCATGTGCCATCCTGCACCTCCAGTCTGCTGCTGCACCCCAGAGGGGAGACACAGGACTCTCCATCTTTCTCTTTCCTTATTCCACTGCTCTCCGGAGACAGAATGAAGCTATCAGGTGGGGCTACAAAAGCTGCCCAAAGGCACCCCAAACCTGAACGCAGAAGCACAGAAATCCTGCAACTAAAAGAGAAAATATTCTGCAGGGACTTTTAAAACATCCCCGTCTTCGGTTTCACTCTTACCCAGGTCCTCCTTGATTTGCTCTTTCACAGGGAACCATCATAGAAAAAGAGACACGTGTTCAGTCTAGTTACCAGCTGTCATGGACTGTACCCCGCCGAGGCAGCTTGTGCTCCCTGAGTTCCTCTCCACTCCTGCAGCCCTGACAGCATTATCCTTCCGTGGAAGCTTCTTTCCTGCCACAGACCACACATGGCTACCCTATCTTATTATTCTTCACAAGCATGTGACTTTAGGTGCACGGAAAGGCACTCTCTTAATATACACTTCTTAAAATCTTTGGACTGGAAATAAGCAAATCGATAGTAGAAAAACTCCCAGTTATTCAGACAGCAGAGATGCGATTTTAGAGAATAGTTGCCAGGTATAGAACCAGTCCCAGTCATTTCCACTCTCTCCATTTTTAAAAAACAAAAGTGTTAGGGGATGGAGGGTGGGATTCTGTGAAGGAGTAAATATACTATCTTAAAGATTTAAAAACATTTCAGAAATAGTATCAAGGAGAGAAGACTCTGGCTAGTACGCATGGACCGGCTCATCCAGGCCATATTTGAGAAGGAGCTTCCATTATAATGCGGCCGTTTGGCCTGGAGTTTTAAAAACACCCTGGTAGGTGGGCTTCCCAGGTGGCGCTAGTGGTAAAGAACCCACCTGCCAATGCAGTGAGACATAAGAGATGTGTGTGATCCCTGGGTCAATCATGGCAACCCACTCCAGCATGCTTGCCTGGAGAATCCCATGGACAGAGGAACCTGGTGGGCTCTAGTCCACAGAATCTCAAAAGAGTCAGACATGACTGAAGCAACTTAGCACACACTTCCCTGGTGGCTCAGCGGTAAAGAATCTGCCTGCCAATACAGGAGATGCGAGTTCGATCCTTGGGTTGGGAAGATCCCCTGGAGAAGGAAATGGAAACCCATTTCAGTATTCTTGCCTGGGAAATCCCATGGACAGAGGAGCCTGGAGGGCTACAGTCCATGGCCTCACAAAAGAGTCAGACACGACTTAGTAGTCACAAAGTAGTCAAAACATTAAGTAGTCAAAACAACAATAACATCCCCCTAGGGTGGACTTAGGACACCTTATCCCAGCTTCTATCTAACACAATCTCTCCCAACTCAGCCCTCAGCCAACAGAAGCCTGGTCATTTATTAACTCAACTGGGAAAGAGGGCGGGGACACTGGGGACACGTGAGCTGAATCCCTTAAGGCTGAGGAGCGGATTTTCCCAAACACATGGTCACAGTATCTTTTTCGTGTCTCCCGAAAGCTTTTAGACAGATCTGAGCCCTGACAGCTAGCTAGTTCAGTAGCCGATTAGCACCTACCACTCTTTAACTGATTTTCAGTTTAGAGACTTCTCAAAAATAGGTTGGAACCGTTCTTTCCGGCTTAGGCTCAAGTCCCGGGTGGTAGTACATATTCCATGCATCGAACAATACTACACACGAACAAAAACCAGGGCAGGCAAAGCGCAGGGCCTGTGGCACTGAAAAGCCTCCAACACGATGCACCTCCATTGTACAATGATGCTGTCTCCAGCTACAGGGAGAAAGACAAATGATCGGTGCACACCTGCTCTTTAGAATGGTTCGCTGCTAAAGAGCTGGAGCCTGGAAAACCACGAGGCTCAGCCTAGCATTACATCACCGCACTGAGCCAGGTCCTCATTGAAACCCCAGGCACAGGGACGAGTGAGGAAGCCCCACATGGCAACCCGCGTCCCTACTACAACACACAGACCAATCCCTGGAGTCCTTTCATCTACACATCAATGGCTCCCATGACCACTTTACTGCCTCCCCACCCCCAAACCCCCACACAACACTCTTTTCTGAAACACATTCTTCTCTTCGGGAAAGGAGAGCAGGTAAGGAGGGGATGACCTGCAGCCAGATCTATTCAATAAGCCCCATCCTCCAGACAGCCCCATGTGGGTAATGGAGATGACCATTTAAAAACGGAAATCCTAATAAACACCCATCCAGTATAAAGGCCCCACTGGCTCTTGGTTTACAGAAACTGGATGCACAGTCAAATGCTTCTTCCACCAATGGACCAATGACAAGACTGTTTGGCTGGCTTTACTAATAATAGCGAGCAGCCTTGTCCTCCGATCTTCACCAGTCAGTGTGTGGACGCTTGGGTTAATCCGACTGAACATCTATCAACGAAGCTCCACGCCATCCGTCTAGCTAGCTATGTGAGTGGCTGCCCCTAAACTGGTCTGTCTCCATGGGCACGGCACTGCCACCCTCAAGGATTCTTCCCATGAGGCCCTTGTTAATGCCCGGCTGTTCCCTTTGCAGGAAATACCACTGTGCCGGGGGGTGCGGTGTTAAGATGCTGGGAGAAGCACCCCCCCCCCCCCCGCGCCCCAAGCACGCACTGAGCTGCTGAACAACCATCAAATTCCAGGGGGGTCAGTTCTGCCCCCAGGAATCTCCAGGGGCTGCCAGATGCTCATTCCAGAGCGGGGCGCGAAACGCTAGAAGGGGAGCCATCAGGTAAAAACTACGCTAGGCTGCCCGAGAACGTCAGGGCCAGCCCCAGCTCCAGGCTGCACGGGGCATCAGGTGAGGGGATACTAACAAAGCCCCAGCACCCTCTCCTCCTGGGAGGATTCGGGGGGCCCTCCGGGGCGACGGGCGGAGGACTTACATTGCCTCGGAAGCCTCCTGGTTCAGGTCGCTGGCTGGGACTGGCTGCAGAGACTGCGACCCTCCCATCCTCGCTGTGCCCTGGAGTGCAGGCTAGCCGCGAGCAGGGCCAGCGTCCTGGCACGGTACCTCCAGCGGGAGCCCGGGATGGGCCGGCCTGCGGCCGGGGCTGCTGCACTGCAGATGGGAGCAGCTTCTGGCATCCGGGGCGGCGGCGGCGGCGGCGGCGGGGAGCTGCGGCTTCGGGACCCGAGCCGGAGCCCGGGGAGCGAGCGCCGCGGAGGTGTGCGCGCGAGGGTGGCCGGCGCGCGCCCCCAGTGTGTGCGCGAGGGTGGCCGGCGTGCGCGGCTCTGCCCGGGGCGCGCGAGTGTGAGCGTGAGCGCCGGCGGGGTCCAAAGGGATCTGCTCTTAAAGCCCCCGGCAGCTCGGCTCCCGCGTAGGACACGGTGATGTCATCATCCGCGAGCAGCCCCCGACGCCCGCATCTTCACAAAGCTCCAGCGCTGGCTCGGGAAACCGGGCCAGGGGGAGGGCGGGCGAAGACCCTCCCTCTCTACCCCCGAGTCGCCTCCCCCAGCCTTCCGCAGCCTCGCCCCGATCGCCGGCATTGTGTGGCTTGGAAATGCAAATACACTTCGGACCCGGGAGTCGGGGGCCCCAGGGGGGCAGGCCGCGGTGGTCCCGGCTAGGCGAACCATGGTGGGGGGCGGGGAAGGGTATCCTCTTTCCGGCCGGCTCACCCCTCCCGGAGGGAGGGAATGGACTCTCCCAGGGCTGGGCGGGCAGGTAAACAGTCTGCAGCGGAAAATGTGCTAGACGCTTGCAGTGTCCCGGTGGCTTCTGCCTTCTTCAGGCTGAGGCCTGTACCAGGGAGATGCGAGAGCCTGACTCCCGGGTCCCCCCCTGCCACCCCCACTCCCCACCTCACCTGAGCCCAGGTCCTGCCTCCAAGGACACAGTTTGGGGGTAGGGAGGATTGGGGAACCCTGCTACTGAATCTGAAGCACCCCCATCTTTAGCCACCACAGGAGGCTCCACGGAGACGCCCCTTGCAAAGGCTCATTCCCAACCGTCAGAGGTCAGGCCAGCTGAGAGGGCCCATCCGTGTCAGGCCTTTAAGACCACAAGAGTGTCCAGGGGAAAGGCAGCGCTCCATGACACACAATCTAACCATCTGTCTCCGTGATTCTGAGCCCAAACCGGGCCTGCAGGAATGTCTGTGACACCCCATTCAGTGCCCCCAGCCCCCACCTCCATTCCTCTGCTGGGGCAAGCTGTGCCCCGCTAGCCAGGCCCCCTCGCCCTGCTCTGGCTGCTCCCAAACCCTCCAGACTTCCTGGGGCTCCTGGGCCTCCTCCTCGCAGGCTACTCAAGAAGGATTTCATCTCCTTTTGGTTCAGGAGGTTTGGGGGCCCACCTGGAAACTGACCGTCCATCCCCATTCTGAGGTCCAATCAGACTCACAATGGAATTAAAGCGGAACCTCTGAGGAAATGGTAACCCACTCCAGGATTCTTGCCTGGGAAATCCCAGGGACAGAGGAGCCTGGTGGGCTACAGTCCAAGGGGGTGCAAAAGAGTCGGACAAGACTGAGCTACTGAGCACATCTGGTGTGTACGTCGAAAACTCATCTTCATTTTCCCAGCATTTCTTTAGAGTCAGCCTAAAATGCATGTAACTTGTGGCCAAAACAAAAATAAAATGGAAACAAAACTGCTCAAAACATTCTGAAATGTCCTCCACACACTGAGTGTGTCCTAAAACTGGGGCTGAGGATGTTTGGATGAGTACTTTTGAAGTTGTGACTCAAATGTCAGGATGGTTCCAGAGCCTCATGGTGGGCTGACTTTCCTCTACTGATATTTAAAATTAGTGTCAAACAGAGACCAGAAAGTCAAAATTGTTTCCTGGGCTGCAACAACATGAAATGTCCAGGCTACACTGAGAAGGTTGACCTTCTCGAATTTATATGACAATAGCTAATGATCCCGTTAGTCTCACAGAGAAGGTGACTGTCAGGGGGTGGCCAGGTGAGATTTGCTCCTGAAAGCACCTCCCATAACCTGTCACTCACAGTCAGTGCCAGGAGTCACCTGGTGGCAGGGATTCTGAGCTTTGCTCATCTGATCATTCTCGGCACCCCAAGGGTTCATTTTTTCATCAGAAAACAGACCTCTTGGGCCTCATATGCAGCTAGGAGTCCAAAGAACCTTACCACGTGGAGCTGAAAACTTCCTAAGTGCTAACTTAGGGAAAGCTATGACAAACCTAGACAGCATATTAAAAAGCAGAGACGTCACTTTGCTGACAAAGGTCGTTATGTCAAAGCTATGGTTTTTCCAGTAGTCATGTACAGATGTGAGAGTTGGGCCTTCTGTGAGAGTTGGGCCATAAAGAAGACTGAGCGCTGAAGAATTGATGCTTTTGAATTGTGGTGCTGGAGGAGACTCTTAAAGATTCCCTCAGACAGCAAGGAGATCAAGCCAGTCAATTCGAAAGGAAATCAACCCCGAGTGTTCATTGAAAGGAATGATGCTGAAGCTCCAATATTGCGGCCACCTGATGTGAAAAGCCAACTCATTGGAAAAGACCCTGAGGCTGGGAAGGACTGAAGGCAGGAGAAGGGGGCAACGGAGGATGAGATGCTTGGATAGGATCACTGACTGAATGGATATGAATTTGAGCAAACTCGGGAAGACAGTGGACAACAGAGGAGCCTGGTGTTCGGCAGTCCACGGGGTCCCAAAGGGTCAGACACAACTTAGCGACTGAAGAACAACAAACCTAGACTTCACCTTTTGAGGAAAGTGACCACTTCCCTGGGCACTGATGGTGTCTATGGCCAGCCCTAGGAAAATACACAGGGAAAAAATGAGGAACAACAATTAGAACTCATCCGCTCATTTTTTTCATGATACATAAAAGCACCAAACCTTCCAAGTGTCCTGATCCGTAACAGGTAGGGGTCTGCTGCAATAACTAGAGAGGGCTTTGAAATGAGACAGGAGGTCAAATCCCGACCTCTCCCTCGTTTGGTGTGTGGCCTTGAGCCAACTGCTTGGCGGTACTGAACCACCGCTTCCTCAGCTGGCAAGAGAGAGAAAGCATCTGTTCTGCAGAGTATTGGGAAAACTGAATTATACATATGAAATCCCAGGACCAGGACTAACTGGTGCTTGAGCGGTGCTAATTTTCCTTCCTTCTTTATTAGAAACATTTTCCCCTAAGCACAGCACCACATAGAAAATGAGGGGGCATTGCAGCGAAGGGCTTTTATTTAGAATCTCAACAATCGTAAAGTTACGACCTAGTGACACTTCATTTATGTGTCACTGACGCCATCGCAGTGACGTTAACAACATGGCCAAGAACCAGGGGAAAAACAATCTGGGTGCCGCTGAGGTCAATGCAACTGAAATCCATGCGTTACTAGTTTGTATAATAAACTTGTGGAAGAACTTTTCAGACTCTCATTTAAGACATTTGATGGTTTACTTTACACACAGTTTAAAACAAGCCTGGGGACTTCCTTGGAGTCGGCGGTTAACACGCCGCACTTCCACCGCAGGGGACATGGGTGTGATCCCTGGTCAGGGAACTAGGATCCCTGCATGCCACACAGTGCAGCCCAAAAATAATAATAATAAAACAAGCTTGGTTATCTAGTAATTCAGCCTACAGAAAAAAAAAGGAAAACGTGTAAAACATGGAGAGGGGAGTGATTAGAGAGGAAAAGAGCCATGCTATGGACTGAATGTATCTACCCCCAAAATGTCATATACTGAAGCCCTGATATCCAATTTGATGATATCTGGAGGGGGCCTTTGGGATGTACTTAGGGTTAGATTAAGTCACAAGGGTCTAGCATCTCCGACTCAATGGACATGAATCTGAGCAAATTCTGGGAAACAGTGAAGGAGAGGGAAGCCTGGCCTGCTACAGTCCACGGGGTCGCAAAGAGTCAGACACGACTTAGAACTACAGCGACAAGAGGAGAAAGAGACACATGATCTCTCTCTCTGCCATTTCAAGGACACAGCAAGAAGGCAACCATCTGCACACCAGAAGCAGGACTCTCTTTAACCCGACCACGCTCGCACCCTGATGCGAGCTTCAGACTTCCCACCTCACAACTGTGAGAAATCAACATTTTTGTTGAAGTCACCGGGCCCAAGTTCTTTGTGTTATAGAGGCCCACAAGAGGACCAACCAAGAGAGGCTGTTTTAAGATATAGGGCTAAGGGACCAAGAATAACTAACAAGAAGGGAAAAGATAAAAAAAGAAAGAAAGCAACAACTCTCCAAGTTAGACCAAGGAAATTCGAAACAATTTCAGGGCCATTTAACCCAGCTCCTGGGTTCTTGTTATCCACAAGAACCACTGATAGCTCAGAAACCACTGGCTACATCCCACTCTGGCCTGTTTACTGCCTCCAAATCCTCTCTTCTTCACCCACCCCCACCCCAAGTGATGGCCAAGGAAGCTAAATAATGGGTTTGCACAATAAGAAAGCACAGATTCCACCCCAAATTATTAAAATGCCAGCAGCTAGCCTTGCAATCACAGATTCCCTAGTGTACTCAAGCCTGCACTGAGCACTCACTTGGGCCAGGCCCTTGGCCGGAGCTGAGGCTGCAGACAACCTATCAGTGCGCTCTGCTTCATCCCGACTTTCCTTCCCAGACCGCTGCTTTCAGGTGGCCGCTCCTCCCTTCCTTACCGCCTCTTCACGCCCAGCCCACACTCCAGACTCTACCCTGGCCACCCTGGGAGGGGCAGAGGCCGCCACAACAGGGTACCTCCTCTCACCACCAAATCAGGGATGCCCAGACTTTCTAACCATGGCCCTTGTTGCTAAGTCGTGTCTGACTTCTGCAACTCCATGGGCTGCAGCCCACCAGGCTCCTCTGTCCATGGGATTTCCCAGGCAAGAAGAATACTGGAGTGGGGTTGCCATTTCCTTCTCCAAGGGATCTTCCCAAATCAGGGATGGAACCTGCGTCTCCTGCATTGGTAGGTGGATTCTTTACCCCTGAGCTACCAGGGAGACCCCGAGGTCCCTCCCTCTGTCGCCCTCGGGACCAGAGCATGCATACTATAGGATGCTAAAGGTAGGCTAAGCCCACTTAGATGGGCTCCACTGCCAACCCTCCTACCGATGTCCCCAGAACATCCTAGAAACCTAGATAAATCCAAGAATGCACCCATCATTTCTAGAACAATTAGAGATTCCACATTTACTAGTGCACTTAGCATCTGCCTGGCCTATAGAAGATGAGTCTGTTCTCAAGTTACTTTCTGACACATACGTACCAGAAAGTTCAGCAAACCTGCCCAATTCTTGTAGCTGAGAGATAAGATATACGATACAGACTCTGAAATCCCACTCGGGTCCAAGGGACTGAACCACACATAGTCAGAAAGGGCAAGTAATTTGAAGCACCTCTGACACCCCAAGGAGAACACACTTAAGTGGCTTTATCTTTGCCTCCAGCCTCAGGGAAGTCTGCAGTTGCCATAGCAGCAACTCTCTCCAAACAAGACTAATGGACCCCTGTGCTGCTAATTAGCCTGTGCACACTTGCTAAAAGAAAGTAGGTCAGATCACAGGAAAATCCATCTGGAGAGCACTGGGAATGTAAATACAGATGGAAAACGGGCCCGGGCAAGGTCCTGTTTCTTCAAGTATCTCGCCTTCACCATCACGGGGCGGGGGGCAGGGGGAGGGGGGCAGCTAGTGGGGGGACAGGAGAGAGACTGCACAAAAGCACGTGGACCTTCTCTTTAGGAAGCTGACCTTTCCACAGGCTCCACCATCACCACTCGCTTGCAACTTGTTCCTTCAACTGAGACCCAGGAAGTCCAGCTGCACACCCCACAACTCCACCCAGCTTGTCACATGCTGCCTTGCCTAAAACTACAAGAGCTGCGGACTTTCCTTGCGGTCCGATGGCTGGGACTCCACACTCTCAGTGCAGGGGACTCAGGTTTGTTCCCCGGTCAGGGAGTTAGATCCCACATGCCGCAACAAAAATCGAAGATCCCAACTGAGACCCGGCATAGCCAAATAAATAAAAAGAAAAAATAAAAGACTGTAAGAGCTGGGAGCCGTTTGATTTCAGACCCGAGTTCAGGCCCATGTTCAGCAACCACAGGTAAGCAAGACGGTGAGACAAGCAAAGCCGACCAGCAAGCAGGAGACCCGCCTGCAGGCACTTTATCCATCCAGGGTTTACGTTTTGGGGTCCATTTTCCTGGGCTTTTGAAGACACAGCTTTTATGTCGCACAGCCTTGCTGCAAAAGTTGTCCACTGCCTTCAGGAGAAAGTCCCAATTCAATATCCTGGCCTTGATCCCAACACTGGGTCCATCCTGCACTGGAGCAGGGCCCAGGTCCCCCATTGCACTCCATGTGCTACCTCCAGCAAATTTTAGCTTTGGTGCTTTCTCACCTCATCGGAATCTCACTGTATCCTGTGCCTGTGTCTGGCGTCCCTGCTCTCCGGCCTGCCCTGGCAAAAGTCTTCATTCTTACGATGAATAGAGAAAAGGGAGGAGCTTGTCAGGCTTCCCAGGTGGTTCAGTGGTAAAGAATTCATCTGCCTATGCAAGAGATGCAGGAGACTTGGGTTTGATCCCTGGATCGGGAAGATTCCCCTAGAGTAGGAAATGGTAACCCACTCCAGCATTCTTGCCTGGAAAATTCCAGGAATGGAGGAGCCTGGTGGGCTACAGTCCATAGGGTTGCAAAGAGTCAGACATGACTGAGCGACTGAGCTCATCGTCAGGTTCTCTCATTTTTAGATCTGACTGTCTTCTGCACTCCAACATTGAATATCATGTGGTCACCCTGGGGACTCTGAGTGGTTAACTTGGGTTGAAGAGCCAGCTCAGGTAAAACCCCATCTTTTGCAGGGTTCTCTTGCTCACTCTTTGAAAAGCGCTGATCTTCTATGCTTTTTTCACCTCCTTTACCATATTTACACCTGAGATCTTTCAAAGATCCTTTCAAGCAAGGACCACTCCAACAGCTACTACTCTTCATGGGGGAAAAATTCATTTCTCTTATGATGCAGCCATGAAATTAAAAGATGCTTGCTCCTTGGAAGGAAAACTATGACAGACCTTGACAGCATATTAAAAAATGCAGACATCACTTTGCTGACAAAGGTCCACATAGTCAAAGCTATGGTTTTTCCAGTAGTCATGTACAGATGTGAGAGTTGGATCATAAAGACGGCTGAGCACCAAAGAACTGATGCTTTTCAAACTGTGGTGCTGGAGTAGACTCTTGAGAATCCCTTGGACAGCAAGGAGATTCAACCAGTCAAACCGAAAGGAAATCAATCCCTAAGATTCATTGGAAGGACTGATGCTGCAGCTGAAGCTCCAATACTTTGACCATCTGATGCAAAGAGTTGACTCACTGGAAAAGACCCTGATGCTGGGAAAGATTGAAGGCAGGAGAAGGGGGCGACAGAGGATGAAATGGTTGGATGGTATCGCTGACTCAATGGACATGAGTTTGAGCAAAAGTCCATGACATAATGAAGGACAGCGAAGCCTGGGTGCTGCGATCCATGGGGTCCCAAAGAGTCAGACACGACTCAGCAACTGAACAACATGATACAAGGTAAGGGCTGAGGATTTTGGTATTAGATCCAGGAAGGCAACCCAGAATGTGCTAGAAAAGGAATCAGTAAAGAGAGACCAGACTCATCTTTTTTTTTTTTTTTTTGGCTGCACTGGGTCTTAGTTGCGGCATGCCGGATCCTCATAGCTAAACGCAGGCTCTTTAGCTTCAGCATATGGGGATCTAGTTCCGTGACCAGGGATCGAACCCCAGACCGCTGCACTGGGAGGGTGGAATCTTAACCACTGGACCACCAGGGAAGTCCCAAGACTCACTTTTATTTTAAAATTAAGAATTCAGGATACATTTTACGTCTTTGATTCCTACAAGAAGGAGGGAAAGCAGGCCAACACTAAAACCCAGGGCTGTGCAAAAGTTAGGACAGCACTGTGTTAAGAAGTCTCATCACATATGAAAAAGAAATCAGTAACACAAACACCACATCCCAAAAGATTAAATAAAAGCCTTAAAATCCTTCTTTCTTTACCAAATAAATTCAGCTCTTTTGAGATGGAAATGGTAGAAGACACTCCTGAGATAACATTTTAGAAAATATATCCTACCTCATGTCAAGAAATGACTCAAGCTTGCAACTCAAGACAGCAAAAGAATCTTGAAAGAAAAGTTAGATAAAAGCCAGAGAAAGTGAGCTTATCCTGAAAGGACTTACCTGAGCCCTGGCTAGAATCAGCTGCAGGGCTGGATCTAACTTCCCCAGCAGCCGAAGCAAAAAGGAAATCAACACTGAATATTCATTGGAAGGACTGATGCTGAAGCTGAAGCTCCAATACTTTGGCCACCTGATGTGAACAACTGACTAGTTGGAAAGGACCCTGGTGCTGGGAAAGATTGAAGGCAGGAGGAGAAGGGGATGACAGAGAATGAGCTGGTTGGATGGTATCACCAACTCAATGGAAATGACTTTGAGCAAACTCTGGGAGATGATGATGGACAGGGAAGCCTGGTGTGCTGGTCGATGGGGTCGCAAAGAGTCAGATGCACCTGAGCGACTGAACAACAACAACAAGCAAAAAGGGAAACAATCTTTTCAATTACACAATTCATAAAACCTAGCAGATTTTTTTTTAACGGCCATTCCATGGATAAACAGCTTTTTGCATGATTGCCATTCTCAATATGTTCATTCCTATGGATTCTCCATGAGGAGATGGTGTATACAGTAGACAGTGCCTTCAACAATACCTTTCCACCAACACGACCTTCAGTTTCATGTGGCTACTTCAGCAAGCACATCGGCAGCTACCCAGCTCCACCAGCAATTAATAAAATCAGAAGTTCTGGGAAGGATAGGGACTTCCCTGGTGGTCCAGTGGTTAAGATTTCGCCCTCCAGTGCAGGCAGGTGAGGGTTTGCTCCCTGGTTAAGGAGCTAGGATCCCACATGCCTCAAGGCCAAAAAACCAAAATATGAAATGGAGACAATATTGTAACAAATTCAATAAAACTTTACAAATGGTCCACATCAAAAGAACTATTGAAAAAATAAATGAACTTCCCTGAGGATACATTTGTGGTTATCCCATCCTACAGAGAGGGTCCCCTCATCTATGCTCCCGAAAAGACTCAAATGTATCTATAGTTATATAAGGCGAATTTTACAAAGAAGAAGCCAAGGTCAGCCTTGGAAGATGTTCATCAACAAAGCAACCACTTCTGGACTCAGCTGTCCCTCACATTGTCCTGGCTTCACAAGTCCTTGCCAGTGTCTCTCGTTGATTGTGGGGAAATATGCACCACCAACCGGAGAAGGCAATGGCACCCCACTCCAGTAGTCTTGCCTGGAAAATCCCATGGACGGAGGAGCTTGGTGGGCTGCAGTCCATGGGGTTGCTAAGAGTCAGACACGACTGAGCGACTTCACTTTCACTCTTCACTTTCATGCACTGGAGAAGGAAATGGCAACGCACTCCAGTGTTCTTGCCTGGAGAATCCCAGGGACGGGGGAGCCTGGTGGGCTGCCGTCTATGGGGTCGCACAGAGTCGGACACGACTGAAGCGACTTGGCAGTAGCAACAGCAGCATACACCACCACCAACTGCAAAGAAAACTGCAAACCTAGCAGAAGCTGCAGGACACCATGAAGTGGACGAATCTGATCCTGAGGAATTGCTCAAAAGCCACCCAGAGCCCTTGAGAAATGGCAATCTGTGAACAACTGAAGAGGAAAAACTCTCAAAAATGAGGAAGAAGGTAGCTTCCAAGCGAGGACGTCCAAGAATGGAAAGAGCCCTTCAGAAAACTGCTGAAGCATGTATATTAAATGAAACATTTATGTTAAAACTGAATCATTTATGTTAAAAGTGACTCTGTTCTTGAGATGCAGGAGTCAAGTGTGAAGAATATGCAAGTCTGAAAATCTGCCAGAAAAATATGGCCAAAATCCTTTGTTCATGCTAAGCATTAACATGTGGTTATCATTAAAGTCCACATTCTGTTAAATATAAATCATTTTCATAATTTTTTCACTTCTTTCTTCAACATCAAGGCCCAATCAAACATTTTCCACACAATCACCTTAAAAGTTCCATTCAGTAAGTAGATTCATGTTAAGTGGCCTTTCTCAGGGAACAGTTTTCTTTAGATAATCTGGACTCCTTCCTGTAGCTAATTTTATCAACCAAGTTTAAGATCATAGGCAAAACCACACAGGTAGACATTTGGCCAAATAAAACTCCAGCCTCTGGAGTGCAAGCTTCTGCGTAGAAATAGTGGAATTTCATTCAAGCCAGGGAACAGAGAACCAACTGACTGGGGCCAAAAACATAACCAGTGAAATCCATCTTTCTTCCCAGAGAACTATTTCCAAGAAGAACTGAATATTGCAAAAGCACTGTAAAAACATTTCAGTCCTTGTTAGAAGGGCTTAAATATTGTATTTGATTGGACTGTCGATGTGTTAATCCACAGAGTTCCTCTAGAGCTTACTACTGTGTACCAGGAATAAGAGGCCTTTTAAACAGAACATCCAGGGGTAAACAGAGAGGAAACCTCCCCGCTGCCAAAATAGACAGCAAAGCTGCTTTCCGAAGCCAGACTGGAGAAACGGGTTGAGAAGTGCAGGTGCCACCCGTCTGGACTGGGGGAGGTCTCGCCTCAGTGGCACCACCGTGGCCGTTCAGTGGGGAAACGCTTCCAAGATGGAAATGCAAACAAGTGCGTGCCGGAGTACTGGACTCTGGCCCTTGCTTCGCTGGGTCCCTGGGACGACCCCTGCCCTAGAGCAGCGGCCCCTTCAGGAAGGCGGCAGGGTTGTCAGCTAGTCTGGAATCACTGATTTCCTTCCCGCCCCCAACGAGCGGTTTGACACAGAGCCTGACACGGGACTGCCCTACTTGTGAGCGGAGCAGTGGGAACCGAGCACCGAGGCCCAGAACTGCTGACTCAAGGCTCTGGGATAGAAGAGCAATCCAGAAAGGCTGGGCCAGAAATAGCAGCCGTGAGCATCTTCTGAGACATAATTAGCATAGCATCTGAGAGCGGAGGGGGTGAATGAGTGTGAGTGTGTGTGTGTGTGTGTGCTTGCAGGCGTGTGTGTGTCCACCCATGTGCTGCTGCTGCTGCTGCTAAGTCGCTTCAGTCGTGTCCGACTCTGTGCGACCCCATAGACGGCAGCCCACCAGGCTCCCCCCGTCCCTGGGATTCTCCAGGCAAGAGTACTGGAGTGGGGTGCCCTGCCTTCTCCATGTGCTGCTGCTGCTGCTAAGTCGCTTCAGTCGTGTCTGACTCTGTGCGACCCCATAGACAGAAGCTCACCAGGCTCCCCCGTCCCTGGGATTCTCCAGGCAAACCCTAAAAATGCATCCTTCTTTTCATAACCACCCCACAGGCCCTGTCTGTGTAATTCCCAAGGCACTTGCCTATCTGTCACTGGATGTAATTACATCCCTTTGCCTGAGGAAAAGGGATTATTTTTCCCCAATACTCAGATTTTTAAGAATTGATCTCTCCATGGGAAGACATTCTTTCCATGACAACAGACTGACCCAATTCTGCCTCATCCCGTTGACCTTAAGAAAATGTGTGAGAGACATTTCTAGGTCTCCTGACAGCTTTCAGAGGCTGATGACTTATAAAAAGTTCAGTGCAGAGTTAAGTGCATGGTATATTCACATTTTTTTTTTCCGCATCTCTTTAAGCCATTAATCCAGAAAGACGAAGGGGTCCTTCCTACTTTTTGTGAACATTTCCATGGGGCAGTGACTGTCCAGCCCAGGAACATGCCTCTGGTCTCCTAGCATCAGGGGTACCAAAGGTTCCTGGTTTCTGAAAGGTCAGCTTCGCTCTCCAGAGGGGCCTGCTCTGACCCTTACAAACTAGGGTGGCTGCCATCCCCAGGCACCCCCAGCACCCAGCTTCTCCTTACAAAGCAGAGGTCTGGGCCAGGTCCGCTTCCGGAGGGCTAGGCCACGCCTCCCACGTGCCCCACGGAATGCCCAGTGCTGGCACTCGGAGACCTTTAACAGCTCTGGGTGGACAGATGGGTGGACAGATCTGTACTTAAGAGACACAGAGGAGAGAGGCAGAAACCAAAGTCCTTCCGTGAGGTCAGAGCTGAAGAAGGATCAGGAGAGCGATCCCAAGGATATGTCTTCTCACTGGTATCCCATGCAAGTGCCAGCCCCACCACCAACCTCATCACCCTCCTCAATGGCAAGTCCTGATTTCCGTGTGTGTGATACTGGGAGAGACAACCAGGCTGGGTGCCCAGGAATGAGGTCTGACTTAAACTCTCTTCCCCAGACACCTAAATCAAAAAGGTGAGTAGGGAATGTTTTCACTCATCTGAATCCTTAAACTGACCCAAAGAAGTTACTTAACCCTCCTGTTCCTGTTTTCTCATCTGTGCAATGGAAATGATAATAATCATACCTTCCCACCAACACGGATAGTGTAAGATTTAGATGATATATGAAAAGTTCTTAGTACAGCTGCTCCAGGCATACAGCAAGTGCTCCATCCAGATTACCTGCTACTGCAGCTGTTTTGTGAAAAAGCAAGTCACTGTGTCCAGTGGAGGACTCCGTGCCCCTGCTTCACTGACTCTTAACAGCATCTCTGGGACACCAAGCCCAGAGCATCTCATTTAGGAGTCAGAAGCTGGCAGGCGTCCTGCAGGAGTCCTGGAGATGACCCAACCCAAACGCCTCCCACCTCAGTTTTGCTCTAGGAGCTTGTGACCTTAGGCAAGGCCCTGACCTCACTGAGCCTCAGCTTTTCCATCTATACAATGGGGACAATAAAAATGGGGAGCCATGTTATGGAAACCTGAGAAGGCCTCATATTCTGTGGTTTCGTGAAGCTACCAGGGGATGATGGTGCCCAGTGAGATGGTTTTTAGACAGAGTTGGGGTCAGGGCTGCTGAGGTGGGTTACAAGGTGGGCAAGTCATCCCCAAGAAGCCAGAAGAAAACACCAGGGGCTCTGTGCTGGGTGGACCCATGTGGGCCCTGCACCCCTTCCACCCTGAGCCCAGCCCGGGCAGGATGGGAGGAAATGTTGGGAGAGGGCCTCAGAGACCGGGAGACTCGTCCAGGAGCTCCTGCCCAGAATTACAGTCCAGCCGGGAATGGCCATTCCTGCAGGGTCCCCTTCAGAAGAATGTGCCTGTGTCTTTGGGGGAACCACTGTATCCCCAGCCCCCAGCTTCAGGCCAGCCCACAGCAGAATGAAAGAATGCAAGCCCAAAAGACCAACTCCTATCCTCCCCAATCCCATGGCCACTGCCCTAGTTTAGGCCACCATCCCCTCCCTTTGGACCATGGTAATAACTCCAGTGGTCCAGAGACTTCCAGCCTCTCCTCACTATCTACCCTCTCCTTGGCCTTCAGAGATAATTCCCCAGACTAAATCCGGTCCTGACTGTCCCCTGCTTAAAAAGAGGAGACAATCCTTTCACTTAGTGGAACTTCCCAGCCTGGCTGCAGATCTGAAAATCACTGCCACATCCTCCTCCTAGTCCCTCTAGGCTTCTCCCAACCTGCTGCTGGAAACTGCTGAGCCTCCCACCAGGCCTTGCATGTGTGGTTCTCCCTCCCGAGGTGCCTTCCAGACAGCTCTGCTGGGTCCTCTGTTCTCAACTCTGCTGGAGAGCCTACATGCTGATCACACTGTGTCTGTCTACAGAACAGCCTTCTCTGTCTGCCCCCGTTCTCCCAGCACCCCTGGGCATCAGGGGAGTTGATGCTGATTAAATAATAGCTCAGCTGGTAAAGAATCCACCTGCAATGCAAGAGACCTGGGTTCAATCCCTGGGTTGGGAAGATCCCCTGAAGAAGGGAAAGGCTACTCACTCCAGTATTCTAGCCTGGAGAATTCCACGGACTGTGTACAGTCCATGGGGTTGCAAAGAGTTGGCCACGACTAAGCAACTTTCACTTTTCACCTGTGGAGCACCAAGCGACATTTTTCACTGACCTCATTTACTCTGCATAGTTACCTCCAAGAGGTGGCTACTACCCAGACTGATTTCACAGATGGGTCAACAAAGGTTCAGAGTGGTCAGGTAACTTGTCCAAGGTCACACAGCTCACAGACGGCCCAGGAACCCATCTCTCCGACTTTGGGCACCTTCCCCTGTGCTGTGCCATACACGGGATATGGCATAGAATCCACCCAGGATGTGTGTGCTGAGTGGGTGGATGGATACAATGAGTGGAGGACTGGATAGGGGGATGCCCAGACAGACAGATGGACAGAAACAAAGCAGAAGACACACTACAGGAGCACTGAGACTCAGCGCACTCAGCACGTCCTGCCGCTCAGAGTAGCCTACCTGCGACTTCATCTCCTGAGTCAAAGCATAACAGAAACGGACTCACCAAAAGAGGCCCCCACAACTGGAGATGGGGGGCCCTGAGCTGAGCATTTCCTGACAAGGAGCCCTTCTCCCACCCTGCCTCCCTGGGGTCCTGTCTCCTTCCTGGCTCCTCCTTCAATTCGGGGGTCTACTTCTCCACCTGCTCCTGGCAACCCCCCTTATGCCTCCTGCTGGGTCTGAGGGTTCAAAGGCATATCCTTGGTTTGGAAGAAAAGTAGCCCCTGGAAATGCAAAATCTACAATTATATAGTGGCAGCCAACCTAACATAAGGTCCGGGGCACCACTGGGAACAGGGAGTGAGCTTGCAGGCTTCTCGCTGCCCTGATACCTCCCACCAAACCGGAGCTGGGCCAGGCAGGCCCTCACTGGCTCTGCAAACTTCCAAGGCCACCCCCTGCTCCTCACTGAGCCCCAAATCAGGTCGGACTCCCTTCCAGGCTTTGGAGAGGGTCCTGGTACTTAAGTGCAGAGTGGGGGTCTCCCAGGTGTGCCCCAATAAGCAGGATCAGAGGAGTGCTGCCTGGTGGCCCGCTCTCTGTCTTCCCCCAGAAACGGGAAGAAGAATTTGAGGGCTGGAGCATGGGGCCCGCCCACTTCATGCAGGCTCCGCCCAGACTGGGGAGTCCACCTTCTGCTGCACTGTGTTTGGAGAGGGGTACCAGCCTCCCTCCCTCCCTGGGCTCCCAGGGCTGAAGTCAGTCAGGTGTAGCTCCCAGACACGCCCGCCACAAACAATGGGAAGCCGAGCAGCTCACAAACACTGGGGCCTGTTCTTGAGACTGACTGAAAGCCGGGGAGGCCCAGGTCAGACGGCCTCTGCTGGTCCCACCAGGATGGGGATGCTTGGCAACATAGCCACGCCCCAGCTGCCCTGTAAGAAGCAGGCTTGATAGGTAGGAGAGTGGCTGAAATGGATCATAAGGCTGGATCAGACCGCAGTCTGCTTGGTGCAGCGGCTCATCATTAGCAAACCCAAGAATGGTCCTGACCAGCTTCCCTGATGGCTCTGCGGTAAAGAATCCGCCTGCAAATGCAGGAGATGGGGGTTCGATCTCTGGGTCGGTAAGATCCCCTGGAAGAGGACATGGCAACCCACTCCAGTATTCTTGGCTGGGAAATCCCATGGACAGAGGAGCCTGGTGGGCTACAGTCCGTGGAATCACGAGAATTGCACACGACTTAGCAACTAAACCACCACCTACAAAATGAACCACTGAGCTGTGAGTGGACAAATGAACTGGCTCTGTGTCCAAGGATGTGCAGTATTTCTCAAGGGGTCCACTCCCCAGACCTGGCAGGAGGAGGGGACCACCCTAGGTGGGGTCAGGGAGCAGGGCTTTCTGCTCCCTCTCCTGCTGGGCAAAGCTCTCAAATCCAGGAGGATTGACAGAGAGCCAAGAGCTCTTGGGGGCTGCGGATGGCAAGCAGGGGCTGGAGACATCTCACCAGACACACTGGTGAACCCAGACCGCCTGCCTCTCCCCAAACCCCTGGCTGCATTCAGGGTGGCGTTTTTCAGGGATGTTGTTCCCTGGCCTTCCTGCATCAACGTGGAACCAACTTCCTCCTTGCAAGAAACTCAGCTGCCTCCTCCCCACCCCACCTCGCCGTCTCATTCCTTCCAGGCTGTGCAGGCAGCCGTTGGCCAGGTTTCCAAGTTACCGTTTCCTTAAGGACAACCGTCCCTGGCAGGCAGAGTGGGAGGTCAGCTCTGATGTGTACACAGGTTCACGTCTGCCTGGCCCACACGCCAACACAGCAGTCTCTTTGCCGAGGTCCCAAAACCCGCGGTCAGCGGTGGCTGCCTTGGTTAAGAGTGAGGGCTTTGGACCTGCATTCCTGGAAATGCTTTATCTTTAGACGCTGTGCCTGGCTTCAGCCTCTCAAAGCTCAATTAATTGCTGCATAACGCCTTCCAAACAGCTTTAGTAGGTCAGAGTGTCTGCTGAGCACAAAGGCCATGGACAGGCCATGCTGCAGGAGCAAGGAGGGCCTGTTGGAGCGCTGCCACCTTAGTGGACAGTGTTCCTCCCAGGACGAGCTCTTTGCTTCAGGCAGGGTTGGGAAGCAAAGAAACTGAAGCTCTCTTTCCTCCTCCCCTCCCTTGGACTCTGTCAAAGTCACATCTGTTCTTCCCGAGGCTTGCGGCCTAATGATTAGCAATGGGCACGGGGGAGGGGTGGGGTGGGAAAACCCCGGAGAAAAGCCATTTGCACTGGAAATGTGGGTTGATGTCATCATTTCCACAGCAGCCATCAGAAGCAGGAGGAGGCTGCAGGAAGCACCCGGTGTGCTTGCAAGAACAGAACATCTGTCGATTCTGTGATGAGATGTGCCCTGGGCTTCCTTTGTTAAGACGCGGGATCTCGATGCCCTCCTGGTCCCCTCCAAGCCCAGAAAGGGGAAGACAAAGCCACCGCAGTCGCCTGAGCATGGAGAAAACACAGAAATACACATAGCATGTGCCAGCTCCAACAAGAGAGGCCCGGCTGGAAACGGGCACTGGTCGTGGTTTAGTGGCTCAGTCGCGTCCGACTCTCTGTGACTCCATGGACTGTAGCCCACAAGGACCCTCTGTCCATGGAATTTTCCAGGCAAGAATACTGGAGTAGGTTGCTATTTCCTCCTCCAGGGGATCTTCCCAACCCAGGACTCGAACCCAGATGTCCTGCACTGAAGGCAGATTCTCTATCAACTGAGCCACCAGGTAAACCTGGAAATCGTAATGATGAAGGATAGATCTCTGAATTATGAGACCAGCGGGGACCTCGGACTCTATTCTAGACCTGAATAACAACCTCCATCTCAGTGAAATGAAATTTTCATCTGTGCATTTTTGAAGTTTGCTTTGAAAACTTCCAAGGACCTGGCAAAGGCAAAAAGACAGGATTTATGTGGATCCCTGGATCCAGGCCACAGCCCTGTTGTAAAAAGCAGGCATGGAAAGGGTGGAGGGTGGGGCTGGCAACCCTGAAGGCACAGCTGAGATGTCCTTAGGGCGATGGGACCACAGCTGCCCCATCCAATCCACTGGGCCAGAACACAGAGCCCTAAACCCTGGGGGCCCTGATCCACCCTGAAACCACTCCTGCCCTGCCAAGCAGCTGGAGAGATCCTTCAAAAATGCAAATCTGCTCAAATCTCTGCCTGCCTTGGGGCTTCTGGACCTTCTTAAAATAAAGCCCTAAGCGCCAATGGTTCAGTGGTCAAAGTTGGAACAACAATCTGAGTAACCAAATAAAGTAGTATTGTACAGTATAACTCATAAAATAGATACCCTTGAGTCCAGAGTGATATAGATAAATGACTAAACACATAATAAATGAGGGAGAAGAGACAAATCTCCCATATAAATTTCCAAAAATTTGTGGATAGATCAGATCAGATCAGATCAGATCAGTCGCTCAGTCGTGTCCGACTCTTTGCGACCCCATGAACCGCAGCACGCCAGGCCTCCCTATCCATCACCAGCTCTCGGAGGTCACTCAGACTCACATTCATCGAGTCAGTGATGCCACCCAGCCATCTCATCCTCTGTCGTCCCCTTCTCCTCCTGCCCTCAATCCCTCCCAGCATCAGAGTCTTCTCCAATGAGTCAACTCTTCGCATGAGGTGGCCAAAATACTGGAGTTTCAGCTTGAGCATCATTCCCTCCAAAGAAATCCCAGGGCTCATCTCCTTCAGAATGGACCGGCTGGATCTCCTTGCAGTCCAAGGGACTCTCAAGAGTCTTCTCCAACACCACAGTTCAAAAGCATCTATTCTTCGGCGCTCAGCCTTCTTCACAGTCCAGCTCTCACATCCATACATGACCACAGGAAAGACCATAGCCTTGACTAGGCGAACCTTTGTTGGCAAAGTGATGTCTCTGCTTTTGAATATGCTATCTAGGTTGGTCATAACCTTCCTTCCAAGGAGTAAGCGTCTTTTAATTTCATGGCTGCAGTCACCATCTGCTAGATAATCCCCATCAAAGAAGGGGTACAATGCTCCAGTCTTGAGGTATGCCCACAGTGACTTCCTTCCAAAGAGGGCAATATGGAAAAGGGGAAAAAAGAGAAACTTGACAGTGGAGAAATCTGGCAAACACAACCCCAGCCGAGTGATCAAGGTCAACACGCACAGAAATAAACCACGCTGAGCATAAGCACCCTTGACATGATGTGATGAAAACAGCATTTAACCTCTGTGATCTTCCTCCCCACACTCCATAAGTCTGATCAGAAGAAAAATGCCAGACAAATCCCAACTATGGGACATCCTACAAAACACCTGACCCATCCTCCTCCAAACGAACATGGTCAGGGTCACCACAAACATGGTCAAGGTCACCACAAATATGGTCAAGGTCACCACGAACATGAAGGTCTGAGAAACTGTCACAGCCAAGAGGGACCTAAGGAGACTTGAGGACTAAATGCCATGTCGTGTCTTGGATGGGGTCCTGAGACAGAAAAAGGACATTAGGAGAAAAAAATATGGAAATCGGAATAAACTATGGGCTTGAGTTAATAATCATGAGCCAGTATTGGTTCACAAATTGTATCAAATGTACCATGCTATTGTTAAGGTGTTAATAACGGGAAACAGTGAGTGAGTGAGTGATAGTTATGCTTGTGTAAATGGGAACTCTCTACATTATCGTCTCAGTTTTCTGGTAAATCTAAAACTATTCTTAAAAGAAATCTATTAGGACTTCCCTGGTAGCCCAGTGGTTGAGGATCTGCCCACCGATGCAGGGGACACGGGTTCAGTCCGCCTGTGGTCCAGGAAGACCCCACGTGCCACGGGGCAGCTAAGCCCGTGCGCCACAACTAAATAGAAGCCCCGACTCCCTGCAACTGGAGAAAGCCCGCACACAGCAAAAAAAAAAATCCAGCACATTCAAAAATAAAGAAATATTAAATAAATAAAAAATTTTTTAAAAATTCATTTTTTAAAAATTCCACCAATAAAAAATGATAGAGCCCCCCCCAATCCTTCCCATGAGCCACGGTGTGCCAACCACCTGCCCCTGTGCCCTGGGCCACCCCCAGACCCGCCTCCTCCACAAGACCCTTCAGCTTTGCTCCCGTCTCTATCTTTGAGGTTTCTGCAGACGCTGTGCCTTGCCCTGCCCATACATAGTTAAGTCCGTTCAGCCTTCAGCTCCCAGCTTGGAAGTCACCTCCCCCGGGGAAATCGTCCCCCGTCACCCAGATGGAAAGAGGTTCCTCTACCACCCGGCACTGCACCCCTCTTCTAACCCGTTCAAGACTGCTTGCTCAGCTGTCTTCCCCAGCGAGCTGTAAGAGCCACAGGGACAGTGCCTGTCTATAGCCCAGAAAACTCCAACTTCATACTTCTGAACCCTCATATGCATGAATGAATGAGATTCAGAAGCAACCCAAGAAGACTGGCTCCAAGGAATGAACCCCAGGGGTGAGGTGAACCAGATGCACCTTGTGTGCGAGGTTTAAAATGTGGAACTCAGGTGACCTCAGGGCGGGGACCCTGAGCTGATAAGTTATGGTACCAGACTGTACTTACAGTACAGTCTGGATGACGGTACTCAGGGTACAGTCTAGATGACATAGTTGTTTTGCGTGCAGTTTGTGTGTGTGTGTGTGATTCCATCAAAAACTTACTCCAGCCCTTGGATAAGCTTCGTTCTTTTTCCTTTTTTTATGTTTCAAATTTTACTTTTTTAAAGTGAAGTGAAGTCGCTCAGTTATGTCTGACTCTTTGCGACCCCATGGACTGTAGCCCACCAGGCTCCTCCAACCATGGAATTTTCCAGGCAAGAGTCCTGGAGTGGGTTGCCATTTCCAAGATGTAACCTAAAGGTAGAGGCTACCCTGAGTGGCAGTTTTGGGCTGTCATAACTTTTTTTTAAAATTGAGATATAACTTATTGACAGTGAAATTCATCCTTTTCAGATGTAAAGTTCCAAGAACTTTGACATGTAGCCTCCACAACCATCAAGACATGGAACACTTCTATCCCCCGCTAAAGATCGCCCATGGCCTTCTGTAGTCAATTCCCAAACCCAGCTCCCAGCCCTGGCAACCACCAACATGGTGTCCATTCCTTACAGCTTTGCCTTTTCCAGAATATCAAATAAATGGGTATTCACACAACATGTAGTCTTCTGAGCCTGACCTTTCCCACTTAGCATAATATAGTTAAGATTCATCTACTTTGTTGCATGAATCTGTGGTTTCTTTCTTTTCATGCCGAGCAGTAGTCTATAGGAAAAATAAACCAGAATTTGTTTATTCATTTACCAGTTGGTAGACATTTGGGTTGTTTCAGTTTGGGGGTGCTTATGAATAAAGCTGCTGTAGACATACAAGTTTTTTTTTTTTTTTTTGCAGGGGAAAATGGACAAAGGAAAGGATCAATGAGGGTGGGAGGGAAATGGGAAGAAAGAAGGGGAGTGATGGTGGGGAGGAGTATATGTAATTTCTTAACCAATGGCTTTCTGTTTTTAATCACAAAGAACACTTAAAAAAATCATGGTGAGTTCATCTTATATTAGGAGGTTTGTTCTCGAAATGAAAAGTTCAGAAAACAAAAAGTCCAGTTTGGGCGTCCTCATCTTTAGGCACATCTTGGTATTTTGTATTGGTAAATCTATCTTTACCACAATATATTATTTAGGACAGGATCACATTTGTCACCTCTTCCTCCCTACTACCCAAAGTGGTACCAAACCCACAAAAAAGTCAATAAACCTCTACAGAGTGAGCAAATAAGTCTTTTTTTTTTTTTTTAAACTCTCCTGAGTGAACTGAATTTTTTGAGGCTCATAAGTAAATATGTTTTCCTCTTTACTTTGTCTATTACAGCCAGATTATATGAGTGGGGTGTTAAAGTCTCCCACTATTATTGTATTGCTCTAGAGAATGTCCTTTAGTTTTTGTTGGAGAAATGGTTTAGTGATGCAAAATTCTCTCAACTTTTGCTTATCTGTGAAGCTTTTGATTTCTCCTTCATATTTGAATGAGATCCTTGCTGGATACAATAATCTAGGCTGTAAGTTATTTTCCTTCATCACTTTAATTACGTCTTGCCATTCCCTCCTGGCTTGGAGAGTTTCTATTGAAAGATCAGCTGTTATCCTTATGGGAATTCCCTTGTGAGTTATTTGATGTTTTTCCCTTGCTGCTTTTAATATTTGTTCTTTATATTTAATCTTTGTTAATTTGACTAATATGTGTCTTGGGGTGTTTCGCCTTGGGTTTATCCTGTTAGGGACTCTCTGGATTTCTTGAACTTGAGTGGTTATTTCCTTCTCCATTTTAGGGAAGTTTTCAACTATTATCTCCTCAAGTATTTCCTCATGATCTTTCTTTTTATCTTCTTCTTCTGGAACTCCTATGATTCGAATGTTGTAGCGTTTGATGTTATCCTGGAGGTTTCTGAAATTGTCCTCATTTCTTTTGATACGTTTTTCTTTTTTCTCGTCTGATTCATTTATTTCTAGGATTCTATCTTCTAGTTCACTAATCCTATCTTCTGCCTCTGTTATTCTACTATTTGTAGCCTCCAGGGTGTTTTGGATCTCATTTATTGCATTATTCATTATGTGTTGACTCTTTTTTATTTCTTCTAGGTCCTTGTTAAACCTTTCTTGCATCTTCTCAATCCTTGTCTCCAGACTCTTTAACTGTGATTCTATTTTGATTTCGAGATTTTGAATTAATTTCGCTATCATTATTCGGAATTCTTTATCAGGTAGATTCCCTATCTCTTCCTCTTTGGTTTGGTTTGGTGGAGATCTATCCTGTTCCTTTAGCTGCTGGGTATTCTTTTGTCTCTTCATTTTGTTAAAATTGCCAAATTTAGAGTGTCCTTACTATATTCTGGTAGTTTGTTGAATTCTCTTTATTGAGGCGGTTTACAGGTCTTTTCAATATCTGATCTCTGCCTTGTTACAGAGGGGCGGAGATGAACACCCAAATCTAAACCGGCCAGGGTCAGGCACTCAGATAATCCTCAGAAGCACAGACTTGGTTGAGTCTGCGTTTTATGCCCTTCCCAGATCCGAGTAGCGCAGGTGATGAAATGTTCAGTGAGCGCAGGTGCTGCGACTTATCGCCTCTCCGCCGCTCAGTTTTCTGGGTATACAAACAGCGCACTTTCTCAGGCAGATGTTGACCATCCAGAGCCCCAAGAAGCGTGAGTCAGCACAGAAACCTACTCACAGTTCCGTTAGACAGTGTCTCTCTAGGGCTATAATTGCCCGCCTCTGGCCCTGGCTGCCTGTCACGGGAGTGGGACGGCCTGCAGCCGGCCAACTCTGTGCAGCCCTTTGTTCCGTAGGTAGTCCTGGTGGTGTCTTAAGTTAGGGCTGGCTTTTGATGTAATAGATAACCGACAGTCTGGTTATTTCGCTCAGATAGCGCCCGAGATAGCCAGGCCAAATCCTTTCTCAAAGCAATGCAGGCCTCGCCGCTCCTCCTAGCCCAGCCCCCACTTGCCAATAGCAAATGCTGGTGTCCGCGCCAGTTCTCTGCAAAAGGAGTTACCGCAGGGCTCGTTTTCTCGTTTTGAAGACAATGAGCTGTCTTTCTAAGTGCCTGATGTCCTCTGCCGGCATTCAGAAGTTGTTTTATCGAGTTTATTCAGCATTCAAATGTTCTTTTAATGGATTTGTGGAGGAGAAAGTATTCTCCCCGTCTTACTCGTCCGCCATCTTAGCTCCTCCCCCCAACGTACAAGTTTTTAGGTAGATACATATTTTCATTTTTCATGGATAAATATCTGAAAGTGGCTTTCCTAGATCGGATGGTAGATGTATGCTTACTTTTTAAGAAACTAAAGGGCAGACTATTTAAGAACCTTGCTTCTTAAACACATTTTTATCAAGCACCTACTATGTCCAAAGGCAAACCAAGAGGGTCTCCCCAAACACCCACGAATGAACTCTCATGCAGTCTCACCACCAGAAGCCAGGCTTCCCAGACCTTTCCCCTCAGCCTGAGGCCAGCAGCAGCTAAGGCAGTGCCCTGGAACCAGGAGGGGCAGGATGAGGTTCCTACTCTGCCATTAAGGAGTTGAGGGATTGCAGATAAATTATCCCACCCATCCCTCTGGGTCTCTGGACCAACAGAGGAGCAGGTCGATCTCAGGAGAAGATGGGAAGGAAAGAGCTTCTACTCCAAGATGCACCATCCAGATAAGAGGGACTCCGGACTAGCTCCATCCCCACCTACTGCCTCCCCAGTAGTAGACTTTCTGAGGTCACAGGCTGCCCATTCACAACACATCACAGTGTGTTTAGCTCTACACAAGAAAAGGCTGTCCAAGAGCAATTCTTCAGACGACTTAGTAGCTAAGCAGAAAAGTTTCTAATCAGCATCAATTGTTTTGCATGAAACAGGATTTCTGACCACTTGCTGTGAGGGTTAATTTTAAGCGTTGACTTGGCCATCGTACTCAGATATTTAGTCAAACACCACTGTAGATGTCACTGTGAAGATATTTTTTTAGATGAGTCATTATTGTTCAGTCACCCAGTCCTGTTCGATTCTGTGTGACCCCATGGACTGCATGCAGCACACCAGGCCTCCCTGTCCCTCACCATCTCCCAAAGTTTGCCCAAGTTCATGTCCACTGCATCAGTGATGCCATCAAGCCATCTCATCCTCTGACGCCCTCTTCTTCTTCTGCCCTCAGTCTTTCCGAGCATTAGGGACTTTTCCAATGAAAGTAGCATTTAACCCAGTAGACTTTGAATAAGAAGATTACCCTTTATAATGTGGATGGACCTCACCCAATCAGTTGAAGGCTTTAAGACAGAAAGAATGAGATCCACCAAAGAAGAGGGAGGTCTGCCAGGTCATGGCCTTTAAACTCCAGTTACAACATCAGTTCTTCCCCAGGTCTCCAGCCTGCTGGCCTGCCTTGCAAATTTTGGATTTGCTAGTCTCCACATTTGTATGAGCCAATTCCTTAAAATAAATTTTTCTCTAAAGAGGCAGTGCGCGCTAAGTTGCTCAGTTGTATTTGATTTTTTTGTGACCCCAAGGACTATAGCCTGCCAGGCTCCTCTGTCCATGGGATTCTCCAGGCAAGAATACTGGAGTGGGTTGCCATTTCCTACTCCAGGCTAAAGAGGCAGACCTCAGAGGTATTATAGGTTTGGTTTCAGACCACCACAATAAAGAAAGTATCACAGTAAAGTGAGTCACAAGAATTTTTTGGTTTCCCAGTGCAAAACAATTATTTTTATACTATACTGTAGACTAGTAAGTGTGCTGTACTATGTGTAAAAAAAATCAATGTACATACCTTAATTAAAAAAAATACTGCTAAAAAATGCTAATCAGTGAAAAATGCTAATCACTGAGCCTTCAGTGAGTCATAATCTTTTTGCAATAGTAACATCAAAACTCAGTGATCACAGGGACTTTGGTGGTTCAGTGGCTAAGGGGCCTGGGTTCCATTCCTGGTCGGGGAACTAGACCTCACGTGCTACAGCTAAAAGTCTGCATACCACAACTAAAGATCCCACATGCCACAACTCAGAGTCCGTGTAGGCAAATAAATAAATAAAATAGGTAAATATGAAAAAGATCACTGGTCACAGATGATCATAACATATATAGCCGTGAGAAAGTCTGATGTGAAACATGAAGTGAAAAAACGCTGTTGGAAAGATGTCACCAACAGACTTCCCAACTCAGGGTTGCCACAAGCCTTCACTCCGGAAAGCTCAGTATCTGCAAAGCACAATAAAATAAGTTATGCCTGTATATGTGAATATATATCCTACTGGTGCTGCTTCTCTGGAATATGCCGACTAATACTAATACACGAACGCTCACACGGGGTGTCCCCACTGTTACATGGAGAGCTTGCTCGCAAGGGTAAACTTCAGATCAACCACAGGCCAAACGATCATACATGGCATCACGGGTCCAAACTGTCAATGCCTTCTTGGCACCCTCCTAAATGCAGCTCCCTCAGGGCTTATGGGGCAGAGACGGCCAGGCCCCTCCTCTCTGGGGGCAGCAGCTATGAGGGAGGGTTCTGTACAATACCTGCTTAAGTCCTTGGCCAGACGTTGGCAGGAGGGAACGGAAGCTTCGACTCCATCACCAGCTGGGACGGAAGGCAAAGATGTGTATTCTGAGGCTGGGGCAGTGAGATCCACATGGGCAGCAGCTGGGACGGTGCTGGGGACACAAAGGGAGAATTATTCCCAGTGGAACTCGGCTCATTAATGGCACATTCATCAGCCCCCCTCATCCCTCCCAACCCACCCACACACATGGCGTGGGGTATTTAAAGACCCAGCACACTGCTGGCCGGGGTACCCCACAGCATTCCCCAGACCTCTGTTTAGACACAGTGGAGGGGGGTGCATCCTCCTGTGCAGCAGCCCCCAGGCCAGGCCGTGAATCCCCCTCCCCACAGAGGCTGCAGCAGAACCCGAGGTTTCTTTGATGGAGCAGCTAGGGTGTCAAAACAGTCTGAATTTTGTGTGTTTGTTTCATAGGATCATTTCTAATTGCTTTTTAATAGGCAGTGAATCTCTCCTAGTTGAAAATTAAAATACAATTTTGCAAACTCCCCAGGACCTGCCCCCACAAAATCTGAGGCTGAGAAAAGTCAAGGTGGAGAGGCTGATCAAAGAAGCAGCGGTTATCAAGGAAATGGCACTAGGGATCTTTCAGGATGCCTTTTCCCTGGTGAAGGTGTTTCAGAGCAGAGCCCTGTCTCTGGTTCAATGGGTGAGTGCCCCCTGCTGGACACACAGGGAAACGCCGGGAGTGCAGGGTGGTCTCCAGCAGGTGGGAAGGCAGGAAGCCCGGCCTCCTGCAAACACGCCCTTGGAGTCAAAAGGCACCAGGCCTGGAGCTCAGAAGAGGTTTTCATTTTCCCCTCTGGCAAAAGCAAGACAGCAATGCCGCCCACAGACTTCCAGGGAGGGTCAGCCCTCCCAGCCTCTCCGGCTGTCCAAATGGCTGTCCAGGGTGGGGCTGGAATTAGAAGGGACTCAGCACCAAGAGCCTGAAGCCCAGCCAGAGGTCGAAGCTGGGGTTACAAGTTTCACAGCCTCACAGCAGGGACTCATTTCTTCCCTGTGGGCGTGAGTTCCTGCAGGAAGCTCCCCCATTGCAGGAAGGTAGGAGGCTTGGCCTTCCGGGTCAAGGTTCTGCTAATCTCCACCTCCTCCAAGTCCACCTACAAGGTGGCTTCCTGGCCTGAAGGACGGGTGTGAGGCCCCGACCTCTGCCCAGGCGAGCAATTCTGAGTCCTGGCTTGGTCTTCACTCATCAACAGCTATAAAAACAGCAGCAGTTCAACCTGGCTGATGCCCAGTCCTACATGCTTGATCCTGGGTGCCCAGGCATGAGTGGCTCTGTTCTATGTGCCTGATCCTTGTACCTGGTCCTGTGTTAGAAGCTTCACATATGTAACCTCAGGCACCCCTACAACAACCTCTGAGTCATATGCCATCATCCTCGCTCGACAGAGATCAAAATTAAGCTCAGTACTTGCTTTGGCAGCATGTACACTAAAATTGAAATGATGCAGAGGATTAGCATGGCCCCTGTGCAAGGATGACACGCAAACCTGTGAAGCGTTTGATATTTTTGAATGAAGAGACTAGCATGGAAACATATACAAATACACAGCCAGTGGGAATTTGCTGTATGACTCAGGGAACTCGAAGGCTTCCCAGGTGGCACTAGTGGTAAAGAACCCGCCTGACAAAGCAGGAGACATGAGACGTGGGTTGGATCCCTGGGTTGGGAAGGTCTCCTGGAGGAGGGTGTGACAGCCTACTCCAGTATTCTTGCCTGGAGAATCCCCATGGACAGGGCAGCCTGGGGGGCTACAGGGCATAGGGTCACACAGTCAGACACCACTGAAGCGACTGAGCACGCACTCACATACGCAGGGAGCTCAAACCAGGGCTCTGCGACCACCTAGAGGGGTGGGATGGAGTGGGAGGTGGGAGGGAGGTTCAAGAGGAAGGGGACGTATGTATACCCACGGCTGATTCATGTTGGTGTATGGCAGAAACCAACACAACATTGTAAAGCAATTATCCTTCAGTTAAAAAAAAAACAAAACAAAACTAAGGCTCAGAGAGGTGAGGTCACTTGCCCAAGGTCACAGAGTGGGAAGTGGAGCCAGAATGTGAACCCAGACTCTGAATCCTTAACCACCTCTGTGTCCACTTTCTAATAGTCTCCCCAGCACACACCCAGAAGCCCCTAACTCCTCCTCAGTGACACGCATCACCAGGGACTTGAAGACCACTAGGAGACTGAATACCTTGAGGACAGGGGCTGCACTTGTCAAGAGTCATCCCAGCAGCCCAACGTCTAGCTGGGCCACCCTCAGTATGCACTCAGGCAGAGGAAGAGTGGGGAAGGGGTCCTGAAGGGCTATGACCACACAAGGTTTGGGGAGCAGGAGCAGAGCTGGAACCCCCAAGACCTTCGCCCCTGGACCTCATGGAAACAAGGGGCAAAACAGACCTGAGAGTAATGACCTTGGATAAGCCCAGAGCAAGGCAATCCACACGTGAACAAAAATTACAATCAGTTTGTGGACAGGATCAGCAAACGTGCAGAGTGGGCTTGCAGACGGCACGATGCCTCCGCCGTTCAAACTGCTGTTTGTAACAACATGGGCAGCGGCTGAAATATGTTGTAAATGTACGTGCTCAGTCACGTCTGACACTTTGTGACCCTGTGGCCTGTGACCCACCAGGCTCCTCTGTCCATGGGATTTCCCAGGAAAGAACATTGGAGTGGGTTGCCATTTCCTTTTTCAGGGAATCTTTTCAACCCAGGGGTCAAACCTGCGTCTCCTGCGTCTCCTGCATTGGCAGGCATATTATTTACCACTAGGGCCACCTGGGGAGGAATTTCATAAAGGAATGACTCAAATGAACAGTGCAAATTACTGGGGGCTGTTAAACTCCTTAAGAAAGCCATTTCACCATCTGGAAAGTGACATTTATTCCTATTCTGAGCAGTGAACAGGCGACTCACAAAACCAAACTCCTAGTCTAAAATTTATTTTCTAAAGAAATTACACTGGCCAGGCCCCTTTCTCTGCATACCCCCTGAAGATCTTATTTTGCTGTGGTTCAGTTGCTTGTGTCCGACTCTTTGTGACCGCATGGACTGCAACACACAAGGCTTCCCTGTCCTTCACCATCTCCCGAGAATTTGCTCAGATTCATGTCCCTTGAGTTGGTAATGCTATCCAACTATCTCATCCTTTGCCACACCCTTCTCCTTTTGCCTTCAATCTTTGCCAGCATCAGGGTCTTTTCCAATGAGTTGGCTCTTCGTATCAGGTGGCTTGGAGCTTCAGCTTCAGCAACAGTCCTTCCAATGAATATTCAGGGTTGATTTGCTTTAGGATTGACTGCTTTGATCTTGCAGTCCAGGGGACAAGAGTCTTCTCCAGCACCACAATTTGAAAGCATCAGCTTTTCAGCACTCAAGCCTTCTTTATGATCCAACTCTCACATCCACACATGACTACTGGAAAAACCAGAGTTTTGACTAGACGGACCTCTGTCAGCAAATTGATGTCTCTGCTTTTTAATATGCTGTCTAGGTTGGTCATAGCTTTCCTTCCAAGGAGCAAGTATATTTTAATTCCATGGCTTCAGTCATCGTCCACAGTGATTTTGGAGACCAACAATACAAAGCCTGTCACTCTTTCACTTTTTCTCCTTCTATTTGCCATGAAGTGTCTTATTTAACGCAAACCGAGAAGAGGTAACATGGTTTGTGGTTCTGCACTTTACGACTCCCATCAAAGTGCAAGGAAAGGTCTCTGTCTTTGAAAACGCTGGCAGAGGGCAGGCTCTGAGGGCTCAGAAGAAGGCCAGGCCCGCAGGGGAAGCACAAAGGCCGTCTCATTGTGATGAGGATGCCCCAGGGCTGACTGTCCCCGCCCCTGAGAACGCCCTGGGGTCCCCTCAGCTCTCTGGCCAGGAGACCAGGGTGACTGCTCCCTCCACCCTTCACTCCGTTGGTATCTGATCACCAGGGCCACACCCATCCTGCATTTGCCTGTTCCCATCACCAAATGACTCAACAGCTCTCTTAAGAATGACGGCACCCTTCCCTCCTGGTCTGCAGCCTGCCCTTGGCGCAACTTCAGAAACGGGAAGGTCAGGTCCCAACAGGGAAGGACTCAGTGACTAATGACTGAAGTTCCGGCACGTGGCACCAACTGATGCCTCCCGACCCCACAGAACTCCTCCTCTTCCCTCCTAACCCTCCTCCCCTCCCCAATTTCTCCCCAGCTTGGCAAGTGGCCCCACCAGCCATCCAGGTCCTGGACCAGAAGTTGAAACTGTCCTGAACTCTCCCCCCATCATCACCCTTTGTGCTGAGTCACCTCCTTTTTCCTTCTAGAATTTGCCGTCTTGTCCCACTGGTCCAAGCCGGCAGCCTCTCTGAGCGGGGCTCTGGCACGTCCTACTTTTTGTCCCCTGCCTCCATCTCCCCTAGACACCAGAATGCCCCACCCTGAGTCCTGATGAGGTCCTTTCCTTGCCAGAAGCCCTTGCCCACTTTCCACATCTTACATCTAACAGAATGCAGGTGAAACTCCTGGGCTTCAAAAGCTGGGGCTCCATCAGCCTGCCTCTGTTCCCTCCCTGGTTTACCCTGTTGCTGGCCTGACCCCACCAAGCCAGTCTGGGGGCTCCTGGTAGCTTCTTGCTTCTGTGTCTTTGCCTCTGAATCCCAGCCTACCTCTCTCAGATCCCCTCCTGTGCTAAGTGGCTTTAGTTGTGTCTGGCTCTTTGCGACCCTATGGACTAGTTTGCCAGGCTCCTTGGTCTAGTATTTTCCAGACAAGAATACTGGAGTGAGTTGCCACGCCCTTCTCCAGGGGAGCTTCCCAACCCAGTGATGGAACTCGCATCTCCTGTGTCTCCTGTACTGGCAGGCAGGTTCTTTACCACTCGTGCCACCCAGGAAGCCCTCCTAGCACCCCTCCTAGCACCCCTCCTAGCTGACCCCATAAGCGAGGAAGTGCCTCCAACCCCCGGCAGGGGTAATGATGTCCGCCCTGCATTGCTGGGCTGGGCTGAGCCTGGCTTCTGCATCTCCTGCTGTTTTCTACTAACTCATCCTCTTTTCCGACTAGAGTCTTGGCCACGGTGGTCTCTCCAGCGCCCAGCACAGAGCCAGGCCAGGAGCAAGGATGAAACATCGAGCAGCTTTTTCCCTCCTGCCCCTGGTCTCCCAAACACGCGGGCCACCGACAGCGGGACAACTGTCCTCTCTTCTTGGAATCCCAGAGTGCAACCAGCTTGAGGTGGGACCAGCAACATAAGCCGCAGGAATGCAAATGAAAGCGAAGTGAAAACGCAGGGCCCCGCATTCCAAAAGGGTTAGACTTTCAGGAAGGTGATGGCAGAGTGTTGAACCAAACACAGGGCCCCGGGCAACTGCCCAAGTCACATGCCCTTGAAGCCAGCCCTGGTTCTGGCCTCCGAGGGAAAGCTTCCATAGGTCCCCCTGCCTGGAAAAGTCTCTTGAGCTGCCAAAGGGCCATGCTGCTGGAGCAGAGATGGGAAGCAGTTAACCAGGTTGGCATTCCCTTGCCAGGTCCTGTCCACTTAAGCCTCCCTTGAGCAGCAATGACTCGTCTTAGAGACCTCATCCCCAGGGAGTCAGGTCCTTTTGGATGTCCAGTACCACTCCCAGCCTCAGTGGGAACTCCGGGACAGCTGCCAAGCCCAGCCCTGAGGAGGGCAGCACCCTGAGACGGGGTGCACAGCGCATTCTCAGGTGGCTTCTGCAAGACGCTTACGTTCACTTGCCCTTGACCTCTGTCCTTATAAAACAGGCCAGGAACAGGACTGTGAAGGCCCTTCCAATTGTAAAAGTCCACTAATCCCTTTTCCCATTTAAGGAGTTAATCAATATTTCCTATGAATAACAAAGAAACTGAATTCAAATTCTTGTCAAGTTTTTGTATTTTTGGAAGATGCAGGAAACACTGACTTAATTTAAGCTCTCACTTCTTTTTTTTTTTTTTTTAAAGAGAAGAGTTGACCCACAAAAAGGCAAATAAACTCACCATACTGTTAGCAGATAGAAATGGCCTATTGATCAAGGCATCTGTCCTGAGAGGCCCAGCTGGACAAGACCTCTGAATCCTTCCCAACACAAATCCCTAGGGAACCACTACTAATGGGTCAGAGCCGGTCGTCCCTGATGCAGGACCTCACCAAGGTCGCCACTACCAACAGCTGGCCCTGTTAACCGTGAGGGACGCAGTCTCTGCCCGCAGAGGACTGGAGAACACAGAGGATGTTGCTTCGGGGCTTACACTCAGCCCGACAGTCCTCCAGGCCCAGCTGCAGTGATTTGCTGTCACCAACTGCTGTCTTTTGAGTCCCTGTTCAGGGCTTTTGAGTCCTTCTTGGCAGACCCCCCACTGACCTGATAGCAGATTTCATTTCGGAGAGCGGCTCGAGTTGCCAAGTTAAGCCCCTGTCCAAGGACAAACACCAGACTGACCCTGGCTGTCACGGGAGGGTGATAACAGCCCCAAAGATACGAGCGGAGCATATCACGTCCTGTGGGGCCAGATGGGCGGCAGCATCTTATCTCCCATTTCACATCGCCATCTGGAAGGTATTAGCCCAATAGCCCCTTCCTCACAGGCCCCTTGATTTTATTCTTCTTGAATCCCCAAGCGCACACGATCACGTAATAGGACAAGAGCTAAGGCCAAGACTCGGCTCAGACTGAAAGTGCAATGCAAGCCAAAGAAAAAAAAAAAAGCAATTGGAAATTGCTGGCTTAGAGAGCTACGCTCAGTCCATAGGAGCACCAGACAATCAGTCCAGCAGAGGCCTGGGGTTTGATACAAGGAGTCACCGAGATGGCAGATCCAGGATCGTCCTCCTTCGAAACACAGCCACCAAGAAGTAGCAAGAAAAAGAAGGTGCCCAGAGAGGCTTGCAAATTGGCTGGAAATTCCAAAGCAGGCACATCAAGAGATCTCCACTCCCCAGCAGCAGCCCACGTTGAGCATGTATACAGCCCTTAAACTCCACTGACCTTCAGATGTCCAGCTGGCTGTAGGCTGGCTTCGCACATGTTAACCCTGAGCTGGCTTGTCAATTCTGACCCAGCATGTTCATACCCTTTTCACAGAGCGAGTCTGTGCTCAGAGGGGAGAAATTAGTATTAAACTTGGCTGAAGCAAAACTTAATCAGGAAGGAAAATACTAACTAAAGGAAAAGTCGTAAATACCGTCCCAAGACCACAAGAGGCTTGGATCTGGGTTGGACCATCCAGCCCATTAATTCCCACCGTTGTCTTTCCCAGTCCTTCTCATCCTCTCTCCAGGTGCAAGACTCCTCGCGTGAGATGTGGATTCAGAGGATGAACCGGAAGCTGATATTAGATATCCAAGATTTAACTACTTATTGAAAAAGTCAAAACCTATCTACTACATAAAGCAGCTCCCGAACCATGAAAAACCAGACCAAGAACAAGATCCTGTGCTACTTTGAACCATATGAAATTGCCAATATTTTGACAATTGCCAGTGTGGCAATTCATGTGCATCAACCTAACAGCACCAAGCTTGACACTGGAAACTCAAAGGTTCTGAACAAATATAGGTGCAACCAAGTAACTCAGCCTGCTGGGTACTGGTTATATAAATTTGTCTCAAGAGCATGAATACCTTCAACATGTACTTCCGAAATGGTGTAAAGGAATCCCTTTATTCAGAAGAGACTTGAAAGTGAAAGTGAAGTCGGTCAGTTGGGTCTAACTCTTTGCGACCAGACCTGTGGACTGTAGCCCACCAGGCTCTTCCGTCCATAGGATTCTCCAGGCAAGAATACCGGAGTGGGTTGCCATTTCCTTCTCCAAGAATACTGGAATGGGTTGCCATTTCCTTCTCCAAAAATACTGGAGTAGGTTGACATTTCCTTCTCCAGGAGATCTTCCTGACCCAGGGATGGAACCCAGGTCTCCCGCATTGCGGGCAGACGCTTTAACCTCTGAGCCACCAGGGGAGCTTAGGTGGTTCCTTTTCTAAATTAAAAAAACAACAGTCCCACTTTATCATTCAGTTTTAATAAGGTACTTGCCTAAATAAAGGTTCAGCTAACCTTTCTGAAGTAGTTAAACCCACTCAGGCACATCCATAGCAGAAAGACGAAAAAAAAAAAAACAAAAAACCTTACAATACAAACAGAGGAAACCAAAATAAACTGCACTATTTGGAGCAAGAGGAACAACAGAAGCTGCAAGTCAGTATGAATTCTCTGTGCTTTCAACTTTGGAAAATTCTGAAGCTTCATTTCGGAATCGGGAAACCCTAGAGAGGCTGTCATACAGGGCAGGGGCTCTCCCCCGTCCCTGGCTCTCTCGTCTGAAGTCGAAGATCAATCAGAAACTTCAGACACCAGCTGCTGGGTCAGGACTTCCCTACCCTGAGGAGCTGTGAACAGCCTGACAGGTGAGGAGAAAACATCTGGACATGACTGCCTTACCCAATGGTTCCCCAAGGGTGGACCCCAGACCAGCAGAAGCAGTAGCACCTGGGAACTTGTAAAAAATGCAGTTTGCAGACTCCTGAATTAGACACTCAAGGAATGTGGCAGAAATCTGGGCTGCAACTGGGTTCTTTAGAGGCGTGCTAACCTTTGGACCTCGTGGACATGACTCAGGTGAATAGTTTCCCAGCTGTATCCAGGGAGTCCTCAAGATCTAAAGAGACCGCTCTGCTCGGAGTCCCGACTATGGGAAAAACACCAGAGTTCCCAGATGAAACCAGGGTGCCCTATTTTACTCTGTTTAACAAATGGTAGTATAGCTGCATGGTTTCAATTGAAAAGCAATTCTGCTGCTTTATTAAAAAAAAATAGAAAATATTGAACAGATGGGAGTACAAGTGGCCACAGGCAATCTGATAATTTGTAGAATGCTCTAGAAGGTCTGGGTTGGACTTTCTGTGCCATCTTGGGATGCCGAAGGCCAAAGGGAAGCCCAACCACCGACAGCGGGTTCAGAGGCTATTCCCACAGGAGGGGGCAAGTCTGATGTCCTCCAGCAGCTTTAATTGGGCAGCGAGGCGGGGTGGGCATTGAAATCCTGTCCATTGTATTTGAGAATTGCTGCAAGGACCAGGGTGTCTTGTCGATTCTTATTCAGAAAGAAGAGTTCTTACAAGGGAAAGATCCAGCGCCAAAGAAATAGTAGCGGCAGAAAGGAGGGAGAAAGCTCTGCTTTCTCTCCTGGGGCTTAAAGAAAATGCTCCAGCCCCACTTTCCTTGTTTTAGTGAATTTTTTAAACATGTTTTTATTTAAATTTAATTTTTTAACTTAAAGTCCCAAACCTGGCCGGGCAGGGTGGCCAAACTCCAGGGAGGATGTTCCAGACTGCCCTCTGCTTTCTTCCCTCCCTGCCTCTGCTCACCTCTCCTGCCTCTCCTGTCCCTGCTCTGAACAGGAACCTGGGTGATGCTATGGCCTGAATGTCTGTGTCCTGGAATTCCTACATGGACATCCCAATGCCCAAGGTGATGGCATTAGGAGGTGGGACCGTCGGTAGGTGACTAGGTCATGAGGGTGGGGCCCTCATGAAAGGGGTTAGTGACAATGTAAAAGAGACCCTGTAGAGTTCCCCAGGTCCCTCCATAGTGTAAGGGCATAGTGAGACATCTGCAACCAGGAAGAGGGCCATCACTAGAACCATGCTGGCACCCTGACTGTGGCCTTTGAGCCTCCAGAACTGTGAGCAATACTTTTTGCTGTTTTGTTTGTTTGGCTGCATCTCGTGGCATCAGGATCTGTCCCAAAGAGGGACTGAATCCGTGCCTCCTGCACTGAAAACTCAGCCTTAAACCACTGGACCACCAGGGAAGGCCAATCATTTCTGCTGCTTATAAGTCACCCAGTCCGTGATATTTTGTTATGGCAGCAGGAAGAGACTAAAACAGATGGGGTGAGTAGGCAGGGCCATTTCTGAGGTTTAAAAAGCCACCACCACACACCCAGAATGCCCTTCTTAATTACTCCCACAGAGCAGCAAAGTTACCTACAGTTGATTCTCTTTATTTGCAGTAATTACATTCTATAAAGCCATGTCGACACTGAATTAGCAAACACTGAACCACTGGTCCTAGGGGAAATACAGGGGTAGGTTCCCATGAGCCACTGGCCATAGTATTTTTGTCAACCGATCAAAATATAACCTTGTTTTACGTGAGTTTCTGTTTAAAAATACTTTATTTAATATGTAGCTAATATATATTCCTTAATATACATATACTCCTTGGGGTTTCCCCGGTGCCTCAGTGGTAAACAATCTGCTTGCAATGCTGGAGATGCAGGTTTGATCTCTGGGTGAGGAAGATCCCCTGGAGGAGGGCATGGCAACCCACTAAACTATTCTTGCCTGGAGAGTCCCATGGACAGAGGAGCCTGGCAGGCTATAGTCCATAGAGTCACAAAGAGATGTACATGATTGAATCAACTTAGCAGGCATGCACACAATGTATATTCCTTAAGGCAATGCCACAGAGTGCTCAAACTACCGCACAATTGCACTCATCTCACACGCTAGTAAAGTAATGCTCAAAATTCTCCAAGCCAGGCTTCAGCAATATGTGAACCGTGAACTTCCTGATGTTCAAGCTGGTTTTAGAAAAGGCAGAGGAACCAGAGATCAAATTGCCAACATCTGCTGGATCATGGAAAAAGCAAGAGAGTTCCAGAAAAACACCTATTTCAGCTTTATTGACTATGCCAAAGCCTTTGACTGTGTGGATCACAATAAACTGTGGAAAATTCTGAAAGAGATGGGAATACCAGACCACCTGATCTGCCTCTTGAGAAATCTGTATGCAGGTCAGGAAGTAACAGTTAGAACTGGACATGGAACAACAGACTGGTTCCAAATAGGAAAAGGAGTACGTCAAGGCTGTATATTGTCACCCTGCTCATTTAACTTATATGCAGAGTACATCATGAGAAACGCTGGGCTGCAAGAAGCACAAGCTGGAATCAAGATTGCCGGGAGAAATATCAATAACCTCAGATATGCAGATGACACCACCCTTATGGCAGAAAGTGAAGAGGAACTCAAAAGCGTCTTGATGAAAGTGAAAGTGGAGAGTGAAAAAATTGGCTTAAAGCTCAACATTCAGAAAATGAAGATCATGGCATCTGGTCCCATCACTTCATGGCAAATAGATGGGGAAAGAGTGGAAACAGTGTCAGACTTTATTTTTCTGGGCTCCAAAATCACTGCAGATGGTGACTGCAGCCATGAAATTAAAAGACGCTTACTCCTTGGAAGGAAAGTTATGACCAACCTAGATAGCATATTGAAAAGCAGAGACATTACTTTGCCAACAAAGGTCCGTCTAGTCAAGGCTAAGGTTTTTCCAGTGGTCATGTATGGATATGAGAGTTGGTCTGTGAAGAAGGCTGAGTGCTGAAGAATTGATGCTTTTGAACTTTGGTGTTGGAAAAGACTCTTGAGAGTCCCCTGAACTGCAAGGAGATCCAATCAGTCCATTCTGAAGGAGATCAGCCCTGGGATTTCTTTGGAAGGAATGATGCTACAGCTGAAACTCCATTACTTTGGTCACCTCATGCGAAGAGTTGACTCATTGGAAAAGACTCTGATGCTGGGAGGGATTGGGGGCAGGAGGAGAAGGGGACGACAGAGGATGAGATGGTTGGATGGCTCGATGGACGTGAGTCTGAGTGAACTCCGGGAGTTGGTGATGGACAGGGAGGCCTGGCGTGCTGCAGTTCATGGGGTTGCAGAGTCGGACACGAGTGAGTGACTGAACTGAACTGAACTGAATGCTGAATTCATAGAAAACAGCACTATAATGCACACCCAAATGAAGCTTATCTAACACAAGCATTTTCTACATCAGGCTCATCATGGCCTTCTTGTGCTTTTAAACAGCAACATCACCAACAAAACGCACAAAATCAGGAAAAGCATGTCACTAAATATGGACTACCCCCTTCCCACCAATTTCCAGTAAGAATAGGACAATACGACTCTGGACAAAAGTCCAATCACACTGGCAAGGCACCAACGTTGCTTGTCGGCACAGAGATCTACCGAATCTTTCCACTGGAAAATAAAGCCAGAGGGCTGGCCAGGCTCTCAGCATGGATGTAATCAGTCCTTGGAACTTAGTCATCGGTTCCTTCCTGCATCCTGTATTCACGCTTGGTCATGGTCACAGGAGACACAGCTTCTTTACTCGTGTCTTCCTCGGACTTGAGAGAGGCCATGATGTAGGCAGGACTCCATGGCACGGGGGGAGGAAGGAACCCAGTTCGCTGCAGCCAGTGGAGAAGTTCAGAACCAGGCCTGGGAGCCAAGCTGGACCTGCTTCAAAGCCCAGCTCTGCCACTCACTAGCTACATGTCCTTGAACACACTGGCATCTCTGAGCCTCGGTCTGCTCATCTGTAACAGAGCAGTCATAACAGAACCCCCTCCCTCCTGGGAGTGTTGTGAGCATTGACAGTGAGCAGTCTGTATGGCCCCTAGACCACAGAAAGTGCCCTCAGCAGGAGCTTGAAGAGCAGACATCACTGGACTCCAGTGGGGCCTGGACAAGCCATTTAAAATACACAGTCTCGGGGTGCGGAGAGGACTTTAGGGGCACCAGTAACACCCCCAGTGGACTTTAGTTCTCCTGAGAGCTGCCCAGCCAAATCCTCCTGTAGCCTCTGCTCCCACGCCCCTGGGTCTCCCTGGAGCTCTGAATAAGGATGATCTCAGCCCCTCTCCAAGCCCCACTAAGGGTGAGCCCCTCCCACTGCAGCTGGAGGTCCCTCGGCCTTGCTAAAATGGTGGGGGAGGACTTCCCTGGTGGTCCAGTGGTTAAGAGAGCGCCTGCCCCTGCAGGAGACACGGGTTTGATCCCTGGTTGGAGAAGACAACGAAGCCCATGCACCGCAACTTCTAAGCCTGTGCTCTAGAGTCCAAGAGCCACAGCTTCTGAAGCCCAGGCACCCGAGAGCCTGTGCCCTAACACAAGAGAAGCCACTGCAACGAGAAGCCCGTTCACCACAACTAGAGAGTGGCCCTCACTTACCAAAAGCAGAGAAAGCCCATACGCAGCAAAGAAGACCCAGTGCAGCCAAAAATAAATATACATAAATAAAGTTTTAAAAATAAAATAAAAACGGTGGGGGTCAGGGAGCGCCATGGGGGAGGGAGGAAGCCAAGCAGGAGGATGGTAAGGCATGCCTGACTTCACCCTAGAAGCTTCTGCATACTCCTTGGGTGCTGAGGGTCTTGTTCCCAAGCTAGATTTCTCTTTAAGAAGTTAAATTCACACATAAGAACTACAGTTGGCTCCCACCAGTAACAGAAACATTCAGAATTCGATGTCAACATGCAGCCGCCTCAGAGCATCTGTTTCTGGCCCAGAGCTTCCTGCTGTGTCAACCCTAGCCTAACATCTCTCCTCCACCAGGCAAACCTCCTCCCAGTTTATGAAGAGGTCGCTTGACACTGTCCCAGCGGGACAGCAGGAATGGACGGCCTGCCCCCTAAGAAAGCCAGCTGCGAGGTGGTCAGCACACACTGACCCTCAAGCAGACAGAGAAGGAGATCCACCCCATCACTCCCCTCTAACCCGTTTCAAGTTCAGCAACATTTCCCAAGGGCCAGCCAGACTCAGGCTGGGTGCTGTGGTACTGGAGGTCGCAACTGATCCAGTTCCTCCATTCACAGAGAGGGCCTCTGAGACAGATAACTCATACGTATCTGAGAAGGGCAGTGACACCTGGGGCAAGAGTGGCTGAAAGAGTTCAGAGGGAGGCTCGGGTCTCAGCCTGGGGAGAAGGGACTCCTAGCCCATTCCATTCACTATGGCTCCCCAGTGCCACGCATTAGGCAGCCAAATGCAGCAGTTTTACTTATAAGATATAATTAAAATGTGTGTAGGGGAATTTTCTGGCAGTCTAGTTGTTGGGGGGTCGGGGGAGAGGGCTTCCCAGGTGGTGCTAGTGGTAAAGATCACGCCTGCAAACACAGGAAAATTAACAGAGGTGGGTTCAATCCCTGGGTCAGGAATATCCCCTGCAGGAGGGCATGGGAACCCACTCCAGTATTCTTGCCTGGAAAAACCTATTGACAGAGAAACCTGGTGGGCTGTGGTCCACAGGGTGGCAAACAGTCCGAGAGGACTGAAGTAACGTAACACACACACACACAGTTGTTAGGACTCCGTGCTTGCACCGCTCAGGGCCCAGGTCTGATCCTGGTCAGGAAACTAAGATCCCACAATCGCACACTGAGGTCAAAAAAAGAGAAAAATACAGTCAAGCCTCTTTTAAAAAGCAGAGACATTACTGTGCCAATAGAGGTCCATATAGTGGAAGCTATGGTATTTCCAGTAATCATGTATGGATGAAAAAGGTGGACAGTATAAAAGGCTGAGCCCCGAAGAATGGATGCCTTTGAACTGTGGTGCTGGAGAAGACTCTTGAGAGTCCCTTGGACTGCAAGGAGATCAAGCCAGTCAATCCTGAAGGAAATCAACCCTGAATATTCATTGCAAGGACAGATGCTGAAGCTGAAACTCCAATATTTTGGCCACCTGATGTGAAGAACTGACTCATTTGAAAAGACCCTGATGCTGGGAAAGATAGAAGGCAGGAGAAGGGGACGACAGAGGATGAGATGGTTGGATGGTATCACCGACTCAATGGCCAAGAGTTTGAGCAAGCTCGGGGAGTTGGTGATGGACAGGGAGGCGCGGCGTGCTGCAGTCCATGGGGTTGCAGAGTCGGACACGACTGAGGTACTGAAAACAGTGAACAACATCATGTGTATATACATTCAGGTTCAGCTTCCGGGACACCTCCGGGACGGCAGTGGCTCCGCCCCTCTTCCGGGGTAATTTGCATACGTTCGTTGATTCCCAACAGCGATCTGCATTATAATTAGTGAAGCAACACTTTCTCAGTTTCAGTGAATAACTCCCTTAGATTAAGCTATTATTGCACTAATACAGTTAAAAAAAAAAAAAGGTGGGGGGAAGAATTGCCGAATTGGTTTTTAATGGAATTCACCCTCAGCGAAAGGGTTTTAATTCTGTCCACTATAAATAGCTCTGGCGTCACTACTCAATCTGTGCTCGCTTCGGCAGCACATATACTAAAATTGGAACGATACAGAGAAGATTAGCATGGCCCCTGCGCAAGGATGACACGCAAATTCGTGAAGCGTTCCATATTTTGCCATTTTCCCCCATATCCATATCCATAATCTATTCACATCAGCTTTTGAGCTGTAACTCGCTCATAAGCAAGGTAACGACTCATCGAGGGCCCCTGGATTCAGTCTGCAATTCCTCCTCCAACTCGCCCCAGTACGGAAGCTTTTTTCCAGAAACACCTGGGGTTGATTGTAGGGAAGGGTACACCAGGAAGCAGGCACTACCTAGGCAAAGGTCTAGGGGCTGGGCTGTCTAGGGTCGCGGGGTGGGGAGAACCCACACAGCCAACCAGGGCCCTGGACAGGGCGGAGTCCACCAGGGTTTGGAGGCAGCCTATGGGCTTCCCCTGATCCCCCAGTGGGTCCTTTCAGTTCAGTCGTTGCGACCCCATGGACTGCAGCACGCCAGGCTTCCCTGTCCATCACCAATTCCTGGAGTTTGTTCAAACTCGTGTCCATCCAGTCGGTGATGCCATCCAATCATCTCATCCTCTGTCGTTCAATTCTCCTCCTGCCTTCAATCTTTCCCAGCATCAGGGTCTTTTCAAATGAGTCAGTTCTTCGCATCAGGTGGCCAAAGTATTGGAGTTTCAGCTTCAACATCAGTCCTTCCAAGGAATATTCAGGACTAATTTCCTTCAGGATGGACTGGTTGGATCTCCTTGCAGTCCAAGGGACTCTCAAGAGTCTTCTCCAACAACACACTTCAAAAGCATCAATTCTGTGCTCAGCTTTCTTTATAGTCCAACTCTCACATCCATACATGACTACTGGAAAAACCATAGCTTTGACTAGAAAGACCTTTATGGGCAAAATAATGTCTCTGCTTTTTAACATTCTGTCTAAATTGGTCATAGCTTTTCTTTAAAGGAGTAAGCGTCTTTTAATTTCATGGCTGCAGTCACCATCTGCAGTGATTTTGGAGCCCCCAAAATAAACTGTCACTGTTTCCACTGTTTCCCCATCTATTTGCCATCAGATCAGATCAGATCAGTTGCTCAGTCGTGTCCGACTCTTCGCGACCCCATGAACCGCAGCACGCCAGGCCTCCCTATCCATCACCAGCTCTCGGAGGTCACCCAGACTCACATCCATCAAGTCAGTGATGCCATCCAGCCATCTCATCCTCTGTCGTCCCCTTCTCCTCCTGCCCTCAATCCCTCCCAGCATCAGAGTCTTCTCCAATGAGTCAACTCTTCGCATGAGGTGGCCAAAATACTGGAGTTTCAGCTTTAGCATCATTCCTTCTAAAGAAATCCCAGGGCTGATCTCCTTCAGAATGGACTGGTTGGATCTTCTTGCAGTCCAAGGGACTCTCAAGAGTCTTCTCCAACACCACAGTTCAAAAGCATCAATTCTTCGGCGCTCAGCCTTCTTCACAGTCCAGCTCTCACATCCATACATGACCACAGGAAAGACCATAGCCTTGACTAGGCGAACCTTTGTTGGTAAAGTGATGTCTCTGCTTTTGAATATGCTATCTAGGTTGGTCATAACCTTCCTTCCAAGGAGTAAGCGTCTTTTAATTTCATGGCTGCAGTCACCATCTGCAGTGATTTTGGAGCCCAGAAAAACAAAGTCTGACACTGTTTCCACTGTTTCCCCATCTATTTCCCATGCAGTGATGGGACCAGATGCCATGATCTTCGTTTTCTGAATGCTGAGCTTTAAGCCAACCTTTTCACTCTCCACTTTCACTTTCATCAAGAGGCTTTTTAGCCCCTCTTCACTTTCTGCCATAAGAGTTGTGTCATCTGCATATCTGAGGTTATTGATATTTCTCCCGGCAATCTTGATTCCAACTTCTGTTTCTTCCAGTCCAGCATTTCTCATGATGTACTCTGCATATAAGTTAAATAAACATGGTGACAATATGCAGCCTTGACGTACTCCTGTTCCTATTTGGAACCAGTCTGTTGTTCCATGACCAGTTCTAACTGTTGCTTCCTGACCTGCATACAGATTGCTTAAGAGGCAGATCAGGTGGTCTGGTATTCCCATCTCTTTCAGAATTTTCCATAGTTTATTGTGATCCACACAGTCAAAGGCTTTGGCATAGTCAATAAAGCAGAAATAGATGTTTAGGAACACGGTATTCATCCTGTCTGTTGACTCCAGTAATGAAAGTCGGGGCTTGTCTTTTGTAGGTCTTGATGGGCGGTTCTCAACCAGGGATGACTTTTGCCAACCAGGGGACATTTGGCAATATCCAAAGACGATTCTGGTCATGACAACCAGACGGCCAGGTGCAGCTGGCATCCAGGGATGCTGCTAAATACCCTACAATGCACAGGGCAGACCCACAGCAAAGAATTCTCTAGCCCCAGAGGTCAGTGCACCCGGGCTGAGAAACCCTGGCCTTGAGCTTGGTTCTGCTTTCTAGTAATTCATTTAAATATGTTTTCAGAAGTTTAGACCTTAAAATGAGTTAGAAATTAAAAACTACACTGGCCCTTTGTCCACTGAGAAGGTTGGCATCAGACAACCTCCAAGAGCAGGATGCTTTGAAAGTTCAGAGGGACACCGGACACTGTCACTGGTCACACACATCCTTTTACTCTCTGGGAATCCCCTTCCATGACCAGTCATGTCTTAGCTTATCAGGGAGGGTCATTACTTCTTTCTGATGAACTTGGCTCTGTAGCAGTCAGTAACGAGACCATTACCTTCAGTCCTTGAGCAGACACTGACTGAATAACAACTATGTTATTGTTACAACAACCCTGTAAGGTGGTCCCTGCCCTCATGCAGCTTACAGTCTCAGGCAACAGTCAAAGTTTTTTTAAAAAAATTTTTTTTCTTAATGCGTATTCACTGTTTACAATACCCAAGACATGGAAGCAACCTAAATGTCCATCAAGAGAGGAATGGATAAAGAAGATGTGATACATATATACAAGGAATATTACTCAAAGCCACTAAAAAAATGAAATAATGCCATTTGCAGCAACATGCATGGACCTGGAGAGTTAGGAAGTAAGTCAGACAGAGGAGGAGAAATGTCATGGCATTCCTTATACATGGAATCTAAAAAGGAATTATACAAATGGGCTTACTTATAAAACAGAAAACAGACTTAGAAAAGACACTTATGGTAAACAGGGGAAAGAGATAGTTAGGGACTGTGGGAGGTCACGCACACCATGCTATATTTAAAACGGATAACCAACAGTGACCTCTTGTATAGCATAGGGAACTCCATTCAATGTTATGTGCCAGCCTGGATGGGAGAAGGGTTTGGGGGAGAATGGATACATTTGTATGTATAGCTGAGTCCCTCTGCTGTTCACCTGAAACTACCACAACATTTTAATCAGCTACACCCCAATACAAAATGTTTTGGGTGTTAAAAATAATAATGACAATTTTAAAAATAAAATAAAAATACTTATTTATCCAGTAAAAACTGTTGTAACTGCTAAGATGGAAAGATACAAATGGCTAAAACATAAACTAGGAGGTCCCAGCCTGGAGTGGGGATCAGGGAAAATGTCTTTGTAATGTTATAAGCTGAGGCCAGCCATCAGCTCAGTGACAGCTAATGTTTACTGACAGGTGCTTTGTGCCAGGAACTAAGATCTAGGTGTTCACAGCCATCACCATATTCAATGCTCACAACCACCCTATGAGGTAGGTGTTATCATTAGTCCCATTTTACAGATGAGGAAACCAATGCACAGAGAAGCTGAGTAATTTGTCCAAGGTTGCACAGCTGGTAAAAGGCAGAACCAGGACACAAACCCAAGCCAGACACCAGGAGCCATGCCCTTAACCGCCCCACTGGGTTTTGTCCCAAGACCAGAAGAGTAAGGGAAGGAGCGCCCGCAGCAGAGGGAGCCGCAGATCTGAAAGCCCAGTCCAGGAAGGAGCGTGCTGGTCTGGAGGAATGCGGAAAGGCCACTGCAGCTGGAGCACAGATCAAGATGACCAGGAAGGGGACAGGAGGGCTGGAGCCAGATCACAAGGCCAGGGCGAGGGACTGGGAGTCGATCTTAAGCTGAAGAATCAGCCCAAAGCCTTAAAACGCCCCAAAGTGCTTCCCTTGGCATTGAGACAAGAGAGGCGGGGAGACCCAGGGTGAGCGTTCCGAAACTATGTTCTAAATAGGACCGGACTGGCACACACTTGTGCCCACGCCTTTCTATTTACTCCCATGGATCTTGTGATGCTTCCTTCTTCCTTCACAGTTCCACCCACTATCCCAAGCCCTCCAACCCTGGAGCCCTGTGATGACCACACCCGAGAAGTCAGAGGGAGATGGGCAGAAGTGAAGGAAGGGGTGGGCCTGGAGGAGGAGGCCCGCAGGGACTCAGGATGTCTCTGCTGGACCACGGTTCGGAGAATCCTTAACCACAGGCAATATTGGCCTTCCAAAGTCATAAAACCTGAGTGGAAAAACACGGCCCGGGAGTTCTGGCAACACACATAAAAGCCATAAAAGACTGTTTCTTTTGACACAACCATTCTACTTCCAAGAATTTATTCTAAGGAGATGATTAAGGGTGTGAGCAAAGATGCCAATCACAGCTGTGACCACAATAGGAAAAACAAAAAGAAAAGCACCAGAATGTCCACACTAGAGGACAGTTAGTCAAGTTAACGCAGTCACAGAATGGACTCATTTGCAGCCATGTGAAAAAAAGGTTAGAAAATCAACTTTAAAAATTTCAAAAAGAAGGTAGATCTCCATGTATTAAAAAATAAAGACATCTATTATTAACTAAAAATAGGTTCAAAAACTACTGTCAGCATGATGCAGACTGTGTGCATGTGTGTATGAATACATACATGTCTGTGTGTGTGTGTACACATTCGTGTGTATACAAACACCCACAGGAAACAATTGACAGTGAACAAACCAAGCAGTGTGGAAGGATACACATCAAGGGGTTAACGGCAATTCTCTTTCAGTAGTAAAGTTAGCAGTGTTTCTTTTCTTTTTCGTTGAGTTTAACTCTATTTTCTAGTTCTATTCTGAACATAAGCGGCTTTTATAAGCAAAACAAAAAGCATCTTGGAGGAAAATTTTGATGCCAGGGAGCAACTTCAATTCATAGCTCCGTGAAAATTTTAAGAGAGGGGACAAGCAGAGCAACGCTTCTAAACTCACACCTATAGTGACTTCTCTCCTCACACCTTCGCTCCCGGGGAGGACCCAGGCTTGCCAGCCTCATCCCGGGGCAGAAACCTGGCCGTGCCTCTCTCAACAGGCACCACTGGGGAAAATTAAGGTCCTGGTGGAGAATCTGTCAGATAACAGTATCTCCCCGCACAGTGAGATGGCATTTTAACTCATTGGGGACGGAATTAATTTTCAAAGCATGTTGGACAATTGCTTGACGGCTGGGTTTTTTCTGGAACAGAGAATCCTGAATATAATTAAACACTTTGTCAATGACACATGATCAGCATCCTGAGCGCCTATGATGTAAGTGAGGAGGTATGCCATGGCCCTAAAACACAATTGTATATGGAGTCATGAGGGCTGGATTCTAGACCAAGCCCCACCTTGGGATCTCAGCCAGGTGACTGCTCTGAGCTTAACTTTTCCATCTCTGAAAGGGAAGGCCCTGGACAGCACCATGGCCGAGGACTCTGCAAACTCCGTCTGGCCTCTCCCGCACAGGCTGTGAGCCAGCACGTCTGCCTCCACCACCTCACCTGACTCTTTTTACTTTATGCTTTCCAATTCTCTGCTCCTAATGTACTGCAGATTAAAGGGGATTCGAATAGTGTGCAGAGTTAACAGGCTCGGATAAACGTTTATAAGCCTCCCACGCTGCAGTTCAGTCGCTCAGTCGTGTCTAACTCTTTGCAACGCCCTGGACTGCAGCACACCAGGCTCCCCTGTCCTGCAGTATCTCCCAGAGTTTGCTCAAACTCTTGTCCATTGATTCAGTGATGCCATCCAACCATCATCCTCTGTCGCCCGCTTCTCCCCCTCAATCTTTCCGAGCATCAGGGTCTTTTCCAATGAGTTGGCTCTTTGCATCAGATGGCCAAAGGATTGGAGTTTCAGCTTCAGCATCAGTCCTTCCAATGAATATTCAGGGGTGATTTAAATATACATATATGTGTGTGTATACATATATATTAAACTGAACCAAGTGAGATTGCTAAAAGAAAAAAACCATCAAATTCACACTGCATCATCAGCCCCGGGATCTTCCTGTCTTACTTCGCAGGGATCGGTCATGCTCCAGATGGCTTAAGGACAGGGGAGGGCTGACTTATGAGGACAGAGGGGAATTCTTCTCAGACCAACTGTAAGCGGCTATAAATGGCTTCCAAATTCTACAAGTGGTGGTGCTGGGACCAGAGTGTCTGAAATATTTTTCAGAGGAGAAAAAAAAATCTGTCCAAGATTTTAACTACCAGCTGCTGCCACCAGCTGCTGGGGCCGACACTTTATAAATTTAGTCAGGCCAGCAAAGGGTTGATTTTCCAGTGGAATGCCAGGGAGGGAGGCTTGCATCAACAAGTGCCTCTCCAAAGGGCCATGAGTCACCTTCCTTCAGAGGCTGAGGCAGAGGGAGGCTCTGCTTCGAAGAGGCAGGCGTTCAGATTCTGGTCTAAAAAGCCAACACCTTCGGTTTTACACATGAGACCCATGCAAAAGGAAGAGCTCTGGCGCCAGCACCAAGAGAAGCTAAACGGGGATCAGATTAATAATCCTCATACTTTCCTGGTAGATCAGATGATAAAGAATCCATCTGCAATGCAAGAGACCGGGGTTTGGTCCCTGGATCGGGAAGATCCCCTAGAGAAGGGAAGGGCAACCCACTCCAGTATCCTTGCCTGGAGAATCCCATGGACAGAGGAGCCTGGAGGGCTACAGTCCATGAAATGGCAAACAGCTGGACATGACTGAGCAACTAAGCACGCATATTAATAACAGTAACAGTAATGGGGGTGTGAGGATACTTTGGGAGGTGATGAATATGTTTATCGCCTTGATGGCAGTGATGGTCTCACAGGCATATACTTATCTCTCAACCTGTTGAACTGTATACGTTAAATATGCATAGCACAGCTTTTATATGTCATGGAATTCTCCAGGCAAGAATACTGAAGTGGTTGCCATTCCCTTCTCCAGGGGATCTTCCTGATCCAAGGATTGAACCTGGGTCTCCCACATTGTAGGCAGATTCTTTACCGTCTGAGGCACCAGGGAAGTCCCTCATTTCTGTCAATCACATCTCAATAAAGTAGTTTTTAAGACGAGGAGGACTGCACACCACAGGGTTGATAGGCTAAATGAGAGCAAAGCAAGTTGAAAACCTAACACACACAAAAAACTAAGAAGGCTGGTAATAGAAAAACAAGCTGCAGCAGAAAAAAAATTGGGCTCCTTTCAGGCCAGGGCGATCTGGGAAGGGCCTATGAGGGAACGGGAGTAAGCCAAGTGCTTCAACAGACATACGTGTGCAGAGGGCTTTCCAGATTAAAAATGTTTCTCCCTCCTTCTCTCCCTAACGGTTTGGGCAGGAAAAGAAAGAAGTACAAGAGAAGGGACGGGGCCACAATGGCAGGGAGGATGAAACTGGTGTCTTAAGGAAATTGTTACCCACATGGAGATTAGCAGAAAAATAACTGTATCAAGGATAAAGGGAGCAGGTTCTCACAGTCAGAGGAAGACTTGCCTATACAAAGGCAATTTAGGCTTGAAAGAACTCTCAGGGCTGGGCTGTAATCAGAGGTATCAGATAAACACTAGCTATAGATAAAACGCTTGCTCCTTGGAAGAAAAGTTATAACCAACCTAGACAGCATGTTAAAAAGCAGAGACATTACTTTGCCAACAAAGGCCGTCTAGTCAAAGTTATGGTTTTTCCAGTGGTCACGTATGGATGTCAGAGTTGAACTATAAAGAAAGCTGAGCACCGAAGAATTGATGCTTTTGAACTGTGGTGTTGGAGAAGACTTGAGAGTCCCTTGGACATCAACAAGATCACACTAGTCCATCCTGAAGGAAATCAGTCCTGAATATTCATTGGAAGGATTGATGCTGAAGCTGAAACTCCAATATTTTGGCCACCTGATGCTAAGAGCTGATTCATTTGAAAAGACCCTGATGCTGGAAAAGATTGAAGGCAGGAGGAGAAGGGGACGACAGAGGATGAGATGGTTGGATGGCATCACTGACTCAATGGACATGAGTTTGAGTAAGCTCCGGGAGTGGGTGATGGACAGGGAGGCGTGGCGTGCTGCAGTCCATGGGGTTGCCAAGAGTTGGACACGACTGAGTGACTGAATTGAACTGAATTCATAGATAAAAGGGGTGTGTGTGTGTGTGCATGTGTGTGTATACACGTCTATCTCCCAGCTCTGTCTGCTGAAAGAGGTCACGTCAAAAGGATGTCAGAACCACCTCAAAGAGGCTGCCACCGGCCAAATCAGGGACTATTTGGGCATTAAAAAAAATACAGATAGTAATAAAACCCACTGAGTAAAGTAAAATCTATGAGTCCATACAAAGACATGAACAAATACATAAAAGAGGAGGGGTGAAAGTTCCTTTTTACTGTACAGTGTCCACTGGTAAATGTAGAAGAAGTGATGAAAACTGAAAATGCCCCATGTAAGAACCATCAGAGTGGTGGTGAAGTCAGTTAGGAGCTATCAAAGGACTCTAAGGCAGGTGGACAGAGGTTCAAAGAAGTGAAGGGCAAGTGCGTGGGCTTGGAGGACTCTCCCACCTGACCAGGGGCTGGGGGGGTATGAAGACTCAAAGTTAGAGAAACGCTGTGGGCACTGACTCGGCCAGGTGTTGACCGGGATCATGTCCTCAGCAGTGGGTGGTCCTCACCCTGCGTCACTGCTGAGGGACCCCTGCCCCAAGTGACAGCCAGAGTCTGGTTACGGGAAGCTCTGGAGGACACTGGTTGAGAGATCTTCCCAGAATGAAGGAGCTGTACTCCAGAAGGTCATGAAAGACAGCAAGAGACAGAGGAGTCCTTCCAGACTGAAGGAGAGTCTGCAGGCATTCTCAGAGTGCGACACATGCTTCTGGGCTGAACCCCAGATCGGATGGAAGAGAGACCGTGTGGGTGAATCCAAATGGCTTCTGATGACTGAGTGATGCCGGGACATATCATAGTGATTTCCAACTGGATGGCTGGCTCGGCGTCGTGCTGGAGAGGGGCCTTGTTTGGGGAAATTGATCACTGGACCATTCAGTTAGTTTGGATGGGGACACCTTTGAGTCGCAAAAAGTGTTAGTCGTCCAATAGTGTCTGACTCTTTGTGACTGCGTGGACTGTAGCCCACCAGGCTCCTCTGTCCATGGAATTCTCCAGGCAAGAACACTGGAGTGGGTAGACATTCCCTTCTCCAGTGTGCAACTGGCTCTCAAATGATTCAGAAAAACAGTGAGGATGATGGATGAATAAATGTATCTCCATCCACACCTACACATATAAGGGGGGGGGGGTACAAGAGCACAGGCGGTAAAACGGCAAAAATTCAGAATTTGGGCAAAGGGAGTAGGGAGGTCTTTGGGCTACTTGTGCAACTTTTCTAAGTAGGCAATTATTTCAGAAAGAAGCGAACAAAAACGTTCTAGAGTAAAGGCATGCAGGCAACCAGCCTCTCCCAGCACCCACAGAGCTCATCTTGGCTCAGGAGGGCAGAATGTGGTCACAAGGGGAGCAGCACTGAACGGGGGTCCATGGGGCGTTCATTCACCTAGACAGCCGGGCCCGGGCCAGCCTGAAGAGAAGGCCTCAAAGGCTGAGGACAGGCTGTCCTGCAAGGGGTGGGGAGAGAATAACTGGAGTGGGAGGAGATGCAGGAGCCATGGAGCAGGGCCAGGGAACGTGGGGTGGAATCCTGGCAGGTGCAGAGGAGACGGGATCAGTCCTGCATCGAACTTCATGACATCCACCCAACACCAGGTGTGAGGGAAGGGCCCTGGGGAGCGATCCAGGCCAAGTGGGGGACTTCCTGGGTGGTCCAGTGGTTAAGACTCCGCACTCCCAATGCAGGGGGTTCGGGTTCAATCCCTGGCCAGGGAACTAGATCCCACATGCTGCAACTAAGAGCCACTACAGCCAAACAAATAAACAGATGCTTTTAAAAAAAAGACCACGTGGGTTTTGAGCATCTGATTGGTTGGAAGGTCACCTTATTAACCACATGCTTTACGGATAACACCTCAGACTCCAGCCCCTACTCCGTACGATTATTTACTTCAATTTCGATGAAATCAGCTGCTCAAATTAAATAAAGATACGTCATTCTAAGGAACAGAAAACTATGAATCGGTGGTTTTGCTGTGCTTTTACTTTTCTCTAACACAGAGTGAGTAACAGATAACTCAGCAGGATTAGGCAGCCCCCAACCAAGTTCAGGTCAGCCCCGACCCCAGGGAGGTGGGGCAGCCCTCACCGACACAGCTGTGAGAGCCTGCGAGAAGTTTCCTCCGAGGTCAGTCTCCCCACCTGTCAGCGAGGGCAAGGGCCATCCTGCCTGGAAAGGGCGTGAGGAGGATCCCCTGAGAGCAGTCAGGTCAAGGTTTCTCTAGCAAAGGGCCCGGCACGTGGGAAGCGCTCTACAAGCGACGGCGTCAGCAGTGCAAACGCAGCAGGGGGCGCTGTTTTCCCCAACAGGACCGGGAATGTGCTTTTCCAGGGTACCCGAGCCCTCCCCTGGCTGCCCGCGGCCAGGTGAGTGCCCTCAGGTATGCACTGCTCCTTCTGCCATCCCAGGCCCTGCATGCACGTCGGCTGGGGCCGTGGAACGGGCGTGGCAACAATCAAAGGGAACCAGGGCTGTGAGAACCTACTGTGGGCTGCTGGGCACCGTGCAGGCTGCCACTGTGAGCCACGCGACAGCCCATTTCGGGAGGAGCAAATGGAGTCCCCCAGGTGGGAAAAGTCCCTCCACGCGTGGCCTCGCTGAGCTGAGCTCCATCCAGCTGCTCCACAGACCTCAGGCCCACAGGACCCTGGGCCTCAAGCACCACCTCTCAAGGATGCAGAGCAAAGACCGTGGGTGCAAAGCCGCCCAGCGGGGTCGGCCTCCCCACGGAAAGCCTGTCAGCTGCCAGTAGGGGCGCGGGCATGGCTCTGATCCAAGGGAGGTGGGCAAGACCCTTCCCTGATCCAGGGGAGGTGGGCAAGACCCCTCCCCACCTGGCCTGCAAGTGCCTCCTCCGTAAAGTGAGGGCGTGGACTGTTTGGTCTCCAGGGTCCCTTCCAGGTCTGGAAAATTGAGATTTTCTAATCTCAAAAACTCGAGGCTCCAGAGGCGCAGCCCTCTGGGCTGGCTGAGAAGGGACAGCTTGGAGGAGGCGCTGGGCAGTGCCCAGGGTGGCCCAGCCCCAGCTGGCCTGGTGCCTTGGCCAGAGGCCAGGATCCTGGTCAGGATGTACAGATGGGAGGTGGAGGGGACCAGCTCCCCGGGAGACCTGATGGTGGGGAGGGAATGCAGAGGGCGAGCCTTCCTCTCCTTACAACTTCAGCACTCCTTAAAACTGGACTATCATTCCCACACCTCTCAGGGTTAATGAGCTGGAGGACTCGGGTTTATGCAAAGCTCAAAGGGGAGGAAGTGATTCTAAGAGGACAAGGCAAGGAGAGAGCAGTCACTGTTCTTTTTAAAAGACAAAGAAATAAACCCATCCAAGCCCTGGGACAGGCTGCGTGCTCAGGTTACGTGGTGACGTCACTATCCTTCTGATCAGAGTGCACAAGTGAAGGGGGTGCGCCTGTTGAACAGGCTAGCACCAAGGATGCTAGACTCCAGCCAAGACCTCAGCCAAGGATGCTGACTTCTCCCAAGAGCCAGGGTGTGAGACCCAACCGGTGCCCCGACTTCACCAGAACACCAGACACAGAAATCAAAGAAATCAACCTGAGGCATCCACTGCGTGCACGAGCAGGGCAGCCAGTGCGGACAGACAGCACAGCACAGCTCAGGCAGACGTGAGCCTGAACTCAGCTCTGCCATTGACCAGCCTGCTGTAGTCCTCTTTGAGCCTCAGTTTCTGAATCTGTAAAATGGGGACATGTCGAATCACTGGGAAAGATTATTAAAAGAAATAAGAGGGCTTCCCTGGTGGACTCAGTGGTAAAGAATCCTTACGCCAATGCAGGAGACACAGGTTAGATCCCTGGTCTGGGAAGATCCCACATGTCTTGGAGCAACTAAGCCCCTGCACCACAAACACTGGGCCTGTGCTCGAGAGCCTGGGAGCCGCAACTACTGAAGCCCTTGTACCCTAAAGCCCGTGCTCCTCAACAAGAGAAGCCACGGCAATCAGAAACCTGTGTATCACAACTCGAGAGTCGCTCCCACTTGCCGAAACTAGAGAAAAGCCCACACAGCAACGAAGATCCAGCACAGTCAAAAATAAATAATCATAATTTTTTTAAGAAAAGAAGAGCAAAATGTGTATGTAAAGTTTAGTGTGGACCTCACAACGGGTCCTCAACAAACAGAAGTGTCTGATATATATAAGCTGGACGTATGGATGTGCGCAAAGTAACAAGGACAGAAAGAGGCTGCCACCAGAGCAGTATAGCTGCCACTTAATTCAGGCCAGAACCAGCTTCCTCTCTAACTTTTCTGCACTGAAAGCAGGCAACTCAGCTCAATTAAGCTGTGTGTTAGTCGCTCAGTTGTGTCCAATTCTTTGCGACCCCACAAACTGTAGCCTCCAGGTTTCACTGTCCATGGAATTCTCCAAGCAAGAATATTGGAGTGGATTGTCATTCCCTTCTCCAGAGGATCTTCCCTAGCCAGGGATCAAACGCTGGTCTCCTGCATCGCAGGCAGATTCTTTACAGTTTGAGCTACAGGGAAGTCTACAATTAAGCTGAGGGGACTGCACAAATGCCTTGATTATAGACAAGGCAAAATGTAGTGTTTCTTTTTTAAAAAAACTTTGTGGGGACTTCCCTGGTGGTACAGTGGATAAGAATCCACCTCCCAGTGCAGGGGACGTGGGTTCGATCCCTGGTCCGGGAAGATTCCACATGCCACGGAGCAACAAAGCCACAACTACTGAGCCGGCACCCTAGAGCCAATGCTCTGCAACAAGAGAAGCCACCATAATGAGAAGCCTGCACACTGCCACGAAGAGCAGGCCCCCGCAACTAGAGAAAGCCTGAGTGCAGCAATGAAGACCCAGCTCCACCAAAAAAGTGAAATAAATAATTTTTTTTTAAAGCCTCTTGGAATATAGATCAATGGAACAAAATAGAAAGCCCAGAGATAAATCCACGCACATATGGTCACCTTATCTTTGACAAAGGAAGCAAGAATATACAATGGATTAAAGACAATCTCTTTAACAAGTGGTGCTGGGAAAACTGGTCAACCACTTGTAAAAGAATGAAACTAGAACACTTTCTAACACCATACACAAAAATAAACTCAAAATGGATTAAAGAGCTAAATGTAAGACCAGAAACCATAAAACTCCTAGAGGAAAACATAGGCAAAACACTCTCTGACTTACATCACAGCAGGATCCTCCATGACCCACCTCCCAGAATATTGGAAATAAAATAAAAAATGAACAAATGGGACCTAATCAAACTTAAAAAGCTTCTGCACAACAAAGGAAACTATAAGCAAGGTGAAAAGACAGCCTTCAGAATGGGAGAAAATAATAGCAAATGAAGCAACAGACAAACAACTAATCTCAAAAATATACAAGCAACTCCTACAGCTCAATTCCAGAAAAATAAATGACCCAATCAAAAAATGGGCCAAAGAACTAAATAGACATTTCTCCAAAGAAGACATACAGATGGCTAACAAACACATGAAAAGATGCTCAACATCACTCATTATCAGAGAAATGCAAATCAAAACCACTATGAGATACCATTTCATGCCAATCAGAATGGCTGCTATCCAAAAGTCCACAAGCAATAAATGCTGGAGAGGGTGCGGAGAGAAGGGAACCCTCTTGCACTGTTGGTGGGAATGCAAACTAGTACAGCCACTATGGAGAACAGTCTGGAGATTCCTCAAAAAACTGGGAATAGTACTGCCTTATGATCCAGCAATCCCACTGCTGGGCATATACACTGAGAAAACCAGAATTGAAAGAGACACGTGTACCCCAATGTTCATAGCAGCACTGTTTGCAATAGCCAGAACGTGGAAGCAACCTAGATGTCCATCCACAGATGAATGGATAAGCAAGCTGTGGTACATATACACAATGGAGTATTACTCAGCCATTAAAAAGAATACATTTGAATCAGTTCTAAGGAGGTGGATGGAACTGGAGCCTATTATACAGAGTGAAGTAAGCCAGAAACAAAAACACAAATACAGTATACTAACGCATATATATGGAATTTAGAAAGATGGTAAAAATAACCCTATTTACGAGACAGCAAAAGAGACACTGATGTATAGACCAGACTTTTGGACTCTGGGACCGGGAGAGGGTGGGATGATTGGGGAGAATAACATTGAAATATGTATAATATTATATCTGAAATGTATTAATTGTTCAAACTACTGTCATGTTACAATTTGTTCATATTAGATGTTTGTAATGTTTCTGATAATCAATAAAAGAGATTCTTGATAAAAAAAATAAATAAACCTATACACTGTAGTATGTCAATTATATCAATAAAATTTAAAAAAGGAAAACAAAACAAAAAAAATAAAGCCTCTTGGAGTCTTCAGTACCTAATAACGATGACAGACTTTCCCTAATTCCAAAACCACACAAGTAGCAACATTGCCTCTGAAAGCTCTCCCTACCCACGAATGCAAGGAGAGGTCTAGACCTCATGCAAGGAATAAAGGCTTGTACCCACCCTTCCAGAGAGGAGTCAAGGCAGAGAGTCACTGATCCAAAAAGGAACTGCTGGAAATGCATCCTGCTTGGCACAGTACTGGGTACAAGGAAGCTGGAAAAAGTGAGTCAGGGTCTTGTTAGCCCTGGAGGAGAGGGACCCTAGCACACACAGCTGGACATAGACAACCTATGAGCTGGAAGCAGGAAGCAGTGGAATGCAGGTTCCCTGGCCAGGTAATTCACAAGGTGAGCACGCCTCGGTCAAGGTCTGAAGGAAACACTGGAACTTTTCTTGTTTGCTGTGAAGCATGCAGCTTCAGAGCAGACATCAGGGGAAGCCCATTGGTTGGAGGGAGAGGCGTCCTGACAAGAAGGAAGAGAAAGATGCTTCTGACATTGACATGACCCAACCGCCTCTTCTCAGTTTAGAATGGGCCCCCATCAGGGAAATGAAACCAACCTGTGCCCTCAGGAGCTTAACCCTGAGGCTGCCAGCCAGGAGCTATATGCTCTCGATGACCCCAGTGGGAGAGCCCTGGACCTCAGAGGACCACTGAGACAGTCAGTCAGTAACAGGAGTCAGAAGGACTGTAAACAGCCAATCCTGCATATGAGCCAGTAAAGCAACTGCTTTCTCTTTCCTTTTTTCCCCCAGACTTGTTCTCTGTAAGCAGAACCAACATGCATTTCCTATTCTTTTATTTTTACTTGTTTTGTGGGGGAACATATAAACAAGCAATTAAAATGGAGGGTGACAAAATCTGGGAGGATGGAAGGAAAGAAAACCTACATAACCAGCTTCCAAATAAAAGAGATCTGCATGGAAGAGCACCCTTCCTCATTCCCAGTTAAAAATAATGCGTGTTCAGTTGTGTCCAACTCTTTGCAACCCCATGGACTGTAGCCCGCCGGGCTCCTCCTTCCATGGAATTTTTCAGGCAAGAATACTGGAGCTGATTGCCATTTTCTCCTCCAAGGGATCTTCCCAACCCAGGGATCGAACCCATGTCTCTTGCATCTGCTGCACTGGCAGGATTCTTTACCACTAGTGCCCCATGGGAAGCACCTCCTTTCCAATTAAAAACAATAAGCATCAAAAATAAGCTTCAGAAGGGCTTAGGAAAACAAGCTCTTCTAATTAAATCCCTTTCAATCATAACAAGGTGAAAAATACTTGCATGACTTTCCATTTGCACAGCACTTCACAGTGCGCCAAGTATTTTCATGCACATGACTTTTCTTGCCCCCACAGATCTGTGAGCCAGGCGGGCAGGGTAAGTATCCCCAGCCTTTAAAAGTGGAAATCATGATTCAGAGAGACTCTTCATGACTTGTTCAAGGTCACACAGCTGGTGAGACTGGGGCAGGAATTCTCATGGAGAATCTCTGCCTAAATTTGGAGCTAGCTCTCTCCTGCCTTTCTCCAACCCAGGGGAAAAAGTCTTGGGAACTTTGCTTTCTTTTAACTGGCAGCACTGACTACATTTGCTAAATGACAGACTGAAACTACACACCAGAGAGAACCAGATAAGAAGGGAAGAGGGACGCCGCTGATACCCAACAGATCTGAACCGAAACCCCCATCACAGATCATTGCTCTGTAGTCCCTGGAGAATTTCGCCTGCCCTCTACTCTATTTTTAGAGGCACTTCCCCACAAACTTGTTTCTCCAGCTCTTCTTTTTCATGCCTTCTTTCCTCTCGAATGATTTCATAATTCATGGGCTGTTTTGTCATCAGGATGAGTTGCTGTAGAAATGATTATTGAGGCTATAAACAAAGGACTGTGACCTCAGTGGGAGCAGGGAGGACAAAACCCAGCCACCAGGATAGACTTCACGTACCTTGGCCACAGGTCAACAGCAAGAGAGACTAGGGCACCCAGCCCTTCTCCCTAGATTTTCTCCTCCACCGGAACTAGTCAGCGATACCACCACCAGCTTCCTAAACCTTCTCCTGAATGCGCAAAAGGTGCCAGGGCCTGCTAGACTCAAACCACAGTTAATTCAAGAACCATCTGCTTTTGGCTGTGGAACTGAGTTACACACACACACAGGAAACACACACATACACACACACGCTCTTGACTCCACCCTCAGTCTCTCCAAGCCTCACCCAATCCTGAAGCCTGGGCTCCAGCAAGCCCACAGATCAGCATCTCTCATCTTCCCAATTAGAACTGGTCTCTCCCTACTCCTCAAGCCCTTGCAGTATCCTTTACAGAGGGTGCTATCAGCATTTGGAGTGAGGCGGTTCTCAGTTGGACAGGACAGTCCCCGTACACAGCATCGCTGGCTCTTACCAGATAGGGCCCTCTCTAGTCACTGAGGCGACCAAAACATCCTTATGCATATCCATACATCCCTTCCTGAGACACTATCCTCACCATAAAGTTTGGCCAATGTGTGTACGCTCAAGTATATCTCACACACACACACATACTCACACATACACACTCACACACACACACACACACACACACAATCCTCACCATAAAGTTTGGCCAATGTGTGTATGTCAGGTATATCTCTCTGTCTCACACACACACACACACACACACACCCCTCCCAGCAAGTAGGGACAGGCTTACTTACTTCAACCATCATTCACCCCCCAGGCCCCTCCTCACTCTTATGGAGTAGTACCACAAACTAGACAAGTATCTGGCAAGCACTGTCTGTTTCCATGGCAATGACAAATGTAAATAACCATGGTACAAAGTGGGATAAACCCAAAGAGGCTGCAGGATTCGGCTGCCAGGCCAGCATTCTGTGGTCTAGGGTTTGAGTCCCACCTTCTAGTGTGAACGTAGCCAAGACCCGAGACTTCTCTGAGTCTCCCTTTTCATATCTATAAGATAAAACCTTGACCTTCAAGTTTCCTTCCAACTAAAATATTCTAAGTGGCCAAGTTTAGAGAGACAAAAGGGATGGAGAACAAAAGGAATGGATGGAAGGACCAGAAGCCAATTCTAACTCTTCCGGGGATCGCCAGCAGAGGCACCGTGGCTCCATGGGTTTCCATAAGCAGTAATGCCTCTGTCTGTCACACTCCCTGTTGCTTGGCCTGTCTGAAACTCAGGAAGTTAACTTCTGATGAGAAACCAGTAACAACGCAAGAGCCAAAGATGAGGCTCTGGGTAGCTGAGAGCTGGCTGTGGTGTCTGCACAAGGAGGCGGGTCCCTGACCTATTTACTGCTCCTACTCTCCTCGGAGGAGAATGCCCAGCCCCAGACACTGCCTGTGAGAAGCCCCGTGGGAATTCAGTCCCTTCTCACCTGCCCAGCACAACTGGCCCCATTCTCTGCAGGAGCTCCCAGCTCCACCTGAGAACAGGGAAACCAAACAGTCTAAGAGGTCACTCACTCCACAGTTCCCAACCAAATCCTTCCTCTGCTTCTCATCAATTGTCCAAACGGGCCCCATAAAAACACTATTGAAGACTAGCTCTGAAATACACAAGTGAATCTGAATGGATAGAACCCCCAGATGATACCCAGCCTTGGGACAAGACCCCTGACAAAGTCATTTCCAAATACAGTGAAAACAGCTTCTGAGATGTGGCCTCCACAGGGAATCCTAGAGAAATAAAAAGTTCTCCACCGATTAACAGAGTTGCACCTTTCTCTAGCATAAAATTGAAAGGAAATTCACTAGGATCCTTGCTTTTCCATGTACTGTGATAGAAATGACCTGGGACAGTCATGTGTAGACATGCACGCCCACATATGAAGACGCGCGCGCGCGCGCACACACACACACACACACACACACACACACACACACACACGGGCACCAACCAAGACCCCTGGCTATTTCCATCCCTCCAGGCCGCCTTGGAGACATCTGTCTCACGGTGTCTATTTCATTGCAGCTCAACCCACTCTCACTTTTTCCTGTGGGAGCTCTTGACGGAGGCAAAAGATAACAACAATAATAATATCACGGTGATGATGCCGTTTTCACAAAAGACAGGCACCTTTGAGGACAATAAACGTTGCAGGAGCACCAGGCAACAACAGCTTGCCGCAGGAACCCCGCTGTGAATCACTACTTTTGAAGTTGTCTTTCCAGGACGCCCAGAAGGCCAGGGAAGACCCGGCCCCCGAGCCAAGGAGGTGGGGGGGGGGGTGAAAGGGGGGGCGGGTCACGTGGTACTCCGGAGCCCCGAAGTGCGCTCGCCCGGCTGACGTAACTGTTCGAGAATTTAAAAGTCCCAAACTCGGAGGCAATCCAGTGCGGAGTTTTATGGCTCATCCACGCGCCGCGGTGGCCCGCCAGGGGAGCCCCCCGCGCTACCGGTGGGACCACACCAGCTCGCCAGGAACCCGGCGGGGATGGCGCGGAGCCGGGGGCGGGCGGGAACCCCGACCACGGATGGGGCCCCGGGCCGCGGGCACAGATTCCCTCCACCGTGGGCGGGATCGCAGCCGCCGGCTCGCACCCCGACCTCGGGCGCCGAGTCCTACCCGCCTCACTCGACGGCACGAGCTTCCTGGGCCGACGCCGAGGGCGTCTGCCCGGCAGACACACACACACTCCGCCGGCAAGGGGACATATGTGTGTCCAGTCCCTTTCCTGCCCTTAACCAGTCCTCGGTGGGGAGAGATGACATGAGCTTTGGTTACTTCTAGCACGCCTTTGTCTGGCGGCCAAGGTCCGGGGGACGCGGGTCTCCTCCCCGACCCCGGGCGCTCGCCCTCCCGCCCGCCCTTGGCCGCGGCGCACTTACCAGTTGGGGGCGATTGCAGATGATTCGCCAGGGAGCCGCCTTCCTTCGGGGGGGGACGCAAGTGCCCGAGAACCACCCCCCAAGAAGCTGAGGTTTCCGAGGCCGGCGGCGGCGCGGCGCGCGGAGTCTCCACCGCCCGGTTCGGCCCGGGGACGCAAACTTTCCCGGGGCAACGGCGCGGGGAGGCGCGGCTCCCTGAAGGGCTCGGGCAAAGTGGCGGCACAAAAGGCCAAGGAGTGGGGAGAGCGGCGGCGGCCGGGCCAGGCTCCTCCCCCAGCTCTCTGCGCTCCGGGCCGGCCAGCGCGCAGCCAGCTGCTCGCGCAGGGCGCCCGCCGCGTTCTCCTCCCGGGCCAGGAATGCGCGGGGCCGGCCGCGGCGCGCCCAGGCCACCGAGGGGCCCACGTGGCTGCGCGCCCACTCGCCCCGCGGCCGCACAGCGCGCAGGGGACAGAGGGCCAGTGGGACCGACGCACGGACGCGCGGCCCGGCCGTGGCTCCTGAACGGCACTACCAACTTCCTCCAGAAGTCTGAGTCATGACAACTTGTCACAGTTCTTAAGTTTTTCCACGGCGCTTTCCACTACCCAGGGCACCTCGGGGAAGGCACAGGCGTGTGAACCCACTGACAAGGCCAAGTACAGGCTGGTGCCCCCACTCGGAGGTCCAGACGCGCTCGTGGGGGTGGACGTGAGGAGAGGAGATGCCGGCCCGCTGCCCTCTGGGGCGTCAGAAAGAAAGCTAGGGGTATGGGGCCTCACTTGTTCCTGGAGCCAAATTCTGGCCCTTTATTTCTTCACCTGCAGAGTCCTAACACTGCTTAACCACGGATCCATACAGCACACGGCACTCTACAGTTTGCAAAATCTATTAAGGTGCCTTCTGCTGGACTGAGGTACCCTCTAAAATGGTTTAGTTGCTAAGTCGTGTCTGGCTCTTTGTGACCCCGTGAACTGTAGCCTGCCAGGCTCCTCTGTCTATGGGATTCTCCAGGCAAGAATACTGGAGTGGGTTGCCATTTCCCTCTCCAGGGGATCTTCCCCATCCAGGCATGGAACCTGAGTCTCCTGCAATTCTTTACCAACTGAATTGGGCAGAGGCTAAATCCAACTGCCCGTTCCTGGGCGGTACTGTCAGGGAAGGAGTGCCATTTGTGAGCTGTGGATTTTGCTTTGTTTCCTCAGAGGGCCCCAGATCAGCTCCTTGGCTGACATAGACCTCTCATCTCACCCAGAGTGGCGCTTACCTACCCACACCACTAAAAGGAAGTACCTTTTCTCTGGAAATTTCTGCATCTAGGCTCCCATGGGGAAGAGCCTGTGGGTACAGGCTTCCTATCTGTAGAGTCAAGAAAGCTCTGCTATGTTTTATATCCTCTGGGACCAAAGGGCAAGAGACTCACAGACTCCAGGCTTCATTTCTTCCTCTTAAAGAAACAGATGCCCCAAGGCTTGATGGCCCTAAACAAGAATGCTCTGCAGCGTAAAGAAACATACTTTTGGGACTTCCCTGGTGGTCCAGTGGTTAAGACTCTGTCTTCCAATGCAGGGAGTTCAGGTTCAGGCCCTGGTTGGGGAACTAAGATCCCAGATGCCAAAAAGGTTAAAAAAAAGAAAGAAAGAAATACACTTTTATTGCAAAACACCAGGGGCTTCCCTGGTAGCTCAGACAGTAAAGAATCCACCTGCAATGCAGGAGACCTGGGTTCAATCCCTGGGTCAGAAAGATCTCCTGGAGAAGGAAATGGCAACCCACTCCAGTATTCTTGCCTGAAGAATCCCATGGATGGAGGAGTCTGGCAGGCTACAGTCCACGGGATCAAAAAGAGTCAAATACGACTGAACGACTAACACACACATGCTTCTAAGAGTCATATTTCTAATGGAAATTTAAATAGATTCCTTCTTCATATGCTTATCATGGACTCCATGGTTACTATTAAAGTGCCTATTTCCTTGTAATAACTGACACTCAAATAGGCTAATTTGTTAGAATGTATACCATCAGCTCAGAGAAGGCAATGGCACCCTACTCCAGTACTCTTGCCTGGAAAATCCCATGGATGGAGGAGCCTGGTGGGCTGCAGTCCATGGGGTCGCTGAGGGTCGGACACAACTGAGCAACTTCACTTTCACTTTTCACTTTGATGCATTGGAGAAGGAAATGGCAACCCACTCCAGTGTTCTTGCCTGGAGAATCCCAGGGACGGAGGAGCCTGATGGGCTGCTGTCTATGGGGTCACACAGAGTCGGACACGACTGAAGTGATTTAGCAGCAGCAGCTGCACACCATCAGCTATTGGTGACACAAGGACTGGAATGCCCAATCTTCTGTGTCCTGTACCCTGATCCCAGGCCATACCCACTTACGTAAAAAGGTGCTCCACTCACCACCTCCTAAGCTTGAGCATTCCAGTTAGGTATAGAGCTTCCTTCCCTGGTGGCGCGGTGGTAAAGAATATGCCTACCAATGAGAATACAAAAGAGACATGGGTTCGATCCCTGGGTCAGGAAGATTCCCTAGAGAAGGAAATGGCAACCCACTCCAGTATTCTTGCCTGGAGAATCCCCATGGACAGAGGAGCCTGGTGAGCCACAGTCCATGGGGTCGCAAAGAGGTGGACACGATTGAGCACGCTGGGCAGTAGGGGTTAGATGAATGTGAGATCTAGCTGGCTGTGCTGTCTTTGCTGCAGCACCTGGGGTTTCTCTAGTCGCCGTCAGCAGGGCCTCCTCTCCTGTTGTGGAGCACAGGCTCTAGAGCGTGGGCTCAGTAGTGCTGGCACATGGGCTCAGTTGCCCGGAGGCACGTGGAATCTTCCCAGAGCAGGGATCAAACCGGTGTTCCCTGCAGTGGCAGGCAGATTCTTAACCACTGGACCACCAGGGACATCTAGGAGATTTTTTTTTTTTAACTTAAGTAAATGGAACTATATAATAAACTCTATTATATCAAACAGTTTCAATATTATCAGATCAGGGCCAACTCTGTTGTATTCACATACTCTCTTCTCCCCTGCTATTCAGATTATTTTAAAGCAAATCCTAGATAGCATCATTGCATCAGCTAATATTTCTGTTTGAATCTCCAAAGGGCTAGGGCTGGGAAGGGAATTTTTGAAGGCTGAATCTGTCTTCTCCTCCTCTTGTCAAGAGGATCAGCACTGCTGAAGGATCATCTTGGGGAAGGCAATGGCACCCCACCCCAGTACTTTTGCCTGGAAAATCCCATGGACGGAGGAGCCTGGTAGGCTCCAGTCCATGGGGTCGCTAAGAGTCAGACACAACTGAGCGACTTCACTTTCACTTTTCACTTTCATGCATTGGAGAAGGAAATGGCAACCCACTCCAGTGTTCTTGCCTGGAGAATCCCAGGGACAGGGGAGCCTGGTGAGCTTCCGTCTATGGGGTCGCACAGAGTCAGACACGACTGAAGCGACTTAGCAGCAGCAGCAGCAGAAGGATCATCTGCACCTTTTAAATATTGATAAGTGACAACCACAAACACCAGACCATGGATCTGAAGCCTACTGCATCTAAGACTCCCAGGATTATTGTTAAAATATTCCCAGAGCTTCTGACTAAAATGGTCAGGAAGAGCTCAGGAAGGTGCATTTTAGCAAGCATACTCTAGATGATTCTGGTGGAGATGCTTTCCAAATCACACTGGGAGAAACTCTGAATCTGAACTTTTGTGGCAGAAGTCATTTGTTGCCTCCAAAATGTATGTTCCCTCTCCTGTTTACATACTTACTAATGTTCAAATAATTAGCTTAGATATGGTCATGTGACATACACTTGGGCCAATGAAACAGAAAATAAAGCCAGCAGTGCTTCTGGAGACATTTTTCTCACTCTTTAGAGGAGATACAAGACTGTAGATTTTATGTTCTTCAGATATGTTCCTGCCACTCGACACTGTCATGTGGGACCTGATAGAGCTGCTGCACCCAGTTAGAAACAATGAAAAGGACATGAACCAACACACTGAATTCAGGTAGAGGAAGACAAAAAGAGCTACTCTTGAGAGATGAAACCAGTAAATCCTAAAGGAAATCAACCCTGAATGTTCATTGGAAGGACTGATGCTGCAGCTGAAGCTCCAATACTTCGGCCACCTAATGTGAAGAGCCAACTCACTGGTAAAGACCTTAATGCTGGGAAAGACTGAAGGCAGGAGGAGAAGGGGATGACAGAGGATGAGATGGCTGGATAGCATCATCGACTCAATGGATATGAGTTTGAACAAACTCCGGGAGATAGTGAAGGACAGGGAAGTCTGGTGTGCTGCACGCAGTCCATGGGGTCACAAAGAGTCGGGCATGACTTGGCAACTGAAGGACAACAATAAAAACTGTTTTCTTGTATTGGGTTATCTGTTACTTGAAGCCAAAAGCATCCTGAAAAGGCTGTCATCTGTGACACTGAGAAGCACTGTTACAGAAAAGAATGTAAAACCAGAAAACAAATCAAAGATCCTTTGCCAACAGAGTTCTCTAGAAAACAAAAGGAGAATAAGTGCCTAGGAAATATCCCCAGCCCAGTCCACCAAGCAGTGCCCTGTTCTGTGTTTGCAGCTTCCTTTACACTGTGTTGGGGCAACAATATTTTGTTTTAGCTGAGAAGTGACAAGTCAAGTGAAAAATGGGAAGCCAAGCTAGAAAACTATGCCCAAATTGGCCTGATACATACATTACATCAGGAGCTAATCAAATATTCACTGAGCACTGTCCCAAGTGCATAAGGGGGTCATAAAACTTTATAAGACAGGACCCTGGCTGTGCAGACAGACCCATGTTGGAGGGGCAAGAAGCAAGAGTATGGGATCAAGAACACTGTCAGACACCAGGTGCAGATTAAGAAGAACGGAGAGTACAGTGTGTGTATAAGAAGTTATTCAGGAGACTGAAAGGAACCTTCAGCTCCTCTAATTCTATTCATTCTGTTTTACTTGTGTCTGCCCCCTGGGCCAACGGCAACTCCCTAGTCTGCCAACGGCAGGATTTATTACATGAAGCAACCTGGGAAGCAAAGCCAGAGACTGGAAATATGCAAGGCTGGCTGGTTAACTGGTGGGGAATATGTGATGCTGAAAGGCAGAGGCCAAACTCTCCCTCTGCAAAGAACACACTAGCTCCCTGCTGGGGGTGTGAGTCGAAAGGGAAGTTCACATATCTGACTTGTGGATGGCACCCACATGGAAGGCTGGCTACAGCAAACTGTCTTCAGAGAATCCTAGGGCATCCACTTAGGGAACCCACATGTGGCCTGACAGCACAAACTCTCCTAGACTCGAGGGGTTTCCTTCAGTCTTTCAAAATCAGGTACTAAGGACCGACTGCATTCCTGGCCCTGTATCAAGTCAGAAGCTTCATGGTCCCTTGCCCACTTCTGTAGATGGTTGATGGAAAGGTTACCACGTGACAGAAACATAAAAGCCATGTTTAAATCCGCCTTGGAAGAGGTCTGGGGAGATTTTCCAGAAGAGGGAATACTTGGAGTTTTATAGGGTAAGGAGCTGTTACCATAGTCAAGTTTCTTATATGAGGATATTTTTAATAGTTATACATTTAAAGCATATTAGGGAAAAGTTATTAGTGCGCCAAACCTGTAACTTCACTGACATTACCTAAAGCAAAACTAAAGTAATATGTTGAAATAAAAAAAAAAAAGAATCAATGTAAAGAAAAATAGTAAGTAGATAATAATACAAGTGGTGTACAGATGTGGTAACAAGTCTTGAAAGTGGTACAGGGGAGACACACATTGATGACACACTGAGCCAAAAAAAGAGGTAAATGGACTTGGAGAAGAGAAATAGAACATTCTGGGTAGTGGGAATGAAATCTCCTCTTGAATACAACCAGGAACTGGCTGTGACAAGGAGGCCTGTGATTAAGTCCTTCAACAAGTATTTCTCGGCGGGCCCTTTCTAGGAGCAGGGAGATAGGAATGAACAGAAGAGACAAGATATCTTCCCTTGTGGAGAATTCCTTCTTAGTTCAGTTCAGTCTCAGTCATGTCCAACTCTTTTCGATCCCATGAACGGCAGCACGCCAGGCCTCCCTGTGTATCACCACCTCCCGGAGTCCACCCAAACTCATGTCCATTGAGTCAGTGATGCCATCCAACCATCTCATCCTCTGTTGTCCCCTTCTCCTCCCGCCTTCAAGCTTTCCCAGCATCAGGGTCTTTTCAAATGAGTCAGCTCTTCGCATCCAGTGGCCAAAATATTGGAGTTTCAGCTTCAACATCAGTCCTTCCAATGAACACCCAGGACTGATGTCCCTTAGGATGGACTGGTTGGATCTCCTTGCAGTCCAAGGGACTCTCGAGAGTCTTCTCCAACACCACAGTTCAAAAGCAGCAATTCTTCGGCGCTCAGCTTTCTTCACAGTCCAACTCTCACATCCATACATGAGTACTAGAAAAACCATAGCCTTGACTAGACGGACCTTTGTTGGCGAAGTAATGTCTCTGCTTTTTAATACTTTCTAGATAAATACTAATGGCCACCTACATTAATTACCAAATGAGACACAAAGACAATTAGGGTCGTGTGCTATTGTAATCCTTTAATGCTGTCTCTTGGACCAGACTGTCAACTCAAGGGCAGAAAAACAAGACTTCCTATGCCCACCAGCAGCGGTGCTGACACTCAGCCCAGTGCTTGTTGCCCACCATCCTTCTGCATGGCTGGCATACTCCCCCACTGCAGGGCCAGACTCCCCCAGCCCTCCCTACTGCCCAGACTTCCCTATTCCCTGAGGCCCTTCTCCAGCATGGCAACATCTCAGTTCAGTTCAGTTGCTCAGTCGGACTTTTGTGACCCCATGGACTCCAGCATGCCAGGCCTCCCTGTCTATCACCAACTCCTGGAGTTTACTCAGACTCACGTTCATTGAGTCAGTGATGTCATCCAACTATCTCATCCTCTGTTGTCCCCTTCTCCTCCTGCCCTCAATCTTTCCCAGCATCAGGGTCTTTCCAAATGACTCAGATCTTCGTATCAGGTGGCCAAAGTATTGGAGTTTCAGCTTCAACATCAGTCCTTCCAATGAACACCCAGGACTGATTTCCTTTAGGATGGTCTGGTTGGATCTCAAGAGTCTTCTCCAACACCACAGTTCAAAAGCATCAATTCTTCTGCGCTCAGCTTTCTTTATAGTCCAACTCTCACATCCATACATGACTACTGGAAAAACCACTGCCTTGACTAGATGGACCTTTGTTGGCAAAGTAATATCTCAGCTTTTTAAACGTCTCAGGGCTTCATCCAACTACCAGAAACCCAAACCGAAAGGGCATTTTCACCTAGAAGATTATCCTGTCATCTGCGAGCTTTGAAGGGTGACAAATACCACCCATAAAACAGTGTGCACTGTGCCATCCCCACTCAATTATCAGATCATGAAAACCAAAAAGGCAATTTAAAAACACTTTTTGAAATGACCACTCTAATATTAGCTGACATTTCTAAGCATTTGCTACCCAGCTAGCACTCTGCTAAGGGGCTTCCATCTCTCCTCCGACTTCATTCTCACATGACCCTATGTGGTGGGCACTGCTATTATCCTTTGCAGACAAAGGAAGAAACAGACTTGGAGTGGTGATGTTTCTTATCCAAGGTCACCCCAAGCAAAGCCAGGTTCATGCAGAGGCTGTGTGTCTACGACCCAAACTCCTAACCCATCCACAGTGACAAACTAGCTTCAGGTTATTTTTATATAATCTGAACATGTCAGCAAAGGAATATGCCATGAGGAACACAGGACCAGTGCCTGGCTCGAGCATGAGAGTTCAGCTCTCACACTAATAATATAAGATCCACTTCTGGGAAAAAAAATTATTTTAGAAGGAATCACTGCTTTGGGCTTCTGAGCTACGTTCAGCTACATCCTCTATGAATGGCTGTCCAGGCAGGGAGTTACGTTTCTGAACTGCAGCCCAGCAAAATGTAGTTGTAAGCACAAAGTGAAACACTAGATTCAGGCCTTCAAAAATTCAGCCACAGCCTCCACCCATGCTAAGATGAAATGTCGGCCTGCACCCGAAATCTACGCAGAAAAAGGGCGGGGGCACTTCCATGTGACTTCTGAGCCTCATCCAGGATTTCTAGACGTGGCTTTGGAATTTTCCTTGAGTGCACATGAAGCCCACTTTACACAAGGGTCTGCATCGCTTGAACATGTACTCAGCTGTACCTGTATTTGAATTTGACCTAGTCTTAATTTTAAGTTAAGTCTGACTAAATATAAAGCCGGCCCTGACTGCTATACCACCTTGCTGGGCAGAAAAGCAATCTTCCCTGGAAGTCGGAGTCGGATGTCTTTGTCACATCAAAGCAATGGTTGAAAACAGAGTATTTGATGAAACAAGCACAGCTGAACAGGCTCCGAGGTGATGCCCAGGCCGTTGGCCTAAGGAACCACACCTCAGGTAGCACAGCTCCAGAGTAGCGGTTCTCCAAGGGCAGTTTTGCCCACTGGGGACATTTGGAACAGGAGTACCTGGGGGCATTTTTGACTGTCATGACTTGGGGGATGCGACTGGCACCCAGGGCTGCCAGACAGCCTACTTTGTGCAGGACGACCCTCCCATCAGTTACCCAGCTAAGTGCTGGGTAATAGTGCTGAAGATCAGAAACTCTGCCTAGAGCACCTAGCCTTGACCTTCATGGAAGAGGCCCTCAGTCTGAGTGAATAGAAGAATGAACAAACGTACGACTTACAACTACAGTCATTCTGTTGTTGTGTTACTGAACTAACCTGGCCAGTAGACCTGGATTTCTCTTCTGAGGGAGGCATCGAGGAGACACACCCTACATCTGCTGGTCAATACACAACCAGTCTGCAAACATCTGTTGACGATCTACTATGTGCAGTCTATTGGACTAAAAACTAGGACCCTGTCCTCAAAGACTTCATCCTCAAACGGGGACAGACCTGCTTTGGGCGCTTGCCTGTGCCAGCCCCGAGCTAGCAGTTCCCATACACCATCACACGATCCTCTGGAGGGTGGTACTGACTTTATACCCATTGTACAGATGAAGAAACTGAGGCCTCAAGAGAGCAAGTAACTTGATCAAAGTCCTAGAGTGAATAAGTGACCGATTTGAACCTGTATCTGTCCAGTTCAAAACATCTAATCTCTTCTGCAAAAGATGAAATCTTATACAAATTATAACACATTTGCTTTGTCTTAAAACTGTGGTCAGGCTACAGAAAGAACTCTTGACGCTTGGGCAGGGCAGGAGTAGGGGTACTCCTGGGGAGATGGAGGGTGAGAAGGCTTTGTAGGCACTACATTTATCTGATCGTCTATGGTCTCAGGAGAAGGAGGTTCCCTAGAGGGTGGAGATGTAGGGGGAGGGGCAAAGTAGGCAGAGGGCTCACCCAGGGGTGAGTCTGGCCAGTATCTCTCAGCCACACTGGAGTTCCTGCCTCTAATGCCTTTAATGTCTGCCTTCCCCTGGTGGCTAAGACTCTGCCATGCAATGCAGGAGACGTGGATTTGACCTCTGGTCAGGGAACGAAGATCCCACATGCCATGAGCAACTAAACCCACACACCACAGCTAGAGTCTGTGCACCTCAATGAAAGATCCCATGTGCTACACTAAGATCCAGAGCAGCCAAATAAATAATTTTTTTTAAGTCTGGACCTGCCTCTGCATTTACACATTCCTCCAATTCTTATACCAAAAGAAAAGGGATTTAGAAGAGAAAATATAAAATGCCCTTCGTGAACCTTGTAGAGCCAGTGGCTTTTCAGGACTGCCAGAAAGAAGTAGGAAGGGGTAACACTTTCCCATTTGGGGCAGTTATAGTTCCTGAACACAAAATGCAAAGCCAGTTTCTGAAGAGTAAAACTGTCCTCCCCCATACAACCCCCATGCAGGACTATTTCTGCAGAATAGTTTCTCTCCACTGAAGATCAAAGATGAACCAAAGAAGAGGTATAAACAGCAAGTCCACAGGGAGTCTGGTGGCTTCTAATATAAACTTCCCATCTTCATGCAAAAACAAAACTAGACCCTGCAGTGATCATTAAGAGTGTTTTATCTCCCAAGGATTCATGGCTCAACTGTTTGGGAAGAAACCTGACACAGACTGCGGTATCCTCTGAGAGCTTCCTCAGTAAACTGCTCACACAGACACACGGGGACAGAAGGAGAGATCTCAAGTTTCAGCACAACTCTCTGCTGCGTTAACTCTAATCACAGACTTCCCTCCCCACCAGTATCTGCACACTCCCCAAATCATAGCAAATTAGAGAATCTGTGAGCCCTTGTCCAACCAGCTTCTCACAGTGGTTTTCCTGCAATCCTACAGCAAATGCTACTGGCCGCAAGCAAAGGAAAGCCAGGGTCAGCAGAGCACAGAGGCTGCAGTTTAACTCATTTTGCAAAACAGCTGGAGCAAGCCCGCATATGCAGGGGCTTCCCTGGTGGCTCAGTGGTAAAATATTCCCCTGCCAATGCAGGAGACACAGGTTCGATCCCTGGTCCGGGAAGATCCCACGTGCCACAGAGAAACTGAGTCTGTATGTCACAGCTACAGAAGCCCAGGCGCCTAGAGCCCATACTCTGCAAAAGAGGAGCCCCACAGTGAGAAACCCAAGCATCACAATGAAGAGAGGCCCCACTTGCCACAACTGAAGAAAGCCTGCACAGCCCAGAAAGACCCAGAATAGCCAAAAATAAATAAAAACATAAAATTATTTTTAAGACTGCATATGTAGCTTTCTCAGATACAGCTAGAGGACAAGATTACTTTAAAACGCTGCCACCACCTCCAGAAAACCTTCTATAATGCCAGTTCATACCAGGCCCACCTGGAGTGCTTGTTGTGTAGAGGAAAGGGGGTACCTGCTCACTTGAGCACCAGTGGGTTTGTTGGAAAGAGCGCTGGTCTCGAGGCCAGAAGAACTGCATCCAGTATAAGTCAGTGGTCCCCCGAAAAGCTGTGCGAGCCGTAAGGAAGTCACATATTCTCTCGAGGTCTCAAGTTTCTCATCTGTAGAATGAGGAGCCCGAAGATCCTTCTGGTCCAGATGTTTCATGACTATGAACACCTGAGATGGGTGGGTGGCACCCATCTCCAAGGGTGAGCATCCTGCTAAGGGGCTAAGGGACTGTCTGCCCCAGACACTCTTCATAGGTGGCCCCCCCTGAAAGGCAGTCTGGCCTAAATTGAGACTTCAACCCCAAGCTTGGCACTCTCCCCTCATCCAAAATTCTCACTTTCTGACAACTCCAGCTGTGCCCATTTAAATACCAGCTGCTTGGTCATCTGCCAGGAAGGGGTCTCCTTCACCAGCTACTGTGCTACAGCATCTGGCAGGCAGGGCCAGACAACGTTCATCCCTGCCCTTTCCTCTAGGAGGTTTGGGATAGGCCAGGCGCTCCAAACGTCGTGCCAGACAGCCGGGCAATCTGCCCCATAAGATGCACTCCAAGCTTGCGTTCCTCCGGTGCAGGCCCAGCCGGGCTCCCCCACATAGACACTCCCTCCCTGCCACAAATGTTAGGTTTCGGCCTTTTTGCAGCCACTCTTGGCAAGAGGTTAACCCCAAAGCCCTAGTTTTCTCAAGGCAGAGAACCTTTCCCCATATGTGCCTGAAGGCTTGCATTGCATCAAATACAACATTGCAACACTGAGGGCCACCCCAATGGGGAGGCTACAGGCCACGGGATGGGAGATAGCTTTAGAAGGTAATGACACCTTCTAAAGAATCCAGGGCAGATGCAAATGAACTTCAGCAAATTTCAACTAGTCCCTGTGTCAAAGCACGAATGTTTACCAGCAACCTGCCTGAATAGTAATAGCATTATTATCATTCAAAGTGAGTGAAAGTGTTATTAGTCACTGAGTCGTGTCAGACTCTTTGTGACCCCATGGACTGTAGTTCGCCAGGCCCCTCTGTCCATGGGATTCTCCAGCCAAGAGTGTTGGAGTGGGTTGCCATGCCCTCCTCCAGGGGATCTTCCCAACCCAGGGATCGAACCTGGGTCTCCAGCATTGCCAGCAGATTCTTTACCATCTGAGCCACCAAGGAAGCCCCATTATCATAGTAATAATGAGAGTAATAAAAATTACCCCTTATATGTAAGTGCTTACTGCAAAACAGGCAGGAACTCTACCAAGCTTTTAACACACATATAATCTCCCTAATATCTCTCTGTGGTGGCAGCCAGTATTATATACATTTTACAGATGAGGAAACTGAGGCGTGGAGTAGCTAAGGAATTTAAGAGGAACTGAAGAGTCTAATGGCAGTGCCAGAAGTTAGACTCAGCCGTCTGCCTCCAGAGTCTCATCTGACCTGGTTTTCCAGGACAGAAAGCCTCCAACTGATAGTGAGCTGGGATGAATTATTCAGCAAGGGCCCACTGTGCGCCAGGCAGAGTATCGGGTGCTGGATAACCAAGAGCCGCGTCTGCAAGTCTAACCTTCCCCAAGAAACAAGATCGTGACTTCTTCTCTTAGCCAGAGGCTGAGACCCACTGTTTACAGAGATGACCACTGCGTGTATTTGAGCAAACATTTCTAGGTGGAGAATTCAGGCTTGAGACACCCACCTTCTGACCTGTGTCAGAGGACACTGAGGCCCAGGGAGGGGAAGGAGGGCTGTCTGTTGGTGAAGGCGCGAAGGCATACCTAAGGGGACAGGAGCTGGTGAGCCACCCGGCCCCTCGGGACGGAGGCTGCTGAGCACTGGGCTGGGAGTCAACAAACCACGAGCATCACTCCCTGGCAGTGTGTCTGCCCACCGACTGCCCACCTACCGAGCCACCCAGCCCTCTTTCCAAGGGAGGACTGACTGACTGTCCATTGTCTCGGCTCCTCCCTATCACAGGAGGCTCTGGCTTCCCTTCTAAGCACCCAGCTGAGTGCACGTTTGCTGGAGGACTGGGCCGGCTGTGGGGGTGGATCTGCCTGCCGAGGCCCCCGCGGCCCAGGGACCTTGTCTATTGCTCTGAGGTCACATCTCCTGGCTATGGAGGGCTGGCTTGTGCAGGCTACTCTGCGTCTTGCCTCCTCTAAACCCATTTAACCTTCCTTTAAGCCCCGGGAGACATCAGTGGCCCGCTGACCCAAGAAGCAGCTGAGACTGGTGCAGTGACCTAATCGCCCAACACGGTCCAAGATGGGGGAGGGATTTCAACTCCAGGACCTAAGTCTTCCCTCTCTCGGCCTCTGGTCCCTCTTTCTTCACCCTCCACACTCACCTCTCAGGGGCCTGGCTTCCCTCCACCTACAGGTGCTCCTGGCCTGAGGACTCAGTGCTGACCACGTCCTCTGCGCACTGCGGTGCTCTCTCGCCCAGCCCGCCCACTCCAGGGCACAGACATCCCCCCTCCCCTGAGGGTTTGCTTCCCAAACACCCTCTGACCGCCTTACAAGAGGAAAAGGCATTACAAGTCTTAGTAATCAGACCTGTTCCAGCGCCTTCCCTGGAAACAGAGAAACACTTGCGCACCTCGGAGTCAGCAGGCTGCTAAAATATTTAATGCTGGATGACTTAACAGGCCTGAGAAGAAAGGGAGGCTGAGATGCAGTTAGCTGGGGCCACTGGCCCTGCACACCCCCACAGGAAGCCTCTTTTCCACCCTGCCAGTTTCTAGGGACAGATGGCAACTGGCAATCCATTCTCTGCTGTAGACGCATGTCAGATCCCTAACAGCCTGGAGGGGCACCCCTGTAGGTGCAGCCAGTGGGGATGGGTGAGCACAGAGGGTTCTAGATTAAGTGTTTGAAGCCAGCTGATTGGATTACCTGAGCCTCCTTACCAGGCCTGGACGTGAGTTTGCACTGGCTAAGCCCAAGGCCTCTGGTCGGCCCAGTGGTGAACCACCTTGGTTCAGGAGCCAGGGAGACGCCTCCTGCTGATCAGTGTTGTCAGGCATATGTCCCATGAATACAACCCAGTCTCCACTCTGGAGACACAGCTGCCTGGCTTTCCCACTGGCAGAGCCAGGGGAGGCAGTGAGGAGGAACCCAGCACTCACTGGACACCGCCAGGTATCTGAGCCTTGTAAGCGCTTCCCCCATAAACTCTCAGAATCCACACTGCTGCCGGGGATGACTCATCTCTTGCGTACACGAGATGAAGCTATGCCTTCAGGTTGGGCTGTGCCATGCAGAGTCCCACATGGCTATTTCAATTTCAGTTTTAATTAATGAAAGTTGGGACTTCCCTGGCAGTCCCGTGGCTAAGACTTCACCTTCCAATGCAGGGGTGAAAATCAAAACATGAAACAGAAGAAATATTGTAATGAATTCAATAAAGATTTAAAAAATAGTCCACATAAAAAAATCAATAAAAAATTAATCACAGTTAAATAAAATCCACAGTTTCAGTTCCTCCGTGACCCTGAAGCCACGTCACCCTGAAACGGACCCCAGGTTTTCAAGTGGCCTCATTTTAGGTGTGTAATATCCACATGTGACTAGTGACTGCCTTACTGGATACTGGAGACACAGAACACTTCCATCATAGAAAATTCTGTTCCAGTAGACAGCATGTTCTAGAGTAACATCTCCAAGATTCTTTCTGGCTGATATTACTGATCAGAGATCCAAAATTGGATTTGATGTCTGAAGACCTCTCCAGAAGAGAGATTCCAGTCCCGGCTCTAACTCTCATTAGCCCACTGACCTTGGGCAAGCCATGTCACCTATCCCAGCATCTACTTCCTCCTCTACAGAAGAAGGACACAAATGGTACCTACTAAGACTCAAGGTGAGGATGAAATAAGATGCTAGATGTAGAAGTACTTTGGCTCAGAGGGAGGAATAAGTAAAAAGGAACTTACACTGAGTAGTACTTATTTTGTGTTGGGCAAAGTGGCTCATTGAATCCTAGGTTCTATATGCCCCCACTTTACAGGTAAGAAAACAGGTTCATCAAAGGTGATGCCCCCAAAGTCACAGAACTAGAACTTGAGCAGGAACTTATCTATAGACCTCGAGGCAGAAGCTGGTCTCAGACCATAGATCTCAACTCTACAGCCTTCTCTCTAAAGCCTAGAAGCAGGTTCGGGGTGGAGCTGCTGAGAAGAACAGCCCCTTCCCCCAGGGCCGGCCCTTGGGTCAGCTCAGCTGTCCAGGGGGAAGCTTGCCATCGGAGGTCAGATTCTGTTAGGTGCTCCCTGGTCCCTTCCCTACTCCCAGTCTCGACAAGAATGCACCCAAATTTCCTTCCAGATAGCCAGCTAGAGTCTAAAATACCCATTTCTCAAACACGGCTGCTGAAACAAACCTGAATCCCCGTCTAACAGAGTGGCGGTAATGAGAGGTTCCAGGAAGAAAAGAGGGTCGGTCTGGACACATTCATTTGGAAAATCACCACCTTGCCCTGAAATTGGCCAGGAATTCTCAAGTGGCTCCTCCCCCACTCAGATCCACATAACACAAGCCTCAGGGTAGAGAGGCCCAGAAACCCAGAAGGGCGGGAAGCCAAGGCAGTGGGTCCCATCAGAAGCACCTGGAGGCAGAGTCATCCCCCGGCCTCCAAAGAGGCTGCTGGCCTCTGTGCAGGTGTCTCCTAACCCAGCTTTCCACAGCGACTTGGCGTTTTTCCAAAGGACGGGTTCACCTCTAAAAAAAATCTCTTTAATTATGGAACACCAAACCTTCAGAACATAAAGGCGGAATTTTAAAAGATCCTTTGACTTTTATAATACGATGGTTCACAATGATTGAAGCTGTTGATCGTAATATAAGTCCACATCATTTGTAGAGTCTTTAGTTCTGCGGTCCCTTTGAACCATTAACAAGCCCTGTGAGCCGGGCAGCATTAGTGGGGCTCCCATATGACAGAGACAGACAGAAGCAGAGGCATGCACAGTCTCACCCAGCCTCATACTCCCCCCTCCCTGCAGGGTCTGTTTCCATTTTATTTGGAGACCTCAGGAATTTTCTTTGTTTGCTTAATTTTCGAGATGTATTTTTGAATAAATACACTGAAAACGAGAATAATGGTTACCATTTGTAGTCTACACTTACCATATATCAGGCATTATACTAGATCGCTTTGGAAACATTACATTTTAATCTTAATTCCTACCCTAACGGGAAAGTGTTATTTTCCCCATTTTATAGATTTGGAAACTGAGGACTGAAAAGTCAAGTAGCTTCTCCAGCCAGGAAGAGGTTGCTGGGATATGAACCCTCTGTCTTACTCTATCATCTCCTATTTGGGAAGAAAACTGCTCCAAGGGAATGAAGTGTCAGACCTGTAGCTCTGTAATAGCCCTGTAATAGCCCAAAACTTCTCAAAAGAAAGTTTAAAATAGTCCAAGCAACATCATATACAATCAAACCCAGAAGGATGGGGGTGGGGACAGGATGGGTCTGTTGTCCTGGCTTTATGTGCTAGGCTTGCTAGCTTCTTTTCTTTTCCTTAATTTATATGACTATAGCCCTCTTCAAAACCTGATTCTTAAACTTGAAAACATAGTGTCACAGCTGCTAATTTTAGAAAGAAGAGGAGAGAGAAGGAAGAAGCAGAGTAGCAGGAAGGGTGGCAACCCACTCCAGCCCCGCCTTCAGGTCCAGCCAGGGCCTCCTGGGCAAGAGGCCGGCTGGACCTCGCCGGTCCCTCCCTCCACTCCTCAGCCAACTGTCCCTTGTGGTTGAGCCTAGGTGTTCTCAAAGACCTGAAGCATCTGGGAATAATTTAATTCCCTCAAATGCACTAGTAATTGAAAATGATACCTTTCCAGCCATTTCCTCAAAAGGAAGAAAAGAGAGACCCCTTGAAATAAATATTCAGCAAAAGCAAGTCTGGTGATGTCCACAGTGGATTCAGAACTACACATCTGATCATCAGTGGCATGAAAGCAAAATGGCAAATTCTAATAATAGACTTTCCATCCCCTGAAGAGAGGTGGATGGATACAAAGTCAAAATCATTCAAGTGTCTTCTGTAGAACATTCTAAAAATAAAATCTATGGGTTCCAGAATCTTCCACAGGGAGGGACCACACGACGTATACAGAAATCCATAGCTAAGCTGTCATTTGTCATTGCCTGTTTCTCGGAGATGGGTGTACACATACCCCTTAGGTGGAGGTGAGCAAAGCCACAGTATACTCACAGCACGTGCACCAGCAGACCCAATCTGACTTCAAAAGATGGGAAGTAAAGCAGCAAAATATCTGCTCCCTGCATCTACATGGAAATGAGATTGAGTTTTCAAATGATCCTGTCACCAAGATGGAAAAGAGACACTTCTTAGGTGGATGAGCTCTAACCAAGTCAAAAGAATGTCCAAATTTCAGTAGATTCAACAGAACTGTGTCACCCGGTAACCAAGAGAGTAGAAAATTTGGTTTTGACTTGCTTCTTCTCATGGCAACTCAAAGTATTATTTTTATGTTGAAATATAATACAATACACAATAAAAAAAAACACACATAAAGTTTTACAATAAAACACAATCTCAAAATTTTTAAACTTGAAGCAGGTCGTTGTGGGCAGTAAATTCCTTCTCCTCTGCCATGAAGACATTTTAACAAAGAAATTAGTTCTGAAAAAGAAAGACGGCCAGGCTGGCACCTCAACCCCAGGAAGATGAACAGAACTGGCCACTCGGTTCCCTGCAGGAGAAAAGCCTGTCCCATAGAACTGAAAAGAGAAAACCTAACCTCTGCCTGGGCCGGAACACACCACGATTGCATTTGATCACATCCTGGCCCTCACTGCAACTCAGGGGGACAATTACAGCTGTGACCTCCCCATTCTACAGATGGGCAAACTGAGATTAGACATGAAACCAGTAAGGGACACAGCTGGGTGTGAACCCAAACTCCACCACCACCCAGCTCCTGGTAGCATCTGCCATAGTGTGACCTCACAACCTCCCCCAGACTGCTGCCAAATTCACCTTCATGGCAGCACCTGCCATTCCCGGGGCACACACACTCGACTTTGGCCGGACTTTCTCTGAGGCCCGCTCAGATCCACAGCACAGCTCCGTCAGGGTGAAAGGTCCACCGGAGCTACTGAGCTTCCCCCCAAGGCAAAGAAGCATTCCTAGCACTGGTGTTAGATCATTCGATGACTCTGAGAGCTCTGGGAGCAGCTGGGGTGTCCCAGGCAGCAGCCACTCACCACATGGAACTGTTAAGCGCTTAATGTGTGATCAGTCCAAACGGAGATGTGCTGTGGGTGTGAAATACACCCCAGCATGCAGAGACTTCATACGCAAATAAGAACGCAGAATACCAAGTTACTAATTTATATATTGACTGCATGTTGAAGTGATCATATCTGTCATATATTGGGTTTTGTTGTTGTTGTTTAGTTGGTAAGACACGCATGACTCCTTTGCAACCCCATGGACAGTAGCCTGCCAGGCTCCTCTGTCCATGGGATTTCCTGGGCAATAATATAGAGTTGGTTGCCATTTCCTTCTCCAGGGGAACTTCCCAACCTAGGGATCAAACCCCAATCTCCTGAATTGGCAGGCAGGTTCTTTACTGGGCCACCAGGGAAGTCCACATGTTGTGTTACTTAAAATGTATCATTAAAATTAATTTTAACATTTTACTTTTAATTTATTTAATTTTAATTAAATTAATTTATCATTTTAATTCTTTTAATTTTTACATTTTAATAATTTGTTTATTTTGAATATGGCTACTAGAAAATTTAAGATTATATTTGCAGCTTATGTCCTATTTCAATTGGACAGAGCTGGTCTGTACCTTCTGGAGACCTTCGATTGTCTACTGAGTATAAAGTAGACTCTGTTGTGATCCATTTGCTCAGATGTGGCTGTCCCTGTAATTGCCCTCGAGCGAGGAGAGCCAGAGGTCACCCCCCCCTCCCCCTGCCCCGGAATTCTTTCTGGAAATCTTCAGCCAATGGGAGAGTAGCAGGCCTTTTTCCTAAGAACCCAAAGCACAGGAAAGGTGAGCCCTCTTCCATCCTCATTTCCTTCAAGGACCAGAGCAAAGCAAATGATCTAAATAGAAGTAGACCATAAGTTCTTTCGATACCCCTGGAGGAGGAAATGACAACCCTCTCCAGTATTCTTGACTGGAAAATCCCATGGACAAAGGAGCCTGACGGACTACAGGCCATGGGATCTCAAAGAGTCAGACACAACTGCGCACTCAAGGCCACACGGGTCACAAATGCAAGTCACGAACACAAAAGCCACTTAGGTAATTTTTAAATGTCGGTAGCCAAGTAAAAACAAGAAAAAAATATGAAAATAACTTCAATAACATATTCTAATCCAGTACATCCAAAATATCACCATTTTAACATACAATATAAAAATTATTAATGATGTTTCTTGTTTTGTTTTGTTTTGTTTTGGTCACACTAGGCAGCTTGTGGGATTCTAGTTCAAAGTGGAGAGTCCCAACCACTGGACCACCAGGGAGTTCCCTGTATTCTTTTATTCACGCTGAGAGAGCCAATCCTTAGGTAGCTTGATAAGGAGTCCGGGGCCCTCAAGGAAGAAAGGGTCCAGGGCTCTCAAGGAGGAGAAAAGGACAAACTTTTTCCCTACGTTCCTTAGTCTTAGTCACATAAGATGTTATTTTCTTTAAGCCCAGAGCTAATGATTAAACAATAACACAAAAGATGTAGGTTGTGGGAATGGGTTTGGTAAGACCTTTCTGTTGTTAGTTCTAATCTTGTTCATTTAAAATGTATGTTGAGGGAGTGGGTCTGGTAAAAGCATTTAAGGCCTTGGCAAGACTAGCGAGTGGAGCTAGTCATTCCCCTTGTGATGTCTATGTCAGAGACATTCTCTGTCCCTTTTGACACTTTAATAAAACTCTGCTACACAAAAGCTCTTGAGTGATCAAGCCTGATCCCTGGTCCCAAAGCTAAATCTTCTTCAGAGACCACGAATCCGACACTGTTCACCATAAGCTATCAACGCTAAATCTTCAACATCCGAGATGCGTTTTCCCCTCACAGCACATCTCTGAACACACGTGACCAGGGCTGCCCAAATGAACGACACAACTTGAGAATCTGAAAGTCTATCACCCAACAAATCCTCAACCAGAGCAAAGTGCACAGAACCCCCATTATATTAAGGTCAATATCTACTGCTCTGTAAACTATGATAAGTCATACACTTTGAGCCACTAAGACTGATGTCTGCAAAGAGCTCTGATGGCAGCAGGAAAAAGGACTCTGAGAGTTTAAACAGAAAAAAAAAAAAAACAGTGCATGAAACTACCCTAACATAATGTTTGTTTGTGCACACACTAACATCATAAATACCAGCAATCTTTAGGTGGTGGGCTGTGGATTTTTCTCTTTTTCCTTATACTTTTCTACACCTTACACATATCTAATGTTAATTTAGAAATTATAATTTTAAAATTAAAAGTGATTAAGACATCAAGTCATTAAATATCTATTGGATTACTATATGCCTGGTCCTAAGACCTTCTTGTTCTCCAGGAAGGATGATAAAACATCCGGGGACTGAAGAAAGAGCTAATATAACATTTGTGGGGAGAGAAAGAGGAGGATTTTTCAAGTTGGACCTCTTTTCCTACACTTTTACTGGGAATGTCAAAAATACATATGAGCAAGAGCTGTGGGGAATTTTGCGCTAAGTCAGCAGCAGAGACAAGTGTCCAGTGCAGATTAAACTTGCATCTGTCTTGGCAACAGGGCTTGCAACTCTGCTGGCCCAGAGTTATGAGAGTTGCCCTCGTTTGGAAGGCAAGACAGTTGGGTGGAAGTGCTCAAACTTGAAAAACAGGTGATCATGCATTCTTTTGGCGTGTGCAAAATATGCATCAAATCATTTACAAAATGCCTGCAGCTGTTTGGTAGGATACTCTGGGCTAGCCACAGGTACTAATTTAAAATCCAACCCCTCCTTGCTCACATGAGCATGTGCCTACGTGTGTGTGCACACACACACACACACACATACCCCTCTGGAGGAGCAAAAGAGCTAAGGATGCTGCAAAGCTTGTTCAGAATGTGTCTATGCCCAAAGCACCTCCCTCTCCCCTGAAGGATGTCATTTCCCAGCAGCAGCTGGTGCCCAGCCACGGTTGGCATTTCACTTAGGAAAGAACAAGCAGGTACCCTGCAAAGTGTGAAGGTCTAGGATTCCTTGTTGCATCTGTCATTTGTCCTCCTCCCTAGGGGGCATGACTGCTGTTGGTGATTAGACATTCCTGCTCAAGATTAAGGTGTCAGGCTCTGAGAGTTGGGAGATAATGGGGCATGCTGTCTAAGGGGTGCAGGGTTTCTTGGAGGGGATGACAATGTTCTAAAATTGACTACAGAGTTGAGAACTGTACAACTCTGTGACTATATTAAGAGCCACTGACTTGTATACCTTAAATGAACAAATGAGATGGTATGTGAATTACGTCTCAATAAAGATGTTAAGAAAAACAAAGATAAGCTCAGATGTGAAAACAACTCCTTTATATAAGCAATGGAGATCATAGTTATCTCAGGCACTGTATAAAGAATCAAAACGGCTAGGTGCATCTTTCTTAGATTAAGACGCATACATTAGCAGTACTATCCTTTGCAAAACATCCAGCATGTCTCTGCCAAAGGAAGGCAGGGTTCTCCAAAGCCTGATGCCTTTTCACTGACCTTTCGGCTCCTCCCGCACTGCTGGCATCATCTGAAATAATCTCGTCCGTGATGTCTGGAGCATCCTTCTCAGGAACCAGAGGTAACATGGATGGGCCAGCCTTGGGGATCTTTCTGGGATAATGTAAAGAAAGCAATATATCTTAGAAATGGCATTTCTCTCCATGTCCTATTGAAAAGCCCTCTTCCCAGTTTAAGCTTTAAGTGGCTACTTCATGAAAATCTCTAGAAAAAAAAAAATTAGCTTCAGGCAGTGAAAGGCTTTGAGATGCTTTGGGATTGTTTAGGCCTTTCTGCATAAATAAATCCAGATTCAAAAGCAAATGTATCTGGACACCAGAAAAATAGTCTGACTGACCATAACCTATGACCCCATAGTCCACTGCTGGCTTGTAAATATTTGATGCTTTACAATTTCAGTTGGAAGAATTAAAGAACACAAGGAGAGGAAAAAAGATGTGTTAAACAGACAGCTCCTCCAAACCAGACACCTCCAAACCATTTCTCACATGTTTTCAGACTCTCAGCACATCCAGAGATTGCAAGTAGGGAAATTTAAACAATTAGATACGGAAAAATGAAGCTTCTTTAAAGCCACTCATCACTTTGACTTTTAAAAATGAGAATCACTCTTACGGCTGACCCCACATTAGCGTGTGAATTTATTCTAAGTACCTCTCAGCGTCCAGTGCTTCTGCATCCAGGTTTTGCAGCTTCAGGTCCCGAGTCTCATCAGGTTCTGGGGGTGAGGAGACACCTATCTTCCCGTCCTCCGCAAAATCAGGGAACTCAGGCCTGGGTTGCTCCTCTGTCTGTGGGGGCCCGGCTGGGCGGCCCCCACCTGGGACGGCTTCAGCATCCATCCTCAGAGCCCCTTTCGAGCAGCCTGGATCCCCAGGGCATCCTGGCACACCCGAGGCAGCAGCCGCACCAGAGAACATTCTCGTAGTACCTGTTTCAGGCAGGTCCTCAGACACACATGCCCGGGTCCCAGCTGTGCTCAAAGTGACGTCACCCTCTGCTTCCCCAGCAGCTCCGGCTTCCAAGCCGGGCTCCAGTGGATTCTCTGCCACTTCCCCAGCTGGGGGCTCCGGGGCGCCCTGGGTGCCCAGGGCATCTTGTGTTTCCGAGATGCCAGCTGCACCTGCAAGCCTCCTCTCACCCCCAAGTGGGTCTGGGGTGCAGGGCTCACCGACGGCCTCAGGCAGATGTGGGACGTCCCCGTGGGGAGATGCTCCCTGGGCAGAGGTGGATTCTGGCATGTCACCCAGAGCCCTGGGGTGAGAAGAGCCCTGGGGACCACCTTCTCTGGGTTGACTGTCCTGGTGGGCTGTTTCCTGGCTCTGTTTTCCAGAAGGAATGCTGTCATCTGGACTGGAGTCCCCTTCTCCACGGCTCTGGGGAGCCACCTGCAAGTCAGCCGTGGAAATCTCTGGAGAAGCCGCCTGTGAAGACAGACCTGAAGCTGCTTCCTGCGGGCCACCTGTCTGCTGTGAATGGGCCTGGCCTCCTCCAGGTCCCGGCCACCAGCCTTCCCCGGCCCCCTCCGGCTTCTTGCTGTCTGCCAGCATCTGTAGGTCCTCACTTATTTCCTTCTTCTCACTGGCGCCCGGCAGGGTGTGCTCTGCGGCCAGCCAGGCCAGCCCGGGCAGCTTTCCTGGAGCTGGATCCTGGGGACCTAGATGAGAAATCTCAGCCTCTACAGCCAGCTCTTGCTTCCTCTCCTTTGAGTCCACCCAGAGACCAGTGGGAAGGGTGGGGAGAGGGGCTATGGCCACTCTTTGAGTCCCATCTGGACACTTCTCTGGGCTTGGCACCATGAGGCCCTTGCCCATCACATTCTTCCTGGCTCCCGCCTTTTCTCCCTGTGTGCTCTGGGGCCAATCGGTAGTCAGGGCTCCAAGCACAGACTTCTCGAAGATCTTGGTGATGTGCTCCCTGAAATCAGGCAACCCAGGGAACATCCCACTCTGCCTGCAGCTTGCATCTACACCAGCTGATGCTCCCTGCCTGGGGTCCTTGGAAGGCTCTAGCACCCTCTCCCCGCTGCCCTCGGTCTCTCTTGCTGCTTCCCCTGCCTTCTTCTCCTCACTGCTGGGACATGCTGGAATTTCACCGGGCTCAGCACTTGCACCAGGAGCTCCTGACCATTTCTCCTCCCCCGTGGTCTCCTTACCCTTGGCCAGAAATGGCATCCTGTCCAGGTAGGGCACAGAGTCCACAGGACCCTCCGAGGTCGCAGCTTTGGAGCTTCCAGGGCTGACTGGCGCTGCAGAGATTCCCTCACCTACAGCTCCTGCTTGCAAGCAGGAGGACTCGGCAGAGCTCTCCCTGGAGGAAGCCTTTTCTGAGGCAAGCAGGGGCTCCCGAGTGGAACAAGGGCTTTCCCCAGGGGCTCCGGGGCCCTGGGGTGAAACAGCTTTCATGACACTGTCTTCTAGCCCTTTCCTGGCAGCACCCTCGATGTGCAGGTAAGGAGTACCAGGGGCAGCCTCCTCCAGGGGTCCAGACAGCAGGAGCCTCTTTGAGTCAGGGACAACCTGTGCTGCAGAAAGATCCGCCACGCTCCTGGGACTCTCAGCCAGCTCCCTAGCTAGTGGCCAGGCATCCTGGCAGCTGGCTGAGGGCTGCTCACCTAGAGCAGAGGTAGAAGCTTCCTCCCCAGGGGAGGAGCATTGCTCTATTTGGAGGGAGCCTGGCTCCCCTGGAGCCTGCCACATTCCCAGGGCTCCTCTGTCCGCTTTCCCACAGGTCTCAGCACCATCCACACCTTGATCCTTGGCTGATGGGAAAATTTCAGAAAGCTCCGGGACCTCTGCATCCGAGGCAGTGAGGTGCTCCATTTCCTTCTGTGGGACCAACCCCGGTTGCTGCCCGCCCTCCTGGGTTTCTTCACCTGCCTCTCTCGCTGGGGCATCCTGGGCAGGTGTGGCTTGGGAGCTGGCAGGTGCTGGAACCGGCTGGCTGTGAGCTGCCTCCGGGAGAGCTACTGAGTCAGGCCGACAAGGCGGGGCCCCCACGGTGTTTCCACTTGCCTTCTCTGTCTTGCCCAAGTCCTGGAGCTGGGGCCAAGCGTCAGCTGCTCCTGAAATGCCTGCGTCCTCAAGACATGCTTCTTCATGCTGGCTGCCGGCATTTAGCCCGTCAACCAGCTCCTGTTGGAACTCGTTTGGCCCCTGCCCAGCACAGCTGTATTCCTTTCTGCTCAAGCTACCTGCAAGATAAGGGTCTTGGAAAGTGTCTGCTGCAGGAGATGAGCTCCTGGCTGGCTGACTGCTGCTGCATTCTCCCTCTTGCCCCTTCTCCTTGAGTGCAGGCAACTCAGGCTTCATGGGTGCTGACAACTGCGACTTCTCGGTCGTAGGATTCTCCAGAACTGTGTCCCTGGGAGGTGAACTCAGAGCATCAGACAGACTGCCTTTGGGGAGCTCACTCTGAAGTTCCGTTTCAGAAGCCCGTTGCTTTCCTCCACGAGTGGACAAGTTCACATCTTCCCACGGTCCCACGGGTATGTGGATTTGCGGAGAATTGGCACCCTGGTTCTTAAAATCCGTATCACCTGGATAAGTCTCTTCCTTGCTTTCGCACCCTTGGGATGTCTCCCTGAGCACATCGAAGACCGATGCTTCTAGGTGTGTCTGGGATGTTTGGAGATGGTTCTCAGGACACAGTAAGGGCCTCTCGGATGCAGTCACTTCTATACCGCTGTCCCCCGGGTGGGATAGGTTTCCCTGCCGATCTTGCTCCAGGCTGAGCATCGTGAGCCTGCAGTCCACTGCCCAGTTCTCTTCCTCAGGGGGAGGGGGCCCATCAGCGTGGACTTCCTGTCCAGCTGTGTCACGCCCCAGCCCACGGGGGTGGGGGGATGTCAGCGAGCCCTCACCCTCCCCATGGTCAGGCCTCTGTGCGGATGGGTGGCTCCCCGACTTTATTTCAGGCATGCTCTCTGCCTCCTGGGCTTTGGGGACGACCTCTGGAGCAGGAGCCGACAGGAAATCCGATTTCTCAGATTCTAAAGCAGGAAGAGAGTCCATTCTTCCCAGTCCTTCCACGTCCTGAAGGGTGTCGGGACATTTGGTCTGTGGTCCCAGCCCCGCCCAGATGGCTCCCTGGGGAAGAACACGTTCACCAGCTCCTTCTGGCCCTGAGGGTGGGCTGGGATGCTGTTCAGGGAGCTGGTGCAGTGAGCCCGATGCGTGGACCACTTGAGATTCTCCCATCATCCCATGGGCCACCACGTTCCAAGCAGCATCTTCTGAGGAAGAGTCAGACCTGTCCACATGCCCGGGGATCTCCTCTCCGAGTTGCTGTGCTAGGACTGTGTTTGGAAGGCCTTGGCTCTCCTCATCGCCAGTGAGCTGTGAAACCTCGTCCTTGTCCACCTCTGGGTCAGGGTTGCAGTCCCAGGACTCGGGTTGCTCTGCCTGTAGATTCCCAGGATCTGCACCATCAAGGGGCCCTGGGGCTACTCCCTGTCCTCTAGGATCAGCCTCAGAGACTCTGCTTTCCTCGTTAGCCACAGCTGGGCCTTCAGGGGGCTCAGCTTCATCCTTCAGCCCTGGTGACCTGCTGGCACTCTCATCTGATGCACTGGGAGTGGGGAGAGCTGGAACCTTTGGTTGGACTTCATGGCTTAGCTCCGTATTCTCAAGCTCTGCCCTCTCCTCCAGGGGGACAGGAGCAGGAATCTCGCTGGAGTCTCCTTCCAGACCCTCTCCTTCTCCTCTGAGGTCTGATGCTTGCTTCTCTGGTCCTGACAACCCTGCTTCTGCCCACTCTGTAGCCGGATCTGTGAGAACAGGCATCTCGGCCACAGAAACCATCTGCCCGGCTAGTTCTGCAGCCGTGGAGGCCAGGGCAGCTGGCTGGGAGGGGAGGCTTAAAGCTGGACCCACAACCTTGGTTGCAGCGTGTGGGGCAGGCTCAGGGCTCATGAACAAAATTCCCTCGGGCTGGTCACCTGTCGCCACCCCGGGCTCAGCATCTTGGCTCCCGGTCTGTGAGTGATCCTGAGCATCAAGGGCTCCCAGAGTCTCCTCCCAAGAGCCCTTGTCCCCCGGCTCCAGGGCAGCACCCGGTGAATCCCAGGGCAGCCCTGTGGGCGGGAGTGTTCCTATTGGCCGCTGGCAGCTTTCCTGGAAATCGGCCTTCGCTTTGGCTTCTTGGGTGGCCTCTGAACTGGTCCCAGTGGGAGGGCAGGCCCCAAGGAATCCCACATCATCAGTGAAATCCTGAGGTGGCCCCTCCACTGGGCATTCGGGGGCTGGCTCTTGCGAGGTTGAGGTCTCGGGTTTTAGGGGAGGCTCCTCCAGGCTGGCTGAAATCTCCTGGCCTAGTTGGGTGTCAGGGGCCTTGGGGGCTCCCTGCCAGGACTCCGGCCATGGTAAGCCAGCTGCAGCCTCTTGCCCTTGGGACTTGAAATCACCAGGCTGGGCATCCTCTCCACGCAGCTGCACCTTCATTGGCTCTGGAGGAGCAGTTGGTGGAATTCCTGCCAACTGGTCAGTGGAGCTGGAAGAAGACAGTCTCTGCCCTCCTTCTTCCTTTGAGCCTGTCTCTCCCCCGGCACTGGGGACGACAGAAACCACCTTGCACTGAGTCAAGTTGTCGTCCTGAGGGACCGAGGCTGCCGGGGCCTCTCCTGGGCCACTTGCAGAAAGTTCCCTCTGAGGATGTTGAACGAGGGGCCAACTTTCAGGTTCCCCATCTGGGCTTGCCAAGCAACCTTCCGGGGGGCCCTCAGCAAAGCGCATGGAGGACAAGGGACTCTCCCGCTCCTGGGGCTCCGGTGCGCTGGGACATGGAGAATCTTCTGGGCCCCTGGCTGCCTGTGGGTGCTCTCTCGGCTCAGTCACCTCTGGAGACACGAGGCAGGGGCCTGGACTGGCAGCACCCTCAGAAGCAGAGCTGGAACCTCCATGCCAGACGCTGCCAACAATGAAAACATTTAACGTTTCATCAGTTCTCATGGATGGCAAGGAGAGAGTAAAGCACAGGCAGAATCACCCCGCCCCTCTACCACTAAAGGATGTAACACACCATCCTCATGCGGCTCATCCTCCCCATGAAGAGAGCCCCCTCCCCATCCCACCGCGCCCATAACCATGACTTTCTCCAAAAATTTGTCAGTAGTGAATAGGAAAATTAAATACCAAGGAGATCAAACCAATCAATCCTAAAGGAAATCAACCCTAAATATTCATTCGAAGGACTGATACTAAAGCTGAAGCTCCAATACTTTGGTCACCTGATGCAAAGAGCCGACTCACTGGAAAAGACCCTGATGCTGGGAAAGATTGAAAGCAGGAGGAGAAGGGGATGACAGAGAATGAGATGGTTGGATGGCATCATCAACTCAATGGACGGGAGTTTGAGCAGTCTGGGAGATAGTGAAGGACACAGAAGCCTGCCTGGCATGCTGTGAGGTCACAAAGAGTTGGATGTGACTTAGTGACTGAACAAAAACAACAATTATTGACTGAACTGTGTCCCCCTGAAAATCCATATTGAAGTTTTAATCCATAATGTGACTGTATATGTGGACTTAGGGCCTTTTAGGAGGTAATTAAATTTAAGTGAGGTCATAAGAGTGGGGTGCTTATCTAGGAGAACTGAAGTCCCTGTAGAAGAAGGGGGACACCAGGAGTTACTCATACAAAGAGGCCATAGCAGACCCAGCAGGAAGTTGCCATCTGCAAACCAAGAAGAAAGGTCTCACCAGAAGCCACCTCGGCCAGCACCCTAACCTTGGAATTCCAGCCTCTGGAACTGTGAAAAAAACAAAATTCTGTTGTTGAAGCTACCCAGTCTGTGGGTTTCTCTATGGCACTGTGAATAAACTACACAATGGGTATACTGGATATTATACTACTATCCTTTCAACATTTTTAAGGTCTCAAATTTTCCAAAATGAAAAGTTGGGAAAATACTAATGGATGAAATTTACTGAACATCAGTGCTTTACATGGATTATCTCATTTAACCCTACCAATAGCCTTGCAAGGTGGATATTACTACTGCCATTTTGCAGAGAAGAACCCTGCGAACAGAGGGGTTAAGCTTGAATCTGATGGATCATGATCTTCTTATTCATTCTATGCCTCCAAAAGCAAAAACTTTTAAGGAGGGAGACTGAATGTTTGTGTCCCCCAGAATTTATATGTTGAAAACTAATACCCAAGATGATGGTGAAAGGTTGCGGTTGCAAGCCATGTGCTACACTGGGATTCGTGGCCTTCGAAGGAGAATTCAGTCCGGGCCCAGAGACGAGGCTTCACTACAAGGAGCTTTTGTGTAGCAAGGTTTTATTACATAAGCATAATAGAGATAGGGAAAACTTCTGACGCAGACATCGGAAGGGGACAGAAAGAGTGCCTGCTTGCTAGTTTTTAGCAAGATGTTTTATGTCTGTTAGCAAGCTGTTAATCAGACAAGAGAGACACCTCAAGGCTGAGGGAGTTACACCAGGCCCCTCTCCCACGTTATGCATTTCTGAGATAGAATGGCACAAAGTGTGTCATCCCCGGCCATGAAACTACTGACATGAATATTGGTTTGCTGAGCCATTATCAGCCCAAGGTCTGAGACAAAAAAAAAAAAGGTTCATCTTAGGTGAACTGGTTTGAAGAAAGGCAAATTTTAAAGCAAATACATAGTTTCATTAACATAGCTCAAGAAAAACACTTCTATAAGAAAAACGTATTGGTTATCTCAAGGTTTGAAAAAAGTTAAGTTCAGGCAGAACCAGGTGTCCTCAACAGAGAAGGTGGGGGGGGGGGTAATATCTGCCACTTGCAGTTTATTTCCTCCTGCCACTTGGGGACCTCTGGCCTTCCTACCTATTAACCTTCTCAATGGTATTAGGAAAGAAGGGTCTTTGGAAGGTGATTAAGTCATGAGGGTGGAGCCCCCATGAAGGGATTAGTGTCCTTATAAAGGAGATGCTGGGAAAGATTGGGGGCAGGAGGTGAAGGGGATGACAGAGGATGAGATGGTTGGATGGCATCACCGACTCAATGGACATGGGTTTGGGTGGACTCTGGCAGTTGGTGATGGACAGGGAGGCCTGGTGTGCTGTTTCATGGGGTCACAAAGAGTCAGACATGACTTAGAGACCAAACTGAACTGAAAAGAGATCCCCAGAGAGTTCCCTTGACCCTTTTGCCATGTGAGGACTCCCAGAGAAGGCATCCACCTATGAACTAGGAAGTGGGTCCTCACCAGATGTGAAATCTGCTGGCACCTTGGTATTAGATTTCTAGCCTCCAGAATCACAAGAAACACGTGTCTGTTGGCTAAGCCATCAAGTCTGTGCAATCTTTATAGCAGCCTGAATGAACTGGGACAAAAGGCAAGAGGCTCTTTACCTGACTCCATTCGAGCCTCTCACCAAGCCCCTCACCTATGGATGATACATGACATCACATGACAACCTTGAAGGAGGTGATTACAGGTGTCACTACACCAGTCATCCTGATTTAATGCCCATCTCTGCACATCAGTTCAGTATCAGTTCAGTTGCTCAGTCCTGTCTGACTCTTTTTGAGACCCCATGGACTGCAGCACACCAGGCTTCCCTGTCCATCACCAACTCCCGGAGCCTACTCAAACTCATGGCCATTGTGTTGGTGGTGCCATCCAACCATCTCATCTTCTGTCATTCCCTTCTCCTGCCTTCAATCTTGCCCAGCATCAGGGTCTTTTCAAATGAGTCAGTTCCTCACATCAGGTGGCCAAAGTATTGGAGTTTCAGCTTCAACATCAGTCCTTCCGATGAATATTCAAGACTGATCACCTTTAGGATGGACTGGTTGGACCTCCTTGCAGTCCAAGGGACTCTCAAGAGTCTTCTCCAACAGCACAGTTCAGAAGCATCAATTCTTTGGTGCTCAGCTTTCTTTATAGTCCAACTCTCACAGCCATACATGACTACTGGAAAAACCATAGCTTTGACTAGACGGACCTTAATGGTATAATAATGACTCTGCACATATGACACTGAAAATATCTCAGATGGACCTGAGAGTTGGCTACTATCTCAACGAAATTAGCATTTTCAGACAAAAAGCAGGGCTCACAAGAGCAAAGAAGAGAAAACTAAAGAGGGTTAAGTTACATGAATTCCTCCAATCCTCAAGTGGTCACTAGGACAGACGTGCCCATGGAGAGTCCTGGCCTTGTGCTGATGGATAGGAGTGAAACCACTAGAATTGCAGGTAAGATTCCCTGACTTGACCTCTGCAAAGCAGGATTTCTGAAATTCAGTGGATTGTTCCAGAACCAGCAACTCTGTACTTGTGAACCTATTTTTCTTTTAATAGGCACTTTATGCTTAGTTGTGTTCCACTCATTAAGTAGAGGGTCAAATCGTTCAGTAGCTAATGAGATTAATGGCATGTAATTCGGAAATGAAGCATTCCTACTGATGTCTGCTTGTTCAAGAAGCACAGAACACAGCTCCCTCTGCGCTAGCAACAAAAGAACAAAGCGGCTTTACTGATCTGTCTCTGAGAGCAGTGGCCAACTCAGGAGACTGTGACTTCCTTTCAGGCTGCCTGAAGTCATGATCATCTAGGGACAGGATGATAAATTCACACCACTGGAGCATCTTGAAGACCAGCGGGTCTTATAAGACAGCAACCAGGAATACATCCCCCAGAGTGTGAACACGGACTCCCTTCAAAATAACGACCTAGTCTTGGCTCTCTTTCACCTGAACTGAGCACATGTAATCTCCATGATTGCCCATCAGAAGCCAATTGTTGAACCAGATTAAAGTCACTCACCAGGAGGAGGTTTGTCCAAGGGCACGAAAAATTCTTCAAAGTGATCTGTAAGGGCCCTGTATTAATTGGAGCTTGCACAATGTCCTTTTGTGCTTCAAGATGGAATAAAATATGTGTAGGATGGAGGTTCAGCTCAGAATCTAAAGGCGAGCTCTTGTGGGCTGGGCAGCGTGTTCTAAATGCAAGGCTCTCAGCCCAAAGAGGAGGGGGGCACTGCCTTTGAGCTGAGCAGTGCAGAGCATAGAGACCACAGCCTCCCTGGTGCAGCCCTGATGCCCCCCGCCAACAAAGGGAGAGGCACGAAATGCAGAGACCTGGGACAAGGGCTGATTCGCTGCAGCAAAGGGCCGAGCAGATGATGAAGATGCAGAGAAGGCCCTCCCCACCACCCGAGCTGGAGACAATCACATCCAGATGGGTTCCTAAGGCGTAGTTCCGAAGACGCACACTCAAGCCAACTAGGAATGCTTGAGAAGAGGAAGGAGACTGGCTGGGGGAAAAACAAACATGGTCTCTGCACTACCAGGCTTCAAGGGAACCAGCAAAACCATAAAGCAAAATCACCAAGATGGACAACTGCCACATCCTGAATATTTACTAAAGCCAAGCCCACACTAAGCACTTTTCAGTTCTGATGACATTTAATCCACACAGTAGCCAGGCAGAGTGGATGTCGCCCCTCCCCTCAATGCACAAACGAAAAAATATCCACACAGAGCTTCCAGACCAGACCCGGGTCGCACGCAGAGCTCCTGGTACAAAGTGAGACCAAGCCCCGCCTGGCTCCAGGCTCCTGCCACCTCTGGCTGCCTCGTACTTGCTGGCCTCGCCTCTCCTGGACCAGGGCAGCAAGCTCTTCTCCCACCTACTCTGGCCCCTGCACTCTGTTCTCTAGGCTGCAGCCAGAACTATGGCTTAGACATGAAAGCCTGATCCTGTCACCCTTGTAGGAAGACCCTCCAGTGATGACTTGTTTGCAGTTATCTGTGCCCCCAGCCTGCCTTTCCCACAGCATCCCACACAGAGCTCCCCATCCCTGCATCTTCCTGGAGCTGGAGCACTCCTGCTTCTTCCTGAGAATTTCAGACCCAATCTCCACTTCTCAATGAAGCCTCCCTGGCCTGGCCTCTGGGATCAGATCTCATTCGACAGCCCCACTGATTGAGGGCAGTAGTCACAGCTATCATCAAGAAGGATGACCATCTCTCCCTCTGGAGTATGATACAGACTGGGTCTTGCCTCTTTTAAATATTATGTCTCTCTGGTGCTTGGCATATAGCAAACATTGAATATATGAATGTGTCAGTGGATGGATGGATAGGCTGTTGTTTCTCAGTCACTCAGTCATGTCTGACCCTTTGCAACCCCATGGACTCAGCACTCCAGGCTTCCCTGTTCTTCACCATCTCCCTGAGCTTGCTCAAACTCATGTGCATCAAGTTGGTGATGCCATCCAACCATCTCATCCTCTGTTGTCCCCTTCTCCTCCTGCCTTCAATCTTCCCCAGCATCAGGATCTTTTCCAATGAGTCAGCTCTTCACATCAGGTGGCCAGAGTATTGGAGTTTCAACTTCAGCATCAGTCCTTCCCATGAATATTCAGGACAGCTTTCCTTTAGGATTGACTGGTTGGATCTCCTTGCAGTCCAAGGCACTCTCAAGAGTCTTCTTCAACACCACAGTTCAAGAGCATCAATTCTTCAGCGCTGAGCCTTTTTTATTGTCCAGCTCTCACGTCCATATATGACTACTGGAAAAACCATAGCTTTGACTATACAGGCCTTTGTCGGCAAAGTAATGTCTCTGCTTTTTAATATGTCATCTAGGTTTGTTGTAGCTTTCCTTCCAAAGAGCAAGTGCATTTTAATTTTATGGCTGCAGTCACCCTCTGCAGTGATTCTGGAGCCCAAGAAAATAAAATCTGCTACTGTTTCCACTTCTTTCCCATCAATGAAATCTGATGCCATGACATTTGTTTTTTGAATGTTGAGCTTTAAACCAGTTTTTTTCACTCACATATCTAGAAAAGGACTAAAATCATTAATGAATACATCTTCTCATGACTAGCAGCAGGCTTCTACCAAGATGTGTGCTTGACTGCACGTGCCCCCTTCACTGAAATCATATATAACACTGACCTTCCCCCCACCTCTTTGCAGCAGTTCCTCAAAGTTCTCTGAAATGCTATCTCCCGGCCTATAGCCCTCATTTTGCCCCCAATAAAACTTAACTCACAACTCTCACACTGTGCTTTTTTTTTTTTTTCAGTTAATGGGATGAATAAATAAGTGAAGAAAAAAATTTTTTTTAACGGACACCATAACTGCTCACTTGGGTTGACTCCTGCACTGTGGGTATGGATCACCATTCCAGAGACTTCAGAGAAGAAATTTACACACTGAGTGATCTGAGCAAAGAACTCTCAAGTTAATAAGGCAATGACAACTACCGTGCTTTAACAACCATAACATGGTATTTCATAGAGAAAGACACCTCTTCAGCAACTTCTTTGTGATCCTAGCAAATTAGGTCCCATCCACATTCACGGTCCAAACTTGTCCAAACAACACTCCCTACATGGATGCCAGGGAGCCTGCTGACCTTGGCAACCCCATCAGACTCAACTGTATATTTTAAATGCAGTTTTAACTCTTTACTGTGCTCATTCTGTGTTAGAAAAAAGAAAGACCACAATGCTTGGGCAATTCAAGCAATAGATGAAAGGAAAATATTGGTAAGGTCTAAAACGTTATTGGGGAGAAACAGGTATGTGCAAGGGTGGATAAAATACCAAAGCATTCTTAATATTTAGCCTACACTTTGCCACATGAACTTTTATATGACTTTAAGGTCAACGTGTTGGTACACTCATGAGACTCCATTATCCAATGCAAAGAACTGACTCATATAAAAAGATCCTGATGCTGGGAAAGACTGAAGGCGGGAGGAGAAGGGGATGACAGAGGATGAGATGGTTGGATGGCATCACCGACTCAATGGACATGAGTGTGAGTAAATTCCAGGAGTTGGTGATGGACAAGGAGGCCTGGCGTGCTGCAGTCCATGGTGTCGCAAAGAGTCGGACACAATTGAGCAACTGAACTGAACTGAAAGGTCAATGTGTTGGCACACTCATGAACTCCATTATCCAGCATAGTGGAGGTGGGTACAGGCAACTGAATTCCAAAGAAAGTTAAAAAACTGTCTTGTCGTCGATTTTTCTCAGCACTCCTCATGTGGGGTTGACCCAGTTGTGTGGCCCCCAGCTTCAGTGCTGGGCTTGAAGTGTGACCCACAAGCCTTCCCTGTAGCTGGAATGAATTCTGGGTCTCTTCCTTCTGTCTGTCACTGTACTTCAAATGTATGTAGATATTAGCACAAGAAAACAGAAATTCACTTAAATACATTTATGGCATGATAATTATTTCTGGTCATTTGAATTCTTAACAGTCAAATATCAAAAATAAAACCACAGTCCCATCAGAGGAGATATCTGGGGCTTTTTTTTGGTTAATTTTTAATCTAATAAGATATTTACTGGATAAAATTAGTAAGATGTGATCATAAAGTAAAATTTCCATAACTGTTATTCACAATTAGTCATTAAATGTCTTTAATGCTGTATACAGGTAGTTTTTTGTCTTATGCATATTTACATATAAATATATATGGCTTCCCTGATGGCTCAGATGATAAAGAATCCACCTGCAACGTGGGAGACCTGGATTTGAACCCTGGGTTGCGAAGATCCCCTGGAGGAGTGCATGGCAACCCACTCCAGTATTCTTGCCTGGAGAATCCCATAGACAGAGGAGCTGGGCGAGTACGACTGTGTGACTATGCACAGCACAGCATGTATATTCCTTTTCAGATTCTTTTCCATTATAGGTTATTACAAGATACTGACCAGAGTTCCCTGTGCTACATAGTAGGTCCTTGTGATTTACTTACTTTATATATGGTAGTGTGTATATGTAAATCCCAAATCCCCAATTTATCTCCACCACCCTGCACAGCCTCCACTGTGCTCTTTAGTAACCACAGATTTGCTTTCTTAGAGATATTTATTTTTATGCACAATAAAAAAAGATTTTTAAAACTCTAATAAGCACAAATCAAGAAAGTGGGCAGAGTATTTAACTGAGAACATGAAGATCTCCTGAACTACAAGTTAAATCCTACTAGTTATCCTTGGAAAAATGCAAATGACAGTTTTCCCCATATAATTAGATTATGGGGTATTTATTTTGATACCACAAGGGTATTTTGAATAAGAAATAGTGGTAAACATATTTTTGCTATATTCCTTCTTGATAAAGCTTCTAACATATTTTAGAAAAATTTACTCCCCTTAGCCAACAAAGTAAAACAACAGGGAACAGAATGCAGTTTTCTCTTGATGACTGAAAAATCTTTCAGGGAATTTGGGCCACCCTCTGAAAAAGAAGATATTACCAATGTTGCCTGTGTGAGACTGAGTTCGAAAACGTGACTAAGGATTTCTTCTTAGAATAATCCCCAGCCACAAGCCATTTTGCTGAGATGTGTCTCTCTGTAATCCCATTGTCTACACGGCAGGGGGGGCTTGTCGGGGGAGGGGGTGGTGATGAGTCAACATTAGTGGGGGCCAAGCTGGTTCAATGTCAAAGACATAAAGACCATCCTAGGCTCCTTCCCGGCTCTGACACAGCAGCAGTGACGCATTTTGGAAGATTAATTGCTGTCAAAGTTAGCATTTGAGGCTGTAAAAAAGACACAAGAGACAGCAAGTGTCTGCCATACAAGCTGCTCTTGAAGAGAAAAAAGAAACAACTCTTGCTCCTGGCATCCTCTCTCTTATTATTTTTTTTTTTCTAGAAGGACTCCCCACTGCTCCCAAAATAAATGCCAGGTGTTTTTTGGTGCATTTCCATTTAAAGAAAGAAATTTGATACAGTAGATTTTCCAAGGTTTTCAGGGAGCCAGGGTTGGAAAATGTCATATAAAGAATTATTAACTAACAGGGGTTTGGGCTGATAGGAGACTGGCTTCTTTCAGAGTCGTGGGAGATGAAGGGCAGGGATCCCTGGAGACAGAAAGGAGCAGAGTAAGCCCTGCTACTGCCTCAGCCTATGGCCTGGAGGGTGTCCCGGGGTAGGGGACCCCAGCTTGAGCCAGTTAGCCTCCCTGACTTAAGGAGATGAAGCTGGATGTCAGCAGTGACCAGGGCATCTAGAGTTCCCAAGACAAGTTACCAAGAAGCAAAAGCTGCACAAAAAGAGAACTCCAGAGATATGCAAAATACTGATTGGTGTGTCTATGTATGGAAACCACGTGAGACTAGGTACCGACCCCCTGCAAGGTTTGTAAGAGAGAATCCCTAAAGCTAATACGGGGCTGGGAATAGTTCCCATTCCTACCAACCAGGGTGGAAAACTTCATAATTGATGGGACATCTGCTAGAGTACTAAGAAGGCTCTTGCCTCAGTAGTGGAGAAAATTAACACTGCTCTAGTCCCTCCTAACAAAGCTTAAAAGCCAAACCCCAAAAGATTAAGCTGTTCCAAATAACTGCAACCCAGAGCAGAGTTCAAGAATATTTATAGGAATTCAAAAATATCCAGAATCTGGAAGCATAAAGTCCACAGTGTCTGGCATTCAAAGGAGCAAGAAAATAGACCCATATTGAAAATTCAATTCATCAAAGCCAACACAGAAATTGTGCAAATAACAGAATTAGTACACAAAGACTTTTTTAAGGTAATATAACTGTAGTACATATGTTCAGGATACTAGAGAAAAGTACATGTGTTATGAATTGGACATTGAGTGTTATTGGATGCTAGAGTGTTAACTACAGACATGGACGATAGTAATATAAAAAAGACCTAAATCAAACTTCCAGAGATGAAAAATACAGTTCCTGAAATGAAAAACACACTGGGATGGATTAAAAACAGATTAGTCATTACAGAGAAAATTAGTGACCTTGAAGACATCAGATCAGATCAGATCAGTCGCTCAGTCGTGTCCGACTCTTTGCGACCTCATGAATCGCAGCACACCAGGCCTCCCTGTCCATCACCAACTCCCGGAGGTCACTGAGACTCACATCCATCCAGTCAGTGATGCCATCCAGCCATCTCATCCTCTGTCGTCCCCTTCTCCTCTTTCCCTCAATCCCTCCCAGCATCAGAGTCTTCTCCAATGAGTCAGCTCTTCGCATGAGGTGGCCAAAGTACTGGAGTTTCAGCTTTAGCATCATTCCTGGGATTTCCAAAGAAATCCCAGGGCTGATCTGCTTCAGAATGGACTGATTGGATCTCCTCGCAGTCCAAGGGACTCTCAAGAGTCTTCTCCAACACCACAGTTCAAAAGCATCAATTCTTCAGCGCTCAGCCTTCTTCACAGTCCAGCTCTCACATCCATACATGACCACAGGAAAAACCATAGCCTTGACTAGACGAACCTTTGTTGGCAAAGTAATGTCTCTGCTTTTGAATATGTGATCTAGGTTGGTCATAACTTTCCTTCCAAGGAGTAAGTGTCTTTTAATTTCATGGCTGCAGTCACCAAAGACATAGCAATAGAAATTCTCCCAAAATGAAACACAAAGAGAAAAAGACTTGAAAAAAAGAACAGATTCAGATTATCAGTGAACTGTAGGACAACTTCAAGCAGCTGGAGGCATGTGTAGCTGAAGTCCCAGGGTGGCAGGGAGATTTAAAAAAAAAAAACTTGAAGAAATACTGACTGCAAAATTTCCAAATATGATGCAAACTGTAAACCCACAGACCCACAAATCTAACTATTAATAATTTCAAGCATAAAAAATAAGAAGACACTTATACCAAGGCATATCATAACCAAATTGCTTAAAATCAGTGAAAAAGTAAAATATAATAAAGTCAGTCAGAGCAGGAAAAAAAAGACAGAAGAACAAACTTAAGGATGACATCAGATTTTGGTTGGAAACAATGCGAGCTACAATACAATGGGGCAATATCTTTAAAGCAATAAAAGGAAAAAAAAAACCTGTCTACTTGTAACTCTTTGCCCAGTGAAAGTAAATTTCTAAAACATAGATAAAATAAAGATTTTTTTCAGACATACAAAAGCTAAAAGAATTCAACACCAGCAGATCAGTATTTCAAGAAATATTGAAGGCAGTCCCTTAAATCGAAAGAAAATAATACCAGATGGCCATCAGTATTTATATAAAAGAATAAAGAGCACCAGAAATGCTAACTATGCAGGTAAATGTAAAGCCACTTTTCCTTATTATTTAAGTAGCTTTTAAAAGATAACTGGCTATGTAAAGCAAAAATAACATATATTGTAGGATTTGTAGCACAATAGTAGGAGTAAAATGTCTATCAACAATAACAATACCTCAAAAGCCAAAAGTGGAGAAAGACAAGTATACTTTTGCAAGATGCTTCTAATACATGTGAAAGGTGCAATATCACTTAATAGTAGATTGTGATACATTAAAGATACATATTATAGACCCTGAAGCAACTTAAGATAACACAAATACTGTAGCTAATAAATCTAAAGGGAAGTAAAGGAGAATCATAAAAATAATGGAATTTTTTAAAAGGCCAAAAAGGAGGGGAAATGAACCAAACAAGAGATGGACAGAGAAAACAATAGGACTGTAGAATTAAACCAACCATATTAATAGTCATGTTAAATGTAAATATTGTAAGCACTCCAGTCAAAAGTTGGAAATATTCAGAGTGCATCGAAAAAGCAAGATCCAACTTATATGCTGCCTACAAAAAAGGCACTTCAAACTTTGCTTAACAAGCACAAATTGTTAAGAGTCAGAAAATGAAGGGGGAAAAGATACAGCAGGAAAACACCAATCAATAGAAAGCTGTGGTCTCTATATTACATCAAAGTCAATTTTAGAGCAAAAACATTACCAAGTGGAAAAAAGATTAAATGAAAAGGAGGTCCATTCATTAAGAGGATGTAACCATTCTGAAAGTTGATCTACCTAATAACCGAGCTTCAAAGCACATAACACAAAAACTGATAGGAGAAATGAACAAATCCACGATTAAGATAGCTCCATACACTCTTCTCAATAATCGATAGAAGAGACTGACGATCAGCACAGATACAGAAGACTGAACAACTACTACGACCAACTTGACTCTCTGACTTTTATTAAACACTAGTTAATAGTGGTGGAGAAGGCAATGGCACCCATTCCAGTGCTCTTGCCTGGAAAATCCCATGGACAGAGGAACCTGGTAGGCTGCAGTCCATGGGGTTGCTAGGAGTCAGACTCGACTGAGCAACTTCACTTTGCTTTTTCACTTTCATGCATTGGAGAAGGAAATGGCAACCCAATCCAGTGTTCTTGCCTGGAGAATCCCAGCGACGCGGGAGCCTGGTGAGCTGCCGTCTGTGAGGTCACACAGAGTCGGACACGACTGAAGTGACTTAGCAGCAGCAGCAGCAGTCAATAGTGGCAGAATTAATTTTTTTCAAGTGTAAGTGAAACATTTATAAGACAGATGATATTCTACACATTAAAAAAATCTCAATAAATTTTAAAAGATTTAAATTATTCAAAGTATATTATCTGGTTACAATGGAATCATATTGAAATCAGTAACAGAAAGGTAACTGGAAAATCCCCAACTATTTAGAAATTAAATAATACACTTCTAAATAGCCTATGAGTCAAAGAAGAAATGAAATTGATACATTAGAAAGTATTTGAACAAAATGAAAACTCAAATATCAAAATGCGTCAGATACAGTTAAAGTAGCATTTAGAGTGGCTTTTAAGACACTCAAGCACCTATACTAAAAAAGGAAGATTCAAAGAAATGACCTGTTTCTACCTTAAGAAACTAAGAAACTATAACACGTGTTATACTTAACACTACTGAACGGTACTACTAAACACTGCATTGGTTAAGGTGGTAAATGGAACGCTTTGCCTTTTTAAACCACAATAAAAACAATTTTTAAAAATCAGTAAGTAGCCAGTGTGTAAAAGAAACCAGATACCAAAGTACACACACTGTTCACTACTATTTATACGAAGCTCAAGACGTGGCAAGACTAGTCACCGGTGGTAGAAGTTCAGATAGTTGTTATTCTAGGACAGAGGTACTGCTGGGAAGTGACGTGAGTGAATGTTGTGGGGTGAGGGAAATAGATCTGAGTGTGATTACAGGTGCATAGGAGTGCAAATACTCATCAAGCTCAGATTTATACACTTAAACAGTATGCATTTTATACCGATTTAAAAAAAAGGTAATCAGGAAAAAAAGAAACTACGGAGACCAAAAATACTGGTGCTTGCCAGGGCAGGGAGGGAAGGAAGGAGGGAGCAAGGGATGAAGAAGCAGAGCCCAGGACATGTTCAAGGCCGGGAAACCATCCTGTATGATGTTATAATGGTGAACACATGACAGTGCATAATACAGTGAACCTTATTGGAAAGTACAGATTTTAGTTCATAATTATCAACACTGGTTCATTAACTGTAGCAAATGTACCACACTAATGCAAAATCTTAATAATAAGGGGGAACTGTTGGTGATGGACAGGGAGGCCTGGCGTGCAATTCATGGGGTCGCAAAGAGTCGGACATGACTGAGCGACTGAACTAACTGAACTGTACAGAGAAGGGATGGCTTCAGGGAGTTCTCTGTACCATTGGTGTTTGGTAAAATTGCTCTAAAAATAGCTTATTAATTATTCAAATATATTATACATTTATATAACATTTATATTAACATGTTTAAATATTTTTATATTTAAATATATAATTTATTATTGTATATATTTAATAGTTTATAATTTTTTAAACTGACTCATTGGAAAAGACCCTGATGCTGGGGAAGATTGAAGGCAGGAGGAGAAGGGGACGACAGAGGATGAGGTGGTCGGATGGCATCACTGAGTCAACGGATGTGAGTATGAGCAACTTCCGGGAGTTGGCGATAGACAGGGAGGCCTGGCATGCTGCAGTCCATGGGTTCTCAAAGAGTCGGACATGACTGAGCGACTGAACTGAATGATACATAAAATGTATACATGTACAGAGCTATCACAATCAACGAAGAACTAGAAATGAACAGAGAACTCTGAGGGAAACACTAATATTTTAACAACAGTTGTCTGTAGGTGGTGATTGCTTTTCCCCCTCTACTTTCTTTTTTGTTGTTGTTGTTGTTGTTTTTTATTATTCCCCCAGGTTTTTAAAGTATTACTCCTAGATTTTCCAAATACAGAATGAAATTACCTTGTGATTATATTTATTATTTTTTTTTTTTTCCAAGTACTGTTTCAGGCTGGAACAGCGCTATTCTTCACTTCTTAAAGGTTCTGGGCTGAAACCAGAAGAGCAGACACACACCTAACTCAGCACTTGACCTTCTTTCCCAGCCAGCATCAAGAGTCAGCGAGCTCCCTCCTTCCCTCCCTCCCTCTCTCCTCCCTGTGTTTACCTCCTGCCGGAGACAAACAGTGAGTCAGAAGTTGGACGGTCGCACCCCGCCCCGCAGGACACACCCTGCCTTGGCAGGAGCCTGTTATGGGAGCCGGGATCCAGAATCCAGGACTTCACAAAGCTTCGTTTAAAGGAACAGAATCCACTGCTTTAAGAAACATGGGTCCCGGTAATGAAGCGCCTGCCCTCGGCCACTGCTCATAAAACTGACCAGATCTTTTTTGCTTTTTCTTTTTTCTGGGTCTGAGAACTGACCTTCTTTAAAACAGACTGGGGTTTGCTTTCTAATTATGGAGACCACGACACAAATCTTTTCAGGCACCTGTAAGAACTCAGCCTCATGATTGTGGGCCTGGGCTTTGGGTGGCATCAAACCAAACTGGATTCTAGTCCTCAGGATGCCAGGTTCTATCTGTGTGACCTGGGGGCTAGCTACTTCCTTAACCTCTCTGAACCTCAGTTTCCTCATATAACCCCTCAGGTCACCTGCATTCATCCACAGAGTTGCTGGGCAAGGTATGTGTTTATGTCCTGAGTCCACTCACCAGCATGCAGTGGCCTTAGTTCAAAAATAATCGATAAGGAAAACAAATCTGAAGAAGAATATATATATATTATATTATAATATATCTATATACTAAACAACAACTATATATACTATATATATATATATAGCAGTTGGTGTTGTTTAGTTGTAAGTCGTGTCCGACTCTTTCTGACCCCGTGTAGCCCGACAGTCTGCTTTGTCCATGGGATTTCCCAGGCAAGAATACTGGAATGGGTTGCCACTTCCTCCTCCATGGGATCTTTCCAACCCAGGAACTAGACTCTGAATCCCAATTTCCTGCATTGGCAGGCAGGTTCTTTACCACTGAGCCACCAGGGAAGCCTACACACACACATATATATATATATATATACTGAATCCCTTCGCTATACAGCTGAAACTAACACAGCATTATAAATCAACCATACTTCATACTTCACCTGGTGGCTCAGATGGTAAAGAATCTGCCTGCAATGCAGGGGACCTCGGTTTGATCCCTGGGTTGGGAAAAATCCCCTGGAGAAGGGCATGGCAACCCACTCCAGTATTCTTGCCTGGGGAATTCCATGGACAGAGGAGCCTGGTGGGCTACACTCCACAGGGTCGCAAAGAGTCAGACATGACTGAGTGACTAACACATTTCAAATTAAAAAATAAAAATGATTTTTTAACAAGTCAGTACGTGGGAATTCCCTGGTGGTCCACTGGTTAAGAATCTGCTTTACAATGCACGGCACTCGGGTTCAGTCCCTGATGGGGAACTAAGCTCCCCTATGCCACAGGGCAACTAAGCCCACGACACAACTAGAGAGAATCCCAGGACTGCAACTAAGGGCCAATGCAGACAAAATAAATAAATTAACAAATATTTTTAAAATACATAAAATTTAAAAAGTCAGCACAATAAGTCCCCTACAGAGGAACCTCTAAGTTTTTAATTTTCAAGGTCCCAACCCTCCAATCACAGAGTTGGTTCCCCTGGCAGCCAGCCCCCACTTTTAAGTGCTTTCCAAAATTTGCTTCATTAGCATAACAAAAGACACCTTTATTGCTCTCACCACTTAGGAAATTCCAAAGGTCTTAGGAGCTCAGTGCCAGAGCTGGGGTGAAGACCAAATATATGTTTCTTATTATCAATCACAAGACCACAGGTATACAGCAGGAAATGAGCCATCTGTGAAGCACAACGGAGATCACTGCTCTTCTCTCAAATGTGGGGGGCCGCCCTAAGCTTCCCCTAGTTTGAGACAGGGTTTGTGATAGTCACTTCGCTGTCTGGTCAGACTGTCACCTGGTAGCAATAGGGTTTCCTCCTGGACACTGGGTCTGTGACTATGGAACTTGGCAGGTAGACCTGACTGGGCCAGTTTTTCATAGCTCAGCAAATGTCTCCGTTTACTTAACGGAGCCCAAACTTCAGGAATCTTCTTGATTCTTCTCTCTCTCCTAAATCCCATCCTTCAGCAAGTCCTGGCATCTTCAGCTTCAAACTACACAAGATATTCGAAGCTGCATGTGTTTCTCCATCTTCACTGTTATCACCCTAGTCCTTGCATCATCAGTGGGTCAATATCATCCACAGAAGGGTAAAACTGGCTCTCAGGAGGCAGAAAAAAACCCTTAGCTATTACATCTGAGCATATTTATGTGCTCAGATACTCGGTCATGTCCGACTCTTTGCAACCCTATGGACTGCAGCCTGCCAGGCTCCTCTGTCCATGGGATTCTCCTAGCAAGAATACTGGAGTGGGTTGCCATTTCCTCCTCCAAGGGATCTTCCCTACCCAGGGACTGAACCAGAGTGCCCTGCGTCTCCTGCATTGGCTTCTTCATCACTAGCACCACCTGGTCTGTGGCCCCGCAAAGACCACAGTCCACAGACATACACAACATATCTATGGGATCGAACCTTCTTGGGGAAAGGGAAGGCAACGAGGAATGACGTATCTACAGAGGTTCCCGTGGGAGGACAGAGAAAAGAAGATCATGAAAATAAGGATGGGTTTCTCTGTCCTATGGGTGTCCACTTGGAATGGGTGTCCATTCCAGGCACCCCTGCAGCTTTCAGGGTCCTGCAATGGCCTCTCCTCAGACCTCCTGGCCTGCAGTCTTGCTCCCTTGCATTCTTCATACAGCAACCAGAGAGGTCCTGCTGAAACACACACTGGTTCACGGTATCTAAATCTGGACGTCTTACCACAGCTGGCCTTCAAGGCCCAGGCCTGGCTGATCTGGCCCCTGCCCACCTCCCGCTCCTTCACGAGCCTCCCTCAGTTTCTCTAACAAATTCACTTCCCCCTCAGGTCTGCGCACTGCCTGATCTTCCCCCTAGATCTTCCCTTGCCTGCCCCCTTTCTGTCATTCCAAACTTAGTTCAAGAATCACTGAAGAAGGAATTCATAGCGCCTGGACTCCATCTTAGGCCTGTTCATGCTGATCATGCTCGGCCACCTTTCCAATGGACTCTGAACTCTGTGTTTAGTGCCTATGAAAACAACAACAGCAGGAGAAGACCCCCTCCAGACAGGGGAACCTTGAAGATCGTATCTAGGTTACTCATCACCCAAGAGAAAACAGACACTAATCACCTCTTCCTCCAGACAGGCCATAAATTTTTCTGTTATCTATCGGAGTGTAAACTTGGGTTTATTGATTATTGGCTAATTGTTTGACTGAGCACATAGCACGTGAATGATGGGGTTACTGGGATTGTATTTTCCTTGGTTTATGTAGGTCTCAAGGAATTTGGAGTGGTGGGTTCAGACACATACACATGGGGTATAGAAGATTTTCACAAATGCTGGTCAGGGTCCTTGGCTAAAAGGAGACTCTGCCTTGGGCCTGCCGGTGTAATAAACTGCACTCCACTATCTGCTCGTCCTTCTGAGTGAGTTTGTTTCCCGGAACGTGTGGCTACAACATCATCCCCCCTCCTTGACCATCTAATCCAATGGTCCTCAAACCTTAGGGTGCATCAGAACAACCACTGCTTCTGGGGAAGGCTCACCCCGAGCCTGGAGAAGAGCCCAAGACTCAGCATTTCTATCAAGTTCCCAGGTGATGCGGAGCCTGCTGATCTGGGATTCCCACTTTAATCACCAGTCTAATCCAAACCAGCCACTCCCTTCTTCCTTACCATCTCTCACAATACCCACTGGTGTCTTTCAGAGCTGTGGCACTGCCAGAAAGGGCCCGTCTCCTTTGCTTTCCTACTTCTATGTCTGACTTCCTCACTGCAACCTTTTCATCCACTGGAGCTGAAGTCCCCAGCCTCCTAGGATGCGTGTGTCCCCAGTGCCTTCCAGAAAAACAGGCCCCAAATGGATATCCAACAGACATTTAGTGAAAGAAGAAAACAGAGGAGAAGATAAGAGGGGGCAGGAGTTTAATGTGCGCTAATTATCCCTGATTTCTGAGCCATACATATACATATATATATAAATTTATATATATATATAAACTTCACAGAAGAGCAAACAAAAGTCAGCTATGGCTACTGACCTGAGAGTAACCCCTGGGTCAGTGTGTCTCAAACTTTATCATGAGAGTCACATGGCCTTTTTATTAAGCAGATTTGGGGACCACACCCCAAACCTACTAGATCAGCCTCTTCAAGGGGGTCAAGAAACGGAGTATTTAAACTCACAAGAAGGTGACCCTGGCAGTCGATCACTATTCACAAATGTCCTGGCTGGAAACAATCACCCATGGTGTTTATTCAAAACACAGATTCCTTGACTCCACATCTAGTGATTCTGATTCGAAAGGACTAGGATGGGGCCTAGGAATTTATATACTTAACAAACACCTGGGTATATCCTGTGATCTGAGAAGTCTGGAAAACACCTTCCCTTATGATTTCACTTACCATCTTTCAATCTTTCACCCTGATCTGTTTCTAAGCTATTAAATATAGTTTTAGAGTCACACCACACACACACACACACACACACAGAAGCAGCAGCACAGGAATGAGCCAAGCTATCTGAGAATCAGATCAGATCAGTCGCTCAGTCGTGTCCGACTCTTTGCGACCCCATGAATTGCAGCACGCCAGGCCTCCCTGTCCATCACCAGCTCCCGGAGGTCACTCAGACTCGCATCCATCAAGTCAGTGATGCCATCCAGCCATCTCATCCTCTGTCGTCCCCTTCTCCTCCTGCCCTCAATCCCTCCCAGCATCAGAGTCTTCTCCAATGAGTCAACTCTTCGCATGAGGTGGCCAAAATACTGGAGTTTCAGCTTTAGCATCATTCCTTCCAAAGAAATCCCAGGGCTGATCTCTTTCAGAATGGACTGGTTGGATCTTCTCGCAGTCCAAGGGACTCTCAAGAGTCTTCTCCAACACCACAGTTCAAAAGCATCAATTCTTCGGCGCTCAGCCTTCTTCACAGTCCAGCTCTCACATCCATACATGACCACAGGAAAGACCATAGCCTTGACTAGGCGAACCTTTGTTGGCAAAGTGATGTCTCTGCTTTTGAATATGCTATCTACATCTGAGAATAACTTGTGTAAATAACTGAAGCCGCCAAGAGGATATTAGAGCACTTGAGCCCACAGTGCTCCATCATCACCCCGTTAAAGTGTCGCCCCTCCCCAGCCAGGGACCAGCTTACATGAAGACCCTGCCAGCAGGGTTCCCAGAAAGCCTGATGGTCTTTTCTTCAATGTGTCTAAAATTGATCAGTTTCCCTATAGCAGTTCTCACTTTGGACATTCTAGTTTCTAATGTTGCGTACTTCTTTTAGGTTCTTGGTCTAGAACCTTAGCATCTTCTTAGACTCTCTCTCTCCTCTGCCTGCATCCAGACCATCTCCAGGTTCTGTGAGTTTGAAACCAAGGAAGACTCTGTGGGGCCTTTCTGGGTACAAACCACTCCCTTGTTCCCTACCTCTTGTTCCACCTTCCCTGAACTCCAAAGAGCAGACTCAAGCAGTTAATGATTAGAACAATTGAGTCACAGGACTTCTGGTTCCTCCAGAAGGGATATAAATAAAAATATCCTGGTGGAGGAAGGTGACTGTGTGCTGACCAAAAGCATATAGACACCAGATTAGATGGAACTAGAAAGCTGGTGACTGAGATTCCACAATCATCACCCTGTTGTTGTTGCCCGTTGCTCAGTCATGTCCAACTCTTTTCGACCCCCTGGACTGCAGCAGGCCAGGCTTCCCTGTCCTTTACTATCTCCTGAAGTTTGCTCAAACTTATGTCCATTGAGTCTGTGATGCCATCCAACCATCTCATCCTCTGCTGCCCCCTTCTCCTCCTGCCCTCAGTCTTTCCTAGTATCAGGATCTTTTCCAATGAGTTGGCTCTTCACATCAGGTGGCCAAAGTATTGGAGCTTCAGCTTCAGCATCAGTCCTTCCAGTGAATACTTAGAGTTGATTTCCTTTAGGATTGACTGGTTTAATCTCCTTGGTGTCCAAGGGACTCTCAAGAGTCTTCCTCAGTACCAGTTTTGAAAGCATCAATTCTTCGGTGCTCAGCCTTCTTTATGATCCAACTCTCACATCCGTACATGACTACTGGAACAACCACAGCTTTGACTATATGGACCTTTGTCGGCAAAGTGATGACTCTGCTTTTTAACACACAGTCTAGGCTTCTCATAACATCACCCTCTTACCTACCATCAACCAGTAAGAAAATTGTTCATGAGCTGATCAACCCTCATCCATTAATATTGCCTTTAAAATCCCTTCTCTGAAAGCCATCAAGCAGTTTAGATCTTTTGAGCATTAGATGCCCATTCTCCTTACATGGTGGCCTGAGACAAACTCTGTACTTCCATTCACCACAGCTCGGTGTCAATGGATCAGCTTTGCTGCAAGTGCGGCAAGCAGACCTAAGTTTGGTTCAGTAACAGGTTCTACCCTGGGATGGTTTCCCAGCCACCATCCTTCTCCTAAAGAGCATCCCCTAGGGCCCTTCCAGCCTCCCAACTCCAGTGCATTAATCAGGCCCTAAATTCCTGGAACACTTTACTTGCACGCATAAACCCTTGTTTAAATACAAACCAACCAACCACAAAGCACTTCCCCAGGTTCCTGTTACCTGCAGGATAAAATCTCAACCTTTCCCCTGACTTCCAAGTTCTCCTCAATCTGGCACCACTTCTCCAGCCTTGTTTTTAATGAACATCCACCCCCAGGTCTGGGCTCACTTCCTGCTCTGCCTCTGAGAGGTCCAACTGGGAACTCTGCCCCTACCTGGAATGGCCTCTACAGTCATTCCTTCGGTTCAAGTTCCCCAGGACCCCAGCAGCACAGACCGACGGCTCACGCAGATCTCCGGCATAATGCAGTGCTTCTCAAGTGCGATCCCTGGACCAGGAGCACCTTGGAACTTGTCAGAAATGCTCATTCTCAGGCCTGGCCCCAGACCTACTGAATCAGAATCTCTGGAGGATGGGTCCAGCAACCAGAGTATTAACCAGCCTTGAAGGTGATTCTGATGCCTGCTCACATTTGAGAGCCAAAGAAGAACAGTTAAGGCTGCTGGCTGTTGAGTTTCCACTCTCCTTTCAGGGACAAAGCGGTGCCAGAAGTTTACCCAGGAATCTCTTAGGGACCCTCCTTGAGAAAGGTCAGTTATCTCTGAAATATTGCTTGGCGCCTGCCTCTGAGAATGAGCAAGTATGATGGTGAAGCACAGGAAATGGCCACTATCCAAGATCTTTCTTAACCTGCCAAAATTGTAGTTTCCTCTGCTGCAACCTAATGGCTTCATTATCTGGGGAAAGATTGTATCAAAAGATCCATCATGTTGCTGCCAAGTCGCTTCAGTCATGTCCAACTCTGTGCGACCCCATAGACGGCAGCCGACCAGGCTCCTCCATCCATGGGATTCTCCAGGCAAGAACACTGGAGTGGTTCATTTCCTTCTCCAATGTATGAAAGTGAAAAGTGAAAGTGAAGTCGCTCAGTCGTGTCCAACTCTTAGCGACCCCATGGACTGCAGCCTACCAGGCTCCTCCATCCATGGGATTTTCCAGAGTGTTTAAAAGGCAAGGGTTCTTGGTACCCAAAGAGGGGAAGGGCTCCAAGAGACTGGACAGTGGAGCTGGAACCAGTCCAGGTGCGTTTCCAGGGCAGCTGTGCTCGAGGGTGGGCACTGATGAGCAGTAAGAGGAGCAGCCTAGGGTTACGCTAGTAGTGAGTGGGGACCAGGCCTCACGCTCAAGAGCCCAGGGATTCAGGCAGGGTGGAGCACCTGCGAGGCTCCGCCCAGCCTCTGCACAAGTTTGGCCAATGCAGGGCTAAGTTACAACAGCGACACCCTGTGGCAACTGGAAAGCAAAGCAGCTGAACAGCGGGGACTCCTATTGGATGAAGATAGAATCTCTTTGGGGATGTATGAACCCGTTTTTACGTATTCAGAGGATAGAAGAGCTTCCAGGGGGATACAATGGACTTTCTACCACTAGGGCTTGGATGGCATAGTGCTCCAAGCCTCAGTTTCCTCCTCTGGAGAGTAGAGATGACAGCTTGTGCAGGACAAATCTTTGGCTATATATATATTCTGAAGGAGATCAGCCCTGGGATTTCTTTGGAGGGAATGATGCTAAAGCTGAAACTCCAGTACTTTGGCCACCTCATGCGAAGAGTTGACTCATTGGAGAAGACTCTGATGCTGGGAGGGACTGGGGGCAGGAGGAGAAGGGGACGACAGAGGATGAGATGGCTGGATGGCATCACTGACTTGATGGATGTGAGTCTGAGTGAACTCCGGGAGTTGGTGATGGACAGGGAGGCCTGGCGTGCTGGGATTCATGGGGTCGCAAAGAGTTGGACACGACTGAGCGACTGATCTGATCTGATATATAGCAAGCAGGACCTTAGTTCTCTGGACCAGGAATTGAACCCATGCTCCCTGAAAGGGAAGCACAGAATCCTAACCACTGGGAAACCAGGGAATTCCTTTTCCCCTCTCACTAATCATTGGCAATATTAACGTATGCCTTTCTCCTTATATTCTCTTGCCTCCGGGTCCAGCAGGGCCACTGCAGCCCTTTCTGTGTTTTCCAAGTAGAAAGTAGAAATAGTTTGAGGTCACTGGCATTTTCTATCTTTTGTAAAAATCTGTAGCGTGTCCTTCGAAGAAAAAGTGCTGGCTATCCGTTGAGGGAAAAGGAGAAGATAAATGCATTCAAGAACGATGAGGAGAGAGCAGGGGAAGGTCGTAGGAAGCAGGGAATCTCCCAGCCTCCCTCCCTGCTTCCTGACTGTGTCCTCAGGTTCAAGATAAGATGAGCCCAGAGTGCGAAAGGGAATGGCCAGGGCTCCCAGCCTCACCAAAGTTCCCCCTGAGCCAGGTGTATCGTGAAAGCAGCTGTCTTAGGGCCCGAGGGACAGCAGGGCCTGAGCCAGTGGACATCTCACTGATGATGGGGTGGGAGGAGACAGGTGACGGTCTCAGCAGATCAGGTCAGGACAGGGGTTCCCAAGGATGGCTGACAGGGGCATTCCCGCCAGCCTAGTGGAGTAAGGGCTCAATTGGAAATGAATTCATTTAAAGAAAAAAACTTTCGTCTTGTATCCGTAGAACATTTGGCATAGTTTTTGGTGCCCCATCTGCAAAATGAACATCAAATGCTAGGGTGATCATTATTGTAGATGCCAAGGGTGGCGTGTCCCACTGAGACATCGCACGGGGGAACCTGGGTTCACACTCTCTTCCTGTAAACATCCCGTTTCCCGGCCGCTTCTTGCTAGTTTCTGTGTTAGTGCAGAGCCCTGCGCGATAGACAAGGGCACATTCATGGAGGGGAATCATGTTTTTAATTGCGAACAGAAAGTTGCTTTTTTTGAGCTTGCTCTTAGAAGGCACCTCTTATGTTCAATTTGCATGCCAATTAGAGACAATTCGTCTTCAAGGCAAATTTAATTGACTAAAGCTGAGGAACAAGAAATGAAAGACCTTTGAGCTGCTGTTCCTCCCCAGTCCAGCTGGGACACAGGCCTCCCCAGGTAATTCCCAAACCGCTCAAGGAATCCCAGAACCACATGAAGATGAAGACAGAAGAGCTGAACGTTGGGTATCAGCCAGGAGTGAGTTCCCTTGTGTAGGATTCCAGATCATTCGATTCATGATCAAGGGGAGCCAGTCTAGACTATCACCCAGTCAATTTAAGGCCAAATATTAAACCCTTTGTCCTTTTTTTTTTTTTTTTAAGTTCATGAAGGCGGAACAGCCATGGAACTCTGGGAGGCAAAGGAGGCTCCCATTTTGCAAAGAACTGAGATCAAAGGTGCCATTCAAGTTCATGCCTCTCTCAGCAAAAAAAGAAACCTCTGCCCCATATGATCATCATTTCCCTAAAGAAATCCAATGTTTATGCAAGACGTTCAAAGTGCCTTCTCCTCAAACCGCATAATCAGTTGTTCAGTTGCTAAGTCGTGTCCCACTCTGTTGCGACCCAGTGGACTGCGTAACCAAAGCCACCCAGAAAATAACACTAGCAGGCATGGAAATTCCTGCCAGCAGGGGCCGCTCTTACTCACCCAGGACCTTCCATAGTTCAAAGCCAAAGCAAAATATGCTGCTAAAACTCTTCAAGTGAATGGAAGTCCCTCAGTCGTGTCCGACTCTTTGCGATCCCATGGACTGTAGCCCACCAGGCTCCTCCACCCATGGGATTCTCCAGGCAAGAGTACTGGAGTGGGTTGCCATTTCCTTCTGCAGGGCTTCAAGTGAAAAGTGACTGCAAAACTTTGGAAACCCAAAGTCAGTGACAGGGACTTGGTGGTGGGTGGCGGGGTGGTGATGGACGGGGGACAGTGTGTATCACTCAGTTTTGCATTTTTGGTCCTTGCAGCTTCTGTTCATTTGTTCCTTTAAGGTCTGTAACTACAGTCTCCCAGAAGCTGGGCTTCAATTTGTTAAGCAAGGTTTTTCTAACCAGACCATGTGCTGAACTCACAGACAATCATTCATTGCTTCCAGTGTCTTGACCTGTGTCTGTTCTGGGGACAGAACGTTCACGTCTGCCTGCCCTCTACTTCTGAATGATTCCATATCTGTGGGTGCTGAGCAATAGCCCCAATGGGAAAATCAGGACCCAGCTGCAGGTCACATTGAGAAACCACGGACGAGTGGGCCGCGCCGGCACTGGCCGTGTTCCACTGTGGCATGGCAGCCTTGCTGATTTCTGAAATGCATCCACCAGCCTCCCTGGGACTGGATGATTGCTCTTTGACTCCTCTGTCTCACCCTCCAGAAGCCCACCTTGACTTCTGTCTTGGAATCCAGACTCCAGCTTTGCCACCGATTAGCCACACCCTCCTAAGGCCCTTGGCAGCCTTGATCTTTTTTATTGTAAGTTCTGAGAAGGAGGATAAAAGACCTGGAATGCTGTGGCATAGAAGCCTATCATTACTAATTGCATCTCTGGGCAGGAAAATATTAATTTTCCAATCAGGCAGGTCTAGGCAAGTCACAAAGAGGTCTAGGAACCACTGCTTGGAACATCTCACTACCGACAACTACATCATGGATTTTAGGATAAAATTTCTGAAGCAAATGGAGCAAAACAAACGCTGAGCAGGCCAAGAGCTGGCCACACCTTGGGCTGGGCCACGCCTCTGGACCTGGGCCTACCTGGGCTGGTCTCCTGGGTCCGTGCCTTCGGGGGCCTCCTCCGGCTTCCTTTGTGCTCTCTGACTGTTCCCAGGTGGTTGCACAGATCCTGGACTTCGCGCCAAAGAAGTCTTCTGGGCCACAGGAAAGAGAAATTGGAAAGGAAATCAAGTAGGAATCTTTGAAACCACAGAGACTTTATCAATAGGTCACTGATCACAACACTGAGGAGCCAGGGGTGTTTTTGTTTGTTCGTTGTTTGGCTTTACCGTCCATCTGAGCATTGACTGTGCTAGGCGCTGAGCGAGGCTTTGGAGGCACATGATGAACAAAGCCCTGCTCTCACCTGACGGAGGAGAAACACAGCAAACCGGCGATCTGAGCTGAGTCGGCTGACTGTTTCAGTAAAGAAACATACTGGGGACACCCATCGCACTTTGGGGGCCATCTGCTTCTGAAGAAAGTGGGATATTGAATCTAAGATCTTAGTGCATCTTGTCTGTGGCCTCACCTCAATGAAAATACACTTCCTGCCCCTGCCCCATGATTTGCACACTGGAATTCAGCTGGAAACCGGAAAAAAATTCTGAAGGGAGAAAATGAGGAGGAACCCTGGGGCCAGTCACTGAGGTCTCAACCGTTCTAAGAGTTGGTCATCATTTCTTAAATGGCACAATAAGTGTGTCTGCTGTTCACACAATTTTTCAAACCAAAATGCAAACATTTAAAGCACAGTCAAAACATCAAATCACAGGACAGAAAGAGATGAGATGTTTTAAAAACTCAATTTAAATGATGCTCATTTAAGTCTGATACAAATATCAGAAATGGGGGAAAGAACTTCTAGGAATCCCCAGCAGTATTCCTCAAAGCACTGGTTGTCTTCTTTTTTTAAAACAACTTTTTATGTATTTATTTTGGTTTTTGGTTGCACTGTGAGGCTTGTGGGATCTTACTTCCCCGGAGAACTGAATCCACGTCTCCTGCAGTGGGAATTGAACCCATGTGTCCTGCAGTGGAAGCACAAGGTTTTAACCACTGGACCACCAGGGAAGTCCCCAGTGGCTGTCTTTGGTCTTCGCATCAGGGTTCCTGAACCCTTGCTCCCCGAAACAACACACACACTTTCCTTAGGGGCCAGATCTGCCTTCTTCTAAAGCACTGCTCTTCCGTCCGTCTGTCCCTAAGGTTCTCATGGAAACGTCAGTCCTAGCGCCCCTCACCCCTGCCTATCCGGATATGCACAAGACTCAGCTTAAGGCAGGTCCTTCCTCAAGACTCCCCAGAGAAGCAGAGGGAGGGTAAACTGGCCGCTGGCTCTGTTAGAATATGAACACAAGAGTTCCTGGCAGTCTGTCTCTGGCCACTGTGGAGGAAGGCAGGCTGCAGCAGAGAGTACAGACTCAGCAAGAGAGAAAAGCCAAGACGGAATGTTTCCCCATCTGGTCTATTTCACTGAGTGGTCGGCTGCTTGTATTCACCCCATTGTGTCCAGAGGTGAAGTATAAAAGATGCTTCAGCTCTCGAGAGCCCAAACTTTCCAGCGCTAAATAGGAATACTACAATTCGAAAAATCTTCATTCGCTGTTGCTGAGACAGAATGAAGGGAAAGAACACAACAATAATAACAGCACCTGTGTACTGAGCATTTACTAAGTGCCAGGCACTGGGCCAGCAGCTGGGCTCTGAGTCTTCACCCCAGCCTTACGAGGAAGATGCTATGTGTGTCTCTGGGGATTTTGTTGTTGTTATTTTAAAAATTTAGTGGTAAATATCATATATGGTAAATCTGACGTACATATACTATCTCTAGACGGCCAGTGGACGGTGCTACTTGGCACAGGAGCTCAGCTCGGTGCTCTGGGATGACCCCAAGGAGTGAGGCGGGGTGGGAAGGAGGCTCAAGAGGGGTCGCAAGAGTCGGATACGACTGGGCGGCTGAACAACAACAACAAATAGATCCATATAGCTGACTCACGCTGCGGTACAACAGAAACCAACACCACACTGTAAAGCAACCATACTCCAACTAAAAATAAAAAAGTAACGGTAAATCTTCTTATGGGCTTATTTTTGATTTATCATCCCATTACTCAAATTTCTACATGAAGCCACTCCAGACAAAAATTTAAAGTATTTTGAGCCGTATTATCAGCACTCATGTCGCTGTCTTAGAACGGGGGTTTTAAGAGGTTATGTATCTGGCCAAGATCACACAGCAGGGGAAGCTGGTGAACCCGATCCTCTCTGATTCCAAAGCCAGGGAGAGTCATCTCAGTGAAGGCAAGGAGCTGGGGTCGATTCCTCACCTAAGAGGGGAACTGTGGACCCCAGGCTGGCTTGACCTCCATGCTGGCTGACCCATTCCCTGCTCTGTCCTGTGGACCTCAGTCTTCTGATCCGTGAGTCCTGAACAGAAATCACTCTCTAGAGCAGTATCAACACAACACAAACTTCCAGTCACAGTAAATTCCAACTCCAACGTGTCCCTGACTCTTCTGAAGAAGGCTCTTTATTCCATCTTACTACCTTTGGGTGCCTGCTTTACAATTTTTACTATGATGACTCTAGAATCATAATACAGAGTGAATGACATTTTCATATCAGGGTCCTGAATTTTTAAAACTCTAACCCAATTCCTGCTTGTCTAACTGTCAGACAGGTCTCAGCTCCAAATACCTTCTGCAGCCAGGCTTCCCTTTCAATCACCACATTATCTGCAAATAATTATCTGCAAATCTCCTGCTCTTTATTCCATGATCAAGGGTAATTTAAAGTAATTCTGGAAAGACACTGATGTATCTAACAGCTCAGACAGATGCAAACAACAGAAGAATCAGGAGGCAGAGCTCTGCTCTCACCAAAGGTGGGGAGGGGACCACGTGCTGAATTTCCTCCAGCAAAGGAAATAAGACAAGGCCTCAGATTTGTCTTCAGAGAAGAAAATAGGGTAGACCTTTATCACTTTTCAGCCCTACCTGTCCTCCTAATAGAAAGCGAATCTGTAAGAACAGCAGTTCTCTCCAGCGGAAACAGACCTGGATGGAGTCAAAATAAAGACAGTTGTACTACCTACGGAGACAGCACACTGCACTGCGCAAAGTTTTTTCACATCCTCTGATTCTTACAAAAATCCCTGTGTGCTAAGCAGGCAGGTAAAATGCTGTTTTCCACTTCTCAGAAGCAGAAGGTTAAGGAACTTTTGCCAGGTCTCCTGCCTTGAAGTCGAATACTCTTTCCACAGTAATAACACCCAATGCCTACATCGCATATTTTTTGGTATAATAATCATAGCAGACATTATCACGAACACTTTCTATGTGCCACATACAGGGCTCCACTGATTTTTCAAGCTTGCTTTACATCACTTCTCTTTTACAAAAGACCTGTACATGTTTTCCTGAAACCACAACTACTGGGTCCATGTGCTGCAACTACTGAAGTCCACACGCCCCACGCCTTCCCTGGAAGCCACACTCAACATCCCAGCATCACGTCGCCGTATCTCTGAACTGTGTCTGTGAGCACCTGGGCTTTATCCAGTTTATCTGTGCATCTATCAGCAACAGATGTCCTAAGGTAATCATTTCTTTGCTTTAAGCCATATCAGCTTCCAAAAGCTTTCCTAGAAACGCTCTACATCCAGAAGGCAGACAACCAGGGTAGCCCGTACTATTTTTTTTTAAGTGTGTAACACATTTGAACTCATCCAGTACTTACAACAACCCTATTTTACCACTAAGATCACTTAGCACAGAGAGGTTAAGCCACTTGCCCCAAATCACACGGTTTGGAAGCGGTGAAGCCAGGACTTGGACCCAGATGGTTTGGTGCCCTTGACGCCCTGCCTTATGCTTGCCTCACCAGGCAGTGGAAACAGTTACCTATGACTCCCATCATCTTCCTGCCATGCTCCAAGGAACTAAACCAACTGGATATCTATGAACACTGTGGTACAGAGGCCTGGAGTCAATGCCCAGAATGGTCCCCTGGCATGGAGAGGCATTCCAGAAATACTTGTTGAATGAATGAAAAATAGATCATTCCTGTTTAGTCTGCTAGCCACCTCTGCAAATCGAGGGGCACATGCTTGGTCCGTGGAGCTCTCACCTCTGCCTCACTTCCCGCACTGCCTTTGAGCTCTTCCCTCCCCCGTCCCTCCTCCTCCCCACCCCCACCACTGCCCATCCAGTCTCCACATCCTAGCAACAGTACTAAGCCCTGCTGCTTACAGGATTCCTAGGGGTCTGCTGTGTCAACAGGCATCACTACAAAACAGGATACATTTCTAAAGTTACCCCTTACACTTCCAAACAGCAGGCTGGGGAAAAAGAGAAAGGCTGGCAACGCTCCACATGACAAACAGACTTGTCAGGTTGCTTCTTCAAATCTTTCCTTTGCTGCCATTGCTTGAGTAAACAAACAGCCGTTCTTTGGCTCAGGAATACTCCAGAGCTCTGGGTTTATTTAAAAGAAGTCTTCAAACAGTCACAACTTTCCAGTCCTGAAAAATACACTTTATCCAAAGCTAAAGAGATTCCCTACTAAAAAAGAAAAATTCCCTTGACCTTACCTCTCAAATATGCTCCACCTCTCTGGACCACGGCTTACTGGTCATGCCAATAAAGAGGTTTAATTAACACGGTTAGATCATGACCAGGGTGTCTTGCCAAGTCGCCCACTCTTGGAATGAGCTTCTGGGGAGCAGTGTGACCGCAGGTGAATGCTGGGAAGTAGACCAAAGGTCATCCCCATGGCATTAGGAATCGGATTTCAGAAACAACTGCCAGGCTGCCAAATATGGAGGGGGAACACATGTTCTGTGCTAGGGCCGGTGGGCCCATCCTCCCTGTCAAGCGAGGGCAGAGGCTTAGACCGGTTCTGCTAGATCATCCCAACCCTTCTTCACCTCCCTCTCTCTCTGTCAGGCCAAGAACGGGGAGGACTTCAGGTGGAATTTTAGGCTTCCCCAAATGGAACGCTTTCTCATGAAACATGGTGAGACGTGGTAGGATAAATGAACGAGCTTTGGAGTCAGAGAGAGCTGGGTTTGAACCCCCACTCTACCCTGAGAAGGTGGAGAAAATAAGAGAATCGAGTTTGCGTGGGGATTTGGGTGATTCCATCTCATGTTCAGGAAGGGCTGAGTCTACACTTCAGGTTGTGGACCTCCCTGGTGGTCCAGTGGTTAAGAAGCTGCCTGTCAACGCGGGGATACGGGTTCGATCCCTGGTCCTGGAAGATCCCACAGGCTGCAGGGCAACTAAGCCCACGGGTCACAACTACTGAAGCCCACATGCCCTGGAGCCTGGGCTTCGCAAGAGAAGCCACCACAGAGAGAAGTGCCCGCACCACAAGTGCAAACAGAGAGGATCCTCTGCTTGCCACAGCTAGAGAAAAATCTGTGTGCAACAACAAAGACCCAGTGCAGCCAAAAATAAATATATTTTTAAAAGATAGATGTATTATAAAAAAAAATATATATATATATATATTTTAAAAGATATGGTGTAAGATACCAACTTTAGGGGAAGTTTAGGGAAAGAGTAAGGGAATTCTCTCTATTCTCTTTGCAATTTTTCTGTAAATCTGAAAATATTTCCAAATAAAACATTTGATTAGAATAAAAGAGTCATGGTTCCTACCCTCATGGAACTTACAGTTTAGTGAATGAATGAGAGATAACATTCGATGAATAATATCTGTCTTCCCTTCTTCAAAATTGTTGTCATCAAAAGTGGTAAGGATTACCCCCCAAAAGACCCAGGAACCTCAAAGATGCCAGAGTTCACAAGTTCTGACATCTGGAGTCTGAGGGGAGAGGAAAACCTTTGGGACTTCAAAAAACTGCTCAATATTAACGTCTTGTCTGTGCTTAATATTTTAGTATCAATGTGATTTAAAGAGAGATACATAAGGTCAGAAAAACCAAATCATTTCACCCCAATCCCCGACCTGCCTGCCCCAAGTGAGTGACAAGAAAACTTTGTCAATATGGCAAAAAAAACAAAAAACTGTCCAAATGGAGCAGAGTCCTTTTATTCAGAATTGGGGTTGTCAGATGGACTGTAATGTCCTGTGATTTTTTTTTACATGATTGCTCTTGAAATACAGATATAAATCTTTTTTTTTTGCTCCTCTGGAGTTTCTTTAATACATCTATTCATTTTCATGCTAAAGTAGCATGATGCTTGATTCAAGAATAAGGGTGCAACTGTTGGTGGGAATGTAAATTGATATAGCCACTGTGGAGAACAGTGGAGATTCCTTTAAAAACTAGGAATAAAACTACCACATGACCTAGCATTCAAAAAATAAGATCATGGCATTTGGTCTCATCACATCATGGCAAATAGATGGAGAAACAGTGACAGACTTTATTTTCTTGGGCTCCAAAATCACTGCAGATGGTGACTGCAGCCATGAAATTAAAAGACGCTTGCTCCTTGGAAAGAAAGCTATGAGAAACCTAGATGACATATTAAAAAGCAGAGACATCTTAGATGACATATTAAAAAGCAGAGATATCTTTGCTGACTAAGATCTGTATAATCAAAGCTACGGTTTTTCCAGTAGTCGTGTATGGATGTGAGAGTTGGACCATATAAAAGGATGAGCACCCAAGAATGGATGCTTTTGAACTGTGTTGTTGGAGAAGACTCTTGGACTGCAAGGAGATCCAACCAGTCAATCCTAAAGGAAATCAACCCTGAATATTCATTGGAAGGACTAATGCTGAAGCTGAAACTCCAATACTCTGGCCACCTGATTTGAAGAACTGACTCATTGGAAAAGACCCTGATTTGGGGATAGATTGAAGGCAGGAGGAGAAGGGGACAACAGAGGATGAAATGGTTGCATCGCATCACCGACTCAATGGACATGAGTTTGAGCAAGCTCCAGGAGTTGGTGATGGACAGGGAAGCCTGGCGTGCTGCAGTCCATGGGGTCACAAAGAGTCAGACACAACTTAACAACTGAACTGAATTGATGACCCAGCAATCCTACTACTGGACATATACCCTGAGGAAACCATAACTGAAAAAGACACATGCACCCCATGTTCACTGCAGCACTGTTTACACTAGCTAGGACATGGAAGCAGCCTAGATGGCCATCGACAGATGAATGAATAAAGAATTTGTGGTCCATTATACAACGGAATATTATTCAGCCACAAAAAGGACTGCATTTGAGTCAGTTCTAAAGAGGCGGATGAACCTAGAGCTTATTACACAGAGTGAAGTAAGTTAGAAAAAGAAAAACAACTATTGTATATTAACTCATATATATGGAATCTAGAAAGATGGTACTGATGATCCTATACACAGGGCAGCAACAGAAATGCAGACATAGTGAACAGATGTGGACACAGTGGAGGAAGCAGAGGATGGGATGAATTGAGAGAATACCATTGAAACATAGACATCACCATATGTCAGATAGCCAGCCAGTGGGAATTTGCTGCATGACACAGGGAGCTCAAATCTGGTGCTCTGTGATAATGTAGAGGGGTGGGATGGGGTGGCAGGTGGGAGGGAGGTTCAAGAGGGAAGGCACATATGTATACCTGTGGCTGATTCATGTTGGTGTATGGCAGAAACCAATGCAATATTGTAAAGTAATTATCCTCCAATTACCTTTTCCAGGGGATCTTCCCAACCCAGGGATCGAACCCAGGTCTCCCACATTGCAGGTGGATTCTTTACCAGCTGAGCCACAAGGGAAGCCCCCAATTAAAAATAAATAAATTTTAAAAAGAATAAGGGTTCAAGAAAGCAACTATACTCCAATAAAAAATAAAAGAAAAAAAGAACAAGGGTGCAGGAAGCCAGGTCCAGTGGTTCAAAGCCAAACTATAGTGTATATTTAGCTGTAAGTCTTCTCTGCCTCTAGTATCATATCTGGAAAAGAGGGATCATATTTATAGCGTTGTTTCGAAGGTTAAATAAAATAATATGTGTGAAGCACCAGGTACAAGGCTAGATCATAGTAGACACTCATATATGTTAGCTATAATTGTAAAGAAAAAATGGATTCAGAACTCATTAACTAGGAGCCCCAGTGCCTTTCTCAGCTTGGAGTTAAAACAGTAAATCCTATTCTTCAGAAGGGGCATCCGGCCAAACCTGGAGCCATGCAGTTCACAAACTTTAATAATTACTCCAGCAAAAATTAGCACCAACCCTCTGGGCTGGGCCATCAGACGTCATACTAAACAAACTCTCTCCACTGTTACCAGCATTGCATTCACGCTGTTTAATTGTCTTTGTTCAATTTATTTCTCATTAAGCACACTTAAATCATCCCAGGTGCCCACTTACTGTCAGTAGACTATTAGAAGATGCTGTTCTACCAATGCCGTCATAATGTTGAGTACCCTGGGTTCCTCTGGAAATAGAGAGACACCCTCCAAGCTGAACTTGGGATCCCAGGCATTTGTAGATTTAAACAACATATGCACATACTTGTGTGCTTGTGTGCGTGCTCGTTCACTAAGTCAAGCCTGATTCTTTGCAACACCAAGGACAGTAGCCCACCAAGCTCCTCTGTCCATGGGATTTCCCAGGCAAGAATACTGGAGTGGGTTGTTATTTCCTCTCGAGGGGATATTCCCGAACCAGAGATCAAACCCTCCTCTCCTGCCCTGGGAAGCAGATCCTTTATCATCTGAGCCACCAGGGAAGCCCATGCACATACTTAGGGGCCATTTACCTAGAAGCAAAATAATAATCACAGAGTGCCTGAGCCACAGCTGACCTCAGCCTGTGGAAGCACGCCCTGGGGTGCCTCACAGAGCACAGATTCTCTCGTCCTGGTCCTCTGCTCCGTGGATGTCAGAGAATCTGAAGCCACTGTGCTGAGGCTGCTTTCAGGAATGAACCTCAGACCCAGCTGCTTCATGGGCCCTGAGCCAGAACCAGAAAGACCTGCCCAGTGAGGGCTGGGCTGGGGAGGCCTGCGCGGCAACTTGCCCTCAAGCCTCTTTTCGCCACTTGTTTCCTGCTCACCCTCCAGCTCCCCAGAGTCTTCCGGGATGCCCAGGGTCAGCTCAGCTGTCCTTGCTCCCACCCTCTTGCTTCACAGCACTGACCACAGTTTCTATAGTGGAAAATCCTTTTTTCAAACTACAGAAACATCCAGATGATGGAGCTGCTTTAAAAGAGCTTTTTTAATGATCATATTTTTTTAAGTCAAGCCATAATATTAATAAAAATAAGAGTAATAGGATCGACTGTCTTTCTTTTCCTCCCCATGCTGCCAGAGCCATAAACAGGTCCCATGACAGCCCCAAGGCCAAGAGGAAGTTCAGAAGTGGTAAAGCAGGGTGGGATGAGTGTTGCCCTTCTGCTCTGGAATTCATGTGCTCAGAGCTCAGGTGTCTCTGCAGGGCTCCCCAGAACCAGACACTCAGGAAAGAACACTGAATCACTGTCACGCCCGCTTTCAGGTGCTGGGGCTATGGGCTGATGTGGCCCTTTTCTCACCATAAATCCTTCTGTGAGAGTCCTGATGCATGAAACCCCAGGAAGGGCTGTTGGATGGAAGCCACCCTCATTACCATACCACCTCCACCTCTGTTCCAAAAAGGAAAAGCCAGTTAGGACCCTGAGACTAACTGGTGCGTTGGTCAGCAGCTCAGGCTCAGGCCGCTCAGCTGCCCTTGGCTCAGCGTTAGTCACTCTAGTGACCTCCCACTGCACTGTACCCTCCTGCCTCCAAGCCAGTCCCCCTTCACAGCCTTGGTTGGACATACGGCTTTCTTCTCATTCCCAGCCAACACGTCTGATGCCCACAGGAAGATGAATCACCAGCAAGGAAAGGCCTGTGAGTCACAGCTGTGCATTTTAGTAGCTGTGGTTGCTCTGGGCTTCCTGAGAGCAGTCGGCCTGCCAGGAGGCCTCAGTGAATCAGTCAGCGGAGGAAAGGAGCGGGAGTAACAAGTAGGACTCAGCATGCAGGAACAGGCATCCAGGAGGGGCTGAGTCTCCTCCAAGGTCAAAAGGCCTCAGTCACTAAGGAACCTTCAATGAATGGATGGAGTTGGTCCAGTCTGAGTGTGTGAACTTCCCCACCAATGATTTCTCTTCCCTTGGGAATACAGACAAGAAAGCAAGACCACACGACTAAGTTTCAGAGTCTGAAGAGTGTTTGTGCTGAAGGAAGAAATAACTGTGCTCTTTGGCAGATTCCAGATACAGGACAATTGTAATGTTATTAAACTTGACTTCTTAAGGTAAAACGGTGAATAATTGATTTGACACATCAGTTGCTTCCAAAAAATGCCAGTAGCAAAAAATCACTAAGCTAATTTGCTGGCCTACTGCCAAGAGACTATGAAGAGAGGTCCTACTGTGGCTCGTACCCAGCTTCCCTCAGTAACTACACGAAGGCCCAGTTTCCCCAGGTACCTGTTATCCCCCCAGCTTCCACGCTTGGTAGATCTCCTGCCTCCTCTGACCTCATCTCCACCCCCCGTCCCCCGCCACATGCACCCCTTTCTCTGCACCCTTATCAGCCATCCCAGCTGTATCTGCTTTTGTCCTCTCTCCCCTAGTCCACAGTGGGGGAAATGTCTCTCCTCTAAGCCCACCTCTGCCCCAGCCCCATTCCCTCTCAAATATTCAAGGTCAGCCTTCTTTCCGTTGACCCCTCTCATCCATCCTCCACTGATCCCTGTCTCTCTTCCACAAGCCCACTGGCACAAGGGCATCCAGTATCTCCAGTCTTTAATTAAAGCTTCCAGGCAACTTTCTCCACTAGCTACTGTCCCAGTATTCTGCTCCTTTTCCTAGGAAAACCTCTTGGATGACCTACACACCTCTTTCCACTTCCTTATCTCCAATTCCCACATCAGATCTCCCCCCTGCAACCTGCATCCCTGTCCTCACTGGACCTGTGCCAGTCAAGGACCTGCAGGACAATATGAGGCTTTCCTCATGTGGCCGGCACATCGTCAGCCCAATGGACAGGTGTCTGCTCCTTATCTGTCAGCAGCGTCTGACGCCACAATACCCTGTCTGTTCCTCGACACTCATGATCCCTTAGGTCCCTCGTTTTCCTTCGTGTTGAACCAGCTTCAACTCCTTCAAAAATCTCCCCCCCACCCTGGTTCTCCCACTTCCCCTGGGGCTTATGTATAAATGTTGGAGCATCTCCAATTAATCAAGTCCCTCACTCTCTCCCAATGGACTTCCCTGGTGACTCAACGGGTACAGAATCCACCTGCAATGCAAGAGACTCAGGAGACTCGGGTTTCACCCCGGGTCAGGAAGATTCCCTGGAGGAGGAAATGGAAACCCACTCCATTATTCTTGCCTGGAGAATCCCATGGACAGAGGTCCAGTCGGATGGATTTAAACACCTGTGCTGATGACTGAAATATACATCTCAGGTCCCATCTCTTATATATCCAAATGCCCACCAGATCTCTTCACTGTAGCTCCCAAAAGGCATTCGGATTTTATGCCAGACCAGAACCTTTGATTTTTTCCCTTCTCCCTAAAACTTCCTCTCCTCCCATCCTCCCCATCTGAGGAAACGACATTCCTCTCTACCCAAAGGCTCACCAACAGCTAGGGCTCCTTCTCAGTTCTGCTCTTTCCCCCACCCGCTAGGTTCGATCCCTCATTAAGCATCTCTCTCTGCCTTCAAAATACATCCCCATCCAGGAACCCTCTTCCCTGATACCTCATTCCAGGCCATAATCATCTATCTTTTTGACCTCTAGATAACCTCTTAATCAATGCCCCTTCTCTACTCCTGCCTTCTGCCCCCTAAAGACCAGGCCCAACATAGCAACCACAACTTTCTTTTTAAAATCTCCAATCAGGAACTTCCCTGGTGGTCCAAGGCAAGGGGGCTGACTTCAATCCCTGATTAGGGAACGAGATCCCACATGCTGCAAGTAAGAGTTCACATGCCACAACTAAGACCCCCTCAGTGCAGCCAAATAAATAAACAAATTTTTAAAAATTAAAAAATATATATATATCTAATCAGTTCAAGTCATTCTTCCTCTGAAAACTCTTGGGGGCAGTTTTTAGAGTAATCTGGGAAGCTGGGATTCTGGGCTAGTCCTAAATTTGGCTCAAATAAAACTTTTTTCTTATTATTGATTATTTTCATCATCAGTACCAAGCAGAGCTTCTGGAAGCCACGCTTGGTGGGTGGAGCTATTCTTTCCTTAAGGCAAGGAGCTCAGCACGTGGGTGACTAACAGGCCTCCCCCTGGGTGTGGGGATGTCACAGCAGGCTACATTTTATTGCCTCACACTGACCACACCCATAAGCACACACCTACCTTGATCCTGTCTCCAGGAAAAATCCCCATGAAAGGGAGGCAAAGCCCCCAATTTGCCCTCCTTCCCAGCGGATGGCAAACACTTAGGGAAGAGCTCAAACGAGGGGACTCAGCCAGCTGCACGATGCACACCCACACTGCAGGCGCTTGGGAAAGCAATATTCCTTAGGACAATTCAGCTTTGCTCACTGGTGGCAAAGGGCAGCCAGCACCCCATACTCAGCCTCCCTCCAGGATAAAGGAAATCAAAGCGGAAATGTTTGGAAGGGTCAGTATTGGCAGTTCCATAACCTTGAGAACATAAGCCATACTCAGCATCCCACAGCATAGCAACTGAGCCAGATCTTGGGTGTTGTTTAACCGCTAAGTTGTCCGACTCTTTCGCGACCCCATGGATGGTAGCCCGTGAGGCTCCTCTGTCCATGCTATTTCCCAGGCAAGAATACTGGAGTGGGTTGCCATTTCCTCCTCCAGGGGACCTTCCTGACCCAGGGATCAAACCCAGGTCTCCTGCACTGGCAAGCAGGTTCTTTACCACTGAGCCGCCAGGGAAGCCCAGATGTTTGGCAAGACACACCAAAATGTTAGTTTTAAAAATCCAAACATACATTGCAGATATCTACTATGTTTTATCACTAATCTGAGGTGGGCAGGAGGAGGCAGTGGGAGAAGGAAGAGGAGGAGACAAACTAAAAACGTAAACAAACACAGCAAGCCCAAAATCTGCAACCAGTTAGAGGTTAGGAAGGGTCTGACAGCAAGCCACACAGAGCACGGCTCTCAGTACCTGCAGAGGCTCAGGGTTGGGAGGCCACAGGATGACGTTACTCAAGCCAGAGTCCTCTTGCTGAAAGCAAAGTGTCTTGCTGTTAGGATGGGCCACAGTGAATGGTAATCCTCCCAAGAACCAGAGAGAGACCCTACCTTGCTGGAGGCACTCCCACCTTGCCCACCGTTACCCAGGGGAAGATAGACAAAAGAAGGACCTGTAGCCTGAGGGTGTTTGAAGGAGGCAAGGACTAGGCAGGGCTAGGAAGACCCATCTCTCATCCATTGCACTGGTGATGCTGCTGGTTCTCAATGCCTGGTCCTTAATCTGTGAAGAGAGGTTCATCCGGACCTGCGTCTTTCCCTCCAGGAATTCACTTGTAAGCAGGATACAGGCACCTCCAAGTGCATCTTCACAGAGAAAAAGCTTCTGAGAGAGAGGACTGGGGGCAAGGGTGGGATGGGAGAGGGTGTGGAGGCAGAGGAACTAGTTTGGAGGTGTTTGCAGGGACCCAGTTATGAGGATACAGAGCTGTGATAATAGGAATGGAGAGGGAAAAGGGTGTTAGAAGGCAGGACTTCTAACATGTACTATATGGATATATGATATTCATGATATGTATGTATATACATATACACACGTGTATGTATGATAAACTTATACATGATATACACATACATATACATGTTTACCTATACATGTATGTGTGTGATATATATGTATATGTGTGTACACATGTATATCCATGTGTATTCTAACACACGGATCTATGCTATATTTTTTGTCTTTTGAGAAAGTGCTCTAAGCTATACTGATGGGACTGTCATTGCCCTGGAGCCACCTTTCCCCATCAGGCATGGGGACATGACTCAGGCTGTTCCACGTTCCAGGACACAGCGATTGGTCCCAGCCGGAGAGGGATCAGGGCCCATCAGAGTCCTTAGAGAGAGCTGATCAGAGGCTGGACCATTAGCTGGAAGAAGCATGAAGCTGCCTATTGGGCTGGGGGCACCTCCCTGAGGACCAGGGCGTCAGAGAGGAAAGCAGAGCAAAATCCATAGAGGAGAGATCGCCAGTGACATCTTTTGAAGTCCAGTGACTACTGCAGCTAGACCCCTCTCTGAGGACTTCTCGGTTCTTTAGGACAGATGAGCCCCTTCTCTGCATGTGGCCACTGGAGATGGGCTTCTGTCTTCCACAACCCAAAACAGTCCTGATTAAACAGAAATTTGGAAAACTAAACAGCCAGTCCACTAATCAATCGATCGATCATAGGGTGATGTATTAAAGGCAAGGAATGGGAACGGGTGGAGTTAAAGGTGACTCTCAGGTTTCTGTCTTGAATGGTAGGATAGGTCATGGTACCCAAGAGAGAGAATGTGGAGGGGAGGATCAGGGAAGGAAGCCGAGCTCAGGTTTAAAGAGCTCGGGGTGACTGTGAGTCATCCACACAGAGGCATCCAGGAGATGGTGGAAAGATGGGACTGGAGCTTCTGCCCCTTGGGGGACCCTGAGCTGTGAAGCCAAATGTACTTGTGCTTAATTTCCATTTGTTTCTCCCAGGAAGGCAAGCCTTGTTCTGATGCTGGAGTCCTAAAGGCAACCCACGATGCTCCATTGGGTCACACTTGGCTGAGGTTGGAAATGTAAAAAATTGTGGCGCCAGAAAAACATCTCTTGTCTGCTCCAGGAAGGTGGGCTGTGGAGAGGGAGCCTGGGGTTGGGAGCTGGCAGGAGATGAGGAGTGTGGGCGAAGAGGCTTTAAACCTCTGAGCATTTTTACCCCTAATCAATAACAATCATATCAGATTAGTCGCTCAGTCGTGTCCAACTCTTTGCGACCCCATGAACTGCAGCACGCCAGGCCTCCCTGTCCATCACCAACTCCCGGAGGTCACTCAGACTCACATCCATCGAGTCAGTGATGCCATCCAGTCATCTCATCCTCTGTCGTCCCCTTCTCCTCTTGCCCCCAATCCCTCCCAGCACCATAGTCTTCTCCAATGAGTCAACTCTTCGCATGAGGTGGCCAAAGTACTGGAGTTTCAGCTTTAGCATCAGTCCTTCCAAAGAAATCCCAGGGCTGATCTCCTTCAGAATGGACTGGTTGGATCTCCTTGCAGTCCAAGGGACTCTCAAGAGTCTTCTCCAACACCACAGTTCAAAAGCATCAATTCATTGGCACTCAGCCTTCTTCACAATCCAACTCTCACATCCATACATGATCACAGGAAAAACCATAGCCTTGAATAGACAGACCTTTGTTGGCAAAGTAATGTCTCTGCTTTTCAATATGCTATCTAGGTTGGTCATAACTTTCCTTCCAAGGAGTAAGTGTCTTTTAATGTCATGGCTGCAGTCACCATCTGCAGTGATTTTGGAGCCCAGAGAAATAAAGTCTGACACTGTTTCCACTGTTTCCCCATCTATTTCCCATGTAGTGATGGGACCAGATGCCATGATCTTCATTTTCTGAATGTTGAGCTTTAAGCCAACTTTTCACTCTCCACTTTCACTTTTATCAAGAGGCTTTTTAGTTCCTCTTCACTTTCTGCCATAAGGGTGGTGTCATCTGCATATCTGAGGTTATTGATATTTCTCCCGGCAATCTTGATTCCAGCTTGTGTTTCTTCCAGCCCAGCGTTTCTCATGATGTACTCTGCATATAAGTTAAATAAGCAGGGTGACAATATACAGCCTTGACGTACTCCTTTTCCTATTTGGAACCAGTCTGTTGTTGCATTCCAGTTCTAACTGTTGCTTCCTGACCTGCATACAGGTTTCTCAAGAGGCAGGTCAGGTGGTCTGGTATTCCCATCTCTTTCAGAATTTTCCACAGTTTATTGTGATCCACACAGTCAAAGGCTTTGGCATAGTCAATAAAGCAGAAATAGGTGTTTTTCTGGAACTCTCTTGCTTTTTCCATGATCCAGCAGATGTTGGCAATTTGATCTCTGGTTCCCCTGCCTTTTCTAAAACCAGCTTGAACATCAGGAAGTTCACAGTTCACATATTGCTGAAGCCTGGCTTGGAGAATTTTGAGCATTACTTTACTAGCATGTGAGATGAGTGCAATTGTGTGGTAGTTTGAGCATTCTTTGGCATTGCCTTTCTTTGGGATTGGAATGAAAACTGACAGTTTCCAGTCCTGTGGCCACTGCTAAGTTTTCCAAATTTGCTGGCATATTGAGTGCAGCACTTTCACAGCATCATCTTTCAGGATTTGGAATAGCTCAACTGGAATTCCATCACCTCCACTAGCTTTGCTCGTAGTGATGCTTTCCAAGGCCCACTTGACTTCACATTCCAGGATGTCTGGCTCTAAGTCAGTGATCACACCATCGTGATTATCTGGGTTGTGAAGATCTTTTTGTACAGTTACCCCTTATGAAGATCTTTTTTGTACAGTTACCCTTGTAGAGATATCCCTCATCCAAGGTAAGGAGCAATGGCTGTGCTTTGCTGGAGCAGCCGTGAAGAGATACCCCACACCCAAGGTAAGAGAAACCCAAGTAAGACGGTAGGTGTTGCAAGAGGGCATCAGAGGGCAAACACACTGAAACCATACTCACAGAAAACTAGTCAATCTAATCACACTAGGACCACAGCCTTGTCTAATTCAATGAAACTAAGCCATGTCCATGGGGCAACCCAAGATGGGCGGTTCATGGTGGAGAGATCTGACAGGATGTGGTCCACTGGAGAAGGGAATGGCAAACCACTTCAGTATTCTTGCCTTGAGAACCCCATGAACACTATGAAAAGGCAAAATGATAGGATACTGAAAGAGAAACTCCCCAGGTCAGTAGGTGCCCAATATGCTACTGGAGATCAGTGGAAAAATAACTCCAGAAAGAATGAAGGGATGGAGCCAAAGCAAAAAGAATACCCAGCTGTGGATGTGACTGGTGATAAAAGCAAGGTCTGATGCTGTAAAGAGCAATATTGCATAGGAACCTGGAATGTCAGGTCCATGAATCAAGGCAAATTGGAAGTGGTCAAACAAGAGATGACAAGAGTGAATGTCGACATTCTAGGAATCGGTGAATTGAAATGGACTGGAATGGGTGAATTTAATTCAGATGACCATTATATCTACTACTGCGGGCAGGAATCCCTCAGAAGAAATGGAGTAGCCATCATGGTCAACAAAAGAGTCCGAAATGCAGTACTTGGATGCAATCTCAAAAACGACAGAATGATCTCTGTTCATTACCATTCAATATCACAGTAATCCAAATCTATGCCCCAACCAGTAACGCTGAAGAAGCTGAAGTTGAACGGTTCTATGAAGACCTACAAGACCTTTTAGAACTAACACCCAAAAGAGATGTCCTTTTCATTATAGGGGACTGGAATGCAAAAGTAGGAAGTCAAGAAACACCTGGAGTAACAGGCAAATTTGGCCTTGGAATACGGAATGAAGCAGGGCAAAGACTAATAGAGTTTTGCCAAGAAAATGCACTGGTCATAACAAACACCCTCTTCCAACAACACAAGAGAAGACTCTATACATGGACATCACCAGATGGTCAACACCAAAATCAGATCGATTATATTGTTTGCAGCCAAAGATGGAGCTCTATACAGTCAACAAAAACAAGACCAGGAGCTGACTGTGGCTCAGACCATGAACTCCTTACTGCCAAATTCAGGCTTAAATTGAAGAAAGTAGGGAAAACCACTAGACCATTCAGGTATGACCTAAGTCAAATCCTTTATGATTATACAGTGGAAGTGAGAAATAGATTTAAGGGCCTAGATCTGATAGATAGAGTGCCTGATGAACTATGGAATGAGGTTCGTGACACTATACAGGAGACAGGGATCAAGACCATCCCCATGGAAAAGAAATGCAAAAAAGCAAAATGGCTGTCTGGGGAGGCCTTACAAATAGCTGTGAAAAGAAGAGAAGTGAAAAGCAAAGGAGAAAAGGAAAGATATAAGCATCTGAATGCAGAGTTCCAAAGAATAGCAAGGAGAGATAAGAAAGACTTCTTCAGCAATCGATGCAAAGAAATAGAGGAAAACAACAGAATGGAACGACTAGAGATCGCTTCAAGAAAATCAGAGACACCAAAGGAACATTACATGCAAAGATGGGCTCGATAAAGGACAGAAATGGTATGGACCTAACAGAAGCAGAAGATATTAAGAAGAGGTGGCAGGGATACACAGAAGAACTGTACAAAAAAGATCAATAACAATGTAAGACACTAAAATAGTCACTGCTTGCAGGGATATAGTGAGATGGGCCCTCGTATCCTGATGAGAGACATATAAATTGTCATCACCTTTCTAGAAGAAAGCGCTTTGTATAGAGATACAGCTATAGGTATTGCTATTAATATATAGCAATAACCTTTCAAAAATACCCTTCAATTGCTGCACCAGTTCCATTTCTATGTATCTATTATAAATAAACCAGCCTTCAATTCTGGACAGTGAGGTTTAATGGAGAGAAAATATAAGCTACTTTAACTGTCTATATTCAAGTAGAAATTCTTCTCAGTTTAGGGAAGATACCAAAAGCACTAACTCTACAAGGAAAAACTGATCTATTGTACTTCTTAAAAGTTTCTCTGTAAGAGAACTTGGTAAGAGGATGAGAAGACAAGCTACCAATAGGAGACAATATCTGCAAACCACAATCTGAAAAAGGATCAGTATCTAGACACTATAAAAATTCTCAAAATTCCACAGTAAGAAAAATCCCAGTGAGGAAATGGGCAAAAGACACAGATATTTCACCAAAGTGAATAAACAGATGGTAATAAGCACGTAAAAGATGTTCAACATCATCCATCATCAGGGAAATGCAAATTAAAAGCATAATGAGATATCGCCACAGACACATCAGAACGTCACCACCAAACAGTGACAATACCAGCTGATGGCCAGAATGCAGAGAAACTGGCCACACAGACACTGCTGGTGGGAATATAAAGTGATTCCAGGGTTGTAGCAGATGGTTTGGTGGTTTCTTATAAAACTACACACGAAATTACCACGTGACCAAGCAGCTGCACTCTTGGGTTTTATATCTGAGAAATGAAAACTTATGTTCACCAAAAAAACCCTGTCTACAAATGTCCATAACCGCTTTCTTTGTAGTAGCCCCAAAACAGAAACAACTCAGATGTCCTTCACTAAATGACTATTGCAACGAACGGTAGCATTCCCTGCTACCCAGCAATAAAAAAGAATGAACTACTGACATACACAACAATCTGGATGAATCTCCAGGAAATCATGCTGAGTGAAAAAAGCCAATTCCAGAAGATCACTTACTGTGTGGTTCCTCTTATGTAACATGGTATAACATTCTCTAGCTCATCTCTATAGAGATAGAGAACAAATTAGAAATTGCCAGAGGTTAGGAATAGGGCCCCAGGGGAGGTGAATGTGGCCCTAAAGGCAACAAAAGAAATTCTGCCTCTGGAAATATTCTGTATCTAGATGGTAGCAATGTCAGTATCTGGCTTGTGAGTCTGTACTCTAGTTTTCTAAACTATTGCCCTTGGGGTAAACTAAGTAAAGGGGTACCAGGGATCTCTCTGTATTATTTCTTTAAAAAAAAATTTTTTTTTAAGATTTTTTTTTTTAATGTGGAACTCTTTTTTTAAAGTCGTTATTGAATTTGTCACAATATTGTTTCTGCTTTCTGTTTTGGTTTTTTGGTCACCAGTCATGTGGGATCTTGGCTCCCCAACCAAGGATCAAACCTGTACCCCCTGCATTGGAAGGTAGAGTCTTAACCACTGGACTAACCAGGGAAGTACCTCTTTGTATCATATCTTACAACATCATATCAATCCACCACTCTCTCAACAACAAAAAAGTTTAATTTTAAAAACTGCAAGATTTTTAGGAAAAAATGCAGGTTTCTGCCTTCTCTTGAAGGCACAGGAAGGTCTTGTAACACCGGGCCCACATTCCCACTTGGCAACCTCTGCTGGAGTTGATGGCAGTGCTCTCTTTTAGACAATAGAACAGAAGCCCCAGTTTGCTACAGTCCCCACCTCTCCCTATTGCCCTCCTCCAGCCATTTAACACCATCACTGTTTCTTCTCTGCCCCTAAAGACTGAAGTTGGCCACCTTTTCATTTGTTTTTTTAGGGACTTCCCGGGTGATCCAGTGCCTGAGACTCTGTGCTCCCAATTCAGGGGGTCCGGGTTCGATTTCTGTTCCAGGAACTAGATCCCACTAGGAGTTAACATGCCCAACTAAGAGTTGGCATGTCACAACTAAAGATCCTGTGCGACACAACTGGGACCCGGCACAGCCAAGTAAGTAAATAAATATTATCTTTTTACTTTTTTTTTTTTGGCTGCACTGGGCACTGCTTAAAGGATCTCAGTTCCCAGACCGAAGACTGAACCCAGGCCACAGCAGTGAAAGCCCAGAATGCTGACCACTAGGTCAACAGGAAACTCTCTACCTTTTCTTTTGATTATTCCTGTTTTCCTGCTTGAGAAAAGATAGTAGGGAAGAAAAAAAGCTAAGGGAAAACGAATTGCCCAAGGGTGGCCTTTAGGTCTGATTTTCTCATCCAAAAAACTCTGTACTATTAATCCAAGACTTCCATTGTGTGTCAGATCAATGGGAAAGTGCTTCCCTAATTTTGTTCACCAGGGCATTGAATTACAGCTCTCAAACTTAAGATAAAATCTGTATTTATTTTAATACCCCAATATTACACACAACTAAGCAAAGTCTAGGAGAAGGCAATGGCACCCCACCCCAGTACTCTTGCCTGGAAAATCCCATGGACGGAGGAGCCTGGAAGGCTACAGTCCATGGGGTCGCTGAGAGACGGACACGACTGAGCGACTTCACTTTCACTTTTCACTTTCATGCATTGGAGAAGGAAATGGCAACCCACTCCAGTGTTCTTGCCTGGAGAATCTCAGGGATGGGGGAGCCTGGTGGGCTGCCACCTATGGGGTCGCACAGAGTTGGACACAACTAAAGTGACTTAGCAGCAGCAGCAAGCAAAGTCTATTCGTCAATTTTGAAAACCTTACCTAACATGGAGATGATAGTTCACATTTAATCTGCTCTACACTGATAGATTTTTAAACTTTTTCCAGACCTTAAGCTTGTTTTTTTGTTTTTTTTTGTTTTTTTGTGGCAGGGGGCTGGGGAGGCTGTGGTAGCAGAGTGTGGAAATGATTTTATTTTAACCTATGATATATCCATGTAGGTTAGTGGATGGGGGAGGGGCAAAATCTAGGGGGGGAAAATGAGCCAAACTCTCTTATGTCAATTTTAAAAGCATAGAATAAGAAGTAAAACTAGTTTTTATATAATTTATAAAATCAGAGCTACACTTACTACAAAGGGTTTCCCTGGTAGCTCAGATGGTAAAGAATCCGCCCGAAGTATGGGAGACCCAGGTTCGATGCTTGGGTCGGGAAGATCCCCTGGAGAAGGAAATGGCAACCCACTGTAGTATTCTCACCTGGAGAATCCAATAGACAGAGGAGCCTGGCTGGGGGAGGCGGGGGCGGGGGGGGGGGGTGGTACAGTCCATGGGGCTGCAAAGACTCAGACATGACTGAGCTGAGTGAGTGACTGCTGCTGCTGCTGCTGCTAAGTCGCTTCAATCATGTCCGACTCCGTGTGACCCCATAGATGGCAGCCCACCAGGCTCCCCCGTCCCTGGGATTCTCCAGGCAAGAACACTGGAATGGGCTGCCATTTCCTTCTCCAATGCATGAAAGTGAAAAGTGAAAGTGAAGTCGCTCAGTCGTGTCTGACCCTCAGCGACCCCATGGACTGCAGCCCACCAGGCTCCTCGGTCCATGGGATTTTCCAGGCAAGAGTGCTGGAGTGGGGTGCCATGGCCTTCTCCGACTGAGTGACTAACATACACTTAATATGAAACTTCTGAAAATGGAATGAGAAACACCTACACGAATACAGAGAGGAGACGAGATGGGCAGAGAGGAGATGCTGGAAAGTCTAGTCAGTGTCACTCAAGAGCCCGGCGCAGGTCAAGGGGAAACCCCGTGACACCCACCTGGTTGCCTGAGGAGCTGTTCTCGTTGCCCATGACGACTCAGGGTGCTCAGCGTCCCTCCGGATTTGATTAGTGCCGACTGGAAGAAACGAAAGGGTATGTATATCTGTAAAATTGAAGGAGGTCTGGGGCTTTTTCTGCCTACTCATCTCCCCGAACTTAAAAACCAGATGATGGGGAGTGTTTACCTCTAGAGTCACATCATGGAAAACTGCATTTGAAGGGTTTTCCTTTGCGAAGTGCCACCCAGCCGTCTTTCCCAGTACAGGCTGGTGTTTAACTCCCACCCACGGTTGGCAGACACTTCTGAAAGACGAGTTTGTTACTGAGTCTCTGACTTAACGCCAATGTACACATATACGGATATACACAAACGGAGTGGCAAAAGGGGCTGGCGTGCCAAGGAGAGCATGAAGCACGCCCTGTCAGAGTGTTTTCTGTTTCCAATTGTGTTCGATTTGGAAATCCAGAGCGCGGCTGGGGTCCCATCGTCGGGGACAGCAGAGCTGGGTGCCTAACATTAGCAGGCGTGAAATCCACTGCTCCTCAGGAACATGTGGTTTTGATATTTTTTACTCTAAACACTTGTTTCAGCAAATCAGTTTCACTTCTGCACATATTTCTCTGAAGGCAGCATGGTTTTCTTGCTGAGGAAAATGGGTTGTTGTAGCCAGACAGAGAAATAAATAATCATGAAAGGCGGCTTGCTGCCCGGACACCCAGTCACTGTGTCGGGCTCACTTGATGACACCGTTTATTAATCATCCTCGTAATGACGGTGCTTCCCACACAGTCCACGGAGAAACCCAGGATGTCTGCTGACATCACCCAGCAGAGTTCCAGCTCTGAGACCCCATAACAGAAGCAGGAGTGGAACTATTTGTTCTCTTTTCCAGGTGGAGAAACCAAGTTACAGAAAGCTTTTAAAATTACAGACTTTTCAATACATGTACCCCTATGTTCATAGCAGCACTATTCACAATAGCCAAGCCATGGAAGCAACCTAAGTGTCCACTGACAGACGAATGGATAAAGAAGATGTGGTACTTTATACACAATGGAATACTACTCAATCACAAAAAAAGAATAAAATAACACCATTTGCAGCAATTTGGCTAGTAGGTAAGCTTTTATACATAGAACAGATAAACAACAAGGTCCTGCTATATAGCACAGAGACCTATATTCAATGTCCTAGGATAAACCATAATGGAAAATAATATTCTAAAAGAGAATGTCTATATGAATGTATTGGCTTCCCTGGTGGCTCAGAGGTAAAAAATCTGCCTGACAATGCAGGTGATGTGGGTCCGATCCCTGGGTTGGGAAGGTCCCCTGGAGAAGAAAATGGCAACCCAGTCCAGTATTCTTGCCTTGGAAATCCCATGGACAGAAGAGCCTAGCAGGCTACAGTTCATGGGGTGCGAAAGAGTTAGACACAATTTAGCGACTAAACAACAACCTATGTGTGTGTGTGTGTGTGTGTATCTGAATCACTTGGCTATGCAGTAGTAACTAACAATATTGTATTTTTTTTTAATAAAATAAATGTTGTTTAAAAAATTTTGTTTTTATTTTTGGCTGCACCATGTGGCATGCAGGAGCCTACTTCCCCAACCAGTGATCAAACATTGGGAGCACGGAGTCTCAAATCACTGGACTGCCCCAGGAACCCCCACCATATCATTGTATTAAATCAACTATACTTCAATAAATAAATAAACTACAGACTTTTTGAGCTGGAGCCTTAGAGATCACCAATTTAATCCAGTGGGAAAACAGGCTGCAGAGAAGGCCAGGCCTTTGCCGAAGACCCAGCTGGAGAAGCCAAAGCTGGAAACAGATCCCAGTCTCCTTCCTCTGATTCAAGATTCTTCCATGGCAGGATGGCTCAGCGATGGACTTACTCAAAATAAAACGTGTCCGTCGATTTGCTTAGCCATTCAACCAACATTGAGTGAGTAGCTACCACATACTATGTGTAATTAACAGTCCCAGGAAAATAAAATATAAATTTTTGAACAAGTCCAGTTAGAAAGCCCCCAAGAGAATGGATACATGTATATGCATGGCTGAGTCTCTTCACTGTCCACCTGAAACTATCACAACGTTAACTGGCTATACTCCAACATAAAAAGTTTTTCAAAAAATTAAATAAAATGCCCCAAACAGAGAAAATTATGAGTGGCATCACTGTAATGATCAACTCTGTCCCTCCTAACTCTTTAATCAAAAAGTTGCAATTGCTCAATCCATTTTTGCCATTTGCTATTTATAAGATGGACCCAAAAAAAGGAAGCATATGCTCACTTATAGAATGTAAAATGTTCATTTATTTAAAATCAATCACTTCAGTTTATCTTTTCTATTCGTTTTCAAAATGATGCCTCCCTAGGAAACAATGGTGAGTGTTAAAATCACTGCGCCCTTCTCCATTAAAATAACTTCCTTGCACCTGCCAGGCCAAACACACAGCTGGAATTACACATGATTCAATGCAACATTAATTTTTCAAACTCATTCACCAAATAAAATTCGATCAATTTTCTTAAGAATCAGAACATCTAAATTAGGTTTTCACTTTTTCAAATTTTTATTGGAGTACAATTGCTTTACGATGTTGTGTGAGTTTCTACCCTACAGCAAAGTGAATCAGGGGGACATATTCATTTATCTCCTCTTTTTTAGATTTCTTCCCCATGTAGGTCACCACAGAGCACTGTGTAGAGTTCCCTCTGCTATACAGCAGGTTCTCATTACTTATCGGTTGAACTAGATTTTTTAAACTAGCTTTTAAAACGGCCTCTGGCTCAGTGTAAATTTCAAAACCTCCTGGAGGGAAGCCTGACTGTGTCTGGAAGTCTCTCCCAATGACCTCTAGAACTGCCCCGCGTTGGGCTTCCCCAAGACCAGAGGGGGAAGTACCACTCTGCCATCTACTTACGGTCGGGGATGGTCTGTTGACTTTGGAGGCCGAGGCCCAAGGAAAGTCTGCGTGTCAGCAACTGGACTTCCTCTTCCCCCATTCAGAAGCGGCGAGGTCTAAGCAGAGGCGCTGACCCACCTAAAGCCGTCGGGCAAGCAGCCCAGTCTCCACCCACGACGCTGACACAAACCAGCTGCACCCCATACCTGGGCAGAGCCTGCTAGCCGCGCAGTGAATACACAGACATCAGCATTTCCCAGCCCATTGAGGCTGGCCTTTCACGAGGAGGATTTTCCCCGTTTGTACATGAGCCGGGCTCCTTTCAGCAAAGGCTTATCTAAACCAACACTGGCCCCTGTGATCTGATTGGCCGCACCTAGGGGAGCAGGGCTGCCCTGCCCCGGGAGCAGGGGCACCATGAGTCACTCTCGCGCCCTTATGGTTCAGAGAGGGGGCCAAACCTTTCCTTCTAGAAAATGCTCCAAGGCCTTCCTGTTTGCACCTGGGAAAATTCCACCGTAAATAACGTGGAAAGACAAAGAAAACTTGTGGAAACAGGATGACGCCAGAAATCTGGCATCTGTTTATGGTGTGATGTGTGCAGAATGTACTTACCCAGGCGTGGCTTGAGTTTCAACAAATAAAGTAAAAAGCCCAGACTGCGGGTAGGCAGACCTGTCCGCCCAAGAAGGAGGAGGCTCTGCAGCCCGAGGGTGGCGCTGGAGACGGGCGGGCCCCCGAAGACCCTTGTGTCCGGCAGCTTCCTTCCTCCCCGGATTCCAGTGATTAACAATCAGCCACTTATTTGCATGAATGCAGCCAATTTTAACATATAATATGCATTTATTTTTTGTAGTGGCAGACTTTCATTCGTTCTGCAGAAAACCCTTACTTCTGTCCCCACTGTGTGACTACTCCAGGGAAACAAGTCAGCATTTCATCAAAGGTTTCCTGGAGACCAGGTATCAACAAACTCAGAGGAGTGTCAGGACCTCCTTGGAGGGGAAAGTTGGATGTGGAGGAGGATCTCAGGGCCCCACTTCTGGTTCAAACAGAGCCGAAGTGTGTATGTTTCAGCAGGCAATGGATAAGCAAGTTGAGATCCATCCATACAGTGGAATATTATTCAGCCATAAAAAGGAATAAAATTCTGGACACATGCTGTAACTTGGGCAAACCTTGAAAGTACTATGTTAAATGAAAGCAACCAGACACAAAAGGCCACATATTATGTGATTTTCTTTGACATGAAATGTCCAGAATAGGTAAATCCAGAGAGGCAGATACCAGCATTGTGAATGTATCAAATGCCACTTAATTGCTCACTTTAAAATAGTTAATTCATTTGCGGCAACATGGATGGACCTAGAGATTATCATACTAAGTGAAGTCAGACAGACAGAGACAAATACATGATATCATTTCTATGTGGAATCTAATAAAAATGATACTAAGAAACTTTTTATAAAACAGAGATGGGGACTTCTATGGAGATCCGGTGGTTAAGATGCTGCACTTCTGTTGCAGGGTGGTGGGCAGGGTTCAATCTCTGGTCAGGGAACTAAGATCCCACGTGTGCTGTGCAGATTAATGTATATACCCTACTGTATACAAAATAGATAACTAATAAGGACCTACTGTATAACACAGGGAACTCTACCCAGTATTCTGTAACAACCTATATGGGAACAGAATCTGAAAAAGAATGGGTAACTCACTTCACTGTACACCTTAAATTAACACAACATTGTGAATCAACTATACTCTAATAATAATAAAATAAAATGGTTAATTTTGTGTCATGTGAATTTCACCTCAATTTTTAAAAGTGAATGTGTTTCCTATCTTGAGATTCTGCATAAGATACTGCTTGAAAAAAATAAATCTACTACTGGGGGAAAATTTTGCATACGATTGCTTTTGGGTTTACTAATACTAGAATTCCATAAAATTGAGAATTCAAGGGATAAAAAACAAGAACATTGGCCTACCCTCATGCCCCATTCCCATCAAAAAGTCCAAAGAGAATTCTTCGAGGGAAGAGGAACTTTTTAAGCAAAATATCTTAGATGAGCCCATAGGGAATGAAGAAAGGTCCCAAGCAAGTCTCCAGCAGGTGAGCAAACATAGCAAAACCCTGACAAAGAGAAGGAGGGAATGGGGGGCTCCCTCCCAAGGAGCGGGGTGAAGGGCAGAGAGAAGATGGCCAACTCATATGGCAGAGCCCCGTAAAGACCGTGAAGGTGGGGAATGTTCAGTATTCAATTTTCAGCTGTGTACACTTCAGCAGGGCAAATTTCCAGGAACCACTCCCTCGGTCAACTCTGCAGCCTCATCTGTTGCTGTGACCACCACTAGCCCCTGGACCATGGCTACCGGACATGAAGCATCGTCGTTGACAGCTGTCCCACTGCTGTTGCCCTGACCACCACCGGGCATCAGAGTCACTGCCACTGGGGAAGAGAGTGGAGGAGTAGACAGACTTTTCAGCTTCTATGCCAGGAACCAGTGCTCAGCCTCTTAAAAAGATAGATTTCCCAGACACAGGGGATGGAGCCAGAGGCGGGGCACCACGGACTCCAGAGTACCTTCATTCCTTAGCCATGACCCCTTTTCAAGGCAATACTCTGATGGGACCCCAACAGCAGTCTTATCACAGTCTATACGTGTTCTTAGCTGATCAGCTTCCCTCTCTTTGTGCTGTTTTCTTCCAAGCTAGACATTCAGCAACTGATCAGTCTTCACTTCCTGCCACAGATGGCGAAAGGCTCATGTATGTGAGCTCCGTCATCTGTCTCTGGGACAACCTGCCTTTGGAGGCAGGATAAGGTTGTGATTATGAACAAGCCCCTGGGGCCAGAGCACTGCCCAGGGAACAGCAACTCCACCACCTACCTGATGTATAAATGCTGGCAAATTGTTTAACGTCTCTGTGCTCAGCTTTGCCATCTCTAAAATGGGAATCATAACAATTCATCCCTCATGACTCTGGTGAGATACGTTCCATAAAGCTCTTGCAATAGATTAAGCACTTGATAAGTTGTTGGCTATTATACTATTACTGGCAGTGGGTCTCTTCGGAGCCCCCAACAGGCAAATCCCACAGGGAAAAAAGCTTATGCTGCCTTCTTTTTTATCCCTTCAGAAAAAAACACGAATTCAGGTGTTACTAACTAGAAATTGGTATGTCAGCTAAACTGACTCGTGCATTAAGAGACAGATGTTGATGAAGACTATGTTTAACACAGGCCAATGAGAAGTACATGGTTTCAAAAACAATGACGAAGCAATTGACATTGAAATATTTACTGGGCAAGTGACATGTTGTTCCAATTCTGTCCCTCTATATGATCATCACTAGGTGCCCGATGGTAATTTAACTAGAGTTACTCTAAGTCCCTGGGTGAATAAAACTGCACTTGTTCAAAAATGATCCACGGTTTCGGTTTCTAATTGATTCAAGGCAGCTCGCCATAAGCAAGACTGAATTCACAAAGGTTTCTTCTACCCACCTAGTCTCCTGTTGATTCAAATATAAACTTTGTTTTAAAAGATAGTTGTTTGCAAGAATTTTTATTTTTCAACTGGTGTATGGATTGGTGTCACATCATCACAGCTGCAAATATAAACCAGGACAGCCTTTTTCCCCTTTTTTAAAAAGACATTTATTTGGCTGTGTCAAGTCTTAGCTGTGGCACGAGGGATCTAGTTTCCCCACCAGGGATCAAACTCCTGCATTGGAAACGTAGAATCCCAACCACTGGACCACCAGGGAAGTCCCAAATCAGGACTGCCTTCAGTTCATTCACTCAGTTACTCATCTGTTTAATAAATACTGAGCTCTTTCTACATGCTGAGCACTGAGGTGTTTACGTTCCCCTGCACTTACAGCAAAACTATTAATATGAAGCAGGCATGTTCTTTTTGTATGGATAAACAGTTGAAGTCCAGGAGAGAGTAAGAGGACAGATGAAGTCTGGTTGGCCCCAACCCCAGTATTCAATGAACAACGTCGTGCAGTCACTCTGGAAGATTTTTACCTAGAGTCCAAAGGTAACTAACTGCCTTTATTGCGTGCTCATTTATTTCTGTAGCAGAGCATGGAGTTTCCAGCTGTTGTCCACTGAAGTTTCTTGGGAAGGCCCCAGCTTATGAATTCCGCCCACTACTCTGGAGGAGGGTAGAAGGTAAGGTTTGGGCTGGTGATGAACAATCATGGCTGGGGCAGCCTAGCAGGGGTGGGTAGCCAGAACCATTGCTGAGAGGAGCCAAGAGCATCACTGGGGAAATGGGACTTGGAGTCAAGTCCAACAGAGGAGGGGATGAAGCCAGGAGAACCAGCACAGCAGCTAACCTGTGTGGAGCAGAATGGGGGTGGGGGACTCGGCTCAGAACCCAGATTGTGCTGTCTGGGCTGACCCTCCACTTTATCTGCTGTGTACAGGGTGGGAGGCATAAGGAGTTGGAGACACGAAGTTAAGATCATCTGGCCTTGTTTCATGGATGAAAACACCTGGACTCAGAGAGGTTTTGCAGCCAAGCTCCCCCTGTCCTGTGAACTATCTACTGGGGTGTGTTGATCCATCAATCTCATTGAGTTTTCTGTGCTGGGCTTTTAATTCTCTATTTTAAAAACTCTTTTTTGTGTGTGTATGGGGGGAAATGTATGTATTTTACAGGCTTAATACATTCTGATTCTTCTTCAGCATTGAATCGTCTCAACTGTTGACCTTGGAGATCACCTTCTCCAACACAGATGAGGAAGTGGAGGCCTAGAGGGTGAAAATGATCTGCCTGTCCTCTCACAGCAAACCCTGGCTGGAGCCAGAACTGGATTCAGACCAGGTTTGCTTCCCAAGGGGCAGGCTGTCCTGCCAAGGCCTCGGCAGGCTCTGGAGTGGTCTCCAGACCAGCCTAGCAAGATCAGATAGACCCATCTTTCCTGTGTGGCACTGCCTTCCGGGCACAGTGGCCTCTGGCCATTCGAGCCCTGCATCAGCCCAGGATGTGGGGGCCCCTGACTGGGAGGGGAACGCTTGCTCACTGACAGTGAGCTCAGATTCACCTGACCCAGCAGCTCCTTTGGCTGCTTGGCAAACCCAGTGACCTCAGCTAGCTGCTGTTCCCACAAATGGCCCCCACCCTCACTCCAGGCAGGCAGCAGCCTCAGCCTCTTCCTCCAGTGGCTGAATTCAGTTCTTCTAAGTCCCTACCTTGCACAGCTGAGCACGGAGCTACTTATAGCTCTGTTATCATGTTCCTGTTTTAATACAAACAAACACCCGTAGCCTGGGAAGGGGATTTATTAATATTAAGAGGCACTGCCTGCTTTCTGCCCTGCCAGAGGCCCTCCCCGAGCACCGCGAACCTGGCTGCTCCAGGGGTTTGAGTGAAATCACAACTCTTCCTTCATATCCTCCCTTAGCTTCTTGTCTCCTTCTCTCTCCCATCTCTGAAAGTCAAAGTTTCTCAGTCGCGTCTGACTCTTTGTGACCCCATGGGCTATATACAGTCCATGGAATTCTCCAGGCCAGAATACTGGAGTGGGTAGCCTTTCCCTTCTCCAGGGGAATCTTCCCAACCCAGGGATCTAACTCAGGTCTCCTGCATTGTGGACAGATTCTTTACCAGCTGAGCCACCAGGGAAGCCTAAGAATACTGGAGTGGGTAGCCTATCCATTCTCCAGCAGATCTTCCTGACCCAGGAAGCAAACTGGAGTCTCCTGCATTGCAGGTGGACTCTTTACCAACTGAGCTATCAGGGAAGCCCCCATCTCCGAAGCCACCTGGAAACCTTGATGTGAAAAGTCGAGTCTCACGAAACTTGGAAATCACCTGTTCTCACACCATGGAGATCAGACATAAGACTCTGCTGGTGAGCGGCTGAGCCAGTTGTTAAGTTCTTGTTTCTCAGCTCCAAATCCACTCTATTCGGATGCTGGGAGACTGAAAACCCCACTTCTGCTTTGCCAACTCTCCTTGAGAGTCACTGCCAGGGGAAGGCAGAGCCCAGAGGAGTGAGGCAGAAGTAAGGCATACAACTTCCTGTCTGCCTCCCACTTCTGGGAGCATCACCCCAGGCTCACCGCTCCCCCTCAGCGGCCACAGTCCCCTCCCGGGACAGCAGAGGAGTCCAGTTTTCCCAGTTCTCACAGAGCTAGCCTCACAGACATCAGCCCCAACTGACTGGAAATCCCTCCACAGAGGTCTGAGGTCCCCTTTCGTGGGGCCCCTCCTCCACACCCTTAAATAATAACCCCTACTTCTCTGGGCTCCCTAAGCTCTAAGTGTGACACCTGCTTCCTGCAGTGTCTGCCTTCCATCATCCCTTAGAGTCTGCCTTTGTATTTACCTAGATAGCAATCCTTTATATTAAATTCTTGCTGTTGAAATAACTGGAACATTCTGCCTTCTGACTTGACTCTGATATGCTGGCAGAGCTGAGATCAAACCCAAGTCTTCTTTCTCCTGGTTCCAGACTCTCTGTCCTGAAACCCAATAACCATGGGTCCAATTAAATGAAAAAGTAAAGCGAGTTTACTCCATCAGCAGTTCTAATTTTTATGGTGGCTTAGCGCTAAGTTGTGTCTGACTCTTTGCAACCCCATAGCCTGTAGCCCACTAGGCTCCTCTGTCCATGGGATTTCCCAAGCAAAGATACTGGAATGGGTTGTCATTTCCTTCTCCAGGGGATCTTCCCGACCCAGGGATCAAACCCAGGTCTCCTGCATTACAGGTGATCTCTTGCATTGCAGGTAGATTCTTTACCAACTGAGCCACCAGGAAGGGAAGTCCTTAGGGAATTGTTTAGGATTCCCCATCACCAACAACGTACTCGAACCCAATTACAACCTGGCCTTTCTGTCATCCAAATGTCAATCTCTATTATCAGCTATTAGAATTGGGAAGGACTACAGCTCTGGCCTCTAAGGCTCCCAAGCTTTTCACATAATGGCACACAGAATTTACTGTTGTTGTTTAGTTGCTAAGTCATGTCCGAATCATTTGCAGACCCCATGGACTGCAGCCCAACAGGTTCCTCTGTCCATGGGATTTCCTAGGTAAGAATACTGGAGTGGGTTACCATTTCCTTCTCCAGGGGATCTTTCCCACCCAAGGATCGAACCCGCATCTCCTGCATTGGCTGAGCCCCCAGGGAAACCCCCGTACACAGATTATGATCACATAAATACAGCCCCTGAGTGGGGACAAGGCTCCTGGATGGCTTGTCCACCACCCAGTCCCCACATGGTCACACCAAGAATTGAGGATATCAAAATCTTGTAACCTTTCTCCCCAGCAGAGGGCCACTGGCCTAGAGTGGAGAAGCAGAGAGCTAATATAAGGCTTTTGTTGACAGATGTTGAGCATCAGGCCAGAGAGTTTAGGTAACCGGCCCCAGTGTAAAAAGCCTCACTCTTGGTGGAGCATCCCAACTCTCCTCCATCCTGCAGCGGGCCAGACTGGGCTCCTTCTCAAGCCCAGCTCAATATTCCTCCAGAGAAGGAATGGTCTTCCTGTAGCAGAACAACTTGATTTAATCTGTGTAGATGCAAATACTGGCAGGAGCTGAAGCTCAGGAAAATGAGTTGTTTACCCTGCTCTCGTGTAAAATGACAGCACTTGGGGTTTGGTTCCTGAGGTGGAAGGTCAGAGAAGAGGTCACAAGGTCAGACAAAGGAACTAGGGGCTGGAGGAGATGAACCTGGGCTTTCCTGTGAGAGAGAGAAAAAGGTAAAGGGGCGGTGGAACTTCCCCTGAAATGGGGTAAGTTGAATAATAAGAATATCTAACATCATTTTTGTTTTCTGTTATCGTATCACAAAGTCTCATGTACAGATGTGAGAGCTGGACAGTAAAAAACACTGAGCCTCGAAGAATTGATGGCTTCAAACTGTGATGTTGGAGAAGACTCTTGAGAGTGCCTTGGACAGCAAGGAGATCAAGGCAGTCAATCCTAAAGAAAATCAACTCTGAATATTCATTGGAAGGACTGATGCTGAAGCTCCAATACTTTGGCCACCCGATGCTAAGAGCTGATTCATTGGAAAAGACCCTGATGCTGGGAAAGATTGAAGAGGAGAAGGGGAGGACAGAGGATGAGATGGTTGGATGGCATCACCGACTCAATGGACATGAGTTTGAGCAAGCTCCGGCAGATGGTGAAGGACAGGAAAACCTGGCATGCTGCAGTCCATGGGGTCGCAAAGAGTCTCGGACCCAACTGAGCAACTGGACAGAACAGATCACAAAGTCCTTCTCTCTCCCCCAAATTTTCATGCTACGTTCACCAATGCTTCACAAGTACTGTGTCTTGCTTTGTTTGGTTTTTGGCCATGACTGGGGTTTGCAGCTTGAAGAAAGGGCTGCATTTTATTCATATTTGAGTCAGTACAATATGGAACAAAGACAACATAAAGTAGGGGCCTGACGTAGAGGAGACAGAGAGTATCATAAACCTTTGGGGATTCATGGAAATCTGAGGGTGGACTTTGGAGATCTCATAGGCATGGACTTGAACTGGAGTCTAGAAGGGCAGGGAGGTCTGCAGGCATTGTGGTAGAGCTGATGGCGACCTCCAAAAGGGCTCAAACCAAGGGGGACCTCCTAGAACTACTGTGGCCAGTGCCCCCGGCCCTGTGGTGAGCCATCGTGACCCACACCTCCGCGGGAGACCCTCCAGCACTAGCAGGTGAAGAACATTATGGCATTTCTCAAAGCTGCTTGTTGTTTATGGCATTATGGCAGATGCCATAAACAAGTTCCGTGCCTCTGATCTCCATGCCCTATTGAGGAATCGTCTGGACCCAGAGAGGTGCTCATGACTGTACATTGCTCATGTCATTTTATCAGACTCTCTGCATTTCAAATTGCATCTGAACCATCACAAGCAACTGTTATTCAATCAGAATTCAATGCCTATTCTCTAAATCTCTCCAAATAAATTATTCCAATTTTAAATTTAAAAAAGGGCAGGGAGACCCGAGCTGACATCTGGGTAAACATGTATTTATAAACTTAAATAAAATCCACAAAAATAAAAGTCGGGGATCACACATACTGTTTGTATTCTTTTTGAAACTTCTTTTTTTCCATGTAACAGTAACATATCAAAAATATTTTCCCATGGCTACAGTATTGTATTTAATAGCCACAGTGCATACTAAGTGGTTGCCAAATTTAAGCTGTTTAAAAACACACATCTTATTCCTTATACCTTCTTTCTGCCTGGGATGGTGGAGGAGGTTGTAGAATGAGGCAGGTGGTGGGAGGCGGGCAGGGGACGGTGTGTGGTTAGCCTAGACTGGCTGCCCTAGGTTAGATGAAGCAGGAAGGCACTGAATCCAGAGACTTGTGAAGCGGGGATAGACTTAGGGGCACAATCAGGTTGGCAGGATCAAAAATCGGGGCAAGGACAGAGCCAGCACAAGCAGATAGGGTGGAGAGGGGAGAATTCTTGGGTCAGGAGAGTTCTGGAGCCCTATGCTGCCTTTTAATGGGGAGATCTGGGGTCTCCACTGGCAGTCACATCCCAGGATATTTGACACAGGTCTTGAAAGGTCTAGTTCATGAGCTGGAATCTGGTTCTTTGGGGACAGAGGCCAGGTATTCATGGTAATGATGCCCTCTAAATTTTGAAGCTCTAAACTAGAACCTGGGGATAATCATGGAATCCCTGCTTGAATACCTGCAATGATGGGAAACTCACTCCATCCTGAGGCATCTTGTCTGGAGAGAGGTATACTGTTTCACTGGACAGTTACTTGTATTGCTCCACAGTCTAGATTCCCACTCATGATTCCATGAGACTGAATGAAGGGCTCTGGACAATAGTGACTACAACTTGGACGTGGGCTGGGCAGTAGCCAGCACTGAGGCCTGAGGACCAACAGGGCCAATCTAGCTGACTTTATGGACCATTATCTTAGACATGGGTGCAGACCGTTACTCAAGTGCCAATCTAAATCCTCCTTGTTCTGGGACTGCGTTCAATCAGCGTGTTCTCTTGTCCTCATGGCTGATGAGTGGTAGCCGTCAGCCAGCCCACAGCTGACCACAGACTCGTGAGGGGTCATGGCTGAGATCAGACAGGATTGCCAGTCCACGGAATCAGAGGCTAAATGAGTGGTGATTGTTGTCAACCACCAAGTTTTGAGATGGTCTATTACATTGTTGTTGTTTGCTCGCTAAGTCATGTCCAACTCTTCGTGACTCCATAAACTGCAGCACGCCAGGCTGCCCCATCCTCAACTTTCTGCTGGAGTTTGCTCAAACTCATGTCCATTGAGCTGGTGATGCCATTCAACCGTCTCGTCCTCTGTCATCACCTTCTCCTCTTGCCCTCAGTCTTCCCCAGCCTCAGGGTCTTTTCCAATGAGTTGGTTCTTTGCATCAGGTGGCCAAAGTATTGGAGTTTCAGCTTTAGCATCAGTCCTTCCAGTGAATATTCAGGGTTGATTTCCTTTAGGCTTGACTGGTTTGGGGGATCCTTTTAATATTCCTTCATACCAGCCTGTACCCAATTCTGCTTGGCCATCTTGAAAACATCACAAAGAACACTGCATAAGAGAGGATCAATGGATGGATCAAATCCCTCTCGAGCGGTGAGATGACAGCTTACAAGAACAACTCCTTGACGGGTGGCCACTAGTGGCATTGTGGTCTGGACCAGACTTAGTGTCATTGCCCTGTTGTTCCCTGAGGACGTTGCTCTGAGCATCCCATGTTACAAACCACGCATAAAGCCTTAGCCCAAAGTGGAAACACGAAGCTGAGTATTGATTTGCAGTAAGGGGTCTCTCTTTCTTTTCTGTCAAAACAGATCTTTGGTGATACGTTTAAATATAAGGCTCTCCTTACTCATAATTTCCATACAGTCCTTCTCTGTGGACTGGATACTAGCAAAACCTATTTCTTATGAAAACAAGCTGTTGAAACCCACAAAAATTCAGACATCACTTTGAATCCAAAAGCTGAACTGTGCTGTCATTTTTGGAAATTAAATACGGTATCAACCTAATTGGGAACTGTAGGCTAAGGGGAGGGTGGAAGGAGGCTGGAACGAGGGCTGGGAAGGCTGTTTCAATGCAAACAACATGATAAAGATCTTGAGTGTAGATATAGTACCAGTGCCAATCATATCAGAGCCAAAGATATTAACACAGATGAGTCACGAGTTAGAGCTAAACTAAGAAATGGAAGATATTTGCCTTCTCAGACTGTAAAGAGTCTACCTGCCATGCAGCAGACCGAAGTTCAGTCCCTGGGTTAGGAAGATCCGCTGGAGAAGAGAGTGGCAACCCGCTGCAGTATTCTTGCCTGGGAAATCCCACGGACAGAGGAGCCTGGTGGGCTACAGTCCATGGGATTGCAGAGTTAACACAACTAGGAGATTAACACATAGTGACATGACATAGTTAGTAAGACTTTGCAAAAGTAATTGTTAGGCTTTAGAGAGAGTTTTGGCTAACATCAGGTACTTTCATTATGTAAAATAGAAAATAGCTTTCTAAAACCTCTGTTCTTCAGGTAAGTTTGTTGTAAATTTATCTTTAAAATATTAGAGGACTTCTCTGGTGGTTCCAGTGGCTAAGACTCCAAGCCCCCAATGTAGGGGCGCTGGATTCAGTCTCTGGTCAGGGAATGAGATCTTACAGGCCACAACTAAGACCGGTGCAGCCAGAAAAATAATTAATTGATTTTTAAAAATAAGGATAAAAATAGTTATTATATAATTTTTAAAGTCCTAATAAATAAAATTTTGTTAAGTCTTATTTTTTTTTAACACTTGTTAAGTCCTATTCTTTTCAGCAAGAACAAAAGAACATCTTAATCCTATTTTCCTATTTTTTATTTTGAAGGACTGGAGAGCATCTGCTGGTCTCGAACCAGCCTCGGAGAGGGTAAGTGAGTAATTTGATCACTCTGTAGTCGAAGGAACCACTGAGCTACAGCCAGCCCCTGTTTTCCTGTTTTTAAGTTAGCTTTGGGGACAGCTGAAACAACAGAGGCATCCTAACCACCTGCCTCCCACTATTTCAGCCCCAAATGACACAAAACAATGAGAAAGAAAAAGGAACTGTATGCAAAAACCAGGTCCTTAGTAAAAAGGATAAGTTTAAGCAGTCTTCAAAATAACTGTAAATAAAAAGAGAAAAGTCAGACAGTCCCAGGGCACAATTCCTCAGCTCCCATGCTCACCCCAGCATGGAACTTTGCAGAAAGCACAGACAGACCTAGTACCCTAGTGATGAAATAAAAATTCCCACTTTAGGGACTTTGCTAGTGGTCTAGTGGTTAAGATTGTACACTTCTAGTACAGCGGGCACAGGTTTGATTCCTGGTCAGGGAAGATCCTGCATGTCACGTGGTATAGCCAAAAAAAATTCACTTCAAGGCAAGATAATAAAAATTTAAACAGAAAAATTTTCTCTGCCCACTTGAGCTTCCTCCCTGCCCTCTGGGATGCATCATGTATCTGTATTATATCTCAACAGACTCCCCCCCAACAGTGGCAGAAATACCTATTCAACCATAAAGACCAATTTTTCTCCTTCTGGCATGAGTCAGGTAACTCCTTAGAATAAAATATTTCTTTCTCAGTCTTGTAAGGGGTTATGATGACCCAACACTTGCCTTGTACATGTGGACATCTTTGATGAACTTTATGTATAATGTCAATATATCATTTCCCTTAAAGATAGTGATTGGTGCAGAACTGACAGGTCAAATAACCTGGAAGATACTGGGTGGCTCCTAAGGGAAGTTCTTTGCTTAACTCCCTATTTGCGATATGTGTGCTAAGTCGATACAGTCATGTCTGACTCTGGAATCCTAGGAACTGTAGCCCACTAGGCTCCTTTGTCCATGGGATTCTTCAGACAAGAATACTGGCGTGGGTTGCCATGCCTTCCTCCAGGGGATCTTCCCAACCCAGGGATCGAACCTGAGTCTCATATCTCCTGCATTGGCAGGTGGGTTCTTTACTACTAGCACTGTCTGGAAAGCCCCAATACTTACTTAGGACCTTATTAGTGTTACCAGGTGTATTACCTGTTTTCTGCCTATTTACTAGATCCTTGGCTCTTGCATTATCAAATGTGTGACTGAGCTGCAGATAAAATTAACAATGATTAGATTATTTGAAATGATTGATCAAATATACAATAAATGGCAACCCACTCCAGTACTCTTGCCTGGAAAATCCCATAGACAGAGAAGCCTGGTAGACTACAGTCCATGGGATCGCAAAGAGTCAGACATGACTGAGCGACTTCACTTTATGAGACCATGATGAATGGTCTAACTTCTAGAGAAGAGTCAACAAGAAGAAACCATTTCCTGAACCAAACAAGACAGATGGCCCAGAGGCTTTGGACTTCTGTTAACAGAGCTAGTCCAGCAACAGCACATTGAGTGGCTTATCAATAAAATCACCTGAAATAGGAATGAGAATTCCCAGTGCAGTGGGACAAATTTAGACATGAAATACTTCCCAAACCTTGGGAGGAATTAATATGCTTCCAAAAGATAAGCACCATCCAGTTCTACCAGACACAAGTCATTAGCCGCTACAGTCACAGACCTGCATACAATATACCTTGAAAGGAATTCAGGGCAAAGATCAGGATGAGGCACTCTGGGAAAACTGACAAAGCAGGGCTTCAGATAGTTAGATATCTTCAGGAGAACATTTTTATGAACCTGGATTCTTACATCTTCCCTTACTTAAAAAAGCACTAAAACTATTAATTAAAATGTCTGTGGCTAGCAGCAAACTTCTGTTCAAGTGTGTCCCTGATTGCACGTATCCTCTTCTGCCAAATCACAGACCTCTTGGCCTCCTCTTTTACCTCTTCAGAGCATTTCTCAGAGCTCTCTGGGAGGCTGTCTCATGGATTATAATTCTCAATTTGAATGGAATGAAATTTTCCTTTCTTTCTCAAAGGAAATGAGATTTGAATGGAATGATTTGAATGATTTTTTGAATCATTTGAATGATTTTTTTTTCTTTGCTATCAGAAAAACAGTGAAGACAGAAGGAAGATGAAGTTGGTCTAAAGTTATTGTCAGAATGATTAAGTCCAATCTAAGTCAGAAAATACCATCACACACACACACACACACACACACACAAATAGCGTGTGAGCAAATCAGAGCCTGGACTTCAAAGGGGCAGGGCCTCAAAACACAGGGCATTTAAAGAGACAGGCATGATGTAAAACGCAGTGCTCTGGGGGAGGGTAAAAAAAGCAAAAACCACAGGAGGAGCACTCTATGGCAACTGTGTGCTGAATGGGGAAAAGGAGCAAGAGAAAATTTAGAGACTGACAAGGTAAAAAGAGAGCCACAAATCCTTCCCCACCCTGTGCCACCAAACTTGGCAGCTGTACAGACAGAACAGGGTAGTATTAACCCAGCAATCCTGGAGAGCATCCCAATGTTATAAAAATGCAAAAGAGGAATGTCAACAAATCTATACAGAGCTATTGCAAAACAGGAAATATCAGGAGACAGCAATTCATATATATCACCTGGGAAAAATCTTTCCCCCACTCTCAAAACAGCTAGAAAGTAGAAGAAAATTGTAAGTCAGTCCACCAACCCTGAATATTCATTAGAAGGACTGATGCTGAAGCTGAAGCTCCAATCCTTTGGCCACCTGATGAAGAGCTGACTCGCTTTGGCCACCTGATGAAGAGCCGACTCGTTGGAAAAGACCCTGATGCTGGGAATGATAGACAGCAAAAGGAGAAGAGGGTGGCAGAGAATGAGATGGTTGGATAGTATCACCGACTCAATGCACATGAATTTGCGCAAACTCTGGGAGATAGTGAAGGACGGAATAGCCTGGTGTGCTCGAGTCCATGGGGTCACAAAAAGTTGGACACAGCTTAGTGACTGAACAACACCACCACCAAACAATTAAATGTTCTTAAACAAGCATTCGAGCATATGTCAATTCAGTTCAGTCACTCAGTCGTGTCCCACTCTTTGCAACCCCATGGACTGCAGCATGCCAGGCTTCCCTGTCCATCACCAACTCCTGGAGCTTGCTCAAACTCATGACCATCAAGTCCGTGATGCCATACAACCATCTCATCCTCTGTTGTCCCCTTTTCCTCCTGCCTTCCATCTTTTCCAGCATCAGGATCTTTTCAGATGAGTCAGTTCTTCACATCAGATGGCCAGAGTATTGGAGTTTCAGCTTTAGCATCAGTCCTTCCAATGATATTTGGAACTGATTTCCTTTAGGATGGACTGGTTTAATCTCCTTGCAGTCTTAGGAACTCTCAAGTCTTTTTCAACACCACAGTTCAAAAGCATCAATTCTTCAGCACTCAGCTTTCTTTATAGTCCAGTTCTCACATCCAAACATGACTACTGGAAAAATCATAGCTTTGACTTGATGGACCTTTGTTGGCAGAGTAATGTCTCTGCTTTTTAACATGCTGTCGAGCATATGTAAAAGACTTCAAATCGGAAACTCAAAAATTCAATGAACAGAAATCAGGGAGAAATGTAAAGACAGTTGACTGGATTCGGGAAGGAAATATAAAATGGCTGGATTACCTCAGAGATAAATAAATCACAAGGCACCCAAGAAAGAATAGATTTTTTAAAAAAGTGAAACAAGGGAACTGAAGAAAATCAGGTAAATGATTACGAGAATGAGAAATGACACAAGAAAGAAGCAAATAAGACTTCCCTGGTGACCTAGTGGTCAAGACTCCACCTGCCAATGTGGAACACGGTTCAGCCCTTGGCCCGAGAAGATTCCACCTGCCATGGCGCCACTAAGTCATGAGCCACCACTACTGAGCCCACGCTCTAGAGCCTGTGCTCTGCAACAAGAGAAGCCACCTCGGTGGGAAGCCTCCACACTGCATCTAGAGCGCAGCCACCACGCCACAACTAGAGAAAGCCCATGCACAGCAATAAAAACCCAGCGCAGCCAAAAACAATAAACAAAATTTTAAAACAAATAAATTCTAGTTGTGGCATGGGCCATAATTAAAACTGTTTTTTTTTTTTTTTTAAAGAAGAAATAAGCAAATAGGATCAGAGAGAAAATATGGAAATGGGAGACAGAGAGAGAGTAATATCCCTTTTGTTGAAGTCCTTGAACAAGAAAACAAAACAATGGAGGACAGCGGATATTTAAAAACTTTGATCCAAGAAAAAATTCCTGAAAAGTACCTGAATCTGTACACATTGAAAGGAATCACTGACTACCTGGGAAAATTTACCCAGAACAATCAATTCCCGAGGCAGCAGACTTCCTAAGTTATTATATGCTGAAACCTGTTTTATTCTAGCCTTGAGATATGAATAACAGGTCGACTGAAGATGAACTCCTTCATTCACACTTTAGTTCATTGGGTTCTGGAGGGGTTTTAAAACGCTATTGCATGATTACTTTGCTTTGTGTGTTGATTTTTAATAATATGATAGCACTCTAATTCTTTTGGCTTTATAAGTTATTTGATATTTCTCTTTGGAGGTCATGAGAATTTTATCTTTTATCTTTGAAATCTAATAGTTTTACTATTTGATAAATGGGGACCAAAACTCACGCAGAAAATCTCACTGTTGTTAAGTTAAAGAAACAGAGTTTGAGTCTGCCAGAGAGGATAGAATTGAAGGGGGAAGCTCTTTAGGGAAAGAGCCAAAATCTGTACACAGATTTCCCTCAAGTCTCTGACCAATTTCTAGAATGCACAACCTCAGGGTGAGCTCCAAAGAGCTCAAGAAAAAGCAACAGCTAGATAGAAGCTAAAAGATCTGAGAGGTAGTTATAGCAACTGCCCAGTGTTGAGCGGGTAGTTTGCAGTTCAAAGTCCCATGGAATTAGAAGTGTAGTGAAAGTGTTAGTGGCTCAGTCATGTTCAACTCTTCTCGACCCCACGGACTGTAGCCTGCCAGACTCCTCTGTCCATAGAATTCTCCAGGCAAGAATACTGGAGTGGGTAGCCATTCCCTTCTCCAGGGTTTCTTCACAACCCAGAGGTCAAACCTGAGTCTCCCGCATTGCCAGCAGATTCTTTACTGTCTGAGCCATCAGGAGGCTAATTCCATCAGCCTCCATGGAATTAGAGGGGCTTGGTTAATGCTTTGCACTTCTCATTAAAAGAACTACACCTGAAAGAACTACACCATATGAATAAAGACTATATTTCAAGACTAAACATTATCCCCTAGGAATAAGGGCTAAATCAAAATAGACCTACCTTAAGAAAGCTGAGCGCCGAAGAATTGATGCTTTTGAACTGTGGTGTTAGAGAAGACTCTTGAGAGTCCCTTGAACTGCAAGGAGATCCAACCAGTCCATCCTAAAGGACATCAGCCCTGGGATTTCTTTGGAAAGAATGATGCTAAAGCTGAAACTCCAGTACTTTGGCCACCTCATGTGAAGAGTTGACTCATTGGAAAAGACTCTGATGCTGGGAGGGATTGGGGGCAAGAGGAGAAGGGGATGACAGAGGATGAGATGGCTGGATGGCATCACCGACTCAATGGACATGAGTCTGAGTGAACCCAGGGAGTTGGTGATGGACAGGGAGGCCTGGCGTGCTGTAATTCATGGGGTCGCAAAGAGTCGGACACGACTGAGCGACTGAACTGAAGTGAACTGAACTTTACAAGGTCTAAAACTAAGCCACCACATGATCAAGGCAATCTCCCATTAACTTAACTGCCTGTAGAGGAAAGTACAATATTATTTAAAGGAAGAGAATAGAATGTAGTACCTACTATAATACCCAATACATAATAACAGACTGCTGGATATGTGAGGAAGGAGGAAAACAGAACAGAAAACAGAAATCAAGAGGCAGAATGATCAATAAAAGCAGACACACAGATGTCCTAGAAGTGGAAGTAGCAGACAAGAACTTAAAAATAACTCTTACAAACAGGACCAAAAAAGGTAACTATAATGGTGAAAGACAGGAAGTTTCTGGAAGACATATATAATGGAGGATATAGGAGAGTTATGGAAACTTGGACGGAAGTGGGGTGTGAAATAGCAAAGTACCTCAAGAGACAGATCAACCCAAGGAAATATGTGGTTCTTGTTTGAGCCCTGATTGAAATAAACTGTCTTAAAAAATGAGACAACCAGTGATATTTGAATACCAACAGGATTTTTAATATTAAGGAATTATCATTTATTTTTAGGTATGATGTTATCATTATACATATATTAAAAAGAGTTCTCATCTTTTAGAGGTACATACCTTAATATTACTGATTAAATGATGGAATGATTTGCTTGAAAACAATATCATAGTTGGGACAGACATTAATGGCAAGTGGAACAACAGACTGGTTCCAAATAGGAAAAGGAGTATGTCAAGGCTGTATATTGTCTTCATGTTTATTTAACTTATATGCAGAGTACATCATGAGAAATGCTGGACTGGAGGAAACACAAGCTGGAATCAAGATTGCCGGGAGAAATATCAATAACCTCAGATATGCAGATGATACCACCCCTATGGCAGAAAGTGAAGAGGAACTAAAAGCTTCTTGATGAAAGTGAAAGTGGAGAGTGAAAAGGTTGGCTTAAAGCTCAACATTCAGAAAATGAAGATCATGGCATCTGGTCCCATCACTACATGGGAAATAGATGGGGAAACAGTGGAAACAGTGTCAGACTTTATTTTTCTGGGCTCCAAAATCACTGCAGATGGTGACTGCAGCCATGAAATTAAAAGACGCTTACTCCTTGGAAGGAAAGTTATGACCAACCTAGATAGCATATTCAAAAGCAGAGACATCACTTTGCCAACAAAGGTTCGCCTAGTCAAGGCTATGGTCTTTCCTGTGGTCATGTATGGATGTGAGAGCTGGACTGTGAAGAAGGCTGAGCACTGAAGAATTGATGCTTTTGAACTGTGGTGTTGGAGAAGACTCTTGAGAGTCCCTTGGACTGCAAGGAGATCCAACCAGTCCATTCTGAAGGAGATCAGCCCTGGGATTTCTTTGGAAGGAATGATGCTAAAGCTGAAACTCCAGTATTTTGGCCACCTCATGTGAAGAGTTGACTCATTGGAGAAGACTCTGATGCTGGGAGGGATTGAGGGCAGGAGGAGAAGGGGACGACAGAGGATGAGATGGCTGGATGGCATCATTGACTCAATGAATGTGAGTCTGGGTGACCTCCGAGAGCTGGTGATGGATAGGGAGGCCTGGCGTGCTGCAGTTCATGGGGTCGCAAAGAGTCGGACACGACTGAGTGACTGATCTGATCTGATAGAGTTATAAATGAAATAAGATTGTCCAGATGCAGATAATCATTGAAACTAGTAATTGGTATATGAGGATTCTTATAATATTCTCCTTACCTTTGTGCATGCTTGGAAAGCACAATAAAAACTGAAGAAATGGAAGGAGATTGGGAGAGAGGGAAAGAAATTCTTCCTCTTACATGTGTGACTCCAGTTCTCCAACAAGCTCAACTGAGTCAATCTTTGCTGCATCTGTGGTGATGATTGCAATCAGATCATCCCTTTCCAAGCATGCATGAAGGTGACCTGCTAGTAATTTGTTGTTGTTGTTCAGTTGCTAAGTAATGTCCGACTCTTTGCAACCCTGGGGACTATTGCTTGCCAGGCTCCTCTGTCCATGGGATTTCCCAGGCAAGAATACTGGAGTGGGTAGCCATTTCCTTCTCCAGGAGATCTTCCTGACCCAGGGATCGAACCCTGGTCTCTTACACTGCAGGTGGTCTCCTGCATTGCAGGCAGATTCTTTACTGAGTGAGCCACCAGTGCTCTGTGCTAAGTCACTTCAGTCATGTCCAACCCTTTGCAATCCCATTGATCGCAAGAAGCCCCCAGGCTTCTCTGTCCATGGAATTTCCAAGGCAAGAATACTGGAGTGGGTTGCCATGCCCTTCTCCAGAGGATCTTCCTGACTCAGGGACTGAACCCATGTCTCTTATGTTTCTTGCATTGGCAAGTAGCTTCTTTACCACTAGCACCACTGGGAAGGCCCAAGCCACCAAGGAATGAGGCATTTGCAAAAGTATCTCAGTCTTAGACAGCCTGGGGCTGGTGCTGGGGGAGAGGTGCTGTTGAGAGAGGTACACTCAATAGATGTCAAATCGTGATGCTTCTGCCAGATGATGCACACAGTACCCTCACCAAATGTTCTTCAAAGAACTGGAACACATAAGGGGATGATCTTGTGACTGACAGGATTCAAGAGTTGTTGTCTCCTCTGTTTGCTATGAAATACGAGATGCAAAGTAACGTCATCAGATCCGAACTTGAACCTGTTTCAGCAGAAGTGTAGTCATAGGGATGGTTTCTTGAGTGACCAAAAGTGAATACAGAGCCATGGTTTTCCTTTTTTTTTTCTTGTTTTTTGTTTCTTTGTTTTGGCTATGCCCCTCAGCTTGCGTGATCTTAGATCCCTGGCCAGAGATTGAACCCTGGTCCTTGGCAGTGAAAGCACTGGACCGTCAGGGAATTCCCAGGGCCATGTTTTCTAAATTCATAGAGTCACCTACAAAATTGTGTCCCCTCAAAATGAGAAACCTGGTCCTACGTAGAAATCATCACTCCAGCTTCACCCACCTCCAAACCCTTCACAGCCCTTTCGTACCAAAGGAGCACAAGCAGAAAGAAATAATATTTCATGGTTTAAATCTTGCAACTCAGGATTTGATCAGCACCAAAGGCAACTATTCAGAGGTGAGTTGGACCTTGGTAGAGTCTGGACGTTACCCTGATGCCCCGGAAGCCACAACCAGTTTTAGGCATTCCAGAACTTCGCGCAGATATAAGCAGCCTGGATACAGAAAGTGGGCCCTCTTTGCTGGAACAACATTAGCCTGCGTTGCTGGGTTTAATCTCTTTATAATTCTTTGGCACCACTTCTGGCACTGGGCTCAGCCAAGCTGTTCCCTGACTCGAGTGTGGAGCAGAAATTCCCCTTTTTAGGTCACAAACTCAGAGCACCCACTCACACCAGTGACTCTGCTGTGTCAATTTTAAACATCTCTATTAACATTTATGAAATGTTAGCAAAGTGGCAGCTATCCTGAGTTGCCCCTGCTGTTAAGTAGGCATTGCCCAAGATTGAAACACACCCACAAACTTGCCTGCCAGGCTAGGATGGTAAAAACACATGGATCTCTACCTCTTCTGAACACAACTGAATCAAGAACCCTAGGACAAGGGCCATGGGTTATTCAGCGACCGTCAGAGGGTGCAGCCAAGCCCACAAGATTGTCTCTCTGTGTGAATTTCTTGGTTGGTGTCTGGTTGCTCCTCTGTTATCTCACCACATGGAGTCTTGGTCCCCATGCCCTGCCTTTGGTGTTGGGATGGGATCTCTTGTGCTGAGCTGGACAAATCTCACCCAGGCTTGTCATCTCCTTGGGAATCAGAGCATTGGACTAGTGTGAGCATCACAGTGAGTTTGGTTTTCTGCTAGCCGATACTCCACAATCTGGTCAATGGTGTTTGTCCTGGCTCTCTCCCTTCCCTATCAGCCATCCACTGCCGTCCCCTACCCCTGGCCTATTAAATCCACATCCTTGCCTGCACTTGTCACAGCCACCCAGCTTATACTTCTCTACTCCCCCTAAATCACACACTCAAGCAGGAGACTTACAAGGGCTTGCCTTTATCCTTTGCTGTGAAACCTACCCTTTCATCCTTCTCCTCTCTGCCCACCACACACTGACTGAGCACTCATAATACCCAGGTCCTCGGCAGTGAAAGCACTGGACCGTCGGGGGAATTCCCAGGGCCATGTTTTTTAAACTCATTGAGTCACCTACAAAATTGTGTCCCCTCAAAATGAGAAACCTGGTCCTACGTAGAAATCATCACTCCAGCTTCACCCACCTCCAAACCCTTCACAGCCCTTTCAAACTAAAGGAGCACAAGCAGAAAGAAATAATATTTCATGGTTTAACTCTTGCAATCAGGATTTGATCAGCATCAAAGGCAACTATTCAGAAGTGAGTTGGACCTTGGTAGAGTCTGGATGTTTCCTTGGTGCCCGGGAACCCTGAGACACAACCAGTTTTAGGCATTCCAGAACTTTGCACAGATATAAGCAGCCTGGCCACAGAAAGTGAGCCCTCTGTTGCTATTTGATAGGGGTCTTGGAAGTCAATGAAGGAGGCTACAAGCCAGGAGTCAATAAGAAGGAGGGCTTAGCTCAGTGTCAGAGACCCCCAGAGCCTGTGCGTGCTGACGTGAGTGGGGATTGGGACTGGGCGCCCAGCAGAGACAGGCCCACCTTCAGACTTGAATGAAGCAGGTAGGAAGTGAGAAGTAGAGGTTAGAAGAGTTGCTACAACCCAGAGCTGTGTCTTCTCAACGAATCCTCCCTTCAAGTTTCTGTTTCTTGCAACCAAATATTCCTGGATTAAATCCACACTCAAAAGTTTCCCATGACCTTCACACTCTTGCCTCTTCACAGTCCTCATCTTCCAGCATTTCCATAGCACCTGTTACCCCACCCTCCTCCACAAACTCCCTGCACTTAGGACTTTTCTGAAAGGTGCTGCAAAACCTCGTCCTCTTTTTCCTTCTCGAGTGCTCCTCTTCCCCTCTTTGTAAAGCCTTCTAATGAGATTCAGGATTTGGTCTTCCAGCCTGGGTTGCTCCTAGAAGATTTCACAGGTCCCCTTGCTTCTGCTACTGAGCCCATGGAGAAGACTCCCCATCTAGACACCAGCCCTGACCTCTCCCTTACACCTCCACTGCATTTTTAACTCTGATGAATAGCTCCACTTGGATGATACATAGTCATTCAATCTCCTGAAATGCACATTTTATATCTCCCAGCCAATCCCTCTCCTGACTTTTCCCATTTCCCCTGAGAGGCCCGCATTCTTTCAATCACATCCCCTGGGGCACTCACGGTAACTCTACACTGTGTGGTGATTGCTTACTTAGTCTCTAAGTCCCCACTAGCTTAGGGGCTCCACAAGAGCCTGGATTATGTGACCGGTGTGCAAACTATTGCCTCTTTCCCTCCACTGTTTCCAGGGGTCTGGTACATGGGGATCACTTAAATGTTCACTGAATGAATTGATGATTATCTTTTATTTGCCCCTCTGCTTCATTCCTCTCATCTCTCCAGTACGTACTCACCAAGCCCTCTGAATTCTTCCCTCCCGAGGTCTCTTTTCTTGTTCCCTTCCGGCCTGTTGCCTTGGCTCCTGGGCCAGACCCTCATCACTACCTATAAGCGCTTTTGCAGAAACGAGCTGGTCTCCCTGAGTGCAATTAAATGCCTGCAGAGTGGAATTCTGGGAAGATGGTGGCAGCAGAGTTTTCAGGTCTTCCCAAATCCCCTCTTGTAAACAGACAGAACAAATTGCATAGTAAAAGTAAAAACCTGTGGACACTCACAACAGAACTGGATTATAAGGGTTCCCCTGAACCTCAGCCATCCACAGAGCCCACCTGGTTTCAGCATCTGTGCAGGAGGACCCAGAGAGAAGCAACAGGGCAAAGTCAGCTAGACCTGAGAGCAGGAAACCCCCCACCCAGGGAGTCGACAGGTATTCAGTGGAGAGGATGGTGGGCCAGTATGGGAGCAGCAGCTAAAACTGGGAGGAGCTTTGTCCGGTGCATCCAGACAAACTCAGCTATTACGCACTGGATTATACTCAAGTAAGTGGGATAAAGAATTTCAGTCTGTGCATTTCTGTTGCATGAAACGTGCTGTGAAATAACACGCGCATGCACGCGCGCGCACACACACACACACACTTCCACACTCCACTGTGTGTAACTGAGCTGCTAGAGTCTCTCATGAGGCCAAGTTCACTGCCTTACTTCAGTGTGATCTGATGACTGGGTTATAGCTGACACCAAGTCAAACTCAGAAACACTCGGCTTTTGTTGAAATCACGCGGCAGCTCAAGCTGGCAGCCCTGACGTCAGAAGCAGGTCTGAAAAGGTACTTGTGGAGTCTAGAGAGACGCTGTGCAAACATGTCAAAATCAACAGCATCGCCAGCTTTAAAGTAACTTTGTGTCATAAAGTCTTGGTGTCTCAGGTCCTCAGGGCTCTCTTAAATCATTCCACAGGCTCATAAATACTTGAAAATCCAGTTTGCTGTCGGCAGAATCATCACAGAAGCCAGAAGAAATTTCAATAATCACCTAGCCCAAACTTTATTTTACCAGGGAAGAGACGGAGGTCTAGATTAATGAGGACTTGTCCTACCAAAAGCAACAAATCACTAAGTGGAAAGAAAAAAATACGGTTTATGTGGCTTTGGAGACAATCAGAAGGGGAGAAATAAGAAGCACAGATGGGCCTTCAATTTCCCTTTATAAAGGAAAAAAAGAAAGAAAGAAAGAAATGCTTTTACCCCACTAATCTCAGCAGCCAAACCAGTTTAAAGCACATGTTGCTCAAAGGAGTAAAGCCATCAATCTGAGGCTACTTACCCAGTATCCTCTCAGCATGAGGGGCAGAGAGGGGGAGAGTCCCTCTCCTCCTGATGTTACGGCTCTTCAGCACTGCCCTCCGCCCGCGGTCTGTCTTCCCAGGATCACATGGAAGCGTTCTATAAATGTGCCTTGGCTTAAGGTCCGGAACGCTGGCCTGGGAGCCGGCAGTGTGTAAGCAATCTGACCCAGGCCAGAGGCAACTTTCCAGAAACCTCTGCTGCCCAGAAGGAGGACAACAAGGGGCAGAGAACTTACAGGTACGGGGAGCCCGAGGTGCTCTGTTTTTCTACGTGTATCTGGGATCTGAAGCCAGTCTCTACTGCTTCGAGTTGCAATCAAATCTACTTGGGGGCAGTTCTATATTTTGCTTGCTTTTCAAAACAAAACGGTCTTAAAAAAAAAAAAACTATAAAATGAGAAGTGCTTTTGGTAAATGGGGACAGGTTACTCTCAACTTCTACTGGCCTTGTAAAATCAAGTTGTCTTTTTTGAAAATGTCACTAGGCCCCTTTGGGAAAGGTGAAGTAAGCAAAGGCTGTTAATACTGATTCTAAATGGCAAAGATACCTAAAAAAATCCCATCAGTGTTTTGTTGTAGCCACGCATTCTGGGAAACAAATTCACTCAGAAGGACAATGCAGGTGGTGGAGTGCAGTTTATTATATCGGCGGGGCCAAGGCAGAGTTTCCTCTCAGCCAAGGACCCCGACCAGGTTTTGTGAAAACCTTATGTACCTTAAGCGTCTGTGTCCAAACCCACCTCCCCAAAATTCCCTGAAACTAGTCTGAACAAAGGAAAAAGAGAGATAAGTCAAAGTTAAGCCGTGATTCATAAGCCTCAAGCCTAGGTAATTAACAGCAGACAATTATCAATAGGTTGTGGTCATTCCCCAGCAGCCATAATAGAATGTACGATTCTATTTGGTTACACAAATAATTAGGGTATTCTTTTAGGCGATGGAGAGCCCTGGGGCTCTTCCTTCTGGGGGCCTGGTTTTTCAGTTGGTACGTTTCCATAGATACTGGGCATATAGCTCAAAGTCCACAGTCTGGCCCAAGGTGGAATCCTGCTTTCAAGATAGATGGGGTGCTCTTTTCGTGCCAACACCCAAAACTCTCCAAGATAAATCATTAAGTGAAAAAAAAGTAAGATGCCGCACAGTGTGTCTAATATGTCACCCACCATCTACGTAAAAAAAAAAAGGTAGGTATAAGTTTGCGTGTGTATACTACATTATGCATAGTATATAAATTCTATGTTCTGAAAAACGCATACTATACTGTCTTAGGATACATAAATTAATGACTCTTTTTGGAAATTCACAGGAGACACTAGTGTCAGTGGCTGCCTCCGGGGGCCAGGCCAGCATGGGCCAGGGAGGGGTGGGGACTGGGGTCCAGAGAAAGGGGAAGATTGCCTCTTCTTAGGGTCTAGGAATTTTATCTCATGTGAATAGTAATTTTTTGAAGAAAAAATCAGGGTGATCTGATTTTCATTAGCGTAAATATTTAATTTTCAAAATTGTTCTACTATTCAGAGCACTGAATTCAACTGATCATAAATCCTACTTCTCATATATTTAAATATTTTGATTGAATTGAGAAGGAATTCTCTAAGAAGATGGAGTTCTGCGATATGTGTGTGTGTGTGTGCGTGTGTGTAAAAACCCTATAATAGCAAAACACCTGAGTGAGTCTTGAATGAAGCATCTGAAGGTTGGATGTTTAGTCCTGATTCATCTCCTTTCTAACCTGGACTTGGGTCAAGTATCTGAACATCATATTGTTAGGTAGGTAGAAGAGGGAAAAGGAGTCCAGAATGGCAGTGGCTAAAAGACAAGGAAAGGAAAAGCCCACAAAAATAGAACAAAAGAAGGTCCGAGGACCGGAGTGAGGACCTCAGGTAAAACAAACAACACTCCTGGCTGGCCCAGTTTACATAGGACAGGCCCAGGGAGAGATAAACATATAAAAAGAGGAGCCAAAGCTAGCTCTCTCTCTCTCTCCCCCCCCCCTGCCCCGCGCTGGGGTGCTCTTCTCTTTGCGTCTTTGGATCGACGTGCTCTCACGCCTCGAAGATGGATTTTCCTGCTATCTTCTAAATAAAATAGAGCTGTAACACTGAGCTGTAACACTGATTTGTCTAAGAGCTATAACATGGTCCATTTGAGACCTGAGAGCTATAACACGGTCTATCTAAGACCTGAGAGCTGTGACACGCCGAGGGGGCTTTAATGTCCATCACTTCAAATCTTTGTTGGGACGAGACAAAGAACCAAGGAACATACACTCGCGTGACAATATGTTCAGTTTCATCAGGTGTAATAGTCCCCCACCTCACCTTCTCCACGGGCCTACACAGTCCAAATAAGACAAGGATATAAAAACCCTCTAAAAGCAGAAAACCCCTATTCAGGAGTAGGATGGTTCAGGGTGATCACATTTGATCATGTTCTCTTAAAGTTCTTGTGTAATTCAACCCTCAAGTATTTTAAGTTATATTTTCCCTTAAGAACAAGCATGGAAGTCAAGGGCATAGTTTCAGAGGACCTGGGTCCACAGTCATTGTGGCTAATGTGCATTTTAGTGCTATCCGTAATTTTCTCAGCATCACCTCCCACGTTGTACATGATGTCTTCTTCTAAACAACCTCTTGTCCTGTCATCATGAGCTGTTTTGCTCTCCTGCAAGGCTTTCTATCAAATCTAAGTTCTGTTCCCAGTTCATTTACCGAGAAGCATTTTTTTTTAGTTCTCACATTAGTACCAAGTCATCATGGTTGGGCTAAATTGCCTTGAGATATTAAAAAAAAACCTTTCAATTACACTAAAACTACTTTGCCAACAAAGGTCTGTCTAGTCAAAGCTATGGTTTTTCCAGTGGTCATGTATGGATGTGAGACTTGGACTATAAAGGAAGCTGAGTGCTGAAGAATTGATGCTTTTGAACTGTGGTGTTGGAGAAGACTCTTGAGAGTCCCTTGGACTGCAAGGTGATCCAACCAGTCCATCCTAAAGGAGACCAGTCCTGGGTGCTCATTGGAAGGACTGATGCTGAGGCTGAAACGCCAATACTTTGGCCACCTGATGCAAAGAACTGAGTCATCTGCAAAGACCCTGATGCTGGGAAAGGTTGAAGGCAGGAGAAGGGGACGACAGAGGATGAAATGGTTGGATGGCATCACTGACTCAATGGACATGAGTTTGGATAAACTCCGAGAGTTGGTGATGGACAGGGAGGCCTGGTGTTCTGCAGTCCATGGGGTTGCAAAGAGTCAGACACGACTGAGCAACTGAACTGAATTGACTGAAAATCACAAGCCAAAGTCCCAATGCCTATGAACTGTGTGGTTCCTTCCCTCAGTCCTGAATAAAAACTGCGGACACGTCTGCTTACCAGCTGAGGTGGCGCCACCACGTGGCCACTGTGTCGATGCGTTTTTCATCATTTGTCCGGTCAGCTTTGAAAGGATTCTTAACCTAAAAACTAATTCACAAAAGAAAAAAAGATTGTTTTTAATTTGAGGATATTTGACATATTTCAAAATTTGCTTATAAAGTGAGGTTTTGTAACATTTTTATTTTGTATTACTTATTTGCCCAATTCAAATTCATGTAAATGCAGGCTTGCCGAAAATTACTAGCATATGGCCGAGAATGCAAAGGAAACAAAACATTTCCCAGGAAATGCCTAGACCTGCTGATTATTTAAAAGTTCTAAAAGGAAAGTAAATTCAAACTAATGTTTATTATGACAGTAAACAGGTTGATTTATTAAAATAAAAAGATAATGTTTACAGTTCATTATCTCCTTATGCAGTGAAAAAGAAACTCCCATTAAGGAAGCCAGTGGAACATACACACTTAAGTCTTTCCCTTTAAGGTACTTCATTAAAGTGATCACTAAAAAAGGATGTTTTTTGTTTTCAAGTGTCTTAGGGCAATAATGAAGCAAAGTGTAAGGCACACCAGCCAAGAGATGGCTCCATGTTTGGGGGTAACAGGAAGGGGATGGAGGTCTGATCACGGGGGAATCAGAGCTGAGATGCCCCAGCCCAGAGCTGGGGGAAGAGGGGCAATGAAACACCAGGAACGTTGCAGAGAGCTGAGAACTCCCAAGAGAACCAAGAGAACGGGCTGAAAATAAAAACCAGGTGTAAGTGAAGCCAACTCCCCATCTCACCCCCTCCTGGTGCCAATCAATTAAGACAAAAGCAAAACCGAAACCAAAAACCAAACTAGCCATGTATTCTGGAAAAGAAAAAAAAACAGAAAGTTAAAGGTAAGCTTAATAAAATAACTTACAAATAGATTTAAAGAAAGATTTAAAATATGAAAGCATATAAGAGACTTAGGGAGTCAGTCCATGAAGTCTCACATCTGATCAACAGGACATCCAGACATGGAACAAAAAAGCAGAAGGAAGAAATTATCAAAGAAACAATATGAGAATAACGAAAATATTTCCCAAAGTCGAAGGAGATGAATCTCCAGATTGAAAAGGAGTCTGGCACAATAACTAAAACTATTTCTCACTGTCCTGTGAGTTGACAGGGCTCAGCTAGCAAACTCTCATGTTGGGAGAGGGCTCTCATGTGGCTGCAATCAGACTGCAGCTAAAACCAGAGTCATTCCAAGGCTCCATGGATTGGGTTTTCAAAATGTTCACTCCCATGGCTGGCAGGTCACACAGACTTGGGCTAAAAGCTCAGCAGTGGCCTACCTATGGCCTCCTTGTGCGTCTTGAATTTCTGTACAGCATGGCAGATCAGTTCCAAGAGCGACTGTCTCAATACACAGGAAAGAGAAACTGCCAATCTTTCGAATCCAGAAATGGACACAGTGTCATTTCTGCTATATTCTACTCATCAGAGAGTCACAGTGCCCAGATTAAAGGGGAGGAAACATAGATCTTCCATTTCAGTGGGAGAAATATCAAAGAGTTCACAGCCATCTCAAGTTACCACCACCCCCTAAATGCTTCTAGAAATAAAACATACTAGGTCACTTACAAAGTAAAGAGAATCAGAACCAAACTCATTTTCCTGCATTTGCTCCCTTGTGTATCACACTCCAGTTACATGTGCCAGACTCATTTTATCCTCGAGAACTTTTCTCTGCTGTTGTCTCTGACTAGAACACATGTTCCCTGAATCTTTGCATGACTCACTCCTTCTCACACTTCAATTCTCATCTCAAATGTCACCTCCTCTGAGGTGTCCCTGCTCATCATATCTAAAATAGCATAGTACTCTTGCCTGGAAAATCCCATGGACGGAGGAGCCTGCTAGGAGTGCACTAGGAGTCGGACACAACTGAGCGACTTCACTTTCACTTTTCACTTTCATGCATTGGAGAAGGAAATGGCAACCCACTGCAGTGTTCTTGCCTGGAGAATCCCAGGGACAGAGGAGCCTGGTGGGCTGCCATCTCTGGGGTTGCACAGAGTCAGACATGACTGAAGGGACTTAGCAGCAGCAGCAGCAGCAGTCAGCATTTATATCCTTCAGTTCAGCTCAGTTCAGTTGCTCAGTCGTGTCCGACTCTGCGACCCCATGAATTGCAGCACACCAGGCCTCCCTGTCCATCACCAACTCTGGGAGTCCACTCAGACTCACGTCCATCAAGTCAGTGATGCCATCCTTTATATCCTTGCTGCTAAGTTGCTTTAGTTGTGTTCGACTTTGTGTGACCCCATAGACAGCAGCCCACCAGGCTCCTCCATCCATGGGATTTTCCAGGCAAGAGTGCTGGCGTGGGGTGCCTTTGCCTTCTCTTCATAGCACAAACCAAGTTTTTTTTTCTTGTTTTTATTATGTCTCCTTCATGAGAGTAGCAACTTTGTCATTTTTTAAAAGATTTTTCTTGATTTGGACTATTTTTAAAGTCTTTATTGCATTTGTTACCATATTGTCTCCATTTTGTTTTGTTTTTTTTTTGGCTGCAGAGAATGTGGGATCCTAGCTCCCAGATCAGGGATGGAATCCACAACCCTCTGCACTGAGAGGTGATGACCTGGGGAGGCCTGCAAATTTGTCCTATTCAACATTGTATCTCCAATGCCTAGAGCACTACCTGGAATGTTTGTTGAACAGCTGTTGAATCAGAATCCATCTCAAGCAGACAACAAAGCAATGCCTTTAAGTTTCTGATTAAAAAAACAAACACCATTTTCAACTCAAAATTCTATGTCCAGTCAAATCATCCACCAAATGGAAAGACAGATTAGAGACATTTTTCAGACCCATAAAATTTTCCCCTTTACCATTCTTCTAAGAAAGTGCCTCCACAAAATCAGGGCATAAATTAAGAAAGGTTTTAAATGTGGAATCCAGAAAACAATGGATTTAACAGAAGGAAGCAGGAATGGGAAGCCCTACGAGGACAACTGTGCACAAGACTGGAACTGCAGCTCCTTCAAAGTGAAGTGGGCAGATAGAGGGCACTGGGGTGGAAATCTCCAGATTAAAAGAGAATTCCAGTAGAATAGCTGAATTGAACAAAAAAGTTGGGAAAAGATGACAAAATATTTCTTCAAAGAGTGCAGTCAAAGCAATCATAAACTGTAGGAGAAATCTAAAAGTATAAGAAAAAGTGTAACCAGTAATCATATTGATCACTGCTGCTGCTGCTAAGTCGCTTCAGTCGTGTCTGACTCTGTGCAACCCCATAGACGGCAGCCCACTAGGCTCCCGCATCCCTGGGATTCTCCAGGCAAGAACACTGCAGTGGGTTGCCATTTCCTTCTCCAATGCATGAAAGTGAAAAGTGAAAGTGAAGTCGCTCAGTTGTGTCCGACTCTCAGTGACCACATGGACTGCAGGATTCTATGCTCCTCTGTCCATGGGATTTTGCAGGCAAGAGTACTGGAGTGGGGTGCCATTGCCTTCTCTAGCTCCTTGCTAAACAATACTCACAGAAATCCAATAAAACATTGTCATTTTCAGATTTGGAAATAAATCTAGGAAGAAGCACAAATGGTTCACTTAACAATTGCAGGGCCACCCCTCTGCCAGGGACAATCTGTGCATCATCTGCCACCAGTGTTAGTGTCCTCAGTGTCAACCAGGTGGCAAGTGGTCAGGTTCTAAAATTCCACTTCCCCTTCTGAGTATTTATGAAAAGAAAACAAAAACACTAAGCTGAAAAGATGTATGCACCCCTATGTTCATTGCAGCGTTATTTACAGTAGCCAAGATATGGAAACAACCTAAGTAAGATCAATGGGTGAATGAATTAGAAAGAAAATGCTTGTATACACTTACAATGGAATATTATTCAGTCGTTAACAAAGAATGAAATCATGGCATTTGTGATGACATGAATAGAGTTCAAGGGTATTAAGCTAAACAAGTCACAGAGAGGGAAACAAATACCATATCATCTTTATTCTATGTGGAATTTAATACATATACATACATATACACCTATGTAACATCAAGCTCATAGATACAGAGAAAAGTGGTTTCCAGAGGCAGGGTGTGGATGGGAGAAATCAGTGAATTGCTTTTTTTGTTTGATTAAGTTGAATTATTTAAAGTTTTTTTTTTTTAAGATTTATGTATTGATTTTATTTTTTGGCTATGGTAGGTCTTTGTGGCTGTACGTGGGCTTTCTCAAAGACCTACTGTAGCCAAAAAATAAAATCAATGTGGGCTTTCTCCTGGAGAAGGAAACAGCAACCCACTCCAGTATTCATGCCTGGAAAATCCCATGGACCAGGGAGCCTGGTGGGCTACAATCCTTGGGGTCGCAAAGAGTTGGACACGCCTGAGTGACTTCTGTGTGTGTGTGGGGGGGGGGGGCTTTCTCTGGTTGTGGTGAGCAGGGGCTGCGCTTCGTTACGGTGTGTGGACTTCTCATTGCCGGGGGTTCTCTTGTTGCAGAGCATGGACTCGAGGCAATCAGGCTTCAGTAGTTGCAGTGCGTGGACTCAGTAGTTGTGGCTCAAAGAATCAGGTGTCCAGTGGCATGTGGGATCCTCACAGACTGGGGATGGAACCGGTGTCCCTTGCATGGCAAGGTGGATTTCTAACCACTGAACCACCAGGGAAGCCCCTGAACTGAACTTTCAAAGAAGAAAAAAAATCTCTACAAATTCCTGACCCAAATTCAGTGAAACTAGAGACTAATTTCAAAGAATGACAAAAGCAAACAAACAAAACCCAATTTAAAAAATTTTATAATACCCCCTAGGATCACCAAAGAATTCACGCTTTTGAACTCTGGTGTTGAAGACTCTTGAGAGTTCCTTGAACAGCAAGAAGATTCAACCAGTCCATCCTGAAGGAAATCAGTCTTGAATATTCATTGGAAGCTGAAACTCCAATATTCTGGCCACCTGATGCAAAGAACTGACCCACTGGAAAAAACCCTGATGTTAGCAAAGATTGAAGGTGGGAGGAGAAGGAGACAACAGAGGATGAGATGGTTGGATGGCATCACTGATTCAATGGACATGAGTTTGAGTAAACTCCAGGAGCTGGTGACGGACAGGGAAGCCTGGCGTGCTACAGTCCATGGGATCGCAAAGAGTTGGACATGACTGAGCAACTGAAATGAACTAAACTGAGAATTCTTATCATTAATCCTACTTAGGTATAAGAAAACTAAAGGTCAGGGAGGTGAGGTAGTTTCCAGAGTCTCATAGTTTATAAGTGCAAGAGTAGAAATCTGAAACTTCCTCTCTGAGGGTTTCCCAGGTGGCATTAGTGGTAAAGAATCTGTCTGCCAGTGCAGGAGACGTAAGAGATGTGAGTTCGATCCCTGGTCGGGAATATCCCCTGGAGAAGGACATGGCCACCAACTCCAGTACTCTTGCCTGGAGAATCCCATGGACTAAGGACCCTGGAGGGCTGCAGTCCATGGGGTCACAGAGTTGAACACGACTGGAGCGACTAAGCACACAGGATTGAGAGAGTTATGTCCTAGGCAGATTGATAAGGAGTCTAGGGGTCCCCAAGGAGAGAGGGGTCTGGAATTCTCAAGGAGGAAGAAAGGACAAACTTTTTTCTTTCTCCACATTCCTTAGGATTATACAACAATAATGTATCCTGCCTGAAGACAGTGTTATCTTAAAATGTAAATTAGGGGGGTAGACCTGGTCTTTTCCAGGATGTATCCTGCCTGAAGGCAATGGCACCCTACCCCAGTACTTTTGCCTGGAGAATCCCATGGACGGAGGATCCTGGTAGGCTCCAGTCCTTGGGGTCGCTAAGAGTCGGACACGACTGAGCGACTTCACTTTCATTTTTCTCTTTCATGCATTGGAGAAGGAAATGGCAACCCACTCCAGTGTTCTTGCCTGGAGAATCCCAGGGACGGGGGAGCCTGATGAGCTTCCGTCTATGGGGTCACACAGAGTCGGACACGACTGAAGCGACTTAGCAGCAGTAGCAGCATCCTGCCTGAAGACAGTGTTATCTTAAAATGTAAATTAGGGGGGTAGACCTGGTCTTTTCCAGGATGCATCCTGCCTGAGAAATCTTCAAATGTAAATTAGGTCTTTACAACCTGAGACATTCTTTAGAGTATATAACTTCATTGCTAACACTAGCAAGGGGGTACTCTTTCTACCCGCTTCTGACGCCTATGTCAGAAGCTTTCTCTATTTCCTTTATACTTTAATAAAACCTTATTACACAAAAGCTCTGAGCGATCAAGCCTCGTCTCTGGCCCCGGATTGAATTCTTCTCCTCCAGGGGCCAAGAATCCCGGTGTCTTCGTGAGATTCAACAACCTTTCAGGATCCTTAGCTGAAAAAAAGGAAAAATACAAATTAAAACTGATGCCTATTTTTTTTAAATGAAATAAAAGTACTAGCTCTCAAGTTTAAGGTATATAGTGGAAAACTAACACTATGAATGAATTTATTTTAAAATAAATAAGGAACACAAAATGAGGAAGACTAAAAGTAAATAAATAAATGTACTCAAGTTTTATGAAAGAAGAGCTAAATTAACCTTCAGAAATTAGAAAGTAGGAGAACTATGAAGATAAAAGCAAAAATTAACTAAATTTTAAATAAATAGGGAGAGGACATATGTATACCTATGGCTGATTCATGTTGATGTTTGGCAGAAACCAACATAATTCTGTAAAGCAATTTTCCTTACAATTAAAAAATAAATAAATTCAAAATAAAAAATAATACATTTTAGGGACCTCTCTGGTGGCCCAGTGGCCTAGACTTCCAAAGCAGGGGGCCCAGATTTGATTGCTGGTCAGGGAACTGGATCCCACATGCCGCAACTAAGACTTGGTACAGCCAAATAAATATTTTAAAAAATAAATTTAAAAATAAATATTTAATTTAATCTAAATTTGATTTTAAAATAAGTTTAAAAACAAATAATGGTAATTAAAACCTAGTTACAAACAATATTTACAAAGAACAGAGAAAGTCTAAAAATTTAGATTAAGAAAAGAATGCGTGTTAACTAACATGATTCACTTTTTACGGTTTTTCTACTTTGTAGAATTTAATTTTTCTTTATTGCCTTTGATCCATTTTCATGAAGCTTCCGTATTTGAAAGATGTGCATTCGTATGCACGGAAAGTTCTATACATCAAATCAAGTTGCAAACTGTCCACTTTGCACACAGAGTGGTCAATAATAATAAAGAAAAACAAAGCTGCTCTATTTTGAAGCCCTTTATAATACGCATTGGGCTTCCCAGGTGGCACTAGTGGTAAAGAGCGCGCCTGCCAATGCTTGAGTTTGATCCCTGGGTTGGGAAGAGCCCCTGGAGAAGGGCATGGCAGCCCACTCCAGTATTCCTGCCTGGGAAATCCCATGGACAGAGGGCTCTTGCAGGCTACAGTCCACGGGGTCGCAGAGAGTCAGACACGAAGAGACCTAGCATGCACGCATGCATGACGTGCCTTAGATCAGCTTTCCTAAGCTAGGTTCCAACCAGTATTAAGTGTAGATTATCTACCCCTGTTAGTCCCTTAATCACCTCCCATGTTTATTTTTCCTTCCTGCCTTTGTTTCCTTCATATTTCCCACCAGGGCACTCCTTAAGTAACACAAAACTAACAAGAACAAAAATACTTAAGCTAAAATATATGTATTTCTTAGCTTGTGCTAAGAACTTTAGATAGGATAGTATTGACTGATTTTAATATTTTATAATAACTCTCTGATGCCAAATTATTGTCCTCATTTTAGAGGTAAGGGCAGTAAGTCAACACAGTTAAGTCATATGCCTAAATTAGTAAGAAATTAGCTCAAGTCTATTTTACAATGAAGCCTGATTAACCATTATGCCTACAGTCTCATCTGTTTCATTTGGCCAAGAGAGGATCTCTCTCCTGTGAAATCTGATAGCTTTGCCCAGAAGGAAAGAGTGTGCTGTTTTTCCATGGTCAGAGAAGTATATCAGCTAAAGAGAGAGAGTGTGTGTGTGTGTGTGTTAAAACTGGAGATCCAGAATATCAACCTAAGTGAGCATTCCCAAAGAGTGTTAGAATGTAATGAAAATTTCATCCCCTTTGCAATATTTTCAATATTAATTTCAACCACTAATTTCAATGTTCAGAGCTTTGCTAAACTGCATTACTCTCTATATCTTAAAATACACTGAGAGACTAGTATTGAAACATGTACATTACCATGTGTAAAACAGCCAGTGGGAATTTGCTGTATGATGTAGGGAATCCAAAGCTGGTGCTCTGTGACAACCCAGAGGGGTGGGATGGGGAGGGAGATGACAGAGCAGTTTAAGAGGGAGGGGACGAAAGTATACCTATGGCTGATTCATGCTGATGTATGGCAGAAACTGTCACAATATTGTAAAGTAATTATTCTCCAATTAAAATAAATACACTGAGTATCAGGTTTGGTATGTGTTTTTTAAAAGAGTGCTGTGTATAAAAATAACAGGGAGTAGACATATACCATGTTTCTGATGTGAGATAAATACAATGAGAATTTCTGTGTACGAAGAAATAATTATATTTAGGCAAATGTTCGCATTCTTTTACACAATTGAGAAGACCAATATTAATATGTAAACCAAATAAGTTTTCCGTGCCAAAAAATTTTTGAAAACTGTCTCAATTATGTTTTGAGATTGGGATATTTAAAAGTTAGCAAATATTATTCATGAAATCAATCAGTAATTAAAAATGAAAATAACAGCAATTTTGTAACATTACTAACATCCTTATTAGGCAAAATAGCATAGCTAAGGCTGATTTTTAAAAAAGAAAAAATATGATAAGAATATTGAATGGAGACCAAGGGCATAAATGAAATGTTCACAATAGATCATACTCCTGGGATTCCCCTGGGGGTCCAGTGGTTTAGACTCAGGGCTTCCAATGCAGGGGGCACTGGTTTGATCTCTGGTTGGGGACCTAAGATCCCACATGCCTTACATGCTGCCAAAAAAAACAGAGTAGCAGTAACCAACTCTTGGATGAACAAGTGACTGTGACACAACAGGGGCCCCTTTGCACTCTTGAAAAACGCCAAGGCAGCATTCAGGGTAGTGAAAAGGTGAGAGTAGCTAAGTGTCCATTAGCTGATGAATGGATAGACCAACTGTGGTCAGTCCACACAGTGGACTATCATCCAGCCAGAAAAAGTACTGACGTATGCTACAACACGGACATATCTTGAAAACATCATGCTAAATGAAGGCTGCTGCTGCTGCTAAGTCGCTCCAGTCGTGTCCGACTCTGTGCGATCCCACAGACAGCAGCCCACCAGGCTCTTCCGTCCCCGGGATTCTCCAGGCAAGAATACTGGAGTGGGTTGCCATTTCCTTCTCCAATGCATGAAAGTGAAAAGTAAAAGTGAAGTCGCTTAGTCGTGTCCGACTCTTAGCGATCCCATGGACTGGAGCCTACCAGGCTCCTCCATCCATGGGATTTTCCAGGCAAGAGTACTGGGGTGGGGTGCCATTGGCTGCCACATACAAAAAGACAACACATGACTGTCTGAGTCCCCTTATATGAAATGTCCAGAGAAAAATGACAAATCTGGAGGAACAGAAAATAGGTTCCTGGTTGCCAGTGGCTGGGGGAGGCTTGGGGGTAATGGGGGAGAGTCTGCTGATAGGCATGGGGTTTTTTCCTCAGATGATGAAAGTGTTCTAAAATAATTGTGGTGATATTTGCAAAACTCTGTAAATATAATAAGAAACATTGAATGATATACCATAAAAGAATGGATTTTATGATATGTGAATTATATCTAAATGAGAAGAAAAATCTTACTATACTGCTCTGAGGCGAGCACTACATATTGAAATGGTTCTGCTCTACCAAATCATCTGGTTCAGGGGTTGGTCCATGAGCAGCATCAGAGGCATTGCCTGAGGGTGAGAAATGGACAAGGAGAGGCCTTCTCCCAGGTCTACGGAAATCACGGTGTGTACCTTAACAAGGCCCCTTCCCAGGTAATTCATATGCACATTCAAATTAGAGACACCATGATCCAAAGCATTAATGAGGTCTTAAGAGTCTAGCGTTGAGTGACAAGTATATAGAAGAAGTGATCATACTAACGCACTTGATTTCAAAGGCATGAGAGAGATTAGAAAAAAAGGTTAGAACAAATTTTGTTTAATTTAGAAAAAATTGTTTAATTTGTTGGCCTTTATTTCTTTACAAGTTTCTCTTTTCTTTTATAAGCAATAACTTGCTTTAAAAAAAAAAAATCTATCCTTTTTATTTATTTGTAGGATCTTAGTTCCCCAACCAGGGATTGAACCTATGCCCTTGGCAGTGAAAGCTCAGAGTTCTAACCATGGGACCACCAGAGAACTTCCTCCAAGCTCTCTTTAATGTTAAAAAAAGAAAGAAAAGAAATTGGGGGTGGGGGAAGTTTTGGATAATGGTATGAAGTCCAGGGCTTAAGCATGCTATAAAAGGTCCTTGAGCTAATATCATTTGTGTTGTTTTTTTTTTTTTTTTTTGTCAGCTAGAAATCACTTACTTCAAGTGTAGAACTTTCTCTGACCAGCTGTTGTTCTAAGTGCTGTTGACTAGCATGGCTGTGGACTCTTTTCTAAAAAACATAGGGCAATGCTTGTGGGGTGAGGAGGTTAACAGACAACCATATTTAGACCTTGAGACCCTTAAACCCCTATATCCTTGAAAATGTTGATTTGCACTTTTTGATTACTAATTTGTACTTATTGTTCCACAGTACAGATTGAAAATTAACATTTTAAAGTTTAATTTCTCTTCTGAAATGATACAATTAACATATCACTGAAGCAGTACAGATTTAATAACCTATTTCTCTTCTTATTTCTACTCCAGGTAAGCAGTATTAACAGTATACCATCAACCCTCAGATCAGAGGTTTCTGCATTCACGGATTGAATCAACCAAGGATAAAAAATATTTTGGAAAAATTTTTTCTCTGGAAAGTTTCAAAAGGTAAAATTTGAATTTTCCATGCACTGGCAACACTCAGGTAACACACTGTATTTAAAGCTATTTATATAGTATTTACATACTTCATTGAATTATCTTGGTACTTTTGTAGAAAATCAGTTGACCATGCATGTATGACAGGCTTCCCAGGTGGCTCAGTGGTAAAGAACCTGCCTGCCAATGCAGGAGATGCAAGAGACTTGGGTTTACTCCCTTGGGTAAGGAAATTCCCTGGAGGAGGAAATGGCAACCTGCTCCAATATTCTTGCCTGGGAAATCCCAAGGACAGAGGAGCCTGGCAGGCTACAGTCCACGGGGTTGCAAAGAGTTGGACATGACTGAACATGCACACATTAGATGTATGGGTTGATTTCTGGACTTTAAATTCTATTCTATTGATCTTTATGTCTATCTTAATTACAATATCACAGTCTTAGATACTATAGCTTTGTAGTAAGTTTTGGAATTAAACATGCGTCCTTCCAACTTGGTCTTTCTTTTTCAAGGTTATTTTGGCTATTCTGGGTCCCATGCATTTCCACATGAATTTTAGGATCAGTTTCATATCTGCCTCCTGGTGAGACCCTGGAAGACAAAGGCATGTCTTAGTACACATCAAAAGTTGTTGAATTCAATGAAATACTACAGGGATTTTTGTCTTGAGTATAGAGGGAATTTGCACCCAGAAATAATGCTAGGTATTCATTTCAGTTCCAATGCACTGAGCTGCAAGTAGCAACTACAAAACAATTAACAATGGCCTAAACCACAGGATGGAGAAGGCAATGGCACCCCACTCCAGTACTCTTGCCTGCAAAATCCCATGGACGGAGGAGCCTGGAAAGCTGCAGTCCATGGGGTCGCTGAGGGTTGGACACAACTGAGTGACTTCACTTTCACTTTTCACTTTCATGCATTGGAGAAAGAAATGGCAACCCACTCCAGTGTTCTTGACTGGAGAATCCCAGGGATGGGGGAGCCTGGTGGGCTGCCCTCTATGGGGTCACACAGAGTCAGACACGACTGAAGCAACTTAGCAAACCACAGGATATTTGTGGCTTACAGGGGGCTTCCCTGGTGGCTTAGAGTGTAAAGAATCTGCCTGAGATGCTGGAGACCCGGGTTCAATCCCTAGGTGAGGAAGATCCCTTGGAAAAGGAAATGGCAACCCTCTCCAGTATTCTTGCCTGGAGAATTCCATGGACAGAGGAGCCTGGTGGGCTACAGTCCACAGGGTTCTAAAGAGTCAGACACAACTGAGGGTCTAACACTTTGACTTAACAAGGAGTCTGGAGGTGGGCAGACTCCAAGACACTCAGCAATTCAGTCACGTCTATGTCCATCCTTGCCCTCCAGTGTTCCCCGTATTCTGGTCTTTTCTCATGCTCGTCCTCTCATCAGTAGTAGATAGATGGTTGCCATCATGCCAGACTCCATTTCCTCATGCCAGCATCACAAAGAAGAGTGAGGATGGCGATAAAGACTTTCTTTTCTACAGATTTTGTGAGTGATCCAAATGTGAATCTGCCTCCCATCTCACTGTCCAGAACAGAATCATGTCCTATCCCTAGCCCGATCTTTGGGGAATGGGGATGATATTACCACGATTCATTTCAGGGCATGCTGCTGCTGCTGCTAAGTTGCTTCAGTCGTGTCTGACTCTGTGCAACCCCAGAGATGGCAGCCCACCAGGCTCCCCCATCCCTGGGATTCTCCAGGCAAGAACACTGGAGTGGGTTGCCATTTCCTTCTCCAATGCATGAAAGTGAAAAGTGAAAGTGAAGTCGCTCAGTTGTGTCCGACTCCTAGTGACCCCATGGACTTCCAGGCTCCTCCATCCATGGGATTTTGCAGGCAAGAGTACTGGAGTGGGGTGCCATTGCCTTCTCCAATTTCAGGGCATACCCTTCCTGAAATCCAGGTTAAGCAGGAGTGAGGTGTGATATATGCTGCAAAGAATAGTGCTTACCTCAAACTGAGTACATCTGATTCACAATATGGTATTTTTGTAGACTTGGGTAGTAACTCAACTGACACTGTTCCTTTGAAAAAAATGGGTTCTCAGCACCAAAAAGAACTCTTGAGAAACATTTGCAATACAATCCAAAATACATGGGAGATTCATATACTTATCTTTAAAACTGCATTAATATAATTTCATCATTTTTAGACCCATTTAAAAGTATTTTAGAATCTTTCAGCTTTGAGGACCAAATATGAACATAAACTGTCAAGGTGTAGATATTTTAAAACGATGGTTAACAGAGTTTACACCAAGAAAATCAAGGAACCTAGTCAATTTTCTGTTTGTTCAGTTGTTCTGTCCTCAGAAAAGGTGGGATTGGGACTTCCCTGGTGGCCCAGTGGTTAAGAATTCATCTGCTAATGCCGGGGACACAGGTTCCATCCCTGGTTTGAGAGGATCCCACATACCACAGGGCAACTAAACCCCTGTGCCACAACTGAGTCCAGAAATCTAGAACCCATGCTCCAAAACAAGAGAAGCCAAGGCAATGAGAACCCCAAGAACCACAGCTAGTGATAAGCCCCCCACTGGTGGCAACTAGAGAAAGCCTGCCCACCCAGCAACAAGGACTCAGTGCAGTCAAAAATAAACCAAGATGGCAAAGAATCTGCCTGCAATGCAGGAAGTGAGGGTTAGGAAGATCCCCTGGAGAAGGGAATGGCAATCCACTCCAGTATTCTTGCCTGGAGAATTCCATGGACAGAGGAGCCTGGTGGGCTACTGGAGTCCATGGAGTCCCAAACAGCTGGACAGGACTGAGTGACTAACACTTTTTCACTTTCAAAAAAAAAAAAAAAAAGTGGAGGGGGGATTCCCAGCTATTCACAAACTCCACTGGACTGGGTCCCGGCCATAATGGCTCAATGAACTAAGGTCACAGATAGTGAGTGGCAAAATCTCATCTCTCCTCTCCATATCCAGCACGCATCCTGCTTAACTGCAGGAGCCTTGATCAACAAACACGGTCTGTGTGCCCATGACCTGGCAATGTCCCAGATATTTCTGTCTGGAGCTTGGAATGAATTTCCACCTGGAAGAATGCTAAGTATTTGTTTTAAGGGTGTGGCTGGGTCTGGGAGAGCCAGGGAGACCACGGGGAACGTGAAAGTCTAATGGGGTGGGCACGGAGGACCAGACCACGAAGACAGTACTCTTGCCTGGAAAATCCCATGGATGCAGGAGCCTGGTAGGCTGCAGTCCATGGGGTCGCTACGAGTCGGACGCGACTGAGCGGCTTCACTTTCACTTTTCACTTTCACGCAATGGAGAAGGAAATGGCAACCCACTCCAGTGTACTTGCCTGGAGAATCCCAAGAACGGCAGAGCCTGGTGGGCTGCTGTCTATGGGTTCGCACAGAGTCGGACGCGACTGAAGCGACTAAGCAGCAGCAAAGTGGGATTACAGGGTATCCAACGTCAGGGGCGCGCAAGGTCAGGGGCCTGAGCCGCCCGGTGCCCGCCTGGCGGCGCTGTAACCACTGCACCCCCGGCCTCGGCCCCTGCCGCCGGCCTCCAGCCACAGGCGTCGCTGTGCGCTCGCGCCGCCAAGGGAGCCGCGTTCCGCGGGGAACAGGCGCTCACGGTGTGCAGGGCTTTCAGTTTCTGGCGCGAACTTCCGCCGTTCCAAAGTTGCAGGGAGGCTTGGCGCGATGTCCGGGGACAGCAGCGGCCGCCGGCCTGAGGGCCGGGGCCGGGGCCGCGACCCTCACCGGGATCGCACCCGCTCCCGCTCCCGCTCGCGGTCCCCGCTGTCGCCCAGCTCCCGCCGCGGCGCCGCGCCCGAGCGCAGGGAGGCCCCAGAGCGCCCGGGCTTGGAGGATACCGAACCGTCGGATTCCGGGGACGAGATGATAGACCCGGCGAGCTTGGAGGAGGAGACCGACCCCAGCCTTTGCCGCCAGATCCGCCATCAGTACCGGGCGCTTATCAACTCGGTCCAACGTAAGGCAGGGGCGCTAGGCGGGAACCGCGCGCAGGCCTTGCGCGGCCCGGCTGGTTCGTGGAGCCCGGGACCAGCCCAGCGCCGCCCGGCCGCGCCTGGGTTCGGGGTTTTCGAGGCGCTCGCGCATCTGTCGTGCAGATCGGAAGGCACGACCTTGGCGGGGGCGCGCGAGTCCCCCAGGGGCGGGACCGCCCGAGGCCTGGCGCGGTCTGGAAGCGGGGGAGAGGAGGCACCAGGAGCCGGGGTTACATCCAGCGGTTCCCCGCCAGCAGTCGCCTGCCCGCGGCAGCTGCCAGAAATGCAAATTCTCCAGCGCACCCTGGACCTATCTATTCTGACTCTGGGTGGCCCGACTCTGCAAGCTCAGAGTTGGAGAACCCTTCTGTTAAGAGCGCTCCTCAGAGGCTGCAGGAGGCGTGGAAGCCCATGGGTGAAGGTTAGGGGGAGCCAAGTGGGTCCCCTTTTCAAGTTCATTCTGCTAAAGGGGCAGTCATCTTTTCTGTTGTCAGGCCGTTTTGGTTAAAAAAATACAGCTTGAAAATAACTCCACCGGGGAGCAGGGGTGGGGGTGGGGGCTGGGACTTGGCTCTCCAGCTGCAACTGGTTACTCTGTCAATGGCTTGTTTGCCTATGATGAGCACCTTTCCCAAAGCTTGTTTTTTTTTTTTTTTAATAGAAAACCGGGAGGATATATTGAATGCCAGCGACAAGTTAACAGAGGTCCTTGAAGAGGCCAACACTCTCTTTAATGGAGGTAATTCATTATTTTATGACAGGAAGCTTTCTGTGGTCATATATTTTAGGGTAATTTTAATTAGTTTTGCATGAGAACCGAATGCTTGACGCCAAACAACCCCCATTTATAAGAGTGCTTTACTAGTTTTGGAACCTTTTTCCTTGTAGTACCACTACTATGATTGTGCACGTATCAGTCCCTAAGCATTGCTTCCCTGGTGGATCAGAGGTTAATGCGTCTGCCCGAAATGCGGGAGACCTGGGTTCGATCCCTGGGTCAGGGAAGATCCCCTGGAGAAGGAAATGGCAACCCACTCCAGTATTCTTGCCTGGAGAATCCTATGGACGGAGGAGCCTGGTGGGCTACAGTCCATGGGGTTGCAAAGAGTCCGACAACGGAGCGACTTCACTTTCACTTTCAAAAGTACAAGCAGGTAGTAAGGGCTTTACATGAAATTTGGGGTGGGGGTGGGGAGCAGCAGCCAGTTTTAACAAGCGCCCCAGGTGATTCTGTTGCTTATTCAAGTTTGAGAACTTCCTGTGTATTATGTTTCTACTGTATTGACTGCTGAGAACTTTTATGTCTTATCTTTCTACTCTATTGACTACCCAGGATGCATTGGATGTATTAAAGAAAGAACTGAGCTGGCTTTGACATCCTGTTTCTTTTCCTGCCTTCCTCCCAACCTCCTGTCCCTAAGCTTCTTGCTCTTGGTCCACCTAATATAACCCAGTGGGGATGGCCATGTCTACAGGTGGCCCTGTTGGTCTCCAGTGAGGGGAGAGGCCTGGGAAAAAGAAGAATCTCAGCACTGAAGTCTAGCATTGTTGGGGGCGAAGGGGGTTCTGAAATAAAAGCTTGGTTTGAATGAAAAGCAGCAGCAGTGTTAGTGCTAAGAGTGGTCTCTGTGTTTCAAGACAGGACAGGTCAGGCAGCCCCTGATGGTGTGGGCACTGGGTCACAGAGCCCGGGGACAAGTCCTCAGACTACTTTTCCCTCCTGGCCTTTCTCTAAATTCTATGGGAGCAGAAGAGGAGAGTGCAGACCCATGCAGGTGAAGAAGTCAACAGAGCTGGCCGCTGCCTGGACACCACCACTCCACATGTTCTCTGAGGACCAGAACATTTCTTTCTTTTCACCTGGTGCAACCCCTCCTCCACTCTAGCTTTTTCTTCTCTTTTGAGCTTGGAACCCCCTGCCCAGGCTATCTCTTCAGGGTTGCTCTTGACCCCTTGTCCCCTATTATTCACCCACTGCTGAAAAGTTGTTGATTAACAGATCATTTCCTGCTTGGCCAATTCCACTATGCTAGCTGGGTCGCCTTTTTAAGGCACCGTTACTCACTCAACCCGGCCCTAGGAGACAGTCAGCCAACAAAGAATTCTGCATCCTCCATATATACAGACTGGATGTTCTGTAACTCTTCAGAGGCTTGAATCCATCCGTGGGAGATGGGCACTTTTCTCACAGCTTTCGTGGAAGTGACGGTCCGGCGGTGGGGAGGGGAGGTCGAGAACAGCCCAGGAACTGGTCCCTAGCTTTTGCCTCTTGTCTCTCATTCATTGTCATGTTCACAGTAATTCTCCTGAAATAAAACTGGGGAGAAAATTATGCATATGAATACAAAACTTGGAGTCAGTGAGTTATGAGGAATGTTTGGGCAATCAGAAATTCAAATGAAATGGCCTTGAGGAGCAAGCCAGGCAGAGGCATTTGTGTGTTTGAACTCTGCCTGCCGGGTTTGTCTCTTGGCTGCTCTTTCAGTTCGCCTTTGCTGGTGTTCCTGGAGCACGATTCCACACTGCCTGTTCCCTTTCGGGGTCTGGTCAAAGCGATTCCCCTCAGTCCTGCTGTGTCTTCCACTAATGAACCCTCCCCCCTATCTCCCCAAACCTCATCCTCAGTTTTCTGGCCCTGTTTCCTTCTTGTCTCTTTTTTATTTAAATCCTTTCTTGTCTGTAGCTTATCTTAAATGTTAAAAGATGAAGCTTTTCATCTTAAAAGATGAACCTTTTTGGATCTTCCATCCTCGGAGGTCATGGCCCTGCTGCCTGTAGGCTGTTCATTTGGTGGGACCTGTGCTGCCAGGTAGAGTTTGTGTCTCCCGCTTCCTGCCCAGCACAGAACTTCACCTGAAGCTCCTTGACAACTTACCTATTACCGGTCTTGGCCACGCCCAAGCACAGCGCCTTACACACCATGGGCATTCAGCTTGGCTTCCATCGTTAACACAGGTGTTAATAGCACCTGGATGGGTTACTGGAGTCCAAGGGAACAGCCGGTGTTAGAGATGATGGAGGTTTTGTTAAACTGCGGTTAATGAAGAGATTTTTTTCAGTTCCCAGAAGCAGGAACAGTGTAGTAGAGAAAGCTGGCTTTTTAGGAAGACTGGTCAGCTTTGATTTCAGATTCTGGTGAGCTGAGCAGGGGAACCTGTTTTTACACAGAGATCAGTGTGTTTGAGATTTTTTTTTTCTTTTCTTTTGGTCCAATGGGAAATGGGGAGTAAGTGCAGTTGGAAGTTTTGGGAAAATGCCTGTGGATAAACATGTATGTTGTAATGTGTGTCTTTTCCTTCTTTTTCGAATAGTGTCCCGAGCAAGAGAAGCAGTCCTAGATGCCCACTTTCTTGTTCTGGCTTCAGATTTGGGCAAAGAGAAGGCAAAGCAGCTGCGTTCTGATCTGAACTCATTTGATATGTTACGATACGTGGAAACTCTAGTAAGTTCAAAGCTACAGAATCGTAATAAAAAGTGTTTCATCTGTCACATATTGTATAATTATCCACTTTGCTTATATCCATATGCAGATGGTTTTCACTTATTTCCCCTTTTGTTTGGGCCTGAGATTCCTCCAGAGAGATCTTACCCGATTAAACACATGACAATCGAACTATGTGGTGGAATCTAGATTGGGAGTTTAGAGCAGTTTGAAAACCCCCTAGTCTTCTAAGACTCAGGGTGCTATGTTTATTTCAAATGGCCATTTTTTCCCTCACACACTTGTCAGTTCACGAGTTCATTCTCAGTGACCCAGGACCTTTGTTCTTGGCTGGGCAGAAGCCCACATGCAGGCAAAGGACAGCTGGATATGAGTTGCGTCTGGTGGAGGGGCCTGTTTTGATTTGTCTTTGAGAATATTTCAGAACCATACGGATATGGTTGGGGTTCTGCTTTTGTTTTTTGTTGTTGTTTTATTCAACTGTCTTTGCCTCTTAATGATTGAATGGTGGTTACCTGAAATTTTGAAACTTTTGCTTGATGAATTTTTTTGTCCCCAAAAAGCACAATGAGATGAACTTTGTATTTTACTCTGTTTTTTTTTTTATCTTGGTTTTACTTTGAGCCAACCTCTGTCCTAGCATTTCTGTTAGGACATTGACTTTCTGTTTGTTAAAAGGTTATTAAAATGATTTAGTACCATGAGATCCAAACAGATAAACTATTTTCTAAAGGCATGAGGCAGATGAGGCTTTTGATGTTTTCAAAACCTTAGGTTTTAAAAAAAACTTAACTTACAAAAAAAAAATTTAACTTAAATTTTAAACCTTAAATTTTTCTTTTTTTAAAACTTGAAATGTAGTGCATTTTGGAAAATGCTCAATAAATAAAGTTGACTATATATTGGGTACGGGGAAGGCAATGGCACCCCACCCCAGTACTTCTGCCTGGAAAATCCCATGGACGGAGGAGCCTGGTAGGTTCCAGTCCGTGGGGTCGCTAAGAGTCGGACACGACTGAGCGACTTCACTTTGACTTTTCACTTTCATGCATTGGAGAAGGAAATGGCAACCCACTGTAGTGTTCTTGCCTGGAGAATCCCAGGGACAGGGGAGCCTGGTGAGCTTCCGTCTATGGGGTCGCACAGAGTCGGACACGACTGAAGCGACTTAGCAGCAGCAGCAGCATATATTGGGTAATCCTTTTAAAAATTACTTTGCTTTATCAGGGTGAGCTTTATACTTTAAATTCTGTAAGTCTTAAAGTGGTCCATGCAGACCCCCAATTTAATAGTTGTCTAGACTCTGGCGGGGGTACTTTTTCAAGTAGTACACCAAATATAAGGACTATAAAGAAAAAATTGGTAGATTTGACCAGATAAAAACTGAAATATCTTCCTCCAAGTGTGCAGTGGTAGAATGCTTGGCAGGAGAATGGAACAGAACTGTCTCTCTGACTGGGTTCTGGCAGCCTCTCTTTTCTTCAAAGTTTAACTGCCTTTAAAGGGTTAAGCTCTCTGAGGGCTTTTTGATTACTGTTTATATATGGTATTGCTGTTTTAATTTGATAACTTCTAGGCATTTCATAATTTTATAATGTAATAAAAATGTACTTTCATAAAAGCAAATTTAATACACTTTCTGCAAGATAGCTTGAGATAAGAGAATTATTAGACTTCTGCCAACTCTTCCCAGGAAGTCACCTTTAAGATGAGTGAATCTCTCCCTGATGTTAGGTACTGCTCCCTGGAAAACCTAATCTGCAAGCCAGTCAGGGGTCTCCAGGAGGTTGGCTGGAAATGAAAACTGAAAGCCAGCTAAACTTCTATGTTCTATCCCAGAGTGTTTGCTTAGGGGTGTGATTTTCTATTTTTATGCTAATTCAGCATTGCTGATAGTTTAAAAATGAGTTGTGTGAGATCAGGCCCAGCGCGCTAAGTTCTGGTTTGCCTGCCCCTCGGCCTGCAGGGGGCTAGAGCAGGGTTTCTCAGCCTTGGCACTAAGTGTGTTTTGGGCTGTTTGAGTCTTTGTTGTTGTTGTCGTTGGGGGCACCTGCTGTAGGATGTTGAGCACTATCCTGGCTTCTACCCTCTAAATGCCCTCTACGGCATTTAGTAACGCAGCCCTCCCTACCATCCACCCAATTGTGACGATCAAAAGTGTCTCTAGATAGAATGCCTGGGGGGGTTAAAATTGCTCTGGTTGAGACCCGTTGGTCTGGATCATCTCACTTTCTCACCAAAAAGTCCTGAGTACCTTGAAGAATAGTTTCTGCCAAAAAGAAGGTGCCTTTGAAAACAGGAAATCTGTAATAAGAAATTGAGCCAACATGTTAGGACACTGAAAACGGACTTTGCCTCTGGCCTGTTGTGTAGTGATAGAGATAACTGAGTGCCGTGAATGATTGCTCGTGGCTTAACTGGGGTTTCTGTTTCCCTTCGTTTTTGTAGCTGACTCATATGGGTGTAAATCCACTAGAAGCTGAAGAACTCGTCCGTGATGAAGACAGTTCTGATTTGGAATTCATAGTCTATGACTCCTGGAAAATATCAGGCAAAACAGCAGAAAACACCTTTAATAAAACCCATACATTCCACTTTCTGTAAGATTACTTTGAAAATCTGACAGACCAGCCATTTGTAAACCTTAAATTGTATTTTATTGTAGGGACAACAATTATTTGGTATTGTAGAGGAGACAGTCATGATGCCATCGCTCAGAGATTTTCTGAAGTTTGATTTAAAAGCCTGTAATATCTTGTGGATGGATCCTCATCCAGCTTAACTGGAGCAGGAAAGGCCGTGGGCTGGCGCCTCATCAGGGCACTCTGCTGGCACCTTTCTTTCTAGCATGGGAGACTTTAGGTCTGTGACATAATGTCTGGCTTTATCATCTTTAAAAGTCCTTATCACGTAGGAGGATGATACCTCCTATGAAAGGTATCTTAAGAGTCTACCAATATATGTAAAGTGCCATTTATTATATACAATTCCCTGTTATTGATCGCTGTCCTATATTTGAAGACTAGTTGAGTCACTGTCACATAAACTGCCCAGTTCATCTTTTTTGGATACAGCTTTGATTTTGAAAAGCTTTTATTTATACTCAAATGGAATTGGCTTCTGTCTTAATTTCCTAGCTCAGTCTTATGAAGAGGCTAAGAACAACTCTTACTGGTTCTTTTATAAGACAGCCTTTAAAATACCCAGTAGATAATTTCTCCAGGGCAACCACTCAAGTGGTTTCTTCCTTAAGTGGTTAGCTTAAAGTATTTGTCTATTCTGAGTGCCCTTCTAAACCTCCTGAGATTGCTGCTTCAGAAGGCTTTGGAGATGCAGAGTTAGTAAGTCTATGGTGCAGGGCCAGGCATCTGGGTTTTTTTATTTCCCGAGGCATCTGTTTTTAACAAGACTTCCCTTAATTCAAGTGCCCAGAATCACTGTATATTACAGCAAAAAGATCAAACTTATTATAGGAAAAGTCTAAATCTTTTTTTTTTTGCTGTTGAATTAGGCTCCACCATAAATGCAGGATCTAAAGATAGCCTTTTGGGAATTCCCTGGTGGTCCATTGGTTAGGACTCCAAGCTCTCACTGGTGAGAGTGTGGGTTCAATCCCTGGTCGGGGAACTAAGATCCCCCAAGCCTCAAGGCATGTCCAAAAAAAATAGAAAGAAAGATAGCCTTGGGTTATATAACTTAAGCCCTTCGTCATCATCTAGCCCAATTTGCGGCCACAGTGATTTACTTACAACTTTGCAGCCTTGTACTTGCCGCTGCCTTGGCCTGCAGTGACCTTTCCCCCATGTTTTCTTTCCATCTGGTAAGGTTTGCTTGGGCTTCTCGGTTGACCCTAGTGGTAAAGAAGCGGCCTGCTAATGCAGGCGATGTAAGAGACTCGGGTTCAATCCCTGGGTCTGGAAGATCCCCTGAAGGAGGGCACCGCAACCCACTCCAGTATTCTTGCCTGGGGAATCCCATGGGCTGCAGAGTCAGACATGACTGAAGCAACTTAGTGCCCACATAGGATCTCTACTGTATACTTTGATTTCCTCCAGTGCAGGGACTACGTTCTCTGGGCCCTGGTTGTTTCTGCCTGGTATGTCTGTTGCTATAAGTCAGTAGGCATTATTGACTGACTTACTATTGAGAGTAAAATACAAAGGTATTGAGGAGGAATCTGGTTGAATTCTTTGAGAAACACAGAAGGAGCAGAAAGGCGACCGACAGATTCTTGGTCTGATGTCACTCATAACCAGTGGTGCCTGGTCTGAATTTGAGGACGCTGTGGGGACTGCTTTCAGTTACTGAAATTAGTTTGTTTTAAAACCAAACACATGAACGCATATTTTTCATTAGGTTGGGTTCAATACAAGGAGAGTGCCCTGTGCCAAAGCCACGAATTGAACGTCCAAGAAAAGTTCGTATGATAGAAGAGCAGCAGGCAATGCCTGCCCAGGTTTGTTTGTTCAAATGTTGCTTTTTTAAAACGCTTAATTTAAAATAGCCGTTAGTATCATATACATGTAATTTGGCCGTCTTTTCTCAGTTTGGGTCTGGAGTCAGGTTCTGTCACTTAAAAAGTAACCATTTAATGTTTGAATCGTTTTTGAGGTGTTTAAGTCTTTAAACATTTTATTGGATGGACCACTTGTCTTGGTTCTTAACTCATTTCTGTAGTATGGATTAGTTCTCCCAAAACAGGTTTCTTAACTTTGGCACTGTTGGCATTTGGGGCTGGATAATTCTTTGCTGTGAGAGGCTCTCCTGTGCATTGTAGGATGTTTAGCAGCATCCTTGGCTTCTTCCCACTAGATGCTAACAGCCTCCTCTCATGCTCCCCGCTCCCATCCCAAGTATGACAACCAAGTGGTCTCATCATGGGGGTGGGGGGAGAGGGGGCGCTGCAAAAAAATCACCCCCAGGTGAGAACCACTGTTCTAAACTGCCCCTTTTATAATTTGCTATTTTACATTCAACCTGAAAATGATGGATTTGGTCATGTTACTCTATTAGATAATTCATATGAAAACATTACTAAGGCTAGAAAAATCTTTTTTAACTATCAATTTTAAGACAGAAATAAAAACTGTTAGAAATCCTAAGTAAAAGATATTTAGAGGAGTTTGGCTGGGGAAGAGAGCAGAAAAGGTTAACAGGCAGGCAAGTAGGTCAGTCTGCTTGATAACAGCTTTATATTTTCAGTTAAAAAGAATGGAAGAGTCTCATCAAGAAGCAACAGAAAAAGAAGTGGAAAGAATCTTGGGATTGTTGCAAACATACTTTCAAGAAGATCGTAAGTACGATACCAAGCTCAAAATGGAGCAACCTATATTTGTCAGTTAGGCCTGTGTCACTTTTAATGAGAAGCTATTTTTATTTAAAAGGCATATATGTAATGCTTGAATCATTTTGATTTTTCTTGACATGTCTTTTATGAGACTTCTCTTTAGAAATCCCATGAGAACATTGGTGAAGGAAATTCTCATTTTTATTTTTCAAAGACGAGATATTTTTTCTGTTACAAAATAATACATGCCAAAGACGTGAGAAAAGTAAAAAGCCAAGTACCTGTTCTACCTGACCTCACTCCCTCGAGGTCGCCACTTATAAAATGTGTTTTCAGACTTTCTCATGTCATGTCAGTCATAATAAATATGCAACTAAGTAGTTGGGATTTTTTGTTGTTGGTGATGGTGGTGTTTTGCTTTTTTCAAAGCAAAATAATATACACATTTTTCTGCAAGATGACTTGTCCATATGGACATTTTTCCATATTGGTACATGCAGATCCTGCTTACTCTTTTCAGTGATTCCCACTGGGTGACTGTATCATACATTTAACAAATCCTGTATTAGTGGACAAGTTCTTTATAGCATTTTTCTCTTGTATAAACTGCTAGAGTGAAAAATCTGGGCATACCACTTTGTGCATGTGTGCTAATATTTCTGTAGGATGGCTTTTTAAAGGAGGATTGCCAGGGAAGTGGGCATGCAGATTTTTAATAGATATACCAGATTGTCCTCCAGCGCGGTTGTATTGATTTCCATTCCACAACAGGATGAATGCCCACTTCCTTTCTTTGGTTAACACTAGAGAATATTGGTCTTAATTGATGAGCAAAAGTAATTTTTCTTCTGTTGAGGCATTTTTTTCCTCTTTTGTCTTTAGCTGATACTCCGATGTCCTTCTTTGACTTTGTGGTTGATCCACATTCTTTCCCCCGGACAGTGGAAAACATCTTTCATGTTTCCTTTATTATAAGGGTAAGATTTAAGATCATTTCTCTGTTTTTCTTTGCTTTTAAAAGAGTAAATAATAACAGGTATAGATGAGAGGTGGCTAAGGAATTTGTACTGACCAGTATGTGTTTTAGACCCATTGTAGCAAAACACTGATGAGTCACAGGCCAAAGAAACTAGCTAAAAAATTAAGTGCTTGCTTTTACATTTTAGACATTTTTGGAGCTTGCAGATTAGGTAATTATGTGATATACATGTTAAGTTTCCCAAATTTGTTAGTTGTTACGTAAGAAAATACCCTTGTTTTCAAGAAATATATGCCAAAGTTGTAGGGAAAAGGGCTTCCCAGGTGGCACAGTGGTAAAGGATTTGCCAGCCAGTTCAGGAGATGCAAGAGATGCAGATTTGATCCCTGGTTTGGAAGATCCCCTGCAGAAGGAAATGGCAAAGCACACCAGTATTCTTGCCTGGAGAATTCTATGGGCAGAGAAGCCAGTCCATGGGGCTGCAAAGTCAGACCCGACTGAGTGACTACACTTTCACTTTCAGAGAGAGAAAGCAGTTAATATAAATATGGCAAAATACGAACAGTTGGTGACCCTGGGTAAAGAATGTATGGGAGGTCTTTGCAGTAGTCTTGTAACTCTTAAGTCTGAAGTAATTTCAAAACAGATGGTTTAGAAGAAAAAAAAAGAAAAGTTCTCAGAAATGTACCTTGAGAATTTTCTCTAGGCTGTCTTCAGTCTTATGTCCGGTTGCAATCCTGGACTTCTAAGATTAATTTGATTTTAACAAAATAGAATCTTGTGTTGACAAAAGTGTTTTTTTTTTTTTTTGGACAAAGGTGTTTTTTCAGAAATGATAACTAAAGCATATTCTGTCAACGGTCAGTGATAGTAGTGTGCCTCATAGAATGTGTTGTATTCAGGAGCTCCCTGACAGTCCGAAGGTTAGGACTCCTCGCTCTCACTGCTGACGGCCTGGGTTCAGTCCCTGGTGGGGGACCTCAGATCCCACCAGCTGCATGGCTCAGCCAAAAAATCATCATCATCATAAAATGTGGAGTATGCAAAAAGTATGAATCAGTCAAAGAGCCAAGATGGATGTAGTTCTATTTAAGAGATCTTGGGGATGAGGTTGTGCCTGGGTAAGCGAGCTGATTAGAAACTGAAAGATACCCCATGTAGAGGGAGATGTTAGAGAAGGCTTGTCTATATACACTCCACAATATTGTTATGGTATATTTTGATTGTCTAAGGTTTAGAATTTTCTCACTGAGTAATTTTTTCATCCAATGCCTGAAGGTTTTGAATCTAAATTTTAGTCTTTGTGTTACAGGATGGTTTTGCAAGAATAAGACTTGACCAAGACCGACTGCCAATAATAGGTAAATGATTCTATGTCCAGAAAAATTAGTTTTAAAGAAAATGTATTTGTTACTGGAGGGTGTGAAATGTATTTTATTAAATGTAAATTGAGTTTTTATTTTAGGTGACAAACTTTTACAATGTCTTCTTCAACTTACTGAAAATATGAAAACTTGATCATAGTTTAAAACTGATGGATTCAGTTCTGTCATTGATTCAACATCTACTGCTGTTGAAGAATAACAAGAAATGATGTAGTTTCCCTTCAATTTTAATTTAGAAAGTCTGTAATTAGTTATTTTTGTAGTTTCCTTCTTTCTATTTTATCCCTAATGCCAGCTCCTCCTCTCCAGAATCTTTTTTTTCTTTATTTTTTTGTCTCTTTTATATACAAGTTTCATTTAAATATCTCACAGTTAGAAAATTGATGTCAAGAAAGAACATTGCTATACAATTTACAAATGTCAATAAATATTAAAGAGCATAGTTAATACAGAGAGAATCTTAATTTTGTTGAATGATTCACATTCTCCATTACTCTTTGCCTTCTAAGGCTTACTGTACAGAATGTAGTGTTTTCATTGCATTTACTGGTTCCTTTAAAAAGTTCTTACTTTCATACTGGACACACTAGACCTTAGCTCTCTGTTTGGTTCATAGATATGCAGAGTTTTTCAAATGATTGGAATGTGTTATTTTACCATTTTTTTTTTTTTTTTAATGGAAGCAAGCGGGGTTACTTTCTATTGTAATAATACAAGACTAATGCATGAACTCCTAATAAGGATATAATATTCTAAGCATCTGCTTGGTACAGGTGTCTGTCCTATTATTCATTGATTTCTGTTCAGATTACCTCTTCTGATTTGAAAACTTTGCCTCTCAAACAGAGCCTGTTACTATTAATGAAGAAAGTGGAGGAAACACTCAAGTTAGGAATCAAGCAATTATAGCTTTGAGTTATCGAGACTGGGAGGTAAAGCCCTGCATGTTACCCCAGGCAGTTTTTTTCCAAGAATTCCTTTGCTGTAAACCCAGTGCCCACATGCTCTCTGTTCTCTACCAGGAGATTGTGAGGACCTTTGAGATCTCAGAGCCTGTGATTACTTCAAGTCAGAGCCAACAGAGGCTAAGTGCTTGACACCAGCTGAAGGTAACATTTCCCATGGGACAGCTGCATGTATTTATCATAGTTTCTGTCTCACTTTTTCATCTTCTAGTGAAATTTGGATTTTGCTTCCCTCTAGTGCCCCATTCTTAAAATTGTGTGTAACTGGTGAGAAGGGCAGAACATGACTCAGTGGTTGCAAGTTCCCACCTTTGGATTGATTACTTGGTCGTCTTAAGATGTGCAGTTGAAAGAGACAGAGCAGGGATTGTTCTTGGTTTGACATTCTCCCCACCCCCACAACAAATGGATAAATGAGATAATGGAATATTGAATCCTCCCATCAGATTTGTTCACTGTCCCATTAGCTTTGCTTACTCTATGCAGACAAAGTAGAAAAGGAAAATTAAGGTAGAACTACCTTGGAATGATGTTGGTAATAGGCATTTCTGAAACCTATGTTTTGCTTATGAAATAATTCTCCATTTTTATAAAGGAGAAGGGGAAGGGAATCTTAGGAATGACCTGATATTCTGTACTGCACACAGCTGTGGGTGGGGATCAGGAGATGGGATGCTGTTGGCTCTGTCCCTTTAAAATGTCAGGCAAGTCAGTCTTAATCTCCTTTGTTTTCCTTCTCTATAAATCTGTAAAATGGGGTTCTGAGTTAAAGTTAAAATTAGCTTTTCAGTACTTAGTGTAAACTTTTAATATATGCTTCAATTATTTTAGCGTTTGTTCCAAGGTAATTGAAGGAAAGAGGAGAACTGACATTAATTAGATCTATACTGTGGGTTTACTTGGTCCCTCCTCACTGAGGAGGAGCTGGTTGGTAGATTTCCTTTATGCATCTTAAATGAACTTTTGATTTACCATTTATAAACTGTTAACCAGCTATTTCCCTCCTTTGTTTTTTAGGACTCACATGGATGCTGAAATCCAAAAAGGAAAGCAGCATGTATTGTATATATTGTATGATCAAACATTTTTAAAGATAGATTGTTTTTAATAAAATGTAGCTTTTGATAGTTAGTGTATTTGTCATGTTTATCTTGGATTAAAGGAAATTCATTGCCATATGCACAAATAATTGTAGTTATTCTGTATTTTCTGTTCTTGGGAGAGTTTCTGCTTTATCTAGCCCTATCCTATTGAAAGTTTTAGTTAGGTTGTAAATGGCTTAAAGATCATTATGGTTCTCTGTGCATCTTTTTTAGCTATAAAGTTAGCCAGTCAGGTCAACACTTATTAGGTTGTACCATATGAAATTGTTTTCGTAGGTACGATACAGTCAAATATCAGCAATTTTATGTGCTTCAGCCTGTGATTTACACACAAGGAACTGTTCAATCCTCTTTCAAGCCAAGCCAGACCACTTTCTGAGGCAATGCCAACCCTGGATTCATCTTAGCAGCAGTCCTCTCTGCACCTGAGGGCTGCTGACTGCCACAGAGAAAACCTGTGCAGCTTTGGGTCAAGTGATGCTGCTCCCATGGGTGCTGGGCCGTCAGGTCTGTCCTTGATGTTCTTTCTGAGTCCTAGTTGGTTCCTCTTCCCACCCTTCTCCATCCATCCTTTTTCACTCCTTCCCTCTAATGTCAGAGGTACAGTTGTCTCATCTGCAGAGGCTTTGGTCTCCTGCATCCCCATCCCTGGTCTCTGCTGTGAGTCATCCCTTCTCCAGACCCAGCACTTGCCCTTCAACCCTGTTTATCTCCCGTCTTCAAAAAATTACTGTGACCCTTCTCAAGTTACCTCCTTTTAAAGTAACAGTCACTTGCTGTCTCCTCATGAGTGCTCCCACCATGCTGTGGGGCACCTCCTTTCCCACCATTCTGAAAGGCTCGCTATTGGTGACTCTTCCAAAATTGTTAAATCCAGTGGATAAATACTAGGCATTTGACACTTGAAAACTTTACTTTCTGAAAACTGTACATTCTGTTACTTGGTCCTCTCCCTGGTTCCCCTTCCACCAGTTTAGGAGGAATCTCATAATTTGTAGTTCATCGGTATCCTGAACATTCCCCCAAGTTTCTTGGACTAAACTTCTCTGAAAAGCCACAGATGCACATAACCAGTGGCTTGCTGGACAGCATATGGGCCTGTTTTAAACATATGTGTAAAACAGCTCCCAAAGCACAGGAGAAAAGGAAAGATATATGCATCTGAATGCAGAGTTCCAAAGAATAGCAAGGAGAGACAGAAAGCCTTCCTCAGCGATCAATGCTAAGAAATGGAGGAAAACAATAGAATGGGGAAAACTAGAGATCTCTTCAAGAAAATTAGAGGTACCAAGGGAACATTTCATGCAAAGATGGGCTCAATAAAGGACAGAAATTGTATGGACTTAACAGAAGCAGAAGATATTAAGAAAAGGAGGCAAGAATACACAAAACTACAAAAAAGACAGCCCAGATAATCATGATGGTGTGATCACTCACCTAGAGCCAGACATCCTGGAATGTAGAGTCAAGTGGGCCTTAGGAAGCATCACTACAAACAAAGCTAGTGGAGGTGATGGAATTCCAGTTGAACTATTTCAAATCCTGAAAGATGATGCTGTGAAAGTGCTACACTCAATATGCCAGCAAATTTGGAAAACTCAGCAGTGGCCACAAGCCTGGAAAAGGTCAGTTTTCATTCCAATTCCAAAGAAAGGCAATGCCAAAGAATGCTCAAACTACTGCACAATTGCACTCATCTCACACTCTAGCAAAGAAATGCTCAAAATTCTCCAAGCCAAGCTTCAGTAATATGTGAACTGTGAACTTCCAGATGTTCAAGCTGGTTTTAGAAAAGGCAGAGAAACCAGAGATCAAATTGCCAGTATCCGCTGGATCACTGAAAAAGCAAGAGAGTTCCAGAAAAACATCTATTTCTGCTTTATTGACTATGCCAAAACCTTTGACTGTGTGGATCACAATAAACTGGAAAATTCTGAGAGATGGGAATACCAGACCACCTGACCTGCCTCTTGAGAAATCTGTATACAGGTCAGGAAGCAACAGTTAGAACTGGACATGGAACAACAGACTGGTTCCAAATAGGAAAAGGAGTACGTCAAGGCTGTATATTGTCACCTTGCTTATTTAACTTACATGCAGAGTACATCATGAGAAATGCTGGGCTGGTGAAGTACAAGCTGGAATCAAGATTGCCAGGAGAAATATCAATAACTTCATACATGCAGATGACACCACCCTTACGCAGAAAGTTAAGAAGAACTAAAAAGCCTCTTGATGAAAGTGAAAGAGGAGAGTAAAAAAGTGGGCTTAAAGCTCAACATTCAGAAAACTAAGTTCATGGCATCTGTTCCCATCACTTCATGGCAAATAGACGGGGAAACAGTGGTAGACTTATTTTGGGGGCTCCAAAATTCACTGCAGATAGTGACTGCAGCCATGAAATTAAAAGATGCTTACTCCTTGGAAGGAAAAGTTATGACCAACCTAGACAGCGTATTAAAAAGCAGAGACATTACTTTGCCAACAAAGGTCTGTCTAGTCAAGGCTAGTTTTTTCAGTAGTCATGTATGGATGTGAGAGTTGGATTATAAAGAAAGCTAAGTCCTGAAGAATCGATGCTTTTGAACTGCAGTGCTGGAGAAGACTCTTGAGAGTCCCTTGGATTGCAAGGAGATCCAACCAGTCCATCCTAAAGGAGATCAATCCTGAGTATTCATTGGAAGGACTGATGTTGAAGCTGAAACTCCAATACTTTGGCCACCTGATGCGAAGAACTGACTCATCTGAAAAGACCCTGATGCTGGGAAAGATTGAGGGCAGGAGGAGAAGGGGATGACGGAGGATGAAATGGTTGGATGGCATCACCAACTCGATGGAGAGGAGTTTGAGTAAACTACAGAAGTTGGTGATAAACAGGGAGGCCTGGTGTTCTGCAGTCCATGGGGTTGCAAAGAGTGGGCCATGACTGAGCGACTGAACTGAACTGAAAACATCTCCTAAATTTATTGCCCATGTAATTCCTGGATGGCACCTTTACTAATCAGAAAGAAACCTAGGGTTTCTCTTCTCTTTACCCCCACAGGCTCTGCCTTCATCAGTCCCTAATCACCATCTGGCCTCCTGATTCTCTGCATCTTGCCCAGCTTTCTGCTACAGGCTCCTGTCTGTGTCCCCACTTCCTGTCTCTCCTTCAGATCTCTTCTATGTCTTCAAGCCCACTTGTCAGTTTCTGAGTTATCTCCCCACTGCCTTTGAGATTTGATACCCTGAGCTCTTTACCATTGTTTAAAGCCTCAGAAGATCAGGCCTTTTACCTGCATTTCCAGGCTTGCTTCCTCCTCTCTGAATTCCTGCTGTTGGTTTCATTTTGGTAAAACGGCTTTACTGAGATATGTTTTACATATCATACTGTTCACCCATTTAAAGTGTGTAATTCGTTTTTTAGTCCATTTTCAGGGTTGTGCGACCATCACCACAATCTGGTTTTAGAACATTTTTGTCCCCACAAACCAGTAGCAGTCACTGCCCCCCTCCATCCACTCTAAATCCTCAGCCCTATCCAACCACTAACCTGCATTCTGTCTATGAATCTCTTATCTTCATAAATTTGCCATTCTGAACATTTTGCTGAAATCAAATCACAACATGTGGTCTTAACATTTTATTTTCTTCAAGCATGTATGTTTAGAGTCAATTTTTCCTCCATCTGCATTCTACTTGTTTCAGACTCTCATCATTAAGAATCCTAAAAGTGGTTATCTTTTGCAAACTAAGGTGGCAAAGCTGTTCCTTTGCATCTTTCTGTAGTTGAGTTTTCCATGTACTTTATTGTTATTTAAAAAAATTATCAACAGAAGTTATCTGGACAGTGAGATTATCGGCCACTTAATTCTTTAACTCTCTGAAGAGAAGAAAAAAAAAAAACTAATCTGTTCTCAAAAATCAAAGTCATATAACATCCCCAAAACATCTTTTCCTCTAGAATAGGAGGCCAAACCTCTGGGATCTCACACCTGGCGATCTGAGGTGGAGCTGATGTAATAATAATAGAAGTAAAGTGTACAATAAATATAATGCGCTTGAACCATCCTGAAGCCCTCCTGCTTCCCTTCCCCAGGGCTTGTCTTCTGTTAAACCAGTCCTGGGTGCCAAAAAAGTTGGGCACCACTGCTCTAGAACGCTGTGTTCTAAAAGCACATTGCGCTTACCTCAGTTACTCTGTGCTCCTCAGGCTGCTTGTTTCCAGTGGAGATCCCCAGGGGAACTGAGTCTGTGCCTCATTCCTATGCTGACAGTGGCTGGCAGGAGGCAGGCATCAGTGTTGAGTTTCTCCTGTTCTGCCTGCCCAAGGAGTTGTCATCCAAAATGCATTCTTACACCCCACAACCCCCACCAACTGCTACCCTCCTCTAGTCCTTATGGTCAGTATACCTTTTTATACCATACAATTGGACATAGTTTTATTTCATCTGCTGTTCTCTTCCCCTAATAGACTGTAAGCTGCTTAAGGGGCTATGTTCTAGAGTCTCTGGGCAGGTCTAGGGCTTAGACCCAGGTTGTTATTTAGTCGCTAAGTCATGTCCAACTCTTTTGTGACCCCATGGACTAGCTTGCCAGGCTCCATGGGATGTCCCAGGCAAGAATACTGAATTGGGTTGCCATTTCCTACTCCAGAGGATCTTCCCGACCCAGGGACTGAACACATGTCCCTGTGTCGGCAGGCAAATTCTTTACCAACTAGCCATCAGGGAAGCCCTGGGCCCAGGTACATGATATCCAATTAAATTTTAGGTGCATTGGAAAACACAAGACAGTGTGTTGTCTGTATCATAATTCTAACTTTTACACTGACTTTAGAGAGCGAGCCAGGGTTCTTTAGTCAAGGTCAATGCAGAAGCTGTGGAATTGCAGGTTTCTTTGTATAAAAATATTTGTTCCTATGAGCAGTGTTCACATAAAAGAAAAATGAAAAGTATAATAAAGAATAGAGGTGTGTGACTGACTTTTTAGAGGTTTGGCGTGGTAGGTTGAAATAAAAATATGTTTTTTTAGACAAAAGTCTGCTTCTTCCCCCTTGAATGTAGGCTGATCTTGGTGGCTTCTTTGATTAGTAGGATAAGCAGAAGTGATGTTCTGGCTGGGGCTAGGTCATAAGAAGCCTTTGTAGCATCTGACAGGCCTACTGGAGCTCTGAATCACCAGGTAATAAGTCCAACCACTACGTGGCCCTTAAACTATCTGGGGAGGGAAGCCAGAGAGAGGGGCCAGCTAGGTTCAGCCTTCTAGCTATCCATGCTAAGCCATCTGGGACCTACAGACTAGCCCAGCCATCACTGAATGTTTCCAAGCATTGCCAGTGGTGCTGCATGGGGGCAGAAAAATGGCCCAGCTGAGCTCTGCTGGAATGCCTGCTACAGAATTGAGATAAAATAAAATGGTGGTGGTTTTAATTCACAAGGTTTGGGGTTAGCTATACAGAGCTGAAACACTGGGAATGCTGAGCTCATGGTTTAACCTCTTTTTTTTTCAGTGTGACACATTTAGAAACAATATTATAAGACATTAGCTTCTACTGCACCAACATCTATGAAGGTATGCTCACCTGAAAAAGAAATACAATAATCTAGAAAATAATTTAAACTTTATGTTTTTGTAGTTGACTTCTCAAAAATGATGGTATACTCAAGAGCTCTCTTCGGAGTGGTTTTCCAATTTTATTCTCTTTTTTAGACTTTTCCATCAGAATGGTCACTTCTAAAAGTGGTTCCACATAAGGCTGGACAATGGGATAGGTGGTGACCCATTCATATTCTTTTACTTCCTTTTTCTTTACTCGAGGTTTCAGGAAAGGGGGAGCTTGTGCAGGTATTTTTTGAGCAAGTCGTTGAGCATTTCTTTGCTCTGTGAGTTCCCTCCCTCGAATCATTCGGTCTTGATGTCCCTTTATCTGTTTCTTTGCCCAGGCCACCCTGTACTGCTTGGCCTTAGCTTTGTGTTTTTTCTGGATGTTTTCAGTTGAAACATCCTTCTTCAAGCTTAATACTTCGTAGGAAGGAATTTCACTTGAGATGCTTTGAGGGAGCAGTTGATAATTGTGGTCTCTGAGGCCTCTGGCTTGTTCAGCTCGGTATATGTGTTTCTGTATCTGGTTCAGCTCTCTCTCGGACACTAAATAGTGCCATTTTTTAGCATCTTCTTTTTTTTCTGTTTTGTGGTCTCCTTTCCTTTTCCTCTGTTTTAATTTCCCCTTCTGGAACCATTTTGTGCTTGCATGCTTCTTCCAGCATTTTCTGGTAGCACTGATAGTAGTATGCCTCTGCTTGGGCGAACCGGAAGTCAAAAGACATGGCCTTTAGTTGATCAAGTCTTTCATTCTCCTGTTGAGTCTTTTGGGCTAGCAACTTCCTCACCTCTGGAGAATGGACACCACCTAAACTCTTGTCAAAGGGAAGTATCAGAGCTCTTTTCAGTTGGCTGTGCTTTATTCTCTATACAGGCCATGGCATAGTTCTCAGGTAGCCACAGCCCCGCCTGGCACCCTCACACTATGTCCCGGTTAGGCTCTTGTAACTGTTTCCTGTCTTCCTCTTCAAGCCCCCTCCCCTCCCCACCCCTCCCCTCCCCCTCCCCTCCCCCTGCATTCCCTTACATCCCCGAAAAACCAGAAGCAGGCCCTCAGGAACTCCTCCCACTGCAGGAACAACCCCATGCATCTATCCTGGACTCTGCCTTTTTGCCTTTTCACCTATCAAAAGCCAGTTCTGGGACTTTGCTGGTGGTCCAGCGGTTATGAATCCGTCTGCCAATGCAGGGGACATAGGTTTGATCCCTGGTCTGGGAAGACCCCCACATGCTGTGGGGCAGCTAAGCCCGTGTGCCCTAGAGCCTGTGCTGTGCAACAAGAGAAGCCACCACAATGAGAGGTCCGTGCACTGCAACAAGCGTAGCCCCTGCTCGCTGCAACCAGAGGAAGCCCGCGTGCAGTGATGAAGGCCCAGAGCAGGCAAAAAAATGTCAGTTCTTCCACCTGTTTGTCGAGCTTCAAGAACTTCAGTTTACAACGATCAAATTCCCTTCCCTGCTTCAAAATTTCCTGTCTACTGGATCAATCCATCAGCATAAAATTATGCTTTAGTATATATCATCTTGAAACAAAAAAAGGAAAACGCTTACTCTACGGACCGTCCCCTCTTTTGCTCCCCTTCGCTGTGTAACTTGAAGCAGTTACCTCTTAAGCTTGGCTTCCATCCTCCCCCCACCCCCTCGTCTGAGCCTGCTCTCGTCTGGGTCATCTGTGATCTCATTTTTGTGGCTGTCACATGGGCCTCTCAGCAGCATTCTCCAGAGGGGACCACTCTCTGCTCCTTGGAATACTTTACTTTCAGACTGTAGCCGAGAGCATGTGACTAAGGGTACACTGGGCCCCCGCGCTACTCCAGCCATTGGCCAAATGTCCCCAAGTAACCGAAAGGCCTTCCTACCTCATGGCCACCCCCTCCACCTGCTTCGCTGGCTGCCTTCTACATGTAATGGAGGAAAGTGTAGCAGAGAAACTCAACTTAGGACAGAGCAGTCACACTCAGGCTTCCTTGGACCAGGACAGTCTTGATCATTCAGTAAGTGATGTACCGTGTGCGTCCGGCACTGGAGTGGGAGGGAGGGGTGAGCGAGACCATCAGGGCACACAGGCTGCTCGGAGCGCACCTCCGCTTCACCTGGATATGCCTACTTCACAGCCTCACGCGTCTCTTCTCCCACAGTGCTTCCTTCAGTCTTCCTCTCTCAGTCCTGTCCCTTCTAACTTCAAAATGCCCCCACCCTAGAGGGAAGCAGCCTCTTATTAGCTTCCCTGAATCCACTTCTCTCCCTCTGTCTCCAGCCCCATCAGACCGGTCACACGGCAGCCAGCATGATCTCTGTGTTACATAAATCTGAACACACCACTTCTCCTGCACAGAAACCTGGGATGGCATCTTACTGCTTTGGGAGAAAAATCACAGAGTCCAGGGCGGCATCCATAAACTGGCTCCTGGTTATGGCTCCAAACAAGTCTCTCGGGCGGGCTCCTTGCTCCCTCTGCCGCAGCCACACTGACTCCTCTGTTCCACAACAACTTTCCCATCTGAGTCTTTTTGGGTATTCTTCCTTTCTATACTCCCAAACAAAATATAGCAACTCTCACTAGGGTACATATGGATATATTATAGTTCTTAGGTTTTTAGCCTAAGTGTCACTCCTTCAGACCTATAAACTCATTCAAATAAAACAAAATTCCTTTCACGACACTCCTCACAATCTCCAGCCACTATCTGTTTAATGTCCACATCCCTCACTAGTCTAAGTCCTTATTTTCTTCATTGGTGCCAGCCAGCACCACTGGTGCTCAATGAATCAAACAGTACAAGCAAAGCATGCTCCCTTGAAATTCCTGGGCCCTTTTTACCTGGGTGGTACATTTTTATGATTCTATGACTGGCTCCAATGTTCATGGTAAATGTTTTTCCTCACCTTAATCTTCTTTTCTAATGGAGAGTGGGAACCTACTGCAATCCGAGGGTCTTGAATATTTTTGGCCCAGGCCAATCTAGAAGAGCAAAAAGAGAAATTATACTAAGACTTGGAGGAAGGTTCTGGGAAACATACTCTGGTAGAATGGTAATGTGAGTTGATTTGGGGACTCACTTTTAATATGTAGCAAAAGGTGTTTCTGTGTGTCAATAGGCAGGGCTCTACGGTATGTTTTTTTCTTTTCTTGAATCAAGGAAGAAATGTTCTTTGGTAAAAGCATAAACAAAGAGCCAAATTGTATCTGAGGTTGAAGCTGTCAATAGTACATTCACCAGTGGAGAGGAGAGGCTGAGTTACGATTTCAACTTCCACAAACCACAGTTTGTGTATATTGTTAGTAGAACAGAGAACTTGCCTTTGATGAGAAGTTGTTTTTGAAGTTAAGTCCATTTTAAGTTCACTTATGCATGAGGTGATGAACAATAAATTTAATCTATAAGCTATCATTAATTTGCAATAACCGCTATGTAACTATAACATTTCATTAATCTTGTGAAAGATTTACATTTTAAATAGATAATAAAACAATCTGACAGCAAGAAAGAGTTGTGTTTTTAATTTAATGCAGAAAAATAAAGCAGAGACATTTACCACTGATGATAGAGCACAATCATATTTAGGCATCCTCAAGACCTTGTTTCTTAACCTGCTCAGTTAGCAAACAGGGTTCTCTGTTTAGCAATCTAGGTTGTAAATATTGTTTCTCTGACTTCTCTTAGCAAAAGAGAAGGATTTTATAACACAGAACTAGAAAAAAACCCACTATTTGCTATTTAATTTCTCAAAGACTCATTTCTGCTTTCATATTTTTTCTTTGTTAAGCAATTCTTATATTATCTCCATAGCAACATTTTAGAGTTTATCATACTCTTGGCATTATACTAAGAACGCAAATAGATTCCTTTGTTTAGTCTTCCAAACAGCCTCATTATCCCCCATTTCACGGCCAAGTGGACTGAGGTGAAGAGAGGTTCAGTGACTTGTTAAAGTCCCATAGTTTGTTTCAGAGGTGGGATGTCTGTGTGACTCCAGATCACATCCTCTTTCCTGTGCTGCACCCGTCCCCACACAAATGATACTCTCCTGCCTTTACTCAAAAAGTAAGGACGGTAATACCTACTGTTCTTCTGCACTCAGAGCCAGCCATTCTGAGTCGGTCACCAAAGGAGGCTGTGAGGGTTGGGTCTGCATTGCCAGCTGCTCCTTCTGCAGCCCCCCACTGTACCTTCTCTGAGCATCACTGGTTACTTTCGCTGCTCCTAGAGCCCCACACTGTTTATTTTTGGTGTCTTCTGCCTCAGCCATTGCCCTATCAATCGCCAGCTTTACGAGCAACATCTCTGCTCTTTACTCTTCCTCTCTTGGTGTCCTCTTCTCTCAGCTCTAATCTCCCATTCTCAATTCTGCAAATTCCTGTTTTCCAGCCATTAAAGTTTCTGGCCCTCTTGCAGACTTTTCAGCTACCTACTGTTGATCCTTCAGGATGCCTTGGTCTGATTTCTAGGGCAACCAGAAGCAGTCACAAGCTTTTTATGTGTCATCACTATCCTAGATTCAAACTACTGTGAGGTGGTAGGTGGAGACAGCATCTGCTTGGCAGGACATGAGCTTTATGGAGAGCTGGGCTAAGTGGCCACAGACAGAAAGTAGAAGGGCCTGTGTTTTATACATAGAAGTGTCCCAGTTTAGGGCAGTTAGAGAAAGCATCTTTCAAGCTAACATGAACATCTTTCTCCTTTTGGAATATTGTATCCCTTCCATGGGAATGGAATTGTGGTCGGTGGAGAACCCTGGAGTGGATGCTGTAGGTACACAGGAGCAGGAGGAGGTTGGACAAGTGGCAGGTGGGCAAGTGGCGTGGTCTCATTATTACTTAGCTGGCTGTCACTCACCTAAATACTGTTCCTGCAATGAAGTTTTGAGCTTTGATACTGTTTAATATACTTCTAGTCATATACTATTTAATTATTAATATGTTCATAACTGGTCACTGAAGAAGCAGAAAAGACACCAATGTTGAAATAACATTAATGAAAATGACTCTGCATAGTCACATTAGGATACCCTTCACCATACATGTAAGCGGCATCCATTCAAACAAAGTCCTCATGTAGCCCATTATGATGTCTCTAGTTCTTAAAAAAAAAAAAAAGTGAAAAGGAGAAAATACAGTGATTAATTACAACCTGGCTTTTTGTTCAGTAGAAATAAAACCTACCCCTTCTAAAAAGTGCTGTTTGTAGAGATGCACTTGAAACCACAGTCTCCAACTCATTCAGTAGTAAATGACTTAAAAAAGTAAATATGGGTATTTTATGACGAAATAATAATCAAAGAATTTCAAACATTAAGTCATGAAAGTATTTTATTACTGTTTATCTTTCTCTGTCCCTTTAATCTGTGTTTTTATATTTAAACTGTAGATAACATTTTTGGGTCTCATTTTTTATCCAGTCTGATAGTCTTTTTTAATTCCTGTATTTAGACCATTGGTGTTTTAAAGTGATCATTGATATAATTGGATTAGTATCTACCATATGTGTTGCTGTTTTCTACTTGTTGCTCTTGCTTTACCTTAGTCTTCCCCTCTTACTTTGCCTTCAGTTCAGCCACTCAGTTGTACCTGACTCTCTGCAACCTCATGGACTGCAGCACGTCAGGCTTACTTTCCATCACCAACTCCCAGAGCTTGCTCAAACTCACGTCCATCGCTGGTGATGCCATCCAGCCACCTCATCCTCTGTCATATCTTGCCTTGTCATCCTTGTCGTATTTTGTCATATCTGGTGTTCATTAAACATTTTATAATTCTATTTTTTCTCCTCTCTTAGCATAACAATTATGTTTGCTTTTTTAAATGGTTGCCATTGAGTTTGCAGCATATATTTACAACTAATCCAAGTTCTTCTTCAAAGAGCTACTACACAGGCAGTGCAGGTACTTTTTTATAACAGTATTCACAGTTCCTACCTGGTTGTGGTTTAGTTACTACGTCATGTGCGACTCTTGTGACCCCGTGGACTGTAGCCCGCCAGCCTCCTCTGTCAATGGGATTCTCAAGGCGGGAATACTGGAGTGGGTTGCCATTTCCTTCTCCAGGGATCTTCCTGACCCATGAATCGAACTCTGGTCTCCTGCATTGCAGGTGGATTCTTTACCGACTAAGCTATGAGGGAAGCCCTTGGAGTTCCTGCCTCCTATCCCTTAAAACACTGCTATCACTCATTTCACTTATCTATAAGTTTGCACCCTGTATTATTATTTTAACTAAAAAATCTGTTATCTGTCAGATCAACTAAGATTCTGAAAGATTAAAAATTGATTTTCAGTTTAGTTCAGTCGCTCAGTAGTGTCCGACTCTTTGCGACCCCATGAATTGCAGCACACCAGGCCTCCCTGTCCATCACCAACTCCTGGAGTTCACTCAGACTCACGTCCATTGAGTCAGTGATGCCATCCAGCCATCTCATCCTCTGTCGTCCCCTTCTCCTCCTGCCCCCAATCTCTCCCAGCATCAGAGTCTTTTCCAATGAGTTAATTCTTTGCATGAGGTATTTTACCTCTCCATTTATTCCTTCTCTATTGCTCTTCTTTTAAAAGTAGGTCTGAGTTTCTCACCTGTATTATTTTCTGTCTTTCTGGGGAAATTTCTTAAACATTTCTTGCAAATCAGATCTAATGGTGACAAATCCCCTCCATTTTTCTTTGAGAAAGTCTTCTCTTTCACATTTGAAGGATAATTTTGCTGGATACAGAATCCTAGGCTGGTGGTATTTTTCAATACTTGAAATATTTCACTTCCCTTTCTTCTTGCTTGCATGGTTTCTAACAAGAAGACTGATATAATACTTATCCTTGCTCCTCTATAGATAAAAATTTTTCCTCTCTTGTCTTTTTCGAAGATTTCTTTTTGTCTTCAAGAATTCGTTTTGAAGATTTTCTGTAGTTTGAACATGATATGCCTACATGCAGGTTTTTGGCATTTATCCTGCTTGTCTGTACTGCCTCAATTTAAAAATCCAAATAAATTTAAATAAAAGTTGTTTCCCTGTCACACTATCCACATTTTAGGTGCTCAGTAGGCACATGTGGCTAGTGGCTACCAGTGCGTATTTGCATGTATGCTAAGTTGCTTCAGTCGTGTTTGACTGTGTGACCCCATGGACTGCAGCCTGCCAGGCTCCTCTGTCCATGGAATTCTCCAGGCAAGAATACTGACTGGAGCGGAAGCATCTAGACAGAGGAGGGAAGGGGTCTAATCTGAGGTCTCCTGGCAGTGAGTGCCCCACAGAGGAAAGTGTCTTCTAGGATCCCACCCTTACCTGAGATACCTGGTGCCCATATCTAGCTCCTTGCCTCTGCTCATAACACAGCTCTTTCCTAGCATGTCCCTCTTCTCTGTGTTTAATTGCACACCCCTCCCAAACTTGCTAACTACTTAACAACACTTTATTCAAAGAAACACATTTCACTTTTAAATTAAAATTTTAATTAAATCAATTAACTTTTATTTTGGCTGTGCTGGATCTTTGCTGCTGTACAAGGGCTTTCTCTAGTTGTGGAGAGCAGTGGCTACTCTAGTTGTGCTGCATGGGTTTCTCATTGCAGTGGCTTCTCCTGTTGCAGAGCATGGACTCTAGGGCACGCAGGTGGCTCTCAGGCTCTAGAGAGCCTCAGCAGTTGTGGCACATGGGCTTAGTTGCCCCATGGCATGTGGATGAAGGATTGAACCCATGTGGCCTGCACAGGCAGACGGATTCTTAACCACTGGACCAGGGAAGTCCCATATTTCACTTTAATGCAAGAATCATGGGTCTATTACCATGCAGAGTCCTTCACATCATTAGTGCCTAGGATCGAACCTCAGACTTAAGTTTCGTAAACTCAATTTCACACTCAAGTTTATGTAAACTGTTAATGGAACCAAACATGCTAGTGTTGTCAGCATTTTATTGTCAAGTATGAAAGTTAAAAACAAAGACAACTATCTGTAATTGGCAGTTTCATAAATAAAAGGACATTCTAATAGTGCCCTCCTCCAACTCCCCAAACTTCTGCCCCAAGATTGAAACTAAATGAAACTTTGCATTGTTTTTCTCATTAGGGCCTGAAAGATGAAAATTTTGTGCCTAGTGAAGTCACTCAGTCGTTTCTGACTCTTTGCAACCTCATGGACTGTAGCCTACCAGGCTCCTCCATCCATGGGATTTTCCAGGCAAGAGTACTGGAGTGGGTTGGCATTTCATCCTTCAGGGATCTTCCCAACCCAGGGATGGAACCCGGGTCTGTTGTGTGACACAAGTCCAAACCTCGTATTTGTCGATCTCTTTTCTTCTTCAATTAATTTTTAAAAAATCACCTTTTCCTCCTATTTGTCTATTACCAGTTGTATGATCTTAGGCAAGTTATATGGCCTCTCTGGCCTTTGTTTCCTTTGTTGTCCAGAAAAGGACAAGAAATAGTCACATCTGCTGTAATAAAATGGACAAGGTCTGTGTTTAAGAACATGGGTACTGAGATCTAGTAAGGAGCCTTTAAATCTAAGGAGTTGGGAGGAGCTGGATAAAGCTAGGGTCTTCCTGCATGCTACATAGCTATCCTTAGGCTTTTTTTTTCTCATTGTGTGAGGCACAGGTGATGCTTAGCAATATGACCTCTTAACAGACACACAGCCAGCACAGTGGGTGTTGGGGTCAAGAATGTTGAAACTGACTTCAAAAGTTTACCTGTTTCTCCAAGTTTCATGATTTCACCTTTTTAAACCTTGTAAAAAGATGATCAACTTTATTGCCAACAGGGGAAAAACGTAAGGACAGGCTGGTTTAAATTATTTGCCTATATAGAGTTAAAGATTAAGGAATACTACTTCGTTGGAGGCAGTCACTCATTTTTATACTTTACTCCTGGATTGTTACTCTTTGAAAAATCCCCTTTAAAATAGTGGTTGCAAACTGGAGACCTGTGCACTGAATTCAGCTTATATACATGTTGTATTTGGCCTGTACAGTTAAAAAGTTCTTTTAAAATAACATTTAAAAGCTGTACTAAGGGGGAAAAATCTGAATTTCAGCTTCTGTTTGAAAGTTGCAAGATACGGTGGCACTGGGCACAAGACAGCAACTGGCTCTGACGTTTGTCTTCTTTAAAAGAGGGAAGTGTTCAATTCGCCTACTCTGCCAATCCACTGAACACCTACATGTGTACTCCAACCTAGGGGATATTTACTAAGTACCTGCTAGTTTGGAAGACGCTAGAATTGGCGAGGACAGTCTGAGATGTTAACTTTTAAACCGAGATCTGCAGGCTCTGGAAACAGTGATGACAACCTCTGTGCCTCAGTTTCCTTATGTGTAAACTGCGTCTGACAACCTGCAGTTGTGGGAAGGATCAGCGATGGAGTAACTGCAAAGGGCTGGCTTGAACTCGGGATCTCGGGGGGAGGGGCGGATGGGCACCGCTACAATCCACGTTCATCCTGGGAGGCCCCCGGACCCAACACCGACGGGGGGGCCCCTAGGCGCTGGGACCCACCGCACCGGCCTCGTTCTCTACTCCTCCCCGCCGCGGGCCCCCGCGTTCCGCGAGGTCGGCCCCGGGGCGCCAAGAGGCGTGGCCGGCCCGCGCGAACCTGGAGGCAGCCATGGCTTCGATGGTGGAGTTCAAGGGACTCAAGGCCGGCTACCGCTGCGGCTACTGCGACTCCGAGGAGGGCAAAGCGTCCTGTGGTGAGTGGTCGGGCCAACGGGGTGGGCGCGGCCGCCTGGCTTCCAAACCGCCACACCGCCCGCCGCGCTCCAGGCCAGGCCCTCGCGGGCAGGCCCCACTCCCCAGCTCCCGCTTCCCTTCCCTACGCGTTTCTTCCCAGACCGTGGCCCTTCACATTCTGTCTCTCGGTCTCACCCTTACCGAAGATGGCGGTCTCTTTCGGAGAAAGAGCGGAAATAGCGGAAGGCTGCCCTTGGTCAAGATGGCGCAGGCGGCTTCAGCGCCGAGGGCGCTCCCGGCGAGGCTTGGCCTGCTGGCGCCCGGGCGGCGCGGTGCATTGTGGGGTGGCGGCGGCGGTGGCGGGGTTGGGTTGGGCCGCGCGTCGCGTTTGAGGGGCTGGGGCCATGGCGTCCTGGGCCGCGCTTTCGCCCAGCATCGTGGAATATTTCGAGGGCGAGGACTTCTACCGCTGCGGCTACTGCAAGAACGAGTTGGGCAGTCGCTCCAATGGTGAGCGGGCCGGGCTAGCGGCCGGGGAAGGGCGCCGGTGGCTCGGCGGCGGGCGGGTGTCCTCGGGGGGTCGCGGCGTCTCCGGCCGAGTGGCTGAAGAGTCGTGTCCAGGCTGCGGCCCGGGCGTAGCCCCTGCGCCGTCCGGCCCTCGTGGAGCGAATGCGGAATGCGGTTCTCCCCGAGTGCCGTGGCTGTCAGAATTTGAAAACGGACCTCACCCCTGATGGAGCAGGGAAGCTTCTAGAGGCTCATTTCACACAGGCGGTCGGACTTGCGAGATAATGTGTGTCTCGCAGGAGCCAAGTGTGTCAACAGGTGTCCGTCGTCAGTGGGAGACCGTTAAGTACGCGCCTGTCGGGGAGCGCTGTGGCGTGGTCAGTTACAGGGGCTGACCTGTGATTTCAGATGCTGCTCTCGGGGTGTCCCCGGTGGTCAGCGCAAGCCGCGGGGTTGCGGGACAGTGGATGTCGGGTGCTGTCTGTGTAGACGGCTGTGTATGTGTGTATGTAAAACACACGTGCGTGGATATCCCTGGATACAATGTCTCTGGAAAAATGTACAAGAAACGGCTCGACGGTAGTCGCTACTCGCGAGGGGCCCCTGTTAGAACACAACAGCTTGGAAATGGTACCAGGTGCTTGTCATTTCTCCACCCACCTCGGTGACCACGACAGAGCCAGCCTACAGAGCCCCCTCCCGTGATTCAAGTTTCTTTTGGAAGAATTTTTGTTCGTTTGTAAACGGAACGTCATGTTTATTTCCTGCAGTGTCATGCTTTGGCAAAAATATATACACTTATTTTAAAGAATAATCTAGCATTATGGGAAACGGGGTATCCTTGGAGACTTAAATTTGGGTGGTTTCAGTATTAAAAAAAAGTTTTGTCCTGCCCTGGGGTAGTGATTTGGACGATGATGGTGTGTCCGTGTACTCATTAATTAAAAATGTTTAATAACTTTTAAAAATTAAAAGTTTATTAACTTCTTGTGGGTGAGAGGCGGTAGAATGCAGTATTAACGCAGTCGTTAGCGACAGTTATAAAGATGAGTTAAAGTGAAAAAAATGTATAGTCTTGGGTTAAACGGAGGAAATAAGGAGGATGCAAATAACGGGTGAGATGATTACTGCCCAGGGAGGGAGAAACCCATAAGGTAACAGTGACTGCATTAGGGTAGTAGAGATTTCTTCTCTTCTCTGTTTCAAATTTTATTATTATGGTTATAATATATATCTAAGAAATTTATATTATAGTATTTATTTATATAGTATTTATTTTATAGTATTTATAATATAGATTTATTATATAACAATACAGTCTATGGAATTCTCCTGGCCAGAGTACTGGAGTGGGTAGCCTTTCCCTAATCTAGGGGATTTTCCCAATCCAGGAATCAAACCCAGGTCTCCCGCATTGCGGGTGGGTTCTTTACCAGCTGCCAGGGAAACCCAAGAACACCAGAGCTGGAGTGGGTAGCCTATCCTTTTTTCAGCTGATCTTGCCGACCCAGGAATCCAACTCGGGTCTCCTGCGTTGCAGGCGGATTCTTTACCAGCTGAGCTACCAGGGAATCCCGCATGTAATGATAATTTAAGTTATACATGTCTAAAATTAATATTAGGTCCTTAACTACTTTCCTAGTAATTTTGGTAAGAGAAAATCGATTAATACAGATGTCCTTTGTTTAGTTTTATGGAAAAAACCTACTTTCACCCTTTTCACCTAAAGAGACACCTGTAAATTTCTATCACTTCTATCATCTTGTTTTTCATTTTAATAATAATCTTTACTATAGGGCACTCCACATATTAGGTAGGAAGGTTTTATTATTTCCATTTTACAGATGAGGAAATTGAGCCTCATAGAGTAACTTGGTGTTAATGAGCACCACCCAGGCTTCAGACATTTCTGTTGTATTTATGCCCTTGCTTTTCTCACTACATCCTGTTCTATCAAGCCTGTCTCTGTCTTTTCATACTTTTGATGGGTTTACTGTTCCCAAGAGTAAAATTCATTTTTCTTTACCATTAATTCAGTGTTTTCTCATAATCTTCATTTTTTTATGGTTGCATAATTTTTTTCATCATGTTGATAACAAATTAGTGTCTGTAATCACTTTTCTGTTCAAAGGCATTTGGATTACTTTCATTTTTTATGCTTAAAAGGAATATTGCTGTATGTATATTTTTGTCTTATTTTCAGTATAAGCAGATTAAAATAAGGAGAATTTATATGCACAAGAACACATTTGCTTTCTAATTGTTCTGAAGAGACCAGATTATTAAACTATTGGGGTCATTATTATGGCTTAAAGGTGTGATGTAGTTTGCAGTGGGGTCTTAAATTTATGGTGTCACAGAGACTGTTGACTAATTCTTAAGTGCATGTGATCACGTTCTGTGTTTTATTTTTAAAATTAAGGTTAAATACATCATGTGTTTCATTTGTGTTGTGTATTGTGTTAAACTAAAAAGGACGAAGTATGTGCAGACTTTGATTTCTCCAGTGTGAGCTGGATTTTTTTTTGCTTCAGTATTCACACTTTAAAAATAATGCTTTGAATTTAGAAAAGTAAAAAGTTCCACCCATTGTTATGAACATGGCACTTATTTTTCAGGCATGTGGGCACATTCAATGACTGTGCAGGATTACCAGGATCTCATAGATCGAGGATGGCGAAGGTAAATGCCGTTAATGTAAAGATCCTTCTGACGGTACTCAGGTTCTTCTTGTAATTGGAACATACTATTTGCCTTTAAAATGTTTTCCTGTGGTTGGAAATAGGTTTAATAAAATTTTCATTATATTTTGTGTGTAGAGATTGTTTTCTCCTTTTAAGGATGTTTATTAGGAAAATTTCACAGATGTAGCAAGAACACTATAATGAACTTCATGTACTAATCACCAGGCATCAAAAGTTGTTAACATTTTGCCAGTCTTGTTTCATCAATTTTCCTTGCTCCCTTCAATGGACTGAATGTGTCTCCCCCAGAGTTCATATGTTAAGTCCTATATGGAGGTGGGGCTTTTGGGAGGTGGTTAGGTCATGAAGATGGATGGGATCGTGAATGGGATTCTAGTGCCTTTATAGAAGAGACCACAGAGGGTTCCCTTGCCCCTTCTGCCACGTGAGGCTATGTAGAAAAGATGAACCAGAAAGCTTGTCTTCACTGGACATCATTTCTGTTGGCACCTTGATCTTGGACTTCCCAGCCCCAGAACTACCAGGAATGTATTTCTGTTGCTTATAAGTCACTCAGTCTATGGTATTTTGTTATAGCAGCTTCAGTGGAATGAGCTATTCCCCCCTTCCCTCCTCCCACAAAATTAGTTATGTTTCTAAGAGAGAAGGATTTTTTTTCTCTGAACATATCCATGCTTTCCAATTTAATGATAATTTAATGTCACCTGTTACCTAGTTTTGAGATTTTCTGCTCATCTCAAAAAATTTTCTTTTACAGTTGGTTTATTTGAATCGAATTTCCTTAAGGTCCACACATTGCCTTTGATGGCCGTGTTTTTTTTGGCAGCTATTTTTGTGTAGATGATTTTAGAATAACTGTTAGGTAAGGTTCCTTACATAAGTATGAGCAATATTAAGTGCCCTGTACCAGTACTGCCCAGAAGACACAGATTGAGCACAGCAAATGAAACTTCACAGCTTTCCTTAAACATAATAATGAGGCCCAAAATGTGGGTAGATGTAGGTCAGATGTGGCAGGACTTTGTGTGCCATGATAAAGAAATTTATTTTTATTTTTTTAATGGTCCAGGGGAGCTATTGAAGGCTTTTATGTCAGAGAGAAAAGTGATGGAATTTGAGAACTGGAAATGATGATTCAGATAGTAGAGAGGTATCTGAGGAAGTGATTCTGAAGGCAGGAAAATGAGTCCCAGAGATTACTGCAGTGTCCAGGTGTGAGGTGGTGAGGAGCTGCTGTCCTAGTCAGGAGCGGTGACTGTAGATTAGGAGCTGGATCAGAGGGGGCACACTCACGAGACGTTTCAGAGGTAGAACGCTTGCTGGCAGCATATGGAGGTGCATGGGAGGGAAGAGCCTAGGAGGACTCCCAGATTTTCGGCTCGGGAACTCAACTCCTGTGTGTTTGCTAGGACTGCCATAACAGAACACCACAGTTTGGGCCGCTGGAGTGAGAGAAATGTATTTTCTCATGGTTCTGTAGGCTGGAAGTACAGAATCCAGGTGTCCACAGCTTTGGTTTTTCCTGCAGCTTCTCTCCTTACCTTATACCTGGTTGCCTTTTTGCTGTGTCCTCACGTGGTCCTTTCTCTTTGTGTGTGCATATCTACTGTTTAGTGTGTCTTTTAAACAATTATTTATTTCCTTTTGGCTGTGTTGGGTCTTCTTTGCTGCGAAGGCTTTTCCCCAGTTGCGGTCATCAGGGGCAACTCTTGCTGCAGTGCATGGCTTCTCAGTGCGGTGGCTTCTCTTGTGGAACTCAGGCCCTGAGGCCCTCAGCCTTCAGGAGTTGGGGCTCCTAGGCTCTAGAGCAGAGACTTAATAGTTGTGGCGCATGGGCTTAGTTGCTCCGGGCATGTGGGATCTTCCCGGATCAGGGATCGAATCCATGTCTCCTGCATTGGCAGGAGGATTCTTTATCACTGAGCCCCTAGGGAAGCCCTGATGTTTCTTTTTATGTCCAATTTCCTTCTGTGATTAAGAACCCCAGTCCAGTTGGATTTGGGCATATCCAAATCTGGACAGAATTGTGCTTGTAGTGTCATGGCTCTGTATGAGCGGAGATCCGTAAAGCATGGAAAAGATCAGGTTGGCTTGGGAGTACATCATGCTGGTGCCTGTGGAACCCCCACATGTGGATGTCATATGAGCAACACGCATCAGCCCCACAGCATCCTGGCAGCCTTTTCAGTATCAAAGTGGGCGGTGGATGGAGGCATGGAAGGGATTGCAGATGCTTGATGAGAGGGTAATTGAGGTTACCTCGGTTATCAGCTGTGGAGTACATATGCCAAGGTTTAGGAAAGGAAAACTTGGACCCTGGTCCATGGATTACCCATCATGTAAGATCATTTAGCTTGTGAAGAGTAACTCAACCTCAGTTTTTACCCTATTGATTAGATTTTTACCTTAGTTAATTTCATATTCCTGTACTAATCTACTTTGCTGCCTATGAGAAATATGTATGAAATTAACAAAGCTATTCTATAATTTTAGAAGCGGGAAATATGTGTACAAACCTGTCATGAATCAAACATGTTGTCCTCAGTATACCATAAGGTAAGAATTTTGATTATTTTCTATTAATATGAAGATTATATAAAATTTTTAGTAGAATCCTGCTTTTTTAAGTGTATTTCTGTTCTAGGTACACATTCTTTATAAAAAATCAGACAAGTTTTTTCTGTATACTGATGCTGTATTCATATGCTAATCAATAGCTTTTAATAATATGGTTTGATTAGTTCAGATATAAATATTAATGTGATATAAATATACTATTTAGCAATCTAGTCAATAATACATGAAATATTGGGAGAATATTGGCAAATACTTAAATTAGTTTTAGGTATCAAATTTTTATCACTTTAGCTTGGAGTCGCAAAGAGTTGTACACGATTTAGCGACTGAAAACAACAATCACCAATTCCAATTCCCTTGTGTATTATTTGACACAGTGCTTTCATTCATTCAGTGCTGCAGAATCCTGTGTAAGGAATAAGGAAGAGGAGCCTGGCATTTAACCTGCGTCTGTTTAGAATCTGGTCTTCTTCACTGGAAAACTCAAACTCAAAAGTCTGGTTTCCTACAGAGTGTTTGCTTGGTTTTTCTTAATATTTTGTGTTTCTCTTGTGCCCCCACTTACTCCACCCTAACATGGAAGGATTTTTCCCTTTTTCTCTGATTAGGAAGGTCCCTCTTCTTCCTCATCATCATCTTCCCCTCCCCCTTCCTCTTCCCTTTCCTCTCCCTCTTCCCCTTCTTCTGGTAGCAAAAATAGGGAAAGTTGGTTAACATTGTGAAGAATATGTCTACAGTTTCAATCTGTAATGTATACTCTAGATAAAGCAAGCACAGTTGTGTCCATCATGCTCCGTGGGTCCTCACATCTCTTTCCCTTAGTTACTCTTAACTTGTTTTGTGGTTGTAGACTGTTTTGAGAATTTGATAACAAAACAAGATAGGGAACATATAGACAAAAATAATGTAACGTTGAACATACTAATTTTAAGGTGATCACTGACTTTCAAAATTCACTGATTCTTGGTTAATCCTTTCTGTTCTCTAACTGGTCAAGGGACTGGTACAATAAAGAAAAAAGATGACTATCTGTACTGACAACATCTCATTTAGTATAAAATGACAGAGTACCTCTTTCAGCTTTAGCCCTATGAAGGGGTAACGTCTTCAAAGACAGAAATTGTTTTCCTTCTGATAACAATTTCTAATTGGATTATGGCTAGGATTCTGTTCAAATAAGTCTGAAGTTGATTGGCCTGAACCCTGAGAATCTCTATTCAGAAAAGGCCCATTTCAGTGGGTTAAGAAAAAGATAGAAGCATCTATAATTTATTGGGTTCCTGTCTCATATAAAGCACTGTTCAGGTGTGTTGCTTTTATGAAAAGGGACTCAATGAACATTGCAAGACAAAGTATTTACAAAATGTGCTTTTTTTTTTTTTTTTTTGCATTTTGTAATTTTACATGGGGTCAAACATTTTCTGAAGGGACCTCCCTGGTGATCCAGTGCCTAAGACTCCAAGCTCCCAATGCAGGTGGCCCCAGTTTGATCCATGGTCAGGGGACCTAATCCAATATCCTGCAACAAAAGATCCTGAGTGTCACGACTAATACCTAGTGCAGCCAAATTAAAAAAAGAAATTTCCTGAACTGTTACTCTTTATACAACTTCGTTTTTACATGTTGATTTTTTTGGGAGTCATTTTGCATATGCTTTGGGTTATTTTGCTGTTTACTACAGTAGTTGTGCAGTGAAGCCTTAGGTAAAGGCAATGTGGTCTAGCCTACAACTTTGCTTTTTGTTAGGCAAATGCTAGAGTGGAGAAGGCAATGGCACCCCACTCCAGTGTTCTTGCCTGGAGAATCCCAGGGACGGGGGAGCCTGGTGGGCTGCCGTCTATGAGGTCACACAGAGTCGGACACGACTGAAGCGACTTAGCAGCAGCAGCAGTCTTTGAGGCACCTGTTACCAGTTTATCTAGACGTGCTCCCCCAGAGGTGTAGATTTCCTCTTGCTATGTTTAGATGCTTTAGGTACTGTATCATTTTTATCTTCTTGATGAAAATCGTAACAGAATCTTGTGACCTGCTGTGATCTGAATAGATTGCCTCTGTGACTTCCCTGGTGGCTCAGATGGTAAAGTGTCTGTCTACGCTGTGGGAGACCCGAGTTCGATCCCTGGGTTGGGAAGATCCCTTGGAGAGGGAAATGGCAATCCACTCCAGTACTATTGCCTGGAAAATCCCATGGACAGAGGAGCCTGGTAGGCTACAGTCCATGGGGTTGCAAAGAGTTGGACATGACTGAGCGACTTCACGTTCACGTTCACGTGCCTGATAAATCACTGGAGTTTCTTTTTGACTCTATCTTGAGGATTCCTTTTGGGTCTTGGTTTGCATCTTGTCTTTTCTACTCTCTTGTGTTATTCCTTTATTTTAGTGAAGTACCTTTTCTAATAGTTTCTTGAGAAAAAGTGCGTAAGAGGTAAATTTTTTTAGACTTTGGATATGTTTCCACTGACTGCTCATACTTAAAGTTTGGCTGGGTATAGCAGTGTAGATTGAAAATAATTTTCCTTTAGAATTTCGAAAGCTTTGCTCCATTGTTGTCTTATTGCTGTTGAGCAGTTCAGTGGCATTCTGATTCTTGTTCCTTTGTCCAAAATGTTTTCTTTCTCTTTGGAAGTGTTTTTTTGTCTTTAGTGATGTTTCATAATATGTTTCATAACATGTTTGGCGGCACATCTGTTTTCATTCATTACATACGTGCTTGAGACTCCTCTTGTCTAGGGGCTCCTCCCATCATGGCCCAGGGAAATTTTCTTGTGTTATTTCGTTGATCCTCTCCTTACCATTTTCTTCTTTCTCTTTTCTTATGTCTTTATTTAGACATTGGACCTTTTAGACTGGTTCTCTTATTATTATTTTTCTCTTCGATTTCCCATGTCTTTTCAGAGATTTTCTCAACTTCATTTTCCAAGTCTTCAGTTTTCTATATAACTTTTAATTTTTTCTACTCTATTTTTACTTCTAAGAGAGATTTTTGTTCTTGGGCTCTTAAGTTTTTTAAGGTTTCCTTCTCCCTGTACACTTGATATCCTGCAAGTTACTTTCTTCAACCTTTTGGCACCTATCTTTGCTTTAGAGGCCCTCCTCAAGTGTCTAGTGATTACAACCTTCCAGTGTCCCATTGGAAATTTTATGTACCTTGGTGGTTAAGTAGGGTGGTTTGGCTAACCTCTTCTTTGGGGGAATCTCTGGGTCAGTATTTTTCATTCTGATCACATTCTGGAGAGAAAGTATCATCTGCTGATGTTCTGGGACTGGGTTGGGGATGTGGGTGACAGAGATCTCAGTGCTTAGCATGATGGATTTCATTTAAGCTTACTGTTGGCTGTGAACACTGTTTTCAGCTGTGCCTGTATTCCTCACAGAAGAGGCCTCCCCCCCCCCTTTTTTTTTTTTTACCCTTTCTGAAAAGTTTGCAATTTTCTACTGGGTTTAGAGACTCATCTGTGCTGAGCAGCGGAGAGTATGAGATAATAACTTCTTGCAAAACAAACTTTCAAGGGATCTTCCTAGTTCCACACCTGCTTTCATTCTTCTCTCCCACGGTATCAGTTATCGCCAATCCTTAAGACTTTTAGGGGTAGTGTGGAGAAAATTGGGTATATTTTTGGCTTTCCCCGCTGTTGGCTTAGGATTCAGTTTCTCTGGTCTGCTAAGTCAGTTAGCACTTGTACATCTGCTTTCTAGTTTCCAGTGTTTCTTCCATTATTTTTTTTCCTAGTGCTTTATGTCTTTTGCTTTTTTTTTTTTTTTTTTAATAATCCCTTAACTGTATTTTAGTGACTTTTGAGATGGGGTTAGAGACTACTTTAAGCCCTATCTTTACCCAGAAATCCCAGTCATGAGCTTTTCTTCACTGTACTGTTATCTAGAACTGATTTTATTTCTTCACAGTTTTAGTTCACTTTTTAAATACTTATTTTGCTTTCCTAGGTGCCGACCTTTACAGTTTCAGCCATCAAAATCTCACAAGAAGGTTTTGAAAAAAATGTTGAAATTTCTGGCTAAAGGGGAAATTTCAAAAGGAAGTTGTGAGGGTAAGATGAGATGGCGGCTAAAAACTTTATTTTAAATACATGTTTCTTGCCAAGGTTCTTGCTTTCATTCATTTCCTAGGTAGCGGAAGGAGGTCCCACTACAGTTAGGAAGTACTCTTACTGTGATGATGATGGCTGCTCTTAGCTCTGCTGTTACACTGCTACCACTGGCCCCCACATCAGGGAGATGGGGAATATATGCCAGGGAGAGTCTAGCTTGCGAGGAAGACAGGACCATTTTAAAGATGTCATTTCCTGGAATTTATGGAAATTTTAGTTTTCCTGATTCTTTGAGAATTCTTCATTTTCTTTGATCCTAATGATACCTTATGAAGTAAATACAAAGTGATATAGTCTCTGGGCTTCCCTGGTGGCTCAGCGGTAAATAATCTGCCTGCAGTGCAGGAGACCCAGGTTCAATCTCTGGGTTGGAAAGATCCCTTGGAGGAGAGCATGGCAACCACTCCAGTGCTCTTGCCTGGAGACTCCCATGGACAGAGGAGCCTGGCGTGCTACATTCCATAGGGTAGCACAGAGTCAGACACGACTGAGGTGACTAAACAGCAACAACAGCACTGTCTCTGGAGAAATAAATGTTTATTATATACAGCTTACATAAGATGACATAATTACTTACAATGCAGAGTAAAGCTCAGATTTTCCATGTTTGAGTAAGGTCTTCAGTAAATTATATTGCCAGAAAGTGAAAAGTGAAAGTTGCTCAGTCCTGTTCAACTCTTTGTGACCCAGTGGACTATACAGCCATGGCATTCTCCAGGCCAGAATACTGGAGTGGGTAGCCTTTCTCTTCTCCAGGGGATCTTCCCAACCCAGGGATTGAACCCAGGTCTCCCACATTGGAAATGGATTCTTTACCAGCTGAGCCACAGGGGAAGCCCAAGAATACCAGAGTAGGTAGCCTATCCCTTCTCCAGAGGATCTTCCCAACCCAAGAATCGAACCAGGGTCTCCTGCATTGCAGACGGATTCTTTACCAACTGAGCTATCAGGGAAGCCCTGATAATAATTCTTATATTGCCTGAAGCTTTATTATTTTTTTTTCTTATGAATTTTGAATTTGGGTGTATTTCCTCAAATGGCCTAGTAACATTTAATTAACTTGGGTTTCTTTGCCTTTTCAGTGTTTTGCTATTCTTTCTTTTTTATTTTAGCATTTTCCCATAGGCACTCCCTAACACATGACCATAAGAATTGGGAATGCTGCCCATCTTTATAGCTCTTTCTCATTTCTGCCATAGGAAATGGCCTACCCTGAGAGCCTCCCACCCCAGTGTTAGCTTGTTAATTCATCCCCCTAGTATGTTTTGAATGCTTACAATGTCCCAGTCCCTCTTTTAAGCACTGGAGATACAATGGCCAGCAAAACAGGTACGTTCTTTGCCCTCATGCACTGCCCTTTATAGAGCAGGATTCAGGACAACTTGGAGCAAATTTGGCTGAGCTGGGGGCAACAAAGAGGCCAGAAGACTCCAGGTCATACTGAAAACATCAGAATTTTGGTGTAGCTTTCTGCTTGGTGTTGTTGGTAGGAATCACGTTCTGAGTTTCAAAGATTAATATTCAGATATGTTTTGAGGATACTGTCCATTTGTAAGTTGAGGATTACTTGTCCTTTTATGTAGTTTTTACATTTGGTTTTTTATTTGACTTGTAGGCTTTTGAATTATTTATGTCTGCGACTTAATTCATAGGAATGATGTATTCATTAGGATAAAACTAGATAACTGTAACGAGGAGACACCAAAATGCAATGACTAAAAATTAATAGAAGTCTGGTTCTGTCCTTGCATCACAGTCCAGGGCAGGTTTTCCAGGTTGGCCTGCAGCCCACCGCCACACTTTGTCCCCCCCGACCCCGCCATTCTGGATCTCTCTTCAAGTGATTTCTGAGGTCACTCTGATTTTTACTGATCTGGCCATCAGGGAGGGGAAAGGGTGGAAATTCAGGGTCACAAATTTCCTTTAAAACAATGAGCAAAATTGAACCTGTCAGTTTGGTTCTGTCCCACTGGTGGGAGCTCGGTTACAACTTGTGAAGGGACTGGCTCATTCGTTCCCTTTCCAGGGCCCCACTGTCTCTACCACAGCCCTGACTCCACAAAATGGGAGAATGGACTTGGTGAACACTCAGTAGTCTCTGCCACATTGGAGAGAAGAGGGCATGTTTTCCGTGTATGTCTCTTGGTTGTGTCAGATGGCTTGGCTGATGGACTGTGATTTCTCTTTGATTTGTAGATGAGCCCATGGAGCCCACCGTGGAGGATGCCGTTTCCAGTGACTTTGGGTTATTAAATAAATTGGATATACACTGTGACCTTAAAACACTCAATGATGACCTCAAAAAGAGCTTAGAGAGTGAAGAGAAGAAGAAAGCAAAGAGGAAAGAGTCTAATGAAATAACCCATTCACAAGATATGGAAGAGAAGTTGGGCTCTGGTGAACCGTCGTGTTCAGCTAAAGTTCATACAGCTCCTCAGCCAGGTAGTGGAAGTTTGTCATCTGCCACATTAAAGCCAAGACTGTCTTTGTGCTTCAGAGACATCATAATCCCTGAGCCCTCTCGTGAGCTAAAAAAGTGAAACACTCATGAAATCTGTAACATGGACCCCCGTTTTGTACACCTTATTGTTACCTGAATTTAGATGAACAAATTGTTTAAAAAACCTAAAATAATAGCCTTGTTATCCCCTAACACAGACATTTTAAGAGTTCCATTTCTTTTTACTACCTTAAGGCCCTCGAGGTTTGAGAATCAAACTTTTGTCTGTGAGAAGGTAGGGTGTTAAACATTTTTATTTTTAGTGTTAACTGAGACACAGTAGATACTATGTCTGAAATATAGACATTGTGAAATTCTTCAAATTTGCCAGTAGCTTTCTTTGTGTGTGTTAGTTGCTCAGTTGTGCCCAGCTCTTAGTTACCCTGTGGACTATGTATAGCCTCTGTTCATGGGATTCTCCAGCCAAGAATACTAGAGGGAGTTGCCATTTCCTTCTCCACAGGATCTTCCTGACCTAGGGATCGAACACGGGTCTCCCTGCAGGCAGATTCTTTATTGTCTGAGCCATCAGGGAAGCCCTCTAGATTTCTTTATGTAATCATAATTAATTTTAGTTTAAAATTTTCCAAATTAACAAAAAATTTCCAGGTAGTTCCCTGGTTGCCTAGTGGTTAGGATTCCAGGCTTTCACTGCTGTGGCCTGGGTCCAGTCCCTGGTCAGGGAACTGAGATTGTGCAAGCTGTGCAGCCAAGAAAAGGAATTCCACATTTTGATACTTAATTTCACCTTTAATAAGGTGAGACTTTTTCCTGTATTACCACTTATAAAAGAATTAGGCTTGGAAAATTTATCCAGCATTAAATGCGTTTATTATATATATGTGTGTGTAGATATATGACTCTTTCAAAAAATTTCATTAAATGTCAATTTGCATAGTTACTATACTTCAGTTCTTGAATTCGTTCTTGTACAAAATAATCCAAGGGAGAGAGATTTTAGTATTATTTTAGTTTTTTGTTTAAATTATATGTGTTCAAACACAGTAAACTCTGCATTTTTATTGATGCTTTTTGATTTTTTTTAAGGTTTCATGGCATTTAAATTGCTGGTCTGAGATTTCGTCCTAATAAGAATAGTCCAGTAAAATGTTTTGAATGATTTAGATAATTTCTTTCAACGCTTATTCTCCTGGTCATTAGGGTCAGATTGTTTACTATTTTTATTGTTTATTATAATGATTGCTTACATAATTTGAAAAACCTTCATTTGGAGAATTTCGGAGGCAAATGTAGACTGAATATTATAATGGATTTCCATGGAGCCTACCCTCATTTGAAACATTATTGAGTCATGATGGCAGTCTTTTTTTTTTTTTCTTCTGATTTTATTGGGATATGGTTGACATATAAATTTGAGAAATGACACATTTCTCTGGCCAAAGAAAATGAATTTTCTAAGGCAGCAGAGTGATGGCTAATAATAGAGTTAGTTTTTTGTTACTGGTTTATTAAAAAGTCATTTTTTTAAAGGTACATTTTCCTTTTAGTTAATGAAGTTGTAATTTGGTCTCATCACTATTTTCTCATTAAACTAGTTTCTTTTGACCAGGTCTTGGTCTTTGACTGTCTCTTAACACTATTGGTCTTAATTTTCTTCTGTATAAAATTGACTTTTATATGATTTTTGAATACTGTGTTTCAGGATCCTAAATTTTTATAAAACCATTTTTCTTTAGTAATAGTTTTAAAAAATTAAAAAATTATGTGTAATGTTAGAAAATTGGAAGAAAAGAGAACACTACCAAAAAAAGGGAAATCCTTTATTTTTAAACTGTTAAACATTTTTAACAGTTAAAATGGCTGTTAATGTGGTGGTATATTTCAGATTTTTTCCTAAGTATTTAATTGTATAATATATAATGTTTTAACAGTGTATAATATATAATGTTTTAACAGTGAATAATGACAGAACCCCTAAAATTTCTAAAGCAATTAAAATGGCTGTTTGGTAATCTGTTGCTTACTTTAAAAATTATGCAGTTGTTCTGTAACTGGGCATCTTGATTATTTTGAAGTTTTCATTTGTGTTCATTGTTAGCCTTTATCTCTTGTGATTTTCTTGAAAATAGCTTCCTAGATTAAAGGGTATTGACTCAATTTTGTAGTTTTTAATAATAAACATTTTTTTATATTTTAAAGGGTTTTCAGCTTGATATTTGCTCTTTTAAATTAAAATAAGGGGCTTCCCAGGTGGCTCAGTGGTTCGGAATCTGCCAGCCAATTCAGGAGACGCAAGTTCGATCCCTGAGTCGAGAAGATACCCTGGAAAAGGAAATGGCAACCCACTCTAGTATTCCTGCCAGGATAATCTCATGGGCAGAGGAGCCTGGTGGGGTATAATCCATGGGTTCTCAAAGAGCTGCTTGTGAAGTTTCTGTTGCTATTTACTTTCTCTGGCAGTTCTTCTAAGATAAATTTAAAGATCGACTTAGAGGTCTACACCGTGAAACCTCTGAGACCTCCACTCAAAGCTAACCTAACAGTTGGAACTCTTTGGACTGAATCAGTACAACCTTTGAGATTTTTGAAAAATATTTCTGGAGCCAAATGTGATTGATCTACTGTTTTAAAATTCCTTTTTAGGCCGAGGGGCAGATTTGAGTAAGCCTCCATGTCGAAAAGCAAAGGAGATCAGGAAAGAAAGGAAAAGGTTAAAACTTATGCAGCAGAACCCACCTGGAGAACGCGAGGGCTTCCAGGCTCAATGTCAGCCCTCATCTTTGCTCCCGCCAAAGACTAAATCTAACCAACCCAAGTCGCTTGAAGATTTAATTTTTGAATCTTTACCAGAGAATGCATCACACAAGTTAGAGGTACCTTGGAGGACATTTTTTTGTTTTTGTTGATTACCTTGTTGCTTTTCACTTGAGGATTATACAGTTGATGTTTTGCTGTTTATGTAATGGGAAATTAAAGTGAACTGGGATGGAGTGGCACTTAGTATTTATGGAGTTAGTTGCCTCTTGAGGAAAACTTTTTTTTCTTAAGGTGTAAAAGGTGGCTACTAAAGTGAAAATTCCAGTTTTAGTGTTGTTATTATTTGAGGTACTCTGGCTTTTTGTACACCTTAATTGAAATTTATTCATTAGAGTGAAAAATTTTTAAATAACTTATTTAAAATTTTATTTTTGGCAGTTTTGGTTAAGGTAGTGAAAGAAATAGATCACAGTAGGCAAATCACTGTTCATTGATTTTGATATTCTGGTCTTGATCAAGGGAACAAATGGTATTACCTATGCAAGCCAGCAGTTTAGACATATTATAAATATAAATATGTCTGAATTTAGACAGTTTAGACATAACATGAATAGTTTTAGGGTATTCCTCTTATTTTTCCCAAGTCGATTTACATTCTAGGTTAAGTCTAGGTTTTTCAGTATTAGTTTGGTATGTTTATAACATTTTTTTCTGTAACATTTGCCATAATGACTTCATTATATTCTCCTGCTTGTTTAGTAACTGGTCAGCCTTTGAATTGATAGCTTAATATCATCTAAGAGTATCACTTATCACTGAAAACTTGATGTTAAAATTATACTTTGGTGCAGTTTAAACCTTAGGACAGTATATATTCTTAGATAAGTAAGTTTTGACAATTTTGATTATTATAATTCCTTGGCTGCTCTGTTTTGGTATTAACTTTCTCTTTCCCAAATTGTAAAAAGAATGGAACTTACCACTTAAAATACTTTATGAAGAGTCTTTTAGCTTTATTAGTAATGTGTTCAGGGCAGCACGTTTCACCTAATACAACACTTCTTCAGTGGGCAGCTTTTAGTTTTTTAATTAATTGGAGGATAATTGCTTTACAATATTGTATTGGTTTCTGCCATATGACAGTGTGAATCAGCCAAAAGTACACCTGTGTCCCCAACCTCTTGAGCCTCCCTCCTACCCTGTAGGTTGTCATAAAGCACTGGGTTAAGCTCCTTGTGTATAAGCTTTTACTTTTTAATATGATATCCAGAATGGATGGATTTTTGTTATCCATTAGGTGTCTCTCTTTCATGAGAACAACTCCTCGTGGCACAAACAGGAAGTTTCTGGTTAGGCCTTTCTGTTACATTTGATTTTGTATTTTACTATTCTGTTTTGCTAGCATATTTTAACTGGTTAGTGAATAAGATTAAAGAAATGCCATCTGTTACTATGTACAGTTACCACTTGTAAGGCATCCTCATTTTACATAAGAGGAAAATAAGGCACTGAGAGGTTAATTTATTCACTTGACTAAAATGATAACTTTGAGATTTGCGTACAGGGAACCTGACTTGAGAGTCTTTTTAAAGTATGCTATGGAATAGGAACAGTTTTTGAAAGTTGTCTTTTATACTTAAATTAAAAAGTTGTAAGTTTAGAGTTAATAATGTATGAATGAGTGTCCAAAAAATATATTCACATTTTCAGTCTTTTGAATTGTTTTACTAAAGGTGAGTTGTGTACAGCTAATATTAAAGAGTATTTGTTTGTGTTTGTGTTTTGAATGCCAGAACTAATCTGTTGTTTTATAGCTGAGGCAGTCTTACATAATTCAGTCAAAGAACTTAGTCTTGGAGTTTGGGCAGGAGCCTCTGCCTTTAATGAGAGATACATATATAGACTGTTAATGAGTCTATAATTTGGAGAAATAGCATTTTTCTCTATTAACAGTTGATCTTTAGAATTAAAATATTGCTGTTACATGTTTCTGCTTTAATATTTGTATTGAAACTTTTGGGTCTTTGAGGGTGGAAGTAACTGTTAATGCATATTCCATGAAATAAATAAATGAATTAATGAACATTGTTTTTTACCTCCTTCTGAAGGTGAGGGTGGTGAGATCATCTCCACCAAGTTCACAGTTCAAAGCCACATTTCAGGAGTCTTACCAGGTCTATAAACGTTACCAGATGGTTGTTCACAGGGACCCGCCCGATAAACCAACTGTGAGCCAGGTCAGCAGGGCAAGTGTAATTGTTTCTGAACAAATGAAACTTCCCCTCTATTTGATATCACTGTGTGAATTTTTGGTTTATATGTGGTACATTTTATTTATGTTCAATTTGCAGTATATCTGCAAAGAGATAGGACTGTGGAATAATGGACATTCTGAAAGTGCAGATTTTACCACAGGCCATCTTAAGTGCCTTTTATGTATAATTTCAGTGTGGAAAGTAGCACATAAAATGAAGTATCTCTGTTTAAAAATCACTGTGTTTAGATGCATTTACTTAAGACTCAGTGAAAAACAGATCTCTAAATTAAAATATTTATCGGGAAAAAAAAAAGTTTTTAAAAAAATCCCAGTTTTTATGGTAGCCATACTTTGCCCAGCACAGTTAACATGCTTTATCTCCATGTAGAAGTCATGAGTAAAGAGAGTTCCTAATAGCTAAATTACTCTTTATTGATGTACAGGCCAAATACAACTGAGTAGGACTAGAATGGATAGTAGCATGTTTAATTGAAGTTCTCATATGAAGCCTTTGATTTATAACTTATAAATCAAATTACCCAAGAAAAATCTGGAAGGGGAAAAAGCCCTTAATATAAGTAGAAGTGACAGCTAGTGTCAGTTACCATGAGGATCAGTATTGACTCTGCTATATGCAGAGAATTACATGGGTAAAGGGAAAAATTAAACCAAATAAAAGAAATTGTCCCGGCCCTTGTGAGTTTAAATTTTTCATAAATATTGGTGTAAAGTTCATGCATCAGGCTCTGTGGTTGTCAGCCTGTTCCAAGGTTTACTCATTTTATAAACAATGCCAGTGCTGAGCTTTGCAGTGGATTTGCGGAGATCTTACTCTAGCCTCACCTTCAGAAGCATGTCATCAGTTAGAGATGTTTCAATAGCATTTGCTTGTATTTTCCTTGCTCTGAAGGTGAGGTTAGTACCTGTCTCCTTTGAGGACCCAGAGTTCAAGTCGTCCTTCAGCCAGTCATTTTCTTTGTATGTCAAGTATCAAATGGCCATACACCAGGATCCGCCCGATGAATGTGGGAAGACCGAGGTACTGTTCACTAAACGTTTTTTCCTATGCTGAGGTTGTCTGTAAAGGAGCATACCGTATAATCTTCTTATGCCATTTTCTTATCTGTTAAGTGGAGCTGATGGTCCTTGCAGGGTGTATTCCCGAACTTTTGTGAAAACGAGTCATATATGTGATCATTTTAAATCCCTCAGAAAAAAAGGACGTGTTCTTACTCAGTGTTCTTTCCAGGAGCCTGAGTGTCACATGTTTATAGATCAGTCCTTGAGCTGTCAGCTGACGTCACTGGAGGTACTGTGTGTGCCGGGCTGTGTGCCACAGCCCGTGGGGAGGCGTCTCTGTCTTTGAGGGATTGATGTTCACCCGGGAAAGGTGAACCAGTGAACAAATAATCTTAACAAGAAGCACGTGGGAAAAACTGAATATGTTGAGGTTCAGTTCAGTTGCTCAGTCATGTCCGACTCTTTGTGACCCCCTGGACTGCAGCATGCCAGGCTTCCCTGTCCATCACCCAGGGTTGAGGTTGTATAGAGCATCATTTGACAAGCCTTTATCCAGGGCCTGTGTTTTCCAGCTGCAGATATATAGATGAGTAAGAGATTGCTTACTTTTCAAAGTTGGATGGTAATGTCTTGGAAGAAAGATGCCAACAGATGCAGAAAGATTGAAGTTTTGATTTTTGTGTCTTTTTAATGACACAGAATGTGTTAGCTTAAAAAAGATGGTTGATAGGGCAGGAGGTAATGCTGCGTATTCCCTGTGAGAAGGCTGACTCTGGGTCTCCCAGAGCCTTTCTAGCTAAAGTGTAGTCTGCAGACCACCAGCATCAATGTCACTGGGAACATAGAATCTCAGGTTTCCCTTCAGACCTACTGAATCAAAGTCTGCATTGTGAACTAGGTCTCCAGGTGATTTCGCATGCACGTTCTGATTTGAGAAGTGCTCCCACAAATTCCCTGTTGAGACCTGTAGCAGTGCGTGGTAGCATTTATAGACGGATTCTGCCAGGTGCAAGAAGGTCTCCTTTGATATTCTCAGGAGGTCTTAATTCCTTTCTGCACATTACTCTTTCCTACTACCCTTGAGATTCTGGTCTTGTGCCTGCCTGCTTCCCAGGTATGGATAGTTGGGCCAGAACATGTCTGATGTGTTCCCACTAAACTTTGACTGCTCCCCCCACCCTGACTCCATTTTTGGGCTTCAGGCCTCTATGGAGTCCATTCCATTGGGGAGACAGATGGGTAAGCAGTTTCAGTGCCATTCGAGTTAGCTGGTGGATTAGTAAGGAAAGCCACCTTAGTGTGAGACTGGAGTGAGGGAAGGTTTTCTGAAGGAAGTGACATCTGAGCCAAGTCCAAAAAGATGAGTGCCACTTAACATCCAGGCAGGCTCTAGGGCAGTGTTGTATATAGGCTCAAGGTTTATTTGAGGTTTTTTAAAATAGCTTACATTTACATTCACTACCATCAGCAGTACAGAACTCTGAATATGTGATTTGATCTTGTGTTTACCTTGAAATACATAGTGGGTTTTTTTATTATAACCAAATCAGTTCAGTTGCTCAGTCATGTCCGACTCTTTGCAACCCCATGGACTGCAGCACGCCAGGCTTCCCTGTCCAGCACCAACTCCAGAGCTCGCTCAAACTCAGTGTCCATCGAATTGGTGATGCCATCCAACCGTCTCATCCTCTATCGTCCCCTTCTCCTCCTGCCTTCAGTCTTTCGTAGGTTTGCCTTAATGATTCATTTTATAGGATCACATACTTAGAGAAAATTCATACTGATGGGAAAGTTTGTGATTGTTTAGTGCTTTGATTTCATACAAGTGAATATATTTGGCTTTGATAAATTTTTTAACTTATAGCATTTTATTTATCTTGCATCTAACTGAATTCATATGGAGTTTTCAGAGATATTTGAAATGATACTGTTTTTCATATGGGTCAGTTTGTCATGTCTCTGAATGTAGTTTCTAAGAAGTAACATGAGATAGCATTGTGTAAGTCGAGACTGTGCTGTGCTTTTATTTCTTTATAATAGTTTTGTTGTTGTTTAGTCACTTAAGTCGTGTCTGACTCTCTGCGACCCCATGGACTGCAGCACACCAGACTTCCCTGTCCTTCATTATCTCATTGGGGTTTGCTCACACTCATGTCCATTGAGTCGATGATGCCATCTAATCTTGTCATCCTCTGTCATCCCCTTCTCCTCCTGTCCTCAGTCTTTCTCAGTATTGGGATCTTTTCCAGTGAGTTGGTTCTCTGAATCAGGTAGCTCAGTTACTGGAGCTTCAGCTTCAGCCTCAGTCCTTTCAATGGATAGTCAGGGTTGATTTCCTTTAGAATTGATTGGTTTGATCTCCTTGCTGTCCAGGGGACTCTCAAGTGTCTTCTCCAGCACCACAGTTCGAAAGCATCAGTTCTTCAGCACTCAGCCTTCTTTTTGGTCCAGCTCTCATATCTGTACATGACTACTGGAAAAATCGTGCTTTGACTATATGGACCTTGGTTGTGTAATTCACATATTGTACAATTTACCCATTTAAAGTATATGTCTGAATGGTTTTTAGTATATTCAGAGTCATGCAACCATTATCACTAACACCAGAATGTTTTCATCATCCAGAAAAGAAACCTCATCCCCAGAGTGGTCACTCCTCATTATCCTTCAGACATTCCAGCTCTAGGTGACCATATTCCACTTTCTGTTCCTGGATTTCTTTAATCTGGACAATTCAGGTAGATGAAATTGTATCATATTGGTCTCTTGTTGTCTGGCTTCTTTCACTTGGCATGTTTGCAGGCTTCATCCATGTTGTAGTGTGTGTCAGTACTTCATTGCATTTTGTGGCTGAATAATACTTCATTGTGTGGATGTACCAGATTCTATTTCTCTGTTCATCCATTGAGGGCCATTTGGGGTGCTTTCATTTGGGGCTTGTATAGAAAGCTTTGCTGTGGATATTCATGGACAGGTTTTTTATGTATTAATAGGCATATGTTTTCATTTCTCTTGGGTATATACCTGGGAGTGGAATTGCTAGGTCACAGGAACAAATAAATATAAATAAATAAAAACTCTGTGTTTACCTTTTGAGGAACTGCTGCCATACTGTTTTTCAAAGTGCTGCCCTTTTTAAATTCTTGGTCATCCGAGTTGGTGTGAAGTGGTGTCTCACAGAAGGTGTGTTTATTGTTTTGGCTGCACCTCAGCACATCCCCCAACTAGGAACTGAACCTGAACCCCCTGTGTTGGAAGCGCAGGGTCTTAAGCACTGGACCACTAGGGACGTCCCTTCATTGAGGTTTTGATTTGCAGAGGAAATGGCATCCCACTCCAGTATTCTTGCCTGGAGAATACAGAGGATCCTGGCAGGCTACAGTCTGTGGGATCGCAAGAGTCGGACATGACTTAGTGACTAAACTGCCACCACCGACGGCTAATGATATTGAGCATCTTTTCAGATGCTTTTTGGGGCAGTTTATATATTTTCTTTGAGTAAATGTCTGCTTACATATTTTGCCCATTTAAAATTTTTTGCCCATTTAAAAAAAAAATAGATATTTTAAAGTAATAAAAATATTTTTAAAAGATAAGAAAATATCTCCCATTCTGTGGACTATATCTCTAATAGGATTTTTTTATTTAAAAATCTATTTTGTTTGATATCGGTACAGCCATTCCATCTTGTGGTTCCTGTTTGCATGATGTATCTATACTATTTTATCGTCAGTCTGTGTCTTTGAGTTTCAAGTATGTGTCTTTTAGTCACTGTGTATTTGGGTCTTGTTTTTTTGTTTGTTTTAATTTGGAGGGAGAGCAGTCTCTTCCATTTAGCTGAAGTGCTTAATCAATCCATATTTAATGTTGTTAATGATGGAGTTGGCCTTACGTCTTCATTTCACTTTTGTTCTGTTTCATGTGTTTCTTCTTTTATTTCTTTACTGTTTTCTTTTGCACTAAACGAATATTTTCTAGTGTAGGATTTCAGTTCCTCTAATTTTTTCACTATGTATTTTTGAGGTGTTCTCTTAGTAGCTGCTCTAGGCTTACCATATACTTACTGACTTACAGGAGTGACTTCAGATTTATGCCAGCTTGAGTCCAGTGAGGAATAAAATGCTGCTGTTGTTGAGCTCCAGTCCCTCCTCCCACTTTGTGTGCTATTTATAATTTATATATGTTGTGATCTCAATGTATGTTGTTTAGTTATTACCTTATATGACTTTATGTCTTTTATAAAGCTGAGAGGAGAAATAGGAACAAGTATTTATTTATGATTTGTTAAAATTAACCTTAACTTCCATTTCTGGTTCTGTTCATCTATTCCTGTGTATTCGAGTTACCATCTAATATAATTTTCTTACTGTAGCTTACCTTTGTTTCCATCCACTTTCTTTATGATGTTGTCAAATATTTTACTTTTCTATATGTTACTGTCCCAACAATGTAATTATATACATATCGTTTGATGCATTTGTTTTTAAAATCAGAGAAGAAAGCAGAATATGCATTTGTGTTCGAGAAGCCTCTGATGATACTCCCAGGAATCTCAGCATTGGGCATTGCACAGTCACCCCACAACAATGGTTTAGTAGTATTCTCTTTGTCTCTTTCCCTAACCTCTCCGTTAAAGTGTTTGTTGCTTCACATCTAGGTCTTAGGCTCCACCATTTGCTGACTGGTTGCTGTATTTTCAGCAGTGCCCTGGAGCATAAATTGCTCTATAGTTTGATTTATTAAATTTAGTTGCCTTTGCAGCTTCAGTTCTTGAGGCCAGTCTCTGAGGTTTTTTCCTGACCCCATGCTTAGTTGCTCAAGCCGTGTCCGACTCTGCAACCCTTTGGACTATAGCCCACCAGACACCTCTGTCCGTGGGATTTTTCAGGCAAGAACACTGGAGTGGGTTGCTGTTTCCCTTCTCCAGGGGATCTTCCAACCCAAAGATTGAACCTGTGTCTCCTGTGTTGCAGGTGGATTTTTTACCTGCTGAGCCATCAGGTCTCTTCTTCCACTTTCTTTCTGGTAAACCAGCTGGCCTACAGTTTAGCTTGAGAGAGATTGTCTGTCTCTGTTCTTATGGCCCTCCTGCGCCCCCTTGTGTCCATGCTTTGGAGCTGCGAGCAGGGACAGTTCTTTCTGCTTTATGAACAGGGCACTCTCTCGTCAGGAGCTTGGTCCTAGGTCTGATCTCTTTTAGGTAGATTATTAAACTTGGGGCTCATTAAGAGGGAATTTTAAGACGTGTGAACTGCCCTAATGGTAGTTCTGTGTTGGGAGATGGTCACTGCTTCAGGTGACTCCTTTACTTGCTGACTTTTTATCCTAGAAATTCTTACTTTACTTGGCAAATCCTTGGTCACAGAGAGTCAGCTCTGTGGTGCTGGCTGCCTAGAGAAACTGATGTGGACATGCTGCTCTGCTTCTCAGTCTCCAGGTGTGGCTTTCTTGTTGTGGAGTAGGAGTTTTCCTTATACTTGGCTACAGTTTTCTATGTGAGTAACCAGCTAGTGTTCTAGTGCTCAGAGACAGAAAGAAAAGCCAGAAAAGTTCTCCTATGGAAAGTTCAAATGATCTGACCTGCTTTCCTGGCTCCAGGCAGCAGCTCTCTGTCTTGTGGTTTTGTCCATATAATGGGCCAAACTAATTTAATTATGTTCAAGAAAATACATTTTTGCTTTTGTTGTTGTAAAACATTTGAAGTAAATAACAGTCAGCATACTAACTTGGGAACTTTAAGCAACCATATCAATGCAGAAAATCCATTTTTAACTCTGTTGGTAACTGTAAAATAAAATCACTTAGGCACCCCAAGAAGTAAGTTATTTTCTGAGAAATTTGACGAGGATATAAATAAATATAGATTGCTTTGATATCCAGAATAGCAAGTCAGTTCTTTTTAGTAACATCTTTAGAAAAGTAGCACATAATTGCAGAGGGTGAGATTGTATGAGACTTCATAAATGATTCTGTATGTTTGTTTCCATTACTGTTTTCAATCATTCAGGTAGATATCAGATTTTCAGAAAATGATACTATCTAGATAAAATAAAGCAGGATTAATTTGTGACCTATCTTTTGTATAATACAATATAAAGCCAGCATTTAAGAATCTTTGTTTTTCAAAATACAAGTAATTCCATAGGATACAAATATGGGATTTTTAGCTAAAATTTTATTGATGTTATAGATGATACCATTATCTAATAGTATTAAGTGCCAGTAGATCTCAGCTCTTCTAAACTGTGTGAAGAACAGGCTGTAGCCATAGCTCCAGTAGTCGCATTACAGTTCTGAGGCATTGGCTGAATTGTTTTCCAGATTTTATTATGGGCTTTCAGACAAAGGGAAATTGAGAGAATGGTGTACTGACTACCTTGTTTCCGTCATCTAGATTCAACACAGGTTAGTTTTCTGTGTTGGCTTGATCTCTTTTTGTATGTTGAATCATGCTTTGGTTTTTTTAATTTTAGTTTATTCAAGCAATCCCTAGTTAATGGACGTGGGACTTGTTTCTAATCTTCTGCTGTTTTAGATAGTATACTTTTGTCATTGTGCCTTCGGGTGGACGTGTACTTTTTACTTGATCTTACCTAGTGCATCAAAGGACAAGAGCTCATAGAATTTTGCTAGTTATTGCCAAATTCCCTCCATGGTTATACTGTCTTTACTCCAGAGTATGAGAATGTCTTTCTCCACAGCACTCCCAAATGAGTTGGTCTCAGACTTTGTGGATTTTTCTTTTTTTTTTTTTCTTTTGTATCCTTAGTTAGTTTTTAGAGTATGGAAAGGATGTTAGGAAGAAGTGTCTTATTTTGGATGACCTGTGTGATCATAAGCTGAAATGTATATAAAGAATTTTGTATTTATACTTTATATAGTTTAATGAAACAGGTGAGAGACTGATGCTGATGGGAACATAAAAGTGGAAAGAATTAAGCAGAAGCATTCTAAGGAATCATGAAGTTGACAGGACTGTTGTCCTGACTAAGTAGGAATATTTTTAATGATGAGGTTTAAAAATAATCTTTCTAAGAGTGTCTTCAATGACTCAACATTTTTCTCAATTAGAATAGGGATCTGCTGTATTAAATTTAATGAGTGAATTCAGGTTATTTCCTTAATAAAACTCTTAAGCAGCAATAGATTAGACCTTGTCTGGTCTATAGGAAGTCTGCATTCAAGAAATTGGCTTACATTGTGTCCCTTTCTGTCCTCATTGTAGGATAATTGTGTGATGTGATTTTGTGTTCATATGTGTGTATATCATATCATAGTTGCATTATTATAGAATTAAAGGGAATTTAAATTTTAAAAGCAGTATATATTCGTATCTCTCCTTTTTTTTTTTTTTTAAATATATCATTTAGTGCTTAGTTCTTCTCATTTTGAATTTGGAGGTACTATATATACAACTGAATACAAAGAGGAATGAAAGGTATCAAAACCAAACTTGTGATTCTCTGCTCATGTGACATAAACCAGCTTTGTATATTACCTGAAATATATTTGGGGTTAGTATGGAAAGTAAACCTGGCTTGAGTGATTTGCTCCTAAGTCACTGTGTGGCAGTGTATTGGGCGTATCCAGTGTCATGCGGGAAGGGCCCTCTGGTGGCACCATTGTTATCTGCCCCTTCTTCATTGCCGACCACTCCTTGGTTGGGGTGAGGAGCGGGGCAGATGCTGCCTTTGGGTTGTGACTCCTCTGACTTTCTTCTTCTTCTAATGTGTTCACAAGGATCTTTCTTGAACTGCTTGTTCTGTGGCTTTGTTATCTGCAGTGGATACCTGCCTCTCTTTAATAAGTCCCTGTTACAGGTCTATACTGGGCTTCCCTTGTGGCTCAGCTGGTATAGAATCCGCCTGCAGTGCGGGTTCAATCCCTGGGTTGGGAGGATCCCCTGGAGAAGGGAAAGGGTTAGTACCCTGGCCTGGAGAATTCCATGGACTGTATAGTCCATGGGGTCGCAAAGAGTCGCACAGGACTGAGCGGCTTTCATTTTCACTTTCACAGGTCTGCACTACAGAGAACTTCCTCCTGTAAGCGTGCTCTTCTCTTATCTAATTAAACAGAGGAGGTTCTCAGGCTTCATGGTCACCCCGTTCCATGTTTTCATTTTCCCTCTTATTATGTCACACATTCACAAGTTAGTGACAAGAAATACGATAGTGGGAGATGAAAGTGGTTTATCACCTGCTCGATGTCTTTGTCAACAGTAAAGTCACTTTCCTGGCGTAGGTCACAGAGCCCATCATCTTTGTTTCTGTTCAGATTGTTTGCAACATGCGCTCTTTGAATCTATGGATGAAGATAGTGGAAATGTTTTCCTAGGCCACAAGTACACAGTTGAATAACACCAGACAGTTACTCTCTATTTGTTTGTAGATAGCCATGACATTGACAGTGTTACTTACCATTTATTTTTTTAAAGAAATCTTTAAACAGGCTTTTTTTAAAAGAAAAAGATGAACAAAGTTTGTTTTTTACAGTAGTTTTAGATTAAGAAGCTTTTTTGAAAAGAAGTTCACGTATTATTTGAAAGACATATCACTAGGATTAATAAATAAATCTGAATTTTTACCTTAATTTTATAAAGAACCTTAAAATGGAAAATTTCAGGCATTTGTAGAGATAAGAGTACAGTGAACCCCGTGTGCCCATTGCCCAGCTTCAACACTGTCAGCACTTAACCTTATTTCCGCTTGCCACCTTTTGTTTGCTGTCCCTGAAATTATGCTTTTATTTATAAATACTTTTTTTTTTTTTGCTTATTCCATCAGGCAACCTTATATAACTTTAAAAATTACAGTGATTAAGGTCATTTCATGCTATCCTGCTTTCTCAGAAAGCACTGTTTTCGAAAATAAGTTCAGAGAACTTACTGTGAGAGACTCGCACATCAGGAGACCTCTACTTCTGAGGGGTATTTATTTTGGGGAAAGTTGTCTTAGAGTCAGGCATAAATGATGAGACAGTAAGTGTGGTAAAGAGAAGGTTGCCATGGGTCTCTCTTGACTCCGTGGAAAACTGAAAGGAAGCAGTAGTATACTGAGAACCCCAGACTGTTGTCTCACTCCAGCCACCAGATGGTGCTCTAGATACAGAACAGGTTTGCTCTTAACATCAGGCTCAGTCCCTGTGGGATATGTGTTTACAGCCTAGGAAGTGTGGATAATGCTTTTCTTCTGCCATTTCTAAGAATTATTTTGCATTGAGGCATTGAACATGATAATTACAAATGATTCTTTGCTTGTTAAAGATGTAAGTATTTTCCAGAACTTAACCTAGAGAGAAGCTTTCAGATTTGTTTTCCCTTCTTAATAGCCTTACTCTATTTCTATGAAAATAATAACAGCTTATGTTTAGACACTTACTCAGTGTATTGTACTGACATTTTCCTTCAATTATGCAGAGAAACCAGACAATTTTGTATAGGATAGGTATGTACTATTGTATAAATACCTGTCATAATCAATAGAATTTGAGTGATGGCAAAGGATGAGCATTTTGAAATCTTAAGATATTTTTTCAGGCTACTTTTTGAGTAAAGTAGAGGGCTTGAAGTAGAGGGCAGCATTTGTACAGTTTAGTCAAAAAAGCCGCTTTCTGTGAGCAGCCCCGAAGTCAGGACAGTTTTGTGTCATAGTCTCTCCTGAGGTGTGCTGCACGACATGTTTTATTATAGTTAAATTATCAAAGTTTTAAAATCATTTACTTAAATTAGAGCAGAGGCCGTGGTTTTATTCCCATGTCATACTGTTAATTCTGAGGAAGAAGCATAGGGGTAGAGTTAAACCAGCAGTGGGAACATTTTTTCCTAAAAGTTCTTTCTTTAGGTCAAGGATTTCCAAAACTTGTCTCAGATCATAAAATCATAGCATTATAAAGCATTAGAGACAGAAGGACCTTCATGGTTGTGTAGAGGGTATGGATAGGGTATGGATTCACTCCTCTTACTTAGAGAATTAATTTGTTCAGGGTGACACAGGTGGCGAGTGGCAGAGCAGTGTCTCCAAATTTAAGAGCGTTTTGCACTAGACCATGGTGTTGCCACGTGAAAGCATAAAAGTGGGCCGAAATAATTAACCTCAAATAACCGACACCAGTGAATGAACTGTTCAACATAAAGCAAAATTTCCAGACAATTGAAACATTTTCATTGTTGAGGTTCTATGTATTCTGCTCGTTTGAAATGAGTCTTTTCCAAATGTATTGTGCTCTTCCCTCCGTCCTGTCCCAGAGCAAGATGTGTGACGTGGCACTCGTATCCTCAGGCACGTTCTGCCGTCACAGCGTTTCTGTGTACCACATGCCCTCACACCAACTGCTTTTTTTTTCCCTAAAGTTACTCTATTTCATCCTGTTTCCCTTCTCTTTTTGCACTTGGTTTTTGCGGTGTTTGTCTACTTTGGCATTCTTGCCCTTCCTAATTTGTGGTTTCTTGATGTGTTTGTAAAAATATTTATTGAGCACATGCTGTGTGCCTTGTGGTGTTTGAGCGGCATTTGCTCTGGTCAGCAAATGAGTGAGTGAGTCAGATCAGTGATCCCTTGCTCTTGTGGCGCTCACATCCTAGGGTGGGAGGGAGTGGTCAGAGGTAGTCATTTGAGGGTAGCTGTACTAAATGAGCAAATTACACAGTAGGTCAGCAGCGGGTAACTAAAGGAAGGCAGAACAGGTGTAAGAAGAGAGGATGGTTTAGTTACTGGTTTGGAAACTGGACCACCACGTTAATTGTTAGTAAAGTTAGCTAACGTCAAGGGGAAAATGGGAAAGGGAGCTGGAGGGTTTCCTCTGCATGGTGGGGACAGAAGCACTAGGGCATGCCTTTTTGAGTCCTCATTTTAGCCTTTCTTGCTTTCTTCTGGGGTTTGAATGTCTGAAATTCTAGAGTAGTTTGCTAATTGATCTCTAGTTGAGGTGTACTTGAATATAATAGTTTATACTTAATATGTAGCTAGTTATACTGCCTTCTGGAAGCTGAGGAATGAGACTGTGAGCAGGATGTTTGGTGTCACATTTAATGCGTGGCACTGAGTGGACGCTGATTCTTGATTAACCACCTGCAGGAGCAGAGACGTGCCCTGTGATAAATGATCTGGCTTGAATAGTGTGAAGATGATACCAGTATGAGTAGATAGCCTTGGTGTGTTTATTGTTCTGGACATTTTGGATGAGAATATTGATGACAGGTAGTCTGAGTAGCATCACAGGTAACGGTGTGGACTCGGATCAGGCACTTGCCTTAAGTCTCATCTTCCCTACTTAACTACCTGTGTGGCTTGGAGCAGGTTTCTGCTTCCTCTGCTTCTACTCTTCAGGTTTCTCGTTTGTGAGCACGGGGAGAACAGCACATGGGGCTCATGAGAACTGAGTCAGGATAAAGGTGCTTGGCTAGATAATTATCAGCTAAACGAGTTGCTGGGCTGTGGACGATGACAAACCATTTGGAAGCATCAGAGACACCAAGCTCAAGGGCAAACAAGTGATGCTTCTGGTTCATCCAGCCAGCATTTGCAAATTATAGTTTTCCTCGTTTTGTTCTTCCATTTTAATTCCTATATTTGTTTGAATTAAAAGATTGCGTATGTTTTAAATTTTAATATTAAATTAGAATTAGTTCTTTCAAAAGAAAAAAGTAGTAATACTCAAAACCATTCAGTTTGGTTCATCAATATGTAGTTTTACTCTTTAAAATCCTACTATACCACCTGCAACTTCTAAAATATATCATTTGGTGAAGATTCATATGTATATTTCTTAATTGCCTTACTTAGAACTGGAAATAAAGGAATTGTGGATGTTTCTGTGCCTTGCCTCTGGTGGTGGAGCTTCTTGCTTACTCTGCTAATAGATCCCTCCTTTTGAAAAATAAGCTATATTTTATTAGACCACCATAATCTATGCTATAATTTGTGTTCATACACTGATTTATAAAATTCTCTGCCAGAGTCAAAAGGAATGCACAGTGCAGAGTGCCAGGAATGGAGTAGATGCCCGGGGAACATTCATTGAATGAGTGGGCAGCTGAGTTGACCATTTTTCAGAAACAGCTGGAGAGAGAACTCACTGTTGCCAAATGGAAAACTACAAGAAAGAAAATGTGTTCTTGAAACCTGTGATATGAAACCAAAGGAAAATTCATATGATGTCAAAACTCTTGACAGTTGTCTTGTATGAAGGAAAAGCTGAGGGAGAGTGTTGAGAAAGTTAAGTACATTTTAGTGTGTGCAGAGCTCACGTGAAAGGGATCGTCTTGTTGGGAGCACCATTGCCGTTTGTCTGTAGTTTTTGTATTTCAGGTCTGCTTTTTCCATTAAGTCTGAGGAGCCTCTGGTTTTACGACCTCCTCGTAATGACTTGACAAGTGAACAATGCCACCTATTGAGGACTGGCTGGCCTAAACAAGGAAAGTTTGTGTTTTTGCTGTGGAAATTCATTAGATATGCCAAATAACTTAGCTAACTGCTTGCATGATTAAAAAGCAGTTGATTTCCTTCCAGTCAGTAGTTAATTATAAAAGTAAAATATATACATTATATATGTAATTTTTAAAATATAGAATATGTCCAGGTCTATAAATATTGTCTGTAAAGTAACATACACACTGGTTTTTCCATGACAGTCATTCTAGAAATAGCTCAAAGTTTCACACTTAGAGTGGCTCCTGGTCTGTGGAGGAGTGTGATTGTTCTATTCAACCAGTCATATAAATGTGTGATTCCCAGCATGTTCCACTCACCATGGTAGGTCCTGGGGATGCATAGATGAATAAGACATGGCCCTCTATACATTTTAGCTAACCAGTATTTTAAAGACTTCTTTTCAGAAGTTTGCATTAATGTTTAAAATGTTAAGATAGCAATAATATTTAAAGAGTATTGAAAATACGGGGTTGCCCCAAAAGTTCATTCAGGTTTTTCCATAGCATCTTATGGAAAAACCCAAATGAACTTTTTGGTCAATCCAGTATATGTACCTGGCATGATGTGGAGATATTTGATCTTGCTTGGAATTGATTGGTCTGATACATATGTGAAGTAGTGCCTATAACCATTATTAATATGGTTGTTAATATAGTCAAGTATTTTTAATAATAATTCAGTTGCTGATAATATATCCAGTTTTTTAGTGCTGTGGCCAGAGAGCTTTTAAAGTAATTTTATTTTGGCTGTGCTTTCTTGCTAGTTTTTATTTCTAGGTTTTGTGGTGTTTTTCTGTTATCCCTAATTCATGTCATTCAGATTTTTGAAAGATACTCATTTTTCAAGGTCAATTTGAATTCTTTTATCAACTTAGTGCCATTTAAGTGATACCTAGTTTTGTCCTCAGTAATCTGTTGAGTAGTTGCTCGTCAGAAATAATATTGAAAGTTTCTCTGCAGGAAATTAAAGGAGTGTATTGAGGACATAAGTGGTCCTGGGGAGATCTGATGAAAAGCACAGTGGTGTTTCTTGACTTGATACCAGCTTTAGGTTACCGATGACTGCATCTCTGTGGCATCTCACCTTGGGAAGATGACCCAGTTTTACAAAGTAGCCAGTGGCCATGAAGACATAATAAGCAAAAAGAGTTGAAAATTCATTTACTTGTTTATGAATTGATTAATTCAATTTACAAATGAATAATGCATCTAAGCAGTTAAGCTGCAAATAATTTGCTGATATTGTGTGCCAGGTGTCACTTTAGGCTCCGGGGATGTAGCACAGGGAACGGGAGAGAAACGCTCTTTGCCTAGGGGAGATTATGTGATAGTGAGGAGGATGGTTGGAAGGAAGGTTATGACCAACCTGGACAGCATATTAAAAAGCAGAGACATTACTTTGCCAACAAAGGTCCGTCTGGTCAAGGTTATGGTCCAAGAGTTCCAACCAGTCCATCCTAAAGGAGATCAGTCCTGGGTGTTCATTGGAAGGACTGATGTTGAAGCTGAAACTCCCAATACTTTGGCCACCTGATGCGGAGAGCTGACTCATTTGAAAAGACTCTGATGCTGGGAAAGATTGGGGCGGGAGGAGAAGGGGACCAGAGGATGAGATGGTTGGATGGCATCACTGACTCGATGGACATGGGTTTGGGTGGACTTTGGGAGTTGGTGATGAACAGGGAGGCCTGGTGTGCTGTAGTTCATGGGGTCGCAAAGAGTCAGACATGACTGACCGGCTGAACTGAACTGAGGAGGATGAATAAACAAGTGTGCTGTACAGTGTCAGGATAATGTGCGTTAACAAGAAAAGGGAAGAGGAGGTGAGAGATGGAGAATGGTGGTGGTGATAATTATATGAGGATGTCAGGAAAGGCTCTGAGGAGGGGGACTCCTTGGCAGACCCCTGGATGAAGAGCATGCACCTGTGTGTATCTCTGGGTGGTACACCTCAGGCCTGACGTGTTCACAGAACAGCAGGGGCACTGCTGAGGCTGGAAAACAGAGTAGGGCGTCTCGTCTGTGTCGCTTCTCAAGGTTTTGTTTTTCTAATCTCCCATGTTTGCTGTTCATTGACTGATATTCATTATCATAAAAATGTTTGTTTTGTTGTAGACTTGTTACCTGAACACCTATATATCACCACATTTTAGTGTTGTTTTATAGCACCAAGACTTGGTACCCCGGGCTTTGTTGCTTCCTTTGTCAATTCTAATGAATAGTGCTGTTTAGTCATGGGTATAACAAAGGGAATCATGGGTTAGAAAAAGCATCTAGGTTCTAACCCTTGTTTTGTTGCTGACTGTAAAATAATGTAACATTTCTGGACCACCGTTTATCTAGGTGTAAACTAAAGGAGTTGGATTAGATAACTGCCAAGATTCCTCTTAACTGTAAAATTCTGTGATTTTAATGATTTTGACAAAAACTTCCCAGGAGAAATTAAATACTATTTCCTCTTTTAAAAATAGTTTTTTAAAATATTTATTGATTGATTTGGCTGTCCTGGGCCTTGGTTGCTGCTCGTGGGCTTCTCTAGTTGCCGTGAGTGGGGACTACTCTGTCGCTGCGGTGCGCAGGTCTTTCACTGCGGTGGTTTCTCTTATTGTGGAGCACAAGCTCTGGGGCCTGTGGGCTTCGGTAATTGTGGCCCGTGGGCTCCAGAGCACAGGCTCTATAGTTGTGGTGCATGGGCTTAGTTGCCCTGCAGCACGTGGGATCCTCCTGGACCAGAAATCAAACCACTGTCCCCTGCATTGCAAGGCAGATTCTTAACCATTGGACCACCAGGGAAACCCTAAAGTTAATTTTTAAGTTTATATATAGTGAGGTGCACAAATCTTAGATGTACAACTTACTGGATTTTTACATATTATGTGTTCTTTTTGGCCCTCTCTCTGAAATAATATATATATATATATTCCATCTGTGGTTGATTGAATCTGTGGATGGGAGAGTATGGAGGGCTGCCTGTACATGTATATTCTAAATATCTTTTCCCAATCTGGAAATGCCTATATTCAATACCTAGACAAGTATTTTTAGAAGAATGGAATTTTAAAGCTTTCCCATTTTGTTGCATTTTTGTACACTGTAATTTATAGATTAAGAAAGCAACAACAGCTGTAAAGGTTTCTCTTACTACATAAAACTTTGGTCCCAACATTGACTCTAAAGAAATGCTAAGGTACCTTTTCTCTTAAACATACTTCTAAACTTGCTTCCACACTTCTTGTGAGAGTTTTTTCATATTTTGTGCTGGTGCTTAACTTACTTAATGTTACAAACAAGCAGGTGACAAGGTCCTGGGGTAGGATGACCCTCTCACTAGAGAAGCGAGCCACTCAGCACACAATGTTGCCGGCACTCATGTCTTTCTCTAGTGGGTATTCCTTTTGATGACTTTACCAAGAACCCCTTTTCTTTGCATTTTGATGTACACTCTGTGGTGATTTTTTTCACGGCTGGTAGTGTTGAAAAGCAACAAAATTCTTTTAGATTCCGTTCTCTTTGAGTGCACCTCTTCAAGCTATAGAATTAGGACTTTCTTCCCTGAATTTATAGACCGATGTTTCAAATGTAACCTTTTAATTTTAGAAACAAACACCAAAGTTGGAGGTAGTAAATAATGAAGTTTTAATAAGTTCAGATGTACACTATTTGTGTTAATGGATACAGAGCCACTATTTATAAAATATTCAATTATTAGAGTGAGCACATGAGGTAGGTGTTAGTGAATGACTTAATTATAGCTCAAATCCCTGTTGCGCTTAGAAATTGGGAGAAGAGTTGCAAGTAGTAAAAGAATACGCACTGAAGTAGCTCACTAATTAGGATGTGCATTAGCAAACTGGAATCAACACTATGAGCAAAATATTTATAGCTCACTCTGTTAGTGTTAATGGACTTTTGTGATTCTGGGCAGGTATTAATCTTTTAAGAGTCATTTATTACAGTTCTTTTCATGGTGTGGACTTGAGCGTTAGTCCCTTCACCATTCCAAAGTGCTGAATCTTACAAGGATCCCCTTAAGAGATATTATTGGCTGGGGACCACGACTCTTAATTAAAGTGGGGGGAAAGAGCCATTGACTCATTGATAGTTTATATTAGATTTTTCAGACACTAAACAGCCATGCTGAATATTTTCAGTAAGCATTTCTCCTAAGTATAGATGGGGAAAAACGGTTCAGAGCTGGCAGTGACCGGTGTTTCTTAGAATAAGAATTGTGCAATATTCTGTGAAATGGTAATTCTTTTTGTGTGTGAAATGCTAGTAAATGTTACATGAAATTAAAAACCAACCAACAAACAGAACTCTGGTTATGTAATTTTGCAAAGCACTAATTAAATGAAGCTGAAGGGTTTTTTGTTTTTCCAGTTATATTGGGATATAGTATAGTTTTTTGTTTTGACTGCAGGGATTCTCAGGGCCTGTAATTTGTCTGTATGTCTTGTACTTCTTTCTGTAAGATGAAGAAGGGGAGATGAGACAGCAGTCGTATGCAGCATTTCTCAAACTTATTTGGCCATGGAGTCATTTTTTAGAGTGTATTGGGAACTTGGCATGCCAGAGGACACCATCGGTGAAGGTGATTAGGCTGAAATCGTTTTGTGGATAGAAAACTAAGACAGATAATATAAGAACTCAAGTAGCTACAGCTAGTAAGATTCTAGACTAATTCTTACATCACTGTTCTTTGCGTCAGAAAAAAAAAAAATGTAATGGCTCAGAAGACAAAGGTTTGAATATGTTAGACTGTAAATAAGGCTTTCATTGTCATCTTTTAAGATTTACTGAAGCTTCATGTCCTGTCCAAGGTTCTAGGTCTAACCAGAGAAGGCAGTACAGGTGGTCATGTCTTTCAGCTGCATTGCTCACAAACGGAATAGGGAATAGCTGTAAAGGTGAATTTGCAGAATTACCTAAGTCTGCTCTTTTTACTCTCCACTAAAATTAGGATAAACAGGGTCTTGGTTCTCACACGTTAGTTTTGACTTTCTATTATGTACAGGTATAATTTTCATTCCGTTGATGACTTCTTAAATGGGGTAGGGAGAGAGTTTAGCTTATTATAATTGACTCTTAATTAAAGCTTCCATATTCCTGATAGAAAAAATTTAATATTTTACATTTTGTATGATTTAGCTTGCTTGTTATAAAATTTTAAAGAAATATCTTATTAGATTATAGCCTAATATGGTCAGACTTCTTTTTTAAGAATTAGACATGACTGAGCACAGCACAGCACACCATGTACCAGGGTGACAGGCCAAGAAACAGGAGCAGCAGAAGTATTTTGTTAATGCAAGAAAATTCTGGATAATTCATGTGAGCAGTTTTAAGATTTAGAATTCCACTTTGACAAATAGGTACACCTCACTGATGATATTCTTTGGTTTAGGGGAAAAACTGTGGCTTACCTTATAAAATACGCTGTTTGCTGCTGCTTTATATTGAAACTTAACATGATCTTTATTACACAGAAAAAGGCATTTCAGGAAGGTATTAGCTTAAATTACTTATATGTTGGATATTTAACGTTATAAAGATAAATAGTTGATTATATTAATAGTTTTCTTGGGCTATTCTGGCAAAATTAGTAGTGTGTAGGCTATGGTCTTTCCTGTGGTCATGTATGGATGTGAGAGCTGGACTGTGAAGAAGGCTGAGCGCCAAAGAATTGATGCTTTTGAACTGTGGTGTTGGAGAAGACTCTTGAGAGTCCCTTGGACCGCGAGGAGATCCAACCAGTCCATTCTGAAGGAGATCAGCCCTGGGATTTCTTTGGAAGGAATGATGCTAAAGCTGAAACTCCAGTATTTTGGCCACCTCATGCGAAGAGTTGACTCATTGGAGAAGACTCTGATGCTGGGAGGGATTGGGGGCAGGAGGAGAAGGGGACGACAGAGGATGAGATGGCTGGATGGCATCACTGACTCGATGGATATGAGTCTGAGTGACCTCCGGGAGTTGGTGATGGACAGGGAGGCCTGGCGTGCTGCAGTTCATGGGGTCGCAAAGAGTCGGACATGACTGAGCGACTGATCTGATCTGATCTGATCTGATTCTTGTTTTTATTCCCCCACTTCTCTCTGCCCCCCAAAACTGACATTGTTAATAACAAGTCTTGGGAAAAGAAAGAATTTACTAATTGTAAGTGACAGGAGGTTTAACTGCAATTTTGTGTGCTTGGAAAACTGTTTAGAAAATTTTGGTAAGCATTAAGTGCTTCTCTGAAAGGAATGAGGTGTTAGGAGATAGACCACTGATGGTTAATAGAATAATGGTACTAGGAGTGGTGAGTCAGAATGCTGCAAGAGAAGCAAGGTTAGTGAGTGACTTCGTAGCGATAGCATTGCTCTGTATGTATTCCTTTCCTCTTTTTATTTTTTTTTCCAGTTTTATTGAAAAATAAAAATAATTGACATACAGAGCTGTGTAAGTTTAAGATGTACAGTGTAACGATTTGACTGACACCATGAACTGATGATCTTAATAAGTTTAGTAAATATCCATCATCTCATTAAGATACAAAATTAAAGAAATCAAAAAAATTTTTTTTCCTTGCAATGAGAACTCTTAGGATTTAGTGTTAAAAACTTTCATATATAGCACAGAGCAGTGTTCATTACGTTTATCATGTTGTGTGTTCAACTCCAGTACTTAATTATCTTATAACTGGAAGTTTGTACTTTTTGACTGCCTTTATCCAGTTTTCCTTCCCCCTACCGCTGCCTCTGGTAACCACAAATCTAATTTCTTTTTCTATGAGTTTTTGTTTTTGAAGTATAACTCTTCTACAAGGCTATGTTAGTTCCTGTTACACAACATGTGATTTGATATTTCTGTGCATTTCAGAATGATCATTGTGATAATTCTCGCTATGAGCCGTCACCATACAGAAGTGTTGCACTGTTACTGACTGTATTCCACATACTGTACAGCTCATACCTGTGACTCATTTATTTTGCAACTGGAAGTGTGCATCTTTTAATTTCCCTCAGCTACTTCTCTCCCCTCTGGCAACCACCTGTTTGTTCTCTGTGTCTATAACTTTTTCTGTTTATTCTTTTTTTTTTTTTAGGTTCCAAATTTGAGTGAAATCCTACTGTATTTTTCTTTCTCTGACTTCTTTAATTTATCGTAGTATCCTCTAGGTCTATCCATTTGTTGCAAATGGCAAGATTTCATATTAATTAATTAATTGTTTAAGGCCACATGGCTTGTAGGATCTTAGATTGAAAGATTGAAAGGGACCAGACAATTCCATTTTTTATGGCTGAAAGGGATCAGACAATTCCATTTTTTATGGCTGAGTGATATTCCATTGTGTGAGGACTTCCCTGATGGTCCAGTAGTTAGGACTCCACGCTTCCACTGTAGGGGGCGCAGGTTGGATCCCTGGTCAGAGAATTAAGATGTTCCAGATGCTGTGTGGCGCAGCCGAAAAAGAAAGTTCGATTGTGTGTGTGTGTGTGTGCCACTTCGCCGTATCCATCTGTTAATGGGCATTTAGGTTGCTTTTGTTTCTTAGCTGTTATAAATAATGCTGCCGTGAGCATATGGGTGCATATATCTTATCGAATTAGTGCTTTCATATTCTTTGGTTAAATACATAGGAATGAAATTGTTTGATCATATGGTACATTGTTTTTAATTGTTTGAGGAATCTCTGTCCTGTTTTCCATAGTGGCTGTGCCAGTTTACATTCCTACCAGCAGTGCACCTGGGTTCCCGTTTTTCCACATTCTTGCCAGTACTTGTTTGTTGTCTCTTTGGTAATAACCATTTTAACATGTGTGAGGTTACTGCCTCATTGTGGTTTTGATTTGCATTTCCCTGATGATAAGTAATGTTGAGCATCTTTTCATATGCCTGTTGGCCATCTGTACATCTTCTTTGGAAAATGTCTAGTCAGCTCCTCTGCCCACTTCTTAATCCGGGTGTTTGTTTTCTTGATGTTGAGTTGTATATTTTGGATAGTAACCCTGTACCAGATACATCGTTTGCAGATATCTTCTCCTGTTCAGTAGATAACCTTTTCATTATGTTGATAATTTCCTTCTCTGTGCACAAAAGTTTTTTAGTTTGAAGTAGTCTTATTTGTTTATTTTTGCTTTTATGTCACTTGCCTGAGGAGACATCCCCTCCCCAAATATTACTAAGACTGATGTCAAAGAGTTAACTGTCTCTGTTTTCTTCCAGAATTTTCTGGTTTCACATCTTACATTTAAATTGAAATCTTTACATGGAGAAGAGACTTGCAGTTGCCAAGGAGGAAGAAGGGTTGGGGGAAAAGATTGGGAGTTTGGAATTAGCAGATGAAAACTATTTTATATGAATGGATAAACAATAGGGTCCTACTGTGTCACACAGAGAACTGTACCCAATATCCTGTGATTAAACCATTATGGAAAAGAGTATGAAAAAGAATTTATATATGTGTATGACTGAGTCACTTTGTGGTACAACAGAAATTAATACAACAGTGTAAATCAACTATACTTCAATAAAATATTTTTTAAGATAAATTTAAGTCTTTAATGCATTTAAAATTTACTTTTGTGCTTGATGTGAGAGAGTAGTCCAGTTTGATTCTTTTCCATTTAGCTGTCCAGTTTTCCCAGCACCATTTATTGAAGAGACTGTCTTTCCCCCATTATGTATTCTTGCCTCCTTTGTTGTAGCTTTATCTTTAAGTTTTGCCATTTAAAGTATGGTGTGTCTTTTGTGTGATCTTTGCGTTGATCCTGTTTGGGCTGTCTGTGCTTCCTGGACTTAGATGTCTGATTCCTCTTATGGATTAGGGAAGTTTCCAGCTGTTGATAGTATGTATGTGTATGTTCTCTACCCTTTGTCTCCTGCTCCTCCTTCTGGGACCCCTGCACATGAGAATGTTAGTACCTGTGATGCTGCATGAGGTCTCTTGAGCTGTCCTCATTTCTGTTTTCAAAAATTGATTGATTGATTGATTTTTGACTGCACTGGGTCTTTGTTGCTGTGTGCGGCCTTTTCTGGTTTCCCGGGCGCAGTAGTTGAGGTGCACGGGCTTAGTTGCTGCACGGCATGTGGGATCCTCCTGGAGCAGGGACGGCGAACCCGTGTCCCCTGCAGTGGCACATGGAGTCTTAACCACTGGACCGCCAGGGAAGTCCTTACTCCTCTTCTGTTTAGCTTCAGTGATTTCCACTGTTTACCTTCCAGCTTGCCCATCTCTTCCTCTCTGTCATCTAATCTACTGTTGTTGCCTGGTAGTGTTATTGTTTATTTTAGTTATTGTATTCTTCATCTCTGTTTGGTTCTTTTTTGTATTTGACATTTTCTCCTTGGTAAAAAAACATCTGACTTCTCACTCTGCTTATCCGTTCTGTCCCAAGTTCTTTGAGCATATTTAGGGTCATTACCTTGACCTCTTTATCAGATAGATGGCATATCTCCACTTCACTTCATTCTTCTTCTAGGGTTTTATCTTATTCCTTTGTTTGAAACATATTCCTCTGTCACCTAATTCGCTATTTTTATTTCTATGTATTTGGTAGGGTGGATTCATTTTCTTCCTCTTTCAGGTATAGCAAGGGAGACACCCTTACAAATGGAGATTTCCATTACCCATGTATAATAAATATTTTCTTGCAAAAAGGCAACTCCTACTTGGTTTTCAGAGTTTTCCCCAGTCTGCTATATCTTAAAAATAACAAGCTTAAATAATATTCCAAACACACACATTTTGGGGTGGCAAATTCTGCTCCCCTTACATTATAACTGGCTCTGTTTTTAGAGACGTTTACATTCACAGCAAAATTGAACCATTTTTGATACTGATCTAACTTCATGGTATTTGTTAAAAAGGTATCTATTTTCATTACCAATTTTAGTGTATATACAAAATGTACTTTACAAATTATATCTGCCTTTTTATGATTGTTGTTTTTCAAAGTATTACCTTGTTTTCTACTGAATATATTATGTCATTAATTATGAATGAATTTACTAAATATTAGTAATTAACTGGAGGGAAAATAGCGATGGGTTTTTCTGGTGCACTAAAGTAGGTGAAGCATTTTCATCCTTTCTCATGTCCTGTGAATAGGATGGTGAATGTGTGCCTTGTGATTTGTTATTCTGTTTATACAGCCTTGCTGATTGAGAAATTTATATATTTCATGTTTTGGCAGCATCAAACAGGAAAAGAATTTTTAGGTCTGTTTTGAAAAAAACTGACAGGAATGTTACATACATACATGACAAAGATGTAAATAATTTGAGTTTCAAGGAGACAATAGTTTTCTTGGAGACTATATGCTATTCTTTCATTATTTAAAGTGACTTCTGTCGGACAAAAAAATTTATCAGTCCAGTTGATCTAAGAAAGAAATAGAACCTTTTGTTCAAGCTAAAATGAGGATTATAACCTGGAAGCCATTCAGAAGCTCCAAGAGCTGTTCTGCCTGTTAGAAGTCAAGACACAATTACAGAACTTTTATGACAGAGGGGCCTGTGCATTAAATGATACACAATCCAGATCTGCAGGTGCAAAGTGATGGGTCATGTGGCCCCTCACAGGATCAAGAAGGAATGTTCTTTGAAGCAGTTGTCTTGATGGTGCTGGAAGGATGTTGCTCTTCATGGTTGAGCAGGTATTTCTGCTCATGGGGGAGGTGTGATGGATGCGTGATGCAGATAAACAGTGTGTCTTAGAGGGAAGAGAGGAGGCCGAAGGGCATGGCACTGCTTTTTATGTTTAAATTTTTCTTGTCTTCCCATAAAATATGAATTTTATTTTATACTTCCATCAAAATTAATTCATTAATTACAACTGAACCAGAAATACTTCTAAATTCTAACTTAGTATGTATAATACCGTTAACAGGCACATACTGGAGAAAAAGCATGGAAACCCTACAATAGCAACTTTGTCAACTTTAATATAAAAACGCACCATGCCTCATTTTCCTCTGCTGTGAAAACTGGGTAGTCTTTCATCTAGCACTTTTTCCTCTTGGGAGGAAGGGTAGAGATTATTTTATGCTGGGCTAATGTAAAAAGAATCCAAGACTATAAAGGTTGCAATTTAAATTTCATTAGAATTATGTGCTTCATATCAGCATTATGAAATTAAAAACTTTTGGTATATTTTGCACTTTCAGAAAGTTCTCTTTTAGCAGTTAACATAATTGAGTTGCATATTAATATTTAAATTAAGAGAAAAGTCATAATAGTGCCTACATTTTATTATACCGTATCATCTAAGGCCTATATGATACTTACTAGTTAATTATGTGGCTTTGGCGTACACTAGTAATCTTTTAGAAATTTATTTGCTTTAGATTTGGAGGTAGGAAATGTCTGGTATGTTTTTTAAACTTTATTATGAAAATTTTAAACATTCACAAAGTAGAGAGACTTGTATAATGAATCCTCATATATTCATCTCCTGTCCTCACTAGTTTCATATAATGTCGCTTCTTGTTTTATCTGCACATTCCCCACCATAACTTGCCTTCCAACCCCCCTTGAAGGAAATCCCAGAGACCATGTAATTTCACTGACAAATATTTCAGTGTGTATCTCTAAAAGAGAGTCAAATATCTGTATTCCCAGTGAGTGCTGGCTAGCTCTGTTGTGGAGAGGAAGTGCAAGAGTGCTTGCTGACTGGCCTGCCATCACATTGTGTAGTTAATTTGCATTTAGTAAGATCCAGAGTTTATATTACTTGGCTTTTTTATTATTACAATAAGTCTCAAAGGATTTGGAGTGTTGATTTTGTAAATAACATCTAAGAAAACATGATTACCATCATGAATATGTATGAAGGTATGTAACAGTCCTCATCTCAGAGCTAACCCGCGATTTGCTTTGTCAGTTTTTTCAGGCTCCTCTGCAGTTCCAAAATTTGTTTCTTTATTTAAATGCTGAGAAACAGCATGTAACACTTAGTTTCAGATGAAATTTATAAGCCATAAATTTATAATTTATGAAATGTTTAAGTCAAAGAGAAGAGAGAAAAATGTGTGTATGAGGTTGAAAAAAGAGGAAGGGCAGAACAGCCTGGGTTCTAGAGAAATAACTTCCCCTTTAGTTCACTATCACTTAACCAACTTGCTCTCTTGGTTTTGACTTTTTAATTTCCCTCTTCTTGCTTTCCTTTTTGGTTTATATCTTTTTCTTCTCTCAAGTTAGGCATTTACCTAACTTTGCCTGTGACATTTATATTTTTGATTCCTCCTTTATTACACAGGGATTGTTTTATTGCATAAGGGTTGTGAAATAAAAAATTAAAAAATAAAATATTTGTTTTATTGTTTTTGTACAGATTTTGACAAATATTTAAACTCATGCTATGGTCTAGATTGAGCTTTTCTGTATTCTGTAAATGAATTATATAGTGTATGAAGCATTATGTATAGACATTTAGGTTCACTTTATGTGCCCTTTTTGAAAAATTTTGTAATAATTTTTTCTTTTTTGTGTGTTCTCTTTTGCTGCTCCTTTATTGGATGAAACTGTATTCTAATGTGATTCTACAGTTCACAAGATTCCTTTGCAGCTCACCTTTGGAGGTAAGAGGTTACTCATTGACCTTAATATTGCTATTGGGATCTTTTGTGAGCCATTTATTTGATAATTTAGGAGTGATCATTTTGTCAGGATGTATATTCTTCAATACCATAAATGAGATGAATGCACACTTTGTTTTGTAAGACTTCCAGGAGTTACAGAGCTCTTCACCTTCACAACAGATCATTGCCCTCATTTTATCAGGTAGAGTGAAATCAGTCCATTTTACTTATTTATTTTTTTATTTTCCACTCTGCGGGCTTTCTCTAATTGTGGTGAGTAGGGCTGCTCTCTAATTGCGGTGCTCGGGCCTCTCATTGCAGTGGCTTTTCTTGTTACTGAGCACATGCTCTAGGTTGCACAGGTTTCAGTGGTTGCGGCACATGGACTCAGGAGTTGCCACCCCCAGGCTCTAGGGCATAGGCTCAATAGTTGTGGTGCATGGGCTTAGTTGCTCTGCAGTATGTAGGGTCTTCCCAGATCAGGGATTGAACCTGTGTCTCCTGCACTGGCAGACAGAGTCTTTACCACGGAGCCATCAGAGAAGCCCAGATCAATCTATTTTAGAGCCTTGTTTTGTCTCCTTCCTCCCATAACGGTCTCACATTGACTTTATCCTCTGTAAACTGCCCTGGTGTTAAAGGGGAGCTGGAGAAGTCTGGGCAGAGGCTGTCTCCAAGGTTTCAGTTAGTTTGAGAGAACTTTTTAAAATCTGTGAATTGATTAGGGAAGAGCAAAGGACTTAATTGTATTGAGCTTCATTATAGCTCAGATAGACATCTAGGTGCCCGACTCACTTTCTCCTCTAATTCTCATAATGGTTCTGCAATTTAGAACTGAAAATCCAGTGATAAAATTGTGAGATGGGTGTGAGCTGTGTTTGAAAAGGAATTAATTGGAGAAGATGGTGAGACTTTGGGAAAGGAGTGGAGAGGGGAAGCAGCGGGGCACGTGGAGGGACACTGGACTCAGTACCAAACCGAGGTTCAGGCCAGGTCTTCTCTTAATAGCCGCACAACTCGGGGTGGTCACAGCGTCCCTGAGCCTCAGCTTGCTTATCTTTAAGATGCAGATAATGATTTCTACCTCTCAAACGAGGCAGTGGACATGGGAGCAGTTTATAAAGTGCTATTCAGGTCTTACTGATATTTTGTGTTCTCCTCTCAAGCTGTGCCTTCAGCCTCACATGGTAAGACTGTCCCTGCCTTTCACTTGTCCTTCCTTTTGCCTCTGTTGTTTACCTCACTCTCTGTTCCCTTCCCTGCCCCCAACCTCTTCAGATCACATCCTGCTTCAGGCCCAGCCTAGATGCTGTGTTGTCTGTGAGGCCCTCTGACTGCTCCACATAGAGGCAGTTGTTCCCTTCTCTATTTCCATATTATATTCTCTGATTATTGAAGCTACTGTTGTTATGTGATTGTGGCCCGCCCTCCTGGTGGCCAGCTTGAATGAGTTTCAGGGGAAGCGGAGCAGAACAGAGAGGTAGTACCATCCAGGTTTGGTTCCATTTTCTACGTCCACCAACCAGGGAGAAACACAGCTTGGAAAGATTCTGGGCTTTGAAATGAGAGATCCTTGGGTGACCCATGAGCAAGTCATTTCATCTTTGAATTAATCTAAAAAATAGAGATAATAATAATACTTACAGGGTTATTAAAATGAAATGAGGTAATGTGTGATAAATGCTAAGTGTAATACCTGTCACATGGAGTTTTAAATGAATTTTGGTGTAAAAGCAATAAAAGTTAAAACTATATCATAAGAAACTTGAAGACAATATAAATTATATAGTCTACTCTTTAGTTGATAAAGTGCTTTCTAAACATAGAATGAGAAATATCACAAAGGAAAAGATGGAAAAGTTAAATTTGATTTTGTTAAAAAAAATCGATGATTTGGTTCATGAAAACATGCATAGTTAAAAGGCAGTTTGAGAAAGTGTCATAAAATGATTATTGTACTTAATATAATTTCTTAGAATCAGTTTTTAAGTATAATGTTGTCTTTTGACTGAGACGTACATCAGGGACATCTTTAATGTCAAAACAGGGTCTAGTCTTGGGGAAAAAAAGGGACTGGCAGGAGCTTAGAAGAGATAATGCTGATAGTGCTTAAGGCTGGACTCATTTAAGCAAGAGCTCAGAGGAGTTGCCAGGAATAGGAGTTTTGAGCAGAAGGCGCTTGGGCTGGATGAATTTACCTACACAGGGAGTAAATGAGTAGGCTGGAGCTTGATGTCTGCCTCACTGGGACGAACTACCAGTTTGAAGATGTTACTGAACAATAGCAGAGATACTTTAAATAGTCCTCACTAGGAGATTTCTCTCAAATGTAAGCTCAGTAAGAGAGGACTCTCTTTCTCTTGCTTCCTTGTGTTTACGTATATAGTTAAGTACTAGGTGGTGCAGTGGTGAAGAATCCACCTGCCAATGCAAGAGATGCAGGTTTGATCCCTGGGTTGGGAAGATGCCCTGGAGTAGGAAATGGCAACCCACTCCAATATTCTTGCCTGGAGAATTCCTTGGACAGAGGATCCTGGGGAGGCTCCAGTCCATGGGGTCACAAAGAGTTGGACACGACTGAGGATGCACACGATTGATACATAGGAAGCACTGAATATGTATTTGTTGTAGGAAGGGGGACCCCTTCCAGGGCCTGAAACTGGACTCTTGTCTAACACTCGGAAATGAATTGTCCGTGGAGACACATGTGCTGACACAGCAAGAGATTTTATTGGGAAAGGGCACCTGGGTGGAGAGCAGTAGGGTAAGGGAACCCAGGAGAACTGCTCTGCCGCGTGGCTTGCAGTCTCCAGTTTTATGGTGATGTGATTAGTTTCCGGGTTGTCTTTAGCCAATCATTCTGACTCAGAGTTCTTCCTGGTGGTGCACGCCTTGTTCAGCCAAGTGGATGCCAGAGAGAAGGATTCTGGGAGGTGGTCGGACATGTGGTGTCTCCTTTTGACCTTTTCCAAACTCTTCCGTTTGGTGGAGGCTTATTAGTTCCTTGTTCCTTACCGGGACCTCCTGTCGTAAAACAAGTTATGTAAATGGTTACTATGGTGCCTGGCCAGGGTGGACAGTTTCAATCAGTGTGCTTCCCCTAACATATTTGTTGAATGAATGAATGAAAGAATAAGTAAGTAGGCACCGCGAAGGCTGAGAGTAGCAAGCTTTTCCGCATAATCTGGCAGAACTCAGGGCTGCCAGAGCACACACGGGCTAATATTTATGTCTCAGTATGGTTAACAGTCTCTCTTCCCAGCTAGATTGTAGCTACCTAAGATCAAGATCTTTATTTTTTTCACCTTTGGATGATCTCAAGTATACATAGGATTTGGAATGGTACCAACCATACACCTAGATTTGTACCAAACAAATATTATAAAAAGTACATATTATTCTGGTTAAATGCTGGGGAATCTTTATGTAGAAGCTTCAGTCTTTGGTGAAGAATAGAAAGGAAAGCATCATGATCAAAGTTTAGTGATAGTTTCTGTTCTTTTCTGTCTAATCTGCTTTCTCCATTTAATGATCTGGAGTTGTATTTTACCTTGACTAAATTGATCTTTTTTTCTTACTGGACTTATGGACATGGAAGAGGCAAAAGAAGCAAAATTGAAGATGACCAATGTGCTTTCTTTTCTTGAAGCATTTGGGAAATACTTTAACCCTTTTTCTTTTTTTTTTTTGAGAGCATTCTGTTGGTATTTCTAGCTTGGAATTTCCCAGAGGTCACCTGATGACATAATTAGTGACTGCTCCCGCCAAGTCTCCAGCAGTGCTGAGTTTAGGATTCTGTTCCTTTGCTGCAGCGCAGGACCCGAGAGCCAAAGCAAAGCCAAGGCAGAAGAATGTTGAGAATCTCTAAATGTTTAATTTTGCCATTAAGCTTATGCTTTAGCTGGAGAAGGAAAATTGCAAATACGGTTAATCCCCAAATACCTTATTTTGAAGAAAAGAAAAATAGTTCAGTAGAGGCAGTAAAATACATGAGGTTTGCAGTTGAAAATGAGGAGACTTTAAATTTCATTCTGTCCTCAAAAACTACTGTGAATGAACCACATTCCTGTGTTGGAAGTCCTAAACGGTTAACTGCCACATGAATCTAACGAAATTGTCAGGTTATAGTAATCACATCAGTAATTTGATCTGCTGTCATTTGAATGGAGCCATGTGTGGAGAGTCAGTTACTTCCCTCTGTGGGGCTGACCCTTTTACATTCCTGTAAGCTGAAGACTAATAGAGCTCATTAAGCTTTATGGGAAAAGAGCTTTTATCACCTCGTCAAGTCAGGCAGCATATTTCCATTATATTCCTAATTTCGTGTGGCTCTGTAGCTGCTGATGTGCGTTCCCCTGCTAGGTTTACATGGCATCTCTCCCTTACAGACATTTTTATTGACATTTCCTAAGCCTGAATTACATTTGTGTGGCACCACCTACAGATGTCTTCAATTAAATGTAGGTAAATAAAAGGGATTATGTATCAGAGGCTGAGAGATTCTTGAAATTCTAAGTCAGACTTTGCCAGCCAGGCCAGTAGGGTGCAGTCTCACCATCATTTTGAAGGTCAAGAACTACCAGAAGAGGCATTTGAAAGAAAAGTTAAGCCACGTGGGAATGTGGGTCACTTAGGATTCTCTTCAAGAATGTTGTATTCCTTCACTCCAGATAGCTTAAGATCTTCTTCGTTAGCAGTTATCATAATAATTTTTCCAGAAGTTAGCACCTGTAGTATATGGGGATACCCTTGGGTTACATTATTCTCACAGAATGTCTATGCAGCAGTTATTTCCAGTTTCCTTATGAAGAAAATGGAACCTGGAGAGGTAGTTTAGTTGAGTTCAAGATCTACTAGTGACCAACAGCAGCATGTCTTAAGAGTCTTATATTATGTGAAGTGATGATAATATTATTTGAAGGAAAACAGTGCAAAATTTGAGATATGCCAGCGTGGCACTGTTGACATTTTGGGTTGGGTAAATCTTTTTTCTGGGCCCTGTCTTGTGCATTGTGTGATGTCTTAGCAACGTCTTTGGCCTCTACCCTAGAGATGCCAGTAGCACCCTCCCCTGAGTTGAAACAAAATGTCTCCAGACTTTGCTAAGAGTCCCTAGGGAGTAAAATGACTCCCTGTTAAAAACTATTGCCCTAGAATAGTCTTAACAAAAAAAGAGCAAAGAGAGTTAATAATCCAGTAGTGATAGTAGCAATGGTAACACGTTTTCAGTCTCCCCAAAGGTGAAAAAAAGACAGGTTAAAAAAAAAAAAAGGACAAGTGAGTTGAATAGAAAACAAATAGCAAACAAGTACACTTAATACCCAACCATAGCAATCATTACACTAAATATTAATGATCTAAACCAAAAAGCTGCTCTGTGGAAATGTTTTATATCTGTACAGTTGAAAACATATATGCAGCCAGTGGTCATACATAGCCACTGTGCTTGCTCTTCAGGCACTGATTTTAAAATGTTTTAGATTTTACTTATGTAGCCACATGTGGCCATTGGGTGTCCTATTGGGCAATACAGGTCTAAACATTCCATTGGAAAGGCAGAAAATCAACCTAGATAAAAAAAGAAAAGGAAAATCCAACTTAAATATGAAAGCATGAGTAGGTTAAAAGTAAAAGACCAGAGTAAACTATACCATGTAAATACTAATCATAATAAATTATGAGTGGCTGTCTTCATACCTGACAAAGTAGGCTTCAGGGCAGTGGCTCTTAGCAGAAGGAAAATGGACATTTCATAATGATAAAATGGTCAGTTCATCAAATGAGGACAGTAATCCAAAATGGGATGCTCTTGAAAACAGAACCTCAGAATACATGAAGCAAAAACTAATGGAACTGAAAAGAGAGGTAGTCAAAGTCGTTGCTAATAATTGGAGACTTAGAACAACTTTCTCAGTAACTGATAAAACAAATAGAAAATTACAAGCAATATAGAAGATTTGGACAAAATTACTAATACACTTCTACTTAATTGATACTTGTTGAAAGCTGTACCCAACAATGAAAAACACATATTTTTTCAAGTATATATAGGGAATATTCTCCAGGACAGATTATATGCTATAACATTATACAAATCTCAGTAAATTAAAGGGATTGAAATAATTTCTGTTCTAAGTCAAATTAAATTAGAATCAGTAACAGAAAGAACTGTTATAACTTAGCAATAATAAGGACAAGCAGCCTGGTTAAAAAATAGATAAGAGACCTGATTGTATATTAAACCATGAAGATATATAAATCACTAATAAGCACATGAAAAGATGCTCACAATCCATTAGGGAAATGCAGATTAATACCACAATGAGATACCAACGTAAACTCATTGGGATGCCTATAATCAGAAGACAACACCAAGTATTGGTGGGAGGTGGAGAAATTGGAACCCTCAGATATTGCTGATGGGAATGTAAACTGTTTCTATGGTGTAAACATTTGCCAGGAAAGTATTGTGTATTGAAATAGATGGGTGTTTTCCTTAAACATTTAATAGTAACTAGTTGTACCCAATATTAAGTAATGTTAGACATTAGCGTTTTTTGGTAGTTTGCAGAAACAACTTTACAAATTTTTTTGAAGTCGGGAACTACTTTGTGTCTTACTTGAAACTCTGGTACACTGGGGTGATATGTGTATATTAGGGTGTGTGCGTGTGCACCTTTGTGTGCTGATTGCAAACTGCAGGTAGCGGGGGGTCGGGATCTGGCTTTGCAGCCTGCGGTGACATGCATTCATATTGCAGTCAGGAAAATAAAGGACCGTGAGAACCTAACCATCTCTTCACTCAGCATATGAAATAGCATTGACCTTGGGATGGCTGCGAGTCTGGGTGACCTCCGGGAGCTGGTGATGGACAGGGAGGCCTGGCGTGCTGCGGTTCATGGGGTTGCAAAGAGTCGGACACGACTGAGCGACTGATCTGATCTGATCTGATCTGGGATGGCTGTGGCAGGTATCATGATGTCACCAGTAACCAGAATTTGAAAGAGGGACTGGCTCTTACCCAAACTCAGTCCTGTAGAAGTGAAGGGAGCTTGCAGAGGTAGTAGTGGGGAGGGCAAGGTGGGCAGAAGGTTGAGTTGCTAATCATGAGAAGGGAGTTCAAATAGCTTTACTATATAAAGAGGACATATCCAGCGTGATAGCCAGAGAGCTGGCCTGAATTGGAGCGCTGTGGAGATACGGCTTGAACTGATGAGTTGATACAGTGCTTGGGAGGACCAGCAGCTTTGAAAGAGCTGAGGCCAGGGCAGACAGGTAACTAAAGAGGGACTGGACCTTCTCAAGAGAGTGGTTGTCAGTCTGCTGTTTGTTACTGACTAATTAGAAATGGAATGCTGGGCAGTGGTTTGAGCCTCGGGTCAGAAGTGGGAGTAGGAGTGAAGACCGCTGCTTTTCTAGTTACCTGGGTTGGGAAACAGTCTTGGAGTTTCCAGGGGCTGAACCCTACGCTTAGAACCAGAGGTTGAATAGGCAAGGGCGTGTTGGCCAAGGCAACAGTTAGAATTTTGAAGCTAAATCCCCCAAATCATTTGGATTGTAATTGATTGCTCTCCCTTTCAGTTGAGTCTGAGGACTGCTGGACAGTTCTCTTTGGGATAGGGCTGCTGACAAAGATCCGATTGAGCTGAAGACATCATTCCTTGCCCTCAGTTCTCTGCAGTAATGCTTGAACATCCATGTGGTAGTCAGAACAGTATTCCCCGGGCTTACAGTGGTACTCAGCAGATTTGGGTTGAGTTCAGAAATGAACTTATTCCTAGTTAGTTTAGTCTCTGAATGTCACATCATAGTTGAATCAGTGGAAGCCGAAACCTTATATTTCTCAGTGAAATTATATCCACTGAAAGTCTTTGCCCAGAAACTGAACTCATGTGAAAAAAAAAAAAAAAATTGATTCAGAGAATAAAAGAAAGCACATTAGAATGGAAAACCAAACATCAAATAGAAAAATGCTGCTAGGTTTCCTTGTTGCAGATTTTTCTGTATGGGACATCAATTAGTTTAGGCGTCTAAGTTCCTTCAAGATACCTTGTTGCCAGGCAAGCGTGCCTTTAGCAAGTAGTCGTATTCATCATTACTCTTGAGCATCTTCAGTTGTGCTCACACTTAAAGGCAATCTGCCCTGACGATTTTCATTACCTATTAGATGTGCACGAATGCTTCAGAAAATGTTTGAATGGTAAATCCGGGCGTGGATTAGTTTCCATGGGGATGTCAGTCTTGTTTGATGTTGGCAGTCATTGAGTTCTAAATAAAAATACGTGTTTGGGTTGTCACCATGGAATGTTTTTCTCTTCTGTAAGAAAGATTGGAAAAGCAGGAGTCTCAAATTGAGCTGACATTAAGTAAGTGCTCACACTAGGACAGTCACTCTTGTTTCTAGTGTGTTTGTTGTAGTGCTCAATAAATACCTACAGATATGTAGAACTGAGAAGTTTGGGATCCTATTAGTTTTCCTTTTGAGCATTTAGATAGTGCCTCATAAATGTCTTTTTGTTTGATGATAAGGGTTGAAAATATAAAAGGAAGTTGCTCAGTCGTGTCCGACTCTTTGCGACCCCATGGACTGTAGCCTACCAGGCTCCTCTGTCCATGAAAATGTAAAGTAAAATATAAATATAAGGAAATGTCAAACTAAACAATATATTCACATCTTAATTTTTATCTAGTTGCTCTGCAGTAAAAATAAAGAAATAAATTCCCTTTTTACTTCTGTCACATTTATTAAAAACATTTGCTGTAAATCTTTTCTCAGTTTCCTATGTTTAAAGTTTAAATTTTGGTCATTACAGTATTCCTAGTTTGAAATTGTAAACGTTAGGGGAAACTTTTTTGCTTTCTTTGAAGCTTTTTAGTTCCTAAGATTTCTGTCATCAAGAAATATATTTTTTGACTCATACTTTGGTTTAGTAAATGCTGAAGTATCTCCATTCATTATTTTGAACAGAACATGTTAATATATTTTGATTGTGTTTTAATGTGGTATACCACATAAGCCGTGTCCACTGAGAGAAACACTGAACTGAAAGTTGGGAATTCCAGGTCCTTTTTAGTGTTCTCCTGAGTTGGCTCTGTGACCTTGGACGAGTCTCTTAAGCTCCTTGACCCTCACTGTTTCACTTGCAAACTTAGAAAGAGTATCCCAGATGATGACGTCCCTCAAAAGTGAGTGAACTTACCTAACATTTTAACATGTTTTATAGCTTCCTTTCAGGCTTGGGTATTTTAAACTGGGAAAATGAGAGAAACTTTCCGCAAATGACGGGTTGCTCTAGTCCTTTGGGTTTGGGCTTTTACTGTCACTATGCTTTTTTGTGCTCTGAAGCAAGTTGACATTTTACTTAGAACAGTTCCACCTGTTTTTTTTTTTTTTTTTTCCTGTAAAAAAATTCTTGTTACCTTGCATACACAGATGTTATTTCTCTTATTTTCGTCCTTAATATGGTCTCAGCTATACATTTTCATTATATTTTTAATAAAGTGATAACTTCCATTTTGTAGAGAGGACTTGGGAGGTAGGAAATTGAGAATTACCTGTTCTAGGTGACATTATAGAAGACTGAGACAGTGCAGAAGTACAAATATCACAACTTTGTTACACATCCCTTTTGCGGCACAGATGAAGATGTTTATTGATGTGACCCAAAGATAGGGCTATTCTGTAGCAATTATTGTTGTTCAGTCACTCATTCGTGCCCGGCTCGTTGGGACCCCATGGACTGCAGCATGCTAGGCTTCCCTGTCCTTCACCATCCTGGAGCTTGCTCACACTCATGTCCACTGAGTCTGTGATGCCATCCAGCCATCTCATCCTCTGTCATTGCCTTCTCCTCCTGCCTTCAATCTTTCCCAGTATCAGGGTTTTTTCTAATGAGTTGGCTCATGGTATCAGGTGACCGAAGTATTGGAGCTTCATCTTCAGCATCAGTCCTTCTAGTGTATATTCAGGATTGATTTCCTTTAGGATTGACTGGTTTGATTTCCTCGTAGTCCAAGGTACTCTGAAGAGTTGTCTCCAACACCACAGTTCAAAACCATCAAGTCTTTGACTGTCAGCCTTCTTTATGGTTCAACTCTTACATTCTTACACGACTATTGGAAAAACCATAGCTTTGACTAGACGGACCTACGAAATAAAAGTATATAAACTTAAAATTATGCTCATTGATTTAGTGTTTGTTCTTACTTAAAAACTGCTGAGGCATCCAAAGGTTATTCATTAAATTTGTTGATTTACATTAATCCACATTTTAAAATTATATAAATATCTTAGAAATTAAGCCAGCACAAAACATAAAAATAATATTGGTTGTTCAACATTAACAGTCATTAGGGAAAAGCAAATCAAAACCACAAAGACATATCACCTTCCACCCATTAGGATGTGGTTCTCAAAAAACCAGACAATAATAAATATTGGCATGGATATGGAGAAATTGGAACCCTTGTGCATTGCTGGTGGGCATGTAAAATGGTGCAGCCTCTATGGCAACCAGTATAGCGGTTCCTCAAAGATTAAAAATAGAATTACTGTGTCATCTAGCTAGTCCTCTTCTGGGTATATACACAAAAGAATAGAAAGTAGGGACTCAAACAGTTATTGTATATTAATGTTCATAGAAGCATTATTCATAACAGCCCAAAAGTATAAGCAGCCCATGTGTCTATGGACAGATGAATGTATAAACAAAATATGATAAGTACACAGGAGTAAAACATTATTTGTCCCTAAAAAAGGAGGAAATTCTGACACATGCTGCAATGTGGACAGACCTGGAGGACATGATGCCGAGTAAAATTATCCAGCCAAATTTACAGAGCTCCTCTAACCAAGAGATGCAACTGTATGGTTTAGTAATACTCTCTGGATATAGGAAAATGTTCTATGCACAACAAGAAGAAACAGCTTTTCTGATTTATAGATTCAAAACATATAGAGAGATCTTAGCTTCAGTTCTGCAGCTTCAGGTTAAAAATAAATACAGAAACTCATTGATTGAGTACTCAAAGAGTTGTTCTCTTTAACTGATTGAACTCATAAATACACAAAAACTAACAAACCAGCTTCTCTGTCTTCTCTCATCCAGTAGAGAATAGATCTCCATCATCCGTCCAACCGGGACTATGAACCAAAGTCAGCCATTGCTGCCAGTAATGGGGATAACTTACGAGTCATAAGACAGACAGAAGCACAGGCTTAGTAGATAGAAAAAGAGAAACAGAGTAAAGTTAGATCGAACTCTTGCTGAACAGGAATCTCTTTGAGAGTCAAGAAAAGGCATGTTAGGTGTAAGGTACTGTGAGGGCACTTAAACATTTACTTAGTTCCATAGGGTGAGTTAGTTCACTTGAGCTTCTTGGTGGATGGCCTCCAAAACTGTTAAACAATAATTTTCCAAAAGCTGAACTCATGATCTTCATGCAATAGGGCATGAACACATGTCAAATTTTATTTGACTCATTAATTAATGCAGGGACTATTTAAGATATTAGAACTGATGCCAGGAGCATTTATGAAAATATTGATATATATATGTATGTATATATATCTGATATGTAACTGCAAACAATTTAATAAAAGATTGAGATGAGATTGCTTAGTTAGATAAATACAACTGGTTATTGTCTTACAGGGCATTAAACGATAAACTTTTGGGTTATTTGTTCCACTAGACAAAAGTCTATAAGTTAACCTCTACTCCAACCAAATTGAAAAATAATTTAATTAATAGACAGTCAAGCCCAGAACTGCAGTGACAGAACACCCAGTAATTTCTTTGACCTTTGTCAAATTTCACCTTTATATCATCTACCTCAATTTCTGGTGGTAATCTCAATAACCCCCTATTAACCACCTATTTAACACTTGCTGCTAATTCTTCAACCTTGGATTTTTAAAACTTTTTTGATTCTATATTAATATATGTTATTAAAAATTAGACTTTTAAAAATATGGATGATAAAAGAATAATAAAAAATCACTTATAAACTCTCTACTGACAGTATCAGATTTTTTTCCCATCTTTACAAGTTTTTGTGTGTGTCCTACAGAAATTTTTCATATGCTTGGGATCATATCTCATTTTACGTTTTTTTTTACTTAATTTGGAGAAATGTTTAATGTTATTAAAAATCTCGCTAAACATTTTAAAATTACTGCATAATAGTTCTTTATATGAATTACCATAATTAATTTTATTTTATGCTTTAATTTTGATCTGGCTCATTCTCCCCAGTTTAGAAGTGAATAGAAGTTGTTATGCTATCAATGTCATGGTTTTATTTAATATGTGCTGAATAAAATTTTTAGGTTAGATGTTACTGAGTATTTTTTATTTGAGATTACCACCAGAAATTGAGGTAGATGATATAGAGCGTACGTTCCTCTCTAAAGAATGGATAATCTTCACTGACTCAGGGATTCTGGTGAAATTAAGGCCTTTAGATGCTCACCTATCATAAAGTAGTGTACTATATCCTAAGAGAGTTGTGTGAATAGGAAGACTCAATGAGTTCTTTCTAATCTGCAGGCTGTAAAAATAATGTCATTTATATTAGTAAATTTTACTTTTATATATTTCCTTGAGAAAATATTTCTTCAAGTAGAATAACAAATACTGTTACATGAACTATTCTTTTTCTTTTTTAAGGATCATTTAAACTTGGTTGTCTTTGGCTTGAAATATAGGTGATAATTGGAAATAATCAGCTTAGAATAAGCTTGCATAGACTAAAATTTTTGGTGCAGCCCTGTTACAGAGTTGTTCTTCAGTTGCTAAGTTGTGTAGAGTTAGCATTATTTGTTAAACATCTGTAAGATAATTTCATACTTGAAAGGTTAATATCAATAAATTTGACTCAGAATATAAAATGGGCTATAAAACATTGATGGCTTCCCTGGTGGCTCAGCTGTAAAGAACCCACCTGCCAAGCAGGACTTGTGGGTTCGATCCCTGGGTCAGGAAGATCACCTGGAGAAGGAAATGGGGAAATGGCAACCCACTCCAGTATTCTTGGCTGGAATCCCATGGACAGAGAGCCTGGGGAGCTACAGTGCACGGGGTCACAGAGAGTTGGATACGACAGCACACACACATGACGTAAAACATCGATGTGTAATGTAATATCAAATCAGAGTAGTTTTAATTTGTGTAACTGTCAGAATCAGCTGAGAAAAAGTTAAGGTAACTTCAAAATGTAAACAATTTTTTTATTGCTGGTGGAGATTACAAGGAATATTGATTGGTTAACTATTGATAATATTCCCAACTATTTCAAGGCTATAGTTGTCTTTTTAGCAGGGGGGATTTTGCCCAGGGAACAAAAACTCTTTGAAAGCAGATCTGTTCTAATGGGATGTTCCTTGGTGGGAACTGCATGTCCAGCCACCACATATTTTCTCAGAACTGTCCCTTAAAATATCTTAATTTCAAATAGTTTGAACATTAACTGGAAATAAGGTTGGAGTCTTTTTTCCAGGTAGACTGTCATTATATCTACTTACAGTACAGCTGTGAAGTGGGAAGTGTGTTAGTTTTGGTAGCCATCTATAGTGTACTGATTGTCTCCAGAAAATTAAGAATTGGTTGCATTCAATTTGAAATTGCTTATGCAAAGCTGTGTGATATATTAACCATGAGTACTGCTGTTTGCATTTTCCAAGTTAAATTTATTTTTAGTTTCTTATTTATAGACTATATTATTTCCAATTTTTAAATTTCATTTTTGGGTCTTTTTAAGAAATTATGTAAATTTTGATGTCATACTGCTTTAGTACAACTTTAAGTTCCTTTGTTTTTTTTTAAAATTGTACTGAAATATCTCAGTCTCCCAGTTTATCCCTTTCACAGGTAACCATAAGTTTTTCTACATCTGTGACTCTGTTTCTGTTCTGTAAATAAATTCATTTGAAACATTTTTTAAAAAATATTCCACACGTAAGTGATATCATGATGCTATTTTTGTCTGACTTACTTCACTCAGTATGACAGTCTCTAGATCTATCCAGGTTGCTGCGAATGAAAACTTCATTCTTTTTTATGGCCTAATAATATTCCACTGTGTATATGTACTGCATTTTTTTTTTTTTAATCCATTCCTCTGCTGATGGACATAAAGTTGCTTCTCTGTCCTGGCTGTTTTAAGTAGTGTAGCAGTGAACTTTGGGCTGCACATATCTCTTTAAATTACTGGTTTTCTCTGAGTATATACCCAGAAGTGGGATTGCAGGATCATATGGTAGCTCTATTTTTAGTTTTCTTAAGGAACCTCTGTACTGTTCTCTGTAAATGGTTGTACTAGTTTACATTCCTGCCAACAGTGTAGGAGGGTTACCTTTTCTTCACATCCTCTCCAGCATTTATTGTTTGTAGATTTTTCTTTTTTTGGTAGATGTTTTTGATGATGGTCATTCTGACCAATGTGAGGTGATATCTCATTGTAGTTTGGATTAGTATTTCTCTAATAATTAATGATATTGAGCATCTTTTCATGTGCTTTTTGGCCATTTGAATATCTTCATGAGTTTTTGTTCTTAAAATAATTCTGAAGATTATTTGTAGTGTTTCCTGAACTATTAACAACAAAAATAAACAGTTGTAGGAATAAGTTATTTTCAAGCAGTTCTGTTCAGTTCAGTTGCTCAGTCATGTCCGTCTCTTTGCAGCCCCATGAATCACAGCACGCTAGGCCTCCCTGTCCATCACCAACTCCCAGAGGCTACTCAAACTCATGTCCATCGAGTCAGTGATGCCATCCAGCCATCTCATCCTATGTCGTCCCCTTCACCTCCTGCCCTCAATCCCTCCCAGCATCAAGGTCTTTTCCAATGAGTCAACTCTTCTCATGAGGTGGCCAGAGTACTGGAGTTTCAGCTTCAGTATCAGTCCTTCCAATGAACACCCAGGACTGATCTCCTTTAGGATGGACTGGTTGGATCTCCTTGCAGTCCAAGGGACTCTCAAGAGTTTTCTCCAACACCACAGTTCAAAAGCATCAATTCTTCAGCGCTCAGCTTTCTTCACAGTCTAACTCTTGCATCCATACATGACCACTGGAAAAACTATAGCCTTGACTAGATGGACCTTTGTTGGCAAAGTAATGTCTCTGCTTTTTAATATGCTGTCTAGGTGGTCATAACTTTCTTTCCAAGGAGTAAGTGTCTTTTAATTTCATGGTTGCAGTCACCATCTGTAGTGATTTTGGAACCCCCAAAAATAAAAGTCTAACACTGTTTCCACTGTTTGGCCATCTATTTCCCATGAAGTGATGGGACCAGATGCCATGATCTTAGTTTTCTGAATGTTGAGCTCTAAGCCAACTTTTTCACTCTCCACTTTCACTTTCATCAAGAGGCTTTTAGTTCCTCTCTACTTTCTGCCATAATGGTGGTATCATCTGCATATCTGAGGTTATTGATATTTTTCCCAGCAATCTTGATTTCAGCTTGTGCTTCTTCCAGCCCAGCATTTCTCATGATGTACTCTGCGTATAAGTTAAATAAGCAGTGTGACAATATACAGCCTTGATGTACTCCTTTCCGTATTTGGAACCAGTCTGTTGTTCCATGTCCAGTTCTAACTGTTGCTTCCTGACCTGCATACAGATTTCTCAAGAGGCAGGTCAGGTGGTCTGGCATTCCCATCTCTTTCAGAATTTTCCACAGTTTCTTGTGATCCACACAGTCAAAGGCTTTGGCATAGTCAATAAAGCAGAAATAGATGTTTTTCTGGAACTCTCTTGCATTTTCTGTGATCCAGAGGATGTTGGCAATTTGATCTCTGGTTCCTCTGCCTTTTCTAAAACCAGCTTGAATATCTGGAAGTTCACGGTTCACATATTGCTAAAGGCTGGCTTGGAGAATTTTGAGCATTATTTTACTAGTGTGTGAAATGAGTGCAATTGTGTGGTATTTTGAGCATTCTTTGGCATTGCCTTTCTTTGGGATTGGAATGAAAACTGACCTTTTCCAGTCCTGTGGCCACTGCTGAGTTTTCCAAATTTGCTGGCTTATTGAATGCAGCATTTTCACAGCATCATCTTTTAGGATTTGAAATAGCTCAGCTGGAATTCCATCACCTCCACTAACTTTGTTCGTAGTGATGCTTTCTAAGGCCCACTTGACTTCACATTCCAAGATGTCTGGCTCTAGGTGAGTGATCACACCACCATGATTATCTTCTTTGTGAAGATCTTTTTTGTACAGTTCTTCTGTGTATTCTTACCACCTATTCTTAATATCTTCTCCTTCTGTTAGGTCCATATCATTTCTGTCCTTTATCAAGCCCATCTTTGCATGAAATGTTCCCTCGATATCTCTAATTTTCTTGAAAAGATCTCTAGTCTTTCCCATTCTGTTGTTTTCCTCTGTTTCTTTGCACTGATCGCTGAAGAAGGCTTTCTTACCTCTCCTTGCTCTTCTTTGGAACTCTGCATTCAAATGGGAATATCTTTCCTTTTCTCCTTTGCTTTTCGCTTCTCTTCCTTTTCACAGCTATTTGTAAGGCCTCCCCAGACAGCCATTTTGCTTTTTTACATTTATTTTCCATGGGGATGCTCTTGATCCCTGGCTCCTGTACAGTGTCACGAACTTCTGTCCATAGTTCATCAGGCAGTCTTTCTATCAGATGTAGTCCCTTAAATCTATTTCTCACTTCCACTGTATAATCATAAGAGATTTGATTTAGGTCATACCTGAATGGTCTAGTGGATTTCCCTACTTTCTTTAATTTAAATCTGAATTTGGCAATAAGGAATTTATGATATGAGCCACAAGCAGCTCCTGGTGTTGTTTTTGCTGACTGTATAGAGCTTCTCCATCTTCAGCTGCAAAGAATATAATCAATCTGATTTCGGTGTTGACCGTCTGGTGATGTCCACGTGTAGAGTCTTCTCTTGTTTTGTTGGAAGAGGGTGTTTGCTATGACTAGTACATTCTCTTGGCAAAAGTGTATTAGCCTTTGCCCTGCTTCATTCTGTACTCCAAGGCCAAATTTGTAAAGTTACTCCAGGTGTTTCTTGACTTCCTACTTTTGCATTCCAGGCCCCTATAATGAAAAGGACATCTTTTTTGGGTGTTAGTTCTACAAGGTCTTGTAGGTCTTCACAGAACCGTTCAACTTGAGCTTCAGCGTTACCGTCATTTTCAGGCAGTGCGCTTTTAATCAGGTGCTTGAAATGCTTACCTTAGGAAGCCTCAGTAAACTATAGTTTAAAAATTCAGGACATCATTTGGCAAATCACAGATCTGTATGTGAACAGGTGTGATTGCAGAGTTACTTTTGGATGGTGTGGCAGGGAGGAGAACACAGGTCCTGCCCTTGCGTGGCCCCGGAACACCCCCTCCTTCCAGCCTTCGAAGCCCTGAGTCAGTCTTCCCACTGCTGTTTCTAGTGCATGTGGAGTATGACTCCTCATTTGCCGGTTTAAGTTGTAACAGTGTCTGTTTTAAACATAACTGAGGCACATCGAAGCAGGTGTGTAAGGAGACAGGTGTACTTTATCAGCGTAAATATACATGCATTTTGGGAACCATTTAGCCGGAAACCTGAATTTGCCCATTAATACTGATGTCGTTTCTACAGAGTACCTTTGGTATTGTACTGCCTAGCTCATTAATCACCGACGCCATACCGTCCTCCCCAACATTTAAGTCATGCTTTTTTCTTTTGTATAGCTAGCCGTGAGCTTTATTCTTCTATTTTTCCCATTATCAGCTAAATTCTTGAAATTGTGGAACTGCTAAAAATAACTTTGCTTATTCTTTCACTTATCTGAAACTGTGATAAACTAAGAGCATGAGAAAGATAAACTATTGCATATTGCTAATCTCATTACTGAGCTATTTGTAAGGAAATTGAAGATAGCTTCTGTTAGCTTGTATAAGTTTGCTATTCAATGAACTACTGATGTAATTTCTTAGACACAATCTTTTAGAATGTGTCATTCAGACCCCTTAAAGCTGAAACAAAAATGTCCTTAAATTTGCTCAGTCTGCAGAGTGTTTGTGCCTTGTCATTTATTTTTCAGAGCTACCTTTGAAGGTGCCTAGGAGTATTCCTGTTTTATAATGCAGAAATGGATGCTTTTAAAAGAAGTTATTGTCTTGCTAAGAGTGGTGGAGTTAGGGCTCAAATTCAGGTATCTTGCTGGCGTCAGTCACTATGGCCTGCTTCCTTTCTGTTTGCAGTTTAGATAGACTCCTTCTCCGTCTGCATTTGAAAAGTATGAATGGGGGCTTCCCTGGTGGCTCAGTGGCGAAGAATCTGCCTGCCAATGCAGGAGATGTGGGTTCTGTCCCTGGGTCAGGACGATCCCCTAGAGGAGGAAATGGCAGCCCACTCCAGTATGCTTGGAGAATCCCATGAACAGAGGAGCCTGGTGGACTACAGTCCATGGGGTTACACAGAGCTGGACGTGACTGAGCACACACGCACCTGCATAAGATGTGCAGGAATGTTAAACAGTGCTGTTCTCCTAACTAGATTTTTTTTGGTTTTGGAAAATACAGTATTTCTTAAAGTATGTTTAACATGTGTTTGATTTATTGTTGTTTTAAGTGAATTAATAGTAACATATTTTTGGAACATATTTTGGTTTTTGTATTTAATACATTAAGTGTATACAGACACAGTTCAATAAGTAAAAGTTCTCTGAGGTCCTCAGTTTTGTCAGTGTAAAGGGCTTTTGAGGCTGAGAAGTTCGAGCATTGCTGAGTTCGTGATGCTGTTTCATTGAGGCAGCACCGCTGTTACTTTCCCTTTCCCAAATAATGCACAATCTGCCATTATCTCATCTGCTGTGTTTTTAAGAGTATTAACCGTTAAAAAGCCTTAACTAAGTAAGGGGTTAAAGAAATGCAGCAATCCCAAGAATTGAAGTAGAATTCTCAAAACACTCAGTGGAGACCAGTCAGTGACTTGGGAGGCCTATCTAATACTGGGGGACTGAATCCCTTGGGGAGTTAATGGAAGGGACGGAATGATTTGGCTTTTTGTAACCTAGTGAAGGTAAAGGTGACAAATCTATGTTAGCTGATGGTTTAGATTTACAATAAAGATGACTTCTAGTTGCTACTCAACACGGCTGCGCGGTGCGGGGCAGGAGCGGCCAAGAGGAGGTATCCCATGTCCCAGGTCAGGAGCACACAATTGCACTCATCTCACATGCTAGCAAAGTAATGCTCAAAGTTCTCCAAGCTAGACTTCAGCAATACGTGAACTGTGAACTTCAGATGTGCAAGCTGGTTTTAGCAAAGGCAGAGCAACCAGAGATCAAATTGCCAACATCCCCTGGATCATCGAAAAAGCAAGAGAGTTCCAGAAAAACATCTATTTCTGCTTTATTGACTATGCCAAAGCCTTTGACTGTGGATCACAAGAAACTGTGGAAAATTCTGAAAGAGATAGGAATACCAGACCACCTGACCTGCCTCTTGAGAAATCTGTATGCAGGTCAGGAAGCAACAGTTAGAACTGGACATGGAACAACAGACTGGTTCCAAATACGGAAAGGAGTACGTCAAGACTGTATATTGTCACCCTGCTAATTTAACTTATATGCAGAGTACATCATGAGAAACGCTGGACTGGTAGAAGCACAAGCTGGAATCAAGATTGTTGGGAGAAATATCAGTAACCTCAGATATGCAGATAACACCACCCTTATGGCAGAAAGTGAAGAGGAACTAAAAAGTCTCTTGATGAAAGTGAAAGTGGAGAGTGAAAAAGTTGGCTTAGAGCTCAACATTCAGAAAACTAAGATCATGGCATCTGGTCCCATCACTTCTTGGGAAATAGATGGGGAAACAGTGGAAACAATGTCAGACTTTATTTTTTTGGGCTCCAAAATCACTGCAGATGGTGATTGCAGCCTTGAAATTAAAAGACGCTTGCTCTTTGGAAGGAAAGTTATGACCAACCTAGACAGCATATTCAAAAGCAGAGACATTACTTTGCCAACAAAGGTCCATCTAGTCAAGGCTATAGTTTTTCCACTGGTCATGTGTGGATGTAAGAGTTGGACTGTGAAGAAAGCTGAGTGCCGAAGAATTGATGCTGTTGAACTGTGGTGTTGGAGAAGACTCTTGAGAGTCCCTTGGACTGCAAGGAGATCCAACCAGTCCATCCTAAAGGAGATCAGTCCTGGGTGTTCATTGGAAGGACTGATGCTGAACCTGAAACTCCAATACTTTGGCCACCTGATTTGAAGGGCTGATTCATTTGAAAAGACCCTGATGCTAGGAAAGATTGAGGGCAGGAGAAGGGGACTACAGAGGGTGAGATGGCTGGATGGCATCACTGATTCAATGGACATGAGTTTGAAAGAACTCCGGGAGTTGGTGATGGACAGGGAGGCCTGGCGTGCTGCAGTCCATGGGGTCGCAAAGAGTCTGACACAACTGAGCAGCTGAACTGAACTCAGCTTATTAACACACTTGTAATCAATAAGTGTCCAAGTCACAGCATGGTGAAACCTGTGGCTTGATCAAGTTCAGTGAGTCTAGGTTTTAAGGATATTGTTGAAAGATTGGAGATCAAGTCTAAGAGTTCTGCTCATTTCTGATTTCACAGATCTAAGTATTGTTCTTTCTGTTCTTATCTCCTTCACTCTGTCCCTCACTCTTTGTGCGCTTTCCATGTTTTAAAGTATTACATAATTTGAAATAAGGGGTTGTGTTTGAGGGAACGAAATTCTATTACGGCAGTTGTATAGCAAAGCAGATTTTAAAAAATTTTTTTCTTTAACCATGCATTGGAACATTTTGTTTTTCATGGTGCTTTGTTTACTGACCTGGATAGATGAGGCATATTTGAGAAGCGAGTTTATTTAAAAGTGTTTAAAAGTAGCTGATTCAGCACATATATGTGTGCATAGACAGACATCAAGTATGTTAGTTAGATCAGCTCAGTATATGGTGTTGGACACTGCTATTTTTCAGACTTCCCCAGCCAGAAGTGAGTGATCTGGGGGCTCTCTGGCTGTTCCAGCTGCAAAGAGGGCTGAGGGAATCAATATTTCAGGTTCACTTCCAATCCATTTTCTGCAGCTGCCAAGTACTTGTTGAAAAGCTTGAAAGCATTGATTAACTTGGCAAGTTGAGACTAGTAGATCATTGTTAACAGTAGTGCTGAGGTCTCAGATATAGTTTTAGAAAAATACCTTCGTATCTGTCTTTAATTGGAGTGTGTTCCGTTTTTGAAATCTGTTTTTTAAAATTAGGTCAGTGAAGACCCCACGAGGGGAAAAGGAAATCACTCATGTTTCAATTGTTAGAAAGCATGATGGAAAGAAAAGGAGTACAGCAAAGCAGATTTTAAGGGAAAAAAAAAAAAAAAGCAAACAATTTTTTTTAACCCTGCATTGAAGCACTTTGTATTTCATGCTGCTTTGTTTACCAGCTTGGATAGATGAAGGCTATTTGAGAAGTAAGCGTTTTTAAAAGCATTTAAAAGTAGCTGGTTTTCTTGTTTAGCATTGACTTAGGGGCTCGGAGGCCAGTTTGTGTGTCATTTAATAACTCCATGGTTTTATGACCAGTTTATTGCTTAGTTGACTCCTGGATTTCTGGTTTCCTCAGGTGATGTGTGGCACCCCACTCCAGTACTTTTGCCTGGAAAATCCTGTGGACGGAGGAGCCTAGTGGGCTGCAGTCCATGGGGTCACTAGAGTCGGACACGACTGAGAGACTTCACTTTCACGTTTCAGTTTCATGCATTGGAGAAGGAAATGGCAACCCACTCCAGTGTTCTTGCCTGGAGAATCCCAGGGACGGGGGAGCCTGGTGGGCTGCCGTCTCTGGGGTCGGACAGAGTCGGACACGACTGAAGCGACTTAGCAGGTGATGTGATGGGAGTCAGAGTAGGTAGTTTTTTGCTAAGTAATTATAAAACAGCCCCTATCTATATGCAGTGCTTTGCAGATAGGGAAGATACCTAACTCACGTGGAACTGAGAGGGGGGAGTAATGCCTCTGGTAGGGCACATTGGTCACGACTGGACTCACAGGAGAAGGAGCCAGTGGGAGATCCAGGAGGTGAGAGAAGTGATGGACTTTGAAAACTGAGAAGGTAATTGCAGTTTGGAAAAAAAGTTTTCAGGCTAGTACAACATGTAGGGCTGATTCATATTTAGGGCTAACAGAATATATCGGTTATTTATTTATTGAGAATGTGCTTATTGAGTCCGTACTTACTATGTCCTTAATAAATACGTTTTTAAATGAATGAATGAACACACTCATTTGATTTAATGAGCCTTGGAATGACACACTAAACTGAACTCGTGGAAGAATTTAGACTCATTTCAGAGTCATCCAGTTAGCTTTGCCTTGGTGGTTTTCTCACATCTGACAGGTTCCCCACCTTCCCCATCATGAACTGGCTGTTTCTGTCTCTGTGTCACTGCACTGGTTGCTCTTCTGCACGAGTGTTTCTAAAGACAGAGAGTTCATTCCTGTGAGCCTCAGGGCTTATATTTAAAAGATGGTTTTCATAAAATTCTATGATATGTAGGAGTTTATTTTTTATTACATAGTTGGAACATTCTATTTTCTAAGATAGGTGATTAGGTCTCAAGTCTATTAACAATTTAGAGGATTGGCATTAATTCAGGTGTTGCAGATACAATAGGTTAATATTCTTTCTGTTTCCTTTTGTATAATACTTCTGTTTGCTTATCCCTTCTGCTCTTCAAGCTGTATCTGTTTCTAGAGAAATAGTAATGATTTTTTAAAAGAGTGATGCCATATGTGACAGTGAATGCTAAAACCAGGGTTTGACATTTATTATTATAGTTGGTAGAAGCTCTTAAACGGGGAAGGCAATGGCACCCCACCCCAGTACTCTTGCCTGGAAAATCCCATGGACAGAGGTCCCTGGTGAGCCTCTGTCCATGGGGTCGCTAAGAGTCGGACATGACTGAGTGACTTCAGTTTCACTTTTCACTTTCATGCATTGGAGAAGGAAATGGCAACCCACTCCAGTGTTCTTGCCTGGAGAATCCCAGGGACGGGGGAGCCTGGTGGGCTGCCGTCTATGGGGTCGCACAGAGTCGGACACGACTGAAGCGACTTAGCAGCAGCAGTAGCAGCAGCAGAAGCTCTTAAAAGGTTAAAGATGGGTTTACTGTCTAAGCAGCATTTTAACTACAGCATTAGAAGTTTTAGAAATCACTGATGTTGCTAGCACCATGGTAGATGTTCTCTTATTTGCACAGTTACTCTCCCACCCCTTTCCCAAACTGTGCTTTTCGGAAAGAAGTCACTGTGTGCAGCTCCCACTGAAATAGTAGTGAATTATAAAACCTCAAGAGATGATTGATATTTGGTCTCAGTTGCAGAGTACTCATTTAAAATGCTGAATTGTGTGCAAACTATATTTTACATAGAAATGTATCTCAAATAGTTCCCATTTGTGTTCTCTTCCATTAAAGGTCATTTCTATGTAAAACCATCAAAATTGCCTATATAGGTCATGTCCATTTGACGGCCTCTAAACCCTTCACTTCAGACGGTTAAGTGTCTGCCTGCAATGCGGGAGACCTGGGTTGGATCCCTGGGTTGGGAAAATCCCCTGGAGAAGGAAATGACAACCCATTCCAGTATTCTTGCCTGGAGAATCCCATGGATGGAGGAGCCTGGGGGGCTACAGTCCACGGGGTCGCAAAGAGTTGGACATGACTGAGCAACTTCACTCACTCACTCACTCACTCATGCTTCCCTCAGTTTAGGCAGAGTATCTGCATAAGCTCTTTACAGTTCTGCATGGGAGATTGGTGTCTTCCTCCTCATGTATTAGTTTATTCAATCATTTATATCAGTATGGACTCATGGACAGTTTCTGCTGTATAGCAAAGTGAATCAGCCATTTAATTTGCTTGTATTAAAGCTCACTTTTCGTGTTGTAAAATTCTGTGAGTTTTGACAAGTGCATAATGTCATGTTTGCGCTACTGCACTATTACATAGAACAGTTTCATCCTGTAAGTCCCCTGTGCTATATCTGTTCATCCTTCCCCACACCTGCAATTTCTTGGCAACCACTGATCTTTTACTTTCTCAACAGTTTTGCCTTTTATAGAATGTAATTGGAATTGTATAATCTGTCGCATTTTCACACTGATCTCATTCACTTAGCAATAAATATTTAACTTTTCTCCATTTTTTGTTTGGCCACCAAACATGTTATGATCTAGAAGTTTTGCATTTTGCATAGTCTGTGATCCATTGTGAGTTGATTTTTTTGAAAGATGTAAGGCCTGTGACTAGATACTGCTTTTTTTGCATCTGGATGTCCAGTGTCTGTATCAAAGTGTACGTACCATTTTGCATTCCCACCTTTAGTGAATGAGAATTCCTGTTGCTCTGCATTCTCACCAGCATTTGATATTCAGGTTATTGGATTTCAGCTATTCTAATAGCTGGTAATACTCTGTTTTTTAAAAAAAATTTCAGTTTCCTAACAACAAATGATATTGAGCGTCTTTTTATTATTTGAACATCTTTTGTATTCCTGTTTGGCATCTGTACATCGTCTTTGGTGAAGTGTCTCACTAGATATTTTACCTGGTTTTTAATTGAGTTGTTTTCTCGTTGGTGAATTTTAACAGTGCTCTTTTTTTTTTTTTTTTGAATACCAGTTCTTTTTGAGATATTTTGCAAGATTTTCTCCAGTCAGTGGCTTGCCTTTTTATTCTCATAACAATGTATTTCACAGACTCGAGGTTTTTAATTTTAGTGATGTCCAGCTTGACAATTATTTCCTTTATGGATTGTGCTTTTTGGTGTTTTATCTAAAAACTCATCACCATACCCAGGGTCTCCTAGATTTTTACCTACGTTATCATCTAGAAGATTCACATTTTACATAGTCTGTGATCCGTTGTGATTTATTTTTTTTTGAAAGGTGCGAGGTGTGTGACTAGATACTGCTTTTTTGGCATCTGGATGTCCAGTTGGTAAAGTACCTTTTGTTGTACAGACCGATCTTTCTCTCTTGAATTATCTTTGCTTCATTGTCAAGGGGCAGTTGACTATATTTATGTGAATTTTGTATTCTGTTCTGTTGTTTCACTTGTTCTCACCAGTATCACACAAGCTTGATTATTGTGGCTTTGTAGTAAGTCTTGACGTCAAGTGGTGTCAGTCTTCCGACTTTGTTGTTCTTCAGTATTGGGTTGGTATGCTGACTCTTTTTCCTTTCCATATAAGCATTAAAATTAATTTGCCCGTATTCACAAAATAAGTTGCTGGGATTTTGATTGAGATTACATTCAGTCTGGAGACTTAACTTGGGAAGAATGGACATCTCAGTCAAAATGAACATATGATATTTTCCATTTTTTAATGCCTTTTTTGATTACCTTTGTCACAGTTTTGTAGTGTTTTGCATATGGATTCTGAATATATTGTTAGATTTATACTTAGGTGTGTACTTAGGTGTGTAATTTTTTTTGGTGGTTTTGTAAATGGTGTTGTGTTTTTAATTTCAAATTCCAGTCATTACTTGTACATAGGGGAGCAGTTGCCTTGCCTATCACCTTGTGTCCTGTAATCTGCTTGTAATTGCTTATTAGTTTCAGGTTTTGTTGTTGATTCTTCGAAATTCTCTACATAGTTGTCATGTCATTTGTGAAAGTTTTATTTTTTTTCTTTTCAGTGCATATGAATATCTTTTATTTTTTTTTTCTCATGTTATTACACTAAGATTTCCAGTATGATGTTGACTAGATGTAATAAAAGAGGGTATCATTGTCTTGTTCCCCATTTTAGGGGGAGATGATCCGGTTTCTTACAGTTGAGTATGATGTTAGCGACTTAGCAGCAGCAGCAGCATGATGTTAGCTATAGATTTTTTTGTATGTGTACTTTACAAAGTTGATGAAGTTTCTCTATTCATAGTTTGCTGAGAACTTTTAGTCATGAATGGGTGTTGGATTTTGTCAAATGTGTTTTCTCTACCAATCAATATGATCATACTTTTCTTTTAGCCTATTTTGATGGTTGGATTACATTAATTGCTTTTCTTTTTTAAATTCTCTAATATTTGAACCAACCTTGCATACTTGGGGTTAATCCCACTCTGGCCTATTATGTAATTCTTTATATACATTGTTGTGTTTGCTAATATTTTGTGAGGATTTTTCCTTTTGTGTTTATGAGATACTGTTACGTAGTTTTCCTGTCTTGTAATGTATTTTTCTGGTTTTAGTGTTAACAAACCTGCCTTTTTCATTCTCCTTCATTCCCTTCTAGCCTTTTTCCATATACATTCTCTGTGACTTGGAGTGTGTGAATATGTTACACAAGTTTTGTTATTAATATATTTGTTCAGTTAAATAGTTCATCTCTAACATCCATTCAGTTTCTGACAAAGCATTTTCTTATGGTGCTCCATAATTTTCACTGTATGGTTTTCATTTAATAACAGTTATATTTAAATTCATGTTGAATTTTAAAATGAGAAATATCATAAACTATTTACAGAAAATGGTTATATTTTGCAATCTGTAGAAAAATTTGTGGCCTTTTCTTCTGTGCGATTATAGGTACATTAAAATAATGGTAAGGGGATAACTTGCACTATCCTTTGGCTAATAGGGAGAAATGTCATAGCTCTTTGTGCTTACGCAGGAATTTGTACCTAGAAAAAATTATGAGCTCCTATGCCTTATGAACGTGAGAGTGGTCACAGACCAGGCCTGGTTGGCAGCTGAGGATAGGTCTCTTGTTCGCACTTAGCCCTCACTTTTATGTTCTCCATCTTTCTCTCATTCATCATTTCTTTCCCAGCTTTTGCATGGAACAGAAAAAAATAAGTTGAAAAAAATGTTAAGTTGATTTTTCTCTGTTGTTGTGTTACATCAGTGTTTCTACAACTAAAAAGTTTTGCAGGATATGACTCTTTGGAGAGTCAGAAGATAGTGGCAAAAAAGAAGAAATTTTAGGACTTACTCACTGAGTAAAATACAAATAGAAAAAGTTAATTATTAATATTTTTTAATATAAAGATAAAAGTGATACACTGTTTCTATGTCTACTTTTTCACAGACAGAGAATTCCCCTAATGGACCAGATTGTGGTTATGGCTCCTTTCACCAGCAGTACTGGCTTGATGGGAAGATCATTGCTGTGGGGGTGATTGACATTCTTCCATACTGTGTATCATCTGTATATTTGTACTACGATCCCGATTATTCATTTCTGTCTTTGGGTGTCTACTCTGCGCTCCGGTAAGATTGCTTTTGACAATTGTAATGGGTCGTATAGAACTTCATATATTTCTTCATTTGATTATATTTTCTTATATAACAGTAGAAATTCTGTTCGATAGTACATAATTTGTTGCTCTTGTAGTCTCTTGTATATTCTTATTTAGATACAACACTTTTAGAACTGCGGCCACAATGTGTGTGTGTGTTGCTTCAGTAGTGCCCGACTCTTTGTGACCCCATGGATTTTAGCCCATCAGTTTCCTCTGTCCATGGGATTCTCCTTTTCCTCCACCAGGGGATCTTTCTGACCCAGGGATCAAACCCACAGCTCCTGCGTTGGCTTTTGTCTGATGTTAATTCCCTTTTTAAGGTATCCATCTTATCTAGTATTTGAGAGGTCATTGCGATGCTTTTACTGTGTAGTTTATGCATTTATTTAAGCTCCCCTGTCAGAGCCGCTTACTGGTTTTTAAATGTTGCATTATTTATATATTTTTTGTCATCCCTATTTTGTGTGTACATGTATCATTTCACTTCAGTTGCTCAGCCGTGTCCAACTCTTTGCAACCCCAGGAATTGCAGCACGCCAGGCCTCCCTGTCCATCACCAACTCCTGGAGTTTACCCAAACTCATGTCCATCGAGTCAGTGATGCCATCCAGCCATCTCATCCTTTATCGTCCCCTTCTCCTCCTGTCCCCAATCCCTCCCAGCATAGGGTCTTTTCCAATGATTCAACTCTTCGCATGAGGTGGCCAAAGTATTGGAGTTTCAGCTTCAGCATCAGTCCTTCCAATGAACACCCAGGATTGATCTCCTTTAGGATGGACTGGTTGGATTTCCTTGCACTCCAAGGGACTCTCAAGAGTCTTCTCCAACAGCACAGTTCAAAAGCATCAATTCTTCGGCACTCAGCTTTCTTCACAGTCCAACTCTCACATCCATACATGACCACTGGAAAAACCACAGCCTTGACTAGATGGACCTTTGTTGGCAAAGTAACGTCTCTGCTTTTTAATACGCTGTCTAGGTTGGTCATAACTTTTCTTCTAAGGAGTAAGCATCTTTTAAATTTCATGGCTGCAGACACCATCTGCAGTGATTTTGGAGCCCCCCAAAATAAAGTCTGATACTGTTTCCCCATCTATTTCCCATGAAGTGATGGGACCAGATGTGTGTGTATATATTTTTAATTAATTAAACATTATATGAATCTGGCATAAATGAACTAAAGCCCTCTGAGTCTGTTGGAAGAAATGTACAATTATATTAAGTATATAGAACAGGACCAGGGAGTCCCTGACTATCCATTGACTCTATGACCTAATCCAAAGATGATTTCCTTTTTATGTCCGTTGCTGCAAATGTATGCAACATAGCACACCTGTCTTTAGGTGCATTATCCTGATGATAAAAAGAGTAGGGTCTTGTCTCATGAAAATAATTTACTTTTATTTTTATTCCTGCCTGTCTGTGTGTACATGTGGTAGAGGAAGGAGGAGGATTGAGAGTTTTGTCTGGGAGCTTGTCTCTTTTCTCCTTGTTTGTCATTGAATCACTTTTTTCTCTTTGTTTTTCCCATTGTTTTCTCTGATGGTCATGATTTTCACATCAAGGTAAAACATACTTTGAGATTATTTTATTTATTGTATATGTGCTTTTCTCTGAATTATAAAAGTACCAGGGTTGATTTTTTTTTTAATCACTAGTTGGTTTAAAAAGAAATATAGTCCATAGTTGATTTTTTATGTGTTTTTTGGTGGCCCATGTACTGATATTTTCAACATGACCTGACCTGTCTCTCAGTACCACGTTATATAGCAAATTTTAAAAATACAGTGTTTACAACTGATCCCTATAATAATCTTTTATTTTTCTTATTTATTTAATTGCATTTTGTATAAAACTAATTAAAAACTATTCAGGATTCTGTGTTATCTTTGTGATTCTGTGAAATTAGAACTGATTGTTTAAAAGCATTCATATTTTGTAACTTTGGAAGTGCATATTTCAGAAAAGATACTTTTTCTTTGTACCAGAATTATTCAGTACTTCAAAATTATTGCCATTTTCTTCTTCCTTTATTTTCTGTATCTCTAACTTTAAAATGTGTAGCTGTGGATTTCTCAGATCAATATTAAGAATATTTATTCTTACAGAATAAATCCCATCCTCTGTATGAAATATTTTATTTCTCAGTGAACAAAGAGATATAGAAATCCTATTGCATTTGAGATAGCAAATAATCAATTCCCAGAAAAAACTGTTTCTAGCAGTCTATTTGCTGCTTGATTGAGCTGTTGAAAATTCTGGAGCTGTAGAGCTTTGAGGAAGTAGCAGAGGAGCCTGTGGAACATGAGAATTGGGGCCAGTGGAGGATGAGGAGATGGCCACGGCACTGCAGCCTTTCAGTGCTCTGGAGAATCTCAGTTGCTGAGTTTATAGAAGAGGAGAGGCAGCCAGCAGATTGACATTATGAAGCAAAGCTGGGGAGAGTAGGTTACAAGTTACCAATTCCATTATTGATTTCAGTGTATTTCAGTGAAACCTGTCAAATATTTCCTCCATTTCTTTAGTTTCTTAAGCAATCATACAGTCAGTATAGAGTTTCTATATTTTAATTTGTAATCAAGTATAGATTTGTATGTAAGCTGGTCTGCAGATTTTAAAAATGTTTGAATTGGGGTTCATGAGTACGGTATTTATTTACTTTTTCTTTTTTGGCAAGATGAATTTTAGAAGTGTAATTAATTTGCTTAACAGATGTTTGAGCACAATCTGTGTCCTGGAAGTACATAGGTGTGAATCAGACACTTCCAGCTTTGTTAAAGCAGACAATAAATTTAAAAACAGATAGCAGAATTTTAGAGGCTCCTTTGTCTGTCCTGCTCAAAGGAGTTCATGTTTGGCTTCCCTGGTGGCTCAGATGGTACAGCGTACGCCTGTGGTGCAGGAGACCAGGCTTTGATCCCTGGGTTGGGAAGATCCCCTGGAGAAGGGAATGGCAACCCACTCCAGTATTCTTGCCTGGAGAATTCCACGGACAGAGGAGCCTGGTAGGCTACAGTCCATGGGGCCGCAAAGAGTTGGACACGACTGAGCAACTTCACTTTCACTTTGCCTTTGTATTATAACAAAAATAAAATTGTGATAGTGGGCATGAGGCCCTTTTTATGTAGGGTGGTCAGGAAAGACCTCTTTAGACAAGAAAGAACAAAAAGGAGCCAGCTATGTGAAAATCTGAGGATAGAAGCCCAGGTCAAAGGTACCAAGTCCAAGTGTCCCGAGGTGCTGGAATGCAGAGAAGGCAGGCCTTAAGGGCTGGGATGTAGGATAGGATCTAGACAGTGCTGTGTAAAGAGGGTAGCCAGGCAGTGGTATTGATGAGGGACAGATGGAGAAGGGCTTACAGACGACAGTAAGGAGGTTCAGTTCAGTTCAGCTGTACAGTTGTGTCTGACTCTCTGTGACCCCATGGACTGCAGCACGCCAGGCCTCCCTGTCCATCACCAACTTCTGGAGTTCACTCAAACTCGTGTCCATTGAGTCAGTGATGCCATCCAGCCATCTCATCCTCTGTCGTCCCCTTCTCCTCCCACCCTCAATCTTTCCTAGCATCAGGGTCTTTTCGAATGAGTCAGTCCTTCGCATTATGTGGCCAAAGTATTGGAGTTTTAGCTTCAGCATTAGTCCTTCCATTGAATATTCAGGACTGATTTCCTTTAGGATGGACTGGTTGGATCTCCTTGATATCCAAGGGACTCTCAAGTGTCTTCTCCAATACCACAGTTCAAAAAGCATCAGTTCTTCGGTGCTAAGCTTTCTTTACAGTCCAGCTCTCACATCCATATATGACCACTGTAAAAACCATAGCTTTGACTAGACGGACCTTTGTTGGCAAAGTAATGTCTCTTCTTTTAATAAGCTGTCTAGGTTGGTCATACCTTTTCTTCCAAGGAGTAAACATCTTTTAATTTCATGGTTGTAGTCACCATCTGCAGTGATTTTGGAGCCCAAAAAATAAAGTCTGATACTGTTTCCCCATCTATTTGCCATGAAAGGATGGGACCAGATGCCACGATCTTAAGTTTTTTGAATGTTGAGTTTTAAGCCAACTTTTTCAGTTTCCTCTTTTACTTTCATCAAGAGGCTCTTTAGTTCTTCGCTTTCTGCCACAAGGGTGGTTATCATCTGTGTATCTGATGTTATTGATATTTCTGCCTCCAGTCTTGATTCCAGCTTGTGCTTCATCCAGTCCAACATTTCTCATGATCTACTCTGCATATAACTTAAAAGCCAGGTGACAATATACAGCCTTGACGCACTCCTTTCCCAATTTGGAACCAGTCTATTGTTCCATGTCCAGTTCTAACTGTTGCTTCTTGACCTGCATACAGATTTCTCAGGAGGCAGATAAGGTGGTCTGGTATTCCCATCTCTTTCAGAATTTTCCATAGTTAATTGTGATCCACATAGTCCAAGGCTTTTGCAGAGTCAATAAAGCAGAAGTAGATGTTTTTTCTGGAACTCTCCTGCTTTTTTGGTGATCCGACAGGTGTTGGCAATTTGATCTCTGGTTCCTCTGCCTTTTCTAAATCCAGCATGAACATCTGGAAGTTCATGGTTCATGTATTGTTGAAACCTGCCTTGGAGAATTTTTAGCATTACTTTGCTAGCGTGTGAGATGAGTGCAATTGTGCGGTAGTTTGAGCACTCTTTGACATTGCCTTTCTTTGGGACTGGAATGAAAACTGACCTTTTCCAGTCCTGTGGCCACTGCTGAGTTTTCCAAATTTGGTGGCATATTGAGTGCAGGACTTTGACAGCATCATCTTTTAGGATTTGAAATAGCTCAACTGGAATTCCGTCTCCTCCACTAGCTCTCTTTGTAGTGATGCTTCCTGAGGCTCACTTGACTTCGCATTCCAGCATGTCTGGCTCTAGGGGAATGTTCACACAATTGTGGTTATCTGGGTTATGAAGATCCTTTTTGCATAGTTCTTCTGTGTATTCTTGCCACCTCTTCTTAATATCTTCTGCTTCTGTTAGGTCCATACCATTTCTGCCCTTTATTGTGCCCACCTTTGCATGTAAAGTTCCCTTGGTATCTCTTATTTTCTTGAAGAGATCTCTAGTCTTTCCCATTCTATTGTTTTCCTCTATTTCTTTGCACTGATCACTGAGGAAGGCTTTCTTATCTCTCCTTGCTATTCTTTGGAACTCTGCATTCAAATGAGTATATCTTTCCTTTTGTCCTTTGCCTTTCGCTTCTTTTCTTTTCACAGCTATTTGTAAGGCCTTGTCAGACAACCATTTTGCCTTTTTGCATTTCTTTTTCTTGAGGATGGTCTTGATCACTGCCTCCTGTACAATGTAACGAACCTCTGTCCATCTGTGTATCAGATCTAGTGTATCAGATCTAATCCCATGAATCTTATTTCTCACTTCCACTGTATAATCAAAAGGGGTTTGATTTAGGTCGTACCTGAATGGTCTAGTGGTCTTCCCTACTTTCTTCAATTTAAGTCCAAATTTGGCAATAAGAAGTTCATGATCTGAGCCACAGTCAGCTCCCAGTCTTGTTTTTGCTGACTGTATAGAGCTTCTCCATCTTTGGCTGCAAATAATATAATCAGTCTGATTTTGATATTGACCATCTGGTAATGTCCATGTGTAGAGTCTTCTCTTGTGTTGTTGGAAGATGGGGTTTGCTATGATCAGTGCGTTCTCTTGGCAAAATATTGGCCTTTGCCGTGCTTCATTCTGTACTCCAAGGCCAAATTTGCCGGCTATTCCAGGTATTTCTTGACTTCGTACTTTTACATTCCAGTCCCCTATAATGAAAAGGACATCTTTTTGGGGTGTGAGTTCTAGAAGGTCTTGTAGGTCTTCATAGAACTGTTCAGCTTCTTCAGCCTTACTGGTAGGGGCATAGTCTTGGATTACTGTGATATTGAATGGTTTGTCTTGGAAATGAACAGAGATCATTCTGCTGTTTTTGAGATCGCATCGAAGTACTGCATTTCGGACTCTCTTGTTGACTATGATGGCTACTCCATTTCTTCTAAGGGATTCTTGCCCACAGTAGTACATATAATGGTCATTGAGTTAAATTTACCCATTCCAGTCCATTTTAGCTCTTTGATTCCTAAAATGTTGACGTTCACTCTTGCCATCTCCTGTTTGACCACTTCCAATTTGCCTTGATTCATGGACCTAACATTCCAGGTTCCAATGCAGTATTGCTCTTTACAGCATTGGACTTTACTTCCATCACCAGTCACATCCACAACTGGGTGTTGTTTTTGCTTTGGCTCTGTCTCTTCATTCTTTCTGGAGTTATTAGTCCACTGATATCTAGTAGCATATCGGGCTATGACCCGTGCGTTCTCTTGGCAAAACTCTATTAACCTTTGCCTTGCTTCATTCTGTACTCCAAGGCCAAATTTGCACCTACCGACCTGGAGAGTTCATCTTTCATTATCGTATCTTTTTGCTTTTTCATACTGTTCATGGGGTTCTTAAGGCAACAATACTGAAGTGGTTTGCCATTCCCTTCTCCAGTGGACCACATTTTGTCAGAACGCTCCACCATTTTATGTGACTGTGACACCAACCTAATGTGAAGTTACCTCACCTGATTAATAATTAATAAAAGACTGCTTAGATTGCTCTCTGGGGTTATGGAGGGCAATAGTGGAAATCTGTTTGGAGGCTGTTAGAATTGTCCAAGGGAGCCATAATGGTGGCTTGGACCAAAGTATCTGAGGTGGGAGTGGTGAGAAGTGGTCTGATTCAGGGTATTTGGAGATAGAGCCAGCTGGAGTTGTTGATGGGTGGATGTAGAAGGTGAATCTTTAAGGATGGCTCATAGGCTTAGGGTCTGAACAGCTTAGGGGTGGAATGGTGATGCAGTTGACGGAGATGAACAGGGCTGAGTGAAGGAGGGCTAGGCAGTCCTTTTCAGAGCTGGGTGGTCCTGCATTTCAATATCAGTGCATTCTTCCCTGGTTTGGACTTTGAGAGTGAATTACTTTTAGGAATAATAGGAAATCTTCTGATTTAGCCTCATAATGTTAAATCTGTTTGGATTTAGAAATACTTTTGTTGTAAAGATGAACTTTTAGAGTATCAACCCTTCAGTGATTTAAATTAGAGCTTGCAAAATGCACAGACTAGTCCCTTAAAAAAATAAACCTCTCCTTGGATTTCAAGCATCCATTGCTACTAAAAACAAAGAAAAAGAAATTAAAACCTTTGGGAAACAAACATGAAAACAAAACAAACAGCTGTTCTCAAACTTCAGAAACGTACTGAAATTTTGCTTAAACTTCTCCAATGCAAGCGGTCACTTATTTGGGCAAATAGGATGGAATTCTGTGCCCAGATTTATCCGGATACAAATTAAAACCACCTCAAGCATAGGCATTGCTGACAACTTCTTTGTTCAATTAATCCTTGCCTGTGCCAACAAGTAGAGAAAAAGCAGTGAGATAACATGTTTTCCCGCTCTTTAGAGAAAATAAAAGAGTAGCATCTGGACACAGCAAAGAGTAACATGTTATATATAGTTGAAAGTGTGTGCATGTAAAGGGTCATAATAACATTCTTACTGAAATTTGTTGGTTTTTGAATTTTCTAAAATTTATTGTACTGTTTTTAACCTGATACACCCAGTCTTTGAGAACTCCAAGTGATAATGAGTAATGACATGGAATTGTATTGAATAGATCTTTGTACTTTTATGCCATTTGAGTTTTTATACACTGCTGTGTCCACTAAAGTGCAAACCAGAACTTTGGTGGATTTGCTCAAAATAATACAGTTTTTTTGGTGTTTCTTTAGTAAAAATCATCTTAAAGTGTTTTTAAAATTGTTTTTCTTGTAACACTTGGGTTTTTTTGATAGCTTAATGTCAGATTTGATCAAATATATTACCAAATTAAATAGTACTTTGAAATTGGAACTAGATTTAACTGTACTTTCATCTTTATTCTTTTGGCAGAGAAATTGCTTTTACTAGGCAACTTCATGAGAAAACACCTCAACTCAGCTATTACTATATGGGTTTCTACATTCATTCATGTCCCAAGATGAAATATAAGGTAAAGTTGATTTTCATGTGTCTTCTGTAGATTCAAGTTAGGAAAATTAGTGCTTTTGTAATTTTTCATCATGTTAGTTTAACATGATTGTATATTTTAATGTAAATCATGAATTATTTTTATCTGTGTCTTAAACTTTTCTTAGAATCTAGCTTCTTCATTGCATAAAGCCATGCCTGACCAATAGGCACTTAGTATTTGTTTAATATAGGTTAATCTGTAGAAGTTCACTGAGGATATAACAATTCCAGCTATTCTAGGACTTCAGTAAGACCCTGCTTACTTGGGATAGCCCAGTAATACCCATTAAAAATCTACCTTCTTAAGGTACATCCTCAAGGTATGTATGTATGTATGTGTGTGTGTGTATATATATACCTATCTTTATCCATTCTTCTCCTGATGGGCACTGAGGTTGCTTCTGTATCTTGGCTATTGCCAATAATATTGTAGTCCACGTAGGGGTGCATGTATCTACTTGAATTAGTACTTTTATTTGGAAAAATAGAAGTGGAATTGCCAGATTTGTGTGATGGTTCTATTTTTAATTTTTTGAGAATGTCCCATACTGTTTTCCATAGTGACTGTACCAGTTTGCATTTCCACCTATAGTGTATGAGGGTTCCCTTTTCTTTACATCCTGGTCAACACTTATTTGTTGTCTTTTTGATAACAGCCATTCTGACAGGTGTGAAGTGATATGTCATTGTGATTTTGATTTACATGTCTCCACTGATCAGTGATGTTGAGCATCTTTTCATGTGCCTGTTGACCATTTGTATGTCTTCTTTAGAAAAATGTCTGTTCAGGTCCCCTGCCCATTTTTTAATTGAGCTGTTTGTTTTTTGATGTTAAGTTTTACGACTCTCTTTAATGAAACTCTTTGATGTTTTCTAAGTATTAGTAGTCCACTGTAAAAGCTCTGGAAAGTATAGAACATTATAAAGGAACAGCCATCCTGCCCACCATAATAACAGTAACCAAATACCTCTGCTCTACTCGGAGCACTGCTTTAACCTCTGAAGATATGAAAAGATTTGAACATGAACCTTCGTCTTAAAACTTCTAATATAGATAAAGATTGCAGGTATTTTATGTAAAATCAGGTCAGTACAGTGCGCTGGTAAGTGGCCTAGGAGGCTGTAGGGTTTGCTGCATAAGGTATGGAATAGGGAAAGGTTTAATTAAAAGGGAAGAGAGGACCCCCCACCCCCGCCCCGAAAAGAGAGTAGGTATGACGGGGAAGCACATTTCATGGAGAAGGAGCATTTAAGTAAGAATTAATAGGTGACAGTGCCGTCTGCTGCTGCTGCGTCGCTTTAGTCGTGTCCGACTCTGTGCGACCCCAGAGACAGCAGCCCACCAGGCTCCCCCGTCCCTGGGATTCTCCAGGCAATAACACTGGAGTGGGTTGCCATTTCCTTCTCCAATGCATGAAAGTGAAAAGTGAAAGTGAAGTCGCTCAGTCGTGTCTGACTCTTAGCGACCCCGTGGACTGCAGCCCACCAGGCTCCTCTGTCCATGGGATTTTCCAGGCAAGAGTACTGGAGTGGGGTGCCATTCTGTATATATTCATATAAAAAAGGAGGGGGAGGGCACTCACCAGCCAGCCAGCCAGTCTCTTTTGTAGCTGTAGCTGTTATGAGTGTTTTGGGGCCCTATCTGCTGTTAACAATGTACATAACAGTGTAAATATTATAAATGTTAATTGGTTTATATATAAAGTATGTTAACAGTGTTTCAAGGAATAACTCAGAAGCAAAATAAGTTAATGAATTGGTAATTTTAGTTTGTGGTTCTGTATAATGCTTTTAACATGGTAAGAGATGCAAATGTTAGGTTATTAGAAATAGTACCTAGTAATGTTTGCTAGCAGTTGCAAAACAACTTCAGGCTAAAGTTCTTTGTAAATACAGACATACCTCAGTGATACTGTGGGTTTAATTCCAGACCACCACAATAAAGTGAGTATTGCAATAAATCAAGTCACACGATTTTCTGATTTCCCAGTACACATAAAAGTTATACCATACTGTTAAGTGTGCAGTAGCAGTATATCTAAAAATACAGTGTATTTTTACATATACCTTAAGGTCTTTTGCTGCTGCTGCTAAGTCGCTTCAGTCGTGTCCGACTCTGTGCGATCCCATAGACAGCAGTCCACCAGGCTCCCCCGTCCCTGGGATTCTCCAGGCAAGAACACTGGAGTGGGCTGCCATTTCCCTCTCCAATGCATGAAAGTGAAAAGTGAAAGTGAAGTCACTCAGTCATGTCCGACCCTCAGCGACCCCATGGACTGCAGCCCACCAGGCTCCTCCATCCATGGGATTCTCCAGGCAAGAGTACTGGAGTGGGTTGCCATTGCCTTCTCCCAATTAAAAAATATTTATTGCTGAAAATGCTAGCCATCATCTGAATCTTCATCAAGTCGTGATCTTTTCACTGGTAGAAGGTTTGAAATAGCAAAATGTGACACAGAGATACTAAGTGAGCAGATGCTGTTGGAAGAACAGTGCTGGTGGACTTGCTTTTTGACTCAGGGTTTCCTCAAACTTCAATTATAAAAAAGCACAATATCTGCAAAAAGCAGTAAAGCAAAGTGCAATAGAATGGTATGTGCTTGTTTTACTAAACTTGATATTTCTTAATTATTAAACCATTTTTAATTACTCATACTAGTGAGTAAAAAATATGAAGATATTGGGAGTATTTTAAGAATAACTTTTTAGGAATCTCACCTTTGCTTTTCCACATCCCCAGTATTAATATCTGTTGGAAATTTGGGGACAGTATTAAACCTGTAAAACTAGAGTGCAGCTCTGAGTGGAAAAGGCAGGTAATGGGAACACTCACTGTAACCATTCAAAGTAAATGTTTAAATTTTCCCAATATATTATATCATATTCACATATATATCCCAATATAATATATACATATTCACATGTGTCTTGGGAAAGACAATTCTGAAAATTTGTAATATATTTAGTGACTTTGTAAATATTTGTGAGATAATATCATAATGATAAAATATTGAATATTAAGTTAATTTTGTAAAGCCAGTATTTTCTTGGCATGGTGGTTTGAACACTTTTGGGTCCTCAACATTAAAAACATAGTGTTTTAAATTTTTGTATTGTTTAAGAAAATTGTTTTCATTACATCATGATTGAAAATAAATCATTTTAAGTAACTGAAGAGTAAAAATATTTTCATTTCAGTTAAGGATATTTTATTATATTTTGAGCAGATCAGAACCCTCCATTTTGAGAGGATAACACAGATGGGAATTTTCAACCAGAAAATGTACTGTTTGAAATTGTAAGATGGGTCCAAGCATGAATATTTGTAATTTCAACTTGAATGTGTAAAACTAAAGACCAGTAAAAGATAACTCACAGAAAATGACTAGTTAAATGACTATTAAGTGACTAAATGACTATTAAAATTTTTCTCACTTATAAGGTTGAACTGAGGGTAAATTTAGCATATTACTGTAATAGCTAAAATTATCTTCTTTCTTAGAGCATAACTAAGTGTTCAGGGATTAGTAGTGACATGTTTTTAGCCATATTGTAAAACATATGGTGGAAAATATACAGAAGTGGTTTTTACCTGATACTAAAGAAAGAAGGAATATATTTTAAAATAGGAGTATTTTTAATAACTAAGAAAAAGTAGTCTCTTAGGTCCCTGGTATACACTAGACGCTGGGAATACAGCTGTTAATACGGTGTAGATGTGGGCTCTGATCTAATGGAGGTTACATCCGAGGGGGCACATACTTGTAATCCAGCACATAAAGTGGCACCGAGCGACTGTACCTGAAACTGGGACAATGTTTCATTTGAGTTTTCTGGTATAGACTTAGACATATTAAGTTATAATCTTCACCATATAATGCATTTATAATGTAGGGCAAATTAAAGTATTTAGCAGGTTTGAAATATACCAAGAGCTGGTTTGCCCCGTTCTCTTTTATTGAATAATGTGCTGTCCTGAGGACATGTTGAAGTGAAGAGCCCATCTTTATGTGTGGGAACGACCATCGTTTGCTGGACGGTTTCCAGAGCTTCCGTCATCGTGCCTTTTAGCCTGCACCCTGTTTGTGTGTGCTGCTCCATCCTTCAGAGGTACATTCCATTTTCCTCACCATGGATTGATGCAGCCTTGTAATCTGCGCTGACTAATAGGATAACACAGAAGTAACTGAGATTTCAGGCCCAGGCCTTAAGAAGGGGAAGACAGACAGCTTTTGCTTCCTTGGTCTTTGAAGCCAGTCATCATGTATAAGGTCCAAATACCCTACTGGTGTGAGAGGCCACTTGGGAAGCCTCAAGCCATCTTGAATGTTTCAGCTCCAGCCAGGCAACTAGCTGAATGCCAAGCAACTAGCTGAATGCAGCTCCCTGATTGAGCAGAACAGACAGGGGCAGAAGAGCCATCTAGCTGAGCTGTAGCCAACTCACAGAATCATGAGGTATAATTAATTGTTGTTTTAAGCCTCTTGAGTTTGGGGTGGTTTTCTTATTCAGCAGCGGATGGTAGAAACACGTGGTGTAGGGTGGAAATGAGTAGGTACACTTGTAGATTTCCACATAGATGAAAGTCATTCTGTGTTGAGCTGTGCAGACTCGTGTCCTGAGTTGAGCTGAACTGATCTGTGAAGTCACTGACAGCTCAGTGTAAGAGAGTTTTGGCAAAGTTACTAAATTCATACGTGTGGTCATACCTACAGATGTGCCCCCCACTTGGCTTATGAGAATTCATCTTCATACAGCATTTCATTTAATACCCAGACTTGGGCTTACAAGGCATTTGTTAACATGATGACACATTTTGAGTTTGCTTGTCTTGCTAATGTTGAGCACTGCAAGATGAAAATCACCACATGGTCATTTTTGTAGTTACATAGATGACATATGTGGCTATAGAGCCTCCTCTCAGAGCACTCATGGTTTGCTAGGTGATAGCAGTTCTATTCTTGTGCATAAGATTCTCTAAAGTGCATTATTACTAAATTATTTTGGTTTTTTTGTGTATATTTTAAATAAAGGTTGATGTATGTAAACAGTACCTGGTCATATAGGTTTTAAGGCATGGAATAGTCACAGAGGAATTTAATGAGGGCTGGAAAATAGTTAGAAAAGAAAATTGTCTTGATTTGTTGTGTTGTCATTGCTCACTTTAACTGTTACCATAATTGTGACTGCTTTAATGGGAGTTGCTACTGTTTTGGCATAAATCACTTCTGATCTGGAGACTCAGGACCTGGCTGAAATGAGTGGAAGTTCTATCTTCAACTTAGGAGAGTTTCTTCTTGGAGGAACTGTCCTGCAGAGTGCGGGTGGATGGGATGGTTTTCTGGCTTCTGTCCTCAGAATGCTTGTCTTCTTTGTCTGCTCCTCTCACAGTTCCAGGGTGGTTGCTGCCCTTCCAACATCATAAGCCATCAGTGGTGTCTAGAATCAGAAGAGATGATATACTCTGCTGTGTCTTTTTTTTTTAATACAATTTTAAATTGTGATAAAATGTACATAACAAAATTTATCTTAAGTATTTTTAAGTGCACAGTTCAGAAATATTAAGTATATTCATGCTGTTTGTATAGCCATCACCACCATCCATTTCTGCTGCTGCTAAGTCACTTCAGTCGTTTCCGACTCTGTGCGACCCCACAGACGGCAGCCCACCAGGCTCCCCCGTCCCTGGGATTCTCCAGGCAAGAACACTGGAGTGGGTTGCCATTTCCTTCTCCAATGCATGAAAGTGAAAAGTGAAGTCGCTCAGTTGTGTCCAACCCTCAGCGACCCCTTGGACTGCAGCCTACCAGGCTCCTCCATCCATGGGATTTTCCAGGCAAGAGTACTGGAGTGGGGTGCCATTGCCTTCTCCTACCATCCATCTCTAGAACTCCTTTTACCTTGCAGAACTGAGACTCTGATCCCATTAAGCAATAGCTCCCCATTCCCCTAGCTGCATTATTACTAATAGCTCTGCATTCCTCTCTCCCCCAGACCCTGTAACCACCATTGTAGTTTCTGAATTTGACTCCTCATGGGCAGAGTAGGCTGCAGTCCATGGGGTCGCTAAGAGTCGGACACAACTGAGCGACTTCACTTTCACTTTTCACTTTCATGCATTGGAGAAGGAAATGGCAACCAACTCCAGTGTTCTTGCCTGGAGAATCCCAGGGATGGGGGAGCCTGGTGGGCTGCCGTCTGTGGGGTCACACAGAGTTGGACACGACTGAAGTGACTTAGCAGCAGCAGCAGCAGGTACTTCATATAAGTGGAATCATACATTGTCTATCTTTTTTTGACTGGCTTATTTCACTTAGCATGTGCTTAAGGTTCATCCATGTTGTAGCAGGTGTCGAAATTTCATTCCTTTTTAAGGTTGAATAATATTCTCTTGTATGTATATGCCACATTTTGTATATGTATGCATCCACTGATGGACACTTGTTGTGCTTCCACCCTTTGGATGTTGTAACTAATGCTTCTGTGAATGTGGATGTACAAATATCTGTTCAAAATTTCTTGTCAATGTTGTCCCTCAGACTGCAAATGTAAGGCCATTCTGTGATCTGAAGGAGGTATTTTTACTGAGCTCTTTATCCAGATTTGTGTGCAGGCCAACGTAAACAGTGATTCAGGCAGTCTGCTTTGGTATCATGACATGGCCAGACATCAGATAGTTGAACCATCAGAAGGAGTTCAGAAGTGTCAGAAAAGGAACAAAAGGCTAATTCATCAGTGATTAATCATTCCTAAACTCAGTGCCTCGGCTTGACTGCGGTCAAACTGCACTTCTGGAATTCTGTAGGAGTTTGCCTAAAAGAAGGTTATTGTTGTTATAAAAGCACCTAAAATTAAAAAAAATTGGCGTTTACAGCGCTGCATCTGCAGAATCCTGTACTCTGAGATCCCCAAGCTCCCAAGCTGTTCAAAGTTTCCTGACCAGACAAATTAGCAAATGTTATTTTACTGCAATCTTGTAACCCAGGCCCATGTATTTGAGTGGTTGTGGTAGTGACTTCGCTACTGCTGACTTGAAAGAAATACAGATGATCTCATCAGTTACCCATAGTGCAGAACAAACCACTCAAATTTTTGATTCAGCATCTATCTTTCTTGATGTTAAAATAAGTGTCCAGTGAACTAGACGTGGTCAGAAAAAATGACCGCAGAGTAACTGTAGTAAGGGATTTCTGATGGCTCCTCCAGGCAGTAGGAGGTAAAAGAATGACATGCTCATCATGTATTCTTGTTTTTAAAGTTGTCACACGTGGAATTTCACCACATTAGAGTCAAAAGCATGGTCATGTGTTCTAAGCTGCTCATTGCAGATGAGAAAATTAACGCTCAGTGTGATTCCTGCCCAGAGTTTGCTTTAATTCACATTTTATAATTTTAGCAACTTGAAGGAGAGTTGTAAGAATTGAAATTCATATAAGTGGTATTGTTTATCAGACTTACAATGAGGTATATATAACTTTTTATTTTGGAGAAACCTAAAATGCTTGCATATTAAGTAAAAGTAAACTTTAACTGGTGCTTCCCTGGTAGCACAGTTGGTGAAGAATCTGCCTGTAGTGCAGGAGACCTGGGTTCGATCTTTGGGTTGGAAAGATCCTCTGGAGAAGGAAATGGCAACCCTCTCCAGTATTCTTGCCTGGAAAATCCTATGGACAGAGGAGCCTGGCAGGCTACACTCCATGGGGTCGCAGGAGTCAGACACGACTTAGTGACTAAACCACTACAAAGTGGAAGCAGTGACAAACATTAACTGGGGAACAAGAACACTGTTGATCAATACCTGATCTTCCCCATCCTTTTGCTCATGTCCGTTGCCACAGTGAAATGGAAAGATTGGTACAGAACCTGATTCCTAACCTTTGAAAAACCTGAATCATCTTTGGAGCTTTTAAAATATCCTCAAGCTCAAGTTCTGCCCTAACCTACCTGTTCGCCATCTTCCTTTAGAGAGCCCTGTGCTCTGACTCCCCATGCTGTTGTGGGTGCCTTTGAACTGCCCTTCCTTCCCACCTGACACTGTGTCTGAAAGGGATCTCACTCATCCCTCCTCCCTTTCCAGACTCAGCATGGGCACTTGCTCTTCAGGGAAGCCTTCTCTGTGTCTCCCACCTGGGCCCCCGCCCACTCCACCCGTGGAGAACCACCTCGGTCCTGTGACCTTAGTCCTGGCTAAGTGCTTCATCTGTGGTTCCTCTTGTGCTCCGCTGTTGCAGGCGTGCTCTTGGCCAGCGTTCATGGAAGGCCTGCTCTGTATAAAGCATCGCGCTGGATGCCAGGGCAAGAGGAAAGTGATCACACGTGCTCCCTGCTTGTCAGTTCCTTGAGCAAACTGTGTCTTACCTGTCACTGTCCCCAGGGCCTGCCAAATCCATTGGCAAAGAGAAGGTGCTCAGTGAGTTTACTGACACGCATGACATGTGGAAGGCAGGCACTCACCTGCACGGTTAAAACCAAGAAGTGGAAGAACTAAAGTGAGGGCTGGCTTTCTCTGCAGGCCATTCTCACAGAGACACTGAGCTTTGGGAAAATCTGAGTCCCATCTCAGAGTACAGTTTATACTTTCCATGAATTTCCTGTCTGTAGTTGTTTCTTTTCTAAGTCAGCTTATCATCTAAGTGTGATGTTTATAAGGAAAAGTGTACTGTTCTTAAGCGTACAACTTGACAGATGTTCACATGGTGACTACACTTGTGCAACCAGCACCAAGATCGACACAGAACATTCCAGTCCCCCACAAACCTCTTTTATGTCCCCATTGATTGTTATCTCACCCCCAAAGAGAATTGCAAAAGACTAATCATGCCTGTTTTTACGCTTGACAGGAGTGGAATCACTTCGTGTATTTTAGTTTGTGATTGGCTTGTTTCACTCAGCAGTTCGTTTGTAAGACTTACCCACATTCTCTTGTGTACAGTGTGTGGTTGCTTTTCATGCCTTTATGCTCATTCTGTTGTGGTTGGACTGTTTCTAGGTTTTGGCTAATATATAACTGCAACTTTGAACATTTCTTACATGTCCCTTCATTAACATATGTCTGCATTTCTCACACGTATAGATTAGATTGAAGATTGTGGGAATATTCAGGTTTAGTTCATGTTGTATAGCATGTATACTAATTTATACTCTCACCAGCAGCAGACCTTTTGATAGCTGTGGAGCAAGGATGGTGCATTGTGGGTTTAATTTGCATTGCTGTTGAGTGGCGATGCTGAGCATCTTGTCATTTTTCTGTTGGCCATATGTTAAGCATCTGTTCGTGCCTTTTGCCCATTTATCTTCTGGGATGTCGATCTCCAGTACTTGTAGACATTCTTTATATATTCTGGGTATAATCCTTTGTTGCATAAATAATTTACAGATATCTTCTTCCACTCAATGCTTACGTTTTCATTTTCTGATGGGCCGAAATTTCTAATTTTCATGTAGACTGGTTTATCTTTATTGCTTTTGTGTCTTGTTCAATAGAAATCTGCCCACCCTGTGGCCATGGAAAGTTTTTTTTTTTTTTGTATTTTCTTCTTTTACCTTTCTCAATTCAGTAATCTGTCTGAAATTGATTTTTGTGTATGGTTGGGTCAGAGGTCAAGACTGAATTTTTTTTCCAACTGTATAATTACTTTTAGTTTCTTAAGGGTACTGTCCAGCACATACTAGTTTAACAAACATGTCAGTTATTTCCATCACTATATTTGTGTTACGGCAAAGTATCCTAGCTTTACCTTTTCAAACTTAGCACTGATTCCATTAAATAACCAAATTCCTCACTTAGAATTACACTGGTCAGTCCTACAGGGACACTTGACTTAAGTGCGAACGCTGTGCAGGTAAATCACTTCCACCTGTACATTTCTTCCAAATAACTTTTAAAAATAAAAGCTGTGGAGAATCTCTTGAAACAGGATAATACATTGTATGGAAATTCAGTTCAAATGATTAAAACACAATGAAAAGCTCTTTATTAATAGTTGTAATACCAAACATCATTTGGCAGTCAGATTCCATTTTATCATTTGCCTTTATCATTGTTTATGGTATGTATACGTGTGATCATACAAAAGTTTTAAATTTTTATATAGCCTGATTTACTAATCCTTTTTCTCTATGGCTTCTGGCTTCAGTAACATGCTTTATAAAGACCTTTTCCTCCCCCATGTATTAAAACTGTTATATCATCCTCCTCTTTTCACTTTGCAAGAGTCGTCTTAGGTTTGTTTCCACTCTGAAATGCCTCTCCTACATACAAGCATGTGTTTTCATTGCAGCTCACACGTTGATACCTGGCATGTACTGCGCTGTGCTGTGCTCTTGTTGCTGTGCAGTCACTCAGTTGTGTCCAACTCGGTGACCCCGTGGACTGCAGCACTCCAGGCTTCCCTGTCCTTCGCTCTATCCGGAGTTTGCTCAGACACATGTCCATTGAGTCGATGATGCCATCTAACTTTCTGTGTTACAACTCCTTGTTTTCCTGTCTCTTTTGGCTCTAAGCTTCTTGAAAGATGGAGTTTGAGCTCATTTATTACTTACTGTAGCAGCAACCCCTGATTTATAGTAAATGTTCAGTATATCTGTAAATGGCTGGATGGAGATAAAAGAATATTGAATAATTTGATTACGGGTTAGAGGGAAAGTACATATCTGTGCCAAATAAAGTGGCCCCATTTGGGATTTCTACAGAATAGATCTTTTTATAACTTTGGCAAGGTTAGTGAAATGTAAGTTTATTAAAATGTTTACTTTTAGAATAATGAGAATCTTTGTTTGAATTGTCAGGTGATCAGTGAAGGTACTCTTGAATTTACTTTTTTCTTTAAATTGACAAAGCATTGCAAATAATTTAAAACATCTGTAATTCTGCAGTGATAGTGCTATATAATATGTGGTTTATATTTGAATTAAAAGTTTATTTTTAAATTGATTTAGAAACTTATCTACTTGAATAAAGTTAGTAATTTGTAAAATCCTTCAAATAACAGAATACAGCATAAAGAATTTAATTATAGATTTTGATAGTTATATAAGTGTATAACCTAAATACTATTTTAATTAACATTAATTTGTTTCATGACCTAGCTTTGACTGAGTTCCTATTTCCGCTTATCCTAAAATAGTGGTTCTCTATCAGGGGCAATTTGTGTCCCTGTCCCCACCTTATTTCTGAAAACTTTGATTGTCCCAATTGAGCCAATGGGGGAGAGGTGTGTATGCTACTGGTATTTTGAACCAGAGAATTCTTTTTTGATGTGGACTGTGTATTGTAAGGCTAGGATGCCTCTAAACATTCTACAGTGTACAGTCTCCAGCAAAAAAGAATTCTCTGCTCAAAATATCAATAGTGCTAAGGCTTGAGAAACCCTGTTTTCAGGGATTACCTACTTGCTATTGAAGTCTGTAGGGCTTTACAGTTGCTGAGTTACCACAGGTAATTTGACTACTGCTGTCAAAAAGGAACTGCCAGAAAGATTAATTTTGGGTTCACCATAACAGTCTTGAAATAAACTATCCTGTATGACACACCAGAGAGAAGTTTCTCGTGTCTAATTCATGACCCTGTGCAGCCATAAGCTTATTGATGACCCCAGGACTGTCTTAAATTTTCTTTGGGGGCTTATGTGTGGCCTTTATGTCAGCTTAAAGGTAATTTAATGTTTCTGTACAATGCGATTTATCTCTAGCAAATCTTGAGGTCTCTTACAAGGAGCAACAGAAACAAGTAAGGTTAAAATTTCCAAAATGCATCACTTTGCTGTTTTCTGATGTGCATAGTAAGGTCTGTCTTAAATGTTTATAAATTGTTTTGTTTTTCTTGCTTTGTAGAAAAAGAGAGAAACTTGGCATCTTCATAATAGCCAAGTGAATTGCTGTCCCTGGCAGCTAAATTCAGTTCATCTTTTTTAGTACAAAGAGCACAGTGTTGACTTATACATTTTCGGATGGGCAGTTACAGTCCTTTTCAGCTTTAGTGGCACAGGGCTGTTTGGCGCATCCCTTGCTCCTGGACTGCACCCTGGTGTGGTTGGATCTAAGCTGTTACAGAGAGGCAGATGCACAGAAGTGTTTGTTGTTTTTCTTGCCTAGTATGCTACCTTGGTGTTGATGTGAGAATAAAACCAGTCCTCAGCCTTCCTTCCCCCGTGCCTCCAGGACTCCCTAGCACAGCTCAGGTCTTCTTTCCTTCTTAGATATATACATCTTCTCCTGGGTCTCATATCTTCCTTCTGAAGAAAATAAGGCAACTGTAAGATTTTTACACTTGACCCTTTTCTTTCAGAAGCCTTCTTGTCTAAATAAGTGGCAGTAGCTAAAGGGAAGTAGCCTTGAGGAGTGTTATTATTTTAGACAGACAGCAGTGAGGTGACAGTGACAACGGTGAGAGGCAGAGGAAGCCCAGTGTCCACTGCTGGAGGATCTTCCAGCAGTCACCCCACTGTCTTGGAATTGTTTGAGGTTGGTTTATGTTGTTTGAGAACTGTTTTGCTAGGAAATCCATGGTCTCTCCCACAGTTCTCTTAGATCCACCTTTCTTTGCTTGGTCTTCAGGGGTTCCCTTTTCTTCCTGTTTCTTCACCGTCTGCCTGTAGACATACCTTTGCCCCCCATTTTTCTATTATGTTTGTCCTATGCAGAGAAATCCACTGCACTCAAATGTCTGCCATGCCCATACCTCTCTTCTGATGGAAATTCCTATTCCTATAGTGTCTGCCCAAGGAAATGCAGTCTTTGAGTTTAGATTACAATGCTTAGCTCCATGTAACTCTGTTAATTGAACTAAGCATGGATGCTTAGTCATTCAGTCGTGTCTGACTCTTTGCAAGGAGCCCACCAGGCTCCTTTCCATGGGGATGCTCCAGGCAAGAATACTGGAGTGGGTAGCCATTTCCACTCCAGTGGGTTAAGCATGAGTGCCTAACCCAAAGGTGGTCAATCTAGGGTAAAGTAGTATTAATATTACGTAAGATATGTATTTTGTAATATTAAAGCTTTGCCTACTGAATAGTGGATGACTAAACCATTCAGATCTGCTCTTTTAAGGAAGTTTGAATTAAGACAGTAGGAAGGATCAGTAGTTAGTGGGAATAGACATAGAGAATAGTAACATAGAGAACAGTAACAAAGGCTCAGAGTTAGATTAGGGCTTTGTAAGTACAGGTCTGTAAAGTTTGAATTATAGGCAGACCTTTTACACATGCACATTTATCTTGAGAATAGAGTTCATGGGTTTCTTTCATCTGGTTTTCAAAGGGGCCTGTGAATCAAAAGATAGCAAGATGAGAGGAGAGAGAGGTGGTGGGGGGAATAGAAGCTGAGACAGAGAATGGCAGATGAAAACACAGATTGGGGTCTCCTGCTGCTGAAGGCACGTGGATGGCCTCTTGTTAGACCTACTTGCCAGATCTTGAATTACAATCTGTTATCCACAAGGCCTTCATCTAGCCTAGGCTTCCTTCTCTCCCTGGATAGCCTGGAATTCTCTGGAGCCTGACCCTAGGTGGGTAATATTTCTGCCCTCATTCTCTTATGTTACTCCCTAAAATGCTCTGTTCCCCTCCACCATTAGTACTAGCCACTTAATGGATCACCTGAGTGAATTCCTTTGTTTCTTTAACCTAAAGAACCAAATGAATAAGCTTGTCTATCAACAGCATGGATGTGTTAGAAAAGGCAACAGTTGTGCCAGTTCCCTAGGTGTCCCCATTGTTAATAATGAGCAAAGGTTAATAATAACCTTTGTAGGCATGTCCACGTAAGTGAACCACTCACCCGTCCAAGGTTGAGATGGAGAATAAGGAGAGAAAGAACTGGTCAAGTATTCTGTATAAACAACACTCAGTAAAATTCCATAAGGAGTTTTTACTCTTTCCAGCCAGTGAAACACTTTATCTTCTGTTTCCAAGACCTTGTCCTTAGGGATGTGATTGGAGGGTTCAAAGAGTGGTTGATTAACCAACTGTGTGTTTGGGCTTGATGTTGTTATTTAGTGAGATAAATGCTACACAGAAAACATTGACTCAAAAATTAATGTGAACAGATGGAAGAGAATATTATGTTATCTGAAGTTTTAACATATTGAAACAGATTGCTGGGGTTGAGAATTTTCTTCCCTGAGAATTCTGAGAAACAGTGATGGCAGACATCTTTGTGGTCATGAAAGAGATACATGGCTTTCATACCTTAGAGACACAGAGAGGGTCATCTCAGGTCTTTTGGCCTAAATCTATGAAAACTGAGACCAAGATGGCGGTGATAATGAGTTTATAGTTTTTCCTAGGAAATGTAATAGTTGCTTTTGTAACTTGGAACTACCCAAGTTTAACATGTGTTTAATTTTTACAGAGTTTTGCTGCTTTTTATCACATATTTGGCTAGACAAAGTTTTGAACTTGTTTTTCAAACCAAATTATGATAAAGGATTGAAGGGAAGGGGTATCAGACAGAAAATGTATGTTTTCTTTTTTCACTAATTCCCCAATAAAGCTTTTAATTCTTTTCATTAATAATTCTATTACAGGACAAATAGTTCAAGCAGTAAAAATCAGAAATGTATAACTCATTTAAACTAACTAGCTACGTTTCTTTGAATTTCAAGGTGAGAAAAGTTTTGAGTGCTACTCGGCCACCTTGATGGGTCAGAAATCATAAATACTCATAAGCAGACTTACGAAAATAAGAATTTTTTTTTTTTAATAAGATCCATTTCTGGAACTTCCCTGGCAGTTCAATGGGTAAGACTTTTCCTTGAAAAGTAGGGCGTGTGGTGTCAGTCCCTGGTGGGAGCTAAGATCCCACATGCCTTGTGGCTAAAAAGTAGAACATAAACAACAGAGGCAATCTTTTAAAAGTTCAATAAAGACTTTAAAAATGGTCCCTGTTTTAAAAAAAGGCAACTTTAAAAAGTTTGTTTCTTCCCTCTTGTTATCATCATTTATTGTTTTTTGGGGGATTTTTTTGTTTGTTTACTTTTTAATTCTCTTTCCATCAGTTTTCGATGAACCGAGGAAAAATCAGAGTGCCCTAGGACTGTTTGTTTGTATGCCTTTGGTTTTATCATGGAGTCACATAGACTGTAGTCACCTATCTTAGTAAGAATTTAGAGTAAGGCTCCTAGAGGGGAAATTTCTGTCCTGTCCATGTTTAAGGTCTCATACTCCAGTAGAGCACCATGTAGTTGCATTGCTCCTGGCTCTTAAGGAAAACATCATGAAAATGGTAAAAATATTCTCTTACTTTTGGATACTGAATCTTAGAAGAAGAATCTAGAGAGATAAGTATTCTTATTGCTTTCATGCAGATTAAACCTAATAAACTAATTCCCGGAGGCTTTGCTAAATTCTTTGTTGGAGACAGCTTAGTAGGATTGGTGAGTGAATCTTAGGTGGGAGTCTGGCAAACAGTTCTACTAGTGTTCTGAGCATGGGGAGTGATAGTTTTGTTAACCCAGGGCTCTGCTTTGGAAACCCTGCCATTTCCAGACATGGCCTGAGGCCCTCAATTAATATTCTAAGTGAGATGTTAAAAGCAGAGGGCTCAGTTCTGTTATTGTATTATAGTTATTGGTCCAGTGGTAGACTTTCTTTTTATTTATTTAACCATTTTGGAGAAATATTTTTGAGCTTCCAGAAAAGTTGTAAGAATAAGAATGATGCAAAGAGAAAGTATATACCCTTCACTCAGATTTACCTCCTTGTCTCCCCTACACCCTTACACATACATAGATACGTGTGTGTTTATACACGTACACACACATTTTTTAAAGCTGTTTGAAAGTAAATTGGTTATGCTGTGTGATTCTTTTCTTTGCTTATTATATGCCAGGTACATTTTATAAATAAGTGTTCTGTAATTGTTAGCTCAGATAATACAATTCTAGACATAGGTGTTATTTTTTTCCCCATTTATGGATAAGTCTGTAACTAACCTACAACTAGTTACTGTTAGAGGATTTGCCTTCAGCTAGACTGAGGCTAAAGCTGTGTCATGTTGCTTCTCTTGGAGGATGTTTCCAGTGTGAAGACTTTCATGTAGGTTTTAAAAGCACTCTTGATCTCACAGGCCGTTTAAGTCCAGATTTCATCTATTCTAAAATATGCATTTTCTTTTCTCTTTTTCACCTTAGAAAAACCTGGATGTGTATCTTACAGTGGATAATGATGTTGTTGACATTATAAATGTGTGTGTGCACACTTGGTTGTTACTTTTGGTGATGTGCGTCTTTACACTGAGTCAGAGGTAGCTTCTGTGTGTGTGGGGATATGTGTTTTCTGTTTCCCACTTGAAAGGGAAAATGATATTCTAGGTTACCAGCCCCAAGGCGTGGAGGAGCTATTGTATTTTATTTAATATTGTAGACTTGCTTAAAGATCAGACATGCTGAACCTTTACAAGTAAAATGTATAAATATTTCTGCAAGGCAACTGAAACCTCCAGAGCTGTTTGAATTTGTATCACTTGTGGTGTGAGAATTATTAGAATTGATTGGGTGGAATAATTTGTGCAGTTGCAGAATTACCTTGCTTTGAGATGACTGTTTTCTTCTTTCTGTTCTGCCCTTTCCCTCTTCTCTTCCTTTTTTTCCCCCCATTTTTAAAATCATACTTCTTGTGGAAGAGGAAATAAATAAGGGGAATATTAAAAATAAAATTGCCCACAACTCTGTCACCCAGGACTAATCACTGTTGACATTTTGCTGTATTTCGTAATATACATGCATTTCTTTCTTCCTCACAGTTATGATGTATGCAGTACTCTTTTCTACCTTTTTATACTTGTTCATGAGTATTTTCCTATTGTTCTTAAGTCTTTCATATCCCTTGGATTTTAAGTGGCTGTGAACGTTCTAATAATGTGCCATAATTTTTCGAGCTCTTACTGTATAAGTTATTTTAATTCTTTATTATAAATAACTCAACATCTTTTTGTGTATTTCTTTTTGAGACATTGTCACAAAATTTGTTCTTTTGAGCATTCATGCTGTACATAAGGAATTCACCCATTTCGTATGTCTCTTCATTTGGGACATTTTCTTCCAGGAAGAGTAGTGAAGTGACATGAAACGAAGTGAAAGTTGCTCAGTTGTGTCCGACTCTTTGCCACCCGACTCTTTGCGACCCCATGGACTGTATCCCGCCAGAATCCTCTGCCCATGGAATTCTCCAGGCAAGAATACTGGAGTGGGTAGCCATTCCCTTCTCCAGGGGATCTTCCCAGCCCGGGGTTTGAACCTGGGTCTCCTGCATTGCAGGCAGATTCTTTACTGTCTGAGCCATTAGGGAAGGATGAGTAGAGGGACATCATATACTAGAAGCTACTGAAAATTAGAGCAGGAAACACATGCAGGAATGTAACAGGAAACATCTTGTTTTAGGAAAAACAACCCAGTTGATTTTCCTTTTTTCTTTATTGCCTAAAGTGTTACACTAACAAGTCTCTTGACTGCCTTTAGTTCTTATAAACTGATGAAATATAAGTTTATTTCTGTTTGTACAGTGTTTTGGATTTATTTGGGTACTGATAGATTTATCCTGCCTTTTAGGAGTCAGTAGTACTGTTCTCTTGTGGCTGTTTTAATTTTAAGTTGAAGTACTAAAAGGTTACTTCTGTTCTTTTAGTACTTCCCAGCCTTAGTTTGTAAGTTCTCAAGAGGATTATAAGGCAAATGGAATAACTCAGTGATGTCAGTCCCCTTTGTAATAAGGGAAATAAAAGTTCTCTTTTTAATTTTATTTCTCTTAAGAGGACAGTTTAATAGGAAAAAATGAGGGATACCTCAAACAGTATAAAGATAGTTGTCTTTTGCCATTTTTGTTCTTTTTTGGTTTTCCCCCTTTAGTTTTATTTTTTTAGGCCATATATAGTGCAGCAGTGGCTCTGTCCTGACTTTATGCCACTTTTTTCTTTTAACACCTAAGTGGGGTCACCTAATCTTCCTGTAGATACACCTTTTCAACTTTCACCCTCAGCTCCCAAAGCAGAAGAATTCCTGGAACTGTGCTGTGGTGGGTCGGCATTGTGTCCAGGTTCAGTTGCTGGGACTGTGGTTCCTGTCTGTGCAGTGCCTTGAATCTGTTCCATTTGTGTCCAGTTTATCCGTTGATGCCCTTCCATTCCTTCCATAAAACTCTGCCAGTGCCATGGCAGTCTGAATGCTTATGGCTGGTAAACTGCAATTTAATATGTGCATGAATATATGCATGCATATCTGTTGTTGTCAGTTTTTCATGCCTATTTTACTAGTTATGGTAATGATACAGTTTATTTCAAAGTAAACTGGTGATAGATGCTTTAGTTATTTGCATTAAGCTTAATTTGAATGATGTAGATAGACTCAAAGCTGAATCATAAAACATTGCTGCAGCATTTGTTGTGGATGAGATAAATAAAAGCACGTAGGGTTAAAAAAAAAAAAAAAAGCCCATAATAATCTGGAAAGATTCTACACTTTCCTAAGAATAAGTGCTCAGTGCACTTTAAAGTCCAGTAACCGAAAGTCCCAGTGATGCATCTTCAGAGAAGAGGCTTGGTCCTAAATCTGAGAATGGCTAATGAACGTGCAGTTAACTTATTTTAGCTGTTAAAGCTACTAATCCTTTTCACTTTGGATAAGATGCCTTTTGCTATATTCTATAATATTTATAGACTTTTTTTATCTGTATAAATATATCTTTGCTGGAAGATACTCAAATTGTGACTAAGTAGATCTAACAAGTAAAATTGCCATATAGCTACATACAAGCCTTCAGTCTTGGTGTGTTAGTAGAATTTGAGAGTCACTGAGTGCGGTTTTGTGCTTACCTCTCCATAGTTGCCACTAAAGTATTACATCAAAGCCTTATTAAATTTGCCTCAGTCTTTCAGTCCTCCTAGATCCTGAAATTTTGCTCTTGAACCTTAATCTATGTTGGTGTCTGTTACTGAAGGCAGGTTCTACGGTTACCTGCCTCCTTGCTCTTTTTAGTTCTCTAGAACCTTCTCTGAATGACTTGCTCAGGTTCATCTCTGTAGGTTCCATCTCTGGCCAGCCGTAATCTGGACTCTGTCACAAATCAAACCCTGGTTCTGATGATGGCTTTTCAAGAACCAGTGTTCTACATGTTCAGTTTTTGAAACATGAATGTCTTACATCTTTCTTAACATCCTTCAATTCATAATAATAGGACTTTTTTTTTTGAAAGAAACATTTTTATGCTTCAATAGCATATTATACATATTGAAAAATGAACCAAAGTGTGGAGCCCCTATGGAAATCACAAGATAAACACACCCATGATCCTTATTGTCTACTGGAAATTGAAATTTCTCTGCCTGGCAGTCATTCTGTAAAGGACTAAGCTGTAAATCTTGTAGGTTTACAGGCCACATGGTCTGCCGTTGTAGTGAAAGCAGCCATGGAAGATATGTCAACAAACGGGCATGGCTGGGCTCCAGTAAGACTTTATTTATGGACTCTGAGATTTAAATGTCATATAATTTTCACATGTCATAGGCTATTACTCTTCTTTTGATTTATTTGCAACCATTAAAAAATGTAAAAATCATTCTTAGGTCGTGGGCTGGTTGTGGAAAAGCAGCAGACCAGATCCGGCCTGTTGCCGTGGTTTGCTGACTTCTGCTCTGCCGATGCCATTAACCTTCAGCTCACTCCCTGCGGAAACAGCCTCTGTTCCTCTAAGGTGGCATCACTATCATCATCTTCATCATATAGCACATTAGAGCCATTCTTCTCCAGTGAGGAAACCCAACTATCAGAACAATTTGCTGTGTGAAGTTCAGTGATTAAATGGCCCTATGTCTCTAGAATACACCTACTGACTTGGGATACAAATTTTAAAATGAATTTTTATCTCCATAAATGGAAACATATATAACTCTATGAGGTAATAAACCATGACTTATTTCATAGTGGTTTACAGACGAAACATAATGGTGATGGTTTGATTACCTTTACTTTTCCTTTCTCTTTTAAAAATTTAGGACAATTTAAAAATTGTTTAAAGTTTAAGTGATTATATAGTATAGTTTGTCAGGCATGAAATAACTCTGAGTGCTTTACATTATTGTTAAAAACTGTTTATTGTCACTGTGGCTCACCTGGTAAAGAATCCACCTGCAATGCAGGAGACCTGGGTTTGATCCCTGGGTTGGGAAGATCCCCTGGAGAAGGGAAAGGCTACCTACTCCAGTATTCTGGCCTGGAGAACTCCATGGACTGTATAGTCCATGGGGTCGCAAAGAGTCAGACACGACTCAGCGACTTTCACTGAAACTGATTGTCACCCACGTGGTGGTATCTTGAAAGAAGTAAATATTTAAATCAGCCAGCATCCACCAGGGCATGTGGTGTTCCTGTGTGCTCATTTGTGTCCGACTCTTTGTGACTCCCTGGACTGTAGCCTGCCAGGCTCCTCTGTCCATGGAATCTTCCAGGCAAGAATACTGGAGTGCGTTGCCATTTCCTCCTCCAGGGGATCTTCCTGACCCAGGCATTGAACTCACATCTCTTGTGTCTCCTGCATTGGCAGGTAGATTTTTTACCATTGAACCACCTACAAAGCCAGCATTCACTAGATCTGATAGTAAATGAAACACTTTGTGAACCTATTCTGCTGCTGCTGCAGCTGCTGAATGAGTCATAGGTCCTGTCTGCAAGGAGCCCTTGGACAGGCTAAACATTACAGAACTATCCTGTAAGATCAAATGTGGTAACTTCTAGAAGAAAGGAAATGTGGGAGCACAGATGCATGGTAGTGAGAAGTATGTATTTTATTAAATATGATTTTTCCCCCAAATTTTGAAAATTCTAAACTTACACAAAAGTTGAAAGAATAGTACAATAAACACACACACACCCTCAACTAGAGTCAACTATCAACATCTTGGCACGTTTTAACTCTGTATGCGTGCATATATAGTTTTATGTATGTTTGTGTTTCTTCTCCCTAAACCATTTGAAATTAAGTTTCAGAGATTGACATTTCATGCTAAAGTACTTCAGCATGGATCTCCTAAGAACAAGGATATTCTCATACTTAACTATAATACCATTATCATGCTCAAGAAAGTTAATATTTCTAAAATAATACAATCAAATAGTCAGTATTCAGAGTTCCCAGTTATCTCAGTAATGTCTTTCATTTTTTCCCCCTCAATCTTAGATCTTTTCAGAGGTTATATATTCCATTTAGTTTTGGGGCTGTAGAAGTATCATTTAGTCTAGAACTATAACTTTGCTTTATATGCTTTCAGAACATTAATTTTGAGGCATTTATTGACTCATGGTTTGATTTTATCTCTTTTTTTTTTCTTCATAATTGTATTCAGGTAGAACATTTTTGGTCAGAATAGTACCCAGGTAATGCTGGGCAGTCTCAGGATATCACATCCAGAGTCCGTTGAAGTCAGTTTGTTCCATTATGGGTATGGTTCAGGTGGACTCTACCAGGTTGCTCCACTGTAGAGCTGGTGTTTTTCCCTTTGTAATTAGTAAGTAATCTGTGGGGTCATCCTTTGAGACTGTGAACAATTGTTCCCCCAACCTTTTACTCAGTGGTAGAATTTTTTTCTTTTTCGTAGTTTCATCTGAACATTAGGACTGTAAAAACATATTTCATAACTCCAATTGTTTTCAGATATTTAAAATTTAATTATGTATGCATTCCTTTAATGAAATGTTGTTGAAAGTTGGACTACAAATATATTTTCTTATTGATTTTAAACATTAATTACCATTTCATCAGAAGAAAGCAGAGTTAAGATCAAGCTCCCGAAGATGAAAAAGCTGAGTTCAAATCTTGGTTTCATACCTTATTATAAGTACAGACTTTCTAAGCCTCAGTGTCTTTTATCTGCAAAATGGGGGTAATCACCACTCCTTAATAATATTAAAGCTATTTAATTACATAGAGACATAATTTTTACTAAAAATAGGTGACTTCGGCTTATTGAAAGAAAAAAATTGAACATTTATTTAGTTCTTTATTTTAATTCTGTCTGAAAATATGAATTTTCTTTATTGCTTCCAATATATTTGATTAATTCTGGTTTTTTGATATTTTTATACACCCTTCAGTTAAGGCTAGATATTTGCTTAAAGTGCTTTGGAAAGCTTACATTTCATTCTGTCTTGTATGATTCTTTGCAGTCATCTGGTAAATTCTTCATGCTGTTGTTACAAGAAGGAGACTCAGATTCTCATAGATTGTACCATTTCCCAAGACTAAAGTTAGGTAACTGGATGAAGGCTTAATTTATATAATGATAGATTTCCAAATCCATTGCTCAGAAACACACAGCGAAGATTGAGGATAGTTAAAGCTCCTTTAATAAACAGTTTACATGAAGATAAAATGAAGTTAGCAAGCATGGAAACTGTCATAAACTATTACAGTTGTGTTGGAAATTCTGGAACCAAGTTAAATTGACTCCCACTGGCCAAAATATGAACAATTTGAGCATCAGAAAGGATAACTGTTAAAAAAAAAAAAGGATAACTGTAGTGAACTGAAACACATTAAATATCTTTAGACCTATGAGCTCGTAATGATACTGAAGAGTCAAGTTGCTGGAGTGCTACGTACCACATTGTAGCACTTAGCTGCTACATCACCAGAAGCCTGTGGATAGCTTGTAGACCAGTAGCTTCCACACATACTCAGTGCTCCACACTTTGAGGCTCAAAAGAGACATAGGGACACCATAGTTTCAGGCTCTGCATAATAGTAACTTTAACTTCTCAAAATTATACTTTCCTTCACCAGAAAGTTGTAGATTTCAACTTCAATCTTATTTATTATTATTTCTCGAGAGTTGTGATGTAGTAAGCTGACAAGGTAATTATGTTTTGACTTATCCAAACTCTTATTGGGTGGAAAGGTAGTAATTGCTTGCCTAAAATTTTAAGATAATATACTTTTTGTGTAGGTCAAAGACAGTACTATTATAGAAGAACTTTATTTTAATGGTGTAGCTGTTAAAAACTTCCTTTTGTATATTTAAAATTTTAAAATACATATGTTTAAAAAAAGGCTGAGACCGAAAAATTGATGCATTCAAGCTGTGGTGTTGGAGAAGACTTTTGAGAGTCCCTTGGACTGTAAGGGGATCAAACCAGTCAACCCTAAAGGAAATCAACTCTGAATATTCATTGGAAGGGCTGATGCTGAAACTCCAATATTTTGGCAACCTGATGCAAAGAGCTGACTCACTGGAAAAGACCCTGATGCTGGGAAAGATTGAAGGCAGGAGGAAAAGGGAATGACAGAGGATGAGATGGTCCACCAATTCAATGGACAAGAGTTGGAGCAAGCTTGGGGAGATGGTGATGGACAGGGAAGCCTGGCATGCTACAGTGCATGCAGTCACAAAGAATGGGACACGACTGAGCAACTGAACAACAACATTTAAAAATTAAGTCCAAAATAACACTTTAAAACCGTGCATAAATATATTAAAAGTCCTTATGTCTTAAAGATTTTTTGTGTTTGGTGCATGTGTGGTTTTGTAATGGGCTAAAAATAGATAAAACTATGACATTTACAAAGACATTGATGTTAGTATGCTCCTAAGGATCTTTGTAATTCAAAATTCTATTTTAACTACATTAATTGGGCTTGGATCAATAATGGTATTTTAAGGTGGACGTCTTAGACGAAATGAAGAAGTGAGGTTTCTCATGTTGTCATCCAGGATGATTTGGTGTTTTAAGACAGTACATTTTTCTCAATAATTTATCTAAAATTCTGAGCGGACTTGATTTGCTCACCCTTGTAAATAACTGTGTTTAAATTTAAAGTGATGTGTCCTTCATAATTGCATAACTGATCATTTAGAAAGGAAGTAATGTGTTAGATATCTTTTTGGCGTGCTGAAGTATAGGCCCTGCACAAAACTGTTCTACTAACCTTCTGCCAAGCCCTTTCTTGCAGAGACACACAGAATACTGATGACATTCAAGGGGTAGGATGTAAATTCTACCAGGACTCCTACTGCTACACAGTTGAGAGGGAAAAGGTTATCCTTAACTTGAAGCATTTAAGTCATTTGTGATGAATTTTCCATCAGGCAAAAAAAAAAAGGAATGATTACCAAAGATCACACCCCTGGGATAAATATGAGGTTATAGCTAGCTTCTTATTTCCCTCAGGGGTGTAATTAAACAGACTTTTACGATTAAGGGTTTTAGGCATTGAAAAATGTTTACTGGCAAAAAATAATAGCACCAGTTAGAGACATGATCAATCAGACACAGCTTACTGACTTTATTAAAGCTGTGGATTTGCTGTGAACTGTTTTTGAGCATTTGGTTGACTCAGGTATATCAATTTTAAAAAGAATATCAGGGGGATAAAAGCCAATAAAAGGTGTTTTAAAAGGTCCAGATCTGAAATAATTTTAATTAGGCAGATTTTCATAAAGGGGTACATAAGATGTTGCGGACACATTTGAGATATTCATACTTACGTCTTGTTTTAGCTTGGAAATTTTAACAGAAAAGAGTTTGAGTTTCTAATCTTGGCTTTACCAGTAATTAACCTTAAGTTGCTAGAATTACCACACATTTTAAATATGATAATGAAACTGGATATTGACTAAGGAGTATATTGACTAAGGCTCTTCTGGTTTTTAAATGGTCTGAATCTCTATTTTTAAGAAATGTAATTTGACACAGTTTAATTTAATTCAGTAAATATTCAATAAGTATTCTTTGAGAACTCAGTCCATTGAGGGAATTCTGCCAAGGCACAAGGCATGCAAAGAAATGATGTACTTCTAGCTGTTGGGAAGCTCCCAAGTTGAGATTGTGAGAGGTAGAGGAGTGGTGGTCCAAAGTGTGAGAAGCACAGCATGTGAGCAGACAGCTCAAGGAGATCATATGGAGTTGTAGGGTGGATTTCTCTAGAAACCCAAAAGACCCCAACCCTGACCCTCCTAATCTAAATAAGATTTCCTATTGTGCTATTTCAGATTGCTTTTTCTTCACAGTATTTGCCATACTCTTTAATGATGTTTCCCTATGATTATTTCCTTAAAGTCCTCTCCCCTTCTAGACTCAATGGTCCCTGAGAACTAAAATGTTACTGTTGAACCGGCAATGTTACTGTGTGCTGTGGCATGCTCATGACCTAAACATGCAGCCTGGTGTGTATGGCATTTCATAATTACCTGCTGACTGTAGGAATGAGAGCTCAGTTGGTGGTGAGGTCAAGCAGAGGCCAAGGAAAGCTTGGTAAGGAAGGAGTAGGCAGCGTTTAGGTTTGGCCTCAAATGTGCAGTAGGCATGTAGACCAGATGGAAAGTCACACCAGGCAAAACAGCCTGTGCCTAGATGGGAGCCCCCAGTACGAGTATGCGGGGCGAGAGAGTAGGCTGACAGCAGGCTTTGTACTGTCCACGCAAGATACCTGATGTCTGTAAACCAGGGAGTTTTCAGAAGAAGTCTGAATCCATATGCATAGTGTGAGTACAGATTAATAAACATGTGAGTATGGTGCTAATTTTCTACAAACGTATGGAGGTTCTGTTGTGATTAGTAAAATCCAAACTCATTTAAAAGCATGAATGAATTTGTAATGGATTTTTATCTTATATAATTTCTCAAGTGAAACTAAAAGTTATTTTATAAAGGTCTATGAATTTTTTGTTTGTTTACTTGCTTTAAAAGGGTCATCCTACTTCCCTATAGATTTGGAGAGCCAGTAAAGGGTTTTAAAAATAGAGAATGTACACAATCATTTCTCCCTGGTGTCATTAGGAGGACAGTTTCAGGAAGCAGAGCTTGAAATCAGCCTTCCTCACTGTCATGCAGGTGAGGATTACTTTACCTCTGATAGTGCAGAACCAGTGATTCCAAGGGATGTTTTGCAAGCAGTAGCCTAAACAGGCAAACCCCTGAACTGATTGTTCTGACCAGTATGGTGAAGGCCAAATTTAATTTACATGTACATATACATATATGAACATTTATATGAATATTTCATTTTATAACATATTAAAGAAGTTTTGGATTTTACTTTTTCTTTTTTTCTTACATTATTGTCTTTGTCTTCATCTTTCATTATATTTTTTTTCCCCTTCATGCTTTTCAACTTATGACCCTTCAGGTTGAAATTAAATTTGGGCTGTAAGTTGACTCCCTGAATCTTTTCTTCACAAGCTTTCTTTGTATTTTCTAGAAGAAAAAAGATTAACCCAGGGTTTCCAAAATAAAAGCAAAGATTGTGATTAAAACTGAATTAGACTCTTTATGCCCTATTATTTGCTAATAGTAAAATAAATAGCCCAGTCTTAAGGAAGATTTAAAGTAAGTCTTGGAGCCTTTGTGAACCCTTGGATTTTAATTAAAGAAACACAGAATACCATCACTTTCTGTTTGTCAGTGGAAAAAATATGTATTTTTAAATTTTCAAAGCTTAGCCCAGCAGCACATGGAGTACATCTGTTGGCTTTCAGAATTTGGGGAACACAAATGGATTCAGATGTTTAGGCCCTTTGTCTTCACTGGGCTCAGTTCACCTCGCCAACTGAGCGTGGCACAATCCAAACACAGTTTCTGAAAACAGAGCAGCTCAAGTTACTTCTCAAGCACTCTCTTGGGGACTGATAAAGTCAATCTCTGTTTATGTAATGAAATCAGGGAGCAAGGGGTCTGCTGTAGTACTTTGTGGATGGGATTCCATTGGTGTTGTCTTTCAGGGAAAAGACTGGATTTAATAAGCCCTGTTCTTACCCGCTTTCTTTGGAGACACAGTCCACTCTGATGGATTATTTTGAACTATTTTTGTTTATGTGGTATTAGAGCCTCCCTTTAAGCAATTGGTTTTAGTAAAATCAATAGGTTTATTGTAGGAAAATGGGATACTTGATAACAACGTTACCTGATAAAAGACTTCAATGTCTAGTTAAACTCTGTTTTTTTTCCAGTGCTACTGGTGGTCACTGTGGGTGTATGTGTATGTGTGTATTTAAATAATATTGTCTTTCTAGTGTTCTTACATTTTAATTTAACTTGAACTTTTAAAACAAACTCTGCTGGTTTATCCTCGAGTACTCAAAATCCTCCCTATTTTTCAAAATATTTCTAAGTATTCTTGAGAGTGAAATCTCATAAAGATCTTTGCTTCAGGACCAGAGTTCAAAGGAAAGTTGGTTTGGTTTTAATTTGAAAACTGTAAAAACAGAATACCCTCAAAATGGCAGGGTGTGAATTGGTAAGTTCAATTTTATTGCAATCGGCCAGGCCCATCCCCAGATGTTTCCAGTTAAAAGGCAAGAATGCTAACTTGGGTGAATGTCATATGAAAGCATTTCTTTACTATTCTGATGTTTTTCTATGAAAAATAACAGTCTCAAATCCTTTAACTTTAATGAAATAAATAACTTCTCATTTGCATTTTTTTTAAACTCATACAAAGACACATGTAATACTCAAAGAGAATTTTTATATGTCATGTGTAGTCCTGAATGCATTGGGGTTCACATATATCCTTTAAAAATAAACCCTCTAAAAAAAAGATTTTTGAAAGAGATTAAAGCCCTTTAGAAATTAAAGTCATGTACTTCTGGATTCATTGTCATCAAGAAGTTGACCTGCTAACATTGTGAATTTGTTTTAAAAGGCGTATTTAGTAATTTCATTGATTTTTTTCAGGATTGTTACAGGGAATTTTCCACTTACAATGTAAATAATGTTTTTCTTTTATTTTTGATCGATTGTGCATTCAGTTGTAAGAAGTACTTCTATACGAATCTAGATAGGATGAGATAAAAGAAACCAGAATGTAATTTGAAAACCATGTGTTTCATAATATTTCTCAGGATGATAACCAGGTTACAGTAAGATCCATTCATGAACTTGAAAGTTGCTTTGAACACATTCTGTATTAAAAAGAAAGATGCCTACTGGTAATAAATGTGAATTTATGGAAATTGGCATTTGTTCAGAGAGAATATGAAGTTATTCTTTATGACTAACCTGATGTTAACATTTTGAATGTAAAGCAAATTGTGCGTTTATTTTTGAAGCTTCCCAGCCCATAGACACAGGACCGTGTACTGTCTGTAGAGCTGAAATAATTCTTTCTAATTTCATTTTCCATTTGGTGAAGTTTCAACAGACATGTGTTTGGGAACTCGAGGGCAGATATGGTCTATGTAGGTCTTAGGTCTTCCCACACTTGCTGTGGTGTCTTGATTTTTCTTTCCAAACATGGTGCTACTCAGATCTTAAGACTTTGCAGAGGAGACCCCTTCTGAGGAGTCTCGAGAGAAAGTTTCTGGTTTTACCTTTGTGCTCCAAGCACATGTTGCTTGTAGTCCTTGTTGCTCTTCTCAGATGTGTGGCCTGTGCTGCGCTTCTCTGGCTGCATCTTGGTGCTTCCATAGCGTCTCGTACCCTTCACCCTATGTTCACCACTCATTGTGAAAGGCATTGGGGCACAGCTGCCTCCTTCTCCCCAGCAGATGGTGGTGCCTCACCAGGCTCGTTTTATCTCACCATCCTCCATGCTGAGCAGAGTCCCCATGCATATTGGACTCTTGGGATTTTTAAGATTTTTTTAAGTTATTTTGAAAATACTTTAAAGATGTGTTGAATATTTTTAAATTAGGTATAGGAAGAGGAAGAGAATCAAGAGTCTGGCTCTGAGTTCCTCATGCCCATTTAATGACCTTAGGTTTTCTCTGTGTAATATAAATTATGTCCATTACTTTTTAAGTCATTATAAAACTTAACTCATGCTATGAAGAGGGGGCAAGAATACACAGAAGAACTGTACAAAAAAGATCTTCACGACTCAGGTAATCACGATGGTGTGATCACTGACCTAAAGCTAAACATCCTGGAATGTGAAGTCAAGTGGGTCTTAGAAAGCATCACTACGAACAAAGCTAGTGGAGGTGAGGGAATTCCAGTTGAGCTATTTCAAGTCCTGAAAGATGATGCTGTGAAAGTGCTGCACTCAATATGCCAGCAAATTTGGAAAACTCAGCAGTGGCCACAGGACTGGAAAAGGTCAGTTTTCATTCCAATCCCAAAGAAAGGCAATGCCAAAGAATGCTCAAACTACTGCACAATTGCACTCATCTCACATCCTAGTAAAGTAATGCTCAAATTCTCCAAGCCAGGCTTCAGCAATACGTGAACCATGAACTTCCTGATGTTCAAGCTGGTTTTAGAAAAGGCAGAAGAACCAGAGATCAAGATGCCAACATCCGCTGGATTACGGAAAAAGCAAGAGAGTTCCAGAAAAACATCTATTTCTGCTTTATTGACTATGCCAAAGCCTCTGACTGTGTGGATCACATAAACTGTGGAAAATTCTGAAAGAGATGGGAATACCAGACCACCTGACCTGCCTCTTGAGAAATCTGTATGCAGGTCAGGAAGCAACAGTTAGAACTGGACATGGAACAACAGACTGGTTCCAAATAGGAAAAGGAGTACGTCAAGGCTGTATATTGTCACCCGGCTTATTTAAGTTATATGCAGAGTACATCATGAGAAATGCTGGACTGGAAGAAACACAAGCTGGAATCAGGATTGCTGGGAGAAATATCAATAACCTCAGATATGCAGATGACACCACCCTTATGGCAGAAAGTGAAAAGGAACTTAAAAAGCCTCAATTCCGGAAAAATAAATGACCCAATCAAAAAATGGGCCAAAGAACTAAATAGACATTTCTCCAAAGAAGACTTACAGATGGCTAACAAACACATGAAAAGATGCTCAACATCACTCATTATCAGAGAAATGCAAATCAAAACCACTATGAGGTACCATTTCACACCTGTCAGAATGGCTGCGATCCAAAAGTCTACAAGCAATAAATGCTGGAGAGGGTGTGGAGAAAAGGGAACCCTCTTGCACTGTTGGTGGGAATGCAAACTAGTACAACCACTATGGAGAACAGTGTGGAGATTCCTTAAAAAACTGGGAATAGAACTGCCTTATGATCCAGCAATCCCACTGCTGGGCATACACACTGAAAAAAACCAGAAATTAAAAAGACATGTGTACCCCAGTGTTCATCGCAGCACTGTTTATAATAGCCAGGACATGGAAGCAACCTAGATGTCCATCAGCAGATGAATGGATAAGAAAGCTGTGGTACATATACACAATGGAGTATTACTCAGCCATTAAAAAGAATACATTTGAATCAGTTCTACTGAGGTGGATGAAACTGGAGCCTATTATACAGAGTGAAGTAAGCCAGAAAGAAAAACACCAATACAGTATACTAATGCATATATATGGAATTTAGAAAGATGGTAACAATAACCCTGTATCAGATCAGATCAGTCGCTCAGTCGTGTCCGACTCTTTGCGACCCCATGAACTGCAGCACGCCAGGCCTCCCTATCCATCACCAGCTCTCGGAGGTCACTCAGACTCACATCCATCGAGTCAGTGATGCCATCCAGCCATCTCATCCTCTGTCGTCCCCTTCTCCTCCTGCCCTCAATCCCTCCCAGCATCAGAGTCTTTTCCAATGAGTCAACTCTTCGCATGAGGTGGCCAAAATACTGGAGTTTCAGCTTGAGCATCATTCCCTCCAAAGAAATCCCAGGGCTGATCTTCAGAATGGACCGGTTGGATCTCCTTGCAGTCCAAGGGACTCTCAAGAGTCTTCTCCAACACCACAGTTCAAAAGCATCTATTCTTCGGCGCTCAGCCTTCTTCACAGTCCAGCTCTCACATCCATACATGACCACAGGAAAGACCATAGCCTTGACTAGGCGAACCTTTGTTGGCAAAGTAATGTCTCTGCTTTTGAATATGCTATCTAGGTTGGTCATAACCTTCCTTCCAAGAAGTAAGCGCCTTTTAATTTCATGGCTGCAGTCACCATCTGCAGTGATTTTGGAGCCCAGAAAAATAAAGTCTGACACTGACCTAGAGCCAGACATCCTGGAATGTGAAGTCAAGTGGGCCTTAGAAAGCATCACTAGGAACAAAGCTAGTGGAGGTGATAGAATTCCAGTGGAGCTATTCCAAATCCTGAAAGATGATGCTGTGAAAGTGCTGCACTCAATATGCCAGCAAATTTGGAAAACTCAGCAGTGGCCACAAGATTGGAAAAGGTCAGTTTTCATCCCGATCCCAAAGAAAGGCAATGCCAAAGAGTGCTCAAACTACCGCACAATTGCACTCATCTCACATCCTAGTAAAGTAATGCTCAAAATTCTCCAAGCCAGGCTTCAGCAATATGTGAACCGTGAACTTCCTGATGTTCAAGCTGGATTTAGAAAAGGCAGAGGAACGAGAGATCAAATTGCCAACATCCGCTGGATTATCGAAAAAGCAAGAGAGTTCCAGAAAAACATCTATTTCTGCTTTATTGACTATGCCAAAGCCTTTGACTGTGTGGATCACAATAAACTGTGGAAAATTCTGAGAGAGATGGGAATACCAGACCACCTGATCTGCCTCTTGAGAAATCTGTATGCAGGTCAGGAAGCAACAGTTAGAACTGGTCATGGACCAACAGACTGGTTCCAAATAGGAAAAGGAGTACGTCAAGGCTGTATATTGTCACCATGTTTATTTAACTTATATGCAGAGTACATCATGAGAAATGCTGGACTGGAGGAAACACAAGCTGGAATCAAGATTGCTGGGAGAAATATCAATAACCTCAGATATGCAGATGATACCACCCTTATGGCAGAAAGTGAAGAGGAACTAAAAAGCCTCTTGATGAAAGTGAAAGTGGAGAGTGAAAAGGTTGGCTTAAAGCTCAACATTCAGAAAACGAAGATCATGGCATCTGGTCCCATCACTACATGGGCAATAGATGGAGAAACAGTGGAAACAGTGTATACGAGACAGCAAAAGAAACACTGATGTATAGAACAGTCTTTTGGACTCTGGGAGAGGGAGAGGGTGGGATGATTTGGGAAAATGGCATTGAAACATGTATAATATCATATATGAAACGAGTCGCCAGTCCAGGTTCAATGCACGATACTGGATGCTTGGGGCTGGTGCACTGGCACGACCCAGAGGGATGGTATGGGGAGGGAGGAGGGAGAAGGGTTCAGGATGGGGAGCATGTGTATACCTGTGGCAGATTCATTTTGATGTATGGCAAAACCAATACAATATTGTAAAGTTAAATAAAATATTAAAATAAGCCTCTTGATGAAAGTGAAAGTGGAGAGTGAAAAAGTTGACTGAAAGCTCAACATTCAGAAATGAAGATCATGGCATCTGGTCCCATCACTTCCTGGGAAATAGATGGAGAAACAGTGGAAACAGTGTCAGACTTTATTTTTTGGGGCTCCAAAATCACTGCAGATGATGACTGCAGCCATGAAATTAAAAGACGCTTACTCCTTGGAAGGAAAGTTATGACCAACCTAGATAGCATATTCAAAAGCAGAGACATCACTTTGCCAACAAAGGTCTGTCTAGTCAAGGCTATGGTTTTTCCTGTGGTCATGTATGGATGTGAGAGCTGGACTGTGAGGAAGGCTGAGCGCCGGAGAATTGATGCTTTTGAACTGTGGTGTTGGAGAAGACTCTTGAGAGTCCCTTGGACTGCAAGGAGATCCAACCAGTCCATTGTGAAGGAGATCAGCCCTGGGATTTCTTTGGAAGGAATGATGCTAAAGCTGAAACTCCAGTACTTTGGCCACCTCATGCGAAGAGTTGACTCATTGGAAAAGACTCTGATGCTGGGAGGGATTGGGGGCAGGAGAAGGGGACGACAGAGGATGAGATGGCTGGATGGCATCACTGACTCGATGGACGTGGGTCTGAGTGAACTTCAGGAATTGGTGATGGACAGGGAGGCCTGGTGTGCTGCGATTCATGGGGTTGCAAAGAGTCGGACACGACTGAGCGACTGAACTGAACTGAGTTGATGCAGTACCATGATGAGGGCTGTGTTCCTAACAAACGCAGGAAGGACTCATTATTACTGCTTTTATTGTCCTTACCAACCAAAGTGATACAGCTCAGCTCTGAGCAGAGGAAGAGGCCTCTCCCCAAGCAAGTCACGCTTCCCCCTCCTTTTCTTAATATGAGGCTTAATATGAAAAGCTGTACATTTCTTTAAAGGAGAGTGTATGCCAGTGAAATAAGGAAAAATATTTTGAGGGGGGAAAAAAAGCCAAATTGACTTGAACTAGTAGTTTCTAGCCTTCTTGAGTAAGGCAAGGGCTTCCCAGGCAGCGCTAGTGATAAAGAACCTGCCTGCCAGTGCAGGAGACATAAGAGACAACAAGTTCAACTCCTGGATCAGGAAGATCCCCTGGAGGAGGGCATGGTAACTCACTACAGTATTCTTGCCTGGAGAATCCCCGTGGACAGGGGAGCCTGGTGGGCTACAGTCCATGAGATTGCAAAGAGTCAGACACGACTGAAGTGACTTAACACACATGCAGTTCTTACATACCCTGTCATGGTCATGTCCTCATACTTTTTTCTGTTTTAACTTTTAGTATTTTCCTGAAGGTTGAGAACTAGTCATAAACAGTGACAGTGTGGTGGAGGTGCATCATAAATACAAATTCAGCAAATACTGATGGATTTGTGTGTGCCACATTAAAGGTACAAAAGTGTGTTAAAAAAACACTTGCTGTGTTTAGAGAAAGGGAGAGGGAAGGGCCGGGCAATACGTACTAGGCTCGTTGTTCATCTTGCCGTCACTTGCAGCAGGTTTGGGGACGCGTCTGTGAACAAATCAGACTGAAACCCCTGATGCGTCATTCTAGCCAGGAGTTTCCTGTAGATACAGTAAAGAAAGTGAACAAGAATGGTGGAAGTCTTAGGGAAGAAAAACAGGAGAAGGGGATAGTTGAACTTCACTGAGAAGATGACAGCTAAGCAAAACCTTAAAGTGGGTGACGGAATTAGCCACAGGCATACCTGTAGGACCAGAAGAGAGGACAGTCAGTGAGACACCCTGAGGTGGGAGCAGGCCTGAAGTGTTCCGGGACCAGCAGGGAACCCCATGTGGCCAGGGCAGAGTGATGGAGGAGGAGGTAGTAGACAGACCAGGAAGGTAATGAGGGCCGCCTAATGTAGGGCTGCCTCGGCTGTGTCCTGGGTTTAGTCTATATTCTGCCTGCAATAGAGAGGATGAGAATGCAAACAAATACTCCGTTTTAAACTGATATATTTAAAATGGATAGCCAGCCAGGACCTTCTGTACAGCGCAGGGAACTCTGTTTAATGTTACGTGGCAGCCTTTATGGGAGGGGAGCTTGAAGAATGGATTCATGGATATGTATAGCTGAGCCCCTTTTCGGTCCACCTGAAACCGACGCAACATTGCTCGTCGGCCGTGTGGTTCAGTTGCCTAGTTATGTCCAACTCTTTGCAACCCCATGGACTGCAGCACGCCAGGCCTCTGTGTCCTTCACCATCTCCCAGAGTTTGCCCGCGTTCATGTTAATTGCATTGGTGATGCCGTCCCACCATCTTATCCTCTGATGCCCTTTTCTCCTTCTGCATTCGATCTTTCCCAGCTTCAGGGACGTTTCCCATTCAGTTCACTTCAGTCACTCAGTTGTGTCCGACTCTCTGCGACCCCATGGACTGCAGCATGCCAGGCTTCCCTGTCCATCACCAACTCCCGGAGTTTACTCAGACTCGTGTCTATTGAGTCTGTGATGCCATGCAACCATCTCATCCTGTGTCCCCTTCTCCTGCCTTCAATCTTGCCCAGCATCAGGGTCTTTTCAAATGAGTCAGTTCTTCACCTCAGGTGGCAAAAGTATTGGAGTTTCAGCTTCAGCATCAGTCCTTCCAATGAATATTCATGACTGATTTCCTTTAGGATGGACTGGTTGGATCTCCTTGCTGTCCAAAGGACTTTCAGGAATCTTCTCCAATACCGCAGTTCGAAGGCATCAATTCTTTGGCGTTCTGCCTCCTTAGTCCAGCTTTCACAGCCATACATGACCGCTGGAAAGACCATATGGACCTTTGTTGGCAGAGTATTGTCTCTGTTTATCAACATACTGTCTAGGTTTGTCATCGCTTTCCTGCCAACAAGCAATCAATCGTCTTCTGATTTCATGGCTGCAGTCACTGTCCACAGTGATTTTGGAGCCCAAGAAGAGGAAATTTGTCATCACTTCCACCTTTTCCCCTTCTATTTGCCACGCAGTAATGGGGTCAGATGCCATGATCTTAGCTTTTTTAATATTTAATCTTAAGCCGGCTCTTTCATTCTCCTCCTTCATCCTCATTAAAAGGCTCTTTATCCTCATCGGCCATATTCCAATATAAAATAAAAACTTTAAAAATAAAATAATAAAATATTCTCAGTAGATTTTGTGGTTGCTGGGACTTTTGGGGAGAGGAAGTGGGGAGCAACTGCCAATGGGTACAGGGTTTCTTTTTGGAATGATGAAAATATTATGGATTTAGATCGTGGTGGGGGCTTCCCTGGTGGCTCAGATGGTAAAGAATCCGCCTGCAGTGTGGGAGACGTGGGTTCGATCCCTGGGTTGGGACGATCCCCTGGAGGAGGATATGGCAACCCACTTCAGTATTCTTGCCTGGAGAATCCCTATGAACAGAGGCGCCTGGCGGGCTACAGTCCATGGGGTTGCAAAGAGTCAGACATGACTGAGCAACTGAGTACATAGCACAGTCTTATGGAAACTGTAAAAACTGCACTTTAAAGGGGTAGATTTTTATGGATTGTGAATTACGTATCAGTAAAAATGCTGCAAAAAATTGTCAGGGCTTACTGGAGCCAGGTTTTTGGGGTTTTTTTTTGCTGCTTTTTCAACTAAGTAATGTAACTGTTGCCTTTGAAAATTCAGATTTCTAACTATACTTAACTGAGGGAAAAATCTCATGTTATTGACTGTGTTTTCATTAGAAGTTAAAGTATTTTAATGTTTTAAAACATCTTTGCTGAAATTGTTAATGATTGTGAAATCAAAATTTTCTAAATATACCTTTTATATGCTTTTTACCCGTGTTCACTGTTATTCAATAAGATATGATAGATGTTTTTAACCTCTGGCTATCAAGTGAATGTAATTTTTAGGCCAAAATTCTGACTATTATATTTTTCTAAACTAAGATATTTGACATATAATTTATTTTGTGGTTGTTTAATAGTGTAGAAAATTAAACTTAGATCAGCATGATAAAATGTTCTTCAAACTATAGTCTAGAGCATGGAAGTAAAAAGAATGTCCATTCATTCCATTAACCAAAACCCAAAATTGTATGCTGTCTTCTTCCAGAAGAAGCAAGTATTTTTAATAGAAATGGATCAAGAAATGTTTTTCCCCCTTGTGTTTTAGATTTAACTTTGACATTTCCTTGAATTTTAATCTGTGCCACCTAGTAAAGTTGATTGAAATATTATGACTGTATTTTACTTTTTTCTTTTTCCCAGTGGGGAGGTGTAGTATAATTTGTGTTTTTACAAATAGTCTATGTAGTTGTCTTTAAAGAAAATAAAATCGTTGAATACCCAGAGTAGAGTCCTCCCTCTTCTCTGGCAGCTCACATCGCAGGACACCTTGTTTGTTTGCTTCCAGTGCTAAAACAGTGCCAGTTTGTGAGCAGCTCCAGAAGTTACAAATCACAGTTTGCTGAACTTATTTCTCTTTGAGGACTTTGGATTGGGTAATTACCCCTCACCAGAAGTGTTTAATAAAGAAAACCGTGCATTTCCTCGTTTGTTTTGAGGCTTTTTAGCAGACAGCTTTTGCCTTTTCCAGGCTTCTTGTCTTGAACTGCATCATCCTCTCCTGTAACCTTTGCTCTTAGGGACCCTTGCTCACTAAGATTTCATGTGGTGCTGTCCTTGTTGACTGGGGTTATTTTGCAGGGGCGGGGTGGTTGGGGGAGGAGTAGGAGTAGGGAGAAATCTTGAGTTCATCTTCTAACATGTAGATCAGATTGAAAGGGTGTTCTAAAAAATTATAAAATAAGCCCTGTCAGACCAATTACATTTTCAAAATTTTGAGTACTTTAGAAAATCCGTGGTAACTTAGATTTCTTATTTACAGAAATCAGCACCCTAGGAGAAGATTAATCTGCTTTTGCCTCATTGTTCCAATATGAATGAATGTACTTAGAGGTTGATTAAATATTTTTCCTTCTGACCATGGGGAAGTATGTCCAAATCCTTAAGTAATTGCATTCTTAATACAGACCTTTCTCATTTTCTTACACTAGCTGGAGTCAGGGCAGCTTGCAAGCCTCTGCATTTTCCATTTGTGTGATGGCAACTTCAGATTGAACTGCAAGAGTTCAGTCACGTAACTCTCTACCGCCTAAGTTTAGAAAGCATAACATTTCAAAGTGGTTTATTTCATGAAATTCTTGGCATTCTTTGATGGCTTGAGACAATATTTGAAACACTGAAATAAGCCTGCCTGTACTTAGGAAAAAAATAATGTTTTTACCTAATCTAAAATTTTGATTTTAGATAATCAGAAGTTACAATGTATACATTTATGGTTTTTCAGTGAGATAACCTGAGTATTTAAAGAGTTAAAAATAAAATATCTATTATAAGCAAGTGTTGCCTTAAAAGAACATTGTAAAAATGTAAGAGCTTCAGACAGCTGTGCCTCCTCACACTGAATACACTCTTAGGTGTGCTTTATCTTTCTCCAGGTCAGTAACTCCCAGTAGCCTGTGAATTATCTAGAGATGTGCCAATTGGTTCATCTTTTTATTCCCAGCATCTGGTGCCTGTCACAAAGTCAGGAGTCATTTGGCGTTCATTGACTGACTGTTTTTTATTGTCAGCATCATTGTTAAATCCAGGCACTGGGTTCAGGTGGCTGCTATTGAATCAGCATATCTGCATGGAATATGTCTGTTTTTGTCTTAAAGACTCACAGTTGATGGCTCATTTCCCCCCAGAATTGGATCTGTGCATCTTAGTCAGTCAGCATTTAGTTCTGCCTTAAATTAGAAAATGGTGTCATTTGTATATTTTGGGTTTCTTTTTTTCTTGTTGCTTTTTTAACTTAGAATGATATATTTTCTTCTTACTGGGAATTCTCTTGGGATTCTCTCTTATATTGTGCGATCACAATAGGCAAGATATACCATCCATTTTTATTACTGTTTCCTTGTTCATATTGGTGGTCTTTTGTACTAAACAATCCTAGAATAATTATGCAAGAAAAACTAGGAAATTGTGCAAATGAAGAACAATAAGACGGGATTATCTCTACCGATATTATATTAAAATGTAATATAGAACTTTAATATTTAAAACTATGGCACTGGTATATGAGTACACAGACAGAAGTATAACAGAATAAGTAGAAAGTCCAGAAAGTGATTCAAATATAATTGGAAATTTAGTAAGTTATCAAAGACATTTTAAATTCTAAATCATCAGGGAAAATGATAATTGTTTAAAAAATGCTCTTGAGGCCACTTGGTAAACATCTGAAAGAAATTAGGTTGAATCGTCTTCTACCTTACACCAGAATAAATTCCAGGTGGAGCATAAATGTAAAATTGTGAAACCATAAAAGTACTAGAGAAAAACCATGAAAATATTTTTATAGTCTTGGAGTGATAGAGGCCTTTTTATTTATATTACAAAACCCAGATGCCATTTAAAAGAAAATGATACATTTGACCATTTACTAGATTTCTAAATGACAGAAGAGCATAGCATACACAGTCAAAAGACAAACGTGGAAAATACAACATAGTTAACAAATCAAGGGTTGATTTCCTTAATATATAAAGAGTTTTTTGATTACTAGGACTGTAAATCTAACAACAAAATGAGCCAGCTTTATAGAGAAGGAAATACCAATCCGTTTAAACATGTGAAATGATTCATAATGCAAATTAAAACCACAGTGAAATGGCACTTCTCATATTGGCAGATATGGCAAGTTTCAGTAGTACACTATTGATAAGGATATGGGGAAATTAGCACTTGCATGCATACCATTGCTGATGGAAGTATAAATCAATACAACTTCTGTGGGAAATCATTTTGTGCTATAAAACTTAAACCCATATAACCTAGCAATTCCAGTTCAAGGAATTTATCCTGGACATATGCAGAGATAATGTGTTTACAAGAATATTTATTTTATCCCAAATGGTTATGCCACTTTGAACCAACAGTATTCAAGTTCTAGATGATCCAGAACCTTGCCAGAACTTGGTCTTCTAAATATTGTAGTGGGAATTGTGGTGAGCCATTGCAGTGGGGATTCAGTGGTATCTTATTGTTGTTGTGCGTTGCATTTCTGATAACTGATGTTAGGTTTCTTAGACATTCATATATCTTTGGCAAAATGGTTTAAGTCTTTTTGCCTTTTAAAAAACTTGGAATAGAACTGCCTTATGATCCAGCAATCCCACTGCTGGGCATACACACTTAGAAAACCAGAATTGAAAGAGACACATGTACCCCAATGTTCATAGCAGCACTGTTTACAATAGCCAGAACGTGGAAGCAACCTAGATGTCCATCCACAGATGAATGGATAAGAAAGCTGTGGTACATATACACAATGGAGTATTACTCAGTCATTAAAAAGAATATATTTGAATCAGTTCTAAGGAGGTGGATGGAACTGGAGCCTATTATACAGAGTGAAGTAAGCCAGAAACAAAAACACAAATACAGTATACTAACGCATATATATGGAATTTAGAAAGATGGTAAAAATAACCCTATTTACGAGACAGCAAAAGAGATACTGATGTATAGAACAGACTTTTGGACTCTGGGACCGGGAGAGGGTGGGATGATTGGGGAGAAAAGCACTGAAATATGTATAATATCATATCTGAAACGAGTCATCAGTCCAGGTACGATGCCCAATAACAGATGCCTGGGGCTGGAGCACTGGGACGACCTGGAGGGATGGTGTGGGGAGGGGGGAGGGAGGAGGGTTCAGGATGGGGAACACGTGTATACTGGTGGCGGATCCATCTCGATTTATAGTAAAAGCAATACAATATTGTAAAGTTAAGCAAAAGAAAAAAAAAAAAAGAAAAAAAAACTTACTAACAAAAAATAACTTGAAAATCTTTATATGTTTGGAAATTAAGCAACTATCTAAAAATCAATGTAAATTTAAAAATACATATTTAAATCAATGATAATGAAAATACTGAATAGTAACATTTATGGAATAAAATTCTGCCTATATTAGAAAATTAAAAAAAAAAAAAAAACTTGGATTGTTCCTATTAATGACTTGTTAAATTCTTTATATGTTTTGGATACAAATATGTTGTCTAATACAAATTTTGTTAATATTTTCCCCAATCTTTGACTTGCCTATTTATTAATAAGTTTTTGAAGATGGTATAATTTTGATGGAATCCAATTAGTTTCTTTTATACTTATTGCTTTTTGTGTTCTAAGGAATCTTTGTGTACGCCAAAGTCAAGAAAAGTTAATCCTTTTTTAAAAATTTCTTTAGCTTATATGTTCGGTTCCCCCCTACCACCAGTACATTCTCAAAATAGTCTATAACCAAAAAGGAGAGGGGGCGCAGCTCTAGAACCACTGCTGTAGACTGCTGTCTGGTGTTCACATTTGTTCACGTAGACAGCACTGCATCATACTGTCCCTCCACAACACAATTGTGAATGGTGGAGAGAATGACATTACTTTTGATAAGGTAGCTATCAATTGAATAACTGGCTTTACTATACTTCCTAAGTATATCATTAATTCATTTCTAAATAATCCCGTGTTATGAATTTTAATATCAGGTGAGTGTGTCCACCTGGACCATTCCTGTCTGGGTGACCTTTACTGCTCTGAGGCAGTAAGGCATCAGCAGTGCCGTGAACACTGCAGGAAGATCAGAATCAGAGACCTGAGTCTGGTCTTCATACTGTCTGCCTTCTGTCCTAGCCATCAAGCACTCCCATCTCATCTAGCATAAAGTCTAGAACATGATTTCTGACGCTGATCCACGATCTACCTTTCTATTTCTGCAGCGCTCTGCTGTTTCGGTTTCCCAGTGTTATATTTGTTTATGCGGTAATCTTCATCTCGATTGTTCTCATTCCTTTTCAGCCTGTCCCAGACTTAGCCAGTCAATCTAAGTCCCCATTAAAACTCCATATCCTCCTTGAATTCTCTTCCAGCATCTCAAAAGCAGTAGTTAATCTGTTTGTGTGCATTTTATGTATAATCTCTCCATTATCTTATAGACTGCTGAATGTTTTGAATTCTGGGAGGGTGTGGTGTTCCTTTTAAATCTTAAGTTATAGAGCACCTTTCTGACTCAAGCTATGTCACAGTGCTACACCCTTAAACAGCAGTAGTCTTTGTCATGAGGTTTGAACTAGATCGTGTTTTTCAGACTCTGAGCTTGTGACCCATTTGCTATTTATGAAAGCAGTTTTGGTGGTTAAATGGTCCAAGATCATTTTTTAAAAAAATGAAATAGAATAGAAAATAGAAGATTATATAACATGGGTAAGCATTATATAGTAAAAGATTTGTTCCTATTAATAGTTTTATATTTTCATGTAGGTTTACTAGATTATAATGTAAAATGTATTTCTTACTATGGGCTGTAGTTAAAAAAAAAATGGGAAACCAATGTTTAGATTTAACCTTTATGATGAATTTTGAATGTTAAACTTTAGAGAAGAGATGTTTGGAATTTTAATTAACTTTAATATTGCTGAAAATTTTGACTGAATGATTTCATATAATTTGTACTGCTGCTGCTCAGTTGCTTCAGTCGTGTCCGACTCTGTGCGACCCCAGAGACGGCAGGCCACCAGGCTCCCCCGTCTCTGGGATTCTCCAGGCAAGAACGTCCTCTGTTAATTGGCTACCAAACTACCCTTAGAGGAATGATTTTTTTTTCTTTAGTATCCGTTTTGTTTTTTTTAAGTATCTGTTATATAGTCTATTTATGAGTCTAAATTGCTCATGGAAGCATGTTGACCAGACAGTACTTTTCAGTGCATTAGAATGGAATCAATATTATCAGCTGAGCTTATGAATTTAAGAATTTTGACTAAGGGTAGAGAAATTCCACTTTGGAAAATAAATTTATTTCATGTATAAATTGGAATGCTCTCAAATACAAAATACCACTTACCAACTAGCACTTGTGTTCACTTCAATTTGGAAGTGGGTATTCTTAGCAGTCAGCTCAGTAGGAATCATGTTATGTTTTTATCCCAAAAGAAAGTAGAAATTCAGATCTTCTGAGCCAACACAGGCATCCCAAAGGGCGGCACATGCTTTTGAGAGCCTTCAGCTGTGCATTCTTGAACTGGGAAAACAGTTACTAATAGGGTTGTTTAGTGTTTACAGTGAAGCTGTTCCTGGTTGACTTGCTTTAAACTTGTGAGTAATACTTTCCCTGGAATTCTGGAGCCTTGCAGCTAAGAAGTCACAGTGTTAGTGATGTCAGTGCCTTTTTTCTTCACTTCTCTTTAGGGTCAGTACAGACCATCAGATTTGCTGTGTCCTGAGACGTATGTTTGGGTTCCCATTGAGCAGTGCCTGCCTTCACTTGAGAAATCCAAGTACTGCCGTTTCAACCAGGACCCGGAAGCAGGTATGTTTGAAATGGAGCTCAGCCAGAAATCATTGGCTCTGTTTCAGAGTCCTCATGTGTGACTGTGGCCCTTGACGGGGTCCAATAACTTTGGATATAAACATTACAGAGAGTGTGTGAGTGCGTGTGCACAGACGTGTGTGTTTCTAAAATAAGAGATGCTACATGTGTGTCCATACACAAAACAGCCAAATGTTCACAGTCATGGTTTTGCAAAGAAATGCAGAAGCCTCCTGTGCTTGTGCTACTTACTGGCCCAGCTTCTTCCATTTTGGTTAGTTTTCACATGCTTTGAGGGCTGACACCATTATCCATTACTTTGACCACTATCACAGTGCGTATGAATTGCTCACTGTATTATTTAGCCAGTGTCAAGAAGATAGAAGTATTGACCAGTTGGACTGAATATAGTTGTGGAATGGTTTCACAGGGGCCCAGGCGGCTGCGATGGATTTTGTGATGACACTTTCTTGACTTCTTGCCATCTCTGGTGTGTCTTCTTTTCTGTCCTTTCTTCTTACTGCTGCCCAGAATAACCCCAGCTGTATTTTCTCTCTTAATATTCTCCTTTGGATACTGCGCACTGGTAGCAGGTAAAGTCACGGAGAGTACAGCCTGGGAGCCAGACTTCCTGCTTTCTCACCTAACTCCATCATCAGCTGGTAAACTGGATCTTCTTCAGCAATTTCATCATCTCTCTAGCCCCAGATTCCTGGCCTTCACGATCAAGATGATGATAAGATCTTTCATATTGGACTGTAATAAGGATTAAAACAATCACATTGAGAACAAAGCCCCCCTCTTGTTGTGTTGGTGATTGTTAGGCCAGTTAACATGCCTCATCCTGTGTATGCCACAAGCTTCTTCTACGTTTGCCTTTTTTTGCCCTGAAGCCTCTCTCAGAGAAAAGACACGGAGGTCTGTTCACTTCCCCGTTGTCTGAGTACCACCTTCCGTTTACAGCAGTTCCCTCCCCACCCTCGCTGTGTGTTCCCTGTGGTCTTGCTCTTTGGTGGATCCATTCAGTTGCTATCTGTGTCTTCTTCCCCCAGACTGAAGTTCCCAAATATTTCAGTGTGCGCTTCATTGACCTTTCTGTCAACATAGCCCACCAGAGGAGATGCCCTATGCTTACTTCTTAAAAATACGAACATGTTCCCACTAGCCACCTGTGGTCTAGTCTAAGTTTAGGGAAAAAGAAGGAAAGAGAAATGGAGAGGTCAGGGGAAAAGAAGAAAGTAATTGGATGAATTAAATATGAAGACAGAGGACAAGGAGAGAAATGCAGTCTTTTTTTTTTTTTTTTTATTCACATATTCAGATCAGATCAGTCGCTCAGTCGTGTCCGACTCTTTGCGACCCCATGAACTGCAGCACGCCAGGCCTCCCTATCCATCACCAGCTCTCGGAGGTCACTCAGACTCACATCCATCGAGTCAGTGATGCCATCCAGCCATCTCATCCTCTGTCGTCCCCTTCTCCTCCTGCCCTCAATCCCTCCCAGCATCAGAGTCTTTTCCAATGAGTCAACTCTTCGCATGAGGTGGCCAAAATACTGGAGTTTCAGCTTTAGCATCATTCCTTCCAAAGAAATCCCAGGGCTGATCTCCTTCAGAATGGACTGGTTGGATCTTCTCGCAGTCCAAGGGACTCTCAAGAGTCTTCTCCAACACCACAGTTCAAAAGCATCAATTCTTCGGCACTCAGCCTTCTTCACAGTCCAGCTCTCATATCCATACATGACCACAGGAAACACCATAGCCTTGACTAGGTGAACCTTTGTTGGCAAAGTGATGTCTCTGCTTTTGAATATGCTATCTAGGTTGGTCATAACTTTCCTTCCAAGGAGTAAGCGTCTTTTAATTTCATGGCTGCAGTCACCATCTGCAGTGATTTTGGAGCCCAGAAAAAGAAAGTCTGACACTGTTTCCACTGTTTCTCCATCTATTTCCCATGTAGTGATGGGACCAGATGCCATGATCTTCGTTTTCTGAATGTTGAGCTTGAAGCCAACCTTTTCACTCTCCACTTTCACTTTCATCAAGAGGCTTTTGAGTTCCTCTTCACTTTCTGCCATAGGGGTGGTATCATCTGCATATCTGAGGTTATTGATATTTCTCCCAGCAATCTTGATTCCAGCTTGTGTTTCCTCCAGTCCAGCATTTCTCATGATGTACTCTGCATAGAAGTTAAATAAACATGGTGACAATATTCACATATTAGGTTTCATTTAAAAAAATCCATTAAAAAATTTGTTTATGTACCTGTGTATTTTGTTAACTCCTGGAAAAAGCTGTTATGAATTCAAGAGTGGGCACTTCTTACACATACACATTGGATTCTACCTTAGAATCCAATGAAGGACAGCTAGAGGGACCCATTTGTTAGGCACTGTACGGTTAGCTCCAGGTTTTCTAGATGTTTAGTTTCATGGAGCAACCAAAGCTTTATAGTTCCTTCAGCTTAAATTTCTGATCAGAATTTCATTCTAAGTTCTACCTCATTGATGAAATGGATTTGTTGCTTAAAAACAAATGTATTGAATTTGTCTATTAGTGTTGGAATCTGGCTCAAAATAAAAGCCAATAGTATTTTAGAGGAAAGCATATACAGTTGACCCTTGAACAACCCAGGGGCAGGCACCAGCCCTCCACCCAGTTGAAAATCCACATATAACTTAGACTTGGTCCTTTCTATCTGCATTCTTGGATGGATTTAACGAACCTTGAATTGTGTGATACTTCAGTATTGAAAAAATTCCAGTATATGTGGACTCAATAAGTTCAAACCCATGTTGTTCAAAGTCAACTGTACTTAACCACTCTATCCCCTTATTAAAAATTTTTCCCTTTTTCTTTTCTCAAGGGCAGGTCAGAGCCAGTCCCTGTGGTGAAAATTGCTGACCATCGTAGTGCATTGTTTCATGTTTACATGAAAAATTGGTCTTTATAAGTTCCTTCCAACTGAATAATAATAGCATCTTAAATTGGTTCTGACTCCCAAACTCATGACACAACTTCACCTTCCCTTTTTCTCTCTTGATTTATTCTAAAGACTGTTTCTCTTCTTACATATACTTGGGAGGTTAAAGCAGTCAATAGGCTCTCCCTGTTTTATAAAATTGAAAAGGTGACTGAATGATTTCTGTGTACTGAATGGACAATCAAATGTAATGATTCATTCATGTCAGTATATTTTGAATTCATTTTCCATAGTAAGCACCAATGAGCCTTTCATGGCAAAGAAAATTTAAAATCTCATGTGTGCGGATTTGTCACGTGATGTGTACTACACCCTGGTGAGTGAGGAATATACTGCATGTTCCTTTCCTGTAATCTAAGTTCCATTTCTATGGTAGTAGCTTTAGCTCTTAATATTCACTCTTTAGGATTCATTCACAAAAGTTAGAAGAGTTTAATTTTTTTGATAACAGTACTTCAAAGAAAATGAAGATCCTTTTCCATATGCCGAATCTTTGGGATTTTGTGAAGAACACCGTATAGTTTTATCAGTATTGAATATCACAGTCCAGACACTATTTGAAATCAGACTTATAACCTGTGGTTTTAGGAAATTAAAATGCAGTTACATGCTGGAATGTATTGAGCATGCTGTGAAACATGGTCATTTGAAATTTAAATGGCAATCTGTGAAAAACTGCTCTCTTCTCTGGGGCCAGCTTTAGTTTTACATGACCCAAACCTTGACTCAGAAAATACAGAGCTTAACGTGGGCAATATTGTTAGTTGGCGTGGTGCTTTTTTCACTAAAATCTTGTTCTTCCTCTGAGCTGTTTCAGTAAAATTCTCTGCAAAAGGCAGAGCTGATCACCATGGATGTCTGTGAGACAGTCTTTGGCTATAAGTGCATCAGTGGCTACTTGCAAGAAAAATTGCATTTCCCCAACTCTGAACTGCTGAGAATGTCTGGAAATTCTGTTCTTCCCTGCCCTCAACCCACCTTCCTCCAACCCCGCACATTTTGGGGATTTGGGTTCTATGGTTATTTGCTCGGCTAGGAAGCCTGCACATTGATAAAAACCTATTGTGTTCACTGCTTTACAGTACCATAGGGGGAGGGGCTGGCAAAGTAACTTGGAAAATTTTAAAGAGGTTCTTTTGTTCATAAATAGATCTCTGTCTCCTCTAAACAAGGGATTTCCAAAGTTCCTCATGATTTTTAAGTAATTGTGGTAGATTGTTTTTTAAATTAATAGTTGGATATGTATAGACTTCAAAATTTTTGCATCACAGTTACCTGTTACTTTTTTGGATTAACTTACTTTTAAAAATGTTTACTCGAAACACTAGTAGAAAAGTTGTTCAAATGCATAAAACCACTACTAAGAAGGAAAATAAAATGATCCATAGTATAGCAGCAATCATTGTTAATTTTTTAATGATCTTATGATCTTTTTTTTTCTGTGTACTTAGCTATTTGTATTTTTTTAAAAAAATCATGTTTCACACTTTTGTAGTTATTCTTAATACTTTGTGTTGCTTCTTACTTTTAGTAAAAACTGCTTGACCACTAATATGGTTGATGATTCACCAAACAGATGCCACTGCTTTCATGATAGACAGTATCTGATATAGATACTTGACAGGCATCACTGAAAGAGTAAACCAAGTGATTTGGAGTCGGTTTGAGAACCATGATAAGCTATGATTTGATTTGATTCTTAATGTTGCAGAGTATTGTACTGCCAACTGCAAATTGGCATTTGCCAACTGCCTCTACAAGGATTAAGTTACAAAATTCTGTAGCCACTGACTTTCAACACTCCTAAAAGGAGTTCAGGATCAGGAATGAGGCACTCTGTGCTCTGTGAAAAATGAGCAGAACAGGCCTTCAGATAGTTAGATATTTTTAGGAAAATATTTTTATGATCCCAGTGGAGCCCAATTTTTGCATCTCCTCATATCTAGAAAAGCACTAAAATCAGTAACAGAGACATCTCGTTGTGATTAGCAGCAAACCTCTACAAGATGTGTGCTTGACTGTACATACCCCCTTCACTAGAATCACACCTACTACTGACCGCTCCCCAACATCTTTGAAATACTGTCTCTTGGGCTGTATCCCTTGTTTTGCCCCAAATAAAACTTAACTCACAGCTCTGATATTGTGCTATTTTTTTTCTCAGTTGACGGTACTATTTTTGTTGGTAGTAAAATCCTTTTGGTTCCAGATTTATTAAAAAAAATTAAAACTTTATTGAGCATATGCTTTTTCCCAAGCACTATTCTACTCTGTGTTTCCCTGTTACCTTATTTTATGCTCAGAACATAATTGAATGCTTCACCACTGACCCCTCGGATATTATTTTTTACAAAAATGATGTCTTTTAATCAGAAATATAATTTGAATTCAAATGTTACAGTGTAATATTTGTATAAGTACTTTCTGTATTTCAAAGGTGCTGATTAGAATCAGCTTTATTTCTATTTCCACTTATAGTTACAGAAGCATATATTTTATCACAGATTAGCTTTCACTCTTTTTCTGTACGTTTCAAAATATTTGCAAGAAATTTCTTAATTTTTCTAAAAGGTAACTAGTAAATTATTAGGATATCGAATTTAAATTTACCATGAAAAATAATAGCACCTAATTCTGACTCAGTGCTTTTATGCATTTAGCCAGGTTAAAGAATTTCTAGGACACCTAAAGTCTTCCCAACAGCTGCCAGAAATCTAAACTAGTACAGGAAGCTTCTTCCTAATTTGATCCCCGTCCCCTGAAACTTGGAGCCTCCACCTTTTATTTTATGTTGTTTCATTTGTCTCTTTTCTGTCTTTACTCCATCCCCCTTTTTCCCTGGCACTTTTTCTATACCTCTGCAGTTTCTGTCATGTATGTCCATAGAAAAAGCAAGTCCCACTCTGACTGTCTTTGTGTGTGAAGTAGCCAGGTTCAGAAAGAGCTCTGGCTCATACCTGCTTGCTTGGTTCCTCCAAGCCTGATATCATGTCTTGAATGTTGTGCTTACGGTCCCTCAAAAAGGATGTACCTCAGCCATAATGTCATCCTAATCAATGGGAAACAATGCCTGTGAGAAAGCAAATGTACTGAAACTTCCTGGGGTCCCTAAAAATGTGCCCGGAGACAGTGGCTTTCTAAATCATTTTAGATTTGGAATTAAGTTGTTACTCTTTTAATTCTCCTCTGGGTAAAAATTTTTTCAAGTCCAGATTTGATGTTGACCTATCCATTTGAAGTTGCAACATGAATAATGTTGATTGTTGGATACTTGAAAAAGTGAAGGTGAAAGTCACTCAGTTATGTCTGACTCTTTGTGACCCCATGGAATATATAGTCCATGGAATTCTCCAGGCCAGAATACTGGAGTGAGTAGCCTTTTCCTTCTCCAGGGGATCTTCCCAGCCCAGGGATCGAACCCAGGTCTCCTGCATTGCAGGCAGATTCTTTACCAGCTGAGGCACAAGGGAATTCCTGTTGGGTATTTAATAAGCACACATTCTTTGTTGCCAGTAAGGACGGTGCTCCTAGATGTAGCCGGCTGGAGATAGAATTTATTGTGGCTTACTACATGTCATAAAGAACCGTGTAAGCAGCCGTGTGTTAGTCACCCAGTTGTGTCCGGTTCTTTGTGACCCCATGGACTGTAGCCCATCAGGCTTCTCTGTCCATGGAATTCTCTAGGCAAGAATACTGGAACGGGTAGCCATTCCCTTCCCCAGGGGTTCTTCCCGACCCGGGGATCAAACCTGGGTCTCCTGTATTGCTGGCAGATTCTTTATTGTCTGAGCCACCAGGGAAGCCCCATAAAGAAATCAGGCATCAAACCAAGAAAATATGTTTGGAAATTTGGCTCTTATATTTGGTGAATCTGCGGAATGTGTTTTGATATGGAAAATGTAGAAAGTTACAGTCTCTTAATTTTTTTCAGTTTATCCCCTTCCACTTAAAGATATCACTTTATTATTAGTGAATTTTCCCACTTAACTCCTTTTCAAAGGTATGCCTTCTTTATTCAAATGTTAGTATAGCACTAACATGACTGCTGATTTAAAAATTAGAAGGTACATTTCCCTAGTTTGCATGATCTTTTAATGAGGACACTAAGGAGCAAAACAAGTCTTTCCTACAATATTTATGCATAAGAGTAAAGTATTATAGTGTTTTAGTATTTGCATTTTCTATTAAAATGTGAAGCTAAGACTCATTAAGGTAAAATTCAACAGTTGTAAATTACTGTTCTCATTTTTAAGAATGTTTTTAAAAAGCCAGTCTTACAGAGAAATTTTTTAAATACTGTATTACAAATTTTTACCAGCCAGTCTTTACTCAGTAAGACATGTATGTGTGAGCACTAAGTCAGTGACTGAAAATTGTTAGAGCCTTGGCCAGAGGGAAACTGAAATACATCTGAAAAGGTTTGAAAAACAGACTTAAGATTTCCATTTAGCTATTAAGGAAGTGTTTCTCTGATTTCTTTCTTTTTGCTTATGTAATAGAAATAATTTTTTAAATAATCCTTTTGACAGTCACCCAGTTTTCAATATATAATTCTGTAACAATAAAAATTATTTCAGTATAATTCTAAAAGGCTTAAAAATATCATGATACTTTAGAATATGTCTGTAAATGCTAGTGAGGCTTGGTTCTAATGTGTGACACCTTGCTATGCTATTTTGTTTATTGTTTAAATGAAAACTGACATTTTTTGTATCATGAAGGGATTGTCCAAAATGTCAGTTAAAGAATAAAAATAAAGCCCATACCTGCTGTTCAAATGCTGGATGAACTGTGATAATCTGTTGAGTATGAGACATTGTCAAGTTTTAGTCCTTTATTTTAGATACCACTGAGAAACAGTGTAGCTAATTGGACTGTGACTCCATGAATTATAAGATGCATTTGGGTTTCAGAAACATTAGAATGTGTAAAAATGTGGATCTTAACAGAGGAAATGGGATTCAATCTGTGCCCTCTAATAGCTGACAAAGCCGAGGAGTGTCAAGGAGGCTTGTTTCTAGCTGTTAGGGAGCTTTGTGGCATCTTAATTCTAGGCATTAGATATGTTATACGTGGAGAGTATACACACATATCAGAGTTGGAAGACGTTGATTATCAGGTGCTTTTATATAAAAATAAGTTTATTGTCATTGGTGATAATAGAGTTCTTTTAATACTCTCATCTAGATACTGTAGAAAATTTGGAGAAGACATGTAACTACAAAGATATTTTATTGTAATAAAAGTGAAAACTTTTTACTACTCCAAATCATTGAAATGGTGTAAGCACTCTCAATCGCCATACATTCTGGTTGTAAACAAATTTAAAAACAAATTTTTAAGCTTTGTTTGATGTTGGAAAGCAGCGATGAAAGAAGAGAATTTAAAAACTTTGCTTAGCCAGTAAATTTAGTGATCGCTGACAATTAATGGAATGCTTAAAGGTTAAATAAGTAAAGAAAGGGCAAACGATGATATCCCAGAATGTCATCAGCCCTAAAATCATTTGTAGTTGGCTGAACATCTCCCTGCCTTGTGAATTATTGGTAAATACTCTGTATTGTGGAGCCTGCATCATGTGATATTCAATCCAGTGCCTGTTGGCTATTGGAGAAACTGACCCAAATGGCAAGTGTGGCAGCCTGAATTTCTGAAATCTCATACCCAACATCAGTGTGAGAAGGAGTCTCTGCATTTGCCTGCAAGGTACTTTTAAACTGTTTAGATTCTGTTTTGGGGATGTTTAATATACATTCTCTCTGCAGAAAAATAAGCAAGCTGTAACATGAAGGTATGAGGAGGTCTGTTTATTTTGTGAATGTTCTTTCATGTGATGCTGGCAAAATGTTTTTAATGTAAACATGGAAACTGGGGTAGAATTCCTGTTCTTGTAAGAAATGTATTTTCCTAGCTGCCATTCATTTGAAATAGACCTCGTTTAGAGCAGACTTGACTTGTTCATGCTTCTGTGGAGTGTTCACCAATAATAAAATAAAATTTGCTGAAAATGGGAAAGACATTTTTGACACATAGGGAAAGAATAAAGTTACCTGCTGCTGCTAAGTTGCTTCAGTCGTGTCCGACTCTGTGCGACCCCATGGACGGCAGCCCACCAGGCTCCCCTGTCCCTGGGATTCTCCAGGCAAGAACACTGGAGTGGGTTGCCATTTCCTCCTCCAATGCATGAAAGTGAAAAGTGAAAGTGAAGTCGCTCAGTTGTGTTTGACTTTTAGCGACCCCATGAACTGCAGCCCACCAGGCTCCTCCGTCCATGGGATTTTCCAGGCAAGAGTACTAGAGTGGGGTGCCGTTGCCTTCTCTGAAAGTTACCTACCTCCTAGCAAAATAAGAAAACAGGAATAAAAATCGGAGCACTTCCAATGCTATAGAGAGAGACTGTCAGTCTGATTTCTTTCCACAAGCAGATCTGACACATGGGTTTGCACTCAGATGATTCATTTGAGAAATTGTCTTAGAGAACGGGAGTAGAGGACTAGAGAGAGTGAACTAGGGGAGGAGGGAAAGGCTAGAAGGCCCTGTTACTGTGTGAGCTACCACTTTTAGGACTGGAGGTCAGTCCTTCTGAGCGCCCTTCTGGTGCGTGTCTCAGAGTTGGCCACTTGAGGGATCGAGGCCTGTCCCCTGGCCTATGGTTGTCTCATTGGGTGTTAACACCTCTGCACTTTCAGTTTGTACCTGTGCAAATACAGAGCGGCCTCCTGCGGCCCAACAGGCTGCTGTCTCTGAAAGGCAGAAAGCGAGAGAGACAGACCTTTTGTCCTTCGTGGCACTACACGCCACAGTTGTAGTGTGAGCCAGGTGAGGCCAAGGGCTGTAAGAGGCAATCCCAAGAGAGGCCTAGTGTAGGCCACCGAAAGCTGCGGCAGGAGGTGACCGGTCTCTGATGTCAGCTGAACTTGGCAGGTGCCTTAGAGCAAAGAGAGTAAGGACCACAGACAAGTATTGAGTCCGGTATTGCGCTTTATGACTGGGAGTAAATGACTCATCCCGGCCCTCAGAAATTTAGCAAAGGATACTGCAGCTGTTTCAGTAAAATGAAAAAAGTAGTATATTGGGGGTAATGGATGTTGCAGTTAGTTCACATAGCAGGGTCCTCAGCTATGGACAGGGTGTGGGAGATGGAACACTAATTGATAAAGTGATCTAAGTTAGAATTTTAAAAGGAACAGAATCCAAGAGCTCTAGGCAAAGAAGAGCATATTTAGAAGATCTGAGGAGCAGAGGGCACTGCAAGAGTTGAGAGTGGCCATGGGCTTGGAGCAAGGAGAGGCAGCTGGTCAGTGCAGGACTTTGTGAATCATTATCCAGAGTTCAGCTTTTTCTCCTGAAAATACTGGAAGGCCATGAAAGGGTTTTCAGCCCTGAGTGACATTAGCAGAGTGTCATTTCTACTTCACAAGTGGAGAATGAATGGGACTTGTCGAAAACTGGAGGTAGGAAGACCAACTAGAATGGTTTTGCAAATAGCACTAAGCAGAAGACGTTGGTGGCTGAGAGAGGGTGGGAATGGTTGGTAATAGGGAGAGAGAGACTAGCAAAGCTCTTCAAAAGTGGGATGTACAGGAGTGGCTGGTTCATTGTTGATAATAATGGGGAGGGGAGAAAGTTGTCAAGAGAGTTATGGGTTCTGACAGGAACTGGGTTCATGTTGACCTCATTTCTGAAGTGAGAGGCATGAAGATGAGCAGATTTTTCAGAGAAGGAAAAGAATAATGGTTTTTACTTTGGACCGGATGAATTAAAGGTGTTTGTAGATATCCGGTAGAGGTGTCGGGAGGTGCCAGCCTAAATCTTCCTCACTGTTGTGATCAGAAGACTGAAATTCCACTGTAGCCAAGCAGCCAAGCAGTCAAACTGCAGCCAAGCAGTTTCAGATAGTGAACTTACTCAGATGGCTCATCGGTAAAGAATCCACCTGCCAACACAGGAGACGCAGGTTTGATCCCTGGGTTGAGAAGATCCCTTGGAGAAGGAAATGGCAATCCACTCTAGTATTCTTGCCTGGAGAATCCCATGGACAGAGGAGCCTGATGGGCTACAGCCCTGAGATCGCAAAGAGTCAGACGCAGCTGAGCATGCACACATGCGTGTACTCTAGGCCACTGTTAGAAATGTCCCTTTACATTGTGACGTAATACACATGTCCTTGAATACCTACCTGCTTGCCTTCCGTATCTCTGTCTCTGTCTCTCTTACACACACACACACACACAGCTAAAACAAAAATATGCTGAACAGTATGCATCCTTTCTCATTTAATGCTCCATAGCATTTTGTTTTTGTTTTAAGTTTTTTAAATCCTTATTGACTTTATTATAATACTGCTTCTGTTCTACGTTTTGGTCCTTTAGCCATGAGGCATGTGGGATCCCAGCTCCCTGACCAGGGATCAGACCCATACCCCTGCATTTGAAGGCCAAGTCTTAACCATTGGACAGCCAGGGAAGTCCCACATTTTAAATTTGTTGTAGTTTTTTTCAGTCTCCAGGAAATGCCATTCACAGTCCATTACATTGATTCCATAACCGTAAATGCCATTTGCAATTTGAAACACACTATTCTGGGAGAACCAAAAGATGAGGGGGCCTAGGGTCTCACTCCATCTCTGCCACCAGTTCTATTTTGGTATATGCAGTAATGGTAGCTGAGACTCGTGTAACTCATATTTCTCAGTCCAAGCACTGTGCTAAACCCTTTACACGTATCATCTTCCTTCATCCTCACAATGCCTGTCTTGTTCTTTTCTTTAAACCTGTATTCATGAGGCAAACAGCTGGTTAGAGGTAGAAAGGGGTTGGGATGAAGAGCATATATTAGAATATTCCTGTCGCTGAAAAGACTTGTACAGATGACTGACTTCACACCTCACTGCTGTAGTTCATTAGAGGCCTCTACCAAGTGCTGGAGATTGTCCATGGTGGGTACACCCAGCCCGTGGCCCTAAGAGCTGGGGTCAGACCAAGGAATGTGCTCACACAACCCAGTTACTCTCTTGAGATGCCATATTTGAGTGACCACTGGATAGCTTCAGTGGAGGGCTTCCGGATTGGATATTTGGGGTCTGGCTGATGAAATTCAAGTATTGGAAATAATGTACTCGCTCATTGAAAGCCGGAGGAAAGTTTTGGCTCTAGCCAAAGACTACGTAGGCAAGGGGAGAAAAAAGGTACACGTTTAGAGCCACTTTATTTCATTGTAGTTGTACCTCTCTGGGCTTTGCTTGTCTGTTGCTAACAGGCCTCTTCTCTGTTTCTTAATTCTAGTGATAATAACTAAAATACCGATTTTTCTCATGTTTTCATTTCATCTTTTACTCTTAGGTTTGTGCACATACATGGGCTTTGGGTAGGAAATGTCAATTGTTTATTGATAAGTGTCTGATTGGTTCTTTCCCCATCGCCTCTGTAGCAATACATTTAGACTTAGGACTGCAGCACAGATTTTTATATTCCTTTAAAGGAGTCTTCTGTCAATCATGGTCAAGATTTTAATATTTGTATATTTTCCTGGGGTCTGATTTTGTAATTTTATTGATCCAATACTCCAAAGATTCTGTCCCTAACTAGCTAGCTGCTGCTGCTACTGCTAAGTCACTTCAGTTGTGTCCGACTCTGCGTGACCCCATAGATGTCAGCCCACCAGGCTCTCCTGCCCCTGGGATTCTCCAGGCAAGAAAACTGGAGTGGGTTGCCATTTCCTTCTCCAATGCATGAAAGCGAAAAAGTGAAAGTGAAGTCGCTCAGTCGTGTCCGACTCTTAGCGACCCCATGGACTGCAGCCCACCAGGCTCCTCCATCCAAGGGATTTTCCAGGCAAGAGTACTGGAGTGGGGTGCCATTTCCTTCTCCTACTTAACTGAAAACTGGCTAGAGCTAAACAAAATTCTATTCTATGGTATCACACAATAATATCATTGTTTTATCATGTATGATCTAGCAAACCACACAGTCATATTCCTTATTTTTAAAACAACTCTCCACTTTTATTTGCAGTGTAACTGTCTTTGTCTTCCAAATAGCTGGTTTCTGCAGATGTGTCTCCTTGGACAGACTCTGGACTGAAATACTATGCATGATGACTCTATTACACAAAGATGGCTTGTTAAAAAATATTTTACTCTAAATAGCTATTATTTGAATATGCTAGAGAAAATGTAAATAAGGATAATTTGTGTTTTCTTCTCTTAATTCCTTTCTAGCTCACTCAGTCTCAAGTTGCATAGATAATTTCTTTGCAGACCACAGCAGAGTCATTTAATGCAGTCTGAGCCTTAGTGTCAAGAACTCTTGAGTTCTGATTTCACAGATCTAAGTTAAGTTCTCTTCTTACAGAAAATCTCTCTTCCAAAGAGTAGGTGGTGAAGTGTGACAATGCTTATGAAAGAATGTAATGAAAGTACTCCAAAGGGCTTCTGCAGTTTAAACTTTCTCATTTGCATTTTTCTCACCTGCCATCTATACCAGCCTTAACAATGCAAAGCAAATTATTGCTCTTAGGGAAACTTTGATCTTCATTTTATTTTAAAAATTTATTTATTTTAATTGGAGGCTAATTACTTTACAATATTGTATTGGTTTTGCCATACATCATCATGAGTCCACCACAGGTGTACACGTGTTCCCCATCCTGAACCCCCCCTCCCACCTCCCGCCCCATACCATCCCTCTGGGTCATCCCAGTGCACCAGCCCCGAGCATCCTGTATTATGCATCGAACCTGGACTGGTGATTAGTTTCTCATATGATATTATACATGTTTCAATGCCATTCTCCCAAATCATCCCACCCTTGCCCTCTCACACAGAGTCCAAAAGACTGTGTCTCTTTTGCTGTCTCGCGTACAGGGCTATCATTACGATCTTTCAAAATTCCATGTATATGGATTAGTATACTGTATTGGTGTTTTTCTTTCTGGCTTACTTCACTCTGTATAATAGGCTCCAGGTTCATCCACCTCAGTAAAACTGATTCAAATGTATTCTTTTTAATGGCTGAGTAATACTCCATTGTATTTATGTACCACAGCTTTCTTATCCATTCATCTGCTGATGGACATCTAGATTGCTTCCATGTCCTGGCTATTATAAACAGTGCCGCAATGAACATTGGGGTACACGTGTCTCTTTCATTTCTGGTTTCCTCAGTGTGTATGCCCAGCAGTGGGATTGCTGGATCATAAGGCAGTTCTATTCCCAGTTTTTTAAGGAATCTCCACACTGTTCTCCATAGTGGTTGTACTAGTTTGCATTCCCACCAACAGTGTAAGAGGGTTCCCTTTTCTCCACACCCTCTCCAGCATTTATTGCTTGTAGACTTTTGGATCGCAGCCATTCTGACAGGTGTGAAATGGTACCTCATAGTGGTTTTGATTTGCATTTCTCTGATAATGAGTGATGTTGAGCATCTTTTCATGTGTCTGTTAGCCATCTGTATGTCTTCTTTGGAGAAATGTCTGTTTAGTTCGTTGGCCCATTTTTTGATTGGGTTGTTTATTTTTCTGGAATTGAGCTGTAGGAGTTGCTTGTATATTTTTGAGATTAATTCTTTGTCAGTTGCTTCATTTGCTATTATTTTCTCCCATTCTGAAGACTGTCTTTTCACCTTGCTTATAGTTTCCCTTGTTGTGCAGAAGCTTTTTAATTTTAATTAGGTCCCATTTATTTTTGCTTTTATTTCCAATATTCTTGGAGGTAGGTCATAGAGGATCCTGCTGTGATTTATGTCGGAGAGTGTTTTGCCTATGTTCTCCTCTAGGAGTTTTATAGTTTCTGGTCTTACATTTAGATCTTTAATCCATTTTGAGTTTATTTTTGTGTATGGTGTTAGAGAGTGCTCTAGTTTCATTCTTTTACAAGTGTTTGACCAGTTTTCCCAGCACCACTTGTTAAAGAGATTGTCTTTTCTCCATTGTATATTCTTGCCTCCTTTGTCAAAGATAAGGTGTCCATAGGTGCGTGGATTTATCTCTGGGCTTTCTATTTTGTTCCATTGATCTATATTTCTGTCTTTGTGCCAGTACCATACTGTCTTGATGACTGTAGCTTTGTAGTAGAGCCTGAAGTCAGGCAGGTTGATTCCTCCAGTTCCATTTTTCTTTCTCAAGATTGCTTTGGCTATTCGGGATTTTTTGTATTTCCGTACAAATTGTGAAATTATTTGTTCTAGCTCTGTGAAAAATACAGTTGGTAGCTTGATAGGTATTGTGTTCAATCTATAGATTGCTTTGGGTAGTATACTCATTTTCACTATATTGATTATTCCGATCCATGAACATGGTATATTTCTCCATCTATTAGTGTCCTCTTTGATTGCTTTCACCAGTGGTTTATAGTTTTCTATATAGGTCTTTGGTTTCTTAAGGTAGATATATTCCTAAGTATTTTATTCTTTTCATTGCAATGGTGAATGGAATTGTTTCCTTAATTTCTCTGTTTTCTCATTATTAGTGTATAGGAATGCAAGGGATTTCTGTGTGTTGATTTTATATCCTGCCACTTTACTATATTCATTGATTAGCTCTAGTAATTTTATGGTGGAGTCTTTAGGGTTTTCTATGTAGAGGATCATGTCATCTGCAAACTGTGAAAGTTTTACTACTTCTTTTCCAATCTGGATTCCTTTTATTTCTTTTTCTGCTCTGATTGCTGTGGCCAAAACTTGCAAAACTATGTTGAATAGTAGTGGCGAGAGTGGGCACCCTTGTCTTGTTCCTGATTTTAGGGGAAATGCTTTCAATTTTTTACCATTGAGGATAATGTAATATCAGGCAGTTCCTGCAAAGGAAAATTTTCCAGGTCAGTAAAGTTAGAGGATATGAGGAGGGAGAGAATTAGATATAATACTGTGATATACTGACTAAATGTTAGTAAGTATATTTGAGCTTTTGTCCTTAATTTTTGATATCCTTGTCCTTTAAAATAATGAATAATGTTTTCAGAAAAAGTCTCATGGAGTCTAGTGATTATAAATTGATTTTTTTGATGTCTCTTTTAAAAGACACCCGAATGTTGAATTCATTTTGTGAATCCTTTGATAAAACAAAGGCTCTTTGCAGTGCAGTTAGTCACCATGTTATATGGTCATTTTAAAAATTAGAATTTTTGAACATGTTTTCTTGAAGCACTTAAAAGTACATTCAAGAAGGCAAGTAAAAGCAGAAGGGGACCGACCGTTTAGTTTATTTCTGAATTTGGAACTAGTGCTAGCATTTGCTTTGGGAGATAGTCCTGGCCTTAAATGGAAGCTGTAGCCATTTCTTTCACAACTATTTAAATGTGTAACTGATTTAAGACTTATGAAGAAATACTTAGGTTATAGGAAGAGCTCTTAAAAATTTATTTTAAACTTTTAAGAAATTGGAATTAACTTTAGAAAGTCTCAACTTTTAGGGACTTGGGACTGTGTAGCTGAGCAACATGAAGACAAGACTTGGTGTCCATGTCAGAAGCTAGGGGTGTGGGGCACACAGGAAAGAGACCCAGGAATGTCCTGGAAACGAAGCAGAGTCTCTTCTTATGCTCTTGTTGTCCATAGGTTTTATGTCTTGATGGTAATATTTTGTAGTAACTGGCTGCTGGTTAGCTTGCTTATGTAATGACAAGAAAGGAGTTTTAATGTTTTTATTACAGTACCCCCTCCACCTTTTCATTGTTAAAACATTTTGCTTCAAAGTAGGCATTTTGAGTGCAATGAAATGAATACACCTGGAGCATTAGATCATTTGTGGAGATTTGAGTTAGCAGTAACAAATGGATTACATCCTGAGCAAATGTGAACTAGTGCAAACCCAGCAGAAGGTCTGAAGTGCATGGAACTAGATGGGTGGCACAAAAAAGGGCTGGAAGAGCCTCATAAAGGTTAAAGCAAAAACACCAGAACCTGGGTAGCTACAAGAGTTAAAAGAAAATATTTTGCCTTTGAGCAAGAGGGTAGTGTACTGGAAGACATGTGGCAAAGCTTGTTCCATTCCATACTTTTTGTTTGTCACCTCAGAGAGGGGAGCTTGCTTTGCGGAAGTAGTTGCATGTTCTAGTCTAGTATCCAGAGGTAACAGAATTAAAAGAGACAGGTGATAATGGGACTCCGTAACCAAGCTTTTGAGCAGCAACAGAGCAGCCTGTAGCTTGTGGCTTTCTCCAAAGAATCTGTAAATTCTGGTCAAGCAGCTGACTTTGGCTGTGAGTCACCGTTGGGTTTGGTCCCAAATTCCTCTCTTCAGCCACATCATCGCTTTAACTTTGCAGGTTCTAAAAAATCTGGAGCATGGGTATTCTCTACTTGTCTCTGGAATTCTCGGCCTCTCTGGAGATGCAGACATAGATGCGTCCAGAATGTGAGGCAGGAGACAGAGCCTTTCATTCCAAATGAGCCAGAGGCGTTTTTGGTAGGTTGTTTGCATTAGCATCATTTCCATCCATTTTATTGTGGTTAATCGACGGGAGTTTGACGAAGATTTCAGATACCACTCTCATTCTAAAAATGGATCAACCCAAAGCCCAATTTAAAGCTGTTGTGACCTGATTAATTTTAACATTTATTACACATTCAGAAATGAAGGAAAACAATCCAAAAATGATTTGGGAATTCAGACATTGAGTAATCAACATGTGGTACTAATTAATGAGAGAGCTATTGAAAGTCTGGTAGCTGCTCTGAAGATAGGTCTCTGTTGCTTGTCTCTGAAGAGTATGAGGTTAGGATCAACACCATGAACCACAGACATTTACTTGGAGCCTACCCGGTGCTGCAAATCATATGTCTGTGTATCCTCAAAGCCCAGGGCACATGGTGTCTGGGCTCTGGTTCAGTTCCCACCCTTGAGGAGTTCACTGTCAGGTTGGAAAGACCATCCACAAACAATGCTAAGGAGCAGCTAGATTATTGTTCCTATAAATAAAAGGTTTTTTTTTCTGTATTAAAAAACACTGTTTTTGATGGATGTGTCAAGTGGCTGATGGTGGTAGTCCTTACATGATACATTTATCAAAACTTTGTGTTGTACACATTGAGTGCAGTTGACCCTTAACAACTCAAATTTGAAGTAGGAGTGTCTATTCATATATGGGCTTTTTTCAGCAGTTAATAGTGCAGTGCTGCACTGTCCAAGGTTAGTTCAATCAGAACGAACAGAACACAAATAAATACAGAACTAATAAGATACCGAACCTTGGGTACAGGGGAACCACGTGTACAAAGGGACAGTTATAATCAGTACTTGTACTTTTGACTGTGCAGAGGGTTGGTACCCCAAATCCCACTTTGTTTTAGGGCAACTGTATATACAATTTTAATTTTTATTTCTCAAATACAACTTAATAAAACTGGGAGGAGATGCACCACTTTTAACTGGTCATAATTAAAGAGAAGACGCTAAGGTGACCTTAAGATGGTTTGCAGGAGCAAATTGCTGGAAATCTTAACTGTTTTCCCAAGCAAAGGTGACAGAAGAATAAATGAGTACTGCATGCGTTTTCCTTGCTAATTGTTTTCACGTATTGAGCTTATTGCCCCTTCAATTTTGGCCTCTAAATTGTGAGAACAGTTAGAAATGAACAGATAGACACGTAAAATCTCTGCATCTTTTACAAAGGACATGAGTTGTGCTTTATCTAATTTGTTTGCATAAAAGATTTTGGAAACTGTTGCTATAGCCATTACCTCTGTTCATTGACCTTTGCACTCCTACTGTTGTTTGAGATTAAAAAGTAAAACCCTGAAGTACAGTTTCATGTCTTGAGAAAGAAAAGCTGTAGAATCCTGGGATAAGCTAGATTGTGGCTGGTGACTCTGGGGCCTAAAAGAGGAGCTCCCTGCAGTCGTTTCCTAGATAAGCATACCTGTGTTTATGTTAAGCATGGTTCGTAACTTAACCCAGCAGGTCATTATTATTTTGACATTCAGAGGATCACAGAATTCACAGTGGGGAGAGATGGTTGTGTGTAACTTGCCTTCACTTAGCCAGCCTTTTGTTAAGGTTTTTGAGGGATCTAATTTGATGTTTTGTTTTGTCTATTGGCTTTTTTTTTTCTTCCCCCTGACAGCCTTGGTATCATTTGCTTATGTTAAATATTACTTTATTTTGAAAATTTTTTTGTAAGCTTAATCTAGTTAAGTGCCATTCTTGTAGATATCCAGGTTTGCTTTAATGGTTTGAGTGTTTGTATGCAGTGAAGTGAAGTTGCTCAGTCTCGTGTCCGACTCTTTGCGACCCATGGACTGTATCCTGCTACTAAGGAACTTTAGATACACATTCACTCATTTATTGAAAAAGACTCAAATTTCATTTTGAGATAGCTCTTAACTGCAGTAGATAAATGGAGAGTCCTGATACCAATAAGATTCTTTTTTCAGTCAAGAAATTATCGTATTCCTCTACTCATCTTTAATAATAAATTACTTAAGAAAATCAAACACAATAAGTTTTTAGATCAGACTCATTAAAAATTGGCTTTACTGATTAAAGTATTTATTTCATAGCATTGTTGTTGTTCAGTTGCTAAGTTGTGTCTGATTGTTTGCGACCCCTGAACTGCAGCACTCCAGGCTCCGTGTCCTTCACTATCTCCTGGAGTCTGCTCAGACTCCTGTCGATTGAGTCGGTGATGCTGTCTCATCCTCTGTCTCCCCCTTCTCTTCCTGTCCTCAATCTTTCCCTTCCCCAGCATCAGGGTCTTTTCCATTGAGTTGGCTCTTTGCATCAAGTGGCCAAAGTATTAGAGCTTCAGCTTCAGCATCAGTCCTTCTAATGAATACACAGTGTTGATTTCCTTTAGGATTGACTGGATTCATCTCCCTGCTGTCCATTATAGCATTGTTTGAATTTTAAACCACAAAGAAGTAATTGATCTTTAGGTTCAAAAGCAAGCAGTCTTAAACAACATGATACATAATGAAACCTGAAATATTTTAAGTTTGTATATAAAGCACTACAGTTTTGCTTTTGTTTATGAAAATCAGTAGTCCATGGGGTCACAAGGAGTTGGACATGACTGAGCGACTGAACTGAACTGATGAAAATCAGTCAATTTTGACAGCTAATCTCAGAGGTTATTAGGAACTTTTATGCTAAAATAGGTCTTCCTGGTGGCTCAGAGATAAAGGATCCACCTGCAGTGTAGGAGATGCTGGTTCCATTCCTGGGTGGAGAAGCTCCCCTGGAGAAGGAAATGGCAACCCACTCTAGTATTCTTGGCTGGGAAATCCCATGGACAGAGGAGCCTGGTGGGTTATAGTCCATGGGTTTGCAAAGAGTTGGACATGACTTAGTGACTAAACAGCAGCAACAGCAAGATTGTCTCCAATTTAGGACTGTTACCCCCTACCCCTACCCCAAATGCTATAAACATTCGTTATACAGGTTTTTGTCTTAGACTTTAGTTTTTGTTTCTCTGAGCAAAATGCTTGGGAGTACAGTTGCAGCGGTGTATGCTAAGTTGTATGTTTTTAAGAAGCTGCCAAACTATTTTCCATTTAGTTAATGCCAAACTAAATGCCAGACATTTCTAAAGTGGCTGTACCATTTTATATTACCACTAACAAAATATCAGAGATATAGGTTGTTCACATCCTTGCCAGCATTTGGTTTTGTTACTGTTTTTAAACTTACCTGGTCTAATAGATGGGTTGTGGTATCTCACTGTGGTCTTTGTGTTTCCTTATGAGTGTTGACCTTGAATGCTTTTTCATGTACTTATTTACCATCCAAACATCCCCTTAGGTGAGATGTATCCTTCTGTCTTTTGTGCATTTTCTAAATGGATTGTTTGCTTTTATATTGTTAAGTTACAAGAGTTCTTTATATGCTCTAGATACAAGTCCTTACCAACTTGTCTTTTCATCCCTTTAAAAGGTTTCACAGAGCAAAAAGTCTTAATTCTGATGCAGTCCAGTTTTTTCTTTTATGTGTCATGCTTTTGGTGTTATGTCTGAGAACTCCTCACTAAGTCCTAGGTCTCAAATATCTTCTGAAACTTTTATATGTTTACATATAGCATTTAAATCTATGATCCATTTGAGTTAGGGATTCCCAGGTGGCTTGGTGGTAAAGAATCTGCCACCAAGATTCACCAATGCAGGAGACGAGGGTTCAATCCTTGAATATCAGGAAGGTCCCCTGGAGGAGGAAATGGCAACCCACTCCAGTATTCTTGCCTGGGAAATCCCATGGACAGAGAAGCCTGGCGGGCTACAGTTGGTGGGGTCACACAGAGTCGGATGTGACTGAGCACACCACTATAGACTAGAATTTCAAATAATTTTTATATAAGGTGTGAAGTATAGGTCAAGATTTAATTTTTTGTTTATGGATATTCAGTTATTCCAACACTGTTGAAAAGTTCTTCCTCCACTTAATTGCTTTTTTTTTGAAATAAAATATTGATTGGCTATACTTGTATGGGACTTTCTGGATTCTCTGTTTACATCATCAGTTGATGTCATCATGTGATTTTTCTTCTCTGTAGTAGATTATATTGATTGGTTTTCAAATCCAGGATACAACAGCCTGGCATCCCTGGAATAAACCAAACTGCTAAATTCTGTTTACTGACATTTTGGAAAGGATTTTTGCATCTGTATTCATATAGGATACTGGTTTGTAGCTTTCTTTTTTGTACTGTCTTTGATTGGGGTCCTCTCTTTTACTTTCTCAAAGAGGTTGATAAAATTAATGTTAATTCTTTTTTTGTTTGGTAGAATTCTCCAGTGAAACCATCTGGGTCTAGATATTTCTTTTTCAGGAATTAATTGCAGGTTCAGTTTCTTCACTAATTATAGAAATAATTATCTATTTCATATTGCATAAGTGGTCGCAGTTTGTGTTTTTTGAGGTTGTTGTCTAAAAGTTTCCTTTCTCACTAGGCTTGTCTCTTTCCTGGTCATCTGGTTAGTTAGAGAAGGCTCTTCTTCTTACTTTGTTTTTTCTTTTCCTTTTTGTCTGTATGTTGGTGTTTCAAGTTTACCAGCTTTTCCAGTATGCCATCTGGAATAAAAGGGCAAAAAGAGAACACTCAGGGAGTTCACAGCCGTGTCCTTCCTTGTGTCAGAGTCCCTGCTGGTCTGTCGCCTCCTCTCACTCGCAGCGTCTTCTCGTTATTTTACATATGATGGTGTCCAGTGCTTTCTGTAGTACTTAGTGGGGCAATAGGGAAAAGTAGACTTGTTTCACCTTCCTGCGAGTGTCTTTTATTTAATTTTTGAAAAGTTCAAAGGACTATATTTTACTAGTTCGGAATTTTTAAACCATCATTCTTGTTTTAGCTGTGCATTTCTGACTGTATCTTGAAAAATATTAAACTTTATATAGGTAGCTCATCTGCAGCAAATAGATAATTGAGAAAAATCTGTTAATGTATTACCTGGGGTCAAAATTGAACCTAATAAAATCTGATCCAAATCTTATAATGGATTTTTTATATCACTATACTATTACTTCCTATATTAATTTATAGAAAGATCAGAGCTGCCAGTTTTAAGTCTAAAACTTCAAAAAAGTATTTAAAATCAAGTTTTAAAAGAATAGATCTGTGACAGTAACAAAGCACAGTTAGGATATAGATGGTTCCACTGTGACGGTCTTTACTATTGTGCTTTTGATGGTCTTAAACGCTAGATGGGCTTCTAAGGGACCCTCAATTTCTCTCTCTCTCTCTCATCTATCATTAATATACTGGCTTTTAGTCTCCCCAGATTCATTTTATCATATGAACAAATGAAGTTAAATACAAACCTGCTATCTTCTAATATAAAAATAGTGAATCAAAACATTATTGTACTATGATATAAAATGACCACTGAGGTTATTTTCTCCGTGCTTATTTGCACTGTTATTAAGGCACACCTGAGTGTTAGGTTCTCCATTCTGAAATTTTAATGGAAGCAGAGATGAAAAGTGTCCTTATAAATGTGGCCATATGGGATTTTTACTGCTGCATCCTTGTGAATTCTTTTTTTTCCCCCAAGTAATTCTCTGTGCTGAACAATATTTTTAAAACCAAGAAGCAAGAAATTGTTACTATACCCTTATATCCATGCAGTGATATTTTTTAGGGGTCATGTATGTCTGACTACTTGGGGAGGGGTCATTCTGCACCATCATCTGTAGGCCTTGCTTCCGGGTACTGATGATCCTTGGACATCAGCATTTCTTAAAGTGTCTTGTGTGATTGTAGCATGCAGCCAAGATTGAGAACCACTGCACTAGAATTTAGCTTACTGTATTTAATGTGTTCTGTTGAGAGTCTAAAATTTCCCGTCATTAAATCTTAACATTTTTAAAAAAATTTTTTTATTAATAGACTTTTTTAAAAGTCTATTTTGCTGCTGCATCGCTTCAGTCGTGTCCGACTCTGTGCGATCCCATAGACGGTCTATTTTAGGTCTGCAGAAAAACTGAGTGTGAAGTACAGAGTCTCTATGCTCTCCAGTCCCCCACTCCCTGTTTCCCCTATTATTAACATCTTGCATTAGTATGATACATTGGATCAATATTGGCTTATCAATCATAATATTATTATTAACTGAAGTGCAGAGTTTACATTGGGGTTCAGTCTTGGTGGTGTACATTTTCTGGATTCTGAAGAATGCATAATGACATGTATCTATCATTGTGTTACTACTGTGCAGAGCAGTTTCATTGCCCTGAAGAGCCCCTGTGCTTCCTCATTTGTCTCTCCCTCCCCTCCCAGTCCCTTGGGAGCCAGTGATCACTTTACTATCTCCATAGTTTTGCCTTTTCCAGAATATCATATAGTAATGGAATCATATATGATATGTAGATTGGCTTCTTTCACTTAGTAATATGCATTTAAGTGTCCTTCATGCCTTTTCATAACTTGATAATGCATTTCTTTTCATTACTGAATGATAATCCATTGTATGCATGTACCACAGTTTATCCATTCACCTGTTGAAGGCAATCTTGGCACACATTTGCTTCCACATTTTGCAGTTAATGGGCTTCACTGTGGCTCAACTGATAAAGGATCCGCCTGCAATGCGGGAGACCTGGGTTCAGTCCCTAGATTGGGAAGATCCCCTGGAGAAGGAAAACGCTACCCACTCCAGGATTCTGGCCTGGAGATTTCCATGGACTGTACAGTCCATGGGGTCACAAAGAGTCGGACAAGACTGAGCAACTTTCACTTTCACTTTGCAGTTAATGAATAAAGCTACTGTAAACATTTATGTGCAAGTTTTGTGTGGATATAAGTTTTCAGCTCCTTTGGGCAAATACCAAGAAGTACAACTGCTGGATTATATGGTATAAGTATATTTACCCATTCTTTTTTAATGGTTGCATACTGTGATATGTATTATTGATAATAACTCCCCTCCCCCACTGATGAACATTTGTTTATTTTCAAAATTTAAGTTACAAATAATACTACAACAGAGTTTTGCACACATACTGATATTTATGTAGAATAGACTCCTAGAAGTAGGATTGCTCTGACCAAACAATGTGAATTTGCCCTCAGCCACACATATTATTATCAAATCTCCCAAGACTCACAGGAAGTTTTGGCTGGACCTGAGGATTTGGAGGTCAGACTTGGAAGTGGTAATTGAATCCATTGACATGGATGAAATCTCCTAGGGAGAAAATGTAGAGCAAGAAGAAAGAGCGATCTAGAACAGAGCACTGCGTAACTGTCCACATTTAGCAGTCAAGTAAAGAATTGCCTTGGAGGTAAGAGAATAACCAGGGTCAGTGGTGTCAGGAAAACAGAAGGCAGAGTGGGTTTCAAGGAGGAGGAAGCGGTCCTCCGAGTTTACATTTTTCTGAGGATGATGAAGACCGCCTGTGTTTTTTGTGTTCAAGGTCAGGGGAGACCCTTTGACCTTAGTGAATAGAGGGAAGGTGACTAAACTTAAGGTACACGTTGAAATAACCTGTGGAGTGAGTGGGGGTGAGGAAATGGCCAGTAATGTAAACGTTCTTTAAAAAAAGGTAGCCTAAAGTAACTGTAAGAAAAGGTAGGAGTCACAGAGAGTTTTGTTTTTGCCAGATAGCAGAGTCTTTAGCTTTTGTGAAAGTTAATGTAAAGGAATTAGTAGAAAAGTTCCAGAAAGTAACACTTGAACTTCCTACTTGCCGGTAGCTATTTATATAGCATCTATACTCAGTTCAGATCAGATCAGTCGCTCAGTCGTGTCCGACTCTTTGCGACCCCATGAACTGCAGCACGCCATGCCTCCCTATCCATCACCAGCTCTCAGAGGTCACTCAGACTCACATTCATCGAGTCAGTGATGCCATCCAGCCATCTCATCCTCTGTCGTCCCCTTCTCCTCTTGCCCCCAATCCCTCCCAGCATCAGAGTCTTCTCCAGTGAGTCAACTCTTCGCATGAGGTGGCCAAAATACTGGAGTTTCAGCTTCAGCATCATTCCTTCCAAAGAAATCCCAGGGCTGATCTCCTTCAGAATGGACTGGTTGGATCTCCTTGCAGTCCAAGGGACTCTCAAGAGTCTTCTCCAACACCACAGTTCAAAAGCATCAATTCTTCGGCGCTCAGCCTTCTTCACGGTCCAGCTCTCACATCCATACATGACCACAGGAGAGACCATAGCCTTGACTAGCGAACCTTTGTTGGCAAAGTAATGTCTCTGCTTTTGAATATTCTATCTAGGTTGGTCATAACTTTCCTTCCAAGGAGTAAGCGTCTTTTAATTTCATGGCTCAGTTGGGATTTATAAATACTCTAGAGATGATCTGAAGTATCCGGGAGGGTTGTGTGGCTTATGCCTAGGTGTTGCCATGTCTTATGTAAGGAACACGTGCACCCTTGCAGTTTGGTGTCTACTGAGAGTCTTGGAACCAGTCCTCCATGGAGGCTGAGGGACAACTCAGAGATGGAGCTGAGATCAAGAATGAGGGTGAGGGCAGATTTCTGGATTGAGACCTTCGGCAAAGAGAAGTGAATTTGTGTTTGCCCTCGTGGTAAATATTGTAATTTCATATTTGATTTTATGCCCCAGGAAATTCTTAAAAGTTTGTTTTTGCTGCTTGAAGCTGCTTTAAGAAGTCCCTAATGTAATTCCCTGGCAAGGAATCAAAATCAGCCCAATGCCAGATTCACTTGAAATTAATATTATAGCTAACTTTCATTGTAATTGAGAATTTGACTTTGTAACCAGTGAGGTCATTACCGTCACGGTAATAGCTTTCATGGGCCATCAAATATGGTGGAATTTAAAGGTAATGATTTAGAAAAAACTTAATTTGTCCAACCAGGTGAGCAGCATGGATCCTTAATGAACTGATTCTGTGTATTTGAAAACTAAAAAACAAAAATTGTTAGCTATTATTCATATATTGACATATTAAAAATAGTGTTAACTTTTGCTTTGTCCTGTTTCAGAACTCCACTTAAGATTGTTATTCTTGATAGCTAAATTTCCAGATACTGTGAAGCTGGTAAGGATCTCTAACTTGCCAGAAAAGAGAGAATATGAAAATGCCTCAGTAAGCTGGAGTGATGAGAATATATTAAAACAAAACTTAACAATGAAAGAAGTACAGATTTAATGCTTAGGTTTCAAAAAGACACAGATATGAGGGATTATGATGGGAGGCTGAAGAATATAATATAGCTTAGTGTTAGTCGCTTACTCATGTCCGACTCTTTGTAGCCCTGTGGACTGTAGCCCACCAGGCTCCTCTGTCCATGGGATTTTCCAGGCAAGAATACTGGAATGGGTTGCCATTTCCTTCTCCAGGGAATTTTCCCAACCCAGGGATCAAACCCAGGTCTCCCGCATTGCAGGCAGACACTTTAACCTCTGAGCCACCAGGGAAACCCATAATATAGCTTAGTATTTGTTAATTTTTTAATTTGAAATAATTGAAAATTTACAGAAAAATTGTAAGACTAATACGAAGAACTTCTGCATATGCTTCACCCAGATTCCCCAGTTGTTAAATGTGTTTCCACATTTTTCTTATCATTTCCTTCCTTATAGTCTGTATTTTTTTCTGAATTATTTGAAGGTAAGTTGTTACAGTCTATTGAGCTGTTATCCTTATATACTGCGGTGTGTATTGCCTGAAAACAGGTACACTTTCGTAATAGAGTACAACCATCGGAGCCGGTAAAACAGCATTGATATGTTACTACCATCCAATCCACACACCCTATTCAGATGTCACCGGTCTTTCTGATGATGTCCTCTGTAACATAGGACACATACTCACAAACCTACCTTCCTTTTTCATTCTGATCCAGAGTTCAGGTTGCAATGAGTGCTGTGTTCACTGTCAGGTCCTGTTAGTCTTCTGTTCTCTGTGCACTTCTTTTCCTTAGTGTGTACTCTTGTTTTTTTATTACCTTGACATTTTTGAAGAATTTAGCCCTGTTACTTTGTTGACTATCCCTTAATTTGTGTTCATCAAATGTTCATAACTGGATTCAGGTTCGGTAGTTTTGGCAAGAATACCCTAGGAGTGATACTGTGTTTTTATTGTGTCATCTGAGGAGGGGCACATGCTGTAGATTCATCTACTGTTGATTCACCTCACAGCGGACAGCCTGAATTTGTATCACTTTGTAAAGTATGTAGGTGCCATCTCTGTAAACTTGATAAGTTATTTTGTATATTTTAGTAAATAATTAACTATTTATAGGGAGATGCTCTGGGACAATGTAAATATTTTACTTTATCAAATTTTACATTCATTGATGATTCTTATTTGAAATAGCTGCCATATGATTTTTCTCCTTCAATCATCACTTCTACTTTTCTTAGTTGCTATTCTACTATAAGAGCTGTCCCTTCTCCCTATTTGCTTGTTTATATCAATGTGGACTCAAGGAATCCTAATATTTTAGTCAACTTATTATATAACCTTCTTAGCTTAGTTGGTAAAGAATCCGCCTGCAATGCAGGAGACCCGGATTGATTCCTGGTTTGGGAAGATCCCCTGGAGAAGGAAATGGCAACCCACTCCAGTATTCTTGCCTGGAGAATCCCATGGACAGAGGAGCCTGGCAGTCCATGCGGTCGCCAAGAGTTGGATTCGACTTAGCGACTAAACCACCACCACCATTATATAACCCACTACTCTCATTGTTTACTTTGAATGCTCAGATTGTCTCAGACTTGGCCAGCAGGAGCCTTTTTCAAGGTGACTCCTGTATTCTTTTGACATATCTCCAATATTTTTTGAGCATTTACTTTCTGGCACAAAGTATTCCAGGCTCATCTTGTACTTTCTCTGACCCAGCTGTGCCTTCAGGCACTTTTCCAAGGAATTCTAGTTCCTTTTTGTGGAGAGTACAAGTAGGGAAATAAGATCTGGGCAATATGTATGTTCATTGCTACTGGGGTTTCATTGCTTCCAAGCCCTCTCAGCAGATGGATCCAGGAAATACACATGCGTGTACACACACTTCTATCCACTTTCGTATCTATATGTCGGTACAGTGTATAAATGCCACGAGTTTTCACCTATTGCTCCAATTCTAATCTAACCCAGCAGAATTTGTTCTAGTCTTCTCCTGTACTAGCCCCGCTCTGGACAGAGAAAATCCAACTCTCATTTTCCTCTATATGTTTATTATATAATTCCTTTTATGTAACTGATCTCTTGACCACACAAGCCAGAAATGGCTTGGGCCTGTCAGCCCTGAACTCGCAGCCTCTTTGGCCCTGGCTCAATACCCAGCAGCAGCTGCACAAACCAACTTCCCCTTTGTCTTTGAGAAATTCTGTAATGGCACATTTTACATGTTTCGATTGACATTTATTATTTTGTCAGTTGTTAAGTCTAGCCTTTATAAGGGTAAACACTGGTAGAAAAGGAAGTATTAAAGAATGTATTTAAGGATCAAAACAAATAGAATAGAAATTTGAAAGAATACAACCTTTATTCAGCATCAGAAGAGGTTTTTATTAGCATTTTACTTAGAAAACCAGTAACCAGTATATAAGTAAAGTCCTCGTGGCAATGAGCAGGAGGTAAAATTGGTGTGACTTTTGTATACTGGTAACTGTGGATCCGGCACTGTCCTGTTTTCCTCTGGTGACCTTCTACAGGGCTTTGATGCCATAATATCGGAACTAATCTGGAGTTATTTCTCATTGGAATCATTTTGATGAATTAAGTTTTATATTGTTTTGGGGAGTCAAGAGGTTTTTCTAGTCATTATAATATCATGAGTTTGATTATGCAGGTTTTTTCCCCTTAAAAAATGATACTTCTCCCAAGACAGTTAGGTAAGAAAATGAAATAAAAGGCATCCAGTTTGAAAAGGAAGACATAAAACCATCTTTATTTGCAGATGACTTGATATTGTGTATAGAAAACCCTAAAGAACGTACTAAAAAAACTCTCAGAACCGGTAAATGAGTTCAACAAAGTTGCTGGATAAGAAATCAACATACAAAACTCAGTTTCATTTCCATATACTTGCAGTGAGCAATCTCAAAATGAAATTAGGTAGACAATTTTATTTATGAGAACATCAAAAAGATTAGAATTGTTAGGAATAGGTTTTTAATAGTAAAAAAATTTATATTCTGAAAAATACTAAATGTTGAAAAAACTACTTAAATGGGGGGAAATTCCATGTTCATGGATTAGAAGAGTTAATATTGTTAAGATGGCAGTACCCCTCAAATCGGTCAACAGAATAAATGCAGTCCCTGTTAAAGTAACAGCTGGCTTTTTTGCAGAAATTTATTGTAATCCTAAAAGTCACCCCAAAGTTAAAGGAACTCAAAATAGCAAAAGCAATCTTGAAAAAGAAGAATAAAATTAAAGACTGTGTGGTTCTAGCATATAGATAGACATATATATTAATGGACTAGAATTGTGAGTCTGAAAAGAAACTCACATTTATTTATGAATAGAAATAGATTTCTATTTATTTATCTATAAATTTATTTATGAATAGAAATAGAAACTCATTTTATTTATGGTCAGTTGATTTTCAAAAATGATACCAAGACAGTTCAGTGGGCAAAAGATAATAATCTTTCAACAGATGGTCTTGGGTCAACTGGATGATGATGATGATGATCAGTTGCTCAGTCGTGTCCGACTCTTTGCGACCCCATGAATCGCAGCACGCCAGACCTCCCTGTCCATCACCAACTCCCGGAGGTCACTCAGACTCACATCCATCGAGTCAGTGATACCATCCAGCCATCTCATCCTCTGTCGTCCCCTTCTCCTCCTGCCCCCAATCCCTCCCAGCATCAGAGTCTTCTCCAATGAGTCAACTCTTCGCATGAGGTGGCCAAACTACTGGAGTTTCAGCTTTAGCATCATTCCTTCCAAAGAAATCCCAGGGCTAATCTCCTTCAGAATGGACTGGTTGGATCTCCTTGCAGTCCAAGGGACTCTCAAGAGTCTTCTCCAACACCACAGTTCAAAAGCATCAATTCTTCGGCGCTCAGCCTTCTTCACGGTCCAGCTCTCACATCCATACATGACCACAGGAAAGACCATAGCCTTGACTAGGCGAACCTTTGTTGGCAAAGTAATGTCTCTGCTTTTGAATATGCTATCTAGGTTGGTCATAACTTTCCTTCCAAGGAGTAAGCGTCTTTTAATTTCATGGCTGCAGTCACCATCCGCAGTGATTTTGGAGCCCAGAAAAATAAAGTCTGACACTGTTTCCACTGTTTCCCCATCTATTTCCCATGTAGTGATGGGACCAGATGCCATGATCTTCGTTTTCTGAATGTTGAGCTTTAAGCCAACCTTTTCACTCTCCACTTTCACTTTCATCAAGAGGCTTTTTAGTTCCTCTACACTTTCTGCCATAAGGGTGGTGTCATCTGCATATCTGAGGTTATTGATATTTCTCCCGGCAATCTTGATTCCAGCTTGTGTTTCTTCCAGTCCAGCATTTCTCATGATGTACTCTGCATGTAAGTTAAATAAACATGGTGACAATATACAGCCTTGACGTACTCCTTTTCCTATTTGGAACCAGTCTCTTGTTCCATGTCCAGTTCTAAGTGTTGCTTCCTGACCTGCATATAGGTTTCTCAAGAGGCAGGTCAGGTGGTCTGGCATTCCCATCTCTTTCAGAATTTTCCACAGTTTATTGTGATCTACACAGTCAAAGGCTTTGGCATAGTCAATAAAGCAGAAATAGATGTTTTTCTGGAACTCTCTTGCTTTTTCCATGATCCAGCAGATGTTGGCAGTTTGATCTCTGGTTCCTCTGCCTTTTCTGAAACCAGCTTGAACATCAGGAAGTTCACGGTTCACATATTGCTGAAGCCTGGCTTGGAGAATTTTGAGCATTATTTTACTAGGATGTGAGATGAGTGCAATTGTGAGGTAGTTTGAGCATTCTTTGGCATTGCCTTTCTTTGGGATTGGGATGAAAACTGACCTTTTCCAATCTTGTGGCCACTGCTGAGTTTTCCAAATTTGCTGGCATATTGAGTGCAGCACTTTATCTTTTACAAATAAACTAAGTTTAGATTTGTTTTCTTAGTTTTCATTTTTACAAAAAATTATGAGTGAAATGACTAGCAACAATGTTCCTTATAGAATTTGAAAATGTGTAATTCTCCCTGATGGGATTCCCAAATCGATTTTTGAGCCTCCCACCAAATGGGCTTGAAGGCCTTGCTGACTGAGTTCAGTTGATTTCTGTCTTGGCTGCTGGCATTCCCTTGCCTGGCCCTTCGCTGTCCCATACTAAAAAGCTTCCTCAAACTTCTCTCCACCTTCCCCACAGACTCAGCCGTAGCAATTTAAACCTCTTGTCACTTTAAAAAGTTCTAAATCATATTTGACTTTGAACTTCACAGAGTTGAATTTGGTTTTGCAGTTGCATTCTATCACATATTTATTTGTTCAGATTTTCAAATTCCATCATGTCAAAGTTTTGCCCATCTGTATTCAGTTTTGTTAATGTTGCTGAGTCTGCCGTTTAGACTGCTATCTTTATGAAAATCTGTAAAGTATGTAACTTCTGTTTATGTTTATGTTGTCATGTTCATGCAGTGCTGTAACAATAAATAGTGAAGTTCAGAAAATAGACTGTCTTATCAGTTTCTGGAAAGCCTAGAAGTTATAAAGTCTCTTTAAGAATAATGAATGAGGTAAATCCCCATAAGAAGTAAAAGTAGAGCTTTGATCTCTAGATTCTTTTCCTTTGAAAGCACCTGAGATGTACAATTCATCTCCTGTGAATAAAAAGTTGGGAGGAAATCAAGCACTTGTTGCCCACCAGAGTTTTCCTTGAAGATTAAAACATCACAGAGTTGACAGCATGTTTGTATCACTTGTGATCAAACACTCATTTCAGAAAAGGGTTTGCAAAATTGCTTTTGGTTTTTATTTTATGGAATAAAATTGTAATGCATTAGAGAAAGAAAAGATGGAAGAAGTTCTTGTTGGCACACATTTTTAAAGACATCTCAAAACAAGATGGAAGTGTATATTAGATCATGGCAAATGGCCTTTAATCTCAGAATGGTTTTGTTTTTCTGTATCTTCAAGGTCCTCTTAATAAGAGACTTGTTGTACTGTGTGGGTTTAGTTATGTAGACCTTTGTTTATAAACACTGATAACATCTGTCAGGCAGGCAACAAAGAGGATTCACAAGAGGGTTTCCTAAGGATTTGGGATGCATTTTTTTTTTTTAATTTTAGTAAATAGACCAACTAATATTCAGTGTTTTAAGTATCTGGTAGAATTTTCCTTGTTTAGGTTTTAAATTTAGATTTTAATACAGTTATACACAATATACTGAGAATCACAGTATATTTTCTACCTTTGTTGCGGATGTAACTGATGATTATAAAACTGCAGGCCATTAAATCCAGAAAGCATGTTTTGTATAATGATCATCGGTGGTTTCTGGAGATAATACAGTACCCATTAAGCGGGTATTTGATCTGATTTCCTGGCCTTAATACAAGATGTGGCTACAATGTAACCCCTCCATCTGTATTTAAGTATTTAAGTTTCTGTATTAAGCTCTTCTCACACGCTAGTAAAGTAATGCTCAAAATTCTCCAAGCCAGGCTTCATCAATATGTGAACTGTGAACTTCCTGATGTTCAAGCTGGTTTTAGAAAAGGCAGAGGAACCAGAGGTCAAATTGCCAACATCCGCTGGATCATGGAAAAAGCAAGAGAGTTCCAGAAAAACATCTATTTCTGTTTTATTGACTATGCCAAAGCCTTTGACTGTGTAGATCACAATAAACTGTGGAAAATTCTGAAAGAGATGGGAATACCAGACCACCTGATCTGCCTCTTGAGAAATTTGTATGCAGGTCAGGAAGCAACACTTAGAACTGGTCATGGAACAACAGACTGGTTCCAAATAGGAAAAGGAGTACGTCAAGGCTGTATATTGTCACCATGTTTATTTAACTTCTATGCAGAGTACATCATGAGAAACGCTGGACTGGAAGAAACACAAGTTGGAATCAAGATTGCTGGGAGAAATATCAATAACCTCAGATATGCAGATGATACCACCTTTATGGCAGAAAGTGAAGAGGAACTAAAAAGCCTCTTGATGAAAGTGAAAGTGGAGAGTGAAAAGGTTGGCTTAAAGCTCAACATTCAGAAAACGAAGATCATGGCATCGGGTCCCATCACTACATGGGAAATAGATGGGGAAACAGTGGAAACAGTGTCAGACTTTATTTTTCTGGGCTCCAAAATCACTGCAGATGGTGACTGCAGCCATGAAATTAAAAGACGCTTACTCCTTGGAAGGAAAGTTATGACCAACCTAGATAGCATATTCAAAAGCAGAGACATTACTTTGCCAACAAAGGTTCGCCTAGTCAAGGCTATGGTCTTTCCTGTGGTCATGTATGGATGTGAGAGCTGGACCGTGAAGAAGGCTGAGCGCCGAAGAATTGATGCTTTTGAACTGTGGTGTTGGAGAAGACTCTTGAGAGTCCCTTGGACTGCAAGGAGATCCAACCAGTCCATTCTGAAGGAGATTAGCCCTGGGTGTTCTTTGGAAGGAATGTTGCTAAAGCTGAAACTCCAGTAGTTTGGCCACCTCATGCGAAGAGTTGACTCACTGGAGAAGACTCTGATGCTGGGAGGGATTGGGGGCAGGAGGAGAAGGGGACGACAGAGGATGAGATGGCTGGATGGCATCACTGACTCGATGGATGTGAGTCTGAGTGACCTCCGGGAGTTGATGATGGACAGGGAGGCCTGGCGTGCTGCAGTTCATGGGGGTCGCTAAGAGTCAGACACGACTGAGTGACTGATCTGATCTGATCTGATTAAGCTCTTGGAATTGTTACACATTGATAACTTACTAAGGCAAAGCAGAAGTGGTAGGAGAAAGGATTGTATATGAGCTGACATCACTCTCTCTGTTTCTGTGTTATTTGAGTTCCTAAAAAAGCACTGTTGTTGAAAAGATACAAAATAAGAAATTAATGTGCATTTATTGAATATTCTGTAATTTCATTGATGGCTAATTCCTAGAAAATGTCAAATTAGTTCAAGTTACTGAAATCAGGCATTTTAGTCACTCAGTCGTGTCCAGCTCTTTGTGACCATGTCGACTGCAGCACGCCAGGCTTCCCTGTCCTTCACCAGCTCCTGGAGCTTGCTCAAGTTACTGAAGTATCAGGCTTTAAAATATTCATAGTGTATCATTTCTTTGTTTCTCTTACTGTGTGTCTTGTTGATCTCTGTTTCAAAACTACTGGCAGTCTTAGGTTGATATTTTGGCACCACTGGGTAGATAGAATTCCAAGTTTACATTCTAAATTTGAGTTGCAGTCTAAGTTGTTTTTTTTATGTAGAGAAAGATACACTTTAGTGCTACTTTTTATGTGATGTTTTAGTCCCCTTTTTACAAAGTGATGAGAAAATTAAAGAATTTGGGACAATTAAGAAAACTAATTTGTATTTCAATAAATTTATTAAAAGTTTCAATTCTCATTATTTCTGGTGAATTATTGATAGAGCACCAGGAATACAGCATTTGGATATTAAACAACATTAACAGTAACACAGTGCCATGAACTTCCAAAGTGTTTGAGCACTGAGGTCAGATATATTTGCATCTCCAATAACTTGGATATATCAACATTGAAGGGAATTAGGAGAGGAATTTAAAATTTATGATTACCACTTTTTGTGGTAATTATATAGGATGTTAAAAAGCCAACATCTAGTTGACACCTACTTTTAAAGTATCTTGAGCATTTAATTGCTTTAATCCAGAACAAAGGCCTTGAAAGTATTTGGAATAAAAAGAACTATTGAGTTTGATTTCTGTGCTGTAGGGCTCTCCAAAATGCTATAAATTAATTTAGAAGTCTTGATGGAGGTGAAAGAGGAGAGTGAAAAGCTGGCTTAAAACTCAGCACTCAGAAAACTAAGATCATGGCATCCAGTCCCATCACTTCATTTCATACAGATGGGAAGCAATGGAAACAGTGACAGACTTAATTTTCTTGGGATCCAAAATCACTGCAGATGGTGACTATAGCCATGAAATTAAAAGACGCTTGCTCCTTGGGAAAAAAGCTATGACCAACCTAGACAGCATATTACAAAGCAGAGATATTACTTTGCTGACAAAGGTGTGTCTCATCAAAGCTATGGTTTTTCCAGTAGTCAAGTATGGGTATGAGAGCTGGACCATAAGAAGGCTGAGCACTGAAGAATTGATGCTTTCGAACTCTGGTGTTGGAGAAGCCTCTTGAGAGTTCCTTGGACTGTAAGGAGATGAGTCGATCTTAAAGAAAAATCAACCCTGAATATTCACTGGATGGGCATCATGAAGCTGAAGCTCCAATACTTTGGCCAGCTGATGCAAAGAGCTGACTCACAGGAAAAAACCCTGATGCTGGGAAAGATTGAAGGCAGGAGGAGAAGGGGACAACAGAGGACGAGATGGTTGGATGGCATCACCGACTCAATGGACGTGAGTTTGAGCAGGATCTGGGAGATGGTGAAGGACAGGGAAGCCTGGCGTGCTGCTGTCCATGGTGTCGCAGAGAGTCGGACACAACCGAGCGACTGAACAACAGTAATGACGTTAAATTAGATATATAAGTTAAAAATAGATTCAGCAGCATCACAGAACTGTTTGGAATTCAGTGGTTAAAACTTGTATATCATAGCGTTTTCCCCAAAATTTGATACACATATAATTTTAAAGGTTTTCCTGTTATCTTAGTAAATAGAAATGAAATATATTTTTGCCAAATAAAACAATGCAAAATTTCCTGTCTCTAGGAGTGTGCACTTTAAAATAGTTGATGTAAACTATACATAATGGTGGGTTTTTCCTAATCTTCTGTTTTCATTTTATATGTCAAACTGGAAAAGGTAAAAATTAGAGGTTAGCATTTCATTTTAGATAAGATAATGGCATGTCAAACTTAAGTTCTTATTTGTTAGTGTGTTCCATTCATTTGAATCTTAAAAGATGTCTGTCTTAAGATATTTTAGGATAAGGGTTTAAACTGTTAAACATCATTCTACATAGTTAAATATAAACATGCTTTAAAATTCCACTTAAAAAATTCAAGGTTTTAGATTTAGAAGATTTTGTGCAGTTTTGTCAGAGTTCTTCTCCCCTTTGCTGTTCTTACCTTTACTAGTTTTCCATTTGTGTTAGCTTCTAAGCATACTTGGGGGCTCCCCAGGTGGCACTACTGGTAAAGAATCTGCCTGCCAGTGCTTGAGAGTCAAGAGACTTAGGTTCGATCCCTGGGGTCAGGAAGAGCCCCAGGAGGAGGGAGTGGCAACCCACTCCAATATTCTTGCCCAGAAAATTCCCTGGGCAAAGGAGCCTGGCAGGCTACAGTCCATGTGGCCACAAAAAGTCACAACTGAGCACATTAGGCATATTTGAATCTAATCTTTCCGTGCAAGTAGCATCTATTGCTGGGTGATGGAGATTCCTGTATTGCAATCCATGTACTTTAAACTCTCTGAAAGTGACAGCAGGAACCAGGTTCCTGCCTTTTCCTTTGCTTATCATTTATCCTGCTAAAGGATGCGGCAACCTAGTAAATGTTAAATATTTAGTTGGTTTAAAGTATGTGGGTTTTCTGCTTCAGTTGGATATTTGTAAGAAAAAAAGCACATACTTTGACTGTAGTGTGTCCAGCCAGACATACCACAGCCACTGATGTTGAAGCTGAAACTCCAATACTTTGGCCACCTGATGCGAAGAGCTGACTCATTTGAAAAGACCCGGATGTTGGGAAAAAATTGAGGCCAGGAGGAGAAGGGAACGACAGAGGATAAGATGGTTGGATGGCAACACCAACTCGATGGACATGGGTTTGGGTGGACTCTGGAAGTTGGTGCTGGACAAGGAGGCCTGGTGTGCTGCAGTTCATAGGGTCACAAAGAGTCAGACATGACTGAGTGACTGGACTGAACTGAACATTTAATTCAGGAGATTGGTGATAACAGGCAGTGGTATTGCTGAGAGCCAAGCAAGGCACAGAGAGTTGATCCAGAGAATAGCAGTAGCAGGAAACCACTGCCACCCCTTGGCTGAAGAGAAAAAGGGGCGCAGGACTCGGGGAGGGTGATAGTAGAAACGGGGGTGGTTCTAGGCAAAGGGAATAGTTAGAGATAAGTGCTATTACAGGTTGACGTACGTTTGTCCAGATTTTTTCTGTGCTTCCCTAGTGGCTCAGAGGTAAAGCCTGTGCCTGCGATGCAGGACCCAGGTTTGATCCCTGGGTCAGGAAAGTCCCCTGGAGAAGGAAATGGCAACCCACTCCACTACTCTTGCCTAGAAAATTCCGTGGGCTACAGTCCATAGGGTTGCAAAGAGTCAGACGTGACTGAGTGACTCCACTTTGACTGTTAACAGGTTGACCTATGTTTGTCCAGATTTTTTCTGTGTATACTAGGCTTTTCATAAAAAGAAGAGTTGTTTATATTGAACCTATCTTTTTTTTTTTTTTTTTTACATAGCTAGCTATCTTCTTCTGTCTTTTTAATAGCCGTATAGCATTTCGCCATGTGGAAATGCGCTAACATGCTTGCCCGGGTCTCCACTGGTGGACGTCTGTGTTGTTTGCAGTTTTTCAGTGTGATAGAGCATTGCTGCAAATAGCCTTATACTGAGTTGACCAAAACGCGTACATAATCCCTGGTGTGTGTGTGTTTTTCTAGGAGAGTGGTTCTCAATCCACCTTCCAGGCTGAAGAAAACACTGATGTGCAGGTTCATTCCAGTCAGTTTTCAGATCAAGATCTCTAAGGACAGGATTCATTTTAAAAAAAAACAAAACTCTTTAGATGGTTCTGATATTTAGTCAGCCATGGAATGATTCTGAGAACTGGTCTTGCTGAGTCAGTGATTTTATTTTTTTTAAAAACCATACATTTTAGAGATAACTGTAACACTGTTTTCTGTATTAGGCTTAAGAGCAACTGCCAATAATAGAAACGCAAAATAATTTGTCTTAAATAAGACAGTTTAGTTCTGTTTTAATGTAAAATTCTAGACAGAGGCAGTCCAGGGCTGGAATGGCCGTTTTATTCCTCAGAGTTCTCAGGTACCCAGGTTCCTTCTAGCTTTTGTTTTTGCCAGACTGAGGGAAAGCTCTTAACCTCAAGCTCAAGATAGAGGTTAGAGCTCCTACCGTGACACTCTTACTCCAAGAAACAGAATGAAGGAAGGGCTGAAAAATTCAACAGGCAAAGGCCTGGACCAGCTGTCCTCCCAGACCTGTCTGCTTGTGTTTTATGGGCCAGAGCTTACTCACAAAACCACACCCAGCTGCAAGGGAGGCTGGGACACAGTCTGCTCTGCTGCAAACCAGGAGTTCTTCTACATGGAAGAAGAGGAGAGCTGATGGTGGCCATCTCTGTGAAAGCTGTAAGCATCTGCCCTCTTGCCCACAATATGAGTGCCCATTGCTTCAACCTGACCAGCTCAAGTCAGCCCAAACTGCTGAGTCAGCAGAAGGCCGCACTGCAAAGTTACATGTTGACTGGAGAAGCAAAATAAATTTAAATCAGATTCAGGAAAGGTGCTGGAAAGCTGCAAACTTCATTATGTATAATGAACTAATAAGAGATTGAAGGCCACTTTTTAAATTGCATACAATTCCTTGTCTCTCCCTAATGTTTGAATGGCATCACAGACTCACTGAGCATGAATTTGAGCAAACTCCAGGAGATGGTGGAGGATGAGGAAGCCTGGCATGCTGCAGTTCATGGGGTTGCAGAGAGTCAGACACGACTTAGTGACTGAACAACAGCAACGACAAAAGCAAGGCATTTGTTATTTATTAACATACTCAGGTTGATCTGAATAGTGCACACTCTCGTTTGAACGTGCCACTCAGAGAGGACATCTTAATACATGGTTTATATATACTTCAGTATTCTTAAATTAGGACGTGAAAAGTGGTCCGGTAGGTGACTGTTTAATCAGTAGTTTTTGTTCTTGCAGTGGACGAAGGTTGCAGCAAGGAACCTGACCGCCTGCAGGTGTTCTACAAGAAAGCCATAATGCCTTACGGTGTTTACAAGCAGCAGCAGAGAGACCCGAGCGAGGAGGCGGCTGTGCTGCAGTACGCGAGGCTGGTGGGGCAGGTGTGCTCCGAGCGGATGCTCCTCTTCCGAAACTGATCAGCCTGTTCGCCTCTCGACCCCCCCCACACCCCCCCACACCCAGCTCCTGGGCGCTCCTGTGCTGCCCTGCCGGCGACGTGTGCCACGGTGCGAGTTCATCACTCGGGGGAAACTCTCTAACTCTCCACAGATTAGACTTTCTAATTTGGATGGCTGCGTAGCTTTTCTAAAACATTGTGTGGCATATGTATTTGTGAAAACCTCATGGTTAATGATAAAGATTTTAAAACTATGTTATGACATCAACTCATAATTGGGGTTTATCGTTTCCAAAATCTGCTTCATGAACAAGAGACGATTAACTTCTCTTGTTAATATTTTGGGAGGTAAAAATGTATAAGTGAACCTTAAGTAATTTAAATCACGTTGTACTTTTTGTTGTTGTTCTGTTAGAGAAATTAAAACAGACTTTTTCTTGAGATCCACTTAAAACATCAGTTCCTGCTGAAAAAACGTCAAGTGTGGGGAAGGTTGGAATTCTGTTTGGTCTTAGAAAACGTCTTCTCAAGGGATCAGAGCTGGGATGCTGTTCAGTGTTCAGTATCACTTTACTGCTGAATGTTATATTACGTAGTTTCACAGAAAACTTGAGAAAAGGAAACAGTACAGACTTACAAAAAAGGATGTTGTGTTAACATCGAATGTCCGTTTACCCAGGACAGTCTTATTCATGTCTGCTGTCTTGGCGCAATTATTTTTCCTAGAATAATTATTTCTCATGTTCCTTTTTACTCTGCAAAATATCCCAGTTTGGACAATAAAATACGTGATTACCCTAGTTATATATTGTCCAAACGGGGGTAGTCTGTTTTATTTCTCAAAATCTAACAAGAGGTTTTTTTTTTTTTTTTTTTTTTTTTTTAGAGAATTGGTGCCTCCTGCCTTGAGCTAAGCCCCTTGAAGGATACATATACACTAGTTTTTATTTTCTTAGAACTCAGGACACTGGTCTTTGGTTATTGGTTAAAAGTTAGTCTCTGACTGCGTCTATAGCTGTGCTACACATCGCATTTAGTTCGCACTGTGAACTCTGTCCCGGGGCAGGAGGCAAAACCGTCCACTTCCTGCTCTTTGATTGGGCAGTCAGAGAGGAGATGCCACACGTAGTCATCTCAGCAAAGGTGGGCCCCGTGTTCCTCTGTCTCATCTCTCTGGTCCTTCCCTCATTCAGCAGTCCCTTGTCCCTCACCTTGAATGTGGTAGGCACTGTGCCGGGAGGCAGGGGAGGGAGCAGGCCCATCCCCTCATAGTTGAGCCGTGCTGGAGACAGTGACGGACGGACGGAGGCGCTTGCTCTCCTGTGCGTCTGTGCAGCTGGCCACCATCTGCTGCCACCTGTCTGGCCACTGAGTCCTTTTCATTTCCTGTTTTGTCCATTTTCCCATTTTCTACTGATCTTTTTTTAAAAAAACCCGTTTTATTAAACTTAGTGGCTTGATTTTAAACTTTCCTCCTAAATGCACTGAGTTGAGATATAAAATATTAGAAAATAATTCCAGCTAGCTAGACTAAAAAGAAGGATCCCAAGAGAATGATTTTAAAAATCAAATGTCTAGGAGTTCAAAATCCAAATAGATTGTATTTATTCATTCACGCAGAGAATGTGTGTGTATGGGTAACACCTGCCGAGGGCAGGTGCTTAGCTAACGGGGGACAGAGTAGTGATGACATGGGTTTTGCATACTCTGGAATTTTGTGCTTCAAAATAGTCTCCCAAGAGCATTTGATAGGCTGTTACTTAGAACTGCCTTCAGAATCTATAGAACATTAAAAAAAAATTTCCCTCTAAAGTGAAGTTAGCTTAATTTTTTCATTTATGAAAAGGGTACTGTTAAGCAAATAAACTTGAAGAAAAGCATACATAAGTAAGAGTGATCTGAAATCTTATTGAGTTGAAACAAACTTCGAAATAGGACTTTAGAAATATTTTAAGTAATTTCAGTATTAAAGTCCATAGTAAAGTACTGGTACCCTAGGCATTGGAATGTCCAACGTGATGTCATCAGGTGTGTTAAACTACTCTTACCGTAGTGATTAGCATGTAGGATGGAATTCATTAAGATCACAACTCAAGTACCAAATGAAGAGAAAGCTTGAATCTTCCTTTTTACCACGACTCAGGCTTCTTCCTGCAGAATTCAGCACCCCCCAGGAATGGGGTGCTGTCCCTAAGGGTGGCCTTCTGGGTTGGCTCCAGCGAGGCTCCACAGAGAGTGAGGACTCTACTACGCAGTTGCTGTATTCTATTCTTGTGTTGGTTTTTTGAGAGTAGGTTCTGTATCAATCCTAATAAACAGAATTATCTTCAAAAGACAATTGTTTGTTCTTTGGAGCCCCTCACTGAGTGAAAGTTGATAGTGGGCTAGGAAAGTACAGTCAAGGAAAGTGACTTGACTTGGTCAGTTGACAGTCTAGCTGAGGAATCTGATTTTATGTTAATGGCTTACATCTAAAGAAGGACACGTGAGGACATTTCCAAGACAGTTTATACCTTCCCAAGGCTAGAAGCTTTGCAATTGCAATCTTCACGTTGTAGTCTGTTTCTGGTTTCAGATTAAACTTAACACCTGCCTCCCTGTCTTGGAAACAAAAATGTAGTAAAGACTCTCCATGATACCATCTTTATTTAAATTATTTCAGTTCTGTGAGACTTTTGTCTTATTTTTTAAAATGTATTCTGAGCACTTTTCTTTTTTATTCTGAAAGATAGAGGCTATTATCAGATAAATATATTATTCATTTGATTAAAATTATTTAGATAAGAAATTATTACTGTTTATGTTTACTTTGAAACTGCTTATTCTAATTTTTATCCATTTTGAAAAATATCATTTGTATATGACTTCTTATGTATGGGAATTTATTATGTAAATGGACATTTTCAGATTTCTGGACAGTGTGGTTTGATTTTATGGGCTTTTTTTTTTGGTAGGATAAAGATGAGAAAGATGATCAGTTACTTAAAATGTGTCTATTGTTGCTTGCTTTAAAGAAGGAAATAAATAGAAACAATTGGGAAATGTTTGAATTAGAAGTCACTCAAATGTGTGTTATTTTCTAAAAGAGAACCAGTGACTATAAAAGACAAAACAAGTTTGACTGCGTGTTTCTTTTTGTGTACTTGTATATGCTTTTTGAACAGTCCATTTGATAAAGCTTGAATAAAACTTTCTATCTGCAATGACTCTTGCTGGTCATTACTTAAAAGACCTGTGTTTTCATCTGTCAGATTCTTAGATACATTTAACTATAGTGAATATGCAGAAAACAGAGGTTTTCTTTTGACTGTATATGACTTTCTTTTGACTGTATATGAATGACAGTGTTTAATTTTCAGTGATTAGAATTCTAGACCACTTGGTTTCCTAAATCAAAGCATGATGGATTTCTCTCTCAGGAATAAATAAAAGTAGAGCGAATCTTTGGAGAAGGCAATGGCACCCCACTCCAGTACTCTTGCTTGGAAAATCCCACGGATGAAGGAGCCTGGTAGGCTGCAGTCCATGGGGTCGCTAGGAGTTGGACATGACTGAGCGACTTCACTTTCTCTTTTCACTTTCATGCATTGGAGAAGGAAATGGCAACCCACTCCAGTGTTCTTGCCTGGAGAATCCCAGGGACGAGGAAGCCTGGTGGGCTGCCGTCTATGGGGTCGCACAGAGTCGGACACGATTGAAGTGACTTAGCATAGCATAGCATAGCATAGATCGAATCTTGCTTTAAGCAAAAAGTCTGGATTTTCACAAGATAAATTAGGGAGTAGATGTTCTTTTATCCAGAAGAATTTGAAATAAGATTTAAGTAGCCAATTCAAGTATTAATTTCTCTTAAAAACTTCAGTTTTCAGAGGAATTTTCATAAATATGTCATAAAGCAAGGTGTGCTTTCATTGTTCATAAGAGTCCATGGTATATTTATAGAATACATTTTAAGTCTTTTTACAGTAAAGGGGATCCTCGTAGGTTTATGATAAAATGAATCCTGTTTCCCAAGCAACTTAACTATTAAATTCCCACTAATATTTTCTCCGGAATGAAAATAGCTTTATTGTTTTTCTTATTTGAAATGGACAGTGTTCACCAGAAAACATTTAGACAATATAGAAAAGTATACCAAAGAAAATAAAAGTCACTCATAATCCAATCACTGTTACTTCTCTCATTCACATTTTGGTGTATGTCCTTTCAAACTTTTTTCTACCAATATGTATGTATGTATTTTGTTTTATTTTGAAATAAAAGTGAAATTATGGCATGTATATTGTTTCACAATTTTTTCATCTATATTTTTGAGCATCCTAATTTACTGTGAAAATGAAAATAGATAGGAAAAATAATCATTTAAATGGCTGCATAATATTCCACTGTGTCTATACGGTTTTGAGAAAGGAAGTTGAAGTAGAATACTTCAGCTCTTCACGGATGATGGGAGTTGTAATTGAGGGACATTACTTTTCATAGTTCTTTGTAACACTTGGCAACATGGTTTTTACTCCTCATTGCCTGATTCCCTTGACCTTTCGCTGGAGGATAGGAATTTTCTCTTTACTTGAAGGATCAGAAAATGTGTAGCTTTTAAAGCTTAGTGCCCCTCCTCTGATTGTCCCTCAACTAAATATTTTCTGGAAGATCTACACTATTGTTCTTACAGTCTGCATGCCTCTAAAAATTTCTAGTTAGAAAATGTCTTCTTTAAAAGCTTAAAGTTATTTAAAGCCAATTAAGATTCTAATTCATTGATTCTTTGTGGAACAGAGATCTTTAAAATGGGTACCTAGAAAGAGTGGAAACCATACTACTATTTTTAATTTGGCTAAGTATTTTACTTTTTAAAAGTACATTGGTTAAGATTTAATTCTAAGGGAGATAAAGTAAAATTGCCTTCTTCATACCTCTGCTGTGCTTAGTCGCCCAGTTGTGTCCAACTCTTTGTGACCCCCTGTGTAGCCCTCCAGGCTTCTCTGTCCATGGGGATTCTCCAGACACGATACTGGAGTGGGTTGCCACTCCCTTCTCCAGGAGATCTTCCCAACCCGGGGATCAAACCTAGTTGTTCCGCATTGCAGGCAGATTCTTTACCATCAGAGAATGTCTGCTGCTGCTGCTGCTGCTGCCAAGTCACTCCGGTCGTGCCCGACTCTGTGCGACCCCATAGATGGCAGCCCACCAGGCTCTGCTGTCCCTGGGATTCTCCAGGCAAGAACACTGGAGTGGGCTGCCATCTCCTTCTCCAAGAATGTCTAGTTGGTGGTTAAATTCATGTCTTCAATCCAGTCCTATCCAGAAAATATTTTCAAATTAACTGATGCAATTGAACCATGAATTAAAGTTGCTGAGTATTATTTGCATGCCAAACTTTTATTGTTTTAGACCTTCAAAGTAGCTTGCAGGGTTGTATAGCTTGGTTTCCTCATTACATCTTTTCACCTGCAATATGAAGAAACTATTCCAAATAGAAATGTTTTTCTTTTAAAAAAAAAAAAAAAAAAAACCTAGCAGAGAAAATCTTAATGTTACATGGCATTTGTGATTTTCAATAGTTAATTACCTGTCAATATGGCACTCTAAATATTTCAGCCACATTGGGGGAAGAGAGAGATTCTTCACTCATCTGGCATGCATAAAGCTGACTATTAGCGACTAGCACAGATACCTTGTTGCTTTCATTGTTAGATTTTATTAAACTCAGTATGCAAAAAATAATTTTTAAACATTTATTTATTATTTATATGTTGCATGCTAGAGCACTTACTCCAGAAAGGTATAAATGTTGGACTGCCAACTTCCATAATTCAACACTGGGGTTTTGGATCATGCTTTCCCCTGAACCTTAATTTTTCTTGCTTTTGTCAGTCTGTGCCAGGGTCTTAAAATCATGGAACACAGGCCTTTTTTTTTTAAATTAGCATTAAATTAGAACTCATGAATACTTCATGAAGTCCAATTCATCACTTTGTTAATTCAGTATTCAGTGAGTCTGAATAGCATCTCTCAACTAATGGAGCTTTTTAATCGTGAAACAAGAAAAACAGCATTTTAGGCTGGGGGATTCAGAGCTTAAGACTCTTAGCTCAGTTGTATGTGAATAGTTCTATGCAGTTTTCCAGCTCATTTTAAAATACAGAGAGATGACCAGTTTGTAATTTGGAAGCTGACCTTTATTGATGAAGTTATTTTATTGACTAAAGCAAAGATTACAGAAAACGAAGATCATGGCATCTGGTCCCATCACTGCATGGGAAATAGATGGGGAAACAGTGGAAACAGTGTCAGACTTTGTTTTTCTGGGCTCCAAGATCACTGCAGATGGTGACTGCAGCCATGAAATTAAAAGACGCTTACTCCTTGGAAGGAAAGTTATGACCAACCTAGATAGCATATTCAAAAGCAGAGACATTACTTTACCAACAAAGGTTCGCCTAGTCAAGGCTATGGTCTTTCCTGTGGTCATGTATGGATGTGAGAGCTGGACTGTGAAGAAGGCTGAGCGCCGAAGAATTGATGCTTTTGAACTGTGGTGTTGGAGAAGACTCTTGAGAGTCCCTTGGACTGCAAGAAGATCCAACCAGTCCATTCTGAAGGAGATCAATCCTGGAATTTCTTTAGAAGGAATGATGCTAAAGCTGAAACTCCAGTATTTTGGCCACCTCATGCGAAGAGTTGACTCATTGGAGAAGACTCTGATGCTGGGAGGGATTGAGGGCAGGAGGAGAAGGGGACGACAGAGGATGAGATGGCTGGATGGCATCACTGACTCGATGGATGCGAGTCTGAGTGACCTCCGGGAGCTGGTGATGGACAGGGAGGCCTGGCGTGCTGCGGTTCATGGGGTCGCAAAGAGTCGGACACGACTGAGCGACTGATCTGATCTGATCTGATGTATATATGTATATACACAGAGCATCTGCTTAACTAAGGCTTGCTGGTAATAGTATGATTTATTCTCAGTTTTCAAAGAATCAATTTGATAAAGGATTTGGATACATAAGATTTGCAAAAGTCATCCGACTGATAAAGCTGTTCTGTCTGATAATAGTCTCTAGTCACATGATGTCTATTTAATTAATAAAAATTTCATTCCTCAGCCTCACCAACCACATCTCAAATGCCCAGTAACCACACGTGGCCCTGGCTCTCCCATTAGTTTCCTGGGGCAGCTGTAACAGGTCACCACAACCTGGCTATCTTAAAACAACAAGAATTTAGTTTCTCACTGTTTTGGAGGGTAGAAGTCCTGAATCAAGGTATCAGCAGGACCATGCTCCCTCTGATGGATCCAGGTGAACCTTCCTTTGCCCATTCCGGCAGTCCTGTGTGTGTTTGTGGGTTCACATGGCCATCTTCCCTGTATGTATGTTTCTCTGTGTCTTCTCACCTCGTAGAATTCCAGTCAGATTTAGAGTCCACCTCAATCCAGTATGACCCCATCTTGTGTGTGTGTGTGAGTCGCTCAGTCGTGTCTGACGCTTTGCAACCCCGTGGACTGTAGCCCCCCAGGCTCCTCTGTACACGGGATTCTCCAGGCAAGAATACTGGAGTGGGTAGCCATTCCCTTCTCCAGGGGATCTTCCCAACCCAGGGGTTGAACCTGGGTCTCCTGCTTTGCAGGGGGATTCTTTCCTCTCTGAGCCACCAGGAAAGTCCTTAATGTATCTGCAAAGATCCTAATTCCAAATAAGTTCGGGTCACTTTCACAAGCACCTGGAGTGAGGACTTGAGTATACTTTTTGGGTGAGGGGGAGTCACAATTCAGCCCCCAGGAGCTGCCAAGTTGGGCAGCACAGATACATCCTACTTCTTCAGTGAAGCAAGTTCTATTGAATGGCACTGCTGTAAGGTGATTTTTTTAAACAGTTATGACTTGATAGTTGTTTAAAGTGTCTATATGGCAAAACACCATGGAATGACTACAGTAAACCATTTGGGGCAACTTATTTTGACACTTCCTAGTTTCTCTTATTTCCACTGTGCAATTTATCCCATCTTTGACTAAAGGACATTTGTGCATATGTATGAATTTGTGGTATCTCACTACCCTGGGGCTGGGTCAGTTTCCTAAGGTAACTACCATGTCCTTATGATTTAAAGGTAAACTCTGTGCAGGGATTTCCCAAAGGAAGTCAACCCTGAATGTTCACAGGAAGGACTGATACTGAAGCTGAAGCCTCAGTACTTTGGCCACCTGATGTGAAAAGCCAACTCATTGGAAAGGACCCTGATGCTGGGAAAGATTGAAGGCAGGAGGAGAAGGGGACAACAGAGGATGAGATGGTTGGATGGCATCACTGACTCAGTGGACATGAGTTTGAGCAGACTCTGGGAAGTGTTGAGAGGCAGGGAAGCCTGGCATGCTGCAGTCCTTGGGCGTCCCAAAGAGCCAGACAGCACTGAACAATAATGTACAGAGATAGTGTCTCTTTAAAGAACAATTTGAATGGAAGATTAATTTAGAAATATACACGATTTCTGCTATTATTTCCATTTTTGCATCTTTCTAGTTGTTTTGGTTACATGTTAATTTTGATCAAATAGAAAAAATTTATAAACTTATCAGAATCTATAGTAATAAAATGATCTAAATGCATCTCCCAAAAGCAGTCTACCAAAAAAAAAAAAAAAAAATGCAGTGACTGACAAAAGAAAAGTGGGAAAAATAAATGTTCTTTTCATCTCTCTTGTACTGTTAATCTACAGCTGGTGGTTACCTCACATGAGTAAGTGGACTCAGAAGACAGATTAGATCTATTTATAGCTCTGCTTTTTAAAGAATTTTTATTCCTTTATTATTGTATTTTTAAGGGTAATTTAATTACCATTTGCCCCCCTGGTATAGCCTACTTCTAGCCAAAACTGTGTGTCAGTGTTGTCAACCTGGAGACCTTACAGAATTTCACTAGAGGCATGTTACTTAGATACAGATAAGTTAATTTGGACTCATTTCACCAAAACTGAGCAGAGCTGGTGGGGAGGGAGGTCAGAGGAGCCTTCGAGATTGGTCAGTGGCCCCTGGAATTTCCGCACAGTGTGAGTGGCGATTTCTACAGAAATGAAGAAATACTGTCTCTAGTCTCCCTGGTTTTCTGCCTATTCTTGAGATCCATCTTGTGACTCACTGAATCCTATTCCATCCCCTAATTTATTAAGAAGGCCAAAGAAACATCTGGGCACGGCCAAGTTGTACCTACAACAGCTGGTGGCTCACGCTCGAGCTTGTTAATATTTCTGCTCACGTCACCGAAGATTCTGTTGGGAAAGTCTGGAAATAAAGAACCCAAGTCTAGAGAAGAAATCTGGAGAACAGTTTGAGCTTATTGTCCCAAGTCTGTATTAGCCTTTACTGCATTAAGCTGCGGAAACTGTTACATGTCAGCCTCATCAATGAGTGATGGTCGTGGGTCTTGCTTATCGGCTGGTTTCTTATCTAGCCACTTCCCCATCTGGATCATATGTGGAGAATCAAAGAGTAAGGAGAAATAAAAGAAGCAGGCTTACCTGTTAGCAGCTAAAATGGGCTCATGCCTTACTCACGGGGAAAGCCACTCGGACCGTGTGGCATAAGGAGGAGAAATTTGGGGTGTCACAGTGAAAGGATAGCACCATCTGGAAATGACAAGTGAATGGAAGGGGCACACGACGGTGCTGAAGGTGCAGCGGATATCCAGCACTGGCCCCACGGACAGGGCGTCCGGACACGGGGAAGGAAGATGGACCAGGTGGGGAGGTGCTGACGTCAGGCCTAGAGCAACCTTCTGACTGTATTCCACTAGCAACTGGATCATTTTATAAGCCTTAATAGATTTAAAAAAAAAAAAAAAAAAAACGCGCGGGGGAACCTGGACTCTACAGTCAAGCAGTTTCAGCTTCCAGGATCACTTTAACTCATTGCGTGACCTTGGGCAAAGCCCTGAGGTCAGCAGAGCTCACCTTTGTCATCAGGCGGGTGCGCTGGGGCCACGGAGAAGACTGAATATGCCGTTCCGCTGTTCTGCCCATCGTACCTTGCCAAGGCAGACATCACCAAAAAGAAAGGTCATAGAAATAAGATTTTAACAAAATGTTTTTGTTTTATAAAAAGAGTAAATCCTACTAATCCAAGGCAGAGAAACATAAGCATCCCAACAGTCCCTGAGCACACATAGTTTCAGGCCAGTCAGTGTTGACTTTGGTGATGGCAGAGCTGAGTCGTCAAGGAAACAGTTAGAAGTCATTCATTATACTCTAATATGGGCTTCCTGGTGGCTCAGTGGCAAAGACTCCACCTGCCAATGCAGGAGACACAGGTTTGAACCCTGGGTCAGAAAGATCCCCCTGGAGAAGGAAATGGCAACCCACTCCAGTATTCCTGCCTGGGAAGTCCCACGGACAGAGGAGCCAGGCAGGCTGCAGCCCATGGGGTTGCAAAAGAGTCAGACACAACTTCGCGCCTAAAACAACAACAGCAACATACTCTAATACAGGAAAATGTAGAATCCATTTTAAACATTTCCATTCAAAATTGTTTTAAAGCAATGAAAAGACTCTATTGCCGGATAAATTACAGTCATCTGCCAAATTCATGATATTGAGAACAGGTCTTCAGGACCGTGCAATTAGAATCCACTTGCAACGTCTGCTCCAAAAGATACTCTTAATGTTCAGAGGATAAAAACTTCCTAATGCCCGCCCTTCTCCAATAGAATGTGGAGAAATAATTGTAAACAGTTATTCACGGGAACCCAGGAAGAGAACCTCACTCCGGTGGGGCCACTATTCAGGACTTCCTTGGTATAATGGGAGAATAAAGTGGGTTTTGAGGCCTGGGACAATTACGCGCACTTTTGTTGGTTCTGGTGGAGACAAAACTGAACAACAGGGTATCTGGAAGGCCAGCAGCGTTGCGTGGTCTCCGCCGATCCCCTCTGCACAGCGGGCTGCCATATCCAGTTACAGCCTAGCTGATAATGACCTGGGTTGTTTTCATCTCACCCCCATGGGCTCCTTTTTTTTTCCCCCTCCTCTGCATTATCCTTCTGCATGAAGGCAAATTTGGGAGGAGGCACTCCCTCTTCCAATCGGCTTATCAAAGAGCCACAGTGAGCCAACAAACATCATCAACGAGGTCGGGAAAGCAAAAGCACATTTTTTTGAGAATGGAAAAGTGGGGATGTTGCATAGGACTGCAGCGTGCTGCCTAGGTGGGGCAAAGTGAGATGAGACCCAGAAATAGATTTGTTAGCTTTTACCACGCCTCCCCACCGCAAAAGTATCTCTATATTAATGGCAGTTTTCTCCAGCCTAATTAAAAGCGGCTTCTGTTGTGTGTGGAGCTGTGAACCCAACCCCTGGGCCAGCACGATTTGACACGGAGGCTAGCCGAGCTGTTTCCTGGGCTTTGTCAGAAGCCCTCTGCTTGCGGGTCACGTTCCAGCAACTGCTGCGAGCGCCCCAGTGGAAGCGGGTCAGCATCTCAGTGGCCGAATCTCCCATCCCATGAGGAGGTGGGAGAAGCACCTGCTTGTGCTTAGCAGAGAGGATGCTGGCCGAGGCCCCACCTCAACTCGCCAGACTCAGGCAGAAAGTGAGCGGTGCTGGGGAAGGTCTGAAACGTCTGAACGTCTTTGTTCTTGTTTAGAGTGCTGTTTGCACAGTTGATGCTGAACCTTAAGTGGAGCAGTCTTTCCTCTTTCTGCCCTTTCCGTTAAGTTTTCCAAAAGCCACCAGGGGGCAGAAAGAAACTTCCTTGCCTTTCCCCACCGCCCCCTCCGTTTTGATTACACAGGGAAAGGTGAATTTTTTTTCTTTTTATGGTCCATGAAGGCCAATGTTTTTTATATAAACTATGCTTCTCATGTCTTTAACTTTTTTCAGATGTGGGTTGTCTTTGGTAAAGAATCTGCCTGCAAAGAAGAAGACACAGAGGCTCAGTTTTGATCCCTGGGTCAGGAAGATCCCCTGGAGGAGGAAATGACAACTCACTCCAGTATTCTTGCCTGAAAAAGTCCCACGGACTGAGAAGCCTGGCATGCTACAGTCCAAAAGGTTGCAAAGGGTCAAACCCAATTGAGCTACTAAGCACTGCCTTGCACTTCTACAACTAAGGCTGATTGTGAGGGGGAAAACTGCATATACACAGCATTTTATACCTGTTAGCTGAAACTCCAGTACTTCGGCCACCTGATGCGAAGAGCTGACTCATTTGAAAAGACCCTGATGCTGGGAAAGATTGAGGGCAGAAGGAGAAAGAGACGACAGAGGATGAGATGGTTGGATGGCATCACCAACTTGATGGACATGGGTTTGGGTGGGCTGTGGGAGTTGGTGATGGAAAGGGAGGCCTGGCGTGCTGTGGTTCATGGGGTCGCAAAGAGTTGGACACGAGTGAGCGACTGAACTGAATGGTTTCACTACACAACCCTTAGGCCTGACCAGCATCCCAGTCTCTCCTGTGTTACCCTCCATGTTTCCAGCCTCATGGGGCTAGTACTGGCCCTTAGTACCTCTTATTGGGATTATTGCAAAAGCCAGTGTCCACCCGGCTTCCTCCAGCCAGTTTAACAGCCCCATGTACCACCCATTTGATCCCACCCTCCTGGTCCCACATCAGACAGCAACTCATTCCTTTCTGTGTGAAGCCTAAGCTACCCCACCTGCCCCAGCTTCTCCAGCTGTCCTCCTTCGTCTCCCTTCCATCAACTCCAACCCCAGCTCTTTCTTTCCTGGGTCTGCTCCTTCGTCAATCATGGCCGATCCTTTCCAGCAACACGTGGTCAGATCTCCGGGGTCCAGACCTGGTACCGCCTCCTCACCAGCACCTCGCCTACAGTGTCTGAATTCCGTCTTCGTAATAGCAATTCTTTCTTAAATTTTTATTGGTGTATAGTTGATTAGCAATTTAATCTTTTTTTAATTAAGTTTAGTTTTGGGCTGAGCTGGGTCTTCGTTGCGGCCCGCGGGCTTTCTCTAGTTCTGGAGAGCAGGGTCTACTCTTCCTCGCACGGGCTTCTCATTGCAGTGGCTTCTCGCTGCAGAGCACGTGCTCTGGGCACGTGGGCTTCAGTAGTTGTGGCCCCCGGGTTTAGTTGCCCTGTGGCACGTGGGATCTTCCTGGACCAGGGAAGGACATTGAACCTGAACCAGATCCATCAATCAGCCTGGACTGGGACATCGAACCCATGTCCCCTGCATTGGCAGGCAGATTCTTTTCTTTTTTTTTTTTTAATGTTATATATATTTTTTAATTTTTTTTTAATTGGAGGATAATTGCTTTGCCGTGTAGTGTTGGTTTTTGCCATCAGATCAGATCAGATCAGATCAGTTGCTCAGTCGTGTCCGACTCTTTGCGACCCCATGAACCGCAGCACGCCAGGCCTCCCTGTCCATCACCAGCTCCCAGAGGTCACTCAGACTCGCATCCATCGAGTCAGTGATGCCATCCAGCCATCTCATCCTCTGTCGTCCCCTTCTCCTCCTGCCCTCAATCCCTCCCAGCATCAGAGTCTTCTCCAATGAGTCAACTCTTCGCATGAGGTGGCCAAAATACTGGAGTTTCAGCTTTAGCATCATTCCCTCCAAAGAAATTCCAGGATTGATCTCCTTCAGAATGGACCGGTTGGATCTCCTTGCAGTCCAAGGGACTCTCAAGAGTCTTCTCCAACACCACAGTTCAAAAGCATCAATTCTTCAGCGCTCAGCCTTCTTCACAGTCCAGCTCTCACATCCATACATGACCATAGGAAAGACCATAGCCTTGACTAGTAGGTATACACATGTCCCCTCCCTCTTAAACCTCTCGTAGGTGGATTCTTAACCACTGGACCACCAGGGAAGTCCAGCAATTCTTTCTTAAGACTGGAGAAAACCCAGACAACTGGGGTCCTAGGAACGATGCATGTGTTTTCAGTAGAGGCAGCCAAGGACTGGCCTTGTTGGAGAAACCTCCCATCAGACACAGACAAAATCCCATTCCACCCCTGTTGCTGCTGCTGCTAAGTCGCTTCAGTCATGTCTGACTCTGTGCGACCCCATAGACGGCAGCCCACCAGGCTCTCCCGTCCCTGGGATTCTCCAGGCAAGAACACTGAAGTGGGCTGCCATTTTCTTCTCCAATGCATGAAAGTGGAAAGTGAAAGTGAAGTCACTCAGTTGTGTCTGACTCTTAGTGACCCCATGGACTGCAGCCCACCAGGCTCCTCCATCCATGGGATTTTCCAGGCAAGAGTACTAGAGTGGGGTGCCACTGCCTTCTCCGACCCTACTACACCATAAAGACATCCTAGGCGTCTTACCATTAGTCTTAACACTAGTCTTAACCCTGGAGAACGCGTGCAGGTGTCATGGGGACCTGAGATCAGCCTCCACAACGCCAGGTGGGATCGGCTCCTCACAGTTAGTTTCCCAGCATGGCGTGCAGACGTGTAGGAAGCACTCTCAGAAGAGAGTCCAAGGTGGAACGTATTGAACTTTGCGGGGTCTTAACACGTGTGAACAGTGAGAGAAAGGAGCGCACAAAGGGCCCATGAGCAACTGGGGGTTGTCGCGTCTCAGTAGGGAAGGGCATGTGGAGGCACATTGGCTGTTGGTAGACTGCTTGCTGTGTGTAATGAATTCCTAGCCTAATGGGCACGTGGATCCCAGTACTCAGGGCAGGCCTGTTTTTGGTTTAGAGCTCACACACCAAAAAGAAAAAAAAATTACAGAATGCACAATATGAGTTGAAAATTCTTAAAGGAGATCAGTGTAATCCCTCTTTAATTTGGTCTTTTCCTCTTAAATTCATTTCGCATATGGGAAGACATTCGTGCAACGAACACAAGGGTATTTTTGCACATGCTGAACACTCTTTGCCCTGGGAGAAGTCCTTGCCCCTAATTGAGATCCTGACGGGAGGCAAACCTTGCAAACATAGCTCTGCAAGTACAGAAAGGAGCTCTGACCACCGGTAAGTGGACTTTGGGATAGTGTCTCCTCTTTGGATCTCATGCATCCCTGGATTCCTCCATAGCATTTGGGTGGGAGTGCTGAAGTACAGTGAAACATAACCTGTGAAGATGTCATTGCTATTTACTTTGCCCTGAATGCATGGAGTCTTCCTGCGTTGTATGAGGCACTGCTTTTCCTTGAAGCTCCTGAGGCCCTCAAGGACAGGCCTCCTGATTGTGTGAGGAGTGTCACTCAAGACATTTGAACCATGAGCCGCTCACAGTGCCATTTGCTGAAAAACACCACGTCTCCCAGTAGCAGAACATGCCCCTTACCCCTGGGTGGCCAGGAAGGGGTGCTTCCGGGGCAAGCAGCCCTAATACTAACCCAGCACATCCTAGGACTGCAGACCCGTGTCTCTCCTGGAAGCCCAGGGCTCTCCACTAGCTAGCTCTTGAAAAGCCCAGTGCAAACCCAACACCACACACATACAGTTCATTCATTGATTGATTTCTCGGTGGACATATCCATCCAACAACCAGGATGCGCCTGTCCTGGGCCAGGCGTTGTGCTTGCCACTGAGTGAACACGACAGAGGGAGCCCCCGTCTTTCTGGAATCACGGGCTAGAGAGGGAGACAGACAGACAGACAGCTGACAGGTGAACAGATAGGCAAGAATGCTCTGTTGTGCCCTGTTGTACAAAAGCCCCCTTGAAATGGGGTGACAGGGAAGGCCTTTTTGAAGCGGTGACAATAAATGTGTCATAGACGAAGAATTGTCACTTGGCATCTGCCTCTACAAGGTCATGAACCCCGGCAGTCGCTGACTTTCAACACACCCCGAAGGAGCTCAGGGCAGTGGTCAGGAATGAGGCATTCTGTGCCCTGGGGGAAACTGGAAGAGCAGATTTTTCAGGAGAAGGTTTTATCAGCCCAATTCTTGTATCTCTTCATGTCTAGAAAAGAATTAAAATCAGCAATGGAGACAACTGCTCCTGACAACTAGCAGCAACCTTCTACAGAAATGTGTGCTCGACTGCACACAACCCCTCTGAGCTCTCTGAGAGGCTATCTCCTGGGCTGTAGTCTTCATTTTTCCCCAAATAAAACTTAACCCATGACTCTCACATTGTGCATTTTTTTTTTTCCCCACAGTCAACAGTGTGTTGAGTGTATGAAGCTATGACTACACGCACACCTGGAGTTCATAGAGAGTCACACTTCAGTCTTCGGAAAAAAAAAAAGCAAAAGTGTTAGTTGCTCAGTCTCATCCGACCCTTTGTGACCCCATGGACTGTAGCCAGCCAGGTTTTTCTGTCCAGGGAGAACTGGGATTCTCCAGGCAAGAATATTGGAATGGGTAGCCATTCCCTTCTCCAGTGGATCTTCCCGACCCAGGGATTGAACCTGGGTCTACTGCATTGCAGGCGGATTCTTTACCTTCTGAGCCACCAGGGAAAGCGTCTTGGGAAATAAACTCAAAGCCAGGAGACAGAAAGCAAGTTGGGCTAAGAGCACAGATGAAATCCAGCAGACATACTTAGGAAGAAAATCGAAGGCTAGCAAAGTGGTTTCTTGAGAGAGTTGATATTTATTTGCCCTACAGTCGATTTTGGGAAAGGAGGTCAAGGAGGTCCCTGCAGAAGGCATGGTTTGAGACCCCAAGTGGAGGCAGAAATACAAGGGAGCAGCATGTGGTTTAATTCTGCTGAAATCTAGATAACTTGAAAGAAAGTCATGGCGATACAGTTGTACAGGCCTAGGGGACATCTCACAGTGGGTGGGCTCGGACGTGCTGTTGTGTTCAAGCCCCGGGACTCACTTTCAATGAGGTGAGGGTAGCCATGGCTGGACGGACGGATGGCCTGTGAGGAGTCTCCCCAGCAGAGAAGAGAGGAAGCCACATCCTCATCGCCCAAGATAGAAATGGAGTGCACCCGCACAGAACCCGCACGCCTAGGTGTTCTCTTACTATCAGCTAAACTGGCTTGCTGTTTTCACCAGGAGGCTGGAATATTTGGGACTCCTAAGTCTCTCCTATGGGCTTCCCAGGTGGCTCAGTGGTAATGGATCCACCTGCCAATGCAGGAGACGTGAGTTCGATCCCCGGGTCAGGAATATCCCCGGGTCAGGAATATCCCTCGGAGGAGGAAATGGCAACCCACTCCAGGATTCTTGCTGGGGAAATCCCACGGACCGAGGAACTTGGAGGGCTACAGTCCATGGGGTCACAAAGAGTTGGACACGACTGAGCGGGCATGCAAACCTCTCCTAAAAGGTGCACCCCGTGTGAGGGGGCGGCAGGGCAGAAAGCCAGAGGACCCCCTCCCCACCACACAAGAACAAGCCCTGCAGGGGCGTAACTGGTTGATGGTGAGGCCAACACATAGGATTTGCCAGAGGGAAAGAAAAACAAATATGGGAAAGGAGAAATCTGAAACTCTACATATACCTGGCGTTTATAATATAGGCATTCTCAGCTAAGATCACTTCATAGTACTTTTCTTTGAGAATATGTGTGAATCTCCGCTTTAGATCGTTTCTTTATTCCTCTCGAAGTATGGATCCATGCTATTCAAGGTGACTGATTCTTGTCTCAGATGATAAAGAGAAAGCAAATACTTGTTTTATTTAAGTTGTGTCATTGGGTTTTTCTTCCCCTTTGTAAGAGTGAAGCTGGAAAATCCCCACCTACACCTTTTTTATATGTAAGATGACTTGGCTCCTGCCAGTCCTGACTGTCCCTGAATCTGTTTGGATGGGGCCTCTGTCTCCCTCCCAAGAAGGCCCCAGCAACTCTAAGACACCAGAGAAGTGCTCTGCCCACTCCCCACTCAGCTCTTTTGTGTGCTCCCATTACATACATCCTCGACAGCAAGGTCTCAGGGGGGTGAGTAATCTAGGAGGTCGCCAACATCAGGACTCCCGGGGCCCAGTCTGAAATAAGACACCTTGCTCTGCGTTGTCCTGGCCACGAAATCTAGTACTAGCACCCCATTTCCTCAGGGAGACGTGGGGCCACGTGTTCCAGACCCCCACACAGCTCCTATTAATAAGGGACAAGCGACCGAAACCACATGTCTTGCTCGGAAAAAGTCTGAGCTGCCCACATACCGTCTCTGGGGAAAGGGGATCTTTTACAACTCCTCGAGTCAGCCAGGGACAATGAAAACCAAATGTGTCCACTTTGCATGCAAGCCTACACAGACGTATTCACACACAAACATACACGCTTTGCAAATACTTATTATGTGTGCAGGTCGAGGGTAGTTTCTGCAGCTGAAGTGTGAACTGTCGATGGGTCTGTAGAAGGCAGAATCTCAGGATTAGGGTCATTCTGTTCACCGTGTTCTTTCCTCCTGTTACAGCTGAGAAACACTGTCACCAAAGTGTATTCTGCAGGAGATCAGCTGCCTCTGTATGTGGCTGACAAAATGCTGTCTGCGTCTCAGATTGTGTGTATTTTTAACTCTGTAAATATTCCTCCCATTTTCCTTCATCTCACCTTCGTTTCGCTGTCGGAGAAGGTGCAGGGCATTGCGTGTTCCCCACGATCAGGAGGTGTCACTGACCCCCCCGGCAGAGGCAGGGGACTGGTATTGCTGTTCAAAGAAGGGCTCTGGTCCCCAACCCCGCTGTGACAAACAGGTTTCACCTTGCACAATGAAGAGCTGAGAGTCCGCATCCCTGCTGTGGCCGGGTGGTGACACCTGCTCTTTAGCCAGGACTCCAGCCTCTCAGTGTACATGCCTTCACTGGAATGTTTCAGCCAGTTGGGGAGGCTTTTTGGCCCCATTCAGGGTGATGTAGTTGGTAGTACCCTCCATGTGGGGCAGCTTAATAAAAATTCCTTTATTCCAGCAGCGGCCCCTGGTTTCTGTTTTATTTCCTCCAGCGGTCTCATCCATGCTCATGGGGTCGCCTGTCATCCTCTCCTCCAGCCCCAGTTCTGCTTGCTAACACCTCCATACCTTCATGCCACTTGGTCCTCCACCACCAGCTCCTGCTCCTTCACTCGTGGTCCCCAAGTGGCATCAGTTCCCCCCTGGTCCATCTTGCAGCCTCCATGACCGATCACCCATGTGTCCAACATAGAATCACTTGAAAGCCTCGTCAACGCCAGCTCTGACGTAGTTCTGGCATCTTTGTCTTTGACACTGGGTTAAGTTTGCCCTCAGCTCATCCAGCACAGTAGTAGCCCCTTACTGGGCTGGCTGGCTTCAGTCTCCCAGTCCAGCTGCTGGTCTTGCTGAATAATAGACAAGGGACATTTCTTCTTAAAATCGGATAAGATAATGCCTTCCATGTCCTTTCATCGATTCCTGTTATTTCCTTGCCCGAGTCAACCTTTTATTGTTCAATTAAATGCTAACCTTCTAACATCACACCTGTTAGGACGGGTACTATCAAAAAAACCCCCACAAAATAATAGTGTTTGGTGAGAATGTGGAGGAAATTGGAACTCTTGTGCACTGTTGGTGGGAATGGTGAAGCCACTGTGGAAAACAGTATGGTGGTGCCTCAAAAAATTTAAAATAAAACCACATTGTTGCTGTTGTTGTTGTTCAGTCACTAAGTCGCGTCTGACTCTTTGTGACCCCGTGAACTTCGGCACGCCAGGCTTCCCTCTCCTTCGCTATCTGCTGGAGTTTGTTCACGCTCATGTCCATTAGGGCTTCTCTCGTAGCTCAGTCATTAAAGAGTCTGACTGCAATGCAGGAGACCTGGATTTGATCCCTGGGTTGGGAACATCCCCTGGAGAAGGAAATGGCAACCCACTCCAGTATTCTTGCCTAGAGAACCCTATGGACAGAAGAGGTTGGCAGGCTGCAGTCTATGGGGTCACAAGAATCGGACACGACTGGAGACTAAGTACACAGTACATGTCCATTGAGTCAGGGATGTTATCTAACCGTCTCATCCTCTCCCACTCTCTTCTTTTTCCCTCTATATTTTCTATCTTTCAGGGTCTTTTCCAACGAGTGGGCTCTTCACATCAAGTGGCCAAAGTATTGGATTCTCAGCATCAGTCCTTCCAATGAATATTCATGGTTGATTCCCTTTAAGATTGACTGGTTTGATCTCCTTGCTGTCCAAAAGACTCTCAAAAGTCTTCTCTAGCACCACAATTCAAAAGCATCAATACTTTGGCACTTGCCGTTTTTTACGGTACACCTCTCACATCCGTACATGACTACTGGAAAAACCATAGCTTTGACTATATGGACCTTTGTGGGTAAAGTGACCACTGCTGGGTATATAGCCAAGAGAACTGAAAGCAGGACCTCAAAGAGATGTTTGTACACTCATGTTTATGGCATTATTCACAACAGCCAGAAAGTGAGGGCAGCCCAGGTGTGCATCACAGATGAATGAATTAAAAAAATGTGAATGCATACAATGGAATATTATTCAACCTTAAAGAGGAAGGAAGGAAATTCTGACACATGCTACAACGTGAATGAAGCTTAAGGACGTTATATTGAGTGAAACAGACCAATCACAAAAAGACAAATGCTATCTGATTCTATGCAGATATCTGTAAATCAAATTCTGGAAGACAGGGAGTAGAATAGTAGCTCCAAGAAGTGGGGGGAGGAGAAATGGGAAGTTGTGGCTTTGTGGGTACAGAGTTTCAATTTCAAAAGATGAAAAAGTTCTCAAAATTGGCTATACCACAAAGTGGATATACCTAAAACTACAGAACTGTATACTTAAAATTCATTAAGATGCTAAATTTTATATGTATTTTACCACAATTAAAAAAAATTGTAATTGTTTACATTATGACATAGCAGCCTGGTTGTCTTTTGTGCTGTTTCACAAAGATGGATTTCAGTAATTGAGAGAAGTTAACTCTGAAAAGCGTGTGGAATTTGTAGAGTAACAAAATGATAAATTCTAAGGGCAACCAATCCTTTCTTCTACGAAGGGTGAATTAGATTCATGCAGTAAATGTATACTATTTAGAAGATTCCTTTAGACAAAGCTTTCCAATAGAAACTTTGCTTTGCTATTGACATGACCAGGGTCCGTGTTTCTACTTAGACCAGCATTTTCAGCAAGCGTAGGTAGCTGAGGATCTTGAATCTCAGGAGGGTAAATTGCAGGCGAACATGCTGATGTTGAAGCACAAAAGTCTAGGAGAGCAGTTACACAAATCTGGACCGTGCCTTTGACCATTTATCGGGAGATTTTCCATTCCCGTTTGAAAGGGAGAGAAAGAATAAGAACCAGTGTCCAGACCATTTTAATAAATACAAAGTTCCCCAAAAGGCCCACCATTCCAGACCTCACGGCTCCTGCCAAATCCTGTAAAAATAAAGATTAAACTGTGCAGAGTATTTGTTTTGTTCTGATTGCTGTTATTTTGTTTTGGTAATAGAAGTCCCCGGCATCTGGCCTAAGACAGTGCGGATGGCTCTAGCTTTTGATACCCTCCTCTCCTGCCCCTTAAAAGAAACCATTTCTTCCTTGGCTGAATAATATTCTCCTTTCCTGGAATCACACACTCAGCATAGCTCATGGGGAGCAGGACAGTGCTAGGCTGCCATGCTGAAGCACTGGGTTCTAGTACCAGCCAGCCTGGGTCTCACACTCCTCATCCTTTGTCAAGATTTTCTAAGTAATTTCAAGCTTGTGGAAATTTTGCAAGAACAGAACAAAGAAACCCTGCAAACCTTTTACCCCTGTTCTTCAAATGCTAATATTTTGCCTTTCTCTGTGTGTGTGTCTCATATAATCAGAGAAGCATGATCAGAATCAGGAAAGTAAACTGGCAAGACAGTGTTGTCTATAGCAGCTCTAATCTCACCAATCTTCCCAATAATGTTTTCTATTATTATCTTCTTTCCCCAGTCTAAGGTTGCTCATTAAGTCCACTTAGGCAGTGAAGTGTTTGTTAGTCACTCAGTCATGCCTGACTCTTTGGGACCCCATGGACTGTAGCCTGCCAGGCTCCTTTATCCATGGATTTCTCCAGGCAACAATACTGGAGGGGGTAGCCATTCCCTTGTACAGGGGATCTTCCTGACCCAGGGATCAAATCCAGATCTCCTGAACTGCAGGAGTTGGACACCACTTAGCGATTGAACACAACAAAGACGGTAAAGACTCAGTCATTTTTTTAAAAGACATTTTTTTGGTGTGGACCATTTGAAAGTCTTTACTGAACTTGTCATAATTGAAGGGCTTCCCTGGTGGCTCAGTGGTAAGAATCTGCCTGCCAATGCAGGAGACACAGGTTCAATCTCTGCGTTGGGGAGATCTCCTGGAGAAGGAAATGGCAACCCACTCCAGTATTCTTGCCTGGAAAATCCCATGGACAGAGGAGCCTGGCAGACTACAGTTCATAGGGATGCAAAAAGAGTCAGACACGACTTAATGACTAAACAACCAATCAATAATTAAAGATGCGTGTGTGATCAGCCGCTTTAATCGTGTCCAACTCTTTGCAACACTATGGACTGTAGCCGGCCAGGATCCTCTGTCCATATGATTCTTCAAGCAAGAACGCTGGAGTGAGTTGCCATCCCCTCCTCCAAGGGATCTTCCTGACCCAGGGATCGAACCCATGTCTCCCGTGTCTCCTGCACTGCAGGCGGGTTCTTTACCACTGAGCCACCAGGGAAGCTATATAACTGAAAATACCCTAAGGTAAATGAGAACGTTCACTTGATCCTCTGTTGCAAACGATTTAACTCGTATAGCTTCATAGTCACCAAGAAATTGTTCCTTTGAGGGAACAGGGGAATTAAGATGCAACACTTTAGAGGTATGAAGACTGCCTTGTCCGTAGGTTAAAATGACTGCTGCATCCCTGCACCAACCAAAAGCTCACAAGAAACTGAACAGGAAAAACAAGGAATAGAGAAAATGGTCATAAGAAGTTCATAGACTGGAGGCAGGAGGGAGGCCTCTGATGAAGCTCTGAGGACCACCATTCCTTGTCTACACTCCAAGTGCAGGCTGGATTAAACCTCTTGGGAAACATTGCCTGTGGTGTTGCTGTGAAACATACACTCATTTCTCTAGGAATGAAGTTTCTCAGTGGAGGAAATGTTGAGCTTTCAGAAACTGATGATTGGAAGGCAGGAGTTGGACTCAGAATCGTCCTTATCCTGCCCTTCTCTGCGCCCACCCCCGGCCCGGCCCAGGATTGTGTGTGCGTGTATGTGTGTAGGCAGACTCTTCTCAGGGTATCTTTGGTCAGGATGTACTTCTTTAGGTAAAAGAGTCTTTCATATAAAAGGGAATGGCAATAATCTATCACACTGTAGGAATGCTGACCTTATGAGAAGGTGAAGGTGAAGTCGCTCAGTCGTGTCCGACTCTTTGCGACCCTGTGGACTGTAGCCTACCAGACTTCTCTGTCCATGGGATTCTCCAGACAAGAATACTGGAGTGGGTTACCATTTCCTTCTCCAGGGTATCTTCCCGACCCAGGGACTGAACCCGGGTCTCCCACATTGGAGGCAGATGCTTTAACCTCTGAGCCACCAGGGAAGCCCAACCTTATGAGAATTGTGCTTAAAAAATTCAAATGTTATTAATTTAATAATATTGTTGGAAAGGGCTCCTTCCGGTTTCTCAGTATCAGATCAAAAAGTAGAGATGTGCTAGCTTGGAAAATATGGATTATTGCATTAAAAAAAAGAAAAGAACTTTTATTATGAAAAATTTCAATCATACAAATTAGAATAATATAATGAACCTCCATGTACCTATCACGTGGCTTCACCAGCTGTCATCTCATAGTGTCTCATCTCTCCCCTGTATCCCAAATCACCTCCCTATCCTAAATTATTTTTAGTAAAACTTGACATTGTATCACTCCATCGATAAGTATGTGTGTTTAAAAGATATAAGCTCTTAAAATAATTAATCACAACTTCATTATATCTTCATTATATCTCCATTTGTGTAATCCTCCATACACAATAATTCCTCCATAATTCCTTAACATCACTGAATATCTCTTCAGTGTTCACATTTCCTCAATTATCTTATAATTTTTTTTTTTTACAAATTGTTCAAAATCAAATCAAATCGCTAAGGATCCAAATTAGGTCCATACATTGCAATCAGTTCATATGCCTCTTAAGTTTATTTTAATTTGTAAGTCTTCTCTGCATTTCTTTTTCCCTTGGAAGTTATTTTTTGTAGAAACCTGGTCATTTGTCCTGCAGAATTTTCCAAAGTCCAGATTTTGTTGACTGCATCCCCATGGTATTGTTTAACCTGTTCTTCTTTCCCATGTACTTGTGGCACAGGTCATGCAGGAAATGAAGGATAAATGTTTGATCTTTAATTTACAGTTTTCAGGGTAATAAATTTGCTCCTTTTTCTCTGAAGGTAACGAAAACACACACACACACACATGTATGTTGCAGGAAAGGAGACCCCTTCCAGGGCCCAAGACTGGGCTTGTCTAACACTCTGAATGAACTGTCCAAGGACATACATGCTGACAGAGCAAGAGACTTTATGGGGAAGGGGCACCTGTGGGGAGAGCAAGAGGGTAAGGGAACCCAGGAGGATTACTCTGCCATGTGGCTTACAGTCTCTGGTTTTATGGTGACGGGGTAGTTTCCGGGTTGTCTGGCTAATCACTCTGACTCAGGGTCCTTCCTGGTGGCGTGCACATCGCTCAGCCAAGATGGATTCCAGTGAGAAGGATTCTGGGAGTTTAATAAGACATATGGACTGGCGTCTTCTGTCTCCTTTTAACTTTCCCTGAATTCTTCCAGTTGGTAGTAGCTTGTTAGTTCTACATTCCTTTCCAGGACCTCCTCTTAAGATAACTCATGCAAGTGGCTACTGTCTTGCCTGGCCAGGGCAAGTAGGTTCAGTCAGTATTTCCTCTAACCCATATATACATCTGTATATTGATTATGAACTTATGAATTTAAACATATTTAACATGTTTGAACATATTTGATGACTTTTAATCCTTTGCAATTGTTACCCTTTTTGAAGCTGCAAGAGTCCCATCTTTGGCCAGTGGAAGGTTTTTCTTTGGCAAATGGAAGCAAGTTCTTGGTAATAAACCATCCCGTCATTCACCAGTTCATTTGCTTATTCACTTAACTGAGAGTTTTGTGTCCTTATTATAGGCAAGACATAGAACTAGATGATGTAAAGAGTATAAAACTAAGTAAGATTTGGTTCTTGTGTGCTAAAGCTTACAGTCTAACCATGAGAGATAACATGTAGACTGATTGCACCTAAAAGGTGGTCTTGTAAAAGATACAGAAATAAGGATGTGTTGAAGAGAGTCGGAGGTAGAGCTGTTGCATAATTGTCAGGTATGCAGTCCTCTGCTCTGCTGTCCTCAGCATGAGATTCTATTTTGTGATCTCTATCTCCTACCACACTGCACATGTCCAGCCAGCAAGAAAAGTGGAGAGGGAAGGGAAGGGCAGGTTCCTACCTCCTAAGGTCAGCACCTGAACATTGTACATATCACTTCCACTCACCTACCAATGGCCACACCCAGCCACCAGGGAGGCTGGGAACTGTAGTCTTTACCTGGGTGACCGTGTGTTTGTTCACTTTACTGCGTGCAGTCTCTGTGTAGACCATCAGCTCTCCAAGTTTAGTCTGCATATGAATCACCTGGGGATCTTGTTAAAATGAAGACTCTGATTCAGTGGGTGGGGGTGTTGGAATTTTGCATTTCCAGCAGATGCAGCAATGCCATTGGTGCTTGGATCACACTCAAGGACCACACTTCAAGGGTGTTGATGACCACACAGGAGGGACTGTCTGCTTTCAGAATGGCTCTGTCTCACAGACCGTTTTGGTCTTCATTAATCCGTCACTTCTGCTCCCGTAGCTATTTGGGTAAATATCTTTGGAAGATGTTGAGTATTTATATTAAATACCCAGATAATGGGTCAGTGTGCGGAATGTAATTAGAAGTTTCTTTGCCCGAAGTAATTTGTGTGTTAGTTTTTGTTTAGAATCTGAGTTTTCCCTTAGGATCATCAAGTTTGGGCATTAGCATTACTAGCATAGTAATTTTTAAAGTGAGTTATTTTCTAAGTAGAAAACAAGTCACAGTAGCACACAGATTTCTTGGCATTATAAATATTTAGATTTGTGGCCTTCATCCAATTTTCTTCAAACACTTTTGAAAGTGTGAGTAATTGCACTTTACGCCAGTATAAATAGCATCTTTATTTCCTAGAGAAATCTAAGCACTTCAGGGCCCTTGGATTATGTTATCTTTTACATTTCGTGAATAAAAATAGAAGGAGCATCCCTGGAAGTGTTTCTTGCCTCCCTGGACCTGGCCAAGTCCCTTCTGCTCTGCCTCCCCTGCACCCTGCAGCTTGCCAGCGTGGCCCCTGAAAATGGTCAGACCCAGAATGGCAGGCCTGCCTCACTCTTGTTCACCTCTGGGTCCCCCAGCCTAGAATATTCCCAGTCCCTGGGGCTAGATTTAGAAGTTTGGATCTCTCCGTTTGTTTTGTCCCCAGCATCTGGCCTTTTCTGCTTGACCTGGCAGTGCCTGGTGCAGGGGCTTTGATCTTTCTCCAGCGAAGCACAACCAGGGCTTATCAGGCTAGCCCAGGGTCGTTAGGAAGATTACAAGAGGGAAGGTAAGTGGAAGCACTTTGTGAATCACAGCGTGTTACGCAAACACAGTAGAGCGTTACTCTGGGTAATAATGATATATTATTATAATTTTTGAGCATGTACCGCATGCCAGGAAGTAAATGCTGTACATAATTCTCTCCTTTAATTATCATCTCATTTCACAAATGGAGAAACTGAGGATTCAGTGATTGGGCTGAGGTTACTGAGCTGAACGGGCAGAGCCAGGACTCCCAGCCAGGCTGTCTCCAGAGCCTATGCTGTTAACGTGGATTCACTTAAATCTGATTCCATTATGAGGTGAGAACATATTTTGGGATGCGTTCAGGCTTGAGTCTGGAATTTTTAAATCACCGCTGTACTTCATTTCTTTTCATATTCCAGCGTGTGCCTTTACCTGCCGGACATGCCTCCTGGCACCTTTCAGTTCACGTCTTGTATGTGCGTTAGAAGCATGGAGCTGTGTAGAAGCCTTGTGTCTTGACACCTTATTGGTGGGGGATCTAAGCCTTAATCTGTACTTTTGGTTCACCTATGGGGAGGAGAGGAGACCAGGAAATAGGGCATGGGAGAAGAAAGGTAAAACAGTGCAAACTAGCAGATGCCCCCCGCCATCCGTCCGAGGTCCTGAAGTCTGTCCAGACTATTATCTCATCCTGTTCTCTGTGTTTCAGTCCAGATAATGTTCATTTCTCCCTCCTCCCTCTAACTTTGAAAATCACTTGCCCTATAGTGTGTTAAATAGGGATGCTGTGTGCTTTAGAAAGATGCACAAAAACGGAAAGGGAATTTACCTTACCCCCTCTGGGCATCTCAGTGAGCATTTTTAAAGATGCTTAATGAAGCATGGGGCTTCTTTAGAGCGGACTTGCATTTAAGCTGTGAGCTTTGGGTTTATTTCTTTCCCAATCTCATCTCTCTCTCCACCCCACCCCCAGCTCTGAACAGTTCCTATCCATCACCCCCTCACCAGGCAGCAAATGTCCTCCGGTTCCCTCCGCAAATCAGCACTCAGGGCGAGAGAAAGCAGCTTTGGGGAGTGACCTGAGTGGTCAGCTTGAGTGAAATGTGCACAATAAACTTCTCTCTGGACTGAATTCTTCTGTGAAGTGGCAATCACTTCCCAGACAGACAGGCCCTGGAGGACCCGCCGTTCTGCATCTTTTAATCACCGTTGCTATGGAGAAAGCCACTATTTCATTAGAGAAAGCGCCTTAACGCAATTAACACATAGCTCAGTTGTTCCCCATCCCTTCTGGGCCCCGGGATGGAGGGGTTGCTGAGGTATTGCTTTCCCTGGGGGCCCTGCAGGAAACAGCAGGCCAAACAGGGCAGGGAGGGGTCCCAGGAAGTAAACTCGGACTGGCTTGTAGATTAAGGAATGTCCAAAGGAGAATCCGGCTTAAAATGAACAAAAAGCTCAGAATGAGGACTGACTCTGTTTCAGAGCTAAACAAAACAAAATAAACAAAGAAAAGGTCTCTGTTGGCTACTTTTTGATTTTGGAAATGGACTGAAAATCTCCTCTTATTTTCTGGTGAAACTGATTTTTCTGCTCTTTCTTATTTCAATTCGGTTTTTTACCCCAGCACCGGGACAAATCAGTAGCGTGGTTGAGTGTATGTAGCCATGAACGCTGCCCTTGAGCCTGACCCTCTGCCTGGCTGCTGTGTTAAACTTCCTTTCACAAACTCATTTGCAAACAGGGAAGACAGTATTTTCTACTTAACTGGATAAGAAACTTTCCCCGGGGTGACTGCCTGGCTAAAACAAAAAGGAAATGCTAATAAAAAGGATGAGTTTTTATGGCTATGAAATGAGCGCTTGGGGGAGAGCTTTCTGAAGTTACTAAATTCTGGGCATTTCCCCAGAGCAGGGCTGTAGGTTTGTTCTTGTATTCACTTTTCTCTCACTGTGTGGAGTAAAAGACTCAAGAGACAATTTAACTCTCAATTAACAGTATTAAAGAAAAGAAGAAGGTGCACTCGGAAACCCATCTGGAAAAAGAAGGGCGGTAGAACAGTTGGCGGACAAAACTAAGTCGAGGCATATAGATTTAGTATATAGATGTTTTGCATCATCCCTAATTAGCTGATGTATTTCTTTACGCAGACTCTTGGAGGAATTCTCAAGCGTGTCCCCTGCAGCTCCTAGAGACCGCAGAAAAGCAAATGACACCGAATTTTCCCTTCTTAATTAAAATGTTAAACAGGGTTAAGATGCCAAGTTTCACCAGTGATATTTGTTCCCCTGGTGAACTCTTAAGTCCTGCTGGGGTTCAGTTCAATGGGAGTTATTTGAGTCAACACATGTTATTAAGTTTCCAAATGTAATCAGCCTAGATATTTTAATGGAAACTTTCTCCTTTCTTTTAATAAGCATGTGGTTTGGTTATAAAAGCACTTGGGTTGGGTGCCCTGCCTTGCCCTTCCGCAACCAGATCGCCATAGCAACAGGCAGCTGGTCTCTACAAAGCCTGGCGGGCGCTGCGAGGGGGCGACGGCAGGAGTCCAGCCCCCAGTGGCCGTGTTTGGCCAGGCATAAATATCCTCAATGGGATTAGAATGTTTAAGGGGCTAAAGGCTGTGGGAAAACTTTTGTCTGCCATATTTATCTCTTCTGCTGTTGTGTCTTAACATTTTCACTCAGGGTACAATGGGGTTACAAGTGAGAGCAAATGTTTTGATGGGTTTATTTTGAATTATGAATTCATGGGTCTGCATAATCACCCGTCAGCATCAACCTGCTTCTGACTGTGTCTGCCCAGGACCAGAGATGGGTGGGGGGAGAAGGCAGTGGGAATCCACACCCGGGAGTAGCTTCAGTGTGGAGAATTAATTACATGGGGTGAGGGAAGATGCTTTTCTCCCTGGGTGGACACTGTATCTTGGAGACAGGTTTCAGGCTCACAGCTCTGCTCCTGCGGTAAGGACGATGTGAAGGGCAAGCCTTTTTTTCTGGCCAGTTGATTATTATGGGAGAAGGAAAGAACTGGGAAGTAAGTGTTTCTGTCTCCTGGTCCTCAAACTACTTGAGTTGCAAAGGATGCTGTGTTCAGGACTGTGAACAGTATGTCCTTGTTATGCGCTGAAATGTGTACCTTCCATATATATGTGCTGAAGCCCTAACCCCTAGCACCTCAGCACACGACTGCATTTAGAGATGCTGTGTGGGGCTTAGTCACTCAGGCGTGTCCAGCTCTTTGCAATCCCATGGACTGTAGCCCGCCAGACTCCTCTGTCCATGGGATTCTCCAGGCAAGAATACTGGAGTGGGTAGCCTATCCCTTCTCCAGGGGAACTTCCCAACCCAGGAATCGAACTGGGGTCTCCTCCATTGCAGGCAGCTTTTTTACCAGCTGAGCTACTCGGGAATTTGAAGATAGGACCTTTTTCAAAGAAGTGATGAAGTTAAAATGAGATCATTAGGGTGGGTCCCGGTCCAGTCTGACTGGTGTCCTTATAAGAGAAAATGTGGACACATAAAGGCGCCAGCCGTGCACGTGCTGAAAGTGGGGGGCAACGTGAGGACACGGCCATCTGCCCAGGAGAGGGACCTCAAGGAAACCAAGTCTGCCAGCGCTTTGATCCCAGACTTTCAGCCTCCAGAGCCACGTTGCTTAAGCTACCCAATCTGTGGCATTCTAACAGCACTAGCCAACTCTACATCCCCCCTCAAACTATTTTCCAGTTCTACTAGAGCTGCTGATGCATGTGTTAGAAGAAGTAGGTATGACGACCCAGCAAAGCCAACCTGGATCACAGGCCAAATCTCTCTCCCTTTCTCTCTCTGGACAGGAAAAAAAAGTCACGCTCACTAACCAAAGACCCCGCCACTAAAGCAAATTTAGCGTGGGTCTCTGTCAACTCCCTTGCGAGTGGCCTACCTTCCCCCACCCACTATCCTTCTTCACTGTTACATGCTATTGGCAAGTTTAATGGAGCAGATATTAAATTGTTTGCCTTATTTTGTAAAACTTCTGTGCTAAATATCAAAATGATACATTCATTTTTTAAAAAATTTATTTTATTGAAGTACAGTTGATTGACAATGCATTAGTTTCTGGTGTACAGCAAAGTGATTCAAATATATAGATATATACATATATTCTTTTCCAAATGCGTGTTTTCTTATATATATTATTTTTCGCATTCTTTTCCATTATAGTTTATTGCAGAGTATGGAATATAGTTTCCTGTGCTATACAGTAGGACCTGTTATTTACCCCTTCTATATATAATGGTTTCCACTCCAGTGCTCTTGCCTGGAAAATCCCAAGGGCGGAGGAGCCTGGTGGGCTGCAGTTCATGGGGTCGCCAAGAGTTGGACACGACTGAGCGACTTCACTTTCACTTTTCCTTTCAGGCACTGGGGAAGGAAATGGCAATCCACTCCAGTGTTCTTGCCTGGAGAATCCCAGGGACGGGGGAGCCTGGTGGGCTGCCGTCTATGGGGTCACACAGAGTCGGACACGACTGAAGCGACTTAGCAACAGCAGCAGCAGCATATACAATGGTTTACAGCTGCTAACCTCAACCCCCCACCTCATCCCTCCCCCCACTCCCCTTCGGCAGTCACAATCTGTTCTCTGTGTCTGTGAGTCTGTCTGTGTTTTGTAGAGAAGGTTCATTGGTCTCATATTTTAGATTCCACGTGTAAGTGATAGCATGTGGGTGTTTGTCTTCTTCCTTCTGGCGTCACTTAGTATGATGACCTCGAGGTCCTTCCATGTTGCTGCAGTGGCTTCATTCCATTCCTTTTTATGACTGAGCAGCACTTCATCGATGGACTCATTCTTACTCTGCATCCCGGGAGTCCCAGTGGTGGAGGGCTCAGGAACATCCCCTCGTGGGTCCTTTACTGTCTCTTGCCCGGCCACTCCCACCTGCACAGGCAAGCAAGGGAAACCCTGGTGCCACCTGCTCTGAAGAGTGAGCACAGTTTCAAGTGGAAGGGGGTAGGCATGCCCCAACGGTAAGCAAACCGGATGTATCAAACTTGGACTTGAAAACAGACAATTTAAGGATGATGACTTATATTTCTACAAAGTATACACTGCACAGGTCTATGTGAAAGATACATCAAATACCAGACTCTCTTGGTGCTTTCAGAGTTGGATTCAATGTAGAAAAATCTGATTCCTATGGAATTTCTTTCAGAATGCTTGCTTAGTAAGATAGGACACCAAGGCATACGAAGATGGCTTTCTTAAGCTGCTTTTGGTCAGGATTGGGGGTAACACAGTCAAACTGGAAAGCAAGTACAGCTTAACAGATGAATATATGCAAATGTGAATATACATACACATCTATACATTCATCTGTAGATAAATATGTGTACATACAGATCTGTGTATACATGCAGACCCATATATACATACACACATACATGCAGACCCATACATACACACACACATACACACATACATACATGTGATTACACACACACACACACAATACCTGTAGTTGACGTTACCACACCTCTCACCTCTCACTCACCTATTGTGTTTTCCCCACTTGGAACAGTTTATGATAAATAACAAAGGAACACACATTCATAGAAAAAACAATACTTGTTTGATAAACAGTAAGCAAACAAAACATTTTTGTTCAGAAAATAGTTTTTGAGGAAAAGACACGAAGATATTCAGAGTGGCAGTTTCTGGGTAGTTGGGTCATGCAAACTTTTTTTTCTGCTTTCTATTTTCTGTGTTTCCTAAATTTTTAATATCAAATATATTGCACTTAAATAAATGAAAAGAAAGGATTAAAAAAAAAAAAAAAGTCCTACATATTCTTTAAGACCTAGTTTGGGGTGGTAGGAAATTCTGCTTGTGATGGTAGAAAAGACCACGAGTTTTTAGTTATTCCACTTTAAGTTCAGACCCTGGTTCCACTACCTAGTAGCTAGTATAAGCTGTGTGAGCCTCAGCATATACATCTGTGAAATGGGATAATGCCTTTTTTCATAAAATGTGGGGGATAAATTATCCTCTCCATAAACTGCTTAGCATACTGCTATGCCGTGGGGGTTAATACACTTTCATTCCCTCCCCTTTCTCAGCCTACATGACGTCTAAAGCCCTTTCAGAAAATCCTGTCTTCCTTGTGTGCATCTATCACAGCCCTGCTGTTTGCTGTGATGACTTTATGTGGAGTAACTCCTCAAACGATGGAGGAATCACTAACAGGAAGGGTGCACACCTTTGTATCTCCTGCATCTCTTCCCACGATAGGAACTTAATGAATAGAATGATTATTCTTTGAACAGAAGTTAAATCATCAATATCTGTGTTGAAATGAAGACTCTGCCAGAGTGGTTCTGAGAATCCAAGAGCCAATGAAAAACAGACGCAACCAGAACTAGAAACCCAAATGAGAAAGAGTAGCCGTTTTAAACTCACTTGAAAGTCATAAGTATCAGAAAATTCAGAATTATGGCTCCCTCTCCCGCTGTAACCTTTTCACATCACACATATGTAATAGAGGCCATAAAAGTTAACACGACGTTCAGTAGTACACGTTACAAACAGATTGCACGATGTGGCTGAGTTACTGTGGCAATGGGAATCATAACCTTGAATTTCCTCACTTTTATGTATTCGTAATAGTATCAGCTGTTACTGTGCATTCCCAGCCTGGCTTGCTCTTCAAACCCAAGCTGTATTTATACTTGGAATGAAAGGGAAAGAAGCTGCCGTTTGCAAGGCCCTGAAACTGCCCTGTTCTCTGGGGTTTATAGGGCTGTAGGCGAGTTATCCAAGTGATCATTCTCTAGAAAGATATTGGAGTAAATGGAATATTTTCACCTTAACAGTGCATTTTGCTTGCATTTACCAAATAGTATTTCTTTTCCATTAAAATAAATGCTTTCAGACAAAGGCTGCGTCATCTTGGTGGTGGCTGATGACAGAGCCACATAGCTGGAGGAGGAAGCTCTGAACTTGGATAGAAATTGGGGAGGTACAGACCATGGGCTTTCCAGGTGGCGCTAGTGGTAAAGAACCCACCTGCCAATGCAGGAGATGTTGGTTCTATCCCTGGGTCAGGAAGATCCCCTGGAGGTGGGCATGGCAACCCACTCTAGTATTCTTGCCTGGAGAATCCCATGGACAGAGGAGCCTGGTGGGCTATGGTTCATAGAGTCGCAGAGTGGAACACGACTGAAGCAACTTATGACACACGCCCAGACTGTAATAATGCCAGGTGCCCATTCAGCCCCTATCCTCTACCCCTGCAGAGACTTTGCAGTGTTGCCTCAAGAAGAAGGCACCAAGGAGATGGGCATGAAATCTTAGGCTTGGTGGTAAACTGGTCTTCTGCCATAAGACCCTTTAAGACCCTGAGCTCTGTGCCTGGGGAAGTGGCCTCCGTTCTTAAAAGGTGGGCAGAAAATGAGAAATGGCTGCCTTTTTGGTAGCCTGTTCCTCGACCAATGATTCCACAGGTTAGGACATTATGCCTTCATTTTTGCCTTAATTTTTCATTCTTCCTCCAAATCCTTATCTGTCTGCAATGCAAGAGACCCAGGTTTGATTCCTGGGTCAGGAAGATCCCCCGGGGAAGGGCATGGCCACCCAATCCACCAATTTTCTTGCCTGGAAAATTCCATGGACAGAGGAGCCTGGTGGACTGCAGTCCATGGGGTCACAAAGAGTCAGACATGATGGAGCGACTAACACTTTCAGCTCCTTTCGCTTCTTTTCCCAAAATAGAGAATGCTCGAGAGCTCTGTCGTTTGGGAAGGCTTCAGAAGCCTGTGGGCTGTGATGGCGGTTTCCTTCACACTGCCTTCTCTGCTCTGAATACATCAAGCAGACCGTGAGCCTTTCTTCTTAGGTCACATTTTCTTACTCTTTTATCAGCCTTGTCATTTTCTCCAAGAGGCTCCGAAAGGTAGAACTTCGCTCCCAGAAAAGTTTTTGGGTCTTTTAAAGCATTCATCTAAATTGTTATCAAGACATTATCATACACACACACACACACACACACACACACACACATTCAAGGATGGTGGCGAGATTGTGATGCCCAAGGAGCTATTTATGTATGTATGCGCTTGTTTCTTCCAGGCACAGTCAGCTCGTGATAAATGGTCATACCACTTGAAATGTCTTAAGCTCTTGAATTCTGTTTTTCCTTTAGTTTACTTTGGTGAGTGTCTTCTGGTAATTCCTGTCAGGGTTCCATTTTGGAAAATTGCAAACACCTTTTTGGCAATACTTTAGAGGAAAATTCTAGGCATACATCGGGGTGAGGGCCAAGCAGCCTGTCCCTATAAAGGAGACAGTGAGGTCAGTAAGAGCTGTTCCCCCCACCCACTGGCCCGAGGGATGGGGGAGGGGTAAAATCGCTGCATGAAATACCCTCCACGTTTGTATGAACTTTCACAAGTACAACATTTTTTTCAGTAATCCAGAAATAAAGGGGGAATGCCGATAGTTTTATTCCTTTTCCAGATATGTGGTTCTCGGGGGAGCAGGGTAAGACTGAGAGAAGGTTGGGAATTTCAGTTCCATCAGTAAAATGACCTGACACATCCATCTTTCACTCTCAGCTCATAGTACAAGGGATGAGTGCACATTTTCTACAGGATTTATAAAAACTAGATTAAAATTTTTCTAAGAAATGTGATGAGGCTTAAGACTTCTCACTCAACTCATCAGAAGTCTTTAAAGCACAAACATTAAACCTACGAAAACTGTCCAAACTTCTTGGCAAAGATGATTTGGTTCTGACTGGGGACATAGTGAATATTCTTAACAGGCTGTGCTCTATTCATTTCTTCTGAAAGTACCATGGAAACCTTCAAGCTTCTAGGGCTTAAGCTCTTGAACCCAAGAATCAAAGTAAATGGATTTTTCTTGCCTGTTCATTTAGGTATCTCCACTGCTGTTTTCTTTTAAGACCACAAAAATTTCTGAAGGAGAATTACTTTGGTGCACTTGGTAAAGGATTACAGTACTGCCACGTTGGTTTACACGCCATTTATGCGCTATTTGACATCTTATAATAAAGGTGTGTGAGAGAAAGGAAAACACAAAGTCACGAAGAGAGATGAACAATCACACAGGCGAAGAGACGTCATGGTGGTTGGAGATGGTTGTATCAAGAATAATAGAAAGTTGGGAGAAGATTAGATTTGGCTGTGAGTGACAGAAAACCCAAAATAACGTGAACTAATATGACATAGATATTTACTTCTCTTCCCTATTAAGGTCCAAGGATAGGCAATCTAGGTTAAGATGATGACTTGAAGATCATCCTGGCTCTTTCTGTTACGCCTCTCTGCCAACCTTAGCTTGCACCTCATGGTCCAAAATAGCTGCTCAGGCTCCAGCCATCACATTTACTTACCAATAAGCAGGAAGAAGAAGAAACGAACACATTACTTCTTATGTCCTATCTGCCAGAAGTTCATAGCTATACCTGATTGCAAGAGAATCAGGGAGATATAATTTCTATCCTGAGTATTCGTGTGCCCAGGTGAAAATCAGGAAGAAGTTCTATTTTTAAACAGGGGGACAAGAGATAGTCTAGGCATGTATTCTTACAGAGAATTCCTGAAATTTATCTAATTTATGTAAATTCAGTTCAATCGCTCAGTCGTGTCCAACTCTGTGACCCTGTGAATCGCAGCACGCCAGGCCTCCCTGTCCATCACCAACTCCCGGAGTTGACCCAAACTCAGGTGCATCGAATCGGTGATGCCATCCAGCCATCTCATCCTCTGTCGTCCCCTTGTCCTCCTGCCCCCAATCCCTCCCAGCATCAAGGTCTTTTCCAATGAGTCAACTCTTTGCATGAGGTGGCCAAAGTATTGGAGTTTCAGCCTCAGCATCGGTCCTTCCAATGAACACCTGGGACTGGTCTCCTTTAGGATGGACTGGTTGGATCTCCTTGCAGTCCAAGGGTTAGGGTTATGAGTACATTTATTAAATTTATCTGTAAATTATAGCCATACTAGAGTACATTTAGTTAAAATTTGAGGTTAATAACAATTATTAGCAATGGACCCAGTTTCACTTAGTCAGAGGGTATGACTTTGAGGACTGCAAATAATCCTACAAATGGCTGACTTCTGTGCCCCCTTTCCACTCCTCCCTGGCAGATCTGCCCCAACAGGGACACTGACTAGAAATCAATGGCCCCTATTTTCCGCAGCTCCCCTCAGCCCCTGGCTTGCTCTGCGGCCTTGGTCCAGCCCTCCTTTCTGTTCGAACCTCAGTTTCCTCTTGACTAGAAATTTCACAGTAATGCCAACCTCGGTGGTGAATTTTCAAGCACACCCAAGGGACCGTGGTGAATGAGGTTATTCTGTGCTCTGAGCCCTTATGTCACTCTCAACCTAATGCATGCAAAGCTGATAATAACAGTAAACCCTGGACCCTCCAAGCAGGGTCTGTAGGAAGCCTGCCCCGTAGTCCACACGGTGGTCCACTTTGATGGAAAAGGAGATTACAGGTGAGAGAGGAAGGGAGATGCTTGAACCACCCAGCTGGGCAGTGGCGGCCAGGACCTCAGCCTAATTCAGATGATTTCTGGAGCCCAAGAGTTGAAGTTTTCTGCTGGGCTAAAAATAACAATCTTGGGTTAAAAGTCTCCTTTCACTTTTCAAACCTCTAAAAAATTTCAAAACTTTCACCATTTTCTGAGCTCAGCTTGGAGGAGATAAAGAAGAGAGTCTGACGTCTTTCCAGAGCACGTGGCAAGACCTGTTAATGGCTCGGGATGTGTGTTTATAAATGTGACATTGGGGATAGACAAGGATCATCACTGCTTCCTTTTGTTTGTGCTTTAAACTACTAATTAAGGCTATGGAGCTGGTTTAAAGAAAACCTAGGTCTGGTGCTTTTTTTTTTTCAGTTCCACTGGTGATTTCCAGACATTGATCAGAGAATTCAGGATTTTCTCATGACCCTCAGGAATCCACCTGAATGGGCCATGGTCCCCAGGCCTCTATCTGTGAGCAACCCAGCCTACAGAGCCTGCTCTCCTGCACTCCACTCTCTGCGGCAGGCACTCCTTCCCGACAGGGTGCTATTCCTCAGACTCAGACATACCAAGACATCTGCCTTATCTTTGATCACTAATATCTTGCTGCAACTCAAAGCCCCAGAGCAACCCATTCTCCGTCCAGGCACGTCCATCTGTCCCATCTCAGAAAGCTGGCTGCAGGTAGAGCACGTGGGCCCCTGGGGCAAAGCCCGGGGGGGGAAGATAAAAGGCACCCAAGTTGGCACGAATGAATCTCTCAGGCAGAAACTTCTTGCTTGTGCCAGGCCAGATGGTCGTTTCCCGTCTGTTCGAAGATGCTGAGCCCCACAGGCCGCGGGATTCTGAGGAAAGACTTATCCTGTGCCCTTTTGCTAGGTTTTCTGCTTGAATACAGGAAAACAATGGGCTTCCCAGGTAGCTCAGTGGGTCAAGAATCCGCTTGCAATACAGGAGACGCAGGAGACAGGAGTTAGATTCCTGAATGAGGAAGATCCCCTGGAGGAGGGCACGGCCACCCACTCTAGTATTCTTGCCTGGAGAATCCCGTGGACAAAGGAGCCTATAGTTCTTAGGGTTGCAAAGAGTCAGACACAACTGAAGCGACTGCGCGTGCATGCATGTGCCGGAAAACAAGACAAGGAAAAGAATTTGTCTTTACTTTCTGGGCATGGGAGCCCACAGGTTTTTCAGATGCCCTTTAGGAAATAAAATCGTCCAGGCTCTGAGGACCCCTCAGTGCCCCTTAGTTTCGGTCACCTCCTATTCTTAGACCCTGTGTTTATGACAATCGGGGTGACACCCTCACCCAGCATAGCACCCCCATTCTGCTGGATGCCCAGTGGCCCTGAACTGAAGGTGCAGTGGTCCAGGGCAGGCTGTGCCCCATGGAGGACAGCCAGGTGGCTTCATTCGGGCTGAATCTGCCTCAGATTTCTTGAGTTTCTCTGGGTGGGATTCTAGACATTGCCCCCTCCACCCGGATGCCGGCTTCTGCCCAAAGGCAAGTGTGTCCGAAGAGTTGGGCTGGATTTTTGCTGGAAACTTTTGGCTTCAGACGAAGATGAGCTATTTGCTCCATTACGTTCCCAGCTTTTGTCCCTATTCTGGGAGTCCCCTGATAGCATCACCTCCAGTCCAGGCTAAAGCCCTTTATCAGCAAGACCAGGAAAGATGCATGATCAAGCTCAGGGCTGGTGAAACCAGCGAAGGGCCCTTTCAGTCTCCGAGGCAGGATGGAGAACCATTTCCTGCTCCCTGCAGAGTACGCTGCCCCACCCCACTGCCCAGCTTTGCCAATCACTAGTTGAGTGACTTGGGGCAAGTTAATGACTCTCTTCTGTCTCGGCCTGTAAAATTAATAGTACCCATCTAATAGGGTTGCCCAGAGGATTAAACGAGTTGATGCATATGAAAGGGCTGAGTGCAGTGCCTGGCTCAGTAACTATCTATTATGATTATTCTGAGAATCCATAGGAAATCAAGGTCTGATTGATTCGCTAGAGATATGTTTAGCCTTGAGCATGTTTCCTTAGGAATTAAGGACAGATGATTGAGTAAATCAGGCAAAATCTAGGACTTCAGTCCCTACTAAGGACCAAAGGAGCAGGACACAGATTTGAGGCTTAACCAGCCAAAACCTGTACGACTTCTCTCACTCATTCATTCATTCCTTATTCATTTATGCAACAAACTTCTCGAGAGTGCATACTGGGGGTCCGGGACTGTGGAGAGTCCTGGGGATGCCATGATGGACATAGATAAATTCATGGTGCTTATATCCTAAGGGAAAGATTGCAGGGGAAGGGAGGCAGGTCATGGAAGAAAAAAAGTATATGAACAAGTTCATTTCAGAGAGTGGGTAGTTATTCATTGCTGTGCAGCAAATGATCTAAAGCAAAATAGCTTAAAACCATCATTTGTTTGCTAAAGATTCTGCCACTGGGGCAGGGGCTGGTGGGGACAGCTCCTCTTTGCTCCACATGGCATCAGCTGGCTTACTCCCTTGGCTGGCCAGCTGTTGCCGGCTGTTGGCTTGCGGCTCAGCTGAGGCTGTTGGCCAGGGGCTTAGTTTTCCTCCGGGCGGCCTCTCCATGGGGTTGGGTTGGCGTTTTCACAGTGTGGTGGCTGAGGTCGGCGAGGGAGTGAGCTAAGATGAGAAGCAAGAGGGATGGGAAACCAGCAAAGGGTCCAGGCAGGGGAGGGATGCAACCTGATTGGGTAATGGCAAAACCCCTCTGTGCCTTGGTTTTTTTCATTCACAAAAGGAGAGGCCTGTCTGTTTCACCTCTAAGGTCTCTTTCACCTAATTTTTCCCAAGAGAGAACCAGCCCGTTGGCAGCTGCGGTTTCCGGATTTGGGCCTCTCCACTGCACTGTCTTACCTGTAGAGCAACGAGAAGCAGAAGTCTTCCTGCATGCTTTATGAGACAAGACACAAACTCCTCGGTCCATTCTCCAGGCTGTTCTGCGAGCCTCACCATCAAGCACAACACTTCACACAATGGATATGAAAGGCAGACGTTTAAGTGAAGGCTCTTTTGAGCAAAAAAGGACTACCAGTCATCAAAGAATTCCAGAAGGCACAGTTCCTCGAGTCCAGACAAGACCAGCAAATAAAACCAAATTCCAGCAAGCTAGTATTACCTGATGTTCGTTAGTCTGGTGTCGGGAGGGATCAGAATAGAAGTTTTCTTTAGAACTTAATTAGATTGAGATGGTCGATCTGCTCCTTAAGGGGTGCAGGGAGCTGAGCATTTAACATTATAGCAAAGATCTTTTCCCCCAGGTCTCTGATAGGGGAGCCCCAACCCTATCAAAATGTGTGATAAGAAAGTTACATGTGTCATTTTGAACTAGTTCAAACCAGCTAGGCTGCTCCCTGCTCTGAGCTGCTGGCTATTAGCTGTCATCCAGGCTGGATGTGAGACAAGCAGGTGGATAAGAGAGACATCATCTCGTTAGGACCTGCAGGAACAGGCAAGCGGGGTTCCTATCAGGGCGCTCATCTCTGAGGCAGGCTCGGACTCCAGCATGAAGCACCAGGTTAGATTTTTTTTTTTTTTTTCATTTCAGTGACATTTTGAGGGAAAGTTTCAGATTTAATCCTTTCCCAAGATAGAGTTATTTCAGTTGTCACTGATGCTTCCGATAAATGAGATAGGGTTTCATTTTTTTTTGTTTGCTACCGAGGTATCTAATTGTATGAAAGCCTTCAACAATGCAATAATTTATTGTAGCAACAGGATGGCTACGTGCAAAGACTTGTCTACTTTTCTGTTAATTTTCTAAAGGAATCTCTTCCCCCTCGTCACTGAGAAGCTGTGCGTGCCTTTCTCTGTGGGTTTCATTAAGACTGTTTGAAGTCATGATAGCAAGATCATTACGATGTTTTTGAAAGATAGTGGGTTTCAAAGAGTTGTACTTAAGAGACTTAAAAAGCTTCATCAACTTAATTCCAGCTACTTTTTCAGAGCTGTGATCTGGAGACGCTATAATTGGTATTATTTTCTTTACAACCTTACCCTCAACTTCTGTTGTTCTCATTACTCCTACTCCTGCAAAGACACCTGTAATACGAAATTTAAAAATATGTTAGAGACTAGGATCTTCCAAGGAATTCAGAGCCAGTGTAGGAATGACTACATGCACACGCAGACACACACACACACACACACACACACACAAATGGATTACTGTACACATCCTTACAGAGGGGTAAACTGAACAGAGGATCTTTGTGATAGTTGCTCAGTTGAGTCCAACCCTTCGCAGCCCCATGGACTGTAGCCCACCAGATTCCTCTGTCTATCGACTTTTCCAGGCAAGAACACTGGAAGTTGCCATTTCCTTCTCCAGGGGCTCTCCTGACCCAGGTATTGAACCCACGTCTCTTATGTCTCCTGCATTGGCAGGCAGATTCTTTACCACTAGCGCCACCTGGGAAGCTCTTTTAAAAAATTACTTCCAAGAAATATTTTTATTTATTCATATTTTTTGGCCACACGGCATGTGGGCTCTTAGTTACCCAACCAGGGATTGAAACTACGCCCCCTATAGTGCAAGCGCAGAGTCTTAACCACTGGACTTCGAGGAAGGTACCATTTTGATTTTATTTACATAATTTTTTTGAAGGCATCTAGCTTAGATAGCTTTTCTTACAGTCATGCCATGGCCATGCCAGGGATAGGGTTAGTGTGGTCATAAGTGAGAAGTCTGTACAGGAGTTAGTGAAAGCGTTTGGATGTGTCCCCAGTTTTGAAGTATGCGAATAGAGGGGAGGGGGGCAAAAAGAGGTCCTTTTTGAACCTCAGAGGCAGGATTGGGGTTTTCTGCTAAGAGGCAGGGCAAGGGAGGCAGATTGGAGCCAGGCAGTTTTGGGAACAAGGAAATAATTCTCACAAGTCCCTAAGCCTGATCCTGATGTACACGGAAGGGTTATATTTGCATTATAATCATTTCAGTCTGTGATTGAAACATCTAACGCCTCCGTTTTGCAGAGAAGTTAAGTCAGGCCCCAAAGATGTCAATTAGCTTGTCCAAGCTCATAAAGAAAGACGGTGAATTAGGATGAAAGTCATGCTATTCCCAGTCTTGGCTTAACCAACTGGTTTTTTTCTGACTGTCCTGGTGGGTGTTACAGAAGAAGAAGAAATTGGTGGAGATTGCATAAACCAGGGGGCCCCTTCTGCCTGTTGGCAATGTGTTTATCACAGGTATTCTGCAACGAATGCTTTGGTGGTTGAGCCAAGTTCCAAATCCATTCAGGGTATGTTATTTCATAGGTTGGTCTAGACTCTAGGACTTCTGATAGTAGAGTAGATACGGCTCCTCCAGCCAAACATGTCTTGTTGATTTCTGAAAAACTGGAGGGTGGCGTGGAAGAAGATGGCAATATGGGGGACATCGGATAAGAGATGAGGTTCTCGTAGAAAAACAGTATTTTCAACAAAGAGCAAATGAATCAAAGGATATCTTCTTTTAGTGCTTGGTAAATTTTTAAAAATTAATTTATTTTAATTGGAGAATAATTACAACACTGTGATGGTTTTTGCCATACATCGACATGAGTCAGCCATGGGTACGTGTGTGTTGCCTCATCCTGAACCCCTCTCCCACCCCACCCCATCCCTCTGGGTTGTCCAAGAGCACCAGCCTTGGGTGCCCTGCTTCAAGCATCGAAATTGCACTAACATCAAAAATGCGGCAATGTTGCTGAAAGACATAGCTGAGGAAGAATGTCTCGTCCACTGTGTAGACGTCTTTAAAAATGCCTTGTGCCCTCTCTGACACTCGAGCTATTGATGTCGCTAAATCCACTCCTCTCAGTGGATTTTAACTGCTTTTAAACTCAGTGGATTTTAACCGCTTTTCCACCCAAACTCCTCTCCGAGTGACTGTTTCATTTGGATGAGCACCGTGGCTCCTTAATCAAGCCTTGTGTTCAGTGCAATTGGTTTGGGATTGCCGCCCCTCCTCCCAGAGTGGGCGGCCATATGCTTTTCCATTTGGAAGTTTCCCTTCATGGTCCCTTTATTTAAGATGAGAGGGTCTGGAAAGAATTTTTTGAATGAGTGAGAGAGAGGTGAAAAATACTACGTTGTGAGGTGCTATTTTTGCCTTTAAAAACATACACTCTCAGTTCCACACAGTGGACCGTTCTGGAAACATATGAGCTCAAGTCATAGCCAAGGTCCCTGCCTGGTAGGAGCCCTTCCTACCCGTAAGGGACTGCTTCTTAATAGCTGCATTCATGGGAGTTAAAATTAAATTTCTGTGTGTTGATGTAAAGCCAGCTTTCCCCTCAGGGCTATTTATTTTAAAAATCTAAAATAGTCAGGGGTCTGCAGCATATGCCATAACATAAGCGAACTGGGGTCTGTTCTCTAAGCAAAGCCCTCTTTGTGCTGGCCTCTGTGCCTTAATGCCCTCCAGGAGGGCCCTGGCAGCCCCTTGGCTTCCCCTTCAACACGTGGCAAGCTCAGGCAGTTTTCAGACTTGCCTACAAGGGCAGTTGTTCAAGATGTTCATACCTGGAGGTAAAGGCTGCAATAATCAGCGCTGGCTCTGGTCTGCCGCCTTAGGATGGAGGGGCAGGGGAGGCGGTGGTTGTGGCAGAATTGGTCCTGTGTATGGGATCAATTTTCCTTCAGGGTCCAAGGCTGAGATGGATGCTGTGCTTTAAAAAATTGTTTTAATTAACTCAGTTTTAAAAAATTAAAAACATTAAAAAGCAGAAAAAAAAAAAAAAAAAGGAGGAGGCCATTTCTAATAATGCCAATACATAAATCTAGGAGGTGGTGCATATCTTATAAATGCAAATGTTTAAAATCTAGATTTGAAGAAAAAAGTAGTAGAAGCACAAGGCATGCGTCTCCCCTGCTCCCCTGGATGGAACAGAAGAGTAAGCGAGACTCCTTACAATGCCTTTGGAGGATCCCAAACACCCTTCAGTCAAGGAGTGAATAGCATCCGCCACGGTGGGAAACAAGATGGGTCTAGCATAGACGCAGCCTCTGCAAGCCCAGCCAGCCCTCCCCCTGCCACACAGGTATAGGCTGTCTTCCTGACTCGACTGTCACTTGATTTCCATGCTTGAGCTTTTCATTTTACCCAGAAGAAACCTGGACAGATGATGGGAAGATTTGCTTTTCCCCATTCTCAGAAACCACTCCTGTTTACTCCTCCTTAGGCAAATATCGGTTAGGAGATTAACAGATGAGGTACTGGGGATGAGGCTGTCTGAAAAGAAAACATTCCTAAGTGTGAAATGACTCCCTCCTGTTGATGGGGAGGTGATTTCATTTTTTTTATTGAAGAATTAGTAATAGCTAAATGATGGTGAAGCTGAAGCTCCAATACTTTGGCCACCTGCTACGAAGAGCTGACCGATTGGAAAAGACCCTGATGCTGGGAAAGGTTGAGGGCAGGAGGAGAAAGGGACGACAGAGGACGAGATGGCTGGATGACTTTACTGACTTAATGGACATGAGTTTGAGCAAACTCCAGGAGATAGTGAAGGACAAGGAAGCCTACAGTCGAAAAGAGTCAGACACAACTTAGCAACTGAACACCAGCACCAAGTGCTCTCTATCTGTTTGTTGTATTTGATGTACCGGACGGATAAACCCAAACAAACTGTTTGGCCCACTCAGTATTACGCAATTGCCTGAGCGTTTGAGTTTCTGTATGATCACCCATGGTGTCTCCCTAAACTCTTTTAGCATGCACCCAAGTGGAGACAGTGCGTTTGCACAGACTGTCCACAGCCCAGGTAAAGATATGCATGAAGGGAAAAGACTCTTCTGGGGCGACGGCCTCTGTAGAACCCCAGTTTGCCAGGTTTATCTAGGACTCATGAGTGGGGAGGAGAAGCCATGGCCCTCGTGGGGACTGGGTTTCCCCTTCCTTTCCTTTGTGCCTCACTTGGAATCCGTGAGTGATGGGTGGACAAGGAGTGACCTCCGTCTCTTTGGGCAAACTGAACCAAGTTGAAGCTGTAAAAGGAGAACCATAAATCAGCTCTGATACAATGGTGAAGTTCTTGAAAGCACCTAAAAGCCCCTTCTGCATTCCTTCTAGTTAATGAGCAACAAGGTAGATCCCAAGTCAAGGGTTTGCTGGAGGCCAAGTTAGAAGCAGATGATGGATATGCGAAAAGCGGTCACCCGGAAAAATCTGAGCCACCTAGAGAAACATGACCAACTTCAAAGGCCTCCTAGGCTTTCTCCTACACAATGCTCTGCTGGCTGAATAAGCTGGATTTAAAAAGGAGCTGGGTCTTCAATGAAATGGGCTGTTCGGACACATTTTGTGCCTACCCCCTCAATGGGGACTTTCTCTTAAGAACCATCTTTAAGTCTCCCCCTTGCAGTGTTGTGCGGCTTCACAGTGACATGTGCAAAGCTGGTGGTGGCCTCCTTTTCTCAAAGTTTGGAGGCCCTGAGGTTCGCCTGTTACCCCTTTCCTGGGACTCCCAGGGCTGTTCATTACAACTTGCTCCTTCTTTAGCCTTTCAGGTGGGCTGAGATCACGTGGGTCTTCATGGAAGAGGAAACTGAAATAGATTCTTGCTGGTAGATTGAAACTCTGTAGGAATTTTTCTTTCTCTGTGAGATGATGTCTCCAAGCCTCTGAAACAGGAGAAAATGGGAAAATCAGATTAAAAAGGGAATCCCCAGTCTGTTTGATCGTGTTTGTGTGTGTGATTCTAGTTTATTGGTCTTCTTTTATAACATTTTTGTGGGCTTACCTATAAACCATGTAACTTTAAATTCATTCTGCCTTTTAGAATGAATTCTTATACACTAATTAATGTCTGGGCACAATACACACCAGACATATCCCCCCAAACCATCAATAACGCGGGGACATATTAAACAATGACCAAAGAGCCATGTAGGTATTTTCTGTCTCTTCAGAAAAACAAAACAGCACTGTTCCCCCGGGCAATGTATGTACCACACTTGAGTAAAAGCATTCCACTCCAGTGTTCCTGCCTGGAGAATCCCAGGGACGGGGGAGCCTGGTGGGCTGCCATCTATGGGGTCACACAGAGTCAGACACGACTGAAGCGACTCGGCAGCAGCAGCAGAGTGATACTGATTTAATGACATAAAGACAATGTGTGCAATAGTTTTACTTTTTGAAATGCCAAACTCTCATCATGTTTATTAAAGAAACATGCTCTGACCCAGCTCCACAGAATGTGCCTAGCACAGTTTTATGCTACGGGTGACACCCACGGCTGGTCCCTTAGCTTCACCAGTTTCGAGCCATGGTGTTTTGGTTTATACCACCCCCTGGCCAGCACGTACGGATGGTCTGGGCCAGTGCTGCTGCTGTGGACTCTTCTCTAAGCTCTCCTTGCTTAATCCTCAGTGATCAGGGTCTGTTCCTCCTCTCTTAACCCTGATATAAAATCATCCTCAAAACCCCCAGCTTGGATCACACAGGCAGTCAGGAAAGGCGAGTTCCCCTAACAGAGGGATACTTAACCTGGGGTCCCTGGACCCAAAACGTCCATGAATGGGCTTTACAGTTGCAAATCATCCTGTGAGATCTGAACATTTTTGTATGTGCAGAGATTCTTCTGGGCTTGGGAGCTTGTAGGTCTCAGTGGGTTCTCAGAGGAGTCTGAGTCCTGCCAAAAGTTCATGGCCATCACTCTAGCTGGTTTCCCACCTCCAATTTCATTCTCGTTCCGGTCCATCCTATATGTTACATTAGTGCAACATCTGAAACCTGCTTTACACGTCTTGTGCCCCAACCCACAGCTTCCAAGGCCCCCTTACCTGCAGGATGATATATTCTCTTGCCCCCGCTGCCCTCCTGATTCCATCTCCCATTGTTCTTCTCCACAGCTTTTCCTCGGGGCTATTCTACTCATTATTTACCCAACTTGCACATGGTCTTTGCAGCCTCACTCACTTGCCGTGTCTCATCCATTCCCCACATTTCAATCCTGCAACTCCTTTAAAGTCAGACTGTCCCTCTAAGACTCTCTTCCCTCAACCAACAGCCTCACTCCTGTCCGTAAGTTTGCATCGTCTGAATATGATCCCTGATGCCTCCAGAAACTTCAGCCTGGGTTTTCCAGGACTGCTCAGGAGGCCATTTGGGAAGTTTGGCCTTTGGATTGTTCTCGGTAGAAGTTTGGAATCTGAATAGCTCCACCATATTGCATAGGATGGGCTTCCCAGATAGCGGTAGTGGTAAAGAATCTGCCTGCCAGTGCAGAAGAAATAGGAGACATGGGTTTGATCCCTGGGTTGGGAAGATCCCCTGCAGGAGGGCATGGCAACCCACTCCAGGATTCTTGCCTGGAGAATCCCCATGGACAGAGGAGCCTGCAGGGCTACAATCCACAGGGTGGTGCAGAGTTGGGCATGACTGAAGTGACACAGCAACACAACACTTGAAATCTAAACTCTGTCTTGCAATTTTACTTATTTCACATCATTAACCTTTCATGTGTATGTTTTGCCATCCAGCCTGGACTGTGAATTTCCTGCAGATGAAGCTCCCTTCATTCATTCTCTCCTTTATTTCTTCCGCCAGACACGTATTGCATGTCTTCATTTGATGGATCACCGAGACTGGTCTTGAGCTAGGGCTCCCACTACACCTGGACCTGCACCCAGAGAGCATACTTGGTGAAGAATGAATGAGTGAATGAATTAGGGTAAAATCGAGCCATTTCAAGAGTGTTTGAGAACTCTGAAATGAATAGGAGCCAGAGTTTCTCTTGGTTTCTGGAGTCAAAACAAAACCCTCAGGCGCGGTGGTTCTTAAAATGGACCTTCTGGAAGGCTCAGTAAGTCCCAAGCTCAATTTCTTTCCACATCCAGGGAGACCATTTTCTGCTGAGTCTGCACCATCCATGGCAGGTTCCTGGCTTCGCGGGCTCTCCTTGGCTCTTTCTTTCCCGAGGATGGCTGGAAGAGAGCGGGATCAAAGTCTACCCTGGCATGAGAGCTTGCAACTGACGGTGAGGAAAGAGAAAGAAGACTGAGGCCATGCCCACAGCCACACTAGCATTTCTGACGATGGTCCTTCCTGAAGAAGCCCACCTCTGAGAACAAGGGACAGGGGGACGTGGGGCGAGTGGCGTCCATGTAGATGGTGGGCTGAGGTTGAACAGCTTCAGGTGGGCCCGGGAACAGAGTGCTGGGTGCCCAAGGCTTTCAGAGACTGCCTTGAAAGCCCACGTTTGTCTTGGCTGGGTCTGTGGGCACCTGGGCATCTTCCATGAGAGCCGGCCAGGATGTTGGTTTGGTTCCTTGGCCTTCCGTCTTGGTTTGGGGTGGATTCAGTTGCTCTGTTCCCTTCAAAGAGGGGACACAGCCCCTGAGACTCGGGGGTGTTGGCGAGCCTGAGTTCTGTAAACTGCATCCAGGAGGTATGGGGGCCGGTCTCCATCGCCTGGCACTCTGTTCTCTTTGGTGCAAACCAGAACCAGAGAGCTGGCTGGGCTCAGAAATCCCCGAAGCCTGCTGTTATTCCTTCCCACCTCCCGCTGTCTCCTGCCAGTAAAAATAAGAGAGTGAAACGACTTAGATGCTGGACCTCCCTCAAGGCAAGTGTGTGCTGGGAAAGAGAGAGATTGTGTCCGTGCATTTCAGCGTATCTTTTACAGCTTAGGCCTCAGTTCTCCTGAATTTTTTTGTCTTTTTTTGCAGAACTCCCCTGCAGAGGACCTGAGCAACTACCTTCAAAATAATATATTAAAAATATACTGCATCATTGTTGGGTTGGGACCACTGATTGCATGTTCCACGTTGGAATGGGGAAAAGTCACCTTTTACTCATTAGAAAATGGATCAATGTGAATATACGCTTGGCTGCCTTTTTATTTTACTGTGGTGAAATACACATATTCTTAAAAATTACCATCTTAATTATTTTACACTGAATGATTCCGTGGGATTTAATGCCACCATCTTCAGTATCTACTTCCATAACATTTTTTATCACCCCTACAGGCAAGTGGTACCCATTAAGCCATTATCCCTCCATCCTTCCTACCCCCACCTCCTGGCAACCCCTAGTCAGCCTCTGTCTCCGTGGATGACCCTCTTCTGGATACTTCATGTAAAGATGTACCTTTTGGTGTGTGACTTCTTTCACTGAGCATATTAACGTTCCCAAGTTTATCCATGTTGTCGCATGTGTCAGAATTTCATTCCCTTTTGTGACTGAATGTTTACCCTGTGTTTGGGTCTCAAGTTATTTTCTCTCCTTTAATTTCCATTTCCACTCCCATCTTCACTCTTTCTTGAGAACTTCCGATGTCTTGACACAACTGAATTTGATTCCGTCCAACTCACTGCCCTCCAACTTGTCCAGCAATGCCCACAACCACTCCTGAGGTTGTATACCAGGGCCCCCCACTGAAGGACCGGTCAAAATTGTAGCTTCCAGCACCATCCACACCCACTAAGCACTCTTTGGAAATGGAGGACCTACATTTGGGAACAGAGGACCTACATTTCTAACAAGTTCTGGTCACTCTGATGTACACATGTGAGCACCAGGGCTATGACATGGGGCTGGCCAGCTCCCCCTAAACCCCAGCCCAGGATCCCTTAGTCAACTGCAATGGCTGGGTTTCATCTCCATCTACACCCACTGGAAATCCAGCTCAATGGCCACATCCCCTGTGATTCAGGAAACCTTCCTCAGCTGTTGACTTGAAGCCATCTCTCCTAGACCATGAGCTCCCTGGAACAGAATCCAGGCTTCTCTTCATATCCCTTGAATAACAGTCATGCCTTGAAGAGCACGCAGTGAGTCCTTGCATTGGTGCTATCCTGGGTGCCTCTAAGCAATCGCCTAATTTACTCTTCACAGGGTACCAGCAAAGGCAGTGTCATTATCCCCAACCCTGAAGGACTACCATTCCCAGGAAATGCCAGAGTGTTTCTGCTCAGTGGCAGGCAGAGATGAACCCCTCAGCCTAAATCACGGAGGGGTGCCCCAGTGAGCGAAACCTGTGAAAAAGCATGCCTTAAACTCACAGGATAAAAAGCTGTCAGATGGTGCTGCTAGGACAATCATTCAAAAACAAGAATTAGTTAATGTCTGGGCTTCCCAGGTGGCACCCGTGGTAAAGAACTCTCCTGCCAGTGCAGGAGACGTAAGAGATGCGGGTTTGATCACTGGGTCAGGAAGATCCCCTGGAGGAGAGCATGACCACCCACTCCAGTATTCCTGCCTGAAGAATTCCATGGACAGAGAAACCTGGCGGGCTGCATTCCACAGGGTTGCAAAGAGTTGGCCATGGCTGAAGAGGCTGATCGCAGGACAGCACACGTAAGTAACATCCAAGGAAAAGATGTGTCCATGCTTTGCATCCCTGTCCCCCACCTTGTGCCTCCCCCAAGCCCAAGTGGTTTTCTCTATGCCCGAGGCTTCCTACATGGAAGGCATACACTTCATTCCTGCCTCATCTTATCCATGTTTCAATCATCCTGTGCTCAAAGCCCAAGGTATGAGCCATTCACAATGAAAAAAGCTCCAGCAGCATGGCCCGTGTGACCTTCGGCTCGCATGGCTCCTGCCCAGTTGGACTAGCACAGGGCTTAACCTGGGCCAAGAAAGTAAAGCTTTGAAGAAAAATGGCAGCTTTCCTTCCCACCTGGGCCAGCACCTCCACTCCCAGGTATGTCCCGCAAAGAACTGGAAACCAGGACTCAAACAGATGCTAGTACATCTGTGTCCATAGCAACAGTGCCATTCACAATAGTCAAAAGGTGGTAACCACCCAAGTGTCCTTTATGAACAGACAAACAAAATGTGCCGAATCCAGAGAATGGAATGTAACTCAGCCTTAAAAGCATTGCCACTGCTATGACGTGGATGAATCCTGGAAACATGATGCTACGTGAAATAAGCCAGACACAAAAGGACAAATATTGTATGATTTCACTTAGATGAAAAATCTAGAGGAGGGAAAATTCATAAAGAGAAAGTAGATAAAAATTTACCTACTTTACCTGTGGGAAGGAGGAACGCAGCGCTATTGCTTAATGGGTACAGAGTTTCTGTCTGAGGTGATGGAAAAAATTTTAGAAATAATGGTGACGTTTGCCTAACATTGTGAATGTAATTAGTGGCACTGAACGGCGTATTTAACATGTGATTAAAATGGTAGACTTTATGTTACTTGTGGTCGTTGGCGGTTAGTCGCCCAGTTGCGTCTGACTCTCTTGCGACCCCGTGGACTGTGGCCCACCAGGGACTGTCCATGGGATTTCACAGGCATGAATACTGGAGTGGGTTGCCGTTTCCTTCTCCAGGGAATCTTCCTGACCTCAGGATCGAACCTGTGTCTTCTGCATTGCCGGCAAATTCTTTATTGTTGAGTCACTGGAGAAGCCCTTATGTTACTTTTATTTTACAAAAAAAAAAAAAAAAACTGAAAAAAAACCTCAGCTTTCCTTTCCAGCTACTCTAATAAAATAAAGAACTGTGGATTTGACAGATTTTTTACAGGATCCTTGTGTCTATGTCCTCTTTGAGTAGGGTCTATTAGGAGCTCCCTGCTGTTGAAATCATAATCTGTTTAACCTCCTATTCCCCTGCCCCAGCTGCTGCGGTCTGCAGAGAAAGAAATCCTCTGGCTTCCTCTGAATGGCCCAAGGGAGAGCGTTGCCCCGTCAGGAGGGCAGCCCCTGCCCCCGCAGACCTTCCCAAGGGTCTCCATCTGCACGAGGACCACAGGGCATCTCCTGTCCTGGGATCAGAGTTCTGGCTGACTGTCCTGCGATGACCACTAACATGGATCCTCATTTCATTGTTAGAAGTTCCCCCAGCAACCTTCAGCCTGCGTCTCTTCAGGACCTATGGGATTTTTAATGATGAAGTGAGGAAGTATTAAAGAAATATCCAAGTCTACTCCAGCCTTGGGAATACACCTGTGATGACTCTGCACACCTGGCGTGGCTCAGTCTTACACATCCCACAAGCAGGGAGGGCAGGGACCAGGGCCGGGGAAAATCATTACTGGGCAGCAAGGCCGGTGGTAAGGTTAATAGCTGTTCTGAAATACAACCACTATTCAGAGCATGTGCTTAATAATCTTCAATCAGCTCTCGTTTATTTGCATGTCAAATTGATTTTACATGCAAAAAGCATCTCTCATATAAATTAAATGCTCTATCAAAGCCCTTCACGCTTCCAAAAAGCCTCAGGCACTCACTTCAGGCTCTTTGGAAAAAACTTAACGCTAGCTTAGGTTTCCCGTCAAGTCATGTACAGATGTTTCGTTTTAATTTTTATTATTAGCTTATCAAGGACATATGTAGATTTATTACATGCCAAGAATGTTCTAAAATTTTTCACTAGTATCACTTCACTGATTTCTCTTAACAATACTGTAAGACAGGTTCTGGTATTTCCCCCCATTGTGCAGATGAGAAGACCAAGGCCCAGGCCTCTCTAACAGTGAGGGCACAGACTGCAAGGACATCTCCTAAGGTGGCAGGTAAGATGCCAAACAACCCACTCTTTGGGAGGTTTAGCACCCCATTTCCTCCTGTTGATTATGTTCATATAAGGCCCAGGACAGTCCACTAAAGGACAAGGCAAAAATAGGTCTGCTGCCGGGCTCTGTCTTTGATTTCCCCTCGTCTCCCTGGTTTCCAGGGAAATTGAGGGACGGGAGAGAGGGAGGGGCTAGTGTCTCCACCTGCCCTAGGGGGCTTTTGTCAGGAAAAGATGGCAGAAGGAAAATGAGAGCTTTCAGAACAAAACCAGCATTGGTACTGTCAACTTGAGGGTCCTACCGGTTTTCAGAGCAGCGCTGAAATTCCCAGTAAATTCCAGTATCTGAGAGCCATTTCAAGAGGTGATCACAATACCATTGTTTTAAATCTGAATCAGGGCTATGGATTGTCCCCATGCTGGGTTTCCTGGTTTGCATGTTGCTCTTGAGTGATGCAGGATGTTATCGTGGGGGAAGTGGGGTGAAGGGTACCTGGGCCCTCTCTGCGCTATTTTTGCAGCTTCCTGTATATCTATAATTATTTCAAAATAAGGTCTTTTTTTAAATACCATTGTTTAAGAAGCCAGGGAACTGTAGCTACTTCTCCAGGCTTGTGCTGTTTCCCGAGCTGTGAGCTCACAAGCTGATCTCTGTGATGGACCTATTGTCAGTCTCTGGGCGGAGCTCACCTCTTTCAGAGGCTGACCCCCTGCTTGGTACCGGTTCCCCGTTTCCCTAGATGGGGGTTCCACTTTTCTCTCTGGAGGCCAGGACATTGTTAACCACATCTCTGGGTGCCACCAGGAGCCTGCAGCACTTTCCGATAAATCTCAGGCTGTCAGCCCTGCGCCTCCCCTCCCCTCCCCTCCCCCACACAGAGCCTGCCGCACCTCCCATCCCTACAGTCCCCTGTTGGGCATCTGACATGTGCTGTTTCATTCTTTTCATTCATTTCTCTCAACCCCAAGAAAGGAGCTTGACTGGGAAGTATGGATGTCTGGGGGAGTCCCAGGAGGTGGGACCGTGGGAGCTGGGGTGAACAACAGACCATCTACAGGCCAGGATTGGAAAATTCTTTCCGGGGGACACTGAGGTTGGACTGTCATGCTCAGAATGGGGTTCTAGTAAGTATTCCAAGGCCCAGAGTCATGAGCCTCGTGGTAAACATGGAAACGAAATTCTCAAGCAGCAGTAAAACAGCCTGCCCGCCTTCTCCATGCTTCAAGCACAAGAGGCTGTTATCTTCCAGGGGTTCTGAGAAGCCTGTGAATAGCCTTCTCCTATTTTTTTGGTCAGGCTGCAGGAGGAGTATTTATAACCCTCCGCTTACAGACATTAACTACCTAAGACTCTGGATCCGAATTGATTTCTCTCCCCAAACCTGGCATTTGGAGTTCAATTTCTTCTTCCTGGGATGTTGTGACTCCAATCATGAAATCCCTGAACATGAGGCATGGAGATTCCATGGGGATTAGATCTGGCTAGAAAGCCTTGGAATCAGAGGCGATTTGTCACAGGCCACTCTGGATTAAACCCCAAGGGGTCAAGAGGATGAGTCTAAAAATTCCAAAGCTGGGGGCCGGGGGTCAGGAGGCACCGTGTCACCTCTCGGGTGTCCTTTACTCTCTGTCTTACTCATATTCAGCTTCAGAGTTTAGGGTCTGCTGTTGCTTCTGGAAATGTGACACCCCAAGTTCTTGTGCCTTCGTCCCCTGTTTTCCTGAGGGGCCAGGATGACTCTCTCCCCAAAGGAACCTGTGGATTCCTCCCAACGTCCCCACCTTCTCTGCTGGAGCCTGATCCCCTGACTTTGGCTTCTCTCTGTCCTTTGATCTGCTGATAACCAAGGTCCTCCCCCGAGCCCAGCCCCAGCCTGTGTGTGTGTGTGTGTGTGTGTGTGTTAGTTGCTCAATCGTGTCTGACTCTTTGAGACCCCACGGGCTGTAGCCACCAGACTCCTCTGACCATGGAATTCTCCAGGCCAGAATACTGGAGTGGGTTGCCACTCCTTTTTCCATGGGACCTTCCCGACCCAGGGATGGAACTCAGGTCTCCTGCGTTGCAGGCAGATTCTACACCATCTGAGCCACGAGGGAAGTCCAACAGTTCCCTGGTGGCTCAGATGTTAAAAAATCTACTTTGTGTAATTCCTTCCCCACAGATGGCCAGGCAGCTTTTGCAGGCTGTGCTTCTGAACTTTAACCTCCAGTCTGACTGACTGGTTCTCAAGTGGCATGGCTACGTTAGGGCCTAAGGTGAATGCTGTAATCTTCCTCCTGAAGGGCTCCTGTCTTAGACCCTAAGCTCCCTGGGCACAGGGAGGGCAGTTCTTCTGATAGGAGCTAAGACACATACTCTCTGGCCTTGATGGAGGAAGGTGACCCCAGTGTTGCTTTAGGGAGCAGCAGGAAGACCCTGGTCTGAAGTTTGTTTGCTCCCAAGGCGGTTTTTTGGGAGGACCCAACAGTGGAGAAGGCAATGGCACCCCACTCCAGTACTCTTGCCTGGAAAATCCCATGGACGGAGGAGCCTGGTAGGCTGCAATCCATGGGGTCGCTGAGGGTCGGATACGACTGAGTGACTTCACTTTCATGATTGGAGAAGGAAATGGCAACCCACTCCAGTGTTCTTGCCTGGAGAATCCCAGGGACGGGGGAGCCTGGTGGGCTGCCGTCTATGGGGTCGCACAGAGTCAGACATGACTGAAGCGACTTAGCAGCATCAACATGTGCCAGACAGTATGCTGAGCCTGTTAAATGCTTATTTCCTTTGACCCACATAATACCCTATCAGGTCAGAACTATTGTTCCTGTTATACACATAAGGAAATCAAGGCACAGAGCCATCAAGTAAGTAGTCTAGGGTCACAAAGCAATGGTCAGGATTTGAACCAGGCTGTACCTTTCATGCCGGACATCCTCTCCCATGGGTAGGCAAATGCACCTCGGGCTGGCGAGCGTGTGAGCAGCCTTGATGCTGAATATGGGCCATTTGAAGAACCCTGCCAGGAAGAGCATCCTGGCTTCTCCCTGGTTAATGTCACCCTTGCCAGTGATGTTCTTCAAGGAATGGTTTCATCTTGCTCAGCGACGGCAGGGCCTGTCACATTAGGGATGATAAGAAGCCCCTTTGCTCCAGGCTCAGATTTGCTTCCACTCCCTTAGACCTGTTTTTGCAGGAGCAGCCCGGCAGCTGGGCTGTTCTATAAAAGTCAAAGCGGTACCCACGAAGGGGGGTTGTTTTCCCTCTTCTGCCCCTCTGGCGCCCTGGTGTCCTTCCAAGGCAGCGTAGGAGCTCCTAGCTGCTCGGAGCAGCAGGTCTGGGAAGAGAAGCTCCCCTGGCCCCTCCCTGGATGAGCCTGACTCACAGCATTTGAGGAGGGGGAAGGATGGGGGAGGAGGGAGCCCTCTACATCTGCCTGTGCCTTTGGCCGCATCCTGGGAAATGTTCCGACCGCACCCAACTGCACAAAGACTCAAGTCTCTGCTCAGCCCTGTTCAGGGCACAGCCCAGGGGCCTGCTTCCGCTCTGGGTTCCCAACACGGTGGGGCAAGCCCAGAGCCTGAGGACAGATGGCCTCAGTGTGTGCCTCTAGTTCAGAGCTGTGGCTGGCATCATCGTCTCCTTTTCAGATGTGCGTCCTGCCTGGCCGGCTCCCCTCAGGCTGGGGTCCACAGGGAGATGGCCGGAGGCTGTCATCTCGCTCCCCTCCTGATGTTACCCACCTGCCTCCGGCCCACCCCTGAGCTGGGACGGGGAGTCTGTCCCCCTCTGCCTGGGAGCGGTGCCCGCTGCCGCCCCCCGGGCTGCGTTATGTGTCTATCTTCAGTTCAGTTCAGTTCAGTCGCTCAATCGTGTCCGACTGTTTGTGACCCCATGAGTCACAGCACGCCAGGCCTCCCTGTCCATCACCAACTCCCGGAGTTCACTCAAACTCATGTCCACCGTGTTGGTGATGCCATCCAGCCATCTCATCCTCTGTCATCCCCTTCTCCTCCTGCTCCCAATCCCTCCCAGCATCAGGGTCTTTTCCAATGAATCAACTCTTCGCATGATGTGGCCAAAGTATTGGAGTTTCAGCTTCAACATCAGTCCTTCCAAGGAACACCCAGGATTGATCTCCTTCAGAATGGACTGGTTGGATCTCCTTGCAGTCCAAGGGACTCTCAAGAGTCTTCTCCAACACCACAGTTCAAAAGCATCAATTCTTTGGTGCTCAGCTTTCTTCACAGTCCAACTCTCACATCCATACATGACCACTGGAAAAACCATAGCCTTGACTAGACGACCTTTGTTGGCAAAGTAATATATCTGCTTTTCAATATGCTATCTAGGTTGGTCATAACTTTCCTTCCAAGGAGTAAGCGTCTTTTAATTTCATTGCTGCAATCACCATCTGCAGTGATTTTGGAGTCCCCCAAAATAAAGTCTGACACTGTTTCCACTGTTTCCCCATCTATTTCCCATGAAGTGATGGGACCAGATGCCATGATCTTCATTTTCTGAATGTTGAGCTTTAAGCCAACTTTTTCACTCTCCTCTTTCACTTTCAACAAGAGGCTTTTTAGTTCCTCTTCACTTTCTGCCATAAAGGTGGTGTCATCTGCACTTCCCACAATTCCTGTCGTAAATTATTGCTGTGGGCTCAGCTCCAAGAAAGCTAGCAGGAGTGGGCAGTCGGTCTGCATGGAGGCCAGCAAAAGTCACCTTCTGTGTGCAAAGTCATCAAAAGTGTGTGTGTGTGTGTGTGTGTGTGTGTGTGTGTACAGAGAGAGATGGGGGAAGGGTGGAGGGTCATAAAGTCAACAGAGACTATCCCCGTAGAATAATCCCTCTCTTTCTCCCAAATATGCACCTTTAGGACTTTTACAGCGAACAAGACCAGGTTCCCCCCCACGTCCCAACCTGTCCACCTCAGGGCGCATGGGGAGAGCTAAGAGACTGAACCAGTTGTCAGGCTCAGACACGTGGCAGAACGTAGTTCTTTGGCAAACGGTAGAATCAGAGTTCAGGTCGAGCTGGCCCTGGAAGTGCCCAGGTTGCTGTCTCCAGCACAGGAGAGCCGGGAAGTCCTGGTTTGCCTTGACCTTCTATCTCACTACCCTGTGTTAGAAACCGTGTTGAACCTTCACCAGGTCCCCTCCTTGACCCTTTCTTTCGTACCTCTGTGCCTTGGCTCATCCCCTTCCCTCCGCTAGACATCCTTCCTCTTGTCTCCGACGTTCCCTTGTTATCTGTGCCTTAGGTCCCGGCCACAAGCTACCTCCTCCTCCAGGCAGCCTTCCACATTGCTTAGGGAAAGAGCAGATCCCAGGGGGAAAGGAGCAGGAGCCCAATCTGACAATGCAGACCTGGAGAGCCATGGCGCACGCAGCATCCCTCAGAGGCTGCCGCTATCACATCCTCACTCCCGAACTTCCCAGGCTTCATTGCTGTGCTTTATTTATACGCCCCTCCTCATGGGTCTGGGAGTCCCTTGAGAATAACAGCTCTCCTCTCTCATTCATTCAAAAATGTTTATTGAGCAACTACTATCTGCCAGGGGCTTCCCTGGTGGCTCAGTTGGTAAAGAATCCACCTGCAATGTGGGAAACTTGGGATCGATCCCTAGGTTGGGAAGAACCCCTGGAGGACCACATGGCAACCCACTCCGGTATTCTTGCCTGGAGAATCCCTGTGGACAGAGGAGCCTGGTGGATTGCAAAGAGTCAGACTCGACTAAGTGACTAAGTACCCGCTGTCTGCCAGACACCGTATCCTGTAGCAGGGAACATAACTGATGCTCTCAGATACCTCTGAATTGATAGAGCAGGAAGCAAGACACGTGAGGGAAGGAACTGGAACTAAAGGAACAATTTTGCATCCCTTCAATTTGCACATATGTGTGGCTTTTGATGGGAGGGGGCCTGATATTTGTTCCATGAATTCCATTAACCACTTACAGCTCTCCAAGCTAACTCCTCATTTATCAGCTATGTATGCAAATCTCTTCAAGGGAAGTTCACTAAATTAACTATATTCTCTTTGACTTAAATTCCTTCCCTGGGGCAAGTGGGACCTGACATTTGATTGGTTATTTATCAGATTGTGTCTTGGCCCTCAGACAGCACGACTGACTCCTTCCACCCCTAGGTTTCTGTAGACCGTGGACACATGGAATTGCAGATCACCCCTGCCCCTGTTGTAAATGACCATCCCAACCTTCCCACTGATGCCTTTCCTCTTTCCCACAGCTTAGTGGGTTCAAGTTCAGTTCTTCCCTGCAGCCTGCTACGTTGCTTACAGCAGTCATTGCATTGAAAGGACAGAGAAGAAAGAAAAAAGCCAGAGGCCTGGCTGGCGGAGAGCAAGAGAGGCAGGCAGTTTTAGCATCGTCAGCAAGGACTCAACTCTTTAAGCCACATCCTATAAGCATCCCCCAGGACTTAATTCCCTGGGCTGGTATCTGCTCAGCCCCTGGAGGCCCAGGGAAGGAGATGACAGCTTGGCAGAGGGACCAGCTTTGGAGGGAAAGGCCGAGGCTCGTTCTGAAAGAAAACCAGGTGTTCTTGGAAGAACTCTGCCATTCAAGAAATGATAAACGTCTCCTTGGCAGAAAGCCTGTTGCAAGGGGGAGTGGTTGCTTTAGCAGAAGATCCACAATTAATAGACGTTTCTTTGAACCCAGCCCATGCGTTACAGCTACAAGCTTTGATTAAAGATCATGTTGACTCCGGTATTTGGCATTTGCTTTCTTGGACCGGCCCAGAGCCACCAGGCTGCGGGACACTGAGGCAGCCCAAGGGGCCCACTGTCTATTTGTAATGGTCCTTACTTATCCGGAAGTGGAGACTCATTCGATGCAATTCCGAATTTTTCCATGACTCGAAGCAGAGAGGTGCCCTCAGCAGCTTCATGCCTTAACTACCTAAAAACCAAGCACAGAAGACTCTGCTGCTGCTGCTAAGTCGCTTCAGTCGTGTCCGACTCTGTGCGACCCCATAGACGGAAGCCCACCAGGCTCCCCTGTCCCTGGGATTCTCCAGGCAAGAACACTGAAGTGGGTTGCCATTTCCTTCTCCAATGCATGAAAGTGAAAAGTGAAAGGGAAGTCGCTCAGTCGTGTCCGACTCTTAGCGACCCCATGGACTGGAGCCCACCAGGGTCCTCCGTCCATGGGATTTTCCAGGCAAAAGTACTGGGGTGGGGTGCCATTGCCTTCCCCGACAGAAGACTCTAAGGGGCTATTTTGTGGCAGGATGAGCTACTGTTACATGTTAGTAACAAGAATTTGAGAGAGAGAGAGAGGTGGGTGAGCATGCCCAGGCCTGCTGCCTGCGGGGACCAGCGGCGAAGCCTTGGAAAATGGAAATGGAAGTTCTCCAGCCAGGCCGAATGCAGCAGGCTGGGGACCACATCGTGGAAGGGCAAGAAGGCCGTTGTAAGGCTGGCTTTTTGGAACTGCCTGGACCCTTTGCTGGCCCCTGCAGATGACCCCATGGAAACCCCAGTGCCTTCAAGAGCTGCTTCCTGGAAGGAGAAGATGGAGAATTCGGCAAACTGAAGGGAAGCCCTTACCTCCCTGGCTCCTCTGGTGGCCAGGTGGGAGCAGACGGCAAGCAGGCTTGGAAGCGCTGACCATTTGGTTCATTAAACAAATGCTGGCCGTGGGCCTGTCTACCGTTGGGGCTGGGCACGGCCACCCACAAGTGGTGACTGTCTAGTTGGACAGCCAGGCTGGCTGGCCGCGCCTCAGCAGGGGCAGTGGAGGGGCAGAGGCCAGGCGTGGCCCTCCCAGCCCTCTTCTCTTCCCGACAAAGCCTGTCACCAAATTTGTTGCCTTCAAAATCAAGGTTTGAGCCCACGACTCCCTCACCCAGAGCCTTTCCTGGACGCCCCCCTCCTGAACCCTAGGTCTCCAGGGCCCATGGGGTCTGGTCCTCCAGCTTCTGCAGCTTTCATCCTCCCCTCCTCTGGGAGCTCCAGACGGCTGGAAGTTCTCTCTGTCTGTCCGGCTGACCCCCTCTTCTCGGGGCCTCTCCTGTCCTGTAACTTGGCCGAGGCATCTTCTCTGCTTGGACACCCTCCCACGCCCCTCGTTCCCCTCAAACCTCGAACTCCCAAGCCAAGGCCATCTCTGAGTCCCACGCGGCCCCCACGATACCTGCTGCTGGTCTTCCCCTTTCTTCCATGGCCCTGGCAGCTCCTGCCTTGACTAATTATTTCAGGCAGATTTCCACAATAGCATTTCAGAGCCCTTTGTTTCCCTTGATGTCGAGCCCCTACAGGGCAGTGGCCATATGGTAATCCCCTGGTTCTCAATCTGACTGTGTGTTGGTTTACAGATTCTGATAGAGTTGGTCTGGCTGCAGCCAAGAGGGTTTTTTATTTTTAAACTTAATTTTTTTGTTGATGTACAATATTATGTTATAAATGTACAATAGAGTGATTTACCCTTTTTAAAGGTTATACTCCATTTATAGTTATTATAAAACGTTGGCTGCATTCCCCGTGTTACACAATCTGTCCTCGTCATTCATTTCACACATAGTACTTTGTACCTCTTACGCCCTTACCTCTGTATTGCCCCTCCTGCCTCCCTCTCCCCACCAGTTTATATTCAGTAGTCTGTTGTACTTTTTTAGACTCTGAATGTAACTGATAGCCTACACTAGTTGTTCTTCTCTAATTTCGTTCAGTGTAACACCAACAGGTAGGATTTTTAAGAACTCAACAGGTGATTCTAAATGCAGTCACATTCTGAGAGCATCATTTTTATCTTCGGTGGTCTCCTGCACCTCAGGTATTCATTGCATTTAACAGAATCATCAGAGGTGAATCAACAGAATCAGCAGAGGGGGCAGAGGTGGTGAACAGGCTGTAGACCAGCACTGCCCAATGCAAATATATGTAAATTTCCATTTTTTTGTCACTACATGTAACAAAGTCAAAAGAAACAGTGAAATTAATATATCTTTTATTTAATCCATGTATATAAAAGTATCAGGCTTCCCAGATGGTGCTAGTGGTAAAGAACCCACCTGCCAATGCAGGAGACATAAGAAACTTGGGTTCAATCCCTGGGCTGGGAAGATCCCCGGAGGAGGGCATGGCAACCCATTCCAGTATTCTTTGCCTGGAGAATCGCTTGGATAGAGGAACCTGGTGGGCTACAGTCCATGGGGTCACAAACAGCTAGACACAACTGAAGTGACTTAGCATGGACACACGCATGCAAAAGTATCATTTCAATATATAATCAATACAAAAATTATTATTGCTGTGGATGGTGGCTGCAGCCATGAAATCAGAAGATAATTGCTTCTCAGCAGGAAAGGGATGACAAACCTAGACGACAGTGTGTTAAAGAGTAGAGACATCACTCTACCAACAAACGTCCGTATGGTCAAGGCTCTGTTCTTCCCAGTAGTCAGGTATGGTTGTGAGAGCTGGACCATAAAGAAGGCAGAGTGCCAAAGAATTGATGCCTTCGAACTGTGCTGCTGGAAAAGACTTCTGAGAGTCTGTTGGAGAGCAAGGAGATTAAACCAGTCAATCTTAAAGGAAATCAACCCTGAATATTCATTGGAAGGACTGATGCTGAAGCTGAAACTCCAGTATTTTGGTCATCTGAACAGCCAGCTCACTGGAAAAGACCCTGATGCTGAGAAAGATTGAGGGCAGAAGGAGAAGAGAGCATCAGAGGATGAGATGGCTGGATGGCCTCACCAATGCAATAGACATGAACTTGGGCAAACTTCAGGCGATGGTGAAGGACAGGGAAGCCTGGTGTGCTGCAGCCCGTGGGGTTGCAAAGAGTTGGACACAACAGGGCGCCTGAACAACACCAACATTGTGCATTTTTTTTTCATACTAGTTCTTCAAAATCTTACGTATATTTTACGCTTACTTATGGGTCATCTCTGCTAGGGTGAGCCACATTTCAAGGGCTCAATAGCCATGTGCAGCTAGCTACTGCCATGGGGCAGTTAGAGACCAGAGACTGATTGAATCCTGATGTTCCTGTGCAGAGCTGGTCTGCAGAGCACATGCACACCATCCCAGCAGAAGGAAAGGTGCCTTCTCCGGCCACGATGAGAGAGAGGGAGATCTAACGCTCTCAGCCCCAAACAGCCCCTCGCTCCCTTTCTAGTTAAATCACAGCATCTTCTTATCTGGCCTCACTCTCCGCTCCACCCCCTCCCACCCCTACCCCATCTGGGTCCCACATCCAAAACAAATTTCCTGCGGTCCTCAGCCTCCTGTGGGCCAGCTTTCCAACACCCAGCTGCGCGGGCCTGCTGCGTTTCCTGTCCTGGTTGTTCTTTGGAGAACTGGCTGCCAGTCCCCGCAGGAGAGGAGGCGTGGGAGGGCCAGGACACCTGGCCCGGAGATCTGGGAGAAATCCGGAGGGTGTGGAGTGTGTTCTCTCTCCCTCTCTCTCCTTCGATTTCTCTTGCTCTCTTTCAGACTCAAATGCTAAGCCACTGGCCACCCCTCCCTGCCAGGCCCAAAGGCCCTCCCCAACCCTCAAGAAACCCCATCAACTGAGCAAATCTCCAGGTGAGAGACACCTGGCTATTTGCCACCCTCCCCAGGGGCAACCCGTGATGGGGACATTTTGATGCCAAAATGTGCAGAGCTAGCAAGAACAGGACTATTATTAGGCTTCCCCCACCGTCCCAGTCACCAGCCACATGACTCAACCCTTTGATGTCACAGTGGGGGCTTCTGCCCAGCTCTCACTAATATGGTATTTCTGCAAATGCTGGCCCACTGGCACGTACTATCATTGGGCTCTCAGCGATTATCTTTTATTTCCAAAGGCAATTAATCTTCTTTGCCGTCTTTTTTTTTTCTCCCTTGCATGTGGCAAGGTCCCAGCCTTTGTTGCTCTTTCGAATCTGTGAATCGTTTGGGAGCATGTGGTAAATTGGCTTTTACGCCCTAAGTTTTTGCTGAAAGCTGAGACGGCAGGGATGGCTAATGAGAAATAATTTTTTTTTCAAGTGCTGTAACTCTTAGGCATGTAAGCAAGAGGTTTCACATGAAAACTTGGAGAGATTAACTGTAGATGACCCAATTTCATGCCATTATAAAGTGCTTCAACGTGACTGGTTCCGCAGCTCAATCATCAAAGATTTATTGAGGGGTCACTCTGCCCAGGGCACGTGATCAGTTCCTGGGAGGCGCTGCAGGGACAGGCAACACAGCCCCTGTTTAATTGAGGAAGTAAAACATAGGGGGCAGGTAGACAGAGAGAATAAAGATGACAAGGTCGTGTATGTTAAATGGAAGTTCAGGAGAGCAAGGTAACAGACCTCAATGCCACTGTGGGTGTCCAGGAGAGTAGGGGGTGATCAGAAAAGATCGCAGAGGAGGAGGGTGCTTGGGCTGAATGAGAAGAATAAGCTCATTACAGTTACCAGCCAGTAACTGGCAGGAGGTTCCGTACGAGTCCAGAGAGGGGTGTCAGGCTTTACAATGCAGGATAGAATCTGCCCCATCTCATGTCAAAAGTGATGATTCTAGGTGTCAGGACCATTAGGTTCTCCTTCCACCTCTGCTGCAGACATCCTCTGATGACCTTGGCTAGTCCCATAACCACCTCAGGACTCCTCCTAGGACTGACAGTGCTTGTCGCTGTCCTTCCCTTGATCTGCCGTTCAAGAAAGATCAGAGGTTGACCCTTGATCCATCATCCACCCATCCAAACATCCATCCGTCCTTCCATCCATTTATCCACACATCTGTCTATCCATAAATACATACAGTGTCCAATAATGCACCTCTCCATCCACTCATTGTCCATCTAGCGTCCACTCACCCATCTTGTGCGGTCATCCACCTCTCTGTAAATCAATGGGTCCATCCCTCCACCCACGCACCCATCACCATACATTTATCTATCCCTCCAGTAAATCAGCTGTGCACACGTTCATTCATCCAGTCCTCATTTTCTAAGGACCGACTCTGGTCCTTAGAAAGGACCTTTTCTAAGGTCCTTAACTCACTGACAGTCAGTGAGTTACCAAGTGTTGAGAAATGTGAAGGGGAAAAAAGCATGATTCTTGCCATCAGGACATTGCCATCAAGGATGGCAATGATACATACACAAGTATTCAAACTCAAATGACCAAGTTGCTGCCATAAGACAGCAGTAAGTAAAGACTGCCAGGTCAAAGGGCGAGGAGAGCCCCGAGTGAGTGGTAACAGTGCAGACTCACCTCTGCCCGAGCACTGACTTCATAGGGTTACAATCGTCTGTGTATCTTTTCCTGTTAGACTTAAAGCTCGGGAACACAGGTTCTATTATTTTCAGCACCACCCTTAGACCCAGGCAAGAGGGAGCCCTGTCCTGGGATCCCTATTCCAGGGCCCTGCTCTGATGCTCTTTGGTCTGTGCCCTTCTCCACAGGGGGAGGAGTCTGGGGACAAGCCCATTTGGGGCCTGTGCCTTCCCTGCCTTTTGGGTCACGGCCCAGGTAGCCAGGCCCAGAAGGACCTGAGGAGGCCTCTTCCCTGTGTGGACCCTCCCGAGAGGGGCTGGTGTCAGTGCTGCCCCGAGCTAAAGTCACGGTCCAAGGGCAGCATTTGTGGGGTGTGGATGAAACTGGGACATGCAGGCTGGGCTGACCACACTCACGTGCCCACAAGGCTCCTAATAGTGTGGAACAGAGTTGGAGTGGATGAGAAGGTGACAGGCTACAGGGCAGAGACAGGCTATAGAGCAGAGATACGAGCCTGCTCTTCCCAAGTCATCAATTCCGGCACAGAGCTCTAAGGTGTCCAAGAATTCTGCACTGAAACATAGACCTCCAGGTTGCCCCGGAAGTCAAGGGAGGAGGAGAGAATATATTTTAACTAACAGCGTTTTACAAGAATAACCTTTAGAGACTTCCCTGGTGGTCCAGTGGTTGAGACTCCATGTTTTCACTACAGGGGCCACGAGTTCGATCCCTGGGCAGGGAACTAAGATCCTGCATGCCACAGGCTCAATCAAAAACATTTTTTAAAAAGGAACAACCTTTAAATGTTTAGGCCTATAGATTGTGAGTCTCCCCTTGTGGCTCAGCTGGTAAGGAATCTGCCTGCAATGTGGGAGACCTGGGTTTGATGCCTGGGTTGGGAAGATCCCCTGGAGAAGGGAAAGGCTACCCACTCCAGTATTTCGTCCTGGAGAATTCCGAGGACTGTATATAGCCCGTAGGGTTGCAGAGTCGGACTCGACTGAGTGGCTTTCACTTTCACTTTCCAGTGTCTTGACCAGGTCCTGTGAATGTTAGGGACAGGACCCCACACCCTGTTTGTGGTTGAATCGTAAGTTTCTAAGCACACATGACAATTAGAGATAGAACATGATTTTGGACTGGATTCTGAACTAGAGGAAAAAGCGCTATAAGAGATACAATTGGAACAATAGACAAAATCGGAATATGGACTGTAGATAAGATGATAGTATTCTATCAATGTTAAACTCCTGAATTTGAGAGCTGTGCTGTGGTGCCTAAGAGAATATCCTCGTTCTTCGAAAATACAGGGGGAAATATAAAGGATAGAGGAATGGATGCCCGTGACCTTTCTCAAATTATTCAGAGAAAACAAAAAGACGCTGATAACAAAAGACTTCCAAAATGTTAAAAATGGATGATTAGGGGTAAAGGGTATGTGGAAGTCCTCTGTCTTTTTGTAACTTTCAACTGCAAGCTTGAAGTCATTTCAAAATCAAAACTTTGAAAACAAAATGGCTCGATGCCTTGGGCAGAGGAGGGATTTAGTCCGTGTTGGCTGGGGTGATATTTCGAGGCCAAAGAGACAAGTTCTGTGACTTTCTAGCTGGTGCAGATTATAAAGCCTCCCACCATTCCTCTGCTGAGCTTGGCTCTGCTGGGCTCCCCAGGGCCAGGATGCTGCACACGTGGATTCCGTGTGTCCTGTGAGTTTGGATTGCCTCCACCTTACACAGAAAGACCTCAGCTAGCGCGGCCTTCAGAGTAAGGGCATCCAGGAAGGAGAGTTTTAATGTTACCCGTTGCGGAAAAAAGTCACTTCTCGTTTGAATTGGACCAGCAGGTGTAACATTTTGTACTATAAAACCACGTTTCCCTTGAAAATAAACTTTTTCCCTGGAGATCCAGGGATCCGTACCTGTGCTCCCTGACCCCTGTGCCCCCTGATGAACAGCAGGACTCTGGAAGGAGCACAAAGATGGTGCTGTTCTCAGAGAAAGGAGCTGGAGCCCCCATCTCTCCGCCCGCACAAGCCATGGGCCCAGCGGATGTGGGTTTCCCCTCTCCGCTCCGGAACTCAGCACTGCCTTCCTGCTATATCGCGTCCACCGATGTTGTTGCTGACCTGTGGCCAGGACCCCCACCTGGGCCAAGTGTTGATGCCGAGACTCCTCTGGGTCATCCTGTCAGTGTTGCCCTGGCACCCCGCACCCTGGCTGCCCAAAACGTTGGAGGAGATGCTCGGAGGGCTGCTCCCACTCTTGGCTCTCCCCATGGAAATTCCCGGCTACTTCAGAGCAGCAGGCAGGCTGGCTGCCCGCCGAGCCGCCCAGCACAGCACCTTCCTGCCCAGGGAGCCCTTTGTGTCGGGAGCTAGTCCTTCACCTTTGCTTACTCCAAGGCTGCGGTGGGAGTGAGCATCCGTGCTCTCCTCCTCCAGGCCTGGAAGTCCCATCCCAGGGCAGGAACCATCCAGAGGGCTGAGACCACCAGCTCCTGGATGTCCACTCTGTAAACTGGCCACCCCCAGTTTGTGAAAAGCTGGGGCCAGAGTAACCAAACAGACCTTCAAGAGCCTTGGACAGGATTCTGTTTATAAAAGCTAGGGATTTTTCCCAGGCTACGTGAAGACCTTCCAGAAATTGACCTCGACTGTTCCTGTATCTCTCTCCCCTCTGCCTGAGAGCCTCCCCAGGGGTCCTGCGTGCACGGCCCACACACACGGCAGGCACCTGATATACAGCTGTTGAGTACATCCATCCATCCCTTCCAGCTAGGAAGGATGCTTTCTGCCTCTCCAAGCCCCAACACTCCTTCGATGTCCAGATCCAGCTCTCTCCCCATGTGAAGATTTCTCCAAGTTCTTCTTCCAGGGACTGCTCCTTGTTTTGACACCCAGACACAGACGTCTGAACCCCTGGTCTGCCACACAGCACATACTTCTTCTCATTCATTATTTTTAGCAAACACGTAGTTGGCTCACAATTACCAGAGCAATGAAGTGAAAAATTTTCCCAGTTCCTGCTTTCAGAGAAGTGCCCGCAACACGAGTATAGAGTGATGGTTAATTTAATGTTAACTTGGTTGGGTCACAGTGCCTAGATATGTGGTCCAACATTATTCTAGAAGTTTATGAGAGGTTTGTTTTTTTTTTTTAAATGAGCTTTATATTTAATTGGTGGACAATGGGTAAAGTGGGCTTCCCTGGTGGCTCAGATGGTAAAGAATCTGCCAGAAGTGCAGGAGATCCAGGTTCAATCTCTGATTCAGGAAGATTCCCTAGAGAAGGGCATGGCTACCCACTCCAGTATTCTTGCCTGGAGAATCCCATGGACAGAGGAGACTGTCGACCCCCATGGGGTCACAAAGAGTTGGACACGACTGACAGACTTCCACTTCATTTTTTGGGTAAAGCAGATTGCCCTCCACAATGCAAGGGGGTCTCATCCAATAGGCTGAAGACCTAAAGAGAACAAAGAGTACTTCCCCGGTACAAGAGGGATTCTGCCAGCAGGCAACTTTCAGATGTGAACTGCAGTGTTGACTCATCCTAGGTCTCCGGCCTGAGGGCCCACAGTACAAATTTTAGACTTGCAAGTTTCCATTATTTTGTGAGCCAATTTCTCAAAGTAAATCTCTCTCTCTAAACACACACACACACACCCCTTATTGGTTCTCTAGAGAACCCTGACTAATACAATAAGGGAGCTGGGTCAATCAGCAGAAATGGCCCAATGTGAAAAGTAGGGGCAGTACAAAGTCCTTTCAGAGCAGAGGACCCCTTGACTTAGCTGGGAGTCAGGGATAGCTTCACAGAGAAGGAACTCCAAGCCAAGGCCAGAGGAACACCTTGCTATCTTGCCTAGGGATGAGCTGCTTCCAGTCTGTCCCAAGATATGAATCTTCCGTCTTTGCTTCAGTCCTGTGAGTAACTCCATCCTTCCAGATAATCCCTTACATCAATTGGAGCTGAGTTCTGTTGCTTGCAGCCAAAGAATCCTTTTAATTAATCCAAATAAATTACTTACTTGGCTGCCCTGGGTCTTGGCTGTGGTGTGCCCACTTCTCTCCAGATGCAGAGCTCCAGCGTTCACAGGCTCAGTAGTTGCGGTGTGTGGGCTCAGTGGCCCCACAGCACATGGGATCTTAGTTTCCCAACCAGGGATCGAACCCTTGTCCCCTGCACTGGCAGGCAGATTCTTAACCACTGGATCACCAGGGAAGTCCTGCAACCAAGGAATCTGACTGACTTTTCTTCGTGGACAGGGACAAGGGATGACATAGGGTAAGGGAACCTTTTGTGTACTGGAGATTCCTCCAGGCCTGGAAATGTGGCAAAGCTCGTATTGCGTAGATTCAAATGTGCACATTCCCTCAACATAAGCACGGTTTAACATGAAAAAAATTGGCATGATTTGACCTCACCTGTCAATCACGGAGCAAACTGAAGGTACTTGAATATCAACCCTTGTAAGGTCAGTAGCTTAGACAGAAATCCCTGAGATAACAAAGAGCAGTTTTTTAGGAAAAGCTGCCTTGTACCAGGATGAAGACTTTGAGAAATAATGTGTCTCCAACAGGCACAGAGAATAATGCAGTGTGGAAAAACATAGACGGACAACTCCTGATTAGAAGATGATTGAGAAGAAGAAGACTCTGAATGAGAAGATTTAGGAATTTTTTGGCCTGTTCAATTCTCTCACTTAAATTTCTCATTTCGTCAAGAATGCAGTATTTGATTTTAAAAACTCTTCTTTCAAGTAAGTCTAAAAGAATTCTCTCAATAAGTATAAAATAAACATTCTAAGCCAGGAATTGGCAACATTTTTCTAGAAAGGCCAAGATCCTAAATACTTTAGGCTTTGTGGGCCAGTCTCCGTTACAACGATTCAATTGTAGCACAAAAGCCATTACCGACAACATGCGAACCAATGAGCAGACTGTGTTCCTGTGTGTGTCAATATCCTATCGTTGTCTGTGGATGCTGAAAACTGAATTTCAAAAAATTTCCCAGTGTCATGAAAAATGACACTTTTATTGTGTTTTGGGGAACTATTTACAAATATCAAAGCCATTCTTAGTTCATGGACAGTACAGACATAGATGGCAGGTTGAGAGTTTGCCCACCCCTGCTGTAAGCAATAAGAAAGCATTGTGTCATGGACTGAATGACATTTTTCCAGTGATCATTACCTTAAAGTCAGTTACGTAAGATTTTCAGCAATCCTATGAGGTAGGGGACGCTCCCAGATGGTGACAACCAGCCATGGAGAGGTTTCATTGCTCAAGACCGAGCAGCTAGTAGGTGGCAGGGTTGGTCTGGTTAACTAAAGAAAAAAAAAAAACTTCTTTAATGATGGCAAGTCAGATGTTATAACTGACATTATGTCTACAGGTAAAACCTGGAATGGATCTAGTGACTCGGGCTGCCTTTCATTTGAATCTGCTTCATACATACAGGAGCTCATAGGAATTTGGGTCTAGATTTTGGGTGACCACGGCATGACTGGTCATGTAGTTCATTTTTCTGACTGGGGGCTGATGGCATGTTGCCATGACTGACACCTATTTTGGAGGGGTGGACAGCAAGGAGATCAAACCAGTCAGTCCTAAAGGAAATCAACCCTGAATATGCATTAGAAAGACTGATACTAAAGCTGAAACTCCAAAGCTTTGGCCGCCTGATGCGAAGAACTGACTCATTTGAAAAGACCCTGATGCTGGGAAAGATTGAAGGCAGGAGGAGATCGGGATGACAGAGGTTGGATGGCATCACTGACTCGACGGACAGGAGTTTGAGCAAACACGGGGAAAGAGTGAAGGCCGGGGAAGCCTGGCGTGCTGCAGTCCATGGGGTCGCAAAGAGTCGGACACGACTGAGCGACTGAACAACAGCAAAATGTTGCTGGGAGTGATCAGGCTCACTGCCCTATCCACCTCTTGATACTAAGAAGTACATTTTTATGCAGACAAGAAAAATGCAGATAACATGCATAGCATTAAGACTTATCATACACGTAACTGGCCTCAGCCTGGTCTGTTCACACACTCCTGTTTCTGTAACACGGGCAGGGAATCGGCTGCCCCTGGAGGCCTCGGGGAGCAGAGACGTGGAGAGAGCCTTGTGGTCAATGAATCAGGGGCTGGCACGGCCCGATGGCCCCAGAGCCACAGAAGGAAGTAGCAAGTGTTCTGCTTCATTCTTTCAGGCTCCGCGCTGCGGACAGGCCTCCTGGACCGGCCGTCAAATGAAATCTGCAAACGGGCTTCCAGGATCAATAATCCGAAAAAATCTATCCAGCCTGCAAACCTTCCCATGGTCTCCTTGACACTCATCAGTGCCTCCTTCTCTCCACATATGCACTTTCCTCCCCTGCCCCACCCGCCCCCCACCCCCTCTGGCACTGCTGGGCAGGCAGGACAGGCCTTGAGGGGCTGGCAGGTCAGGTCACAGCTGCAAACACAGGGGCCTGTGAAATATTCCAGGAGTGAGTGGCAGAAAAGACCGACCCAGTGCCTCTCCATGGGAAGAGTTCCTGGCACTCTGATTCCCATGGCTGCCCTAATGGGGACCCTGCCTTCACCTCTTCCCATATGGCCCTGGAACGCTGACCGTCTACCAAAGACTGTCTGGGCCTCGCTTTATATTATCAATAGTCATCATTTGCCAAGCAGCTACATGGTTCTCTGAACATCAGAACAATTTCTTCCTCTCCCCTTTTCTCACGCTGCTGCATTTAGTTGATAACTCGTGTCTGACTGTGACTCCATGGACTGTAGCCTGCCAGGCTACAGAGTTTGAAAGCCAATCAGAACCACTGTGTTAAGTTAGAAACATGGCCTCTGTCACATTCCCGGGACTGTTTCTCATTAGAAGTGCCTCCTCCCACCCCACCCAACCCCTGCTGCTGCTGCTGCTGCTAAGTCGCTTCAGTCGTGTCCAACTCTGTGCGACCCCATAGACGGCAGCCCACCAGGCTCCCCCGTCCCTCGGATTCTCCATGCAAGAACACTGGAGTGGGTTGCCATTTCCTTCTCCAATGCATGAAAGTGAAAAGTGAAAGTCAAGTTGCTCAGTCATGTCCCACTCTTGGCAACCCCATGGACTGCAGGCTACCAGGCCCCTCCATCCATGGGATTTTCCAGGCAAGAGTACTGGAGTGGGGTGCCATTGCCTTCTCCGCACCCGACCCCTATCAAAGACAAATTCATGTCACCAGGTGAAGCCACTCTCAGTTTTAAAGAGATTTATTGATTTCCTTTTGCCTGCACTGATGTTCGTTGCTGCGCTCAGGCTTCCTCTGGTTGTGGGGCTGGGGCTCCAGGCCCGAGGGCTTCAGTACTTGTGGCACGCGGGCTCCGTAGTTGTGACGATTGGCCTTAGCTGCTCCTTGGCATCTGGGATCTTCCCAGACCTGGGATTGAACCCAGGCCTCCTGCCTTGCAAGGCGGATTCTTAACCACTGGACTACCAGGGGAGCCCAAGCTGCACATTTCTAATCTGGTGGGCAAGTGGAAATGTCCATGCAGAGAACGCAAAGCCTGTTGCATTGTTTATGGGAAACTGAGACACACTTGTGATTATGCACTGCTATTATTGCCTGGAGAATCCCATAGACAGAGGAGCCTGGGGGGCTATAGTCCATGGGGTCTTAAAGAGTCAGACGCGACTGAAGTGACTTCGCACAGCACAGCACACGGCACTAACTGCCGAATGACTTTCTGTGTTTGGAGCAGGGCCAGCGAAACCAACTTTAGAGACACGGGAAACCCTCCACCTGTCCCTCACCTCGAGGGAGCCGTAGATGTGCAAGCGTGGCTTTATAAGGACACACCTCTATTCCATTTTGCCAATCTGACTGAAAGCTAGTTACAAAACTCTAATCAAGTTTGCGTTGGTTTGGCATCTGCTTGTACTATGAGAAGACATCAGCGGGAAATTTTCTGATGAAAGTGGCTCTGGAATGTCCTTAAAAGAATTCCAGAAATTCACAGATACTTTAAAATGTCACATTTCATAATAAATCAGTCGTTCTAAACTAACTGTTCATGTTATTCAATCTCAAGCAAAGATTTCAAAACCAATGGCTCCAGCTGTTGGCAGAGACAAGGACACTCAGAGATTAAATGGGGGCACGTGGAGACTAGCCCTGAAACTGGAGTGCATTGTGGGGAGCACCAGGACAGGGAGTCCGCTGCTCTGGCCCCCCTCTCAGGTCTGACCCCACTTGGAAGGAGGATGGAAGAAACACGATCAGTAAAGCAGGCAGGACCTGCCTGGTGTCCAGTGAGGAGAACTAGACAGGGCAGTGTTTCAGAGGAGTGAGGAGTTGCTGGGATCTGGACTTTCATGTGGGAGGCGGAGGACTGGGGGAGCTAGGATGAGAGTGGAGGGGATCACAGTGGCCCTTGTGAGGGGTATGGTGGGCAGACAGACTTGGATGCTGCAGGGTATTTGCCTGAAGAGCAGATCAGGATGAGGATGGACGTGTAAGTTGGGCTCAGAGTGTGCGGAATTTTTGAACATTTTTATTTACCTAACTGATTTTGCTTGGCAGTGCTGGGTCCTTGTTGCTGGGCGTGGGCTTTTTCTAATTGTGTCCAGTGAGTGTCGCCCTCTAGTTGTGGAGCATGTGCTCAGCAGCGGCATGGCACATGGGCTTGGTTGCCCTCGGGGCACGTGGAGTCTTCCTGGACCAGGGATTGAAACTGTGTCTTCATTGGCAGCAGGGTTCTTAACCACTGGACCACCAGAGAAGTCCCGGTTGTGGGGGATTTAAAACCAGGCGACGGGATTTGGATTTTTGTTCGGGGTGCAGACGGAGCAGGGTTCTAGGGGCCACTCTGCCCCTACTTGCTCCTCTCCTTGGTTTTTTCCATCTTGGTACTGCTATCTACCCAGTTGCTAAGGCCCCAAACCAAGAAGTAGCCTGAATTCCTCTCTCAGCCTTCCCAGCCCTGCTTTGCCTTCTGCAGTCCATCAGAAGTCCTGTCATCTCTGCTTTCAAAAGGCGTTCCAAATCCAACCACCTTTCATGCCCTCTCCGGCTCTCACTCTGTTCCCAGCCTCCATTGTTTCTTGGCTGCAGGAATACAATGGCTCCTTCACTGACTTCCATCTGCCCAGCTCCTTACCCGGCTCACAGAGTCCTGTGGCCTGGCCAACCCCCTTTCTCCACGTCTATCCCCACACGGGCCTCCTCCAGCCTCACATCAACAGGCCCGTCTCGGGCCTAACCTCAGGGCCTTTTCATCGGCAGTGGCCTCTGCCCAGGTCATTCTTCCCATAGCTCTTTGTACTGCTCATATTTTCACTGAGGTCTCTGTTCAAATATCTTGGCCCCCCTACCCCCAGGAGCCTTTCCTGATCTCACCACCAACCCTCCTCCCCGACCCTGGTTACTTCCTTCATAGTAGTTGTCATGATGTGAAATTACGTTGTTTATTCATTTGTGCACATGTTCCTTCTGTCTTGTTCCCTGGACTGTAGCTCTGTGGGGTGTTCGTTTGGTCTTGTTCATTGTCAGACACCTACATCCTAGAGGTGGGCCAACCCCAGGGGCTCCTTGGGCCGTTTGGTGACCTTCTCAGAATGATGTTTTTAAATGCGTAAAGAACCCCCACAGAAGATTACAAAGAAAACCAAGAATATTGGAAGTTCCCTGGCAAACCAGTGGTTCTGACTGGGCACTTTCACTGCCGTGGCCTTGGGTTCAGTCCCTGGTGGCGAACTAAGATCCCACAAGCTATGTGGCCAAGCAACCAACCAATAAGAAGAATATTAAAATATAATTGAAATAGTTATCCCAGTGTTAAAAATGTATGCGTGAGTGCTCAGTCGTGTGTAACTCTTTGTGACCCCATGGACTGTACCCGCTAGGCTACTCTGTTCATAAGATTCTCTGGGCAAAATTACTGGAATGGGTTGCCATTTCCTTCTCCAGGGTAACTTCCCAACCCAGGGACTTAACCTGCATTGATTCAGGGACTCAGATTCAGGGACTGATTCTCCGGCATTGGCAGGCAGATTCTTTACCACCGAGCCATAGGTAAGCCAAAAATGTATAGTGTAGTAAAAATGTATACAAAAATGTATCACAATAGTAAAAATGTATATAACATACATGCTTTCTTATGAGTATATTAAATAATGAAATTCAATATGAGTGTATTAACTACTGTAATTAATACATTTCAAGGTAGTGATGAGGGTAAATGCTATTTTACAACATCTGCAATAATTATAATCTGATATGAAACTGAGATTTCTGCTGGTGACAAAGGTCTAATACTCCTCCTGTTTTCGTCATTCATCATTGACGGAAATGCTGACTATCACCTCTAGGTTAGTGAAATGAAAGATTTCATTTTTTCCGATCTAAGTTCACACACTTTCTGAATTCAGAGACCCCAGGACTATACACTCTGTAGTAGGTACTAAAGAATAATTTGTTGGAGAAACACATAGACAGGAAGATAAAGGTTTGGAGCAGATGAGCATGGTGTCTACGCTTAATACACATCAGACAAGATTTATATTGCTTTGGGGAGCCAGACTCTGGGCTAGGTACTGGGTACACCTAGCATGGAAACTCCATCCATGGAGATAGGGAAGACACAGCCCCACCCATGAGAAGCTCCCTGTCCAGTTGGACAAAACAATCGTGCATAAGCAGAAAACTTCAATACCGCATGATCCACCCAACATCCTGCACCAAGGCACTGAGTCCACTCAGGGGCTGCAGAGAGAGCAATTCCTGGGCTGAATGCTGCAGACTAAATTATACTCGTCCAGACAAAGGAGGGATTGGAAGTGTGTTCTGGCCCCAGGGAACAGCATGAGTGGAGTTCAGAGGAGGTGGGTGGCGTGCGAGAGCAAAATGCATACGGAAAGAAGGGGGAGAGTCCTTCCTTCCTTCCACAGACACTTACTGAGCACCTGCTAAGCCCCAAGCCCTGTTCCAGGAACTGGGAATTCTGTGCTCCATGACATACATTCTCCATTTCCAACGAGGTTGTATTCCAAAGAGAGTCAGACAACAAACAAGTATTTACTGTATGCCCAACAGTGCCAAGTTCTGAGGAGAACAGAACAGGAGGTAAGGCTAAGGTGCCCGTAAGTAGGGAACTCTGTGAGCCACACTCAGAAGCTTTGGGAGGTGATGGGAGACACTGGTGATGTAGACAGATGTTGCTACAGCCGAACTATTTCTCCCCCAAATCCCTGTGCTGAGGCCCTTACTCCCAGTGTGACTGTATTTAAAGATGGGCCTTTAAAAACGTAAATACGGTTAAGTGCTCGTGCTCAGACATGTCCAACTCTTTGGGACCCCACAGACTGTAGCCCACCAGGCTCCTCTGTCCGTAGGATTTTCCCACTGAGAATACTGGAATGGGTTGCCTTTTCCTCCTCCAGGGGATCTTCCCTACCACTGAAGGTAGATTCTTTACCGCTGAGCCACCAGGGATAATAATTATGGGTAAGGGTGGGGCCCTAATCCGAGAGAACTGGTGTCCCTATGAACAGAGGAAGGGACACCAAGGTGAGCTCAGAGGACACAGAGAGAAAATGCCATCTGCAGCCCAGGGGAGACCAAACCTGCCGATGCCCTGACCTTGGACTTCAGCCTCCAGAACAGTGAGACAGTACACATGGCGATGAGGGGACTGTTAAGGACTATATCGTGCTGGGGAGTGGCGTGGATGCAGGGTAAGGAGGTGGGAGGTGGGTGGGCAGGCAGGTTTCAGAGGTGATGACCATGTACAGCAAGAACCTGGCCTGGGCCGGGTCACTAAGCCACTGAGACTGCACAATACTAGATTACTTCCACCCCCAGATTTCCATGCAAACTAGGAAGTGGGGGAAGGGAGGTCATTGTCCCGAGACTTCCTCTCTCTGGCCGGAGGGGCCCTATTGTTCCCACACAAAGGGGCAGTGACCAGTTGGGTTTTTTTTTTTTTTTGCAGCGACTGGTGCCAGTGGGAGAGGCTGTCTCCTCGCCCTGTATCCTGCCGCGTGGGGTACCAGCTGACGAGAGGCCTCTGAGCGCCCCAGCAGCAGCAGAGGAGGGGCCGGAGATTGTACCTGAAACACAGACGAGGCATTGACAGGCTTTGGGGCGGGTGGGGAGGGCTAGGACAGAGCCGGACCTCACCGAGCTGGCACAGGCTGCTTCTCTGGGCTTCGGTCCTGTCATCATCCCAGTCCTTCCTGCCTCCCTTCCCCTTCTCTCTTTCTCTCCCGCTGTCTCCTCCTGCTTGCCTTCCTCTCCTGGTATCTGCAACCTTCCAGCCTGTACAGCAGATGCCTACTGCCCCGTGTCTCCCATCTGTCCCCGGCTCAAGAGCCCTGAGCCCTCACACCGGCTCCTCTCTGGCTGGTGCTCACAGCCTAGCACCCTGCACTTCTTGTCCTCGGATGCGTCCCTGCCTCCTCTGCTTTCCTTCCATCCCCTCATCAAAATTTACCTGTTCTGCGTCCAGCACCCTTAGCATCCTGCTGAGAAGATGGATGGGCTTGGGGCTTGGCCCAAAAGCTTGTTTACTGAGCCAGTTATCTGGTTGAGCTGAACTCATCTGGGCCGATGCAGCCACCAGAGCTGGTGACGTCTTGTCTTCTCCCTCTCATGTCACGTTGGCATAATCAGGAGTCTTTCTTGCCTTTATTCCTGCAGCTGCAGGAGGATGCCCTGTGCCTTTCTGTCTACCGTGATCCTCTCCAGGCTGAGTGTCCTAGCTTTCAAGGAGATCCAGCTGATCTGGGTCGTTGAGCCCAGTTGGCCAGGAAGGGATGGACATTACACTCTGGCCCAGACCTCTTTTTCTGGGCCCTGCCTCTGCCTCACACCTGTGTGCATCTCTTACCTACCAGCCCTTTTCCATTTTCCTGGGTTAGTCAATAGTCCGATAAACAAGTTCACACCAAGGTTATGGCTCCTAGTTTCACAAAGTCTCTTTCTTTTTAAAAACTTTTTATTGGAGTAGTTGCTTTACACTGCTGTGTCAGTTTCTGCTGTACAGCAAAGTGAATCAGCCACACGTATATCTATTGCTGCTGTTGTTCAGTTGCTGAGTCACGTCCAGCTCTTTGCAGCCCCGTGGACTGCAGCACGCCAGGCTTCCCTATCCTCCACTATATTCTGGAGTTTGCTCAAGTTCATGTCTATTGACTCAGTGATGCTATCTAACTATCCCATCCTCTGCTACCCTCTCTTCTCCTCCCGCCTTCGATCTTTGCCAGCTTCGGGGTCTTTTCCAATGAGCTGGCTCTTCATATTAGGTGGCCAAAGGATTGGTGCTTCAGCTTTAGCATCAGTCCTTCCAATGAATACTCAGGGTTGATTTCCTTTAGGGTTGACTGGTTTGGTTTCCTTTAGGATTGACAGGTTTGATCTCCTTGCAGTCCAAGGGGCTCTCATGAGTCTTCTCCTGAACCACAATTCAGAAGCATCAGTTCTTTGGCACTCAGCCTTTTTTATGGTTCATATGGTTCAACTCTCACATCTGTACATGACTACTAAAAATACCATAGCTTTGCTTATACAGACTTTTATTGGCAAAGTGATGTCTTTGCTTTTTAATAACTGTCTAGGTTTGTCATTAGACGTATATATATACCCTCTCTTTTTTTGATTTCCTTCCCATTTAGGTCACCACAGAGCACTGAGTAGAGTCCCCTGTGGTTATGATAGGTTCTCATTAGTTATCAATTTTATACATAGCAGTGTACATGCTGGCTTCCCAGGTGGCGCTAATGGTAAAGAACCCGCCTGCTGATGCAGGAGACGTAAGAGACAATTGTTTGATCCCTGGGTTGGGAAGATCCCCTGGAGGAGGGCATGGCAACCCACTCCAGTATTATTGTGTGGAGAATCCCATGGACAGGGGAGCCTTGCGGGCTACAGTCAGTAGGGTTGCACAGAGTCGGAGCTGACTGAAGTGACTCAATACGCGTGGACAGTGTACTTGCACCCCAGGGTTCGTGGCAGCTCTATTTACAACAGCCAGGACATGAAGGCAACCTAAGTGTCCATTGGCAGAGCCTCTACATTTTAAGTGACACCACCTGAGGGGACAATGCAGGTCTCAAAAGAGTGGCACTTCAGGGGGATGGGCAGGTGGGTTGAGCGGGTCCATGTGAACACCCTGGGCTGCCCCCAGCAGGGCCCTGTCTTCTTTAATTAGCATAGAGTGGTTTCTCCTGCTTGTTTGCCAGTGAAGGTGTGAGTGGGGAAGCCGCAGAGTGATGAAGCCACGTGTTCACACGTGTGTATCAGCTGCTCATCCCTGAGATCGGAAGGCAAGTTCCACAGGGGAGAGATTTCTGTGCACTTTGTTCTGTTTCTGCAGCTTCTGCGAGAGTATGTTGCCCAGGACTGGCACCCCGAATGCTTTTTGAGTTAGTGAATGCATGAGATCCCAGAACATGGCATGGGAGGCTGGGGGTTGGACCAAACGGCTTCTTAGGGTCCACTAAGGGCTGAGGCCTATCTGTGTGGGTTTCTTCTACAGTCATTAACAGGACTGCTGTTGGTTCTCTGCTTTATGGCAAACCTGCTGTTGTCATTACACAGAGCACTGGGGTGCCTTTCATAGTTCCTGTTGCATTCGATCCTTATAATTACCTGAGAAGGACATGGAACCAATGCTATTACCCTCACTCTATAGAGGGGGAAACCGAGGCTCTGGGACACGAGATGTCTTCTCAAGGTCACACCTGGAAGCCCACGGCCTTTCCTCCATCCTTCCTGCCTCAGGGGTGTCTGAACACAAGGTCCTGAATTACTAAGGAGGGTGCTGGTAAGGGGTTTAGGGAGAGGCTCTTAGGAGCCAAAGGCAGGAAGCCTTTTCATTCAAAAAAGACAAACACCCTTTTCAATTCTGATGCATGGCTTCTGGTCCTCTTTTATTTCATTTCCTTTTTCTATTGATGAAATTCACATAAAAATAGCTGTTTTTGAAAATGTATATTTCAGCAGCATTCAATACATTTGCAATGCTGTGCTATTTAAGTTCCAAGATATTTTCATCATCCCAAAAGAAAACCCTGCCCCCATGAGTGGTCAGTCCCCATTCCCCTCCCTTAGCCTCTGACAACTGGTAATTGGCTTTCCATCTCTATGGATTTACCTGTTCTCGGTGTTTGTATATTGTTTGTTGTTATTATTTAGTTGCTAAGCCGTGTCTGACTCTTTTGTGACCTCGTGGATTGTAGCCGCTAGGCTCCTCTATCCATGGGATTTCCCAGGCAGGAATACTGGAGAGGTTTGCCATTTCCTTCTGCAGGGGATCTGCTGTATAAATAGGATCATTTAATTTTCAGTCTTTTGTGCTTGGCTTCTTTCACTTAGTATAATGTTTCCAAACCCTCAGAGCAGGTGTCGGGACTCCCTTCCTTTCTATGACTAACTAACATTCCTCTGTATGGACCACCACATTCCGGTTACCCAGTCTAGTGGCATTTTAGAAAGGTTGTGTGAAGAAGTTTCACTTTCCTGGGACATCACATTCCGTGCAGATGCCCTGAGATGTGGCTCTTGGCCTTGGTCTGGTTGAAGCTCCTTTCCCTCTGCATGGAGCCCAGTGAATGCTCATTTCCTTCAGGGGCACCAAGAAGCCCCTGAGGAGACAGAGTGAGTGTCAGGAGTGGGTGAAGATCCTCTCTGACCACACACCCAGTGAACCCAAATGAAACTGGACCTGAGAGGCCAGTGGGGGGTCAGCCCCAGGGATGGAGGGGGAGGCAGTTTTCTGCTCAGCCTGTCTACAGATTCAACTGGGGGAGACCTTTTATCACAGGGCCTCATGTCCCCCTCTCTTTGCAGAAGAAATGGGGCCTAGGTCTCTGCTGCCTTTCACATCCGAGGTTCTTATTTTTAATATTTATTTATTTATTTTGGCTCTGCCAAGTCTTAGCTGTAGTACTTGGGGTCGTCTATCTTTGTTGTAAAATGTAGGATCTTTGGTTGTGGGGTGCAAGCTCTTGGTTGTGGCATGTGGGATCTGGTTCCCTGACCAGCGGTTGAACCCAGCTCCCTGCATTGCGGGTGTGGAGTCTTAGCCATTGGGCCACCTTCGTTGGAAGTCCCTCATTCAAGGTTCTAATCTGTTCTGCATGGTTAGTGTCCAGGTTTGAGTCCCAGTTGTTTTTCCCACTACCTGCCATGGGGAACTCTTCGGTATTCATTAGAACTCTCCTTAGGTTCTATGCATGGGATTTCCAGGTGGAACTAGTGCTAAAGAACTCACCTGCCAATGCAGGAGACGTAAGAGGCCTGGGTTTGATCCCTGGGTTGGGAAGATCCCCTGGAGGCAGGAATGGCAACCCACTCCAGAGTTCTTGCTTGGAGAGTCCCATAGACAGAGTAGACTGGCAGGCTACAGTCCATAGGGTGGAGAAGAGTCGGACATGACTGAAGAGACTTAGTACCTATGTTTTATGCACTGACTTCAGCACAAACCATCTTGGGGTCATGGGTTCACAAATGAGAGTTCCTGGGGCAATTCTGTGAGTTAATTGCATAAAGTTTCTGGTTAATGGTACATTTTCAATAACTATAGCTGTGAAGACATAGTTATGAAGACTATGATAATGATTTATATTACAATTCAGTGCTTTGGAAAAAGTACAGAAACATGACCAGCTTGTTTTGTCTGCTGGGTGGACTGTCCCAGTTTCCTTTCATGGGTTGGAGATGGGAACCAGGCACCTATCTTGTATGGAGTTAAGCATCATGACATGTAGGTGCTTGGATGCAAATCACAGCGTTTGCACCTCCTTGTCAGCCCCAGACACGAAGAGCAGTTGGGCTCTGCTCACCGGTTTGGGGTCCATATTTAACAAGATTCAAACCAGAGACAGAGCTTCCTCTGCATCCCTCCCCCTACATCCTGTTCCCCAGTGGCTTTGAGGATGGAGCCAACTTCTCAAACGATATCACACCAGGAGCTGACTGCAACCTTGGATGGTTTGGCTGGAACCCAAAAAGTGTCATAAACTGGCGTTTCTTGAACTCTAATATGCCCGCTAACCAACCTTGTGAGCTGTTAGAGGCCCATTTGGCAAATGTGGGTGGAGCCTGGGGCTCTGTGTTTCTAACAATCCCCCAGGTTGGGGTGCAGGGCCTTGGGCCACCCCTGGGGTAGTGAGGCCCTATGTGTTTAATTCCTTGCCTGGTCTGTATGTGTGTGTGTGTGTGTGCGCGCGCGCAAGGCTAGGCATTCACGGGAGCTTCTAAAAAATTCCTAACAGGGTTTCTCCACCATCCCTTTGGTACGAAAGCCTCATTCCTTGATGACATTAGGAGAGGGAGCCTCGGCAGTAGAGACCAGCCTGGCTGACAAGAGGAAAGGCTGTGGCTTTGCTGTGCTAATGGCCAGCGACTCGGCGCACAAAGTGCTCTGGGGTCAATTCAGCTGGCTGGTCTCAGCCTGAGGCCACCCCTCTTGCCCACCCCAGGCACAGGTAGGCTGCTTGGGGCACTCAGCCCCTCGGCATGGGGGTCAAGCCCAGAGCTCCACGGGGGTGGACTGGGACCGTGGGACTTTGGTTCCCCCTTATGCTGCCTTTGGTCTCAGCTCTCAGTCAGATGTCAGCAGTCCATGTGACTTTGGGTGTCACGTGACTGCCACACGGGCTGCACCGTGCTGCAGGGGGCAAGGACAGGGACCAGCTCCCACGCCATCTGGTTCCCCAGCTGATGCTCCAGTGTCTCCTGGAGGGCAGATGCATTGCCGAGACCATGAACATCTGGAATATTCTCAACACAAAAGAGAATGTGCACCCCAATCCCAAGAGAAAAAGGGCAGGAGCTCCCCACCTCCCCTGGCCTAGCAGCAGTGACACTCCGCTCCCTGTCACCCCACCCTCGGCACCATTGGCAGCCACCAAGCCGTGGACCTCAGGGCTGTCTCGTAATTTATGGGGCACCAGTTTCCTCCAGGACACGGGGTGGAGAGCCAGAAATCATATATTTTGTTCTTTCCCTTTCTCTCAAGGGGAAAAGGAATACTCTTGGAAAAGGAATCAACGTGTGTCCCACGTGGGTTTCATAGATTTCAGACACACCTCATAGGGCAAGATGTGACCAGGCTGCAACTGGAAAGTTTAAAGTGTGAGTGGGAGAGGGGAGTGGCTAGTGGTCAGCAGTGGAGAGAGCCACTTTGAAGCATCTTTCAAAGCTCCTGTTCTTCAAACTCAGGGCAGACGAACCAGGGCCAGGGGCTGCTGGACCGTCAGGACTGTGTGTGGATTCCAGGACACGGCCAAGTGGAGGTGCTGGGGGAGACGCTGGCCCCCACGGTGCCTCCTTGGTTGCTGGGGGAGAGAGAAGGAGGCACCCAAGGGAAGGCCTATGGGGAATGAAGTGAGGGGGTTTCTTCTCAGAGCAAGAGAGGAGGGTGAGGAGTGGGAAGAATACTAGCTGTTGCCAACACTGCTCTCTGGAGTGAGGGCTTCACAGGCCTGCAGACTCAGTTAGTCCAAAAAGGATCATGCAGTGGAGGTGCCCGCGTTACAGACGCAGAAACAGAGGCTCCTTTAACAGATGCAGACGTTTAAAGCCACGGTGGGGCCTCCAGAAGACAGAGATGTGTGCCTGCCTCCCCAGGCACACATCTGTAAACAGGCCACAGTGTACCAAGGCATCCAGCTGATTCAGGGGCACACTGGGTGAGAGCCATGTGGCCAGGGTTGTGTGGTGGTGACCGTTTCTCTAGAAAGGACCATATTGGCTTTCAGAGCAGCGACATAGCATCTGTGAACATTCGGTAGAGAAAAATAGCAGAAGATGGCCTTCTAGAAGCATCCTGTGGATTCTGCGGGCACCCAGTTTCTCAGCACGGAGTGAGGACTGGAAGAGTTTTACAACTGCTTGGAATTAGCACGTGGAGACAGTGCCTATTATCTTCTTGTTGACAGTGGATGGTGTGTCAAGGTCTTCCTGGTTTCAAGCAGAATCAGGACAAGCTGATTGGCTAATATTCCCATGAAGACCTTTGTCTGTAAAAGATTTTATTGACTCAAGGCTTTCAGAGATGCCTCATCTGGATCTATTGCTGTACAGAACTTGAGCTAGAACATAAATATTGAATCAATGTGGATTGTTTATTGAGTGCTTACTATGTGCCAGAGATTTTTTGAACATGGTTTACATGTTTTGCCTCCCAAATCCTCACAATGAGCCTATGAGGCAGGGACTGTCTTTATCTTTACTTTATGAATGGGGACATTGAGGCCCAGAGAGGCTCAGAAAATTTCCTTTGCTCACAGAGCCAGGAAGTGCTGCAGCCAAGATATGAACCCAGACAGATTGGTTGGTTTGCTTTTTGAAACTATTTCAGAACATTTCAAACACATAGAAAAGTAGAGAGAATTGCACAATGATCCCCTCTGTGTTGCTCACCCACTTCGACCATGATCAACAGTCTGCCATCTTGTTTTATCTTTCTTCCCCACATTTGTTGTTGTTTTCTGGAATATTTCATTTCTGGGTATCACATCATTTCACCTGTAAATACGTTAGTGGGTTTATGTAGCAGATAAAGACTTCTCGTTTTTTATATGACAATAATACTATAACCCGCCCCCATAATTCCTTCATATCATCTAATACTCAGTCCAGTTTCAGTTTTCCCTGATTCCCCCCAGGATGTCCTTTTGCAGTTGTGTGTGTGCTCAGTTGCTTCAGTCGTGTCCGACTCTGTGTCTCCTATGGCTCCTGAATTGGCAGGTGGACACTTTACCACTGAGCCACCTGGGAAGCCTCCTTTTGCAGTCAGTCTGTTTGAACCATGGTGCAACCACCAAACATTGCAAGTTGGTCGCTGTTCCTTGTCTTCTAACCTGTAACTGTTGCCTGCGCCCCTTCTCATCTCATTTATTGGTAACATATTCTGGATTTTGCTGTTTATATCTTGGTGGTGTCACTTAACATGTTCTTCTGTTCCTTATGGTTGTGGTTTAGTTGCTAAGTTGTCCAAATCTTTGCAACCCCATGGACTGTAGGCCGCCGGGCTCTCAAACTGTCTCTCCAAGAAAAGAAAGAGATGAGATGAAATTCAGCCTTTTTACTAATACTCTTAAATTTGGAGAGAAACAGGATCTCCAGCAGAGTAGACAAGAGTGTTATTCAGTTGCTCAGTCCTGTCTGACTCTTTGCGACCCTGTGGACCGCAGCACACCAGGCTCTGCTGTCCTCCACTGTCTCCTGGAGTTTGTTCAAATTAGTGTCCATTGAGTTGGTGATTCTATCAAACCATTTTATCCTCTGCCAGCCACTTCTCCCTTTGCCTTCAATCTTTCCCAGCATCAGGGTCTTTTCCAACGAGTCAGCTCTTTGCATCAAGCTGAAATTTTGTCAGCATCATCCCTTTCAGTGAATATTCATGGTTGATTTCCTTTAGGATTGACTAGCTCTGTGAAGTGGAGAAGGCAATGGCACTCCACTCCAGTACTCTTGCCTGGAAAATCCCAAGGACAGGGGAGCCTGGTGGGCTGCCGTCTTTGGGGTCGCACAGAGTCGGACACAACTGAAGTGACTTAGCAGCAGCAGCAGTAGCCCTGTGAAAGGATCCCTTGAATTTGGAAGGCCCTCAATGTCACCTTTAGAGTAGGAGTTGCCAAGGATCGCAGCCATGCAGGGAAGCCAACAAGCACAGAAATGTGATTCAGCCTTGGCTGGTTGGAGTAGACCTTGATTTATGACATGGAGTGGCACCCCAGAAGAGGGAGCTGAGCCCTGGTTTCCAAGAGACTACTGGCCATGCTCCTACCCCACAACCCAGCTCCTTCCCTATATTTGTGTCATCAGACTACAGAAGAGTGAAGCATTTAGTAAAATAAACCACAGCACAGCTTACAGGATAGTGAGCCTCAGACAATGTGAAAAGGGGGTCAAGGAAAATGCCCCTGCTATTCAGAGGAAATACAGTGTTGCTCCCATTAAACTTGAACAAGGTAAGACACAGTGTGGCCACCATGCAAGCTCATTATAGAAAACAATGACAGCAAATGAAAGAAGAGGAACAGAGCTGGGGAAAAAAAGATGATGGGGGCTGTCTTGAGTGAAAACCTATTCCAGGAACTATTTATGAACATTCTGGATAATAGAACTTAATAAGACTATAAATGCAATAAGACAAGACCTTAAAAGTAAGATGATATACAATAACAGAATGAGATTTTTAAAAATTTCAGAGCACAGGAAACACACTAAGTTTAAAAAGACAGTGTTGATGACTTTAATAGATTAGAAGTAAGGAATAATAAAGGCACCACTGGAAATCAAATTACTGACAAGGAAGAATTACTGAAATTATTCATGATAAATACACAGGAAAAAAGGCAAAAGATTAAAGTAGGTTGGAGGAGATATGGTAATAAAGGACAAAGATGACCCAATATAATGATGAATAATGTCTCTGAATTAGGGACTCAACAAATGAAATAGGAAAAACACCACTCAGAGAGAGAAATCATCAGAAATAAAGTCCAACCTGCAGATCAAAAGGGCATAGGAAAAAAAAATACGTTAGTACTGACATTAAGCTGCATCCTGGTTAAGATATTGAACTTGGAGGGTAAACAAAGACTTCTCAGACATTCAGGCAGAAGAAGCCTACAAGGGGAAAAAAGTCAGGTGTCCCAGACTTATTAAGACAATGGAGCAATGTCTAGAGTGTTCTGAAGGAAAGAAAGCAAAATCCAAAACTATTAAACCGGCACAAGTTGTTGTGTAAGCAGAAAAGCAGCAGGCAGACACTGGAAAGAGTCTTTGCTGCAGATATTTTTGCCCCGTCTTGTTTGTGTATATGTTTTTATCATCAAAATAATCTTTTTTCTTTATAAAAACACACGATTGTTGCAGAAAATCAGATAATGTAGAGAAAAAGAAAACGAAAATGTACAATTCCACCTATTCCAAACCAACTTATATTAACACCTTGGAGTACACATTTGCAGATGATTTTCTATATAAATACCAGTTGGGATTTTTTTTTTTTAACACAAATGTCACAGTACCATACCATTTGCAATACTGTATGTTTTTCTTCACCTAATTTACTGGGAACATCTTTTCATGTCATTAAATTTTTTCCTAAAGTGTAATGATTATGTACTGTTTTATGATTTGGCTCTTTAATTTTTAGTTAATTCACTCTTGGCCCTTTAGATGGTTTCCTGTCTTTCACTATTATAATCCACAATGCAGTGAATGCACTTTATAAATACATTTTTGTGCACACCCATACTTCTTTCCATGTAAAGTTACTGGGACCAAAGCTAACAATATTTTTAAAAGACCATTTGACATATATCAAAATCTGCCATCTAGGAAGCTTGACCAAATTTCAGTCCCACCAGAATATTGGGCTATTAAAAAGGCATCCTGTTGGTTTCTTAAACCTTCTGATTGGTGAAAAATTGTGTCTGAAAATTGATTATGCTTTCACATCTTTTGATTATTAGAGAGATTGATTTTGTAAAGTATGTATGAGTCATTTATATTTCTTCTAGAAGAACTTCATTTTTGTATTTTTTGCCATTAAAAAAAAAAAGTGGGCATCTGTTTCTTCTTGTCCCGGAAGAACTGCTTATGTCATAAAGATAGTAGCCCTCTATTACAGATTTTCTAAATTACTTTCCTGATGTGACATTTAATTTTTTAAATTATCCTCTCATCTGTTTTTTTCCTTCTTGTTTTAAGTTATGAAAATATGATAACACATTTACAGGAGACTTGAAAAATATAGAATGAAATTACATATAGTTTCACTACATACGCGACATTTAATGTGATTATGGTCTTCTCTATACAGAAGTTTTACTTTTTTTCCTACCACCAAATCTGTCAAAATTCTCCTTAAAAAACAACAGGAAGTCTATAGTATAATATACACATTTCTGTTTAATCACCATGGAAATGGAAAAGCTCAAGCACTTGACCTTGCGAATTTGACCCTCCAGCTCTGTTCTCTGTATTGAGGTTTTATATCATCTGGTTCCACAGCAGTTTGCCTTCATCTCTCCCAGCGCCAGGTTGTTGATGACCTGCCCTGATCCATTTCTCTTTTCTGGGGCACCCGCAGCTCACCAAGACCCCGTGGATGGAGAGATCAGAGAGGAGCCCTGTGCTTTGGGCACCAGAGCTCTACGCCAGTCCAATGGAGCTGCCAGCAGGTACCAACCTGGGTGCTGCAGAGGCAGCCCTTCCCCACGAGGGTGCCTGTCGACATTCCCACAGATGGGAGGTGTAGGCTTGGGCTGCTGAGGGATGTGATTCTGGATCCAGACTCCGTCCCTGGGGGACCCGATGGGGGCAAGGTGACACCCTAGTGTCACCTTGAAACCTTGGGGGAGAGTAGGAGTTGCCAAGGATCGCAGGCATGCAGGAAGCCAATAAGCACAGAAGTGTGATACAGCCTTGGCTGGTGGGAGTGGACCTTGATTTATGACTTGGAGTCGCACCCCAGAAGAGGGAGCTGAGCCCCAGTTTCCAACATAAGTGTTGGAGAACTCTGGGGATCTGCTGAGAGCCCTGGACCAGAAGAATGACCTGGGTCCCTGCATGGACAGGGTGGTATGAAGAAGCTTGGTCATGAGGAAATAAGCAACATCTTAAGTCCAGAAACCAGGGGTGGTTAAGTTGTGGCATGTGGGCTCAGCAGTTGCTGTGTACAGGCTTGTCACCTCATGACATGTGAGATCTTAGTTCACAGACCAGGGATCGAACCCAGACTCTTAACCATTGGGCCCCCAGGGTAGTCCCTCCTGACCATGTCCATCTTATAACTACCAGATTAGCAGCTGCTCCTGCTGCTTCTCCTTCTTCTCTTCATTGTGATGATAAAGACGACTTCGTCGGTCATGTAGTTTATCCAAGTTGGAAGTTACAATGAACTGGAATCACTGAAGAAATGGGTTTTCCCTAGCCATTCATTTTTGCCCCCGATGAAGTCTGTTGTAAATAATGACTCTTGGTTTCAAATTAAGAAAACCTGATCCAAAATTATATTTATCTGTAGGCTTTCCTGAGGCTCCAGCTCCAGGCAGGAGCTTACAACAGTACTTCCTTATCAGTTTCCATAGGACCAGCCAGGACTGTCAGTCAAATGTGATGCAATAGTTAAATGAAAATGGAAAGCTTGTGTTTTGCTTGAGCAGAGGCCCCAGGGGACACTCTGCTCCAGGGATCCACTTTATAATGTCACAGAGGGAAGCTTACTCCCTCCAAACTGTGGAGGCCGAGCCAAGACCCCGGGAACAAGCACCCTCCAGTTAGGGACTTGCCATCTCGACTCCTGGGGCGGGCGGTTGTGAAAAGGAACAAGTCTGGAAGACATGGCAAAAGACAGGCATGCTCAGCCCCTGCCCTGGGGTCTCTGATCCCAGCTTTTGAAAATGAACCCCAACTACGCATTTTCCTGCATATGAGCTCCGTCTGCCCTTCTCGCTGGCACTGACCTAGAAGAACGGGCTGTCCGACTACATTCACAGTTCAACTCAGGGAGTCAGCGTGCTCTGGTCACTGCGCAGGCGCGCGTGAGACTGACCCCCACCCTCCAAGCGGGCCCCTCCTCGACAGCATCCTGCCAGTAGGGGCGACCCGAAGGAAAGCCTACGTGTGCTTTCTGGAGAGAAGAAAGACAGGGGAAAGGCTGGGTTTGCTGAGAAGCCAGTGCTGTAAACCCGAGATCCCCTCGGCCACCAGAAAGGAACAGAAGAGCATTTGTTATTCTTTTAAACGTGTCTTTTAAGCATCTGGCAAGTCACTGTATATAAAAGTAATGCATGTTCCGATGAAAAGAGGGCTTGAGTGAATAAAGCTGCCTATTCACTGTCTGGCCCGGTGTGTTTGACTTGAACGACAGTCAGGAGGACGAGTGCGTACTTGACATTTCTTCTCAAGCCCGCGCGTCTAATGCGTTGCCAATCGTGTCCAGGACCGGCCTCTGGGAGAGACCTCCCCACCGTGTGTTCCCCAGCAACAAAGTAACTTCTACTGACTCACTCTCCATGGAACCACTTTGGGGGAAAACCTCAGGGATCTGAACTTTACTTCCCTGTTCTGGTGACCAAGCTGGGGGGTGCGGATTCCCAGCAGTGGGTTTAAGTCAGGCCGCTTGCTGTGTTACCATGGGCAGGTTGCTAGGCCTCTCTGTGCCTTAGTTTAAGGACTGGCAAAGAACAGATGGTCAGACCTGCATTTGTGAAAACCTCCTTTAGATCAGGGGTTGGCAAACTATGGTCAAATTTAGCTTCTGTGTGGCAGGTGAGGTAAGAAAGATTTTACATTTTTAAATCATTGAAAAGGTGCAGGGCTTCCCTGATGGCTCAGTCAAAAAGAATTCGCCTGCCAAGGCAAGAGACACAGGCTCAATCCCTGATCTGGGAAGATCCCACATGCCACAGAGCAACCAAGCCCGTGTGCCATGACTATTGAGCTTGTGCCCTAGAGCCCGTGAGCCACAGCTATTGAGCCCACATGCTGCAACTGCTGAAGCCTTCATGCCCTGGAACCCGTGCTCTGCAACAAGAGAAGCCACCACTATGAGAAGCCTGCAGCAACTAGAGAGAAGCCCATGCTCCCCTCGCTGCAACGAAAGAAAAGCCTGAGGAGCAACGAAGACACGACACAGCCCAAAAGCAATCAATCAATAAAATTATTATTTTTTAAAAGTCCAAAGAAGAATAATATTTTGTGATATGCAAAAATTGTGTGAAATTCATATCACAATTAGTGAAATAAGCCAGACACAAAGGAATGAACGTTATATGATTCCACTTATCTGAGGCACCTTGAGTTGTCAGACTTATGGAGACAGAGAGGTGCAGGGCCACTGCCAGGGGCTGGGGGAGGGGAGTGGGGAGTTACTGCTAAGTTTGGGTGGAGTTTCAGTTCGGGATGATGGAAAAGTTCTGGAGCTGGACGGTGGTATGGTTGCACAACAGTGGGAATGTACTCCAGGCCACTGAACTGTACACTTAAAAATGGTAAAAACAAGAACTTCCCTGGCAGTCCAGTGATTAAGACTCTGCACGTCCAAGGCAGCGGGTACAGGTTCAATCCCTGGTCAAGGATCTAAGATCCCACATACCATGCAGCATGGCCACCAAAAAAAAAAAAGAAAAAACTGATGAAAAGGGCAATTGATGTCACGTCTATTTTACTGCCACAAAACAGTTATGTAGAATTCAAATTTCAGTGTCCATAAATCCAAGTTCTGCTAGAACACAATCACACACAGTCATTTCTGGATCTTTTATGGCTCTTTTTGCTATGACTGCATAGTTGAAAAGTGGCACCAGAGATCACATAGCTCACAAAACCTAAATTATTTCTATCTGGGCTTTTGCAGAAAAATTTTGCCAAGCCCTGGTTTAGAGACATAAAATCTGCTGCTCTTTATCAAGGGTGGGAGGCACAGCTCTGTATCAGAACACTAACTCACAAGCTGTATCTCCCCCTATTCAGACGTCTCTGAATTCAGAGTGTCATTCATGGAGGCAGAATGCTGAGACCGAAAGACATGCTGACACTGGGGGCCGAGCTCTGCCATGAATGGTCTGGGTGACTGGGGACAAGTCCTTCTTTTCTCAGGACCACAGTCTACTTAGAGCAGTGGGTGTGCATGTGCACCCTGGGTTTGTCCCTCGTTGGAGCCACTTCAGAGCTGTTTTATAGTGGATTAGTTATGGCACTAACTAACTAGAAAGCTGAGTGCCGAAGAATTCATGCTTTTCAACTGTGGTGTTGGAGAAGATTCTTGAGAGTCCCTTGGACTGCAAGGAGATCCAACCAGTCCATCCTGAAGGATATCAACCTGAATATTCATTGGAAGGACTGATGCTGAAGTTGAAACTCCAATACTTTGGCCACCTGACGTGAAGAACTGACTCATTTGAGAAGACCCTGATGCTGGGAAAGATTGAGGGTGGGAGGAGAAGGGGGCAACAGAGGATGAGATGGTTGTGTGGCATCACCGGCTCAATGGACATGAGTTTGAGTGAACTCTGAGAGTTGGTGATGGACAGGGAGGCCTGGCGTGCTGCATGCAGTCCATGGGGTCGCAAAGAGTCAGACACGACTGAGTGACTGAACTGAGCTGAGTTGTGGCACTACCCTGTGCCTCAGTTTCCCTTCTGTAACTGGGGTAAGAGTAACCTACTTCTAGGACTTTTTTTGAGTTCGTTGATTTTTTATTGGCATGTAATTGCTTTACAATGAAGTGAATCAGCTATATGTTTTCATATATCCCCTCCCTCTTGGACCTCCCTCCCATGTCCCGCCTCCCTCCTCCGGTCCCAGCCCTCTAGATCCTCATGGAGAGCCTAACAGCTCCCTGTGCTTTATAGCAGGTTCCCACTAGCTATCTATTTTACACGTGGTAGAGTATACACGTCCTTCATAATCTCCCAGTTTAACCCACCCTCCCCTCCCTCTGTGTCCACATATCCATTCTCTATGTCTGTGTCTACATCTAGAATTTAAAAAATAGTTGTGTGTTGTTTGGGATAGTAAGTTCTGAAGATAGGTGAATGTGCTTGGATTCTTTTTCCTGGATAACACCCAGGCAGCCCAAATACAGCTTCTGCCTCCCATAGTCTTACCCAGGTCTTTTTCTGAAAGACTCAGAAAGCAGTCAGGCCCAAATGACCCTACATAATGAGCTTACAATGCAGAGCTAAAGCGAGATCCTTGTTTGATTTCTTCTAGTACCATGAGCAAATAGTTTCCTTTAGAGATGATTAAGAACATTACTGCTGCATAATTAATTGTCTTAAAGCCAGCTCTTACAAAGCAGCGACTTACTATTTTTAGTGAGCTTTCCTAGTCTCTTCATTTTGTTTCCAAAATAACTGAGTTACAGATAAGTTATAAGGAGTAACTGGTTCATTGCTTGAAAAGGCTTGCATTGTCTTATGGAAACCTATGCAAGGCCCCAAACCGTCATTTCTAACAGAGTCAGAACAGCAGGAAGGTGGTAGAGTTTCATAAGATTTCTTGTCCAGGTCAGCTTTATCTCTGGTTTTTAAAACTGATGTAGAAAAATGTTTATAGAGAAGGGCAGTTGCAGCCTACCCCGGATGTACTGTTACCCGGAACCCTTGTGCATGGAGACTGACCAAAATGCACAGTAGTGCTGAGATGCAGGGTGAACGATGGAATAGACTCGCTAGAAATTGCAATGCACATGCAAAATGGCAGCTCAAATTTTAGCCTCAGAGGTTTGCCCCAGTCTGGGACCATCCACTGAAACAGTCAGGCTGTAACTTACTTAATTCTGTAAATGAGCATTCTGTGGAAAGAGAGGTTTTCAGCTGGGGGGTCTCTGTGCGTCCATCTCTCCGCAGGCCCGCTTTGTCAGATCCTTAAAGACAGAATTAAGAGCTGGGAAACTCTAGCCTGTTTAAAAGAAACTCAGTCCATATGTGGACCCCTGACAAGACCCAGGGCGTGCTGGAGATTCAAAAATATGTGATGATCACACTTTGTGTGGGACTTGGGAGGGGGGAGCAGAGGAAAACTGGATAACTTTTTTTAGCAAGTGAAGGCGTGTGTCGGGCATGGATCTGAAAGAGATTCCGTAAACGCAGTTTTACAAGCAGTGGACTAAACAGACTCATCTGGGTGGAGAGGGGCAGAAAATGTGGTTGTAAAAGATTCTGTTCTGGATGATACTTGTGTCTTTTGTAACTGTGGTGTTTTGACTGCCCACAATCACCAGGCAAGAGCAGAGGAACTGGGGAAAGTGGTAGAAATTTGGGAGGACTGAGTTGATAAAAAGCATGTGACATGAGCAGCCAGGCAGGGTTTGGGTTCAGTGCCATATATGCAGTGGTGAGCTATAAACATTAAACCACTGGTTCTCCAAGAAAAAAAAAAAAAAAAAAGAAGAAGCCCTGATTTATAGTCTGCTGATTTCTGTGGTGCAAATATTCCCACCATGGCTAAGGCCAAGTTCAAGCCATCCAAGTGAATTCCCTGGACATGGCTTTGGCAATAGGAGCATGAAGTTGACTCCTGTGAGCCAGGCAGAGCCTGCTCCCTCACATGTGTGAGATAAATGGTGATTCTCCAGGATTTAAGAGAGAAATGCAAGCCTGCACAAGTAAGAAAGACCGGGAGGAGGAAACCGATTAGGTGTAAACTAGTCTCCGTTATTTAGGAGGAAATGTCATCCATCACTTTGCATTGGAGGTAGGTCATTTCAGCAGGGATGTGTGGAGTCATTTCTGATAATTTTTTTTTTCTTAAAAAATTTTTAAAAATTATTTATTTATTTGGCTGTGGCAGGTCTTAGTTGCAGCACTTAGGATCTTCGGTCTTCATCGTGGCAGGTGGGCTCTGGTTCTCTGACCAAGGATCGAACCCTGGTCCCCTGCATTGGGAGCATGGACTCTTAGCCACTGGACCCCCAGGGAAGTCCCTGAGAATCTTCATGTCTTGAAAATTGGGAAAGATGGGTCCCTGGTGGTTCCTGTTGGACTGTCAGCGATGTGAAGGATGCTGAGAATGATAACCACACTTCTGTGTGAGAGGCAACGTAATACTGTCGCGCTCTTTACAGAGTCCAGTCTTTAGAAACAGGAACAGGTAACTATATGACGACAGAGACGGATGTGGGAGCGTGGGGAAAGAGTAGTGAATTGTAACCAGAATGTCTGTGTCAGGCACCAGTAATCAGGATGATCACTGAGCTCTGAAACACACCCAAAGAAGATGCGTGAACTAAAAGCGTAAGTTGTTGATTTCGCAAATGATGTCAGCGTGCAAACCAGCACTCGTGCTGTTACAGACCACGCAGCTTACACTTCAGTGGAAGAGAGTCTGGAAGAGGCCTGCCATCCCTGCATCTGAACATACTGCTGCGTGGCCTTGGGCGAGGTTCTTAACTTCTCTGAGGTTCACTGTTGTCCTTTGCAAAATGAGATCTTGCTGAAACACAATGACTGAGATGAGCACCTCCCAGCGTCTCTCAGCCTTGCTGTCCTTCTTGAGGAAAAGGAATTAGCACCTGCAGTGTGACCCTGAACCTGGAGTCTGCTATGAGTCCATGTCACTTCAGGTCACTCTTAACCTCCCCAGGGCTCCCTAGCTCACTAGCTTCATGTGTCAAAGAAGTAGGTTGGATTTGATGATCTGTAAAGACCTCACGTATTAGATAGGAACAGCCAGGGTGACCAGATGCCCTTGCTTGCCTGGACAGTCCTGGTTGATGCCTTCTGTTGTGGTGTAATTATTATAGCTCCATATTCACTGCTAAACATGTTTCTGTTTGGGCAATATGGTCACCTTTTAATAGCTAACATTTTTCAAATACCTATGACTTACCAAATAGTGAGTTATGTAAATGTGATTTAGTTTAATCATTTTACTTGCATTTAATCAGTTAAGCTGATGAAGACACAAACGTAGAGAACTTAAGGTCGCACAAAAAATGACAAACAGAACTGAGACCCAGACCTAGATCCTAGGTCTTCCTGAAGCCAGTGTCTCCAGCCTTCTTAGCCAGCATGCTTGACTGCACCCACGTTATTTAGTCACTCAACAAATATTTACAAAGTGTGTGTTATTCTATTCTAGTCTTGTGGTTCAGAAGAGAGTTTCAGAAACAAGTTCAAAAAGCTCTGCATGTGAAGTTGGTTATTGCTAATAAGTAAAAGCATCATTAATTAGGCCTGTGCCCAGCACGCACTGGAAGCTTTTGTGCATGTGTGGTACATACGAGGCCCATCTAGACCTCAACGAAGCTTTCACTAAACGAGCTTTGCCTTTTCAACTTGATGCTTTGGGGAGGCCCAAATAATGTGAAACGTTAGCTTAAGTAAAAGCACCAATTAAGTAGGTGTGTTTGGTGTGGGGCATGTTCCAGCTTGATAATTGTTCTTTATCGCACCCAGATGTGGGTCAGATTACCAGAGATGCCCAACCCAGATGCCAAAGAAAATCAGGGAGACCTACAAGGGGCTTAAAGAAATAGCACCGCTTTTCAGGTACAACTGGATGGCTCAGCCAGGGACACGGGGACTTAGAAAGGGAAAAAACAAAGGGTCCTGTAAGATCAGTAGGAAGGTGAAGAAGAGAGGTGGGGAGATTAGTTCTGTGCTCACGCATAGCTTGTGTATCAAGAACTATTCTAGACATCGATTTTGCACGGTGTTTATACAAGGCTTCTCTATGACTCCATCGCTGTCTTTCCAACTGCTGCAGATTCAGTTCTGCTGCACTAAGTTCCTTAGAACTATATGCCATGGCTGACTCTCAACCACCTTCGTTCAAATTCCCAGCAAAGGGTTCTGGTCTATTTCAAGGCTGGGTAAACCATCCAGGCTTCTAGATCTGACTGCTCCTTATGTTAATGATGTCATTTCCTCTGAGGGGAAAGCAGAGTAGGTGGTGTTGGCTTCTGCACGGTTGGGCCACCAGGACCAAGAGACTGGATGTTCGTCAATGATGTAGCTAGGGCTTGAGTGCCATGGAGTCCAAACTAGTGCTCTTTACATAGCAGCCTGGGGGGTCCGGGGACTGAGTACAGGTCTCAGAGTCTCAGGAATAAAAAGAGACAGATCCAAGGAGAATAAAATGGCTTGTGCAGAGATGTGTCTTGTGGCTTCAGTCCACACAAACCAGTCCATCATATATCTTCCTTCCATGGTTCAGCTGTCCATCCACACCACACACCTAGCTGGAACACAATATTTTTCAGGGAAAGGTAAATTTATTTGCTTAAGTCTCATGGTGGTCCTAGCAGCTGATGGAGGCCCCTCTGAGCTCTCCTATAGCCCCTGTGCTGGACAAGGACACATTACTGGTCAGGGTTGCAGGGGGTGCTCTGTGTTCTGTGGGCCCTGGACCGGCTGTACTGGCATCATTTGGAAGCCCAGCAGAAATGCGGCATCTCAGGCCCCAGAACAGCTGAATCAGATTCTGCATTTTTACAAGCAGGCGCTCCACGCGCACACAGCAATTTCAGAGACTCTGCTTGGTGAGTGGAGACCTGCTCAGACTGTGGCTGCCCACTTAGATGACTGGGGCTCAGAGGATGACAAGGACAAGGCTTCTCAGGTACTCTTAACTTTCAGCATTTTATTTTCCCCCTTGTTCCTATCTGTAATTATTGTGTTTATTTATTTACTTGCTTACTGCTTTGTCTCCTCCAGAATGTGAATTTTATGGGGCAGCAAAGATACTGCCCTATTTAATGCTAGATCCTTAGACTCATTGGAAAAGACCCTGATGCTGGGAGGGATTGAGGGCAGGAGGAGAAGGGGACAACAGAGGATGAGATGGTTGATGGCATCACTCGATACAAGCCAGGCAGCCACAGTCTGAACAGGTCTCCACTCACCCAGCACAGCCTCTGAAACTGCTGTGTGCGCGTGGAGTGCCTGCTTGTAAAAATGCAGAACTCGATGGACATGAGTCTGAGTAAGCTGCGGGAGTTGGCAATGGACAGGGAAGCCTGGCGTGCTGCAGTCCATGGGGTCACAAAGCGTTGGACATGACTGAGCGACTGAACTGAACTGAACTAGTGCCGTTGGGAGAGCCCTGCACAGGGCAGATGCACAAAAATTATTAGCAGGTTGGCTAGTTGGTTGGTTGAATGAATGATTATGGAAAGTGAGGACTAAAGAAGAAAGAGGTGGATTGGCTGATGTTCCCTAAAGCACGTCTCGTTGACTACACTCACCTGTGAACTGTTTGTCACTATTTGTCACAAAGTTCTGTTAGTATTGTCACCATGTTTATTTAACTTATATGCAGAGTACATCATGAGAAATGCTGGACTGGAAGAAACACAAGTTGGAATCAAGATTGCTGGGAGAAATATCAATAACCTCAGATATGCAGATGACATGACTCTTATGGCAGAAAGTGAAGAGGGGCTAAAAAGCCTCTTGATGAAAGTGAAAGTGGAGAGTGAAAAGGTTGGCTTAAAGCTCAACATTCAGAAAACGAAGATCATGGCATCTGGTCCCATCACTACATGGGAAATAGATGGGGAAACAGTGGAAACAGTGTCAGACTTTGTTTTTCTGGGCTCCAAAATCACTGCAGATGGTGACTGCAGCCATGAAATTAAAAGATGCTTACTCCTGGGAAGGAAAGTTATGACCAACCTAGATAGCATATTCAAAAGCAGAGACATTACTTTGCCAACAAAGGTTCGCCTAGTCAAGGCTATGGTCTTTCCTGTGGTGGTCATGTATGGATGTGAGAGTTGGACTGTGAAGAAGGCTGAGAGCCGAAGAATTGATGCTTTTGAACTGTGGTGTTGGAGAAGACTCTTGAGAGTCCCTTGGACTGCAAGAAGATCCAACCAGTCCATTCTGAAGGAGATCAATCCTGGAATTTCTTTAGAAGGAATGATGCTAAAGCTGAAACTCCAGTATTTTGGCCACCTCATGTGAAGAGTTGACTCATTGGAGAAGACTCTGATGCTGGGAGGGATTGAGGGCAGGAGGAGAAGGGGATGACAGAGGATGAGATGGCTGGATGGCATCACTGACTTGATGGGTGTGAGTCTGGGTGACCTCCGGGAGCTGGTGATGGACAGGGAGGCCTGGTGTGCTGCGGTTCATGGGGTCGTGAAGAGTCGGACACGACTGAGCGACTGATCTGATCTGATCTGATCTGTTAGTAGAAATGTGTGACATTAACAGGTTGATTGTAAGGGTTGTAGATCTGTCAGAAGGATCCTTCAATCACCCGGGGCTGTGTGCTTGTCATGTTGGTTTTAGCAGGGAAACCCTTGGTAAGTGAAGTCTGATGTAGAAACCCAACCTCGATGACCCATGTAACTGGGTGTTCAGTGTCCTGGGGTTCTAGATCAGGGGACTTGGGCAAACCCAGCTGCCACCTGGCCCCCTAGCAGGTGCCCTGCATGGTTGCAGGGTCCTGCTTCCCAGGCTCTGCTGGGGGCTGGCCTGGACACATCCTTCCCTCAAGCGTTGTTCTGATCCTTGCCTTCTATGGGACACAGCTCAAAGTTCTCCTGATCCTCTCCTTCACCTTTTAAAAATGTATTTTAAAAATATTTATTTGACTTTACTGGGTCTTAGCTGTGGCCCTTGGGATCTTCTCTCTTCATTGTGGGACCTTTTTAGTTGCGACACGTGGGATCTTTAGTTGTGGTGTGCGAAATCTTAGTTGCGGCATGTGGGATCTAGTTTCCTGACCAGGGATGGAACTCAGGCCCCCTGCGTTGGGAGTGTGGAGTCTTAGCCTCTAGACCACCAGGGAAGTCCCACCCCTCCCCTTTCATGATGGGGCTCCATGGTCAGGGATCTGCCAAAACCAATCCCACTCTCCCAATGGAGGGGGCCACAGAGTGAAACAGGCAGGGGAGCGTGCCCTAGCCACACAGGGTGAGCTTGGGGCTTCCCTGGTGGCTCAGTTGGTAACGAATCTGCCCGCAATGCAGGAGACCTGAGTTCCATCCCTGGGTTGGGAAGACCCCCTGAAGGAGGGAATGGCAACCCACTCTAGTATTCTTGCTAGGAGAATCCCATGGACAGAGGAGCCTGGAGAGCTATAGTCCATGGGGTCGCACAGAGTTGGATGCAACTGAGGGACTAACACACATACAAACAGGTGACAGCAGAAGGGCCCCTCGGTCAGCAGTGAGGCTGGGAGACCAGCGCTTGCGCCCCAGGAGAATCTTCCCTGCCTGATGCTGCTCCTTGTTGCTTCTGAAAAGAACTGCTGAGTGAGAGAACGTGCTCAGCCAGTCGGCACTTTCCCCACCCAATCTGCAGATGAGAAAACTGCAACCAGAGAAGGGCTGCAATCCGCCTTTAGCCCCCGCTGGCTGAGCTGGGCCAGCTCTTCCTTCACCTCCCTGGGCCAGCCCTGTCTTTCAGCAAAAGAAAAATATGAAGCATGGATGAGCGCTATACAGACTGGAGGTTTGGGTCCCCTCTGCCTCAAATTCATATACAGAAACTTAATCCCCAGGTGATGTTAGGAGGTGGAGCCTTTGGGAGGTGACCAGATCATGAGGGTGGAGTCCCCATGAATGAGATTAGTGCCCTTATGAAAGAGACCCCAGGGGGTCTCTTGTCTCTAGTGAGTTTGAGGAGGTGGGTGGGGGGCGCTGTGTGGGTGTGAATGACAAGAGGCAGCAGGTCCAGATGTCTTTCTGGGAGCAGGACCCTGATGACCTCTGCTGCCTGGGTGTGTGGAGTGGGAGGGGTTAGATAGGGCCTGAGGTTAGCACTGAAGGGGACAATTCAGGTGAAACAACCCTTGGAGACCCCTGGAGAAGGGTTTGGAGGCTGCCCTGTTTCTCTAAGTCCCCCACCACCAGGCTGTCCTCAGAGGCTGGAGCGGGTCTCTACTGCTTTGAGCACCAGACGGAGCGGTCAGTTTGCGTTTCTGAGCCGTGTTGCCAGGAGAAGGAGAAGGGGGTTCCCTTCAGGACCAAGAGGTGCTGACACTGTGATGCTCGCTCGGGATCGTGACGGAGGGAGTGGTGTTACCCGCCTGTGACCTCTGGCCTGAAACGGTGGGGAATGTGGCCTGAGCCACTGAAACTGCCTCCCCTCCCTTCTTTCTCCTCTTCTCACTTTTTCTCTCTCTTTTCTGACCCTGCTCCCTGCTCGCCCCAACCCCATTTCCTCACTAGAAACCCTGAACCCTAAGTTAATGTGGGGATAGGATGCAGCTCCCCTGAACGGTAGGAAGAGCCTCCATCTGGGAACTGGACCCAGACCCTGGGTCCCTGTCTGTCGCCCACTAGGTGAGACCTTGGCCAAGTCGCCCAAGACATCTTTGGGTTTCTGTTTCCTGAAACCTGGCCTCTGTGTGCCCTGGACTCTGTGCCCCTTGAAGGCAGCTGCTGTCATGCTTGGCATCAGGACCAGGACCAGGTCCTGAGTGGATCGTCAATCTCCTGATCCACCAATGAGTGAATGAACAAATGAGTGGCTGCCTTATGGGTCTCCTGGGGGACCACTGTGGGAACTGGCTTTGTGAACTGGCGCCATGAGATAAGCATACTGTCTTTGTGATGGCTGAGATCAAGGGAGGAGACAAGGACATCTCCAGGTACCTTTTGGACGGACAAGGGGTGGAACCCACAGTCAAATCTTCTCCCTCCTTCTCCTGTGAAAATGTCCCATGGGGGGATGGAGGCAGGGGACATAGGCAGATGCCGTCTAAGGTTCCTCAGAGTCACAATAAAGTGGGGGTGAGTGGGTGGGGGGTGGTCCTGGCTTAAAAGACACGGCTGGCTTCTCACCTGGCTCACCTAACCTCCCTGAATTAGGCTGAGCTGAGGCTCAGGGTAGCGGATGCTAGTGGCCACCTCCTGGGTCATCCAAGAGTCAGCTGGCTTGTGCCGGGGCCTGCCTGGACCCACCAGAAGAGATACTAGAAGGGTCTGCTGCTCACAGTCTCCCTCCCCCACGTCCTAACAGGGAGCATTTCCTCTGAGCGGAACTTTTACACGCAGGTCCCTGGGAGGGACCCATAAACTGGGTTTATTAACCAGCTGAAAGGCGAGTAGCTCGGGACCTGGGGCCCTGACGCTAGGAAGATTCAAACATCACCACGTCTGTTTATTTTTTTAGATTTCTGAGCGAATGTATATTCCTGCATGTTTAGAGATTGGCAGCCCTGGAAAATGAAGTTTATTTATCCACCCGATACACATCGCATAAACAGCTGCAGACAGTTTCCCCACCCCACGCGGCCGTGGCAGTAGGCTCTGACCCGCGGGCCTGCGCTTAAAAGCTGGCTGCACTTCTTGAGTGCTCTGCCCCAGGCCTCGTTCCTGGTGATGCCTGTGGGAGGTGGAGGCCTGAATCCTGGGACTCAGGTGGGGCTGAGACCCAGCCTCAACTGCCAGCAGGGACAGCTTCCACAGTCCTGGTCTGGCTGCCTCGAGTCCACCATCTTCATTCATTTGTTCCTTCTGCCATCCCATGCTGGTCTCTCCCAGGCCCTGGGCTAGATCCTGGCGGTGCCGAGCTGGTCCTCTGCCTGGCTCTTGGGAGCTCCTCCCCTGTAGATGAGAGCCTCCAGGGACCGTGTCTGGAGGGAGACAGTGACTTCCCTCTGGGGCATCCTTCAGCTCAAGCGAGGCCGCCTATCTCTTCCGTTCCTCCAGCAGTGACAGCTGTCCTTCGTCCGCCCAGCTCCGTTCCCATCTGTGCTGGGGGAAACGAGCTTAAGGACGTTTCCGGAAACGAGGCGAGGTCAGGACGCTCAAGTGTTTGGAAGTCATCCTAGAGAGTGAGTGCTGAGGCCAGCTCTCTCCGCAGACTGTGGCTGTGTCTGGGGACTGCTCTGGGTGTGCACGTGTTCTAATTGATTAAACGTGGAGGTACTAAAAAATGGTGTGAGATTCCTGGACTGCTGATGGAATGTATCAGCCCTTTCCTACTTTGCATTTTAGTTCAGGCCAACGTGATGGTAACAAATGTGCAAGGGGAGGGTAATCAGACAATGCTCTGTGTGTCCTGTAGACGCCCCCCGCCAAAAGACTTATGGCCCCTGGAAGGCTAACTTGGCCAGGGTGTATGGATGTTATTGTTTTTCTTTTTAGGAAGAACAGTTCATGTTTACAAGATGGATTATTATCAGACCGGATAGAGAGACGGTACAATTTCTTGCTTGAAAATTACTCTTCTTCTGAATCTTCTGAGCCACTGAATCAGCATCTTGCTTTATCTTCATTTCTCCCTTGAGTTTTTGACCCACATCTCCTAATAGGAAGGCTTGTTTTCCAGCCAGCTGAGCAGTGGGACTTCCAGGGTGGAATTAGCCTTTTCAGTTTCTGTCTTTAATTGGCCCAGCCTTCGGAAGGGTGCAGCCACCTGAGAGATGGCCTTTCAGAAAAGGTGGGGCTTGAAGAGCAACCAGGATGCCGATTTGGAGAAGGGAGAGGACATCACAGGCAAGGGGGCAGAGTAGAGAGTAGAGAGGAGGTTGAAGCTGACCACAGAATGGGGGAGGGATGGTCAGGAAGGCAGGACGGAAGGAGGTGCGGTTTCCAGGCTCCTGCCACACGCATGTGGCCACATCCGTGGCCACGGTCACCCAGAGTGTCTGAGACGTCACTCGTGCATGCCAACTGCTACTGTTTTCTTTGGTTTGTATTTTTATTTACTTATTTTTGGCTGCATTGGGTCTTAGTTGAGGCACGCAGGATCTTTGTTGTGGCGTGTGAACTTTTCTCTAGTTGAGATGTGTGGGCTTAGTTTGTCCCACGGCTTGTGGGATCTGAGTTCTTTGACCAGGGATCAAGCCTGTGTCCCCTGCACAGGCAGACAGATTCTTAACCACTGGACCACCAGGGAAGTCCCCCAACTGTTACTGTTGATTAAGCAGAGACCAGAGGTCAGGCTCTGTGCCTGGTACCTTTCTGGCATTACCTTGTGTTTGGGTTTGAACTATGTCCCCTGCAAAATACTTGCAGAAATCCTAGCCCCAGTATCTAAAGGGATCTATGAATGGTATGGGACCTAATTTCAAAATAAGGATCTTTACAGATGGGATTGGGTTGAGGTCATTCGGGTAAGACCCTCATTCAGGATGACTGGTGTCTCTATCAGAAGAAGGAAATCTGGACACACACATGGGAAGAGGCCATGTGATGACAGAGGCAGAGACTAGAGCTACGCAGCTGCAACCCAAGGAAGCCAAGGACTGCTGGTCACCATTGGAAGCTAGGACAAGACAGAAAGGATTCTCCCCTAAGGTTTCAGAGGGAGCATGGCTCATTGAAATCGTTGGATGGCATCACCGACTCAATGGACATGAGTTTGAGCAAACTCTGAGAGATGATGGTAAAGGATAGAGGAATCCAGCATGCTGCAGCATATGAGGTGGAAAAGAGGCAGATATAACTTAATGACTGACCGACAACAACAAAAACAGTGGCTCACGACACCTTGATTTGGGACTTCTAGATGCCAAAACTGTGAGACGACAAATTCCTATAGTTTTAAGCCACCTCATTTGTGACACATTTTAACAGCAGCCCTAGGAAATGAATATGCCTTGTTTTACACTGAATATTCATTGGGAGGACTGATGCTGAAGCTGAAGCTCCAATACTTGGGCCACCTGATGCGAAGAGATGGCTCATTGGAAAAGACTCTGATGCTGGCAAAGATTGAGGGCAGGAGGAGAAGCGGGTGACAGAGGATGAGATGGTTGGATGGCATCACCGATTCAATGGACATGAGTTTGAGCAAACTCCAGGAGATAATGAAGGACAGGGAAGCCAGGTGTGCTGCAGTCCATGGGGTCACAAAGAGTCAGACATGACTTAGTGATTGAACAACAACAAGTAGGAAATGAATGTGCCTTGTTTTACCCTAAAGCATCACTACCCCACCTGTGGTAGGCAGAATATGCCTCCCTTCTCCCCTCCCCAAAGACATTTGTTCTCGAATCCCTGCTGCTAAGTCACTTCAGTCGTGTCCGACTCTGTGTGAATCCCTAGAACCTGGTAATAGGACTTTGCAGATGGAATTAAAATTTTGGACATAAAAATAAGAAGGTGACCTGGGTAGACCCAGTCTAATTACATGAGCCCTTAACAGCAGAGACTTTTTCTCTGTCTTGAACAGAAGAGGCGCAGGAGAGGGAGGAGTCAGAGGTTTACTTGCTGTGTTGTTGCTGACTTTGCCAATGGAAGAAGGATGAGGAGAGAGACTCCTGGTGATTGGCCAGCCAGGAAACAGGACCTGGAGCCATGAGGAACCGAATCTGCCAATAACCAAAATGAACACGCAAGCACACGTTCTCCCCCACAGAGTCTCCAGAAAGCAGTGAAACTCTGCCAACACCTTGAGTCCAGCTGAGCCCACTGGACTCAAACCACAGAACCATGGCACACTAAATTTGCATTGTTCCAAGCCATGAGGTTTGTGGCAATTTGCTAGAGCAGGGTGCGTGCGTGCGTGTGTGCTAAGTCTCTTGGGTCGTATCTGACTCTTTTCGACCCTGTGGACTGTAGCCAGCCAGGATCTTGTGTCCATGGGATTCTCCAGGCAAGAATACTGGAGTGGACTGCCATTTCCTCATCCAAGGGAACTTCCTGACCCAGGGATTGATCCTGCAGTTCCTGTGTCTCCTACATTGACAGGTGGACTCTTTACCCCATGATCTCTGGGGCTTATGTAGCGATGGTACCCACAGCAGATGGCGGACACTGATGGGCTCATAAGGAATCGCTGGAAATTCAGCAGGCTTGAGCAGGAAAATCAGCTCTGAGAAACAGAACCAGGTAAAGTAGCAGGGGCCAGCACTAAAAGCAGCCAGAAAAATGGCCCAGGTGTGTGGGGATATATTCTGGGCGGAGAGTCTGTCCGCTTCCATCTTGGACAGAATTACATTTTCCTCATCAGCTAATCCCCGTAGGATGGCACAGATCAGGTGAGGAAGCACAGGGGCTCAGAGGCCTGTTCTGTCATCACAGGCTTTGTGACTTGTCCACCATGGCAAGCCTCTGCCCCTGGCACTGACCATAGCCACGCATTTTATATACACGCTTGATGACAAAGCATCATGTCTTTTCCAACAATGCAGTCAATACCATAGTTACTATTTCATTCAAGAGGAGGCATGCTTGTTTTTAAAAATATTTATTTATTTATTTGGATACACTGGGTCTAAGTTATGGCTTGTGGGGTCTAGTTCCCTGACCAAAGATCGAACCTGGACTCCTTCATTGGGAGATTGGAGTCTCAGTCACTGGGCCATCCGGGTAGTCCTGGAAGCATGGTTTATAATAGATTATCTTTATCACTGAATATTCAAATAGCACTGTCAATACACAAATTCATCAGAAGGAGAAGGCAATTAGTTCCCAATGAGCTCTGGAAAGAAGGTCCATCTCTCTTGGACTTCCCCAGCCAGGCAACTTGTGGGAGTGCCTTCTACCCAGTGTAGAGTTGCCATATAAAATATAAACCATTCACCTCAATCTGAATTTCAGATAAACAATGAATACTTTTTTCATGTAAGTACATTCCATGTGATATTTGTTCATGCGATATTAGGGAGTGCAAAGAAATATTCATTGTTTATCTGAAATCCCAATTTAACTGAGTGTCTTGTAATTTATTAAATAGCTAAATTAGGCACCCCTAACCCAGTGGTGTTCTGAAGTGATGCCCTGTCTTGTTTGGAGGAGGCTAACAAATGTCTTGATTCCTGTTTTGGAGCACTCACAGGACTTTTTACAATGAGTCTTTTCCTTGTCCCGAGAGGATGGGACAAAACGATGCCTCAGTCGGATAAAATGAAGAATCTGCTAGTCATCATGATGAGCCCACACTGGAATGAATTTCTGTGTGATATATTGAGATCTTTAGAAGAAAGTGAGCGATACTCTGCCCTAGATGGCTTGAGCTGCTGTTGGAGTCAAGACTATTAGAGGTGAGACTTGAACTTGGTGACATTCAATGTTCTTTACCTATAAATAAGGACACAAAAGGCTCAGGGAGGTGGAGCAACTTGCCTATGGTTTCACAGCAAAGAGAAATAGCAGGAAACAAAGCCAGGGTTAGGGCTTCAAAGAGATAGGTCTTAATGTCTCTTCATTCAGGCTGGAAATAATAATACTAGCTAACACAGACTGATCATTTGCCATGAACCAAGCACTTTACCTGAAGCCTCCCATTCAATCTGTACAAAAACTCTTCTAAGCAGGTGTTAGTATTATCTCTGTCTACAGAGGAGGATGTAGAAAGAGGATGCAGATGATAAGCCCATGGCTGGCAGAGCTGGACTCCAGGGCCCATGACCCCGGCACTCCAGGACAGCAGAGGGTACAATCTGCAGACCCACTGGCTAATTGAAAGAGGGGCTGGTCCAAAAACAGAGACAGCTGTCATCATCTGAATGGGATGGCCAATTTCTCTGGGAAGTTCAGAAGAATTGGCCCCACTGGCTTACATTTCCATCCATTGGCTAAAGCTGCTGCCTCTCCCCTGGACCTTACATGGACCCCTGGATCTTACATGCCCCCCCCCACCTGCTCAGGGTGCTGGCAGCATAAGGCACAAGCGCTTGCTCCAAACCCAGGCTCCCTCCCTCATGACTGTATGACTTGGCAAGCTGTTCACGTTTCCACAGCCTGATCTGTAACATGAGGGTCAGAGTTGTACCTGACCTGTATGGGATAACCTGTAAGGCCACGATCACACTTGCTTGGAACAGAGTAAGTGCCCGGTAAATGTTAGCCACCAAGTACCCAGTCTGTGTTAAGGGTGCAGGGTCATGGTTTTTGCATATAGGGAGCCACCAAGGCTCTGAGTGATGAAAGAGGAGGGCCGTGGTCCCCACCTCCTGGGAGAAAACAGACTTGAGGCTGAAGCTGCCCCAGAATCCTAAGGGACTGGGGAGCCAGGGCAGCTGTCCTGATGCAGGAGAAAAACAAACCCAAAAGGAGGGGTGCATTGTAAGGTTTTTCTAAGACAGTTCAGATCTGGGACAGACTGGCTTTGTTGGGAGGGGAGCTGGAAACTCCCACACTTTAGGGTGGCAGTCCAGGTGGGCGCTGTGGCTGGAAACCCAAACAGTGGGGCGGGAGGTTGAAGTTGAGCTGTAAGGATCAGGGTGCAGAGGTGCTTCTCAGGCTTGATCCAGGTGGAGAGATGCGGCCACAAGTTGGAAATGTGGGGCCAGGCCCCGCTGGGGACAGAGGAAGCCGGATGGAGGGGACACGCCAGGCCAGACCCCAGGGGAGGCCGCCCCCTGCCCTTGCAGGATGCCGGACCCACAGGTGTCAAGGTAAGACATTCCGTCCCAGCGGGATTCCTGCTGCAGACATAGCTCGACATGAATCGCTCGTCAACTGCACAGCCGGAAGGACTTCAGGATGAGGCCGGGCGCAGGCCGGATTGCCGTGCTCGCGGCGCATCCCCTCATTCATCCCGGGGCGCTGCCCGCCGACCCACCCATCCACCCTGTCTGTGGGCGCCCGGGGCGCGCGTGGCCACACGGGGGCGCCGGCGGCCGCCGCGCTCCTCACAGCGGAGAGTCCGGAGAACAAAGGGAGCCCCGGGGACCTCGGCCTCCCGCACCTGGACCCACCTGCTCCCCGGGCTCGCGGGCCCCGAGCCGCGCCGGTCTCCGGCTCCCGCGAGGGAGTTAATTTTTGCTCAGCTCTGCTCTTAGAAACCTGTTAAAGAAATCGCTCGCCCCTTGATGGACTTTCTCCTCAGCCTGGGGACAAAATACGAGCGCGCTGGGACGCTGAAAGTGTTACTGGGTTTGTGGTTTTACGTAAATGAGTCCTGCTCTGGATTCCCCCGCTCGTCTCCTTCCCTAGTTCACCAGGATCCTGGCCGCATCACTCTTCTCCACTTGGGTTTATTAAAGTGAACTTTTCACATTTGGACAAAGTAGACACACCCTCGGGAAATAGGGTAACAAGCGGAAGGCAAAAATCAAGGGGAAGAGGAAGGCACTATGGAAATCAGGTCTTGCCAGGAATGGTAACTTCCACTGCAATAACTTCTAAATTTACTTCAGGAACTAGGTGCAAACTCTATGTAAATATTCCCAGATGCCCTAATTAGGAAGCCCCCAAAGAGGCTGTCACAATCACCATCAATTACCTAGTATCTACTGAGGCCATGTAGACACAAAGCAGCTCATGAGCTGTCCACGACTAGCCAGCAAGTGTGCCGGCCCTGGACCGCGAGAGGCGAGAGGCAGGCTGGGTTTTTTTGGGCCATACGATTTGTGTATGTGTGTGTTTGCTGAGTCACTCAATCATGTCCAGCTCTTGGCGACTCTATGGATTGTAGCCTGCAAAGCTCCTCTGTCCTTGGGATTTTCCAAAAATACTGAAGGGGGTTGCCAGTTCCTCCTCCAGAGGATCTTCCCCACTCAGCGTTCAAACACCAGTCTCCTTCCTCTTCTGTGTTGGCCAGCAGATTCTTCACCACTGAGCCACATGGGAAGCCCTGTTATGATTTAGGGGTCCCCAGAGAAGGCAATGGCACCCCACTCCAGTACTCTTGCCTGGAAAATCCCATGGACCGAGGAGCCTGGTAGGCTGCAGTCCATGGGGTCGCTACGAGTCAGACACGACTGAGTGACTTCACTTTCACTTTTCACTTTCATGCATTGGAGAAGGAAATGGCAACCCACTCCAGCGTTCTTGCCTGGAGAATCCCAGGGATGGCGGAGCCTGGTGGGCTGCCGTCTATGGGGTCGCACAGAGTCGGACACGACTGAAGCAACTTAGCAGCAATGAACTCTCCTATTTCTGCACTGTTGTCCAAGGTCAAATTCCACAGGGCTTTCTCCTTGGGCACGGCCATCTTGGTTCAGCTGGCCTTTCCTCCCTCTGGCTCACGGCTCTGGGCACACAGCTGTGAATTCCTGGGGGTTTGGGGGAGCTTCAGTCCTCACAGGGAGGGACTTAGGGCTTACAGAAACCCGCACTGGGACTGCTTCAAGTGGGTCCCGGAATGAGGTGATGATGCTGCAGGCCCTTTACATTCAGCCAACAGTAATACTGTGTCTGTCCATCAAAGACCATCCTAGCTATCTCTGACACTCTTCGCATTCTGAAGAGGACCTGTCCCTAAACCCTGCTGGCAACACAAGATGATGGACCCATGTGGGAGTTGGGGGGAGACCATTTGATGGCTCATTTCTCAGCCATCAGCTGGCGTGGTGGCCCTGAGTCCATCACTTCCCCTTTCGGCATCCTGATTTCCTCCCCTGTAAAATTCAGGAGTCAGCATGATGGTAATTTTCTTTTTCCTTCTTTTCTATTTGGCTGCACCAAAAAGGCAGCATGTAGGATCCTAATTCTTTGACCAGGGACCAAACACATGCCCCCTGCATTGGAAGGCAGATTCTTAACCACTGGACTGCCAGGGTTTAATATACACTGCCTCATCTTTGCACACTGTCTCCCTAGAAAGACCTATCCATGTCCCTCAAGCCATTTGGGAATCTAGTAAACCATCGGAGCAAGGCATAGTGCCAGTTTTTATTCATATGCTTCTCACATTTTCAAAGATGCTCTTTTTAAAGCTGTTCTCCAGTGTTAAAAGTGTTTTCTGCTCAGCACCATCCCCTCGACCTCCCTGCCACTCCCAGGGACTGCTTCTGGGCCTTGGGTACCAATGAGTCAGTTGTGATGCTTTCCAGTTGGATGGCCATTTGTATGACTCAGCCATTTCATCTTGGGCTGGGCCTTGGGGAGACACCACCAGGCCTTTCAGCTGGGGCAGAGCTTGTTGTTGTTGTTCAGTCACTCGGTTCTGTCCGACTCTTTGCAACCCCACAGACTGCAGCACGCCAGGCTTCCCTGTCCTTTACTATCTCCTGGAGCTTGCTCAAACTCATGTCCATTGAGTCGGTGATGCCATCCAACCATCTCATCCTCTATGGTCCCCTTCTCCTCCTGCCTTCACTTTTTCTCAGCATCAGGGTCTTTTCCAGTGAGTCGGCTCTTTGCAGCAGGTGGCCAAAATATTGAAGCTTCAGCATCAGTCCTTCTAGTGTGGCAGAGGTGGGTTGGGGAATCCAGCAGTGGTTGCTCCAGACTCTTTGAAAACCAGGTTTTCATGTTATTATTTCATAATACTATCCATGTAGTGCTTAGTGGGTTCTCAGCTCTTCACTTAATCACTTAACTTTTCCAATAGTCTCAGGAGGTGGGAATAATAATTAACAGCTAATGATAATCATTGCAAACACATTGCATTTCTCATGTACCAAGAGTTTCTCCAGAACCATGGGCATCTGGATAAAAAGGTCTAAAGCTTGTCACATCTTAATTCAGTGAATGCTTTGCATGACCCTATTAAATTACTACAAGATAGTGGTGCCAGTACAGGAGACATAGGAGACACGGGTTCAATCCCTGGCTTGGGAAGATCCCCTGGAGGAGGGTAAGGCAACCCACTTCAGTATTCTTGCCTGGAGAATCCCATGAACAGAGGAGCCTAGTGGGTTACAGTCCCTAGGATGACAAAGAGTCGGACATGACTGAAGCAACTTATCCACACACACACACACACACACACACACACACACCATGGTTTTCCAAATTTTATAGCTGAGAACCTGAAAGACTCGGATAACTTAAGTTTTTCTCCAGGGAAGTCTTGGCTTGGAAATTCAGTCCCCGTTCTAAGTTTAGAATCATTGATGATGATCAGTACTGGGAATCATGATTCTGTTTAAATGTCATAAGCTCCCTGAAGATGGGTCCTGTCTCTCCAATCCCCCCACCCATTCTGATCAGCACATCCTAGGATTAACAACTCTTACCATAGTCTTTGGACTATTGTAGATTTCTCCTTTTGAAAGCTTCTTTTATGCTATGGACATTCTTGAGATGTAGCTTAAAGAATGAAATTCAAAGTTTTGCAAGGTGCTCAGAATCACATTAAAAGGGCTCATTAGTACTTAAATGACTTAGCGGCAGCAGCAGCAGCAGCCTTTTTATTCCTCCAGCTTTTCCATCGGGTGAAGGACCAGCCACCCATTAGAAAACAAATTATTAAAAGAGAAATTATAAATCCTTAAAAGAGAGAGGCCCATAGCAGGCGGGGTCCCCCAACCCCGCTGTCTTCTTCCCGGAACCAATGGGTGAGCAGCAGTTTGTTCCTTGAAACTTCTGGGGCATCAGAGTTCTGGTGTCCTCATTTTCCTTCCTTCCATTGATGTATCATTACTAGAGTGAAAAAAGAAGGACGTCTCGAGGGCTTTTGAAAAAAAAAAAAATGGGTGACTACTCAAGACATTTTGTAAAGGGGGGAAAATTGCTAGGAAAAGGGACCTCGGTGGGGGGTGAAGGGGCTGTGAATGTGCCCTTGTCTGGAGGCTCTTTCAGCTGAAACCTGGTGCAGGCGTTCGTGGTTCAGTTCAAACTGTCACCTTTAGTTCTTGCTGGCTTTTCTGCCCTCGGCCCTGAACCTCAACAGATTGGGGCTTATTTACCTATTCACACTCGGCTGTGGAAGCTCATTAATAAGCTTATTAGCTACACCATTCATGGGAGGCCATTGACAAAAGGGGTTCCAGCCACTTGAAGAGGGAAGAGAAAAAAACTGTAAAGAGATTATTTTCTCATTCAGAAGCCTCACTGGTGTGAAAGCTTTCCTAGACCCTCTGAGGTCACTTGAAGCCTAAATATGATGACAGGATTGGTTTTTTTTTTTTTTTTTTTAAATTCCAAACATGGTTTTGCTTTTCTCTAAACCAAAGAGTTTGCTCTTGTGGGCTTGTGGGCTTCGCTCACTTAAAAACAGACACTCTTAAGGGAATAAGGGGCTTTTGATGGATGGGTGTCTTTTTATTCCTATAAAGAACAAATTCTGCAGACTGCATCTGGACACTGAAGTAGGTGTTCTTATTTGTCATTATCAGCAGAAGGCTTCCTTTTCATTCAGGGTACACAGAGCCATTGATGAACGATGGGTAGGGATGGCAGCTTCCTGCACCAGTAATTTATGTGAGAACGTGTTAACAGCATTTTCAATGGCTGATGGATTCCTTGCAGGATGGGAAAGGAATCTGTCCTGAGAGACTTGAGTTCCCCATTGGTGGGGAATATAAAGTTGTAAGTGCCAGCCTCCAAGCAGGCAGACACTCAGCCTGGTCTGAGACATTGAAAAGCACTGATGTGGTCAGAACAACTCGGGTATGGTAGATGGCTGAGGTCACCTGGCTAAAGTGTCTCCGTGAATTAAATGATTCTGGGACTGATCCAGGTTAAAAGACTTGACCAAAAACCATAGCCTGCCCCTAAGCATTGGAACTGATTATTTCATTTTGCTTGCTGCTGCTGCTGCTGCTTTTGCTTGAGACTCAGACTATTACTTTTGCTGTCACATTTCCAGAACAGAATCTCAGAGCCATTCGCCTGAAGTATTTCAATAGATCTGTACTCCTGGTGTTTTGGTAATTTTACATAAAAGTTCTCTGAGAGGTATTGTGAAGAAAAATGATTTTCTAATGATGTGGCACCATGAAAAAATATTTTCGTAAATGTTGTGAAGTGTGCAGTGTCAATGACCCATAAGCAACTGCCTTTCTAAATGCAGGAAAAGTCAATTTCCCAGGTCAATTTGGTACTGCTGCACCATCCATCTTTAGGACTCCAAAGCACTTCTGGGTTTAATGACCTTGTCTAAGGAAAAATAATTAAGGTTTTTATCTATATTGTCTTGGACTTAAGGCACCACTGCTTGGGACCTGGATGAGTGGGGAAGGAGAGCAAGTATGTTAAAGAATAAATTATCCCGTAGACACAGCCTAGTGGAAAAGGTAAATGGAAGACATGAACTTTAACCATTTGGCATTGGCTTGGCATTTAGTTGAAGAATCTTACGATTCAGAGAGAGGAATTGATTTTCTCAAGGTCATACAGCTATTTATAGCAGAGTTGAGTCCTTAGAATCTTCCGAATTTATTGATCCAAATATATAGTACCAAACACTATTTTTTCCCCCTCAGTTTTGAACTTTTCCCTAAGAGAGCCGATTCAAAGTCAGGCCCAGCTGCTGCCATTACCCAGCTGGTTAACCCTGGACAAATAACATCTCTCACCCTGTTTCCTTGGCAGAAACTGGGAATATTACTCTGCAGGGTCGCTGTGCGATTGAAAAAGAAGACCCTATTCCGTGTGCCCTATAGCACAACCTCCGTAAATACTCGCTTCTTTGCTCATCGTTATCATTTTGATGGACAGGCAGGCATGCCCCAGGTAACTTTCTCTCGTCTCAAAGTTTCAGTTGCATTCTATTTCTCCCCCACGCGCCCCAATACCACGCAGATGCATTTTAAAGTCTCGTGGCCGGGGGTGGGGGTGGGTAGAGAGCAGGCTTTCTGTCATTTGTCTTGACCTGAAACGAGACAACGTAACGTAACCACCCGTGGATAAGGCGAATTGCCCAGGGAAGGAAGGGGGCGCGGGCCCCGGCCGCATCCAGGAAGGATGCTGCCTGCTGCCCCTCTGCGTCCCGGTGCGGCCCGGGCTCCCTAGCCCTCCCCGCCGGGGTCTCGGGGCCGCTCGCAGGCGTCGGGAGCCGCGCCGAGTCGGGGCGGCGGGGCGCGCGGCGCTGATTGGCAGAGCGGGCGCCGCCGTCCAGGAAACGGCTCGGGTTTCAGCGGGGGCGTGACCCGCTGGGAGGGGGCGGCGGCGGCGGCTGCGGCAGCGGAGAACGCCGCGGAGAGCCGAGCGGGCGGGCGAGCAAAGGAGCGAGCGCGGCCGCCACAAAGCTCGGGCGCCGCGGGGTCTGCGCGCGGCGTAGCTGGCCCGGCGCGGCGACTCCTTTCCAGGCTGGCGGGGCCCGGGCGCCCCGAGGCCGCGGCTTTCCTCCGCGCTCCAAGCGTTCGCAAGTTGCGAGCGAAGTTTGGTGGAGGAAACGCCAAGCCCGACTCCTTTCTTCCTCCAGCTCCCCAAATCCGAGCGCAGCCCGCGGGCGTCATGCCCGCGCGCCTCCGCAGCCTGGGGTGCGCGTGAAGCCTCGGAACTTTGGCGCCGGCAAGGACCACTTTTTTTTTTTTTTTTTTTGCGGGGAGTTGGTCGTTTGCTCCATCCCGACCCACGCTGGGCGCGGGGACAGACCCGATCGCCGGGGATCGTTGCCATTCAAGGTAATCGCCGAGTCGGGCGCCTTGGGGGAGCTTCGCGGGGCGGGACAGTGGGCGCGGTGGGAGCCCGAGACGCCCGGTGCGCGGACTCCCGAACGGAGGGCTGGCACTGTGGAGGCGGCTCCCTGTCCTTCCTCTTTGGCTGCATAGGTGATGGGGGAGCTGGGTGCCTGCTGACGGCTGGCGTTTGGGAAGTTCTGCCGCTACCACCCCCATCCAGATGCTGACATCTGCCTCTGGCGCTGACACCCCCCCGCCCCCGCCCGCCTCCCTGTCAAACTCCGGCTGGCGCACTCCCGCTGGCCGGGCGCGATCCTCCAACCCCGGAGCTGGCGGGTGAGCGGCGGGGCAGCCTCCCTGGTGGCACAGCCTGGTAGGTCCCGGACTCGGAGGGGGCATCTTCGAAGGTGCCTCGTTCCAAGGCCCGGGGAACCCGCATTCCGTCCCATTCAGGCCCGGGCCGGGGACCCTTCCCCGGGAGGGGTCCGCTAAGGTGGGACTTGCAACACCTCTGTAGGGTAGGCGAGGGCTCGGGGCGGAGGGTGGCGCTCTGGGAAGGGGGCTGCTCCGGTTTCCCGATTGCAGTGCCCTTCGGCCTCCCTGGCCCGCAGCCGCCGTCTCGGCTGGAGGGAGCGCGGCTCGCCTGGGGCTAGGGGGCGAACTGGACCGACTTTTTCTAGTTCGCTGCCTGCTCTACCGGCAGCAGCTCGGAGATGTCGAAAGCGCAGGCGAGTTCTAACTTGCGCGCTCATTCTTTCAGCGCCGGGGCCGCGCCGGGGAGTCAGCCGAGGGCCAGGCCAGGCGCTGGCTCCGACCCTCGCGGCCCAGGCGCAGGGGTCCGGCCCGGGGCCGTGGAGCCTCAGCCCTCCTCACCTCTCGCTCCTTTGCAAACTTTTTCGGACCTTCCGTCCTCTCGCCCAATTCAATAAAACCATCCTTAAAGGCAAACCTTCTTTCACCCATTATGTGTTTGGTGTGAAACGCTATCAACATTTAAAACCCCATTGTCCCCTGGGTCCCAAATCCCTGTAAATCTTCCACTGGCCTCGACTCATTTTCATCTGAAAAGCCTGTTTAGTTTGAATAGAAAAGCAATCGGGCGCCCCTCTCTCTCGCCCTGGAATGTCAATTAAAATGCAGATTTCTCTGAGCTCTTTAGCGCCCCGAGAAGGGGGAGAAAATCACTATATTCCTAGCACACAAATGAAAGAACTGCTACAATTGAAGCCGGTTTGGTGGTGATGAGTTCTCCCGGAGCTGCTGCTGCTGCTGCAAGTTCTCGTTGGCTTGTTGGGGGTTAATGGGGAATAGAAGGTGGTCCTGGGTCAGCCTGTATTTTGTCTTGAGATTTCAGTGTGTTGAGGAATTCCCACCCCTACCACATCTGACCCTTGAGAGCCCCCTGCTCTGTTCAGGCCTGGGGGGCCTAGAGAGGCTTGGAGCCTAGAAGGTGGGTCTGCACCCTGGGGGCCTGGGCACCCCCCACCTTGCCTGGCACTTTTGACTGATGGGAAATCTGCCGGGAACAAAGCTCCCAAGTGCTTGGGTAGAGACTCAGTTAAGGTGGGTGCTATATTGGCTTGTCTTCTTGAAGGGTGGAGGGTTTGGGAATGTACTGTAAACTGCATAGATCTGGTATAGGGACCACTCCCCAGCCAAGCCCTCTCACTTGTCACTTTGCCTGTCTTTGGGGGCAGGCTTGTGCCGAGGTGAAAATGGACAGGGGGGTTGGGGAACGGGTGGCCAGGAAGAGCCATCCATCACTGGGAGGGTGACAACTCCTCCCGCGCCCAAGCGGAGAAGAGAGTTCCCTTTCAAGGGGAAAAATAAACACGCTGGGGCTTTCACTGAGGCTCAGACTCCAGGAAGGATTATGGTATTGAAGGCAGGAAGCTGGGATTGTGGCCGCCAGCGGCACGCTGGGCCTGTGTTCCCAACACTGAGCCTGGGGACCTCGTTATCCCGCCCAGGAGGTCCCTCTGTACCTTTGTCCACTCGGGTGAGGAGTTGTGCAGACCTGCCATCCTCCACCTCCACTTTCCAGAGATTTGGGAAGGAAGGGGGACGGCCGCGGAGCCTGGATCTGGAAATGGCTACAGAAGTCAGTTGCTGGTGCAAGCTGATGGGGTGAAGGGATGGCTTGAGATTTCGCTAAGGTCACTCACTGTCCACCTCTCCCTGCAAAGGAAGCTCCTAAGGCTGGGACAGGTGGGTGAGGGGTGCTGGGGAAGCAGTCTGGAGCCCACTCTCTTGCTGGGATTTTCCTGGAGTTGTGTTAGAGGCAAAAAAATTCCCATGCATTCTGGAAATGCTTCGTAAATCAGTGAGAATGTTTGTGTGTTCTCCTCCCACGTGTATGTAGAAATAGATGTGGAGTTATCTTTTGAGGCTCTTACCTCGAAGAGGAAAGAAAAACTGGCCAAAGAAGTCCTTCGAGCAATCTGAAAGCACGGCGTGGACGCACGCGCTCTTCTTTTGCTGTGAATCACACGGTTTCACGTGTGCTTTCTTTTGAAGAAGAGGTTTTCTTTTTTCCTCCTCTGAAAGTGGAGCAGCGTCCTCTTTTCCCCTTACCCACTCTAATCCTTAGTCAGGGCTGAAAGTTTTTTTCTGATGTAGCTTTGGGGACGCTCAAGCAGTATTGAAATCCCAAGTCATAATCTGAAACATGAAGTCCACAAGCAGAAAGTGTGGGGTTTTGAGATTTGTATATTAAAGGTCTCACCTCCACCCTCAATCCTATAAAATGTGGTTCTTTCATATATAATTCACAGAATCTGTGATTGGATCAAATTCTCTGAAGCTTGTGCATTTTGGTTCTTAGTAATTGATACTGAACAAATGTAAAGTCTTGGATTATCTTGAGCTTGGAAATTTCTCTTTGTTTTTGAATTAAATGGGTGAGCAGACTAGTACATTGAACACCCCCTGGTAACTTCTGTTTTGAAATTTTAGCCAATAAGTTAGCATATTGAAAGTTACTGGCCCAATCACCTACCTTGAGAATAGTTTACATGTCATCGTCACCATCATCATCATTAATGAACACCCCGTGTTATTCAAAGGAGTTTGCATTTGCTCCGTTTCTTAACGCACTCTATCTAGTTTGAAGACCTCCACTAGGCCTGGGCTGCCATTCGTCACAGTATGGGATTCAAGCTTTGAATCTCTTTTTGGATCAGCTGCTTTGAATGTATTGCAGTCTCGTTCATTCTTTATAAGTGGCTGCTTGGCGAAAAGATTGAAATACATTTCTGCATTTGAAAATGAATCTTGACAAGTGTAAACTGGTGGGAATTTTTGGTCGCCTTCCTGGGGTTCTTTATTATTTTGCTGGTCTCCCTTCCTCCCGAGGGCTCCAGGGAGGGTGGAGCAAGCCACTTAGCTCCAGCCCCCAGAAGCCAGACGCCTCTGAAGCCCAGTTGGCGTGAAAGAAATTAACAAGAGGCTGGCTATGCCAGCCGGAGCATCGTTAACTTGGCTTTTGTAGTTGCCCTTGAAACTAAGGTCACGTAGCTTTGGCTTTTGGAGGGCGGGAGAGGTGACAGTGGGTAGGAGGAGAGAGTCCACTTGCTCAGCTGAAGTGGCTGCACGTATCTGGGTCCTGTAGCTACTCTTTTTATCTCTGTTTCCTAAGAGTAGGCTTTCTCAACCATCAGCCTAACATGTTTTTGTGGACCGGTCTGGTGGAAACCCCTGGGACTCAGGTGCGGATGGAAGGTATTTGCAGATGATGAAAGAGAACTGGGTTGAACTAAATTGGTGTTGGGGAAGATTTCACTGACTCGCAGTGTCTCTCTCCTCTAGAGGCTGCAGCAGCAGCAGCAGCAGCGGCAAGGCCAGCGAGCGGCTGCCGCAGCACCTTGGTTCCTGAGCCCACCGCCGGCTGAAGGCATTGCTGCAGGCAGTCCATGCTCGTAGAGGAAGGGTGCAGATGGGATTAACGTCCACATGGAGATATGGAAGAGGACAGGGGATTGGCACTGTAACCATGGTCCGCTGGGGTCGCTTCCTCTGCCTGGTTGTGGTCACCATGGCAACCTTGTCCCTGGCCCGGCCCACCTTCAATTTAGTTGAAGATACCACGGTTGAGCCGGAAGGTAAGTTATCGCATTTCACTCTCGGGGTACCAAGTTTGTTTGGGGATTTGTCTGGGGGGGAAGTGGCACTGAGGTCAAGGCCTGTTTGAGAATCAGCTGCCCCTTGCGTTGTAATGGAGACCTCCAAGAGCGGAGCCTGTGGCTCTCTGCCCCCTGCAAGCCAGGGATTATAAGAGAAGGTTCTCAGCTGTCACACTGCGGACAGAGTGGTGTAGTTGGTGGTTTCTTGGCGTGTGCGTTTTTCTCTGTGCTGGGTAAGGGAGGCGGCTGGCGGTTCACCCAGTGCCAGGAGAGCCGTGGCAGGCAGCTCGGAGTTGAATGCCATCTACCCTTGCTTACCCGAGAGAGTTTTGCTCACAATGTAAAGGATTGCAATTTGCCGGCAAAAGGAGTCATGCAGGGAAATTGCCAACCTCTGAAATGCTGACATTTTATTTTCATTGTCTAAGGAGAGAAAGCTTCTGAACTTCAGAGTGGAGAGGGTTGAGACATTACATTCTTTTTAGCCCTTGTAATTCATAATACTTAAGCCACACGTCACAGAGCGGCAGATTCTATTTTAGGTCAATTTGAAATGTACCTGGGCCTTTCCTGAATCTCTGAGAACTTCCAGATCTAACAGGGCGTGCGTTGGTGTTTCAGCTGTGGAAATTGTATGCAGGCAACACATTATGCCTTTTGGAACATGCAGAAAGGCATGAGGCCACTTGTGAGCACAAAACTCACAAGGGCTGAATTTTCCCTCCAGGCAGACTTGGAACCTCTTCTCCTCGGTCCTTTCGCGACGTTGGTAGCCCAGCCTCGACTTGGTGCCGCACGAGATCTGTCATCAGTAGGGAATATTGGTAGCTGAGTTATTTTTCGAGTGGTAATCCGAGAATAAAACAGCAGATCCTAGCACTCATCGCCACTTAATGAACCTGTTTGCTGAGAGCCCACCTGGTGCCTGCTGAGCTCGGGGGGCCTGCGTGGGCTGGGGTCGGTCAGCTGTTCTGGAAAAGACACCCTGCTCGGAAGAATACTGCAAGCCCGTCCAGGATCAGACGGGGAGGGGAGGGCTGTGTCTCCATCCGAGGGGGACTCCCACTGAGACCCCGAGTCGTGCAAGGATAAAGGCGTATCTTTTTTTTTTCTAAAACGGAGGCGCTTCTTACCAAAAGCAGCTCAGCAGTCGCGAGTGGAGGCTTGTGCCCTTTTTCTTACCCAGAGGTATGGAGGTTTGTAGTAAACAGGTGTAGTGACGCTGCAGTGGCTTCCAGGTCTCCGGTAGGGAACTCGGTAGGAGTTTGTGTCTGAAGCGTTCACAGGCTCAGGCTCCAGGGATTATGGAACTGCCTCCTGGTGACAAGAGCGCCAATGTCACTTGCAATGGGGATGCATGTTTAAAGGGCTTAACGTAAGGGAAAAGGTTCCCGGTTTCTGAAAGTCATGCCTGTATGTCTTTAATTTTGCTAATAATTAAAATGGATGTTTCTCTAATTGCCGGTTTTCCCTGCGGTGCATGGCTCACTACACACACCGAGGCTGCTGAACGGTGGTGTTCCCTGCACTGTGAGCCCAGGCATGGCCCAGGTTAGGAAGAAAATGTCATTTTTCATTTCGACTTTCAGGGCAGTATGATTGGGAGTTTATTTCAACATAAAGTGTAAAATGGTCCTGGAGGACTTCTTTTTATTGTCTTTAATTATTAAAGGGAATTTAAAAATCTGTGTGCACATACTGGTAGGAAGAGGTGAGGCAGAGATGGGGAGTGGGGTGGAGACGGACAAGGATGCAGTACCCCCGGCAGTTCTTTGTGTAGAAATGTGCATTCAACAATGTGAGTATTGTTGGAGGCTGGTCTTCCCAGCCTGGCATCTGTGAATGCACTTGGGGGTTGAGGGGAGGTGCCTGAATTCCCTGAAACGGTAGGTCATATTTTGGGGTTCACAGCTCCTATGAGGTTTGCGTCCAGAGTTGTGAGAGGTTTTTTCAAACAAAGGTTTAGTGGAAGCTGTGCAAAGAGGCGGCGGCTTTGGAAAAAGCACACAATCCCCTGAACCTCAGTTTCCTTTTCTGTCATCTGAGGGCTGGATTAGATCATCTTCAGGGTCTCTTTATTAATGTTAAATGAATACTAATATCTTCAGAAGCCTTCTGATGACCCACCTCAAAAAGGTTGCTGGGAGATTTAAGTGGGTCTGGATGCAAAACGCAGTTAGCACAGGTCCTGGTGTCTAATGAGTGCCTGGGACAAGTTGTTGTCATTCCTGGTGAGTTGGGCACACCCATCTTCCCAGTCCCATGGGCTGCTGTTCAGTTGCCACAACATCAGGAGACATCTAGGCTTTTGGAGACAGTTGAGAGGAAAGTTGCTCCCTGATGGAGGAGCAGCTGTGTTGGCTTTCTGTAGGGTCTGCACTTGCCCTGTTGACTGATTTGAGCCCTAAGATGAGTTCTTCCAGCGCAGGAGTTTTGCTTTGGTGTCAAAGGCTATTAGGAAGGTAATCTAGTTATAGATGAGAAAGAAGAATTTTTAGCAACTGGAAGCAGACTGAGGTGGGCAGCTCCAGTTTAGGCTGTGGTCCTGGCGAATTGGAGAGAGACCAACAGAGTCCCCCATCCATGTGTGTCCATCAGTCGCTGTCTGTCCTCCATGGTGTGTTTTTACTATAGCTTTGGATAAAGTAAGTTCAGCCTTGACCTTCTATCCTACAGGGCCTTATCTGGGAAGACTTTTTGGCTTGCTAATGTGGAAGCTCAGTTTAGATAAATGTGGCCCGAGGAAAATGTGACTAAGTTCCAGGAAGGGGCCTGAGCCCTCCCTCTAGAGGATCCTTTTCCAATTGTCTCAGCTTTGTACAGTATCATCTCATTGATCATCATCCGATCCCATCCATCATCTATCATCCTGTCATGTATCAACATCATCTCATCTGCCATGTATCATGATCATATATCCCGTCACCTGTCATGTATCATTTGTCTTCTGGACACATTCTGAAGTGGTAGCTGTAGGTTTGGGTCTACACAACTGACTTAAGAAAATAATCTCTAGAATATTTTAGTTGTTAATATTCCAGACTAAAAGAACGAGTATGTTCAGTTGGTCAGTCATTCTTGTTGGGGACCAGCTGTGCAGGGTTTAAACTCAGTTACTGACTCAAGGCGGCCAGTCCTCAATGCCAAGTACTGTTCTGTTGATTAAGGTTCTAATTATTTATAGTCAAGCTTGATTACCCTGTAGCAGAGAGGACTCTTGCTTTCAAATTCTTCCTGACGTTGTCACCTACTCTGGTTAATTAAGTCGTTGTTGACTTTAACGACATCTTTGTTTATACCAGCCCAGTAGGAGTTAAAATAAAAGGCCTTTTCCAACCCAAAACCTTTAATTACTTTCCCACCCTCCAGAAAGTGTGATGCTGAGAAGTTAACAACCTAGGAAGAAAGTAGTTTGCTTTTTTTTTTTTTTTTTTGCAGTCAGTTTTGGGGCAACCTTCTGAGGTCACGCTGTCCTGAACTGATGTGAATTGGTCCAAAGTTCAATAGCAGAGAGATGGAGCAGGGGGTCTACATGGAGACCTCACCACTGTCAGAGTTTTCCAGTGTGGGTTAGATCTTTCGTTCGAAGTATTGTAAATGCCACAATATCAGCCATACGCATTTAATTGCAAGTTAAAAGGAAAGAAAAAAAAGAATATATCCGCATACCAAGAATGAATGATTTAAAATAATCTTCTGTTTTGTATTATCTGCATCTTTGTTCCTCAATATGAGTGTTAATATTTAAGAGTTGACTGTAACCTGATAGTTGGCGTAGAAACAAGGACGTATTCTTAGTAAATTAAACCAAATGCAGGCTTGTGCAGTTAAATACACAATGAAGTACACATTCTTTATTAGTATATAAAGTATTTCACAATTCATAGACAAAAAGCTGTGTTTAGTATTATTTCTAGAGCAAAAATTTAGCAAGCCCAGAGAATTGGTATTTGTATACTTTCTCTACTGGTCCACTCTCATGCAGATTTGAAGTGTGTGTGTGTGTGTGTTTTGCTTTTTATTTTAACCAATTAAAGCACTGAGTGGTGCTAGTGGTAAAGAACCCTCCTCCATTGCAGGAAACATGATGAGACTCCGGTTCGATTCCTCGGTTGGGAAGATCCCCAAGAGCAGGGCCTGGCAACCCACTCCCGTATTCTTGCCTGGAGAATCCCATGAACAGGGGAGCCTGGCGGGCTCAGTCCACAGGGTCCCAAAGAGTCAGACACGACTGAAGTGACTTAGCAGGCACACACCTACTAGGTGACTAGCTCCCACTAGGCCATCACTGAGGACTTGTTGCTTTCAAGTCTTTCCCATTAAGTTGAGGGTGAGAATTCATAGAACTAGAGCAATCCCTATGAGATGTTTTCAATATCAAGCTTAATGAATAATTACATGGTTATGAAATAGCTGGGGTAGTGTTTAAACAGGAAGAGTTTTGTTTAATGTTTACATTCTCAATAAAATGCATCCAGGAGCCTTCCCGTTTGCATCTCTTGTTTGGGTGTTTACTTATACAGGATAATTGTTAAAAGGCTATCTCCCCCTGGCACACCCCTCCTTCCCCCTCCCCCGCCCCCTTAGAATTTGGCTTAATTGTACATTTCCATTAAAAATCCTGTCTTATTTTAGTCTTCAAAAGAAAACATGGGACATGGAGTTTGGGATTTTAGGTTCCATAGGAAATACACCTTGTGTGTTACTTTCTGCTGTGCTGGTTAAGATTTGTAGCAGGGTGACTTGCCTAGGTAGGCAATTCAGAAGTGATTGTTTGGAACTTTTTCAGGCTATGCCACAAATGGTTTTCTGATCCAGTGCGTTTTATGAGTCTGTGCAAAAGGCACATGGTCTTTATTATTATTTTGCTTTTGTGGAGAGATGACTTTAGCCTTCGATTTTGCATCCTTTTTGTGCTTTTGCTGTATCCAAGTGAGATTTAGAAATGGCTTTTTGTCCAGCTTCCCTGGCATTGCAGGGCCTGGTGTGGTTAACTGTGTCACCCCCTCCCTGTATCCTCCTGTGGCCCTCCTGTCTTAGTAGTAGTTTCTTTAAACTGACGGTGACCGTGTTGAAGGCTGGATGTGCCAAATCATGGACCTTAAAGCAAGGTGGAATGTTTGACCTTAAGCCGAAGAGGAGAGGGGTTTCTGATCATTAAATCCACGATCAACAAACCCTGAAGAATTCAGCTCTGACTTGCTAGAGGCTCTTGAACTTGAGTTTATAAAGTTCTACGCAGCTCGTATTCCATTTTGGGGACAGTGTTTATCTTCATGGGAAGCCTGAAGGCTTTCTGGCAGCCTGAGAATCTGTACACACTGGCCACTTCCTCCTGGTCACTCAGGTAGAACTGGAGTGACCCCACTAATTCAGTTCTGGTTTTCCTTGATCAGGGAACCCGAGGAGGTGGGGAAGGGAGGGAAGGCCGGTTGTGTAAAGAAGTCTGGTTGAACAAGCTGCTGGCCTTTTCTTCGTGATGGTCCCCCACGTCCTGGAGATATTTCTTTCCGAAATTAATAGAGGTCATGCTCTCCCCAAGTTTTTTTTTTTCTCCCTCATTCTGATTGTTACCATCCCATTTTAGGGCATGATAAGAAATCCAAGATGGTAGCCACATCCGTGGTAGGTGGTGGTTGCCGGCTTTCACTGGCCTCTGTTTGTATAACTTCAAGCTTTTACCATTTATAGATTCATGCAAAAGGATATGTAATGACCAGTTTAGACCACGGTCATCCTTAAAGAGTGTCAAGCAAAATAGGCATGCTTTAGAGCTTCAGTGATTTGTGTTTTAGGAACTTTGTACACTGATGGAGTTTTAAGATGTTGGGTGTGAGCTCTTGTCATTTATTCCACTTCGGAATACCATGAGTAGTTACGTCCCATTCTGGACTTCTGCCATTTTCATGTGGATATTAAAAATGTCAGCTTCTTCTTGACTGTACTGAGTCAGGGAGCTAAGGTGTGGCCTACTCTTTCCTTTAACCCCTGTCCAACTAAAGCATGGTAAATTCCAAGTCGTGTCTGAATGGAATGCGTGTATATAGAATGTCGAGTCGTGGTGAACATGTTTTATGAGGAGGTAAAAAAAATAGCTTATAAGGAAAATACCGATAGATTCAGAATTGAGGACAAGGGACGTATATATTTTGTGATTTATAGGCAGCACTTTACTTGAAAGAAAGAGCCCAGTTCTGAGCTCTGACATTAGTACAATAAACTCTGTATAAACTGTGATGATTATTTTCTATAGGAGAACTCCTAAGTTACTATGTATGACCTCTTATTAAAGGCCAGTTTACTCTTAAGTTTTTCCATACGTGACCAGTTGTAATTTTTTAAAGATATCAAGACGTTGAAAAGGCCAGCGTTGTGTGTTGAGGGGAGTGGGAGGCGGGGAGGTGCTGTAAGGTGCATAGGAAGATCTTTGAGGGGGTGAGTTTAGGGTTTAAACTCTTTGAAAATCCTTAAACTTCAGATCATGAATAGATGATGAGATTGCCTCCAAGGAGTGTGACTGCCTTCAAGTCGCCACCTTCCCTTGGGAACTCTCTGGTAGTCCAGTGGTTAGGACACAGCCCTTTCATTGCCAAGGGCCTGGGTTCAATCCCTGGTCAGAGAACTAAGATCCTGCATGCCACACAGGTAGCCCCTCACCCTCCAAAGAAGCCACCTCCCTCCCATCCCTCTAAGCCTCCTGACCTTGACCGAAACATGTTGCCTTCTTAGCTGACCCAGGTGGGCACACAGTTAATTATAGATCGTAAATATTATAAAGGTTTCCAATTGAGAATCACTCACTCACATCTGTAAAAGACCAGGAATCCTCTATATAATTAGCCTAAATTCTGCATTTGCTTTTTTTTTTCATAGAAATGAATAAAATCATTTTAAATGGTATGTGATGTGCTTTCTGGGGACAGAAACTCTCCAAAAGAACTTGGCCTTGAGAGCTAGACAAGGCAGGATTGACTCTCTCTATGATCTACTGGTGCTGTGACCTTGGATTTGTTAGACAACCTCTCTGAGCCTCCCTTTCTTTATCAAAAAGTCTATCTGATAATAAATATCTTGTAAGGGGGCCCTTAAGGATTAAATGCAAATGTATGTAAAGCCATCACTGTAGTTCCTGGCAGATACTAAGTGCTCAGTAAGTGGTTGCTTCCTCCCCGCCCCACCCAACTTCCTCCTTTAAGTAAAAACCTGAGATAGGATGTCCAGTCAATATTTCAGGGATGTTTACCACATAGGATGACAAGTCTTCTGATGAGAGGGATTTGCATTAATTAAAATAGAAAGGGAGCTCTTGGCCTTGGTTTTAGCCAACCCTTTTTATTATCTGGGGCATATACAAATCTGGACTTTAGAAATGGGATCCTCTTGCTGCTTGCGGTCCAAATAGTTCAGGGTTGACTTTTTTTCCCCCTGTCGAAAGAAGTCATTCGCAGTCATGTAATAATAGCGGGATGTGCGCTTCACAAAAAGCGATGTATTTTCTCAGGGAGTTCTGTGTTTGGGGGCTTCCAGATGAAGGATTGTCAAAAGGCCCTATGAAGAAGGATGGGGGGAGACCTCCCTGGCAGTCCAGCGCCTAGGACTTCATTCTTACATTGCAAGGGGCACGGGTTCGATCCCTGGTTGGGGAACTAAGGTCCTGCCTGCTGTGCGGTTCGGCCAAAGAGAAAGAAAGAAGGATGGAGAGAGGGTTATGGGATTGGCTGGCGGGAAGGAGGGGTGTTGCATTCTCTGCCTGGGTCCTGGCTCTTGAGGGGTGTCCATAGCATGTTAAGATGGGCTTGCCAGGTTGGTGTATGGTGACTTCCTCCAGGCAGCCTGCTGGGCCTTCCTCAGTGCACAGTTGTCTGGACTTCCAGTCTTCATGGCAGGGAGCTGGTTATGGTATCCACGGTACTGGGGGTGGAGGGGAGCTGAGTGGTTATTTGTATGTTACACCCCGTGGGGGTTACCTGACAGGACAGGTGGGGGGGGGGTACAAAGGATGAGGGTGTGAGTAGGGGTAGGCAGTGTGGGTGGGGTCATAGTCTTTTTAACCCTTTCATTCCTTGAGAGGATGAGAATGCAGATGATAACAATAATTCTTATTGGTATCACATCTGTTAAGTGCCTGCTGTGTGTTGGACTTTGTGCGAGGCACCTTGACATATTATCTCTAATCTTTTTTCCTTGGTTTTATTGAGATATAATAGACAGCACTGTTTAAGATGTACAGTGTTGTGATTTGACTTACATGTATTGTGAAATGAGGACCACAGTAAGTTTAGTTAACATCTAGCATCTCATATAGACACACACAAAAAAAGAAAAAGAATGTTTTTTTCCCTTGTAATGAAAACACTCAAGATTTACTCTCAACAGCATTCATGTATACCAACTATACCGCAGTCATCATGTTTACGTTTTATCCCTGGGACTTCTTTCTCTTGTAACTGGAAATCTGTACCTTTTGACCCACTTTCCTGTAGATCCTCCTCCCCACACCATCTCTAATCTTAATAACGCGGCGGACCCCAGCTATTCACATTCCCATTTATATGGACGAGACTCTTGACCTAGACTCTTGGAGATGAAATGATTCCTCCAAGACTCCATAGTTAGTGAGCATGGCCCAGGCCTTGGGGTCAGTTTATTGGTGCAGCAAAGATTCCCCAATGCATGCCTCTTTCCTGAGCAGAACGGTCTTTTGTGGGATCTTTTGGGGGCACGCTTATTCCTAAATCTGTCATCTGACTCTCACACATGTAAGGACACTGCTGGTTAACGCTGTTTCTTTTCATCTGTCCACATCTATTCCCCTAAAGCTATTTGAAGAAAAGTCATGGCAGTAAAACCATTCCAGTAATTACTGCCTTGGGATTCTTCTGGAACGGCCTCTGGTGGTATGTCGCTTATCAGTAAGAAGCTAACCCTTTCTGCTGCCCAGAAGATCAGAGGGTGGCTGCTCTGAGTCCCAGTTAGTGTCCCAGGCTGAGTCACGTGGCAGGGAGTCCGGACGGGAAGGACTTGCCCCCACACATCAGCTCCAGGCCATCCTGTCTTGTCCCGAGTGCGTTGGGTGGTCTGCCCTGGGACCTGCTCAGTGTTCAGTTTTGGTTCTCCGTTTGACGTTGTATTAAGCTTTTCTTGAGCATTTTCTGATTTGAGATTGGGTCAAGGCCTACCTATGAGACTGCTGGTTTACCCAGGGCTCCTGCAACCTGCAGTCATGGACATGATGCATGCTGGGCCTGCTAATGTCAGAGACCAGGAAAGCAAAAAAAGAGTACAAAATAAAAATAAAAGGGGGAAAAAAATTCCAAGAATGAAAGGGCAGAAGCTCCAACACCTACACTTCCTGTGGCCTTGGCCAGGAAGGCTGTCCTAAGGGAAAAAAAGAGGCTGAGGAACAGAGCCCATTTTTAAAGCAAGAGTTCAGTTTGATGATTTTTCTTTCTTTTTTTTTTTTTTAAAGTGCTCTCTGAGTGGTTCCAGCTAGACGTGGGGGTGAATCAGGGCTGGTTTAGTTAGCCTGGCTTTGCACCGATCACCTGCTCGTGGGATGCAGAGGACATGGGCGTTCAGCAGGTGTCTCTGTGTGGGGGAGAAGTTGTATGATGCATGGCGGGGAGGCAGCACCACAGTGTGACCCCTCTGAACCTTGAAGCCCTGATGTAGCCGCACTTCCAGACCCAAGAGCTGTGGCGTGGCTGTGGCACAGCTTTCACGTTGCAGCGTAATCGCTGTGGGTGCGTAGTTTGCCCCTCAATTAAGTTGAGTCCCTACTGCTTCCTACTCTGCCAGGCTCAGTGGGGATAAGAGCGGCAAGCAAAAAAGTCTCAAGTCCTGTGGGGTGGGGGATGGGGAGATGGGCTTTTGTCAAATAATTGCAAAAAACGAGGGGCCCTTCCGGCCATTCTGAGGTGAAGGTCCTCAGAAGTAAAAGCGTGGCGTGTCTCGAAGGGGTTCGGGGAGCCCTGAGGGGACCAGTGTGCTGGAGAGAAGACTGCAGAAGGAGGCCAGGCCACTCGGGGTAGAGGCAACCTTCGTGCCATGTCAAGGATTTTTCTGGGCCCCCCAGCTGTGCAGCTTCCTGAAGCTGGTCTTTGAAGGCGGTGGGTACCCCCTTGACTCACTGGCAAACCTACCACATTGGCCCTCTAGTCAGCCCCAGCCAGACATGCCAGCCAGGTTACTCTGTGCCCAGTTTGGGTATTGTCCTGGCCTCTCTGCCCATCAGGTGAGAGGTTTTGTTGTAGTTGCTAAGTTTTGTCCAACTCTTTGCGAGCCTGTGGACCGTAGCCCACCAGGCTTCTCTGTCCATGGGATTTCCCAGGCAAGAATACTGGAGTGGATTGCCATTTTCTCCTCAAGGGGATCTTCCTGACCCAGGGATCAAACCTGCGACTGCCGTATTGGCAGGCCAGATTCTTCACCACTTAGCCACCTGTGCCCACAGTTAAAGTTATGGCGAGTGAGGAGGTCAGGGGCAGCCTGCAGTTGGCACCTTTGTAGGTTGTTTCTTCTTTCCCCTTGTCTATCTGGAGCCGCAGTTTCTTGCTTGAACCACGTGGAAGCAAGGAGATGGCCCAGGAAGCCAGGGCCTAGACTGGGTAGTGAACATGATTCTGCTCCCATCTTCTGGGCCTTGCCTGGGGACTCAGAGGTTTGAATAAGGCTCCCTCCTCATGCCCTGGAGAGGGGTGAATAGTCTCCACTTAAGAAAGGACCTGGTATGCCGTTGTCCACATCTGGGGAAGCCAAGATACTGGGGAGTGTTGCACAGCCCTTCCCAGATCAGATGCTCTTGAGGGTTTTGAAAGGGGCTCTGTTGGAAGGTGGATTTCCCCAGTGGCTCAGCGGTCAAGAATCTGCCTGCAGTGTAGGGGACGCTGGAGACTCAGGTTCAATCCCTGGGTTGGGAAGATTCCTCTGGAGGAGGAAATGGTAACCCACTTAGAGTATTCTTGCTGGGAAGTCCCATGGACAGAGGAGCCTTGTGGGCTACAGTCTGTGGGGTCCCAAAGAGTTGGACAGAACTGAGCGACTGAGCACTCGCTCATGGTGGGGAGGTAGAGACTCTTCAAAGTTTGTTTGTTTTCTTGAAGCCTTCACCTCCATGCAAATAGGCGGCTCAGAGTTGGGGAGAAAGGTTAACCATGGTGGTGCCTATCTTAATTTGGAATTTCCTGAATGAATGTGGTTTCAGTCCTCCAGCCCAGGATCCCCCTAGAGAGACTTTTCTCCGCAAATCACCGGAGAAAAGTGATCCCTGTCCCTTGTCCGGCCTCCCTGGGTCCTGCGGGGGGCCCAGCCGGCTGGGGATGAGCCCCACCTACTGCAGAGGCTCCCCGCCCCCTCTGACTTTAGGGGTACCTCTCCCAGGGGTCCTTCTGATCCAGCTGCTTGCTGGAGACCCCGTGGGCTGTGAATCTGTGCTTTTGCCCAAACGCAGTTGCTTCTCTGGCCGGGCCTGAACTTGCAGGGCCAGGGCTGCCAGATCAAACCCATGCAAATGAGGAGGCCCATCTGTTTCCCAGTATCCAGCTGCCGACCCTACATTTGCAAATGGCTGGGATGCTGCTGGGGGAGAGAACCTGTCTGGGGATACATCTGTAGGCTCCGAACCAGTGTTGGAACTGGGGTCCTGCTGAGAGAAGAAAGGACAAGCCCTTTAAGTAAACTTGCTGAACAATACCCCCAAAAGGTTCCCAGTTACAGATGCAGGAGGCAGTCTTGCCCTCTGGGAAGAACTCTTCACCTTCCCTTCCCCCTTGCCTCGCCCCCCTCCACCCCCATTTGTCACTGGGGTCACTTTCAAAGTATTCATGTATTCAGAATGTACTCACTGAGGGAGGGGCTGGGGAAAATGTCACATTTGGACAGTGATCTAACCATTAAGGGACTTCTTGGTGGCTCAGATGGTAAAGAATCTGCCTGCAATGCAGGAGACTGGAGTTCAGTCCCTGGGTCAGGAAGATCCCCTGGAGAAGGGAATGGCAACCCACTCCAGTATTCTTGCCTGGGAAATCCCATGGACAGAAGAGCCTGGCGGGCTACCGTCCATTGGGTCACAGAGTCGGACATGACTGAAGCGACTAACACTTACACTTTAAGGGACTTAGAGGACAAATGTATCCACTTGAATTGGCACTGGTTATCCACTTTATGTTAGTAACGGGCCCTGTGACCCACAGGTAATGCTAGGTGGAAAGCTGACCAACCGCCCCTGAAAACTTGTTTCTGGAATGCAGTCAGATTGCAGGCTTTGGAGCTTGCTTTCTGGAATGCTGGCCAATTACCCTACTCGCTGGAACCCAGGGCCTCAGGCATTCAGGAATTTTTTGTGGCCCGCCATGGGATTGCCATTAGTCATCCATGAGTTGAGCTGGGATCCTCTTTCTTAGGGACTTCTGTGGGGGTTACTGTGCCCCGCCCCCCCATACAAGTATCTCAGATTTGTTGGATGAATGAATAGTAAATGGTATTTTCATAAGCCACAGGCCTCTTCCTTTACAAAAGGAATCAAACGGGTGTTGTACACGGCTGTTGATAACGGTGACTCTTACAAGATCCTTGAATGTTTAGGAATGTTCCAGAAATCCCTGCTTGAGTAACTTATATACATATGATGTGGTAGATTTGTTCTTTTGAAAGAAAACTCTGTTTTAAAGTCAGACAAATGCGAATTGAGGTTCCCTTATGATTTTTGTTATTGTTCACTTGCTCAATTGTGTCCGACTCTTTGCGACCCCATGGACTGCAGCATGCCAGGCTTCCCTTTCCTTCACCATCTTCAGGAGCTTGCTCAAACTCATGTCCATTGAGTCAGTGATGCTGTCCAACCATCTCATCTTCTGTTGTCCCCTTCTCCTCCTGCCTTCAATCCCACATGATTGGAAAAATATTAGTAAAATCTGCTGATCAGTCATATCAAGCTATAACCCACAGGCAGAAGCCTGGCCAGTGCTTGAGGGTGGGCAGGGAACCTCTGCTGGGGTAGGGGACTTCTCTCAGATGTACCCCTACTTGTCAAAGGCCTTCCCAGGCAGCCTCTGGTTTTGTCCCCATGGTAACCTTGACCCAGCCCAGGGGTAGCCAGTTCTACTAAGCAGGACTCTGAGGCTCAGAGGTGTGAAGGGGCTGCCCAAGTGGACTAGGTTGATCACTGCTACAGCAGGTCTCCAGCTTGTCCTGGGATCCTGGAGCTGGGCTTCTCCTAAGATGGCCCTTGGACCAGGAGCATCAGCATTACCTGGGAACTTTCAAGAAATCCAGAATCTCAGACCCTACCTCAGGTCTCCTGGCCTAGGAACTTTGGAAGTGGGGCCCTGGAAGCTATGTCTGGATGGTGTTTATGCAAAGTCTTTATGCAGAGTGCCCGCCCCAAACTCTCACTTGGAATGGGTGGGTGGGTGGAGACAGACTGTATTCTGTAGCAATATACTAGATGGAGAAACAAAGACCCGATGAATTGGAGATGGGAGCCATGCAGTCTGTCTTAATGGGAATCAGAAGAGTTTTCACAGATATTTGAGCTGGGCTTTGAAGGCTGAATAGGAGTTTGCCATGCAGGGTATTGGGGCTGGGGTTGTAGGTAGAGGAACAGTGCCCATATGAACAGACAGGCCTAAGCTGTGAGGGGTCGGGGAGAGGCATCTGGGGCCAGGAGCAACCAAGGCCTTAGCCTGGGTGATGTTCTTTGGGTTTTATCTTGTCCAAGTGTGGAGTGGTCTGTGCCCCCTGCCTTTTTTTTTTTTTTAAAGTAGAGGTAAGATTTGCTTTTCAAAAGATTACTCTAGTGGCTTATGATGAACATGGGGCCGCCCACAGATGCTGAGAACTGCAGAGATCTTTCAGAGAGACGGCAGAGGTCTGCAGCAGTGGGCCCGTGGGAGTGACATCCGCTCTTGCTTTCTTTCCAGAGCTGTGAGTCGGGGCACAGCTCTGCAGAGGCAGAGTAAATAGGGGGCGGAGCTTTGGGGATGAGAGGTGAGAAGGAGCGTAGGGGCTTTAGGGCAGACGTGGGGCTTGAGTTGATGTCACGTGGAGACTCTATTCAGCAAGAAGCCAGCGGAGGAGGACAAGGTGGAAGGTTACCTGGCTGTTTTGGAGAGGACCTTGGTTGGCGTCCAGGTAATGTGTTCCCTCAGGCAGGTGGAAATATGAGCCTGCAAGCAGGGACTTGAGGGGCACTGGCGTGTGGGGGTGGGAAGAGCTGCAGAGATGTTCAGAAAGTAGGCAGAAGGACCGGAGGAGCCAGGGGTGGAGTTCAGAGTGCATCCATGGGCATGGGGTTAGAGAAGGGGCTTCCAGAAGGGCAGTGCATGTTCCTGTTCTTGAGAACATGTGTGTGCACACAGACACACACACAGGCCGATAGAAAATAGGATGCAGCTATAGATAAACGTGCAGTAAATTGTGTGTGAGGGGCTCTGTTTCTATCATCCCCACCCTTCCAAGTTGGGACGATCTGGTTTAGGGGATGTTTCCTCCTTTCTGGGTTAGCCAACTGCAGCCAAGGAATGAGGATTTCAACGGCAAGGTCTTCCCCACAGCTGGTACCTCTGAGTTCTCGCTAAGTGCTGGCCATTGTGTGCGGAGCTTTCCACGCACTGTCTCATGGTCGTTCCTGGCCTGCAGGGGCAGAACGCTGAGTGATGAGGAACCTGAGGGCCCTGTCCTGGGTCCCCCACTTTCTGAGTGGCAGAGAGAGCTGAGATTCAGGCCTGTTCTAAGTCTGGTCTTTTTAACATCCCAGCCCATTCTCGCCTTTTCTGAAGTCACCAGGGACAGGACAGACGTGAGACCTAATGCTTGGGCTCAGGGAACAGCTCCAGGAGCCGGAGAAATGTCGGATGAGGAAGGTGGGCCCCCCCCCCCCAACTTTTTACAGGGAAGAGGGCTGCCTGGGGCCACGAGATGTCACCAGGACGTGGGGAGGAATGTGTTTTTTTGGGGGTGCAGAGGGTTCTGTTTTCAGAACCGGAGATGTATTCATTTTACAGGTGAAGTGTCGGCAAGGCCACCCTTGACCTTAAAGGGGGAGCGGACAAGGCTCGGGCCAAGCCCCTTCGTTCCTTTGTCCCTGTACCTCCTCATCAGTTCCCCTCCCGCTCCCCTCATCCCCCTCCCTGCTTGCGGTGACCCGAGTACAAAACTTTACACTGAGAAAACGAGGGAGATTTTCCAGTGGTCTCGGTCCGTCGGCAGGGCCAGCTTTTTGATGATGTGGTTTTCCCTGGAACAGCGTGCCCGAGGAAGCCCAGGTTTTGAGAAGGGCCAGCCTCCTCCGCTGTGTCTGGCAGGCGTGTCGCCAGAAGGCAGGAGGCTTGGGGCCTGGATGGCCAGGTGGCCGAGCACATAGGCTCCCCATCCGTCCGACCTGGGCCGGGGGAGCCCCTCCGACATGACATAGCACCCGTTTCGGCTTTCTGGGCTCTAGATCATCTAATGAGTTATCTCTCTGGGAGATGGTTTTTCAAGAGCGGGCTCAGGTTTGAAGTTCTTGCTCAACCAAAGCTGCCAGTATCTGGAGACCTTCTGCAGATGGTTCTGTTTCGATACTCACCTCTTGGTGGTCTAGTAGGGATCTCTGGAATGTTCTTTTGCTCTAATGGTTGATGCATATATTGTGTCCAGGAGCAAAAATATCTTTTTGTGTTGCTCTTTCTCCCTATTGGAGAGCACTGTAATGAATAGTGTAAAACATTGGATCAAGGGATGCTGACAAATTAGGGAGTGGGTATTTCTACATTTTGGGTCCAAATATTAGGTGATAATGGTGACTCTTAAATGGTGCTTTTTTAAAGGTACTTGGACTATTTATGCATTTATTTTCTCATAGGCAGCAACAAATATCCTTTCTTTTCAGACTCAGAGAGCTGTTTGCCCTGTTTCTCAAAGAGAGACCTAAATTATAGGAGGGGTGTGCCTAAATATATAATTTTTAATGGTTACCATATTGGAAGCATTAGCCATCATCCCGCCTGATCAGGGGGAATGCGAGCCAGGCTAGAGTTTCTGAAACAGTCAAGCTTCTGTGGCAGAGGCAGCTATTTATTAGTGGTCGTCCTGGCCCCCATGATACCCACAGGGAGAGTGTTAAGTCCTGACGTGAGTCTAGAAGACACCCCCGACCACGGGCTGGAAAGAGGAGACTGCAGCCTGTTTACTTCTCCTATGTTCCAGGGCTTTGCATTCCTTGAGGCCCCCATTTTTATGTTGGCAGTATTTCTTGAGGTAGAGAACTTTCATCTTTATATTGTGCAGAGTATTTGTGTCTCCCTTCCCACCCCGAAGGAACAAGTAGTACCCAGGCCTTATAAGGCCTCCGTTTGATGTCCAGATTTTGTCTTCTGCAAGCCCGTTCTTGTAAAGGCGAAGCTTCGAGGCTGTCTGAGTTGAAAACAGCCAGCTCTGCCGCTGCTCTCTGGCTGTCTGCAGGGCCCCCGTGCTGGGGAACACAAGGGTGGTCATTTCTGACTCCATGAGGGGGATCCCGGGACCTTTAGATCTTTGTGAAGCTAACTTTGGATGCCACCTAGATGGAAACTGTGCTTTAGAAAAGTGGGGGCTATGCTCTTCCAAAGTCCCTGTATTTTAAGACACCACGGGTCACTGAAAAGTGATGCCAGGTGTCTGTCTGTCTGGACCCCATCCAGCTGGTGAAAAGCACTTTGGCAGTGCCGTGTATGTGAGGTGGTTCTGTATTCCGTTCCTATGGACAGAACGCAGGGTATTGGCCAGTTCAAACTTCTTGCCAGGACCGGGGTGTGGCTGCTTCAGGACATCGTGAAGACCAGAGGGCGAGTCTGGAACAGACACTTGCCTGCTGTGTGCCCGTGGATTGCCACGTTACGGGGGCACGTGCAGCTCCATCCCGGGTGTCTCTTCTGTCAAGACAGTGGCAGCCCCACCGCACGGATGTTTGTTCCTCTTGTGCCAGGTGGCAGAAGGGAACCAAGGCTGGGTTAGTATTCTTGCCCCAAACGCGGGTGTTATAGTTTCCAAGGGAGCCCCCGCCATCCACACCCCCTTGTAGGACATCCCTTCCTCTCTCTCCCTTCCCTCCTTGTCTCACAGAGGGATCTGTTTAGGCGTTTCTTTCTGTTTCTTTCTCCCTTTCATCCGCTTTTTCTGGAGGAATGTGTTAAGGGTTTGGATGCCTCTGACTTTCTGAGATGGAGAGACCTCTTGGGGGACCCCTCTGCCCGCCCCACATCCTTGAAGCTGGAGTTTCCCTTCTTAGCTGTGATCATCCTGACCTTTGAAAAGACACCGGTCCCAAGGAAACCCCAGAAAAGGGTGCATTTGTGAAGTGACGTGGTTTGTTGTCTCTGTGGCATACGCCGTTTCTTCCTTAACAGTTTAAACCTGTCATCCATTCCGCACAAAGCTATTGGACAGGGCAAGACGCGGGTTTCCCATCTGTTCCCTGTTTGCATTTGGGCGCCATTTCAAAAACCACACGGGAAAAGTTTATAGGCAAACATTATAAAAAGTGACAGTCTGAAGTGCTGCTATGGCTGGTTTGGCAGCGTCAAGTGTTACCTGAAATAGCTCCCCGTTCCAAACGCACTCGCTGCTTCAATTGTCTCAAGACGGCCTTCTGATGACACCGGGGAAGAATTCAGCCGGGCGAAGAATTCAGCAGCGAAGTCCCAGAAACCACAGCCTGTTCTGCCTTTTGCAAGACTTACTCGCCCTTCCCTGGACCCTGGTCGCCTCCAGCAAGGACTCTTGTCCCGTGTGGAATTCCTGAGAGGTAGAGCTGGTGACGTCAGCATGACGTCAGACCTCTGCCCTGTTTGACGTCACACCTCTTCCCTTTGCAGTCAGCCGCCCTTCAGTTCTAAATTCCAGTAGCTCCCGTAGATCAGGGCTCTGGAGTTTCTTAGGGGCGGGAAGGAGATGGAGCTCCAGCAGGAATCATACGTTGACCATAAGCCGAGGCAGCTGTTATTCACCCTGTTCACTTTTTGCCAAGCTGTACGGGTGCCCGCCTCTCTCATTTTTTCATATCAGATTATTCCATTTATTGGAAAGCAGCTGCGTGATAAGATGCCGCTGGCGCTTCTCAAGTGTTTGAAACTCATGGGGAGAAAGTTCAGATGATGCAACCTAAGATGCACACACCTGAGCTGTCCCCGCTGGTCGTGCGCTCAGCAAGTAGGAACAAGTGCCTTTCATCCTCCCAGAAGGTAAACTCGGGGCCTTGTTTGTCGGGCGTTTTTAGCGGCGGTGACGGAGAACGTCCGGCACTGGTGCAAGCGTACTAGCCTTGTAGCTTCGTTGCGGATTGTCGTTTACATTACGAAAGGCGTGAAGAGACGTTTTCTGTCTATGGAAGCTTCTGCAAGAGCACTTGCTGTGTAGCAAAGTGGCTTCTGGACCTTTCTCCCGTTGTGTTTTGGCGAGAACAGAGGAGGGACATGTTGGACTGTGTGCTCTCTGTGATTTCTCCTCTCCTCTGTGTAAAAAAGTATGTTCCATCACCAGAAAAAAAAAAAAAATGCAGGAACTGGTAATATTGCCATAAAAGGTATCATTTAAATCTCCCAGGGAATACTCTGTCTGTGTCAACCGTCCTATTTTGTAGAGCAGGTGGTGGGGCTTGGTGATGTGACATTGGAAGGCGGTCGCATCCAAAGGCAGAGGGGTTATAGGGTCCCGCAGATGCAGCATTGTTGCCCTGGGGGGATCTGGTCCATTGTCCTGTCTGAGCAAGAGGAGGGCAGTCCCACTGTGGTGGTGTCCGCGGAGCACCGGAGCACCTGGTGGGGAGTCACCTGGAGATGGCAGCCCTAGAAGGGAAGCCAAGCCCCGGGGGCCACGTGGGAGGGTCAGGGAGAGAACTGCCTCCACTGAGCCAGTCTAAGTCCCTGCTAATAAGTATTGGTGTTCTTGGCATCTTGGCCTGGGATGGCTTTGATGCAGGACCGGGCAAACTGGGCCACGGGAGCTATTGGGTGGCCTGGGAGGGGCTGGGTGTGTCATTCCACCCCTTCCCACCATAGACCCCACTCGCCTGCCCTCCCTGACTCTTGAACCCCTTCTTCCCTTTTCCCCTTTCTAGTCATCCACCCATCCTCCCTAAAATATGTCCTCCTACATTATGTGGGAGTATCATAAGATTCTGCTGGGGTTCCCCAAAGATGCCCCAGACCCTCAGATGAGCCTGTTGTGAAATAATCAGCTGGGGAGGGAGGAACACACACTTGGTGAATTCCCCGTGGGGGTAGTTAGTGGTCTCAGACCTTGAAGGTGGATGGCTTCGTTTTATAAACGAACATCTTCACCCTATTGATGTATATTGGGAAATTATTTTACTATCCTTGAAGCTGATCATCTCAATGGAAAGCTGGGTGATAGTTTTCACGGAAATTAAAATCACTCTTAATAGCTTATCGGCCTTTTGAGCTAGGAGCCCATCATTAGTAACATCATTTTACATCCATAAGATATAGCTCAGTTGGTAAAGAATCCACCTGCAATTCTGGAGACCCTGGTTCAATTCCTGGGTTGGGAAGATCCCCTGGAGAAGGGAAAGGCTACCCACTCCACTATTCTGGACTGGAGAATTCCATGGACTCCAGTCCATGGGGTTGAAAAGAGTTGGACACGACTGAGCGACTTTCACTTTCATAAATCCAGGTAGTCTCTTGATCATCCTCTGAAAAGAGTGGTGCTTGTGATCTTGGTAGTGTCTTCAGCCTTGAAGAGTGACAGTGATGGTGACTGGCCTCATAAGTTATAGTTGGAAGATCAGGTTCATATTGGATGGCTTGCTGGATTCTCAAAATAATATTGTGTTTGGGGGCATTTATGAGCTTAAGCAGCAGCAGAGTGCACTCAGAACTCAGGGTGTCATCTTTTTCTCATGCGGGTTGTTGTTGTTCAGGCTCTAAGTCATGTCCACTCTTTGCAACCCCATGGGCTGTAGCATACCAGACTCCTCTGTCCTCCACCAGCACCCCTTCCACTAGCATCTCCTCTGTGTCCGGCCTGAATAGGATGTGGTCCTCCTCCTGCAGCAGCAGATAGTGATGTCTTTTTGGTGATACTGGTTCAGCATCTTAGATACCCTAGGTTTCAGCAAGACTTTGTGGTTTGCCTGTTTCAGAGAGGCAAAGGAGAGGATTAAAGGAGAGGATTCTTAGTGAAAATGCTTTTCTTTGAGAAATCATAATTCTCCCTTTTGTCTGGGAGAGAGATTTTCCTGCATCATAACTGCAAATGTTTTGCCTTTTTTTTTTTTCTTCTTAAAAACAAAAAACTGTCTTAGAATCTTCCTGTGCCTCCATGAAGTAGTTACATGGCTTTCCCTTTTTCGAGGGCCAGGGGGACAGAGCAGAATGGGCCACTTGGGTCCCGGGCTCTCCTCTAAAGGAGGGAAGTGTTGATGCTCTGTCCAGCTGTTTCCTTGCTCAGTTGTCTCTTGATGACCAGTTCTGGCTCAGAGGAAAGCAAATTCCACAACATTCTTGGTGACATGCTGATCATGCAATGCTGGTCCTAATAAATAGTGATTATTTTATAACTCAGGCTGAGGCAGTGTCAATTCATTCTAACATTGTGGGTGCTGTTTCTGTAATCAATTGTGGGAGACCCAGGACTCAGATGACCTCTGATCCTGGCTTTGACCAGCTGTAAAAGGGAGTGGGCCTTGTGGCCTTGAGACTCTTGTCAATTGCAATGTTGTGTGCCCCTGACTTTAGGATGCAGGTCTGAGATTTGGGGCCAGACTGACTTCTTTGTTCTCCCTCTCTTCCCCTCTACCCTGAATTTCTCTTCCCATACCTTTTCTGCTCAGGATCCAGAGTTCAGTACATTTTATTAGTCATTGAATTTAGCAGCATTATGACTTAAACAGACTTGGGAGGCCCCATTTGAGGACCTTCCAACTAAGTTCATAGCAGTATCTTTTAGGCATCATTTTGCCTTTCCCTTCTCTCTAAAGAAGCCTTCTCTGATGATCCTACACAGCAGAAGCTGGCGAATTTTCTGTAAAGGGCGAGACTGTTAATATTTTAGGCTCTGCCGGTCACCAGGTCTCTGTTTCAACCACAGGCCTGTCAACTGTCATATCATAGCAGCCCCGGACATTATGTAAGCGATGAGCATGGCTGTGCACCTGTACACCTTTGTTTACAAAAACAGGCCGTGGGCTGGGTTTGGCCCCAGGGGCTGTGTGGTTTGCCAACTCCTGTTCTGGAGTCCAGAGGCTGCTTCTCTGGATGTGCCCCTAACATGCTGTTTTTCTTCCTCCTAAGACTTGGGACCACTCCACAGACTTTATAGTTTTGTAGATTTTATATTTGTTATCTGTCACCCCTCTGTAATTAACCACCCACAAGTGCAGGGAGTATTTTTGTTTCTATTTGCTTCTCGAGCATCCAGGATAAAAGCATGTGGCCCATAGTAGGTGTTCAGTAAAATAATTGTTGACTGCGAAAAAACAAGCATTTGAAATGTAACCTGCTTGTCAGTGGGGGCTTTCTGCCCTTGTTTTGGGGTGTAAGTTTTTCCAGGTTAAATATGACTTCTATTTTCCTCCTTTTGCTGTGATTAGCCCTTTATGTTCCCATCCCGTTCAGTGTCTGGGCCCTTGCTGGTGTGGTTGCCTTGGAGGGTGCCCCCCTGGGGAGCCCTGGCCCTCCACAGTGGGTGGTGGTCGAGGGTTGGGGGGGGCATGGATTTCTAGAACCTGATGCGTGTGGCCCTCGCTTGTTCTTGGACCCTGGCACTGAAACATGAAGTAACTGTATTTCAGTCTTATGTGGGACCCTTGTCCAGACCACACTTAGGGACAAAACAATTGCCTTGTGATGCTGCCCAGATTCGGAGCCATCCCAGAGCTGGGAAGCTTTGTGCTTTCTGGGCCTGGGCCTCCGGGTACCATTCACAGTGCTCTCTGTGAAGGCCGAAAGCCAGCTCATGGACTCTCGTGAGTCCCAGCCGGCGGCTCTGGCTGTTCTCCTTAAAGACATGTGGTTCCTTCTCACTCTGTTAGCAGAGGTTAGGTCCTCCCGGGCCTGTTTTGCCCTGTGTGTTTGTGGACTGTGTGCACGCTCAGCCATGTCCGACTCTTTGCGGCCCCATGGACTGTAGCCTAGCAGGCTCCTCTGTCCATGGGATTCTCCAGGCAAGAATACTGCAGTGTGTTGCCATGCCCTCCTTCAGGGCATCTTCCCAACCCAGACGCACGCCTCCTGTGTGTCTCCAGCGCTGCGGGTGGATTCTTCACCTCTTGAGTCACTGGGACCGTTATCCGATTTGTAACAGTCACCTTCCGTGTGCCTGCCTGGGGCAGGGAAGGGGCTCGCAAAGAACCAGAGACATCAGCCCTCCATCTAGCATCTTGGGCATCTCCTTGGGGACGGGACAAGTCCATCAGGAATGTGGCCCATCCCCAGGAGCTGGTGAAGAGGAGAGACCCACTTCGCTCTGGGCTGGGGTGGCTGGTGGCAGGCTCTCATCCAGGAGACCGTGCATGATCGGCCGGGGGGGGGGCCTGAAGGATGGGGGGGTTCAGTGGGGAGGCGAAGGAGAAAGGAAAAGCTCTAAAGGAGACAAGGCAAAAGAAGGCTGAGGAGGCTGAAAGCTGGGCTGTGTGGTGGGGGCTGGGGAGCAGGGAGGAGCCCAGCTCTCCAGGTGGAGTGCCAGGCCTGCAGGCCTCTGCACCTTCCTTTGGATCCATTCAAGTGCGAATTAAGATCCATTTAAGTGGGCTTCACTGGTGGCTCAAATGGTAAAGAGTCTGCCCACAATGCAGGAGACCTGGGTTCGATTCCTGGGTTGGGAAGATCCCCTGGAGAAGGAAATGGCAGCCCACTCCAGTATTCTCGCCTGGGAAATCCCATGGACAGAGGAGCCTGGTGGGCTACAATCCATGGGGTCTCAAAGAGTCAGACACTACTGGGAACCTACCACACACAAGTGCGATGGGGACCACACACAAGTGCGATGGGGACCGGCTCTCAGCTCCTTGGGGCGTGTTTTCTCTTTTGGGCTTTGACGTGAAGGCCTCCAGGCTTTTATCATTTGAAGGAAAACAGTGTGTCCCAGCTCAGCCAGCACAGATGTCAGTCTCCCAGACCAGCAGTTTTCTGATCTGAGCCTGAGAAACTGAGGCATTCCTTTTTAAGACGCTCAGATTTGTGATAACAGGAGAAGTCAGCACACAAAAGTAGGGAGAGGTGTGTGTATGTGAGTGTGTGTACACAGTCAGCGCAGTCATGTGGAATGAAACCATTTGTGAAAACACATATTTTTATAAATGAAAAATGCCACAACGCTAGACTTCTTCAGGCTTTGGATTGACAGACTTTAAACTTGCTCAGTGTCCTTGCCAATCAGGTTTTGGGTTTGTGTTGAATGCTGTAAGGTTTGTTGGAGACTCAGTGGGGCAGCTTTCGCTGGGTGCTTCCTCTGGTTGGTTTCAGACACTCCTCTGCTCCTTGGTGAGGGCAGCTTCCTGGGGTACAAGGAGAGGCAAACAGACACCCCTGGGGCCATTTGCGAAAGAGAAAAAAACCATGAACTGCCTCTTCTGGGAGTCAAGGAGCCTCCACTGACCTTTGTTGGACGTTCTCTCCTTTTCCTCTTTTCCCATCTGTCTCCATCTTCTCTCTCCCGCCTTTCTGCAGAGCCACCAACCAAATACCAAATCTCCCAACCAGAAGTTTACGTGGCTGCGCCCCGGGAGTCGCTAGAGTTGCGCTGCCTGTTGCGAGATGCCGCCATGATCAGTTGGACTAAGGATGGGGTACACTTGGGGCCCAACAATAGGACAGTGCTTATTGGGGAGTATTTGCAGATAAAAGGTGCCACGCCTAGAGACTCCGGCCTCTATGCTTGTACTGCTGCTAGGAACGTAGACAGTGAGACTGTCTACTTCATGGTCAATGTCACAGGTGAGTCAGCCTGCTAGCCCTCTGCTTTCTCTTCCCTATAGTCGTTTTTCTGGGTAAAGTGTTAACAGACCAGTGAAATTCACGGTGGGGTCTGCTAATTGGATGCTGGGCACAGAGCTTCACAGTTGGTGATTGATGTGTTTTTGAAGTTCTTCTACGGGACCTGGTATATGAGAGAGGCTGGTCATTAAAATTATGACAGGGTTCTCATGCACAACATTACATTTTTAAGACCGCACACTTTCCTATAAGTAAAAAACACATCTTTTTTTTTTTTTCTTTGTAAACTCCTGTACCACTGGCATCCTTGGCATTTAGAACATAGGATTGAAATTTGGATGCCAAAGATTTCTGCTTCCTTTTGTTAAAATTTGAGTTTCTCTCCTTGACTTTTCTTCCACGTGGCAACCAGGTCCCCTTTTGTGGCTGAGTTTAAAATTCTTTTTTCAGATTATTAGTAAACAGTCAGAAGACCACAGGGTTAAGTTTTTCTAGGGACTAATTCCTTTCTTGAAGGAGACCCTGAGTGCTGAAAGATTGCGTTGGAAAAAATCTTCAGCTATTATACAATCAGTAAATTTGTTGGGGACTTGAATACCATTTGAAGCTTAAAATCCCTTTTCAGTATATCCCATTTTATAGCATGTTTAAATAATGTGAAAGCAGAACACGTGAAGAATCATAATATAGACCAACTGTCATCACGGAGAGAAAATTTAAGCCATTAAAACCATCTTAACTAAACACGATCTCAGACTTTTTTTTTGCCTGGGTTCCTGGGTTGTTGAATTCCCTTTCCAGGAGGAGTGAGTTGTAGATAATTTCTACCTTTTGCTTTGCAAAAACACAACCATGGCTGTGTTCTTTTGAATACAGATGCCATCTCATCTGGAGATGATGAGGACGACGCAGATGGCTCGGAGGATTTTGTCAGTGAGAACAGTAACAGCAAGAGTAAGTAATTGCCGTCTCCGAACGTCCCTGAGAGAGGAGAGCTCGGTGGGAAGTCCTGACTCATAGCTGTCTCCCTGGCGACTCCTTGGGATGCTGTTGACTGCAGTCCCCTCTTCTCTACTGTGTCTTCTCTTCCTGACTTTCAAATCAGAATAAAGCAGTGTTATTGTACACCCTTCTGTACTGTTTGTCCTTTCTTATTGTGTCAGTAGCCACTTTCTTTTGAAAGCACTCACGACTTTTCTTTCCTTGGCTTGTTTTTCCCCTCTGGTTCCTTGCTATCTGGAGATTTAAAGCCAGCAGAATCATACGACATCCTGTCTTCTTCCTGTCGATGTTGCTGGGCCTGACCCAGTGGCTCTCCGCCTGGGGGGATTCTCCTCCTTCCCCCTCCCCTGGGGAACACGGGGCAATGCTTGGTTGTTTCACCGAAGGAATGGGCTGATGCTAGTGGCATCAGAGAGGCCAGGGATGCTGCTCATAAACATCTTTTCAATACATAGGACAGCCCCGTAACAAAGAATTTTTTCTCCAGAATGTCGATAGTGCAGAGGTTGCGAAATCTTGGCCTGCTAAGATATTATTGCTTGCTGAGCAGAAATAAGGGAAGCGTGCCTTATATTGCCAATAGAAAGGGGGGACACCAAATGCTGTTTGCATGTTTAAGGACAGTTAGAGCACTGCTTTAACTGACCCTAGGAGGCCTTTACTTGGTGAGTGAGAATGTGGGCCTCTCAGAGCTGGGCAGCCTCGGTTCAAATCTTGTTCCAACACTGCTGAATTGGGCAAGTAATTTAACTTCTGTGCCTCAGTTTCTTCATCTGTAAAATGGAAATAATAACAATATATTTGGGGCTGTTATGAAGATTAGTGAGTGCTATTTGTACACTGCTCAGAAAAACATTTCTGAGTGCTTATTCAATAAAAGATTAAATACAGCAAGTTGTATTTTCCAGTAACATGGCTGGAATATTTCCAAAGTGACCTTACGTTGGTCGTTGGCATTCTTGGATGTTATAGTCTTAGATGTTATAGTCTTCATTTTCTCAAAAGGATATTAGTCAGTTTAGTAAATTTAAACAAGACCTAAATAATGGGACAGTTAGTTATTAAAATAGATCCAGGGCTTTTTCAAGGAAGAAGAGACAATCAATATGGTTCAGCACCTGGGATAATGTTTTGCTTCAGTGGGGAACTGGATTTGTCTCCGAGTCTCCTAGCAGCATGGGCAAAAAAGGGAAATATTTTGGCTTATGTAAGTTTTCACTGTCTGACAAGAGAAAGCTTGCAGTCTGGACCACTTGCATCATCATTACTTAAGACCTTTTTAAAAATGAAGATTCTCAGGGCCCACCCGGGACCTCCTGCTGAGTTAGAAACTTTGGAAGTCACTCTGATGCACAGTAAGTGTGTTAACCCCTGGCTTAGGGATTCACACACACACAGGTCTGCCTCCATTAGGAGTTTACTGTTGGAAGCCTTGTTGGTAAAACAGAGGGTGACAGGGTGAGTGCAAGTGCCTCCCACTATCATTTGTACCAGCCTTTTAACGAGATTGTTGTTCTTATTATTGTGACTTGGTAATAAAACACTGGTAGATTAGACGACGTCACTCACTTCTTACTATTGGCTCTGGTGGGAGAGGCTGTGAGCCTGACGGTGATGAAAAGGGGCTGCTCAGGGCAGGCTCTGCTCTGACTGCTGGTTCAGTCAGTGCCCCCAGCAACCTCCTAAGGTGGAGAGAGGAGTTGTTTGTGTTTTATTGATTGAGAATCTGTGACTCAATGAACGCAAAGCAGAGCTGCAGTTTCAGTCGTAGGCTTGTTGCCTGTCTAACCGCCCTGCCCCTCTGCCAGTTCCCGGGGTGGTGGTGCAGGTGGGAGGAGGGTGCTCGCATAGTTGTGAGCAGCTCTAACGTGGTATCCACGTGTGGTAGCCATTGCTATTGACTGGGGCCTCAGACTCAGGGAGGTTCTGTGGCTGTGTCGGAGAACTTTGTCCTAGTCATCAGCCCCCTGCCTGACAGCATGTTACCCAGAATAGCAGGAAGTAATAAAATGTAACAGAAGGTATAGGTGATGTAACAAGAAGGCTGAATGAACTACTTCTCTGTCTAATCTCCCTCTCTGATGACTCTCTTTGCATCCCGAACACTAGTGCTGACTGTCCAGTGCCCAGGTAGTGGGTTGTTCCATTTAATGAATGCCAGCCCACGTTGAGTGAATTGCCGTGCCCTCACCTTGCAGCCAGGGTTCTTTGTAATTAGCTCTCAAATGACACCAGCTTTGCCCTGAAGTGGGTGCTCTGGGGTGATTAAGGACTGGTGTTAGCTGTACCAGGGAGATACTGCTGTTGGGAACTGCCTCTGTTTGGGGCCCGTGAAACATTAGACGCGATTTAAAGTGATAGCAGTTCTTAGCTGGCTGCGTGGCCTCTGCCATCTGTTACTGTGATTAGGCTGGTGTGATTCACAGGTGCGGCCTGGGGCGGCCGAGATTAAGCAGCTGTGGCCGGCGTGGACAGAGGAATGCCACGGCCAGGGTAATTGGCAAAGCGGGGAAGGGGATGTTGCCATTAAAACAATTTTTTGCCACCTCCAGTGTCAAATGCCTGACCTGATTAATAGGGAAAACTGTAGAAGCACCAAATTCTTTGCATTTTCAGCCACCTGGAAACCACTCATGCATCCAAATGGATTCCTCCGGTGTCTTCTGATTGTCTGGAAATGCCCCTGGGGTGTGTTTGAAAGTTCCCCTTTAGTGAAGTTAACAAATGATGCTTCAGTGACCCTGTGCTGACAGTGATATTTCTGAGCTTCTCCAAGAAGAGTTTTCTGGGGCTTGGTCCACGTTCGTTGTCCATCGTCTGACTTGAAAAATAGATGGCAGGTTACTCTGGTTGCTGATATTCTTGTTTGTCTAATTCTGGCATTGCACTCTAAGAAGGCAAGCTTATCTGCCTGGTAGAGTTCTTTTTTGGAAAAGGCATTGGCACCCCACTCCAGTACTCTTGCCTGGAAAATCCCATGGACAGAGGAGCCTGGTGGGCTGCAGTCCATGGGGTTGCTAAGAGTTAGACACATCTAAGCGACTTCACTTTTCACTTTCATGCATTGGAGAAGGAGGTGCAACCCACTCCAGTGTTCTTGCCTGGAGAATCCCAGGGACGGGGGAGCCTTGTAGGCTGTTGTCTGTGGGGTCGCACAGAGTCAGACACGACTGAAGTGACTTAGCGGCAGTAGCAGAGTTCTTTTTAGGTTCTGTACAGAGTACAGAAAACATGGTAGCCAAATATAATGGTAAAAATAACAAGTCAAAAATTAAGATAGGTTTGCTGCATTTTGGCCACGAAACTGCTATATCCATTAACCTCCAGGTCTGATTTGATTTTTATGGGAATGTTCTGCAGTGTTCAGATATATCTGAACTTCTACTTAATCCTACGAGACCTAACTCAAAAGTGGGCTCCTCTGTAGATTGCCTTGTTTATACTGGCCGATTGAGTGGCTTTGAGTGTTTGCATGTTCCATCGTACAACGTATGGTATCACGTTCAGTATCAGGTAGCCTCTCGGACCTGCCTTTCCCCTTAGATTGCTTCTGAAGGGCAATGACTAGCCCAGATGTTGAATGAATATTTTGTGGTTTCACCGTCCTCCCAGAATCTTTTTTATGGATCCCATTAAAAACAGAGCAGTGTTCAGGTTTGGTCTGTACATGAGGAGAATAAGTCGGTGTTTCTCAAAGAGTATCCTTGGGAACCCTAGTTCCGAATAATCCTCTGCCAAAAATCAGTTGTATTTTAAAATGAATTTGGAGAATATCTCATACCATAACCCTTTCTCAAAGACTTATGGTGTCTATCAGCCTAATACAAGCTCTGAGAAGTTCTGTAGTAGAACATCTGTTTCTTTTTGTCCATTCCCAGGGTTTTCCAAACTGATTGACCATAAGACCCTTTTTTAAAATATAGCATCTATTAACATCCTGCTGCACGTGCTTTGAAAATCCCTCCAGTGAGCTGATTTGATTGATCTAACCCCCACCACGCCCCCCGCTTTTAAGTCAGGTCCTTCCATCACAGATGTGAAGGGCATTCTCCGGTCATATTTTAGCAGCTGACTTGTGATGACGTCACACTTTACCAGTGCTAGACCGTTCCCTGAGCAGAACAATCTTGTGATGTCATTACAAGCCTGGCTGCCAGGAAATAATGCTGTTACATATGCCCTTTGGTGAAAGAGACTTTCTCTGGACAGAAAGTTGCAATTTCAAATGCTAATTTTTGAAATGCATCCAGGTTGAGGATTTTGAAATGTTGAAGCTTTATCTTTTAGCTTAGAAAAGCATAACTTAACTAGTCCTTGCCTTCCCTAGGTACTTGGTATTGTAATGGATTATCTGGCAGCAAATAAGTATACACATCTGTCTGTTTTTTCAAGGTACTTTTATTACCGCCAGCTTGTGTATAAGTGATTTTTGTCTCTGAAGAGCTTAAGACTGACTTCTTGGGAAGAACATGATTGACAGAAGGTTCAGGCTGGCTGCTTAACTAGAGGGAGTTGATAGTAAGACAGCTGTATCAAGTGGAGTGTGGTTCTTACTATTGAGTGAAGAGAGAGAAGATAATTTTCTATTTTGGTTTTATTCTCCTTGAGACCTGCAGCTGCCCATCTTCCATACTAGGGAGAAAGGGGATTTTTTTTTGGAAGTAACTGGAAAATGAAGGTTCTTGGCCTGAGATTCTGAGCTTGCACTGACAGACCTACTGATGGTAGCAGATCACAGTCACATTTGCTCTAATTGGGATTGTTCCTTGGTAGAGATTGTCTCTAAGATGGTTTCTTAGTTGTGTTGAAGTTTCCAGGAGTTGAAGAAAATGCATTTTTGAAAAAAATACATAAGCTGCCTAAAGTTTTTGAAATGCCTTTTCAGTGAAACCTCATCACATGGTTTGGGTGTTTCATCACAGAAGCCAGTGATGATGTTCCATCTACTCAGCCAGGCTGAATATCTTTTCTTTCTCAGCCTTCCTCTGGTCCAGCAGCAGTCCCCTTTTAAGGCAGAGCCTGGGACCTCCTTGGGCAACTGGTCTCCCAGTAGGGGGTCACTTTGCCTGGTTTGGTTTACAGTGTATCTTCCTGAATGCCTTGCTGATCAGCAAGTTGTTGTTTTTAATGAAACTTCTCAAATAAAGCCCTCCGGCCCCCTGCAGTCACACCTTCTGACATCTTCATATTTTGTCTTTGTTTTCTCTTTCTCTACGCAAAACTGAAGTCAGAGGAAGTGCAGTCTGTGGCGAGGATAGGGGAGAGCTCTCAGACACATACCCCTTCCCTCATCAAGGGTCAAAACATTGAAATGTTCTGATTAGTGATATTTTTAAAGGCCCTAATTATAGACTTAAGACAGAGGCCTTAGTGGGGCTTTAGAGAGTTTGTGAGGCTTAATCTAGGAGCTGAAACAGGCTGTATTTTTTTTTATTATTATTATTTTTACATCAATAAAAATAGTTGGCAGTCATCAGCGTCCACAGCTCACATAAATCTTGAACTTTTGACTTAATTACCATGGGAGAGTTCAAAGGGCAGCATGGAGTGGTTGAAAGAGCACTGCTCAGGGAGTTGGAGACTTGGATCTAGCCTCGGCCCAGCCTCTGGCCGTGTGACCTTGATCAAATCACTTAACCTTTCGGAATGACATTGATCATACCAGCCGCTGGGCCAGATGGTCAGTGAGGTCTCTTTTGGTACAGTGGTAATATGAGTTCATGTTTTTCCTTTAAACCCCCAGGCTGTATTCTCTATTTGGTTTGAGAGAGAGAACACCATAAACCTGAGATGTTAGAATTGAGATACGTAAGAGATTTTGTGGGAGCAAGCTCAGCAGTCCATGGTTTCTCCTTAGGTTTGAGTCACAGGGTCAAAACAAAGCCTCCAGTCCCACCATTTGCTGACAGATTCAGTATCTGTGTAGTATATAGACGGATACCTGAAAAGAGTGTTAGAACCGGGAAGGGCCTTATCAGAACTTTCAGTTCAACGCCCTCACTTTATAGCTCAAGCTTTGAACAGTTGTCCATCTGGTGTCCATCCATCCATTTATCTATCCATCCATTCAGTAAACACTTAAGTGTCTGCTCCATCATCTGAAGATGACTTAAGCTGTAACCTCCAGGTGATCCAGTCTTACTGGTCAGCAGACATCGAAAGGGATATATTTCAGTATAGAAACGCCCTGGGCATGGAAACATACACATAACTGAGAAAGTGGGGGCCCAGCGCAGGAGAAAGGAATCTTTATTGATGGGATGAAGGGGGTTAAGAAAGGCTGTGTGGAGGGACCTTGGAGGGACATTTCTGTGGGTTATGAGTCTGCTTCACCAGACACATGTTAAGAGGCTTCTGCTGTATTAAAGTTGTCCTTCCAAAGGCATTGTTACTAACATACATTATGTTTCAGTGTAGAAGATGATAATGAGTAGGTATGCCTTGAGAATGAGATTGTACTTATTTATTTTGGCTGGGTCTGACTGTCCCTTTAAGTTGATCATTATTAGTTTTTAATGACTAAAAGAATGTCATACTTTTGCTACATACTACATCAGAAGATTTGAGCATGTCAGAGCAGAAATACCTGTGTCTAGGTCAACTTCTTTACTCTGATTTAGGTATGATCCATGTGTATGTCGTCAGGGGTTTGTACCACAATTCCTTCCCCACTAAATAGATCGCTAAGATTATTCCAGGGAAGGTTTATGAAGTGGAGACCGTACACTTCTTTCAGGCAACATGTTGTGGCCTTGGCTGTTGATATTGAGTGCCTACCAAGTGTTAGAGTCGTCTCTGCCTTTGTAGATCATTAATTCGTTAACCGAGTTCCTCGTGTGAATGGAAGTTGTTCATGCTGTTCACCGCCTTGGATGGAAGAGGGCCTCCTTAGGTAGAGGAGCCTTTTCATGGGCCTGGCCCCTGTTTCTCTCCAGCTGCGTTGCAGTTTATGGAGTGGGGGCCCTGGCATGTCCACGTGTCCGACACTGCACACACAGTGCGAAATATTGAAGACAGGAAGAGTTTGCAGAGGATATTGATGCTGGAAGCACAGCAGAGCTATTCCTGTAATTATTTTTCTAGACCTTCCAGATTCTTCAAGTTTTGCAAAAGCTAGTTTATTTCAGAAAGAGCTGTTGTAAAACACTAAAATAGCCCCTCCCCTCCAGCATCACACCCTTAATAAAATCTGTGAGCTGGACACCTTAAAGGAAGGCCTCATCACAAAAGCACTTCATGCCCGTGTGATGTTATCACCCAGAGTGGGGTTGGATGGGGGTTGGTGGGACCCATTGCTGCTACTCAGGGAACCTCGAAACCTTGGCCGTTTCTGTTGAGTCGAGTTTTACAGTTCCTCAGGGAGAGCAGATGTCATGAATTCAGATTTCCAGTGATGGTCATGGAGGCGATTGGCTTCTACTTTGCTGATTAGATTTCATGGTGCCCCACTCACCTGTGATCTCTGAACCTTTAGGAGAGAAACACGGCCGTGTCTGTTTTGCACAAGCAGGTTTTATAGGTGCAGTTTTGATGATTGAAATTTCACCCCAGGAAAGTGGCTACCTGCCAGAAATTCCAGCAAAATTCTTTCACTCTTGTCCTTAAATCGTTACTCTGGGGCCAAGTGAAAGGTGCTCGTTGCCAATGTACTGTTGCCACAGGCTACAACCATAGGTGCCCATGTGGTGTGGGTGATCCCCGCCCCAGGCAGGTTGCAGACTCACCCACAGCTTAGCCCTGTGAGAGAGGAACAGAGCAATTTTCCTAGTGCCTAAAGCTCAGTCTGCCTTTTAACCCAGGGAACAGGGAAACCATTCCTAATGGTACACAGCACGGATCTGTTGATTTCTTTTATATAAAAAAAAGAAAAGACATTCCATAGGATCAGGGCAGCTGTAATTGATGGTATCTGAAAGAGTGACTCCATTAATATTTAGCTAATTCATATGAATAGGCTATTGTGTTTACTTAAACAGATGACATGAATGCAGACACCTGACAGCATGAGGTATGCCTTTCATTTAGGCCAGCTTTGTAAAAGTCTTTGTGTAGCGACAAAGCTCATTATTTATTTTGTGCTCTTAACGCTTTCTTTTTCAGTGGCTGTGGATGGACTTTGCCAAGTAGAAGCTTTTCCAATGAAAGATGATTGAAATTGTTTCGGGATATGCCAGGCCCTGGGAGACCTGTGATAAATAGAAATTGAGTACTCCCTGGGGACCCCCTGAAAAGACTCGGTGTGTGTATGGGTGTTTGACACCCCAGGTCAAGTGTCTACCAAGTTGCCTCCTCATTACAGATGCAACTGGATGCAGAGGCGAGAACGCAGCTCTGGTACTTCTGCCCTGGCTCCCCACCCACCCTCCCCTGGGCCTTCTCTCTCTGAACGCAGACCAACCAGTTCTGCCTCACTTAGCTGTGCCTTAGCATCATGTCCATACCAGCCATACCTCCCCACGCCGGCACCCTCCACCTTGACACTTAGATAAGCAGATGGATAAAGAAGACACAGCACATTAAGAAACCTTCACTCCACCTTTTATAGCAGGTTTCAAGAGCAAGGGTGAGGCAAAGAGGGGTGGATGTTCTGAATGCAGTTGTTCCACTTCCTCTTTCTACCGCGACAGCCTGGCTGTTAAGTGAAGGGCATCGGTGCCCTGCCAGGAATGTGCTGCACCATCCACAGAACAGGAGAGGAAACTTGTAAATCATACTGGAGACAAAGCCCCTTCCCCTCAACACTGCCTCTGGTTTGTGGGGCGTGTGAATTGTTGCTCAGTCTAACCCTTGTAAGCAGCCATGGATCAGTCTTCTAGAATTTCAGTGTTCTAGAATGTTCTTGGATGTTCCAGGCCCTGTTGATGGATGCTTTGGGCAGGGGGATACAGGGATTTTGGTTACATGTTTGCTGGGACAGAAACATGCGTGTGAAGAGTTAAATCACCATACAGGATGTTGTCAGTGGCAATCCTGAGCAGTGATGAAGGAGGCAGCATGCCTCCAGTTGAGGGTGTCTCTCTTGGATGCTACTCCTACGTGTCAGGTTAAAGGTATGGATCCCAGTGCTTTGAGAGTAGGTCGGGGAGACAGACAGTGGGCCCTAGAATCAAACTGCCTTGGCTCAAATCCCGGTTGCTAGCTCGGTGGCTTTGGGCAGGTTACTGCTCCGTGACTCAGTTTCCTCATCTGTAAACAGGGGTTATAATTGAATTGTTGTTAGGATTAATGAATTAAATGTGTGAGAACTTTTGGGGGCCATGTCTGCAAATAAAAGGGCTACCTAGCTGGCTCAGTGGTAAAGAATCTGCCTGCCAATACAGGAGACATAAGAAACGCAGGTTTGATTCCTTGGTTGGGAAGATCCCCTGGAGAAGGAAATGGAAACCCACTCCAGTATTCTTGCCTGGAAAATCCCATGGACAGAGGAGCCTGGCGGGCTACTTTGAGACCATGGGGTCTCAAAGAATCAAGATATGACTGAACATGCACAGGTTGAGATGCTAAGCTGTACTATTGATTACCCTTTACAGCGCCAGCGGATGAGTTGATGTGGCTTTCGAACACAATTTGTTTATGTGTACGTGTGATTGTTTCACAGGTGCGGCGATCTAAAATATATTTTTGGGGGGTGGGGGGAACTCAGCTCTTCTTACTATATGTATTGTTTTGTGTCTAAAGTAGCATTTTAAAAACATTCATGAATTTATATTCTGGCAGCAAGTACAAGGGAAAGAAAAGTTCCCTGTTAATAAACTCTCGGCAGCCCATCTCCAGGGACCTTCTGGGAGACCAGCTGGATCAGACTTCAGAAAATGTTTCTCTAATGTATTGATAAATATTACTCCAAAGTTTTGGAAGTGTTGGATCGTTCACATACAAAACCTGTTAGGGGTTTATTGATGGAGATGCAGCTGTCCATCTATGTACATTATAATGTCGTTTTCCAAAACAGGAGCACCGTACTGGACCAACACGGAAAAGATGGAAAAACGGCTGCATGCGGTCCCAGCAGCCAACACTGTCAAGTTCCGCTGTCCAGCTGGGGGAATCCAACACCAACCATGAGGTGGCTGAAAAACGGGAAGGAATTTAAGCAGGAGCATCGCATTGGAGGCTATAAGGTAGAATGAAGCTTGTAAAATACTTACATTTTTTAAAATACTTAATACTGTTACTTAAATTTTTATTTCTTCATTTTTTAAGTAGTCAAAAGTTAGCAGGAAATAATAGAAGGAAAAGTCTCTTTTTAAAAAAATCAGTAATTATCATAATTGATCATTACCACATTTGATATTTTAAAAAAGTTGCCTCGGACTTGCATGTGATTTTAAAGCATAATCCCCGTTTGTGTTGTTCTTTATATGAAGAGAGTTTAATAAAAGAAGGGTCGAAAGTTGAGAGTCTGTTTTCTATATGTTTTATGGTCTGTAAAATTAAAACTGGAGCAGAATTTGAAATGCACAGTTGCCCTGTTTGAGCAGGATTGTGTGAATACTGGATGGACTTGGATGAGAGACTGGGGTATGAAATATTACTTATTAAGAGAGAATGCTTCCAAGATGACAGAGGCAATCTCCCGTCCTCCATCCTCAAGGATTCTGAAGAGCCCATTACAGGAGGTGGTGAAATACAGTCTCATCACTCACTGGAGAGGTTGAAAGGGACACCGTCTCCCCCAAGATGCCCCTTCAGGCCTTTGTTCATCCATTCAGCAGACATTGATCCAGTGCCCTCTGTGCCAGGCACCGTCCTAGGCTCTGGGCAAAACACAGCCTTTAGCTCATCGGGGTTCCTTGTCCAGTAGGAAGGCAGATAAAGATCTGGCCATCAGGACACTGATACGGGTGAAATTAGAGGAGTGTGTTGTCCGGTGGATGTTCAGTGATGTTGGCTCCTTGAGACACTAAGGTAAAGGAGATCAGGAAGGGATTCTGGGCCAAGCTGGAAGGAAGATTGTCTCAGAAAGACTGATACAGAATCTCCAGATCAGTTAGCCTGGAAAGGGAGAGCTTTGTGAATTTAGTATGTGAGGAAGACTTAAGGAACTTTACTGTGAAATTCTTTGGTGCATTTGGAACATGAGTGGGCGTATCAGTAACCCACTGCTGCGTAACAAATTACCCTGAGATCTGGTAGCTTTAACAACAACATTTATCCACTCACAGCTTCCATGGGCTGGGAATCCAGGTGTGGCTTTGCTGGCCTTCTGTCTCAAGGCTTCTTTCTGCTGCTGCTGCTACTAAGTCGCATCAGTCGTGTCCAATTCTGTGCAAACCCGTAGATGGAAGCCCACCAGGCTCCTCTGTCCCTGGGATTCTCCAGGCAAGAACACTGGGACTGTAATTACGGTTTCAGTTAAGGCTGGGCTCTTATCTGAAGGATCAACAGGGAAGAATCTGCTGCCAGACTCACTCACGTGGTGGTTGTCAGGGTTTAGTTCCTTGCAGGTTGTTGGACTGGGGCCTCAGTTCCTCACTGGCCGTGGGCTGGAGGCCACCCTTAGTTTTTTGCCGCGTGGGCCTCTCTGTAGGGCAGCTCGCAGCATGGCAGCTGGCTTCCTGGGGGACAAGAGACAAGACAGAGGAGAGCATGAGGAAGACCGAGGTCGCAGCCTTTGCAACCGAATTGTGGACGAGCCATTCCACCACTGATAGCTGTTTTCTGCATTAAGCAAGTCACCAAGGGAGGTGGTGACTGAGGGCATGAATATCAGAGACATGAGCATCACGGGACCACTGGAGGAACCTGCGCAGTGGGTAATATAGAGTGTGTACAGACTGGGAGGCCAGGTCCTTAAGAGTCATGGGGGAGAGAATTTCTTGGTGGCAGCAAGGTGGTACCTAGGACAGCTCTCCCTGGTGCACTTCTCACCTGTGTGAACACACCGACATCACTCTGGATGACGCACGAGTCCCTCTGTCACCACTTCTGTGGTCAGGTAGGGCTTCTCTCCACCCAAGGTGCCCTGGAGCCCTTTCCTGGAATACCATCCCCGGTGACTCATCTCGAAAGGGGGTTAGTGTTTTCATCTCTAAGAGTTTATGGCTTTAACACTGAAAGATGACTTTCAAGAAGCCAAAAGCCCAGAGGATAATTGGGAAAGCCTCCGAGTGCGTTTCTAAGTGCACGTGTGGGCAGTTCATGTGTGAAGTGCATCAGCTGGAAGGCGGATGCCTTTGAAGCCGTGGAGTGGGCACACTCTACTTGTCTCCCACAACTTGCTCTTTGGGGGAGCGGTTTGTCTCTTTGTTCCGTCCTTAGATGGGAAAAGTGAGGTTGGAGTTGGCTTTTTTTTAAAAAAGGAATGAACAGACACAGATTTCATTAGGCAGTGTTGGTTGTAAAGAAAGGGTTAAACCACTAAAATTGGGCCCCTGAGCTTGTTCTTGGGCTTCCTGGCTGACACCAGTGGTAAAGACTTCACCTGCAATGTAGGAGACTCGGGTTCAATCCCTGGGCTGGGAAGATCTCCCGGAGGAGGGCCCAGTCTAGTATTCTTGCTTGGGGTATTCCATGGACAAAGGACAGGCTCTGTAACCTGGTGGGCTACAGTACATGGGGTCACAAAGCATGACGTAGCGACTCACCACATGCACATGCAGGCTTGTTCTTACCACCAGACGTTCTCTGGAAATATAATGGATCCAGTTCCAATTATTATTAAAAAAATTTTTTTTTTATTCTTTCAAAGCATTTATTGGATTTGTTACCATATCCCTTCTGTTTTATGTTCTGGTTTTTTGACTGCATGGCATGTGGGATCATAGCTCTTCAACCAGGGATCAAACCTTCATCTCCTGCATTGGAAGGCAAAGTCTTAACCACTGGCCCACCAGGGAAGTCCCTCAATGATTTATTTAAATATAGCTTACGTATCAGAAAGGTAGTCAAAATCCTGGTGGTTAGCTCATTTCCTTCCTGGGAGATAAGAGTACAAAGGGTCGATGAGCCTCTGGAAATTCCTGGTCTCAAAATAAATAGGACCAACATCATTATTCTGCCTGAGGAGTGTTTTTGCAAGTCTGAATTAGTGATTATAAACACGCTGGAAGACTGAGAGTGCCTGATGAGGAAGCGCTGCTTGATTTTCACCGGGTGCTGTTTGGTTTTGATTATTGATGATAAGATCCCGCTAAATGAAGAGCGGCTACGTTCTAAAAGTAAAATGAGCAACCTTTACCCTCTTCTCGTAGAGGCAGAGGTGACCCAAGTATTTTGGTTGTTTGATGTTGGAGTCATTTCTGGAGTGAAAGAGGAGTGGAATTTGAGTGTATGGGGACAAAAGTCTAAAATCTGTTTTGCTTTTCTATAAAAAGGGGGAAAAGCAGAGAGTACCACACCTTTGGGCTTCTCTGGTGGCTCAGTGGTAAAGAATCCATCTGCCAATGCTGGAGACTCAGGTTTGATCCTTGGGTTGGGAAGATTCCCTGGAGAAGGAAATGGCAACCTGCTCCAGTATTCTTGCCTGGGAAATCCCAGTAACAGAGGAGCCTGGTGGGCTACAGTCATTGGGGTCACAAAAGAATCAGACAAGACTTAGTGATTAAAACACCACCACCACCACCACCTTTGGAACATGGGGTGCTGGCTGGCTCTGATGAGGGTGTATCTCTTACCAGGATGGGTTTTCTCTTTGGAGAAAGGGGCTGGGACAGTGGGTTTTGACTGACTTCAGAGATTGCCACATCATTGCAAGGGTAGTCAGCCTGGATTCACTAAGGGATTTTCACAACAGTTATGGCATTGGTCATTCGTTCTAGAAAATACTGGGCACTCTTAGAAATTCCATCAAGCTTCATGGGCTTCTGGGACTTGAAAAGACAGAGCTCTCTCATCTCCTGGGAAAATGTAGTTCGCTAAAGCCTAAGCCTTGCTAATGCTATGTTAGACCCATCCCAGGTCTGCAGGCCCCCAGACTGAAGTCACTAAAGGTTACAGAGCTGACCTTCCCCTGAGGGCCGCTCCCACTGGTCTGAGCTCCAGACCCCTGGGACTGAACAGGGCAGAGTGGGGAACAGGGTCATGATGGTGGTCTTTTCCTCTGATGTTCTTTTTGTTACCTACATACACTTGTAAAGAATTGTGCCTCTCGGATTTCCCTGGCAGTCCATTGGTTAAGATTTCACCTTCCAGTGCAGAGGGTTTGGGTTTGAACCCTAGTCGGGAAGCTAAGATCTCACATACCTGGTCTAAATGACCCCTCCTCTCATTCCCACCCATTAGCTCTTTCATTTAATGAAGAAACAAAGTATCAACTTTTCCAAGACGTCTTTTTCTAGAAAGCAACTTGAACTTTTCTGCAAATGAAATTGTGTTATTTCTGTGATTTTTTTTTTTCCCCTCCTTCATAAATTTCATTCCATAAACCACGGCTGTGCTCCTGTGGCTCAACTGTCTGTCTAGCTCTTCCCACCTGTTGATGGGTCGGGTGCTTTGGCCCTGATCTACTGTGTTATGCCTATGTGTCCACTGAAGGGAAAAGGAACACAAAAAACCAGAGCAAAGTCAGAGAAAATTATGAAACAGGACAGAAAGCTCATTTTAATTAAAATGGACCGTGAAACTCCTGGTTCTGTGTTTCAGTCTTATTTATCAAAGAACTCATGCCGAGCCGTTCTTAGATGATTAAGAGTCAAATTATTGTTTTTCTTAGTATGTGGGCAAAGGCTGGTTGCATGTTATTAATTTATTTATAATGACAAAGCATAACTTGAAGCAAAACCATATCTCCCTGATTGTGCTGATGCCTGGGCTTTTTTTTAACATCAGCTGAAAAGTTGGCTAAGCTCTGGACTTCAGGTCATCTGTCCTTAAGATGGGAAGTTGGGATAGAAAATTTCCCATGTTGGATCCTTTCCAGCCCTAAAACTTGTGATTTAGTAGCAAAGCCATGATGTAGCATCGGGCATTTTTCATGTTAAATAACTGCACAAATTTTTTATAAGGAGATGGCTTTTTAAAAAATATGTAATTAATTAATTAATTTGGCTGAGCTGGGTCTTCGTTGTGGCACTTGGGATCTTTGTTGCGGCTTGTGAGATGTAGTTCCCCTGACCAGATATCGAATACCCGACCCCCTGCCTTGGGAGCGTGGAGTCTTAGCCACTGGACCACCAAGGAAGTCCCAGGAGATTGCCTTTAAGGCCAGATATTTAGTAGGGCTCTGGACAGTTGTCACAGTTAAACATAGAAAAATGAGACGATGGCTGAGATAACAGGCCATCTCCATTCCTAATTCATTTCTAGGTAATGATTTAGGCATAGAGGAGAAACACACTCCCGAAAACCATCTTTCGAGTCACCAACTGCATAAGACCCATGGAGAGACCGTGGGATAAATCTCTCCCTCAATATGACCGTGGAATTGGCACAAGAGTCCATGGCATTCAAGAGGTTAGAATTTCCACGGAACCACTTGGCAGAGAGAAGCATTGTGCAGTACAGACTGTTAGTTTCCAAGTATATTTCAGGTCCAAGAAAAGACAACTTAAAAAAAAAATCATTTTCTTATGATCATAACTGAACTGGTTGTTTCGATGGGTAGATTAGATTTACATTTTCTAGGTTATTAAATGTTATGCTTAACCCCAAAGTATGTTTATTTGGAAAAGTCACGACTAATGTGACTTTGTAATATATTGATATACTTTGCTGAGCTTTTTTTTTCAACTGAGATGTTTCTGCTTTCATCTCAGATCAGGCCGTCTGTGATGAGAAGCAGGTATAGTTGGTATCTGCTGGCACGTGTGGTCTGTTCACTTGTGTCTCGACTGTTCTGGGTGCCTCTTGTGTGCATCACTCTCTGGCCCAAAGAGGTGAGCTGTTCTGCTCCTTTCACAGATGAGGCTTGTCACACGGATCCTCAGTGGCAGAGCTGCCATTTGGATCCGGGCGGTTTTTGCTCCAAAGTTCATGCTCTTATTAAACTGCTTTTTTCACACATGGTTCCATTTCTTGTTAAAAAAAATAAAATAAAAAATAAAAACCACTGTTATGATAAATGAAAAACAGAGATGGTAATAACTTCCCCGGAGCACATAAATACCAGATGAATCAAGGCGTACTGTTGAGAGCAAAGCCGCGGGTCGGGGGTGCTTGGGGGATGATATGATGCTGTTCTTCCAGTTTCCATGACCTGGGAGATTTTTTTTTTTTTTTTTTTGGTGTGTGTGTGGTAAAAGTGTGGCATAAAATTTGTCATTTCTTTTCCAAAACTTTTTCATCCCCTAGAATAGAAACTCTGTATCCATTAAGTATTAATTCCCTGTTCCTCCTTTCCCCAGGCCCTGGTAACTTCTCATCTACTTTCTATTGCCGAATTCGCCTGTCTAGGTATCTCATATGAGTGGGATCATAGGAAATTTATCCTTTCGTGTCTGGTTTATTTCACTTCGTGTGTTCAGGGTTCATCCATGTTGTAGCGTGAATCATAACTTCATTCTTTTACAAGGACGGCTGGATAATACTCCGTTATATGGATAAGACCACGTTTTGTTTACTCGCTCATCTGTTAGTGGGCATTTGGGTTGTCTCCACCTTTTGGCTACTGTTGATGCTGCTGCTGTGACCATCAGGGTACTAGTGTCTCTTTGAGCCCTTGCTTTGCATTCCTTTGGGTGCATACCTGGGAATGGAATTGCTGGATCAAACCATTCAGGTATGACCTAAATCAAATCCCTTATGATTATACAGTGGAAGTGAGAAATAGATTTAAGGGCCTAGATCTGATAGATAGAGCGCCTGATGAACTATGGAATGAGGTTCGTGACATTGTACAGGAGACAGGGATCAAGACCATCCCCATGGAAAAGAAATGCAAAAAAGCAAAATGGCTGTCTGGGGAGGCCTTACAAATAGCTGTGAAAAGAAGAGAAGCGAAAACCAAAGGAGAAAAGGAAAGATATAAACATCTGAATGCAGAGTTCCAAAGAATAGCAAGAAGAGATAAGAAAGCCTTCTTCAGTGATCAGTGCAAAGAAATAGAGGAAAACAACAGAATGGGAAAGACTAGGGATCTCTTCAAGAAAATCAGACATACTAAAGGAACATTTCATTCAAAGATGGGCTCGATAAAGGACAGAAATGGTATGGACCTAACAGAAGCAGAAGATATTAAGAAGAGGTGGCAAGAATACACAGAAGAACTGTACAAAAAAGATATTCATGACCCAGATAATCACGATGGTGTGATCACTCACCTAGAGCCATCCTGGAATGTGAAGTCAGGTGGGCTTTAGGAAGCATCACTATGAACAAAGCTAGTGGAAGTGATGGAATTCCAGTTGAGCTATTCCAAATCCTGAAAGATGATGCTGTGAAAGTGCTGCACTCAATATGCCAGCAAATTTGGAAAACTCAGCAGTGGCCACAAGATTGGAAAAGGTCAGTTTTCATCCCAATCCCAAAGAAAGGCAATGCCAAAGAGTACTCAAACTACTGCACAATTGCACTCATTTCACACGCTAGTAAAGTAATGCTCAAAATTCTCCAAGCCAGGCTTCAGCAATATGTGAACCGTGAACTTCCTGATGTCCAAGCTGGTTTTAGAAAAGGCAGAGGAACCAGAGATCAAATTGCCAACATCCGCTGGATCATGGAAAAAGCAAGAGAGTTCCAGAAAAACATCTATTTCTGCTTTATTGACTATGCCAAAGCCTTTGACTGTGTAGATCACAATAAACTGTGGAAAATTCTGAAAGAGATGGGAATACCAGACCACCTGATCTGCCTCTTGAGGAATCTGTATGCAGGTCAGGAAGCAACAGTTAGAACTGGTCATGGAACAACAGACTGGTTCCAAATAGGAAAAGGAGTATGTCAAGGCTGTATATTGTCACCCTGTTTATTTAACTTCTATGCAGAGTACATCATGAGAAACGCTGGATCTGAAGAAACACAAGCTGGAATTAAGATTGCTGGGAGAAATATCAATAACCTCAGATATGCAGATGACACCACCCTTATGGCAGAAAGTGAAGAAGAACTAAAAAGCCTCTTGATGAAAGTGAAAGTGGAGAGTGAAAAGGTTGGCTTAAAGCTCAACATTCAGAAAACGAAGATCATGGCATCTGGTCCCATCACTACATGGGAAATAGATGGGGAAACAGTGGAAACAGTGTCAGACTTTATTTTTCTGGGCTCCAAAATCACTGCAGATGGTGACTGCAGCCATGAAATTAAAAGAACGTTTACTCCTTGGAAGGAAAGTTATGACCAACCTAGATAGCATATTCAAAAGCAGAGACATTACTTTGCCAACAAAGGTTCGCCTAGTCAAGGCTATGGTCTTTCCTGTGGTCATGTATGGATGTGAGAGCTGGACCGTGAAGAAGGCTGAGTGCTGAATAATTGATGCTTTTGAACTGTGGTGTTGGAGAAGACTCTTGAGAGTCCCTTGGACTGCAAGGAGATCCAACCAGTCCATTCTGAAGGAGATCAGCCCTGGGATTTCTTTGGAAGGAATGATGCTAAAGCTGAAACTCCAGTATTTTGGCCACCTCATGCGAAGAGTTGACTCATTGGAGAAGACTACGGTGCTGGGAGGGATTGGGGGCAGGAGGAGAAGGGGACGACAGAGGATGAGATGGCTGGATGGCATCACTGACTCGATGGATGTGAGTCTGAGTGACCTCTGGGAGTTGGTGATGGACAGGGAGGCCTGGTGTGCTGTGATTCATGGGGTCGCAAAGAGTCGGACACGACTGAGCGACTGATCTGATCTGATCTGATCTGATGGTGATTCTGTGTTTAGCTTTTTAAGGAGGACCTTGAGATTTTTAAAGAGTTAAGTTCAAAAGGCAGTGGATACCCCACTGGCAGTCTGTCCCCAGAGCACCTTTCTGGGCATTTTTAGGGAATAGACATCTAAGAGAACAGGCTTGCATTTTATATTCCCTTCCTGTCTCCTCCAATCCATTGCTTACTGAGTAGAGGGAAGAGTTTCTGCCACAGGTCCCAGAAGATCAGCGCTCGCCCAGCCCTGTTCTCTGGACACCACCTGAAAAGCAAACTTGGTGTTTAAGCATTAAACAGGTGTTGGCTCTCATGTCTGCCCAGTGATAGGCAGCAGTACGTGCCCCAGCGCTTGGCACAGGTAAGCTCAGTTCATATATACACATCCCAGAGAGATGATTTGAAATACCCCAGGAACCAGCTGAAAATGGGATCTGGCAGGGGATAGTAAGATTTTGTGCGTCCTAATGACAGCTGGCCTGTGTTGAATTACAGTTCATGGGGCACCTTATGACGGCCAGAGTTAAAAGGGAGGGCTGTCCTTCTCTATAATTTGAACCCGTTTGAACCCTGATGCTGGTGGAAGGAAGTTGTGAGAATATTTATCGTCATATGGACACTGCATTCCTCAACTTGGCACAGAGTTCAACTTTCCGTCCAGCTTCTGGGTGTTTATTCTGCTTGTTATTGAACACCTGGGTATTTAGAAATGTCCAGAGTTTTTTGCAATTGTGGAAGGCAAACATCCAGGTGACAGCTGGATCTTTGACCTTTCACCCAGGTGTTTTGGTGTCCTACCAAATCAGTGGACATTCCTGGTTGTCAGCTGCAGGCTAGGGGTTTAACAGGCAACTTGGAGGCTTTAGGTAACAGAGGAATTTCTAAAAGAAAAAAAAAAAAACCTGCCTGGGCCACCTTTTGTCTTTGTGATTACAGGGTATGGAATGTTTGTGGGTCTAGTTTTTGGATGGCAAGTCAGAGAGTGTAGGCTGTTAGCTTAGTCGACTTGGTTCTAGTATTGAAATGTTATTTTTAAAAGTCTTTAGTGAACATTAGCTCTGAAACCCCATGCTCTCTCCTTTTGTTCCTTGGCAGATGAAAAATACTGATGAATTTCACAAAGATTTAGCCACAGGCAGGAATGAAAAGAAGGAATTGTGCATGTACTGGTTGATGCAGGATTTCGATTCTCCCGGGCTCTTGAGGTCGGTCTGCGAGAGAGCTACACATGCAGTGGATCTGCCGCAGGGCAACTCCTCGCCTAGAGTTTTCGTTCACATTTTCTGTTGTGTGCATGGGGGATTTATGTTTAAATTTAAAAAGTGAGAATGAGAAAAGTGTAAACACTTTTAATCCCATTGCTTTAATTATATTATATGTATGTTATATATTACTAACAATTTAGTATGTTTTCTTTCTTGTTTTGCCTTGTATATAAGTCATGCTTATAGATTCAGGCCTGTATGCACCTAGAAGGGTATGTGTGATGTCTGTGTGTGTGTCTGTATTTTTTACAAAAGGGAGTCATAAATAGACATTTGCATTCAGGCTGCTGCTGCTGCTGCTAAGTCGCTTCAGTCATGTCGGACTCTGTGCGACCCCATAGACAGCAGCCCACCAGGCTCCCTCGTCCCTGGGATTCTCCAGGCAAGAACACTAGAGTGGGTTGCCATTTCCTTCTCCAATGCATGAAAGGAAAAGTGAAAGTGAAGTCGCTCAGTCGTGTCCGACTCTTAGCGACCCCATGAACTGCGGCCCACCAAGCTCCTCGGTCCATGGGACTTTCCAGGCAAGAGTACTGGAGTGGGGTGCCATTGCTACTTGTTCTCATTCATCAATAACTATTAATGATATTTTACCAACACTGGACAAAAGAATGCTTCATATTTTTTAGTGGCTGTATGCTAGTCTTCTGGAATAAACTACTCATTATGAATGAGTCTGCTCCTCATGGGTTCCAAGTTTTTTTTTTCTGTTACAAGCTGTGCTTGAAGCAATGATTTTGTCATATGCTTTGAAGTAATTCTGCTCTTTTTTGTGTAGACAAGATTTATAGAAGTGGAATTAAGTAGGTCCCCCCAAAAATGTCTGTTTTAATAGGTATGAGTAAATTATTTTACAGAGGTATTTTTCTCAACTTCATTCCTGTTATGAGTTGGTTTCCCTCCACCCTCACCAAGTGCTCAATGACACTGATCTTTCTAATTTTTGTTAATCAACTGGTGAGTAACTGAGTCTCATTATTGTTTTAATTTGCATTTCCCTGCTCCTTAATGAGGTTAACATCTTTTCATATGTTTATTAGATGTTCACATTCCTCTTCTGGGAACGCAAAGATGGTTTATGTGCATTTGACCTAATTGGCAGAAACGCTGGAGCATTCAAAACCTGGGGAATTGCGAAAAACATATTGAAGATAACATCTTATACATTTTTGTAGTTTCTTTAGATTTACTCAGATTCTTGGTATGGAAATGGTGTGTTTCATGGCCTTCTAGCTAAGATCAAGTTTAATACGATGGCTTCGCTGTTGGCTCAGTGATAAAGAATCCGCCTGCCAATGTAGGAGATACAAGAGACGCAGGTTTGATCCCTGGGTTGAGAAGATCCCCTGGTAGCCCGCTCCAGTGTTCTTGCCTGAAAAATTCCTTGGACAGAGAAGCCTGGTGGGTTACTGTCCATGGGATCGCCAAGAGTCAGACATGACTAAGCGACTGAGGACATTGTTTAAAAAACACAGAAACCTTTCTGCCTCTTCCCTATTTTTGTACAGTTACTCTTTATAGGCTCTTGGCTTGTCATTAAGGAACTAATAGTTAATGGTAGGATGTCCTCTACAAAAGTGTCAAATTGTCTGCCTGTTGATGGTTTCCAAGGGCATCCATTTGGAAAATGCCATAGCTCATAAAATTTGGGATTGGTGGCAAGTCAAGGAATCAAATATTGGAGTCATGGTGTAAGAAAATAAATATTAGCAGCATCGTATGGGGTAATATTGATTGAGTACCAAGGTCTCTGGAAGGGCAGAAACACCCTGTTTGGTAAATGTGTTTCTCATTGTGAAAGCATTTTATAAATGTTAACTTATTAACAGTATTGTCGTGCATCTCTAGGAAGTAAATATCCATGGGAGAACATGCCCTTGTAGAGGGATCTTACGTGCACTGCCATAGCCCTGATCAAAGATTGTGGCTGACCATATGCTCAGGGGTTAAACAAAAAAAAAAAGAAGGCAGTGGCATGCCGAGCTGCATATGCCAAGATTTAACGTCTGGGCCGAGGCAGACCATGCCTTCTCTGCACAGTCCAGGTTCAGCTCCATTTGGAATCTGCTCTGTGCCAAATCTGGGTCCAGGCACAAGAAAGACATTGACAGTTTGGACGGGATCCAGAGACAGGCACTAGCCATGATTAAGGGCTTAGGCCCATGACATTTGAGCGTGGGCTCAAAGAACTGAATATTTACAGCAGGGCTAAACGCTGGATTACGTGGCTTGGTGACGTCAGGGCCGGAGTTACTCTGCACGTGACCAGTTCCTCAGAGGCCAGGCAAGTCCCATTCCTGATATTCCTGAGAGCTGGGGGTGAGGGAGGGTGTCACTATGGGCTCATCTGGCCTAAGTTAAATCAAGCACTTTCCATGCTTATAGTCTGCAGCCACAGGGGAGTCCCTGAGGCCCAGAATTTTGGTAGAGAATTCTCCTTGCCCTGAAAATTTTAGCATCTACATCTTGTCCTCTTTCTGAGCATCCCTTTAATACATGCTTCAGAGAAGGTGCTTATCCCTTCTAAGAGAAGGCATAGCCTCTTGTTCTGGGTCTCCTGAAAGCCTGTGGTCCAACCAAGGGCAGAAAATGCATCTTCTCCTAACACAGAGAATGGACTGTCTCCACTGTGGCTCTGATGCCTGCAAGTTCATTTACTGCCAGACTTCTTGCCTGGGACAGTGAGATCAGCACCCCATCACCAGCTCTAGGACCTTAGACTCTGAATTGATCTCCACGGTTGTACAGGGGTAGTCGTCTTCAGGCAGTAGCTGAAACAAAGTGACTGCTCAGAACTCAGTCCTGATGCAGGGCTTGTAGTCTGTTCAGAAGTAGAGTCCAGCGTTCACCCCATGATGCTTCCTAACACTGTTAGTGATGAATGACCAGCTCTCTTGTTTTTGGACTCAGGATCAGTCACTGCACTTTGCAGTGGTGGCTTGTGCTGAACATGAAGAGAGTTGTACTACAGCGTGTTCATCTAATCTCTTACCTCTGTTGGCTCTGCTTTTCGAAGTGGACAGCTGCTCTGCCCTCCTGTTTTGTATAATGGAGCGTTCACGAGATGATTTTCTTTCTTCACTAATTTAGTTCCTTGAATCACTCATGTGCTTGCAGAGGCTCTGCTGGTATTATCGGTTTTTATGTGATTAAGGCAGAAAACACTTGCCGCGCTCAGGGAATCATTCAGAAGGTCAGTTGGAATTCCTGAAACGATAGTTAACATGAGTAGGCCCTGGCTTTTTATTTTTTTCTTTCCACTTCCCCATAATGCCTTGTCCAAAATGCCTTTAAAGAATGATATGGATTTGGAGAGAACTATTAAAGCTGTGAGCCTGAATGATGCAATCTGCATTTTGTTCTTAATACGGGGGAAAGAACCATAGTTGCTTGAAAACCTGAGTCTATTGAAATATTTTAAAAGCAAAGTGGACACATTAGAATCTAGCCTGTTTGCATGTTGACAGAACTTGGGTAAGAATCGTAGTAACTTATTTTCTCACATGCTGCTTATCTTTGAAAAGTCTCAAGGATTTTGTAAACAGATGGATACACACCTTAAGTTGCTCCCATATTTGGAATTCTGGGTATATATCTCAGAGACATGTAGCATCTTATTCAGCCACCCCCAGTGATGGGGCAGGGCACAGATCTAAGTTTCCAGTTGAAACTTCTTGATGTCCCAGTAGCATCTAAGGGCCGCACGGAAAGTGCTGGGAGGCCTTCAAACCAGAAGGCTCTAGGAATAATAACAGTAGCTGCCTCATGGGTTCCTTGGAGGAGTTAAGGTTAAACTTGCTGAGATTGAAAGGAGTGCTCAGGGAAATATTGGGTTAGCAATAAAGTTGGTTCGGGTTTTCCCGTAACATCTTTCGGAGTGAACTTTTTGGCCAGCCTAATACCTGGTATCCAGTACACGTTCACATCCTTGGCATTGGCTGTGTGTGGTTCCTTGGTGCCGTAAAGTCTAAGGGTTCCCAGTGGATGACCAGTCTGAGGCTCACCTGCCCAGGAACACTGACACTGGGGTTAGTGTTGCGTTCCCTGGCCACTTGGCAGCTTCTGGAGGAACCCTCAAGCCCATGACACGACCGACCTCCTCCACACCCTCTTGAATCTGAACATGTCAATGCGGGCTTGCCAGATGTTCACTGTGGTGATAATCATGGTTTTCCTTTGTCACCCAGTCTGAGTCCTTATTATGAGGAAACTTCAGAATTCAGGTAACTTCTTCTTTACCTTCCTTGTCTCCCTCAACTTCTTTTCAAATCACGAAAGCACAGCATCTGTTATTCTGTACTAAACTTGTCCAGTAACCGCCTTTCCTCTTTGCAGGTACGAAACCAGCATTGGAGCCTTATTATGGAAAGTGTGGTCCCGTCTGACAAAGGAAATTATACCTGTGTGGTGGAGAACGATTACGGGTCCATCAATCATACGTACCACCTTGACGTTGTTGGTGAGTTTACTTCTCCCTGAGTGCCAGTCATGTGCCATCCTGCTGCAGCGTGGCTCATTTGAAGCTGTGAAAGTGAGCACTGTTTCTCCCTGTACTTTCAGGAGAGTTGGTTTGTTTCCGTTCTTTCTAAATACAGGCTGTCATTGAGAAGGATGCTTCTGCCGTTTGACATGTGCTCTGTTTCCTGATTAGCTGAGTTAGATGTGTTTACTGTGGTCCCCTTGGCTCCCAAGCATCCTCTTGTGTGATGTGAATGTGATGTGAAATGTGCTGATGTTCTGGAAGCTGAGATTTCCCTGAAAAAAAAAAAAAAAAAAGTTAGCATGTGTAGGGAATGGGTCCAGTTAGGCCATGGGGGAACATTGTTTTTCAAAGAAGATCAACTGTATAATGCTGGCTGAAGAGTAAAGGAAAAGGTATTATAATGATTGAGCTTATAGCTGGTTGGAGGAAGGTTAACATCAAGGAGCCGTTCAGTTCCATCAGAAGAAAGTCGTTAGACACCACAAGTTCAACATCCATTCCTAGAACCTACTTCTTCTGTGAAAAGAGAACTGTTTTTATGGGCTGATGGAATACTTTAAATGCTTAGAGAATTAAGCTATTTTTAATGAAATATCTTAAGACCACATAGCTTGTTGTCCTGGAAACTCAGATTTCTTCTCAAGTCTGGTCTGTTATGCTGGGTTTTGTTGTAACTGATGAAGAAAGGGGATCTCTCTGCGTTGTTAGAGGATAGATAAACTTACACCAAGGACGTGTCTTGTTTTGCGATGGTGGGTTGAGGTCTTTTCTTTGTAGAAGCCGTCTTTTCTCGTTGCCATCTATCCTGACTCTCAAAGTGGCCACTTGTCCTTGAGTCCTTGCTGTGGGTTACCTAATCAGTTTGCACATCTCCATATGCCAGGTTGCTCCTGCTAAGGTCTCAGGCTCAAAGCTCACCTTGGTTCAGTTTGCCTTGATGTGACCCTCTCTAACCCCACAAACTCATGCCCACCCACTGTGTATCCATAAACAAAGGCCTTCTTCCATCATTGCCTGGGCATGAGACCTAGTATTATTTTACATGCGGGTATTTCTTCTCCTTCAATAAAATATAAACTCCTTGAGGAGAGAGACCCCATAGATAAATATATATGTATTTTTAATATTTTGGCCATGCTTTATGTATGGCATGTAGGATCTCAGTTCCCTGATCAGGGATTGAACCCACACCCCCTGCTTTGGCAGTGTGGAGTCTTAACCACTGGACCACCAGGGAATTTCCCCCTACCTCGCCACCCATAGATATTTGAATTGCCCAAAGAGCCATTAAGGAACCTTGCAAAAGTTTGATTAATGAAATTACATAGATTTGGTTACTTGAAGTTTTAGGTTAATTGAAAATTAAATAGAAAACCATTTTAATTTTCTAGCAGGTTAAATTAAATTCTTAAGAAACCCTGCTTTAGAAAGTATGATACAGTCTTTTTAAAATTTCCATTTGTGAGTATTCAGTGGAGAAAAAGTAACATTTTATTATTCGGAATCCTTAATGTGAAGTTTGAAAGGATTTTGCATAATGTGAATTCTATAGATATTCATAAAAGCCTGAGTTTTATACTCTCATTTCTTACAAAGATATTTGTGGAATGTTTCTTAGTGGAAATCACCGTGTACAGGTATTTTACCAAAGAAACACAAAGAGAAGTAACACCCAAATATCAGAAGAAAGTAGTTAGCATTTATCTTGGCACTGATATACCATAAGTCTGTTGATCAAAGAACATACAACTTGTATTTCACTTTGGGTCTGACTCATCCTGAATTTGACATGCAAGTGTTTCTATTTCAGGCAAGAAAGGTTTGAGGCTAAAAGTTCTAAATACTTAATTTTGAAAATAAGTAATTTATTATGGGAATAAAATCATCGTGCTATAGCAGTCTTTGGGGATCCTGGCTTTGCAGAGGTCTACAAATTGTTCATTAAGATTGGTTGGGGCCATTCCAGGAATTAGGAGTCATATCTCGGCCACTTCAGCCACGGGGCTCTTGCTTATATAGTAGGTTTTAGGTTGAGTTGTTATGTAAAACATTCAAAAGCCCCTCACCCCACCTCCCCTTTCAGCTTTCTGGCAGCTCATCTCTGTGAAGCCCTGAAATCTCTCTTAGCATTTAGGGTTGGATTTGAATTGGGCTGCTGAATAATGGAATTGTGCTGTCTGTTAATCCCCTAGCAATCAGTCTTGTTGAAAAGAGCGTATGATTCAGTGGTGTAATGTGGAGAGAGCGTAGAGTGTATGGGGTAATGCAGAGAAAGGCCTGATTATGTCACAAATTTGGGAGCTCGCCCAGCTAAACGTGGGCCAATAATGACACAATGCTGGTTGGGAATATCCATGAAAGCTCAACCCCAATAATTTTCCAAGCCTTGAACCTTCTTTATAAATAGAAGCCAAAAGTCAGTGGAGTCTAAGACATTTTCAGGAAAGATGGAGGTGTGAAATACTCTCATTTTTGCTCAAAAACCCTAGTAATTGCTCTGAGAAGTGGTAATAAAATAAGAATTGAGTCAGCTGAAGGGTCTCAGGCAGTCTTACAGGGCTGGCAGACGCATCGTTCTGAACATCTCAGCAAGTGGAAACAAAAAGGATTCAGGCACAAACACTGAATTTCTGGTGGCCCGCAGGTCCAAGCTTAATATACTGCCACTTCGTAGCAGCCTCTCAGCTACATCTCTGTTTCACAGAAGTTCAGAGACGCTTTCCCAGAGAAAGTGAAGTCCTGTCCTAGAGCACGTTCTCTGAGGCTTTATTTTTGTTGCTATGAGACATAGGCTTGCAGTTTAGATATGATGATGCATCAAACCGGGTGAGATCTTTTTATTGAAATTCTTCCTTGGAAAGGCATTCCCATAAGCATTTTCATGTAGAAGCCGTGTAATTTAAGTGACATTCTTGTGTTCTGGAATTAAACAGCAAGCCATTGTTGTGTGTGAGGGAGATGCTTTGGTTTATGGGAGCCCTTTTAAGAACCTCGCTTGATCCTCATTAAAATTGACACCATTACTTTTCAGCCATTTACTTGCAAGGGAAAATTAGTGTGAAGCTCCACATCTCAGTAATTGTGCTGATAATAAAACGGGCTCTCTTTAAAAGACCTGGCTCCCAGAGTTGGCAAGTGTTTGAGGCTCAAATGCTGGATCCTGCCCGGCGCCTTGCCACCAAGAAAGAAGCTGTAACCTGGGAGAAGTCATTTAATTTTTGGCCTCACCCTTCTTGTGTCTGAGAATGAAGGTGCTGAGACCCACTGATGTTAGATAAACGCAGCCTGGTGTTGTGAGCATAGCGGGTCTGTCCGCCCACACACTGGGGACCGAGCGACCTGGGACAAGTGACATAGCTGCTCTGAACCACTCAGAGGTGATGCCTGCCTCATCCCTGTGTTGGGTTATCAGTTTCCTGGGGGCTGCTGTAACACGTCATAGCCTGGATGGCTTAGGTACACAAGGTACATATGTGCAGGGTCTGTCCTGTCCAGTCAGACTCTTTGTGACCCCAGGCTCCTCTGCCCATGGGATTCTCCAGGCGAGAATGCTGGAGTGGGTTCCCATTTCCTCCTCCAGGGGATCTTCCTGACCCAGAGATCAAGCTCTGATACTTAAGTTGTATTTAAATAAATCCTTGAGGGACTTCCCTGGCGGTCCAGTGGTTAACACTTCACCTTTCAATGCAGGGCGTGAACATGTGGTCCTTGGTTGGGGAACTAAGATCCCACATGCCTTGTAGCCAAAAAACCAAAACCTAAAACAACAGAAGCGATGTTGTAACAAATTCAATGAATACTTTGAAAGAATTAAAGAAAAAGCTTAATAAATAATTGGAACTGCATCCATTATATTTTCAGAGAATGTTTGGTGGTTAGAATAAGCCTGTGTATGTGTGGTCAGTCACTCAGTTGTGTCTGATTCTTTACAACCCCATCAACTATAGCCCATCAGGCTCCTCTGTCCATAGGATTCTCTAGGCAATAACATTGGAGTGGGTCGCCATGCTTTTCTCCAGGGGATCTTCCCGACACAGGGCTTGAACCTGTGTCTCCTGCATTGGCAGGTGGATTCTTTACCACTAAGCTACCTGGGAAGCCCCCAGATGGCTTAAAACAGTAGGAATTTATTCTCTTGTAGATTCTGAAGTCAGGGTGTCCACAGGGTTGGTTCCTTCTGGAGACCCCAAGGGTGAGTTCACTTATATCTCTGTCCCAGCTTCTGGTGGCTGTGGGAGTCCTTGGCCTGGGGACACATCACTCCACTTCTGGCTCTGTCTTCCCATGGCCTTCCTTTCTGTGTTTTCTCAAATCTCCTTCTGCCTTTTCTCTCTTAAGGATGCCAGTCAATGCATTTGGGGCTCATCTTTAGTCCATGGTGATCTCCTCTTGAGATCCTTAACTTAATCACAAAGACCTTATTTCTAAATAAGGTCACGCTCACAGATTCCTGGGGTTAAGATGTGGGTTATCTTTTCTGGGGCCACAGTTCAACCCAGTTTGGTGGTTTGAGAAATTGGTTGGCCTAACAGATGAAAACACCCAGTGGGTACCTAGGTGGCTAGCAACAAACACTGCTTCCTTTTTTTTGCCAAACCAGAAACTCCTTTGAGAATCAGAAGACATCCTAAATGGCTTTTATTGACTCAATCGGGAGTCTTATTGACCAAACCGGATGGCACGTTGGAACTGATGAAACTGGCCAATGGCTGGCAGTCACTTATCCTGCTGAGGTGTCCACCTTTGGTTAAAGGTGTTGTTGAGGCTGCCCCAGGAATGAGATAGTTGCTTGAACTTGCAGAAGAAGGTTGTAGAGTTTTGAGAGCTTTGAGTTCATCGAGTTGGTCTCGTTACTTCCACTTCCACCTCTCACCCCATTTTACAGCTGGGGAAATCCCAGTTCCAAGTGGGTAAGTCATTTTGCCAAGATCTCAAAGGAGCTCCAGAGATGGGTCTTCTCAAATCGTAGATTCACGCTGCCTGCACCCTCTCTGATGTCTCTGTTTCAGGATTACTGTGGTGTAGACCAGCAGTTGCTACTGTGGTGTAGACCAGCAGCTGCTGCAGCCAGGCTCGAGAAAGGTGAACCCCATGTTCAGCTCTTTGTTGCCAAAACCCCCAAAAAGTGAGAGAGAGAGGGAGCAAGGGCAGTATTCAGAGGACCAGTTGCTCCTTATTACTCATAAAGACCCTTTCTTTGGCTTTGATTTATGAGCTCTGTGTCCTTTCCCTGTCCAGTTTTGCATTCCCAGAGACCAGCAGGTCACTTGTGAGCTTTGCACCTGGCCTTGGCTATTTGGTGAGGGGGTTGATAACGTGTAGCAGTGTTAGTCTCTCGTCATGTTTGACTCTTTGCAACCCGTGGACTGTAGTCCCTCAGGCTCCCCTGTTCGTGGAATTTCTGGGCAAGAATACTGGAGTGGGTTGCCATTCCCTTCTCCAGGGGATCTTCCTGACCCAGGGATCAAACCCAGGTCTCCTGCATTGCAGGCAGATTCTTTGCTGTCTGAGCCACCAGGGAAGCCCACAGACAGCAGAGGTGGGAACATGTTCTCTGGATTTGCAGAGGCCAGCCAGGCCTCCTGTGAATCGGCTTTCCAGAGATTCGTCCTCCCCGGGCAAGAGCCGTAAGCAGACGACAGTGTCTTGGGGGATTGTTGGGAGCCATTCAGGGGCCAGGTGTCCCTTCTGGCTGTGAAGGAATCACTCAGTCCCCTTCACTAGTCCCGATGTGCTCGGTGGCAGATCACGATGGCGCTGTCCACTGGCCCTTGACATCAATCTGCTGTAACTCAGCCTGAAAGCAGGAAGGAATCCATCGCAGTGCTGCCTGTCCCTCAGGTGTGTGCTGGGAAGGAATGAAGTCTGGTACTTTGAACGCTGACTGATAGGCCTGACTAAGGGGCTGACACCGGTGTGGAGCGCTTGGCAGCCTGTCCTCGTGGAGAAGTCGTGTCAGTTGTTTATTGCTCCGGGCAGCCCCGTCGTAGGAAGACAAAGGACCCTGTGTGATCCCTGGGCCATAGGAAGGAGACTGGGACAGGTCAGAGCCCTGAAACCACACTTCTGCAGGGCAGTGGGCCTTTATTTTGGCGGGGAGAGGGGGCTACTGGAACAAAGTAGTCTTTAAGGAAAAAGAAGAAATGGTGTAGTTTGTTAATTAACAGGCTGGATCAGGCTTCCCTGATAGTTCAGTTGGTAAAGAATCCGCCTGCAATGCAGGAGACCCTGGTTCGATTCCTGGGTTGGGATGATCAGCTGGAGAAGGGATAGGCTACCCACTCCAGTATTCTGGCCTGGAGAATTCCATGGTTTATACAGTCCATGGGGCCACAAAGAGTCAGACATGACCGAGCAACTTTCATTTTTTGGCTTATTACTGAGGCTCTCAAAATTAGGATCGTTCCCAGCCACTTGCTCTTTACAGAAGACCCTTCTGTGTCCAGGCTTCCATCACGCGGTGGCTCCTGGATGCTGCTTTTGTTTTTCTGTGTGATAAGGGCAGCCACGGCGCAGGTAGCATGAAACAGCGCAGCACTGTGTATCTGGAGATTTAAATGCTCCCGACACCTGACTCTCGCCTTCCAACTTACAGCTCTTGTGCATTTCCCTGGCACTCTCCAGCCCTTGGCTCCACAGAGCCTCTTGGGGTTCTTAACTTGAAGCATCTTGACCTAGAAGCTTCCTGGCCAGACCTCATTTGATTTTCCATATTCATGATTTTGCTGCCAATGAATTCTTTTCCATTTCTTGTTCTAAGTTTAAGACTTGGTGTTTCTCCTGATGCTGGTTTTGTGTGCCAGCTCAATGTTGTGAAATCTAGCTGGAGGGGGGCAGAAGGCCCCTCTATTGACTATGGATGAAGGTGCCATGCCAGGGAATAGGTCACAGTGGTGCATTCCTAAGTGGGCCCGTTAACACTGACATGGAATCTTGGAGCTCCAGTGGGGACTGAGTAGGAAGCAAAGTCTCACTGCTTTTGTGGCTTCAGCAGCCAGTTCCTCCTCCTCTTCCTAACCTTGCTGTCACATTGACCCTCAGGGGTTTCCACTCCTTGCTGGGTAGCACTTCCGGAGGTTCTTGTGGGAATTACATGAGTGAGTGATTCAAATTCTTTTTGCCTCCTCCGTTAGCTCTGTGGCCTTGAAAGTCATGGAACTTCTGAGCCTCGGTTTTCTCATCTGTAAAATGGGGGTGATGATATGCTTTTCCTGTAGCACCATTGGGAAGGTGCAATAGGTGAGTGGTGCTTTTAAATAATGGGACCCATGTGATTGCTAGTCTTGTCATTAGGGGGTCCCACACCTTCTTTCACAGCTCTAAGCTGAGACATGCACACTCAGCCCAGCCCTGGCTAAAGGAGTTGGTCCTCTCCTTTCCGTCAGGACAGAGATTTCAAAACTTCCTTCAGTAGCTACTGTTTAACGAGCTTTCTGGTTGCTACAGAGCGGGTTTTCATACCTATTTCATAACAGGTATTCCAGGGGCAAAAGCTGGTCAGTGGGTGGCTACATTAGCCCCGGATATACTGACCAGCAGAAAGTGCTTCCTGAAGGACTAACACCAACTCCAGGCGACTCCTTCCAGGCATTGAGAGCAGGTGGTACCCAGGGCTGCCAGCTCCTGGGGTTGGAGCAGGCACATGCTGGCCTGGATGGGACATGTTAGAACTTTGCCATATCAGCCCATTTGCCATGTTCTCTGCAACCCATCAGTTGCCCTCTGCCCCAGAGTTGAAGAAGGAAGCATTATTGATTGTTTTTTTATTCTGGCAGGGGGCCTAGCTGAGAGGTGGCTGGGGAGAGGGCTAATATTTGATCTCCTGTCTATTCTTTGGCATTGACTCTATGATGTGGGCAAAGAGGATGTAGACGTGTTAAAGATAAGTGTATGACTTACAGCATTTTGTAAGAGGGTCTCTTCACCATAGCTGGAAATGATTCAGGTAGGGGCAGAGGGCAGAGAGAAAGCTTGCTGCTATCAGGGTGTGGGCAAGTAAGCATGGCATGAAGATGTAAATTCATCAGTGGCGGTCAGGGTGCCTAGTAATTGAACTAGAACTTAGCAAGATTTTGATCAGTTTGTGCTGAACTGAAATAATAAGAAACAGTCGGAGTTACTTATATTTGAGGGTTTGTGATTCTTAATGTTGCGTGTGTGCATGCACAGTTGTGTCCAGCTCTTCGCAACCCCATGCACTTTAGCCCACCAGCCTCTTGTGCCCATGGAATTGTCCTGGCAAGAATACTGAACTGCAAATTCTAATGTAAGGAATCTTCCTAGTTTCTCTCTAAGCTCACACAGCTTCAATTACCGATCACCTTTTTAAACAAAAGACCTCTGTTGGGTTGTATTATGCCTATTCTCATTAAGATGAATGTAGAAACACCAACAAATCCTTCCCCTTTGAAACAATAGTTCCACCAGAATGCGTCTGTGAATCCCCCTACTCTTAGAACACCCCGCCTCGGGTCTTGCGTTTGCTTTCTTTTCATAGTCAGGAAGCTAGGACAGAAATGACCTGTCGTAATAAGGATGTGCTCCCAGCATTAAGAGCAGGTTTGGATTGGAAAGGTGGCATCTTGAGTTACCGACAGTCTTTCACCATAAGGAGATCAGATGCAGGTGGGAAGTGGAGAAGAAAAGGCTGAAGGAAGGGTGTTAGTGTTTCTGTGGGGGAGTTTTTCTGTTCCTCCTCCTGAGAAGAGAGAGATGTGGAGGTAAAAACATCATTGCCTTGGTCTGGAGGGAAAGATCATTCCACAGGGGTCATGTCTATTGATTGTATTGTAATGATTAATCCTCTATCTGTGGGGCATCTGGTGCTTGGCCTAGAGGGTGTTTGGGACAATCGGTTGAATGGAACTTGGGCTTTGGCCTCTCGGGGCTGTCAGGTCAGGTCACAGTGCAGACCCCCCCAGACTGCCACAGTGAGGTGATTAAATAGAAATGGAGCTTCCTGGATCTTAATAGAACTCTTTTTTCTTTCTCCCAGAGCCTCCCACTTAGAGAATTCTCTCAAACAAAGCCTACAGGAATTCTGTCCATCCCAAATCAGTGTGCAAATCACAGGTCAGAAGGTGCCCCAGACCTAATTCTCTATCGTCTCCGCATGAAAGTGCTCCTTTCAAAGATAAGCATTGGATATTGTTTTGGAGGAGTCTTTTTGGAAGTTGTGCTTTTTAGAAAAGGAATTCCTCATTTTGTTTGGTTCAGTATACATTCTGGACTAAAACTGAAAGATGAAGGATTTAGTCCTTTAAATTTTTACGTTTTGGCCCAACGAAACAAAACCACCCTGAGTGTGAACCATTACTGAGTGGTCGGTGGGCAGTGGGCAGGGCTGGCCTGAGGTCTCTCATCTGACTTGGATGGTGAAAAGAGAAGAAGAATTCAGATTGGAGCCTTTTGTGATCTGGGTGACTATTTTGAAGCTTCTCTTTAGATGCTGCTGCTTATAAGCAAGGAACTATTTTCTAGAATCACTTTTATTTCCAGGGCCTGAGTTTGCCTCTAAAAAAACAAAGAGGTTTTAATGTCCAACTTCTCCTGTGGTTCGTTACCAAAGGGAGGCATTTCTTGTTTGCTCAGATGGGCTGAAAGCTTTTGCTTCTGCTTGAACAGCCCCAGGAGTCAGGCATCTGAGAGATGAGCATGCTAGGTTTTTCTGGACTTCCTCTTGAAGTCAGGTTTTTTAAGGGTGAAAGTTGATAAAACCATCAACATTATTACTGTGGACATCTTTCCATGCCTGTGCATAGCTTTTTGCTTCAGTCTTTCTAGTGGTCTGTATATTGTCTGTTGTGGACATAATTTATCTAATCGTCCCCTTTTGCCGAGTATTTAGCTTATGTTCATCTTTTGCTTTCCATTTACAAGAGAGGCCCCATTGACAACCTTTGTTCACCCTCTTTGTTGGCCACCTGGGTTAATATTTTTCTAGGACCTATTTCTAGATGTAGGTTCACTGGATCTTTTTGGATACTAACATCTTCATCCTAAACAGCTTCATTCTGAGCACTGCTGTCTTTGGGGACTCCCCCATGGATTGATTTTTCTTTCTTTCTTTTTTAGCTTTTTGGCAAATCATTTGGGGAAAACAAATCTAAATCAGAGTTCCACCTGTGTTATTTCGGTCCTGGATTTGAACATTTCCAACATCCTCTTCCCATGAAGGGAAGCCAGCTCTGCAGACACCAGCTTATGACCTTGTATTCCTGAAAGATGTTGCATGAGCTCTAGCAAGTGACGGGGTGCTGAGGCCCAGTGATGCAGCTCCCCAGCATGACTGTGCTCAGCTGTGTTTACCCCAGCTCCTCAGGAGGGATACTGACGTCTAAGTTTTACATCAGCCTGAAAACCAAGCACGATACAGGCAGGGACCTTGTGCCCAGCGAGAGGAAAGCCTTCATTTAGTCAACTGGACAAGATAAACATACTTAACTAATTAAGAAGGCGGCTTTTCCAGGATCCCTGGGACTAGATCTCACCCTGAGATTGCCACCTCTGCCATGTTTCTTTAAAAAAAAAGAAAATTAAGGTAAAATATACATAACATAAAGCATGCCATCTCAGCCGTTTCTGAGGACACAGTACAGTGTCATTAAATACAGTCATTACTGTACCACTCTCCATCTCAAAACTTTTTCATCGTCCCAAAGCTTTTTCACAAAAGAAAGGGCACGTTTGAACCTAAAGTTGGCATACCTATGTGGCCGCCAAAGCAGTTTCACATCCAGTTTAACTTTTTGAAGACACAGAGATCAGGGTATCATAAGCATTTGGGGGTGTAAATAGCACACGGCCCCGCTCCTATAATTTGCCCTAGAAGACTTAAATTGACACCCAGCTGGTAGAAGCCACTCAACTCGCAGCCAAATAATACCGTCTATGACATTAATTAGGGAAGGCACCATGCCTCCGCCTGCTTTGGGCTTCCCAGTGCATCCAGCCTCAGCCAGCGCTTCACCCTGCGTCTCCACCTCATCGAGCAAGCACAAAGGAATTAGTGGTGTTTTGCTTCTAGCATTTCACATAGCGCAGCCTCCGTAAGTCACTGAGGAACCTCAGTGCTGGGGAGAACATTTTGGCTTTTCCCAAACCAGCTTGCTCCCTAGACTTTGCTCTCTCTGCAGAGACACACGTATGTTTTGGAGGAAATTGGCTCCCCAGGCCACTTCATCTAGAACCCCCAGAATCAGATATCCAAGCAGGAGGAAGATGAGGGTACATGTAGAATGGAAAGAGAGCGGCAAACTAGTCACCTTCCACCAAAGTGCATTTTTCTTTTATTATTTTTTAAAATAATTTCTGGTAACCAGCATCCCCCAATCCTTTCTGGAAGATGATAAGCAAAATCCTAGCTACAGATGTGTTGACTATTTCTGAGAGACCAGCACTTCTTCTCATCCTATGTCCTAACTGTCCCTTTTCCTCCAGATTACTTTTTGGTTCTGACCTCCTTTTGTGCCAGTCTCTAGATGCCGGAGGAAGCTTAGGGAAAAGAAAACCCAGAACCTAGCTAGATGTAGCCTGGCTGGTTAGAGGGCATTCAGCAGAGTCTTGACAAGACAATGAACTCATTACTAATTGTAATTCTCATGAGGTCTTTAGCAGGTCTTTAGTACATCAGAGGCTTTTGATCGGCTCTCCTAATAACCAGGCCTCATGCTAACTGGTTTAGTGCGGTGTTTTTTTTGTTGTTGTTTTGGTTTTTTTTTTTATGCATCAAAAGCCACCACCACCTACTCTTGAGAAAAAAAGCGAGGCTAGGCTTTAGGAGCAAGAATTTTCAGTTGTTTTCACATGTCCTCCAAATCGCAGAATGTTCTTTCCCTATTCAGCCCCTTGGAGTTGCTAAGAAACTGCCATTTCAGAGGAGGGCTAATTCAATTTTGATTTTAATTTAAAGACAGGGCAAGGCAGGGTTCTTCACGTTCCTGGAATGAATGGGTGCCCGAGAAGGAGGAGGCTCACTCTTTCCAGATCGGTCCTGGGCACGCACCATGATTGGAGTGTCTCGGTGTTTTGCCGCCAGAGAGTGTGGCTTTGAAATGGTTCTTTGTGGCAAGCGCTGCTGAACTTTATGGAGAAATACTTAGAAGACCAGTGTGTGCTGGGAAACCGGCGACTCCGGGCTTGATTAATTTATAGGTGTAGTTTAAGAAGCTGGTTCTCCTCCTGATCCTGGGGATGTGTATTTACGGAGCCCATGGACAGGAGGCCTCTCTGCCCAGTGGACGTTTTTTATGGCCTTTGCTATGTTAAAGCAAAAGTTGTAGATCTCTTACGAGCAAACATATTATTATGTCCAGAGGAGGGACGGGCATGTTATAAAGTTTCAAATGGTCAATTAACAAAGATTTATTCTTTGTCACTCAGGTATTTTCTCTCTCTCCTTCTTAATAATTACCCCTTGGAATGAAACAGGCTGTTTTCTTCCTGCAGCCTTGGTCCCAGCTCCAGAGTAGGATTTGAGAGAGCCTGTTTCAAAATTTAGACTCTTAGCAGCTGGGCCTTCTGCTTTGGTAAAGTCGACTTTTTTGGAGTACTTGACAAAGGGAGAATATGGGGGAGAGAATGTGTTTTTAAAGCACTCCAGGCTGTGCTTACTATACGTTTATTTGGTGGAACCTCATTCCAGCAAGGCAGCCAACTGTCCCATCGGCCGCAGCCGCACCCTTTGGACTGCCTTCCGTTCTGTCTAAATTTGGAGCTTACGCAGGGACCTCAGGATCTCTACTGTAAGGGTGCTCATCTTCTTTCTGGCCCATGCACTGTACATCAGCAACCTGCTGAACTCAGAATATGTATTTTTAAACATTTCAGTAAAAACATAGATATGAGATGCCTGTTGGCTTTTCTGTACATGTATATCGCTCCCCTTATAAAGAGCAAAATCTGGTTTCTATAATATCTGAGCATTAAACATGCTGTGAGAGACCCCTTGCCTAAAAGGAAATCCTTCCTGGTAGAGGAGATATGACTTCTATGATTACAGAAGAACAGGAGATGGGCCAGCTCTGGGTTTTATTCTCTCATCCAGAGATAATTCATCGACTGGTTCTTTTTATGGGCTTCCCTAGTGGCTCAGTGTAAAGAATTCCGTCTGCCAGTGCGGGACTCGTGGGTTCGATCCCTGGTCCAGGCAGATCCCTGGGAGGAGGAAATGGCAACCCACTCCACTATTCTTGCCTGAGAAATCCCATGGACAGAGGAGCCTGGCGGACCACACAGGCAATGGGGTTGCAAAGAGTCGGACACGATTTAGCAACTGAACAACAACAACAAATTCTTTTTATATCAGCTTGCTGCCCCCCAAAAGTTGCAGACCCAAGGGCATTGGAGTACCCCCACGGCTGAGGAGAGCACGTTCGCTCTTAGAGGGAGCTCGTGCCCACTGTCCTGGCCCTGGCCCTGTCTCGCTTTCCCAGTGCCTGCTGGCCTGGGCCTCAGAGGGACTGCCCGCTTCCTGGGGGCTGCCCCCCAGCCTGCTCTCCTGCTGGCCATCTGCACTCTGCGTTCACCCCAGTTTTTCAGAAGTTAGAACGGGAGTCCGGGCGCTGTCATCCTCTCACTGGTGATCCCCGTTCTTGGGGGTCTGACGGACACAGGGAAGAGTGGTTGCTGAAGGATCTGAGAAAGGGGAACGCCGTTCTTGGCAGAGCCTGGCATCCTGGGATCTCTTCCAAGATGCTTCAGGCCTCGTTCTCCGACTTGTTTAAGGGCAGAGAATAAGGTTGCAAAGGAAATCAAAGCCTGATGTGGAGAAACGAAACATGAGGCCTACTGACTTTTTAAAAACATTTTAAATAACATTCTCTAAGGTTTCATTTTATACTGAAGGCAGCTGTAATAAGTTTTGGAAGGCGGTGTAAGGTTTCGATTACAGAGCGATCCAGCTTGCAGTTTTTGTACCTAAAGTGAGAAAGGGCCGAGGGGGAGAGGGGGTGGCTCAGAGGTTATTTTGTATAAGGTGAGAAAATTTGAAAGGATGAATTCACCACTGTAAGCAGTAACATTTGGTATGCTGTAATTTGCAAATGCAATAACATGAAACCATTGCAAAGATGGTGCTTTTTTTTTTTTTTTTCTTTTTTGGGTGAACATAGTCTGGATAGCAATGGAATAACTTAATAACTGGAGCACAGCAGCACGTTGACCACAAGTAAAACAAGACTGCAGCTCCATCGTGGGCCCTGCCAGTGTTGCCCCAGTGATGAAGTTCTCTGCTGAAGCCTGGCGCAGACCAGGGCTGTGGTGCCGTATGAAAGCCCTCATTGTTCACGGCATCATTATTTGGTATTACATGCACAATGTTTGCTTGTGAAACGATTTATGAGAAACAAGCATGTTGAAGAAAGGGGACTTGGTTTGAAATTCAGTTGATCTGGCTTATGACATTTAAGATTTTATAGTACCTTTGTTTCTAAGAATAAATATTTAGGTCCACTGTAAATATTTATCTTTTGAACACGCAAACACACACATGCAAAACTGGAAAACTGAGCCAGAGAAGGAACTGATACCTAACATTCACTTCTCTGTGGGAAGGAGTAAAGTGCCTCAGTATTTGATAGGCGCAAAGGAGCCTGTTTTGTGAGCTTGGCCGGCAGTGTCCAGCCCGGGGGACCAGTGCCTCTTGGGCTGTTAAGTCTCTTAGGAGGAGGCCTGGTGGGGAGAGTGTGTGTGGACTTAACTCTGTTCTTTTCACGTGCATGGGATAAGCTGGGGTTGAACCAGAGCGCTGTCCCTGCTGGCCTCTGGCAGGTCCCTGCTGCATCCACCTGGCCACCAGGCCTGACCAGGAGGCTCATAGTGGCCCATCACTGGGATGGCGTCTTAGCCAAGCAGTGAGTGTTTCTAGTGATGCTTGAAAGGATTCCAGCTTTGAGATTTTCTGCCCCCAGGACTAGGAGCCTTGACTTCTGGACTCTTTGCTTTGCCCATGTGGGTGAAACCATGGCAAGTGAATGCCTTCTTTGGGCTCTGCAACCCTGTCTTTTTAATGCAAAAATAAAGGTGTTTGTGAAGTGATGGAAGATTCTAGAATGAAATGTGCTAAAGAGTAACTGCTGGCACTTTTTCTTTTTTTTTTTTAAGTTTTTAAAGGCCAGCCACAGGTTTACGCAGTAAAATCAATTTGCACATGGTCTGGCTCCTGTCCAACAAATTCCACTAAGTGACATTTTAATCTGAAAGCCCCAATACAGAAAGGCTTAGATAGCTGTCGTTCTAATTTGCCGTTTCCAGTGCGATGCTTAAGGATGCTCAGGTGTGGTGTGGAGACCTCTTTGGTTTATTGGGCTGGTTGGGATGTTCTCATTTCTCTTGGTGATGTTTTAGGCTGGAGGTTAAAGGCAGTGGTACCCACAGTGTGGGGAGGGAGACAGGAGCAGGTACGTGCAGGTAGGTGGGCATGGGGTGGTATTGGTGCATGGACTCTCCTTCTGTGTGTGACTCTTGACCGAGCTGCTGTGTAGGGAGGCTCTGGCCCATTTGTGATTCTGTGGACTGTCTTTGTGGACAAGATCATGCAGCAGGCTGGTCTGTTACTTGATTCTTGAGGAAGCTTAAGTAGTTGTTCCTGCATCTTGATGCAGTTGCCTCTGCAGGGTTTCTGCAAAGACCACCCCTGAACTGGAAAGTTTCCCTAGAGAGACACAGACAAGCGAGGGTGGAAAGTAATTGCTGGCTTACCCACTGTGGGGCCTCCTTTAAGACGGTCTGAGACGGTGCCAGGATTTGTGAACCCGTGTTGCTTTGTGTTTCTTTTGGTGCCACATCTGAGTAAGCTGAGGAGCGTCTGCCTGTGCGTCTAGCATGGGACACACGGTGACCCGAAGTACTTACAGGGAGGTGAGCAGGGCGGGGGACAAAGGATGACCAAATGGAGTGAATTCCACAGCAAAGGGATGAAACCAGTTGTTCGTTACTTTGGGCTTTAGATTTTAGTTTATTTTCTTTTCAAAACAAGGGCTGTAAATCTTCCCCAGAGCATCTTAGAAAGGTGCGGGGAGACCCTGCCTATAGATGCCATTTTGGAATTCAGGGTGACCTCAAAAGTTAGTCCCTGAGATGTTAAGCTGATGATCAAGGTGAGTTTCTGAAATGGTCCCAAATAGAATAAGGGAAGAGGCACTCTTTCCCTCACCATTTGTCTTTTAGATCCTCAAAATAAAATCTTATTCCTGTTCATTAGGTGGCCACGGACAACAATGACTCGAGAATGTAGTAAGTTCTTTTCTCAGCTCTCTAAATAAGTACTCTTTTTACAAGGGTTGTGCTCCAGCCGTCTCCTTTGAAGTCGTTTTTTGTTATGCATCGGGCCGTGGTGTTATTTCAAAAGAGTCAGCCAGCAGACTCAAGGCCTTTTTGGCTTGAGTTCACTAGCAGCCTTCTGGACAACACGACTTATTTGTTCATCTCTCCGTGTCCCGTCCCCACTCCCCCTTTCTTCTGTGTCTCCACCAGAGCGATCACCACACCGGCCCATCCTCCAAGCCGGACTGCCGGCAAATGCCTCCACTGTGGTTGGAGGCGATGTGGAGTTTGTCTGCAAAGTTTACAGTGATGCCCAGCCCCATATCCAGTGGATCAAACATGTGGAAAAGAACGGCAGTAAATACGGGCCCGACGGGCTGCCCTATCTCAAGGTTCTGAAGGTGAGCAAGTTCTGAATCCAAAGATACTCACGACTGGGCTTCCCCTGATGAGTTTGACCACAGGTTCATTGATTTCCTTTTGAATTTGAGAGAAGATGACTCTTGTATGTGTTCAGCACAGAGTGTGTTTGAGAATTAGCAGATCATTAGGCTTGCTAATAAAATCTCAGAAGGGAGCCATGGGGCAGTGGGAGGACTACTAAAGTTGGAGTCAGAATAGTTGAGCTGTTTATCAGCCCAGAGATCTTAGATGAGATGTTTAGGCTTAGCTGCACATCTATAAAAGTGGGGATCGTGATAATATCTCCCCCACAGGGCGCTGTGCAGATCAATGGATTGGAGTAGCTGGAAAGAGTGTTATAAACTCTAGGTGTTGTAGCAACGTTTATTGTTCCACTGACGTTGTTTTTTCTTAATATGATGTTAGGATCAGATTTTCGTAGCCACCTTTTAGAAACAATTTAGATTTTCCTTTTAAAAGAAATCCCGTAACCTTTGAAGTTCTTTCACATGTGGTTTAGATGATAAACTTGAGAAGGTATTTCTGCACACGTGAAATGTAGAACAAGGAAACCTTTCCCCATGTAGGTCTTCTTTGATTCCTTGCAAGACCCAGTTTTAATAGCACCAGCCTCTTTATTTTTTAGATCTGTCTTGCTCTTCAAGATGGTGATAGCAACCGGTAGCTGAGTCTGCACAAATACTTCTGAGCACACTGCCTGACATGTCTCCCACATTGAGTTGCTCATAGAGAATGTCCTTAAGAACAGTCTTCTAGTAGAACCATAGGTAGCATAGCTCAGAACATTAAACCACCAAAGTGTGCTCTCCAGCTACAAACACCCAGGATCCAAAAAGCTGGAAAGAGATGCTCAGCTTGGGGAACTGCGGGCTCTTTCTTCAAGGGAATTGATCACACCCTCCCTCCCCTCTCCACTGGGTCACTTCCACTGTCCACCAGTTGACTTATTTTTCTTCCTTCTAAACCCACAGCCCTTTGATGCTGCTGTTTAGATGAGATGGAGGTGGTTTTTTGGTGGTGTGTTGGTGGTGGGACCTTGTGAAGTCCTTCTGGGTTGGCCGTTATATTGTTCTCCTGTGTCTATTCCAGCACTCGGGGATAAATAGTTCCAATGCAGAAGTGCTGGCTCTGTTCAATGTGACTGAGGCGGATGCTGGGGAGTATATTTGTAAGGTCTCCAATTATATAGGGCAGGCCAACCAGTCTGCCTGGCTCACTGTCCTGCCAAAACAGCAAGGTAACAACGTTTTTGTTTGGTTTTTTTTTTTTTTTTTTGAAGAAGGCTGGATATAGAAGCTGAAAAGACCTGGTGCTTTGGGAGATTGCAAGCAGCTTATAGGGTGATTCTGTGGTCTTGGTATATTCATCATAATCTTTCTTCCGTGATGCAGCTGGTAGGATGCCAGCAGCCATGGAAAAATACCCACACATGTTCAAAGCGCTTGCTCTAATTTCTTTTGAAGATTGCCCTTCGCCCCCCACCCAGTTTTGAAGTTGTTCCTTCTGGTTTATCTTGTTCAGGCTGCACATCTCCCATCATCATTGCACATCAGCACTGTTGCAGACATGCACTGGTGTGCCTGTTGCGTTTGTGGCAGTTGCACAACAGTAGAATTTGATACCTCCTCAACCCCAGATTTTTAGAGAAATATTGGCACAGTATCATTGGTTCAACAGAGCACCGTTTTCTCTGTTACCTAATTGATGCTTACAGAATACTGTCTTTGACCTTGTTATCCCAAGTTCAAGGATATTCCATCTCCGTGAATAAATGTACTGCTGACTGGCTATTAAAGACAGTAGGTTGCTTTTCTCAGTTTTTCATATGAAAGTGACATGAGTCAGTCGTGTCTTTTTCTCTGTTACCTAATTGATGCTTACAGAATACTGTCTTTGACCTTGTTATCCCAAGTTCAAGGATATTCCATCTCCGTGAATAAATGTACTGCTGACTGGCTATTAAAGACAGTAGGTTGCTTTTCTCAGTTTTTCATATGAAAGTGACATGAGTCAGTAGTGTCTGACTCTTTGCAACACCATGGACTATACTCCACCAGGCTCCTCTGTGGAATTATCCAGGCAAGAATACTGGAGTGGGTAGCCATTCCCTTTTCCAGGGGATCTTCCTAACCCAGGGATCGAACCCGGGTCTCCTACATAGCAGGCAGATTCTTTACTGTCTGAGCCACCAATTTGTCATGATTCACATGCAAATGTTTTTGTTGCAAAAAGAAAAAAAAAAGAGCCCAGTTTCTGTGCCATCAATGCCATCATGGTTTCTTCCATTTTCTTTTAATGCAATGTATGTCAAGATGGTTGTACAGGAATAAAAGTAACCAGAGCCTGGTAACCAACACAGAACCCCACCCTGGTGGTTCTCACAGGCCTGGAAGGATATGCCAAGTATCCACTTAGACTTACCTGCGGTGTGCTGTCTTGCAATACAACAATTTAGACAGAGCCATCCTTTTTTCAAGGTGGGAGTCTGCAGCCAACAGGACCAGAACCCAGCTTGGACTTCTGGGTGCCCTACTTTTGGAACATCACTCCTCCATCCAAAGCAAGCAAGCAAAGACCCAGAGAATGGATCTCTGTGGGTTGATTTTTCCATGCCTTTGATAGCATGCATGTATGTCTAGGTGGTGAAGCCGGTGTGGTGACGGGCCTGTGGAGGTGAGCTGCTCCGTGTTGCTCAGTGTCTCTTGGTTGTGGGCTTTGTGGATGGGCTGCGATTGGAATCTTCTGGTGGCCGGTACCTGCTGGAGGTCCCGGTGCAATGCCTCGTGGTTCCATGGCCCCCTCCACAATCATTCCTGTGTCGTCTAGCCTTTTCTCTTGCTTTCCTTGTTTTCTAGGCCGCCGGTGTTAATACCACGGACAAAGAAATTGAGGTTCTCTATATTCGGAATGTAACTTTTGAGGATGCTGGGGAATATACGTGCTTGGCGGGTAATTCTATTGGGATATCCTTTCACTCTGCATGGTTGACAGTTCTGCCAGGTATATACTGCTCTTTCTCTCCATGGTTTTTTCCCTCTTCTTGGTTGATTGCTATGAAATTAACACAGCTTCTGTTCTCAGGAATGGCCCCTTTTCCCCTCACATAAGATTTTTCAAAATGTTTAAAATTATCCCCCTGGGATAAGAAAGTTGCCTTGGAAATTCACTTGCAATGAGATCCCACCCGTGCATTTATTTATGATCAAGTGAAATTTTACCCTTCAAACCCTGAGAGATCTTATGTTTTTAGTGAGTTATTGAGTCAATGTGTAAATTCACCCATCCAGGTTTCTTTTAAGGAAGAAGTTGAAATCACTCTGTAAAATTCAAAGTGATTTTTCTCATTTCAAATTCCATTTTGTTAAAATCCCATATGTACTTAAGAAAATATCTTTTTGTTCCACTTCTCTGTTTTTAATGAGATGTAAATAGATGGGTATATGTTGAGGCTCCTGAGCAGAAATACCTCTGTATGTAGGGTGTTCAGAAGCAGTGTGTTATCTACTTGGGGATCGGTGGCTTGCTGCATGATGTAATGGAACAGACTCTTAGGCTTTTACTGCAAAGCATGCTCTTGCCATCTTGGGCTTGATGTTATTTCTACCCTACAGAGAAATCAACATCACTGAAGCCCTCTTGCCTAAACACTGCCGCTGTCTAAATCTTTTAACTGACGTCTCTACCCTAGTCAAGTTTTAACTACTATCTTCTTTAATACATCTGTCTCTTTGTCATTTCCTTTGTGAAACTGCATAGACTATGGTTTGCCAGCTCATAATGTTCCACTCCAGTTAATAATTCCTTATTTTTAGAGTTTGGTGCCTACCTGCATGCTTATTTTATATCTAGCAAAAATAAATTGATCATTTCATTTTGTGCTGTGCTGCTAAGAGTTTTGACTATCTTGCAAATAGTTTTCTGACTCAAATGTATAAGCTTTAAATAATGTCATTGCATTCATTTTTTCCTTTTGTTGTGAATCCGCTCTGAGTATTTGCTTTGAGACAGTGAGATGCCTCGTGAATTGAGCTTGCTTTTACTTGCAGTATTGCATTTTGCAAGTGCCCAACTGGCACTTCTTAACCGATTTGCTTGACAGTACGAGCACATTAATTAAGAATGCAGTTTGAGAAAAGTAGTATTTGGAAATACACTGCTTGTCGATTGATCGTTGAAGACCAAGGAGGGAGCAGATAATTGGAAGTTAGTGTAAGAGTTTCTAACTTAAGCAGTTTTATGTGTCCTCACATGTGACATCATCTCTGTTTTTCCTTTAAAAGTTGTGACATGAGTATAACCAGATACACAAAAATTTAAATGATTATTGATTAAAGAATGTTACATACTTTTTATTGTATAGACTTGATGATTCTGTACTATAACCAATTCAGTCTTTATTATTAAAAGCTTTGTTTTGTTAAATAATCTACTGGACTATATTTAGAAATCTGAACCTTTTCCAACCAGCCCAGTAGATGAATAATTTTTTTGTTTCCTTTGAAACTGTGTTCATCTGGGCAAATGACTTGGTCACATCTTCCTTTGGAAGAGCTCACCCAAATAAGACAGAGGAACTGTTCCCTTAGAGACAAAAGTGGGCATCGTTCATATTTAAGAATTTTTAAATGGTTTGCATCAGAGACCATCAAGGAAGAGGACACCCCTTTTGTCATGGGTGTGGGTGACCGTCCTACCCAACCCAAATGTCTTAACGGAATGTGACCTTGTAACTTGACCCTCGTACCTTGGTGTCAGCCAATCCATCATGATCTCAGGATTCCGGAGGTCCGTTGAGGTAGAGACCACCTGGGCCCCAGTGGTAAATCGAGGAGCCCAGAGTTATTCACTTCTGTTTAGAAGAGGTGCACGGTAGGCCCAGAGCCCATGCCTCCTGCAGCGCTGAGCTGTTGGGAGGCCCGTCTTGCCTTGGGAATGATTGTTGCTTTTTGAGTTCCTGTAGTTATACCAGGAAGCATCAGTGCAGTCTCCTAACTCTGTGGCCTGCTTATCTATTCCTCTCCTGTGATCTGCAATCTAGCTCCTGTGAGAGAAAAGGAGATCCCAGCTTCCCCAGACTACCTGGAAATAGCCATTTACTGCATAGGGGTGTTCTTCATCGCCTGCATGGTGGTGACGGTCATCTTGTGCCGGATGAGGAACACGACCAAGAAGCCGGACTTCAGCAGCCAGCCGGCTGTGCACAAGCTCACCAAGCGCATCCCCCTGCGGAGACAGGTAACAGAAAGTAGATAAAGAGTTTGAAGAACTTTACCGCTCCCCAAGCCCAGCCAGCTCTTGGGTCTCTTCCTCTGCTTCTGTGCTTCTATTTTTTGGAGCATCCCTGTGCCAGTGGCTCTGACCGGCCTCTTAGTGGGCATCTGTCCAATCAGTGTCTGGAGCTTGGAAGGTCAAGTCCTGGTGCATTGGTAAGGTCCGCTGAGTCTAGTTCTGAGGGTGAGAAAGCCCAATGGTGCGAGACTCTGAGCTCATCTGCAGGACTGGAAATAACCCAAGAGGTAGCACCCTGGTGTGTTTGGTGGGACTCAAGTACAGTGGCATAAGCCCTCGTTGTCCCTGTGATTGAATGCTTTTTTTGGCGATAGACTGATGCCTTTTGGAAAGGAAGGGATTCTGGTTTTCTTGGACTTACTTTTTTTGAAGTCAAGGTCAGAAACCTGTACCTGGAGGTGTCTGAACTACTATCCCATGAGGTCTGTCTTAACTGGATTTGGCTTCTACCTCTTGATTCTTAAATAGAATCCTATAGTCCCCTCAGTGGCTCAGTGGTACAGAATCTGTATGCAGTGCAGGAGATGTAGTTTCCATCCCTGAGTCAGGAAGATTCCCCTGGAGGAGGAAATGGCAACCCACTCCAGTATTCTTGCCAGGAAAATCCCACGGACAGAGGAACCTGGCAGGCTGCAGTCCGTGGGGTCGCATGACTGAGCACGCACACACACATATGCCTATAATATGTTCTGATTAGGTGTTCACATGAACGGGACTGGATTTGGTGGTAGAATGATTTGTATATTGAATGGGCAACTGGTTGCTGTGACCCTCGAGCTTGTTAACCTCAGTCTTCTTGGTCCCTTTTTGCTCGTCTCTGCCTCCCAGTGGGTTTACTTTTGCTTCGGGCAGATGGGACAAGTTGGAGCCAACACCTCTGCCTTAAACCAAAGCCTGGCAAAGCTGGTGGGGCTGGAAGTGCTCACGAAGATGGAAGGGGAAGGCAGGTGTGAAGGCAGTGTTTCCAAAAGTATTTAGTACTTGGTTCCAATAAAGACATGAGTTTTGAAACAGTAAGGAAAATGGCTAACTCACAGCGCTAACTCAGTGTGCACAGGACGCTTATTAAAATTGCAGATTCCTTACTTGCAGCCCCAGAGATTCTGGTTGAGTAGGTTTTGAAGAGGACCAGGAATCTGCATCTTAAGTAAGTCCTCAGATGATTCTGAAATGCGCTCTGAGAAACTCTGGATTAATCCCAGCCTTACCGCTCCTGGGACTGCAGGTGGCAATGATATTTTCTGGACAAGGCATTAGGAAACATTAGGAACCAGGTGGTCAGCAGTGGTTTTGGCACAGATATGGCTGTTCTCAGCCCAGCTCCGAACTCTGGGCTGAATGGGTCCTTGTTGACTTCTCTGAATCTAGGTTTCAAGCAGGTCTTTCTAAATGGAGGCTAAAAAAAAAAAAAAAAACCTGGAGGCTGAGGGTAGCATTTGGAGTGTGTCAAGTATAGAGCAGTGACCACATGGTATTAAGAGTGGCAGCAGGGTGAGGCAGGGGAGAAAGATGTCACTAGTTCCCCCTGCCTCCAAGAATGCTGTTTTATTAAAGTGGCACACTGTTTTTCTCGGGGCTTCCCTGGTGACTCATCGGTAAAGAATTCGCCTGCAATGCAAGAGACGCAGGTTTGATCCCTGGGTTGGGAAGATCCCCTGGAGGAAGGCATGGCAGTCCATTCCAGTGTTCTTGCTTGGAGAATTCCTTGGACAGAGGAGCCTGGTGGGCTACAGTCCATGGGGTCACAGAGAGTTGGACACAACTGAAGTGACCGAGCATTATCTTTCTTGGGGCCAGGGAATTGATGATGAGGCCACCTGCCTGACTCTGGGAGAGTTCAGTCTTAAGATGACTCTTATAACATGGTACTTTCAGTGCCCCTCGGGTGGTGTGGCCACCCCTCCCCGACCCTCAGGACCATTTTTGAGATCAAGCTACCGTCTTGAGATCCTGACCCTAGGGACTTGAAAGAGGGAGTGGTATTCCCATCTCTATTATTATTATTATTTTTTCTAATAGGGAAAAATGCTACCTTCTGGAAGAAACCTTTAATTTGGTGTAGCTAGACCATTGTCCTGTAATTATTTCATCATGCTTTTTTTTTTCCTGCAGCTATTATAGTGCTCTTCTTTTTATTTAATATAGAAGAAGCAGATGCCTTTAAAATGCCCTTGACTCAGCTCTGGTCTTTGTGCTTATTTCTCTCTGGCTGACTGGTGTTTCTTCATTGTCCATCTCAGTCTAAGTTGGTCCTTTCTCCTGTCCTTCCCTGTGTGTAACTGAAGGCAGCATTCTAGTTCTTCCTCCTTGTTTAACCCTCCCGCCTCTCCTTCCTTCTTAATTTTCTGAGTGCTTAGTCTAATACAGGTTTCATGAAAGACATGGCCTGTGGTCTTTGCCAATGGCTCCAAAGTTATTTGGGGGCCTTCATTTGAGATGCAATGGCCTTGTGTTTCAGTAGGGTCAGTAGGGTCAGATAGTGTAAGAGAAGCAGTAGAAAGTGGGCAGGTACCAGTCTTCCTGGAAAAACAAATCTCTGATCGTTTATTTGGGGGGATGTTGACACATCTCAGCTGCACATGTGGGACCCACTGATTCTTCACAAAGAGCTGTTCGTCCATAATAAGCATGGCCCCTTTGGTGGAAGAATGCTTATCAGATACCTGGATAAAAGAGGGTTATTGGACTGTGGCTGGAATGAAAAGCCCCAGAAAGGCCTGCAGATACGTTGATGACAGAGAGCATACCACAGGGATGCCAGGCATGCCTTTACCTGGCGACAGGTGAGCTGTAATTAGATGTCTTGGGGATGGACTGTTCCTCGGTATTTCCTAGGCACTTGCCATCCTGCATGTGCCTGGAATGTCATCTTCTTGGCCCTGATCCTTGCCCCTCCCCAGACATGCACAGACCACATCTCACTAGATCATCATTGCTCCCTTTTTAAAACAAGAGCAAGTTTTTAAAAAATTGTTTTATCCTATTGTGAATTTTTTTGTTGACATTTACTAATATGTACTGGACTTACCAGTGTAAGACCCATATGAGTTTATTTGTTTTTGACACAAAATATTTTTCTCTGATACCAAAGAAGAAATCCCTTGTGATCATTTCCTGGTAACCATGAGTTTGTTGAGGCTCTTTATGGATTCTGATGTTTGGGGAAAGAGAAATAGCTTTTTGGTGGGGGAGGTGGGTGGTGTAGAGCGTCTCCCCATTTCCTTTGGCAGGGATCCTTCTGTGTTCTGAGCTGGGGCTCAGACAAGGGGACCAGCAAGAGCTAGCCCAGAGAGGGTAGTCTGCCCGAGCCTGTTGGCTCTTGTACAGGTCTCCAGGGCTGCTGGTGGATGCCATGGCCATTGGGAAGTCTTCCTGACACATCCATGAGTTGCCAGGTGGGCTGTACTTTTTGTATGTTGCACACATTAGTTCTTTGGGGGTGGGGAGAGGTGTGAAAGGAAGTGAGCTGTTTGTTCAGGAGGTAGGCAGCATTGCTGGGTTTGTTGAGTTGGTTTCTCAGTGAGCACGTCCGGTTCTTTTTCGAGAGCCAGACTCTTCCATAGGGTGGGATGGAGATAACACTTGCACCAGCAGATAACCCCTCACATGCATGTATCTCATGCTATCTCACCACCAGCATCTCAGGACGGGGCAGCAGGGTTGGGTTTTGGTTTGTTTTTTTTTCTTTCCCCAGACTTTAATTTCACCCTCTTGATTACTGGTACAGATAGATAGAAAACCAGAGAAAAATCAAGGTCAGTCAAGGTTATGTTTTATAACAGTATCTTTGAGGCAAAGGACACATTCCCAGGGACATTGTGAATGGGTCAAAGATGGTGTGTGTGGTTTGGGAGCCAGTTCTGGGGGCCATGGTATGAAACCCACTGAATTCTGTGAAGGGCAGACCCACATCTGGAAGCGCATTTGCTGTCTAGCAGCTTGACAGCGTGATCTTGGAACATTCTCTGTATTTTGATCATTCAAGTGGTCTAATGGAACTGGCTGGTTCCAGCAAACATGTAGGTAATTGGATGGTCATGGATGGCTTAACTGGAATTTGCCCTTGCATGTGGGCGCCTGGCCCCAACTTGGCTGTTCTCTCCTCTCAGCTTCCAGAAGACATGAAGTTCAGCTAAGATCAGACCTGGGTTTGGGCTGATGAGACCGGTTGGGGTTTGATAGGGTTTCTCTGGGGAGAGGTTTGGGGAGGCAGAGACTTGATAAAAGAGGAAAATAAGTGTCAAATGAGCTCCCCTGCCTGTTTACCTAAAATTTGTCATGGAAGGAAAACAAATCCTCCCCTCCCCCGTCCCTTGACCCTTTATCTCATCCACCAGCTTTAGGTGGTGAAGGCACTTTGTTTGCTCTTGGGGAGTGATAGGCGGTGCTTACAGCATCACTGTGTTAGTTCCGGGGCCTCGAGCTCTGGTTTGAGAATGTGGATCCGTGGACTGAGCGTCAGAGGATTTCTCTGGCTGGCTGTGGTCCATGTGTGAGTCCTCCTCCTCGTGGCATCTATACCTCTGCCCGCCCTGTTCTCTGCAGGGCCCCCTCTCATTGATGAATCAAATCTAGTATCAAAGGACAACACAATCTCTTGGTGGCCCTTTAAAAAGAAAAGAAGAAGAAAAAAAAAAACCCACTTCCTTACCTAATCTCCTTTATGTGCTGTGGAAATAGGAGAAAAAACACATTTGGTTAAGAGCTTGATTTATGGCACGAGGAATTTATGGTAAAGAGATTCCGGAGAGAGAGGAAACTGAGGGGAGACTATGGCAAAACATGATGGAAAAGGGCCTGCCAGGATTTGGGAGTGGGGAAACAGCTTATTTTAGAGTGTTAGTGTTTATTGTTTTAAGTAACTCAGTGATCCTATCAATGGGATCTTTTAAAATCAGAGGAAAAGGAAACCTGGAACTGGAGGAGCATATCCCAGAGGGAAGGTTTTGATTTTTGTTCCCACCCTCCCCCAAAAAGAGTGATTACCTGTGTTGCAGAAGCAGGATTCAGAAGTGAAATTCAGTGGAATTCCTTAGAGAATGTGGTCCAGAAGAGAGAAGCTCTGGAAACACGGTGTTCCTCAGAGGAATTGTCTGCAAGGGATTGGGCTAGCCCTGCAAACACGTTAGCACTCGGAGTAAGATGGAATGAAGAGAAAGCCAGTCATGTTTTACAGTCCCAGAGGGGATTTTTAAAAGCATAGTAAAATGCATGGAGGTAAAATTATGATATACCTTCCGTAGACAGAAGGATTGAATTCTGTCGATTCTTCCACTCGGGACATTTTCTTCTCTTTTTTTTCTCTTTGTGTATTTTTTTTTTTTTTTTTTAACAGAAGTATCTTCCAGATCTGTCCATCAAGTCTAAAACTCTGCCCTTAATCTGAATAGTTTCCATAACCTTCATCCTAGTGACAGCAACAAAGTTGGGGAAGGTTTTCCATTTTCAAAGCTTTCGCATTAAAACCTTGTGGGAGACACTCTGTCTGTGGGGGAAGATGTGTATGGGTGTGAACTCTTGTCATGGGTTTGTGGGCAAAGATTCCTCTGGGGTCACAGGTTAGCCGCGGAGCAGTTAACTTCTGGCTGAATGCTTCGTTTTTCTTTCTGAGGCAGCCACTAAGCCCTATTTGTCATGAGGACTTTCTTAACTCTCCAGCTCGCCTCCTGCCCTGGGACTGTCCCCTGACACCTTAATTTCTGAGGCTTGCTCTTCTGCCCACCGGACCCCTCCAGCCCTACCCACCCACCCTGGCTGTGAGCAGAGGGTCTCATCTTTCAAACCATTAAGGCAAATCCTACCCTTAATGCCGTGGAATTGCTTTCTCCCCTGCTGCACGCCATCTGACAGACAGCATCTCACACACAGAGCAATGCTAGGCTGCAAGTCTGCAGGCTTCCCCAGAGGGAGGGGTCATCATCAACTCCCATGAATCCGAGCAGCAAATGACTCTAAAAAGATGCTGAGGGACCTCCCTGGTGGTCCAGTGGTTAAGATATCACCTTCCAATTCAGGGGGCATGGGTCTGGTCCCTGGTCAGAGAACTAAATTCCCATTTACCGCTGGGGTGCAGCCATAAAAAAAGAAGATGCTAAGAGAAGCCATTGTGGTGTTGGTAGCAAAACTGAGCTCTTAGCAGGTGCCAGGCTAAACGCGTTATGAGTATGACCTCATTTTACCCTCACAGTAATTCAGTGACATGGGAACTGTTCTCAGTTCAGTTCAGTCGCTCAGTCGTGTCCAACTCTTTGTGACCCCGTGGACTGCAGCATGCCAGGCTTCCCTGTCCTTCACCAACTCCTGGAGCTTGCTCAAACTTATGTCCATTGAATCGGTGATGTCATCCAACCATCTCATCCTCTGTCGTCGCCTTCTCCTCCCGCCTTCAATCTTGCCCAGCGTCAGAGTCTTTTCCAATGAGTCAGTTCTTCACATCAGGTGGCCAAAGTATTGGAGTTTAAGCTTCAGCATCAGTCCTTCCAGTGAATATTCAAGACTGATTTCCTTTAGAATAGACTGGTTGGAACTCCTTGGACTGGTTGGATCTCCTTGTTCTGTCCTCCTTTTAACAGATGAAGAGACTCGATTTTAGGAAGGTCAAGTGACTAGCCGAAGCTCTCACAGTTAGTGTTGGAATAGGGACCCTAGAGCTCACAGTGGGGCACTTGGTCCAGGTGGGACTGTCTCTGTCCTCACTCAGGGTCCCACATTGTAAACAGTTTGCAGGGGAAGGGTGCCAGCTAGGGTTGGTGGCACCAGCTAGGCTGGGGGAATCACTGGGGACCCACATGGAAGGATGCAGAGATGCCCCAACACCCAGCCTGTAGCCCAGGGAAGAGATGAGAGCCAAGATCTCATCCTTTTTGACTCACTTTAGACGTCAGTATATTTCAAGAATATGCCCCATTTTCCATATGCCCCATTCCTGTCCATGACATGCCTCAGCCCAGATCCTTCTCATTCTTAAAAATATTTTTGGCATTAAGGAAAAGTTCTTAGTTTTTCTAGAATGTAAAAGAGATACATATGCATGGTAATCAGATTCAAATGCTTTAGAAGGTTCTGGAATAAAACATATTCTACCCCCTCCCTCCTCAACTTCTAACCCGTCCCTGGAGGTGACCAGGGCTCAGGCTCTCACAGATCCTTCCTGAGACTTGTTTTCAGTGCCCATGTCCTCTCACCTCCTGTGGGAAGGCAGCTCCCGCTCACCATGTCCTGGAAACCTCACCTATACCAGAGAAGGCAGGACGGGCCTCCTCACCCAGAGCCGCTCCCCCCATCACCATCCCAAAGGTTTCTCTGTCTCCAAGTTCCCTGCACACTCTGCACAGGGGTTCTAGGATCCCTGTGGTCCAGCAAGCAGGGCTACACTCCTGGCCTTGGAGAGGGTGTTCTGGCTGTGGACTCTGCCAGACCTCGTCTGGTTGGGGCCTGTCCTGTCTCATTGCCAGACTGACTCTGACTGCTGTTTCCAGTCTTCTGGCCTGTGATCTTCAAGCCGGGTTCCCACCATGATGAGTGGTGATTTGTGCTTCTTCATGTGGGAGACCTTTTCGTCTGCGAACACCCATCTCCTTTGGCATCCATCCATAGCTCATGACCTGAGACAGGGCGTTAGGATTCGGGGAAGTGTTTTTAGCCAAACCTGTTCCTTGAAATTTCTCTGAGTCCTTCTCTGCAGATGGAGCTCAAGACATATATGGGGTCAGTGGAGGCTGCGGAGATGGTGTAACTGGTGGGCCCTGCAGCTGAGGTCAGCGTATCGAGGAAGTGGATTCTGCAGGCTTTTCATGTTTACCTTTGTCTTTTTTTTTTTTTTACCTTTTTGTTTTTTTGCTTCTGCTCTTTGCCTCTGTGGCCCAGACACTTAGGTGTAAAGCCTCTTAGAACTTTATCTGTCCATGAGGCCCCTCTCAGCTCCAAAGCTAATGACCGCTAAGTTCCTTTAAAATATGTATATGTGTGTGATGAAAATGATTAGTGAGGGTGGATACTAATAACGATGTGTCAGCCAACTGAATTCAGACTAAAGGGAAGGACCAAGTTCTGTTGTTTGATCAATTTTAACCCTTTGTAAAAACCTTTTCCTGTTCGACATCAACTCATTTTTATGTAAACATTGGAATAAAGCTTATCTATGAATACATTAAAAAAAAAAATATGTATACGTATGCTGCTGCTGCTAAGTCGCTTCAGTCATGTCCAACTCTGTGCGACCCCATAGACGGCAGCCCACCAGGCTCTGCCGTCCCTGGGATTCTCCAGGCAAGAACACTGGAGTGGGTTGCCATTGCCTTCTCCATTGTGTGAGAGTGAAGTCGCTCAGTTGCGTCCGACTCGTAGCGGCACCATGGACTGCAGCCTACCAGGCTCCTCTGTCCATGGGATTTTCTAGGCAAGAGTACTGGAGTGGCTTGCCATTGCCTTCTCCGATGTATACGTATATATATCATTAAATACACACATAAATATATATATGTTTACTATGCTCATAGTGATTAAGTATTGATCATAGAGTCTACCTAATAAAATTTAAGCATGATTCCCTTTGACAAAAGACTGCTCAGAAGGCTCAGAAATGTTTTCATGTACATTTAAAAAGATGATAGAAATTCTATGTTAAAAATGCCTTCTTCTTGATATTATAAGTAATACTAATACCAGCTTCTTATTCCTGAAATGTTTCCTCCCGAATCTATTCTTGGATATCTCAGGTTTCCCACCTGCTTTTTAAGGGCAGTCTGGGTTTAAGGAGAGAGTCAAGGTTTTTCAAGTAGGAGGTTCCCAGAGCAATCTTCTGGTTCCCTGTGGGAATGGTCCAGGCTCCGCCTTGAAAGTTCATCCTCATTAAATTTGTTCATCTTGGTCCTTGCCATCTTGATTTTAAAAATGTTTGTAAGCACTGCTGGGGAGAAGAGTTGATGTGAGAGTCATGTAGGGGACAGAGCCACATTTGAGGGGTCACGTCAAACCCGATTCCAATTCTCCTGGGCGGGTCTTGTTCATGGTTTAGAATAAGCTGATGGTCAGGCAGCCCATAATGGTACTTTCCTTTACAGAAACCAGCACAGAGAAGATGATATATTTAAGAAATAACTGTTTTTTTCAAATGCAGACTATAATGAATGAGCATAAACTGAGAAAACTCTGTAAAGCCTTGCAGGCTGATGGTGGGGTGGGGGCTGGGGAGGGGAGCTTTCCCACAAGATTGTGAATGAAGAGATATTTTTCTTTCCCTTGACTCTTTGTTCACTACTTTCTGAAACCAAAGTTGACCTGGTCATCAGCTAGTTCCCAGAAGGAAGGGGGAAGAAGTAGACAGTGGTCCCCAGTGCATGGGTCTCTCGTTAACCTTGAATAAAGGCACTTGTTGCTGCCAGAATGCTTTTCCCATTCAAATTCTAGAGCTAGATCTTTGACGTATTCTCCTTTACATTTCAAAAGATAGAGCTGATTGAAGAGCCGATTTTCCAGAAGTTTTTGTGGAATTTCATAAGCATAGCATTGATTCACCATCTGAGCTGGTATGCCAGGAGGAGATTGCTAATCTGGGGTTCTGATACAAGCCCAGGCAAAAATGCAAGAATGAAGCCCGTGGGGGTCTAGCTCTGTGTCCTCAGATGATATGTTGAGGGGTTAGGACGGAAACAGACTTTTTTTTTTTTTAAATCAAGCAATGTCTAAAACATTATTTGGACATCTGGTTTTAGGAACATACAAGTTGGATGAAATCTAGCACATATTGCCTGCATAGGAGGACCAAGGAGTTGGAATCCAGCTCCTAAATGTTTGGTCCTAAATTCATGACTTTTGCCAACCCACCCTCCCCTTGCTTTCTAAGAGCTGACCAATGGCTGGGCTCTGGCCAGCTCCCAGTCTTCTCAGGTGGAGCCAGGATTACATCTGTGTCTTTGCATTTTGTATCCAGGTTTCTGCTGAGTCCAGCTCCTCCATGAACTCCAACACCCCGTTGGTGAGGATTACAACTCGCCTCTCTTCAACTGCAGACACCCCCATGCTGGCGGGGGTCTCCGAGTACGAGCTGCCAGAAGATCCCAAATGGGAGTTTCCAAGAGATAAGTGAGTATTTGAGTGGGGACGCATCTCCCACTGAAGACTTAAGTATAAACGGGGACATTGGGTTGACGTTTTCTGTTTATGACGCTTAATTGCCAAAGTCTTGTTGTGATGACATCAACAGGAATGGGTAAGATTATATTTCTAAGTAATCAACTCCAGGAAAAACAAAGAATTGATTCTCTCCTGGGCTCTTTTTTAATAGTTCTTTTAAAGCAGAGCTACTAAGCCATGGCTGGTCGGCAAACAAAATGGTACCTTGTTAGCATTTTTATCTTTTCTTTTCTTTTTTACTTTCTAGATAATTTAGATCCAGTCAAATGGAATATGAGTGGGATTATCCCATTTATAAAACAGAATTGACATTCTAACTTCTGGTTCCTAGAACATTACTGTCTCTTTAGAGGGATTAGATATAGAATATAAATTGCCTTAAGAATCTTCCCAACAGTGCTGTTTTTAATAGTTATTAATATAATATTGGGCTGTAAATCTTCAAATATGGTACCTGCCATTGAATTTCTAATGGTCCGTAATATTTTCCTTATTAGGTGATATAGAGGTGTTCCAATAAGATCAGTCCAAGTGTGGCCACCTGGGCTCTGGTGAAGGCATTGTTGAGAGCTGTATATTTCTTGGTCTGGCTTCAAGTTCATGGCCTTTGGATTCTCTTGGGCTGGATTTGAATCCTGGCTCTGCCAGGCAGTGGCTGGGCAGGCAACCCTGTATGAGCTACCTGATTCTTTTTGAACTTCATTTCTATAAAGTGAAGGTCGTGGTACAGACCTCCCAAGACTGAGTACAATTCTTGGCTCGTGTGAATTTCCCTTCATAACCAGTGAGATCTGAACTTCAAATCTCCGCAAGATGGACATCCAGCCAGTGGACAGATCTTGGGCTACCAGCCCTCCATCTTCCAGCCAGGGGCCAGCCCCCAGGTCTACCTCCTGAAGTGAATATGATGGTCAGGGCTGTCAGCTCATTTCCAGGGTCTCTGTTGTAGTGGTTAGAGTCTAAACAGCTTGAGAGTAATGGAAGGTAGAAATTGCTGACTCTACATCTGCATCGAATCAACTGGAATAAGCTTTTGACTTGCTTATGTACAGCTACCCTATTATTGGTCTTGACATTTGCTCTGTCTTCTTGAGATTATGTTGGAGAAGTGTCTAATGACTAGAGAAGGAACTCGGGCACAGATTTGGAAATACAAAGATAAGCTTTTCCAGAGGTTGGATGTGATGAGGAGCCTTTCTTTGGAAGGAGAGGTAGCTTACATGGCACTTGTAACTTTGACTTACACAACTCCAACCAGCTTTGTTTCCTAACAGCTCATTTAGAGATACTAATATACACTATAAATTAGAGCCAAATTATTGCACCAGTTATAATTTTGTTAGAGTGTTAACGGAAGTGATCTCCAGTTTGTTTGTGTGCTGTTCGTTCATTCATTCAGGACTTGTTTACTGCATTCTTACCAGTGAGGCGCCAGAAAAAAACAAAGAATGATTTCGTCACCTGTGGAGTGTGAGAAGGGGGTGTTTCTCATGAGCCTGGGCTTCACTAAAGTTGGTGGGTTCTTGTGCACATTCCCTATGGATATAGGACTGAGTCGGGGAGCTGTGATCATATTTTAAGAAACTGTAGCTCCCAGGTTCAAGCCATAGCTCTTGCCACTTGTGACACCACGGGCAACAGTGGGAGTCTGTCTGTCAGCTCCCACCCAGAGTACCCTGAGTGCGGAAAATCTGAGTGCTAAGCGTTTCAGAATAGTGTTTAGCACAACCATAGGTGGAGCAGATTTCCAATGAATGAAGGCTATTTAGAAGCAGTTTATTAGATTGGAGGCAGACGTTGTACAAAGAAAGGATTGTTATATTTGTAGTAGCAGGGCAATAGGACATAAATTAGCCATTTTTCCAATGCAAATGTTTATTTTCTGCCAAGATATTAAATTTAATTTTAGCTCAGGGTAGGAAGGGAATGACCTCAGCATAGCACAGGCTACCCTTGGTTTTTGCTTTAACTTTTTCAAACCATTGCGTACTTAGCAAAAATACTGCTTACTAGTGGCAGGGCAGCTCAGTGCTTTGCTGTGTTATACTTAAATGAAAAACTCACATTTGTAAGTATTCCAAAGTCCCTTCCATTCTGTTGGTTTTTGGAATGTCCAAGGAGTCTATATGGCTATTAGCATGACGCATGTAGCACTTCTAACCTTAGAAATTTAGTTTGTTGTGTTCACTTTGGATTTTCTTCATTATTAATTTTGGGTAGTCATAAGGATTTCTAAACTAATATGTCAGAAAAATCCCCCCTCTCTAAAGTTTTCTTTTCCTTTAATGAAAAAACAGAGATTCCTTGAAATGTGTTTAAGATTCATATCTTGTAACTTGGCTCCGAATGTGACCATAAAATCCACTGGTATTTAAATAATAGTGATTTTTAAAGACATCACTTCACAGAGACAAAAAAAGAAAAATAACAGGTTTAACAGTTTTCTTTGAGACATTCTAAATTACAAATATTTGATGGGCTCAAGATCAAAGCTTCTCCTCATTAGCACTTAGGAAAGCTGACCACCTGACTTGCAAGGATACCTTCCTTAAAGAAAATAAATCAAGAATACAAATGTGACATTCAATAGTTGTTCCAGCAGTCACTGACATTCCCTAAAGCGTCACTAAGAAAATACTCAAGCGCGTGTGTTCCCCAAGTCTCATTAGTTCCATATGATAAATGCTCCATGCTTTTGTAAGCTGCTGAAAGATTTTTATATTGAGTTCTGGAATTTCCCTCGCTGTTCCAGATGCCGTGTACTAATCCTCCCTTTACACATTCAGGCTGACACTGGGCAAACCCCTGGGAGAAGGTTGCTTTGGGCAAGTGGTCATGGCTGAAGCAGTGGGAATTGACAAGGAGAAGCCCAAGGAAGCAGTCACTGTGGCCGTGAAGATGTTGAAAGGTGAGGGGGGTGGTGTGGGGAGGAGGAGAAAGGGGTTTCCTTATCAAGAATGTTCCTTTTGTGTGAACTCTCTCATGGCGCGGGGTCAAAGAGCACATAGTTGACCTAGGGGTTGAGAAGTTTTCAGTATAAATCAGCATCTTGGACAGACTATTTATCTTGAGCAGTGTGCACTTATAAAAAAGAAAAGCCAGTTCTGTTAGAAAGTGGTAGCTCATTCCCTTTATATTTGGAAATGCTTAGAAAGTATTGACTCACATAGAATTGATTAATTTAGATGAGTGTTGGCATGTTGGATGCAGAACACAAACCTTAGCTTACAAATAAAGGGAAGTTGGCCTTTTTAGGGGGAGCCAAGAAGGCTCAGAGGGAGGAGGCCACTCCCTTTCCTTTGCAAGAGGCACGGAGCAGGAATGGCCCTGGTCTGGGAGAGTTGCTTAGGAAGCTAAGAGGGAGCACATGACATTGATGCTGGTGCAGAATTGCTCACATGTTCAGGGACGAGTGAGCAATGACCCAGAGATGTAAACGTCGAGAGGCGTTCATGGGAGCCTGAACATTTATGTGTTAACCTTCCAACCCTGCTCATGCCTACAGCCAAGGAGCCTGAAGACCTTTTAACCATTAACTTCATCTTCCCACAGTTTTCTTTTATGAGAAGAGTTATAGGAAACGGTTACATTATAAATCCCATTGTGGGCATCTCAGAAAAGACACCCCAAGCAGAGTTTTTCCCACATGTCCTGGCAGACAGGTCTGTTCTCAGAATGTGTGTGTTTGGGCAGTGGTGGGGAGTATCACACATTGTGGACACCCAGAGTTAGGCTTTTTCTTTCTTTCATGGGATTTTGAGTCATCGTGTCTCTTCCTGAGAGGAGGGAGCAGGATAGAAATAGTTGGAAAGGTGTTGGGTGTTTTTTTGGTTGTTTTTCCTTAGCTCTGGATCTGAATGGCTCCCCAGGAAAATGAGGACATTTTGAGCTGCTCCCCACTTTGGGCGTGATGCTTGGGAAGACCACAGACATCAGCCATGGTCATTTTAATAGCCAGTGGGCATCTCAGAGCTTAGAGAGGACCCCATGTGTCACTGTAGTGGAGCCTCCCCCGCTGAGGGGCAGGTGTGCTCTCCTCCATGGGTGTCCGTGTGGATTTTACACTCCAGGCACTTCTGTTGCTCTTCCTTTTATGAAGCCAAAGAGCTTTATGCAGCATGGCTTCTATCCATGGCCTATCCTCCTTTTGAGGGTAAGCTCAGATTTTCCCATATTGAATTCCCATATTGAATTAGTTCAATTCAGGTACTTGAGGAAGAATCTTGCCTCAATCTTCCTTTTTGGAAGCTTAACTGCGAGCCACGATATGCAGGACCTAAGCTGTTCTTGTTTGAAATTATGGAGCAGAGAGGTTTTAAAAACTTTAATTATCTTAGTATGGGAATCCCAGCCCCTTGGGAAGCCCATGGAAGGCGAGAACCTTCAGCCCCTCAAGATGCAGGAGCGGGCACACACACACACATGCACACTTTTGTCCTTGGTATGGGAACTTTTGTCCTTGTCTGAGTCCATCTGTGAGTGCCCTGTGGGCTTTGAGGGCTCAGCTTAGCAGCCTGTGATCCAGAGAAAGTCTAAAGTATGTGAAATGCCCCCATCTTCCTCCCCTTCCTCCTCTTCTACAGAAGTCCTCACAGTTGCTTTCAGGGCCCATGAAATTTGATATGGTTTTCTGAGATACCTGCGATCTACCAGAGGGTGGAATTATTTCCTGGTAGAGAAGAATGCCCCCATGTCTGTGAGGTTTGCTGGGAAAGAATTGGCCTTAGTGCCCAAGGCATATATAGTTGTCTTGACTTTTGACACTATTGACCCCAAATTAGCTCTTTGACATGGAAGAGGGCAGTTCTCTGGGCATTTCCTGCTTCACCAGTAAGATGAGAGAGGTGATTTGGAAAGTCTTTTCTGGTTCAGAAATTCAGTTTCATTCTGTTTCAACCAAATGTTCATCAACCAGCAGTAGCAAAACTGATCTGTAGCTTACCTAATGTTCTAGATGATGCCACTGAGAAAGACCTTTCTGATCTGGTGTCCGAGATGGAGATGATGAAGATGATTGGGAAACACAAAAATATCATAAATCTCCTTGGAGCCTGTACTCAGGATGGTGAGTAGGAAAAAAAAATGCATTCATTCACATAACTCAGGGTTCAGCATCAGCGTCATTTTAGAAGCATATGGATGTTTAGATCTTGCTTCTAGAGCCTCCTAAGCATGTGTTTAAAGTTCTTTATAAAACCCACCTCAGGAAGGCGTTCCTGATGACCATGCCTGGGGTTTAGGGGGAAAGGTGGATGTTGGGCGACCCTGGATGGGAAGGCCTGTAGGGTCCTGTTGTTTTTTTGGACATAACCTAGAGAGTGTTTGGAAAAGGCCATCTCATTATGTTTAGAGAGAGAGTTCCCAACGTAAGATCCTGCATTTTGGTTGACAAGTTCTTCCCTTGAAATGGGATTGAGGAATCATGTCTTGCTATGGGTGAGTCCCCAGGAGTGGCTTTAAAGAGGGGAGATGGACAGGAAGGACATGTTATCTTCCTCCGGGGAGTGAGAACCCTGGCTTCTCTCATAGATGATCTTTGTCACTTTGGGAACCAGTTTGATAATTAATAAACTTGGAATGCCTGTTTTTTGCCTCGGCAATTTCCCTTTGAGGTCTCTACCGGGAGTTAGGAGACTGTAAAGGGTTATTGTAAGTATTTTTGGCTTTGTGGGAGCCACCCACCTCTACTGCTGGAGTGAGAAAGCTGCCACAAACAATACAGAAATGAATTGGCCTCGCTGTGTGCCAGTAACATTTACACAAGAAAACAGGCTGATCTGTGCCATAGGGACTTTATTGCACGCATGTGTAAGGAGCCATGCACTAGCTCGCAGTGTTCATTGCACAACGCTTGCAATGGCCCAAGCCTGAACACAACCCATCGGGGGAATGGATAAATACAGCATGGTATATTTATATGATAGAAGCTATGTAAGTGTTCAACGGAATGATCTGGATCTATTTTTTATCAGCCTGACTGGCTTCCAGAAAGATCATGTGTAGGGGGAAACTGTTGCAAAGCTGTGTCTTTATTACTTGATGTTGCTAAAAATAATATGTCGTTGATTGATACACATGTGTTTGTAAAATTGTTAAAATTAAATGAGAGCAGCAAATTTATGGTAGCGGTTGCTTTCCAAGAGGGGGCATGACAAGAAAGGGGCACTTACAAAGCATTTCTGTTTTATTAAAGACTGTTGAGCCTACCTGGACCTGGTGTTCGTTGTCATTTGGGGGGAGATTAGAAGGCAGGTGTTCTATTTTTGTGTGTGCCGTTCTGTACGTTTAAATTAAAAAATAATAATAAAGCACTGAGTTGTAATAACTATGAACTCCTTGGCAGAGCTGCTCCAGGGCAGCTCCAGGGTTCGCTGCCTCTCCAGCTCGTGTTTTCCATCCACAGGGCCGCTCTATGTCATCGTCGAATACGCCTCGAAAGGCAATCTTCGGGAATACCTGCGTGCCCGGAGGCCACCTGGAATGGAGTATTCCTACGACATCAACCGTGTTCCCGAGGAGCAGATGGCTTTCAAGGACCTGGTGTCATGTACCTACCAGCTGGCCCGGGGCATGGAGTACTTGGCTTCCCAGAAAGTGAGTCCTTCCCCTTCTCCTCGGTTGGATGGATTCCAGTGAAAAATGTCTGAAGAAAACAGGCCATTTGGACGTGCTCATTTGCTGAATCAAGCCCTGGCCTGTCTTGTACAACCTGGAAAATATGTCTTGCATTGTTCATACTGGGGGTTTGATAAACTCTTTAACAGCCACAGTTGCATCATAGACCTGTAGCAGTGCCACAGAGTTGAGCAGAGAAGATGTCTCTTCTCAGAGATGGGCCGGCCGGCAGCCTTTGGGGGACCAGCTTTCCAGGTGGATGGCAGCGGGGTTGGGGGCGCTGCCTCTGGTGCCGATGACCCTTTGGCTTTGTTTTGTGGTTCTTGAGTCTCTGGATGTGGACTTTGGGTGTCGTCTCTGTGGTTTTGAGTTTGAAATAATGTTAAAGATTCTAGGAACGGAGATCAAATGATGGGGTGTTTTGGTAATATTGAGAGCCAGGTATTCTCGGGATTTATTTCGTCTCATTTCGTGAGATGACCCTCTGCGGTTAAAAGTTGGCCAGGTCCCCTGAGGTGAATCACTTGCATTCCGAGCATGCCGCATGCAGTTGGAACTTGAAACATCTGAGTTATTCTGAAAGCAGTTAGACGGGTGCCCAGATGTCCCCTGGGGCATTTTGGATTGGCCCCAGACGCCCTTCCCTGGCCCACACTTCGGGGACGGTCCATAGCTTCTTCCTTGGGCAGAGGTGGGTCAGTTCTTACCTGCTCTGGCGTATCATGAAACATCAGTAATTCCTCGTGTCCCCAAAGAAGTAAGAGCCTCTGGTGGGCGTGGACCCTCTGTCCCCCTGCTGGATCTTGGCCATGACAGTCATTGACGGGGCAAGTGGTCACTGTCGCATCACACCACGTAGCGATTCAGGAAGGGCCCCGCTGCACCTCCGGAGAAGGCAATGGCACCCCACTCCAGTACTTCTGCCTGGAAAATCCCACAGACAGAGGAGCCTGTTAGGCTGCAGTCCATGGGGTTGCTGAGGGTCGGACACAACTGAGCGACTTCACTTTCACTTTTCACTTTCATGCATTGGAGAAGGAAATGGCAACCCACTCCAGGAGTCTGGTGGGCTGCCGTCTATGGGATCACACAAGAGTCGGACACGACTGAAGTGGCTTAGCAGCAGCAGCAGCAGCCGCTGCACCTCAGCCCCTGCTGTCTGTAGCCAGGTGGGAACACAGCCGGAGTTACCACGTGTCCTGGTTTTTTCTCCTTAGCAAAAGAGTCCAGAGTTGAAGATTTTTCAAAAAAAAATTTTTTTTTCCTGTAAAATCTCCCAATGTATAGATTTTAGGAAACCAAGACAGAGTGGAGTTGTGTGCGTATGTACGTGTGTGTGTGCAGCAGACTTTGCCAGCTGACAAGTCAGTCAGATCCAGAATGTGGGACATTTGACAAGAAATTGCTTCAAAATGTCAGAGTCACAAAAGATTGAAGAAAAAAAAAAATCCTGCACAGAGGGTTCCAGATGAAAAGAGGCTTAAGAGTCATGGCAACTAAATGTACATATGTGATCGTGGACTAGGTCCCTGTTCTGGGTGGAAGGTAGGGGGACAGCTTTGGTAAAAACCGTTTATGAACATTTAAAATATGTATATGGACTGTACATTAGATAATGTGACTGTTGCAGTGTTAAATTTGGGGGCAGTGATAAAGATCTTGTGTTAAGGTAGGAGATACCCACTAATGAAGTCTGCAACTCATTCTTAAATGGTTCAGCCACAAAAAGTGCATATGTGTGTATGTGAGAGAGACAGAGAGAGTGTGTGGGAAGTCTGGGTATAGAGAGAAAGAGAGAGCAAGGAAGCATAAGAATTGAATCTGGCAAACATGGATATACATTGTTCTATTTTACCTTTTCTGTAACTTACAACAATTGCTAAGTAAAACCCTGGGAAGACATCCTGCCTGCAGGCTGCCAGGTCTGCAGGTCTGACCCTCTGGTCCTTGTTGCTCTGTCCTCCTGCTCTGGTGTGGAGAGGGGATGACTTTGGGGGCTCAGCAGGGAGCTGCTCCTGATAAAAGTGGTAGAAGACTGGCCTGGTGCTTTTATTAATCCTTCAGCGAATATGCCTGAGTGTTCCTGATTCGGATGCCTGGTGTGCTGGGTCAGGCTCCCTTTGGGTGACTGGAATGGATGCCATCCTCAGCCTCTTGGAGCAGGCACTGTGGGGGACAGCAGGTGAAATCAACAATCATTTCAGTTCAGTTCAGTCACTCAGTCGTGTCCAACTCTTTGCAACCCCATGAATTGCAGCACGCCAGGCCTCCCTGTACATCACCAACTCCTGGAGTTTACTCAAACTCATGTCTATCGAGTTGGTAATGCCATCCAGACATCTCATCCTCTGTCATCCCCTTCTCCTCCTGCCCCTAATCCCTCTCAGCATCAGGGTCTTTTCTAATGAGTCAACTCTTTGCATGAGGTGGCCAGAGTATTGGAGTTTCAGCTTTAGCATCAGTCCTTCCAAGGAAATCCCAGGGCTGATCTCCTTCAGAATAGACTGGTTGGATCTCCTTGCAGTCCAAGGGACTCTCAAGAGTCTTCTCTAACACCACAGTTCAAAAGCATCAATTCTTTGGTGCTCAGCTTTTTTCACAGTCCAACTCTCACATCCATACATGACCACTGCAAAAACCATAGCCTTGACTAGAGGAACCTTTGTTGGCAAAGTAATGTCTGTGCTTTTGAAAATGCTATCTAGGTTGGTCATAACTTTCCTTCCAAGGAGTAAGCATCTTTTAATTTCATGGCTGCAATCACCATCTGCAGTGATTTTAGAGCTCCCCAAAATAAAGTCAGCCACTGTTTCCACTGTTTCCCCATCTATTTCCCATGAAGTGATGGGACCAGATGCCATGATCTTAGTTTTCTGAATGTTGAGCTTTAAGCCAACTTTTTCACTCTCCTCTTTCACTTTCATCAAGAGGCTTTTAGTTCCTCTTCACTTTCTGCCGTAAGGGTGGTGTCATCTGCATATCTGAAGTTATTGATATTTCTCCCAGCAATCTTGATTCCAGCTTGTGCTTCTTCCAACCCAGTGTTTCTCATGATGTACTCTGCATATAAGTTAAATAAGCAGGGTGACAATATACAGCCTTGATGTACTCCTTTTCCTATTTGGAACCAGTCTGTTGTTCCATGTCCAGTTCTAACTGTTGCTTTCTGACTTGCATATAGGTTTCTCAAGAGGCAGATCAGGTGGTCTGGTATTCCCATCTCTTTCAGAATTTTCCACAGTTTATTGTGATCCACACAGTCAAAGGTTTTGACATAGTCAATAAAGCAGAAATAGATGCTTTTCTGAAACTCTCTTGCTTTTTCCATGATCCAGCGGATGTTGGCAATTTGATCTCTGGTTCCTCTGCCTTTTCTAAAACCAAGAATAACAAGGAGAGATAAGAAAGCCTTCCTCAGTGATCAATGCAAAGAAATAGAGGAAAACAACAGAATGGGAAAGACTAGAGATCTCTTAAAGAAAATTTGAGATACCAAGGGAACATTTGGGTACCCAAGATGGGCTCGATAAAGGACAGAAATGGTATGGACCTAACAGAAGCAGGAGATAGTAAGAAGAGGTGGCAAGAATATACAGAAGAACTGTACAAAAAAGATCTTCATGACCAAGATAGTCAGAATGGTGTGATCTAGAGCCAGACATCCTGGAATGTGAAGTCAAGTGGGCCTTAGGAAGCATCGCTAGGAACAAAGCTAGTGGAGGTGATGGAATTGCAGTTGAGCTATTTCAAATCCTGGAAGATAATGCTGTGAAAGTACTGCACTCAATATGCCAACAAATTTGGAAAACTCAGCAGTGGCCACAGGACTGGAAAAGGCCAGTTTTCATTCCAATCCCAAAGAAAGGCAATGCCAAAGAATGCTCAAACTACTGCACAATTGCACTCACCTTACACGCTAGTAAAGTAATGCTCAAAATTCTCCAAGCCAGGCTTCAGCAATATGTGAACTGTGAACTTCCAGATATTCAAGCTGGTTTTAGAAATCAACAATAAACGTGGGCACAAAAATAAGCATGTTGAAAGGTTGAGAATCATGTTGTGGAGGAAGCCCCTGGCGTGGGGGCAGGAATGGGGGGGGTGGGGGGGACTCCAGAGGTTTGGGGACCAAAGGTGATGGCTGAGCCCTCCTGCAGAGGGGCAAGCTTTGTGGAGGCAGGCCCTGCTCATTCAGAAGCTGACGGCCCCAGGCAAGACTCGGCTCTTGGCGCTGGGGAAGCCTCCAAGGGGCTGCTGCTATTGCTCCTGCTAAGTCTCTTCAGTCATGTCTGACTCTGTGCGACCCCATAGACGGCAGCCCACCAGGCTCCTCTGTCCCTGGGATTCTCCAGGCAAGAATACTGGAGTAGGTTGCCATTTCCTTCTCCCCTCCAAGGGTCAGTGATTTGGATCATGTTTGCAGTATAAAGCCGGCTACTTGTGACCATGGCTTTGGCTAAGGTTTATTGGCTCCGACAGATACCAGAGAAGTAGATTGCTTTGGGATATATTTTGCCATCAGGACAGTTACTGGATTGAGTAGATATGGGAGGGAGAGGAAGAGGGACCAAGGATGACTGCTGGATTTCCACCTTGAGAAATTGGACGGTGGTGTGATGGTGGTACAGCTTATCAGGATGAGGAAGATGGGAGGGGCAGGGGCGGTGGCAGGAATTGATTCCCGTGGGAAACCCCAGGTGCATTTCCAGTATGTCCGAGGGTCATTCAAGGGCAGATGTCCACCAGGAAGCTGAAAGCTGCAGCTTAGCTCTGGGGGGCTAGGTGAGACACTGGAGCCAGTGAAGAAGGTATAGGTTCAGGGCACATGAAAGGATGAGTTCACCTTGGGCAGGGAGGTTGGGGAGAGGCAGAAACAGAAGCTTGGAGTCAAACCCTGAGAAACCTCTCAAATCCAGAGACTGACTTAAAGCACAGGAAAAGACGGAGGAGACCCCCTCAGAGGAGGAGGAGGAAACCCAGAATGTGGTTCAGAGGTCCAGAGAGGAGTCTCGGGAAGGCAGAAGGAGGAGAAAGAAGATGATTGAGTCCCGCCCCACCACCCGCATCGCACCCTGGCCCTGAGGATCAGAGCCTTCCTGCTTTGCTGTGTGGTGTGGTGGAGAGAGAACAGAGGATCAGATGAACTCTGCAAAATGGAGAAAAGAATACATTTTAGAATGACAAGCTGAAAGCACTCTTATTAGGAGTACTGTAATCATAATTATACTACTAATCACTACCACTTTTTGAGAGCTTAATGTCCACCAGGCCTGGGGCAAACATTTTACATATAGTATTGTCCGCAACCCCAGAATAACTCAGGAACAGGAGTGTTTATAATCCCTGTCCTGTGGATAAAGATGCTGGGGGCTGTTAGGAAACTCCAGGAAACCTTTGAGCCCAGGTGTGTTTGTATCACTGTGCTCATTTCTGAGATGGGGACTCGTCAGTTCAGAGAATAAAGAGGTTGATCCCAGACCTGGCCTTTTGGTTTTCTACTCAGCTATCTTGCTCTCAGGTATTCCTGCCTCTCTGGACCAAGAAGAGGACCACTGGAGAGGCATTTGGGAGTTGAAATAAAAAAGAACTCAGGAGGAGTGTGTAAAGAATTCTGTGTGTATATCTTAGGTGTATATAAAAAAGAACAAGAAGATGAGAAGAAATGCCCTGTGCTGGGGCTTCATTTGCCAACCCAGGGTGGAACAGAGGGGACAGAGTCCTGTTTCCTAAGGCTTTGCCGTTGTGTTTCCAAAGCTCTTTGCCAAAGGCTACCTGTAATTAAGGACCTAAAACAAGTTTGAGCAGGTTCTAGATGAGGATCTTAAGGATGGTGCCCTGAGTGGAACCTGCTTCTAAAACTGGAGGGCTTATTTCGAGTAGTGGAAAATGGAGAAGCAGGGGACAGGTCAGATCCTAGCTCTGCCACATGGATTCTGTCCTGGTGGAGGGCGATGCGTTTGTTAGAGACCTGAGGCACTGTGGGCTGTGACATCTGGCTCATTGCTGATGGAGTGTAATTAGAAATTCAGCTCAGTGGATGTTGACGGGGTTGGGCTCTGTGCTGGGTGTGTAGAGGTGAACCTGAAGTCCTGCGCTTAAGCTGGAGACACTGGAGATGGACAAGTTAAGAGACACTGTGATGTGTACAGTAATACAGCGGGTGATGTGGTATTTGAGCTTTATCCCAGTTACACAAGCATTTCTATTTTTAGTGCAAAGTACACTAATTTTTCTTTTTTTATAAAATCTTAAGGATAGTTTAACCTCCAAGGTGTTTAACTTGAACAGCTGTTTTTATTTTTGCTGGTTTTTTTTTTTTTTTTTTTTTTAAGCTTAGCTTCCTCATCTTTAAAATGGCTATGATAACACCTATCTCATAAGTTGCCTTGGAAATTTAATGTGATCAGCTGTGCAGAGGCACCCAGCACACTGTCAGGGTCATAGAGGTATTTGTCTTCCTTCCCTTAGGGACCTGTTGACCTTTGTTTATTTATTTATTTTTTTAAAAAAAAAAGGAATACTAAATATTCCAAAGAGCTCTAGTTATATAAAATGGCCAGCTCTTTGCACTGGAGAACAACTCGGATTTCTGCAGATGATGGAAATTTGGCTTGACATTGATTATTTTCTTTTTCTTGGGTATTGGTTCCAAGTCTCTTCTTGTTTAGCCCAGAGGGTGGGCTTTGGTGTTTCCTAGCCCCCTGGGATGCAGGAGGCTGGTGATGGATTCTGGCTTTTACAGTGAAAATGGAGGTTGCCATCATGGTGACTCGGAGTTGAACCCTTATGTGTGGTCGGAGCCGCGTGCTCAGGGAGCCAGATTCTTCTGACCGCACGGCTTGCCAAATGCACAGAGTCTTGTCGGTGGGGAGCACGCCACCAGGAGAGTTTGGCCCAGGACTTGGAAGTTCCATTTGAAGAGGCCTCCAAAACCAGGAACCCGGCTCCCGCCCCGAACGGATCCCGGGACGGCTTCTGGGAGCTCTCACATTTCCTGCTTCCGTTCTGGCCGGGCACAGGCAGCGTGTGGGCTTCTCTTGCTTTCCCTTCAATGACCTTAGCCCATCCCGGGGGCCACAGACGTGGATTAAAACAAGGAATAGTTGGAGGGTGGGCAGAAAAAAATTATTCCTAATTCATTCTTCAGGGAGAGTTTGGCTTGCTCCTTTTTTTAAAATGGCCTGTTTCTTGTAGTATCTATCTAAAATCAGCCCATCTCACCCGTATCAGAGGGGTTGCTAGGAGTCTCTCCTTCATATAATAGTTTGCCTTTGCCCATAACCTGTGTAAAAGGCTTTGTTAGGGATGTTTGTTTACTTCTGTCTACCTTACATTTCCAAAAATAGGTGATGATTTGGGACCTCAATTACTATGTATCCTGATGAAATTTTGGTGTATTAAAGTACGACTAAAACGCTTTCAACAGCTTATGAAAGCATATCATTTGCAGAAAGGAAATATAGAAGTTATAAGGACTAGAGCTTTCTGAGACTGAAGAGATTGCATCAGTACCATGAATCGACTGTCCTGTAGTAGCATCTCAGCGCCTGGCTCCTGTGTTTGTGGCAGACATAGGTTGGGCCCTGTGTGGGGGTCAGGTGTTGGGTGAGAACTGGACAGAGAATTTGGATAGACAGGCAGTGATTTTGATATAAGCCTGGAACAGATGTCACCAGCTTCTTCAGAAACAAAATTTGAGGGAAACAGAAAAAAAGATGCAATAGGGCTAAGTCTGGAAGCACAGAGACTGCTGTGCAGACATTGTGGCCTCCTGTGGGGCACGGGGGTGGGCAGTGATGAGACCCCGGACTAAGTGGTTGGCAGTGGGAACGGAGCAGGGTGGACCCAGGAGAGGCATTTGGGAGTTGAAATCAAAAAGAACTCGGGAGGAGTGTGTAAAGAAGTCTGGTGTGTATATCACAGGTGTGTATGAAAAAGACCAAGAAGATAAGAGTAGAGACCTTGAACTTAAGGTGCCAAAGGGATGTGGCAGTGTCCTGTAGCCTGATAAAAGTGAGACTCTGGATCCCAGGAGAGAGGTCAGGATAGAGATAAGAATTTGAAGATCTTTCCTATGTAGCTAAGAATGGGAGCCATGAGGATGTATGGAAATATACAGAATTAATGGGGCAGGTCCTCTGTGTTGAGGGAGAGAAGAGTTAAGCCAAGGAATCTGAAGGGGTGGGGAGAGAGGAAGAGAGTCAGCCAAGAGAAGGGATGGGGTGGAACTCAGCAGGGGGACAGCCTCAAAAATGAGCAAGAAAACAGGGTCCTGAACTTCAGAGAGGGAAAAATTCCATTTGAGTCTTCACAATGTGAAGGATGCCAGTCAACTGAAGTCAAAAAGGCATGTGGTTTCTTATCTACCTTTGCTCTTTGAAATAGTTGGGACCTTAGTCTTTAATTAGAAAAGAAACACCAATTTTTGACTTCAGTTGTATTTTCTATCTATATTGTAAGAAGTGCTTGTGTTACCTTTTTATCCTTATAGCATTTTGAAACAAGTTTTTTTTTTTTTTTTAAATTTCAGTGCATTCATCGAGATTTAGCTGCCAGAAATGTTTTGGTAACAGAAAACAACGTGATGAAAATAGCTGACTTTGGACTGGCCAGAGATATCAACAACATAGACTATTACAAAAAGACCACAAATGTGAGTCTATGGTGATGATATGGTGGAAGAGGGTTGGAGGGGTGGCATGGAGCATTCCAGATGGAAGATAGTGTTCAGAATAGAACAACCAATGCCTTTTTATTCCCGCTCATTTGCATTACTCCTTACAAACTTGTCAATAAGCAAATTCAGGCTTAACTCTTACTGAGAGTGAAGACTCTCTTAGTAAATGTGAGCCTGTCTTATATACTGAATAATCAGCCTCTAGGATCTTCATAAGGCTCCTCGTCCGGAAATTCCCTAGCAAAGATTGGAGCTTGTGAGTTTCTGGATTAATTTTCACCTAGAAATGGGCCAGGGTGTGTTACCATGCAGGGGAAGATGTATGATCACAAGGCAACGACCCTTTATCAACATATCCGTATCTCTGCATCTCCCACACTCTGCGTAGTCCCTTTGGAGCGTATTTTTTTCTCTAATGACTCTCCAGCAAAAACCATTAGAGTGTCAGCTCTTAAAATAAACAGGGCACAGCCCAGTGGGGGCTGCTAAAGTAAACTGGTTTTGGTATACTGGGTTTTACATTTCTTCCACGCTTGCAGGGCCGACTTCCGGTCAAGTGGATGGCTCCCGAAGCCCTTTTCGACAGAGTGTACACCCATCAGAGCGATGTGTGAGTAACTCCCTTGTCGCTGCCTTCTTCCTGGGGTTGACTTGTAGAAATCTTGTCCATTCCTCGCCTTCCTTCCTTCTTTGGTGCCTTCTGCATTTCACACACGCAGAGAAGGTGCAGGAGCCCAGCCTTAGAAAGGACGGATTTTCTGCTAGGCTGGTAACCAATGCTCTGTTACTAATCTGCCTGGCTTCAAAGCACATGGGAGGTGGAACCACTAACTTGCTCCTTCCAGAGCGGAAGCTGCCCCCTTAAACTCACTCACGGATGTGCAAGTACAAAGCCGCTATCTAATTTGCCAAGCTGTTGGCATGTTCTTCGCGCTCTTCAACTTTTCCTTCTTGAGAGCGGTTTGTCGTATTTTCCCCATCCTAGGTTTGTCCTTACAGGGGGAGGCTGGTTTGGATGAGATCCACTCAGGGGATCTCCACAGAGCCTACTCCCTGTTTATCCTTTGAAAAATGTCCAACCTCGTCTTTGCAGCCTTGATAACATTACAGCAATAGAGTGAAAACTCTACAGTATTTCAATTATGATACTCTTAAAAATACTATCAGGGCTAGGCTCCAAGCGGTATTTTAGAATTCTAGCTTTGGAAATCTGGTGGAAAGATGTTACCATTGTGAGAAACTGGGTGAGAGGTACAGAGGATCGGGCTGGTCTATTTTTGTAAGTTCCTGTGAATCTATAATTATTCCAAAAGTTAAAAAGTCAGCTGAGCTACTCTTACTTGTGTGGGCAGGAGGGTTTCTGGCGCAGGCATGGAGCCCGTGCCATGGCCACCGGTTCTCTGCAGCAGTCCTAGAAGGAGAGCCTTGTGGTTTCCAGTTTTGCAGTGAGCTGCTTCTCTTGCTGTATACAAAACTGAAGTCAGTTTCATTTCTGAAACTCACCCTAATAGAATCAGTGAGGGTGTGTTTCCAGCATAGAAGCTCATGTTGATAACACTGCATAAAGATGAAGAGTTTTATTTGAAAGTGGTGGACGGAGGAAGAAAGAACCAAATTTCCATCCCTTGTTTCCCCTTCCCACCCTCCCCAAAGAGTGATGGTTTACCATCACTTATCTATTGTCTGCTGACGGAAAATTCCATCGGAATATCTCCTCATTGTCATCTGGGGATGCTTTCTGGGGGCAGGAAAGGGCAGGTTGGATGAATGGCAGGAGAGCCCTGGTCATTTGTCTTTGAATGTAAGAAGCACGGGGGAGTTTGTTTTCTTAACTGGGTGTGTTTAGGTTTCTGTGATTCAGAAGGGTTACTAATGCTGTTTTCTCCCCTCTTTGCAGCTGGTCCTTCGGGGTGTTAATGTGGGAGATCTTCACGTTAGGGGGCTCGCCCTACCCAGGGATTCCCGTGGAGGAACTTTTTAAGCTGCTTAAGGAAGGACATAGGATGGACAAGCCAGCAAACTGCACCAACGAGCTGTAAGAGCTGTTGTCTCTCTTGATGCCCCAGGGCACCCACCACACCTCTAACGCTTCTCCTGGCTGGTTCTGTTTCCTAAGGGCCCCAGGTTTCTAAATATGTCCTGAGAAAAAGAATAGTGGAGACTTCTTGGGCTCAGTCCCAGAACTGAGATAGAGAGTTCCATGGACAGGCCTGACTGTCCAAAAGAAAGAGCATCCTCCTGAGGGGGTATGCGTGAGCTTTACCCCACTGAGGTGTTGGGTGCTCGGCCGAGGGCTCCCAGCCATCACAGTGAGCCCTGCAGTAATCTTCTTGGGCCGCCGTGCTGTCCTTGCTGTGAGAGGAGGATACATCAAGCCTTCCCTCATGCACAAGCCTGAGACCCATGGGGCTGCCTCCATTTCTTATGAGTGGTCTGTCTCCTCTGCACTGTGAGTAGAGAGTGGGTGCTTCTGCAGCCTCTTTGTGACCATTGCTATAATAGATAGATTTCAACCACAGCCCTCAGGGTGAATGAACTAGTACCTGCTTATCTATATTTTACTCATATTTCAGTGCAGAGGATTAAAAATTTGTCCAGGTGCTAATATAGTCTGACTGTTAATCCTGATCTGACTATAAAACTGGTTTCGAGCAAAACCTACCCTGTACTTTAAGTGGAATTACTTGTGTTGGTGACAAGGGTCTTGTGCAGTAAAATCAGTGCTTTGAAAATGAGTCTCTCCTCCCAGCTCCCAGTGTCAACTAAGAAGAGGGATTGTTCCAGAGACTGCAGTCTCTTGGGTATTGTTTCATGGGGATTTTATATCAGTAATCCCATGAGTGCTTTTTGGTGCACAGTGGGCATCAGATGAATGATCACATTTTATAGTATATTATATAAAGGCATTTACTGTGCTCCTTGTCATTCCTGGGGCGTTTTCTACTATAGAGGGTCTGTCAAAACCCATCGTCAAGATAAGGCCTGGGAGCCTAAGCCTGTCCAGGAGTTAATCAGGAAGTGAAGACATAGCTCAGTGACGACAGATTAATTCATAAGAACCTTGCCTTAATGTGCTTTTCAAACTTCAGTTTTTCAAAACTGAGAAACCTTTGTCCAGAGTGTCAGGCAGATAACAGGAGAGCAGCTTTGGTCCTGGCAGGGGCGTGTAGGGAGGGAAGACTGGATTCCCACCCGCCCCACCTGGCTCTTCCCACAGTGTCCAGAAGTGTGGAAATGTGATGCCCTGTTAGAAGTCACGGCCACAGGGATACCGGAAGTCAACCAGGAAAAGAAATAGAAGAGTCTTTTTGGGTTTTTGGTGGTACCGCATCACTTGTGAGATCTTAGTTCCCCAGTTAGGGATTGAACCCCAGTCCTTGTGGTGAAAGCGCTGAGTCCTAACCACGGGACCACCGGGGAATTCCCAGAAGTGTCCTTTTTGATCTTGTCCTAAAGTGTAGATACTGTCCTAAAGCATTTTGGATAAATTGATGTTTTTGTAAATCAAAGTGCCTTACAGGGAAACTAAGCAGTGTCTCTTTTGGCAGAGTGAATCACCACCTCCTAATTCAGTTGCTAGGGAAGTTCTGATACCTTTTCATAACTGAGGACATCTCTCCATACTGACTGTTAAGAGTGGCTTATAGCCACACCCCTAGTCCTCAGGGAAGTAACTCACCAAGGAAATCCATCTCTTCCAGGTATATGATGATGAGAGACTGCTGGCATGCAGTACCCTCACAGAGACCCACCTTCAAGCAGTTGGTAGAAGACTTGGATCGAATTCTCACACTCACAACCAACGAGGTAAGAGCCTCCTTCCAGAAGCCAAGGGTCCTTGCTGGGGAACCCCTGTACAGCTTTTGAAATGCAGCCTCCCCAGTGGGAGTCTGAGGTACAGTTTATCATTGTTCCAGGGCTCAGATAGACTGAAACCATGTTCCTCCCAAACACTGACTTTTCTTGGAACTTCATCTTGAGAGTTCCAACTCACAAAACCAGACACAGAGGGCCCCACCTGAGGCTGCCCCTCACTGTGGCATGTGGGTGGTGGGTCCACGGTGTGTGTGTATAGGAAGATGGGGAAGGGGATAAAGATGTCCAAAACTGCAGCATTTGGATTTGAGTGGGAAGGAGCTGGGGTTTCTGTGCTGGTTGGATTCCTTGCCCTGCTTATTAGTGTGAGGGCTGCTGGTCATTACTCTGAGGGCTGCTGGTCGTTATTCTGAGGGCTGCTGGTTGTTACTTTGAGGGCTGCTGGTCGTTATTCTGAGGGCTGCTGGTCACTACCCTGAGGGCTGCTGATGGCCCATTACCAATGAACTTGCCAGGATGAAGTGAAGTTGTGCCATTCCAGCTTCTATATAACGCAGGATGGCCATAGTGTAAACATACACAGAGTCCTCCTTTAATGAGTGACTTACAGAATTTTTAAGTGAAAACTTTTGATAAAATATGTATTTTCTATAAAATGGTTATAACCTATAACAACAAAAGAAACCCTCTTCTGTCACTCACTGTCCATACTCAGTCATGTCAGTGGCTACTTCACCATGCAGAGAGAGTGATCTTTGGTTGTAGAAAGAAAGTGATGTGAGCAGGAAAGGTGATAAACCCATTAAAGCCAGGAAAAAACCCACAATAGAGAGAAATAGTGAATTAATTAGAAATATTTAATGAGAATATAGAACAGTATTCTTCCAGACAGGGGGAGAAAACCCCCACAATTGTCTTAATAACAATAGAAAAGGTTAAAACTGCCTAAACATTTTAGAAGGAAAAGAATACATTTATTTTAAAATAATGTATTTAATAGTTTCAGATTGATTTTTTTTTTAATAATTAAATGTTGTGATTTGAAGCCTTAAGCCAGCAATATTATCTGTCTGTCTGACTGTGGCTGATAAAAGGAGAGATTGCATTTAAATGAATACAGCTGACCTTCAGAAGTTGAAAGGAGAGGAACAGTTCAAGGGGGAAAAAAAAAAAGAAACAACCAACTTTCTTCTCCTGCCAAAATTGTTGTTTCTAGTATAAGTTCCTTTAACCCTAGACTTGGAATTCACTGATATCCCTAGGTTTTCTTTTCCCCCTATCAGATCTGAACATTTATGGCTCCAGTTAGAAACAGAAAAAGCACTAAAGTTCCATTTTAATGATCCTGTATCCATGCTCTATGCCATTTGTTTATATATTTACATTTAAAGTGGGCCTATTTTCACCCTGAAACTTACATCTAGCATCCTAAAATTAAAAAAAAAAAAAAAAAAAAGCAGAATGCCATATTGTCCAACGGATATAAAAATCGAAGTTCTTTCCTTCTGAAAATCATTACCACATGCTGGAGAAAAATGGTTCCATTTAGGACAAAATTTCATTTTTTATCATTGTAAGCAAAAAAGTTCTCTTTTGATGTGGTGGGCGTGTTTGTTTCCAGTTGTGTGGTTCACGCTGATGTTGTTGGAGCTGACACATCCCCCATTCTTGGATGGGGACTCTTTTTCTTGCCAAACCTGGTGATGAATTATAGGGGTGGTTTTTTTTTTTTTTTTTCCTGTCTGTTAAAATGTATAGTTGCCAACATGGCTGGTTGTGCTGTGGTCTACATCTTTTTGTCCCCTTCTCAGCAAAACCATGTATCATGGTATACTCCTTGGCTTTTGGGGGTGTGAGCAGAAGCACCCCAACATGCTAGCCTGGATGAGGCAGTGAGACCCAGTAGGGCCCCAGTTTAAAAATCTTTTCCTAGTTTGCAAACCTTTTATGTCAAGGGCCAGACAGTCAATATTTTCAGCTTCATGGGCCTCTTTGTGGATCTCTGGAGCAACAGGCACAGACAGTGTGTAAATGAATAAGTAAATGTGTCTATGTTCAGATAAAACTGGATGAACCCTAAAATTTAAATTTTAGGACATTTTACATAGTTTAATACCATGAGATGTTATTCTTGTTTTGATTTTTTTTTTCCTTTTTCCCAACCATTTCATAAAGTTAAAAGCCATTCTTAGCTCACGGGCTTCACAAGAGCAGGTAGAAGATTTTCACCCTGTTTTTAGGTCGAAAGAAATATTATCTGGGGGCCATTGGGTGGGTTTTCCAAGGGCAGCACCGCTAAGTGCTTCAGGGAGCAGAAGAGCCCTTTTTGAATTTCAAACCTGCAAAACTTTGAAATGTAACCTGCATTTTCCTAAACTGTTCTTTTCCTGTCCATTATGGATGTAACACACATGAGTCTATCCACGCCTTTTTTGAACCTGTTTACATTTTGAACTCACAGAGAGCTTCTGAGACTAATGAATTGCATCTGTGAAATTACCCACTGAATGAAGACATATTCCCTTTAAATTATCCTAGAAGGTACAATGCTGCTGCTGCTAAGTCGCTTCAGTCGTGTCCGACTCTGTGCGACCCCATAGACGGAAGCTCACCAGGCTCCCCTGTCCCTGGGATTCTCCAGGCAAGAACACTGGAGTGGGTTGCCATTTCCTTTTCCAATGCATGAAAGCGAAAAGTGAAAGTGAAGCCGCTCAGCGACCCCATGGACTGGAGCCTACCAGGCTCCTCCGTCCATGGGATTTTCCAGGCAAAAGTACTGGGGTGGGGTGCCATTGCAATAGTAAAATGTAATTCGTGACATAAATATTCAGGGTCTCAGCACTGGAAAGAGGTCCTGGACTTCCACAGCTTCTTACATCTTCCCCATTTTGCTGGGCATGGATTTGAACCATGTGGTCTACCAACGAGTCCTGGGGTCTGTGCCCACTGAGGTGACCATTCAGCTAGGTATTAGGGTTCCCTACTTGGCAATAGTTTGTAACTATCCCAGGGACGGGGGAGCCTGGTGGGCTTCTGTCTATGGGGTCGCACAGAGTCGGACACGACTGAAGCGACTTAGCAGCAGCAGCAGCAGCATTGAAGGGTAACCTAGAGGAGATAAAGTTGGGGTCTCAAGGTGGTCTTTGTGGGAGCTAGGCTGAGTGGGTCTCTCCCTGCTGGGGGTGCCCCCATCCTGTCCCGACTCCCATATCAACATCCCAAGAGCCTGTGTTTGAAATAAAAGTCTTCTCTTCGCTTCTTTCAGGAATACTTGGACCTCAGTCAGCCTCTCGAACCGTATTCACCTTGTTATCCTGACCCGAGATGAAATAAAACGTCTCTCTTCCCTTCTTTCAGGAATACTTGGACCTCAGTCAGCTTCTTGAACAGTATTCACCTAGTTACCCTGACACAAGGAGTTCTTGCTCTTCGGGAGATGATTCTGTTTTCTCTCCGGACCCCATGCCTTACGAACCCTGCCTTCCTCAGTATCCACATAGAAACGGCAGTGTTAAAACATGAATGGGCCTGTCCCCCTGTCCCTAAACAGGGTGGCGTCAGGAACTTAGCTGTACTGAGCAGGGGGGGCCTTGCCTCCAGGAGCCTGTTGGCTTGGCTTGTATATATGGATCAGAGGAGTAAATATTTGGAAAAGTGATCGGCACACGTGTAAAGAATTTATCCAGTTGGAGACTTGTAATTTTCACCAGGAGAACAAGAAGGTTGTGGGGGCATTGGACTGCCGTGGGCCACCACATGTCTGTGACCCACTGTGGGTGCTGGCTGTGGACCAGCCGGACTTGAGGCAAACACCCGTTCTGCCTGCCTTGTGAATTTTGTAATAATTGGAGAAAATATATGTCAGCGCACACTTATAGAGCACAATTGCAGTATATAGGTGCTGGATGTATGTAAATATATTCAAATTATGTATAAATATATATTATATATTTACAAGGAATTATTTTTTGTATTGATTTTAAATGGATGTCCCAGCGAACCTAGAAAATTGGTCTCTCTCTCTTTTTTTAAAAAATAGCTATTTGCTAAATGCTGTTTCTTACATAGAATTTCCTAATTTTCACCGAGCAGAGGTGGAAAAGTACTTTTGCTTTCAGGGAAAAATGATATGACATTAATTTATTAATGAATTGGTAATATACAAAACAATCTTTTTTTTTTTTTTTTTTTGTAATTTAAGTGGCATTTCTATGCAGGCAGCACAGCAGACTAGTTAATCTCTTGCTTGAACTTAACTAGTTACCAGATCCTCTGAAAAGAGAAATATTTACAAAATGTGACTAATCTGGGGGAAGTGAAGTTTTGGTTTATTTGTATTTCAACTGTGCTGTCAGATGATTGTTCTTTAACCACCTAACTGCCCGTATTAAAAGAGCCCATTGATGAGAAGGTGTGTTGTTTTGGTGCAGCTTGGTATTGGGCCCATAAACCTTTCACTGGGCTTCCCAAGACAAATGGTACCAGCGTTCTCTTAAAAAGATGCCTTAATCCGTTCCTCAAAGGAGGAACTCTCATCGAGATGCTAAAAGAATGTTCTGTCCAGCCGCTGGCCTTCTGCCCCTCTTCCCGCCAAGTTGCACACTGATCAGATCAGCCTGCATTCTCTTTGGCGAATCTTCATCACGGCTTCCAGATGTACTGGCAACAGAGAAGTCTCTTAGAATCTTCACGCCCCGTCAGAGAAAATGGAAACACTGAGTTGTTCTGCTGATAGTTTGGGGGATCCTTCCATCTTTTTAAGGGATCACTTCCGCCTCCTCTGGCAGGACCTCACCGGAAGATCCCGCCCAATGCCAGCGTCACGTTACTGCCATGGTGTTCGTTCTGTATGAACGTGTTGTGTTTTGCTTTCAAAACACCTTCTCACTCTGCTCTGGCTGTGCAACATGAATGCGGATGACACTGATTTTTAACGTGTTATGAAATTGGAGAAAGTATTTAATAAAACCTGTTAATTTTTATACTGACAATAAAAATGTTTCTACAGATATTAATGTTAACAAGACAAAATAAATGTCATGCGGCTTATTTTTTTAACCCTTGTGTCTTACCAAGTGGTTTCCCGTGCTCGGAGGCGCTGACTCAGTGCTGCGTGGTGTGATCGCCCGGAAGGTAGGCAGAGTTGGGGAGGTCTGTCGTTTGCTACTAACAGGTGACTTCTCAGAGGGCTTGGCCAGGACCCAGCAGTACCTGGGACAGGTGGCTCTAGAGGAAAATCAGAAAAGGCTGTTCAAATCCTGGCTTCATTGCTTCCTGGGACCCCAGAGTAGTCTGTGTTCCTTTCTGGGCCCTAGCTGCTCCCAGAGGAGCAAATGAAGGGCGTGGGAGAGAGCTTTGTGGATGCGCAGCTGTTGTAAGGATGGGAGACCATCAGAGGGGAGATACTTAGAAGCTCTGGATACTGGGCACCTTGAAACCTTTTAAGCTGCCTTCCTCATGATGTATGGAAACAACACTTTGCTTCAAATTTTCAAAAAGACAACTTGAGCAGATTTTTAAAATAATTGTACTGTTTCCATGCCACCAAGAATCTGAAGAGGGAAACGGCATTTTGCCTGTTAATAAATATGTGTCTGTGACTCTTAAGGCTTCATTAGATCAGCTTGCCAGCCTTCACACCAGCAGAAGACAAAAACAATCTGGCCTCTGAACTTCAGCCATGCTCTCAGAACCCTCTGGGGCTGTTGGTGGTTAAAAAGTGCCGTCCTTGGCCAGAACTCAACTTTTCAGTTCAGAATAAAATATTTCTCTTGGGAAAAAAAGACAAAGGTGATGCCGTCCTTGGCATCTTTGTTCTGTTTGAGGCTATTAATGAAGTGAAGGTCTCACCAGCCAATTGAAGAGTGACCTCAGCCCTCGTTCTGCACTTGCCAATCTCCTGCACTATTTATTATCAGGACAGGGGGATAATACCACCTAAAAGAATGGGATTTTAAAAAATGGGATAACACGGGAATTCCCTGGCAGACCAGTGGTTAGGACTCAGCGCTTTCACTCCTGTGACCTGGGTTCAATCCCTAATTGGGGAACTAACCCACAAGCCATACGGCACAGCCAAAAAAGAAAAAGATAATATTGTAAATCAGCTAAACTTCAATTTAAAAAAAATTAAAAATAGGTGAAAGCAGCCTTTTTAAGGAAGTCACGTGTATACAGGAAGACTTCTGTAGCCCTCTGGCCATCTTCACCAGCAGGCTCTCCTTGGTTGGCCAGGCTTTAGGAAGGACTTGATGCTCCATGTTCATGCAATTTCATGATGTATCTTCTATATTTTTGAGACTGTTTAGGGGCAGTTTACGGCTTTTACAATGCAAATTATATTGTTACTGGACGAAGTAAGGTGTTATCCTATAGAAGGCAATGGCACCCCACTCCAGTACTATTGCCTTGAAAATCCCACGGACAGAGAGCCTGGTAGGCTGCAGTCCATGGGGTCGCTAAGAGTCTGACATGACTGAGCGACTTCACTTTCTCTTTTTACTTTCATGCATTGGAGAAGGAAATGGCAACCCACTCCAGTGTTCTTGCCTGGAGAATCCCAGGGACGGGGAAGCCTGGTGGGCTGCCGTCCATGGGGTCACACAGAGTCGGACACGACTGAAGTGACTTAGCATAGCATAGCATAGCAGCTGATAGCTATTTAGTTTTAGAATTAGATTTCGTCATCAAGGGGGCGCCCCCCTTGCAGAGACAGTAAAAAGTCTGCCTGCAATGCAGGAGATCCAGGTTCAATCCCTGGGTCGGGAAAAATCCCCTGGAGAAGGGAATGGCTTCCCATTCCAGTATTGTTGCCTGGAGAATTCCATGCACAGAGGAGCCTGAAGGCTACAGTCTGTGGGGTTGAAAAGAATTGGACACGGGAAGGGAAGGAAAGTAATGTGGTCCATGGGAAGGATGAGAGGTGCTTTTTTTTAGATGCTTTTTAGACATAATTTTTTTTGAAACCTGCTCCCAATAAACACATAGGCAGGACTTGATAAGAATCCTAAAGCTTATGGCTCCCCCCTGCCCTCTCACCCTAGGACGAAGGAAACATTGGGAATTAGTTGAACCACTGTGTGATTGTCATAGAGACATGAACAAAAGTCAGGTATATTGGTGAGGAAGGAGGGGTACCTGGCCTTGCTGTCTCCAGGCTGGAAGGGGGCAGATTCAAGAGGTGGCCTCAAAGTCCAGCTGGTGGTGGCCTCGGACAGGGCAGGCAGGTAAAGAGTGGGGCGGAGAAGGTGGGCCTTCAAGGGATTGCCTGAGAACCAGGTACTCTGTTGCACTCTCGATTTCTCCATCCCTGGTGACCTCAGGTAGCTTCCCTCTACCAGGTGCTCTGGGAGGTTCCTTGATCCCACACATAGGAGATTGAAATGTGCAGTTGCGGTAAAACATATGGCAGATTTTAACAGCTAAGGATTGAAGACCAGCCCCCGTCCTGGGAACCAGACGATGATCTGCTGCTGCTGCTGCTAAGTTGCTTCAGTCATGTCCGACTCTGTACGACCCCACAGACGGCAGCCCACCAGGCTCCCCCGTCCCTGGGATTCACCAGGCAAGAACACTGGAGTGGGTTGCCATTTCCTTCTCCAATGCATGAAAGTGAAAAGAGAAAGTGAAGTCGCTCAGTCGTGTCCGACTCTTATTGACCCCATGGACAGCGGCCCACCAGGGTCCTCTGTCCATGGGATTTTCCAGGCAGGAGTACTGGGGTGGGGTGCCATTGCCTTCCCTGATGATCTGCTAGCTTGTACTATATAACAAACAGACTCTAGTGGGACCAGGTACAGAGACCTCTGCTATTACAAATTAGGAATTTGAGGCTCTACTTGAGGTTCCTGGGAAACACAAGCAAGGCAGCAGCCTTCTGGCAGTCCAGAAGAAAGCCGATGGATGGTGGATCGGGAGGGAACTGGTTTGGTTTATTTCTTAGAACAGGCTGATGTTGGGCAAGTCATGGATTCTATCTGGACCTTCATTTATTTCCTCAACTGTAAAGCTGATTATCACCAGCCTCATGGTCTTACCATAAGGGCTTCCCGTAGGAGCTTAGCTCAGCCCTGGCAATTGCTAATCTATTAATAAACAATTTTCTCTTCCTGAGGATTTGTATATTTGTGATTTCTTGTTTTTGGTAGATAGTCACAAGATGGTGCAACCATTACCACCATCTATAACATTTTCCTCACTCCAAAAATAAGCCCTGTACCAGTTGGCAGTCACTCCCTACTTCTCACAGCTCTGGCAAACACCAATGTACTATTTTCTTATTCTAGCTATTTCATATAAGTGGAATCATAAATTGTGTCTTCGTGTCTGTCTTCTTTCACTTACCATAATGGTTTCTAGGTTCATTCATGCCATAGTATGTATCCATACTTCACTCATTTTTTATTGCTGAATCATATTCCGTTGTGTGGATATATACACATTTATTTATCCACTCATCAGTTGGTGGATATTGGGTTATTTCCTCTTTTTGGCTATTAGGGAAAGTGTTGCTATGAACATTTGTGTAAAAGTTTTTGTGTAGTCACATGTTTTTATTTTCTTGGTAGTCTTTCTAAGCAGTGGAATTTCTGGGTCATAGGTAATTCTGTGTTTAACCTTTGAGGAACTGCCAGACTGTTTCCCAAAGCAGCTGCAGTATTTTAGATTCCCACTAACAGTGTATGAAGTTTCCAGTTTTTCCATATTCTTGCCAACACTTGTTGTTGTTCATACTTTTTATTATAGCTAGTGGGTGTAAGCTTGTCTTCTCCAAGATTTTAAAAGTTGAGGAAATGCTACTTAGGTCATGGATCAAAGATACATAATACATAAATACAAAACTGGCTAGCTTTGACATCTATAAAATGGCCAATATAGCAAAGAAGCATCAGTGGAGCTTCCCGGAGTGGAGGGCCTGGGAAATTGATCAATTCCATCTCTCTCCTCTTGACTGAGAAAGGAAGGAAGCACTCACAGATGCAGAGGGATAGAGACACTTTCTGGTTGAAATCTTTGAGTGCATCTTTCCCCAGGTCCCCAGTTTTATAGCAAATAAAATCTAGTGAGCTTGAGAATCCCCAGGGACCGATTAATGCACCATTACTTATGTATGCACATTGGAGCCTTACTTATCCAGCCTGCATTTTAATGTTATTTATTTTTTGATGTTTTTGAAGATGAAAGCGGAGTTTATCTTCTCTCACATTTCATTCCTTGGAAGCCTTGAAATGACTCAGCTGGGCAGGCGCTACAGAAGCCTTCCACGTCTTAAGTGACATTTTGGAATGGGTCCTTTCTGTGTCCTCTCTTCCTCAGGGTTTCCAGGGGGTTTTGAAGAATGCTTCAAAATTGCCTCCAAGTCCTGTCTCAGAGGTCACATGAGGGGCTACAGAAGACAGTAGATGTGAGCACAGTCAGTGCCAACTATCTGGAGCCTCCAGCAGCCCTGGCCATCCTCCCAACACCTTTGAAATAAAAGGCAGTGGATTCCTTTCATTTACAAAGTTGAATTCTAGGGTATGTAGTTCAGTGACGGAATTTGGCTTGAAATACGTTTGCAGGTAAGTGATGGGTCTTTCTTCCTGTGACTCAGAACATTGCCTTCTTTTCGAGTTGATTCTTTTGAGTGGGTTTCTCCCCTCAAATTCTTTTCTTTTCCCCTTTGATCGGAGTATAATTGCTTTACAGTGTTGTTTTGTTTCTGCTGTACAACAAAGTACATCGGCTATTTGTATACATATGTCTGACTTTCCAGGTGACTCAGTGGGTAAAGAATCCGCCTGCAATGCAGGAGACAGGAGAGGTGGGCTCAATCCTTGGGTCAGGAAGATCTCCTGGAGGAGGGTATGGCAACCCACTCCAGTATTCTTGCCTGGAGAATCCCATGGAGAGAGGAGTCTGGTGGGCTGCAGTCCAAAGTGCTGCAAAGAGTCATGCACGACTGAAGCAACTGAGCACTCACACACATATATCTCCTCTCTTTTGAGCCTCCCTCCCGACTCCTAATCCCACCCAACACCCAGTCCACCCACCTAGGTCATCACAGAGCGCTGAGCTGAGCCCCCGTGTCGTACAGCGGGTTCCCGCTAGCCATTTATGTTACGCATGGTAGCGTATATATGTCAGTGTTACTCTCCCAGTTCGTCCCACCCTATCCTGCCCCAAGTCCACATGTCTATGCGCTACATCCACGTTTCTATCCCCTCTAGTTATTTAGCTGATGACACTTAACTGAATCTTGCTGCATCCCTTACAAGTCAAAATCCTGAGCAAAATGTACTTGGAAAGGGACAGATTCATGGATTTATAAATTAAGAATAATGGAGGAAGTGTTTTCTTGGTCTGTAATTGTTGTTCAGTTCCTCAGTCATGTCTGACTCTTTGCAACCCCATGGACTGCAGCACGCCAGGCTTCCCTGTCCTTCCCTATCTCCCAGAGTTTGCTCAATCTTATGTCCATTGACTCAGAGATACCATCTAACCCTCTCCTCTGTTGTCCTCTTCTCCTCCTGCCTTCAATCTTTCCCAGCATCAGGATCTTTTTGAATGAGTCAGCTCTCTGCATCAGGTGGCCAAAGTATTGGGGCTTGAGCTTCAGCGTCAATGAACATTGATGGGTTGATTTCCTTTAGAACTGACTAGTTTCAGTGGGGCAAATGATCCCCTTCTCAAATTAGAGTTGAATTCAATGAGATTTTACTAAACACAGTGCCTGCTACATAGAACTCAAATATTAGCTGCTGTTTTATTTATCTCTTAATTGATCGAAATGTAGACAGAGGCAGATATAAAAAAAAGTGTATGTATGTATTTATAATTGTCATTTTTACCAAAGGAACTTATTCATGAAATTGCTAGTTAGCTGTGAATTTCACTAGGACCATGTTTCCCCTACTTTTGTAAATGAAAAAATATTATGTTTTAAATTAGTGAAAATAATGATCAAAATTTTCTAAAATCATGAAATTGCTTACAATATTCAACCTGTTATGTTCCCCTTTTATTTTTTAAATTGAAGTATAGCTGATTTACATGGTTGTGTTAATTATGTTCCATTTTAAAACAAGCATTTTCTCTATAAATGCTACCAGGCAATTCCCTGGATGAACTTTAAGGGATAAATCAATGCTTTCAGAGCTGTACCAGTCATGCTGAGGAAGGGTTTAAGTACCACAGTTAAGAAAAAAACAGCAGATGAAACCAAAACAGTAAATCTCAGGAGGATTTTTGTGAGAGACTCTCCTTTCTGGCTCTGCATGTGATGTTGTTACCAGCAAATCAAAATGGGTTCCGTGACAAAAGGAAATATCACAGAGAAAAACTAGAAGAGGCCTGAAATGGTGCCCTCCAAGGATTTCAACTGTGAATTGTTCGGAGGCGGTCCCAGTGACTCTTCGGGAGTTGTGAAATTAGTGTAAGTTCCCAGACAGGGTTGAAGGGGTTGGAATAAGCTCTCTCCATTCTGTGGGGGAAGATTATCAGAGATTTCAGTTGAGTCCAGGCGTCTTTCCTGGCTGCCAGTTCAAGTTTTAAATGGGAGAAGATGCCTGGAGCCTTTATGCAGAACGGGCATTACAAAAGGCATTATGTAAAACATGCCTTTTTTTACATTGCTTTGTGATTTGACCTGCTGCCTCTTCTGGAAAAAAGTCTAACTGTATCTTTGCATACACTAACACAGCAGGAGAGGAAATCAGAAACCTAGCCTCCTTCCTGGCCTGGTCTTGATACCCCCTGAGACTACCCCTTGGGTTGCTGTGTTGTGGATTTAGATTTAACCAAAATACCCAAGTTTCTGGATCACTGTTGGCCATCACCCAGTAGCAGCCAGAGTTAGGAACGAACAAGGCAAAGGCGAAACATTAAATCACAAAATGGAAGCGATGTCGCTGGGGGCGTGGTCAGAGGAGGGGCTCATCCTGCTCACGTGCAGAACAGACATGGACGAACTATGGCCCCTAGACTGAATCTGGCAGCCCCTGCTATTTTGTACTGCTTGCAAGCTCCCCATTTTTGAATGGTTGAAAGAAAATACAGAAGATCAATCTTGTGACATGAAAATTACATAACCCTCATATTTCAGTGCCCATAAAAAAAAGCATTATTGGAACACAGCCATGCTTATTCTTTTCTCTATTGTGTATGGCCACTTCACTGCTATATGGGAGAAATGAGTAGTTTTGACAAAGACCAAATGGCTTGCAAGTAAGAATATTTACTGTTACCCTTTACAAAGGGGCTTCCCAGGTGGCTCAGTGGTAAAGAATCTGTTTGCTAATGCAGGAGATGTGAGACTTGGGTTTGATCTCTGGGTTGGGAAGATCCCCTGGAATAGGAAATGGCAACTCACTCCAGTATTCTTGCCGGAAAATTCCCATAGACAGAGGAGCCTTGTGGTCTATAGTCCATGGGGTTGCAAAGAGAAAAACACAGCTGATTGAGAACACACACACACTGTACTAAAAAGTTGGCCCACCCTGGTTTAAGATCGTGAGGTACTAGGTGGATGCTAGGCCCAGGCAGGTGGCTTATGGTCAAGGATAGTATCAAATGACAAGGTTTTGAAGCTGGGGGTTGCTTTCAGGATTGGAGGGGGCTTCCCTGGTGGCTCAGACAGGAAAGAATTCGCCTGCAGTGCTGGAGACCCGCGTTCAATCCCTGAGTCGGGAAGATCCCCTGGAGAAGGAAATGGCTACCCACTCCAGTATACTTGCCTGGAGAATTCCATGGACAGAGGAGCCTGGTGGGCTATCATCGATGGGGTCACAGAAGAGTCAGACACGACTGAGCGACTAACACACTTTCAGGACTGGGGTCCCACTTGAAAGGCCTGGCAGACAGGGATGAAAGTCATGAAAAATACCCTTAGGCCAAACGGAATGTTTTCAGATCCTTTGGAGACAGTTAGTGGCCAATGTGATGTGTTGAGACAAGCCTTCCTGGCGCTGTTTCTCCCTTGGAGCCCCGTGTACCAGCCTGCCCAGGACTCTTCCAAACAAGGTTGCCACAGAGATCCTCAAACCAAAGGCTAAATAAATAATGTGGTTCTTCCAGAAGGAGGGAAGGTGAGAGGTTGACGTTCGCATTTGAGTGATGCTTGTTTGGCAGGAAGTTAATACGATCTCTCCCAGCGAAAGCACACCTTCGGGCCGTCACACTGTGTATTCCTCAGCAGGGCTGGAACACTGCGTTCAGGGGGCAGGGTGGCCTTCTTTACAGTCTTGTTGGCTGGACTTTATTTTTCCATCACCCTTGGTGTTCTTGCATGCATTAAGATTTTCATGGATGAAATGGTAGGCACACATTCTGGTCCAAACTCCTCCCTGAACACAAGGGCCATCTCAGGACAGCTGGAACTGAGTTCACAGGGACCCGTAACCGAGTATAACTTCTGTTGGCTTCCCTAAAGCTGGAGTTTATCTCTGAAAGTCAGATTGCTGAAGGCTTGAAATGACAGAGCCGCTTGCTCTGTAAATCGGCAAGCAACTCTCTCACGGATCCAGAAAAAAAAAAAAGCAAAAACTACATATGCAATAAATGTATACAGGTAATGGAGACTGGTAATAAAAATGCTTGGATCTGGTTTCAGCTTTCCCCTTGTCTTCTAAATAAGGTTTAAAGCCAATCAAACACTAAGCACTTATGTTTTCTGACCCGAAAGCAGGTGAGTTTAGTCAAGTGCAGGAGATGTGACATGAAGGGGACCCCTGAGCAAGGAAACCCAGGCGTGCGGACCTGCTCTGGGGAAGCTAAGCCTTGGCAGCTTCCCAGGGTGAAAACCTAGACTGGGCCGGGTGTGAGGGACAAGGCCAGAATGTAAGTGGGATCCCTTGAAAGGTACACAGTATGGGCCTGACCTGCCTTTCCTGGCACCTGTGGACCCAAAGAGAACCCGAGAAGGGGCCCCTGGGCAGAAGCCCCGGCGGGGGACTTGGGGTTGCCTGTGTGTGTGCATATGCAGCATTGTCGATGAGGTTTTCATGGCTTTTCAGAAAAAAACATTCTGAATTCCTCTGGTGGTCCCATGACTAGGGCCTCCAGGTTATTTAAGATCACATGTGGCCCAAGCACCTCTTAGAATTCAGATCAGTTTCAAATTTACAGAGGAGCACACAGGCTATTAAGAAAGAGGTGAGAGGGTGTGGATGGCTCCAGAATTTCTTCACAAGGTCGGGGGAGGGTCCGAAATTGGCATGGAAGAGGTTGGGGGAATCCAGAGGTTGGTCTAGAACTGCTTTTACATTGCAAGCACCCTGCTAGAAAGAAATCAAATGATTTGGTCTTGATGTTGTTATATTGCAGGGGTTGGAGATGGGACAAAAAATATTCAAAGGTCCCCACCCCCTCCTCTCCCCAACACCCACCACTTCCAAGAGGTCTAATTAGCCTGAGCAGTTTCACTTCTAAGTCCTTCACCCCAGAAGTCCACCAGATCAAGTTTCTAAGCACTCCTGACCTCCTACTTCCCCACCCTTGCAGGTAGTGAGGGACATGGGACATCCTTTCCCCACCCTTAAGAAGCCGTGCCCCAGTTGAGCTGGTGAGGGTCTCGCTCCATGTGATGGCCATGGGCAGCGTCTATCCTGCGCAGCTGACATGCTAACAGAGTTTGTGCAAAGGGAGGCTCCACTGAAGTGTTTAACTTCGCTCCCACGAGCCAGAACCAAGGGTTACAGTACATTCTAGAAAAGTGAGGCCATGCCCCATTTCCCAGGGATGAATGGTTATTTGGGTAGAGTTGACACTGGGTGAGGAGAAAAGAGGATGGGACCTGCAGACAGACGTGGCCCTTCAAGACTGCCCCAAAGCACGTTCGTGATGTTGCCTTTTCAATGGACAACCTCTGGGATGACATTAAGGCTCATTTTAGCCCTTTTCACCAAGCCAGCCAGTCACGAGCCATGTGCTGTGGGCCCAGGGACGCAGGGTGTATTAGCCTCCATATATTATTCATCATTGATATAGTTCCAGAGTTTCCTTTGCTGCTGTAAGAAATTACCACAAACTTGCTGGCTTACCACAAGCAGAATTTATTCTGCCACCGTTTGAAACCCAAATCAAGATTTCAGCAGGGCTGTGCTCTTTGTGAAGGCTTCAGGGGACAATCTGTCTGCTCCTTCCGGCTTCTGGTGACTCCAGGCATCCCTTGGCTTGTGGCCACATCACTGCCACCTCTGTCTCTGTCTTCATGTGTCTTTACCTCTTCTCCTCCTCTGTGTGTCACTGGATCTAGGGACCACCTCCACGATCCAGACCGATTACATCTTGAAATTCTTAGAGATATCTGCAAAGACCTTGTTTCCTACAAAGGAACCTCCCATTCAGGGGTTCCAGGCATTAGGATATGAAACTACTTGGGGGTGAAAGTGAAAGTGTTAGGCGCTCAGTTATGTCTGATTCTTTGTGATCCCACGGATTGTAGCCTGCCAGGCTCCTCTGTCCATGTGATTCTCCAAACTGGAGTGGGTTGAAATTCCCTTTTTCAGTGAATCTTCTCAACCCAGGGATCGGACCTAGCTCTTCTGCATTGCAGGCAAGTTCTTTACCATCTGAGCCACCAAGGAAGCCATTTGTGGGTAGGAGGGTTATCAGTCAACCTATGAGAGGAGGAGGGTGGCATATTTGAGCCTTGGCGGTTTCTCAAATAATTCTATAGTCAGGTTGGTGGAGCGTGGGGCTCCCATTCTCTCCGAGGGCCTTCTGGTGTCTGGACAGACACATTAAGCCCCAGACCCTTCCTGCCCTCATGAGAAGGGGACTGAAAGGGGGTGCATCTTTCCAGCACCTCCTTTCATGTTGGCACCACCCTCCCGTGACGGATGAGGAGGAGATGGGGCCGTGGAGTCACAGTTCCCCATTTGCCACGTGGGAGCCTGGGGTCTAAACCTGAGCTGGCCTGTTCCCAGATGTGGAAGTCTGTCTGTAATACCCATACTTCTGGCAACCGCCCAGCAGTGAGTCCTTACCTGATGGGGCAGCTTCCGGTGAGAAGGTGACCTATACTCGACCTTCTTGGAGGACAGAACAAACTGAAGAAAAAGGCACACGACCCAGGTCAGAGGAAGGCACGAGGGTCATTCTCTGGTGGACGGTGGAACAAAGAGGGAGAAATCTGCCCACGTCAAGGGAAGTTTTTAAGGTAAAATGGTGACCTGGGCTGACTGGGGTAGGTCTCAGCCCAGGTCTCTATGGAATAGGCCTCCTGCAGATGGAAGAGATTCTGGGGCGGGGAGGGGTGTCAGGTGTGGAAACAGAGGTGAGAGTGGGGTGGTGCGCCCTGGTGGCGGCTGGCCACGGTGAGGTTGTGCTTTCTCCCTCTTCTTTCAGTTCGTGCTGGTCTTAGCTTGGGAGGCCATAAAAAATTACGACAGGTTGTTAAGTGAACAATAGACATTCACTTCTCACAACTCTGGAGACTTGACATCCAGTATAAAGGAAGGACGGCGGTGAGGGCCAGCGCACTAAGCACGGCGGAGAAGAGCTACCCCACGACCGAGGTCAGGAAGGGTGGCGGTGAGGAGAGATCCCTTGTCCAAGGTAAGGTGCGATGGCTGTGCTTCGCTGGCCGGGAGCAGCCGGGATGAGATACCCCACGCCCAAGGTAAGAGAAACCCAAGTAAGACAGTAGGTCTTGAAAGAGGGCATCAGAGGGCAAATACACTAAAACCATTCTCACAGAAAACTAGTCAATCTAATCACACAAGGACCACACCCTTGTCTAACTCTATGAAATTAAGCCATGCCCGAGGGGCAACCTGGGATGGGCGGGTCATGGTGGAGAGAGATGACAGGGTGTGGTCCTCTGGAGAAGGGAATGGCAAACCACTTCAGTATTCTTGCCTTGAGAACCCCATGAACAGTATGAAAAGACAAAATGATAGGATACTGAAAGAGAAACTCCCCAGGTCAGTAGAGGCCCAATATGCTACTGGAGATCAGTGGAGAAATAACTCCAGAAAGAATGAAGGGATGGAGCCAAAACAAAAAGAGTACCCAGCTGTGGATGTGTCTGGTGATAGAAGCAAAGTCCGATGCTGTAAAGAGCAATATTGCATAGGAACCTGGAATGTCAGGTCCATGAATCAAGGCAAATTGGAAGTGGTCAAACAAGAGATGGCAAGAGTGAATGTCGACATTCTAGGAATCAGCGAACTAAAATGGACTGGAATGGGTGAATTTAACTCGGATGACCATTATATCTACTACTGTGGGCAGGAATCCCTCAGAAGAAATGGAGTGGCCATCATGGTCAACAGAAGAGTCCGAAATGCAGTACTTGGATGCAGTCTCAAAAATGACAGAATGATCTCTGTTCGTTTCCAAGGCAAACCATTCAATGTCACAGTAATCCAAATCTATGCCCCAACCAGTAACGCCGAAGAAGCTGAAGTTGAAAGGTTCTATGAAGACCTACAAGACCTTTTAGAACTAACACCCAAAAAAGATGTCCTTTTCATTATAGGGGACTGGAATGCAAAAGTAGGAAGTCAAGAAACACCTGGAGTAACAGGCAAATTTGGCCTTGGAATACAGAATGAAGCAGGGCAAAGACTAATAGAGTTTTGCCAAGAAAATGCACTGGTCATAGCAAATACCCTCTTCCAACAACACAAGAGAAGACTCTATACATGGACATCACCAGATGGTCAACACCGAAATCAGATCGATTATATTCTTTGCAGCCAAAGATGGAGAAGCTCTATACAATCAGCAAAAACAAGACCAGGAGCTGACTGTGGCTTGGACCATGAACTCCTTATTGCCAAATTCAGACTGAAATTGAAGAAAGTAGGGAAAACTACTAGACCATTCAGGTATGATCTAAATCAAATCCCTTATGATTATACAGTGGAAGTGAGAAATAAGATTTAAGGGCCTAGATCTGATAGATAGAGTGCCTGATGAACTATGGAATGAGGTTCGTGACATTGTACAGGAGACAGGGATCAAGACCATCCCCATGGAAAAGAAATGCAAAAAAGCAAAATGGCTGTCTGGGGAGGCCTTACAAATAGCTGTGAAAAGAAGAGAAGCGAAAAGCAAAGGAGAAAAGGAAAGATATAAACATCTGAATGCAGAGTTCCAAAGAATAGCAAGAAGAGATAAGAAAGCCTTCTTCAGTGATCAGTGCAAAGAGGAAAACAACAGAATGGGAAAGACTAGGGATCTCTTCAAGAAAATCAGAGATACCAAAGGAACATTTCATGCCAAGATGGGCATGATAAAGGACAGAGATGGTGTGGACCTAACAGAAGCAGAAGATATTAAGAAGAGGTGGCAAGAATACACAGAAGAACTGTACAAAAAAGAGCTTCAAGACCTAGATAATCATGATGATGTGATCACTGACCTAGAGCCAGACATCTTGGAATGTGAAGTCAAGTGGGCCTTAGAAAGCATCACTACGAGCAAAGCTAGTGGAGGTGATGGAATTCCAGTGGAGCTATTCCAAGTCCTGAATGATGATGCTGTGAAAGTGCTGCACTCAATATGCCAGCAAATTTGGAAAACTCAGCAGTGGCCACAAGATTGGAAAAGGTCAGTTTTCATCCCAATCCCAAAGAAAGGCAATGCCAAGGAGTGCTCAAACTACCGAACAATTGCACTCATCTCACACGCTAGTAAAGTAATGCTCAAAATTCTGCAAGCCAGGCTTCAGCAATATGTGAACCGTGAACTTCCTGATGTTCAAGCTGGTTTTAGAAAAGGCAGAGGAACCAGAGATCAAATTGCCAACATCCGCTGGATCATGGAAAAAGCAAGAGAGTTCCAGAAAAACATCTATTTCTGCTTTATTGACTATGCCAAAGCCTTTGACTGTGTGGATCACAATAAACTATGGAAAATTCTGAAAGAGATGGGAATACCAGACCACCTGATCTGCCTCTTAAGAAATCTGTATGCAGGTCAGGAAGCAACAGTTAGAAATGGTCATGGAACAACAGACTGGTTCCAAATAGGAAAAGGAGTACGTCAAGGCTGCATATTGTCACCATGTTTATTTAACTTATATGCAGAGTACATCATGAGAAATGCTGGACTGGAAGAAACACAAGTTGGAATCAAGATTGCCGGGAGAAATATCAATAACCTCAGATATGCAGATGACACCACTCTTATGGCAGAAAGTGAAGAGGGGCTAAAAAGCCTCTTGATGAAAGTGAAAGTGGAGAGTGAAAAGGTTGGCTTAAAGCTCAACATTCAGAAAACGAAGATCATGGCATCTGGTCCCATCACTGCATGGGAAATAGATGGGGAAACAGTGGAAACCGTGTCAGACTTTGTTTTTCTGGGCTCCAAAATCACTGCAGATGGTGACTGCAGCCATGAAATTAAAAGACGCTTACTCCTTGGAAGGAAAGTTATGACCAACCTAGATAGCATATTCAAAAGCAGAGACATTACTTTACCAACAAAGGTTCGCCTAGTCAAGGCTATGGTCTTTCCTGTGGTCATGTATGGATGTGAGAGCTGGACTGTGAAGAAGGCTGAGCGCCGAAGAATTGATGCTTTTGAACTGTGGTGTTGGAGAAGACTCTTGAGAGTCCCTTGGACTGCAAGAAGATCCAACCAGTCCATTCTGAAGGAGATCAATCCTGGAATTTCTTTAGAAGGAATGATGCTAAAGCTGAAGCTCCAGTATTTTGGCCACCTCATGCGAAGAGTTGACTCATTGGAGAAGACTCTGATGCTGGGAGGGATTGAGGGCAGGAGGAGAAGGGGACGACAGAGGATGAGATGGCTGGATGGCATCACTGACTTGATGGGTGTGAGTCTGGGTGACCTCCGGGAGCTGGTGATGGACAGGGAGGCCTGGCGTGCTGCGGTTCATGGGGTCGCAAAGAGTCGGACATGACTGAGCGACTGATCTGATCTGATCTGATATGGTCTCAAGTGATTTGATTTTGGGAAGAGCTCTCTGTGGCTTGCTCAGATGGTAAAGAATCTGTCTGCAACACCGGAGACCTGGGTTTGATCCCTGGGTCAGGAAGATCCCCTGGAGAAGGGAATGGCCACCTACTCCAGTACTCTTGCCTGGAGAATCCCATGAACAGAGAAGCCCAGCAGGCTACAGTCCATGGGTCACAAAGAATCGGACACAACTGAGCGACCAACACTTACTTTTCTCCTTGGCTTGCGGGTGGCCACCTTCCTACTGAGTCCTCACAGAGCCTCTCCTCAATGTCTATGGGGAGAGAGAGGACAGGGAGGCAGAGGGCTCTCTTCCTCTTGGTTTAAGGCCACCAGTCCTGTTGGATTCAGGTCTCACCCTTATGACATCACTCATCTTTAATGACCTCCCTAAAGGCTTTGTCTCCAAATGCAGTCACGTGAGGGAAGCAGTCACAACAACTTCCATGTGAGTTGGGGAGGGATACAGTTCAGTCCACAGCTGTCCTTTTCCCTTTCTTTCCTCTCTCCTTTTCTTCCTGGCCTCATATCCAGCCCTCAGATATTGTCCCACAGGAATACAGGCTGTATTGCTCCACAGACCACAGCCAGGAGCTGCAGGCATGACAGCTTGTCTCTCTGAGCCAGGAGGGGTAGCTTCTGTGTAGACATGGGCTTCAAAGCCAGGACTGGCATCTCCTGCACACCCTCACTGCAACCCCCTTGGTTCCAGACCACAGGGAGCCCCCACGGCCTTCACGTTGGGGTGAGAAGGGGGCACAGCAAGGCAGGTGGCCCAACCCAGGGGAGTCCAGAAGCTGGACTTCAAACTCAGCTCTGTCCTCACCAGCTGGATAGTCCCAGGCAAGCCCTTGGTCCCCTGAGAGTCAGATCTCTCATCTACAACACAGGGGCAGTTGTGAACTTATCCCCCCTTCCCAACCCAAACACAACTGTTGTCAAGTAACTTTGGGAAAAACCCTGGAAAGAGGCAAAACAGGAACAGGTCTAAAGATCATTCAAAGCAGGTGAACATGACTATAAATAAGAAACCTTGAGGTCGGGGCCATGAAGATGTCTCTGCCACTTCCAAGTTCACAGGTGAGCTTTGCACACGAGGGAGTGAGATCGGGTCCTGTGGACAGTGACTCTTTGTTGCGGATAAAGCAGTGTGAGATTCTCCAGTTCTTTCTGGCTGCATGAGGCATGTGGCTCTGGAGAAAGAGAGATTTGTTCACTCAGTGCACAGGGGAATGTCTTTCTCTGGGGAGAAAGGCATACTTGCTACGTGTCCTCTGATGTCAGGATGTCTTCCAGGATGAGGGTAGCCTGGCAGGCCTGGTCCCTGTACTTGCCAGATAAACACAGTCAGGATCCTGTCTTTTCCCACATCTGGGGTTCTGAAAAAAAATACCATCAAGGAGAAAGGAGAAAAAGCCATTTTTCTTTGCAGGTAATAAATCTGATTTAAAAACAACAACAACAACTGTAGAAGGAGGGTCAGCTACTTGGTTGAAGAAAGTCTTTCAAAATAACAGAAATATGGTCCAGGATGGGGTTGACCTTGTTAAAACAAGCCTAAGGCAGAGTTGCTCACATCTGTCTTTATGTGGCCAAGGAAGTTGTAGAAAGAGCAGAGTGTACAAAGATGCTGAAAATGGCCCATTTGAGACACCCTCTCTTCCTGCAGTATTCGGGATTTTATTGCCTAGAAATAGGTGGCCCAGCTATTCCTGACACAGATTGCTGCTGCTACTGCTAAGTCACGTCAGTCGTGTCTGACTCTGTGCGAGCCCATAGATGAAAGCCCACCAGGCTCCTCTGTCCCTGGGATTCTCTGGGCAAGAACACTGGAGTGGGTTGCCATTTCCTTCTCCAATGCATGAAAGTGAAAAGTGAAAGTGAAGTCACTCAGTCGTGTCCGACTCTTTGCGACCCCATGGACTGCAGCCTACTAGGCTCCTCTGTCCATGGGATTTTCCAGGCAGACACAGACTAGCCTGTTTACTGTGACCTTCTCTTGGTTTTTTCCTTGCTGTGTGATCTTGGGTAAGATGCCTAATGCCTCTGAGCCTCCAGTGCCTCATTTTCAAAATGCAGGCGAAGAGATGGACAAGGGCACCTGCCCTCTAGGCTCACTGTGAGGCTGAGGAGGGATGATGTTGCTGAGGGTCTCGGTGAGGAGGCAAACCCCTACGGGACACACAGGCGGTGGGAACACAGGTGACCATATCACAGCGGTTTCACTGGGCCTTGTGTTTATCAGTTCTGCTTCCTTCTGGAGGTTAGGGAGATTCCTCAGGAGAAATCACCTGCAATTCGAGAGGGACTGCCCTCCCCTAAATTCCTGAACCATTAACTTAGGGTCGCTTCTGATTCCCAGAAAACACCTCTTAGGCATTGAATGATTTCCATCGGCTGACGGCACAGCATGCCAAGCTGGAGGTGGCTGAGTGCTTGGAATTCACCTTGTCCCAGTCCCTCCTCAAAGAGGCCTGGAGAAGGGGCGCTGGAAGCCGGCCCAGCGACATACAGAGGAGTTGGTCAAAGAGTTGGGATAGGAACCCAAGTCTCTTGGCCTCCAGCATCAGGATAGTGCCTAACAAATGAGCCCTCTCTTTTCTCTCCTCTTGGCATGTTGAAATCCTGCCTCAATCCTGATTAGCACAGGAGAGCAGGGATCTAAAATGGTGCCAGTGAACTGGGCAGTGTTTGGCCTGTGGTGTGTTTCAGTCTAGGGGGGACTTGGTTCTCGGTGTTAAAATTCAGAAGATGTCACACAAACAAGCGTATCTCAAGCCTCTCCTGGAAATTCAGATGTAGGCGACACTGGCGTCGCATGGCTATTGAGCCTAGAGCAGATTAGCATGTATCCCCTTTAGACCAGGCACGTGAGCCCTACCTGGCCAACCCCTACCTGGCCAGCCTCCCTTCTCAATGCACCTGCCTGGGCTCAGTGGGCCTGAGCCTGTGGCACTCAAGTAGAACAGCTCATCAGAAAACACGTCTGGGCCTCAGGTGGTTCCTGTTTTTCTGCCTATCCTTCCTCTCAACCGGTTAACCTGGCTTCAGGTGAAAGTGAAGGCGACAAGGCATCCCATTCCATAATGGTTATTTTCCTAACATCCCGTTTGAAAACTGCAAACTTTCCAGAAGAAACCTTTGTTTTCTTTCCCAGTTGACCTAGTTGCAAAGGAAAAAAAATCTCGTTTTCTTAAAGAGCCACGACATTGCTGGTGTGGTGTGTGGACAGACTGGTCAACCTTTCCATTAGGAACACTTTCCTGGGCTTTAAAAACTCAGCCATAAAGATGTGTTTTGGAATGAAGTTGGTCCTCCCCAGTGGAACCTGGGAATCTCAAGGACTCTTTCAAAACATCTTTCTCTCTTGAAGTGCAAATATGTGTGGTTTGCGGAGTCCTCGACCATGTTTGGGGTTTGGGATTTTGCTGCATGACTCTTTTCCAACCTTTAATTTTGAAACCATCATCTTCTCTATTTATTTCCATGGTTAAAATTGGTATTTTCTTTCTTTCTTTTTTTTTTTCTATTGGAAGAGGTCTGCATGAAAGGGGTCATTGTCCAACCCTCCCCTTTGGGGTACACACAGGCCTGGGACCGTGGCAGAATCCCTAGAGTGGATGTCTCTTAAGCATGTTAATTGATATTACCTGACAACAATCAGTGGCTGCGACTCAGTTTACAAATGAGGAGGTTGCCTTCCCAGCAGTGCTTTGCTTGTTATTCTCGTTTAGATCCTTGCCTGCCCTTTGCAGGTGTGTTTGATGATCTTGATGGCTTTGATGATCAGGAGATAGAGTTGCAGACTTATGATGGTTGTCGGGGAAAATTTGAAAAATCTGTTCTGTGCCACTTATTCTATTTTCCAAGAGTTACTTGACATAGGAAGTATGAAGAGGTGGCCCACAGAACGTGACCCAATATGTGTCCATTTGCTCCACCCATGCCAACTTCTCCAAGTCTTCTATTCTTAGCTCCCTAACTCGGTCAAGACCATTCGTCAGCCTCCCAAGCCGGAGACTCTAGATGCGGACTTGACTCATCCCTCCTGTCCTCTCCAGTGTCCAGTAACCACCACTTCCTGCCCATTGTCCTCTCCTGACTCTGTCCCCTTCAGTCCCATCCCTACAACCACGGCCTTGCCTCTGCCCTCCCATCTCTTCATCTCCTGATTAGCCTGGCCATCACTGTCTCTCCCCAGCAGCCAGGTCACCCCTGACCCTGCTGGCAGTTTTAGTGCTAAAAAAAAGTCATGTCTCATCCCATTTCCTTCTCTTGTTTAAAGAACACTTTCCTGACCCCTACTGTCTCAGGATAAAATCCAAATTCTGAAGCATGACATATAACCAACTTTTCACGTCTATCATCCACTCCCCCAACCCCCCAGGGACCTTATGTTCCTGTCACTCTGAGTCCATCCTTTCATGGACAACCTGTCCCCAAGCTAATGCTCTGTCCTCTTTACCTAGAATGGCTTTCCCCCGATGCTTTTATTTTGCAGACTCTTTGAAGGCCTAGGTCAAATGTCACAGCCCTTGAAGGGCTTTCTTGGTCTCTTGCGGGTAGAGTTAGAACTTTTTTCAAAGCTCAGCAATATCATTTGTCATCATGTATTGTGTTTTCTCTTTCTTTGGGTCTTATCTTCCCCTGGACTGAATACTGTGATGATAGTATTCTAGATCTTCATGGATCTTCGAATTTCTTTCACCTAGTAGAGTGTCTGGATCCATAGGAGATATGTCATCAGTACCTTATGAATTAAATAATCATACCTTATTATAAAGTGCTTGGCATGCATCAGGGTCCATTTCAAATACTTTGTACATTTTAATTGTCAAAACCACGTTTTGAGGCATTCTTAGCATTCCAATTTGGAGAAAGAAATGGCAACCCACTCCAGTGTTCTTGCGTGGAGAATCCCAGGGACAGAGGAGCCTGGTGGGCTGCTGTCTATGGGATCGCACAGAGTAGGACACGACTGACGCGACTTAGCGCAGCAGCAGCATTCCAATTGCTTTTGAGATGGCAAGAGACATGGAGAGGTTATATGAGTTACCCAAGGTCACACAGCCTGGGTTACATTCAGCCTGCCTGAGCACAGACCCTATCTGCTGGCTAAATCCTGACATTAATCTGTTTTCCAGTAAATGAGTCCCATGCCAAATGCCCTGAAATGTTGAACCTCAGGGACAAAGGCATAGACACACTGGCCCCTTTATTATTAATTTCATCATCACACTCGTCTTTTAGAGAGTCCCTCTGAGGTCAGCAAATAGACACTGTGCAAGCCTGCAAGCCCAAGTGTGATTGAGAGTTTTTTTATGTTTGTCCAGGATACAGGTTCATACATGAATGACCCAGCGTGACTCTGGTATGTGGCTGAAGTTTCCCCAAGGACACCAGGCAGGAGAGCCGAGGTAATTACCTCCTTCCTGGAAGAATGTGGATGGGGTTCATTTGTCTGGAATGTTTAGGTACAGTCTTCCCTGGAGGTGGGGACCTGAATGAGGACTCCTCCCAGAGCTAGTCCACTTTGGAGGCAGGCGGACTGGAAAGAACAGAGGACTGGGCCTCGCCAGGGTTCCAGTGCTGGCTCTGACACCAGGGGAGGCATCTGTTGCTTGTCTTTCCAGCATAATTCCCTCTTTCAACCCTTCCCAACAATCCCCACTCTCTGTTTCGCTGCCCTGAGTGGTCTGGGGGAATGGATTCACCAGCTAGCCCCAGGGATGGAGAGTGAGAAAAGTGAAAGTGCTAGTTTTTCAACCATGTCCAACTCTTTGCAAGTCCATGGACTGTAGCCCACCAGGCTCCTCTGTCCATAGGATTCTCCACGCAAGAACACTGGAGTGCGTTGCCATTTCTTTCTCCAGGGGATCTTCCTGACCCAGGGATCAAACCCAGGTCTCCTACATTGCAGGTCCATTCTTCACGGTCTGAGCCACCAGGGAAGCCCTGGAGCATTAGAAGGTGAGGATAATCAGCATTTTCAGGCATGGACAGGAGACCCCAGCCAGTCCAATCAGAGGGCAATGAGACTTGCTTCTCCCCTGAATATGCCTGAGTAATTCTGTAACCTTGGGGGTTTGTTACAAATGCAAATTCTTAGGTCCTACCCCAGACCTACTGCGTCAGTCTCTGAGTCAGAGCCCAGGAAACAAGCCCTCCAGGTAATTCTGATGAATTATCCAGTTTGAGAAGCGTTTCTCTACTTCATTCAATTTACAGATAGTTAAAAAAAACAAATCAAAACAAACAGGCACAAAGGAGCGAGGTGATTTGCCCAAATTTATGCAGCCAAGCCAGGTCTCAAGGTAAGCTGTGCTTCCACCCACATCATTTAAGAGGCATCTCCATGTTTCCATCAAAGTGTAAAACAGCAACAGAAATCTCCTCACCTTTGAAAGTCCTCCCCTACCCAGTCTCCAGGTGTGAAAATACATTTCACTTGCTCTAAGGTTATGTGAACTGAAGCCTCACTATTATTCACGTTTGTGTGCCCTATCTCAGACTTGGCGTCGGCCTCAAGAGACCCTGGAGTTGGTGAGGACCACGTACTGCCTGAGGAGGCAGGGCCACCTTTGACCCCAGCCCTAGGGCATGCTGGGAGAAAGGTGGGTGCCATCCTTTCTGGGGTCAAGGTCCTGTTCTCTTGGCTGGCTCCTTCCAACTTGATCTGGGCTCCCAGTGTTGGTTCACCACCCAAGGCTCTGCTCCGTGTGTATGTGAGAGTAGGTGGGGGTGCAGGGTGGGGGGGGGCACGGCTGGTTCATGGCCAGAGTCATGGCTCCAGTCTGGAAGTCCAGGCATACCTAAGTCGTCTCTCGTGGCTCCCCAATGCCATATTAGGCTGCCCCCTCTGAAGGGTGGAATCTCTGACTCATCCTCCCCCTCCCCCCACACCCTAACACTCCTGCCAGTTTTGGCCAAGATTAGAATTCACTCAAATCTGTGGGTTCTAAGGTTTATGTGCTATTTCAGTTTGGCAAATGACTCGTCCTTGCTTCAAGTTAGAAAAAGAAATCCTTTCCCAAAAGGAGTTTGGGAAGGATTTTCTGGATGACCCAGTGGTTTGGGCAATTGAAAAGGTGATGATTTCATTGCACGTGAATTAGAAAGAAGTTGACCACTTCTGAAATACATCCAAGCACACCTGGGGGTTAATAGATGAGAAGCAATGAGACCTTCTCATCAGAATGATAATCTGATTTACCCTCCCTGAGTGTCCTTTAAGTTTCTAGCCCTGTGCTAGGTCCTCTCTGGGCATTTTATTAACCCACACTGCAATCCCAACAGGTAGGCAAACTTTCCCCATTTTAGAAATGAGGATCAGAGAAACCAAGTTCAGAACCTGCAGTCACATAGCTGAGAGGTGGCGTTGGGACAGAAGCTCTGGTCTTGCCACTGTGATTGTCCTGATTCTTGGCAAGAGGCAGAGGTTTTGCTCTGCTCTCCAAGACAACCGGCTGTGTGGTCCCTGCCCCTTTGCTTCAGATTTGAAAGATTTGAAAGGTGAATCAGACAGGGTCCTAGGGATATGAGCAACAGATCAGGAAACTGAAAATGAGGGTTGGAATCAGGGAACCGTAGACCAGTTGGGGCAGAAGGGCTGGAGTGTGGCTGCCCTGAGACTCTTGGCAGAGGATGGAAGCTCCATCCAAGGTGCTGCCACTCGAACAAGGATCATTTCCTACTTTTGCTCCTCTGTTCACAATTCAGATTCCACGGAAAGGCTGTGTGGTGGGCTCCATCAGGCTCAGATGCCATCTCTTCACTGAGGAGGGTGGGGCATCTTGAATGACCCTCGCATCACACAGCTTGCAAATTTCCAAAAGGAAACCAGGATGCCATTCCTGAGACAGAGGAGGAGAGTGGGTGTTGGACTGGCTGCCAGAAAGGCAGAAACACACACCACGCCAGGTGTTGGTGGGAACCCAGACAGCCCCTGGCCCGCTGGCTGTGGGCTGAGTCTTTTTTTTTTTTTTTTTTTTGTCCTCTCACTAACATCTCCAGACCTAGATGCATTTCTAAGTCTGGTAACCTGAAGAAGACACAAGCCCTGGTGGCTTAGGTGGTAGAGTCTCCCTGCAATGCAGGAGACCTGGGTTCAATCCCTGGGTCAGGAAGATCCCCTGGAGGAGGGAATGGCAACCCACTCCAGTATTCTTGCCTGGAGAATCCTGTGGACAGAGGAGCCATGGGATTGCCAAGAGTCGGACACAACTGAGTGACTAACACACGAACCTGAAGACCTTGGGTCCAGGCTGACTGTACATCCTGAAAGGTGGCTTTGAGAGATGGGCCATTTGTGATGATGTTGAGAGATGACAGCCTGACATAGCTCAAGCTCCTCCTTCGGAGCATGGCCTCTGACCTGGCTAAGCTGCGCCCGAGGGGTCTGTGCTGGTGGAGAGGGTGATAGGGTCATGCACACCAATTATGAAAACTCCCTGTCACTCTGCAAACTTTGAAGCTCTGGGGCAGAAAGGGCCGGGAGATAATGAGTGGGGGATGGAACAAAATACTTCCCGCTAGCCTGCCAAGAAACACTCCCAGGATGGACAAGGAGGAAAATGCTGGAGAGGGGCTTAGAGGTGACTCATGCCAAGCCTTTGACTTTCAGAGCGAGACTGAGGCTGGAGAGGGGAAGACAGCACCCAAGGTGGTACCGTTGGTGAATCAGGTTCCTCCTCTCCTCTGGCCATGCCCCTTGCATTCCGTCTCCCTGCCACCCTGATCAAGTACTGACTGTGGGCACTCGGTGGATGCACTGGGACTCATGAACCTACTTCTGCCCCCAAGGGAGTTTATTGCCCACAGCGGGGTGAGCAGAGAAGTGGAAAATCACCATGAGGCCGAAGGTGATGGGTTTTACTTCCGGGACTCAGGGGGCACCTCTCTGGCCTCTGATGGTCCCCAAACCTTGCATCTTTGTCATAAGAAACATAGTGAAGCTGTGAATAATTGAAAGAGACAGTATCTGTGGAAGAGGCCAGTGGGGAGTTGGTATGTGTATCTGTGCAAACATGTGTCATGTGACTGAAGTCTGGGTCATTTCTCTTTCTCTTCCTCCTTGTCAGGTGATGCTGGGAGCTGGGGTTATTAGTTGAGTACTTGCTCCCAGGATGAGATCGATGATTATCATGCTTTCTGTGGTCTCCTGTGTTCCCATGTTCTCGGATTGGCCAGAGCTTTTCAGAATGAAGGATTTAAAAATCTCCTGGTGTTGGCGCTCCCACCTGGGCCTTGGCTGCTCTTGTCTGGAAGCTCAGTTTCTTTTGTCTGCACCTGTTCTACCCTCACCATGGTCCTCTAAGTCCCGCTTGTCCATCAGAAGCCTTTTCTGCATCTCAGTCCCAGGAGCCTACTGTCTGCAGAGTCCGGGTGACGTGCTCGGGGCCTGCTCACAGTTTGACTCTTCAGTAGGGCCACCTGCTTGGGCATCCCATGTAGCTCAGTGGTTAAAGATTCTGCCTGCCATGCAGGAGGTGCAGGAGATGTGGGCTTGATCCCTGGGTCGGGAAGATTCACTGGAGGAGAGCCTGGCAACCCACTCCAGTATTCTTGCTTGGAGAACCCCATGCACAGAGGAGCCTGGAGGGCTACAGTCCATCGGTCGCAGAGAGTCAGACACGACTGAAGCGGCTAACACACATGAGTGCATGGGGCCATCTGCTTACAGTGAGGATAAATGATTAATTGAACCCTGTCTCAGCTGGACTCCCGGTGTTTGCCCACCTGCCTTCTCTTTATAAGTGCACCCCCAAATACCTCCTGCCCAGAAATGCTTTATACACTTGCCAAATAAATATCTTGGTTCCATTCTGGGGCTACAAAATCATTAAAAGTAGAAATCATTGCTTTACTGAAGTGGAATTTGACAAGTATGTAGTGGCCATGGCCACATGGAAGATTTAAATTTGAATTTCAAGCCCCAGATCTCTCACTTAGAGACTGTGTGACACTGGGCCAGCTACTGAACTTCAGTAAGCCTTAGTTTGCATGCATGCACGCTAAGTCACTTGAGTCGTATTTGACTCTTTGTGACCCTATGGACTGTAGCCTACCAGGCTCCTCTGTCCACGGGGATTCTCCAAGGCAAGAATACTGGAGTGGGTTGCCATGCCCTCCTCCAGAGGACCTTCCTGACCCAGGGATCAAGCCTGCGTCTCCTACATCTCCTGCATTGGCAGGCAGGTTATATACCACTAGTGCCACCTGGAGAGCTCAAGCCTTAATGTACTGATCTGTAAAATGGACAGAATTCTGATGTGTATTTCACTGGAAGTATGTGAGAATCAAGAGTATAAATATTTAAGTGTTAGGTAAACCCCAAACTACTGAGCAAATACTAGGTATTATGATTACATAGTCCCTTGCTATGGTAAGAAAAGATAGACTAATTCAAATCTTAGTGCCTGGGCCTAATCTTTATGATAAAAAGAAAAAAAGCAAAGAAAGAAATTTAGTAACCTGCGGTCCTTGGCTGTTTTCTCTTGAAAAATAAAGTGAAAATTCAACAAGAAAGGCCTGGGAAACTAGAACTGATTAGATAGGTCTCCACAGAGGTCCACGGTCCTTTCCCAGGAGGGTGGGCAAATGTTATCTCAGGGCTCAAACAAAACATGTGTTGACTTTCCAAATGGGTATTCCCCCACCCACAGAAAAACCTGGCCTGGAGGCGTGTCCTGGCTGATGCTGTCTTCAGGGAGTGCCTGGTACAAAGGAAAGAAGTGGGAACACGATGGCATGCAGAGCAGTGGAGGCAGCCACGTGGAGGCCAGGCTGGGCACGCTGGGAACTTTGCCTTCCTTTAAAGAGGCTCACCCATTCCAGCAGCAGGACAGGGCACTTAAAACATTGTTCTTTTATCTGATTCTACCCAGAGAACAATGTGGCAATGCTCACCAATATGTGAAAGGGGAATGCTACGAGGAAGGGGTTTATTCCAGTTCCCCCTGGTCTTAGGATGGGGAGACTGAGGGCTCAGTGTGATGAAGTTGTGGTAAGCTGAGCTGACCCCAGAGAGAGAGGTGTTGACACAGAGGCTGTAAGTCCCCAGGGACGATGATGGGGTACTGCAGATAGAATCCCCCCATATAAGGGGATGAAGATGAGATAAAGGGTCATTTAGCCTCAGGTTCTCCAGCTTTGAGATTTGGGGTTAAAATACCAACAGTTCAGTTCAGTTCAGTTGCTCAGTCATGTCTGACTCTTTGTGATGCCATAAAACGCAGCACACCAGGCCTTGTTGTCCCTCACCAACGGCCGGGGCCTATCAAACCCATGTCCATTGAGTTGGCGATGCCATCAAACCACACTATCCTCTGTCGTCCCCTTCTCCTCCCCCTCAATCTTTCCCAGCATTAGGGTCTTTTCAAATGAGTCAGCTCTTCCCATCAGATGGCCAAAGTATTGGAGTTTCAGCTTCAACATCGGTCCTTCCAATGACACCTGGGACTGATCTCCTTTAGGATGGACTGGTTGGACCTCCTTGCCATCCAGGGGACTCTCAAAAGTCTTCTCCAACACCACAGTTCAAAAGCATCAATTCTTTGGTGATCAGCTTTCTTTATAGTCCAACTCTCACACCCATACATGACTACTGGGAAAACCATAGTCTTGACTAGAAGGACCTTTGTTGGCAAAGTAATGTCTCTTCTTTTTAATATGCTTGCTGTCTAGGTTGGTCATAACTTTCCTTCCAAGGAGTAAGCATCTTTTAATTTCATGGCTGCAGTCACCATCTGCAGTGATTTTGAAGCCCAGAAAAATAAAGTCTGACACTGTTTCTACTGTTTCCCCATCTATTTGCCATGAAGTGATGGGACTGGATGCCATGTTCTTAGTTTTCTGAATCTTGAGCTTTAAGCCAACTTTTTTTCACTCTCCTCTTTCACTTTCATCAAGAGGCTCGTTAGTTCTTCTTCACTTTCTGCCGTAAGGGTGGTGTCATCTGAATATCTGAGGTTATTAATATTTCTCCCAGAAATCTGATTTCAGCTTGTGCTTCATCCAGCCCATGTTTCTCATTATGTACTCTGCATGTAAGTTAAATAAGCGGGGTGACAATATATAGCCTTGACGTACTCCTTTTTCTATTTGGATCCCGTCTGTTGTTCCATGTTCAGTTCTAACTGTTGCTTCTTGACCTGCATACAGATTTCTCAAGAGGCAGGTCAGGTGGTCTGGTATTCCCATCTCTTGAAGAATTTTCCACAGTTTATTGTGATTCACAGTCAAAGGCTTTGGCGTAGTCAATAAAGCAGAAATAGATGTTTTTCTGGAACTCTCTTGCTTTTTTGATGATCCAGGGATGTTGGCAATTTGATCTCTGATTCCTCTGCCCTTTCTAAAACCAGCTTGAATATCTGGAAGCTCACGGTTCACATATTGCTGAAGCCTGGCTTGGAGAATTTTGAGCATTACTTTACTAGCGTGTGAGATGAGTGCAGTTGTGTGGTAGTTTGAGCATTCTTTGGCATTGCCTTTCTTTGGGATTGGAATGAAAACTGACCTTTTCCAGTCCTGTGGCCACTGCTAAGTTTTCCAAATTTGCTGGCATATTGAGTGCAGCACTTTCACAGCATCATCTTTTAGGATTTGAAATAGCTCCACTGGAATTCCATCACCTCCACTAGCTTTGTTATAGGGGACTGGAATGCAAAAGTAGGAAGTCAAGAAACACCTGGAGTAACATGCAAATTTGGCCTTGGCATACAGAATGAAGTAGAGCAAAGGCTAATAGAGTTTTGCCAGGAGAATGCACCAGTCATAGCAAACACCCTCTTCCAACAACACAAGAGAAGACTCTACACATGGACATGACCAGATGGCCAGTACCAAAATCAGATTGATTATATTCTTTGAAGCCAAAGATGAAGAAGCTCTATACAATCAGCAAAAACAAGACCGGGAGCTGACTATGGCTCAGATCATAAACTCCTGATTGCCAAATTCAGACTTAAATTGAAGAAAGTTGGGAAAACCACTAGACCAATCAGTTATGACCTAAATCAAATCTCTTACGATTATACAGTGGAAGTGAGAAATAGATTTACGGGACTAGATCTGATAGACAGATTGCCTGATGAACTATGGACGGAGGTTCGTGACATTGTACAGGAGACAGGGATCAAGACCATCCCCAAGAAAAAGAAATACAAAGAAGCAAAATGGCTGTCTGAGGAGGCCTTAAAAATAGCTGTGAAAAGAAGAGAAGTGAAAGGCACAGGAGAAAAGGAAAGATATACCCATTTGAATGCAGAGTTCCAAAGAATAGCAAAGAGAGATAAGAAAGCCTTCCTCAGTGATCAATGCAAAGAAACAGAGGAAAACAACAGAATGGGAAAGACTAGAGATCTCTTCAAGAAAATTAGAGACACCAAGTGAACATTTCATGCAAAGATGGGCTCAATAAAGGACAGAAATGGTATAGACCTAACAGAAGCAGAAGATATTAAGAAGGGGTGGCAAGAATACCGGAGAAGGCAATGGCACCCCACTCCAGTACTCTTGCCTGGAAAATCCCATGGACAGAGGAGCCTGGAAGGCTGCAGTCCATGGGGTCGCTGAGGGTCGGGCACGACCAAGCGACTTCACTTTCGCAAGAATACACAGAAGAACTGTACAAAAAAGAGTTTCAAGACCCATCACTCACCTAGAGCCAGACATCCTGGAATGTGAAGTCATGTGGGCCTTAGGAAAATACCAACAAGCACCTTCTAAAGATGAAATCTATCAGAATGTATGGTCTTCTGCACTGTAGATCCACCAGTGCAGGGAATTAGGCTCTCTGGACCTCCACTGGGTCCTCAGTTCCTCCCATATAGGCCCTGCACACGTAATTATTAGTTGGATGATCAATAAGTGATCGGAGTCCAGTGGTTAAGTGTGTTGGATTGCTTGGATCTAATCATAGCCCTATCTTCTGCCATCCGTATGGCACTCGCAAATTTTTTAGCCTCTCTGTGCCTTTTAGCCCTCGTTTGTGAAATGGGGCTCTAAATGCACTTCATAGGTGGTTGTGGGCTTCAAATGAGATGAGATGTGCAAACTCCTTAGCATAATGTCCAGCCTGTAGTAAGAATCCAAGGGAAATTGGCATGGAGACTGTCATGAACTTTGGTGGGGCCATAGTAGTTGCTCTGGGCAATGAAATATGTAAAGTGATGTGTCAGACTTCATAGGTGAGAACTCTTTACTATGTTCCCTTCCCCTCCCACGGCCTCTGTGGAAGCGCACAGTGAATGATCCCTGTGTCCCCCATGAATACAAGGAGCAGGGGTCCACCATGACTACTGCCTCCCCGCACGAGACAGTGATGGAGAGAAATAAACTTTTGGGTGGCTAAGCCTCTCAACGGAGAAGGCAATGGCACCCCACTCCAGTACTCTTGCCTAGAAAATCCCATAAATGGAGGAGCCTGGTAGGCTGCAGTCCATGGGGTCGCTATGAGTCGGACACGACAGAGTGACTTCACTTTCACTTTTCACTTTCATGCATTGGAGAAGGAAATGGCAACCCACTCCAGTGTTCTTGCCTGGAGAACCCCAGGCATGGGGGAGCCTGGTGGGCTATACCATCTATGGGGTCACACAGAGTTGAACACGACTGAAGTGACTTAGCAAAGCCACTCAAATAAGGGATATGTTTGTTACTGCATCATTGCCTAACTTCTCCTGACTGATACAATCCCTCTTTTCAGTTTTAGAATGCAGATGCCAAGGATAATTCTCTTCATTCAAGACTCACACACTTTATTTTCTGGAAAGAGGCAGCATGATAGGATGGTCAGAGCCCAAGTTCTTATACAATAGACCTGGGTTTGAATCCTGCCATGTCGCTGTTTGGCTCTGTCTTTTTAGGCAAGCTATTTTATTTCTCAGAGCTTTAGTGCCCACATCACTTCTGCTTGGTTGGGTTGTGGGGGCTCCAGGAGCTGGAGGAGTGCCTGGCACAGGCTGGCAAGTCTCCCACGTTTGGTGCTAACAGGCTGTGATCAAGGTCGCTCATGAGAACTAGTGTAACTGCAGCTCGTCCCCTCCTCCAGGGCTCAAGAGACACATCTGTAATAGTTGCTCGGAATCCTGCTCTAACCATGTGACAGCAGCTGACATTTACCCTTTGCCCCATGGAACCACTGTCCACCCTGCCCACTTCTCTCTGCCCCAGAAGCTGGCTCAAATGGACACAGATGCCAACCACTGGCCTCCACTGGGTGTGGGACCAGAGGAAAGGAAGAGAGAGTTCGGGGTATTTATTCCTTCTGTATCTTCCATATCTTCTAGCTACCTCCCTGTGAAGTCCACTCAGGCTGGCATTGCCATTGGACCCCGGGGCCCTGCTTCTCTCAAGGTAGCCTCTCCACATAAGGTTGCCCTAGTGCAGGATAACTGCATCTGAAGCTGTTAAGGGCTGTGCTGTGGCTATGTTGCAGCGCTGTCTCTGGGGGTCTTCTCACTCCACCCAAACCCTTCTGAAATGATCCTGTCTTCAGTGCACTGTCCAGTTCTTGCCAAGTCCCGAGGATGCCTCTGTCCTCAGCACTCTCTCCTTCCCTCTCTCAGCTCCTGTGTTCTCTCTTGCCGATCTTGCTTCCTCGGACAGAGCCTTCTCTTCTCATAGCAGACTGGCTTGGCCCCTTCTCTGTGCCATATCTTTCCAGTTATGTTACGAGCATCTTCTTTAAAGGCAGAACTTCTCAGGTTTCTCTTGGGCTCTGCCCAGAGTGACTGGAGGACTCTCCTCTCACCTGAAGCTTGTATAGAAGTACAGATGCCTGGGTTCTGCCCAGACCTATTGTATCCATATCTCTAGGTGGGGCCTAGGATTGGGATGAGCAGAAAAGGGTTGAAAGCAATAGAGGCTGGAGTTCCCTGGTGACCAACTGGTTAGGAATCTGGCTTTCACTGCCATGGCCCAGGTTCAATCCCTGGTAAGGGAATTGGGATTCCACAAGCTGAGTGCCATGGCAACAGAGGAGATGGTCAGTAACTGTGATACACCAAGGCCCTGTTGGAGCTTCCCAGGTGGCTCAGTGGTAAAGAATCTGCCTGCCAGTGTAGGAGACAAGAGACGTGAGTTCAATCCTTGGGTCAGAAAGATCCCCTTTAGGAAGAAATGGCAACTCACTTCAGTATTCTTGCCTGAAAAATCCCATGGACAAGAGGAGCCTGGTGTGCTATAGTCCGTAGGGTTGCAAAGGGTTGGACATGATTGAACACAAGCAAGTATTAAGTAAGTAAGTGCCTGTTAATTATATTATGATTGTTTGATTTTGGATATTATCGCTTTCATTATGCAAACTCATTCCATATGGACATGTTTGTCTGGTGTGTGTGAATGTGTATAGAAGCAGGCGGGCTAAGTCTGCTAAACATCCCATAGAAACGCTCTTCTAGAGCCTTCATTCATGCTACTTTATAAATGCTACTCTCTTGTAAGAATAGATGAGAAATACCCTTCCTTCTGCTCATGCAAATTCCCCTACCTCTCAAGGCCCACTGGCTTCAGCTGACCATTGCCTGAAGTTTGCAGAGAGGGGGAAGGTCCTCTTTGATATTTACTGTGATTTCATGCCCAACTGTACATGAACAATAGTGCTATATATTCATTTTAAAAATGGGAATACAGCTTTAAACTTTGTTTTTCCTCCTTCTTCGCACTGTTTATTGACTATCTATGCCAGTGACCATAGGTATTTTTCTTATATGTCAAGTCGTTAATCTTTGCAACCACCCCATGAAGTAAACATTACTATCACCATTCAACAGATAAAGACGCCAAGGCTCTGGATGGGTGGGGGGTAAATAACTCATCCAAATGGCAGGAGGTTGGGTTTTCAATAGAGGTCTATCTAACTCCAGGTTATTTGCTTTGGTTTCAGGACTCCTTTGCATTCTTAAGAATTATTGAAGATTCCAAAAAAACTTTGTTAATCTGGGTTATATCTTTCGATGTACCCTATTAGAAAATAAAACCAGAAAAAGCACAAGTATTTACTTCACATAAATTAACAGTAATAATCCCATTATATATTATACATATAACTTTGTAAGTGAAAATTAGCACTATTTTCCAAAAGAAGAAAGAGTGAAAAGTGGTATTTAAAAAAAATACTTTGTAAAACTATTGCCTGCCTTAATGGAAGACCTCTGAATCCTTGTACTCGCTTATGCATTAAGTCTATTGCAATACAAATCCTGTAGCTTCTAGCAAACTCCACTGTACACTTTGGAGACAATACAAGCGAAAAGGCAGATAATTTTTAGTATTGTTACAGGAATCATTTGAGACCCATGTAACCCTGAGAAGGTCTTGGAGACTCCTGGAGGTGCATGGGCAGTACTTTGAGAACCATGGCTCTAAGTTGATAAGTTCTGCCTGCTCTTTGCATTCTTACTGCATTTTGTTACCCGTCTGCCCTTGGCACAGGTTGGACTCCATGCATACCCATCCATCAATGGGTAATGCGAAGGGAAGAAACAGATGCAGTGGGCTGCGTGCATCCATCCTTTACCGCCAGAAATGGGCAGCCCCTGAGCTTGGCTCTGCCGCTGGGCTCCTGGAGAGAGGCTGCCATGGTCCAGTGAGCAGCCCAGGTTCTCCAGGCTGGACAGGGCACATGGGAGGTACGGAGTGTTCCTGACCACATTTCACGAGAATGTGCGAGCTCAGCTTGATGATGAGTCTGTGACTGGAATGAATCGCCTCCATCTATTTTCAAGGGAAGAAAGAGAAAAAGATACAAGTGTCCTTAGTAAATTAGGGATCAAAACACATTACTGGGGACTTGCTGGCAGTCCAGTGATTCCGACTCCGTGCCCTCAAAACAAGGAACATGAACCTGATCCCTGGTTGGGGAACTAAGATCCCTACATGCTATATGGTACGGCCAAAAAGAAAGAAAGAAATTATTCATAAAGTCAAATACTGTGTTAGTCACTCAGTCATGTCCGACTCTTTGTGACCCCCATGGACAGTAGCCTGCCAGGCTCCTATGTCCGTGGAATTCTCCAGGTTAAAATACTGGAGTGGGTTGCCATTTCCTTCTCCAGGGGATCTTCCCAACCCAGGGATTGAACACAGGTCTCCTGCGTTATCGGCAGATTCTTTACCATCTGAGCCACCAGGGGAGCCCTAAGGCAATGTAAGTAGCAAAAAAAAAAAAAAAAAAAAAAAAAAAATCCTGTTAATTTGTGGGAAAGGAGGATAGATGGAGCCGAGGAGGGGTTTTAGGGCAGTAAAATTATTCTGCATGATTCGATGATGGTAGATACAGGTCATCACACATTTGCCCAAGCCCATAGGGTGTACAATACCAAGAGTGAGTCCTAATGTCAACTATGATTTTAGCAAATAATAATGTCAGTGCATCACTTTTAACAAATGAGCTACACTAACACAAGATGCTCGTGATACAAGAGAATGAGGAGAGAGTAAGAGTTTACATGGGAACTCTCCATACTTTCCAATCATTTTTCTGTAAACCTAAAACAGCTCTTAAAACAAAGCAAAACCAAACATCACTGCCAGTCTGGGTCTTAGTAGAGGATCTTTGTGGGATGGGGCTGGAGTGGCCCAGAGGAAACCCCCAAACCACTGTCCTGATCATGCCACACCCTGGGAAACTGTGCCCACTCACACACTGTGACCCTAGACGAGACGTTCTCTTGGGATCTTTCTCCCAATGCCTGTAGCTCCCAAGAGTCTACGGTAGCAGCAGTTAGGATTTGGAGGGTGTAATTCTGAGGGTGAAACTAGTAATTAGAGGATTGTTTAAAAGACTCCTGGCGTTGTTTAATTACTTGAGAACCATTAGCCCATCACCACAGGGATAATAGCCCCTCTAGAGCACAATGAAGCAACAACACTGTGTGTCTATGGCTGGGGAATCTCCTGTGATAGGATCTGGGAGGAAGCCCCAGCACTTCTGCTCAGGCTGCTTGGGACTCGGGCCAGGAATTCAACAGGAAGATGTTTGGTGATCACAGGAGGAGTCAGAAGATGTGACTGGCTGAGATGTAACTGCTGGGAGTTGATCACCAGCTCAGGCAGACAAGCTTTGGCTTGCTATAAAAAATACTCGCCTTTCCCACTGAATCTTTAAAGCAAGACAAGTGGGGAGAATGGAACTTGTTCTTGCCATCTTTGGGGATGTGTGGCCTGGGATGGAGGAGGCAAGGGAGGCACCCAGGGCACCAGTGTTTAGGAGGTTCAGGAAGTGCAGACTTGGTACCCAAGAGCCTTTTGCACCCCGGGTACTTGGCTTCCAGTTCCCTAGTTGTGGCCCTGACCTACAGTGTGCCTTACCTTGATAACGAGTTTAATCTTCAGAAGTGTCTGCTGTCTTCACCACACCTGAGTCCTGTGCACTATAAATAGTTCTGCATGTGGGCTCCCCAATGCCTTTCTCCAGTGCATCTCCTTCCCCAGCTCCTGTGGGGCTGGCAGTCTCAGGAAATGAGTTTGACTCTGGAAGGTTTCTTCCACAGCCCAATGAACACACAGGCTCTCAGATAAAAATATGCTTGGGAGACAATAAGTGGTTGTTTTGAGATTGAAAGCGGAGACCCTAGTGACAAGGCACGGGGGAGGCTTTTCTAAGACTTTCTACTTTGGGGGTGGGGAGTGTTCAGGGGGCTGTTTGTAAGGAAAGGTATGGAGGTGACCCTTTCAAGGAATTTGTTTGGTTTCTTTTTTGGTTCTCTATTTGCTCAAACCTAATTAGTAATATTATAACTTTCAATTTAATCATTGACCTAAATGAATTGTATTTTTATCTCAGCAGGAGCCTGGCTGGGGCTGCAAGAGGCAGCTGTGGCAGCTGAGTGAGAGGGGAAACTCTTGCTAGAATATTTGGGCTGGCAAGTGACACCACTTCTGCTCTGAGATAAGATGGAGACTTTTCCAAGCTATGTTTTAAAATCATAAAAAAACAGAGTCTCCTGCTGGAGATAAGATATAAGTTGGTTTGGAGCATCTGGGAGCTGTAAAAGAGGAGGGTTATACCAGCATTACTGAGGTTATTACTGAAACCAAGATTATAAGTAATTAAAGTTTTGAAAGTTTTCTCCAGGTACACAATAGACTACTCAGTATGTTGGATTCTTGAGCTGGGGTCAGGTTAACTATTAAAAGAGGATGAAAAGTATTTCTAACAAACCTGACATTTATTTAAAACCTACCCTATTCCTGCTGTTGTAGCAGATATCGCTTTAAGCTGTGGCTCTTTTCCTGGCTCTCGGGACTTCTAATGTTGATTCACTTCCATGCCTAGTTTCATGGTGCTTTACCTCATTTCGATGTTAAATTAGCCTGCTCATTATCATGCTGGATGGATGTTCTTCACCACGCTGTCTCCTGGGGTCCAGCAAACTCACAGCCTTCGGAGAAATGAGGACCAACCATCGTAGCATTTCTTCTCCAACTGTAACTCCCTTTGCTAGAACCAAATGCTGGGATTGCACGGGAGATTCTTGTCCCCCGCCTTTTTTTTTTTTTTTTTTTCTCAGAAAGAGCAAATTGCATTTTTCATTGCAGGAGCACACAAGCTCTAACTTTCATGTGCCTAAAATGTTCTTTAATAGGCGTCTTCTTTCAGTATCTTCGATCTGCAGGATATAATCACATTTTCCTTGAAGATATAAATCATCCAAAAAAACAAAAGAGGAGAAAATGCCCTTAAATAGCTTCTCAAACTGAATTTAAAATGTAAATTAATTATTTTGAATTATTTCTTATGTCTCCCGTCTCGATCTCCTGTTTTCATCTTGCCTTAACATCATTGGTGCTAGTCACCCTGGATCTTAGATAAGATAGTTCATTCACAAAGGGAAACTTTTAACTTGCTTAAATTGGCATGGGATGACTTTCACAGGATCAGAGGATTTAAATTTGTTTTTTAAATGTCTGTTTTTAATGTTTTTATTTTTGTGTCCATTGATAAATGGATGAAGAAACTGTGATTATATATTATATATAATTATATGTATTATTTTATTATATAAAATAATATATATATACATATAAATATTATTCAACCTTGGGTAAAAAAAGAAGTTTTGCCATTTGTGACAAACACATGTGAATCTGCAGGACTTATGCCAAGTGAAATAAGCCAGCCACAGAAAGACAAATGCTGTCTGTCTGACCTCATTCATGAGCTAAGTCACTTCAGTCATGTCTGACTCTTTGTGACCCTGTGGACCGTAGCCTGCCAGGCTCCTCTGTCCATAGTATTCTCCTTGCAAGAATACTGGAGTGGGTTGCCATGCCTTCCTTCAGGGGATCTTCCTGACCTGGGGATAAATCCAGAGTCTCCTAGGTCTCCTGCGTTGGCAGGCAGGTCCTTTACCACTAGGGCCACCTGGAAAGCCCTACCTCACTCGTAGGTGGAATCTAAAATAGTCCAGCAGCTAGAAGTCCAGATTGGAGTGGTGGCTGCCAGGAGTCGGGGGTGGAGGAAACCCAGAGATGTTGGTCAAAGGGTATAAACTTTCAGTTACGCAAGATGAGTAAGTGCTGAAGATCTAATGTATAGCAGCTGACTATAGTGAACAATACTTTATTGTATATTTGTGTTTGCTAAGACGGTAGATCTTAAGTGTTCTCACACACACACACATACACACAGACATAATTATGTGAGGTCATGAGTATGCTAATTTGCTTGATTGCAGTGATCATCTCGGGAGAAGGCAATGGCACCCCACTCCGGTACTCTTGCCTGGAAAATCCCATGGATGGAGGAGCCTGGAAGGCTGCAGTCCATGGGGTCGCTGAGGGTCGGACACTACTGAAGCGACTTAGCACTTTTCACTTTTATGCATTGGAGAAGGAAATGGCAACCCACTCCAGTGTTCTTGCCTGGAGAATCCCAGGGATGGGGGAGCCTGATGGGCTGCCGTCTATGGGGTCGCACAGAGTCAGACACGACTGAAGCGCCTTAGCAGCAGCAGCAGTGATCATCTCACAATGTGTACACGAATCATACACAGAATTGTGCATCTTAAATACATACAACTTTCATTGTCAATTGCCACCTCACAATTACCAAAACTAAAAAAAGAAAAAAAAACCCCAAGAAATTTAAAAATGAAACAAAACAAGTTTTAGCAATCATTTAATCAAACACATGCCAAAGTATTCAGGAGTTTTTGTGCTGCAGATACCAGGAACCCCCTCAAGAAATGAGACACTATGGAAAAGACAGTGGGGTAACTCTTAGGATGGAAGGAGGGCCAGACACCTTCAAGGATCAGGAACAGGACCTGGGACCTCTTCTGGCAACCTCAGAAGCTTGTCTACCCTGGATGAGCTGTGCTATCTATATCTTTGAGGTTGCATCTTTGGAGCTTATAGCCAGAAAAAAGGAGGATGTTTCCAGTTAAAATCCTAGAAACATAGTTAAAAAACCATCCAGGAGGAGGGCTCATTTTACTGAACTTGGGTCAGATGCTCACCTAGCCCAGGGATGCTACCAGAACTATGGGGGCAGGCATCAGGTCAGCAGCCACAGAACTCTCTCTTAAAGGGGAGACACTCCTGGTGCCCAGCAAGTTCATGTGACTAGGACTGTCCCTCAGGGGAGTTGCAGAGTTGCCCCCTCACCTCCTGATGCACTTACCCTATCACACAGGGTAACTTCATCCCCTACTTGCCAAAATGCCCCCTCCCCCATTCTTTCTGTGATGAAAAAATGAGCGAAGAGTAAAATACAATGATGCCATGACTAACTGAAACCTTCAATTAACCAAAAATTGGTTTTTCATTCAACTTCAGGGGAAAACAGAAGAAAGTCTTGGGGACTTACTTCACAATCTCATTCTTGGGGTAGGTTCCAGGGGGTGCCTATTTTTCCAGATATCTTTTGTATGCCTTTTAAATTGTGATAAAATATATATAACCTAAAATTTACCATTCAGTTCAGTTCAGTCGTTCAGTCGTGTCCGACTCTTTGCAACCCCATGAATCGCATTATAAGTGTGTAATTCCATAGCATTAGGTATATTCACCACAATCCATTTCATCATGCTAAACAGAAACTGCTCATTAAATAATAATCTCCCTCGTCATCAGGCCCAGCCCCTGGGGTCCTACTTTCTGTTTCTACAAATGTGCCTCGTCCAGATTCCTCAAGGCTTCCCTTTTGGCTCAGAAGGAAAGAATCTGCCTGCAATGCAGGTGACCTGGGTTCAACCTCTGGGTTGGGAAGATCCCCTGGAGAAGGAAATGGCAACCCACTCTAGTATTCTTGCTGGAGAATTCCATAAACAGAGGATTCTGGTGGGCTACAGTGTATGGGCTTGCAAAGAGTTGAATACGACTGAGCGACTACCAGACAGACATTCAAAAACCTCATATAAGTGGAATCATGTAGTATTTGTACTTTTGTGACTGCTTTATTTTGCTTAGCATAATGTTTTCAAGGTTCATCCATATTATAGCATGTGTAAGAACTTTATTCCTTTTTATGGCTGAATTATATACATATGGACTTCTGTGGTGGTTCAGATGGTCTGTCTATAATGCAGGAGACCTGGGTTTGATCCCTGGGTCAGGAAAATGCCCTGGAGAAGAAAATGGCAACCCACTTCAGTATTCTTGCCTGGAGAATCCCATGGACAGAGGAGCCTAGTGGGCTACAATCCATGGGGTCACAAAGAGTTGGACACAACTGATAGAGTAACACTTTGACTACACACACACACACACACACACACACATTTCATTCATCAGTCTTCCCTAGTAGCTCAGTTGGTAAAGAATCTGCCTGTAATTCAGGAGACCCCAGTTCAGTTCCTGGGTTGGGAAGATCCTCTGGAGAAGGGTTAGCTACTCACTCCTGTATTCTTGGGCTTCCCTTGTGGGTCAACTGGTAAAGAATCCACCCACAATGTGGGAGACCTGGGTTTGATCCCTGGGTTGGGAAGATCCCCTGGAGAAGGGAAAGGCTACCCACTCCAGTATTCTGGCCTGGAGAATTCCATGGACTGTATAGTCCATGGGGTCACAAAGTGTCGGACAGGACTGAGCGACTTTCACTTTCCATTCATCTGTTGATAGACATGTGTTGTTTCCACATTTTGTCTATTGTGAATAATGCAGCTATGAACATTGGTGTACACTAAGTATGTTTTGGCAGGGCTGAAAATATATTCCTTTTCATTAAAATGAGCCTGCGGTATCTTCAATTGCAACAGCAAAAGACTGTTTCCCATCAAGATGGAGGTTCTGTGGGCTCCTGGAGAAAGGAGGACCTCCAGAACTCTGCAGACTCATCTTTAATGCTGGTTTATGGTTTCTCGGTCTGTGATGTTGAGCAAGTTATTTAATCTCCCTGAGCCTTATTTTCTTCATCCAACAAGTGACTAACAAAAAAAGGCTGAAGTGGACATTTCTGGGTTGCTTTGAAATTTTGGTGCTTCCCAGAATCACTTAGTCATCAAAAGAGTGCCTGGTAGCACTTTTGGAAAACTACCCCTGAGCTCTACTCCAAAACCACTAACTTAGAATATCCAAGAGCGAGGTCTGTATCTTTACCAGAATCTTCAGATGTGACTGATGAAGCCAGATTTAAAACTCACCACTGGAGTCAAGCTTATGAAGCCAATCCCCAACTCAGGACTTGATACAGAGTAGAAGTTTAATAGATGTGACTCTTCCATTTCCGTATACAGTACCCATGAGCAGAGGATGATTGATTTTAAGGAACATTTACAACAGTGATCATTCTACATAGCAACAACAGAAACTCTAATGATGGATCGTTTTCTACTTTGAATGACGGAACCAGTAACTTCTATCTATCTATAAATGATGTTGGCAGTTCAGGCTATAAAGTCATTCACTTGATTCGTCTACATCTTTGGTTATGCATTTGGGTACAGTTGCACCATGTGCAATTCAAATTTGTTAATGAGGGTTGGGGGGTGAAGGGAAGCTGGAGGTATTTACCAAGTCATTTTCTGTAGAAGAGAGAACTCCTTGGAGACTGTCATGCAAACCCCAGGCTCTGATGCAGAGAGAGAGAACCTGTGAATTTCTATCAAACAAGCTAGATTGATGTTATTTATTTCTTTATTTGGGGGTGGCCTTCAGATTATAAAAGGAGTGGACAGAGGGAATGTAGTCAATGTAATTTGTTCCAGGTTCCAAAAAGCAAATTTGTGTCTTATTAAATGTTATAAGAAAAACGTAATTCAAATTGGTTTAGAGATGAGAGCTGTCAAATAGACTGAAAGCTGGATTATGAACCAAGACTAATGAGAGCCTGCAATGTGCACCAAGTTAGGGATGGAGTCCAAGAGAATCGCTGCAAGGTCTTACAGGGGAGGTAAACAGCCTATTAATTAAGGTAGCAGATGGTAGTAAATTGGGAGATGTTTCACATTCCAAGGACAGAGAAAGAAATGAAAGCATGAGATTTGTATTGGGGCATTAGAAATCCCAGCACGAAATCGATGACAGGAAAATAATAGAGAGGAACAGTTAGTGTTGGAAGCAAGCAGTGTTTGCAATAGTACAGGGTTCAAAAGAGACTAGAAGTATAAGTGGAAAGGCTGAGGAGCTACTGAAGAAAGCCGTCCATGATGATGCAATTGCTTAGTTTCAGGGACCCAGCAAGTCAGCTTGGGCATGTGAGCCCAAACTGAAGGTTAACACATTTCTGAGTGAGTGTAGTCTTAAATCTACCCCCACGAGCATTTGCAGGCAAGGAAGTTGCCTGATTAGAAGGGACTAAATTGGATGTAAATTGAAGAAGCAAATTAGCATAGGGAGAAAAAAGCAGATGAGTTGAGACAATCAGTGTGATTTGAGCAGAGTAAGAAGGCAAGGGCTTCCCAAGTGGCGCTAGTGGTAAAGAACATGCCCGCCAATGCAGGAGACATAAGAGAAATGGGTTCAATCTCTGGGTCAGGAAGATTCTCTGGAGGAGGAAATGGCAACCCACTCCAGTACTCTTGCCTGGAGAATCCTATGGACAGAGAAGCCTGGCAGGCTACAGTCTATGGGGTAACAAAGAGGTGGACACAATTGAAGTGACTTAGCGTGCATGTACAAGAAGACAAAGTAGATAGACTCTCCCAGATTGGGGGCCTCATTGTCTCTGCTACTTGCCTTCAATTCATTATGTAGCCTTCCTGAGCCTCAGTTTCCCCATCAATGAAATGAGCACAAGATTTATTACCTTCTACAGATATGGTTAATTTCCATGAAATTTCTATATAGATCACCAGGAACACAGTATGTTTTCAACACACACAGGCTCCTCCCTCTGCTACCTGCATAATGAATGTGACCAGTACATACTGCTAGCTGGGGATGATGGGAGATGTTTGTGGAAGCATTGGATAGCATTTATATAACTGTGCCTGCTTCTCAGTTCTTATTTTCTATAAGCAGAAGTCAGTTGTACTCTCATATTAGAGTGGAGTTACATCAGGAGTTGGTTTCTATAGCCATCACATGAAGTGAGAATCACGTGTAAGTACAATAGTCTTTGAAAATATCTGAAAGTGCCCACAAAATACAGTCCTGTGCTATCTTTCGGAAAGTTCATTTTAACCAGTTTGAAGTTGAGCACCAGTAGTTGGCTTGCACTTATGAGCCAAGCTATATATACAAAAATTGTTAACACTCAAATGACACCTAGTATGGTAAGATGTTCACAACAGAGAGACCTGCAGGGGCTGCAGGCAGGTGTGGAGCTCCCGGTTCACGTTGTCTCCACACCTGTGCCGGCCAGTGAAACTTGGCACTTTTTGTTCTCTGGGCCACTCTTAGATTCTGTCCTCACCTATTTGAGTGGCTTAAACAACAGAAGGTTATTTCTATTCTTTTGGGAGTGGGGAAGTCCAAGATGAAGGTCCTGGCAGATGCTGTGTTTTGTGTAGGCTTGCTTCCTGGTTTGCAGATGGCCGTCTTTTCTCTGCGTCCTCCCTGGTATGGTCTAACAACTCTCTGTTTCTTTCTCTTCTATTAAGGACACTAATCCTGTTATGGGCCCCACCCTCAAGACCTCACCTTAACCAAACCACCTACCAAAGGTCTTGCCTCCTAATACCATCCCACTGGGGGTTAGGGCTTGAAAGTGTGAATCTATAACAAATCGGAACTTGCAGATCTTCTGAACTGAAGCAACTTCAGAGGATCAGACTGGCTGTCTGATTTGGTTGTGGAGTAAATGTACACAACAGGGCTTCTTATTGGTCACCTGGCTCAATTCCCCTGCTTGGCTGGTTATGATGGGATCTCTGGGGCTGTGACAAAGGATGGGAATCCCAGCCAGTGGCTGCCTACTCTAGACCCTGCAAGAGTGTGGGTGCATGGGGGCAGCCTGACTCATCTTGCACTCTGGGTAAACAAAGCGGATCAGCCTTGGCAAGGGCTCAACCAGCAGCTACGTCCTCCTTGGAGGAGGGTATGCTCCTTTCCTGAGCCTGGGGGTGATCCATGTGTGGGTCTGTTTCTCTGCTTCAGCTCTCAGGGACAATTAATGCACTGAGAAGAAAGTAAATGATAGCATGTACATCTACTGTTCTGCAGCAGTAAACTTGCTTTTTTTTTAATTTAAAAATATATCTTGGGAATTATTTCTATTGCTACAAAAAAGATTTCCTCATCTTTCTTTATTGAGGTAAAATTTATATGACATTCACCATTTTAACCATGTTAAAGTATATAGTTCAGTGGTTTCTAATATATTCATGATGTTTTGCAGTCATCATTATTGTTTAGTTGCTAATCGTGTCCAATTCTTTTGTGACCCCCATGGACTCTAGCCTGTCAGGATCCTCTGTCCATGGGATTTTCCAGGCAAGAAACATTGGAATGGGTTGTCATTTTCTTCTCCAAAGGATCTTTCTGATTCGGGGACCAAATCTGTGTCTCCTGCATTGACAGGAGGATTCTTCACTGCTGAGCCACCTGAAAAGCCCATGAAGTCATCACCACTCTCTAATTCCAGAACACTTTTATCACCTCAAAAAGAAACTTCATACTCCTTAAGTACTGATTCCCCATCCGTATCTGCCCAGCCCTTAACCATTATCTCTCTATGGATCTGTCTTTTCTGGACATTTCATATACATGGAAAAATAATAAAATATGTGGTCATTTGGGTCTAGCTTCTTTCACTTGCACAATGTTTTCAAAGTCCATCCATGTTGTGGCATGCAACAATGCTTCATTTCCTTTTAACGCCAAGTATAGGCCATTGACTATGCCAAAGCCTTTGACTGTGTGGATCACAATAAACTATGGAAAATTCTGAAAGAGATGGGAATACCAGACCACCTGATCTGCCTCTTGAGAAATCTGTATGCAGGTCAGGAAGCAACAGTTAGAACTGGTCATGGAACAACAGACTGGTTCCAAATAGGAAAAGGAGTACGTCAAGGCTGCATATTGTCACCATGTTTATTTAACTTATATGCAGAGTACATCATGAGAAATGCTGGACTGGAAGAAACAGAAGTTGGAATCAAGATTGCCGGGAGAAATATCAATAACCTCAGATATGCAGATGACACCACTCTTATGGCAGAAAGTGAAGAGGGGCTAAAAAGCCTCTTGATGAAAGTGAAAGTGGAGAGTGAAAGGGTTGGCTTAAAGCTCAACATTCAGAAAACGAAGATCATGGCATCTGGTCCCATCGCTGCATGGGAAATAGATGGGGAAACAGTGGAAACCGTGTCAGACTTTATTTTTCTGGGCTCCAAAATCACTGCAGATGGTGACTGCAGCCATGAAATTAAAAGACGCTTACTCCTTGGAAGGAAAGTTATGACCAACCTAGATAGCATATTCAAAAGCAGAGACATTACTTTACCAACAAAGGTTCGCCTAGTCAAGGCTATGGTCTTTCCTGTGGTCATGTATGGATGTGAGAGCTGGACTGTGAGGAAGGCTGAGCGCCGAAGAATTGATGCTTTTGAACTGTGGTGTTGGAGAAGACTCTTGAGAGTCCCTTGGACTGCAAGAAGATCCAACCAGTCCATTCTGAAGGAGATCAATCCTGGAATTTCTTTAGAAGGAATGATGCTAAAGCTGAAACTCCAGTATTTTGGCCACCTCATGCGAAGAGTTGACTCATTGGAGAAGACTCTGATGCTGGGAGGGATTGAGGGCAGGAGGAGAAGGGGACGACAGAGGATGAGATGGCTGGATGGCATCACTGACTTGATGGATGCGAGTCTGAGTGACCTCCGGGAGCTGGTGATGGACAGGGAGGCCTGGCGTGCTGTGGTTCATGGGGTCGCGAAGATTCGGACACGACTGAGCGACTGATCTGATCTGATCTGATCTGATAATATCCTAGTGTGTATATTCAGACTTAAACTGAATAAAGTGGGGAAAACCACTAAACCATTCAGGTATGACCTAAATCAAACCCCTTATGATTATACAGTGAAAGTGAGAAATAGATTTAAGGGACTAGAACTGATAGAGTGCCTGATGAACTATGGACCGAGGTTCATGACATTGTACAGGAGACAGGGAACAAGACCATCCCCAAGAATGCAAAAAAATGCAAAAAAGCAAAATGGCTGTCTGAAGAGGCCTTAAAAATAGCTGTGAAAGGAAAAGAAGTGAAAAGCAAAGGAGAAAAGGAAAGATATACCCATTTGAATGCAGAGTTCCAAAGAATAGCAAAGAAAGATAAGAAAGTCTTCCTCAGTGATCAATGCAAAGAAACAGAGGAAAACAATAGAATGGAAAAGACTAGAGATCTCTTTAAGAAAATTTGAGATACCAAGGGAACATTTCATGCAAAGATGGGCTCAATAAAGGACAGAAGCAGAAGATAGTAAGAAGAGGTGGCAAGAATACACAGAACTGTTTCAAAAAGGATCTTCACAACCCAGATAATCACAATGGTGTGATCACTCACCTAGAGCCAGACATCCTGGAATGTGAAGGCAAGTGGGCCTTAGGAAGCATCACTATGAACAAAGCTAGTGGAGGTGATGGATTTCTAGTTGAGCTATTTCAAATCCTAAAAGATGATGCTGTGAAAGTGCTGCACCCAGTATGTCAGCAAATTTGGAAAACTCAGCAGTGGCCACAGAACTGGAAAAGGTCAGTTTTAATTCCAATCCCAAAGAAAGGCAATGTCAAAGAATGCTCAAACTACTGCACAATTGCACTCATCTTGCATGCTAGTAAAGTAATGCTCAAAATTCTCCAAGCTTCAGCAATACCTGAACTGTGAACTTCCAGATATTCAAGCTGGTTTTAGAAAGGGCAGAGTAGCCAGAGATCAAATTGCCATCTGCTGGATCACGGAAAAAGCAAGTTCCGGAAAAACATCTATTTCTGCTTTATTGACTATGCCAAAACCTTTGACTGTGTGGATCACATAAACTGTGGAAAATTCTGAAAGAGATGGGAATACCAGACCACCTGATCTGCCTCTTGAGAAACCTGTATGCAGGTCAGGAAGCAACAGTTAGAATTGGGCATGGAACAACAGACCAGTTCCAAATAGGAAAAGGAATATGTCAAGGCTGTATATTGTCACCCTGTTTATTTAACTTATATGCAGAGTACATCATGAGAAATGCTGGGCTGGATGAAGCATAAGCTGGAATCAAGATTACTGGGAGAAATATCAATAACCTCAGATATGCAGATGACACCACCCTTATGGCAGAAAGTGAAGAAGAACTAAAGAGCCTCTTGATGAAGGTGAAAGTGGAGAGCGAGAAAGTTGGCTTAAAGCTCAACATTCAGAAAACGAAGATCATGGCATCCGGTTCCATCACTTCATGTCAAATAGATGGGGAAACAGTGGAAACAGTGGCTGACTTTATATTTTTGGGCTCCAAAATCACTTCAGATGGTGTTCACAGACATGAAATCAAAAGATACTTGCTCCTTGGAAGGAAAGTTATGACCAACTTAGACAGTATATTAAAAAGCAGAGCCATTACTTTGTCAACAAAGGTCTGTCTAGTCAAAGCTATGGTTTTTCCAGTAGTCATGTATGGATGTGAAAGTTGGCCTATAAAGAAAGCTGAGTGCTGAAAAATTGATACTTTTGAACTGTGGTGTTGGAGAAGACTCTTGAGGGTCCCTTGGATGGCAAGGAGGTCCAACCAGTTCATCCTAAAGGAGACCAGTCCTGGGTGTTCATTGGAAGGATTGATGTTGAAGCTGAAACTCCAATACTTGGGCCACCTGATGTGAGGAGCTGACCCATTTGAAAAGACCCTGATGCTGGGAAAGATTGAGGGCAGGAGGAGAAGGGGATGACAGAGGAAGAGATGGTTGGATGGCATCACCGACTCAGTGGACATGAGTTTGGGTAAACTCCAGGAGTTGGTGATGGACAGGGAGGCCTGGCGTGCTGCAATTCATGGGGTCGCAAAGAGTCGGACACGACTGAGCAACTGAAATGAACTGAACTGAATGAACTGAATGTGTATGAAGTAGATTCTTGTTGTGGTTCTAGTTTTTACTTCTTTAATGACTAAGGATGCTGAGCATCTTTTCCTATGCTTATTGGCCATCTATATCTTTTCTTTGGAGAAATACCTTTTTAGATTCTTACCCTTTTTAAAGTTGGATTTTTGTTTTGTTGCTGTTGAGTTAGAAGTTCTTTATATGCATATATTCTTCATACTGAACTCTCATCAGATATATGGTTTGCAAATGTTTTTTCCTACTCTGTGGGCTGTCTTTTTACATTCTTGATAGTATCTTTTGATACACAAAGCTTTGATTTTAGTGAAGTCTAATTGATCTATTTTCTTCTTTTGTTATTTGTGCTTTGGTGTCATATTTAAGGATCCATTTCCAAATCCAAGATCATGAAATTTTAGTCCATTTTTTAAAAAAGAGTTTAATTATTTTAGCTCTTACATTTAATTCTTTGATCCATGTGGAGATAATTTTTGTATATAGTGTGAGGGAGCTTCCCTGGTGGCTCAGATGGTAAAGTGTCTGCCTGCAATGCGGGAGACCTGGGTTCGATCCCTGGGTTGGGAAGATCCCCTGGAGAAGGAAATGGCAACCCACTCCAGTACTCCTGCCTGGAGAATCCCACGGACACAGGAGCCTGGTGGGCCACAGTCCACGGGGTCACAAAGAGTCGGACATGACTGAGCGACTTCACTTTCACTTTCCTTTCACTTTCAAGGATAGAGGTAAGCATAGAGGAGAGTTTTGACAGTCCCTAGGACTGCAAGGAGATCAAATCAGTCAATCCTAAAGGAAATCAATTCTGAATATTAACTGGAAGGAGTGATACTGAAGCTAAAGCTCCAATACTTTGGCCACCTAATGTGAAGAGCCAGCTCATTGGAAAAGACCCTGATGCCGGGAAAGACCGAAGGCAAAAGGAGAAGAGGCCAGCAGACAATGAGGTAGTTAGATAGCATCAACTTCGATGACAACACCAAATTCAAGGAATATGAATTTGAGCAAACTCCAAGAGACAGTGAAGGACAGCAGAGCCTGATGTGCTGCAGTCCATGGGGTCGCAAACAGCTGGACACGCTTAGCCATTAAGCAACAACAACAACAGCAAGAGATCCAATTTCATTCTTTTGGATCCTTTTAAATATCTGCACAGCAATCTGTTCCATAGTTTATTTAACCAGTTTTCTACTCAGATATTTGAGTTACTTCCAGTCTTTTACTCCTAGAAACAATAACATCATAAATATTCTGGTATATAACCACTTCCTACACATTTGGCATACTTGTAGTCTATGTTCCTAAAAATGGGATTGTAGGATCAAAGATTGATAGGCTAATTGCTCTCCCTGGAGGTGGAGTGGATGCCTGTGCCTTCCAACACTGAGCAAGGATGTGTTTCCATACATTCTTGCTGATCCCTGTAGATCTCTGCCAACCAGAAGGATAGTTTTAATTTGGAATGTTCTTATTATGAGAAAGGTTTTGCACTTTTAATGTATTTAAGAGCCTCTTGTAATTTCTTTGCCATGAACTTTTCTTAACTTTTGCTTATACTTTCCATCGGATTATTGGTGTTTATTTTGTTTTGTAGGAGACATTCATAAAGCAAATGAGGACTCTGTAATAAATGTGTCATCTGCTTTTCAGCTTTATTAATGATGTTGTTTTTCTTCTCTACAATGTGCTTTATTCTTTCTTTTTAAGATATTTTGGTTAAGTGGCTACTTAGAGTAGCCTTTTTCCATTCCAATATTACAATATTGATTTATGTTTTCTTAATTGTATTTTTATGATTTCAATATATGACCTAATATACGGTACAGCTGGAATTTGTTTGGTTATATGATGTGAGGTAGGGATTCTTTTTTTTTTTTTTTCCTTTTTCCTCTACATAATTGAGATAGTTGTTTCTGAGGTCAGATATCCTCAGTTCCCTACAGCAGATAAAGCAGTGAAAATTCAGTCCTGACCTGAGACAGGCCCCAAACCCATTGTGTTTGGGCCAGACTAGGAAGGGCATTTCTGTGTACTGGAACCAGAGGTTGGCCCATTCTTGACTTTTCCTGCTTAAGGAAGCATTTAGTAGTGCTTAAGAACAAGACATACGGAGAAGGCAATGGCACCCACTCCAGTACTCTTGCCTGAAAAATCCCATGGGCGGAGGAGCCTGGTAGGCTGCAGTCCATGGGTCACTAAGAGTTGGACACTACTGAGCGACTTCACTTTCACTTTTCACTTTCATGCATTGGACAAGGAAATGGCAACCCACTCCAGTGTTCTTACCTGGAGAATTCTGGGGACGGCAGAGCCTGGTGGGCTGCCGTCTATGGGGTCGCACAGAGTCGGACATGACTGAAGCGACTTAGCAGCAGCAAGAACAAGACAAGTGATTTTTGGGCTCCAAAGTCACTGCAGATGGTGATTGCAGCTATGAAATTAAAAGACGCTTACTCCTTGGAAGGAAAGTTATGACCAACCTAGATAGCATATTCAAAAGCAGAGACATTACTTTGCCAACAAAAGTTCATCTAGTCAAGGCTATGGTTTTTCCAGTCATCATGTATGGATGTGAGAGTATAAAGAAAGCTGAGCACCGAAGAATTGATGTTTTTGAACTGTGGTGTTGGAGAAGACTCTTGAGCGTCCCTTGGATGGCAAAGAGATCCAACCAGTCCATTCTAAAGGAGATCAGTCCTGGGTGTTCATTGGAAGGACTGATGCTGAAGCTGAAACTCCAATACTTTGGTCACCTCATGTGAAGAGTTCACTCGGAAAAGACTCTGATGCTGGGAGGGACTGGGGGCAGGAGGAGAAGGGGACGACAGAGGATGAGATGGCTGGATAGCATCACCGACTCGATGGACATGAGTTTGGATGAACGGAAGTTGGTGATGGACAGGGAGGCCTGGCATGCTGCAGTTCATGGGGTTGCAAAGAGTCGGACACGACTGAGCAACTGAACTGAACTGAACTGAAGAATAAGACAAGATAACTGTTGTTCTCTCAATGCCTAGATGTGCAACCTTGCTCAGATTTGTAACCTCTCTGCTGTGTTATTTCCTTATCTGCAAAATGGGATTAAGAGGGCTTCCCCAGTGGCTCAGTGGTAAAAAAAAAAAAAAAAAAAAAAAATCTGCCTGCAATGCAGGAGATGCACGAGACGTGGGTTTGATCTGTGAGTTGGGAAGATCCCCTGGAGGACAAAATGGCAATCCAGTCCAGTATTCTTGCCTGGAAAATTCCATCAATAGAAGAAACTGGTGGGCTACGGTCCATGAAGTTTGCAAAGGTCTAGACAGGACTGAGTAATTGAACACACACGCACAACACCATCGTAGAATGGTGATGAGAAGTAAACAAAGCCCTGTATGGAAACTGCCCAGCACAAGGCCTTGCAAGTGGTAAACACAGGAGAGCTGCTACCATCGCTATTGTCACTGTCATCATCTTCTGGGCACTTTGTGATGGCTCCAAACACAGGTCACCCACAGAGAGGATGTGGACCTTGGCTTCCTCCACCTGGACTGAATCCATCATTTGTCCTGTTTTCTTCCAGGGGAGCAAGTGGTGACCCTTAAGTTTCTGGCTACTCTGGTGGAGGGGGGTTGTTCTGGGCACTTTTGTGCCACCATCCATTTTTCAATCTTTTTAATGAGATGAAATTAAATAATAGCACAAATCAAGTGTAATTCTGAAGGGAGACAAGACCTCACAAATGGGTTAGCACCAAAGCTTGGTATTTGTAGGGGGTAAAGTGAGGTTCAGAGTGTGAAAGGGAATTCATAATCCCAAAGGAATGGTTTCTTGTTAGACCAGGTCTGAGGGCCTTGACTCCCTAATTAAGGCTTGGTCCACATGAGACTCTGGAGAAGGCAATGGCACCCCACTCCAGTACTCTTGCCTGGAAAATCCCACGGATGGAGAAGCCTGGTAGGCTGCAGTCCATGGGGTCGCTAAGAGTCAGACATGACTGAGCGACTTCACTTTCTTTCACTTTCCACATGAGAGCGAGTACAGTTTCTGGTGCCCTCCATTGGTTTTTCTTTTCTTTTTTTAAAAATATGGATAATAAAGCTACCTTTTTATTTGGGGGGGTTGCATCAGTCTCTAAGAGGATCTCTTCTGTGGTGTCACTTGGCATCACCCTCAGCATTCCTCTGTCTGAGAAGTGCCCAAGTGACTTTTTAGCTTCTGAAAGCCTGGAGCTATGTTGTTTCCTGGGTATCAGGGCAGTCATTGGATGAATTGGCAGGGGCTCTGGTAATCATTTGGATGTCCCTGGTGGCTCAGACGGTAAAGCGTCTGTCTACAATGCAGGAGACCCAGGTTCGACCCCTGGGTTGGGAAGATCCCCTGGAGAAGGAAATGGCAATCCACTCCAGTACTATTGCCTGGAAAATCCCATGGACAGAGGAGCCTGGTAGGCTACAGTCTATGGGGTCGCAAAGAGTTGGACACGACTGGGCGACTTCACTTTCACTTGGTAATCATTATTTTCTGTGATTTGGTGACCTTTGAAGAGGCAGCTACTGCTTTTTCTTCCCAGCCTCAGGGAAGGGAGACACAATTCAGAGAAAAAGAGGTAAATTCTTGCCTTTTAAACTTTTTAAAAAGAAGACATGGATTAAGAGATAAAGCCTGTAGTTCTCAGAACTGGAGAGAGATAACAAGAAAGGAGGAGAGATTAGATTCTGGTGGGTCCTTCAGAAGAGACTCCAGCCTCCCAGTCCCCTGGGGGAAGGGGTGGCAAAACCAGAAACCCCAGGGATCTGAGTTAAGATCTGTGCCTGCATCCATTAAGTGGTTCTGGTTCTGGAAATGGTTGCTTTGCAAAAGGTCTCCGAATCCAGGGGCAGATTTAATTTTTATGGGGCTTGAGGCTTAAACAATTTGAGTTCCTCTTTAGAAGACAGAATTCAAATTAGGTTTGGCTGGTGTTTCTTTTGGAGGTGATGAAATATTCTGGAATTAGACAATGGCTATGGTTGCAAAATGGCTTCCCAGGTAGCACAATGATAAAGAATCTGCCTGCCAATACAGGTGGCGAAAGAGACGTCAATTCAAGTGGGTTCAATCCCTGGGTTGGGAAGATCCCTTGGAGAAGAAAATGGCAAACTACTCCAGTATTCTTGCCTGGGAAATCCCATGAACAAAGGATCCTGGCGTGCTACAGTCCATGGGGTCACAAAGAGTCGAACATGGCTTAGGACTAGACAACAAACAAACAACACAAATAGCTGCAGAACTGAGACAGGAAGGGGGTCAGGGTACACCTTTGAAAGGATTACACAGCCATTGAGAATAGTACATAAACTGGTTAGAACCAACTAGGTCAAAGATGGCAGACAACTGTCTCCCACTAGATCATGAGCCTCATTATATGCTGATTGTAATGCATTAGCCTATGCTAAATGACATAACCCGCAGGTGCCATGACAGTTCCAAGACTGACCAAAAAGACCAAAAAGTGGGCAGTGACCCAGTTCCTGGTAATCCCTGCCCTTTCCCCCAAAGAGCTGGAAAAATCCTCCTACTCATTAGTCTATCAAATTACCCAGTCAATAAAAACCACCCCAATATCTTGGACCCCCTGCCTGATGAGATGGTCCACACTCTGTCTATGGAGTGTGTCTCCCTGAATGAATATTCTTTCGCTTTACTTTGGCTTGCCCTTCAATCCTTTCCTGTATGAAGCTAAGAACCCACATGAGGCCATCCCAGGGACTCACCTGAGACCTAGGACATGGCCGTCTTCTTGTGCCCCACTTTTATGCAAATGTATGAAAAACCACTGGATTGTACACTTTAAAGCATGAAAATGAAAGTGTTAGTTGCTCAGTCATGTCCAACTCTTTGAGCCCCCACAGACTGTAGCCTGCCAGGCTCCTCTGTCCATGGAATTCTCCAGGCAAGAATACTGGATTGGGTAGTCATTCCCTTCTCCCAGTGATCTTCCCAACCCAGGCACTGAACCCACGTCTCCTGCATTGCAGGCAGATTCTTTACCATGTGAACCATCAAGGAAGCGAAAGATTGCACAAAGTCCTTCAAGTCCGAAATGAACCCCATTTAATAGGGTCGATTTTATGGTCTGTAAATTAGAACTCAATTTAAAAAATACTCTGTTAAAAATTTTCAGGCACAAGTTTCTAGAAGAAGTCAAACCAAAGAGGATCTGAAGCAGAGCTGTGTTTGCCTTGGGCTCTCTGATCTCATTGTGGCTAAGAGTGGCGTGGACAGAGGGCCAGCCGGAGCAGTCCTGCTAGAAACTATGGTCTGGAGATGTGGCCCCTTGGGGACTAGGTCTTCTTTTCTCTGTGGCTTGCCTCTCATACCCAGGCCTGAGTGAGCCTCTGGGAACTTCCTTGCAATTGCAAAGGAAAAGTGGAAATTAACGGTGACAAGACTTCAGTTCTGTGGGATGGCACCAGGAAAATAAAGCAATCTTGCTTCTTGTGCTGCTGACTTTCGGAGTTGAGACCCAAGTCTCCTATGTGTGTGATTAGGCTTCCCTTGGACACCATAGGCGATGGGGCAGCGGGGCAGGCTTATAAACCATGCCTTCTGTGCTGGGGAGGGCTGGCCAGAGAGAATCTCAGTTCTACCTCCGTGCAGTTTTGGATGGAGGAAAAGTCTGCAGTCTGGGCAACCAGACGAAGCTTTTTGGAGGCCAGAGATATGCCACTGTCATATTTATAATCAAATCCTTGTTTATCTTGAATCAGACCCGGCTCTCTGCATAACTTCTGTTCCTCACATTTTGAAGATTCGGGCCCAAAACCCATTTCAGGGAATAAGGAGAATGCTCATGTTTGAAAATGAACCAGCCAAATAAATCATTGTGTTTCTGACATGATGCCCATTGAATACTTTTCAGTTCTGAGCTTTGGCAGCAGCGTTTTAAAAAAGCACACACACAAAACCTATCACATAATTCTTTCTGAAAGGCTCATTCAGCAGGCCTACTCCCCTTGGTTCCCAGCCTTGCTCTTTCCCTTTTCTTCTCTTTCTTTTATACCAGCCCTTCTGGTGAGAGGGCAAGTGTACATACAGTCTTCCTTTGTGTTTGTGAAACAGAGCCATATCAGTTGAGCAGTCATGATAACATTTGTAGTTATGCAAGCAGAGATAACAGTAATCAGATCTCTGGGCAAAACCAATGGCCAAAATCTAACAACGGGTTGAGGGAAGTTATGCTGAAAGGTGAGGGGAATGTATTTGTGTGTTTTGTTTTATCAAAGTACCAAGCACTTTTCTTTTTCTGTCAGAGGATCTCCTGGTTAAAGCTCATCAAAAATTGTCTGTTTAAGGGGACACTACCCTAAAGGGAGAACTGAAGCTCCCTGCCATACTTAGTTTCTCTCGGCTATTTTTTCTTGCATCAGATCATTTAGGGCTTCCTTTGCTTTCCAGCAGGTAATCTGACCTCTCCATATTGGAGGGAGTAAAGGCTACTGTATTCACTCAAGCAGAGGCCAGTTGAATGATAGCATCAGTTTGCAATGCCATTTGGAATTTTCCAAAAAAAGGTGCTGTTCTGGAGTTGCCCTTATTCTCTTCAAATGTGATTTCCCTGAGGGGGTTTCTGTTGCATTGTTACCCAAACAACATGCAAATATATTGATACCTGGGAATTCAGACAGTGGCAAGAATGGGAAGGTGCAATTGCCAAGGTTTGATGAGGCCAAAAACAGAGACCAGGCATGTATGGGTTGAATGGTATTGAGGCCAGGATCCTCAAAATGTGATGGATGTTTATCACTCATTATCAGAGAAATGCAAATCAAAACCACAGTGAGGTACCATCTCACGCCAGTCAGAATGGCTGCTATCAAAAAGTCTACAAACAATAAATGCTGGAGAGAGTGCAGAGAAAAGGGACCCCTCTTACACTGTTGGTGGGAATGCAAACTAGTACAGCCTCTATGGAGAACAGTGTGAAATTCCTTAAAAAACTGGAAATAGAACTGCCATATGACCCAGCAATCCCACTGCTGGGCACATACACCGAGGAAACCAGAATTGAAAGAGACACGTGTACCCCAATGTTCATTGCAGCACTGTTTATACTAGCCAGGACATGGAAGCAACCTAGATGTCCATTAGCAGATGAATGGATAATAAAGCTGTGGTACATATACATAATGGAATATTCAGTTCAGTTCAGTTCAGTTGCTCAGTCATGTCCAACTCTTTGCAACCCCATGGACCGCAGCACGCCAGGCCTTCCTGTCCATCACCAACTCCCGGAGTTAACCCAAACCCATGTCCACTGAGTCAATGATGCCATCCAACCATCTCATCCTCTGTCATCCCCTTCTCCTGCCCTCAATCTTTCCCAGCATCAGGGTTTTTTCAAATAAATCAGCTCTTCCCATCAGGTGGCCAAAGTATTGGAGTTTCAGCTTCAGCATCAGTTCTTCCAATGAATACCCAGGATTGGTCTCCTTTAGGATGGGCTGGTTGGATCTCCTTGCAGTCCAAGGGACTCTCAAGAGTCTTCTCCAATACCACAGTTCAAAAGCATCAATTCTTCTGCGCTCAGCTTTCTTTATAGTCCAACTCTCACATCCATACATGACCACTGGAAAAACCATAGACTTGACTAGATGGACCTTTGTTGACAAAGTAATGTCTCTGCTTTTTAATATGCTGTCTAAGTTGGTCATAACTTTCCTTCCAAGGAGCAAGTGTCTTTTAATTTCATGGCTGCAGTCACCATCTGCAATGATTTTGGAGCCCCCCAAAATAAAGTCAGCCACTGTTTCTCCATCTATTTGCCATGAAATAGCAAATGATTGGACCGGATGCCATGATCTTAATTTTTTGAATGTTGAGCTTTAAGCCAACTTTTTCATTCTCCTCTTTCACTTTCATCAAGAGGCTCTTTAGTTCTTCTTTGCTTTCTTTCATAAGTGTGGTGTCATCTGCATATCTGAGGTTACTGATATTTCTCCTGGAAATCTTGATTCCAGCTTGTGCTTTATCCAGCCCAGCATTTCTCATGATGTACTCTGCATATAAGTTAAATAAACAGGGTGACAATATACAGCCTTGACGTACTCCTTTTCCTATTTGGAACCAATCTGTTGTTCCATGTCCAGTTCTAACTGTTGCTTCCTGACCTGCATACAGGTTTCTTAAGAAGCAGGTTAGGTGGTCTGGTATTCCCATCTCTTTCAGAATTTTCCACAGTTTCTTGTGATCCACACAGTCAAAGGTTTTGGCATAGTCAATAAAGCAGAAATAGATGTTTTTTTGGAACTCTCTTGCTTTTTCCATGATCCAGCGATGTTGGCAATTTGACCTCTGGTTCCTCTGCCTTTTCTAGAACCAGCTGGAATAGAATATTACTCAGCTATTAAAAAGAATGCATTTGAATCAGTTCTAATGAGGTGGATGAAACTGGAGCCTATTATACAGAGTGAAGTAAGCCAGAAAGAAAAACACCAATACAGTATAGTAATGCATATATATGGAATTTAGAAAGATGGTAATGATGACCCTATATGCGAGACAGCAAAAGAGACACAGACGTAAATAACAGACTTTTGGACTCTGTGGGAGAAGGCGAGGGTGGGATGATTTGAAAGAATAGCATTGAAAAATGTATATTATCATATGTGAAATAGATCACCAGCCCAGGTTCGATGCATGAGCCAGGGTGCTCAGGGCTGGTGCACTGGGATGACCCTGAGGGATGGGATGAGGAGGGAAGATGGAGGGGGGTTCAGGATGGGGAATACATGTACACCCGTAGCTGATTCATGTCAATGTATGGCAAAAACCACTACAATATTATAACGTAGGCTCCAATTAAAATAAATAAGTTAAAAAAAAAACAGCTTAAAAAAATGTGATGGATGTTTAGAGATCACCAAGTTAACTCATTATTGGGTGTTGGGTGTCTGAGTTTCTCTGTTGGTTTGTTTCTCTGCTTTCATTTTGGGGTTGTTCAGTGACTTTGGGGACAGAGAAGTAGTGCTGAGGTGTAGCCAGTAGTGTCTGCCTGTAGACCAAACACCCCATCCTGAGATAGATGTCAAGAAACAGAGCCTGATTCTTCTCTGGCTTGGAAGGAAACCTGGATCCACAGTAATTGCAATTTTTGGCAAAATGGAGACCAAACGGTTTTTCTCTTCTGTTAGTATTTTTAATATTCTTCTAAAGTATTTTAATTATGTTTAAAATAAAGGACAGACTTTTCTACTTTTCGTATGGATGCCTGAAGAATTGTCCCACTTCATCCCTCCTCTCTATTCACCTCTACCCAAAAAAGAAACTGGAAATAGGAATGGGGGCATGTGGTTGTGGACAGCAGCAACATAAGCCAGAAAGTGGCTGGAAGGGTGCATAGGGTGGGAGGAGGTGGAGAATTGTGTAAAGAAATACATGTTGTTTTATTTTTTTTTAAGATACATCTTCTTCCCTGTTTCCAGACATAAGTATAAGACATAAGTATATGAATTAAAAATTGTATTTGGGGGACTTTTTAGCAGTCCAGTGGTTAAGAGTCTGCACTTTCAATGCAGGGGCATGGGTTTGATTCCTGGTTGGGGGAAAAAAATAAACAAAATAGCCTATTCCCAAGCTCTTTGGGAAAAAAATAAAAACAATTGTACTTGGAGTGGTCTACAGATGTTGGCATTTTAAAACCAAATACTATTGGCCTGCGGGTTGCTAAGCAACCTGTGCAACCAATCAGCATGGGCTTTAAAATGGAATCTGTTCCAAGAGACAAAATGAAGCACCCAGGGCTCTGTCTGAAGCGGTGGGCTGGCATGACGGACTCCCCATGTGCTGGCTCTAGTTAGAAGTTCAGCTCCTCTGGCTTTCTTTGCCTGAACACACATTTTAATTTCACTGTGTCAATTCTCATTATCTGTCTACATGGAATTCCTTTTTTGGTTTTCAGAAATAATTAAGTAAAAAGCCCTTTCACTCACTGCATTTTTTGGCATTGATAAAGACATTTCAGACAAGACAGGGGCCAATATCAGGGCAGTCTTTGAAGATATTCTTTAAAGACAGTTCTGACAAACAGTGGCAAACAGACCAATTAACCCCAGAATCGAAGTCTTGGCGGCTTTAAACTCCCTTCCAAAGAAATTAGCCCTAATGTTAATAAAGTGGGTGTTAGACCATTTCACAATAGTGACTTTTTGCAGACTGAGTCCACTGGAATTACATTGTTTTGCCAAAAGAGGAGCCTTGTGCTGGTGTGAATTTTTGTTATGGTTGCTGTCTCAAAGTTAGAAAAAAAAAATGTCCAAACCACATTTCCACAGTTGGAGCAAAAATTCCAAGCATAATAGTACAGATTTCTGAAAAAAAAAAAAAAAAAGTTAGTTTTGAAATGGAAAAAGACTCAGAAAAGGTAGTAAAGGAAGTGCCCAAAGTGTATCCTCCAACACTGGGATTGTGGTTTGAATCAGGATTGTGTTCTGGGCTTGAGCTCACCAGTGATAAAACCCACTAATACTCCTCCACTCACCAGGGAAGACTTGTAGCTCAGCTATTGATTCCTTATTGGTTTTTCAGATCACAGGGAGACAGACCCAGAGCTTTGGTCTCTGCAGGTAAAGTGCTAATGAATTGCCAAGACCTGGGCTATATATTTGTGTTGCCTTGATGCTTATAAAAAGAAAGTTATTTGCTGGGGTAGTTGTTTTCATCTGTTGAGACAGTACAAGTCGATTTTTCATTGTTTTGGTTAAAGGTCCCTTTTGAGGGCTTGAGTCCCACCCCTGGTCTCTTTCTCAGAGGAGAGAAATAGACCTTTTGATCAATGTATTCTCTGAAAAAGAGGTAATATTTTTAGTGTTTGACTTGTCAGCATAACTGTTTGACAACAAACGAGTAGACGAAAAGAAATCAGCTTCCCCAACACCTGGGTGGCTGAGGAGGGTGGAAGAGGGAGCAGTTTCCTGGGGTGGGGGGTGGTGGCCATGGGGGACAGCTCTGAGCACTGACATGAATCTCAGGCACAGCTGGAGAGGTGTGTCTGGGAGAACACGATGAATTCCTATTTATATGTGGGGTGGAAGCGGCCGAGGCCTGGGCTGCCGTGTCTGAAATGGAATCAGAACTTGAAATCCAAGGAGTTTCCCAGCGGTCCAGGGGTTAAGATCCATGCTTCACTGAAAGGGGCACAGGTTTGATCCCTGGTCAGGGAAAAAGATCCCACAAGCCAAGCAACAAGGTCAACAAAACAAAGCAAGAAACCCCTACAACAAAGAAAGAAAAAACCCCCCAAATCTCCCCAAACTTATAATCTAAGGAACAGTGTTGATAACCTATGTCTGTTCTTGTGAGCCTCTCTCCCCACAGTCCCTAGCAGTTTCCAGAGAGGTAACTGAGGCCGGGAGAAGAAGTCACCTGTCCATAGTCAAGTGATCAGACCTGCTGAGCCTCAGATCTCTGTTTTAAATAGCCCGGATTCTTCCTGCTGCACCAAGACCCTGAGGTTCAACCTGCTCAGGACTCAGGACTGATTTGAGCTTGGCTGGGCTGTATTTGTGACTGGTGCTTTTGGCTCACCCTACGCAAGCAACTCAACTCTTGGACTGATTGTGGGTTGAGTAAGAGCTGGGGGCCCTGGGTTCAGGGTGAGACTCTTGCCACTGTAGCTGAGGCCAGGGCAGACCTCAGAGGCCAGCTCCCGTTCTATCTCCACTTTCTCAGGCTCTGTTATCTCTCCTAGATAATGCGCGTCTCTCCCGGCCATCCACATTCTTTGACATCCAGTAAGTATGAAGCCTGATTTGATGGGAAAAGGAGGAATCCTCAGTGCTAAGCTTCGACTCTCCTTGTTGCTTTCAGAGGCTCCTGTGACACTTCTCCATGTTACTCTGGGAAAAATCAGGTTGTTGGCTTTGACTCACGTGGGAGAGCTGGACATTGAGCCTCCTTTCAGACTCCTTAACCTGTGGGTGATACCACAGTTTCCAGGTAGTGGTTCATCAACTCATCAACCCAAGGGTCTAAAGGCTTGTTATTCAGTTGCTCAGTTGTGTCTGACTCTTTGTGACCCCATGGAGTCCAGCACGCTAGGCTTCCCTGTCCTTCACCATCTTCCCAAGCTTGCTCAAACTTATGTCCATTGAGTCAGTGATGCAATCCAACCATCTTGGTCTAAAGGGTGAAGTGCCCTACTTGGCTAAATTCTTTATTTGATGCCTATCTTAAACCTCAGGGTGGGAGAAGTCGAATGTCTGTCAATTCAAGAAGACTTTCCTCTCTTCCTGGGATTGGGTCTGAGAATCCAGGTGCTCATGAGTTACCAAGGTTATGAGGCTATGGAGGCCAGGACCTTACAAGCTGTCTTTTTTTTTTTAAAAATGAAGTCTTTTCTTTTCGGCCACACCACATGGCATGTGGAATCTTAGCTCTCTGACCAGGGATTGAACCCACGGCCCCTGCATTGGAAGCTTGGAGTCTTAACCACTGCACTGCCAGGGGAGTCCTGCCTACTGCCGTCTTCCATGCTGCTGTCTGTGAACTGTCCGTTGTCACCAGCGTTGACTGCTGCTGGGTCATTCTCATTCACCTCTCTGAGACCCATCAGGTCTGACGTTCTCTGTGGCACTTCAGGTCCTATGGAAATCATCTGCTGTTTTTGTACCACATGTGGGGAAGGGCCGCTTTCTGAAGGCTGTGGTGCTGTTTGCTGAGACAAGTGCAGTCATGCTTTGGCTGGAGTTCGGCCACATTCTTGGTGGCTCCGTCAGAATCTGGGACATAGGTCACTCCTCTCAAGGCTTCCAGAAATCATCCTTGGGTTTTCTCATCTTCCTGCCACACTCAAATCTTGGGCTGGGGTAGGGAACTTGGGTTCCCTCTTAGGAACCCACCATTACCTAAGCTACCTTCTCTATCTAAGGACTCTCCCTTTCTCTCAACTTGAGACTCTTTTACCCAGTATGAAAGGCAGGACTCAAACTGTTGTCATGGAAACTCCTAGGTTATGTTTCAGCCTGGTCCTCTCAGGCCTGAGCCTTTTGTTTTTTGGCATGCATGATCTTACTTCCCTGACCAGGTATCAAACCTTGGCCTTCAGCAGTGAAAGCAACTGAGTCCTAACCCCTGGACTGCCAGGGAATTCCCAGACCTGAACTTCTGAGTTTCCTTTTCCCTTTTCTTTCTGAGTGAAAAAAGTGTTTATATGCACAAAAACAGCTTTACTGAGACATACTTTACATCGTAGAAGTCAACCATTTTAAGTATTCAGTTGGATAAGCTTTTGTAAATTTATATAATTTTGCAACTATCACCACAGTTCAGGTTTAGAACATTTCCATCATTCCTAAAAGTTTTCTTGCACACATTCCCAATCACTGCTCACTTACAGCCCCAGGCAACCACTAATCTTTCTGTTTCTACAGTTTTGCCTTTTTCCAGAAATTCCACATAAGTGGAATCATGCACTATGTAGTTTTTGGTTTCTAGCATCTTTCTTTTCTGATATGTGTGTGTGTATTTAATTTTTCCCAGTTAGTTATGATTCAGGTGATCTGAAGAGGAGAGCTGGGGAACATGAGTTCACCTTTAAGAAGCATGGTCATGCACGCATGCTACAAGTATGGTGGTGACTGGCGGTGACAAGGGGTGGAAGGAAGGGCCTGTTTGTTTTAAGACATAAGAGACTTGAGAAACTCAAATGCTGAAAGAAGAGTCATTAGTGGAAGAGCGGTTGAGAATACAGAGCGGGTGCAGGGTGAGGAGCTGAGCTGATAGAGTGGCGAAGAGGCTGGAACCGAGTTCTTGGGAGACGGGGGAAGATGGATAGGACAGACAGAGTTGGAGACTGCTGAACATTGAGGACATTCTCCTCTGGCTAAGGCTTCTTATTCCTCTGTCACCTGCTGAGAGTGAGAATGGAGGAGAAGAGGCAGCAAGTTTGAGCCGCATGCAAGTCTGAAATAATTGTTGTGGGGAGGGGAAGTCTGAACCGGTCAAGGAGATGTAGTTGGATGGCCTGGCGAAATGAAAGGCCAGGCAGCATTGGTGGGCATGACTCGTGGCGGCACCTATCTGTGTAGATATCCCATTGAGGCCAACGAGGCTTAGTCATCTGGGTGCACGTGCTAAGAAGACAACTTTGAGATGATTTGGCATTTTTAGTTTCACCTGGTAGTGGAGTTGGAAGAACAGGCAGGGAATTTAGGTGTCGGTAGAAGGAAGTTTCAATCAGTCATTGAACCCAAGTTGAACATGGGGGGAAGTACAGAGCTGAAGAAATGTGCAGGGGGTGGTTAGTCAATAAATGAGCAAATAAATAGGGGTATTGGGAATTATTGGAAGAGCAAGCTAAAAGGAAAGGAAGCCAAGATCTCAGGAGTGGTTTCAGAGGTGGAGCATTCTGCAGAGAAGACCACGGGATGACTGAATGGGAGTGGAGAATAAAGTTGATGGAATTAAGAGGCCAAGAATGTTAGTGGGGAGGTGTAGGAGGTATGTTCCTATGCCCTCTAGTGAAGCTTCTTCCAGGGTTACAGTAGGGTTAGACTGGAGAGGGAGAGTGATGGGATGGCGAGGTGGGCTGTTTATAGGTGGTAACAGGAAGGAAGGGTGAAAGGAACCATTTTATCTGAGCATGCTTGTCTGGAAACCTGGAGAGGGTCAAGGAGGTTTCTGAGAAAGCCGCATTGAATGTGAAAGATGACAGAATTCCTATGACACAGGGTTGTAGGGAGCAGTGGTCTCAGTGGAGAACAGGTTTCTGATGAGGCCAGGAGATCAGAGCTGGGGATGGGTAAAAAGCCACTGTCACCTCCTTCCCACCTGTTCAGGTACATTGGACTGAAGAGCAAAAGCCAACCCAAAGCATAAATTGCCCTCACAAGTTTCTGTAAAATCAGCAGCTCATCCCTATTTGAAATAGCTTGGGGAATTGCCTGATTCCCCAGCTGCAGTCTAGAAAGCAATTAAAATTGTTGGTGATGCTTTTCTGTTCAAATCTGCATTCCGCTATTTGAGCTTCCTCTTTGTTGCCGTGAATATCTGCTGTGTGAGCTGCTGCCTGCAGGACTGTTTGGATAGGAATGAATGATGTGCCTTCAACCAGGCAAAATGGGTTTTTTCACTGTCTCTGTTTATATAGGTTATTGGCTGGGGTGACTTGTTCTGATGAATAATACAAAATCGCCATTGGAGATTCTTCTTTATGAGAAGACGAAAAAAAAAAATCTTTATTTTGTGGAGGGTAAATGCTCCATTTCATCCAACTAAATGATTTTTATTTCTGAAGGCTGAGTGCCATTTAACTCTTCTGTTTGCCCCTCTTGGGTCAAAGAGCCTTAATCTCTTAAGTACATTTCATAACCTTCCAACATCTGAAACCACTATGTTGCCTGTCTCCTTTGGGCAAAGGAGAAATAGCCATTTTGATTGCCCACCACTTTTTTATACAGTCAGGCTGTGTCCCGAAGTGACTTTGCAGTGGGCATGAGACCCTGCTGGGTCTAGTTCCTGCTCTGCTCTCTGAAGGGAGCATCTCATTGTGCTAAGTGAGATGACAGGGCTTAGAGGTAGGGAGGGATTTTGACTCTTACATGATTTTTACCTTTGCTCTGACCTTGAAACCCAAATCTCAAATATGAATCCATTGCATTTTTTCTGGAGTCAGGATTCCATTGAGTTCCTTGAGTGAGTGACAGTCGCTTAGTCATGTCCGACTCTTTGCAACCCATGAACTGTAGCCTGCCAGGCTCCTCTATCCATGGGATTCTCCAGGCAAGAATACTGGAGTGGGTTGCCATTCCCTTCTCCATGGGATCTTCCTGACCCAGGGATTGAACCTGGGTCTCCTGCATTGTAGATAGATTCTTAACCAGCTGAGCCACTGGGGAAGCTCAGTTTTGTCTTATAGAGACTCATGAATGAGGCTGGTGTAAGGGGTGCTGAATGTGTGAAAGAATGCAGGACCCTTCATTGAGTCTCCACTTTGGACGTTTATGGGGTTCTCTGCCTGGTGTCTCCCCCTCCCTTATTATCTGGGGACATCTTGTCCCCTGAATTCACAGGGATTTGCAGGGGCTAACATCTTCAGTGTGACCTGCCCTGCTGGACACTGTCATTTGGTACTGGGTAGCCCCTGACCCAAGCTGGGCCAGTCAGCCCCTTCCTTTTGGATGTGAGATTGGAGGAGGGTGACAAGCTGGTCGCAATCTGCCCAGGACTTTCCCACTTTTAGGACTAATAGTTCCATGTCCTGAGAAACCCCTCAGTCAGTTCAGTTCAGTCCCTCAGTTGTGTCTGACTCTCTGCGACCTCATGGACTACAGCATGCCAGGCTTCCCTGTCCATCGCCAACTTCTGGAGCCTACTCAAACTCATGTCCATCATCTCGGTGATGCCATCCAACCATCTCATCCTCTGTTATCCCCTCCTCCTCCTGCCTTCAATCTTTCCCAGCATCAGGGTCTTTCCCAATGAGTCAGCTCTTTGCATCAGGTGGCCAAAGTATTGGTGTTTCAGCTTCAGCATCAGTCCTTCCAATGAACATTAAGGACTGATTTCATTCAGGATGGACTGGTTTGATCTCCTTGCGGTCCAAGGACTCTCAAGAGTCTTCTCCAACACCACAGTTCAAAAGCATCAGTTCTTCGGCACTCAGCTTTCTTTATAGTCCAACTCTCACACCCATACATGACTATTGGAAAAACCATAGCTTTGACTAGAAGGACCTTTGTTGGTAAAGTAATGTCTCTGCTCTTCTCAGTCCCCAGCAAAGCAAGCCTTGGACTGGAGTGAGGGTTAAAGCCCATTCCTCTGTGTGATTGAAGCTCTAAGCTAGTCTGGAGCAGGAGAATGTGCTGATGGGGAAACCCTGACAGGGAAGGGAGATAGATACCCACCTTGTCTCTGCCCTGTCTGTGCCCGCTGCTTGAACCCTCCTCACAGTCTGCCAACCACTGCATCGCACAATTTGCTGATGTGTGTTAAATGGAGCTTTGCCACTCCAAACACAAGAAGACTGCTGGCTGGAGTGCTCTCTCTACAGCAGTGCTAGGTCCTGCCTTCTCATTTGATCTGACAGCAACTTGCGTGCTAGGCAGCACTGTGAACTTTTACAAATAAATAAATGAAGGCACAAGATTTTAAAGACTGAGGGTCAAGGTCACCAAAGTAGGAAGCTAGAGAACTGAGAGTGACCAAAGATTCCAAGTTTAGCATTCTCTCATCATCCTGCGGCTGCCTCTGCTGCTGATATCTGAACCGTCAGTGTTGGTAAGGTACTGGGCAGACTGACATCTCATTTGAGTATTAGCATGTCTGGAAAGGGTCAATAGACGAGCTATGCTCACTTCTTAAAGTCTAGCTTCCTGCTTTGGGTGGAGAATATCATTAGTGCTTTGCCTTGTTTTTCCCAAAGTATTAAATGGCATACAGAAGTGTTGAGAAGGTTGAGGAAATGGACTACAGGTTGACTATTCAAGAACAAGTCCCAAATAGACAGCACAGAACAGACTTTCATGGAGATATGGGTTCTTGTATGAACAGGAAGCTACTGGCTCCTGCAATCCAGAAGCTGCCCTAAGCAGGAGGCCACTGCTGTCCACCAGCCCCAGAACCAGGCTGCATCTGCTGTGATGCACCCCAGTGAAGTGGACACTCCATACTCTGCTTCCTGATCCCTGTGAAGCTAGAGCCGCAGCACTGGTGCAGAGTAGCCAAAGGGCTCCAAGGCCAAGCATTTCAGTATGGAGAGTCAATAAAGTATTGCCTCCATTTACTTCTATCTTCCTAATCATACATGCTTGCATCTGATTGGCTGAGACTAAATCACATCATGCATCCTAGTTGCAGGGGAGTCTGGGAAATGTAGTTTTTAAGCTTTCTAGCCTTTGCAACTCAAGTAGGAATTAAGGAGGGCAGAATGGGTGTTGGGTACCAATGGATGTTGAGAATCAATCTGCCACACCAGGGTTGTCCCATAGGCAGGGCTCCCTGCAGGATGCAGAACGGAACTTCTGGATGGACCTGCTGATGTTCTCTGTGTGATTGCTGTGTGCTCACGTGAAGAGCAGGGTGTGCACATGGCTGGGTGCCAAACTCCCGGGTCCTCCTCTGCCTCCACAGAACTTTGAGCACAACTGATGTGCAACACACCCTCTGGAAATGCCATTCTCTGCATTTTATGTGCTAGGTGGAGTGGGCAATGTGGGATGGCATGAGGGGCTCTGGACAGAGATTTTGGTTGCCTTTTGCCAGTGACAAGGCGAGACATTGAGCACGCATCCTCTTCTGTAAATGAAGGGGCTGGCCAAGCCTCCTCTTACACTTAGCAACCTCTGAATTTATAAGGAACAGACTCACATGTGGTCACTTCATTCCAGAGCAACACTGGAGAAATAACATATTTCTTTTCAATTTCAATGTTGTCAAAACCACAATATCTGGGTCTGCATGGTTTCTGGTAAAACAGAGGCTGTTAAAACTATGTCAGTGCAAACGTGGACATAAATAGGTAATAAATCTTGGTAGGTATATAGGACTGCTATATTTGGATTCAAACCTGTTAACCCTCACAAGATAAAGTTCAGTTTGATGGCTCAGCTTCCCAAACTGGGCAAAGGTTCAGACATGGAAGTTCTGTGGATTTCATTGCTAAGAAAACAGAAAGTAAAAGTAGCAAAGTAGGAGTGTCAACATTGTTGCTGAATTTCACTGCCCCTGGTCTTTAGCTTGGTGGAGGTCAGGTGTGAATTCCTGGATTCTATTAACCTGACATTAAGGGCCTAGAGCCACTTTAAAAAGCTGAATATACATACAAAGACCAGTGTGTAAAGGCCAACATTTAGATACTGTTTAAGAGCTCCTAGCAGCTGAGGTGACCTTTCTAAGTATAGGCAGGCCCTGGATGAAGAAAGCCCAAATATGTAAACGTTTGATCAAGGAGTTTATATGAGAATATTTACATGGGAAAATCACAAGTATCATAGCAGCTAGCTTTCCCCTGCATTTTACACAAATAAGTCTTGGCTCGCCAGAAATCCATCCTTTATGGGGCATGAACTTCCCTAGATCAGGCAAATCTCTTCTCTAGCCAGGAATGTATATTTTCTTGGTTGCTTATGGCGTTCACTCTTTATTTCCTTTGTTGGGTTAAGAAGATCCTTAGACTAGTTGGGAATGAAGTCAAAGAGGGAAGGCGTTAGAGAGGAGGGATCCTGATTGTCGTCTGATTGTCGGCTCTCTGTGGCACCCCCGGTTCTTAGCCAGCAGTACATCCCGCTTACCTCCTGGATGGTGATGCTCTGTGCTCACTTCCTCCTCACTCCTGTTCCATCCCCCCTTTCCCCCTTTCTTTCTTAAGCAATTGTGTTGTGTTTCCTGAAAAAATTTTCCTAGTGCTTCAGAATCTTGGATATTTGACTGAACTAGCTTTGAAGCTGTCCAGCTTAGCTTGGCTTCTGAGTCCTGATCGGTTCCTAATTATTGATCCATCACTTGACTGAATCCTTTCCCTTTCTCCTCTACCCCCTTCCACACCCACTCATGGAAGTTGGTAGGTCTTGGCTGGGCCAGGGGTGGGGGGACCTGGACCAATATGAGCAGTTTCTCATGCAGGGCAGTGAGGATGCCACAGGACCAGTGGAAAGGGGGCAAAGCGGGGGCCTATAGGTTCCCCAAATCAAAGGAGCCATTGCAGATGTTGAAGGCCAGAGTCTAGACAAGGAGACAAGAAGAGAGAAACCTGAAGTGCAGGCCCTGGGGGGCTTGGCAGAGCAGGGTTACTCCTTTGTGTTAACCGGAGCAAGTGGTAATGCTCAGCTTGGTATACAGACCAAGAAGAATTATTAGCATCTACTGTGATTTCAGCCCTGTGTGTGTGTGTGTGTGTGTGTATGCATGTACCTATATGCAACATGAAGCTTAACACACAGTCCTTAGTGATAGTTTCTAATCCATTTAGAAAAATGCAAAGAACCCATATAACATGGCCAGCCATGTATTAAGTGCTAAATTATGGTGGTCAGAGAACTACCCTAGTAATGAGGATGCCCCATTCTAACTCCCCACCTGCTCCTTAACTTGGCTGTATGGGCCTCAATTTGTTATTCTTATCTGTGAAGAGATGGGACTAAACAACTTAAGGAAAAACAAAGAAAAATAAATTAGAAGAAAGATAACATCGATACAGGAGTGCACACAGAACACGTGAATTTCCACAAAGAAACACTGGCCTAAATGGTGTCAGTATCACCCAGGTCAAGACTTAGAATCATGCCCACACCCAGAGCCACCCTTGATTCCCCCACCCATAGGTGCCCCCTCATTCTCTCTAGACGAAATTGCTGTGATTTTCATAGTTTTGAAGTCCCTTTCAGCTCTAGATGTGACCGTCAGGAATGGAAGATCTCCACGGCCCTGGACAAAGTTGTTAAAGACTGGAACTCTATGTTATCTAAGTTCTCTAAAATAGTTTTGCAATAGTGACTAGTTAGGGCCTGGATTGCTCTTTTGGTCATCAGGACTCTAATTTTTTTTTTTTTTTTTTAACAACTGAGGATGATCAATCAAGTTTCTATATCTGCTCTGGCCCCTGCATACTTGGCAGTATGGTTTTGAGGTTGTTCTGTGGGTCAGAAAATTCCTGCTTTCATCCCAAAGCCCAAGACTGAAAGTACAGAGCTATTTTTTCCCTGGTGGTTCAGAACTGAGCTGGGTGGGTACATGATGGTGCTAAGCTGTTCCTCGGGGCTGCCAAGCTGTGACTTGGCTTGTGTACTTATGCCCGTAAAAGGTTGTTTCAAGCACAGAAAGAGGGCAAGCATCGTGATTAAACACACACACACACGCACATACACACACAGACACCCAGAGAGCATGGCCATCAGCATAATATCTACACCATGCGCCCATTCAAACCATGTTTGCAAAAGGAAATGGATTTGAAAATTCTTTGCATGGAAAAAATGGGGCTGGATACTGTTCAGAGACAAATGAGTATATGAGGTTTTATATACTGAAAAGCTGGTTTCCAGCGAGACTTAGGATCATTTCACTGTGGCTTTCACCGTATTAGAGGTTTCTACCCTCATTCAGTTGCTGACGCAGATGAGACTTCTAATAATTCATGGAGAAGCGAATGACCTTCTATCCGTCCTCATCCACTCAGCAGCTCTATCTGTCTCCATCGTATCACGTGTGCTCCCTGTCCCAGCCCCTGAGCACATCTGCTTGCGCACTCACACACGTCTCCATACCTATGTGTGTGTCCGTGGCACCCCGCCTCTCCACTCCAGCTCCCGATACTTCTGCCCATCATTGGATGTGGCTTGACCCTCAGCCTGCTGGTTGGGAAAATGTGTTGAAGAAGCCCATCCTTGGGGTTCTCTTTTGACCCCCAAACATGGAGAAACGTGGCCTCTGATGAGCTGAAACCCACACACCATTCCCTGCCTCCTGGGATTTAAATAATTCTCACCACATGGCATCTTTCATGGGGATGGGCCACTTGCGGAGCTGAAGAAGGTGGCTCCTTAAGTGGCATGACTTGAGGTAGGGGTTGCGCGTCATTGCTTCCATCTATCCTCTTTTCTCCAACCCACCTGCCTGTCACAGTGACCAAAGTCCCCTTACTTATCTCCATTTCTACAGGCTATAGGAATTATTTAAATCATTATTTAAATACTTTAATTAATTACTAAACAATTATTTAATTATTTAAAATAATTAAATAAATTAAACAATTATTTAAATTATTTACAGGAATTATTTAAATTAAATTTAAATTATTTAAATCCCAGGAGGCAGGGAATGGCGTGTGGGCTTCACACACCAGGGAAAAGGGGATGTCCAGCTTCCGGGTAAGACCTGGTTACAGATCAAAGTGCTCTTCCAACAGGCTGTGAATTCACGGGTCACGGGACACAGGCTTTCCAGAAGGTGTTGCTAAAGGTACTAGTGATCATCAGCTTAGTGCCCATCGCAGGCGATTTCCTGTCTGTTTACAACTTGGTGCTTCTCTGCTGTGAGGAAGAAGCCGCATTCTCCTGGCACGGTCCTGGGGCTAGACCATGACTTCTAGGGACACACTGAAGCCTGTTCAGTGTCCTTGATTTGCACAAAGGAGGGTACCTCCCAGTACCAAAAAGGCGCTGCAGAAATGGGGAATCCGTCAAGCAGAGTAACCTCCCGGTGGGCCTGAGGCCAACCTTTCCAACAACTTGAGGATTTTTAGCAGAAGGAAAGCAAAGTAGTCCTTGAATGGGAGTCCATGCAAGACTGCAAATGAAAATAGAGTGAAACTTGATCAAACCTGGCGCTCCTCTCCCAGGCTTCCTTGGGGCGGAGGAGATTGCTATAGACTGGAAAATGTAATTTCAAGGGGGCCTGGAGAGAGACAGCAATAAAGACCAGTTTGTTTTATTGCACGTTTGGAGGGGAAAGGCTTAGGAAGTGCCTTAATGGATGAAATGAGAGATGGTTCTAGAGGACAGAGCCTGATAAAAGGAAGGCGGCCTGATCTCTCAACAGGAGAGGTCATGCCTCTTTAATTTGGTGGAATTCATGAAGGTTTTACTGTAACTGCAGCCCAGCAGAAATCAGGGCCTGTTCCAGTTCTCTTTATCAGTGCTGATGAAGCAGAGATGAAAAAAGGCTGTATGTAGCTAGTTGTCAGATAAACAGTGATGTGCTTGGTCAGTGTTTAACCAGGGGCTCTGGGGGTGGGGTGGAGGCAAGGTCTGGTCCATCATGTTTGCTGATTTCTTTGGTGTATATAAATAAATGCTCCTACTGTGGCTGATTTCAAGCTTCCAAGGTGATGTCACTGAACACAGATTTGGGAAGAGATGTATGCAGAGTGGGTTCTCATGAGCCCTTTACAGCACAGCTCCAGCCCAGCCCTGCTTCAGCAACCCAGGCAGTTCTTTCTGTACCTTTGATGTGGGGTGAAAAGGGAAGAGGAGGATGACTCCTCTGATTGTCCTTCCTCTGATGAGAGTGAGAACCTGCTTCAGGATGCCAAACCAAGCTGTTTGAGGTGGCTCGAGACTAGGGCGGGGAAGGGAAGGGAGCGGAGTGGCAGGGCGGGGGCGGGTCGGGGGTCCAGGTACAGGCCACTCGCTCTCAAAGCTGTGATTTAAAATTCTAATGTTTTCAAATGGTTCCCGAGGCATCGGAAACGTTTCAGAGAAATTCCAGGAAGCCCAGAGGATTCTGAACAACACAGTGTTTGAATAGCAAAAGAATATTGGGTCTTTAGGGAAAAGTGCCCATTATTGGAAACGGACTCTTTTTAATGATGTGTGTGCTGACCCTGGGTAACCGGATCAACAAGGGTCACGGGGTCGTCACGTAGCTGGTGACGATTGCTTAGAAAGGACTGGCTTTTTCTGCCCTTGGAACTCCTTTCCCTTACTCCATATGTCTTGAATTTTTTTTTTTTTTTTTAAACCAGACCTGAATTAAAATGTTCTGTCTTATTACCACGAAAAGGACAATCATACCTGTCAGATGGAGAGTGCGATGTTTGGTCCATTTATGGGGCGCCTTTCCTTTGAGTGTAGGGTTTCACCTCTTTGGGCCTCAGAGTACTGACAAGCAGCCCTCTCTGCTCTCCAGCAGCTACCAGAAAGGCATGTCAAGCGCGTGGTCCCTTGATCCTTCCATGGAGCTGGCCTGCGCTTGAGATGTTTGAGGCAGATTCTAATTGAACAGCGTCTTCTGTAGCTAATGAATAAATCAATGATTACAATCCTCAAATACAAACATCCATATCTCCACCCCCTCCTTTAAGAAAAACCCATTAAAAAACTATAAAAAAGGAAAATCTACTGTTTAATGGCTTATTCTTGCTTGCTATTTCCCTCAAGCCTATCCCATTCATTAGTGGAAGCTTAATGTCTTTTATTTTGGGGTCTATTTTTAAAATTATTTTTATTTTATTTTTCAACTTTACAATATTGTATTGGTTTTGCCATATATCAACGTGTTCCACATCCTGAACCCTCCTCCCTCTTCCCTCCCCGTAGCATCCCTCTAGGTCGTCCCAGTGCACCAGCCCCAAGCATCCAGTATCGTGCATCGAACCTGGACTGGCAACTTGTTTCATATATGATATTATACATGTTTCAATCCCATTCTCCCAAATCATCCCACCCTCTCCCTCCCCAAAAGAGTCCAAAAGACTGTTCTATACATCAGTGTCTCTTTTGCTGTCTCGTATACAGGGTTATTGTTACCATCTTTCTAAATTCATATATATGCGTTAGTATACTGTATTGGTGTTTTTCTTTCTGACTTACTTCACTCTGTATAATAGGCTCCAGTTTCATCCACCTCATTAGAACTGATTCAAATGTATTCTTTTTAATGGCTGTGTAATACTCTATTGTGTATATGTACCATAGCTTTCTTATCCATTCATCTGCTGATGGACATCTAGGTTGCTTCCATGTCCTGGCTATTATAAACAGTGCTGCGATGAACATTGGGGTACACATGTCTCTCAATTCTGGTTTCCTCAGTGTGTATGCCTAGCAGTGGGATTGCTGGGTCATAAGGCAGTTCTATTTCCAGTTTTTTAAGGAGTCTCCACACTGTTCTCCATAGTGGCTGTACTAGTTTGCATTCCCACCAACAGTGTACTTGCTTTATAATGTGTTAGTTTCTGCCGTACAACAGCGTGAATCAGCCCCAGTTGTACAGTACCCCCTTCCTCTTGAAGCTCCCTCCCACCCCAGCCCATCCTACCCCTCTAGGTCATTGCAGGACAGTGAGTGAGCTCCCTGTGTTATGCAGTAGCTTCCCACTAGCTATTCATTCTGCACATGCTAGTGTATATACGGCAAGGCTACTCTCTCAGTGCATCCCATCTTTATCTTTTAAATCTAATGACTGGAAAACTAGCAAGTTCCTTAGGCAGTTTATTCTACATATATTTATTTCTCATTGCTGTTATTCAATCGCTAAGTCATATCCACCTCTTTGCAACCCCAAGGACTGCAGCATGCCGGGCTTCTCTGTCCTCCGCTATCTCCTGGGGTTTGCTCAATCTCATGTCCATTGAGTTGATGAGGCCATCCCACCATCTTATCCCCTGTTGCCCCCTTCTCCTCCTGCCCTCAATCTTTCCCAGCATCAGGGTCTTTTCCAGTGAGTCAGCTCTTCACATCAAGTGGCCAAAGTATTGGAGCTTCAGCTTCAGCATCAGTCCTTCCAATGAATATTCAGGGTTGATTTCCTTTAGGATGGACTGGTTTGACCTCCTTGCTGTCCAAGGGATTCTTAAGAGTCTTCTCCAGCACCACAACTTGAAAGCATCAATTCTTTGGCGCTCAGCCTTCTTTCTAGTCCAACTCTTGCATCCATACATGACTACTGGAAAAACCATAGCTTTGGCTATATGGACCTTTTCTATTAATTAGTGCTGGAAAAATAGATAGGACCTGGTTTCAAGATATGCATTATTTAAAAAGGAATGTAGTGTCTGGAAGGAGTTGAGACTTAAGCCAGGAGGCAGGAGGGAGGCATGGGCAGTTTTTTATCAGAGGCAGATACAGAGTTGTGCTCTTGGAAAGCAATGTGGGAAGGATGGGTTGGAAAGTGAGACTGTGAAAAATGTACACCCAAAGTTCAGGATAGAGGTCACAACAGTCCATGCAGGTGGAGATGCTGAGAAGGGATGAGAGGAGCTGAAGAGAGGGTGACTGCTCTCACCCAGAGAAACATAAGTGTGAAGAGGAACTATTTTGAGGGCAGTATGGTGAGCTCAACTGAATCCTCAAGCTTGAAGGGAAGTGGGTAGAGATTGATACATTCTCCATGGGTTTCTGCTGTTTCTGCACATTTTCTGAGCAGAGGTGTTGATGACTTTGGTTCCAGACTCTTTTTTCAAGGCTTTTGTCTGGTGAACAGACTTGGAAGATAGAGATAGTGTGTTCTTCTGGAGCACAAGCTAAGTTTGTTTACTGTCCAGTAAAATAACGTCTACCATAAAGGTCAGGCAGCTTTGTTTGTAGTCTGGTATGAAAATGAAGCTCACACTACCTGCTGCGCTGTACCAGCAATAATGTCCTTGGTCTCTGACTTGGGAGTCTCGTGTCTTCTAGCATTCAGGAAACTGTGGCAGACTCATGGGTTTGCTTGCAGTTAGTGCAAAGCCTCAAACCTTCTGCAGTTCTGGAATAGACGCTTAAGTCTAAGTAGACTTTACATATCATTTAATTGAATTTTCTTGGATTAGGGATGAGGAAATTGAAGGCAAAGTGACTTATTCCAGGACATGGAGCAAGTTGGTGGAGGAGGGGGCCTCTGAAGGCAGGCAGGCTTCTGATGTAGGAGTGGTGAGGGCATCCTGGTTGAAGGACATGCTGCCAGCAGAGGCACAGAGAGCCTTCTGGTTGCTGTGGGTAGTGGGAGATGGAGAGACACAGTTGGACCAGATTGTGGTGAGTCTTGAATGAGCAACTAAGGGGAGCTTGAGATGGTTTTAGAGGAGGAAAAGGAGCATATAATCAATGCTGCTCTTCAAGACATTTGAAGTGGCAAGAAGATGAGGGCTTTGGTTGGTTCCTGGATGGTCATGGGAGAAGGGAAAGGCAGACACTGCCTTGAGTCCTCTTTCCTTTCATCCTGTCTACATGCCAGCGGTTTTGTATTCATTATCTAGCATTTCTTCTCACTTGTGGTCTTAACATGATTTAAAATACCTCAGCCTGGACTATTAGACATAAATGTGTGCACTGGATGGTTAATACCCATACTCTAGTAGCAATCAATTGCTCAACTTGGGAAGAAACACCCAGAGGTGATCAGTTAGTATTTGAAGCGTTATTCTCAAGGGTGCTCTCTGCAAGTAGGTGCTGTAGGCTTCAGTCCTCTTTGCTGCCATTGTTGCTGTTTATGCACTTAGTTGTATCAGACTCCCTGCGCCTCCATGGACTGTAGCCTGCCAGGCTCCTCTGTGCATGGAATTCTCCAGGCAAGAATACTGGAGTGGGTTGCCATTCCCTTCTCCAGGGGATCTTCTTCTTGGATCTTCCCGCAGATCCAACCCATGTCTCCTGCATTAGCGGGTATATTCTTTACCATTGAGCCACCATGGAAGCCCCTCAGTTATCTTTCAGTTCGGGTCAGTCGCTCAGTTGTGTCGGACTCTTTGCGACTGCATGGACTGCAGTAAGCCGGGCTTCCGGACAATCAAAACCAGGGCTGTTGTTCATAGCATAACGGATGAGGGAAATTGCTTTCCATTGGTGAATTATGTGTTTGATGTCTGGAGACTGGACTGTGGTATGAAACCAGCATCTTCCCACTGTGTCAGCATGTAGAGGAATGTGCAGAGAGTCCAGCAGTCTATACCCAAGCTTGATTCTGAGTCGGCCCAGTCCAGCTAGGGCTTTGGAGGAGTCTTCCTGCCTGTGTCTAAGGAGTGACCTTGGGCATGACTTTGAATGACACTGACCTTTCATGCAAGTGCCACTGAAGCACCTGAAATGAGGACAGCTGGTTAAGACCCTGAGCTCCCAATGCAGGGGGCCCAGGTTTGACCCGTGGTCAGGGAACTAGATCCCACATGCGGCAACTAAGATCCCATATGCCTAAAGAGCCCATGTGCAGTCAAATAAATAAATTGCCTGGAACAGTCAAATAAATAAGTAGATATGTTTTTAAAAAAGAACGAGCAACTTCCTCAAGTTTGCAGGAGAGCGAAGTGACCGTTTTCCTGCCTCTTTGCTAATAAATGTTTATATATGGGCCGCAATCAGTCGGAAACTAACTTTCATTGTAACCTAGAAGGGAGGTTATGGGGAGGAAACCCTAGCTCCATTTCTATCTAATTGTTGGAGACTACTGATACTTTGAAAAGACCTTGATGTAGGGAAAGATTGAGGGCAGGAGGAGAAGGGGATGACAGAGGATGAGATGGTTGGATGACATCAATGACTCAATGGACATGGGTTTGAGCAAACTGTGAGAGCTAATGAAGGACAGGGAAGCCTGATGTGCTGCGACCGTGGGGTCGCAGAGTCAGAAATGACTGAGCAACTGAGCAACAACTGATACTAGACCAAAAGACCCTCATAATTGAGAATAGCAGATTATCCGTCTGCAGCGCTCCCCTTGGCGGTAGATAGTACCAATACCTTCACAGTCCAGGCTAGAAAACTGAGAACGGAGAAGGGGACCAGCTGGCCCAAGCCCACACAGCTAGGCAGCGCCAGCTCCAAGGTTCAAAGTGTCACCTTCACCTGGTCTGCTAAAGCAAAATGTATCTGTCACTCCCTCCTCATCATGAAAATTTAATTTGTAGCAGGGAAGGAGAGGAGATTTTCTATTTAAAATACATGACTGTCAAAGGTCTATATTTTTAGAATTCATTGCCAGGGGGCAGATGAAGTTGTGCACAGGACAGGCCCTCTGGCTTTCACTCATCTCTTCCAGCCCTAGGGGATCCAAATATAGATTTTTAACATTGGTGCCTTTCCCTCTGGCTTATTCTGATCTTATTTTAAGGGCAAAGAAGAATGCTGAGCTTGGCTTGGCTAAAATTGGAATCTACCTGCCTGGTGTGTTTTCCTCTTATAAGTTAATGTTAGTCTTGGTTCTCTGAGGGTAGATTAATGAGTCCTCTAACTTTCACTGTAGGTGGTAGATGCCTTCCAAGAGCTACTCTCCTTTTTTTCCTTGATAAGCTTGGTCTAAACCAGCCATGGAAATTCTATCCTTCTTAGCTGGTGAGTGATTTATGAGAGCACATGTAACCTAGTCCTGGCCAATAATGGGGAGTTTGTGAGGGATTTTGGGAAAGATTTCCTTCCTGATAAAAGGCAGAGAACATTATGAGAAGAAAGCCCTTTGCTGCCACCCTCTTCCTTCTTGCACAGATAGGACACTGTCATGTGAGGATATGATGTCTGGCGCTACAGCAGTCATCTTGTGACCACGAGGGTCACCAACTTGTAGGGATGGCAGGACAGAGGAAGGATAGAAAGAGCTGGGGTCTTTGGGGCATTGTTGAACTACCTAACCAATTCTGAGAAGGCTTACCTGCAGCCCAATTGTGGGAAACTAGTAGTTTAAATGATTTTCAGCTGAATATTCTGTTACTTGTGGCTGAGAGCATTTATAAATGAATAATTGTTCATTCAGTCCAGTTCAGTCGCTCCGTCGTGTCCGACTCTTTGCGACCCCATGAATTGCAGCACGCTAGGCCTACCTGTCCATCACCAACTTAGTAAGGAACAAATCAAGGCAAGAGTGACTAATTCTCTGAAAGAATAGTCATCTCTGATCAAAGATATGTCCTGAGACCTTGATTAATCCCATATTCATGAATCAATGATAGGCCCAGCAATAAAGCATTACTAAAACATTGAAGTGACTTCTTGTCCTGATAAGGAATATTTTGGCTGAAAATGACTGTGAAAAATCAATGAAAAGAGTGTATTGACCTCGTAAGTAAAAGATGGAGAAATGTAAGCTTCAGATATGGCTTGATCCAGGGCTCAATGATGTTATTAAGCCTTAGTTTCTCTCTATCGCTCAGTTCTGCTCTTCTTAGAGCTGACTAAAGGCTCCAGGTGGCAGCAAAAATGCTGTCATCAGTTAAAGGTCCACAGTCTCCGTGGTTCAAGTCCTGCACTAAAAGGATAAGTTCCCTCAAGGGTCCCAGCAAGGCTCATTGTTTCCGTTGACTCGGAATGTGATGCTTTGATTTAGGCCTCAGTCATCTGTCCGGCTGTGGTGCAAGGGTAGAGTCAACCTCACCTGAAAATGCAGAGGCTGCACATGAAGAAAGCCTGCTTTTCCCGAGAAATTGGGACTGTTACCAGAAGACGAATGGGAAGTGAACGGCAAAAACTGCAGAGGTCCACTCTGCCCCTTCAAATCTTTTAGCAAGTTTGTTTTCTGCTATTTCTTCTGTATTCTTGTTTTTACACAATGTGCACTTTTAAAAATTCCATCATAAGCATTCCTTTTCAGTGTCATTTTTCTTGAAGTTTTTTATGTGCTGAGCAGAAAACCGGCTACAGATAAGAATGCAGAGAGGACTCCTAAGACCCTCACCAGCCTAAAGGTGCACCAATTAAAATTCATGCTCTGGAAATTTACAAATCAGCACAGGGCACGCAGCTTCTGGCTTTGCTCTTAAGTTGTTGGAAAGATAAGTTTATAAAGTGATAAAGAACGTCAGTGATGGACATTCTACTGTGAGTGACAAAAGACTGGGAAAGATGGCAGATGGTAGAGTGGGCCTATCTGTGACTCAACTTCTCACAATTTAGCAGAAAACAATGAACGCCTCTCTCCCTGACAGCTGTAACAAAGCCGAGGGTATGTCTGAGGGAGGCCACTGAAGACCCTCAGGATCTGCTGAAGACAGTGATGTAACCTGCAGTGCTGCATCTTCTGGAATATGGGACTCATTTCTGTTGCTGTTTAGTCGCTTCAGTCGTGTCCAACTCTTTGCAACCCCACGGACTGTAGCCTGCCAGGCTCCTCTGTCCGTGGGATTTCCCAGACAAGAATTCTGGAGTGGATTGCCATTTCTTACTTTAGGGGGGTCTTCCCAGCCCAGGGATCAACCCTGAGTTTCCCACTTGGCAGGCAGATTCTTTACCACTGGGTTCACCTGGGTAACTCCTATGAGGCTCACACCAGGGGGGAAATATGTTGTGACATTACATGCAACACAAGTAAGCACTTCCTCACTTTAATAGCTATTAAAGTATAAATATATACTTATATATATTCACTTACAAAGTATAAATAAGTTAAAAAACCTCACACAGCTAGCACACCAAGCTTTGTTTTTTTGGGTGTTGCTGCAGAAAAAGAGACTGAAGCAAGTAGCTCTCAGGTGTCCAACATGGGCAGACCTTGTGAGTCGTGGTCACAAATCCTGGGGGGAGGATGGTACTCCTGCTGGGGTTTGGGAAGATAGACTCAAAAGGCTGATGTTTAGGAAACAGGACTCCTCAAAGTCCTTTCATGTTAAACATGTTGTTTGCCATTGTCTTATTGTCTTCATTTTCTATTGCTGTGTAACAAATCACTATATAGTTAGCAGTTAAAACAACACCTGTTTCACCATTGCTATGGGTCAAGATATTGGGCATGGCTTAACTGGGTCTTCTGCTGAGGGTCTCCTTGCTTCTTCTCTTCCTGAACTTAGGGTTCACGTCCAAAAGAGAAAGAAAATAAAGAAAAGTTGCTCAGTCATGTCCAACTCTTTGTGATCCCATGGACTGTAGCTGACCAGGCTCCTCCTCCATCCATGGGATTTTCCAGGCAAGAATACTGGAGTGGGTTACCATTTCCTTCTCCGGGGAATCTTCCCGATTTGGGGATTGAACCCGGGTCTCCCACACTGCAGGCAGACTCTTTACCATCTGAGCCACCAGGGAAGTCCTCACTTCCAAGCTCCTGGGATTGTTGGTAGAATTCAGCTCCTTGTGGTTGCAGGACTGAGGTCTCTGCTTTCTTGCTGGTTGTCAGCTAAAGGTCACCTGCAGTGAGTGCCTTGCCATGTGCCCCCTTCCCTGGCCCACCTAAAGTGTGGCAGTGCCCTTCTTCAGGGCCAATCATCAAGCAAAAGAAAATCCCTCCCTTCTGTCTGCTAAGACAGAGTCTTATTTGTTGTTCAGTCACTAAGCCGTGTTTGACTCTTTGGGACACCATAGACTGCAGTGTACCAGGCTTCCCTGTCCTTCATTATCTCCTGGTGTTTGCGCAAACTCATGTCCATTGAGTTTGTCACCCCCTTCTCCTCCTGTCTTCAATCTTTCCCAGTATCAGGGTCTTTTCCAGTGATTTGACACTTTGCCTCAGGTGTCCCGTATAGGACAGAAGTACAGGAGCTTCAGCTTCAGCATCAGTCCTTGCAGTGAATACTCAGCATTGATTTCCTGAGTAATTAATTATACGAGTGACTATCTCATAACCTTTGCTATCTAACATAATCAAATCAAGGGAGAGACAGTTTATCATACTCACTGGTCCCACCTACTCAAGGACTGTGCTGGGTGTGGACACCCAGGGGCAGGAATCTGGGTCCATGTTGGAATTCTGCCTTGATTTCTCACTGTGACAGCTAATTTGTGTTGTCAACTTGGCTGTGCCAGAGGATACCCAGATGTTTGGATAAATATTATTCAGGGTGTGTCTATGAGTTTGTCTCTGGATGATGTATATCTACAGATAGCCCTTTACCCCTGTTGGTGCTCAAGTGATTATGTGTGTGTCTGACATACATAATCAGTTGTGTCTCAGTTGTGTCTGACTCTAGACCCCATGAACTGTAGCCCACCAAGCTCCTCTGTCCATGGAATTCTCCAGGCAAGAATACTGAAGTAAGTTGCCATTTCCTCCTCCAGGGGATCTTCCCGACCCAGGGGTCGAACCCTCATCTCTGTGTCTCCAGCAATGGCAGGTGGATTCTTTATCACTGTGCCACCTGGGTATGGAGGATAAAAAATCAAGCCTCAAAAGAACTGATGCTGTATTTTCCATTCAGAGTCTGTGACTGAAGGCAGAAGACAGAGGTCCCAGCTCGAAGACAGTTAGGCAAAAAGAAAGAGGTTTTTCTCACTCATCCTTCTATTCTATCCCACCTTACTGGATTGAGTGAGGTCCACCCATATTGGGGTTCCCATGGTTCTGGCCCCAGGATTCTGGTTGAATACGAGCAGCCCCTGAAGGCTGTTTATCTCTTGGTATCTTTTGCTGCTGCCTTTGTATGTGACTGTTCTAATTAGGCCAGTAAAATTTGAAACTGTTGACCAAAATGTTTGGCTTCTTTATTTACAGTCACCCTCAAACACTAAGTGATTATTCCGTGTGAACCCCTGGGTACAGAGCGCTTCCCCATTGGTCCACAGGATGCTGGAAGAGGCAGGTCCCAGAGATTTCTTGGTGAAACTCTAGGGGTACAGGCAGGAGGCTGAATCCTGCAGGTATTAGGTGAAGGATGCACAGATAGCCCAGGTGGACACAACTAAGGAAGCATGGAATTAGGCTGGCTCTGTGGCCTTGTGACCTATGCAGCTGCCCCATGCTTAGAAAAGGCCCACATCTAGTTTAAGTCTCTGCCCTTGTCATCTTGATATTCTTCATAATTTTTGAACAAGGGATCTTGCATTTTCATTTAGCCATGGGACTCAGATATTTTATAGTCTGTCTTGCATAGATTTGTATTGTGTGGCTTGTTCAGTTCAGTTCAGTCACTCAGCCATGTCCAACTCTTTGCGACCCCATGGACTGCAGCATGCCAGGTCTCCCTGTCCATCACCAACTCCTGGAGTTTACTTAAACTCATGTCCATTGAGTTGGTGATGCCATCCAACCATCTCATCCTCTGTCATCCCCTTCTCCTCCTGTCTTCAATCTTTCCCAGCATCAGGGTCTTTTCCAATGAGTCAGTTCTTCACATCAGGTGGCCAAAGTATTGGTGTTTCAGCTTCAGCATCAGTTCTTCCAATGAATATTCAGGACTGATTTCCTTTAGGATGGACTGGTTGGATCTCCTTGCAGTCCAAGGGACTCTCAAGAGTCTTCTCCAACACTACAGTCCAACTCTTACATCCATACATGACTATTGGAAAAACCATAGCTTTGACTAGATGGACCTTTGTTGGCAAAATAATGTTTCTGCTTTTGAATATGCTATCTCGGTTGGTCATAGCTTTTCTTCCAAAGAGCAAGCATCTTTTAATTTCATGGCTGCAGTCACCATCTGCAGTGATTTTGGAGCCCCCCCAAAATAAAGTCTGTCACTGTTTCTATTGTTTTTCTCTCTATTTGCCGTGAAGTGATGGGACTGACTGCCATGATCTTAGTTTTCTGAATGTTGAGTTTTAAGCTGACTTTTTCACTCTCCTCTTTCACTTTCATTAAGAGGCTCTTTAGTTCCCCTTCATTTTCTGCCATAAGTGTGGTGTCATCTGTATATCTGAGGTTATTGATATTTCTCCCGGCAATCTTGATTCCAGCTTGTACTTCATCCAGCCCAGTGTTTCTCATGATGTACTCTACATAGAAGTTAAATAAGCAGGGTGACAATATACAGCCTTGATGTACTCCTTTCCCGATTTGGAACCAGTCTGTTGTTCCATGTCCAATTCTAACCATTGCTTCTTGACCTGCATACAGATTTCTCAGGAGGCAGGTCAGGTGGTCTGTTATTCCCATCTCTTTAAGAATTTTCCACGGTTTGTTGTGATCTACACAGTCAAAGACTTTGGCATAGTCAATAAAGCAGAAGTAGATGTTCTTCTGGAACTCTCTCGCTTTTTTGATGATTGAACTGATGTTGGCAATTTGATCTCTGGTTCCTCTGCCTTTTCTAAATCCAGCTTGAACATCTGGAAGTTCACAGTTCACATAATGTTGAAGCCTGGCTTGGAGAATTTTGAGTATTACTTTGCTAGCGTGTGAGGTGAGTGCAATTGTGCAGTAGTTTGAGCCTTCTTTGGCATTGCCTTTCTTTGGGATTGGAATGAAAACTGACCTTTTCTAGTCCCATGGCCACTGCAGAGTTTTCCAAATTTGCTGTCATACTGAGTGCAGCACTTTCACACGATGCATCATCTTTTAGGATTTGGAACAGCTCAACTGGAACTCTATCAGCTGCACTAGCTTTATTTGTAGTGATGCTTCCTAAGGCCCACTTGACTTTGCATTCCAGGATGTCTGGCTCTAGGTGAGTGATCACACCATCGTGATTATCTGGGTCATGAAGATCTTTTTTTGCATAATTCTTCTGTGTATTCTTGCCATCTCTTCTTAATATCTTTTGCTTCTGTTAGGTCCATACCATTTCTGTCCTTTATTGTGCCCATCTTTGTATGAAATTCTCCCTTGGTATCTCAAATTTTCTTTAAGAGATCTCTAATCTTTCCCATTCTATTGTTTTCCTCTATTTCTTTGTATTGATCACTGAGGAAGGCTTTCTTATCTCTCCTTGCTATTCTTTGGAACTCTGTATTCAGATGTTTCTTTTCTCCTTTGCCTTTCACTTCTCTTCTTTTCACAGCTATTTGTAAGGCCTCCTCAGAGGCCTTGATCACTGCCTCCTGTACAATGTCACGAATCTCCATCCATAGTTCATCAGGTACTCTATCTATCAGATCTAATCCCTTGTAACCATTTCTCACTTTCACTGTATAATCGTAAGGGATTTGATTTAGGTCATACCTGAATGGTCTAGTGGTTTTCCCTCCTTTCTTCAATTTCAGTCTGAATTTGGCAATAAGGAGTTCATGATCTGAGCCACAGTCAGTTCCCTGTCTTGTTTTTGCTGACTGTATAGAGCTTCTCCACCTTTGGCTGCAAAGAATATAATCAGTCTGATTTCAGTATTGATCATCTTGATAATTTTTGAACAAGGGATCTTATATTTTCATTTAGCCCTGTGACCCAGATATTTTATGGTCTGCCTTGCATAGATTTGTATTGTGTGATTTGTAGGAGTCAGGTAAAACAGCATGAAAAAATGGGGGAAATAAAAATTTGCTGTATGACACAGGGAGCTCAAATCAGGTACTCTGTGACAACCTAGAGGGGTGGGTTGGGGTGGGGAGTGGGAGGGAGGTTTAAAAAAGAGGGGACGTATGTATACCTATGGCTGATTCATGTTTATATAAGGCAGAAACCAGCACAATATTGTAAAGAAATTATCCTCCAATTAAAAATAAATTTAAATTATAAATTGGGGAAATACATAAAGCAGGATGAGTACTTTTATAACCTGAAAGCTGGTCTCATGTCTGTAGTGACAGAGATGCCTGGGTGTTTCTGTGGGCCTGGGGACAAGCCTCTGAGTTTTCCTACCAGGGATTGCTAGTTTAGGGTGAAGCAAAGGGAACTTGGGCTTCCCGGGTGGTGCTAGCAGTACAGAATCCTTGCCTGCCAATGCAGGAGACATAAGCAACACAGGTTCGATCCCTGAGTCAGGAAAATCCCCTGGAGGAGGGCATGGCAACCCACTCCAGGACTCTTGTCTGGAGAATCCTATGAACAGAGGAGCCTGGTGGGATACAGTCCATAGGATTGCTAAGAGTCAGATATGACTGAAATGAGTTAGCACAGCAGCACAAAGAGAACTCACAAGGAGCCCATGGTTTGATGAGGAATAAAGACCCTTAAAGAAACGTATAATAGAGACTCATGTTACGAGCCCAGGGATTGTGGGAAAGTGGAGAAGTGATCTCTACCCACCGTGGGGAAGGGGGATGGGAGAGTGAATTCCCTGAAGGAGCTGAAGCCAGAGCCAAGCCTTAAAGGATGAACAGAAGACAGGCCAGCAGTGGGTGGGAATGTAGCAGGGTGTGTGTGTGTGTGTGTGTGTGTGTGTGGGTATACATGCACTGGGGCAGGGAAGCTATTCTAGGCAAATGTAACCCCATGAACAAAAACACGGAAGTAAGAGAACCATGATACCCGACCTCTATAAGCATCTTGTAAATGCCATTCTATGGGCAGAAGAAATGCAACTGGGAGGGCTGATGGTGGGGCCTCTGGCAGCCTGGTTGTCAATGATTGGGATGTCACCCTGTAAGTGGTGAGGAATGACCCACATTATACAGCAGTGGAGACTGAATCTGTACTAACTTGCCCACACTTGCATAGTTAATAGCAAAACTGGCTTGGTAGTCCAGGTCTGGCCAATTCTCAACTAATGTTGTCAGATTTAGCAAATAAAGATAGAGGATGCCCTGTTAAATGTGAATTTCAGACAGACAAGATGTAACTTTTTAGGATGTATGTTCCATGCATTATTTTGGATAAATGCGTGGCGTGCTAAGTCCCTTCAGTCATGTCCGACTTTTTGTGACCCCATGAACTGTAGCCCACCAGGCCCCTCTGTCCGTGGGATTCTCCAGGCAAGAATACTGGAGTGGGTTGCCATGCCCTCTCCCAGGGAATCTTCCTGACCCAGAGATTGAATCTGCATATCCTTGCAGGGGCATTCTTAACTGCCGAGCCAATGGGGATGCCCATTTTTGATATACTTAAAATTATTTGTTGTTCATACAAAATTCAAGTTCAAGCAGAAACCTAAATCTGGCAACCCTTCTCCACACCCCTGTTCTTCCTCCTGTTCCGTGTTGGTCCACCACTGTTAATGCTCCTCCGTCCAAGAAAAGATCCATGAGAGATGTGGGAGAATAAAACATGAGATGAGGAGAAATAAATGTCCAGAATATGCAGAATTGCAGTTTAAGCAGAATAAATGTCTTTTCCCGGTTGCCTATGTCAGGGACCTGGGATTTAAATTAACCAGAGAGAGGGTCCACCATCTCATTATTTGAATGCCAAACAGGGGTTTCTCTAATTTCATGCATATATGTGAGGAGAGTGAGTGAGTGAGTTAGTCGCTCAGTCATGTCCGACTCCGCGAGCCCATGGACTGTGGCTCACCAGGCTCTTCTGTCCATGGGATTCTCCAGGCAAGAATACTGGAGTGAGTTGCCATTTCCTTCTCCAGTGGATCTTCCCCAATCCAGGGGTCCAGCCTGTGTCCTGCATTGCAGGCAGATTCTTTACTGTCTGAGCCACCAGGGAAGCTCCAAAAGATGAACGATCATTAAATTTTAATGAACTCCAGAAAAGCATGATTATTTATGTAAAAATTAATTCTACTCTTGCAGATAGGGAGGGCAGAGAAGCAGGCTATTTGACACTGGGATTATTTTGTCTTTTTTTTCATCCATTATATTTCAGGAGCTTTAAAATCTTTAAAGACCACCTTAGGGGCAGGTAGAGATGTCACTGATAGCTTTGAGCATTTTCTATTTTGTAAAAGAAAAAGAGGAATTCCAAATATGGAAGACCATATTTTCCAGTGCTCCAAGCCACTTTAAATACTCTTCAAAGGACGTGCCAAGAATGAGAATGAAGTTTTTTTTTTTTTTTTTAATGTCTCCCTTATTATGTTCTTGCCTTCTTAAGATCTTAACATGCCTGTGTCAGATGCAAGTAGCTTTTTACTATCATCTTGAAACAGAATCAGGAGACATTGACTCTAGAAAAATGTAGACGACTTTTTTTCTTCTTCTCTAAGTAGAAATAGCACATTATGGTTAGCATATGTGTCTCTCCCTTTCATGTGCTCCTTTTGATTACGTGTTCTGTCTCTCTAGGTCTTTGTAGTAGAAAACGTCAGGCTTTCCCTTATAAACACCTCAGTCCTGCAGAAAAGCGTCTTGGCCGGCGTTACCCCAAGAAGCATGTCTGCCGGGCTTATAATTGTCAGTGCTGCACGTTTAGCACGGGTGTCGAGAGAGTGCCCATCTCTAGGCTGTATTGCATCCACCCGCCTGGCTGCATTGCACTGTTCCTTTCCCCTTGTTTGGAATTGTTTTCAACTGGGCAGGAAAGCGATGACTCCCTGATTCCTGTTCCTGGCTGTGTCGACTCAAGTGACATTCACTACTTGCAGTCTTCCTCCACTCACCTGTAAGTCAGGGCTAGTAATATCCCCCCTCTCAGGGTTGTTGCAAGCACTGAACTCCACCTGCACGTACAGCTTGCGTGAATTCCTCACGGCTGCCAAAACAAATTGCTACCCACTTGGTGGCTTCCAACAGCAAACGCTGATTGTCTCAGAGTTCTGGAAGCTGGAAGTCTGAGATCAAGGTGTCAGCAGGTCCATGTTTCCTTGGAAGCTTCTAGGGGGAGATCCTTCTCTGCCTTCTACAGCTTCTGATGGCATCATTGCCATCTGCTTAGTCGTGATGTGGCCTTCTCCTCTCTGTGTCTCTTACAAGGACACCTTCATCTGGTTAGTACCCACTCAAATCTAGCATGATCTCACCTTTTTCATCTGTAAAGACCCTATTTCCAAATAACGTCCCATTCCGAGGTTCCTGGAGGACATGAGTTTTTGGAGGGCAGTATTTCACCCACACTACGCAGCTTCTTGAGCAGAGCTGGGCTTCAAAGAATGGGAGCTCCTTGTTCCATCTCTACCATCTGGGCACAGGTTAAGTAAGCCAGGATTTTATGTAACTTTCTCAGTCCCTCTAAAGAATAGGCTATTTACACATGGCCCCAGAAAATGCCTTGTAGAGCCACTGGCCAGTTGGTTCCTCTGCCAGTTGGTCTGTGCCAGACGCTGGGAGCCAGGGGACAGGGTGACCGATGTCCCAGCCCTTCAGGAGGCCACGGTCTAGTGGAGGAGAGTGACATGTAAATAAGCAAATACAATGCTCCTATTTATTAGGCTGGCGCGCGTCCAGGACTCCATCCAGAACAATGCTTCCAGAGCTGTTGGCATTACAAGTGGTTCCAGGAGCCAACTCTACCCCAGCTCTCCCCGCGGCTCCTTGGGCCTCGCCCTCCTGCCCCCACACACAGGGCTTGCAGGTTACTTTCAGGTTAATGTCAGTCATCGCATTTATCCAGACCCTTGTCGACTCGCTGATTTTGCCCTTTATCTTTATTGGAAGCATCTCAGCTGGCTTGCTGCTCTTTCACTTTTTTCCTTGGTGATGGATTTCTACACCCCCTTTCAAAAGACAAAACAAATTGTTTGTTTAACCTCCCCAGGAATAAGTGGGCCAGGGGTGGCGTGGGAAGGGAAGCATACTTATTTTTCTTGTGGGCAGGCCTTCCTGGGTATTTCCAAAGAGACTCTTGACTGACTCACCTTATTTCATTTTTCCCATTGTATTAAAAAAAAAAAAAGTCACCTCTCTGATTCTTCCTTATCCATCCACCTTTCTTTTCTTTCTCTTCTGCCCCGCTCCCCCATCCCATGCTCTTCCATTGTAAAATGTGGCCAACGTGTACTTCCATATGACTTATTTAAAAAATTTTTAGAGGTCAGTGCATGGGGCTCAGAAGTCACTTCAGATGTCACTTGATGACAGACAAATGACTGTTACGTTATTTGAATAGGATAAGGCGCTATGTTAGAAGTGTAGGTCTGTTGGCAAAGCTCAGAAGAACGAATCTTTTGGAGAAATTTCTAAGATGATGCTTCTCAAAACCCTGACTGCATTGGAATCACCTAAGTGGAGGTGCTTGTTAGAAATGCTTAGTCCACCCTGAAGATTCTGATTCCTTAGGCCCAGGGAGAAGGCCCAGCCACAACATGTTTTAGAACCTGCCCAGCTGCCTGACACACAGCCAGGCTTGAAATTCTGATGCTCAGGGTGTACCCCAGATCCATCAAACCAGACTGTCTGCTGTGAGACCCAGGTATCACTGTTGTTGTGGTTCAGTTACTAAGCTCTGTTCACCTCTCTGTGACCCCATGGACTATAGCATGCCAGGCTTCTCTGTCCTTCACTATCTCTTAGAGTTTGCTCAACTTTTTGTCCATTGCATCAGTGATGCTATCTAACCATCTCGTCTTGTGCTGCCCCTTTCTACTTTTTACTTTCCCGGCATCAGGGTCTTTTCCAATGAGTCAGCTCTTTGCACCAGGTGGCCAAATTATTGGAGCTTCAGCAACAGATTTCCAGTGAATATTCAGGGTTGATTTCATTTAGGATTGACTGGTTTAATCTTGCAATCCAAGGGGCTCTCAAGAGTTTTCTCCAGCACCACAATTTGAAAGCATCAGTTCTTTGATGCTCAGCCTTCTTTATGGTCCAACTCTCACATCCATACATGACTACTGGAAAAACCACAGGTTTGAGTATATTGATCTTTGTTGGCAAAGTGATGTCTCTGCTTTTTAATACACTGTCTAGCTTTTCTTCCAAGGAGCAAGCATCTTTTAATTTTATGGCTGCAGTCACTGGCAATCACTCCAGTATTTTTGCTTGGAGAACCCCATGGACAGTATGTATGAAAAGGCATCACTGAGCTTGGACTTAAACCTACCCAGGTGATTGCAATGTGTGGTCAAGGCTGAGAAGCCCCACCCAAACTCAGGCTTGAGCTGGAGGGCAGGTTGAAAACATGGTGGGCGCCATCCCCGGACTCTGATGCAGCAGGGGTGGTGTAGAGCGGGGTGGGGCGGGGGTGGGAGGGAAGGTCTGAGAACTGAGATTCCTCACTGATTTCCAGATGCTGCTGCTGTCGCTGGTCTGAGACCACACTCTGGGGACCATGGCCATAAAGCCAAGTTGCTTTCCCCTGGGTCACGTGTTCTTCCAAGTTTCTGCATCTTCTCATCACCTTCTCCATCTGCTCTTCCCTTCAGTCCATTCTCATCAACTGAGAGACCCTGACATTTCTTCTGAGCCCATTGACCCTGGGTTTGTCCTCTGGCCCCTCAGCTGGCATCTTAAGGGGCAATGCAGAGCAGACTTGCAGGAAGACAGACCTGCCTTTTTTGGTTTTCTTTCACTCTGGGTGCAGGTCCGGTGAGTTCTCCCGGAACCAAATTCCCCCAAAACTACTCCCCTTCCCTGGATGGGGCTGGACTATGTCCCAGGGGCCAGTGAGGATCCAGTCTTAGCACAGCTCAGGGATCCAGTCCAGACTGGGGGCCAGGGGGTACCTGAGCCTGCCACAGGTGTGGGCAGCTGATGGCGAATCCAGAGGAAGATGGAGTGGGGTGGGTGGAGCTCTGGGCTGCAGAAGCTACCACCCTGGAACTTTCAGAAACCGGGAGCCCAGGGACCCTGTATTCATGGGTGTTCTGCAGGGTTTTAGGCAGGAAGCCAGTGATGCCATCTGAAAAGCAGCTTGGGACGAGGCGAGGGCTGGCCTGGCTGCTGCAGAAAGGAGCTGTCTCTCTGTCTCTAGCCTCCCTAGGGTGGATAATTTGTCGTCCAGACCAGTGGCCTAAGAGCCACTTAATTTAAAGGACATGATCCTGTGGTCACCATAGAGGCTTCTAATATCCTCCCCATTTTTAGCCCATGGGACAGAAACAGCAAATGTCAAAAGAAACACTCCTAGGGGGAAATAGAAGGCTGTCTTTGTTGAGCCCCAGGCTTATCTGACAGCCCATCACAATCTTCAGGCAGCATGGCCTCTCCTCCTGTTTCTCTTGGGCCAGGTAAGCCTAAGTCCTGAAATACTTGTGGAGTTATCTGTGGAGGAGGTGGGCTCTGTTTGAGGGGGAGGAATGCTTGGGAGGGGGCAGGGCAACCAGAAGGCCAGCTGCACTGAAAAGGGGACAAGGGAAGACACAGGGGTGTCTCCTGGCTCCCAGGCCAGGGGTGTTCTACTCAGGTTTCCTTTCTGTTAGGGAGTCAGTTCAGTTCAGTTCAGTAGCTCAGTCGTGTCCGACTCTTTGCAACCCCATGAATCGCAGCACACCAGGCCTCCCTGTCCATCACCAACTCCCGGAGTTCACTCAAACTCATGTCCATCAAGTCAGTGATGCCATCCAGCCGTTTCATCCTCTGTCATCCCCTTCTCTTCCTGCCCCCAATCCCTCCCAGCATCAGAGTCTTTTCCAATGAGTTAACTCTTCGCATGAGGTGGTCAAAGTATTGGAGTTTCAGCTTTGGTGGGTTATGGCCTCAGGGTGCCTTAAAGCTGCCATGGCCAGCGTATGGCAGCCTGTGTTGACCTGGTCATGAGATCTGGCCTTACTGTAGGAGAGTCTGTTCATCTTGAGTGAGTAATGAGGAGAACATTTCAGAAATCAGGTTCACAGTTCCTACCAAGAAGATTGGAACCTGGGAAAATGGCTTCAGACAGCATCTCTTCTTTCTGGTAAGAGGAGACAGGGTTCCATAGTTTTCAAGCCTATTTCCCCAGGAAGCCAGTGAGGGAAAGAGAAGGATGAAACCTGGTTGGAGAGACCCATCTCGTCACTATGCATGCCCATTGCACACGTCTGCTCCGTGCCCAGGATGATTGTGGGAGCTGGTGATGCTGAGAAGGATGAGAAGACAGGGTCTCTAGCCCCTAGGACAGCAGGTCTCAAAAGTTTTGGTGTAAGGACCTTTCGTACACTTATAAATTGGGGTCCTGTAAGAACTTTCCCTTGGGGTTATATTTGTCAGTGTTTATCATGTTAGATGGAGAAGGCAATGGCACCCCACTTCAGTACTCTTGCCTGGAGAATCCCATGGACAGAGGAGCCTGGTAGGCTGCAGTCCATGGGGTCACTAAGAGTCGGACATGACTGAGCAACTTCACTTTCACTTTTCACTTTCATGTGTGAAGAAGGAAATGGCAACCCACTCCACTATTCTTGCCTGGAGAATCCCAGGGACAGAGGAGCCTGTTGGGCTGCCGTCTATGGGGGTCGCACAGAGTCGGACACGACTGACGCGACTTGGCAGCAGCAGCAGCATCATGTTAGAAATGCAGAGAAATGTTTAACATATTTATTTTTTAATTCATTAAAAAAAATAACCCCCATATACTTCAACACAAAAAAACACTTTAATGAGAAAACTATATTGTCTTTATTCTAGACAACTTTTTTGGATTGTAATTGATATCTAATAAGCTGTATATATTTAAAATGAATTCACTGATGTTTGACAATAGGTATATACCCTAAACCACCACAGAACATCCAACATCCTAACCCCACAACCACTGATCTGCTTTCTGTCACTATATATTAGTTTGCATTTTGTAGGATTTATATAAATGAAATTATACAGCTTGCAGCCCTTTCCCCCTAACTTCTTCCACTCAGCGTAATTATTTTGAGATTCATCCATGCTGTGGTGTGTATCAATAACTCATTCCTTTTTACTGCTGGGAAGTATTCCATTCTATGGATTTACCACAGTTTGTTTATTCATACATCTGTGGATGAACGTTTAGGCTGTTTCCAATTTTGGGCCTTAGAAATAAAACTGCTATAAATATTCATGTTCAAGTATTTATATGGACATATGCTTCTTTTTCTTTTGTGTAAATATTAATATGTAGGAGTAGAATAGTTGATCATATAGTAGGCATGTGTTTAACTTTCTAGGAAACGGCCAGACTGTCTTCCAAAGCAGTTGTACCGTTTTACATTTCCACCACTAGAGCTGAGACTGCTAATTCTTCCCTATTATTGTCAACATTTGGCGTGGTCAGTCTTTTGAATTTCAGCTGTTCTAACTGATGGTGGTATCTCATTGTGGGTTTAAGTTGCGATTCTCTAACAACTAGTGATAATGTGCAGCTTTTATGTGAATTTCATGTATATCATTTTTGCTGAATTTCTGTTTAAATACTTTGGTCATTTAAAAAATTGGGCTGTTTTATTGTTGAGTTTTGAGAGTTAACATATATATACATATAGGATTATAAAATATACATTTATTGGATATATATATATATATATGTTGGATTGCTCTTGTTGTTTTAGTCTCTAAGTAGTGTCCGATTCTGCAACCCCATGGACTGTAGCCCACCAGGCTCTTTGTCCATGGGATTTACTGGCAAGATGTTGCAGTGGGTTGACATTTTCTTCTCCAGGGGATCTTCCCTGACCAGGGATTGAACCCACCTCTCCTGCTTTGCTGGCAGATTCTTTACAACTGAACCACCAAGGAAGCCCTGTCTTCTGGATATCACTCCTTTATTAGAAAACGCTTTGCAAGTTTTCTCCCAGGCTGTGACTTGTCTTTTCATTCTATTAACATCATCTTGAAGAGTTGAAATTTTATTTTCAATGAATTCCATTTTATCAATTTGCTCTTTCATGGGCTGTGGTTTTGCTGTCTAACCTCACAAATATTTGCCTAGCTCAAGTTTACAAGGGGTTTCCTGGTGGCTCAGCGGTAAAAAAGCCACCTGCAGTGCAGGAGACGCAGGAGGCACGGGTTTGATTTGGGGGTTGAGACGCTCCCCTGGAGAAGGAAATGACAACCCACTCCAGTATTCTTGCCGAGAACCCCACCGGTAGAGGAACCTGATGGGCTGCAGTTCACATGGTTGCAAAGAGGTGGACACGACTGAACATGCGTGTACAAGGTTACAAAGATTTTCTCCTGTGTTTTCTTCTAGAAGTTTTATAGTTTTAGGTCTTACATATACATGACACATTTACACTTAATTTTTATTTTTTTTAATTTTTAAAAAATTATTTATTTTTTAACTGAAGGATAATTGCTCTACAGAATTTTGTTGTTTTCTGTCAAATCTCAACATGAATCAGCATAGGTATACATATATCCCCTCCCTTTTGAACCTCCCTCCCATCTGCCTCCCCACTCCACCCCTCTAGGTTGACACAGAGCCCCTGCTTGAGTTTCCTGAGACATACAGTAAATTCCCATTGGCTGCCTATTTTACATCTGGTAGTGTAAGTTTCCATGTTACTCTCTCCATACATCTCACCCTCTCCTCCCCTTACACTTAATTTTTAAATTAAACTTTTAATTTTGATGTAATTGCATGCTCACATGCAATTCTAAGGAATAATGCAGAGAAACCTCACATACAATTTACCCAATTTTCTTCAGTAGTAACATCCTGCAAAACTATAGTAGAATGTCACATCAATGATGTTGGCATTGATACAGTCAAAATACAGAACATTTCCATCACTACAAGGATCTCTCCTATTGCTCTTTTATAACCATGCCCACCTACTTTTCTCAACCCCTTCCTCCTTACAACCACTAATCTCTTCTCTGTCTCTGTAATTTTGTCATTTCAAGATTGTTATATAAGTGGTCTTAAACAGTGGTCTTAAACAGCCCCTTTGGGACTGGCTTTTTTTTTCATGCAGCCTAAACTCTGGAGACATTACTTTGCCAACAAAGGTCCATCTAGTCAAGGCTTTGGTTTCTCCAGTAGTCATGTATGGATGTGAGAGTTGGATTATAAAGAAAGCTGAGGGCCGAAGAATTGATGCTTTTTGAACTGTGGTGTTGGAGAAGACTCTTGAGGGTCCTTTGGACTACAAGAAGATCCAACCAGTCCATCCTAAAGGAAATCAGTCCTGAGCCTTCATTGGAAGGACTGATGTTGAAGCTGAAACTCCAATAATACTTTGGCCACCTGATGTGAAGAGCTGACTCATTTGTAAAGACCCTGATGCTGGGAAAGATTGAAGGTGGGAGGAGAAGGGGATGACAGAGGATGAGATGGTTGGATGGCATCACCAACTCAATGGACAAGAGTTTGAGTAAACTCCAGGAGTTGGTGATGGACAGGGAAGCCTGGTCTGCTGCAGTCCATGGGGTCACAAAGAGTTGAACACAGCTGAGTGACTGAACTGAACCGAATCCCTGGAGATTCATAGACATCTTTGAGTATATCAATGGTTTATTTCCTTTTATTGCTGAGTATGGATATACCGTGATTCATTTAACCATTCACCCATTGAAGAACATCTGAATTGTTCCAGTTTTTATAGAAAAACTTTATTATAAATAATACTACTATGAACATTTGTGTGCAGTGTTTTATGTGAATATGTTTTTATTTTTCTGGGATAAATGCCCCAAAGTGCAATTACAGGGCTGTATAGCAGTACGTGCTTAGTCTTGTAAAAACCAATAAATTGTTTCTCTGGTGGCTCTACTGTTTTGCACTCACAGCAGCACTTTATGAACAATCCAGTTTCTCTATATTCTTGCCAGAGTTTGTTGGTGTCACTACTTTTTCTCTTAGACATTCCGATAGGATGTGTAGTGATTGCTCATTCTGAAAGGATTTGCTATAGACCCCCAAGATTTTCTCCTACGTTGTTTTCTAAAAGTACTATAGTTTTGTGTTTTACCTTTACATTTGTGATCCATTTTGAATTAATTGTAAAATGTGTGAGATTTAGGTAGGTCAAAGTTCAATTTTTGACCTAAGGCTATCCAATTGCTCCAACCCCGTTTGTTGCAAAGGCTGTCCTTCACCATGAATTGCTGTGTATCTTTGTCAAAAATCAAGTGGGCATGTTTGTAGGTATTATTTCTGAGTTCTTTATTCTGTTTCATTGATTTATGTCTGTCCTTCCATTGATCTCACACTCTCTTGATTACTGTATGGTAAGACTTAATACAGGATAGAGTGATACTCTTAACTTTATTTTTATTTTCAAGATTGTTTTAGCTATTCCAAGATCTGTGGCTCTCCATATACATTTGAGAATAAGTTTGTCTATATCTACAAAAATATTGCTGGGATTTTGATAGGAATTACATTGAAGCTATAGATCAGTTCGGGAGAATTGTCACTGTTACTATGTTGAGTCTTCCACTCCATGAACATATGGTATGTCTATTTCTTTATTTGATTTTTAAAAATCAGCATTTTGCAATTTCTAGCACACTTATCCTGTACATCTTTTGTTAAGTTTATTCTTAATATTACATTTTATTTGGAGTGATTTATGTAGAGTGCTATAGTGTCTTTAATTTAGTTTCCACCTGTCCATTGTTACCATATAGAAATATGATTGATTTTTTTGTGTGTGTGTTGAACTTGTTTCCTACAATCTCGCTGAATGCCCTGTTAGTTCTGGGAGTCTTTTCAAACACATTATCTGTAAAGAGGGATACTTTTATGTCTTCCTTTCTAACCAGTAAGCTTTTTATTTATTTATTTTTCTTGCTTTCTTACTGTGGCTAGAACTATGCTGAATAAAAATGATAAGAGCAGACATCCTTGCCTTATTTTCAGTCCTACAGAGAAAGCATTCAGTCTTTCACCATTAAGTATATTAGCTATAAGCTATTTTATAGATGCTATTTATCAAGTTGAGGAATTTCCCAGCTATTTTTAGTTGCTGAGAATTTTCATGACTTGTCATGAATGTATGTTCAATTTCGTCAAGTGCTTTTATCCTGTCAATTGATAGTGAGTATAAAATTTTTATTCTTTAGCACATTTCTATGGTGAAATATAACAATTGATTTTTTTTTTAAATGCTGAACCAACTTTGCATACTTGAAATAAATCCCATTTGGTGATGGTGTATAATTATTTTTATATGTTGCTAGGTTTGGTTTGTTAACATTTTGTTGAGGATATTTGCTTTGAAGTTCAGGAGAAAATTGGTCTATAATTTTCTTTTTTTGTACTGTCTTTTATTTGGTATGAGGATAATACTAGTCTCATAGGATGAGTTGGGAAATATTCCTTCTCTTTTTTTTTTAAGAATTTAATTGTTTTACATTGGTGTTAATTCTTTTAAAAATGCTTAGTAGAATACTCCAGTGAAATCTCTTGGAGATTTCTTTGAGGGGAGCTTTTGAAATTATAAATTCTATTTTCATTTATTTATTTGGCTGTGCAGGGTCTTCATTGCTTCACTCCGTCTTTCTCTATTTGTAGCAAGTAGCAGCTGCCCTTTGTTGCAGAGTACGGGCTTCTCATGTGGTGGCTGCTCTTGCTGTGGCGCACGGGCTCTAGGGTGCATGAGCTCAGTATCCTCAAACAGGCTTAGTTGCCCTGCAACGTGTGGAACTGTCCCAGACCACTGTCCCTTGCACTGGCAGGCAGATTCTTAAGCACTGGACCACTATGGAAACCCACAAATTGTATTTTTAAATTGGTTATAGGACTATTCAGGTTGTCTATTTCATCTTGATTGAGTTTTTTTTTATTTTTTATTTATTTTGATTGAGTTGTTGTAGTTTGTGATTTTTGAAGAATTGTTTCATTTCCTCTGACTTGTCAAATTTATGGGCATAGTTATCTTTAGTTGTCCCTTATTTTCCTATTAAGGGATATGCAACCCACTCCAGTGCTCTTGCCTGGAGACTCCCAGGGATGGGGAGGCCTGGTGGGCTGCTGTCTATGGGGTCACACAGAGTCGGACACGACTGAATTGACTTAGCATAGCATAGCATAGCAATACTATCCTCTCTTTCATTCCTGATATTGTTGACTGTACTTTTTTTCTTTTTATCTTTCTCTGTCTTGCTGAAGATTTGTCAATTTTATTGATTTATATTTTAAAGAATCAGCTTTTTATATCATTGACTTTCTCTGTGGTTTTCCTGTTTTCAATATTATCAGGTTTCTGTGTTTGTCTTTATTGTTTCCTTTTGCTTGCTTTGGGATTCCCTGGTGGCTCAGATGGTAAAGTGTCTGCCGGCAATGCCGGAGATCCAGGATCGATCCCTGGGTCGGGAAAATCCCTTGGAGAAGGGAATGGCAACCCACTCCAGTATTCTTGCCTGGGAAATCCCATGGACAGAGGAACCTGGTGGGCTACAATCCATGGGGTCACAAAGAGTCAGACACGACTGAGCAACTTCACTTTCACTTTGCTTGCTTTGGGCTTGTTTTGCTCTTTGTTTTCTGGTTGGAGCTATGTCCAGCGTTTTTTAGTTGTCAGATGGAGGATCAGGGAGGAATAGGCCTGCTCTGTATCAGTGGAACTGAAGGTTGATTAACTTTTAAAAAGATTTTAAAAATAAGAAAAACATCTTACATAGCTACACATCTAGTAAACATTTTCTTTAAAAAAAATCATTTTATTTATTTATTTTTGATTGTGCTGAGTCTTCGTGGCTGTGAGGATCTTATTTTTCTCTAGTTGCAGTGTGCAGCGGCTACTCGGTATTTGCAGCTTCTCATTGTGGTGGGTTCTCTTGCTGCAGAGCACAGGCTTAAGGGCATGCAGGCTTCAGTAGCTGCGGTGGGTGGGCTCAGTAGTTGGGGCTCCTGGGCTCCAGAGCACAGGCTCAGTAGTTCTGGCACATGGGCTCAGTTGCTCTGAGGCATGTGGGATCTTTCCAGATCAGGGGTTGAACCAGTATCTCCTGCATTGGCAGAAGGATTCTTTACCACTGAGCCACCAGGGAAGCCCCTGGTGAACCAATATTATCAAAGTCCATACTGTATTTGTATATCCTCAACTAGTTTTAACCTAATGTCCTTCTGCTTCCAAGATGTCTCTTGGATTCCTCTTGCCTGTGACAATTTCTCTGACTTTCCTTGTTCTTTATGACCTTGAAAGTTTTGAAATACACTGGTCAGATATTTTTAAAAATTCCTCATAATATGGCATTTTTTTCAGATGTTTTTCTCGTGGTTAGATTGGAGTTATGGGGCTTTGGGAGGAAGATCACAGAGGTAAAGGGCCATTTTCGTCATGTCACATCAAGGCTACATAGTATCAGCATGACTTATTCCTGTTGATGTTTGGGGTTTATTAGGTTTTTTCACTGTAATGTACTATAAGGATGACATTTCAGTACTCTTACATATTGTACTCTTTGGAAGACAGTTGCTATATGCAGTCCACACTTAAGGAGTGGAGAGTCATATTTCACCTTCTTGAGTAGGTTGTCTCTGCATAAATTATTTTCCACTTATTTATTCATCCTATCATTGTACTTTATTGATATGGATTCATGGATCTTTATTTTATACTTTGGGTTATAATCTAATACTGTGTTTTTATTTTGTTGCTGCCTTCATTTTGAAAAATATTTTGCCAGATATAGAATTCAAGGTTGACATATATTTTCTTTTAGTACTTTAAAGATGTCCCATCAGTGTCTTCTTGCCTGCGTATTTTCAGTGATAAATCTGCTGTCATTTTTTGTCCCTTGGTACATAACATGTGTTTTTCTCTGGCTGCATTTAAGATTTTATCATTGGTCTTAAACAATTTGACTATAATGTGTCTTGGTGTAGTTTTTCCCCATGTTTCTTCTGCTTTGTGTTTCTTGGAATTCTTGAAGTGTGGGTTTATAATTTTCATTAAGTTTGGAAAGTTTTAGCTATTACTTCTTTAAATATTTTTCTTGCCACCCACTCTGTATCTCCTCCTTTAGGAACTCTGGTTATCTATATATGAGGTGACTTGAAATTGTCCCACAGCATACTGATGTGCGGTTTACTTTGATTTTTAAAAACTGTTTTTCATTTTTCTTAGTTTCTTTGCTATCCATGCCTTCAAGTTTACTAAATTTTCCTTCTGCAGTGTCTGCTGCTGCTGCTGCTAAGTCGCTTCAATCGTGTCTGACTCTGTGCGACCCCATGGATGGCAGCCCACCAGGCTCCCCTGTCCCTGGGATTCTCCAGGCAAGAACACTGGAGTGAGTATCTCATCCAGTGTATTTTCTACTTATAGACATTCAATTTCGGACTTTAAAAACTATCTTCCATGTCTGTAGCTAACAATTTTGTGTGTTCGAATAGTTTTAATAACTTAGTATTATAATCACTTTGCCAACAAAGGTCCTTGTAGTCACAGCTATGGTTTTTTCCAGTAGTCTTGTACAGATGTGAGAGCTGGACTATAAAGAAGGCTGAGTGCTGAAGAATCAATACTTTTGAACTGTGGTGCTGGAGAAGACTCTTGAGAGTCCCTTGGACTGCAAGACCAATGGAAATCAACCCAGAACTTTCATTGGAAAGACTGATGCTAAAGCTGAAGCTCCAAGACTTTGGCCACCTAATGCAAAGAGCTGACTCATTGGAAAAGACCCTGATGCTGGGAAAGATTGAAGAGGATGAGATGGTTAGAGAGCATTACTGACTCAATGGACATAAATTTGAGCAAACTCTGGGAGATAGTGGAGGACAGAGGACTGCAGTCCATGGGGTAGCAAAGAGTTGGAAATGTCTAGCAACTGAACAACAAAAACAACAATTATAATAACTTAGTGTTACAATATCCCAGGGACGGGGGAGCCTGGTAGGCTGCCGTCTATGGGGTCACACAGAGTCGGACATGACTGAAGTGCCTTAGCAGCAGCAGCAGTGTTAACAATGACTTAGTATCCTTCTTTGCTAATTCTAACATCTGTGCCATTCTGGATCACTTTCAATTTACTTATGATTGTCTTTATTATGGGTCATGGTCTGGGTCTCTTTCCATGCCTGATAATCTTTGATTGGATGACAGACATTGTGATTTTCGCCTTGTTAGGTGCTTAAAATTTTGCTGGATGGCATCACTGACTCGATGGACGTGAGTCTCAGTGAACTCCAGGAGTTGGTGATGGACAGGGAGGCCTGGTGTGCTGTGATTCATGGGGCCACAAAGAGTCGGACATGACTGAGCGACTGATCTGATCTGATCTGATAAATATTTTTGATGGCTTCCCTTGTAGCTCAGTCGGTAAAGAATCTGTCTGCAATGCAGGAGACCCACGTTCAATCCCTGGGTTGGGAAGATCCCCTGGAGAGGGAAATGGCAACCCACTCCAGTATTCTTGCCTGGAGAATCCCATGGACAGAGGAGCCTGGCAGGCTACAGTCCATGGGGTCGCAAGAGTCGGACATGACTTAGAGACGAAACCCCCATCACCATAAATATTTTTAAGCTTTACACTATGATGCAATTAAATGAGTTGGAAGCAGTTTAATTCTTGGAGTCTAGCATTTATAATTAGCTAGGTTGACCCATAGCCGTGCTCATTCTAGGGTTAATATTTTCCCATCACTGAGGCAAGACCTTCCTGAATACTCAGCAAAATACTCTGTGAATTATCAACTTTGCTGGTATGGCTGGTGAGAACTGGTACTACACCTGGCCATGTGTGAACACTTAGGCACTATTTCTTCTAATCATTCTGAATGAGTCCTTTGCTTGTCTTTAGGTCATTTTCTTTTACCCATGCGCTAATTATTACTCTGCTGAGCCTTTGCAGAGGACCTTCTACAGACCTCTGGAGTTTTCTCTCTGTGCAGTTTACTCCTCTTTGTTCTATGACTCTAGCTTCCTTGGTCTTTCTGGGCTCCTAGGTCTGTATCCTCGACTCAGAAAATCTCTAAAGCTGTGCCTTTGTTTCCCCTCCTGTGCTACATCCTGCAAACTCACTATAGGAAGTTGTGGGGCTCACCATGTTTGTTTCCTATATTCGGGGATCACATTGCTTCATTGCCTAATGCCTAGTGTCATGATAACTGCTTTATATATTTTGTCTGGGTTTTTGGTTACTTCAGATGACAGAGTAAATCCAATTCCTGTCAACTGCATCTTGATTGGACAATCTGCAGAGATATTAAAAATGTACGTGGTCAGATCCTAGACCTGGGATTCTGGTTCACTAGTAGGTCTGAGGTGAGCATCGAGTGTTCAAGTTTCTGAATTGAGGACACAAAAATCATAACAGCAGCAACCGATTAGCAAGCAATTAGCAAGCAGTTAGCATTGGTGATTCTTATGTCCATCTTCTCCCACACAACTAAGAACTGAGTATAGCATGAGAAGAATAGTATTTATTATACTTTTCCAGTGAAGCATGCACCATGTTAGCTGTTTTACATGCTTTGTATAATTTCATTTTTGCAACAAGATGTTGATCAAGGTCTTCTTAGCAGTATATCTCAGAAGAGGAAACCAAAATTTAAGAAAGGATAGAAGGATAGCAAAGCAGAATAAGGAAAAAAGACCCTAGCCCTTTGTCACTTCGGGCCACTGAACTGCTTTCCACAGTCCACAGTCTTACCCATCTGCAAGGAGCTCACTCTGATATTTGAACAAAGCAGGCAGCTGTTTTCAGAATCATTTTTATTCATTAGGATCATTTACTGGGTTTTACTAACTCTGTCCTTGTGCAATTACTTTGCAATTTACAGATATCTTTTCCTTTCTTGGTTATGATATTTTTGTTGTTGTTCTTTCTGTCCTTTTAAAGAAAAACGGAACAATTATTAAATGCCAGCAAAGGAACATTTACAAAATCTCTGAGACATAAAGACTGTCTGCGTACCCATCAGCCAGCTCAAGAAAGAGCTGAATGGCTGTTTACAGATATTTCAGGTGCGACTAAGGTGCTTTGACTCAGCACATAGACCTCAAACTCAAGCCTTCCCTCTGCCTTGGGTTACTTTCATCTTTATTCTGAGCAAGCTCTCCAGAATGTTTCACTTCATAAAGTTCAGAGATCAGGGCCCCTTGTGAATAGGGCATGCTACTTCACATATCCTCAGGAATAGATGCTCTCAAGGGCATCATTTAGCTGTTTGCAGAAGAAGCAGCACTTTTGGCGATCATGTAGCAAATTGCATAGTTAATAAAAATAGAAATACCTCCGAGGGAAGAATGGAGCATATGTTATAGTCTCAGGGAAGCAATATCTCATTTTCTGGGCCAAAACATCAGAAACTGTTTAGGAATTACATCAGGTAACTTCTCTACACTGGTGTTCTGGCCAAAAACAAAACTGCCCTTGAGCACCACCTCTCTCACTGAAGATGAAACATGGCATCTGTTTTCTTTATCTTTCTCTCCAAAGGAAGTTACCTGCAGGCTTCATAAGTGGAATTGCAGATGTGTTGCTTTGTGGATGACACTTCCTTTCCCAAGCTGAGTGCGTTGTGTTAATTCATACCATGAAGTTGGTCCCTACATGTGGTAGCTGTGATATTCTGGAGATGGTGCCGGGTGGAGGTGGGGAGATGTCTCAGAGTAAAAAAGATTTTTTGAATTCATATGCACACCAAAGCTTGTGCATATATATTGTTGTTTAGTCACTAAGTTGTGTCTGACTCTTTATGACTCCATGGACTACAGCATGCCGAGCTTCCCTGTCCGTCACTATCTCCTGGAGTTTGCTCAAATTCATGTCCATTGAGTCAGTGATGCTATCTAACCATCTTATCCTCTGTTGCCCCCTCCTCTTCCTGCCCTCAATTTTTCCCAGCATCAGCTCTTTTCCAGTGAGTTGGCTCTTTGCATCAGGTGGCCAAGGTATTGCACCTTCAGCATCAGCCCTTCCAATGAATATCCAGGGTGGATCTCCTTTAAGATTGACTGGTTTGATCTTCTGGCACTCCAAAGGACCCTCAAGAGTCTTCTCCAGCACCACAATTCAAAAGCATCAATTCTTTGGTGCTCAACCTTATTTATGATCCATCTCTCACATTAGTACATGATTACTGTAAAAACCATAGCGCTGACTATAAGGACATTTGTGGACAAAGTGATGTCTCTAATTTTTGAGTATGCTCTCCAGGTTTGTCATAACTTTCCTTCCAAGGAGCAAGCATCTTTTAATTTCATGGCTGCGGTCAGTTCGCAGTGATTTTAGAGCCCCCCAAAATAAAATCTGTCATTGTTTCCACTTTTCTCCCTTCTATTTGCCATGAAGTGATGGGCCCAGATGCCATGATCTTAGTTTTTTGAATGTTGAGTTTTAAGCCAGCTGTTTCGCTTTCCTCTTGCACCCTCATCAAGAAGCTCTTTAGTTTCTTTTCACTTTCTGCCATCAGAATGACATCATCTGCATATCTGGGGTTGCTGATATTTCTCCTGGCAATCTGGTTATTACATATATGTAGCTGCTTTGGCAATTAAAGGTGTGAGTCAATTCAGTTTCTGAATTAATGGTAAGTGTTTACTTTTTTTCTCTCTCTCCAATCAAGAGACAACACGCTGTGATGAAGGGAATTTGTGATTTGTCAAGTTTTCTGACATTAAAAATGGAGACTCTACTCAAACTTGAGGATTGTTGGACTGGATCATCTTTAACCTTTCTTGTTGTCTACAGTCCCATGACTATGTAACCTTGGACATGTCCACTGTATGCTCTGGGTTTTTCATGTGTTCAGTTCCTAGGATTCTATCTCATGTGCCAGAATGTGTGTCTTCCCTTAGCATTTTGAGCAGGGTATTTCTATGCATTGCTGCTGAGACTCTCCCCAAAGTTCACCGTTGGTCTTTGCTCTCCACTGAGTCTGAACTTTCCATGCCATTTTAAACCCCTTGAGTCTTTCTGTGTTCTTTCACTCATTGCTTTCATAATCTCCTAATTACCAGACTATAGCATTTTATCCATCCTTCCCTCATCCCCCAGGTGATCTCTGAACTAGCACGACTCCATCTACCTCTCCTCCCATCACATAGTAAAAATTCCTATTCCCATAGTGCCAATGATCTCAATTCATTAGGGATTAGGAGGAATGCCACCCGATTTAACATATTCATACGAATTCATACAGTTATGACCGAGAGCCCCACAGAGACAAACTCCCTTCATGCATTTACCTTTGTGAAAGGAAATGTTTATTAATCTCAATTATCCCTTAATTGGTAACTTTCAACAGTAAGGAAAAAAGATGTGAAAAAGTGCAGATAGCTAGGAAGAGGAAATAATATTTTGGGCACGTGCCCACCAAACAGGTGGGCTAGTCTGGACCAGAGTTTGTTCCCAAGGTCAGTATTGCTCCTTTCCCTCCTGCTCTCCCCCTCCTTTCCCTCCCTGCCTCCTTTCCCTTCCCTCCCTCCTTTCCCTCCCCTCCCTCCCCTTCCCCTCCTTCCAATCTCCCCTCCTCCCATCCCTTCCTGTCCTCATTCTTCTACTTTAAAACACTGCACATTTTCACAAGTGCCAATATTTTTCACTGTGGCTCACTTATCAGGGAGGGCAGAGGGAGGAAAGGAAAGCTGTAGGCTGTTGACATTAGTCGATTTTTTTTTTATAAAATCTGCTTGTGTCCATCTAGGATTTTCTTATTGGGAGTGTGGAGCAGAGTAGTCGTAATGGTGAAGAATTAAGATTAAAGCATGGGCTGAAAATGTGAATTTTTGTAGCATTTATATCCTCCACATATTCATTTAGAAGTTTTATGGGCTCTAGAGCTCTTTCCTGCTCTGTGGGAAACAGTGAGTCAGTGGACTGGATAACAAAGTGTGATTTCTAGATCATGTTTATCCCGGAGGAATGGAGTGAGGGGTCCAGGCAAGCAGGGGTGGGAGACAGTGGGGGGATGCGGAGGGGTGCTGTGGAGCAAGGGGCTGAACCAGAGAGGTGGAGGCTACCTGGACACCGTGCATCCTTCTCTGTAAGAAATCAGGGCTCAGTTTCCACTGGCTTGGGGTCAAATACTAGTTCCTGGGTGGTGGATGGGGCATGGCAAGCTAGAGTCCTTGTGTTACTGGGATAAAGCTTTGGAAACTGGAACAGCCAGGGTCTCCATGGGCAGGGTGGAGAAACTGTGAAGTGGGCTGGGACAGGGGTGTTGGAAACCCAAGTGGCAGCTCTGGACTCCATATCCCAGGTCATCCTAATAGTGAACTTGGCCCAAAGCTACGACCTTGTGCACGAGTGGCTGGAGAACAGAGGTCTTAACTGTCGCAACTTGGGTTTCATTTGTTCAGTTTCCTGGTCTCTGCAGAGCTTAAGCTAACTGGGGATCCAACAGAGCAAGAGGACATTAAGAATACCCATTTGGCAAGTGGTGCAGAATCAGTACTCTTGCCTGGAAAGTCCCATGGACAGAGGAGACTGGTGGGCTGCAGTCCATGGGGTTGCGAAGAGTCAGGCACGACTGAGCGACTTCCCTTTCACTTTTCACTTTCATGTATTGGAGAAGGAAATGGCAACCCACTCCAGTGTTCTTGCCTAGAGAATCCCAGGGACAGGGGAGCCTGGTGGGCTGCCATCTATGGGACTGCACAGAGTCAGACACGACTGAAGCGACTTAGCAGCAGCAGCAGCAGAATCAGTATGAAGACGGTCTGCACTGAAACACTGAAGCTCCAAGCATTTCACAGTAAGTTGAATGAATGACGTGGCCAAGCCCTATTCATTTTTAACTTTTTTAACTTCCTGAGCTTATTTAAAATTTTGGATTAATCTTAGGCTCACAGAGAAGTTTCAGTAAAAGGACAGAAAGTCGTCAGTTGCATCTCACCCAGGTTCCCTTAATATTAGCATCCTACATAACCACTGTATAATAATCAAACCCAGGAAATTAGCATTGAAATCATGCAATGAACCAAACTGCAGATCTTATTAGAATTCTACTAGATTTTCCATGAAGGTCTCTTTCTCTTCCCTTTTCCGTAAAGATCCCACATTACGTCTAGTTGTTAATTTCTTTTCAATTTCCTCCAATCTGAGTGACTGCTTTTACCTTCTCTCATGCTTTGACACTTTTTTAAGAGTTCTGTGTGCTTCATCACTCAGTCATGTCCAACTCTGTGTGACCCCACGGATTGTAGCCCACCAGGCTCTTCTGTCCATGGGATTCTCCCGGCAAGGATACTGGAGTGGGTTGACATTTCCTCCTCCAGTTTTGAAGAGTACTGATTGATTATCTTATAGAATGTCCCTCATTTTGGGATTTTTTTGGTGCTTTCTAATGATTAGAATGTTGTGAGATTTTGGAACAAATACTACAGAAGTTATGTTGCGTCCTGTTTGGTGTATCCTATCAGGGGGTTTCTGACGTTGGTGTGTATCATTGCTGGTGCTAATCACCTTGATCACTCGGTTCAGGTGGTGTCTGCAGGGGTATTTGCTGTAAAGCTCCTATCTTCCCTTTCATAGTTAATAAGTAACTTGGGGTGACATGTGTGTGCTTAGTCGCTCAGTAGCCTCTGGCTCTTTGCGACCCCATGGACTGTAGCCTGCCAGGCTCCTCTGTCCATGGGGATTCTCTAGGCAAGAATACCAGAGTAGGTTGCCATTTCCTCCTCCAGAGAATCTTCCCAACCCAAGGATCAAACCCAGGTCTCCTGCATTGCAGGCGGTTCTTTACCATCTGAGCCACCAGGGACTTTGAGATGATAAAAATATACTGTTTCTTTTCAGAGTTTCATTCACGAATTTTAGCATCTATTGGAGATCTTATCTATGATAATCATGACTATGGTATTTGCCTAATGGTGAGTTTCTATTTCCTTCTTTCTTTCTACATTTACTAATTACAATTCTTCTGTCAGGATGAGCTGTCCCTTCTCTCCCATTTATTTACACACTTGATTATTTCTTTCAATATGGACACTTTTAATCAGTCAGTGGCCATACAAATACCATAGACTGGATGACTTAAACTATAGAAATTCATTTATCATGGTTCTAGAGACTGGAAAGTCCAAGATTCAGGTGCCAACTGATTCAGTTCCCAATGAGACCTGTCTTCCTGCTTTATAGGTGGCTGTGGGGAGAGAGAGAAGAGCCCTTTCCTTCTTCATATAAGGCCACTGACCCTTGACTACAATCCTACCCCTATGATCTCACTTAACCTTAGTTACCTCTTAAAATCCCTGTCTCCAGATAAAATTACACTGGGGTTTAGGGCTTCAATATTATGAGTTTTCAGTTCAATCACCTAGTTGTGTCTGACTCTTTGCAACCCCACGGACTGCAGCGCGCCAGGCTTCCCTGTCCATCACCAACTCCTAGAGTTTACTCAAACTCATGTCCATCACGTCAGTGATGCCATCCATATCCTCTGTCGTCCCCTTCTCCTTCCGCCTTCAATCTTTCCCAGCATCAGGGTCTTTTCCAATGAGTCGATTCTTCACATCAGGTGGCCAAAATATTGGAGTTTCAACTTCAGCATCAGTCCTTCCAGTGAATATTCAGGACTGATTTCCTTTAGGATTGACTGGTTGGATCTCCTTTCAGTTCAAGGGAATCTCAAGAGTCTTCTCCAGCACCACAGTTCAAAAGCATCAATTCTTCAGCACTCAGCTTTCTTTATGAGTTTTAAGAAGACATAATTCATTCTAGAGCAGACACTAGTATACTTTATTTTATTGTTTAAAATAAAATATTATTTTACTATTATATTATTAAAATACTATTTTTTTCATTTTGCTACTCAAGTTGCTCTACCTTTAGAAACTAGAAACTCTTTCGGGGTGTCTCCTGAGTTTTTTTGGAAAGCCTTCCATTTTATCCATCATTCATTCATTTGTACTTTCTTGCTTTCTGGCACCACAAGATATTTTAGGCTCATCTCGTATTTCCCCTGACCCAGCCCTGGGATTAATGATTTCTTGAAGGAGCTCTTGTTGTTTTGATTGGAGAATAATATTTAGAAACCAGTATTCTAATGTTAGGTGTGCTTATTGCTACTTAAATGTCTGCTTCTAGGCCCTCTCAGTGGACAGAGTTGGGAAATATTGTCTATGTGTACTAACTCACGCACGTACATCCTTCTGTATCTGTACGTGTCTGTGTCTTTGTATATACAAAATATCTTGAGTTCCATGATCTGTTTTTTACTTATGATGCTTCTTACACAAAATGTGAGAGAGCCCACCTCCCTCCATGCCAACCATTCATTCTCTGAGCCTGTGGACAACCCTTGTAGATTCTATTCTGTCACTATCTACCTGAAGTCAGCACAGACTCCTCAGGATAAGGGTTCAGTCTTATAAAATGGCCCTCTTTCGGATGTCAATGACAAGTCCAGACCTCTGGTACTTCTGAGACACTGGCTATAAGTTGAGAATTCCCTCCCTTCAGTTTTTGTAATTTGCTAGAATTCATCAAACTCTGAAAAGCCCTTATTACCGGCTTATTATAAAGGATACAACTCAGTAAGAGCCAAATGGAAGAGATGCATAGAGCAGTGTATGGGGGCAGGGCGTGGACATGAAGGTTTCCCACCCTTTTGGTTGAACTAGCCTCCCAGCAGCTCTGTGTGTTCACATTAATATAAACACTCTCCAAATCTCACCCATTAGGGGTTTTAATGGAGGTTCCACTACATAGGCATGTTTGATTAAATCATTGGCCATTGGTGAGGAACTCAATCTCCATTGCTTCTCTCCCTCCCTCACTATGTTTATATCATTTTATTTATTACCATTTGTATTCAGTTTTTGTTTCTTGAACATCTTGGTTTTATTTTTTTTTTTCAGGATGGGGAGGGCATTTGAAATTTTAATGTGATTCTCATATTAAGTGCTTTGCAAAAATATATATATATATTCTAGAAGTGTTACTTCTTCCTTATCCCTGATACCCCCCTATTCCTGGTCAGCAATCTCTTTGGTTTTCAGTTAAACATACCCCTATCCCCCTATTTTTCCTTCTCAAAAATTAGCAGATACATGAGCATGTATTTTCTTACAGTTCCTTTTATGGATTGAATTGTGCCCTCGCCCCATTCATATGCTGATGTTCCAGCCCCCAATACCTGAGAAAGTAACTTTATCTGGAAATAGCATCATTCCTTCCAAAGAAATCCCAGGGCTGATCTCCTTCAGAATGGACTGGTTGGATCTCCTTGCAGTCCAAGGGACTCTCAAGAGTCTTCTCCAACACCACAGTTCAAAAGCATCAATTCTTTGGAGCTCAGCTTTCTTCAAAACTCCAGTACTTTGGCCACCTCATGCGAAGAGTTGACTCATTGGAAAAGACTCTGATGCTGGGAGGGACTGGGGGCAGGAGGAGAAGGGGACAACAGAGGATGAGATGGCTGGATGGCATCACTGACTCGATGGACGTGAGTCTGAGTGACCTCCGGGAGTTGGTGATGGACAGGGAGGCCTGGTGTGCTGTGATTCATGGGGTCGCAAAGAGTCGGACACGACTGAGTGACGGAACTGAACTGACTGAGGGTCACTGCAGATAGTTAGTTAAGATAGAGTGGGCCATAATACAATATGACTGATGTCCTCTAAAATAGCTGAGAGAAAATATGAACAGATACAGGGAAACCAGGTGAGAATAAAGACAGAGATCAGGGTGATGCTTCTGTAAACTCAGGAATGTCAGAGAGGGGCAGCAAAACCCCAGCTAGTGAAGGTACATCCTCATAACCCTAAGAAGGAACCAACCTACCAATGCCTTGATCTTGGACTTGAGCCTCTAGAACTATGAGATGCTAGATTTCTGTTGTTTAAGCCACCCAGTCTGGGGGACTTCCCTGGTGGTCCAGTGGCTAAGACTCTGTGCTCCCAATGCATGGGGCCTGGGTCTGATCTCTGGTCAGGGAATTAAGATTCTGCAATGTTCCAACAATGATCAAAGATCCCACGTGCCACCCATAAGACCCAGGGCAGCCAAATAAATAAATAAAAAAATTAAGAAAATAAATTTAAGCAACCCAATTTGGAGTATTTTGTTATAGCAGCTCTGGCAAACTAATATATACTCTCTTCCTTATTTTCAATACAATGAGTACCATACTATAAGTAGTCTTGTGCTTTGCTTTTTTCACTTAACACTTATGTCCTGGAAACCAGTTGATATAGAGATCTTCCTCATTAAAAAAAATAACTGTGCAGTACTCCAGTGGGTGAATATACTATAGTTTATTTAACTACTCTCCTGTGTATAAGCATTTAGATTGCTTTCAATATTTTGGAATTACAAATGATGTTGCAATAGAAGGGCCTTGTGCATAAGTATCGTTATATTACTACAAGCATGTCTTCAAGGTAGATTTCTAGAAGTGGGATTTTGTAGAGGTAAGTGCAGTGCAGTTTTATTAGATTTTGCCAATGTTCCCTCCAGAAGGGTCACACCAATTTGCATCCTTGCCAGAAATTTCCCCATAACCTCAACTATAGAATATGTTGTCATATTTTGAAATTGTTGCCAATCTGGTAGGGGAGAAATGGTATCTCAGGAGTACCATTTTTCTAATGATGAGGGAGTTTGAGCCTTTTTTCATTTATCAAAGTGTCATTATTAGCTCATTTTTTGTGATTTGTCTCTTCATTTGTTTCTTTTTTTTCCTATTGGGTTTTATTTCTTTGCCCCACAATTATGAAGTCTTTATATATAATATTAAGGATATTTGCCATTTGTCTATGATGCATTGATATATTGTGAATATTTTCTCCCAGCTTGTCAGTTGACTTCGCATAATAAAAAACCACTGTAAATAATTAAAAATTTTTTTCTTTATGTATCCAAATCTCTGAAGCTTTTATTTTATTGCCTCTAGGTTTGGGCCTTTTTCTACACCAAGATTAACCTTAATTTCCAAGTCTGGAAATCGACAGTCTGGATTAGGCCATTGATCAGAAAATAGATTGCATCATTCCCGGTTTTGTAGGATTCAAGCAATAGTCTAGCCAGCTACATGAAGCACACACCTACTATTGATAACTAATTTTTATAACAGTTTCATCTTTGCATGCCCCAGGAGCACCTCCTTATAGTCTACAGATATCCATTTACCCAGAGGCTCCAAGGCTTGGCATTAAGCCCTGAGTGAGCACAGTCGCTTGAATCCAAAGGCACGTTAAGCTTTTGGTATGAAGATTTGTTCCTAGAGAACAGATAAACATTTTTTTTTCCTCTGCAGGTGAGCAGCCGAAACAAAGGGAAGATTAGGTGTCTTCAGACCGGGAGAATTTTTTTAAAAATGTTTTTTAAGAAACATTTAAAAACATTTTTTTTTTAATATGTTGAGCTTTTCTTTGTTTAAAAAGGCAAGAAAATTTGATCTCGGTACTTGAAAGCCACTGTCCTTTAAAGCCCTTCTCATTTGTCTACTCATTTTCTGATTCCTCCTTCATCCAATTAAGGAACCGAGGGAGAGGGAGACTGTCGGTGATTCAGTGAGTGCTTTGTTCAATTGGGTCATTCGTGCAGCTCATTCAGCAAACATTTATCTGGACTTATCATCTTCCAGGCAATTTTGTGTTACAAATTTTTTTTTTAACTGATACCTCTATCTTATCCAAGTCTTACTAGAATCTCTGGGGTTGAAGCCTAGACGACAATATTAAACCATTGCTTCAAAAACTTCCCAGGAGATTCTCATATGCAGTTACAATGAGAACAACCGTATTGTATCACATTTCTCTGATTCTAATATGTCTGCAAATTACACAGGAATCTTGTCAACATGCAAGCTGTGACTCAGTAGGTCTGGGAGGGGGAGCCCTGAGATTTTGCATTTCTGTCTGGCTCCCTATTGAGGCTGATGCTGTCCTTTCTTGGACCATACTTTGAGGAATAAGTCTAGGCCATTCCTGAGAGTAAGTTTGTGGATGTGTTTGTTGGATAGTTTCTGTCGTTAGGACTGACTCTGAGTCTGGAGGACCTTTCTTCTCTAGAGCCATACCTTTTTTTCCCTCTGTTTTTGTTGTTGCTGTTATTTGTTTGTTTGTTTTCTTTTTAATTCCAAACGCTGAGGGAGGCTTGCTCATCAGGCCTGGGGCTATGGCTCCAGTCCCCCAAATCCAACTCCATAGCAAGGTATAACACAGCTGTGTAATCCATTCTGATACAGCAGCAAGCTCTTTTCAGGAATGACATACATCCTGTTCCTTTTTGTTGTTTGTCTCTACAAAGTCTGCTCTACAAACCCTGTGTAATTACAGGTTGGAAGGGAGCTCTCCAGTTCCATCCTAGGGAGGATGGTCAGGACCTGGACAAGGCTCTCCATCCCCCTAACCAGTAACCAAAACAATGGTGGGTTCATCAACAGACCGCCCCATTTCATTTTCAGGATGAGCCCAGTGGCAGTCCCTTCAAATAGCTGGGAGCTGTTATGCTAGTTTTGATCCAAAATGTGATTAGTGGTTAATGGGCCTTGAAAGACATCTTTATTTATTACTGTTGCAGATCACTGTTGCCTTGATATTGATCTTTTCCAATTTTCTATTTTGTCCTTTGAAATGCTTAGAACACAGCAGGGGCAGCTCGTTGCCTGCAGCATTCACTTTGTTTGAAACTCATTTCCTTTTGCAATTAATGTAGTAATATTTCATTGTAACTGTTATTTGGTTCACTTTGCTCTTAGACCAGAGGCTTGAAAGAAATGAGGACCCGTAGTTTTAAAGGTAAGCGGCAGATAGATGAGAACTTAGTTTGAAAATAAGCTTGAAACTTCTGATGAGGCATCAATGATGGCTTAATTGGTATATTTACCAAGAGGTTGTAATTTTTGATATCATAACACAGGGAAAAAAATGTAACGTCAGATTCGGGAATTTTAGAAAATTGATCATTTTGTTGATCAGAACGTGTGTTATCCAAAGTTCTTTTTTCTTTCGCTGCATGGCATGTGGCATCTTAGTTCCCTGACCAGGGATCAAACCCATTCATCCTTCAGTGGAAGCATGAAGTCCAAACACTTGACCACCAGGGAATCCCCCGAAAGTATTTTTAGGAAGTCTATATTTATGTTCAGAGAAAATAGGTTAAATATTATTACAGTTTATGAGGCCAGGGTTAATGTTTAAGACTTGGATGACTTTGCTGAGTTGGAGGTACCCGATGTGATGTACTTTTGAGGTGCCGAGTCCCACTAGGGGCGTAGAGATGGATAGCACATCCCTGAGCTTTAGGGGTCCAAAGTCTAGGGGAGGAGACGAATAAATAACAGAGAGACTCATAGCTCAGAATAAAGGAGGTTCTAAAGTTAGTCCACAGACTAACTGTGCAGAGTCAAAACACCTTAGAGCCAGTGGCATTTCAACAAGTCCAACTCAGCTGTGTTTTCCCTGCCCTGGGGTAGAGAACTGCCCCTTCATTTATGCTCCTGATGGAGAAGCTGGCTTGTGTCTGGGCCTGTGGTTTAAAAGTATAGTTCTTTAAGTGCTAGAATGATTCCCCGAGAAGGAGGATGTCCACGGGTCAAGAGGCATGTGAGGAGAGCAGACGTGTGTGTCTCCCCCAAGTTCCCTCTGACACTGGCAGCTGGGATTCCCTGCCCACCTCACATCCTTTGTCTCGTGAATTCACAGATGCACATTTTGTTTGGGGCGTGGAGCTGGCAGAAGTTATTTGACCTGGATTGTGATTCAGCTGGAAGAAGCCAGGCAGACTTTCCAGGTCCTGAAAGGAAGGTATGCCTAAAGGGTTAGGGGAATTTGGGGGAAGGTGAGGTTGGTTATGACCAACCTAGATAGCATATTCAAAAGCAGAGACATTACTTTGCCAACAAAGATTTGCCTAGTCAAGGCTGTGGTCTTTCCTATGGTCATGTATGGATGTGAGAGCTGGACTGTGAAGAAGGCTGAGCGCCGAAGAATTGATGCTTTTGAACTGTGGTGTTGGAGAAGATTCTTGAGAGTCCCTTGGACTGCAAGGAGATCCAACCAGTCCATTCTGAAGGAGATCAGCCCTGGAATTTCTTTGGAAGGACTGATGCTAAAGCTGAAACTCCAGTATTTTGGCCACCTCATGCGAAGAGTTGACTCATTGGAGAAGACTCTGATGCTGGGAGGGATTGGGGGCAGGAGGAGAAGGGGACGACAGAGGATGAGATGGCTGGATGGCATCACTGACTCGATGGATGTGAGTCTGAGTGACCTCCGGGAGTTGGTGATGGACAGGGAGGCCTGGAGTGCTGTGATTCATGGGGTCGCAAAGAGTCGGACATGACTGAGCGACTGATCTGATCTGATCTGAGGTTGGTATTGGACAGGGAGGCCTGGTGTGCTGTAGTCCATGGGGTCGCAAAGAATCAGACATGCATGAGCGACTGAACTGAACTGAACTGAGGTTAGCTCCAGTTAAGGAGCTGGGGGAAGTCTTTTGGGAATAGTGGGGATGGGAGTCAGGTGTGTGGGGACCTGGAGATCCAGGTGGACAAGACACAGAGGATGCTGAATCAGGTGTCTGGGTGCAGTTGTGGGAAAGTGTGAGAATGGGCAGCAGGTAACCCTGTGGGCCTTTCACAGTGAGCCTTCCTGAGCTGTCTCTGTTTTATTCTGGAGGCAGCTGTAGAGCGAGGATACAGAACGGTGAAATCTTTGATGCAAGGGAGTGGGAGTTATGAGATTCCTCTCAGCAGGCCTGTAGTGAAGGCAGAATAAAGATGCTCTGTGCAAGGAGTGTTTATGACACGGGGAGGGTGGGTGGGGGGCGGATGGGCAGCTTGATCCCTAGTGGGTGGGCAGTGGAAAGGTGGGAGGGTGGGGGTGGAGAGGTGGGAGGATGAGGGCTGGTGGGTTTGGAAGGACCTGAATTTAGTAGGGAGCAGAGTGCAGTAACAGAATCTCTGGGCGTGGGGAACAGTGTCCATGAGTGTTTTTTTAAAAAAGCATATGCAATGTTATGGTATCATTTTATATTTGGAAAACAAAAAATTAGATTGATTCATTAATATAAGCTATAGGAAGCAAAATGCTGGAGTCATTTTTGGGGTCAGGGGATGGGTAAGAGGGTGGCCATGTCTTCCTGGTTGGACAAGGTGGTTCTGTAGAGGGACAGGGCAAGTCTGAGAGCAAAGGAGTGGGCCAGAGAGAAGTGTTGTCTTTCTCAGAGGGTCCAGGGGGCTGAAGAGACTCCAGGAAGTACACGATGCCTGCACGGCCAAGGTCGGGTCGAGGGTCTGTTTGGTGAGGGGGGTCCTGAACCTAGTTGTGTGCTCTGGACCCCCTTGGCAGCCTGAGAATAATGGCCTTAAATGCATGACACAGAATACATAGGACCATAGAGGAAACTGATTAGACCAAATTACAATTACCCACAAAAGGTTAAAAGTCACAATATATATACTTATATTAAGACAGTGAATCACGAGACCTAGAGGCAGGTTTACTCATGAATGTAATTTTGCAATAGAGATGAGTGGAGATGAAATCTTGAGGTTTGTAACCACTTTGATGGGATAGGAAATGTTTTGTTTTGACTGCACTGCCCAGCCTGTGGAATCTTAGTTCCCTGACCAGGGATTGAACCTATACGCCTTGCATGGAAAGGGTAGGGTCTTAACCACTGGAGCACCAAGGAAGTCCCCAGGGAGCATTTTTTTTTTTTTTTTTTTTTTTGATATCTAATCTTACTAAGATGACCAAGGTTTGTTGCTACTCTCATAATTACAGGAAATGCCAAATCTCAGATAGAGGTCGGGGTAGTTACAGAGGCACTGTGTTTCCCATTCTAGTTTATAGCACATTTATGTCACTCATTTGTGTCTGACCCTTCACAACCATCATGGACTGCAGCTTGCCAAGCTCCTCTGTCCATGGGATCCCAGACAAGAATACTGGAGAGTAGGTTGCTATTTCCTTCTCCAGTGTATCTTCCCAATCCGGGGATTGAACCTGGGTCTCCTGCATTGCAGGCAGATTCTTTACTATCTGAGCCACGAAGGAATCCTAGTTGGTGGGCCCTGTGAATTCAGGTGAAGATCCCCTGGATGCCACAGTCAGCCTATTCGTTTCTCTTGACTTTTGTGGGAATAGGGACAGAGGCATCAAGTGGTTGCCATCACTGCTGACAGCGTTCATCAGAGCAATCAAGAATAGCCACCATCCTCTTTTGGCTGATCCTAGATGGTGAGAAGATGGATTCAACACAGAGTTGGATGGAATGAGAGAGGGCTCTGTAGGAGAGTGCCCTGGGCTGTAAATAGAATTAGTGTGGAAACCTTCATGTCCCCCTAATGACCGGGGGAAAAGGAGAATCTCCAGGTGTGTCCTAATGCAGGTAGAGCATCCCATAAGGGCATACATGTTTAACATGAGGACTCTTATAACACTTGAAATAGAAGAATTAGTTTGGGGCTTCCCTAGTGGGACAGTGGGTAAGAATCTGCCAGCCAATGCAGGAGACATAGGTTAAATCCCTGGTCTTCGAATATCCCATATGCCACAGGGCATCTAAGCCCGTGAACCACAACTACTGAGCTTGTGCACTAGAGTCCAGGAGCCACGACGACTGAAGCTCCAGAGCCCGTGCTGTGCAACAAGAGAAGCCGCCACAATGAGAAGCCCGTTCACTGCAACTGGGGAGTAGTCCCTGCTTGCTGCCACTAGAGAAAAGCCTGCCCGCAGCAATGAAGACCCAGCACAGCCACAAATAAGCCAATAAAAATAAAGAAAAAAAGAAGAAGGATTTGTTTTAGTGAAGCAAGGTTTCAGAGAAAAGTATTGCTTCTCTGGGATGTCAGTTAAATATGTTTCAATAACAAAGTTCTCATTTAGGGACCTCACCCGAAGTCTATTTTGGGTGCAAAAACATTGTCCGTAGCTTGAATGTCTTTAAGAATTCCAATAACCCAGCACCTCATTAAGGGTATGAGAAAATGTCAAGAAGACGCTAATTTTAAAAGTGTTTAGACTATGAAAGCATAATCTCTGCTGTTATGACAAGTGACCACAGTCACTGCTGAGACCATTGCTGTTGACTTTTCTCTGCAGGCTGGTCCCACAAGGCTCTTATTCCACGTGAGAAAGGCAATCATCGTTGTGACGCTAACTCAGGCCCCGAAGAGTTTGGGGTGACTTGAAGTGTTTTGGTCAGAGTGAATTCTAAATGGGCCAAGTGGTCCCACCATGGCTATTAGATTCCTCTTGCATTTTCTTTTTCTTGATCACTTACAGTTCAACACAAAGCTGATGCTAAGCCATGTGGATTTGCTGGGCATCTGAAAAGTAAGTATGACCAAAGATTTTAGAATGGGGCATGAGGAAAATGTGTCACAGTGCTTACGAATAATGGTACCCACCCCCCTCTTTTGGTCTAGTGAGATGTCATGAAGGATCCAGATGAACTGGGGATGCATCTTAGCAGATGGCTTCATAAATCACACTCTCCCATCTCCATTGTCTGTGCTTGAAAACAGAGCCCCAAATGATACCAAATTGTAAATCTCTTATGCAGAAATTAAAGCTCTTGTGAAGTGCACACTTCCTATTATCTTCTCGGCTTTGAGTGTCTACAGAGCACTGTTATTGGCATTCTTGTTAAGAGCCATCTGGGGTTTCAATTGTTGAGCTGGAGCCCTCTTTCAACAGTTGTCTGGAGGACTTCGTGATGAAACTGACCAAGTTCCCGGGTCTCATCCCTGTTGGGGATGAGTTTCCGAGGGCTGCCATAGTGCATTACCACATATTCGGTGGCTTCAAACAACGTAAATGGATTCGCCCCGAGTTCTGGAGGCCAGAAGTCTCCAGTCAAGGGGTTAGGGTAGGGTTGGCTCCTGCCAGAGGGTCTCAGGGCAAAGCAGTTCCCTGTGTCCATCCTCGCTTCTGGTGGATCCAGGCGGTCCTTGGCTTCTGGCAACTTCACTCCCGTCTCCACATGGCCTTCGCCCCCGCGTCTCCGTGCGTCAAATCTCCCTTTCCTCTCTCTTGCAGGGACACTAATGCAGGATGATCTCATCTGGGCGTCTTTAGTTGTATCTGCAAAGACTCGGTTTCCAAGTAGCGTCATATTCGTGGGTGCCAGGGGTTAGCACTTGAATATATCTTTTTGTCTGATGAAGGGAGATGACAGAAAGTGTGTGGACAGTACAGTGCGTGGGACATGGCAGGGGGCCAATTAACAGTAGCTACTCTTGTATTTAAGGCCAAAGCATGGGGCAGCCTGGGTTTGGTCTGTTTCCCTGTCCTAATGTGGAGTCACAGTAGGAGGACGTAATCTGATTACTATTTGGGCAGTCCCAGTGGGTTATGTTGTATGATAATTTAGCATCATCTGGATTAAAAGTTGAGACTCCTTCCTTCTCTGTGACTGTTCTTTCCTGGTGCTCAGGGCTGGAGCTGACCTTCATCCCACGCTAGACTGAGAGCCACAGAGCCTAACCCTGATATTGATCCAGACCCAAGTCTGTACCTAGTTGTGAGGAAAATGAGCCTGTACTCCAAACACTGGCGGGGCAGACAGGTCAGAGGCAGTGTTTCAGAACTCAAACCCTCGATATCAGCCAACCGTCTACAGTAGCCTGATAGATAAAACCCTGAAGAACCCAGTTAACAGTTTAACCTAGGGAATCCCCTGGAAGTCCAGAGGTTAGGACTTGATGCTTTCACTGCCATGTTCTGGGTTCAAGCCATGTGGCAAGGCCGGAAAAAAGAAACCCCAAACCGCTTAACCTATTGAGTTATAGCCCAGGATGATTGGAAGGGTGGAGAGATTGTATGGCTGATCTGATCTGATAGAATCATCAATAGGATTTTTGCCACCATTACTACTGTATGAGTGCCAAAGACCTGATGTTTTCGACCTGTGGTGTTGGAGAAGACTCTTGAGAGTCCCTTGGACAGCAAGGAGATCAAACCAGTTCATCCTAAAGGAAATCAACCCTGAATATTCATTGGAAGGACTGATGCTGAGGCTCCAACACTGGCCACCTGATGCTAAGAGCTGACTGATTGGAAAAGACTCTGATGCTGGGAAAGATTGAGGGCAGAAGGAGAAAGAGGTGACAGAGGATGAGATGGTTCCATAGCATCACTGACTCAGTGGGCCTGAGTTTGAGCAAACTCCAGGAGATAGTGAAGGACGGGGAAGCCCGGTGTGCTGTGGCCCATGGGGTCACAAAGAGTCAGACACGACTTAGTGACTGAATATACATACACTGGCTGTGTAACCCTGGACAAGCTGCTTAACCTTTCTGTGCCTCAATTTCCCCACCATTTAAATAGGGATAATTAGAGGATCTGCCCATCTGGTGTGTGGCTCACATGCTCACTGAAGGCAAAACATGTGGGCCAAGGCTTAGATACAGCAAAGGCTCACCGAGGCAGAGGTTGCCACTAGTATTGTTATCAGGGTCATCATTTCCCATTATGTCAGGACCCCATTTCTACATGTTTTAGGGACTTTTGCTCACTCTGGTTTTAAAAAAGACTAAAGGCACCCCACTCCAGTACTCTTGTCCGGAAAATCCCATGGACAGAGGAGCCTGGTGGGCTGCAGTCCATGGGATTGTTAAGAGTCGGGCACAACTGAGCGACTTTGCTTTCACTTTTCACTTTCATGCATTGGAGAAGGAAATGGCAACCTACTCCAGTGTTCTTGCCTGGAGAGTCCCAGGGATGGGGGAGCCTGGTGGGCTGCCATCTATGGGGTGGCACAGAGTTGGATATGACTGAAGCGACTTAGCAGCAGCAGCAGCAAAGGAAGTCTGACAAAGGATGAGATGGTTGGATGGCATCACCAACTCTATGGACATGAGTTTGAGCAAGCTCCGGGAGTTGGTTATGGACAGGGAGGCCTGGTGTGCTGCATTCCATGGGGTCGTAAAGAGTCGGACACGACTGAGCGACTGAACTGAACTGAACTATTAGCTTTCAGATAGAAGTGATAGACTAGGGTCAATATTCTATGATCATTTATAGAGCCAGTGGCTGAGGTGCCTAGAGAAATAGAAATTATAGTTAGCAGAGAAATTCTCTTTGCTCCTGATAGCAGAACAGCAGCACTGAACTTTTAAAACTTGGCTTAAGTTTGAGCTTCGAAACACTTGCAAACGATATTATTCCTTTCAAAAGATATATGAGCCCAGACAACAACAAAACAGGCACTCTTATACCAACATCTAAAGCAAACATTACCCAATTAGCTTCTGCTGCTGCTAAGTCGCTCAGTCGTGTCTGACTCTTAGCGACGCCATGGACTGCAGCGCACCAGGCTCCCCCGTCCCTGGGATTCTCCAGGCAAGAACACTGGAGTGGGTTGCCATTTTCTTCTCCAGTGCCTGAAAGAGAAAAGTGAGAGTGAAGTCGCTCAGTCATGTCTGACTCTTAGAGACGCCATGGACTGCAGCCCACCAGGCTCCTCTGTCCATGGGATTTTCCGGGCAAGAGTACTGGAGTGGAGTGCCATCGCCTTCTCTGAATTAGCTTCAGATCCTATTAAAAAGAAAGAGAGAACACAGTACAGAACTTTACCCATCCACCCTCTCACAGTCCACACGTTATGTAAATGCCACTCTTTTCTTTTCGTATTAATATTGTTATCACTATTGTTCAGGGCCTTCAGACCACTGTTCTACCTCTTGGGTTTTATATATGTCATTCTTGTATCTGTGTATGTTTTTAACCATATGCGCATATACCCATAAGCAACACATATTTGTGTGTTTTAAAATTTTATCTGAATGATGTTGATATATGTAAATCTAGTTAGTTCATTTTAATTGATAAGTGGAATTCTATTACATGACCGAAGCATGGTTTATTTACCCACGTACCTCCTGCGGGACAGTTTGGTGGTTTCCACTTATGAGAGCTTGTACTATGCACATGGTGTATGAGCGAGACTGTCTATACAGGTGGCATTCTTGGACTATGGATGTGTAAGAAAGCACATCTTCAACTTTATTAGGTATTGATCAATTGTTTTCCAAAATAGATTCGTCACAGTTTGCTCCTGTGGATTGGGAGCATGGTAGCATTCAAAAACCAACTTAATTGGTTCATTCAAAAACCAACTTAATTGGGAGGAGGGTTCAGAATGGGGAACACATGTATACTTGTGGCGGATCCATCTTGATGTATGGCAAAAGCAATACAATATTGTAAAGTTAAGCAAAATAAAATTTAATTAAAAAAAAAACAACTTAAGTATTTTGTCAAATGGATAAAATGAGTCAAGGAAACATGCATTTAACAAAATTTGAACTGAAATATTACAAATCTTGCATCTTTGACTTCCAGATAGCCTCTTCACTTATCATCTCATGCAGTCTATGGATGTCCATGTATTTTTATACCATAGCTTCAATTTTGCTGGATCCAGAATCTCAGTCTCCGATTGCTATGACTAGGGAATATGTTTTTCATTTAAGTGCTCAGATGCTAAATACCTCTCACACTTTAGTAAATTCCTGAAGTGTTTTACTTCAAAGAGAGAAATGCGTCATCTTATTAAAACAAATCTGAAATGTAGAAAGGGTTTAACCTTTTCACAGCAAAACTGGAGGAAAGGGGATATTACAGAGCACAGCTAGGTGGAAAACATTTCAGAGATGGCCAGATATAGTTTCTACTTTTAAGGAATTTATAATCCAGTTGTGGGTGAAAGACTTCAACAAAAAATGATTAAGCAACAGTTTCATAGCAATGTATCAGCAAGCACATGAAGGACATGTTTTCTATATTTTATGATGGAGGAAATAAGGAATAGCTTGGAAGGATCTGATAGCAAATTAATAGCCACTGAAGGAAACTCACGTAGCTTGATATGCCATTTATTATCTAACCTCAGTTGATTAATAGGTCCTGGTGATATTGAAAAGTTCTAAATCTGACATTCTTGAAGAAAGGAAATGGAAAATTGCTGGTGTTGACTACATTTCAGAGGGATTCTTGCCTTAGTTTTTACTAAGTGGAAGCAATGGGCTGGCCGTGGCCAGAATTTTAAACTCACCTTCCAACTCTGGGGACAGACTTCCTGCCCATGAACTTTGCCAGGCCATCTGAGTCCATCTCTAGAACCAGGTGGTAAACTTAAAGAGTATCCTGCTGTATCTGCTAAGTCACATTTGCCAGAGGAACTTGGTTGATGGGGCCAAGGAATGAAGGGATGCCAAGCTGGCTGCCACACCAGGACGTTTGGTCTTTGGTGGTCCCTGTGCTTGGGGAATTTGGGGGAGTCAGAATGTGGCACCAAGATGTCACAGACTATCTTCCAGAAGGAGAATAAATGTTCCCTTCTGCAAGTTAACATTTCAGGGTGATCAGTGATGAGTTTCAGATCAGGTTTTGCTTTCCAGAATTTTCTTTTTGCACCATCACACAGCTTCTCTCATTGAATCTTTCAATTGTTTTTCCTACTACCCTTATAACAGGGTTTTGAATGTCAGCACTACTGACATTTGGGGCCAGACAACTTTTTTGTAGTGGGTACTGTCCTGTGCACAGTAGGATGTTTGGCACTATTCTTGGTCTTCACCTACGAGATGCTGGTGGCACCAACCTCTCTTGCTCTTTCCCACAGCCATGACAATAAAAAATGTCTCCCATCATTACCAAATGTCCCTGGGGGACAAAACTGCCTCCTGTTGAGAACCACTGACTTAGAGTAACATCTAACGCCTTTGCATGGCCACCAAAACCTTGGTTCCTCTTTGATGTCTCTTCTAGCTGTCTCTCCTGGCTCTGTTCTTTGAAACAAGCTCATTCCCTCCTAAGGTGCCACTCGGGGCCAACAGCTCAGCCCACAAGGTGCTCTGCTCAGATCTTCACATGAATGGCTGGCTCCTTCTTATCCTTTAGGTCTGAGTCATAGGACTTCCTGATCTTCTCTAAAGCCACCCATCTTACCACCTTAGTCACTCTCTCACTATTATTAATATAAAGTGAAAGTGAAAGTCACTCAGTCGAGTCTGAATCTGTTTTATTTCCTTCATCATACTTTTTATCCTTATTGGAATGATCTATATATTCCTTTGCTTTGTTGTTGATTATTTGTCTCCTACTAGACTGAGCTTCTAGGAATAGAAATCATGTCTATCTTGCTTATGATTATACCCTGGAGTCTAACACCTAGTTGGCACTTAGTAAATTTTATTTGAATGGAATTATGAGAAAATGTTGGTTAAAGAAGTAGACCAGATGACTGCTTCCATACTAGGTGGAGGGTCCACTGAGGATTAGGCTGAAGATAGGTTGAGTGGGGCAGACTTGCCTGAATGACTTTTGGGAAGTGACTTTAAGCTTTACAAACCTCTAAATTCTAGCAGACCTTCTTTTTTTCCCCCTTGATTATATCAGTTTTTGTGGTCATGCCAACAGCTCCATAACAGATTGTTGTCTTGCTGAAGGTCAGAGGTCATGCACAAGGCCTAACTCCACTGGTGAAAGACTGGCATGGGGGGTGGGTTCCAGTTCCTTCCTAAGCTTGCCTCTCACATGGATCCTTTTCTGCAGATAATTCCCTAAATGAGCTGGAGGCTTACAGTGCAAAGACCAATGGGGTCATTGTAGTCGGCTTTGAACTCTTAGCAGGGCCAACCCAGTCAGCGCTTGGAGGCTGTGGAGCAGGCTCGCCATGTCAGATGGAGAATGCTCATCGGTTTCAGGCCAAGGTGTGGAAGTGGGGCAGGGAGAGTCACATTAATAAAAGCAGTGAAAATGAAACTTCAGCGTGGGGCGGTGAAAGAGCTCAATTTTATTTTGTTTTCACACATTAGGTTCTGCTTATAGCAGACAAGTACCAGTGAAAATGTTCTGAAAAGAGGCTTTGTGTAGGAGCTGGATGTGGCTCCATCAGATTTGTCATTTCAGGAATGTCGCCAGATGTATTGACTTACTAGCAATTGCTTTGGTGCCATCTGGCCTCACGGAGGCCGTGCTTGGGATGGAAAAAGCTGAACAGAAGAAATGAAATTTGTTCATCATGCCATTACCCTTGCTGCTTATTTAAAGAAGGGAAAAAAATGTAACTTCTTGGCAGGGGGGATGCCGTTTGAAAATAAAATATAAGGTTTTTTGGGAGCAAAAGTTCCAGAATTCCAAAGTCAGCCGTGATGTTTACACAGAGACTTGAAAGTTGGCCCCTCTTGCTGTCATATTGTATATATATATGTGTGTGTGTGTGTGTGTGTATTTTGTTCAATGTAAAGCTTCTTTGAGACTCTACTGTTCTGTATGTAAAAAAAGTTAACCCCTTACATCCTGGTTGCGTGAGCTACCTTGTAATGCTTCTTGGAATGTCACTAAATAACTAACCCTTTGACTTTTACCCCATGACAGGGATTTCTGCTTTAGCCCAGCTTATAGTAAATAGCTGGGATGGTTGTCACCTAGTACACACTGTTTTGCTGCATCAAGGGAAATCTGCTCTAGGAAAATCAGATTCAATTTGCCTTCCATACCCTTGCTCACAATCCTTCTCCCTTTCAGAGTTGTGGTTTCGTTTCTGAGTATAACTTTAATCAATTTACTCAATCTGGGGGTGACGAGGCTGTATAAGTATTTCAGATGTCGGAATTTATATGTTTTTTTCAGGGTAAGTCGAAAAAACACTGTTGGGTATTCAGAACCAGTTACATAATCTGGAGGGTCCAGTGTGACGTGATAACATGGAACTCTGTTCAAAAAGTATGAAGACTTTCAAGATGGTGACAGCAGAACCTTTAACTAAGTGTGGGGGCTTTCTGAGCTCGATGTCCTGTAGAGATCACATGTCTGTGAAGCCCACCTTTTGTATATTTTCACTTTACACCTGTATGAAGAAGTTTCCAGGATCCATTCTCACCCCACAGCCTTGCCATCTGCTCCAACCATCCTATTGGCTCACTTAGCTTTCAAAACTCAGCTCAGTTGCCTCTTCTCTGGGTCTGTCTGTCTCTGCACTAATCCCATATTCCCCTTTTGTATTGTATATATAATTTTCAGGTTCTATTCAGTTGACATAGAAACATTTATTGAGTACTACTGTGTGCTAGACACTTGGGATACAGTTGACTTCTTTTTCATGAATTTATTACCTCACTCCTTCATTGTTTTTCCTTTCACTTCCTTCTTGCCTGCCCACTATCTTCACATTCAGACTAAGACAGAGCTACTTGCCCAAGGAGGAGAGAGCCTGAGGGCAGGCTGAACCAAAATTACAAATAAATATCAGAGAAAAGAAAGGCAACCCTCAGCATGCTGATGTGATTTTGCGTGGGCTGTTAACTAAGTAGGAAAATAGTCCCTTGAAGGAAATTACAGTATGTTTTCCATGGAATTTCGGATTTGTTAGTTTCTTTTAAAATTTTTTGGCTCCGTTGAGTCTTTGTTGTGGCATGCGGGCTACTTGTGGTGCCAGCTCAGTAGCTGTGGCACACGGATTTAATTGCCCCACGGCATGTGGGATCTTAGTTTCCCGACCAGGGGTTGAACCCAAATCTCCTGCATTGGAAGGTGGATTCTTAACCACTGGACCACTAGGAAAGTCCCTGCTAGTTTAATTCTTAAAAACAACCGTTATTATCCCCATATTATAAATGAGGAAACTGAGTCTCAGAGAAGTAATTTGCTCTTGGTCATATAACTACTAAAAGTTAGCTAAGATCTGAGTCCATGTCAGATTGACTCCAAAAGTGCTCTGGCATTTGATCTGAATCCTGTGATCTGTGTGCTTATGTGAAAAAGGGTGGAGGGGAGGAGGCTGTTCCAGGTTCAAGGACAGACTAGGGAAAGCACCTGGGCAGTCAAGTACAGGAAATGTTTCCTGCTTCACATTTTAGCCCACATTTTATTATATGTATTATTTCCTGTGGGCTTCCCAGGTAGCTCAGTGGCAAAGAATTTACCTGCCAATGCAAGAGACAGAGGTTTGGTCCCTGGGTCAGGAAGATCCTCTGAAGAAGGGAATGGCAACCCATGCCAATATTCTTGCCTGGAGAATCCCATGGACAGAGGAGCCTGGTGGGCTACAGTCCATGGGGTCACAAAAGAGTTGGACGTGACTGAGTGACTAAACACCAACCCAGTTATCTCCTGTACTTCATATACCATTTCTTTGAACAGTGTAGGGAAGGTATAGTTTATTGTCTTAACCTGCAGTGTGAGTTCATGGCTCAGTTTATTTGAAAGACTTCCAGTGCCAACTATTCTGCGTTGCCTCCCCAGGCTCACTCATATTTGTCAACACATCTCTGTCTTTAGTTGAAGAAATAAAGTCATCCCAGGTTCATAGGGAAATCCCATAACTGATGTCATAAAAAATTGTGGACCAATGCTATTTTTATTGATGAGAAGACAGAAAGAGCCTAGGCCTAGGACATAAGACCTGGATTTGATTCCCACCTTTGGTAGCTAAGATGTTTGCTATCTTTGCCTCAATTTCCCCTCCCTGTAAAATGGACTCTATGGTCTTTCCTTCTAGCTCTGACATTCTAACCTTCTAAGCATTACATTGAACCAGTCTGAAACATGAGAAGATAAACACTGTATTAAGTCTTTGGCATTCTGGATACTGTAGGAGAAGAGGGTAAATGATTTGTAGATAACGGAGTGGTTTTCCTTCCTCAATAGTTTATTTATAAAACTATCCCTCTGTCTGACTTGAGCCACAGATGTCTTCTAAACCTAAACAGAAACCAAGAGCCATCAATTTAGCAGAAGAGCCAAACTTTTTAAATTTACTATGGTGCCGTGCGTGCATGCTGTCACTTCAGTCGTGTCTGACTGTGCGATGCTATGGACTGTAGCCTGCCAGGCTCTTCTGTCCATGAGATTTCCCAGGCAAGAATACTGGAGTAGGTTTGCCATGCCCTCCTCTAGGGGATCTTCCCGACCCAGGGATCAAAGCTTCATCTCTAACATCTTCTGCATTGGCAAGTGTGTTCTTTACCACTAGCACCACCTGGGAAGCCCTACTATGGTACAAAGAGTGGGGGGAAACACAGGATATGTCAATGGAAGCAAGTGGGAGACAAATTTCAACTCAGAGGATGAGTTGCCCCCCAGGGAGCAGTCACCCACACTACGAAACCCACTGCTATTCAGTAGAAGTTGATGCCCACTTGGTGTGGTCTGTGCATATATGCAGGTGAATGAACATGTGTGTGTGTGTGTGTGTGTGTGTGTGCGCACATGCTTTAAGCATCAGATAAAGAGCTATCTAAGGACTTAAGAAGGTTTGGGAATAGTTTTTAGAGCCTTGAGAAAGCCCTAGAGACAGAAAGATCCCCCTTCCCATCCCCGGCCCGCAGTAGGATTTCCACATGTCTAAAGGCTCCCAAATATTACAAACTCCAATAAACAAAGAGCCTTCAGTAAGCCCTCCACAATATAAACACCAACAATAAAGACAAGTGTGAAAAAAGTCCAATGCCTGCAGGTTCCAGATGGACTGAAAAACACCATTCTGTCCAATGGTTCTGGGTGGATGCTCCTCTTTCCTCCTGTGTGCTACGGCCCAGCTTCTGCTCTCAGTTCCATGGTGGGAACAGTTTGGGAGGGGAGGATAGAGGTCTTGTCTCCTTGAATCTTCTCTAGCCCTGCATCTTTTCGACTCTGTGGTTTCTGTCTCTTGTTTCTCTGTCCCCATGTTGGGTAGGGCATTCCACTGGGAAGAGATTCAGGCTCCTGGCTGCGAGGGAGGGCCAGACTTGCCCGAATCCCCAGCACAGATCCTCCCAGGGAAGCCAGGACATGGCACCCTGGATCGTAGGAAAAAACATGATGGCCTGGGAAAGCTGGGCCTGGTATTTCAGGCCCAATAAAACAGAAAATCCTCTTTATGTGTTTACACTCTGAGTAATTACATTTCAGGTGCCTCTGCTGGAGTGCTGGTGGTTAGGGGAAAAAAAGCCCTCATTTGGTGCCAGAGGTCAGATGACTCTCACTGGCTGGCATGTGAAATTCAGTCACATGGAAATGGCCAGGGCGATGGGAAATGATCACCCTGAAGGTCTCGGGTAGAGTCGAATCCCAGTGAGTGGGAGAGCTCAGGCTTGGGGGCTGCCTACGACCTGGACTTCTGAGGGTCAACCAGGAAGACCACAAATATTCATTCTCCCTGGAAAATTGTTTTATGATTGTCGAATCTCTTTCCTGAAGGCTGAATGTAATGAACATAATGAAATTAAAAAAAAAAAAAAATGTTCTTTAACCTCATGGACTTCAGCTCCTGTTGTGTAAATGTGGACAGTATAGGACATAAATTAGAAAGACCTGGAAGTTGCCTTTTTAAAAAAAATATTTTATTTATTTGGCTGTGCCCAGCTTCACTTGTGGAAAAGGCAATGGCAACCCACTCTAGTACTCTTGCCTGGAAAATCCCATGGACGGAGAAGCCTGGTAGGCTGCAAGTCCATGGGGTTGCGAAGAGCCAGTTGGACACGACTGCACGATTTCACTTTCACTTTTCACTTTCATGCACTGGAGAAGGAAATGGCAACCCACTCCAGCGTTCTCGCCTGGAGAATCCCAGGGATGGGGGAGCCTGGTGGGCTGCCATCTCTGGGGTTGCACAGAGTTGGACACGACTGAAGCGACTTAGCAGCAGCAGCAGCAGCAGCTTTACTTGTGGCATGTGGGATCTAGTTCTCTGACCAGGGATCCAACCCCGGGCCCCCTGTGTTGTGATTGTGTAGTCTTAACTTCTTGGACCATCAGGGAAGTCCCAGAAGTTGCTTTATTTATTTATTTATTTTTTACTAAAACCTCACTGCCCCTCTCAAAGTGAAGTGTTGTTCAGTCATGTCCGACTCTTTTTGACCCCATGGACTGTACACTGCCATGTCCCTTTATCCAGGGAATTCTCCAGACATGAATACTAGAGTGGGTTGCCATTTCCTACTCCAAGGACATCTTCCTGACTCAGGGATCGAACCTGGGTCTCCTGCATCGCAGGCAGATTCTTTAACATCTGAGTCACCGGGGAAGCCCCACTAACCCCTCCAGCATGAAGCTAAGCGGTCAGTCTCTGGATAAGCAGCTTTGAATCCTGGCTTTTCCATTTGCTAACGTGAATCTTTGGAAAGTTATTTGCAACTTCTGTAAGCTTCAGGTTTCTCGTTTGTAAAATGGCTATAGTACTCCTGCCAGCCTCATAAGGTGATGGTGAGATTAAACTCATGCGTGCCATTGTCTGTGCTATATCCGGCTTTGGGCACGGGCTAAGTACTCGAAAATGTTCATGTTTTTATCATCAACCGGGTGCTGTTTGTCACACTCAACCCAGGACGTTTTGTAAGGGGAGAATTTGTGTTGGTCAGGTTTAGGGCCTTCTTCAAGCCCTCTTAATGCTGCCCCTCCAGACTCACGAGGTCTAGAGAACAGCTCTAGGGATGGTACTTATTATGCCTTCAGATAAGTCTCCAGTGTGTAAATCTGGGCTTCCGAGAAGCACCTAAAACTTGAGGACATCACATGACCTTTATCTAAATCTCTTGGGTTTGCAAATGGAGCTTTGATTTCACAAGAAGGCTTTCTGGAACTTCCTGCTCCTGGTCCGGGCAGCACCGTGAGAATAGCCTTCCCTGTGTATTTTGGCAGGGGATGGCCGGAACACGGAAGCAGGGTGATGTGCAGAACTCAAGAATAATACAAAAAGAGTGAAGTGATACTTTCTGAATCTCAAAATTTTTTGTTTGGGTTCATTTCAAATTTGAGCCCAGAATCAAGAAGCTGGTTCTCCTGCACATCGGGAGGGCTGGGCTCCTTAGTCTCTGGGGAGTTATGTAACCCTCTTTCTCACCTGTTAATCCTACTCTTCCACACAATGGTGACTTGAAGCGCTCTCTCCTCCTCTCTCATTTTTCCCAAGTAAAATCTCTGTATTTCCTAGTCCTTTTAGGCTTTCCAGTGAGTGTTTTCAAGGTGACCTGTGTACAACACAGTTATGAAGTTGGTCTTAGAAACTGAGTCCCTATTTTATAATTTTTTTTCCCAGAGCACTCACTCAACGAGCTAGCGTGAACCAGGGACAGCACTGACCTTTAAGATAAGTTGATTTGTGATCCAGCGAGTTATTAATTTTTTAATAAGGAAATCTGTTAGGCGAAACTATATTTCTTTTGGAGTGGAGCAAAGAACTATTAATACTTTGTTCTTTGATTCCTACTTGGAATGTTCCAGCATTGTTCCTGATACAATGCCACCTTCCAACTCTCCTAATCAAGTTTATTTGAAAGAAATATCTATGGGAAATCTAAAGATGTCATGTTTTATCACGTGGGCCTTATCTAAGTTGGGCTGATGAGACAATTAAGAAATACTTGCTGGGGTCTGAAAACAGGCTTTCACTGGTACATATTCTGTTCAAATATAAACTGAAACAATGATAAAGTGGAATCTAAATTAGATTTTCACTCCTGGTGGATAGCACTTTCAAAGGCTTTCCTGATAAAGTTTGAGTCATGTGCTTTCAGATATTGATTTATCACTCTTAATGAGTGTTTCGGTTTTCAAAGCATTGGAACGTTGGCTACTTCCTTTGGTGAGAAGACTGTACTTTTTAACATGTATGCACTACAGATGTCTTGAGCACCTACTGTGTCTTATGAGGAGTATGTACTATTTTCCCCATCCAGAATGTTCTCCTTTAACTACTTAGAATTCTTAAAGTCTACATGCATTTCTTCCTGTCTCTTGAGGTCCGGTGTATAAACATCACTTTCTCTAAGGAAGCATCGCATTCTTTTCTGCTTGTTTCTTTGAAATAGTTTCCACCTCAGGCTCTAGCATGTACAGGGTTCTTAGTTGGTCAGGCATTCCTGAGAACAGGGGAGTTTTTCAGAGCAGGACATTTATCTCTTTTCTCCTTCTTCTTTGTCTTTGCTTTGGACTTTTTCTGTGTTCAGAAAATGTTTGTTTAATGAATGCTGAGTGACCTTTGAAACAGGTCTTGAACGAATGGATTGTCACCTCTTCAAAGGATGGATGATCTTAACAACTGGGAAGATGAAGGCTCACGTGGGCCCAGGGGCTTTGGCTGTTTCTGGGAAAAGGGCTTTGTCCACAGACCTCAGGGGTCTGGTGCATGCATGCGTGCATGCTAAGTTGCTTCAGTCACGTCTGACTTTGTGTGACGCTATGGACTGTAGCCCACCTGGCTCCTCTGTCCATGGGATTAGCCAGGGAAGAATAATGGAGTCGGTTGCCATTTCTTTCTCCAGGGGATCTTCCAGACCCAGGGATAAAACCCAGGTCTCCTGCATTGCAGGCAGATTCTTTACCATCTGAGCCACTTGAAGCCTGCCTATGGGTCCGTTGGAGGTGCAGCAAATGAGCCACCGTGTGACAGGACACACGTATCGCTTGCCTCTTGGCCATGGCAAAGGGTGGTCTGCCTGCTGCAACTCTTGGTGTTGTTCAGTTTGGTTGAAAGAATTAGTGATTGAATTATTTTCATGTTGGGTAGTCATACTGCAGATTGCCACAATCCAAAGCCCCACTCCCCCCCATGAAATGAAGGAAAGCATTTTGGTCCTAAAAGCAATTCCTACATTTGTTAAGCAGTTTCATGTCCAGTTAACAATGCTCAAGTTAATTTTTCATCTTTCTGTCTAAATTTTCCTGAATTCTTAGTAAACAGGATCAGAAGGAATGACATTTTACCATATTGCCAAATAACCAAGGAACAAAACCAATAGTCATGGGGTAAGGAGGAAAAAAAAATCATGATCTTAAACAAAAAAAAAAAAAGGAAGAAAAATCTCCAGATTAAAAAAATTTTTTTTAACTTAATATTTTAATTTGACATTTTTCTCAATTTACATTATGTTCAAGAAAAAAAATGCAGAATGAAGGAATACATAGCCTCCTCAAGGTGCTGTGTTGACCATCTCTGAGATCAAAGTCCCCTGTCTACCCCAATCCCCCAGACCTGTTTTTCTAAGTCCACCAGGAAGTTCCTCATACACCCTACCTGATGATCGTCTGGGCATGAGACTCTCCAGTTACCCAGGTGACAGGCTGATTCAAGCCTCACCCAGATGCCCTCTGTGGTCAGTGGTGGCCTTGATGGGGGGCTTTTAGAGAAGGAGCTAGCGGTCCTTTCACTCCTTCCAGCAGCCATATCGACTCACAGGCTCCAGGACAGAGCCGCCTCCTCTGGTGGTGTCTGTGGGAGCTCCAGAGGCGATCAAGGGCATCCGGCAAAGTGGTCAAGTCCCTCGGGACTTTCCTGGGCTGGCCAGAGGAGGGCCGAGGCACCTCTCCTGTCTGCTGAGGTCAGCCCTGTATCCTCAGCACTTCCAGGATTGGTGGATAGTGGTCCAGGCTTTCAGCACACAGACCTCAGCCCGGAGGCTGCCTTGAGGCAGCACCATAGCTGAAGGAGCTTTGCCTTCATCTGCAAAGCAAAGGGAAATCTCTGGAAATCTCAGATAATACTGTACAAACCTTCATAATATATTGATTTAGTAACTGTAAATATCTTTGTTATATATGTGTATATAGTATATGTGCTGTTATTGTTGTTTACTTGCTAAGTCATATCTGACTCTTTTGTGACCCCATGGACTGTGGCTCTCCAGGCACCTCTGTCCATGGGATTCTCCAGGCAAGAATACTGCAGTAGGTTGCCATTTCCTTCTCCAGGGAATCTTCCTATCCTAGGGATTGAACCTGTGTCTCCTGCTTGGCAGGAGGATTCTTTTTTTTCGCCATTTTTTAACCACTGAGCCACGGGGAAACCCCATTTAGTGTATAGAGTACATCTACATGGCTTCTGTGTAAGCTTTCATTTAAAGAAACAAATTCTTTGCTTCCAGCAAAAATTCAAGATCACTGCTACATTTAAAGGCACATTTTCTTTTATTCATCCATCTATCCGTTCATCTGTCTATCTATCCATCCATCCATCCATCGAACAAACACCTATAGCACCTCTTAGATGCTAGGCTTGATTCTAGGAGAGTCATAAATATAAACTCATTTAATCTTCACAACCATCCTAAGTGGTAGGTACTATCATTGTTTCTGTTTTGTAAATGAGGAAACTGAGGTCCAGAGCACTTTGGGTGCTCCACCCCAAGGCTGTCTGGCTGGGTCTGCCCTCTCAACCCCCTGAACTTTGCAGCCCTTCCCCAGGACAGATCCTCTGGGCTACTCTCCCTCCACAGGATTGGAGCCCTGGGATAAATGGCCCCACTCTTCCTGTCTGCTGTCAGGGTTGGTTCCACTCCATCATCTCCAAGGTCCCATTCAGTATAAATGTCTGAGGCTCTGAAGTCAGGGCTTCCCAGGTAGCACAGTGGTAAAGAATCTGCCTTCAAAGGCAGGAGACACAGGAAATGCAGATTTGATCCCTGGGTGGGGAAGATCCCCTGGAGGAGGAAATGGCAACCCACTCCAGTGTTCTTGCCTAGAGAATCCCATGGACAGAGGAGCCTGGCAGGCTACAGTCCATAGGGTTGCAAACAGTCAGACATGACAGAGCCATGCACACACGCCACCTTCCCAAACCTGAAGTCAGAGGACTGGTCACTTAACATACACGGTCCATTTGATTCTGTGGAAGCCAGCAAGAAGGTCCCAGGGGCAGGGATTCCAAGACCCACAGCAGATGTGGGTCCCAGGCTCCAGGCTGGACTCTAGACAGCGCTGACAAAGGCCAAGCGGCTATTAGATGATAATGAACGTGGGCCACTGTGGACCATTAGCAACCTGAACCAGATGTAACTCAGCTCTAAAAAACAGAAGGTCTGCATGCCATTGCCCATCAGCTGGGAAGGGAGAGGCAGCAACAGTTATACTTTATCTCACTGCAACTTAAAACAGCTATGCTTCCACTGAACTGACATTGAGCAACCCTTAGAAATCAGAAGTGATTTACTAACTGCTAAGTAGTCAGCTGTGGTCATAAGTTGCCTAAGATTTTATTAAATTTTTAAAGAGATTTTATGAACATAATGAAGTAGAGAATTAGAGAATCAATAAAGGTGTGGACTCTATTTTTCCTATAGAAGGGATCAGTTATATTGTTATAGTAAGCTGCCGTATGGGGGGAAAGGAATATCCTTTTAAGAGAGCAAAAATGTTTTAAGTGACTATATCTTTAAAGGCTCGAAGGCAATGGAACCCCACCCCAATACTCTTGCCTGGAAAATCCCATGGACAGAGGATCGTGGTAAGCTCCAGTCCATGGGGTCGCTAAGAGTCAGACACGACTGAGCGACTTCACTTTCACTTTTCACTTTCATGCATTGGAGAAGGAAATGGCAACCCACTCCAGTATTCTTGCCTGGAGAATCCCAGGGACAGCCGTCTATGGGATCGCACAGAGTCGGACACGACTGAAGCGACTTAGCAGCAGCAGCAGCAGTGAAAAGCGATGACTTAAAACAACTGCTACGCATTAACCCAAGTTTCTCTGATGCTGCTGCAGTGTGAAGCTATACAAAGCATGGCTTTTAATGTAGGAAAAAAGCAGTGCCATTTTCTCTGTGACTCCCTGAACATTCACAGACTCCAGTGTGATTTAGGAAAGAGGGTTGCAGGGAGAGATGGAAGGAAATTTGAGGAAAAGAGAAAGTTGTTTCCTCTTTAGGCTAAAATCTCCCTTGTGGCACTGGGGTGGGGCTGGGCCAGGCCTGCCTCCACACACATCTCTGCGCCTCTCAAATGGCTTTGGAGATCTTTTTCAGCCCTGATCTGACTCAGGGAGGGAGACGTGGTGGGGTGCCCTGCCGGGCTGGCCTGCATGAACTAGGGACTGGAGATCTTGAGGATGGGGGTGGGTGGAAGCCGTCACCTTGTGAAGCAGGCTTCACAGGACTTGTGATCATATCCCCATTCATTTGGGAAGTGCTTCATGGTCACTCAAGTACTGAGCCTCAGAGCTGGATATTGAGAGCAAACCACAAGTAGTTATCATAGAATGTGAGACGTGCCACAGAGGGGTATGGTGACTAGAGGGCAGAGGCTGACTGGGATTTGGAGAGCCAGGAAATTGTTCACAGACAGGGCTGTGGGACATTTGAGCTGGATCCAAGGAGCAAGCAGTGGTTTGCGGGATATGGGGGTAGTTAGGAAAAGACATTTCATCTCCAAGCCTAAGCACTGAAGACTGATTTCTCACAGAGAAATGAGAACAACAGCCCTTTGATCCTTCGGGCAGCTCTGAGGTGTGGGGAACAGAGTTAGACTAAGGCAAGAGGGTCCTCACTTATCCTTGCCCCTTCTTATTCCCTCCCCCCATTTCCTTTGTTCCAAAAGAATTTATTGGAGGGCTTCTCTGAGCCAAAGCTGGTCCCCCAAGTCCTCATTTCCTGAGGGTAGGACGCCTGGCTCCACTGCGCCTGCCTCCCGCTCTTCCATCTGCGGGCGATCCCTTCCCGCTGTCATGGTTGGTCTGTGTGACTACGGGCATATGGCAGAAAGCAGCAGTATGTCACCCTGGAGACTAGGCTATAAACAGAGCGGGTTCCATCACAGGTGTGTCTGCTCACCCCTGGGTCACTTGCTCTGGGGGAGCTAGCAGCCTTGTCACAAGGACACTCACACAGATGTTCACGAGGTGAGGAATGAAAGCTTGCAGCCAAAACCTTGTGAGGAACTGAAGCCTGCCGACAAGCACCATGAGTGAGCGGGGAAGCAGAGTCCACCCATCCCTGATTGATCCTTCAGATGAGACCACAGCCCCAGCCAGAAGCCTGACTGAAGCCTCAGGGCCACCTGGTTTAGCTGTTCCTAGATTCCTGACCTGGAGAAAGCTGGTCTAATAAATGCTTATTATTTTAATATGCAAAACTTGGGACTAATCTTTTATATGTTAATTTGTTGTTGTCATTCAGTTGCTAAGTTGTGTCTGACTCTTTGTGACTACATGGACTGCAGCATGCCAGCCTCCTCTGTCCTCCACTATCTCCTGGAGTTTGTTCAAATTCAAGTCCATATGTGTGTGTGCTAAGTTGTTTCAGTCATGTGTGACTTTGTGTGACCCTAGGGATGGTAGCCCACCAGGCTCCTCTGTCCATGGGATTCTCCAGGCAAGAATACTGGAGTGGGTTGCCACGGCCTCATCCAGGAGATCTTCCTGACCCAGGGATTGAACCTGGGTCTCTTATATCTTCTGCCTTGGTAGGCAGATTCTTTACCACTAGCACCACCTGGGAAGCCCTCATGTCCATATGGTAATAGATGACTAGTGTGAAAGCTACCTTCTTTCACCTTCATTTACTTTCCTAGTCCCACTGTCCAAAGTTGACATTTCCTAATCAAGAATATGTCTGCTTGAAGTACTGGTCTCAGATTTGGGCAGAGCTGCCTTGCATCAGGCCCCATGCTTTAGGAAACCCAGTCATGTCTCTTTCCATGGGCTAAGTATCTTCAGGGCCAAGAGGACTGCAATCTTCGCTGCCTGACTTCCACACGGCAATTATCCAAGTACCTGGGACTCTCTGCTCAAAGGAAACCAAACCTGCTTCCGAGGCCCGGAAACACCATCACACAAGGCTTGATCACACGAGGGTGAACTCTGCTGCTGGAAATAAACCTGAGTTTGTGGGTATCAAAGGGATGACTATTCTTGAGGATGTAGGTAGATCTAGAATGTCCACACAGGTGCTCATAGGAACCTCATGGTGTGCAATGGTGAGGGATTAAGAAGATAAGAAGACCAGCCTCCAGGTCTAGGTTTGGTTCTTCTTCAGTGTTCTCACAAGATACTCTAAGGATTCTACATCTGAACCCAGCCTTTCAAGTACGACCTTGCCCTTTCAAGTCGTTAAAGTGAAAGTTGCTCAGTCGTGTCCGTCTCTCTGTCACCCCATGGACTATACAGTCCATGGAATTCTCCAGGCCAGAATACTGGAGTGGGTAGCCTTTCCCTTTTCCAGGGGATCTTCCCAACCCAGAGGTCAAACCCAGGCCTTCCACATTGCAGGCAGATTCTTTACTGGCTGAACCACAAGGGAAGCCCCAAAATACTGGAGTGGGTAGCCTATCCCTTCTCCAGCAGATCTTCCTGACCCAGGAATTGAACCAGGGTCTCCTGCACTGCAGGTGGATTCTTTACCAACTAAGCTATCAGGGAAGACATATTTATAAGTAGGAAGACATATGTGTTGAGGTAGGAGGACAAAATGGATTTTAGTTAACAGTTCATGATTTTAGTTAACAGTTTCTGATTATAATATATAACTTTCAAACATTTAGATTTATGGTATTTATTATTTTTTATGGGCCTTACAAATGTTAGAGTCAGTCATGGCCACTTGGTCTCAAAAAGGAATTTGTGGAAAACAGTTCTTTGGAACTCGAGTTGGTCAACCTACAGACAAGAATCACTTGTCTACCTGTTAGAATCCAGGATAAATGGAAATAGATAAATCTTATCTATTTATCTAAATATTCAGTTCTATCTATCTATTGTCCATCCATCCAACCATCCATTTACCCACCTGCCTATCTAAAAATTCCATTCTCTTCTAGAACATTTTTTCTAAGAAAATTGTCCACTCTACACAACACTTATTTCCCTTGTGTCCACCTCACCTATTTCCTTTGGGTCATTCTTCTTGGTGTTATTTTTTAACAAATGGCCGGCAAGCTGTTATACACACACTAGTGAATTTGTGAGATTATTGGATTTCTGAACTCAGTATCTCTCCTGTTCCCAATTAGAAGAAAACTTCTGACTCCTCCACCATTTTTCATGCTGGAAAATGCTTCCTCCCTGACTTGCTCTTTTTTGTGTCCTATTACATAGAGCTTCTCCATTCTAATCCAAGAGCTGACACATTTTAGTGGTAGAAGAAGTGATGGGATCTAAATTTCTCTGCCTTTTGTTGACTCTGAAGCTCTTTGTCTCATTTGTTTGTATGTGAGTATTCAAACCACTGGGGGAAAGATATAGAAAGAGAATCATTTTCTGTTCCAGCTGGAACTGGGACCTTAAACATAAACCATATTGAATTTGAAAATGGCCCTCTAGTTTTATCAAGCTCATAGGAATCTTATCGCATTCTTGTGTTCTAATGAAATCCAAAAGAGACTGGCTGGCCATTAGTAGAATCAGTGACCATTTAACAATGCTCAGGTTACCCGACCGTATCTTTCCTTCCCTAAAGTATGCGATAGCACCATTTTAGTAAATATGATACAGGAAAGCAATTTTCAAGTTATTTCCTGATATTTAAAAGCATTTAATAATCTACAAGTTGAGTATTTTGGAGTTACTTTCTCAGTCAGTATCTTTGTGTGCTCGCTCACACACGCACATGAGCGTGTGCACACACATATGTGTATTGATTTTTTTCCCTTAAACTGATTTTTTATTCTGCAGTTGTCCCACATGCCTTCCGGCCATGGGTTTGTCTACGAGAAATGTTGGTTCCCGAAGCAGTTGCAGCATCAAACAGTCAGCATAGACAGAGTGTTCCAAGTTATCAGTATAACTCTAAAAGACACGTTTATTTAATCCTGACTCGTAGGACTTAGGCCATCAAGACCCTCCTTCTCCTTTGCCAGCAAAGTAATTGCTACCACATTTAACTCTATGAATGTGGTGCCATTTCCCTGCAATTGTGGTTAACTAAGGAGAAATCCTGAGACACATAAACCGTGGTCTCTATGAGACATATACGTATGTCATTGAAATATGAGAGCTCGCCATTACAATGGTATCCTTTTAGAGAGCCAGAGCTGTCCCAGGCTCCTTGGAATGGTTCTTAAAAGACTTTGGCAGTGCTGCGAGCTTTTCTTTTCTTGTTTTTTGAGGGTGGGGGTACAGATTAGGGACGGAGAGAAGCAAATGGGTGGGGGAAGGTACTTTTTTTTTTTTTAAATCAGGATGCTGGCATTATTCAGTGGGAGCCATTTAGACCCATTTTGGGGCAGGGGCTTTAGAGTCTGACCACATTTGAAACAGTCACCCTGTAAACGTTTCAATTTGTTGATGGGCTTCCAAGGGGAACATCTCCAAAATATGGCGACTGATGACAATCACCACACGGAGGTCAAATCTCCCGTCCTCTGCCCGTTGACACCTGAGCACATTATCAGAGGGAATATTGAACTGTCAGCAGATGTCAAGGAATTATTCACCGGAGATCTAATAATGAAATATAGGGAGCTAGAAACATAATCATCCATAAAAACACACATCATTTGAAAACTGGCTTCTAACCTAATAGCTTCAGCGCAGCCGTGCCTGGCAGCCATGTTGGATTTGTAGCTACAATCAGGGCGTTGGTCCGTCTCTGTCTTCATGCGCAGGCGCAGCGTCTCCTCTGGCAGATGCCAATAGAGAGCCATTTCCATACTCAGTTCACTGCTCATTTGAGTTTCCAAAAGGATCATAAAATTCAGGAAGTAAACAGACACCAGGGAGAGCACTTCAGCTCCAACATACACATGTGTGGGACATCACATCTGTGTGATCATATTTTTATTTTGGAAATTTGGAAAGCAAGCTAATGGTAACTGAGCCCGTCTGCAGTGTCTCACAGTTTTCCAGTCAACACGCACGAGTCCTTCAATGCCCAGATAGGTGGGCAAAATCTGTCTTCCTTTTAAATGTGCAGGTTAGGAAATGGAAATAGTCAGGATAAAGGGTAAAGGGAGAGAGGAGGTTTGTGAAAAGAGCAAGTCATAGTGTCTGGGTCCAGGTGTGGGAGGCTCTCATTGATTCTTCCCTGCTATAAATATTTACTGAGTACCTTCTATGTGCCAGCCCCTGGAATGAACAAAACAGGATGACTCCTGCTTTTACAAACTTGCCCTTCTAGTGGGGGTGACAGGCTTCAGATAAACAATCACACAGACTATTAATACAAGCTATGATAACTGCTACTGTGGTGAAGGATAGGATGCTCTAAGGGAGTGAAAGTAGGGGACCTCATTTTAGGTTGTCAGGGTTTGGGGGGGGGGGCACTGAGGGATGTCCTGTGGGCTTCCCTGGTGGCTCAGTCTATAAAGAGATTGCCTGCAATGTAGGAGACATTCCACTTCTGGGCTGGGAAGATACCCTGGAGGAGGGCATGGAAACCCACTCCAGTATTCTTGCCTGGAGAATCCCATGGACAGAGGAGCCTGGCTGGCTACAGTCCATAGGGTTGCACAGACACAGCTGAAGTGACTTAGCACGCATGCATCTATGCTTGAGGGATGTCCCCTTCCCCACAGTTGTCCAGGGAAGAGAAGGGCAAAAACTTTCTAGGCTTGAGGAAAGGGTATGTGCTGAGGTCAAGTTACAGGAAAGAGCTTGATCTGTTGAAGGTCTTATCTGGATCCAGAAGGAGAGATGCAGAGAGATGGTGAAGAAACAAGGAGCAGGAAGTGGGGCAAGGATAACAGGAGGTTGATTGGAAGCAGTGAGTGTGTCTCAGGGAGAGGACTCCATTTCCCATCTTCACAAGGAATAGAATGGAACCTCCTTTCAGCTCCCATGAAGCTTCTGATTCAACTTGTGGAAATAAAATATCCTTAAGGCAATGTAATAAAAATATCCCCCTCTGTACTGCATCCAAACAGGAATTCTAAACCTATTGCTGATATAAATCACTTCCCAGAGTGTGTGGGTGGGAAACTTCTGTCTTATTGTTCCAGTAATCCTGTGTCTACTAGTTACTGTACAGAAATAAATCCCCAGAAGAACAAGGCTCATGTTAGAGTTGATCCTTTGGGAAGATTTGCAACATATCTGTTCAGTTTTATTTTCATATACTTTCTCATGTCAACAAATCTCTGTCATTTCAATACATCTCTATCTGTATTACTTTATACAGATTTCAGGGGGAAAAAATTCAAGTCCTTGAGGTAAATGTTGTAATCAAACTTGTCAGACAGAAGTCTTCATTGAGACTATTATCAAAGAGACTCCAGATGAGAAACTAGAAATAAACTAGAACTTCATGTACATCTCTTCCACCTCTTCTGAGGTCTAGTGGGAGTTTAGCTAGATCACCCCAGAAGAAATCTTGTGAAATTATGGCTGAAGCAGCAGTCTGAACCAGTCTTGAATTGTCTACTATGTGATGGTATTAAAAAACAATAACAACAACTATTTTTACTCTGCCAAACTTCTTTCCAAAATGGCTTTTAAGGTACACAGAATTGGCTGTAAAGAGCTCCTTAACATTGGTCCAATGGGCAAGGATATAGTGAATGTTTACTATGTGTCAGGTACTGAATCAGGTTTTCTAAGGGACTTACTCTCCCCAAGAAAAAAATTCCGCCCCATCTTTACAGAGCTTACACTCTAATGAAGACATAAAAGTTCTTCCACCTAAGTACTGTTAGGAAAGCATCACATTGATAGTTACAACGGAAAAGTCAATTAGAATTCAAAGGATGTGGCCATACCTTGGGCAGGGGAATCTGGAAATGGAGGTGGGAGGAGGGGAAGAGGAGGCAGGTGTAGATGTCAGGTCAGCTATCACAGAAAGACAAGGAGGAGGGGACAGACCGTAGCTGGGACAGAGGAGTACAGAAGCTGTAGTGAAGGCTGATACCTGGGGGCAACCTGGTCTTATTTCATGGGGATGATCTGAGTCTGTATTTTATTTGGAAAATGACCTTCTGAGATGAAGGGTTGATGCCTGTACATATGATGAATGGTCTGTTGTGGGTGAGAAACTTGTAGATCACCAATAGATGATTGGGTGTGGGAGAGAGGGAAAGATAGCTCAGGGACCATGTTCTTGCTGGTTTCACACACTTCTATCAACTTGTCTCTTCTAACATCAGTCCAGTTCAGTTCAGTCGCTCAGTCATGTCCGACTCTTTGAGACCTCATAGACTGCAGCACTCCAGGCTTTCCTGTCCATCACCAACTCCTGGAGCCTACTCAAACTCATGTCCATTGCATTGGTGATGCCATCCAACCATCTCATCCTCTGTTGTTCCCTTATCATCCCACCTTCAATCTTTCCAAGCATCATGATCTTTTACAATGAGTCAGTTCTTCACATCAGGTGGCCAAAGTATTGGAGTTTCAGCTTCAACATCAGTCCTTCTAATGAATATTCAGGACTGATTTCCTTCAGGATAGACTGGTTCGATTTCCTTGCTGTCCAAGGGACTCTCAAGAGTCTTCTCCAACACCACAGTTCAAAAGCATCAATTCTTTGGCACTCAGCTTTCTTCCTGGTCCAACTCTCACATCCATACATGACGACTGGAAAAACCATAGCCTTTACTAGATGGACCTTTGTTGGCAAAGTAATGTCTCTGGTTTTTAATATGCTGTCTAGGTTGGTCATAGCTTTTCTTCCAAGGGGCAAGCCCCTTTTAATTTCATGGCTGCAGACACCATCTGCAGTGATTTTGGAGCCCCCTCCAAATAAAGTCTGTCACTGTTTCCATTCTTTCCCTGTCTATTTGCCATGAAGTGTTGGGACCAGATGCCATGATCTTAGTTTTCTGAATGTTGAGCTTTATGCCTACTTTTTTACTCTCCTCTTTCACTTTCATCAAGAGGCTCTTTAGTTCTTCTTTGCTTTCTTTCATAAGGGTGGTGACTTTCATTTTTCACTTTCATGCATTGGAGAAGGAAATGGCAACCCACTCCAGTGTTCTTGCCTGGAGAATCCCAGGGACGGGGGATCCTGGTGGGCTGCCGTCTATGGGGTCACACAGAGTCGGACACGACTGAAGTGACTTAGCTAGCTAGCTAGCTAATCTGCATATCTGAGGTTATTGATATTTCTCGTGGCAATCTTGATTCCAGCTTGTGCTTCATCCAGCACAGCATTTTGCATGATGTACTCTGAGTTTAAGTTAAATAAGCAGGGTGACAATATAAGCCTTGATGTACTCCTTTCCCGATTTGGAACCAGTCTATTGTTCCATGTCCAGTTCTAACGGTTGCTTCTTGACCTGCATATAAATTTCTCAAGAGGCAGGTCAGGTGGTCTGGTATTCCTGTCTCTTTCAGAATTTTCCACAGTTTGTTGTGATCCACACAGTCAAAGGTTTTGGTGTTGTTAATAAAGCAAAAGTAGATGTTTTATGGAACTCCTTTGCTTTTTTGATGATCCAGTGGATGTTGGCACTTTGATCTCTGGTACCTCTGCTTTTTCTAAATCCAGCTTGAACATCTGGAAGTTCACAGTTCACGTGTTGTTGAAACCTGGCTTGGAGAATTTTGAGCATTACTTTGCTAGTGTGTGAGATGAGTACAATTGTGTGGTAGTTTGAACATTATTTGGCATTGCCTTTCTTTGGGATTGGGATGAAAACTGACCTTTTCCAGTCCTGTGGCCACTGCTGAGTTTTCCAGATTTGCTGGCATATTGAGTGCATCACTTTCACAGCATCATCTTTCAGGATTTGAAATAGCTCAACTGGAATTCCATCACCTCCACTAGCTTTGTTCATTGTGATGCTTCCTAAGGCCCATTTGACTTCACATTCCAGGATGTCTGGCTCTAGGTGAGTGATCACACCATCATGGTTATCTGGGTCATGAAGATATTTTTTGTATAGTTCTTCTGTGTATTCTTGCCACCTCTTCTTAATATCTTCTGCTTATATTAGGTCCTTAACCATTTCTGCCCTTTATTGTGCTCATCTTTGCATGAAATTTCCCCTTGGTATCTCTAATTTTCTTGAAGAGATCTCTAGTCTTTCCTATTCTATTGTTTTCCTCTGTTTCTTTGCATTGATTGCTGAGGAAGGCTTTCTTATCTCTCCTTGCTATTCTTTGGTACTCTGCATTCAAATGGGTATGTCTTTCCTTTTCTCCTTTGCCTTTCCCTTCTCTTCTTTTCTTAGTGATTTGTAAGGCCTCTCAGATAACCATTTTGCTTATTTGCATTTCTTTTTCTTGGGGATGGTCTTGACCTCTGTTTCTTATACAATGTCAGGAACCTCTGTCCATAGTTCTTCTCTCAGATTTAATCCCTTGAATCTATTTGTCACTTCCACTGTGTAATTGTAAGGGATTTGATTTAGGTGATACCTAAATGGTCTAGTGGTTTTTTGCTGTGTGGGGCCACCCAAGATGGACAGGTCATGGCAGAGAGTTTTGACAGAACATGGTCCACTGGAGAAGGGAATGGCAAACCACTTCAGTATTCTTGCCTTGAGAGCCCCATGAATAGTATGAAAAGGAAAAAAGGTATGACACTGAAAGATGAACTCCCCAGGCCGGTAGGTGCCCAATATGCTACTGTAGAAGAGTAGAGAAATAACTCCAGAAAGAATAAAGAGACGGAGTCAAAGCAAAAACAATGCCCAGCTGTGAATGTGATGGGTGATGGACGTAAAGTCTGATGCTGTAAAGGGAAATATTGCATAGGAATCTGGAATGTTAGATCCATGAATCAAGGCAAATTGGAAGTGGTCAAACAGGAGATGGCAAGAGTGAACATTGATATTTTAGGAATCAGTGAACTAAAATGGACTGGAATGGGTGAATTTAACTCATATGACCATTGTGTCTACTACTGTGGACAAGAATCCGACAAGAATCCCTTAGAAGAAATGGAGTAGCCCTCATAGTCAACAAAGGAGTCCAAAATGAAATACTTGGATGCAATCTCAAAAGTGATAGAATGATCTCTGTTTGTTTCCAAGGCAAACCATTCAATATCATAGTAATTCAAGTCTCTGCCCTGACCAGTAATGCTGAAGAAGCTCAAGTTAAACAATTCTATGAAGACCTACAAGACCTTCTAGAACTAACACCCCCAAAAGATGTCCTTTTCATTATAAGGGACTGGAATGCAAAAGTAGAAAGTCAAGAGCTACCAGGAGTAACAGGCAAATTTGGCCTTGGAGTACAAAAAGAAGCAGGTCAAAGGCTAACAGAGGTTTGCCAAGAGAACATACTGATCATAGCAAACACCCCCTTCCAACAACACAAGAGAAGACTCTACACGTGGACATCACCAGATGGTCAAGATTGAAATCAGATTGATGACATTCTTTGCAGCCAAAGACAGAGAAGCTCTATACAGTCAGCAAAAGTAAGACTGGGTGCTGAGTTCATGACTCAGATCATGAACTCCTTATTGCCAAATTCTTCTAACTTAAATTCATGCCTATGAAATATAGGAATGGGGAAATCCAAAAAACTATAAAGGACAGGAATAGTTCATAATCCTGCTGTTCTGAAATAACTTATGTTAGCATAATATTTGAATGTATTTACTTACACATGCATGTGTGTGTATTTGCCCATAGTTACACACATACATTTTGGAAAGAAAATGATTGTAGTACTAGAAAAAAATACTTTGTTTAAATCTTTATTTAATTATATATTGTGAGTGTCACTTTATAACCCCAAGTGGTCTCCGAGAATGTTTTCTTAATGGCTGTAGAGACTTCTATGGAAAGGATGTTCCACAATTTCCTTAGTCATTCTCATTTTGTTAGGCAATTTTGTTACTTTCAAATATTTGTTGATACAGATAACTGAATGATAAACACTCTGGAATATGATATTTATTTTCATCTCATTTCCTTAGGATAAATTTCTAGATGTATAAATTACTAGGTGAAGCAATGTAAACACATTCTAGGCTTCTGGCACACCATATCAAATTGGTAGGGCCCACTGTACACCTCCTGGTTCTTAGATGGGAGAAAGCATTCCATTTGGCGAGTTTGCTTCTGCCCCTGGGGCACCCATTTTTGTGTCCTTCCAATTTTCCAAACCAAGAATGGATTCCCATGCCCCCCAAACTGTGTCCCTTTACACAGTTAACAGATCACAGAAGATACCTACCTGGTGTGATGGATAAAGTAAATGCGGTCTGTGCACCAATGGAATATTATTCAGCCATAAAAAGGGAGTTCTGCCATTTGCTGCAACATGGGTGAACTTGCAAATTATTCTGAGTAAAAGAAGCCCGACATAGAAGGGCCCACATTTCATGATTCCATGAATATGGGATATCCAGAACTGGCAAGTTTATACAGAGACAGAAAGTAGGTTAGTGGTTGTTAAGGGCTGTGGGGACAAGGAAGGGAATGGGAAGGATAGGTTAATGAGGATGGAGTTTCCTTTAGGGATGGTAAAAATGTTCTGGAACCAGGTGGATTTAATGGTGGCAGTGATGTATGTATACTGAATGCCACTGAATTATATGTTTAAAAACAGCTCAGATGATAAATATCATGTGCATTTTACCTCAATGGAAACAAACAAACAAACAAATACACCTGGTGTGTTTGATAGGTCAGGGGTCCGGATAAGAGAACTTACTTGGGACCCCAGGAACCCTCTTCGTCTGTTTCAGCGTATTTAGTTCAGGCCATCAGAGAAGCAAAGCACATTCCTTTCAGAAAGGGAAGAAACCATACCAAACCTTTGATTTTGGTAGATGACATTTACTTTTCTAATAACTATCCAGGTAAATTGAGATATGTTGCATTTCTCATAGCATTTATTTTTTTCTTCCAAGAGTCTTCCTAAAAGGGCAAGATTTAATTTTGTCAAAATTAAATTGAAAAGACAGCTGGAAGTGTTAGCACGTTAATATGGTGGTGAGGTGCAATTTAACGTAAAGATTACCCCCAGAGCCCATGTTACCAACCGGCTTGTTGCAGTTCATCTTTATGAAACCTTTCCCTGGTTCTTTAACTACTCATTTTGTGAGGGAATGAGTTATTGACTATAAAGTTGGCCGGAGAGAGTCTCTGGGAGTTAAAATCTGAATGTAAATTAATAATTAGTTCACCTGGCCTCAAATTTTAGAAGTAAAATTTATTCCCATATCTCTATAAAAGTTGTCAAATAGCTAACTTGTTGGAAATCTCCTAATTACAGGGAAATGGCGTTAAATTTCTTTCTCTCACTATCCCCGAGATTTAAAATTTTTTTAATGACAGTTTTGGCTGTGGTTATGCATTAGAATCAGTGTTTCTGGAAGTTTAAAGATATTGATATAAAATAAAAATAGTCTTTTGTCTGAAAAAGTGAGGAAAAGTACCTTTAGAAATTTCCATTAGAAGGTAGTCATGGTGGAAATGAAATTTCCATTAGTCTTATTAACAAAGCCTAGGGGACTTTTGAAAGGTATTTTAATAGAAAAACCTAACTCAAGAGACTTATGATTAAACCCTAAAGATGAAAAAAAAAAATTAACTTCCTCATCTTTATAGTTACTAGATCTGTGATGGAGGAAAACCAGTGTCAAAAATGAGCCCTCCCAAACAGAGATTCATTAATTAACTAATTAATTAACTTTTCAATTAATTAGCTCATCAATTAATTAGTTGATCCTTTAATTATTCCTTTCATTAATTGTCTACCTGCCTTGCATCATGCTAAATTTCATTGATACAAAGATTATAGGAGATCATTTTTGACATCTGAGTTCTTATTGATAATTCAAGGCATATAGATTTAGTAGTATTGATACAAAGTGGGATAGGAATATGCCATGTAATTAGCACAACATAGTTCTACACAAGGAAAAAACATGCTTACTTGCTGAGGGAGATTTGAGATTTCACAGAGAAAATGACTGTGGCATTGACTTTTGAAAGAGAGATGGCCTTTCAACAGACGAAATGAGAGTATTTCGTGTGGGGCAAATTTGTATGGAGCAAATAGCAAGCAGGTAGCAAGGCGAGTGAGCAGAGAGGTTATGGGCTGTTTGAGGCACAACAACTGCTCTCATTTGGCTTAAGTGGAGTTCTCGAAACAGAAGAGTGAGTTCTGAGACTGGGTAAGTAGAGATACAGTGGTACCTGGGAACAGAAAGCAAAGTGGAGCTGGACCACAGATGGTCATGAGACAAGTGGAAACCGAGCATTGCTTTGGAAGAAGCTGTCAGATTGGGCATTCTGGGTCTTTTCCTCTTGTGGGGTCTGATGAGGACACTGGTTGTTCTCATGATCAAGTCACTTTATTGCACTCGCCTCTCCTTTTCCTCTAACAAAAGCCCTTACAAGGAGGGAGAAATATTATGTGTTCTAAGAGAACTTAGAAATCTTGGACTTAAAAGGCGCTTCTTTTATTTAAAAATAAAACAAAGCACTTCTTATTTTGTTTGGGGCTGTGATGTTGTGATGAGTTGAAAGGAGTAAACTATTCTCAGGCAGGGAGTTCTTCAGCATCTGATGATTTAAAGCCAAGTTGGGGAGAGCTACATTGACACCCAAGATATTTTATCTCAAACACCTGTTTTTGGGAAGATTACTCAAAGTGCCCAGGGTGGTGAAGATGTTCACTGGGTACTACAGAATGTCTTGGGGTGGAGGAAGGAGGACCTCTTGAGAGAGAGGAGCTGGAAAGAGCAGCCAGAAGACACGCTGCAAGCCCCAGTGAGCCTGAGCAGGGAGAAGGGTTGGCATGAGTGGTGGCAGCAGGGAGACCAAGGAAGCAGGCAGCCACCAAGTCGGGGGCCCGGTCCTTTGTTTCCAGAAAGGCTTTTGTATGAATTGTGAGTCTTTAAAGGCAGCGCTGTAAATAGTGTTAGTAACTGCCAGTGAGGTGCATGTGAAGATCAAAATTTGAAGTTTAGCTTCTCTGGGGCCATAGAGGATTACTAGGTAGGTCCTTTTTAATATCCCTCCATCCTTCCTTCCATCCTTCCATCTACTCATCCATACTTGTCCCTCTCTCCATCTACTCTTCCCTCTCTCCCTTCGTCCATCTATCCATCCATTTGTTCATCCATCCGTCCATCTCTGAACACAGTATATAATAATGCCAGCCTCAAATCAAGGTGTCGCTGTGTGCTTGCCTGTGTATTATTTTTGTCCACTTCCCACACATCCCCTAGATGAACTTCTGTGGGAGTTCACATTTTCTCTGTCTTGTTCACCCCATCTTCAATATCTAGAAAACTACCCGGCTCAGAGTAAGTGCTAAATAAATACTTATCAAAAATTCATTAGCTCATTATCATTCTTTAATTCACTCATCCAACATTATGTGCCTACCATGTTCCAGGCTTTATGCTAGAGTCTGGGCGTATGATGAACAAAAGACGTGTTCCTTGCACCCAAGAAACTAACATTGGGAACCAGGTAAAAAGAACATGGGAAAGCATATTTGATAGTAGTGGTATAGATAGATGAGAGGAAACCACCTTTTTTAAATAGCCTGTATATACTCATTACTATATTTGTTGTTTTCCATGTGATATATTTTTCTTAGTCACCTCTGCAAGGCAGAATCTCCATCCTACTGATGAAAAAACTGAAACGTTGACAGAGAAAGCCACTTACTTACTGCTAACAAAAAATGCTTTACATTTTTAAAAACTTTATGTTGGAATACAGTTGATGAACACTCTTGGGTTAGTTTCAGGTATACAGGAGAAATACTTTGAGAGTGCAGAGAGGGTATGGTTTATTCTGTTGGTGAAGGGATATAGAACTAGCCCAGGAAGACTCCTCAAAATAGGTAGCGCCAGCACCGAGACTTGAAGAAATAAGCAAGATTGCACTCAGTGGAGAGAGGGGAGCTGGAGGAAGAAAGACTTTCTGGTATTTCTTCCCAGCAGAGACACGTAAGAACAACTCTCAAATAAGAAAGTCAGTAAACTTATGTGAATCATCAACAAATATGGCCTATGAACCAGTGCACCTGGAAATGAAATATAGGGTACCCATTCCCTGAGCACCTAACATTTCTGTTTCCCTTGGTGTTGTCTCCCACGAAACCAAGAAATGATTGACTTGCTGTTTGGCTTCTTTTTAAGGACAATAGTGATCACGGGGAAGGGAAGATGTGTTTGTCTTCCCAGAAACAGATTACGGTCTTAAATTTAGCAGGCTGAGTCAACATTCTCAAGTGCTGATTCCTACCATCAACAGATTCCATTTTCCTTAAAGAAATTATCTTTCAGAATAGGAGGATGCACAAAATGTCCTTAATTCATTAGTTTCTTGTGGTTCCATCCTGCCTTAGATGGTAGTCTGTGTTTGGTGTTTAGCCATAAAATATACATTCAAACCATCTTTTCCCTCCCCCACCATCTCTAAATTATATGGGTCATTGCCTTGCCCTCAACTCCAATTTGACAATCCCACTCTGGTGTGAGAAGAAACTAACGGGATCAGGTTCCTTTGCCCTAAACAGTTAATTCATCTCACATGGTTGAGCAGTTCATTCCCAGGAAATGCCTGCCCAGGCTCTGAACAGGGTCAGCTTCAACTGTAGCTGGGAGTGAAGGCTTGGGGTGGCAACAGATGCCCATTCCCAACCCCCCAGCCCCTTGCTTCTTCTCCGGAGAACACCAACTGTGGTGGTAATTAAAAATAAATTTCTGTTTCATGTGTTTATCTTCCACAGTTAAAATACCTGATGTGCTGTACTGATATTCATTAAAAATGTGAAGCTAATATTAAGAATCTGGACAGGCTTGAAGAAGTTATCTGGGCTGGATGATTCCTCCAAATTTAAAAGAGATGAATCCATGTAGAACTTTTAAAAATATGTTGTCAGTGTCAGATTGAACTGCCCCCCCGCCATCCCCCCTCCCCTCATATAAAACCATCTTTATGGTGTGCTCGGCAGATTCCAGCTTGGTGCATAAACGGAGATCCTCAGATATCTCTTCGCTCCGGGCAGTGGCTCAAATTTTACAATTGTTTTACCGAGGTGTCCACTGGTATTAGGCCCTCCTGCTTTTGATCATTCTGACTAGCTTTCTCCTTCTGAACTGTGTTTCTGTAACCAATTTACAGGATTGCGTATTCAATTTCAGCTTCCCCGTGGCAGCTGATGTGGACAGCTCAGCTCGGGCGCTCGCTATCCCGAACTATCTAGCTGGCTTTTGTGCCATCAACTGGCCTCCGGGGTCATTCATAGGCTAGCTGATTGCAGGCCGCTGAAGGGCCAGATAAAAGGCCCCTGGGGGTCTTTCACAAACTCCTGTCTATTCACTTCCCAGGAAACCCCTCGGAGTCACCCCAGTGTCATTCTCTGGAGGTTTGCCCAAAACAAAGAAATGGGTTGGTAATACTTGAAGACTCTCAGGCTAGGGAGTCAGCTGGCCTTGGATCAGTACTACAGTGAGCTCTCCCCTTGCCCATCAATTTTCTGGGTAATTGGACAAAGAAAATCGACTATTTTTCTTCTAGAATCAGCAGGAATTTTGTAACTTGACAAGTGATAAATATATATATTTTTCTTTCTGATAAAGACTTCTTTGCCAGGAGAGAAACTCTTGAGAATCAGTAATGCATTTATTCCTAGTTAACAGTAGGGGGTTAGAAGGCTTTCAGGACCCATCTCTATTTCCAACTGTAATGTTTGTATAAAAGCAACCCAGCTGCCAACATCTGTGTCACACTCAACATCAACTTTCAAAAAGTCTTGTCCAAGAAGACTCCTAAACGTGCCCCCTTTTAATGCTCTGTGCCCCTAAAGAAAGGTTTTATGGCTTTGCAATGATTTGTCTCCCATTCATAGGCTGAATCCCCATGCCCCCATCCCCGCCCCCTCACCCCATTCAAATTCCTCTCCTGCTTTCTCTTATAAACCTCTGAATGGCAATAGGAGGCAAAGTAGATTTCTGCTGCCTCCTCCAGTTGTCTGTTTCCACTGTCAGGACTTGCGACTCTGGGCAAGAAAGGAGGGAGAGGGTATCAATGTCTGTGTCCCTTTCCGGCTTCCCTCCAAGCTGCCACCTGGGAAAGCATGAAACAAATAATAAAGACACCACTAATGTTTCACCCACTTGACTGAACTGCATCCAAAGGGATGCAGACACCGGAGAACTTTATTTAAAAGTCTGCCACCAGGGCGAGGGCTTCAGGACAGCCTGGTTCTTTTCTTGTCTGATGTTCAGTCCTGCAGAGAGGGCGTTCAGCTGCCTGGACCTTTGTCTCCGAGAACCTAAATATCCCTCCCACGACATTATGCGGAGCGGATGCCTGAGCTTTTCAAAGACTGAGGGGCGTGCAAAGGACGTTGGGGGTCCCGCCACTTCAGAGAGGGGAGAGAGGGAGCCGACACTGGGAACAATGGGAGCCTGGGGCTTTGTAATTCAGAACCCCGGCGCCCCTCTCAACTCTCCTCCTCTGACCTTTCCAAATTGGACCAAACAATGGAATTGTGGGAATGCCAACACCTAAGCAGCTTTGCCAGGGCTTTTGCGTTTCTGCTTGAAGTCTTGTTTCCAGATGGAAGAAAGTCACTGAAGGGAGGGGGCGGTCTTCATGTAGATTAATCCATGTTAGGCTGCATAAAATGGGGCGATGGCTTTGTCAGGGAGCAGTGACAAAGCAGTGATCTTTTCTTTGAAAACTGGGGAGAGGACTGTCTGTACCTGATGGCCCCAGCAGGCTAGGAAAGATATTGCTTTGAAGCTGATTTAAGTCTGCAGACCAAAAATACTTTCAGTCATCACTCCATGTTGGCAAAATTTGAGGAGTATTGGGTAGCCCCCAAATCATTCTTATTATTAAAGAGCTGACACTCAAACTTCTCCATACCAAAGTATTCGGGAGGGTGGAGGGATCCTATTGGGTTATCACTGTTTGATTTTCAGAGAGTTTATTTAGCTTTTCTCTTTTCACATCCATTTCTGATTTCAGAAATGTAGAGAATTGAAGTTTCAGATTAATTCCATTCATGCATCATACCGGTTAGCGAGGGAAGAGCCTAAGAAGTCTAACTATTTGGAGAAGTACACCCCAAAACTTTAAAGGTCTCTGCCTGCATAAAAGTACCCAACCACAGTGGAAATTGGGATGAAACATATAGCCTTGCTTCTGATGTGTTTCCATTGCTTTTTGGTTTGGATTGAACAGAAAACCCAGAGCAAATAGTCTTTTTGAGGACATAAACTTCCACTTTTCAATTTTTTTTTTTCCGAGCTAGAGAAATGCCAGATTTTTCCAACCTCAAAAGAATATCCTGATTTCAGATCTGCTCAAAATTTGCTTGAGGGCTATCAAAATTTCCTATCTTGGAGGACTTTGCTACTCCTGATGAGTAGCAAGAAGTCTATTTCAGATCCATGGGGATTACACTGATTGTGGGTTACCTATAGCAAGACGTTTAATTCCAGTGATAGTTTTTCTCCTTCTGAGCAGCACGTGTCAGTCAGTGCATGCTCCAAGACAGATAAAAATCTGTTTCTCTTGGTAGTCTGAATGTGGTGGGGATCAGAGGCTAAAACAAGTAGAAAGAAACCAGATACTACACTCTGCCCTCTCCCATCACTGATCTTTTTTGATAACTCGCTATTCTCAATTTCTTTCTACTCTAATTCTTTAGCTCTCTTATTAACATTTAAATTTTCAGTTGCCTTTTCTGAAAGAAGGTAGTTGTGTTTTGGAAGACAATTGGTGAACAAACCCAACTGGGTCTTGGGTTGAATATATTTGCCAGTGGTGAGCCATAGTTGCCAAAAACCAAAAAAAACCAAACTCCCCCCCCCCCCCCCCCCCCCCCCCCCCCCCCCCCAAACCCTAGAAGGATACTGCGTGTGGGGAGGAAAGAATGTCTTTGGGCTTGCCAGACAGCATCTGGCTCAGCAGGTAGCACACTGGGAACTGCATTTGAAGATGAGCCTGGCCAAGGTGGAGATGGTGGCAGAGAGTGCTTTCAGCTGCCTGGTGTGTTTTGTTTGACCTGCAGCATGATTTCAATATTGAATGCTTTTCATGGAACATGGACTCATAGAAGTACACATTCTTCTTTCTTGCCTTTCATCCGGTCCTCATCACTCATAACTGTCTGACTTCTGAAGTCACTTGTCTGACTTCTGAAGGCATCTGAGATTCTGCCAGATATGATCACAGGCACTGGGAATGTCACCTGTGGACAGGATAGGGAAAGTTCTGCCCTCGTGAAGCTTTTGCTCTAGGAGGGGAGACTGAAACAGAACAAACTCCTCCCCCGAATAACTTCTGAGATCCCTTTTGATAGTGATGTGTGACCTGTAGAAAATGGTAGAACAGGGCAGAGGGTGATAGAAGAGGAACATTCCGTGGGATGGTGGGGATGGTCACCGTGAGGGCGACATTGAGCTGAGCCCTGTGAGACTTCGAGGGAGTGGCAGTCCAGGCCCAGGGAATAGCAAGTTCAGACTCCGGAGGCTGGTATAAGATGGCAGAGGCCCAGTGTGCTGGAGTGGAGTGAGAGATGGCAGGGGATGACAGTGGCACTTCGCAGGTGGAGTCAGAGTGTGGAAGCCATGGTCTACAAGACAGAAATAATGTCGTGGATTAGAAAACAAACTTACAGTTACTAGGAGGCAAGTGGAGAGAGGGTTCAACTGGGAGAATGGGATTGACATGTATACAAAACTATATATAAAATAGATAACTAATAAGGGCCTGCTGTATAGCACAGGAATTTTGTTGTTGTTTAGTCAGTAAGTTGTGTCTGACTTTTTGCAACCCCACGAACTGTAGCCTTGGAGAAAGCAATGGCACCCCACTCCAGTACTCTTGCCTGGAAAATCCCATGGATGCAGGACCCTGGTAGGCTGCAGTCCATGGGGCTGCTAAGGATGGGACACGACTGAAGTGACTTCACTTTCACTTCTCACTTTCATGCATTGGAGAAGGAAATGGCAACCCACTCCAGTGTTCTTGCCTGGAGAATCCCAGGGACGGGGGGAGCCTGGTGGGCTGCCGTCTATGGGGTCGCAGAGTCGGACACGACCGACGCGACTTAGCAGCAGTAGCAGCAGCAGAGCTGTAGCCTGCCAGGCTCCTCTGTCCATGGATTTCCCAGGCAAAAATACTGGAGTGAGTAGCCATGTCCTTCTCTAGGGGATCTTCCCAACCCAAACCAATGTCTCCTGCACTGGGAGGCAGATTCTTTACCGCTGAGGCACCAGGGAAACCCATAGCATAGGGAACTTGAGTCAATGCTCTGTAATGGCCTATGAGGGAAAGAATCTACAAAAGAGTGGATATATATATATACACACACATATATATACATACATATATATGTATATATATGCTGTGCTATGCTTAGTCGCTCAGTTGTGTCTGACTCTTTGTGACCCCATGGACTGTAGCCAGTCAGGCTCCTCTGTCCATGGGGATTTTCCAAGCAAGAATACTGGAGTAGGTTGCCATGCCCTTCTCCAGGACATCTCCCCAACCTAGGGATCGAACCCAGGTCTTTCACATTGCAGGCAGATTTTTTACCATCTGAACCACAAGGGAAGCCCATGTATATGTATATGTATACACGTATATGGCGTGCTGTGGTTCATGGGGTCACAAAGAGTTGGACACGACTGAGCGACTGATCTGATCTGATTTGATATGTATATATGTGTATACGTATATGGATATGTGAGGGGCAGGGAAGCCCGGTGTTCTGCAGTCCATGGGGTTGCAAAGAGTCAGACACGACTTGACGACTGAACAACAAAATGTATATGTATAACTGATTCACTTTACTGTAAATCTGAAACTAATACATTATAAATCAACTCTACTCCAACAAAAAATTAAGAAAACAAAGTTGTGGCAGCCATTGGAGGAGCCTGGAATTGGCTATGGGTGTGGTACCTAAGTTGGACAAGGCCCCTATTCAGATCCCTTCGATATCTGATTCTGAAACTCTGGTGGGTGCCTCCACGGGCTGTATGGAGACTGGTCAGCAAGCTTGCCATCTAAGGAGAGTTCAGGCCTTCTAACAGAGTTCTTATGAGATGTGCAGGAATATTGCTGCTACAAGCAAGCGCTTAGCCCTATTTTGCAGAAAAAGAGGGGATGGTGAGGTTAAATGGATTGGCCACAATGACTCAACAAGGCATGAGCAGCACCTGAAATAAAGCCCCACTGTGTTGCTTCCCTTTGCTCTAAGCTTGGTACCACGATTTCTCCCCTGTATCGCCTCATTATTATTCACTTACTCGGGTGTGATCTGAAAGGACGCATTGTTTCAGAATCAATAAGGGGCTGAGTTCGCGTAGCACAGTGAGTGTCTGAGCTTCAAGTGCCTCCTTATCACCAGCGCACAGCAGAGGACAGGTCCAAATAAAACACATTATCAGGCCCTGTTGAGAGTCCAAGCCCAGCAGCTGTATTAATGGAGCTCTTTATATCCACTCCCTTTACGAACTGAGTTTTCTCACTTTCATTTCTCTGGGAACTTCTAAATAGAGCTCTTGCAGAAGGATGACAAGGGTGTTTGAGTTGGAGAGTTGAACAGAAACCATTTGCTCAGTGGAGCTCATACTTGCAAAGTGGGGAAAAAATAGGTAAGAAAAGACCACCCCCATTCTAAGAAAGCAGGGAGGGATTCAACTGCTTGCTTTGTGGCATTCCATATCATGCTTAAATTTGTGATGCTAAACTGAAGGACTTGGCACTGACTTTGTAAGTTTTTTCGGAATCTACATGTCTGCAATTAGACACTGAAAAAGTATTAACGTGTTTTTGCACTTAGAATCCTAATAATTGTCTATTGAATTTAGCCTGTGCGTAGATATGATACGATAGTAATTTTGAAAAGACCTAGAGTGTCAGTATTATGCCTTTATTGAAAAATTGTAGTAAAACTCTTTCTTGTTACCTTCTAATATTGAGTAAGTTATTGTTATATCTGTTTAGTGGGCACTTTCAAGATAAGTGATAGGCTAAAATAATATCAATTCTATCAAATTCAAAATGAATGTGCTTAGAGGTGTTTTTTTTTTTGTATCCCATTTTATAGACCCATCAGCCTGATCCTCCCCATAAGTATGTTTTGCTTGGTCTCTATACTGTTTAAATATTTTCTAAGTCAATATAGAGGAGATTTTAAAAATAAAATCTGGATTTCCAGCTTCTCTGAAAATAGCAAAGGATGTATCACATGGGGTTTACCCAGGACCAGTGCTTACCCCGAATTCACAGTCCCCACCACTTCCTATTATTCCTGCCCCTGAGGCTGAATGTCACTCTGTAATTTGTCATTACACTTTTTTTTTTTTTTCTTTAAGAGTAGAGAAATATTGAGTTGCCTAAAAAATTTTGTTTGGGTTTTCTGTACAATGGCATGGAAATACCCGAATGAACTTTTTGACCAACCCAATGTTCCTCTGCATTTGTATCTGTATCCAAAATGGAAATTTAGAAAATTTACCCTTGGGAATTCCCTGGCAGTATGGTGGCTAGCCGGCTTCCCAGGTGGCTCAGTGGTAAAGAATCTGCCTGCCAATGTAGGAGACACAGGAGAGGTGGGTTTGATCCCAGAGTGGGGAAGCTCCCTGGAGGAGGAAATGGCAACACACTCCAGTATCCTTGTCTTAATAATCCCATAGACAGAGGAGGCTGGCAGGCTGCAGTTCATAGGGATGTGAAGGAGCTGGATGTGACTTAGCCACTGAACACGCAGAGGCACACAGTGGTCAGCAAGCCACTCTTCCACCGCAAGGGGCACAGGTTTGATCCCTGGGCAGGGAACTAAAAACCCACATGTTGTACAGAGTGGCCAAAAAAATAAAAGAAAAAAAAACTACCCAGATGGCTGTATGCTTGATGAAATGTGGAGTGCTTTGTGTGATAGATGTCTGGTGACCAGGCTCATTTACAGGGCTTGCTGGGACCTTAAATTCATTTGTCAACTTCACACTTTTATTTCCTCTACAAGGAAAAGGCCACCTTCCCTACCTTTTCCTTGAGTTCTCATTTTAAATGTCACCTCTCCTTCCCCACCTTTCCTGATTCCTGTGTTGGATTAGGTGGCCCTGCTCCATGTCTGGTATGGGTTGAATAAACCCATAAACCCAAAAAATTTGAATGAACTTTCTAGCCAACCCGATCCTTTCCCCAACCTTTGCAAGGCTTTCTTGTAATTATATTTTAGACACCATACTTTAAGTTTTATGAGGTTAAGAATTGTCTTTTCATTGTCAAAACCCCAATTCTAGGACATAGTAGGCATGCAAAAAATAAAAATATTTTTTAAAGTATGAATGATGTCAGTGCAGTCTGCAGTTTGAGTAAAAATGAAATGTAGCCTCATTTCATTTGAGTCCTTGTCATAAACTTTTAAACCTATTCATCATAGTTTCAACATACAGAGTCTGCTTCTGAGAAGAGGATTTTTTTCCTCTTCTAAGTCTACAGCAGAAAGTGATTTAAACAACTGTCATAGCAATAATGCTATTCATGTGATAAGTATTCACTTATTCATGTGATAAGTATTAATCGATCACCTATTATGTACCTTGTGCTATTCTCATTATTGCAGAGTCCTTGATCTCTTGTGAAGCTTTTACTCTTGTAGAGGTGGTGATGTGCGTGCAATAACCATGTAAAAAACAGATGAGATAAGCTCAGAACTGCAGCTGACAAACACTGCAAAGAAGTTAAAACAGGCAAGTGGACTAGACAGCGACTGAGGTGGAGACAGCTGGAGATGAAGCTTCGGCTGCTGATATTGTCAGGGAATGGCTTTTCCTTCATTTGTCTTTGAGCTCAATTTAAATGATAAGAAAATGCCAGCTTTAGGAAGACCTGGGTAAAGAGTCCTCTAGTTGCAGCAGGGAGCAAGTGCAAAGGCCCTGAGGATGGGGGGCAAGCTTTGTGTGTCTGAGGGATGCATAGGGCTAATGAGGCTGGAGCTTGAATGAAGAGCCTGGTGTGAGATGAGGTCCGAAAAGAAGGCAGAATCTTATAGACACATTGTTGTTCAGTCACTAAGTCATGTCCAACTCTTTGCATAAGAGCATGAATTTTAATTCTAAGAATTGGTGAGCCTCTCATAGACTTGCAGACTCCAAATTTCTCTTGGCAGACAGACTGGTGACCTGGAGACACTGTGGGCTTGAGAATGAAATGGACTTTGGTTCGAATCTCCTCTCTGCCTTTTTACCAAATGTGACCTTCAACAGATCTTTCCTTTCTCTGAGCTCAGATTCTACCTGTGAAAAAAGATGAATGCTTTCAGTGTAATTGATTCATGTCTTTGTCCATTCATCCCACAAACACTTATTGCACTTCTGCTGTGTGTTAGGCCCTGGAGGTAGGGGGTGTGTGTGTGTGTGTGTGTGTGTGTGTGTGTGTGTGTGTGTGAATTGTTCTGACTCTTTGCAACCCCATGAACTGTAGTGCACCAGGCTCCTCTGCCCGTGAGATTTCCCAGGCAAGAATGTTGGAATGGATGGCCATTTCTCCTCCAGGAGATCTCCTGACCCAGGGATTGAACCTACTTATCCTGTGTCTCCTGAATTGGCAGGTGGGTTCTTTACCACTGAGCCACGTGGGAAGCTCATCAAGCCCAGAAGGTAGATCCATTAATAGGACAGGTGGGGTTTTCCTGTCTTCGTGGAACTTATGATGTACTTAGAAGTAACAGTAGATTGATAATAAACAATATAAGTCAACTTGAGGTAGTGGCCAGTGCGATGCAGGAAGGGCACAGAACAATAATAAAGAAGACTGGGGAGGAGTTACTTGGCCTAATAAGTTGTCCTCATTTTACTTGTGAGGACACTAGGGTCAGAGAAGTTAAGGGCTTGTTCAAGGTCACTGTGACCACAAGAGGCAGAAGCAGAAATTGAAGCCTGTCCCTCTGGTTCCACAGTCTTTGTTCTTTCAAGACACTACATAGTTGTTGGTTTTACTCCCCAGAAAGCTGAATCATAAATTACCTTTTTTTTGGGGGGGGGGATGACTTATATCAGAGAATTGAGAACTGAGCTCTCCATCTCCACCCTAGATCTAGTTCAGCCCCCTTTTAGCTCCCATATAGTTCTGGTAGGTACACAGTTGTCTCCATTTCTGTCACTACCACCCTGGTCCAAGCTGCTCTAGCCAAAACACATCCTCCCCACCCTGCCGTTACTATCACCACCACCACCATCATCATGATCATCATGTTGCTCTTAGTTCTGGCGTCCAAGTTCAGTTCAATTCAGTTCAGTCGCTCAGTCATGTCCAACTCTTTGTGACCCCCATGAATTGCAGCACGCCAGGCCTCCATGTCCATCACCAACTCCCGGAGTTCACTCAAACTCACGTCCATCAAGTCGGTAATGCCATCCAGCCATCTCATCCTCTGTCGTCCCCTTCTCCTCCTGCCCCCAATCTGTCAAAGTTAGACAGTTGTTATTTTTCTATTATGGGACATAACCAGTTGTTCATTGGTTTCGTGGGAACACCTAGAGTTCCCACGTGGTGTTTGTGGGAACACCACGATGAAGTTGCCACAGATATTTATATGTATTTGTTAGTTATCTTTTTTTTTTCTTTTTTTTGCAGGGGAAAATGGACAAAGGAAAGGATCAATGAGGGTGGGAGGGAAATGGGAAGAAAGAAGGGGAGTGATGGTGGGGAGGAGTATATGTAATTTCTTAACCAATGGCTTTCTGTTTTTAATCACAAAGAACACTTAAAAAAAAATCATGGTGAGTTCATCTTATATTAGGAGGTTTGTTCTCGAAATGAAAAGTTCAGGAAACAAAAAGTCCAGTTTGGGTGTCCTCATCTTTAGGCACATCTTGGTATTTTGTATTGGTAAGTCTATCTTTACCACAATATATTATTTAGGACAGGATCACATTTGTCACCTCTTCCTCCCTACTACCCAAAGTGGTACCAAACCCACAAAATAGTCAATAAACCTCCACAGAGTGAACAAATAAGTCTTTTTTTTTTTTTTAAACTCTCCTGAGTGAACTGAATTTTTTGAGGCTCATAAGTAAATATGTTTTCCTCTTTACTTTGTCTATTACAGCCAGATTATATGAGTGGGGTATTAAAGTCTCCCACTATTATTGTATTGCTCTAGAGAATGTCCTTTAGTTTTTGTTGGAGAAATGGTTTAGTGGTGCAAAATTCTCTCAACTTTTGCTTATCTGTGAAGCTTTTGATTTCTCCTTCATATTTGAATGAGATCCTTGCTGGATACAATAATCTAGGCTGTAAGTTATTTTCCTTCATCACTTTAATTACGTCTTGCCATTCCCTCCTGGCTTGGAGAGTTTCTATTGAAAGATCAGCTGTTATCCTTATGGGAATTCCCTTGTGAGTTATTTGATGTTTTTCCCTTGCTGCTTTTAATATTTGTTCTTTATATTTAATCTTTGTTAATTTGATTAATATGTGTCTTGGGGTGTTTCGCCTTGGGTTTATCCTGTTAGGGACTCTCTGGATTTCTTGAACTTGAGTGGTTATTTCCTTCTCCATTTTAGGGAAGTTTTCAACTATTATCTCCTCAGGTATTTCCTCATGATCTTTCTTTTTATCTTCTTCTGGAACTCCTATGATTCGAATGTTGTAGCGTTTGATGTTATCCTGGAGGTTTCTGAAATTGTCCTCATTTCTTTTAATACGTTTTTCTTTTTTCTCGTCTGATTCATTTATTTCTAGGATTCTATCTTCTAGTTCACTAATCCTATCTTCTGCCTCTGTTATTCTACTATTTGTTGCCTCCAGGGTGTTTTGGATCTCATTTATTGCATTATTCATTATGTGTTGACTCTTTTTATTTCTTCTAGGTCCTTGTTAAACCTTTCTTGCATCTTCTCAATCCTTGTCTCCAGACTCTTTAACTGTGATTCCATTTTGATTTCGAGATTTTGGATTAATTTCGCTATCATTATTCGGAATTCTTTATCAGGTAGATTCCCTATCTCTTCCTCTTTGGTTTGGTTTGGTGGGCATCTATCCTGTTCCTTTAGCTGCTGGGTATTCTTTTGTCTCTTCATTTTGTTAAAATTGCCAAATTTAGAGTGTCCTTACTATATTCTGGTAGTTTGTTGAATTCTCTTTATTGAGGCGGTTTACAGGTCTTTTCAATATCTGATCTCTGCCTTGTTACAGAGGGGGCGGAGATGAACACCCAAATCTAAACCGGCCAGGGTCAGGCACTCAGATAATCCTCAGAAGCACAGACTTGGTTGAGTCTGCGTTTTATGCCCTTCCCAGATCCGAGTAGCACAGGTGATGAAATGTTCAGCGAGCGCAGGTGCTGCAACTTATCGCCTCTCCGCCGCTCAGTTTTCTGGGTATACAAACAGCGCACTTTCTCAGGCAGATGTTGACCATCCAGAGCCCCAAGAAGCGTGAGTCAGCACAGAAACCTACTCACAGTTCCGTTAGACAGTGTCTCTCTAGGGCTATAATTGCCCGCCTCTGGCCCTGACTGCCTGTCACCGGAGTGGGACGGCCTGCAGCCGGCCAACTCTGTGCAGCCCTTTGTTCTGTAGGTAGTCCTGGTGGTGTCTTAAGTTAGGGCTGGCTTTTGATGTAGTAGATAACCGACAGTCTGGTTTTTTCGCTCAGATAGCGCCCTAGAGAGCCAGGCCAAATCCTTTCTCAAAGCGCTGCAGGCCTCGCCGCTCCTCCTAGCCCAGCCCCCGCTTGCCAATAGCAAATGCTGGTGTCCGCGCCAGTTCTCCGCAAAAGGAGTTACCGCAGGGCTCGTTTTCTCGTTTTGAAGACAATGAGCTGTCTTTCTAAGTGCCTGATGTCCTCTGCCGGCATTCAGAAGTTGTTTTATCGAATTTATTCAGCATTCAAATGTTCTTTTAATGGATTTGTGGAGGAGAAAGTATTCTCCCCGTCTTACTCGTCCGCCATCTTAGCTCCTCCCCCCTGTTAGTTATCTTTTTAACTTAACAAAAGTAGTGCTTTTGCTTCAGGTTTTGGAGAACTTAGGCATCTAGACTGGAAATACAAATCCTCCCAAAGGTGGGAACTGGGATCTCATTTATTCATGTAACAAATATTTATTGAGTGCCTAATACGTATAAGGCACTCTATCAGGGGCTGAGAAAACCAGGCCCTCAGGGAATTTATAGTAGAAGGAAGTAGGCAATAAACAAGTAGATGAAATATACAACTATTAGGAATATAAACTGTACTGAAAACAAAGAGAAATAGTAGAGGCTGAGGGGGCTATTTTAGGTGGCAAAGTGTAGTAGCATATTTTGCAGTGTAAGCAGATCAGATCAGATCAGTCACTCAGTCGTGTCCGACTCTTTGTGACCCCATGAACTGCAGCATGCCAGGCCTCCCTGTCCATCACCAACTCCCGGAGGTCACTCAGACTCACATCCATCGAATCAGTGATGCCATCCAGCCATCTCATCCTCTGTCGTCCCCTTCTCCTCCTGCCCGCAATCCCTCCCAGCATCAGAGTCTTCTCCAATGAGTCAACTCTTCGCATGAGGTGGCCAAAATACTGGAGTTTCAGCTTTAGCATCATTCCTTCCAAAGAAATCCCAGGGCTGATCTCCTTCAGAATGGACTGGTTGGATCTCCTTGCAGACCAAGGGGCTCTCAAGAGTCTAATAAGCAGCTTTAAAATCTCAGTGGCTTATTTCAACAATAAGGTTTACTCTGAGGTTCCTCCTCTGTTTATGGGTTCTTCATTCACCTTGGACCTGTGATTATCTAGGCATATTCTTCTTAGCAGAGGAAATGAGTGAGTGGAAACATGTAATTGATCTGAGGGTCTCAGCTCAGACCTGGCCCACAGTCACTTTCACCCACATTTCAGGACCAAAGCAAATCGTAAGATCAGTATCAGTGGAGAAATGTTCTCTGCCTACAGTGAGAGGCACTAGAAAGACACCTGCAGGAGTGTGGATGTATCATCCTCTTACAAGGAACAAAGAGCTGGGAACCATGATCCTGTCTACCCTGGAGAGCTCAGAAACTCTCAGTGTAGGTAATGTGCCAGTTGAGACCTACACAAAGAGAAGGAACCAGCCATACAATCATCTCGAGAAAGAATTCCAGGCAGAGGGCCCAGTGGGGAGGAGGTCCACTGCAGGAACAAACTTGGGGGATTGGATGAAACAGAAAGATTCAAGTATGGCTGAAGGAGGGAGGCAAGAGAGAGATTCAGAGTCTGCAGAAGCTTGATCACAGAGGGTATTGCACGTCACAGTGAGGGTTTGGGTTTGCAATGGGAAGAATGGGCATGACAAGTGTACTTGTGTTTTCTAAAGAAAACTCTGGCAATGTCAGAGTTTGGTACAGTCAGGTACCTACTGTCTGGCAGGTAGTAAAGTAGCATAGATCAGCTTTGAAAACCTATAAAATGGATGACCAGAAACCCCCAAGGCTTTTTCTCAAGGGATTTGAATGCTAGCCTAGGAAGCTGCAGGATAATGTAGCCTACATTCTGGTTCTTCACCCTGAAGATGGGCATTTGTTGTTCAGTCGCTAAATCATGTCCAACTCTTTGTAACCCCATGAACTGCAGACCAGACTTCCCTGTCCTTCATTATCTCCCAGCATTTTCTCAAATTCATGTATGTTGAGTCAGTGATGCCATCCAACTGTCTCATCCTCTGCCACTGCCTTCTCCTCCTGCCCTCAATCTTTCCCAGCATCAGGGTCTTTGCCAATGAGTTGGCTCTTTGCATCAAGTGGCCAAAGTATTGGAACTTCAGCTTCAGCATCAGTCCTTCCAGTGAATATTTAGGGTTGATTTCCTTTAGGATTGACTGGAGATGGGCATGGACCCTCTGTTTCTTGGGGCTGTACCTCCCCAGAGAACCAATGGACTTGTCAGGGAGAAAGAGAGTTCAGGGTTGGCCCCCGATATGTACACCACTCTGACACAACCTCCTAATTCAGAGCAGAAGCCTCAATAAGGAATCACTTTAGAAGAAAGGCTGTGCTTTAATTTATTGTTTTTTTTTTTTTCTCTAAAGTTTAAACATTCTTTGCACTTGAGTGGCTGTTGCTTATGCATCTGACTTATTTAGGCAATTTGCTATTGTGTGTGTGGTCCAATCCAGCCTGTTTCAGTAAAGCGTATGTTAGACTCTTGGAAATTGTCCAATGGGCATTTTGTGCATGCATAGATATGTGTGTGTGAGAGAGACAGAGAGAGAGGCGGGGTGGGCGCAGGGGGAGAAAAGATGGCAAGAACATTTTTGACTAGCAACCCAAGCATGATGTTCACAGATGAATAGTATACATTTAATTTGAAGAATGAATTCTTTTTTTGAAATTTTGGCTATTGTCAGTCATCTTGCAAGCACATTGACATGGTTTAAATTAGTGTTGTGGAAGCAATATACTGCAAAGGAGTACGTGACTAAATTATTAAGAGCAAATCCATGAGGACCAAGCACGAAAACATCTTAGCAAATAGAGAAACTTTATATGGAGCTTTTCACCAGCTGTGTCCCTGGTCATTGAGCACAACATGTAGCAGTTTGCTCGGGGACTATTTTGGGAAAAACAGTCATTTCATCAAGGATCCAGCTTAGGTTTGAAATTTTGTTTGGATCATTTGCCAAGAAATTGACGTCGAAAAATTCAATATGACAAACATTAAGAGAGTTGGAAACTAAGGCAGGGAACTCAGCTCACCAAGTTTTAACTCTTACTAACCTGTTGGAAAAGAATATTGCTGAGTAATTCTGTTACATTACTAATTTATAATTTGTTCCTAGCCTAGTATTTCCATGTGGCTCTGATGGGTAAGTAGAAATCTTGGAAGCTTTAAAAGTCAAAGGGCTATTATGAAATCTTGACTTTGTGACTTATGGATGGTATGAGCATGGGGAAGTCATCACACTTTGTGCCTACGTTTACTCATCTGTAAACTGGACGAGCAATGCACACCCCACAGGCTTAGAAGAATCAATGAGTTCATGTTTGCAAGAAGCCCTTTTTAAACTTTCAATCAGGCACAAGCATGCATTCTAACTTTTACTGATGACAAGGATAGGGGGTAAGGGTCATTACTGAGCACTGCAGATATGAAGAGTTCAGAAATAATCTCACCACTTTTGAAACTTCCTGGGGCTCTTCCATTGAACAATCAAAAGAAAGAGTCAGGACAAGCGTTTCAGCTCTGACTCGGGGGACATGGACTTGGAAGATGTTGGGAAGCAGATTGCAACCAAAGGCAAGGAAAAATAAAATAAGAACAAGTCTGCAGCAGGTTTTAGTCTGATGTTTAAGTCCGTGGAGGACTGCAAGCCCCTCATCTTGTTTTCATTTCCCCAGATGATGGGCACATCAGCTTGGGATGATAACAGCTCTCTCCATGGAGAGAGAAGCATCCAATGATTAGGGGCAGCTCCAGGTGAGGGAATGGGAGGGGGCCTGGGGACCCAAGGCAGGTGTGAGGTCTCTAGGATAGACACCTTCCATCTCAAATAGGGGCTAGCAAGTCTTCTAGCATGGTACAATCACTCAGGGTCTGTTTATTGCACTGATGAATGAATGGACTCTTGGAGACAAAAACAGGAAATGGGGGCCTTGAGTCAAATTCTACTTCTTCTTGAAGTCCTAGCTGAAGTTCCACCTTGTCTGTGTGGTCTTTTCACCAGGTATGTATCTTTACACCTTGGTTCTTATAGTCTACCACTGGGGAGAATACTTTGGGCCTTTCTTTACTCGTCTCATTCTGTCTGTTTTTAAAATAAGAGAATTTTTTTTTCCTGAGGTGTTTGCCATTACCAGGGGCTGCTCTTTGTACTGAAGACCCAACGAAGTCAACTGCCTAGGCGGGAGGATAAAAGCCAATAACCAAGCCAATATAAAAGCTAATTTCTCTAAAGAAGATACGCTGCTATTGTTGTTCAGTTGCTGAGTAATATCTCTTTTGAGACCTCATGGATTGTAGCCCACCAGGCTGCTCTGTCCATAGGATTTCCTAGGCAAGAATAGGGAATAGTTTGCCATTTCCTTCTCCAGAGGATCTTCCTGACCCAAGGATTGAACCCACATTTCCTGCACTGGCCGGTGGATTCTTTACCATTGAGCCACCAGGGAGCCCAAAGAAGATATACAAATGATCAATAGGCACAGGAAAAGATGTTTGATGTCTTTAGTCATTAAGAAACTGCTGGTCAAAACCACCATGAGATACCACTTCATACCCATCAACCTGGCTATAATTAAACAGAAAATAACAAGTGTTGGTGAGGATGTGGAGAAATTGTAGTGTTTATGCAATGGAGTGGGAATGTAAAATAGTGCAACCACAGTGGAAACCAGTTCAGAGGTTCCTCAAAAAGTTAAACATAGAATTAGCAGGTAGGGAATTCCCTGGTGGCTCAGTGGTTAGGACTCTGCACTTTTACTGCTGAGGGTGCAATTTCCATTCCTGGTTGGGGAACTAAGATCCCACAAATCGTGTGGCACAGCCAAAATAATAATAATAATAATAATAAAGAATTAGCAGATGACCTAACAATTCCATTTCTAAGTATGTACAATAATGAATTGAAACAGGTGTTAAAAACTTATACATGAATAGCAGCACTATTGACAATAGCCAAAAATTGGAAACTTCCCAAATGCCTATCAACTGATAAATGGATAAAACAAACATGACTAAAGGTGTTGAACATCTTTTCATGTGCTTGTTGATCATTTGTGTATCTCCAAAAAATCGGTATATATATATACAATGGACTATAATTCAGTCATAAAAAGGAACGGAGAACTGATACTTATCACAACACAGATGGAGCTCAAAAACATTAGGTTAGGTGAAAGATTTAAGACACAAAATCTACCTATTGAGTATTGATAATTCCACTTCCTTGAAATATCAAGACTAGACAAATCCATAGAGATAGAGTCATTAGTGATTACCAGGGGCTGAGGGGAGGGCAGAGTGGAGGGTGACTGCTTCATGGGTATAGGGTGTCATTTCAGAGATGAAAATATCTAGTGCTGATGAATGCACGGGATCGTGAATGTTCTCAATGACACCAAATTATGCACTTTAAATGGTTAATTTTATGTGATGTGAATTTTACCCCCATAAAAATAAGTTAGTTAAATAGAACTTCAGGAACTATTCATGGCCTAATGAGGGCTATAAGACATATGCGGTCCTTGTAGAGTGGGAGCATGGGTGGAAAGAAACTGCCTCTCTCTGGGGCTGTTGAATGGGACAGTGGTGTGGAAGGAGGCATCGTCATTTGGGTAGCATCTTGTAGAGGAAGGGAGTGTGCTCCAGGTAGAGGGAACGATGTAGGCAGGATATGAAAGTCTGAACAAGCGGGATTTGTTTTGGGAACATGAAACTTCTTGCAGACTTGACGAGTAGGACAGGCTTGAAACAGTGTAATGGAAAGAAAGCAAGCACACACTTATTGAACACTTACTATGTGCCAGGCAGCAAAGCTAAGGGCTTCGCCATGAGGTCGTTTAATCCTCCCAACAACTCTGACATTTTTTTCACTCTTATCTGGAATGAAACTGAGTGTGAGAGGAGGTAATTTGCTCAGTGTTGTATAGAACCTTCACCTGTACAACTACACAAATAGAATACACACAGTCAGGAGTTTGTAAGAAGAGTAGTATGACTCTCTATTCCTCCTAGTTAATGCCACTTTATTAGATGTTCGAAGACGGATTCAGGGATAGCAGAAGAAGCTTTGTTCTGGGAACCAAACGTAAACCCACATTGTAATAGTCAGCATTCTCCAGTGAAACAAGACAAATAGGTGATGTGTGTGTGTGTGTGTGTGTGTGTGTGTGTGTTAGTAGCTCAGTCATGTCTGACTCTGAGACCCTATGGACTGTAGCCTACCAGGCTCCTCTGTCCACGGGATTCTCCAGGTAGGAAGAAATTTAGTATAAGGCTCATGAAATTATGAAGGATGAGAAATCCCCTCATCTTCCATCTACAGCTGGAGACCCAGGAAGGATGAGGGTATAATTAAGTCTGAGTCCCAAGGGCTGAGAACCAGGAGCCTCAGGGCAGGAAAGACCCATGCCACAGCTGGGGCAATTGGGCAGGAGGGGCCAGATTCTGCCCCACCCTCTCCTTTCTGTTCTGTTCAACCCTTCAGCAGATTGCATGATGCCCACCCACGTGGGGAAGGCAAATTGCTTTCCTGAGTCCACTGATTCAAAGGCTAATTTTATCCAGAAACACTCGTAACACATCCAGAAATAACGTTTGGCCAAATATCTGGTTACCCCATGATCCCATCAAGTTGACACATAAAATTAATCATCACATGCATGTTATAGATCTCTTGTGTGTTAGATTCTGGAAAAGAGTTGTGATATTGTGTTGCTTTTTATTGCAGTTTTAAAAATAGTTAAAATACATTTAAGCAGATCTAGACTGGACTCTTGTGGGTCACTTGCTTTCAACAGAATCCAGTTTGAAAACCACTGCTTGCATGATCAGAAACCATTTAGCCCTATTTAGTCATATCATGTTTGCCTTTTATGCCTTTGAATAGAATTCTGTCTCCTTGTGGCCCATTTTTTTTTTATGTTATATGTAATATGTGGTCAAAAAAGTGCCAAATCAATAACAGGATTGATAGAACTGCTGTGACTCAGACTTGATGAATGATCGTTTGTACAGTGATTATATATTTCTGTAAAGTCTCTATATGAGCGATTTCACTTTTGACCTTTGTAACCACTGAAAAATTCTTTAGAGTTCTCCTATATTCCCATCTCAATTTTTTAAGAAATAAATATCTTATTTCAGAATACTTTTAGATTTACAGAAACATTGCAAATATAATATATCTGTATCTATGTATATATATTTATATATGTGTGTATATATATCCCACGCCCAATTTTCTCTTCTATTCATGTCTTACACTGGTGTGGTACATTTGCCACAACAAATGAATCGATGCAAATACATTTGCCACAACAAATGAATCGATGCAAATACATTTGCCACAACGAATGAATCGATGCAAATACAGCGTTATTAAACAAGTCATGTTTTTCTCAGGTTGCCTTTCTTTGTTCTTATCGAATGTCCTGTTTCCAGAATTCCATCTGGGACACCACATACCATCTGGCTGTCATGTCCCCTTAGGCTCCTCTTGGCTGTGACAGTTTCTCAGACTTTGTTTCTTTTTGATAACCTTGACATTTTTTTTTCGTATTTATTTATTTGGCTGTGCCAGGTCTTAGTTGCAGCACTTGGGAATCTTCGATCTTCATCGTGGTATGCAGGATCTTTAGTTGTGGCTTGTGGAAACTAATTCCATAACCAGGGATCAACCTGGGCCCGTGCATTGGGAATTCAGAGTCTTAGCCTCTGGACCAGTAGGGAAGTTTCACCTTGACAGTTTTAAGGGATACTGGTCAGGTGTTTTATAGAATGTCCCTCAACTGGGATTTTTCAGATGTTTTCCTCTTGGCAAGACTGGGGTAATGGGCTTTGGGAGGTGGTGTCATTTTTGTGTCTGATAAGTGAAAGTGTTAGTTGCTCAGTCATGTCCAACTCTTTGGGACCCCATGGACTGTAGTTTGCCAGGCTCCTCTGTTCATGGAATTCTCCAAGCAAGAATACTGGACTGGGTAGCCATTTCCTTCTCCAGGGGATCTCCCCGACCCAGGGATCAAACCCAGGTCTCCTGCATTGCAGGCAGATTCTTTACCATCTGATCTACCATGGAAGCATCTTATCAGGGTACATGGTAAAGAATCCACCTGCCAGTGCAGGAGATGCCGGAGACACAGGTTCGATCCCATGGGGGAAGATCCTCTGGAGGAGGGCATGGCAACCCACTCCAGTGTTCTTGTCTGGAGAATCCCAAGGACAGAGGATCCTGGCAGGTTCCAGTCCATGGGGTTGCAAAAAGTCTGAGCAACTGAGTGACTCAGCACGCATGCACCAGGGTCCATACTGTCAACATGGCGTCATCACTGTGGATGCTGAACTCGACCACCTGGCTGAGGTTGTGTTTGCCAGGTCTCTCTGCTGTAAAGGTACTCTTTCCTCCTTTCCATCTTGTACTCTCAGGAATGAAATCACTATGTGATCTGCTCTGAAAGAGTTTACACTCCACCTCAGAGCTTCACACCACCTTCTATTGCTGTCCTTTCTGTTCTCAGTGAAGGAGTAGAAAGTGGGAATTACCTACACGGGGATGACTGTGTTTCTCTCCAGCCTTCCATTAGGGCAAGGGTTCCTCACACTGGTCCTACTGACATTTGGGGGAAGATATTTCTTTGTGGTACCATTTATCCCACCTAGTGGGCTTCCCTGGTGGCTCAGATGGTAAAGCGTCTGCCTGCAATTTGGGAGACCCGGGTTCGATCTCTGTGTCAGGAAGATCCTCTGGAGAAGGAAATGGCAACCCACTCCAGTATTCTGGCCTGGAAAATTCCATGGATGGAGGAGCCTGGTAGGCTACAGTCCATGGGGTCGCAAAGAGTAGGACACCACTGAACGACTTCACTTTCACTTGCCCTAGTGAGGGTGTTTACCAGCCTCCCTGCCTGCTGTGCAGTATATAGAAGCAGCAAACCATTTCCAACCACCAAAATGTTTCCACACGTTTCCAAGTGTCACTTTGGCGTGGAGCAAAATTCCCCACTACTCCTGGCCGCATTTGAGAACTACTGCCTCAATACTCTGATAGCACTGTGAAGAAAGATCCTCTAAAAAAAAGAAAAGAAAAAATGTAATAATATAAAATATTCCTTCTCTAGGCACAAAACTATTATACTCCAGTAAGAATGCCCCCACTCATAAATTTGACTTAGAGAACTCAGGAAATACATGCATTTTTTTTCAGTGCCAAAGTGCTGCCTCATTCTAGGGGCAGAATGTAAAAGACAGAGTGAATGGTTGTGCTCTATGCATGCAACGCCCATAGAATGCAGCTTGAATGGTGCTCCACCTCTCAGAGCTGAGAATGGCAATGGCCCTGAATTTCCAGATCCTGAAGAGATTCCTAGCATATGCCCCACTTTATGTTAGTCAGGATGGGCAAGGTTATGCTGTGGTAACAAACATACTGAAAAATCTCTGTGGCTTAGAACACTGAAGGTTTATTTTTCATTCACAACACATTTCCTATGAGGGTCAGAGACGACCTGCTCTCTGGTGTCACTCAGGAACCCAAGATGCTAGGGTCTATATCTCAACATATGCTTCCCCAATCTTTATGGCAGAGAGAAGTGGGCACTGCCATGTCTCACACTGGCAATCATGTTTCTGGAAATGGCAGTCATCATTTCTGCATGCTTTTTGCTGGCCAGACCAATTCATGAGGCCATGCCTAACCTCAGGGAGTTAGGAAAGGACAATTTTACTTTGCACCTGGGAGGAGGAATGTGAGAATATTTGTGAGCAGTCCTAATGACCACCATGGGTTTCCCTCATAGCTCAGTTGGTAAAGAATCCACCTGCAATGCAGGACAGCCAGGTTTGATTCCTGGGTAGGGAAGATCTGCTAGAGAAGGGAAAGGCTACGCACTCCAGTATTCTGGCCTGGAGAATTCCATGGGTTGTATAGTCCATGGGGTCACAGAGTCAGACATAACTGAATGACTTTCACTTCCAATGATCACCACAGCTTTGAAACACGGAGCATGGTACTATTATGGCCAAACTGTCACTGAAGAATCAATACATAAAATGATTCATCCGTGCCTTGCTACTTTATGATAGGGCCTCAAAAATGTTTTTTGGATAAAATGAGTATCTCCAAATATCCAGGTATTTTTTAGGAAGAGAAAGTTACACAGGAGTCATCTGTGTAGAAGATGTTCCAACCAAGTTTAAACCAAGATATAGGATCTGGTTGCATATGAACTGTGCCTTGTCCATATTAGTAGGGCTTACCAGGCCCTACTAATGTCTATCTATGTTAACAGAGGGTTGTGCAACCAGTGTTTTTGTTTTGATGATTTTTTTTTTTTTTTTTGGGCTGCGCTGTGTAGCGTGTGGGATCTTAGTTCCCTGACTAGGCATCAAACCCACTCTCTGCCCCCTGCATAGGAAGCATGGAGTTTTAACCACTGGACCCCTAGGGAAGTCCCACAATCAGAGTTTTGTGTAAAAAATTTTGTAGGTTCGTCTTTGGAAGATTGTAGTGACCTGTCCCCTATTTCCCAGCCCGCCTCTGTGGATCAAGAGATCTGAGCCCGCGGGAAGAGAGCAAGCTATAAACAAAGAACTTAAGGAGCGGGTTTGACCTTGAAAGATTGTGGATATAAGTAGTGTAATGTGGGTGCCTTGATGATGATGGAACATTGTGGAGTAGGAAAGAGGAGATGCCTCTTCACACCATCATGGATAGCCAGTGGGGTCCCATCAACAATGGGGTGGCGTCTTCCTGGCAGTGAAAGAGGAAGAATGATGGGGCTTTCTCAGGGGGCTTAGTGTACAGTGGACAATAATAAGGAGGCTGGGGTGGGGAAATAGCTGAGCTGCTCCTATGATCTCCCAGGAGTAAGACCAAGGCAGAGGGCTGACCTCTTGCAAATAAGCAGCTGAAGTTTTGGAACCAGAAGAGTCTGGGCATTAACTTAATATAATCTCCTTCATATCCAAAGGCTTGTGAAGCCTAGGGGAAATTCTAATTATGTGAGGATTTACGAACGATTTTAAAGATCTGTGAAATTGCAGTCTCTGAAAAGATTATAGACCTTTGATTTAGATAGTGATTCTCACTGAGCAAAATAGCTTTTGTGTGTCAGTAAAGCAGTAACATGGACAGTTACATTTAAAAAAATGAATATTGAATAGCTTGATTTGATCAGTTTTCTGAAAGTGTTGCTGTGTGTGTGTGTGTGTAGAAACGCGGAACTACTAATGAGCTATATCTATATGTGGGCTTCCCCAGCGGCTCAGTAGTAAACATCTCACCTGCCAACGCAGGAGATGCAGTTTCAATCCCTGGGTTGGGAAGATCCCCTGGAGAAGGGAATGGCAACCCACCCCAGTATTCTTGCCTTGGAAGTCCCATGGACAGAGGAGTCTTACAATCTACAGTCCACAGGGTCACAAAGAGTCGGACATGGCTCAGTGACTTAAAACAGCAACAGTAATATCTATATGTGGTATACATGTGTGAAATTATTTATTATGGGCATATCTTGGCTTACATACATTTGCTTAATGTTTACCTTCCATAGTACTTAGAATCCTTTATGGTTATAAATGCCCTGCTATTTAGGAAAGTGTGGTCTGGGAGTTGGGTCAAGTAGCACTCTTGGCTATCATCAAGCCATGAAGTGGGATCGCTTATTCCCAGGGAATGGTGAAACATTCCCTTCTCCGCCCATGGGGTGTCCGAGGCTAATGTATTATTTATGATGTTCATCCACGTGGTAAAGTTTATTTTTGTTAATTGCCTGTGAGTCAACAACTATACCACACTTTTCCAGGAGACAGTAGCTCATTTTCTAGTGTACACACTTTCAAGTTCTTTAAGAAGGAGGAGCCTAGAAAAGTGTTTTTGAAATCATCAACCTCCAGCAGAGAGACTGATGCATGTTCCTAGGACCCCCGTTGTTGACTTGCTTAGCAAGACAGAATTACAATTTGATATATAATGAACCTACAGAGGATGGGCTGGGGGAGGAAGGTGAGAACAGAGGCAAGTGAAGGCATTCCATGGCACTTGTTTTGTTCAGGATACGATGCAAATATTGATAAAGTTAAGCAGTGAGTGGGGGAAAATGTGATGGTGAACCTTCATAAATTAGGAACAACTATCAGAAAACAAAAATGGGTCATGTAATTTTCAAACAGCCAAAGAGTTTGGTCTATCTAATGGAAGTCAGGAAAGGAGAAGTAAAAAAAAAGTTGAGTAATTAGGATAAAATTAAAGTTAGATGGCAGAAATAAATCCTAATGTAGCAGTAATTACAGTAAATAGTAACTCACCAATTAAAAGGCAGAAGAACTCAGATTGGTTGTAGAACATAAAATATGGCAATACTTTGTCAATAAGAGAGTACTGAAGGAAAGAAATTGGTTAGACTAATAACAAAAGGATGAAAGAATATATATCCTAGACAAATGTGAACCAAAAGAAAGTTGGAAGAGTAATATAAATATCTGATGAAACAGAATTTAAGGCAAAAACCACTAAGGGCAAAGAGGGATGTGATATACTTGTAAACATAACCATAGAGTAATAATGTGTACACACACACATATATATACATATATATATATATATAATGAACATAAACTCACCTGATAACATAATCTTGAAACACATAAATGACAACTGATAGAACTATGGGAAGGAACAAATAAGTCAACAAAAATTACTGTGGGCAGGAATTTTAAAGCAGCTCTCTCAAACTGCTTAAGCAAGCCAAATATAAGCAAAGAAATGGCAACCAGCCCCAATATTCTTGCCTGGAGAACCCCATGGACAGAGGAGCCTGGCAGGCTATAGTCTGTGGGGTTGTAAGAGTTGGACATAACTTAGCGACTAAACCATTATAGGTATGAATAATACATTAAGGTGAGGAACTAGTTGATATGTATAGAATTCTATATCCAACAAACTGTAAAGATATTTTTTTCAGACTGGATTATTTTTTTAAAAATGACAATTCATCCAGGAAGGCTTCTGATTACAAAGAAGCCTATTTAATGGAGAGTTATGTTGTTTAATAAAAATGCAATAAGATGAGAAATCAATATAAAGAGAAAGCTAAAATATAGCTCATATTTGTAGTCTAACTCACAAGTCCTAAGGGAAGTTATGAAATACTTAGAACTAAATAGAACTAAAAAAACTGCTTATCAAAATTAGTTAGCTAAAGTAGCACTTAGAGGAAAATATAGCTTTAGATACGTTTATTTGGAAACAAGAAAGATTGAAAACACAGTATCAAAGAGTTCAAGAGGAGAATTGGAAAAAGAATAAACACAAAGAAATGAGAAAGACAGCTGTAATAAATATAAGATAATAAATTTAAAGAATACTAAAATATAATGGAGAAGATTAATGAAACCAAAATCTTGTACTTCAAAAAAAACACAAAACAGCTTAAAAGTAGAGTAGAGACAGTGTTTGGGTGGACTGATCAGGATAAGCAGAGATTGAACAAATAAAAAACTTACAGAATGAAAAACAGGGAAATAAAGTAGATACAGCTGAAAAAATATGAAAAATTATTATGAATAACTATCAATATACTTGAAAACTACATGTATAGGCAAATATGTTGCTGCTGCTGCTGCTGCTAAATCGCTTCAGTTGTGTCCGACTCTGTGCGATCCCATGGACTGTAGCCCACCAGGCTCCTCCATCCATGGGATTCTCCAGGCAAGAGTACTGGAGTGGGGTGCCATTGCCTTCTCCAGATAGACAAATATAAAATACCAAAATAGTGTAAGAGAAACTAACAATATTGAATAGACCAATAATCAATAATGAAATTAAAATTATATTCAGACTCTTTTCTCTCACAAAGGCTCCAGATCCAGTGGCTTTATTTGTAAGTTCTACCAAAAAAAAAAAAAAGTAAAAATAAATAACTCTGGGAAATAAAGAAAGTATAAAAGTATTAGAAATGACTTTATAAGACTGGCATATTATTGATTTCAAATTCTGTAAGAGTCAACACACAAGATCATTTGGCCTTTACACATAGATATAAGAATGCATGAAGAAATATTAGCTACAAAATAAAAGGATAAAAGTAGCAGGTGATCGTGGAGAGTTTAGCCCAGAAAAGCAGAGATGGTTCAACCTCAGAAAATGCACTGCTACATAAATCCAGGGGAGAAAAACCACTCAATCATCTCAGATATAAAAAGCCATCTTAATAAAGTTCAACATCAATTTATGATAAAAATATCTTGTAAACTATGTCTAGAAGGGGACTTCCTTAATGTGGTAAAGATGTATGCCTCCAACCTACAGCAGACAACATACTTCAGAGAAACTCTGGACCAGTCCCCTTTATGATTAGAAACATATGCTGCTGTTTAACACAGTGCCAAAGGTCCTGGCCAACTCTATAAGATAAAACCAAGTCAAAACAAAACAATACAGTCTAATGATTTGAAGGGAGGGTACTAAATTGTCATTTGCTGATGATATGATCTAAATAAAAATCTATAAGAATCAACAGGAAAAGATTAGAATAGAGAGTTAAGGAAATGTGCAGCACATAGATAAACTTAGAAAAATCAGTTGTGGTGGTATGGTTGCTCTCCGTACCACCAGCAAATAACTGGAAAATGAAATAGAAAACAGGATGCCTTCAAAATGGCAATAATTATCTAGCAATGAACAAAGAATATACATCATATCTATGGATAAAGTTTTAAGAAAATATGAAATGGTGAGCTTCTTCATGCTTATGAATGTTATACTTTAACATCATAAAGATATCAATTTTCTCTGAATTCATGTACAATTTCAGTGTGATCCAAAACAAAGTTCTAGTTAGTTTTTTTAAGGGATGTGACAAAATTATTCTATATACAGAAGAATGTAAATCCATGAATAAATGAGTTAGTTTGGAAAAGAAGAGGAAGAAAGTAGACTTCCACTACTAGATATTAAGACACAGTACAAAGAAAGAAATAAAGAGAGAGAAAGAAGAACAGTGTGCTATTGGTAGAAGAACGGAGAAATAGACCAAATAAGCAGACATATTGGTATGATAAAGGTCAGTGAGCTCTCAGACAATCATTTAATAGAAGGTGTTGAGAATACTGGCTCACTATACAGAGAAAGACAAAGCTAAATCCCTACCTTACACCATATACAAAGTGCATCTCAGATAGATGAAGAGGTATAATGTGAAAAGTAAAACTAAGATGTTAATAGAAGAGGTAGACTGATGGGACCTAGGGTGAAGGAAGGACTCCTACAACATGGCCTAAAGAACAAATCATAGATGATAACTGATGTTTTTAATTACACACAAAAAGAGTTCAGCTTAAAAAAGACAACATAGACAAAATTTACAGATGAGAGATTAGGAAAACAAATCTGCAATGTCTAAGACCAATGAGAAACCAATGTATAGAATACAAGGAACTCTTCCAATAAGAGAAAAGACTATAGAAAAAAAGGGACAAAGGATGTGAATACCAATTCATAGCAGGGGTAAACCTAAATAACTAGCAAAATATAAAGAGATGCTCAAACTCAGCAATATTCAGAGAAATGCAACTTAAAATAAGAATAGAGTAACATTCTATTCCCATTTTAATTGAAAAGTTTATAATCAATTTAATTGGCTAATGGATGGGTTGGATATAGGAACCCTCCTATCCTACTTGTGGAAATGGAAACTGGCCAGTCACCCAGGAGAGCAACTGGGCAGGGCTTACTTAAATGATTTGTGTGTAAGGAGGTAGAGACTTAAAAACCCACTTGTGGGTGATTTCAGAAAATAGTCTTTGCATGAATCCAGAGGAAGACACAGACGCAAATGCTCCGTACATATATAGTGTTTGTGGCATTCTACATGTCAGAGGGGGAGTAGTTCAGCACAGCATGGTGAGCAGATAATGAAACGCCATGTAGTAGCTACAGGACACAAAATCGTGGTACTCATAGCAACAGGGACCAAACTTGAATACACAGAACTCAACTGAAAACGGAAAAATACGTGGTTCACAGCCCAGTGCTATTTTTGTAAATTACAAAATGCATATACACACAATAAACAATTCTACACCTTACAGAGCTATGGTTTTTCCAATCAGATCAGATCAGATCAGTCGCTCAGTCGTGTCCGACTCTTTGCGACCCCATGAACTGCAGCACGCCAGGCCTCCCTGTCCATCACCAATACCCGGAGGTCACTCAGACTCACATTCATCGAGTCAGTGATGCCATCCAGCCATCTCATCCTCTGTCGTCCCCTTCTCCTCTTGCCCTCAATCCCTCCCAGCATCAGTCTTCTCCAATGAGTCAACTCTTCGCATGAGGTGGCCAAAATACTGGAGTTTCAGCTTTAGCATCATTCCTTCCAAAGAAATCCAAGCTGAGCCCCAAAGAATTGATGCTTTTGAACTGTGGTATTTGAGAAGACTCTTAAGAGTCCCTTGGACTGCACGGAGATCAAACCAGTCCATCCTAAAGGAAATCAATCTTGCATATTCATTGGAAGGACTGATGCTGAAGTTGAAACTCCAATACTATGGCCACCTGATGCAAAGGGCCAACTCATTGGAAAAGACCCTGATGCTGGGAAGGATTGAAGGCTGGAGGAGAAGGGGACAACAGAAGGTGAGATAGTTGGATGGCATCACTGACTTGATGGACATGAATTTGAGCAAGCTCTGGGAGTTAGCAATGAACAGGGAAGTTTGGCATGGTGTAGTCCATGGGGTCACAAAGAGCTGAACATGAATGAACAACTGAACTGAATTGAAAATTTTACAGAGATACCTACAAATTTATGGATACATATAAAGTACATTTGAACTGTTGCCTGTGAGGGATAAAGGGAGTGGGAACTTTTTATAAGGAAGTCAATAAGTAAATAAAATAAGAGAACAGACTTGCCTGGATTGATGAAGAAAAATAGGCCATGAATGAGATGTAAGATAAATGCAACCAACTGTCTCTGAAATCCAGAATGCCAGGAAAGTAACTCTATGTGCACACATTTCCGCCCACATATATTTTCTCTGTTTCCTCATTTGCCACTTAATACAGACAACCTAATATGAGAGGTTTTAAAACTAAGTCACCTTTGAAAGGAAGAACTAAATTTCCGGCTCCTGCAATTTGGAAGAAACAAGGGGTCTCCATCCTTAATTTAGAGGGGTTCAGTCCAGTGTTCATCACCTGCTCCTCACACCTGGTTTTACTTGGCCTCCTGTTGTAGCCTACAGAAGAATTCCAGGGAGACCTTCTGTTTTCAAAATCAAGGCTTTAGAACAGGCATCTCTGCCTGGCCCCCTATTTTGCCTACACAGACTTTCTAATTGATTGATGCTTTCCCTTCCATCAAGCTGCATCAGTTATATTAGCAGCTTTATGGTCTGATATCTGATCCCTTGGCAATCCCACAAGGCGAACGTAGGTTGTTACAGGCAACCAAGTCCTCAGACAATGTCCAGGTTTCCCAGATAATAACTTCTCAAGATTTATTTTTTTTCATTAAGAGTCTGTTAGATTCCCTAAATTTTATTTGTAACACGGTACAAAGGAGAATTAATTGAATGTCAGGGACTTTTCCTTCTGCGGTGGCCTTTATGCTTGCCTAAAAGTAAAAAATAAACCATTATAGAGCCCCAGATAGATCAACTCAACTAACTCCTGCCTTCAGCTTTGGTTACAGCTATCTCGGTTTATTGGTCCTATTTTCAGAAAACTCTTGGACGTAATATTTTCCCACTTCCATTCAGCCTCCTCGTGAGGGAATTCCCCTTTATAGTGATTCCCACATCCTCCACGAGGCTGGTTTCAGCTTCAGTTATTATTTTGTTCAATGAAGACAGAGCATCTGGAAAATATCCTTTGTTCAATAAATGTTCATGAATCTAAGCCTCTTAATAGTTCCCCAAGCAGTCTTTATTTCTCTCCCTAATCAATTTTTGTTATAGCAACATTTCTATTGGTGATAATTCCGAGGAAGGCTGTAATTCTAGGTATTTAGCAGATTTCCTATTAATAACAGATTTCATTACTGTGGGGGCATACCTGGAATCTGTCACAATATACAGCTTATCAGAAGAACCCAGTGTTCTTCCTATAGATTTGGTGCTGACTTAGTCTCCGTCATTCAAGTAAGGTTAGTAGATGCTGTTTCTCCACAAATTACCAGTCTCTTGAGTGGTAGAAACATGTCATTAATGTAGAATACTCCATTTATTAAAAGTATTAAATTTTGCTATTTCTTGGTATGACAAGTTCAGGGGTCACAGAGGTCAAGGCCTTTAGTGTGCACACCTGTGCTGCAGGGACTCTGGGTAGAATAATTGGGAATCTTGACAGTTTCCAGTTCCCTTGATCTTGAGCACATCTCTGTGTCTAATTAAACTTATAGAAACATATCTGTGTTTGGAAGGCAGTTTTCCCTCTAATTAGTTGGATGGCCTTGAATATATTAATTCCCCTCCTTAGCCTCAGTGTTCTCACCTATGAGATGACAATTCCTTCATTCACTTAGCAAGCACTTATTTTATTTGTTTAGTTTTTAATTTATTTATTTTTAATTGGAGGGTAATTGCTTAGCAATGCTGTGATGGTTTCTGCCATACATCAACATGAATCAGCCATAGGTATATACATGTCCCCTCCCTCTTAGCACCTCCCTCCCACCCCTCTAGGTTGTCACAGAGCACCAGGCTGAGCTCCCTACATCATACCGCAACTTCCCATTAGCTATCTGTTTACACATGGTAATGTATATGCTTCAATGCTACTCTCTAGATGCGTCCCACCCTCTCCTTCCTCTGTTGTATCCGTAAGTCTGTTCTCTAAGTCTCTATTCCTGTCTTGCAGATAGGTTCATCAGTACCAGTTTTTCTAGATTTCATATGTATATAATGTGTGTGTGTGTGTGCATGTGTATGTATGTGTTGATATACTATATTTATTTTGTTGTTATTGTTCAATCACTCAGTTGTGTCCGACTCTTTGCGACCCTATGAACTACAGCACACCAGGCATCCCTGTTCTTCACTAACTCCCAGAGTTTGCTCAAACTCAGGTCCATTGAGTCAATGATGCCATCCAACCATCTCATCCTCTGTCACTCCCTTCTCCTTTTGCCCTCAATCTTTCCCAGCATCAGAATCTTTTCCAATGAGTTGGCTCAAATATCGGGTGGCCAAAATATTGGAACTTCAGTTTCAGCATCAGTCCTTCCAATGAATATTCAGGGTTGATTTCCTTTAGGATGACTTGCTTGTTCTCCGTGAAGTCCAAGGGACTCTCAAGAGTCTTCTCCAACACCACAATTCAAAAGCATGAATTCTTTGGCACTCAGCCTTCTTTCTCACATCCGTACATGACTACTGGAAAAACCATAGCTTTGACTATTCCAACCCTCCTCGGCAATGTGATGTCTCTGCTTTTTAATACACTACCTAGGTTTGTCATAGCTTTTCTTCCAAGGAGCAAGCATTTTTAATTTCATGGCTGCAGTCACCATCCACAGTGATTTTGGAGCCCAAGATAATAAAGTCTATCACTGTTTCCATTATTTCCCCATCTGTTTGCCATGAAGTGGTGGGACCAGATGCCATGATCTAAGTTTTTTTGAATATTGAGTTTTAAATCAGCGTTTTCACTCTCCTCTTTCACCTTCATCAAGAGGCTCTTTAGTTTCTTTGCTTTCTGCCATAAGGGTGATTTCATCTACATATATGAGATTATTGATATTTTCCCCGCAATCTTAATTCCAGCTCGTGCTTCAACCAGTCTGGCATTTCAAACGATGTGCTCTGCATATAAGTTAAATAAGCAGGGTGACAAGATAGAGCCTTGACGTATTCCTTTCCCAGTTTGGAACCAGTCCGTTGTTTTGTGTCTGGTTCTAACTGCTGCTTCTTGACCTGTATACAGATTTCTCAGGAGGCAGGTAAGGTGTTCTGGTATTCCCATCTCTTTAAGAATTTTCCATAGTTTGTTGTGATCCACCAGTCAAAGGGTTTAGCATAGTCAATGAAACAAAAGTAGATGTTTTTCTGGAATTCCCTTGCTTTTTCTATGAACCAACGGATGTTTCCAATTTGGTCTCTGGTTTGTTTTAGCAAGCACTTATTAAATACCCGCTATATGTGAAGCCAGGCTTCAGCAATATGTGAACCGTGAACTTCCTGATGTTCAAGCTGGATTTAGAAAAGGCAGAGGAACCAGAGATCAAATTGCCAACATCCGCTGGATCATCGAAAAAGCAAGAGAGTTCCAGAAAAACATCTATTTCTGCTTTATTGACTATGCCAAAGCCTTTGACTGAGTAGATCACAATAAACTGTGGAAAATTCTGAGAGAGATGGGAATACCAGACCACTTGATCTGCCTCTTGAGAAAGCTGTATGCAGGTCAGGAAGCAACAGTTAGAACTGGTCATGGAACAACAGACTGGTTCCAAATAGGAAAAGGAGTACGTCAAGGCTGTATATTGTCACCATGTTTATTTAACTTATATGCAGAGTACATCATGAGAAATGCTGGACTGGAGGAAACACAAGCTGGAATCAAGATTGCCGGGAGAAATATCAATAACCTCAGATATGCAGATGACACCACTCTTATGGCAGAAAGTGAAGAGGAACTAAAAAGCCTCTTGATGAAAGTGAAAGTGGAGAGTGAAAAGGTTGGCTTAAAGCTCAACATTCAGAAAACGAAGATCATGGCATCTGGTCCCATCACTACATGGGAAATAGATGGAGAAACAGTGGAAACAGTGTCACACTTTCTTTTTCTGGGCTCCAAAATCACTGCAGATGGTGACTGCAGCCATGAAATTAAAAGACGCTTACTCCTTGGAAGGAAAGTTATGAGCAACGTAGATAGCATATTCAAAAGCAGAGACATCACTTTGCCAACAAAGGTTCGCCTAGTCAAGGCTATGGTCTTTCCTGTGGTCATGTATGGATGTGAGAGCTGGACTGTGAAGAAGGCTGAGCGCCGAAGAATTGATGCTTTTGAACTGTGATGTTGGAGAAGACTCTTGAGAGTCCCTTGGACTGCAAGGAGATCCAACCGGTCCATTCTGAAGGAGATCAGCCCTGGGATTTCTTTGGAAGGAATGATGCTAAAGCTGAAACTCCAGTATTTTGGCCACCTCATGCGAAGAGTTGACTCATTGGAGAAGACTGATGCTGGGAGGGATTGAGGGCAAGAGGAGAAGGGGACGACAGAGGATGAGATGGCTGGATGGCATCACTGACTCGATGAATGTGAGTCTGAGTGACCTCCAAGAGCTGGTGATGGATAGGGAGGCCTGGCGTGCTGCAGTTCATGGGGTCGCAAAGAGTCGGACACGACTGAGCGACTGATCTGATCTGATATGTGAAGCAATGTTTCAGGAGCTGTGTAAAGAACTGCAAACAAGACAGGCAAAGTTGCCCCTTTGGTGGAGTTCACATTCTTGTTGAAACTTAGAGCACAAACAAAATATACAATAGTGACATAGTGCAAATATAATAGTACAGTTAACCCTTGAGCAATTCAGGGATTAGGGGCACCAACCACCAGCACATTTGAAAATCCATGTACAACTTTTGATTTTCCCCAAATTAGCTACGACTAGCCTAATTTTATTTAAAGATTTTTTTTAAAAATGTAGACCATTTAAAAGTCTTTATTGAATTTGTTACAGTTTTGCTTCTGTTGTTTATATTCTGGTTTTTTAGCTGTGATGCATGTGGGAACGTCACTTCCCAACTAGCGATCAAACCCATATCCCCTGTACTGGAAGGTGAAGTCTTAACCACTGGGAGAGCCAGGGAAATCCCTAGCCTATTGTTGACTGGAAACCTTACTGATAATAGAAACAGTTGATTAACACATATTTTGTATGTTTTGTGTATTATATACTATGTTCTTCAAAGTAAACTAGGGAAAAATGTTATTAAGAAAATCATAAGAAAAAGAACGGAGAAGGCAATGGTACCCCAACTCCAGTACTCTTGCCTGGAAAATCCCATGGATGGAGGAGCCTGGTAGGCTGCAGTCCACGGGGTCGCTAAGAGTCGGACATGACTGAGCGACTTCACTTTCAATTTTCACTTTCATGCATTGGAGAAGGAAATGGCAACCTACTCCAGTGTTCTTGCCTGGAGAATCCCAGGGATGGTGGAGCCTCGTGGGCTGCCGACTATGGGGTCACATAGAGTTGGACACGACTGAAGTGACTTAGCAACTAAGAAAAAGAAAATACATTTGTAGTACTATACTGCATTTTTTAACTTATTTTTTTTGTATTTTTTAACTAGTTTTTATTGATACTGTAAGTTTATTTTGTTCTTTTACAAAATGAATCATCTGTCAGTACTTATATCAATACTGCTTTATAATATGCAAAACATTGTAGATGTTATACATATTACTATCACTAGACATTGAAAATGAAAAGATAATATAAGAGAGAAATTCGTATTTACAGGTATGACTATTCATGTATTGAGAATGAAGATGTAGCAATATGATTATTTCATTCTAGCCTAGTGTAATCCATATAATTGCTTCACAGTAGCCTAGCCTGTTGGAGAAGGCAATGGCACCCTACTCCAGTACTCTTGCCTGGAGAATCCCATGGACCGAGGAGCCTGGTAGGCTGCAGTCCATGGGGTCACTAAGAGTCGGACACGACTGAGTGACTTCACTTTCACTTTTCACTTTTCACTTTCATGCTTTGGAGAAGGAAATGGCAACCCACTCCAGTGTTCTTGCCTGGAGAATCCCAGGGACAGGGGAGCCTGGTGGGCTGCCGTCTCTGGGATCACACAGAGTCAGACATGACTGAAGCAACTTAGCAGCAGCAGCAGCAGCCTAGCCTGTACACTAATAAAGGAATCGATATACAATTTTTATGACATACAGTATTATAGTCATATTCATAATACAGAATTGGAAACATTTTTACATTGACTATCTCCACTTAATGTGATCATAGACTGATATGCAGTCTTTCCAATTATAATCTAATTCTGCAAGAGAGGCATACCATATGATGGTGTAGTTTTTTAAAAGCAAAGTTATATAATAGTAAGAAAACTACACATTATTAATTTTATATTAAATATCACTCATCTTATGCCTTTGTAAGGATAGTCTAGTCCCTCTCTACCTCTATTTTACCTTCATGACGTAACTAACTTTTTCTTAATTTTTTTGGTATTTCCAGGCAGCAGAGTTTGTCTGAAAGTTTTTTTCAAGTTGCCATAAATCTCCAAGAAATTTTCCATACATTTATTTTAAAAAGTCCACATATAAGTGGACTCACCTAGTTCAAACTCATGTTGTTCAAGGGTCAGCTGTACTTACCTTATAGAGCAGTTGTGTTACTTATCCAAAGGACATGTTACAAGGATTAAATGAGGAAACACACTTGTGTGGCTAGTGTGTAATGTGTGCCAACCAATGGTATTGGGTTGACCAGAAAGTTTGGGTGTTTTTGTAACATCTTACAGAAAAGCCAGAAAGAGCATTTTGACCAACCCAACAGTCAGCTGAGCAGAATAACAGTAGTTTAAAGGCCATTGCTTTTTCTGTCCTCTTGGAGAGACCAGTGGGTGTGGTGGTGAAGATGCAGCAAATACTCTTGAAATGAGGCTAATATGCCCATGAAAGTATTTTTCATGGAAAAAATGTTGCAAAAGAAACACTAGTGCCCCTTGGTTTCCTAAGACAGAGAGTGTGGGGGATGTATATGGAGGTGGAGTTTATACTCCTGTCTGTGTAGCAAACCTCCTGCCTGGCACCTCCCTTCCCACCCCATGCACTTCACTCTACCCAGAGAAGCCATTAGAATTATTTCCCAGCAAGCATCAGAGCAGACCTTGGCTCTGATTTGAGGCTCACTTATAATTAAGTTGCAGCATCCATGCATGCATGTAGTTGAGTGGGTGGGAGTGAGAGGTGGGCAGCCTCCCCAGGCCAGTGTTCTTCCTCTCTTGTCTTTCCTGTATACTCATTGAGGATTTTTTTTTTTTTTTTTTAAAGTCTTTAATGAATTTGTTACAATATTGCTTCTGTTTTATGTTTTGGTTTTTTGTCTGGAGACATGTGGGATGCTAGCTCCCAGACCAGGGATTGAACTCTCACCCTCTGCACTGGAAGGTAACTGGCCTGCCAGGGAAGTCCCTTCTCATTGAGGATCTTGTTATTATTTTTTTTTTTTTTTTAATATCATGGCCCAGCCTCTGTTTCCTTGGACCAAATAGAGGATATCCTGGGGCCTCTCCGACTGAGACACATTCTAAATTCTAGGTAGTTCTTGTCCTCTTCATCCCTTTAGGACTCAAGCTTGGAGAGGGAAGAAGCTACTCTATCTGTTGAGACTGAGCTGGGCCTGGCCACGCACATTGGCCTGTCTTTGTGGAGCCCTGACTATTCCTTGGCATTGTTCAGAAGCCTGGCTCAGGCTCCCAGCTTCATAAAACCATTTAATATATAGTCATTTGACAGACTGAGAATATCTCTGGTACTATAATTTGTGGTCCTTTTGGAAGGGACTGTGAAATATGATTGAAAGGCACTTTGGCGGAAGGAAAAGAGAAGTGGGGTGGCTAAACAAGTCAGCAGAAATCAAGTCTGAATTTGTGAACCACTCAGCGGGGCACAAGCCAGGACATTGGAAATAAATCAAAATGAGCCAACACATTTTTATATTATTCTTATTCAAATATTTGTTACATCCATTACAACACTGAGGTCTATTGACCTTTTCTTGGGAACGCTGATTCTCGGGTTGTTGGCTTTTGTTTCCCTAAAGTCAGTAATAATTGTTTGAACTCCCTGGCATTGCCATTGACCATGAAGCCAGTGGGATATACGTGAAGAAACAAATGCTTTCTCTGACTGCCCATCTCTGCCTGAACTGGCTAAGTCTCTGAGCCTTGAAGGCTTAACAAGCCAACACAAACATGCTGATTCCCCCAATCTGGTCAAAAAGAGTCTGATCGGGTTACAGTGAATTCCACTTCTTGCTCCTGGAAAATGCAGCCAGGTCGAACAGGTTCAGATACGTTACAACAGACTAGATGTGAGCGTCCCTTTAAAAAGACAAAACGCCGACTTGCTTGTAGGAATTTGACGCGATACAGATTTGAAAATATCCTGTGCAAAGATTTTCATGTTGGGTATCCTGACTGGTACCTGGTAAGGTAAATTCATTAACCAGATTGCATTTCAAGCCCAAAGAGGTATGTCCTAAGTGAACATGATTTAAGAGCCCAGGGCCACGTGGACTTCTTGAAGCAGCTGTGTTAGACGTTCAAGTTAAGTTGGGGCATGAGTGACCTCTAACATCTAAAGGAGCATTTATTCCTTGTAAGTTTATCCTCCAATTTTTAAAAAATAGTGTTTGCTGACATACAGCCTTCATTAAGCTACCAGAGACTTAATAGCAGGAAGTTGTGTACAGATAAACCCAATGTGGTTGTCAGGGAAGAATGGGACTTAGTCAATTAAAATCATTAAAGGATATTTGAAATGCCTTTCTAATAGGGTGCCTAAGCAGTCCACACATTCAAATAAAGGAGAAACATCTTATCTCATTCCACAGTTCTTCTTGGGGCCAAAAGATTCTCCCTTGAACTCACTCTGTTTATAGATGGCAAGGAACGAGGTTTATTTGAACTGATTTTGTTTTGAGTTTGTGTGGGTTTTTCCTCTCAACTGCAGAATGTATTCTTTCAGTTCCTGAGTCTCTAAGCCTGGGTTATTTTTTTATTTTATTTTTTTTGTAGCCGTGCCAGAGTTTATCACCACTCACTTCTGGATAGTGTTAATGCAACAGTCACTTCCTGTCTGCAAAACAATCGTAACATTCACCAGAGTTCTGGGTGTTAAGGCCACGTGGGGGATTGTTACCTGAAATGGCTAAAAAAGTTAGTGCAAGATGCTGACACTGTTTATGGAGAAATATTGTTCTAGGTTCAACACGTGCCCATCAAACACATGGGAAGGATAAAGCAGACCTGAGAACAGACCAGAGGGGGTCCCTTTGTTAGTGTTTACTTAAGAGTGCCTTATGGAGCCTCTGGGCCTCACTGCATGGAGCGTTCGTCTGTAAGTAGCAGGAATTCCAAGGACAGGGGTCTGTTAATGTAGAGCAGGGGCTCTCATACTTCAGCCCACATCAGAATCACTGGAGCATTGATGAAAACATGCACTTGAAGGCCCATTTCCAGAGTCTACAATCAGTCACTCATGGCTGGTGGTGGAGGGGGCGTGGTGACGAGGTGGGCATGTTCTTGAGAAGAGCATTTCTAACAAGTTCCCAGGGGATGCTAACGCTGCTGGTCCCAGGAGCACATGTAGAGAACCACTGCCAAGGAACCACAGGGAGGTCAAAGGGGGATGTAACTCCATGCTGGAGTGAATATTGGCTTGGCCTCAAAATTCGTTTTGGTGTTTCCATAATACCTTTAGGAAAAACCTGAACAAACCCTTTGGTCAAGCCCATACTTCAATTCTTTGTCCCATTTAAACATGATAATATCTTACAAAAGATAATTTTGTCGTGGCTTGAAAGGTGAAAACAGTCATTCCTGGCTTCATAGAATACATGTATTTTAACAAAGTAGTATACAAACAAATGAACAAAGTATTCAGTTCAGTTCAGTTCAGTCGCTCAGTCGTGTCTGACTACTTGCGACCCCATGAATCGCAGCATACCAGGCCTCCTTGTCCATCACCAACTCCTGGAGTTCACTCAGACTCACGTCCATCGAGTCAGTGATGCCATCCAGCCATCTCATCCTCTGTCGTCCCCTTCTCCTCCTGCCCCCAATCCCTCCCAGCATCAGAGTCTTTTCCAATGAGTCAACTCTTCGCATGAGGTGGCCAAAGTAGTGGAGTTTCAGCTTTAGCATCAGTCCTTCCAAAGAAATCCCAGGGCTGATCTCCTTCAGAATGGACTGGTTGGATCTCCTTGCAGTCCAAGAGACTCTCAAGAGTCTTCTCCAACACCACAGTTCAAAAGCATCAATTCTTCAGTGCTCAGCCTTCTTCACAGTCCAACTCTCACATCCATATATGACCACTGGAAAAACCGTAGCCTTCACTAGACAGATCTTTGTTGGCAAAGCAATGTCTCTGCTTTTGAATTTGCTATCTAGATTGGTCATAACTTTCCTTCCAAAGAGTAAGCGTCTTTTAATTTTATGGCTGCAGTCACCATCTGCAGTGATTTTGGAGCCTCCAAAAATAAAGTCTGACACTGTTTCCACTGTTTCCCCAACTATTTGCCATGAAGTGATGGGACCAGATGCCATGATCTTCATTTTCTGAATGTTGAGCTTTAAGCCAACTTTTTCACTCTCCTCTTACACTTTTATCAAGAGGCTTTTGAGTTCCTCTTCACTTTCTGCCATAAGGGTGGTGTCACCTGCATATCTGAGGTTCTTGATATTTCTCCCGGAAATCTTGATTCCAGCTTGTGCTTCTTCCAGCCCAATGTTTCTCATGATGTACTCTGCATGTAAGTTAAATAAGCAGAGAGAATGAAGTATAGATGAATCCTATTTGCTTGCTGATCTTGTGAATCAAGTCAGGGACAGAGTCCCTTATGGCAGAATTCCCTGGGAGCACTAAGGAGGGGCACTTAGTTAAGGAAGGGGCTCAATGTCATGCTCATGGCATCCTGGGTGTAGGATTCTGGGTTGGAACCATACCATTTTCTCAATTCTCAAGTGCTCCGGCCAGCCTCTTTGTTACTGATCATTCTACCTTAACTCTTGGCACTGCCCTCATCAGCAGAAAATTCTCCTGTTCCTGTAGATTGACTGATTATATATTTATATATTTCACACTCTTGGAATTTAGCTCTCCAATTTTCACCTGAGCATTTTCATATCCGATGTTAGCAGACATTTCAAAAACTGTTACATCAACCTTCCACCATACCCTGAGACTGCCTTCAGTTGAAGTCTTCAGGGTTATGGAAAGTAAACCACACACCCAAAATGAAATCACATGAAATCAAGGTGAAATGTGTCAGGTCTTCCACTTTGTAGTATTTTTAAGAGGGAACAAGTAGCAAAATCGACTCGTCGTGAACGCAATAGAGAATTTCACTGCTTGATTGTCTTTCTCAATTGAAACCCTGTTTCACAGACTGTACTTCCCACACTGGGGGCAGCACCCAGGAATCATTTCTTTGGGAAAATTCAGAAGGAATTTGCAGAATGTGAATGATCCATTATCTTCAGGATCCAAAACATGGCAGCCAGTGTCAGGCATACGTATCACATGCTGGGCTTGTAGTTCAGTATCAGACCGAGCTACAGTAAAATCACATGTGTTGCTGCCTGAGGCTTAGAAATTGGAAAGGTAGAGGAGAGGTGGTTTTAGTTGGGGAATAACTCTTCGTGTACAAGGACAGGGGTGGCAGGGGGTGGCGTGGGGGGTGGGGGAAGGAGGGGAAAAAAAAAAGACTGTTCCATCTCTTCCGAGTTATCATTTTGGCCTCCCAGGCTTATCCATTTTCGGAAGCCGTTGGGACTTCTGAAGAAGTCAGGATTGTCTTTGCCTCTCTCCTATACTGTCTCCTTTTTCATCTCCTTTCACCCCTGTCTCTGCTCTGCTCTGCTCTATCTCTTTTATAGCAGAGCTTCCATGGAGCTGGCCTTCTGGCTGCTTTTCCCTTCCCTGCAGGGAACCACATTCGACAATCCTTGCTCATTGCCCCAATCCACCTGCCCTGAATAGTCTCACCCATAACGCCTTGGGCGCCCCATGCTTCCTCATAGATGTGCTGCAAAGGATAATTGCGGTTTCTCAGTTACAGGCTTGATATGAGGCGACAGTTTAGTGGTCAGTCCAGCTGTACTGGGAGTTAAAATTATCCACGCTTGTCTGCACTCTGCTTACCGAGCTGTAGGATTCCACCTTTTTCCAGTTGATTTAGCCTTCTCTCCCCTGTGGAGTGTACAGCCTGGATCCTTTTGCCTGCTCAGAAATTGGCTCCTGGGGTCTTTAGGAGTTTGTCAGACCCAGGGGATAATGAAGAGGTCTGGCGTGTGCAGATTTCTCCCTTTGATGAGTTGCAAGAGACCATTGTTTTTAAAGTGGCTAAATGACTAGTTGTTCCCCTCCCAGGAGGAAAAGGATTACTAAATTATATTCTTTCCCCTGTGCTGGTTCCTTCCCTATTTTGTCTCTGAATTTGCTCCAGGTAAATTTTCCATCTTTGAGGAGCCTTGTTGTATATCCATCATCTAGTTAAGAAATGGAAATACCATGAAGGGTCCATGGATCCCTTGGTTTCAAGTTTTGTGGTTTCAAACACCATCCTATGGATTTCAAGAGAAGCTGTGCTTAGGATTGACATGCACTTTTCTCTAAAAGCTCATCCAGGAGGCATATTTTCAGAAGTTAGTCACATCCACCTTTAAGCACCTTCCTTGTGTGCCATCTGAATGCTTTTACCTTACCTTCTTTGTTCATGTGAACTGCCTGTGTTTTCCTTATGGAAATCCTGTGTGCACTTTAATCAGGAAAAGAGAAGGGGCAGAAGAAATAGCCCATCGATTAAAGCTTCATCGGCATTAGCTTCCTGGGTAGGGAAATGTTTATGAATTTACAGAGTGTATTTTCTCTCTGGCTTTATCAGAGCTTTGTGTGCAATATTCTGGAGTCTCTAGAAGAAATGTTTCCAAATGGTTTTCAAGGCAGCACTCCTCCAGTGTTTTCTCACTTTTTCAAGTAAAGAAATCAAGTCGCCTCCTATAATATTCATTTCTTTAGTCATAAAATGTACTGTAAGTTCAATATTGTGCTAGAGACAGAAATGAGTCAGACAGCTTATACCCACCAAGGAATTTGCTTTCTAGTGTTGTGGGTAGAAGGAGGTCCAGGGTACAGTGAGAATACTAGTTAAAAAAAAAAAAAAAAGGAGTAGGTGGGGGACAAGTCAAGTTCCAAGTGGAAGAGTTGGAGTGGAAAATTTCCTAGAGAAGATGCTCCAGAAGCTGTGTTATAAAAGATGAGGTCCTGTTGACCTGGAGACAAGGAGAAGGGCAGGTATCTTGGTGGGTGGGAGGGCAGGGCCAGGATGAGCAGACGCATGGGATCGTGAACCCAGCTGGTGAGCTTAGAGGCAGCCTGGGATGCCATATGCATGAATCTTTCCTGCTATTTAGGTTTGGGCAGCTTCAGTCATGAGCAATTTTGTGTGCACTTAAGGGCAGATCTTCCTCCCAGTAGAGATTTGTATCCTCTTTCTCATAATGAAACCCAGAGTCTCTTTTGGGCTCATCCGTAAACCAGAGAAAACACAAAGTCAGGACTCATCTCATTCTCCTCCACACACACTGGAACTCCAAAATAGAAACCACTCTCCACTGGATTCTCTGTTCTCCCAACATCACCAGCGTGTGGGGTGAGAACTGTGTGCAGCTGAAGCAGGGGCTGCAATTATGATGAAAGTGGACGACTCCTTCATGACCTTGATCTCAGCGTGCCTTGACGGAGCCCGAGTCTGTCTGTCTCTCCACAGTTGGAGCCTGGCCCTGATTCTAGCAGATTTAATAGCTGCTCATTTATTTTTCCAGTCTTCATCAACATGCTTCTAAGTAACTGTCTTCACATCCCATTACCATTTTTCTAGAATCTTCCCTGCAGAGGAAAACCAACACACCAAGCCGCCACTCTGGTTAAACGTTGGCAGATGCCTTGTAAAGTTTTCATAAAACATACATTAAGCAATTCAGAGAAAGCCTGTTGTAACAAGCCGTTTGATTTTCATGAGCTATCTGCACTGAAAGAGTTTTGTCATATTTACACTATGTCTTTCACTTACTAGTTTCCTTTTAAGCTAAAAAAGAAAAAAAAACAGAGAGAGGAGAAATAAAAAAGATGAGTTCCTTTTCAGGGTAAAGACAGAAATTTTCTTGTTCACAAAATTGTCCTGTAGCCATGTGGTCTATGCCATACATAACAGACACATGAGCCCTGAAAGATGAACCCCTCTTTGCCCCTCAGGAGTACTTCCTATCTTTAGTATAACAAGATGTTATTAGATAGATAAATAACAACATTTCTTAAAAAAAAAAAAAAAAAGTAGCCATTTTTGTGGAGGTTGAGGATTGGGCAAACCATGACACCCAACAAGAGGTGAAACCAGAAATGGTTGGTGCTTACCACGGGTTGCTGTCTAATCAGTATGGACTTGAAACTACCCGGTAACTCCCTGTCCGTGGAAAATAAAGTAGTCATTCAAAAGTGAAAATCACAAGTTTTAAGCTCTTTTTAGACAAGATAGATGCTTCCTGGAAGACCTGTTAACCCGTGGATCATCCGGTTGTTAGTCAGTGGCAGCAAAACCAAAGGTACAGCTTGGTGACCCGACGCTTCTGAGGCTGAACGTAGTCCAGGGATGGGTTTGTTATTTACGTGGAAAGGCAGTGGTTCTGATGTGGACGTTGGGTCATGATTCTTGTCATGTTTCCTATCAAGGTGTGTATCTCAGCAAGAGCCATCAGTCTCTTTCTAGTTTATACGAGGGACAGCATTCCAGGCAAGCAGCCAGTTGAATAAGGGGTCTGTGTTATACAAAGTTTCAGCACCTGGGGAAGCGTTTGTGTATGTAGGTGCATATTTCTGTGCGTATATATTCACAAGCCTTGTCCAGCCTCAGGTCCCCTGAAAGCAGAGCCTGAAACGAAGGCTTGCACACAGATGGTTTGTTTGAAAAGTGATTCTTCATGGCACGTTGATGGGGGAAATGTAGAAACAGTAACAGATTTTATTTTCTTGGGCTCCAAAATCACTGTGGACAGTGACTGCAGTCACAAAATTAAAAGATACTTGCTTCTTGGAAGAACAGCTATGACAAACCTAGACAGTGTATTAAAAAGCAGAGACATCACTTTGCTGACAAAGGTCCATCTAGTCAAAGCTATGCTTTTCCAGTAGTCATGGACGGATGTGAGAGTTGGACCATAAAGAAGGCTGAGCGCCAAAGAACTGATGCTTTCAAATTGTGGTGTTGGAGAGAGTCTCCTGGACAGCAAGGAGATCAAACCCGTCAATCCTAAAGGAAATCATCCCTGAATATTCATTAGAAGGACCGATGCTGAAGCTGAAGCTCCAATACTTTGGCCACCTGATGCTGAGAGCCGACTCACTGGAAAAGACACTGATGCTGGAAATTATTGAGGGTAGGAGGAGAAGGGGGAGACAAAGGATGAGGTGGTTGGATGGTATCACCGACTCAGTGGTCATGAGTTTGAGCAAACACTAGGAGACAATAAAGGACAGGGAAGCCTGGCATGCTGCAGTCCATGGGGTCGCAAAGAGCTGGACACAACTTAGTGACTGAACAGCAAGGCAGTGGGAATTAAGGATGGAGGGAGTGGAAAAAGGAAGGAGACAGGTCAGTAAAGAGATGTGTAACTGAGTTGACCATTGTATAGACAACTGGTGCTGCCTCCTGAGGGGTCTTTTAAGGAGCTTAGGAAATGCATTGCAGGTGTGTCTGTACAGACAATGTGGAGGCACACACTGGCATGCCAGCTCCCGCCTGGCCCTCTCCAGGGGGGCCCTGAGGACCCCAGCTCATCTGTACCTCCTGGATGTACTTGTGAGTCCTAGATCAGACCCCAGGGCCTTGGAGAAGCTCCGGAGCAGAAAGTGGAAACTGTGAGGTGTAGGGCATGATTTGGCAGATGTTAAGTTTCAGTTTTATCAGTTTCGATAAATGCATAAGCCTGTGTATGAGATCCCCACCCCTAGCAAGATGTAGTCTACTTCCATCTTCCCAGAAGTATCCTTGGATGCCTTCCTAATCAACCCCTTGAACTCCAGAAGCAATCACTGGTTTGATTTCTATTAGCATATGTTAATTTTTCTCATCTAAAACTCCATACAGATGTGATCATCTGCTGTGTACACTCAACATGATGTTCTGGACATTCACCCGTATTGTTTCACGTCTCTGCGTTTTGTACCTTTTTATTCTCATGTAGTAGTCCAGTGTATAAATCTATCACCATTTGTTTATCCATTCTTCTATTGATTGACACTTGAGTGGTTTCCAGTACCTCACTATTATGAATAAAGCTGCTATAAACAAGTCTTTTTCTGGACCTGTGTTTCTATTTCCCTTGGGTAAATACCTCGGAGACTGCTGGGTCATCAGATAGCTGTATACTTAACTATATAACAAAAGTGGTTGTAACTTGTTACACTCCCAGCAGCAATGTATTGGAGATCTGATAGCTCCATAGCCTTGCCAATATCTGGTGTTTCCAGTCTTTTTCACTTTAGCCATTCTAGTGAGTAGGTACCATGATTTCGTTGCCGTTTAATTTATATTTCCCCGAAGACTAATGAAGCTGTGTGCTCTTTCATGTGCATATTGACCATTTCAATATTTTCTTTGGTGAATGTCTGTTCACATCTTTTGCTCATTTTTTATTGGGTTGTTTGTCTTTTTATTATGGAGTTCTATGAATTCTTTACATATCCCAGAATCAAGTCCTTTATCAGATATACGTGTTGCAAATGTTCTTTCTCAGTTCATGGTTTGCCTTTTTATTTTCTTAACAGCGTCTATTGACAAGCAGAATTGTAAAATTTTGACTTCGTTCAATAATTGTTTTTTTCTTTGAAGTTTAGGGCTTTCTGGGCCGTCTCTAAATCATCTTTGCCTATTCCAAGGTCGTAAAAAGGTAGTCTTAGGTTTGCTTGTAGAAGCTTTGTAGTTTTACAAGGCACATGCGGGATTGTTCTCCGCAGTATATGCCAACTTGTATTTCTTACCAAAAAAAGTTGGTAGTCAGTACTTTTTATGAGGGCTTCACAGGTGGCTCAGTGGTAGAGAATCTGCCAGCCAATGCAAGGCACGAAGGAAACATGAGTTTGATCCCTGGATCAGGAAGATCCCCTGGAGGAGGAAACACTCCAACATTCTTGCCTGGGAAATGCCAAGGACAAAGGAGCCTGGCGGGCTGCAGTCCATGGGGTCTCAGAGCTGAACACGACTGAGCAATTGAGCATATGCACTTTGTATTACTTCTGATCATGGATGGAGACATCACCTTGCAGACTGATGAATTACAGAGAGCTTTAAAAATCCCCACTAAGTTCCCCATGTTTATATCCCGATCTGCCCCTGTGATGGTATGTGAATCGGGTCAGAGATGGAGGGATGATTTCTATATGGTCCTTGAATTTACTTTGGATGATGCTGTTTGCCTTATCCCAGCCCATATGTGCCTGTCACCATACACAGGGTCACTCTGCTGTTGAAACCTGACATATGTTAAATGCCCGTATTGACACTTCTTTTTTTTTTTTTTAATGAATGGGCTTTTTATTTAACTGGTGGCTGCTGAATTTGTGGGGGCTGCCAGGTCATTAAAATGATGTTTGTTTGAATTTGGCAGAGTGAAAAATTGGACTTATATTTACTTTTTTTTTTTTTTGTTCCCAAGGCTGTTCTCACCATTCACCACTAACAATACTCTTTTGATTTTATGAAGAAGCCTTTACAGGAAAGAATGAAGTGCAGAAGAGGTTCATGACATGTTCTAGGCTTCATTGGTATGTGGGGCCTCTCTTCTCCAGTTCCTACAAGTGAAGAAGTGAAGAGGCCCTGGATTATACAAACAAATTAGGAAAGGAACTGTCTTTTCTGAAATTGCATATTAATTGTACAGATTGTCATTGGATCCCAGATGTTCAGTAATTCATGCATTCAGGGAACATCTTCATTTGGGTCTTAGGGGAAAAAGAGCTGGAATCAGAATGTTTGCATTATATTCTGGGTCCTGCTACTTGTTATCAGTGTGATCTTCAATGGCTTGTCTCCTCTGTGGGTCTGGGTCTTCTCACCTGTAAGATGGAAACAATAATACCACTCCAAACCTTTTTGTTTTTGTCATAAAACCTTATTTTTTTTCTTGAGTGAAATTTATGTATTTAATTCCTGAGCATTCCCTACTGGTCTTTAGAGTCTCTTCCATGTGGTGACTTAGAGATTAAGATCTCTTTGTATTTTCTTTGTCATCCCGCCAAGGGACTCCCAAAGTCACAACAGGGCAAAAAGGGATAGGGAAGAATCCCACTGCCCGGCACCTGCCTTGCCTGGGAAGTGACATTCATCATCTGTCCACGGGAGCAAGTCACACCCCCATCCATGGAAGGCTGGGAAATGCAAGAGGGCGCACAACGCGCTGTTTGCTGAGTACATCCTGTCTTTGCCGTGTGTGTCGTGCATGTTCTGTGAGGCTCAAATGAAATCACAGAGTAAAGTCCTTTATCAGTTTTTCACAGTATTTATAACAGGATTATATTACTTTGTATTTCATTCAGGATGTGCCAATTTTGGTATGTTTGTTCCCATTTGTACACACTTCCCCCCCCCCCCCCCCCCCACCCCCCATTGCCTCTCTTCAAAATAGAAGCAGCAGCCTTGAGGTTTCTTAAAGGCTAGTTGGCAAACAGGTTCTTCCATGCTCTACCTTTTTGCACCTAAACACCTGGTCACCCATCACTTGATTAGAGTAACAGAGTGAAAACACATTGGAACGAGTGGAAGATTTGAATTTTAGAAGAAATATAGAAAACCTGTAGAAATTTGAACTAGCTGCTGACAACCCTGCCAATTTTGTTTTAACGGCAAAGACGCCTCTATAATGAGCCGCTGGCATGGCATGCAAATCACACGTGGAGACCCTCCTTGAGTAGCTTCAATAGGACCCCTGTCAATCTTGTTTGTGTTACTGATTTGCTTAGTGAAGCCACTTCTCAAAAAGAGTACAAAGGCAGGCTTCAATGCAGCTTGAGCCAAATTATTATAATTCTGGAATGAGTGGAATCTGAAATAATGAGGTTTTATTTTCCTTTGCCCTGGGGGTTTCTATGTAGTATTGGAAGAGGAAGAAATATTTGTTTTATTTAAAAGACACACAACTTTCATTGTGTTCAAAGCGGAGTTAGAAAACAAGTCAATAAAACAGCCTCCTGGTACAATGGGACTTGTTCTGGTATTAATTTCACTGTTCAAAGCATTTAACTCAAAAGATCTGGGGTTTTTCCCCCTCACTATTTGGCTCATTTAATTTTGAACTCAGGGCTCATAAACATAACTGCAAAGTCACTGTCTTTGTTATGAGCTTTTTTTGTTGTTGATTTTCTGAAGCTCTGAGCCATGGATTCTGTGTGTGGTGGATATACTCAAAGTCTTTTCTCAGGAGGGGTGACCCACGCACATGGCCATAATCCAGAGAAGCTTCCATAGACCTGATAAAAAACTCTTGCTCTTGTTTTCTTTCTGCACCACATGTGTATAAAACACTGCACAGGGAACACATGTTCTTAGGCTTGGAATAAAGAAGGGCTATTGGTTATCTTCCCGCCTTGGATTCATTCCCCCTCTTCGGTGACATCCTTTCTTCATTATATGCAATCTTGGTGGGACTTTCAATTGAGATGCCCTCCCCTTGCTTGGCCAGGATAGGAGTACATGACCGAGCTAAGCCAATCAGAATTCTCTCTCCTGGGAATCTGCATATTGACTTAAAGGATGGAAGCCATTCGAATGGATTCTTCTCGAAAGTTGCTTCCTGAAGAGGTTATCATTATTTCCTGCTACCTGAACTCCCAAAGGTCCTCTGAATCTTTGGTTTCCAACACTTGGTACTTCATCATTTTCTTCAGTTCTATGTGGTCCCCAAACCTTCCCAATAGTTTTTTAAAAATTATGCTTGGATTAATTCTAATTCGCTTTTACTGCCTGCAAAAACAAATTCTGTTTCAGCATATCGTTTATTTGCATTTGCCATAGAATCCCAGAATATCAGTAGGATGGAACCTTAAACTCAAAATGCATTGAAATGCGATCTGAAAGGTTGGCCAAGCTCCTTCGTGACATTATAATTTCACTTATTAAAAGTGGTCAAAAGAATGTTATCTGAAGATTGAAAATATTTTTCTCTCCTGGATTGTCCCTTGGTCACAAGAATTAAAGTGAAAAGAATCCTCTTCATTGTAGACTTACAGTCCCAATCACTCACTTGGCACTGCTACTTGTGATTCTCATAGGCACCTCAGTCACAAATCGTCTAAAACCAGATGCAATTTCCTCCAAACCTGCTCCCCAGGAAGCCAAATAGAGGAGAGATCAGGATAAGAAACGAGTCCTCATTTTCTTTCCATTGCAACTTCTCATCTGGTGTCCTTACTAGAAGGGTGATATCTAATAGAATAATTCAGGACTGTATTTTTTCCAGAAGCTTCTAAAAACTCTTGTCTATCTACCTATATTCTTCATTATAAGTACATTACTAAGTTTGGAATATAGAGAAGAAAAAAGATGACATCCAATTCTAGCATGCAAAGAAAACTATTAACATTTTGATCTGATTCCTTTCCTGTGGATTTTAATGCCATGTGGCTAATAGAAAAAAAAATGCATTTTTCATCTTGCTTTTCACTTAGCATTGTATAATAAGCAGTCTCTGTATGGCAATATGGCTTTCATAACCGTCTTCCAAAGGGGGCTACATATTATTCTAATAAGTGGCTATTCTGTATTTACTCAGCTTTTTCTCTTCTGGACATTTAGACATGTCGAGTAAATATAGAACACTCAGGTTTTATACTTACACTTGCCCTGGCTGAAGAACAATTCAGACAGCTCCAAAGTTTGCCATGGCGAGGGATTTGTAAAATGTTTTCGGTTCATTTGGTTCCTTCGCTATTAGAGACAGGTCTGCTCATATATGATTGCTTATCACAACATAAATATCTGTAGTCACAGAGCAGTGGGAAACTTTTATAATCCACATTTGTTGCTTACCCATGAAAGTTTGAAAGCACAATGGACTCTTTTTACTCCTAGGCACTAGTTGATAACATTTTCATAATTTGTATTTAATTTCTACCATTGAGTTTATTGGGTTTAAGTTTTGGATCTCAACCTCTTTGGATTTACTTCTGTTCCCTTCCCTGTATTTCAGCAGTGAGTGATTATGTTTGGGTTTCCACTCTTGGAGGGGCAATCCTTGGTCTGAACTGTTTTCATTTATTTTATTTTAAAATTACAAAGACATTTCCAGTTATATTTGGTTTTGCAATTCATTCCTCCTCTGTTTCACAAAAACCATAAAACCCACATTGTCTGAAAATGCTGTATTGAGCAAAATGGATTCAGCCCTCCTTGGAGAACAGAAAAGGATGGAGCCAGTGTGTGTTATAAACATTTCCAGGGAGATAGTCTCTTTCCCAGAATTGGTTTTAGTCAAAGGCTGCTGACCAGTTGTGTGATTTCTTTTGGGGTTGCTGACCCTGGACCCTACTTGAACTTGACTCTGGATGTCATGTAGGCATCTACCCACATCATATCTGTGTCCTCAATCTCCATTCCTGCTGGTTCAGCCCCTGCTGTTATTTTTTAAGGACCTGAGCCATGTAAAACCAAGACTTTGGATTTCTGAATGAACGCTTCTAATGTTAAACTTGGTGGTTTCCTGTCATAGAAGCAAAGACTCAGTGAATTCTGATGGTTCTGCAATGTGGAGCTTTCTTTTCCGGTTAGATTAAACATCCTCATTCCCTTCGATTGCAACATTTGATCTTCCTTGCTCAGAATTTGCAAATTCTTTGAACAGTTTACTTTCAGCAGATTACAACTGGCCTTTCATTTTCCAATCTGAGGAAAACCAAGTGGAAAGTGTGGGTTTGCTGGGGGATTGTTTTTCCTGTCTGCCCTCATATTTAGTTGAGGACTGTGATAGATGGAACTCAGTTGGAGGACTTTCTCATGCAGGCCCTTGCTTCTGGTAGGCACTTGTGTTCCAAACGCTGTTGGATGGAATCCTACTTGCCCTGGGTCCAATCACAGGTATGAGTACCTGGCCATTGTGGTGGCGTTAGTGGTAAAGAACACATCAGCCAATGCAGGAGACATAAGAGACCTGGGTTTGATCCCTGGGTCCGCAAGATCCCTGGAGGAGGGCACAGCAACCCACTCCAGTGTTCTTTCCTGGAGAGTCCCCATGGACAGAGGAGCCTGGTGAGCTATAGACCATGGGCAGGCAAAGAGTCAGACACAACTGAAGTGACTTGGCACTCAAGCATGCACTATGTCAATGGCAGTTGCCGTCTCAATCCAAGACTTGAAAGAGACTTTTGAGAGGATCTGAGACTTGCCCCCGCCACAGAGACCACTACATGATCTTCCCTGCTGCCCCCAGCCCTCTTTCCCTTCCCTGAGTGAGGACGGAAGAAGAGGGAGGAATATCTGGGAGGCACATTGCTCATCACGCTGGTACTCTTGGTTGTTGCTGTTGTTGTGCAGTCACTAAGTTGTGTCTGACTCTGCGATATTCTGTCCATTCCTAATGGGACTTGAGGGGACAAGTGTGCATGCTATTCTTTTTGGAGCACCTTTGAAAGCTGAGCATCCCACAGTAGTCTTCCATACAATTGGTCTCCCCTCTGGTGCTTACTCAGTCCGAGTGAACTCCGGGAGTTGGTGATGGACAGGGAGGCCTGGCGTGCTGCAATTCATGGGGTCACAAAGAGTCGGACACAACTGAGCGACTGATCTGATCTGATCTGGTGCTTAGTCACACCACTCTTGTTATTTTCACAAAGTCTCTGATCTCTGTTAGACTATGAACTAGCTGAGAGTAGAGAGACAATTGATCAGCAAATGCTTGCTGAGTGAATAAATAAAAGTCATTTCTTGGGGTCTCCCAGGGCCTCTCTGCTGAGCAGAGGAGTGGTGACATCCTAGTTGGACTTGAGGTGGTTCACAGATACTCCATGGACCTTCTTTCCAGCAGCAGCCTATATTGGTTTCCTGTGGCTGCCGTGACAAATTACCATAAACCAGGTGACTTAAAACAAGAGAAACGAATTCTCTCATACGTCTGGAGGCTGGAAGTTAAAAATCAAGATGTTAGTGGGGCCCTCCTTTCTCTGAAAGTTCTAGGGGAGAATTTTTCTGTGCTTCTTCCGGGTTCTGGTGGCTCAAGAACACCGGCTCAGGAACACTGGGTTCTGGTGTTCCTTGGCTTAGAGCTGCCTAACTTCAATCTCTGCCTCTGTCTTCACACAGCTTCTCCTCTCTTCGTGTCTTCTCCTTTTCTGTCTCTTATGAGACATTGGATTTAGGAGCCACCCATGTAATCTAGGAGGACATCGTCTGGAGATCCTTAACTCAATTACATCTACAAAGATACCTTTCCTCAATAAGATTACATTCACCAGTTCACCAGAGGATAAGGATGTGGATATAATGCAATATATGGATATAATGTAATATAAGATGTGATGTCTTCTGGGGGACCACTGTTCAACATAATACAGCCCCAGTCTGAGTCATGCAAAGGGAGATGACTGTCTCATGCCCCCTCCCTTCAATTCCACTCACGCTTCCCCATTCTTAAGGAGAAGATGGACAACTTTGATGTTTCCTCTGCTTTTTACTTCCTAGGCTGTGCCACTTGTTTAAACATGGAACCTCTTCCTTGAGCAAAAGGGCCAAACATCCACATTAGTTGGTAATTACTTGTGAATATGCAACTGAAAAGTGCATTCTTAGAAAATGCCATTTCATTATTTAATAATATGTTAATCATTTCTGAATGGCTATTTGGAAGATGTCCTTTTGACGTCAGTCAGCATTGGAACTTCCTAGGCACTGATGAAAGAATGAAATCCCTCCGTGTTTCAAGGATGGTTCTCATTTGTTGTCTGTCAAGTCTTGGTCCTTTCAGCAGTGAGAGTCTAGGTCCAGCTCAGAGGTAAGGCAGGCAGCTTCTGGAGAGGAGCTATTACCTTCTGTTTGTTTCTGTCATCACTTGACTTAGTGATTTTTGTTTGGCTTCAGTCAAGTCCTGACAGTATAGAATCAACCATTAAATGGGTTTTCAAAGGCACAGTTCTCGAAGGATCCTCTAGAACCACCTGAGGCTGGCTTTAGAAATAAATAGAGGTGAGTCAACCATCTCACTTTCACTGAAACATCTAGGCTTTAGTCCTTGAATCTAGGAAGGGAGAGGATAGACGTGATTAGGATCAGAAAATAAGAGATTCTGGCCCCTTTGCTCACCAGGGAGTGACCTCAGATATGTTACTTTAACTTCTCTTGTCTTCAGTGCTTCCATCTCACATTGGTCTAACACTGTCAACCTTTCTCTAGTTCTGAAAATCCAATGCTCCTTCTGACTCTCAGACTCATTTTGAGCTCTAAAATAAAGTTTCTACAATTGATATCTTTATCTAAATTATTTTGCAAAACTAGTTTGGTAGTTGGAAATAGATAATTGACAAAGTAACCTGTTACTTACTGTGTATTCAGGCCCTCCAAAGCAAATATGTATGCTTTTATAAACACACACACATACGATGTTGGGGCTTCTCTGGTGACTCAGTGGTAGAGAATCCACCTGCCAATGCAGGAGATGCAGGTTCGATCCCTGGGTCTGAAAGATTCCCTGGAGAAGGAAAGGGCAACCCACTCCAGTATTCTTGCCTGGAAAATCCCATGGACAGAGGAGCCTACAGTCCATGGAGTTGCAAAAGAGTTGGACAAGACTTAGCAACTAAACAACAACAACATGTATGATATTACAGAAAAGCTCAAGTGAACGTTTTGGCCAACCCAATATATACAGATTGCAGCTTAGAGTTCCAAGTTGCTTTAGGAGGGAAAAATCTTGGATGTCCTTACTCAAGCCTTAGCTAATACCATCTAGACACCCTTGCCTTTCATAATTGAGATGGTTTTCTTAAATAGCAAGTTGTCTTGCTACATACCTCATGCCAACAGCAGCCCCCATCTTAATTACTTAACACAATATAGGTGTATGACTTGCTCACACAAAGTGTAATGTCGATCAATGGTCCTGATCTGGAAGCTCTCCTGAGAGGAAAGCTGCTCCTTCAAACTGTGACCCAGATTTCCCCCATCGTTTGATTTCATTTCAGAGCCCATGTCTACGGCTTGGAAGAAAGAGGAGGGAGTGGGAGGGAAGCAAAAAGGAAGGCACCGGAAATCGTGTGATCCCAACTGAACTGCGAAGGATGTTGGGAATGCCATCCTCCTGTGTGGCCAGGGAGAGAAAGGGGGTTTGGTGAACTCATGGCAGTCCCTGTGCCATAGTAACTCTATGCCCTACTTTGGAGTGATGAAGAGGCAGAGACTGAATGATTACCATGAGTGCTCATGATATAGCAGGGTAGATCTCAGAAGAAAATTTGTAATTTCCACTGCCCTCCTGAAGACACTGATCCAAGCTTGCCTTGTCATCATTTTCTACCACAGAAACATTATTTAACCCAAGACTGCGGTTTTATTCTTTAATTTGCATCATATGCACCCAATGCTTCATGGGAATAAAATGGGAGGTCCTGTGGGTGATGGACAGCCTCTACTCACTGAGGTTGATACTTCCTTGTAAAAGGGCATCCAACCACATCTTAACAGGTCAGAAGGGTAATAATCATGATAATAGCCAACATCTATTAAGTGCCTACTGTATACTTAGCACCATGATGGGCATGCTTTAGATCTATCTTCTTTAATCTTCTCATTTAATCTCTAAGTCTTACTTTTACCCAGTGACTTGGAAACTGACTAATTTCTGAGGATGGATCTCTAAGTGATTTTGAGGAGAAGAACAATTCTAATTCCTTTTAAGGTGATCCCCTTGAGAACAGCAATTGTTTGGATGGATAAGTTCTGACAAGTTTGCGAAAACATCAGTCACGTGACCGTAGGGTCCCATCTTGAGTGACGTGGTGGGGGCTTAGGGCCGGCCTGTCATCACTCCTGCTAGTAGATGAGGCTGCCCATCTGCTCTTCATTTTCAATGTTGCCTGCTCAGCTGGCAAGCTTGCAGTCAGAATGTTGGAGAGATCTCCCTGTCCATCTAACAGGACAAAATTGCCTGTCAAAAGTGGAGTGTGTCAGTATTGTCTTGGGGGTCTCATGTTTTGAGGAGCTGTGTTTTGGGGGACACTGATTGAAGAATAACTGGAGTGGTTGGGGAAGGTGGTATTAATGGGTTCAGACACTTTTATAGATAAAATTAACATCTCTAAACATCCTTCTTTCCCCTAGAGATAGTGGCTCCTTGTCCAGCAAAAATTTGGACTCCCTATGAATTATTCAGATTTATCCTATACAAAGGTATGTGGTTGAGGGGGTGTCTGAGTCCTTCCTTCTTTCTGCCACAGCTCCAGAGATGTCTCTGAAGACAAATTTCACAAGGACTTTCATGGGAGTGGAGCAGAGTTGAAGGCCATCAACAAAGAATGAACACCTAGTCTTTGGATAACAAGTATCTCCAGCACAAAGGATGTTTTTGTTTGAGATGGACACTCAAAAAGATTTTAAGAACAGGTTTTCAAGGGAATTTTATGCCACCAAGACAATGGGAGACATATGTTCACACTGGAAGAACTAGGTCTAGTGACGTTTGCCCTACTGCGCAAAGGTGATCAGAATCTGGGCCAATAGCTTTGTAAGTCACAGCCTCTGCTTCAATAAGTCATAAGGATTTTGGATGAAAATAGGCTAAAGCAAAATGTCTTTAACATGTAAAATTGTAGCTTTCAGTTTCTGAGATACAGGTTAAAAATTTGTTAGTTTCATTCACCTGTGTAATGGGAGGAGGGATGAGGCAACAGTTCTCTTAGGACTAAACAGTGGGTTTGAAAGCCAGCCCTTAACTGCATACATTCATCCTCCTCCATGGCCTTTTACTCCTGTGTGTGAATTTTGCCGTAATGACTTCCTAATGCAGCCTCAAATATGGAGCTGCCATAGGAGGTGAGTGTCCTCTCCATCCATTTGTGAGTTGGGCTGCTCAGTTGGGGGTTGTGAACATCTAGTAGATGATTAAATAAGACAAGATTGAAGAAATACCAGAGCAATTGATATTCACTCTTAAAGAAGGGACTTGGTCAGTGACCTTTGCTTTTTAGGAACATACACTCTGTGAGAGTAATATAGATCTTTCTCTCTGTTTTTTTGGTCAGGGATTGTCTTTGTCTTTGCTCTTAGGTCTTGCACTCCTCTGCTCTGACATTACCAGGGCCAACAACACCCTATCCCCTCCATATGTATATCCTGGGCCTGATATTTATAAGATAATAAAATTTTTGTTGTTGTTCAATCTCTAAGTCATGTCTGACTCTTTGCAACTTAATGGACTGCAGCACACCAGGCTCCTCTGTCCTCCACTATCTCCCAGAGTTTGCTCAGATTCATGTCTATTGAGTCAGTGATGCTATCTAACTATCTCATTCTCTGCTGCCCTCTTTTCTTTTTGCCTTTTTGCCTTCAATCTTTCCCAGCATCAGGGGCTTTTCCAAGTGAGTTGGTTATTTGCATCAGGAGGCCAAGGTATGGGGGCTTCAGCTTCAGCATCAGTCCTTCCAGTGAATATTCAGGGTTGTTTTCCTATTGGATTGACTGCTTTGATCTCCTTACAGTCCAAGGGACTCTCAAGAGTCTTCTCCAGCACCATAATTCAAAGACATCAATTCTTTGCTGCGCAGTCTTCTTTATGATCTGACTCTCACAGTGACTACTGTAAAAAACCAAAGTTTTGACAATACGGACCTTTGTTGGCAATGTGATGTCTCTGCTTTTTAATAGGTCTAGGTTTGTCCAGCTTTCCTTTCAAGGAACCAGTGCCTTTTTATTTCATGGCTGCAGTCACTATCCACAGTGATTTTGGAGCCCAAGAAAATAAAGTCTGTGGTTATTTCCATTGTTTCCCCATCTATTTGCCATGAAGTGATGGGACTGGGTGTCATGATCTTTGTTTTTTTTTTTTTAACGTTGAGTTTTAAGTCAGCTTTTTCATTCTCCTATTTCACCCTCATCAAGAGGTTCTTTAGTTCCTCTTCACCTTTGCCATTTAGAGTGGTATCATTTGCATATCTGAGTTTGTTGATATTTCTCCTAGCAATCTTGATTCCAGCTTGTAATTCATCTAGTCCTACATTTTGCATTATGTACTCTGCACATAATTTAAATAAGCAGGGTGACGATATACAGCCTTGTCATACTCCTTTCCCAATTCGGAACAAGTCAGTTGTTCTGTTGTCAGGCTCTAACTATTCCTTCTTGACCCACATACAGATTTCTCAGGAGACAGGTAAGGTGGTCTGATATGCCTATCTCTTTAAGAATTTTCCACTGATTGTTGTGATCCACACAGGCAAAGTCTTTAGCATAGTCAGTGAAGCAGAAGTAAATGTTTTTCTGGAATTCTCTTTCTATGATCCAACGAATGATGGCAATTTGATCTCTGGTTCCTCTGCCTTTTCTAAACCCAGCTTGTACATCTGAAAATTCTTGGTTCAGATACTACTGAAGCCTAGCTTGAAGGATTTTGAGCATAATCTTACTAAGCATGTGAAATGAGTGCAATTGTGTGGTAGTTTGAACATTCCTTGGTATTGCCCTTATTTGGGATTGGAATGAGAACTGACCTTTTCCAGTCCTGTGGCCACTGTTGAGTTTTCCAAATTTGCTGGCATACTGAGTGCAGCACTTTAACAGGATAATCAGACAGAACCACCAAACAAGTATACAGTCTATCAATAGGGTTTGATTTGAAAGTCTTTCTTTAAATAGCCGTAACAGCCATAAGCTTCAGGAAACAGGCTAATGATGATTATAAAAGTTACTATTGAAAGTATCTAGTATTTCCCTGAGAGGTGACCTCTCTTATCCCAGTTGGGCTGATTACATTTCCATAGTTAACATTTCATTATGGCTTTTGTTTTGCTCAGGGTCTCTTAACTTGCTGAGAGCTGAAGCCTGTCAGCTGGGAGCTCTTTTGGGGAATTTGACTTTATTAATACTTTACAGTTAGTGGCCTTTAATTAATGTTAAATGAAAATGGGATTCTAAAAGCGTTACAGAGGACTTTTCACTGGGGTGTCAAAATAATTTACAGTGATTAATAAGCTTTAAATGACCATCACTAGAAATCATTTGAATTCCATTTTGATGGTAAGGTTTTTCCAGGAAGATGTTTATAATTTTTTAAAAAATGTGTCCTTGGGAAAAATTTCTATCTGATCTTACTAGTAAGAAATGTAGCATTTCTCCTGAGCAAGGAGTATGTCCTTAGTGGGGTGGTGGAGGGGCTGTTAGATCAACATGCAAGAGCTATGTTGGTGGCCTGCCCTGTGCTATTATGGGATGCCTAAGCCAAATTTATTTATTCATCACTGTTTCTTTCTACCCACCCTGCTCAATACACACACACACACACACACACACACTTCTATTCTGGAGAAAGGTGGAGTATAAACAAATAAAAGCTAACATTTACAGAGAGCTTGTTACGCGTCAGATGGTGCAGTATGTATAGACAGTGTCTCATTTAAATCTTATAGTAACTCCCTGAGGTCTTGTTATTCTCCCCATTTCATGGGAGAATATACCAAGGCTCACAGTGATCAACGACTTTTCAAGGTCCTCAGCCAGGAAGCGGCAGAGTAGGATTTAAATGAGGCCATTTTCAGAACTCAGAACCAGTCTATTATAATTTTTCACGGATAAGCAGGTGAGATGTCAAACCCCTGCTCACCTGTGGGCAGGCCTGGGACTCAGGGTGGGGCTCCACCTTTACAAGGAAATAGGGCTGGTCAGAGGACCAGAGCAGAGGCTGTGTGGTGCATACTAGGCACACTCGATGGAGGGAGAGGCTACATCACGGTGGCTACCATGGTACCCAGGCCGGCGGTTGCCCCCTCCTACCAGGGTCTGCTGGCCAAGCAGCTTCAAGGGGGATGCTAGCTGCTGGCAGAGGGCTTTATTGAGAAAAGATAGCAGCCTTGACTTCACTCAATTGCGTAAGCATTGTTCAACATGTTTACTATAATGTTCTCCTTTCCATATTTTTATATAATGCATTAAAAATGAGTCTGAAGAGTTATCTAGAAGACTTGAGTCAGTCCTGGATCATCCAGCGCCGGATTTTAGCTCAGCCTGTTCTGTCCCGACCCTAAGCCCTCCCTTGGGGAGCTTGGCCCCTCTTCTACCTTCACTGTGAGTTCTTTTCTCTCTAAGGAATACAAACTTCTTTGCTGGAGACCTGGCGCATAACTAGGACACTGAGTGGTCACGTGGCACTGAGCCGGCTACTTTTATCAGGCAGCTTCCAGGCTCAGGCATCATGTGTGGTTTGCAGGTTCAGCATCTGGTATACCCCTCACAGCAACCTGTTTCTCCTGTATTGGTTTTTCCTGGTATAACCACGCGAAGGTGTCTGCAGCCACACACACACACACACACACACAAACATGAACGTACACACACACAGAGACAAACACATATACTCCCTCTGTGAGTGGGAGTCTTTAGATGATTTGAGTCTGTTTCTCTCCAGTATCCTGGATATTGGAGAGCTCAGTGGCTGCAGGAAGGAAGCTAATGTGGCTGAGTCCCTCTGTGGCTGGACTGTCTGTAGGCTGACTTTTATGTCCATTCTGTCACCCTGGTCGTCGCCCAGCAAAGGGACTGGGGCCGTTATCACAGTTGTCATTTCCCATCCCTGTGTGTGAGTTTCAGATTACTCTCTGCCTGCACCCTTGTGGAGTGGGGCCTGAGTGAGTGAAGGGGGATGGGATGGAGGGCCCCGTGACAGGCTTCGAGGGGTCCTCACTGACCTCTCAGATGCTTTGGGTCAGCGCATGCCATCTCATCCCCTTGTTTAGAAGAGACGCTGACTGCTCACCTGTGGAGAGGAGTCTGGGAGTCTGCGGAGCCTTCAGCTGGCCACGAGTTGACCACAACTTGCACTCCAGTCCTATCTGCTGGGACATGGGAGCTGCCGAACTTCAGAGCTGAGAAAAGTAAACGTCGCCATAGAAACTGTCTGCTTAATTGGTTGAACTTTATAATGGGCCCTCCTGGAGAGGCCTTGTGATCAGGAGCTGTTTTCTCTCAGGTCCTGGGGGTGGGGAGTCTGCTATGACAGCTCAGCCTCTGATATTCTTGCCCTTCCTGCAGGGCCGACCTGGCCTCCTGCTTTTCCCTTTCGGTGTGTGTGTGTGTGTGTGTATGTATGTGTGTGCGCAACCATGTTTGTGTTGTGAGGGTGTGTGTCTCTTTATGACTGTGTGTGTTGGATGTGAATAAATGCATCTGTTCCTAGCTGAATGTATGTCTGTGTATGCATGGATGATTGTGCATTTGGTGTGTGTTCATGACTGTGTGTTTGCAGAATATCCGTGTGTACACATGGATGTCTGTACATAGGAGTGTGTGCGTCTGTGTGCACACATAGCTGTGTGTTGGGGAGAGTGTATTGGTTAGTGTATGCCCACGTGTGTATGTCTCTGTCAGGTGTGTGTGTGTGTGTGTATTCCTGACTGTGTGTGCACTTGACTGTTTGCAAAAGTGTCTGCATCATGTGTGAACATGAATGTCTGTACATGTGAGTGTGTGCATCTGTGTGCACACATAGCTGTATGTTGTGGGTAGGGTATTGATCAGCGTGTGTCTGTGTGTGTGTATCTCTGTGTGTGTGTATCTCTGTGTGTATGTGTGCTTGCGTGACCCCCACCCCCGCCCACAGAGGAGATGATGGCACGTTGCACTCCCCACCACTCCGCATGTTGATATTATCACTTCTGCTTCCCAAGTCTGGCAGGAGACGCAGAATTAAACACAGACGCTCTGGTGCCAAAACAAAATCGTGAAAAGATTTGAAGCCCCTGTTCCCTAAACTTGCAGCCTATCAAACTGGGAACAAGCCCGGCTTTGTTTTATTTCCTGCATTGAACGGGGGTAGAACAGTCTGGAGCCACATTGGTTCTGATAGAAGAGCTGACTCAAAGCCAGGGAATTTAAAATTGCTGAAACCCAAGGCAGCATGGAGACAGCAAGATGTGATGAAGGGAAAAAAGCTTATATGGGAGGCGGGGGTGGGGGGAGACTTTCTTACCTCGAGGTAGGAATGAGGATAAGTGGCAGCCCCATTTTTGAGAAATACAGAAGCGCAAAGAGGAAAAAAAAAAGTTGGTTCAGGCAAAGAAACCCTGGCGAAGGTCGGCAGACTCTGATCTCGATTTGCCCTGCCTGCATCCAGGGCCAGCCCAGTGGGTGGTACTGACAGTCAAAGTGGGCAGAAAGAACCGGGTCCATTTGAAAGTGAACTCTTGTCCAACCCTTCATTTCACCTTTGGGGAGACAACGTCTAGCTGGGAAGCCACATCCTTGGGTCACAGAAGTCTGGCCTCTCTGACTCCCAGTCCTGTGCTCTCTGCCCCTTGGGGTCCTAAATGGGAGGTGAGAGCCGGCTTCACCCAGGATCTCTCCCAGCTTGCTTTGCTGGCTCATTGCTTCTCTTTCTGGAAACAAGTTTTTTTCTTTTATTTGGAGCCTCTGATCTTACACTGGCCTCACCTGAGTTTTCTGGTTTTTATCTTAATCGTAAGGTTCTGCTGTACGGTATCAATCAGGTTGTGTTTTCACCAGTGAGTAGAATCTTTTTATCTCTTTATCCTCCCCAAGGGAATTGATGACAATAGTTTCCCAAACCTACAGATCCCAAGGTGGCTGGCCTTGGGAAGGTCAGTGGGAAGGAAAGAAGTTTGTGGGAGGGTCAGGGAAAGGCCACCAGAACAGAGTTTGGTGGGGAGGGCAAGGGCTAAGGAAGAATCGTTCTGTTGCCGGGGGGTGGGTGTGTGGGCCTGCTGGAAGAACTTGTCAAAGGCTCATCATCAACTCATGTGTCATAGATGGTTACCCCTGAGGCTTCACTGGTGGCTCAGCTGGTAAATAATCCACCTGCCAATGCAGGAGATGTGGGTTCAGTCCCTGGGTTGGGAAGATCCCCTGGAGAAGGAAACGACAACTTGCTCCAGTATTCTTGCCTGGAAAATCCCACGGACCAAGGAGTCTGGCAGGCTACAGTCCATAGGGGTGCAAAGACTTGTATATGACTGAGCACACACCTCCGAGGGAGTATCCCTGAGACCATGTCTGTCCCAGAACCAGGTTCCTGCTCTTGGACTGGGCCTCTCTCCCTAGACGTTATCAGGCCAGGGGCATGGGATTTCTCCCACTCTGCTCCATCCCTTCCTCCAGGCGGCCAGCTCTGTATAGAAGCCTAGCCCTTTCCAAGAAGAGGCCCTTGCTCTGTCCTGAGAGCTGCAGGCTGTGGGTGTTTTAGCCATGACCACATGAGCTGCTGACTTCATCACCCAGACTCCATCCCATGGGCACCCCCGACAGCTGTTAAAGCCCAATGTCTAATCTGTCCTGGTTCAAATGATAGCTCTTCCCTCTGTTATCTTTTGCCAAGAAAACTTTGGGTTATAAATCTCCTTTATTGGGGCTTGTAAAATGAATTGGGATATGTTCATGGAGAATACTCTGTAGCTGCTAAAAAGAAGGGGGCAGATTTATGTAAAGGAACAACATCCACAATATTATTTCTGATTCTTTTCCTTTGATAAGTGAAAAAAGCCAGCTGTAGAAGAGCAGGGATTGCTAGATTCCGTTTTTGTTTGTTTGTTTTAATATAATGAATATATGTAGATGGAAAGCCATGAACTAAATCGCTGGCAATAGTGATTTTGGGGAGGTGGAGCTTGGGAACTTGCAATTTTTACTTCATGTATCTGTTCTCTTCTTCTCCCTCTCTGTTTCAATAGAGTATATTGAGCATAAATAGTTTTTAAATTAAAAAAATCTCAGTCCAAGATGGCTGGTGTTCATGGTAAGCCCACCCCTCTCCCCTTTTTTTTGGGTGGCAACATCACAAGGGTAAAGATTGAGGAGACCTGGCTTTTCTCTTGGCCAGAGGTTTTAAGTCTTTTTTCGTGTGCCATGGACCTTTCTGACAGCCTGATGAAGAAAGAGGATTCCCTTCTTAGGACAATGCTTTAGACATCTAAAATCAAATAGAACTACAAAGGAAGTCAAATATACTGAGATATAGTTATCAAAAATGTTCAAATTTTGGATATCATAATATATGTGCTCCTTCATACATTAAAATACAAGATCTAGCTGCAGGTCTCATAACCACTATAACTTAGAATTAGCAAAAGAATACATGATATTTTGAGAAATCTGTACCCCTTGACTGTTACATGCAAGTATCTATAATTGCCATCAGTGACAGAGTCAGATATGCTAATATTACTCTGGCCTGGAGTTTTCCTTCATAAGTGAAGGAAATACTAAATTATTGTTAGGAGTGCTAAAAATGAAGATGTAAAATGAAATGTTTTCCCATCCCATATCACAAGACCCCTATTTGAATTTCCCAGGCTGAGAATACCTGCTCTTAATTGGCTATGAGACACTGAATCATGTTATTCCCTCTCAGAGCCTCAGTCTCTCTATCTGGAAAGTGAGGCCTTAGCTATAGTCAGTGTGTATTGTCTTCCGTGGCACCTGTAATTGATTGATAGTGACTTGGTGAGGCATGTGGAAAATGCTATCAGAATCGCCTCTGAGATCAGTTGGAAAGAAGGCTGGGAGTACTCGGTGATGCCTGCCATGGGCACTAGATGGGTGAAGGGGAAAATCATGCTTGGCACAGATTCCCATCCCTGGGCCTGAAGAGTCTATGGTCTCTTCCAGCTCTGATACTCTATATTCAGTCTGAAATGAACTATTCTCTTCCGACTCTAGTTAACAGTATCTCCTGTCCAAGAACGCTAACAACATTGACTGTTATTAATTGTCCTTCCTGAGGAGTGTGTGTGTGTGTGTGTGTGTGTGTGTGTGTGTGGCATGGTCCCCCCTGTCTACCCCCCACCCCACCACATCTTCTGATAGACTTTCCATGAAATGAAATTGTAAGCATTACCTCAAATTTCAGTGATAGAATGGTTACTGGGAACAGATTGTCTAGAAAGAAAACAAGAATTAGTAAACACTGTCTTACAAATGAGCCATCTGGAGATTTATTTACATAAGAAAAGAGGGAAGACTTGGTATTTTCATGCTGGGGTTTGTTTCTTCTACAAGTAGCCACAGGGGTGTATTTGTCATGAACACACATTGAGCTTTTTAGCAGAGATTGCTGAAAGCAGGAAAAAGCAATGCTCATTTGGTTGGTTATTTGGAGAATGGGAAGGAGAAGAGAGAGATTGGGAAAAGCCACCAAAAAACCCTCCACCAAAACCCCACGCTTTTTGAATGAAATTTAGTACATGGGATTTCAAAATGCTTTTAATGCATTCACACCCTAGTTTTAAAATTATGTATTATCACCAAAGTGTCAAATAAGAATGATTTTCCTGTAACAGGGTCAGATTTGGAGGCATTGAACAATCCGGCCAGTGCAGAAGGACTGAAGAATAATGCTAGGGGATCAAAACCTTGGCACAGTTTGAGTCAGTGTGAAGAGTGATCCTAGACCCCAGAGAAACCCCTGGGTGTCAGCCCAACTTTTCAGAACTACTTAACCCTCTCCTCTGCTGCTGCTAAGTCGCTTCAGTCGTGTCCGACTCTGTGCGACCCCATAGACGGCAGCCCACCAGGCTCCCCTGTCCCTGGGATTCTCCAGGCAAGAACACTGGAGTGGGTTGCCATTTCCTTCTCCAATGCATGAAAATGAAAAGTGAAAGTGAAGTCGTTCCTTTGTGTCCGACTCTTAGTGACCCCATGGACTGCAGCCTACCAGGCTCCTCTGTCCATGGGATTTTCCAGGCAAGAGTACTGGAGTGGGCCATTGCCTTCTCCAACCCCTTCCTCTAGCTTGTCTGTTTACCACTGTTCCCTCAGGAATCACACATTGAAATAGTCATCTCTTTCTGGGAGACCAGGCACAGGCTTCCCAAGTGGTTCAGTGGTAAAGAATCTGCCTGCAGTGCAGGAGATGCAGGAGACCCGGGTTTTATCCCTGGGTCGGGAAGATTCCCTGGAAGAGGAAATGGCAACCCACTCCAGTATTCTTGCCAGGGTAATCCCGTGGTTAGAGGAGCCTGGCAGGCTAAAGTCCACGGGATTGCAAAAGAGATGGACAAGACAGAAGGGTCTGAGCATGCATGCCTAGGAGACCAGCCTCAGAACCTCTCCTCCCGTTCCCCCAGGAGTGTTCCTCCTTGCAGGGTGGACAACACAGAGTAAATACGGGGTGGGTGGGGAGGAGCCCATGGGGATGCACTTCCTAAGCCCTCAGTCCCCCAGTTGGATGACACCAAAAAGAATGGGGTTGCATTGCACACTACACCTGCAAAGTGACAGTCTTGGTAAAAATAGCCCACTGTGTCTGGACAAGCACTGTTTGGCCAATAAAATACAAGTTGATAAGACAACTGTTGGGCTGACTTTATAGAAAGATAGTTTTCTGCTCCTGGACTGGGCTGGGTTGTAAAGTCTCTTACATGTTTGCTCTGGAAATTGTATAGCTCAGGGCAGCAGCTCTTTAGAGGGGCAAGAAGAGGCAAGATTGAAAGGGCTGAGCAGGTCTGTCACTGCCCTGGGGCTTCTGGAGTCAGAAACAGATGCAAGGAGGATGGGAAGTGAAGCTTGAAGAGTGAAACAGCTGGAAGGCACCCAGCAATTCAGAACCATCAGCATGGAAGGTAATTACCTGCTGACAGGTTTCTGATATGTACCTGAATGCGTGTGCTTGTGTGTATGTGCGTCTTTTCAGGCAACTCAGGGGCATATTCTATCCTCCATACCTGGGCAAGAGGGGGAAGGGGTCATAAATAAAGACTCAGAACCCCTAAGCATTGTATTGTGAACAAATCTGCAATTAAGCTCGAAAACGTGGAAGATGCAAGAAAAACAAAATTTGAAATATGGGAAGGTTCTGAGAGAGGAAAAGCCAGAGCAGTGCTTTGGGTCAATGTCTGGCCTGGAGATGTTTCAGAAATGGTTATGAAGGAGTATATGATAAACTGACCACCTTGATTGAAGGGAATTAATTATAAGAAGAAAAACAGTCAGTATGGCACACACTCGGCCTGGCTCTGGGGTTTGGACCCTTCATGGCCCATCTTGCTGTAGACACTCTTTGTGGATCCATTTTCCAGAAGAGCATCCAGAGGCTGAGAGAGGGCAAGTGAGTTGCCCAAGGATAGACAACTAACAAGAGGAAGGGTAAGGATTTAAAGCTACATAACCTGACCCCTGAGTTTCCCTGATGGTTCAGTGGGTAAAGAATCCACCTGCAATGCAGAAGACACAGGTATGATCGCTGGGTCAGGACGACCCCTTGGAGGAGGGCATGAAAATCCACTTTAGTATTCTTGCTGGGAGAATCACATGGTCAGAGGAACCTGGCAGACTATAGTCCCTGGGGTTACAAAGAGTCTGAGACAACTGAAGCGACTGAGCATGCACCACAAACTCAGTCTGACCGCTAAACCTGCCTTCGTAGCTATTGCTTCAGCAAAGGTGAACTTGACCTTCTGGAAGTGACAAATGGGAGCCAAGTGAAGTGGGAGGAGCACTGGAGTAGGAGAAAACTCCAGCTTGTGACCCTAAGTCTCTTCAAAGTGTTGGGCAAAGTCATCATAATCTTGGTATGTTCTTCCTGCAGGACATCATTATTTTGGTATCCTCATTATAACCATTATGATTTATCACCACCAGTATGTGGAATAGGATGATACAGTTGTAGCATATTGGATTTTGTTCTTCAGACTCTAAATGGATGTTTATGGGGCTCTGAAAGTGATGCCAGATCATAGTGAAACTGGATAGTTTTCCAGTTCAGTGATTCCGAACATGAAGGAGCTATTCATGATATCTAAAAGCTGTGCAGATTCTCACAGATTGTACTGGTATATTTAGTATCCAACGTTGACGAAATGCATACTATCAAAAACTACTGCAAATTTAGATGTGCCTATAAATGAATTTATTTGTTATTGTTATGACACCACCTACACATATTTGAAAACATTCATGTATGCATGGAAGAGATGAAAAGATTGCTTAGAACACAGACCAGGCTTCCTGAGCAAGGGTGTTTAGGACGATATGTTTCTGTCCTAAAATGGGAAAGGAATGGGTCCTTTTCAAGTAGCGCAAAGTAGTGTTCTTGTCTTTAGCACCAAATGGACCTCTTGACTTTCTGTACAATCCAACATGATACCATGCATCCTGAATGATTTGTTCAAGAATGAAAATTGATTTTGACGAAACAGTGGTCTAATTTGACCATTAAGGATGTCAGGCTGCGTCTGACTCTTAGATGAAGCAAAGGCTGTGACTTGTTCCATCAAAGTCATTCCAGAAGGCTTGGTCTCCGAGTCAGGTAAGGGAAGCTATACGTTTAGGACCCATTTTCCACTTCCGGTTCCTATTGTTGAGAGCCCCTGCTGATTCCTTGGTGATAGCAGTTGGGAAGTGTGACCTATGGAAAAATGAAGCCTGCAGCTCTACTGATAGAGTCGTAGATGTTTCTCCCCCGCCCTCCCGTTTCCAATGGCAGAAGGGGCTCTCTATAATTCATCCTTGCTTTTTCAGTCCTGATGTCAGAGCAGCACATTCCACAGGCACTTGGTAGAGTTTTATCTGATTGTCCCTTCCAGGGACTGACAGTGGAACTCATTGCTGATGGAAAGGAAAGGTAACGTAATACCGATATTATGCTACTTTTCCACGGAGACCCATAAGGAAGAATCGTGCTTGTTATCCCTTCATCTTTTTCCCTTTCTGAACTTTTCAAAATGTAACCAGCCAGAACAAATTTGTGTCATCATTTTCGAACTCATGGTACTGGAATTTTCCTAACATCCCTGGTATTTTCAACGTGAGTGCCAAATAGACTGCTTTTTCCTTAGAAATGAATGATCTCTTCGATTTGCAGATACGGAGACAGGAGTCATTATGTCTTCCTCTGTCTTGACACATAAATACCCACCCAGAGAGGATGGAGGTGTTAGTGGTTTCCTCTCACTTCTGCTATTATACCAACTTGCATGAGATTGCATTGTGAGTGGCAATTCTGTCTTCCGTTGCAAGGACAATATTATGCATTTTGCTAAGCTTTCAGAGAGAACACAAGTGGTGAGGATTCAACAGTTATTATGAGGAGAATCTAGTAGGCTTACAGTTCCAACTTGTTTGGGGGCTCAACTTCTGGAAGACAGCCTACAAAAATAGCAATTTACAGGAAGGAAAAAAAAAAAGCGGGTCCTGAGGCATTGGATCGGGGCAGACATTAGTTCTATTTAGGGCTTAAACCAGCCCACAGTTAATTGTAGGTCTCTTGCATTAGCTTGTAGGAGCAGTAAAAGCATGTAATTCAAGCTAATCTGATGGGCAAATGAACTGGGTACTTGGTGCCAAGTGAGACCGTGAAACAAAAGGACACATGTGTTTTCAGGAAAAAGAAAAAAAAAAAAACAACAAAACACAACATAGTTTCAACTGTTGCACACGTGAAACTCTGGAGAATTCTTCGGAAGTTTTGTCATTTTAGGAAAGGACCTTGAGGGTACAGTGGATGTACTTCTGAAGTCCAGAGGTCTCAGTTACCTGGGCAGTGAAGCCTGTGGCCTGGAATAATGGGGAGGGGAGCAAGCTTTCAGAGATTTCTTTCAACTGATTGTCAAAGCTTTATTTAGAAAGCGTCTGGTGGGTCTTTGCATTCATTTTCCCTGACTGTGCACTAGTATCAGCCCAGGTCCCATCCTTGAAAATTCTGATTTACTTGGTCTGGAGTGGGACTCAGGGACCATTTCTTTCTAAAAGTCACCCTGGAGGAGTGTGATGTGATGATAGGGGTTAGAATTCAAAATATTTGTGTGTGCATGAGTGCTCAGTTGTGTCCAACTCTTTGCTATGCCACGGACCGTAACACACCAGGCTCCTCTGTCCGTGCGGTTCCCCAGGCAAGAATGCTGGAGTGGGTTACCATGCCCTCCTTCAAGGGATCTTCCCGACCCAGGGATTAAACCTGCCTCTCCTGCATTGGCAGGTGGATTCTTTACCACTGTGCTACCTGGGAAGCCTCAGAACCGCTGATCTAGTGGCAGATAGGGCTGAAGGGAGGTGAGCTGGTGGTTGAGGTTAATGGCTTTTCTTTAAGCTCCTGCAAGGGAAGTGAGAAACAGCCAACTGTGAGGTTATAAATGAGTATTTGACACTGAGATGATGCCATCTGGTCGTCCAAGTTGTGGGATTAGTGTTACTGGGGAATTGTGGCACAGGTGATTTTTCTAGTGTCATTTGTCCAGAGACTGACTTCTTTAAGCAGAGATGTAACGCGACCCTGGATGAGACCGATTCTAATGTGCTGCCTGCCAGAGCAAGTCCTCCCAGGACGTGGCCCTGACCTTCTTCCTTCGATCCTGAGCCTCAAACCAGGCTTTAGTACATCCTTTCCCTGGCAGGGCTACCCTCCTGGGGTCCAGGATGTGAATATCTATTGGTGAGGTGCCTTTAGGAGAGTGAAACCAGCAGGCAGTTTAATCATTTAAGTCAGAAATTATCCCTTTCAGCAAACATGTGTCAAGCCAGTAGTTGGGAAAAAAAAAAAAAGTTAATAGTCAGTGTGATTTGAATACATTTTGCTAATTTAAACCAATTATACAAAAGTTTGTGTTAAAATCAGGCGCTTGGTTTTTACCATTGAAAGAAAAACTTTAGAAGGCAAAAAAAATTTCATACCAAAAATGCATAATTTGGACTGAACTCCAGGATTAGTATTCTCAAAAACTGGAGGCAGAAAGTTAAATAGTAACTCAAACATAAGCTGTTAAATGGCTTGAAAATGAGATTTTGAAAAACATACTACTGATTAATAGGGTTCATCAGAAAGGACACTAAAAAGAAAAAACAGTCTTGTCTGTTGCAGACTAAATATTAACTCCACATTAGGGAAACAATGGATATATTGTTTTTATACTCTAGGTGTTTATATATATACTCCAGAGTATAAAACAATGGCTATATTGTTCTATACTCTAGATGTTATAGGTGGAAATTGAAGTAATTATGGTGACTTCATATTGGGTTAGCAAGTCAACATAAAAATTGTAAGCATAAAATTGTGATCTCACTGGAGGGCATAACAAGCAACATCATTTGTGGCCTCAGGTGTGCAGGTAAGATTTTCTTAGATCAGGTAAACCAAAGTATGGGAAGGTGGATGGCATAAACGACTTCTCCACAAACATTTAAAACAGCAACAAAACATTCACATATGGATAGGAGCTGATGAGTGGGTAACTTTGAAGATGGGATTTGCTAGCATTTTAATGTACAAGAATTTCCCAGAAGGATCTGAACAACAGACCTGAAAAGGCTCCGTTGCAGGGTCCAAGATTAGTTCACTCCTCTCTTCATTATCCCATCACTATCCTTTCTAGGATATTTATTTAATAAATATCCTTGAAGCACGTACTCTGTGCCAGGTGATTCCACAAGGAACATTTATGGGTGTGGGATTCTAAGTTAGTCAGCACTCTCCATAGGATGTATGTCTATCTCTGTCTCCATATCTATTGCTATCATCAAGTAGGTTTATGTATATAACACTATATATGTATGTACATGTATATGTATCTGTGTGTGTGTGTGTATATATATATATATATATATATATGAGAGATTTTAAAGAATTGACTCATGCAGTTGTAGAGACTAGCAAGTCCAAAACATTCAGGGTAGGTCAGCAGGTTGGAAACCAAGGAAAGACCTGATGTTGTAGCTGAAGTTTGAAAGTCATCTACTATCAGTCCTTCTTCTGTTAAGACCTTTGACTGATTGGATGAGGTTCACCCGCCTTATGGAGGGTAATCTGTTTTATTCAAAGTCTACTGGTTTCAGTGTTGTGGGTTTGTTGTGCTTACTCACTCAGTTATGTCTGACTCTTTGTGACCCTTTGAACTATAGCCCACCAGGCTCCTCTGTCCATGGGATTTTTTAGACAAGAATACTGGAGTGGATTGCCGTTTTCCTCGTCCAGGGTATCTTCCTGACCCAGGGATCAAACCTTCGTCTCCTGTGTCTCTTGCATTGCAGGCAGATTCCTTACCTGCTGAACCATCAGGGAAGCCTGGTTTCAGTGTTAATGTCATCTAAAAAATACCTTCACAGAAATGTCTAGAATAATGTTTGACCAAATACCTGGGTACCCTGATCTAAACAAGTTGACACAACAGATTAACCATCACAGATGGACTCCTTGTATGTAGGATGAAAGAATCAGGATTCTGAGTGGTGGACCCCTGGGTCTATCTCCCGAGTCCTTGCTTACCCTCTCTCTGTCATTCCCAGGGAATATTTGATGATGCTCCCTGAGGTCCTGTCAGCTTGCTGGATGGATGTTACAAAATGAGGTCCAGTAGGCAAGGAAAGGGGCTGATTTATCTCACACACAATTACTGCCCAAGAGATAGAATGGAAATCTAAATGAGAAAAAGTAAGCTGTGCATGTATGGAGTTCAGAAAGCAGGAGGAATCTCTTCTGTTACTTCTTTCCCGTAAAGTTTTCCTCATCACTAAGTTTATAATGCAAACACATTTTGACTGCCCACTGAAACACTGTTTCCTTCCCCTGCTTCTTGAGTCTGGTGGACATTTGTTGTTGTTGTTGTTCAGTTGCTAAGTTGTGTCCAACTCTTTGTAACTCCATGGACTGTAGTCCACCAGGCTCCTCTGTCCTTGAGATTTCCCATGCAAGAACACTGGAGTGGGCTTTTTGATCTTTCCTTCTCCACTGGTGGCCATTATTTTAGCATAAATAGGACAAGTAAAAGTGTAGCTGGAGGTGCAAGTTCATTAATGAAATTGTTAACCAGCATACTTGTATGATGGACTTAATTTTTCTCATCTTTTTTATATGATAACATTTCAGCAATTTGGGAACATGGGGAAAAAAATAAGTGGGCCCACCATAAGAGCATAATGATTTATATTTTGTGTGTTCCCTTTTAGTCCTTTTTCAGATACATACATTTGCTTGCATGATTATTATGGAGTCCATATATTTTTATCCTTTCCCCATTAACATTTTATCATATGTACATTTCCATGTCTTTTGTAGCTAGTCTTTTTGGAGCCATAACATTACATCAAAGCGATGTAGAATAATTTAATTAACCAACCCTTATTGTTGCTTATTGAAGTTGCCCCAAGTCTTTTCCTGTTACAAATCATATTGCTATGCTTGGCTTTTATTTTCTTTAGGATAAATTCCTAAAAACAAGATCCCTGAGCCAAAGGACATGAATATTTTATAGCACTTAATGTGTACTGCTTTTGTTCGATTTAATTGGACTGTGTGCATTTTTCTAGGCTTTTGTTTTGTTGTTGTTTCCTCTGTTTCTTTAGTAATGACCTTACATTACCACCTCTGCTTTCCACCAGTGACCTCTGTAGACAAGGCGACACGCAGATGGCCATCCCAACTTCCTGATTCCTTCAGTCATATCTTTCTGACAAAAATAGCCTTTGAGGCTAAAAATGTCCATACCTTGTCCTAGCTCAAGAGAGATTTATTGCTTGGAAAATCTGAGTATAGTCTCTGCAGCCATTTTTCAACTGAGAGTGGAAAAAAACTCCATTTCACACTTAAAAGCAATTTGGGATTTATTTTTGGTTCTTTGATAATTCAAGGAGTCTTGGACATGCTTCATGTCTCATTGCTTTTAATATAATTGAAGACGAGCCCCAGGTTGAGAAGTTTAAGGAGCAGTAGTTAGAATTTGGAGCAAACATTTTACAAGACAGAAGTTAATGGTGCTACTATTTCTGTAAAAAGAATTTACTTTTTGTTGCAGTCTTTGGAGCTTCATGTTAATAGTTCTACTTTCTTTGGTGTAGGTCTCATTTTAGTATACCCTGGAGGAGGAAATGGCAACCCACTCTGGTATTCTTGCCTGAAAAATTCCATGGACAGAAGAGCCTGGCAGGCTGCAGTCCACAGGGTTGCAAAGAGTTGGACACAACCAAGTGATTAAGTGCTCATACATCTTGGTACGAGGAAGTAATGTGTTTAAAGCAGTCAATTTGAAAATTGGTGTTAGGCATGGCATGAAACTTAAGTACAAGGAATGAATTACTTGTATTGTGGGAAAACTATTTATATTTCAACCCACATCTTTTTTTCACATCTCGTATAAATGGAATCATACACGAGGTGGCCTTTTGTGACTGGCTTTTTTCATTTAGCTTAGTGTTTCTGAGACTCACCCATGTTGTAACATGTATCATCAGATCTTTGTTCCTTTTGGTAGATAAATAGTACTCCATTATATAGATAAGCCACATTTTATTTATCTACCCATCAGCTGATGGACTGCTTTTGCTTTTTGACTACTATGAATCATGTTGCTATAAATACTCATGTTCAAGTCTTGGGTGAATATATGCTTTCATTTTTCTTGGATACAGATCTAGAGGTGGAATTGCTGAGTCCAATGGTCCATGTTATCTTTTTAAAAAACTGCCCGTTTGCTTTTAAGAAACTGCCCAACATATAGAGCTGGACGAGCTAATGGGTAGGCCTGTTACTGTCGGCTTGGGTGAAGGGAATGATCCAGGTTGAGGGTAAGAAAGGAAAGTGGTAGAAGAGTGCCTGAGACCAAGGAAGTTTTAATGAGGCTGATTTTCCATAACAACTGTTCATTCAGAACAACCTTCTTCTTCTGCTGTTGCTGCTGCTGCTAAGTCGCTTCGGTCGTGTCCGACTCTGTGCGACCCCATAGATGGCAACCCACCAGGCTCCACCATCCCTGGGATTTTCCAGGCAAGAGTACTGGAGTGGGTTGCCATTGCCTTCTTGAACAACCTTCTACTCAGTTTTAAAGCATATTTATATGTGTAATAGTGAAGTTGTAGGATACTAATGATCTGGAAGAGTTGATTTGATCCATGTATAAAGCTTCCTATGTCTAATTTTAAATGTCTAATTCCCTGGCGGCTCAGACAGTAAAGAGTCTGCATGCAATGTAGAAGGCCTGGTTCAATCCCTGGATGAGGAATATCCCCTGGAGAAGGAAATGGCAACCCGCTCCAGTGTTCTTGCCTGGAAAATCCCATGGACGGAGGAGCGTGGTGGGCTATAGTTCAGAAAGTCGCAAAGAGCTGGACACGACTGAACGACTTCATTTTCAATTTACTTTTTAGGAATTGAAAAACAAATACCATTCCCACCCTCTCCCCAAGTTTTTCTCAATGAATATCCTGTCTGGGCCTTCTACTAAAAACAGTCTCTGTGCTTGCCTTCTGTTAATACACTAATGTTGATTTCTTGACACTTAACGAGGGAAACGAACAGTTCACCAAATGTTTGAACTTTCCCTGAATTCTGCTGTGTTTGTGAAGGTTATAGTAAAATTGGTTTATTTTACACAAAATCCCTTTAACAACACGGGACACAGTGTTTGGGGAATGTTTCTGAAATGTCCATTCTATAAGTTGAAGAAGATATACTCTAAGTATGTTAATGTTACTTCTATCAGATGCTTCATTTTTCACTTATAAACATCTGAATATGAATACCTTAGGAATTTGATATTAACCTCAGCATTAAATCCAAGATGGTTAATTCACATGAACGTCTGGCCATGAAGATTCCTTTTCCTCTTCTTTAGTAGAAAGATGATATTTGTGTAATTATATCCCTAGGTGGCATTAACGACAGAATTGAAGGTTTGGCTTCCTTCTGGCAAACAAACCTCGGTTTTTGATTTGACGCCCATACCGCTTGCTTGTATAATCACACTACATGTGAAGGGTGGAAATTAGGGTGTAGGGTTGCTGATTTATATTCCACAAACTGAGTTTTCCTGTGCCAACCCAGAAAAATCTTACCATTGCTGAAGTGTTCAGTTTTCTTGTGGCTTCTCCAGGCTCTGTAAGTGATCCAGGAGGCAAATTTTGGTACATTCCAGCACAAGGTCTAATTATGGATGTAATGATTGGTGAACATTTAAAGCAAAAACCTAAATACTAAACCTGGACCTTCTTGTTTTTAGATAAAAAGGTCAGTAACCCAGTGTCAACAGTTTGAGACAGCTTGGGTTATAACTCGAAGAAATAATCGAAGTCAGCAAGAAAAAACAAACCCAGACCATTCTGTTGCTTATAAGTGAAGGAATTCAGTTGTCTTACGTGTCGTAACTGACACGATTTGACATGCTCATTTTTTTTTTTTTTTAAGTCTTTGGGTTTTGAATAATTGCTTCTTGCCGAAAGCCTATATTTTCTGTACTCTGTGGTTGCCAAGCTGTACTCGACTTTTAAAAGAGAGTCAAAGGAACGTATCCTTGTGAGAAATTGCTGCTTTGTGGAGTACAAATGAGAGGTTTCATGATCTTTGAAGCTAGGAAGGCCAAATCTGGCTTAGAAACCCCCTCGCCAAGCTGCGTTTTATATTCTTCATTGCTTTACTAAACTGAACTGTCCTTTTGTTGGAAGTGGGGGAAAGAAAGATGTGGTGGAGAACTGGGGTTTAGATAAGTGATTCTTCCCATCTGGCTCTGAAAGCAGAAAGTTCTTCTTGACCATTGCAGTCTAGAAGTCAGAATGTCAGAGTATTCTTACTCTAGACCAGTGCTTCTCAACTAGGGAAGATTGTGTCCCCTAGGGGCCCAGAAGGCAATGTCTGGAGAGATTCTTGGTTGTCATAACTGGAGGGGAGTGTGCTTCTGACATTTAGTGGCTAGAGACCGATGAAAATGAAAATGACACTTTGCCATCCCGTGGACTGTAACCGGTCACAGGATTCTCCATTCTTGGGATTTTCCAGACAAGAATACTGGAGTGGGTTGCCATTTCCTTCTCCAGGGGATCTTCCCGACCCAGGGATTGAACCCGAGTCTCCTGCATTGCAGGTGGATTCTTTACTGTGTGAGCCACCAGGGAAACCCTGGCTTGAGACCAGAGATGCTGTTAAATATCCCACATAGCACAGGACAGCCCCCGACAACCAAGGATTGTTCAGGTGGACAGATGCTGACTTGGAGAGATCACTCTTATAGCAGGTGTGAAGTTTCTTGTTCTGCTGTTCACCGGAGTAGAGAATAGAAAGTTCTTTTTTCCAATAAAATGTTTGCTTTCATTTGGCACTTTATTTCTTGAGACTGTTCTTAAAGAGAGCACTGGAGTAAGAAATTGAAGCAAGCTCCCCACGTGCAGAAGTAAGTGCTGCAGAGCTGAAGGATACACAAATGCACGGCTGGCGTCACGTGACTTCAGCCTCTCCCTCCACGCTCAGTGAGCCATTGGCAAGATGCTACAGGCCTGGATTTGTTTTATTCTTTTATTTGCAAATGTTTCATAAAATGCTTTTGCCTCAGGTTAACTCTCTTCTTTGTTGAAAAAAAAAAAGTTTGTTTTTCTTTTTTTGGTGAGGAATTATTCTTTAAGCTTTCACCTTTCTTGGATGGAAGCACTTTGACAAACAGATTATAAAGCCATCCAAAGTCACCATAACCCCTAGGCTGTTTGGAACCTTCCTGAGCTGTGTCTGCAGGGAAACAAAACCTCTTTCGCCAGTTTTCTAGAGTCAAAATGTCCAGGTATTCTGGGGGCCAGCTGTGGTCTGTGAATAAACATGGAACCCAAGTTGGCCTCCTCCCCAATTTCTGAGCCCTGATCCCACTGTACAAGCATGACCGATTCTTGGGGTTACTCCAGGCAGGAGAAATGTGAATGAAGCAGTTCACACTAAGAGGTTCATTTCTCATTGACATCCCTCCTCTACTTTTTTTTTTTTTAATTTTTATTAAAAAAATTTTTTTGGCCAGGCCACATGGCATTCAGGATCTTCGTTCCCCAATCCGGGGTCAAAGCCATGCCCCCTGCCATGGGAGCAGAGTATTAACCACTGGGGCATCAGGAAATTTCCACCTCCTCCACTTTTAAATGAAAGGCTTAAGGAGAATGATAAAAGCTAAAAAGGTGATTGTCTGCCACAGTTGTTTCAGAAATTGTTGTTGCTGGTTTGTTGAGAGGTTCTGCATCTCCTTAATGTTCCTAAATTGACTGAGCATTGTCTTTATCAACAAATGCATACCATATACTACCCAATGCCAACACTATGAAAAATGGGAAAGTGAATTGTGTTTTCTACCATGTACTTTGTTAGGATTATTACCTTATTTAATTTTCAAAGAAAGCCTTATGAATGGAGGACTTTTATTATTTTTTGTTTTGCAGACGAGGAAACTGAGGCTTAAGAAATTGAGTAATCTGTTGATGTTTATAGGACTTCTAAGTAATTAGGTTAGGATTAGAAGTCAGGCAGACAACGTTGTATTTTCTAGATTCTGCCGAAGAGTAGAGTTCAAGGGATGTCGTCTGAGCTGAAATGTTGTCCACACACCAAGTGAAAGCAAATCATTGTTCAATCACTCAGTCATGTCCGACTCTTTGCAACCCCACGGACTGCAGCAGCTAGGCTTCCTGTCCTTCACTATCTCCCAGAGCTTGCTCAAACTAATGTCCATTGAGTCAGTGAGGACATCCAACCATCTCACTCTCTGTGGTCCTCTTCTCTTCTTGCCTTCAATCTTCCCACTCTCAGGATCTTTACTAATGAGTTGACTCTTTGCATCAGGTGGCCAAAGTATTGGAGCCTCAGCTTTGGCATCAGTCCTTCCAATGAGTATTCAGGGTTGATTTCCTATATATATGTGCATTTAACTTACAATTTCAACTACATATGCTGAGGAAACTAATGATCAAATCTCAAGGATATACAGAGGGTCTTAGATGGCTAAGGAGACACTGTCCTTCTCCTTTCTGTCCAGAGATGTGTCTTGGAAGTGAGAACATTTTGCTCAATGACTGATTCTGATCCTTAAGGATGATTTTTCATCTTGGGCCCTAAATGCAAACCTTCTACTTTACTGTGTTTCTCAATAAGAGGATTTAGTTCACCAATGGACAAAATCCTAGTTGACTACCCTTCTGAAGACATGACCTGTCTGTCTCCAGTAGACACAAGGCTGCTTCAGAGCCATGCTGTCTAGTACTTTATTTGTCTACTGGCCACTTGAAATGTGGCAAGTCTGAGTTAAGATGTGCTATAGGTATAAAGTACACACTGGACTGTGAGTGCTGTGCTGTGCTTAGTCGCTGAGTTGTGTCTGACTCTTTGCAACCCTATGGACTGTAGCCCACCAGGCCCCTCTGTCCATGGGGGTTCTCCAGGCAACAATACCGGAGTGGGTTTCCTTGCCCTTCTCCAGGGGATCTTCCCAACCCAGGGGTAGAACCCAGGTATCCTGCATTGCAGGCAGATTCTTTACCATTTGAGACACCAGGGAAGTCCAAGAATACTGGAATGCATAGCCTATCCCTCTCCAGGGGAACTTTCCAACCCAGGAATTGAACTGGGGTCTTCTGCGCTGCAGGCAGAGTCTTTACCAGCTAAGCTACCCATGAAGCCCTGTATTGTGAGTACTTAGTACCCCCAAAAAAAGTAAAATATCTCATTAGTAAGTTTAAAGTTGATTACATTGTAAAATAATATTTTGGATAGATTACGTTGCACAGAGTCGGACACGACTGAAGCGACTTAGCAACAACAACAACAACAACAACGTTGAATAAAATACATTATGAAAATAAACTTGACCTGTTTCTTTTTACACTTTTAATAAACTGAAAATTTAAAATTACATATGTGACTCCCACTCTATATCTATTGGACAGTGGTGGGCAAGTTAGTGAGTTTTTAAGGAAAATATGACTATATGTGTTAACTTTCTAACCTAACTACCCCAAAATGAAAATGCAACTTTATTATAATTTTCAAAATAACCCTGCAGAGCAGATGTTGTTGCATTTTCATAAATGAAAAATTCAGTGTTTTGGTGAGATTAGATTATTAAGGCAAATTCTTACAACTAGCAGTGGTTGTACTGGGAGTTGAATTCTTGTCTGTCTGAATTCAGCTCCGATCCTTATAGTTTGTCAGAAATGAACCTAGAGTAAAAAGGGAGGGAGTGTGGCCACCAGCTTCCTGATAGTTTTCTTATTACTGCTGCTTACTTAAATGCAGAAGGGGTACAGATTCTAGTGAACTGAGGGTTTCAGTTAGTTGGTCTTCAGTTAACCCAGATTTCATGAAAAATTTCCATTTCTCCTTTCTTCATAAAGTTTAGGGAGCATAAAAGAAATGGCAGCTTTAAAAATGGGCAATTTTCCCCCTGTTTTATTGAGATATTATTAACAAATGACATTACATTAGCTTTAAGTATACAATATAATGATTAGATTCATATGTATACTGTGAAATGATGACCACATTTATTTAATAGTCTCTGTCACCTCTGATGTTGCTATTCAGTGGTTCAGTCATGTCTGACTCTTTGCAATCCCATGGACTGTAGCACGCCACGCTTCTGTCCTCACTGTCTTTTGGAATTTGCTCAAACTCATGTCCATTGAGTTGGTGATGCCATCTAACCATCTCATCTTCCCCTTCTCCTCCTGCTTTCAATCTTTCCCAGAATCAGGGTCTTATTTCTAATGAGTCGTCTCTTCATTTTAAGGTGGCCAAAGTATTGGAATTTCAGCTTCAGCATTAGTCCTTCCAATGCATATTCAGAGTTGGTAATACTTTAGGATTGACTGGTTTGATCTCCTTGCTGTCGAAGGGACTCTCAAGAGTCTTCTCCAGCAACCACAGTTCAGATCAGATCAGATCAGTTGCTCAGTCATGTCCGACTCTTTGCGACCCCATGAACTGCAGCACGCCAGGACTCCCTATCCATCACCAGCTCTCGGAGGTCACTCAGACTCACATTCATCGAGTCAGTGATGCCATCCAGCCATCTCATCCTCTGTCGTCCCCTTCTTCTCCTGCCCCCAATCCCTCCCAGCATCAGAGTCTTCTCCAATGAGTCAACTCTTCGCATGAGGTGGCCAAAATACTGGAGTTTCAGCTTTAGCATCATTCCTTCCAAAGAAATCCCAGAGCTGATCTCCTTCAGAATGGACCGGTTGGATCTCCTTGCAGTCCAAGGGACTCTCAAGAGTCTTCTCCAACACCACAGTTCAAAAGCATCAATTCTTCGGCGCTCAGCCTTCTTCACAGTCCAGCTCTCACATCCATACATGACCACAGGAAAGACCATAGCCTTGACTAGGCGAACCTTTGTTGGCAACCACAGTTGGAAATCATCAATTCTTTGGTGCTCAGCCTTCTTTACGATCCAACTCTCACATCTATACGTGACTACTGGAAAAGCCATAGCTTTGACTCTGTGGACCTTTGTTGGTAAAGTGATGTCTTTTTTTTTTTTGAATATGCTGTCTAGGTTTCTCATAGCTTTTCTTTCAAGGAGCAAGCGTCTTTTAATTTTGTGACTGCAGTCACCATCTGCAGTGATTTTGGAACCCAAGAAAATAAAGTCTGTCACTGTTTCCACTTTTCCCTCACTTATTTGCCATGAAATGATGGGACCAGATGCCATGAGCTTGGATCTGCAATTCATCATCTGTACTTTAACCTCTGTCAGAGAGGACTCCGTTTTAGGGACTGTGCATCAATTTCCGTTTTGTTCCGTGGCATTTGGAAGTAAAGCGGGGTGTTCAGCTGACTTGGTTATTCTGCCACCATACCCTGCTTGAGGTGTGTGTCTACATGGCACAAAGGACCACTGAGATTAAGCATATATCACTTTCTATGATATGGACCAAGTGGGTGGCCCTTGTTTTTGTTTATTTGTTGTTTTTAATCTCCAGCTGAATGTGAATGGAAACTAGCATTTTGTTCTATCTCATTTTGGAATCTTGACCACCAACTGGAAGATACCCATGCAGCAGCCTGGTTCTGCCCGCACTCAGTTTATATTATTGTTATCCACTGCTCCGAATTGTGTTCTCTACCCAAGTTAACGGAGCATGGAGACGGTAGAAGCAAAGCCTTCTCATTCCTTCAGGATATGCACATTTGTGATTTTAGAACCATCAATATTAAAGACTGGAGAATACATTTGAGCATGAGTAGCTGAATTCTTAGTGTAAAAGGTGAGAGAAGGCCATGGAAGCGGCTGGCGGCAGATGAGGGACCAGATCCCAGGGCATACCGCTTTCTACACTGTGTCAGTGCCATTTACAGAACAGGTGGTTCCCAGTTGGTCAGTTTACAGCTGGGGCTGATGTGTAGGCATGATGCCTGTGTTTTGGCATCCATGTCTGTGGTGATACAAAGGAAATCGTGTTGTCACCCTTGAATATGTTGCTTAGCTACAAGTTTCTAAGGACAGATGATTGAATAAGAAAGAGAAAGAACAAACTCTGTGTCTCCAGTCTTGCCTGACTCCCTCAGCCCTAGACTGATATTTTCAGCCAATTGACCTTCCTGTCTAAAAGTTTGGTAACTAAGGAAGCCCTTAATATGTGCCAGGTATGGCTCTGAATGTTTCATGTGTATGAACTTATATCATTTTCAGAATGGCCCCATGAAATGTCTCTATCAGTATCCCCATTTTATAGATGGAGAAGTTGAGGCATCAATTCAGTTCAGTCCCTCAATTATGTCTGATGCTTTGTGACCCCACGGACTGTAGCGCACCAGGCCTCCCTGTCTATCACCAATTCCTGGAGTTTACTCAAACTCATGTCCATTGAGTCGATGATGACATCCAACCATCTCATCCTCTGTTGTCCCTTTCTCATCCTGCCTTCAATCTTTCCCAGCATCAGGGTATTTTTAAATGAGTCAGTTCTTTGCATCAGGTGGCCAAAGCTTTGGAGTTTCAGCTTCAGCATCAGTCCTTTCAAAGAATATTCAGGACTGATTTCCTTTTGGATGGACTGGTTGGATCTCCTTGCTGTCCAAGGGACTCTCAAGAGTCTTCTCCAACACCACAATTCAAAAGCATCAATTCTTCTGCACTCAGTTTTATTTATAGTCCAATTCTCACATCCATACTTGACCACTGGAAAAACCATAGCCCTGACTAGACGGACCTTTGTTGGCAAAGTAATGTCTCTGTTTTTTAGTATGCTGTCTAGGTTGGTCATAGCTTTTCTTCCAAGGAGTAAGCATCTTTTAATTTCATGGCTGCAATCACCATCTGCAGTGATTTTGGAGCCCCCCCAAATAAAGTCTGTCATTGTTTCCATTGCTTACCCATCTATTTGCCATGAAGTGATGGGACTGGATGCCATGATCTTAGTTTTCTGAATGTTGAGCTTTAAGCCAACTTTTTCACTCTCCTCTTTCACTTTCATCGAGAGGCTCTTTAGTTCCTCTTCGCTTTTTGCCCTAAGGGATGGTGTCATCTGTATATCTGAGATTATTGATATTTCTCCTGGTAATCTTAATTCCAGCTTGTGCTTCATCCAGCCCTGCGTTTCTCATGATGTACTCTGCATAGAAGTTAGATGATTTGGAACCAGTCTGCTGTTCCATGTCCAGTTCTAACTGTCGCTTCCTCACCTGCATACAGATTTCTCAAGGGGCAGGTCAGGTGGTCTGGTATTCCCATCTCTTTCAGAATTTTCCACAGTTTGTTGTGATCCACACAGTCAAAGGCTTTGGCATAGTCAATAGCAGAAGTAGATGTTTTCCTGGAACTCTCTTGCTTTTTTGATGATCCAATGGATGTTTGCAATTTGATCTCTGATTCCTCTGCCTTTTCTAAATCCAGCTTGAACATCTGGAAGTTCACGGTTCACATATTGCTGAAGCCTGGCTTGGAGAATTTTGAGCATTACTTTGCTAGCGTGTGAGATGAGTGCAATTGTGCAGTAGTTTGAGCACTCTTTGGCATTGTCTTTCTTTGGGATTGGAATGAAGATGGACCTAACAAAAGCAGAAGATATTAAGAAGAGGTGACAAGAATACACAGACTACTGCTGCTAAGTCACTTCAGTTGTGTCTGACTCTGTGCAACCCCATAGATGGCAGCCCACCAGGCTCCGCTGTCCCTGGGATTCTCCAGGCAAGAACACTAGGGTGGGTTGCCATTTCCTTCTCCAATGCATGAAAGTGAAAAGTGAAAGTGAAGTCGCTCAGTCGTGTCCGACTCTTCGCGACCCCATGGACTGCAGCCTACCAGGCTCCTCCATCCATGGAATTTAGAAGAACTATACAAAAAAGAGCTTCATGACCCAGATAATCATGATGGTGTGATCACTCACCTAGAGCCAGACATCCTAAAATGTGAAGTCAAGTGGGCCTTAAGAAGCATCACTACAAACAAAGCTAGTGGAGCCGATGGAATTCCAGTTGAGCTATTCAAATCCTAAAAGATGATGCTGTTAAAGTGCTGCACTCAATATGCCAGCAAATTTGGAAAACTCAGCAGTCGGGACTGGAAAAGGTCAGTTTTCATTCCAATCCCAAAAACAGGCAATGCCAAAGTTGAGGCATCAGATCAGATCAGATCAATCGCTCAGTCGTGTCCGACTCTTTGCGACCCCATGAACTGCAGCACGCCGGGACTCCCTATCCATCACCAGCTCTCGAAGGTCACTCAGACTCACATTCATCGAGTCAGTGATGCCATCCAGCCATCTCATCCTCTGTCGTCCCCTTCTCCTCCTGCCCTCAATCCCTCCCAGCATCAGAGTCTTCTCCAATGAGTCAACTCTTCGCATGAGGTGGCCAAAATACTGGAGTTTCAGCTTCAGCATCATTCCTTCCAAAGAAATCCCAGGGCTGATCTCCTTCAGAATGGACCGGTTGGATCTCCTTGCAGTCCAAGGGACTCTCAAGAGTCTTCTCCAACACCACAGTTCAAAAGCATCAATTTTTCGGCGCTCAGCCTTCTTCACAGTCCAGCTCTCACATCCATACATGACCACAGGAAAGACCATAGCCTTGACTAGGCGAACCTTTGTTGGCAAAGTGATGTCTCTGCTTTTCAATATGCTATCTAGGTTGGTCATAACTTTCCTTCCAAGGAGTAAGCGTCTTTTAATTTCATGGCTGCAGTCACCATCTGCAGTGATTTTGGAGCCCAGAAAAATAAAGTCTGACACTGTTTCCACTGTTTCTCCATCTATTTCCCATGTAGTGATGGGACCAGATGCCATGATCTTCGTTTTCTGAATGTTGAGCTTTAAGCCAACCTTTTCACTCTCCACTTTCACTTTCATCAAGAGGCTTTTGAGTTCCTCTTCACTTTCTGCCATAGAGGAATGAAAATTGCCCAAAATGACACAGGTAAATATCAAAGCCAGAGTTGTGAGTGCAGACAGAGGCTGGTGTTAAAGTGTTTGTTTCAACCACTACTCTGTGCTACCCAGTCCCAGAAACCCTCCAGTGTATTGGGTGAAACTAAACACCCGTCTGTACCCTCCAATGACTCCACTTCTTTGAATGATTTTGTCACTGTCCTTGCCAGGGAGACACTAGAGGCTGAAGGGAAGACTTCCTGCTACCTACATGTACTCGAAATGTTGTCAAGTCTAGATTTGCCCCTCAGAGTTTCTCAGTTCTTTCTGTCCCTTCCCTTCATATCAATGCAGCACTGGAGCTCAGGAGCTGGTTACGGCTTTGGATTTCAGAGTATTAAGAAGAAGGGGCTTACACGGGCATCCAAGCTCTGCCTCTCCCTTCCCTGCTGAGACATCTTGTCTCCAACCCTGTGAGAGCCTCCTATCCAACCTGCCAGCCTCCTGTCTCTCTTCACCCCAATCCCTCCAGTTCTAGGCAAAGAACTGGCTGTATGAGGCACACCCCACAGCGCTTATACACCCGCCATGCAGAAGCAAAACTCAGTGAAGCCTCGAGTCTCCATTTTTAACAAGTTCCCTGGGTATTCTGAAAGGCAGCTTGCTTTGGGGATCACTTCCCATTTACTCTCCCATCAGGCATTTCTGTGCTGCACCCTTAATGGCTCTCTCTTACCATGTAATTAACATACCCCTTTGCTTACCTGCCTGGAGCTGTTTCCCTTGTGGCCTGGGCAGTTTTTCCAATGTCATTTCCAGCTGCTACTCCACTTTGTGGCTTCTACTCCAGCTGCATCGGCTCAGACACCTGGAGGGATGCACAAGGTGATGGTTAGCAGTTGGAATCCTTCAGCCGACAGGGGACCTTTGCTGAGCTTGGGAGCTTCCAAGCAGAGACCTCGTGAATGAGTGAGGGAGAGGTCTCCCTGGCCAGGCTAAATGATGTCTGGGAGCTCTCTAGGACTCGAGAAAGCTTGTGCTGAGCATAACCCCCTCTCAAGTGGTGTTTAGACGCTGATTTTGATGACTGTCTGTCATTTTTGCTCAGGGCCAACTCCCGAAGTGGAGGGCAGAATTTGTTTTAAATTCCATAACTGCAACATCGGGGTGTTACACTCATAGGCTCAGAATCTCCAAGGAACAACATTCCTCTCTGTTAAGCCCTGTTTCTCATCCTTGTAATCTGGACTAGTGTCTGCCCTGGATGTTGGCTGCCCATGGTGATCTCCCTGCTTCTGGAGCACAAGTGAGATTGGCTCCTGGGTGCTCCCTGCAGCCTGTTCTTCAGTCTCTGTTGTTTAGTCACCAAGTCGCGTCCGGCTCTTTGGTGACCCCACGGATGTAACCTACCAGGCTCCCCTGTCCATGGGATTTCCCAGGCAAGAATACTGGAGTGGGCTGCCATTTCCTTCTCCAGGGGATCTTCTGAACCCAGGGATCAAACCCATGTCCCCTGCATTGGCTTTACTGCTGAGCCACGAGGGAAGCCCATGTGTCAGTTACTCTGGTATTTAAGTGTATGAGAATCCATTGAAACAGATATTATTGTGCCCATTTGACCAGGCAGGAAATTGAGGCTCAAATATTGAGCAATACCTTTTGAGTCATATTCCTGTTAACCAGCCAAACTAGGATTTGAATCCATGTCAATGTGACTCTAAATCTCTTACTCTTTACTGAACACTTGGCTACAAAACAAGCTAATCCTGTAAACAATATTGCAAAAAGAATGCTTAATCTGCTAAAGAAAGCAAATGCTTCAGCAGCATAGAAACAAAATTTATTGCTGACCGATTGATATATTAGTTACAAATCAGATTACGTTGTCCATAAAGCATTTCCTAAAGGAGCTCCATGTGGCAGTGATGTTAGCAAAGTATGAGTTATTTTAGTACTTGAGAGTTACTTAACTATTTGTCATTAAAAATAATTACTTATTCAAACTTTCTTCTAACTCAGACTGGCAGTTTCCTGGAAGTAGACTGACTTAGCATTTCCTATCATTCGCTAATTCACTGGGCCACAGAAACAATCAGTTTGGCTTGCCAATGCACTTACTTAGTCCTGGCTCTGTTTATCAAATATGCTGATGTCTTTAGCTGCACCCCTCGCCCCCAACCCTTCCCCAGAATCAGAATTAAACCCTTCTCCTTCCAGCTTAATCTCATGCACTGGTTTGCTAAATTTTGTCTCCTAGGTGTCTAGCACAGAGTTATGTGCTCAGTGAGTATTTGTTGAAGGGATGAAGCAATGTGCTTCTTTGCTGAGTTAATCAAATTGTTGAACAGGACAGGGCTGAAATGCACATCCCAGTATGTCTTGGGCCTGCATCGTTAGCACCCACAGGCTTTGCTGCAATGACCAACGTCCTCTTGATGACGAAACACAACTCTTTTCATCCCACCAACCTTCCTCATTGATTAAGTTCCAGGACAAAGCTGTCACTTTCTTTTTAAACCACGTCATCTTTTTTGCTGTCCGTCTCCTCTGTCTATCCCATAAATGCTAGTGTTCTTCCCAGCTCCAGTCTTGGCCCCCTTCTCTCCCCGGGGCCTGATCCACTCATATGACTTCTGGGACTACATTTAGGGTGATGACTCCCATCTCTTTTCCAAGTTTTGGAAACACAGATCCAATGACTTATTGAATGTCTTCTCCTGATTGGAAAGTCCTGCAAAAAAAAAAAATTTTTTTTTTTGAAAGTTAATTTAGAGTTTCTCCCCCTACCCCAAACTTGAGCCTCTGTATTTTTTTTTTTTTTTTTTAGCTTTTTAGTTTGCTGGGTGATATCACTCTTTGCTAATCTAGAAACTTCATATTTTTCCTCTCTGCTCTCGCATCACCTTCTATTTAGTCACTGAATCCCAGAGGTGTCTCACAAAGCCAGCCTTCATCATCCTGGACTCTGCCTCCATTTCCTTCTTAGCCAAGTTCATCTTCACACAGGCTGCTAGACAAGAGCCTCATGTAACAGCATAGCCAGCCATCTCAGACTTCTCCTGACTCTAGGCAGACAGCGGTTGGATCTGGGTGTCCTCTAAACTCGTTAGTGATTGGAGAAGCTACTGCATCACACATGCAGACTGGCCAGTGAGGAAATGGCTTCCAGGTGGCCAGAAACAGCCCAAGACACAGATGCAGGTTGGCATTCCTGGGCTGTCGTCCTTATGTGTTGTGGTCCTCAGGTCAGCATCCAATAAGCAGTGTGGGCAGAGGAGGGTCCTAGGGATGTGTGCAACCTGCCACAGGGAGACTGTTATTGCCAGTCGTGCAAATGGTCTTCCTGGTGTAACATTGTTTTCTCTGGTTAAAAGTACTGTTTTTAGCCATCTGATGAGAAGAGCTGACTCGTCTGAAAAGATCTTGATGTTGGGAAAGATTGAAGGCAGGAGGAAAAGGGGATGACAGAGGATGAGATGGTTAGATGGCATCACCGACTCAATGGGTATGAGTTTGGGCAAGCTCCGGGAGTTGATGGACAGGGAGGCCTGGCGTGCTGCAGTTCATGGGGTCGCAAAGAGTTGGACACAACTGAGCAACTGAACTGAACTGAACTGATCGCCACTGTGTGCGTGTATGTATGTGTGTGTAAGTTAGCATATATCAGTAGGAGAGTGTGTGTACATGTCTGACTATGAGTGAGGGTATGTTTTAATCAACAAATTCATACTAAGGAATCTCTAACCCACATGGCCTGGAAGAAAGAGACTAGGTCAAAATAAGACCAGAATTGAATCTATTAGCAAAACCTTGTTCTTTTAAACTGGAACCACTGGAAGCAGTTACTCCTCTGCTTAAAAAACCCTCGGTTGTCTTGTCTGTAGGGTTGAGTGTGACCTTTTGTCCTGGGGTCCAAATCTCTAACACTGGACCTCATCCCCACGCCCTACGCCTGCCCCAGCCTGCCTGCATTCCACCCACAGCTCCTCTTTGGACAAGGAACGGCTCTTGGGGCTCCGTGATGTGTACACATTTCATCCTGCCCTTTGACCTCTCTGCCCTTCTTTCTGGCATCCGTGTTCACCTCCCCGCCAACATCTGCCCTGCTGGGCACATCCCTTGGTTCCTTGTCAGATAAAATGTAGGATGCCTTCAAATTTCAGATAAACAACTAATAATATCTCAGGATATGCTCCAAATAACTTAGCCAATGTTTATCTGAAATTTAAAATGAACTCTGTGTCCTGTATTTCCATTTGCTCCATCTGGCACTCTGACATTCCTTCTCCCTCCATAGAGCATTGTGCACAGATCTCCCATACCTCTTCTTATATTATGATGATTTGATTATTATTATTATTGAATCAGCCATAGGTATACAGATATCCCCTGCCTTTTGAACCTCCCTTCCATCTCCCTCCCCACCCCACCCCTCCAGGTTGATACAGAGCCCCTGCTTGAGTTTCTTAGCCACACAGCAAATTCCTGTTGGCTGTCTATCTTACACATGGTAATGTAAGTTTCCATGTCACTCTCTCCATGCATCTCACCCTCTCCTCCCCTCTCCCCCGTCCATCAGTCTATTCTCTATGTCTGTTTCTCCACTGCTGCCCTGTAAGTAAATTCTTCAGTGCCATTTTTCTAGATTCTGTATCAATGCTTTAGAATACGATGTTTCTCTTTCTGACTTACTTCACTCTGTATAATAGGTTCTAGGTTCATCCACCCCATTAGAACTGACTCAAAGACATTCCTTTTTTATGGCTGAGTAATATTCCACTGTGTATATATACCACAACTTCTTTATCCATTCATCTGTTGATGGATGCTTCTGAGGTTGCTTCCACGTTCCAGCTATTATAAGTAGTGCTGCAATGAACAGTGGGATCAGATCAGATCAGATCAGTCGCTCAGTCGTGTCTGACTCTCTGCGACCCCATGAACTGCAGCACGCCAGGCCTCCCTATCCATCACCAACTCCCGGAGGTCACTCAGACTCACATTCATCGAGTCAGTGATGCCATCCAGCCATCTCATCCTCTGTCGTCCCCTTCTCCTCCTGCCCCCAATCCCTCCCAGCATCAGAGTCTTCTCCAATGAGTCAACTCTTTGCATGAGGTGGCCAAAATACTGGAGTTTCATCTTTAGTATCATTCCTTCCAAAGAAATCCCAGGGCTGATCTCCTTCAGAATGGACCGGTTGGATCTCCTTGCAGTCCAAGGGACTCTCAAGAGTCTTCTCCAACACCACAGTTCAAAAGCATCAATTCTTCGGCGCTCAGCCTTCTTCACAGTCCAGCTCTCACATCCATACATGACCACAGGAAAGACCATAGCCTTGACTAGGTGAACCTTTGTTGGCAAACAATGGGATACGTGTATCTTTTTCAGTTTTGGTTTCCTCGGGGTAGATGCCTAGGAGTTGGATTGCTGCAATGAAAATCCCTAAGAAATCACCAATGTTACTATTATTTGTATTAATTTACTTATTTTAGTTTGGATATGCTGGGTCTTTATTACTGCACAGGCTTTTCTCTAGTTGTGATGAGCTGGGGCTACTCTCCAGCTTTGGTGCTCCGGTTTTTCACTGTGGTGGCTTTTCTTGTTGCAGAGCATGGGCTTTAGGATGTCTGGGCTTCAGCAGTTGTGATTTCTAGGCTCTAAAGCACATGCTCAGTAGCTGTGGCACACGGACCTAGTTGCCCCACTGCATGTGGGATCCTCCTAGACCAGGGATCACACTCGAGTCGCTTGCATTGGCAAGTGGGTTCTTCACGACTGAGCCACTAGGGACGCCCGTGATGATTTATTACTTTGCCAACTGTTGTCCCTTGTAGTTGTTCTATTGCTAAGTTATCTCTGACTCTTTGCGACCCCATAGACTGCAGCACGTCAAGCTTCCCTGTCCTTCACTATCTTCCTGAGTTTGCTCAAACTCATGTCCGTTGAGTTGGTAATGCCATCCAACCATCTCATCCTCTTTCACCCACTTCTCCTCCTGCCCTCAATCTTTCCCAGCCTCAGAGTCTTTTCCAGTGAGTTAGCTCTTTATATCAGGTGGCCAAAGTATTGGACCTTCAGTTTCAGCATCAGTCCTCCCAATGCATATTCAGGGTTGATTTCCTTTAGGATTGACTAATTTGATTTCCTTGCAGTCCAAGAGACTCTCAGGAGTCTTCTCCAGCATCCCAATTTGAAAGCATCAGTTCTTTAGCACTCAGCCTTCTTTGTGGTCCATCTCTCACATCCATACATGGCTTCTGGAAAAACCATAGCTTTGACTAGATGGACCTTTGTGGGCAAAATGGTGTCTCTGTTTTTTAATATACCGTCTAGGTTTGTCATGGTATTCATGGTAAAGAATCCACCTGCCAATGCGGGTGATGCAAGGAACACAGGTTCGATTCCTGGGTCAGAAAGATTCCTTGGAGGAGGGCATGGTGGCCCACTCTAATATTCTTGTCTGGAGAATCCCATGGATAGAAGAGCCTGGTGGGGTATAGTCTATAGGGTCGTAAAGAGTCAAACATGACTGAAGAGACTTAGCATGCACACACACATATATGCTGTCATCCCTACCAACATGCATATCCTTGAGTCAAGGCTATGACCATCGACTTACTCAATAAACATTTCTCAATCATGTCCCATCTTTGAGGCACTATGATAGGTGTCAGTTCCAGGACCACTGAGATTAGTCCTTGCACTGGAGCTCCTGCTGCTGCTGCTGCTAAGTTGCTTCAGTTGTGTCCGACTCTGTGCGACCCCATAGACGGCAGCCCACCAGACTCCCCCGTCTCTGGGATTCTCCAGGCAAGAACACTGGAGTGGGTTGCCGTTTCCTCCTCCAATGCATAAAAGTGAAAAGTGAAAGTGAAGTCGCTCAGTCGTGTCCGACTCTTAGCGACTCCATGGACTGCAGCCTACCAGGCTCCTCCGTCCATGGGATTTTCCAGGCAAGAGTACTGGGGTGGGGTGCCATTGCACTGGAGCAGGGATTAGCAAACCACTGCCCTAGCCTGGACCCCGCCCACTGCCTGTTGCAAGGGCCGTGGACCCTGCCAGACTCACTCAAGTGTGTATTGTCTGCAGCTACTTTCACGCTACGATGGCAGAGTATGTGGCCTCTTGGCCCGCAAAGCCTTTAATGTTTAGGCCCTTTACAGAAAAAAATTGCCGACCTCTGGTCTAAGGATCTTACCATCTAGAGGAGAGAGACAGACATAAACAAGTAAAAGCAAATTCGTCTTTCATCTCTGAAGCCTCATATACATCAATGTGCGGTCCGGGACCACCTACCTTAGAGTCACCTGGAGCCTCATCCAGTTGATGCTGGTTTCTGAGCCTGGTGATTCTGCCCTTTTAACAAGGCTTCCTGGTGATTCTTCATCCCAAAGTCTGAATATCACTGTCTTTGTGCCTGATCCCCTGTCTGGTGTGTGGTCAGCCCTGATGACTGGGTTGGCAGAAACTGATGTTTGTTGATTGCTTCTCAATTCTGTTAAGGAAAAAAAAAAAAAGACATCGGCATTGTTTGTTACATAAAGTAATCATTTCGCCCTGTACTGTTGTAAGTTAACTTAGCACCATTATACCACCGATCCAGGTGTGGTGTGTCTGGGCTTCCTCCAGGGAAAATGCATGTCCAGACCATTCTCCTCGACTGTTCTGTGCAACATCTCACTCATCCCAAAGGGTGGTGGCTGCTGTCCGCTCCTGAGCAGTGCAGGAGAGCATCCTTTACTATGACCACCGTCTTCTACCTCAGGGTCCCTTGCTGGGAGCTGACATGGACAACATCATTCACAGTCAAGTAATCAAAATAAACTAAATGGTTCCTTCATGTCCCGAAGCTCAGAAAATGCTCTGGCTCTTTCTGGTGCCATGTGAGGGGCTGACAGAAGATAAATAAGAGTGAATTCAACCCATTAGCATTTGGAAGGCAAATGTTTCCGAGTGAAAATAAAGTCTGTGACTATATGTTGAGACAGATGTTCACACTTGCTACTCTTGTTAGAGTCCTTAAGAAAATAAATTCAAGATAAGAGAGTCAGCCACAGGCATTCCTGAGACCTGTATGTTCCTGGCTCTTCTAGCTCCTACAAGCAGCGTGCGAGCACAGAGGGAATAAAGGATGAAGGTACTTTTCCTGGTAATCCCACTTAAGTTTTCTTGTGATAGCCAAATAATTGGGGCAAATGGATTTAAAAAAAAACCTTGGATTATCTGTATAATGAACAACTTTAATGACTCGTTATTTCACAAAGAAAGGTCTAAACTAGATGTTCTGATGTGTTGGTGAGAGTGAAAGTATTTCAGACACACCTTGTATGGATGGCAACGTGGAGCGTAAACGGAACCAGTTCACACTTGTTTCTGCTGTTTGTGTTGAGTGCAGCCACACAGAGGCTTAATTGCAGTCATCCTAAGATAATGGAAATGTCTGGGTCTCACTTGATGCTTCATTCCCTGGGAAGGACATCAACCATCCTCCTCCATTCTTTTCGCTTGACACATGACGTTATCGGTGGTAGACATGTTTATGTGAGTGATTGTTTAGACAGATTTTAAATGAAATACCATTGTCTGAGCAGTTTGGTTTTTGAGGGTTCAAATAAATGAGAACTGCTTTCTCTCTGTGTAGACTAAAAAACAACCCCTCAAATATCACTCTATTTACAATCTTTGGATCTTTTTAAAAAATCCAAACGACCTAGGTCATTCTGAGCTTTATGATTTCTTTGCTTGATGTATCCCATGTTTGTTAAATTTATTATATTCCAAACAGTTCATGCTATACTACGTCCTGTACAGGATTTAATTTGATGTAAAAACGCTTCTACGAGGGCTGCCCTGGTGGTGCAGCAGTTAAGACTCCATACTCCCACTGCAGGGGCACATGTTCCATGCTTGACCAGGGAACTAAGATCTCACAAGCTGGGAGGTGTGGCCAAAAAAATAAAAACTCTTCTATGCCTAGTTCAAGGGCCTGAGGTGATTTTTTTTGTTTGTTTTAATATATTCCTAATAACTTAATACTTTTTTTTTTTTTTCCTGTGCTTCAGGCATTTACAGGGAGTCATGTACAGAAACACACCAGGGAGGGAAACTTGAGTTAAAAACTGTCTTCTCACATTTTTTTGGAAAGGAGTCTTAGAATTGGTTACTAATTGCACCAGCATGGGGCTTATTAGCTGGTTGAAGCTCTATGGACATAAATCATTAAAGGAGGCCAAATAAATTTTATGTGCAAATCTGAGGTTTACCAAGAAAAAAAAATAAATCCTCACTTATGTAATCATGCCGAGAAGGGATCAGGTGTTGTTATACATTGAGGACACAAAATAAATATAAAAAGCAAGTCCCCCACCATTCAGCTGTTTTTTATTAATAAACCTCCATCCATCATAAGTTGCTGGGAAAGGTGGCCAGATGTTAGAAGCCTACTCAGCTTGTCACTTAGGTCACTCCTGCAGGAGTTGCAATTTAGTTAATTTCACTACTACAGTAGCTTGATATAATTAAAGACTGTCGGGTGTGTTTTAAACGCTATTAAGTCATTATGGGTTTTTTTCGGGGGGCAGGAATGTTCCTTCATTGCAGAAAAGAGGGCCACATTCTGTTAATACAAAGCAGCCAGCAATCCCTATTTTAAGAGGTTGAAGTTAAAGTACTGAGGGGTGAAATGTGAATCTCTGATCAATTATGGAAATCAATAAAGAAGCTGCAGCACACACGTGCCTTCTTTGTCCTCCCTTGATTGAAGGAGAGACCATGGCGGGCCAATGAGACTGCGCTTGGTTAATAGTCAAATAGATTAAATTCTCTATGTCAGAATTGCATTTTTAAAGTTGCTCTAAAATTTCTCTCTCTCTCCCTCTCTCTCTCTCTCTCTTTTTTTTTTTTTTGGTGCTAAAGACTGTGTCTGAACCCAATTTGCCTAATTCTTGAGAACAAGAAAGACATAGGAAAAAAAGTTTCCCACTGAACCAGTTTAAAATAACATAGATATTGCTCCACAGATCTTTCAACAGGTCCGACCCTTGAGCAAAACAGGAGGCAACTGGAGAAAATCAGGGGCTGAACAGGAATCTAGGAGCAGTCAAGTGCTAAAGAAGCTAAAATAATATAATAGCACCAAATGCATCTAAATGGATAGAATAGATGAGCAGGTGGATCATTCTGAACCTCCTCTGCTGAGAATAAACCCCTTTCAAGTCTGTTTTGGTTCAAATAACTTGTGACCTGGATGCTTTCCACCCTGCTGAGCGGGCCCGACATCATCTCAGAGCTCCCCCGGTACCAAGAACCCTTTCAACAACCCCTCTGGGGCACCAGGGCAGGGTGTCCGTGAAATCTTCCACGTGCTTTGTGATCATTTATTTGAGTTTGGTTTTACTATGTAAGCACTACAGCAGTTAGCAATCAGATTCCAAGACAAGTCTCATAAATCAGGACAACAACCTCGAAATCCTACCCCCCCACCCCTCCCCCCACCCCCCGCCCATGCCCTGTTTATTCTGGAAACAAAGAGAAGACAGAGCGTCAAAAGAAGGTGCTGGGTTACTCTCTGGAGCTGCCTGGGGACCCCTAGAGTTGCCTCTGAGGCATTACAGTGAGGTGTTGACAAGGGGTGAGACTGAGGTGGTGGTCAGAGAGCTTGGAGTTGGTCTATAGTGGGTGTCGAATGAAGCCAGATTATCCTGGGCAATAAAACACTTGTTTGCACAGATCTGCGATGTTTGGGGCACTTTGAGAAAGTCCCAAGGGGAGAAAAAGGTCCAAAAGAGAGTCACCAAACTGTTCTGAAGGCTTCAAGAGCAATAGGGCTGTGCTGCTTCAAGGTCAAGGATATGGACTAGTATGACTTGGCCAAAGACTGGCTTACAGTCACTGTGGCAGGGAGCATCGGAGGGTCCAGGTCATTTGGTTTTGACCCAGGGGAGGGGAGTGGTGAATACTGTGAATTACCTCATTAGACCTAGGAGGCTTTGGCACAACAACCCTCAAACATATCTGAATGAAAATTCAACTGGACCTCAGACTGGCTTAGGCAGAACAAGGAAATCGTGTCCCATGGGTGCTGATCTGACATTAAATCCTCCTCGTGGATATGCCTGTTGGAGGCTGTCATGAAGAAGAGAGGCCTGATCTAATTGGAATCTTGATTTCCAACTTGATCCAATTAGCATGCCTGGTTTGCTGAGGTCCTTTGGGGACTGAAAGGAGTCCAGTGACCAGCGGCAATGGAAAGTTCCTGTTTGGAGCTGGAAGGAAACCAGATGTTGCGTGTGTGACTGGCTGTCAGTGTTGATCTTGGTTCACATGAGGATGGCTCCTTGTAGATGTGTGGGCTAATCAAAGCCAACTGGCTGTCTGGTTTTAAATAGATCTGGCCCACTTGCCTGGTCCCCAAGCCCCCGCCATAGCTGATTCAGCCTTTACACAAGTAAAGCTCAAGTTAAGGATTCACCTATCTTTTACTGAGCACCTACAACGTGCCAGGTATCATGCCGGGCACTGGGGATGCACATGACACAGACTCCACCCTGGCAAGGACTTCAGGGCATGATCTGGCCTTGACCTGCTTCTCCAGTGAGGTGTGGGGCCACATCACACCTTTTGTGCTGCAGTCACACTGGCCTCAGGGCCTTTGCACATGTTGCCCCTCTTGGAATGTTCTTCCTCCTCCCATCACGTGTCCCTTCTTTCAGGCCACAAATGCCTTTCCTGACCACTCCTTCTAAGGAGTAGACTTTCTACCCAGTGATCCAACAGATAGCCATAGTAATAGTAGCTATTACGCATTCACTTTATTTTTTTTTCCTTTATAGTCTTTACTGCAATTTTAAATTATTTTATGTTTGCTTGCCAAACAGAGCACTGTTGCTTTTGTTCAGTTGTTAAGTCATGTCTGGCTCTGCAACTCCATGAACTGCAACCACACCAGGCTTCCCTGTCTTCACTACATCCCGGAGCTTGCTCAAACTCATGTCCATTGAGTCGGTGACACCATCCAACCATCTTATCCTCTGCTGCCTTCTTCTCCTCCTGCCGTCAATCTTTCCCACCATCAGAGTCTTTTCCAGTGAGTTGGCTCTTTGCATTAGGCGGCCAAATATTGGAGCTTCAAGTGTAGCATCAGTCCTTCCAATGAATATTCAGGGTTGATTTCCTTTAGGATTGACTGGTTTGATCTCCTTTATGTCCAAGGGACTCCCAAGAGCCTTCTTCAGCACCACAATTTGGAGCATATTGGTTAAGAATGGGCCCTGGATAAGACTACTGTGTTCAAATCTTGACTTTGCTACTCCGTGACACTGTGTCTTCACCTTAATGCCTGAATTTCTTAATCTGTAAAATGATAATGATAATGTTTTAGAAAGGTCAGTTTAATTAAACCTTTTAGCTAATGGTACCACATTTCCCTCTTTTACTTTGGACTATTTGCTTAATAAAACATTAATATAGCAATGGAACAGAGTCAGACTACATTCATGCACAGATGGCATTAAACTAAAAAACTTGTATTTTTAGACTATGATTATTAAAATAACCATATATCTTTATTAAATGGAGCAATTTACACCTATAAAATTTGAGGAGGAGATTTTGCTTGCCTGTAAAATATATAAAAATAGTCCTGAATTAGGAAAAGACAGTTACCTTCCAAGCTCACAAAGTGTAGCCTGAGATTTATGTGGTCAGTGGAGCCATATGCGTAAAACAACTGAACTCAGATGGTTCAACTTAATCTCAAAAAACTGGCCATTTCTAGGATTTAATCATTTGCTATTAATGGCTCAACGTAATGAGAGGAGACTAGGTAGTTAACATGTCTAAAATATAGCAGGTGTTAACGACACGCATGAATTATTGTAAACTGTAACGGGAAGTATAATGAGTAGCTTAAAACAAAAGAAAATAATTTTTAAAGCATTACAAAAGAAGTGTAACAAGTTGTGGGTGATAGGTAATGTTTCACAAGAGAAGGTATATGTTTTGGAGCATTTTTGAAAGGTGGGTCTTACCTTTCAAGGAGCCTGTTAGTTTTAGAGTCGAGTACTAATTGATGTGGTTAACATGTGATAATATGGCAGCGGTGGTCATGGGAATGACACGACACATTTCCAGTACTGTAACTAGCAAGCTAGAATTCCTTTTGTTCTCTAACGAGAGCACTTTAAATAATTCACAAATGGTGTGACTCCTGAGTGATGTATGTATCATCACAGTGTTGATAATGAAGACCTCCATCACACCATGAACTCTCTGATAGCTGATACCATTGGCGATTGGTGTCCTGCTGAATTAAGGGGTCTGGTTAACTGAATTAGCATATGTAGCCTGTATAGATTCTGAATATTCAGGCTTGCACCCAATAAAATTCATGGGACATTAATGCGCTACTGAATAGAATTTCATTTTTTATTCAAAAATTATGTAAGATGATTATAATGTTTTGTAGTCACCATTCTGAGCACCAGTGATTATTCTGATGGTGTTGAACTGGTTGGTAGGTCACTTCAGTTGATGTCTTGGACAAACATTGTTTCTAGACTAGATTTAGATTAAAGTGATAGAGTAGTTCACACTTAGTGAAAGCTTTTCATAGGTCAAGGCTTGGCGTGGCGTGGCGTGGCGTGGCATGCATGCCCAGTCATGTCTAACTCTTTGTGACCCCATGGACTGTAGCCCACCAGGCTCCTCTATCCCTAGAATTTTCCAGGCAGGAATACTGGAGTGAGTTGCCATTTCCTATTACAGGGGATCTTCCCCACCCAGGGGTGGAACCCACGTCTCATGCATTGGCAGGCAGATTCTTTACCACTGTGCCACCTGGGAAGCCCCTTCATGGGTCAGGCACTGACCTAGGTCCTTTAGAGTTTAATTCTTTTAGTCAGCACAGCAACCCATTGGAATGAGTACTAGGACTAATCTCATTTTATGCATGATGAGGCCGGGGCCCCCAGCAGTGAACTTGTGTGATGTTTCTCTTAATAAGTGGAGGTGCTAGGATTGGAATCCAGGCAGTCTGGCTCCAGAATTCATGTCTTGGAACCTTTACAAGATACCAGTCTTCGGCTGGTATGGCCATTTTGGTGGGGGGCTATGTGCATGGGAAGGAGCCTGATAAATTACTTAAACATTGAAAAATGTGATGATGATGTCTGTGTATTCCTATTTTTATATGATATCTACATGTATATTTGTATGGTTTGCGTAGGCCAGATTTTCTCAAATGGCTAAGATTATTCTTTTACCTTCTGGCTGAAAATCTCATATTACTTATCAAAGTCTTCGGTTAAGTTTTTCTCTCCTCTTGTGATCTTTTTAAATGAAAATACTGTTGGAAGAGAAATAGTTTGTTGGGAATTAAAACATCAAACGCCCCAAGATAATTAGGTTTTGAATGGACTTTTTTCTGTGAAGCACTCTCTAAAACAGTGGTATCTTGAGGCCTTAGACAAACACTTCTTAATTCATTAGACTGAGTCTCATTGTGAACTTTAGAACTATAATTAAAAATTAAAACAAGTATAAGTTATTTAACTCTCCTTGTGGGCTACAGCATATATATATTGCAATATAAAGGAATCAAAAAATCTATTCTCATTCAAATGCTGGTTTACAAATGTTTGAGAAATTATGTTTATAGATTGTTAGCACAGATTAAAAGTATTATTATTTCATAAATGAGTATTTGTTTATATTTCTTGGCATGTTTTTAAGTACATTTTTATTGAAGTGGAACATGTATAAAAAGTAAATAAATCATAAGTATATAATTTGATCAAACTTTTACAAAATAAAGACATCTGAAATCAGTACAGCTATAAATAGCACCCAGACCAAAACATAGATTACTGAATCCCCAGAAGACCACCCTTTTGCCTCCTTACAGGCATACCCTCCAAAGATCAACTACACTGACTGCTAATAGAACCAATTAATTTTACCTGCTTTTAAACTTTCTATAATGAGATTCTTACAGTGTATGTTATTTTGTGTATGACTTCATTCTGATTGTGAAGTTTATTCCTGCACTTGAATATAGCAATATCTTTTTGTCGCAGTAATGTATTCCATTTGGGGATTCATTTCATGAATGTCATTTAATGGGCTTCCTTGGTTGCTCAGATGGTGAAGAATCTGCCTGTAATGCAGGAGACCTGGGTTCCATCCCTGGGTCTCGAAGATCCTCAGGAGGAGGGAACAGCTACCCACTCCAGTATTCTTGCCTGGAGAATTCCATGGACAGAGGAGGCTGGCAGAGGGCTATAGTCCATGGGATCACAAAGAGTTGGACACTACTGAATGACCAACACTTACAATTTAAATGAGTACTTTCTCTCCTCCAGGCAATGCTAGAATCTTTGAACTTTTCTACACTCTGTTTATCCCTTTCCCTCCTTTTTACTGTTGTCATGCATGTTACTTTCCAATTTTTATATTTTTATAGATTTATTTGAACATATAAAATATTTTTATAGGTTTTTGTATTTACTTAGGACTATCCATGTGACACCAATGACCCTTTTCCATTTCATCCTGCATTGCTGGCTTCCCACCTGCGGTCATTTTTCTTCTAAAAACAAAATTCCCTTTAGTATTCCCTTTAATACAGGTCTGTGAGTGATTAATTCTCTTAATTTTTGTTATTCTAGAAATGTCTCTATTTTTATTCCAGTTTTTGTTTTCAGTTTTTAAATCTTTTTATTGAGACATGTTATATACAGTAAAGAGCACACATCTTGAATTTATAGCTTAATTCATTTTTATATATGTACACGCCTGTGTAACCACCACCAAGATCAAGATATGAAACATTTACAGCATCCCAGGGCACTTCTGAGCCATTCCAAGTCCAAGGCTGCCCAGAGGTAATCACTACTCTGACCTCTAGATTAGTGGGTCAGATTAGTTTTACCTATTTTAAAAAATTAATGCAAATTGAAATCATATCAGGCACTCTTTTGTTTCTCCTCTCTTTTGCCTAACATTATATCTTTGAGTTTCATTTATGTTGTGTATATATGTGTGGTTAGTTTTGACTATTATTGCTGTATAGTATTCCATTGTATGACGTTACCATATTTGACTTGTTCGTGATCGTTTGGTTTGTTTGCAGTTTTTGGCTATTGTAAAGAGTGCTACTTCCAACATTCTTGCTTAATTCTTTGGAGGACATAGTGCAATATTTTTGAATACATGCCTGGAAATGAAGGTGCTGATTCATTGGGTATATATATATATATATATAAAATATATTTAGCAAAAAAAAAAAAAAGATAATGTGTCTTTTTTTCCCCCCTGTATGCTTCAAGAGTTTTGTCTTTGGCTTCAGCTATTTTATTGTAATGTGCCCAGAGTAATTTTTCTTTGTATTTGTCTGTAATTTGATGTTATTTTTCAGTTTTGGAAAATTCTCAGCTGTTTCTCTTCAAATATTGTTTCTGCCCCATGCCTTTCTTCTCCCACTCTGGGACCTGATCACGTGTATTTTAGACTTTCTTGTCACATCCTGTATACCTCAGATGCTGTTTTCTGTACCTCCCAACTCCTTTTCTCTTTGTTCTTCAGTCTTGACTATTTTCTATTCTGTTTCTCTATAGTCTGTTTCTCTCTTCAGCCGTGTCTACTTTTCTGTTAAAATGCTCTGTTGAGTGCTTAGTTTCAGTTATTATATTTTTCTAAAACTTCCATTTATTTCTGTTCTGGAATTTCTACATTTTAATACATTTTACTTCTATTTTCTTGAATGTATTAATTGTAGTTATATTTTAAAGCCTAATAACTCTAATATCTGGGTTAACTACAGTCTGTTTTCATTGCAAATGTTTTGTCTTGGTTCTGTTTCTTGGTACAATCAGGTAATTTTGCACCTTAAGCTAGGGACGTCTGTATGAATTTTGCAGGAGCTTGGCATAATATTTTCCTCCTGCAGAGAGAATACACCCTATCCTTGGGCAAGCAGCAGAGAGGTGGATTATTTCAGTCCTATAAGGGACCAAGGGGACCCAAGCCTAGTTTAGCACTTTTGCAGTGTTTGGTCCTCTCCTGGTTTGCTTCCCCTCCTAGGATGGCATTCTCTCGTGTTTCCTAGAGCCCCAACTCTTTGGTGGGTCTAGAACTCTTTTGTTTTTTTCTGTCTTTCCATCACTTTGACATAGCCACAATTCTGTTCCACTCTCAAGCCCCTTTGTGCTCGGCTTCTTAGCTTCTCTTTCTGTGCTGCTTGTGAGAAAATGCTTCTAGGAGAAATCACAGAGTATTGGGCTCAGTGTTCTCTACCTTGCTTTTCTCTATATTTTGCTCTTCAAATTCTGGCTGCTTGGCAACTCTGAGCTCCAAGTTCTGTCTCTCCAGCTTGAGGGGTTGCCTAACCTCTGCTGGCTCCTCTGCATCTTAGTAAGCTCTTTCCACTTTGCCTCTCAGATTTTTGCTTTGGGCCAAACAAAAATGCTTTGGCAAATGCTCCAAGGAGAAAAGAGGTGTGCAGAAACTTCTGCTTGCCTCAGTGACCTTTCCTCCTCTCTGGGACGTGCCTTCTCAAGTCCTAGATACCTTGGCAGTTCTCTGATGCCTTTAGATGGACGGTTTGGGTATGTTATTCAGCATCTCTCCTGCTGAGATCTACTACAGGTTACTCCATCACACACTGTTAAATTTTGATAAACAGATGCTATAGTTAGACAACGCAAAGTTAGACAGTAAAATATAACATGGTGTGACTATTTTTATAATTTCTTCACTATTTGCTGTGATGTATAATAGCTTCTGGAACGCCTTAAAATAAAATTACCGAGAGTACAGATTTTGGTTTTATTATTGTTTAGGTTAAGATAGAAAAGGAAAGGTTGCATTGTGACTCAGTATTCATCTGGTGAAAGACCCCTGGCATCTTGGGATCTTGGTGTAACTACAATGAGGTCCCTGGATGCAGGAAGGGTTAGCACTGAGCTAAATAACTCGTCTCTGTCTCAGTTCCCCGTAGGCGAGTCTCCATAAATGCAGACACTGATGTTACTTACAGGCTGAGGCGAGCTCCGCTGCTTGGAATTAGCATCGGCCTTCTTCCCGGGATGTGAGTATCTCAGTGGCCCAGGAGGGCTACAGCTGGCAATCACTCCTGGTGTCATCAGAAAGAGAAGCCCCCTTTTAAATGGATAGCATTTTAAAGGGTGTCAAATAAGAGCAAGAAGGGCAGGAGTTAAGTCTGTCTTGCTTAGAGGGTACCTCATCTTTAGAAAAATGCCTACTTCAGGTTTTGCAAAGGAAAAATAAGTGGCCGTTCCCCCTACCCCTTCATTCTTTTGGTAAATATTATGTCCTTACTCTGTCTCCAGGTGCTGTGGGGAACACATAGGAATATAAAACATTATCCATGGCAATTCCAGCAACTTCACACTCTAGGGAGTAGCCAAGATTTGGGTCACAAGTCAAAGCAGCCTGCTGTTTACGGTGAGCATAATTTCTATGGAAGGTGAATGCTGGGGGAGGTTGGCTGCGGGGGAGGGATCCAGGAGGGCTTCCTGAGGGAGGCAACTCTCGCTGATGCCACTGCTCAGCAGCTCTTAGTCGCTGCTTCCCGAGATGACCTGATGCCCAGCCCTGCTTCATGCTTTCCACTGACTCTTCCTTTTTTGGTTCTATGGTCTAAACAAGATTTGACAACAACTGCCACTCTAGCATTCTGTGGTTTATTCCTGGGCAAGTCTCTCTGTGATGTCTTCCCAGGCTTTCTTCTTCTTTGAACCTTTGCCATCCAGATTGAACACTCCTCTGCAGACAGCTCACTGCACTACACTGTAGCTTCTCCTTCACCATCAGCAGTTGCCAGGGGATGAGTGAAAATGCTGGGCAATCAGAGAGAGAACCAGAACCTGGGCTGCTTGAGCTCCATGGCTAGAGCTTGGAAGGGGCTTCAACAAACTAGTGGCGTTGAGAGAAAACTCTTTGTAGTCATTTCCTCCCTTTTGCCTGTTGGCTCCATGAATTTTACAAAAGGCAATGGCCAGAACTTTATGGAAAGCAAATGATATGGTATTTGAGACGAATAAAAGATAATTGGTTCAGAGTATCAATTCATCTCTTCCCTGTAGCTCAGTAGAGAGGGTTTCCTAGCCCTCATGTCCTTGGAATCAAAAAGAGGTTTATTATTTAAGGCTGATGTTAATTTGTCAAGTCATTTAGCCTCAGAAGTAGTTTTTTACAAAATAAGTTCAGGCTCCAGCATGGAGGCATTCTAGTGGTAGAGGGAGAGCAATGAACAGGATATGAAGGAGAAAGGATGGTGAGCCCAAGTGGAAGGCAGAGACCAGGTGGGGCCCCTCACTGCAGACAGGATTCTCTGAGGTCAAGTACATTACTGAGTACCCAGCAGAGATTCATGCGGTTCAGTCGAATTGATGATTGGAACTGAGTTGTACCCTTGTACGTGCTGGTCCTATACTCTCACTTAGACATCTCACCTGGCTGAGAGTGAATGTCTCCTGGGCTAGTCCCTGCCTTGGGAAGTGGTTAGAATGAGGGCTGCAGCACTCAGGAAATTCTCAGATCCCATCATCTTGACCTCCTGGATTTCAGCAACCTCCCATGCGGCCTTTGTGGATGTGACGGAAAACTGAGAGCCCAGTGCAGTCGGAGCGTTCATATCCAGTTGAAGGAGACCCAGTGGTTGGTAAAAGTGGGCTGAAGTCTACTGTACCAAGGTCTCCAAAGTATATCCACACACTTCAAACACCAGTCCTTGCCTTAGTTCTGTTTAACATTTTATTTTTTAAATTAATTTTTATTGGGGGCATAGTTGCTTTATAATGCTTTATTACTGTCTGCTGCTGCTGCTAAGTTGCTTCAGTCGTGTCCGACTCTGTGCGACCCCATAGACAGCAGCCCACCAGGGTCCCCCATCCCTGGGATTCTCCAGGCAAGAATACTGGAGTGGGTTGCCATTTCCTTCTCCAATGCATGAAAGTGAAAAGTGAAAGTGAAGTCGCTCAGTCGTGTCTGACTCTTAGCGACCCCATGGACGGGAGCCTACCAGGCTCCTCTGTCCATGGGATTTTCCAGGCAAAAGTACTGGGGTGGGGTGCCATTGCCTTCCCCTTATTACTGTCTACTGTATGGCAAAGTGAATCAGCTATACATACATCCCTCTTTTTGGATATTTCCTTCCCATTCAGGTCACCATGGGGCATTGAGTAGGTTTCTGTGAGCTCCACAGCAGGTTCTCATTATTTATCTCTTCCACAACATCTAGTAGTGTTTAGATGTCAGTCTCAATGTCTTGGTTCATCCCACCCCTCCCTGATCCCTCTTTGTGTTTAGCATTTTAAATAAAGTTAAAAGGAGGATAGTATGGTGTGAATGGACCAGAGGTGCTCAAACTTAGTCTTCAAAGGGCCTCATGGTGAATATATTAGGTTTTCTGGTCTCCGCGGCCTCAGTTGTATCTTCTCAACTCTTTTGGAGCTGTTGTACAACGCTGTTGTAGTTCAGCCAAAGATAATGTGTAATGAAGGAGTGTGGCTGTGTTCTAGTACAATTTAGCTTCGGAAGCTAAAATTTGACTTCCGTATCATTTTCAATTGTCATGAAATATTGTTCTATGGATCTTCCCCTCCAACTAAGTAAAAACGTTAAAGTCGTTCTTAGCTCGTGGGTTGTACAGAAGAAAGTAGAGGCTGGACTCAATTTGTGGATGTAGGTTGCTGTCCCCTGCAGCAAGGTAAACAGTAGGATGCTTGGAGGGATTCTGACTACAGCAGATGATGGAGTCAAGATCCCCAGGGACCCTGAACTACTTAAGTGATGGACCAAATATACCATAAAGTGTGATGGGACTCATGGACTCCGTGTTCATTGGATGAGTATTCAGTGGATGCCTGTTGTGTCAGTGTTCTTATTACTGGCAACACAATAGTAAAGCATAGCTAAGGTCCTGCCCTCAGAAGCTTATTTATGCATGCATGTGTGTGTGTGCGCGTGCCTGTGCGTGTGCTCTGAGGACAACTAGTGATCACAGTCAATCTTAAAGGAAATCAGTCCTGAATATACATTGGAAGGACTGATGCTGAAGCTGAAGCTCCAACACTTTGGCCACCTGATGCAAAGAACTGACTCATTGGAAGAGACCTTGGTGCTGGGAAAGATGGAAGGTGGGAGGAGAAGGGGATGACAGAGGATGAGATGGTTGGATGGCATCACTGACTTGATGCACATGGGTTTGAGCAAGCTCCTGGAGTTGGTGATGGACAGGGAAGCCTGGCGTGCTGCCGTCCATGGAGTTCCAAAGAGTCAGACATGACTGAGCTACTGAACTGAACTGAGTGATCACAGATCAGCCTGGGCCTCTAAGAGCTAAGCACCTCTCCCCTTAGGAGACTTGGATAGTGTTTTACTTTTAGGTTTAGAGGACCAATTACACAAATACAGGACTATGGCTACATCTTGTCTGGAGTTTCTGTTGACTCAATGTGAAATCAGTAGTGTGTTGTGGCAGAATTAAAGGTATCGAAGAACTAGAAGTAGAGTGTTTGAAGTCAAGACAGGATCTTCCATCTTTTCTCAGGCTAGTCAGACCCTGCTTTGAATATTGGTATAGACATGATGCAATCCCTTATCCTACAGCTATTTATTGAGGATTTATCTGTGCCAGGGGCTTCCCTGGTGGCTCAGCCAGTAAAGAACCTGCCTGCGATGCAGGAGACCCAGGTTCAGTCCCTGCATGCAGAAGACCCCCTGGAGAAGTGAATGGCAGCCCACTCCAGCATTCTTGCCTGGAGAATTCCATGGACAGAAGAGCCTGGTAGGCTACAATCCATGAGGTTGCAAAAAGTTGGACATGACTGAATGACTAACACTTATCTGTGTCAGACATGAGACTGAGCAATAATTTCTCAGGGATGCTGGAGTGAGTGAGGTATGGCTGGGCTAGAGGATTGTTAATGCCCCTTCCTTTATTAAGGGTGAGTGGTGCAGCTTTGAGGAAAAAGTGAATTCATAGAGATCTGGAAAGACGTATGTGTTCTGAAATGGTAAATAACTGCTGAAGGTATCCATGCTGTGCCTCTGTGATCAAGGCTGATAGAAGGGCAGAGCTGGGTCCTCCCACCAGGAGTATCTCAGGGCTAATGCTGGCAACAGGATATTGAGCTGAAAGATCCTGAGTCTACCAATTTTGGCAATTTCTATTTTCCGATAAGAACTTCACTGAAGTAGCATAGGGTCTCAATTATCTGCTAATAAATTTTTATTATTTAGTATTATTATATGATAATATATAATTTTATATTATTTAATAATTCTTATTTTTCATTTTCCCTATGTAGTGAAATAGACAATAGTGTTCATAATTGTGACTTTGAGGCATTAAATATTCCATTGAAGATATATAACAAAAAATAACAGACTCACAGATACAGAAAACAAACAAGTGGGTGCCAGTGGGAAGAAGTAAGGGAGGAGAGGCAATATGGGGGTAGGGGTCTAGCAGGTACAAGCTATCAGGTGTAAAATAAGCTACAAAGATGCATTGAACAAAATGGGAATATAGCCAATAGTTTTATAATAACTATAAATGGACTACAACCTTTAAAATTGTGAGTCACTATATTATACACCATAATTTATATAATATTATACATTAACTATTCTTTAATTAAACAAGTAAATATATTATTAAAGAGTAAATAGGGTAAAGATCATCTTGATATTAAATACTCAGTGCTGTTTCAATTGTTTGATAAACACAACTCTTTATTGACCAGAATGTTTAATCACAGTATACCCATTTAGTCTCCAACCAATTCAGGTCCACTTCAGGTCCACTTTGCATAGCTGTAGAAAAGAAGTTGGGGGAAGGCAATGGCACCCCACCCCAGTACTCTTGCCTGGAAAATCCCATGGACGGAGGAGCCTGGTAGGCTCCAGTCCATGGGATCACTAAGAGTTGGACACGACTGAGCGACTTCACTTTCACTTTTATGCATTGGAGAAGGAAATGGCAACCCACTCCAGTATTCTTGCCTGGAGAATCCCGGGGACAGAGGAGCCTGGTGGGCTGCCGTCTATGGGATCGCACAGAGTTGGACACGACTGAAGCGACTTAGCAGCAGCAGAAAAGAAGTTACTAGTAAATAAGAAGACAACCATTGCATGCCCTGGAAGATCTGAGACACAACATTTCCAACTTGGAAGTTTTCTGAAGGAACTGGTGGAGTGTAGGTGACTTTGGAATATCTTTCATTTGAAAAACCTATTTCATTAATTCTAAGATACGCTCCCCCACTCTGCTTTTTAACATTTTTGGAATTATAATGTATCTGGTCATCAGTGGCATCTTTAATCTTCATAATTGTCTTTCTTCCCTCCTTTTCCTTCTTTCTTTCCTTCCCCTCTTCTTCCATCCCTCCCTCCCTCTCTCTTCTTTCACATAAAAGTACATCTTTCAGTGCATAGCATTTTACATTCTTGCAACATTTTTAAGTAAAAGATTCTAATCTTATCGGTGGTAACTTGGGGTGACTTGGGAGGTGAGGTCTGATGTCCACAATCTCTGTCACCCTCTTCCCAAAGCTACCTTGTGCTGTGCTGTGGTTGGTTGCTCAGTCGTGTCCAACTCTTTGCAACCCATGGACTGCAGCCCACCAGGCTCCTTTGTCGAGGGAGATTCTCCAGGCAAGAATACTGGAGTGGGTTGCCATGCCCTTTTCCATGGGACCTTCCCAACCCAGGGATCGAATCTAGGTCTCCTGCATTGCAGGCAGATTCTTTACTGACTGAGCCACCAGGGAAGCCCCAAAGCTACCTTAAGTAATAATAATAATATTCCTTAACATCGAAAATTAATGTTTTATCTTGATTTTATGTAAAATGCAAATGAGAGCATCTTTATTTTTATTTATTTGTAACAAATGCTTCAACTGAAAAGCAAAACAGTATGTTTGGTGTTGCAGATACAACTTTAAGAAAAGTTTCTGTCCCAATCACAGCCAAATTGTTGACCCAGTGCTTCTAACATATTGGAAAATTGGTGGTGCCACCCTCAAAGAGAGGCAATTTTATTTCAAGTATGTCTTTGCATTTTATAATGAAATAGCCTCTAAATCCCTTTTTCTTCATCATCGCACTTCCTTGCAATGCATAAAAGAGGCTAGATGCAAGTAATATACATATATTTCAAGATGAAATTTATTTTTTTGGTCAATTGCAAACCCAGGGACTCAGTGGACAAGAGTTCCCTGCTACTCTTTTCATCTAAATTGAGACCAGGAGACTTACTGATGTGCCTGAACTTGTTAGTAAGAAGATTATTCTGCACTTGGGCTAGAGGTAGAGACCTCATTTCCAATGTTAGATCTCTGGGAGTGAACAGTATGGATGGTATGACTGGCGATTTAAATGCTTTTGACATTTCTTTCTTCTGGTTTTCATTCTGGGTAGTTCTTTTCAGAGTTCAAAGACTCTCTCTTCCAGGACTAGAAACTTGGTGATATATGACTGTCTCTAAGTTTGTCCTACTTTCTGCTTTTAACAGTAATCAAACCTCATTTCTCAATTTAACTTGGCTAAAAGGGCTTGGAGTCTAGCTTTCAGAGATTTCTTGTGATGTCAGGGAACACAACTGTGGGTTTCTTAGCCTTCACAATGGATAGAATAAAGAAGTTGACAGGCTTTGATAGAAAAGATTCTTTTGTCTTTATGTTTGAAGTCATTTTGTGCAATTTAATAATCATCTGCATTCTCTTCTTCATCCTTGGCTTTGTGTAGGAGTAAACAGAAAATAAAAGTACACCCATGGACAGTTCTGCTAACTGTGCAGGCCACAGCCATCCGTCATTTTACGATACAGCACTTCAATGTCTAGTCTGGGGAAAATGGTAAAAATCTATATTTTTAATAGATTAAAAATCTATTAAATCAGTTTGTCAGTTCTTCTAGCTCTAATTTTGTTATTAGATAGTCTTGCACAATCACAAACACAGCAAAAATATGCAAGGAATTCAAATGGAGACCCTAGCATTGGTTTTGATATCGTAAGCTTTACTAAGCATTCCAGGAAAATTTTTTTTTTTGAACAGATGTTTGCTTAATACTTAAAAGAGATTTGGGGGATATCTGATTCTTTTTCTTTTCAAAACCCAAAGAGAACACTCTTGTTCACCCTATCCAAGAATCTTCAAGGTTACCCTAATCTGAGAATACCTCCAACCTGGGAAGCAGTGAGAAGTCAGCTCACAGACCTTTACTTCCATCACTGAAGGTCCTGCTCATGTACGTGGGCGCTCTCCTCCTGAAAACTTCCACTCAGAAAATATTTCATCTCTACTGGAAGCTGAAATGGCTTTTTTAGCAGGCAGAGACCTTGGTCTTCCTTTCTCCGTTCCTCCCTCCTTCCCTTCCTTCTTTCCTCTTCTTCTTCCTTCCCTCCCTCCCTCCCTTTCTGCTTTAATTTGGCAGCTAGTGGCTCAGCAATAAGATTATTTTATCTCAAGAACAATTTTTCCCACTGTAATATATAGTTTATGAACTCTTTACTTAATTCTTATTCTTAAAATAAATGTTTTTCTTTCCATAAAAGTAATATTTATTGTAGAAATGGCCTTTAAAAACCCTAAAAGTATAATGAAGAAAAGAAAAAAATGTCATCCAAAGTCCCACCCTAATGTTTGAGTGTGTTTTCATCTGGTGATTTTTCTCTGCAAAACAGGTTTTCTTTCTTTCCTTCCTTCCTTTTTTTTTTCTTAGTAATATATTTTGTATTCTTCACAATTCACTTAAAATATTATGTCTTCCATATGCTATTAAAATGATTTATAAATGTAATTACTGATGGCTGCATGCTATTCGACCCAGTGTTGACCACATTGCCCTAGCCATTCCATTACTGTTAGCTTTCTAGGGTGAATCTAATTTTTACTTTAGTTTATGAATGAATACAATGACCACCTCTGGGAATAAGTCATTGTCAGTATTTTACTTCTATCTCTTACCCTGTGCAGAAGTCTGAAAACTTTATGATAAAGGTCTAGGTAGTTAATTTATAATTTCTTTACTCTCCCATTGCAAAACAAAAGCAGCCATGACAATATGCAGATACCTGGACATGGCTGGTTTCAATAAAACTTTATTTACTAAAATATGATTCAGTTCTTGAGCCTGTGGTTTGCCAACTCCTGCTCTAGTGTATACAATTTTAGGCTTACAAGTCTCAAAACTTTTTTTAGAATCAAGTATATAATTAATCACAAATCAATTGCACTATTCTGTTGCATTGCGGCCTTTAAAGTTAATATTTAGATCCAGCCCAGCTCACTGGCAACAGTCCATTGCCGGTCTCTAGGGCAGAGGAGCGGTTTGCTGACGGCAGCTCTCCTGGCAGGTCCAATGGGCCATCTCCCAGACTGGGAAGCCCGAGGGAAACCGTCAGCTGGCCTGGTGCAACGACACTGAGACATTATTTACCCACATGTCAACTCTGTTTACAAAGTGACTCCAAAGGGCTTTACCTCTGTTTGTACCTGCATTTGCCAGACCATCACTGGTTCTAGCCTCCAGCCAGCCAGGTTACAAGCCAGAAAAGCCAACTGAAAGGAAAAATGCAGTGAAACTCGTCTTCACAGGGCTCAATCCTCCCATACTTAGCGGCCAGATGCCACTTCCCTAAACCCAGCTCCTTTGAAAGTTTGAAATAGAACCAGCTGAATGTGAGAGTCACTGAAACACTCTCTTGGATCTGATCATTTCAAGCGTCTCTGTAGCTGTGGTTTAGAGTGTGGCCTCAAAGGGAGAGTATTCTGGTATGTCTCTAGGCAGTGTCAAAAATACATATGTGTGTGCAGCATTGTGGGCGATTCTCTTGCTCTGGGAATATTCAAAAGGGAGGTCAAGGATAATGGTGCGTGTATATTTCCATGGAATCAAGAAGTGTATATAGCTGGCATTAAAACATCAATCAACCTGCTTCCTTCCCTGAATCAACCCTAAATATCCACTGGCAGGACTGATGCTGAAGCTTCAATACTTTGGACACCTGATGCAGAGCCAACTCATTGGAAAAGGACCTGATGCTGGGAACCATTGAAGCCAGGAGTGGAAGGGGGTGACAGAAGATGAGATGGGTGGATGGCATCATTGACTCAATGGACATGAGTTTGACCAGACACCAGTAGATAGTGAAGAACAGCCAAGCCTGGAAGTCCATGGGGGTGCACAACAGGATAAGAACTTTTGTGTGACTACCCTCTCAGTTAAGGTCGAGTACAATGTTTCCTGAAGCACTAAGAGGTAGTCTCTGAACACATACTGAAACTAAACCAACCATAACATTGAGTAAAAAGTCAGACTAGGCTTTCATATTGTAACTTGAGATGTGATTTTTTTTTTTTAAGCCCGTATCAGGGTTGTCTCAAGTTCTCTGGCTGTGAACTCTAACTTCTTTATAATTTATTGCTAATTTGAGGGGTTATTATATTTTGTCTCAAAACTGATATTTGAGGGAGCAGTGTATAGAATCATGGCCCACCCACTCTAGGGTTTGCCAGCGACAGATTAACTTCTTTATCCTTCAAGTCAGTGGAGGAATTTTAGAGCAGAGAGAAGACAAATGCCAGTAGAAAAATGTTAACTTAATAAAACGAACTAAGATCAGATTTCCCTCCCCCTGGCCGCCTCCCTCCTGGAATCTTTTGTTGACTTCTTGAAACTTCCTGTGATTTATGGGACCCCTTTCCTGTAGGCTGAATACCTTTTGATTAAGAAGTGAACCACAGTTCCAAAACCACAGGGACAGCTGTTGTTTGAATTAACCAGAACACTTACTGCTGTTGTTCACTTTATTGTGCAAAGACAACATCTTAGTGACAGCAGTTGCCCCCAGTGCAAGCAGACACCCCATTGCCCTAGACCACGATTGAATCCGCCCCCTTTTTTTACTCCTTTTGATCAGCAGAGGTCTTAAAGGAAAGAGTCTTTGGATGTCATAAATGGATGGTGGGAGACATGTGTGCTAAGTTGCTTCAGTCGTGTCTGACCCCCTGAGATCCCATGGACTGCAGCCTGCCAGGCTCCTCTGTCCATGGTGATTATCCAGGCAAGAACACTGGAGTGGGTTGCCATGCCCTCCTCCAGGGGATCTTTCTGACCCAGGGATGGAATCTGCATCTCATGTTCAACTCTGTGTGTCATTCCTTCCCACCCTAAAATGTTGGGTGTACTTAAGGCTCTGGGATCCTGTGAGTAACATCTCAATGACCCAGAACAGTGATTCTGGGGGAGGGGGTGGGGGGAGCTCTTTCCCTAGAGGGTGCTATCGGGGTCTGGAGTGCTGGTGGTGGGGGTGGGGTGTTATGTGAAAGCAAAGCATGATGGCTCCTGTTGGTCAGATGTTTCATGTAGTTAATAGCATGACAAGAGAGCATGGAATTTTCATTTGTCAAGTGGGAAGCAGAGATGAAGATGAGAGGAAAAGCTCTCATGTGGATGATGATGGACCAGGTCAGACAAGGTGGGAAAAGAGATGGTTAGCTGTGACTGAGCGTCTCTGCCCTCGGCCTCACTTAGCTCTCTAATATGCCTAGAACTGCCAGGATGGGAGCCTTTCAGATGGGCTGAACAATCAGAAAGACTCTATACCTGTTGCACCTGGGGACGGGAGACAGACTGTTTCACTCAAGAAGGTGAGAAGGGCATGGTGTTATCATTGGGCTTAGAACGCAGATGTCAGCCACCAGGGACACGGGGCAGGCAGGTTTGATGAAGAGGAAAGAGGTTGTCTGGAGCAGTGTTTAGCAAACTACAGCCTGTGGGCTGATCTGGCCCACTGCCTGTTTTTGTAAATAAAGTTTTATTGGAGCACAGCCATCCGTTCATTTATACATCGTTGACTGCTTCTGCTTTACAAGGGCAGGGTTGAGTTGTTGTGACAGAGACTATGTGTAATAGTCACTCAGTTGTGTCCGACTCTTTGCGACCCCATGGACTGTAGCCCACCAGGCTCCTCTGTCCATGGGATTCTCCAGGCAAGAATACTGGAGTGGGTGGCCATTCCCTCCTCCAGGAGATCTTCTCGACCCAGGGATTGAGATTCTTCACCATCTGAGCCACCAGGACAGAGACTATAATGGCCTGCAAAACTGAAAATAGAACCTCCCTGGCCCTTGGAGGGAAAGACTTGCCATCTCCTGCTCCAGGGTGTGGGTCCCTCAGAGGAGGATATCCCCAGTGGTCCTTAAGTGGGAAGACCAGGCCCAGCCAGAGAGGAATGAAAGCACTGTGTCCAGGGGCAGGTGGAACGAAAGAAGGAAGCAGGAGGAGCCTGCTTGCTGTTGTGGCCATTGCTTTTTACTCCTGTGAGTTCTTCCCCTGGAGCTTTCCCAATGTATGTTGTCTAGTGTCGTGAGCCAAGGGTGATGGTGGGCAAATCGTTCCTTGTCTCCTTATTGCTACTTGCACCTCTTTGGTCAAGCAAAGTGGAATCCAGTTTGGTTACGTGCATATAGCCCTGTGTTTAACTTGACCTTGGTGGAGTGTAGAGACATATGCTCGGGTGATTCATGTGCTGACGTCATCGTCCTATCTGCAGAGCAGCAGAAGGGAAGGACACGCCTGAGTAAGGATGTCCTCTGCAGCTACCATCCAATCCAAGAGCCCCAATCAGGAGCCACATACCGGCTCTCACCTGCCGTGCCTTGTCGACAGCTGGAGGCCACCTTGGGATGCCTGTCAGCTCCAGCCAGCATCATGTAGAGAGGCAGGTTCACAGAGAATTGTGGCCTGGAGAGGGTGTTGCTCTGCCTGTTGGAGCTGGACAGAAGGCTTCTGGAATGTTCCTGGACCAAGTGTGCAGAGTGCTCAGAGACTCTCTTCCCATGATGCCAGCAGTGTGATCAGCTCAGAAGATGTGCTTTCCTGGGGAGGGCTTTTGGGAGGTGGGTACAACACAGCCAGCAGAAGCCTGTTTGCCAAGCCCACCTCCTTTTCATTTATTTTCCAGTCTCTTGACACTGGCAAACCTCTGTGAGTGGGAGGCAGTCTTTCTTCTCTTGCTCCCACAGCAGGTGAAGTCGGTTGGCACTCCTGTGCTAATGGCAATGAGTTTGCTGGGGGCTCCTCCTTCCTGACAAAGCCTTGGGGACCTGAGGGAGGTGGGTGAGGGTGTAATCCTGGTGTAAGTCTCCTGTTTATTCCTTTGGATTTTTCTAGTTACATTTAGAGTGCTTCAGGGTTGAGCTAGCCAGCAGACATTTCCCAACCCAAAAGTCTGGGGGGAGGGGTATTTATTGGTAAAACTTAATTTTTGCCAGCAGCCAGCCCTCCCGACTCCACAAAGTGTGAGTTTGGTTTTCTGTAACACAGAGGCTGTGCTATCCATTCAGTCACAGGCGATTCCTTGAGGTCGCCTTGTAAAGTCTGAGGCCGTATCATCATCTTTAGAGCGTCATCTTGCCTGCTTTTCTTCTGACAAATTCTCTTTGGGGAAACAGATGTCGTGGTCCTGAATTTTCTTTTTTTTTTCTGTTAGAATTCGCATGCTGCTCTGTGTAATCTATGTTATCTGGCTGCATTTAAAAAAATAATTCTATTTATTTATTTTTTGGCTCTGCTGGGTCTTGGTGGCTGCGTAGGCTTTTCTCTCACTGTGACAAGTGGGGGCTACTCTCTAGTTGTGGTGAGTGGGTTTCTCACTGCAGCGGCTTCTCTTGTTGCCGGGCATGGGCTCCAGGGCGTGCAGGCTTCAGCAGCTGTGGCACGTGGGCTCAGTGGTTGCAGCTTCCATGCTTTGGAGCATGGGTCAATGGTTGTGGTGCCCCAGCTTAGATGCTCCCAGGCTTGTGGAATCTTCCCAGATCAGAGCTCGAAACTGTGTCTCACGAATAGGCAGGCAGATCTTTTTTTTTTTTTTTTTTTACCATTGAGCCACCAGGGAAGCCCTGGCTGCATTTTAAAGCATAATTTTGCAGATGTTGTATTCTGGGATTCATTCTCAGACTGGTCTCTGGGCCATTTGGGGAACATATCAACCATCATTGAGGCTCTGCTTGGTTCTGGCATGACTAACTCAATGCGGATCCTGCTACTCTGCTTCCCCACTTCTTCCATGGTGACTTTCCCATAGAGAGCCCTCTTGGAGTAGAATATAGGTCCTCCTATCCAATAGCTCACAAATCAAGGTGAGTTCCTAGGACACAGGTCCAACCACTAGGGCAACCTGGTGGGATGAAGAGTTCCTTATGGCCTAAAGAGAAGCAACTCGTCATCTCTGAGATCCATCTTCTAACCATTAGAATTTAGAATGAGTTATATTTTTCTCGTCTGCTAAATGGAGATGTGGGTGCCTCCCTGGCCTATTCCACAAGATTTTGAGGCAATAAACTTTCTTGGAAAATACATAGGTGATGGAATAAACTAAAGGGAAACATGGGAAGATGCATAGAGAGTTTCATGGTAATGATAAAGGAAGTTAATTCCATGTGAGCCTCAGAGAAGGATCCATAAAGGGAGACATACGTCAAGAGCCAGATGCTGCTCTATCTGCGTGAGATTATCACTCCTTGAAATAAGTGGGCAATAGAGTTAAGCACGGTTGGGGCAGAACAGGTAACAGGTGCTCTTTGGCGCTTTTATTGTTTTGTTATGTGTGTAAGACTCTTCATCCAGAGCAAAATAAACATATATCCTGGTTATTTAATAACAAGGAAGAGGCCACACACCGAATCAGGGTGAAAAGACAAATAGACGGAGAACGAATCGTCTCCTTTGACAGGTGGCATGTACCAAGAGGGCGGGGTCCAGAAGGGTTTTAAGGGCAATAAGGAACGTTCCAAAATCGAGGTCTGAAGGCAAGGGTGTTGCTGGGTGTAGAACCCAATCCTGGAGGTTGGGGGAACTGGCAGGCCCACCCTCAAAGGGATGGTGGACCTGACCATCCTGTGGGTGGGTGGTGGTCAGGTCTGCTGGGAGGAGGGGAAGTTTGAATGAATTTCAGATGGATGGGGTTGTCAAATACGAGGGGGTCAGAGGGCACCTCCAAGTTAGGGCGTTATAGGTTACAGAGCAGAGTTCTTAGTTCCAGGGAGTTGGGGTGAGTCAGGAGAAAATGGGGGTGGAGCTGGGAAAAAAGGCAGCTGAAAAGAAGGTGGCTGCCGCCTTGAGCCTCCGCCAGATTCCTGACCTTTTATGAGCCAGCTGGGCAGGGAACAAGGGTCACTGGGCATAGCCTTGGGGGCTGGGCTGAGCGGACCTGAGGTCTTGAGAACCCCCTGGGTTTCTGTGTGTTATCCTGAGCATAACCAATGATTGGTCTGAGAAAGGGCTGCCTTTTTTTTTTTTTTTTTATTTTTTAATTTTTTAAAAAATTTTATTTTCTTTAACTTTACAATATTGTATTGGTTTTGCCATATATCAAAATGAATCTGCCACAGGTATACTTGTGTTCCCCATCCTGAACCCTCCTCCCTCCCCATACCATCCCTCTGGGTCATCCCAGTGCACCAGCCCCAAGCATCCAGTATTGTGCATCGAATCTGGACTGGCGACTCATTTCATATATGATATTATACATATTTCAATGCCATTCTCCCAAATCATCCCACTCTCTCCCTCTCCCAGAGTCCAAAAGACTGTTCTATACACCAGTGTCTCTTTTGCTGTCTCGTATACAGGGTTATTGTTACCATCTTTCTAAATTCCATATGTATGTGTTAGTATACTGTATTGGTGCTTTTCTTTCTGGCTTACTTCACTCTGTATAATAGGCTCCAGTTTCATCCACCTCATTAGAACTGGGAACTTGTTTTAAAAATGGTTTGGTTGGATTCTTTTTTTCTCTGTGATTTGGTTGATTATAAAAAGATAGCCTTGTACACGTCCACAGACCCCAAAGCCCATGCAAGTAAGGAATGGATGAAAACCCTACAAGACTGTCTTCTTTTTGCACTTATTTGTTAAGGAGCTGATAAAATCATTTCCACTCACAAATAGATCTCTATTTTTCTTTGGCCTTTATATTTCCCTCTGATGCAAATCTTTAGATCAGTTTATGCTGCGGGTGTGAATGATTTGAGAGCTTGGTAGGAATACAAGCTCCTTCAGATGTTTGCCCCCACCCTTTGTCTTTGGAGTAACTGGAAACAGTTTCTAGAGACTCATGGAGAGAAAAGATAAGTGGGAGCTTCCATCCCATTCAAATACACAGAGGCCGAGGCTCAGGGAAGGCTGTGTCTTGCCCCTTGCACACAGGGATATGGGACATGTTTGAATCAGTTCCAGCTGTGGGGTTTTCCAGGCTGCACAGTGATAGGTGGAAAAGTGAACCAGAAACTTCTGAAGGGCAGAGAGCTATCCTCCACAAAGGATCATAGACTGAGAAAGGAGAGAGCTGCCCTGGCTATCAGAACCCAAATATTTACTGACTTTCATAGAAGGTGAAAATGGAAAGCAAGGCAGAGCTTCTGCATGACCTGATTAATAACCAACCAACTGGACCATCTCCTGACTACTTTGCCTCCCCTCAGAGGAAGGGATCTGAGAGGTCAGGTATTTAGATAACTTCTAATCCAGTCTGGGAATAAAATCAGGATCAGATTAAGTTGCTGCTGCTGCTGCTACTGCTGCTCACTCGCTTCAGTCTTGATAATGAAGATGGGCAATAGTTAAGGATTAATAAAATAGATACCAAATCCTACTCAGGGATCAGTCTTTCTTCAAAAGTTATTGCAAATCACCTGGTGTTTTTGCTTAAAATACAGTTTATTATTTTTTTTCTTTTCTTTTCTGAGTTTTAACACTGAAATAGAAAACAACAGCAGTTATTACACGCAAACTGGTGGAAAATGCACAAATTTCAAGTATGGTACGGGGTGACAAAACTGCCCATCCTGCTCCACCACGTGTTTTCTCAAACATTTGTTTCTTTATGTAAGAGTTTGTCAGGAGTAGCAGGCAAGCCAGAACACTTTCTTGTTCTATTTCCCATTCCTACTTTTTGGAAGTAGATTTCTGTCTGGAGTTTAACTTCTTGAGGCTCTGTAACAACATGTTCTTTTATGCTTTGGATCACTAAAAGGAGCCAGTAACAGTTCATTAAAAATGACATATTATTCTTTTTTACTTCAGAACAATGACTATAAAAAATTAGAGATGTAGATTGATTTACCTTTATATAAAATAGCTTCCAAAGTTAGTGAAAGAAGCTGGCAGAGTATGTTTTAGATCATAGAAATGGATGATAATTTCTGTGATTAGATTCTGGGTTTGTGCATGCTCAGTCACTTCAGTCGTGTCTGACTGTTCGTGACCCCATGGACGTGGAGCCCACCACGCTCCTCTGTCCAAAGTAAGAATATTGGAGTGGGTTGTCATTTCCTTCTTCAGGGGATCTTCCTTAGCCAGGGATGGAACCCGCATCTCACGTCTCCTGCATTGGCGAGTGAGTTCTTTACCACTAGTTCCGCTTGGGAAGCCTAGATGCCAGTTTCTAGAAAGGTCTAATGTTTTCACCATAGAGAGGTGCTCTGATGTTGATCCTCTAAAAACTGAGTTTGGGAATCTGTTCTTTGGAGTGTGCGTGTGGGAAGGAGGTGACAGAAGCTCTGGTCAGTTTTGCAGGCTACTGCATGATGCTCAGAATCCAACATGGAGTCCCCATCTCCACCTTCCAGCATCCACGCTCCTCCCACTGGCCTCAATGCTTAGATCACAGACCTGACGCGCTCTGCTCTGGGACCCATCTCCTACCCATCACTCCCGAGTATGAGCTTACCTGTGCTTATTGTTTGGGCTTTATCATATGCCTGACTTTTCACCTTTGAACATTATTTCCTCCTGCCATCCACAACCTCAGCTCCTTACTGGATTCTGAAAACCCTCTTACCCTGATACAATCCTAATTATTAATCTGACCCTCATATGAATTATGGTTCTATCAAAAGAATCCCCTGCTCCCCAGGCATGCCTTTGTGCCTGATGGGAGTGGGGCTTTGTTCTTGTCCTCCTGTCTCTGCGGGTTGGACGGGGAGAGATGGACTCAGGCCAGACGGTGTGCACTGGACTGGGGCCGTCCTCTGAAGGTGCGGCAGTTAGCGGTTTTGAGAGCCATCACAGAGAGGTTAACCTAAGAAACTGAACACCAGTCCCTTGGCTGGTTCCTTTTCCTTTCTGAGCTTCCTGTCCCTGCCTCTGTCCAACCCTTATGACTGGGAGCTGTAGACCTTGACCGAGAGGTCAGCACACCTTCAAACCCTCAGAGCCAGTCCCAGCCCTATGTTTGGGTAGATGGGTGGTGGCGGAGGTGAGGTCCACCTTCCAGTCTCAGGACCCCACTTCTCCAGGAGACACTTTCTGCCTTATTTCCCTACTAGTGTACGGTTCCCATGGGAATAGTCATCCTACCTTTGACCTGAAATATTCAAATGAACCGTTCCCCTCTGCCTCCACACCTGCTTGAATGACTGATCTTCTCGCACAGACTCTGTGAAACAGAGTTTGGATGTGGGCTAGTAATACACTGTGTCTGGTTATTATTAATACAAGTGAACTCTAGTTTACATATAAACACAAAGTGTTTTGTGCATGGTTTTAATATATACCGAACTTTCAAGAAATGCAATTAACTAATAAAATGAGAGGCAGTGGTACTTTGCTTTGTTCAGAACTCTCCCAAGGGTTGTTCACCCTTTTTAAAAATCACATCATCCAAGGCTACACTGTCTACAGTATCTGAGGCCCCCAGAATGCACCCTGCATAAGTCTTCCATTCAGGCCAATTCATTGTATATTTATGAATATATTTGTTAAGCTCTTATTTTTAGATGCTAAATATTAACATAAAGGAAGCCTATTAACAACAACTTCTCGTAAATCCAAATATATTCATCATGTAAGCCAATGATTACTCATTACTTCTTGAGGGTAGAGGCACTCAGCACTTACATATCGAAATACAGGCTAGTTTGTTATAAATTACCTAACTTTTGATTTCTCTTTATATTGTAGTTAGAGCATTACATTGATTTGATTCTTTGAAACTGTGTGTGTGGTTATGTTATATAAGCAATGAAGTTTATTACAGGCCCACAAGGAGAATGTTATAAAGTATTTATTTTTCTAGTTGGGCTTCAATGTTTGTGTATTATTGGGATGTAATCGCTTTACAGTATTGTGTTTCTGCTGTACAACAAAGTGAGTCAGCCGTATATAAACAAATATCCCCTCCCTCTTGGACCTCTGTCCTTCCACCCTCATCCCACCCCTTTGGGTCATCACAGAGCACCGGGCTGAGCTTCTTGCGCCACGCAGCAGCTTCCAGATGGCTATTTATTTTACCTGTGGTAGTGCATATGTGTTGATCTCAGTCTCCCAGGTCCCCCCACTCCCTACTCCCTCGTGTCCACATGTCTGTTCTCTGTGTCTGACCTTGACATTTGCCTGGCCTTCCTCTGTCTGGCCTCTCAACTGTAGCAACCTGGCATCTGACTACCCCCTTGAAAGAAAGCCCCATTCTAAGCGAGACCTTTTGGAAACCCAGTGCCTTCAGTCTGATTTGAAACACACGCTTTCCTTCTATTTTTTTTAAAAATAAATTCTTTCCGATGGTGGTCCACTCTCGTAGGTTGCTAATCATTGACTGTAGTCCCAAAAAAGTCTTGTGAAAATGTTATGCCCCATGTAACAGCAGGGTAACATAAAATAAAATCACATTTTATGAAACCAAGTAAATAAATAGAATAAATTCTTTTCAGAAGCATACTTTCCTCTACATAGCTTTCCTGTGAAGTCTTTATAGAACTCTAGGCTGGCCTTTGACCTTGGCATCCTGGGATGAGACGTGATCTCTCCCAGCCAAAGGACAGGAATATGCCCCCCTCATTGGTCTTCTTGGTGGCCCCCCGGCTGGGGAGGTCAAGGGGGTCTGCTCTGTTTTTTGCCAGATTCCTGCATCTGCCAGACCTTCTGCTCACGTAACACTGTGGGAACTTGGAGAAATCTCAGCACCTCTGACACAAGGGAGAATAATGGGGCCCTTGATCATTTGAAAAAGGCTGTAGATTATCTCTTGCCAAAATTACCTCGTGAGAGGCCACCCTCTAGAATACGCTGTTCTCTCAACCCTCTAAGTGCTGTCCCCTTTGACCTCACAGCCTAGTGGCAAAGTGCCACCGCTTGTCCCTTTCCACCCCTAACCCTGTTATGTTGCTGGGAGTCCTGGTCTTCCAAGAGAGGCAGAAGGACAGGGCTGAATAAAAGGAAGGACGGGGCTGGTGGAAGCCGGGGCCACGTCAGGGCCCCATCCTCGGCGGATGGCTCTAGGCCCTGTGTCCAGGGCACTTATGCTGAGTGGATGGTGAAAGCCCCTCTGTGCCGTTCGCCAGCCTGCCTTGCTTTTCTGACCCAGAATCCGAGCATGAGGTGGCAGCTGTAACTTGTCAATTGCACTGAGACTCAGTGTCCCTCCCAGCGGTGGCACGTCATGAGTTTATGTGCCCAGTTCGCAACTGGCATCTCTCTGTGTGAGTTCAGAGATGATACATTTGTTTGTTCATTTTCTTACTCAACCAAGGTTTGTACAGAGCCTGTTCTGTGCCAAGGACTTTTCTAGCCTCTGGAGGTACTGTGGTGAGTAAAATCATCATTTTCTTCCCTGGCAGCTTTAAAAAAAGAAAAAAAAAAAGAAAGCAAATTATTTAAAACATTGACCAACAATAAAAGGGGAAATATAGGAAGCCATGAAAGAAAAATAACAAGTGACTTACTTAGACTGAGCCCGGGTGAAGAGGTGACATTTGGCCTGACATCTAGGGACTGGGGAGGGCCCAGGCAGGTAAGGATTTGAGGAGCATGTTGCAAGCAGAGGGAACAGAATGTACAAAAGTGCGTGATATGTCTAAGCTCGAGGAGAACCAGTGGGCCTGGCACGTGGCTTATCCAGGAGACAAGCGAGGTCAGGTGAGGTCAGAAATGTGGGTATAAATCACATCATGCAAAGCCTTAGGGGAATTAAAATATGTCCCCACAAGCTCTTTGCTACTCATCCTTTCCAAACCTGAGCACTAATTCCCCTCCCTCCAGCACAGTGTATCCTAAATGACTAGAATGTGGTGGAAGGGATGGTGTATGATGCTCGAAATTAGGGCAGAAACACACACTGGGCTTCTTCCTCTCTCTTACTTGGGTCATTTGCTCTAGCAGAAGCCAGTCAAGCAGCCCTAAGAGGTCCATGTGGCTGAGATCTCCTGCTAGCAGCCGTGGGGAGTGCCATTTCAGAAGCAGACCCTCCAGTCCCAGTCAAGTCCCCTCAGCATCTTGAGTAACCTTAGGAGACACTCTGAGCCAACACCTCCCAGCTAAGTCACTCCTGAATTCTTGACCGGCAGAAATTGCAATATAATAAAGATTTGTTTAAGCTAATACATTTGGGGTAGTTTGTTATGCAGTTATTGATAATAGATACAGCTTAGTAGATCAGATTAAGGGACTTTTTGTAAGTGGAAAGAGAAGTCATTGAAGAGTTCTGAGCAGGACAATTGCATAATCAGATTTATTCTTTTAAAATGATCATTCTGGTTGCTGCATGAAGAATGGCTTGGAGATGATCAAAAGGAGGAGTGATAAACACTCCTGAGGCTGAAACAGTCAAAATGTATCTGGCAGCAAGTGTCTGAAGTTCCCAACCCAACCTAATTTAAATGATAAGGACATTTATTATCTTATTATTTAAGAAGCCCCGGTGCAGGGTGATGGTTGGGATAGGTAATCATCAGCTCACCAATATCATCAGGACCCCTGCTCTTTTTGTCCCTGTTCTGCCTGTACTGGAGTGTTCGATTTGTCTCCATACTCACTTCTCTCATGGGAACCAGATGACTGTCAGGATTCTTAATGTCATGTCTAGAAATGACAAAGATCACTTGAATCAAGGCTATTTCTTTTTAAGTGTTGCTTAGGAATGTGGGAACCTTTCCCAGAAGTTCCCACATGTCATTGATAGGAATTTCATCACAGGCTTCCAGCTAATCAATTACCAGCAAAGCCATCATGGACCACCTCGATTGACTCAGGCTACACATGATGGTCCAAATCACTGTGACTGCAGCCATGAAATTAAAAGATGCTTGCTCCTTGGAAGAAAAGCTATGACAAACCTAGAGAGAGTGTTAAAAAAGCAGAGACATTACTTTGCCTATAAAGGTCCATATAGTCAAAGCTAAGGTTTTTCCAGTAGTCATGTATGGATGTGAGAGCTAGACAATAAAAAAAGCTGAATGCCAAAGAATTGATGCCTTTGAACTGTGGTGCTGGAGAAGACTCTTGAGAGTCCCTTGGACTGCAAGGAGGCCCAGCCAGTCAATCCTAAAGGAAATCAACCCTGAATATTCATTAGAAGGACTGATGCTAAAGCTGATGCTCCAATACTTTGGCCACCTAATGTGAAGAGCTGACTCATTGGAAAGACCTTGATGCTGGGAAAGATTGAAGGTAGGAGAAGGGGGTGGTGGAGGATGAGATGGTTGGGTGGCATCACCAACTCAATGAACATGAGTTTGAACAAACTTGGTGAGATGGTGGGGGACAAGGAAGCCTGGTGTGCTGCAGTCCATGGGGTCCCAAAGAGTCAGACATGACTGAGTGACTGAACAACAACTCATGAAGGAGAGCTGGAGTAGGAGTGCAGCAGGAAGATGGAAAGAAGCAGATGGATCTGAAATCTACTCTGTAGACACCAGGAAAGAGAAAATAATTGTGCCTGGCCCTGAGGTTTTTGGCATGAGCAATCAGGAGTATAGAAGCACCATTTTCTAGGAGAAGCAGCCTAGAGGAGGCAGCTCTCTGTTCAATAAGGGAAATAAAGAGTTTGCCACTTCTATGGGCAGGGCTCAGCAGGCTCGTCATATCCTCAAGGAGACTACTTTTGCTTCCAAGATGGATTCATTGTTGTATAGTCGCTAAGTTGTGTCCAACTCTCTTGCGATCCCATAGACTGTAGCCCACCAGGCTTCTCTGTCCATGGGATTTCCCAGGCAAGAACATAGGAGTGGGTTGCCATTTCCTTCTCCAGGGGATCTTCTCAACCCAGGGATTAAACCCCCATCTCCTGCATTTGCAGGCAGATTCTTTACCACTAAGCCACTTGGGAAATGCTAAAGATGGATTCACCAAGGATAAATGTCTAGCACCATAGCAGACTGGTTCAAGGACTACATTCAGTGAGAGAGGGCTTTCTAACTAAACCACAGAGGCTATAGTGATTTCTTTTTACTACTAAGGTTTGCTTTAATGATCATTGTTAAAGACATTAGTCGATCCTATAAATGGTAACATGGACTTCAATGGTGTCCTTGGATCATTTTCTCTGCAGTGGACACTTTCATTAGTTCTCTTGGCAGCCAGATGCATTACCTTACAACTTCCATGAATAATAATGACATGAGCATTTGCCTCTAGGTTGTACTTTCAATTTTTAAAGCTCTTTGCCACATTAATGGATTGTTCCATAAATGTATAAAAGTTCTAGAAAAGAAACATTCTTATCACATTTTCGTACCCTGCATGTGGGCTCAGTTGCTAAGTCATGTCCGACTCTTTGTGACCCCATAGACTGCAGCCCATCAGGCTCTTCTGTCCATGGGATTTTCTAAGCAAGAATACTGGAGTGGGTTGCCATTTCCTTCTCCATGGAATCTTCCTGATGCAAAGATTGAACGAACATCCATCTCCTGCATTGTAGGTGGATTCTTTATCACTGAGCTACCAGGGAAGCCTTTTTCCTATCCTGTATTAGTTGAAATACAGTTAAGACCAAAACTCTTTGTGACAAGTTAGTTTGACAAACATCTCTGGACTCTCTCTTGTTCCAGGCACTGTCCTAGGTGCTGAGAGGACAATTATGATAGGTGCTCAGTCAATATTGTTCACTGTTGAATGAATAGCCTTAGATGTAATTAGTCAAGGAAGAGATAAAAGGAGCCTACAAACCATGAAAAGCTAGCATTTTTTTTTCTCTTAGGCAGAGTTTCCTCTTTCTAGAAATGATGGCAAAAACATCACCCTAGCCCATGAGTCTTTGGATTTTAAAAGAAACTGCTAGAGCTGAAATCTGGTTGGATCTTACTGGGTGCATGTCATGCTTCTGTGTAGGATTCAAACACGTTCTCTACAAAAATACAGAACCTTTGAAACAATTTAAGATTTGGGTTCCTAAGGAGGAATTCCTAAAGCCTAAACATAAATTATAGTGACATTGAATTTGCTTGTCTGGAAGTTCCATCTTAGGTCTGAAGATCAAATATACTCTCCCAATCTTTTTTAAAAAATGAAGTTAAACTATAATTTATTTATTACATTTGAAATTTGTTTATATATTTGTTTTTATTTTTATTATCTTTTTCCTATTGAGAGACTAGCACTTAGAATAGTGCCTAGCACAGACAATGGAATTAAATATTTATTGTATGAGTGAATGAATCTTCTCTCCTGCTTGAAGTTTTTCTGATTATTTCTCTCTCTTTTCCCTGTATTCCAGGCTTCCCAGGTGGTGATAGTGGTAAAGAACCCACCTGCCAATGCAGGAGATGCAAGAGACATGGGTTTGATCCCTGGGTTGGGAAGATCTGCTAGATTAGGAAATGACAACTCACTCCAGTATTCTTGCATGAGAAATTTCGGGGACAGAGGAGCCTGGCAGGCTACAGTCCCTAGGGTCACGAAGAATCAGACACAACAGAGCAACTGAGCACTCCCTGTATTCCAAGTACTCTTAATATTATAGAGTACATTTTTGTTGTTCAGAACTTGACTTTAAAATTGGCAGTTTAAATTAATACCTGACTGTAAGATCCTTGAGGCCAAGGACCAAGTCTCGTATTGATACTTCTCAGAAAGCCAGCCTCCCAAGCTGAGAGTCTATAGATACTGGTTGGTCACCTGGTCAAGGTGTGATGCAGGTGTAATTCAAGGACAACCCTTCCTTTACCCATCAAGTTCCCACTAGCAGCAGAGACCTGTGGCTCACGATGAGTTGCAAGTCTAGTTTTCAAGAGGAAACTCACCAGCGTCGGGAGGTTAATTCGCTCCCGGGCAGAGGCACTGAGTTCTGCAGCTTTGTGGCTTTGTGTGAGACTGAATAGTGTCATAAAATTGTCAGTTGTGTATGTGGCTTGGAACTGAAATCTGCTGCCAGTTCACACCCTCAGGAAATGCATAACAGAGTTAGACTTGGGTATTTTTAAGAAAAACCAACAACCAAAAAAAGATGCAAGAAACATTAAGTTGTAACATGTGCTCTCCACCCATTAAAGATGAGAACAGACACTGTGACAAAGAAATTACAGGGTGGACACAGTTGGAGTCAGGAAGTAAGGACAGATTTTATCATGGCAGAATTCTGGTTGCTTTGCTCTTGAAGTTGTGTGAGAAGAATCAGAAGAAATGTGACTAAAATTAGGATGATGCTTTTGTTACTAAATATCTCTGGGGCTATTTGGCTCACTCTTCCTGTGTTCAGTAAAGACAGAGCTCACGTTGTCTCCAAGGAGACATTGAGTTCATCTGTATTTGCCATTGATGAGTGGTCGAGAGTGCAGAATGGTTTCCAATAGCTGGATTGTCAGCAAACTGGCAAGGTCAAAATGTGGTTTTGGGGTCCCTTGGATCTCTCTTTTTTAGACAGACACCCTTTGCATCAAGAGCCAGGATGGATTTTACAATTACTCTGGCTATCTTTGGACAGTTCATTTACTGTTTAACATGGATGCTCAGAAAACTGTCAGAATGGCTTCTAAGGTGTCATTAAATGGTTTCAACTCATTTCAGACTTTCAGGAAAGTTGCAAAAAAAAAAAAAAAAACACACACACACACAAAAAAACAGCCCGATAGAGTGACTTTCCATATATCCCTCATCTAGTTTCTCCTAACATTAGCATGTTAGTCACTCAATCGTGTCTGACTCTTTTATGACCCTGTGGACTATAGCCCACCAGGCTCCTCTGTCCATGGAACTCTCCAGGCAAGAATACTGGAGTGGTCAGCCATTCCCTTCTCCAGGGGATCTTCCTGACTCAGAGACTGAACCCAGGTCTCCTGCATTGCAGGTAGATTCTTTGCCATCTGAGCTACTGGGTCTGCTGGCTTTATCCACCATCTTTTCCCATGTAGTTAATACATATCTTGGGAGAGATACTAGGAGACTAAGTAAATTCTGTTTATCCTCCTACTTTCACCCTCCATCTTTAGCATTCATAAGAGTCTCTTGTCTGCAACAATTATTACTGTGGAGTGTGCCTTTTATTGCCACGATGTTTTCTATTTCCCTTTGTCCTTCTACATTTATTCATTGGAATTTTATTCTAAGAAAAAGCAGTCTTTTCTCCCCTAATCAACTGAGTAATAAGTTAGCATGGACCCGAGTTACTTATTTTATTCAAGAGTTATAATCCAGTGCTGTTATTATTGGGTTTCCCCAGTGGCTCAGACAGTAAAGAATCTGCCTGCAATGCAAGAGACCTGAGTTTGGTCCCTGGGATGGGAGGATCCCCTTGGTGCATCAGAGTGTTTCAGCTTAGGCCATTAGGAACTCCCCTGATCTGGCTTTTCTGTTCCATCAATGAGCCCTTATCATTTTTGAGCATTCCTATATTTTCTGGCAGCAGCAGATGTTCCTGGCTGCTCCAGCTCTATCATCCCTGGGTAACTGGGAGTGACTACAGAGTCATCATTCTGGCCTTGAATTCATATCCAATTAGAAATCATGAATGATCAAGAAACTTGATGGCCTATCATATGGCACCTGAAATCTGTCAAGGTGTCCCAGAGATATTCCTAATAAAGTGTGCTAAATCCTGGTTGTGGGCTTCACTGGTGGCTCAGACTGTAAAGAAACCACCTGCAATGTGGGAGACCTGAGTTTGATCCCTGGGTTGGGAAGATCCCCTGGAGGAGGGCGTGGCAACCCACTCCAGTATTCTTGCCTGGAGAATCACATGGATAAAGGTGGGCTACAGTCCAAGGGGTCACAAAGAGTCAGACCTGACTGAGTGACTAAGCACAGCAAACCCTGAATGCAGTTAGGAAGGGTGGAGATGTATTTCACATCACAGATGAAGCAGGGAGCTGTGGCATGGGGAGACTTGGTTTAGGGGCATCCCTGCCACTCCATCTGTGTCCCCACATGTATCACATCCACAAAAGGACCAAGTATGACAAGTGTACTACTCACAGATTTCCTGTGCGTATTAAATGAGCCATGCACGAAATGTTTATGAACTGCAAAATGTTATAAAAATGTGAGGTGTTAGTGTTATTGCTTCTATAAACACTTATTCATCACAATCGTGGTGGAACTAGAATAAACCTGAAAGATCATCCTGTCCAACACCTGTGTTTTACAGCCATAGAAACAGAGCTCGGGTAAGTGATTTGTCCGAGGCTCCAGGGTGGTAGAATAGAGGCTGAAACCCAGGTCCTCTAACCCCTCATTGCGTGTTCTCTCCATTACAACATCTGCTATGTAAACAATTTTTTCATCACCCAAACTGGGAGGAGCTACCATGCTTTTTTTCTTTTTAATACCTCCTTCTAAAATAGAATTCAAGTAGACTAGAGAAACAGAGTGCCAGTCTTACTTTGGGGAATGCTATTACTTTAAAATAGTCTCATATTTATGTTCATCCTTTACTCTTGGCTCTTTAGTTAGGGCAGGGCCAATTCTTTTCTGTAGGAAACAGTACAAGATAAGCTATCTCCATTCTCAGAAAACTACTATCTGAACCCGGTTCTGGGAAGTAATTCCAGTTCTTCTGCTGAAAAAGACTCCTACACACTGTGGCAACGACTAAGTGATGCCAGACATCTGAATATTTAGAAACACATAGATGATTGTCTACACGTTTTCGCTGTGTTTAGCCTAGATGTTTGTAATCATGGAGACAAAGTCTCTGTGTCTAGAATGTCAGGGAAGAAAAGGTTTTATTTTTAAAATTATATATATTCTCAGAGTATCTCAGAACAGGGCTTTATGTATTTTTTTCTTTCCTGGAATATTTGTTGAGCTGGAACTTGGAACTTCAGAAATGTATGCTCCACAAAGTACAATTCTTTTAAAAACTTCCTGTTAAAATCAATAGCAGACACTTGCAATTTGGTGCCCAGTACCCTTCTTTCCTTTGGGCAATTGCTTTCTCATCCCACATGCATCTGGATAATTGTTTGTTGGGATATCCTGCCTGCTTTTCAGCTGCAGATATAAATATGTGAACAGATCTTGCTAATCCTGGGTTTCATCTCCGTCTATGGTAATTGTGCAAACTGACCATTATATTTATATTTCTGGATCCAACTCTACTTGAGCCAGACTCTAGGACTTCATGGTCCAGTGAACCTACAAATCCCTTCTTACCCTAAACTAATGGAGTTGGGTTTCTGTCTCTTGCAACCACAAGGGTTCAGATGAATTCCAAATCCTCGTCTCAGGGAAGTTCCATTCTACGTACCCATGGCAGGCAATCAAGAGATGCGTAATGAAGTGAGCACAGTGGGGATAAAGATAGTAAGTATGTGGGTTTGTCATTTTTACCTCTTCTTCCAACAACCATTTATCAGGGTACAAAAGAAAAATGGGAAAGGAACATTATTTTTGAATTATCAGTGAGTAGGGACATAACTCAAAGGACAAGAAGAAAGACAACCAAGGTATCTGAATAATTCACAGCCTGGATAATTAGCTGGAATGCTTGGCATTACCAGAAATTCCACTGCACAGGATCCCTTTGTTCAGCCAATAGTCACAATCTGTCTCATTTCATTACATCAGATTTTTTAATGAGAAGGGAAGGAGAAAAAAAGACCCTAACTTGTTAGAGCTCTAATACATGCCAGACTCCAGGCTGGGCGGCAGGGCTGACTCCCTGGGTGCAAGTTGTGTGGTCCCACTGGGCCCCATGCTCAGAAGGGTCCTGCACTTGGTTTACCACCTTACTGTCACCAGTGTGAAGTTCTTGGTAAAGCTTTTGAACAAGGGGTTCCGTGGCTTCACTTCTCCTGGAGATTTGCAATTTCTCTGCTTCCCTGGTGGCTCAGATGGTAGAGAATCTGCCTGCACTGTAGGAGACTGGAGTTCAGTCCCTGGGTGGGGAAGAGCCCCAGGAGAAATGGCAACCCACTCCGGTATTCTTGCCTGGAGAACCCCATGGACAGAGGAGCCTGGTGGGCTACAGTTCATAGGGCTGCATAGAGTCCAACATGACTGAGTGACTAAGCCTTGCAAAACAGCCAACACTGCTGCACAGTTTATTTTCCCTCTATTAATCCTCATACTGGTTCAAGGATATTATGTCATTTGCCCTCTCATTCTAGAAGGAGGACCTAGATATATGTCCAGCCCAAGATCATATTGCAAAGCCAAAATTTGCCCATGTCTGAGAGCCTCTGAGCTTTCCTCTGCCTCCTCTGTTCACCTACAGGTAATGAGGATGAGTTCTGCTTCCAAGGGTCCTAATCTGTTCTTCAGCAGGTAACATGGAAAGCATGAGACTGGGTGAATTCGAGGATTCTCCAAACATCACATACATGATTGGACTAGATTTCTCAAGTTCTTTTTATTCATTTGTTTGACTGATGTTTCTTTTTTTTTTTTTTTTTTTGCTGAGCACCATATTTATTTACTTTTTTTTTTTTTCTTTTTTTTTTTTTTAATCAAGAATCTCTTTTATTGATTATCAGAAACATTACAAACATCTAGTATGAACAAATTGTAACATGATAGTGTTTAGTTTGAACAATTAATACATTTCAGATATAATATTATACATATTTCAATGCTATTCTCCCCAATCATCTCACCCTCTCCTGGTCCCAGAGTCCAAAAGTCTGGTCTATACATCAGTGTCTCTTTTGTTGTCTCGTAAATAGGGTTATTTTTTTACCATCTTTCTAAATTCCATATATATGCGTTAGTATACTGTATTTGTGTTTTTGTTTCTGGCTTACTTCACTCTGTATAATAGGCTCCAGTTCCATCCACCTCCTTAGAACTGATTCAAATGTAATCTTTTTAATGGCTGAGTAATATTCCGTTGTGTATATGTACCACAGCTTGCTTATCCATTCATCTGTGGATGGACATCTAGGTTGCTTCCACGTTCTGGCTATTGCAAACAGTGCTGCTATGAACACTGGGGTACAGGTGTCTCTTTCAATTCTGGTTTTCTCAGTGTATATGCCCAGCAGTGGGATTGCTGGATCATAAGGCAGTTCAATTTGCAGTTTTTTGAGGAATCTCCATACTGTTCTCCAAAGTGGCTGTACTAGTTTGCATTCCCACCAACAGTGCAAGAGGGTTCCCTTCTCTCCGCACCCTCTCCAGCATTTATTGCTTGTGGACTTTTGGATAGCAGCCATTCTGATTGGCGTGAAATGGTATCTCATAGTGGTTTTGATTTGCATTTCTCTGATAATGAGTGATGTTGAGCATCTTTTCATGTGTTTGTTAGCCATCTGTATGTCTTCTTTGGAGAAATGTCTATTGAGTTCTTTGGCCCATTTTTTGATTGGGTCATTTATTTTTCTGGAATTGAGCTGTAGAAGTTGCTTGTATATTTTTGAGATTAGTTGTTTGTCAGTTGCTTCATTTGCTATTATTTTCTCCCATTCTGAAGGCTGTCTTTTCACCTTGCTTATAGTTTCCTTTGTTGTGCAAAAGCTTTTTAAGTTTGATTAGGTCCCATTTGTTCATTTTTGATTTTATTTCCAATATTCTGGGAGGTGGGTCACAGAGGATCCTGCTGTGATGTAAGTCAGAGAGTGTTTTGCCTATGTTTTCCTCTAGGAGTTTTATGGTTTCTGGTCTTACATTTAGCTCTTTAATCCATTTTGAGTTTATTTTTGTGTATGGTATTAGAAAGTGTTCTAGTTTCATTCATATGGAGGGGTCTTGTTTTTGTATCCATTCAGCCAGTCTCTGTCTTTTGGTTGGGGCATTCAACCCATTTACATTTAAGGTAATTAATGATAAATATGATCCCATTGCCATTTACTTTGTTGTTTTGGGTTTGAATTTATATATCCTTTTTGTGTTTCCTGTCTAGAGAATGTCCTTTAGTATTTGTTGGAGAGCTGGTTTGGTGGTGCTGAATTCTCTCAGCTTTTGCTTGTCTGTAAAGGTTTTGATTTCTCCTTCATATTTGAATGAGATCCTTGCTGGGTACAATAATCTGGGCTGTAGGTTCTTTTCTTTCATCACTTTAAGTATGTCTTGCCATTCCCTCCTGGCTTGGAGAGTTTCTATTGAAAGATCAGCTGTTATCCTTATGGGAATTCCCTTGTGTGTTATTTGTTGTTTTTCCCTTGCTGCTTTTAATATTTGTTCTTTGTGTTTGATCTTTGTTAATTTGATTAATATGTGTCTTGGGGTGTTTCGTCTTGGGTTTATCCTATTTGGGACTCTCTGGGTTTCTTGGACTTGAGTGATTATTTCCTTCCCCATTTTAGGGAAGTTTTCAACTATTATCTCCTCTAGTATCTTCTCATGGTCTTTCTTTTTGTCTTCTTCTTCTGGGACTCCTATGATTCGAATATTGTAACGTTTAATATTGTCCTGGAGGTCTCTGAGATTATCCTCATTTCTTTTAATTCATTTTTCTTTTTTCTCCTCTGATTCCTTTAATTCTGCCATTCTATCTTCTAATTCGCTAATTCTATCTTCTGCCTCTGTTATTCTACTATTTGTTGCCTCCAGAGTGTTTTGGATCTCATTTATTGCATTATTCATTATATGTTGATTCTTTTTTATTTCTTCTAGGTCCTTGTTAAATCTTTCTTGCATCTTCTCAATGCTTTTCTCCAGACTATTTATCCATGATTCCATTTTGCTTTCCAGATTTTGGATTAATTTAACTATCATTATTCGGAATTCTTTATCAGGTAGGTTCGCTATTTCTTCCTCTTTTGTTTGGTTTGGTGGGCTTTTATCCTGTTCCTTTACCTGCTGGGAATTCTTCTGTCTTTTCATCTTGTTTAAATTGCTAAGTTTGGGGTGTCTTTACTGTATTCTGGTAGTCTGTGGAGTTCTCTTTATTGTGGCGTTTCTGCACTATATGTGGGTTTGTACCGGTGGCTTGTCGAGGTTTCTTGTTTATGGAAGCTTGTATCGGTGTTCTGGTGGGTGGAGCTGGATTTCTTTTCTCTGGGGTGCAGTGGAGTGTCTAGTAGTGAGTTATGAGATGTCTATGCTTTTGGGGTCGCTTTGTGTAGCCTGTGTATTGGAGCTCAGGCTGTGTTCTTGTTTTTCTGGAGAATTTGCTTGGTATGTCTTGTTGTGGAACTTGCTGGTCTTTGTGTGATGCTTGGTTTCAGAGTAGGTATGGAGGCTTTTAATGAGCTCCTGTCAATTAGTGTTTCGTGGGATCAGGGTATGGACTTAAGCCTCCTGGTTCCAGTTATTGGTCTTATTTTTACAGTAGTCTCAAAAACTTCTTCTTCTATAATGCATTCCACAACTGGAGTGCTCAGAGATGTTCATGGAATTATACATAGAAGGAAAAAGGGAGGAAGGAGACAGAGGTGGTCAGGAGGATAAAAGGAGGGAGTGTGAAGGAGAGAGACAGATCTAGTCAGTAATCAGTAAAGAAAAGAAAAAAGGAAAGGAAAAAAGCAAAGGACAAAAAGGAAAAAAGAAAAAAAAAAAAACAAAACAGGGTCGCAAAAGTTATATCTAAACGTGGAGATTAAAGAAGTACTAGAGGATAAAAATAATAATAATAATAAAAAAATAAAAGAAACAAAACAAACAACAACAAAAAAAAAATTAAAAGGAAAAAAAAAATTTTTGTTTTCCTTTTTCCAATTAAAAAATAATAAAAATTTAAAAAATATATATATATTAAAAAAAGAAAAGAAAAAAAAAGGAAATAATGATGGTAAAAATAGTAACAATATATATAAGAGTTTCTCTATTATTGTTGTGGGTTCAGTTCATTTTCAGCTAGTTCCTTGTTCCGGCTTAAATTTCTCAAGATCTATAGGCCCCTTTCTCTGTGGTTGGTCTGTATAGTTCTTTGTTCTGTGCACGGTTCGGCGGTGTTCTGGGCCAAGGCCCGCCACTCGTGTGGTCGGCGCTGCACAATCTGGATTGCCGGCCCAAACTACTCCAGTTAGGCAGCACTCCAGACAATCAGGCGAAGGAAGTCTGCGCTGAGGCCCGCAGAGGGGGAGGGGTCAGCGACGGGAATGGCGGGCGGGCGGGTGGGGGAGGGGATGGGGTGGCCCTCGTGGGAGCCGCCGGCACAGCGGGCGGGGGCACGCCTGCGCGGGAGTGGCCGGCGGGGGAGCGTCCAGTGGGGGAGAGTCCCGCGGGGGAGCGTCCCTCTGGGGAGCGCCGGCAGCGGAGCGTCCCGCGTGGGAACGGCCAAGGCGTCTCCCTGCCCAGCCCCGGCTCCCCAATGGCAGATGCGGGCGTTTGCAGCGGTGCTTTTCCGCTGCGGAAGTTACCGCAGGGCCCGCAGTCTGTGGGTTCTAATTGCTCAACTGTTCTCCTCCCTGTTATGATAGTCTCCGTGTTTCCCAGGTTCGGCTCAGATTCCGCAGGGAGAGTGTTTCCTGGTGTTTGGAAACTTCTCTTTTTAAGACTCCCTTCCCCGGACAGAGGTCCGCCCCTCCCTCTTTGTCTCTCTCTGGCTTCTATATTCTTTCCTACCTCCTTTAGAAGGCAGTGAGTTGCTTTTCTGGGTGTCCGACGTCCTCCGCCAGCACTCCGAAGCTGTTTGTGGTATTTACTCGGCGCCCAGATGTCCCATTGATGAATTTGTGGAGGAGAAAGCGTATTCCCCGTCCTAATCCTTCGCCATCTTAACCCTGACTGATGTTTCTTAAAGGCCAAATATTGGTCAAGCACTTTACAAGCGTTTATTCATTCAACAACAGACGTTCACTGAGCTCCTGATCTGTGTTAAGTCCTTGTTTGAGGCTCTAATGCTCAGTCACTTAAGTTGTGTCCGACTCTTTGCAACCCCACGGACTGTAGCCTGCCAGCTTCCTCTGTCCATGGGATTTTCCACAGAAGAATACTAGAGTGGGTTGCCATGCCCTCCTTCAGGGGATCTTCCTGACCCAGGGATTGGGAACCGCTGTCTCTTACGTCTCCTGCATTGGAAGGTGGGTTCTTTACCACTAGCACCACCTGGGAAGTCCAACAAAGGAAGACGCTCTAAAAGCTGTTTACATGACTAGGTCTGGTAATAAGCAGTTTATCTTTTGGGGTATTATTCTTGAGTGCATATTAATGAAAATGTCCTAAGTGTGTCTACAAATATGTGATATTCAGTTTGGACTTTTGAAAGATAGAAGAGGTTTGTGGGTAGATAGTCCCCAGTTGATTATTTTTTATTGAGTTCAATCAGTGGCCTGTCTTTGAGAATGAAGACTTCTTCTTTTTGGTCACATCTCGTGGCATTTGGAACTTCCCCAACCAGTGATCGAACCCACGCCCCTTGCAGTGGAAGTGCAGAGTCTTAACCACTGGATCACCAGGGAAGCCCAGGAATGAAGATTTCTTGAAGTTGTGTTGTGGATGAGGTCCTCTCTACAACTCTTCTAAAGGGCGTGGCATGGGTAGCCAATCAGAAGTAAATTTGTTAATTATTCTTTTACAATCCCCTCCTACCCCCACTGAATACGTTATTACATAAAAAAAATTTTTATATATATTTTCTTATTTTTGTTTTGTCTGTGCTGGGTCTTTGTTGGCACACAGGCTTAGTTACCCCGCGGCATGTGGGAATCTTAGTTCCATGATCAGGGATCGAACCCCTTGCATTGGAAGGCAGATTCTTAACCTCTGGGCCACCAGGAAAGTTCCCATTACTACTATTCGATCCTTTGCTGTGCAAGTGGAGGCCTGAAGAAAGATTACGCAGAACTCACTCTTCAGTGACGATATCTGGGCCCCTGCTCTCAGTGTGACACTGGCTAGCTTAGGAGTGATGCGTCCAGACAGATAGCCGTCTTCTTATTTCCCTTCCTTCCCATCTCCCGTGGGTCCCTCTGAGCCCTTCCAACTTCACCCTTACTGCATCCTAAGTATTCAATATTTAGATGCGACACTGCTTTTACTTTCCTCAATGTTGATAATGTCACAGTGACCTTCTTGCAAATTAGCACTCCCCACCTGACCCAAGCTTCAAGTAGTTGTACTTAGTTTAGCTACAGTCCTGGGTGCACCGCAGATTTAACGCCTTACCCGAGCTGTCTGGAAGCACTAGATTCGTGAGGAGTCTACTTGCTGGGTTTCACGTGTGAGAAGAGGCTCACCCCACACCCAACCCCCCACAGGTCTCTGCTATGGTATCATAAAAAACAGGCAATCAGAGGGCAGCGTCCTCTTAGCAGTCTGCAGCGGGCGCAGCCGCGCTCTGAGACCGGATCATTCTGCTGAGTTTGCCCAATGAGCCGCTTCGGCAGGCCAGTTGGCAATAACAACAAATTGGGTCAAAAATAATTCCCCGCCTGTTTCTCGAGTTTCTTTTCTTTCCCAGAGAGATGGAAGAAGTATGTGCAATTAAAAATGAGGCATCTTCTTTCTGTGAGCACGTAAAAACACGCTGAACTTCAGGGGTCGTGAAAAACGCTGGACTCAGCACCTTGACCACAGATCCGGAGTACCTACGCGCTCCGTGCCTTTGTGCGCTCCGTGCCTTTGAAGAATGTCCCAGCTCATTCTTTTCAGATAATCCCAGCCTGGATCTGAATTATACCCCGAGGGATTCTTTCCCACGTACTCTGCTATTATTGGGGGAGCCCTGGTTCAGCCACCCGGCAGTCAAATCGAGGTCATTCTGTGGTGTTGGCGTTCACACATCCATGGTACCCAATGTGCTTTCTGCTCCAAAGACAACAGTTTTCTCTGGTTAAATCCTGTTCCTTTTGTTTCACAAGTTAATGGTGGGGGCAGCAGCCCCACTCCAGGCAGCGGAGGGATTTGTTTCTGGGTCAGCGGGTGATGACTTCCCTTTGCCATGCCTGGCAGGCAGCCTTTGGAGGAGGCTGACTTCACACTGACATGTTTGGTAACTTGAGGAAGGGATGGAGCAATCCGTTATCTGTTTGCATATCGCTGAGCAAGCCTCATACCCGGAGTGGCCATCTTGAATTGATTGCTCCAGCGACATAAGTCAGAGGCGAGCTCTGTGCCAATCCTGCCTGTCAGCAGATGGCTCCAAATGAGGTCATTGTTTTGACAGTTTCACAAAAGAACCTCAAACAGTCTGGACAAACCCTTACACATGTTGGATCATCCGAAACAGTTGTGAGATTAAAAAAATGAACTTGGACCATAACCTTGGGAAGTGGTGAAACGCCACCGAAGTTTCTCTCTTGACTCCTCACAGGCAGGGAATCCCTGAGCTGGGCTGGAAAAGATTGGTCTCATTCCCCTCCCAGCCTCCTCCAGTGCTGGGTGTTAGAACTGCTTGGGTGGCAGGGATGATCTGATTAGAGGAGGACAATTATCTCAAACCTCAGTGATTGTAAGCTCCATTGAGAAGCATCTTGGCAGCCTGGACGCTGATATTCTTGGAACGTTCTGTATTTTTCACCAGTTCCAAGAGTGTATGTGTAGCAAGTCACGTGACCCCAAAGTAACATTGGAAATTCATCGAGTTGGAAGCATCCACCGGGACTACTTATCATTTAGGTTGGGAAACTGGGCAGGCATACAACTTTCTGAGTTTTTTGCAGGGGTGACCACTACTCCCTGGCTTCTACATTCTGTAGCCCTTGACAGCAACACTTGAATCTTTAGCACTGATCCAGCTTAACTTAGTCCATCAAGCTTGCACCTGAGGGAGGGACATTGCCCTGTTTTAGATTTGTGTGCTCATCAGAACTGCAGTCAAAAGTGCTCACACTTCCTCCTTGATCTGGCAGTAAGAGCCCTGGGTTTGAAGGATGTCTCCTACACATAATTTCTAAAACTCACGAAGGCAAAAAGTTGTGTTCTGTATTTGTTTCCTTCAGCTCCCATAACGAAGCATCACAAACTAGAAGGCTAATGAAAGAGAAGCTTATTCCCTCACAGTTCAGGAGACTAGAAGTCTGAAATCGAGGTTTTGGCAGAGCTGGTTCCTTCTTGGGGGCTCTGAATGGAGGAGAATCTGTTCCATACCTTCCTTCTGGTGGCTGCCAGAAGTTCTTGGTGTTCCTTGGCTTCTGGGGGCATAACTCCAATCTCTGCACCCCTTCATATGGCAATTGCTTTGTATTACCTGATATTTACATTTCTCTTCTTATAAGGATATCTGTTACTGAATTAGATCCCATCATAATCCAGTATGGCGATCTGCAAAGATTCTATTTCCGAATAAGGTCACATTCACAAGTACTGTTGGGGTTAGGACCCAAAGATGTCTTCTTGGAGGAGACCATTCAGTCTACTGCAGGGTTGACCCCCAGGTCCACCCCCAGAGCCCCCTCTTGCCACCAGTAGGCCTTTGGCAGATCAAGGAATTTTTAGATCTGAGTTTCTTCATCTGTGGAATGAGGACCCTGAATTAGATGATCTCCAATATCTGGCCCTCTGCTTGTATGCTCCTGTTCCTGGGTGTTATTGCATATGTTCTAGGGCATCTTCATCTGCATAGGGATAAATATCAATCCAGGGGAGACTCAAATTTTAAATGTGAATTTCTATGTGAAATCTAGAAAAATGATATCAGTTCAGTTCAGTCGCTCAGTCGTGTGTGACTCTTTGTGACCCCATGAATTGCAGCATGCCAGGCCTCCACCCCAGTACTTTTGCCTGGAAAACCCCATGGACGGAGGATCCTGGTAGGCTCCCATCCACGGGGTCGCTAAGAGTCGGACATGACTTAGTGACTTCATTTTCACTTTTCACTTTCATGCATTGGAGAAGGAAATGTCAACCCACTCTAGTATTCTTGCCTGGAGAATTCCAAGGACGGGGGAGCCTGGTGAGCTTCCGTCTATGGGGTCACACAGAGTCGGACACGACTGAAGCAACTTAGCAGCAGCAGCAGCAGCAGCAGGCCTCCCTCTCCATCACCAACTCCCGGAGTTCACACAAACTCATGTCCATTGAGTCGGTGATGCCATCCAACCATCTCATCCTCTGTCATCCCCTTCTCCTGCCTTCAATCTTTCCCAGCATCAGGGTCTTTTCCAGTGAGTCAACTCTTCACAAGAGGTGGCCAAAGTATTGGAGTTTCAGCCTCAGCATCTGTCCTTCCAATGAACACCCAGGACTGGTCTCCTTTAGGATAGACTGGTTGGATCTCCTTGCAGTCCAAAGGATTCTCAAGAGTCTTCTCCAACACCACAGTTCAAAAGCATCAATTCTTTGGTGCTCAGCTTTCTTCACAGTCCAACTCTCACGTCCATACATGACCACTGGTAAAACCATAGCCTTGACTAGATGGACATTTGTTGGCAAAGAAAAATGATATAGATGAATCTATATGCAGGGCACGAATAGAGATGCAGATGTAGAGAACTGATGTGGGGGTGTGAGATGGAGGAAGAGGGACTGGGATGAACTGGGAGGTTGGGATGGACATGTATACATTACCATGTGTATGAATATGTACACACTACCATGTGTATGGACATGTATGCACTATGATGTGTAAAAGAGATAGTGAGAACCTGCTGTCCAGCACTGGGAGCTCGGCTTGGTGCTCTGTGGTGACCTGGCGGGGTGGAATGGGGAGAATGGGAGGGAGGTCCAAGAAGGAGGGGTTATATGTATACACAATAGCTGATTCACTTCGTTGTACAGCAGAAACACAACATTGTAAAGCAACTATTATTGTTTAAAAAGAAGAGACATTACTTTTCCAACAAAGGTCCATCTAGTCAAGGCTATGGTTTTTCCAGTAGTCATGTATAGATGTGAGAGTTGGACTACAGACAAAGCTGAGCACTGAAGAATTGATGCTTTTGAACTGTGGTGTTGGAGAAGACTCTTGAGAGTCCCTTGGACTGCAAGGAGATCCAACCAGTCCATCATAAAGGAGATCAGTCCTGGGTGTTCATTGGAAGGACTGATGTTGAAGCTGAAACTCCAATCCTTTGGCCACCTGATGTGAAGAGCTGACTCATTTGAAAAGACCCTGATACTGGGAAAGATTGAAGGCAGGAGGAGAAGGGGACGACAGAGTATGAGATGGTTGGATGGCATCACTGACTCAATGGACATGAGTTTGGGTAAACTCTGAGAGTTGGTGACGGGCAGGGAGGCCTGGAGTGCTATGGTCCATGGGGTTGTAAAGGGTCAGACACGACTGAGTGATTGAACTGAACTGATTATTGTTTAGTAGCTAAGTTATGTCTAACTCTTTTGTGATCCCATGGACTGTAGCTCGCCAAGCTCCTCTGTCCATGTGAATTATCCCAGCAAGAATATTGGAGTGGGCTGCCATTTCCTGCCGGAGAAGGCAATGGCACCCCACTCCAGTACTTCTGCCTGGAAAATCCCATGGGTGGAGGACCCTGGAAGGCTGCAGGCCATGGGGTCGCTGAGGGTTGGACACGACTGAGCGACTTCACTTTGACTTTTCACTTTCATGCATTGGAGAAGGAAATGGCAACCCACTCCAGTGTTCTTGCCTGGAGAATCCCAGGGACGGCGGAGCCTGGTGGGCTGCCGTCTATGGGGTCACACAGAGTCGGACACGACTGAAGTGACTTAGCAGCAGCCATTTCCTGCTCCAAAGGATCTTCCTGGCCCAGGGATCGAACCTGCATCTCCTGCCCTGGCAGGCAAATTCTTTACCACTGAGGCACCTGGGAAGCCCAAAGCATCTATACCCCAATTAAATAAAAATAAAATTTACTCCCAAACTGCTCAGTATTGGTGAAGTGAGTCTTAAAATGAAAACCATTCAAGTGCTAGGTCTTTAACGCACATGTGGAATTTCATTATAGGCATTTACTATGCAACATGGGCCAGCTGACAAATATTTTCATCTTTCTTCTTGGAGTAGAGGGCTCGTAGAAAAACTCCATGATTTTAGAGAGACATGCTAGAGGGATGCAACACTCGCAGCTGTTCTGGGCACAGGACTTGGCCTTACTGATGTGCCTGGTGAGGAAGTCAGAACTGCAAGTTCAAAACAAAGATGAATCACAGCCCAGTGGTGCTGTCACTCCAGCTTCTGCGTAGGGTGTTTCTGGTTTTTAACTCTGTATAGTGATGTTCGTTTCATCACTTTAGCTTTTTTTCTTATTCCCTTTCACAGCCCAGGGTGGTGAAGCCACATCTAAAATCTCTTAAACTGACTTCTTCTCCTGCACTCACTTCCCACTCCCACTCCCCTCACTAGTGCAATACTGATCATGGGAAATGGAGCAGGACCTCATGGCCTCCAGCTGCATTTTTTTTCTGTGGAAAAACGTTGGCTAAAGAAGAAATTTCATCAGAAAAGTGAGAACATTCGGAAATAAAGGAAAACCATCAAAGGAGACCCAGTGATAATAGTTTATTCATTAAGCATATCTCCTTCTCAAAGTCTATAGATAATATTCTGAGCCATATTCTGTGAGCTGTCTTATAGATATTTAAACCCCCACCGGGTGGAGAAGTTAACAACATGATGAGCAGACTGTAGCCATGACATAAACTGCCGCAATTCTGAGAACTGGCCTCAAGGAATGGAAACAAACAGACCCTGGAACTGAAGATGAATTGGACCTAAAACAATCAAGATGATGCTGGGCAGACCACTGATGACCAATTTCAAGATGACTGTCAGAGCTGATTGTGCTGTTTCCGCATGCCCTTTCCCTCAGCCTATAAAGGCTCTAGCCCATTGATTGTTAGAGGGGGAGTCAGCCTTTGGACAGGCATCGCCACCTCCTCGCCCCCCACCCCAACACACACATTCATTGCTGGCATCCAAAATAAAGCAGACTTTCTTTTCCACCAACCTTATTGGCTTTGGAGTGGCGAGAAGCTGAAGCCCACTTCCAGTTACAGTGGCACTTCACTTATTCTAGAAGCTACTATGTGGGGTGCACATGAGCCAGGCCCACTCGTGTGGGGTGCTAGCCACTCAAAAATAAGCATGACACAGATGCTTTCTTCCAGAAACTCACAGTCTAGGAGAAGGCAGTGACAGAGGATGCGATGGTTGGATGGCATCACCGACTCGATGGACATGAGTTTGAGCAAGCACTGGGAGTTGGTGATGGACAGGGAAGCCTGGCGTGCTGCAGTCCATGGGGTCACAAAGAGTCGGACACGACTGAGCAACTGAACTGATAGACTGAAAGGCAGAAAGTCAGAGCACAATATCTGGAGACAGGCCAGGGAAGCTATGGGAGCCCAGAAGACTGGCACCTAACCTGGCCCAGGACCCTGGGAGACTTCCAGGTGGCCATGGGTGATTTGAGGGGAAGGGGAGTCATGGATGGGTTTGTTCAGATGGGTAGGTAGTCCAACCAGAGGGGAACCAAGCAGACGAGAGGCAGGACCAGCGAGCTAAGTGCTGTGTGTGGCTTGTGACACTGCCACTCCTGCACCGCGAGTCCACAGTTAATGAACCTCTGCGAGAGCAGTGAAATTTGTCTTCTTTCCGCAGCACTTCCTTCAGATTAAGTGTTGTCTTAGAGCTGATTGCAAAGGGGAGGCCAGGCCAACTCCCAATCCTGCTGTGATTTACTCTCTGACGCTCATGATTCTCTGAAGTATATGTATCACCTGAAACGGTGATTTGTCTTTCTTGTTCTGAAGACACTGGACAAATAGTGTGGGTTTGCTTCTGATCACCATCATGGGGGCGGTGGATGGGGCAGGCTGGGCCTCCTGAGAACCCCCTGGAGGTACACTGACTGGAAATAGGGGCAACCTGGGATGGGGGTTGGGGAACCTTATAGTCCTCCACCAATTAAGACTCTGCTCAAGGCCTTTGTCTGCTCGGCCAGCCCGTAGGGGTCAAGCCTGTCCTTGACCCCATCTCCTGGCAGTTAATCCCATCTGGCCAGAAGACCCCCTCCCTTGAAGAAACTTTAGCTCTTCTGTAACGTTGTGCTCATCCCAGTCACCCTCTGTGAATCCCTCCAAAATCCTCCAGGAAAAATTAATGACCACATGCCATGATTGATAGTCTTTGGTATTTTGTTCACCATCATAATAATGACATCTTACCATTGACAAAGCTGGTCAAACGTTGTGCTTGATATAACTATAACTTTCACATTAAGTCATTTATTGATCACTCCTCTGTATTCAATGGGGCAGTTATGGAAAAGGTGGGGGGAAGTAAAGCATATTTATAGAGCTTAAAATTTAGCCAAGGTTATCAAGCACATTTGCTGGACATTCATAGACTTCAGATACTGATCTCAGAACAGAATCCTTTTTTGTTTGCTTGTTTGGAGGATAATTGCTTTACAATGTTATGTTGGTTTCTGCTGGACATCAGCATGAATCAGCCATAGGTATACAAATGGCCCCTCCCTCTGGGACCTCCCTACCACCCAGGACAGAGTCCCTTGTATGGTTGGGTTCTTTCTCAGTATGGTTTTTTTTGGGGGGGTGGCCAGAGGAAATGGAGCCAATCAAGCATTCCAGGAATGAAGCGCCCTCATCTAGGAATGAGGGCTCATTGGAGTATTGGAAGAGCTGGTACTGCCAAGGCCTGAAAAGTTACTGCAGAAAATCAAGGAGGTGGCAGGCAGACAGTTGGGAAAGTAGACACTGAGACCTGAGGCTTCTCAAAATCTTCTAGGGAAACTGCTAGAGTTCTTAAGAATTTCTGAAGAAACCCCTACCAGCTGGCTTAGTCTGCTGCAGCAAAATGGGTGATTCACAACACTGGCTGAGGAACAACCAGGAATCTCATCTCTGCCCACGTGTCTGTGGAGCTGATCTCTAGGGAAGAATGACCTCTGCTCCTGGCCCACCAGGCAGGGCTCACTGGCAAACCTGACATGGAACCGCACAGGGAGAGAGGTTCTGGAAACTACAGTTTCCTAATCCTTAGAAGGGTATGCGGGGTGATAGCTTGTTGACAAAAAGACCATTCGTTCCAGGCCGTTCCCACTTGGGCTTTTGTGCCACTATTCCTTTAAAAACATTTTTTATTTTTAATTGGAAGATAATTGATTTACACTATTGTGTTGGTTTCTGCTGGACATCAACAGGAATCAACCACAGGTATACCTGCGCCCCCTCCTTCTTGAACCTCCCTCCCACCTCCCACCCCATCCCACCCTTCTAGGTGTCACAGAGCACCAGGCTGAGGTCCCTGAGCTACACATACAGCGACTTCCCATTAGCTATCTATTTTACATATGTGATGTATACGTTTCAACGCTGCTCTCTCAGTTCATCCCACCCTCCCCGACCCCACTGCATCCACAAGTCTGTTCTCTGTGTCTGCATCTCCACTGCTGCCCTGCAAACAGGCTCATCGGTACCATCTTTCTAGATTCCATATATGTGCATTAACGTACAATATTTTTTTCTGACTTAATTCACTCTGTATAATAGGCTCTAGATTATTTCAGGTAAACACGGCTTACACACATTCAGCACATCTAGAACATTTCTTTCCCATGTTACTTTTCTATCTCCAGGGCCATGATCATCCCCGAGAATTCTTCCTTCTTAATCCTGTCATCAGGAGGCCCTCATCTACTTGCCTTGGGTTTTGTTTAGCTCTGAGATGTGGGCCAATTCATTAAGTGGTTACCCATCTTTTATTCTGCGAGGATGACAGATGCCTTGTAGAGTACATACTGTTGGTCATATAATTAGGCCCCCAGTAAAAGTAAGTTTCTTTCTTCCCTCTACTTAGTGTTTTTGTCCTTCTAGTATCCATGCATCCTTCTACAGGTCACAACAGCTCAGTTTACCTTGGAAACCATCCCTCTCCCATTCCTCATATATCTACCCATGTGATTTGGATGAGGTTGATCACTGACTTACTTCCTTTCTATCCACCCCTCCACCTACTTTGGGTATGGGCATATGACTTGTATGCAGAGTACATCATGAGAAATGCTGGGCTGGAAGAAACACAAGTTGGAATCAAGATTGCTGGGAGAAATATCAATAACCTCAGATATGCAGATGACACCACCCTTATGGCAGAAAGTGAAGTGGAACTCAAAAGCCTCTTGATGAAAGTGAAAGTAGAGAGTAAAAAGGTTGGCTTAAAGCTCAACATTCAGAAAACGAAGATCATGGCATCTGGTTCCATCACTACATGGGAAATAGATGGAGAAACAGTGGAAACAGTGTGAGACTTTATTTTTCTGGGCTCCAAAATCACTGCAGATGGTGACTGCAGCCATGAAATTAAAAGACGCTTACTCCTTGGAAGGAAAGTTATGACCAACCTAGATAGCATATTCAAAAGCAGAGACATCACTTTGCCAACAAAGGTTCGTCTAGTCAAGGCTATGGTCTTTCCTGTGGTCATGTATGGATGTGAGAGTTGGACTGTGAAGAAGGCTGAGCACCAAAGAATTGATGCTTTTGAACTGTGGTGCTGGAGAAGACTCTTGAGAGTCCCTTGGACTGCAAGGAGATCCAGCCAGTCCATTCTGAAGGAGATCAGCCCTGGGATTTCTTTGGAAGGAATGATGCTAAAGCTGAAACTCCAGTATTTTGGCCACCTCATGCGAAGAGTTGACTCATTGGAGAAGACTCTGATGCTGGGAGGGATTGGGGGCAGGAGGAGAAGGGGACAACAGAGGATGAGATGGCTGGATGGCATCACTGACTCGATGGATGCGAGTCTGAGTGACCTCCGGGAGCTGGTGATGGACAGGGAGGCCTGGCGTGCTGCGGTTCATGGGGTCGCAAGGAGTCGGACACGACTGAGCGACTGATCTGATCTGATCTGATAAGTAAAACACATTATATTCAATATCTTTCTCTAATAATTAACAGTATAAAAAATACCAAGAAATGACTATGCATCTACTAAGAGTATTCAGTGTTTTCCATGTTCAAATGGCATTTTTTTTTAGAATTGATGTATCATTAACATATAACATTAAGTCAGTTTCAGGCATACAATGTAATGATTCAATATTTGTAGTTATTGGAAAATGATCACCATAATAAGTCTAGTTAATATCTGTCACAATACAGAGTTACAAACATTTTTTTGTGTGCCCAAAACTTTTAAGATCTACTCTGTTAGCAAATTTCAAATATGCAGTATAGTATGATCAACGATAGTCACCATGCTGTATATTGCAACCCCATGACTTCCATAGTTTATAACTGGAAGTTTATACGTTTTGATGCCCTTCACCCATTTTGTCCACTCCACCAACCCAAACCTCTGGACTTTTTTAGAAATGTGGGCCCTTATTAATTTTTTATGCATTATTTCAAGCAAAATGTATTGCAATTAACGGAAGGGCTATAGAAGGCTTGGTGATTTGATCTGTGAATGTAATCTTCATGTCCTATAATATTTTTATTAAAGTTTATTTCAAATAATTAGCCTACAAATCAATGTTTAGGATGCAGGCTTTGAGAATTACTGGATTCTGTAGTTCAGCATTTGTTATCATAGAGGAGCTAATGTATATATGCTATGTACCAAAGAATGCAAGTTCATTGTCCAGGGGGAGAAGAACTATGTAGAAAAGGCAAAATGAGTACGCTTTTAAACTGTGATACTAGGAGTCCAGTGTCTAGCTCAAGGGAGGTGACCCTCTGTGCTGGTCAGACCACACAGAGCATCACAGGAAACAGTCAATTGCAAGGTCAAACCACAATGAGGGGCTCAGCTACAGAGCCAAATGCTAAGACACTGATAAATTGGAGCAACCTGGAGAAGAGTACTGGTACATTGAGTCCTAGGAAACTCTGACAAATAGTCGAAGGACCAAGGAGAGTTTAGCTTGGAACACAGAGGACTTGCAGAGGACATCTGGTCATTCATTGTGCGAGGGGTTCCCTTACTCTGTGTACTTTTGAGGGCAGAATAAAGCCAGTGAGCGGAAGGTGGATGAAGACAAAGTATAGAAGTCTGGACATGGTCACAGTTGGAGAGGTCAGCCTGACCTGACCACCAGGAGACTTGGCCAGGCAGTTAAGAGCTCCAGCTGTGAGACTAGATATCTTGGTTGAGATTCTGCTTAAGAGATGTGTGACCTTGAGAAGATTCCTCGTTGGCAAATCAGAGCGTGCTAGTACCTACCACATAGGGATGATTATGTGAGTTAACTGAATGCAAAAGTCTTCCAGGGCATAACAAATAGTAAGCTCGGGGATCACATCTAGCACAGTATCAGGCAGAGTAGGTGCAGGTATGCAGTTGGTTGTTATTGACTGACTGACTGAATGAATAAATGAATTAAACTGACGGATCATTCCTAAGGTCTGATCTATCTGTGAGTCTGGTGCCTCATCAAAAATAGCAGCATTTTCTTTGTCTTTGTTATATATCAACTCTACGTTTATGTGTTTTAAAAGAAATGTATATACGTGGTATTATTTATATGATTATATAATATATAAAATATTATATAATGCATAATTCATGATCATTTACACACACACACACACACACACACACATAAACAATTTAAAAGAAGGAAATCAAGAAACTAGAAAATCAAGAAGCAGGAAAGAAAACACCCATGATCGTATCTACCAGAAATAATTACTAACAATTCCTTTGACTCTTTTTCAATGTGTTTGTTTACATAGTTGAATCAGATTATGTGTAGTTTTATGTATATGAGGTTTTTTTATTTTTTGGCTTAACATCGCATGATAATTTGATTGCTTTTGGAGATGCTTTTCAGTGTTTATTTATCCCGTGTGCTACTTCTCTTGAACGGTCACTGAGCACCTACCATGTATTCAGGTCCAGAAAAGAGATGAATGGAGGGCTGTTCTTGTTGGTTCGCCAACGCAAGTGCTGGCTGTTGGGTTCATAACAGCAAATAACTTAATTAAAATTTAAAAATCTGTCTTCACCGTCTTCACGGAAACACTTGCCCCAAATGTGTATCATCAAAAGTTAATATCTGTTTCTCTTTGCCCTTGGGCTAGAAAACCTTCCCCCAAATAACCAGTTCCCTTGCCCTCAACGATGCTGCCTCTCCCTGTTTCCTCCGGATCGCTGGGAGCTGCCAGCATGCACACAGAGCTACGAGACGTGTTCCCAGACGATGCTTAATTAAATCCTTTAATTATTAGCCACTCACCACATTTGCAACATTCCCTAGTGCTTAGCGCCAGACTCACTTATGAAGCAAGCCTCCCATTTGCCCAAATTACTGCCTCAATTAGAGTTTTATCAGATTCAGGAGACTTGGAATTCTGAACATAATTTTTTTTAACTCATCAGCATTTAGCTTGATATTAAGCAAGCTAATACACCTTGAAAATGCCCTTTATCCAAATTGACAAGTTAAGCCTAGACTTCAGGTTGAATCCAAATATAGCATTAGCTTAATCAAACTCATTGACGAGAGTAGCATTATCAAAGGTAACTGGAAAGTGATTTTTTATAGCTTTATTTGCAGACTCAAACCCTTACCACTACAGAACCTCCTGTATTGGTGTGTGTGTGTTTGCCTGTGGAGGTGATTCAAGCTGAAAAGGCAGTCATGGAGGAAAGAATAGGAAAAACCTGAAACTGAATTTCTGCTTGGTCACGGGTTAGCAGATGACCTGTCATTCCCACAGGTTAGCAGATGACCTGTCATTCAGACTCCTCATCTATAAACAGGCCTCCCCCCTGGGGGAATACAAGAATTAAATGAAGCAACAGAAGGGAAAGAGTGAAGAAGCATAGAGAATCGGCAAGAAATATAGTGGCCAGGAGGGGACAAGAAACCTCCACACACCTCTTGTGTAGGAAAGGAACAGTGCTGAGCATGCGTCCTGTTTCACAATCTACCTTTAAAGCGTGTTTTATCCTCACTGTGTAGGCCAGGGTTAGAGTGCAAGACTGGCGTTAAGATCTTCACTTTACAGATGAGGAAACAGCCTCAGAACACCTAAAAGGAGCCTAGGAGGACAACTGACTCCTCCCCACTGTTCACACCCCCAATAAAATGTAGGATGGGTGAATCCTGAGTGCCCTGGCCTGATGCTCATGAGAAACCAGGAGGTGAGACCTGTAGCTGGGGCTGCTGGAAGTGAGGGGCGGCGGGGTAGGTTCTTCCAGGAGTCCCCTTCATGCTCCCTCCTCAGAGTCCCCAGGTGCCATAGCAACAACAGCTGCCTGTAGGCATCTAAGATGTGGCAGAAGCAATGAAATAAAAGATATTGCATGGGACTGCTCCCCTCTTCCCCCCTCTGCAGTCCAGTCATTAAGACTCTTCCTTCCAGGGCAGGGGTGCATATTTGAGTCCTTGTATGGGAAACTAAGATCCCCTGAGCCTCAGAGTGTGGCCAAAAGTTATTTAAAAAAAAATTTTTTTTTAAAGCTATTTCATGGGAGCAGAGAAAGGATTTGAAATGCTAAGCACAGATAACGTGCTCAGAAATATGTTTTAAATAATGAATTTCATCACATATGATCCTATCTCTAAGGCCTTCCTTGATCACTGAATCTGAAACAGCAAACTCCCTGGGACTTCCCTGGTGGGCCAGTGGTTAAGACTCTGCGCTTCCACTGCAGGGGTTGTGGGTTCAATCCCTGGTTGGGGAACTAGGATCCTGCATGTCACGTTGCCAATAAAATAAAAATAAGAAAAATAAAACAGCATACTCCTTCCATCGCACCTGGGCACTCTCCCATAGGCCTGCCTGGTCTAATTTCTCTCTTGAATACCTGTTATCCTATTTACACACTCAAAGACTATTTGGTTTATTTGCTTATGGGCTAACTCTTCCCCATCCCCTTTGCTGGAAGGGAAGCTCATCAAGGCTGGGCTTTGCTGTTTTCTCTGCTGTATACCCAGCTCTAGCATTGAGCCCAGGGCATCATAGGTGTTCGTTAAATATTTGTTGAATAAATAAATGAGTGTGTGAGCAAGTCCTAGAATCTCCTGAAATTTGCAGGTAATGGAGTCTGCCTTAAGGCTCCTTTATTTATACAAAAATACTTCATTAGGAATCATGGTTCTCTGGATAAGATGATGTGGGAGCATTTGCCTGGGCTTGTTGTCAATTATACTCAGAGAAATGGCTCCTTCATTTTGCAGGCATTTCATGAGCACTGTTTATGTGCCAGGCATGGTGCTGGGATTTAAAAAAACAAAGTGAGTGGGACATGTCTCTGCTTCCAGACTCTTGGGTAGGAAAGACAAGTAAACAGGTCATGAGGGCAGAATGTGCAGGGATAGGGTCATTTAATCTGCTGAGGGCATCTGAGAAGAGAAGCAGCAACTTCAGCCAGGGGGTGGGAAAATGGTTTTAGAGAGTGGACAAAGAGGAGAACTGAAGACATTCCAGGTAAAGGAAAGAATGTACAGAGGCAGACATAGTCGCAGAGAAGGACAGCTGTGTATTGCTGCGCAGGCTGTGTACTGCACAACTCTGGATGTGTGCATGCTGGTGAAGGGCGGAGGGGGGCATTCATATTGCAGCCTATGTGCAATATGGTGGCCCTGGGAGAGGACAAGGCAAATTTGGAGAATAGGAAACTGTGAAGGAGCTGGAAGGTAGAGTGGATTTAGTGGAAATGTAAAAAATGGCCAGGGGTTACGATGGGAGGTGATGACGTCAGGATGTGAAGGGCCTTGTAAACAAGGTAAGGAGTTTGAAATTTCCTGTGTAAGTCACTGAGGGCTAATGGGATAAAAACCAGAGACAAGAAGGTTCAAAGGGGAAGGGGTGGGATTAGAGCCTGAGGAATGTTCTTAGGCTGAAGGAGCTTTTTGTACAGAGCTGGCAGCCGCACACACAGGGTGAGGGGCACCGATCAGTCAGGTGAGAACTTCATGTGAAAAAAATCAAGGGAAGGGCCCATGGACTTCCAGGCTGGGGATCAGGATTGATACTTGGAGGCAATGTAGGGATTAGAGAAGAGTGATGTCCTTGGAACAGAACGAAGAGGGTTTCAGAAAATCACTTGTGGTCAGCTGTGCCGAACGCAGAAAGATGAGCTCGAATGAGCTGGAGCATGGACACTGGGACTATTCATTTGGGATTTCTCTCATTTGGGGGCCTGATGCGGAAGTCAGACTGGGAGAGGCTGAGCATTGGAGGAGAGCGAAGGAAGAGAGGTCAGAGGCAAAAGACCCCTCAGAACTCAGGGTCTTCCTGGCCCAGCTGGGAAGGACACCTCACCAGCTGGAGTTAGAAGCTCCCAAGCTTTTACCTCTCCTCTCTCCTTGAGCTTTGGGATTATTATTGATATATTAGCCAAAATCCATTCACTCATATGTTCATCCATTCACGAAATATACCCTTGTGTTCTCTATGCTAGGCTGTTGAAGGACATGGCAAAATGCGACAGACACTGTGATTTTTGCCCTCTGCAGGGAGAAGCTGGACCATCAAGTCCCCTTCTGACCTTGCACCCCACCTCATCCTCTGCTCTCACCTAAGCTCTCAGCTTGAGAGAAGCCTTGCATTTTACATGGAGGGGAGACTCAGGGCCAGTTGTCTAGTTGAAAGGTGTAGCTGAGGGATTTATCTTACGAGAGCATTTATGTAGCAAATGCACATGTAAATTTTTTTCACCAAAAGTTTAGTTTGTATTTTTTACAAAAGTACTCATTCTCATTTTTACTGAATGTTGATTTGGGGAGGGGTATCTATGGACATGAGTTTGGGTGAACTCCGGGAGTTGGTGATGGACAGGGAGGCCTGGCGTGTTGCGATTCTTGGGGTTGCAAAGAGTTGAACACGACTGAGCGACTGATCTGATCTGATCTGAAAAAAGGTTTATTCCTCTCACCATCCCTTGGTACCTTGTTGTCTTAAGCTTATTTACTCCATCTTCAGACTCCACCATCGACCATTTAGATTTTACATGCCTGTTCTCACAATTCTTGTTCTTGTATTTTACCAAAATCTCTGGCCCCTTTACCCTCCATTCCCACCACTTTCTAACCTCCCTTTTGCCTGTCTTCCCTCCTTAAATGTTGCTGTTCCATCCATAATAGTCTTCTCTTCCATTTCATAACCTTTTCCTGCCTTCTCTCCCCTCGTCCTGCATCTTGTCTATATTTGAGTGACTTCCTATATCAAGGGCATCTCTCTTTTTCCTGAGTTTCAGGTCCTTGTCATCAATTGCTTCTTAATATCTCATCTGGATGGCCTGCTGCCACTTCAGACCTCATAAGATACCAGTCTCTGGCCCAAGCAGAACTCACTGCTCTTATTGAAACTTAACATTCTCATGAGTTCCATTCTTAGTGAACTAACTACCAGTTCCCAAGCACCCAAGCTGGAAACCTGGGCTGGTCCCTGACACGTCCCTTCTCTGAAGTCTACCTGGGTAACCTGGTTACCAATCCCTGTGCTAACCCTCTCTCGGCCTCCTACTGAAACCACCTTGCTTTGGGTCTTCAATCCTGGCCTGGATGGCTGGGGTGGCCTCTGCAGTGGTTTCCTGGCCCCCATCTAATTCTTCCTCTATGAGCTTCTGGAGTCACCTGCTATAACACTCACCCCATCTGACTCCTCTGGCTTCAACTCCTCCCCGGGCTCAGCCACCTTTGTTAGCCAGCCCTGTGGCTCTTCTACAGCCTGGGCTCCCCCATCCAGCCTCTGGATGGCTGCCCCACCTCCCTTTCTGTGTTCATCCTCTGCCATCCTCACCCTCAGCTCCCCAAAAGGGTACTGAGAGAGTCATTTCCTAGACAGATTGATAAGGAGTCTAGGGGTCCCCAAGGAGAGAGGGGTCTGGAATTCTCAAGGAGGAAGAAAGGGCGAACTTTTTTTTCTTTCTCCACATTCCTTAAGATTATACAACAATAATGTATCCAGCCTGAAGACAGTGTTATCTTAAAATGTAAATCAGGAGGGTAGACCTGGTCTTTTCAAGGATGCATCCTGCCTGAGAAATCTTAAAATGTAAATTAGGTCTTTACAACCTCCAGACATTCTTTAGAGTATATAACTTCATTGCTAACACTGCTGCTGCTGCTGCTAAGTCGCTTCAGTCATGTCCGACTCTGTGCGACCCCACAGACGGAAGCTCACCAGGCTCCCCTGTCCCTGGGATTCTCCAGGCAAGAACACTGGAGTGGGTTGCCATTTCCTTCTCCAATGCATGAAAGTGAAAAGTCAAAGTGAAGTCGCTCAGTCGTGTCCGACTCTTAGCGACCCCACGGACTGGAGCCTACCAGGCTCCTCCGTCCATGGGATTTTCCAGGCAAAAGTACTGGGGTGGGGTGCCATAGCAAGGGGGTACTCTTTCTGCCCCCTTCTGATACCTATGTCAGAAGCTTTCTCTATCTCCTTTATACTTTAGAAGTGAAAGTGAAAATGAAGTCGTTCAGTCGTGTCCGACTCTGCGACCCCGTGGACCGTAGCCCACCAGGCTCCTCCCGCCCACAGGATTCTCCAGGCAAGATATACTGGAGTGGGTTGCCATTTCCTTCTCCAGGGGATCTTCCCGACCCAGGGATTGAACCCAGGTCTTCTGCATTGCAGGCAGACGCTTTAACCTCTGAGCCACCAGGGAAGCCCCCTTTATACTTTAATAAAACTTTATTACACAAAAGCTCTGAGCGATCAAGCCTCGTCTCTGGCCCGGGATTGAATTCTTCTCCTCCAGGGGCCAAGAATCCTGGTGTCTTCCCGTGACACAACAACCTTTCATCTTGGGGGCTCGTCCAGGATCCCTCAGGACAAGGTAAGGATGCTTGGAGCTTTAGTTCTTTGTTCTCTTAGCGAACACGTTTTCTGCTGTGCTTTACTAACTCTACCGTGTGAATAAATGTGTGTGAATAAATGCCATGCCCTGCGTAAAACAAGTAAGGAGCCCTGCTCTGCGGTTCCACGGTGATCTCATACGGCTCATGGCAGAAACCTGTCGGGGGGTTATACCGGCCTGCCAATGCCAAGAGGCACCCAATGTCTCCTTGGGGAACCGACCAGAAATGGGCAAAGCGTGTGGACCGAACTCTCCTTTCTCGGTCAAACTTTTCGGTCTCTTTGACCATTTCATAACTCCTTGGGAATTAAAAGTACTAACCTAATCTATCTGATCATAGACTTTTTCAAGCTCTGAGCTTGCCCACAGGGTCAGAATTTAATTTGTTTGTCACAAAAAAAAAAAAGATGTGACATTGAGAGTTTTGACACAACCCCGAGGACCTCACCAACAACCTATTGCTTAGCTAAACAAAAAATTAGATGTAGTTTCACGTGGGTGGCCCCACTGCCTAAGAGTAATTGGGACAGCGGCTTTATTAACACCTAAAGCTTTAAAAATAATTAATAGACAAAACCTTACTGTACTGACTTCTCATGATGTGAGTAAAATCTTAAATTCTAAGGTTAATATTTAGATGACAGACAATAGACTTCTTAGGTATCAGTCATTGTTGTTAAAAAGACCAATAACTAAGCTTAAAGTTTGTAAAAATTTAAATCCTGCCACTTTCCTTCCTGAGAAAAAAATGAAACACCTAATCACGATTGTTCTCAATTCCCAACTTTAAACTATGCAGCTCGAGAAGATCTAATGGATACCCCATTAGACAATCCTGACATGAAAATATTTACAGATGGCAGTTCTTTTGTTCGAGATAAAAAACATAAAACAGGTTACGCCGTGATGACTGCTGAACAGGTTTTAAAAACAAAATCTCTCCCCCAGAGAACCAGTGCTCAGTTAGCGGAGCTTGTGGCCCTGACCCGAACTCTAAAGTTAAACAAAAGACAGTGGATGGGCCTGATAATCTATGTGAGTCTACTTCTGCTGACTCCAAATATCCTGAGTCTGCCGTTAGATCCTCAAGACAATGTCTTCCTGTCCTGGGCTCACTCCTACCCTACATTCCACAATTGGTCTAACTGCTGGGTCTGCGGAGTGCTCCCCTCTTCATCAGTAAAAGGCTTCCCGTGGTGGACATCCCCACTTCAAAAAAAAGACTTTCTCCAAGTCTGTAAATACCTTCGACAACAATCACATGCGATGCCTCTTCTTCATCTGATGACATTTACCAACCCTAAAATGGACTGGTACAACACTTTACACTTTAACTATGGACATGATGTGACTTTTAATTTTGATTCTAAATGTTGTGTTCTTGCTGTTTGCTCCTTACATCTATAATTGTATAACTAGATTTGTTTCTAGCCACATGAAAACTTTTAAGTTACAAATGGTTGCTCAAACTCCTGCTACTGCTGTAGCTTCCTCCAACTACTATTTGGGGCCCCTGGATCAAATATCCTCAATATAAAGATTAAAAAAATATGTTGCCTCACCAATTTAGGGACAACTCCCCTTGTCAACTCGAAAACAGTTATAAAACTAAAACAACGCCCCTTTTCCCTAGACAACATAATTCTCCTTAAAAAAAAAAAAAAGAGAGAAAATGAGAGAGTCATTTCCTAGACAGATTGATAAAGAGTCTAGGGGTCCCCAAAGAGAGAGGGGTCTAAAATTCTCAAAGAAAAAAAAAGGACAAACTTTTTTTTCTTTCTCCACGTTCCTTAAGATTATACAACAATAATGTATCCAGCCTGAAGACAGTGTTATCTTAAAATGTAAATTAGGGGGGTAGACCTGGTCTTTTCAAGGATGCCTCCTGCCTGAGAAATCTTAAAATGTAAATTAGGTCTTTACAACCTCCAGACATTCTTTAGAGTATATAACTTCATTGCTAACACTAGCAAGGGGGTACTCTTTCTGCCCCTTCTGATGCCTATGTCAAAAGCTTTCTCTATCTCCTTTATACTTTAATAAAACTTTATTACACAAAAGCTCTGAGCGATCAAGCCTTGTCTCTGGCCCCGGATTGAATTCTTCTCCTCCAGGGGCCAAGAATCCTGGTGTCTTCGCGTGACTCAACAACCTTTCAGTACCACAAGCTGGGCTCACTGCTTGGCCTTCAAGTAGCTGCTCTCCCAAACTGGGGTGCATTTCAGCATCATTCCTCCTGAACATCCCCACTTCCCTTCCTTCAGGAATCACTCTTCAGTATCCCGAGAAGACGATCACAACCCTCTACCTGGCTTGACTACAGGTGTCCCCCTTCTAGGCTGGGTTGCAGATACATCAAGGACACAAGTATTGCCCTCTTCACTTTCATAGAACATATTTTTGGCAGTCCATTCAATAAAAATTGAATGAACAAATGTGTATTTCCTTGTTCAGGAGCCAGCTTTATAGATAAGCTTGGGCAGATGATGCCTGTCTCTAGACATCAGACTCCACATGGAAATGGACTAAATTCAAGCATCTTTTGCCTCCCTTCTAGCTTTGACAGTATAGGAACTGATTCCAAGGGATTCTGTATTCAAGAAAAAGAAATATTTTTCTTTTTTTTAGAGGTTTGCAATCTTAAGTTGGAGCTTAAATTGACATGAATTTAAAGTAAATATTATGGCAACCGGTAGAAAAAGACAATACCTTGAAGAGACAATGACCTGTTTTTTTATTAAGGCATATCTCATGGCTCTGTTCTTCTGAGGCCTTTACTCTTAAATCATCGTTTGTAAGGGGATCTTGGAAATGGATACGGTTTTCACTGGCAAGACAGTGATGGGGGAGGGGGATGAGCAAGTGGAAAGGATGACTGTTTCCAACCGGCAGCCAGCCTTGACTATATTTTCAAAGGCCCCCGCTGATGGTTGCCCACACTCCCACCCGTCTACCCATGGCAGTGTGTCAGCAAAGGTAGGGGCAGGGGTGTAGCGTGTTGGGACACGCCCCCTGGTGGCTGATTGACACTGCCCCTTGGAAGGTGAACAACGTGGAGATAAATTCCTGCTCCAACTCACAACCGCGTGGGATGTGCAACTCTGCCCCGCGCCCTCCCTTGGCGGCAGCACTGTTCCTATTTCAGCGGTGGAGGGGGACGGATGAATACCAGGGTGATCGGTTGCTCCCGACTGTGTTGGAGGGAGTGGGAGCCCTGGCAGCAGGCCTGATAGGGAGGCGTTATTAGTTATGTGCGAAGGACTCACAGCACCTTAAAATGATGAACTCGAGGGGAAGGTTGACATCAGCCTGAAAAGTTCCAAGGCTGAAAATCACCATTGTTCTCTTCCCAACTGTCCTGCTCAACACATTTTCGGGCTCTTGGTCCTGGTCTAGCCTCACAGTTTATTGCACCTTACCCATGGGGTCTGTCTTCTGCCCAACACATTCTGTAGTCTTTGGAGCTGCTGACATTAGCATCTCATCACCCCGTATGTCCCAAAGCCTGGAATCTGAAGCAGGAATGCTAAATCACTGTGGGACACCTTGCGTTTTAAAGGGAGACTCCAGGGAAGCCCCCAAGTCCATTAGGTACTCTTTCCATGTAATGCCCCAGTCCATGATGCTGTTTCTGACCGTGATTCTTTTCTCATTGCAATAATTTATTTTTTTTTCTCTGTAGTGAGTGAACGATCTGAAAAGTATACATTTAAAATATTTGCTTTCACATGATAATGTTGCATTTTCTAAAGATTATCAGATATGATTATTTGTTGACCAGGAACAACCATGAAGTTTTCTGTAATCCACTGGCAGTGGACTGTTCCCTTTTTCTCAGTGGACGTCAGCAACAGCTGTGTCAGGGCTCCTGTCTTGGGCTCACCATGCAGCTGAGGCAGGTGTGTACACATCCTCATTATCTGAGGATAGTTGGTTCCAGAAAACTAAAACCACTAAAAACCAAGACCAAAATTGTCATATTACATAGTGTGATATAAAGAATTTAAGAGTCGTGAAAGTAGGTTTATTTAGAGTTAGTAAAATCTAGGTCATTGTGCAGCACTGCGCTGACTTTTTAGTATGAACAAGCAATGACATATTGGGGCATTTGAAGCATGATTTTTTCTGACAAAACTGTCTTGTAGTACCAATACCTTGCCCTTCATGGATGACCTTCATAGCACTAGATCACAAAGAAACTTGTTTTGGCAAAAATATAAAAGGCCACATTTCTTTCCTTCTGGAATCCTTTCATCCTTGGCTCTTTAAATCTCCCATTGTGTCATTACTCTAGACTATTTTTTCTTCATTTGTTACTGGTCCTAGTCTACCCTTTCCTTACTGATCAGTAATGATGGCTCTGGTTTGAACTATTCTAATTTAATCATAATTTCAGCCTTCTCTGTACATGATAATGCAATGATATATTTTTCTGATTTTATACATAGTCCATTTATCAGTTTGTTCCTGAATATTTTTGTGTTCTGATAACTTTTCCTTACCCAAAAGAAACCTCATAAGACAGAGAAACTAAATACCAAATGTCTTCTCTGCAAAATAAATGAAACTCTGCTGCTGCTAAGTCACTTCAGTCGTGTCCGACTCTGTGCGACCCCAGAGATGGCAGCCCACCAGGCTCCCCCGTCCCTGGGATTCTCCAGGCAAGAACACTGGAGTGGGTTGCCATTTCCTTCTCCAATGCATGAAAGTGAAAAGTGAAAGTGAAGTCGCTCAGTCGTGCCCAACTCTTAGCGACCTCATGGACTGCAGCCCACCAGGTTCCTCCATCCATGGGATTTTCCAGGCAAGAGTACTGGAGTGGGGTGCCATTGCCTTCTCCAATGAAACTCTAAAGGTGGCTAATCAAGTGAGAGGTCCAGATGTTTGTGGCCTGGCTTTACAGAAGCAGGTGTGTGTAACATAATTCCTATCATGCTAGAATCTTCAGAACACTATGCCATGCCTTATCAACCATGCTTTCATAATTCCCTGCGAGGTCAGAGCTGATGGGCCCATTTTACAGATGAGCCACCAAAGACACATACATGCTGGTCAAGGCTGGGGCTGGGACTCTAACTAGGTCTTGTCCTTTTCAGAATATTGAGAGACCCTGGGAGGAGGGAAGGAACTTAGGTGAGCAGAGACAATGGGGGAATTCTAGGTGAGGGGCCTTTGGTGGAAATAAGCTTGGAATACATCAAATGATGAAAAATTCAAAAAAATAGTAAAGGTGGAATATGTAAAAGGGACTTTGAACTTTGCATGTCAGATGACTGGGCTCATGGTATTTCTTGGAAGAATCTGGGCAAGCAGCTGAGACATTGCCTTATCTCTACTTCCCTGACTGTGGGGAGTTGCATTGTCCCTTGCTCTTATCGCTTATAACATAGGCTTGGCAAACTCTTGAAGTTAAATGGAAAATAGTCTTTTTATCCTGCAGCAACCAGCCTGCCAGATAGGATCTAGATAAGGCACCAGGATCTTTCACAGTGCTTTGCGCACAGCAAATGGTTTTTGGTAATAAAAACCGTCAATGTAGAAAGAACTTAGAAAAAAAAATCTTCCAAATTGTTATTCTTCCCTGAGGTCTTAGAGGAAGAAAGAAAGTTTACTTAAAGGAGAACACTTTTCCATAGATGCTGCTGCTGCTGCTAAGTCACTTCAGTCGTGTCCGACTCTGTGCGACCCCAGAGACGGCAGCCCACCAGGCTCCCCCATCCCTGGGATTCTCCAGGCAAGAACACTGGAGTGGGTTGCCATTTCCTTCTCCAATGCATGAAAGTGAAAAGTCAAAGTGAAGTCGCTCAGTTGCTAGCAGCTAGTAATTCGGGCCTGTAAAATGGTATTCCAATGACAAGCTGCCCCAAATGTCTTGAAAATCGCTTCTGACCCAGGGAACAGACTCCAGGAAGCCACTGTTGATATATTTAAATGAATCCAGCTGTATCACTCTAATGTATTGATCCTGGGGATGTGGAAGGGACCCTGGGGACAAGGCTTGAAGTCGATCCAATGCATTTTGAATAAAAGTTTATTTTATTGCTACTTTTATTAAAAGCCCTAAGATCAACCTGCTGCCGTGGGAAGGCACTGACGTCTGGGGTGATGCGTTCCGGATCCTGCTGGTGCCTCCGTCAGTGGGTTGAGCAGGGACCCTCCTCAGGTGTGGGCTGCTCTCAGGAGCTTCCCTTACAGTGCCCTGGGTTGGGAAGAACTGGGCATAGCTCAAGTGTGTGATCATTTTCATGAACATCCCTTAAAAGTTTGTGGCTTCTGGAAACCTCAGCAAGATCTCACAGTCACTTCATTTCTACTTGACCACGAAGGCTGGATGGGACCCAGCCTCCTCCCCAGCTGGCCTTGCACTCTGTCGACCACCATCATTCCTCTGGCCCCCTGTACTCCCCGGGCTCAGCCCCCAGCTTCTCCCAGTGTCCCAGAGCTGTCTAGACTTCCTTCAGGAGCCTGTAGCCAGTGCACAGACCAGGCAGCTGTGCTGAGCCCTCTGTCCACCAGTTCGGGGCTGGGCTGGGGCCTGAACTGGGGCGTGTCCTCATGTGCCACGTGGGCCCCTCTGGATGGCTCAGGCTTTTCTTCTCTATGGAGCACTCTCAGACTTTGGTGATGGTAGGAGCACAAGAAGGCAATGGCACCCCACTCCAGTACCCTTGCCTGGAAAAAATCATGGACAGAGGAGCCTGGTAGGCTGCAGTCCATGGGGTCGCTAAGAGTCAGACATGACTGAGTGACTTCTCTTTCACTTTTCACTTTCATGCATTGGAGAAGGAAATGGCAACCCACTCCAGTGTTCTTGCCTGGAGAATCCCAGGGACGGGCGAGCCTGGTAGGCTACCGTCTATGGGGTCACACAGAGTCGGACACGACTGAAGTGACTTAGCATAGCATAGCATAGCATAGCATAGGAGCACAAGGGCAAGCCTTGTCTTTCTCAATTAGCAAAGAATAACACCCCCAAACGCAAACAACCCAACCCACGATGGACAGACCACTGAGATGTGATAAATATGAGGGTTCTGGTACTCATGAGCCAAGAACAAGCAGAGAAAAAGCAGAGCCAAGAGAGAGGCAAATAATTGACGAAGACAAAGATGGTCTTTGCGCAGCCCTGAGCAAGCCAAGTGGGAAATCAGTGCCGATGATTCGTCCAGAACAGGAACATCACCCAGACCCATCTGCCCAAATCCTCCACTCTGGATTAATCTTTAGCAAAGAAGTGAGGTCTTGATGCCATTGGGGTTCAGAACTTTTCAGGCATGGTCCTTCAGAGATTCCTGGAAGCCAATGATTTTATCTGTTTTTCTGACATCTGGGCTCTGGTTTGAAGGACTCTATAGTGATTTGATGCCCATGGAAAGTGAGGGAGCTACCCTTAAAAATGCCTGTTGCAGTCTCAAAGGCCACCACCAAAATGCAATGGAGTACAAAATATTATACTCAAGACCACATGGCAGAAAAACCATCTTTGTCTTTGTCAATCTTCCCGACCCAGGAATCAAACCCAGTCTCCTGCATTGCAGGCGGATTCATTACCAACTGAGCTATCAGGAAAGCCCTGAATTTGGTGACCAGAAAGGAATTTTCAGAGGTTATATTGCCCATGGTTCTTTAGTGTAAGTAGAAATCATGACTTTAGGGATAAACATTTATTGAATCCCTACCATGTGGTGAAGACTGTGTTGGCTGTGAAATGGCTCCTTTTCACAAGGACTGAATAGTCTATTGAAGGAGACACATGTGTGAACAATTACAATGTTGTGTGACAAAGGTTATCATAGATCTAGGACCAGTCCAAGCAGATACTTGTCTCCTCTTTTCTTTCAAATTCTCTAGCCAGAGAAATTGCTACACTCCTCCTTGGGAATGCACACGAGTAGCAGGCCCAGAAGGTTTCATGTCTACTGGGCTAATTCCTAGGCTTTCTGCCTGTGGCTGGCAGGTTTTGGGGTTGAACTTGGCTCTTCACCAGGCCAACATACCTTCCAGCTCTCTTGACATATTCCTTGTCACACTGGACCAGACGAGAGGATATGGATGGACTTTATGGATCCACCCAGCTCACAGCTCACCTGGGGGGGATGAGGCAAAGCTGGCTTGGTCATCTGTGACACTTATAATGAAGGCCCAAGGGGTTTTGCCACCACCTGGCACATTGCTCTTCCTAATTCAGTGGTCACCTTTAGCTTTTTTTCTTAATACCTTGAAAAAAGTTCTTGAGTCCCTCTAGTCTATAGAAGAAACTTTGTTGCTTAAGGGGAAAAAAATTTTTTTTCTGGTTTCACTGGTCTGCATGGAATTTTGTGGTCAGATTTGCTGCAGCTCATTTTTCTTTGCTTGGTGTCATTTTGAAAGCAGTCCCAAGTGAAACCCTGCTAAGATACCAGTCAACACCTCCAGCCTTGACTGAAACAGGAAGGGCATTTGCCAAGCTCAGTGCCCCCTAGGAGATAGATCTTAGGCAAAACCAGGAACTGTGCGGCAACAAAGCACAGCCCATCCTGATTATTGGCCGCCTCTCCATAGATGCTCATTGATGCTTCCATAATTGTGCTGAATGGAATCAGAGTGATTCAGCACCCTTTCTCTCTTCAACCTACTGAAGGTATTTATTTGTGGTGATGCCATATTGGAAGGGGGAATCACATCTAACATTCTACAGACAGCCTTCCAAAAATAAAGGCCAAAGAACATTCCATGGAGCACCAGCTCATTCTCTCAGCTCCCAGAGGATATGTCTGTAGTTACCCTTTAATCATGAACGACTGTGGGTAATTCAGGTCACTGGTGAGGTCTTCACATTCATTATTTCCCCTGCATCTCTTGATATTGAGTGAGGAGCACCTCTTAATTGTCACATGCAAGTTTTCCCCAAGTAACAATTTTGTCAGGGATTTGGTTGATTGTTTCCCTAACAAAAAGCCTAAATGTTATTTCTGAAGATATTGGAGAATATTAAGATTTCCCTGTAGACATCTGAGAAGGCTGTCTTAATTAACACAAGCAAAATATCTGGCACTGGGGATTTGCAGCTTCAGCTTGGAGTGAATGAAAAGCTATCTTTGCTGTAAAAATTTCCTTTTTAGTGAATGGTCCAATTCGTATGCAGAATCAGAAGCTAGAATTCCAGGGGGATGGATTCATCTTAGATTTTTAATTGATTCTTTTCTTCCTGCCTAGAGATGTTTGTGAGATATTTTTATTTAAGGTAAATAACACTGTGAGTCTTCCTAATACTGCTTCTTTGAGGGGAAGTTAGAAGTGCTATGCAAGCATTTACATGCTACAGCACTTTATGAGTTAGAACATTTTAGAGCATTAATTTTTACCAAGGCTAATTAGATATCATTGGGTCAACTATTAAGCAAGTTCAGAGGCTATCCTACTTACCAGGAAAACAAACCTTTGCCAAAATAAAGTGCTTAGGACAGTGATTTGAAAGATGGCTACTGCCATTGTCCCTGCCCAAATTCAATTGGAAAAAATTCCACTTTGAAAAATATTAAATATTGGGGTTCTGAATAGGACTTAACTTTAAAGGGGGGTTGCTTAAAATGTTTAGTAAAATCATTCTCTGTGCAGTATTACTTTCAGCTTCTGGATTTTTTCAATCACCTGTTTTCTCTTTTAAAGCACATATACCTGTCCTCAAAAATACACAAAATGGGATACAGATCTAATACTCGCTGTAATACCCAGCCCTCTTACCCAGTTCATCTGGCTTGGGAAACATGGCTTAAGTCAGACAGCCATATTTGACAGCAGGAAAATTGGTTGTGTTTACAGACTGCACTTGGCTAACAGGAGTGCCAAACTTCAAGAAAAGGAAGAGGAAGTGTTTCCCCTTACAAAGAGATCACTGGCACCTGACGGTTTTATTCACTGGTAAATCAGCAAGATATAATTCTAAGAACCATCTATACCAAAGAGTTTTTATGTCCTCAAATTGTAACCTTTGGCAAGGACTTGCTCACCCCAAAGATGCAGTCATTTCTGTTTGATAATTTTTTTTGTACTATGCCACTAAAATGCCACAGCATAGGTCCTGGATGGCACACTAGATTTTAGGGGCCCCACCAGGAAGCATAAAGAGTCAAATTGGATGGATGAGGTGGTCACCAGCCTGCATAAAAATATATGGAGGCAAAATTTCCTCTAGATTTATTAACTGGTTCTGAAAAACTTAACACTGAAAAAGTTAATTCATTCTTCTAATCACTGCTTATTGATACTCTTCCTCAGTTGAGTAAGTTCTCCTTAGCTACTTTCTCTTTGTGTTATTCAATTAAATATATTTTGCCTCTTAGCCAACATTGCTCATTGATTTAGAGCAACTGTTTCATGTCAGTCACTCCAGTGAAAATTGAACTACGGCTTGAAAGGTCTCAAATCTTTCCTTAAGCTGCCATATTTAAAACTCAGGCTCCAGAAATTTTGCTTGCATTCCATAATAGTTGGGAGGTTGACCACAGTCTGCAGTTATTCTGGGCTATTTTTAGAACACAGGCTTATGCCAGCACATTATTTACATTGGTCCAATTAGCTGGCTACTTGCCAGGTGGTCTTTTTCTTTTCTGAAATGCTGACACCACCTTAATTCTGCTGCTCTGACAAATGCATAGATTTCTTAGGGGTGGGGCACACATGCTATATAACTGCAAAAGAACAATAATTATCTCAAGCATCTGCTTATATAATCCATTCCTTTTTCTCAGAAAGAGCCACAAATAAAAGCAGAACTTTTAAAAAAATCCTCTTAAAAAAAAAATGATAGTAAACATGTTGCCAGATTCCTGGGGTGCCAAGTAGGTTCAGATAACCAAAACACAGAATGAAATCCGGAAGACCATATGGATGTCAAATGCAACACCATTCCCTTTGTTTCCACGGGACTACGTTCATACTGATAGTTTGCTTTAATTTTCTCACTTGTAAAATATGCTGGTAAGACATGGGCCTGTTTGAAATGTAGGGAGGGAGACAAGATTTCCAAACTCGTGGAGTGAAATGAGATGGGGCTTGTGAAAGCATAATACACAGAGCGGAGAAATGGCCCTGTAACATTTTCTAGCTGACCAAGTGTTTTAAATATCAAACTGGGAACATTACCGAAAGTTTCAACACATTTCAGTGTATTGTACACTGCATGCCATTATTCGTCATTTCAGAACAGCTTGAAAAATTGCACAAAGTTCAGTGGATGACCCAGTCCCGTTAGAGTAATAATATAGCTGAAAAAATTCCTCCATGCCTCCATGTGAGAACCTTCTTACACTTTATAAATTTGACTTTGTTAATCCTTGCAGTTTCATTGCCTGGTTGACACGTTTTCCAGTCTTTCAGATGTCTCTCTTTTTCCTTACGTAAGTGTGCAATAGCAAGGCCTCCATTTCAGAAAATGGATACAGTCCTTGACTTTTACCCATTCTAATATGATCATTAAGTAACCCTGGAGGAAAAGGGAGCACTTTGAACAAGAGATGTGAAGCAGATGTAGCTTCAGAAGTAACATTCAAAAATGTGCATTGGATATGACGTCTTTTCACATTTCAGAAATTGCCAACACAGTGGATTGTTTAAAATATATGAAGTGAGATTTAGCAGCTGGGGAACACTTGTTTATCTACTTCGTAGTGTTAAATCCCAATAAATGTTTTGAACAACGAACTGGTATGTAATATTATTAAATAACTCTTTCTATGAAATGAGACTTGTTAGATCTCATGGCACAGCTGAGTTTTGTAATATCAAAGGATTATGGGCCACATGTTAATCCGGGATAACATATAATCACATAATTGTTATAACTATATTTCAGAAGTTGTTAACTTTAGTATGCAACTTTATTTTCTGCTTTATGGTAAGATATGCTTTTTGGACTTCCCTGGTGGCTCAGCGGTAAAGACTCTGCCCGCCAATGCAGGAGATGTGGGTTTGATCCCTGGGTCAGGAAGATCCTCTGGGGAAGGAAATGGCAACCCACTCCAGTATTCTTGCCTGGGAAATCCCATAGACAAAAGATCCTGATAGGCTACAGTCCATGGGGTCCACAGAAGAGTTAGACATGATTTAGTAACTAAATGGCTGGAGGAGGGCATAGCAACTCACTCCAGTATTCTTGCCTGGAGAATCCCCATGGACAGAGGAGCCTGGTGGGCTACAGTCTGTAGGGTTGCAAAGAGTTGGACACAATTGAGTGACTAAACACAGCACAGCACAGTAACTAAACAACAAGATATGTTTTATAGCAGAAGTGGGGCCAGATTTTAGAGTAGTGAGTCTCAGATTTTAGAGTAGACCTATTTGTTTTGGTCAAATCATCCACTGAGGGACATAATCAGAATGCCTGGTTTATGTTTTATGATCAAAACTGCCTATTTGGTTGATTAGATGTCCATTTTCATCTTGTTGGGTTGACTTTGTAAGATACCATTGTAGAATACTGTTCTGGATTTTAGTTCTACTAGAGACCACAGCAAGATTCTACTGATCTGACTCATCTCAATTCAGATGCAGGCCCTCATATGGTGATAAAAAGTGGTCTTGCTAGTCCACTCCCCGCTCCTCTGGCTCTTACACAGAGATTATGAAAGTCTCCTCCCCTGGAGCCTATTACATAATGTGGATACTAGTACCCTAAAAATTGATTGAAGATAAACAACCAAGACATCTACTAATGTCAACAGCAGGTATGAAGCTCATGTCACAAAATCTGGAGTGAGAAATACAACTTTCTTTTTTTAAAAAAGACTTTACATTTTGTATTGGAATATAGCAGTTAACAATGTTGTGATGGTCTGAGGTGGACAGCAAAGGGACTCAGCCATACATATCCATGAGATATAAGTTCTTCATTTTTCTCATTCTGGATTTTGTCTAAGGAGATAGAAGGGGGCTGATTAAGTGTTCCAGGGGTGTAGGTGGGCATGTCCAGTACTGGACGCCACCTCTCCACGTAGGCCCCTGCTGATTCCTTCCTCGTTCAGGCTGGCTCCTGGTCACTGGCCCCTGGCTACAGTCGACCTCTGCTCCTTTACTGATATTCCCATATGTAAAGCCACTTCAGCTCCTGTAGCTCTTTGTTGCTTTCATACCTCATAGGAACCATTTTGTGGCCTGAGGAATAGAAAATCTGTGAAGCTAGAAATTCCATGCTGCCTTGCCTTTCCTTCTAAGCCTGGGGAATGAGTCACATGTATCTCCTTGTCTTGAGTCTCACAAACCAAAGATTGATTCCTTCCTAGGACTGGAGTTTGGGGGTTGGAGGAGGAGGGAGTAAGGATCTTTATCCTGAGCCCTTTTGACTTTTACCATTTTATCTGACTCTTCTGGCCTCCAGGAAGTCTTTCTCTATTCTTGGGGATATTGTACCCTTGTTTGTTGTTTAGGTGCCAAGCCACGTCTGACTTTTTGCAACTCCATGGTTCCTCTGTGCATGGGATTTCCCAAGCAAGAGTAGTAGAGTGGGTTGCCATTTCCTTCTCATGAAATATTCTCCTTAATCTCTCAAGATTAACCATCTTCCTTCCTCAAATTATCTAAGCTTTTAAAGGGAAAGACAAATTGAGAATGAGAAAAGGAAATTCTGAGGAAAAGCATTGTTAGCTATTTCAAAACATTGAAGTAGTACACATTTATGGATTCTTGTAAGCCAGGCTCTGTGTTTACAAATTATATTTCATCCTGTTTTCAACACCTTGTAATGTAGGGTCTTTAGCTTTATATATATTCAGAAATCTAAGCTCAGAAAGGTTAGATAACTTGCGTAAAAACCAGTAAGCAGGAAAAATGAGATATGAACCAGACTTTTTTCTGACTCCAGAGCCACACATGTTTAGAGGTAAAACAGTGGAACCCTAGAGATTCTGATATGACTGGTCAGGATGAAGCTGAGACCTCAGGACTTTTTTAAAGTTTATCAAGTGCTTCTGTTCAGTCAGAATTGGGAGCCTTGAACCTAAATGCTATGCCCCACAAATACAAGCACCATTTCAGAGGAAGTATACCTTATGTGGGGCTTCCTAGGTGGCCGGAGAAGGCACTGGCGACCCACTCCAGTACTCTTGCCTGGAAAATCCCATGGACCGAGGAGCCTGGTAGGCTGCAGCCCATGGGGTCGCTAAGAGTCAGACACGACTGAGCAACTTCACTTTCACTTTCATGCACTGGAGAAGGAAATGGCATCCCACTCCAGTGCTCTTGCCTGGAGAATCCTAGGGACGGAGGAGCCTGGTGGGCTGCCGTCTATGGGGTCGCACAGAGTCGGACACGACTGATATGACTTAGCAGCAGCAGCAGCAGCAGGTGGCGCTAGTGGTAAAGAACCTGCCTGCCAGTGCGGGAGACGTAAGAGGTGTGAGTTCGATCCCTGGGTCAGGAAGATCCCCTGGGGGAGGGCATGGCACCCCACTCCAGTATTTTTGCCTGGAGAGTCCCATGGACAGAGGAGCCTGGGGGGGTGGGGGGCGGGCTTGGTTCACAGAGTCGCAAAGAGTCAGACACGGCTGAAGTGACTTGGCACAGTGTACCACAGCACACACCTTTCATGGAAGTGTCTAATAGAGATGGGTCTTTGGTTTTTAATATTTCTTGTCTTTGAAAGGTGAAACTATAGACAGGAATAATTTGCATCATTGAAATATTGAGCCAAAAAATATATGCTTTACTTCATATCTTTTTGTAGCTAAAATGATTTCTGAAGGTTCATAGGTTAAGATGGACCCCTGGTCATCTTGGAATTCAATGGTAAAGAAAATTCTTTGAAGATAAATATTTAGATTAAATGATTAAGCTCTTCAAACAGAGAGAGAGAGGCCAAAGAACAGGCTCAATGATGTTGCTTGGAAAATTTAGTTGGAAAAAAACTTTCTTTAGAATATTTTCTGAGGGGGTAGGGGAGTGGGAGGGCTATTTTTATAACTTCCAATGAAACTCATAAATGATATTTTTCCAAAAAGACTAATTTCATAGGAGGCCAGAGAAGTCAATAAAGGCCTTAAATAAGTTGAACTTCTTTAGTTTTCACTTAAAGGCCATTTTCAATTGTAGTCCTTGTTAAAAGTTAAGCTGGGAAACGTCTCTGAGGAGAAATTCAAAATTTACTTCCAGCTTGGACTGGTCATGAATGGTGATTATCTGACTGTAATTCAAATCATATGGGCTACCCTTGTTTTCTGCCCTACTCAAGATTATTTTTCCCCTTTTAAATCGAGCAAAATAGTCCTTGGCTTCAGGCAGACCTGTTCACATAAAGACATGAAATGAGATGGTCTTCCAAGACCTCAGACTGCAAACTAAATTTGTAAATCTCCAGCAAAGATGAGGGCCAGTACAAACACATCCATCATGAGCTCGATAATCTTCAATACAGCCTTCCCCAGTGATTCATGAATGAATACGTTTCAAAACTTCAAACTAAAATTGTCAGAAAAGTACAAATGTGGACAAAAGAGAGTCATGTACTTTATTTATATTCTAGTAGCAGAGACTCACTTTCTATGCAGATGGGCCTACTTATGCTTTTGTCTCTGAACAGCTGAGTGAAGCGTGAACAGCCGCCATGTCTCTAGGAATATTTCCCAGCATCTCAGTGTTGGATGTCATTGTGGACCGTGTGTGTAGATTCCTGGTTTTTCTTGTGTGAAGTTTATGTGTTTTTGCTATCTTTTTAGGCAGAACTTAATTTTTTTATTTTACAATATTGTGTTGGTTTTGACATATATCAACATGAATCCGCCACAGGTATACATGTGTTCCCCATCCTGAACCCTCCTCCCTCCTCCCTCCCCGTACCATCCCTCTGGGTCGTCCCAGTGCACCAGCCCTAAGCATCCAGTATCGTGCATCGAACCTGGATTGGGGACTCGTTTCATATATGATATTATACGTGTTTCAATGCCATTCTCCCAAATCATCCCACCCTCTCCCTCTCCCACAGAGTCCAAAAGACTGTTCTGTATATCAGTGTCTCTTTTGCTGTCTCGTATACAGGGTTATTGTTACCATCTTTCTAAATTCCATATATATGCATTAGTATACTGTATTCGTGTTTTTCTTTCTGGCTTACTTCACTCTGTATAATAGGCTCCAGTTTCATCCACCTCATTAGAACTGATTCAAATATATTCTTTTTAATGGCTGAGTAATACTCCATTGTGTATATGTACCACAGCTTTCTTATCCATTCATCTGCTGTTGGACATCTAGGTTGCTTCCATGTCCTGGCTATTATAAACAGTGCTGCGATGAACATTGGGGTACACATATCTCTTTCAATTCTGGTTTCCTTGGTGTGTATGCCCAGCAGTGGGATTGCTGGGTCATAAGGCAGTTCTATTTCCAGTTTTTTAAGGAATCTCCACACTGTTCTCCATAGTGGCTGCACTAGTTTGCATTCCCACCAACAGTGTAAGAGGGTTCCCTTTTCTCCACACCCTCTCCAGCATTTATTGCTTGTAGACTTTTGGATCGCAGCCATTCTGACTGGCGTGAAATGGTACCTCATAGTGATTTTGATTTGCATTTCTCTGATAATGAGTGATGCTGAGCATCTTTTCATGTGTTTGTTAGCCATCTGTAAGTCTTCTTTGGAGAAATGTCTATTTAGTTCTTTGGCCCATTTTTTGATTGGGTCATTTATTTTTCTGGAATTGAGCTGTAGGAGTTGCTTGTATATTTTTGAGATTAGTTGTTTGTCAGTTGCTTCATTTGCTATTATTTTCTTCCATTCTGAAGGCTGTCTTTTCACCTTGCTTATAGTTTCCTTTGTTGTGCAGAAGCTTTTTAAGTTTAATTAGGTCCCATTTGTTTATTTTTGCTTTTATTTCCAATATTCTGGGAGGTGGGTCATAGAGGATCCTGCTGTGATATATGTCGGAGAGTGTTTTGCCTATGTTCTCCTCTAGGAGTTTTATAGTTTCTGGTCTAACGTTTAGATCTTTAATCCATTTTGAGTTTATTTTTGTGTATGGTGTTAGAAAGTGTTCTAGTTTCATTCTTTTACAAGTGTTTGACCAGTTTTCCCAGCACCACTTGTTAAAGAGATTGTCTTTAATCCATTGTATATTCTTGCCTCCTTTGTCAAAGATAAGGTGTCCATAGGTGCGTGGATTTATCTCTGGGCTTTCTGTTTTGTTCCATTGATCTATATTTCTGTCTTTGTGCCAGTACTATATTGTCTTGATAACTGCGGCTTTGTAGTAGAGCCTGAAGTCAGGTAGATTGATTTCTCCAGTTCCATTCTTTCTCAAGATTGCTTTGGCTATTTAGGCAGAACTTTAGACCAAGTGAGGCAGTATGGCCAGGTAGGGAGGGTTTGTCGTCAAGCGTTACCACACGGGGGTGGAGGTTCCACACTGTCACTTACTGGTAGTGAAACGTTAGAAAACCTGTATATGATTTGAGTCTTAATTTCCTCATCTGTAAAATGGGAAACAGCAATTTGTACCTCCCAGGGTCACTGTGAGGTTAAAATAAGTCTATAAGCACAGTTTACAGAGCATCAGAGAAACACCAGCTATTGCTACTGTCAGAGGTCAATAGGAGGATGCTGAAGACTGGAAAGGAAATAAAAATGTGCCTTGAAAAGGGAAGAGTGAGATAAATACCCCCAGCCTCCTCCTTGGTCCGCACAGGTGCACAGCCACCACGAGACGCATCAATTGCTCGACCTTCTGTGGTTTCCTGTTCATTGGCCTTAGAGTGTGCTTTGTTTTCAGAATTATTTTCACTGATACATACCAGATTCCTTTAAAGGGTTCTCAGTGTTTTACAAGTTTTAAGACCCTGTTCTAAAAATATAGGATTCCCTCTGGCTTGTTTATGATGGATCAACTGGACTTGTGTTGCCTCTAGCCATATTCTGTATTCATTCCCCAGCAGTTGGTCAGCCCAAGGCCCTCTGCAGCTCCCATCTCCCCATCTATCTCTATTCTGTGTCTCTGTGAGACACATTTACTCAGGTGTTTGTCCTCATGCCCTGCTTCATTATCCTCATATGTTTATTTGGTCGAATCAACAGAGCAATAACTAGAGCACATCTTTTGGATAGTCCTTTATACTGCATTTTAAATAAGATATTGTAAAGTGCAGGGTTATTTTAAAAACTCACCTATGTGGCAACATTTTCTTCTGACAGTTTGCCCCAGTCGGAATGGGACAGATATTACTGAAGCAATGGGAACATCATGCAATTGCTGCCTTTCAGATATTTGGGTGCAAAATGCCCCTCCTGAGCTGTGGAAGGAAAAGAGAAGAAAACGAATAAAAATAACGACAAGAACAAATTAAAGCATCATCAGGTACTCTTCAGAAAGGTTAGAGCAGCCTGACTTGTAAAGGTCTGAAACTCAAGGCTTTCCCTGCGTTAAACATTAAGTTCCTTGTCTCCTTCGGAATCACGATGGAGCCCGGAAGAAGAGTCAACAACAATTAGGTGGAAGAAATGCCTCCATCATTTCTGGGGTACTTCCTGTGACTGTTTTAGCAGTGTTAACAAGATGTCAAGCCACAACAGAGCCTCAGGTGGTGTTTCTTGTGTAATTTTGAGGGAAGGGAAGAAGCACGTGGCTTAAAGCAAAAGGTTTTACAGAAAAGGGCTTCCTTGGGAGGCATTTTACCTATTTCAGGTCACTAGGGCACCCTAGGAGACATTAGATTTCTTCCAGGGTGTTAAGGCAAGTGCCTGGGTGTCTTCCACATTCTTTAACTTACCCCTAAAGGAATGCTTGCATGGAATCTCTAGGATTTTCCAAAATGAATCCCAAGGCCCTTTGGATAATCAGAGACCCGGCCACTCAGCATAACAAATTTATCCCTTAATTCCTCTGCTGTAGAGTCAGCAATGGCCACATACAACCTTGGGGCTGTGGGTGAGGGTTTTTGAAAAATCTAATTTAGCACAATGGACACATTCCAAAGAAAGAGCGAACATGCCTGGGTCGTGTTTGTTTTTACAAAAGGAGCCCTGATTTTGTTAAGGATGACAACTGAGGCATCTGCAACTACAAGCAACATTTTTGTGCCTTGTTCCAACCAAAATTTTCCAACAGATTTTAATGTAATTTGCTCCCCTTGCAATGAGAAAAATCTGCTTCCAGGATGAGAAGTCAGGTTTCAGCAAAGAATAATAATCTCTTTGCAACTCACTTATAAGTAATTGAGAAGTAGGTTTTTGTACTGCAAATACTTAGTGTAACGCAGTGCTGTGTAGGGGATGCCAAGCTTGGGCAGGTGAGTGTGGCCCTCAGGCATCTCCTGGAAGAGCCTCCTTCTGCCACATTTCTGCAGGCCAGTGTCAGCCAGGCTTCTGATGAGGCTCCTTGTAGCAAGTACATCACCCATCTGCAGGGAGGAAAAAGCTCTGCTCCTTTGAAATAAATGGATGGAACCCATCCTCTCCATTTCCACTTGGGCTTTTTAACATATCCTCAGGTAAACACGAATCTTCCTGATTGAAAATACTATCAATTGTGACCATGGAGGAAAAGTGGAGAAGGCACTCTACTAACTTGAATTTCAGAGCTTGAAATAACACCAGATAATGCTTAAAGTGGAAGAAAGGGGAGCCCCGTTTTCTCTTATCCTGTGTTAAAAAAGTGCTTCTGGCAGAGTTCTGCAAGTTATTACATTAATTACAGTTAATGCTGGGCACCAACCTATGTGTTTACATGGCTCGTATTATTTTCTCCTTTTATGTTATCATCCAGATTGTGTCTCATACAGGATCACATTTTTATGCCGATAATAAACTGAGTCAGGAGTCAGATCCACTAAAAGCATTATGCTGAATCTGGGTGTTTGTTTACTGGTGAAGCCAGGTCTTAGCATCCCCAGATCATTGATGGGACTGTGGCCTGTCTGCCGTTCTCCAGGTCATACAGTTCATCAAGAGGATTGTTAAGGGTGAAAACCTGGGAACCCATTCATCAGTAGGACACATGCTGAACAGAGTGACCTCTTGAGGCTTTCCCTTTCTATTTCGCCTTTTGCTTGAACCAGGATTTTCATGGCTTTCTCTGACATAGATGGATTGCTCAAACTCAGCTGGATCAGCCCGGTAGAACAGGGGCAGGTTGTATTCAGCACGGTTGGTTTGGTTAATATGGCCTTTTCCAGTAGAAAAGTAACAACCTGGAAAATATGCTCCTTTGTGCCATATTTTCTTTCCCCCATTTCCAACATTTGAATCATTTATTAAAGAAAGGAGCTGTTTTTTCCCCTTGCTTTCCTAGGACAATATGTTCTTTAAAAATATAAAATGGTGTAAAAGCTAAGATTTGAGGCCCAGGCCAAGCTACCCACAGGATATCCTAGATAGAAGCACGAGGTTCTCTTCCACCAGGTGTCAGATGTCACTGTTGTCTTACATAGGCATTAAGTATATGTGAAAAAATGTCCCCACTTCAACAAACAGAAGTGCACAGTAAATTCGATTTAACGACTGATATGAAATTTGCTGAGTACTCAATTGTGTAAACATACATGTAATACAAATTCAGAATGTTCAGAGGGTGCCCAGTGAAAAGGCTCTCTGCCTTGCCCTCCAGAAGTCCACTGAATTCCTTAGATTTTAAGACACCAATGTGGTCAGTACTCTTCCCCACATTCATCATTTCCTCCCTCTCCCCACTGCCTCCTTCCTTCGTTCCTTCTTTTCTTCCTTCCTCTCTTCCTATTTTCTTGTGTTTAAATTTAAATGTTGTTAATTCAATCTTCTTTAATTGGGATTCAAGTCATCATTGATTCCCCTGTCTAGATTTGCTATCGAGGTGATGAGATTGTCTGATGAACTCCAGCAGAATACCTCAAAGCATTTCATGTCCATGAACATTTCTTTTCTTCATGTGCCAGGTGGTGCTAGTAGTAATGTTCCAGGCTTCCCAGGTGATGTTAGAGGTAAAGAACCCGGCTGCCAATGCAGGAGACATAAGAGACTCGAATTCAATCCTTGTGTCAGAAAAGATCCCTTGGAGAAGGGAATGGCTACTCACTCCAGTATTCTTGCCTGGAGAATCCCATGGACAGAGGAGACCGATGGGCTACAGTCCATGGGGTCACAAAGAGTCGGACATGACTGAGCAACTAACACTTAACATGGTGTTTACCAAGTCAAACAGCTGTCGATTAGTTTTTAGAAAATGACTGACAGCCAAAAATCTTGACTGGAAGCTAGATAAGATAAATAGGAAAGCAGATAAAGAGCACTAGCCAAGAGAACCCTGACAAAGAAGAGCAACTGGGGGGGTGAGGTTCCACCAGACATCAAAGCATACTAAGAAACCTCTATGATCAAAACAGCTTGATATCAGGGCTTCCCTGGTGGTCTAGTGGTTAAGAATCTGTCTTCCAATTCAGGGGGCACAGGTTGGATCCCTGGTTGGGGAACTAAGATTCCCTATGCCACTGGGCAACTGAGCCCACACACGACTACTGAGCATGTGCCCTAGAGCCCGCCCGTCACAACTAGACAGCCTGCACAGCAGTGAAGACTCAACCCAACATCTCTGCCCCCAAAAGCTTGGTATTGTCACATGAGTAGGCAGAGTTATATAGTAGAACAGAGAATCCGTAAAGAGCTCCACTTGAATACAGACACTTAGTTTACGAAAGAAGGCATTCCAAATTGGTGGAGGAATGGACTTTCTACAAGTGGTGTTGGGAGAAGCACATAGCCATTGGCAAAAGCCAAAACTGGATCCATTCCTCATCAGATCAGATCAGATCATGTCAGTCGCTCAGTCGTGTCCAACTCTTTGCGACCCCATGAATCACAGCACGCCAGGCCTCCCTGTCCATCACCAACTCCCAGAGTTTACTGAGACTTACATCCATCAAGTCAGTGATGCCATCCAGCCATCTCATCCTCTGTCGTCCCCTTCTTCTCTTGCCCCCAATCCCTCCCAGCATCAGAGTCTTCTCCAATGAGTCAGCTCTTCGCATGAGGTGGCCAAAGTACTGGAGTTTCAGCTTTAGCATCATTCCTTCCAAAGAAATCCCAGGGCTGATCTCCTTGCAGTCCAAGGGACTCTCAAGAGTCTTCTCCAACACCACAGTTCAAAAGCATCAATTCTTTGGTGCTCAGCCTTCTTCACAGTCCAGCTCTCACATCCATACATGACCACAGGAAAAACCATAGCCTTGACTAGACGAATCTTTGTTGGCAAAGTAATGTCTCTGCTTTTGAATATGCTATCTAGGTTGGTCATAACTTTCCTTCCAAGGAGTAAGCGTCTTTTAATTTCATGGCTGCAGTCACCATCTGCAGTGATTTTGGAGTCCCCCCAAAATAAAGTGTGACACTGTTTCCACTGTTTCCCCATCTATTTCCCATGTAGTGATGGGACCGGATGCCATGATCTTCATTTTCTGAATGTTGAGCTTTAAGCCAACTTTTTCACTCTCCACTTTCACTTTCATCAAGAGGCTTTTTAGTTCCTCTTCATTTTCTGCCATAAGGGTGGTGTCATCTGCATATCTGAGGTTATTGATATTTCTCCCAGCAATCTTGATTCCAACTTGTGTTTCTTCCAGTCCAGCGTTTCTCATGATGTACTCTGCATAGAAGTTAAATAAACATGGTGACAATATGCAGCCTTGACGTACTCCTTTTCCTATTTGGAACCAGTCTGTTGTTCCATGTCCAGTTCTAACTGTTGCTTCCTGACTTGCATACAAATTTCTCAAGAGGCAGATCAGGTGATCTGGTATTCCCATCTCTTTCAGAATTGTCTGCAGTTTATTGTGATCCACACAGTCAAAGGCTTTGGCATAGTCAATAAAGCAGAAATAGATGTTTTTCTGGAACTCTCTTGCTTTTTCCATGATCCAGCGGATGTTGGCAATTTGATCTCTGGTTCCTCTGCCTTTTCTAAAACCAGCTTGAACATCAGGAAGTTCATGGTTCACATATTGCTGAAGCCTGGCTTGGAGAATTTTGAGCATTACTTTACTAGCGTGTGAGATGAGTGCAATTGTGCAGTAGTTGGAGCATTCCTTGACATTTCCTTTCTTTGGGATTGGAATGAAAACTGCCTGTTCTAGTCCCGTGGCCACTGCTGAGTTTTCCAAATTTGCTGGCATATTGAGTGCAGCACTTTCACAGCATCATCTTTCAGGACTTGGAATAGCTCCACTGGAATTCCATCACCTCCACTAGCTTTGTTTGTAGTGATGCTTTCTAAGACCCACTTGACTTCACATTCGAGGATGTCTGGCTCTAGGTTAGTGATCACACCATCGTGATTATCTGGGTCGTGAAGATCTTTTTTGTACAGTTCTTCTGTGTATTCTTGCCACCTCCTCTTAATATCTTCTGCTTCTGTTAGGTCCATACCAATTCTGTCCTTTATCGAGCCCATCTTTGCATGAAATGTTCCTTTGGTATCTCTGATTTTCTTGAAGAGATCCCTGGTCTTTCCCATTCTGTTGTTTTCCTCTATTTCTTTGCATTGATCACTGAAGAAGGCTTTCTTATCTCTTCTTGCTATTCTTTGGAACTCTGCATTCAAATGAATGTATCTTTCCTTTTCTCCTTTGCTTTTTGCTTCTCTTCTTTTCACAGCTATTTGTAAGGCCTTCCCAGACAGCCATTTTGCTTTTTTGCATTTCCTTTCCAGGGGGATGGACTTGATCCCTGTCTCCTGTACAATGTCATGAACCTCATTCCATAGTTTATCAGGCACTCTATCTATCAGATCTAGGCCCTTAAATCTATTTCTCACTTCCACTGTATAATCATAAGGGATTTGATTTAGGTCATATCTGAATGGTCTAGTGGTTTTCCCTACTTTCTTCAATTTCAGTCTGAATTTGGCAATAAGGAGTTCATGGTCTGAGCCACAGTCAGCTCCTGGTCTTGTTTTTGCTGACTGTATAGAGCGTCTCCATCTTTGGCTGCAAAGAATACAATCAATCTGATTTTGGTGTTGACCATCTGGTGATGTCCATGTATAGAGTTTTCTCTTGTGTTGTTGGAAGATGGTGTTTTTTATGACCAGTGCATTTTCTTGGCAAAATTCTATTAGTCTTTGCCCTGCTTCATTCCGTATTCCAAGGCCAAATTTGCCTGTTACTCCAGGTGTTTCTTGACTTCCTACTTTTGCATTCCAGTCCCCTATAATGAAAAGGACATTTTTTGGGGGGTGTTAGTTCTAAAAGGTCTTGTAGGTCTTCATAGAACTGTTCAACTTCAGCTTCTTCAGCATTACTTGTTGGGGCATAGACTTGGATTACTGTGACATTGAATGGTTTGCCTTGGAAACAAACAGAGATCATTCTGTCGTTTTTGAGATTGCATCCAAGTACTGCATTTCGGACTCTTTTGTTGACCATGATGGCCACTCCATTTCTTCTGAGGGATTCCTGCTCGCAGTAGTAGATATAATGGTCATCTGAGTTAAATTCACCCATTCCAGTCCATTTGAGTTCGCTGATTCCTAGAATATCGACATTCACTCTGGCCATCTCTTGTTTGACCACTTCCAATTTGCCTTGATTCATGGACCTGACATTCCAGGTTCCTATGCAATATTGCTCTTTACAGCATCGGACTTTGCTTCTATCACCAGTCACATCCACAGCTGGGTATTCTTTTTGCTTTGGCTCCATCCCTTCATTCTTTCTGGAGTTATTTCTCCACTGATCTCCAGTAGCATATTGGGCCCCTACTGACCTGGGCAGTTTCTCTTTCAGTATCCTATCATTTTGCCTTTTCATACTGTTCATGGGGTTCTCAAGGCAAGAATACTGAAGTGGTTGCCATTCCCTTCTCCAGCCGACCACACCCTGTCAGATCTCTCCACCATGACCCACCCATCTTGGATTGCTCCACGGGCATGGCTTAGTTTCACTGAGTTAGACAAGGCTGTGGTCCTAGTGTGATTAGATTGACTAGTTTTCTGCGAGTATGGTTTCAGTGTGTTTGCCCTCTGATCCCCTCTTGCAACAGCTACTGTCTTACTTGGGTTTCTCTTACCTTGGGCGTGGGGTACCTCTTCACGACTGCTCCAGCAAAGCATAGCCATTGTTCCTTACCTTGGATGAAGGGTCTCTCCTCACTGCCGCCCTTCCTGACCTTCAACGTGGGATAGCTCCTCTAGGCCATTCCTCATACCACATATCAATTAAACTACAAGTAAGTAGGAGGTTGAAATATAAAACCTGAACCTATAAAAAATTTTTTTAAATATTGGCAAATTATTCCCTAACCTTGGAGAAAGTGAAACTTTCTGAACTATGACTCAAATCCAGGTACAATAAGGGGGAAAAACTTGATAAACTTGGTTGAACTGAAATTAAAAAAAAAAATGTTGTATGGAAAAAAAATCAGAGAACAGAAAAAGAATTGTTTTTAATGCTGTGAATTAGGTAAAAAGACAAATGACAAACCAAGGAAAATATTTGCAACTTATATAAAAAACAAATACCCCTAAGGCACAAATAAAAACTTCTAAAGATAGAGGAGAAAAACTCCAAGAACTCTATAGAAAAAAATGGGCTGGAAATATAAACGGACAATTCACAGAGAAAGAAATGCAAATCTGAAAAGTATGAAAATATGCTCAATGTCATTCAAAATTTTGCTAGTCATTCAGTCGTGTCTGACTCTTTGTGACTCCATGGACTATAGCCCATCAAGCTCCTCTGTCCATGGAATTCTCCAGGAAAGACTATAGGATTGGGTAGCCATTCCCTTCTCCAGGGGATCTTCCCAACCCAGGAATCAAACCCAGTCTCCTGCATTGCAGTGACTTTTTTACCACCTGAGCTAATTGTTCATAATAAATAAATGTAAAATAAAGACTACACTGAGATACAATTTTTCATTTCAGTTCAGTTCAGTCGCTCAGTCATGTCCGACTCTTTGCAACCCCATGAATCACAGCACACCAGGCCTCCTTGTCCATCACAAACTCCCGGAGTTCACCCAGACCCACCTCCATCGAGTCAGTGATGCCATCCAGCCATCTCATCCTCTGTCATCCCCTTCTCCTCCTGCCCCCAATCCCTCCCAGCATCAGAGTCTTTTCCAATGAGTCAACTCTTCGCATGAGGTGGCCAAAGTACTGGAGTTTCAGCTTCAGCATCATTCCCTCCAAAGAAATCCCAGGGCTGATCTCCTTCAGAATGGACTGATTGGATCTCCTTCCAGTCCAAGGGACTCTCAAGAGTCTTCTCCAACACCACAGTTCAAAAGCATCAATTCTTCAGCACTCAGCCTTCTTCACAGTCCAACTCTCACATCCATACATGACCACAGGAAAAACCATAGCCTTGACTAGACGGACCTTTGTGGGCAAAGTAATGTCTCTACTTTTGAATATGCTATCTAGGTTGGTCATAACTTTTCTTCCAAAGATTAAGTGTCTTTTAATTTCATGGCTGCAGTCACCATCTGCAGTGATTTTGGAGCCCAAAAAAATAAAGTGTGACACTGACACTGTTTCCACTGTTTCCCCATCTATTTCCCATGAAGTGATGGGACCGGATGCCATGATCTTCGTTTTTTGAATGTTGAGCTTTAAGCTAATTTTTTCACTCTCCTCTTTCACTTTCATCAAGAGGCTTTTGAGTTCCTCTTCACTTTCTGCCATAAGGGTGGTGTCATCTGCATATCTGAGGTTATTGATATTTCTCCCAGCAATCTTGATTCCAGCTTGTGCTTCCTCCAGCCTACCCAGCATTTCTCATGATGTACTCTGCATGTAAGTTAAATAAGCAGGGTCATAATATACAGCCTTGACGTACTCAGATGCCAAATTCCTAAGGGTTGATCACAGAGTCTATTGGCAAAGCTGTGGGAAGCAGTCAGTCTTCCATGGTCCTGGTGACAATGTGAAATGGTTCAGTCCCAATGGAGGGGACATCACCCCTATCTAGCAAAATTACACCTGCCTTTACCCTCTGATCCAGCAATTCCACTTCTAGGAATCTCCATAATACCCTGGCCAAAATATGAAAAAACAAATGCACGGTTACATACTATAGCGCTGTTTACAAGAGAAAAGGACTGGAAACAACCCAAATGGCCATCATTAGGAAGCTCATTGAATAAACCATGGGACATCCACATAACTGAGTATTGCAAAGCTATAGGATGCAATGGGGATCATCCCTGGCTATAGCTGTAGAATGGTTTTCAGGATTTGTTAAGTGAGAAAAGATGGGTGGAGAAAAGAATAGTATGCTTTTGTTTATCATTTATGCTATTTGCTTATATTGAGAACCATGAAAGAATAAACCATACATTGAAATAAATGACTATTTTGGGGGGAGGGAGGAACTAGTGTAATGTGAAAGAAGATGAAAGCTAGCCTTGTTCAATCTATTCCGTTTTGTAGATTTGACTTTGGAACCATGAAAATGATTTATGTAATTATAAAACTGACTTATAAAACAAAATTTAAAAAGCAATCTTTAAGAGTTGAAAATAAAAGGAAACAAATAAACCCAACTGTGTGTTGAGTTGGCAGCATAACCAAGGAGAGAAGGACTCTTCCAAGTGACTTTTAAATGTGGTAACTTGACTGTGTGTTCCTGGTGAGTATACTCTTAACATATTGTTGACCAGAGATGTAATAACAGCACAGACGTTAGTTCCTGCAGGCCTGACGCCCGTCGATAACGTGTTAGGGGCCAAAAGGACTGCAAAAAGAAGTCTTGTGTTGTTTCCAATAACCGTATTGTTGGTCCTAGTGCTTGCATTATTATTCTGATACTGCTTTAAGTAGGGTGTAGGATAAAGCAAATAAATAATGATGTTGGCATCATTGAGAAATGGGATTTTTGGCATGAGTATAAATACAGTTGTAAAATCAAGAAATTTAAGTAAAATTGTATTAGTTCTGGTTTTGAATTAGGAATATGAACTCATATTTTTATCAAGCCCTGTCCACTCAAGACACTGGGGACCAATGCCTAAACCAATACTAATGATTATATCTAGTACTGAAATTGTGGTTCTGCTAAAAGGTTCTTGGCAAGATGGTGGATTCCATGTTTGGGAGGAAATAAACAAGATGAGCCTGGGGCAACTCGTCATAAGTGAAAGCAGGAAGCTATCAAAGACTAGAAGGGACTTGTCAAAAGGACTCAGGAGCCAACTTGCAAAAGCTTCCACAGGGCAAATATTTTAACATCAATAAAGATAACTAAGATGAACGGAAATGCATCAAGTATGTTTAAATCTGGGAGTTCCAAATGGTACTGAAAAAAATCACTGGTCACTTTGGGAGAATACTAAGAAATAACTCGTTGTTTTGAAAATTGGAAAATAAAGGAACGAATAATGCATTTATCCTGTTGTTTCTATGTGAACTGTACCTCAGAGAACAAAAGAGTTGATGAGAGGAAGTTTCTTTTTATACAAGAATTACAGCTAATGAAGAGGAATGAGAGGAGGGGTATAGCCAGGGAAAAGAAGCCTCAGCTTTTGTTGCCCCTGCCTGGAGTCAGAGGCTGGAGAAAAGAGAACTGTTGTGCAAACCCCAGTGAATTAATGGATCTAGGAAATGATCCTCAATGGCTGCAGACATTGCAAAATAGAGAAAACGCAGCTGATGGAAAAACATAATATTGCTTTTGAAGTGGTTTTGTGGACAATTCAAACCTGAATCTGATTAAGACTCTAGATCCAAGTACCAACTGCAGGAAGGACAGGGATCAGAGGAACATACAGATTCCATGGGGATGCAACTGATGAGGGGAAATACAGCACAATGACCTAGTTTCTTTAACAAAAATTTCAAGGATATTAAAAAACAGAGATGAGGAAAAGCTTATAAATTATATATTAAAAAAAAACTTTAGAAACTAAAAATCAATCACATAGTATAGACCTAGTTTGAATATTTCTTCAAACAAATAATTTTAAAATGTTTAAGAAAATCTAGGAAATGTGAATGCTGGGATATTGACTAGATAATTTGGTAATAATGCAGAGTATTATTCATTCTTTTTAAAGGTGATAACATTATTTAGAGGTGGTATTTTATAGAACATTCTCTGAGATGTACCTATTGAGATATTTATAAATGAATTGTGATATTTGAGATTTAAATAAAAATAAATTATAGTTTGAGGGGGGAGATATATGAGGTATAGATAAAATGAAACTGGCCACAAATGGATTATTTTAGAATCTGGTGATGGTACTTCCAGGCTACTTCATTCAACTAGCCACTCTACTTTTGCAGACATTGAAGTGTCCATAATAAAAATTTGAATAAAAAGTAGAGAATAAGGAAAGTATAGAGCAGCCTTTCTTTCATTTCAGAATAGCTTTATCCAGTTATACATAGTCCACACACACAAAAAATGAATCTGGACTTTCAAGTGTCCCTATGAACAGCTCACTTGAACCTTTAAAAAAATATTCAGCGATCTTTATTTCAGTTCACCTCAAGTTTATTACCATCATAATGATTTTTTTTAAAAAAGCCAAATTAAATCCAAGTTATCTGGGGATTGATTATAAAAGGGTGATTTCAGCCTATTCTTAAAATTTTCTTTTTACAAATGACTTGGAACTATCAGTGCTAAACAGAGGCAACTAACCAACCACCACACAAAGACTGATCTCAGATAATGATAAGTCTTCCCTCGTCCCTTCTGTCTTGTCCCATCTGTTTCAGTTTTGAGGGTGAGCAAGTAATATGTTTTCAATTTACAAATTGCCCTTGATAAGACTGTGATAATCGTCAGTATCAGAGTTTTGAGGGATGCATAGCATAATAATGGATTTATTATTAAATGTTCCTTGGGTTGAACTCATTTGAAAATTAAGGCTTACACATAGATCCTATTACCCTCTAAATAGAAGTACATTATTTGTGGTAAACAGCTTAAGCCTTTGTAAGTTTTTGTTTTTTTTTTTTTTTACTTATTTTTGGACGTGCTGGTTCTTTGTTGCTTCAGGCCCTCATTCTCTAGTTGCCGTGCACTGGCTTTTCTCATTGCAGTGGTTTCTTGTGGCAGAGCTCCAGTGTGCGTAGGCTTCAATAGCTGCTGCACGTGACACTGTCGCAGAGCAGAGTGTCCCCTGTTTTGGCAGGTGGATTTTTAACCACTGGACCACCAGGGAAGTCCTTGGTTGTTTAAAAGTTTGATGGCTAGGATCTTGCCTGGCTTTATTCAGTCGCTAAGTCATATCTCTTGGCAACCCCATGGACTGTAGCCCACCAGGTTCCTCTGTCCTCCACTATCTCCTGGAGTTTGCTTAAACTCATGTCCATTGAGTGGTTGATGCTATCTAACCATCTCATCCTCTGCCACTCGCTTCTCCTTTTGCCTTCAATCTTTCCCAGCATCAGGGTCTTTTCCGAGAAGTTGGCTTTTTGCATCAAGCGAGCGACTTCACTTTCACTTTTGCTCTTTCATGCATTGGAGAAGGAAATGGCAACCCACTCCAGTTTTCTTGCCTGGAGAATCCCAGGGGCAGGAGAGCCTGGTGGGCTGACGTCTATGGGGTCACGCAGAGTCGGACACGACTGAAGTGACTTAGCAGCAGCAGCAGCAGCAGACCAAAGTAATTGGAGCTTCAGCTTCAGCAACAGTCCTTCCAATGACTATTCAAAGTTGATTTCCTTTGGGATTAACTGGTTTGATCTTGTTGCTCTCCAAGGGACTCCCAAGAGTCTTCTAGAGCACCACAGTTCGAAAGCATCAGTTCTTCTGTGCTCAGCATACTTTATGGTCCAATTCTCACATCCATACATGATTACTGGAAAAACCATCAGATCAGATCATATCAGTCGCTCAGTTGTGTCCGACTCTTTGCGACCCCATGAACTGCAGCACACCAGGCCTCCCTATCCATCACCAGCCCTCGGAGGTCACTCAGACTCATATTCATCGAGTCAGTGATACCATCCAGCCATCTCATCCTCTGTGGTCCCCTTCTCCTCCTGCCCCCAATCCCTCCCAGCATCAGAGTCTTCTCCAATGAGTCAACTCTTCGCATGAGGTGGCCAAAATACTGGAGTTTCAGCTCTAGCATCATTCCTTCCAAAGAAATCCCAGGTCTGATCTCCTTCAGAATGGACCGGTTGGATCTCCTTGCAGTCCAAAGGACTCTCAAGAGTCTTCTCCAACACCACAGTTCAAAAGCATCAATTCTTCGGCGCTCAGCCTTCTTCACAGTCCAGCTCTCACAGCCATACATGACCACAGGAAAGACCATAGCTTTGACTAGGCGAACCTTTGTTGGCAAAGTGATGTCTCTGCTTTTGAATATGCTATCTAGGTTGGTCATAACTTTCCTTCCAAGGAGTAAGCATCTTTTAATTTCATGGCTGCAGTCACCATCTGCAGTGATTTTGGAGCCCAGAAAAATAAAGTCTGACACTGTTTCCACTGTTTCTCCATCTATTTCCCATGTAGTGATGGGACCAGATGCCATGATCTTCGTTTTCTGAATGTTGAGCTTTAAGCCAACCTTTTCACTCTCCACTTTCACTTTCATCAAGAGGCTTTTGAGTTCCTCTTCACTTTCTGCCCTAAGGGTGGTGTCATCTGCATATCTGAGGTTATTGATATTTCTCCCAGCAATCTTGATTCCAACTTGTGTTTCTTCCAGTCCAGCATTTCTCATGATGTACTCTGCATATAAGTTAAATAAACATGGTGACAATATACAGCCTTGACGTACTCTTTTTCCTATTTGGAACCAGTCTGTTGTTCCATGACCAGTTATAACTGTTGCTTCCTGACCTGCATACAGATTTCTCAAGAGGCAGATCAGGTGGTCTGGTATTCCCATCTCTCTCAGAATTTTTCACAGTTTATTGTGATCTACACAGTCAAAGGCTTTGGCATAGTCAATAAAGCAGAAATAGATGTTTTTCTGGAACTCTCTTGCTTTTTCCATGATCCAGCGGATGTTGGCAATTTGATCTCTGGTTCCTCTGCCTTTTCTAAATCCAGCTTGAACATCAGGAAGTTCACAGTTCACATATTGCTGAAGCCTGGCTTGGAGAATTTTGAGCATTACTTTACTAGCGTGTGAGATGAGTGCAATTGTGTGGTAGTTTGAGCACTCTTTGGCATTGCCTTTCTTTGGGATTGGGATGAAAACTGACCTTTTCCAATCTTGTGGCCACTGCTGAGTTTTCCAAATTTGCTGGCATATTGAGTGCAGCACTTTCACAGCATCATCTTTCAGGATTTGGAATAGCTCAACTGGAATGCCATCACCTCCACTAGCTTTGTTCGTAGTGATGCTTTCTAAGGCCCACTTGACTTCACATTCGAGGATGTCTGGCTCTAGGTCAGTGATCACACCATCATGATTATCTGGGTCGTGAAGCTCTTTTTTGTACAGTTCTTCTGTGTATTCTTGCCACCTCTTCTTAATATCTTCTGCTTCTGTTAGGTCCATACCATTTCTGTCCTTTATCGAGCCCATTTTTGCATGAAATGTTCCTTTGGAAAAACCATAGTTTTGAGCATATGAACTTTTGTTGGCAAAGTGATGTCTCTGCCTTTGAATACACTGTCTAGGTGTGTCATAGCTTTTCTTCCAAAGAGCAAGCATCTTTTAATTTCATGACTGCAGTCACGTTTACACGTTACTTTATCCATTCTTTGGATTTTTGGATCACTGTCCTTGCCTATACTAGACCTGCCTGGGTGTGCAACGTTTCTTCCAAGGAGTGCACCAATTATATCTGTTGTAATGAAAAAAGTTCTTTCAAATGTTTTTGAAGATAATTTCTGTCAATTCTACTTCTCCGGCAATAGTGAAATGAGTAGCTGGAAGATGATTAAGGCATGTAATGTGTTTTTCTGAGTCTCTTGGTTGTTGGCTTTCTTTGAGCAGTGATAGATTGCTTTAAACAAATTCATTGTAGGAGTTAAAAGACCTGATGAATTTATATTGAACTAATTTAATTACAAAATACTTATTTACTTGATAAAAAGGATGCCTGAAGGAGATTCCCATCAATAGCCGATTCCCCTTATCGTGTTCACAGTTTAATTTCTTTTGCTACAATTTTGTTTACATCAAATTTCCAGATCCAAGTGCATGGTGTGTACTAGCAACATACATTTTGTCTCCATTAGTTAATCCTTACACTGTGCATTCACAAGGGAAGGTCTTGGTGGATAACCTGAATCAGTGGTCTCCCCCGTTTGGTGTCCAGGAATGTACATGCTGGTCCCCGGGGAAAGGAAGTATTGGAACTTATATTTGCATTTGTTTTTATGAGGAAAAACTGAATCATACTGATACTTGATAGGACTTATGGAGTGCACATAGATAATTTTAAAATAAATATACATGTATCAGGGCTGTGTGTTCACAAAGGTTGTTTTGGCTGGCTTGCATTCTGACTGATGAGCGCCTAGGGTGTCATTATATATTTTGAACTTCAGACTAGGTTGTGAGCTGCTGCCGCTAAGTCGCTTCAGTCGTGTCCGACTCTGTGTGACCCCATAGATGGAAGCCCACCAGGCTAGCTTCAGCCTTTAGATTATGCGTAATGAAAGCCATTGATGACTTTTAAGCAGAGGGAGGACATGATCAGAGATGCATTTTATTTAGTTATTGGTTTGTTTTTGGCGACGTGGCATATGGGATCTTTGTTCCCCAACCAGAGATCAGACTCAAACCCCCTGCATTGGGAGAATGGAGTCTTAACCACAGAACCACCAGGGATGTCCCAAGAGGTGCATTTTAGAAAGGTGGCTTGTGCAGAATGAATTGGAGAGGGGCAGAAACAGAGCAAGGAGACTAGTCAGGAGACAAGTGTAGTACCCTGGGGACTCCACAGTTGTGAGATTAAAACTTGACCAGGGGGTGGTGCAGCCCACGTGGACAGACCTGGTGCTTTTGATAGCATTTTTGATGCAATTTTTTTTTTTTTAATATTCTGTTACATGTGCCCTGTGACTTTATGGGACATATTTGGTTATTCAGTACCGTGATGGGATGTGTGTTGTGGTTAATAAAGATGTGCCCTAAATACATGGTTTATTTTTTCAGAATTTGAATAGAGAAAAATCAATTTAATAGCAAAAGCCGACTTGGCTGCTCGTCTGCTGAGAGCAGAGGCTTGTGGAGCCCTTGAGTCACGACTGCTCTCAGACAGTTGTTGACTTGCGTTATTATCGGTCTTTCTCACTTGGACGTAAAGGCAGACACTGTCGATCGCTTTCCAGCCCAGAACCAACTCTGACATGTAGGAGGAGCTCAATAAATCTTTAAAACGTGCTCAACTTGGGACTTGCCCGTCGACATCAATTATCCTTGTTCTGAAGCCTCCCTGGCCCGCGTTTGTGTTGTGGGAGAGATCCCCTGGAAGGGTGGCAGGGCTTAGTGTGCGTGCCCTGGGCACTGTACAGTTTGGAAGAGCTCTCATTTGGAAAACAACCAATATTTATTTATTTATTTTCCAAGCATTTTCCTGGCTATGGAAGATGAGCTGGGGAGGAAATGAGATGTAGGCGTGTGGTACCAAAATGGCCACTGGCCTGACTGCAAGCAAGTAGTGTTGAGGCCCCTGAGCAGGTCTAGGAAGGGCGGTGGGGGTGGCGGGGCTGTTAATGAGGACAGAGGTGCTTATGTTTTTGAGCATCATCCATTATGCATCCATTATCACTTCTTTGGGGGTTTTATTTTATTTTGTTTTTCTGAAGGAACAATTGAAGAAGTATATAATCTGGTTTCCTTCCTCTCTCCGTCTGTGCCCCTGTTTTGTTTGGTAGACTATTTCATTAATTTATGTGGATTACAGGCTAGCAATTTAAAAATAGCAATGGCTAAGATGTATTGAGCTCTTACTATGGGCTGGGTATTGTCCTAAACAGTAAAACGGCTCAGCTACTTGCAGCTGACAATGCCCCTCTGTGTGGTGCCCCATTTTGCAAATGAGAGAACAGAGACTTCTTGAAATTTTCTTTATTGTTAAAAAATTTCTTGGCTGCACTGTGCAGTATGTGGGATCTTAGTTCCCCGACCAGGGATTGAACCCACGTCCCCTGCACCAAAAGTATGGAGTCTTAACTGCTGAACCACTGGAGAAGTCTCAAGAGAACAGAGACTTTTTGAGGAGGCCACAGTAGGTGTGCACACTTTCGCCCTGTCAGAGTTCATAAATGGTGGGCCTGAGAACTACACCGCAGTGGGCTGACTCCAAAGCCCCTGGATGTAACTACCACACTATACCACCTCCTCCTGTAGTGTGATTTAACTCTTGCTTTCCTGGAGTCATTTCATTGCAACACCCAGAAGAGCATTTTTAGTACAGTAGGCTCACTCCTTCGGGGCACCTGGGGCTTAATCTGGATGCGGAATTCTTGGAGTGCAAGGGCAGTGCTGTGTTCATCTTCATATCCTTATGCCTCTCCTAGGACAGCTACCCAATAAATAAATACCCACTGCCTGAAACTCAGATGACCTCATTTCCCTTGTGGCTCAATCCTCGGGCTGTACAGGGTAGTGCCAGAAAGGATTTGACATTTATTTAGACTTTTTGGAAATGTGAGAGCTCAGATGAGCATGGCAGTGTGCCTACACGGTCCAGAAAGGCTGCTTCAGTGGCCTGTTGTATCTTTGGGTGCATCCTAGTGAAACCTGATCATGGCAGGAGTGACTCAAGATGGACTTGCCGATGCCATAAAATTCCACTCGGAGGTGAAAAGCCGGAGAACCAAGTTCCAAGGAAACAATGAGGATTTTAATTGGTTTCATGGCAAGTGGAATTGCCTGGTTTTTCCTGCTTGTTCCGCTGTCACCATTGCACTGCTCTGCTCTGAACTGGGCACAAAGGCTGGTGGATGTGGGTGGTGGGGCTTGGATGCTTTGCTGAGTCTTGGCTGGCTGATGACCACTGTGGTGGCTGCATGGCACAGATAGGAGGGGTGGGGCTATCTATTGTCCTTCCACCCTTTTACGTAGGCCACACCTGCTTTTTAGTCTAGAGGGCTTTTCAACTGGGATCCCACAAGCAGCCCCTAGGGTGGTATATCTGTCTTTTAAGGTTTAGTTCCTTAACCAGTTGGCAGCTATTCATACAGAGCTGTTGAATGGGTTAAGAAGTATAGTGAGGAGTGACTTGTAACTTTGGGATCCTCCCAGGCCTCACCCCAACATGGCGTCAGTGTGGTCCACTAGGACCTGACCTCAGGACATCCATGTGGCAGTGAGCATTGGGCAAGAGTAATCAGTTACAGCTCAAGATATCTCAAGGGACAGAAATCCTAACTTGATGACAAGGGGTGACAAGCAATTGGACCCCAAGCACACTTTACATTGCATTATCAGGGGGAGAGGTTACATTTTGGTTTTAAAAATACCCAGAAGTTTATCTTTTTTTGGAACTGCTGTAGTATAGGATGGAGAACAGTTGCTGGAGGAAGAATTAAGAGCTATGTTTTGAAGAATCAAAGCAACAATTTGTATTTTTACCTTGTGCTTAGTAGGCACTCAATACATATTTGATGAGCATTACATAAAGAAAAACCTTGGGCTAAGTGCTTAACCTCTCTGGATCTCATTTTCTGTATCCATAGAAGAGTAAATCTGGATCACATGATTTGATAGTCTTTCTAAGTTTTGACGATCTGTGGCTATATTTTTTTCCTTTTTTTTCCTTCCACATTGAAGGAGGAGAGATTTAATTAAGCAGAGTTCAATTAAGTCAGCATATCTTAGATGAGATCAGACTTTAAGGCATCCTTTTAATCAGACACTTTATAAACGGTGAGTTGACAGGTGCCTGGGGAGTGTCAGAGACACCAACAAGAAATTCAGAGGTCAGTGTTGTCAGAGGTTGGCTGTAGTAATTTAGTCCAATATGGATGGTGGCGCTAGTGGTAAAGAATCTGCCTGCCAATGCAGGAGACACTGGTTCAATCCCTGGGTTAGGAAGATCCCCTGGAGGAGAGCATAGTAACCCACTCCAGTATTCTTGCCTGGCGAATCCCATGGACAGAGGAGGCTGATGGGCTGCGTTCGATAAGGTCACAAAGAGTCAAACATGATTGAAGCAACTTAGCACACGCATGGATGGTAGAATTTCATAGTTGGGAATGTGGATCAGACTACTCAGACTGAGTCTGGATCCTGGTTTTTCCACTTACCAGCATGTCTTTATGGGGCTTCCCAGGTGGCATTAGTGGTAAAGAACCCGGTTGCCAATGCAGGAAACATAAGAGACCTTGGGTTCGATCCCTGGGTCAGGAACATCCCCTGGAGGAGGGCATAGCAACGCACTCCATTATTCTTGCCTGGAGAATCCCATGGACAGAGGACCCTGTCAGGTTACAGTCCATAGGGTTGCACAGAGTCAGACACGACTGAAGTGACTTAGCATGTGGTGTGTCTTTGAGCAAATGTCTCCTCTTAAACTTCTGTTTACGTGACCCCATGATAATGACTCACCTTTCCTCATACCATTGGAGGAAGGGTTGAATAGAAATGTCACTAAAGCACGTGGCACAATGCCTAGTATGGAGGCCAAGCACACATTTGAGAGACAGAAAAAGGACATGTTCTCCATGTACCTAATATTGCAACGGTATTTTCCAGAATTCTCTATTTACTCCAGAATGGGGGAGAATGCCTCAAAATATCTTTTATGAAGAAGATGCCTTAACAACATGATATTCCTTTTTCTGACTCAATCGTCACCCAATTCAAATGTGGTTTCCCTTTATTTCAGGGAAGGAATGTATTGACCTACCAATGGGATCATTCCAGTCTGTTAACAGTTTATTGTTTCTCATTAAAAATCCATACATTGGCATTCTCATTATATACTAGTCTTTTATGAGTTTAGTTACTGAGAGTTCATTATCCAGGGTTTTCCCAGCTCCAGGAACTAACCAAATCTACTGAAACAAAGTTCCTGGAGCAACAAAGGGGAAGGTCACATCCTGGACTGAGGTCCATACCCCCGTGGGACAGCCTAACGGATATTTGACTCCCCTGGATTACACTGAGATTACACATTTTTGACCCTCTGCGGACTTTCCTATGAAGTAAAGGATCTGCACCGGGACCACTTGAGTTACAAAGCCCACCGATACAGCCTAGGTGCTGGATCTGTTACTAGTCCCTGCTGATTCAGAGCATCCAAATGCAAAACTTAAGAATGTCCAGTAAGTGAAGCAGGAACTCTTCTACCTTGGACAATAGTTATAATCGCCTTGTGTTGATTGGCACTAAGCCAAGAGAACTGCATTTTTACAATGATTATGAAATGAACACAGAAAGCACGTGAGATGTTGGAAGCAACAGCTTGAAGCCATCACTTATCTCCCTCCCCTCACTTAATCCTTTCAAGCATCCTGCCATGGGGATTTTAAATGAAGATATCCTCATTTGATAAGGAGGGACCTGATGTTCAAAGAGGTAAGAAACACCCGTAAACTCTTGGCTATTACAGGGCAGAGCTGGGGCTCAAACCCAGGTCTTTGAGGTCAAGCTTGGATCTTTTTATCTTTGCACTAGATTTGGGGTTGTCACGTGTATGGATATGTATCAGAATTTGCTGAGGAAATGTTTATGATTTTTATGAAAATGTCAGAGGCAAAATTCAGATCATCTTTACATCTTTCAAGTAGAAAAGGCAGTTGTTGGCTGTTTAGGAGAAGGGACAAGCTGTGTTATGGCAGGTCCTCAGCCAGGCTGAGTTTGTTGTGCCCAGTATTCCAAGATGCAGGAAGGTATAGCATGGCAATGGGTTGTAAACCAGTCTTCTTGCTTCACTTGCTTTCTCATGTGGAATTCTCTTAAAAGGCTATATAAAGAAAGAAGGGTAACACAAGTTTATACACTGATTTTGATTACTTTTGTTGGTTTGTATGAAACAGTAGCAAATTGCCAGCAATGCTCCCCTGACACACCTTTCAGAATGAGCAGGTACCAATCCTGTTCATTGATAAGTCTCTAATTTCACCCACAAGAATCCAACAAGTGCCCTCTCTACAATAGCAGTTTTGTGCTTCACACATTGTCATGGGTGAGCTGTTCTGGGCTTATAAAAAAATTTTACTTCCCATTTCCCATCCTATCAGCAATGAAAATATGGATAAATGTCAAATAATGTGCTACCTCTGTCAAGACAGATAGCACACCTGTGACCAGGTACCTGTGAGAAGGCACTAGTTCAAGACTGGGTCATTCAAGCGCCACGTTGATCACTCGAGTCCCACAGAGTGTGTGCTGGAGGGTGAGAGCGAAGCGCCTCACACTCACTGGGAAAAGCCTGATAAAGAACTTTCCATGGTTTTACCAAGGCTGATGCCTGATGCAGGCTTTGGGTCTAAAAATTGTGCAATTGAGTTGGCCACCTGATGCAAAGAGCCAACTCATTGGGAAAGACCCTGATGCTGGGAAAGCTTGAGGGCAAGAGGAGAAGGGGCGGCAGAGGATGAGATGGTTGGATGGCATCACTGGCTCAGTGGACATGAGTCTGAGCAAACTCCAAAGATGGTAAAGGACAGGGAATCTGGTGTGCTTTAGTTCATGGGGCTGCAAAGAGTCAGACACAACCTAGTAGCTGAACAACAACAAGGTGTGATGGAGGAAGAGTTGGCTTCTCAAATCCTCATGTTGATGTCTGGAGCCTGTACTTGCCAGAATGGAGTAAAACAAAAGGAGCATCCAGTATACATGTCAGCATGATGCATCCTAGGAAAATCTTGTTAAGGAGTCAGATATTCCAGAGGTGCTGATGAGCAATGCATTTAGTCAGTGCTTTGGAAACCAAAGAGCCAGTTTCATCTGAACTATTGTTTCTTCCTAAAAAAAAAAAAAAACCACAACCCTAGGGAAACGTTCTGCTGCCCTGTTTGATGCCAGTGAGCTATTTTCACCCATGCTGTGTGTAGATGCCGTGTATAACTTGTGTGCTGGGAGGATCCTTGAATGTCCCTTCATTATAGTGCAGACAGACTATCATTATAGATTTTTAAGACCTGCAGAGAAGGCCTCCAGCTTTGTGGGCCCAGAGCTTAAAAATCTTCCCTGACAAGTGATTTCTTTTTTATGCTTCACCTCTTTATTGAATGAATCAAGATTTACTGAGTAGTCACTACGTGCAGCAACAAAAATAATAACAGCAACAATAATCATGATAGTACAATGATGTCCGGATCCTCAGTGCTTTCTTCATTTCAGGCAGATGGCTAAGTGCTAGACATGTATTATTTTATTTAATCCACATGGCACACTACTCTAATCTCCATCCCACAGAAAAAGAAAGTGATGGCAGAGCACATTGGACATACGGGGGTCATACAACCTACTTGGACAGAGGTGTCACTTTTAAGCAGACTCTGCTGCTGCTGCTGCTAAGCCGCTTCAGTCGTGTCCGACGCTGTATGACCCCATTGACGGCAGCCCACCAGGTTCCCCTGTCCCTGGGATTCTCCAGGCAAGAACACTGGAGTGGGGTGCCATTGCCTTCTCCTATCGTTCCACAAATCTTTGTTGAGCACCTTATATGTGCCACTTGATATGTGAGGACCCTCTGGAGACAGTGGGGGCTCTGATCTCAAGGATTGTCCTTCTGAAGGATTACGACATGTGCGTAAGCAACTCTAGTGTTAAATGGCTCAAAACCCCAAGTCATCTTGCATAGAAATGACATATCAAAGAGTATCTGTCACAAACTCTGTGTGGAATCCAGACACCGATTGTTTTGTAATGGGGACTCAGCAATTTCTACCGCCCGCCCTCTCTGCCTCTGCCTGTCACCTTTCTGTCCAGCCTCCTTGAGTTCCTAGACCCGGTCTCTGTACAGACCTGTTTTGCCATGAAGCAAGCTTTCTGTAAGATGCAGTTTCCCTTGGCACAGTCTGCTCTCCTCAGTCTAGAGAGTTCTTTTTCGTTTGCTTATTTTAATAGCTTTGTTGAGATATTATTTGTGTACCTACAGAAATGGTGTAATTCAGTGGTTTTTATATTCACAGATATGTGCAACTATCATTAGAATTAATTTCAATACTTTTCAACTGCAAAAAGAAGTCTTATATCCAGTATCAGTCACTCCTCATTTTCCCCAAGACCCCAGCCCCTGGAAACCACTGTCTACTTTTTGTTTCTGTAGATTAGCTTATTCCAGAGATTTAATGTAAATGGAATAACATACTATGTGATCTTTTATGAATGGCTTCTTTCATTTAGTGTCAGGTTTTTAAGGTTCATTTTTGCTGTAGCATGTACCAGGACTTCTCTTTTCAGACTGTTTTCCGAAAGTGGTGGTGGTGTTGTGTGACTAAGTAGTGTCTGACTCTTTTGTGACCCCACGGGCCGTCCCCTACCAGGCTCCAATGTCTGGGATTTCCTAGGCAAGAACACTGGAGTGGGTTGCCAATTCTTTTTCCAGGGGATCTTCCTAACACAGGGGTCAAACCCGAGTCTACTGCATTGGCAGGCGGATTCTTTACCACTGAGCTACCTGGGAAGCCCTTTCCAGAAGTAGCTGCATCATTTCACATTCTCACCAGCAGTGTATGAGATTTCTGATTGTTTCACATCCTCACAAACACTTGCTACCTGTCTTTTAGATTCTAGCCATTCTCTGGGTGAAGTGGTATCTCATTGTGGGTTTGGTTTTCATTTATCTGATGACTAATGATGTTGAGCGTCTTTTCATGTGCTTTTTGGCCATTTGTATATCTTCTTTGGAGAAATACCTATTCAGATTTTTGGCCCATTTGTAATTTTTCTTGTCTTTCTGTTATTGAGTTGTAAGAGTTCTTTGCATGTCCTATTAGTATATACAAGTCTTGTATTAGCTATGTATATGATTTGAAGGTAGTTTCTCCCATCCTGTGGGTTGTCTTTTTACTTTTTGGATAGTGTCCTTTGGAACACAAAAGGTGTCAATTTCAATGAAATCTAATTTATCTGTTTCTTATTTTGTTACATGTGCTTTTGACGACATAGTTAAGAAACCAGGGAGTTCCCTGGTGGCCCAGTGTTAAAGAATCTGCCTTGCAATGCAGAGGATGCAGGTTCAATTCTTGGTCAGGGAACTAAGATCCCACTTTCCACAAAGCGACTAAGCCTGTGTGCCCCAACTAGTGAGCCCATGCACCACAACCAGAGACTCCATGCACCACATCGAAAGATCCCACGTGATGCAACAAAGACTCCCTGTGCGCTGCAACTAAGACCTGCTGCAGCCAAATACAATTAATTTATTAATTAACAATATCCTATTTATATTAAAAAAGAATCCATTGCCAAATCTGAGACCATAGCTTACTCCTGCTTTGAAAGTTTTATGGTTTGAGTTCTTACATTTAGGTCTTTATTCATTTTGAGTTTTTCTTTTTTTTTTTTTTTTTTTTTTAATGTGATGTAAGGTAAGAATACAACTTCATTCTCTTCTTATAACTATCCAGTTTTCCCGGTACCATTTATTGGAAGATTCCTCTTTCTCCACTGAATGGTCCTGGTACTCTTGCAGACATCAGTTAACCATAGATAGATGCAGTTATTTATGGGCTCTCAGTTCCATTCCTTACCTCTGTCATTACCCCGGTACCACACTGGTGCTTTGGGTCACACTGTTACCAGTACCACGCTGCTGCCAATCTATCATATGCCAATAACACACTGCTACTCTTGCTTTGTAGTAAGTTTTGAAGTCAGAAATGTGATTCCTTCAACTTTGTTCTTTTTTGAGATTGTTTTGACTGTTCTGGGTCCTTTGGAATTCTGTATGAATTTTAGGATTAATCAGTTTCTAAAAAGAAACCAGTTGGGTTTCTGATAGGAATTACTCTGAATATGTAGATCACTTTAAGAAGTATTGTTACTTTAACAATGTTAATTTTTTTGCTCCATGACCAAGGGATGTTTCCCCTTTTATTTAGATCTTATTTGAATTTTTCAACAATGCTTTATAATTTTTAGAGTAAAAGTTTTATACTTCTTCTGGTAGATATATTTGCAAGTGTTTTATTCTTTTCGATGCTCTTGTAAGTGGAATTGTTTTCTTAATTTCATTTTTAGATTTATGATTGTCAGTGTATAGGAATACTTTCATTTTTGTATATTGACCTTGTATCCTATAACTTTACTGGACTCATTTATTTGTTCTAATACTTTTTTTCTGGTGGATTTGTTAGCATTTTCTACATACAAGATCATGTCACCTGTGAGAAGAGAGAGTTTTACTTTTAATATGGTTTTCTTTACTTCTTTTTCTTGCCTAATATGACTACAAGTGACAAGAACAAATATTTTCTTGTCTTATTTCTGACTTTTGGGGGAAAGCATCTTGCTTTCACTCTTAAGTTTTATGTGACCTGTGGGCTTTTCAAAGATCCCCTTATTCAGTTGAGATTCCCTCCTATTACTAGTTGGTTGAGAATCTTTATGAGGAGAGGTTGTTAGGCTTTATCAAATGCTTTTTCTGTATAAATTGAATTAATCACATAGATTTTGTTTTTTATTCTATTGATATGGTATATTACATTCATTGATGTGGGGAGCATTAAACCAACCTTGTATTCTTTGGAATAAATTCCACTCGCTTGTGGTATACAACACTTTTTATATGTTGCTGGATCTGACTTACTAGTATTTTGTTGAGGATTTTTGCACCTGTATTTATAAGACATATTTGTCTTTAGTTTTTGCTTTTGTTTTTCTTTTGATGCATTTGTCTGGCTTTGGCATCAGAATAACACTAGCCTCTCCCATTGCCATCTCTAGGTATCCAGGAAACAAATCTCTGTTTATAAACAACCTTGGATGGTACTTGATGCAAACATTGCAATCCACGGGAACCACATGTGTCAGTGCCCCAAAAGACAAACTGAGATTACTCTCTCTGGTCACTCCCACAGCACTTTGTAGATGGAGCCAACAAAGAGTGGTCCTTTGCTGACTTTGCTCCTTCAAAGGGATGTCTGATCCCCAAACTAGTCAGTGCATGAGTATTTCCTGAGAAACTTTTAAAAAATTCAAAAATCATTCCAGACTTCAAGATCTCTGGAAGTGGCACTCAGGAATCTGTATTAAATAAATCTCCCCAGGTGATTATAATGATTGGTCAGATTTTCACTCACTGTTAACAACATGAGGTTGGAGCACTGGACAGGATTTCTCTGCTGAATCTGGACATAGTGGATGATTAGCCAATGCTGTCATCTGCCTAGATCTGTGGTTTACAAAGTTTACAAAAACTTGATTTAGAGTGTGAGATACATTTTACATCCTGACTCAGTACAAAATCTGTACATTTGTGTGTGTGTGTATAAACTAAAACAAAATTCTATGCAAAAATACCTACTCTTATTACAAAAAATATGCTTGGATTTTTTTATATTCTATTCTATTTTCATTCATTAATAAAAAACAATGATCAAAACCCACTAATTAATTTCACAATCAACTAATAGGTTTAAAACCCACAGTTTGAAAACTAAAATCCTAGAATGCATCTCAGAAGTCTTGACATTTTCCCCTATTACTACATTTCTGGAAGCCTCAGTTTCCCCTTCTGTAAAGTGAGAAGAGTTTTAGACAAGATCCACTCTAAACTCTTGGGTTCTGTACATTAGTTAGGTAGTAAGGGTTTCTTTGTGGGCTTCCCAAGTGGCACAGTGGTAAAGAATCCACCCGCCAATGCAGGAGACACCTGAGACTCAGGTTCAGTCTCTGAGTTGGGAAGATCCCCTGGAGAAGGAAATAGCAACCCATTCCAGTATTCTTGCCTAGAAAATTCCACGGACAGAGGATCCTGGTGGGCTACAGTCCGTGAGGTCGCTAGGTCAGACAGGTGAAGGATTGAGCACAGCACAACCGCACACGTGTCTCTCTAGTTGTCCTTTGCTGCTATCAGTTCTCTTACCCTGGCTAAATGTATTATGCTTTCCAATCTATCATTAGCTTAATCTCTGTACCCTCTCCAAGTACCCTGTGTCCCTCTTACATCAGAAAGGCCAGAACCAGCTCCAACAGATGTGTCCTGTACCAAGGGTAACTCAATAAAATCAATCATCTCCTTTCTTCTTACGCTTTTGTCTGCTGTTTATTCTGTTGGAAGCATTAAAGAAAAGAAAAGAAACAACGCATTAGTCTGCACAAGCGATGTTCTTTTCTTTATGCAGTCATTCAATAAATGTTTATCGAGTGCCTGCTAAATGTGAAATGATCTGTGTGTGCTGGGTAAATAGAAAAGTTCAGAAGAATTCCTTTTGAAATAATTCTTATTTTCTTTATTCATACACAGAGATGGAAGAAAGAACAAGGGTGGGTAGGGGTTCCACATCATGTTCCAGTTGTGTAACAGACTACCAGTCTGTGCTGAAGTAGACAGTAGGGTGGAAGGGATAATGCTGTAATTTATATCATCTATCATTTGGGAGAGGCAGTCTCAAATTTTAACTTGGCTCCCAGTAAAGACAGTCTCAAAAACACTCTCAGCTCTGGTGTCAGGATTCTTTTGGATGGAAGTGACAGAAAACCCAGTTTCAATTGGCTTAAGCCATAAAAGATTTTTGTTTATTTATATCCCTGAAAAGTTCAGGATGTTGGTTAAATTCAGCGTACCAGTAATGCTGCAAAGTTTTGGTTTCCCCCATTTCTTGGTTCTGCCTTTCATGATGCTAACTTCATTCTATCTGGTTGTCCTCAGCAATTCCAGGTTCTCTATTGAAGGTGACAACTCTAACTCTAACATCTTCTTCATATTCAGATTAAAAGCGCCCGCTGCTGCCCCAAGAGTTTCATTAGAAGTGATGCTGAATCTCACTGACTGGGTCTCAGGCCTCCTCCTGAACCACCCATGGTGGCTGGGGAAATACACATGCTGTTGGGCCTGGGCCTGGATGGTGCATCCCGCCCACCCCCAGAGGTGGATATAGAGCTCCCTCCAGACCTCATGGTCTGAGCAGTTGGGGAGAGGATGCTCAGGGAGAATCTGGAGACTATTTCTCTGTAGAGGAAGGATAGACCGATAGGGTCTTTGGGGATAAGAAGAGACCTATGCTAATGTCCTCAATTTACCTAGTGGAGAATGGGACTTTAAAAGCAAAAATGACTTATCTAAGGCCCTGCCAAAGATGGCACACTGAAAATGTGAGAAAAGGACAGAGATGTGGAAGAATATCCACCTCTAGCCTCAGGGTGGAACAACTAGGCAGAAAGTATAACCTGCCATAGATTTGTATTTACTTGTGTATTTCCTCATTTCTGTTTTTACTTTCTTCCTCCTTTTAGAGGATAAATAATTGATTTATTCTTTTCTTCCACCACCTTGTTCTTTCCTGATGGACTGCTGCTCTTGTCCTTGGCAGTAATAGAGTTGCTCTTGCCATTGTGACTTGATCAAAGAAGTGGGAGTCATGAATACTGTTTCCTAAAAGGACAGGAGCCTAAAAGTGGTTTGAAGTTTTTCATGATGTGTCATGATTCAAGAAAAAAACAAAACAAAACAAAACAGGAGGCTGCCCCTGCCTGAAAGGAAGCTGGACTCATCTAGGGCAGGGGTTGGCATATTCGCCCTGCTGCCTGTTTCTCTACATCCTGTGAGTGAAAAAAAGATAATGTTTACATTTTTAAATGGTTGGGAAAAACAACAAAGAATAATATTCTGTGACATATGAAAATTCAAGTCCAACTTCAGTGTCCATAAATAAAGCTTTATCAAAATACAGCCATATTCATTCATTTATATATGTCCATACCGGCTTCACACTACAGATGCAGAGTTACGTAGTCATGTTACAGACTGTACTGCTTGCAAAGCCTAAAACATTTACTGTGTGTCCCTCTACAGAAAAATCAGCTTACTCCTGCTCTTGGGGGCAGCCTGTCTGCAGAAATTTGACTAAATAATACCCACACACTCCCAATTCACTTTGCAATATTTTAAGGAAAATGAGGGTGGCATCAGTAAATACATTGCTGACAATGCCACTAGGCAGTGCCAGGGAATTCTGTGTGTTCATCCTGCACCAGGTCACCATCCTGGACCCTGATTTCCATGGATGCTGATAAGCCTTAACCTGGATGGACCTAGGCGTCTGGTCACTAAGATGCACGCGTGGCTACCCTTCTCATAACATGCACTGGAGTTTGAAAAAAATCAAGGTTAGATATTTGTCTCTCAAATTTCTCTTAAGCCCCTGCCCCTTGGGATCTCTTCTTTGCCAGAGGATATTTGGAGGGATCAGAGGCAGCAAATGGAAGGCGGGGCTCTACAGGGTGGCTCATCGTTCTGAGATGTCTGGTTCTTTTGTGGATGATGGTGGTTTTCATGACACCCACACAGTGGTGCCACGTTCTCTGCTAGTAATGTTGCCCCTGGCTTGTAAGCTGGACTCTGCTCTGATTGGTGGTTTTGAAGCCCTGCTTGTGAAAGGGTTTGAGCCACATTGCCCTAAAGGCAGCATGATGCAGACAAGGAGTCACATTTGAGGATCTGAGAGGCGAGCGGTTGAAACCCCCACTAGCTGATTGTCCTTCACAAGTTCTGTAATCTTTTCAAGACTCAGTTTCTTCATTTATAAAACAAGGGTGAGAATATGTTTACTTCAACCTCGTGAACACTCGCCTTTGTTAGCTGTTACTGTAACATCCAACACACAAACATATTTAATGTTGGGAATTGAACTGAAAGAATTTTAACTTTGAACTCTTTCCTTCTTGGTCGAATGATTCACTGCCCATTATCTTTACGATACAATAATGTAAAAAGCCAGTGAAAGGAGTCAGTGTTTGTTTCAATGGACCATTAACTCTTCAGGTCTGATTTTCCTTGTCTTGCTGCTGAAGTCTGCATTAATTTTACATTAAGGAAATATTTGGAAGGCAGTAGCCAAAAGAACAAAAAAATGCACTGTTAATGCCACGGCTGTCATGAGAACTCCAGGAGACCTGATAGAGATGACTTTGTAGTTACAAACTGTGGGTCACTTTTTGTGCAAGGGCATAGCAGGTGCTTGCTTATACCTGACCATAATGGAGGCCTGGCCCCTTCCCCAGGGAGCTCTGGTCTATGCTAAGAGGTCAGGCAGACGTGACTGGGCAATTGAGCCCACATACAGATTCTGAAGTTTCCTGATGGCTGATATAAACATGCCATCTTTCAGTTCTCTTTTCTTTTCAGATTTCCTTGCCAGAGTTTTGATCACACTGTCCAGGCATCAGTAGAGACATTTCTTTTATCTTGTTGCACTGTTTCCCCAGGCCTATCACTGATGGGTGCGTTTAGTTTTTAACCGTCACCTCTGAATCATCTTTAAGTGGGAGCTTGCTTAAAGGTAAATTTGATCATGTCTCTGACTGTTTTAAAATTCCTTCCCGGCTATGACAGTTTTGTTTTGTAATTTAATTGTTGTTTTTATTAAAGTTATACATTAACTTAGGGTTTTCTTTAAAGACAAATAGCAGTACTAGTTTATAAGGAAGAGCAGCTGCCCTCCACCCTACCCCTCCCTAACCTCAATTCGTCTCTCTAAGAGGAGATATTTTCCACTCTTTAGTGGTTTCATATCACTTTTCCCAGTAATACATTTTCACTCTGTGGTTGGCAGAATAATGGCCCCCAAAGATGTCCAAGTCCGAATTCCTGGAAACTGTGAATATGTTAGATTATGCAATGAAGGGGAGTTAAAATTGACTTTAGAATTGATTCCTAATCCGTTCACTTTAAAATAGGGAGATAACTCAGGATTATCTGGATGGGTCCGAGGTAATCACAGGGGACCTTAAAAGTATAAGAAGGAGGCAAAAGTTATGTCAAACTTGACTCATCATTTCAGGCTTTGAAAATGAGACAAGAAAGCCACAGGTCAAAGAAGGTAGGCAACCACTAGGAGTGTGAGAAGCAAGAAAATAGATTCTCCCCTGGATCCTCCAGAGGGAACACTGCCCTGCTGACACCTTGACTCTAGGCCAGAGAGACCCAATTCAGACTTTCAACCTTCAGAACTGTAAGATGATAAATTTGTGTTGTTTTAAGCTACTACATTCTTGGTAATTTGTTGCAGCAGTGATAGAAAGCTAATACATACTTTGATGTCTTGATTTTTTTTTTTTCTTGTTAGTTCTAGAGGTTGTCTGTTGACCTACTATTGTTGAAGGTGAAGACCCTAAACTGTCTTGCCCATACCCTCCTCCTACACTTTGCTCGCTTCTCACATCCTCCCCAACCCTTACATCATCATTTTTCAGTTAGCATATTCAATATGTAATATTGACCTCATCATAGCGGTGTATTTTGGACGGAGTCAGCTAGTGTACTATGACCACATGTCTTTTCTTGTACATCTTTTTCTTTCCACTGGAACTTTGCTTTATGTGTCTGCTTAGTTTTCTAGTGCGTATGTATATATCCCCAAACAATTCACCAGAAGTATAAATCTTCTCGCAGTGTATTTTAACCCATCAACTGATCTCTTTTATCCTTTTTTGTGGAGACATCCTTCATCGCTTTGTTGTTCTTCACTCTTTCACTCCCACCACATCTGTCTGCCTTCCAGGTTTACTTCTTGGCACTAATTCTCTATCTCCTTAATCGCCATTTAGTATTCCCTTTCTCCTACGTTGGAGCCTCTGTATCTTGAATCTCATTTTGTCTTCTTCCTGCTTTGCTATATAAATAAAAATATAAATATTTTGTCTGTATATGTGGAGCACATACTCTGAAGTGTACAGAGAAAATAATACATGAGACTACAGTTTGGAGAACTTGTATAGCTAAGAATGTCTTTATTCTACCTTCAGGCTTAATGGATGGTCTGGTTGGAAATGGAATTCTAGTTTGGAAGCCATCTTTCTTTCAAATTTTGAAAGCTTTGCTCTACAGTCTAACAGTTTAAGAAATCTGATGCTTGAGATTTTAAAGATGATTTTCTCCCCATGGTTGTCTTAGTCCTCTATTCTAGAACACCTCTCTTCTAGAAGGTTGGACCTCTTGGAATTATGCTTTAATTTTCTTGTCTCTTTATTTCCTACCTCTCTGGTCTTTTCTTCCTCTATTTGATCTTCCAAAATTGTTATGTCATTTCTGCTCTCTGCTTTTTAACTTTAAGATTTTTTTTATTGTTCCTGTTTTATGACTACTCCCTTTTTATAGCCTCTGATTCTTATTTCATGGGTAAAATAATTTCTCTTGGCTTTCTGAGAATGGCAATTACAGTGCTCTTTTTTTAAAACATTGCTTTGATTTCCCACAAGTTTATTTATTTATTTTTTACTTTTGTTGCCTTTGATCTCTGGCCTACAAGCTTTCTTTAAGTTAATGGTACTCCTTGACTGTTTAAGAGTTTTACTTTTAAGCGTGTGTATGTGTGTGTGTGTACTCGTGGGCTGCGTACTTGTGCACTCACTGTAGGTTGATCTAGCTTCTTCATTCAGCAAGACCCAAACCTTCGGCACTTGTGGATTTTTCTGTCGAGCTGATTAGGGAGGTGCCTTTCCATCTTCTACTTGGGAGATGAGAGCTTTGCTTCAAGTTTTCTCATGGCTGAGTGAGAGAAAGCTGCTGGAGTTTTTACAGTTGGCTAGGTGACTTGCAGTCATTATTTTTGTAGCCAAAAACGTTACTGTTCCAAGAAGACCCACCTCAGATCTGGTTTTCCCATTGTGTGCAAATATCTCCAGGTATCAGGTGCGGTTGCCTCTGAGAATGGGCACCTGTAGCTTTCCTTTGAAGAGTATCCCATGAGATGCTGGAATGCTCTGCTGACCTGTGCAGCGTTGCAACGCCTGAGAGTTTATATTGACCCTCCCCCAGCCTAGGGCTGTCCTTGACCGATGACTCTCAGGATGGCAGTGTGAAAGCCTAGCAGTCCTGACTCAGGATGAGCAGCTCTGAAGCTTTTCTTACCTTGAGGGTTCTGTGGATTTTGCCTGAAAATTCCCACTTGTTTATCTTCCTTCCTCCTTCCTTGTCCTGCACTTCCTTACTGTCTCCCCTGAACTCTTACTATATCACTTGCCTTCATCTCACAAACTTTTCTGGGAACTCCATCTAAGACATCCCATTTTCAATATGATATCCATGCCTAACATACTTCTCTAGGGCCTCTCTAAGCATCTGAAAGCCTGTCAAGTGGGAGAAAAGTTACATGTAGAATGTGTAGCTCTGAAAGACAGATCTTAGATCTTGGATGGAATTTACCAGGAGGCAGAGTTCAGTTTGCTAGAGGACTTCCTTAATAAGTAGTAAGTTCACCATCCCCAGAGGTACACCAGCCAAGGTGAATGCATGCTTGATGAAGTATCTGAAGATAGGGATTCAAACAATTCATGGGGAGACTGACCTCAGTTCTGTGGATACTTGCATTTCAACATAGGACCTCCTTAATGAAATAATGTGGTGTTGAAGCTGAAAAATCTCTTTGGGGAAGCATATTTTCAATTTTGAAGTTTTGTTTCAGTACCACGTGGTGCTCTTTGGAGACTGTGAGGGTAATTAGAGTTTGCATGATCGTAGAGAGGTGCCCCTGTGTTAATTTCTCAACAGCAATTACAGCTTGATTAAAAGAGTACCTCAACAATTGCAGCAAAAAATACATTGATAGTAAATGCTTTGTGTGTTCTTGGCATTTCTCTGCCTCGTTTTCATTACCAGGGTGTAAGTCAGAATTGAACATTCACACGCATCCAGAATCACGTGCCTGGAGCTCATTGTTCCTGGGATCTGTTTGTCATCCCCTCAGCATTGGTGTGTACACATGCAGCAGAGTTTGCTGATTCAGCCCCAGCAGTCCATTTACAGCTCTCTGACCCAACAACCAGGCATTGTTTTCAGCCACAAAGGCAATCAGGCTGGGCAGGAAGGTAGAGCACTGGTGATTTCATTTCACTGTAAAGACTGATGGTGTGTCTCTGTCAATGAAGACTTTGGAAACTCAAGATCAGGGGACTGTTTACATCACCCCAAGTTGTTCCCCAAAGACTGTTGAGAACTTAGGCAGGAAAAGTAATTCCATCAGCAGATGACATTGCGTGAGTACTTGGTACTCAGGTTCTTGAAAACCTGGACTAAATAAATAAACACTAAATAATCAACTTTTTTAACCTTTAAGAGACAAGAAGTTTCTCTTTCGGGAAATAAACATTACTGTGTCTACTTCCATTTTTTGAGTATTGCAAAACAGCATGGCAGAGTATCTAAACAAACAAATGAGCAAGCAGACAGTGAGCCGAAAAGCTAAGGGTCCTTGAGTCTTGGAAGCAGTTAAAGCCAGGAGGATAAGTTCTTTGAAAAAAAAAAATTCACTTGAAATATAATTAACGTAGAATATTATGTTATTTCTGCACTATATTTGGACTCCAGACACCCTAGATGCACTGCATTGATTGTCTTCCCCTGTAAAATGGGGAATAAATTAGTAACTGTTAGGTTCTGTCTTTCTGTTCATTAAATCAGTCCAACAGCAAATAGTTGTTGAGTCTTCACTACCATCAGAGACTTTCCTAGGAGCCGGGGATACATGATGCTTGATAATACAGATGTAGACCTTGGTGTCATGAGCTTTACCTTCTAATGAAGGAGCTGGAGTATGATAAGACATCAGTTGGTAGGAAGAGCTCTGATGACAGGTTCAGCTCAGTGAGGGACAGGTCACAGGGTTGTTCTTTTAGAAGTGTGGTCAGGAAGACTCTTTAATAAGTTAAGCTGAATGAGGTGAGAAAGTCAACTGTCCTGGTTGATCATGTTCAGGCAGAGAGCTCATAAGTGCAAAGGCCCTGAGGCAGGTTCATGCTTGATGCATTGAAGGAAGAACTGACACAGTAGGAAGAACATGGCATTAAAGGGGACCAGCCATGCCAGGTCTGTGAGTCCACAGAAAGGAGTTTAGTTCTTCCCTGGTGAGGTGGGGAGTCCCAGAAAAATAATGAGTAGGTGTGTGGTACGATCTGATGTGCATTTCACAAGAACCATCTGGCTGCGGAATCAAGAACAGACGAAGAGAAAACGTTGGAAATTCAGGGACAAGTTCAAATGCTCCTTTATAGATTTCAGGGGAGAGAGGGGATGGTAACATAGACTAAGGGTAGCAGTGAGACTCAGGACTTATTTTGAAGATACAACTGACCTATTTAGGGTACAGTAGAGGAGCCATAGTTAGTGCCAAGACTTTCGATCTGTGGCCTATTGACTGGTAAAGCCATTTACTGAACCTGGGCATTGTGCCTGGAACAACTCTACAAATTTTCTGATTTAACTTCACTGAGATTGATGAAGCCACTGCCTGTGGGGTACTCTCTTGGTACCTGAAGATGTACATAATTTCCTCATCTTTGATGTCTGGTTCACATCCTTCCCAAATTAGGGGTGTAGACAGTCTAGTCAGATTGAATGTCCCTGAGGATAATCCCTCTTAAGACTGAAGGCTCTCATGTCCTTGAACACTGTCTTTAGACTTCAAACTTATGAGAATAGGCAGGTCCATGTCTTCTTTGCTTCCGTAAATATAAGTTTGAACAGTTTACTCTCGGCTCACAAGCTCCTATTTGGCTCCACTCTGTCCTTGGCTTCCAGGAAACCTGCCTCTTGATCTTTGCAAGCCTCACTCTCTGCACAGTCCCACACCCTCTCTGTGTAGCAGCATCCTTTCTTACCTGGCATGGACTCATCATTACGGACTTCTTTGATTCCCCCACCCCAAACACCAGTCTCCAATCTAGCCTGAATCAAATCCTCTGCCTTCTCTCTTCTTTCCAAGCCAAGCTCTCTCTGGTCTTGATAGAGAAGTTTCCAGATCTGACTAATAATGACTCTGTGATTCTCTGTTGTTTCCTAAAATTTCTTTCCTCTCCATGCTGTAACTCACCTTTCCCCCACATCATGTCACTGAGATTGCTATGAGGAAGGACAGCTTTAGGCTTCTAGACGCAAAATTCCCTTCCATCCTTACCCTGGATGGTAAGTCACTGGATGCTACTGGTCATTGCCTTCTCGAACAATGAGCAGTAGTTTTCCACCCTGGCTGGTGGAAAACTACTCTCAGAGTTGTTCCCTCATGTCTGTGGATTCTTCTCAGTTTCTTTGTGGTTTCCCCTTCCACTGTCCTCTGTCATTTTTGGGGATTAAAAAAAAAAGTTTCTTCGTAATTAATCAAGAAATTCTCACTCCTGACTTTTATCTACTGCATTTTCTGGTACAGTTAATCCCTATGGAAATTTTTTTATAAGTGATTCTTCAATTCTTAATTATCTACTCTAAACCTCGTGGGCTTATTAAGAGATTTCCTCCGTAATATATTGTCTAATTTGCGTCTTCTTCTAATAGAAAAGTATGTTAATTACAATTGGAAAAATTTGCAAATCATTTCTCATATTTTTCTGACTTCACAAAGAGAAGAGAACTAATTTCCTGGAGGCAGAGGAAAAGGAGAAGGGCCATGTGTGAAAATAGAGTAGAAAAGAAGTCAATTACACTGACATTCAATTGTTGATGGATGGCTTCTGTTGAATAGCGCCATTGTATACAGTGTTGTATAAATTAGGGTATAAATTTATATCCTAATTGGTATAAATTTTATTCTATAGGTTAAAGAATATTTTGCTTAATATTTTAAGCAAAATATTTTTGCTTAATTATATTTTTCTAATTACAGAATTTTAACCTAGGCATTTAAATGAATGTAATTTCCCCAACTAATCTTTATTAATAAGAAACATTTATTGATCATGTACTATGTCTGTGACATTCTGCCAGTCTTGTGGGTAAGCATCATTAGATGAAGACCAGATCTAAAGGGCCCTGAGTCAGTGGTCAGAGGCAGGATCCCGTGCAGATGAAACCCTTATGGCAAAGAGTGCTGCTCTGCCTTTCCCCAGAGTTTCCTCTTACCGGATACAGAGAAAGCCCTCATTTCCTGGCATTCCCGGCTGGAAGCTGCTACCCCCATGACTGAGATGATTAGGGGCCAAGAACTCTCTCTGTGTGATGCTCCCTCCTGCAAGGACATCCAGCATTGTGGGCAAAGATTCCGCAGTCATCTGCGTTGACCCTTACTCCAGGAGTACACTAATATGCTTGTTTCTTTTAGAGGGGCATTTGCTACCAGATGCTGCTACTATCAGAGTGTGGCCAAAATAATAAAGAATAGCTATTGATAGTTGAGTGTTTTCCTGGTGGTTCAATGGTAAAGAATCTTCCTGCCAATGCAAGAGATGCAGATTTGATCCCTGGGTCAAGAAGACCCCTTGGAGAAGGAAATGGCAACCTACTCCAATATTCTTGCCTGGAAAATCCCATGGACAAAGGAGCCTGGTGGACTACAGTCCATGGGGTCATAAAGAGTTGGACACGACTAAATGACTGAACATCTATTAGTTAAGCATCTACTACACACAGGAGCTGGCATCTGCCTGCAGAGCCTGTGCTCTTAACCACTGTGCTTGGCCCAGGCACTAAACAAACAGGGGCTTGTATTTTTTGAGTTGCATAGAATAGAAAATGATTGGAAGACACAAGACAAGCGTGGGTGTGGGTGTCACTTAAAACTAAGACTTCTTGGAAGCTAAGTCTCCTGGAAGGAGTCTCAGGCATCATCGCCATCAGCACTCACATGAGCCATGCTGTCCTCCAGGCTTCATTTTGCCCCAACGTGAGCTGGCCATTCTCGACAATGCTGCGTTGTCTCTGCCACTATCAACTGACTGCCCCAGGAAGCCCACAGCCTCCCCGACTCCAGCCTTATCTCTGAACAGGACACCCTCCTCTGCACATCACTGAGCTGCCTGTGAGGCCAGCTCGACTCCTCAATCAGGCTCTATTCATCTGTGACCTTAGGCAGCAGCAGAGGAGGGACAGGCCAGCTGCGCCCTTTCCACCTGAGTGGCTGTGATATGAAGGCCCACTTTGGAACGCCGAGTTGGCCAAGCCCCGCTGCACTCCCTGGGCACCCACAACCCTGCATGAAAGGCCCTTCTTGTTTTGCAGAGTACGGCCAACTGTGAGATAGCCTCTAAAGTGGCCCCTCCAGGCACTCCCCTCTGCATTTTAATAACCAAGTTAAAGGTAGCCTGACACACAGATATGCTCAGAGCCTGGGAATAGGGGCTTATACGCCTGTATATCTGCTTTTAAAAATTTAAATAAGATGGCTGTCCTTGCTAATTTCCTCCTGCTTTCTTAACTATCTCAATGTGCAATTTAACAAGCAGCTGAGTTTACTTTGCAGTTAGCAAGAAACAAAAACCCCTGAAATATAATTTGCTTATGTCATATTTTCCCAGAGTCATTTAGTCATCTCTGGGTATAGCTTCACTGCTGATCCAATAAGCTGTGGGGTGCAGGTCGTAAGAGCCTGGTTATCATCCCATTGTGTGGTCCCTGCCATCGACCACGCTCCTGAGACTCCTAGGAACAGCCAAGAGCTAGCCAGAGCTGAATGGGCAGTGTATTCATTCCTTAAGGAGATGGATGGAAGGATGGATGGACTCTACTGAATGTGCATCTTAGTTTGTCTTAGTTTGTATGTTCGTGTTGCCAGTGGGGATTGGCCCTCGTAGAAAACAGTCACAGGGTGACCCTGGCAGAGTCACATGCCTCTCTGAGATCTATCCTCTAATCAATCGGGAAAGGAGTCTACACACTAGGACCAGAGATGAACTTTTGGAAAAACGCATGAACCTTGTGAGGCCCAGGCTGGTTCCAGGCTGACCAACCATCCAGGTTTGCCTGGGTTTGAGGAATGCTGACACTGGGAAAATCAGGGGCAAATCTGGACAGTTGGTCACATTATCACTAAAATTTTATCCTATCTTTCTAAATATTTGTATTAGTAAAAACCAGAGGACTTGTATAACATTTGCATTTTTATTAGTAAAACCTCTGTGCTTTGCTGGTGGTATTTCTTTTTCAGATTGCAGGATGTATTCAACAGAAATGATGGTGGCTACTTTAATAAGATATTGCAACCGTAGTTCTCTATCAGGGGAGTTTTGTTCTCACAGTGCCCTGGGAGTGAATCAGGCATGACTGTCTGGGCTCTGGGATGCCAAGTGTCCTGTAAGAAGAGAATAATTTCATCCAAAATGCCAGTAGCATCTCCAGTGAGGAGCCCTGGATCTGGCAAGGTTCCTGTCTACTTCCCGGTCTGACTCCTTGATGGGTTGGTGGTCCAGCCCATTGGCAGAACAGAGCCATTCCTGGGAGTGCTGGGGAAGCTGCTCTGTAAAGAGCTGTGGTGCCTCCATGCTACTCACCCATTCGTTTATTTCAGGAACTATTTTTTGAGGACTTACTATTGCTCTATGAATTAAGTGAGCAAATAAGACATGGTTCCATCTTCATTATGTTTACAGTCTAGCTAGTAAATATGTACCAAATATGAGTACTGCTGGGAGGAAAGAAACTCCGGGGTGATGGGGAACCTGAGGCAAGACATCTCCCTTCATCCAGGGACAGCAAAGAAAGGAGTAGGGGAAAGGGCTGCCCCGTGGCACCTCCCCTTGGGTAGCTAACAGGCCTCCCAGTGAATAGATCCAAAACAGTGCTCTTTCCACGATCTTCCCCACCGAAGAGGAGAACACTACCATGCTTCTCTGGCTCAGGCCAACATCTTTGGAGTCATCCTTTCTCTCCCATCCCTCACTCACAGTCCATCAGTAAATTTGGTGGGATAAACCTTCACGATAGAATCCAAGCACATCTCCCCACTTTCCTGTTACAGCCCTCTGGAGTTTTGCAGCATTCTTTTAAGTGGTCTCTGGGTTTCCATTCTTGTTCCCTTACAGCCTGTTCTCAACCCAGCTGCCAGAGTGGCCATTTGGGAGGGCATGGCACTTACAGTAATAATAACAACACCAACAATGATAAGCATGACAAGTCCTTATAGCCCTAAGTATGTGCTGGCTAGGCATGTCATTGCTTTGTAAGTACTAACTACTTTCAATGTGTCTGCGTGCTAAGTCACTTTAGCTGTGTCCAATTCTTTGTAACCCTACGGACTGTAGCCCACCAGGTTCCTCTATCCATGGGATTCTCCAGGCAGGAATACTGGAGTGGGTTTCCATGCCCTCCACCAGGGAATCTTCCTGGCCCAGGGATGGAACCCACATCTCTTACATCTCCTGCATTGGCAGCTGGGTTCTTTACCACTAGCGCCACCCGGGAAGCCCAACTGCTTTCAACGTTCACAATAATTCTAGGAGGTGAGTACAGCAGTTAGTTCCGCTGCATTGTGGCATATGCATTCCTAAAAATCAATGTGCTGTGCAAAATACATAACAAGTACTCTAGATATGACCCTTTACCTTGGAAAATACAAAATGTACTTGTTGACATGGGTGTTGGAAGAGTCAAACGGGGTCAGCTTGTGAGTTACTGTGGCACAGTAAGAGGAGGGTTTTTTGAAACAGGGATGACACGCCGGGAGAGGGTGTGCCCCCACACGGGCAGTACACTGGGGCAGCTGGGAGAGGTTTGAGGTGTGTGCGTGTGTGTGTCTGGACGGAACTCAACTGGGTGCAGTTTTCTGCTCACTTTGTGTGTTTTGCAGTTGAAATCATGGATAGCCAAGCATGAGATTGCTCAAATATGCTCAAATTGTTCGCTGGCACATGATAAATTGCATTAGAGTAAATTTGTATTTTCAAAACAAGCATTATCACTTTACTGGCTGGGCTTCCAGCCCCATTTAACAGATTAGAAAACCGAGGTACAAAACAGGTGAAGTATCCAAGGTCAAGTAGCTAGTGAGGGCCAGAACTGGGTTTTGAACTTGAGTTGGATTTCAGAGGTTTGCCCAAGAGCCTCCAGAGGCTCAAAGCACAGAGCCCGAGTCCTCATCGTGGACTCACAGGCCCTGCCTGGCCTGGCTCCCCACGAGCTCCCCACGAGCTCCCTGCTTCTCTCCCCTCCCCTCACACCTCTCTGGCCCCTTAATGTCTTTCTAACCCCCAAGTGTGCTCCCACCTCATTGCCTTCGTTCACGTCTTTTCCTAGAATTCTCTTTCCCCTGATATTTACTGGCCTCCTGTCCTCACTTCCATCTGGTCTCTGTTGATCAAGGAGGTCCTCTCCAAGTGTCTGAAATGAGGAGGAAGCCTCATCAGTACCTCTGCTGGTGTTTAATTATTCTTTTCATCACTTGCCATCATGTATTACAGCAGCAATCCCCAAGCTTTTAGGCACTAGACACTGGTTTCATGGAAGACACTTTTTCTGAAGATTGGGGGGGGAGGCGATTCAGGCAGTAATCCGAGGGGTGGGGAGTGATGGGAACAGCAGATGAAACCTCGCTGCTCCTCTGCCGGCTGCTCACCTCCTGCTGTGCATCCCAGTTCCTAACAAGTTGCACATGGGTACCTATCTGTGGCCTGGGGGTTGGGAACCTCTGTATTAGAATATCTGTTTACCTAGATTTTTATATATCTCCTTCACACTCTCCAATAGAACATGGGTGCCAGTGAAGGGATCGTTATTCACTAGAGCAGACCGTGGACCATAGGAGGCGCTCAATCAGCCTCTATAGAAGGAAGGAGTAAATGGAGGAGGACAGGGGAGGCAGGGATGTTCTAGGCAGTGAGAAAAGCACATCAGAACCCAAACCCAGTGCCTACACTGAGTGCTTCTAACTTCTACCACCTTTGAGGGCTCTGAGGTCAGCTCCTCAAACTGACCTGACAGGAAGCCCTGAGACCAAGTGGCAGGTCCCAGAAGTGGCAGAGACGAACAGGAGGAGAGGGACAAACAAAGACACACAAATCTCCCACACTTTCCCCCAGAGGCCCCAGACTTTTCAACCCAACTTCACAATTCAGATATGGAGGTTGAGATCAGAAAGTGGAAGAAAGATTCTGCAGCAAAATCAGGGTCTTTTAGTGACCTTCATCCTGACTAGTCAGGCTTGCAATTGACTTCCTCATAAAAGAATCTCAGAGCTTATCCTGACTGGGAAAAATTGCTTGTAATGGTGAAAAAATAAGGTGTGTACCTGTATGGCATGTGTGGTGTTCATCGTGGACCAGATACTGGGCTTGTGTCTTCACTCGAAGTAGGATGAAAATAGCAGAGGTGGTACCTCCATCCTCACCATTTTATAAGCGAGGAAAAAGAGGCCCAGAGTAGCTCATCAACTTGCCCAAGGTCACACAGCAGACAAGGGTATGAATCTGAATGATATCAGTTCAACAGCCACGTGCTCATTAAACTGTCTAGGATGCCTAGGACGGCCTCCCTTGCAGTGAATGGAATCTGATTTTACAGCATGGGAACTGCAGATTCGTATTGCCAGCTACAATTGGGCCTTGCCCAGAGCATTTGCCAGTCATTGAACAATAAGAGCATTTGCCATCTGCCTCTGCGGAGATTGAATCCTGTGTTGCTGCAACTGTTGACCTTCGACACACCTTGAAGGCAGTTCAGGGTGGAGAGTGAGGCACTCGGTGCTCCAGGGAAACTTGTGAAACAGATCTTTGAATAGATATTTTCAGGAACTCATTTCATGATCCCAATCCTTGCATCTCCTCATATCTAGTGAAAATGAAAGCTGATCAGTTGTGTCCGACTCTTTGCAACCCCAAGGACTATACAGTCCAAGGAATTCTCCAGGCCAGAATACTGGAGTGGGTAGTCTTTCCCTTCTCCAGGGGATCTTGCCAACCCAGGAACTGAACCCAGGTCTCCCGCATTGCAGGCAGATTCTTTACCAGCTGAGCCACCAGGGAAGCCCAAGAATACTGGAGTGGGTAGTTCATCCCTTCTCCAGTGGCTCTTCCCGTCCCAGGAATCAAATCGTGGTCTCCTGCACTGCAGGAGAATTCTTTACCAACTGAGCTACTAGGAAAGCCCCCTCATATCTAGAAAAGCAATAAATCCCTTCATAGTGACAGCAGCTCCTTGCGACTAATAGAAAACCTTTTGTAAAGTAAGTACTTGCTTGCATTGAACTCCCCCTTCACCAAAATCTTATATATCAACCTGTCCCCTCTACCTCTTTGGAACAGTTCCCCAGAGATATCTGAGGTGCCGTCTCCAGGGCTCCAGTCCTCGTTTTGCCCCAAATAAAACTTAATTCACAGCTCTCACATTGTTCATCCTTTTAGTCAACGTGCGTGCGGGGTAAGTTGCTTCAGTCGTGTCCGATTCTTTGTGGCCCTGTGGACCATAGCCTGTCAGGCTCCACTCTCCATAGGATTCTCGCAGCAAGAATACTGGAATGGGTTGCCATTTCCTCCTCCAGGCGATCTTCCTCACTCAGGGATAGAGCTCACCTCTCTTGCGTCTCCTGCATTGGCAGGCAGGTTCTTTGCCACTACCTTGTAGTCAACAGCTAGGATCATTTTATCACGGAAGGTAGGGGCTGTGGCTTGCTCAAGCACACGTAGCCAACCCAGGCCATGTCCTACCTTCCAAGCCCCACCCTGGAAGCCCTCTCACTCACCTGCCATGTGTGATGGCTGGCGTTTCTGACATGAGCATCCATCTAAAGGGAGCTGAGATGAACCTTTTATCTTCCAAGACTTTGAAATCTGAGGCACTTTTCCAACAAGGAAAATGCTTCTTCACACCCACCACATGTGGTAGCAATAACCTACGCTTTCTGAACACATCAGAAATTTGACAGATCTCTGGGTAATTACCACATCATTTGGTAAGCGAGTATTACCTACGGGTATCTAAGGAGTAACTCAATGCCAATTCCTTGTCACAGCCCTGAGACTGTCCCCCGCCAAGCACCTGCTCTGCCACCCTCGTGCCTCAATAATTGAGCCTGGGTAGGGACTGTGAATAAGCTACTGGCATGTAGCAGAGGAGGATGCTTGACTCAGATGGTCTCTGTCCTGAAGGACTTCACTTTGCAAATGATTGACTGTTCCAGGGGACAGAGACCACCTTGACCAGCAGCCGCCTGCCTGCCTGTGTCCAACTCACATCCCTACCACGTCGGTGGACAGTGTTGGACCCAGAGCTGAGAACACACTCTGGGCTCCTGGATCTAGCAATGCATGGTCAGAAGGGGCAGGTGTTAGAGTCAAATGAGTTCTAGCCCCTGGAGGAGAGATTTTAGGCACATCCCTTACCTACTTTGAGTTCTGGTCTCTTTATCTGAAAAGAGGAAACAGAAAACCTACCTCACAGGTTATTATGAGGATGAATTTAGGGTAACTAAAGGCTCCAAAATCACTGCAGATGGTGACTGCAGCCATGAAATTAAAAGACACTTGCTCCTTGGAAGAAAAGCTATGACCAACCTAGACAGCTTATTAAAAAGCAGAGACATTACTTTGTCAACAAAGGTCTGTCTAGTCAAAGCTACGGTTTTTCCAGTAGTCACGGGTGGATGTGAGAGATGGACTGTAAAGACAGCTGAGCACTGAAGAATTGATGCTTTTGAACTGTGGTGTTGGAGAAGACTCTTGAGAGTCTCTTGGACAGCAAGGAGATCCAACCAGTCCATCCTAAAGGAAATCAGTCCTGAATGTTCATTGGAAGGACTGATGCTGAAGCTGAAACTCCAATACTTTGGCCACGTGATGTGAACTGACTCATTAGAAAAGATTCTGATGCTGGGTAAGACTGAAGGCAGGGGGAGAAGGGGATGACAGAGGATGAGATGGTTGGATGGCATCACTGACCCCATGGACATGAGTTTGTGCAAGCTCCGGAGTTGGTGATGGACAGGGAGGCCTGGCCTGCTGCGGTCCATGGGATCACGAGTTTGGATACGACTGAATGACTGAACTGGTAGACGGAAAGGGCGAGATAGGAATATTTAGGTTCGCAGTCTATATGGTCTCTAGGGACCACTCAAGCCTATTGTCAAGGCCCAAAGCAATCACAGAGAATATGTAAACAAATGGGCAAGGTTGGGTTCCAATAAAATCTCATTTACAAAGACAGGTGGCAGGCTAGAGTTCATCTGTGGGCCCCAACTCTGGTAGAGAATCTAGGTGAAAATCTGACACATGGTAGGCATTAAGTAGAACCTATTATTATTTTTTACATAGAAGCAATATGACTTACTTTATTGTTTCGTTTAGGTTTTTTTTAAGTTTTTATTGGAGTATAGTTACTTTACAGTGTTGTGTTATTTTCTCCAGTAGAGCAAAGTGATTCAACCGTAAGTGTATATGTATCTCCTCTTGTTTGGATTTCCTTCCCATTTAGGAAACCATAAAGCATTGAGTAGAGTTCCCTGAGTAGGTTCTCATTAGTTATCTGTTTTATACATAGCAATGTATATATGTCACTCCCAATCTCCCAACGCATCGAATCCCTCTTTTCCTCCACTTGGTGTCCAAACTTTGCTCTCTCTGTCTGTGTCTCTATTCCTGCTTTACAAACAGGTTCATCTGTATCATTTTTCTACAGTCCACATATATGTGTTAAAACTATTACTCTGCTTATTCCACCACCATGGTGGGACGACCAGGGGTAGCCATGATGCACTGGCTGTGTCAAAAGAAAATGAGATTAATATATAATGATAACAAGAGTAATAATAAAAATAATATATTAAGAATAACAACATTATGAAAGGCTTACCATGTCCCTTCCCAGTCACTCTTTTAAGCACTTTACATTTATTAACTCTTTTAAGCTGCAGGTAGATTTTATTATTATACTCACTTTGAAGATGAGTAAACTGAGACAAAAAGATCTTAGTTACTTACTGAAAGCCTCTGGCTAGGATTCAAACCTAGATGATAATGGCTTCAGAGCCCAGAAAACTTCTATTAGCACTCAGAGAGCACTATATTGTGATCATTTATTATGTGATTCTTTAACTCAATTCTTTGCCTTTCCTCAAGGATGTGGGGTGCTAGCATTGCTCAGCCAGTTGCAGAGCTGGACCTCTGGCATGGACCAGTCCTCGGCTGTGTCATATTCTTCTCCCAGCAGTGCTCAGCTTTCCATCCTCAGCTCTAATTACTGGCTGATGTGGGAGATGTTTTGGGCACAGCTAATTGCGCTCCAGCACCTGGGTAACTCTCATTTACTGGCGCTAATTAAATGACTTCAGTGCTAGGGGTGCCCATTACCTAGCTGATTACGTTCCCTCTGCCCATTAACAGTAAAATTATAGAGCCTGGAAAAGGTCTGCTGGGAAAGAAATAACTCTTATTTGGGTGGGATGATTATTTCATTTTTACTCTATATATTACGTCTTTTAAAACAAACAACTTGTAGACATCATTTCATTTTGGAAACCTCTTTACCAACTCCCTGATCCAAAATCTGGCAGATTTTGGTGATGGCAAAATTTCCATTTCGAGCGAAATTTTAATTTCTTATGAATTTATTGCCATCTTTCCACTGCTGGTTGTATTTTCCTTTGAATTTAGAAGTGCTGGATATTCCAGAGCAGAGCTAGAATGTGGGAGGATCTGAGAGCCAGGGATTGGGCTTTGCTCCCTCCATGGTTGTCTCACAAGGGCAAATTCAATACAAAAGGAGCACCTCCTTGTGGGGGATGGAACATCAGACCCGGAAAGAAGGAACAGCCATGCCCCTTGGTTGGGCAGCCAGCTGAGCAGGGCGATCTCATGGATCTTTTCCAATCTGACGTATGATTCATCCCTGACATATACAGGAGTGTGGTTGTCAAGTGAGCCAGGTCAGGGGGCGGCCAACAGCAGAGAACAACCCTGGCTTTATTTCCATTCGATTCCCTTCTTTATAAGCTGGGGTCCTTGGGTTCTATACATTCTTTGGTTGAACGCGTTGGGGGAGATTACTTTTCCATGCGTGGCGGGTAGTCTTTGGGGCCACACCGTCTGCTGTTTCCAAAACCAGAGCTGGGCAGATATTCTCCTCCGCTGGGTTTATTTGGAAACGTCAGTCCCCTCCGTGCCACTCAGAGGTGGAGAGAGCAGCCAGTCCAGGCCAGATGGCATCTCGGCGAGGTCCCAGCTCCCCGGGGCAGGCAGGGAGATGGGCCGGGGTGTTGGTGGGGGAGAGGGAGGCACGGTTTATGGGAGAGTATCAATCCAGAGAGGGGAAGAGGGAGCCGCGGGATAAAAATAGCCCGCGTGAACTCCTGCCCCCAACCCTGCCCCCCATCCTTAATGATTTCTCCGATGACTTGTGTTTGGCTCTGAGAGGAACAGCGGGCGCCCGTGCCGGGTTACTCAACTGGGGAGAAAAGGAGGGAGCCCGCCTGCCAGGTGGGTTTTCCAAGCCCTCGCAGTTTCTAAACTTCTCCACATGTGAACAAGTGTTTACAGTTTTAAAGATGTGTTGAGTAATTGCACATGCAAGATAGCTCCCCTTTAATGCACACAGCATGTTGCCAGGCCATTCCTTGCCCCAGAACACCCTGCTTGACAATGAAATTGTTTGCCTTCTCTGCGTCCAGGCTTAAGGAGGCACTGGTTTGTGTTGAGATATAATTGGTAGCACTTGTGCCTTTGTAGTTCTTTTTTAGCTACTGAAAATTACTGGCTTAATCCACTCTTTACTTACCCGGATTAGGGGAGAAGTCCCACGGAGGCCCCTTCACATCAGAGAACAGAGTGGCCATTCTTAAAACTTATTTTGAGGCTCACGTAACAATTGGGAAGACTGGTAACAACAAAAACAACAGCATCGATTCACTTTCGCGTTCTCTCAATTTTCAGGAATTTTGAATCCCCTTGGAAGAATGTAATAATTGTTCTTGAGCTACTGAAAAGTCTTGGAAAACCTTCCTGTTTTTACAGATGGGTTTCTCTGCTTCTCTCTACCCCTCCCCCTCTTAATTATTCCTTTTCTCTCTTTATTTCCATGGGAAAATAGCTGGTGTCACCTCAGGGAGACAGGCAGGGCATTCTGCTTTGCTTGTTATTTTTTTATAGCGTTCTTTGTCTTCTCTTCGGCTTCCAGCAAGACACGGCCAAAATGGTTTGGCAGATCACTTTGCATTAGTAAAACTCTGTGTCAGCCACAACTGAAGCTGGGAGTAAATGACTAATGTCAGCTTGCGAGTCGGAGAAATGCACCGGGCCAGCAACTGTCTTCCCATCCAGCCTCTGATGGGGGTCCACGGGCAAGCAAGACCAAGGGGACAAATGACACTGTATCACCTGCTTGCTGGCACTCTGGCTGCTCCCAGATCGCCCCATCTCAGCTGACAAATAAGAGAACTCCTTGACCTGGCTAGTGCCTAGCGATTAACTTCAGGGCTGCATTTTCCAACTTGAAAATCTTTTTAACTACTGTTTTGTGATTTTCCCCACTGAGCGCTTTGGCATCAGAGGAAGAGACTCTGAGAAGTAGGGCCCAGGGGAACTGTATCCTCTTTCCTAGTTTGGCAAGTCTGGCCTTGCTCCAGACACACTGCTTAGACTGCTTCGTTCCTCCCGTAGACCTTCCGTGAAGTCAGACACGCACATCCTCACCTGAGAACAGACCTGTCAATTTCTCAAATCTTTGTAACATCGGAGCCTGAGCCTCTGTCTTGCTGGAATTAGACATGAATTTCAGTTAAACGAGAAGTAATGTTTTGTCCACACTCCTTGGTTTCACCCCCTAATCTTTCTGTGGGCTCTCACTCTAAGCCAGGGTGGGGCAGCCTATTCCTGAGCTAAGGGCAGCTCCCCTTAGCAGGACAGTCTAGTCGGAAAGACATCTGGAGACACTTGGCTTTTCTCCCCCCAGGCCCCACCCCCATAGCTGTAGCAGCAGAACTGGGGACATTTATCACTCTAGGGTAGTTATCTGTTTCTCTGCCATTCAAGGGGATTCTCAAGGGAAGTTCCTATGGTTGCTCAGTTTTGAGCAACTCGCAGAAGAAGATCTGGCACTGATCAGGGGCTCAACAAATATTGCATGAGTAAATCCTATATTCTCTCTGAACTGATGCCTATTCCTGAGGTTGGTATTCATCCCAGAATATGCAGTCGAGATAAAATTCCCACAGCATGGAATAGAGGCAAGGGGACTGGACTGGAAATGAGAAGAGAAAGTCCAGGCCTGGCCTCTGGAGGACCTGGGCTCAGTGAGCAGAGCGGTCAGCGTGGGGTGGGGGTGGCACTCCAGCACGGAGAAGGGCAGTGATCCATGGGCAGTCCTGGGAGATCCAGACAAGACAAGAGTGTTGGGGCCTCCGTGGAGTCACAGCAGCCACAGAGTGTCTGGACAGGACACCAGGCACTAGGGGGTTCTGCAGATCCAAGAGGGGGCAAAAGAGAAGCAAACACTGTCCTCCAGGTACGTGCTGTCTGCTGAGGGAGACAGATGATGATGTGTAGAATTAGTAATTCTGAGACGTGCTTGGAAGGAAATGCACCCCAACCCAGCAGAAGTCGAGGGTAGACCCTAGATAAAGGATATGGGCACCCCAGTATTCATTGCAGCATTGTTTACAATAGCCAAGACATGGAAGCAATCTAAATGTTCATCAACAGAGGAATGGATAAAGAAGATGTGGTACATATATATTCATATAGTGGAGTATTAGTCAGCCATTCACATGAATGAAATAATGCCATTTGCCCCAACATGGATGGACCTAGAGACTGTCATACGAGTGAAGTCAGTCAGACAGAGAAGGAGAAATGTCATATGACACCCCTTATATGTGGAATCTAGGAAGAAATGATACAAATGCACTTACAAAACAGAAAGAGACTCACAGACTTAGTGAATGAATTTGTGGTAGCCTGGGGGATGGACCAGGGGGAGGGATAGTTATAGAGTTTGGGATGGACTTGCTCACACTGCTGTGTTTAAAATGGATAATCCACAAGGACCTACCGTCTAGTGGATGGAACTCTGTTCAATATTATGTGGCAGCTGGATGAGAGGGGAGTTTGGGGGAGAATGGATACATGTATATGTATGTCTGAGTCCCTCTGCTGTTCACCTGAAACTGTCATGACGTTGTTAATACACTATACCCCAGTACAAAATAAAAAGTTAAAAAAAAGGGAAGAGTAGATCCTAGGTTCATCCCACCAGCTTCTTAGGCTCATCCCACCAACTCCTACTTGAGTCTCGTCATCAGCTGATAGATGATGCCTTGCAGGGTGCATAACACTGGAACTTTCCTACAGTAGTGGCTCTACTGTCAGGATTTTTCTGGGCTCATTCTTCCTCTGATTCTATTATGATCCATGCCTAACAAAGCCCCAGTACAATTATTTGCAGAATGACTATTACCCTAGAGTTACTATTGCATATGTTGAGACGTATTCATAGTTGTACCCCTCAGTAGATAGGAATAAACTACAACAATAAACTTTTATAATGAAGACAACAGCAACAAAAAAGAGTAGACTCTAATCCAAGGGTCATGTGGACTAGAGTGGATAAGGCAGTGATTCAGGCAGAGGGTTGGCTCATAAAGTCAGAGAGGACCCCTGGGATCCTAACTGGGGACAAGGCCGAGGTGGGGTCACAGCAAGGGAGGCTGGGTACTTAATTCCAAAAAGCCAGGTCAGAGCTCCCTAAAGCCATTCTGCCTCAGGTGAGTATTTGTCCTGAAGAAGGAGGCAGAGCTAAGCTTCAAGTTCAGAGCCAGTTTCATTCATCCATTCATTCATCAGATATTTGTAGAGAATCCACCATAGGACTGACATTGTTGTGGGCACACAGCAAAATCTGTACAAAATCAGTACCTGTGAATATCTTACCTGATGTTGCAAAAGAGACTTTGCAGATAAAGGTTATGGATCTTGAGATGGGAGGATGTTCTGGATGACCCAGGAGGGCCCAGTCTTATCACATGAGTCTAAAAGCACAAACCTTTCCCCACTGCAGAAAAAGATATGACATTAGAAAAGAGTCAGAGAGATGCAATCCTTGCTGAACGAGGATGGGCCATGAGCCATGGAATGCAGGCAGCCTCTAGAAGTTTGAGCATCAGAGAAACAGATTCCGCCCCTCCCCGCTACACTGCCCCAAGCCCCAGAAAGGAATACACTCCTGGTGACATATGGACTTGAGATCCCTGTGAGATTTCTGACCTACAGAACCATGAGAAATAAATTTGTGTTGTTTTAAGCCACTTGGTTTAAAACAGCCTCATACATTCTAGAGGCAGAAAAGAGCTTGGTACATTCCAGAGACCACGAAGGGGCTGCTGTGTCCAGAACAGTGTAGGTGAGACACACATACAAACATGTAAGTGATTTAAACAGGAGAGGGGTAGACATAAGGGTGAGACTTACATTTTGCAATTTCACACGGATGTTCAGTAGAAAAACGGTTAGAGGAGGGCAGGTGTGGAGGGAGAGACTCTTGCCGGGCTGTTTTAGGAACCCTCATAGAAGGAGAAGGCAATGGCACCCCACTCCAGTACTCTTGCCTGGAAAATCCCATGGACGGAGGAGGCTGGTAGGCTGCAGTCCGTGGGGTCGCTAACAGTTGGACACGACTGAGCGACTTCACTTTCTCTTTTCACTTTCATGCATTGGAGAAGGAAATGGCAACCCACTCCAGTGTTCTTGCCTGGAGAATCCCAGGGACGGGGAAGCCTGGTGGGCTGCCGTCTATGGGTCACACAGAGTCGGACATGACTGAAGTGACTTAGCATAGCATAGCATAGCATAGAAGGAGACAGGTGTTCACATCAGGGTGATGTCAGAGAAGAAGGAAAGTCATGGGTGGATTGGAGAGCTGTCTGGACATGGAATTAATCAGACGTAATGATTGATTGGATTCAAAGAGCAAGGGACAAAGAGGAATCAGGGATGACCCCCCAGGTTTCTGGCTCAATCAGAGGCTGGGAGCAAAGGTTGAGGGAGGCTGGGAAGGAGACAGGCAGGGCCCCACCCATGTGGCTGCTGCACAGAGGATCCCACCTGCCACCAGCAAAGCTGATCGTTGGGAAGCATCTGTCATCTCCGAAGATGGTGGAAAATCCTCTAAAAAGCAAGGAAAATGTCTGTTACCAAGCCTGTTGGCCTAGACTTCATTTGAAGATGTGAGTGATGGAAAAACCAGTTCCAAGTGTCTTATGCCTGGAGAGAATTTATGTTTATTTTAAGTTGAAAGTCCAGGGGATACATCTGGCTTCATCACAGCTCCTCTGAGGACGTCACCTCCTGGCCTCACTTCCTTTGAGGAGCTCTGTTCTCCTGCCCTGCGTGCCAGCGGCCCCACACCCAGCAGAGGAGAGTAAATGACCTTTCCCTAGAATGCCCAGAAAAACCATGGAGACAATTCTGATGAGACCAGCCTAGATCAATTCCAGCCCTCTCTCACCTCCCCACCCATGCCTACTCTCACGAAGGATATGAAATGAAAGGAGTTGAATAGCTCGGCCTGGGTCATGAAATCTACTCTAAGCTGTCGCCCGAGAGAGCAGGCGGGAGGCAGGCCTGAACAGAAGTCAGGGATGCTACTGGAAATAGGCGGACAGACCCAGAGCAGCAAGCAGCCCCACCCCCAGCCCACATGTGCACAGTCCCCGTAGGGCTTACTGATTCATGGAACAAGTGAGCGCAGCCCCTGGTGCAGGGCTTACTGACTTGAGAACGATGTGGAAAGTAAAGCGAGCTAAATCCTTGAGACTGTCTCTCTCCTGAGTCATGGCTGTTCCTGTTCACAATGGGCAGGTGAACAGAAATACTGGGCTGCAGGAAAATCAGATGCGGTAGAGCAAGTGACAGGAGGAGACTGAACCCCGAGGATAGATTCAGAGTCTGAGACTCCCGAGTGTTGGGGTCCCAGAATATTCTCTAGGCACTGATGAGGGTTGGGCACCTCTCAGAAGAGGGGTCCTTGGTGCTTCCCCTGCTGCTAAAGAGCTGAGAGGTCGGTCCTCCCCCAGGCACCTTGTCTCCTGAGCTTCAGCGGCAGACAATTGGTTGGGGAGCTTCAGCCTGAGGGGCACGTGGTTTGACATTGAGGACGGACCCTACATCCACCTCTTGGCCCCAGTGCCATGCATGGACTCAGTAACTGGGCAAAAGCAAGGCTCTGGTTAGGTCCTGAGGATTCTCTAGGGAGCAAAGAGGTGTAATCTTAAGACCCTGGAGCATAAGCAGGGGACCTTGCATTCAGTGTAGCCCCCGGGTTGTTCAGTTTCCTAGCAGATGCTGTTAGGGCCCTGGCCACGCCCCTCCACTCTCCCTATTGCCTCACCTGCTAAGAGTTCACTACTGCAAGCAGCTGAGGCTCCCATTCTGTGGCTTGGCGTGTGCACATCCTAGTAAAGGGCAGCATGGGATGCTGGCCAGGGAACCTTCAGGAGCAGCCCTCAGCCCGTGATTGGCAGGTGTCAGTGGATCAATACCTCAGCTCCCACAGTGCCGTCTGGTTTCAAGAGGACATTATCTCTCAAGCGTCCTCAGTAGGTGGTGGGGTGCTGGTGAACAGGCTCGGCTGGGGAGAAGGAGCAGAGGAAGCACCTCCATTATCCAGTCAAATCCCACCCCACCTCCACCTCCACCTAGGAGAGAGGGAAAGAGGCATGACTTTTGTGCATTCCTTTGGACAACAGGGTCTTCTCAGATGGCTCAGCAGTAAAGAATGCACCGGCAATGCAAGAGCCCCAGAAGACACTGGTTCGATCTCTATGTCTGGAAGATTCCCTGGAGGAGGAAATGGCAACCCATTCTGGTATGCTGCTGCTGCTGCTAAGTCGCTTCAGTCGTGTCCGACTCTGTGCAACCCCATAGACGGAAGCTCACCAGGCTCCCCTGTCCCTGGGATTCTCCAGGCAAGAACACTGGAGTGGGTTGCCATTTCCTTCTCCAATGCACGAAAGTGATAAGTCAAAGTGAAGTCGCTCAGTCGTGTCCGACTCTTAGCAACCCCGCGGACTGGAGCCTACCAGGCTCCTCCGTCCATGGGATTTTCCAGGCAAAAGTACTGGGGTGGGGTGCCATTGCCTTCCCCCCATTCTGGTATACCTGCCTGGAAAGTCCTATGGGTAGGAGAGCCTGGTGGGCTACAGTCTACAGGTTCGCAGAGACTCAGATACAACTGAGCACACACATATTTCTGACAATACAGGCAGCTCTGTCTTCCCTACAGGAACCCCACTTGAGTGTCCATGTACCGGGGGCCAGCACCCCCTCTTCTGGCTCTAGGAAGGAAACCTGTCTACCATGGCAGTCTGGAGATTGTCACTGCCTGTCCAGGCTGATCACACTTCCCGTCCAGCCAGTGCAGACTGGCTCAGGAAGGGCCTCTTCAACTTAGCGTCAGAGTTTCAAGTCATGCTCTAAGACCCTTGGTGACGGCCTGAATAGATGGAACAAACAACCCTGAATTCCTTTGCCATCTCTTCTTCCACCATGCATCTCACTTATGTGCTGTCTTTATTTTTGCACCCGAAGATGCTGTTTAGAGTTTACTGTCAGGAGGATTCTTTAAAATAGCGTTTCTATGGTGAAAAAATGTCCCTTGCTTGAAAATACACGAAGCTTTTAAAATATGTTCTTGTATTTTCCTGGATCAGAGCGTATTGTAGAGTCCAGGGATTTATTTACAGTGAAGAAATTGTTTTTGCGAATTGTGGTTAAACAGAAGGATGGCTTTTGGAGTGCTGAGTAAAGGAGACATTGTTTATTATATTAGTTATTTGGGACAAAAGCTGGAAAGGGATGACTTTATGGGGAATGATGGAGGAGGGGGCGGCACATCAGTGAATATATTCCTGTAATCGTCCATTTCTTGGGGTGGACATGCGAGAAGTTGGACACTGTGACCTCTAACATACATCTCTTTTCCAAACTTTGTTTTGCCTTTTCTGCTTCAGCCCCTATGAAGGAATAAATATATATCAGCTGTTTCCCCATCCTCGTCGCCCCTTACCCAGGCTTCTACCGCTCTGGCCCTTCCAAAGCCCAGTAACAGGAGATTTGCTGTCCGACCTTCCTTATCTTGCTCCAAGGCTTTCTTTCCAAGGAGCTCTCAGCACTTCGAAGACAGAATATCTCCACTCGCACGAAGTCCCAGAGCAGTGGGGGAACAGAGCGTGTCAGAGTTCGCCAGATGAAAATAAGAGCTGAATCCAAATCTTTCGATTGTCACAGCCCCCTCTTATGAGCTTCCTGGAGTGGCAAAACTGGGGCACAGAGAGGGAGAGTCTTAATAGCAAGACTTCGTTCTCTGCAGGATCCAGGCAGTGTCGTATCTGCCACTGGGAAGAGATGTCCTTACTTATTTAAGGAAGCTGTCACCTTCCAGTCCCTAAACTTTATGCATGTTGAATTTACTTTGCGGGGGGAGAACCAAACTAATATCAATTATTGGGCATGTGTGGGTGTGTGGTAGGGATGGGGCTTGTTAGACTAAAATATCTATTCCACAAATGCCATTTTAGCACCTTAGGCAATTCTGAAGACTATTCTATCTTTCTGGAGCCCTAGTACAGTGAAAATATCCCTAGGTAATGTGAGTTCCTGTTGTTGCTGTTCATTCGCTAAGTCATGTTCGACCCTTTGTAACCCCATGGGGTTGCAGCACGCCAGGCTTTCCTGTCCTTCACTATTTCCCAGAATTTGCTCAAACTTATGTCCATTGAGTCAATGATGCTATGCAACCATTTCATCCTCTGTTGCCCGCTTCTCTTCCTGCCCTCAATCCTTCCCAGCATCAGGGTCTTTTCCAATGAGTCAGTTCTTTGCATCAGGTGGCCAAAGTATGGAGAAGGCAATGGCAACCCATTCTAGTACTCTTGCCTGGAGGATCCCAGGGACGGGAGAGCCTGGTGGGCTGCCGTCTATGGGGTCGCACAGAGTTGGACATGACTGAAGCAACTTAGCAGTAGCAGCAGCAGCCAAAGTACTGGAGCTTCAGCATCAGTCCTTCCAATGAATATTCAGATTTTTCTTTAGGATTGACTGGCTTGATCTCCTTGGTGTTCAAAGGACTCTCAAGAATCTTCTCAAGCATCAGTTCTTCAGCACTCAGGCTTTAGGGTCCAACTCTCACATCCATACATGACTACTGGACATGTCATAGCTTTGACTTATGGACTTTTGTTGGTAAAGTGATGTTCTGCTTTTATGCATTGTTTGGGTTTGTGATAGCTTTCTTCCAAGAAGCAAGCATCTTTTAATTTCATGGCTGCAGTCACCGTCCGCAGTGATTTTAGAGCCCAAGAAAAGTGAGTTCCTGAGTGAAGAATAATTTGTTAATCTGCTCACTCTGTAGCAGTTGGTTGTCTGCCATCAGGAAGAAGGTTACAGATGTGTATGCAGGGAAAAGGCACGGGAGCCAACTGATGGAGGTGGTGTGTGGGTTGCATTCCACATACTTAGCAATCTTTCCTGGGGCAGGGGATGTTTTACTCAGTGTAACCCCTGGGCAGTTCAGACCCACAGCAGATGCTGTTAGGGCCCTAGCCATGGCCCCTCAGTCCTCTCTAGGCCCTTATACGCTAATGGTTTTCTACTGCAAACCTCTGAGGCTCCCCGTCTGCTGTACATCACATGTTTATGATCCCCCAGAATTCATGTTTAAACCCATATGGCTGGATGAGACCACCTGGGAGTGAGTGAGTGTCTGTGTTGTGTGTTTAGTCGCCAAGTCATGTCTGACCTCTCTGTGACCCCATGGACTGTAGCCTGCCAGGCTCCTCTGTCCATGGGATTTTTTAGGCAAGAATACTGGAGTGGGTTGCCATTTCTTCCTCCAGGGAACCTTCTTGACCCAGGGATCAAACCTGCATCTGCTGTATTTCCTGCACTGCAGGCAGATTCTTTAATCATTGAGCTATCAGGGAATCCCATGGGAAGTGACTTAGCATGCACACAGAATTCATGTGTTGACATTCTAACCCCCAAAGTTATGGAATGAGGATGCGGGGCCTTGGGGAGGTCATGACTCAGTCATAAGGGTGGAGCCCCGGTAAATGGGATTAGTGCCCTCATAAGAGTCCCCAGCGGGGAAGGCAATGGCACCCCACCCCAGTACTTTTGCCTGGAAAATCCCATGGACGGAGGAGCCTGGTAGGCTCCAGTCCGTGGGGTCTCTGAGAGTCGGACACGACTGAGCGACTTCACTTTCACTTTTCACTTTCATGCATTGGAGAAGGAAATGACAACCCACTCCAGTGTTCTTGCCTGGAGAATCCCAGGGACAGGGGAGCCTGGTGAGCTTCCGTCTGTGGGGTCGCACAGAGTCGGACACGACTGAATGACTTAGCAGCAGCAGCAGCAAGAGTCCCCAGAGAGCTAGCTCCCTCCCTGCTTCTGCCATGTGAGGACACAGCAAGAAGATAGGTCATTTATGAACTGGGAAGCAGGCCTAAATTTGTAGGCACTATTATCTTGAAGTTCTGACCTCCAGAATTGTGAGAAATAAATTTTGAGTGTTAAAAACACCCGGCCTATGGTATGTGTTTTTGTTGTTATTTAGTCACTAAGTCATGTCTGACTCTTCGTGACCCCATGGACCATAGCCCACCAGGCTCCTCTGTCCTTGGGATTTCCCAGGCAAGAATACTAGAGTGGGTTGCCATTTCCTCCCCTAAGGGAACTTCCCTACTTAGGGATTGAACCCAAGTCTCCTGAGTCTTCTGCATTGGAGCCACCTGGGAAGCGTATGGTATGTGTCAGAGCAGCACTTCTGGACTCAGATGCCACCTGAGGGTATTCTTCAGCTGGGACTGTACTTGTCTTATTTCTGGAATGCAGGGCAGGTAACCCTCCTGGAGCAGCTCTTAGCCAGTGACCAACGAATGTTTATGGCTGCATGCCCTGGCTCCCTATTGCTCTCTGCCCCTTACCCATCATCTCTCAGGGCCCCCCGCAGGCAGTTGTGTGCTAGTAAGTAGGCTCTTTGAGGGAGGATGGGCACAGATAAAGCCTTAATCTGTGGCATTTGCTAATTTCTGTGGTGTGAAACTCCCACTGTGGCAGAATTCAAGATGCCACTGAACTCATAGTTGGGGAGAGATGTACACAGTTGGCTGTTGTGAGTCAGTCTGAGCTGTTCTAACACATCCCTGCCAGTGGGATGGAGGCCCAGTTGCCCCGATTGGTAACCTGCTCATTAACACACCCTGCCCTGGCAGCCTTCCCTCCCCTGTCTGTTTCCCCCACAGCCTTCTCAGTGCTTCCTTGGACCACCTCCCAGATAAACAACTTGCACCCAAATACTTGTTTCAGGATATGCTTCTAGTGGAATCCAAATTAAAACTAGACAAACTCATCAGTCATTGTTCTTTGAACAAAGTGGGCAGAATTCTGCACTGGCTGGAGAAATATGTGTCTTCTTGGTCTGGCCCCAACCTGGATTTCAGCCTCACCCTCCCCCAGAGCCCACCCACCTCCATCATGGTTTTGCTCCTGGAACCCCCTCCCCCTGGCATCCCCTCCACCAGAACTTCCCAATCCTCCATCTTCTCTTCAAATCTATTTCACACCCAGCCTCCTCTCCAAAGCAGTTCTTGGTCTCTCAGAGCAGAAGGAACCACTTCCTCCTGCTTCGTTGAGTTGTTTGGACCTCGATTATGACTTTTACCAAGACTTGGCTTGTCTTAGCTTTCCTTGGATGTGTGCCCCTCCCTTGCTGCCCTGGGAGCCCAGAGGGCAAGAACTATGTTCTGAACAGTTTCCAGCCCAGGTGCTGCTAGGTCATCATCAATCAATGTTTGCTGAAGTGAATGGACTTGGTACTGGCCAGGGTTGTTTACTCCCCAGCTTCTGCTTTGACTTTCCCCAAGTCACAGTCCAGAACATCCCCAGCCCCAGAGCAGGTGAGCACAATCATGGATGTGGGCCCAGAGGGGCAGTGCTGAGGGGGTGACTGATCCTTCCTAAAGGAGAAAAAAACACCAAGCTCCAAGGAAATGTTTTCTAGCTACCCTCAGGGTGTGTTCAGCACAACAGGGAGAGGTGAGATAGAATCTCAGGTCCCTAGATTTCCCTTTGATGAGAGAATAGGGTCACCTGGCGGTCACCAGTCTAGTGAACATTCTCTGATTGGCAAGATCACTGGGGGGCACTTTATTCTTTCACCCATTAGTTCATTGAACATCAAGTGCCTGGTAGTGTTCAGGGATTAAGAGCTTTGACTGAACAGCCTGGGTTGGGCACTTGGCTCTGTCTCTGTCACAGGCTGGGAGCCTCTGAATGAGCTTTTTAACCCCGAAACTCCATTTCCACTCTGCAAAGTGGAGATAACCAGGTACTCACCTCTCGGGGCTTGGGGGACGTTTGAATGAGATGAGGTATGTGAACTGGATAGTGTTTAGTATCTGGTACAGGTACTAAATCCTGGAGCAGAAAATGGCCACCCATGCCAGTTTTCTTGCCTAGAGAGTCCCATGGACAGGAGAGCCTGGTGGGCTAGAGTCCACGGGGTTTCAAAGAGTCGGATATGACTACAACTGTTTAGCATAACACAGTATGCAAGTACTAAATATATATCAGTGATTTTTAAAAGTGTGTGTCAACCTCTGTGCTGGGCTCAAGGAGTCATCATTGAATGAAAAGCAACCTCTGTGCTCAGGAAGGTCACAGTCTAGGGAGAGACAGACGACAGCCCTGAGGCCCCAGTCCAAGATGCTAAGTGGTCTGAGAGTGAAGTTTGCAGGGCGCTCGCGGAGCCCAGGGGAGGGGACCTACCAACAGACCCCTGTCAGGGGCTGTCCTTGAATTCCTCTTATTTCTGATAAACACGCTTCATTTGGTGAGAACTCTCCCTTCCTGTTCTTACTCTGACGTAACAGAGGAGGCTGGCTGGGGTACAGGTAGGATTGATGGAGAAGGCAGGATGGTGAGGAGATGCTGGGGGCCTCTCATGACACCTGTTCTCATAAGTCCTCCCCTCATAAGATGGGAAGGTGCAGACATGGGTCACAGAGCCCCCTACGCCCTGTATGTTAAATCCGCTCAACCTTAAGAAATGATGATTGACTCCTCCAGAAGAGCCCTTGCTCCTCAGATGAATTCTTGGAAGTTCTCCCAACTACTTAAATGCCTTGATTTGTTTAATCCAAGAAATGAATTGTAAAAGGGGAACTTTCTTACTCAATGTCTAATATCTCTTGGCTTCACAAAAAGCCAGCAATGATGTGGCCCTTTTAGGTCTAAGGAGACCGTGGTTTGCCATGGAGTTGGGAACAATTTTACTCCCCAGGGGCTATTGTGATTTTTGATTGTCCCACTGAGGCAGTCCCCCTGGTATGTGGTGTGATGGAGGCCAAGGATGCTGCCAAACATCTCACAATGCCCAGTCCAGGCCCCGCCACAGAGAACTATCCAGCCCAAAATATGAACAGTGTTAAGACTGAAAAACTGTTCACAGAGAATGAAGATTAAGGAGTGTGCATGCCTCTGTGTGTGTGTGTGTGTATAAAAGAGCAAGACAGTCTGTGTTGGACTCAAATTTACTGCTGGTCGAGTCAGTGAAGCAGGACAAATTCATATTTAGTTTCTAGTGGGAGGTGACTGGAAAACAGAGATCTGTTAACATCAGGAGTGAAGCCTGAGTTAACTAGAAGACACTCGTGGTAGAGCTGAAGCTGGGGGATAAGTTACACCGTCGTGTCCAATCCTCCAATGGCAGGCCAGAGATTTCCAGCCTCAACATGCTGAACACTGAACACGACAATTCAGGAGCTGTGGTGGGAGGGAGAGTGTGTAGTGGAGAAGCGCCTGGTAATTACAAGTAGGTCTCCCCCTGTCCACCAGCAACACGCAAGCAGAGTTCAAAATAAACAGAGCATTCTCCCTCTAGGAGGTACGGACACTGTTGATTGGTTTAGAGTTTCATTAGTGAACATCTGGTTGCGGGAGGGGGGAGGTGGTCCCTGGCCAGACCTGGATCGCATGCCTGGCCTTTCACCAGAGGAACCGGGAAGCTGGTTGGTAAAACATCTGCCCTGTGGGCTCCAGGGTCCCAGGCAGTTTCTGCATGCAGACGTGCAAAGCAAGTGGCCTGAGGCTTTTGCCCCATTTGCACATATCTGGCAATTAGTCTCCTTCTGAAGTGGCTGAGCATCCCAGGGCTTTGGATACTGCACAGACTTCTCATCAAAATGGATCTTGCTCAAACCACTATTTATTTTAACCTTTCCTAGTTGCAGATGGCTCCTGCATGCCCAGCTGTAAAGGCTCTGCATCTCAATCTCCGGCTGTAGGGCATTTCCTGTGTGGACTGATTGTCCAGTGGAAAGCTGTCAGGGCAGAGAACCCTGAGTGTCAGTGGTCACCATACTTCTTGTGTGGCAAAGAGTCCCCAAAGCTTGTTTAAGGCATCCCAAACCAGGAACATACCCCATGAGGCCCATATATTTGGATAGAGCCTAGGAAAAGACACATGTGGAATGGAACATGCCTCTGTCCTCTCCTTCTCCTCCTGCCCTTGATCTTTTCCAACATCCGGGTCTTTTCTAATGAGTTGGCTCCATGGAATAACCCCTATCTTTCTCTAGTTTGATACTTAAATTAATGGAGGTGTCACTTTTTCCCCCAACTATTGAATTAATTGATTTAACATTTTTGAATGTTCATGGAATATGCGTGCGTGCTAAGTTGCTTCAGTCCTGTCTGACTGTGCAACCCTATGGACTGCAGCCTGCCAGGCTCCTCTGTCTATGGGATTCTCCAGGCAAGAATACTGGAGTGTGTTGCCATGTCCTCCTCTAGAGGAATCTTCCCAACCCAAGGATCAAACTCAAGTCTCTTACATCTCCTGCGTTGACAGGTGGCTTCTTTGCTACTAATGCCACCTGGGAAACCCCCTCCATGAAACTGTTGTTCAGTCGCTCAGTCATGTCTGACTCTCTGCAACCCCATGGACTGCAGCGCACCAGGCTTCCCTGCCCTTCACCATCTCCCAGAGATTGCTCAGACTCATATCCATTGAATCAGTGATGCCATCCAACCATCTTGTCCTCTGTCATCCCCTTCTCCTCCTGCCCTCAATCTTTCCCAGCATCAGGGTTTTTTCTAATGAGCTGGCTCCATGGAATAACCCCCATCTTTCTCTAGTTTGATCACTTAAATTAATGGAGGTAATGGAGGTGTCACTTTTTTTGCCCAACTTTTGAATTAATTGATTTAACATTTTTCGAGTGTCCATCATGTTCTTGACAATGTAATTAGAGCCCAAAGACTCTTGAGTGGAGTGGTGTCAAGAACAGAAGGGAGAATACACAACCTCCCAAGGAGCCTGAGGGCAACGTGTAAGACACACAGAGCCCACTCTTTTGTGAAATGAAGGAAATGAGGGGGTGGATGAGGGGCTTAAATAGACCCTGCTGGCTCTGAGGTGTGGTGCCCATGAGAAGCTGGACACTGTGCAATTTTCTCGATTCCCCAACAGACTTTGTGATTGACTAGAATATAAATGTGAAATCTATGGTCCATTTAAAGATATCTTAGGCAAGACTTTGCAATCCATTGGTGGAACTGGTTGCAGACATCAGTGAGGGCTCTTTTTTAGGTGAATCCAGTCTATTTTGAATCTGGGGGAATCTGTCAAGTTGGTTTCTACCCACAGGTCAATTCCAGGCACCATCAAAAGAAGGGTTTTTGGGAAGAATCTACATTTGGCAGCAAAGTGTTCTGATTGATGATTGCTGTCTGCCAAAGTCCCAAGAGAGTGGAGTGGGCGAGTGTGTGACACTTCTTTGCCATCCTGGGTAAAACTATGTCCCTTCTAAGCAGTGCACTGGGTGTATGTGTCTACCCTTCTGCCGCTGTGTGGCATTTGTGGGGTTCACATCCTGGTGGGATGGTTCCTGTTCATTAGCACCCCTTCTGCTCACCACCCCGAAGGGGAGGTCATGAAGCTCATGTTACAGAAGACTTCTAATAAGGGGAAAGGGCTGCAGTTGTCACCAGAGGTACAACATTTCATCCCCACTAACCACAGGCTATCTCTGGAAGCTGCCACCAGTTTCAATCTCCATGGAAAGTGATGCTCTGCTTGGTCCTTCCAGATCTCTGTGGACACCTTGCAGCATTTCTGAGACCATATAATTCTTTAAAGAAGTCCCCCCTCTGGAAAACTTCTCTGATTTCAAGTTTATTGTTTTGCTTTCTCTTATTTATTAACTTTTTAGTTTATTAAATTGTGGCTAGAATAACCTTATTGGACATATCTAGAGGGTCTAAAATTATAGCTTCAAGTGCTTCTGAAACACAGCTAGAGAAATCTCACCTTGAGGAGGATCTTTAAATGGATTTGTGGCACATTTCTGTATAACCTGCTGCAGAACCTACAGATAAATTTCTTACCACTCAGGAGTGAGTGTAGATGAAATATTCTCCCCTTTACTTTAAAAAACAATGCTTCTTATTTATTTTTCTAAATACAAAGGCAAAACAATATGCATTATAGAACATATGGAAAATATAAGGAAGTATAATATATTATATAATATGACAATAAAAATCATCCTTTTTCTCTCTCCACCAGGGCAATAATCATTGTTAATATTTGGCTGTTTATTCTTCCAGTCTTTTTCTGTGCATATAAAATTGATATGCATTAAAAATAAACTCTATACATATGCCCTGTATTTCATTTTATATCATCCTTTTCCACAGCACTGTAACATTTTCCTATGTTATTACATATTTATCAAAAACAAGATTTAAAAACACTGCATCATAGTCTCTAATATGAGTTCAACACAATCCATTTAACCATCATTCTCTTGCTCAACATAATTGCACTTTTTAAAAAAACCATGAACGATGGCAGGTAGATAAATATTTGATGAATGTCTGACTGCAAATTTGATTATACCCTAGGATAATAACTAAAAGGGGAATTACTGAAGTGCAGGATTCAGGCATTTACAAAGCTCTGGAAATGCATTGTTTCCTTAGGAAAAAACATGCCGATCACAGTTCTAGCAACACGGAGTATTATCATTAAAATCTGTTTCATTTTAATTTAATTTAAAATGTAATAGGAATAATATCTCATTCTGAAGTGTCTTTTTTTAAAAAAAAATGTAGGTAATTTGCAATTTTGTGTTAGTTTCAGGTGTAAAGAAAAGTGATTGATTTAAATATATATATATATGTATATATATAGGATCGGAAGGAGATTCTCTTTCTTTTCCTCCTATATGTTATTACAAGATACTGCATATGGTCCCTTGCGCTATACAGTTGCTTATCTATTTTATACACAGTAGTATGCATCTGTTAATCTCATACTTCTAACTTATGCCTCCCTACCACCTTTCCCTTCTGTAACCACAGTCTGTTTTCTCTGTCTCTGCAACAGTTTTAAAACATGTCTGTAACTCCTCTAACTCCTCCCATGGAGCTGTGGGATCTGCTTCCTTCTCCACGAACCAGGTCTGACTGTAGTGATTCACTTGCCACTAATACAATGACGTACAACGCCAGGGATGTGATGCTATATGACCGCCCAGGTTTGGTCAGAAGTGGCCAACTGGTTGTCATTTTATACTTGCTTATAAGCCAGCCACCATGGAAGAATTCTGTCACCCTTGAGACCTCTGTGCTGGAAAATCCATGTTAGATTATCCTATCTGCAGCCCAGCCGAGCTCCCAAACCAGAGCCAGCATCAACTGCCCGCCAAATGGATGACCCTCCTTTTTTTTTGGTGGTTTACTCATATCACTTGCCAATTTGAAAAGGTAGTGTTTTCCTTAGGATTTAAAAACATCTTATGGTTCATTAGGAATAATTATAATACTGGCTGAAAATAATTTTCAATGTTATCATCTGCCTTTTAAAAATTCTACTTTGGAAATTATACAATTGCTATGTAGTCAGACCTTTTAAGTATTTCATTTCTGGTTAGAAAATGCTCTTTCCAGAGTTTAGTTGTTCACCTACATTTTTGAGTTAGTTCCTCTCCCTCCCTTCCTTTTACATTTAACACTGAAATCAGTCTACAGATATTTTGATGTTTGATAACAATTTGGGTTAATGGCTGAATTTTCCAAAGTCATTTATTGAATGCTAATTCTTCATCCAGTAAGTTACACTGATTATTGTTAACCTAATCAAGATACACACACACACACACACACACACACCTTGTAGAGTCCATTTTAGGGCTATCTACTCTCTTCGATTTGTTCTTGATCCTTGGTCTAGCAAAATATTGCTTTCAATTCTGATAGGACTAGATATGCATTGTTTTTTAAATTCCAAAATAATTCTTAGCTATTCTTCCTATTTATTCTTCTCGAAGATCTTTAAAATTGTCTTTTAAATTTAGTTCCACATATAAATTACTGGGAAATAACTGAAATCTTCATCACACTTTGGTTTTCCTCTTGCAACATGGTACTTTTCTCTATTTCCTCAGACCTCCCTGTGACGGCATGATCTCTATCATGTTGATTTGTTGGGAACCTATATGTAGCCATCAAGGGTTTTAGCATCCCAAGGACCTGCGCTTGGGCTTCCTAGGTGGCACTAGTGGTAAAGAACCTTCCTGCCAATGCAGGAGACATAAGAGATACGGGTTTGATCCCTGGGTTGGGAAAATCCCTTGGAGGAGGGCATAACAACTCACTCCAGTATTCTTGCCTAGAGAATCCCATAACAGAGGAGTCTGGTGGACTGTGGTCCATGGGTTCGCAGAGTTGGACACGACAGAGGATGAGAGGGCTGGATGGCATCACCGACTCGATGGACATGAGTTTGGGTGAACTCCGGGAGTTGGTGATGGACAGGGAGGCCTGGCGTGCTGTGATTCATGGGGTCGCAAAGAATCGGACACGACTGAGCGACTGAACTGAACTCAACTGGGACGCCTTAGCACACACACATGCCCCTGGACTTGAGCACAGGTTGCTATGTACTAGCTGGAAGACCTTGAACAAATCCCAACCTTTGTTGGTTCCTCAGATTCTTCATCTATAAAGTAGAATAAAACTCCAAACAGCATCATCATTATTATTTTTAAAAGAGGAAGAAGTGAGTTCATGCTGCCAAACGTGACCATTGCTTCTTGCCCTGGCCTCCCACCACCTCATACTTCACACTCTATAGCCTTGCAAGCGTCTTCAACTCTTCTGTACTGTTCCTCAGTTTGTTGTTGTTGTTTAGTCACTAAGTCATGTCCAACTGTTTGGGACCCCCTGGACTGTAGCATGCCAAGCTCCTCTGTCCATGGGATTTTCCAGGCAAAAATACTGGAGTGGGTTGCCATTTCCTACATCAGGGGATCTTCCTGACCCAGGGATCAAACCCATGTCTCTTGGATTCTTTTACTGCTGAGTCACCAGGGAAGCTGTCTGTTCCCCATCCCTGTGCCTTTCTTCATTCTATCATTTGCCTGGAAGCCTCTCCCCACCATTTTGCCCTGGCCCCACTCCTATAGATCCTCTAAGAGCCAGCTCAGGAGCCTCAGGAAGCTCTCTGTGATTGGCCAACACCCTGTCTGGCACACACAGCCCTCTAAGGCTGTGACAGATACCTGGTTGGTAATAGCTCATAGTCCCTAGAGCAAATCTCTCTCCATGCACTGATCACTTTGTTGCTAGCTGAGGGGAATCTCAAAGGCAGGGACTGTGTCTTATTCTCTCCTATTCCTGGTTACCCACACCCTACCTGGCCCTTAGAAAGCTCAGTGGCCACTCTCAGCCCTTCATTGAATTGCATGGATTGGATTAAACAGTGTTCCTCTCTTGGGGCATCCTCTATGAGTGCTAAAGGATTGGGATGGGAGGAGACGAATGATGACCCTGCAAGCTGAGCAGCAGAATCGGCCCTCGTGATGAAGAGAAAGACACACGTGTGGTAGCCAGACTGCCTTTGCCTTTCAGATGGGGGAAGCCAGGGTGAATAGATTCAAGGGCTTCTGGACAGATTCGCTTTAAAATGGAAATGGCTCGCCCTTACCGTGCAGCCCTCTTTCAAAAGCTGGTCCCATCTTTCCTTCTGATGAGAACGGCCAAGTTCAACACGCAGGAGAGATGGCTGCAGAGACACATGTGTCACACCCAGGCAGCTCCCGTCTCCAAACAAGGCCCCACTGAAAGGATCAAAGGCTGCACATGGCCCGGCAGTGACAAATTTATGAAGCTCCGTCATCCACATGAAAACATTGTGTATTTAATCTGCCCAGTAGAAATAAATCAATCTCAAGTTTCTGTTGAAGGAATTGCAAGTCAGCCACCCTTCTCCATAAAGATGTAAAGGATCTGTTTAAAGCAACGTTTACCTCTCTCAAAGAAGGAGAGGTTTTCTCTTTCCCACAGAAGCATCTAAATGTACTTTTGTATTCACCCTTTCACAACAAGTCCTGAACATCTAGCTTTCAATGAGTATACAAGCTTTGTTTCTACACTTAGATTTACAAACAAAGTTGTTGGCACGGGAAAGCCTGTGGTAGGTAGGACAGACCACCCGTAAGTATGCGTATGAAAGCCCAGTTGGAAAATCTCTTCTGTCGGCCAAAAGTGTGACTGCAGTTCTGAAAACTTGGCTGTTCTCTTGGTGGTCGAAAACAGTGAACCTTTTTGTTCATTGAACGCTGAAAAAACAAGTATGCCAAAAAGTGCCTTTTCCTAACGGGTTCCAAGACTCCTAGCTATTTTTGCCTCTTTTCCTCTTAGGGCTTGAGAACATTCAACAAACGTGAATCGGAGATACTTTATTGTTCCGTGTGTTCTGTCGGAGGTTTCAGATCACGGCCAACAAGTGCTGGCCCACTTGCCTGCCATGTGGCTTACAATGAGGCCTCTTTCTGCCCATGTCCTCTGACCACAGGCGGGGATGGAAGCTGGATGTTCGCCCTTCACTCTCAGGGGTGTTGGGGAGAGGCCTGGGCACTGGATGAGAGGGAAAAGGAGCTTGATCTTTCATCCCGGAGAGACCATTGTGCAAGATGGCTGACCGAGGCTTTGCCCTCTGATTACGGAAGGGGGACGCTGTGCCTTCAGATTGGGAGAGGACCAGCAATTCCTTGTTCTTGCTGTTTAGTCACTTCAGTTGTGCCCGACTCTCTGTGACCCCATGGACTGCAGCCCACCAAGCTCCTCTGTCCAAGGGATTTCTCGGGCAAGAATACTGGAGGGGGTTGCCATTTCCTCCTCCAGGGGATCTTCCTGACCTAGGGAATGACCCCTCATCTCCTGCATTGGCAGGTGGATTCTTTGCCACTGAGCCACTAGGGAATCCCCAGTATCTCCTAGTAAATTTCATTAGCTTGCTGCTTCTAACCAGCTGGACTAACAAAATCTCCAAATGTTATGTGTATGTGTGTTTATATATGCAGACACATAAATATAATGCAGTTGACAATAATTACATACACACACTATGTAATATGATGCATAATGCTATATGTGTATGTGGATAAGTAATACTTGATGGGACCTGGTTGACATAATTTCTGTGCTGAATAGAGTCTGTCATAGCCTCTGATAGACAGAAAACAGTTTTTGAACTAATTTTTTTTTATGAAAAAGTAATTACATGTACAAAGCAAAAAGTTCAAAGAGTACAAAAAGCTCTGCAATAAAAAATAACTTTCCTCTTCATCCTGCTTCCCCAAGTCCCCTCCACGTGGCAACCACTGTTAATCATTTTTCAAGCATATACTTCCAGAGTAGTTCTATGAACATGTGGGTGAGGGTATGTGTTCGTGCACGTATGCACACACATACGACCCTTCAGATCATACAATACAGCCAAACAAAATGGTAACATACTATATTGTTCTCCACTTTTTTCTCTTAATGGTTTATTTTGGAGTTCATTCTCTAATAGCTCATGTTCATTTACATTATTCTTTTTGATGACAGTGTAGTGTTCAAGATATGATGTCATACTATTATTGCACCACCTCTTATCAAAGCATATGTGGTTCACTGCCAGCTCTCTGTTACAACAAATAGCACAGTTATTTATCTTCCACGTGCAAATATATCTCTAGGAGAATCTCCTAGGTGTGGCTTATCATTGTCAATGGGTATATGCATTGCAAATTTATTATGATTGTCACTGTCATCATTTATTATTGGGCTTCCCTGATAGCTCAGTTGGCAAAGAATCAGCCTGCAATGCAGGAGACTGCAGTTCGATTCCTGGGTCAGGAAGATCCCCTGGAGAAAGGAAAGGCTACCTACTCCAGTATTCTGGCCTAGATTGTCATTGCCATCATTTATTATTATTATTATTATATTTTTATAGCTATCCAAAGCCAGTTTACTCACCCTCCAGTGAGCCAAGAGCACCTGTTTTGTTATCCATTCATCAGCCCAATGTGTTTTGAATTTCAATCTTTGCCAGTCTGATGAATGAAAAATGCCACATTAAACATTAAGGTCTTTTAATGACAGGGGCTTTATTGCTTTCTCATAATATTGTAACACAGGAGAGTTTAAACACCCCTTAGAGATCGTTTAGTCCAATTTTCTCATTTTATGATTTTACATTTAAGGAAGAAAGCTCAGTGTGGGAAGTGCCCTCTGTCTGGCCATGCAGCATTCCCACCCCCACCCCCTACAACCCCCCTCCCCTACCACACCACCACCAGTGCAGAGCCAGCAGCAGAGCTAATGTAGGGATAAGGTAGAAAAGGATGTTTTACTGCTTCCATTAGTGGAATTTCAACTACCAAGTCATTGGAGTGATGCGTGGAGGCAAATTGTTCCTACATATGATCTGTGTTTCCAATAAACATTCATTTCTCACAGTTCTGGAAGCTCGGAAACCCAAGATCAAAGGGCTTGCATATTCAGTGTCTGGTGAGAACTGGCTTCCTGGTTCACAAATGACCATCTTCCCACTGTATTCTCACCTGGTGGAAAAGATGAGAGAGCTCTCAGGGGTCTCTTTTATATGGGTGCTTATCCCACTGATGAGGACTCCACCTTCATAACTTAATCACCTCCAAAAGGCTCCACCTCCAAAAGTCATCACCCTGGGGATTGTTGTTTTTCAGTCTCTAAGTCATATCTGACTTTTGTGACCCCATGAACTGCAGAAGTCCAGGCTTTGCTGTCCTTCACCATCTCCCAGAGTTTGCTCAAACTCATGTCCGTTGAGTCGCTGATGCTATCCAACCATCTCATCCTCTGTTGTCCCCTTCTCCTCCTGCCCCCAATCTTTCCCAACACTAGGGCCTTTTCCAATGAATCAGCTCTTCCATGAGGTGACCAAAGTATTAGAGCTTCAGCTTCAGCATCGGTCCTTCCAAAGAATATTTGGGGTTGATTTCCTTTAGGACTGATGGGTTTGATCTCCTTGCTGTCCAAGGGAACTCTCAAGAGTTCTTCTCCAACACCACAGTTCAAAGTCATCAGTTCGTCAGTGCTCAGCCTTTTCTATTGTCCAGGTCTCACATCCATACATGACTACTGGAAAAACCATAGCTTTGACTATATGGACCTTTGTCAGCAAAGTAATGTCTCTGATTTTTAATACGCTATCTAGGTTTGTCATAGCTTTTCTTCCAAGGAGCAAACATCTTTTAATTTCTTGGCTGCAGTCACCATCCACAGTGATTTTGGAGCCCAAGAAAATAAAGTCTGACACTGTTTCCATTGTTTTCCCATCTATTTGTCATGAAGTGATGGGACCAGATGCCATGATCTTAATTTTTTGAATGTTGAATTTTAGTTCAGCTTTACTCTCCTCTTTCACCTTCATCAAGAGGCTCTTTAATTCCTCTTCACTTTCTGCCATAAGGGTGGTATCATCTGCACATCTGAAGTTATTGATATTTCTCCCTGCAATCTTGATTCCAGTTTGTGCTTCATCTAGCCCAGCATTTTGCATGATGTACTGCATATAAGTTAGACAAGCATGGTGACAATATACAACTTTGATGTACTCCTTTCCCAATTTTCAACCAATCTGTTGTTCCATGTCCAGTTCTAACTGTAGTTTCCTAACCTGCATACAGGGTTTTCAGGAGGCAGGTCAGGTGGTCTGGTGTTTTGCTTTTTTTTTTAATTGGAGGAATATTGCTTTACAATGTTGTGTTGGTTTCTGTTATTCAACAATGCAAATAAGCCCTAATTATACCCATGTCCCTTCCCTCTTCAGCCTCCCTCCCCCCTTATTATTTATTTATTTTTAATTGGAGGACGGGATTAGGTTTTAACATATGAATTTGTAGGGACACAAGCACACAGTCTGTAGCACTCCCTGAGCAGGAGCCAAAATCAGGTAGACAAGTGTTCTAATTCTGGTCCTTTACACTAGGGTTGCCACTTTCAGCAAGCTACCTAATTCATCCAAGCCTCAGTTTCTTCATCTGAAAAATGGGGACAGTGACAGAGTCTACCTCTTATGGTTTCCATGAGGATTAATAAGATAACACATGAAAATCATTTGACAACGATGCCCAACAGATGGTTAAGCCCTTCATATACTTTGGAGGTGTCTGCATCCGCGGTGTCATTTTCTGCTAGTCTTCAGCCCAGTGACTTCCGTTCTTCGTTTTTTAACCTGCACTTCTTGTTCTCAGACCACTCTGCTGTACAAGGCATTATCTAAAACAGGAACATTGTCAGGCAAAGGACTGCCTCTTGGGATGAACAAGCCACATATCACAGGAAGGGAGGGGAAGGACGCTCCCCAGAAAAGATGCTTCCTCTCTTGGTTTTGCTGAAGCAACTCTTGGAGATTTATTAATAGATGGTGCGGTGGTGTTCATAGCTTCATTTCATCCAAATGTGTCTGGGGGTGGGGGTGGGGGCCGGGTATGTCTGAGTTTACCTTGTCTTTTGTTCAATCAACCACCAGAGACCTCCAGGCCTGTGGACAGCATGGTGTTGCTCTGAACCCTCTCCCCACTCATGTTTAATTTCAGAAGCTGACACCCTCCAAGCTAAAAGCCATGTGGCAAAGCAGCCATCTAGAAGCATGATTGGGATAAATACAGCTTTCCTAGACTGTGGAAATACTAAGTAGGAACTATTCCTTCTGGTATTTTAAATCTAAAATTTTTGTCTTTCAGCATTTTTCCCTCTCTCCTTCTCTTGCAATTGTACAGTCTGTGGTCTAACTTCTTTTTGAAGTTAGAAGTAGATTATAATTCTTGGTTTTGGGTAAACAAATTGTGTGTGTGTGTGTGAGAGAGATTATCTCTTCTTATTAGCCATTCTCTTCATATCAGTAGGAGGACAGGTTTCTAGGAGATTTGTTGGTTTCTAAGGACATAGTGGGGGCTTCCCTTGTGACTCAGCTGGTAAAGAATCTGCCTGCAATGTGGGAGACCTGGGTTCGATCCCTGGATTGGGAAGATCCCCTGAAGAAGGGAAAGGCTACCCACTGCAGTATTCTGGCCTGGAGAATTCCATGGATTGTGTAGTCCATGGGGTCACAAAGAGTCAGACATGACTGAGCATCTTTTACTTCACTGACTAAGCACATAGGGGACATTTTCTGTGCGACCAGGTTGCCAATGAGGATTTCTGTAACTGCGTATTGTTTGGCCTCCTCATAAAATGTCAGGTTTTTTACTGATATAACTGAAACTGATGCTGCATCCACTCCTTTACTAGAAGAGAGTCAACGTAAAGCTAAGTTATAGGAACAACAGCCCCCTTTACACCTAATTTCTGTGTTACATGCGTTCACGCTCAGTCACTCAGTCATGTCCGACTCTTTATGACCCCATGGACTGTAGCCTGCCAAGCTCTTCTATCCATGACATTTCCCAGGCAACAATACCAGAGTGGGTTGCCATTTTCTGCTTCAGGGGATCTTCTCAGTCTAGGGATCAAACCCGTGTCTCCCGCATCTCCTGCACTGGCAGGTGGATTCTTTACCATTGAGCCACCTGGGAAGGGTCTATGTTACACATTCTTCTAATTTTGCCAGTGCCGCCTTCCCCTAAACAATCAGGGCTTTGTCACAGAGATTTCAACCATGTTTCAAGCACCTTCAAAAAATAACACACACACGCAGACCAAATGCAATGTGGACTCTTCAACTGGCCTCACCCATAAGAAATCTGGAGGAAAATATAATTAACTCTTGCTTTGGAAGGACTGATGTTGAAGCTGAAACTCCAATACTTTGGCCACCTGATGCAAAGAGCTGACTCATTTGAAAAGACCCTGATGCTGGGAAAGATTGAAGGCAGGAGGAGAAGAGGACGACAGAGGATGAGATGGTAGGATGGTATCACCAACTCAATGGACGTGAGTTTGGGTAAACTCCCGGAGTTGGTGATGGACAGGGAGGCCTGGCATGCTGCAGTCCATGGGGTCGCAAAGAGTTGGACACAACTGAGCAAGTGAACTGAACTGAACTTGTTAGGAGAATGTACAGATTAAGAGGCTGGTGGTGAAGAGGTCAGGGCTCTGCGACTGTAGGTGCCCCTGTCTCACTGCACTGGCTGCTGCCCTTCTGGGTCTTGTTCCCTCATCTACATCACAGGACTTTAGGTTAGATATTTAGACTAGGGGGAGGGGTGGAGCCCTTCCATCTATCATACATTTGAGTTCCAGCTTCATGCTGCTGTTCATTTATTCCTTATTGGTTTACTCATGGCTTTCCCCCCATTTTTAAACAAACAAAATAAAAAAAAGAAATCAATAATCACTTTCTTTACATCACCTCAAATTAATAAGTTGACATAGATGCATCTAGGTCTCTTTCTCTCCTCTTGCCCTCTTTTAAAAATCATACTATTTATATTTGATACTTGCTCATTTTAAATGAGAATTTACACACTCAATGCAGAAAAGTACAAAGATGAAAGTTAAAATAACAAACATGAAATCCCATCCTCCAGAAACAAAATTTCTTAGAATAAAAGGAATATTGTTTCTTCCACATATATATGCAAAAATATTGACAGATATTTTAAGTTGATGGGTATAAATAGTTGATAAAGATGGATTTAATCAGTACATATTCTCTTATTAAGGATTTAAATTTAACTCTGAGTTAAAAAAAAATCTGAATCGAAATAGAAGGTTTTGTTAGGCCACAAAACTTTTGTATGTTATGAAAGATTATTTTCTAAAGGACGTCTCTAAGGGTAAAAAATTAATGTTTTAGTTTATGAAAAAAAGAAAGGCTTATGTCACTAGGAAGTCCAAGGAGAAGGTGTTAATTCTAGATGCAGCTGGATCTAGAAATGGCAACAAGATTATCAAGTGTCTATATAGCTCTCCTTTCACCCATGTGTCTTGCTCTGTTTTCTTCTGGTTTAATTCATGCATGTGTGCTGGCAAACCTTGCTATGGGCAACTCCATACTTACATTATCCTAAAATATAGATGCTGGAATTGTCAAGAGATTGGAGTAGTTGCATCTTTTGTGGTGAACCACATGCTTCAATTCATCAACTTTCTAGTCTCAAAGATAGGAACAGGAACATCATCATATTTCCTTGTCTCTGCCTACTAGAGGGAGAAGGCAATGGCACCCCACTCCAGTACTCTTGCCTGGAAAATCCCATGAATGGAGGAGCCTGGTGGGCTGCAGTCCATGGGGTCGCTAAGAGTCGGGCACAACTGAGCAACTTCACTTTTACTTTTCACTTTCATGCATTGGAGAAGGAAATGGCAACCCACTCCATTATTCTTGCCTGGAGAATCCCAGGGACAGAGGAGCCTAGTGGGCTGCTGTCTATGGGGTTGCACAGAGTCAGACATGACTGAAGCGACTTAGCAGTAGCAGCCTACTAGAGGCCAGGTTTTCATGATTGCTCTCTTTACATCATCCAGATTTACAACATTCACACATTTATTATCATGGTTCCTGCAGTTTTGTTTAGTGTTGGTCTGACATAAAAATGAAGTCAGGGCTCACTACTACTCATTTTAATGTGGTTCTCTATTCTTTACTTTGACTTATCGTAATTGGTTGGACTTTGTTGTTTAGCAGCTTTTTCAAAATTGTTCAGTATTACTGTATGCCCAGTGTTCTTTCTTTTAGTTTCAGATTATTTCTATGTTGCCTTTATACTTCAAATATGTCTTAGGTAAAATTCTCCCAGGACACATTTTCTTTGCTTTGGGCATTTGTCATCATGCTGATGTCTTCTGGCTTTAAATTTTACTAAGGAAAATTCAGAGGCCAACTTGATTCTCACCCCATTCCCCTCTGCTTATAGATACTTTTTAACTTGCTTTTTTGCATGACAAATTATTTCTTTATCCTTTAAGCTTAATAATCTAAAAACTGTATGTCAGTGGTATGCATGCGCCTTCACATTTTCCTGGAATACTGTATGTTTCAGTCGATCGATTTGGGTCTTTCTTCATATATATAAGTATATAATTTCCTCATATCTATATCTAAATGTATTTGTATTTTCTGTTGTAGTCTCTATTATAAGCTACCAATTATTTTTTCTGATTTCTATCTTTATTAGCTTTTTTTCATTGTTTTCTCATCTCTGTGAATCTTTTAAAACTCTGTATTTAGATGGATTCTTTCAAATCTTGATAGCAGTTATACAAACTTATATTTTACTTCATATTTACCATTTCTAGTGCCCTTCATTCCATCTTGTAGTTACAAGTTTCCTTCTATTGTCATTTCTTTTTAGCATTTCTAATAGAACACGTCTGCTGGAAAGAAAATTTCCCAACTTATATTTATCTGAAAGTGTCTTTACTCTTAATTTTTGAAAGGTAGTAACTGAATATTTAATAGAATTCTGGATTGATAGGTTTTTCTCCCCTTTCAGCAATTTAATGGTGATGTTTCAGTGTCAATCTGGCCTTTATTATTCTTGGAAAGGGGTCAGTAGCCATTCAAATAATTTTTCCTCTGAATATAATGTGTGCTTTTTTTTTCTCTTTGGCTGCTTTCAAGATTTTCTATTTATTTTTGATTTAGTAATTTAATATGATGCAGCTTGATTTGATATTTTTTTTATTATATTTACCCTCCAGTTTTGCTAAACTTCTTGGATCTATAAAATAATGTTTTTCATCAAATATTTGGAAATTTTGACCTTGACTTCCTCAAATATGTTTTTGTGCCCTACTCACCCTCTGCCTTCCTTTTGGGACCACAATCACAAACACATGTTAGACTACTAGATCTCATCCAACAGGTCACTGGGTACTGATTAATTTTTCCAATTTTTAAATTTTATTCATAGTAAATAATTTCTATTACTCTGTCTTTAATTTATGGATCCTTCCTTTGGCTATCTTTAATCTGTTGTTAAGCACACCCGATACATTTTTCATTTACTATATTGCATTTTTATTACACAATTTTCATTTGATTCCATTTCTCTACTGAGAGTCCCCATCTTTTCACTATGACAGTATTTTTTAAAACTTTTCAGACACATTTTTACTAGGTATTTTTAAGTCCTTGTCCACTGACCCTAATATTTGTATCATCTTGGGATCAGTTTCAGTGACTACCCCGTGACTCCTGAGTGTGGGTCACATCTTCCTATTTCTTTCATATCTACTTTTCTTTCTTTTGTCTTTATTACAGCCTGAACATTGCAGCAGATATCTTGTAGGGCCCCTGGATACAGTTATCTTCCTCTGAAGAGTGTGGATTTTCATTCTAGTACGGAGTTAAATTACTAGCTAATCATCTTGAACTTGTGGAGGTTTAGTTTTATACATTTTTAAGATGTGTCCATTTTGGTTTTGATTTTTGTCTCAAGGTAAATCCTTACTTCTAGAACATAGTGTTTATCCCTAAGGATAACCCTTCTGGTATTTCAGTGAAAAAGCCTGAGTTATTAACCAAGACACTATAACTTGGGAGGATTTAAATTCAACAGTGTCTCCCATAATCCAGCCAACAGCTGAAATCAAGGCTCAGCTTTTTCAGGCTTCTAGCTCTTTCTTTTTGCCAATCTTTAGAGTGTCTCTGTCCATGAGCAGTGGAGTCAGCCAAAGATTTGGGGAAATACATATGCATATTTGGGGGCTCTCTACTCAAGCTCTATGATTTTCCCTCCTGTTTTCAGATGCTATGCTGCTGCTGCTGCTAAGTCGCTTCAGTCGTGTCCGACTCTTGCGACCCCATAGACGGCAGCCCACCAGGCTCCTCCGTCCCCGGGATTCTCCAGGCGAGAACACTGGAGTGGGTTGCCATTTCCTTCTCCAATGCATGAAAGTGAAAAGTGAAAGCAAAGTCGCTCAGTCGTGTCCGACTCTCAGCGACCCCATGGACTAGAGCCCACCAGGCTCCTCCGTCCATGGGATTTTCCAGGCACGAGTACTGCTATGGTAGCCCTAAATTCCATCTTCTAACATCTCAGGCCAATAACTTTGTTCTTTTCTGCTTGATCTTTACCCACCCAGCACTCTGTAGACTGGAAAATGCCCTCAAGGAAAAAGTCATATAAATAAGGATCTCACCTCAATGATCTCCATCTTCCAAGGCTTGAATCTCTTCCAGTTCTGTCTGATTTTGTTTGTCCTCAAGCATCTTTAAATTGTTGGGGGGTTTATATCCTGTTCAGAGTTAGTTAAACATAAGCTTCTTTAACATGATTGGAATTGAAACACCATATTTGATTTTAAATAGTAGCTACTGTGTACTATGAGTCCCATAATAAATTGTTACTGTCCTCATGGTCTGGACCTCCATTTTTATCTCACTTTGTGGGTTTAACATCTTATCTTAAGGTTATGGCTTCTAAAAAATTTCAGACTTTCTGTTTATTGTGGGGCCCAACAGACACAAAAGGGAATTTGCTACATTAATATGTGACGAATAGGGAGACAGGTTCTCAGACTCTGGAAGGCCATAGCACAACAGACAATTCTTTACCTCAGAGTAGTGTGTTGGTTCGTTCCAAGTATTATTATAAAAATCAAAGGTCCTGGATGCCATTAATTTTTATGCTTATCACTTGACCTTCAGGGTATGTCTTAAAAACCTACAGAAAGCATCCTAGAAGAATCCATGTGAATCTCCCAAGCAGATAATCAGAAGATACAAGATTATCTAATATTGGACGGTCCTAGGCCCCAACTTCCTTCTTGACCTGCATTCCTGACCTGCATACAGATTTCTTAAGAGGCAGATCAGGTGGTCTGGTATTCCCATCTCTTTCAGAATTTTCCAAACAGTTAGAACTGGTCATGGAACAACAGACTGGTTCCAAATAGGAAAAGGAGTACGTCAAGGCTGCATATTGTCACCATGTTTATTTAACTTATATGCAGAGTACATCATGAGAAATGCTGGACTGGAAGAAACACAAGTTGGAATCAAGATTGCTGGGAGAAATATCAATAACCTCAGATATGCAGATGACACCACCCTTAATGGCAGAAAGTGAAGAGGGGTTAAAAAACCTCTTGATGAAAGTGAAAGTGGAGAGTGAAAAGGTTGGCTTAAAGCTCAACATTCAGAAAACGAAGATCATGGCATCTGGTCCCATCACTGCATGGGAAATAGATGGGGAAACAGTGGAAACAGTGTCAGACTTTATTTTTCTGGGCTCCAAAATCACTGCAGATGGTGACTGCAGCCATGAAATTAAAAGACGCTTGCTCCTTGGAAGGAAAGTTATGACCAACCTAGATAGCATATTCAAAAGCAGAGACATCACTTTGCCAACAAAGGTTCGTCTAGTCAAGGCTATGGTTTTTCCTGTGGTCATGTATGGATGTGAGAGCTGGACTGTGAAGAAGGCTGAGCACCGAAGAATTGATGCTTTTGAACTATGGTGTTGGAGAAGACTCTTGAGAGTCCCTTGGACTGCAAGAAGATCCAACCAGTCCATTCTGAAGGAGATCAATCCTGGAATTTCTCTAGAAGGAATGATGCTAAAGCTGAAACTCCAGTATTTTGGCCACCTCATGTGAAGAGTTGACTCATTGGAGAAGACTCTGATGCTGGGAGGGATTGAGGGCAGGAGGAGAAGGGGACGACAGAGGATGAGATGGCTGGATGGCATCACTGACTCGATGGATGCGAGTCTGAGTGACCTCCGGGAGCTGGTGATGGACAGGGAGGCCTGGCGTGCTGCGGGTCATGGGGTCGCAAAGAGTCGGACACGACTGAGCGACTGATCTGATCTGAGGCCCCAACTGTCATTCAGGCTTCTTTAAGGTAAAATAAGTGTTCACATTTTATAAAAATAAAATTAAAAGTATTTCTTGTGGTCATTAAGATCATACATCCATTTAAAAATATATATGTATTCTTAAAAGAAAAAAAAAGTTACAATGAAGGCTGCAAATGTCTCCTGTTGGCTCAGTTTATTCCTTCCTATTATCCCCGAGTTTTGAAAAATATGAGACTCTACTAGTACAGCTTCTTTCTGAGAAGCTTTAAATCTTTAGAGAATATCCAGGTGAAAGGGTCTGAGACCCCTATCTGGAATTTATTTAGAGTAAACCAGACGAAACTAGAAAGAATTGATTGAGCTCCTTTGCTACATAGCACGAAAAAAGAATTATTCTGCAGGACAGAGCAGAGTCAGTTGGGGTGTATTCTTTCTTTGGGACACTTAACTTTATTTATGATCTCTGTTTCTTGTCACTTCTCAGGTTATCTGGGAACTTTTAAGGCAAATGCACAGACTGGTTAGTTTCTCTTAATCAGTGTAAGCATCGTTCCATCCTTAGCCTGGATTGTGCTGTCCTAATAGATAAAGAGGTTATCATCATGGTATTCTCACATCTAACCTTTAGAAGTGAAAAATTAAATAAAATTCCACATCTGAGGAGTTTCACAGATCTCTCATCCCAGTTTGATGTATGGAGGCTAGTGTTCAGTTTAATACTTTCAGGATTAAGAACAGGTCTGAGAACTTCAGAGATTTTTCTTTTGACTCTTAACTGTCTAACCCATGTTTCTGGGATATTTCCAGAACATCCCACTGACACATTATCTTTTGTCCTAGAGGCCAAGGAAAAAAACAACAATGACTAATTATTATTTTAATAGGCGTCTGTGTCAAAGAGTCTTAAGCTTAGGAGGAGGTACAAATGAGGCTATCTCACTGCATACAGTGAAATTCTCACAGTTTTCCAACTAGTACTTTGTACTCAATTTTATTTACAAGTTAAACAGCATTTTTAAGAGATATGGAAATTGGGATCTCAAAGTTTTAAGACAACCCAGTGCAAGTTACCTGATATCTGATGACTCAAAAGCCTTTCAAGTCGACTGTTTTGCCTGCAGTGGCTGGTGATCCTCAGAGGTCAGCTGAATCCCCTTACGGTTTCTGTCTGAGGACTGTGCCATGTGGGGGGATACCCTATCACAGGACCCACTCACTCACCGGAAAGCTAGTGAAGCCAGGTGACATGGAAGGGGGCACTGCGCGGTGGCTGGGTGTTTTCACACCAAGAGCTCTCAGCAAAGATGCCTTGCTAAAGGCCCTTCCTGCCTCTGAGCCTGCTCCCCTGATTCAGTCTCGGGACCACAGCTCAGTTGGTTCTGGAGAAACATAACCTTGACTGTCACTCCCCTGATGAAATCCCAAATGTCACCTGTCCCTGCATAGGTATAGCCTTTCGGTGGCTCCCCTTCCCACTCCAAGATGAAACCCAAATTCCTGTGCATGCCTCACAAGGCCCTGGCGTTCGGGGCCTGTGGTTCTTCAGCCTCATCTTTGTCAAGTCCTCTCCCACTGGGGGCTGCTGATGGAGAAGCTACCTGGCTATTTCCTCTCCTCTCCTTTCCTCTGATGAGCACCCTCGTCCCACCTGGCACCTTTGCTGCCCTCTCTTCTTCTTACCCTCCCACTTTAAACTCAGATACCAGCTCTTCAGGTGATCTCCCTACACTCCCCTCCAGAAACCTCGGCCAGAGCTCATCCACCAACTCCCTCTCTGAACTGAACGCTCCTGTAAGAACCCATCTGTGGACGGCATCCTTGGAGCCCAAAATGGGCCCACATGTGGTCAATGTCCAATAAATATTTGTTGAGTCAATCTAAGATAGTTTGCAATCTTTTCAAACGTAGGACTAAGGGACAGAAAAAAAAAAAGTTGAGAGCTCTTTGTTTCCTTTTAAAAGAATTCTTTCTGAAAGTGGTGTGATTTAAGAATTTCTGTTTAGTTTTTATTTTAGTATCCTTCAGGGTCTGATTTTTACAGAGGATCCCTCTTGATCTCTGAATATCACCCTGGAACATCAGATAATTAAAAGCACTGGAGTGATTTACTTGGATTGGGGGTGGTGGAAGAGAATGAATGGGCTTTCCACTTTCCTTCTAAACTATACTTGTTTATACATAGCAATGAAATATTTTCTCTTAGTTTTTTCCCTTAAAACATCTTGTCTGAGGAAAGTGGGAGGAGAACTTGGAAAACTGTCCCTTAAAACAGTTTTCATTAACTGAAAAATTGTGTGAAAGAAAAATATATGTCTGATGGAAATGCAGTTTAGTTATCACACATATGGGATGCATTTTTCTTGAGTTAAAAAGTTTCTGAAGAAAAGAATCCCATAAATATACAAACTGCTTTATTTTGATATTCAACTCAATTCAGAAGTGCTACAGAGAATTGAACATAAAAAGCATTGACTTTTGAAGACCGTATCTAAAATTTTATTATTGTTGGCATATTTATTGAAACATGTAGCATAGATGATTGATTTATTTCCATGATGTTTTGCTGAGCTCATGTTTAAGTCTTGATTTCTGGTCAGGGCTGAGTTTTGTCTTTGGCATCTTGTTTGAAAGATTCTTTTTTTTAAATATAAGAATAGATCCATTTTGACTCTTATTTCTGCAAGTAGCAGAACTGTTCTCAGAACTTCCTTTTTATGGATTAAGTGTTAAATTAGATGGTGCTTTTGGAAGTTTTTCTCAGGGATTCCCTCACCAAAGTGTTTTCCAGGTGTCTTCCCCTCACTGGCTCCAGAGTAGGACCCCCAGGGTCAGGATCACAAACTCAGTGGCTCTTTGATATGGTAACGGCCATACAATGGGCAATTTACCCCAAACACAAAAATAGGTCTTGGAGGATCTTAATCTAGGTTCAGAATGTTAGGCTTCTGTGAAATTTGCATGCAGCTCACACTTTCTGTTCTTTCTTTGCCAATGCTGGAGCAAAATGCAGTTAAGGAGAAGATAAGATGCTGGCCAGTCAAATGGAAAACATATGATCAAATGAGTGTCTTACCACTAAACCCAACTCTCTTTTCACCAAGTCCGTGCCACCTCTGACAGGACCGGGGTCCTTGGGAGAAATGCCATGGACTTACATCACGTGAAGAAAGTTTTCCAGAAAAGTTAGATTGTGAGAATTCCTCTTATTGAAAGACCCTCTTTATGGAACAAGGGGAAAGAAAGGGGAGGAACTTGGACCGTGGAAGTGGTCGAATGCTCAGTGACTCTGTTCCCCTTCTCTTGCAAAACAATTCCACAAGTTCAAGTATCCAGAGACCCCTGGGATCCCAACTCTTCTCCTTGTAGATTCTCAAGACCTTCCAGATTTGTCTTAACTGTTGGTCTGACCCCTCTGTCTTCAAGCTGCTGTGAGTCTGGATATTATTAGGCAATGACCACTGTGAGACACTCTCATAGACCTAAGCCTTGAGAGAGGGAATGACCCAAACCGTTCCCTCAGGGAACTTCCCCTAGACGAACATCATACTTAGATGATAGGTTCGGGAACCAAGGCCCCTAAGACAAAAATCTCCTATGTTTAACCTCACCCCTGGAAGTTTCTAAGGGAGGCGATGTGTTGAAGAGTGATGTACTTTGACATTCATCTTTCAATGTAGCCATCAGTCCACTGAACTGGGCCATTGATCTTTACAGCCTTCAGACTCAGACTGAAACATCAGCTCTTCCTGGGTCTCCAGCCTGCCAAGGTTTGAACCAGTCCATACAGTCCATCGGTCCATCTGATGCTCAGTTGTGTAGGACTCTTTGTAGTCCCATGGACTGTAGCCCACCAGGCTCCTCTGTCCATAGGATTTCCCAGGCAAGACTACTGGAGTGGGTTGCCATTTCCTTCTTCAGGGGATCTTTCCTACCCAGGGATAGAACCCCAGTCTCCTGCACTGTAGGCAGATTCTTTACCGCTGAGCCACTAGGGAAGACCATGTGAAAGAGACTAAGACTGAATAAATAAGGGTAGGAAACAATGAAATGAAGTCCTAGAATTCTGAGTGGACCAGTTAACTAAAAGGTTAGTAGAGCATAAGTGGAAAAAGTATATAATTAACCAAAAAGTTGAATTAAATTGAAGTAAAATCTTATATTTCTAAGACTTTTGGTCCCTTTCTTTGATATTTCTGCTTCCCCGCCCACCCCCCACCTCTGACTTTTCAATTATCTCTAAGGCTTCTCTTCTTTTACGTTCTCATGGATTAGGAGCCTATTGGCTTTTTATTCCTGGGTAAGGTTTGAAGAGGGACTCAGGTAGTATAATTCCTGAAATCAAAATTCTGGGTGACCGAGGTGGTGAACTGAGTCCATTATCTCTGTGAAAAGGGGCACAAAAAGATAAAGAAAGTGCTTCAAAATCTAGGAGGCAAAATCAAATTGAATGTGATATGATTTAATGTGATTTCTATATATATTTTTGAAATGTGTATTAACAGGGGAAAAAGATGTTTCTTAAAAAGGGAAATATCCTGAATGAGAGTCACTGAATTGGACAGATGGAATAACTCATATCCTAAAGATGGTTTAGTTATCAAAAAAGTGTTAACTGGAGAACGCAGTCAAGTTCGAAGCATTTCTCGGGGTTCTAATGATAGAGCAAATGCAATAATCAGCGGCACATTTCCGGCATTACTATGCAAATCACGCTGCCTCTAAATTAATAGTTGTCATTTGTTGTGTTTCCTGGTTTCTCCTATCCCTTTCATTTCGGTATCAGAGATTAAGAAAAAAGGCATACTTCTACTATCAGTCAACTTTTGACTACATGTATTTTCACTTTTTTTGGCCAAGCTCTAGTTCATTGACACTGACTTAATGAAAAGAAATGATAGTACTATTAAAAAATAATTAGGGACTTAAAATAGCAGGCACATTCTTTAACCACCATGGTTATAATAGAGATGGGTTATGATTAGAGCCTTAAGTGTAACTGTGAATTATCCTCCTTCTGCTGTTTGAGGGGAAGGGGAAGAGTACATAACGATTCCAAATATTTTTTCCTTTTTAAAATTATTTTTGGCTGGAGGCATAGTTTGAAGATACATATGTTTTGCTGTGAAATGCTCTAAGAAGCCAGTTTAATGGTGTATCAGATCAGATCAGATCAGATCAGTCGCTCAGTCGTGTCCGACTCTTTGCGACCCCATGAATCGCAGCACACCAGGCCTCCCTGTCCATCACCAACTCCCGGAGCTCACTGAGACTCACATCCATCGAGTCAATGATGCCATCCAGCTATCTCATCCTCTGTCGTCTCCTTCTCCTCTTGCTCTCAATCCCTCCCAGCATCAGAGTCTTCTCCAATGAGTCAACTCTTCACATGAGGTGGCCAAAATACTGGAGTTTCAGCTTTAGCATCATTCCTTCCAAAGAAATCCCAGGGCTGATCTCCTTCAGAATGGACTGGTTGGATCTCCTTGCAGTCCAAGGGACTCTCAAGAGTCTTCTCCAACACCACAGTTCAAAAGCATCAATTCTTCGGCGCTCAGCCTTCTTCACAGTCCAGCTCTCACATCCATACATGACCACAGGAAAGACCATAGCCTTGACTAGGCGAACCTTTGTTGGCAAAGTAATGTCTCTGCTTTTGAATATGCTATCTAGGTTGGTCATAACTTTCCTTCCAAGGAGTAAGCGTCTTTTAATTTCATGGCTGCAGTCACCATCTGCAGTGATTTTGGAGCCCAGAAAAATAAAGCCTGACACTGTTTCCACTGTTTCCCCATCTATTTCCCATGAAATGATGGGACCAGATGCCATGATCTTCGTTTTCTGAATGTTGAGCTTTCAGCCAACTTTTTCACTCTCCACTTTCACTTTCATCAAGAGACTTTTGAGTTCCTCTTCACTTTCTGCCATTAAGGGTGGTGTCATCTGCATATATGAGGTTATTGATATTTCTCCCAGCAATCTTGATTCCAACTTGTGTTTCTTCCAGTCCAGCGTTTCTCATGATGTACTCTGCATATAAGTTAAATAAACAGAGTGACAATATACAGCCTTGACGTACTCCTTTTCCTATTTGGAACCAGTCTGTTGTTCCATGACCAGTTCTAACTGTTGCTTCCTGACCTGCATACAGATTTCTCAAGAGGCAGATCAGGTGGTCTGGTATTCCCATCTCTTTCAGAATTTTCCACAGTTGATTGTGATCTACACAGTCAAAGGCTTTGATAATGGTGTATCAGTATTCAGTGTATCAGTGGTTCCTAAATCGGGCAGGAGGATAAGCTGCGTATCAGACCCGGGGATGGTGGGTAACTTCTCCATGTCAATGTCCCCCTGGAGAGTCTGGCATCTAGCTGAAAGGAGACCATTCATTCCCCCCTACTCCTTGCTAGCACAAACCACTTTCAATAATTGATAGAATAATATTCTTTAGCTATCTTGGGGATATAAATGGGTTGAGAATTACTAACTTGAATGAATTTTGCAGTTAAAGAACTAGGCCACTGTAACTTAACTCTCTTGTCTTTTAGGATAAGATTAGGTACCAGTTACTGAATATGTGTATGTATTAGCTACTTTGCTATGTACTTACGTACATAGATGAGGAGTTAGAGGCTTGGTGAAGCATATTGTCCAAGGCAACCTATTAGTGGGACTGCTGTGATTTGCATCCTAGCTTTTCAGCCTCTGAAGCTCAATAAGCTATCAATTTGAATAACTGGGGCAAAGCCCTGTAATGGACATCTGTGATTGCCTGCCACCATCTCTTGCTGTCTTAGGGTGGCAGCACCTGGGCTTCCCAGGGGGCACTAGTGGTAAGCAACCCACCTGCAACGCATGAGACATGAGAGATGTGTGTTCGATCCCTGGGTCAGGAAGATCCCCTGGTGGAGAGCATAGCAACCCACTCCAGCATTCTTGCCTGGAGAATCCCATGGATAGAGGACTGGTGGGCTACAGTCCACAGGGTTGCACAGAGTTGAACACGACTGAAGTGACTTAACATGCATGCACCCCAACCCTCCCTTGGAGATCACTCATCTCTCACTCTCAGTTCATATGGCTCACTACTGACTCCAAGGATGGCCTCTTTCTCAAGTTCAGCCAATCAAGGAGCACCTCCCAGAACCTCAGCCACAGGGATTGGTCCAGGGATGGGCACATGACCCTTATATATATTGTAAGGATTTGGCTTAAGCAATTACAGAGGTGAAAAAGCCCCAACATCTGGGTTGGCAGGCTAGAGACTCAAGAGAACTGATGTAGAGCTCCAGTCTGAGTCTGAGTCTACAGGCCTGAGAACCAGGAGAGCCAAAGATATAAGTTCCAGTTTAAACCCTGGCAGGCTGGAGACCCAGGACGAGCTTATGTTTCATTCTGAGTCTGAAGGCTGGAATGATCAATGTCCCAGCTCAAGGAATCAGGCAGGAGGGGTTCCCTCCTTCTCTTGGGAGGATCAGCCTTTTTGTTCTACTCAGGCTTTCAGTGGATTTGATGAGGCTCCCCTTCGTGAAAGTGAGTAATCTTTCCTCAGTTTATCAATTCAAATGTTCATCTCATCCCCAAACACTCTCACAGCACACTCAGACTAGGTTTGACCCAATATCTGAGCCCCTCATGGCTCAGTCAAATTGACACATAAAATGAACCATCACGATATCAGAGAGTAGAGCTGAGCGATGCTATCTCATGAATGACTCAGTCAGCGGCACCTCTACTTCAGCGGCACCTCTACTTCTTAGCCATGCCTCATTCTTTCCCTTGGATCTTTTCACACACATAAGCCAATAAATCCCCAGCTCCATCCCCCTTTCTGAGGGAGGAGGGAAGAGATCTCACCAACATGAACCCCTCACCAGCCAATCCCTCCAAGTACTCACATAGCCCTGATGAAACATAAAATCAGGTGCCCGCTATACTGAAATGCATTGAAAACATACCCGGAAGTGCAGTTGCTGGCCCTGTGTGTGCAACTCTGCTGAATTTAGGGTCAGTGGCAGGGACTACAGGCAGGAACATTGCTTCTGTGCATCTCACAGGACAGCACCCCATATACGGAAGTGAAATGCTTTCAACACCTTTGCAATCTTTCAGTAATTTTCCACTCTTTCAGGCATTTTAAATTCCTACATTGGTCAGTTTAATTGCTTTTAATTTTCTTTTTGACTTTTTAAACTTTCAAATAAAATTACTTGTTGAGGCAAAATTGTCCTGTGGTTTTGTCCACGTTTTTTAAAAGTTCACCTGGTTTTTCTGCTGAGATATTTGGAAAAAGCTCTCAACAGCAAAAATTAGGTCTTGAAAACCTCCTTACTTTCCTGGGTTGTCTTTGAGGCTGTCCTTACATTCAGGAATCTATTCACAATCCCTTTTTTATAATATAGAGATGGAACTAAGAAGACCTAACTTATAATTAATTACTTCCCAGGGTACTTTGTCCTTCTTCTAATGTGTCCCTGAGTGCTAGTTATGGATTCATCCAGAAATGTTTATTTCTAATAATAAAAGAGTCCTCCGGTCAATTAACAGAGAAGCCTGTCTTGTAGTGGAACAATACCTCTAGTTTCTGGCCAAAACTTTCTCTTAGTTCTATTTGGAAAAAAAAAAAAAAGACTTCACTATTGCTTGTTCATTTAAAACTGCACTGTTTGAGCTGGTGTGTACTTGCCACACCTGTCCAACTGATGCCTTCTTAGAATAAAAACAACAAAGCAATTTGGGCTTGCAAAACTATAAAGATATTTAGAACATGTCTATAACTTCAATTCTATCATCCAAAAAATGGCATGGTTGATATAGTGTCAGTTTACTTCAAAGGACAATTTTGAGAATAAGCTGAAGTATGAGATATGAAAAGTAGGTTAAAATACTCCTAAAGGTAGTTATTCCACAATATCCTTTATAACGTGGGATTGGAGGATTCTAATGGTTTTGAGTGAGCTTCCCTGATAGCTCAGTTGGTGAAGAATCCACCTGTATTGCAGGAGACCCCAGTTCAATTCCTGGGTCAGGAAGATCCACTGGAGAAGGGATAGGTTACCCACACCAGTATTCTTGGGCTTCCTTTGTGGCTCAGCTGGTGAAGAATCTGCCTGCAATGTGGGAGACCTGGGTTTGATCCTGGTTGGGAAGATCGCCTGGAGAAGGGAAAGTCTACTCACTTCAGTATTCTGGCCTAGAAAATTCCATGGACTGTGTAGTCCATGAGGTTGTGAAGAGTTCAACACGAATGGGGTTGAGGGATGAGTAACTTTCTGAACTACGTAAATCCATTTTGGAAAGCCCATTGTCTCAAGTCCTATGGGACCGAGTTCTCAATCTTTTCCCAACCACGGCATGCATGAGAGTCATAACCTGCACGAAAGCCCAGAATCCTTAAAGTTTCACACTCCAGATTCTTTGGGATGTAGCATCCTACTTGAATGTGTTGCCATAACTAGGAGTAGGACATCAGTAATTGTGACTCCCTTGTGGCTTAGGGGGTGCCTAGGACAGAGAGGGTGGAGAGAGTGATGGAATTTCCCCCTCAAACACTCCATATCTCACCTCCTTCTCTTTCATACAGCAGACAAGAATGCAAACGGGTGATCACAGGTCATTCATGGCTAACTTGAAATCTGAGGTAAATTTTTGTCCTTTAAACTTTAGCAACATAACTGCTTAAACTCTCAGTAACAAATTTTACTTGAGGAGCAACTCACAAATGAACTTGACCCACTCGTGATTCATGACCCTGAAGATGAGGATCGTGTATATGAAGGGGGGTTGGGGGCAGGGGTCAGTAGAGATATTTGGTGGGAGAGATTGTGTTTCTTGTTATTTAGTCATTCAGTTCTGTCTGACTCTTTTGTGACCCCATGGGCTATAGCCCACCAGGGTCCTCTGTCTGTGGGATTGCCCAGTCAAGAATACTAGAGTGGGTTGCCATTTCCTTCTCCAGGGGATCTTCCTGACCCAGGGATTGAACCAGCATCTCCAGCATTAGCAGGCGGATTCTTTACCACTGAGCCACCGAGGAAGCACAGAGATTGGGTTACCACGTCTAAAAACATCTTTTCAAAATCAAACGTGCCCCTGGAATTTCAGAGGAACTTCCATTTCCTTCCCTATAAAATGGGAGTAGTTAGGACTGGAGACAATATCTGAGGGCATGGAGATTACAGATACTTAGTCGGGGAAGGCAATGGCACCCCACCCCAGTACTCTTGCCTGGAAAATCCCATGGACGGACGGCCCTGGTAGGCCGCAGTCCATGGGGTCGCTAAGAGTCGGACATGACTGAGCGACTTCACTTTCACTTTTATGCATTGGAGAAGGAAATGGCAACCTACTCCAATGTTCTTGCCTGGAGAATCCCAGGGATGGGGGAGCCTGGTGGGCTGCCGTCTATGGGGTCGCACAGAGTTGGACACGACTGAAGTGACTTAGCAGCAGCAGTAAGGGGCAGAGAATCTTCCTTTCTAAGATACAATGGAGTGGTCTGTGGGTTTCAGGGACTCAGAAAAGATTATGAAAACCAAGTGTTTGCAGTGCATTCTTGCCAGCATGCTGGGAGAAAAATGGGAACAAGCAGGGCATGTGGTCCATGTCTTCCTGGAGTGCCCCGCTGCATGGTGGAGATAGACACCAGCTGAAGGACTTCTGCTTTGGCTAAGTGTGGATAAAACCTACATAGAAGGGCAGAGAAAGTTCCATGGAAGTGGAATTGGCAGGGGAAGGTAGCAAATGTTTGCATTGCTCTAAAACGCATGCTGTCATGACGCTTAAGAGCATTACCACCCTCCTTGAAATGTTCTCCAATTCTACCATAATACACTGACTGTGCGAAGAGTCCTTTATTATTTTCTTAAATCAGATTTGGCTGCTGGGGACACAAAGCCGTTCCTTGGTGCCCTTCGAGGGAGCACAAAGAAAATTACAAGGGCGTGAACTACAGTGATTACAAAGAAGCTGAGACACAAGACTATCAAATGTGTGCGTTCCTTGGCAGGTACAACCAGCTCAGTTTTTATTGTACAAACAAACGCTACCAGGCAGCCATAGATGTCATAGATGGGGCATGGAGGGGACAGATGGCAAGGGGGTGCTTCTTGGAGCCAGCAAGAGTATGATGCTCTTTTCTTCCTTGGAGAATTGTTGCCCTTAAAAAAGAGAACAGAATGCTTTCCATCCTTGTAACTGTCAACAGTGAGGTGGGTGACTCCAGCCTCCCCTCCTGGGACCTGCCTGTCCCCACTCCCCTGGATCTTGCCTCTATTTTTTGTCAGGGCTTGGCCTGGGACCTGGTACCCCAAAAGCAGCCCTGGGCTTTGGCTTGCTGAGTGGCTGTTTAATGTGCAGGCAGCATTCTCTTGACCAAATCCAGCCCTTTGTTTTTCCTGAAGCTGCACAGAGCAGCCTCTAAGCCTGGAGGGGGACCTAGCTCCATCCAAGGCCTGAGTGGAGGAAAAAGACTGGGATGATGGTTCGTTTGGAGCCATGAGCTCAGGTGCAGTTGCCAGTGTCTGGTCCAGAGGTAACAACAGTTTTCATGAGCCTTTTGCTCAGGAGCCCAGTGATTAATGCGCCAACACAAACACAATTGGACAGCCATGCTCCTAAAACTGGGTCAGGGCAAAGCAGTCCCAAATGCAGACGTGCGTTTTTCAAATCTTGGGACAAATAAAAGTTGTCCTCGCTCAACCACTAAGGGAAACGGACTTGCATTGTTTGATCGCCAACAGGTTTCGGCCTCTATGCTAGCTGCTTGCTGTAGGCTGCTTGATCCAGGCTCCTAACAATGTAGAAAGTGGGCATTATTTTGTCTGTTGTGTCGGAGAAGCAGGCACTCAGAGGTTAAGAGAGCTACCTGAAGTTGTTGCCTTCATAAACCTCGTAGAAGAACCAGGGTCCTATCCCAACCTTGCCAGACTAACACCATTCCCACATGCTCCCTTCTAGAAGGTTCCGCCCTGAGGTCTCGTTGCTGTTGCTATTCTTAGTTGTTGTTATTGTTGTTTCTTCTGTGCTTCGCCCACTATCACTTCTCAAATAGTCACTGATGACCAAATGGCTGTGCTTGTAGGCATGATCTTGTGCCAAGCAAAGTACACAGAGAGCAAAGGGACCCTACCTAGTGCAGAGGCTAGAAACCAGTAGCTGAGATGTCCACAAGCATTTTTAATTGTCTCCCATATGACAATGTTGGGTGCCACAGTGCAAGACGGGCAGTTTGGCTGCACAGCGCAAGCCTGGGGGCACCATTCTTAACATAAGTGTGTGGACTGGGGGTGGAGGAAGGTCCTGGCCAGTGGGTCTCTGTCTCCCCAGTCTGTGAAACCTCCACTCCATGAAAGCCAGAGCAGCACGACATTTATCAGTTGTCCCCATTTCAGCTCCTATAAGACATCATTTGAAGAGTAGTTGCTGTGATCTAAAATAGAATCAGTCTTGGTTTTTGTCTGTAAAGCTGAGGTCCATGTGATTTTTGACGAGTTGCCCAAGTGCACCCAGCGGTTATTGGCAAATCCAGAACCAACTCCGACATCATAGAGAAAAGCCCAGAGCCTCCTGCGCCCATCCTTGCCTTTTGAACACCAGTTGCAAGGCCTCCTCTTGGCAAGATGTGGCTGAAGAAAGATCCCTTCTGAGGCATCATGACAATTGATCTGCCTTGTGAGAAAACCCATCAAACTCCCTTTGATGATAGTAATCTGCTGAGGACTCACCAGATGCCAGGACTGTTGTAGGTGACTTTCAAGCCTTATCTCATTTAATTCTGGCATAAACCCTCAAGATGAAGCACTCTTATTGCCACTGTTTCACAAAAGAGACTCAGTGACTTACTCATGGTTGACCCAGGGCCCTGGATCCCAAGCAAAGCTGTTTCTTCCTAAATGTTGCACTGAACAGAGAAATAATTCAGCCATTTCTTTCATTTATTTTGTATTTCTTCTGGTTACAATATAATTTTTTTTTTAATCTAGTGAGGGAAGCTTGAAAGCGGGTAGGCCAAGAGATCCTGTTTATTATTTAGGCGACAGTTTCAGCGATGACTTTCATATGAACCTTATCAGTGTCAAACCAGAGTTTACTAACACTTTGCTGACTTATAAACAGGCTCCCACACACTCACTCTGGAGCTTATACAGAGAAGCACATGTAAACATTTCAAAACATTTCTGGTGGGCAATTAATTTTTTTCCTTTGGGAAAATATCCGATTGATGATAATAATGAAGCAATGCATATTTTGAAGATAAATAATATGAAAATGGGTGGCTTCAGTCTCTTTCAAGAATTGTGGGATGCTTAGAAATTGTCATTGAGTTTCTGCATACTTAGAGATCCATTTTGCAGTGGCTCCAAGGAGTGTGCTCAGGAACGCAAGATGGAAGAGGGGAGACCAGTTATGAGGTTTTTTGGTTTATTTGGAAATTCTGTGTCTTCTGGAGAGCCAAGGACTTTTGTCTTTGGAACGTTCTTCATTTTTTCTAAAGTACAGTGCTATACTTCTAAGAACCTTCTCTGTGACTACTTCCAGATTTCTTCCTTGTCGTTTCTGTTCGCTTTTTATTTTTCCTCTCTCTGTCCTCTTTCTGTGGGAAAGGTAGTCTGGGAGGGTGGCCAGTGCTGCCAGGGGAAAACAGGAGCATGTTTATCATGGTTTATGACCCCAGCACTTCCAAAAGGAGAAACGTTCACATCTGAGCATCCTCCCTGGGTCTCTGAGATCTTCAAAGATGTCTCTTCAAAGGGAAACATATGTCATTGTGGCTTCCTTTCCTCTAGAACCATTAAGATACTATTCCTCCAGTTGAACATCAGACAACACTTTTGGTGAAGGGCTTCAAGAAAAACACCAATAAAGCTAAATCTATGATCTTCAGTCTTGAATTGTGTGTATCAACTGTCAGATTTGAAAACCATTCACCCTAGGTTCATTCAGGGGTCCTGAAAAGGTCATTAAAACATCCAAAGCCTCTCCTTTTCTCTTGACACATAGTAGGATTGCATCTCCTCGCCCACTTTGAAGTTAAGCCTGACTGTGTGACTTGACTTGACTCTTGACATGTCAATGGCAGAGCTAGGAGCCCGAGTGTAATCTGCTCCGGTCTCCTTCCCTCCATCCTGGCAACCAGCAACGTCTGCAAAAGTGATGACTCCATCAGCAGGCATACTCCTGCTGATCTGTGATGGGCATCTTTTACGTAATGTAAATAATTGGCAGATAGGTAGGGGTCCAGGCCTGGGTGTCCTTCTGTGGAGAATTTCTTGACTGGGTAAGAGTAACCTTCTGAAGGTTTCTTCTAAATATCCAATTACTATGAAATTTCAAGTTCGAAGTTAACTATGGTATCTTTCTGGGTGATGCCTCCATACTATGTTTCCTGATCAAAGATCTAGGGGAAGATTTGGTCTTATAAGCCGTGTAAGCTTCATAGCCAAATCATTAATCTTTCTGAACTCCCATTCCGAAAATCTGCAAGTGAGATGACAACCACCTCTGCCTATTTATGACCCTTTGGAGGAGTTTTAAAGGCAAAGTAAGATGGTATTTGTGGAAATGCAGTCCAAGCAGTGTCAATACAGTGTCATCATTCCTAGGTATAAAGGGCATTGTGCTCACCAGCTCCTGGTTGCTGGCATGGGTGGTCTAAGGGTTGGTGTAGATGGTGAATGCATTCTGATGGGGTCAGGGGCCAGGTGGCCTCACTGGATGGAGTAAGACGCTCTTTCTGAATCAGGAACTGGAGGCCCTGTGCTGCCTGCGGCTAAGCCCACTTTACCAAACACAAGTTCTGCATCTTGGTTCATCCATTTGCAAAACACCTGAAATATCTACCTCATAGGCTTGATCTCAACAAAATAACCACTAAGGAAACATCCCGAAACCAGGAGGGTCTAAGAATCAGTTCTACTAGGACAGTGGTCCTTTTTTCCACCTGAGAGTCCCTTTGGTCCTGGTAGGTCCCATTTGTGAGGAATCCAGTCTCAAAAATCAATCATCTTGGCAATTTCTGAGACAGTGGGAGGCAAAGAAGCACTTATCAACTGTCTGCAAGTAAAAATATCTGTCTTTCCTAGCAGATAGATGGCCTTTCTTGGATATAGCCTACTAATTTTTATTAATCTTTTGCTGTGGAGTGGATCCTGAGTTTTGACTAATTTTTTTAACTTCAAATATTTAGATGATTTGAGACTCCCCCTACCCCAAAAAATGGACTTTTAATTTTTACATATTTTTCCTTTCAGTGCAATGTGGTTTCTATTTTCAAGTACACAGATTCAGAGTAACTCAGTTCTTCAATGCCTTCCTCCTCTTTTCCCTCCCTCCCTCATTTCCTGTTCTGTAGCACTCTGACCAGCCTTTGGCTGATTCTGGCTTCCTGGGCGAAGCCCTGGAGCTGGACATATTCCAAAACCACCCCTGGAAGATGATGGTGGCAACTCCCATAGACTCTTCCTTGGAACAAGCACCGCAGGACAGGTTGCCTCCCCATTTGGGAGTGTGGTTACCGAACTGGGCAGGGATGTCAGGCTGTAACTGACTCATTCATGAGTCTGGCCTCAATGCACAGAAAGAAGCCTGGATCCCCCTACCCCGGCCAAGCGGTTTCAGCTTATCTCTAAGGAGATTAGAGGACCTCTGGCTCATTGCTGCCTTTCTTTCGGTGCCAAAAGGCCTAGCAGATCAAAGTCAACATGACTTCACATAGCTAGTGGCTTATCTCCTGCCTGTCCTAAGACCACTGACCTCTCAATTAAGGTTTTAAGAACAATTTCTTTTGGGGGAGGAAGTGCTCATAGGATGGAGGACAGTTTACACTTCCAGACCTCTGGTCCTGACCCTGCTGGCTGGGCGGCCTGTCATGACTGCTCACCATGCAATTAGGCAGCATTTTTCAATTCCCTTATAAAGAAAAAAAATGTTATTTTTGCCAAAAATATCTCCAAGTGTCCTAAAGCATTCTATTTTTCATATCTAATGAGGTGACAGTGGAATTTGTTAGATGAATATGACTTTATCAAGCTTTAATGCTCACACTCCTCTCAAACCCAGAGCTTCGTGGCGCGTCGAAGGAGACACTGATAACCCAAAGCCTTGGCTGACTGATGCATTTGGGTGCATTCCTGTGCTTCCTGGTGGAGATCAGCCCCTCATCCCCTGCATAGTTTCAGCCTCATTAGAGTCTTCCTTGAAGCGTGGCCTGCTAGTCTGCAAGTTTTGAGTTGATTAAATTGAATGCCAAAGAAAAATATTTTGTACCCTGGTGCTGAAAAATTCTCTGAAAGAGGTGGACTTTTCAGATGGATGTGGCAAACTGCTGAATTATGCGTGTGTGTATTTACATATGTGCGTATATATGTGTGTATATATATATATACACTAGAGAAGGCAATGGCACCCCACTCCAGTACTCTTGCCTGGAAAATCCCGTGGACGGAGGAGCCTGGTATGCTGCAGTCCATGAGGTTGCTGATGGTTGGACACGACCGAGCGACTTAACTTTCACTTTTCACTTTCATGCATTGGAGAAGGAAATGGCAGCCCACTCCAGTGTTCTTGCCTGGAGAATCCCAGGGATGGGGGAGCCTGGTGGGCTGCCGTCTATGGGGTTACAAAGAGTCGGACACGACTGAAGTGACTTAGCAGCAGCAGCAGCATATACACACACACACACTTAGTTTTCTGAATGTCCATCTAGTCAAAGCTATGGTTTTTCCAGTAGTCATGTATGGATGTGAGAATTGGACTACAAGGAAAACTGAGCACCGAAGAATTGATGCTTTAGAACCATGGTGTTGGAGAAGATTCTTGAGAGTCCCTTGGACTGCAAGGAGATCAAACCAGTCTATCCTAAAGGAAGTCAGTCCTGAATATTCATTGGAAGGACTGATGCCAAAGCTGAAACTCCAGTACTTAGGCCACCTGATGTGAAGAACTGACTCATTGGAAAAGACCTTGATGCTGGGAAAGACTGAAGGTGGGAGGAGAAGGGGACAACACAGGATGAGATGGTTCGATGACATCACCAACTTGATGGACATGACTTTGAGCAAGCTCCGGGGAGTTGGTGATGTACAGGGAAGCCTGGTGTGCTGCAGTCCATGGGGTTACAAAGAGTCGGACACCACTGAGTGATTGAACTGAACTGATACATGCACTGTTTTTATTGTTCAGTAGCTAAGTTGTGTCTGATTCTTTGCAACCTCATGGACTGCAGCATGCCAGGGGGTCCAGACTGTCCTTCACTGTCTCCCAGAGCTTGTTCAAACTCATGTCCATTGAGTCAGTGATGCCATCCAACCATTTCATCCTCTGTTGCCCCCTTCTTCTCATCATATATATATATATATACACACACACACACAGAGTACATCATGAGAAATGCTGGACTGGAAGAAACACAAGTTGGAATCAGGATTGCTGGGAGAAATATCAATAACCTCAGATATGCAGATGACCACCCTTATGGCAGAAAGTGAAGAGGAACTCAAAAGCCTCTTGATGAAAGTGAAAGTGGAGAGTGAAAAAGTTGGCTGAAAGCTCAACATTCAGAAAACGAAAATCATGGCATCTGGTCCCATCACTACATGGGAAATAGATGGATAAACAGTGGAAACAGTGTCAGACTTTATTTTTCTGGGCTCCAAAATCACTGCAGATGGTGACTGCAGCCATGAAATTAAAAGACGCTTACTCCTTGGAAGGAAAGTTATGACCAACCTAGATAGCATATTCAAAAGCAGAGACATCACTTTGCCAACAAAGGTTCGTCTAGTCAAGGCTATGGTCTTTCCTGTGGTCATGTATGGATGTGAGAGCTGGACTGTGAAGAAGGCTGAGAGCCGAAGAATTGATGCTTTTGAACTGTGGTGTTGGAGAAGACTCTTGAGAGTCCCTTGGACTGCAAGGAGATCCAACCAGTCCATTCTGAAGGAGATCAGCCCTGGGATTTCTTTGGAAGGAATGATGCTAAAGCTGAAACTCCGATATTTTAGCCACCTCATGCGAAGAGTTGACTCATTGGAGAAGACTCTGATGCTCGGAGGGATTGGGGGCAGGAGGAGAAGGGGACGACAGAGGATGAGATGGCTGGATGGCATCACTGACTCGATGAATATGAGTCTGAGTGACCTCCGGGAGTTGGTGATGGACAGGGAGGCCCGGTGTGCTGCAGTTCATGGGGTCGCAAAGAGTCGGACATGACTGAGCGACTGATCTGATCTGATCTGATCTGATGATCAGTGAACTTCTTGCAAAATGATGATAGCACCCACCTATTCAATAAAGATGATAGCAACCACTCAGATGGTGGTTAGCATTTTATAGCATAAACAGTATTTTTAAATTAAAATAGGTACATTTCTTGTTTATACATAAGACTATTGCATATTTAATACAATACAGTGTAAACGTAACTTTTGTATGCACTGGGAAAGCAAAAAATTAATGTCACTTGCTTTATTGTGTTATTTGCTTTATTGTTGTAGTCTGGACTGGAACTTGAAATGTCTCTGACATATGCCTGTGTACACACACACACACACACACACGTGCATGCTCAGTCACTTCAGTTGTGTCTAACTATTTGCGACCCTATGGACTATAGCCCGCCAGGCTCTTCTGTCCATGTGATTCTCTAGACAAGAATACTGAAGTGGGTTGCCATGCTCTCCTCCAGAGGATCTCCCCAACCCAAGAATCGAATGTCTTTTATGTCTCCTGCATTGGCAGGCAGATTCTTTACCACTAGCACCACCTGGGAAGCCCACACACACACACACACACACACACACACACACACTTTTTACTAGCAGATATACTGTGTCTTTATTGGATGTTTGTGCCAGGTTCCCTGGAAGATACCATGGATATGTATAACCAGTCTCTCCCCTTGAGAAGCTGTACCAAGGGGTGATGAATTAAGTGTTAGATTGTTGTAACAGACTAGAGCTCAGACTCCAGGGCACTCAGACCGGGATTTGAATCTCGGCTTCAGTGATGACTACCTGTTCACACTCAAGAAGGTTACTTAACTTCTCAACCTTCTGTTTCTTTGTCTTTAAAACTGGGAGAAGCATCCTTAGTGCTTCTCAGGTTTCCGTGAGGATCAAATGACATAAACAATTAAGGGCTATAGTCCAGTGTACGGCATATGTTACGTATTCAATAAATAGTCTTGGCTAGTTGTTTCATTATTATTGTGTAAATTTTAAAATTTTGTTGTTCAGGGTGGGGTAAGATTTACTGAAAGGTGGGGAGGCAGAGAGCCCTTCGTGGAGCAGAAGTGGACAGGAGCGCAGACTGAGCATTAAGGGAACCTCTGGGAACCCCCCAGGAGCCACCAGCAGGTTCTATGCTTGCCTTCCTAAACATTCAAACTTATCTGCCTGCACGACTTGCTGGAAATTACCCAAGAAGCCACGTAGTTAGTTTTCTGTATCTGTTACAGATGAGGGTCAGTTGTCATTTCCATCATAAAATCTATGCTTCATGGATCTAAAGCTTGGAATTTAAAATGACATGGGGCTTAAACTCCACTTAACACTTTTGATTTAAAACCTTCTCAGAGAACAAGAGTCCACTGCAGGCTCTTTGGTATAAGTTACCTTTTGAAAATGAATTCCGCATCTGGTTTTGCATAGCCTTTTCAACAACAAATAGCTTTAAACCAAGAGTCATTAAAAATCAACACTTTTAAAAAGCAAATAATCAGCCACATTTACTTTCTCTTTAGACAAATGACAGGTGCCTGGGTAGGGTTTCATTTTTATCTCTTTTAATGATGACTTTCCAAAATGGCTACTTGAGAAAAGGGCAGTTTGGAGAAAGGAAGGCAAGGCGTTTTTAGAGGTTACTTTTTTGCCTCTAGAGACGTATATTTAATTCATTCAAACTTAATATGGAATTTGATTTTAAAGATAAAAATGTGTCATATATAATTATGAGTATATGTTTTGTCCTTTGGTTTACGCATAAGACACCCTATAGCTACATATACATCTGTTAGAAGACTGATCCAAAAGTTTTATTTCAAAATAGCTAGATCAATATTCCACAGAAAGTAGCTGATGGCCAAGATCAACAAGGAATTTCAATTTTTTCTTGAAAAAAAATAATTGCTCTGATTTCACCTTTGGAGAGAAATGGCAACATGAAAATGTTCAGAGAAGATTCCAAGAGAAAGTTGAAAGTTGGAAGCACTTACAGGAAAAGAACTCGATCTAATTGAAAATTTTTAAATTCCATAAAGTTTAGTTGTTATTGTTTAGTCGCTAAGTCATGTCTCTTTGCGACTCCATGGACTGTAGCCCACCAGGCTCCTCTATCCATGGGATTTTCCAGGCAAGAATGCTGGAGTGGGTAGCCATTTCCTTCCACAATTGTGTTTAGTATCATAGTGTAAATAAACCTTTTTGTGTTTCTCTAGAGAACATTGCCTACTCCAGTATTCTTGCCTAGAGAATCCCGTGGACAGAGGAGCCTGGTGGGCTGCTGTCCATAGGGTCACACAGAGTCGGACACGACTGAAGCAACTTAGCATGCATGCATACATGCGTTGGAGAAGAAAATAGCAACCCACTCCAGTATTTTTGCCTGGAGAATCCAGGGACAGAGGAGCCTGGTGGGCTGCCGTCAGTGGGGTCGCACATTTCAGACACAGCTGAAGTGACTTAGCAGCAGCAGCAGCAGAGAACATTGCCTACCTAACACCTCCAGGTGAAGGTGATGGGAAAAGGGAAAAGATCATGAGCTGCAGCTTCATTTACTTGCAGTTTTTATTGTGAGCAGGAGCACAAGTAATGGCAGATGGAACTTGGGGAAATGAGTTTCCCCCTTCTGAACAGACGTGGTTATCTCCCATACCCTTTCAGTTTTTATTTTCCAGAATCCAGTGAATGTATCTTCTCATCTTGGGCTACCTTCATAATTAGACTTAAATTCTAAGAAAAGCTATTAAAAGCCTCAGGCAAGGCTGGTGAGGGAGTACAGCTTCATGTACTATTGAACTGGATGAACTGGTTTCCTTGGACTCAAGCTGGGGGAAGATGCCTGAACGACTCCCAGGCCCTTGTGGATTTCTACTCACTGAGTAAAGATGTGAGAGCTCAGGTATCCTGTCCACTCAGAGACAGACTGAAAAGTAATGACGACAATATTGGCAGCTTCCTCTCGACTCCAGAGGTGGGATTTCTTTCCTTAGCCCTTGAACCTGGCCCAGCCCTGTGACTTGCTATGACAATAGAATATGGCAAAGTTGTATAAGTTCTGGAGCCTAGGCCTCAAGTGGCCTTGCAGCTCCTGCCTTTGTTCTCAGAATGCTTGTCACCACATAAGAAAGCCCAGGCTAGATGACTGAGACTGTGTGGTGAGAAAGGTCAGACTGACCATCAGCATCAAGGTTCCAGGCATGTGAGTGAGGTCATCTGAGTCCCTCCAGCCCTAGTTGGGCCACTGGCTGATGGTCCCTGCCTGCAATGAAATGTGAGCACAGGCAAGACCAGAAGAACTTCCCATCGACACACAGAATCATGAGAAACAACAAATTGGGATTTTAAGTCAGGGTCCGTGGGCCATTCTGACCAGGCATGTGCTTTTCTAAATAAAGTTTTATTAGAACAGCATTACAGTCATTCATTCCATATTGTCTACGGCTGCTCTTATGCCTCAACACAGAACCAAGTAGTTATAATAGGAACCATGTGGCCCCCAAAGCCTAAGCTATTTACTCTGTTGTACTTTTTGAAACAAAAGTTTGCCTACCCATGTTTTAGCTATTAAGTGTCTTGATATGCAGTTAAAAAAAAAAAGTTCGTGTATTAGGCAGTGTTCTCTAGAGAAACAGAAGCAATAAGCTTTGGTCTATGTGGTGATAGAGGCTGAGAAGTCCCCACATCTGCAATCAGCAAATCAGCCCAGGAGAGCTGATAGTGTAGTTCCACTCCCAAACCGACTGTCTAGAAACTCAAGAACGTGTGTTTCAGTTCAAGTTTGAAGGTAAGAAAGGACTGGTATTTCAGCTCAAGTGATCAGGCAATTCTTACCATTGAGACAGTCAACGCTTTTTGTTTTACTTAGGGCTTCGACAGATTGGATGAGGCCCACCTATCTTGGGGAGGGCAAGCTGCTTTATTCATTCTATCATTTCAAACGTTGATCTCATCCAGAAACACCCTCTTAGACACATTCAGAGTAATGTTTGACCACATATTTGGGCACCCTGTGGCCCAGTCATGTTGTTGATGCATAGAATTAACCATCATAGCACAGTATAGCACTGGTATCAGTATAGGTTTTATTTCAGTAACAAAAACCTACAATTAATGACATTGGACTAGGAGGTAGACAGAAGGTGGACAGGGCACTATTAGTGAGGGCTAAAAGGAAGGTAAAGAAACAACTGCTGAAGGCTAGAGAAAAGGCAACCCAGGTTATGTCCAGTGGAACAATAGCCCCAAGCAGTCCAAACTATTAATATCACCAAGGTAATAGGGAAGCTAGGAAACTATCCATGGAATTCATAGATATGGCAAAGGAAATCTCTAGATAGAATATGAAAGTACCAACTGGCTTCTCCTAGTTGCCTGTGATAGTGTACATGAAGAGAAAGATGAGACGGATAACTGTTTATTTACAAGCAGAATACAGAGGGAATATATAGGGCTCAGGATAGATTTGGTTAGAAAACAAGACCGTCTGTCATTTCAGCACACACAAGCCTCATCCCAGCTATGAGATTCTTTATTAAGACCTCAGAAAGTTTTAAACTGTTGCCTCATAGGCTCTCTCAGCTAGCAAAGGGCTTCTGAGAATCTCAAGGGGGTATCCTACAGCAGATTCACACTCAGCCCAAAGTAGAGGCAGTGAAAGAAAGTCGCTCTGCCGTGTCAGACTTTTTGCAACCCTATGGACTGCACAGTCCATGGGATTCCCCAGGCCAGACTACTGGAGTGGGTAATCTTTCCCACTGGAGAAGGATCCCCTGGAGAAGGATCTTCCCAACCCAGAGATCAAACCCAGGTCTCCCTCATTGCAGGCAGATTCTTTGCCAGCTGAGCCACAAGGGAAGCCCACAAATACTGGAGTGGGTAGCCTATCCCTTCTCCAGTGGATCTTCCCAACCCAGGAATCAAAATTGGGTCCCCTGCATTGCAGGCGGATTCTTTACCAACTGAGCTATCAGGGAAACAAATAGAGTCAGGTTTGTCTCAAAAAAGAATGGATGTGATTTGGGGGGCACTGCAATCAGAATTATGGGAAATTCACAAAGTTTTAAAGATACTGTATTGGCCCTAAAAAGGGAGAGATGAAAAGAGCCTGTGAACCCCCAAATTTCTATGGGAAAGAAGCAGGCAGAGAAAAAAGCTATTCGGTTGCAAAATGTGCTATGTCTAATGGGAAAGGAAGGACAACTCAAAGAACAGAGCCAAGACCCAGAGAATGGAGCCAGGAGTCAAGGAGAAGAACAGGTTATGGACCCACTCTGTTTGGACTGAGTGTGTGTGTCCCTCCAATATCCACAACCCCCTTTGTGTTGTGTTGGGGGTGGGACCTTTGGGAGGTAATTGGGTTTGTTTCAGGTCATGGAGGTAGAGCCCCGTGTTGAGATCCCTTGTGAGTGGATGAAAAGATCAGTGCTCTCTCTCGGTCTAGTTGTGTACAATGAGTGAGAAGGCAGCCGTCTAAAGATCAGGAAGAGAATCCTCCCTAGACATGGAATCTGCCAGCGCAGTCTTGGACTTCCAGTCTCTTGATCTGTGAGAAATAAATGTGTGTTGCCTAAGTTCCCCAGTCTATGGTATTCTGTGATAGCAGCCCTAACTGAGGTGCAGTCCAAGGGAGCAGAAGGGGCCCTGATCAGGGAGTGTTCCATACTCCTGGAGTAGGAAAATTGGAAATTTGGGCCTGGCTGGATTTCAGAATGCTATGGACCAGCAAAAGCCATGTGCCTCCCACTTCTCTTTTGAATAGAAATGTCTACTGTGAAGATCTGCTTTACCAAGTATGTTGCAAAGTAGGGGCAGATAACAGTTTAGCTGAGTTGTCTGATTCAAGGGGTGCTGCAACTGAAGAACTACACCCAAGGAACTTCATCTAGGGCATCTCACCTGTATTTGCATTTAGATGATCAAGTCCCTGGACTTTGAGATTGACACTGTAATGGGATCAGATCTTTGGGTGAATGTATTTTGTGTGTAGGACCAATGAAAATAATTATCCAGCCCCTCCTATTAGAGATGGAAGCTATTTCATCACCCCTTATACCTAAACTGGCCTTGTGACTTACTTTGGCCCACAGAATATGGCAGAAGCGACATTAAGGCCTTCCAGAACTTGATCTTCATGAGACCTTGGAACATCCACCTTCCATCTTGGCCCACTAGTGCTCCATGAAGAAAAACCCCACTTAGATATCAGAGAGAGAGACACAGCCAACAGCCAGACCAAGGCCCCAGACATGTGAGTTAGGTCACTTTAGACTCTCCACACTCAGCTACAAAGCAAAGTGCCTGAGGCCTTGGCTCACATGAGTGAGCCCAGATGAGACCAGGAAAACAACTATCCCATCAACCTACAGAGCCAAGAGAAGCAATAATTTTTGGTTTTAAGCAAATATATTTTGGGTGGTTTGTTATGCAGCAGTGAATAACTGATACACTTTACAACTAATTATTTTTTATGTGCACATTCAACTGAAGGAAATTCAGGGAGAATAGCATGTTTAAAGTTTCCCCCTATGGAAAAGTAATTTTTGTATACAATTTCAAACATAATACCTTTCCTTCTATTAAAATCTGTCATCATCACAGACACTATACCAAACTGAATAGAAACCCAAGATCATGAAAACAGATCATTCTTCAATAGTTAAAAAAAAAAAAGCAGTTCTACACCCACAAATCATTCCACTTATGTTTATAAATAAATTTATATTTGTACATATATATTATTAAAAGATGACAACAAAGACTTTCTTCCAGATTAGGAGCAAGATTTTCCATCCCAGAACCTACCTGGGGCTACCCGGAGAGACATATTTAAGTCAGAAAATACTGGTTAGCCACATCAACTGGGAAAGACTATTACTCAGCTGTAACAACATAGTCACTGCAATGAAGGCAAAGAGGAATTTGGGGTCATTGTTTTAAAGCGTGGCTGACTGCAACACTTGCTACTTAGAAAATTAAAATAGAGCTTGATGTTTGAACAAAAGTCTCCATGAGTGAATAGAGCTTTCTTCCTCTCATTGAAAAAAAACATTCATATAAGCAGTGATGAATTTCCCTGTCACTACATTTGAACAGAATGAGGGCACATCGAAGCCATAGGAATTTTCAGCCAACCATTTGGGGTAGGGGGGTGGGGTGCTTGTTATGTGTTTACTGGCATCCTGCCCATGGCTGGAACTTACGTGAGTCATTTTGGTTTGTGTCTCTGTTTGTTTGCAAGAAGGGAGCTTCTTTCTCCCCCAGGGCTTGGCTCATTTCAACCTGTGGCTGTTCTGAGCATGCATGAGCTTACTGATAACGACGATTAAATGCCATTTCAAAAATCTTCCTGGTATTACTCATTCTTCCTTGCTAGGATTCAAAGTGGAGCTCTGCTACTTACCGTGGGACCTTGGACAAGTTACATAACCTCTGAGTTTCAGTGTCTCATCCATGGAGAAAAATAATCCTTGTGCCTTACAGGATAGGTGGGAAGATTAGCAACAATATGGGTTGTCATTATTGTTTAGTCTCTAAGTTGTGTTTGACTCTTATGCGACCTCATGGACTGTAGCCTACAAGTCTCCTCTGTCCATGCGATTTCCCAGGCATGAATACTGGAGTGGGTAGTCATTCACTTCTCTAGGGGATCTTCCTCACCCAGGGATAGAACCCACATCTCCTGCTTTGGCAGGTGGATTCTTTACCACTGAGCCACCAGGGAAGCCTCAACAATATGGGTACAACACCTCTAATGTTGGACATGAACAGTACTTCTCTTATGGGGATTTTATGTGGACCTTAAAAGTTAACATGTGCAAAGCTCTCAGGAACAGTGGCTTGCACATGGTAAGGGTTTACTAAATAAAATAAAAATTTTTTGGATTCTTATAATCCATAGATGTCAGACCCCAGGGAATTTACCTTTAATTGTGTGTGTAAAGCATATGATCATTTGTGACTAAGATCAGTGGTCAAAATACAAGTGTGCCCTGGATTCCATGCAACCTGCACGTATAGGATGCCTGCTGTATACACCGTGTTAGGCACCTAGGAGAGCTCAGGGGAGGATGGAGCAGCAGAGGAGAGCTTAGCCAAGTGTCACCTGAGTTTTCTAAGTTAATCTCTACAGAGTCTTGGTGTTGCCCACTCAGCTTCTTAGCCCATGTGGTGGTGGTTTAGTTGCTAAGTCATGTCGGACTCTTGTGATCCATGGACTGTAGCCTGCCAGGCTTCTCTGTCCATGGGATTCTCCAGGCAAGAATACTGGAGTGTCTTGCCATTTCTTCTCCAAGGTTGGATCTCCTTGCAGTCCAAAAGACTCTTAAGAGTCTTCTCCAACACCACAGTTCAAAAGCATCAGTTCTTTGGCACTTAGCTTTCTTTGTAGTTCAGTTCTCACATCCATACTTGACTACTGGAAAAACCATAGCCTTGATCAGATGGATCTTTGTTGGCAAAGTAATGTCTCTGCTATTTAATATGCTGTCTAGGTTGGTCATAGTTTTTCTTCCAAGAAGCAAGCATCTTTTAATTTCATGGCTGCAGTCACCATCTGCAGTGATTTTGGAGCCCAAGAAAATAAAGTCTGTCACTGTTTCTATTGTTTCCTCATCTATTTCCCATGAAGTGATGGAACCAGATGCCATGATCTTCTTTTTCTGAATGTTGAGCTTTAAGCCAACTTTTTCACTCTCCATTTTCACTTTCATCAAGAGGCTTTTTAGTTCCTCACTTTCTGCCATAAGGGTGGTGTCATCTGCATATCTGAGGTTATTGATATTTCTCCTGGCAATCTGATTCCAGCTTGTGCTTCATTCAGGTCAGCATTTCGCATGATGTACTCTGCATATAAGTTAAGTAAGCAGGGTGATAATATACAGCCTTAACATACTCCTTTCCCAATTTGGAACCAGTCTGTTGTTCCATGTCCAGTTCTAACTGTTGCTTCCTGACCTGCATACAGATTTCTGAGGAGGCAGGTAAGGTGGTCTGGTATTCCCATCTCTTTAAGAATTTTCCACAGTTTGTTGTGATTCACACAGTCAAAGGCTTTGGCATAATCAGTAAAGCAGAAGTAGATGTTTTTCAGGAATTCTCTTGCTTTTTCTATGATCCAATGGATGTTGGCAATTTGATCTCTGGTTCCTCTGCCTTTTCTAAATCCAACTTGAACATCTGGAGGTTCATGTACTGTTGAAGCCTGTCTTGGAGAATTTTGAGCATTACTTTGCTATTGTGAAGGTGAGTGCAATTGTGCAGTAGTTTGAACATTCTTTGGCATTTGCCCTTTTTGGGGATTGGAATGAAAACTGACCTTTTCCAGTCCTATGCCCACTGCTGAGTTTTCCAGATTTGCTGGCATATTGAGTGCAACACTTTCACAGCATCATCTTTTAGGATTTGAAATTGCTCAACTGGAATTCCATCACCTCCACTAGCTTTGTTCATAGTGATGCTTCCTAAGGCCCACTTGACTTCACCTTCCAGGATGTCTGGCTCTAGGTGAGTGATCACACCATCGTGGTTATCTGGATCATGAAGATCTTTTCTGTATAGTTCTTCTGTGTATTCTTGCCATCTCTTCTTAATAGTTTCTTCTTCTGTTAGGTCCATACTGTTTCTGTCCTTTATTGTGCCCATCTTTGGATGAAACGTTCCCTTGGTATCTCTAATATTCTCGAAAATTAGACCTGGATATCTGTACATTTATCAGGAACTCTGACATTTCTTAAGCTGTGCCTTGGAATACTGGTTTTGGGGACCACCGAGACAGTCACACTGAAAGACTAAAAGAGAAAGGGATGAAGTGGGATGACATGGGAAAAGAAAACGGAGCATAGATGACAAGGGAGAGCAGTGTTCTTTTTTAAAAATTTCTATTGGGATATAGTTGGACTTCCCAGGTGGCTCAGTGCTAAAGAATCCTCATGCCAACGCAGGAGACTTGGGTTTGATCCCTGAGTTGGAAAGATCCCCTTGAGTGGGAAATGGCAGCCCACTTCAGTGTCCTTGGCTGGAAAATTCTATGGACAGAGGAACCTGGCTGGTTGCAGTCCATCAGGTCACAAAGAGTCGAACACAATTGAGTGGCTGAGCATGCACAGAGTGCAGTTGCTTCACAATTTGTGTTCTCCTGCACAGCAGAATGATTGGGCTGTACATATACATGTCCCCCCTCGCTTTTGGACTTCATTCCCACTCTGGTCAGTGCGGTGCACGAGGTAGAGTTCCCTGTGCTATACAGTAGGTTCTCGTTAATTATCTATCTTGGAGTTTTTTTTTAAATGGATCATTTATGTCTGTGTAGATTTGCAGCGTACATTATACATTAATGTATAGTTTACTGTCGAGCTTGGCAAAAAAAAAAATGTGAAGCCATGTCCTGAAACACATTTATCAAAATTGCTTGCTACTAAGAATCCCCAAGGAACTTGTTAGAAATACAGATTCCTATGGCCCTGGCCAGTCATTCCGACTGGGTCTGTTTGGAATGGGGCAGGAATTTCCTGCATTTCTCCTCTGCCCTTATTTTCTTTAAATAATAGGTACCCTGTGATTCTTATCATCATCAAGTATGTGGGGAATGGCGGGGAGGGGTGCACACTCCGGCCCTAACTCCACGCAGCTTTGTTTTTGAGAAAAAAAGGAGCTGGCAAAGAAGGCAAAATGCTCAGTGAAATTGATATTCAGAGTGGAAAAGCTGCAAAATCATGATAGATTGAAAGCCAATTGGTGAAGGAGTGAGGAGCGATGAGCTTGCTAACCATGACCCTGACCTGTCATGCCCCTTCTTAAGACCAAGTACTCATTCCTTCTTTCAACCTGCATCTCCTGGGACTACCAAAGGCCCTTGAAGATCAGTTCTTCATTCCTCCACATCTTTTATGTATAGAAATGGACACTGACTCTCTGGCATCAAGAGCTCGGGAGGCAGAGATAGACTCTGAATCCGTGTCCCTCTGACGCAGCACCCAGCTCTTCGGTTCTCAGTGTCTTCTCTGGGATGCTGGCCCTTCCCAGCTGACTTCTACTACCGTATCTCCTCAGCTTGCTGACTGCGTCCTTTTGACCTTTTGCAGCCTCTGTCATTCTCCACGGTGACAGAAAATACTCTCAGATAGCAAGGAGGGAGGGAGGCCCATCTCTGCTCACCCTGACCTACCAGGAGATTAGCTTGGTGCTCGGGAGCTGCTGGGAGAAATGTGACTCTTCATCTCGTCCACGCTCCCCTGCCCCAGGGCTCTTATCGAAACACCAGGGAGGGAGACAAGTCTTCAAGGAGACTCAGGGCCTCCTCTGTGGGATGCAGCCATTCCTTATCATGGTGTAAAACAAAACCCTGGCTTGGGCACAGCCCAGAAGCCTCTGCCTGATCTTCCTCGCCTGCAGGAGAAAGCTTCATCCACACCCCATGGAGGCTCGAGTGGGGAGTGAGAGGGCCTGGCCCTAGCTCTGCATCCTGCCTGGAGGACCAGCTGCCCTTCTGGGTGGGGGCTTAGGAGGGAAGGGAAGTTTGGAGGAGCCCCTGGGGCCCCATGGTTCAGGGGTTTGTCCCCTGGGATTTGATAGGAAAGTTGTTTGCAACCCACCAGGGCCACCAGGAGGGAAAGACTCAGAGTTCGGGCACCACTTCTCAGAAAGTGACCCTGTCCCTCTTTCCATCTGTCTGCATGAAACCTTCACTTGGAAGTGTGATTTGGCTGAGTAGAATAGTGAAGAGGATGTTTAGGGAAAATGTCAAATCGAGGTTAAATTAAACTTTTCAAATTAAATGTTAAACCACTAACATCCACTAAGTGTGTGTTTGTGCATGAGCGAGAGGGAGAGAGAGAGAGATTGTTTGGGAAAAGTGGCTTGGAGTGCAGAAAGAGCTGTTATCTGAGAATGAGACCACACAGGCATGAGTCTTGGCTTTATCACGTCCACCAGCCTCTGAGCCTCAGGTTTATTCTTCTCTGAAGTGGGGGAAATGACAGAGGGCATCTTGGATTCAACAAAGCTTGAGTCATTCCTACCACATGCCAGACAAGACGTGGGAACTTTTCACATATGTGAACTCAATGCAGGATCGCACATAATTCCCTTTGGTGGAGATGTCACCCATTCGTGGGTATGGTTATGAAAAATGAGTTTCAGGGATTTTCATGGGGTAGCAGACTGGATCTCCTGGATGGTACATCTCCGCTGCACCATGGTTGCTCCAGACTTACGTTAAGACTGTACGTCATTCATTCATTCACTCACTCATTCATTCAATTCAGATACTTGTAGAGTGCCTATAATATGCCAGGCACTGTTCTAAGTTGGGGATTCATTGGTAAATAAGACAGATGAGGTTCCTGCTATGGTCTAGAGAAGAAAGGTTATAAACAGATAATTAGGCATAAGGCAAGAATAAAATAAAATGGAGCAATAGAATGCCCTGAAAATGGGGCAATAGAATAAGAGTGAATTCAAGGGCCATTACTTAGAAGGGACATGGCCTCCTTCAGAACAATATTATTAAAATACAGTCTGGATCCTTCTGCCTTTAAGGGACAAATGTGCTCTGCCAAGTGTCCAGAGACTCTGGAAGCTTATCTTTATAACCACTCCAAGCTGCTTGGTGCCTCTCCCAGGCATTTTGTTCACTGTGATAGCTGTGTGTCCTCATCTTCAAAAGAAGATCAGATAATGAGATTGAGAGGCCACCAGACAAAACAAAATACATGGTTTTATGCCAATTTGAACTCAGTTTAGAAAGAAACATAAGGCATCATCTAAATAAACCCTGTTTTTTTCCCTAAATGAACACTTGTGTGTGTGTGTGTGTGTGTGTGTGTGTGTGTGTGTGAGATGTTTCTTCCAATTAGCACAAGATGCTCTGTGGTCAGAACTTATGGATGAGTTTCAGCGTCACCTCTCCCCCCCCCCGGCCCCTTCTCCAGCCATCACATCCTGTCTGTTGCCACTTGGATCTAGAAAGAATTAATCAAGAGCTGAGGATCAGGGACATCGTGATCTTGGTGGGGAAGGTGAGGGGATACTCAGTCAAACTCTGGCCTCCAGTTGCCGAGTCAGATTCCCTCCCTTCTCAGACCATCCTCAAGGCCATCAGGCCTCATGCCTGTCCTAACTCAGGCGCAGAAAAGAGCTCTTAGCCACTTGCCAAACTGGGGGCCCACCTCTCATTGTCTTCAGCCTCGTTCACTTATGATTCATGTTATTTCCACGCTCAGTTGTTCAGTTGTGTCTGACTCTTTGTGATCATATGGACTGAAGCCTGTCAGGCTCCTCTGTCTATGGAGTCTTCCAGGCCAGAATACTGGAGTGGGTTGCCATTTCCTTCTCCAGGGGATCTTCCCGACCCAGGGATCGAACCCACTTCTCCTGTGGCTCCTGCTAATTTCCATCCCCCAGCTAACACAAAAGGCAGCCTGGCGCTCACTTTCCTGCACTGGCTCCTGTATCCTCAGTGAGCACTGCTGATGCTGCAGAGATTTTTCACGCTAGATGGGACCTGAGAAATCTTGTTGCTCAGCAGTTTGATTTGACTTATGCATTTAATTATTTAATTACTTAATGGGGTTTTGGCCACCACGCCCTTTGTTGAAACAAAATTTTGCAGAGTTCCAAAATGTAAAACAGATACTAGCAGGTGTGGGGGGCCCAGAGTCCCTCCTCCTGGGCCCCCTTCTCCCTGCTGCAGCCTCTAGGAAGACCCTCAGAATGCCCCAGCTCTTCCCAGCAGCCCTGTCTGGAAAACACCCATCACCTTCCCGTCCCCTCCAGTTCCAAAAGGCCCAGGGCCCAGTGAAAGTTCCTGTTTGCAGTGGCCAGTTGCTAGGAAATAGGTGAGCGATTCATTCAGTGCAGAAAGTAAAAGGAATAGCGGTGGAATGGGGAGGTGGCTAGTCTGGGAGGCTCATGGCAGAATTGAGGGGTTGGCTCGAGAAGTGGGATCCTCCAGGTTAGAAGGAAGCGGTGATCCGATTGCCAAGGAGTTCCACGTGCGCGACACATGAGTGCCAGGAACTCGCCGAGTGAGCGCCGTGATGACAGCTCAGTAATGCATTCATCCCCAGGTGCTCTTTGGCATGTTACGGGGTTTGATATTTTTATTTAACTGGAAGCGGTCGATATGGTGCATGTGAGGCAAGGAGTCTGGGTCTGCTGTTGGCCGCCCTGGTGGTCGTGTCTCCCCCTCCCCACCGAGAGGGCTCCTGGCCTCTGAGTGCTACAGGCAGGGCGTCAGCGTCAATCTCGCCTCATCCCGGGATGCTCTGGGCTTCATCTTAGTTTAACAACCTCTTGGAAAGGGTTTGGTCCCAAGTCTCAGTGCAAGAGAGACAGACTGGGGGAAAGTGCACTGGGCTGGGAGGCAATCCGTGGGGGTGAAACAGCTGTGTGCCCCAGGTAAGTTTCTTAACGTCTCTGGGCCCTTACGTAAAATGAGGTTGACAGCAATAGTGTTTATCTCACAGCATCAATGTGAGGACCACAGGGGGCAAACCTATAAGGTGTTTAGAACAGTAGCCCAGTGAAAATGAATTGTTCTTACTATTCCTGCCTTAGACCTAGTGAGTCCCCTTCCCCCACTTCTCAGTAAAGGAGACCAACATTGCCTGAACATTTAACTGAAGATAGGGTTGCCTTCTGAAGATCATTTGGAAGAATTTAGTGGAGAAAATTCTACTGCTGGCCAACATGCAAGCCCCTGGTGCTGTCTGCTGAGTGCTGTGTCTGCATCTTGTCATTTAACTCTCACGCTAGCCCTCTGAGACTGGTTGCATAAATTCCCTTTCTCTTTTGGAGATGAGGAAGCCAAGGCTTGGGGAATTTCAGGAATTTGTCCACAGCCAAGAGCCAGCAAACAGGGGAGCCAGGACTCAAATCTGAGGATTTGACTCTTCTGGGTTTCTGTTTGCCCGTTGTCTTGCTTCCCTTTGATTTTGAGGTTTATTATTTTGTAAATACTCATTTTTATGCATTTGTTCGCACCTGGTCTTAAGTTGCGGCACACAGGATCTTCATTGCAGCATGCGGGATCTTTAGTTGTGGCCTGTGGGATCTAGTTCCTCAACCAGGGATCGAACCCAGCCACTGGACTACCACAGAAGTCCCCCTGCTCCTTTGATTTTTCAATGCAGGTACCAAGGATGACAATGGATGCTGTTGGATCAACTCAAAGCCACAGGTCAGAGTGGGGACCAAACACAGGCTTGTGATTCAGGGGTGCAGAAGCAGCCTAACTGCCCCCTGCCACTTCAGAGCCCCAAGAATCACTCCAGGGGGCAGGAGTGCTGGGAAAAAGTGGCAGTGAGCCAGGCTGGGACACCTTCTTCAAGACAACTTAATGATTTAATCGCATGGATTCTGAGATGGAGAGCGTGCACTGTGAACCAGTTGTGTGACGTCCAGAATTCCTCCTAACCTCCCTGCAGTTTAGTTTCTTCCTACCCACCCCCCCCCGCCAAAAAAAAAAAACCCACTGGGAATAATAATTCCTGGCATAGAACAGGGGGTCATAACGTCTTCTTCCACCACGTGCCGCGGGTATGCTGCAGGTTTTTGTAATGTGCATCTGCTGTCCATTGCTTTTGCCATCCAGTGCTGTGAGAACTGCAAGTTCAATGAGTAGGAAAACACCAGAGAACCTCACCGACCAATCCTTGAGGAACTGATTAGGATTAATTCCTAATTAACGAGGAATTTATTTTGGTGGGACGGATTTTTTAGTGTCACCATAGAAACTCTCCAGGTGGGAAACCCTCATTTCTGAGTAGTAAGAATATGATTTTGTTGAATGTTGATCCACAGCTGCCCTTTGGATGGAAGAGGGAGGGAAGCTCGGAGGTGTTGGGCTCAGTTCCGAGGACCACTCACCTGCCTGTAAGTGGCCGAATGCAGACTTAGTCCCTGGTCTGTCTACGGACACCCTGATATTTTCATGACACCACGTGATCCCGCTGGGGCTCTGGCCATTGATAAAAAGAAATAGCGAAGTGGATCTGATGGCTTGGTGCTTGTCCATCTTCTTCAGCCGGTATTCCACCTTAGCACGGTGACTGGCACTTGCACCCTCTCGGGATCTTGGTTAAATGTGTCCCAGAAAGAAATGTCCAGCATTGCTCAAGTCTCTCTCCTGACCACACCCACCAGAGTGGTTCCTGGGTCGCCCTGAGGAGGCAGTTTGTCAGGTTCCTTTGGCCCACCTGACCAATGCACCCGTCTGTGGCTGCCAGGCAGACAGTTCCCCAGGAATCCTCGTCCACATAGCAGCCGAGTCTTTATACAGAGAAGCGTCTCTCCCAGCTCAGCCCCTGCAGATGGGCTGCTAATCCAGCTCTCCCTGCCAACGGGCTGACTCTACGGTTGATTAGGGTAATGAGGCTTATGCAGGCTTCCTCTGTCCCTCCCCATCTTCTTGGCTCTGAAAGTTAGCCCACTGTCTATCAATACTGTCTGGCACCAGAAGAAAGCCCCTCTCCCTTCCTGCACCCAGCATCTGGTTGCCTGGAAACCGGGACAGAAGCCTCGAGCATCTTAGGTTTCTTTTTAATTTTCCTGCCAGGTCCTGAAAAGCAAGCAGTGTTTGTTTTAAGCAGAACCTTTGCACTGTGGAGACTTGCCTTAACCTTGCCCGGGATGATTTCATCAACCTGCGTAAATATGATGTGAAGCGGCAGAACAGCCACTCCAGGCTCGGTGTCATTTGGTTATCGGGGCACAGAGTCATAATTAACAGTGAAAGCTGAAGATGGATTGTTTCAGAGGGAGCCAGGCGAGGCTTAACTCGTGCACGTCTGAGTGTGTGAGTGTGGTACGTGCGCCCAGGCACATGTGTTGAAATTGGCAGCTTTGTGAATTGCAGCCTGCTGTAGCCACATGCAGAAAGGAAGAGAGGTTTTTCTTTTTCCAAAAGAACAAAAGCCCATCTTGAAAATAAATGTCTTTCAAAAGTCACACAATTCGGGGAAAAGGCTCCAAGGCTGGTTATCTCACCCTCAGCCTGTGCTTCAACAGCAATGCAAACCATCTTCAGAAAAGGGCCAGGCAGAGGTCAGGATTTAAAAAGTCACAAATGGAAGAATGCCGCCACAACCCCCAACCAATCCTTTGGCTTAACACTGAGAGGGCCTACCAGAGTTTAGGACTAAACTTGGCACCCAGCACTTTGAATGTGTCTTGGCTCACGCCACCTGGAAAGCTGTGTGTTCAGGACACCGAGAGGCATTCCTTTTGGGGTGAATGGGATGGGGCTTTCTGTCTTGTCAAGGCTGCCCTGTGTTTCTTGCCCCAAACAAAAAATCTTTTGTGAACCAGTCAATCAGACCCCACTGAGCTAGCCACTTCCTAGGGATTATGAGCTAAGCTTCTTGACTCTGGCTACCCTCTTGCCACCATAAATGGTGTCCCATTTTATAGATGAGAATGGAGAGACCCAAAGTGGCCAAGCATTTTGCCTGAGGTTATGCAGCTAGTAGGCAGCGGTCAAATCTGAACCACAGAGCTTACTCAGGAATCATTAAAAGAAACATTTTATCTGACTTCCTGAACCTAAAGATCTTTCAAGGAGATACTGGCTCTTCAAGCCGACAGTCTCTTGGAAAATTCTTATCACTCCATGAATAAATTGAAATAGAGCTAATAATAGATAGGTATGTGGCATGTCTGAAAAGATCTATGTGCCATATCTTGCTAGTTTTTTTTTTTTTTTTTTAAGAAGGCCTTAATGTACTTTTTGCCAAGAGGTTGAAGTGTGGAATATTTTTACTAGATAATTAAATCCTAACCATGTTTCCTCATCCCATTAATTTCTTGGACTCCCTTTTTCTCTGTATTTCGGGGAGTCCTGTGTGTTTTGTGGTATTTCCCTCAACACTGGTTTCTCTCCTTGTTTGAAGAATATTTTAGAGATAAGCATTTGAAGACAAGGACTCACATGCTTTCCCCTGATCAGTGGAGGCAGAGTAGTTAATCAACAAGTTGCCAATATTCAGTCTTAGCCTTGGGTTCAAATCTTGACTCTGCCAGTTTCTTGCCTGTATGACTTGGAGCACCATGACAACCCATCCAAGCCTCAGTTTATAATCTGCAGTGGGCATGATAATGGTCCTGAGTTATTATAAAGAAGAATTAATGGGTACAGTGATGAGCACAATTCCTAACAAATAGAGACTTAATAAAGAGGAGCCACTGCTATTATTCTATTACCAACAGGGAGGTCATGGGGTAGACTAAGGTTGTGGGATAAATCAGGACCAAAAATTAGAAATTCCTAATCCTCGGAAGAGGCCCTCCTCATACAAAGAGAGTTTTGTCACTGATCCTGGTCTCATGACTCCTATAGTCTTTAAATTTTTAAAATACTTTAAAAATAGTTCTGACCTGGAGGAAAATATCTTCATGGCCCCGTTAGTGCAGACAGATGTTATACATGTAAGGTGAGTCTTGTGTTGTGTGCTCAGTCATGTCCAACGCATTGAGATCCCATGGACTATAGCCCACCAGGCTCCTCTGTCTATGAGATTTTCCAGGCAAGAATACTGGAGTGGGCTGTCATTTCCTCCTCCAGGGCATCTTCCCAACCCAGGGATCGAACTCTCATCTCCCGAGTCTCCTGCATTGGCAGGCAGATTCTTTACCGCTGTCACCTGGGCATATGGTAAGGTCCATGTTTGAAGTCACCACTCTGGATTTCAGTGAAAGAATTTAAACAGCCTTAAAGGAAAAAAAATAAAATAAAATAGAAAATCTACCACAGAACCCTCACAGGAAATATTCCTTCTGCTAGTTCCCATTCATTCAAAGGTAACAAGAAATGAGGTGACTGTGTTAAGAGCAGGAAAGCTGTCACTTTCCTGCTGGGATCAGGTCTTCTGATTTCTGTGTACAAAGCAAACCTTTAACATTCATGACCATTTTTTATCTTTTCAGCCTTTGTGGTTTCCTGGGTAAAGGTTAATTGGGCCCCAATGTGTATGAGGGAGGGTGTTAAGCATTAAGGGATACAACCCACATAAGAAACAGACCCTCCCCTTTCCAAAGGTTTGTTTGCGGGTCCAGCTGCCTTCTCATGCATCCCTGTGGATTCTGCTAAGCCTCCTCATCTGGACCAGCTCTCCTCAATGCCCTGGCCTCACACAGTGGGGACTGGGCTGGAATTTACACCTCTATGCTTTTGGCGGGGATTGGATTCTAGGGCTGTAAAAGGCTCCCTCCAGCTTGCCTGCTCCCACTGTCTCTCCTCCAGGACCCTCATCACCTTGTGAGCCCACACTGTACCTGTTACACCTTGCCCCTGACCCATCCCTGGGGCTCAGTAGAAAGATAACCATCTTTCCTTAGAAAGATAACTCTTCTTGCCATTGTCCTTTCAAATTCTCTCTTATCTTCCCCACCCCAACCTCTCCCAGATAAACCCAGCTCAGCAATCTGCAGAAAGGATAACTTCCGGTGTTTCCCTTCACAGGAAGCTGTAGCGGAGCGTTAGTCACTCAGTCGTGTCCGATCCTTTGCGACCCCATGGACTGTGGCCCGCCAGGCTCCTCTGTCCACAGGATTCTCCAGGCAAGAATACTAGAGTGGGTTGTCATTCCCTTCTCCAGGGATCGAACCCGAGTCTCCTGCATGGCAGGCAGATTCTTTACCATCTGAGCTACAGAGAAGATCCTCAGAAAACTGATTTGCATTTTAATGCAAGTTTCCTGGCACCTCGAAGACCATTAGAGACACCTAAAGGATTGAGTCTAGGCGCCTCAGCCTAACACATCTGGGCTCATAATTTTAAACATATGGTTTGTTTCAGATCATGCCATCCACCAGCCTGCCGCTCCACTCCTGCCAGCCTCCCCTTCAGCCGCACACTTAGCACCTTCTCCGCACAGCTTCCCATTCTTCAAAATAAAAGCAGTTGTCCTCGCTGCTGCTGGGGGAGGAGCTTTGGATGAGCTGACAATGATAACAGCTGCGGTTCCCAACCATAAGCCCTCTTTGCTCTCATTATCTCTGGTTCTCAGAGCCTGTGAACTGTGGGGTCACTGCTTCCACTTGATGGAGGAAAACACTGTGGGTGCAGAAGGACTCAGTACCTGATCTGAAGTCACATAACTAGAGGCGAAGCTAAAATTCAAATCCAGGGTCACGTGATTTTCATCCATCACACTGTACCTCTGACCTGGACAGCAGAGACCTTGAGAGCTTTAGACGGTTGTTAGGAACCAGGCACTGGGCTTTCCATGCATTTGCATTTGATTGTCCAGAGAATTGAACGTGGAGGGCACCAACCTCACACTCACGGTAAAATGAGGAAATGGAGAATTTGAGTAACCTGCCGACGCCAAGGGTAAGGGCGATGCAGCCTGTGACTAGCAACCGCTTCTTGTTCTTTGCAGTTGACTCACTGTGACTTTTGGCAAGTCCCTAACATCTGGGGGAGGAGGGGACTTTTCTCATCTGACAAATGCAGTCGTTGGCCTGGAAAATGGCTAAGGTCCCTCCTACGGTTTCCACGTGGACAACCCTGTGATGAGATGGGGAAGCGGAGCCAGCCTGGCCAGCCTCCCGTCTGTACTCCTAGGGTTTATTTACGCTCTGTGTCTCTGGCGACAACAACTAGGCCATATGGGCCGCCCTGGTATAGGACGGGCTCAGTGACAGCCCGGGAAGGCGAGGTTCTGCTGCCCCTGAAGTAGGGAATCTGGTCCTCCGCGGTGCTGGCCTGCTGGGGGATCGCAGTCCCTCTCTGCACCCTGGACAGGTACCCGTGGGCAGCTGCTCTGGCAAAGACAACCCCGCGGGGCAGAATCTTCGCTGGCTGGCTCTGTTGCTTTTATTGCTTCATTATCTCTCAAGTCAAAATTCGTGAGGGCTGCAGTTTTGGCTGCAATCTGTTAATTTGCCAGCTCTCAGGGGCTCAGCTCTGGCTGAACCAAGCAAATTACACTCTTCTCGCCTTCCTCGAGCGCCATCTTATTGCACATGCCCAGAGCTTACAAATTAAAGATACTCTTTTCTTCGTTGTCCCCAGTTTCACCAATAACACTGCTGTATTGTAATGAGATGGAGTATTAGGGAAAATTTTGTAAATTCTAACACATTGAGCTCACATTCATTGCTTTTTGGTTTGTTTGTTGGTGTTGCTGTCAAGCAGAAATGCCCCCTACCCTGAACACTCTGAAGCTGAAGGCTCAAGTTTTAATCTGCAGGGCCCCATGGATAGTACTTAGTTCAGTTCAGTTCAGTCACTCAGTTGTGTCCGACTCTTTGCAACCCCATGAACTGCAGCACACCAGGCCTCCCTGTCCATCACCAACTCCCGGAGTTCACCCAAACTCATGTCCATCAAGTCAATGATGCCATCCAACCATCTCATCCTCTGTCGTCCCCTTCTCCTCCTGCCCTCAATCTTTCCCAGTGTCAGGGTCTTTTCTAATGAGTCAGCTCTTCACATCAGGTAGCCAAAGTATTGGAGTTTCAGCTTCAACATCAGTCCTTCCAATGAACACTCAGGACTGATCTCCTTTAGGATGGACTGGTTGGATCTCCTTGCAGTCCAAGGGACTCTCAAGAGTCTTCTCCAGCATCACAGTTTAAAAGCATCAATTCTTCAGCTCTCAGCTTTCTTTATAGTCCAACTCTCACATCCATGCATGACTACTTAACAGATTGCTTATGCTATGCTATGCTAAGTCACTTCAGTCGTGTCCGACTCTGTGCGACCCCATAGACGGCAGCCCACCAGGCTTCCCCGTCCCTGGGATTCTCCAGGCAAGAACACTGGAGTGGGCTGCCATTTCCTTCTCCAATGCATGAAAGTGAAAAGTGAAAGTGAAGTCACTCAGTCGTGTCCAACTCAGCGACACCATGGACTGCAGCCCACCAGGCTCCTCCATCCATGGGATTTTCCAGGCAAGAGTTCTGGAGTGGGGTGCCATTGCCTTCTCCAAACAGATTGCTTATAGATCATGTGTTAGCTCTCCCAGAGTCTGAGCTAAAGGGAGTGGACCTGCTTTCACAGTAACATCCATAGATGAGCTGGCTTTTAAGTCTGTGACAAGGACTGAGGGCACAGTGTGACATCTTTACAGAATGGTAAATCTTGCTTATTTTCCTAAACTAGGTTAAAGGACTACTTCATTTCCAAATCCTCCAGCAATACCTGGAAAAACTATTGGAAATTTGTTTCAAAGGCTTGGGATTGTCCCAACACTTCTGTTTTTAAAAGGTTGAAAACACCAGGAGAGTTGTTTTTCTTTCTCTGTGAAGAGGAGGAGTTCCATCTTGTAATAATGTTGTTGAAAAGAAAGACAGAAAGACAAGAAAAGGAGAAAAGGGTGAAGAAAAAAGAACCCGCATCTGGCCTAAAGAGGCACCCAATCCAGACATCACACTGGCTCTGTTTCTCTTCCAGGTGGGGCGCCCTTTGTCCTCTCCCAGAGCCTGTGGTTTACCCCCAGAGGTGCTGAGCAGCTGTGCCCAGGGCACCTTCTGGACTGTATCACATACAAGGGACGAAGTATGTTAACAGCACATGTAATTGCAACAGCAGTGATTATCCCTAGTGAACCTGATCTTGCGGCAGCCTGATTGCTGGAGCCTCCTTCACACAATCCAGAAACGCAGGCTGCAGCCCCGTGTCACCTTGCGCCGTGGGCCTAGATTTGACGGCGATGATGAGATTAGCGCTGTTTGCTTAGTTTCCTTTTGGATTTGTGCTAGCTCATATAAGATCAGCCTCGTTTGATGGTTGCAAGATTTTTTCCAGTGACGGTTCTTGGAAATCACTTGAAAAGTCTGACTCTAAGGTTCTGTGTATGCCCAGGATCAGGGGGGCAGCGAGGAGGAGAGGAGGGAGCAGGCAGGACCAGCCTGGGCAGCCAATCCTGGGGAAGGGGTAAGGCACACAGTTGGGTCAATCAGCTCACAGATGGGTGAAAGGATACGGTCCCCACCATCCAGGAGCTGGCAGACAGTCAAATACATTGCAGTCATGGCGAGAGTGGAGTTTTGTGTAAGAAACAGTGGGAACATGGAAGTATGAGGGTCTGAATGGATCCAGGGGATCAGAGAGAGGGTCGTGGGGAGGTTGACCACAACCAGATGGATAAGTGACCAGGGCTTATTAAATAATTGTAGTGCCTACCATTTATCGGGCACTTGCTAAGTGCCAGGTGCTGTACTAGCAAAACAGGGTAAAATAGCATAGTGCAGCATACAGTGCAGCTAGTACTGAGTAGCCCAGTACAGTACAGTGCAGTACAGTACAGTGTACTGTAACATCGTGTAGTAAGGTTTAGTGTAGCATGGTGTAGCATAGTTGGTATAGCGCAGTCCAGTGCAGTAGAGTATAGTGGAGTGGAGTATGGTCGAGTATAAGGCGGGGTCATACAGTGCAGTGTGGAACAGTATAGCATATTATATAGTACAGCTTGCTGCTGCTGCTGCTGCTAAGTCGCTCCAGTCGTGTCCGACTCTGTGTGACCCCATAGACGGAAGCCCACCAGGTGCCCCTGTCCCTGGGATTCTCCAGGCAAGAACACTGGAGTGGGTTGCCATTTCCTTCTCCAATGCATGAAAGTGAAAACTGAAAGTGAAGTCGCTCAGTCGTGTCCGACTCCCAGCGACCCCACGGACTGGAGCCCACCAGGATCCTCCATCCATGGGATTTTCCAGGCAAAAGTACTGGGGTGGGGTGTACAGCTTAGTAGAGTATAATAAAGTACAGTACAGTGCAGTACAGTAGCATATACTATAGTACAGTTTGCTGATAAGTCACTTCAGTCGTGTCCGACTCTGTGCGACCCCATAGACGGCAGCCCACCAGGCTTCCCCGCCCCTGGGATTCTCCAGGCAAGAACACTGGAGTGGGTTGCCATTTCCTACTCCAGGGGAATCTTCCTGACCCAGGGATCGAACCCGAGTCTGTCTCCCGCACTGGCAGGTAGATTCTTTACCACTTGGAATCTTTACCACTAGCACCACCTGGGAAGTCCCTGCTGCTCTATGCTGCTGCTAAGTCGCTTCAGTCGTGTCCGACTCTGTGCGACCCCATAGACGGCAGCCCACCAGGCTCCCCCGCCCCTGGGATTCTTCAGGCAAGAACACTGGAGTGGGTTGCCATTTCCTTCTCCAGTGCATGAAAGTGAAAAGTGAAAGTGAAGTCACTCAGTCGTGTCCGACTCTTAGCGACCCCATGGGCTGCAGCCTGCCAGGCTCCTCCGTCCATGGGATTTTCCAGGCAAGAGTACTGGAGTGGGGTGCCATCGCCTTCTCCAATAGTACAGTTTACTAGAGTACAATAAAGTATAGTATGGTATAGTGCAGTACGGTATAGTATGAAAGTGAAAGTTGCACAGTCGCGTCCAACTCTTTGTGACCCCATGGACTATACAGTCCAGGGAATTCTCCAGACTGGAATACTGGAGTGGGTAGCCTTTCTCTTCTCCAGAGGATCTTCCCAACCCAGGGATCGAATCCAGATCTCCTGCACAGCAGGTGGATTCTTTACCAGTTGAGCCACGAGGGAAGCCCCACGGTATAGTATAGTACAGTATCATATACTATAGTACAGCTTAGTAGAGCATAATATAGTATAGTACAGTACAGTATAGTACAGTATCATATACCATAGTACAGTTTAGTAGAGTATAATAAAGTATAGTATAGTACAGTATCATGTAGTATCATATACTATAGTATGGTTTAGTAGACTATAATAAAGTATGGTACAGTACAGTATAGTACGGTATCATATACTATAGTAGGGTTTAGTAGAGTATAATTGGGGAAGGCAATGGCACCCCACCCCAGAACTTTTGCCTGGAAAATCCTATGGACGGAGGAGCCTGGTAGGCTCCAGTCCATGGGGTCGCTAAGAGTCGGACATGACTGAGCGACTTCACTTTCACTTTTCACTTTCATGCATTGGAGAAGGAAATGGCAACCCACTCCAGTGTTCTTGCCTGGAGAATCCCAGGGACAGGGGAGCCTGGTGGGCTTCCGTCTGTGGGGTCGCACAGAGTCGGGCATGACTGAAGCGACTTAGCAGCAGCAGCAGCAGTAGAGGATAATAAAGCACAGCATAGCCTAGTATAGTGGAGTGACGTAAAGCACAGTGTGGCCTGCTACAGTGCTGCACGGCAGGATACAGCGCAGGGATGTAGAGAGCCGTGTAGTGCAGGGGAGAACGCCACAGTCTAGAGTGGTGCAGTTCACCACAGTATTGCGTGGTGTGGGACAGCACAGTGCAGGGTCGCACAGTGTAATATAGAGTAATATAGCATGAGGGAGGAGCCAAGACTTGACCCAGGACAGGTAAGTCCCCATGGCCAGCCCCTTGACCACTGCTGACTATTGTGTGCTTTTCATATGCATGGCAGTAGTCCCTGGAGGGTGACAGCAGTCAGGCATGAGAGGGGCGCTGGCCACAATTAGAGGACGTCTGAGGTTGGCATCCTAGATGACAGCCATGACCTCTTAGCTGTCCCCCCTCCAGGCCCTGCCAGCCAGGCACACAGCCTCACAGTGCAGGCGATAGGAAGGCTCCCGCACAGCTGGGTCTCTGCAGGGCCCTCCTCTCTGGCTATCAGCTTTGCTGAAAGAACACCGGTAGCTTCAATTCCATTGTCCTGAGGGTGGAGGCATGAGGGGACAACCTCCTGCCTCTCACCCTTAACCCTGAGCAGTCGGCGGAGGGCCCGGAGTCCAAGGTGGCGGTGGGGGGGTCTGCCACCAGGTCTCGTTTCCCTCCAGCATCGCGGCTTGGACATTGGAATGTTCTTGTCCCTGGCTCCTCCTGGGATGTAGAAACTGGAGGAGACGGGCTGTTAGAAAATGAAAAGTGAGACACAGAAGCAATTTTCCTCATGGACTCCAGCCCCAGGAGCGTCAGCCTTTGCTTTGGATGCAGGTCCTTGTCTGTTTTGTTCTTAATTTATTCTCACGGATCTGCCCAAATGTAGTTAAAGTCCATGGAAAGGAAGATAGTGGAGAGCAGGGAGCCGAGGGCCGAAGGTGTTGCCAGGGAGTGGCAGACAGACCTGGAGGTGTGCAGGCTGGGGCTCCTGCCCTGCCCTGTGCTGGACGTAATGTTCTACACAAAATAGTCATCCTCATAGGGACACGTGGCTGTGCCCACAGGTCCTTCCTCAGGGCTTCCCTGGGGAAGCAGGGCTGGCCCTACCTGCCCATGCCCTGGGAGAGCTCTGCCTTTGACTCCCTCTGACTAGCTTTATCCTGAGTCATTCAAAATGTGCAAGAGAAATGTTTAAGTGGGGTCCACAGTCAAAGAGGCCACCTATGCCACCTGATGACTCCTTGGTAAAACACCCTGACACTGGGGAAGACTGAAGGCAGGAGGAGAATGGGGTGACCGAGGATGAAATGGTTAGATAGCATCACCAACTCAATGGGCATGAATTTGAGCAAACTCTAGGAAATGCAGGGAGACAAAGAAGCCTGCTATGCTGCAGTTCATGGGGTCACAAAGAGTTGGACACAACTTAGAGATTGAAGAATAGCAACAGCAGTTCCAGAGGAGCCACAGACAAGAACAATCTGTGTTGATGGTCTATCCAGTTGTGTCTATATTGGAACAAATGGGGGTTCTTCTTTGATGCTGGGCTGGTTTCTCCTCCACCTTATTGCCTGAGAGTAAGATAAATAATGAGTGCGATTAGAGAGGATGACAATCTGGACCTGGGAATCCTATCACCGACCCTTTGCACCTGTCACCTGAACTCCTTAATGATACATCCCAGTCCCTACCTGCCTTCACATGCACTGCCTCAGCCTACACGCAGCTGCCAGAGCAGATGCTCTGACATGCCCGTGACCATGCCTCTCGAAACCTTTCTGTGCTCCCTCCTCTACAAGATCAAGTCTGAGGTCTTGAATGTGACCTCTAAGACCCCTCAAGATCCGGCCCCTCCTGGGGTCCATTCAAGCCCCTGCCACCTGGCTCACACCTGTGTTCCCTCCCCCAAAGGACAACAGCCCACATTTCCTTCCTCTGTCCTCTGGCCTTGCCCCTGGCTTCAAGCCACACTGCCCTCTCTCCCCAAAGTGCTTCTACAGCTTCTTCTCCCAGCCAAGCCCTACCCCTCCTTCAGCACCTGCCTCCAGGTGACTCCTCTCCCAAGAAGCCACGTGAACCCTGTCCCCAGCCACCCCCTCAGCCACTCCCCCATAGTTGGGGCTCCTTACTCTGTACCCCTGACCACTTTTATTCCCACTCAGCATGGGGTACTGACATGTATCTTCACTGCCTGTCCAGGACGGGTGTTCAGTGAATCTTTCCAGAAGGAATGAGGAAAGAAATGAAAGGCAGAAGGGGAGGAGCCAGAAGGATGGGAGGTGGAGAGAAGAGGGGTCCCCTGTCCACTGCCGATTACCTTATTTAAGACCAGGATTGTTGTCACTCATTTTTATATTCCTGTATTTGCTCCCGATGGCCCCAGCAATCCTAAGAAAATGTAATTCAGACCATATCATCCCTCAGCTAAAACTAGCCAGCCTCCCTGGAAGTGAAAGGTCCTTGTGAGGACCTACAAGGCCCTGTCCGAGTCAGACCTCTCAGATCTCAAGTCACCTCTTGGATTCTCCTTCCTGTACCTTTCCCCTCTCTCTGCTCCAGGCCCACCTGCCTGCTTGCACAGTCGTGCATTCTCTATGGGATGCTTCCTCTCCCAAGGGTGCAAAACCTGACTCTTGAGGACAAAAAATATCTTCCTCTTTTTACTTACAGAATACACATGTACACACAAGACATATACAGATATACAATAGAACACACATGTACACACAGGACATAAACAAGTATACAATAAAATTTCATCAGGAACAATTAGAGGAAAAATATCTAAAAAGCCTCCATAGGAGAGTGATAATTAAAAAAAAAGAAAAAGGGGGGATTTCCCTGGGGGTCCAGTGGTTGTGAATCTGCCTTGTAATGCAGGGGTCGCAGGCTCAATCCCTGATGGGGAACTAGGATCCCACATGCCACAGAGTAACTAGGCCCGAGTGCCGTAACTCCTGAGGCTTGCACGCCACAACTGGAGAGTCCAAGTGCTGGAACTCAAACCTCACACAGCCAAATAAATACATATTTAGAAAACAAAGAAAGAAGAGTTGAGAAACAGTGCCTAAATCTTGCCAGGACAGACCGACCCCAGGGCCTTTGCACTTGCTGTTTCCTTGCTTAGCATTTTCTTTCCCCAGATTCTTGCCCGGCTCACTCGCTTACCTCCTTCACTTCTTTACAGGGATGTCACCTCAGTGGGGCCTTCCCTGGGCACCCCATCCAGACAGCAGCCTTTCATACTGCCTGTTTCTGTTTGTTGGTTTCTTTCCTTAGCACTAACCTATTTGGCACGTGATATATTCTTGTTTGGAGAAGGCAATGGCACCCCACTCCAGTACTCTTGCCTGGAAAATCCCATGGACAGGGGAGCCTGGTAGGCTGCAGTCCATGGGATCGCTAGGAGTCGAACACGACTGAGTGACTTCACTTTCACTTTTCACTTTCCTGCTTTGGAGAAGGAAATGGCAACCCACTCCAGTGTTCTTGCCTGGAGAATCCCAGGGACAGAGGAGCCTAGTGGGCTGCCGTCTGTGTGGTCACACAGAGTCGGACACGACTGAAGTGACTTAGCAACAACAGCAGCATATTCTTGTTTATTGGCTTTTTATCCTCATCACCTGGAAGGTAGCCTTTATCTGTTTTGTTCTCTGCTATGTCTTCAGTGCCTGGAGTAAGTTCTGGTGCAGAGTAGGTGCTCAATAAATTCTTGCTTGATGAATGCTTGGGATGAACTTGGCACATATGTAATAGGTGCTTAACGCAGCAGTGACCGGAAAGCCCCGTTCTTGGCAGTGGTTTCAACTTTCTTCCTAGCGTGATGTGGGTAATTGCAAGTAGGCAGCTCAAGTGACCCAAAATCAGAAAGAGGAAGACAGTCTGAGATTCTGAAAACAGAACCAGACTTAACAGCCCTGGACGATTGAGAATGAACTGTGTCCTGTAGCTTAAGGTGTGATGGGATGGCCAGCTATGCTTTGGACCAGATGCCTATGGGATGCCTGGTGCTGTTGGTTCACTTTAGAAAGGCTGTCAGAGGCTGCAAGGGAAGGGATGCTGGCTACTGTCCCAGCCCTGGCCGTATCATGTCCCCTACCCTGGGCCCAGGGACAACACGTGAGACGGTGCTCCCACCCCTGCTGATAAGCCACACTGATCAGTTCCCCCCAAGACACATGTTCCTTTTTAAGCTTTAACCACTCACTGGCCAGGACCAGTCATCACAAACTGGATTTTCTTCTTTTTTAAGTCAGGCACAGAGAGTACTTTCTGATGGGAGTGGAAAACTTCACAGGAGAAACATTACCCGATTTTGTCATCATTTTTTTAATGAGCAGGAGTTCCCTAACCAGGCCCTTACTGGCTAATAAACTGATGTGAAACTGCATGCCAGGTTCTCAGTAAGTCAAATGGCGAAACTAATGATCATTCAGGAAAATTATATAAATGAATTGCTACAATATTATGAATTATTTATAATCCCTCACAACCTAAAAAGTCAAGGTTGATGATTAAGTTAGTCTTATAAAGAAAGGGAACCACATTCTCTCCAAAGAAAATTGTGGCCTGAGGTTGTCTAGCCAATGTGTACATGCCAACCACTTAGTAGATAATTACTTAGACCATCAAAATCTTTATTTTGTTTCCTTTTCTTCTCTTGTAAAAGAGTTGTTTTTAGCTGTAAGTGAACCTCCTAAAAGGACTCTCAAACCCACCAGCCTAGATGAGTTACTTTCCTTTTTCCCTTCCCTTCCTTTTGCTTCTCTTCTTTTCAGACAGTTGCCTTTTTCTCCTCCTCTCCCCGCAATGCCCTTTTTTCTCCCTTCTCTCTACCTCTGTATTATGTTTACTATTATTATTATAAATGTTTTAAACTCATAAATTGATGGAAGCTCATTGTAAGAAAGAAACGGCAGCCCACTCTGCTGGGATGGGAGTTGGGGCGCGAGGCTGCAGATACAAGACAGACAAACCCTGGTTCCAAACGTTAAGAAGCTTAGGAGGTTTGGAGCCAAGAAAATCTGAGGAGGTTTCTAAGGCAAGTATTCTTGCCTGGAAAACTCTATGGACAAAGGAGCTTGGTGGGCTACAGTCCATGGGACTGCAAAGAGTCGGACACAGCTTAGCGAATAAACCATCACTACTGTCATGGTAGGCAACTTCGGGCAGAGGGCAATAATTCAATCACCTGGTGAGAAAACTATGCATTTTTTAAAACATTTTGATGCACAGACTTCTCATTTCTTCCCCCACTTCCTTTCTTTCCCTTTTATGTTTTAAAACATGAGACTGGCATCAGACCAACTTTATAACTCTTTTTTTCCTACTTAACATGAGATGAAAATTTTTCCATCTCATGACGTATTCTTCCACAACATGTTTTGGGTGGATACTTCGTATTTCCGTATAGAGATGAGCTATAATTCATTACACACTTCCCCGATAGCTCAAGTGGTAAAGAATCTGCCTGCAATGCAGGAGACTTAGGAGACTTGGGTTCAATCCCTGGGTCAGGAAGATCCTCTGGAGGAGGAAATGGCAACCCACTCCACTATTCTTGCCAAGAGAATCCCATGGGCAAAGGAACCTGACAGGTTACAGTCCACAGGGTCGCAGACATGACTGAACATGCCTGCAAGATAATTTGTTAAACCAACCCTATATTGTGTTAAGTGGCTTCAGTCGTGTCCGACTCTTTGTGACCCTATATTGTTGAGTCTTCAGGTAATCCTCCCCCCCCTTTTTATTGCTATAAATAATGTGCTAAGGGATATCCTCAAACAAAATAAATCTTTGTGCAAACTTTGGCTTTTTTGGAATACATTCCTAGAGGTGGGGTCACGGGTCACAAAGTAGGCAGGTTTTTCACCCCTCTTGGACTGAGCAGTTCTCAGGAGTCAGATGCATCCCCCACCTTCCATGACAAGGGTCTGCCTATCGAGTAAGGGAGCTTTGAAGGCTCCTTTCTCTTTCCTTCAAGCTTTCTACTGACCTTGCCCCCAAAGATATCCTTTCCCTCTTCTTTGGGGAAGCTGTGCCAGGTAGCAGTTATATATCTGTAAATTCACATTCCCTCTTCCTCTGACCTAGGGTTAGCAGTCTTCAAAATCCACTGGAAAAATTCTAGCAATGCCAAGTCCTGGCTAGAGTCTCCATGGTGACAGACAATGACAGCAACATTTTATCCACCTCCCTAAATCTTCAGAAGCTCTCAAGACTCAGAAGATGCCAGGGGAAATTTCTGCTTTATCAGCGGGTTCAGTTTAATCCAGTCCCACCCAGTTGGGATGTCTCCTACGGGCAAAGCTAATGGCCAATAAGATTTTACCTGGATCTTATAAAAATACCACTTTCATGCTGCTTTGATGTTGTTTTTTTTTCCTTTCCTCTTGCCTCTTCCCTGCTTTCATTATGTCCCCGATAATCCTAGATTTCTACAAGTCAAGCTAAACACATGCCTGGGACATCAGCAAAGAAGGGGCATTACAAATGTGAGAACACAGAGCAAATGAAAAAGACCCTTTTGAAACAATCCAGAACATTTGATTATGGTCTAAAGTATTGGAGGTTGCCCCCTGCAAAAGTAAATTTAACTTACTCAGATATAAAACTGGCCTCGTGGTTACAAAAGAATATGGATGTAATTTTCAGAGATTCATACTGAAGTATGTGCAGGTGAAATGAAGTTATATCTTGGATGTGCTTTCAAATAGTTTAGCAAAGGAAAAGAGAGAGAGAGAATATTGATGAGGCCATGTGGCCAAATTTTTATAATGTTGGACTTTGATGATAATTTAAAAAATCATACTATTCTACTTTGAGTGTGTTACAAAGTTTCATATTAAAAAATTAATAAGAATAGTGTTATGGGGACTTCCTCGATGGTCAAGTGGCTAAGACTCTGAGCTCCCAGTGCAGGGGACCCAAGTTCAGTACCTGGTCAGGGAACTAGATCCCACATGCTGCAACTAAGGATTCTGTGTGCCACAACTAAGACCTGCTTCAGAAAAATAAATAAATATAATTTTTTTAAAGGAACAATGTTATGTGCCTTATATTTATCTTTTTCTAATGGAGCATTGTAATGATCACAAGGGGGCTTCCCAGATGGTGCAGTGGTAAAGAATCCAGCTGCCAATGCAGGAGACATAGATATGGATTCTATCCCTGGGTCAGGAAGATCCCCTGGAGGAGGAAATGGCAACCCACTCCAGTGTTTTACCTGGATAGTCCCATGGGCAGAGGAGCCCTGGCAGGCTACAGTCCATGGGGTCACAAAGAGTCGGACATGACTGAGTGACTGAGCATACACAATGGCCGTGAAAGAGCATCAGAGCTCTCAGGTTCATCCTGTGACTTAATATTTTCTTTTGAATTTCATTGGGGGTTGGACCACTGTCATTTCAGAGCCCTGGCCCCAGAGTCCCAGTCCCAAGGCTACAGGGGAGGACCTCCCCACACACAATGTCAGCAGTGGGACAAAGGCTAAGACAGCCCCTGACCTCTCCTCCAGGGCAGGGCCCAAGGCATGTCAGCTTTTGGGTGGTTCTCAGCCTCAGTGTCACATACACCCTCAGTAATTTAACACTCAAAAATGCATTATTCACAGAGAAAAAGGTTTTACTGCAGTTTACACACACAGGGGCCTGTGAGAGTCAACCTGCCTCCTCCAGCCTCCTTTGTTCTTGGTTGCTAGGCATCCCATGGCTTTATGAGAACAATATTTACTTTTATTTATTTTATTTGGGCTTGTATTTGAAGAGTCTGGGCAGCACCCAGGATGGCAGGGCTGGAGATTTTCTAGGGGATAAAATGCTCTGTGAAGCTGTTTGTCCATGACTGCATCTTGGTGATAGATCGGTTCTTCCCACACAAGGTCAGAGCCTTGAATTGGTGCTTGGGTCTCTGCTTGAAGCACCAAGTGTGGGATTCCCACAAGAGATGTGGGTTCAAGGGGCTTCATAATTCTCTGCAGAAATGCTAGCCAATCCACTGCCCTTTCTCAGTTATTCCACTGAGGGTTTTCTTTGCAAAAGAAATATTGTAAGACAGTCATAAAAGACTCAAATAATTGTATGGAAGTAGATTGCAGAAGTCTTGCTCATTACCCAACCCCCATCCCTTCCCAGTGGACCCTTTGTTATGGTCTCTGGCCTTGTAGATCCCATAGGTTCTCAGAAGTAATTATAAAGACCTACTGGGGATGGAAGCTGGGGCATGGGACTGCAGATACAGGACAGACAAGCCCTGATTCCTACCCGTAAGAAGCTTACGAGGTTTGGAGCCAAGAAAATCTGAAGAGTCTCTAAGGAGAGCTCTAAAGGATGGGTTACATTCAGAGTTAGAAGTTGTAGTCACATCTGTTTGGAGAAGTAAAGAGAAACCCCTGTTGCCTCTACTCACAACACTTCTAACAAGTGTGTAGAGAGTTCCCGCATACCAACCAGTTCTCCCACTCAGGAGACTGCAGCTGGGTATCCTACACTTCGGACACTAACAAGCCAGAGTTAGTGCAGACCCCTCAGGTTAAAGACTCAGCCACACAAGACTGACCCAACCTCAGTTGCCAGTCTCAAGCTCCAAGCTGTCATCTGTGCTTCTGACTGGCTATAAACTGGGATTCTCATGATCCCTGCCTCTCGGGTGTGATAATTTGCTGAAATGGTTCTCAAAACTCCGGGAAATGCTCATTTCAGAGTGTATCATAAGGGATGCAGATGAACAATCAGATGAAGAAGTACATAAGGCAAAATCTGGAAGGTTCCAAGCACAGGGCTTCTGTCCCCGTGGAGATGGGGTTCATCACCCTCCTAGCTTGCGGACATGCTCACCGACCTGAAAACTCTTGGCTCCCCACAGTTTAGGAATTTTTACGGAGACTTCATCATGTAGGCGTGATCAATTATTAACTTCAGCTCCTCTCTTTGCCTCTCCCTGGAGGGTGAAGGGTAGGGCTGAAAGCTCCAAGAATCTAAACATAGCTTGGTCTTTGGTGACCCGCTCGCACCCGAAAGTTATCCAGGATCCCACCAAGCGTTGCCGCAAAAGAACAGAAGAAACTCTTATCAGCTAGGAGTAGCCAAGAGATTTAGGTGCTCTGAGTCAGGAACCAGGATCAGAAACCAGATGTTAGAACAAAAGACACTCTGAGTATCCCTATCATTCAGGAAATAGCCAGATTTAGGAGATTTAGGAGCTCTGTGTTAGGAACTGGGGGGAGAGACCAAATATAGTTCTCTTATTATGCCACAAGGAAGGGCATTAGTCTTGGGACACTCCAGATAACTTTTGAGCAGTACTCCAAAGGATATCGTTGTTCAGTCACTAAGTCATATCTGACTCTTTGCAAACCCCTGAATTTCAGCACTCCAGGCTTCCCCGTCCTTTGCTATCTCCCAGAGTTTGCTCAAAGTCATGTCCATTGAGTCGGTGATGCCATCCAACCATCTCATCTTCTGTCGCCCCCTTCTCTTCCTGCCTCCAATCCGTCCCTATGTCAGTGTCTTTTCCAATAAGTCGGCTCTTCACATCAGGTGGCCAGAGTATTGGAGCTTCAGCTTCAGCATCACTGCAAAGGATGGGGCAGATTTAAATCATGGAGAAGGAAGACTTACCTGGTAGGGGAGAATGAGGGAAGCAGGGCCTGGGCCTTCTGCACATCCGTGGGCATGGTGTTCATGTCCTCTAGGAATCCTTTGGATACAAATGATAGAAAAATCTAACCCAAGTTGACTTAGGCAAAAAGAGAATATGTATGGCCTGGTTACATCCAGGAGCTCATAAAATGTTGAACTATATACCTTAGCTCTGTTCTGATTCTTGTAGACTTCATTCTTGGACTATTTTTTTTTGTGGATCAAGAGGGCGGTCAGCAGCTCCAGAATCTAAAGTCTTTCAGGTTAGATGCTGAGGAGAAAAGAATACATCTCACCCTGTTAGCTGCTGAATAAGTACCAGGATTTACTCTCATGGGACAAATTCATCCCTGAAGCAGTCACTATCCCCATGGATTGAAATTTTGCTAATTGATCTGTTCGGGTCACATGCGCAGAGAGAGACGGGAATGGTTGTTCACAGGATGTCTATGGATCTGTATCCAGAAGAAGGTATATCTCCTCGTATTCAGAGGAAATCTTCAGAGCATGACCACGGCAGGGATGCCAGATGTAATGAGAGCTCCTACTTGCAGGAGCCTGTTCAGGAATGAAAGTCCACAGTAACAAGATTAAGTTGAGCAAAGACTCCTCATTCAACTCCTGGGACCCAGTTGTGCTCCATGAGTTCTGGGAGGGCAACTTAGGAGGGCCACACCTACCTCAACTGGGGCTTTCCCGATCCTTCTGAGGGAAAGCTGGTTGCCTCCTGGATAAATACAAGTCCCAGGCTTGAGATGACTGAATTGTTCAGGCTTCTGGAGATGATTAGTTGCCCAGAAAATCAGAATACAGAGAACCCAGGGAAGCATTCATTCAGAGCTTCTGGCCTGATATCTTGGTGCACTGAGGAGTGGATTAGGACCCCCACCTTGGCCATGGTCAAGGCAGCCACACTCTAAACAAGAGGACACCGAGAAACGGGGTGGCGCTAGCCAGAGGCCTTAGAGCCCCGAAGCCCAGGCAAGAGGGAGCCCCTTCAGGTGTTCCTCTGGGGCACACCCTTGGACAGAGGACAGAGTCCTACTTCTGTGGAATCCAGCAGGCTCCCAGCCACCCCATAGGGACTCCTTTGCTCTGTAGGAGGGACCTGGAGATGGATCATCACTGCAGCTTCAAGCAAACCCCCTGAAATATCAGGAAGAACTTTTGCTTCATTCCTTTTCATGGTCTTCCCCAAGGACCAGGTGTTATCTTTGACTGGAAATGAAAAATATGGGAAGGAGAAGATACAGAAGGGAGACTCACAGGTGGTGAAAGGAAGATGAACTTGAGTTCAGAGGAAAACCAGGTGTAGGACTGAGATTTAAGTGTTTCCTCAGAAAGTTTAGAGAATGAATGCGTTGGTTTTAACTGATCCCTGGAAGTAGACAGGGAGAAGGGTCTCACCACTCAGCTGGGGAATGGGAAGGTGGAGGAATTAGCCTTCTGCTAAGTAATACTTTTCATTCTGCTTAAACCTTTTTTGGACACAAGTATTTCAGAGTGTTTTGTACAGTGCTATAGAAGGGGATGACAGAGGATGAGATGGCTGGATGGCATCACTGACTCGATGGATGTGAGTCTGAGTGACCTCCAGGAGTTGGTGATGGACAGGGAGGCCTGGCGTGCTGCAGTTCATGGGGTCGCAAAGAGTCGGACATGACTGAGCGACTGATCTGATCTGATCTGATGCATCCTAAAACATGAGATGTCACAGAACTGTGTATATTTTTGTCTTGGAGTTTTCATCGTGAACTCAGTTGCAATCATACCTTCTGAAGTGTTTAGGATTTTTGACAAAACCAGAAATCCAAACAAGTCTATGATGGGTCTAGTTTTGTTTTTTAAAGAAAATAAGCAACAAACATTTACCACCGGAGATAAGAGGGAACTTCTTCAATCTGATGAAGAGCATCTATTAAAAACAAAAATGAAACCACAGCTAGCATAATGGATGTTTTCCTCCTGAGGTTAGTGCAAGACAAAGACATTCATTCTTGCTGCTTCTAGTCAACATTTCACTGGAGGTTCTACACAGGGAAATTGGCCAAAAAAACAAAACCAAAAATAAAACGTGGCCTGGTTGGAAAGGAAGACTTAAAATTACCTGTATTTACAGATGACATGATCTTATATATAGAAAACCCCAGGGATTCCACTAAAAAGCTTATGAGAACTAATAAGTCCAGCAAAGTTACAGAATACAAGATAAATCTATAACATTAATTGTATTTCTATACACTAGCAGTGAGCAATGAAATTGAAATTAAGAAAACAATTCCATTTGCAGTAGTATCAAAGAGAAGAAAATACTTTAAAATGAATTAAACCAAAGTAGAGCAAAACCCACACTTAAAACTACAATAAGATTTAAATAAATACAAAGACCTCCTATATTCATGAATTGACAGATAATATTAAGATGGTTGTACTGCTTAAAGTGATCTACAGATTCAATATAATCCTTGGTCAAAATTTCAACTGCCTTTCCCCCCTAGAACTTTACAAATTGGTCCCAAGATTTTTATGGAAATGTGAGGGACCCAGAAGAGCCAAAGCAATCTCAAAAAGAAGAGAAAAGGTGAAGGACTCAAACTTGCTGACTTGAACACTTAAAACAAAGTTACAGTAATCAAGACAGTGTGGTATTGGCCTAAGTATAGACATGCAGATCAATGAAACAAAATTGAGAGCCCCAAAATAACCAATACATCTATGGTCAATTGATTTTCAAGAAGGATGCCATTCAATGGGGAAAGAATGATCTTTTTAACAAATAGTTTGTGGCAAGTGTATGCTGTGCTGTGCCTAGTCTCTAAGTCATGTCTGACTCTTTGCAACCCCATGGACTATAGCCTGCCAGTCTCCTCTGTCCATGAGGATTCGCCAGGCAAGGATACTGGAGTGGGTGGCCATGCCCTCCTCCAGGAGATCTTCCCGACCCAGGGATCAACCCAGGTCTCCCACACTGCAGGCAGATTCTTTACCGTTTGAGCCACCAGGGTAGCAACTGTATATCAATATGCAAACAAATGAAGTCAGACCCCCTACCTCACAACATACATGACAAATGATCACAACCTTATTTACTTACTACCATGTGTGGCACAACTCGGGTTGCCTTACAGTTCTGGAGTTCAAAGTCCAGTATCGTGTCACTGGGCTAAAGGCCAGCTGTCCACAGGGTTGGTCCCTTAGCAGAGCACCAGAGGACAATCTTTTCTTTGCCTTTTTTCTGATTCTAGCAGTCATCTGTATGCCTTGGCTCTTGGCTGCTTCCCCCATCTTCATAGCCAACAGCACAGCATCTTTGGACGTTCTTCCATCTCTCCCACTACTTCTGTTGGCACATCACCTTTTCCTCTTCTGTAGTTGAATCTCTTTCTGAGATTTACAGATATCCCTTATTAAGTGTCTTGTCAGGACACTTGTGATTACATTTAGGGTTCATCCAGGTAATCCAGGATAATCTTCCCATCTCAACTTGCTCACACGTGCAAAACCCTTTTTACCATAAAAAGTAATAACCACAAACTCCAGGGATTAGGGCCTGGATGTCTTTGGGGGCCATTATCAGGCTCCCATCGTGGTAACCACATCCACTTGTAAGCCCAAAACTACTGGAGGCACATGCAGTGGGTGGGTCCCTCTCTAACTTTGTTGCAAGCAAGGTCACTCGACTTGCTGGCATGGCTTTGGGACAAAATTTCTCAAAGGAAATTTGCACGAACCATTGTTCTATCTGTTGGAATAACGTGACATTTATCTTTGTGAGGCAAATTTATCCCAATTGTATGGTGAGCATTTCAAGGCTTTAGCCTTCGAAACGGTCCCAGAACCTGGGCTGCTTGCATCAGGCTTGTCCCTCCCACAAAAGGTTCCGGACTGCTGTCCTTTGATCTCTGAAGTCTCCTCTGCGCTAATTTTCTCTTACCTCTCTTGCTTTCTGTTTTCTCAACAAGACACTGCACCTGCCTCTATGACGTTCCCAGACTTGTAGGGATGAGGAAGCAGATATCAGAGTAGAGTACAAACACACATCAAGGAGTCAGAGAAAGGCCCTCTCCTCTTCTCTTCTGCCTCTATGAGTCGACTTTGGTATTTCTCTTTTAACCCTTGAACTTTTTGGTAAGTACACATCTAAATATTCTAAGACGTTACAGATGAGATGCAAGAGATTGCTAGATTGCTGGATTCTGCATAACTGAAGCTTTCTTGAATCAGTCATCCATGAGTGAACCGGATTCCCCCGGGGCCTGCTTGTATTGTCAATCTCTGCTGACATTTGAAATTAACAAGTCTCCCATTTTATTCTTTCCTCTTCATCATCAAGGTGATTCTGAGCAAGTAAAAGGGATGCAAGAAAGGACTGGAAAAGTTCTGTAGAACTTGATCCCAACTTTCTTTGAGCTCTTTGCTCTGAATAAAAGTAAGCAAACTTTTTTGCTATCTTTGACATTTGTGTGGCCCATGATGATGCTTCCCAGAGGACCGTGTGACATTTTTATAGTTGTTTCCTGTTAAGCTCCCATCTCTCATTGTTTACAGAAGTTCTTCTTTGGGCATGACAGTTGTACAACAGCAGTGGCTTCAGCCACCACCAACTAAATTGGGTGTATCTACTGGGCCTTTTGCTGAAGCCTTCTTGGACTGCAAGGAGATCCAACCAGTCCATTCTGAAGGAGATCAGCCCTGGGATTTCTTTGGAAGGAATGATGCTAAAGCTGAAACTCCAGTATTTTGGCCACCTCATGCGAAGAGTTGACTCATTGGAGAAGACTCTGATGCTGGGGGGGATTGGGGGCAGGAGGAGAAGGGGACGACAGAGGATGAGATGGCTGGATGGCATCACTAACGTGATGGATGTGAGTCTGGGTGACCTCTGGGAGTTGGTGATGGACAGGGAGGCCTGGCGTGCTGCAGTTCATGGGATCGCAAAGAGTTGGACACGACTGAGCGACTGAGCTGATCTGATCTGATTGGGCCTTTTTGAAGAACTATGGATGGAAGTTCATAACATTGTACAGGAGTCAGTGACCAAAATCATCCCAAACAAAAAGAAATCTAACAAGGCAAAATGGTTGTCTAAGGAGGCCTTACATAGCTGAGGAAAGGAGAGAAGGGAAAGGAAAGGGAGAAAGGGAAAGATAAACCCAACTGAATGCAGAGTTCCAGAGAATAGCAAGGAGAGATAAGAAGGCCTTCTTAAATTAACGATGCACAGAAATAGAGGAAAACAATAGAATGGAAAAGACTAGAGATCTCTTCAAGAAAATTGGAGATATCAAGGGAACATTTCATGCAAGGATGGGCACAATAAAGGACAGAAACCATAAAGACCTAACAGAAGCAGAAGAGATTAAGAACAGGTAGCAAGAATACACAGAACTATACAGAAAAGTCTTAATGACCCAGATAACCATGATGGTGTGGTTATTCATCTAGAGCCAGACATCGTGGAGTGTGAAATCAAGTGGACCTTAGGAAGCATTACTATGCACAAAGCTAGTGGAGGTGACAGAATTCCAGTTGAGCTATTAATAATAAAAATCCTAAAAGATGCTGCTGCTAAAGACCTGCACTCAATATGTCAACAAATTTGGAAAACTCACCATTGGTCACAGGACTGGAAAAGGGCTCTTTTTATTCCAGTCCCAAAGAAGAGTAATGTCAAACAATGTCCAAACTACCATACAATTGTGCTCATTTTACATGCTATCCTGGTTATGCTCAAAATCCTTCAAGCTAGGTTTTAGTAGTACATGAACTGAGAACTTCTAGATGTATGAGCTGGACTTAGAAAAGGCAGAGGAACTAGAGATCAAATTGCCAACATTTGTCGGATTATGGAGAAAGCAAGGGAATTCCAGAAAAACAACTACTTCTGCTTCACTGACAATGCTAAAGCCTTTGATTTGTGTGGCTCACAACAAACTGAAAAATTCTTATAGACATGAGAGTGCCAAGCCACCTTATCTGCCTCCTGAGAAACCTGTACGGGGGTCAAGAAGCAATAGTTATAACCAGACATGGAAAACTGACTGGTTCAAAATTAAGGAATATTACAAGGCTGTCTATTGTCACCCTGCTTATTTAACTTATATGCAGAGTACATCATGTGAAATGCCGGGCTGAATAAATCACAAGCTGGAATCAAGATTACCAGAGAAATATCAATAACCTCAGTTATGCAGTTGTGTTAGTCTCTTTGTGACCCCACCAGGCTCCTCTGTCCATGGAACTCTTTCTTGAAGCAAGAATACCAGAGTGGGTAGCCATTCCTTTCTCCAGGGAATCTCCCTGACCCAGGGATTGAAACCAGGTCTCCTGCATTGCAGGTAGATTCTTTACTGTTTGAACCACCAGGGAAGCAGCATCAATTCAATAGGCATGAGTTTGAGCAAACCTTGGTAGATACAGAAGGACAGGGAGGCCTGGGGCGCTGCAGTCCATGCAGTCACAAAGAGCTGGTTACAACTTAGTGACTGAATAGCAACAAGAGATATGCAGAGGATACCACTTTAATGGCAGAAAGTGAGCCATTAAAGAGCCTCTTGATGAGGGTGAAAGAGGAGAGTGAAAAAGCAGGCTTGAAACTCAGCATTAAAAAAACTAAGATCAAGGCATCCAGTGCCATCACTTCATGGCAAATAGTGAGGAAAGTAGAAGCAGTGATAGATTTTATTTTCTTGGGCTCCAAAATCACTATGGATGGTGACTGCAGCTGTGAAATTAAAAGATGTTTGCTCCTTGGAAGGAAATCTATAACAAACCTAGATAGTATATTAAAGAGCAAAGACATCACTTTACTGAAAAAGGGCTGTCTAGCCAAAGCTATGGTTTTTCCAGTAGTCATGTATGGTTGTGATAGATGGACCATCAAGAAGGCTGAGTGCTAAAGAACTGATGCTTCTGAACTGGGGTGCTGGAGAAGACTCTTGAGAGTCCTTGGACTGCAAGCAGATCATCAAGTCAATTCTAAAGGAAACCAACCCTGAATATTCATTGGAAGGACTGATGCCAAAGCTGAAGCTCCAATACTTTGGCTGCTTGAGGCGAAGAGCCAACTCATAGGAAAAGACCCTGATGCTGAGAAAGATTGAAGGCAGGAGAAGGGAGCAACAGAGGATGAGATGGTTGGATGGCATCATCAACTCAATGGACATGAGTCTGAGTAAGCTCTGGGGGATGGTGGAGGACAGAGGAGGGTGAGGCAGCACACCCCTCCAGCCTTCTAAGAGAAAGGTGGGAAGGCCGAGCTTAACCTATTTGTGCAACTCACTGCTCTGAGGCTGAACCTGATATCCTTTACACAGAATTAATCTTACACCACTTCGAGTGTAGGGCTTCACCAGGACACTCAAGTTGATATCCTCTTTCTTCTTCTGTGCTATAATGTCATCTACTTCACTTCTACATATATTATGAATGCCATAGCACATTGCTATTATTTTTTCCTTAAATATCTAATCAACTTTTAAACAAATCAAATGTTGATAAAAATTGTCTTTCATACCTGCATTTACTCACACTTTCCAGTGAAGGACAGGGAAGCCTGGGATGCTACAGTCTATGAGGTCTCAAAGAGTCAGATACAACTTAATGATTGAACAACAGAAACAACACTTTCAAGTGATCTTCATTTCTTTCCTTGGATCAACCTTACCTGGCTATTTGAGCTAAGAAGGGGGTTAAGCTATTCCCAGGTGGCTCAGTGGTAAAGAATCTGTTGGCCAGTGCAGAATCCCAGCTTCAATCCCTGGGTCAGGAAGATCTCCTGGAGAAGGAAACGGCAGCCTACTCCAGTATTCTTGCCTGGAGAATCCCATGGACAGAGGAGCCTGGTGGGCTACATTCTATGAGGTCACAAAGAGTTGGACATGGCTTAGTGACTGAGCACAGCACACACAGCACAGAGTTAAGCTGTGATTCCAGAGGCTTGTGGTTCCTTTTGGATTAAACTCTGTTTGGGCTTCAGAACCCAAGCATCTTAGGGGGCGAGGTGGGGGAGACCTGTTTTCCAGGTCTTCAGCTGCTGCTGCTATCTTCTCTACTATAGTTGGGCCTGGTGGAGAACAGGTGAGGAGAATTCACACTGAGTAATTCGCTTGGGGCTCCTCTAGATTCCATCCATCCATTGACCCACAGGGTCCTCTCAGGCTCAACTAAGTCCTGCTGTCCTCCAGAGTCTCCACAGTTCTGGCAGGACCCCCTCCATCTTCTCACGCTAGGGTCCAGGTGCCTCCCCTGGTAAGAAGTCTGCTCACTCCTGAAAGACTTGTTTTTCTCAGAAATTCAGTTCATCAAGGGTTTCTTGCAACCCTTGGCTCTTAAGCAGCCTGATAGAACACACTTTTAATTTTGTCCAAATTTCTCTTGTCGTTACCCCCAAGAACAAAAGTACATTCTCTTACATGCTAACCAGAAGCAGAAGTCCTCTACTTGTTTGCTTTGTTCTGTTCTCTTTTCTCCTTTATGAGCAGGTGGTCATGAGGAACTAAGAGGAAACGTAGTGTATCATATGGGGCCAGGATGATCACGGAGTTCCTGTTTCCCCAGCCAGCATCTGGGATGCATAATGGTTTTGCTCCTATTTGGAATGGTCACTGTGCTTCTTTCCATCTAGCGGGAAGCACAAGATTCCCAGGAGGCTCAGGGGTAAAGAATCCGCCTGCAATGCAGGAGATGCAAGTTTGATGCCTGGGTCTGGAAGATCCCCTGGAGAAGGAAATTGCAACCCACTCCAGTATTTTTGCCTGGGAAATCCCATGGACAGAGGAGCCTGGCAGGCTGCAGTTCTGGGTTCGCAGACTCAGATACACCTTAGCAACTGAGCAAACAGCAAGTCAAAAGGGAAGCACAGGGGGTGGAAGCGGAGCACACACAGTGTTATGGGTGAGGACACCTGAGTCTTACCCGAAGGCTCTGCTGCCAAACCACTGTGAGGTCTTGGGCTTATCATCACTCTTTGGACTTTCTTTTTCTCCTCTGCAAAGTGAGGAGTTTCTGCTGTACTGACTTCGTGGAGAAGGAAGCCGTAGCACTTTAAGATTCTTGCTCAGCTTTTGCAGGAAAAAAAAAAAAAAATGAGTAGGGTGTTTTGTGGGATCTGAGTTCCGGTAACGTGAGAGGCCCCGTCATGCTACCTCACTCATTAACTTATGATGATAATGTACACACAAGGCACTAATTCTTTATTTTTAAAAAATAAGATGGTGGTTAATTTGATTTGAATGCTCCGGTCTGGGAATATGCTTCATGATTTTTAATCCAATTAGTGTTGGAGATACTTCTGATTCTAAGGATATCTGGTTTCTGCTTATGGTATAAGTTGTATGTCCCAATGACTCGTGTTTCAAGAAGGAAGAAGTGGCAGCCTATAGTCAATAAAAAAAGGTCTGTATATACGGTTGCTTTCTTTTTTGTTATCAAACGCAAGCTGCAGGGAGTAGAGGCTTTACTTTTAGCTCAGATTTCTGTAAGCAGCAAAAAACCAAAAAACCCACAGACAATTTTGACTTGAAGGTCTTACATACAAATTAGCATTATTTCTCAATCTGGTCTCAAAACATCCTGTATCATGTGTTTAATCATGTCTGACTCTTTGCTACCCCATGGACTGTAGCCTGCCAGGCTCCTCTGTCCATGGGATTTTCCAGACAAGAATTCTGGAGTGGGTTGCCATTTCCTTCTCCAGGGGATCTTCTCAAACCAGGGATGGAACCCACATCTCCTGTGTCTCCTGCAATGCAGGTGGATTCCTTACCTGCTATAAACAAAAGCTACCACCATGACCACCAGACTGGAGAATCTGGGGAATCTTCTGAAAGTCGTAGCCCAAAAGTCAGGGGTCAGTGCGCCCATGGGTCAGCTTTTGGTTTAAACGGAGTCATACAGGCAAACGACTTCAGTCCTGGATTCCTGATTCTTGCATCCTTTTCCTACATGCTAGACCTCAAAGTTGCTCTGAATCACTCTCCAAATAAGTGACATTTTCGCTAAGAAAATAGCGATTTGTGCCCCAGATCAAACCTTCTATTTTGTTGGCACTGCATCTATTCAATACTCTGAAAGTTCTGAAGGGAAATGTATTTGTAGGAATATGGTGGTGTGATTTTCACACTTAAATTTTTGCCACGAGTAAAACTCATCACTCTCAAGGTAATTTCATAAGAAACTTTCTTCTGTCCTCAGCTGTTGTTGACAGAAGTCCCATGAAACCATCTTAGACATTGACACAAATTGTGCCCTGTCGCCCCTGTGATAAATCAGTGTATGATCCAATTTCTATGTGACAGAAAAGTGAAAGGAAAGCAGAGAAAAGTGAAAATGCTAGACAGGAAAGCGCTGCGCAGAGCCCTCTGGTTGAGAACGTGCTCTCTGAGCTGTGTGATCCCGCTCATGTGATTGGGGAATAGTTCAAATCAAACCACCATCTCCTATATCCTCGTTTAGAGGAGAATGTTGCTAAATAGCTCTGGTGTTATTTCACAGGATGGAATTTAATCTCTCTGCAGCTGAGGCTCTCAGGTGACCAGACAAGAACAGGAAGATGAGTCTTACATATTTTCAGCAAGAAAAAAAAAATTCCTGGGACATAATTAACCCACGTTACCCTCTCCAACCAATCTGGTTCTGTATGTTCAATTAATTATGAAAACATAGATGAGACCAATGAAAATACTGTACAGAAACTAAAAACAAATACTGTTTCATTAGTAAATGTTGTGGAGAGTATGAAAAACATACCTCTGTCAAGAATGTGGAAAACAGGGAGTGGCCCTGAAATAACTTTTCTGTTTTTTTTTTTTTTTTTTTTGAAGACTCTAGGAAAATCAAAAGCATATTGAGCTTTGGATTGGGGCTCATGGCAAAGGGGATAGTGACAAGATTATTTCTTCTTGGCACTTCTAGGAAGAGGATTAGTTAATTGAATCTGTGGTTTTTAGATTTAGTTGGTGCTTCTGGCGTGGCTGCTGGGTGGATGAGGTTCTTGGGTCCATTTTCCCGCTCGGTCTTCTGCCCAGTTCTCCAGGATGAACTAAAAAGATTCTGTAGTCCATCAGCGCCCCGGCCTGTTTAGACAGACTGATGCAATGAGGCACGAATGTGTTTGAGCAGCACAGGGAACTTTGGTGTCACTGGGTACCAGAAAAAAAAATAGTTTTTTTGTTTTTTTTTTTCAGGAGATACAGGTTTGTACCATTATCTCAAGTCCAAAATTGGGGAGGACGGGTGATGGGGGGAGTACAAGTGATTGTGAAGGAGGAATTCAATTCCAACCTTGAAAAGACTCCTCAACCTTAAGAAATGAAAAATATTACTAAAATATTTAAGTTAAGGCAGAGAGATGGTGGGGAACTTACTGATGTCTCTCTTGCACCTAATTTTAAGGCTTAAGCCTTTGATAAAACTGTTCAGCTCTCACAGGAGTCTCTCACCAGATTCCCAAATGTGAGGGATGTCATTGGAGATGTAGAAATAAGATCTCCAAGGAAATTCATATATGAATGGTGTTTCCATCCTACACCCATCAGCACCACCAAGTTATTAATCTTTATTCTAAGCATGAAAGCAATGGGATATTTTATCCCTAGTTTATAATCAGGGCATTTATGACCCAAATAGTTTCTTTCCTTTAAGTAAGATTAGTATGCCCACTCTATTTCTCTAAAACACCCAAAGCAAACAAACCTTGACAGTTCTCCAGAGAACATGGAGTCTTCATTCTTTATGGTGATGAATGACCCTGCTCCCCACCTCCAAATCTCCTTAGAAGTCTGTGATCAGGGGACGTGGTGAAGACTGGGGGAGTGTGCAACATCACACACACATTTCACATGGACAGCTGTCCTACCTCTAAATGGCTCAGTGGCTGCATAAGTCAGATAACCTGGACAAGTCTTCATTTCCTCATTCACAAAAGGACAGATAACCTCAACAACTTCATCCTCCCCTCCCCGCAGACCTACTAGTCTAGGGGTTGATGAAAACTCCTCTTTTTTCCCCTGGGAGATTAAGGTTCATGTTTGTTAATAACAGGGGTCCCCAACCTCCAGGCTATTTGACAGAACCTCCTGTCAAATCAGTGGCAGCGCTAGATTAGAATAAGTGAAAGTGAAAGTGAAGTCGCTCGGTCGTGTCTGACTCTTCGCGACCCCATGGACTGCAGCCCGCCAGGCTCCTCCATCCATGGGATTTTCCAGGCAAGAGTACTGGAGTGGGGTGCCATTGCCTTCTCCAGGATTAGAATAAAGTACACAATAAATGTAATGCACTTGAGTCATCCAGAAAACATCCCTCATCCCCCTCACCAGGCCATGGAAAACTTGTCTTCCACAAACCCAGTCCCTGGTGCCAGAAAGGTTGGAGACTGTTGTTAAAACACAACTGTATCTATAAATTGTACATTTTATAGTTTTTTTTTAAGAGGGCTAAGTCAAAATTCATGATTCTGAAAAAACAAATTTACTGTAGTTTAAAAATATAAAGAGCCAATGAGCTTCCTCAGATCAGATCAGAGCAGTCGCTCAGTCGTTTCCGACTCTTTGCGACCCCATGAATCACAGCACGCCAGGCCTCCCTGTCCATCACCAACTCCTGGAGATCACTCAGACTCACATCCATTGAGTCAGTGATGCCATCCAGCCATCTCATCCTCTGTCGTCCCCTTCTCCTCCTGCCCCCAATCCCTCCCAGCATCAGAGTCTTCTCAGACAATGAGTTAACTCTTCGCATGAGGTGGCCAAAATACTGGAGTTTCAGCTTTAGCATCATTATTTCCAAAGAAATTCCAGGGCTGATCTCCTTCAGAATGGACTGGTTGGATCTCCTTGCAGTCCAAGAGACTCTCAAGAGTCTTCTCCAACACCACAGTTCAAAAGCATCAATTCTTCGGCGCTCAGCCTTCTTCACAGTCCAGCTCTCACATCCATACATGACCACAGGAAAAACCATAGCCTTAACTAGGCAAACCTTTGTTGGCAAAGTAATGTCTCTGCTTTTGAATATGCCATCTAGGCTGGTCATAACTTTCCTTCCAAGGAGTAAGCGTCTCTTAATTTCATGGCTGCAGTCACCATCTGCAGTGATTTTGGAGCCCAGAAAAATAAAGTCTGACACTGTTTCCACTGTTTCCCCATCTCTTTCCCATGTAGTGATGGGACCAGATGCCATGATCTTCATTTTCTGAATGTTGAGCTTTAAGCCAACCTTTTCACTCTCCACTTTCACTTTCATCAAGAGGCTTTTTAGTTCCTCTTCACTTTCTGCCATAAGGGTGGTGTCATCTGCATATCTGAGGTTATTGATATTTCTCCCAGCAATCTTGATTCCAACTTGTGTTTCTTCCAGTCCAGCATTTCTCATGATGTACTCTGCATATAAGTTAAATAAACAGGGTGACAATATACAGCCTTGACGTACTCCTTTTCCTATTTGGAACCAGTCTGTTGTTCCATGTCCAGTTCTAACGGCTGCTTCCTGACCTGCATACAAATTTCTCAAGAGGCAGATCAGGTGGTCTGGTATTCCCATATCTTTCAGAATTTTCCACAGTTTATTGTGATCTACACAGTCAAAGGCTTTGGCATAGTCAAGAAAGCAGAAATAGATGTTTTTCTGGAACTCTCTTGCTTTTTCCATGGTTCCAAATAGGAAAAGGAGTACATCAAGGCTGTATATTGTCACCCTGTTTATTTAACTTATATGCAGAGTACATCATGAGAAATGCTGGACTGGAAGAAACACAAGTTGGAATCAAGATTGCTGGGAGAAATATCAATAACCTCAGATATACAGATGACACCACCCTTATGGCAGAAAGTTACATCATCCTAAAAAAAATTACACCTTCAGATGTTTCCTTTTAGAATTCAGACATTTCAAGTGTTTTGCATATGATCACTCCAGACAGCAGCCACTGGGGAGAAACGAGAATGGTAAAAATGGTTTCTCTCCAGCTTAACTCCCATAAAGGGGTTCCAGCAGGGCACATGGTGGAGGTTCAGCAAGAAGCAGGCTGGACTTGATTCTTTCCTGTTTCCTTCCTTCCCCACATCCTCTGCTTGACTCCACAATATGCAGGGTGCAGCGTTACTTATTTTTGAGGCAGCCATGTAGAAAATTTAGGGAAAACTGCAAGATCTTGGATCTAGTCCCACTGTAGCCAAGCAGTGGCCATGTAATATGGGGAAAAGATCCCCGGGACTCAGTTTCCCTACATTGGAGAGGGAAAACTGTGTGTGAGTGTGCGTGTGCGGTGGTGTGCGTGTGAGTGTGAGTGTGCGTGTGCGTGTGCGTGCGCGTGCGTGTGTGTGCGTGTGCGTGTGCGTGTGTGTGTGAGTGTGCGTGTGCGTGTGTGTGTGTGCGTGTGCGTGTGTGTGCGTGTGCGTGTGCGTGTGTGTGCGTGCGTGTGTGTGTGTGTGTGTGTGTGCGCTCAGTCATGTCTGACTCTTTGCAAGCCCATGGACTACAGCCCCCTGCCCCCGGCTCCTCTGTCCATGGGATTTTCCAGGCAAGAATACTGGAGCAAGTTGCCATTTCCTACTTCAGGGGCTATTCCTGACCCTGGAATCAAACCCGAATCTCTTGTGTCTCCTGCATTGGCAGGTGGATTCTTTACCACTGTACCACCTGGGAAGATGGAACTACCTAAATAGTCTCCATAGTCTCATCCAACTCTAACATTCCAAGACTCTCATTGTCTTCAAATATTAAGTTTCAGAGATGTGTATCTTACTTGTTTGCAGAAATGTCTAGAAGGGTTAAAAAAAAAAAAAAAAGATACTAACTTCATACTATCTAAACCTCAGAGAAGTTTTGGGGATATTACTTCCTCTTGATAATAAAAAATTTTCAGATATGTATTTAAAATTAACTACTGAATTAGAGTTAATTAAAAAAGAAACACATCATCACTAAGTACTTGCTCATTCCAAGTTGACTGAGGTTTTAAATATTTAACTTGTAAATATTGTGATTCAGACAAACATAACTTTATGAACAAGGAAGGAGATTAAAATCCAGGAACACCGAGGTGCAGTTGGGTCACGTAGTAGATTGTGCAAACTCGTGGGCACATATTCATTGTTTGGGGCAAGATATTATAGTTAAGGATATACAGGTTCAAGTTGTGGAAGCTGATTTCCACAGATTGCCCTCCATCATTTTTTTTTTCTTCTTTTGCTCTTTTAAAATTCTATGTGTCTCTTTGGACAGGTTACCCCTAATATCAACAAGTTCTTTGGTTCCACATTCAACTAGATGTTAAATAAAGGTATCTCAGTTATCTGAGTACAACAAAATCTGTGATTAAGTACAACTTTGAATCACTTTGTGCCAGTATCCATTTAATACCTCTAAGCTCCAAATTCACCCTTAATTGCCTGCTCTGGGAAAACGGAGAGCTTATTAAAAAAATTTCCTTTGCCAACTGGCAAAATACTAAGCCTTGTCAATAGAGGGCGCCAGAGAGACATTGCAGAAGAAAGGAGTTTTTCTCTCTAGTCCTGGCTCTTACACTATCACGTGACCTCTCCAGCCCCCATTTTCTGTGGCGCCCAGGGTTCCCCAGTGCCCAGCTCTGACAGTGTCAGGGCCAGCAGCACCCAGTAGCCAGCGGCTTCCCCCTTAGTATCCCCTGGAGCAGTTTTGTAATGGAATATCTCCAGTGAAGGACCTCCCTTGAGGTTCAGCTGATAAAGAATCTGCCTGCAATGTGGGGGACCTGGCTTTGAACCCTGGGCTGTGAAGATCCCCTGGAGAAGGGAAAGACTACCTACTCCAGTATTCTGGCCCGGAAAATTCCATGGACTGTATAGTCCATAGGGTCGCAAAAAGTCAGACACCACTGAGCGATTTGCACTTTCAGTAAGACATTACCTCCGAAGTACTTTCCCTGGCACCCCAAAGGGCAGGTTTCTGGCAAGCTTCTAAGTGTGGCACCATAATAACTTTCCTGTCGTCTGGTGAGCCATGGCAGAACCCTCTGGATCTCAGCCCCGAAGGTGGGCTGGGTGAGGTGGAGGCTCGCCCTTGGGGTCTCTGCATCAGCCCTTAGGGCCAGGGCCCCTCATTATCTGCTATATGTATATTCCTTAGGACTCTGCTTATTCATTAGCAACCAAGTCCCCCCTATTCCAAATCTATCTTGTAGTTGATAACTCTTTATAGTAAACTCTTCATGTTCAAATGATTGTGTTGTTTCTTTCTCCTGATGAGGCTCTAAGTAATATATATCCTAGGATGAAAATTTACATATATTTATGGGAGGAGAGGAGGAGATGGCTGGCGGGAAGAGAGAGGGAAAGAGAGATTTTAACCTGGGACAGAAATGGTTAAATTCATTGTTCATGTATTAATGTTGGGTGGCTAGTTTTGGTGTACACTCTCTTTTATATGGTATTAGTGGGTGTCAGTCTGCTAGTGCTGCTGTTGCGAAACACCACAGACTACGGCCTTAAACAACAGAAACTTCTCCCAGTTCTAGAGTCTGGGAGTCCAAGAAAAGGGGGTAATCAGGTTTGGCTTCTCCTGACACCTCTCCTCTGGGTTTGCAGAGGGCCACCTTCTCACTGGGGCTTCCCTGGTGGCTCAACTGGTAAAGAATCTGCCTACAGCTGAGAGACCTGGGTTCAATCCCTGGGTTGGGAAGATCCCCTGGAGAAAGGAAAGGCTACCCACTCCAGTATTCTGGCCTGGAGAATTCCATGGAATATATATATAGTCCATGGGGTCACAAAGAGTCAGACACGACCTTCTCACCGAGTCCTCACGTGGCCTTTTCCCTGTGTGTGCACATTCCTGGTCCCCCTTTGTGTGTTCAAATTCCCCTTGTTATAAGAACAGCAAGCATATTGGATTAGGGTCCACCCTACTGGCCTCACATTAACTTAATTACCTTTTCACAGATCGTCTCTCCAAATGCAGTCACATTCTGAGGTCCTGGGGAGTTTGGGGGAGGATACAATTCGGCCTGTGAGACATAGTATTTATTTTGTAACTTTGGTGTTATAGAACATGTAGAAGTAACTCTGAGATGGTCACCAGACTTGACTTTAAAAGACTTGATTTGGGGCCCAGGTTCTTCTACTGACCAGACAGACAAGTTGTTTAACTTCTTGAATCTCAGTTTTCTCATCAATTAAAGGGGTTGAAAAGGGCATAATGGGAAGTCCAGTGAGCTCATGAAAATGCAAGTGCTTTGGAACCCACAAAAGACTTTATAAAAAGTGAGGTATTCCTTGGTTGGTATACGGACTCACACATTTAAAAAAACTCCCATTCCATTTCATACTTTACACTTATTAAAAGGCAGTTGCCAAGCTATTAAACTGGTGTCAAGTATAAATGATTTGTTTAGCCAAAAAGTCTCTTTGGCTTATTAGACACAAGAAAAATTTCTCTAGCCCCACCACAGTCTCTGCACAAGCCAGGTAACCTTAATTAAACCACAACTTTGAATTATTATCTCTCCTGTGTTCTCATTCTCTGCAGAAGTTTCAATAATAAGTAATGTATTTAGGGCCTCCTGAACTTACTTGACTTACCCCTAGTTTTTGGAAAAGATAGACATTACATGGCCTTTAGAATGCCAGCCAGCAAATTTGGGGGAGATTTTAATATTCCCTAATGGAGGGATTCTATACCTGGTTCTCATATTACCCACTATCACATCATTTCTCCCCACACCCTTCTCCCTTGCAACCATCTTGCACAGTAGGAAACCAAGGGACAAGGCAGCTCATCTTGTCCAGGACATGACGGGAAAGAAACTCTCAGGTATTGAGGAGGTTTATGTACAATGCACATTTGCATACATTTCATGTAGTCTGCAAAACACCCCTAGAAGGTAAATATTATCATTATTAACTCCATCTTACAGATAAAGAAACTGAGGCCCACAGAAGGGAAATAACTTGTCCAGGGTCAAGAGGCTAATAAATAGTAGATCGGAGATCAGCGCTCAGACCTACCTGAACCCGGTCACCTGCCTGACTCTGTCTTATCATTACTTTGTTACCCAAACGACATTCATAATGGCCTCGGTTTAATAGTGCAGTTAGCAATTTAATTGTCATGGGGACTTCCATGGTGACTGGGGGTTGAGAATCTGCCTGCCAAAGCAGGGGACATGGGTTCGATCCCTGGTCTGAAACTAAGATCCCATGTGCCACGGGGCAACTAAGCCCATGAGCCCTATCCCTGGAGCCTGCACTGTAGAGCCTGTGCTCCACGAGAGAAGCCACCACAACTAGAGTGGAGGCCCTTACCGCAACTAGAGAAAACCCAAGCACAGCAATGAAGTCCCAACGCAGCCAAAAAAAAATTTTTTTTTATAAAAATTAGTAGTTATTGGATGGAAAGCACTGTGCAGTAGAATCTAATAGAGCTTCAATTAATAAAATTCTCCAGTGATTAGTTACTTAAGAGTTTTCAGCTACATCATAGGCAATAAGAGTTAAGTGCTGGATCCAGAAAAAAAAATTTTGGCACGTCTTCAACCATATGCTGTAATAGCACCAACTGGCCATGTGCCCCTTGTGCATATATAATCATTATCTATGATGATATTTATTCTGTTGCCTTTTCGGTTTTCCCTCGGCCATCTGTGTATGCATTGACTTAATCTGTAGAGCCAGTCGTGTTCACATATTTATCTAGTGAAAGAAAGCACACTCTGGATAACTATTTGTTTTCCTTGTTAATTTTTATATCAGGTTCAACAGCTGAGAAACAGCCTACTTATATTTTTATTTCCTTAATCTAGACTCCTTTCATTTGTACTAGATCTTTCAGAGGCCCTTCATAAGCTTCACTTGGAAATCTAGTTGACGTCATCTGGAAGACCGATCTGATTTCGAAAGAAAAACAAAAACAAAAAAAAATCAAAGTTTACTGATATTGAAAAGACAAGTCATAAGGCTCAAAGGGAGAATGAATGAGACCATTGCTTTAATAGCAAAAGGGAGGAAATGACGTCAATTAAGCAGGACCATTCGTGGGGAACCACCCTCCTTTGAGGCGTCACTCTTGGAGTTTTTACTCACAGGGCTTTGCAGTTCAATTAGTTCCATGTTAGGTTTCACCAGCTGCTGGATGAATTCCTAGAGAGAGATCAGGAATCATTTAACTCATCTTTCATCTCCTATCCTTCTTCATGTCTCAAGTGCCTTCTGGACCATCACCTTCTCTACTTGGGTTATCACAGTGGTTTCTAGAAGATCTCCCTGCCTCCTGTCTTCTCAGCGTTACCTCCTGTCCACTATGGAATGTGATCCAGCCCAGAACTCCTCCATCTGACGCCAGATTGATCCCAAGATACCATTTGAATGCCTTTGTCGACTCTAAAGGCCTTGAAGAATCTTGCCCAAGTCCAGTACTGTGTCAGCCATGTTTCTCGTCATCTCTACCATTCCCTTGACCCCCACCCCCTGCAGTACTATGAAGGAGATAACCAGAATGGTGAGACGGTGAGGACCAAGTGGTGGGGTGGCCAGAGCTATAGACTGAGGGATCAGAGACGGGCTCATTGAGGAGGTGACATTTGTGCTGGGACATTTGGGGGGTGATCATATGTAGAAGTGGGAAAGACCATGCACTGAAATACAGAGGTTCACATATGAAGGCCCTTTGGGAACACAGAGTTGACCTTTTCAAAAGACCTAACTGAGCTTCTCTGGTGGTTCCGATGATAAGGAATCTACCTACACTCAGGAGACCTGGATTTGATCCCTGAATCGGGAAGATCCCCTGGAGAAGGGAATGGCTACCCACTCCAGTATTCTTGCTTGGAGAATTCCACGGATAGAGGAGCTCATGGGCTACAGTCCATAGGTGCAAGGAGTCAGACATGACTGAGTGAGAAACACACACAGTTGGAGACCATTGTGCCTGGTGAGGATAGGGAGATGCAGGACACGGAGCTGTGGGTGAGGAAGCAGGCAGGTCCTGCAGGAGCTTTTCCTCATTGCAAGTTCAGTTCAGTTCAGTTCAGTCGCTCAGTCATGTCCAACTCTTTGCGATCCCATGAATTGCAGCACGCCAGGCCTCCCTGTCCATCACCAACTCCCGGAGGTCACTCAGACTTACGTCCATCGAGTCAGTGATGCCATCCAGCCATCTCATCCTCTGGCGTCCCCTTCTCCTTCTGCCCCCAATCCCTCCCATCATCAGAGTCTTTTCCAATGAGTCAACTCTTTGCATGAGGTGGCCAAAGTACTGGAGTTTCAGCTTTAGCATCATTCCTTCCAAAGAACACCCAGGGCTGATCTCCTTCAGAATGGACTGGTTGGATCTCTTTGCAGTCCATTGCAAACAAGGCCTCATTGTAAAAAAGGCCACAAATGCCGGGACTGTCTACATCCACATTTGAAAAGACCATCCCGGGCACAGGGCAGAGTAGAATGGAGAGGGTGCCACTTTCAAACAAATATCTTCTGACGTCACCTCTCTGAACACAATCTATGTATAGATGAGGGGTTATTTATGCCTCAATAAGCTGTGCAAGAGCCACAGTATCTTTCTTTAGGCCTACATTTTGAAGTCTCCATGGAGCAGATCACTCAAGATACTTCTTTGGAATTATTATGAAGCTTAGATAATGTTCTTCTCAATAAAGTCGTAAATCTATTACTAGTACTTGTGTTTAAAAATTAAAAATGTGTTATGTATCTGCTCTGGACCAGGCATAGTGTTTGGGTTTGAAGATACAGCAATAAGTAAAAGTGATTCATTTTTTGGCCATAACACGTGGCATGTGGAATTTTAGTTCCCTGACCAAGGACCAAACCCATGTCCCCTGCATTGAAAGCACAGAGTCTGAACACTGTCAGGGAAGTCCCTAAAAGTGATTCTTTAGAGTGTGGTAGTCAAGCATTGTTCCTGGTGGTCCATGTTTAAGGTTCTGTTGGTGCATCATTTGGGGACTCTTAACCAACCATGTATTGTTCAGTTCAGTTTAGTCGCTCAGTCGGGTCCGACTCTTTGTGATCCCATGGACTGCAGCATGCCAGGCCTCCCTGTCCATCACCAACTCCCGGAGTTTACTCAAACTCATGCCATTGAGTCAGTGATGCCATCCAACCATCTCATCCTCTGTCATCCCCTTCTCCTCCAGCCTTCAATCTTTCCCAGCATCAGAGTCTTTTCCAATGAGTCAGTTCTTTGCATCAGGTGGCCAAAGGATTGGAGTTACCTTGTATTTATACCAGCTTGTAATCCATTGTGACCATCAGATGATATCTTCGGCAAAGTCACATATTTTTCCTAAACTCCCCAATTTACTCAATGCAGTTGAGTTTTTCTTTCCCATCCTAGTCTTTAAGGACACATTCTCTTTGGTTCTGATGACATTTCTAAATTACAAATTTGCCTATTGGCTGCAAACAGTTCAGGAACCACTTCAGAGAAATTTTTCCCCAGTAATAAAAAAAATTAAAAAATGATGCCAATTAAACAGTCCCAGGAGTGGAGTTGATGCTAGTCTGGCCACAGAAGTTTGATGGTGTTCTTCCCAGTGTTGGCAGAAATTATAGCTAGAAAGTCTATTTCTTTAAAGTGAGACTGTGCTTGGGTCTGGGGACAGACCTGAGATTTGCAAGGACTTTGGAAATTTCCGAAGTATGTGCCCCACAGTTAGAAAATTATATCTTAGACAAGTAGCCCATTTTTGAGGAGAACACTTAGCCTTCTATTCATAACCACAGTTGTTGCATTTGGATCCAGCAGAAAAAATTAAAATCTTGTGTTTGTCAGCAGTGAGGCCAGAATGCCTAGGCCTCGAGTTTAAATATCCAGGACTCATCCAGTGGTTTGCTTTTATTGTTCGTAAAGTCGGCAGAGACAAACCACCTGAGTAGTTCCAGATGTTGAATCAACAAGGCCCGTACTTCCCAGACCTACATGTATAAAAGTGAATTTATAAGCTCGAAAAAGGCTGGGAGGATTGTGTCGCTTCAGGATAGAAAGCTACTTTCATTCTTAAAACAGATTAAACACGGGATGTCCAGCCCTGGCAAGTCCAGGTGACTTTAACCTTCATTAAGAGGGCTTCGAGTGGTAATCCACCCCCTCAGCTCTCTTTGTAAAAAATAAATCCTAGTGATTGACTGGCCAACTCCAGCAGACTGGACTGTTTTAAGATAGCAAGTCCTTCTTAAATTTTACAGGAATAACTTGAGGGCAACATGGCAAAGAAAAATTTCTCCATGTTGACTCGAATTCTGGAGAACAGAGACATAATGTGGTTTATGGCTATTAAAGTGTACTCCATCTCACTGGTATTTTGGCAATGAAGCCTAAAATTGTTCTAGGCACCTTGCTTTGTGAGTTGGCTATACAGGGTAACATTATCGGGTGGTAAGTAACATGACTTGCACAGGCCTGGGGCCAGGAGGGTGGAATTTTGCTGCCATAAATCTTGAAACTGTTGAAGGTGTCTGATGTTCAAGTTTATCCAGCACAGCCCAAAAAGTGAAAGTTCTGATAGCCAGAATGCCTACATGACTATAATACATAACCTTACTGAGTGGTAAGGAATTTTTATGGCCACTGGCAAGAATCCAAACAAAAACTCAAGTATCTCGCCACAAGGTATTTCAGTGGAGTGACCCAAGTTATCCGAGTACGATTCTGGCTCATAAATCTGGGGTTGGAATAATAACCTTATTCTGTGTTCTAAATATTACATTACAGTGGCCAGAAGATGGAAGCATCTCTATTATTTACGCACAGTGCTGCTCCATTGTCGACTGATGAGTCATCGTGATGATCATACAATCCAGTGTATTTTGTGCAGTAGCTAAAAGCTAACATTTATTGAGAGGTGATTATGTGTCAAGTACAGTGGTAAGTGGGCTTCAGACATTATCTTGTTCAAGCCTCCCAGGTATAGCGGAGGAGGCGCTCTTGACAGATGAGAACTGCAAGCATAGAGCAGTTGAGCACATTGTCCAACGTCAAGGAGCCCAGTACACACCAGCCCCAGTGTCTCAACTATGCGCTAAATGCACACTTATAGCTTCTTTTGACAATGACAGAAAACCTTGAAAGAAAAATCTTGTGCACTTCAAAGTATTAAAGACACACAAAATGTATCAAGAATAATAGAAGGAATATTCATGAGGCTTCCCTTCAAGCATAAGAAATAAATACTGCCTGAATGGCAGTGTTAAGCGTATATGCTCAGTCGTGTTCAACTCTTTGCAACTTCATGAACTACAGCCCTCTGTCAAGGAATTTCCCAGGCAAGAATACTGGAGTGGGTTGCCATTTCCTTCTCCAGGGGATCTTCCCGACCCAGGGATCGAACCCCCTGTCTCATGTGTCTCCTGCATTGGCAGGTGGATTCTTTACCACCGCACCACCTGGGAAGCCGACACAGTTAGACCCAATCGCCTTCCCTACCCTGGGGCAGCTCCTACACTGAACTGGATGCTGGTCACTCCCAGGCATTTGCTTTATGCTTGAACTACATCAGCGTGTATCCCTAAGTTACGTATATTGTATGGTTTGGCATGTTCACATGAATGGTTGCTGCTGCTAAGTCTGCTAAGTCGCTTCCGTTGTGTCCGACTCTGTGCGACCCCATAGATGGTATGTCATGCCTAATGTGTTCTGCGACTTTCTTCACTCATTACTGCATTTGATTCAACCACGGTGATTCATGTGGCTAAAGCTCTGTTCACTTTCACCGTATGAGCCTGCCCTGTTTACTTCTCCTCTTCTAAAGGGCATCTTCACAACAGGTATGTCAGTGACTTTTACAACCACTGTCTGCATTTAGCAGGATTGGTGCTGATGTCATCATTTTGCGGAGAGAAGCTGAAGCTGTTTCAACACCTCCCCCAGGGTCTCTGTTGGAGCTGCAATGACTGAGGGCCATGTACTATGCTGTGCTATGTCACTTCAGTCGTGTCCAATTCTGTATGACCCCATGGACCATAGCCTCTCAGGCTCCTCTGTCCATGGGGTTTCCCAGGCAAGAATATTGGAGCAGGTTGCCTTGCCCCAGGCAAGAATACCGGAGTGGGGTTGCCATGCCCTCCTTCAGGGGATCTTCCCAACCCAGGGATCAAACCCGCATCTCTAATGCCTCCAGTACTGGCAGGCGGGTCCTTTACGGCTAGTGCCACATGGGAAGTACACTGGATGGCTAATAACCTACAGATGTTTCCTGCTCACCATTCTGGAGGCTGGAAGTCTGTAATCAGGGGGCCAGCATGTTTGGATTCTGGTTAGAGCCCTCTTCCAGGTTGAGAGGCTGACATCCTGTGTCCTCACATGGTAGAGAGAGAAAAGGAGAACTCTGGGGGTCCTGTTGATAAAAGCACTAATCCCATTCAAGAAGGCTCCACCCACATGACCTAATGACCTCCCAAAGACCTCACCACCTAATACCGTCAATAGAATTTCAATATATGATTTGGGGGCAGAGCAGGAGGGGAAAACAAACATTTATTTCATTGCAGCTGCACGATCAGAAAAGGGCATAGTCAATATTTGAACTCAGTTCTGCTGACTCGTGGCACCCCACCCCAGTACTTTTGCCTGGAGAATCCCATGGACGGAGGATCCTGGTGGGCTCCAGTCCATGGGGTCGCTAAGAGTCGGACACGACTGAGCAACTTCACTTTCACTTTTCACTTTCGTGCATTGGAGAAGGAAATGACAACCTGCTCCAGTATTCTTGCCTGGAGAATCCCAGGGACGGGGGAGCCTGGTGGGCTTCCGTCTGTGGGGTCGCACAGAGTCGGGCATGACTGCAGCGACTTAGCAGCAGCAGCTGCTGACTCGTGAGTGGTCTGGGACTTTCTCTCCCACTGGACTTGATCTTCTCAGATAGCACTCTACAATCTGTGCTAATATCCCATCGTCTGGAGCCCTTTCTGACTGTCTCTTGGTCTTCCATTTTTTTCATTTAGTGGCTAGAACAATTTCACAAACATCACTGGGGGCTTGGGCCCCCACCCAGCCTCTTCTCTGAAGCTCTTGAAAGAAGCTGAGGGTGAGGCAACAATTACTACCTTATATTCATCACTTAGGACATCTGAAGGTCATGGTGGCTTGAAGTAATGGAGATAAAGATGGTGTCTTCCTTCAAGCAGGCTGGAGCAGAATGCTCGCCTTTTATTTTTGTTTGTAAAAGAGTCTTTAAAGTGTGTGCGCAAGTGTGTGTGTGTGTCTTGAAGCAAAGCCCTAGAGAGTGCTTCCACCTTGCCAGGGGCATGAAGGTTGAAAAGTAATTATGTTTTGTCATGAGGTTTAATACTTGAATTTGGGGGAACTTGTAAACTGACAAATTGAAAAATAAGAAAGGACAGAAAGCAAAATGGTTATCATTTGGGTGAGTCTTAGTTTTGAAGAGGTTGAAGATTGATAAATAAAGCTAGAAGCTAGTTATTTCTACCTCTGACTTCCTTTCTTGGGAAGCAGAAAGATCATTACTATTTTGCTTTCCATAGAAAGCACTGCTAAAGGAATAAATTTGATTGTTTGGAGGGAGTATATTTTTTTTTTGGTCACACAGCATTCAAGATCTTAATTCTCTTACTAGGGATGGAACCCATTACCCCTGCAGTGGAAGGGAGGAGTACTAATCCCACCAGGGAAGTCCCATTTTTAAAAAATATTTTATTATTTCAGACTCGAGCAAATGGATAAAATCCAAAAAAGACTGTCATTTAATTGTATTGAATTAATGTCAGTTTTCTGGTTTTGATATTGTAGCACAGTATGGAAGATTGCACTGAGGAAAGCTGGGTGAAGAGCACTCGGTTTTTTAAGAAACTGCCATGTGAGTTTAAAATTATTTCAAAATTAAAAGTAAATGAGTGGTATTTTTGCTTTTTGGATTTTGATCCAGGCAAGCCTTATCAATGGGCAATTTATAGCAATGTGGTTAGGACACACAGAGAATGGGCATTCTGAAACAATATTTAGCATCCAGTAAGCACAAGCTGGGATCAAGATTGCCGGGAGAAATATCAAGAACCTCAGATACGCAGATGACACCACTCTTATGGCAGAAAGTGAAGAGGAACTAAAAAGCCTCTTGATGAAAATGAAAGAAGAGAGTGAAAAAGTTGGCTTAAAGCTCAACATTCAGAAAATGAAGATCATGGCATCTGGTCCCATCACTTCATGGGAAATAGATGGGGAAACAGTAGAAACAGTGTCAGACTTTATTTTGGGGGGGCTCCAAAATCACTGCAGATGGTGATTGCAGCCATGAAATTAAAAGACGCTTACTCCTTGGAAGGAAAGTTATGACCAACCTAGATAGCATATTCAAAAGCAGAGACATTAGTTTGCCAACAAAGGTCCATCTAGTCCAGGCTATGGTTTTTCCACTAGTCATGTATAGATGTGAGAGTTGGAATGTGAAGAAGGCTGAGCGCTGGAGAATTGATGCTTTTGAACTGTGGTGTTGGAGAAGACTCTTGAGAGTCCCTTGGACTGCAAGGAGCTCCAACCAGTCCATTCTAAAGGAGATCAGTCCTGGGTGTTCTTTGGAAGGACTGATGCTGAAGCTGAAACTCCAATACTCTGGCCACCTCATGCAAAGAGTTGACTCATTGGAAAAGACCCTGATGCTGGGAGGGATTGGGGGCAGGAAGAGAAGGGATGGTTGGATGGCATCACCCACTCAATGGACATGAGTTTGAGTGAACTCCAGGAGTTGGTGGTGGACAGGGAGGCCTGGCGTGCTGTGATTCATGGGGTTGCAAAGAGTTGGACATGACTGAGCAACTGAACTGAACTGAACTGAAATTTGCTGGAACGTAAGGTTAGTGCTAATGAAAGCATCTTAAGAAGTTTATGATCACCCAACCTGTTTGGGCAATGGCACCCCCACTCCAGTACTCTTGCCTGGAAAATCCCATGGATGGAGGAGCCTGGTGGGCTGCAGTCCATGGGGTCGCTAAGAGTCGGACATGACTGAGCGACTTCACTTTCACTTTTTCGCTTTCATGCATTGGAGAAGGAAATGGCAACCCACTCCAGTTTTCTTGCCTGGAGAATCCCAGGGGCAGGAGAGCCTGGTGGGCTGACGTCTATGGGGTCACGCAGAGTCGGACACGACTGAAGTGACTTAGCAGCAGCAGCAGCAACCTGTTTGGGGTACTTTGTTGACGGCTTAGCCATGAAGAATCCACCTGCAATGCAGGAGATGGGGGTTTGATTCTTGGGTCGGGAAGATCCTCTGAAGCAGGAAATGGCAACCCACTCGAGTGTTCTTGCCTGGGAAATCCCATGGACAGAGGAGCTTGGTGGGCTACAGTCCAAAGGGTCACAAAGTGTCAGACAGGACTGAGCAATGGACACATTAGTGATGCAGTCCACTCCCAGATGTTCGATCCTTCAGGACTTTTCAACTGTAGCGCTATTAGTATTTTGGAACGGACAGTTCCTTGCTGGGGTGTGCTGTCCTGTGCATGGTCTAGCCGCATGGTGATTCTCACCCACTAAATGCCAGTTGCACCCCCACCCTTGCAGTTGTGACAATCAAAAACATCTCCATTCATTGCTAAGTGTCTCCAGAGGGAGCAGAATTGCCTCTGACTCAGAATCTCCATTCTACTCAGTAAACAATCTTTTGTCCCTCCCTGCTTTCAAAAGAAAATGAAATTTACTGACTTTGTAAGTTACAGTGACTGCGCCCTCTCACTCATCCTTCTGTTGGCCTCAAAACACAAAGCCCTGGAGTAGAGATTCTAAATTAAAAAAAAAAAAATACAATTTCACCCATTCTTTACTGTCTTGGACATACCCAGTGGTATTGAAATAGAAGTATTTTGTACTCTTACAAGGCTGTCTGAAAGAGATATTTCAGAAGGAGAACTGTACACAGGGCCTCAAAAGAGCAGAGTGGAGACAGTGTTGGCAGTAGTATTGAGTATGATAGAGAGTCATAATTTCATATGTGAAGGTAATGTGTTACATTAAAACATTCACAGGCTTTCGTTTATTTAAGCCTCTGGGGCTAACACAGCACATTTCTAAATATTATGGATTTTGTAAAGGTGCATGACGAACAAGCAGACTGCCGGTACACTGGAAAAGTGATAAAAATCTGCACTGAGCTTAATCATGGTTTTCTTTGGAGTGTATATTTATGTGGTGATGTCAGCACGGTATCCTGCAACCGGCTGAAGGTCATGTTCTGTGTTCATCTGCAGAGGATTTAGAAACTCTCAAACAGTCTGGCTGGAGAAAAATGGGCCCTGAGTCGGCAGCCCCTTCCCAGGGTACGTTGTCCTCCCGCAAAGGAACTGAACAAAACAATCTATCTTTAAATGGATTCAAAACCACAGCAGATCCGTCTTTTGCCACATGAGTTATTTGAGTTATTGAGGCTGGCTCCAGTGTCAAGCCGTGTATGTTGCCTTAATGTATTTATTTAACCCAGGACTGCCACAGAGAAGGCAACCCACCTCGGCACGCGAAGGCCCACGACAAAGAGAACATTCAAACCAGATCCGTGGTAACAAACACATCAGGAACTCTGGGAAGGGAAAGATGTTGCAAGCCCAGCACAATGCCCGGCTTTATTCCCCACGTGGAGGCAGGCTGCAGCCGGCCAAACTGTAAACTGTTGTTCTCCGAGCAGACTCGGGGGATGGCGGACGTGCAGGGAGAGAGGTCTCCAGCAGGGCTAAGCAGAAGCCGGATGATGGCACAGATTCTCCAAGTCCCAGCCATCAGCAGCAGCCTTGTATTTCCTTTTAGGGGCCCAGTACTGGCTGGATGTAGCTTCCCTGGAGGCTCAGTGGTAAAGAATCTGCCTGTAAAAGCAGGAGACATGGGTTCAATCCCTGGGTCGGAGAAGAAAATGACAACCCACTCCAGTATTCTTGCCTGGGAAATCCCATGGACAGAGGAGCCTGGCGGTCTACAGTCCAGAGGGTCCCAAAGAGTCAAATATGACTGACGCGACTAAACACCCAGCAGTGGCTGGGTATGCTTGGTGGCTGCTGCACAGAAAGCTTCTAGAAGCCAATTATCCACACTGATCCATGAGCTCATGCAGCATTCTGACCCAGTCCACCAAGTCCCAGCCTCAGCACACCTCACCCACATCTGGGATTGGGTGGGGGTCGTGGTACAAGTGGGGGGATTCGATGCCCATGAATACGACCTTCAAGTGCAAAGTCTTCTAATTACAGTGACTCTACAGATGACACACTCCCTGGGCCAGTCACGGCTGAGGCTAATCCTAGCTAACAGTATTCAGTTTGGTTTTTCTTGGTTTATAGGTTTGGCAATTGGGAGGCAGGTCAATGGTTTTGAGTGGAGTTACTCTGTTGGACTTTCCTGATGGTTCAGCAGGTAAAGAGTCCTCCTGCAATGCAGGAGACACAGGAGACGTGGTTTGATCCCTGGATGGGGAAGATCTTCTAGAGAAGGAAATGGCAACCCACTCCAGTATTCTTGCCTGGAGAATTCCATGGACAGAAGAGCCTGGCAGGCTACAGTCTACAGGGTTACAAACAATCAGACACAACTGACCGACTAAACTCACAGAGGCTCTGTTATCATATGAGGTAGCCTTGTCTCTGCTTCAGATCCAACTGAGATTCCACCCATGAAAGTCACTCTGTGGGCCAGGAATCTTTCTACTGAGAATGACAGAAAGACAAAGCCAACTAACCCTGACCAAAAATGACTATGTACATTTATGCACCAGGAACCACTCTAAGTCATTTCATATATTAGTATCCTCAGTCTTCACCACAGGTAAGGGTATTATTATCCTTGTTCTAGATAAGGATAAAGAGATAAAGAAACTGAGGTACAAGGAAATGAAGCATGCTGCCTCCAAGTCACAAGGTTCTTCAATGATAAGACTGGACCTGGGGCCCAAGCAGGCTGGATCCAAGATCTTTGCTCTTGAGTACCATCTGATACAGCTCATGGGTCAATGGGTCAGCTCAGAGGACTGGTTTAGATACTGGAGGGATCTGCAAACACTAAGTATGAGCTGCAGGGACTTCACAGCAGCTGGCTTTTTCTTTCTTGCCTTACCTGCTCTGTCTCTGCTTCTCTTTGAATGCTGGTCTCATTCCCTCCTGCAGCAAGCAAGCCTTCTCTGAGCACGGAGAACACGGCTGCCTGAAGCCTCAGCCTGAGCAGCCCGGTGGAAACGTTAACTTCTTCCTCGCAGGATTTATGGATCAGTGCTTTGCTGGACTCAGTGAGGAACTCTTGGGTTTGCCCATCATCTGGCCAAGGCTAAGTCACTCGCTTCCTGTGGTAGGTTGCAGCATCAATGGCCCTAATTCTGCACCATTCCCTGTATCTAGATCCATTTTCATGAGACTTTTCAGTTCTTCCCATATTCTGTAATTCTCCATCCCTTGATTCTGATTTTGACCATGTGATTGCTTTGGCCAATGGGACATGCTTTTTTTTTTTTGGCTGCCCCAGGCCTTAGTTGTAGCACACAAGTTAGGGGATCAGCATTCGGGATCTAGTTCCTCAACAAGAGATTGGACCCGGGGCCCCCTGCAATGGTTCCCTGGAGTCTTAACCACTGGACCACCAGGGAAGTCCTCGGCCCAGGGGATATTAATGGATCTGATGCAGGGTGAGCTTTGAAAAATCACTTTCACACTTCTGCTTCCACGCTGGAGGCTCTGCCACAGTATGAGAATGTGTGGGTTGGCTGAAGGCTGAGAGGAGTGGAGCAGAGCCAAGATGCCCCTATAGCCACTACAGTAGCCAGGCGACCCCCAGGTTTGTGAGAGAAACCAGCCAAGACCAGGGGTGCCGCTCGGCTGAGCCCAGACTAAACCATCCGCTTGCAGACCCGTGAGCTAAAGCATTGCTCTTACTCCTCTGTGTTTCTGGTGTGGTTTATTGTGTGACACTGTTCACGATGGGAGAGACAGGCCTGCGTACTAATGCCCGCCAGGACCACGGAGAGTCGGGGAGCTGGAGCCCAGAAGAAACAGGTGATCTTAGCAGACAAGCGGCTGAGGACAGCATTCTGGGCTGTCAAAGTAGTAGTTCTATTCCCACCCAGACAACATTATCTATTGTGCTATCTGAAGTCCTGTGATAAGCTGCGTGAATTTCTTTTAGATTTAAAAGACAAAAACTCTATAGATTTTTCTCAAGTATTATTCTTCCCTATGAATAATGTATATTTGTTAACTGATTACATTTTCCTTTTTTGTTTTGACCTTCAGGAAGCTCAGGACCAAAACTGTGTCCCAAAATTAATAAATTTGGGGGGCCTGAAGATATGCATTTTATTATACTAAACTTCCCTCTTTTTTTGTCTTACCATTTTGCCTCTATTTCTTTCTTTCTCATGATTTAAAAAAATTCCCTATCTCCTCTCTCTCTCTCTTTCTTCATCATTGTTTCATATTAAACTTCCTCAAACTCATCTGAGCATGAGCAGTGATACAAAATGTAATTAATACAACTAAATGTATTTTTGTGTTAGTCATTCAGTCATATCCTACTCTTTGCAAATCCATGGTCTGTAGCTTGCCAGGCTCCTCTGTCCATGAAATTCTCCAGGTAATAATACTGGAGTGGGTTGCTATTTTCTTCTCCAAGGGATCTTTCCAACCCAGGGACTGAACCTGGGTCTCCCACATTGTAGGCAAAATTTTTTTTTATCATCTGAGCCTTAGATAAGTAGCAGTTCAAGATGAACAAAAAATTTTTGGTTGTAGTACCTTTGACATCATGAGAAGTCTGATTTAGTATTAAACTAGATTACTAACGACTTCACTTTCACTTTTCACTTTCATGCATTGGAGAAGGAAATAGCAACCCACTCCAGTGTTCTTGCCTGGAGAATCCCAGGGACAGGGGAGCCTGGTGGGCTGCCATCTATGGGGTCGCACAGAGTCGGACACGACTGAAGTGACTTAGCAGCAGCAGCAGATTACTAAAAAACCTAGATTACTAAAAAATAAATAAGATTTCATTATAATAGACATGAACATTATGATTCTAATGAAATGAATTAAAACAGATAAAAATATTTGATAATCCATCTTGACAGTAGGAGTGTAAATTGGCCCAGTTTCTGTAGAGAGCAGTTTAATAATGTCTATCTTAAAAAGCATATATCCTTTGACCCAGCCCTTCTAGGAATCCACTTCTAGAAACTTATTTTATTTTTCAAATTAAAATTTATTATTTAAATTAAATAAAATTAATTTATTTAAATTTCACTTTTAAGCATTTATCTTTCAGTTTTATGGTAGATATGTAAAATGATATATGTATAATAACATTTGGGCTTCCCAGATGGTGCTAATGGTAAAGAATCCACCTGACAATGCAGGAGATGTATGACTTGGGTTCCATCCCTGGGTCGGGAAGACACCCTGGATGAGGGCATGGCAACCCACTCCAGTATTCCTGCCTGGAGAATCCCATGGACAGAGGAGCCTGGCGGGCTACCGAACATGGGATCACAAAGAGTCAGACTTGGCAGGCATAATGACCTTCACTGTAACATTTTAGTAATAAAAAGGAAGTAGCCTAAATGTGCCTTTATGGGAGACTGTTTAAAATATGGTACAATCCATATAACAGAACAATAAGTAGCCATTTAAACTTAAGAATATTACCTACGTGATAACATTAAAAGGTCTTTAGGACTTAGCATTAAATAAAGAAAAGTATCAGTTCAGTTCAGTTCAGTCGCTCAGTCGTGTCTGACTCTTTGTGACCCCATGAATCACAGCACACCAGGCCTCCCTGTCCATCACCATTTCCCGGAGTTCACTCAAACTCACGTCCATCAAGTCAGTGATGCCATCCAGCCATCTCATCCTCTGTCGTCCCCTTCTCCTCCTGCCCCCAATCCCTCCCAGCATCAGAGTCTTTTCCAATGAGTCAACTCTTTGCATGAAGTGGCCAAAGTACTGGAGTTTCAGCTTTAGCATCAGTCCTTCCAAAGAACACCCAGGGCTGATCTCCTTTAGAATGGACTGGTTGGAGCTCCTTGCAGTCCAAGGGACTGTCAAGAGTCTTCTCCAACACCACAGTTCAAAAGCATCGATTCTTCGGCACTCAGCTTTCTTCACAGTCCAACTCTCACACCCATACATGACCACTGGAATATACACCACCTTCTAGGGACGCACAGGCAAGTGGACATAGGTGCACATACAAGCCCACACGTACATGGCTCAGCGGGTAAAGAATCCTCCTGCAAAGCTGGAGACGCAGGAGACACAGGTCTGATCCCTGTGTGGGAAGATCCCTGAAACAGGGAATGGAAGCCCACTCCAGTGTTCTTGTCTGAAAAATCCCAAGAACAGAGGAGCCTGGCATGCTACAGTCCAGAGAGTTGCAACGAGCTGGATAGGACTAAGCGACCGAGCACGCACGCAGCACGCACGTATATACTTATGAATGCACAGAATATCTCTGGAAGCAGGAAAACCAGGGACAGCTATTCATTCTAGGGATGAGAACTTAAGTGACTAAAGCCAGGGGTCAGAGACTTACTTTTCATTTTATACCCTTTAGTAATTCCTTAATTTTGTACTGTATTTTACACAATATAGTTAAAGAAAATAATGAAGAAAATTAAATGAGTTCTTGTTGGCCTCTTACATAAGGAATGACCACAATTACTTCTTATTGTGAGGGGAAAAGATGAATCTAACTCCTCTAGAAATTCCCTATATTAATGTATTATGCCATTTTTTAAGTTACAGTTCAAAGATCAGAAAGAATTAGCTAATACCCATGCCCCCCAAAGCATGTCTGTGGCCCATGAAACACAGATTTATAACCAGCACCCATCGTTACACTAGACACCGCTTCAATCCAATTTAACAAACATTTACTGAGGGCCTCTCATCAGTCAGGGCTTTTGTCAGGAGCTGGAAACAAAAATACCCCTAAGACTCTGTCTTTGTCCTTAAGACAGTCACACAGGCAACTAATACACTGTGATGAATTTCTAGGATGCTTGAAGTGAGGGGCTGTTGAAGTAATCTTTTTATCTCTGGCATCTAACATATAGTCTACACTTCCAGAATGTCTAGGGGATGAATAAATGAATGCTTGAGTGAACGGGAATATGGACACACCTGCACAGGGTGTGGACAGAGTAGATGACCCCAGGTAGGAAGGTAATTAAGAAAGGATAAACTGAGTCATGAAGAACTACCCAAATCCATAGCCTCATTACCTTATTACCAAATTCAGACTTAAATTGAAGAAAGTAGGGAAAATCACTAGACCATTCAGGTATGACCTAAATCAAATCCCTTATGATTATACAGTGGAAGTGAGAAATAGATTTAAAGGCCTAGATCTGATTGATAGAGTGCCTGATGAACTATGGAATGAGGTTCATGACATTGTACAGGAGACAGGGATCAAGACCATCCCCATGGAAAAGAAATGCAGAAAAGCAAAATGGCTGTCTGGGGAGGCCTTACAAATAGCTGTGAAAAGAAGAGAAGTGAAAAGCAAAGGAGAAAAGGAAAGATATAAGCATCTGAATGCAGAGTTCCAAAGAACAGCAAGAAGAAATAAGAAAGCTTTCTTCAGTGATCAATGCAAAGAAATAGAGGAAAACAACAGAATGGGAAAGACCAGAGATCTCTTCAAGAAAATTAGAGATACCAAGGGAACATTTCATGCAAAGATGGGCTCAATAAAGGACAGAAATGGTATGGACCTAACAGAAGCAGAAGATATTAAGAAGAGGTGGCAAGAATACACAGAAGAACTGTACAAAAAAGAGCTTCACGACCAAGATAATCACGATGGTGTGATCACTCACCTAGAGCCAGACATCCTGGAATGTGAAGTCCAGTGGGCCTTAGAAAGCATCACTATGAATAAAGCTAGTGGAGGTGATAGAATTCCAGTTGAGCTATTTCAAATCCTGAAAGATGATGCTGTGAAAGTGCTGCACTCAATATGCCAGCAAATCTGGAAAACTCAGCAGTGGCCACGGGACTGGAAAAGGTCAGTTTTCATCCCAATCCCAAAGAAAGGCAATGCCAAAGAATGCTCAAACTACCGCACAATTGCACCCATCTCACATGCTAATAAAGTAATGCTCAAAATTCTCCAAGCCAGGCTTCAGCAATACATGAACCGTGAACTTCCAGATGTTCAAGCTGGTTTTAGAAAAGGCAGAGGAACCAGAGATCAAATTGCCAATATCCTCTGGATCATGGAAAAAGTAAGAGAGTTCCAGAAAAACATCTACTTCTGCTTTATTGACTATGCCAAAACCTTTGTCTGTGTGGATCACAATCAACTGTGGAAAATTCTGAAAGAGATGGGAATACCAGACCACCTGACCTGCCTCTTGAGAAACCTGTATGCAGGTCAGGAAGCAACAGTTAGAACTGGACATGGAACAACAGACTGGTTCCAAATAGGAAAAAGAGTACGTCAAGGCTGTATATTGTCACTCTGCTTATTTCACTTATATGCAGAGTACATCATGAGAAACGCTGGGCTGGAAGAAACACAAGCTGGAATCAAGATTGCCGGGAGAAATATCAATAACCTCAGATATGCAGATGACACCACCCTTATGGCAGAAAGTGAAGAGGAACTAAAAAGCCTCTTGATGAAAGTGAAAGTGGAGAGTGAAAAGGTTGGTTTAAAGCTCAACATTCAGAAAACAAAAATCATGGCATCCGGTCCCATCACTTCATGGGAAATAGTTGGGGAAACAGTGGAAACAGTGTCAGACTTTATTTTTCTGGGCTCCAAAATCACTGCAGAGGGTGACTGCAGCCATGAAATTAAAAGATGCTTACTCCTTGGAAGGAAAGTTATGACCAACCTAAATAGCATATTCAAAAGCAGAATACGTTTTGTTAACTTTGCCAACAAAGGTCCCTCTAGTCAAGGCTGTGGTTTTTCCTGTGATCATCTATGGATGTGAGAGTTGGACTGTGAAGAAGGCTGAGTGCCGAAGAATTGATGCTTTTGAACTGTGGTGTTGGAGAAGACTCTTGAGAGTCCCTTGGATTGCAAGGAGCTCCAACCAGTCCATTCTGAAGGAGATCAGCCCTGGGATTTCTTTGGAGAGAATGATGCTAAAGCTGAAACTCCAGTACTTTGGCCACCTCATGTGAAGAGCTGACTCATTGGAAAAGACTCTGATGCTTGGAGGGATTGGGGGCAGGAGGAGAAGGGGATGCCAGAGGATGAGATGACTGGATGGCATCATTGACTCGATGGACTTGAGTCTGAGTGAACGCCGGGAGTTCACTCAGATGGACAGGGAGGCCTGGTGTGTTCCCTGTGATGGACAGGGAGGCCTGGCGTGCTGTGATTCATGGGGTTGCAAAGAGTCAGACATGACTGAGCGACTGAATTGAACTGAACTGAAGACCATCACAAAAGGTATCCATGCAAAAGGTTACTCATCATTGACATACACTATATTTAGTGAGTCAGGAGGTGAACAGCATCATGATTTCTGGGAGAGCATGAACTATGTGATCAGAAAGAACTGCATTAAAAACCAAAATCTTCACCATTTGTCACCTAAATGACTGTGAGTAACTTCACCTTTCTGAGCCTTAGCCTTCTCATCTATAAAGTGAAAATGTTAATAATCTTATTTAATTTGCAGGTTAATTATGAGATGTTAAGGATCATGGATTCATTTATTCACTCATTGAAAAATATACAAATCTGTTAGTGTGTGCCTAGCACTGAGCTAGGCGCTGATTAATGTACATACAAAGTTGAGCCCCGTGGTTAAACCCAGTAGGTATTAACACGTGGAATGTCTTGGGACTATTAATATTGTTTGGTAGCTGGTCAATCCTTCTGCCTTCCAATCAGGAGGAATTAGGGAAGAGTCAGTGGACTCTTCTGTTGGAATGAAATGAATGGAAGGGGATATCATTTAAAAAAAAAAAAAAAGATGAGTAGAAGGGAAAAAATTCACTAAGTTGAGAGTTACTCAAGCAGAGTGGATTCACATTCTCATTGACAGACTACAATGCCTTTGGCAGGAATCTCACGTTCCTGGTATAAGATGTGTGATTTTTTTTTCCTCCACAGATAGCAGGGGATCGCCAAAGGAAAAATCAAGAAAAATGGAGCCAGGAATAGATAGGAAGTGATTATCCTCAGTAACCCTGAACAGCTGTTAAACATGAAGGTCCCTTCTCTCTTTAACTGGCTGAAAACAAAAGGGCTCACCCACCTCTGAGCCAGGGAGGCTCTGAGTCCCAGCTGGTCAAGATGTTGCTGAGTTTTCGTGTCAGAGGTGAGGCAGTGGAGAGTGGCCAGAATGAGAAGGGAGCTGAAGACACATGTTCTGAAGTGGATAAGAGAGGAGGGTGTCTGAGGGGTGCTCCCTACCAGCCAAGAGGATGCCCTGAGTGCTGGTGGGTGAGATCTTCCTCTGTGCTGTGAATAGAGACAAGACGTGTAAGCCAGGAGGCACCAGGCCTGAGGTCGTCTCCTCTCTACCCTAACCGATATGGAGGTTAGGTTTGGATGAGTTACTGTGGACACTGAATCATGGCCTGTTCACAGTTTGCTGCGTGTGTGCGTGCATGTATGTGCAGCTGCACTGGGAAACGTGAAATAGACAGCAATCATTGGCATTGAGAGGAAAAGCTCCCAAGCCTATAGAGCTACGTCCAGATGGGCTACAGGGCTGCAAAGAGACCCACATGCAGGGCTCTGTGCAGACCCTCTGAGGGCTGAGATCCCAAATGAGGGACTTAACGCACCAGCAAGGATGACAGAAGCCAGCATGTCTCCTCGATTTTTTAAAAATATTTATTTAGCTGCCTTGGGTCTGAGTTGTGGCATGCAGGATCTTTATTGCATCATGCAGGATCTTTCACTGGGGTGCATGGGCCCTGCAGTTGTGCCATGGGGGCTCCAGGTGCTCCCCAGTCTTGTCTCCTCCCTGCCCCTTGCACACAGTGCAGCTGTCCCGTGAGGCATCTCCCTCCTCACTCCGGCACCTTTCTACAGGCTGCACCTTCTGTCTTAACCATTTGGCTAAATCCATTGTGTTCTTCAGATTGGAGGTTACCTCCTCCAAGAAGCTATTTTTGGCCTTCATTTCTTTAACCTCCCCTTACCACTGCAGATGGTGACTGCAGCCATGAAATTAAAAGACGCTTACTCCTTGGAAGGAAAGTTATGACCAACCTAGATAGCATATTCAAAAGCAGAGACATCACTTTGCCAACAAAGGTCCGTCTAGTCAAGGCTATGGTTTTTACAGTGGTCATGTATGGATGTGAGAGCTGGACTGTGAAGAAGGCTGAGTGCCGAAGAATTGATGCTTTTGAACTGTGGTGTTGGAGAAGACTCTTGAGAGTCCCTTGGAGTGCAAGGAGATCCAACCAGTCCATTCTGAAGGAGATCAGCCCTGGGATCTCTTTGGAAGGAATGATGCTAAAGCTGAAACTCCAGTACTTTGGCCACCTCTTGCGAAGAGTTGATTCATTGGAAAAGACTCTAATGCTGGGAGGGATTGGGGGCAGGAGGAGAAGAGGACGCCAGAGGATGAGATGACTGGATGGCATCACTAATTCGATGGACTTGAGTCTGAGTGAACTCTGGGAGTTGGTGATGGACAGGGAGGCCTGGTGTGCTGTGATTCATGGGGTCGCAAAGAGTCGGACATGACTGAGCGACTGAACTGAACTACCTACTACTCTTAAGCTGGTCCCCCAGCACCATGAGCATTATAAGCCTTTCCACTCGCAGTCTTCAAGCTCTTTCCTTCCCTGCCCCCTCTGCTGGACAGTGGGCTTTAATCCAGGTCATGGCTCTTGTATCTTTAAATCACCAAGACTGATGACCTTATTGCACACAGCAAGAACTCAAAAACTTGTTGGCTGGATGAATGAACCAGTCACTGGATTAATGTGGAAAACTCAGTCAACGTGGGAAAATTGTCATTTTTTAATCAGATTCTTTTTCAAGGAGTTTAAAGTGTTCCACTGAAGTGACAGACCAGAGTCCACACTTCACCTCCTCCAGGATGTAAATGAGGGAGCAGAGGGACGGTCCCAGCTGCTGAGGAAGGCAGAGAGGGATAAGAATATGCCCCATGTATGAGAAGGTACGGGCTTCCCAAGTGGTGCTAGTGGTAAAGAACCTGCCTGCCAATACAGGAGACGTAAGAGACATAGGTTTGATCCCTGGATCAGGAAGATCTCCTGGAGGAGGGCACAGCAGCCTACTCCAGTATTTTGCTTGGAGAATCCCATGGACAGAGGAGCCTGGCAGGCTATAGTCCATGGAGTCCCAAAGAGTCAGACACGACTGAAGCAACTTGGTGCATGCGTGTGCACGCGCGGGCACACACATACACACAAGAAGGGACAGAGCCACAAGAATCCACAGAGTAACTGTGGACTTTATGAGTTTTTCCAACATTTTCAAATGCCAGTGCCAGATCCTGGGCACAGCCTCTTTGGAAAGGTTCTTGAAAAGCTTTTATTTATTTATTTATTTTTCAGCAAGAGAGCAGTTAACAGAGCTAGAAATGTAAGACTTCACTGACAGGAAGTGACTTTTGTTTTTTCTCTATAGTTGGAGAATGGAAAACCCAACCCCACTCCTCTTGAAGATTTGCAAACAGATGTGGCTCTTCCAGCACATCCACACCTGCTGTTCCCCTCCAGCCTCCGGTGGCTTCTCACAAGCAGCTTATTCCCTTCAAGGATAGAAGCATAATCAGTCTCCTGCATGAAGTCATTACTTCACAATGAGTTTTCAGTTATTTATTTTTTAAACAGCTGGTTCCAACCTCGTACTTGCATCAAAATGCAAAATCGCAAAGCAGTTATTAGCAGTTGACATTGGATATATTCAAACACTGGGGGTCAAGCCACAGGCTGGTTTTGTTCTGATTATCAGCACTGGTAAGTAAGCCAAGAGAAGCTGGACAAAGATGCTCTGGTGAAGGGAGTGGGTGATTTTGTGGGAGTGGATGGTTTTGCCAAGACTTCAGGGCAAGGACTCCTGGGGAACGTTCTGGAAGGCTGCTGTGGAAAAGTTATGCATTAAGAAGACTGGATTTCCTTTGATGACCAATCACCTCAAGGATGAGGCTTATAACACCACTGAGGCTGGGAGATTTAGAAAGCAGAGATACACATGAAACCAGGCTAAATCTTGCCAAAATCAGTTTGAAAGAAATACTCTTTTGTCAAGTAATTGAAAACAAGGGGAGAAACTTTGGCAGGTTCAGTTTCAAAACTCCTGTTTCAGTAGAGCTGGGTGACTCTGGGCAAGTTGCTTGACAAGACAGAGCTTTAGTTGCCTCTTCTTTGCAATGCTAATTGTGAAACCTACCATAATTGTTGTTTGACCTACCATAAGGTGTTGCAAGGATTTGAGATACTTACTATACAGAATGCACTTGGCAGGCTGACTAGGACAGCAAAGATCCAGTATCAACATGTAGGCCAATCCCAATCTTCCAATCCATCACAACTCCTTAGTATTTTGCTTTGAAAAACTCTCTTTTCAAGTAACTGGGCAACCCACTGCGAGGTCAGAAAATAGAGAAAGAGGCAGCAGGCGAGATAAAAACGATGACAGGGCCAAGGTCATGAAATCGCATTTTATTAAGGAAATGACAAGGTGCATATGGCCTGGTCTAGTACCTTCTTCTTTATGGGATCTTGCCACGATCATATACTTTTTCATGTGTTGATTAATGTGGAGTGAAAGGTCTCTCCATACTCATAGTCCAAGAAAACTGGATCATTTCACTGTCACATGGAGGGCAGACCTCTCAAAAGATAGGTTTATTTGAGTCACACTCCCTGAGGCCCCAAACTCCCAGGGGAATTCCATCCCATTCTTTTCTCCCAGTGCGTGGAGCTTGGGCCACGCAATCAGTCTATCTTTTGGCACCTGAGAGATGCCTGAGAAGCAGGTGTATCTGCTTAATATCCAACCTGTTTTTACTGCCAATCCCAATGACATAAGTGGGTTCAAGGGGCCATGATTTTAGAGGAGTCAGAGTTTGTCATGGTTCCAAGAATACTGTTTCACAACAGTCATAAAATGAGGACTCTGTTTAGCCCAAGAATACTGAGTTGGGGTGAGGAGCTCCAGCTGTGACACAAAATGATAAACTTTTCAGCAAACTGGCAAGAGTATTGTTGTACCAGTCTTTTGTCTTCTTGGGGAGGTCGTAAAAGATGTCCAAGACACTGTGTTTGTGTTACAAAGAAATGAAAATCTTCCATCCCCTTTTCCCTGCCTCAGGGGTGCCTGCTCCATGCCTCCCAATGACACTCAGACAATTAATTGTCTCGGATAGTTTAGAAAGGGCATTTAATGCAATCCTTTTCACGTGAAATGCCGAAAGCACAAACCAAAGATTATTAACAATAAGTCTGTGGTCTAGGATTCCGAGAACCAGCTATTCACTGCCAGGCTCAGTCCTGGTTCAGGGCAAACCAACAGAGCCATCTTTACTGTTGGCATAAAAATAAAGACCTGCCAAACTATTATCTAGGAAGGAGAGGGAGGTACTGAAAACAGCATACAAAGCTCATCTTTTGCTTATTTCCACCCACTATTTCCCATTAAGAGAATCACTCTTTCACTTGCTATCCGTCCTTATGGTTCTGGGAAAGCAGACTCCCGTCCCTAATTCAGAAGGTTGAGTGATCCAGGCTTAAACCAATCAGCCTATTGTATTTTCCCTGGCCACTCTGACTGAGAGTTGAGCATGTGACTCAGAGTCAGATGAGATGAGATTTTCATTAGGAATTCTGGGGAATTATCACTGACTGTGAAGTGAGAGGGATGTGAGAACGTTATAAACTCTGGGGTAACTGCTGGAGGAAGTCCATGGCCCAGGAAAAGCCAAGTAGTGAGCTGAGAGACACAGGAAATAGGGTCTGAAAGTCATGGTGTGAGCCCTGCCTTAAGCCTGCTTTAAGCCAGGCTTTTCCGTTCTCTGAGTCACCAGCTTTCCTTTAATGCTTCAGCCACTTTGGGTAGGAATTTTGCCATCTACACCTCTTTATTGCCCCATTGTCTCTATCTTTGCTTCTCCATCACTTCCTCTTTTTTATTTTTTTCTCTTTTTAAGAGCAAAGCACACTTACTTTAGAAAGTTTCATAAATACACACACACAAACGAAAACCCAAAGTAACTTTGCCAGGACCACACAAGCTCTCAGGTGACTGAGCCCTGATGCTGACCCAGCCTGGCTACTGCTGGAGGCTGTTACCAATGCTACAATCTACCTTTAACCTCTCACAGATCTTCTAGGCATTTTAATGTAGATTGTTCAGTCTCATCCTTCCTTAAGTATTTTTTTCCTCATGATCATATAGACTCATTGTTTTGCAAGTTGGAATGATATTACAAATACAGTTTGTGTGTGTGTTTGTGTGTGTGTGTATTTTTACTCAGTAATATATCATGAACATTTCCCCAAGTCATTAACTATTTCATAAGACCATCATTTTTAATGGCTGCATAATATTTCATTTGAATTGAATGCATCATAATGCATTTAAACATTTTCATATTATTAAATCTTCAGGTGCTTTATATTATTTTCTATTTTAAAAAGCAAATAGGTAGAGGAAGATTTTAATACACAGTATCTATACTATAATCCCTGGTGCTGCTGCTGTCACTTCAGTCGTGTCCAACTCTGTGCGACCCCATAGATGGCAGTCCACTAGGCTCCCCGTCCCTGGGATTCTTCAGGCAAGAACACTGGAGTGGGTTGCCATTTCCTTTCCCAATGCATGAAAGTGAAAAGTGAAAGTGAAGTCATTCAGTCGTGTCTGACCCTCAGCGACCCCATGGACTGCAGCCCACCAGGCTCCTCCATCTATGGGATTTTCCAGGCAAGAGTACTGGAGTGGGTTGCCATTGCCTTCTCCATAATCTCCGGTGGCTCAGCAGTAAAGAATCTGCCTGCAATGCAGGAGCCGCCAGGAGACATGGGATCAATTCTTGGGTCAGAAAGATCCCCTGGAGAAAGGCATGGCAACCCATTCTAGTACTCTTGCTTAAAGAACCCCCGGGTAGAAGAGCCTGGAGGTCTGCAGTCCATGGGATTGCAAACAGTTGTACATGACTAAAGCAACTTAACACATACACATGCAATGGGCGGGGTGGGGGGGTGGCGGAGGGGCGGGAGTACATGCCATATATTGGTCAAAACCTATAAAATGTACCACACAAAGAGTGAACTCTAAACTATGAACTTTAGTATAAAGGAATGTTCTAATATTGCATCATCAGTTGCAATAAATATATGACACCAACCTAAGATGTCAATAGGGGACTCTAGGAACACTCTGTACTCTCTGCTCAATCTTTCTGTAAACCTAAGACTTCTCCAAAAAGCATTCTATTCATTAAAAATAAATAATCAACAGTATAAATGAACAAGCAAGCAAAAGCCAACATAAATATAAATGTTCAGCAGTTCTAGTTACCGTTGACCCTTGAACAACATGGGCTTGAAATTCGTGGGTCCACTTAGATGTGAATTTTAAAAAATAAATATGTAGATAATGCTACACATCTGTGACTGGTTAAATATAGAAGGGCAGATACAGAGGAAGCGTGCATAAGGGGGCTGATTATAAAGTTTATACACTGATTTTCATCTGTGGGGAATTTCAGAACTCCGACCCGGTGTTGTTCAAGGATCAACTCTATTTTACTACAATAGATTCATGGGGGTGGAATTACTGAAACAGAGGTTAATATATTTTAGACATGTCGCCATAGTTTCTTTTCAGGAAGAAAATAAGTACCACTTCACAGACTCCCCATCAATGTATGAGAGTCTGGTTCATTAGATTCTTGTCCATGTTGAAAGTTGAGTTTTTAAATCTTTTTAAATTTACTAGGAAACATAAAGCCTAATTTCAATTTGCTCATCTTTGATTATTAATTATACAAAATAAAACTGTATGATACAGATGAATGGTACAGAACAAATACTTCAGAAACATAATTTAGTTATTGAAAAAGGTAGCTTCACAAACCAGTGGGACAAAAGATTTCCTCAAGACAAAGTGAGACAAAGTGCGATCCACAACACATACCTCCTGCTGCTGCTAGGTCGCTTCAGTCGTGTCCGACTCTGTGCGACCCCAGAGACGGCAGCTCACCAGGCTCCCCTGTCCCTGGGATTCTCCAGGCAAGAACACTGGAGTGGGTTGCCATTTCCTTCTCCAATGCATGAAAGTGAAAAGTGAAAGTGAAGTCGCTCAGTTGTGTCCAACTCTTAGCGACCCCATGGACTGCAGCCTACAAGGCTCCTCGGTCCATGGGATTTTCCAGGCAAGAGTGCTGGAGTGGGGTGCCATCGCCTCCTCCAACATACCTCCTCCAGTGGTCCTCAAACATGAGTGTACATCCAAGTCCCCTGGAGTCTTAAAACACAGACTCAGGGCCAGTTCCTATCTCTGATTCAGCAGCTCTAGGGTAGAGCTCAAGATTCTGCACTTCTCCTAAGGTCTCAGGTAATGCTGTTGCTAAAATCTCCAGGAACCAGATTTTGAGAATCATTTCCTTGTATAATAAATTTCAGATCAGGGATGGGGATTCCCTGGTGGCTCAGTTGTAAAGTATCCACCTGCCAATGCAAGAGACATGGGTTCACTCCCTTATCTAGGAAGATCCCACATGCGAAGAAGTAACTAAGCCCATGCACCAGAAACACTGAGCCTGTGCTCTAGTGCCTGGGAGTTGCAACTACTGCAGCCTTCACACCCTGGAGCTGATGCTCCACACCAAGAGAAAATCCCGGCAGTGATGAAGACCCAGCACACCCCCAAATAAATCAATAGATAAAAGAAACTTCAGATCAGTGAGAGGGGTGAACGAAAAAAAAATTAAATTCTACATCTTTCACTTTTTAACAGACCAAGAATGCAAAATTTACAGATATATGTGTCTCAATAGTATGATTAATAATATGCTTATATATTAAATTGTGTCTAAAATATATATTAATGTGATATGTGCATATCATATATAGGATATTATTATATTAAATCATGTATATTCTTTTCACATACTTATGAAATAATTATTTATCTTAACTCTATACTAAGACTAAAATCCATGCCATAAAGGCATCCTCAACATATTTTTAATGATAGGCAGTAGATCACATGTTTGAATCAAATGCAATAAAGTTAAAAATAACTAGGAAGAAATAAAAAGCAATAACTTCCAACCACTTGGGAAGTACACTTCTCTCTCTCAATAAATACATGGCTCCCTCTCAGTACTCATTTGCTAAAGCAACAATAATGAGACTGCTGCTCACCTAAATGCATGAGTTGAAGCTAAAGTTGGAGAAAATTTTGTAGCTGTAAATTCTCTCATTATTAACAAGAGTTAAATCAAACACATTAATTGTGAAACTCAAAAATTTAGATGAAGAATATCAAACCTAAACCAAAAGGAAAAAACACAAAAAGCATGAAAGTAAATTTAAACTAGAAAACTTAAAAGCAGTAAAACTGATTGATTAATTCAAGAGATATACAAGTCTTAAAGAAAAGTCATAATCTACCTTAACCAAAGAATAAAAAGGAGCAGGAAAATACAAATACCCCAAATTAGACAAGATAAAGGACAGATACAGGGGAGTTTCCTGCTGGCCCAGTGGTAAAGAATCTGCCTGCCAATGCAGAAGACTTTAGAGATGAACGTTTGATCCCTGGGTCAGAAATCTCCCCTAGAGGAGGACATGGCAATCCATTTCAGTATTCTGGGCTTCCCTGGTGACTCAGATGATAAAGATTCTGTCTGCAAAGCAGGAGACTCAGGAGACGAGGATTTGATCCCTGGGTAGGGAAGATCCACTGAAGGAGGGCATGGCAGCCCATTCTAGTGTTCTTGCCTGGAGAATCCCTTGGAGGAGCCTGGTGGGCTACAGTCCATGGGGTCACACAGAGTTGGACATGACTTAGCATGAGCAGAGAGGGACAGATATAGGGGGAAGTTTTAAAGTATTAAAGAATAGTTTGTAAAACTGTGGAAATAAATTTTAAAACTTGGATGATACAAAGAATTATTATAGAAATAATATATTTCTTATATCAAGAAAAACAGGGAAACTTAAAATAAGCTGTGAGACAATTATGAAGGAGCTTCACCTGAAAAGGGCCAGGCCCATACTGCCTACATGGCTCAAACCATAAAAGAATAGATATCACAGAAATTATTTAAATTGTTCCATAACTCAGAGAATGGAGTGCTTTTCGATGCTTTTATTGCTTTTATAAAGCCAGTAAAATACTATATCAAAATTTATTAAAGGAATACCCAAAAGATAACTATAGACCTCACTTCAGCAAGTATCAATACCAGCAGGTCATTATTATCACTGATATATAAGATCTGTCCAAGCCAGCACAATAAACCAAAACAGAAGGTGTAAGTATTGGAAAGAAGCAAGCTAAATTGTCATTATTCAAGGATAAAATGATTTTATACTAGAGAAAATTCAGGAGACTAAACTGAGAAAACTCAGAAACAGTGGTAATATTACTCTGGTTCCAAAACAAATGCTCAAAAAAGTAATAACTTTCCAACTAACAATAGTCACTTGGAAAGTGTAATGAATAAAAAATTCTAGTCATAATAGTAAGTTATATATAATAACTAATAAGTCATCTGCTCTATAGAGAAAACAACAAAATCCTATGATGGATAACAAAGGAGATTTGATAAAAAGGAGAGATGTAACTTTTAGACACACTATCCTCAATTTTTGAAGAAAGGAAAAAATAATTACTAGTTTTGAAGCTGTAAGATGACTATAAAATTCCTCCTGGAAAGAAAACTGGGTTTTTTGCTTTTCACTTGTTTTTTTTTTTTCAACCAAGCACTTGGATGGGATGGGTTTATTTTGGAAAGATGTCTTGTCCTTGTTGTCATCGGCTAGCATAAGATAATGAGATTGGGCTGGAGGTGAGTAAACCAGGAGAAAGAAGAGAAGACATCAAAGCAAGGGGCCCAGCTGGAGCTAAAAGAGAAAGTGAGGCCCTTCTTCCCGTAAGAGGACAAGCAGATAAAAGTTTAAGAGTTAACACATCTAGGAACTTCCCTGCTGGTCCAGTAGTTAGGACTCTGTGCTTCCACGCAAGGGCGTGGGTTCAATCCCTGGTTGGGGGAACTAAGATCCCATATACCCCCACGGTATGGCCAAAAAAGAAAACTAACTAAGTAAATATCTTTAAAAGAGTAGATATCAGTATTTAAAGTCATTCCGTTGTGATCCATTATAATGCAGCCTGTTTGTGCAGCCTCCAATCCTTTGATGATGGTGGCGGTGGTGGTGCTGAGGGTGATGATGATGAGAGCCCATATTTATTGAACACTTACTTTCTGTACGCCCTAAGCACTGTAACTGCATATATCATTGAATTGTTGTGAAAATCCTGTTTCCCATTACAGATGGAGAATTTCAGGCAGAGTAATTGGACCGTGCACAGCTTGCAAGTGGAGTCTAGCGGGTGACCCAGACATTCTGACTTCAGGGCTCTACTCTGAAGTCACCTATTTCACGTGTTCATGGCCTGGAGTTAAAGCCAGCGAAAAGAACAGACAATCTCCAGTGGGGTGTTGTGCACTGCAGAAAGGACAGATGAGCCAGAGTAGCGACCAAGAATTCTGTGGAACCAGGAAAATGGAACTGGCTCCAGGGAAAATATAAACACCAACCCCCTCCACTGCCATGAAACCCCAGAGAGACCGAGAAGCGTGTTGGGCTTCTATCAGGTGTGAGATGGAGTGTTGAGACAATTTTATTACATCTTAAAGTAAACGATTACTTCAGCTGGCTGGATAACATAGTTTTATGCAAGAGACTGAAATACGGTTTATAATTATTAAAATGCCAATGCTCCCTGAACAAAGTCTATTAAAATAAATTCAAGCACTCCCAAATTCTACTGGGACTTTTTAATTTGCCCAAATTATTCAAAATGTATCTAATAGAATAAACTTATACAAATTGCCAAGAAAGAGCTGAAAGAGAGTTATTATCAAGGAAAACTTGACTCATGAGATAATAAAACACACTTCGAAAACACATGAATTAATAGAGTATATATTTCAAGTCAGAAAAGTAAGTAACATTTGAACAAATAGCTAAACATTTTTTAAGAAATCTAGATCTCTACATCGTACATCAAATAAAATTTCCAATGAACCAAAGATTTTCATATAAAAATTTAAACAAAAGTACTAGAAGAAAATGGGGCTTCCCAGGTGGCACAATGGTAACGAATCCACCTGCCAAGGCAGGTGATGTGGGTTTGACCCCTAAGTAGGGAAGATCTTCTGGAGAGGGAAACAGCAACCCACTCCAGTATTCTTGCTTGGGAAATTTCATTGACAGAGGAGCCTGGAGGGCTATAGTCCATGGGGTCCCAAAGAGTCAGACACAGCTGAATGACCGAGCACCCACGCATGCACTAGAAGAAAATATAGGTGAATAAACTTGGTGCGGCAAAAAGCATTCCAAGTTTGACAAACCTCCAGCTCAGTCCCTAACTGAGGATGGAACTCAGTTAGGGGAACTCAGAAAGGGGAAAGAGGATGGCCTGACTATTTAAACTTCCAAATTGGATAAGGTGTCTAATTGAGCACTTGCAAGTGTTCCAAATTCTGCACCAAATCTCATGAAATGTAGAAATATATATATACTTTAATAATAAAATCATAGCTAGTTTGAACCATAAAAGTACCATTGGCACATAGGAATTTTTGAAAAACTCCTTAAAAAACCCAAATTGATCAGATCAATGTGTGTGTGTGTGTGTGTGTGTGTGTGTGTGGTGTGTGCGCACACGTGTGTATGCGCTCAGTCGTGTCTGACTCTTGCAACCCCGTGGACTGTAGTCTGCCAGGCTCTTCTGTCCATGGGATTCTCCAGGTAAAAATACTGGAGTGGGTTGCCGTTTCCTCCTCCAGGGAATCTTTCCAACCCAGAGATGGAACCTGCATCTCCTGTGTCTCCTGCATTGGCAGGTGGATTCTTTACTGCTGAGCCACCAGGGAAGTTCCTGTACTCAACATAAGGAGGAGGGGGAAAAAAAGCCTGCAGGAGACCCATACTTCAGGCATTTGTAAGAAAACCTTCCATGGATGAGGGAGAGGTTGGAGGACGTTGGGATCCCAGAGGGAATGGGCGTGAAAAGATGAGCCTGAAGCTACTGCATGTCTGTGGTGCACTGAGGACCTGTGCACCACAGGTCCTAGCATCCAGACATTTCAAGTCCTAGCATCCAGACAAAGCAGTGAGTAGACCTGGGGTCCACAGAACACAGCAGCATCCAGGTAGCTACCGACCCCAGAGAGGGGAGGGAGCAACATCTCAGGAAAGAAAGACGGTGGATCATACACCAGCATTTTCTTATTCTCCCTCCCAAAACAATTGTAAAGAGATCTTGTGTTTACTTTTTTATTCTGTTTAATTTTCACTGGAGTATAATTGCTTTACAATGTTGTGCTAGCCTCCACTGCACAACAAAGTGAATCAGCCACACAGACATGCTCATCCCCTCCCTCTTGAGCGCCCCTCCCACCCCCACCCCACCCCACCCTCATCCCACCGTTATAAGTATCAAGAAAATTACAGATACCAAGGGAACATTACATGCATAGATGAGCTCAATAAAGGACAAAAATAGTATGGACCTAACAGAAGCAGAAGATATTAAGAAGAGGTGGCAAGAATACACAGAAGAACTGTACAAAAAAGAGCTTCACCACCCAGATAGTCAACGATGGTGTGATCACTCACCTAGAGCCAGACATCCTGGAATGTGAAGTCAAATGGGCCTTAGGAAGCATCACTATGAACAAAGCTAGTGGAGGTGATAGAATTCCAGTTGAGCTGTTCCAAATCCTGAAAGATGATGCTGTGAAAGTGCTGCACTCAATATGCCAGCAAATTTGGAAAACTCAGCAGTGGCCACAGGACTAGAAAGGGCAGTTTTCATTCCAATCCCCAAGAAAGGCAATGTCAAAGAATGCTCAAACTACCACACAGTTGCACTCATCTCACACGCTAGTAAAGTAATGCTCAAAATTCTCCAAACCAGGCTTCAGCAATATGTGAACCATGAACTTCCAGATGTTCAAGCTGGATTTATAAAAGGCAGAAGAACCAGATATCAAATTGCCAACATCCGCTGGATCATCGAAAAAGCAACAGAGTTCCAGAAAAACATCTGTTTCTGCTTTATTGACTATGCCAAAGCCTTTGACTGTGTAGATCACAATAAACTGTGGAAAATTCTGAAAGAGATGGGAATACCAGACCACCTGACCTGCCTCTTGAGAAACCTGTATGCAGGTCAGGAAGCAACAGTTAGAACTGGTCATGGAACAACAGACTGGTTCCAAATAGGAAAAGGAGTACGTCAAGGCTGTAAATTGTCACCCTGCTTATTTAACTTATATGCAGAGTACATCATGGGAAATGCTGGGCTGGATGAAGCTGTAATCAAGATTGCTGGGAGAAATATTGATAACCTCAGATGTGCAGATAACACACTTATGGCAGAAAGCGAAGAGGAACTAAAGAGCCTCCTGATGAAAGTGAAAGAGGAGAGCGAAAAAGTTGGCTTAAAGCTCAACATTCAGAAAACTAAGATCATGGCATCCAGTCCCATCATTTCATGGGAAATAGATGGGGAAACAGTGGAAACAGTGTCAGACTTTATTTTGGGGGCTCCAAAATCACTGCAGATGATGACTGCAGCCATGAAAGTAAAAGACGCTTACTCCTTGGAAGGAAAGTTATGGCCAACCTAGACAGCATATTAAAAAACAGAGATATTAATTGCCAAAAAAGTTCTATCTAGTCAAGGCTATGGTTTTTCCAATGGTCATGTATGGTTGTGAGAGTTGGACTGTGAAGAAAGCTGAGTGCCGAAGAATTGATGCTTTTGAACTGTGATATTGGAGAAGACTCTTGAGAGTCCGTTGGACTGCAAGGACATCCAACCAGTTCATTCTAAAGGAGATCAGTCCTGAATGTTCATTGGAAGGACTGATACTGCAGCTGAAACCCCAATACTTTGGCCACCTGATTCGAAGAGCTGATTCATTTGAAAAGACTGATGTTGGGAAAGATTGGGGGCAGGAGGAGAAGGGGAGACAGAGGATGAGATGGTTGGATGGCATCACCAACTCAATGGACATGAGTTTGGGTAAACTCCAGGAGTTGGTGATGGACAGGGAGGCCTGGCGTGCTGCGGTCCATGCAGTTGCAAAGAGTTGGCACACGACTGAGCGACTGAACTGAACTGAACTGCACTGAGCTCAGTTCCCCAAACTCCACACAGCTTTCCACCAGCCATCCCATCCATCTTACACGTGGTAGTGTATTTATATGTTGATCCTACTCTCCCAGTTTAGGTCCTACCCTCCCCTTCCCCTTTGTGTCCGTGTATCCATTCTCTATATCTGTATCTCTATTCCCACTCTACAAATACATTCGCCTGTACCATGTTTCTAGATTCCATATATCTGGGCTAACAGACAATATTTGTTTTCTCTTTCTGACTTACTTCACTCTGTATGACAGACTCCAGGTCCATCCGTATCACTACAAATGACCCAATTTTGTTCCTTTTATGGCTGAGTTAAAAAAAAATAATAATGATATATTTATATATGTACCACATCTTCTTTATCCACTCATCTAACAATGGACGTTTAGGTTGCTTCTGTGTCTTGGCTATTGTAAATAGTGCTGCAAAGAACACAGGGATGTGTGTGTCTTTTTGAATTATGGAACAGATAAACCCTCAAGGACAAACAGACTGGAAAGAAGAACTAACAAAATCTGAGATGCTGGAATGCAGATGGACCAGTGCTGACTGGTTCCTCCAGGGAATGGGGGAAGCCAGGTAGTAATCTGGTTTATGAGACAAAACTCCCCAAAGGCACCTCTGGAGTAGGCAGTGGAAGAAAACAAACACGTGGCTGTTTAAGAAGTTGGTTTCCTCGATCCATTACCACCACTACCACCCAGGCAGAAACGCAGAGCTCCAGCCATAGGGATGGAAAGTCAGGGAATGCCATTCAGGGGTGAACTTTCACCTAAATGAATGCCAAATTGTAATCAGTCCCCAGAACTGTGGGAGGCAGGACTACGCCCTCCAGGTCGGTGATGCAAGACCTTCTCTAGGGAATGTGATCAGCCCAAGCAAAGGACCTGATCATCTTGCAAGAAGCCCATGGTTTACAAATATCACACTCAAATTCAGAGCTTCTAGTCACCATCGTTTTCCTCCTCCCAGAACAGCGATCTGTGTCACAGCTGCCCTTTCCGCAGCGCTGAGCACAGCTCCTGGACTTCACCCCTCACAGACAGGGCATGAGCCCAGTCCTGCTGCTGGCTGGCACAGCATTGTGGGGAGTTCTTGGCTACCACCCACTTAGCCGCTTGAGCATCTTTGTGAAACCAACACAGCTGAGAATCATATTCCAAGTCCTCCAGGAGAGGCTGCAGTAGGTGGTACCCAGAGAGGCACTGCGGTGTGGTGATTAGACACACACTCTTAGAATGAGGGAGGCCTGGATCCACATCCCAGCAGCTAGCTCCCTTCCAAATGATGAACCTCCGGCAAGCCACTCAGCCTCTCAGAGCCTTCAACTGCCATCTGTAAAGTTGGGAAAATAATAGCACTTGCCTCCCACTCCCCCACTTCCCTGGCTAGTGGTTGTGAGAATTACGTAGTGTTTACCCTCAGCCCAGAATCTGGCCTGTAAAAGCACAGTCCGTGTTTTCTTAAAATGATCAAAACTTTAAAGCATGCGCTTAGACCAGAGCCTCCACTGGAATGCCAGGAGCAAAGAATACGCAAGCTGGACCATCTCCTGAATCGGAGCACATGCTCCATCCTAGCTGGTCCTTGTTGTTGTTTTGATTTTTTTTTTCCATGAGACATTTTAGAACTTCATAAAAATAGAAGCATTGTTTTAAGAGCAGGGTTTTGTTTTTTTTTTTTAATTTTGGGGATATTGAATTATCATTTTCTTTGTTTTACAGTTTATGCTTTTGGTGTCTTGTGTAAGAAATCTTTGCCTACCTCAAGGTCACAAAGATTTTCTTCTATGATTTTAGAAGTGATTTAGATAGAGTTAGCTTTTTTGTTTATATTTATGATCCATTGGTTGTTAATTTTTGCATATGAGATCACACAAGGGCTGAGGTCATCACATCCTCTTTGCTTGAATTATCTTGGCACATATGTCAGCAGATAAGTGTATGTGTGGGCTGATTTCAGGACTCTATGTTCTGTTCCATGAGTCTGTGTGTTGAATACCACACTGTCTTGATTACTGTAACTTTGTAGGAAGTTTTGAAATCAGGCAGTGTAGTTCTTCAGGTTATAGCTCTTTTTCAAAACTGTTTGTCCAAATCATCTTTATAATGCCCCACTTAGATTTTGAGAGGAAAATCAAGTTTTACCAGACATATGAAAAAACCCATAAGAAAATTAAAAATCAAAGAAACTGAAGCTGCAGCTCCAATACTTTGGCCACCTAATGTGAAGAATCAACTCATTGGAAAAGACCCTGATGTTTGGAAAGATTGAGACTAGGAGGAGAAGGGGATGACAGAGGATGAGATGGTTGGACGGCATCACCGACTCAATGGACATGAGTTTGAGCAAGCTCTGGGAGATGGTGAAGGACAGGGAAGTCTGGTGTGCTGCACTCCATAAGGATGCAAAGAGTCAGACCAACCTTAGTGATCCAACAACAGCAAGAGAAACCACAAGAGCAAGTTAAAGTAAAAAGAGACATTGCACGCAAGGAGGACGAAACTCCAAAAGAAGTGTCATTAATATCCTCAGACGTGAGACAGTATTGACTCTAAGAATTTAAAAAGATAAAATTTAAAGGGATATTCAGAAAATAGAAGTGGGAGAAAGCACTTTGATGACATTATCTTTGTCAAACGTGTATTGAACCTCCCCAGAATTATCCACTCTATTCATTAGGCACCTGCTGTATGTCAAGCACAACATAGGTCAAAGATTATGGATAAGACTATAGGATCCTTGAATAGGAAGACCTCAGAGATCACCTTCATTAATTTCCAGATGGAGAAATAAAAGCTCAGTGATGTCAAAAACCCTGCCTAAGATCACACACCAGTTGGTGGCAAAGCTAAAACGAAAATTCAGGGGTCTTAACACACCCATTGTTGCGTGTCATTGATTTCATTGCACTGATTGTAATCTTGTCTTTTAAAAGTTCTGTGGAATGAAAGGTAATCTGATATTAAAAAGAAAGCAGTTCAGTTAATAAAAAAGGTAGGGGGAATCTTGTCAATAAATAGTACTTTGTATGACCCCAGTTCCTTATAAAATGGCTTGTAGAGATTACTGCACCGTTGCTGAAAGGAATACTTTATCTATCTAGAGACTTGAGTGTTTATTGTTTTCAAATCTTAACTTTTTTGATGGAGAGGTTAAACTTTACAAACATCAAGGAATTCAATATCAGGGAGGAATCTGAACTGTTTATGGCTCCTCTCATCACTTGGAAATGGAATCCTCCTTATGATCTGAGGACCCCTTGCTCGGAGGCGCTGTTGCGTGGAATCCTCTGGAGCACTCCTGGTCTTTACCTTCCTTTATTTTCATGTTGAGTGTTGGTGGGGTTGCTGGGAGGTGTGAGGTTGAGGGTGGCCCATTATCCACAGATGAAAGCCTTTCTGCTCTGACTTGTTGATGCTCCTCTTAGTCTGAATTGAATCCAGCACCACCTTGGAAAGATCTAGAGGAGAAAGCCTTTGTTAGGATAGGCACACTTTTGTTCTTAACCGCTCAATAGGAAAGAAAGGCAAGAGACTCTTGTGTCAGATTACAAGAGATTGTAGATGGTATAAATCTCACAGATTGATCAGTTGATCTATCTATCCATCCATGCATCTATCTACATAAAGAGGGTAAATTTCTTTCCCATGGATCACAGGCTTGTCACAGCAAAGGGGTTTGTGTAAATCAATGAAGCTGTGAGCTGTGCCTTGTAGCACCACCCAAGATAGGTGGGTCATAGTGGAGAGTTTTGACAAAACGTGATCCACCGGAGGAGGGAAAATGGCAAACTACTCCAGTGTGCTTGCTTCGAGAATCCCATGAACAGGTTTTTAAAAGAGAGAGAGAGTAGATTTCTCATGAGCTTCTCTCCATAGTCATTCCTCTTGCTGTGGTCTGAGTTGCATGTGTAGTTTTACGCCACTTCTATCCGATCATGCAGTTATGACAGTTCCACGCTCTCTTCTTCGAAGCTTCTCACTCTTTAATTAGGAGGTGTTGGTTCTGGTTTCCTAGAAACCTAGGGTATCAGCTGAGGGTCAAGTCCTTGATATCTGAGCTCTCTCATAAATGACAGAGGAAGGAGGGGTTTGTGAAGTTGGAAGCCCTTCTTCAGATCTAGGAGGTAAAGACTTGTATTGTCCTGATTGAGCCCAACATGACAACTGGGCGTCTGCGCCACAGGATAGACTGTCAGTGTTAGTGTTCCTTGTTCTCCTAACTTTAACCTTTTCTTTGACCCAGATTATTCTGCTCCTGTCTTCCAGAGACACCTGGTAAATCCTCACTTCCACCCACAGGCTTGTTTCTCTGCTTTCCATATTCCAGCCTCAGGGAGGTACTGTTTCCTGACTCCACCATGCACACTCACACCTTTGAGCCTGTTGCCCGCTGTTCCCCAGTCTGGAACACCCTCCCTTCACGGTCCTCTTCGCTCCGTGTGGCATTCCCAGACCTTCACTACCCACGGGGAGACTTGCTCCCACGCTCTGTGCCGTTGCTGTGCGAGCTTCTAAACTAGGAACCTGCCAGATCGCTTCCAACACTGCCACTGGCCAGCACCTTTCTGCATTGAGGCCTTGAACCCCTCCAGAGTGGGAGCTTCTTGGAGTCAGGGGCTATTTCACCCATTCTTGTGGCTCTCCTGTGCTGTCACATATAAAACCTCATTTTAGAGTAAAGAGCATGATTGTCAAGAATTAATAGTGTGCTCTGGGAGCTATTCCTAGAGGCCTCCTCTTCAGTTATTTTCTGAAAACTTCTCTGAGTTTTAGAGGTCTGTTTTTAACAAGTTCTGGAGATATTTCTTACTCCAGTCATTGTTAATTTCCCACAATTTTGCTAATTTCTCACCATCAGAGCCAAGGGAGGGACTTCTAATTTTACTATCAAGCATCTGCCTTTCACTGAATTCTCAGAGTAATAGATTTCTCTGCTTTATTTAACTGTAATTATAATACACGAACCATGTGTTCATGGTTTCAAAGTGCACATAGAGCCTTCCGTTTATGCTATGAGAAAGACCATAACAATTCTGTTATTAATACAGGGGTCAGATTTTCTTTGCCTGGTGGGATACTAGAAACTTGTAAAGTAACAGAACTAAATATTATTCTGGCTGAGGTACTATAGCACTTCACGTGGAGTAATCGCTTTTGCTTTTGTTCAGTGGCCAAGTCGTGTCTGATTCTGTGACGCCATGGCCTGCAGCACGCCAGGCTTCCCTGTCCTCCACTATCTCCCAGAGTTTGTTCAAATTCACATCCATTGAGTCTATGATACTATCTAACCAGTGGCAGCCCCTTCTCCTTTTGCCTTCAATCTTTCCCAGATCAGGGTCTTTTCCAATGAGCCAGCTCTTCACATCAAGTGGCAAAGCTTCAGCTTCAGCATTAGTCCTTCCAAGGAATAGTCAGGGTTGATTTCCTTTAGGACTGATTGGTTTGATCTCCTTGTAGTCCTGTTTGCACTACGCACAAAATCTGATGGTAACAAGGATGCCACTCAGAACACAGCAAACCTGCATCCTAGGTTATTAAGAGGGAGAGGAAGTATCCAGATTTTCCCTACCCACCACCTCTCCCCTGCTCACCCAAGAGAATCCATCCCGCTGCAGGGCGCATGTGGAGAAAGGCTTAGGGCCCAGTGGAGAGGGAGGTGCTCCAGAAACCCTATTCGATGGATGGGTGGCTGCTGGGGAGAAACATGCCAGAAGAAATTATTGTTAACTCTAAATTTGGATACCCTTAGCAGTTTTGAAAAGCCCAGGTAAGGTTTGGGATTCCTTTTTAATTACTTTTTTGGCTGCAAGACTATGGCTCTTTGAATGTAGTGCTGCCCACGTGGGTCCCAGGATTTAGGACGGTTACAGAAAATAAGGCTGCTCCCAGCTGGGTTGGTTTGCCATGCTTATCTGCCTAAACATGCCTACTGTATTCCGTGCAGACATTGTCTTAAAGGAAGCTAATTACTATGAGAAAGAAAAGGAAAGTAGGAAATGACATGTAATCTATAAAATAGTTTCAGAGAAGAAATATATTCCTGCTTGGCACAAATAAAAGGACCCTTTTTGCTGCCAGAAGAAAGTCAAGGACTAGTTTTCAGGGCTGTGAAAACCTCAAAGTTTTGCCTGGAGGAATTTCATCCTATAAGAGAATTCTGAAAATCTTGACTTTGATCTGCTTTGTTTGATCATGTAAGGCAATAGGGGCAACATCTCAGGGTTCAGTGGGATACCCCATTAACCCCCCATCACCATGAAATGATTGCTTCTTCTTAAACAGAGGCACATTGAAAATAACACAGAAGCCTTCAACCAAAGGTCTCTCATGTGTCCTAAACAGTCCCATGCGGAGGACACAAAACCATTCTCAATCAACCCAATAATCTAGCTGGTCTTCAGAAATCCATACGGACAATAGTGTAAGCCAGGGGTTTATCCTCCATTTGGCGGAACTTGAGATGAGGGCTGGCTCTAGGCTGCCTCCATAGCCTACATCTCAACTGTGCTTGTTGATTGTAGAACCTGTTTTATACTGTGGCCCGGCAAGCAACATGTTATTTGAACAAAAATTGCTATAGCTTAAAAAAAAGGTTAAAAACCATGAGCAGCCCACCCATAGCTACAAATGGGCTCTGTTTTCAAACAGTGTGTAAGTCACTTACTTGGAATTCAGAGCACATATCCTCTCCCTGTAAAGTAATAGCTAAAGATGGTAGGCAAGATCCTAAACTCCTTCTTAGATGCCAGGGTATCATGAAATTGCAACTGCAGATGGATATTCTAGAAGCAGGAGGCTTACCGCAGCTCTAAAAAAAGGACAGAAAGTGTTAGTCATGGTAAGTAATATTATTTATTGAATGTACGGCATATGTATATGTCAGGGTTTCCTATACATGTATATGTATATGTCTATACGTGTGTGTGTATATATATACATGCATAACACACATATACACATGCTTATATATATATGCATGACACACATCAGATCAGATCAGATCAGATCAGTTGCTCAGTCGTGCCCGACTCTTTGCGACCCCATGAACCGCAGCACGCCAGGCCTCCCTGTCCATCACCAGCTCCCGGAGGTCACCCAGACTCATACCCATCGAGTCAGTGATGCCATCCAGCCATCTCATCCTCTGTCGTCCCCTTCTCCTCCTGCCCTCAATCCCTCCCAGCATCAGAGTCTTCTCCAATGAGTCAACTCTTCGCATGAGGTGGCCAAAATACTGGAGTTTCAGCTTTAGCATCATTCCTTCTAAAGAAATTCCAGGATCGATCTCCTTCAGAACGGACTGGTTGGATCTCCTTGCAGTCCAAGGGACTCTCAAGAGTCTTCTCCAACACCACAGTTCAAAAGCATCAATTCTTCGGCGCTCAGCCTTCTTCACAGTCCAGCTCTCACATCCATACATGACCACAGGAAAGACCATAGCCTTGACTAGGCGAACCTTTGTTGGCAAAGTAATGTCTCTGCTTTTGAATATGCTATCTAGGTTGGTCATAACTTTCCTTCCAAGGAGTAAGCGTCTTTTAATTTCATCACTGCAGTCACCATCGTGATTTTGGAGCCCAGAAAAACAAAGTCTGACACTGTTTCCACTGCTTCCCCATCTATTTCCCATGTAGTGATGGGACCAGATGCCATGATCTTCGTTTTCTGAATGTTGAGCTTTAAGCCAACCTTTTCACTCTCCACTTTCACTTTCATCAAGAGGCTTTTTAGCCCCTCTTCACTTTCTGCCATAAGAGTGGTGTCATCTGCATATCTGAGGTTATTGATATTTCTCCCAGCAATCTTGATTCCAGCTTGTGTTTCTTCCAGTCCAGCATTTCTCATGATGTACTCTGCATATAAGTTAAATAAACATGGTGACAATATGCAGCCTTGACGTACTCCTTTTCCTATTTGGAACCAGTCTGTTGTTCCATGACCAGTTCTACCTGTTGCTTCCTGACCTGCATACAGATTTCTTAAGAGGCAGATCAGGTGGTCTGGTATTCCCATCTCTTTCAGAATTTTCCATAGTTTATTGTGATCCACACAGTCAAAGGCTTTGGCATAGTCAATAAAGCAGAAATAGATGTTTTTCTGGAACTCTCTTGCTTTTTCCATGATCCAGCGGATGTTGGCAATTTGATCTCTGGTTCCTCTGCCTTTTCTAAAACCAGTTTGAACATCAGGAAGTTCACGGTTCACATATTGCTGAAGCCTGGCTTGGAGAATTTTGAGCATTACTTTACTAGCGTGTGAGATGAGTGCAATTGTGTCGGTAGTTTGAGCATTCTTTGGCATTGCCTTTCTTTGGGATTGGAATGAAAACTGACCTTTTCCAATCTTGTGGCCACTGCTGAGTTTTCCAAATTTGCTGGCATATTGAGTGAAGCACTTTCACAGCATCATATTTCAGGACTTGGAATAGCTCCACTGGAATTCCATCACCTCCACTAGCTTTGTTCGTAGTGATGCTTTCTAAGGCCCATTTGACTTCACATTCCAAGATGTCTGGTTCTAGGTCAGTGATTACATCATCATGATTATCTGGGTCTTGAAACTCTTTTTTGTACAGTTCTTCTGTGTATTCCTGCCACCTCTTCTTAATATCTTCTGCTTCTGTTAGGTCCACACCATCTCTGTCCTTTATCGTGCCCATCTTTGCATGAAATGTTCCTTTGGTATCTCTGATTTTCTTGAAGAGATCCCTAGTCTTTCCCATTCTGTTGTTTTCCTCTATTTCTTTGCATTGATCGCTGAAGAAGGCTTTCTTATCTCTTCTTGCTATTCTTTGGAACTCTGCATTTAGATGTTTATATCTTTCCTTTTCTCCTTTGCTTTTCGCTTCTCTTCTTTTCACAGCTATTTGTAAGGCCTCCCCAGACAGCCATTTTGCTTTTTTGCATTTCTTTTCCATGGGGATGGTCTTGATCCCTGTCTCCTGGACAATGTCACGAACCTCATTCCATAGTTCATCAGGCACTCTATCTATCAGATCTAGGCCCTTAAATCTATTTCTCACTTCCACTGTATAATCATAAGGGATTTGATTTAGGTCATACCTGAATGGTCTAGTGGTTTTCCCTACTTTCTTCAGTTTCAGTCTGAATTTGGCAATAAGGAGTTCATGGTCTGAGCCACAGTCAGCTCCTGGTCTTGTTTTTGCTGATTGTATAGAGCTTCTCCATCTTCGGCTGCAAAGAATATAATCGATCTGATTTCGGTGTTGACCATCTGGTGATGTCCATGTATAGAGTCTTCTCTTGTGTTGTTGGAAGAGGGTATTTGCTATGACCAGTGCATTTTCTTGGCAAAACTCTGTTAGTCTTTGCCCTGCTTCATTCCGTGTTCCAAGGCCAAATTTGCCTGTTACTCCAGGTGTTTCTTGACTTGCTACTTTTGCATTCCAGTCCCCTATAATGAAAAGGACATCTTTTTTGGGTGTTAGTTCTAAAAGGTCTTGTAGGTCTTCATAGAACCGTTCAACTTCAGCTTCTTTGGCATTACTGGTTGGGGCATAGATTTGGATTACTGTGACATTGAATGGTTTGCCTTGGAAACGAACAGAGATCATTCTGTCATTTTTGAGACTGCATCCAAGTACTGCATTTCGGACTCTTTTGTTGACCATGATGGCCACTCCATTTCTTCTGAGGGATTCCTGCCCACAGTAGTAGATATAATGGTCATCTGAGTTAAATTCACCCATTCCAGTCCATTTCAGTTCGCTAATTCCTAGAATGTCAACATTCACTCTTGCCATCTCTTGTTTGACCACTTCCAATTTGCCTTGATTCACGGACCTGACATTCCAGGTTCCTATGCAATATTGCTCTTTACAGCATCGGACTTTGCTTCTATCACCAGACACATCCACAGCTGGATATTCTTTTTGTTTTGGCTCCGTCCCTTCATTCTTTCTGGAGCTATTTCTCCACTGATCTCCAGTAGCATATTGGGCCTCTACTGACCTGGGGAGTTTCTCTTTCAGTATCCTATCATTTTGTCTTTCCATACTGTTCATGGGGTTCTCAAGGCAAGAATACTGAAGTGGTTTGCCATTCCCTTCTCCAGCGGACCACACCCTGTCATATCTCTCCACCATGACCCGCCCATCCCAGGTTGCCCCTCGGGCATGGCTTAATTTCATTGAGTTAGACAAGGGTGTGGTCCTGGTGTGATTAGATTGACTAGTTTTCTGTGAGAACGGTTTTAGTAGTGTATTTGCCCTCTGATGCCCTCCTACAAGACCTACTGTCTTACGTGGGTTTCTCTTACCTTGGGCGTGGGGTATCTCTCCCGCTCCTGGCTGCTCCCGGCCAGCTAAGCACAGCCATCGCACCTTACCTTGGACGATGGGGTCTCTCCTCACCGCCACCCTTCCTGACCTCGGTTGTGGGGTAGCTCCTCTCGGCCGTGCTTAGTGAGCTGGCCCTCACCGCCGTCCTTCCTCGGTCGTGGGGTAGCTCCTCTCGGCCGCGCTCTTAGTGCGCGACGCAGCCGGCGGGGTGCTCTTAGTGCGCGACGCAGCCGGTGGGGCGCCATGACCCTAACCCTAACCCTAACCCTAACCCCTAACCCTAACCCTAACCCTAACCCTACCCTAAACCCTAACCCTAACCCTAACCCTAACCCTAATCTAACCCTAACCCTAACCCTAACCCTAACACACACACCCTAACCCTATGACACACATATGTGCATGTAAATATGTATATGACATATAAACCCTAACCCTAACACCCAACCCTAACACACAACCCTAACCCCATGACACACATATGTGCATGTAAATATGTATATGACATATAAAAAAAATTAATATACATATATAGTACGTTCAATAAATAAAATCGTTTCTATTTCATATATATACATATATGTCATATACATATATATGTATACATGTATATGTATATGCCCATGTCTGGGGGCTTCCATCACAGCTCAGTCAGTAAGGAATCCTCCTGCCATTCAGGAGACCCTGGTTCAATTCCTGAGTCAGGAAGATCCCCTGGAGAAGGAAATGGCAACCCACTTCAGTATTCTTGCCTGGAGAATCCCATGGACAAAGGAGCCTGGCGGGCTATAGTCCATGGGGTTGCAAGAGTCAGACACGACTTAGTGACTAAAACCAGGGCTTCCCAGGTGGCGCAGTGGTAAAGAATATGCCTGCCAATATAGGAGATGAAAGAGATGCGGGCTTGATCCCTGGGTTTAGAAGATCCCCTGGAGGAGGAAATGGCAACCCACTCCAGTATTCTTGCCTGGAAAACTCCATGGACAGAGGAGCCTGGTGGACTACAGTTCATGGGGTCAGGAAGAGTCAGGCATGACCTAGCACACACGTGGCGCACGCACACACACACACACGTGCACACACACACACACACACACACACGTATATGTCAGGCTGTCTTCTGGGTGATTTACATGTGTCATCTCTTGTGTTATTAGAGTTGACCCTCCTGCCCTCTGTGTGCCAGGCACCTTTCACAGATTACTCATTTAGGTTTCTTAATAACCTATTTTATAAACAAAAGCAAAGTCAGAATTGATTTACTTGCTTTCATTTCAGTCATGTTTTCCAGTACTGCGCAGGGTGATGACTCCTTTCAAGCAGTTGGCCCATCAGCCCCATACCCACAGAAGCACACTTAGGCCACGCTGGGAGGGGTGACAGGCCAGGTGGAAGGTGTGGCCATCTGGGCAGAAGTCAGCCCAGAGAGAGGGCTAGCAGAGTCTGTCTGCTGAGGCCCCACTCACCAGCTGCAGGAGCCCAGCAAGCTGTGTGACCTCTCCGAGCCCCATTGTCCTCATCTGTGTGTGGAGGATAATAGCAGCCTTCACCGTGTGGGGTTTCAGTGAAGATTAAGTGGGGACACACTAAATGTCTTAGCTGGGTGCCGCGTGCTTAGCTGCTCTTGTAACAGAGTCCCCTGCTTCCCTGAGTCACTGAATTCATAGCTAAAAACCACACCTCTGCCACTGTGGACTTCTGACCCACATAAGAATTAGGGCACTGCTGGCGATTTCTAACAGAGACCTAATTATAGACTCTAACACCATAATGGGAAAAGCCTGTGAAGAATGGCAGCCTCCAACTTTCCTGATAAAAAAAAAAAATCTGTAACAAGATGGGGAGAGTGGCGGTCCAGGCCTCAGGTCAGGGTTCCAGTCCTAGCACTCCAGACTTCTGGCCAGTATCTCTCAGGGTCAGTGACAAGAAATGGCCATGGGAAGCCTATGTCCAGGCTTCTTCAGATTTTCTCAGAGGCCTCCTGAGATGTGGCTTCTCCAGAAGGTTTTCTTTACATTTTTTTTTTTCTTTTTAAATGTTTATGTCTAGAAGGGGAGGAAAGCTTACCTTTAAATTGAAACTTGTAGAAAAATGACACAGATGAACTCCTATTTGCAAAGCAGTAATAGAGATCCAGGTGTACGGAACAAATGATGGACACCACGGCAGGAGACAGGGGATGGAATGGGATGAATTGGGAGACTGGGATTGATGTATACACACTACTGTGTATAAAATAGACAGCTAATGAAAATCTGCAGGATAGCACAGAGAACTCTCCTCAGTGTTCTGTGGTGACCTAAATGGGAAGGAAATCCAAAAAATATGTATAACGGATTCTCTTTGCTGTATAGTAGAAACCAACACCACGTTGTAAAGCAGCTGTATATGCCATTCAAATGCTTTAATAAACACACTTTAAAATAAATAAATAAATAGGGCCTCTCTGGTGGCTCAGTGGTAAAGAATCTGCCTGCTAATGCAGGAGACAGGGGTTCAATCCCTGGTCTGGGAGGCTCCCACATGCCACAGAGTGATTAAGCCCTTGTGCTGAAACTACTGAAGCCCATGCACCCTATGCTGGGCCACGCTCTGCAACAAGAGACGCCACAGCAACGAGAGGCCACGTGCACCCTAGACTAGGCCACCCTCTGCAACAAGAGACGCCACAGCAATGAGAGGCCACGTGCACCCTAGACTAGGCCACGCTCTGCAACAAGAGATGCCACAGCAATGAGAGGCCACGCAATGCAACTAGAGAGTAACCCCCACTGGCCACAACTAGAGAAAAGCCCACACAGCAACGAAGACCCAGCACAGACAAAAATAAAATAAGTAAATAAAATGAAACTCTTTCGTGATTCCATGAAGGCAAGTGTTGTGGAGGAAATGAGAACTGCCTAATTGAGTAAGATAAATGGGTAGAATTGTCCAAACACTGAAGGATAAAGAAGAAAAGACAAGACCAACCACAACCCAGCTCTCCAAAAATGAATGCATATATACGTACATCTGCTGCTGCTGCTGCTGCTAAGTCGCATCAGTCATGTCCGACTCTGTGCAACCCCAGAGACGGCAGCCCACCAGGCTCCCCCATCCCTGGGATTCTCCAGGCAAGAACACTGGAGTGGGGTGCCATTGCCTTCTCCAATGCATGAAAGTGAAAAGTGAAAGTGAAGTCACTCAGTCGTATCCGACTCCTAGCGACCCCATGGACTGCAGTCCACCAGGCCCCTCCATCCATGGGATTTTCCAGGCAAGAGTACTGGAGTGGGGTGCCATTGCCTTCTCCAATATGTACATCAGGTTATTATAAACTGAACTCATATAAAGGATTACAGCACACCATGTACAAATAATAAAATAGCCAAATAATCTTCACTGTAAATTCCATATATCTATAACTTCCATGTGACTTCCTATTTCTTACAAACTTCACTATTTTTTCTAATTTGCAATTCAATAGGGTCACAAAATCAAACTACAAATAAATGCTTGAACACAATTTGAATCAGCAATATCAGTTACATCACTGATGGATGGGTATACTTCTAATGAGTATATGACTAATACATGTTAGTTGGCATTTTTATAATAAAAAAAGTGAAACAATGAAGATCTGTGTTGGAAATTCACCCATTTGTCAATGATGTGAGCGACTTCTTTGCTGAATCAGATAATAGTGATATACGGTGAGAACAGTTCCTCAGTTTGGGGGTAACTATTTACAATGTAACGGCTATATATGACACATACTTATGTTTAACTGTATTATTAACATGTTCTCCATCACTTTCTTATTATTTATGAAGCTGTTAGTCGTTCAGTCATGTCCAACTCTTTATGACCCCATGGACTGTTGCTTGCCAGGCTCCTCCGTCCATGGAATCCTCCAGGCACGAATACTGGAGTGGGTAGCCGTTCCCTTCTCCAGGGGATCTTCCCAACTCGAGGATTGAACCCAGTTCCCCCTGCATTGCAGGCAGATTCTTTACCATCACTTTCTTAAATTGAGACAAAAAACAAAACAATAATTCACACATTTCTGTGGTGTAAATATACCGATCGTGGCCATTTGAGGTGACCACAGTGACATCACTGAAGACGAAGGTAGTAGGAGGTACCCAGTACTGTTGATAAGGTGTATTTCTATTATGCTAATAGGATTGGTGTAAATACCTCCAAGAGCATGAATATTAGCAAAATGTAAAATGACTAGGAAGTAATGAGATTTGGGGCTTCCCAGATGGTGCAGTGGTAACAAATCCACCTGTCAATGCAAGAGACACAGGAGACCGGGGTTTGATCTCTGGATAGGGAAGATCCCCTGGAGTAGGAAGTGGCAACCACTCCAGTATTCTTGCTTGGAAAATTCCATGGACAGAGGAGCCCATCAGGCTACAGTCCATGGGGTCGTGAAGAGTCATACTTGACTGAATGACTGAGCACACACAATGAGCTCTTTGTGTCCACTACCTTTGACTATAATATATTAAATTGTACATATAACTTACATTTTAATATGACTTTTATTTAGCCAGATTGCAAAAATCCCACAAATTTAAGCCTCACTAGCTGGCTAGTCAGAGAAGGCAATGGCACCCCACTCCAGTACTTTTGCCTAGAAAATCCCATGGACGGAGGAGCCGGGTGGGCTGCAGTCCATGGGATCGCTAGAGTTGGACACGACAGATAGACTTCACTTTCACTTTTCACTTTCCTGCATTGGAGAAGGAAATGGCAACCCACTCCAGTGTTCTTGCCTGGAGAATCCCAGGGATGGGGAGCCTGGTGGGCTGCCGTCTATGGGGTCGCACAGAGTCGGACACGACTAAAGTGACTTAGCAGCAGCAGCAGCCGGCTAGTACAAGGAGGCTTCAACACACCCCAGCTGACCAGGAAGGGGAAGGTGGGGCTGGGCCATGTCTCCTGCAGGCAGAGCCCAGAAAGAGGTGGGGAGCAGACACAGAGAGCAATAGGATAGTGGCCTGTGGAAAGGCAGCTTGACTAGGAACAGGAAAACCCAGAACAAGCACCTTTTGCCCTACGGTGATTACCATGAAGGGATCCCATCACTGACTCCCGGCTCCTTTCTTCTCACCTCTGAGGTCCCAACTGAAAGGCAAGTCTCCAGGAGGGTGGCTGCAACTGCCTGTCTTCATTCTTCTCCCTTTCTATATGTTCATCTCATTTGTAATGACCTCCTTAAGACAAGATTCCCAGTGGATTTCAAGCCATACAAGGGCAGGGACTGTCTGGTTTCCTGCTCCATCCTCAGGACCGTGCACAGAGCTTGGCACTTGGGAGGTGCTCAGTCGATATTTGGGGCATGAAACTAAATGGCTCATTCCAGGCTTATGAGGATTCCAGGCATTGCCTTCCCTTGCCTTTATCTCAGCCCCTGCTTCCTGTTTGTATTTGGGTTGCAGATAAAAGGTGCAGGTGAGTTGCAGGGCCTTATCAACTGGGCAAACTTAGCCGGGTCACCTTTCAGATTACAGAAACTATGGGAGGACAGGCTTGGGTGTTGAGGTCGTAAAGGGAACCTCTTGGGCTCCCTTCCATAATCCTGAAGCCATTTTATTCTCTCACTTGCTTACTCATTCTTTGCTCATTTACCAAGTATGTTTTGAACACTGACTCAGTGCCTTGCCCTGGATGAAGTTATCTGGTAGCAGCTCAGTCTTTGGCAGGACGATATTTGCAAAGAAGTCTTTAAGAGACAGCCGGACATGGCTTCAAAGTCTGGGTCTTTACTGACAGCCTGTGAAGCCTGGGGTATGTTTCTAAGCCTCCGAGAACCTCAACTTCCCTCCTTCCTGAAAAGCCCTAATCACGTTTATCTTTCAGGGCTGAGATGGGGTTCCAAGGAGATGAATAGCTAAAATGACCCATGGGAGTGCTACATGGTTAATTCCAAGCATACCTCGTATCCTACCCAGCTCCACCATGTCTCTAAGTGATTTTTTTCACCTCCTTTTTCAAAGCATCTTCTCTTCTCCAGCGTTAAGCCATTTGGAAAGCTTGCATCGGTGTTATTCAGAGCTTCTCTGAGGGAGTGCAGAGACCACCAGCATCAGTCAGCCGGGGAGCCTGTTAAGGCGCACATTCCTTGGCTCTGAGGTAGTTTGATAGCATCAGACCTCTGGTGGCCCAGCAGACACTTTCCTGAGGCAGGAACACCTGCACTTCGTACTCACCACCTCCAAGGGGGCCTGAGGCAGCCACCATTGGTGCCAAAGATCTAGACTCGGCTTGCAGAAAAACCAGACTCGAAAAAGGGTCCAGAAACACCTGTGTGCTCAGCAAGGCGCCTGGAGGAGAAGGAGCAGGAGATGAAATATATTGGCAGGAGTAAGTGTGAGCACGGTAGGGGAAACAGGGATCGTGGAGTTGCCAGACAGAGGTATCTGGGCCAGGCAAAAGCAAGGGAACCACACCTGAGCCTGAGGGTGGACATCTACCTTAGCCCAGGAATGGCAGCATGCTCCAGATGCCAGGCGTTACATGGGCGGGTCAAGACCTGACCAAGCCCTGCAAGCGGTGTCCTGACAGTGACCTTCTCTGGATCAGTCCTGGCTAAGAAGGTTCTGTCCCCTTATTAGATGATGTACCCCGCTGACATTAATGAGAACTTTCTAGATCCAAGGTTGAAATTCACATTTAGATCCTGGCACTGGCCCCTTTACGAAGGGCAGCATCAGAATACTCAAACACCTCTGTTTGCACATCGCTCAGTGAGGGTAGCAGATCCCACCCCTCAGGGGTACGGGGAGGAACCAGTGGAATAGACGGCATGCTCAAAGCCCACCCAGAAGACAGACTCAGAGGGTAGGTGCTGGCGAATATTCCAGAACAGAGCACGGCAGCAGCCTGCCCCTCTCCCTGGGCTCTGGCAGCCACACAGCCCTGAAGCCACCCACAGAGATGGTTTTCTGTCGGCCTGTTACACTCAGTGATGGGCCTTCACTAAACACAGAAGGTTTGTATTTTCAGTGGAAGGGGCGGGAGAGACGAGGCCGGTGGGGCCATGGGGGACCTGTGATTCAGAGCTGGCGGCTGCAGGCTAGCCCGGGAGGTTCAAGCAGAGGTGGATGTGCCAGTGGCCAGTGAAGGACAAGGGGGACTGGGTTAAGACCCGGGCTTCTTGGCATTCTACCTGGAACACTCCAAGGTTTTGGCCATTTCAAGCTACAGTGGTGGCTGTAACCCGCTGTGGCTGGGAAGGGCCGCTAGGCGAAACAGTGACGTGTGCGTCCACGGAATTCCACACAGAGGAGGGGCTGTTGCCCCCAGGGGAAGTTGCATTATAAATCTGGAAGGGGCACAGCCTGAGGGGATTCAGCATGCCCTGGCTGTCCCCACGTCTCCATTTTCTCTCCCTCTTCTTCTCCTTTCCCTGGTGCATCATCACTCTTGGGACTTTAGGAGGGGTGGGACCAGGACCCACTTTAACATCACACAGGGAGGATGGGGAACAAGGGTGGGAGGGCTCCTCTACCCTGGCGGGCTTTCTTGGAGGAGCTGGTGGTTCACCTAAAATGAACAGCTTTCAGAGCATCTTCAGGGACTTGCTGTGGCAGCTTCATAGCAGCAGGGGGCAGGGAGGGGTGCTGCTCTGCTGGTAGCAAAGGCAAAACCACCGAGGGGACATTAAATGCCCCCTGATGTATGTGAGAGTTAGACCATAAAGAAGGCTGAGCACTGAAGAACTGATGCTTTTGAACTGTGGTGTTGGAGAAGACTCTTGAGAGTCCCTTGGACTGCAGCGAGATCAAACTAGCCAATCCTAAAGGAAATCAATCCTGACTGTTCATTGGAAGGACTGATGCTGAAACTCCAATACTATGGCCACCTGATGTGAAGAATTGACTCATTGGAAAAGACCCTGATGCTAGGAAAGATTGAAGTCAGGAGGAGAAAGGGGCAACAGAGGATGAGGTGGTTGGATGGCATCACCGACTCAATAGACATGAGTTTGAGTAAGCTCCAGGAGTTGGTGATGGACAGAGAAACCTGGCTTGCTGAAGTCCATGGGGTCACAAAGAGTCGGACACAAATGAACAGCAGCATCTCTGTGCTCTCTGATGGTGCATCTGGGGATGCAGCAAGAATGAGCCTGCCTGGCCCTTTCACAGAGCTTCTGTTCTAGTCAACAAATTACTCAACACATGTGTAATTACAAATGGTGATCCGTGTCTTGGCAGAAGCCAACAGCACTCAGCGATAGAGAAGACTGGGCCTTCAGCAAGGCCTTCCTGAGGAGGTGGCATTTCAGCAGTGACCCGAAACAGGAGCAGGCAGATGCTGTCTCATCCTCAAAGCTCCCCAGCTTCCAGAAAGAACCTCATCTCTGCCTCCTCCGTCACCAAAAGGCTCAATTTCGCTCTGAAGTGTGTCTGTGGTGGAAGCGGGTTGGCAACACTTGATGTGAGACCCCTGAGCCCAGCCAGCTCAAGCCCCACAATCCTGGGCCCCCAGGGGCTTGTGTAGGTGCCTCTCAACCCCAGGACTGTAGCCCAAGACCCTGAGGACTGAAGCTTCCTTGTCTCCCTCACCCTCAAGCACCCCTGTTCTTCCTTGGCCATCTGGTCAAGGCTAGATGGCAGGGTCCCTCCAAAGAAATCCCAGCAGAGAGGAAAGAATAGGGCAGTGCACCCCCAGCCTGGGGGCCCCAGGCAGGGAAGGGACACACGGGGTAAGCAGATCTATTCACACCCGTGTCTGCATCACCTGACTCTCAGCTTGACAGCCCAGGGCTCCCCGCACCCCCTCAGACTCGCTTCCTGGGCTGGAGTAGGAGAGCTCGCTCACTTCCCCAGAGCCCAGAGGGGTTGGCCAGCACTGCCCTCAGGCTCCCATATCTTCCTGCGTTAAAGCCCTTGTGCCCTCAGCTCCCCGCCTAGATGACAAACACAGGGCTTCCCTACCTGTGCTCCATCTCGACTCCCCTCCCCACCCCTGGGGACCCCAAATGCAGGACAACAGGCTCCCAGCTCTTGCAGTATGAATTTGGCTCTGGAAATGATTCCTTACCTTTTCCCTGCACCAGCTTTGCCCCTGACCTTGGCATTCAGGTAAGACGTCCTCCCGCCTCTGCTCTGCACTGTTGCTGGGCTCAGTGCCAGGGGTGCCCCACGCCGGACAGAGACTCCCAGCTTGGCCCTTCCTCCACTCTGAGTGTGCTCCGAGGTGACTGCCGGCTCTGGCGTGGGTGTCCTCCCTTTCCTCTCCCCGGAAGCCTTGGGGGCCTGCACCCCACATTTGCACCCCCCTTCCTCCCATGGCTCCATTCACGTCTCCTCTGGTCTGTTGCTTCCACCTTCCCGAGTCCCCGAGCCAAGCCGTAAGGACAGCCATGTGTCCTGACCCAGGAGATGGCCTGTCCTGAGTGCTCTTTGCTCCTCGCACTTGAATGGTGGCTTTGGTCTAATCTCATGGTCCTTTAAAGGATGTATTTATTGCTCCCTGACATAGGTTAGACTGGGCTCAGGGCAAACACCATGCAGTTTTTACAATTGGGTGGGGGGCGGGGGGATGGGGTGAGCACCATTATTTCCCCAGTTTTACAGATGGGAAACCAAGGCTCTGAGAAGCTGCATGCCGAAAGGCTCATGATTTGGAAGGCCAGTGCTGGGTCATGAAGCCAGGGCTGCCTGATTCCAAGAGCACATGTCTAACCACCACACCCCACTGCCTCCCTGGGCACCACCAGCTGCAGGCTCTCCTGCAGGACACAGCAGCCCCTCAGCTGGCAGCCTGCCAGGCTTTGTCTGTGGGATTCTCTAGGCAAGAATACTGGAGTGGGTAGCCATTCCCTTCTCCAAGGGATCTTTCTGATCCAGGGGTTGAACCTGGGTCTCCTGCATTGCAGGCAGATTCTTTACCATCTGAGCCACCAGGGAAGCCTCTTTATGAAGATGCTTAGTAGCAAAGTGGGAGGTAGCCGAGAACTTCCCACAAAGTAGCTCTGACCACAGCATGGCCGGGCTCATCCCCCACCCTGAGGGGGAGAGGCCAGAAGGGAAATAGCTTGTAAACCCTGTAGCTGCCACTGAAACGCTGGAGGAGGGCGCCTGGAAGGTGACAGAAAGGCTCCTGGCCAGTAAAGAAGTGGCTTCGAGGCCCACAGCCAGTCTCACCAGGCCCAGAGTCTGTGACTCCAAACCAGAGTACTGAGCAAGAATTCGGGAACTGTGCTGGCCCAGGGGGAGGAGGGCAGCTGGGACACAGATCATGATCCTGCGAAAGCGAGCTGTCACAGAAGCCCTGAGTCCTCCCGGGCACCAGCCTGCAGTGGCATAGCTAAGGTGAGACACCCTTGGGACCTGGTTCTCAAATGTGAGCTTCTCTAGCTGTGTTCTGGGGCTTCCCAAAGTCCAGCCAGTGCCTTGGCAACTAGGAACTCCAGAATACCACCAAGAATAGTCACGGTCGTCCCAAGACCGCTGGAGGCAGATGCCCTGAATACAGTTGAAACAGCCAGGCGGGGCAGAGCCTCAAGGATCCCAGGCCAGAGACAGTGCGAGGCTTTGCCAGCTGTGCTGCAAACATGGCCATTTATATTCACTTAATGAGCTTTAATGGAGAAGCACAGAGGATGACTCTGGGGTGACGTAGAGATTCTCTCTCTCTCTCTCATCAGACAGGCACACACACACAGTCTGGATGATCACAGATATTATGGGGAGCAATGGATACTAAGAAAGGCCTTGAGTGGGCTGAGGGTAAGATCTGGGGAAGAATAGTCTCTTCAAATTCCATCTGTTTCAGTCATTCCTTCTGCCTACAGCATCCTCGACTCCCTCTGCTTGGCCAACCTCCCATTCTGCACAGAACTCTCCTCCTTCAGGAAGCCTCCCCTGATTGCCTCCCTCTCCAGACTGGACTGGGCATGGCTCTCACAGCCCCTGTGCCCCTGCCATCTTGGCCCTTAGTGCACTGAGTCACATAAGACCCTGCCTCCTCCCTTGGGTTGTGCCATAGAGGATTCTGTCCCATCTTCCTCCTCTGGGTCCCCTTTGCCCAGCCTGGGTCAAGAAGGCCACAAGGGTTTGGGGGAGGTTTGTTGAGCTGCATGCAGGGGTGGGGTGGGGCGGGGGGAGGTAAGCAGAACCGGGGAGGAGGGGGATGGCCAGGCTTGTGGGTGGTGGCAGGCCCTGGTTTGCTTGGGGCTGTGGGCTCCTAGAGCAGCAAGGTGGCAGGTGGCCCCGGAGAGGCGGCTTTCTCCCCCTCCCTGGTCCTCACAGTCACCAATGCTGTGTTTGCAGGAATCCCGGGGAAAGTGCCATGGCTTCTCCCACATCCATTCAAATGAAATCTGAGCCCAGATGCCCCAGGCATCCCTTCTTTGCAGAATCACTGTGTCCTTTGTTTTGCCCCCCTTGGGCTGAGCTGACTGCAAGAGCATCAGGTGCGTCCCTGGCAGGTCCTGGTGTGAGAGGTAAGGGAACGCTGGGTACAGTTGGTCTGATGAAGTGATCAGGGCTGAGCTTTTGGCTTTAATTCTGCATTTCTTGCTCCTGAAGCATTGAGAAATAAAACATCCTCACATGTGGCATACTCGGACAGAAGCTCCTCTCTCCTTAGTTATCAGCTCCTCACCAGCGTGAGAGTTCTGGGGCTGAGGCTGAGTCATCCAAGCCTGGGGGAGGCGGCAGCAGCCACGTTGGGATGGGGGTGGGGTTCCCTTCCACAATGGCTGGACCCTGAGTGCAAACTGCTGACCTGCCCTGCAGGAAGAGGAGATGTTGACCCGGAAGTTCTCTCCCCTCCCCAGCTGGGGAGCAGGGAGATGGTCCCCTCACTGTTGTCCCCAGAGCTCCTTGAAGAAAGCTCATGCTTCCTTCCGGACACCTGAGGGATAATCATGGAGGGAGCGGCATTTGTGGCCAGCTGCCAACTGGGGTGCAGGAGATGGGGGCAAGGACAGAGAGGTCTGGAAGAGAGCAAGAGGCCAGGAGCGGGGACTGGACGATGTCAGTTTCTTAAGAGGAGGAGTAAGTTTCTTAAGAGGAGGAGGAGTTGGAGAGACAGGTGCAGACAGCTCCGAAAATTCAGTCTGATACTCGGAAAAGACAAAGGACCTGCAAGGAGGCATCCACAGCAGGAGAGGAGGGAAGAGGAGGTCCTGTAGTTCCATGAGTGTGGCGGGCAGAATAACAACCCCCAAAAGGCTTCCCAGGCAGCTCAAGTGGTAAAGAATTGGCCTACCAATGCAGGAGACCCGGGTTCAATCCCTGGGTCAGGAAGATCCCCTGGAAGAGGGCATGGCAACCCACTCCAGGATTCTTGCCTGGAGAATCCCATGGACAGAGGAGCCTGGTGGGCTACTGTTTAAGGGGTCACCAAGAGTCGGACAGGACTGAATGACTGAGCACATATGCACACACACACACACACACACACACACACACACAAAGATATTTACATCCTAATCCCTGGAACCTGTGACTATCTCACCTTACAGGACGGGCAAAAGGGACTTTGCAGATGTGACTAAATTAAGGACTTGAAATAAGGAGATTAGCCTAGATTATCCAGGTGGGTCTGGTCTAATCATATGAATCCTTGAGCTGAATGGTTAGAGAGATGCAAACTTTGAAGATGGATGAAAAAGTCATAAGCCATGGAAACCTCTATAAGCTGGAAAACACAAGAAAATAAATTTTTCCCTAGAACGGATTACTGTAACACCTTGATTGTAGCCCAGGAAGACTGTTGGACTTCTAACCCACAGAACTATAAGACAGATTTGTGCTGTTTTAAACCACCATGTTCATGGTCACTGGGCTTCCCTGGTGGCTCAGAAAGTAAAGAATTATCTGCAATGCAGGAGGCCTGGGCTCAACCCCTGGATCAGGAAGATCCCCTGGAGAAGGGAATGGCTACCCACTCCAGTATTCTTGCCTGGAGAATTCCATGGACAGAGGAGCCTGATGGGCTACAGTCTATGGGGCCACAAAGAGATGGACAGAACTGAGTGACTAACATGATGATGGTCATCAGCGACGACAGCAATAGAAAGCCAGTGTCACGACAAAAGACCTTCCTAAACTCCACCCTTTTCTCTCCACCCACGCTCCCACCTGGCCAACCTGCCCCACCTCCCGCTTCTCCAGGTCCCTTCTCTCCTGCTCCATCCCTACCTTCCCCACCAGACCACCTTCCTCCTTGCCCCTTCTTAGATCCCTTGGCATCCACTCCACCTAGGCCACCTGCCTAAAGCTATTTCCCTTTCAGTCCTCCCATCTAGATGCTGGAGTTATCATCCAGAAACTCAGTTTAGATAAGGAGAATTCTCATTTAGAAGTTGTTTTGAGTGTCCTGTTGCCTAAGGACGTGGATCCAGATGCCTGCATCTGGCATCCAAGGTCACCAGCAGCTTCCTCCTTGGCCTTCCTCTCCACCTCTTCTCTTCCTGCCGCATGCCAGCCATAGGCTCCGTCGGTGCCCTGCCCTCCCCATCTCTCGAGCTTTGCCTGTGTTGCCTCCATCGCCTTGAATACTCTCCCAGTCCAAAGATGCTCAAGTAGACCCTCTTCTTTCAAGTCCCTGCTGCTTTGGGAATAATACCCCAAATCGCTCCCCTCTAAGATTGCTCACTGCCTGACTTGGCTTTCTCAGAGGTGAGAAGACCCTCTTCTATCTTGTCATTTGCTTATGGCCTTGTCCATTTGTCTCCCCTGGTCCATGCTAACTCCTGCACAGCAGGGATGGGCCTCGCTCATCTTTACTGAATGTACACACCTTTCCTTGAGAAATGCAGGTGGAGAGGGAGCACTTGGGAGCCGGTGGAGAAAGGCAGGGAGACGGAGACATCTGAGACCTTTGGCAAATAATCCCAGTGGCTAACTTTCTCCAGCACTTGACAGTTTTCTAATCACATACAAATCTACAAACACATTCGAGTCTCCGGTAGAATATTTTACCGAGAATCTTTAAATCCAGCTGCTGACATTTACTAAGGACTTGGACCTTAACACAAACCCCAGGAGGTAGGGGAAAATGCCAAAAGTTTCCCTACAGTGCAGCTAAAGAGAAGCAAAAATGAATGAGAAAGAAGTCATAAAGGAAGTTGTAGTTCTCACACGTTGCAGCTGGTGGAACAGCTACACATGAATTATCCTCTTGGCTCCTCGCCACCAGGTGGGGAGATGATCGCAATTTCCCTTCTGTTACAGATGATGAAAGTGTGGCTTAGACAGGGGGCGACCCCCTCAAGGTCACGTGGCCAGGAAATAGCAGAGCTGGGACTGGAACTGGGGCTTGATTCTGCAACCTGTGCTTTTCCCACACGTCCAAGGAAAGGATGCGCCCAGTATTTTGTCGCAGTATGGTTGATCCCACCCTGAGCCATATGGACTTAAAGGGTTTTCTCCATCTTCCCCACATCAAGTCCACTTGCATCCCAATTCTGTGTGCCTGGGCTGAGACCTATCCAGACCACCCGTCACAGGCTGAATTGTGCCCCATGTATTGAATTCTTAATCCTAGTACTTTAGAATGTAATCATATTTCAAGATAAGATCTTAAAGGAAGCAATTACATTAAAATGAGGTGTTTGAGAGGGGCCCATTTCCCAGGTGACTCAGTTGCAAAGAATTTGCAAAGCAGGAGACCCTGGTTTGATCCCTGGATCAGGAAGATCCCCTGGAGAAGGGAATGACAACCCAATTCAGTATTCTTACCTGAAAAATCCCACGGGCAGAGGAGCCTGGAGGGCTACAGTCCATGGAGTCATAAAGAGTCAGACACTACTGAGCACACACAGACACACACACACTCACTGAACCTATGAACGATGTCCTCATAAGAAGAGGAAATAAGGATACATGGAGAGACACCAGAAATGCGCACAGACAGAGCAGCAAGCCAAGAGAAGCCTCAGAAGAAACCAAACTTCTTGATTTCAGACTTCCAGCCTCCAGACCCATGAGATAATAAATCTCTATTATTTAAGCCACTTATACTGTTGTGAGTGTGCATCGTGAGTGTGATCAAATTGCCAATGTCTGTTTTATCACTGAAAAAGCAAGAGAGTTCCAGAAAAACATCTACTTCTACTTCACTGACTACATCAAAGTCTTTGACTATGTGGACTACAACAACCTGTGGAAAATTCTTCAAGAAATGGGAATGCCAGACCACCTGACCTGCCTCCTGAGAAATCTGTATGCAGGTTAGGAAGCAACAGTTAGAACTGGACATGGAACAATGGACTGGTTCCAAGTTGAGAAAGGAGTACATCAAGGCTGTATATTGTTACCCTGCTTATTTAACTTATATGCAGAGTACATCATGCGAAATGCTGGGCTGGATGAAGCACAGGCTGGAATCAAGATTTCTGGGAGAAATATCAATAACCTCAGATATGCAGATGACACCACCCTTATGACAGAAAGTGAAGAGGAACTAAAAAGCCTCTTGATGAAAGTGAAAGTGGAGAGTGAAAAAGTTGGCTTAAAGCTCAACATTCAGAAAAAGAAGATCATGGCATCTGGTCCCATCACTTCATGGGAAATAGATGGGGAAACAGTGGAAACAGTGACAGACTTTTGGGGGCTCCAAAATCACTGCAGATGGTGACTGCAGCCATGAAATTAAAAGACTCTTACTCCTTGGAAGGAAAGTTATGACCAACCTAGACAACATACTAAAAAGCAGAGACATTACTTTGCCAACAAAAGTCCGTCTAGTCAAAGCTATGGTTTTTCCAGTGATCATGTATGGATGTGAGAATTGAATATAACAAAAGCTGAATGCCAAAGAATTGATGCTTTTGAACTGTGGTGTTGGAGAAGACTCCTGAGAGTCCTTTGGGCTGCAAGCAGATCCAACCAGTCAATCCTAAAGGAAATCAGTCCTGAATATTCATTGGAAGGACTGATGCTGAAGCTGAAGCTCCAGTACTTTGGCCACATGATGCAAAGAACTGACTCAATGGAAAAGACCCTGATGCTGGGAAAGATTGAAGGCAGGAGGAGAAGGGGACAACAGAGGGTAAGATGGTTGGATGGCATCACTGACTTAATGGACATGAGTTTGAGTAAACTCCAGGAGTTGGTGATGGACAGGGAAGCCTGGTGTGCTGCAGTCCATGGGGTTGCAAAGAGTCGGACACGACTGAGCGACTGAACTGAACTGAACACTGCCGTACTTTGTTATGGCAGCCCTATGAAACTGATTGTTGTTGTCATTTAGTTGTTTAGTTGTGTCTGACTCTGTGACCCCATGGACTGTAGCCCGCCAGGCTCCTCTGTCTGTGGATTTTCCAGGCAAAAATACTGGAGTGAATTGCCATTTCCTCCTCTAGGGAATCTCCCCAAGCCAAGGATCAAACCTGTGTCTCCTGCATTGGCAGATGTATACACTACCTAAAGAGTAAACTGTAAGGCCATGCACACCTATTAGAATGACTAAGAAGAAAAAAGAAAGAAGGAAAATAAGCAGACAATTCCAAGTGTTGGGAAGGATGCAGGGCAACTGGAATTCTCATGCAGTCCTGGGGGAAAAGCACAATGGTGCAGCCACTTTGTAAAACAGTTTGGCCATTTCTTATAAAGTTAAATATACCCACGTGACCCATCCATTCTACTCTTAGGCATTTACCCAAGTTAAGCAAAACTCACATCCACATAAAACCTTGAACATAAATGTTTATAGCAGCTTGATTCACCATTACCCCCAAATGGAAATAACCCAAATGTCTTCCACCTGGTTAAAATTCTGTACCAGTCTCTGGTACATCCATACTATCGAAGGCTATGCAATAATAAAAAGGAGGGGGTGATTGGTTCATGATGCCTTTGATGGATCTCAAATGCATAATGCTAAGTAGAAGGGGACAGCAGAGGATGAGATAGTTGGATGGCATCAGCGACTTAATGGAGATGAACTTAAGAAAACTCCAGGAGATTGTGAAGGACAGGGAAGCCTGGTGTGCTGCAGTCCATGGGGCCAGAAAGAGTCGCACACATCTGAGCAACTAAACAACAAGAGGAAGGAGCCAGACTTTAAAGGCTACACATAATATGAGCTTCCACTCACATAACATCCATTTATGTAACATATAATCATACTATATGATTCCATTTATGTAACATTGAAGAAAAGGCAAAGTTAAAGAAATAGGACAGACCAGCGGTTGCCAGAAGTTGGGAATGGGGAGAGGGGTTGGTTACAAAAGAGAAACCCGAGAAAATATTTTAAGGTGTTACACCCATTCTGTATCTTGATTGTGAAAGTAGCTACATGACTACACCGTAAAGATGCATTTAATGGTCTGTAAATTTTTCAAGTGAATGAAAAGAATGTAAGAATGTAAGGCTGACATCAGCTCCCTTCATCTGTGCGGTGCCTGACAGTTTACTAAGCCTTTCCCGCCCACTCTCTTTCTGATCTTCTAGAACGCTGTCAGTCAGGCCACTGAGTAGAACTGCTTCACTTTATAGATGTGGCTCAGTGACCAATCTCAGGATTGGTAGCATGGCGATCCTAACCCAGCCCCTCTCACTCAGCCCCATTCTCTTTGTCCAGGCAGACATGGCACCCCCATCTCAGACCCTGGGAGAGACACAAAAGACAGAGACCGTGGGACCGTGCCTCGGGCACCCTACTCCCCTTAGGGAGGGGCTTATATGAGGCTGCTGGACCCACGGCTGTGCTCAGTGGTCATGGGCTGAGTATAGAACTGCATAGTCATGGTTCATTTGGGTCTTTATGGACTCGGGTAAGTATTTCCTGGAGCCAGGAGTCAAATTATTTTGCACAGTCATAGGTCTCTGTTAGCATGCTTTGTCTGTGTATTATTTAGGATAGGAACAGTAAAGTGTGTTGGTTTCAATAAGAGCAATACTTACCTCATGGGATCGTTGGGGAAGTTATGTAGCAAATGTGTTTAGCACAGCCTCTGCTCAGTTATTAGTTTGAATGAGGTGGGAAAAAACCAGAGCTGCAGATGAGAAAGCAATTTGAATAAGATGAGCAGTTGCTCCCGTTGGTCAAAGATTGAGGATGTTTCAGAGATGTGGAATTTTCAGTTTTATCACTCAAACAACTTCCACTCCCACCCTCCCCCCAGCCCCTGGTACTTAACTGTCATTCTACCTTCTGTTTCTATGAATTTCACTATTCATGGTTCCTAATAATTCCTATTCATGGAATTATTTAGCTTTGTGGTTTTGAGACTTAGGATTATGTCTTCAAGCTTCTGGGTTCCCTGGTGTCTGAGTGGTTACGAATTTGCCTGCCAGTGCAGGAGACGTGGGTTCCATCCCTGGGTCAGGAAGATCCCCTGGAGAAGGAAATGGCAACCCACTCCAGTATTCTTGCCTAGGAAATCTCAAGGACAGAGGAGCCTGGCTGGCTACAGTCCATAGGGTTGCAAAAGAGTCAGACTTGACTTAACAACTAAACAACAACAAACCTCAAACTTCATCCACATACCATCTGCCTATGTCAGAATTCCACTCCTTTTTAAGACGTAGTAATATTCCATCGTATGAATATACCACTTTTGTTTATCCCTTCATCCCTTGCTGAACACTTGGGTTGCTTCTACCTCTTGGCTGTTATGAATAATACTGCCATCAACATGGACATCCTTAAGCATCTGAAGTGTTGAACAATGTTATAGAGTAGAATGGGGGGCCCTTAGTGGGTAGGGAGTAAGGCTTCCAGAGTGGCAAAGGCTCTGTCCTTCAGAAACTTTGCCAGCATCCCACTTTGCAGTCTCTGCTGAGGATGGTAAGACAGCCCTTTGGAAGCAGCCCAGCTCCTCCCAGAGGCCCCTGAACTGGAAAGAAAGAAGCCCCCAGAGGATCAAGCTGCCAGGGAACCCAAGATCCTACACCAATCAGAGGCACCCTTGGAGTAATGAGCAGAGCTCCACCTCTTGCTCTCATACCTCTCTCCTGTTCAAAGGGAAAAAAAACTGAACCTGAATGGGAAAATGCCCAGAAAAGGGGTTAAAAATCAAGCAACTGGGTTCAAAGTTAGGACTCCCCTCTTCCTCCCACCCCACCACTTACTGATCTTTGATGCTAAATGCTGAGCTGGCTCCTCCCATGCCTTCCCACCACTGCCCTCTGAGGGGATGTATTACTAGCTCCACCATGCACACCCGGAAATTAAGGTTGGGAGGGGTTAAGGGAGGTCAGGAAAGGATGGGGGGCTGGGATTACAGCTTGGGTTTGTCAAGAGAGCCCAGAGGCCTTTCTGGGCCTTTCTCTCAGCCTCCTAAGTATGAGCTGTCAACTGCTGGGCGATCAGATCTCCAAGATTAACAAGTCAACAGGCTCTCAAGCCGCTATCTGAAGGTAAACAAGTCAGTATCACCTCCCGAGGAGTGTTTGCAAGTGACATTTTCCCTCTGCGGAGACAAAGGTGGAAATCTACACCTAATCCAGCCCAGGGCAGGGGTTCAGGTTTCTCTCAGGTAGGGAGCCTTTGCTGCCAGTCCCCTGGAGATCCTGGCTAGGCACTGTTTCCAGGAGGGTCTCCCCTTCAGCAGAGAAACTAGAGCAGAAGTCACAGAAACTCCAGATAAAGAGCCTTGGTCAGGGGGCGGGGGAGGGGGTAGGTTGGGAGGGCACTCGGCTTAAGCCAGGTCTGAACTATTTCCCTCTATCTTGCTCCCCAGGCATGCGGGCCCCCTGCAAGGCCCTAACTATACCGATCTTATCTCTTCCTTAGGAATTTTCCCACAGGGAGGCGGGAAAGGTCAGCAGTGTGTCCTGGGAATCCTGGAGCAGGCTCAGTCCCTTCTGCTGTCAAGGGGCCATGGCAGAGGTCACAGAACCCACACACACAGGTGCTCCACAGGTCCCAGTGTCCTTCTAAGACACAGTAGGGAGCTCTGAGTAGGGACCATGATGCCTGGCCTTCAAAACAGCTGAAAGTCAAATGCATTGGCAAGTTATAATAAGCTCCCATATGACAGGGTTTAAAACTGACCCAATCTGGGCATGAGGCAAAGGGCAGAAACTCCATCAGTGAATCTCACAAACAGAACGCTGAGTAAACGAAGGTGGGCCTGAGCAATTTCACTTATTTGACAGATGGAAAAAACAGGCAAATCTAACATGCGTGATCAAGTCAGGAGAGCAGCCACACTTTGGGAAGGCGGTTAGTGATTAGAAAGGGACAGGCAGAGGGGGCTTCTGTTGTTGTTCAGTTGCTAAGTTGTGTCCAACTCTTTGTGACCCAATGGACTGCAGCACTCCAGGCATCCCTATCCTTCGCAGAGTTTGCTCAAACTCATGTCCATGGAGTCAGTGATGCCATCCAACCATCTCATCCTCTGTTGTCCCTTTATCCTCCTGCCCCCAATCTTTCCCAGCATCAGGGTCTGAGAGCACAGGTAATTCTGTTTTTGAATTCAGAATTACCAGATTCTGGTTTTTGATCTGACTGCTGGCCTTACAGACTTTTCAGTTTGATCTAATTTATCCAGTTTAACATCCAACATAAAGTCTGTTTTAGTATGAAACATCAGTATTTTAAAAAATGTTAAAAATAAGTAGAAACACAGTGAACATAAAATCAGTTCAGTTCAGTCACTCAGTTGTGTCCAATTCTTTGCAACCCCATGGACAGCACACCAGGCTTCCCTGTCCATCACCAACTCCCGGAGCTTACTCAAACTTATGTCCATTAAGTCGGTGATGCCATCCAACCATCTCATCCTCTTTTGTCTCCTTCTCCTCCTGCCTTCAATCTTTCTTAGCATCAGGGTCTTTTCCAATGAGTCATTTCTTCACATCAGGTGGCCAAAGTACTGGAACTTCAGCTTTAGCATCAGCCCTTCCAATGAATAACAGGACTGATCTCCTTTAGGATGGATTGGTTGGATCTCCTTGCAGTCCAAGGGACTCTCAAGAGTCTTCTCCAACACCACAGTTCAAAAGCATCAATTCTTGGGCTCTCAGCTTTCTTTATGGTCCAACTCTCACATCCATACATGACTATTGGAAGAACCATAAGATACTGTCTATTAAATCCTGGGGAGAAGCCAGGGTCTGCTAGGGTTACTGCTGGGGTAGTCAAGAAGGTGTCACAGGTGCCCAAGAGGGGTCAAAGTGACTTTCTCATTGTGTGATTTCAAGGTTGTCCAAGCACTTGGGAAAACTTGAAGGAGGTGACTTATTCCCAGCCCCAGGTAAATGATTAAAATAAGCTAAGTGCAGAGAGTTGGGGGCTGGGGCAGGGGGCAGAGACAGTTGTGGGCTGGGACAGGTGGGCAAGCAAGAGGATGGGCAATGGGGGACCAGTAGAAGTCCCAGTCCAAAGCCTCGGTGCTGAGGATGAGCCAGGTAGGTGCTGGGAGGAGTCTGGGGATGCCCAAGCGCCAACCATTGGCAGAAGAAGGAGACACATAGAGGCCACTGGACTGGCAGGGAGGGCCCTCACTGCTGGTGTCGGGCTCTGGACTATGTACTCATCCAGACCTCAGGTCTAGTCTAGAATGGAAGCCAATGCCTTTACCTTCCCAGCTCAAGGTGATCTTGGGGAAAAGATCCAGGTCCTTAATTTGGGACCACCTAGGGGTCCCCCCATTCTCCCTAGATTTTCAGGGGCCCCTGGGAACCAACAGGATGCATCTGCCTGCTCTTCCACCCAAAGCTTGGTCTTCAAGGGTGAGCCCAGGACCCCACCCTCACCCATGGAAGCTGACCCACACAGTTGAGTCCAGGAAGACCTTCCAATCCGCACCCGGCCCCCCACTCCCAAAGTCTGAGCCAGAGGTTCCCGGACGCCTCCACAGGCACCTAGGTGGGCCTCCCGGGGCTGCTTTAGTATTAAGCGTTAATGATTAAATCCTGGTTCTCCATTAACCTCGCGGCCGGCCTTTGTCTCCAGCCGCCTCGGAGCCTCCTCCTTTGAAATGCCACATAAAAATGATAGATGCCTTTTCCTCCCTCGATCGGATCAACGGGTCCTGTTTCCCTTTAAAGTCTGCGTGGGCCGCACAGGGCGTGCCCCGCTTAAACTCAAGAGCCCAAGGCTGGCCTGGACTGCGGTCTGCCGTCCCACGAGATAAGCGCGCAGCTCTGGGGCACTGGAATGGGCCGAGGGGCACAGGGGGGCCACCGACCCCCGCTGGCCGACCAGTGCACTGAGGGCAGGGGAGGATTTGGAAGGACTTTTGGCGAGGATCATGTGGATGGAGTTAGTGGCATCAAGGCCAAGAAGAATGCACAGGGCAAAGCTTGCAAATGAGACCTGAATGAGAAGGGATGTGGGCATGGTTTGTAAATTCCAAATTCTGTCGCCTCCACTACCCAGAGCCGGGTGCCTGGACCAGAAGCATCCACCTCACCTGGGAACTTGTTAGAAATGTGGAATCCCAGGCGCACTGGGTCAGAATATGCACTTTGATTAGATTCCCTAGGTGACTTATGTGCACATTAGAGTTTGAGAAGTCTGGTCTACATAACCAGTGGCTCTGGTAATAATAGTAACAATCTTGGCTGATGTGGACTGAGTGCTTATCATGATCCAGCATGGTTTCAAGCACCTGATATGATTGTCCTGTTTAATTATTACACCCTGTCAGGTGTACCATTTTGCAGATGAAAAGGTTGAGGTCCAGGGAGATACTGGTGCCTTGCCAGATGTCACACATGTAGGGATTAGAAGCCCAGGTAGGATCAGCTTCACATACAAGCACCTTCTAGGTTAGCTTTGGTGTGTAGACACACAGCAGGCTGGGGACTATCCTTTGGAATAACCAGGGGCCAGCTCCTCCTGGCGGCTTGATGTGCACCCAGCTGAGATGGGCTAGTAGCAAGCACGCTTGATGGGCTTCTCCCGTCGCCCACCTCCATCTGCTGGAGATAACCTGACACATCTAGGCCCCACCCTCCAGCTTTTAGGAAGAAATACTGGTGCTGGATATAAGCAACCACCACTGAACACATAGCCCCAGGTCCTCTGTGGCACCATGAAAGGGTTAAGTTAGGGCTCAGCCACTACATAAATCTGTGTTTATCTGCGGCAAAGTAAGCTATTTAGGTTTCTGATTTACAATCCTTGGTTTTCATAAAAGTCAGTCATTCCCAGTAAAAGAATGTGGGTTAGATTTATAGGATCTGCGTTAGTCTTTAAAGCCCAAAGCTGGTCTATGACTCACCCTTCGTAATGTTTTTGCTCTAGTCCGGAGATATTCATGCGCAAAGAGAAAGATTCAGATCTCTGCCCTTAAAATAAGACTTTTGGGGGAACTAATTATAATGGCGTCAATTGTACTATGCTTGTAAATTTGCCGTCCTTGGGGCCCCCTAGAGCCTGTTTTCCAGGGTTTTTATTCGTCAATAAAAGGCGCTCTGGTTTGCAGCTTGGCATATAAGACCTCCATTGGTATGAGCGAATGTTTTTTCCTACCAAAGTATTAGAAATAAACAGCCCACCAGTGGGAAGGCAGAAAAAAATTATAAGCAACGAAAATAAATCTTGGAATGTTTGCATTTGGTGACTTCAATAAAATCGGTCACTTAGTCCAACAGCTCAACTGGCAACGTGGAGCCAGCCTGGTATTTTTATTTTAATTTGCGTTTGTGTTCTGCCAGTGTGAAATGGGGTCAAGGCAAGCCACGGTGGAAAAAGACTTTGATGTTTCCTTGAAAAATATTTTGCACTGTGACTTATGGTATTTAGTGTCCTTCTTCCCCTCCCAACCCCCGGCCCCCAACAAGCTGCATGTCTAACCCATGACCATCACATGTGATAAAATATAGCCATCATCAACACTCCTCCTTTCAACTCTCCCCCTTCCCCGATGAAGTCAGAATTCAAGGCAGAATGTCTTAACAATGCAAAGTAAAAGTGCTGATCAAGATAATCAAGTATGATTAAAGCGGTCGGAGAAAACCAAACTTTTTAAACTTTCTCCAAGACAAAGTCAAGGTAAGGGGCCGAAGTGCAAGGAGGGTGGGGGGAGAAGCTCCTATGGGCTGGGCTGGCGGTCAGTTCAAATAGAACTGGGTTAGGAGGGAAAGGTTTGCCAGCCAGGTAAGAAGCAGAGAAGGATGGAATGAAAAGGATAGCAGAGAGCAATGAACCCAGAATGAAAGTGAGTTCTTCTTCAACAAATATGAAGACGACTTGATTATGTGTGCAAGAGCTTTAATTCTATCTCAACACAGTCTGAGATTGTGCACGGGAGAGTGAAAGAGTCAGGCAGGAGAGGTTTGCTGTGGACCTACCAGGTGCAAGCTGAGGCCCCCTGGGACAGGTAGATAAGTATGATTGGCTCTTGACCTTTTCCCAGACTAGTACCTGGGCATCTTCCTTAATTCATCGTCACCTTCACCTCAGTGCAGGGTATGATGATAAGAAGGTCATTTGGGGCTTTCAAAAATGAACAGAATGTGGTCTCTGCCCCCAGAGTTCAATGGCACAGAGAAGAACTATACAGATGGCTCCAATGTGCCATATACACAGGGACTAGGGCAGTAAAGAAACCAAGGAAGGCTTCATGGAGGAGGTGGTGTTTCTGTGGCTCTTGAAGACTCAGTAGTAATTTGACATATAGAAATAAGGAACAGGGATAATCCAGGGAGAAAGAAAAATGAAAAAAAAAAGTTTAGGAGGGTGTTGGTCTGTGTGGAAAGAGGCGGGAACCTTTTGTGGATGCTTCATGGCATGTGAGACGAGAGGGTATAGGCCTGGTATGGGCCATCTTGAACCCTTATTAAGGAGTCTAGGTGGATCCTTCAAGTACTGGAGGCCTTCCCTGACCCACCAAGTCTGAGGTCTATGGTCCTTTTGTGGCCCAAGACACACGCAGCCTCCCTTCCTATTACAGCCCTTTTTCACCCTTGCAATTTAGCTTCATGATTATCTCCTCCATCAGCTCATGAGCCCCAAGAGTCTTGTTCACTGTTTGCAATCCCAGCCCCTAACACAATGCCCAACGCATAATAGATAGTTAAGAAACACTGGATGCAAAATAAATGAGATAACAGTTTTCACAAAAATAAATTAAAAGCTTGTAGCAAGGACAGACAGCTTGGAGGCAGGCTTCAGAGAATTTGGATTTGGGGTCTAGGGTAGACTGGAATCCAGAGAACCAGTAGGCAGAGATCCTAAGAATTGGCAGGCAGCTGGGGGTACGGTCTGCTGGGGGTGAGAAATGGAACAGATAGGGGAGCCAGGATGCTGAGAAGTTTAGAAATGACAAGAGAAGCATGGCAAAGGAATGAATCAGTGAATGACTTCAATCAGAGATGTACTGCATTTGAAGTGTACGGCTGACTCCAAACAGAGGGTTTGCAGCCATCAGGTAGAAATGTAGCACAGAAACATCTGCACAGAGAGTTCCAAAAGAGACAACGCAGAGAGAAAGCCAAAATTGCAGCCTGAAAGGTTGCCTATTTTTAGGAGAGGAGCTGGTACATCAGACACTAAATCCAAAATTCCCTTTTCTATAATCTCTATCTTCTCTACCTATTTTAGTTGAAATCACTTTGGACTCACAGTGCATCTGCCAATTTTCCCCCTGACCTTGTTTTGATCTTAAAGCCTCATAAATCGGAGGCCTCTCTAGGCATGCACTGCCCCCGCTGTCCCCCGCCCCAACAACTTGGGAAACAGCCTGGCTGGCAGCATCCTTGAACTTTGTATCACATTGTGATGAACGGTCCTGGACAATGAACTGCCCTGCCCTTCCCTCGCCTTGGCTCTTCTGCCATCCCTAGACACAAATTATCTGCTGAGAGAGCTTATAAAAGCAGGTGTTTTCAGCTCACACATTGGAGCTAGCTGGGAGGATACTTGTGTCATGAAACAAGGCATTGGCCTCATAGCCTGGGAGCAAGGAAACAGAAATGTAATTGACCAGGGCCAGAGACGACAGTGAGGGAGAAGAATGATGGCCAGGATGGAGTGACGGGCAGGACGTGAACATTCTAAACTGGGAGAGACTGGCCTGAATTTGAGTGTTCAAAAGGAGTATTTGTGTATTTGTGTAGATCACAAGTATTTGTGTAGATCACGAGTGTGAGGATAAGGAAGGAGGGGTGACCGAGGGAGCAGTGCCTGGGGAACCATGTCAGCCTGCGGCCAGGACCTCCACCCGGACAACCAGCCAGGAAGGGCCTTTGGCAGGGTAGGGAGAGAGGGAGGGGAGTTCAGGGGTCCCACGTGACTAGAAGACAATACAGAGCTGGACTCTGGGTCAGTGGCAACTTCCTAACCTCTGCCAAGCTATGTCTCCAGCAAAATAATCATTTCTCTGGGCAGAGTGTCCAGGGTAGTTTGGGAACACTGGAACGTTCACCCCCCCCACCTCCTGTCACCCCCGAAGGCCAATACAGAACAGAAGGTCCTCAGCTCCCCAGTGGAAGGCACCCCAGTCAGAAGTGCCTATGGTGGCCTCAGGTCATCCCCAGCACTACTCAAAAAGCTCCTAGAATCTGTGCCTCACGCTCCCTGCTGTTGTCCATGCCATACTCTGGTCAGCAGAGGCTGCTGAGATGAACTGACCCTCGTTCGCAGAGAATTTATTTGCATTTCTAGAAGCAGGCATGCTCTTATAGGAAGGATCCTCCCACGGGTAAACAGCAGTTGCTCTCGTAATGTGTAGGATCAGCCGAGACTTAGGGTCCAGTTGTAGAAATGGCGACACCTTGGTGGAATTGTCAGAGTCTGGGGGCTTAGTCCTGGTGGGAGTCTTACAGCACATTTAAGGTAATTTTAAAAGAAACTCTTGTACCTATGGTGTGAAACAACATTTAAGCCGTTTTGATGTGTTGACTCAGTGGCATTCAGTACATCCACAGTGCTGTGCAGCGATCATCACGATCAAATTCTAGAATATTTTTATCACCCAAAAGGAAACCACGTGTCCATTAAGCAGTTCTCCCCAATCTCACCTCCCCTGCGCTCCTCGCAACCACTGATCTGTTTTCTGTCTCTGTGGATTTGTCTATTCTGGATATTTTATATAAATGAAATCTTACCGTATGGGGCCATCTCATTGGACTTCTTTCACTGCGTATAATTTTTCAAGATTCATCCATATTGTAGCTTGTAGCAGGACTTCATTCCTTTTTATGGCCAAATAATATCCACTGTATGCAGATACCTTATTTTGTTTATCCACCTATCCATTGATGTACATTTGAATCCTTTCCCACCTTTTGGTTATTGTGAATGATGCTGCTTGTGAACATTCACGTGCAAGTTTTTATTTGAGCACCTGTTTTTTTTTTTTTTTGATCTATACCTAAGAATAGGATTGTTATATTGTATAGTAATTCTACGTTTAACCTACTAAGCAACTGCCAAAATGTTTTATTTAATGGCTACACCGTTTTACATTTCCACCAGTAGTGTAGGAGGGTGCCACTTTCTCTACATCTTCACCAATACTTGTTATTTTCCTTTTGTTTCATTTGTTGCCATCCTGGTGTGTGTGAGGGGGATCTCACTGTGTTTTCATTTCCATCTCCCTATTGACTAAGAAGGTTAAGTATCTTCATGTGCTTGTTGGTTATTTGTGTATCTTCTTTGGAGAAATGCCCGTTCAAGCCCTTTACCCATTTATAAATTATTTATTAATTGGGTTGTTTGCCTTTATTATTATTCGGAGAAGGCAATGGCACCCCACTCCAGTACTCTTGCCTGGAAAATCCCATGGACGGAGGAGCCTGGTAGGCTGCAGTCCATGGGGTCGTGAAGAGTCGGACAGGACTGAGCAACTTCACTTTCACTTTTCACTTTCATGCATTGGAGAAGGAAATGGCAACCCACTCCAGTGTTCTTGCCTGGAGAATCCCAGGGACGGGAGAGCCTGGTGGGCTGCCGTCTATGGGGTTACACAGAGTCGGACACGACTGAAGCGACTTAGCAGCAGCAGCAGCAGCATGCATATATAACATATATTCTTTATATATACATATATATATATAGTGTGTGTGTGTGTGTGTGAGAGAGAGAGAGAGAGACAGAGCAAGACTTGAAGATGCTATCACCTTGAAGATGGAGGAAGAGACCACAAGCCAAAGAATGTAGGAGGCTTCTAGAAACTGGAAGAAGCAATGAAACAGATTCTCCCCTAGAGCTTGTGGAAGGAACACAGCCCAGAGGACTTCATTATTTTAACCTAATGAGACCTGTTTTGGACTTATGACCTCTAGAACTGTAAGATAATAAATTTGTGTTAGGATTTAAGCCATGGAATTTGTGGTAATTTATTACAGCATTGTGTGTTAAGCTGCTTCAGTCCTGTCCAACTCTTTTTGACCCCATGGATGGTAGCCCACCAGGCTCCTCTGTCCATGGGATTCTCCAGGAAAGAATACTGGCAGGGGTTGCCATTTCCTTCTCCAGGGGATCTTCCCAGCCCAGGGATAGAACCCACAGCTCTTATGCCTCCTGCATCAGCAGATGGATTCTTTACCACTAGCACCACCCGGGGAAGCCCAATTACAATCCTAACAGGAACCTAACACAGGAGGAGCAGGTGGAAGATCCTCCCACCTCCTTCTGCATGGGGAAACCTGGGGTTACAGATCTGAGAAGAACTTTGTGTGACCACATTTGCTCTCTCCAGGAAGACCATCTTTCAGAAATCCCAGGTTTCTCCTAGATGGGGAGGTAGCATAAATGACTTGTGATTTACTGTCCAGGATTCACTCAGAGAGGTAGCATCAGGGATTTATTGTAAGAACTGAGTGTTACTCAATATTGAAAACTGGTAGGACATTCTCTGAAAGGCTGTTGCCTCTGGTATCGAGTTTGAGGTTGATTAGGCTTTCAGAGCAGCAGGTTTGAAAAGAAGGCTGTTGTGAAGCAGAGGAGAGCAAGGGTCAGCTGGGATCTGCCTGGGAACTGGAACCAAAAGCTCTCTCTCCCATGCAGCCTTGATGACGCAGGTGACCTGCTGGAGAAACCATGTCTTGTGCCATAGAGGTCGTAGGCACCTGGCCCAGGACTTGGAGAAGTTGAAGCAGGAGACCCAGCAGAGCTGCTGAAGCTACTGGTACACGTGCTACTGTGAGTGTCAACAAAGTGAGTCAGTGAAGCAGTGCCACAGACATGGGCTGCACCGTTCCCTAGACTGACCTTCAAAGCCTGAGATGTCTACTGCACCACCCATGCTTTGCAGTAGCTGTTTCATGCTCTGAAGGTCAGCCTAAGGAACGGTGGCAGTTCATCCATACACTGGTATATCCATACAATGGAATACTACCCAGGCATAAAAAAGAATAAAGCACTGACATACTACAACATGGATGAACCTTGAAAACATTATTGTAAATGCAAGAACCAGTCTCCTATTGTATGATTCCATTGATACAAACATTTAAAATAGGCAAATGCATAGAGACAGAAAGCAGATGAGAAATTTCTTAGAGCTGCTGCTGCTGCTCAGACACTTCAGTCGTGTCCAACTCTTGAGAACCCATGGACAGTAACCCACCAGGCTCCTCTGTCCATGGGATTTCCCAGGCAAGAATACTGGAGTGGGTTGCCATGCCCTCCTCCAAGGGATCTTCCCAACCCAGGGATCAAACCCAGATCTCCTGTGTCTCCTGCATTGCAGCAGAATTCTTTACCACTGAGCCTCTGAGGAAGCCCTTCTTAGGGCTAAAGGGTTAAGAATAAAGGGAAGTGAAGTCGCTCAGTTGCGTCCGACTCTTTGCAACCCCGTGGACTGTAGCCCACCAGGCTCCTCCGTCCATGGGATTCTCCAGGCAAGAATACTGGAGTGGGTTGCCATTTCCTTCTCCAGGGGAATCTTCCCAATTCAGGGATTGAACCCTGGTCCCCTGCATTGCAGGCAGATGCTTTAACCTCTGAGCCACCAGGGAAGCCCCAGTAAGAATAAAAGGAGAGTGACTGCTAATGGACCTAGAGTTTCTCTTTTGGTGTAATAACAATGTTCTACAATTGCCTGTAGTAATGATTGCACCACTCTGTGACTGTACCAGCAACCACTGAACTGTAGGTACAAAGTATATGATTGCATTGCATGATGTGTGCATTACACTTCAATAAAGCTGTTAAAAAATCATGCCACTAGTGAAGAGTGAAGCACATGGTCCTGCTAGGGTTTATTTTTTGACTCCAAAGCCATCTCCCTCCTTAGTATTAGCAGATCCCCAACCTCACAAGGTAGAAGAATCACATGATGAGTTTGTGAAACATACAGACTCTCTTGTCCCCTTGCCAGAGTCCAGTTCAGTAAAGGCAGTGAGGTTCAGGGAATCTTTGTGCTCCACAAGATCCACGTGAGTTGAGTGCAGGTGGTCTGAGAAACCGATATCCCCTGCTTGATATAGTGACGGTGTCGGCATCTCAGAGCCAAACATGGCTCCCAATAGTCAATAAGATTAGGGGAAGTGGAACTTACAGAGGTCAGGTTTTTTAGTGGTTTTTTGTTGTTTTGTTTTCCAGAGGCTGGGTAGATGTAAAGGAGGGAAGGAAAAAGAGAGGGACATGGATGCTCGTAGACCAGGAGATTGTATTGGAAGAAGATACTAAGTCAGAGGGCTTCCCAGGTGGTGCTAGTGGTAAAGAACCCACCTGCTAATGCAGGAAACGTAAGAGATGAAGGTTTGATCCCTGGGTCGGGAAGATCCCATGGAGGAGGGCATGGCAACTCAGTCCAGTATTCTTGCCTGGAGAATCCATGGACAGAGGAGTCTGGTGGTCTACAACCCATGGGGTCGCAAAGAGTCAGACACGACTGAAACGATTTAGCACACACGCACGCACTTAATCAGAAATCCATCTGAGGGAAGGCATACCAGAGAAGAAAGGAATGTCAACAGCATGTGGAAATTACTCCAAAGAGGAGAGGGAAAGCAAATACTCACACACTAGCGGAGTTGACCACCTGCCTGAGGCTTTCAGGAGACTGGCTTCAAATTCAAGTATAATCCTTGAGAGAAAGAGAATTTCAGTGAACCTGAGGTAACGTCAGTTCTCTGGGGCTTCTTTTTGAAGAACTAATCTGAACAAGTTTGGAAAGCACCCAGCGGTGGAGGTTAAATTTCAATCTTTTTGTGCGCTTACGTCTCTGTTCTCTTTACCTCTGCCTTGAAGTGGAAATGATTGATGCCTAAGTAACTTCAACTAGTGAGTAATGTTTACTCAGACTGCAGGGGAACAAGATAGGGCTTAAAAACGAGGTGGACATTTTTCCTTTGAATGGCGCAAGTTGAGCCTTTGAAAGTCAAGTGTATTCCCAATTGCTCAGTAGAATAAAGAGCAAGGGGCCAGCAGGCGAAAGGTCTCCTGCAAATGATCAATGTACAGTAGTTAAGTGGAACTCAAATAGTCTCAGAAAGCCACCTGAGTTAAGGCCCCAAATGATAAATATTGACTCATTTGGGGGAATATCTTAGGTCTTGTGGTGAGCCCTTTTGACCCAGGAACTGAAGGGCTTTGTAAATAAGCTTCTGAAGTTCTGAGGAAAGAGACAAGTCATGTTCCCATATTCTAAACTCTCTCTAGATAATGCCCACACCCTCTCACAGGCAAGGGAGCCTGGCAAGGAAAGGGAACCTCCCTTGACACCAGTGATGGGGTGATGTCCACTAGAGTCCAGTCTCTCCTGTGTATGGGCTGCTTCCGCCCAGTTGGTGCATGCTGACCTGTAGAAGTCAACAGAACTCAGACCAATCCAAAATACACCCAGTGATTAGGCTGGGTACACTATGATTCAGTCTGAAAATACACATGCAACAACAGGAGGGACTTCCCTGGTGGGTCAGATGGTAAAGCGTCTGCCTACAAAGCGGGAGACCCGGGTTCAATCCCTGGGTCAGGAAGATCTCCTGGAGAAGGAAATGACAACCCACTCCAGTATTCTTGCCTGGAAAATCCCATGGATGGAGGAACCTGGTAGGCTACAGTCGATGGGGTCGCAAAGAGTCAGACATGACTGAGCGACTTCACTTTCTTTCTTTCATTTGCAAGGATATTCTAACAATTGACTTGGTTGTCTTTGAACCTATGGATTGAAGATTGGGCAAAGGACCTACACTCTCCTGGGAAGTAAAGTTATAATTTTCTGGGCTCTGAGTGATAGGTCCAGCAGGATGAGGAAACAGCCCTCTCTTCTTTGTCTGTGGGGTGAGGTTGGAAGAAGAGCTGGGGGGTCTCTATACACACTGTCTCCCACCTACCCTCCAATGGTCTCTGGATTTGGAGGGCAAGAGGGCGGCAATCTATACTGAGAGAACTAACAAGTTCATTGCCACCATTCCCATCACACTGTGACCAGCTGGTGCTCAGGTCCTAATGTGAAAGGGAAGGAGGGATGGAGGAGACTCCAGAGCTTCTAAAGGGGGTGGGCTTAGATGGAGCGGTTGGGCTAGAAAGGGCGCCCTGGCTGTTTTAGCAAGGAATCTCACCAGACACTTATTTTCTCTTATATTTTAAGATTTGTGTTTTCTTTGTCCCCCCGAGTGGGTGGAAGGATCAGATCATGATTGCTTTACTCTCTGGCTGTTATATAGCAATTTTGTTTGGAATCTCAACTCCAGAACACTTCCATATTTAACTCCTTCATATTTTAAGCATTTGTGTTTTTATTCCGGCCTCTCTATTCCTGTTAAATTTTTTAATAAAGTCTTTTATCTTTGAAAAATTTTTTTTTTTCTCAATCATTCCCTTCCATCAGTAGCTAAGAAACAGGATGGATTTTCCCCAGGGGCGTAGATGGGAACATTAATATCATCAACCATAGCTTCCAGAGCATTATGATCCCCTCTCTTCTCCCCCCTTGGGTTTATTTGAGAGAGAAAGACCGAGATTAAGATCAGATCAGATCAGTCGTGTCTGACTCTTTGCGACCCCATGAACTGCAGCACGCCAGGCCTCCCTGTCCATCACCAGCTCCCGGAGGTCACCCAGACTCACATCCATCGAGTCAGTGATGCCATCCAGCCATCTCATCCTCTGTCGTCCCCTTCCCCTCCTGCCCCCAATCCCTCCCAGCATCAGAGTCTTCTCCAATGAGTCAACTCTTCGCATGAGGTGGCCAAAATACTGGAGTTTCAGCTTTAGCATCATTACTTCCAAAGAAATCCCAGGGCTGATCTCCTTCAGAATGGACTGGTGGGATCTCCTTGCAGTCCAAGGGACTCTCAAGAGTCTTCTCCAACACCACAGTTCAAAAGCATCAATTCTTCGGCGCTCAGCCTTCTTCACAGTCCAGCTCTCACATCCATACATGACCACAGGAAAGACCATAGCCTTGACTAGGAGAACTTTTGTTGGCAAAGTGATGTCTCTGCTTTTGAATATGCTATCTAGGTTGGTCATAACTTTCCTTCCAAGGAGTAAGCGTCTTTTACTTTCATGGCTGCAGTCACCATCTGCAGTGATTTTGGAGCCCAGAAAAAGAAAGTCTGACACTGTTTCCACTTCTTCTCCATCTATTTCCCATGTAGTGATGGGACCAGATGCCATGATCTTCGTTTTCTGAATGTTGAGCTTTAAGCCAACCTTTTCACTCTCCACTTTCACTTTCATCAAGAGGCTTTTGAGTTCCTCTTCACTTTCTGCCATAAGGGTGGTGTCATCTGCATATCTGAGGTTATTGATATTTTTCCCAGCAATCTTGATTCCAACTTGTGTTTCTTCCAGTCCAGCATTTCTCATGATGTACTCTGCATATAAGTTAAATAAACATGGTGACAATATACAGCCTTGATGTACTCCTTTTCCTATTTGGAGCCAGTCTGTTGTTCCATGACCAGTTATAACTGTTGCTTCCTGACCTGCATACAGATTTCTCAAGAGGCAGATCAAGTGGTCTAGTATTCCCATCTCTTTCAGAATTTTCCACAGTTTATTGTGATCTACACAGTCAAAGGCTTTGGCATAGTCAATAAAGCAGAAATGGATGTTTTTCTGGAACTCTCTTGCTTTTTCCATGATCCAGCGGATGTTGGCAATTTGATCTCTGGTTCCTCTGCCTTTTCTAAAACCAGTTTGAACATCAGGAAGTTCACGGTTCACATATTGCTGAAGCCTGGCTTGGAGAATTTTGAGCCTTACTTTACTAGCGTGTGAGATGAGTGCAATTGTGCGGTAGTTTAAGCATTCTTTGGCATTGCCTTTCTTTGGGATTGGGATGAAAACTGACCTTTTCCAATCTTGTGGCCACTGCTGAGTTTTCCAGATTTGCTGGCATATTGAGTGCAGCACTTTCACAGCATCATCTTTCAGGATTTGGAATAGCTCAACTGGAATTCCATCACCTCCACTAGCTTTGTTAGTAGTGATGCTTTCTAAGGCCCACTTGACTTCACATTCCAGGATGTCTGGCTCTAGGTCAGTGATCACACCATCATGATTATCTGGGTCATGAAGCTCTTTTTTGTACAGTTCTTCTGTGTATTCTTGCCACCTCTTCTTAATATCTTCTGCTTCTGTTAGGTCCATACCATTTCTGTCCTTTATCGAGCCCATCTTTGCATGAAATGTTCCTTTGGTATCTCTGATTTTCTTGAAGAGATCCGTAGTCTTTCCCATTCTGTTGTTTTCCTCTATTCCTTTGCATTGATCGCTGAAGAAGGCTTTCTTATCTCTTCTTGCTATTCTTTGGAACTCTGCATTCAGATGTTTATATCTTTCCTTTTCTCCTTTGCTTTTTGCTTCTCTTCTTTTCACAGCTATTTGTAAGGCCTCCCCAGACAGCCATTTTGCTTTTTTGCATTTCTTTTCCATGGGGATGGTCTTGATCCCTGTCTCCTGTACAATGTCACGAACCTCATTCCATAGTTCATCAGGCACTCTATCTATCAGATCTAGGCCCTTAAATCTATTTCTCACTTCCACTGTATAATCATAAGGGATTTGATTTAGGTCATACCTGAATGGTCTAGTGGTTTTCTCTACTTTCTTTAATTTCAGTCTGAATTTGGCCATAAGGAGTTCATGGTCTGAGCCACAGTCAGCTCCTGGTCTTGTTTTTGCTGATTGTATAGAGCTTCTCCATCTTTGGCTGTAGAAGTACATAAATCATGATGGAATTCTAACAAATGTATGTGGTGTGTGTGTATACAGACTCAGTCAGGGGATCCAAGAACCCAGAACCATGTGTGCCGACCCACAGAGAGAACCTGACTTCCTGGGCTCCATCGTGACACGTGCTGACCTTGTGGTAGCAATGTGCTCCCCTGTGACACCGCTTTCTGTCAGTTACAGGGTGCCCATGAAGCTGCTACAAGGATGCGAGAATAACCAACCCCACAGGAGGACAGGAGGGACCTTAAACTTTATGGAAAGAAAAAATAAGACCCATGGCTAGAGGGTCAAGATGGGTGATTATCCCAAGAGGAGGCTGCTAAGATGTAGCAATGACAAGACTGGAGTTACGAGAATGCAGGTTCACCTTTACCATCTAGGAGTCCGTCCCTGGGTGGGCGTCAGTTTTCTCATCTATGGGGGTAATAGTGCCCTTCAGATTCATGTGACTGAGATTGGAGATGGAATAAAGGTTCCCCCCAGTTCAGTTCAGTTCAGTCACTCAGTTGGGTCCGACTCTTTGTGACCCCAGGGACTGCAGTACGCCAGGCTTCCCTGTCCATCACCAAATCCTGGAGCTTACTCAAACTCCTGTCCATCATGTCAGTGATGCCATCCAACCCTCTCATCCTCTGTGGTCTCCTTCTCCCGCCTTCAATCTTTCCCAGCATTAGGGTCTTTCAAATGAGTCAGTTCTTTGCATGAGGTGGCCAAAGTATTGGAGTTTCAGCTTCAGCATCAGTCCTTCCAATAAATATTCAGCACTGATTTCCTTCAGGATTGACTGGTTGGATCTCCTTGCAGTCCAAAGGACTCTCAAGAGTCTTCTCCAACACCACAGTTCAGAAGCATCAATTCTTCAGTGCTCAGCTTTCTTTATAACCCCCGACCAAAGATTAAGTTAAGGATTTTCAACTGGGAAGATTCTCCTGGTGAGTCCAACGTAATCACAGGGTTCTTAGATGAGGGAGAGAGAACAGAAAGTCAGAGGAGGAGACATGAGACAAACAGAGATGAGAGGATTTGAGGAAGGGACCACAAGAGAAGAAATGTAGGCACCTCAAGAATTCAAAAAGGAAAGAATGGATCCCCAGCAAAGCCTGTAGAAGGAGCACAGCCCCGGGACCCCCTTGATTTTAGCCCCACAAGCTGGTGTTGGACAACTGACCTCCAGGACGGTAAGGTAAGAGGTTTGTATTGTTTAAGGCACATTCACTACATTTGTGTTGATTGGTTACATCATCAATAGAAAACTAGTACACGCATTAAAATAAAATCATGGATGTTCCAGTTCTTTGAGAAGGGCTTCCTGCATGAAAATCGGAAATGTTTGGGCAGCCGAGAGACGTGGAGGGGCGGAGCTGGCCTCTGGATTGGTCAGACTCACCCTCCTTATTGATTCTGGCCCTCTCTAGGCGGATAAAACTCCCAAACAGCTGGATGCTAGCATCATCCTTCCTGCACCCACAGAGGCATGTACTACTGAAGCCATCCCACCACCAACAGAAATTAGGAGCCCCTCCTTTCCCTTTCCACCAGCTCTGGAATCTTTGGCAGTTCTCAACCCTGGTGTCACACTAAAATCTCCTGGAGAGCTTTGAAAACATTTTTGAGAATGGTGTCCACCTTCAGAGGATCAGATGGGCTCAGTCTGCAGCGTGGCTCAGGCCTCAGCATTTTTGAAACACTCCCATAGAAGCATCCGGTGTGCAGCCGGAGCTGGGAGCGGCTAGCCAAGAGGGGCTACCGCTTGGGTCCGCGGGAGAGTGGCACCCCCTCACTCACAGGGATGCTGGTGTCCAATTTCTCCCAGCCCCCGCAGCCTGCCTGGCGTCAGCTTTGCCCACTAAGCCAGCTCCTCCCAGACAGGCAGGCTAAACCATAAATTTTAATTCAAAACTTTTCCTTTTTATTATTTTCAAAGGCTCAAGGCCCTACACGAGATGAAAAACTTTTCTGACGCTGAAACCTGCAGAAAAGAAGAGAACGTCTCTGCAAGTTCCCCTTTGACAAGATGCGTCATATTTCAGCAGCCCCATCCCCTGTACATACACACAAACACGCACACACACTCACATGTTAAACTAGTTATTCTTTGCATCTGTGGATACTGTTCTATCCAATTTCGAGGCCACTGACTTTGCTCTGCTAAACTCTTTGTGTGGCGGCTCCTTCTCTGGGGCCAAATGGAAAAAAAATCCAGATAATCGTGGATAATGTAAGTGCTGACAGGTCCGGGCGCACGGCTCCACCTGTACGGGCTGCCTCCTCATTGAGACCCACAAACGAGCCCCAGCACGACTCACCGCGGCTCCTCGTTGGCGTGAGCTCACCTGCATTCCCGGGTTGTTTTGTTTCTTGACTCTGCACCCGCCCGACGCCCTGTGCCTGAGACTGACTGAGCCCCTTCTGGCTGGCCTCCAGCCTGGAGCCTTGAAAACCCGAAAACCCGAGGCTGAAGCCTTGCTTAGCACCTGGAGGGCAGTCCTGGTCCTGCTCAGTCTCTCTGGCCTGAGCCTGGGAGTGGAGGGACCAACCTTGAGGTCACGCGGCCCCAGGCAGTGAGCACTTGGTCTGGGAGCCCTCAGAAACACACAGGGCCCTGGTGAACTGGAGAAGCTGGGTCCAGTAGGTCTGGTGTGGACCCAAAGTGCTGTATTTCTCACAAGCTCCCAGAGGAGGCCAATGAGCCTGGTACCTGGACCACACCTCTAGTAGAAAGGCCTGGGGGTTTCTAATGGGTTTCGCATCTAGGACCAAACTCAGCTGGAGCTTTAACAGAAATATCACTTGCTTATAGGCAGACAAGCTCCAAAGGGAGCCATGCGGGACACTTGAAGGTCAGCACAGCAAGGTGACCCATTTATGGTTGTAGCTGATGTATGGATGTAGCCGTGATGTTGCTGCCCACAGGCAACCGGTGGAAGAGGCCTCCTGTCTCTCTCCCTTCCAGCCTGTACCCCACAGCCCAGAAGCTGAGACAGCATCCCCTTGTTAGATTCCTTCTATAGCTCCCTTAGACTAGATGAGACCTTCCCAAAGTCTGGGGCAACATGTTGGGTCTCTCCCTCGGGTCTCAACCCACCTCTCCAGCCTGAACCTGCTGCCCCACATCCCTGACCCTGACCCCTGTCCTCTCTCAGGCCAGGACCCCCGACACCCCATCCTGGTTGGAGGCTGAGCTCGGAGCCACCCCCGCTGTGTGGGCTCCCCACCTTCCGCTAGAATGATCCCTGTGTCCCCAGGGCTTGAAACACCTTGTTCAGACCCCTCCTCTGCAGCTTTCCTTGTTGTGCTATAATTGTCTCCCCTGCCCGCCTCTGAGTACCTTAAAAATAGCACCTGACAGGCATGCGGGTCAGTCGCAGGCAGTCAATACCTGTTTAAAATATAAATAGGGCTAGCTGGCTCCCCGCTGTGCACAGAAGAAATCCTTCCCTAACAATATAACAAAAACCAGCCCAGTTCAGAGCCCAGGAGGCAGAAAGGGCATTCTCAGTACAGGAGCACAAGCTGGGCAGAGAAGGACTGTGCTGAGATAAGAGGAGATAGATGAAAAGTCATGTCTCGCTCTGACACTCCCCCTTAATCTTCTTTCCTAAAGAAAAAGCCCCAGGTCTGCAACACGGGCCTCCTCGGAACCAGCAGGTGTATGGAGACCTCGTGGTGTAAGTGCTGAGGATCCCTTTGACAAAGAAGTTCATCCCCCACGAGGGGAGGGTTGGATTCCGGTCCAAGGCACCCGCCAAGGCTAAGGGGCTGTTGTCTCTGAGGCCTCAGCCTTTCAGTGATGAGATAGGCTCAAATGGCAAGCCAGTCCAGTATTTGTGTCTGGAGAATCCCAAAGACAAGAGGAGCCTGGCAGGCTGCAGTCCACGGGGTCGCAGAGAGTCGGACATGACTGAGCACGCACGCAGGCTCACAGCTTTTCCATCTCTTCTTTCTTTCCGGGGAGGGGTAGGTCTTTGTTAAGAGCTTTGTAGAGCTCCCAGGGAACTCGTTTTGGGGAAAGCTATTCCAGGAAAATACAAGAAATGAAAGAGACACGGGTTCGATCTCTGTGTCAGGAAGATCCCCTGGAGTAGGAAATAATGGCAACCCACACCAGTATTCTCGCCTGGAAAATTCCGTGGGGTTGCAAAGAGTCAGACACAAACGTGCGCGCATGCGCACACACACACACACACACACACACACACACACACACACACACACACACTTCTTACTATATCAAACACATTAAAATACATGCCTGGCTAATATTCGAACACATTTTCACATAACAGAGTGGCGGTTGACTTAGATGCAGCGTTATGTTTGACTTAGATGCAGCATTATGTTTGACTTAGATGCAGCGTTATGTTTTGTAGACATTAAATTTTAGTTTTGTTTTTTCACTCCCTCTCTTTGAGGGAGGGGATGTGGCTTAAACCCTTCTGTACAGTCTGGGTCCTAAGCAAGCCCCATGCCTCTGGGGCCCTGGCAGACCTGCCTGGCTGGGCCATGGGCCTTGGGAGAGGGGAGTAGGAGGCAGGGAGGCATCACTTTTCTCTTCTCCCATTATCTTCTTGGACAAGCATCATTGTCTAGCTCATGGCGTCTCTTTTCTGCCTTCAAGCGGGATTCTTCCTCCAAGTTCTCTCCTTTGCGGGAGCGAGAGGAGTGAGCGCCCTGTGGAATAGAGTAATTTACCTTGAGCCAGGAACTCAGTGACAGCCCACTCCTTAAGCCACCTAAGTCATGAGGACCCAAAAGTCAACCTGTGGGTTTCTATTTATCTTTGAGAGGTACAGTCTCCAGGTATGATTGTACAGTTACTTTTCTTTGACGTTGCCCGGCCCAGGGCCCTTTCTAGTGGCCTGACTCCTGCTGAAAAAGCACTTCTGCGGCCCAAGGGCCATGGCGGCACTCATCTCTGGCCCTCCCTCCCTACTCTACATTTTTTCTGAGTCCCTTTAACCCCAGGTGTCTTCACTGCCCTCCCTGCCAGACACCCCCCGCCCCCCGGAAACACAGCTGCAGCGCCAAGCCTCCTGACCTGGGCTGGGCCAGGCAGGTGTGCTCTCCACATTCCACTCCACGCTGTGCCTCGCCTCCGGGCTGGCTCAGACAAGCACCCCTCCCCAGCTCCGGATGCACCCCCAGAGACCTTTCCTGCTCCGTGGCTGGGCCTAATTGCAGTGAAGCCTGGATGCGAGTGTCAGGAGGGACCAACCAGAACAGGTGAATGAACAAGCCAGACGCTCCCGCTCTGAATTCTTCACCAGTCAGGATGCCCCAAGCGTAAGGCCCAGAAGCAGAGATAGTGCGGGGGACAGGAGCTAATTAAGCTGTAAGCCAGCCCCCAGAGTCCCCACTCATTTGTAATTATGCTCTCTGATCTCAGAAGCAGCCTGGGGCGCTCTGGGAGGGCGAGGTGGAGAAGGGGAAGCGGATGATTGAAAAGTTGATCGGGCCTTTTAGAACGGATTTTCATGAAACTGACATATACACCCTTCTCAGAGACTCCAGCTCCCTGAAAAGAACCAAAAACCGTGCCTAATTCTGCCACGTGATCTGAGGAAGTCCAATCAGTCGGCCCCAGGGGGTACTGACTTGTTTTACCGTAGGTCAGGGGACCCCTGTGTGGTGTAATTTTGGAAGCCCCCCACCTTGCTCCTGCCCACAGAAATACCCCGGTTCAGCTCACCGAGGCTGGCAGTCGAGTCGTGCAAGCACTCTAGTGCTTTGGCATCGCAAAAATCCAAACGCTGTGCTTGCTCTTGCAGACACTGACTTCAATGGGCAGGAGGCATACCTAGTCTCTATGACAGGACCTGACTGCTGTGTACCCCAACCCGTATTTTTTGTAAACTGTCAGCAAATCAAAACATGATCTAATTTTTAGACCCAATTTTTCGAATGCGTAAACCGAGGACCAGAAAGAGCTAATGACTTAATTAAAGACCAAGGAGGCAGGATGTAGCAGAGTGGGACCTGTACCCAAGTCCTCTGGCCTCCAGTCAAGTGGACTCTGCAGTTCATAAGACATGGAGTATAAAGAACAAGCTAGAAAGCTAACGACTGACTGAGCATCACTGCGGAGGCTGGTATTGGGTAGGGAAGGGAGCCTGCAGAAAGGGTTGGAGTCCGAACTTGGTCCCCGTTATCACCTTTGGTTACTTTTTGATTTGTTGACTGTTAGCAAAATCCAGGTTGAGAACACAGCCATGCTCCAAAGGATAAATTGCAAGCAGAAGCTCTCGAGCCGATGTGCCTCCATCTGTTAAGCTCATCCCGTGTACTAACAGGTCCTGCTGACAGCTGACTTGGGTCTGGGCCCTTGAGCACAGGCTCCCCCAGACCCTGCTGCTCCCCAGACAGCCCCACAGAACCAAATAGCAGCCGCTCATCTTCGTGTGCCTTTGAAGAAAGCCAGATAATACTGGGCTCAGCCTAGTTTAGGCAGTGGCTATTTCTTTTAAAAACAAAGGAGGAGACAGACAAAATTCCTGCCGAATCCGTTTGCCCTGGCCCTGTGGCCAAGCCCCAGGAATTCTGCCCTGGCGGGGAAGACTCCAGCCTCAGCACTTTTCCGAGCAGACTTGGCGACTTGGGCCAGAGTCTCCGCCCCTGACTCTGGTTCCCAGAGTGGCAGCAAGGCATGTCAGAGGGAGCTGGCCTTCCAGAGCCTTCCAGATCTGTGGCATGAAGCTAGGGGATCTTGAGACTTTTTCTATTTTTGTCACAAATTGTAAACAAAACTTGTTTCATGGAGTTTTAATAAAGACTCCAGAGTTAAGGAACTTAGCCCAGTACAAGGCAGAAGGTAAACACCCCCAAAACAGCCATTATGAAAATAATACATTTCTAGTGATAAAGGTAGCTGTCTCATTATAAACAAATTTAGAAAATACTGAGATGCACGAGGAACAAAATGAAATTTATTTACAATCCAAACTAACATACATGGGACCTTATGGATATATATCCTTCCAGAGCTCTTTCATAAACTCAATATATCTGTATTATAAACTGGATTATAATATAATAAACTATATTATAAAGCTGGGTTTAGAAAAGGCAGGGGAACCAGAGGTCAAATTGCCAACATTCGCTGGATCTTAGAGGAAACAAGGGAATTCCAGAAAAACATCAACTTCTGCTTCATTGACTACGAGAAAGCCTTTGTGTGGATCATAATAAACTGTGGAAAATTCTTAAAGAGATGGAAATAACAGACCACCTTACCTGTCTCCTGAGAAACCTGTATACAGATCAAGAAGCAACAGTTAGGACCTTACATGGAAAAACTGACTTGTTCAAAACTGGGAAAGGAGTGTGGCAAAGTTGTATAACTCTGGTGCTGGAGAAGACTCTTGAGAGTCCCTCGGACTGCAAGGAAATCAAACCAGTCAATCCTAGAGGAAGTCAACCCTGAATATTTATTGGAAGGACTGATGCTGAAGCTGAAACTCCAATACTTTGGCCACCTGATGCAAAGGGCCAACTCACTGGAAAAGACCCCGATGCAGGGAAAGATTGAGGGCAGGAGGAGAAGGGAGTGACCAGGGATGAGATGGTTGGATGGCATCACCGACATGACTTTGAGCAAACTCCAGGAGATAGTGAAGGACAAGGAAGCCTAGTGTGCTACAGTCCATGGGGTGGCAGAGTTGGACAAAACTCAGTGACCATCAACAACAAATAAACTGGATATGTCTGTCTCACACAGCGTAAATGGAATGTATTTATTCACACACAAGTTTTATTCATAAACATGGTTATATGTATTGTTTAACTATATTTTCACTTTACAGCATTTCATGAGCTTCTTTTCATATTAATGTTAACAAATATTCATTTAATTATTATTCAGAACCACACAGTTTTCCATTATATCACAAACAACTCTCCAGTGAGCATCTTTGCACATAGAGATTCACTCACTTCTGGATAATTCTGTGTAGTTAAAGAGCTTAGGGCCACATGACCCAGCTCCTCTCTAGAATGAGTAGACCGGTGTTTATCCTGAGATCCTTTCAGGTACTAACAATACATTGACACGAGTCTCTCATCATTATTCATGGATTCCGTGTTTGCAAATTCTCAACAAGCATTCCCCAAAGTGTTCCAGAAGTCTCTATGGAAAATAGGATTCAAATGTTGGATATTAAACTTTTAATGCCCCTCATATACATAATAAGCATTCATTAAATACAGTGTGTGTTGAATGAGTGGGGGGAATAGCCAGAGGTGGTTATACAGTTTGGACCACAATGCAGCATAATGAACTCTTCTGCTTCCTCCTTTGGAACCGGGATGCTCCCCACCGCGTTTGGGTGGCTCTCTACGGGCATTTCTCTGAGGCACGTGCACCACCTTTCACATCCCCTTGTGAAGCAAGGTCCAGATCACACCCTTGATCCTTCATCACCCCCTGAATCACCAAGCACAGTGGGAGTGCAGCATGGATGATCTTATGTCCCAAACCAAAAGTCAGAAACAAGGATGTTATCTGATTTATAAATCTACTTATGGGGAAGAAGAAAAGCACTTGCAGAAAAATATTTTGTGACATGTGAAGATTATACAGCACTCAAATTTCAGCGTCCATAAATAATATCGTTGGAACCTAGCCACACCCATTTGTTCCTGACCGTTGTTGGCTGATTTTGTGACCCTGCGGTCGAATGGAGTAGTTACAACAGAGACTGTACAGCCCACAAAGCCTAAAATATTTACTCTCTGGTGCTTTACAGAAAAGTTTGCCAACCGCCGGCCTGGAGGTAGGAAAGGATATTCAGTCACAATGGACTAAATATCACAGACAGACTCAGAGGGCAAATGCCCTACTGTTGAAAACCATGATTCTCAAACTCCTTGGCCTCGGAACCCTCTTTAACACTGGAAATCACTGAAGGGCTTCCCTGGGGGCTCAGTGGTAAAGAATCTGCCTGCCAGGGCAAGAGACACGGGTTCAATCCCTGGTCCAGGAAGATTCCATATGCTGCAGAGCAACTAAGCCCATGCACCACAGATACTGAGCCCGAGCTCTAGAGCCTGGGAGATGCAACCACTGAGCCCTCGGGCTGCAACTATTGAAGCCCATGAGGCTAGAGCCCGTGCTCCTCAAAAAGGAAGCCACTCTAATGTGAAAAACGGGCGCCGAAACTAGAGAGTGGACCCTGCTCACCACAGCTACAGAAAAGCCAGTGCCACAGTGAAGACCCAGCACAGCCAAAATAAATAAATAAAATTATAAAGAAACAAAAAAGAAAATCACTGAAGACCCCAGAGAGCTTTTGTTGGCTGTGAAACAAAAAAGAAAATCACTGAAGACCCCAGAGAGCTTTTGTTGGCTGTGAGTTGCATCTATTGATATTTGCCATACTTGAAATGGAAACTGTGAGACATTTAACGCATTTATGTATTAGTTTGTTTAAATTAACTCCACTCATCTTCCCACCAGCAGCCTAGCTTTTCCTGCCTGGGGCCCCATGAGGATTCCTGCTCAAATAAAACCACCAGGCCAGCCTTTTGTGAGCCAGCTCATAAGCTGGTTCTTTTGTTGTAGATCATTGCATTAGTCAGCTTAGGCTCACTACACTACAATAACTAATTAACTCCCAGACTTTAGTGCCTGACATAACAAAGGCTTATTCCTCACCCAGTGTGGCTTGGGGAGAGGCTGAAAGGGAGTCAATGAACTTGTTCTTCATGTAGTCCCTTAAAGACCCAGGCTAATGACAGCTCCTGCATCTTGGAGGTACACTCTCAAGAACAGGTGTCTTCCATGATTACCATGGAAGGCGAAGAGAGTGTCCCCTGGGATAGCCCACTCCTTCCGTCTTATATTTTAACCCGGAAGTAACAGCTCACTTCCCCTCACAGCCCATTGGCCAGAGCTAGTCACATGGGCCAACCTATCTGCAAGGGGACAGGGACACATGGGAAATGAACACCATATATGGTGGGTAGGAAATGTCTCTGCCCTCCCATGTAAGCACCCACACGTCTACAATCAGATCCTACTGAAAAACATTCTCGAGCATGCGTGCTTAATCCGAGCAACCCCACAGGCTGTCCATGGCTCCTCTGTCCATGGAATTTTCTAAGCAAGAATATGGGAGTGGGTTACCATTTCCTACTCCAGAGGATCATCCCTATCCAGAGATCAAACCCACATGTCCTGTGTCTCCTGCATTGGCAGGCGGATTCTTTTACCACTGAGCCACCTGGGAAGCCAGTCCTTTCCTTAGTCTTTAGTGGGGACCGGTGAGATAGTCTAGGCTTCAATTGGGAGAAAGCATGGATGCATAAGAACTTTCCTGGTATCTCTGTCCCAGCGACAGAGCTGGTGAGAATCTGAAGAAATATTTGATGGAGTGATTGATGGCTAAAGAGGACTTCCCTGTGGTTCAGATGGTAAAGAAACTGCCTGCAATGCAGGAGACCCAGGTTCAGACACTGGGTTGGGAAGATCCCCTGGAGAAGGGAATGGCTACCCACTTCAGTATTCTTGCCTGAAGAATTTCATGGACCATGGCGCCTGGTGGGGTTATAGTCCATGGGGTCGGAAAGAGTCAGACATGACTGAGAGACATTTTCACTTTCAAGAGTGATTACTCAAGCAGAGCCTGGGAACTAAAAGAGGACATTTGGTGGCCTGAGGAGAAATAAGCCAATTTTCCCACTGGTGTCTGCCTTATAGACCATGAAGACATCTGGGCCAGTACCTGGAGTACTATCTATTCCTCCACCTTCTCTGATCCCCTCCAAAAAGGATGAGAGGAAATAGACACACAGATCTGTGGGCTTTGAAAAGTGATAAACTTAGGAGTATATATCTAGAGAAATATACATTTTTATTTATACCCTAAGTCCTCCAGTCTAAACACATTAGCTTTTATTTCAGTTCAGTTCAGTCACTCAGTCGTATCCAACTCTTTGTGACCCCATGGACTGCAGCACGCCAGGCTTCCCTGTTCATTACCAGCTCCCAGAGTTTACTAAAACTCATGTCCATTGAGTCAGTGATGGCATCCAACCATCTAAATCTCTGTTGTCCCCTTCTCCTCTTGCCTTCAATCTTTCCCAGCATCAGGGGCTTTTCAAATGAGTCACTTCTTCACCATGAACAGTATGAAAAGATTTCAATTAAGAGGTTTCAAAAAGAAAGAGTTAGCTTCTCTTTTTTTTACAGTTAGCCAATTCCAAGGAGCGCTTAAGGACCTTGTGGAACCAGAGGCTGTCTCAGTTTTGCTCTGAAATGTAAATCAATCACTCAGGTATTTACTTAGTCCCTCTCATGTGCCTGGTGCAATGCTAAATACTTTGATGAAAAGTACAGTGTGCTATATGGCAATGAGACTGGTTTTGTAGTAAAACATGCCATTTTTGTAATATTTAACCCTAAAGAATTTGTCCTTTGAAGTAGTCCCTTTAAAAGACTACTTAGCAATAGTAGGAGAGAAGCAACGCCCAGTGAATCTGTATCTAGAAAAATGTGCTGTAGTCGCTGAAGGCAAACTCCAAGGTGCATTTTAAAACTTTGTGGCAGATTATATTTTCCCAAACCAATATCTTTAATGATATTTCTCATTCTATATGTTTTTGAGAAAGCTGACACCTACTCATTAAGATGTGGGCTCTAATTCCCCTCCCCTTGAAGCCAGGTGAGCTTCTGACTCACTTGTAACCAACAGAATGGGTGGAAGTGATGCTGTCTGACTTCAGGGTGAGGTCATAGAAAGCAGTCGAGTTCTGCCTTGTGAGCCGAACACTCTTCCCAGAGCCGTGACCCACCCTGTAAGCACTGTGATGGCTCCAAAGCCGCGATGCTCTGAAGAAGCCCGAACTCCCCAACATGGAGGAACCCCATGACTGTGAGGAGCGGGAGATTTCCAGCCAGCTACCAGCTGCTCTCTCCTTGCCCAGCTCCAGCCATCATCTGACCGCAAAATGCACAAGAGATCCAAAACCATTCCAAACAAGTCCTTCATTTCCTGTCCCACAGAAACTGTGAGATAATAAAATCAGTGCTGTATTAAGCACAGCCAGTGATGTGTTGGTAGATTTTTTTAAAGATAATTCTAGGCTCTCCAGGAAAAAAAAAAAAAAAATCCAGATTTGTACTTACTATCTCCATGGTATAGATACTCCCACAATGGCCAACCTTCAGCTACCACTGTGGTGACTGTCGAGCTGGGTGGGAGGAGATGCATACAGCAGGCTTAGCCGACTACATGAGCTGGCTCCAGTGTACCAAGCTGTATCCAGCGCCAAAGACAGACCCTCTGCAGTCCCAAATGGAGCCCCTGGATGTGTTTTAAAGTTCCTTCCCTGGTTTATGTGATCGAGCCCAGAGCCATGTGGCACTCGAATTTGTGATACTTAACTGTGTTAAGGGGTTAAGAGGTCACATAAGGACCCCTCATTTGACAACATCTTCTCCTGACACTTGAAAAATGGAGTGGAGGAAGCCCTTCACCTTCTAAGGGATAGATATTTTAAGGGGTGGGCAAGTGAAGCCATAGCTCTTTAGGGTTCTGAAGACTCTGTTTCCACAACTAGGCTGGGAAAACCTGTCCTGAGGGACTTGACAAGTGCAGAACAAACTTATACACAAGAAGCTTTGGGAGTGTGGGGCCTGCTTCCTGAGACGTGGCCACATTTCTAGGGAGACAATGTGTCTACATCACTCCCACCAGCACCAAGGAAAAAAATCGATCCCCACTCATAACCATCCAAGTCTGCTTGAGGGGGTCAGAACTAGAAAGTCAAGCCATTTCAAGAACTTTTTTTTAAATCATAAATTAATATATTCTACTCTGGGAAACACACACACAAAAGGAGAAAATAAGTCACACCCAAACCCATTATCCCAACGGAAGACTTTGAGGTTTTGCTTTTAGTCTTTTATATAAATAGTATACACAGGTTTTATTCAAAGTTGTTCTCTTAGAGTTACATCATGGTCATGTCCTTAAAAAATAATGATTATAGGGACTTCCCTGGCAGTCCAGTGGCTAAGACTCCAGGCTTCCACTGTGGGGAGTGCAGGTTTGATCCCTCATCAAGGAAGGAACATCCCACTTGTGGTGCAGTGTGGCCAAAATGTAATAAAAATTATTATTTTTTTAATGTACCAACAGATCTTATGCCTGGTGAGATGCTTTAAAAAAATATTCACTTTGAAAAAAATGATGGCAATGGCTATATAATATTCCATATAATTGGACGCTAACAATTCTAATTAACAGTAGAAGCCACCTCCCAAACCTTTTAAGCCTCTCCAAAAATGTAAAACCTTGCAATTAAGTCTTTGTGTTTTTATTTGACTGTAGAGCATTTGTAGCAATAGGAAAATATAATGAAAGAATATGACCACTTTTAAGACTCTTGATTAACGTTATGGTTTTAAGAAAGTTTCTATCAGTGTGAACATCCATGAGGAATGTGAAAGAGAGTCTGTCCTACAGTAAATTAATGCACAAGATGAATTTTCACTTTTTGATTAATGTATTTGAGTATTTTACACGTTTGTTAAACATTTATATTCCTGTACTTTACTTGTGTTCTTGGTCTATTTTAATATAGTTACCTTAGCACTTTTCTCATTGTTTTGCAATAGTCTTTCACATAAAAATAAGATTTTGTGCAATACTCATCACAAACACTTTTCCAGGGTTACAGATGTCTAGAAGTTTTAAGGTTTCTGTGGTCAAACACAATAATCTTTTCCTTTTTAACCTATGTCTTAAGCTTTTATATCTATAAAATTCTCCTCTCAAGATCTGAAATTTCCCCATGTCTTATATTTTTTATGTTATTTTTGCATATAGCTGCTAAGTGCATGTGGAATTTATTTTGTTATATGGGGAGAGCTAGGGATTATATCTAATATTTTCCACATGGTTGGTCCTAACATCACTTATTGACTAATCTTTCTTTCCTCACGGATCTTTACCACATACTAATTTTTTATCTCTACTAGGGTCTGTGCTTGAGACATTCTGTTATACCCATCCATCTGTTGATGGTTTGATTTGACTATTGAAATTTTACAATATCTTTGTGTTTCTTCTTTTCCCTCGATGGTATAATATTTTTAATAGACTTCGTTCTCAAAATAATCTGGGCTGGATCAAGCTACCAAACTTTCTTGAGAAGGAGCAATCCAGGCTACTGCAAGTCTTATCTGAATATAACCCTTGTTGATCTGAGTAGCTGTTGTCTTCTTGTGATAATAATCAACTTTACAACGTTCACCCAGGAACCTACTCTTTTGAATTTTTTTTCCCCCTGCTTATCCCAGTGTTTTGTTTTGGAATGGAGAAGCAAACAAGGGCAGAAGGAAGACAGAGCTTGGGCCTTGCTGGGCCACCGTGATAGAACACTAATACATGTGGTCACTTTTTTTTTTGAATGTCATGTGCCTATTGTCGCTAGAAAGCAACAGCTTCCATTTAGCTGTGTTTTCATTGAGACTTAGCAGAGAGACACCCACAAAGGAAAGGAGTAGCTGCTCATTAAAGGACACTCAGCAAGAGGGAGGGGCTCTATTTGTAATGCGTGCTAACCTTTTCAGTCATTTCTGACTCTTTGTGACCCCATGAAACTGTAGCCTGCCAGGCTCCTCTGTCCATGGGATTCTCCTCGGACATAAGAATATTGGAGTGGGTTGCCATTTCCTTCTCCAGGGGATCTTTCCTCCCCAGGGACTGAACCCATGTCTCATGTCTCCTGCACTAGCAGGTGGGTTTTTTTCCACTAGCGCCTCTACTTCACTAAATTATCTTGAGTGCGCTGCTGCTCTTCTCTGGTATTCCGCCACACCATCTATAAAATGAATCTTCCAGACTGGACAGCCTCCAGCTCTAACACTGTGCCACTGGTTCTAAACAGCAGTGCCCAAATCTTACAATGAAATCCTCCAAGTGCCTTTATTTTCTGGAAACCAGCATCTGTCTGAACTTTTCAATAGCTCAAAGTGTAGCCATCTTCCTGTTTTTCCTGAGTCTTCTTGCTTTGTGAATGATCCTTTCAAGATCCCAGGAATAAAGCTGTCCCCAAAGCGTGAAGCAGATGAAAAGCAACAGCCGTACAAGAGAAGAAGAAATTCGTGGGCTTTCCCCCTCCCTCTCATTAGTTTAACTTCTGACCGATTTAAACATTTGTTACACTTTTCCTGGAAACTTCAAAGTTGAATTTGGAATCCAGTCATGGAGAGAAAATTCTGCTGAGTATATAATGCAAAAATATGGTTGCTAATGAGTGGCACTGATTTAACAGGAAATAAGGGAGAAAAATACAAATTTTGGAAGAAAATAAGCAATTTCACAATGTTTCCATTTGCTCCATATCCAGCTTCATTGCTTCAGGGGGTAGCTTGGAAATTTTTCTCCTGAAAGCGCAGTAAATATTCCTGTAGACTCTTTATTTTCTGACCTGGAAGGAATGGCTAGAGATGACAAATTTCCTAGAACAACTTTGGGAAATTTGTGTTGATGGTACCTCTGATTTTAAAATCTTCATTCTTTCTTTCAGTAAAAACACATCAAATCTTGCAACAAGGCAGAAGAGAGCAAATTCCTGCTTCTTTAATTAAAAAAAAAAAAATCTTTTAAGCCTTGGTGGTTGCTTTGTTTGCATGTAAATCCGGGGGTGGGGGCAGGGGGCAATGTTTTAGATGCCTTTTGAGATAGTTTAGGGAGACAGCACAAAGCAGCCACCTTCCTCCCCATTAGAAATTCTGATTTTACACCATTAATTGGCATTTTCAAAACAACCCGCACCCAATTTGAAGTCTACAAATAAAATCCAAGCCCAGATGCTGTGTTCACACTTGCATGCATTTAACACTTCATAAGCAGTTCATTAAACTGATAACACTTTAAACGGTAACACTGCCTCTTTCAGACTCCCTCAGCCTGTAATTGTCCTGAGACTCCGAATGAACCCTTCTCAGGCTGGAAACTGCAGGAATTTACATTCTTGACGTGTGTCTCTTAATTATGGACACCAGAGTCCCTGAGTCGCAGAAGGCCAGGCTCGGGCCTGCACGCCCCAGTGACCGTGCACACAGGGACAGGCCCCAGGGGCTGTCGCCAGGACGGCGCAGGGACCTCTCCCAACAGAGGAAAAACCAAGTCTCATAACCTTCCTGAAACTCCTAGGCCGGGTTTCAGCCAAGCCCCTTGCTTCTCCTAAACACCTTCCTTCTGACTTAAAACCGGTTTCCCAGGCCTCAATCTTCCTGATCCAAAAGGATATGGGATGCGCCTTCACCATCTTCCTTCTAAGAGTCCTAACCCCACTGCCCAAGTTCTCTCCAGAACACGGGAGACCCTAGCCCAGGGAATCCTCCCACACTCCCTGCAAACACCCCCAGGATGCAGGGTGACTGGCTAGAGAGGTGACAGAATGTCTTGGTCCACAGTACACCTCCTAGAACAGTGGAAAGGTAAATGGTCGTTGGCTGTTTGGACTGTGCCCCGCGGATGTGAGCTCTGTATGCCTCTCATTCAAACTCACAACAAGCCAGAGTGGACACTGGACCTCTTCTGTGGACGGTGACCCGAGACCAGCCTGGCCCGAGTCAGGGAGGACCATGGTCAGTGACTCTTCAGTGTGCTGGAGCGCAGGGCGCTGTGCCAGCTCTCTTCCTACATCATCTCCTTCAATCCTACCAACCCATCGGGTATAATATTATCCCCACTTTGCAAAACAGAAAAGGGAGGTGGAAAGTCAGGGACAGTATTTGGAACTCAAGTCCTTTGGGCACTCCTAACAAGGCAATTGTGGAGAAGGAAATGGCAATCCACTCCAGCATTCTTGCCTGGAGAATTCCATGGACAGAGGAGCTTGGCAGCCTACAGTCCATAGGGTTGCAAGAGTCGGACACGACTTGGCAACTAAACCACCACCACCACCACCAATAAGGCAGTTGCCTTCTAGGCCATGGTCCCTCGGTGGACACCGGGTGTGTACAGCGAATTTAAAGTTCTCAATGTCTGGCACCGGGGGTTTCACTTTCAGGGTGGCGAGAATCCTGTCCCTCTTGCCTGTCCCCCACCCCCGCCTCTCTGCCCAGCTAGAGGCCGGGACCCCGGAGTTCCCACGCCTACCACCTGCCCTGGAGATGATTTCCAGTCCCCTGGAAATGATCAGTAACTGATGGGTAACTGATTAACCTGTGTGGGGCTTCTAGGAGGCTGGAAGCGACCCGCGAGCCCCCTTCCCAGGCCCGGAGCTCCGCGGTCTGTGGGAACCAGGAGAGGAACCCCGATTTCCCTGCGCGGAACCCGCCGTGAGGCGCGCGCGTGGTTGGAGGAGCGGCGGCTCCGAGGCCGGGTCCACAGTGCCATCGTGTGGTCTGAGACGGCAGCACGGCTGGGGCCGTCGGCTCCCACCTTCTCCAGGACCGGAGTGGGTTAGGGGATTCCTGCGGAGGAGGAAAGACCGCCGCGTCCTAGAGGAACATCACCTGGACTCCAGCTCTGGGTGTGGGCGAACTGTGTGGCTGCAACAGCAAAGGGAATGGCCCGGTGGAGTCCTCCTGGGTGAGGAGTCTTTGGTTGGACTCTCGGGGAGCAAGCAAGCAAGCCACCCAGCTTCTCCCCATGGGGGACCAGATTTGTCACAGAGAAAGGTGCACTGGTGACAAAGTCTGCTGGGAGCCTTCTGCGCCTTCGAGGATGCACCAGACTCCAAAATCACTGCAGATGGTGACTGCAGCCATGAAATTAAAAGACGTTTACTCCTTGGAAGGAAAGTCATGACCAACCTAGATAGCATATTCAAAAGCAGAGGCGTTACTTTGCCAACAAAGGTTCGCCTAGTCAAGGCTATGGTCTTTCCTGTGGTCATGTATGGATGCGAGAGCTGGACTGTGAAGAAGGCTGAGCGCCAAAGAATTGATGCTTTTGAACTGTGGTGTTGGAGAAGACTCTTGAGAGTCCCTTGGACTGCAAGGAGATCCAGCCAGTCCATTCTGAAGGAGATCAGCCCTGGGATTTCTTTGGAAGGAATGATGCTAAAGCTGAAACTCCAGTATTTTGGCCACCTCATGTGAAGACTTGACTCATTGGAGAAGACTCTGATGCTGGGAGGGATTGGGGGCAGGAGGAGAAGGGGATGACAGAGGATGAGATGGCTAGATGGCATCACTGACTCGATGGATGTGAGTCTGAGTGACCTCCAGGAGTTGGTGATGGACAGGGAGGCCTGGCGTGCTGCAGTTCATGGGGTCGCAAAGAGTCGGACACGACTGAGCGACTGATCTGATCTGATCTGGGCAGGAAGCCGGGCCAGGTTACATTAAGGCTCCTGCTGGTGTTCATTCGTTGTTGTATGGTTCATCCAGGAAATCAGTTCACAAAAATGTCGTGAATTCCTACTATTGCCACCAGGACTCTAGGTGGCTCTTGATACAGAAAAGACTAAAAGTTATAGCTTAGAGCGGAGTGGGTGCCTTCGCTGGTCCCATGAAGCCCCTGGGATCCTTTTAATTGTGGAATGGTGTGTTCTGTGTTAATATATGATGTCACAAGAACTACAGACCTTTTTGTTAACTACCAGTCTTTCAAAATAGTGATGAGCACAGGTGGTATTTCATGATAACTACCAATTTCAAGGTGATATGAAAATAGCTGAGATTTCTTGGTTAGGAAGCCACGGTCACTGCTAATACACTGTGACATATTGCACATAATTCATAATTGAAAAAATGTTACATTTCTGTTTGAGGTTACTCAGACTAGTGATGTAAATGCTTCCCTTATGGCACCCCACTCCAGTACTCTTGCCTGGAAAATCCCATGGATGGAGGAGCCTGGTGGGCTACAGTTGGTCACTGGGAGTTGGACAACGACTGAGCGACTTCACTTTCACTTTTCACTTTCATGCATTGGAGAAGGAAATGGCACCCCACTCCAGTGTTCTTGCCTGGAGAATCCCGGGGATGGGGGAGCCTGGTGGGCTGCCATCTATGGGGTCGCACAGAGTCGGACACGACTGAAGTGACTTAGCAGCAGCAGGCAAGTTCAAGAACCTTCTGGACTCTATCCACAGAACACTTGTTAAGATGCCTGGTAGGTGAGCAGACAATAAGTAAACAGGGTGAGTATCGATGGTGCTGAGGCCCTGAAGGAAATCAACAGGGTGATTTTGACAATAAAAACAGAAGAGAGGGCCCGACTCCGGTGGGATGTCACAAAAAGCCTGGAAGACATTTGATGTTACAAAGCCTCGTACAGAGGCAGGAAATGGCCACCAGGGGCCCCTTGTGGCCTAAACCCTGCAGTGAAAAATCTGACTCTCCAGTGGAAGATCTGTTTTTACTTTCTGACCACTGTGCTCCCCCAGTTCCTTAAACCCAGACTCATTTACATCCTGTGGCTCAGGGGTAAAGAGTCCACCTGCCAATGCAGAAGACTCGAGTTCAATCCCTGGGTCAGAAAGATCCTCTGGAGGAGGAAATGGCAACCCACTCCAGTATTCTTGCCTGGAGAATCCCCATGGACAGGGAACCTGGTGGGCTACAGTCCATGGGGTCCCGAAAGAGCTGGACACGACTCCGAGACTAAACAGCAACAACTAGGCCCTAAAGGCATTTGATTTTGCAGCTTTACTCGTTTGCGGTGAGCCAGCCAAAGAGCAGCAATCCACCCTGCAAAACTGAACCCCTCAAAGTTTAAAGAAAAAGCTCAGTATCTCTGAATAGTCCTAATTGGGAACCAGCCTCCTTAAGGCTTGGAGAACCCCTGAACCTTCGAGGTCTCTTCCATCTTTCATTCAAACTGATGGCCCAGGGTCCCCTCCCCTCAAGCTAGTGGATGTGGGACACCTGGGTTCTCATCCATGGGTTCCCAGTCCAGAAGCAGCACGGGGGCAGCATTTGGGGCGAGGGAAGAGTTGGTGAGCTCAGGGTGGGTCGGAAGCGGCCTCTGTGGCTGGGTAGGAACCACTGCAGCAGGTTTGTGGGGTGATGTCAGGGTTGGCAGCAGTGAAGAACAACTTTGTTGACAAGAAGATTAATTAGACAAATGTAGTGCCCATTAGCTATTACCGCCCCTCCTTGGGGTCAGCTCTACTCAAGCCTTTGCAAGAGACTTTTTTTGTTCATCTTTTAAAATGAAAGCCTAATCTCCTCACAAGGCAGCCAGAAAACAATTCATGGTGTGCCAGAGAGCAAGTACCTACAAGCAGGGACTGGAGAGGAAGGGTTCCTGCAAACCGCCAGGCCGTGGGCTGGCCCCGCCTGGGAGCGACCCGGCCTCTTCCTTCTGCCTGTACAGACCCGGCCCCAGGAAGCATGTTGAGCCCTGAATCCCTCCTCACAAGGGAGGACTCCCCGCTGGTGAGCTCTCTTGATCTCGCTTCCTCTCTCCCTTTCATGGGAGAGAGTCCCTGGAGTGGGGCTGGCAGCCAGCCACACCAGGTCTGCAGAGCTTGGGGCCTTCCGCCACCTACACCTTCCCTCTTTTCAAACGCCCTCTTTCCAACAGGAGCCTGCTCCATTGTCCTATTATTGGAAGAGACAATGAATCAGTAAGTCGTCATAGCCTCATTCATCATCCGATAACTATTCCTTGACCCTCTTATGTGCCAGCAACACTGGGGAGGAAGGGGCGATTGTGATATGTCCCCTTGATCTGGGGGCAGAGACTTATATTCTGGAAGGAGAGACACAGCAGTGAGTAAGATAAATGCACACAGGCGCCTGTGGTAAAGGTCCAAACGGAGCCAAGTGAGGGGATGTGGTGGAGAGGGCTTGGAGGTGGCAGCCATTTTGGCAAGGGTGTCCCAAGGAGGTGAAATTGCAGTTGAGATCTGCGGAGGGAGGGAAGATATGGGGGAGAGGTGGCATTCTCTCAGCTACAGGGGACAAGAGTCTGGTGGTGCCAAGGGAAGGGACTCTCTGTAAATACCTATTGACTGAATGAATTAAAAAATGTTTCTAAGTTTAACATTTTAATGTGAATTAGAACCTTCTAGGGACTTGCAGCCCTGTCAGTCCTGTCAGGTCTCCCTGAGGTTCTGGAACACCCTCACCGTCAGGCTGTGCTGTGCTGGGCTTAATCGCTCAGTTATGTCTGACCCTTTGTGACACCATGAACTGTAGCCTGCCAGGCTCCTCTGTCCATAGGGATTCTCCAGGCAAGAATACTGGAGAGGGTTGCCATGCCCTCTTCCACGGGATCTTCCAGACCCAGGAATCGAACCAGGGTCTCCTGCACTGCAGGTGGATTCCTTACCAGCTGAGCCACCATGGAAGCCCCCAGAGTCAGGGTATGGACACCCAAAGCTCATGGATGTCAACAAGCCAGTCCCCTTAGCTTGTCAGAGCCCAGGTGGGCCTAGGAGGAGGCCCAGGCCCCAGGCTGTACGTGGCAGGGGCGGCGGAGCACACTGAGGCTCCAAGCCCCAGAGGTCTCTTTGGTGTAGCAGATGAGCTGGCCTTCTCTTTCCCGGGCCTCGGGAAGCCTCCTAGGGCTGGGCACGGGTGATGGCACTTGATGGCTTTGTCAACCATTTTCTTATTAGAGTCCCCAAAGCTCCACGGGTCCCCCAGCAGCCTCCTGAACCCATATCTACTTCCTCTTGGACAGAACTGAGAATCCTGCCTGCAGCAATCAGCTGAAGGTCTACATTCTGCTTTGATAGCAGATGGGAGCCCTGGGTCCGATGGGTGTCTGCACCCAGGGCGATCCCAGGAGCCCAGAGGTGCATCCCGCCCTTTGAGGAGCAAAACACAGCAATCACTGCACAGATCTCGGTCTTCCATGGAAGGAGGAGCCGGTTTGCCGCCTTGAGGCTGTCCTGTCCGAGACCCGAGTGGGAAGGGGCATCTGCGCTGCCTCCTGGGGCCACACCCCTCTGTGGGCGGAGTCTACGACCTGGGGGCGGGGCCTGCATCCCTTCCTGTCAATCATCTCGAGTCCTTGGAGCCCTGAATTGGCCCCAGGTCTGTGTGTGCCTGACCCCTCCATCTGTTTTCCTCTGGGTGACACAGCAGCTGGATGTGTGTGTGTGTGTGGGGGGGGGGGGCTTGGGCAGACAGAACTTGGACACATGAGGCTGATGGGCACACACTCGTGTGCCCTCGCGCACATGCACAAGACCCCTTCAGTGGGCCCACAAAGAGCTAGGGATAGACCTCCAAGGGATGGGCTACAGCCTGGCTCCCCGCACCACTGTGTCCTGACAGCCCACTCCTGTGCTTCTTAAATTCAAACCTGGAGGAAGATGTTTATCAAGGTAGAAAAATAACACCTTTTATCTCACAGCTTATTATCTTGATTAGGAATGGCAATCGACACATGGCATGGGGCCTCCACGTTTACCCTTGTCCTGGCCTCCAAACGTCAGGAAGTTAGGAGACTCTTGGAGGAATTTACCAGAACCAAGGAATCCTCCTCATGGGGACAGCTGAGTCCGTGTCCCCTTTCTTGCATCTTCCCTGAATGAACCTCTGCACCCCGATCCTCCAGGTGAGGGCCAGCCTGGGTTTAACATGAGGTCCCAGGGCCGCCCCCAGATCTGATGAACAGGTCTCGGGGGAGGGTCTTGGGAAGCTGTGTCTTTTGTCCCTGTTCTCCTTTCTCCAACAAGTGACTCAGAAGTGTGAGCCCTTCGTGGGGAAGGGACAGGAGTTCTCTGTTTAAAGCCCAGTGGGGGAAATGCAGACTGGGACTTGCCTGCTGTCTCTGAATAGATCTTTGGGGGCTGTGGGGTCAGATCCTTGTAGGGAACCCCCTTTTCCAGCTGCACATGGAGGGGACTCCAGACTCGTGGGGCCTAACTTAAGAAACCACTCATGTCTGTCCTACACCCCATCTGGAGGCCCCCAGAGCCCCACCTGGCCTGATTCTTCTCCAGGAGGGGATGCAAAAGTTAGAACAGGAGGCAGTGAATGGCTTGTGTATTATTCTGACCTGCCACCAACCTGTGACCGTGGGCCTTTTTTCCCCTTTCCAGGCCTCAGTTTCCCAGGGCTATAAAGGTGATTTCAGAAAAAAAAAAAAAAAAAAACAAAAAACTTCCATATAAGGCATCAATTCACCTCTCCTGGTCACAACAGAGGGCAAATGGATTAGAAAGTTTTCATTCCTTTGGTCTAGCGGTTTTTGGAGCACTGAGTTGCCAGAGGAAGTGAAGTCTTGTCCGACTCTTTGCAACCCTTTGGACTGTAGCCTATCAGGCCCCTCCACCCATGGGCTTTTCCAGGCAAGAGTACTGGAGAAGGTTGCCATTTCCTTCTCCAGGGGATCTTCCCAACCCAGGGATCTAACCCGGGTCTCCCGTGTTGCGGGCAGATGCTTTATCGTCTAAGCCACCAGAGAACAGATGTTCAAACAGAAGACTCAGTGCCCACACACTGTTCAGTGGGCTCATCCAGCTGCCCCACTCTTCTCGGTTTCCCGGTCTCTGCTGCCCTCTGCTGCCCAGAGCAGGCTGGGCCAGGCTGATGCAATCAGCAGGCGTGGAGCCCAGGACCCCTTTCTAAAGGCTTCTCTTTTCACTGGCAGGAGATCTGAGGCTCTGCATGGACAGGGTCTTCCTCTAGGCCACACACCAGCTCAGCAGGGCAGAGGGTCCTTTGCCCCACGGCCCCTTCTGGGGCCTGGACCAGCCTCCAGAAGGGCAGCTTCTCAGGCCTCATTCCACACCTGACTCTGAAACGGGTGGGTGCCGCTCAGCTTTCAGCACCTTCATAAACCCTCCACATAATTCTCGTGCATACTCCAGATGAGAACCTTTGCTATGGCTCTGAACCTGGAATTTCAGAGGAGGAATAGACTTTAAGAAAAAAAAGCATATTGTGCATCAGACGAGCCTGGCAGGCTACAGTCCTTGGGGTAGCAAAGAGTCAGACACAACTGAGTGACCGAGTGCGCGCACACAAACACACATGCACACACACACAAACACACACACACACATCTTTAAAATTAAAATGATACATGAAAATGTGGAAGTTCAGCTGCTTGGTTTTTATTTCACCCTTAATGAAATAAAAGTGAGAATGTTGGATTTCTGTAGCACACATGTAGGTTCCGTTCAAGCTTTTGTTTAGACTCCTTGGGGACACATAGAAAGTTTTCTCTGATCTGGGTGATGTGTGTGCCACTCCAGTGAGTGACAGAGAACTTCTGCTATCGAGCAGGATTTCTGAAGTCTGGAGAGAAGCATGTGATGATAGGCAGAATCAGGGGAAAGGCTTTGGGTTTCCAAGACAGTCCTGATTTGAATTCATTCATCTATATATTCACCCCTTCACTTACACAACAACTGTTTATCAAGTGCCAACTATGAATTCTGAAAACTGTGCTGGCTGTTCAGCCTTTGGTCTCTACCCTTACTGATACAGTCCAGTGGGAAAGACAGACAGGAGACCAAAAATTACACAGAAAAATGAATTCCGCTGAAATTAATTAGTCATATTGATAATGAGTTCCCTGAAGAGGACTTTCTGGGTGTCCTGATAGTCAGGAGGGCACAGTCTAGGGAGAGGATTATAATACAGGGTGATGATATGTCTTATGAAGAAGGTGGTCCCGAGGGCTATGGGAGGGGAAGGGATGCCCTCTTCCCACGGGAGCTGCAAGGGGAACCCAGAGAAAAGACCTCACGGAGGTTGAGGGTTGGTGGGCTGAGTCTTTTTACTATTAGAATTTAAACTTGACTTTTATTATGAGACAACATTTTATTCTTAAAAATGTTTTGAATATAGATAATACAGTAAATGTCTTAAACCTCAGACAATCCCACTGTGTAGACATAACCACTGACAAGAGTTTGCTCTAGAGACTTCTGAATATTTTATGTCAATCTGTGTGACACTGTGTTACACTGTGTGAAAGTGTTAGTCACTCAGTCATGTCTGATTCTTTTGTGACCCCATGGGCTGTAGCCCACCAAGCTCCTCTGTCCATGGGATTCTCCGGACAGGAATACTGGAGTGGGTTGTCATTTCCTTCTCCGGGGAGATCTTCCTGACCCAGGGATTGAACCCGGGTTTTTTGCGTTGCAGGCAGATTCCTTATGGTCTGAGCCACCAGTAGCCACCATGCTCCGTACTGTTTGGTGATTTGCTTTTTAAATGAACAATGTACATGAGCGTTCTTTCTTCTTGCCTGCTCTTCATGTGTGAATCCCTCTTTGCTAGTACCTGGCTGTTTCAAGGACATCCAATGCTTCTTTCATTTTAATACCTGTCAAGTTGTCCCCCCACCCCTAAGTGTACCCTGAACACGTCAGACCACTGGGAGGGGATTTTTCTTATGAAAAATGTGGCAGCTTTGGGACTTCCCTAGTGATCCAGTGGTTAAGATTCTGCACTCCCAATGTAGGGGACCAGAGTCCGTTCCCTGGTCAGGGTAACTAGATCCTGCATGCTGCAACTAAGACCAGGCACAGCCAAAAAAAAAAAAACCCCCAAAACAAACAAAAAGCTCAAAAATAAAAATCTGGTACCTTTAAGAGAGCGGTGGCAGTGTTCTGGGGCTTACTGTGGGAAAAATCGTTACACACTTACAGAGATAGTAATCCCCCAAGGGCCAGAAGAGCATAAAATCAGACCAGAAGCTCCAAGCAAGAGGTGGAGGGGTTCCTGCCCAGGCGGAGACTGGAAGGGAGGAGAAGGGAGACAATGGTGTGGGTTTAGGGGTGTTGGGGGTCACACGGGAAAAGGCAGAGCCCGCCTGGGAGCAGAGAGATTGGGGCTGAGGCGCTCGCCGCCCACTTGCTTCTCTGGGTGGACACTGAAGGGACCAATATCGTAACGAGGATCAAAGTCTCCTCCCCACAGACTGCCAATTCACAGTGGAGCCGCGTGCCCTCACGGTGCCCTGGACCAGACTTGGCCCCGGGACTCAGCCTCTGAGGGTGACAGAGCCTTCCCAGGAGCCAGGGTGGAGAGGGGAGTAGCTCCCAGTGCACGGGTCTGCTCGAAACAGCGTGGCAGTGTTCGTGCAGAGGGCAGGTGAAGAACTCGGGCACAAAGAGAGGGCTAGGTGCCAGAGGAAGCTCAGAAAACGATGTATGCACGTGTGCTGTGTTCACAACAACCAGCTGCTCCGAGAACTCTCTATCGGTGTCAGAATGATGATTGCGCTTAAACTAGGGAAACCCAGATCACATAGCAAAGTGCTCCAGCCAGCCAGCCAGCGACAGAGGAAGGCCCTACCTGGGTCTTCACCCACCCCTGAAGGGTCCAGAGAGTCAGCCAAGGGGAAGAGGTGAACACACCTCTGTGCTGAGAAGATGGTCCTTTGTAAGGCATCAGAGTCTTCTATGAAGAGGGTGGCCTGGCAGGCACTTCAGCTCTTAGTTGCCTTCACTGTGATGGGAGGAAAACAGCTGCTGCTGCTGCTGCTGCTAAGTCGCTTCAGTCGTGTCCAACTCTGTGCGACCCCATAGACAGCAGCCCACCAGGCTTCCCCCTCCCTGGGATTCTCCAGGCAAGAACACTGGAGTGGGTTGCCATTTCCTTCTCCAATGCATGAAAGTGCAAAGTGAAAGGGAAGTCGCTCAGTCGTGTCCGACCCTCAGTGACCCCATGGACTGCAGCCTTCCAGGTTCCTCTGTCCATGGGATTTTCCATGCAAGAGTACCGGAGTGGGGTGCCACTGCCTTCTCCGAGGAAAACAGAGGGATAAGCAAATAAACTCAATCCTGGCAGCACATTAAAGCCACCTGGGGGCACTGTGCAAACCTCAGATGCTCAGACTCCACCTCTTGAGACTACAACTGAACAAGGCTGTGTGGTTATATGATTTTTAAAAAGCAGTTTACACACACATATCCGGTAGCCAAGAGTGAGGCAGAACTTCCTGGGACCCTACTCTCAGAGCCCAAGTGCATCAGGGAGGGGCCTCAGTAGCTCAGAAAGACCAGGGTGCTCCAAAGAGCTGCATATCTTTTAGCTTTTTTGTGTGTGTGCCTTTTTAGCATAGTAAAGCTAAGAGATGAAGCGTGATGCTGATGCTTTCTTATTTTTATGATTATGGAAGTCACAAACTGTCGGCACAAAAGCTGATTTTGGCCTAGAGATGTATTTTGTTTGGCATTTACTGGATTTTTTTAAAACTCAAGCCAACCTTTAAAAATATGGATATTTCATGGAGTTATTTGCACTTGCAGCTTCTTTTGAAAAATCAAAAGCATCTGACACTTGGTGCCCCAATGGAACTGTTTCTGCACCAACAGACAGCAAGTGCTGAGTAGGGGCTACGGCTTACTTCGCTGAGCCTGTTGCCCTGGGACCCCCTAATACAGGGTGGGCTTGGGCAACGCACCCTGTCTTACTGGCACTTATGATTGACTTTCTGATTTGTTTTTAAGCCTGTGGATCCCAGTCATCAGTAACAGAAAAAAAATTGGTCCCTCAGAATCTAATCTGTGCTAAAATTGAGCAACACAAAGTGAGTTGCTCATGGTTCTTTCCAAACCAGAAAAGTATGTACACTTCACTTTGCCCCAGGAACCAGCCAAACAACATTAGCCAGTTTGTCAAAATTACAGCAATACTGTCTGTTTTCATTTTTAAAATATCGTAACCACAAATATATCTAGAGAAAAAAAGCTGCTGACTTTGACGTTGTTGGTCATTTCCAAGTTCCCTGTTGTACGCTGTGTCTGCTCCTTTGCTCACTGATGCCAGGTAAGCGTTATCAAAGCCAATGGGAGATTCGACAAGGACGTGCTTTCTCTGGCTGCCTTGCGGGAAGGGTGCCTAATGGGCATTTACAGTGCACAGTGCGGCCTGGAGACCATGCAGGTGAGGGACCAGGGCTCCTGAATCTTATCGTTTTCTTCAAGTGGCCAAAATGGTTTTTTCCTGGGTTTATACCTGGAAGGACTGATGTTGAAGCTGAAATTTCAATAGTTTGACCACCTGATGCGAAGAGCTGACTCATTGGAAAAGACCCTGATGCTGGGAAAGACTGAAGGCAGGAGAAGGGGACGACAGAGCATGAGATGGTTGGATGGCATCACTGACTCAATGGACATGAGTTTGGGTAAACTCCGGGAGTTGATGATGGACAGGGAGGCGTGGTGTACTGCAGTCCATGGGGTCGCAAAGAGTTGGACACGTCTGAGTGACTGAACTGAACTGATATCTGATGACAGAGAGGCTGAGAACCAGAGTGAAGCTTTCAGCAGACAAAAAGGGATTGAGGGACCCTGAGAGGCTTGGGAATGTGATATAATGTGTGGGGCTCAGAGGTAGGGCACCTGATCTGGGTGGTGGGTGAATGGGAGGCCTGAGGTGGGAGAGGATGCTCAGCCTTGAGGATGTGAGGATGGTTAGATGTTCTCCAGGCAGATGAGGCAGGAAAGGAGCCCCAGACAGCAAGGACCAAGCTGTGACTATGTCACGTGATCAGGAATCACAAGTGTCTCGGGTTGATCGCGTTGTAAGGTTCAGAGAACAGACGCTGAGTGAGAGGTGTGGCCTGACCTTGGATGATGGAGGGTATTTCATGTCATTTAACTTGAGCCCAGGGGGTTCAGTGATATAGTTACACTAATTTATGGGGAAGATTGGAAGAGCAAAGTGGTTTCTAAACTTGGGAAAGAGCTCTGGTATCAGAGAAGGAAGGGAGGGGAATCTTCATTGTTGCAACTCAACAAAGCACAACTGGCTATAAGCAAGCAGATGCAGAGAGAACCTGCAATCAAGCAGGTTTGGGAACCCTGAACACTGTGTCCTTTGCTTGAAGGGACTCAACTTGTATCTGACATACTAAAGGTCCCGAGAAGGTCTGCAGTACAGTAATTTGCTTAACTATGTTTATTTTGGCAGTTCCCAAACTTATTTGACTATGATGTTTAAAACATATTTATTAATATTGTTGCAGGACATTACAGTTCTAAGGAACACGAACTGGGATAAATTGGCAAAACGGATTTTCGGTTCCAGAAGCCTGGAAAGCCAAAACCACAGAGAATCCTGGACTCTGGAATCTTCCCCAAGCCAGAATCATGGGTCTGGATGGCTTTGACTCCCTAGGGCTTCCCTGAGCTGTGGGTGCTGGAACTGTTGCTGTCCATGGTTCTCCCTGATCCATAGTGGGCCTCAGATAGAAATGTCAGCAAAGCATCACGAGGGCTTCTGGAAAGATGGAAACGGAAGGCTGGGAGCCTGGTTATGTCAACCTGGTTGACAGTGAAATTTCTAGTCCAGAAGTGCAACTGAAAACCATTCCTCTCTTTCTGGAACTGTGGGCTCTTCCCTGACAAAGCAGATTCAGTAAAACAAACATAGGCAGAAAGCCTCCTCCAGCTTGGCCAGGAGGCGAGGATGGGGGAATGGAGGCAGAATTCTTACTGTTCCGGGTGATGAAGGTGGGCATTGGCCCTACAGCTTGAGGTCCCTGAGGAATTCCTGGTCCTCCTTTTTGCTCAGAGGAGGTGTCTTAGTTGGCCAGGATTGCCATTAAGGGGAAAAAAAAAAAAAGAGCACAAATGTAGTGGGTTGAAACAAGAGAAATTTGTTCTCCCTGGGTTCTGGAAGCCAGATGTCTGCAATCAAATTTGGTAGGGCCATGCTTTCTCTGCAGGTTCCAGGGAAGAATCCTTCTTGCCAGGTCCTGGCTTCTGTTCTTCCAGTGAGCCTCAGCATCCATGGCCGGCAGCTACATTACTCCGATCCCCACCTGTCTTCACAACATCTTCATCCCTGTGTGTGTCCTCTCCTCTTCCTATAAAGACACCATCATTGTCTGATGATGTCATCTCAAGGTCTAATCACTTCTGCAATGACCCTATTTTCAAATAAAGTCACATTCTGAGGTTCCAAGCAGACGTGAATTTGGTGGGAGGGAGATACCATTCAGACCCCTACAGGGAGCCAGCAATTCCCCAGCAGTCTCCAGCAGGCCTCGCCCTTGGCAGAGGCTGACACGTGTGTCTGTGGGGCCCTCTCTATTTTGATTTGGAGTCCATCATGGCCTGGAAGTCTGGGAGCTCGGAGGCTGGGCTGCAGCCCTGAAATTCACCAAGCTTCTCTGTTAGTCTGTGAAAAGGCAGAGCCCCCACCTCTCAGACACAGCAACGCCATTCACATGCCCACCAGCCGGCTGAGGCACTAGTGACGGAAGTCTCACAGGGAGTCGAGTTTGGCTCAAAAACTTGAGTGGGCGGGAACTTAGGGTAGTGATGGAGCTTACAGGTTTTCCTTTGTCTCTTTGCTTTTTTAACCTGCCATCGTGTTCTTGAAGTTGTGAGCTGGCTCTGTTTCTAGAAGTGGTTGGAAACTCCATAATCACCTTGGGTATGGACTTTCTTTATTGCTGGACAAAGTGTCTCCAAGGGTCCTGGGGAGCCCTTTGGGGTATACTGTTCCTTCCCCAGGCCCTGAACTTGGAAGCTCAGGGGGAAAGGTTAGGAGAGGCTTGGAAGCAGATTGGGGGAGAAGTTAGGAGAGGTTACCCACCATTGACAGCTACAAATGGTCATAGGGTCCCAAAAGATGGGGAGGCTCATTTCCAACTCTGCAACCCCATGGACTGTAGCATGCCAGGCTTCCCTGTCCTTCACTATCTCCTGGAGTTTGCTCAAGTTCATGCCCATTGAATCAGTGATGCTACATAACCATCTCATCCTCTGTTGCCCCCTTCTTATCCTGCCCTCAGTCTTTCCCAGCATTAGGGTCTTTTCTAATGAGTTGGCACTTTGCATCAGGTGGCCAAAGTATGGGAGCTTTAGCTTCAGCATCAGTCCTTGCCGTGGATATTCAGAGTTGATTTTCTTTAGGATTGACTGGAGGGTCCTGGACTGCAAGAACATCAAACCAGTCAACAGCCCTAGGGGGGAAGTATAAGTCACCATCCCCATTTGGCAGGGAACTAAACTGAGGCTCAGAGAGGCATAGCTTGCTGCCCGTTTGCACACAGCTACGATGGAGCTGGGATTCTGACTAGCCGGTTTGATTCAGAGTTCACTGCACTGCCGCTGCCACGTGAGGGGCCTCTGGAGTCATCCCGCTGTCAGCTAATGCCCGTTCTAGTGGCAGAACTTATGATTTGATCAGCGGACAGCCTGGGAGGTAGTGAGCATCCATCCCAGGAGGCCTGTGAGCAGAGGCAGGATGGCTGTTTGGAAGAGACCATGGCAAGGCTGGCTTCCCACCCCTGGGGAGCCTGAGAAGCAAAGTGGAAAGAAATCTGCGGTGGCATGAATTATTCAGAAACTCCAAGGGCTAAGCAATCTCATTAAGTGTGTTATGTTCTCAGGGTTTGTTCTTTGGTTTGTTTTTTTTTTGGTTGAAGTGTTTTTGTTTTCTTTCCTTCTCATGAAACTTCTAGACCTGGAGGAAATTGTTTGATGATCTCAATCCTCGCTTTGTGTGTATAAGAGTTAGTCTCTCTCTGGGAAAAGACATTAAATCCTTTTGCTTCAACTGAGGGCAAATCAGTTCAAGGGGAGCCCTGAGGCTTGTTCTGGGAAGGCTCCATCTGTGCGGCTCAGGGGCCAGCCTCCTGGAAGTCCTTGGGTCACCCTTGGTCCCTTCACATTGGAAGTCCCAGAAATGCTGCTGAGTGTGGAGTCATTGCTCTGACCCCTGAGAATGACATCCCATAGCCTGTAGGTCTCCATGTATCTCGGGTGACTGAGTCCACCCCAGTCCCCAGCACAGATTTCACGTGATGCTTGGAGACAGCAGGGGAGAAGGAGAGGATGGGCAAAGAGGGGAGACAGGCATTCCTGGTTAAGTGTGTTTGGCTATTGTTGGTTGAAACACAGTTACGCAGGATTCTTTATTACAGGACTTCTCAGAGCCTTTAGGTGTCTATGTGTGTTGTGATAAGGAGACTTTAGACTATCTTGTTTTCCTGAATTATTTAATTACTGACTCCTTTTTAATTGACTTTATTATTTGGCACCCCCCATCCCCCACTGAGATTTTTCCTGAAGGATGTATCATGGGACTGTCTCTTGCACGTGTTCCTTGGCATCACCTTTTGGAGGAAATAACCTTAGAGTGTCATCTCTGAATTAGGACCTTTGCTCTCCACAAATGTTTTTCTCCACAAATATTTATGGAGTCCCTACAGTGAGCCAGCAAGGATATCAGTTGCTCTGGGAACATCTCAGGGAAGGATTCATCTCTCCTGTGGTTTTCTGAGTTCGGTTCAGAACTCAAGGCTAAGGATTCTCATGGGTCTCTTTGCTCGAGGGGGCACAGCACCCCTTCCCTCTTTCCACAGGGGCAAAATGTGGAGCTCTGGGCTAGACCCAGAGAAGGAGGGCCCTTTAAAGGTCTCCTCCCTCCTCCTTGGCCTCCTCCTTCTGTCTTCCCTCTCTACCCTGACTCCACATCATTCTCAAGCGTCCAGGCCTCCAACACTTCCCCAAGGGCCGGGAAGTTGTTTTCAGGGCTCAATGCCGCGGGGCGCTCCAAGCCAGACGGGGTGATGAGACATGGCTCTGGCTGTGGAGATGGCCCCGGCAGGCACCGCCCCAGTGAAGCCAGGAGAGGGCTGCAGGGCTGCGGGAAGCGGAGACCTCTGAGGGCAGAGCCGGGTCTGAAGGCTGGGGCTGTGTGGCTCTCACTGCAGACCAGTGCGTGTTATGGGGGAACCCTAACTCCCTGCCAGTTGCGGAGGGAGTGGAATGAGCATGTTTGTTCTCTCCCAGCTCCTTCCTGATGATTCGTGAGGCCACTGAGAACCTGAGGTTCCTGGGGCTACACAGGCAGAGTTACTCCTGCTCACGAAACACAAGACACCTCCCTGGGCTCCACTGATGGAGAGGAAGAGGAAGTTTTCCAGGGACACTTGGGAAGCTCATTAATCAGAGTGTTAGGGATGTTCTGATCCTCACTTGGCTCTTTGTGGGGAGAACGCAGAGGGGAGGTGGTGAGTCTTCTCAGAATCTTCAGGTAAGCTAAGCATGCAGCTCCCCTCTGGAGCAGAGGGGCTCCAGACTCTTGCAAACAACTGTCTCCCCCAAGACAGAGCCAGAAATGAGAGCCAATATTCGTCAGTATTCATCCTGCCAAGCTGTGTCCCAAGAGCTTTTCAACTTAATGAGGGAAGGACTATCATTGAACCCATTGTACAGATGAGGAAACTGAGGTGTGGGATGCTAGATTCGCTGGTCAGGGATTACAAAACTCGCAAAGGCAGAACCAGGAGTCAGAGATGGGGTGGGAGTCAGGGGACAGGGCCAAGAGTCCATGGAGGAGCAGTTCAGGGGGCTCAAAGAGCTGCTGAGAGGGACAGAGTGGGCAGAGCCAGCACACCAAGGTGGCAGGTGACAGCACTCAGGGTTCACTCCGCCTGCTCTGCCTGCGCCCCACTCCCTGCTTCCCCCATTCCCCACAGTAGAGAGTGAAGTACTGGCTTTCCTGGACAGATTGCATCTTGGTTATCTGCAGATTTCAGAGAAGAAAAAGCAATGAACATCCATTTTCCTCTCTCAAAAGTGCTTTTTTTCTGGATTCATGAACCACAGTAGAGATACTATTCAGTTAGTAACTACCCTTGTTAGTAAGTTTTCAGATAACTGCATTTAAATAAGATACCGTGTGCATTTGTTAAAGGAAATGAAATACGAGACAAAGATGTGTGAGGAGGCTTGTCCTCCTGCAGGTGCCAGGGAAAAATGGAAACTTTTGGAACATGATTACCCAATGCCTGTCAGTAACCTTTCTGGCGCACTGGAGAATGTGGGGGCCACCCCAGGGCACAGTCAGATGGGAAGGCCTCTGGTGTCCTGGGGTGAGGACCAGGCTGGTACCAGGCTGGTCTCAGAAGGCTGTCCGAGCCCTCTGGAAAGGCCACCTCTGGGCAGCTGGTGTGGTCGAGCCCTCCTCAGTCCAGACCTTCCCTGGAGACTTTAGTGTGAGCCTGTCCCCATCTCATGGGCCAAGGCTGTCTCAGTCCTGTACCAGCCTCCACTCAAATACAGCCTCCTCTCTGACTTTTCCCAAAAGCCTAGTGGCATCAACCACAAGGTGAATTTCCTACTTTTATTAAAGATTTGTGGAGTTGCAGGAGAGAGAGCATTGCACATGGCATTTCTGAGACAAAAACCCCATTTCACGTGTCTTCTCCCAAAGCATCTTGATGACAGCGCTGCAAATCGGGCTCTGGACAAGGCTGGGGTGAGCGGAGCTGCTATCTCCAGCTTGTGCTCCTGGAAGAGCAGCGAGGCTGGCCTGCCTCTGCCTCTCCCTCTGGAAAGCAGCCCTCTAATCGTTCATTCCCACCCGCCTCGCCCCCTGCCCTGAGGCAGTTCAGTTCAGTTCAGTTGTTCAGTCATGTCTGACTCTTTGCGACCCCATGGACTCTCTGTCCATCACCAACACCTGGAGTTTACTCAGACTCATGTCCATTGAGTCGGTGATGCCATCCAATTATCTTATCCTCTGTCATCCCCTTCTCCCGCCTTCAATCTTTCCCAGCATCAGGGTCTTTTCCAATGAGTTGGTTCTTTGCATCAGGTGGCCAAAGTACTGGAGCTTCAGCTTCAGCATCAGTCCTTCAGATGAATATTCAGGACTGATTTCCTTTAGAATGGACTGGTTGGATCTCCTTGCAGTCCAAGGGACTCTCAAGTCTTCTCCAACACCACAGTTCAAAACCATCAATTCTTTGGTGCTCAGATTTCTTTACAGTCCAACTCTCATATCAGTACATGACTACTGCCCCCAGGCAGGGATGGTGATAAATAAGCCATCCAGACTGGCTTCCTGCTGCGAAGGCAGGGGCTCCCAGGACCCTCCCCTCTGGTATCCTGTCCTTTCTCCCTCAGTGGCCCACTCTGCCCTCTGTGGCTCTGTCATTTCTCAGGCTCCTGGAAGACTGAGGCTGGGGCCTCCACATCCTTTCCTCTGCGATGACAACAATGATGGAGGTTTGGCACATGTTCATACTGAGCAAAGGCTCATTCACAGGAAAGGAGACTGATGGGCGTGGGTTTCCCGCAAGGGCACCGCGCCTCCACCTGCTTTTGTTGGAAGCCGGACAGGGCAGGCCAGCCCCTGCCTGGAAGGAGAGTCGCAGACTCGACACCGAGATGATTCTGCAGACCTCTCGAGGCCCTTCCTGGACACGGCTCAGGTGCCACTAAGAAGCACAGGCTCCTGGACAGGGGACCCGGGACAGAGACCCAGGGAGTATCTTAGATGATGGGGGTGGGGAGAGGAGGACAGGAAGCAGGTCTCAAGGGCTGCCAGGACCCCCAGAGGAGAGGCTCCCTGCTGGCTCTCACGGGGACAGCCCAAACTTCTGCTTCTCCTCCGGCTCCCCCAGCCCCCTTCTTCATGCATCCTTTCACTCCACATTTATTCATCAAGGGCTTTCTGTGTGCTGGGATCTGAGGGCTCAGGAAAGCACAAGAGAGACCTAGCCCTGCCCTCGTGGAGCCTCCAATCTCATGAGGAAGCCAGGGGTTCTGGAAAAAGGCAAGCAGGATCAGGCCTAGTGGAGTTTGGGACCCTGCTTGTAAGACAGCACAGTGGCCCAGCTGAGGGTGAGGTGACATCTGAGCAGAGGTCTTGGGGAGGGAATAGTGAGCCCCGTGAGCGGCAGGGGAAGAGAGCTCCGGGCAAAGGGCACAGCGAGTGTAAAGGTGCTGAAGCGGAATGGATTACATTCAAGGTCAGAGGTAAGCGGGCAGGGCTAGACAACACAGCTGTTTCGACTGCTCCGTCACTCAGTTATATCCTGACTCGTTTGTGACCCTATGGGCTATACCCCCCAGGCTCCTCTGTCCATGGGACTCTCCAGGCAAGAATACTGGTGTGGGTTGCCGTGCCCTCTTCCAGGCATCTTCTGGACCCAGGGATCGAACGTGTGTCTGTTGTCTCCTACACTGGCAGGCGGATTCTTGACCTCTGCACCACCTGGGAAGCCCTTAGATAATGCAGGGCCTCCCTTACAGACAAGCGTGTGGTGGGCGCCACTGGACAGATGTGGCCAGGGCAGCATTTGATGAGAATCTTGTGTCTAAAACATCGCTCTGGCTGCTCTCAGGGCTTCCTGGGTGGCACTAGTGGTAAAGAACCTTCCTGCCAGTGCAGGAGACGTAAGAGACACAGGCTCAATTCCTAGGTTGGGAAGATCCCCTGGAGAAAGGCACGACAACGCACTCCAGTATTTTTGCCCGGAGAACCCCATGGACAGAGGAGCCTGTACAGTCCATAGGGTCACAAAGAGTTGGACACGACTGAAGCGACTTAGCACGCACGCACACATGGTCTATGACTAGATTGCAGAACTAACACGGAAGTAGGGAGATGGCTAAGCTCCTGTTCTCTCTACCAGTTCTGAGCTCCCCTCTCAGGGGCAATAGGCTGGCCCCACCACAGTGGTCAGACAGACCCACAGGCTCACTAGCCAGCAGGTCAGGAGCGTCTGCTCTTTCCTTTGCACCCCTCTGTCAGAGCAGCAGATGTCAGCTGCCACCTGGAGCAGCTGGTGGGAGCTGCTGCCCGGCTCTCTGGTGAGCTGGCCGCCAGCTGGGCCCTCATGGCCGTCCAAGCAGCTGGTCCACACATTCTTCCCACCCAGCCCTGGGGGAGAAGTCCCACATTCCTGAAAAATGGAACCATTTGCTTGTCGGTTGTAAGCCTGCTGTCCTGACATCTTTCCTTGTGCATTTTATCTGCCTGGAGGCCCTGGGCTCATTCTTGCTCATCTTTCAATGCCACGCTGACACCCCCTTCCGCGAGAGCCCCCGGTGAGTCACCCGCTCCCTGTCCTTTCTGAACCCCAGTGCAGCTGCTGTGGGCCTCCCCGGCTCTGGTGTCCAGTTTGCTGTGTCCTTTCAAGGCCACTCCGAGTGGACTCTGTTCTGTCCTTCTCTGGTTGGGGGTGTCCTTCCCTCTTGGGTCTGGGGTTGCTCTTCACCTCCCCGTCCATCCCAGCCTCCCCCAGTTTGAGGGAAGGGCCCCTTCCCCTGACCAGGTGTGTCGAGTCGCTGGCAGAAGGTGGTGGCTCAGCGGGTACTTGGAATTTGGTGGTTCCCATGGGTAGGGATGGGGAGGCATCAAAGGGCTGGGGTGCAGGAAGGGGAGGTGAGTTTCAGGCAGGGGGAGGCTTGCTGAGTGTCCAGGAGACGGTCAGAGAGGAACCGCTGGAAGCGGATGGAGCAGTTTTCTGGAGATGCCTCACAGAGAGAAGGTCCACCCTGGCTCCAGACCAAGTCCTTTCTGCTCAAAACAAGGTTTCCACGATGCCAGTGGGCGACGTTAGGGATGCCCAGAGTCACTTCCCTTCTTCCTTTTCTCTCTCCTTTCCTCCCTGTCCCATTCTGATCTCTGCTCCTGGCTTGTGTCACACAAGCAACGACTCTGTCCTGAGTGCAAGCTGACAGTCTCACCCGAATTCTCACAAACAGTGATGTGGGCAGACCACACACGTTCCTGAAGAACTTCTAAAGACCTGAGCAGCCTCTAGACGGGCGAGCCCTCACATCTGTCACCTGTCATCTTCGCTCAACCATCTTGGGAGGCAGGCAGTATCATCCCCCTCTTACAAACGAGGCTCAGTTGACAGCTTGTCCAAGGTCAGTCAGTTAGACGGCAGGGACACGCCATCCCCAGGCCACACTTTCCTCTTTGTTAAACACTGTGGGCACTGGTGTTCAGAAGCACGGCTGAGCAAGTTTGCAGAGGCAAAAGCAAAACCCAGGGCTTGACTGACAGTTATTCCACTGGCCAGAGGGTGGCTCCAGTCGGCCCTCAACAATGTGCATGGCATTTCCAAGAACACAAACAGATCAGATTCTTAATATCCTGAATTAACTATCATTACACTTTTGCTAGAATACTATCCTCCAGGACAGCTGTCAAGCTGCTTCATGGGACACAGTCTAATTTCCTTGGCCTATTCTTGCCAAACATTAGCAACTTTAGCAAGGGCCTATTGTTCAATTACATTCCCAGCTGATGTGAGCTCTAGACCACGGGGCAGTGAACTTAATCTGTAGAACTATATTTTGTCCTTGGACAGCTGGTTCTTTAAGAAAACAATCTGAGTGATTTCCCTTCAAATCAGGAGACCCGGCTTCGATTCCTGGGTCAGGAAGATCTCCTGGAGAAGGAAATGGCAACCTCTTCCAGTATCCTTGTCTGGAGAATCCCATGATTCTCAGAGCAGCCTGGAGGGCTACAGTCCATGGGGTCACCAAGAGTCGGACATAATTGAGTAACTAACACTTTCACCCTGCCTCAAGCACTAAGGCTCTAGATGGTAGAACATCAAAATATTGGAATAAAGTGAGCTCTTACTATAGCAGAACACATTAGGAGGTGCCTGGAGTAAAACAGATTTATTTTAAAATGCTGATAATGAAACCGCTCTTGGATTTAACATTTTCTATCACCTGTTGATGTCAGCTATCATCAACTATCATCTGTTTGCTCAGAACTGTCAAAAATAAGACTAGGTCAGCCTGAGTGATGCATGTCCTATGGAGCCTCCCAGACCCACTGCCATGGGAACTGGGGTCCATGAGTTGGATGAAAGTGAAAGTCACTCAGTCGTGTCCGGCTCTTTGCAACTCCAAGGACTACACAGTTAACGGAATTCTCCAGGCCAGAATACTGGAGTGGATATCCTTTCCCTTTTCCAGGGGATTGTCCCAACCCAGGGACTGAACTCAGGTCTCCCGCATTGCAGGCGGGCTCTTTACCAGCTGGACCACAAGGGAAGCCCAAGAATACTGGAGTGGGTAGCCTATCCTTTCTCCGGGGGAATCTTCCCGACCCAGGAATCAAACCAGGATCTCCTGCGTTGTAGGTGGATTCTTAACCGAGTTATCAGGGAAGCCCTGGGATGATGCTAATAACATCTTTCTGAAAAGAGCTAAGTTATAGTACATCAGGGCTTCCCTGGTGGCTCACTCTAAAGAATCTGCCTGCAGTGTGGGAGACCTGGGTTCAATCCCTGGGTTGGGAAGATCCCCTGGAGAAGGGAATAGCTACCCACTCCAGTATTCTTGCCTGGAGAATTCTGTGGACAGAGGCTACAGTCAGCGAGATCGGAAGAGCTGGACACGACTGAGTGACTAACACTTTCACACCTAGTCAGAGGAGGACCACTGATCTGCACCCACAAGGACAACTGGGTGCAGTTGAAGTTTCAACTCAAGTTGGCCTTATGGACCTAGAGTAGCAGAGGGTGAATTTTTTCCTATAAAAGGCCAGACAGTAAAATATTTTAGGCTTTTTAGGACATAGTCTCTGTCCCAAGTACTCAAATCTGTCAAAGGAAAGCAGCCAAGGACAAGGAACAAATGGGCATGGTTGTTCCAGTAAAAGTTTTATTTAAGAAACAGGCAAGGAGTGGGATCAGCTCTGCAGGTTGCATTTTGCAGTCCTTCACCTTGAGGGTCTTGATGAGAGGTCTCTTCCTGTGCAGCCCCCAACCATCCGCCCACACCAGCCCACCCTACTTCAGTTTCAAAAAGGCCATAAACACAAGGGAAAACTGGTCCAAGCTACATTTTTAAGGCTGTGACTGGATAATATCCTTTTATCTGATCTTAAATTCTTAACTATTTGTTCAGTCCTTCTGAAGCTGTACATCACAGGGTTTTTAAAGTCTTCTTGCCTAATTGCACTTGGCTTTGCTAAAAATAAACCCAAATTACCTATGGAACTTAGAATATCTTTCCTTCTCTTGTACTTGGAACAGTTACTTTCACTTTGACTAAGTCCTATTTCTCAGTGTCCCAGAAAAAAGATAAGGAGGGTCAGTAGTGTTAGTTGGCCTTTTTAGGTAAAAGAGCCAAATAGTGAAGTAAGATGCCTGCAGAGACTCATCTGAGAGCCACAGGAACAGAAAATCTCAGTGGAAGAGAGGTGGGACTTTCATGGTGTTATTTTGTGTGGGTCTTAATGTGGCTGACGGAGCAAACACATGCAAGGAGCCTTTAAGGACAGGAAGGACAGCGGGGCAATATGCTCATCCAAGTGCCCACTGGACCTGCCCATCTAATTGGATTCCAGCAGTTCTCAGGAGAATTTCATTCCTAAAGCCTAGCTCCTTTGCTTTTCATCTTTTAAAAACACCAGCACACTCAAGTATTGATAGAGCCAATTTAACGGAGAAGGAAATGGCAACCCACTTCAGTGTTCTTGCCTGGAGAATCCCAGCTGCTGTCTATGGGGTCGCACAGAGTTGGACACGACTGAAGCGACTTAGCAGCAGCAGCAGCAGAGCCTTTAAAATGCCTTTACATTTTAATTGAGGGACTTCTTTCATTCACAAAATGAGAATGAGTCATTTTGAGTCAGTCAAATCAATTGTAAGCAAGATCCCAAAGAAATGAAGCCCTACTGGCTCAGAGAATATTTTCACTTGTCTGTCATTTATTTCTGCCTTGAAGAATTCTTTTATTCTAGTACAACTGCCAGTGTGTACCTGAATACTTCGATCGCCAAGTGCTGCTGAGGAGAATGAAATACTCTGTGTAATCACGAGCTCAGGAATCACAGACACCTAAGACTGTCCTCATGCAAGATGGAATCTCCAGGCAATCAAGAGCAGAGAGAGGCACCGTTCTATTGAGGTGAGGGCTACTCTGTAGAGAACTTCTGATCCGGCACATCTGGGAGGGACGTGAGGCTGGTATTGACAATGCTCCATGGTTGGTTTTGGGAGAACAAAATGTCCTGCTCCCACTTTCAAAGCGATGGAAAGACCTAAAGCCAGAGCGCAGGGAGGCCCAGGGCTGGTCATCATCTGTGAAACAATCAGCAACGGAACAGGGAAAGGTAACAGTGAGCCACTCTCCGGTGAGCTGCTCTGCTGGGTCCTCTCCGCACTCCCACAATCCAGCAAAGGATCACCGCCTATTTGTTGGCCTCCAATCCCGAGCACAGGGAACTTTCAAATGCCCTCTGCTACAATTTCTACTACTTCTTTCTCTTTGCTTACTAAAGCCAGCATTCTTTTCTCCCTTAGCTAGTTGATGGCTAAATTAATAAAGTCCATCCTGACAATCATTTAACTACTAAACAATATAGAGAGAGCTGGGTTTGCCTGTGGCCTTTAAAAATTTGGTGGAACCTACCCAGGCAAAGAAAGGGCAAGGAGGTGACCAGTTACAGGGCCAATGAACGGATTCTGGGTTTCTTTTAGGACATTTAGCAAAAGCACTGGGCTGGGAACAAGCATTCCTGGGACAGGCCCTTCCTCTTCACGGACCTTAGTTCCTTGTTCGAGGGGGATTGATATCTAAGGGGCGGAGACTACGATTCTATCTAAAAACACCTCTCAGTGGGTGTTAGTACATATGCCACCCTGGACGTCCAGGGGAAAGACAGGAAGGCCATTTTTTCACCTCTCAGAGCCACAGGCTGAGCCCTGCCCACCCAGGAACCCTGGCAGCAAGTGTTCCACTCTGCTCTGTGTCGCGGCCCCGAGTTCCCGCAGCCCGGTTCCGGATTCAGCAAAGCAGCACTGGAGGGCGGACAGCTGGACCAACTCCTGAGGCGCCAGCACAGCACCCGACGTGGTGCACAGCAGCTCAGAGGACACAAAGGCCTGGCTGGGATCAATTCCCTTTTTATTTATCATTTCTGTAAGTTACACACATGTAAATTTTTAGCAATAAGTTATAGGTCACATTTCATAAAGTTCAGTCATTGGAAGAACACAAAGACAGAAATGAGAGCACTGAGCCTTCAAAGAGGAGGTTACTATAACGCATCACAGCAGGAGCTTAAATCTCAAATATCCAAGACTCCACAGACAAAACCTAAAGCTTACAATTTCTATAAGAGCCTATGCACTTGAAATTACAAAATTCAGCAACTGCCTAAACCAAGAAATAAACAGCTCTGTTTTCAAGGTAAGAAAACAAGGAATGCTGTGCTAAGTCACCTTTACTGTTTAAATGTTTCTGCTCTGTTTATACCTGGAATGACTGTATATACACACAGGCACAGCACATATTTCAGTATGGCTCTCACAAACTGCTTTTACTACAGATTTAAATCTAGTCCATGACAAAAGCAATTCAATTGCTTGGATCTTAAGTTTTAAAAAAGTGAAAAGCACTTCTAGGGACTCTTAAAGCTGTCTCCAAAGTATAAAATGTTATACTTTCAATATCTGAAGTATTCCTGTCTTTCTCTGAGATGAATGCAGGTCCTAGGACTGGTTTCTCACAGCATAAATGCTCACATAGTGTTGTGCATACGTGGTGAAACAGCCTACGAGGGCCCTGGAGAGGACGGCACCCTTGTGGGTCTGGGCTGTGACTGTCCACAGCCAGACCAACACCCCGGCCGCTGCTCTTGAGGCCGGGTGCCCTGGGGCACGGAGACTGGTCGCTCTTCAGTCAGTCAGTTCTTGCTTGGGGGATTCCAGTTCGCTCAATAAATCTCTGCCAGCTGCTCCAGCCTTTGAAGCAAAAAGAACTGCTCCCTGTTTAAAACCGAGGTTCTTTAAACTTCGAGCATAATCTGCATATATAGCAGAGATGAGCTTCTGTAAACTGCAGTTAAGGAAGAGAAGGGCAGAGAGGGCTCCAGCAGGTGCCCACAGGCCGGAAACAAGGACCAGCTCTGGAGACTGTCCAGGGGAGGGCAGCGCAGGAGGAGCACAAGGGGCTCTTCTCAGGGAGGGCAGCTGCTGGGGTTGGGGTGGGGCAGGAAGGCGAGGTTTCAATCTGCAATGTTCCTGCACTGGCACCAGCCGGGCCCAAAGCCCGACCTCCTACAAGACCCAACTAACATCCCCTCAGATGCTCCAAGGTCTAAATGCACTTAAGGTGCGGAGAGGGAAGGATGACAGAAGAGAAATACACGCGCAAACCCTTGAGCTGTTTGCAAATCTGAGAGGCTGGCGTTTAAGGGGCAGATCCAGCCTCACTGAGTGGCTCAGACTGTAAAGAATCCGCCTGCCATGCGGAAGACCTGGGTTCGATCCCTGGGTTGGGAAGATCCGCTGGAGGAGGCCATAGCAACCCACTCCAGTATCTTGCCTGGAGAATTTCACAGATAGAGGAGCCTGGCGGGCTACAGTCCGTGGGGTTGCAAAGACTCAGACATGACTGAGTGACTTTCACTTTCACTTTGGGGATGTTAGCTCTGTTCCACTGTGTTCTGATACCCAAAACAGCGCCACTGAATCAGAGCCAGCTTCACCAGTGCCGAGGTACATGACACTGAGTTCAATTTTCTGTAAAAAATATATACAGAAAAATAAAAAACATGACATGTAGATATGAGGCCACAATGTAACAGTTCAAGAAAAAGTGCAATGAGAACAACAAAGCCTCTGCAAACACAAGGACCCAAGAGTAGGATTCTCAAGCTCCTTCTTTTCAAAGAGAAACATGTGACTCAAGTGACGGGTGGCAGAACTGAAATGCTCCTGGTCACGCGGGGGCCACCGTGACCTGCCTACGTGATACATCTCTCTGAAGTGCTGCTGTGTCTTGTTCCACTTTAGCTCGTCCCTGTGGGTAACAGCCAGTCTTTCTTTTTAATCTATTCTGGTTATGCATTTATTCCAGCAGACCCTCCTATAGCTTTCCTATACTAGTTCCTCTATTTTCTTTGTAAGTTCAAACAAAACATTACAAAGTCTGGGCCCCCTCCACTTCACAGCCCTTCCTGACTCTCCATTTATCTCACAGCTGATGCAGGTGGGGCAACAACCTTCTTTCTGATTTGTCCCCTACTGTTTCTCCCTTTTTCCTGGCTCTGGGCAGTCAGAACACGGATCTTTCTCCATACAATAGTTTCCTCCCAGGCAGCACAGCCAATGGGGATGCTTAAAACCCACTCACGGCATCTGGTTCCCCTTAGCAAACATGTCCCAGCAAAGGATATCTGTGTCCTCGCTGACTTCGATGGCTCCGTACTTGAGACAAGCTTCCACAAACAAGGCCGCTCTGTCGAAGTACCTCATGCTGCTTAACAGAACACAAAGCATGTCAGGAGCCGTGACGTTCATCATCTGGGGGTAGGACCACCCCAGGGAGCGTTTTTACACGACAACTCTCCACAGAAGCCCGAGGGCTGCGTGAGGCACACCAGCACTGTTCTCTGCCCCAGCTTGGAGGAAAGGGGAATTCTCATGCCCTAACCCTTTGCTCTTTTCTATTAACTCTTAAAAAATTTTTGTGAAATCACTGAAATAGAGACAGGACAAGAAATCTACAGAGACAGGACAAAAATCCACATACCCAGTCCAGATTTCACAAGTAACTTTCTGTCATATCTGCCTCAACCTACTTCCCTTAAATAAATAAAATGTCCTATTGTAAGTGATAAGCATTAATTACCCTTCAAGGTTCTCAGAGGGAACACCTCCAGATTGCCACACTTTCTTCCCCCTTCCTACTGCTTTTCTGCCTTTGTCTCAGTTGTTCTACTCAAAGCTAAATTGACCTCAATTATTTTTAAATATTCTTTTTAAACAGGTAACTATTAGGTTTGACTAGCATATTGGCAGAGAAATAGCAAAGTTCCTAGACCAAAACAAGAATGAATAAGCATGGACTGTTCTACTCCCTTTAGGTTTTTTCTAAAAAATAAACCTGAAGTATATGCTTCTCCCTTCACTCCCAACATCAAGGACTACCAGCCTCCTGGCAGAGCCTCATGAGCAGTGGTAAATCCTAGGTGGTTCTGACCAGCCATTGACAGTGGGCATACCTGTGAAGTGTCTCGGCCACGCTGGAAAAGCAGCCCAGGGAAAGGAGAACCAGGAGGGCCTTGGACTTCTGGTTCACTTGAGGGGAGCAAAGGTGGTCGACCCACCGTTTCAGAACGTCAGCGCACTCTTCAGAATTTAAGCGAACCTGAGGAAGATGCCCACGTTAAAAAGGACACCCTGCACTATACAGAAGGAAAAAAGAATTCAGTTGAAATGGGACCTATTACCATGAAACAGAGCTCATCTCTGCTTTACAACACAGCCCCTGCTGCTGCAGCGCCGTGACCAGAGGTGACAGGGATCCACACCTCAGGATAATGGGCCTGGGACCACCTCTGGGCTGTATGTAGTCTGGACTCACACCCTAGCAGGGACAGGAGGCAGCTGCTTTCACTTAATTGCTACCAATGCAACCTCCACTTTGCAGTAAGAAAAATGTAATTTATATGCAAAGAAGAAGATGAAAGCTGCTAAAAAAAATATTTGTAAAGCCGCTTTGTAGCCCCCCAAAATACCTCCAAATCATGAGTCAAAAATTCAAGATTGAACTTTCTTGCCCGAAGTTCCAGGCACCTACTCAAATCACCTACTTTGGCAAGCCACGCTGCCCGGTCCCACTCGCCGTAGGTCTGCAGGTAGCGGCAGGCGTCTGCAGCTTTGTCTATCAGGCAGAGCAGCTGGACGCCCTCTGGAAGACAAGACAACAGCCCCGTGAGTGACGCTGGAGCTGTCTCTCTGGCGAGTCACTGAAGGGTAAAACCACCATTTGACTTCACCGGGTCTTGGACATTTTATACCTACTGGAGACATGACTGACTTAAATTTTAAAATGAAGTATTAAAATAGGGTTTTACAATGTTATCACTGAAGTAACCTGGGTTGGCAGTACAGATACAGTCCAGAAAACAAACAAGTCAAGACTATCTCACTCACTGGTTTTAATGTTTAGGGTGCCCATGTTTGTCCAATGTATGTCTATTATTTCGGCCATTATTAATAACACCCCTTTTACTCTTGAAAAATGCACTTGTCTAGATGACTAAATTATATGGGCACCTTATAATATGAGGGCTTCCCTGGTGGCTCAGATGGTAAAGAATCTGCCTACAATGCAGGAGACCCAGGTTCAATCTCTGGATCAGGAAGATCCCCTGGAGAAGGGAATGGCAACCCACTCTAGTATCTTTGCCTGGACAATTCCATGGACAGAGGAGCCTGACAGGCTACAGTCCATGGGGTCACGAAGAATTGGACACAACTGAGCGACTAACACTTTCATAATATAAACTGCTAGCAATAATTTATTTTTCTCCAGGGTATATCAAAAAGAAATATTCCTAATAACCAAATACTTTCCTAGGAATGCGTCTGATATTTTGTCAGAGTACTGACAGACATACCCCTAAAGTACGCCTCACCTGCCAGTTTTCCGCTGGCGATCATATTAGTCGCCACGAGCTTGATGGTGCTCTGGGAGGGGCCTGACGAGGTGACGGTGGTGACCAGACAGGCTTTCAGTGAGTCACAGTAGTAATGCTGGTTGTCTGCGCTGGTTTCCAGAAGCAGCTGCACGGCTCTGTCTGTCTAATAAGGGAAACGGTTCTTCTAGTTAGGAGGCCATTTTCCTCCAACATAACCTTTCAAGATTCATAATTTGGAACACTGAAGTTTTCAGTTTAAAGAAGATTTTCATTGTCAAAAATTATCCACAAACACGTTGTTTACATGTACACAAGTTGAACAAAAGTGCAATACTGCTTCTTTAGGACAAATGTAAAACCACAGGTACACAGGTTTACACAGGTACTTATTTAAGCTCTGTACTAGTCAGAGACAAAACCAAACCAAAACAAAACTAGGCAGGCCTCACATGGCATTCAGTTCACTTCAGCTCAGTTGCTCAGTTGTGTCCAACTCTTTTCCACCCTGTGAATCGCAGCATGCCAGGCCTCCCTGTCCGTCACGTGACTTATGGAAGCCAAAATTATAAGTTGGTTTACCATATATTTTTGCTTTCTCAGAATGTCTGTTGGTCTTATTTTGGGAGAAAGCATATATTTACATCTATACTTTCAGAGAAATGCTATAGTGTGTGTGCATGGTGTTTGTGTGTGATATAAATGATGCTGTAAAATACTAATCAACTAGCAACTCCCTGGAACATGAAAAGAGTTATAAAAACTGACATACTTGACCCAAGAGAAGCAGCTGGTCTGTACATTTCCTTGTATGATCATAAGTTGACCGTTTTACTTCCTGGAGATTAACCCTTTCCAATTGAAATTTCTAGAGCAAAAAAAAAAACAAAACAAAACAGAGAAAATTGAGCCTGGATTTTAAAACTTTTGAATTATTTAACTATTAGTAAACATTACTTTGACTTCTGAGTCAAAGAAGAAGTCCAACAATTTAATAAGAATTTGAGAAGAAAAAAATGTTGAAATGTACTATAATCTGTGCGTAAGTCTGCGTGCTTACAGAAACTGGCACTTTAGTAGAGCTGGAAGAAAAATCCCTATGTGTAATTCAGTACTCTACTGGAAGTTAAACAAATTATGAAACTACCTTTATATATATAGAACAGCAAATTCAAACCAATTAAGTATTTGTTATTTATAGGAAATTAATAACATGAGAAAATTAAAATGAACCAAGTTAAAAATTTTTAAGGCCCCCCCCCAAATTAAAAGGCTGTTAATAATACAATTTTAATGTCTACTAAAAACTCAGTAAGTGTTTATGAGCTTTTCAAGTCCTGAATCAGGCCTTTTTTATGTGACTGTGCCAAGGGACTCATTTCTGTTATGTGGACCTTTACTTAGTACTAAGTTTCCCAACTTTAAGATACTTACAAAGAAAAACATACCTTTAAAGGTTTTTAATATATGAAACATAATACCTGAAAATAGGCATTTTCACAGAGGACGTCGTAACATATATCTAGCGGGTTGTTCACTCTGTCTCGAGGAGCAGCTTCTTTAGCCACTGGTGTGCTCGCGGACTTTTCCTGGGACAGGCTGTGCAGATAGTGGGCGGCGACAGTCCAGAAGTGCAGCTCCGATTCATCACCGTAAAGCCTGGCCAGGGTGAGACCACAGTCTCCACTGACCTCATGCAGCAGCGTGGGGCCTGGACGGGGGCTCCCCATGGCAGCCTGAAGTGCTGGGAGCACAGTGCTGGCCCATGAGAGACCAACGTGCCAGCTGGTGGAAGGGCTGAAGCTCCAAGTCCCCAGCCCTGTTACTGGGTCTCAAACAGCACAGGGCCCTGACTGCATGGGGCCCCTTGGACCCAAGCCTCCCTTTGTTCCGTGTTAAGAGCGACAGTGCGGTGCTGTAGTCTGTGCTGTTACTCACCCGGTTTGCCACCAGCACATCTTTCAATCTGCACCAGTTAAGGAAGGAGTTCCTCTGGGATCACTGACTAGATACGGTGTGGAAATAATATGCTCTTTATTCTCTGGGGAGTGGAGGGAAATGTCTTTCTTATAAGGGATGGCTCTACTCTAAGTAAGAATATACAGGTTATTACTTCTAAATATAATCTAAATATAACTTATGGGTATACTTAGGACATGCCCCTTACAGCTGATATTTTAAAAAGCTATCTGTAGAATGGAGTCTTTTCAATAGAGAAGGCCTACATCTCATGTCTTTTTCTTTTCCTATTTGTAATACTACTTTCAAAATGATCTGTAAGCCAACTATAAAGGATGAACTGATATATTTTCTAAAATTCCAAAGAGTTTGGTTTTAACTAACAACTCTTGATGAAAGGGGTGAGTTAACCTGAAATTCTCTGTCTCTTACCCAGAACACTTCACACAGTGTTACCTTGAAACAAGCAGGCATCTCTGCAGGAGAGTAAACTCCGGATCGAGCAAGAGTTTCTTTATGTCACTGCACGCAGGAATCCAGACGAAGGCAAGACAAAATTTTTGAATACAACAATAAAGGAGATAAATCAATACACTCTTAAAATGGAAAATTCTACCCAAAAGATATGATAAGAACCTACAAAAGAAGTCACTTTGCCATGGCTCTGAAACTGCAAGAGCTTACGGGGCTTAGACAGTATCTAGGCTTGGAGAAGTGGAACCCATCAACCACCACAGCTTAAGGTTCTAATTCTGATTTACCTTCTTGAAGCAGCTCAACTCCCATTCTAAAAAATATGAACAGCTACCTAACTACAGGAATAAGAAGGTCATTGTTGATAAAACGAGTTTACTAAATGATCATCAGGAACACTATACTTCAAAGAAGATGCATTTAGAATTTATTCTTCAAAGTACTGAAAAATTAAAATATATAAGGAAGAAAGGATAGTGTTTCATAAATTGATATTTCTACAATAGTCCATTATAGACTATAAATCAGGAAGAAGGGGAGATAGTCTTTAAATCTGTTCTTTTCCATTTAAACATAAATGCTAACCTTGGGACAGAGAAGAGAAAAAAGTAATTACTTTGAATTCAACATCAATATAACATTTCTTTAGCATTAATTTATTAAGTATTAAAATATATGTGGTGGATTTTAGATTGCCAAGATATGTTTTCCCAAAAATTCCTTGTGGAGTCAAATTTTCCTTCTTCCTTTCCAGTGTTATACACGGTACCTATTTGTGAATGTTCCTGACTCTAGGGAGCATATTAATTTCTTAGACAGAACTGTGCACACACAGCACCTGACACAGAGAGCTGATCTTGGCAGAGAGAAGCTGACACACAAGAACTGCCCTGTGAACAGCCATCCTTTAACGTGAGGATCTGCAGGGCATTTGTGCTGGAGGCGGGCTAGCTACAAGGTGGCTAACCCTACTGCTGCTTCTCCTGCCCTGACATGAGACCACAGCAATCTGAAACTTACTTCCACAAAAGAAAGACTCTAAAGGGAAACAAACCAAGGCGAAGAGAAGGGTCTCTCCGTGGGCCACTAATATTTTCCAAAACAAAGCTTATTTTAATTTTAAAAAGTCTAAATCATTATGTTTTTCTTTTTCATAGTCTTATTCTCTAATAAAACATAGAGTGCTTACTTAGACAATGAGTTCAACTGCTCTTGAAGGAGATTCTTTATTTCTTCATTTTCTGGATAATCACTGTACCAAGAAAAGATTCTAAATGAGTTAGTTTTCTCTTTATTTACCACCATTTATTTCTTCACCAGGAAAAAAGCTGTGTTAATACAGAAATAACTTCTTTGTCGTCCTTGGTTAAAAACTTGCATGTAGACTGAAATAGCCACAGACTACTCAGGAACCTACCAATCATCTTTAATGTCTGCTTTTATCTTATTGAGTCAAAACTGAGAAATGAGCACAGAAAGTTTCTCTGGCTTTCAAGAAACCAGAAAATTTATTAGTGAGGTCTAAAACTATCAGGTTTAGATTCATGTTAATAAGGAACTTAGCAAGGACCACAGGAATCTGCTAGTTCTGCTCTGCAAAATTAACATTCATTTCTCTGAGTAGATACTTCTTGGAGAAAGAACATCTCATCACATTTATTTTTTTAATTCTCCTAACCCAGGGCTTCACTGGTGGCTCAGTGGTAAAGAATCCATCTGCCAATGCAGGAGATGTGGGTTTGATCCCTGGGTCGGGAAGATCCACTGGAGAATAAAATGGCAACCCACTTCAGTATTCTTGCCTAGAAAATTCCACAGACAGAGGAGCCTGGGGGCTACAGTCCATGGGCTCACAAAGAGTCAGACATGACTAAGTGACTACGCACACACAACCCATGCCTATCTGTGCATTCCACACAGCAAAGGTCCCATAGCACTTGTGGTAGTTTAACTAACAACCACCAATAATGGTTTCTGTGACTATTTTTTGCAAGGAGACAGGCTATAAAACATAAAACATTTCTGAAGTAGATTCCTTTATGCTGCTTTTAAAAAGATTTAATCTTGTCCCCTGACTCTGATGCTGGGAAAGCTTGAAGGCAGGAGGAGAAGGGGATGACAGACAGAGGATGAGATGGTTGGATGGCATCACCAACTCAATGGACATGAGTTTGATTAAGCTCCAGGAGTTGGTGAAGGACAGGGAGGGCTGGTGTGCTGCAATTTCATGGGGTTGCAAAGAGTCAGACATGGCTGGAGTGACTGAACTGAACTGAATCTTGTCCCCAAATTCCTCTTGGCCTCAGCTGGCCCTCTTCACACTCAGTACACCACGCCCAGGTTCAGACCGTAAGATGACCGACCACAGAGCCACCCGAGAGACCCACGTGCACTCACAGCTATGCCCAGGTCCCCAAAGTGGGAAAGACAAGAGGCATATCAGTGACTCTTTCAGGGTCTCTGCCATCACTGCCTTAACTCAGTTTTAAGGTTCCAATGCCTGTAAGCCCTGGAGAACAGCCACTGCTAATTTTTATGGGATGTCCTTCAATCTTAAATCAATTAAGAAAGAAAAACAACAATGCAAAAAAACTTACACATGAGAAATGTCCAAAGAATACTGTCCATTCCAAGGCTGATGTAATAAGAAAGCTTTCAAGGCGAGAGCAGCCCTGGGAACAAGGAGATATGGGCACCACACAGGCTCTAGACAAAAACACAGATTTTGCTTTTAACAAGTAGAATTGTATACAACTATAAAGCTTCTGCTGTAGACAGTTCACAGAGAAGTCAGCAGAGAACAATGTATAAGTCTGGTGGTGGCAACTCAGAAAGTGTATTAGTGGAATCACTGCTTAAGACACAGGGGCTAAGCGTCGGGCAGAAAGTTAGACTGAAGAGTCTCTGACCCCACAGAGATTAGTACTCAAAGTTCTTAGAAACAGCACCATACGAAATGTTATTAAACAAACCTCATAGTTCTGGATTCCTTTTAGACACTGCTAAAAAGAATATTGTTTTATGCCATTTTATGCCCCTGATCTAGGCAGCAGGTAAGAAGGATTCTCCAACTTAAAAACAGGGATTCCAATTTTCTACATTTGTCTGACTTCCCCTTTTACTGGGAGAAGAGGCAGTGTCAGAAAAATGTAAATAAGGGGCGGAGGTGGAGAAAGAAGACCAAGCTATCCTAAGAAAACAGATTTAAATCAACATATTATGATATTCTCTATTTGTCATAAAGGAGAAATGAAACAAATATACTAAATATTATATCAGTGCATATGATCTCAAATGATTTTATTATCCTATATCAATAAGGTCCAAAATACATTTTTAATTCCTCAGAATAGAAATATATTACATCAAACATATTTTTCCAAGCTCAAATCAGCACATATCCGGCAGCAAACACACAGAAATCTTCTTCCTAACTCCATGTTTACACTCTCACCAGTCTTTATTCTTTAACATTTACTGAGTGTTGTTCTGAGTTTAAAGTTCAATTTGTGGGAATATATGCATAATTTCATTGACTTTCCCCATTATTATTTTAAAACTTGCCCTTTTTGCCTGAGGTTGCACCACCAGAGAATCGATAGGATTTTTTTAGGAAATTTTAAAAGAAAAATGTAATCTAAAATCTGGTTGAGAGTCACCTGTTCATTCATGGTATTATATTGTACGGTATGGTATTATTAAACATGGTATGGTATTAAACAGTCATGGTATTAAACATGGTAGCCCATTAAGCTAACACTGGGTTCTCATTAATTATATAAATAGATTAATTTAAAAACAAGTACCTTGGCTTTGGCTGCTGTCTATGGGGTCACACAGAGTTGGACATGACTAAAGTGACTTAGCGGCAGACTCAAATTTTAAGATAAAGGTCAAAGAATAGCTTCTCAAACATCTAGATTATATTTGCATACTTCTTTACCTAGAACTGGAGAAGGCAATGGCACCCCACTCCAGTACTCTTGCCTGGAAAATCCCAGGGATGGAGGAGCCTGGTAGGCTGCAGTCCATGGGGTCGCTAAGAGTTGGACACGACTGAGCGACTTCACTTTCACTTTTCACTTTCATGCATTGGAGGAGGAAATGGCAACCCACTCCAGTGTTCTTGCCTGGAGAATCCCAGGGACGGGGGAGCCTGGTGGGCTGCCATCTATGGGATCATACAGAGTCGGACACGACTGAAGTGACTTACCTTACCTTTTACCTAGAACTAATAACTAAATTAAAAGAAAAAATCATTCTTGAAATTCCCTTAATTTCCTCAATAACTTTATGTTTCAAGTTAGTATCTATGCTTGTCCTTCCCTAGAAGCAGGTCCTGCTACTTCTGCAGAGCTGGCAGGGATCTTGAGGACAGATGTGGCAATGCAGTGCTCAACCGCAGCTCACCAGAGGACAGTCACAGTTACAGAGTAAGAAGTGATGGTTCCCAAACACAGTGGCAGGGGTGGGGCAGTGTCACAAACAAAAGCACATTTAATCTAAGTTAAAGGCAGCCCAGTCAACATACACAGCAGCTCCGTAGTGCCTCAAGCACAAACATAACAATGAAGGGTCATGTTTTTAAAACCCCACTGTCTCTGAATGTGCCAAAGACCGACTCTGAAGGCACAGGCAATTCCCAGAGCCGACAGTTTCTATGGTGAAACTCTGTAAATGACTAAACAATTCTCTTATGACATTTTTTAACATATCAGATAGCCCAGTATATACATCAAAGGTATGCCTGGAGAAAATTTAATGTAGGGACATCTCATTTTCAAACTGATGACTGCACTCACAAACTTCTCATTCATAGCTACTTTTTACTAAAATAGCTTTCATTCTTAGAAAAAAAATACAAAAAAGGGCTGCTACTGCTGCTGCTAAGTCGCGTCAGTCGTGTCCGACTCTGTGCGACCTCATAGACGCCAGCCCACTAGGCTCCCCCGTCCCTGGGATTCTCCAGGCAAGAACACTGGAGTGGGTTGCCATTTCCTTCTCCAATGCATGAAACTGAAAAGTGAACATGAAGTCGCTCAGTCGTGTCTGACTCTTAGCGACCCCATGGACAGCAGCCCACCAGGCTCCTCCGTCCATGGGATTTTCCAGGCAAGAGTACTGGAGTGGGGTGCCATTGCCTTCTTCTTCTACAAAATAGGGCAGGGTAGTGCAATCATCTAATTCTGTTTTGACTGGCCCTTTAACAAGTTGTAAGACAGGCATCACAATTCATGATACTTTCCAAAGTTATTTTTCCATGATATATGGTTGCAAAAGACACAAGACTCACTATTAAAAAACCAGCAGCACTTTACCACTAGATTCGTGTCCTCTGATGACCTCTCCTAAAGTTTGAGGAAGTCATTTTTATTCATGTAAACATCTTTGATCTTTTGACAGAGCCTTCAGAAAGGGGTCAAGGAAAGGGCGCTGAGTAAACCAGGGCTGGGGAATGACTGACATCTAATTACAGAGTCTAGCATCTCAGTAGTATCAACACTCAAGCTTTAAGTTAATATGCATTCTTAAACATAGATTCCTAGAAAGAATGAAATGAAACAGAAGCAGCTCTCTCCCATGAAAAGAACAGCTGGTGCAGAATAAAGACACTTCCAAGCATCCTTCCCTTAGAACTCCGTACCGGTCAACTCCTGCTCGTCCATCCTAAAGCACGTGGACTTCATGGACATCTCCAGGACCCTGATACACCCGTCATCGGAAGCCAGGATCACTTTATCTGACGTGCACCAGTCCACGTCCAATATCCGAAAGGTTACATTTCTTCCACTTCTTAAACTGCTCACCATCTGAACCTTCAAGAGTGAATTTGGTTGTCACTTTCAGAAAGAAAAGGAAAATGTTTATCATTCCAGACTAAACGAACAAGAAAGACAGTGCCTGTGGCGAAGGTCCAGTTCATGTTTAAAACTGAGCAGTCGTGGGCAATCTATCTTCCACACGCAGACTGCATTTTGAAGGTCCCAGAGATGGTGACAACATTAACAATCTGTTGAGCTGCCACCTTTAGAACAGTAATACTATAAAAGAAAACTTTTTAAAGGAAGAAAATTGCTCTAAGAAGCTTGACAAACCCATTTACAAATCAGAAGGAAGGAAAACAAGTACATAGTTCCTGTGACCAGCAGCTTCATTTGCAGTGAACCCACGTGCAGCTGGGCTTACCTCTTTAGAATCCCATACTTCAGCTCCATCATTGTACATTGCTATTAATTTTTGGTTTCCTTTACCAGGGGCGAAACGAATCTTCTTCACCCAACTTCGGTGTGTAGGTATTCCTCTGAGGACAAACAGAAACCAAAACACCAATATGAAGTAGAGTAATATCTCGTCATTGAGAGATATGTCCAATGTCTCTTTCTATTTCTGCTTTTGACAAGGTCTAGTGACATGACAGGAGAACCACTCTGCTTTCTGGGACAGGGGTCACATATGACAGACATGGTCTGCTCTTTAACAACAGTTGGAATAGTTCCCCAGCACTTTGTGTGGGCCACCTGCAGGTAAGGGTCATCTATGAATATCCCAGAATTTAGCTCAAGGCCGTTCCTCCCAAGTTCTATAACAAGAGACCCAAGGGTCCAACCTGCACATGACTATATATAACGACACTATTGCCAAGTGACAGGCCTCTAATGGAACTATATCAAGATTCTTTGTTTCAGCCAAATAATACACTTGAATTCCTGAAACATACCTGGATACTCTGCCTTTCAAATCCCAAAAATTTAAATTTCCATCCATATCTCCAAGAACTAACGTATCACCTTTCCAAGCAATGCAAGTAATGCTACCCATGCTTCCCTAGAAAAGAACAGCAACAAACACACATTAATTTCACCACTTATAAGCAGTCACAACAGAGAAAAACTTTTATTTAACAACTGTGATGAAATAATAAAGATATCTGGCTGGTGGTTTAGTCACTAAGTTGTGTCCGACTCTTTATGACCCCACAGATTGTAGCCCACCAGGCTCCTCTGTCCATGGATCTCCCACACAAGAATATTGCAGTGGGTGTTATCTCCTTCTCCAGGGGATCTTCCCAACCCAGGGATTGAACTTGGGTCTCCTGCATTGCAGGCGGATTCTCTACAGACTGAGCCACCAGGGAAGCCCCAAAGATATCTTAATGAAATCTAATTATAGTATGAACATCATCAAACACTAACAGTTTAGTCACTAAAAGGGCTACCTAGCATTTCAATTTCAACTAAGAATAAACAGAAGACTTCAATTCAATGGACATTATTATCTGAACTAGATTTATAGAGAAGTTCTTTTGAGGAAGAACTACTTCAGAAAAAAAAATTAAAAGAGGAAAAAAAAGAAGGAAAGGACATCCTTTCAGGCACTTCTGTCTCCAAGTTATCCCTCACTGCTAAAGGATGAACACATTTATTCTGGGGGAACTCAGAGCTGTCTCACAACTAACTGTTCAGCAATTCTTCTACTGAGAATCCATCACTATGCAGTACACTTTAAAGAAACATAATTCTGTATATCAACTATATTTCAATTAAAAAAGAAAAAAGATTCATAGCTTTGCTGATACCTTCATGAATAATGAAGGAGAAGAGATACTATACACTGAAGGCATCTGTAAAATCTGAATTCACAGAAGGTTCTGCAGAGAAGTTACACAGGGAAACACAAATACAAGAATGAGACACTTCTGTAATAAATCAAAGTGGGTTGGAAGGAGCATGCAGCTCTAACACATGCACAGAGGTACTGTGATGGAGAGATGAGGAGTTGGGGCTCTCAGAAAAGCTGTGTGGACCTGAATCCCAGCTGCATCACTGAATTTGCTGTGTGATGTGGGGCATGCTTACTTAATCTTTATATGTCTGGATTTATCATTGATAAAGTAGGGCAAGCTCATAAAATTTGAGGAGTTCCTATTAGTGTTAATAAATTTTTACAGGTAAAGGCCTTATGACAATGTTTGCCACAGAGTCAATATAATGCTAGCTATTCAATAATATTGCTCAATTACTTTTCTACTTATATTCTTATATTCAAAGAAATCTTGTTTCATCATTTATAGAACAATATTAAAAATTCACGTTTGGTTCTCACAGTATTGCTAGTAAGAAGTAGGAATTCTCCAGAGTTTTGCTAAATTGGCTGTTAGAAGACTTGCACATACACCAAATACTGCATAAATCCTAGTGGTAGTCAAGAAACAAAAGATAAAATTGTATTAAAAATAATTATGTTAATGATTCTATTAGTAAAAAACTTTGAAAGCTATGTTAAATAAATAGAATTCAGTACAGTATAAAGCAATAGTCTAAGATCTTATTTCTATTCTTCTGACCATATTAACAGAATAGAATGTTTAAGAGTTTGCCTTTAAATTTAACTTTTTTAGTCCTGAGAATTTTTGTTTAACATTTTTACATTACTTTCTAACTTCTAAAAATTAGAATATTAAAACTTCAGTCCAGAAATCTATCACCAGCTTAGAATTACAAGTGATGTATTAGAACTTTCTACCTAAGAGTTTGTTGATGGGATACAAGCCATATGAAGATTCTAAGGTGCTTTCAGAGAAATGTGGGATAAACGCGCTTTCTGACTCCAAATAATCCCAAGAGAACCAATGAAAGATTTAAAACTCAGTAGAGTATTATTAGTTGGCACTGATATGTTTCCTACATGTAAAACACGATGTTCAAAGGATCGAAGTAAAGCTGGCAGCAAACAGATAATCATTCTCTCCCACAGTTTTCTGAATAAAGGCAGTCAGTCAACTATAAACTCTCCATGGGAATGTAATTTAAAATATATCAGGCTTTTTCTTTTTACCATTTTTATATGCTCTATAGTTAGGGGGCCAAAATTTAAAGGTAAAGTTCCAATTCAAAATAAATGGCTTAGTGGCTTAGTACTTTATATTTGGAAGGAAGGTAAAGAAAAATATTAGATTAAAATAAACAACACCTCTGCCTCAATTCTACACACTGGTCATTGAAAAATATTTTGATTGCTGAAAATAAAAATAATGAACCCAAATCAATCGTTCATGTTTTATACAGTAGATATATAACTCTCTTTTCCTAAAATAATCTGCTCTAAAATATGCACTAATTTCACTAGAGGCTGGATCCTTATTAGGCTGGTCATTCTTTGAAGAAACTGCTTCCAGCTGTGGAATAAAAGCATCTGGCAGGCAGAATTAAGACTTGCTATACACTGACCAGACTTCCTTAAGAAGAGGCAGAATCTTAAAAGCTGTGTTGTGCAAAAATCCTGAAAGCAGCAGGACTTTTCTTTCTCCCTTTCTTCCTTACAAAAAGGAAAATTCATGTGTCTAGTGTTCAAAAGTTTTCAACTTTTTTTAGAGTGGAGGAACCTAGAATCTCAGAAATTAATGGATTACTTCTATTCTAATCTCAAAGGTGATGTAATTAGAAAACAAAGAGAATGAGCTATTTGCAAGTGGCACTAGAGAAGCTGAGGTGGGGCCTTCTCTGAGGTCTACAGGAGGAGCTCTGAAAGGAAACGAATTTTCCAGAGTAGAGCTCTTTACACTGCAACTCTTAAGGCCACGTTCTTGAACTGCAGTTTTTCGTTCTATGCACTTAAAATTAGGTTACTGCTCCTATTATAATGCCAAATATCAATCTTTCACATTTGCATTATTTTTATCCTTTCAAACTAGTGAAAACTTTTGGCACTATTAAGAATTTAAAATAGACATCACTAAATCTCAGATATGACTCATTCTACATAACAGTAAAACTGGAATTACAGCTTGAAAAGCACTTCCACATGCTGCTGCTGCTGCTAAGTTGCTTCAGTAGTGTCCGACTATGTGCGACCCCATAGACGGCAGCCCACCAGGCTCCCCCGTCCCTGGGATTCTCCAGGCAAGAACACTGGAGTGGGTTGCCATTTCCTTCTCCAATGATGAAAGTGAAAAGTGAACGTGAAGTTGCTCAGTCATGTCTGACTCTTAGCGACCCCATGGACTGCAGCCTACCAGGCTCCTCCATCCATGGGATTTTCCAGGCAAAAATACTGGAGTGGGGTGCCATTGCCTTCTCTGGTCACATGCTAGTTATATATAATAAGTTATACATACACACACATATATATATCCCATCCTCTACTTAACAATTATAGTAATATTAGCAAAAACATTTTCTTCATCCACTCAGTAAAAAAACCCAATGAGATATATGCTAACACAAATAATTAACTATAAATCCTTAGAGAATTCCACAAGGCCATGGGGGATATATATGTTAGTAAAGATTAATAAATACCTTTACACGTACAACCTGATTATTGTTACCTAAAAATAATACTAGAATTTAAATAAAATCTTTCAGGGTAATACTTGAAATGGAAAGAGGAGAGACTAGAGTCAGACACATAGACCTGGGTTTAAATGCTGCTCTGGCATGTCACGAGGCTGGGCAACCTGGGGAAAGTTTCTCATTCTCCCTCAATCCTATCATAGATAAAATGGAAACAGTTCCTCATGAATTATTATAAGGACAAAAATGAGCAGCACATGGTATGTCATCAAAATAGTTATAATGCTATTCTTCAAACGTATGGGACAAATTTAACCAGTGGTAATATCTCCTTAATAAAGTTTATTTAGATTAAACTTTTCTGAAATAGTTTTCCATCTTAACTGTGGCTTCACTGGATATAGAACTAATGAGGTCTATGGTAAGAAATCTTCATGCAGGTTTAATTACAGTTTGGACTCACATCTGGTGGGATTCGAGCACTGTCTTTCACTGAGTTTCCTTCAACAGTGAGATGATAAACTTGGCCGTCATTATCGGTGAACACAAAATGCTCCCGGGCAGAGATGTTCTGACTGAGTTCAGATTTACTTTCAGCCTCCTGCAACAAGCTTTGGGATAGAGGAAAAGAAGATGAAGATTTTTTTTTCCCCTAGAGTGACATAATGAATTAACTCACTCAAAATACAGATGGATTTAATAGGAGGTCAAATCATTAAAAAAAAAAAAAAAAAGGCTGAAACTAATCTTTGCCCGACAATAATAGGAAAACACAAATTACTCTTCATACCATGACTGAATGTTTACCCTGTACAGAAGAATGGAGTGATCTAGACTTCACATGGGAAAGAAGACTCTGCTGTTTCTGCTGCAAAACAGAGGCCTTACCTTGGCCCATCATTCTCTGAAGTTTTTTATTTGTAAATCTGGTGGGGATGGGGCAGTAGAAAAGTTATAATTCCTAATACATTTTCTGTGGTGAACACAGATGACAATAGGGTTCACCTGGGTGTTCACGCTACGTTCACTTGAACTTCAGAAGCTGAAGTCTATGGAGCCGAAGGGCACTGAGAATCAATCATGCTCACTAACAGGCGCGGACATGTAAACTGCATGCTGCTCCGAGCAATGCAATTACTAACTCTTTAGTCATGTGAGCGTGTATGGAACCATCAAAGTCTGTTCCAAAGCAGACTAGAGATGCCTTAGGATGCCACCCGTCAAATTTCCAACCAGGACTTAACAAATTTCCCAACCAGGAAATTAATAAATGCCTGGTTATCTGTAATAACCAGGTTATTACAAATGACAGCGGTGGAAGCAGGGCACCTGATCACAGATGACTCAACAACACTCAGCTCTGTATCTGAGACCACAGTCTGGCGGGCCATGGCCTCTCGGGTGGCTAGCTGTTTCTTCCTCAAGCTCTTCAAGTTGTGAGAAGGTGACCATTCCTGTGAATCAAAGACAGACACCCACAAGTGCTCAGTCCCTCTTTCTTCCAGAAGAGCAGGTCATACTCACCACTGCCCAGCATCACTTCTTACTACTACACATGAACTCACAATTTGTTCTTAGGTTTTACTTTAATTTTTAGAAAGGCTGAAGGCATGCATTTTTATTAAAGCTTATGATAAAAGGTTTCAATAATCCATCTCTATTTCCTTCCACCTTAAATCTTCAATTAGAGCTTAAAGGAAAAGAGCTTAATGGCAAACTCCAAAAGGCTTAAACTTTTGACGCCTTCCATTTTTCGAAATCAAAATAATACATTTAGTTATGGTACCTCCCACTCCTTACCTCCCCACCTCCCCCCTTAGATGAGCTGATCACACACTCCTCCAGTCATTGCCCACTATCACCTATATGCCCGCCCCAAACCTCTCCTTTTATTTATTTACTCCTGTTTATTCTAAAGCATTTAATCTAATACACTCTCATATGTATAAATTCTTAAACATGTAGTTATTTTACATGAAGGTATTTGTGGTCTGCATGAGCAGTAGTAGATCATGGATCTCATCCCAGTGCTCTTTTTACTCGGCACAATATATTCAAGTCCCACCTCTGCTGTTTCTGTGTTACACAGTACTTCCTGAGTACATCTGCCAATTTTTAGTCTAGTTTTCAGTTTAGTTTTCCCAGGAAAGGACACCACCCAGATTGTCTCTATATTCTCATCATGGGAAATTACACTGCACTGAAATTTCAATGTCCACACAGAAGTTCCTCTATGACCAGAAGCTGACCAGCTGGGGCAAAGAGGATGTCTGTGTTTGACTAAGTGCTGCCAGCCTGCTCTGCAGAATGGCTTCGCTGGTCTACATCCCTACCAGTAGTGCCTAAGAATTCTTACAGCCCATACCTCACCCACACGGGATGCTACTGGCATTCCAATTTTTGTTTGTCTAAAAGGTTTATCATGGCCATTTTACTTTGCACATCTCAAAACCCAGGATTCTAAATATTTTTCACATGCTTGTTGGCCTTTTAGGTCTCTCTGACATTCATTAACTAGTCGCATCTTTCCACTGGGGCTACCACTGCTTCATTGCAGGAGCTTCCACAATATTAACCCCTTAGAGGATTAGTTAGTCCTCTGTCCATCTTAAGACACTGGAGAATTTCTTTTTTTAAAGTTGTCTTCCATATTTGACAGTGGTATGATTCATTGAATAGAAAGCACCAATCTTGATGTAATCAAATTCATTAATTACCCTTCTGCCTTTTGGTTTGAGCTTCCATATCCTCTTTTGCTCCAGAACAGAAAAATATTCTTCTATATTTGATTATATTAATTTTATAGCTGTAGTTATTTTCACATTTAGGTCATTAATCTTGTGGAGCCCACCTCTGAATATGGTTATTATGTATAAATCCAGTATTCCTCTCTATTAAGTGAGAGGTTCCCCAACACTTTCTACTAAACAGGCTGCTCCTCCCCTTGGGTTTAAGTTACTTTGCTATACATTAAGTTACCAAATATTTATGGGCCTATTAATGAGCTCTTTATTATACTGATCCATTTCTCTTACTTGGGCCAATATGACATTCAGTTCAGTTCAGCTCAGTCGCTCAGTTGTCTGACTCTTTGTGACCCCATGAATCGCAGCAAGCCACGCTTCCCTGTCCATCACCAACTCCCGGAGTTCACCCAAACTCACGTCCATTGAGTCAGTGATGCCATCCAGCCATCTCATCCTCTGTCGTCCCCTTCTCCTCCTGCCCCCAATCTCTCCCAGCATCAGAGTCTTTTCCAATGAGTCAACTCTTCATATCAGGTGGCCAAAGTACTGGAGTTTCAGCTTTAGCATCATTCCTTCCAAAGAAATCCCAGGGCTGATCTTCAGAATGGACTGGATGGATCTCCTTGCAGTCCAAAGGACTCTCAAGAGTCTTCTCCAACACCACAGTTCAAAACCATTAATTCTTTGGCGCTCAGCCTTCTTCACAGTCCAGCTCTCACATCCATACATAACCACAGGAAAAACCATAGCCTTGACTAGACGAACCTTTGTTGGCAAAGTAATGTCTCTGCTTTTGAACATGCTATCTAGGCTGGTCATAACTTTCCTTCCAAGGAGTAAGCATTTTGTAATTTCATGGCTGCAATTGCCATCTGCAGTGATTTTGGAGCCCCCCAAAATAAAGTCTGACACTTTTTCCACTGTTTCCCCATCTATTTCCCATGAAGTGATGGGACCAGATGCCATGATCTTCGTTTTCTGAATGTTGAGCTTTAAGTCAACTTTTTCACTCTCCTCTTTCACTTTCATCAAGAGGCTCTTTAGTTCCTCTTCACTTTCTGCCATAAGGGTGGTGTCAGCTGCATATCCGAGGTTACTGATATTTCTCCCGGCATCTTGATTCCAGCTTGTGCTTCTTCCAGCCCAGCGTTTCTCATGATGTACTCTGCATATAAGTTAAATAAGCAGGGTGACAATATACAGCCTTGACGTACTCCTTTTCCTATTTGGAACCAGTCTGTTGTTCCATGTCCAGTTCTAACTGTTGCTTCCTGACCTGCATACAGATTTCTCAAGAGGCAGATCAGGTGGTCTGGTATTCCCATCTCTTTCAGAATTTTCCAGTTTATTGTGATCCACACAGTCAAAGGCTTTGGCATAGTCAATAATGCAGAAATAGATGTTTCTCTGGAACTCTCTTGCTTTTTCCATGATCCAGCGGATGTTGGCAATTTGATCTCTGCTTCCTCTGCCTTTTTTTAAAACCAGCTGGAACATTACTTTATTTGTATGGTTTTATATGTACTGTATAGAGCGGGATGGGGCCTACCTCCACCCATACCGCCTATATTACTCTCTTTTTTCCAAGGTTAACTTAGCTACTAGGACTTTTATTTTTCCATAAATATTTTAGAATATGTTTATCATGTTCCTCAAAATATCTAAATTAAATTTTAATTGGACTTTAACATAATATTAGCTTAACCCATCCAAGAAAATAAGAATTATCTCCATTTGTTTAGATCATCTTCTCTGAATATACATTTTTTGCAGTAAAACATACAGCAGTAATGATTTTAATTTGAGCTAAAGAAAAATATTCACCATGTATATACACACCCAAATAAACTGTTTACTTCTTTAAAATCATAACTTACCAAAGCAGTTATTGCAGGAAAGTTTTTGGACATTTCTCTAAGAATGGTACAAGTCCTAACATCCCATAACTCCAGAGGTTTATCTTTGAATACAACTGCCAAATACTGCCTAAAATAAACAAAATTACTAAATGAAGCTCTTTTTGCAGTATTTTCACCATAAGTAGTACAAATAAAAAGTTCATAAAGCTCAGATGACACATTCTAAACGAAGAGAATTTAAACTAACTTTTAGCCCTCCTGATTAGTAGTAGTCCTAAGAAGGTAAAGCTCTAAGATGACCTGTGAGATTCACACACACCATCAGGGCAAGGAGCCTAGCTCAGAATGAAGAATGAGAAAAGGCATGAGTTCACATCCAAATCTTAAAATAACCTTCCTGAGGCTCAATTTTCTCATTGAGACATGAAAATATCACTATTTGCATCAATGGGCTGACTGGTATGCAGGTTACGGGAAAAACTAAATGAAACAGTAAGTGATGTTTCTATCATGCCGACTGTGAGGAACTGTGACAGAGCAGGAAATGTGAGTCGTAGCTCAGTGTATCACAGGACTTAAGATTCTCCCACTTGATAGTTTGATCTCAAACCATGTGACCTTTTGAGTTTTAGTCTACTTAGCTTTAAAATGGTATTAATAATACCTGCCTCATCAACCTCACTAAATACAAGGATAAAGAAAAAGGGACAGCACACATGAAAGGATTTTACAAATCACAATGGATTATGTAAACGAAACATGTCACACTTTTATTATATCTAATATAAAAACAAGTAGAGACATGTATGTAAATAACTAATATAAATAAAAGAGAACCTGGCAAATGCTATAAAGATTCACTATGAAAGCTGATACTAACTTTGACAATAGGGAAATGGCATTCTAGGCAGAGTTACAAGTGTGATAAATGGCAAAAGACAGAAAAGGAGACAGGCTGTGTGGGGGAGATATGCTACTTGAAATGCAGAGTATGTGAGATGAGAACAATCATAGTCAGAAAGAAGATTAACATGTGAATTTGGATTCACATTAAAAGCCCTAAGACATCCTAAAATGCAGTGCTATCGTGAATAGAGATTCATTCTGTAGAGAACAGGGGATCCTTGAGTTTAGAGGCAGTGGTGATAATGTGACCAGACGTTTAAGATGTATTAATTTAGTAGGCTTGTATAGAGTCAAGACTGACGAGAAATAGAAAAATCTGGCGTCCAAATATTTTGAGCAATTATCGGACTTTTTCGTGGAAGGACTCCCTTACATTTGAAAAAATTACTGAGGATCTCCCCCAAAGAACTTTTGTTTATGTGGGTTTTATGGATATTTTGCCTATGAGAAATTAAACCTAACATAATTATAAACTACATTAATTTACTTAAAATGAGAAAATAACTACCAAAATGGCAGATGAAAACGTAAACCACGTTGATGCTGCTGCTGCTGCTGCTGCTAAGTCGCTTCAATCGTGTCCGACTCTGTGTGACCCCATAGATGGAAGCTCACCAGGCTCCCCTGTCCCTGGGATTCTCCAGGCAAGAATACTGGAGTGGGTTGCCAGTTCCTTCTCCAATGCATGAAAGTGAAAAGTGAAAGTGAAGTCGCTCAGTCGTGTCCGACTCTTAGCGACCCCATGGACTGGAGCCTACCAGGATCCTCCATCCATGGGATTTTCCAGGCAAAAGTACTGGGGTGGGGTGCCACTGCCTTCCCCGAAACCACGTTGATAACTGCATTAAATATGAATAATTTAAACACTGCAATTAGAAGCAGAGATTATCAGATCAAATAGTAAAATAAGTCCCATTATATGCTCTTTCAGAAATCACCTTTATATACAAAGACAGAGATAAGTTACAACTAGGGAGAAGAAAAAAGATATACCATGCAAATACTAATCAAAAGAAAGCTAGAGTGTCTATACTCATCAGACAAATCAGATTTAAACTTCTGAGAAAAGACAAACAGGTTATTTCAGTGATAAAGAAGTCAGTAACTCAACAAGATATAAGCATGGCAGTCAGTGGAACAGAAAACATAAAACCACAAAGAAAAATGAAAGAAGCCCAAAGGATTTTCTTTGAAACAATTAATAAAATTGATTGACATAATTTATTGACATAATTTACTGATATACAGAGAACAAAGTAGTGATTACCATAGGGAAAGACGCAGGGGAGAGGGTAAAATGGGTAAAGAGATCAACTGTATGGTGACAGGAAATAAAATTTGGCTGGTGAGCATGTTGTGAAGTATATAACAGAAGTAGAAATACAGTGTTGTACACATGAAGCTTATATAATGTTATAAATAAATATTATGTTAAACTATTTCAGTATATGAATAGTTGAAAACTGAAATTAACAGAAGAAAAAATATAATTTATAATAGCATCAAAGAAAAGCAAAAAATAAATCACAAATGATGCACAGGACCTTTGTACTGGAAACTACACAATATTATCAAAAGAAATTAAAGAAAAACTAAATAAGCAGAGAGATATACCAAGCTCATGAATCACAAAACTTGGTAAGACGTCAGTTCTTCCCCATGTTGATCCACGGGTTCAATGTAATCACAATCAAAATCCCAGTAAGCTTTTATCATAAAACTGGTTAAGTTGATTTTAAAATTTATATGGAAATGCAGAGATCCTCAAAAAGCTAAAGCAATGTTAAAAACAATTTCATCGTGCTTACTCCTTCTTTCTTTGTTCTTTTGATTAGTTTTCAGTCAATCTCTGTTGTCAGTGATTCTGCTTTACATATATTTTTCCTTGGAATAAAAAACTTACTAGAATTAGATCTAAGTTATAAATAAGGAAGATGAATTCTTTCACTCAATAAGCACATACTGAGGTAGAAGCTGAACAAAGAACTTCACCAAATAACTGACATTTCTTAGTGAGTAACAGGTACTTCTATCAATATAGCTATAGTTAACAAAATGGGGTTACCCATTTTACCAATCTGATGAAATGTTAAGATTCAGATAAGTTACCTTGTCTTATGGTGACTTATCTGAATGGAGAATTAAAAGCAACAGCAACTTAGTCTTGCAATTAATATATTTTCTGTGATATAGCTGCACATCACAATTTCCTACCACTAAGAAATTATATGCACATGCATGCATGTTCTCATTTCCTTAAAGATAAAAAAAAAATGCTTGAGATTCCCTTGTGATAACACCAGATTTTTTTTTTAGGTTGACACTTACTTCAAATGAGATACTTTAATCATTTCGATGGGCGACTCATCATTACCTCGTTCACCACGGAAAGCAATGCTCCTGCCTTTAATTGTAAATATTAAACAAAATGTAAAAACAACACATGAAACGCGTAAGAAACTAAAAGCTGTACCAATGTAATTTATCAGTGGTACCTTCTAGTCTCCTTCTCACTCTTCCATTTGCTTTAAGCTGTTTATAATCATCTAAATTCAAAACTAAATCAAAAGTAGTATAAGACCAACACTGTATTACTTACATTCAAATATCTATAAAAAGATATTTTCATTTTTTATAGAATTTCTTAACGCCCTTCTATGGTACCTTTCAAATAATTCAATTTTAGAAATTTAGAAACATCAATTTCTAAAGTTTTAATGCATCTACAGTAAAGCAATTATCTACTATAAAAACTACTGATACATTCAAAGAATTATAAACATTTCCATGTTTACAAATATTAACTAGTGGGGAAAACACTCTTTGCATAGGTATTTAAGATTTCTTGTCCCATGTGCAAAATACTCAACTACAATATTTTGACATATTCCTCCAAAGGTCTCTATAAACTGAAATTGGGAACTATTAAGAATGAGTTAACATCCAAAGAAGTTAAACAGTTTTCTATATCTAAAAAAAAAAAAAAAAGTTCTACCTTATGTTTGAAAAAATATTTTAATAGCATCTTCTACATTTCTATTTACATTAAACAAAAGAGAGAAGAGACTCAATTCAAAGACAAATGGATACCTATATGTCTCCCTGCTCTTCAAGGCCATCACATCGAATCTCACTATTATTATTTGCCAAACACCCTACACCTTTTCTGGCTCTGCTAGTCTGCTGGTCTCCTTAGAAGACAAGGCTGTAAAAATCTATAATTTTATGAACCTAAATGTCCTACCCAAAAAAAGTCAGTATCTTTTACTTAGAAATCTGTTCTTCAAAAAGGAATCTGTGAAAGACAGATTTTGAGTTATCTAAGAGTTGTGATACTTTGCCAACAAAGGTCCGTCTAGTCAAGGCTATGGTTTTGCCAATGGTCATGTATGGATGTGAGAGTTGGACTGTGAAGAAAGCTGAGTGCCGAAGAATAGATGCTTTTGAACTGTGATGTTGGAGAAGACTCTTGAGAGTCCCTTAGACTGCAAGGAGATCCAACCAGTCCATCCTAAAGGAGATCAGTCCTGGGTGTTCATTGGAAGGACTGATGCTGAAGCTGAAACTCCAACACTTTGGCCACCTGATGCAAAGAGCTGACTCACTGGAAAAGACCCTTATGCTGGGAGGGATTGGGGGCAGGAGCAGAAGGGGACGACAGAGGATGAGATGGTTGGATGGCATCACTAACTCGGTGGACATGAGTCTGGGTAAACTCCAGGAGTTGGTGATGGACAGGGAGGCCTGGCGTGCTGTGATTCATGGGGCTGCAGAGTCGGACATGACTGAGCAACTGAACTGAAGAGTTCTGAACCTGAGCTGATGGGAAAAACGCACAGGCATGCTTTTAGTGAATGATACTACAGGACAGCATTTCATCCCCGGGCTATCATGTGACGCAGTGATCAGGGTCAGTTTACCGACAAATCAGGAATGCAGGGATATGGGTCACCAGGCAGGTCATTTCCAATTAAACTACAGCAACACTGGACTAACAGGAGCTAATTCTTTGAGGCTCAGTAACACAATCTGACAAGTAAGGACTATAAATTGCAAATATGTATTGACAATACAAGGCAGCAACCATAAACATTATTTACTACACACATATAACTTATTGGTTGAAACTACATACATTTATATTGCTAAGCCATTAAAAAAAACTCCTCATAATTTTCTTAAAAAAATACTTAAAATCATTCCATGTGCTATAAAAAAATAATAAAAAATCTTCATTTTACTCTGCTTTTAAGTTCTTATTTTGAAAGGGTTGCAGGTTTTTAACAATTGTGAACAAGTTACTTTACTGGAATATTTCCTATTATAATGCCTTTTAACTCCTAAATTAAGTTTTCCTACTAGTCAGCCAGAAAATATCAAAAGTTTCAAAGCTGAGCATTTTACAACAATCCTTGTAGAATTTTTAAGGGTTTCCTAAAAAGGCCAAAATTTTTGTAAAAGATTCTAAAAAAGTGTAACTACAAAGATTTATTTCAAAACTGTACTTCTGGTTATCTGGAACAATGTACTTGGAAGTAAAACTGATATCCCATTTATGAATCTGTTCATTTGGGCTAATGGTACTCCATGGACTTGTGCTAACACAATTTGCATACAAACAATGATGAGTCTTTTCTAGGGCAATTATTATAGAGCAACCAAAAAATGAATATATAAACATATAAAAATGAATACATAAATAAAAAAATTCCAAGGTGAAAGAACTTTGAACACATCTTCTAAATAGCAGCATCTTTGATTAACATGATGGTACCATTTTAAATATTTTAATAGTCTAAAAACACAAACCTGTTGGAAGATCAACCAGTTGAAGTTCATTTCTCACTAATCCCATGTTGTTTGGTGTTGAGGTAGCGAAAGAAAGAAAACCAGTTAAACTCGTCCATTCAATACCCCTATATAGAGAAATTAAACAAAGATTAAAATTCTTTGTTTGAAAAATTCATTTGAAAATTAAGTTTTTTCTATGTCCTAAATTTTATTATACAAGTTAATTAAAGAATAATATTAATACATTTGAAAATAAATTATATATTTTCAACATATAAAAAATTATTTCCAATTAAAACTTTATTTCCAAAGATAGCTCAGTTATCAGAAGTCATGGCATTAAAATGACTATTAAAATATGGCAAAGAAGAGCACTGGATCATTGCCAAGAACTCCACTGTTTAAAACAAGTGGTATAGAAATATTCTGAGCAGACTGCTTAAAGTTGAGTACATGAAGGAACTTTATCAAATTTTATCAACATTCCTCGCTGGTTAGGAAGCCAAAATTCCTGAAGAAATACAGACTGAACTGTTAGACTGGAAGTAGATGAAAGCATCAAATAGTGTATCAATTAAATAACAGCACAAAAGAAAAAAATAAACCTGTATGACAAGACACTAACCTATCAACCTAATGCCCTGTGAGTCCCATCTCCTTGGGACTGGCAATGGGTGAGTCCATTTTTTTTTTCCACTGACATAACTGGTTTAACCATCAATGGAAAATGAGGGGACTCAGGACATGTGAATTCATCACAGCAGTCACAAAAAGAAGTGAGAAACACTATTACTACCCTGCACTGCTTACAAGGTAATGGGGTTTCCCTGGTGGCTCAGCGGTAAAGAACCTGCCTGCTAATACAGGAGACGCAGATTTGATCCCTGCCTTGGGAAGAACCCCTCAGAGAAGGAAATGACAACTCATTCTAATACTCTTACCTGGGAAATTCCATGGACAGAGGGGCCTGGCGGGCTACAGTTCACAGGGTCACAAAGAGTCTCTACTACACAAGGTAAGAGAACTGGCTGGGAGACAAGTCTAAACCTCTGTTCTATATGCACTTGCTCATCAGCACTTACAAGACAACAATATAACATCAATGGCTGCTTTCACAATACAATGGCAGGGCTGAGGAAGTGCCAGAAATTTTATGGCCTACTACTACTACTAAGTCGCTTCAGTCGTGTCCGACTCTGTGCGACCCCAGAGATGGCAGCCCACCAGGCTCCCCCGTCCCTGGCATTCTCCAAGCAAGAACACTGGAGTGGGTTGCCATTTCCTTCTCCAATGTATGAAAGTGAAAAGGGAAAGTGAAGTCGCTCAGTCGTGTCTGACTCTAGCGACCCCATGGACTGCAGCCCACCAGGCTCCTCCATCCATGGGATTTTCCAGGCAAGAGTACTGGAGTGGGGTGCCATTGCCTTCTCCGTTTATGGCCTACAAAACTTAAAATATTTACCTTCTGTCCTTTACGGGAAATGCCTGCTGACTGATCTAATTTTTCCATGCCTACTCTAATTTGAATGCTATTGCTCAAGTGAGCATGACTTCTCTGACCACCTCTCTCACCTGCCGAAGCAAAGGTGTGATGGCCCCTGTATCACATCAATGCTGCTCTCTGTGATTGTCAAAGCTACCCAGCAACATAGGTACCTCTCAATCATCTGAACCTGCTGCTATTTCAATAAGAGTAACTTTTCCTCACTGACCCCTTGTGTATCTGTCTACTTGTCTTTTCTCAGAGGAGCAAAAATAATCCCAAGAGAACTGAAAAAAACATTTGCAAGAGCCGGGAATACCTCTTGTTATCAATTTATACCTCTTTAAATATAAACTGCGTTTGATTGTGTGGCTCACAATAAACTGTGGAAAATTCTGAAAGAGATGGGAATACCAGACCACCTGACCTGCCTCCTGAGAAACCTATTTGCAGGTCAGGAAGTAACAGTTAGAACTGGACATGGAACAACAGACTGGTTCCCAATAGGAAAACGAGTACATCAAGGCTGTATATTGTCACCCTGCTTATTTAACTTCTATGCAGAGTACATCATGAGAAACGCTGGGCTGGAAGAAGCACAAGCTGGAATCAAGATGCTGGGAGAAATATCAGTAACCTCGGATATGCAGCTGACACCACCCTTATGGCAGAAAGTGAAGAGGAACTAAAGAGCCTCTTGATGAAAGTGAAAGAGGAGAGTGAAAAAGTTGACTTAAAGCTCAACATTCAGAAAACGAAGATCATGGCATCTGGTCCCATCACTTCATGGGAAATAGATGGGGAAACAGTGGAAAAAGTGTCAGACTTTATTTTGGGGGGCTCCAAAATCACTGCAGATGGCAATTGCAGCCATGAAATTAAAAAACGCTTACTCCTTGGAAGGAAAGTTATGACCAACCTAGACAGCATGTTCAAAAGCAGAGATATTACTTTGCCGACAAAGGCCCATCTAGTCAAGGCTATGGTTTTTCCAGTAGTCATGTATGGATGTGAGAGTTGGACTGTGAAGAAAGCTGAGTGCCAAAGAATTGATGCTTTTGAACTATGGTGTTGGAGAAGACTCTTGAGAGTCCCTTGGACTGCAAGGAGATCCAACCAGTTCATCCTAAAGATTAGTCCTGGGTGTTCATTGGAAGGACTGATGCTAAAGCTGAAACTCCAGTACTTTGGCCACCTCATGCGAAGAGTTGACTCACTGGAAAAGACTCTGAGGCTGGGAGGGACTGGGGGCAAGAGGAGAAGGGGATGACAGAGGATGAGATGGCTGGATGGCATCACCAACTCGATGGACATGAGTTTGAGTGAACTCTGGGAGTTGGTGATGGACAGAGAGGTCTGGTATGTTGCAATTCACGGGGTCGCAAAGAGTCGGACACAACTGAACGACTGAACTGAACTGAAATGTAAACTTGTGTTGAAACAATCAGATTAGATTGCTGAAAACTGAGTACTCTTCAGAATTTTCATGCCTGGAGTGACCACTTCTTCTCCTCTCCTTGACCACTAGCTAGTTCAAGTCCCAGCTCCAACACTTAGTGGCTCTCTGCTCCTCTACACCTCAACTCCCTCCTCTGCTGTGCAGGGGTCACAACACTGGGCACATAAAGAAGGCCTCGCACACAGTCTGCACTGTACGGACTCATCATCACCATCAATTATTCTTTATTTCGAGATCTCTAACTCAAGCTGTTTTTTTTTTCATTAAGCCTCTCCATGAACTACACTCAAACCACAGCCATAGTGAGTACAATATAAGTTGGTTAATTATTCACTGGAAGAGTCCCTTTGTCTCTTGTTTCTCTTTCTTTACTCATTAATTTTTCTATTTAGAGTGAGCACAATGAGAGAAGCAGCACTGTGGACTTCTGCTCTCTACGTAAGTCTGGTAGCTATAATCAGATCTGCTTACCCACAGAAACCTTAAGATATACTTTTCAAGTCTTGTTGATGGAAATCTGATACTCTGGTATAGTAATGCTGCTAGCTTTAGACAGGAAAAATTTCAGTCCTCTCACTTTTCAATTATTACTTTAAGGATACATCTGTTCTGCTTACTGCTGCTAAGTCGCTTCAGTCGTGTCCGACTCTGTGCGACCCCACAGACGGAAGCTCACCAGGCTCCCCTGTCCCTGGGATTCTCCAGGCAAGAACACTGGAGTGGGTTGCCATTTCCTTCTCCAATGCATGAAAGTGAAAAGTCAAAGTGAAGTCGCTCAGTCGTGTCCGACTCTTAGCGACCCCACGGACTGGAGCCTACCAGGCTCCTCCATCCATGGGATTTTCCAGGCAAAAGTACTGGGGTGGGGTGCCATTGCCTTCCCCGATACATCTGTTAAGTACCCCATAAATGCTGTTCCCAGTGCTATTAAGCACCCAGGACATGTGAGCAACTTGCCAGGCTAGGGAATACAGCTGCAAATGAGGCAGACTTAACTGCTATCCTTCAAGAGCCCTGTGATGTAGCAGGAAAGAGACACTGTACACGTGCATCTGGAGTTATCTATCACAGAAGGGAGCACTGCCAAGGTCGACAGGAGCTTGCACGAGTCACACAGAAATCTGGTGTCACGGGCCACATAGGGCTTCCTGGAGAAACATTAAAGCTGAGACTCAAAGGGCAAATAGGGTTTTGCCTGAGAGCCTGAAAAGCTGAGGAAACAGTACAATTGATGGAGAAGCACTGCCCTAGACTGTACTCTCTTAGGAGGGAGGTACCTGCCCTGGCAATCCAAGCACGTGACAGTTACTCAGCAAATTCTGTTAGATTAAAAGAATGATGTCCAAAAAATCCTACCACGCCTCCTTATGTTTCTAAGTGATGTTCATATCCAGAGAAAGGCTTTCCCCACTGTTTACAGGCTGCCCCAGTGTTGTTCAGCTCAGTTCAGTTCAGTTCAGTCACTCAGTCATGTCCGACTCTTTGCGACCCCATGAATCGCAGCACGCCAGGCCTCCCTGTCCATCACCAACTCCCAGAGTTCACTCAGACTCATGTCCATCGAGTCAGTGATGCCATCCAGCCCCAGTGTTGAGGATATAACAAAACATGGGTGGCTGCTTATTTAGAATTGAGCACCATAAGTATATTGCTTGTGAACAGATTCCAGCAGCAGCTTGTATATCTGACTCCTACTGATCGACTAAAAAAAATAAAAATCACGTTGGACTTCAAAGTGTATGAGATAAGGAGGAGATTATTTCTCAAAAGAAAAGAAAGAAAACTTTTGTTAAACAGTTGAGCACAACACTGCTCCCTGGATTAGAAAACCACTGTCCATCTAGGTTTAACCATACACTGAGCTCTATTAAAAAAAACTTGTAAGAACTGTAGCTCATGTTCTGACTCAGATAATCTAAGTTGGTTTTGTATCATTCCTCACTATTGAACAACTGTAACCTTAAAATCTACCAACAGGTGTTCAGGCTCTGACTCCTACAGATTCCCAAGTCTTCCTTGTTCGCCTGCACTGGGGGATGCGACACTGGCTACCTCTCAAGACCAGGTAGTCTGCGGGGAGCACACATTTTCTGAAAGGCCTTGAAGTTCTACAATGATATGAAACTAATTTCTGCAAATTTACAGATGAACAAAATGGAGATCATTTGACTTTCCACAAGTAATTCAATGTACTCAAAACAATACTGAGTCCATCAGTGTTCTGATACCCATATACATTTTAAAAATTTTGACAATGAACATAGTATTGGGCTATATTATTGTAATTTTAGTCTACAGGACAAAGATATCAACTAATAATATAAGAACTCTAATAATCTAAGAAAACCTGTCTGTACCACTCCACATTGTTTATTTCTAGGTATCTTCTGCTGGATTATAAGCCTCCAAGATTTTGTCTGTTTACAGGCATAGAGAAGAGATTCAATATATATTTCATATTTATAAAGTGTAACTGGTTAAAACATCATGGTTTTGAAAAACACACAGATATAAACTATCTAAAGTTAGGTAGTTCCAGGCCATGTGTATGCATAAGACTGAAGTATTTAAGATTAAGTGGTTTTAAAAAACACATTTAGTACAAGGCAGAAAAACCACCTTTTAAAGGTGGCCTTTCCATGTCCTGGCTATTATAAACAGCAACCTAGATGTCTATCAGCAGATGAATGGATAAGAAAGCTGTGGTACATATACACAATGGAGTATTACCCAGCCATTAAAAAGAATACATTTGAGTCAGTTCTAATGAGGTGAATGAAACTGGAGCCTATTATACAGAGTGAAGTAAGCCAGAAAGAAAAACACCAATACAGTATACTAATGCATATATATGGAATTTAGAAAGATGGTAACAATAACCCTGTATACGAGACAGCAAAAGAGACATTGATGTATAGAACAGTCTTTTGGACTCTGGGGGGAGGGAGAGGGTGGGATGATTTGGGAGAATGGGATTGAAATAAGTATAATATCATATATGAAACAAGTCGCCAGTCCAGGTTCGATGCACGATACTGGATGCTTGGGGCTGGTGCACTGGGACGACCCAGAGGGATGGTATGGGGAGGGAGGAGGGTTCAGGATGGGAAACACGTGTATACCTGTGGCGGATGCATGTTGATATATGACAAAACCAATACAATATTGTAAAGTTAAAAAATAAAATTAAATTAAATTTTAAGAAAATAATAAACAAAAGTTGGCCTTTAATTTGCATATGAGTATCTAAAATGTACTGGGTTTATAGCTAATAAGTTCAGCAATTTTTATAACACATCTGTGAAATTTTCATAATGGTTTTTAATTATAATACTATAATTGCATTAATTGAAACACAAAAACAGCAGTATTTTAGCATCCTCTTGAGTACCATCTCTGGATGTAAAATGTGAATTATCTTTAAAATAGCAATTAAGAGGGAAAATTTATATTTAAAAAATGAGCATATTTATGAGATCATTCACAACACTAGCCTGACTGAGTAGCATACCCTTGAGAGTTATTTGGTACCCCAAGCAACACTTTATAAATAGTTTTTGTGTCAATAACAAATACTATCATAATGTGTAAATCATGCTCTTAGTGACATTTACAACCTGAGCAATCCAGAATAACCATCTTACTTATAGCAAATAGCTCACTGATTAACTTTAGAGACTTCATATTGTGGTGATCATTTCACCACACATACAAGTATTATTACACTGTACATCTGAAACTAATATATCTTACTGCACCTCAATATAAATAAATAAATAAGATTTCTGTGTTCAGAAAAAGATGAAAATGTGCTTGATTTCCCAGAAGCATGTACCAAATTCTTGCTATCAATCATGTCTTAGTCAACATTTTTATCTTACTGCCAAACTGTTTCCAATTAATCTATGTGAATTTCTTTATCTGAAGACCCAGCACAAGGATGCTACGAGCTCAGTTCCGAAGCCTAAAAGGCCTAGACTGAATTCCATATACCTTTTCATAGATGACTCCACAATACTGTTTCTTCTTCTGTAAATTGGGACTAATAATAGTGCCTACTGCATAGAATTGTAGTGAGCAATCAATGAAACAATGAAAGCAAAGTATTAATATTTAACATAATCCTCAGAACAAGTATTGATTAAATGATGAGTTTTGACTCATTGCTGTTTGCCATAAAAGGGAACACTGCACACAAAATCCAAGGGAGAGAGGAAATGTCAATACACATGGGAAAGAGAGGGAGAGAGAAGGTATCAGTGGCAGCAGGGACTACTGAAAGGAGAGAAAAAGATGACCAATAGTCTGAAAGGATCCAAACAGATACCTAATGCTTTTGAAGACATTATTCATCCATGTAGGTGTACTTAGGGGGACACTGGGGGGTGGTGGGGGGAAAGAGCATAAAGTGGCAATAAACAGTCACTTAGGCTGTACCAAAAGATCATGCATTTGAAAGATTAAGGCAACATTAACTCTCAGAAAGTGAAGAGGAACTAAAAAGCCTCTTGATGAAAGTGAAAGAGGAGAGTGAAAAAGTTGGCTTAAAGCTCAACATTCAGAAAACGAAAATCAAGGCATCCAGTCTCATCACTTCATGGGAAACAGATGGGGAAACAGTGGAAAAAGTGTCAAGACTTTATTTTTCTGGGCTCCAAAATCACTGCAGATGGTGACTGCAGCCATGAAATTAAAAGACGCTTACTCCTTGGAGGGAAAGTTATGACCAACCTAGATAGCATGTTCAAAAGCAGAGGTATTACTTTGCCAACAAAGGTCCGTCTAGTCAAGGCTATGGTTTTTCCAGTGGTCATGTATGGATATGAAAGTTGGACTGTGAAGAAAGTTGAGTGCTGAAGAATTGATGCTTTTGAACTGTGGTGCTGGAGAAGACTCTTGAGAGTCCCTTGGACTGCAAGGAGATCCAACCAGTCCATCCTAAAGGAGACCAGTCTTGGGTGTTCATTGGAAGGACTGATGCTGAGGCTGAAACTCCAATACTTTGGCTACCTCATGCGAAGAGATGACTCATTGGAAAAGACCCTGATGCTGGGAGGGATTGGAGGCAGGAGGAGAAGGGGACGACAGAGGATGAGATGGCTGGATGGTATCACCGACTCGATGCACATGAGTTTTGGGTGAACTCCCGGAGTTGGTAATGGACAGGGAGGTCTGGCGTGCTACGATTCATGGGGTTGCAAAGAGTCAGACACGACTGAGTGACAACTGAACTGAACTCTCAGAAACTTCCATCACAATCAGAAGTTGTGATACTTCAAGCACTGACCCTTCCCATTTAGAAAATGCTTTTATTCAGAAAAATGTGCACACTAAGGGTTCACTAAGAATTTTAACATATACATGAGGCCTATAATTTATATAATGTACAGAAGTAAGAAAATAGCCTGATACATCTGTTCCAAAATCATCCAAAAATAACCGAAGATTAATATATTTATATTTCACATGTGTAACTTTATAATCTGTCATTATCAGGACAAAGAAAATAATATAGTCATGTGATCAGAAAAATAATGCTATGGAGCAGGTAGGTATACTTTTTATTTTTACTGGAGTGGTATATAATACTTTAAAACATAAAGCAAAAGGCTTCCTTCTGTCCTGTTAGCCTTCCCTCAGACACCTCTACATTCAAAGAACTCATGAAACAAGTCATATGTCAAATGAAAGAATAAATGAGATTAATTAAAAATTAAAGTGACTTTACTCAAATTTTTCATCAGAAGTCCTACTATAAGATCTTTACAGAAATGGAAAAAAACTATATAAACTGGAATAAGGAAAGAGAGTTATATCCAGTAAGAAAATATCCTAGACCTTAGAAGAAATAAATAAGATGAAGAAATAAAGTGAGAAAAAATTCTTCACTGAATTAACGTCCTCCACGAAGTAAACAATTAGTACTCATCCTTGATGAACACAGCCACTAATTGGACAAGAATATCTATTATTCAAAGCTTTCAGTCAAATAATCACTGCAGAGTATTCCGTGTAGACAAGTCCGTAAGAACTTTTTTGATATTACATATGTTTATGAGCTCAATATCCCAATGACAGACTCACTTGACTTCACATGAATGGATGCTTAACTCCTTGTGCAGCAGCCCACTGGTGAGATGGTACACCAGGACGGAACCATTGCTTGTACCTATCAAAATGACAGGATAGAGGAGATTTAATCTAGTGGAAGTTTCATATCTAACAAGCCTTCTCTCAAGATTTCAATCATTTTAAAACATCCATCTTTTATAAAAGGAACCTAAGCTAGGTGTGAAGGGAGAGTATATTTCTCTGTCTTCCCTCTTTTCAAAAATGGGTCTCTGTGCTGTGTTTTGCTTAGTCACTCAGTCATATTCAACTCTCTGAGACCCCATGGACTGGAGCTCTCTAGGCTCCTCTGTCCATGGGATTTTCTAGGCAAGAATTCTGGAGTGAGTTGCCATGCCCTCCTCCAGAGTTTTCTCATCCAACGGATTAAACCCAGGTCTCCCACATTGCAGGTGGATTCTTTATCATCTGAGCCACCAGGGAACCCCAAGAATACTGAAGTAGGTGGCCTATCTCTTTTCCAGGGTATCTTCTGAACCCAGGAATCGAACCAGGGCCTCCTGCATTGCAGGCAGATTCTTTACCAGCTGAGCTACCAGGGAAGTTCCATGGACTCTGTAATCTTACCTAAACCCAGAAACAGATTTTCAAAGAAAGACTTCAAAATCTAATTCAATACACACAAAATTTGATGACGCACTTTCTTAAGCTTTTTGAATGTTTATTATTATAACTGGTCCTCAAAAACACAGCCTAGCAGAACTCATTAACCAGACTTTTCTGGTTTTCTTTACAAAGATTTTTTGCTCTGTCTTTAACATTAAATACATCATAAAGAGATGGTAAAGTACAGTGGCTAACTGTGGATTTTACAGTTAAAGAAGCCTAAGTTTAAGCCCTGGCTCTGCCCTACACTCTTGTAGTTTTCTTGCTTGCATTGAAAATCTATTTATTCATTGGAGATTAAATGAGAAACATAAGTGTAAAACACTTAGTACCACACTCAGCACCATGTAAGGATGTGATTATTATTATTACTGTTATCACTGTATTATGATTTATAGTGATTATTATACCTAAAGCTTTTCACAGTCTCAGGTAATCAGTCTAAAATTTAATTAGAAGGGACATGGCCATTAGAGAAAGTAATACTTTCTTCAGAAATTAATGTTTCAGCCCTTAATATGTTTTTATAAGTGAAGCAAGAAAAGTGAACAATGTTAGTGGTTGCACAATCACTTTCTCATTACACATGACTGAAAGAATTAATGGATTCATACGAAGCAACAGACTGTAGAAATAATAATATAATAATGTGAAAGTCACTCAGTTGTGTCTGACTCTTTGCGAGCCCATCGACTATACAGTCCTTGGAATTCTCCAGGCCAGAATACTGGAGTGGGTAGCCTTTCCCTTCTCCAGGGGATCTTCCCAACCCAGGGGATCATATAATAATGGTAAAAGCAAAAATGCTAGGCAAATTCCAATCTTGGCTAACTTGCTGAATAAAGCTTCAGAAATTTCTTGCAAAACTATTCTAGAGAAATATGGTATTATAACTTTATATTTATTACCTATGCCACAATATCTTCTAGTTCTAGTACTGAGAAAATATCTAAATTATTCAAACTTTACAATTAGCAAATGTTAAAAATAATTATAAGATTTTTATATTCTGCACATTTTGATGTTGAAATTATGATCTACAGGACCTAGAAGAAGAAGTGAATCCAGCTGAGCTCTGCTTGTGTTTCCTAATGACTCTGTAAGACTTCAGGCACATATATTTTTTGCTTTTACTTTGCTATTATACTAAATTTAATAAATGACTTGCTAAATGGCAACCCACTCCAGTGTTCTTGCCTGGAGAATCCCAGGGACGGGGGAGCCTGGTGGGCTGCTGTCCATTGGGTCACACAGTCAGATACAACTGAAGTGACATATAGCTTATTCTACAATGGAAATCTCACATTCTGATAAACTCTTATTATCTAACTATATCGAGATATAATTTTCACCAAGAAATTAATAAATTCCTATTTGACAGATTAGATATACTGACATTCAGAGACATACATTCTATGTACATTGTCAAATTCCAACTGCAATTTCAATAAGAGGTTTAATATGAATCAATAGTTTCTAGAGCAAAAATTAAACATCTATCTGTATTTATATAAATCTGGAAACCTATAAGCACAGATCACTGAATCTTAAAATTCAAATCACTTTCAAAAGATGATAATGGAAAAAAATGGGAAAATAACAGTACCGCCAAACAGTAATACTCAAATGAACCATAAGGAATCACAAGCCAGCCAGTGAGCTAAGACACAACGGCTGCAAGATACGTGTGATGGGATTTTACTTCTAGGGAAAAAAAGAATCACAAATCACATGTTTAGAAAACTGGGAAAAAAACAGAAGTCAAACCAATAGCATCTTAAGAAAATGACAATTTCAAACAAATATTCTATTTTTCAAAATTTTAGAGAAATAAATTTTTAACCTTATATGCTGCTGCTGCATCGCTTCAGTCGTGTCCGACTCTGTGCGACCCCACAGACGGCAGCCAACCAGGCATTCCGTCCCTGGGATTCTCCAGGCAAGAACACTGGAGTGGGTTGCCATTTCCTTCTCCAATGCATGAAAGTGAAAAGTGAAAGTGAAGTTGCTCAGTTGTGTCCAACTCTTAGCGACCCCATGGACTGTAGCCTACCAGGCTCCTCTGTCCATGGGATTTTCTAGGCAAAAGTACTGGAGGGGGTGCCACTGCCTTCTCCGAGGTTACACACATTACCATGAAATTATTGTGACAGCAAGCTGAAACCCAGACCAATTTTTTTTTTTAAATCTAAAACATAAAAATTGCAATTTCAACCCAGAAGGCAAACCTTTAGTTTACAAAGACAAGAACCACTTTGAATAAAATAAAACCAGGTTTAACATACAATTCTTAGCAAATATAGATTCTTGCTGTTACTGAATATTAACTTTGACCACATTATTAGTTAACAAAAACTCAAAACAAAATGACATGTACAGGAGAGCTTGAGATGGTCCAAGAAAAGATAAGCAGTGTGGTTTCAGCATCACAAAGGACTACCCTCCTGACCTTTCAGAAACACATCCGTGGTGTCGGAATCTCTGTCATCGGCTGTTGGTGAGTGAGTTATTGTTGTGATTTAAAAAGATTAACAGGAGAGGGGAAAAAAGCATTTCAAGATGAGCATTTACACAATTTCATGGAGCTTCTTCCTCCACTTAAAGCATTCTAAAGGAGAATAAAGGATTTTCTAATAATCAGGAAACTTTAATGTCTTAAAAATGTAAAATAGACATTAAGAGTTAAAACAAGAACTCACCAACAGCAAGCAATGGCTGATACATCTTGATGTTTTTTGTGGTCAATGGGGGGCACATACGGATAGCGAACTGTGGGGAGGGCAGTCCTGAGAGCAGACCTGTTAGCAGGAACTTGAGCTGCACTTCCTGCAGAATGGAGCCTTTGGGATGTTCTTCCCCAGCAATTGCACTTTGCCCTGGTTTGTAATAAAACAAACAAACAAAAAATACATTAATTGCAACATATGCTGATCTTAAAAATCTAAAGGAACTTTACAGTGGAAGTACTCTTCAGATCTAGGTGTCACGTAGCACTCTGGGGGCTTAGCTATACACTGGGTCTTACTTAGCTACAGGACTTAATTTGCATCATCTAATATCTCAAAGGTTAGATTACTCCAGAGTATTGCTATCCATAATTCAGGGGCCTTTGTCTTCTAAGAAACACTGTTTTAGCCAAAGTTGCTGGCCTCAGGGCATCAAAGGCAAATCGAGAAGGACTAGGGTTAGAGAACAGTTTCTGTACATGATAGATTATACCATATTCCTGTCTCACTGCCTTCCTTAAGGGTTATGTTTTGATCTGATGCTCTTTAAAGTGCACATAAAATTGGTAATCACAAATAGGTTCAAAGAGCTCAAACCAGTCAAATCTAAAGGAAATCAACTCTGAATATTCACTGCAAAGACTAATGGTGAAGCTGAAGCTCCAATACTCTGGCTACTTGATGTGAAGAGTTGACTCATTGGAAAAGACCCTGATGCTGGGTAAGATTGAGGGGGAGGAGGAGAAGGGGACAACAGAGGATGAGAAGCCTGGATGGAATCCCCAAATCAATGGACATGAGTTTGAGTGAACTCAGGGAGATAGTGAAGGACTGGGAAGCCCGGCTTTTTGCAGTCCATGGGGTCACAAAGAGTCGAACACGACTTTGCAACTGAACAACGACAACAAAATGTTGCACTACAAAGATTGCAGCAAAACTGAAACTTTAACTAATAAGGGTTTAAAATTTTTCTTCCTTTGTGTGTGTTAAGCTGCTTCAGTCATGTCCAACTCTTTCTGACGCTATGGACTATAGCCCACCAGGCTCCTCTGTCCACGAATTCTCCAGGCAAGAACACTGCAGTGGGTTGCCATGTCCTTCTCCAGGGGATCTCCCCACCCAGGGATCGAACCTGTGTCCCTTATGTCTTCTGCACTGGCAGACAGGTTTTACCACTAGCATCACCAAAAGCCTGGGATAAAGTTATCACACAAGAATATGTGTGAGTGTATGTGCATGTGTGTTTATCACAGGTGGTGCTACTGGTAAACAATCCACCTGTCCATGCAGAAGACACAAGAGATGCAGGTTCAATCCCCTGGGTCAGAAAGATTCCCTGGAGTAGCAAATGGCATCCCACTCTAGTATTCTTGCCTGGAAAATTCCATGGGCAGAAGAGCCTGGCTGGCTACAGTCCATAGGGTGACAAAGAGTTGGACACGACTGAGCACAAGCACATATTAGTGCACGTGTGTGTACCTATATATACACACACATACACATATTGTGAAAGGGAAAAATGTAAATAATTATTCAGAGTGGGTGATGGGATTCTAAATAAACCTCTTAAACTCGGCAAGTCATTTTAGTAAAATGTTATTATAAAATCGGTATGATATACACACAAAAAAAGGATCAATGAATAAATGATCCCTTAGGATAAGTCATAGAACTTGATACTCATTTTTAGTAACAAAGATGAGGTCTAAAGCAATGGCAACAAGTAGGTGCCATGTTTACCAACTTTTGGCAGCTTGGAGTTGATTCCAGGAAACTGCATATTTCTCTTCCAGCATTTTCCATGTGGTGATTCACAAAGTAGGGCAGATTAGGCCTTAATAAGCAACAGCCTTTACTCAATGAATATAAATCAGACCTCTGTACTTAACTGAATTGCTTTCAATTATCACTAAGTACATAGTGAATTTCAAATTAAAAGTTTAATTAAAAGTTTTAATTAAAATGTTTTAAGTAACAAAGATTTAATTATTTAATACTTTCAAATCAACAACACTGTCAAGAACTGCTACAAAATCTGTATCATTTTGTCCTCCCAAAAATGTAATTTATATCACTTAGATACCTAAACAGCATAAAATTTCAAACTCCTATGGGCTTCATATTACTGATTAGCTCTGTGCATGTGTGTTCATAATTCTTTTCACTTTAATAGTTTATATTAAGTGCAGACAGGGTCAATTAACTCAGAAAATTATGTTACTGATAAAATAAATTTTGCAAAACAATTATGTGTCTGAACTTCTTCATAGGGATTTATGTGTGAAAGGTGAAAAGAAAAAATTTGAAGTATGTACGTTAGCATCAGTGAGCACAGAGAGTCCAAAACTGGCAGGAATTATGAGAATACCAGGGTATGGAGAGGTCAACCCTTGCTTCGGTCACAATGAAGCAGCCAGGACTAGAGGCCATGGCCAAGCAGTAGACTCCAGACTGGGATGATTATGACCACATTTCCACTAACTGGCTGTGTACTTTGGGGCAAGTGTTTTAATCTCTCTGGGTCTTAGTTCCCACATATATAAAATGTAAATAATAATAATAGTACCTAGTCCTCAGGGTTGTCAAGGTATTAAGTAGAGAATCTGGCACAGCATTTAATATAGTACTAAGAGAGAAGGCAATGGCACCCCACTCCAGTACTCTTGCCTGGAAAATCCCATGGACGGAGGAGCCTGGTGGGCTGCAGTCCATGGGGTCGCTAAGAGTCGAACACAACTGAGCAACTTCACTTTCACTTTTCACTTGCATGCATTGGAGAAGGAAATGGCAGCCCACTCCAATGTTCTTGCCTGGAGAATCCCAGGGACAGGGGAGCCTGGTGGGCTGCCATCTATGGGGTCACACAGAGTCGGACATGACTGACTTACCTTACCTTACCTTACCTTAAGCCCCCAATAAATGTCATCTCTGATTAACATCAATAAGCTAATGCTCTTCTTTCTAGTATACCATTTATCTTTATAGCATTTAAACAAACAAAAAGAAACCTAGTAAATAATGTCCATGTTTAATTACATTATAAAATAACAAATAATGGTAAAGAAAATCCTTTATAAACCACTGGCCACCATTTTAAGTGAATTACATGTCAACTCTGCTTGGCATATTTATAATTCCTAGCTGTATAATATTTGAAATCACCAAACCTCATTCTTCCTTGCCTATATTCTGGCTCTATAATAACTAGATAAGTTTGAAATAATATTTTATTTGCAAATAAATATTTGGTGAAAGTAAGAATTCCCAATATAAAAATAAGAAAATGTAAGTCAAGAAGATGATTTTTTCTAATATTGCTCAGTTAATTATTTCTTCAATAACTATTTATTGTACATCTAGAATGGGCTACACCCTGTGCTGAGTGCTGGGGATGCAAGGCTGAATTTAGTTAGCTCTGTCCCACCCTTGTGGTACATATAACCTGTGGGAAGAAACAGACAAGTAAAATCACAGTGACAATCGGCAGATAACTATTAGGGACCACATAAATTTTATTTATTTTATACCCCTCTGGTTTATTCAGAAAAGAACGAATCTACATTTTAGTTTTCTGAAGTATTAACTTTGATATAATAGAAACAACAATCACTGACTATTAATTTTGCCCTTCAAAAAGTATACCTAACATGAAAGTCAGAAGGGAAAAAAAAGCGGCTTACCAATCATGTTATCTAAGGAGAGGTCTGGGAGTTTATTCTGTAGGACTCCTACAGGAATTCCACAGAAAGACACTGGTGAATATAAAGGTGACACGCCAGAACTACTGCAAAGATATAATAATTAGACAGTTCTTACATACTGAAAGTCTGCATCGTATGTTAGTAACTCAAATTACTAACTTTAGATCATAGTACTCTATCCATTTTTTACACTAATCATTAATCTAAACCAGAGGTGAAATATCTCTAGCAGGTTTACATAATCATTCCCTTATAATCTAATGTCTAAATATTTTTTACAGAAAAAGGTCTTGCTATTTTTATATGATTCTGGCAATCTTAAAAAGGGGGGAAAGCAAAGCAAAACAAAAAAGAGATCCTATTGGTTCATTTACCTGCTCCGTGAATTCCGATTACAAACAGCAGACTTCAGTTCCCATATCATGACCCTGCCATCACTCACTATGAGGGCAGCTGCATTCTCATTGACGGGACAACACACCATACTGAAGGGACGGACAGTTTTTGTCACCCTGATTGCATCACACTGGCTTCGTAGGTCATAGGTAAGCTCCTGGACAGGATCTGGATCTTAACAAGAGTATTGTTCTCTTTAAATATTAGAAAGCAACCGTGTTAATGTCACTGCTACTTGTTTCAATGTAAATAATACCTCAACCAAAAAGAACACCATCCCTTCAGCTAAAGCAAAGTTTGTCAAAAATGGCTTCCCTGTGTTTACAATTACTAATTTCTTCAGGATATAAGACAATTAACTTAGTGACTGTCCACACCAAGTTTAATGTCCAAAAGAGCAATTATCAAAATAGCTTATTTAATATTTTTTAAATGAAGAAAATCTTTCAAAAAAAGATCAACAGATATATGATTAAACAATGAACAGTAGCCCATTATAATTTACTGTGCTCTACATCACGATGGTGTGATCACTCACCTAGAGCCAGACATCCTAGAATGCAAAGTCAAGTGGGCCTTAGGAAGGATCACTATGAACAAATCTAGTGGAGGTGATAGAAATCTAGCTGAGCTATTTCAAATTCTAAAAGATGATGCTGTCAAAGTGCTGCGCCCAACATGCCAGCAAATTTGGAAAAAGGAGTGGCCACAGGACTGGAAAAGATCAGTTCTCATTCCAATCCCAAAGAAAGGCAATACCAAAGAATGTTCAAACTACCACACAATTGTACTAATCTCACACACTAGCAAAGTAATGCTCAAAATTCCCCAGGCCAGGCTTCAATAGTATGTGAACCGAGAACTTGCAGATGTTCAAGCTGGATTTAGAAAAGGCAGAGTAACCAGAAATCAAATTGCCAACATCCACTGAATCATAGAAAAAGCAAGAGAATTCCAGAAAAACATCTACTTCTGCTTCATTGACTATGCCAAAGCCTTTGACTGTGTGGATCACAACAAATTGTGGAAAAGTCTTAGAGATGGGAATACCAGACTACTTTACCTGCCTCCTGAGAAATCTGTATGCAGGCCAAGAAGCAACAGTTAGAACCAGACATGAAACAAGAGACTGGTCCCAAATTGGGAAAGGAGTACGTCAAGGCTGTATATTGTCACCCTGCTTATTTAACTTATATGCAGAGTACATTATGTGAAATGTTGGGCTGGATGAAGCATAAGCTGGAATCAAGACTGGCGGGAGAAGTATCAATAACCTCAGATATGCAAATGACACCATCCTTATGGCAGAAAGCGAAGAGGAATTAAAGAACCTCTTGATGAAAGTGAAAGAGGAGAGTGAAAAAGATGGCTTAAAACTCAACATCTAAAAAATGAAGATCATGGCACCCAGTCCCATCGCTTCATGGCAAATAGATGGGGAAACAATGGAAACAGTGACAGACTTTTATTTTCTTGGGCTCCACAATCACTGCAGATGGTGACTGCAGCCATGAAATTAAAAGATGCTTACTCCTTGGAAGGAAAGTTATGACCAACCTAGACAGTGTATTAAAAAGCAGAGACATTACCGAAAAGGTCCATCTAGTCAGAGCTATGGTTTTTCCAGTAGTCACATATGGATGTGAGAGTTGGACCATAAAGAAGGCTTAGTGCTGAAGAATTGATATTTTTGAACTGCAGTGTTGGAGAAGACTCTTGAGAGTCCCTTGGGCAGCAGGGAGATCAAACCAGTCAATGCTAAGGGAAATCAGTACTGAATATTCATTGGAAGGACTGATGCTGACACTGAAGCTCCAATACTTTGGCCACCTAATGCGAAGAACTGACTCGCTGGAAAAGACCCTGATGCTGTGAAAGATTGAAGGTGAGAGGAGAAGGGGACAGAGGATGAGATGGCTGGATGACATCACCAACTCTACGGACATGAGTTTGAGCAACCTCTAGAAGTTGGTGATGGACAGGGAAGCCTCGCATGCTGTGGTCCATGGGGCTGCAAAGAGTTGGACATGACTGACAGACCAAACTGAAGAGTAAGCCTGAAAATAACTGTATTTTATGAAAGATGTGAAAGTCACTTTCACCTTTACATAGCACATCATTCCATAAAGACGTCAGTTTTATTCTCCAGGATAAGACTGGAAAAGACAACTGAACGCCCTGAAGACTTTAAATAAACTATGTCACTTTATCATGGAAGTGACACAGGTTTAAGACATTCCTTGCTAAAGCAGAAGAAAAGTCAAAGGGGTGTAATAATAAAGGTATACACAAGGCTGGACTTGTGTAAAAGAAACAGTCACAAAAGACAACATGTGCTTGTCTCATGGATACAGTCAAAAAGGGATTACAAAACACCACTATTTTTGCTGCATGGAGGTGCACTGTTATAATACCCAAAGATTATCTTGGGTTTGTGCTTTCTTATGTCTCATAGTATAACCATATTTTATTATCTTAAGGCAGGGATTATCATTAACTCCAAGCTTTGGCTAGTATTGGCCACATAAAGCTTTAAAAAATAATTCTGAAAAAAAATAAGTGAACATTATTGTGAGACATAAATTTACCTGGTTCCTCATTTGAAGAGGTGAAAATACTACTGTAAGATCTTCGAACACGTAAGGTTATACAACCATTTTCATGTAGGCAAAATAAACCATCACGTTGAAAGCAGGGAATTACCTTTAAATAGATGATGTATTTATTTTTCAAAACCATAGATTTTAAAATTATATACACAGTGAGACTCATAAACTCATGTTTACAGAATATGGGCAAAAAGTAAAACAAAAACACAAAAGCACACATATAATCCCCTAATCCATCAGTCGTAAAAAGTTTGTCTTTATTTGTGTAACTTAAATAGTTCAGTATCTATCTTCAGATATGTTAGAAGAATTTCTAGGGTTAAATCAAACCAATCAGAAGTCCAGAAAAACAAGGAATGTAAAATAACATTGTCAATCTTTAAATAAATAGAAAAAAAGTGAAACTAAGGACTTTTGCAAGACTATGCAAAAGTATAGATATTTTTTCCTATATAATTCATAATCAACTTTTGGTGATGTAATTTGTAAGCTGTAGATACCTGCAGAAAAGGAACTCCTGTTCGCTCTATTGCAATCACACCCACTGTCTGATTCACCTCAAGATCAAGGATTAAAATCTCACGAGGATAGAGCAGCAGCATGTGATTCCTTTTGGAAGGCAGGTATGCCAACTGAAGGCAGTCATTGAGAGTTATGAATTCTGCGCTGGAAAAAGTAAACATTTACTTCAGGCATCAAGAAATGAGTCAGACTCACACATGAACGTATGTACAAAACAGATGTAGACCCACAGACATGAAAACAAACTTACGGTTACCAAAGCTGGGGTGGCTGTGAGGGAGGGATAAATTAAGAGTTTGGGATTAGCAGATACAAACTACTCTATATAAAATAAACAAGGTCCTACTATATGGCACAAGGAACTAGATTCAATATCCTATAGTAAACCACAATGGAAAAGAATATGAAAAAGAATAGTAATATGTATAACTGAATCACTTTGCTGTGTGTGTGTGCATGTGTGCGCGCACGTACTACGTCACTCAGTCGTGTCTGACTCTTCACAATCTCATAGATAGAGGAGCCTGGCAGGCTACAGTTCATGGGGTTCTCCAGGCAAGAATACTAGAGTGGGTTGCCATTCCCTTCTCAGGGGATCCTCCCAACCCAGGGATAGAACCCACGTCTCTTGCGTTTCAGGCAGATTCTTTACTGTCTGAGCCACTAGGGAGGCTCCATATAATATGTATAAGTGAATCATTTTGCTGTATATCAGGAACTAACACAGCATTGTAAATCAACTACACTTCAATTTTTAAAAGATGAATCAGACTTTATTCACATCAGAAAGAGCTAAAAAAGGATTGAATTTTGTACTTTCCATACAATAACCATATCAATGAGAATGTACAACTGTCTCCCAAAATAACCAACAAGAGCTAGTATCTAAATATTAGATCTCTCCTTTGTGCCAAAATCCAAATTATGACAATAACACTAGATAGGCTGGAGAGATATGTTCCCAAATCATTCAAAGTTTAAAGTAAACTAGTAAGTCTATGACATGAGACGGTAAGTGACAATACTACACAGCACTCATAAGGCAATACTGTCATTCTTACTTTGTAATCAGAAGTTCTAGATGGAGGGCTGAAAAGAAGCCTTGGGATTAGAACAAAACATTTAGAGTAATTAGGGCTAGAGAACTGGATTAGGAGTCAGTGGACTATCTGTTTGGCCTTGAGCAAGTCACTCTCTCTACTCTGCCTTCTTTCACTCTTCAGCTGTCTTAAAAGATTTTTTGGAACAAAGTTCGATATTTTATTCACTTACCACAGAATTTCTTCTGTGTAAATAAAAAAGATGAAACAATATGAGGATTGTAAAGATTGTTGAAGAGTCTCAAAAATCATTTCAGTAATTTGTGATTGTTGTATACACTTAATCACAACTTTGTATTTATAATAAATTTACATATTTATTTCAATAGGAATGGGCATATAATTATGTACCATCTTTTTACATAATACTTTTATTAAGGTTTTGAAATGTAAAATAAAGTTAGATCAGAGGACCATGGAGAGGGATGTGGACTGCATTAAAATTCTGGCTCTGCACTTCCCAGTTAGGCAAGCTTAAATAACAAATTTAAAACAATCTAAGACTCAATTTCATCACACAGATGAACATATGATTCACATGAGAGAAAATATAGTATGTAAGTCATAAGTTATAAAACTATGCAGGTTAAAAATAATTATTTATGATACGGAATTACTGCAAAAGAAACAAGTTCTCAAGATTAAGTATCTTGAGTAATCTTCAATCATTTCAGCATAGGGTAGGGGATAAATTAGGGATAAATTTAACCAGCCTATGGTTTAATATATAAAACTGATATTTACATATCAATTCAGAATTTGTAGAGCAATTTGTATTTTACCACATTTTTCAGGTAATTACCCACAAAGTCTAGATAGAATAATCTTAGTATATTAAAAATAAAAGCATTTTTAAAATGAGTGCCAAAAAACTATCAAAGCAATAAAAATATAAGAACCACAGCACTAGGAAAAAAACCAGAAATCTATTTTTAATGTATAAAATTAGTTATTTAAAATAAAATTTTATTCAGTTGAAATTTCTGAAATAAAAATATAGCATTTACCAAAAGAATGCTTATTAAGTATCAGATACTATGACAAGGACTTAAGTTTCTGTATCTATTAATCTTTATAACAGCCCTATGAAATCCTTTAAAACACCACATCTTGGCTATTGGAAGAGTGAAATCTGAGAAAGATTAAAGTACACTCCAAGTCACAGAGCTAGAGTCCCCCTAGAATCTTGGCCCTAAACCACTATGGGAAACCAACTTTACATGCAGAAGAAAAACATTCATATTTTACTGGCTAATGACATTACACAGCATTTAAGTCAGGAAAATGTATTTAAAATCATAATCCAGCTTTTGCCCCCAATTTTTAATGTGTTCAGTGGCCCCCATCTTAGAATCTTTCTCTCTCATTTTCAGAAGTCAAAGATGTTCACTGAAAATTAGTGGGGGTTGTTTACTGCATTACTGGAAACAAAGGAACCATGCTAAGTGCTAAATCTCTTCTTAGAGGAGGAAACAAAAAATATTTTTCCTTTTATAAATTCAAAATTAGAAACAAGAAAGGGTAACATGAAGAAGAAAATCAATCTTAATACATCTCTAAAAATGATATTTTCAATAAACATAAACACTGAATTACATGAATGCTGCTGCTAGTTTTATTCTTGCAACTTACCTAGGTTTCTCTTGAGTGATTAAGATTTTCACTTTATTAAGAGCCTTCTTGGCCCCTGTGGCTGCAGCCAGCTTGTTGTGAGCTGGGCTGGAGTGTGGACTGGATATGTAAACTTTTTTCCAGGTCCTGAGGGAGGCTTGGATGGAGAGAAATCTGAGATGAATACAATGCCCTCGCTGGTGAGTACTGTACTGAGAGAAGTGAAACTCTGATTAAAGTTTAATCAAGTTTAGCATAGAGTTTTATTCCAATAAGAGCAAGGTAATGATAATTTTAATAATAAGAACTGGCAGTGTTATGCAGACATAACGGGAATGTTCTCCAAGTTAAACGGAAACAGGTGGTCCATTACAATTCATCAGAGGCCTCCAAGCTAAGCACTCTAAATTAATGTCTTATATTAAAAAGATACCAGAAGGTTACTGGCAGAAAGAGCAAATGTTTGTTCTTCCAAATAAATTCAGTGTATGGACTTTCATTAGAAACCTTTCCTCATTATATCTCATAACTTCAAAATCCAAAGACTTTCAGAATATAAAATTTACAGAAGAGGAAAAAAAAAAACCCATGTATGAGGTTCTGCATACCACACTTGGCAAATTCAAATATTTAACTTGCTGATACTAATTTTTTATCATTATCATGAGTTGCTCTGTCTAAATTTACTTCCTTTTTCTTCTTAAGTGTCAAACTGAAGCTTGGGATGTGCAAAGAGTGTTTTCACTGAATATCTAGAGTAAAAGTGCCAACAGTGGCTTACTAAGTGTACAGGAAACAGAAATATTTTATGCCTTTTAATGACTGAAAAAATAATCCCCCTCACAACTGGGGCCAACTAACACCTGCTGCTGCCGCTGCTGCTGCTGCTAAGTCACTTCAGTTGTGTCCGACTCTGTGCAACCCCATAGACGGGGGCCCACCAGGCTCGCCCATCCCTGGGATTCTCCAGGCAAGAACACTGGAGTGGGTTGCCATTTCCTTCTCCAATGCATGAAAGTGAAAAGTGAAAGTGAAGTCACTCAGTCATGTCCGACTCTAGCGACCCCATGGATTGTGGCCCACCAGGCTCTTCCATCCATGGGATTTTCCAGGTAAGAGTACTCGAGTGGGGTGCCATTGCCTTCTATCTGATCATAAAAATCGTATCTACCTTGGCTCCTGGTAGTGAGGCTGCTTTAAAGACAGGGGACAAAGCATTCAAGAATTATGACAACCCCAGCACATTCAATGAGCAAATCAAAGATGTTAGGTTAACTGATGCTTTGAAATCTCGTGCTTTCATCAACTAAATTACAGAGATGCAGTAATTTAACCTGAAGCTTGTCTCCATTTCAGATTATAGAAGGCATCCTCAGGGTCGAAGTCTGTCCCCTCCTTTTGTGATGTCCTCACTCCTTGACCCTGTCAGCTAAGCCTGCTCTCCTCAGGGCTCCCACAGCACTGCCCTCCATAGCAACCTAGTGAGTGCACACATATGTTTACATATACACATTTACACATCTAAACACACCGTATTGCAGTTATTTATACAGCTGTGTTTCCCATTTTGATTTCTACTTCTCTGACGTTCTGTCCCTCCATCAACTCACATACCTCTCAATAAATACTGGAGGATACAAGTTGGAATTTTGAGTCATTCAAATCCAGGGAAAACATTCTTTACCATAGTAGATTCCCTCATCTCTTTGAAACTGTTCATCAAATATCAAAATGAAGCCTACCTTGACCACTTTATCTATTACAACAAGCCCACTCCCACTCCCTTTATCTTGTTTTGTTTTATACCACTCATAATACATTGTAGTGTACTAATTCATTATGCTCATAGGTTACCACCTAATTCTTCCTCACTAGAATGCAAACTTTATGAAGGCAAGAATCCTTGTCTTGATTCACTGATATATTCCAGGCTCCCAGAACACTCCTGGCATATAGTAAGTAAAAGCTCAAGAAATATTTGTTGGATAACTGAATAAAAAATATTTTCTAAATAATTTAGTCACAAAAATATCTGTCTAGAATCTAATTTTTAGATCAGTGGCTCAGTAAAACATTAAAATATCTTGGCAAAAACAGTCTCTGCAAGAAAAAACTCCCTTGGGCTTAGTCTGTTCCTGACATGCATCTGTTTATGGCACTCAAAAGGCTTGAAATGAATTAGAACAATATTTTGAAAAGGAAGAAATGAATTGGGCCACAGACTAAATGAAACCCTTCACTCAGGTTCTTTTGATGTTCCTAGAAAAAAAATTTAATTAAGTCTGAATTAGAATAACACAGCAACTCTCTCGTTGTCTGACTAATCTAATTCTGATCACAAATTTCATACACTGAAGGTCTAGCTTGCTGATTTAAATTTCTAATCATCAGAATACTTGCAAAAAATATGGGTTATGATTTAGTATCTTTACTAGGAGCTGAAAAGATATGAACTAGATGTGCTTCTCATTTTAAGATGTATGATGGGTGTGTGTGTATGTGTATCTTATGTATATAGCATTAACCATATATAGTTACAAATACCTCAATTCATTTTCCACAAGAAACTAGTACTCACAAGTTAAATGTGAGGGATCAAAAGGATCAAAAGAAAAAGAAAGAATGTTATCAGCATAGCTCTTCTTCCAGAGTTTGGTGCCAGTATCTGCATTCCAGAGCACAATGTAATTTGGCGGATGGATAGCAAGCAATAAATCCCGGGAAGCATCTTGATTCCATAACCACTGAACATCTGCAAAGACCAGATAAATAAAGACAAAATTCAGAAATCACCCACTTTAAAACACTTGGTTAATGTATCCTTTATATCTAGTTGTGTGTATGTGTTTTCATAATCCTTAAAATCTTAACTTCCCTCCTCCTCTTCAATGTTGCATCTAAGTTTATGTGTCAATATTGACAGGGAAAACTAATTTTACATAAAAATGAGCTGCCTGAACATTAGAATCTAGAGGTCAACATTTCCAAGTAATCTGAAATATTACTTCAAAGAAAATACAAGGCAATTTACACTATTCATTAGTTAAAACTTTATGTCAAAGACTTGTCCTAGCCAGGATCAATGTCAGACTCTCCTAATGTTTTTGTGGAGTTACTTAATGGGACTTTACAAAATTGTACGTTTTTTCAAGACAATAAAGAAGATAAAGATATAGTTTAGTAGGTACAGTAAGTACTCAATAAGTACTTTTTTAACAGTCATTTAAAAGATTCACTCAGCCAACAGAGCCATGAAGTCAAAGCCAGGAATACTGTATTGATTAGGTCAGGAACATAAGCAAGCAAACAAATGATCTATTGATATATGAAAATGAGAATAACATTTTACCTCTATTAGCAGAAAGTAAGCATTGAAGGCTAATTCAAAGGACCAGTTCAGGGGAGTTTATTTATAGCTTAGATCTACAAGACCATTTATAAGGAGCTTAATTTTTCTCATCATGCTCAACTGAAATTAATGCATTTTACCAAAGCACAAATCAACTGAGATCTGAGGAAATAAGCCCAGGAGCATATTGATAGGGAAAAGAAAGCTAGATTTGGATCCACAAAACTGGCTACACACAATCAAGAGTTAACTGAGAAGTGATGAAAGTAAATGAAAGGGACAGGAACCAACCGCTCTAACAGTACGTGTATTAACACAGATGCTCGGTGGAGCGCGGACTTTCCTCACCCTGAATAGGCTTGGCATACTCTTGGATCTCACACTGCGCTACTCCTGCTGCTACATCCCAAACGATGATCTTTCCATTGACATCAGCAGAAGCTAAGCGCAAGGAATATGGCGAGCCAATGTTATGATGGTAATTTTCCCTGGCCCATTTAACCTAGTATCAAGAAGAAACCAAATCAAGTAAATATTTGCACTGGATGTAAACCATACATAATTTTCATAAAACACTGACCAGAACTCAAGCTACATTCTACACTTATATTAAAAAATAGGAAATTAGCTTCCTCAAAAGTCAGACATTTTTATTATGATTTTTTTTTAAGTCGCAACTAAAATAGTTTTGAAAACATCACAACTTTCTTGCCTTTAAAATATCAAAAATGAGACACAGGCTTAATAATCCAGAGAATTTGGGTAAAAATTCCAGAATACCATCTCTTCAAATGGTATGATCACTGGTATATCATCTAATCACAGTAAAGAGCATAAAATCTAATTCAGACAGAACACGTAAAATCCTAAACTGTTAAGAATCTTCTCTTGCACTCTATTCTTCTAATTAAAAGGAGACAACTTTGAGCTACCAAAATCTTGCAAAAGGAAAACACAAAAGTAAACAAAAAATCTGGGTATCCCTCTCATAAAATCGGAAAAAAATTGTAGCAGTTTTTTCTCTAAAAAAATAAATTTATGCATCATACTTTTATAATAACATTAATGGTTTTTTAAATAAAAAATACAAGAATCCCAGCACAAATCGGGTTAATTCCTGAGCACTGAGCACTGACAGAATAAGGAATAAAACAGAGTCCTTCCTCTGAGCCAAGGTCTTCCCTGGCCACGACCTCCCTTCTTTAGCTCCTACTTGTTTATTTTGGATCATTTCCCACATAATATTCTGCAATTATTTTATTTATTTGTTTTGACCTATCACCAGTCCTGCTCCATACGGCAGGACCATGGGGGCCTTGCTCCCATTCCCAGACCCTAACACAGTGCCTGCAGCTGACATTCAAGTATGTGTTTAGTAAACAAACTTAACACCACAGACTCTTCAAACATATACCTATATTTGAATACACAGGCATATACCTATATAGGTACACAGACACACATGTATGTACACATAATAGTAAACATACTCAGAGAAAATGCTAAGGTAGGGAAGCATGCTAATCAATTCCAATAGCATTCATGAAAAAGATGGCAAAAAGAGTTCTGAACTTCAGTGTTAACGAGACACATCTTTTCCTCAGGCAAGAGTTTTTTTAAAATGAAAATGTGTGTCTGCACATATGCATGTATATATGTTTGAATGTGTATATATGTATATGTTTACTTTATACGTGTGTGAAGATATGTATACTCTCCCTTCTCGTTATTTACAGAAGCTGTATTTGTGAATTTGCCTACTCGCTAGAACGTATTTGTAATTTTATTTGTAAAATCAGTATTTTCAGTGCTTCTACAGTTATTAACGGACACATGCAAGGCAATGGCACCCCACTCAGTACTTTTGCCTGGAAGATCCCATGGATGGAGGAGCCTGGTAGGCTGCAGTCCATGGAGTCGCTAGAGTCAGACACGACTGAGCGACTTCACTTTCACTTTTAACTTTCATCATTGGAGAAGGAAATGGCAGCCCACTCCAGTGTTCTTGCCTGGAGAATCCCAGGGACAGGGGAGCCTGGTGGGCTGCCGTCTGTGGGGTCACACAGAGTCGGACACAACTGAAGCAACTTAGCAGCAGCAGCAGCATACAAGAGCATCCCAGCTGTGGTTGAACAAGGTGCTCTTGTGTCAGTTCTCATAATGTAAACAAATGTCTTTTCTGAGGCCTACTTGCTACTGTGTTTTTGCACTTCTGGGCTTCCAGTTGTGACTTCACTGTTTAAAACGGTCCCCGGCGCAGTGCTCAAGTGCTGCCTAGAGCTCCTAAGCACAAGAAGCTGTGCCATGCATTATAGAAAAGACACATGAAATAAGCTTTGTCCAGGCATGAGTTATAGTGCTGTCGGCCATGAGTTCAACGATAATAAATCCACAGTATATAATAAATAAGATGTCTTTTAACAGAAACACATATAAAACAAGGTTATATATCAATCAGTTGATGAAAATATTGCAACTAGAGGCTCACTAGTAACCAAATTGCATTATTTCCCCCAGGAGCAATCAGTGTTTCAGTATTTGCTAATTCAGTGTTTCCAACAACTTTACAAAATAAAACTACCACAAGATAAGATTATTGTAGGGTGTGTGTGTGTGTGTGTGTGTGTGTGTGTGTAGTACTTGAATTCCATCTCTGTATATATATTTTTTAAAATCACCTAAACACATCATAATCAAACTGCTGAAAATCAAGATAAGGAGATGAGAAAAGATACAGAGAAACAAAGACAAAAATTTCCCAACAAAAATTACTCTGGGAGATAATTGAGTGATCTTTAAAGTACTACAAGGAAAAAAAAAAGTACTGGTGAAATAGTTTCTCAGACAAATAAAATCAGAAAGGATCAACCAGTATCAGATATATTCCTCAAGGACTTGAAGGAAATTCTTTAGCCAAAAGGAATATGACACCAGACTGAAACACAGATCTATACTAAGAAATGAAAACTCCAGAAATGCAAAAAAGACAGAAATGGGGGTAGAGATAATATTTCTTCCCCAAAAACAAAATATTAAAAAACAAAACATATACCCAACATTAGACTTGATGGGGAAAGGCTGAATGCTTTTTTCCTAGGCTCAGGGTAAGATAAAGGCATTCTCCCTCAGTCCTAAGCACTGTAGTAGAAGTCCCCATCAACACAAGAGGACAAGGAAAGGAAAGGAAAAGCACCAGATTACTAGTGAAAAATCCTAGCTGTCATTATCTGCAGATAACATCATTGTCTACGTAAGAAAAACAAAACAATAACACTCAAGTTACTAAATCTAATGAGTTTAGCAAGATCATAGGATACATGTAGATATTAAAAAAATCCCCTATATTTTTCCCTATTGCACATTATATACAAAAATTAACTCACAGTGGATCTAAAACCCAAATATAAGAGCTAAAATCATAATATTCTTAGACAAAAACAAAGATATACATCTTCTTGACACTAGGAAAAGCAATGGTTCTTGGTTACAGCCTACATCAAAATTTAAAACTTTTGTGCTTCAGAGGGCACTATCACAGAATGAGAGAAAATATGTGCCAAGGCATATATCTGATAAGGGACTTGTATCTAGAACCATAAAGAATTCTTTCAACTCCAAAATTTTAAAAAATACAATTTTAAAATGGGCAAAGGAATGAATAGACATTTTTCAAAGAATATCTACAAATGGCCACTAAGCATGTGAAAAGATGCTAAACACTATTAGCCATTAAGGAAACACAAACCAAAACCACAATGAGAACCACTTCATACCCCCTAGGAGGGCTATCATCAAAAGGTCAGATGTTGAGTTTGAGGAGAAATTAGAGCCCTAATACACTGCTATGGGCATGCAAAATATTGAAGCCTCTTTGAGAAAAAACAGTCTGGCAGTTCCTCAAAAGTTAAATATAAAGTTACCACGTGAGTCAGCTATTCTTTGAGGCATATACTCAAGAGAAATGAAAGCACAGGCTCACACAAACAAACTGTACACAAATGTTCATGGCAGCATTGTTCGTAATACCTAAAAAGTGAGATATGCCAAATGTCCATCAATAAATAAATAAATATCCATCAATAAATAAATGTTGTATCAGTGGAATACTATTTAGTGATAAAAAGGAACAGAGTTCTGACACAAGCTGTATGACGTGGATGGATCTTGAAACACATTATGCCAGGCGAAAGACGCCAGGAACACACTGCACCATCTCATTCATTTCAAATGTCTAGAACAGACAAATCTACAGAACAGAAATCAGGTTAGTGGCTGCCCAGGGATGAAGGGAAAGGGGGTAGGTAGCAACTGCTAAGGCGTACAAGGTTTCTTTGGGGGGTTATGAAATTGATCGTGGTGATGGCTACATAACTCTGGATATACTGAAAACCATGGAACTGTATGCTTTAAATAGATGAATTTTATGGTATGAGTATCTCAGTAAAATAGTTAACAACCAATAAAAGACCCCAGATCTCCATCTCCAATAGTAACGTCTTTCCTAAAATTTCAGATCAGTATAATTTAATTGCCCCAGGTGTCTCAGACTTTGCACCTTAAACACTGACTTCACACAGTCCTGTCATCAAAACAACACTACCATTCAGTTACTCATACAGAAACCTCGAGTCATTCTGATTCTCCCTTAAGAGTGTTCACTGTAAAGTTCACCTCTAAAGTGAAAGTTGCTCAGTCACGTCCAACTCTGCAAACCTATGAACTGTTGTCTGCCAGGCTTCTCTGTCCATGGAATTCACCACACCAGAATACTGGAATGGGTAGCTATTCCCTTCTCCAGGGGATCTTCCCAATCCAGGGATGAACCCAGGTTTCCCACACGACAGGAGGATGCTTTACCTTCTGAGCCACCAGGGAAGCCCAAAAATACTGGAGTGGGTAGCCTATCCCTTCTCCAGTGGATCTTCCTGACCCAGGCATCAAACCGGGGGCTCCTGCATCGGAGTCATTCTGTCGTTTAAGATTGTTTACTATAAATGCTATCAAGTTCACCTCTTAGAGAGCTCCTAAATCTGACTTCTTTATGTCTCCTCTTTATTTTAGGCCCTAAGGATTTCCTGCCAAAATTACTACAACTCTCCTAAATGATCCCATTGCATTGTCTTGCCTTTTTCCAACAGATCCTCCACTACTGCCAGAGTGAGTTTTTCTAAAATGCAAATATGATCAAGTCAATCTCCCACTTAAAAATCCAAAGTCCATCATAATCTTATAAACCTTTCAGGATAGGTGACTTTCTCCGGCTGCCTTCTTTCATCACTCCTACTGATTACATGTGTATTCCATCTTTTAGCCATCCTTTACACACACTGCTTCCTTTTGAGTCTGTTCTCCTTTTCTCCTGCACTGCACTTCCTAATTTTTCACTCAGCCAGCTACTGTTTACTAGTCCCTAAAATGAAAAGAATTCTGAGCCCTCCTCTGATCCCTTCTACAGGTGACCTGTAGTCCCTTTGTCTTCCCATATGAAACAGGTCTCACTTAGCGCACTGTATTTATGAGTTTTCTTCTCACTCTTCCTCACTAGACAACGAATTGCTTGAGGACTTTCATCTCTATATTCTTAGCACATACTAGATGCTCAAAACTAATGAGTGAAATGAGTGGTGCAGTACAGGACAAAATTAGTGTTTTCCACTAGCATTAAAACAACCTAAGAACTAGCATTTAATAGTTCAATACTGATGTGGCATTAAGTATATATGGAACTACTGCATGCGCATGTGTGCTCAGTCTTGTCCAACTCTTTGTGAGCCCATGGACTGCGGCGGGCCAGGAGCCTCTGTCCATGGATTTCTTCAGGCAAGAATACTGGAGTGGGTTCCATTTCCTCTTCCAGGGGATCTTCCTGACCCAGGGATCAAACCTGAGACTCCTGCATTGGCAGGTGGGTTCTTTACCATTGAGCCATTCGGAAAACCTGATATGGAAATATTAGGCTACCCCAAATATGAGTATCACATGTAAAACCTACTCAGCATTTCTACATATGACTTTAATGAGATTCCAGTGATATTTAAAACTTTAGAACACACAATTTATGATAGGGTGGAAGTACGATCTGACTTACCTTGACAACATCAGCTTTATGCTTTTCTAAAACTTGAAGCGTTTGAGCAGTATTGGAATCAATCACTACCACAAGCGAATGACATCCATAAGCAATTAAACCTTGCCAGCCCCTAACAAAAAGTGTTAACATTTAAGTTAAGAGCAAAGCAAAACAACTTCTCTCTTGCCAAAAGGCATCCTAAACAACAGATAAATCTAACCAATAGGCACCACCATTAACAAAATTATTATGTAAGCCCAAAGGCTAGCACTTTACATTTTACCATTTAAATAGAAAAGGTCTAGCTAAGCTTTAAAAAACAAAACTTGTTGAAGTTCTTTTTTATTTTTTTCCCACGGATAAAAAAAATTAAGTTCTGACAGATATGCCTGTAGAGGTGTATCTATAAAGAAATATAAAGCGACTCCGGTCGTCTATTTGTCTTCGAGAGCTTATCCTTCGTCCGACTCAACTCTGAATGCCGAGCATCCACAGAGTGCGTGGGATCACACTCCACGCTCTGTGATAAGCCCTGGTCCCTCCAACCAGATAAAAAGATGAACACTCAACAGGAAGTTTCTGTACTCTTGCCAACCTTCCCAGGAGCCACAGCTACAAGCAGTCTGCTTTATATTTGCCTGGTTATTAATTATTGGTGTCATTTTATAGTAAAAAGATAAAGGTGAAATGAAGAGTTGGCGAGAGCCCAGGGTCCTGGCACAGCGTCCAGCACATTGTTGAATGGATACAGGTTAAGAAACGGGAATGAGAGAAAAAGAAGACAGAACTGGGGAAGAACGGAACTGACATGGGGGCAAGAAGCCCGGAGACGGGAGCAGAGGGTAAGAGTGGGGAATGGGGACGGTGAGGAAGGTGAGGGGGAAAGAGCGAAGAGAAACAAGAGATGAGAGAAGGAGGGCAAATATATCCACCCAGGGCAAGTTTCCACATGACGGTTTTTACAGCTTTTATAGTAACAACAGAAAGCCAGCATTTAAAAATGAAAATCTCTAAAGTGTGAAGGAAGCGTCCAGCCTTGAAGAGAACAAACTAAGCAGGGGGATGAAACCTCTTGTTCTTTCCCCCGTCCCCTCACAGACTCCTGGCCGAGCCTGGCGGCCTCGGAGCCCGGCGCCCTCACCAGTCCACCGCCGCCTTGTTGTGGGCATTGAGGGCCCCGGTGAGGGTGCGCGCCGACACCTTAAAATTCACGGTGTAGGGCAACATCGCCACGGCTAAACTGGGCCGTCAGAGCCGCCGCGCAACCAGGAAGCTGCTGGCCACTGGGCTTCCGTTCCAAACAGAGTCCGGGTGGCTCCTTGGGCGCCGCACTTTGGTTCCGCTAAATCCGAGGTTCCACAGCTCCCTATTCCGTTGCCTTCAGGTTCCCTCACTCCTGTGTTCCGCCTGCTTTAGGGTTCCGCCACCTTGGGATTCTGAGGCTCTGTATAGAATCTGGTCGTACCTTGAAGGAAAAGGTGTTGCCTGGAGTCACATCTGTTTTCTTAAGACTGGGACTGCGTAAGCCTATGTGCCCTGATGAAAATGTAAGCCTATGTGTCCTGATGAAAATGGTGAAAAGCAAGAGCTAAAAGTCCCCATTAGCCTTCTTCCTTCGATCAGTTAACTTAGGAAAACTACCAATGTCTAGTTAAGGCTATGGTTTTTCCAGTGGTCATGTATGGATGAGAGAGTTGGACTGTAAAGAAAGCTGAGCGCCGAAGAATTGATGCTTTTGAACTGTGGTATTGGAGAAGGCTCTTGGAGATCCAACCAGTCCATCCTAAAGGAAATCAGTCCTGAATGTTCATTGGAAGGACTGATGTTGAAGCTGAAACTTCAATACTTTGGCCACCTGATGCAAAGAGCTGGCTCATCTGAAAAGACCCTGATGCTGGGAAAGACTGAAGGCAGGAGGAAAAGGGGACGACAGAGGATGAGAGGGTTGGATGGTATCTCGGATGCAATGGACATGAGTTTGAGTAAGCTCTGGAAGTTGGTGATGGACAGGGAGGCCCGGCGTGCTGCAGTCAACGGGGTCGCAAAGAGTCAGACATGATTGAACGCAAAAAGTCGGACACGACTGAGTGACTGAACTGAACTGAACCAATGCCAGGCACTGTTGTAGGTATTGGGGATATAGTGAGGAAGAGGACACAAAGTATCCGCCCTTATGGAGTTTATAGAGTAAATGAGATTGTGGATTTAATAATAAGTTTCCATGATCTGGAAAAAGAGTAAGTGAATGTATAGGATTCACTGGATGAATGGAGAGAGTGAATGAGATGAATAGCCAGAATTCGAAAATTTTTCAGTGGCAACCATGCACTGTATGTGATCCGTCCGTTAATGGTTCCTGTAATGAAATGCTATTACTAATACCAGATATCATTTATTGGGAATTACCGCATGCTAGGCAGTAAACTAAGGACTTTCCATGTTAGCTACGCCTTTTCTTTGATCCTCACACAGGATTTCCTTCTTTTGGCCCTAGGTATCTTGAAAGGTTAGTATCAGTAATAGAAGGGCATTTATTGTGACTTTGGGCAGATCACTTGAGTTCATTAAGCCTCCTTTTCTTATGTTATTAGAGGGAGGGGTTAATTATCCTTAGATCATTAAAAGCATTATGTTAGATAATATATTAAAGAACCTAACACAGCACTTAGATTCCTAAGTGCCTTATAATTTATTGACAGAGCTGGAATATAAATATAGGTCCTTTTTGGGGGGGGCGGGGGAGGGTAGGGGGTGGGATAACACTGGCCCTCTAAGCTGTGCTGTGCTTAGTCACTCAGTCGTGTCCAGTGCTTTTCCACCCCAAGGACTGTAGCCCGCTGGGCTCCTGGCTCCTCTGTCCATGGGGATTCTCCAGGCAAGAATACTGGAGGGGGTTGCCATGCCCGCCTGCAAGGGATCCAACCCAGGAATCGAACAGGAGTCTCCTTCATTGCAGGTGGATTCTTTACCAGCTAAGCTACCAGGGAAGCCCCCACCCCCAACTAAGCTCAGTCTGTTCAGTCCCTCAGTTGTGTCCAACCCTTTGTGACCCCATGGCCTACAGCACGCCAGGCTTCCCTGTCCATCACCAACTCCCAAACCTTTCTAACTCATGTTCATCGAGTCCATGATGCCATCCAACCATCTCATCCTGTTGTCCCCTTCTCTTCCTCCCTTCAATCTTTCCCAGCATCAGGGTCTTTTCCAATGAGTTTGCTCTTTCACATCAGGTGGCCAAAGTAGTGGAGTTTTCGTTTCAGCATCAGTCCTTCCAATGAATATTCAGGACTGATTTCCTTTAGGATAGACTGATTGGATCTCCTTGCAGTCCCAGGGACCCTTGAGAGTCTTTTCCAAGACTTGGAGACCCATTCCTTGGTGCCACTCATGGGGTACCCAAGTCCCTCTAAGCTGCCTTAAATTTGTAGAAAGATCTTCCCTCTCTAAGATGTATCCTGCAAGAGAAGAAGTAATGAGAATTTGGCTAAAAGTGGAGTTGGATTTGCTGAGTCACTCACAGGGATACCAAAACCACAGTGATTTGCTTTAAGACCAGGGCTTTAAGGGATCCCAACAGTGAACATATCAGACAGGGTATGGGGAATCTCAGTTCTGGATGGACCATGATGACCTTGGCCCTGAAGGGGCTAACTCAGCTCTTTCTAAACAGCCAGCCTGTCTGTACTCATAGCCAAAGACATAGGCTGTTTGAGCTGCCAGGCAAGCCCTTACCAGTGTTCCTCTGACCACCCTGCAGTCATATCATGCTTACATTGCAGACTGGAGCTCAAGTCTTTAGCCTCAGGGGTTAGCTTTAAAAGACTGCAACTTGTATATCTTTCAGGATAACGATGTCCCCTTCTTTTCCAGACTTGGGTCTCCTGCGCTTCCCTTCTCAGGCTGTGTCTTTACTCAAACCCTTTTCCTGACACTTGGTCACTTAGCCTCCCACTATCTCTAGCATCAATATAGGCCATGACATTTACTACATTAGTTAGCTTATTTTTCTTATAACACTGCTATTTTAAATTGGTCAATCCTATCTTATTTTAAAGGAAAGCATTTGAACTGAAAACCAGCCCTGTTTCATCAGTGGTAGGTATTGCCAACTCCAAGTTCTAGATAAAGAAACAGCTTCAGAAAGGGGAAGTGACTTACCCAAGATCACATTTCTGGCCAGTGAAAGAGGTGAACGTCCACCCACTCAGGGCTCAGTCCAGGATACAGAACTGCTCTCATGTGAGATTTAGGTATGGTTGTGCATTGTTGCCGGGGATGAAATTGGGGTCACGTGTGCATGGGCTGCAGTCCATGGGGTCGCTAAGAGTCGGACACGACTGAGAGACTTCACTTTCACTTTTAACTTTCATGCATTGGAGAAGGAAATGGCAACCCACTCCAGTGTTCTTGCCTGGAGAATCCCAGGGACAGGGGAGCCTGGTGGGCTGCCGTCTCTGGGGTCGCACAGAGTCGGACACGACTGAAGCAACTTAGCAGCAGTAGCAGCAGCAGGGCACACTTTGTGCCGTCAATGCATTTTAAAGGAAAGGCACCCAGGAACATGGGAGGCACAGTCGGCAGCTGAGTGGGGGACTGGATGAACAGGAGGGGGTACTAGACTGACAGCCTAGACTTGGCATCTGTTTATCTTTCCTGGGTTTTTCCTTAAATACCTTCCACCCACCCTTTACTTCCTTGTGGATGATCATCAGTCCGATTTATTGTCTGACTACTCTTGTTATTGATCTTTTTTGTGTCTGCACATATTATGGGTAATTATTACAGTACAATGGATCAGTCACTGCACTTTATGACTTGGCAATTGAGGTTTATTAGACTAAAGGAGATTTCTGAGAAAAGCAGTCATGGTGAAATGGATTTCTCCTGAGGAAGAGGGATGTGTTTTTCTTACATCCTGAGCACAAGGAGAGGCAGTCAGATGTTGCTGGAAATGGCAAGAGCTTTGTGGTTAGACAGACAGACAGACAGGTGGGAGTCTTGCTATGATCTGGCCACCTCCTAGCTCTGTGACGTTGGGCAAATTTAGGGTTTGAAATATTGTATATGCAAGATTCTCCAATGTGATGGTTGTCCTGGGTATTAAGGACAAGGAGCCAGGTGTGCACCCATTCGGGCCCCCTCTCTCTTTCCAGCTGGTCCACATAACTGACCTGCAGGCAAAACTAATTCCTGGGATCACTGGGGCTCTGTCAGTGTGTGTTTATCCAGTTATTGGCTATTTTTAATGGAAGAATAAGCTAGAGGACATACTTATTTGATTCATTCATCAGAATTTTATTAGTCCAAATAAACAATGTCTTAATATTGAGCTCATGGAATAGCATTTCATAAATTAGATTAACTTTACAAACTTGTAGCTGGTGCACAAGCATGCTTTCTTGAGAAGAAGTAATTCTATTGATTACACATTCTTAACAAGCTTGGATCTTGGTAGAAATAGACTGTGAGACACTCTAACAGCCTTAAGGGTTTCTGGTCTTTCACAGAATCTTCCAGTTGTTGCAACTAAAAACAAATGCCAGTTTGACACTTCTAAGTGTCATATTTGTGTTCCTCCTCAGGGTATATGGCTGGCTTGTAATTCAAAGTCTGCCCTAGAATGAGTCTTGAGTGTAGACAGACTAAATCCAGAGTCCTATAAGCCAGCATAAGATAAAAAAGTGAACTTGTAAGCCCCCGACGTATCCTGAAAGTGTTTATCTAAGAGCATCTAGTTTTACTCTCTTGAAATATTAAGAACAATATCACAGTTTTTAAAAAGAGAAAAATGTGTCCATAATCTTTACTTGCTAATGTGAATTTTATATTCAGGTCAGTTCAGTCACTCAGTCGTGTCCAACTCTTTGCAACCCCATGGACTGCAGCACACCAGGCCCATCCATCACCAACTCCAAGAGTTTACTCAAACTAAAGTCCATTTAGTCAGTGAATGGACTAAACTAAAGCCATCTGACCATCTCGTCCTCTGTCATCCCCTTCTCCTCCTGCCTTCAGTCTTTCCCAGCATCAGGGTCTTTTCCAATGAGTCAGTTTTTCGCATCAGGTGACCAAAGTATTGAAGTTTCAGCTTCAGCATCAGTCCTTCCAATGAATATTCAGGACTGATTTCCTTTAGGATGGACTGGCTGGATCTCCTTGCAGTCCAAGGGACTCTCAAGAGTCTTATCCAACACCATAGTTCAAAAGCATCAATTCTTCGGCGCTCAGCTTTCTTTATGGTCCAACTCTCACATCCATACATGACTACTGGAAAAACCATAGCTTTGACAAGACATACCCTTGTGAGCAAAATGTTATCTCTGCTTTTTAATATGCTGTCTAGGTTGGTCATAGCTTTTCTTCCAAGGAGCAAGCGACTTTTAATTTCATGGCTGCAGTCACCATCTGCAGTGATTTGGGAGTCTAGGAAAATAAAATCTGTCACTGTTTCCATTGTTTCCCCATCTATTTGCCATGAAGCAATGGGACCAGATGCCATGATCTTCATTTTTTGAATGTTGTTTTAAGCCACCTTTTTCACTCTCCTCTTTCACTTTCATCAAATGCTCTTCAGTTCCTCTTCACCTTCTGCCATAAGGGTGGTGTCATCTGCATATCTGAGGTTATTAACATTTCTCCCTGCAATCTTGATTCCAACTTGTGCTTCCTCCAGCCTAGAATTTCTCATGATGTACTCTGCATATAAGCTAAATAAGCAGGGTGGCAATATACAGCCTTGACATACTCCTTTCTTGATTTGGAACCAGTCTGTTGTTTCATGTCCGGTTCTAATTGTTTCTTCTTGGCCTCCATACAGATTTCTCAGGAAGCAGGTAAGGTGGTCTGGTATTCCTGTCTCTTTCAGAATTTTCCACAGTTGTTGTGATCCACGCAAAGACGTTGGAATAGTCAATGAAGCAGAAGTAGATGTTTTTCTGGAACTCTCTTGCTTTTTCGATGATCCAATGTATGTGGGCAATTTGATCTCGAGTTCCTCTGCCTCTTCTAAATCCAGCTTGAACATCTGGAAGTTCTCGGTTCACATACTGTTGAAGCCTCACTTGGAGAATTTCAAGCTTTACTTTGCTAGCGTGTGAGATGGGTGCAATTGTGCAGTAGTTTTCATATTCTTTGGCATTGCCTTTCTTTGGGATTGGAATGAAAACTGACCTTTTCCAGTCCTGTGGCCACTGCTGAGTTTTCCAGATTTGCTGGCATATTGGGTGCAGCACTTTCACAGCATGATCTTTTAGGATATGAAATAGCTCAGCTGGAATTCCATCACCTCCTCTAGCTTTGTTCACAGTGATGCTTCCTAAGGCCCATTTGACTTCACATTCCAGGATGTCTGGCTCTAGGTTAGTGATCACACTATCGTGGTTATCTGGGTCATGAAGATCTTTTTTGTATAGTTCTTCTGTGTATTCTTGCCACCTCTTCTTAATCTCTTCAGCTTCTGTTAGGTCCATACCTTTTCTGTCCTTTATTGCACCCATCTCTGTATGAAACTTTCCCTTGGTATCTCTAATTTTCTTGAAGAGATCTCTAGTCTTTCCCATTCTATTGTTTTCCTTTATTTCTTTGCATTGATCACTGAGGAAGGCTTTCTTATCTCTCCTAGCTATTCTTTGGAACTCTGCATTCAAATGGGTATATCTTTCTTTTTCTCCTTTGCCCTTAGCTTCTCTCTTTTTCTCATCTATTTGTAAGGACTCTTCAGACAACCATTTTGCCTTTTTGCATTTATTTTACATTTTTCTTGCAATCCTGTTCAAATAAAGATATATTTCATACTTTCATATGCACATGTGTTTTATTAATCTTTTTTTGACTCTTCTATCGTTAAGTATGGCTCAGACCATAAAGAATGTGCCTGTAATGTGGAAGACCCGGGTTGATCCCTGAGTCAGAAATATCTCCTAGAGAAGGAAATGGCAATCCACTCCAGTGAACTTGCCTGGAGAATTCAATGGACAGAGGAACCTGTTGTGTAGAGCCTGTTGGGTCACAAAGAGGCAGACATGACTGACCAAGTAACACTTTCACATCATAAGTATACTTATAATACTTATATAGTCATCATAATTATCATTCAAATTAATTCACAGTATTTCATAGACTAGATAAATAATGATTTATTTAGCTATTTCACTATCTGCTGATATTTAAACTATTTCCATTTTAATAAAAAAGATAAAGCTACAGTAAAGATCTTCATGCTTAGAGTTGGTTTTAATTCTGTTATTTCCCTAAAATAATCCACAGGAGTGAGTATAATTGTCTTTTATTTTAGTATTAAAATTTTTATAAATTACAAAATAAGTGCTTATTGTAGAAAATATGGGAGTTCCAGAAGAACTTAAGTATGAAAAAATATTATTACAGGATTACTGGTAATACTGGCTTCTTTTAAGTGACTAAATATTTCTTCCTTTAAAAAATGAATATTTTTTATAAAATTGAGGTCACTGTCTAAGAACTAATTTTACTCTCTTTTCCACTCAGTAATGTGATGTAGTCATTTGCAAATATTTCCCTAATTTAATTTGCCCTTTATTTGGGGAAATACAGAAATTTAACATCTTCTCCGGAAATCAAGTGCATCGCCCATTGTATGCCCTTTTTATGCAACAAAAGCAGACCTTTCATTGCTTAACGACCAGACTGCCGTTTGACAGTGCAGTGTTCTGTTTGTCGTGACACACCCGACTCTAGGCCTGGTGTCAATCAAGGAAGCTAAAGAAAAGGAGCCCTTTCTGAAGTCCCCAGGTGCTTCCAAGTCTGGAGCTGAGCCAGGTGCCAGGACTGGGGGTGTCGTTCCTCCTTCCTGCTTATCCTGCTGCTCTCACTGGTCTGCTGTTTTTCCCGTGGGGACACTGGTGCAGCAAGAGCTGTCTCCCAGAATCTGCACTCACTATCTACATGGTCCCCATGGGTAGCCTGGGATTCCCTGTCTTTTCTGGTCTTTGCTGGTCCCTTGGGTGTCACTGAGCTCAACACCTGGGTGTCTGATCCAGATGGCAGGAGGCAGCTGTCAGACCCATGAGTCTGCCTCATGAAAGACCTACCAGGTGGTCACCAAACAAACTGATTATTGAGAATTCAGCTCCTGCCTATGAAGGATGCTGTTTTGAGGGTGAAGTTAATGTCTAGGGGTTTCCAGGCAAATTCATTAGGAAAGTGACACCTGACTTTTTTGTGGGCCATGTCTTTCATCTGTCTCATTTGCACAAAGGGTTTCAATAAAGAGAAGGAAAAGTCATAAATCTTCTTCGTGGCAGAAGGCAGTGGTCATGAAAGTTAATTCTCTGTAGGATACAGGTTTAAATTTCACTTAAGGTATTTTAAAGGGAAAACCACTAGGATTCTTACATAATTGTACAAAGGGACATCTTATAAATCTTGATGAACTGAGTAACAATTCTGTTTATTGAGAAGCAGTACACTAAAAATTTGTATTTATGACTAGGTACATGTACATAGTTACAAATACAAATATTCCCTCAAAGTTACTCAGTAGTGTCCAACTCTTTGTGACCCCATGGACTATAGCTCACCTGTCTTGTCTACCCATAGAGTTCTTGGCAAGATTATTGGAGTGGGTTGCCATTCCCTTCTCTGAGGAACTTTCCTGACCCAGGGATTAAACCCTGGTCTCTGGCATTGCAGGCAGATTTTTTACAGTCTGAGCCACCAGACGGTAAGTGTTAGTTGCTCAGTCGTGTCTGACTCTTTTTGACTCCATGGACTGTAGCCCACCGGGCTCCTCTGTCCATGGAATTCTCCATGCAAGAATACTGGAGCGGGTTGAAATTCCTTTCTCCAGGAGATCTTCCTCACCCAGAGATTGAACCCAGGTCTCCCACATTTCAGGCAATGGCACCCCACTCCAGTACTCTTGCCTGGAAAATCCCATGGATGGAGGAACCTGGTGGGCTACAGTCCATGGGATCGCTAAGAGTCGGACATGACTAAGTGACTTCACTTTCACTCTTCACTTTCATGCGTTGAAGAAGGAAATGGCAACCCACTCCAGTGTTCTTGCCTTGAGAATCCCAGGGACGGGGAAGCCTGGTTGGGCTGCTGTCTATGGGGTCGCACAGAGTTGGACACGACTGAAGCGACTTAGCAGCAGCAGCAGCAGCAGCTGTACCATCTGAGCTACCAGGGAAGAATGTAGTAAAATGGCAGTGATATTAAAATGTTCTCCTACTGAGTCTTGACTGTCCTGGCTGAGCACTGTCTGTGGGCTTGGGAAGCAGAGTGAGTTACTCCTGAGGCCAAAACAGAAAGGGCCAATAGAGCAGCCATTATTGAAGACATTTATGGTATCTGTGATTGAGGAATCCATTGACTCTCTGCTTTATTCAGCTCATAAGAGTCTTTCTATGGTAATATACTCACATCAGGGCTATATTGCAGGATTTGCATTAGGGCTCATTAATCTACAACAGGAGGTAGGAAGTACCTTAATATGAACTTAAGTGATTCAAGGAAGCAATAATAACACATCAGTTTTTAAATTAAGGGGAAATTGTCCATCCCTGAACAGTACCTATTCCTCTAAAATGGAGTGTGTCAAGTGCAGTAAAAATTTCCTTTATGCTCTGAAAACTGCACAAGCCTTCCCAGTAGCCCCCATGAATCAGATCTATCCTCCTGGGAAACCATGCTCTCCCCTAACTGCTGCCCTTCCTCTCCTGCTCCTATATGAGGCCCAACCTGGAAAGCCAAAATGACTAGGATCCCTTCCACAGGCCCCATCACATTGGGAGTGAGGATTCCTACATATGAACTTCGAGTGGATACAAGCATTCCATCCATAACAGAGAAATGCAAGTGAGAATTAAACTAGAAAGAGTATTTGTGTTGACAGTGCAGCCTGGAAAGGAAAGGGGGCTGTTCAAATTTTTAGCTAGTTATCACTAGCTAAATACACAGCTTCCTGTCATATAATTCCCTTGAGTCTCATCTAATAGGACTCAGATCTGATTCAGCTGTGTTAGTGTAAGTAAGTGTTAGTCGCCCAGTTGTGCCCAACTCTTTGCAACCCCATGGACTGCAGCCCACCAGGCTCTTCTGTCCATGAGATTTCCCAGACAAGAATACGGGAGTGGGTTGCCATTTCCTTCTCCAGAGGATCTGGACCCAGGGATTCAACCCAGGATTCCTGCACTGCAGGCCATATTCTTTACCGACTGAGCTACAAGGGAAGCCTGTGTACCCCTTCCCAAATAATCTATAAACCCCAAAAACACTGATTTCTTTACCCTTGGCTGTAAGCTTCGGCCTGATCGGTTCAAGTGAGTCCTCTTCCTCTTTATCAGTGGTTGTTGCAGGAAATGACATGAAATATGCTTCTGCCTGGGCTTCCAGGTGACTCACTGGTAAAGAACATGCTTGCCAATGCAGGAGACACAAGATATGCAGGTTTGATCCCTGGGTCAGAAGATCCCCTAGAGGAGGAAATGGTAAGCCACTCTAGTATTCTTGCCTGGAAAATTCCGTGGATAGAGGAGCCTGGCAGGCTACAGTCTATGGGATCACAAAGAGTCAAACATGACTGAACAACTGAGCACACACATGTACACTTATGGCCAGTAAAACATGAGAAGTGTTTTGCTGGAGATTTCTGAGAATATTCTTCCTTGGTCCTCTGAGAGACTTTGAGAAACAACTCACCATTTCTCCTCTTAGATATGAACAAGGGAGAATTAGTTCTAGTTACTGCTAAAGCCACCCTATGAGGAGGAGAAAAACCCAATTTAGGATGCAGTTGACTCTGGACATCAGAGGAGAGTCGTGAAAAGAGCTTTCAGATCAGATCAGTCGCTCAGTCATGTCCGACTCTTTGCGACCCCATGAACTGCAGCACGCCAGGCCTCCCTGTCCATCACCAACTCCCGGAGGTCACTCAGACTCACATCCATTGAGTCAGTGATGCCATCCAGCCATCTCATCCTCTGTCGTCCCCTTCTCCCTCCTGCCCCCAATCCCTCCCAGCGTCAGAGTCTTCTCCAATGAGTCGACTCTTCGCATGAGGTGGCCAAAAAACTGGAGTTTCAGCTTTAGCATCATTCCTTCCAAAGAAATCCCAGGGCTGATCTCCTTCAGAATGGACTGATTGGATCTCCTTGCAGTCCAAGAGACTCTCAAGAGTCTTCTCCAATACCACAGTTAAAAAGCATCAATTCTTTGGCGCTCAGCCTTCTTCACAGTCCAGCTCTCACATCCATACATGACCACAGGAAAGACCATAGCCTTGACTAGGCGAACCTTTGTTGGCAAAGTGATGTCTCTGCTTTTGAATATGCTATCTAGGTTGGTCATAACTTTCCTTCCAAGGAGTAAGCGTCTTTTAATTTCATGGCTGCAGTCACCATCTGCAGTGATTTTGGAGCCCAGAAAAATAAAGTCTGACACTGTTTCCACTGTTTCTCCATCTATTTCCCATGTAGTGATGGGACCAGATGCCATGATCTTCGTTTTCTGAATGTTGAGCTTTAAGCCAACCTTTTCACTCTCCACTTTCACTTTCATCAAGAGACTTTTTAGTTCCTTTTCACTTTCTGCCATAAGGGTGGTGTCATCTGCATATCTGAGGTTATTGGTATTTCTCCCAGCAATCTTGATTCCAACTTGTGTTTCTTCTAGTCCAGCATTTCTCATTATGTACTCTGCATATAAGTTAAGTAAACATGGTGACAATATACAGCCTTGACATACTCTTTTTCCTATTTGGAACCAGTCTGTTGTTCCATGACCACTTCTAACTGTTGCTTCCTGACCTGCATACAGATTTCTCAAGAGGCAGATAGTTATATCCTGAACCTGATGTCAGGTACCCTAAGGCTCACCCTATCTTCAGACTTTCTCTTGTGTAAGTGGATTTTTAGTTTAATCCAGAGTGAGTTGGTTTTGTTACTGAAGCCTAAAACACCTAAAGGCTGACATCTTTTGACACTGGAAATAATACATACTCCAAAAGTTAAATCATAGCAATAGAATATTGGTGCAAGCGGTGTCTGAAAGCATTCTTTGATAAGAGCCAATGAGCAGTCCACACTCCCCATCAGGGATATCATTAAATGCAGAAGGTACACACTGCCTCCTATCAGGAAACATCAAGCTGTGAAAGCAATTCCTGCTCTGTAGCATCTGAGTCTGGCAGACCCTGTTTTGACCAACATTTCAGCCACTCAGCTATCATCTGGACACTTAGCCTTGAGTTGTAGCATTGATTTTCTTAAGACCACTTTCAGCTCTCCATTTCTCCACTACTAACCTAACAGGCCCAGAAGGGCAGCAATCACTTACCCAGAGAAGCATTTTCATTTATATTCATGATTAATTTGTGGGGAGCCAGCAGGCAGTCAGCAATAGAAATGCTGTTGCCTGGGAAACAAGATTCTTCTTGGAAGTTTTTGAGAAACGTGGGGTCCTTGATGCTTCACAAAACACTCAACTTCCTCTAAGAGCTGAGCCACCAAGGTAACCCTGCTGATCCATTTTAGAATGCAGAACTCCAGAGTCTGAAGTCATGGTTGACTTTTTACTCTGCCTAAATATGGCATCACTGACATGAGTTTGAGCAAACTCAGGGAGATAGTGAAGGACAGGAAAGCCTGGCGTGCTGCAGTTCATGTGGTTTCAAAGAGTCACACATAACTTAGCAACTGAACAACAACAAACTATGTCCAAATCTCCTGGAGGAGCACTTTGTACTTCCTACTCAGAAAGTTAAATCTATTCTGTAATAAACTCCACGTCCTATAGGCATAACTGAAGATAACACATTTAGAGCCACTCCAGACTTATCTGTATTCTACCTGCTAGGCTGGTGATGACGAGTTCTTTGTCAGACACTCATGGTGAAGATAGCTTTTGGCCCTGGAGATGGAGTATTATACACCCCTGATGAATTCCCAGTTTTCCCTGGAGGTAATAGCATGTTGCAACAGAAGCTGAAATTCAAGGGTAGCATGCTAGCAGATTTAATAAAATATTAAAAACCATGCCATCCCACCAAGGTGTACTAGGGTTCAAATTTCTCCACATTCTTGCCAACATTTGCTGCCTTTTTTTTTTTTTTTTTTTAACAATAGCCATCCTAGTAAGAGCTGTGAGATGTGAGAGTTAGACCATAAAGAAAGCTGAGTGCTGAAAAATTGATGCTTTTGAACTGTGATGTTGGAGAAGACTCTTGAGAGTCCCTTGGACTGTAAGGAGATCAAACCAGTGAATCCTAAAGCAAATCAGTCCTGAATATTCATTGGAAGGACTGATGCTGAAACTGAAACTCCAATACTTTGGCGACCCGATGCAAAGAACTGATTTATTGGAAAAGACCCCGTTTCTGGGAAAGATTGAAGGCAGGAGGAGAAGGGGATGACAGAGGATGAGATGGTTGGATGGCATCATCGACTCGATGGACATGAGTTTGAGCAAGTTCCAGGAGTTGGTGATGGACAGGGAAGCCTGGCGTGCTGCAGTCCATGGGGTCACAAAGAGTGAGACATGAATGAGTGACTGAACTGATCCTAGTAAGTGTGAGATGAAATCTCACTGTGGTTTTGATGTGCAGCTGCCTGATGATGAATATTAGTGACATTAAGCATCTTTTCATGTATTTGACCATTTAAAAATTTTATGTATTTATTTATAAATAAAGACCTGCATCAGGTCTTAGTTGCTGCACGCAGGATCTTCATTATATCATGCAGATCATTCGTTTCAGCGCCAGCCTCCCTGTGTGGTGCATGGGCTTAATTGCTCCACAGCAAGTGAGACCTCAGTTCCAAAACCAGGGATCAAACACCCATCCCCTGCATTGCAAGGCGGAGTCAACCCCTGGACCACGGGGGAGTTCCCCATATACTTGGCTATTTGTATGTCTTTTTTTGGAGAAATGTCTATTCAACTCTTTTGTCCATTTAAAAAATCAATTTATTAAGGTTTTTTTGTTGTTTTTTTCTTGAGTTATAGAAGTTCCTTATATATTTTAGAGATGAAGTCCTTATCAGATATATGGTTTACAACTATTTTATCTATTCCAAAGGTGACCTTTTCCACTCTATTGACTGTTCCCTTTGCTGTGTAGAATCTTTCTAGTTTGATATAGTTCCACTATATTTTTACTTTTGTTATCTGTGCTTTTGATGTCATATCCAAGAAATCAGTAAACAGATCAATGTCAAGAAGGTTTTCCCCTGTTTTCTTCTAGGAGTTTTACAATTTCAGGTCTTATCTTTGAGTCTTTATTCATTTTGAATTCTATTTTTTTTTTTGATGGAATAAGATATAAGGCTCAATTTCATTGTTTTGCAAAGGGATATACAGTTTTCCCAAAATTATTTATTGAAGAGACTATCCTTTCTCCATTGGGTATTCTTGACACCCCTTTCGAAGATCAGTTGATAATACATTGTGAAAGTGAAATTGTTAGTCAGTTCAGTTCAGTTCATTTCAGTCACTCAGTTGTGTCCAACTCTCTGCAACCGCATGAATCACAGCACGCCAGGCCTCCCTGTCCATCACCAACTCCCGAAGTTCACTCAAACTCATGTCCATCGAGTCAGTGATGCCATCCAGCCATCTCATCCTCTGTCGTCCCCTTCTCCTCCTGCACCCAACCCCTCCCAGCATCAGGGTCTTTTCCAATGAGTCAACTCTTCACATGAGGTGGCCAAAGTACTGGACTTTGAGCTTCAGCATCATTCCTTCCAATGAACATCCAGAACTGATCTCCTTCAGAATGGACTGGTTGGATCTCCTTGCAGTCCAAGGGACTCTCAAGAGTCTTCTCCAACACCACAGTTCAAAAGCATCAATTCTTCAGTGCTCAGCTTTCTTCACAGTCCAACTCTCACATCCATACAGGACCACTGGAAAAACCATAGCCTTGACTAGATGGACCTTTGTTGGCAAAGTAATATCTCTGCTTTTCAATATGCTATGTAGGTTGGTCATAACTTTCCTTCCAAGGAGTAAGCATCTTTTAATTTCATGGCTGCAATCACCATCGCAGTGATTTTGGAGCCCAGAAAAATAAAGTCTGACACTGTTTCCACTGTTTCCCCATCTATTTCCCATGAAGTGATGGGACCAGATGCCATGATCTTAGTTTTCTGAATGTTGAGCTTTAAGCCAACTTTTCACTCTCTACTTTGACCTTCATCAAGAGGCTTTTGAGTTCCTCTTCACTTTCTGCCATAAGGGTGGTGTCATCTGCATATCTGAGGTTATTGGTATTTCTCCCAGCAATCTTGATTCCAGCTTGTGCTTCTTCCAGTCCAGCGTTTCTCATGATGTACTCTACATATAAGCTAAATAAGCAGGGTGACAATATACAGCCTTGACATGCTCCTTTTCCTATTTGGAACTGGTCTGTTGTTCCATGTGCAGTTCTAACTGTTGCTTCCTGACCTGCATATAGGTTTCTCAAGAGGCAGGTCAGGTGGTCTGGTATTCCCATCTCTTTCAGAATTTTCCACAGTTTATTGTGATGCACACAGTCAAAGGCTTTGGCATAGTCAATAAAGCAGAAATAGATGTTTTTCTGGAACTCTCTTGCTTTTCCGATGATCCAGCGGATGTTGGAAATTTGATCTCTGGTTCCTCTGCCTTCCCTAAAACCAGCTTGAATATCTGGAAGTTCATGGTTCACCTACTGCTGAAACCTGGCTTGGAGAATTTTGAGCATTAATTTACTAGCGTTGACTTCCCTGGTGGCTCAGATGGTAAAATGTCTATCTATGATGCGGGAGACCCGGGTTCAATCCCTGAGTTGGGAAGATCCTTTGGAGAAGGAAATGGCAATCCACTCCAGTACTATCGCCTGGAAAATCCCATGGACAGAGGAGCCTGGTAGGCTACAGTCCATGGGGTCGCAGAGTCGGACACGACTGAGTGACTTCATGTTCACTTCATGTTACTAGCGTGTGAGATGAGTGTAATTGTGCGGTAGTTTGAACATTCTTTGGTATTGCCTTTCTTTGGGATTGGAATGAAAACTGACCTTTTCTAGTCCTGTGGCCACTGCTGAGTTTTCCAAAACTGAGGCTCAATGGAACAAGAGAACTTGCCTAAGATCTCCTAGTAAGAAAGGGATGGAATTTGCTGGCAGGAAGCAGGTTAGAGACCCTCTCCATGGATCACCCTGGGGAGAAGGGGTGAGGATGGTGGTAGCTGGCTGAGAATCTGCTCAGCCCTGATATGGTGAAAATATACTTCTTTAATCCATCCTCACAAAAGATTCTTCTTCTTTTTTAATGATAGTTTGTCTGCTGTGGCTGAGACTATCACAAGCTTGTTAATTGGCTACACCCCAATACAAATGTTTTTGGTGTTAAAAAAATAAAAACATTAAAATTTTTTTTAATAAGTTGTATAGAAGACGCTTGCTCCTTGGAAGGAAAGTTATGACCAACCTAGATAGCATATTCAAAAGCAGAGACATCACTTTACCAACAAAGGTTCGCCTAGTCAAGGCTATGGTCTTTCCTGTGGTCATGTATGGATGTGAGAGCTGGACTGTGAAGAAGGCTGAGCGCCGAAGAATTGATGCTTTTGAACTGTGGTGTTGGAGAAGACTCTTGAGAGTCCCTTGGACTGCAAGGAGATCCAACCAGTCCATTCTGAAGGAGATCAATCCTGGAATTTCTTTGGAAGGAATGATGCTAAAGCTGAAACTCCAGTATTTTGGCCACCTCATGCGAAGAGCTGACTCATTGGAGAAGACTCTGATGCTGGGAGGGATTGAGGGCAAGAGGAGAAGGGGACGACAGAGGATGAGATGGCTGGATGGCATCACTGACTTGATGGGTGTGAGTCTGAGTGGCCTCCGGGAGCTGGTGATGGACAGGGAGGCCTGGAGTGCTGCGGTTCATGGGGTCGCAAAGAGTCGGACACGACTGAGCGACTGATCTGATCTGATCTGATCTGATACATTCTTTAAATTTTTTATTTAGTTAGATAGTTATTGGATTTTTTTTTTATTTTGGCTGTGCTAGGTCTTCACTGCTGCTCAGGCTTTTCTCTAGTTGCAGTGAGCAGGGAGTAAGTACTCTTCGTTGCAGAGCCTGAGGCCCAGGGGGCTTCAGTGGTTGTGGTCCCGGGTTTGAGAGCTCAGGCTCAGTATTTGTGGTACATGGACTTAGCTACTCCACAGTATGTGGGATCTTCCTGGACCAGGGGTTGAACCCGCGTCTCCTGCATTGGCAGGCGGATTCTTTACCACTGAGCTCCCAAGGAAGCCCTGCAAAGGATTCTCAATGAATTTCTGGGAGATTTTTAGAGCTTAAGGATTACTTGCCCCCTATTTTCCCTGGCCCAATGGGTCGGGTCTGGATGGAGCATAAATACCCCTGCTTCCCACTTTGTTGTCCGGATAACTAGAAGCCACCTCCAGTGCCAGGCCCCAGAATCTGCCTGAAAGGGCTCTAACCGCGCCCCCGTTTCCCCCCACCACACACACTGCCTGGGCCTTGAGGTCAGCTGCACCTGTATAAATCCTTGTTTGAAAATTGTCATGTATATTTTCTCTCTTAAAATGAGTATGACTATTTCATTGATTTTTCAGAGATTTGAATTTCAACCATAAGCACATCATAATGAAAGGAGCAGATTATCCAGGCTGGACCTTATTGCAGTGTCTTCCAAATTATATTGAAATATTTATTTATACCCTGAATAGTCCACAAGGCGGCTAATTCCTTTCATAATGTCACCTCATGCCAAGGCTGACAAAGCTAATGAAATAATCTTCTCCACTGCCCCCTTCCCACAAAGCAATAATTTCTTATCATCGAATCTCAGAAACTGTGCACACAAAACCCTTTGAAGTAGTTTTGGGGACTGTATTATAGAGATGGATTTCTGCTGTGAGAGTGAAATTCAATTTAAATATTTTCAGCTGGCTGTCCAGGTATGAGAAGGCTTTCCCAGTGTTTAATGGAGCCATTTGTCTCTAGAAATAAGCACTGATGCAAGACACGTATAGACCCAGAGTTCTGCCTGTTTTTTGTTTTCGTTTTTTATCTCTGGCTTGAGCCTCCAGTGCGGGGAAGAAAGGCCCTAGTATCAGTGAGAATCACAAAAGGCTGCTTTTTCCTTGGAAAAACAGTGAACCTCCAGGGACCTGCAAGAATAGCCTAGAAAAATGGGGCCTTATTTCCCCCATCAGGAATCAAACTCTGCAAGGTAGCTTGCAAATCTTGCAAGGTAGCTTCTCAACCCCTGAACCACCAGGTGGTAAAGTCCCAAGAATGCCTGGAATTTAGACCTAGGAGAAAGGCTGGCCAGGAATATAGCTCCATCCTAGCAATTATTACTCTTACAGCAATTATTGAGGCTGTGGTGGTGACTTCAGTCTCATGTAGAAATTGGCAACATGCTTTGTAATCATTTTATGCCAAAAATCAAGAGCTGACGGGCTCCTGCTAAAAAACATTCAAAAGTTGCTGACAACTAAGGAAAGATCCACTCTGGTGAGGAAGTAAGTAGCTGGCACTCATTATAGAAATTTAAGAACAGATGATATGTGCGCATGACAGTAACACAGCACTGTGCTTGCCATGCTCTATCATTTAACTCGTGTGATCCTTATCACTTCCTGCGGGGGCAGGTATGGGGAAACTAAGGCATAGAGACTAATTCAAGGTCACCCAGCTGCTTATTCAATCTCTTCTGTTTTTGCCTAGTTAATCTCCATTGCTGCTTTTGGTAACAATACTCCATTTACCCTTGGGGAGCCACCCACCCATCCTCTACTCTCACTGCCTGTGGTTTGCTTGAGGTTAACTCCCTCTGCCCACTCCCAGTCTCGCCCTCCCCTCCCCACCCCCCAGTGAGTGGGATGGGTGGGATTGTGACTCAGGCAATCAGCAAATTCTACTTTAGCCACAATGTCTGATTCAGGGAAGAGAGCCATGGGAACAGTCAAGTTCTGAAAACTTCTCTGCAATGTTAGGAGAACCCGTCTTTGGGCTTGAGGCAGAGCACAGAGCAGGGAGGATGTGTTAAGCCTGGGACTGCAGGAATCGCACTGCACCTCTCCTCACCCCGACCCCCCGCCCAGTGAGAGGTGGTCTTTCTAAGTGTGTAACCATGCACCCAAAGCAGAGCAGAGCTAAAGAAGGAAAGTGATGGGGCTTACAGACACTGTGGAGGCCTCACACAACCTGCCATTTCTAAAGTCTGCACTGGGCTTGTCCCATCTTTCCTTTTTTTTTTTTTTTTTAGTATTTGCAAGATTGTGCAACCATCATCTGGAGAAGGCAATGACACCCCACTCCAGTACTGTTGCCTGGCAAATCCCATGGATGGAGGAGCCTGGTGGGCTGCAGTCCATGGGGTCGCTGAGAGTCGGACACGACTAAGCGACTTCACTTTCCCTTTTCACTTTCATGCATTGGAGAAGGAAATGGCAACCCACTCCAGTGTTCTTGCCTGGAGAATCCCAGGGACGGGGGAGCCTGGTGGGCTGCCGTCTGTGGGGTCGCACAGAGTCGGACACGACTGAAGCGACTTAGCAGCAGCAGCAGCAGCAGCACCATCATCACTATCTAACTCCAAAAGTTTCATCAGTCCCAAAAGAAACTCATTGGCGGTCACTGCCCACCCACCCACCCAGCAGTCTTTTGCAGTCATGAATCTGCTCCAGTCCTCATGCAGTTTGCAGGTTCGAACCATTGCTCACTTGAGCTTCAGGGCTTCCTCTCTCTGGCTTCCATCCCAGCCCAAGGAGAGCGTTGGTCTTCACGAGGATCATTGAGTATATCTACTGGGGATAATTCACACCAGGGATGCCTTCTCTGTTATACATAAACACATTAGGAAGTAGAGAATCCACTGTGAAAGTGACAAGCAGAGAAGAAGGGGGATAGGGTGTTTGTGACATGTGACTCTGATGCTGGGTAGGACCACACCACCCCTTGTTGTTTGGATAAAATAGTCACTGAATCCCCAATTTAGAGCCTTTCCAACCATTACCTCGAGTCACTGATGGTGCAGGGTCTCCAGGCTGCCACCCTGGTGCTGGATCCTCCTTTTAGACTGTATTGCTGACTTGGCATCACTTGTGTCAAGCTGGAACTTGGCTCTTGTTCAGTTTCTTTTTCACTTAAGCTCCACTTGCACAAAATTTACTAGTAGAATCAACTTTAGGATAAGTGGAGAGAGAAATAAGGAAAGTGATTTTGGGGCCCCACAAATAACTCCCAAATAAACATCAAGCCCTCAAGCCAATCATAAGAAGACCAATTGAACGCTGAGCTGTGAGGTAGGGACATGACTTCAGTGGGCCCTCAGCACTTTTACTTTCATGGGCCACCTCATTCATTTATCTATCTTCATATGTATTTGTTTTTATATATATTTATATATGTGCAATTATATTTATGACTGGGATTTTCCTGATGGCCCAGAAGTAAAGAATCTACCTGCAATGCAAGAGATATAGGAGATGTAAATTCACTCCCTGGGTCAGAAAGATCCCCTGGAGAAAGAAATAGCAGCTCACTCCAGTGTTCTTGCCTGGAGAAATCTGTGGACAGAAGGGCCTAGAAGGCTACAGTCCAAAGGGTTGCAAGGAGCATGACATGACTGAGCACAGATATTTATGACTACATTGGTATAAGAAAAATGTAATTTTAGTTGTATTGTATTTTTTTTTAAGTTTTGACTTTAAGAGAAATTAAAACTTGCTAAGGAGATCTTCCCTTGTGGCTCAGACAGTAAGGAATCTGCCTGCAATGCAGGAGACCTGGGTTTGATCACTAGGTTGGAAAGATCCCCTGGAGAAGGGACTGGCAACCCACTCCCGTATTCTTGCCTGGAGAAAGATTTTAAAATTAAGATTGTGAGATTGTAAAATTAAATTTACACAAGTAATTTACACGAGTCACATCAAATCCAACTCTGTCTGATTTTGAATCTTGAGCTCAAGATTCTTTTAAACCCTAAAGGTAAGCGTTTCTCATCCTCTGTTTGTGTGCTAGGTTCTGTCCAACCCTCGTGGCCCCATGGATTGTAGCCCACCAGGCTCCTCTGTCCATGAGATTTCCCAGGCAAGAATATTGGAGTGGGTCACCATTTCCTTCTCCAAGGTGTCTTCCTGACCCAGGGATCAAACCTGAGTTTCTTGTATCTCCTGCAGTGGCAGGTAGATTCTTTACCACTAGCGCCACCTGGGAAGCCCCTCTGAAGTCAGTCCCTTCATCCCCTAAAGTCAGGTGCTATTTCAGATAGTCATGACTATCTGAGGCTTGAATCTACTCAGATTTGTACATGAAATCCTATTGTAAGAATCTTCACGTCAACGGTTTTCAAACGGGGGTGACTTTAGCTCCCCAGTGGCTTTGACAATGTCTGGAGATATCCTCGGCTGTCACAAACGGAGCAGGGGAGGAGAGTGCTACTGATATCTAACAAGAAGAGGCTGGGGATGCAGCTTAATATCTTACAGTGCACAAGACAGACCCCACAGCAAAGAATTTTTATCCAGCTCCAAATGTCAGCAGTGCTGAGGCTGAGAACTCCCAGACTTCTATATAAAGTAGCACTTGACTCTAAAATACACAAATCATCCTATTTTGTCCCTCTTAATACAGTGTGTCATTTGCCAAGAGTGCAAGGTACAGTCTTCAAAGCATCCATCAGATATGACTCTTAAAGGAATGGTTTTTCAAGGGTCCCACTGGGTAGGATGACCAGATATGTCATCCTGCTAATCAGGACACTGACTATGAAAGAAGATCCTATTTACAGTTACTCCATGATATCAGGTGTATACCTGGACAAATGGCTCCCTCACTATTGAGTTCACTATTAAAACATGCTTGTGGCAGAAGTCAGTGCAGCAGTAAAGATGAAATGCTGCCTCATATGTCTTGGCAATAACTTCAAACCTTTGCCTCCCAACTTAAAGGTGCATTTTCCTCCAAGATCTCCAGAGCCCTTTAGACACCCAGAGGCCATTCTGGGTCCCTCTGTCATCCATACAAGTGGCATTCAGCACCATCCATTGTTTTTTCAGACACCACTCAAAAGCTTTTGCTCTGCAGCCAGTTTTCTTGCTAGTTTAGAAAGCCCATCACTTGAACTTTGGCAATTGTGTGTCTTCTACAGGTCATTTTCTTTTGGCGAACACCCTATGAGGGAGGTCATGTGGTATGGTCACCTTTAAGAAGTGTCAAGTGAGACACAGAGAGGTTGGTGGCTCTGGGGAGCAAAGCAAGTCCCAGTCCAGTCACTCTGTCATAAGACAGGAGACAGATGGCATCATATTCTAAATGCACCCCTGTGGGTTTACCTGGATTCCAAGAAAAACCGAAACAGCTTTTTTACGACAACCCTATCTAACTACCATCTTTGTTGACAGGTGTCAGTAAAGGCATGTCTTGAGCCAAGGAAGAGTGGAGATGATGGAAGGGCCCTTGACTCTTTTCCCTTCCACTCAGGAGCACATATCAGAAATGCGAGTGAAAGCAATTTCTTTGGAAGGATAACCTTGACTGCATTCTGTTTGTTAGAAAAAAGATTTAGTCACAAGCTTTAATTTGTCACAGGAATTGCCTGTGACCCATCTCACGGTCAGCCATGCCTCACCTGCACACTGGGTTCCGTGCTCCAGCTTGGGGCTTTCTTCCACTGTGCTCCATCTCTGGGGAAGTGAATTTAAGAAGCAAGCAATAAAATAAAATGCTGTCATTAGTCGAGTTCTTATCTTAGAACCATTTCATCTCGATTTCTCTTTTGAATCCAAAATCAAATCCCCTGGTTAAAGCTTGTGGGTTTAGGGGGAAGATAACAGTAGATAATTTGAGGCATAAAGTGTCTGTGTTAAGACTCTTAATGGATACAATACAGCCATGAAAGGTAAAGAAGCTACAATTCGAGGTGAGGTCTTGTGAAAAGAAGTGGATTCCCCCATCCCAATGGGGAAGACGTGATATTGATGAGGTAAAAAAATTAGGTTGTGAGATTCATGTAGGGCTTTATCACACATCCTTTTAATTCTGCAATTAAAAGAGGGAAATATGTGCGCTGTGTTTCTTTCTCCTTCAGAGACACAAGGGAAGCTAGGGGCAGAGATACCCACTGACAACCAGAAGAGGAAGATGGATGATCCCAGCTCCTTGGAGAGGTCGTAATGGAGTTTTCTCCTCCACTGCATTCCATTTTTCCTTGCCACACATCCTGAGCTCTCCCTGTCCCCAGCTGAAATACAGTCCCTTCTGTTTACAGATGGCAAAAGTGACAGTGCAGTGAGCTGTGGGCCATCATCCAGACTGACAGGCACCCGCGTCTGTGAGGGGAAGCCAGAAATAGCACGGTAACACAGACCATGGAGTTGAGATGGCCTCCTGGAGTGCTAGAGAGGCCCTGGAGAATGCTGGAGGGTGGCTTGGCAAATCAGCTTTCTTCTTCTTGTCTTCCATTTTGGGGGGCTTCTTTTTCATCTCCCATCTGCCCTCCCCAGGCTATTCTGTCCCAGTGATTCGGAGCAAAGCTGTAGCACTTCAAGAATCACCTAAATTAACTTCTGTTTGGGGTTTATGGGAAGAAGTGTGTCTTTCCATAGAACCCGCAGGGTCAGGAGAGGCAAGGTAGCTGGGAGAAGAACGGGCCTGGGAACTTGGGCCTGTTGGACCTCCGTGTGCAAGAGCTGAAAGCACAACTTGTTTCCGTCGGTCAATGAGCAGTAGGTTTGAATGTTACCCTATATCGTGCACATAAGAAATGTTACAGTGTCTTCTCCTAAATCAACTTTAATTGGCTCTGAGCTCCCGCCAACCAGACTGGCAGGAAATAAAGTCTTGCCCGTGGGACAGGGGCCCTCATTTCTTTCCTCTGGGTTGTACCTAGGCTCGGAAGACATGGCAGAGTCCAGAACACTCATTGGAGGTGTCTTTTGCCTTTGAATTATATTCCTTGTTTAAGGGGTGCCCTCAGGTGCCCTTAAGGACACAGCTTCCTTGTGGAGCTTAGTGCAGAGAACGTTGCCGGGACCAGGAAGCTCACTTCTTTTTTCATTCCCATGGGACGTCCTGCCTAAGCCCCACCCAGAACCCCAATACCAATGTGCTATATGCGAACAGGACTCAGGCTCACGCTGCCCATTCCGTCCTCCAAAGCCCCACCTCCTCTCAGAGCCTAAGGAAGCTCTAAGTGATCTTGTTCCCTCTCTGTGTCTTCACCATTCTGAGTCCTCAAATTCTACCCCATCCCTTCCCTTGTCTCCAACCACCCACCATGACTGCAACATGAGCCCAGACATTTGCCAAAGACCAAGCTGTCATCAGGTTTGATTTCCTCTGAGGGCTGGAATAGAGAATCTGCTCCAGGCCCCTCTCCCAGCTTTCAAGGGGTAACTAGCTAGCTTTGACTGTCTTGAGACCTGCTGATGCCAGCCTTCTCAGCCTTCATCTTCACATGGCTCTCTGTGCTTCCTTGTCTCCAAATTTCCCCTTTTATATCAACACTAGCCATATTGGACTAGGCGTACTACTCAAGGATGAACTTTTCTAATTACTATTAACTAATTACAACTGCAATGACCCTATTTCTTAATAGGTCATGTTCTGAGATACAGGGAATTAGTGTTTCAACATATGAATTTTGGGTGTACAGAACTGAACCCATAAGAGTGATTAGTTTGCCTCAGTTTTCCTGAGATTGTCCTGCTTTGAAAGTTCCAGGCTGGACTTCTCTGGTGGTACAGTGAATAAGAATCAACCCACCAGTGCAGGGGACACAGGTCCAATCCCTGGTCTGGGAATATCACATGCCATGGAGTAACTTAGCCTGTGCATTACAACTCATGAGCCCACGTACCCTAGAGCCTGTGCTCCACAACAAGAGAAGCTACAGCATGAGAAACCCACACACGGCAACTACAGACTAGCCCCCAGTCTCCTCAACTAGAGAAAGCCTGTGTGCAGCAATGAAGACCCAGTGAGACCAAAAATAAAATCAAGAAATAAAACAAATTATAAAAAAAGAATACAGTTCCCAGTTCTGGAAACTTCCTCTGCTGCTGCTGCTGCTGCTGAGTCACTTCAGTCGTGTCCGACTCTTAGCAACCCCATGGACGGCAGCCCACCAGACTCTTCCGTCCATGGGATTTTCTAGGCAAGAGTACTAGAGTGGGGTGCCATTGCCTTCTCCAGGAAACTTCCTCAGTCCCAGGCAAATCAGAAGATCTGGTCCCTTTATTTAGGGACAATGCCACATTAGTAACAAAAAGTGTCCAACATTTGGTCATTTCCTGGAATCTATTTCTTGGGAGCTGCAAAGCAAAGACCAGCTAGTAGCAGATAAATTTGGATAGTCCTAGATTCCCTGGATGACTGCCACTTCTTTAAGTTGTGACTATATGTCACTGTTGACATATAGAAAATATTGACTAAGTGTTGATGAAACATGAAGGAGAGGTGAAGAGAGAGCCAGGCCAATGGCCAAATGAGTGTGAACAAGGAGGGGGTGGAAGCTGAAGGATGGTGGAGAGAGTACTCCTGTAGGAGAAGAGTCTGGATAGTTGAGGTATCCGTTTGAGATGCTAGGGTGCGGAGAGGAGGGCCTGTGGGGCGTGCACACCTGAGCCCACCCCCTCACCTTGTTGAGAGTGAGCCATCGTGCCAAGGAAGCCCAGTATCCAGTGGCTCTAATCTCCTCCATGTTTTCTAGTTGCTGCAGAGGAGCGGGAGCAACTCTTTAATTCTCCCCTAAATTGAAGGTGATGAGGGTCACCTCTTAGAAGGTTCTGGTCATGCTTAGAACACATATATGGTTTGCAAGTAACCATTGAGGACTGATTACAGAGAAGAAGGAGAATTCAACTTTGAGGAGGAAATCCATTTTATTTTTTAATTTTTATTTATTTATTTTGGCTGCATTGGGTCTACACTGCATTGCACAGGCCTTCTCTAGCTGTGGTATGTGGGCTTTGCTTGTGGCATCAAGCAGGCTTAGTTGCCCTGTGGCAGGTGGGATCTTTGTTCTCTGACCAGGGACCACATCTACCTCCCCCACATTGACAGGCAGATTCTTAACCACTGGACCACCAGGGAAGTCCACTTCAGAAGAGCAGAAAGTGCATCATGGTGAGAGGAGGGTCCCTGCCCCCAGACTGCTCCCACAGTGGTCGGCTGTTGTTGCTGTTTACAAGTTAGGTTTTAGGAAGCTTATGCAAATGCCTCCCAAATGATCTATGTGTTATTTGACATGATATTGAAATAATCCCCACAAAATTAGTTTTCTGATTACTGACCCAGCTTATAGAGAAATCAAAAAAACCTCTCTTTTGTAAAAACCACTATCATGGATATGCAAAAGTGTCCTGAGCACATAATTTCAGAAAAAGGTATGATTTTGACAAATCAGCAACTGCTCTTGTTAGATAATCATTCTCCTTTCATAAGACCAAAAATAAGTCACAGCTCAAGAGAGGCACAGTTGATTAGAGAAGGATATATTCTTATTTATAGGCAATCAATAATACTATAATCAAGCAACTATTAGATACAGAGCAAAAATTTTAAGGATTTCAAATATTTGGCCTGGAATAGAGTTTCCCTACATTATCAGAAATTTATGCCACTGTCCACATTATTAATGACTCAGTCCTAAAGACAGTCTCCCTGGTTTAATGAAAATATCTTAAAAATTGCTCTGGAGCAACCCAGAAACCTATTTTACAGATAGAAACACTGAAGTACATTGTGCCTTATATAAATATGACTAGAAAATCAACAGAAAGAGAGTCATCTCTAAACTGAGCCTCAGAGTTCTGGGGACTCTACACCCCACTGATGTTAGGAGGGGTGTCTGACTGGACAGTGTCTGTGGGTCTTGATTTTAGAGGGGTTCACCCCATGTCATCTGTTCATTAGTTTTGGGATCAGTGCAGCATGCTCCCCTTTCTGATTAGCAACAACCATCTGCTGTTGGAAGTCAACCCAAAGACTCTGGCTGCTGTTCTGTGGCAATCTGTCACCTGGCCTGACAGAAACACCTCCAGTATGGTAAGAGTTCTCCAGGCGACAATCTCACCCTGCCTACCCTTCCCTTGTCTCTCCTCCATGCAGGAAAGGATCACAGGGGGAACCCCGAGAAGGGTGAGGAACGGGGACGACCAGGAGCTGCCCTGTGGGAAGGACAACTTAGAGGCATCAGATTTCTCTTGGCTTTTGCTGCATCAAATGAAGGGTGCTTGGGCATTGGGTTTTATATATTTATCTGTCATCTATCTCTCAACTATTTTTATTGAGCTGTGAAAGTGAAAGTTGCTCAGTTGTGTCCGACTCTTTGCGACCCCATGGAATTCTTCAGGCCAGAATACTGGAGTGGATAGCCTTTTCCTTCTCAGGGGATCTTCCCAACCCAGGGATTGAATCCAGGTCTCCTGCATTGCAGGCGGATACAATTCAGTGGGTTTCAGCATATTCAGAGTTGTGCAACTACTACCACTACTTCCAGAATACTTTGATCACCCAAAAGAAAAACTCCATACCCAACAGCAGTCACTCTGCACTAGCTTCCCCCAATCCCTGGCAGCCATTAACCTATCAACTCTCCATGGATTTGAACATTTTGTTATTAAAGTCCTGCTGACAGGGTCCTTGGCACCTGCCCGTTAACAGCCAAGAAAGGGAAAAATTAAGGCCCATGATAAAAGATGGAAGGCCATTTTTCATGACCTTTCTTCTTGACTTCTGAAAGTAGCAACACCCCACTCTTCTCTTCACTAGTGATTCATGGCTTTCTTTTGTATCCACTGCCTGTACCCCATGATGCTGTCTGGGATTCAACCCTGCTCTGGGCATCAATGTGTCACACCCTTCTTCCCTGACATCCACTCCATCCATTTCTGTGGCTTTGAGCATTCCTCATGGCCATGACTGCACCGCTGGTCCCTCTGAGCCCAGTCCCTCCTTCTGAGCTTGGTTTCACTAGATACACTGATGGGTGCATGAACTAATTTCCTCTTGCTGTAACAAGTCAAAGGCTCTTGCCAAAGCCTTTGACTGTGTGGATCACAAGAAACTGGAAAATTCTGAAAGAGATGGGACTATCAGACCACCTGATCTGCTTCTAGAGAAATTTGTATGCAGGTCAGGAAGCAACAGTTAGAACTGGACATGGAACAACAGACTGGTTCCAAATAGGAAAAGGAGAATGTCAAGGCTGTACATTGTCACCCTGTTTATTTAACTTATATGCAGAGTACATCATGAGAAATGCTGGACTGGAAGAAGCACAAGCTGGAATCAAGATTGTTGGGAGAAATATCAGTAACCTCAGATATGCAGATGACACCACCCTTATGGCAGAAAGTGAAGAGGAACTAAAAAGCCTCTTGATGAAGGTGAAAGTAGAGAGTGAAAAAGTTGGCTTAAAGCTCAACATTCAGAAAATGAAGATCATGGCATCCGGTCCCATCACTTCATGGGAAATAGATGGGGAAACAGTGGAAACAGTGTCAGACTTTGTTTTTCTGGGCTCCAAAATCACTGCAGATGGTGACTGCAGCCATGAAATTAAAAAGATGCTTACTCCTTGGAAGGAAAGTTATGACCAACCTAGATAGCATGTTCAAAAGCAGAGACATTACTTTGCCAACAAAGGTTCGTCTAGTCAAGGCTATGGTTTTTCCTGTGATCATGTATGGATGTGAGAGTTGGACTGTGAAGAAAGCTGAGCACCGAAGAATTGATGCTTTTGAACTGTGGTATTTGAGAAGACTCTTGAGAGTCCCTTGGACTGCAAGGAGATCCAACCAGTCCATTCTGAAGATCAGCCCTGGGATTTCTTTGGAAGGACTGATGCTAAAGCTGAAACTCCAGTACTTTGGCCACCTCATGCAAAGAGTTGACTCATTGGAAAAGACTCTGATGCTGGGAGGGATTGGGGGCAGGAGGAGAAGGGGACGAGAGAGGATGAGATGGCTGGATGGTATCACGGACTCGATGGACGTGAGTCTGAGTCAACTCCGGGAGTTGGTGATGGACAGGGAGGCCTGGCGTGTTGCGATTCATGGGGTTGCAAAGAGTTGGACACGACTGAGCAACTGATCTGATCTGCTGTAACAAATAACCACAAACTTGGTGGTCTATAACACCAAGAATTTATTGTCTTAAAGTTCTGGGAGTCAGAAGTTCAAAATCATGTCACTGGACTGAAAGGCACTGAGAGGGCTTCACTCTCTCCAGAGGCCTGAGAGGAGAATCCCCTTCCTTTCCTCCTGCAGTTTCTAGAGCTGCGTTCCTTGCATCTGTTGGCTCCTGGCCCCTTTCTCTACCTTCACAGCCTGCGGGGCAGCATCTTCCAATATCTCTCTGCTTTTTTGTCACGTGACCTTCTTCTCTGACTCTGACTCTTCCTGTGTCCCCCTTAATCACAGCTGCAGAGGCCCCTGTTGCCATGGAAGGTCACTTGGTCACTGCTCCTGGCATTAGGGCATGGACATCTCAGGGGCCATTATTCAATCTTCCACAGCACTCAATGTATGTTTACAAGAGAGATAAATAGAGGAAGGGAGGGAGAGGGGAAAGATTAAGACAAAGCACAGTATTTCCTCCGAGAAGGTCTGATCCACTGATAGTTCTGATGCCTGAGGAGAGGACTCTGGAAAGGCAGGGTCTCTGGAAGAGCCCCCCATTCAGGGGAGGGACATGGTGGAAAGGTGGTAACAGGTACCTCTGTGATGCTTCTGTCTCATCTCTCCTTTCACCAAACTGCTTGTATTTTAGGCCAGGTCTGGGGTGCAGGACATGGGGCAGGAAGAGAATTCGGGTAAGTGCAGGAAGTCAGGCAGAGCTAGGGGTCCTGTGGCCATTGTAGAAGTGGTGGCTGAGACCCACTGCCCAAGCAAAGCAACTCTTTCCCCTATTTAACCACATTTCAAAAGGCAGATCAAGGAAGCAACTGGAAGAAAATTAAGAAAATACTACATAATGTTTTCTTCTCTGCTTCCACTAAATCAGAATAAGTAAAACATGAAGAGTGTGTATGGTCCAATGTGGGACATCCTCCCAGACCTTTCAGCATTTAGCATGTTATTTTTGTGTAGATTCTTGCATGATGCAGCCATCAGAACTGAGGCACACGCAGTTGAAAAAGTTGCTTAGGAAACCAAAGCGTGTCATCAGATCCCAGGGTTGGGTACATGTGGGTCAATTTAACAGACTTTTTTGTTGCTGTTATTTTCAATTTTTCTTTAAATAAAATGAGCTGTTTACAGCAAAAATAATAATATATTGTGTAGCTTATAACATTTGTGCGTGTGTGTGTGTATGTGTGTTAGTTGCTCAGTTGTGTCCAACTCTTTGTAATCCCATGAACTGTAGCCCGCCAGGCTCCTCTTTCCGTGGGATTTCCCAGGCAAGAATACTGGAGTGGGTAGCCGTTCCCTTCTCCAGGGGATCTTCCTGACCCAGGGATCGAACATAAGTCTCCTGCATTGCAGGCAGATTCTTTACCATCTGAGCCACCAGGAAAGCCCAGTTTATAACACACATTCAAGTAAAATGTATGACTGTAATAGCACATAGCCTGGGAGATGCCACAGGCAAGGCTCTACAGAAGAAATGCAGAGCTGTAATAGTCCTTGAAAATAGACTGGGATAAGTTTAATAATTATAGTATATACACCTATTCACCTTGGATTTATTTTGGAGACTATGTTGTTTTTTAATAAAAAAATTATATTACTTAACATGGATCAGGCTTATTATTGTTGTTTTAAAATACAGAGGAATCTGGAAGACTGAAGTCTGTGGGGCTGCAAAAAGTCGGACATGACTGAGTGACTAACACTTTCACTTTCACTTGGGCTTGTTTTAAAATGAATCAGGGAAGATTTTTTAAAACTGCTTAGTTTTAATTTCTAAGATGATAAGTATTGACACATAACCCACAAAAACAAAAGCTCTTTGCAGTCTTCAAGCTTTTTAAGAGTGTACAGAGGGGCTTCCCTCATGGCTCAGTGATAAAGAATCTGCCTGCCAGTGAAGGAGACGTAGGTTTGATCCCTGATCCAGGAAGATCCCACACACCACAGAGCAGCTAAGCCTGTGCACCCCAACTACTGAGCTTGTACTCTAGAGGCTGTGAGTCCCAACTACGAGCTCATGCGTTGCAACTACCAAAGCCCTCGTGCCCTAGAACCCATGCTCTGCAACAAGAGAAGCCACTGCAGCGAGAAGTCTGTGCACCCAATGAAGAGTCACCCCAACTCTCCACAACTAGAGAAAACCCCATGCAACAACAAAGTCCCAGCATAGCCAAAAATAAATAAATATTTTTTTAAAAGAGTGTAAAGAGATGCTGACACCAGCAAGATTGAGAACCATGTGACCTTGAAAAGAACTTGTCACCCAATGTTTATTATATTCAATACTGACTCCAGGGTCTGTTCTCTAAAATGTGACTGCCCTGCTTCTCAAATACAAAAAAAAAAAAAAAAAAAAAAGGAATTGAAATTTGTAAAAAATAAAATTTCAGAATAAGAGGGAACATTATCACTTGATGAAGAGTTTACCTGAAATATACAAAGATATACCTAAAGAGGAGAACATGATACATATTCCCTCTAAACCCAAACCTGCATTGTTTCAACTACTGGTTCTATTCTATGCATTAGCTTTAAGCCAGTATAATAAAATAAGAGAAACAAAATGTGTAAGAATTACGAAGGCAGAAACAAAGTTGCCATTATTTGCATTATTATTAGCTTCTCTGGAGCTGCAGAGAAGCTACAAGAACCAATAAGTCAGTTCTATATGATTGCTAGACACAAGGGTAATACAAAAATCAATACCATCCTCATATCCCAGAAACTATTAAGTAGAATGTAGTTTTTTTAAAAAAGCCTAAACTTCATATTTGTAACAAGACTTTTCAGATAAAAGGAAAAAAGGAAACAAAAAAATCTTCCTTGAAAGTTATAGAAGATCTAAGTATCCAGTTTGTAGGTGGGAAGATTTGATATTATAAAGAAGGCTTATTACTTTTATTATTTCATTGCTTATCTAATAAAAGTCTTAACATAGTTTTTCACAGAATTTGATAAAGTGCTAAAGACAAATTTGAAGAATGTGGCCATGTGTGTGGTAAAGAGGAAAGTCGGGGGAATATATCTTGTCTTATTTGATAGGAAAGCAGGCTCTGTGAATAAAAGGGTGCAGCACTGGACTGGGGGTGTATACAAAGGCCAGTGAGCCTGTGAGCAGCCTGGAAACAGAACCACATATGGGTTCGACCTGGTATGTGACACAAATGGCGTTAAAATCGGTAGAGACAGAGTAGCCCAAACAGCTAGTGTGTTGGAGGACAGACTGAGACACTGAACTGAGACAGCATTTGAGACTGAAAAGCGAGGCAGGCAGCTCCATAGTCAATGGGTCAGTTTTTTAGAGGGCACCTTACAGGGTGTGATGGGGTAGTTGGCTGTTTGGAATCATTAACAGCTGCACTCTGAACTGCTGAGGAATCACTGGGATAATTTTACCACTATCCTTGGCTATAGTAGTAGGGGCTCGGAAACAGGAAGTGCATTCCTAAGATTTAAAAATGGTAACTAGTCTCATGGGTGCCTGGAATACATCAGTGAAAGTTTTCATCATTGTTTGGGGACAAACAGAGCATAAAGGCAACCTGGTCCCAATGATTATTGAACAGTACCTATTAACGACAAAGCCTTGATGACAGAGAAGTGATTTAATTCACAGTAAAGTCCTAGGTAGGGTCAGTTGAAGGACCAGAGAAACTCTAATGGCCCAAGATGGTGTTGGTTATGCTGAGAGCCATACATAGTGATTCTGGAATAATGCGAAGTCTTTATTTTGGAAGAAGATAGTAACAACAATGAGCTTCCATCATAGTTAAGTCAATAAAGAATCTTCGTGCAATGCAGGAGACCTGGGTTTGATCTCTGGGTCAGGAAGATCCTCTGGAGAAAGAAATGGTAACCCACTCCAGTATTCTTGCCTGGATAATCCCATGGACAGAGGAGTGTGACAGGCTACAGCCTGCGGGGTCGCAAGAGGTGGACATTACTTAGCTACTAAACCACCACGAGTGATAACATTAATTCATTATTTCTTACCATATTAAAGTTAAATTCCACTGTGTAAAAGACATTCAAGTCAAAAACAAAACTATAAAACTTTTGGGAGAAAATGAAAGTCGCTCAGAGTCCATGGAATTCTCCAGGCCAGAATACTAGAGTGGGTAGCCTATCTCTTCTCCAGGGGATCTTCCCAACCCAGGGATCGAACCCAAGTTTCCCAAGTTGCAGGTGGATTCTTTACCAGCTGAGCCACAAAGGAAACCCAAGAATACTGGGTAGCCTATCCCTTCTCCAGGGGATCTTCTCAATCCAGGAATCAAACCAAGGTCTCCTACATTGCAGGCAGATTCTTTACCATTTTTCATCAGGGAAGAAAGCACAGGCAAATATTGCTATGACAGTGGAGAAGGGACTGATTTTTTTAATGATAGAAAAAGCATAACTCACAAAGAAAAAGTTTGATCAAATTGTCTAATTAAAAAAATTAACTCTCATGCCAAGAGGCAGGAAAAATCATGTAAAAATAAGAATGAATTTTGCAATCCAAGTAATGACAAAATGTCAGTTTTGAATACATAAGGAATTTTTATTTAAAAAGACAAACCCAGTAGGAATATGGGAAAAATAACACGAAAAGACAAGTTTTCCCGAAGGAGGAAAACTTTATGGTCAATAAATATACAAAAATATATTCTCAGTCTCTCACATGAGTGATCAGATTTACACATGAAACAGCAAGGAAATACCATGACGCACATCAGTTTAGGATAATTAATAAGCCTGTTCCAACCAAGTGTTGACAAAGGCTTACAGAAATGGGGGCTCTGTCCCAAAGCTAGTGGGCATGCTAACTGGTGAAGTGACCACTCCAGAGAACGATATGGCACCTCTCATACATTCTCCTCAAGAGAAACTCAACATTTGCACACGACTGATGTGTACATCATGATGATGCTGTGAAAGTGCTGCACTCAATATGCCAGCAAATTTGGAAAACTCAGCAGTGGCCACAGGACTGGAAAAGGTCAGTTTTCATTCCAATCCCAAAGAAAGGCAATGCCAAAGAATGCTCAAACTACCACACAATTGCACTCATCTCACAAGCTAGTAAAGTAATGCTCAAAATTCTCCAAGCCAGGCTTCAGCAATATGTGAACCGTGAACTTCCTGATGTTCAAGCTGGCTTTAGAAAAGGCAGAGGAACCAGAGATCAAATTGCCAACATCCGCTGGATCATGGAAAAAGCAAGAGAGTTCCAGAAAAACATCTATTTCTGCTTTATTGACTATGCCAAAGCCTTTGACTGTGTGGATCACAATCAACTGTGGACAATTCTGAAAGAGATGGGAATACCAGACCACCTAATCTGCCTCTTGAGAAATTTGTATGCAGGTCAAGAAGCAACAGTTAGAACTGGACATGGAACAACAGACCAGTTCCAAATAGGAAAAGGAGTTCGTCAAGGCTGTATATTGTCACCCTGTTTATTTAACTTCTATGCAGAGTACATCATGAGAAACGCTGGACTGGAAGAAGCACAAGCTGAAATCAAGATTGCCGGGAAAAATATCAATAACCTCAGATATGCAGATGATACCACCCTTATGGCAGAAAGTGAAGAGGAACTAAAAAGCCTCTTGATGAAATTGAAAGTTGGCTTAAAGCTCAACATTCAGAAAACAAAGATCATGGCATCTGGTCCCATCACTACATGGGAAATAGATGGAGAAACAGTAAAAACAGTGTCAGACTTTCTTTTTCTGGGCTCCAAAATCACTGCAGATGGTGACTGCAGCCATGAAATTAAAAGACACTTACTCCTTGGAAGGAAAGTTTTGACCAACCTAGATAGCATATTCAAAAGCAGAGACATTACTTTGCCAACAAAGGTTCGCCTAGTCAAGGCTATGGTTTTTCCTGTGGTCATGTATGGATGTGAGAGTTGGACTGTGAAGAAGGCTGAACACTGAAGAATTGATGCTTTTGAACTGTGGTGTTGGAGAAGACTCTTCAGAGTCCCTTGGACTGCAAGGTGATCCAATCAGTCCATTCTGAAGGAGATCAGCCCTGGGATTTCTTTGGAAGGAATGATGCTAAAGCTGAAACTCCAGTACTTTGGCCACCTCATGCAAAGAGTTGACTCATTGGAGAAGACTCTGATGCTGGGAGGGATTGAGGGCAAGAGGAGAAGGGGACAACAGAGGATGAGATGGCTGGATGGCATCACTGACCCAATGGACTTGAGCCTGGGTGAACTCCGGGAGTTGGTGATGGACAGGGAGGCCTGGCGTGCTGCGATTCATGGGGTTGCAAAGAGTTGGACACAACTGAGTGACTGGTCTGATCTGATGTGTACATGGTGGTTACTGCAGCTCTGTTATTTCATAGGATATAAGTGGAAGCCACCCAACAGTAGAGGAACTGATAAAGAAGGTCTATTGGTTAAATGGAAGCTTGAGCTAGATCTGCTAAGACATGGAATCAAAGTGGGCACATTTCTGACATGATGTTGAATGAAAAAAAAAAAAACCAAATAGCAAACTGAAAGAACAGTGTTGTACTAAATATTTGTCTAAATGCTTAAAAACATGAAAAATAGATGTGTATACGCTATTGCAGGAATGGTAAAATTTGTTAATGGCAATGATTCGTATCAGCTTTAGAATGGTGGGTATCTTTAAGGAATTATGGCAGGGGGCTGTTGTGGAATGAGCGGTGCAGCTGAGATTTAGCTGTGTCTGCCATGTTTTGTTTCTGAGAGAGTTTGGAGGCCAAACATACATGGTAAAGTGTTATGTTTAGCTTTGGCGGAATTCACTGCATGGCAGCATGTGGGTGGCCCAGAGCCTGGGCTCCCTGTGAGTGAGTCCATGTCTGAGAGGGGACTCAGGTGGGTTGGTGGCTGGGGCGGTTGGCCGTTGTCCAACCTGGGGTTCAGCCAGTGGCTTCAACAAGTGGTGTTTCGAGATGCTTACATCAACAGGCCTTGCTGGGCATGTAGAGGAAAGATACAGGGCAGCCATCAAGAGGGAGAAAACCACAGGACCACAGCAAGCATAGTTCAGTGAAGGAGTTTTGTATAAGAGCAGCTCTACAGCATTGGAAAATAGGTGGTGAGTGGGGTTAGGCTGGGGTGGGCAAGGGATGGACTTTTGCTTTGAGGGGAGCCTGTGCTGGCTTTTGAGTTTGTTGTAATGTGGGAAGAGAGTAAATCTAATTTGTGCTTTGAGATTACTTTGGTGTCATTTCCCCCTGAATTTCATTTTATTCAATATAAAATAAAAATCAAGCTTGGACCAGCACTGTATTCAATTTTTCAAGTGCATCTCCTTACAAATTCAAAGAGGTCCTTTGCTCTTAAAACATAAACACACACACACACACACACACACACACACACACACACACAATTTTTTAACAGAGTTTTACAGAGGGATGTAGGAGAAGGAAATGGCAACCCACCCCAGTGTCCTTGCCTGGAGAATCCCAGAGACGGTGGAGCCTGGTGGGCTGTTGTCTATGGGGTCACACAGAGTTAGACACGACTGAAGTGACCTAGCAGCAGCACAGAGGGATATAAAGTTGTAGGTGATCTTGTTTCCATACAATTCAAAAAAAACAAATCAAATTATTTATCAAAGGTATTCTTTAGGACATTGTGCTTGTCTTTTATTTTTTAAGTGTCCTTCTGTGTCTACTCTAATTATTCAATACAGGCTTCAATCTAGTAAAGGCATGTTGCTGTCCCTTTGAAACATAAAAATGTCTAATGTTAGGAAACCATAAAAAAAGAGTACTCTCTACCCTAGATTTTGACCTATATGATTCTTTTCTTCTGTTTGGTTTTACTTAATTGAAAGACTGTTTCATATATTTTTCTAGTCCCCTCATGACTATTTTCATTCTTTCTAGTCTCATTTCAGAACTCATTCAACCATTTCTGCTTCTCAAAGCGATGCTATTCTGTTGGTAATAGAGAAAGCTCCAGGTGCAATGTTGAACCTAATTTTAGGATATTATTAAAAGCATTTAATTCACATAATTGTGTTTGATTTAAAAAAAAGACTAAATCTTGGATTGAATTGACTGGGACATAACTATTTTAGGGCTTGTTATTAAGAATTTAAACATTATTGGGCAATTGCTTTCAACTGTTTAAAGTGTCTGTTTTCACTTATAATAATAAATCTCCTTGTAAAACCTTCCACAGATAGCATGTTATGCTTATCGGGGACTGGCCTGTTTTATTTGATATAATCACTTTAATGTCTTATTTCCAATTTTCTTTCATTATTTTCATTTTCAGGCTGGGGAAACAAAAGCTGGAGGCTTAAATGGCCTGCCACAGTGCATCGGTAGTGGGCGGCTCCTTCGCTTGTCTTCAGGTTTACAAGTCAAGGTTCTTTTCATTGTTGTCATGTGAATTCCAAGACTCCATCTTATCCCTAAACTTGCTTTTCCATTTATCTTCATGACATCTGAGGGTTAAGCTCTCTGCCTACCAGAAATGTGGTGTGATTGGTTGCTCAACAATTTCTAAAATTGAAAAAGGAGAGCAAGGAATGATTGTACTGGATATTGATAACTCTGTTCACATTGCAATCTTTAAATCATGATGCATTATCATTCATTTCAATTGATTCTTGATATTATGGTGTGCACCAATGTTAAGTTATGGGCTTCCCAGGCAGCGCAGTGGTAAAGAATCCACCTGCCAGCGCAGGAGATGCTGGAGACTGGGGTTTAATCCCTGGGTCTGGAAGATCTCCTGGAGGAGGACATAGCAACCCACTCTAGTATCTTGCCTGGAGAATTCCATGGACAGAGGGGTCTGCTGGGCTTGAGTCCGTGGGGTTTGCAAAAAGCTGGACATGACTAAGCAAACACACAATGTTAAGTTATAATTCTAAGTTATTTTCTCTACTATGGAATCAATAACCATTTGCCCCTTTATTATTTGAATTCTTTGGGTATTTTTGTAGATTGGGGTTTCTATGTAGAGGTAAATCTTCCTCTGTGGGGGACAGGGGGGAGGCTGTCCTGGGCACTGTAGGATGTTTAACAGCATCCCTGGTCTCTACCCAGAGATGCCAATAGCACTGCTCCCCCCACCCCCGCACCCCACCCCAGTTGAGACAAACAAAAATGTCTCTGTGGTGTGTGTGCTCAGTTGCTGTACTCTTGTCTGATTCTTTGGGACTCTATGGACTGTAGCCCACCAGACTCCTCTGTCCTTGGGGATTCTCCAGGCAAGAATATTGGAGTTGGCTGCCATGCCCTCCTCTGATTTTCCAGACCCAGGGGTCAAAGCCACATCTCCTGTGTCTCATGCATGGCAGGCATATTTGTTATCCACTGAGCCACCTGGGAAGCCCTCAAAATGTTTCTAGGCATTGCTAAGTATTCCCTGGGACAAAGTTATCCTTAGTTGAGGACCACTGCTGTCAATGATACTGGCAGTGAAAATGCCTTATTCTCTTAAATTATTGAATCCACTAACCTAAAGAAGCATTATTAATTACTTATAGATGCACATTTATCTATTGATCCTTATAAAATCAACAGAAATCAATTGAGAGAGTATCTCAGAGGAGAGAAAACCCAAAATCTAGTTAATTCAAGCATAACCCTTGGGACCAGGTAATTAAAGATGTAATTAACTGGTTGTCTTGCCAAAATCAATACAAATTGCAGTTTCATTCATCTTAACTATAGACCATGTTTTCTTCTAGTGATGTTCCTGTTAGAGATCTTAGGACTAGGAAGTGAGAAAACAAGCTAGGGATGGCATCTTCAGTTGCAAAATAAATGTGTTTGACTCACATCAATAGGGTTTCTCTGCAACTTTGGTCATTCTATTGATTCTTCTTTATAATTTAAAATGGAACAGTCATTTACAATTAGGAAAAATGAAGGGAAGTCTCTGGGTTCAGTTTAGTACCGTTCAGTCGCTCAGTCGTGTCCAACTCTTTGCAACCCCATGAATCGCAGCACGCCAGGCCTCCCTGTCCATCACCAACTCCCGGAGGTCACTCAGACTCACGTCCATCGAGTCAGTGATGCCATCCAGCCATCTCATCCTCTCTCGTCCCCTTCTCCTCCTGCCCCCAATCCCTCCCAGCATCAGAGTCTTCTCCAATGAGTCAACTCTTCGCATGAGGTGGCCAAAGTACTGGAGTTTCAGCTTTAGCATCATTCCTTCCAAAGAAATCCCAGGGCTGATCTCCTTCAGAATGGACTGGTGGGATCTCCTTGCAGTCCAAGGGACTCTCAAGAGTCTTCTGCAACACCACAGTTCAAAAGCATCAATTCTTAGGTGCTCAGCTTTCTTCACAGTCCAACTCTCACATCCATACATGACCATAGGAAAAACCATAGCCTTGACTAGACGGACCTTTGTTGGCAAAGTAATGTCTGCTTTTGAATATGCTATCTAGGTTGGACACAACTTTCCTTCCAAGGAATAAGCGTCTTTTAATTTCATGGCTGCAGTCACCATCTGCAGTGATTTTGGAGCCCCCCAAAATAAAGTCTGACACTGTTTCTACTGTTTCCCCATCTATTTCCCATGAAGTGATGGGACCAGATGCCATGATCTTCGTGAGGAGAATAAAGCAATTCATTGCAACAGATAGTGCTTCTTATTTGTCTGTTCTGTTCAGCACATGGGCTACATTGCAGGCAAGGCAGTGAGTGCCCCATCACTGGAGGTGTGCAAACTGAGTTGTAGCTAGGGAAAAGATTAGGTCAGCCCATTCTTGATTTGAACGTTCAGCACCTTGTATATAACTTGATTGAGCCTCAGTTTCCTATCTGTAAAATGAGCATAACAGATGCCATTTACAGAAAGAAGTTCTGACTTAGGCTAGATAGTCAATAAAGGGCAGCTTGGTTTCTAATTTCTGTGTAGGCTCATGCTTCTGTTGGAGGGTTGGGTGGCTTCATTTCACTTCTAGGCTCCACCCAGGAAGACACCAAGAATCATGGTTACACAGGAATTGTTTCAAAATGGCTTTATCCATCACCATAAAGCAAACATTTTGCAATACCCATTAGATGCACATTGTTATTAACTTCCCTGAAAGCATCCTTGACTGTTTCATGGTTTGAGAAAAAGAACGAGCAAGAAGAATAACAGTTAAGTGCTCCATCCACTGAATCCTGGTTTATGGAGGCAATAAAAGCAGCATGTTATCCAACCATAGAGTGTCTATTTTTAAGTAAGCTAAGCTTAGCTTACATTATGCAGAGCTGCGTGGAAATGTGGCCTTGAGTGTCTGGAAGCATCTTGGGGTGGGTTATGCCGGCTTGGCTTCCTCACATGAGAGGGGGTTGAAGAATCACAGGCAAGGAGAGAGTGTCCTTCTACCCCTGGGGAACTTTGCCTCTGGACTAACCCTCCAGAGCTGAGAAAGGGTGCCAGACCTGGAACACAAGAAACCAATCTGACAGTGTCGACCACAATCCAGGTCTTAACTTTGTCATTCATCAAAATGTTTGCTATTTCAAAGTATTTTGGTCCCAAAGAGAATACTTCATCAGCAAGACCCTCTAACATGCTGGAGCAGGCAGCAGGCTACTGGTTTTCAATTACTTTCAAAGATAGGTCATCTTCTCCATGTATAGCATCTCTCAGAGGAGAATGATCCATAAGACAAATGAAAGGAGACCCCACTGGTTGAGGCGAGAGTTTGAATTGGTACTTTGCAGTGTCTCCGCCTCCGGAACCACCCTGCACAGCTCCCGCTCGTGGCCTACAGGCATCCCTTTGAGCCTCTGAAGTGAAAGTGATTGAGTGGTAACTGACTCTTTAGGACCCTATGGACTGTAGCCCTCCAGGCTTCTCTGTCCATGGAATTCTCCAGCAAGGATGCTTGAGTGGGTAGCCATTCTCTTCTCCAGGAGAGTTTCCTGACTCAGGTATCGAACCCATGTCTCTTGCATTACAGGTGGATTCTTTACCATCTGAGCCACCAGGGACAACCAGCTGGACTCAGCCATTTCAGATCCCTTTCTTGTTTAAGAGCCATTGACTGCATTCTTCTGTACACAGTGGGCTTATAAGTCTTTATAACATCAGCAGTTGGCAAAAAAAAAAAAGAAAAGAAAGAAAAATCCAAGGCACTTCTGTGCCAACTTGGTCTTCAGAGCCACCTAACCCAGTCTGTTCTTATCCCAGAGAGTTTTTTTTATAATGATGCTAAGTAAGAGCACTGCTTTGTTTATGTTGCTTCCAATGCTTTTCCCTGACTTACCATTATTTTAAAAACAGAAAGAAGGTGGTGGAGTAAATGGTTGCTCACTTGATGTTGCCATGATTTTAACTGTCTGGGAAAAGTCAGCAGAAGTACAGAGTCTTGAATGTGAATAGTGGTTCTTCCATCTTTGGGAAGTTGGGAACTGTTCTTATGGACATTCTACTGAGCCTGCTTAGATTTCAAAGTGTCTAGAACAGAGTCTGGTAAACGGTAGGTGCTCAACACGCACTGGCTGAATAAAAAGGAAGCCAGGGCACTGGAAGCATCCCAGCTTGATAATGTTCTCCATCACACTGCTAAAATCTAATTCTGGTGTGGGCATTGCTGGATTTTGCTGACTAATGATTTCTCCCTCTCTCTTCTGGCACTCATCTCCAGAGAAAGTGAGGAGACAATATGAAATAAGATACATTTGCATTTTTAATTGTCTTTTAGCAGAATAGCTTTTTAATTTTTTTAAAAACACGATTGTGGTGGCAATTGGCACAAGTAGAGGTTGAAACCAATTAGTGGGATGACATGAAGTGAGAGCAAAAAAAATGTAGATTTAATTGAAGAAAGTTGCAGTATAAAATCCAGCTGCCAGCCTTTAAAATTGTAATTAATTCTAGGAGGAAGAGAAAGCTCATCAAATCATTCTGACTGCATCCTCAATAGAGTGTTTGTGCAACCATTTAAGGTCCTTTCCAGCATCTTCTGATCGGTGATAAACATTCTTCTCTGGATGAGGACTGGACACCTCAGTGACTACAGGGACGCTCTTTCCTCTGGAGATGTTTTGGGTACTTCCTGCATGAACAAAGCCACATTCCAAGTTCTTCTTGCCACCTCCAGAAGACGTGGAAGGTGGCAGCCAACACCATCATGCTAGCAACTAGCATTCCAGATCTACCTGAGGTCAGAAACAAGGGTTTTGTTAGAAATGATGCCCCCCGCCCCCACCCCACCCCACCCCCCCAAAAAAACCCAAAAAACAAAACCAGTTAATCAGAGAGACAATGATATCAAACTTCCAGTCAGGGCTGACATTAACCCTGGCCTATGAGAGAGTTCGGAGAAGGCAATGGCACCCCACTCCAGTATTCTTGCCTGGAAAATCCCATGGGCGGAGGAGCCTGGTAGGCTGCAGTCCATGGGGTGGCTAAGAGTCAGACACGACTGAGCGACTTCACTTTCACTTTTCACTTTCATGCACTGGAAAAGGAAATGGAAACCCACTCCAGTGTTCTTGCCTGGAGAATCCCAGGCACAGCGGAGCCTGGTGGGCTGCCATCTATGGGATCACACAGAGTTGGATATAACTGAAGTGACTTAGCAGCAGCAGCAGCAGCAAGAGAGTTGACACTCAAGAGACTCACTAAAGGAAGTCTGGAGGGAAACAGTAAGGATTCAAGTCTGAAAATTCTCCCCACAGCCCCCAAATCTCTCCCAACCCAGCCTCCCCAGTGCTTGAAATCTTTTCATCTTGAACTGGTATCACAGTTGATTTTTCCAGGTAATTTTTGAAAAAGGTAAAGACTCTGAGAAGGCACCTCCATATCCCAGCATGAATTAATTGATCAGATACATTTCCACTCTGGCTGTAGAGATAGAGGCAAACCGGAGTTTTGAGTGGCAGGTCATTGACCAAGTCTTGGTTACCCTTCTCATTATGACCTTCCAGCACATGCTAAGTTGTACAAAAAATAATATTCTAAAGATGAGCCAGTATATTTCTGGGAAAGCCATTCTCCGTAGCCTTTGTTCTCTCAGGATGCACAGAGAAAGCAGAAACTTAAATCATGGGCTTCTTTCTCATGATTACTATTCACAAAAAGCTCTACATAGTGAAAAATGTTAAGTAATGTATTCCTGACTAGGAAAGGAAAACAACCTGTATTATAAGGAAACAAAGAAGCTGGGGCATGTACAGAGATGATCATTTGGAGCAATAAATGGATCCTAAGTTTGTATGCAGACTTCTCTGGTGGCCTGGTGGTAAAGAACCCACCTACCAATGCAGGAAATGTGGGTTTAATCCCTGGGTTGGGAACATTCTCTGGAAAAGGGAATGGCAACACACTGCAGTATTCTTGCTTGGGAAATCCCATGGACAGAGGCTCCTGGTGGGCTACAGTCCATGGGGTCGCAATAAAGCTGGACATAACTTGGCAACTAAATGACAACAAAGGCTGCATGCAATTCTTGGAAGTATTAAGGACACATCAGTTTTCATTTCAGAAATGCTATCTACACTCTCACAGATCTTTAATACGCAGCGGTTAATGGTTTTAACTTTCGTTGTTCTTGTCCCTGAGTTTGTCAATGAAACAATGATCTTCCACAAAACAGGTCCATAATCTGCCCCCTGAAGAATTCTTATGCAAAATAAATCCTGATCCTCTCATTCATCTGTTGTATATGTTTTTGCTTTAATGCATTGAAATGTTTTGTTCACCAAGAAAATGAACAGGATAATTTGATGTGATTTTCTTTTTTAATGTAAACCTTTCTCCAGGGAGCACACACAACTAGGAAACGCTGAGGGTAAACAACAAATAAGGCTGAGCTTCTTTTCATAAGTGTCTATAAAATCTACATGTCCCCTCTCTCAGTGTTGATATTGGCAATTTGTATTTTCTCTCTTTGTTTTCTCAGTCACTGAGGGTGTGGACTGTGCCAGGCTATTCAGGCAAAACGATGTTTCCCAGTTTTTTCCTGGGTCATGGCTGTGCCCAAGAGAAATTCATATAGTTTGAAGGCATAAGGGAACAGCACGCAGTTCATGGCCAGGCAGGCACTGGTCAGCACCTGCTCCTTGTTGCTTCTCGGCCAGCTCACCTGGAGTAAGGACAGCAGCCCACTGGGCCTTTGGCTCCTGCTGGAGCTCCACTTCAGCATCATTGAATCCTGGTCCAAGTACTTATGCAGCTCCAAGGCAAGCGCAGCAGCGGTTGGTCACTTGAGACACTGAAGTTGGATGCTTAGCAACAGTGAAGACGAATGCGGGTGGTGCTCCTGCGTTCTCCACGAGCCTCCTTGTTAGTTCTGGGTTCTCCTACTCCATGTTTTCTTTTCATTCATGATGGAAGTCCCTGTAGGCTTCAGTCACTGAAACTTTGCTCCTCAAGGACGGTTTAACCAGTTCTTCCAGTTGCATAAGGTCAAATTCCTACATCCCATATTCTATATGATTAAAGATTGGCTCACATTCTCTAATTAACCCTCAGCTGATAAGACCAGTACTAATGTTACCAAGTTTAACTAAGTGATAATGTTACCAATGTTTTCCAAAGAATCGACTATTTTCCTTGCTAATTTTTGTATCATTTGTCTATTTTTAAAAAATTTCTTCAATTTCTGCTCATCTTTATTTCTTTACTCCTTTCTATGTATATGGGTTTAATTCACCCACAATTTTCTAGTCCTGGAAAATATTTCCAGGACATCTGGAAACTTAAGTTCAGAAATAAGAAAGATTTCAAATCAATGATCTGAGATTAAAAGCTATGCATTTAAAATCAACACTTCAGTGGAATTGTTGAATTTTTGATATGTTGCATTTTTATAATCTACTTTCAGTGCAAATGTTTTCTTATTGCTTATGCTTCTTCTTTGACCTATATGTCATTTAGAGGTGTGTGGTTTAATCTCCAAGTATTTGGAGACTTTCTAGATATCTAGATATTTCTAGATATTTATAATTTAATTCTGTTGGGATTTTAAAATGTGGTTTTTAAAGATTTCAATATTTTGAAATTTATTGAGACATACATTATGACTGAGGATATGGTCTCTCTTAGTATGTGTTCCACGTGTTCTTGAAAAATGAATGTGTATTCTTCCATTGCTCAGTAAATGCCAATTAAGTCAAGTTTGTTGATAGTGTTAGTAAAATCTTCCATATCCTCACTGAATTTTTTGGACTACTTTGTCAGCTACTGCAAGAGAGATGTTAAAATCTCCAACTATATCTATTTCTCTCTTTAACACTGTTACTTTTTGACCCTCATAAATTTTGAAGTCCGTATATATTTGCGCTGATTTTGAAGACCATATACATTTTATACTGTTATATATCTTGATGAATTGACCTTTTTTGTTACTACAAAATGCTCTCTGTATCTCTGCTTATAGTCTTTGCCTTGAAATTTATTTTGACTCAACTTAAATTGGTGGGAGAAACATCGACAACCACAGATATGTAGATGATATCACTATAATAGCAGAAAGTGAAGAGGAACCAATTAGCCTCTTGATGAAGGTGAAAGAGGAGAGTGAAAAAGCTGGCTTAAAACTCAACATTCAAAAAATGAAGATCATGGTATCCAGTCCCATCACTTCATGGCAAATAGAAGGGAAAAAAGTGGAAACAGTGACAGATTTTATTTTCTTGGGTTCCAAAATCACTGCAGATGGTGACTGCAGACATGAAATTAAAAGACACTTGCTATGACAAACCTAGACAGTGTATTAAAAAGCAAAGATATTACTTCACCAACAAAGATCTGTATAGTCAAAGCTATGGTTTTTCTAGTAGTCATGTATGGGTGTGAGACTTGGACCATAAAAAAGGCTGAGAGCCGAAGAATTGATGCCTTTGAACTGTGGTGCTGGAGAAGACTCTTGAGAGTCCCTTGAATAGCAAGGAAACCAAACCAGTCAATCCTAAAGGAAATCAGAACTGAATATTCATTGGAAGGACTGATGTTGAAGCTGAAGCCCCAATACTTTGGCCACATGATGCACACATTGGTGAACCAATTCAATGAACCAATTCATTGGAAAAAACCCTGACATTGGGAAAAACTGAAGGCAAGTGGGAGAAGAGGGTGGCAGAGGATGAGATGGCTAGATAGCATCACCAACTCAATGGACATGAGTTTGAGCATACTCTGGGAGACAGTGGAGTAGCCCACCAGGCTCCTCTGTCCACGGGATTCTCCAGGCAACAGTACTGGGGTGGGTAGCCATTCCCTTCTCCAGAAGATCTTCCCAACCCAGGGATCGAACCCAGGTCTCCCGCATTGCAGGCCATCTGAGCCACCAGGGAAGCCAAAGAATACTGGGATGTTTTGTACCTATCCCTTCTCCAGGGGATCTTCCCGACCCAGGAATCGAACTGGGAGAGCTCTCCTGCGTTGCAGGCAGATTCTTTACCAGCTGAACTACCAGGGAAGCCCTGGTATTATGTCTGGATAATGATAAACCAAATATTAGCTTTCATGAATTTAGGCAAGTGATTGATTAAAAATATAATTCCCCCCTAATTTGGCAGTTGCTCAGTTCATCCATATCCCTTTGACAGCTGTTTCTTAAACAGTAGAAATATAAGACTGCAGAGACAGTTGGGATTGCTGGTGCTCCATCTTGCAATAATGGCATAATTTGAATGAAATGAGAGGATCATAACTGTTTACTGCTCTCTCTGAACAAACACCGTCATCTTGTAACATCCCAGAGGCTCTGCCGACAGAGTTTGATGATGCTCATGGAAACACTTGTCATGAGAATTGAGATGAAAAGACAACGAATGGAGAACAAAGCAATTATTCCACTCAACAATAAGTGCCTTGAAATTAAACAATCATTAACAGTTAAATGACCTTATGGACCCACACTCATTCCTAGCTGTCACCAATGTGTGCTGTCTAATCTTTCAAATTGCTGCACTGAATTAAAATTTTTCTCTACACAGAATTTGAAAAATACAAAAATTAATATGTTAATTTTATATAAATATTCTTAGATAGGAGAAGGCAATGGCACCCCACTCCAGTACTCTTGCCTGGAAAATCCCATGGACGGAGGAGCCTGGTATGCTGCAGTCCATGGGGTTGCAAAGAGTCAGACACTACTGAGTGACTTCACTTTCACTTTTCACTTTCATGCATTGGAGAAGGAAATGGCAACCCACTCCAGTGTTCTTGCCTGGAGAATCCCAGGGACAGGGAAGCCTGGTGGGCTGCCATCTATGGGGTCGCACAAAGTCTTACACGACTAAAGTGACTTAGCAGCAGCAGCAGCAGCAGCAGTCATTACTATGATGATAATTATACTTTGTATTTATTATTTTCTATTCTGCTCCAGCTTTGTTATTGTGGAAAACTGTTTCCTGTTCTTTCTCACAACTAGACTCTCCCATTAAACAGAACCGGAGACATCACTGAAGGCTGGGGGGAAATGAAAGAGAAATGTAGCACAGAGAATGACTAGTCACCCAGCCTGCTACTGCAGGGCATTTCCTGGCCCCCTGACCACGTGGACAATCCTGATGCTCCCTGAATTGACAGAGAGGAAAAGCTGGTTTTCATTTCCCCTTTTCAGCAGTATCTAAGTCTCCTCTCCTGAGTGTTCATTTCCTGGACCAACTTCTTCATAAAGTGACTGACAGTGGGAACCTCGATCCCACCTGCAGGGCTGTGGATGAATTCTCTGGCCTGCACAAGGGACCCTTGAAATTTCCCTATACCAGGGACATTCTGTTTCTAAGTTGTGCCACCTCATGTGATCTCACCGATGGGATACCTCATAACCCAGGTGAGGCAAGACTGAGCTAAGTTCAGTCCAGTTTCTTTTTAGACCCTTCATTAGTGTTTAGAAATCTTGGGCTTCATCTTCATGAAGGTACTGTCATGACCATCTTACAGATAAGAAAACTGAGAAGCTAAGGACTTGAACAGGGCCACATCTCAGGAAGCGCCAGAGATTCCCACCATTCCTACAAATTCGGAATTCCTAAAGTAAAAATCATCCTGACCTACTCCTCCAACCAGACAGGAATAGCCAGACTCGACCCTCACCCCATCTCAGCACACAATTCACCCTCGAGTGTCATCAAAATGAACTGACTCTCTAAATTCCAGAAGGAATCCTCAAACAAATTTCCAACCATCCTATCAGGACAGAGAAACATACATAAATTATTTTTAATAGCATTAACTTACTTTATAATGACTCTCCAAGGCAGGGAACATATCCATGGAGACTATTTCCATTCGAATAGAGTTTTAGAAAACACCACTCTTAGATAAGGTAACAGGCTCCAGTTTAGGCAATACAGGAGAAAAAAAAGAGTAAACTATGCCCTAATGAAAGGGGCTGAGGATGGAGAAATGGAGAAGACACAAAGATTGGAAATGTTTACTGTGCAAAATGCTGATTTTACACTTGGACAGGATCACTGATATAACTGTGTCTCAAAACATTCCCTCCCTCAAAACAAATGAACAAACAAAAAACCCAGCCATGTCGACACAGTTGTGTCACAATGTTCTGCTTTGGATCAGGGACTGATTAGAAAGCAAGAGGTGGGATGGATCAAGAGGCTGATTCGGTTCAGGAAAGATGAAGAGGGTGAGCGCTGGGGGCTTGTTTGGATTCAGTGCTAATACATCCTTTTCTCTGGGGCTGCTGGCCAGACACGGCCAGCAGGATAAGAGGACTTCCTCTCTCTGATCCAGGTCTTATCCAGCACTGAATCAGGGCACACAGCAGGTGCACAATGAATGCTTGTCAAGTGACTGCATTTCAAGCTCAGTAAAAGGGTTCCTATTTCTCTTACCAATTGCAACTAGTATTTCTTACCCTCTCCTTCATGGTATAAGGTACAATCAATAAGAGTATTAACAGCAAGGGGTGAGTCCAGAGAGTAAATAAGCATGAACATGATGGGTTGAAGATACATTAGATTTAATTTTCTTTCTTTAATTATATGTGTCTGGAAGCCTGGCATGCTGTGATTCGTGGGGTCACAAAGAGTCAGACACGACTGAGTGACTGAATTGAACTGAACTGAACTGATGGACATATAGAGACTTCCCTGATGGCTCAGACGGTAAAAGCATCTGCCTACAATGTGGGAAACCTGGGTTCGATCCCTGTGTTGGGAAGATCCCCTGGAGAAGAAAGGGGAACCCACTCCAGTATTCTTGCCTGGAAAATCCCACGGACAGAGGAGCCTGGCAGGCTACAGTCCATGGGGTTGCAAAGAGTCAGACACGACTAAGTGACTTCACTTCACTTTACTTCATGGACATATATGGGGTTTCCCTGATGGCTCAGAGGTTAAAATGTCTGCCTGCAATGCGGGGGATCGGGGTTCTCTCCCTGGGTCAGGAAGATCCCCTGGAGAAGGAAATTGTAACCCACTCCACTATTCTTGCCTAGAGATTCCCATGGATGGAGGAGCCTGGTACACTACAATCTACGGGGTTGCAAAGAGTCGAACACGACTGAGCGAGTTCACTTTCACATAGACATATAATTTATTTTTTAGAGGGAGAAAAGGAGGGAGAGAGAAAATACAACTGATAATTGCTAGGAGTGGCCAGCTTTGCAATTCCCCAGAGTGCTTTCCATCAAGAAGGAACCGAGGGGAAGTGCTGCAGAGAATCAAGAGTGAGGGTGTAAGTGGGGTGACAGTCTCTACAGTTAGGAAGGTCTCACACTGGCTCCCCAACTCCAAGGAGGATAAAACTGCCAGCTTGTGGGTGGGATGCCTCCACCCACCTGGGACTGCAAGCAGGTCCAGGACACGGAGGTGGTACCCACTCAAGGGCAAGCACGATCACTGGTCCACCCCATCACTTCCCCAAGGGCAAGGTCCCAATCTTGCTCATCCATATACTTTCCAACCCTGCTCACAGTTTGGTGCATGAGCCTTTATTGAATGAACAAGTGAACAAGCGAATGAATAAATGAACACACTCTTTGTTCTTACACTTGTGGTTTGTAGAAACTGCTTTTTTGACTTTAGGAACCATTCTCTTTTGTTGTTCTTTGAGTCATTTCCTCTGTGTTTTGCGACATTGCAATGCACAATCGCCCTCACACCCCACATTCAAACCCCATCTGAAATCCTTGTGCTGGGGACAAGTGCAAAAACATTTTTTAAAAAACACTCCGATCCTAGACCAACTGAAGTCCACCCATCGTGGCATGGCTTGAAGGTCTGTGGGAGGGAATTGGTGATTATTTATGCATCTATGATGTGAGAGGTTTATAACTTGCTTTATCCTCACAGAAAAGACCCTGATGTTGGGAAAGATAGAAGGAGGGAGGAAAAGGGGATGACAGAGGATGAGATGGTTGGATGGCATCACCGACTCAATGGACATGAGTTTGAGTAAGCTCTGGGAGTTGATGATGGACAGAGAGGCCTGACATGCTGCAGTCCATGGGTTTGCAAAGAGTCAGACAAGATTGAGCAATGGAACTAAACTGAACTTTTCCTCAGGAGTTTCTGACTAGAACTCTATCCTTCAAGATATTCTCATCCACAGAAATTCCCTCGTTATACACAGCCATTTTGAATGCCTGCCCTGACCAGCTTTATGGATTTGATATCCTTATAGCCATAGACAACACTTCTAAAGGACAACAGAAAGAACACAATGGATCTTGACCACCTGGTATGCAGAAAAGGCTTCAGTGAAGTCAGTTTGAGGGTGTGCTGGGGCTGAGAAATGGTCTTTGGGGCCAGAAGCCCATCTCCACCCTCTCTTGATAATGACATCGGGGTAAGCGATGATAGGTGACACCAGCTGAGTTTATCTACTGGTGAGGCAGTATAAAAGACCAGCCGGCCAGCCTGAACCTATTACATAAGCTAACCTATGTCACACAGCATTGATTATGTGCCCAAGCTGTTCTAAATGCTTTGCACATTACCTCATTTAATCCTGAGGATCCGATGACTTGTCCGCATCATCATGCTCATGTTACCTGGAAGACACTGGACCAGGAGCACTTAGTCCATCTTTCTGTTCTATGGCTTGTAGGCAATGGGGCCAGGATGATGCTCGAGTTAGGTCATGGCAAGGTTGCAGTTCAGTTCAGTTCAGTCGCTCAGTCATGTCCGACTCCTTTGTCAAAGGCTGTATTATCTTTCTAGCTACAACCTCCTGGCATGAGACTTCACCTCTGACATCCATTACTTCTGTTACATGGGGAAATAATTTGACAGCAATCTATTTCATTAGGTTGTGCTGAAGATGAATATGAATCACATCTACTGATGCTTGGCCCATAGTTTCCATTTGAAAAATGGAGCCATTTTATTAAGCTAAGGGTTAGGGATGGGAGAACCGTGAATTTCAATGTTAATTTCCTCTGTATATAAATACAGGTTGGACTAACTAAAAATGCAAACCTGCTTATATCCATTTTCCTTTAAAAATCACTTTTATAAAATAATGTCTTAGGGCTATTTCTTAAGACACAGTTCCCAGGACGACTTTGGGTTTCCATAACTATTAGTCCAATGTATCAGTGCATTCACCTGCATTGTTTTTCTGGGCTCCAAAATCACTGCAGATGGTGACTGCAGCCATGAAATTAAAAGATGCTTACTCCTTGGAAGGAAAGTTATGACCAACCTAGATAGCATATTCAAAAGCAGAGACATCACTTTGCCAACAAAGGTTCGCCTAGTCAAGGCAATGGTCTTTCCTATGGTTATGTATGGATGTGAGAGCTGGACTGTGAAGAAGGCTGAGCGCCGAAGAATTGATGCTTTTGAACTGTGGTGTTGGAGAAGACTCTTGAAAGTCCCCTGGACTGCAAGGAGATCCAACCAGTCCATTCTGAAGGAGATCAGCCCTGGGATTTCTTTGGAAGGAATGATGCTAAAGCTGAAACTCCAGTATTTTGGCCACCTCATGCGAAGAGTTGACTCACTGGAGAAGACTCTGATGCTGGGAGGGATTGGGGGCAGGAGGAGAAGGGGACGTCAGAGGATGAGATGGCTGGATGGCATCACTGACTCTATGGATGTGAGTCTGAGTGACCTCTGGGAGTTGGTGATGGACAGGGAGGCCTGGCGTGCTGTGATTCATGGGGTCGCAAAGAGTCGGACATGACTGAGTGACTGATCTGATCTGATCTGGTAACCAGATCTCTCTGGGAGACTCTTTTTTAAGATTTGTTTTTTGTACACTGAAAAATGAATTAAATATCCTTCCTCCTTCCCCAGAAGAGACTATTTGTTGATTGTCTAACGTGAACCAGTCAAGCTCTTTGTCCCTAGTATTGGATATGCGCCCCATCACAGCCTTGTGAGGAAAGCATTATTAGTTCCATTTCGTGGAGGAGAAGCCTGAGTCTCCACGTGTTTCTATGATCTGTTTAAGGTCACGCAGCTAGTGAAGGGTGGTGTTAGGGTCCCAGCTCCCTGCCTGATGGCTTGTTCCCTCAAATGTATGCTGTGCAGTATGCCAGGCTTTCTATATCTTTGGATTCTGAAAATTGTAAAATCTTTGATGTTTAAGCCCATTTTTGAACAGAAGATTTGAAAAATTAAAAATCACACACTTTCCTATCCTGCAATAGTAAGTAGGGCAAACATGAACCATTTCTTCATGATCCAAGATTATTAATCATCATCTTATCTCATAGGGCGCCATTTCTTCTATACACAATGCCCCAGTTGCAATGATTTGGAATACTCTTGCCTTTATATTTTCTTTATCCATTTTTGCTGAATTATTGTGAAATGCACTACAGACAATATGACGTATTACCCTTAAATACTTCAGTCATATCAGATCAGATCAGTCTCTCAGTCATGTCCGACTCTTTGCGACCCCATGAATCACAGCACGCCAGGCCTCCCTGTCCATCACCAACTCCCGGAGGTCACTCAGACTCACATCCATCGAGTCAGTGATGCCATCCAGCCATCTCATCCTCTGTCGTCCCCTTCTCCTCTTGCCCGCAATCCCTCCCAACCTCAGAGTCTTCTCCAGTGAGTCAACTCTTCGCATGAGGTGGCCAAAGTATTGGAGTTTCAGCTTTAGCATCATTCCTTCCAAAGAAATCCCAGGGCTGATCTCCTTCAGAATGGACCGGTTGGATCTCCTTGTAGTCCAAGGGACTCTCAAGAGTCTTCTCCAACACCACAGTTCAAAAGCATCAATTCTTCGGCGCTCAGCCTTCTTCATAGTCCAGCTCTCACATCCATACATGACCACAGGAAAGACCATAGCCTTAACTAGGCAAACCTTGTTGGCAAAGTGATGTCTCTGCTTTTGAATATGCTATCTAGGTTGGTCATAACTTTCCTTCCAAGGAGTAAGCATCTTTTAATTTCATGGCTGCAGTCACCATCTGCAGTGATTTGGGAGCCCATAAAAATAAAGTCTGACACTGTTTCCACTGTTTCCCCATCGATTTCCCATGTAGTGATGGGACCAGATGCCATGATCTTCGTTTTCTGAATGTTGAGCTCTAAGCCAACTTTTCACTCTCCACTTTCACTTTCATCAAGAGGCTTTTTAGTTCTTCTTCACTTTCTGCCATAAGGGTGGTGTCATCTGCATATCTGAGGTTATTGAGGTTTCTCCCAGCAATCTTGATTCCAACTTGTATTTCTTCCAGCCCAGCGTTTCTCATGATGTACTCTGCATAGAAGTTAAATAAGCAGGGTGACAATATACAGCCCTGATGTACTCCTTTTCCTATTTGGAACCAGTCTGTTGTTCCATGTCCAGTTCTAACTGTTGCTTCCTGACCTGCATACAAATTTCTCAAGAGGCAGATCAGGTGAGGTGGTCTGGTATTCCCATCTCTTTCAGAATTTTCCACAGTTTCTTGTGATCCACACAGTCAAAGGCTTTGGCATAGTCAACAAAGCAGAAATAGATGTTTTTCTGGAACTCTCTTGCTTTTTCCATGATCCAGTGGATGTTGGCAATTTGATCTCTGGTTCCTCTGCCTTTTCTAAAACCAGCTTGGACATCAGGAAGTTCACGGTTCACATATTGCTGAAGCCTGGCTTGGAGAATTTTGAGCATTACTTTACTAGTGTGTGAGATGAGTGCAATTATGAGGTAGTTTGAGCATTCTCTGGCATTGCCTTTCTTTGGGATTGGAATGAAAACTGACCTTTTCCAGTCCTGTGGCCACTGCTGAGTTTTCCAAATTTGCTGGCATATTGAGTGCAGCACTTTCACAGCATCATCTTTCAGGATTTGGAATAGCTCAACTGGAATTCCATCACCTCCACTAGCTTTGTTTGTAGTGATGCTTTCTAAGGCCCACTTGACTTCACATTCCAGGATGTCTGGCTCTAGGTCAGTGATCACACCATCGTGATTATCTGGGTCGTGAAGATCTTTTTTGTACAGTTCTTCTGCGTATTCTTGCCACCTCTTCTTAATATCTTCTGCTTCTGTTAGGTCCATACCATTTCTGTCCTTTATCGAGCCCATCTTTGCATGAAATGTTCCTTTGGTATCTCTGATGTTCCTGAAGAGATCCCTAGTCTTTCCCATTCTGTTGTTTTCCTCTATTTCTTTGCATTGATCGCTGAAGAAGGCTTTCTTATCTCTTCTTGTTATTCTTTGGAACTCTGCATTCAGATGTTTATATCTTTCCTTTTCTCCTTTGCTTTTCGCTTCTCTTCTTTTCACAGCTATTTGTAAGGCCTCCCCAGACAGCCATTTTGCTTTTTTGCATTTCTTTTCCATGGGGATGGTCTTGATCCCTGTCTCCTGTACAATGTCATGAACTTCATTCCATAGTTCATCAGGCACTCTATCTATCAGATCTAGGCCCTTAAATCTATTTCTCACTTCTACTGTATAATCATAAGGGATTTGATTTAGGTCATAGCTGACTGGTCTAGTGGTTTTCCCTACTTTCTTCAATTTTAGTCTGAATTTGGCAATAAGGAGTTCATGGTCTGAGCCACAGTCATCTCCTGGTCTTGTTTTTGCTGACTGTATAGAGCTTCTCCATCTTTGGCTGCAAAGAATATAATCGATCTGATTTTGGTGTTGACAATCTGGTGATGTCCATGTGTTGAGTCTTCTCTTGTGTTGTTGGAAGAGGGTGTTTGTTATGACCAGTGCATTTTCTTGGCAAAACTCTATTAGTCTTTGCCCTGCTTCATTCTGTATTCCAAGGCCAAATTTGCCTGTTACTCCAGGTGTTTCTTGACTTCCTACTTTTGCATTCCAGTCCCCTATAATGAAAAGGACATCTTTTTTGGGTGTTAGTTCTAAAAGGTCTTATAGGTCTTCATAGAACCATTCAACTTCAGCTTCTTCAGCGTTACTGGTTGGGGCATAGACTTGGATTACTGTGACATTGAATGGTTTGCTTGGAAACGAACAGAGATCATTCTGTCATTTTTGAGATTGCATCCAAGTACTGCATTTCGGACTCTTTTGTTGACCATGATGGCCACTCCATTTCTTCTGAGGGATTCCTGCCCGCAGTAGTAGATGTAATGGTCATCTGAGTTAAATTCACCCATTCCAGTCCATTTGAGTTCGCTGATTCCTGGAATGTCGACATTCACTCTGGCCATCTCTTGTTTGACCACTTCCAATTTGCCTTGATTCATGGACCTGACATTCCAGGTTCCTATGCAATATTGCTCTTTACAGCATCGGACTTTGCTTCTATCACCAGTCACATCCACAGCTGGGTATTCTTTTTGCTTTGGCTCCATCCCTTCATTCTTTCTGGAGTTATTTCTCCACTGATCTCCAGTAGCATATTGGGCACCTACTGACCTGGGGAGTTCCTCTTTCAGTATCCTATCATTTTGCCTTTTCCTACTGTTCATGGGGTTCTCAAGGCAAGAATATTGAAGTGGTTTGCCATTCCCTTCTCCAGCAGACCACACCCTGTCAGATCTCTCCACCATGTCCCACCCATCCTGGGCTGCCCCACGGGCATGGTTTAGTTTCATTGAGTTAGACAAGGCTGTGATTCTAGTGTGATTAGATTGACTAGTTTTCTGTGAGTATGGTTTCAGTATGTTTGCCCTCTGATGCCCTCTTGCAACACCTACTGTCTTACTTCAGTATATACCTCTAAAAATAAGGACATTTTCCTATCTAACCATACCACCATAATCAAAGCTAACAAAGTGAATGTCATCTTATAGTCTGTCTATATATTCAAATTTTCCAAGTTATCCCAGTTATGTCTTTCTATAGCTGGTCAAATTCTCTTTGAAATTCTTGCCTGTGGGAGGAAACAGCTGATCTTGTCTGAAATCTGGCATTTAGAGGCATGCCCCCATGAAGGGGGAGGTCAGAAGAGGCTTGGGTGACCCCAATGAAAGCAGCTCGATGAAACACAGCAAAACCAGACCTCATGGCCAGATGGGAGATGCACTTGTAATTGGGCAGTGTCATGTGTACAAGTTAAATTTAGTATTCAGAACTCAGTAGGGTTTTCCCTGGGCTTGTTACCTATTGTAAATAGTGCTGAAATGTCTAACCACTCCAGCTGCTGGAAGCATGAGGCATCTTCCCCTCTGGTGGACACTCAAGTTCACAGTGAGGTGTCAACTAGAAAGGGAACAGCCCCCTCCCAACTCTGACTGCCTGCAGGGAGAAGTTCAAGGGCTGCCAGAGTTGAATCTCAGTGCTCTAGGTAGGCAGGTATAGATCCTGCAAAACCTCATCTGTCCACCCTACCCCCCATACCCACCCCACCAGCAGAGTGACCAGCATCTGGTGTCCCTGAGGTTGAATGGACATGGGACTTCTAAAACCAAGCGGGCCCCTTTGGGATTCCTGGGCACAAAAGCCTTTCTGTTTGCTGCCCCCATTTCTTAGTTACAGGAAATAGGCTTCATTCAGCCTCCATGACCTTCCCTGGGATCCAAAGGGCAGGTTCAAATAGTTGCTAATTCTGGAAGGGAAGGGATGCTAGAAAAGGCGCTGTTGTTAAGAAAGACCCTGATGCTGGGAAAGATGGAAGGCAGGAGGAGACGTGGACGACAGAGGACAAGATGGCTGGATGGCATCATTGACTCAATGGACATGAGTTTGAGCAAGCTCTGGGAGGTGCCAAAGGACAGGGAAGACTGGCATGCTGCAGTCCATGGGGTTGCAAAGAGTCAGACAGGACTGAGCGACTGAACAACAACAAGAACCAAGGGAGCTAAGACGAGGGAGAGCAGTCAAGAAACAATAGTGCAGCCTCAGGGCAGGGTCCTCCTTGGCCCTCAGGGGACACACATAACAATATCTTTGAGCTGATTTACAGATACTGAAACCCCCAACAGGTGCGAGAAGTTAACTGTGAGCTGCCCACAAGCAATGCCTGGTTCTCCAGACCAGTTGGAACCAGAAGGTTGTTGATGCTGACTCTTACCTATCTCACCACCAATGAGAAGAGTGATTGAGCTGATCACACCCTCTTTAAAACTCTTCACTACCTACTCCAGGTTGGGACACATGGTTTGGGGGGCATTAGTCCACTGGGGCCCACTCTGCGTGGCAAAGCAATAAAGCTATTCTCTTCTACTACACCCAAGATTTAATTTAGTGTCAGGGTACAGAGGTCAGATTTGGTTTCACTTTCAGTTTTAAAACTAGGACAAGTTGGCCAGTCTACTCCAGGGGACCCTCTGTTGGTACCTGGTGGTGGGGTTCTTACCTTTCACTTGGGCTGACATGTCCCAAGTGTCATGTCATGATTTGCTGAGCCCTCTTTGAAGTCTAGTAGAGCATTGAGGGGGGTGTTGAAAGAAGGGGGATGGGAACTGACATTGTTGACAACTACTCTAAGGCCCAGTGATTCACAGAATCAACGAATTCACCCAGGTGTTGCCCCCATGGGGAGGGGAGTGGGTGTGCTTCTCTCCTGTTGTTCAGCTAGTCTCCTGCCCATACGTTAGAGTCACTGGGCAGCTTTTAAAACAACAACTCCAGCATCTCATCCCCCAAGAGTTATTTTTTGGTCAATCTGGAATGAAGGCCTAAAAAGTGCTTCCATATGATTCTGGATACTTTTTATCCATAGATTCCAGATTAGGCTTGTAAGTTTCTTGGTGCAAAACTCTAGGCAGCCAACCTAATTGGCATACACAAGATAAGTGATTTGCCCAACTGACATGCAAGGTGGCTCCCTTCGAATAGAACCATATGAGAGCAGCCTTGCCAGTGAAGGACAAGCTCATGGGTGAGGGCCAGGCACCCTGTTCTGAGATACCAGCTCTTTGTAGGCTGCCCAGAATCCTTCCCCCAGAAAAGTGGGGAGGAAGCTCTGGATCCAGCTGGCTTTTTATCTGCTGCTGCTGCTGCTAAGTCACTTCAGTTGTGTCCAACTCTGTGCGACCCCATAGACAGCAGCCCACCAGGCTCCCCCGTCCCTGGGATTTTCCAGGCAAGAACACTGGAGTGGGTTGCCATTTCCTTCTCCAGAGCATGAAAGTGAAAAGTGAAAGTGAAGTCACTCAGTCGTGTCTGACTCTTAGTGACCCCATGGACTGCAGCCTACCAGGCTCGTCTGTCCAAAGGATTTTCCAGGCAAGAGTACTGGAGTGGGGTGCCATAGCCTTCTCTTGAGCCTAGCTCTTTATCTAGCCAACTCCAAGTGAGCTACTGTGGTCATTCTCAGATGAATGAGCTTGTCACTCCACACTGTCTTGTAGGAAGAACTGAAGGTCACTGTGGGTGCCTGTTACCTAATAGCCACACACGTGTCTTGAATAAAAGTCAGTAAAATATGACAAGTGCTCATGAAAATATAACCATTGTGGTCAGATAGACAATAAACAATATAGAAATGAAGCACAATGGATTCCTTAGGGCTGGGGTGGGCTTAGAAGTCTTCCTGGAGGAGATGGTATGGATAGGAGAAGTAAGGTCCTGTTCAGAAGAGAATGGATTTCCCCATCATTACAGAAACTCATTTGGAGGAAAAAATACAAGTGTCACTTCATTTTCAGACTCTTATATTTTAAGGTCACTGACATTACCAGTGACTATAACTTAGAAATTAAGAATATAAACTCCTGAGATGAACTACCTAGGTCTAAGTCTGGATTTCTGGTTGTGGAACCATGGGTAAGACAGAGTTTTTGTCTATAAAACTGGAATCACAATAACAATAAAATCTGCTTAATGTGATCATGTCTGACTCTTTGTGACCCCATGGGGGTGTAGCCTGCCAGGCTTCTCTGTCTATGGAATTCTCCAGGCAAGAATACTGAAGTGGGTTGACATGCCCTTCTCCAGGGGATCTTTCCATCACAGGAATTGAATCTGGCTCTTCTGCATTGCAGGTGGTTTCTTTTTTTATTTTTAATTTCAAGTTTATATTTATTTATTTTTATTTTATTTTTTAACTTTACAATATTGTATTGGTTTTGCCATATATCAACATGAATCCATGCAGGTGGTTTCTTTACCATCTGAGCCACCAGGGAAGCCCTAGTATGACTGTGGTGATGGTGATGAGATAAGGCATATGGGGCGTGCAGTACAGAGTGTGGGCCATAGTAAACTCCCAATAAGGGCTGGCGATGACTACTGCCATCATTATTCATCAAGTGCTTAATAAGTTACATATGGGTCCCATATCATCTCTCAAAAACATTAAGGAATGTTCTTGGTGAAACTATTACTCACAGAAGACAGCTCTCCATCAGGGGTATGGGGACTTAGCTGACACTGACATTTTTGCCATGTTTTGAGGGTCATCAACTTAACTCTAGATCTATTTGATGTTTTAGTTTGCCAAGAGGAAGAATCAAATACCACAGACTGGGTGACCTAAACCACAGAAATTTATTTTCTCATAGTTCTGGAGGCTGGAAATTTCAGATCAAGACATTGGCAGGTTTTGTTTCTCCTGAGGTCTCTCTGACTTGTAGATGGCTGCCTTCTCACTGTGGTCTTTCTTGTGTATGTGTGTGTCCATGTCCTAATCTCTTCTCATAAAAACATCAGTAGGATTGGACCAGAGCCCATGGTAATGGCCTCATTTTAGTTTAATAACCTCTTTAAGGACCCTATCTCCCAATACAGTGCTGAGGTCCTGAAACTTAGGGCTTCAGCAAATGAATTGGAGGGTGGGTGGGTATATACAGTCAGTTCATAATTACTGAGTTCTGTTTTCCATTCTGCTTCTATTGATACAGAGCAAAAGGAGGATCCAGTGACTTTTTTTTTAATTTATTGCCTGATTGGCAGGAAAATCTGGACTCCTTTAAACGCATATAACACATGGTTCAATATGCCCGCTCAGCCTGGTGAGTCTGTCTGAAACATTCATAGAAACAAACCAGTAACTATTTCCAGCATAAACAAACCACTCAGTACTAAAGTGCTTCTGAGAAGCGAAAATGAGTTTTTAAATATGAATCATTTGTTGAACACAGCCGCTATTATCTGCAGCCAATATATCTCATTAATGGATGGGCTAAAAAATGAATTTATAGCCAATCTTGCATAATGAAATATTTGTACTCTTTATAATTACTAAAGATTTAAAGCAGATTATTCCCTTGCTTAGTACATAGAATTTTAAAGTCTTTTATCTTAAATTAAATAAAAGAAAATCATTCTGATGATATTCAGCCAAAAAGAAAGGCAGAATAAAGTGACCTTTAAAAAAAATGTTTGGGGTGCACATGTATGTTATGAACATGTTCTTTCAACTTTTACATTGCTGACAACCTGGGAAATTTTATAATGAATCATTCACTTGTGGTGTTCAAATGCAGAAGAGCTGTGCAAAATTATTGAGTTACTAAAATTTAGCCTTCCCTGGTGGCTCAGACAGTAAAGGATCTATTTGGAATGTGGGAGATCGGGTTCGATCCCTGGATCGGGAAGATCCCCTGGAGAAGGGAATGGCAACCCACTCTAGTATTCTTGCCTGGAGAATTCCATGGACAGAGGAGCCTGGTGGGCTATAGTCCATGGGGTCGCAAAGAGTTATATGCAGTTGAGCAACTAACACACACAATATTTAGTCTTGCAGGATCTTTTAGAGGTTTTTTTCTTTTTTTTTTTTTTTGCTTTGTTTTGTTTTTGAGGTACTTGGGTTTTGAAAATGTTTAATTTACATGACTATTTTCTTTAAGGCAGCACAAGAATGAAAATTAAATTCATTAAAAATAATTTTCTGCCATAATAGCCTGATCGCTTTATCTTCACCAACACACATGTACACACAGACACACACACACAGACACTCTTAAGAGCTTAGAAAACCCAGACAGTGAGATTTGATTCCAAGATTATTTTGAAGATGCTGTCAAGTTCTTTGATAGCTTGGAAAGGTTGCCCCAATGAGGACCAAATGGTGCACCTTTGGATATTTTGATTTACCTATGAAAAGTATTCACCATTGATTATTTTATTCTTCTATCAATTTTCCTTTCTGGGAATGTCTCTGACATGGATTTTAAGTGTCCCATTAACTAGAATCTGATTTATGGCCAGCCATGAGAATTGGTACCAGCAAAAACATCTTTGTGATATAGGCTTAATTTATGTGACTTTATTGAGTTATAAAGTATAGATTAGACCTTAAAGCATAAATCTGCCCAGTAATAGGATAGCCATAAAGAATTGCTGTGTTCATAAAAGTAATGATATTCCCTTTCTTCTCATTTATATTACATAAATTATTTTATGCCATAGCATCACTGAATACACACACACTAAAATGTTGGGATATTTAATCAGGAACTCCCTTTCTTGGCAAACATAATTCAGTCTGACTTGCAGTAGTGAGGCTGGGGGAGTGATGGGAACAACAGCATGGGTGTTGGGCCCTGGGGCTGAGCTAAGCGGATGCTTTAATATTGCATCCTTGCTGGTGACCTTTCAGGAGCTCCAGCTTCCATGAACTTCTTGACTTTTAATCTGTTTGCACTTGTCCTCTCAAGTCCCCAGGAAAAGAATGAGTTTATCAATCAGCCACCTTCAAAAGGTCACATGTTTTGGGGAGGATTGTGTAGGGATGGGTAGGTGAAAGAGAATTTCCCAAGGCAGGTTCAAGGATAATAGAATGGTGATCTCAAACCCAAGCCTCTGGACTAGGACCACTTTGGAGGGATTAAGAAACTCCTCCAAAGCCACACAGATAATAAATATCTGCTGCATGAAGTAATGAGGGTTAAATGCCATCATATTAGTGTCTGGTACACTCAGTGATGTGGCTTTAATACTGTGCTCTTTCGAAGGGCACAGCTATGTGGAAACGTAGCCATCATTTGATGTTGGCAACATCAGTAGACAATGCAGTGAAATCAACCAGTTTGTGATCAACGATGTGATTATCTCTTGCCAAATTTCCACTTCATTCCATGCCAGGTAGATACACTTAAGCAAAAAGAATTAGAGATGCTATAATTCGCTAATGTCCGCAAGCTGTTCCAAGCCTTTCAGAAAACTTAATGATTTCCAATATTCACAAATTAAGCATCCTGCTCTGATGCCCACGATCTGAAGAGTTTTACTTCTGGGCAATAGAAGCCAGTTGGTGATTTGCAGGACCAGTGTCCACCCGCTGATCAATGCAGGGGAAACAGGTTTGCCCGGGCAGCCTGAGCTTCTCGCCAGTCTGAAGGCTGGATGGGAATCGTGGTCCTTTACATTTGGACCAGCTCTAGATTTTTAGGGCTTCACTCTCTCCTGGTCCCCCAGTGGGAGAAAGCTATTTTGCTTCCACAGTAAGGGGTGAATAAAGCATAGAAACACATTCCTTTTCTTATGCACAGATGTGGATGTTGGGATGAATCATGAAAGGGGAGTGTGGAGAGCTGGGGACATTAAAGTCATGGGGTTCTCCAGCTGGCAGCTCAGCAGTTCTTCCTTGCTGGGTCCTGTGTGGGGCCTGTGCAGTGTTACAGCAGGGCCCCACAGGCATCATTTATCAAAGCAGACTGTAGACCTCCTTCTCCCTGCTGTGAGGCTCGCTCCCCGCAGTGGCCCCCACCATCCCAGGAAGACCTCTGTGAACAGCAGTTGGCACTTCTCTCTGCTACCAAGTCTCAGGGTTCAGACAACTCAGCCATAATCCGCAGAGGCCACCTCTGTGGCTGGAGGGGCTGCAGTTCCCAGCTCACGACACAGGTCCTGCTGAGGGTGCAGGGGCAGTTCTGGAGCCTTACAGCTCCTTCAAGGGGCCAGGTACAGCCTCCTAGGCAGCAATGCAGAGTCTTCAACACAGCCCTTCCTGCCAGTTCTTCTAGCTCTGCCCTGAAGCCTCATTGATGTGGTTACGATATCCTTTCTCTGTTCCTCCCCTCACCCCGCCCCTGGGGGCTCCTAAGGGAATTTGAATTCTGGCCCTCATGTACTTTGACAGGTCACTGGGAGCAGTGAATTTGAGGAGATAGAGAACAAGTCAACTTTTTATCATTTTTCTTGGCAGTCTGCTTGTGTGTGCTGGAGATTACATCAGGACCAAGGGTGAGAAACAGGAAGGCTAGAGCAAGAGAGGGAGCTGGGAGGGTCCCTAGGATGATGCTTTTGATTGCAGAGAATAGACCTCCTGCAAACAGACTAGACACAATTTATATAGTAAAGGTTTTTTTTTCCTCTCATAATAAAAAATCCAGAAGGAGCTGATTTGTGGGAGTTGGGAGGCTGGCCCAGCAACTCAGTGGTATCTGGACACTTAGTTGGTGTCCCTGTTCTTTGCTGAGTCCAAAAGTAAGAGTAGGGTGAAGCTTCATCCTATATCTCTCAGGGAGGGAAATCTTTCTAAAGAGACTCTTAGTATATTTCCTCTAAAGTCTCTGGACTGGTTCAACAACAGACTGGTTCAAAATTGGGAAAGTAGTATGTCAAGGCTGTATATTATCACCCTGCTTATTTAACTTATATGCAGAATACATCATGCAAAATGCCAGGCTGAATGAAGCTCAAGCTGCAATCAAGATTGCTGGGGGACATATCAATAACCTCAGATATGCAGATGACACTACCCTTATGGCAGAAAGCAAAGAGGAACTAAAAAGCCTTTTGATGAAGGTAAAAGAGGAGAGTGAAAAAGCTGGCTTAAAACTTAACTTTCAAAAAACAGAGATCATGGCATCAAATCCCATCAGTTCATTTCAGCTCAGTCGCTCAGTTGTGTTCAACTCTTTGCCACCCCATGAACCACAGTATGTCAGGCCTCCCTGTCCATTACCAACTCCTGGAGTCCACCCAAACCCATGTCCATTGTGTCTGTGATGCCATCCAACCATCTTATTCTCTATTGTCCCTTTCTCCTCCTGCCCTCAATATTTCCCAACATCAGAGTCTTTTCAAATGAGTCAGCTCTTTACATCAGGTGCCCAAAGTATTAGAGTTTCAGCTTCAACATCAGTCCCTCCAATGAACACCTAGGACTGATCTCCTTTAAGATGGAGTGGTTGGATCTCCTTGCAGTCCAAGGGACTCTCAAGAGTCTTCTCAAACACCACAGTTCAAAAGCATCAATTCTTCAGTGCTCAGCTTTCTTTATGGTCCAGCTCTCACATCCATACATGACCACTGGAAAAACCATAGCCTTGACTAGATGGACCTTTGTTGGCAAAGTAATATTTCTGTTTTTTAATATGCTGTCTAGGTTGGTCATAACTTTCCTTCCAAGGAGCAAGCATCTTTTATTTTTATGGCTGCAATCACCATCTGCAGTGATTTTGGAGCCCAGAAAAATAGTCAGCCACTGTTTCCACTGTTTCCCCATCTATTTGCCATGAAGTGATGGGACTGGATGCCATAATCTTAGTTTTCTGAATGTTGAGCTTTAAGCCAACTTTTTCACTCTCTTCTTTCACTTCCATCAAGAGGTTCTTTAGTTCTTCTCCATTTTCTGCCGTAAGGCAGATCCCATCCGATCCCATCACTTCATGGCAAATAGATGGGGAAACTGGAAACAGTGAGAGATTTTATCTTCTTGGGGTCCAAAATCCCTGCAGATGGTGACTGCAGCCATGAAATGAAAAGACCCTTGCTCCTTGGAGGAAAAACTATGTCCAAACTAGACAGCACATTAAAAAGTAGAGACATTATCTTGCCAGCAAAGGTCCATCTAGTCAAAGCTGTGGTTTTTCCAGTAGTCATGTATGGATGTGAGTGAAACTGAAAGTCGCTCAGTCATGCCCGATTCATTGCGACCCCATGGAGTATACAGTCCATGGAATTCTCCAGGCCAGAATACTGGAGTAGGTAGTCAGTCTTTCCCTTCTCCAGGGGATCTTCCCAACTCAGGGAACAAACCCAGGTCTCCCACATTGCAGGCGGATTCTTTACCAGCTGAGCCACAAGGATGAGATTTGGATCATAAAGAAGGCTGAGTGCCAAAAAAATTGATGCTTTTGAATCTTCTTGTTGTAGAAGACTCTTGAGAGCCCCTTGGACTGCATGGAGATCAAACCAGCCAATCCTAAGGGAAATCAATCCTGAATATTCATTGGAAGGACTGAAGCTGAAGCTCTAATTCTTTGGCCACCTGATGTGAAGAGCTGACTCATTGGAAAAGACCCTGATGCCGAGAAAGACTGAGGACAGGAGAAGAAGGGGGAGACAGAGGATGAGATGGTTGGATGGCATCACTGATTCAATGGACATGAGTTTGAGCAAGCTCCGGGAGTTGGTGACGGACAGGGAAGGCAGGCATGGTGCAGTCCATGGGGTGGCAAAGAGTCAGAGAGGACTAAGCAACTGAACAGCAACAACAAGAAAGTCTCTAGACCAAATTAGGTTCTATGACTGCCAGCGGATCAAGAGTGGCTCAAAAGTGACTTTCTGACATATTTAGCGTCAATTTATCATTGATCCAGCCCGCACCAGAAAGGAAATACAGTGGGGGGTGGTGGCTGTAGAGGTGACAAAAAGCAAGGTACTGGACACTGTCATTGGTGAGGTTTGAGTGATGGCATCATATTTTTGCCCCTTGGCTTCAATGCAAATGTCTATCTTTCCTCCTATCCTCTCATTAGGGACAATATGTATTAAATCATGCAGCACATCTCTGCATGTGCATGTATGAAAATTCCATGTCAGATGTGGTTTATATATATGTACAAGAATTAGCTTCAATTTCAAGGAAGCAAAAAAATAGCATCCATAACTAGTGGTAGAATATATAAATACTTTTATCTTTTTGTTGAGTCAGAGGATTTGGAACTGGAATCTGCTACTAATTTAAATACTTTGGCAAATTGGTAACCACAGTGATGAGAAACCCTAGCATCTCTTCCCAGTTCCTTTTGCCATTAGGCAAGGAATCCAGCTTAACGTGGAGAAGAGTTAATACCACATGGGTCAGAAGATGTTTGAAAGAAAATATAGAAATATGTAAAGCATAGAAAATATTTATAAGATGTTACAGACCATACCACTGAATTAAAGAGACCTACCTAAGGTTATCCCTTGGACAGCAAGGAGATCCAACCAGTCCATTCTAAAGTAAATCAGTCCTAAATAGTCAGTGGAAGGACGGATGCTGAAGCTGAACTGATGTGAAGAACTGATTCATTTGAAAAGACCCTGATGGTGGGAAAGATTGAAGGTGGGAGGAGAAGGGGATGACAAAGGATGAGATGTTTTGCTGGCATCACCAACTCAATGGACATGAGTTTGAGTAAACTCCAGGAGCTGGTGATGGACAGGGAGGCCTGGAGTGCTGCAGTCCATGGGGTCGCAAAGAGTCAGACACGACTGAGAGGCTGAACTCAACTGAAGGTTATCCTAAAAAGGGGAAAGGAACCTACTTGGCAACCATTTTACAGATGAACTAACTGAAACTCATTGGCAATAAGTATTTAGCCAAGAGCTAGTATGTTGATCTGTCTGGTTCCAAGTACTGTATTTTTAATCACATCACCCAACAAAAACTCAACACCTTAAGAATTAAGAGAGATTTTCTTTAAGTTTCTGACGTATATAGTGAATGTTCTATTTTATATAAGTTATATTTGAAAATTAAACCCAGTAACACCTGCCATTATTTTTATTTTTTTCATTTTTGCATGTGAGATGCTTGATATTTCTTAAGTATGCAAATGGCAAGGCATTTCAGGGCATGGAATCTACATCTCAGTCTGCATAATGGCTTACTGGACTGTTCAGTCAGGCTCAAGTCACCAAAGCTACCTTGGGACAGAAAAGCACTCAGCATTACCCACCAGAAAGGGGATGGGCTCAAAGGATGCTAACTCATCTGAAAGGTGCCAATTTTCACTTGATAAACCAGGCATAAATGCACCGGATAATAATACCCACCTGCTCATGGCCAGAGTCACAGTTTGAGAGCTCTTCTATTTGCCCCAAATTTCTGATACTCAAAATATCTAGCTGTCACTCTTTTGTTTATTATTTCTGAAGCAAAATGAATATATTTGTTAACAAAATATGTGATTTTTGTATGGAAAGTCATCTGGCTGGGAAGGTAAAAGCTTTTTGGAATGGGTGACACGCTATTGCTTGTAAGTGAAAATTTCACTTTCTAGAATAATGGGGTTGTTCTAAGAAAGGTCCTCCTATAGCACATATTTGAATTCCATTGCTTTGAAGCTGAAGACACTAAAGCAGTGAAGGTGAAAAATTACCATAACAGCACACACAAATCCAGTACTTAAATTGTCCTGAGTATTCTCAAAACAAAATTGTTTATCACCAAGATATTATATCCTCATTGTGGAAAGTTTTAATATGCAGGAACAAGAAAAATAAACTCACCTTTAATTATATCACTCTTAGTAATTATTTGGGATGTTTTCCTTGTAATCTTTTTTTTTCTTTCTATTTTTACTGTCAGGTTTTCCAAGACCTTTAATTCCTATGATACATTCTTACTTAGATGCCAGGATCATTAAATGAAAGAATATGTAAAGTATGTAAAGCTACTAAAAGGTACTATAAATGGAATGACTTTTAACATTTCACTTTTACTTTGTACTGGAGTATAGTTGATTTACAATGTTGTGTCAGTTTCAAGTGTGCAGCAAAGTGGTTCAGTTGTACATATACACATATCCATTCTTTTTCAGATTCTTTTCCCATGTAGGTTATTATATAATATCAAGTCGAGTTCCCTGTGCTATACAGTAGGCCCTTGTTGATTATCTATAAATGGAATGATTTTGATTGGAATTGTGTTGGGTTCCCAAGGTTCTCTCTCCACCTGGTATAGATAGACTTTTGAAAATGCTTTCCCCAAATCAATTAACATAGTTGGGTATTAGCATGTCAGCAGGACTCATTTTAAAGCCCAAACCCTGTGAGATCACTGATCATATTGGTGTTTCCACACTAGGCCTCTTTCCCCTACACTGAACCGAGTGGGTCCTCGGTCAGCATGTTGACTTGATCCAAGCGCACGGGGTTTCAAGTCTGTACTGAAGGCTCGAGTCTGCACTGATGACTCGAGTCAGCACACACAGTTCTGTCATGTCATTCAGTCCTTTCACAGACACTCAGAGCCCAGGACTGCTGTGACCTTTTTCCAGAAGAGGAACCTGAGACTCAGGGAGCAAGATTTGAACACTCAATGAATGTTCGGGGGCCATGTCTTTGGACCCTGAGGCATAACCTTTACAGGCGTTACGGGGGTTCTCAACCAGACCTGAGGTCCTTGTTCTTGGAATCTTCGCAGCAGAGGTGAGGTGAGGAGGCAGTAGGAGGTGTCCTGAACTCAGTGGGAGACTAGACCAGATTATCTCTAATTGGCTTTCATCCTCTGAAAGCCTGTAATTCTATGTTCTCACCCCTTCTAATTAGTGCCAGTACGGGATGATAGGTGAGCACCGAACACTCGGCAAACAAGATGTTCTGCTCATAAAACTAGGGCTCATGTGGACCAGTTTCAGAGGAAGATACTGCAACCTTATAAGAGATTTGAGTTTGTTTAGGCCTTTCCCCGGTGGCACAGTGGTAAAAAGTCCACTTGCAATGCAGGAGACTTGCAGGAGACACAGGTTCGATCCCTGGGTTGGGAAGATTCCCTGGAGAAGGAAATGGCAATCCACTCCAGTATTCTTGCCTGGAAAATCCCATGGACAAAAAAGCCTGGTGGGCTACAGTCCACGGGGTCACAGAGTCGGACACAACTGAGTGTGCACACAGTGCAGTGAAAACCAAGCACTCCTGGGGCTCCAAGGGCAAAGTCCACACCTTTTTACAACTGCTCTTGCTTCCTGCTCACCTCTGCCACCCCCAAATGCCCAGGGCTTTCTCACCCTCCTACGCCAATGAGCCCTTTCCCTGCCCCCATCCATGCAGTCCTGTCTGTACATCCACATTCTTGTCCCCCAGTCCTGACCCATTCAACCAGTCACACCTTTTCCTTTCCCGTGAAGCTATCTGAGGGGTATGTCCTATCTGATCTCCTTTCTCAGGAGACTCTGCATAGATTTTGCCCTTTCTACTCTTGGAAGTCAGCGAGAGGGGTGAAGACAGAGAAAGCCATGAGCAATTCTGAAATTGTTATAGGTTGGAGAAAGAGGGGCTTCCCTTGTGGCTCAGCAGTTTAAAAAAAAAAAAAATCTGCCTGCAATACAGGAGATGCAGATTCGATCCCTGGGTCGGGAAAATCCCCTGGAGGAGGGCATGGCAACCCACTCTAGGATCACTGCCTGGATAATCCCATGGACAGAGGAGCCTGGCAGGCTACATACAGTCCATGGGGTCACAGAGTCAGACACGACTGAAGCAGCTGAGCATGCACACAAATCTGAAAATCCCCACATGTTAAAACTTATGTGTCCTCTCACACAAAGGAAGGTATTGTCTCCATGGTCTGTGTCCTGCAAAAACTGTCTAGTGCCCCTGAGTGCCTGTGGTACCTCAGAGCTGCCAACCTGCCATCATTAGCACAGCAGGGACCTTCCAAACAGGCTGCCTCTGCAGTGATAATACCAATGGAAAGGAATGGGGGTGAGGTGCCCACGTGGGTGAAATGGAAGTGGCTTTTCACCCTGAGGCTGGCCTCTGCAGCTCAATGGATGGTAGCACTGATGAGACCTTGATGTGAGGAAGACAGCTACGTGTGCAGAGAGGCTGCGTCTATATTCACAGGGACGGAGACGGAATCTAACTGCTCAGCTCCCGTAGTGGCGTGAGTGGGTTTTGAAAGTCTTCATTAACTGAGGCATTAAGGTAATGGAAAAATAATGACACACACAGGACTACTGCTATCATTATAATGTAAGAATTAAATCAGAACATCTTTTTTCCTCACCCCCCTCTGCGTAGTTCAGAGAAGGCTCTTTAAGCGCTCTCTCAGATGGAGGAATGTTTAAATACTTCTATAACTTTAGTTCATTATCTGGGCTGTGCTGTGCTCAGTCACTTCCGACTCTTTGCAACCCGCCTGGACCCCGCCAGGCTCCTCTGTCCATGGAATTTTCCAGGCAAGAATACTGGAGTGGGTTGCCATTTCCTTCTCCAGGGAATCTTCTTCTTGCATCTCTTGCGTTGGCAGGAGGATTCTTTACCACTGCACCTTCTGGGAAGCTCCAGGTCATTATCTGTCAAAGCTTAAGAATTTTATATGTGTGGCAAGATCAGTTAGCTTCCTTCTCTGCCCTGTTTCTGCCTACCTCCATCACCACTGACAGAGTGCCTGGGAGTCTTTGGCAAGATGAATAAAAAGATGGAAAACTTATTTTGGTGGAGGTGGGGTGGGCCGCATAATTAACCAGGTAGGTTCCTTTGTTCTCTAAAAGCTCCAGTCTGAAAAATCAAAAGGAGTCTAAGCTTCCCATAGCTAAGTGCCTGCCACTTCCTCTGCAGAATGGAGCCTTGGGTGATGACCCTGAGAACTCAACTTACAAATCTGGGATTTACAACCAAGACACCTATGTGAGAAAGGATGGTAGGTGATCACTGCGGTGAGACAAAGAGCCTGGAAAGAAAAGGCATGGCCAGGGGCTTGCCAGGTTGAAGGACTGCACTGCCCTTTGGACACGGAGTGGCTAGTTAGCCAAATGTAAGGTGACAGCTCGGGCAGCGCGTGCACCTAGTGTCCCGTGTGGTTGTTGTTCGTGGCCCAGTCGTGTCCGACTCTCTGCGACCCCATGGACTGCATACACCATGCTTCCCTGTCCTTCCCCTTCTACCGGAGTTTGCTCAAACTCACGTCCATTGAGTCAGTGATGCCATCCAACCACGTCATCCTCTGCTGCCCCCTTCTCCTCCCACCATCAATCTTTCCCATCAGCAGGATCTTTTCCAATGAGTTGGCTCTTCCCATCAGCCTAAACAGCATTATAACTAAGCATGTTACAAGCGCTCGATTGAGTGAAGTTTTACTCCATCAAAATGTTAAACTAGGAGAGCGATAGTCTAAGGGGCAAGGGAGATGGGATTAATTTTTGTTTGTCATGTCGTGCCGCTGCAGTATCTTAGTTCCAACCAGGGTTTGAATACTCACCCCCTGCAGTGGAAATCCAGAGTCTTAACTCCTGGACCACTAGGGAAGTCCCAGGATTAGTATTTTAACAGTCTCATTGTTGGTAGTGGTCCATTTTTGTTCTTGTGAAAGACTCTGACTATGAAAGTGTTAGTCACTCAGTCATGTCCAACTCTTTGTGACCCCATGGACTGTAGCCCACCAGGCTCCTCTGTTCATGGAATCCTTCAGGCAAGAATACTGGAGTGGGTAGCCATTGCTTTCTCCAGGGGATCTTTCCGACCCAGGACTCGAACTCGGGTCTCCCGCATTGCAGGCAGACTTTTTACTGTCTGAGTCAGAAGTCCAGCCCCAAATCTTTGATAACAGCTCTGGCTCTGCACTAGTTGACTTTTTGACCTCTTGCAGGTTCAACTGTATCCTCCTCTGGGAAAGATAATGTTTATGCCTTAACCCCTGGTACCTTTGAATCAGATTTATTAGAAAACAGGGTCTTTACAGATATAATCAAGATAAGATGAGGTCATACAAGATTGAAGTTGTCCCTAAATCCAGACTGGTGTCCTTATAAGGAGAGGGAGATGTGGAGTCAGGGACACACACAGAGATAAAGGCCGTGTGATGATGGAGGCAAAGACTGGAGTGATGCAAGCCGAGGACTGCTGGCCATCACCAAGAGCTATGAAGAGGCCAGGGAGGATCCTTCTCTAGAGGCTTCAGAGGGAGCACAGCCCTGCGGACACCTTGACTTCAGACTTCTGACCTCCTCAGCTGTCAGAGAATACATTTTTGCTGCATTAAGCCAAGCACTTGGTGGTGATTTGTTATGGCAACCCCAGGACACTGACATGACCTTAAGGAAGCGGCTTAACTTTTCTGGTCTCCTGCCTCAAGCCTGTATTGGGAGGGCTCCCTCTTCTCTACATCCTCATAGTGCCCTGTGTGAGCTTCCCCCAAAGTCACATGCAGCCTTCAGCAGTCTTTCTGTTCTTATGTGTTCAGTTTCCTTTCTAGAATCAGTCAACACTTCTCTGATTGCTGGGCTAATCTATTGATCTCATTTATTTCTCTGTCCCCGTGGCCATCCCAATACCAGGAACACAGTAGATGGTTGGCAAATATTTGGGGGTGTGTATAACTATTGGCAGCAATGCATAAGAGTAGTTTGTAATTACAGTAACAGAACACACCTTGCTAATGATTGTTACAAGTAAGGTTAAAACAGGACACTGGGCTATTAATTAGCCTTGGGTGAAGGCTGAAACAAAGAGGAAAAAGAGGGCAGCAAGCAGTGAGTTGTTGGGATGTGTATAGCAGTTGAAGACTCTAGAGACTTCTAGGCTAAAGACTCTAGAGGCTGACACAGAACATCCTCTGTGATCACAGAGAAGCTGCCAAGTGTTAACAGGTTGGCCAGTTTTACTTCCACGAAGTGACACATGTCAGGAATCTTCACACACTATTCACCTCCCCAGGCCTTTGTCTCACCAACCCGCTCACGGATCTCAGGAAAATGTCTTGTGGATACTGGTGATTAGAGCACCTTCATCCCAAGAGTAACTCTTTTCCAACTCTACCAATGTCAGTTTTACTGAACACAGAGCAATGAAAAGATCTGTTAGAAAGAAAATAGATAACTATGGGATGAGACAAGTCAAGGTCTAGTCCAGACTCTTGGATAGTATGAAACAGGACAAGAAGGTAGAAGGTGGTCCATCTTGAATAGAGTATATTATCTAGTTATTGTTTGTGCAGGAAGATGTGTGTGTGTAGAAAATACAGAGATTAAGGATGACGTACTATGTGCCAAGCCTTTCTCCTCTAACTCTTGCATTGGTAGATATATTTCCTCATTTTATTTTACAACAGTAGGGAGAGAATTTATGCACAGAATATATTCTCTTAACCATGTTAATTCAACCTGGTTTCTGACCACCCGCCCCCCAAAAAAGTGTGTTTTAGTTCCTGGGATAAGAATATATTTGATCTTTGCCCCCAGTTCCTGGCACAGAGCTAAAATTCTTGGATTTCCTGAGTGTTAAGGGTGAGAGGAGAGTCTTACTCCTAATAAGCCCCTTTAAACCATACCTGAGGGCTTCTCAGGCGGTGCTAGTGATAAAGGACCCTCCTGGCAATGCAGGAGACATAAGAGACACGGGTTTGATCCAGGGGTGGGGAGGATCCCCAGGAGGAGGGCATGGCAGGCCACTCCAATATTCTTGCCTGGAGAATCTCATGGTCAGAGGAGCCTGACACGCTACAGTCCATAGGGTTGCAAAGAATCAGACTCAACTGAAGTGACTTAGCACTCACACGCGCACACACGCAAAAACACCTGAGCTTAGAATAATGAGGTGATTTTTTTTTTTTGGTCCAAGGTTTATTGAAAATAATACAGTGCAGCAGAGTGATTCCAATGGCTCCGGCTGGTGTTATGATATCCATCCTAGCTGTAGGCCGAGTGACCTGCGGGTTGTTCAGACTGCCAAAGTCCAAGAGCTTCAGCTTTTTCCCAGTGTCAGGTCTAAGGGTAGGACTAATTGAAAGTACCCGCTGCAACCAGTGACACTGTGGGCATGGAATAGGAATCTTAGAATTCTCAGCAGCATGGTCAATGTTTGAAATCAGGGATTTATACCCGCTGCATCTGCCTTTTCACTACACACTCACTCCCCAGCTCTTTTGTTCTGTCTTGTATTTCTGAATCACTCTACTGAATTACTCTACATCCAGCAGAACAACTTTTACGTCTGGTACTAATACAAATTTTACTATTATCATTGTGATTTTCTTGTCGTTCCTGAGAAGGACAACACCTCCTCATTCCCTCCTCCTCCTCTTCCTCCTCATCTGTCCTCCTCTATAGCTAAAGCATCCTGGGGCCTCCCAACGCCCACCCAGGGCTTCCTACCTCCACTGCTCAGCCTCTCATTCCATGCCAGGCCTCAAGCCCTAAGCGCTAAGCCTTCTCCTGGTAGATGAGGTAAGAATGTTCCCCAGCGAGGAGAATAGCAGTTCCAGAGCAGGAAATGCAGAAGGCTGCTCCTGCTAAGGCCCTTCAGTCGTGTCCAACTCTGTGTGACCCCATAGACGGCAGCTCACCAGGCTTCCCCGTCCCTGGGATTCTCCAGGCAAGAATACTGGAGTGGGTTGCCATTTCCTTCTTCAGTGCATGAAAGGGAAAAGTGAAAGTGACGTCGCTCAGTCGTGACCGACTCTTGGCAATCCCATGGACTGCAGCCTACCAGGCTCCTCCATCCATGGGATTTTCCAGGCAAAAGTACTGGCGTGGGGTGCCATTCCTCCAAGCTGAGGTGCCAGAAGCACCATCAGAGAAAGTCTGGAGCCCAGGGACTATAGACAGCATGGGAGTGCCTTGTTAGAGAGGGTGCTGGGGATAAAACCATCATGCAGATCGGCAGGAGACAGAGGCCCACATCTTGAGGTGGGACCTGTCCAAGGGGACAAGAGGCATCCTTGAAAGAGACAGACAGAGGGCCTTGGAAGTCATGACAACCCATTCCTGTGCCTCTGTCTTGAGAAGTTTTCTCTGGGTTTGAGTCTCCTAGCTCAGGTTTCTAAGGCCCAGTGCTGGAAGGAGGGTGCTTCATTGCCCTAGCCCCAGCCTGGACCTTGCAGATGGCACCCATGAGCAACCTTCTCAATCCTGAACATGTCTTTCTGCAAGAGGGCAGGGTGGGCTGGCAGTTGGCTTCTCTGCCAATTCCTTCCAGCTCTGTACCTGTGTCTTAAAGATTCTCATGGAGTCTTGTTCTTTGATCAGACTCTCTTTTTCTCTTTTGAAGCTGTCCTAGCTCAGTTTTAGAATTTTAACCACAACTGTGTAGGACACTGAGCACCAAGGAATACAAGGACTCCCAGGCCTCTCACTGAAAGATGAAGAGATCCAGCAAGGAAGGAAAAGATTCTGGAGCTAACCCAGGAAATGAAATTCAAACAAGGGCCCATGATTTAGTGTACAAATTCCACATCGAAGAACTCAGGCTTGGGCTTCCCAGGTGGTCCAGTGGTTAAGAATTCACCTTGCAATGCAAGGGACAGTTCAATCCCTGGTCTGGGAAGATCCCACATGCTGTGGGGCAAGTGAGTGCATGCGTCACAACTAACGAGCCCACACTCTAGAGCCTATGCTCGGCAAGAGGGGAAGCCACCGCAATGAGAAGCCCACTTACCGCAACTAGAGAGTAGCCCCCCTCGCTGCAACTAGAGAAAGCCCGCATGCAGCCGCGAGGACCCAGCACAGCCAAAAAGATATAATTTTTTTTTTTTTTTTTTTTAAAGAACTCAGTCTCCTGCCAAGCCATGATTCTGTCCCAAACTCCATAAGAGCCCAGCTCTGGCAGTTGAATGAGGCACAAAAAGCATTATTGAATGCAGAAGCAGGACTCTTGTGTATTGCATGTTTTTTAATGGCAGGAGATGGTCAGTTTGTGTTCAAATATATTCATCTCCAAACTCTCTGGGATGACTGAAAGAGCTCAGTGGGGAGCTGAGTTGAGTCAAACTCAGATTAGAATTCCCATTCTTGTCCCATGACCTTCTTCCATCTGATTGTGCCATCTTGGGACATTCTCCAAATTTTCTAAACCAATATTTTTTTAATTGCAAAATAGGGGTGATTCTCAACTCACAGAGATCTTAGGGAGATATGATACAATATTACGTGATGATACAATATTACGTGATGATACAATGCTATATACTGCAAACCTAGGAGGTACTGAGCAGCCAGGTCCGTTCTGTACAGCTGCACAGGTTGTACACTGTGCAATGCCAAGGGTGTCACTTACACAGTTTTCACATCACCATTTGCTACAGCCTTGCCCCCAAATATCAGTTGCCTTCATCTCCTTTCCTCTAAATCAGAGTAAAGACTGAGTGAAAAGATTACAGAGAAGAGCCAGGGCAACTTTATAACTAAACAACCAGAAGAGATGTATTAAAGCAATAAGTGATATTCTTCTGATTCCTTTACTTGACAAAAGGGAGTCCGTTCATTCATCAGCCCAACGTTCAAATATCACTCACTAAGTGCTAGGCATGCTAGACCCACAGTAGGGGTTTGGTCTCCTTCCTTTTTTTTTTTTTTTTGGTCTTCTTTCTGTAGAGCTTTTTTCACACTTCCTCCCTGCACCCCACCACAGAATGAAAGCAAAATCTATTTCTATCCAAGACCATGTTATTGGCTCCATGAGGGGTCTCTTCCCAAACTCAGTCTGCATCTCTTCCCTGATCGCACACCAAGCCCCCTACTGTGTGCCCAGTCTGTCAGTGATCAGGGAGCAGACCTTTGGTGCTTGTTAATAAGAGAGATTTTGGGGTCACTGAAATATTCAGATCTATAGAACCTGGGCGCCAGGAAAGTCTGCAGAATTCCACGCAGCTTTGACTTTCCATCTGTCTCTTATGAGCCTGGCCATCTGCACTTACTCATGTTTCTTCCTAAAGCTGTCAAGAGATTCTTACAGTCAGGACTTTCCATTTGGACATTAGTCAAATGTGTGAGAGCTGAAAATAAATAATATATTTTGGAAGCAGACTTCTCTTCGCTGAGAGATAAAGTAGGAAATTTCTACTTAGCCCTGCACTTTGGGCATGGAAAAAATATAGGCAATTATTTTTCTTCCATTTTATACATGCTTTTCAAAATCATATATATATATATATTGCTTTCTCTTTGTCTCAAGTGCAACACAATTATGAGATCAATAATGCTTACCATTAATAATCAGACCTTTAGTTTTTCATTTCTACTAATTTGTTCAAAAATTTATTTTATTGAGATTTAGTTGATTTATAGAGCTTCCCAGGTGGTGCTAGTGCTAAGGAATCCACGCCAATGCAGAAGACTCAAGAGATACCTGGGTCAGGAAGATCCCCTGGGTCAGGAAGATCCCCTGGAGGAGGAAATGGCAAGCCACTCCAGTATTCTTGCCTGGAGAATTTCATGGACAGAGGAGCCTGGCAGGTGATTGATTTATAATATTGTGTTAATTTCTGCTGGAGAGCTAAGTGATTAAGATATATAAATATAAATATATATATATTCTTTTTCATATTCTTTTCAATTAGGGTTTATCACAGCATACCAACTATGGTTCCTTGTGCTGTACAGTAAGACCTTGTTTATCCAGCCTATACATAATAGTTTGCACCTTCTAATCACAAACTCCCAATCCATCCTTCTCCAAACCCCTCTTTCCCTTGGCAACCACGAGTCTCTTCTCTAGATCTGTGTGTCTGTTTCTGCTTAGTTTGTAAGTTCGTTTGTGTTGCATTGTAGATTCCACATGTAAACAATATCGTATGGTATTTGTCTTTCTCTGCCTGACTTACTTCACTTAGTATGATAATCTCTAGATCCATCCTTTGTGCTGCAAATGGCATTCTTTTTCTTTTTTATGGATGAGTAGTTTTTCTTGTATGTATGGACCACATCTTCTTTATCCATTCATCTGTCAATAGACATTTAGATTATTTCTACTAACTTCTGTATAACAATTTTAAAATGCAATTAATTGCATCAATACACAGAGATGTAGAAAGACATCATTCAAACCCACCTGGAGCTTGGCAGGTAGTGCCACCCTGCTCAGTCCTACCCAATAATTTATCAAAAACTCACATGGTGAAATATTATACAGCCATTAAGATAAAGTGGTATGCATGCATTTATGCACAGAAATATGTACAACACACTATTAAATAAAAAGCAGGCTATAAAACAGTATATAAAATAAAGTCTCACTTTAATTGTATACTGTTGTTTAGGATGTAAACAGCTAATATTTACTGAACACTTACAAAGTACCGGGCACTAATTTAGGATTTTACTCATGTTATCTCATTTGATCCTCCTAGAATACTGCAAGGAAGATACTGTTTTTATCCCAATTATATAGGTGAGAAAATTGAATCAAAGTTTAAGTGAATTCTCTAGATCACAGAATCTGTAAGTGATGAGCTCTTACTCTGGACCCCTATGCTCTTAGCTACCAGGCTATATAGATATTTAAACCTCCTGAAAGTCTAAGGCAAGATTAATAGTGGTTATTTATTGAAATGGGTCATTTTCTTTTTTAAGCTTATCTGTTTTATATATAATATGTGTGTGTCTGTGTGTGACTATTAAAATCTATAAAAAATATATAATCCATATGTATGGATATAGAGAAAATTTTACATGTATATATATATATTTGTGAAGTGACTATCTTACATTGGAAAAATAATAACAATTAGGAAAAATAATACGATCTGAGAAAGGAATTTTATAAATCTTTACTTCTGTCTATTGAGTTCTAGATGCGTTTCAGGGTCACTCTGTAGCACTGTATTTCATCTGCCTGTAATCTTTTTAAATACTCCAAAGCCTAACTGTTTAGTTGCTTAATGAAAGAGATTCCCTTTGAGATTCTTTAACAAGTTATTAATGCCTTTCAAAAAGAGCTGAGTAACCAGTTAAGTGGAATTACAAAGGCATGACCATTTGCCATTATAAGTCAATTCTGATATTTTCAGACTTCTTAATTGGCTGTGCTTTTTCCGACTCTGGGGCAAACGAACATCTCACACTTCTCAATTTGTCAGCACAAAAGAAAATCGTTGTAAAGCTTCGCATCCTGATATGTATTTCATTGTGAGAGGCTGGAAAACATACCCTTTCAAATGCTGAACAGACATTTTTACAAAAGGTCATGCTGACCATTGGAAAATTAGCGGGTGTATATAACTCTATTCATCTTAGCAGTTCAATTAATCTTACAGTTTTAGGGTATGTGAGTGAGGTGGAAGGGAGCAAAATCAATATGATGCCGAGAGTACAATCTCTGAATTTGAAGCAGCTCTGGCTTCTGAAGATCAGAGGAAAATGATTCGTGAATGTGCCAGCACTGTGGCTCTATGGAATGTTATCATCAGTGGGTCTGTCCATGGCCATTACCTAATAGCTAGTCATTTCTGTGTGAGCTTAGGGCTTAGATCCAGGAGTCTGGCATCATCTTTGGGCAGGTTACACTTGGAAACAGAGTTCTCACTCTTTAGTCCATAGCCTTAGCTCATTTATCTTTAAGGTTTATTGCCAGAGATATAGGACAACTGAATATTTTTAAGAGCATTTGGGGGCATGAAAATAAGATTCTCAGGATTCCTGCTCTTTGTCATAGCAATTGCATTCTAAATGCTGGAAGAGATGTGGGTACCAGCTGGGGCCCCCAAGCAAGAAGCCTGCCCAATAATAATAGCTGCATTTATACTTCCCTGGTAGAAGTCATCACAGCCTGCCTGGTATTAGCTGTGTGTAGTTGTGGATCAAAGCTGTAATAACAGTAATAAGAGTGGCTATAATGATTTCCTGCTACGTGCCACATGTTAGTAAGCTCTTTACATATGCTGCTCCATTAATTTCATCTCATCACCTGATGATACACTCCTCCTTATTATCCCCATTTGTTCTTGAGAACGTGGGGGCTCTGACAGGCAAAGTCACTTGCTCAAGGTTACCAAAGCTGCCGCAGAAGAGCAGAGTCGAGACTCATGACCAAATCTGCCCAAACCCAAAGCCCTGAGTGCCAAATCTCTATGCCACGTTGTCTCTGCAGAGTCCCCAGGTGCAGTATGCTGCAGCACAGCTAGTGGCAGGGGGTGATGTGGCGGGTGGGAGAAGAAGGGGTCATCATAGCAGCAAACCTGGGGAGTTTATTTCCAGTTTATTGTCCGCTACCTCCAACTCCTATAAACCCAATACAGTTCTGGGGAGAAGTTAGGGACTGACAGTTACTCTTAACCATAAGAGAAAAGTTCTGCTGCCCTCTGTAGGAGAGGAATAGCAAAATAGGAAGATGGATTAAGAGGTGTGTGTGTGCGCTAAGTTGCTTCAGTTGTGTCTGACTCTTTGCAATCCTATGGACTGTAGCCTGCCAGGTTCCTCTGTCCACGGGATTCTCCAAGCAAGAATACTGGATGGGCTGCCATTTCCTTCTCCAGGGGAGAAGGATCTTCGTGACCCAGGGATCGAACCTGTGTCTCCTGCACCTCCTGCATTGGAAGGTGGGTTCTTTACCACTACCGCCCCCTGGGTTAAGACACCATGTCGTTGTTTAGTTGCTAAATCGTGTCATCCTGTCCGATTCCTTTGTGACCCCATAGACTGTCGCCCATCAAGCTCCTCTATCCACGGGATTTCCCTGGCAAGAATATTGGAGTGGGTTGCCGTTTCCTTCTCTGGGGGATCTTCTCAGACCAGGGACCAAACCCATATCTCCTGCATTGACAGGTATATTCTTTATCACTGAGCCACCAGGGAAATCCAAGACACGTGTGCCTCCATTAAAATGCAGCTATCAAATGTGATGATCTTGAGCAATGGTTCAGCAACATGACTGTCAAGAACCATGAGGAGCCAAGACTTTTCTCCCTTTGTAAATTAACAAGTATCCATCTTTTAATGGTTGTAGGCAGAAGATATATACCCCTGGGTCAGAGACAAGGGACTCTATTACTCACAGCAATAGCAATAGCCAGAACATCAGGATTTGTTTTCCTGCCAACTTCCTGAGCCCTAATTATGCCTGCACTGCCGTCAACAATGCGCTGCATTTTCCGAGGAGATTCTGAGCTTAGGAAACCCCTGCCCTTTGCTCCAGGGAGAGAAACCACCTCTATCCTCCAAGGTTGTAAGCAAAACTGATCTTTGCTCTGAGGAGAGACACTATCTCTGTCCTCCAAGGTTGTTTGATGTATAAATGTCCTTGAAAAAATTATCTGGGACAAAAGAGCAAAGTGCCCCTGTTCCCAAGATGAGCAGGAATGTGAGAGATTCATGGGGAATTATTTCCCAGCGATGAAAACACTGACAATATATTGTTTAGGAAGAAGTCAGAGAGCAGTGTAACCTCATTTTTGTAAAATGTTTAAATTTGTGTATATAGCTATGCAGAAAAGTATGGAAGAAAATTCATCCAGATATCAATGGAAGATTTTTGTTGTTATTTTTTTGTTAGTTATAAAGTCACATTTTTCTAATGAACATGGATTACTCGTGAAATAAAAAAAATTTAAATTTTAAAAGGTGGTTCCCAAATGTCAATTTAATAACTGAGGGAGCCCCTAGCCTGTCCCTACTCATTTCCATTTGGGCATACAAAACATAGTGTCGAATCATATCTTAGGGAAGATAAGTACACATTTAATATTTTTACAAAAGACTTGCCTGTTGACAGCACCTCTGGGGAGTTGTTGACAAGCGCATACCTCCTCAAACAATGCAAACCACGTCCATATCAGAGCTGCCTGAGAATTTTCGTTTTCCACGATGCCATGTTACTTCCTGCCTGCCTGAGAAAGTAGCAAGTATAATGCAAGTGTGTTAAAGGACTTTCTCTCTTTTACCCATTTTTGCCAAATATGTTGGAAATGTTTAAAATGTTTTTCATATTTACATGGGCTTCATGAATGTAAATAGATTTCTCCAAAGTCAGCTTTCCTTCTCCTGCATGCATTTGCTCTGTAAGTGTTGTGAATGCTTTATAGTAACCATTATGGTTTTCCACATTTTTTTATGCTTAGTCCACACTGCAAACTTTGGTTTGGTTTAATGGTTTGGACACACACACACATACACACACGTACATACACAGAGTTTCTCATATTTAAACAGGAATAATAATTATCTTACAAAGAGTGGGTAGGATGCAAAAAAAAAGAGATAAGATTCTCTGGTACAAAGTCTGGCACATAATTGTTACACGATTCCAAATTTTCTACAGCTACTAAATAGTATTTCATAATTGACAGAAAATATATGCAAATGTTTATTTTTAAATTTCTTCAATTTTTCCACAATTGACAATTCAATGAATGGGTCTGTGTGTATGTGTCCCAACTGTTGCTGTTCAGTTACTAAGCTGTATCCAACTCTTTGTGACCCCATGGACTGCAGCACACCGGGCTTCCCTGTCCTTCACTATCTCCCAGGGTTTGCTCAAACTCATGTCCAATGTACATATGTATATACACACACATGTATACTGTTTGAAAGCATAGAAAGTATATTTTCTAGTAGCTGCATTTAAGAGCTCTCAAACTGTTCATCTCAAGAAAAGAGATCACCTTTTAATAAGCATTTCAGCTTATGATGGGTACCTGCATAAACTGATCATTCGTTTTTTAAACTGATTTCCTGGGATCAACCAGCACTTAATTAACTTACTCCATCACAGCAGAGCATCAGGAGAGAGAGTGTGTTTCTCATTTTCCTGGGGCTGTCTCACAGTTTTGTTAAGATATTTGGTGGCAAATATCAGAAACTGATTTTGAATGAGCTAAAGTACAGGGTGGGATTTCCTTGAAGACACTGAGGTAGTAACCTCTGAGATCAAAGAAGAGGCCAAGAGGCACAGAGGTCAGGAGGGAGGAGAAAAGGAGAACTCTCTCAGACCCCAGTTGGTGGGCTTCCCTGCTGGAGCCTGGTCGTCCTCATCTCTCAGCTATATTTCCCACATGTGCTGTTTCTCGGTGTCAGTTCTCAAGAGAGAGGAGCTGAGTGATCCAGCGTGGGTCGGGTGTCCACGCCTGCTCCATCATCTCTGACCAGGAAAGCAGGGTCTCATCATAGAACCATGGCTGCTGGGGGTCCCAGTGTGCGTGTACGTGTTTTTGTGTAGGTGTGCTTAGGTGTGAGTGACCAGGGTTCTGTGATGCAGGCAGTGGTTCTCAGGGATCTGTGACTGGACTGACATCCCCAAATGTCTTCTCCACACACACAGTTTTTGCTGTAGAGAGGTAGAAACTTCCCTTCCTCCTATAATTTAACAATATTGTTCATAGGTCACCTCCTCTCTCTGGATCTTGGTATCCTAAGAGGGACGTTGCACAGGTGATACCTAAGCAGCCTTGGAGCTTTAACCAAGCACACCCACAATAGTTCATCCAGCACCTGGGGAGTCTGTTTCAGTGGAAAATTCAGCTGTTCAGGGTGGGTGACAGGTTCCACTTGGAAATACCTACTGTCTTTTGTAAAGGGATGACCAAGAATGAATCATGTTTCAAACAGATATTCTTTTAAAAGAATAACCTTTAAATTGCTTCCACGTCCTAGCTATTGTAAACAGTGTTGCAACGAACACTGGGTGGCATGTGCTTTTCAAACTACGGTTTTCTCAGGGTATATGCCCGATAGTGGGATTGCTAGGTCAGCTAGTGGAAGCTGTTGTATGGCACAGGGCACTCAACTCAGCGCTCTGTGATGACCTAGATGGAGGGTGAGATGGGGTGGGGAGGGCGGGAGGCCCAGGAGGGAGGAGATATGTGTATACACATGGCTGATTCACTTCATTGTACAGTGGAAACTAATACAACATTGTAAAGCAACCATACCCCAGTTAAAAAAATAATAATAGTACTTCCCTGGTGGTACAGTGGATGAAAATCTGCCTGCCAATGCAGGGGACACGGGTTCGATCCCTGGTCCAGGAAGATTCCACCTGCCGTGGAGCAACTAAGCCCATGCACGATTACTGAAGCCCTCACACCCTAGCGCCAGTGAGCCACGACAAGAAAAGGAGCCCGTGGACCACAGCAAAGAGTAGCCTCTGCTTGCCGCAACTAGAGAAAGCCTACGTGCAGCAATGAAGATTCAGCACAGCCAAAATTAAAGTTAATTAATTAAAAAATGACAGTAGAAGAATGATATGCTGTAGTAAGCCTGTGATTGCCTGCATGCCTGTACCAGCTCATCTTTGCTGTAGTCCACTTCCGTGCAATTAATCAACCCTGGCCTGCAATGGGCTGGAAGGAGATGAGTGAGACTTAGCCACTGGCCGAAGTCAGGGACCCATGTATTGATCTTGTGTCTGCCTTTATTACTGATGGAGACTTGGGTGCATAGTATCAAGTGTCAGGACTTTGATTTCCTCATCTTTAAACTGGGATCCAAATCCCCATCTTTTCAAGGAGCTGGGAGAAGGCAGATGGAGTAATACATGTGGACATACTTTGGACGTCGAAAAGTTCTATGCAAATGTTAAATATATTCTCCATTTTAAAATCTGCCTGCCATGTCTCTTGGGTGTGTTAAACCACATGCATCTGTGCTTCTAATCAATCCCACTTGAGACCCCACTTTCTCTGGGCCATGTGGCAGAGGAACAAAATCTGTGATTATTTTCTTTGAACTACTCTTTCATTTTAGAAACTGCGACATCTTCAGAGAAAATAAATATTCTGTGATATTCACAGCTGTACCCCTATGAGAGTAATTAAGAGAATCTCAGAGGCAAAGTTATATATAAAATATCCCCAGGAGAGTCATTTTCCACTGAACTATTCCATAAAGATGAGAATCACTTCTCATACCCCCACCTGCCCCAATCTCATTCCTGCAGACACAAAATACTTGTAGTGTTATTGAGGTTACTTGTATTGTGCTACAAATATGAATATTACTTAGTTTTCTTGGCCTGTAAGATTTAATATTTATACATATAGCGTCAATCTTTCTGATGGCTCACTGGGAAAAGAATCTGCCTGCAACGCAGGAGACACAGGAGACATGAGTTCCATTCCTAGATCAGGAAGATTCCCCTGGAGAAACAAATGGCAAGCCACTCCAGTGTTCTTGCTTGGAAAATCCCATGGACAGAGGAGCCTGTTGGGCTACAGTCCATGGGGTCGAAGAGTCGGACACAACTTAGCAACTGAGTGTGCACATGTATAGGGTCACCACAAATAATTAAATATCATTCAAAAAAGGTAAATAATTTGTTTTCCTGCAAAAAGTAGCCTTAAACCTATAAAAGAAACTTTCCAGTCCATGGGTTCGCAAAAAGCAGGACACGACTGAGCAACTGAACAACAACAACTCTGAAGAGAGTTCATCCCTCTTGACTCTCAAAGGAAATTAAAATTTCTGACCATGGACTTGAAGTACATCCTTCTGTGATGAACCCATCTGTCCTGGACCAACCCATCTCGTAGGGAGTGTGAATGATCATGCAAATTGTTTCACAAGCCTCATTGTCTGGCAGCTGAAATTCCAAAGACAAGATCATTGGCATCATCGACAGCTACAGAGGGGTTAAGGAGGATTAGAAAGGGCATTTGTGGGACTTCTCTTGTGGTCCAGTGGTTAAGAATCCACCTTGCAATGAAGAGGACGCAGGTTCGATCTCTTATCAGAGAACTAAGATTCCACACATGGTGGAGCAACTGAGCCTGCACACCACAACCACTGAAACCCGGGTGCTCTGGAGCCGGTGAGTCACAGCTAGACAGTCCATGCGCTGAGACAGAAGATCCTACGCGCCCCAACTACAGCCTGATGCAGACCAATAAATAAAATAATTAAAAATATAAAAGATACACCTTTTTTAAAAAGGCATTTGTTTATAGAGGAGGTGGCCATCAGTGATTTCAGTGACATCTGTCCACCCTGGTCAAATAACAGGACACAGAAACCCGAACGCAAGGACGTCAGGCTGGTTGGGATGCTGAGGAAGTGGAGGCAGAGGTACCCACTTGCCTGATAGACACATTAGCAATGAAAGGAAGGAGAATAATACAGGAAAGCCTCAAGGAAGGTGAGGTATTTATTTTCTTAGTTACTTACAGCCAAAACATGTCCTTGTTTCAGGGTCAAGGAGAAGGAGCTAATGAGATCCACCAGCTGTAAGCTGTGTAACCTTGGACAAGTTACCTGACTTTTCTGAGCCTAAAAATCTGCTTCCATAAAGTAGATATAATGATACTGCATATTGATACTATATGTTTCATTGGTAATGTGATAATTCGTGAATACTTAGCTTTACATTGTATATGGCACACTTTAAGCGATTGACAAATAAGATGATGATTAACAAAGGGAAAGAGCTGGAGGGGGAAGAAAAAGAGGTAGCCCGAGCAGAAACTGAGAGGGAGGAGGAGAAGGAGATGGTATTGGGAAGGCTGGAAAGGATGCTCTACAACAGATGGAAAAGGGATGGATGAAAGTTTACACAAAGAGGTACTCTCTTGCTAAAGAGGGGGCCAGGAGGGGAGCCTTCTGAGGGTCATTCCTCATTTCCTTAACAAAGGACACATGGTTTTCTTTGAAACAGTAGCAAGAAGAACACAGTTAGAAGAGAGAAAAAGGTTCAGGATTGCTGACGTGAAGCGCATACTAAGACTCCACAAGAGGGGAACACGTTTATAGAGTAGCCATGAGAGTCCATTCGAATCAGAAAGGAAGTCTGGGTCAGAAGTGCAGGTGAGGGCAGAGAAGAGGTGCAAGGGAGACAGGAGAATGGAGTGGAGGTGAGGACAGCCTGTCTGTCTTTTTTTTGTCTTTTCTTTTTCTTCTTCCCTCCTTCTCCCTCCCTCCATCTCCAGCCCTTCATTCCTTCTTTCCTTCTACCTTAATGGGTAATAGATCGTAGATAGAGTTCTTAATTGTTCCTTCTGTATTTTCTATCATCTTGTAAATCTTAAAGTTTGGATGTCCAATTTGTAGGTTCTTGTGGATATACTGAGCTCTTTGGAAGAAGGAGCTGTAAAAGGGGAAATAACAGCAAAATTAATGTCAAAAGTTATTATAATATGCAGCCTGAAAATGGATCCCAGAGCCAGAGAAGCTTAGGTATCACAAAGAAAAATGTAAGCTTAGTTGGAAATCTCTCCAGACTCGTATCTTCACACACTATTTACTTTGTTCTGGGGTTTTCCTTGTGATTAGGTTATTAAAATGCAATAACTCACTTTCAGACTACTGAGGCAATATTTTTTTTCTCACGCAAAACATAAAGTTAGAATTAAAAACATGACTTCACATATAATCTAAAATACTTTCAAATGCATATACCAATTTATTGAGGAAATGTTTTAGTGAGAACTGGCTATACGCTAGGAATTGTGCATTTAATGGGGAGATAAGTCTCATGGTTCCTATGATCATGGGCATCCATCATCTTTAGAAGAAATTCCATTTCTGGACAACATGGCAAATTAACAAAAGTAAGACCTTACTCTACCAGGGCTTCCCTGGTAGCTCAACTGGTAAAGAATCTGCCTGGAATGCTGAAGACCCCAGTTCGATTCCTGGGTTGGGAAGATCTGATGGAGAAGGGATAGGCTACCCATTCCAATATTCTTGGGCTTCCCTGGTGGGTCAGCTGGTAAAGAATCCACCTGCAATGTGGGAGACCTAGGTTCAATCCATGGGTTGGGAAGAACCCCTGGAGAAGGGAAAGGCTACCCACTCCAATGTTCTGGCCTGGAGGATTCCATGGACTGTATAGTCACTGGGGTGGCAAAGAGTCAAACACGACTGAGTGACTTTCACTTTGAAACCCTACTGTGGACACATTAAGGAAAAAAAGCAAAAGATATGTGGATGGGTCCTAGCACTTAACATCAAAACCATGAAAACCTATGGAAGACAGAAGGTGGATAAGTCCTTGTGTGGAAGGCAAGTGACAACCCAGATCAGGAGGAGCCCAGGGATGTAGGTAGGAGGTGTTTGGCAGGGCTGGCGGAGTGTGCCTTTTCCATTTCCCACTTTGACCTCAGTAGACTACTGACACTTGTTCCTTTAGTGGCAAATCAGCTCCCCAGCACAGCACTCATCAGAGGTCGCTCAGTGTCACTGGGGCAGCGCCAGAGCCCCTCTGTGGTGATGAAAAACACGGAGAGGCTGGCCATCCCCTGAATATTTCCCCCTCCAATCTGCCAATGTCAAAGCAAAAAGGGATAATCTTTGGGAATAAGCAGTTCCCCAGGTTGTCTGAGGTGGGAGTCCCTGGGGAGTATGAGGGTGGGGTGGGGTGGGAGGAAAGGGGAGACGTGCATTGGGAGTGGCTGATTCCTATTTGCAGAATCTGCTAAAATCTGTCCAGAAACACTCCCTACCTCACAGCCATATCTTTGACTTTCCATCTGGTACACATTACATCAACTCTAATTCCCTAGGCAACATGCATAGCCAGAGAGAAATAACAAGACTTCTGCAGAGCACACATATCCTGAAAGGCTACATACTGAAAACCTCTACTGGAGAATTTTAAATAAGCCTGACAAATATCATCTAAAAAAAAAAAAGGGAGGAGATATTTGAAACACAAAGTAAGAAAATGAAGTTGTACAAGAAGAGATGGGAGATCCGAAGCATGATAAATGGAAATGTAGAAATGAAAAGCCTAATAAATGAGTAAGAGAGTGGAATGGATACATCCAAAGAAGACAGACTGATTCAGGAGAGAGAAATGAGGTGTGGGAAGAATGGGTGAGGAAAGGAATTAACACATTTTATTTCTGTGTAGATTTGCAATGACTTCCTATTACTTCTCCCTTACAAAATAAAAAGCATAGCCATAAGAACCAAAACAAAAACCTTAGATGAGACCAAGAAGACAGGATGAGGCAGAACGAGATGGATGAAAGTGTGTGAATGCTCTTCTAAGGGAAAAAACATCAATAATAATTATACAAATAGCAGATAAAATCTAATTAATTAATTATATAATAAAACCCATGCATTTTGGTAAGGGGAGGGGAGAAGGGATGAAGAGTGAAGCGGGAGAGACTGTTCCCTTATTAAACTTTGGGGGAAAAAATACATTCTCAAGTACATATAAAATACGTAAATCATTCAGAATGTGTCCCTTTAGATCAAATAAACCTTCTCTTGGACCTAATTTCTGAAATCTGTGTTCAGTTTAAGGTCTTATTTCCAATGACTCCTTCTCAGAATCTGACCCTTCCATACTCAAGTCACACTTCAGGAATACCTAAATGCAAATTATAAAGACATTCTTGGGATATTGTTTCCACTATTTTTTCCAAATCCTCTCTTTATCATTAGATTTTGGGTTACAAACCCTCCTGGGGAAGTTTCCGTGCCGTTGGTGTTTCTGAGCCTGGTTCATTGACTAAGAGGACGACTCATAACCAGAATGATACAAGCGCCACTCTGCAGGATCACTTCCTCCCATCGCTCCAGTTCCTGGCCCTTTTCTCCACGATGACTTTTATCACAGTGTTTCATCTGAATTCAGTTCATTGGTCTTCCTCTAACTAGCTGAAAGTGTCTCATTATCAGCCCATGCCTGGTCAATTATCGGATTACCTCCAGTATCAATCAACAAGACATCTCCTCTGATTTAATTTGTAGGCTCACAGCACCGAGACAGCATGGGGGTGCTTCGCTGTCAGAGATTTATTAGGGAGAGAGGATTTATTGCCCTGTCAGCAATATTTCCTTCATCCTTATCAGCTTCTCATTAGAGTTGGTTAAACTGCCATTGTGATGCACACTATAGACTGGGCTTCCACTGGAAAGGTGTTTTGTACTCTGGGGGACTCAGTGATATCATCAGCGTGAAAGGAATAACTTTAGGAATCCCATGGAGAGCACTGAGGATAACAGACTGGGGAAGGGTGATGGGAGGCTTGGAATCTCCTTTATGCTTTGGGGTAACTGACCTTAATGATTGATGTTTAGAAAGATCAAATTAGACCTTGAATTAAAGTTTTCTCTACAAAAGTGATGTCAAATTTCTGGACTCATTTTTTTTTTTAAATGCAGTCAGTAATTGGGTACAGTTGAATCTTTAAAAGGACAAGGTTTTTAAACAAATTGTGCTTCTTCATTTGGTTACATTTCTTTTCAACTCAAGGTTTTAAGAACTTCATGCGTTCAGCTTTTTACTGAGTACCTGTTATATTCAGGGTTTGTGCTAGGTATTAGGGATATTGTTGCAGTGAAAAGGGAAAAAGAAGAATGAGTATTTCTTTTTCCCTTTCCTGAGAACAAAGAATATGAAGAGAACAGTGGGCAGGCCCGAAGAACAGTGAGCATACCTACTATTTTTACTTAATACGCTCCTAACTCTGAAGGTCTGTAACTAAGCTTGCTTTTCTGCCCCCTAACTCTGCAGGAGCTATACTTTCCACCTATTTCCATTTGATTCTGTGCTAAATACATCCCCTATCTGGTGTTTTTCTGGGCTCCAAAATCACTGCAGATGGTGACTGCAGCCATGAAATTAAAAGACGCTTACTCCTTGGAAGGAAAGTTATGACCAACCTAGATAGCATATTCAAAAGCAGAGACATCACTTTGCCAACAAAGGTTTGCCTAGTCAAGGCTATGGTCTTTCCTGTGGTCATTTATGGATGTGAGAGCTGGACTGTGAAGAAGGCTGAGCACCAAAGAATAGATGCTTTTGAACTGTGGTGTTGGAGAAGACTCTTGAGAGTCCCTTGGACTGCAAGGAGATCCAACCAGTCCATTCTGAAGGAGATCAGCCCTGGGATTTCTTTGGAGGGAATGATGCTAAAGCTGAAACTCCAGTATTTTGGCCACCTCATGCGAAAAGTTGACTCATTGGAGAAGACTCTGATGCTGGGAGGGATTGGGGGCAGGAGGAGAAGGGGACGACAGAGGATGAGATGGCTGGATGGCATCACTGACTCGATGGTCACTTGAGTCTGAGTGACCTCTGGGAGTTGGTGATGGACAGGGAGGCCTGGCGTGCTGCAGTTCAGGGGGTTGCAAAGAGTCGGACACGACTGAGCAACTGATCTGATCTGATCTGATCTGGTGTTTACCCTTACAACACCCTTCCCCTTATAGCTACAAATCAGAAGGGGGGCTGCAGAGCCACCAAAATGCCAGACTCAATTAGTGGGTTTCTGTTGCCAGTTTATGACTGTCTTTGAAACAATGCAAGAGGAAGAAATCAAGATCACCTTTGTTCCTCATCACTGACTCCTGACTGCGAGGCCTTGTCTTATACAAGCCCCTAGACTCCTCATGGAGCAGGAGTGGGTAGGGGGTGGGCACAGTTCTTAAGGCATGAGCCTACTGTTTTCCCCTCTCAGCTGGCTGAGAATAAAAGTAACCTTTCTATTTCCCCAAAAATCTGTCTCTGTATTTTTCATTCAGCTTTAGTGGGCAGAGAAGGCCAAAATTTTGGCCAGCAAGAATACTAGGCAAAGTATCTTGATTTGTTTATCTGAAAAGAGGAGAGTGATAGAATTCTCTGAAGCTCTTCTGGGGCTTCCTGGGTGACTCAGTGGTAAAGAATCTGCCTGCCAATGTAGGAGATAAAGAAGACAGGAGTTTGATCCCTGGGTTGGGAATAGCCCCTGGAGAAAGAAATGGCTGCCCACTCCAGCATTCTTGCCTTGGCAAGCCCATGGACAGAGGAGTCTGGAGGGCCACAGTCTATGGGGTCGCAAAGAGTCAGTCATGACTGAGCAATTGAGCATGTGCACACGCATGCACCACAAAGCTCTTCTAATAGATAAGACCTTTGATTCTGACTGTGCTCTGAAAAAGAATGAAATAAAAGCTGTACCTTCTCTTAGAAAAACTTCTTGAACAGATATAGTGAATTTCTCAGGATATGCTCTTTGCTTATCTTCCCCCATCTCAACTAGGAAATACCAGTGGGTGTTTAATTCAGGCTCTGAATAGAATATATTATTTGAATTCTCTTTTTCTCAGCAGAGGTACAGGAAGCAAACCGACCAAACCCATGAAAGAAACTATAGTTGACCCTTGAACAACGTGGGGTTAGGGGCGCTCATCCTCCGTGCTGTAGAAAATCCGCTTATAACTTACGCTGATCTCTTCAAATTTGTGGTTCTGCCTTAGAAGATTCAATGAGCTTGGGATTATGTACTGCTGTAGTATTTCTTATTGAAAAAAAAATCTGAGTATAAGTGGACTCATGTAGTTCAAACCCATGTTGTTCAAGTGTATATTACTATTTTAGGTATTCACTTTTCTATTTTTTTTGTTATGAACCTATTTCTATATTAACAATTTTAGATGGAAAAGCATCAAAGGAAAGATATAAACATCTGAATGCAGAGTTCCAAAGAATAGCAAGAAGAGATAAGAAAGCCTTCTTCAGCGATCAATGCAAAGAAATAGAGGAAAACAACAGAATGGGAAAGACTAAGGATCTCTTCAAGAAAATCAGAGATACCAAAGGAACATTTCATGCAAAGATGGGCTCGATAAAGGACAGAAATGGTATGGACCTAACAGAAGCAGAAGATATTAAGAAGAGATGGCAAGAATACACTGAAGAACTGTACAAAAAAGATCTTCAAGACCCAGATAATCAGGATGGTGTGATCACTGACCTAGAGCTGGACATCCTGGAATGTGAAGTCAAGTGGGCCTTAGAAAGCATCACTACGAACAAAGCTAGTGGAGGTGAGGGAATTCCAGTTGAGTTATTCCAAATCCTGAAAGATGATGCTGTGAAAGTGCTGCATTCAATATGCCAGCAAATTTGGAAAACTCAGCAGTGGCCACAGGACTGGAAATGGGCAGTTTTCATTCCAACCCCAAAGAAAGGCAATGCCAAAGAATGCTCAAACTACCGAACAATTGCACTCATCTCACATGCTAGTAAAGTAATGCTCAAAATTCTCCAAGCCAGGCTTCAGCAATATGTGAACCGTGAACTTCCTGATGTTCAAGCTGGATTTAGAAAAGGCAGAGGAACCAGAGATCAAATTGCCAACATCCGCTGGATCATCGAACAAGCAAGAGAGTTCCAGAAAAACATCTATTTCTGCTTTATTGACTATGCCAAAGCCTTTGACTGTGGATCACAATTAACTGTGGAAAATTCTGAAAGAGATGGGAATACCAGACCACCTGATCTGCCTCTTAAGAAATCTGTATGCAGGTCAGAAAGCAACAGTTAGAACTGGACATGGAACAACAGACTGGTTCCAAATAGGAAAAGGAGTTCGTCAAGGCTGTATATTGTCACCCTGTTTATTTAACTTATATGCAGAGTACATCATGAGAAATGCTGGACTGGAAGAAACACAAGCTGGAATCAAGATTGCTGGGAGAAATACCAATAACCTCAGATATGCGGATGACACCACCCTTATGGCAGAAGAAGAGAAACTAAAAAGCCTCTTGATGAAAGTGCAGTGGAGAGTGAAAAATTTGGCTTAAAGCTCAACATTCAGAAAAAGAAGATCATGGTATCTGGTCCCATCACTTCATGGGAAATAGATGGGGAAACAGTGGAAACAGTGTCAGACTTTATTTTTCTGGGCTCCAAAATCCCTGCAGATGGTGACTGCAGCCATGAAATTAAAAGACGCTTACTCCTTGGAAGGAAAGTTATGACCAACCTAGATAGCATATTCAAAAGCAGAGACATTACTTTGTCAACAAAGGTTTGTCTAGTCAAGGCTATGGTTTTTCCTGTGGTCATGTATGGATGTGAGAGCTGGACTGTGAAGAAGGCTGAGCGCCAAAGAATAGATGCTTTTGAACTGTGGTGTTGGAGAAGACTCTTGAGAGTCCCTTGGACTGCAAGGAGATCCAACCAGTCCATTCTGAAGGAGATCAATCCTGGAATTTCTTTGGAAGGAATGATGCTAAAGCTGAAACTCCAGTATTTTGGCCACCTCATGAGAAGAGTTGACTCATTGGAGAAGACTCTGAGGCTGGGAGGGATTGAGGGCAGGAGGAGAAGGGGACGACAGAGGATGAGATGGCTGGATGGCATCACTGACTCGATGAATGTGAGTCTGAGTGACCTCCGAGAGCTGGTGATGGACAGGGAGGCCTGGAGTGCTGCAGTTCATGGGGTCGCAAAGAGTCGGACACGACTGAGCGACTGATCTGATCTGATCTGAATGCATTTGATAAGAGATTTTCTAGATCTCATTTGTTTCTATTCAGACAGCAAACATAAAGAGTTGTAGAGAAATTAAGGTGATAAGTAGCATAGGGCAAGGGGAGTCAGGAGTCTGGAAGGTGGAGGCAGGGTTCGATTAGGGTGGTCAGCGTGGGTCTCATGGAGAAGGTGACAGTGGAGCAAAATCTTTAACATGTAAAGAAAGAATGTCCCAGGCAGAGGACCATAGGTGCAAAGGGCCAAAGGCAGTGCCAGTGCTGCCATGCCCCTTGCTCGATGGAGGGGCAAGACCAGTGGGCTGAAGCAAAGTGAGTGGGGGAGAAAGCAAGAGGTGAAGTTGGAGAAGTCAGAGAGAGGTGATGATCACATAAGGGCTTGTGTCTCAGGCCTCCGACTCCAAGTCCAGAGTTATTTTTGCCATTTACCCTAGAAGAAATCAGAAGGCACGCTAGGCATCGAGGAACAGTCATTACAGTTAAAGATGAGGTCCACATGAGAAAGTCTGGATGCCATTTAGATTCTAATTATCTCCATATTCCATCAGGTTAAAGCAACTTACACAGAAGATGCGGGTTCGATCCCTGGGTCATGATGATCCCCTGGAGAGGGGCATGGCAATCCACTCCAGTATTCTCGCCTGGAGAATCCCATGGACAGAGGAGCCTGGAGGGCTACAGTCCATGGGGTCACAAAGGGTCGGACACGACTGAAGCGACTGAGCACATAAAACAACTTATTCATTGTGGGTAAAGCACCAGTCACTTCAGGGTAACTTTTAATGAGCTTGACCTAGAGTCAGCCTGTGCTTTCTCCTGTAGTGAACACTTGGTTTAAATCTTAATGGAAAAGTAGAAAATACTTTGAAGTTTCTCTGCCAGTTATTAAAATAGCTTATTGGGTCCTTCAGTTTTCTTCCCTGGGCGTTACTGGTTTGAACCAGCTCCAACGTTACAGAGGAGAGAGAGGCATCCTTTGGAAGGAGTGAGAATTTGAGATGGCCATGACCTGCTTCAGTTTCATTTCCCCCTGGAAAGAATTTGTAGACACAAAACTTGCATTATCATGCACAAACTGGCAGGAAGATTCTAGCTCTTAATGATAAGCTGGAATAAAACAACATGCGTGTGTCCATTGGAGAGGAAGGCTTTTATGCACAGGCCTCAAAGGGAAAGACAAATGTAAACTCTCTCAGAGTGATACCTGGGAAGAGTGGCTGCCTCCCAGCTGTAGTAAGTTTTACTTTGCTGCCGGGCAGCCCCAGTCCAGCCACCACACAGGAAGTCTTTAAAGAAGCATTTGTACGGAAGGCACATGAAGCTGTTGCCCTGAGTATTGACTTGGAGGTTTATGACAGTCTTAAAGGCCAGTCACAGCACACAAACTTCAAGTTACTCTGTTGGAAAGGGAAATTTATGGGACAAGACATAAGCAGGATGGGGATAGTTTTATAAACCTTACTCTCAAGTATAAATAATTGATAAACTTCATCCTATGTAAAAGTATAATTTTTATTTCTGCAGGCATGGGTTTTGAGGTCAGACATGAGTTCAAATCTCAGCTCCATATTTATTGGTAAAAAGTCAGAGTAGGCACCTTGCTGGGAGTGATGGGAAGGTTCTATCCGGGTCATTGTTGCAGGGATTCCCACATATGTTTAAAGTCATTGATTTGTACACTTAAGAATTGTGTAACTTACTTTACAGAAGTTATACCTCGATTAAAGGGGAAAAAAAGGAGAGGAGGAGGTGGAGGAAAGAAACGGAATGAGCTTCCCAGAGCTCAAAGTGTTCAGGTAGAATACAGATCACTATTAGGAACACTATAAAGGTCTCTTTACTTTAGGAATTAGGATTCAAAGATCCACATTGGGTTTCTCACCTTGGTAAACATATAGAGGACTTTCAGACTGGAGCAGTGCTTCAGGAAGAATGGAGTAATGCTGGCTATTTCGTAAGGCAGAACTCGAGAGAGATTGACTGAGCGGGAGGAGGTCTCTGCAATGGTCTAGAGACTTCTGTAAGAGTCTTGAACAGGGTTTCTTAGTCTCAGCTCTATTTCCATTTTGGGCCAAATAATTCTTTGTTGTGTGGGGCTGACTGTACATTGTGTGATATTTAACAGTCTCACTGACCACCGCCTACTAAATGACAGTATTACCTCTGCAGTCAAAACAGTAAAAAATGTCCCCACACATTTTCAGTGTGGCGGTTCGGAGGAGCACACCAGAATCCCCAGGAGGGTCTTTAAAACTAAAGACGCTCTTCCTCCAAGTTGGATACCAAGGTCAACCGACTTGATTCTCAATCACTTTCTCTATGATCTAACTTTAGCCAATTAGGTATAACTGGAAGTTTTTCTACAAAGTGCTTTCCTTTTTTCACCGAAACATAAACGTGATGGCTGGAGCTTCAGCAACCATCCTGCAACCATGAAATCGAAGTCAAGAGAATTCTAGCTACTTTGGTTCTGACATGTGAGTGACTGGATCCAGTGCCAGGTAGCATCTACCTGTAGCCTTTTAAAAATGTAAAAAAATAAGTAAATAAACCTGTTTTGGTTTAATCACTCTGGTCAAGATTTTTTTTTTATGATTTTTATAGTCACAAAACCATTTGTGATCAATATAGCTTTTTCCAGTGTTTCCTATGTCCTTCTCTATTTTCACCATGAGGATCACTGAAGTGTCACACAGTTACAGTTAAGAATGTGTTGTATGTCTCAGGAATGGCAAAAAGCTTGGTCTAGTTTGGATTCTCCCAGCCCTAGCTGCAATTACAATCTCCTTGCAAGTTAAAAATAATACTAATGGTGATGATGATGCCTGGGTCTCACCCCAGACAAATTAACTCAGTCCATGTGGGTGAGACTCCATTTCCATTGTGTTTAGTGCATCTGCTAGCTACATCCCTCTCTCCAGATGTATGGAGGGTCCAAGTGGGGTGAAGATACAGTCTTATGACAAGGTGAGGTACATTTCCTATGTCCTCAGCCCCAAAAGGCAACATGATGCCCTGGCTGGTCCATCCTCTCCTTCTCAGCTGCTACATCCCCCATCTTCTTCCCCGTGTGGCACTGACTGCATTCTCCTCAGTGTCAGGGTAACATTCTCCCATGTGTCTGCTCCAGGAGTGTATCTTTACTTCATTCATCCTCATTCTCTGGCATGCAGAACATAGCATCTCACTGAGACTGATCAGGAGCCAGGTACCAAAGTTTGAATCTGTCTTTACAACCAATGCTTTTAACCCCAAAAAATGCTCAAAGGGGAGCCCCCTGGCTCAAGTGATGTTTCCATGAATCCCGACTACAGGGACCTTATTTCTGCATTGCAGCCATGAAGGTCTGATATCTCAGAAACAGAGGAAGGAGAGCAAAGTGGTTATGGGAACGGCATGTTGGTATCCTGCTGTGAGCAGGAGACAGTAGTTAAGAGGCTGAGATTGGGCTGCTCTAGTTTCAAATCCTTCCTTTTTGTCCTGGAGCAAGTTACTCAACTCTTCAAACCCTCACTTGCCAAATGGGAATGGATTACATAAATAAGGCATATTAGGGCCAGATATATAGTAAGGACCTAAGATGATATCACTCCCAAGGACTAAAGATGGGTTGTTGAAGGATAGAAATCTTACAGGTTACAATGATTTGTGGTTCTCCAAAAAGGACAGGCAGCACTTCCCCAGTTGCTCAGAAGGTAAATAATCCGCCTGTAATGCAGGAGGCTCAAGAGACGCAAGTTTGATCCCTGGGTCAGGAAGATCCCCTGGAAGAGGGCATGGCAACCCACTCCAGTATTCTTGCCTCGAGAATCCCCATGGACAGAGGAGCCTAGGGGGCTACAGTCTGTGGGGTTGCAAAGATCAGACACAACTGATCGACTTATCACTTTCACTTTCAAAAAGGACAGGGAAGCCTAGCATGCTGCAGTCCATAGGGTCTCAAACAGTCAGACACAGCTGAGCGACTGAACCACAACCAAGGGTCACAGTACATAAACAGCAATTTAGCACATCCATGGGATTAAAATTTCATGGGGAGGGACAGTTAGGAAAAATGCTGCCTTAAAAGGCTCTTTAAGGTGTGGGAGTCAATAATGGAAAAAAAAAGGCCCAGCAACATTGGATCAGAGCCTGTTGATTAAGATGTCTTTGCTTCTGAGCTGTGGGTCCTGCTCTCCCCCTCCCCTCTTTCCTTCTCCCCGTCCCTCCCCCCAAGGCAGGCAGGTGCAGGCAGGTTTCAAGCTTCGATCAGCAGTGGTGAGCTGGCTATGTCGGGTACCAGGTTTCACATCTCTCTTTGTTTCTTGATTCACAAACTGATGACCCATGAACCAGCAGAAAAAGCACTTACTTCAAACCTGATGGATTGTAGCTTTTCTAGGATTTCTTTCCAGTCCTTCATCCACATCCTTCACTTTGTCTCATATTAAGTTCTTTAGCTTGTATTCTTTCCCTGGTTATTTTTTCTCCTAAAACGTCTTTTGATTGTTCTTAAAATGGCCTTTAAAATGCCCTCAAGGTTTTATTCTTCTCTATGAGGAGTGGTCCCCAGAGCTCTGTGAAGTTAAGGAGATTCTTCAACTCTCACTTCTTCAGGATTCTACTGTGACCAGTAGGTGGAGGTCTGCTGATTTTAGAAGTGCAAACTTTTTCCAAAGCACGGACTCCTTGCTGACTCATGACTTGAATCAGAAGAGTAGAAATCAAATGATACCCCAAAGTCAAGAAGGATAGATATCAAAACTCCTGCCCTGTTTGGTAGGAATATGTATGTGCATTTAATACAAAGATATGAACCTATTCATTCAAAAGCTCTATTCAATGTTCATGCTAGTGTGTGGCTTTACTTCCCTATTTGCTGCTTTTCCTAAACTTTTTCCTTTGTACTTCATAAATCACATTTATTTAAACACCTTATGATCTCCCAGGCTCCCACTCACACACCTTGTTGGGATGATGTTAGCTATCTTTCCATGAGGATATTTTAAAATTCAGCATTAATTACAGTAATTCCTCCTTCCCATCCATTCAGGCTCTTGCAGAAAGAAGCAAAAAGTTTGCTTTTTTTCCTCCATGAAGAGCCTAAAGATTTTTTTTAATTAACTGCCAAATTAGCCAAGATTGGATTTAATATTTCGATTTGGGAGATTGCCTCAGTGCAAGAATATCTGTCTGCAAGTTAATGGAGTAAATAAGAGTAAATGTAGCATGTTTAAACATTCAGAATGACAGAGGTCTCCTTATTATTCAAGTCAAAAGCCAACTCCCCCAAAAAACCTCATGAGTAAACTGGTAGAACCATCCCCCATTAGCTATGTCCTAGTCTCAGAGACCCAAGCAACAGAGTAAATGTTAAATTCTGGAATGATGTAGTAGGTTCTTTTTTCCAATAGGCCATTTACGGAGTTCTCTGAGGATGCTCATTCCCCCAAAATAGCTACTATCCGCTTAGAACTCTCAGTGTGCCCCATCAGTGCTGGGCTCTCTGCCAAGCACTTAGTATGAATGATCACACCGCCCTGAAGCCACACTGTGTATGGCAGAAATTCTGTTCTGGTCTCTGCCTCAAAGATGAGGAACTAAAAGTTAGAGAGGTTAAGGACCAGCTTGAAGGCAGCTGAGGGATCGTTTCTTTTTTTCTTTTTTTAGTTTTATTTATTTATTTTTGGCTGCACTGGGTCTTCATTGCTGCATGCGGGCCTTCTCTAGTTGTGGCAAGTGGCGTCTACTCTCTAGTTGCAGGGTGAGGGCTTATGGCAGTGGCTTCTCTTTTTGCTGAGCACAGGTTCTAGGCACGTGGGTTTCAGTAGTTGTAGCGCTCGGGTGGAGAAGGAAATGGCAACCCACTCCGGTGTTCTAGCCTGGAGAATCCCAGGGACGGGGGAGCCTGGTGGGCTGCCATCTCTGGGGTGGCACATAGTCGGACACGACTGAAGTGACTTAGCAGCAGCAGCACTCGGGCTCTGGAGCACAGATTCAGTAGTTGTGTGTGGGCTTTTTGTTGCTGCGTGGCCTGTGGGATCTTCCCAGACCAGGAATGGAACAGGTGTCTTCCGCAGGAAGATTCTTTACCACTGAGTCACCAGGGAAACCCAGGGATCAGTTCTTAATGACAAAGCCTTCAGTTCAGTTCAGCAGCTCAGTCGTGTCTGACTCTTTGTGACCCCATGGACTGCAGCACACCAGGCCTCACTGTCCATCACCAACTCCCAGAGCTTGCTCAAACTCATGTCCATTGAGTTGGGGATGCTATCCAAACATCTCATCCTCGGCCACCCACTTCTCCTGCCCTCAATATTTCCCAGCATCAGGGTCTTTTCCAATGAGTCAGTTCATTGCATCAGGTGGCCAAAGTATTGGAGTTTTAGTCTGAGCGTCAGTCCTTCCATTTACTATTCAGGACTGATTTCCTTTAGGATGGACTGGTTGGAGCTCCTTGCTGTCTGAGGGACTCTCAAGAGTCTTTTCCAACACCACAGTTCAGAAGCATCAATTCTTGGGCACTTAGCCTGGACTGAAGTTGATGGTTCATTCTCAAAGGCCAGGGCTGATGGGGATGTGGCCCCACTTAATCGGGCCTTCTACAAACCTCACCCTCTCTCCCTGCTTTGGCAGCTCACATAAGCAGGGAGACCAGCACAGCCCCGACCAACAGACATGTCACTGCAGTGCTGTCCAGACCAAGCAGGACCCGCAGTACAAGTTGTCCAGGTTTTCACTTCTCAGATCCCCCTTCGGACTCCTCCCCAACCTCCTGACTGCACACCATCCTCCTCTTCACTAAAGGTAATCAGGAAGGGACTCCCTCTACCTGCTGCCCCACACCTGCCCATGTATTCAGGCTGTTGCCACACTCAAGGCTCCAAGACACAACGGTGACAAGACTGCCCTTCACTCTGCTTCCAGGAGCCATGTACCACATCTCAAAAGTCATGTCATTCTGCAGATCCCATCTCAGAACTCCACCCTGTATCCCCACCTCTCTCCATCACATGTCTGTAATTCAAGCCCCCATCCACTCCAGGCTAGATGGCCATCTCACACAGCTCATGGGAGTCCTCCCCTGGCCTCCCCTCGCACAACACCAAGTTATCTTTCTGCAGCTCAGCTCTTGTCCCAGCGTTTCACAGCTTACACCCCAGGGACTTCTCGACACCAAACCTCAAACCATCAGCAATGACAGCAATGCCTTTCCCAACCTGGCCATGGCACTGACCTTGAACCTCTCTCTGCAGCCCAGGGGAGCACTCCGTGTCCAGGGTGCAGTGGCCTCCTGCACTGCACCCACTTTACAGCCCTTACTGTAAACCCTTACAGCCTTTACAGTCCTTTTGCCTCCTTTTACTCTGTTCTCTGTTTGGTAAATTCTGATTCCTCCCTCGAGACCCAGTTTAAATTGGCTTCGGCAGATGGGGAGTGACTGTTAGGACTCAACTGATTTCCAGAAGGGAATGAGGAGGCAACAAACTTCAAATGGTTCAGTGGATTTCAAAACAACTTTAAGCACACACCACCTGACTCTGAGAGAAGAATTTAGGATAGTGGTGGTGGAATAATCTTCATACCTATAAAGACCACTTTGATCATCGGAAAAGTATATTCTCCATCCACTAGATGGCGCATCTAAATTTACAAGGCACGCATCAGAGCAAGCCCTTAACTCAAAGCATGTATCATCTACATTTTCTTTATAGTGATTACAGAATTTGCCGCACACAGCTCACTACAGTGTAAACACTAATCATGTGAATACTTATTCAGAATACAAATTCATATACAGGGTTGAGTGTCAATGATCCATAAGACCAATATTAAGATATGAGCCAGAACTAGACCTCACTACTCCATCCCTCACCACCCCATTTCCTTTGGTACTGGGATATACATTTCTTAGCTCTCAGCCTGAAGATGCCCCAAATTCAGCCAATTTTCTAACCACTTTTAAGCAAAAAATATTGAAACTAATAATGGCTCTGCTTGACCTAACGGTGGAATAAATGGGTATGATCTTGACATTCCTTGGGTCTCTTCTCCGATCCCAAACTTCCTCTCCCTTCATCCTAAACCAAAAGCTTTTGTCTTCAGGGAGGCAATAAACTCTCAAGCTGGGGCAAGCATAACTGTTTTTATTGTATAGTAAATGGTATTTATGGAACAATAATCATATAGTGATGCAAGCCAAAAATCTTTTAAAGTGATAATGAGACTATTTCTTTGTGGGTGGAGATGCATATTTGACTCACTCCCATGAATTCTGGTCTGATTGTATTCCCTTCATTTTATTTTGGTGCTCACAAGAGTGTTATCTGAAGTCACTCTTAGCCTCAGCACAGAGCTGCGCTGAATAAACCTGAGTGCTTCTTTATGGTCACTTGAGGAGAGAAAGTTTCCCTATTCCCTCTTTAAAGGCAGACATGGTCCACTGTGGAAAGTTCACACATTAAATAAGCCAGGTTTGCAAGCATATGCCCTAAGATATTGGCAACAGAGAAGCCCTGTGCAGTCAACAGGTTATTGAAAGACATTCTCATCCAAGTCATCAATTTTCTCCAGCCATCACAGGGCTGGAGTTCACAGTGAGGTCAGCCCATCAACCGAGTTTTGCCATCTGACCCTGGAGGGTCACAAAGCTTACCGATAGTATTAGAGGGTGCTACTATAAGTTGTATTTAGTTGTAACTATTAGCTGGGCTTCCCCAGTGGCTCAGACAGTAAAGAATCTCCCTGCAATGAAGCTAGACCCAGGTTCAATCCATGGCTCCGAAAGGTTCCCCTGGAGAAGGAAATGGCAACCTCTTCCAGTATTCTTGCCTGGAGAACTCGATGGACAGAGGATCCTGGTGGGCTGCGTGAGGTCACAAAGACTTAGAGCTAAAATTAGTATTTGTTTTTCTTTAAAACTCAGGTTAGATGCCAATTCTTCCAGGAAGTCTTCTGTGAATTCCTTTCACAGATAAATGTTTTCTGAGTATGGCTTGATGACCTGCTATTATACTTAATACAGTGAATTGTAACTGTTTATGAGGTTGGTTAACCTCCTGAGGGCAAGGATTGTGCATTATTCATCCTGTTATCCAGCAAAATGCCTGATACATAGAAGGAAGTACAATAAGCAAATGGATGAATTATTCAATCAATAATTTTAAAAAATTGAACATTTTCTGGGGGAGAGCATCTGAGTTCCCATTTTTGTGGGCTGGGACATTTTCCAACCTTAGTTTCACAACTGATGTGTGTTTACAGGTTCAAGAAACTACTGGACTCCATCTATGTGACAAGAAATAATCAGGTGCTTTCGTCAGTTTAATCAACAACTGAGCAAAAAAGTAAAAAGCATCCTGTAAGATCTCAAAAATTAACACATGAACCTTACATGACATTTTATATTATACAATTGTCTGATTGTATAATACAATATTATTTCTGTCTTTTTATTTTTTGGCACATAGGGATATAAGTTCCCCCCACCAGGAACTGAACCTGTGTCCTCTGCAGTGGAGGCACAAACTCAACCACTGGACCACCAGGGAAGTCCCACAGGTATATTATTTCTTCCCATCTCAGGACAACGCTATCAGATCAGATCAGACAACGCTATAGAGTGGGTTAGATCAGGGGGCATTTACATATGAAGGAATTGAGACTCAGAGACATTAATTGACTTGAGTTGGTGAAGGGTTGAGTCAAGGTGACACCTTTGATTCCAAATCAGTGTCCCCGCTGGGATATCATCGGGCTCATCGGTGATATCCCAGGCCCCACCTTCCCATCATTGACCACTGGCTGTTTGACTACTCTGGCCAGTGGATTGGCTCACTGAATCCTTAGTGTGACCATCCTGGGCAAATAACTCTCTTTTTGGCTCGGCCCTTCACTAACTATCAAACCTTGAACAAGTCATCAAAATTTTTGTCTAAGCCTCCTGAAGCTGGGATAAAACAGTAAAATCAAGGAAAATGTGTTATCTAACTCTCAGGTGATGAGGGTTCAGTGATCCTTACCATCAGTATGATCACAGCAGTGGCTGCCATTTATTCCATTCTGGCAATGTACCCTCACTGTTCCAGCCCTTGACATACCGTAACTCATTTCACCTACCAAATAGCCAAAGGTAAAGTAGGTATACTAAAGGAAATCCACCCTGAAAATAAATTGGAAGGACTGATGCTGAAGTTGAAGCTCCAATACTTTGGCCACCTAATGTGAAGGGCCAATTCATTGGAAAAGACTCTGATGCTGGGAAAGATTGAAGACAGGAGAAGGGGATGACAGAGGATGGGATGGTTGGATGGCGTCATCAACTCACTGGAGGTGAGTCTGAGCAAATTCTGGGAGATAGTGAAGTACAGGGAAGCCTGGCTTGCTGCTGTTCATGGGGTTGCAAAGAGTCAGACATGACTAAGTGACTGAAAAACAACACTATCATTTTCATTTTACAGATGTGAAAACTGAGGTGTGAGGTATCATAAGGTTAAGTAACTCAAGCACAGTTACATATCAAGTCAGTGGAGGAGGAAGGATTAAAGCTCACACAGTCTGGATTCAGAGTTTGTGTCCTCTTGTATGGCAAGAACTTGCGCACATCTTACCAGTTTACGGGGGCGGGGGGTGCTATACTATTCTCATATTCAATGCAAAGAGGGCTTAGAGTTCATTTACCTGGAAAGATGAAAATTGGGGAAGTTCTCATGGAAGCTGAGTCTTCATCAAGTATGCCCGAGCCTGAAGCTTAAGGGCAAAGTCGAGGCGATAATTCCTGCCAGTGCCGCAGAGCCATGCAAGCAATTAGTTCATATCAAGCTGTTATTAAGAAGTTATTTTTGTAACAAAAATACTGTCTTCCTTTAATTTCTATGCAAATGCAAGGAAGCCAACACAAGTATAGTTTATTTAAAGATGTTCTTGTAGGAATTTAATTTATCCTTTTGAAGAAGCTACAAAAAGGAAAGGCACGGAGATGAGCCATACAACTTGGATGTGTCCTGAGCTACTGATATAGAAAGGACAGCTTCTTTCTCCTTTTGGATTCAACACCAAACCCTCCCCTCACCTTGACCAAGGACAGAGCACGCAAGTCTATTGTGTCCAGTGACACTTGGAGATAATATTCTGGGCATCAGTCCACATGGTGCAGAGTTACCATAAAGTAAATCCCAACACACAACCAGTCCCCTGAAAGATTAGCACAGTGACTGCAAACGACACTGCAACACAGTGTGTTTAGAGTGCCCTAAAGTGGGGTTAGGGTTACTCCAGTATTTTGGCCACTTCATGTGAAGAGTTGACTCATTGGAGAAGACTCTGATGCTGGGAGGGATTGAGGGCAGGAGGAGAAGGGGACGACAGAGGATGAGATGGCTGGATGGCATCACTGACTCGATGGATGCGAGTCTGAGTGACCTCCGGGAGCTGGTGATGGACAGGGAGGCCTGGCGTGCTGCGGTTCATGGGGTCGCAAAGAGTCGGACATGACTGAGCGACTGATCTGATCTGATCTGAAAGTGGGGTTTGTGAAAAGCAGCGGGGGAAGAAACACTCAAGCACGACGTTTGGAAAAGCCATACGGTATAGAAGAAAGGACACTGTACCTGGGCAGAGGGGGCAGAAAACAGGAACCTGAGCCCAGTTCCACATTTTTAGATTGTGTCCCCTGGATGTGTCATTAGCTTCCTTGAGCCTCAGTCTCTCTCAGGAAACAGAAATTGTCTTAACTATTTCTTAGAGTTGCTGTTTCTTTTGAAAAGCATGCGACAAAGGTCATGAAAACTCTTGACAAACTAGAAAATACTGCTTGAATTGTAAGACATCTTTCATTCACTCTTCATACAAAAGGAATCACCTCTATGAAGGGTCAGAACACCTGGAAGGAGCAGTACGTGGGCGATTATATGAATCCAGCCATCCTTTATGTAGGTATCATCTAATTCTTGTTGTACTGATTGGGCCATGTACTTGAAATTACATTCAAGTTATGCCATACAAATGGTGGTCAGGGGCAAAGTGTTGAACAGAAAACAGTGTGGTTTTGTATTTATTGTGTAACAGATCTAAACTGGCAGCAAATACTTGGAGGGGCTGCATTAGGCTATTAAAGCAATGAAAAATATTTCAATCCCATTGTAGCTCTGGAAGAAAAAGTTGAACTTCAAACATTCATTTCTTAATAGCTTTTGATTAAGGCCTGATCGGTGATGACCGATTTTGATGCAAATCATTGACTGCTTAAAGGTTAAGCTGTATTATGCATCAACTTTTAACTTGTCATATGAAGTGATATGCAGAATCAGGATCTCCTTGGATTCTCCTTTGAAAAGTGGAGGAGTCAGAATGTAACAAGAGCAGGTGGGCACTGGATATTAGTGATTCCCACTCACGAACCAGCATGGTTTTGTGCAGGATCAGCTGTACCCTGGCTGAAATAAACATGGGTTATGGAAATAAACATGCATATGGGCAGACATGATCCACTGCAGATGAAAGATTTATCAGCTTTCCTCTCATGACCCATCTGGTAGCAAAATTCATGGCTGTTTAGAAGTTATAAATTTAGAAAAAGGCTGTGTAGGTAGGAACTCCTGTTTACCCAGGCTGTATGTTAAATGGCCTATGAAACTGCTGAACCATTGAGAAGCATCTTTCCAGACTTTAATTTGTATACAGCAGTCCTATTTACTTGGAAAGTCTCTTTATTTTCTGAGGAATAAATTCATTGTGATACTTTAATAAACAAACAAAAAAATACTACTTAGACCCTTCAGGATGAACCATACCAGTGCCAGTAATGGGAAAAGTTTAGAGAATACAGATTTACTCTTTGAGTAGTGGAACTGCAAGAAAAGCCTGGTCCAACTTGTCTCTCCCCTTAAATACACTGCAATGGCATTTTTAAAAGATCTTATACACTTAGTAAGAATTTGGGGGACCACTGGGGAAAGCAACTTGGAATGGAACAGCTGATTGGCCCCTCTGCAATATGGCAAGTAACAACAGCAGTTATCCTCAGATTCTTCCAGCTCTGATGGTTCATGATCTTATAATCCCATGAGACTTAATTCTATCTGTCAGGTGTACAACCTTCTACACCTTGCAATTTTGGATACATTTCACAAACTTAAGTGCCCTAATGGGTTAGGGAGTAACAGAAATGAATAACTGATCATATGGTAACTGTGGGGAACAGAAGGATGTGTGTTCCTTCTAAAGGGGGTGTATGGGTTAAATTGTGCTCCCCACAATTCACATGGTGAGGTCCTAACCCCCAAGTGCCTCAGAATGTGATCTTCTTAGGAAATATGGCTGTTGCAGAGGTACATAGCTAAGATGAGGTCCTAACAGGGCTAGGGTGGACTCCTAGTTCAGCATGACTGGTTCCTTACAAAAAGCGGAAATGTGAACAGGGACACAGGGAGAACCCTACGTGGACATAAAGGCAGAGATAGAGTGATGGGTCTACAAGCCAAGGAATGCCAAAGACCTCTGGCAAACCACCACAAGTTAGGAGAAAGACATGGGGATCTTCCTTACAGCCAACGGAAGGGACCTACCTTGACAATATCCTGCTCTCAGACTTCTAGCCTCCAGAAGGGCAATAATAAATCTCTGTTGTTTAAGCCACCGAGTTTGAAACATTTTTTAGGGCCGCCTCAGGAAGCTAACGGAGAAGGCAATGGCACCCCACTCCAGTACTCTTGCCTGGAAAATCCCATGGATGGAGGAGCCTGGAAGGCTGCAGTCCATGGGGTTGCTGATGGTCGGACACGACTGAGTGACTTCACTTTCACTTTTCACTTTCATGCATTGGAGAAGGAAATGGCAATCCACTCCAGTGTTCTTGCCTAGAGAATCCCAGGGATGGTGGAGCCTGGTGGGCTGCCATCTATGGGGTCACACAGAGTCGGACACGACTGAAGTGACTTAGCAGCAGCAGCAGCAGGAAGCTAATACGTGATGTCAACTAAACTCCAACCCAGCTTTCTGTGTCAGAAGTGCTGGTGTCATTCTTTCAATTTTCTAAGAGAATTCAGAAATATGGATTCTGTTCTATATATAAAATCTCTCAATTTAACAATGCTGGTAAGCAATACAGAGAATTAAAAATGCAATGAAAAGGCAAAATACATCTGGTCCACAAATTACCAGCTGGAAACCTCTGCTCAAGGGCTTGATAAACCTGTCTCAAATTATAGTCTTTAAGATCACTTCAAAAATTATCTTGACATTCTCCTCCATCTCTACTTTGGAGTAAGGTCCAGGAAGGCTACCAACACCACACTCGTGGGTTAGGTCATGTGCTAACACACAGAACCAAAATCATTTATTTCTCTCAAGCTTAAGTTAGTTGGTTAGATTCATTTACTGATTTTCACACTTCTGAGCATGGAAATCCTATTTTCAAAATTGACATCATGAAAGTGGAGTCTCTCTGGCATATATTATTTCATGTGTTTAAACTTATACATTATTTATTATAAAGGTAATTGATAAGAATAAAAAGACCCTTTGATTAACAGAAATATTTGAAATTTAGGATCTGTGTAATTCTGTCAAAATTTATCATCAAATGTTTTCTGTACATTTTTTTTAGTTTTGAAAAATCCTTGGTTCAGACAGATGAAGTGGTTGCAAAAGATAACAAAAGTGTATAAATATGTCCTTTGAAATCTTTGGAATCTTTTCAATTTAACTTATTCAAGCTTGAAAGAAGGAAAATAGGAGATATTTACCACTCATATAATATCTCATGTACAGAAATCAGAGAAGCACAAAACTTTTGCTTCCAGTAAATGAGTGCTACAGTATTTTAATAAAACTTTACTTATAAATAATGAAATTTGAATTTCAATGAGTTTATGTCATGAGATATTATTCTTAGTCACAAGATGTACAAGTAATGATCTATGGGATCTATGGGATGCTACTGCTCCAGGGCATCCACTAAAATTGTTTAAAAGCATATAATTGGGGGTTCCGGTTAAGATGGCGGAGGATTAGGACGGGGAATACACTTTCTCCTCCACAAATTCATCAAGGGGACATCTAAACGCCGAGTAAATTCCTCAAACAGCTTCGGAATGTCGGCAGAGAACATCGGACACTGAGAAAAGCAACTCACTCCCCTCTAAAGGAGGTAGGAAAGAATATAGAAGCCAGAGAGGGACAAAGAGGGAGGGGCGGACCTCTGTCCGGCGAAGGGAGCCTGGAAAGGGAAAGAAAAGTTTCCAAACACCGGGAAACTCTCCCTGTAGAGTCTGTGCCAACCTAGAAAGCACGGAGAATATCATAACAGGGAGGAAAACAATTGAACAATTAAGACCCACAGACTACGAGCCCTGCGGTAGCTTCCGCGCTGGGAAGGCATCATCGCAAACACCCGCTTCCGCCAGTAGCAAGCCGGGGCTGGGCGGGGAGACGCTGCGGGCTGCTCCCACGCCGCCGGCCGCTCCCCCGTGGGAAGCACCCCCCGAGGAACGCTCCCCTCCCCGCCACCGCCAGCCGCTCCCACGCGGGCGCGCACCCGCCCCCTGCGCCGGGGTCTCCCGAGCGGGTCGACCCCCACCGCCGACCGTTCCCGTGCGAACCATCCCCTCACCGCTGCTCCCCCGCCAGCCGTTGCCGCGCGGGCCGCTTCTGCCGGGAGTGGTTTGGGCCGGCAGACCGGACTGCGGCGCCGACTACAGGAGGGGCCGGCCCTGGCCCAAGACACTGCGGGGCCCGCGCACAGAGCAAGGGACTATAGCGCGCGCCCGCCCCCTGCGCCGGGGGCTCCCGCGCGGGTCGACCCCCACCGCCGACCGTTCCCGTTCCCGTGCGAACCATCGCCTCGCTGCAGCTCCCCCACCAGCCGTGGCCGCGCGAGCCGTTCCCGCCGGGAGTGGTTCGGGCTGGCAGACCAGACTGCGGCGCCGTCCACAGAAGAGGCTGGCCCAGGCCCAAGACACTGCGGGGCCCGCGCACAGAACAAAGGACTATACAGACCAACTACAGAGAAAGGGGCCTATAGATCTTGAGAAACTTAAGCCGGAACAAGGAACTAGCCGAAAATGAACTGAACCCACAGCAATAAAAGAGAAACTCTTATACATATTGTTACTATTTTTACCAACATTATTTCCTTTTTTTTTCTTTTTTTAATATATATTTTTTTTAAAATTTTATTATTTTTTTATTGAAAGGAAAAAAAAAAAAAGGAAAAAAAAATTTATTTTTTTCTTTTCTTTCCTTTTAATTTTTTTTTCTTTCTTGTTTTTGTTTCTTTTATTTTTATGTTTTTATCCTCTAGTACTTCTTTAATCTCCACTGTTAGATATAACTTTTGCGACCCTGTTTTGGTTTTTTTTGTGTGTTTTTTTTTTCTTGTTTTTGTTTCTTTTATTTTTATGTTTTTATCCTCTAGTACTTCTTTAATCTCCACTGTTAGATATAACTTTTGTGACCCTGTTTTGGTTTTTTTGTGTGTGTGTTTTTTTTTCTCTCTTTTTTCTTTTTGTCCTTTGCTTTTTTTCTTTCCTTTGTTCTTTTCTTTACTGATTACTGACTGGATCTGTCTCTCTCCTTGACACTCCCTCCTTTTATCCTCCTGACCAACTCTATCTCCCTCCTCCCTTTCTCCTTCTCCATATAACTCCGTGAACATCTCTGAGCAGTCTAGTTGTGGAATGCAATATAGAAGACGAACTTTTTGAGACTACTGCAAAAATAAGACAGATAACAGGAAGCAGGAGGCTTAAGTCCAAACCCTGATCCCACGAAACATTAATTGACAGGAGCTCATCAAATGCCTCCATACCTACACTGAAACCAAGCATCACACAAAGACCAGCAAGTTCCACGGCAAGAACACAGCCCTGAGCTCCAAGTCACAGGCTACACAAAGCGACCTCAAAACCATAGACATCTCATAACTCACCACTAGACACTCCACCGCACCCCAGAGAAAAGAAATCCAGCCCCACCCACCAGAACATCGATACAAGCTTCCATAAACAAGAAACCTCGACTTGCCACCGGTACAAAACCACATATAGGGCAGAAAAGCCACAATAAAGAGAACTCCACAGACTGCCAGAATACAGTAAGGACTCCCCAAACTCAGCATTTTAAACAAGATGAAGAGACAGAAGAATTCCCAGCAGGTAAAGGAACAGGATAAATGCCCACCAAACCAAACCAAAGAGGAAGAAATAGCGAACCTACCTGATAAAGAATTCCGAATAATGATAGTGAAATTAATCCAAAGCCTGGAAAGCAAAATGGAATCATGGATAAATAGCCTGGAGAAAAGCATCGAGAAGATGCAAGAAAGATTTAACAAGGACCTAGAAGAAATAAAAAAGAGTCAATATATAATGAATAATACAATAAATGAGATCCAAAACACTCTGGAGGCAACAAACAGTAGAATTACAGAGGCAGAAGATAGAATTAGTGAATTAGAAGATAGAATGGCAGAATTAAATGAATCAGAGGAGAAAAAAGAAAAACGAATTAAAAGGAATGAGGACAATCTCAGAGACCTCCAGGACAATTTTAAACGTTACAATATTCGAATCATTGGAGTTCCAGAAGAAGAAGACAAAAAGAAAGACCATGAGAAGATACTAGAGGAGATAATAGTTGAAAACTTCCCTAAAATGGGGAAGGAAATAATCACTCAAGTCCAAGAAACCCAGAGAGTCCCATATAGGATAAACCCAAGGCGAAACACCCCAAGACACATATTAATCAAATTAACAAAGATCAAACACAAAGAACAAATATTAAAAGCAGCAAGGGAAAAACAACAAATAACACATAAGGGAATTCCCATAAGGCTAACAGCTGATCTTTCAATAGAAACTCTTCAAGCCAGGAGGGAATGGCAAGACATACTTAAAGTGATGAAAGAAAAGAACCTACAGCCCAGATTATTGTACCCAGCAAGGATCTCATTCAAATATGAAGGAGAAATCAAAACCTTTACAGACAAGCAAAAGCTGAGAGAATTCAGCACCACCAAACCAGCTCTCCAACAAATACTAAAGGACCTTCTCTAGACAGGAAACACAAAAAGGATATACAAATTCAAACCCAAAACAACAAAGTAAATGGCAACGGGATCATATTTATCCATAATTACCTTAAATGTAAATGGGTTGAACGCCCCAACCAAAAGGCAGAGACTGGCTGAATGGATACAAAAACAAGACCCATACACATGTTGTCTACAAGAGACCCACCTCAAAACAGGGGACACATACAGACTGAAAGTGAAGGGCTGGAAAAAGATTTTCCATGCAAATAGGGACCAAAAGAAAGCAGGAGTAGCAATACTCATATCAGATAAAATAGACTTTAAAACAAAAGCTGTGAAAAGAGACAAAGAAGGTCACTACATAATGATCAAAGGATCAATCCAAGAAGAAGATATAACAATTATAAATATATATGCACCCAACATAGGAACACCGCAATATGTAAGACAAATACTAACAAGTATGAAAGGAGAAATAAACAATAACACAATAATAGTGGGAGACTTTAATACCCCACTCACACCAATGGATAGATCAACTAAACAGAAAATTAACAAGGAAACACAAACTTTAAATGATACAATAGACAAGTTAGAACTAATTGATATCTATAGGACATTTCATCCCAAAACAATGAATTTCACCTTTTTCTCAAGTGCACACGGAACCTTCTCCAGGATAGACCACATCCTGAGCCATAAATCTAGCCTTGGTAAGTTCAGAAAAATTGAAATCATTCCAACCATTTTTTCTGACCACAATGCAGTAAGAGTAAATCTCAATAACAGGAGAAAAACTATTAAAAATTCCAACATATGGAGGCTGAATAACACACTCCTGAATAACCAACAAATCACAGAAGAAATCAAAAAAGAAATCAAATTCTGCATAGAAACGAATGAAAATGAAAACACAACAACCCAAAACCTGTGGGACACTGTAAAAGCAGTCCTAAGGGGAAAGTTCATAGCAATTCAGGCATACCTTAAGAAACAAGAAAAAAGCCAAATAAATAACCTAACTCTACACCTAAAGCAACTGGAAAAGGAAGAAATGAAGCACCCCAAGATTAGTAGAAGGAAAGAAATCTTAAAAATTAGGGCAGAAATAAATGCAAAAGAAACAAAAGAGACCATAGCAAAAATCAACAAAACTAAAAGCTGGTTCTTTGAAAGGGTAAATAAAATTGACAAACCACTAGCCAGACTCATCAAGAAACAAAGGGAGAAAAATCAAATCAATAAAATTAGAAAAGAAAATGGAGAGATCACAACAGACAGCACAGAAATACAAAGGATCATAAGAGACTACTATCAGCAATTATATGGCAATAAAATGGACAATATGGAAGAAATGGACAAATTCTTAGAAAAGTACAACTTTCCAAAACTGGATCAGGAAGAAATAGAAAATCTTAACAGACCCATCACAAGCACGGAAATTGAAACTGTAATCAGAAATCTCCCAGCAAACAAAAGCCCAGGCCCAGACGGCTTCACAGCTGAATTCTACCAAAAATTTAGAGAAGAGCTAACACCTATCCTACTCAAACTGTTCCAGAAAATTGCAGAGGAAGGCAAACTTCCAAACTCATTCTATGAGGCCACCATCACCCTAATTCCAAAACCTGACAAAGATCCCACAAAAAAAGAAAACTACAGACCAATATCACTGATGAACATAGACGCAAAAATCCTTAACAAAATTCTAGCAATCAGAATCCAACAATACATTAAAAAGATCATACACCATGACCAAGTGGGCTTTATCCCAGGGATGCAAGGATTCTTCAATATCCGCAAATCAATCAACGTAATACACCACATTAACAAACTGAAGAATAAAAACCATATGATTATCTCAATAGATGCAGAGAAAGCCTTTGACAAAGTTCAACATCCATTTATGATAAAAACTCTCCAGAAAGCAGGAATAGAAGGAACATACCTCAACATAATAAAAGCTATATACGACAAACCCACAGCAAACATTATCCTCAATGGTGAAAAACTGAAAGCATTTCCTCTAAAGTCAGGAACAAGACAAGGATGCCCACTTTCACCATTATTATTCAACATCGTTCTGGAAGTTTTGGCCACAGCAATCAGAGTAGAAAAATAAATAAAAGGAATCCAAATTGGAAAAGAAGAAGTAAAACTCTCACTGTTTGCAGATGACATGATCCTCTACGTAGAAAACCCTAAAGATTCCACCAGAAAATTACTAGAACTAATCAATGAATACAGTAAAGTTGCAGGATATAAAATTAACACACAGAAATCCCTTGCATTCCTGTACACTAATAACGAGAAAATAGAAAGAGAAATTAAGGAAACAATTCCATTCACCATTGCAATGAAAACAATAAAATACTTAGGAATATATCTTCCTAAAGAATCTAAAGACCTATATTTAGAAAACTATAAAACACTGCTGAAAGAAATTAAAGAGGACACTAATAGATGGAGAAATATACCATGTTCGTGGATTGGTAGAATCAATATAGTGAAAATGAGTATACTACCCAAAGCAATTTATAGATTCAATGCAATCCCCATCAAGCTACCAACGGTATTCTTCACAGAGCTAGAACAAATAATTTCTCAATTTGTATGGAAATACAAAAAACCTCGAATAGCCAAAGCTATCTTGAGAAAGAAGAACGGAACTGGAGGAATCAACCTGCCTGACTTCAGGCTCTACTATAAAGCTACAGTCATCAAGACAGTATGGTACTGGCACAAAGACAGAAATATAGATCAATGGAACAAAATAGAAAGTCCAGAGATAAATCCACGCACATATGGTCACCTAATCTTTGACAAAGGCGGCAAGAATATACAATGGATTAAAGACAATCTTTTTAACAAGTGGTGCTGGGAAAACTGGTAAAACACTTGTAAAAGAATGAAACTAGAACACTGTCTAACACCATACACAAAAATAAACTCAAAATGGATTAAAGAGCTAAATATAAGACCAGAAACCATAAAACTCCTAGAGGAAAACATAGGCAAAACACTCTCTGACTTACATCACAGCAGGATCCTCTATGACCCACCTCCCAGAATATCGGAAATAAAATCAAAAATGAACAAATGGGACCTAATCAAACTTAAAAGCTTCTGCACAACAAAGGAAACTATAGGCAAGCTGAAAAGACAGCCTTCAGAATGGGAGAAAATAATAGCAAATGAAGCAACAGACAAACAACTAATCTCAAAAATATACAAGCAACTTCTACAGCTCAATTCCAGAAAAATAAACGACCCAATCAAAAAATGGGCCAAAGAACTTAATAGACATTTCTCCAAAGAAGACATACAGATGGCTAACAAACACATGAAAAGATGCTCAACATCACTCATTATCAGAGAAATGCAAATCAAAACCACTATGAGGTACCATTACACGCCAGTCAGAATGGCTGCGATCCAAAAATCCACAAGCAATAAATGCTGGAGAGGGTGTGGAGAGAAGGGAACCCTCTTACACTGTTGGTGGGAATGCAAACTAGTACAGCCACTATGGAGAACAGTATGGAGATTCCTCAAAAAACTGGGAATAGAACTGCCTATGACCCAGCAATCCCACTGCTGGGCATACACACTGAGAAAACCAGAATTGAAAGAGGCACGTGTACCCCAATGTTCATAGCAGCACTGTTTACAATAGCCAGGACGTGGAAGCAACCTAGATGTCCATCCACAGATGAATGGATAGGCAAGCTGTGGTACATATACACGATGGAGTATTACTCAGCCATTAAAAAGAATACATTTGAATCAGTTCTAATGAGGTGGATGGAACTGGAGCCTATTATACAGAGTGAAGTAAGCCAGAAAGAAAAACACAAATACAGTATACTAACGCATATATATGGAATTTAGAAAGATGGTAACAATCACCCTGCTTATGAGACAGCAAAAGAGACACTGATGTATAGAACAGACTTTTGGACTCTGGGACTGGGAGAGGGTGGGACGATTGGGGAGAATAGCATCGAAATATGTATAATATCATATCTGAAATGAGTCAGTCCAGGTACGATGCCCTATAACAGATGCCTGGGACTGGAGCACTGGGATGACCTGGAGGGATGGTGTGGGAAGGGGGTAGGGAGGAGGGTTCAGGATGGGGAACACGTGTATTCTGGTGGCGGATCCATCTCGATGTATAGTAAAAGTAATACAATATTGTAAAGTTAAGAAAAATTAAAAAAAAATAATAAAAAAAATAAAAGCATATAATTTGTTAAAAAAAAAAAAAAGGAGCAGGAAGATGAAGCAATAAAAAATTCTCAACCAATCTGAAAGAAGATAATAAAGAAAAGAAAAGAGAATGTAAAACAGACGGGACAAATAGCAGTGAATAAGATGGTAGATTTAAACACATGTTAGCAACTACATTAAATCTAATCTAAAAGATACACTATTCTTTTTTTTTACACCTTTTTAGGCAATCCACTCCAGTACTCTTACCTGGAGAATCCCATGGAGGGAGGAGCCTGGTAGGTTACAGTCCATGGGGTCACAAAGAGTTGGACACGACTGAGATACTTCACTTTCTTTCTTTCTTTAGACACTATAAAAAGAAAGCTGTATTCATATCAGATAAGCCATACGTTGAGGCAAAACGTTTCATGGATGATAAAGGGAGACATTTCATAACGGTCTGTTTCAAGTCACTGGGAAGATACAACTCTTCATAATACGCACGTGCCCGATAGGATAGACTCAGAACTACAAACCAAAACTTGACAGGGCCACAGAGCAGAGGACAAACCACAGTCACAGGGGAGAAATGGATGTAGCGCTCTGGTGGCCAGCAGCACAGCAGACCAAACTTCAGAAAAGACTCAGAAGGCTTCACATCATCATTAGAAAACAGGATCAAGGTATACGCACAGAGCGTTGCATGGAAGAACTGTAGAATCCACATTCTTTTCAAGTACATACAAAACATGACTAAAAATTAAAATAACAATAAGCTGTACCATAAGCAAGAATCTACCAATTTCAAATAATTATCACCATTGACTATGTTCTCTGATCATAATACCACGAAGCTGTAAGACTATAAACCAATCATAAGATAGACAACTATAAACTCTGCATGTTTGAAAATTGAAAAATTGACTTCTAAGTAATCCATGGGTTATGAAGAAATCCCTCCCCCCAAAATTACAAAATATTTCTAACTGTATGATTATTTAAAATGCATGTAAAACTTGGAGGATACAGCTAATGGCATGCAGAGGGAATTTCATAGTTCTAAAATCACATTGTTACAAAAATAAGAAAGTTTGAAAATTAAGACACTAAATATTCATCTCAATAACTTATTTTTTAAAAATAAAAAAATTAAAGTCAGGGAAATATTATACATAGAGGTTTTTATAGATACATTTATACATGTGTTACATATACTCCTGTATTTCCTTGTTCCACAAGCTGAAAGACCCTAAAAGCAATGGCCCCCAATAGCAACAAGAGTGAGTACCAAACAGATCTTGATTTTTTGGATACCATTCTCCAGTAAAAGGAACCAGGGCTCCCTTGAGAAATGCTGATTCTAGGACTGAGGCAGTGAATATATAAGAGGAGCCTGGAACACTGTTTAGTGCCAAAACATAAGGAAGAGCTTAAAAAATCCAACAAAACTCCCCATACTGGTGTATGTCAAAAGAGCTGCAGGAGCCTCGGAACGAGCTCTCATGGCTAGAGTAGAACGATTTGAGAAACAAAATAAAGTAGTATTAGATTATAGCCCAAACCTTTAAATAAGTATCCACAAGTCCATGCTGAAAGAAATAAATGATAAAATAAATAAATGGGAGAGAATTTATTCCTTTTTTCCAAAGCACAGTATATGGAAAAGAATAACGTAACAGTGGAGGAAATGATACACTTTTCCTTAGCCAGGCGATCAAGGTCAACAGTAAGGTGATAAGTCATGTTGATAGCGTGTGCCCTTGATATGATGTAATGAAAATGGCAATTTGCCTTTGCGCTCTCCACCTACGGATGCTTCCACCTCCATGTAGAACTTCCAGAGTCCCTGTGAAGGTGGGGGTCATCAAGATGTCCTTCCTGTTCAATGTCTCAGACTGGAAGTGACACCTGCTATTCCCTCCTAGGGCCGAAACTAGTCACATGGTCCCAACCTCTCTGCACAGGAAGTGAGGGAGGCCAGGGAGACCCTGGCAAATAGTACTGCATCTGCATTTTGGGGTTTTGGAAGCAAAAGAAATGTATCTCGTGTGTGACGATCTTATAAAACTGGCGCATTCAAGCCAAATACAATAAGTTTAAATAGTAATGGCTTCAAGTCTCTCTGGGGAACAACAGTAAATCAGCTTGATAGATGTCTTTAATCCTCCAGGCTGCAAACGTTTGCCTCTTCTTCACTTCATAATCTCTTGGCAATGATGTACGTCTTGCCATCAACTCACAGTTGCCTGCAGGGGTATATTACTAATGATGTAATTTGGGGTTTCAATTTTTATTCAAATTCTTACATATCTATGTGTTGGTGTTCTTCATAGAGATTCTGATAATTCTGAAGTAGGATTGATTTTCTTTGAAACAAAAATCCAGTTTTAAAATGGATTGAAGTCTGATCCTAAAGGAACATGCTTTGTCAATCAGCCAATAGCAAACATCACTCTCTGCATTTTCAGAATGCTTGAGAGTCTTGGATAGCTAAAATTTAGAGCTTTCAATACCTTTCAAAAAAATGATTTTCTTCCATGCCTCTCTTCCTTCATCCCTTTCTTCTAGAATTGTTTGCTGTTTAGTTGCTAAGTTGTGTCCAACTCTTTGCAACCCCATGGACTGTAGCCCGCCAGGTGCCTCTGTCCAGGGGATGTTCCAGGCAAGAATACTGGGGTGGGTTGCCATTTCCTCCTCCAGAGGATCTTCCCAACCCAGGGATTGAACTGCATCTCTAGCATTGGTGGATTCTTTTACCAACTGAGCCACCAGGGAATATTCCAGTCTAAAAGTCAGTGGGGTTGGGGACACCCAAGAAGATGCACCCAGAGAAATCAGTGGTTTTCCAGAGAGGACCTGGGCCATGTGAAGAAGATGAGTTGAGTGAGGGTGGTGACTGCCTGGAGGTGGGAGGGGGCCCTAGTGCTGAGACCTGAGGGAAGAAAGCAGACATGCCTCAGTCACCAAACAGCGGGTTTCACTCCCCACACCAGGAAAACCATAGCTTAGTGCACTACAGATCCACATCAGAAGTGTGCACATCCACCCCACCCAAGCAAACATCATTCACCACCACAAGGGAGCAACACCAAAGGAGAGCAAAGCGACTTGGCTGAAGCCGTCGACAGGAAGAAAGCAAATCTAATGCACTGTCCAGACCATCATCAACAGTTTCAGCCTCCTAAGGATATCACACATATTCATACATGCACACACACACACACACACACACACCTATGCACACACCTACACACACACACACATGCTCACAGAACTGTTAAACAACAGCAGGGTTTTCTGGTATGAACCTAGGTGAAAGATCAAAATTCAAAATGTTAGTACTTGGAAGGTCTAGTCAATCACCAAGTTGCAGGAGTTAGACCTGAGATAAGAGACTCGAGATTTCCTTTAGGGTGTTATTTTGCTGAGGTCCACGAAGCCACAGGAGGGATCCACAGCCACACGGTTCCTGAAGGATGTGGGAATAGACACTGGGGGTCCTGTCTTCCAGTCTGATGGTCTCTTGACTCATCCATTGCTACCCTAAGAAGGCTCGTAGAGAGAAGCCAAAGGACAATTTCAGAAACCCCGGGAGAGAGGGATGGTACGGACTTAACCAACTTAAGTCATAGGCAAACAATGACCCAGGCACACATTTCTCTTTATGTCTCCTGTTGTCAGACAAAAAACAAATCAAAACTTAAGTAAGAAGAGGCTATGTTCCAAAGGATGATAGAAAAGAGAAGAGGGTAGAGATGTAGGAAAAAGTAAAGGCAACTATTGCAATACCGGACTTCTGACCAGATCTACAAGCATCTCAAAGGTCATACTGTAAAGAATTTGTTTTGTTTTGTTTTGTTTTGTTTTTATGGGGAGGAATAAGCAAATCTAGAAAACTACAGGTGTGGGGCACTGGGATGAGCAGAGATGGTGTGACTGGTCAGCAGATCACAGGATGTTTTACCCCAAGGTCAGCCTATTTCTCAGGTCGGGCCATTAAAGAGGGGTTGAATGCTGGCACAGGAGGATGGTGGGACCAAATTCAGGGGCTTAGAGCATCAGAGTGATCTTAGCCAAAGTTTGGTTAATAAGCATTTTGTTCAGATCACAGATCAGAGATCAGATCAGAGATCAGATCAGTCGCTCAGTCGTGTCCGACTCTTTGCGACCCCATGAACTGCAGCACGCCAGGCCTCCCTGTCCATCACCAACTCCCAGAGGTCACTCAGACTCACATCCATAGAGTCAGTAATGCCATCCAGCCATCTCATCCTCTGTTGTCCCCTTCTCCTCCTGCCCTCAATCCCTCCCAGCATCAGAGTCTTCTCCAATGAGTCAAATCTTTGCATGAGGTGGCCAAAATACTGAGTTTCAGCTTTAGCATCATTCCTTCCAAAGAAATCCCAGGGCTGATCTCCTTCAGAATGGACTGGTTGGATCTCCTTGCAGTCCAAGGGACTCTCAAGAGTCTTCTCCAACACCACAGTTCAAAAGCATCAATTCTTCGGCGCTCAGCCTTCTTCACAGTCCAGCTCTCACATCCATACATGACCACAGGAAAGACCATAGCCTTGACTAGACAGACCTTTGTTGGCAAAGTAATGTCTCTGCTTTTGAATATGCTATCTAGGTTGGTCATAACTTTCCTTCCAAGGAGTAAGCGTCTTTTAATTTCATGGCTGCAGTCACCATCTGCAGTGATTTTGGAGCCCAGAAAATAAAGTCTGACACTGTTTCCACTGTCTCTCCATCGATTTCCCATGTAGTGATGGGACCAGATGCCATGATCTTTGTTTTCTGAATGTTGAGCTTTAAGCCAACCTTTTCACTCTCCACTTTCACTTTCATCAAGAGGCTTTTAGCCCCTCTTCACTTTCTGCCATAAGGGTGGTGTCATCTGCATATCTGAGGTTATTGATATTTCTCCCAGCAATCTTGATTCCAACTTGTGTTTCTTCCAGTCCAGCATTTCTCATGATGTACTCTGCATAGAAGTTAAATAAACATCAGATCACAGATAGTTCAGTCAATATGAAACAAAGAATGGAAGTTTGGAGGGCGTCTATCTAGTCTTGTCCCAGGTAAAAAAAGGAGGCATCTGTGAGTCTTATCTGAGCCCCGTGGGGAGGGAGGTTTCCTTGCAGCAAGTCAGCTCTGGAACACAAAGGACTGGGGCTTTCTCAAGCATCTGTTTTCTGGGACCACATCAGATCAGATCAGTCGCTCAGTCGTGTCCGACTCTTTGCGACCCCATGAACCGCAGCACGCCAGGCCTCCGTGTCCATCACCAGCTCCCAGAGGTCACCCAGACTCTCATCCATCGAGTCAGTGATGCCATCCAGCCATCTCATCCTCTGTCGTCCCCTTCTCCTCCTGCCCTCAATCCCTCCCAGCATCAGAGTCTTCTCCAATGAGTCAACTCTTCGCATGAGGTGGCCAAAATACTGGAGTTTCAGCTTTAGCATCATTCCTTCTAAAGAAATTCCAGGATTGATCTCCTTCAGAATGGACTGGTTGGATCTTCTTGCAGTCCAAGGGACTCTCAAGAGTCTTCTCCAACACCACAGTTCAAAAGCATCAATTCTTCCTCGCTCAGCCTTCTTCACAGTCCAGCTCTCACATCCATACATGACCACAGGAAAGACCATAGCCTTGACTAGGCGAACCTTTGTTGGTAAAGTAATGTCTCTGCTTTTGAATATGCTATCTAGGTTGGCCATAACTTTCCTTCCAAGGAGCAAGCGTCTTTTAATTTCATGGCTGCAGTCACCATCTGCAGTGATTTTGGAGCCCAGAAAAACAAAGTCTGACACTGTTTCCACTGTTTCCCCATCTATTTCCCATGCAGTGATGGGACCAGATGCCATGATCTTCGTTTTCTGAATGTTGAGCTTTAAGCCAACCTTTTCACTCTCCACTTTCACTTTCATCAAGAGGCTTTTTAGCCGGTCTTCACTTTCTGCCATAAGGGTGGTGTCATCTGCATATCTGAGGTTATTGATATTTCTCCCGGCAATCTTGATTCCAACTTGTGTTTCTTCCAGTCCAGCATTTCTCATGATGTACTTACTCTGCATATAAGTTAAATAAACATGGTGACAATATGCAGCCTTGACGTACTCCTTTTCCTATTTGGAACCAGTCTGTTGTTCCATGACCAGTTCTAACTGTTGCTTCCTGACCTGCATACAGATTTCTTAAGAGGCAGATCAGGTGGTCTGGTATTCCCATCTCTTTCAGAATTTTCCATAGTTTATTGTGATCCACACAGTCAAAGGCTTTGGCATAGTCAATAAAGCAGAAATAGATGTTTTTCTGGAACTCTCTTGCTTTTTCCATGATCCAGCGGATGTTGGCAATTTGATCTCTGGTTCCTCTGCCTTTTCTAAAACCAGCTTGAACATCAGGAAGTTCACGGTTCACATATTGCTGAAGCCTGGCTTGGAGAATTTTGAGCATTACTTTACTAGCGTGTGAGAGGAGTGCAATTGTTCGGTAGTTTGAGCACTCCTTGGCATTGCCTTTCTTTGGGATTGGGATGAAAACTGACCTTTTCCAATCTTGTGGCCACTGCTGAGTTTTCCAAATTTGCTGGCATATTGAGTGCAGCACTTTCACAGCATCATCATTCAGGACTTGGAATAGCTCCACTGGAATTCCATCACCTCCACTAGCTTTGTTTGTAGTGATGCTTTCTAAGGCCCATTTGACTTCACATTCCAAGATGTCTGGCTCTAGGTCAGTGATCACATCATCATGATTATCTAGGTCTTGAAGCTCTTTTTTGTACAGTTCTTCTGTGTATTCTTGCCACCTCTTCTTAATATCTTCTGCACAGGTTACCGGTAAAATGAATGTTGTCGCAGCAAAGTGGGGCATTCTCTGGTACATTTCCAATCGCTTGTCTTTATTTCCCTACTCCACAGCCCACTCTGTGAGAAGTCTTTTATTTTAAGAAGAGGAACTTATTTCACAAGATTCTTCTTAGGAAGCAAATCTCAAGGCGGAGGCTGCAATCTCCCTTATGGTAACTGAGACAGGATATCAATTTCAAAATACTGAGACCCAAGTCACTCCATCCACCACCTCTTTTAATTGACTGTTTTAAAAGTTTCATGCTGCCTTTTTCTCTTCTCTATGAATAAAAGACTCTCAGGACTTTCCTGGTGGTCTAGTGGTTAGGAATCTGCCTTTCAGTGTAGGTTGGGTCCTTTGTCAAGAAACAAAGATCCCACACACAGCACTGCAAGTAGAGAGAAGTCCGTATCGTGCAATGAAGAGTCCACGTGTGGCAATGAAGACCTGATGCAGCCAAATAAATAAATGAGAAAAAGATGCTCTACTATGACAAAGCTAGAGGCGGAGATTCATAAATCTTGTCCCACCTAAGATCGATTCTGTGGGACCTTAGTAGTCCTCACCCAGATATCAGCTGGGGCCTCCCTACCTCTCAGGTATCTTGTTTACTTGATTTAAACCTTCAGTTTTACAATTTATATGAGTCCTGATACCTCCCCATCCCACTTTTTGCAAACTCTGAGAGCCTTCTGCCTTGTGGACATTTGTCCTTTTCCAGGCAAAACCTGGGCTTAGAGCATTGTGATTTCAAAAGTCCTATAACAGCCTCATGTCCATGATGCACTGTGCTCGTCTCACAGTTTTAGCAAAAGCAGAGGGGTACAATACACATCACACACACTTCCCCCGACTTGCTGTTTCTCAACTCTGGGAAAACAGTTTGTCCCACACCCAGACTTCTGGGTACTGGTTTTAATATGCATATGATTAATTTGTAGATGGAATTTTTTTAAGTATTCACTTTTTCTAAGCTTCACTGTAAACTTCACATTAACAATCAGGCCTTTAAAAACCATAAAATCTTATAGTCGTAAAGGATTCTTAACATCATCTTGTGTTACTTCAGTTGGGAAAAGAATCATACAGGAAAATATCAAAATTACTTCCAACTTTTACTGTGTCAGACACTTGACAAAATTGGGTCTTTCTACTTCTTTCTCTGGGTTGAGTTTACTTATTTTCTCTTGAAATAAGCAAAAAAGAAGGAAATTCCATGATACCAGGAGACCTGGAGAGCCACCAAAGAATTATTCTGCTGCCCACTTCTTAACAATATAATCCAATTTCTATACCACACAGACTTCAGCCTTCTGATAGTTAAATAGCCTTATATGTCCCAACAGAACTCGACTCACTCATTTTTAGGGGATGGACAGAGTGTCAGGATGCTATTGGACAGCATGACATGAACAACAACCCTATTACTTCCTCTGAGACAGATGAAAGGCAGGTCCTGCTCCATCTTTCCTGGCAAACAGCTGGCACAGCTTTGCAAGGATTTCTCGTAGGAACCTTACAAGCATCATGTGATCCATCTGGTGCGATAATGAGAAATTTACACTTCAGGGAAAGGTGGGCTCAGGGCCTGATGGGACTTACAACAGTCACAATTTACTGCATCAACTTGCCTCTCATTAGCAAGGAAAGCTCATCAATTTTATGATGTGTGTTAAGAGGCCTCTAAAGTGGGTTGACCACAGTCTCCTGAATTCACTTTTATTTGCACAGAAATGGGAATTCCCAGCCTTGTTCATTGCTCTCTGATACTAGATGGTCACTCCCTTTGTCCCTGGCTTTGGTTTTTGGGTTTTGGGTAAGGTTGGAAGAGAATATGGTCTTTGTAGTTCAGAGGCTCGAGCTGAAGTTATAAGATACTAACTTGCCTAGCAGTTTTCTGCCATGGAATCACAAAGTTTTATTCTCTGAGGGCTTTCAAGAGCTGGAATCTCCCAGATCATGTCAATTTGAGCCCTTTAAGTGCAGGGACAGGGTGTTGCTTGGCTATGCATCCTTCACAACCCCCTCACTGAAGGTTGATGCTCACAAGTTTTCTGAATCAGATTCGGTCCCACAATCCCACTTGATAAAGGAGGATATTAGGTGCAGAAGATCAAGAGACTCTTCAGCAGATCAGCATTGGGAAAGTGCATTCAGTGTCCACTCTGCTAGGGACGATTTTTATTCCAAGATTCAGCTGAAGCTCCACAGCCTCTGAGAAAATCTGCAACTACCCCAGGTCTATAGCTCCTCCCATGAGAGGAGCTTTGCAGCTTCTCCTCAGAGGAATGTTTTGGGCCCTAAAATGCAACATTTGCTAAGTGACTTTATCATTTCTTTTTGTCTTTTGCAATAGTCTTTTCTCCTTCCTGCTAATTCAGCACATTCTCATTAAAAGGCAACATTTTGCCCTAATTTCAGATTTTTGACCTCTCACCACCTTCCTTTTTGTGCCACATGCTAAGTAAGGATTACTCTCCCAGGTAATGGCACCCCACTCCAGTGCTTTTGCCTGGAGAATCTCATGGGCGGAGGAGCCTGGTAGGTTGCAGTCCATGGGGTCGCTGATAGTCAGACTTGACCAAGAGACTTCACTTTCACTTTTCACTTTTCACTTTCATGCATTGGAGAAGGAAATGGCAACCCACTCCAGTGTTCTTGCCTGGAGAATCCCAGGGACAGGGGAGCCTGGTGGGCTGCCTGTCTCTGGGGTCGCACAGAGTCAGACACGACTGAAGCGACTTAGCAGCAGCAGCAGCACTCTCCCAGGGCAGGGAATCCTGTCTCTTTTCTAACAGAGGGTGGGCTGCCTTCTCACCCACAAGAGGCCTCTTGTTCAGATTTGATTCTCCAGAGCTGGCATCTCTTTTGAGTAACCTCTGTGTCTCCCATGCCCTGCTGGCTGGCTTGTCACACCAGTCAGCTCAAAGTGCTTATCGACTAGTGCTTGTTTTCGCATCTCATAGTTCTTTGCTCTTAATGCTGTCCCATTGCTGGCTGCTCTTGGTGGGGGTGGGAGGGGGAAGGCTTGATGCTCTCCTGCTCGCATCCTGTGAGCCCAGGGACTTGTCTGGGCAGAGAGCTTCATGTCTTGAAGCAGGAATTTTCCACCTCAGCACAGTTAGCGTGTGGAGTGGATCATTCTTTGCTGTGCAGAGCTGTCCTGCAAGCTGTAGGATGTTGAAGTACATCCACGGTCTCTACAGGGGCATCCCAGGTTGCCAATGAAGGAGACCCAGGTTCGATCCCTGGATCGGGAAGATCTCCTGGAGGAGAAATGGCAACCCACTCCAGTATTATTGCCTGGAGAATACCATGGACAGAGGAGCCCATCGGGCTACAGCTCATTGGGTCTGAAAGAGCTGAACACACCTGAGCTACTGGACATAGTATGGTCTCTACACATCTGATGCCTGGAGCACCCACCCACCAAAAAGGTCTCCAGACATTGCCAACCATCCCTGGGGACAAATTTACCCCTGTCTGAAAACCGCTGTTTGAATGGAACGGGCCAGCTGCTCATCAAACCCAAGGACAGAAGACAGGGCTCTGTGCTTTCCTACCTGTGTGAAAAGGACTGGGAACCAACCACCAGAGTCATGTCAGGAGAATCAAGTTCTGTGTTCAAGAAACCCACACTCAAGTGTGAGCTCTCTGTGTGGAAACGCCAGTGTATGGTCTTAAAAACCATAAAAATCTTTTGTTAGTTTCTTAGTATACACCAAAGCGTGCTGAGGAAAAGGACCTGACTCTGGGGCATTATAATAAACTTTTGCATATAAATAATATTTTAGAGTTTAATACAGTCTTCCATATGTATTAGCTCATTTTGGTGTGTATCTTTGAGGTACTAAAGGGAAATTTATGATGGTAATGACACTGCTTTGTTAAAGCCATCCTCTGGAAACTGAATTCAACCAGTTTTTTAAAGTTCTAAGAATTCCTTGGCAGTCTGGTGTTTGGGACTCTGTGCTTCCACTGCAAGGCATGGGCTCATCCCTGGTTGGAGAACTAAGATCTTGAAAGCTTCAGGGTGCAGCCAACAAACAACCCTGGCCCCCCTCCACTACCACCACCCCCACCAAAAAAAAAAAAAAAAAACAGTAAAAAAAACCAAAAACCTTCTCCACTGGATTTATTTCCTTGTTAGACAAATTAAGGGCAAATACATATTTTCTTTAAAGTATAGAAAATAAAAATAACTTCAGGAAATAATGGAAAACTTAAATGGCAACCCACTCCAGTATTCTTGCCTGGAAAATCCCATGGACGGAGGAACCTGGTAGACTACAGTCCATGAGGTCGCGAAGAGTCGGCACAACTGGGTGACTTCACTTTCTTTCTTTCTGTGAGGTTATATCCTTATTGTTTCTTATTCTCTCTCCTTCCTACCCCAAATGGAAAAAAATAACTGAACTACCTTTTGTTGGTGGAAAAATGTCCCCTTAGCAGGGTACGAGCAGGAAGTTGATTTTTGCAAATTCAGAAGTTGCTTAGTAAGCGTTTTGCATCCACAAGGCTGCTTGGCAATCGGAATACAAAACAGCAAGTGTCCCAGCAGCCTATCATTTCCAGGGTTCTCTTATTACATTCCTTGGTTTCTTGACCTTACAAGCTCATCACTGATGTCCAGTGGGATTTTAATGTGTTCTCTTCCACACTGCTTCCTATTCCCTTCCTATTCCGAATAAGACTAAGTGATGAGCTTGGTTTGATGCTTCTCACTCAGGAGGGGCTGTTGATTACAACCATCCGTATTCTGAAATGGCCTTATCTTTGGCCCAGAGCCTATCTGCTACCTATAGCCCAGAGCACTGGTGAGATGATGGGCAAGCCCCTCCCAGACAGCCATGTGTCATCAAGTTCCCTCTGATTGTAGAGGTGCGCCTATGGGGGAAATGGCTTGATCTGTACTATGAGTTGGTTGAGGTCACAGGCAGAGTTGCAATGGGACTCTAATGGACTCAAAGCTATGCTTGGAAAAAGCTGTTTTAATTGGCTGTGTAACTTTGATGGACACAAGCTGAGTACCTGTAATTGGGAACTTGGAAGATCAAGTTGGGCTGGCTGGTACAGATACAAGAACACTCGAGAGAAGATGCTAAGTGTATGCTGGGTGGTTATATGAAGGATGTGGGAACCTGGAATGTGACACAAATTTGTCCACGATGGGCTCCATCTTCTTGATACAGTGGGCACTGGATGCTTTACTTATAGTCAGAGGCAGTGGGGCTGCACTGAAAAAAGCAGGCTGTCCACCCCTGGTTTATTCCCACAGATTCTAGCTGCCCCAGAGGGTCCTGTGGACAACTAGAAGGACAGAAAGACACATCCCAACCACCTGATGGAACTAAGGACATCATGATCACCTAGAGTGAACTCTGGGTGGCATGCAAAGTGAAATTCATGACATAAATATCAGAACCTGCTTTGGGAATCTGCAAAAACTTTCATACTTCAACATTCCAGAAATAATTTTTAAATTTCTTTGCTGACTGAGGAATCCATTATGAATCCATTTCTTTCTTTTCAACAAACTGAATTCCCTGAAACCAGCTGTCCTAACAGGGGGTTAATTTTCACTTCCTTTATTGCATTTTCAACCAAGTGATTGTGAGGAGACTGGGAATAACCAACAATCCAGGAAGTTCCTCCAGATGGTCTTAAAGGGCTCCCCCAGTCTTCAAGCCATTGCTGATATGCAGTGGACAATCATATCACACAATGAACAGACATATTTACTTGAAATTGACTGTTAGGGAAGCAACAGGGTTTAGGGTGAAAGGAAATCAATTTTGAGAGATCACAAAAATGCCAAATAGCAAAAAAATAATAAATAAACCCCCCAAAACAGTAATTGAGCCTCTGCTTTCTTTGCACTCCAAGTTGGAGGGAGGAGGGGTTCTGGTGCTTCCCGAAAAAATTACTTCTCATCAGAACTTTCCATTAATCATTCTGCCTGCGGTCAGAAGCCGGGCTGCCATGGAGGAGTGCAAAGTCCTCCTGAAACACAGAGAATCTTCCAACTTGGGGATGTGCCCCCAGATCTCTGGATGCCAACCACAATCACCTCTCGCCTTTACAAAGCCTGGTTTGGTTTGCAGAGAGCATCCTGGAACACTCCATCATTTGAAATGTAATCTGGGGAGTAGGGTTTGATGGAGCTGCGAGTAAATGAGTGGACATCCGAAGAGGGGGACTCTGCTTCTCTGAGAGGGAGATGCAGACAGCTAAGGTGTTCAGAAGGTGAATGGATTAGACTCATTAGTGGCTTCTGCTCCAAGGTGTAGTGTAACGAGCGAGTTGCCTGTTGTACCCATCACTGTCTTCTGGAAGCCACTTTAGATTTTAGCTGAAAGAGAGTTTTCACAAAGCAGGAGCTGGTGTTTCACCTCTTGGCTTTCTGAGGCCACCAGGTGAAGCTGGGAGCAGCTGCAGGGGAGGCTTTCCTGATCTCAGTCTCAAGCAACCTCATTGCCCTAAAAGCAGAGTGTGCCCACAGGTGGGTACTAATCACCCTTGGAGCCAAATGCTGGCTGCCCTGTGTGCATTTTTACACGGATTCAGGAGCTGGTTCATTGTGGGTCCTCACCACTAAGGGAGCACTGCCCATTTCCCCCTCACCCCACCTAGCCTGCGGAGTGTGTGGTAGGGCGTGGACTCTTTCTTTCTAAAGCACAGAAGGGTATGTTAGACCTGGGTGGAAAGACAGGCCTGATGTGGCTGCCCAAGACTCAGTGGGTCCTTTTCCTCACCAGCAGAAATGCAGAGTCCCCAAAACACAGGACATTAATCCACTAGGAGCGGTCACCATGCAGGACATTAGCCTTGCCTCTTAAAACTTCTCCCAAAAAGATGTATGGGGGGTAGGTGTGCAGAAAAAGAGTGGGTATCACAAAGCTGTCTTCTCTTCTTCTCTAGTATATATGTTTCTCTGGTCTTATTTCTTCTGTTTTATCTTACAACTAAAGGAAGCTCACCATGGAAAAATCAATACAGTAAATAAACAATACAATCAATAAACAATACAGAAAAATCAAAATTAAAGAAGGATGTGCTACACTGCTCCAGTAGAAAACACAGGTGGATTTCCTTCCCATCTTTTCTCTATATATTTATATACACTTCCCAGGTGGCTCAGTGGTAAAGAATTTGCCTGCCAATGCAGGAGCCACAGAGACATGGGTTCGGTCCCTGGGTCAGGAAGATCCCCTGGAGAAGGAAATGCCAACCCACTCCAGTGTTCTTGTCAGGATAATCTCATGAACAGAGGAGCCTTTCGGGCTACAGTCCATGGGGTAGCAAAGAGTTGAACATGACTGAGCAACTGAGCATATAACTCTTCACGACCCCATGGACTGCAGCCCACCAGGCTCCTCCATCCATGGGATTTTCCAGGCAAGAGTACTGGAGTGGGGTGCCATTGCCTTCTCTGATATTTTATATAAGCATTATATTTATATTCTGTCTTTTCTCCATCTGATCAGATCAGATCAGTCGCTGAGTTGTATCCGACTCTTTGTGACCCCATGAATCGCAGCACGCCAGGCCTCCCTGTCCATCACCAACTCCCGGAGTTCACTCAAACTCATGTCCATCGAGTCAGTGATGCCATCCAGCCATCTCATCCTCTGTCGTCCACTTCTCCTCCTGCCCCCAATCCCTCCCAGCATCAGAGTCTTCTCCAATGAGTCAACTCTTTGCATGAGGTGGCCAGAGTACTGGAGTTTAAGCTTTAGCATCATTCCTTCCAAAGAAATCCCAGGGCTGATCTTTACAATGGACTGGTTGGATCTCCTTGCAGTCCAAGGGACTCTCAAGAGTCTTCTCCAACACCACAGCTCAAAAGCATCAATTCTTCGGCGCTCATTCTTCTTCACAGTCCAGCTCTCACATCCATACATGACCACAGGAAAGACCATAGCCTTGACTAGACGGACCTTTGTTGGCAAAGTAATGTCTCTGCTTTTGAATATGCTATCTAGGTTGGTCATAACTTTCCTTCCAAGGAGTAAGCATCTTTTAATTTCATGGCTGCAGTCATCATCTACAGTGATTTTAGAGCCCCCCAAAATAAAGTCTGACACTGTTTCCACTGTTTCCCCATCTATTTCCCATGAAGTGAGGGGACCGGATGCCATGATCTTCATTTTCTGAATGTTGAGCTTTAAGCCAACCTTTTCACTCTCCACCTTCACTTTCATCAAGAGGCTTTTTAGTTCCTCTTCATTTTCTGCCATAAGGGTGGTATCATCTGCATATCTGAGGTTACTGATATTTCTCCCAGCAATCTTGATTCCAGCTTGTGTTTCTTCCAGTCCAGCGTTTCTCATGATGTACTCTGCATAGAAGCTAAATAAGCAGGGTGACAATATACAGCCTTGATGTACTCCTTTTCCTATCTGGAACCAGTCTGTTGTTCCATGACCAGTTCTAACTGTTGCTTTCTGACCTGCATATAGGTTTCTCAAGAGGCAGGTCAGGTGGTCTGGTATTCCCATCTCTTGAAGAATTTCCCATAGTTTATTGTGATCTACACAGTCAAAGGCTTTGGCATAGTCAATAAAGCAGAAATAGATGTTTTTCTGGAACTCTCTTGCTTTTTCCATGATCCAGCGGATGTTGGCAATTTGATCTCTGGTTCCTCTGCCTTTTCTAAAACCAGCTTGGACATCAGGAAGCTTGTGGTTCACATATTGCTGACGCCTGGCTTGGAGAATTTTGAGCATTACTTTACTAGCATGTGAGATGAGTGCAATTGTGAGGTAGTTTGAGCATTCTTTGGCATTGCCTTTCTTTGGGATTGGAATGAAAACTGACCTTTTCCAGTCCTGTGGCCACTGCTGAGTTTTCCAAATTTGCTGGCATATTGAGTGCAGCACTTTCACAGCATCATCTTTCAGGATTTGGAATAGCTCCACTGGAATTCCATCACCTCCACTAGCTTTGTGCATAGTGATGCTTTCTAAGGCCCACTTGACTTCACATTCCAGGATGTCTGGCTCTAGGTCAGTGATCACACCATCGTGATTATCTAGGTCGTGAAGATCTTTTTTGTATAGTTCTTCTGTGTATTCTTGCCACCTCTTCTTAATATCTTCTGCTTCTGTTAGGTCCATACCATTTCTGTTCTTTATTGAGCCCATCTTTGCATGAAATGTTCCTTTGGTATCTCTGGTTTTTTTTGAAGAGATCTCTAGTCTTTCCCATTCTGTTGTTTTCCTCTATTTCTTTGCGTTGATCGCTGAAGAAGGCTTTCTTATCTCTTCTTGCTCTTCTTTGGAACTCTGCATTCAGATGTTTATATCTTTCCTTTTCTCCTTTGCTTTTTGCTTCTCTTTTTTCCACAGCTATTTGAAAGTCCTCCCCAGACAGCCATTTTGTTTTTTGCATTTCTTTTCCATGGGGATGGTCTTGGTCCCTGTCTCCTGTACAATGTCACAAACCTCATTCCATAGCTCATCAGGCACTCTATCTATCAGATCCAGGCTCTTAAATCTATTTCTCAAGTCCACTGTATAATCATAAGGGATTTGACTTAGGTCATACCTGAATGGTCTAGTGGTTTTCCCTACTTTCTTCAATTTCAGTCTGAATTTGGCAATAAGGAGTTCATGGTGTGAGCCACAGTCAGCTCCTGGTCTTGCTTTTGCTGACTGTATAGAGCTTCTCCATCTCATTTCTGATCTTATGGGATACATGTTTTTTTAACTTTGCTCTTTCCAGTTTATAAATCTTGAGTATCTCCCCACATCTTTAACTTTAACATAATATACAAAGCTGGGTGATATTTTGAGAGATTAATTTCTGCTTCTCCTCCCTGTATTTCCCCTTCCTTCCCTCCCTACCCTGGGCCTACCCTTAAAGCAGAGAGTAAGCTCTGTGTTTTCCCACCCAGTAAGAGTTTACAGCCAGACAGAAAAAGGTTGTCATCAAAATGCCTCCTGTCCTAGAATTTGTTTCAAAAAGTCTGAGCTCACTGGAGGGAAAGAATAGTGAGCTGAGTCAGATGAAAGGAGAGTCTGGGAGAGAAAGATGGAGGGAGGAAGGGGTGATATTAAGAGGCCTCTGGGATGTGTAAGAGTGAGCCTGGAGGGCGCCAGGGATGAGAGGAAATGGTTTTATGATGTGTCCAGAAAGACAGGATCTGGAGAGAAGCTCCCAGCACCAGCAGAGACCTCATTCCAGGGGGGACTGAGGACAGTCAGGAGTTCCCTACTTGAGGGGACCTGTGTTCAGGGTAGAGGATGCTCGTGGTCGCTGCTGTGAAAAGATGATTGTAATTACAGCCCCCGCCCTTTCATTACCTCGCCAGCCATAACACTGAAGACGATCCAAAGCTTCATCATGAGCAGGAGGTAAAATGGGTGGAGCCTTTGAAACAACGAGGGACTTGAATACAACAATAAAGAAAATGGGCTTCCCTGGTAGCTCAGACAGTAGTAAAGAATCCACCCACATTGCGGGAGACCTGGGTTTGATCTCTGGGTTGGGAAGATCCCCTGGAGGAGAGCATGGCAACCCATTCCAGTATTCTTGCCTGGAGAATCCCCGTGGACAGAGGAGCCTGGCGAGCTACAGTCCACGGGGTCACAAAGAGTCTGATGTGATTGAGTGACTTTCACTTCACTTCAATAAAGAAAAGGAGGCTTTTTGCAGAGCTGGCCTTCAAAAGTGGAGGCTCATTCTGTGTACTTAACCCACCCTTCCCACAGGGTTCAGCACAAAGTATTTCTAATTTCCCTACCATTTGATCTCCTGAATCCTAACTCATTTTGCTATCAAATCAATGTCTTTGTAAAATTTCACTTATAATTTTTCCCCTAATTTTTTGGTCTAATTTTATCTGTTTAATGCAACATTTTATATTTGTATACAGTCTTTGTGTGCATGTGTGCTCAGTCATGTCTGACTTTTTGTGACTCTATGGACCATAGCCCACCAGGTTCCTCTGTCCATGGCATTCTCCAGGCAAGAATACTGGAGTGGGTTGCCATGTCCTCCTCCAGGGAGTCTTCTCAACTCAGGGATCGAATCTGTGTCTCCTACACTGCAAGCATATTCTTTACCCTTGAGCCACCAGGAAAGCCCCTGGCAAGTGGGAAGTGTCCCCACCAGGGGGTTGCAGGGAGGTTGATCTGTGGCCTGAGTAAGCCAGCCAGGGCATCGTCCTCCCCCCGAGCTGAGCCTGCAGTGACCATCCCCACCTCCAGGAGCAGGTCACGTCATGTTGTCTGCAGAGAGGAACAAAGAGGAGAGGCTGCCTGAATCACTGTCGAATCTGGACAGTCCAGGCAAAGTCAAGATCAGGGTTCTGCCTCGCAGTGAACAAGTTCTTCTCTCTTTGCAGGTTGGTTTCCCAAGTGGTGCCAGTGGTTAAAAAAAAAAAATCCAGCTGCCAATAAGGAGACACAGGAGACCTGAGCTCGATCCCTGGGTTGGGAAGATCCACTGGAGGAGGGAATGGCAACCCACTCCAGTAGTTTTGCTTGGGAAATCCCATGGACAGAAGAGCTTGGCAGACTACAGTCCATAGGGTCACAAGGAGTCAGACATGACTGAGTACGCACGCAGCAGCAGTCTTTTTTCGGTTCACAGGAAACCTCAGCCGGGAGACAACAGCTCCTCCTATGCTACTAGCCTGGCAACCACTGTACTTGGATTTCTGCTGATCCCTAGCAGTGGGGTGTCTGAGTCTCAGTCAGGAACACAGTGTATCCTGGGTGGGGAAAGGAGGGGTCACAAGAGTCAACTTTTATGGCGAGAGGATCTCTCTGAGTGGAGACTGCAGAAGCATAAAGACTCCTCTTTGGGGAAGTTGAAGAGAGAGATTGCATGGTAATTGTGGCAGACATGGTTCTAAAGAGGATTTGTTTGGATCAAGAGAGTTGTATGCTTCTAGAATAAGAGGAAACAATGTAGGCAGAGAGGAAGGTTGAAGTGGTAGGAACAGGGGAGGTCTGAGCAGTGAGGCGCTGGTGAGAATGTAAGAAAATGGGGTCAAGAAACTAATTTCTCAGAGTCATCCCTGAATCTTATCTGAATGACTGTTGCCCACTTGGGTCACTTTCTAATATCTACCATTTAAGAACATCATAATGAATAGGAAAAAATTACATTTAAAAGTCAAAAGAGAGGGAATTCCCTGGTGGTCCAGTGGTTAGGAATCTGCCTTGCAATGAAGGGACACCAGTTGTATCCCTGGTCCGGGAAGATCCCACATGCCACGGAGCAACTAAGTCCACGTGCCACAACAGCTTAGCCTGAGCCCTAGAGCCCACGAGCTGCAACCATGGAGACCACACGCTGCAACCACTGAAGCTGGCAGGAGAGCCCGTGCTCGGCAACAAGAGGAACCACCGCAATGGGAAGCCCACACACCGCAAGGAAGAGGAGCCCTCACTTGTCACAACTAGAGAAAGCCCGCATGCAGCAAAAAAAGACCCACCACAGCCCAAAATCAAAAAATAAATAAATAAACCTTTTTTCAGATCAGGTCAGATCAGTCGCTCAGTCGTGTCCGACTCTTCGTGACCCTATGAATCGCAGCACACCAGGCCTCCCTGTCCATCACCAACTCCCAGAGCTCACTGAGACTCACATCCATCGAGTCAGTGATGCCATCCAGCCATCTCATCCTCTGTCGTCCCCTTCTCCTCCTGCCCTCAATCCCTCCCAGCATCAGAGTCTTCTCCAATGAGTCAACTCTTCCCATGAGGTGGCCAAAATACTGGAGTCTCAGCTTGAGCATCATTCCTTCCAAAGAAATTCCAGGCCTGATCTCCTTCAGAATGGACTGGTTGGATCTCCTTGCAGTCCAAGGGACTCTTAAGAGTCTTCTCCAACAGCACAGTTCAAAAGCATCAATTCTTCGGTGCTCAGCCTTCTTCACAGTCCAGCTCTCACATCCATACATGACCACAGGAAAGACCATAGCCTTGACTAGACAGACCTTTGTTGGCAAAGTAATGTCTCTGCTTTTGAATATGCTATCTAGGTTGGTCATAACTTTCCTTCCAAGGAGTAAGCGTCTTTTAATTTCATGGCTGCAGTCACCATCTGTAGTGATTTTGGAGCCCAGAAAAATAAAGTCTGACACTGTTTCCACTATTTCTCCATCTATTTCCCATGTAGTGATGGGACCAGATGCCATGATCTTCGTTTTCTGAATGTTGAGCTTTAAGCCAACTTTTCACTCTCCACTTTCACTTTCATCAAGAGGCTTTTTAGTTCCTCTTCACTTTCTGCCATAAGGGTGGTGTCATCTGCATATCTGAGGTTATTGATATTTCTCCCGGCAATCTTGATTCCAGCTTGTGTTTCCTCCAGTCCAGCATTTCTCATGATGTACTTACTCTGCATATAAGTTAAATAAACATGGTGACAATATGCAGCCTTGACGTACTCCTTTTCCTATTTGGAACCAGTCTGTTGTTCCATGACCAGTTCTAACTGTTGCTTCCTGACCTGCATACAGATTTCTCAAGAGGCAGATCAGGTGGTCTGGTATTCCCATCTCTGTCAGAATTTTCCACAGTTTATTGTGATCTACACAGTCAAAGACTTTGGCATAGTCAATAAAGCAGAAATAGATGTTTTTCTGGAACTCTCTTGCTTTTTCCATGATCCAGCGGATGTTGGCAATTTGATCTCTGGTTCCTCTGCCTTTTCTAAATCCAGCTTGAACATCAGGAAGTTCACGGTTCACATATTGCTGAAGCCTGGCTTGGAGAATTTTGAGCATTACTTTACTAGCATGTGAGATAAGTGCAATTGTGCGGTAGTTTGAGCACTCCTTGGCATTGCCTTTCTTTGGGATTGGGATGAAAACTGACCTTTTCCAATCTTGTGGCCACTGCTGAGTTTTCCAAATTTGCTCGGATCTATAAAAATATTAATTAGGCATTCTATTGACAAACATGATTACAGTATTTAGGAATAGTCAGAATTATAAAATTTGAAAGCAAGAGTAATACAATGTTTTCATTTCCTACGTGTGATTCTAAAAACGCAGATAGAAGCTGGAAAATCACCATTAATTCTGCCCTTGTTGGTGCAAATTAGATGGCAATCTCTCCCCATAAGTGCTGAGCTGGATCAATATATGGTTTGCATTCTGTGATCAATAATACTGATCAGAGATCAGATCAGTCGCTCAGTCGTGTCCGACTCTTGCGACCCCATGAACCGCAGCACGCCAGGCCTCCCTGTCCATCACCAGCTCCCGGAGGTCACTCAGACTCGCATCCATCGAGTCAGTGATGCCATCCAGCCATCTCATCCTCTGTCGTCCCCTTCTCCTCCTGCCCTCAATCCCTCCCAGCATCAGAGTCTTCTCCAATGAGTCAACTCTTCGCATGAGGTGGCCAAAATACTGAGTTTCAGCTTTAGCATCATTCCTCCAAAGAGATTCCAGGATGATCTCCCAGAATGGACTGTTGATCTTCTTGCAGTCCAAGGGACCCAAGAGTCTTCTCCAACACCACAGTTCAAAGCACAACCGGCGCAGCCCCTCACAGTCCAGCTCTCACATCCAACATGACCCAGGAAAGACCAAGCCTTGACTAGGCGACCTTTGTAAATTTTCTTTTTGAATTGCTATCTAGGTTGGTCTCTCCTCCGGATCGCTATAGCGCAGTCACCATCTGCAGTGATTTTGAGCCCAGAAAACAAAGTCTGACACTGTTTCCACTGTTTCCCCATCTATTTCCCATGCAGTGATGGGACCAGATGCCATGATCCTTTCTGAATGTTGAGCTTTAGCCAACCTTTTCACTCTCCACTCACTTTCACAAGAGGCTTTTAGCCCCTCTCACTTTCTGCCATAAGATTATCTGATACTGAGTTTTATATTTCCCCGCATCATTCCAACTTTGTTTCTTCCAGTCCAGCTCTAATGTACTCTGCATATAAGTTAAATAAACAGGTACAATATCAGCCTTGATGTACTCCTTTCCTATTTGGAACCAGTCTTTTTCCATGACCATCTACTGTTGCTTCGACCTCAACAGATTCTTGAGGAGATCAGTGTCTTCCCACAGATAGTTATTGATCCACACAGTCAAAGGGCATAGTCAAAAAGCAGAAATAGATGTTCTGACCTTGCTTCCATGATCCAGCGGATGTTGCATTTGATCTCTGGTTCCTCTGCCTTTTCGAAAACCAGTTTGAACATCAGGAAGTTCACGGTCACATGCTGAAGCCTGGCTTGGAGAATTTGAGAACACTAGCGGGAGATGAGTGATTGTTCGGTAGTTTGAGCACCCTTGGCATTGCCTTCTTTGGGATTGGGATGAAAACTGACCTTTTCCAGTCCTGTGGCCACTGTGAGTTTTCCAAATTTGCTGGATTGAGTGCAGCACTTTAACAGCATCATCTTTCAGGACTGAATAGTTCCACTGGAATTCCATCACCTCCACTAGCTTTGTTCGTAGTGATGCTTTCTAAGGCCCATGACTCCATCCAAGATGTCTGCTCTAGGTCAGTGATCCTCATCATGATTGTCTAGTCTTGAAGCTCTTTGTACAGTTCTTCTGTGTATTCTTGCCACCTCTTCTTAATATCTTCTGCTTCTGTTAGGTCCACACCATCTCTGTCCTTATCGTGCCCATCTGATAAATTTCTTTGTTCCTATTTCTAAGAGATCCTTCTTCCCATTCTTTTTTTCCCTTCATAATGAAAGCTTTCTTATCTCTTCTTGCTACTTTGAACCTGCATAGATGTTTATATCTTTCCTTTTCTCCTTTGCTTTCGCTTCCTTCTTTTCACAGCTAGTAAGGCCTCCCCAGACAGCCATTTTGCTTTTTGCATTTCTTTTCCATGGGGATGGTCTTGATCCCTGTCTCCTGTACAATGTCACGAACCTCATTCCATAGTTCAATAATACTGATAGCTAAGATTATAATTATAACATTATTTACCATTTCTGTAAGCCAAGCGTTTCAAGAATGTTATCTCATTTCATCCTCATTATGAGCCTTTGAAGTAATGGCATTTTTGTAATCGTATTTTCCCAATGAGGAGCCTGAGGCTCAGAATGGCTGTATTATCTGCTCGAGGAAAATAACAGATCTAGGGTTCAAGTCGATCTCTGCCTATGTCCAGAGCTCAACTTTTGAATCACTTTGTGGCACTGAAATTTTTTTAAAAAAAATCATTTTATTTCTGACATTTTATTTTAAATGTAATGGAGTTAGGGAGGGAGACCTGGTATTCAAAGAAACCAAGTGAGTAGTATTTTGGGTGAAATGAAACACTTTGTAATGTGATGAATCAGGTCATCTGTTGCATAAGTTAATATCTTTGCATCTGTCCATTTCCTCACGATGGGTATGCTCATGTGACCGGGGCTAAGGGGAGGAAATGTCTCAGCCAGGAGTCTTTCTTTAATGAGGCAGAGACAATGAATACTCAAGAGAGGAAGGCCACTTCTTTCATAAACATTAGTAAAAAAAAAAATCTACCTACAACTTCTGCTCACACCTCCTTGGTTCGAACTGTGGCACGTGGCAAGGGAAGGAGGGAAATAAATGTCACCTTTTGCAGCGTACACTTTCACTCCCAATTAAATCAGTTGTTCCTTAAGCAGAAGGATACTGAGAACCCAGCTAGAAGCCCCCACCAGAGAGAAAGTGAAGCCAGGATTATAGGAAACCAGAGCCCAGACTCAAGAGCAGGCACAGTGGCAAGATGGGAGGGCAGGAGTGTCTGGGGTGTTAGGATGGGAAGAACTCCTAAGCCCTTCACTCTGGTGCCAGCGCTGGAAGGGAGGCCAGCTCTGGTTGTCCTGGTTTCTCTCAGCTCAAAGTGTGGAGGCTGGGAGAGGAGTCCTGGGAGCACGTGTAGATGAAGAAGTAGCTCCTGACTTAGACACACAGCACCTGATGGACCCACCAAAGCAGGTCTACAGGACCATGGAGGGGAAAGCCTCCCTCCTCCAAAACACATCCATGGCACCACTAGGAAGGAATAATAACCCCAAGAGGCCAGAAATTACAAATATTCACACCCATTGTGCATGTCTTGCTGGTATATCAGGGTTGGAATGTGTGTGTGTGCTGACTGCTACATGGGTGAGTCTACTGGGGGAGGAAAAGCGGTCTGGACCTCTCTTCTTAGCAGGTCAACAGGGCTGTGATGCAGCTCTCACGTGGGTTGAATTGAATGGACTAAAATTGAGGACTATTGATCTCAAAAAGAAGCAAAGAAAACACACTGTAGTGTTTATCAAAGTGTGCACAGTGGACAAATTGCATCAGAATCACCTGGAAGTCTTGTTTAAAAACACTCATTCATTTATTCGTTCACTGAACAAACAGATATTGATTTCATGTGTGCAACAGGCCTGGTGCGAGGAGCTGAGAACAGAGCAGTAAACAGGGCAGACATCATCCCTGACCTCCTGGAACATTCAGTTTCGTGAGGAAAATTTGTTGTTGTTTAATCACTTTAAGTTTGCGTCTGATTCTTTTGTGACTCCATGGACTGTAGCCTGCCAGGCTCCTCTATACATACAATTTTCCAGGCAAGAATACTGGAGTGGGGTGCCATTTCCTTCTCCAGAGGATCCTCCTGGCCCAGGGATCGAACCCATGTCTCTTGCTTGACAGACGGATTCTTTACCACTGAACCACCTGGGAAGCCCATTGAGCAAAAGAACGAAAAGTAGAAACTGTAGTAATAAGAAAGTAAAGAAAGCAATTGCACATTGTGATGTATTTCTGTGAAAGAAGCAAATCCTGGTGGTGACCACAAATTTCAGAAGTCTACATACGGGCTATCTTCTATTTTTCAGATGCCAACTAAGTCCTTGAGCCCGCCCTTGTTAAGCCGTGGAGAAGGGAATGAGACCTTAACACAAACTGAGATCACTTATCTCACCACCTTGCATACCTTACAGTCAGTGTTAGTTTGATTTAGAAAACGAAAAGGACTTTTCAAAAAACATGACATGAACTTTCCATGTTTATCTCCTTCGCCAAACCCACTAAAACTGCAGGTATTACTGCACACGTTCTGAGAGATTAGGAAGGAGAAAACAGCTATTGAAAGATTTCAGTGTGCTTTTGGAAGACAGAATGCAAATGAAATAATGACAGCAGACGGCAGGAAGTTACCACCCATGTGTGTGTTTCAGGGGAGAGGCATAGAGACGGGAGGATGCCGATGATAGAGATTCAGTTCATCCTACAGAACCTCAAGAAGCTCAAGCTTGGCACCACAGACTGGGAAGCAGACAGGGGAGGTCGATTCAAAAGAGGGTGGTAGGTTATCTTTGTAGTAGGCAATTGTCCCCCACTCTCTGCCACCCTGCACAACCGCAGACAAGCTCCACCTATCTTCTTTCTATAGAAAATGGACTGCATAGTATGTATCCAGAAATGTATACATACATACATTTCTGGAGAAATGTATCCAGAAACTAAGCTCAGGGACATCTGGCGGGAATTCTAGGAGGCACAGACAAAAGAGTAAGAAAAGTCAAGATCTGCATCCTGAACCCTGGAATTCCCAGCCTACCCCCCAAATTCTGCTCCTAAGACCCTAAAGCAAGGTATATACTCCCCTAAGCCAGAGATTAGCATGTTCATTTAAGAAAACACTTACTGTGAAAGCACCATAACATACCAAACATTCTGAGTTGCTCTGGGAATAGCAGGCTGGCTGATCACCCACCCTGGAACCTATCAATTAATCAGCCCTCTGCTCTCAATCTGAGGCAGAGATCCACGTGAGTGTTTTTAGAGCTTATCATTTAATAAAGGTGGGAAGAGAGCAATTTAAGGAAAATGGAAGATGAAAGAAAGTAATCTGAGGAAAATAAAGGTGGAAGGAAAATAGGATGAAGCAGAAACAAGTGTTTTTTAATTGTTATAGTTGATTTACAAAGGTTTCTTTTTTTTTTTTTTAATACAGTTATTACTTTATGGTCCTCGGGGAGATGAAGAAGCCATTCTACCCATAAAACAAGAACAAAATGCTTTTAGAAAATAACAAATGGAAAATAATTTGTAACTCTTAAAAAATCAAATTTGTTCTTGTTTAGTGGCTAAGTCATGTCCTACTCTTTTGCAGCCCCATGTACTCTAGCCTGCCAAGCTCCTCTGTCCATAGGATTTCCCAGGCAAGACTATTAGAGTGGGTTGCTGTTTCCTTCTCCAGGGGATTTTCCGGACCAAGGGGTCAAAGATAGTTTTAAAGAGTAACCCAGAAATCATCCAGGAAAATAAAACCAAAATATGAATAACAGAAGAGAGGAGAAATGCAATGAGATAACATATCTGTGAGAGTCCTAGCAATAGCAGTTTTAAAGTGTGAAGTCAGAGAAACAGATAGGAAGAAATTGTCAAGAAAATAATACAAGAAAATTTCCCAGAACTAAATTTGGGTCTCTTGACTGAAAACGTTTGTTGGGTGTCCAGTCCTATGGACAGCAAAACATTCATAACAAGTCTCATCATGATAATATTTCTGAACACTAGAATGAAAAGAAAACCACACACACTTCCAGGGAGCGAAAACAACGCTACACGAAAAGTAGCAGGAATCAGAATGTTATCAGTCTTCCCAGTAGCAACACTGGATGCTAGATAATGGTGAGAAATTCCTTTAAAAGATGATGCTATGCTATGCTATGCTAAGTCACTTCAGTCGTGTCCAACTCTGTGTGACCCCACAGACGGCAGCCCACCAGGCTTCCCCGTCCCTGGGATTCTCCAGGCAAGAACACTGGAGTGGGTTGCCATTTCCTTCTCCAATGCATGAAAGTGAAAAGTGAAAGTGAAGTTGCTCAGTCGCGTCCGACTCCTAGCGACCCCATGGACTGCAGCCCACCAGGCTCCTCCGTCCGTGGGATTTTCCAGGCAAGAGCACCGGAGTGGGGTGCCACTGCCTTCTCCTAAAAGATGATGAGGGAAGGTTATTTTCAACCTAGAATTCTACACTTCAGGAAGGGTGAGAGTAGAATAAAGACCTTTTTTGAAGTGTAAGGACTCAAAGATTTACCTAAAAGGCACATTTCTTTAGAAAGCAACTGAAGAATGTGCGTTCACAACATGAGAGCAAACCAAAGAAGACACTGGAAACAGAAATTCAACCCAGGAGATGGTAAAAAGCAGTCTAAGATCCACTGGACAGAGTCCTAGAGAACAACCCATGCACAATAGGACCAGAACATAGAGGGTAGTGGGAAAAATGTCCCCAGCTAAAATTGGGACTGGCAGAGTTTTGTTACGGACTGAATGTTTGTGTCCCCTCCCCCAGATTTCATATATTGAAGTCTGGACTCCAATGTGATGGCATTAGGAGGTGGGGGCCTTTGGGAGGTGTTTCAGTCATGAGGATGGAGCCCTCATGAATGGAATTAGTGCCCTCATAAAACGGACCCCAGAGCAGTTCTTTCACCTTCTTTCTGCCATTTGATGACACCATGGAAGCTGGCAGGCTGTTAACTTGAAAGAGGACCCTCACCAGAACTGGGTCATCCTGGAACCTGTCTCAGACTTCCAGGCTCCAAAACTATGAGAAATAAATCTCTGTTGTTTCTAAGTCACCAGTCTCTGGAACTTTGTTATGGCAGCTCAGACTAAGACATTATCCAGTGTGAATGGGTATTTTCTTCAAATATGGTAAAAACCTTAGGTGAATTTAGGAGGGAATTGGCAATAGAACAATAGAAAATTATGCAAATTATCAACTGTAAGGAAGACAGAACTATATATGAGAGAAAATAGTCATCATGTAATTACTTGGTAAATAGTAAGTAATGTAGAGAATAGCAATATAAGCATTTTAATATATATGATATTTACCAGGAATTATGATACAATTCTATTGGTTAGCTGGTAGTGATGGTAAGAGTTAATAGTCAATTATACTACAGTAAAAAGTCAGTAAGCAGTATCGCCTAACACAGATAACTTAGAAAATAGTACTGTAAATACATTAGAAAAATAAAATTCCCAAACATCATATCATCTAAATGCATTATAGCCTTAAGTACTTGATAAATGTCATAACCTGACAAAGATAGCTGGTATTAAGTTTATATTCAATATCTTTAAGCAATAATTGCAAGATGTCAAATTGTATTTTATTACCATCCCAACTTACAAGAGCCAGAAAATATTGACTACCATTGTTTTCCTGTGTTGAAGTGGTGAAATCTAATTTCGTTAGCATTATGGAACAATTTACCAAGTGCATGATAACTATGAAATGGAGATTTTATATTGTCCCCCAAACCAATTTCATTTTTCCCTATTCATGCTTCTGGATATAATTTAAAAGGTCTTAAAAACTGAATCACCCTGTACTATTTTCAGGCCTTATGATGTTAAGAAACACAAATATATACTTGACTTCTATTTTCCATTTGTTAATTTTTTTTTGTCATGAGAAAGCCATACAAACAGAATGAGGACAGATTGAACATTAAGATTCAATAGACTCATTTTAATGAGGAAGGTTATAATAGGAAGAGGAAATAGAATAAAATTCACCCAGAGACAGCAAATGATCCGATGCTAACTCCTTCTTCTGGCTGTTTTACGCTTGCAGTCATCATTCTAGATGCCTTGGCCTGAAGGATATTTTATGTAATTTAAACACATCCTCTGTTCTCAGAACTGAGATAACCAATTTCATATTTTCCATCTCGCTAGCAAAGTGGAAGAGGCTCCGGGTGGAATGAGAGGAATGCTTAGTCTAGGCAAACATATAATTGCTCTGTTAGAAACACCTTCATCCAGAAAGATAAATTAATGTAACTCATTTTGGTGGCATCTTCTTGAGCCAAATACACTTCAAAGTGGGGACAGGATAGGATGTAAGCTCTGAAATTAAAATGTGGAGATATATTTATATCAAAATTATTTTCTCTCCATCCCTGTAAAACAGGAAGATAATACTGCCCAGAATGACCAGACAGTGCTTACCCACAGAGGTGATACAAATAGAAAAATTCAACACTTCACATTGGTATTCTGATGCCAACCCTCATAAGAGGAGAAAAATCCACACTATATCCTAGACCTACCTCTACCAGGACTGCTCCAGGTTATTATTACATCTTTGGAGCCTTAATTATCATTTTCAACTTTTTTCCCCCAGTGGGGAAAGGACTCAGTTAACTAAATGTTCTAATGAAATAAATGAAAAATCTTCTTGAAATTAAAACAATTTTTATTTAAGACTACTTTATTTAATGAAAATAAAATAAACCTAAAGTTAAACTAAAAGTTTTAATGAAAATAACCACTGAAAAACATTTGGGGTAGGGGGATTATTTCTCAAAGACAGGTAAAACCCATGGATGAAGAAAATACATTTGGCAAAGTTTGAATGCCCTTATTTGAACTCAGTGAAAATGAAAATAGTAATTATTTTACTGTTATTATTGTATTTTTGATTGAGAAAAAATGAACTGCAGAATTTGTGTTTGTGTAATTCAAGAGATGGTTGCCAGCTGTCAAGTCCACAGGTAGAAATCTCAGTTTTGCTAAATTTTGTTTTATATTCGCTACTGAAAATACTGACTTAAATGTGCTCAGTTGCTCAGTCACGTCCAACTCTGTGCAGTCTCAAGGACTGTAGCCTGCCAGGTTCCTCTGTCCATGGAATTTCCCAGGTTGGCACACTGGAGTGGGTTGCCATTTCCTTCTCCAGGGGATCGTCCCAACTCAGGGATCAAACCCAGGTTTCTTGCATCTCATGCATTGGCAAGTAAGTTCTTTACCACTAGTGCCACCTGGGAAGACCAGCTTTAAAATATACTACATCAAAGGTGAATAAAAACATTCATCAGTATTGCAGACAGGCATGTTATTGACTGGTTTCCTTCTGGAAAGACCTTGCCCCGAAACTCCAGGAGAAACACTGCCTCCTGTGATAAAACATGGGAATACTTGGTGACACCACATTGCCTCTCAGTGTCCCAAAGGGCCAGGTGCCCAAAGACAAAATGCCATGTGGTTGTCTGGCTTGACTTAAAATGGGGAAAGGCATGGACCACACGCAGGCCACCCAGGCCCTGGAGTGCTAGGATAAGGAGCCAATTTCCCTAGGGGCCAGAGAAGCAGGCTGAAGACGAGGATTCCAGCAAATGCCTGGTAATGGGACCTCTCCTCCTGTCCACTGCGCCCCCAGTGGTGACCTCTAACTTGGCTGAAGGACGTCTCCTCCCCATCCAGCCCCATGGCATTGCCTCTTCACCTGCTCTCTCCACAGCCTTTGCTTGAAAGCTTTGTACTCAGGGGCCTGGACTCCACTCTGGTTGTGCCAACTGTAGCTGTTATGCTCCCAGCAGGGGACTTCAGCTCTCTTTCCCCCTCTTTTCCCATCTAACAAGGAAAATGATTCCAATACCTACTGCCTGGGGTTAACAGGAGTGTTGAGGTGATGATGTGTTTAGCGCTGAGCCTGGCGTACAGTGTGTGAGGAGTGGCAGTTACTCATTGTTTGTTGATATACTGATGCTTTTAATATCTGTTGGCTCCCCCTACAAGGGATTCCCAAGTGGTGCTAGTGGTAAAGAATCCGCCTGCCAATGCAGGAGACGCAAGAGACATGGATTCAATCCCTGGGTTGGGAAGATCCCCTGGGGAAGGGCGTGGCAACCCTCTCCAGTATTCTTGCCTTGAGAATCCCATGGACAGAGGAGTCTGGTGGGCTACCATCCCTATGGTCACAAAGCGTTGGACATGGCTGAGTGACTGAGCACACACAGCCCCCTACTAAGTGGTCCTGCCCGTGGACACAGAGATGAATCAGACACAGTCGTCCCCCAGAGAGACCATCATTCCCATGAGGCTCCACGCCTAATACAAGCCCTCTGACTGGGACAGAGACTTCAGACTCCATTTCAGGGCACACATGTGATCCTCTACCCCAGGCCTCCACCCACCCTGTGTGTCCCACCCAAAATGTCACAGCTGCATGTCCCTCTCTATAATTGCTATTTGCTCTCCTAGCTTCAGAAAATCTTTTATCCAAGGGCTTTCTGCCCTCTCAGAGTCCTGTGGGAATTATGACAAACAGGTTTTGGAACTCATAAAGTGGGAGAGGTAGAGTTTCACAAAGAGAAGGGATGAGAGAGAGACAAAATAGCAGGGATCCACTTTCCTAAGTGCTTGGCCAGTGCTCCTTGATTGGATTTAACAAATGGCTCACAGAGAGGAAGTTTTGTTCCCGTCTAATGGCATTCATCCCATGCCCCAAATAACCAGGAACCATGGATACAGTCAACAATCAAAGAGCAAGCAGGTAGCCAGTCCCCACCTACCCCGTTGTGCTAAAGGCATAAAAGGCCACTAGCCGAGCATGCCCTTGGCTAAATAGAAGTGGACAGCAACCACACCACCTGGGAATTTTGCTGCCTGGTGACAAACCTTCTGAATCGATTCCAGCTTTTAGAGCTACAAGTCCTCAGGGTCCTCATTATTTTATGCTGCAAAAGCATAAGTGCCCACAGAATAAGAAATGACAAAGGAGGCAGAATGGGAATGAGGAAGATGTGTGCTTGGAAGCGAATGCACAAGTAGTCAATATAATTTAACTCATGGGAGCCAAATGCATTTGGAAGCTGGATCTCTTTTCAGGATGCAGGGAGCAGTTGGGCACACCGAATCCTCAGAAGCATCCTTTAGCCTTTGAGAGGCACTCAGGTCCAGAAGATAAGACTGGTTTTCCCTACAGATCTTCATCCTCAATGGCCCCACCAAGAGTCATCTCACATAAGGGGGTCATTGAGGGCTTTCAACAAGCTTGCAGGAAGTCGGCTCTCCCCTCCCTACTTGGCATGCTGAGATCTGCCTGATTACAATTTCCTTCCTTTCTTTTTAAAGAACTGTATCCAATATATTAACATCCCAGAGAGAAAATGATCACATTAAGGGCTTAAAAGTTATAAAGATGTCTTCTAACTTTATTTAGTACAGTGTTTTTCAAACTTATTTGAACATTTGAATATAGACTTGTGTGTATGTGAAACTCCCACTTAATACCCCAACTCTAGAGCCCTATGATAGCCTGCCTAGGGGTAACAGCCAGGAGAGGGGGCTGTCCATGGCCTCACCCCAGGGAGTCTGCACTCACTGTCGGTCACTGTTACAGCCACCTCTCTGATCAACCCATTGCCTGCTCCCAAAGTACCATCTTGAGAATCACTAACAATAGCCTGCTGAGCAGAGAATCCCATACAGTGTACAATTCTAGTCCTGAAGTGATCCTTTGCATCTATCTGATATAAACCAGTAATCATTCAGATGAGAAAACACCTAGAAAGGGGAAGCAAGTTGATGGCTAAGGTGGAAATTGAATTTGGATTCTCCAACTCTCTCCAGTGTTACTTTAATCGTTCTGTTCTTTCCCCCACCAGTTACCCACCTCTGGTTCACCTTGTCTAGGAGACTAGCAGTCCTGACTAGATACCCCAGATCATCTGACAACATTCTGCATTACAATCCTGAACCCTACTTCCCATTGAACATGACCACCATTCTTGTAATGACTTGCATTTGGAACACAAGAGCCATCCGAGATCCCTCTTATTCCTAAACAAAATCAAAGACACAAACTCACATAAAAGTAGAAACATGAGGAGGTTTGCACATTAGGACGACCACTCAGGCTGCAGGAGACAATGGATGGGCCTGAGGCTGGTGTCTCTGCCAGGAAAGCCTTTCCCCCAGGTACCCACATGATTGACTCCCATCTCTGCTTAAGTATCAACCTGTTGTCTTATCAGTGAGGCCTTCAGATAGACCTTAGACAAAATAGCCATCTTTCCCCATTCCTTTTAATTTTGTTTTTCTAAATGTCATTTACCAGCCCCTCTCATTACATACTGTTTTTGTTCATTTATCTTTTCTCTACTTGCGTGCATGACCTTATAAGTACAAGTGAAGTGAAGTCGCTCAGTCATGTCCGACTCTTGATGACTGCATGGACTGTAGCCTACCAGGCTTCACAGACCATGGGATTTTCCAGGCAAGAGTTGCTGCTGCTAAGTCACTTCAGTCGTGTCCGACTCTGTGCAACCGCATAGACGGAAGCCCACCAGGCTTTGCCGTCCCTGGGATTCTCCAGGCAAGAACACTGGAGTGGGTTGCCATTTCCTTCTCCAATGCATGAAAGTGAAAAGTGAAAGTGAAATCACTCAGTCATGTCCGACTCTTAGAGACCCCCATGGACTGCAGCCTACCAGGCTCCTCCATCCATGGGATTTTCCAGGCAAGAGTACTGGAGTGGGGTGCCATTACCTTCTTCGAGGCAAGAGTACTGGAGTGCTTAAAAAAATACATTGAAGTCGCTCAGTCATGCCCAACTCTTTCAACCCCATGGACAGTAGCCTGCACCAAGCTCCTACGTCCATGGGATTTTCAAGGCAAGAGTACTGGAGTGGGTTGCCATTTCCTTCTCCAAGGAATCTTCCCAACTTAGGGATCGAACCCAGGTCTCTCATGTTGTTGACAGACACTTTACCATCTGAGCCACCAGAGAAGTCAAAAAAATACATTGCCACGTATCAAATACCTAGAACATAGTAGCTGCTCATTAAATTTTTTGAACAATATTCTACAATACATTTTTGTACTTAAGCTCTTTTTTAGGAACATAAGGGTTTTTCTTGGGTATAAATCTAGAAATGGAATTGCTGGGTCAAAGAGTTTGTGCAAATGCAGCTTCTTTTATGAGTTCCAAATTGTTTTTCAATGTGGTTGTATTAAGTTAGATGCCTACAGGCTGTGTTGCCAAGTTCCTGCATCTTTACCAACCATTGATATTCTGTCTTCCTAAATTTCAGCAATAAGGGCAATGATTTTTAGTTATATAAGAAGAATGATTCCCAAGTATAGAAAATATATAGTATGTAATACTGGAAGGAAATGTATCCAAATATCAGTGAAATAGTAACCTCTGGGTGATGGCTAGTGGGGCAGAGTTACACCCTGTTGTATAAATTTCCCTGTTTCTATGTGTCTTCCCCATCTCTCTTATCCCTTTGGACCACAAGGGCCATTTTTCCTTATGTTAAGCCATACTGAAAACGAGCAAAGCCTCAAAATAGCCTCTTAATAAAATATGGAAATAACACCAATGTCCATCAACAAACGAATGGATAAAGACATGTAAATACATATGTACAATGAAATATTATTCAGCCTCAATAAAAAAAGAAATACTATCATTTTTGACAACATGAATGTATCTTGAGGACATCATACTAAGTGAAACAAACCAGATAGAGAAAGGAAAAAACCCTGCATGATCTCCCTTATATATGGAATCTAAAATTGTCAGACTCATGGAAGCAAAGAGTAGAATGGTGGTGCCCAGGGGCTGAGGGAAGGTGAAATGGAGAGTTAGTGTTCAGCTGGTGTAAAGCTTAAAGGAGAAGGGGGCAGCAGAGGATGAGATGGTTAGATAGTATCACTGACTCAATGGACATAAATCTGAGCAAACTCTTGGAGAGAGTTAAGGACAGGCTAGCCCGGCGTGCTGCAGTCCACAGGGCTGCAAAAAGTCAGACATGACTTAGTGCTTGAATAATAACAACATGCAAGATGGGTTAGTTCTAGAGATCTGCTATACAACATTATGTCAAGTCAACAAAACCATACTGTGATTTAAAAAGAGGATGGATCTCATATTAAGTGTTCTTACTACAAAAAACAAAAAACTAAAAAAGCCCCAAAGACACAAAGGAAACTTCTGGGAGTGATGGGTGTTTCTTTTACTTTGATTGTGGTGATGGTTTCACAAGTGTGTGTGTGCATCCAAATTCCTCAAATTGCTCACATTAAATACGTCCAGTGTGTTGCATATCGATCATAACTCAGTAAAGCTGTTTCAAAGATAAATGGAGCATGGGACAAAGATGCAGTGTCGACTGGCAAAGCCAGTTTCTCTCCCTCAAAGATGAGGCAAGGCTGAGGCAAAGGGAGAGGAGATGAGGATAAAAAGGGAGGAGGAGGGAGAGCAGAGTCTGAGAAGGAGAGCAGCCTCCTGTCCTGAAATCTAGGAGCCGAGGAGGAGAAGGTGGGGGTCGAGCTGTCATAGCATATGGGCAGGTGACCTCCGCATCCAAACCCTGTGACCGAGTCACAAGATAACAGTGACTGTGTGGTGGTTCCACACACGGATGTACAAATAACACACCTGCCTTTCTTTTGAGTTTTGTAACACCTCCCCAGATCCACCCCTCTCTCCAGGAGGGACTTTTCGCCTACATTCTGCTTGAACTGGCACATGCCACCACTAAGCAGTGATCACACTGTGTTCTTCTCATTTTAGTGACTGTCTCCTCACTGGACTGCAAGATCCCTGAGGCCAGGGAGCATCTCTGTCCACCACAGTACCCACAGACCCTTGTGCAAGCTTACACTTCAGGCTCTTGATAAGTTTGTGTGCGTGCTCAGTCGTATCCAACTCTTTCTGACCCCATGGACTGTAGCCCGCCAGGCTCCTCTGTCCATGAGATTCTCCAGGCAAGAATACTGGAGTGGACTGTCATGCCCTCCTCCAGGGGTTCTCTCTGGCCCAGGGATCGAATTTGCATCTCCTGCATTGCACATGGATCTTCATCACTGAGCCACTGGGGAAGCCCTTGATAAGTATATGTTGGTGATTATCACCCCTGATCTCAGGAACCAGAAAACAGTGGTGCAGATAGTTCGGAAGAAAGTCACTTTTTTGCCCATATTTCTTTTACTATCCTTTTTGGAAGAGACATCCCAGAATCTGTAGGTACAGCAAAGGAGTAACTGGCACCAGCTAGAGGGTGAGAACCAAGCAACTCTGGATCAGACTTGGGTTGTGGGAGGATAGCTGTGACTCAGGCGTTGTGGACTCTGGAAGGATCAATGCAAATCTCTCCCCACCCTGGAGAAATAGCACAAAGCCTGTGCCTTCCAGGAACTTCCCCACAGGCTAGACAGTAAAGAATCCACCTGCCAATGCAGGAGATGCGAGTTCTATCCCTGGGTCGGGAAGACCCCCTGGAGAAGAAAATGGCAACCCACTCTAGTATCCTTGCCTGGGAAATGCCATGGACAGAGGAGCCTGATAGCCTACAGTCCATGGGGGTCACAAGAATCAGACAGGACTTAAGCAACTAAGCAACAACTGTGCCTTCCTAGGGAGTGGTCCACCCTCACTAATGAATTACTCCAGAGAGCCACAGCAATCTGAGGGGAATAATTTCACTTTTTCCCTGACATCACTTTTAAAATTTCTCCCTCTGCAAATAATCAAATGGAATGAAGCTGCCCCATTTTAAAGCCAGATCTTGCAAGAGATAGTTTTGAGAGAAAAACAGCAATTTTCAGATTTTCTCACTTACATATTGCTCACATGAAGACTGTGTAAAACCTGCCCCAGTAAGTAAGAAATAACTTCTGTGGCCAAGATCTAAGCCTCTGGGGCCTAAGCTTCTGCTGTGCTTACCTCTTAATGGGCTCAGAGTGGACTGTGTTCTGAGAATTCAAATGAGCACAGATTCACGGTTTGTTGTTGTCATCATTTAGTTCTAAAAGGATAATTTCTGCATGTTAAATCTGCATATAGATTTCAGCGATGTTACTATTAAGATTTATGTAGGTTTAGTTATGGAACCAGCTTAGAACAGAACATATGCCTGCTGTAAAGCAATACTCATCATCTGAATATATCACATTATCAGGGCAGAGAGGACCTACCAGATTGCCATAATTTGAAAAAGCCTAAACGTGTATTTGCATTCCCTCTGGGACTTGAACTAGGAAGGCCCATTAGAGGGCTTCCCTGCAGGGATGAATTCACTCTACTATGGCCACACAAGCATATTCCAGAAGAGCCTTTGGCCTCTTCACTCCAGCATAGGTACAAGTCTTTGACAAGCCAGAAGAAACTCTGATTGCTTTCAAACATTATCATTTTGATTGTCCCTAAATACTATAATCGTGTTTCTCAATAGAACCCCTAATTAATAGCTCTTCAAGAGATGGGAATACCAGACCACCTGACTGGTCTCTTGAGAAACCTATATGCAGATAAGGAAGCAACAGTTAGAACTGGACGTGGAACAATAGACTGGTTCCAAATAGGAAAAGGAGTACGTCAAGGCTGTATATTGTCACCCTGTTTATTTAACTTATAAGCAGAGTACATCATGAGAAACGCTGGGCTGGAAGAAGCACAAGCTGGAATCAAGATTGCCGGGAGAAATATCAATAGCCTCAGATATGCAGATGACACCACCCTTATGGCAGAAAGTGAAGAGGAACTAAAAAGCCTCTTGATGAAAGTGAAAGAAGAGGGTGAAAAAGTTGGCTTAAAACTCAACATTCAGAAAACTAAGATCATGGCATCTGTTTCCATCACTTCATGGGAAATAGATGGGGAAACAGTGGAAACAGAGTTAGACTTTATTTTGGGGGGCTCCTAAATCACTGCAGATGGTGATTACAGCCATGAAATTAAAAGACGCTTACTCCTTGGAAGGAAAGTTATGACCAACCTAGATAGCATATTCAAAAGCAGAGACATTACTTTGCCAACAAAGGTCCGTCTAGTCAAGGCTACGGTTTTTCCAGTGGTCATGTATGGATGTGAGAGTTGGACTGTGAAGAAGGCCGAGAGTCAAAGAATTGATGCTTTTGAACTGTGGTGTTGAAGAATACTCTTCAGAGTCCCTTGAACTGCAAGGAGATCCAACCAGTCCATTCTGAAGGAGATGAGCCCTGGGTGTTCTTTGGAAGGAATGATACTAAAGCTGAAACTCCAGTACTTTGGCCACCTCATGTGAAGAGTTGACTCACAGGAAAAGACTTTGATGCTGGGAGGGATTGGGGCAGGAGGAAGAGGGGACAACAGAGGATGAGATGGCTGGATGGCATCACCAACTCGATGGACATGAGTTTGAGTGAACTCTGGGAGATGGTGATAGACAGGGAGGCCTGGCATGCTGCGATTCATGGGGTCGCAAAGAGTTGGACATGACTGAGCAACTGAACTGAACAGAGGAGGGGTCAGATCAGATCAGATCAGTCGCTCAGTCGTGTCCAACTCTTTGTGACCCCATGAACCGCACCATGCCAGGCCTCCCTGTCCATCACCAACTCCCGGAGGTCACTCAGACTCACATCCATCGAGTCAGTGATGCCATCCAGCCATCTCATCCTCTCGTCCCCTTCTCCTCCTGCCCCCAATCCCTCCCAGCATCAGAGTCTTCTCCAATGAGTCAAGTCTTCACATGAGGTGGCCAAAATACTGGAGTTTCAGCTTTATCATCATTCCTTCCAAAGAAATCCCAGGGCTGATCTCCTTCAGAATGGACTGCTTGGATCTCCTTGCAGTCCAAGGGACTCTCAAGAGTCTTCTCCAACACCACAGTTCAAAAGCATCAATTCTTTGGCGCTCAGCCTTCTTCACAGTCCAGCTCTCACATCCATACATGACCACAGGAAAGACCATAGCCTTGACTAGACGAATCTTTGTTGGCAAAGTAATGTCTCTGCTTTTGAATATGCTATCTAGGTTGGTCATAACTTTCCTTCCAAGGAGTAAGCGTCTTTTAATTTCATGGCTGCAGTCACCATCTGCAGTGATTTTGCAGCCCAGAAAGATAAAGTCTGACACTGTTTCCACTGTTTCTCCATCTATTTCCCATGTAGTGATGGGACCGGATGCCATGATCTTCGTTTTCTAAATGTTGAGCTTTAAGCCAACCTTTTCACTCTCCACTTTCACTTTCATTAAGAGGCTTTTTAGCCTCTCCTCACTTTCTGCCATAAGGGTGGTATCATCTGCATATCTGAGGTTATTGATATTTCTCCCAGCAATCTTGATTCCAACTTCTGTTTCCTCCAGTCCAGCATTTCTCATGATGTACTCTGCATATAAGTTAAATAAACAGAGTGACAATATACAGCCTGGCAAAAAAGCAAAATGGCTGTCTGGGGAGGCCTTACAAATAGCTGTGAAAAGAAGAGAAGCAAAAAGCAAAGGAGAAAAAGAAAGATATAAACATCTGAATGCAGAGTTCCAAAGAAGAGCAAGAAGAGATAAGAAAGCCTTCTTCAGCGATCAATGCAAAGAAATAGGGGAAAACAACAGAATGGGAAAGACTAGGGATCTCTTCAAGAAAATCAGAGATGCCAAAGGAACATTTCATGCAAAGATGGGCTCGATAAAGGACAGAAATGGTATGGACCTAACAGAAGCAGAAGATATTAAGAAGAGGTGGCAAGAATACACAGAAGAACTGTACAAAAAAGATCTTGACGACCCAGATAATCAAGATGGTGTGATCACTGACCTAGAGCCAGACATCCTGGAATGTGAAGTCAAGTGGGCCTTAGAAAGCATCACTATGCACAAAGCTAGTGGAGGTGATGGAATTCCAGTGGAGCTATTCCAAATCCTGAAAGATGATGCTGTGAAAGTGCTGCACTCAATATGCCAGCAAATCTGGAAAACTCAGCAGTGGCCACAAGATTGGAAAAGGTCAGTTTTCATCCCAATCCCAAAGAGGAGGGGTAGGTTTATTTTTTTTAATGTTGGGATATACAAAATACAATGCACCAACTATAAGAATTTAGTTCAATGAGCTTTGAAAATCATATAAATCTGTATAACTATAATTCAAAACAAGAGGAAAGGTCAGTTTTAATTCTGCTTTCAAACTAGAGCTTGCCTTAGAATGACCAAAGAGACTTGTTACAACAATATTGTTATACCCATCACCAGGGTCTCTCATTTTGTGGGTAAAGTAAGGTCTTGAAAATTGGCATTTCTAGTAAGTTCTCAGATGAGGGCAATGTGTTTCTTGCAACTTCCCAGGCGATCTTAAAACTGCTGGTCCAATACTTGGAGAATCGTGGTGTGCCTGATACTGCTCAGCCCTGACTATGCATTAGAACACCCTGGGAAGTCTTTAAGACCTGGCAACCCTCTTCTCCTCCCCACGTGTCTGATCTGGTTGAGGCTAAAAGGGATGGGGTCTTCCCAAGTGGCACTAGTGGTAAAGAACCTGCCTGCCAATGCAGGAGACATAAGAGACAAGGGTTCGATCTCTGGGTCAGAAAGATCCCCTGGAGGAGGGAATGGCAACCCACTCCAGTATTTTTGCCTGGAGAATCCCACGGACAGAGGAGCTGGTGGCCTACAGTCCATGGGGTCATATAGAGTTGGACACAACTAAGTGACTAAATAGCAGCAGCAGCAGCAAAGGAGACAGAGTAACCTGTCCTGCCTCTCTGGAATAGATGCCAGCACCACCTTTAAAAAATAAAATTAGAGAAGCACACACAACCAATGTATAGCTCAGTGGATTATTAAGTGGTGAGCATCCTCGTAACCATCAGACAGGTCAAGAAATTGAACTTGGTCAGCCACCCAGAGCTGTCCCTCTCAATCTCAGACCCCTCTATTCCATCTTTTACAGCAATCACTTCTTTGGTTTCTTTTTAGTTTTTTTCATACTTATGAAAAAGTATATATACTTGTATTCCTACACACTAGTTTCATCTTGCCATTAAAAACGTTGACACACTTTTAAATTTCTTTTAATTTTCAGAGTTACCTCCATCCCCTTATTTTCCTTATGTGTATGTGTTGAAAAACCCAAGCAATTTAACCTGAGGCTTCCAACAGTGTGGATTTTGTTGGTTGTGTACTTGTCTTGCTGTTAGTATGTCCCTCTTTCTTACATGTTTCTTGAAAATTGCAGCCAGAGCCAAGGCTTGACTGGACTCCAGTTTGATTGCATTGGCAAGACTATAAGCACGCTATATTCTCTCTTTTTGTGAAGTTAGCCATTATTATTCCATAATGCCTAGGTCTGTTCATTCCCTGGAGCTTTCAAAATGGTGGTACTCTAATTCCATATTTCTTTTTATGCTTTTAATTGGAATGATTTTATAACAGAGAATGTTGTCCCTCATAGTATATCTATTTGGAGACCCAGTAGGACAGTTCGTATAGGAAAAAAAGGAATAAATGCATCCTTCCTTCTCAGTTTTTAAGAAAATGAAACCCCACGAAGTTAGCCAGTTAGTTTGGGTTAAAACTATTATGGGTAATTCATGGACCTAAAACATACATGATGGATTTTAATTCCTTTCAATTGTTATCCTTATTGGAGCAAAATTGGGTCTTATATGTCAAATTGGGAGGTCAGTGAATCTTTTGATATGATCTTAGTAGTTTTTGACAACTTTCTTGCCGTATTCTAGGCTAATTGGCTCTTTTTTTCTCTGTCTCAGATTTGGGATCAACCATAATTTCTTTTAATAGGAAATGAAATCTGAAGATCACCTGTGGGTGGGTCATTGTTTCTAGATTTTAAGTGGAAGGGGTTTCTCTCTCTCTCTCTCTCTCTCTCTCTCTCTCTCTCTCTCTATATATATATATATATATATATGTATATATATATATGTCCCTGGAGAAGGAAATGGCAACCCACTCAAGTACTCTTGGCTTGAAAATCCCATGGATGGAGGAGCTTGGTGCAGGCTACTATCCGTGGGGTCACATATAGTCCATGGAATTTTCCAGGCCAGAATACTGGAGTGGATAGCCTTTCCCTTCTCCAAGGGATCTCTCCAATCCAGGGATCAAACCCAGGTCTCCCACATTGCAGGCAGACTCTTTACCAGCTGAGCCAGAAGGGAAGCCCAAGAATACAGGAGTGAGTAGCCTATCACTTCACCAGAGGATCTTCCCAACTCAGGAATCGAATTGGGGTCTCCTGCATTGCAGGTGGATTCTTTACCAATTGAGCCATCAGGAAATTCCATACACACACACACACACACACACACACACACACACACACACACAGCTATGTCTAATTTAAATGAAGGACTACAGGTCCTTTTACATATTAGACCTGTATCTCCATTGTTCCACCCTAAGAATCCTGATGAAATCCTCAGAACCAGAGGATTATTTATTTGCTTCATTTCACAATACACATTCACCAGCTTCAGAATACCAATATCAATACAACAAATACCAATATGATTATGAAAAATAATTAAAGACTTTCTTATGTATGGTCTTCTTACTCCCTCCCTTTTTAAAATTGTTGCACCATATCTACATTGTCACAGCAGATACATACCTGTTAATACTTCCTCTTTTTAACCTTCATTTAGAATCCATTCTACAAATAGTTGTATATGCAATGTTCACTGCCAGGCTTTATGTAAATATCTCTCTAGTCCCTTTGAGGATCTGAAGCTCATTCTCTGGTATATTTTCTGGGAAGGAGCCTATAAACAATATTCACTGAGATCTTGCTTGTTGATAATACATTATACCCTTTATACTTATTTTATTCCTAAGTCTTTCCTGAGTTGGTGTTTCCTTTTTGAGTTTTTCCAATTTTAATGGATATTGTTATTTCATGTCATGTATCATTTTCCAAATGTCATTTTGCTCATTTTGAAATAGTGGATTATAGTTTTCTGGGCTTGCATTTCTGGCATGCATTCATCATCTTTAAGGATATTATCCTGCTCCTTATTCTCAGTTTTTCTACTATTAACTCTGAATGAACATGACTTTGAATTATACTTGCTGCTCATTCTTGTATGAATTTATTTTCTCCTGAACTTTTAGTAGGAGGCAAGATTCAAAACAGCTTTTCTCATTTTTCAGAGTTCTGCTTCTGTTGTTTTTGTTTAAGAAGTGTGCAAAAATCGGATAGCTGACTTCCTGAATTTTCTTGGTGTTTCCCCCTCTCCTACTTCTTTTTTTAAATTTTATTTTTATATATTTAGTTGCAAGAAGATCCAACCAGTCCATTCTGAAGGAGATCAATCCTGGAATTTCTTTGGAAGGAATGATGCTAAAGCTGAAACTCCAGTATTTTGGCCACCTCATGCGAAGAGTTGACTCATTGGAGAAGACTCTGATGCTGGGAGGGATTGAGGGCATGAGGAGAAGGGGACGACAGAGGATGAGATGGCTGGATGGCATCACTGACTCGATGGATGCGAGTCTGAGTGACCTCCGGGAGCTGGTGATGGACAGGGAGGCCTGGCGTGCTGCGGTTCATGGGGTCGCAAAGAGTCGGACACGACTGAGCGACTGATCTGATCTGATCTGATCTGATATTTAGTTTTGGCTGTGCTGAGTCTTTGTTGCCGCAAGGGCTTTTCTCTAGTTGTGGTGAGCAGAGGCTACTCTCTAGCTGTGGTGACCAGGTTTCTCAGTGCCGTGGCTTCTCTTGATTCCCCCAGACATGCGGGCCCCATATTTGCAGCTCCTGGGCTCTAGAGCATAGGCTCAATAGCTGTGGTGTGTGGGCTCTGCAGTATATGAGATCTTCTTGGATCAGGAATCAAACCCGTGTCTCTTGCTTGCATTGGCAGGCAGATTCTTAACCACTGAGCCACCAGGGAAGCCCTCCCCTCTTCTCCTTCTCTCTGGACTTTCTCTTTCCTTTTTCTCTTTTGTCCATATCCTATTCAATTTTGTTTCCACTCCCAGATGTTTCTCTTCCATATGAGTTTCTGTCCTGGAAAGCAGTTCTGATAAGTCAATTTCAAGTTCATTCAAACTGCCTGATCTCCTTTCAAAACTTGCCAATAAAAGCCTCCATTTACTTACTAACAGTTTTATCCACTGTTCACAAATCGATCGAATTTCATTTTCCAGTGAATACGCACTGGGTATTTGGAGTTCCCTCCTTCACAACCTTCAGATGCCCATTGCCACCTTCTACTTCCTTCCATAGAAACTGCTTTTAGACAGCCTTCTTAGAACATAGGCATACTTTTCTTTCCTCTGCTGTTTCACTCGAGAAAATTCACCATGACAGTGTGAATTTTATAATCTATCCCTCCCTTGGAAAATATTTTAAAATATGATTAAGAAAGTGGTTACACTATAGGATTATAGCAACACTGCGGGACAGTCATAGAATCTACCTGAATCTCCACCAAAAAAATACATGAAAGAAATCAGACACTAAATGAAAAACTCATGGACAATATATATTTACAGAATCATTAAGTGATAAGATATACCCCCTGCCCCGCACCCTGTAATAAAAGGAGAGGGGACAAACCTGAATTGGTCAATACATGCCCCTTGTTTTTCCAAGAAAAACTTGTGTTTCACATTTTAGAAGAAAGGAAACACTTCAAGAAGCTTCCTTTTAGCTGTGGCCAAAGAAGATTACATTCCATACTCAAATATATACAGCTGGGTATGGGGGCGGGGGGAGTAAGAGCTTTCATGGAGTTATTAAAGCTGCAGCATAAGAAATAAAATTCTCAATGGAAATTCTTTTAAGCTCATGAAATTTTAGAGAAACAAAAATTTAAGACCCAGTTTATTATTTGATTTCACAAAAATGCCTGGTGTGAAAGCAATTACCCATTTTAAATGTTTCAGCAGAGAAACTATATACTTCCTCAGCTGAGATTTGGGGGGAAGAAGGCAGACAGTAGCTGGTAGCATCATAAATCTTTGAAGGATCTGAACAAGCATCTTCTGAACATTTTAAGAGTTTAACAAGTGCTAAACTTCATCCCTGAAGAAACAAACCAGAGAGCACTTTCATCTTTCGTAAATCTCAGCTTCCATCTGGAGTCTTTCTTGCAGGGGGGAAGTAAACATCATCCTTTTTAAGAAGAGATAACATCTTAATTGCCTGTTTGACCCTCATATAGCTTTTCCCCATGAGCAAAATTTAATGTAGCCTGTTTGGATATTGATAGCTTACTCATGAATATTCCCTTGTGATATAAAATCAAGACAGATCTGTGAACACTTCCGAAAAACTGCAGTCTATCTTTGGAGAAAGAGAGAAAGTTGCACTATCATCAAATACAAGCTATGTTCCCAAATAACACTAGAATTTTTAGAGTTATATTAATAAAGACGATGGCAAATAATCATACAAATCCAGTTACAACACAAATCAAGATAGTAAAGGAATCTCTGGCATTGATATTTTTAAAAAGATTACAGCCTAGGAAGGACAGTATAATCTAATTTTCTGAGTTGGCTGCACTAGAGAATTGCTTGAAATGGGATCCACTTAGAATTCACATTTCCTGCCACAGATTATCGTCAGGGTGTTGAAGAGTCATTTCCAGTATGTTCTTTCATGTTTATTTCCTTGAAACCTTGGACAAGGACTATCACATGATTAACAAAATATTTCTAGAAGCAGAATGATGGCCGAGGGACAAACTATGCTTAAGACAGAGGAGCAAGAGCTAGAGAAGTCAGTAAAAGCCACACGTGATAAATTTGCAAATGATTGTCACTGCCAGATGGAAAACAACAGTTGGCTTATTAGGATTCGACAGATACATAGAGGAATCATCAGAAAATTATGAGAGGTGCCGCAGCATGATGCTTCAAAGCCTGTGCTTTAGATAGATGCACTGGGGTAGAAGTTTTGTCTACCAGTTGTGTGATCCTGGGCAAGTAACTTAACCTGATCCATCATATTGGGTTAATGATAGTATCAATCTTGTAGTGTGTCTGAGAATGAAAAGAGATGATGCTCATAGATGCTTAACACTGGAATAATTTCATAAAATTTTTACACATCACTCAAACATTGAGGAGGGATAAGGCTGACAGTACAAGTTGACATCCTAGGCTAGCACTGGGTGCAATTTGGTAGGTGAGCTAGTCTTATCTGGAAAGTAGCTGCTGCTGCTGCTAAGTTGCTTCAGTCATATCTGACTCTGTGCGACCCCATAGACAGCAGCCCACCAGGCTCCCCCGTCCCTGAGATTCTCCAGGCAAGAACACTGGAGTGGGTTGCCATTGCCTTCTCCAATGCATGAAAGTGAAAAGTGAAAGTGAAGTCGCTCAGTTGTGTCCGACTCTGTGCGACCCCATGGACTGCCGCCCACCAGGCTCCTCTGTCCATGGGATTTTCCAGGCAAGAGTACTGGAGTAGGGTGCCATTGCCTTCTCTGTTGGAAAGTAGAGACCACCCCAAATGCCAAAAACATTGCAGCTGAAGAACTGAAAAGGAAATTAGGAGAATAAATTGTCTTCTGTATAACAAAGCTGACTTTCAGACAAGAGTAAAAGAGAGTGGAGAGTTTGTCTCATTAACTTCCTAAGAATCTGGGGTCTGTTTGACTTTCCCTAGGTGAAGTAGACATGTTTGGGGTGTCTGCTACTTTTTCCTTCCCTTTCTTCAAGGATACACAAAGGTGAGCCCGTGTGCTCGTGTTTGTGTCACATCTCCCTGCTCCTCCCTGGAACAGTCATTGAGACCAGCAATGGACCCAACCAAGCCCAGACGGGGCCAACTTGATCCTCTTTACAGGAGAAACTTGTCTCATGTCTGGATGCCACCTATCTCAAGCCATTTTGCAAAATTCATCAACAATTTCCAAATAAAATTAATTTAGATTTATAACTTTAACAATACATACTTGTAGTGTGTGTGTGTGTGTGTGTGTGTGTGCACGCACATGCGCGCATGGGCTTAGTGCTCAGTCGTGTCCAACTCTGTGACCCTTTGGGCAGTAGCCACCAGCTCCTCTATCCATGAGATTTTTCAGGCAAGAATACTGAAGTGGGTTGCCATTCCTTCCTCCAGGGGATCTTCCTGACCCAGGGATAGAACCTGTGTCTCTTGCATTGCAGGCAGATTCTTTACTGCTGAGCCATTGGGGAAACCCACTTGTAGTAGAATAGTCTTTGGAATAAGAAAGAAATTGTAACATTAGATCAGAGATGAGGAGTCTTAAATCAAGAAAGCCAATAAATCCAGTGCTGTCAGAGGCATTCTGAGGGTACAAGAAGTAAGAGTCTGGCTGGGAAGAGCAGAGAAGACACAAAGTGATGCAATGCCAAGAGTTAAATTGACTGGTACAAAGAAGAGGTGAGAGATGGAAGCTCTACCAAGAAGTGTGCTAATTCTCCTGGTTCCAAAGCCCTTTGCTTATTGAGATGAGTAACTGGAAATGGCTACTGGGAACACCCAGTATCTTCTACTCCTGCAATAATCTCCAAAGGACATTTACTTATTTTTGTTCTTGGTTCTCTATTTTTTAAAATCTTCCATCGGCACAGTAGAGAAATATTTTTAAATTTTGAAGAACTGAAAAATGGAATTTTCACTTTGACCGAAGAATAACAAACTATAGAGATTAAATGAAAACTCTAAACACCATTGAAGGCCAGTCTTCTCCTTTATTGCCTTTTGTATTTTTCGTTTCTCCTTCCTAGACAGCTACAGGAAACGCACTTGGGGAACCAGGGAAAATCGTGCCTGCTAAGCAATCTGCCTCCTTCATCTCTCAGACTGATAGAACCAACCCATTGTATCCTGTCCCCTCTTACAAAGCTGGCAAGGTCCTTCACTATGGGTGAGCAGAGCCATTTTGCAATGCAGCAGTGCAGCCTGGAGGCAGCTGGCAGGATAAGCTATCTCTTCTTTTCTTTCCTTTGGCTGAGTTATGACTCATGCTTTCTAGTCCTTGCTCTCCTTGAGCTACTGCTTTGGGCCACCGATCTTGTTATGATATCCACATTATGACACAATGTCAAGGTTTCACGACAGCCCTTGGGTTCACTGAAGAAGAAAGCTCTGAGCATATGTTCTCTGGGAAAGCTTGACACAGTAGAATATGAGGAGCAGGAATGAGGACAGGAAAGCTTAGTTATTTACTGCTGCTGCTGCTAAGTTGCTTCAGTCGTGTCCGACTCTGTGCGACCCCATAGACGGCAGCCCACCAGGCTCCCCGTCCCTGGGATTCTCCAGGCAAGAACACTGGAGTGGGTTGCCATTTCCTTCTCCAATACATGAAAGTGAAAAGGGAAAGTGAAGTCACTCAGTCGTGTCTGACTCAGCGACCCCATGGACTGCAGCCTACCAGGCTCCTCTGTCCATGGGATTTTCCAGCCAAGAGTACAGGAGTAGGGTGCCAAAAACAGCCATAAACTCCTGAGCTGGGGGTGGCCCAGTGCAGAGGATTTTTCAGGCTTATTCATACCCAGATGGAGATCACTAGGCTCTATAAAGCAGCTTCCCTTGCAGTTCAGTCAGTAAAGAATCTGCATGCAATGCAGGAGACCTGAGTTCGATTCCTGAGTTGGGAAGATCCCCTGGAGAAGGCAATAGCAACCCACTCCAGTATTCTTGCCTGGAGAATTCCATGGACAGAGAAACCTGGAGGGCTATAGTCCATGGGGTCGCAAGAGTTGGACACAACTTGGCTACTAAACCACCACCACCAGGCTGTATAAAAGAGGCTGAGAGTAGTCAAACATCAAATTATTCCTGATGGTCACATTCGTGCAAAGACTATATCTATTGAAAAGATATGTAGGGCTTTGGGAATTATTTGATAATTAGTATTGGAGAGAAAGAGCATTCACATAGCTAAGGTTTGTTCCTCATTTACACAATTTCATAAAATATGCAGTTTTCTCCTCAATTAAGTAGTGATTTTTGTCCACAATGAGACATCACAATGCACTGATTAGAATGGCTGATAGTTTTAAAAACTGGTCATACCTAGTGTTGACAAGGATGAGGAGAAACCAAAACTCATATATTCCTAGTGTGTGTGCTCAGTCACGTCCGGATCTTTGACCACATGGACTGTAGCCTGCTGGGCTCCTCTGTCCATGGGATTCTCCAGGCAAGAATCCTGGAGTGGGTTTCCATTTCCTACTCCAGAAGATCCTCCTGACCTAGGCACTGAACCCACGTCTCTTGTACTTCCTGCATTTCCTGCATTGGCAAGCAGTTTCATGACCACTGTGCACTTCCTGGTAGAGGTGTCAAAAGAATATCACTAGTTTGATAAACAGACAATCTCTTAAAAAGTTAGCCATACAGCTGCCATGTGATTCAGCCATTCTTCTTCTAGATATTTACCTAAGAGAAATGAAAGCATACTTCTATGTAAAGCTTTGTGCATGAATGTTCACAGCCGCTGTAGTTGGAATAGCCCAAAACTGGAAACAACCCAAACGTCTATCAAAGGAGAAAGAATCAATAAGTTGTATTTTGTCCGTACAATGGAGTACTTCTCAGCAATAAAGAGGAATGAGTTACTGAAAAATCCATCAACATTGAAGAAGCTCAAAATAATGATCCCTAATGAAAGAAGTCATAAAGAATAGAGCATATGCCATCTGATACCATTTACATAAAGTCCTAGGAAATGTAAATTAATCTGTCATGACAAAAAATGCTTCAGTGGTTCTTAGGGACGTGAAGGAGAAGAGGGGCAGGCAGAAGGGATTACCAGGGGGCAAGGAGAAACCTTTGGAGGTGATAATACTTTCAATGCCTTGACAGTGGTGATGGTGTCACAAGTATATACATAAGTAAAACGTTATCCAATTGAACACGTTAAATATGTGCAATTTATTCCCTGTCAATTTTATCTCAATTATTCAATTTTTTAATTAAAAAATCACGTGATTATGTTTAACATCTGTCTCTCCTAGAGACATAAGCTTTTTGTGGATCAAGCCCGGGATGATCTGGCTCACTGCTGTTATCTGCAGCAACTGAAACAGTGCCTGGCACACAGTGGGCATATGATAATTAGTTATTAAGTGAATTAATGGATGAACTAATCCCTCCTTAAGCAAGAATTTGATATTATTATGTCTTCCACTGTCAAGTTGAAGTTTACAATCCTAATGATTTTTTAAAGAACCTAATTGGCTATTCTTAGTCTGGCATTGAAAGATGTGCAATCTTATAGGTTATGACAAATATACCTTTGAAATCAGGGACCCTGACTGTAAAATAATTCTTGCTTCTACTTATAATATGCTTATCATAGAAAATTTGGAAATATAGAATAACATGGAAACATTTTTTAAAGGCTGTGTGCTTGTTTCTTATCCTGAAATGTGACTAATTGTGAAAATAACATGTTTCAAAGAATGAAAATAATGAACTTGAATAAACTTTTGAAAAAATGGTTCTCCAGACTCTGTATGATTTCAATACCTGTAGACCATGAAATTTTTGCACCTTGCTTTATGTCCCTGGATATGCTCCAATGTCTCCTGGTTTGTAGTCTATGGGGACCCAATATAATCTGTATCCTCCTGTGTGGTGAAAATTGTATAAACCTTAATTATGTTGAATTGGTTCATAGTGCTTTTCAGCCTTACTATATACCCTTCTACTTTTCTGTCTATTCATTCTACTAATTTTTGAGAGCTTGATACTAATTCTACTAATTCTACTAATTTTTGAGAGCTTGATATTGAAATTCCAACTAAAAATCTTAATTTATCTACTTAAAAATAATTATACTATATAGTAGAACTATATGTAACTTTGTTCTATATTTAAGTTTCTGTAAATGTGTTATCATACTTTCATATTTTAAAAAATAAAAAAGAAAGAAAAATAATGGTTCTCATCTCTAGGTTATATTACCAAAACCTGAGTGGAGTGAGCAAAACATACCTAATTTTCCTTTTTATACCAGATCAAGTCAGAAGGTTGACATGACTTCACTATTGACTTTGATAATCAGATATTACAGTTTATTCCTTAAAATACTTGAAAACAGGATGTAGGAATTTCATTCATACTGGAAAATAAAGTCAAACAAACCACATTAAATATGAGACAGAAGACAAGACCAACGAAATAGCAAAGATACAAATAGAACCTCCGCCTATCCAAGGACATTCACCAAAGAACAGAGAAAAAGATTAAAGAATTAAGACCAAACATACAGAAATTACTTAAGTAACTCTAAACAGTTTAACTTTGGCTGTTAAAAAAAATATTGAACCTAAAATAAACAAACCAAACAACCAAGCTCAGAGTTACAGAGAACAGACTGGTGGTTGCTTGGAAATGGGGTTTGGGGAGTGGAAGAAACAATGATTATTTTTTTTTTTTAGTTTAAATAAATTGATTTATTTTTTAGAAAATGAATTACTTAAAAATAATTGGACACTAGACTCAAACAGAGTTGGACTCTAAGGAAAGAAGGAGAATGTGTAACGAGGCTCACACACACACAGTTTTTTTTTCCCTTTTTTGTTTTTCATCACACCCTGAAGCATGTGAGATCTTAGTTCCCTGACCAGGAATCTAACCCACGACCCCTACATCGGAAGCACAGAGTCTTAACCACTGGACTGCCAGTAAAGTCCCACATACACATTTCTACCCTCAATTTATCTTTCTTCTGCATTTTAAAATTTGACTCTCTTCTACGTGAGCCACATTCCAGAAAACTGCAAAAACAAGTTAGGGTCTAGGAACCTAAATTAGAGCTTTTCAGTCAAAGCTGTATGACCTACAACTGCAGGAAGAGGATTCCAAGCTCATTTGGAATGAGGTGGGTTTCTTTACCCTCTGAGTTTTAGGCGACCTTTGGATTCAACAACTGGTGGGTAAACCATTTTTTTTTTCTTTTTTCTTCCTGCTGAAATTCTACAAGGAGAAAAAAAAAAAAAAATAGGGAAAAGGGACATCCATTTAAAACCTGGTCCTGGACAGCACATTATACAAACTCTTGCGTTGACAAGACTAGTCTCATGACCACAGCTCCACAAAAGGAGGGCTGGCCAAAGCGACGGGTGGGCACTGACCTCCCAGAAGTAACATCATCCTGGGGTACGTTTGGTGGGGGTGCTTTTTGAATGGACAGCCAGTTGTCCAGCCACAGTGCCAAGCCACCTAGCTTGGGGCCTGGCACACAGTAGGAGCTAAACTACTGAGCAAAAAGCCTCCCCATTAGCAGGCTTGATCATCATAGAACAAATTATTTAAAGTGAGGTTTCAAGCCGTGTCCTGGTAAGAACTGCATATTCAAGTATAAAGGGTATGATTACAAGTGCTTCTTAATGATTTAAGTAGTTAAGCTTTGTATTAGTTGTAAAATCTCATATTTTGTAAAAAGGAAAAGTAAAAAATAACTGGCTTCTGAAAGCATGATGGGGAAAGTTTCATATTTTTGAGTTGGGTTGGGAGGGATGTTTGAGTCACCATCTGGGGTCTGACTCCAGATAGACGACATCCCTGTGGTGTAAATGACCCCAGCTGGGCTGGTGGTCAGTAGTGTGTTCTTTATAGACTCAAAACCTTTGGCGTTTCACCATGTGTTAATTTCCTATGCCGTGTAATGAAGCAGAGGTAGAGAGTCAAACAGAGGTAATCCCTGTTAAAGAATGCATAGTAACCAGGGTCCAAGTTTGATTTCAGGTGCTCAGAATCTGTAGATTATCCCCAGGGAGCTTGGCCAAGAGGGCAGGATAGGAATGAGACCTTTCCTGAGTGGTGAATTCCTCCTGTAGTGAAAATGTTGAGCCCCAGCAGGACCCTCACCAAGCGCAAAGCCCCACGGTACTTGAGCACAGGAAGGAGGACTTGTTTTTGCTTTATTCCTCTTCTCTCCCTCCCAAAAGGAGTTCCCATGGAGCTGGGGCTCTCGGGCAGGGCTGGGTGGAGACAAGCCAGCACTACCTCCTCTTTGAACTAGGACAGATACTGACTGGAGCCGTCCCTCCATGCTGCCTGATGAGCCCACATACCAGCCCAGAAGGAAAAGACCACATCTCTGCTAGGATGGCCAGGAACCCAGCATATACCAAGTAACTCTCAGCCCCATGCTTTGCGATATAGTCTTAAACCCAGGTGCCTAAAAACATCTGGCTGGGATACAAAAGCAGGTAGAAAATGCTTGGTGGAGAGTTTAAAAAGCTGTGGCTAAAGTCATATTCATCCCACGCTGCTTTCTGGGGGAGGGCATTACAAAGCCAGCCTTCAGATCTAGGGTTGTCAGCTAACCCATTGTAATTTATAACTCGCATCTCATTTTATAACTCGGTCCTCTGTCCCATGCCTTCCCTCCACTGTTCCACTCTTTGTCATCTCTGGCGCTTTGTCACTGTTTGTTCATAAAATGAAACCTGGGATAATAAAAAAGCATTCCTGCAGTCTCCCAGGCAGACCTAGTGAGGTGTAAAGGAATCTGGATGGGTGTCAGTTCAGTTCAGTCGCTCAGGCATGTCTGACTCTTTGCGACCCCATGGACTGCAGCACACCAGGCTTCCCTGTCCATCACCAACTCCCCAAGCTTCCTCAAACTCAGGTCCATCGAGTCAGTGATGCCATCCAACCATCTCATCTTCTATTGTCCCCTTTTCTTCCCGCCTTCAATCTTTCTCAGCATCAGGGTCTTTTCCAATGAGCCAGTTCCTCACATCAGGTGGCCAAAGTATTGGAGCTTCAGCTTCAGCATGTCCTTCCAATGAGTATTCAGGGTTGATTTCCTTTAGGATTGACTGGTTGGATCTTCCTGCAGTCCAAGGGACTCTCAAGAGTCTTCTCCAACACCACGGTTCCAAAGCATCAATTCTTCCGTGCTCAGCTTTCTTTATGGTTCAACTCACATCCACACATGACCACTGGAAAAATCATAGCTTTGACTAGGCACCTCTGTCATAAAGTAATGTCTCTGCTTTTTAATATGTTGTCTAGGTTGGTCATAGCTCTTCCTCCAAGGAGCAAGTGTCTTTTCATTTCATGGCTGCAGTCACCATCTGCAGTGAATTTGGAGCCCCCAAAATAAAGTCTGTCACTGTTTCCATAGTTTCCCCATCTATTTACCATGAAGTGATGGGACCGGATGCCATGATTCTAGTTTTCTGAATGTTGAGTTTTAGGCCAGCTTCTTCACTCTCCTCTTTCACTTCCATCAAGAGGCTCTTTAGTTCCTCTTCACTTTCTGTCCTAAGAGTGGTGTCACTTAGTGCTTGCTAAGTTGCTTCAGTTGTTTCTGACTCTTTGGGAACCCATGAGCTATAGCCCACAGGATTCCTCTGTCCATGGGATTCTCCAGGCAAGAATACTGGAGTAGGTTGCCATGCCCTCCTCAGGGGATCTTCCCAACCCAGGAATGGAACCCACATCTCTTATGTCTCCTGCCTTGGCTGGTGGTTTCTTTACCACAGCACCATCTGGGAAGCCCATCCAGGGTTACTAAGGAGGAAATATTTGCCCACCAAGGCATTCCATGAGCTGCATGAATTACACACTGATAGTCTCCAAGGGCAAGTTCACACTACCATTCATCACCAGTACAATTAACTCAAATCAGTAATGCCAAAGCTACAAGGGTAAACTTAATTCTGATAGAGAACAGGAAATTGATGCTCTGCCCTTCCTCTCTAGAAAAAGAAACAGATCCTGTTGTGAATGAACCTCTTAATACTTTTTACAAGAGGGAAGCTGAAAAGTCTTGCTCCTGAGCTTTTACAGGGTGAGGGTGTGCGCGGAAAGCTAATTAGTTCAGACTGGTTTCCCCAGGACTGTGTCATGCTTGGCTTCTTCCTGCCTTGGTTACTTTTCTATGAGACTGTGATGAGGCTGTTATGTCTGCAGATTTATAGTGAAGGATGACACTAACCCACATGTTCACAGACTGTGAGAACAGCAAGACACTGGCTCTTCTTATCGATAAATGAGTTGTAGAGGTTTAAATGAAGTTGCCGCGGGTGACTAAGTGTTATACCTGAAGAACCAAATGTCCTGATAGATGTCAAAGAACTTTTCATCCTGAAAAGAGGGTTGAGAGGATAGTCATTATTTGGGGCTGTTTTATTCAAACCCCTTCTTACAGATGAAAAAAACAAAGTCCAGAGAGGGGACTGCCAGCCAGAAGTCACCAGCAGGAGAATGGCAGAACCACGCCTGGAAAGAGGGGCTTTCCAGAGAGGCCAGAGACCCAGACCAAGCTCTATTCCTGTGTAAACCACATAATAATATTGAGGACAAATTTTTTTCCGCAGCTTAAAAGTTTTGACTTCCAAGAATCTCAAACGCTTTCTTTGTGATCCCGTGTGTGTTTTGCAATTAAATTCTAGGAATTGAAACAATTTAGGAAAGTAAAGCCCTGGTTTGCCAGAAATCCTATGGAATGGGGAGTTTAGTCTAATTGAAATGTACAGCACTGTTATTTCACAACTAAAAGCTACTGTTTTGAAGTACCTCTTTCATGCCACTGACTTGTGTGCAGGGGCACGGTCCTCATTTACCCAGCATCCTCTGCGCGCTGCCAAGCTCATTCACTTCCCTGACTTCATACCCTTTGCCCAGCAGGACTTAAGAAGCTAAATTCTCCCAGGATTAGATGGCATTTGTGATTTTTCTGCACAAGTGCATATTCTCTCGCCTATTCCTCCAAGTGGCCTAGAAGGTAACTCTTAAATCTGAAGAGATGGACTCATTCTTTACGCTCCAAGATGCCTTTGGTGGATTTGACTGCTCAGTGGTAACTGTAGCTGCTCCACGCACCTCCCCTCCCCTCCACTGTTTCAGATGTATTCTGAGCACCCATCCTGAATGCCAGGTACTGAACTAAGTACTGAGGATGCCGGAGTTGGTAGAACACAGACCCTGATTTAACTCCAAGGCCACCAGACATTCCTCCTGGTCCAATGGTTAAGACTTTGCTTTCCAACGCAAGGGGGCGCAGGTTCAATCCCTGGTTGGGGAACTGTGATCTCACATGCTTCAAGCCGAAAAGCCCAAACATAAAACAGGAGCAATATTGTAACAAATTCAATAAAGACTTAAAAAAAAAAAAAAAGAACTCCAAGACCAGGAGGCAAGTAAGGATTCAATACATTTCTGTGGGCCATGTGTGTTGGGGATTCTGACATGCGGGCTGCAAAAGGGCCAAGGAGATTCTGGAATTTTGGAGAAATTTTCCACTTCTGCCTTCCAGCCTTACGTGTGACCCCCCCACCTGCTGAGGGCCAGTTGTGCTAAGGAGAGAGCTGCCACCCATCACTGATTTCTATCACTGTTACCGGTTCATGAAAAATTCAGGCGAGGATCTCAGCTCTCTGCCGTGATGATTGATCAGTGGATGCATATGAAACAGTCATGCCAACATGCCTCACTCTCCCTCTGAGAGGAACCACGGATGAGAGGCCTCATTTAGCTGATGGGACCATAAGCCCAGCTTTCATCAGGAAGCATCCCAGGCTGCTCTGAAGGACGCATTGGACCTCGTGAGGAGCTGATGTGGGCAACATCATTAAGTGATTAATTTCCCAACTGCTTCATCATGAGTTCCTTTTAAACACATGAGGCTAATAAGGAGTGCTTGCCATTTGGTGATTTTTCTCCTGGTCCCTTTAGGCAGCCTACATGAAGACACTGGTTATGTAGCTTCCTTGCTTAAACCATGGCCTAAGGTAGGAACGAACTCTGGAGAGAGGTGGGCTGGCGCTGCCTATGTAACCTCCGGGGCTGTGTCTGAAAACACAAACATGTGGGACAATCAGGCAGGACTCCAGAGAGGCCCTAGGCAGAGGACACAGAGTTCCCACTCTCTCTGACTCCTCTTCTCTGTGTGAAAGTTCAGAATAAACCTAGTTTCCACAATGTTCCTGCTTCCTTTTCCCATCCCTGGAAAATGGAATGCTCTCTGCTTGCTCTCTCTCTCACTCACCTTCCTTCCCCAAGTTCTTTGGTTTAAAGTCAGCTTCCTACAATCAAAAACACATTTCAAAAGTATCTCCTTTGCCCTCTGCTGTATCCCAGCAGGTCCAAAAGTGCCCGACACCTAATAGATAAGACCAAATAGTTGTTGAATGAATGAGTGACTCTTCTTTACTCTTCAATTTCAGCACTCACCTCTGTGGAGACAACTCCAGCCTCAAATTTTCTCCTAAACAAAGTCCCACATCTCCAGCTATTTGTTTGCATTTCTTTTGCTGCTTCCTCACATTCAACATGCTTGCAACAGAAACCTTTTTCTTTCTCTCCAAACCAGCATCCCCATTTGACCTTCCTCTTTCTGCCAGCAACACCATCATTCACTCAACAACTCCAGTACCAAATATCTGTGCGAGGTTGCCTCCCCTCCTCCCTCTGTGAACCATGCTGCTGCTAAGTCGCTTCAGTCGTGTCCAACTCTGTGCGACCCCATAGACGGCAGCTCACCAGGCTCCCCCGTCCCTGGAATTCTCCAGGCAAGAACACTGGAGTGGGTTGCCATTTCCTTCTCCAATGCATGAAAGTGAAAACTGAAAGTGAAGTCGCTCAGTCGGGTCCGACTCTTAGCGACCCCATGGACAGCGGCCCACCAGGGACCTTTGTCCATGGGATTTTCCAGACAAGAGTACTGGGGTGGGGTGCCATTGTCTTCCCCATCTGTGAACCATAGCCTTTCCTAAAGCCTGCTTACCTGTCCACTGCCCAGTTTCCAGCCACCTTCCCTTTCCCACCAATCCCAGTCCCAAGGTCTAACTTGGAATCTCATCCGCTTAGATATACCCTCTTACAACAGCCCCCTAACTGGTTTCATTTTCTCCGTTCATTGGAAAATTTTCTCCAATCAGTGTTCTCCAAGTTCTTTGTTCATCTTCCACTTATCTAATCTAATCAAAATTCACCAGCCACTCTCTTATGCCTACTGCTTTGAATTTAGCATTCAAAATTCTCCACGGTCACTCTTTAAATATTTCCCAATCACACCTCCTGTGATTCCCAAGACAGAACCTTCCTTTGATTGAGTCTTATTTCTGAACATGTTTTACATCTTCCCCCGCCTGGATTCAAGTCCTCTCCTGCCCTTCCCCCCAGGAGTCTCTCTCCTGAACTCTTTCCAGTGAACTCTGACCCAGCCTTCTAGACCAGCTCAGATCACACCTCCTCCAGGAAGCCTTCCCTAACTAGCTGAGCCCACAGTTGTTTCCATGTCCTCTGAGTTCCTATGATCATGTCCTCTGTATCCTCACTTGATCTTGGCATCAGAGCTTTGTGGATATAGTGAGTCATTAGTAATTTTGTCATGTGTATTAGTCTTATCTCCCCAGCCAGCTTGTAAACTCCTTTTGAACAAAGCTCGTGGCTCATGTTCTCTTATATTCCTACAGCAGTTAATCTCCTTGTTTTCCAAATCAAGACCTTGCACAGAGTAGGAGTTCAGCTGATACTAGTTGATTTTTAAGTAAGATTAAGACTGAAATAAATGAACATCAGGATAGGAATCAAACTATGCACATTTAGGAAACGGCTTTCCTGAGGGTATTTTAGTGCATTTTTTTCTCTCAATAAAACTGGATATTTTAAACAATATCAACATCACATATTAGATGTGAAATACACTAGCTTATGTTAAAATTTATTTCATTGTTATTCATTTAAAGAAGAAAGAAAAGTAGAGAATGTTTTAAATTCCAGTAACAAAAGTAGGTCATCTGGAAATTGATCTTAATTTTCCATATTTAAATCACCTCACTTCAGCAATAACATGGTAGATTTAGTAATGATGAAGGGCTCACAAAGTAACTCTTTCGTAGTGTTTGTGTTTTAAATCAACACAAAAGTGTTATTCATGCTGTTCTGATTCAAATTGGTTAAACTACATCACCTCTGGATTTTAAGGAGTCTCCAATCTGGTTCTTGACTCTAAAGCCCAGATTTGGCTCTCGCCATTTTCCTCCCTGTGGTGTTGAAGAAGACTCTTGAGAGTCCCTTGGACTGCAAGGAGATCAAAAAGGTCAATCCTAAAGAAAATCAGTCCTGAATATTCATTGGAAGGACTGATGCTGAAGCTGAAACTCCAATACTTAGGCCACCTGATGTGAAGAACTGACTCATTGGAAAAGACACTGATGCTGGGAAAGATTGAAGGCAGGAGAAGGGAACGACAGGATGAGATGGTTGGATGGCATCATCGGCCCGATGGACATGAGTTTGAACAAGCTCCAGGAGTTGGTGATGGACAGGGAAGCCTGGCAGGCTGCAGTCCATGGGGTCACAAAGAGTCAGACATGACAGTGCCTGCACTGACTGACTGACTCTTCCTTCCTCTTGAGGGATGAATGTCTGTGTCTCTCTCACAAAATCATATGTTAAAGCCTAATCCCCAAATTGATGAAATCAGGAAGTGAGGCATTTGGGTGGTGATTAGGTCATGAGGGTGGAACCCTTATAAATAGGATTAGTGCCCTTATAAGAAGGGACAGGAGAGTGCTTCCCCTCCCCACTCTGTTCTCCACCACCTGTGGATACAGGACAACTGTGTGCAAACCAGGAAACAGGTCCTTACCAGAGACAGGATCTAGCAGCACCTTGCTACCTTCATCTTAGGCTTCCCAGTCTCCCAAACTGACAAATAAGTGCTTTTTGCTTAAACCAACCAGTCTGTGGTATATTTGTTGTACCAGCCTGAAGAGTCAGCTTTTCTACAAGGAAAGCCTGACCCAAAAACCTGACCAAATGCTGCTCTCTCTTGTCCTTTCTATGTCAGAGACATTAAAGTCTGAAATCTCATCCTCAGTTTTTTGGTTAATCTCCTGGGTTAAACTCTGACCTGCTTGATCCCAGAGGTGACACCTATTTAGCTGTGTATCCACAGCTCCTATACATTGCCTGTTACACAACTCCACTGATGCTCTTTGAATGCATACAAGAATAAATGATGACCTCCCAAAGAGGAGCACGGGCTCTGAGCTGCTAGCGGGCATTTCAAAAGACTTTACAAAGGAAGTAATGTTTCCCTGGCTGGCTCTTCCCCTGTCCCCAAGCCTGTCCCCAGTCTGTGCCATCTGGGCATTTTCTGACAACTACAGTTTCCTGGTTCCAATCGCAGAGCTATGGCCAACACTCTCTTGGGTGGGGCTAGGGACACACGTGCCAAAATGCTCCACTGGTGATTCTGATGAGAAACCAGCTTTGGGAATCCCTGATCTTCAGGCATGGGGGCTTCCCTATTAGCTTAATGCCAGAGAATCTTCCTGCTATGCAGGAGATATGGGTTCAATCCCTGGGTCAGGAGAATCCCCTAGAGGAGGGCATGGCAATCTGCTCCAGTATTCTTGCTGGGAAAACCTCATGGACAGCAGAGCGTAGTGGGCTCCATTCCATTGATCACAAAGAGTCAGACACGACTGAAGTGACTAAGCACAGCACAGCACAGATCTTGAAGCATGAAAAATCTAAGTGGGTTCTATGAGCAGGAAGTGGCCTACAGGACTGTGCTAACCTCTGCTAGCCTCATTTTGAACCACTCTACTCTCTCTAAAAGTGTGTGTGCACAACACACACCTACCTGTCTACTCATACCTCTGTGCCTCTGCTCAGCTCCCACTTGTCTGGGTTAGCCTTTCCTACTTTGCCTATTCACCCAGTCCCTCCAGAGGAAATATTACTTCCTTTGTAGGGTCTTTTGGAAAGCCCTCTAGAGCATCTCAGAGCCCTTGCTCCTCTGTGTCAGTGCTGCCCTTGTGCACCCCTTTGGGAGGTCATCATTTGTTCTTGTATGCATTCAAAGAGCATCCATGGAGCTCCAGTTGTGCACCAGGCACTCTGTGGGAGCTGTGGATACACAGCTTAAATAGGTGTCACCTCTGGGATCAAGCAGGTCAGAGTTTAATCCAGGAGATTACCGAGAAAACCCAGGATGAGATTTTCAGGCTTTAACATCCCTGACATAGAAAAGACAGGAGAGAGCAGCATTTGGTCAGATTTTGGGGTCAGAATTTTCTTGTTGAAAAGCTGGCTCTTAAACTGAGGTTTTCTATAGTATTAGGTGGCCCTAGTGGTAAAGAACCCTTCTGCCAATAATACACCATGTTATTATCATTAATTTAAGATCAAAGTCATAAACAATTGTTTAAATATTCTCTCTAGAAGTCCAGATGCATTCAGTACTTTTTCAAGCCCATCTTCCTAAGGAAACTCTCTCCCAGGGCCTTCAGTCAGGCTCCAGGCTGGCTGGTGGCCCAATGTGCCCAGCACTCAATGGCGGTCCTAGATCTCCTTGTATCAGCATCCTCGGGACTCCCTCCCCTCTGTCCTGTGTACCAGGGTAGTAACCAGACTGCTTTCTGCATCCCATATCTTTCTCTTCTTTGGTTTATGGCCCCTGTTTTGGAAAAGCACATTTTCTGGTATCTTCCTAAAAAGGTACTTAGAAGGTACATTTTCTGAGGCTTTGCATGTCTGAAAAAAACATGACACTTGGTTAATTGCTTAGCAGTTGGGTCTCCAGCTCTACTTTAAACGGCTCTACTCACGCCAGTTTTCACAGTTTAAATGCTTCAATTCTTGGGGAAATGTGTGTAGGAAGTAATTCATAGTATAGCGATAACCACAAAATCTTGGGATAATCCAAATGCCTTTTTAACATGCAGCTGTTAAAAATAATGAAAGATCCATTAATTAATCCACTTAGTCATTTCCCCAGCTAACACTTATTGAGCATCTGCCATATGCTGGGCCAGGTTCTAAGTGCTAAAGACATAACAGAAGTTCCTATCAGCAGGTACATTATACTGTCTGCCTTTTTCTCACACTTAGGTGTATCTCTCCACATCCTAAGTGGAATCTGATTCTTGAATCTCTTTCAAGTCCAACTGGGGAAATACAAGAGTCAACTCTGTTTTTTTATAAGTGAAAGATCTACTTAATCCACATTTCTGTTTATGTAAATGTATAAGAGCCAGATATGACTAAGCAACTGAGCACACACAAAACATAATTTCAGTAGTTAAGTTTGGTTCAGTTTCTCTGTTGTGTCTGACTCTTTGCGATCCCATGGACTGCAGCTAGCTAAGCTTCCCTGTCCATTACCAACTCTTGGAGATTACTCAAACTCATGTCCATTGAGTTGGTGATGCCATCCAACCATCTCATCCTCTGTCATCCCCTTCTCCTCCCACCTTCAATCTTTCCCAGCATCAGAGTCTTTTCCAATGAGTCAGTTCTTCGCATTAGGTGGCCAAAATATTGGAGTTTCAGCTTTACCATCAGTCCTTCCAATGAATATTCAGGACTGATTTCCTTTAGGATGGACTGGCTGGATCTCCTCGCAGTCCAAGGGACTCTCAAGAGTCTTCTCCAACATCACAGTTCAAAAGCATCAATTCTCTGGCGCTCAGCTTTCTTTACAGTCCAACTCTCACATCCATACATGACTACTAGAAAAACCATCAGATCAGATCAGATCAGTCGCTCAGTCATGTCCAACTCTTTGCAACCCCATGAACTGCAGCACGCCAGGCCTCCCTATTCATCACCAGCTCCCGGAGGTCACTCAGACTCACATTCATCGAGTCAGTGATGCCATCCAGCCATCTCATCCTCTGTCGTCCCCTTCTCCTCCTGCCCTCAATCCCTCCCAGCATCAGAGTCTTCTCCAATGAGTCAACTCTTCACATGAGGTGGCCAAAATACTGGAGTTTCAGCTTTAGCATCATTCCTTCCAAAGAAATCCCAGGGCTGATCTCCTTCAGAATGGACTGCTTGGATCTCCTTGCAGTCCAAGGGACTCTCAAGAGTCTTCTCCAACACCACAGTTCAAAAGCATCAATTCTTTGGCACTCAGCCTTCTTCACAGTCCAGCTCTCACATCCATACATGACCACAGGAAAGACCATAGCCTTGACTAGGCGAACCTTTGTTGGCAAAGTGATGTCTCTGCTTTTGAATATGCTATCTAGGTTGGTCATAACTTTCCTTCCAAGGAGTAAGTGTCTTTACTAGACGGACCTTTGTTGGCAAAGTAATGTCAGTAACAAAATACCAAATACTGCCATTCTTTGGTGTCTTTTCAAGGTCAATAACCCTTCAATTACTATTGAAGTCAAATACTTAATAAAAATTTAAGACAATTTACCTAGTGCTTTTGTGTAGAGTGAATTTTCAAATCATAGACTCAAATTGCAGGTTAATTTATAGCTGAATTCACTGCATAAAATCTAAGTATCAATTTTAAAATTTTCTTTGTAATTTTAACCTGAAATTTACTGAGGGGTTATTATAAGTTTGGAAAGCCAGAAGAAAGAAAGAACTGAAGGATTGTCCTTAGAGGCCACAGGTTTCAGGCTTTTCTTTGGAATATCTGGAGATATTTTTGGCTGTCACAGTGGAAGAATAGGGTGAGAGAGTGGTGGGGTGCTACTGGCATCTAGTGTGTAGAGGCTGGGCTTCTAAACACCTCGCAATGCATAGGACAGCCCCAGAGCAAAGAACTTTCCAGTCCCAAATATCGGTAGTGCTAAGCCTGAGAAACTTTGGTTCAAAATATTAGCCATAATAATAATTATCAGGCATTGCATAAACAAAATAAATATTTATTCAGGAAGTGGTAGGAAAGGTTTAAATCATGAGTAATTTTAGCAGATATTTTTGAACATTAGGTTTGAATCCCTGACTCTTTCTGTGCCTCTTTGAATTGTGTGTAGGACTTTCACCTTTGATTAGGAGACTACATTTTCATTTTTTCTACCCCTAACCCTAACCCTGGAATATCTGTAACATTCCAAATGCCCTCTGAGGGAGGAGGACAAGCTGGTTGAGTAACACTGTCCTAAACAAACACTTTGATTGTCATCTACTTGCTCTCTGCAATTGCATGTCTTTCTGGTACTTAGAAAAGAAGACTGCCCTGTGCAGTTGGCCAGGTTACTCACTGTGTAAGGGCAGCTGGCCAAAGTTGTAAGGAAAAGCAAAATCCAGCCTTTGCTCTGCTTGCCACATCATGGTCCCTGTAATGCGTCTCTGTCCTGCAGATAGAGACTTCTTTAGAACTCACATATTAGGTGCCTTGTGGGCTATCTTCTTGTAGCAACATTAAAAAGTAATAGGAAGACTAGAATGTCAGATGCAAAACTCATCTAGCCCAACTCCTTCAGTCTTAAAGATAGGAAAACTGAGGCCCAGGAAATTACGGAAGGATAACTTTGAGCAATGTATTCAACCTCTAGTTTAAAACTTGAGAAGAAAAGGGAGAAGCTGATTACACTTTAGGGAGCTTGAGTATCAAACGGGAAAATCTAACGTATATCTTGGAGAAGGGCCCTTGCATGGGGGTGGGGAGCGGGGAGGAAGCACAGTCCAGTTTACAGACAGACACAAGACAAAGAGATAACCTTTCATATGAAAGGCAGTGTAGACAGGAGGAATGGGATGTAATGGGCCACACAGGAAAATGTTCCTGGAGAAGAACATGCTGATGGTCACTGCTACCCTGGGATCAGCTCAAAACCAAGATCAGAGTCTGATTCATCTTTGTGGCCTTTGGGTTCAATTCTGGGCCATATTGGCACAGAACAGAAGCACAGCAAAGCACTAGCCTGGGTGAAATACTGTTGACTCTCGAGACCATGGAGGCAGAAACAGGAAGCTCTCCTGGTGGAAAGCACGGGTTGTCCAGGAGGAGAATGTTTCAAGAAGCCACTGCCTCAGTCTCCCTGACCTTCAGAGAGTTCTCCTCTCTGTCTCTAAGAAAGCATGGCTAAATATGACACCCTCCCTTCTCCAGATGGTCCACTCACTGAAGGTGATACAGCAAGTTGTATTTAACCACTGTCTGCCCTGGTGAGTCCAGCTGCACCCACATACCCTGGACTCACCAGTTGAACCCACCCTCCCTAGGACAAGCTGGGCTCTTGGGCTCTGAGCCAACTGACTTGGAACTTCAGCATCTGGGCATCTGGCCCATGCTGTTCCCCTTGCTCTTGTAGGTCAGCTTAACCTTGGCCAAGGGCTCTGCCCCTCTCACAGTCCCAGTGAGAAACCTGACAAATCCATGATAGAGTCAACAGAAGCTGCAGCAAATGGCACCCACGCTCAGAAGCCACCAGGAGCACATGTCTCCTCCCTTGGCTTCTGGCTGCAGCCCCGCGGTGGGTCTCCTCCTTTCCTCCAGCTCAGGGAACTCACAGCTTCACTGGTTCCTGCCTTTCCTGTTAGGGTTAGGGTTAGTAGTTGAACCTCGGGGCAGTCGTTGAACATTAAGGAAGCAACTACAATGCACCATCTAGGAGCTTTCTCAATGGCTTAGTGGGTAAAGAATCTGCCGGAAATACAGGAGACATAGGAGATGCGAATCCAATTCCTGGGTCAGGAAGATCCCCTGGAGGAGGAAATGTCAACCCACTGAATATTCTTGCTTGGAAGATCCCATGGACAGAGGAGCCTGGCAGAATACAGTCAAATGGTATTATAAAGAGTCGGACACAACTGAAGTGATCGAGCACGTACTTATGCATAATGCACCAACTAACCAGGAAAGATGTCCAGAGAGCCCCTGCTGGGTCAGGTGTTAATTCACTAGTGACTGGATCACATGGAGGTGCTGGGTGCTGGGGACCATCTCCACTGGCACAGGAGTATCTCAAGGTTTTACCCCTAGTGGGATTTTCCCAGTGGCTATCAGACCCAGTTATCTCTCTCCTTGGAAATACAGTTTGACTGTGCTGGGCTCTTGAAAACACAGAGAAGCAGCTGTAGCTTTTAACAGGTCCCCCGAGGGCAGTTCAAACTTTAGGAATCCACACTCCTTCGGAGGTGATGGGGTCTGGCAATAACCCCACCACGATCTCCCCTTGCAGGTCTCCTTTCCACAGAGCACCTGCTGTGGCAATTTTTAAGGAGGAGCCTAATAATACAGTCCAGGCCACTAACTCCTCTATTCTGCTGCCAAACTTTACAGATGTTTCTGCAGGATCTGACTCGGTAACAATCCATAAAGCACCAACTACAGCTATAATTAAATTGTAAAAATCAATCCAGCCACAGCATGCAGCTGGGGAGGAATTCATCTCCTGCGATGTCCCCAGTGGGCCATAACCGTCCTCTGGTTGCCATGGCAGGTGGCAGAGGGCACTAAGTCATCAGCACGGGAGCCCAGAGTGCACCTCTGGCTCTTGTTTCTACGGAGGGTTTTGGGAACCATCAGAGACTCATCAGAGCTGCAGCAACAATGACATGGAAAAATAGTCCACAGGAAATGTGTTGTCAGGTTGAGAGACACTCTGACTGGAGCTCATAGAACTCAGAAGTGAGGGTGTAAGATCTGGTGCCTGGAAGGGACCAGCCAGGGTTGGATGTGCAACTGGGCAGAGAGGGTGGGAGAGCCGGAACTAGGAGCATGAAGGAAGAACGTGATCCAGGCTAAAGCAGGAGCAGAACCCCTAGCGCTTCAGACAAGGGTTGTCATTGGTAGAGATTGCCAGCCAGACTAATTAATTAAGTTTATATGGTATTTAAAATTTGCTATGTATCTGCTTAAGTTGCATGTGTGCGTGCACGTGTGGCTTATTCTACAATGTAAATTTTATTTTCAGTGAGTCCATCTGTTATCTTTACGAAATGCTGGAATTAAAAGAAATCTCCTTGGATATCGTTAAGATGAAGTACTAAACTGAATTTGCATTTAGAACATGTCTTTGGCAGCCTGGACTGGAAACAGCTGGTGACCACTTGCCTCATGTCCACTTCACCTTTTATGTGGGTTGAATGCTGCCCCATCTCCCAATCCCCCCTTTCAGGATATGTCCATTCTATTCAGGAAAAGTCTTTCAGAAGTAATTAAGGATCTCAACTAAGGATTAGGATGGATCCTAAATTCAATGACAAGTATCTAGAAGAAATAAGAAGGGAGGGACTTCCCTGGCAGTCTAGGGCTTAAGACTTCGCCTTCCACTGCAGGGGGTGTGGATTCAATCCCTGGTTGAGCTAAGAGTCCCACATGCCTCACAGTAAAAAAACCAAAACATAAACGGAAGCAATATTGTAACAAATTCAATGAAGACTTTTTAAATGGTCCACATAAAAAAAAAAAATCTTTAAAAAAAGGAAGGAAAAGGGAAACTACAAGTCTACAGAGGCTTCCCAGGTGGTGCAGTAATAGAGAATCCGCCTGCCAGTGCAGGAAACGCAGGTTTGATCCCTGGGTCACGAAGATCCCCTGGAGGAGGAAATGGCAACCCACTCCAGTATTCTTGCCTGGGAAATCCCATAGACAGAGGAGCCTGGTGGGCTATTAGTCCATGGGGTCCCCAAGAGTCAGACATGACTGAGCACGCATTCATGCATGTATGCACACATCAGTCTACAAGCCAAGGAACCCCATCAATTGCCAGCAGCTACCAGAAGCTAGAGGAGAAGCATGGGACGAATTCTCCCCAGAGCCAACTCTGCCAATACCTAGATTTCAGACATTTGGCTTGCAGACTGTGAGAAAATAAATACGCGGTTTTAAGCCACCCAGTTTATGGAAGTTTGATACGGCAACCACAGGAAACTATCGTAATATACATGGCAGCTCATGACACAGGGACATGGGGAGGAGCATCTAACACTAGTTTTGGAGTCACAATTACCTGAATTTGGATTTTATTTGTGTCTCTGTCACTTTTTACTTATATGATTTTAGACAGATGATTCCTCAATGTCCCCCTCTGTGCAGTGGGATAGTAATATTTATTTTACAAAGTTGGAAAAATGAAATGAGAGGCAGCCACATACCATCTGGCACATAATAACAACTGGATAAACGTTAGGTCACTATCATGCCTTTATTGTTAGAAGTTGGTTGGACACCCAAGTTAATGACTAGTTAAGGGGAAGACAGGAAGTTACCTTTTTTTTTTTAGGAAGTTGGTTTTGAAATAGGCATTCCAGAAAGAGATGATGGCTCTTCTTCTGGGAAGAAGTAGGGAGAGAGGACATTTGGGAGAAAAACTAAGGAAGAGAGTCCATTGTCTGTATTTGAAAAGAAGAGAGAAAAGAGAAGACAGAGGAATAACTGGGAAAGACATGGGGGAGGACTGGTTTTAAAATAAAACAACTATTGCTATTATTGAAGATGAATGGAGGGCGTTGCTCTATGCTTAGGAGGAGGACGGAAATAGAGAAATTACTCTTTTAGAGGACAGAAGGAGAGAGGCTGTAATTATAAAGGGAGTATATGTATCTCTCATGCCGAGTGATTAAATAAACAGGCCTTTATGGAAGCTTCTCTCTATGGAGAAGCCCAAGGAAGAGTGAACTTCCTTTTCAGGATGCCACCAGGTATCAGAAGGGGTACCTGCCCATCTCCTGAGCTGGGGGTGATGACAGGAAACAGAGACATTTCCAAGCAACTGCCCAGCATAGGGGAAGTGCACTGCCTAGGAATTCAGAAATTAGACCCTCTCCCCTTTCCCTATACCACCAAAAGGATACAGAATATGTTCATCTGTTCTCATCAAGATTGAGCTAGTCCTGTGACCCCATGGGCTATAGCCTGCCAGGCTCCTCTGAATCCATCAGGAATTCACCAGGGAAGCCCTAACCTAGCCTTAAAGGGGCATTTTTGACAGCTGAGAGGGTGGAGTATGTTCTGGGAGGAAAAAACAGGTTGAACAAAGACAGTGAGTGAATAAAAAATGAAGGCGGTGTAGGAGGAGGGCACAAGCCTGCAGGATATATACAGGGTAGGCGTGGGAGAGAAAGAGAGGAGACACTGGGGCACCCATCGCCCCGAGCAAGGGAGAATCATGAGCCGTGCTCAGGAAGGCCAAACAGGGAGCTGCATGTAGAAATGGGAGGGGAAGGAGTGCTCAGAGTGTTTCACTAACAAGTTTAAATTAGCGTCAACATTTAAGAATCGAGAGTTATTCCTTAAAAAGCCAGATTACTGGTATCAAGAGAAAACAGGTCTGGCCATTCTGGCTCCTTACTGAGATGTAGTCGAAGGGAGGCTGAGGCATGGCGCTGCGGCTAGAAGACTCAAGCTCTCTTTGCCATGGCCCCACCTTACCCAGCACTTCACACATTGACATGGCCTGCCCAGGCCCTGGTGGCCAGAGGCAGCAAATGTAGACGACTCCAAGGGACAAAGTAAGATGTTGCCGCCCTCTCTCCCTCCAGGCCCTAGCGCTGAAATGCATCTCTGATGTTGGTAGTTGATTGACGGCATTAATCAAACTTTCTTTATCCTTAACTATTTTTGATTTTGTCTACTGGTTCTATGAATTCTTGAGAAAGCAGTGTGTATGTGTGTGTGTGTGTGTGTGTGTGTGTGTGTAGGCATTTTAACCAGCTTCTTAGGAAGGAAAACTAGTCAGAAATTAGAGCTCTCACACATAACCTGGCACATAAGTAGTCTATTGAGCTGCAGCTAGTTCTCCTTCCCAAGCGCAGGGTCAGACGTTCTCCTGGCAACTTCATGATGTCTTTAGCCAAGTATGTAGATACAGTCTCTGGATGGATCCTCTTAGGCTTCATAAATCAATATTCTGAAAGTCAGAGTTGCTTAAAGCAGGCTAACTGCTACAAATACTGTCTAATAAGGCTTCTTCTTCTTTTTTTTCCCTGAGTAGAATACAGGATGTGAAGGGAAAGTATGGCTCTTTTCTGTTTTTTCTGTGGTTCCAAACTCAGGGCAGGTATAGCTACAGGCTACATTAACTGGATACCAGACTTTGTATCAATACAGGCATCACCCCCAGGATGATTTTTTCCCAGGGAATTTCTTTGGAAGCTTTCTTAATGTGAAGATGCTACAACACTCTTCAGTCAGCCTTGGGAATTGCAAATGCAACCCAGAGATGGAACTGACACTGACTTTTTTAAAAAGACAGAATCCTAATGCTTATATCTTAAACTGCAAAGAACTAATAGTCATCATGCAATTCCATTTGATGGCAATTAATATCTATTATTTTTACCAATTCATGGAATTTCCTCAGACTTATTTTCATCCTTTGAGCTACATTTTCTTTATTCTCCACGAAACAGTTGCTATTCCAATTTATGCAAGTCAAACAGTGACACTCCAGTGGTCCATCCTCTGACTTAACTAGGAATCAGTTCCAGGAGCAAAACAGATGCTGGCAAGAAACACTACATCCCAGCAAGGATCCTGGAACATATGATACAACGAGATTACCCTAGGATGGGCTGGAGCTGAGCTTGAAGTCTAGAATATAGGTAGGCAGAGAGGACAGATGAGGTCTTCCTGATAGGGGGTTGGAGAAGGAGGATAGCCAAAGAAAAGCCACCTCTAATGACAATCTCCCTCACTGATCTTGACCTTCCTTGCTGCATGATGACATCATATCTCATGTACATGTTGTTTAGGCTAAACGCCCAGGATAAGACAATAATACATAGTCCTAATTAGCACCTGTTGTCACTGCTCAGAAAACAATGACTGTGATGGGATGGGTCAATACTGACCACAGGAAAGGGGAAGAATTTTTTAAGCCAGGCTTAGATGGTACCAGTGTGGGAATCTCTGTTCTAAACAGAAGATCAGGGCATGGTCAACCTGTGCATCTCTACTGTTCTACCCCTTGGTGGAGTTACTTATGACTGTCTTCTCATTGAGTTATGATCTTCTCCCACCACAGGGTCCTACTTTTCATTCAATTGCTTATTTTCTGATGAACTGTTGGTTGCAAAAATGGTGTAAAAATGCACCAGAGACTAGGAAACTGAGAATGTCTATTTCTGGCCATGACAAGCGAACTGGTAGCAGACTTATCTCTCCACCATGAAATACTAGAAAACCAACAACTGTTTTCAGATATTGGATAGCAGACAGCATAAGAATATGATCCCTAGAAAAGGGAGATAAACAAGGTGAAAAAGATAAGCTCTGCAATGACCTTAGTTTTCTGCCTGGGGGCACTTTGCAGATTTCAGTGCCAGGAGAGAGATCCCAAGCAGAACACAATGTGCATGTTAAATTGAGAAGTGAAAGGGAAAGTTTTAGTCACTCAGTCATGTCTGACTCTCTGCAACCCCATGGACTGTAGCCTGCCAGGCTCCTCTGTCCAGGAGGACAAATATTTTTCCAGGCAAAAATATTAGAGTGGGTTGCCATTTCCTTCTCCAGGGGATCTTCCATACCCAGGGATTGAACCCACGTCTCCTGCATTGCAGGCAGATTCCTTACCATCTGAGCCACCAGAGGATCACTCTAAAAAAGCTTAAACACAAAGGATCTTTCAAAGGAACAGTTTGCTCTTCAAATAAATTGACTGCCTGCCAGAGCAAAGGCCAACTCTCTTTAAAAGAAAGTGAGAAAATCTATATGATCAAGAAGGTAAAATTTACAGTATCCAGCATACAGTTAAAAATTTCTAAACATGCCATGATGCAGGAATGGTGGGCTATAACCAGGAGAGGGGAAAAAATTAGTTTGTAGAAATAGAGAGTAAGAGCCTAAATCTTTTAGGTATATTTGGGTCTTGTATCCAAATTCTTCTCTTCATAATTAGCAACTTATTTTCTCCTGTCAGACTCTTTGAATAAAAAGCTACTCCTGTTTACCTACCATCTGATGTGCTTGACATCTAATTAACTAAAAACTTATAACAAGTCCTCAGAGGCCAGCTGGTAGCTTCTGCCTTGGAAAAAAACAAAGGCTGGGCTTGTTTGGGTGAGATAAAGAAAAGTTGCTCACCCCAGCACATGAGAATAATAAATACTAGATAAATTCTTTTCAGGGCGGTGATGCGCCAATTTGCTTTTCAGCTTCTCTGGGTTTTAATTGTCTCCGCTTCCTTCTTGCCCATCTCCACACCTACAGAGATCTCAAAACCAACGAATGAGAACACACGCATAGCAAATGTTGGCAAGATCCCAAAAGATGAAAGCAGAGAAATGAAAAATTAGATTCTATTTGGATGGTGCCTTGGGTTTCTCTATTATTCTTAGGGGATTATGCCAAATTATTTCTTTTCTTTAACAAGTACATTAAAAAGCAAGCCAGTGTTCAATCACTATGATTTTACAAATATCTGCCTAGCAGAGTCTGCAGAGGTGGCCATCACCAAGTATGTGGAATACAGGGTGCCAAGAACAGGTGAGAGCAGGACAGGTTTTCCATCTCAGCTTCTATAAAGTAGTTTAGGACCTTTGCTTCATTTAATCAAGTGATCAGTTCAAGTTTAAGCATTTATTTTAAATGTGAACCACCCCCAATCACCACCACACACCACACAAAGCTCTTGATGTGTGGATTTGAGTGTGAAAGCAAATTTTTAACCATAAGACGGATATTTGTCCACTCTTTGAGTGGGCTTCCCCGATAGCTCAGTTGGTAAAGAATCCACCTGCAATGTAGGAGACTCCAGTGCATTCCTGGGTCAGGAAGATCTGCTGGAGAAGGGATAGGCTACCCACTCCAGTATTCTTGGGCTTCCCTTGTGGCTCAGCCAGCAATGAATCCCTGTGTGATTGGTGAGTTTCTTGCCAACAATGACCACGCACGGTTTGGGACTGAGTGACTTTTATAACCACTTCACTGGGTTCTCAGATGGTAAAGCGTCTGCGTACAATGCGGGAGACCTGGGTTAGATTCCTGGGTTGGGAAGATCCCCTGGAGAAGGAAATGGCACCCCACTCCAGCACTCTTGCCTGGAAAATCCCATGGACAGAGGAACCTGATAGACTACAGTCCATGGGGTCGCAGGGTCGGGCACAACTGAGCAACTTCACTTCACTGGGTTCTGGGAGCTCCCCAGAGCTGACAGCACCGGGCTAATTAGAAAGGCAACTCAAGTAATTAACTAGATAATGAGGGGAAGTGCCTGTGATTTAACTTGTACCTACTATTGTTCCCTGTGGGGTTTTTGAAGGGAAGTAATCACCTCCTCATTATCACAAGTGTTACTTGATGTGTGTTTTGCCTTGCTGCCATATTTGTTTCTTCTTCTGAATTCTCCAGGCGCCTGAGGTACAGGCAGACCTCGCTTTATCACGCCTCACACATAACCGCGTTTTTCACAGATGGAAGGTTTGTGGCAATCTTGCATCAAGCAAGTCTATTGGTACCATTTTTTTTCCCAACAGCGTTGGCTCATTTCCTGTCTCTGCATCACATTTTAGTAATTCTCACAATATTTCAAGCTTTTTCATGATTATTTTTGCTATGGTGATCTCTGATGTTGTTGCAAAAGACTACAACTTACTGAAGATTCAGACGATGGTTGGCAGTTTTACAATAAATTATTTTTAAATTAAGGTATGCACATTGTTTTTCTTCGACATCATGCATACTTTTAGACTACAGAATTGTGTAAAAAATATTTATATGCATTGGGAAACCAAAGAGTTTATGGATAGCAATATTCACTTTATTGCGGTGGTCTGGAATCAGACTCACAGCCTGTCTGAGGTGTGTCTGTATTTGCTTCCAAGAGGCTTGAGCATCTCTTAGGGATACCATTAAGATCACTTCAATTTTCAAGAGTCAAACATGAAACATAGACTCTAAGCAGTGAGTTAGTCTTCCTTTTCCCCCAGTGAATGAATTCCTTTGTTGACACCCTGTAGGTGTGTGGTCTCTGCTTGCACATTCCTTGAGAGGGAACTCACTACCTCACTTGGAAACCCATTTCTCTACTAAGCAAGTTCTTAAAATTGAACTGAAATCTCTCTCCTACTATTGCTTCTAATTCTTCCTTCTGTCATGTAAGAAACAGTCTACTCAGGTTTCCAAATGATGGTTCTTATGTCATACTCTGCTCCAGCCCTGCAACTGCTTCCCAAACCCCATCACCTCCCAAGTGTCCTCCCCTCAAGTGATGCCACAATGGAATTGACCCTTTCAGTTTCTTTTTCTTTTCCCTTCTTTTTCTGTTTTTCCTCTGTCTCCCTTCCTTCTTCCCCTCTTTTTTCCTTCCTTCCTTCCTTGTTAAAAAAAATCAGACAAAGACAAATATATATGATATCACCCATACATGGAATCTAAAAAATATAATAAACTAGTGAATATAACAAAAAATGAGCAGACTCAAAGATGCAGAGGACAAACTAGTGGTTACCAGTGAGGAGAGGGGAGGGTGGAGGGGCAGCAGAGGGGTAGAGGATTAAGAGGAGAAACTATTAGGTATAAAATAAGCTACAAGGACATGTTGTTCAACACAGGGAATAGAGCCAATATTTTATAACTACAAGCAGAGTATAACCCTTAAAAATTATGAACCACTATATTGTACACATGTAAATTCTATAATATTGTGCATCAACTATACTTAAATAAAAAATACACACACACATATATATCAAAAAATATATGCACAATTTGAAACATTGTTCAGAAACACCAATCACATGCCTCCAGTATTCCCCAAGTCTCTTTGGAAGTACTAGTCTCAAATCTGCTCCTAATCTAGTAGCTTTTGGCTCCATGAAAATAGACTTGTAGATCCTATTTACTCAAAGAATCATGGTGAAAATTTTGCTTTGGGATCTTACTTTTTCCAGAATGCCTGTATCTACCAGCTTCAGACCCCCAGTTTTCATTTCACTACACATCTCCTGAGCACAAAATAACTGAGAGTTAAGACAATAACTTGGTTCAATTCAGATGACAAGTTTTTGGTCCCATGTAGCAGCTGAGAGAGGAAAAGGAATTTCATGAATACGAGGCCTTTGGTGAGAGTCCTAAGCCTGCACACCATCACACAATGTAAAGAAAGACTCAGTCTCTGGGTGCACACCAAGCACAGGAACTCCTCTTTTTATAACCATAATCTGAGACTCTAGAAACGCCCAGCCTGCCTGCAGGGAATACATGCCATTCACAAATCAAGGCAACTGTCCCAGTGCTTGATGGAAAATGAACATCGTAATTGTAAAAATAATTCTCAAATAGTATTTCATGTGTTTCATTATTCCTTGTAATATTGATGGTGTATTAACCCACTTTCTTCTTATTTTTTTGGGAAACAAACCACCAGGACTGCCTTTTCTCTTCACGTCACATCAAAGTAAGGATGCATTTAAATGTGGAGTTATTGATTTATATACACATATTTGGAAAAATTGGACAGCTATTTTCCTACATTTTCTAAAATGACATAGCGGGTATCGATAACAGGGTGAAACTGTGACTCTGAACCATCAGAAATGGAAGTCTCAACCCAGCTGCCTGTGTACACTCAGGCTGATGAAGGCAGGCCCTGGAATTCTAACCAGCACGCTGAGATGCTCTGCATTCAGCCTACATCACCCGAGCCAGAAAGCTGTGTGCTGATGAGGGAGAAGAGTGAACAACACCAAGTTCCACTGGACAGGCTCCAGGCATCAGCCAGAAGAACAGAGAGCCATGGCTGACTCAGGGCTGAAGGAGAGCCAGAGAAAGGACTAGGCGCAATGAAACATAAAGGAAATGCAAGTCTCAGAAAGACTCCCACTCAAAAGAAGGGAGACCAGTGAACAGGGAGGAAGTGGGCACTGCTGGTGTTTTAGGGCTTGCATTGGCACTTGCTGAAAGTAGTGTCTATTTTATTTGGTCACCTGGGGTGCAGAATGAAAATAAACCTGGCTAAAGCAGAAAAGGGAATTCATCAGTTCAAATAACTTAAAAGTCAGGGGTAGGTTTGGTTTCCGGAACAGCTGGTGGAGAGGCCCAGACAGTGGCTTCCACTTCCCTTTCTCTGTCTTTGGTTCTGAATTCCTCTGTGTGGGCCCCACTTACAAGCAGATGCCGTCTTCTTCTGGTAAGATGGCTGCAGCTGTTCGAGGCTTCCATTCCATCCTCACAGCAATCTCAAGCAACAGAGAAGCTTTTTCTCTCTTTCTATGGTTCCCACAGAAGTTCTTAAACTGAGTCTCAACAGCTCTGAGTGGTCGGCTTTGGGTCACATGCTTTTCCCTTTACCAATCATTAAGCTCAGAAGCATGTGACACTCTGATTGGCCAGGCTCGGCCACATGCTTCACCTCTGAAGCTAAGATGGGGCCAGCCTCTTACTTACCACTTGGACAGAGAAAAGAATGGGTAGTTTTCCCCCAGAGTTGAAAGCTACCAAGGAGAAAGGCTGCAGGACAGGACACAAAATTGCATAACCACTTCAAGGTAACAAAAGTGATTGAGGGGCTGGGGCAGAGTCTATGGATTACATGAAACTGCTAAATACAAGAGTTAATAGTGACTTCAGTTCAGTTCAGTCGCTCAGTCGTGTCCTACTCTTTGCGACCCCATGAATCACAGCACACCAGGCCTCCCTGTCCATCACCATCTCCTGGAGTTCACTCAAACTCACATCCATTGAGTCGGTGATGCCATCCAGCCATCTCATCCTCTGTCGTTCCCTTTTCCTCCTGCCCCCAATCCCTCCCAATTAACAGTATGAAAAATGGTGACTTCATCTGCTATCATCTCAGATGAGCCTACATCTTCTGGGGATTCTGTTACCCACTAGGGATCTGCTCTTTCCAGCCACTGTTTTGACCATGGCCATTACTGAAGAACCATGGTTAACCATCGTGATCTTGTCTGAGGATAAAAGCATGAGATTATCCAGGACAGCTAGAAATGAATTTGTTCACTTCAACAGTCAGTCAGACATTTTGAAAACTGATAATGTTTAAAATATATAGGGATTGCCTTTAATTATTCTTGACAAACTTATTGTAAGTTTTCATGTTTCCTTTACTAACTCTTTTTATTTATTTTTATTTATTTATTTTACTTTACAATATTGTATTGGTTTTGCCATACATTGACATGAATCCACCACGGGTGTACATGTGTTCCCCATCCTGAAACCCCCTCTCACCTCCCTCCCCATCCCATCCCTCTAGGTCATCCCAGTGCACCAGCCCCAAGCATCCTGAATCATGCATCGAACCTGGACTGGCGATTTGTTTCACATATGATAATTTACATTTTTCAATGCCATTCTCCCAAATCATCCCACCCTCACCCTCTCCCACAGAGTCCAAAAGACTGTTCTCTACATCTGTGTCTCTTTTGCTGTCTCGCATACAGGGTTAGAGTTATTATCTTTCTAAATTCCACATATATGTGTTAGTATATTGAATTGGTGTTTTTCTTTCTGGCTTACTTCACTCTGTATAATCCCTTTACTAACTCTTAATAGTGAAATATAGACTCTTAATAGTTATGAATCACCATTTATGAGGTAGGTTTCCAATGTGACCTTGTAAAGTCATAGATGTTTCTGTTAAAACACATGCACACGCATACAAAATTCAACCAAGTAAATTTGAAGTTTCAATTGACTGTGTTCAAGGATTCATGAGCCAGGCAGAATCCAGCTCCCATCAGAAGAGTTGTCCAAAATGGAAAGCTTTAGAGGACAGAGAAAGAAAGTATTAGCAAAAGAAAATAAAGGACTGTTTCAGGCCAGGTCACCTCTTTTGGTGGGGGTAAAGGAACAGGAGGGGTCTTTACGGTGAAGTTACCTAATGGGTATTGATCCTTGATCAGAAATTTTCAGATTAACTGTTTTAAAGGTCATTTCTGGGAGGGACTGAAACTGCAGTTAAGTCTTGGTTTGCTGTCATAGGCCGGGAGATATTATTTTTGACTTGTTATTTCTTTCTAACACGTCCCTGTTATTTTCTGTTTTATTAGAAGTGCAGGGATCATCATTTCTAAGTTTGTTCATTACGTTGATGTCTCTCCCAAGAGTTCTATTTCTCTTAGTGCCAAACAACTGGGAGAGATCATTCTGAAAGTCATAGTGAGCAGCCTTCTGAGTGATGAATTCATTATGAGGCCATGACACATCAACGGCTTCCCTCTAGAATCTCTCTTAGTCACTCCTACTGACTCAGAGCAGTTCCTTCTCAGAGTAAAAGTTTCCCTGAGGCAAGTTCCCACCATTTTGCAGTTCTGACTAGTGGAAGAATTCAAAGTGATGCTCACAAAGCAAAGAGGTCTTGTGGCTCCCAGGCAGCAGATCATTGTCAAGCGGAAGGGAACAAGCTTGACTCCTGAGCTAGCACTGCCAAGGGTCTCATTTAAACTTCCATACTCGGCTTCATGACAACCCACAGATGCTGTACTACCAATGGAAGGACATAAGTGAGAGAACATGAGAGAAAAAAGAGAGAACATGAAATATTTCCCAGTCACATTGTAAGCTTCCATACTCATTGTCTCAGATGAGCTGGAAGGAAATCAAAATATGCAACCCCAAAATATGAACACTTTGGCAAAAAGACTGTTTTGAATTGAAAGCAATTAAGAAAAAGCAGTTACAAAAAAAAAGGAAAACGTGTTCTGCCTTCTCACTATTTGCCTAGAAGCAGGACTTTTTGTTTAGAAGGACAGGAATTTGTCACTGGACACAACTTAGTGTTGTCTAGACACTGCTTTAGACAACTTCATATCCATCTGGAGACAAATTTACATAATAAACTTTACTAACTAGCTTTGATCTGCCACTGGTTTCCAATATATTTACCTTCTTACAGTTGACCATCCTTGCAAGCCTAAAATCACCTTCTATGTTCTGTTATTTCCCTACAAATTTATTGTCTGTTGAAGATGTTACTTCAGCCCGAGTTCCAAGCCACCTCTCTTAGTTACTCATTTATTGGTGTTCCCATGTGATACATGTATAGTACACATCAACTTATTTTTCTTCTATTAATCTGTACTTTATTTCAGGGCTCCAGCTGAGAACACAGAAAGGTAAAAGGGAAAGACTTTCCCCTCTGCTTTATTCCTAATAATCATCTCGTTGAATTTCCTAGGGCAGGTATTGCCACATTACAGATAAGAAGACTGAGGCTTGTACTAGGTAGCCATCTTGGATCCACTACGTATTGGTACTTGAGGAATCCATCTCAAAGGGATTGAAGCAGTGGAAGGTCTGGCCTGTAGACACTTAACAGCCAAGATCATCTGTGTATTAAGGACAGTTACCAGCCTTGTCCTCCTACCACTTCGTATAGCTCATTCTCAAGCTCTAGGCCTATTTCAAGCCACTGTCTTTCATCCCTCCCAAGGGACCAAAAGGTAAGGTAACCAAAGGGCCCTTGAATAAGCCCATTCCAATAAAGACCCAGAGTTTATGCAAGTGAAGCCTTGTTAAAGTTCTATCCCTATTCTAGCAAATTATTTTCTGGGAGTAAGATGAGCCAACTTATTTGTTTCAATGTCTTCTCCACTCTTCTTTTTCTCTTTCATTTATTTGTCAAATTAGCCACTCACTCTTTGGGGCAATTTTCATCACCTACTGGAAGGCCCAATGATGCAAAGTAGGGAAGATGTGTTTATGAACCACGCTGAGAACGCTGCTGTGTACACAACCCTTATCTTGTTCCTGAATGACTCAGATGGTTGTTTGGTCTTTTGTGAACCCCAGATCTTCTTCAATAAAGCATAGAGCCACTGTATTCTTAGTCTAATATGCAATCATACCTTTAACCCAGTGTTAGTTAAAGGAAGAGAGGGAATTAAGCCATATGAGAGGCCCATTATCCTTGAGATTTAGAGAAGGACAGAACTTTAGACGTCATCTAGTTCAAAACTTCATGATGAATAATCTCTAATTGTCCCTTTCTCTAAGATTAGTAAGTAAGGAAAAGTAAAAATCAGAGCCAGTACTTCTCTGCTACTTGCCAGATGCCAAGCACTTTTACCTCCATGCTTTACATGTATTGATTTGCTTAATTTTCATGTAACATCTCAGATAAATACTATCAAGATCACCTTTGTACAGATGAACAAACTGAAGGTAAGAGAATCTATGTAACTTGCCCAAGGCCACATGATGCAAGCGAGATATAAATCTACAGATGTGAATCTGTGTTTGTGCTAAGATCTGGAAAATTCTAGGGCTGTCACTCTTACCCACTCAACTATGTTTGTTTTTTTTTTTTTTTTCCAGCCAAAACATAGGACTGAGTTAACAGATATAAGGGGAATAAGGGACAATATTCTGAAGAGCAAAAAAATCATGTATCTGTACAACGCCGTGGAGCACACACCTTCCACTGAAGTCTGAGTTAGACTTGGAAGTTATTTACGTAAGTGGGGCAACACAGGTCAAATTACTTTATTTTAAGTCAAATTAATTTTGATTTTGAGTCCCCAACTCAATCCTTCTGGCCTGGCAAGGAACCCAGGCTGAGTGAATTGGGGGCTGTTCTAACCCAGCTCTGGGAAGGGCTCTGGGGGTCTCAGAGGAGAACATTTGGGGGCAGGGGAGCCCATGGTTTCCAGTCCTTGCCAAGCCACTCTGCTCAAACCCGTGCAGTCCCTCAGATGCAGTGATTCTGCTCCTTCTTACAGCTCTGTTATCTGTCAATCTGGATTGAGGTTCAGGGTCTTGGTTAAGATTGAGGGCTTCAAGATGTGGGGGGGGGGGTCCCTCCTCTCCAGGAAGATCACACAGCCAAACCTCCACTTCTCTCCCACATTACTCAGGAAGCCCTCCTCCCTCATTGGGACCATCATTCTCAGTCTCCACCCAGTGTGAGCTCCGCAGGAATATCTGTGTTTTGTGTACTGATGTCTCCTCAACGCCTAAGTGAGAGCTTGACACGTGGACTTGTGCTGCTTCTGCCCCCATCCCCCACCCCCACAGGAAGCCCTTCCTGCCTCCCTGCTCCCCTGGAACACCCAGCACCATCCCCACAGTAACCCCAGGCCATTAAGAGAAGCAGGTTCTCAGGATCTGGAGGAGTGAGAAACCCAGAGAAAAGGAGATAAAGCAGAGATAAACTCAGAAAACAGGACAATAAAGCCTCTCATCATGTTGATTTCCCCTGCCGCAAAGACAGAATCCAAACTAATATCTCAATAAATCGCTCTCCCCTTCATGGACCAGCCAGGGGGCATTCAGTACTGTTCACCTGCATTTTAGCTGTTGGGTAAAAGTAGACAGGAGTGTGCAGATAATTATAAAGATTTCAAAGGTTTTTCTTACTGAAATGACAAAGTTTGAGAAGTTCCTCTCTCCAGCCCCTGGATAATGAGATAGCATTCCCACACTTAAAAGGATTTCTCTGTCTCCTGGGTGGAACAAAAGAGCTCGGCTTTCAGTATGAGGGAGGCTAATGAAGTTTTACACAGGCCGTCAGGCTTTGCACCACCAGAGCAGTGGCCGGAGAAAGTGAGAGGGAGGGAGGGAGCAGAGATACACTGGCAGAAGGAAAGATAAGTGTAGAAGTCACAGACACACATCAGTGTACAGAAACCCAGAAAAGACACTCTGAAGGACACAGAGACGGAGAAGAAAACTGAAGATTAGAAGAGTTCCTTTTCGCTAAAAAGAAAACAGCAAGAGTTAGAACACACCGGTGCCGAACTGCAAATTAAATGCTCTATCATTCCCCAAACTTAACTAATTTCCCATTAAAGCAATAGCTATATCACTTAGGCAGCATGAGAAAAAATGACTTCCCTTAATGAGCTGTCTCATTGCAAACCTGCTTCAAGGTTCAGCCACTTAAAGAAATAATATATTTGCTCTCCTTCACCTGCCCTCATTTCCCAGACACTTTTCCACGTGTACAAGCAGATTTCAGAGATAATGTGGGTTAGCTCCAGACCACTGCAATAAAGCAAATATCAAAATACAACGAGCCACTTCAGGTTCTTTGGTTTCCCAGTGCCTATAAAAGTTATGTTTACACTATTCTGCAGTCTACCAAGGGGTTTCCCACGTGGCCCAGGGGTAAAGAATCCGCCTGCCAATGCAGGAGACACAGGTTTGATTCCTGGGCTGGGAAGATCTTCTGGAGAAGGAAACGGCAACCCACTCCAGTATTCTTGCCTAGGAAATCCTATGGACAGAGGAATCTGGTGGGCTATAGTCCTTGGGGTCGCAAAGAGTTAGACACGACTTAGCGACTAAACAGCAGCAGCAGCAGTCTAAGTGTGCAACAGCATCATGCCTAAACAAATGTATGTATCTTACTTTAAAAATGTTTTACAGCTAACTCACACCAACATCATTTGAGTCTCAAGAGTCACCGTACTAACATCCAAGATCACTGATCACAGATCACCATAACAAATATAATAATAACAATAAAGTCTGAAATATTGCAAGAATACTAAAATGTGACACAGGGAGGCAGCGTGAGAAAACGCTGTTGGGAAAATCGTGCCGATAGACTTGCTTGATGCACGGTGGCCACAGACCTTCAATTTGTAAAAATTACAATATCTGCAAAGCATGATAAAGCAGAGCTCCATAAACAAGGTATGCCAGCACTTGGTGCTTTGAATTTGCTCTCTCACCGCTCTTTGGGGGTCAAATTAAGAGCTACCTTGTCCTCTTCTTTTCTAGTCTTTTTGGCAAATACCCTCTTGGTTTTGTAAAAAATTAACAAAGAGATGCCAAGTCACTTCAGTCACGTTCCACTCTTTGCGACCCTATAGACTATAGCTTGCCAGGCTCCTCTCTCCAGGGGATTCTCCAGGCAAGAATCCTGGAGTGGGTTGCCATGCCCTCCTCAATAACAGAAGCTTCAATTAAAATCAGTTGGGAGACCAGAAGGGGGAGCTCTCACGCCCTTTGAGGATAGGCGAGTCCGACAGGAAAGAGTCTTCATTCCTGACGAGGAGTCAGTCAGTGGAAAGCCCTGACTCTGCTTACTGCAGCCCTCTCAGCTTCCTTTTCCTCTCTATACAAGTGTCCTCCTTCTCTTGCCATGGGGCGACTTGCTTGCTGTGATTGCAGACCCTGAATGGAATTTTCTGCTGATCCCAAATAAACCCATCTTTGTTGGAGAAATATCTGGTTGTCTATTTGTCTCAGGTCAACAGCTTATAGGCATGTTTTAATCAATAGGCAAGTGTGCAATAGATGAGTTCTTGAAAGACCTTTGTAAATCAAATTGTAATATAGCAGCACTATTTACAAAGCAACCAAAGTGTTGGTTGACAGATGAATAGATAAAATATATACAATAGAGAATGACTCTGCCGTATGAAGAATGAAACTGCCACTTGCAGCAACACAGACATAGAGATTATCATAATAAATGAAGTCAGACAGAGAAAGACAAATATCATATGATATCACTTACATGTGGAATCTTTAAAAAGGATATAAATAAACTTATTTCTAAAAGAGAAATAGAATCATAGACCCAGAGAACAAATGTCTGGTTCCCAAGAGGGGGAATTAGGAGATTGGAATTAAAATACACACACTACTAAACATAAAATAGACACCAAAACGACCTACTGTACATCACAGGGAGCTAGACTCCGTATCTTGTAATCACCTCTAATGGAAGAAAATGTAAAAAAAAAAAAAAAAAAAAGAGTCTATATAGATAGAGAGAGAGAGTGATTTTTTTTTTTTTTTTTTTTTTACATTCTCTGGAATGGGTAGCTGTTCCCTTCTCCAGGGAATCTTCCAAACCTAGGGATTGAATCCAGGTCTCCCACATTGCAGGTGGATTCTTTACCAGCTGAGTTACCAGGGAAACCCTTATATATATGTATAACTGAATCATTTTACACCTGAAACTAACAAAGCGTTATAAATCAACTATATTTCAATAAGAATTTAAAAATCAAATTGTAATAAATTATATCATATGAGGATGGGTTGGGATAATAGTGTGATGTTCAATACTTAGGTTAAGAAAAGAAGTCTTTTGTTAAGTTGGTTGGTTTGCTTTGTTTAATGTAAACAACCTCCTTCAAGGTATCTAGTTTGGGTTGATATGTTGTTTTATTGTTATTTTGCTTCTCCCTCCACAGCCAGGGGCTTCCCTAGTGACTCAGTGATAAAGAATCTGCCTGCAATGTAGGAGACCTGGGTTCAATCCCTGGCTTGGGAAGATTCCCTGCAGGAATAAATGGCAATCCACCCCAGTATTCTTGCTTAGAAAATTCCCTGGACAGAGGAGCCTGCTGGACTACAGTCTATGGGGTCACAAATAGTTGGACAAGACTGACCATGCGTGTAGGCAGGCTACAGCCCAAATGTGAACCTTCTGAAGCACTTTAAGGAGAACAAGCATTCCATATTCTGCGAGAAGGGGAGGCTGGTAGATTTTCTTTTTTTTCAAGCTGGCCCTCAGGGAACTATGGAATAATTGGAATGAGGTGGGACCAGGAATCAACAATTCTCTTGCTTTTAGCTGTGTTACCTTGAGTAGGTAACTTAAACTTCATGAGCCAACCTTAGAAGGATAACGGTGAGAAAAAGTAAGAGGATGTTCCCATTCACTAATTCAGCAACATATCAAAGGCCTTCTCTGTGCTGGGCCCTGGGAACAGAACTGTGCACGAGACAGATGGGGCCCTGCACCCACCAGACCTACACTCTGGTGAGGGCAGAATGTAAAAAAATCTATTTGTTTGCTCAGGCTGCAGTAACAAAGTACCACAAACTGGTGCTTTAAACAATAGAAACCTATTATCTCACAGTTCTGGAGCTAAAAGTCCAAGGCTAAGGTGTCAGTGGGGTGGGGTCCTCTGAGGGTTGTGAGTGAAGGGTCTGTCGAGGCTTCTCTTCCTGGGGTGTCCATGGTGGCTTTCGTTCCGTCTTACCTCTGTGTAGGTCTGTCTCCAAGCTTCTCCTTTGTATAAAGACATTGATCATATTGGATTAGTACTACCCTAATGCTGACTCATTGGAAAAGACCCTGATGCTGGGAAAGATTGAAGGCAGGAAGAGAAAGAGGGGACAGAGGATGAGGTGGCTGGATGGCCTCACTGATCCAATGGACATGGGTTTCAGCAAACTCCAGGAGATAGTGATGGACAGGGAAGCCTGGCGTGCTGCAGTCCATGGGTGTAGCAAAGAGTTGGACACGACTGAGAGAATGAAAAACCACAATGACCTCATTTTAACTTTGGTTACCTATGTAAAGACCCTCTCTCCCTATAAGGTCACATCCTAGGATACTGGGGGTTTGGACTTCAACAGATGAACTTTAAGGGAGACAATTCAACCTGTAAGAATATATGAATAATATAATTGTGACATGAAGGAACTTAATAGGAGAACCTGAGAGAAAAATAATTGTGTGTATGTGTGCATGTGAGTGAAGAGTAGAAGACTGGTGAGTGCCTGGTGCCTGGTGAGTGATGCCCAGAGGAGAAGGCATCTGAGTTGAGACCAGGAAGAAGAGAAAGGGGAAGAGCTAGGCAGAGCTGCTGGGTGCAGAGGGCACAGCAATGCAGAGGCGATAAACTACTCAGCTGATTTATGAACAGAGAGGAGGCAGCCAGAGCAGATATGAGGGAGGAGGCTAGATGGCAAAAACAGAGAGCAGTCAGAAACAAAAGGCCGCATATTATGTGACTGTATTTATACTACATTCTAGAAAAGGCACAGACCTTCTCAGGTGGTGGTAGTGGTAAAGAATCCGCTTGCCAACGCAGGAGACGTAAGAGACGCAAGTTCAATCCCTGGGTCAAGAAGATCCCTTGGAGAAGGGCATGGCAACCCACTCCAGTATTCTTGCCTGGAGAATCCCAAGGACAGAGGAGCTTGGCAGGCTACAATCCATAGGGTCACAAACAGTTGGATATGATTAAAGCTACTTAGCATGCATGCATGCAGAAAATGTATAACCTTACTATAGAAAGCAGATCCACAGTCGCCTGGGGCTAGAGATGGAGGAGGGCATGGAAAACAGAAGCAAAAAAGAACCTTCCAGGTGGAAGGAGCACTTCTAATCAGTGGTGGTGGTCACATAGCTGTGACAGTGATCAAAGTTCAAAAAGCTGGACATTCAAAAAAGGTGAGTTTATTCTATATAAATAATGCTGTGGTTCAGTCATGTCCAACTCTGTGACTCCATGGACTGTAGCCTGCCAGGCTCCTCTGTCCATGGGATTTCCCAGGCAAGAATACTAGAATAGGTTGCAATTTCCTTCTCCAGGGACTCTTTGCTACTCAGGGATCAAACCCACATCTCTTGAGTCTCCTGCATTGGGAGGTGGATTCTTTACCACTGAGCTACCTGGGAAGCCCAATATAAATAATACCTGAATAAAAAAAGAACACAGTTATGAGGTGATTTGTTTTCTGTGAAACTTTTAGGGTTTAAGCCATGTTTTTAGGACACGTTAAGTAGCCCAAAACAGAATCACGTGGTCAACGTGAACGTCCATGTGCGCTGTTTTGAAACACCTGCATTAGGACTGTGGGTGTCTACGAGAGATAAACTAAGGGGGCAACCTGGGACAAGAAGTTTGATGGGCCACATACATCACTGCAACAAAAGGGACAACTGTTAGAGCCAAGAACCCTCCCCTGTTCGTCCTTAAAAAAAGACCCCCAAGTCATGTGGCTACAAGGCTCTTCCGCTGAAAGGACCCGACTCCAGGCTGCTGGTAGCTGCTCTGGAAAAAGCCACCCTGTGCCCTGTTGCCTGACAGCTTGTGCAGAGACATCTCCTTCTTGGACTTCTCCTGGGAGGGCTCATTACCCACTGGTTCTCTTTTCCCTACTCTGTCTAACCTGTGTCGTGTGCTAATTGGGTGCAATAAACCATGTGAGTTGTGAATTACATATTGACTATATTTCATACGGCTCCTGCCCCAGGATATTTACCTGGTCTCAGGGATGGGCCCTGCAACACACACACACACACACACACACACACGGATACTTTGGCTCCTGAGTGGATCGTGGATTAGGCGACAGAAGTAGATGTGGTGAGGTAGGTAGGAGGCATCACAGCCATTCACGTGAGAGAAGATGACCCCCTGGACTAGGGTGGCCACAAGTAAGGTCAGGGGGGAAGTGGGTGAGTGAGGCATGGGCAAGTGTGGGGTGTATTTTGAAGGTAAAACCAAGAGGTGTTGCTTATGCCTCAGACGAAGGGAATCAGGGAAGAGAAACCATCAAGGGAGACGCTAGGGATTTGGACTTCAGAGGATGAACTAACTGTGGCTCCACGGGACACAGCATGCAGCACAGATGGAAATAACAACAGAAAATAAAAGAACATGATCATTCCTGAGACCCTTCCCTCCCAGAGAAGAAGACACCCTGAGAACAGCTCCATAGACTAGTCCCCTGCCCCTCCAGCCTGTCCCTCTGGGAGAAAGGGAGGCAGGAGAAAGACTTTCGGGCAAGGGGTCTGAGACGTGCTTGTGAGCCCTCACTACGGATTCTGGGTTCTCTTTCTCCAGCGTCTAATTCAGGAGCTCTGGGGTGGCGCCTGGGAATCAGTAACCAGATGAACAAGAAAACTACCACGCCCCCATGTGCAAGTAACCTGAGGACCTGGAGAAAGGGAGCAGAGGAAAATGATGGGGACTTTCCCATCCAAGCCCCCTGACTTCTGGTTGGCCACAGGACAGGGCTCTAGCCAGTGCAGATGGACTGAGCACATTCTCTCGGGGAGGGAAGAGCCTCACGGATCACAGCTTTTGGCTGGGCTCTGTGTGAACCGTCTCCAACCTGCTTTGCCAGAGACTGAATTAGTAACCCCTCACTTCCAAAAAAGACCAGGGGCTGGGGAACAAATGACTTCATTCTCAGCCATTTTATTAGTGCTTTGTGATGCTACATTTCCTTCATCTTAATAGAGCATGAAATTAAAACACATGCACCCACAAAACACCTGCCTTTTGTGAACTGGCTCATCCTGGTAATTATGTCTCCTAAGGATCCTGCCATACACTTCATGTTATTACGTCCTTTGTGATTTTAATTACAATTTAATGAAAGCTTTTACACGGCCTGTCTTAGGACTTTCAATTTAATAATCATCAGCATTAATACTGCTCTGTGCTTTGTTACTTTTCAGCGTCCTTCCATTTAGTTAAATGTAAGTTTTTATATTAAATTTACATTTCATGGTCCAGAATGTTAAGTCTTCATCATTAACTGAAGTGTGGTTCTCTCACTTTCCTCCTGCTTGCTATGCAGAGTCAGGGGAAAACCAGAATCAAAGAAATATAAGGGCAGCATTGGGTGGATTGTTTTTAACAGCAGGTAGCAAAAGGATTCTTTTCCTATATTTTTATATTTGACTTTATTTTCAAAATTATGGAATTTTTAGTTAGATCAGAATACTGTTTCAATTTTTATATTTCATATGAATTTTGGCTCTGGATTTAAAATTGCTGCACGCTTAGTCTCTTTAGTCATGTCGGGCTCTTTGCGACCCCATGGGCTGTAGTCTGCCAGTTTCCTCTGTCCATGGGATATTTTCCAGGCAAGAATACTGGAGTGGGTAGCCATTCCTACTCCAGGGGATCTTCCCGACCCAAGGATCGAACCCTCATCTCCTCTGTCTCCTGCGCCGCAAGTGGATTCTTTACCACTGAGCCATCAGGGATGTCAGATTTAAAATTGTCTTATGAATTGCTATGATTTAGCTTTCAAAGTATCTCATATGTGTTTTCAAAGTTACTCATGAATGTAACTGCTGCAATTTAAAAATATCTGACTTTGGAAGGACTTTAAGACTTCCCTTCTCCTTACCCCACAATAGGATAGCTGCTCTCTGGTGGGTGTGGACACAGGGTTGAAAGGATCATAGCTCTAGAGAGCTGCACTGGCGCTCACCTAATAAGATCTTTGCAAGTGGTACAGGCATTCCTAGGCTTAGCCCACAGCTGAGGTGGCTGATCAAAGACACCCTGATGGTTCTAACTGGCATACCCAGGGCAGAGCTGCACAGGCGACCGCTTCAACAGCCACTCGAGTCCCCACAGATGCAGTCTGTTACAGGGACTGCTGGAAAGTGACGGTCTTCAGACATCAGAAATGCATCCCATGGTTGGAGGATCTGGAGAACCACTTGGCACGTCTGATCAGAACTGAACGGAAGGCTGCTCGCTGCTTTGAAAAGAACAAGCTGTCTGAGGAGCGGCGGGCTCTGTACTCAGACTGCACACAGTTCTCCTCTGGCCACCTTTAAACGGTGAGAAGAGCTGAGCCAGAGACAGCATATTTCTGTTTCTGTTCTGGCACCTTCTGCGGGAGCCCCAGCATGCTGAAACGCCACCTGCCAGACAGGACTGGGGACCTGATGCTGCCGTGTGATGAACCCTTTGTGTACCAGGATCCTAAAGGGGAAAAACTCCTACCCAGAGGCTGCTTTTACTCCTCCATCACCCAGCCATTCCCTTGAAAGGATGTGGTGTCCTCAGCCCTCAGAACACTGCTTTGACCCTCTCCCCGTACTCTCAATCTTTATTTTCCTCCTGTTTGGTAGAAATCCATGTATGAGATGATTCATCTCATTTCCTTCTAGACTTGTAACAGGGAAGAACAAAATCTGACTCCACGTTAGTGTTTCTTTTACTTTAATCTTTGTTTTCTGTTGCTTTTGTTACTATAATCACTATGCTGCCTCTGCTGCTAAGTCGCTTCACTCGTGTCCAACTCTGTGCGACCCCATAGACGGCAGCCCACCAGGCTCCCCCGTCCCTGGGATTCTCCAGGCAAGAACACTGGAGTGGGTAGTAATAAGTTATAAGCACACATAATGGCCTGACTCAGGGAACCCTGTCCCTCAGCTTGAATGTTAAACTAAAGTGTCTTAGGAAACTCCCTGCCCTGCCCATGTGTGAATGGCTGTGGGAAAGACGAAATTGATACATCCCCTCCTCGAGGATGACCAAACCAGGAGGATGACAAAACCAAATTTTGCAGATTTATGAACTGTGGTGTTGGAGAAGACTCTTGAGAGTCCCTTGGACTGCAAGGAGATTCAACCAGTCCATCCTAAAGGAAATCAGTCTTGAATATTCATTGGAAGGACTGATGCTGAAGCTGAAATTCCAATACTTTGGCCACATGATGTGAAGAGCATTTGAAAAGACCCTGATGCTGGGAAAGATTGAGGGCAGGAGGAAAAGGGGATGACAGAGGATGAGATGGTTGGAGGGCATCACCGACTCAATGGACATGGGTTTGGGTGGACTCCGGAAGTTGGTGATGGACAGGGAGGCCTGGCGTGCTGCGGTTTATGGGGTCGCAAAGAGTCAGACACGACTAAGCGACTGAACTGACTGATGGCCTTCATACATTGTTCCCTGACCTCCTCCCTGTCTTTATGCCATGAAAGGAACTAGCACCCACACCCATAAGACAGTGCTGTAGAGCATTAGTCCACCATCTCCTTGGATGCCTGACTTTGCAGATAAAGTCACTATTCGTTGCTTCAACACCTTGTCTCCCAATTATTGGCTCAGTGGGATGACCAGACTGAGCTTGGACTTGGTAACAGATTCAGTGATTCAAAGAGCCCTAGCAATGTCAAGGCTGCAGCTCCAGGCTGCAACTCCATTTCAGAGCTGTGATCAGCTGACAGTTCTCAAAGGCTGTCAGTCTCCGCTGGCAGCTCAGTACCTAGAACAACCACAGCAAGAGCTGGGCCGGCTCCCCACCCTGGGGGTGGATGTGAAACTCACCGCAGCCCCGAATGATCTGTGCACTGGACCGCCAACACCATGTCTTCCACATGGGACGTTTTATTATGTTTTACAACCATGAAAACACAGGGCGGTGGCCTGACGGCAAACATCTCAGAAGGAGGACTCGACCAAGCTGCACCCGCCCACCCCGGCAGCCTCCTTCCACGTGTCTCTCACAGAATGTTCCTGGGTCCTTCTTTTGACCAGTTCAGGAGAGTTGAAAGTAGACGTGGAACGTAGCGGGACCATCGTAGGCAAAATGGGAGCGGAAGGAGAACTTAGAGAAACAACGGATGAGAAACACGTTACAGAAAACCTCTTCTACTGTGTGATGAGGTCGGGGTGGAGGAGCGTGGCCTGGGCTCAGAGTCCGTCCCCCGAGGTCTGGGTCATACGGGGCCCTCAGTGATGCCCTCCAGGGGCAGGCTGGGCGCGCTGTCGGCAGTGGGCCTCTCATCTTTCTTGAGCGAGGGAGGGACTCGGAGACTGACGTAGGGTTTGTGACAGGCTGTGTTGGCCAGAGGCGGGTAGTGCTGTCTGTAGCAAATGTAGGCAAAAATGAGGCCAATGATGCCGCCAACGAACGAATCTAGGACAGAAGAGCAGAACCAGGAGAAATGCGTTATGATTCATTCAAATGAGGCCAGCTGTGTTTTCCAGAAAGCACTTGCCTACCGATTTCGGTGACTGGCTTGCTGATGAAACCCCTCAAAAGACTATAAGGGGAGAGAAACGACACTGGAGGTGTGCATCTTGGTGGCCTCCGCAAACCCTTACCATTTCTAGAACTTAAACATCCCCTTTGCCCTGTGTACTTGATACTTCTCATTATGGATGGAATACGCAGCAGTGCACAGCACAAACTCAGAATTGCATTCTTGATTTTGAAAATCAATTCTACATTCTGGAAGAAGAATTCCAGCCATCTCCATGGGATGTAAATACCCTCGGGGGCTGTCATTTTTCTTTAGCAAGTTTCTGCTGGAGTCCTGCAATGTTGCTGGTGCACCACGGAAAGCCAGCAGGCATGCTGGCCTCCTCCTCAAAGTTAAGTGATTTCCCAGGGATGGAATAATACTTCTGAGTCACAAAGTGAATACAACATTTTATGCTGCACCAGGGTGCGCAAATTCGACACTCCCAGTGGGAGGGGCCTAAACCCTCCAACAAGCTGCAGATTTTATCAAGTCAGAGGATGTGGCAGGGGGCTCCCCTCTGCAGACAACGTAGGAGAAGGAACCTGTGGGCAAAACAGGCCCTTCCACCACCTCTGGCAACCCCATGCTAAAGAGGGCATTCAGCTAGTGTCCACCAGAGACTCCATGATAGTGGCCCACCCCAACAACCCTTTGTGTGTGTGTGTGTGTGTGTGTGTGTGTGTGTGTGTGTGTGTGTGTGTGCCCTTTAAACTGTCTTTGGGTTTATTCTTGCCAAAAAGATCCTAACACAATGGAAAAACCTCCCCTGCCAAGAGAAACTTTGATTTCTTGTGAAGGTCGCTGCCAGGCTGATGTGTCATCCTACAGCGGGAATTTCCACTTTCACCGTCATTATCTTGCTGAATCCCCCACACCTGCCATGGGCAGGGATACACTTTCTCATCTCCTGGGGATGAGAACAGCAAGTGGTGTGTCGAGCTGTGTGATGATGTAACATGAACACTGGAATCTCTGCTCCACCAGGGCAGGGGCTCTGTGAGGCTTGCTGGCTGTTGATTCCTTAACACCTGGAGCAGCACTTTGCTCATCTCCTACAGAATTAAGCTGGTGAAGGGAAGTGGCTGAATGGATGCTGTTGCTTAGTCGCTGAGTCGTATCCGACTCTTTTGCGACCCCATGGGTTGTAGCCCGCCAGGCTCCTCCGTCCATGGGATTTCCCAGGAAAGAATACTGAAGTGCGTTGCCACTTCCTTCTCTGGGGATCTTCCTGTCTCAGGGATCAAACCCATATCTCCTGCATTGGCAGGTGGATTCTTTACCACTGAGCCACCAGGGAAGCCCGGATGAGTGAATACGTGCACAATAATTGGGAGCTAGGCTCTGGTTACTGTCTTGTGTTGTCCCCATTTCCCTCTCTGAACCTCAGCTCCCTCACCAGGAATAAGTGCTTGGCAGCTGAGAGTCTTTCTCATATGAATGTTCTAGGAATTTGGTCCCCAGGGTCAACCTACTGAGACCAGCCTGCAGATCATTACAAAACTCTGCTAAGCATCTTCAGAAAATAGGTCATATCCTTGATTGGGATAAAATATCACTTGTAAACAAAAGTCATTCTAACAGGCCAGAGAGATTGAATAACTGTGGCTACTTCCTCTGCATAGGAATGCAAACACGGTGCAACTTTGGCCACCACCTGGCAGAAAGAGGAGGAAAAGAGATAGGTGGCCACGCAGGCCTGATGAGTAGTCACCAAGGAAGAGGGGTGGGAAGGACCACTTGTGAGATACAGTGAAACCCAGGTGCCCAGCTCTACTCCCAGAGCAGATGCCTGGGGCCACAGTAAGTTATCCAGCATCTATTCTCACCCCAGACTTGAGAAACCTCTTGACTGAGAAATCCATCACAAAGACACTGTAGACCCCATTAGGGCAAGTCACCGCACCTCTGAACCTCAGTTTCCCCAGCTCTCAAATGGAGATCTCAATATCCATGTCATTTAATCATCACAGTGACTTGGTGAGATCTGCTTCTGAACAGTGCAAGCCACAAAATAAGACCTTGAAATGCAGTATCTAAAACAATAGTTTCAGACTTCTATGGCAGTCCAGTGGTTAATTCTGTGTTTCCAATGTAAGGGACAAGAGTTTGATCCCTGGTCAGGGAATTAAGCAGAGAAGGCAATGGCACCCCACTCCAGTACTCTTGCCTGGAAAATCCCACGGACGGAGGAGCCTGGTGGGCTGCAGTCCATGGCATCGCTAAGAGTTGGGTATGACTGAGCAACTTCACTTTCACTTTTCACTTTCATGCATTGGAGAAGGAAATGGCAACCCACTCCAGTGTTATTGCCTGGAGAATCCCAGGGATGGGGGAGCTGTCTATGGGGTCACACAGAGTCGGACACGACTGAAGTGACTTAGCAGCAGCAGCAGCAGCAGGGAATTAAGATGTCACACGCTGTATTATGCAGCCAAAAATAAATTTTTTTAATTAAAAAAAAAGAGGGTCCATCACTGTCATTCTGTTCCTCTCCAGCACTGTGTGCTGCCGCTTCAGTCGTGGCTGACTCTTTGTGACTCTATGGACCACAGCTGACCAGACTCCCCTGTCCATGGGATTCTCCAGGCAAGACTACTGGAGTGGGTTGCCATTTCCTCCTGCAGGGGATCTTCCCAGCACTGCTGGGGACTTTCTAATCCTTCCCTATCCTTCTCTTCACACAGTAACTCAACAGTCTATAGTTGTCATCTCTTTAGCGTGGCCACACTTTCATAGCATTTTAAATAAATTCATGAACTTAAAAAAAAATGGTCACCCAAGAAATTGGAAAGTAATAACTACTATGAATTCCTCCGTGGGGTCATGAGGCATAATTAATGTGATTAAATCAAGTTCCTCAAACTGAGAAACTTCATACCACCTGTGGGCAGAAACCCGTGCTAGGAAATGTGCCAGGCTTTTTCATGCACAAAGTCTTAGAGACACACCATTGTTTTGTTTTTCTAATAACCCCAGAGAACAGGCCCACGGGGTATTACTTTTATGAGTATCTGAAATGACCCAGGACATCTATGTTTGAGTCATTGACTATTGAACAGACCACACAGTGAAACCTATAAATAATGCCACTTGACTTTTATTTTCTGTGACAAGGCATTTGTCACATGCACAAGGTGCATCATGGACCAAAAGATATCAAATCATTCTGCGTGTACGTTCCCCAAGCTTACTGATGTGGCAGCAAGCCAGAGCATGTGACTGCTGTCAATGCTGTTTTCCCATTTAATGGAATGAGTTAAAAGTGGTATTGTAGGTGCCACCATAGTTACTAGAAGCAACTAGGGCAATGGAAGGTCTAGCAAAGGCGCCTTCTCAGCAGTTATTCAGGGCTTTGTTTATCACAAAGATGGTGAATAAGATTTTAAAAATGACTTACTTGAAGAGAGAGATTGTCATTAAGTGCCACTTGATGAAATCCCATTCCCATCCCATACAGCATGTGCTTAGAGAAAAGCAGGCAGGAGCCAAGCGGCCCTTGTTAGGGAAAAAGCTGCTTGGGATTGACTTCACCCCAAACATGGTCGCATGGGACTGGATGGCTCAAAGGGGGCGTGTGTGGATCTCCGTGTCCCCAGAGTATACAAGCCGTGGTCTCCTCACTCAGCATCGATGTCATTCATCCATCACGATTTTGCAAGAGGATCAGGTGTCAGGGGTGATGCCCAGTACCAGAACACGAGGCTGAACAAAAGAGATGTGTTCCCAGTCCTGGGGGCCAAGATGGACACTGAGGCTGTGACACTGAGGAATGACAGTCTTGCTGGTGAGCGGCAGCTGTGGTGAGCACCAGGAAGGAGGAGGCAGGTCTGCGAGATCAGCCCGCAGAGTGGTCTGGCTTGCCTGGATCGGGGGAGTTGTGCTGAGGACAAGACCCACGGGTCAGCCCTGCAGGAAGAGCAGGTGCAAACCAGCGGGGCAGGAAGTGGAGGCAGGGATGGCAGGGCAGTCTTCCTGGCAGAAGAAGAAAGGGGCATGGCCAGTTTGAGAAACTGAAAGGAGTGGTCCATCTTCTCCCAGAGAGCCATGTCTTTATAGTTCTATAGGACATAAATGGGCCAGGCTTCTGGCGTGGGCTGGAGAAGATGGTTTTCCAGGTCCCCTTGGGGCTGTTGAGGACCAGGGGCTCCACTAGCTTTCTAGGCTGGTGTCTGTGCACCTCTCAGCTCACACCTACCTGTCAGTGTTAACTGCCCCTTGAGCGCCTCTTCTTCATTTCCCCAGAGCCCAGCAGTTGCGTGCATGTGTGTACGTGCAGTCACTAAGTTGTGTCTGACTCTTTGCAACCCCACGAACTATAGCCCGCCAGGCTCCTCTGTCCATGGAATTTCCCAGGCAAGAATACTGGAGTTTGTTGCCATTTCCTCCTCCAAGGGATCTTCCCCACCCAGGGATTGAACTTGGGTCTCCTGCTTGGCAGGCTGATTCTTTACCACCGAGCCACTCGGAAGCCCAGCCCAGCAGTTATTATTCAGTAAATGCTGAGATGCCCTGAACAGCATTTACAAGATGCACTAAAGAATAGACACAACATGACACAAAAGGCCACATATTATGTGATGCCAGGAATATGCAATGTCCAGAAGATGGAAATCCATAGAGAAAGAAAGTAGATTTGTGGTTGCCAGGGGCTGCAGTGGCCAATATGATTTTCTGGAATTAGACAGTGGTGATGGCTGTACAGCTCTGAATATATGAAAAACCATGTAATTGCACACTTTAAAAGGGCAAATTAATGCATTATGAGTTATGAATTACACCTCAACAAAGCTATTTGAAAGGGGAGGTTAGAATCAATACCTAGAGGGCTCCAATGGTAGTAGAAAGAGGGCTAGACTTTGAATCAGGCGATCTGTATTTCAGTCCTTACTTGGAAAACAAGCATGACCTCAACCCCTTCTCATGAGGTTGAAGGGCAGGAAAGGATCTCATGGAGTCTGGCCTACTGAGGTGCCAGTACTCAGCTCCGGCACCAACAAACAGAAAGTGTTCTGATGACGTGCTATCAGGTCCCTAGGAGGAACACATCCCTCCCTGTTGCCATGGCAACATCCAACATCACTCAGCTGGCTTACTTGGGATCTTGTATGCCTTGGGCTTTATGACCCAAGACCCTAGGGTAAAGACCATTTCTGGAAAACTCAACAACCTCACATGATTGTTTCTGTTCTTTTTGTTCTGCTATTAATAATGCATCCTGTTTTTGTGACTTTGAGCTTCTATAAAAGAACTTACCTAGCACAGAAAATGCACAATCTACCTGCTACACTGTAAGCTGGCAGGGCAGCACCAAATCTGTCTGCCTCAATACTGTGCCTCCATCAGAGAATGTGCCTGACACACAGGTACAAGAGGCATACTGAATGAGTGAGTGGATGGTTTTGGAAGTTTACTTTTTGGCTCATTTTTGAAAAGAAGGAACTTACAAAAAGTAAGAATAATTTTAGTAAAACCAATTCATAGAGAAAATTAAATTAGTAAGGAAGGAATATGATTTAACCAAAATTATTAATTCCTGCATTCCACACATATGTACTGAGCACTGCTAAGCATTAAGAATTGTTCCTACAAAAGATATGCTGAAGTCCTAAACCCCAGCACCTCAGAATGTAACCATATTTGGATATAGAATCCATACAGAGATAATCGAGCCCAAATGAGATCAGTAGAATGCACTCTAATCTGACTGGTGTGCTGATAGAAAGGGGAAATTTGAACACAGAGACAGATACACACAGAGGGAAGGTGATGTGAAGAAACTCAAGGGAAATGCCACGTGAAGAACGAGGCAGAGATTGGAATTATGCTTGCAGAAGCCAAGAACTATCTGGGGCTGATTAGCTGCAAGACTCAAGGAAAGCTCTTTCCCATGCAGGTGTCAGAGGGAGAGCAGCCACCAACACCTTGACCTTGGGCTTCTGGCCTCCAGAACCATGAGACAACTTCTATTCAGTTTGTGGAACCTGGAAAACTAACACAAGCACCTACTATGTGCCGTACCAGCAAAAGAGACACAAATCTGTCCCCACTGGGCGAGTATATTCTAGTACAGAGAGCAGCAAACTATGCGAGCCATTCATTTATAGGCTGGTGTTCACACCACCATCACCAGCTCAGAGCAGTTACCACAGAGACCACATGGCATGCATAACGCCCAGGGTAGTGACTCTCTGACCCTTTACAGAGGAAGTGTGCAGACTCCTGTTCAAGTGGATAAGAACAGACAATAATCAATACCTAAAAAATGATTGGGGCTTCCCCAGTGGCTCAGTGGTAAAGAATTTGCCTGCAATGCAAGAGACATGTGTTCGATCCCTGGATCAGGAAGATCCCCTGGAGGAGGGCACAGCAATCCACTCCAGGATTCTTGCCTGGGGAATCCCACAGACAGAGGAGCCTGGTGGGCTACAGTCCATAGGGTCACAAAGAGCTGGACATGACTGAAGTGACTGAGCATGCACGCAAGAAATGACTGGGTTTGTCAGAAGGTGGTAGATGAGCAAGGTGAACACCACAGAGAGTGTGGGGACTGGGCTGCGATTTCAACAGAGTGGTCACTATAAGACAGCCTCACTTGAGCTAAGATCAGGAGGAGGGAAGGGAAGGAGCCATACACACATCTGAGAGAAGCGCATTCTGGGCACTGGAGACAGCCTGTGCAAAGGCCCTGGGGTGGGAAAGCACCAGCATGAGCAAGGAGGGGCAGTGGAGAGCACCAGCAGAGAAGCAGGGATTGTAGGACCACGTCTCACAGTCGCTGTAGGACCTGGGCTTTGATGCTGATGGACACAAGGAGTCCCCAGGGGCAGAGGAGCAGGCACCACACGTGGCAGGGTTTAAAGGCTCTTCCTGGCTACAGCGTGAGGGGCAGAGAAAAAGGAGGGGAGACAGTAGCAGGGCTTCTGCAATAACCCAGGCAGCAGGTGATGGTGGTCTGGACTACAGTGGGCAAAGAAAGGTGGCCTCTGGAATTACTTTGAACAGAAAGTCAACAGCAGAAAGCCAAAACACTACCTAAGGCACCCAGGGCTGCTTAAAATGAGCTATGGTTAGAGAATCAGTGTTGGTTAGAAGGTTACTTGCAAGCTGGAGTCACATAGGGAAACACTGGATCCAGATACAAGGATCTGAGGGCAGAAGGAGCTCATTATGTCCATTCATGGAAAAAACAACACACTCCTGCCACTTCTGGCTCTGACTGTCCACTGACAGGAACCATAAACCCACGAGACTATGAACTGAGGCAGGAGACACTTCAGGGAGGTGCTCTGTTTTTCTGTGCATTTTTCTCCATAGATGTTCCCCCCAGCATGGGAATTCTACAAGTTTTTTTTTTTTAATTTTATTTTATTTAACTTTACAATATTGTATTGGTTTTTCCATATATCAAAATGGATCTGCCACAGGTATACATGTGTTCCCCATCCTGAACCCTCCTCCCTCTTCCCTCCCCATACCATCCCTCTGGGTCATCCCAGTGCACCAGCCCCAGGCATCTGGTATCAGGCATCGAACCTGGACTGGTGACTTGTTTCATATATGATATTATACATATTTTAATGCTGAAAACACACAGTTAATTACAAAGGTAAGCTTCTTTGTGAGTGTTGACATCACCCAGGGACTCTCTTAGCTTCCAGCTGACCCAAAAGCCAGCATGTCACAGAGATAAGGAGAACTTCAGCCACAGAAAGATTTATAATCCATCCAGGGGTTTTATTAGTGAAGAAGCCCTGTTACATGTCTTACTGCCCCTCCAGACCATGGCCTGTGCCCTCCATGTTCCTCACTTAATAAAACAATAGACTTGTGTGGAGTGGAGCTGGGAAGGCAGAGAAGACCGGAAGGATGTTGATAACCATGATAATGAACAGAGCAAAGCATTTGAGATTATGGGTTATTTACTGGATATGAATATGTAATCGAGTAATTGGATATACTTCCACATTAGACACAGTTGCTTAGATCAAAATTGAAATGGAGTCATAAAAATCTCATAATATTAATGTTATTAACTAAAGTCTATAATGAGAGGTTCTCAGGTTGCGCTGCTGCCTAGGGGCCTCCCCATGAATTTTCATCATGAAGGAAGGCCCCCGCCCACGGTCACCGGGCAGCTCAGTCCACCAACAAACAACACCTCGTTAATCTCAGCCAAGCATCTGCCTCCAACACTCTCCCACACAGCAGCCAAGGGCCTCACCGTCTACCTTTTCTCCAAGCTGCAAATCTCTGCAGCCTCCTTGATTACTTCCTTAATAAGTGAGTGTTGAACAAATAAAATTTTCCACTCATTGAACACTGCTGTGCTTAGCATGTAATAAGGGAAAGAAAGGTGGAGCTGAGATGTGGTGTGTGTGTGTGTGTGTGTGTGTGTGTGTGCTTAGTCACTTCAGTTGTGTCCAATTCTGTCCAATACTATGGACTGTAGCCCACCAGGCTCCTCTGTCCATGGGATTCTCTAGGCAAGAATACTGGAGTGGGTCACCATGCTCTCCTCCAGAGTATCTTCCCAACCCAGGGATTGAACCTGTGTCTCTTATGTCTCCTGCATTGGCAGGTGGTTGCTTTACCACTAGTAGCACCTGGGAAGCCTGAGAGGTGGTGTAGGTTGGGCTCTCTCAACCTCGGCCATAGATGTTTGGAGCTGAGAAGTCTTCCCTGTGGAGGAGGTGCTATCTTATACACTGTGCGATGTTGAAGAGCATCCCTGGTCTCTACCCACTAGATACCAGTAGCCACCACCACTCCCACCATCCCATCTGTGAAGACGTCCCCAGGCATTGCTAAATGTCCCCTAGAAGGTTCAGTTGCTCCCCATTGAGACCACTGGTATAGACAAGGACAGATGACCTCCTAAAGGGGAATTCAGATTAAATGAGCCCAACTCAGGGTCCATTAGAGGATCCAAGGAAAAGTACACTCTGCTCCTGGCTAACTCCAGGGTACAAGCTGAACAGGTGATGGCACAGCTGAATGAGTAGCTGGGCCACATCCATGACCTGTAACCCACTCAGGCACATTCAGTTTGGGCTGCAGGATGGGTCTTTCCCCTCCTGCAATTTTGGCTTTCCCCTCCCCGCCCCCAAAGTACAGCCCTACACATCATTGATCATAAATTCTCATGCTTTGCTTTCCCATCAGCTCACAGAGCATTAGTATTCTCCCTCTACTGCTCCAAGTTCCCTTCTGTGCCAGTTGGATAGGATGGGCATGAAGATCCGCTGCCAGCAGGGCTTGGGGGCACCAGCTGCATCAAGTCCAGCATCTCCCCAAAGCCAAGAACTGCAATTCTTCATCCTTTCATGATGCACCAACCACAGATCAGTAGTAACAAAAGAGCATTTAAGACAGGCCAACCTCTATTCCTAGGTTTTCAGGACAAGCTCACTACACAAAGGTTCTTACTATCTTCCAAGATGAAGCCAAAATATCAGTTCTTAAATCCTTCATCATTTCTCAGATCGAATGTGGAGGAATAAAAGTGGAAACCAGGGATTCAGAGCTTACAAATGGACCATGTGCCAAAGGCATGTCCACCTCAAAATCAGTGGCTTGGGAGATACAACACATCCTTCTTTAGAAATTATACACTAAGCAACTTCAATATCAATTCACAGTTGTGCAACACACTTTCATTTACAAAGTACACTCAGATCCATTATTTCATTTAGTCTGTGAAACAGCTCTGGGAAATGTTGAGGGATTATTGTTCCCATGTTCAAAAGAAGAAACTACAATTTACAAAGGATAAATGAGAAGCAGTTCATGAAATGCCATCCAGCCTATAACAGTCCTCATGGGGAAATGCTCTAATCATATGCGCTACCATGATTCTGTTGGAAAATATTCCTAGTTCCAAGGGTGCAATGGGTCTGCCCTTGCTCTGTTGGCTTAGCGATTCTCTTCCTGCCCCTGCCCCACTGTGTGGGCTCATTATCCAGAACTTCATCCAAGTCACTGATAAAAGCAGAGAACAAGGGAAGGCTCAGGGTGCAGCCCAATGGGCCTCTACTGACCATCCCCAAGAGCAGGGCCTCAAACCTCCTTGATGCCTCTACCTTTCTAGACCATGCATCAGCCTCCTTTTCTCCCAGACCCTTCACCTCCAGGTTGAAGCTGCTGCTGGAAGCTCATGACACCCAGCATGTGAGTTTCAGTGGGGTATAAAGTGGCGCTGAAGCCAGAGGAGCAGAAGGCCCCTGGAGAAGATGGGGCGAAGTCACCTCCAACCAGGAGCTCCCCTCACCTCTGGCTTCAACTGCTGCCTCACTACCACTGGGACAAACAAGTGGGAAGAGGTGAGAAGAGGGTGGTCAGAAAAGGGGGCAGAAGGGAATGAGCCTGGGGGATGGCAGGAGGACAGGAAAGGAAGAGGAAGGGCCGGCCACAGACAGATCTTGGAAAGCCATTCATCCAGGGAAGCCGGATTAGGATTAGGCACACTTCATGCACTGTGTTTGCTGAAAGCTGACACAGTGGAACTCTCCATGGTGCGTCTCAGACTTCATCAGAATTAATGGACTGCTTTGCTAACAATGCACACTTCTGGTGGTCACTCCGAACCCACCCTCAAGAGTCCAATTCCTAGGTTGGAGTGGCCTGATCAAGGTGATCTGAGTATTGGATTCTGGGAAACACAGCCCTAAGCCCTGGGCTCCTGGAGGGCACACCTTCTATGGACACTGCCTCTGTCTCTGCTCCCTTTCTTGCCATGGCAGATGCTGCTGTGGTTTAGGCAAGCTGAAAGCTGCAGCTGATCTGCAGAGGGGCATGGCATGGTTTTGCTTTATTCCAAGAACAAGCCTCTCACTTGTCCTGTGTTATTCTGACTTGGCACAGACACCCCAGGGCTGAAACATATAGGTAAGCCTCACCCAGCCCTGCAGTGGCCACTTGCATTCATTCCTGGGCTGGAAACCTCTTCTGGAAGACCATCACTGGTGAGAAACATGCCTTTACAGGGTGGATGCGATAGGAGCCAACCACCACTTGGCACCAAGTCTGAGAACAGAGGCAAGGTATCCAGCAGGGAAGTCACATCTGAGTCTGTGACTGAGGCCCTGCCTTCCTGGTAAGACTCGAGCTGCCTAGTTGAGCATGAAGGAGTGGGAGGAGCTCTGATTCTGTTCCCAGCAAGGCCGGAGCTCACCTGAACAGATGCATCTTCTTTAAAACTGTGTCTGCTCTGTCATTTCAGTGAACTCTAGTTTCTCACAGCAGGCACTTACTTCTCCCCCCAGTAGGTGCAAGTATCGCCGCATCCGTGTACGAGAGCGGCAGATGGCGTGTGGACCCGGTGAGCCCGGGGCAGGGACTCACCTTGCCAGTGATGCTTGTAGTCGCACATGCGGGACAGGGCGATCATCATGGCGCAGTACAGGGGCAGGATGGCAGCACAGAGCCGCCAGCTCTTCCCCCGCCCACTCTCGGTGAAGCAGTGCAGCTTTCCAGCCAAGTAGAACGTTGTGAAGCCAAGGCCTGAAAAGGCAACTGCCAAAGACAAACAGCAGGTGTTACCCTAGCAGGTGGGAAGCGGCAGGGACACAGGGCACCCTGAACATCCTGGCTGCCATCTTGCAACACCCCCAGGGTCAAGACCATCTTGGCGCCAGACACCATCTCGGCAATCTGTGCTCTTGCTAGAACCACGCTGGTATGCAGCTTTCAACAATGAGAACAACCTTTCAGGCTTGTATGTGATCACAATCTACTCAATCTCATTCATTCAACAGTGATTTGAGGGGTAGCTACTGTGTGCTAGACAGGCATTGTTCAAGGTGGGGCAAATTAAAACTTGATTCAGAGGCTGTCTCTGCTCTCCAGGGGCTCATGGACTGGTTGAGGGTCATGGTTGTGCAAACAGAGTTTTAATACTGTGTTTGGAGTTCTATATGAACAAAAGTGCCTGCAGAACAAATGACTGATGACCGCTTAGATTTGAAAAGTGAGGGAAAGAAAGGGCGTTTTAGCTTGGTAAGTTTTAGCTCAGGAAGATGGGACCAGCAAATGCTCAGGAAAAGTGAGTTTGACAGAGAAGTCAGTGGTGACAAGTTTCTTCTCTTCTCTCATAAATTATGGTTATTAGTTTTTAGAACTGCAAATGCAACTCATAGCTTCATTGGATCAATTGTCAAAAGTGTGGAGTCAGGTGGAGTAGGTAAGCCCTAAGCTTTTCATCCAGTCAGGTTTAATACATAGTTGAAGTCAGTGAGATTTAAGGTGAGTCTTCTGTGGACTTAAAACAACCGTGCTCAACCCCAGGCTACACTCATAAATCACCTTTAAAACCTGGGTGTGTTTAGATGCTTCTTTTGAGGGTAGGGGCTACAGCTCCCATCTCCTCTGGACACCAGCCTACTCAAAACTCTCCTCTTGATCAGAAAATACTCCTGGGGGGCAGGGCTCCTAGGCAACCAGCCTGCACAGTGATTTGATAGAGTTGGTAGAATGGGGCTAAAGCTAGGGCATCAAGGACTTTAACAGACTGTCTGAAGCCTGAGCATCAGCCTTGGCACCAGTGAGTTAGTCACAAATACAGAACCTCAGACCTGCCGCAAATGTACTAAGTTAGAATCCCCTTTCACAAGACCCACAAGTGAGCTATGTGCACCCTGAAGTCTGAGAAGTCCTGGCCTACAGGACATTCATCCTCTTGATATCATGTGTCTGAGAGTCCATCTTCAGGAAATAATAAAAAAAACCATGGGGGTATCTAGAAGATTTTCTGCTTAAAATTATTATGTAATTATGGGGAAAAAACTAAAGATAAAGAACTAGACTATTCCCACTCAGTGAATTATGATGCAGCCATGGAAAATATCCTGACTATATGAAGGAGATCACACCAGTCCGTACTAAAGGAAATCAACTCTGAATGTTCATTGGAAGGACCGATGCTGAAGCTAAAGCTCCAATACTTTAGCCACCTGATGTGAAGAGTCAACTTGCTGGAAAAGTCACTGACAGAAAGATTGAAGGAAGAAGGAGAAGGGGATGACAGAGGATGAGATGCTTGGATAGCATCACCGACTCACTGGACATGAATTTGAGCAAATTCTGGAAGATGGTGAAGGACAGGGAAGCCTGGTGGGCTGCAGTCCATGGGGTCGCAAAGAGTCGGAAATAAGTGAGCAACTGAACAGCAACAAATGTAGCACTACAGACAATACTTAGGATACAATGTTAAGTGAAAAAAGCAGGACTCTTAAGTTGTAAATTCATTACAATCATGGTTATAGTATATAAAGATGGATAACCTGCAGTTTTAATGAAATATCTCTGATAATAATGTTTCTTCTTAAATAGGGTTCCCCAAGTATGAACACAAGCTTATGCCAAAGCAGAACTTTTTCAACAATCAAATTAAACAAAGTAACAGAGGATTGCTTGGTTTTGTTTTTTATTAATAAAACAATACTAAGTCAGGTTTATCTCAGGAATAAAAATGAAGCACTTAAATATTTTTGAATAATGATTTGTACTCAAACAGTAAAGCAGTGCCAACATACACTGAATATTCTGTTTAAAGTAAAACTCTGTGCAAAACTTCATCGCCCAGGCCAGTTCTGCATTGTTTGCTATGATGAAGGATATTATTAATAGATGGTTTATAGCATGTTCCAAAGTGGCCCCCTTTGGCCATCTTCCTAGCAAGTGCAACGGGCTCCTAATTCCTCATCCTCATCCATTTTGCTCTGTTTCTTCTCTTCATTCACACTCTGCCCTGAGGCATCAGAGTGGGCAGCAGAGGCTGGGCACTTGGCTCTGGCGGGTACTGGCCTCATTCTGAGTTCTTAAGGGAGGAGTAATAGACTTTGTTCAAATCTGACAGCCTAGCAGTCTACCCACCTACCTACTGCTACTCCATTTATATAAGGATCTCGAGCATCCATGGATTTTGGTGTCCACAGGGACCCTGGAACCAATTCCCTAAAGGATACTGAGGGACAACTGTACATTGAATATGATGAGCATAAAAGATCTGCGCTGAAGCTTTGCAGGGTTATGGATGGAAGTTTTCAAGATTTGAATCGGAAGAGAGGCAGTCCTGGGTGTTGCCAAGTTGTCAATATTAAAAACAAGGTCAGTGAGTATAGGGTGGATGTTGAGCAGGAATTTGTATGTGTCCCCATAAACAATGGTTTGGGGACTTTAAAATAGATGACTCCAGACTCAACAGCCTCTGGGAAGATTCACAAGATGGACAAGAGAAGGGGCTGCTAAAAACCCACCAAGGTCAAGTCCTAGGGCATGTGGTCCAAGGCCAGACTTTTGACCTCCACCGGGTCACCTCCCTGACCCCAGAAACTCAAATTTGGCCAGCTCCAACAGTGGGAGCTGTGGCTCAAAGGAGAGCAGGCAAAGCACGTCCTCTCTCTCACAGTGGGGCCCATGCTGCAGGTCCTCCAAAATGGAGACTTATCTGCTTCTTGGAAAAGAAGTGAAGTGAAGTGGAAGTTGCTCAGTGGTGTCTGACTCTTTGGGACCCCATGGACTATATAGTCCACGGAATTATCTAGGCCAGAATACTGGAGTGGGTAGCCTTTCCCTCCTCCAGGGGATCTTCCCAACCCAGGGATCGAACCCAGGTGTCTTGCATTGCAGGCAGATTCTTTATCAGCTGAGCCACAAGGGAAACACTCTTGGGAAAAGAGAGGTTCAAAGGAATTTTAAAGGCTGAGTTCAACAGCCTAGATCCTGCAGGCATCCTGCAGCAGCTGATCTCCTTCGGCACATCCTATTGGTCCTCCGGGCAGTGTGTCTAAAGCAGCACGGTGTGTCCTTACTTGTCTAGCTGACACAACAGACTCTGATTCCATGTTAAACCTTATGCTTGTCACTTTCTCACTGATATTCCTACAGTTATTGAACTGGCATGTGCTCCTTTGACAAAGGGCTTCTGAGGTACCTCCTTCTGGCCCAGCCATGGGCAGCTCAGGTGCTTTGCCCAAACGCCTGTTTTCCCAAATATCAACTGAATGAGAATTAGGCTCTATCAAACTATACTGAATTCATAGGATCCCACAGTTTTCTGCCCCCTCCTCCTTTGAGGCTGGCCGTTTGGGACCAAGATGTTCCCGTGAGCCTTTCAGCTCGGAGATCCTGGGACTTACCAAGGCTTCGATTCAAGTTCGACTGGGAGAAAAAGAAAGCAGAAAGGTTTTTAAAGAAATGCTTTCCAACTCGAGCCAAACAACACCCTCTTCTTTTCTCAAAAAAACGGGCATGTGAGACACTGAAGAGCCACAGAAGCTGGTATGCTAGTGAGGAGCAGGGAGATGACATTTGTTTCAAGGGTCTGCCTTCCCCCTGAAATGTGGTCCCTGCTTCCAGCATGATTAGGAGATAAAACCAAGCATTCAAAGATGCAGCAGAGCACCGGACATTTTGGAAGATGGAGATGATAAAGTATGATAAATGCCTTCATATTTTGTTAACATTATTAGCAACAGAAATATGATTACAACAATGATATGAGAGAAAGCTGAGAGTCGACCTCTCCTGGGGGCTCAGAACGTGTTTATTTGCTCTCCAGAGTTTAGACCCACACACACACACACACACACACACACACACACACACACACAAGCACTCACATGGATCAAGGGCAGAGCATATGCCCCTTGTTTTCAAAGTCTGTAGCAGGTTTTCTTGGCAGGAAGCAGCTGATTGTAAATATTTCTCTGTTGAACTGGCTGTGAGAAGTAAAAATACTCTTGAAACCTCTAAACTAGGAAGCAGATGAAGCAGGGTGGCTTCCCCACCTGTTTCTGGCACTTTTGGGGCTCACTTAGCTGTCATCAATGAGAGCCGATAAGCAAGACCTCACAATACAAGTTGCTGGTCCAGGTGGTGATGCTAGGCATGTGGCCTGAACAGGGCTATCTGCCTGCCTGGTGATTCTGAAAGGGAGTTACTGACTCATCTCTGACTACACAGATGAACTGTCATAGGTTTACAACATTCCCTTTGCAAGAAAGGTCTATTTACTGAGTCAGCTGAGGTGGCAACCCACTCCAGTATCCTTGCCTGGAGAATCCCATGGACAGAGGAGCTTGGCGGACTACAGTCCAGGGGGTGGCAGAGAGTCGGACTAAGCTACTAACACACACACTTAGGTGAAATAAAGTCACTTTGCCTTTTCCTCCCCAGCTGACTTTAAACCAAGTAAAAGAGGTCTGGACCCCAACGACTGCAAGAAATGAGAAAACTGGCTCCAAAGAAAAGGCTATAAAAACAAATGAGATAAGAATCAGGGGGACAGACTCAGCTTTTGGGGTTGTACTTTTTACTCTAATTATAATGAATTTCCCCAAACTGATTATAGCTGACACCACAAATGGAATTGTGTTCTAATGAGGTAATCTGTACAAATTTTTCACGTGATGCTCGAAGAGTAAGTATTTTCTTCTCCAAGAGGGAGAAAGGCGATACTGGATAGTGGAATAAAATTTTTCTCAATTAATTTATTTATTTTTGGCTGAACTGTGTCTTCATTCTGCACGTGGGCTTTCTCTAGTTGCAGTGAGTGGGGACTACTCTCTAGTTGCAATGCTCTGGCTTCTCATTGAGGTGGCTTCTCTTGTTGTGGAGCACAGGCTCTAGAATGCGGGGGCTTCAGTAGTTGTGGCTCACAGGCTCAGTTGCTCTGTAGCATGTGGGATCTTCCTGGACCAGGGATCAAACCCATGCCCCCTGCATTGGCAAGCGGATTCTTAACCACTGGACCACCAGGGAAGTCTCTGGATAAATTTTAATGGTGAAGGGTGTTTTGAGGAGTTTGCCAGTACATCTCCACAAGACCATCCAAAACCAAGGATGCAGAACACGCATGCCTGGTCAGCCCCTGCAGACTCCTAGCAAGCAGTGGGGTGCTGTTGGGAGCGTGGGGTACAGGTTCCCATTCTGGCTCTGCCATTAACTGAATGTATGACCCTAGGCAAATCTCTTTCCCACTCTGGGCCTCAGTTTGCTCTGTAAAATAAGAGGCGGATCCACAAGGGGCTACCACATCATGCCCAGGGGAGCCAGGTAGATAGGGAGCATGCATTAAGTAGTTAGATGTTGAGTCAACATTTTGGCAACAGAAAGCCCTCTTGGTCTGTCTTCTATTACTCCTCTATTGCTAGACACTCAGATCTAAGAGATACTTTAAGAAAAAATTTCAATGGTTCATTTGTGATGATAAATGGCAACTAATACCTGGCCTCACCACTGGGAGACATTTGAGAGTGGTGAGGACCAGGGGAAATAGGAACATTTGCCTGTTTAAAGAGGCAGCCCCTTCCCTCTGCTCAAGCTGGTGTCTGCCCCATGGGCTCAGTGTTCCCAGAAGTTTTGATATTCTAACAGAAGAGGGAAACCCTTGTATTTATGAGAAATGTCTCCATTTAAATGTGAACAATTCATCAAAAATGAATACAGTACAGACCACATGAAACTCATCTATGTACTAACAGGGTTGGGTCAGTGGGCTGCCAACTTGAGATCACTGAAATTCTGCTTCCAGTGCTAGTGATCCACTGTCTAAATGACCCCCTAAGTCTGTGCTAAACATGATAGACATCAATTTATCCCTCCTCTCCACACTAGAGCAAAGAAGCACCTGAAAAGTTTTAGAGTTGGTGTTGCTTAAACCAATAGCAACAATAAATTAAGTGACACAGGAGATTCAGGGATTGAATACTCAATTCAACAGGAGGGAGTACTGTGTGCTGTTGAGAAAAGCAGACCTTTGAGGACTCAGCTCTGCCACCTTCTCCCATGTGAGCTCATCTCTGGGGGCCTCAGTTTCCTCATCTGTACAATGGGGTTAGTAGCACTCAACTCACAAAGCCAGCTTGAGGATGAGCTCACAAAGAGTTGTAACAGGCTTAGCTTGGTGCTGAGTGACTGCTCTCCTAACTCTGCCAGCTCTGCAGCTGCTGTTAAGTTTCTTCCTGGTTCTAGAAAGTTTCATCCTCAAAGAAAAGCCTTCCTAAGCTCTACTCTTGCAATCTGAAGCTCCTCAGTTATATAACTTCATGCTTGCTTACAGAGATTTCTGGAGCTGGGTTCCTAGCCTCTTAGCATTTTCTAGCCCCTGCGGCTCTCAGCAGATGTAAAACAATCTCAGCTGGTAAAATGAACAAACTTACAGACCCGGTGAGAAGAGCCAGCAGAGATACTGTTCCCACTCCACTTGGGAGATGCCTGAAGCTCTCTGATGAGAAGGTCAGACAGCCAGGAGGCCAGTCTAATGGCACATGACCCGTCATGTAGCTTGTCTTCTATGATTCTGAGTTTCACCGTGTTGACACCTACTTTTACATCCCTTTGGCCCCAAATTTCTTAAAAGGACTAGTTTCTCATTCATAGTTTCTTAATTCATAGTTCATTCTAGCTAAGATGTTTGCTCTGTTTTCTTTATATGACAAGCTACATTTATTAACATTCTAAGTTAATAAGAGATTTCACTTTCAAAAAAAGGATGAGAGAAGATTGCTACAAAACTTAGAGACTGTGGGTCCACAGGGCATCTATTGCCTAAACCATTCAACTGAACAGGAAAGACAGTTATTTATTCCTAATGAAATGACTGACAGAAGATCATTAGCCTCTGATGTAGCTATCGAACCGAATCATAATTTCAAGGGGAAATTTTGGTAAAAATTATAGAACAGACTCAGTACCACAGTGATTTTTTTTGAAATCTCTCCTTTCTAATCCAGCAGTAAAGAGATTGCTTTGCTATGATGTAGGAGACGTGTCTATCTTTGCTGGGATGAAGAGAATTCTCAAAATCTGGGAGATTTTCTAAATATCACACCAATGATACTTCTTGATACAATTACAAAGAAATTGTAATAAAATTTCTTTCATTACAATTGATATAATCCAAGGGTGTTGGGGAGGCGGGGTTAAAAGTATTCATCCATGCAGTAAAGTTGCCTGTGATTCCAGGAACAGTCAGAATGCCCAAGGCCTCCAGTAGCATTACTCCAGTACCATCAGTCATAAGGGTTAATAAGAATTGATCTGCTGGTGAGGAGCTGAAAGCCATCTGCTGAGACAAAGGAGACTGGATGGGTCCTAAGCACCTTGGGAAAGGCAGGCGGAGTTTGAGGCTGTTGAAGCCAAAACCATTCGACCACCTGATCCAGAGGAATGGCAAGAACCATTTTAACCCACTGGAGGGGACCGGGTAGCCAAGAAGACCCAGTGGCTGAAACACCAGAGATGTCAAAAGAATTGAGACCCTACAGCAAGGCAAGGGTGGCGTGGGGACTGAGCACAGGTGAGAATGCTCTTGTGCACAGCTGGATGGATCCAGGCAGGCATACTGACCCCCCGCCACCAACCTCCCACCTATGTGACCTAGGGTGAGGTGCTTAACTTCCGAAGCTCAGGCTCGTCGTCTCTAAAATGGATGAGCCAACGGTTATCCACAGAGCTACCGAAAGCACCAATGATAGAGTGCCCAGGGCACACTGGGCAAAGTGTGCAGCACTCCTCAGGCCCTAAGTTAGAATCTGATCTCTTTCCCCTCCACCTGCTTCTTCTACTTATGCTCTTCCTCAGAATCATGCTGCATCCCTGCAGTGAATCTGAGAACATGGAAGAGGAAATAAAGCAAATGTGCATGGAAAGCTAAAAGGATGTGAGTTCCAGGTTGGCTCCATGACCATGCCACCAAGATGGCGTCTGTGTCTGTTGCCATTCTATGCCCCACATCAAAAACTGGTGCTTGAGATGAGTGAATGAACAAATTAGTGACAGGAAGGATAATATGAAAACTGGACCAGATGGTGTGTACTCTTGGGGGCTCCAAGGAAACAGTGATGAGCCTCCCTTTTCTGCCCAACACACTTCTACTCCTCCCTGCAAGGCTTGGTTTACATGACACTGCCTCAGAGGTATTCCCCAGCTCCCCAGCAGGATGTAATGGGCTCTGATTGCCTTCTGCACCTGCTGTCATAACACTTACCAGCACTCCTGTCATGCATGCGACTGTCCAGCATCTCTCTCCCTTATGCTAGATTCTCAACCTGCACTAACTAGAGGCCCCACCAACACATATACTGAATGAATGGCTGAAGACCTGATAACCGGAGAGGGTTTCACAAGAGAAGACAGGGATGTACCCAGGGGAGGAGAAGGGCTAGAGTCAGGCTTGAACCATACCGGGTCAGGATAACGTGTGAGAGGAAGGTGAGCTGGGCCTCCATTGAATTCTTCCTTATCACACCCCACCCTCCAGACATTCACAGAGACTGTGTGTGTCTCTTTTAAATACACTCACACACACGTATAAACACACTTCCCTGCCCTCCTTCTACAAGAATGACCCTAGAGTTCTCCTGGAGCCTTCATAGCAGGGGTTCCTCTGTTTTTCAGAGACTGGTAGCCACCTCCGAGATATCTGGGCTAGTTTCTGAGGAACAATGTAAAAAATTCTACAAAAGGAAGCCATGAAATTCTAGGAGTCTGAAGGATGGGTGGGTGGAGTAGCAATTTCAGTGAAAGAGAAAAGAAGGAAAGCCAAACTGTCTACTTGAGCAGGTACCAGGAGTGTTCTATCAGAAGGAGGACAAGACTATCAGGTATGGAGAGCCCCCTCTCTGTCAGATTCTGCACTAGAAGCTTCTGTAACTTGGCTTCACTGCATCCTCAGAAAAACACAATGACATAGCTACTGGGCCATTACATGGATGAGAAATGGAGGCTCAGGGCAAATTACCTACTGAAGGTTAATGCAGTCCTTAAGAAACTGTCAATTAAGTAACTAGCCTCCTATTTAAATAAATTGATTTGCAAAAAAATAAAAATAAAATAAGAAAAAAAAAGAAACTGTGAATTATTTCTAAATAGAGCAAAAAAAAAATCACATATTTTCTTGGCATGGTTGTACTTACAACACTCCTAGCTGCCTATTTGTTTTATACTCCCTGTAGGCATGTGACGATCAGGGTCACTGGTCAAGCCTTAGAACCCAGCACACTGCCTGGGAGAAGAAGTCAGCCACACACGGTGACTGAATGTATATATAAATGGCAGAGACGATTTAGTCCTTCCACAAACATAACTTCACTCGAACAAGTAGTCTGGCAAGAGGCCAAGCTCCTTAGAGAAAGAAAGACATACACGGCCATGAAAGGTCGTGTGCTCCACTCAGTGTTTCAGGCAGCGTGATTCTGCAGCTACCTGAGCCAGAAGACGATTTCCACCTCATGATGGAAAGGATCGCACTGCCTTGTTTGAGAATGAGCCATGGGGAAAAGGAAGTGGAAAGCTCGTAATTAGTCTGAAAGCAAATGTCAGAGGCAGGAAGTGCAAATAGAGAAAAGCAGACTGTATACCCTTTGCATAACCTCAGTTTGCATCCTCAAAGAGGATTTTGTTCTGGAAAAAAAAAAAAAAAGAATCAACTCAGACACAATGCACAAAAAGTGCAGAGGAAGCATGATGGGTAGGGAAGAAACTGACTTTGGGAAAAGAAGGTGGTGGTCTTTTTGTCAAGCCCCAGAGGTACCAATCCTGGGAAGGGAAGAAGCTCAGCAAAGGAGGAATAAGGATTTCTAAATGACAGAAGCCACTTTGTCTCTCCCCCGTCCACTCCCTACAGCTTGATGAAAAATTCTTATTAGGAATCATAAATATTACTCCTCGCCCCAGAGAGAGCAAAGTAAGAACAGGCACCAAGATGGAATGTGCTTTTGCTTATCACACTCTCCTAATCTATCAAAGGTCTATATCCCCAGGACAACTTCTGGTTTTTTTAGTCTTGGTTATACACCACAATGACCTGAAAAATGAATATGAGAATAAACTTTCAAAAGGGAGAGATTACCTTTTTCTATAACACTATTAGAGGAGTCAATAAAAGCTCTGGCAGGATTCAGATAAAGATAACATTTTAATGGAAAATCATTTTGTTTTACCTCCGATGGATGGCCTTAGCAGAAAATGAATTCGATGGCGAGATTTGAATAGTAATGTACACATTTGAAAAACAACTAAGAAGAAACAACTAAAGGTAGCCATTAACTGGCCCAAGGTACTCATCTGATTGGACTTTTCAGGAGGTGCTAGTGGTAAAGAACGCACCTGCCAATGCAGGCGACATAAGAGACCTGGGTTCAGTCCCTGGGTTGGGAAGATCCCCTGGTGGAGGGCATGGCAACCCACTCCAGTATTCTTGCCTGGGAAATCTCCATGGACAGAGGAGCCTGGTGGACTACTGTTCATAAGGTCACAAAGAGTCAGACACGACTGAAGCGACACAGCACACACGTGCTCATCTGATTAGCCTCTTCCCAGTGTGTATGGTCTTCAGGAGAAACTCTGGAAGTCTCACTGACTGATACTGCTCAGCTGTCTTCTCAAGATGTGACCTCAACAGCATCTGCCTTTTGTGAAATGTTGTACCACCTGCAGTGTGATTTGTCATGGAGAACACCCTTCGAATTGCCCCTGGCAGCCTTGATTGAGGCTTCAGCCCTACCAGGAAGGGACTGTGTGAAATAATAGAAATATAGCTCATGACACAGACCTCCTAAAATCCTTGAAAATCCCAAGGAATGACAAGAGCATATTGTTCCTCTTAAGTTGCTAATATGCTGCCCGCGACCCCGGGGACTGTAGCTCCCCTGTCCATGGGATTCTCCAGGCCAGAATACTGGAGGGGGTTGCCATTTCCTTCTCCAGGGGGCTCTTCCCAACCCAGGGATTGAACCTGGTACTCCAGCATTGGCAGACAGGTTCTTTACCACTGAAGCACCAGGGAAGCCCGATAAGAGTGTGAGGAGCATCTTTTTTTCTATTGCAGTGACTTTGGGTGGGCTCCTGGAGCAGGGCTGGTCCAGAAGATCAAGCCATGATGATAAGCTTAAAATTTTCATCTCCAGAGAGGGGAGAGGGACTGTAAACAGAGTTCATGATAGGTCAGACCTGCATGATGAAGCCTCCACAAAAATCCCAAAGGTACGAGATTCAGAGAGCTAACAGGCTGGTGAACATATTCATATATCAGAAGGGTGGCCTTGACTCCATGGGGACAGAATTTCCTGTGCCCAGGACCTTCTCAGACCTCACCTTATTATCTTTCTTATCTGGCTGTTCATCTGCATCCTTTATCATAGCCCTTAATAGACTGGTAAATGTCAGGAAGAGTTTCCCTGAGTTCTGTACCCTGCTCTAGCAAATGAATCAAACTGGAGGAGGGGGTCGTGAGAACCTCAGATCTGCACCTCATTAATGAGAAGTACAGATGACAACCTGGACCTGTGAATGGCATCTGAAATAGGGGAAGTCTGGTGGGGATGCACCTTTTACCATAGGATCTGAGACTCTTCAGGCAGAGATGTTGGATATGAGTGAAACTGTAGGACACCTAGCAGAGAGTGGCTTGGTGGAGAAACCCCTGCACCTCTGGTGTCAGAGGCATCGTAAGTGTGATAGGCATGTGAGAGGAGAGGAAGAATACAGGAGGAAGACCAGGTTGTAGCTGCAGGCTGTAAATGGGCTGGCATTAACAGGATCTACTACCTCCGAGGTGTTTGGCTCAAATGCTCACCTCCAGGGTAGCTGGTGATGAATGCTGGCCACACAGTCCAACCAAACCTTCCCAGTACTGTGTAACTGGAAAAGGGGAAGGAGAATGGACTTTACCTTTCTGTCCTAAGCTAGGCTAGACCAGTGTTTGGTAACTGAACAAAACCACAGCATCTGCCAGTTTTAGGACCAAAGGCCCAGGAGACTGGATAGCTGATGAGGTGGCTTCCCAGACTTCTCCAACATCCCTGTATCTCTGACAACAAACTCCCATCAACAAAGGCCAGCTCGGTTCATCTCTCACACCTCTAAGCAAACTGATCATAAACAAGACAAGAGCTTCATTTATTTGATGTACACAAAGATTACCTCTCTCTGTTACTTCAAAAAAGATTTGTCTGATCTTCATATGAGAATTGTGGATATTTTTAAAAGTTAGGATGGCTGTTTAAATTTTGGAAAGCAAATATGTGACAACTCATCTCCTATGGCCTTGGCAGCAAAGGACTTTGTGCAGAAGCCAGCTTTGGACTCACAAACTTCCTTAAGGCAGAGTCCATGTGGTGACTTGCCCCACACAACAAGATGAAATCCACCTTCAGATCAGATCAGATCAGATCAGTCGCTCAGTCATGTCCGACTCTTTGTGACACCATGAATCGCAGCACGCCAGGCCTCCCTGTCCATCACCAACTCCTGGAGGTCACTCAGACTCACATCTATTGAGTCAGTGATGCCATCCAGCCATCTCATCCTCTGTCGTCCCCTTCGTCCCCTTCTCCTCCTGCCCCCAATCCCTCCCAGCATCAGAGTCTTCTCCAATGAGTCAACTCTTCACATGAGGTGGCCAAAGTACTGGAGTTTCAGCTTTAGCATCATTCCTTCCAAAGAAATCCCAGGCCTGATCTCCTTCAGAATGGACTGGTTGGATCTCCTTGCAGTCCAAGGGACTCTCAAGAGTCTTCTCCAACACCACAGATCAAAAGCATCAATTCTTTGGCGCTCAGCCTTCTTCATAGTCCAGCTCTCACATCCATACATGACCACAGGAAAGACCATACCCTTGGCTAGGAGAACCTTTGTTGGCAAAGTAATGTCTCTGCTTTTGAATATGCTATCTAGGTTGGTCATAACTTTCCTTCCAAGGAGTAAGCGTCTTTTAATTTCATGGCTGCAGTCACCATCTGCAGCCAGAAAAATAAAGTCTGACACTGTTTCCACTGTTTCCCCATCTATTTCCCATGTAGTGATGGGACCAGATGCCATGATCTTCGTTTTCTGAATGTTGAGCTTTAAGCCAACCTTTTCACTCTCCACTTTCACTTTCATCAAGAGGCTTTTGAGTTCCTCTTCACTTTCTGCCATAAGGGTGGTGTCATCTGCATATCTGAGGTTATTGATATTTCTCCCAGCAATCTTGATTCCAATTTGTGTTTCTTCCAGTCCAGCGTTTCTCATGATGTACTCTGCATATAAGTTAAATAAACAGGGTGACAATATACAGCCTTGATGTACTCCTTTTCCTATTTGGAACCAGTCTGTTTTTCCAGACTGTTGTTGAAATCCACCTTGGCTTCTTTTAAATCACTTCATCAAGGACTGCACAAAACAGAACAAAAATAGAAGCTTCTGGGTGTTCGAAGATCTGGTTCTAGCACAGCGTGGGGTCGCCCTCAGTGGTCTCATCTGTTCACCTAATGGGGAAAATCACCCAGCTCTTAAAAGACATGATATTGGTGAAATTACTTAGGAAACAGAAATTCAACATACAGATGGAAGGTGTTAGTAAAGCTGAGGAAACGGATAACTAGAAATACTGAAGCTGGTTTCAAGCCTGGACCTGACTGCTTCTAAGCCCAAGTTTAATCCTCTTTCTCAATACAGAAATAGCTGTAATCCTCAAACCCAGGACTTTATTTCCAGCTATGTGGCAGACTCTATATCCTGATGGAAATAATTACATGTTGGATGAAACATAAATCAAACAAAAAGCTTTTAAACCTATCACTGAGTTGACACCAAGAGAAGAATTAAGGAAATTAATCTTTAATTAAAGAATTAGTGGAAACAATGTTTCCCCAAATGACAGGAAAAAGAGGGCCTTAGATGCAAGGAAACGGCATAGCCAGATTGAGCCCTGAGAGTTTACGGAAACCTGCAGACCCTGGGCTTTGCAGGGTTGATGTCTCCCTGGGGCACAGGAGTGAAGAGACAGAGTCTCAGGCCTACCCAAGGTGAAGAATGTAACACAAGACCCCTGAATAAACATTACATCCTAAAGCTTCAGAGCAAGTAAGAAAGGAAGCCTGATTTTTAGAAGAAAAGGTAAGGAAGCTTGTCTGTCTCCATTTTTCTACTGTGTACAGAGATTCCATAAATACGACGTGTGTATATTTTTGCTGTCCCATTCATGCTTCTCATACGGTCCCCAAAAATCTTAAGGGGAGAATTAATTTTGGATGGCCCTGGAATAAGTAGTGGTCTCTGGAGGAACTCATTTCAACTCAGACATCAAAATACTCCCCAAAATAAAGTTCTAGGGGAAGTTAAAAGCCCAGTGCAAAAACACAAAATATTTCAGAGCATATATACGAAAAGCAGATTCACAACAACTTTAGATATTATAAGGCACAGACTATAAAATAATTATTTGCAATATGTTTAAGGAAATTATAGGGCAGTATGAAAATGAGGACAAAGAAGAAGCATTAACAATCATGAAGCAGATTTTTTTAAAGCCCAAATAAAATTTCTATGAATAAAAAATGAGTCTGGAACTTAAACTAGGGTTAAATAATAACTAGACAGATTAAGGGAATGGCATCCCACTCTAGTACTCTTGCCTGAAAAATCCCATGGATGGAGGAGCCTGGTAGGCTGCAGTCCATGGGTCCGCTAAGAGTCCATAATGACTGAGCGACTTCCCTTTCATTTTTCACTTTCATGCATTGGAGAAGGAAATGGCAACCCACTCCAGTGTTCTTGCCTGGAGAATCCCAGGGACGGGGGAGCCTGGTGGGCTGCCGTCTATGGGGTCGCACAGAGTCGGACACGACTGAAGAGACCCAGCAGCAGTAGCAGCAGACAGATTAAATGGTAGGTGAGACAAAGCTGAATAGAGAATTAGTACATTGGAAGACAGATTCAGAATTTTTCTAGAGTCCCGTAGAAGAAGAAGGAGGAGGAAAAGAAAGGAGAGAGAGAGAGAGATGAAAAATATGAAGAGAGGTATGGTAAAAAATTCTAACAAATGTCTAACTGGAATTCCAATTTAGAGGAAAAGATAATTGAGAAAAAGGGGAAGAAGCAATATTCAAAGAGCTAATGACAGAGGATATCTCAGCATGTAGAAAGATACAAACCTGAGAATTAGAAAGCCCAGTAAATCTCATACAAGATAAAATCCCACACCAAGACACACAGTAATAAAACTTTATGACACATAAAAAACCAAGATGCTAAAAGCATCTCAAAAGGAAGAACAGAAGGGGCAGCAATGACACAATTGACTTCAAACATGTCAAAAAATCTAAGCTAGGAAACTGCAAAATAATATCTTCAAAATTCAGAGAGAGAGTAACTGCCAAATTAGAATTCCGTAGTTAGTAAAGCTATCTTTCAAGAATGGGGTCAAACAAAGAAAATTTAGAAAAATCAAAAACAGAGCATTTTCCACAAAAGATGCATCAACGAAGGAAGTTTAAAGGATATATTTTTGGCAGAAAGTAGAAAAACTGAGATGGAAAAGAGAATGTATGTACATGGCTAAACTATGCACAGGCTAGTGGTTTTGTTGGTGGGAGGGAAGAATTGGGCTAGAATTAAAACACCAAAGAAAACTACCAGATGTGTTAGAATGCGTTTATCAGAGCTAAGACATTCAAAATCTTTATGCTGCTCAGAAGAAGAAAAACAAAAATATTAATTAATTAATTTGATATTTCTTTAACTACATGTGTTAACCAAGAGTCTTAGTAGAACTCGCAAACAAAAAGAGCAAAGTAATGGAATATGAAGATGAAAATGGTACAAAAAGTAAGGAGAACACAGCACATAATGAATGATGTAAATAAATCCTAATATATGAGTATTAACAACTATAATGGAAATTAGCTCCCTAAGTAAATGTTTAAAAAAATACATAGATAAAACATAGAACACAATCAGTACAGGACAGGAAAAGATAATAAGCAGAATTTAATTAATAGAAAGTTTGTCTCAATAATAAAGTCAAATTGTAAAAAACAACACTAGAAAGGAACTTAATTATAAAGGTAGAAGAAGCAGTAGAAGGTATACTAAGAAGAGGGACAATTCTAAACTATATTTACACATGGCTTCAAAATATATATCTCAAAAATGGGCAAAAAAACAAAAACCATAGAACTACAAGATCTACTGTAAGAGTGGAATTTTTAATGTACATTTAAAAAATTAAGTATAAATTAATACTTTGATTAATTGTATGAACTAAGCTTGACTATGCCAAAGCCTTTGACTGTGTGGATCACAAGAAACTGTGGAAAATTCTGAAAGAGATGGGAATACCAGATCACCTGACCTGCCTCTTGAGAAATCTGTATGCAGGTCAGGAAGCAACAGTTAGAACTGGACGTGGAACAACAGACTGGTTCCAAATAGGAAAAGGAGTACGTCAAGGCTGCATATTATTATCCTGCTTATTTAACTTACATGCAGAGTACATCATGAGAAACACTGGGCTGGAAGAAGCACAAGCTGGAATCAAGATTGCCGGGAGAAATCTCAATAACCTCAGATATGCAGATGACACCACCCTTATGGCAGAAAGTGAAGAGGAACTAAAAAGCCTCTTGATGAAAGTGAAAGAGGAGAGTGAAAAAGTTGGCTTAAAGCTCAACATTCAGAAGACGAAGATCATGGCATCTGTTCCCATCACTTCATGGGAAATAGATGGGGAAACTGTGGAAACAGTGTCAGACTTTCTTTTTCTGGGCTCCAAAATCACTGCAGGTGGTGACTGCAGCCATGAAATTAAAATATGCTTACTCCTTGGAAGGAAAGTTTTGACCAACTTAGATAGCATATTCAAAAGCAGAGACATTACTTTGCCAACAAAGGTTCACCTAGTCAAGGCTATGGTTTTTCCTGTGGTCATGTATGGATGTGAGAGTTGGACTGTGAAGAAGGCTGAGCACCAAAGAATTGATGCTTTTGAACTGTGGTGTTGGAGAAGACTTTTTTTTTTTTTTTTTTTCAATTAAATTTTATTTTGCTTAACTTTACAATATTGTATTGCTTTTGCCATACATCGAGATGGATCTTCCACAAGTATACATGTGTTCCCCATCCTGAACCCTCCTCCCTCCTCCCTCCCCATACCATCCCCCCGGGTCATTCCAGTGCACCAGCCCCAGGCATCCGCTATCAGGCATCCTACCTGGACTGGCAACTCGTTTCAGATATGAGACTATACATATTTCAATGCTATTCTCCAGTCCCTTGGACTGCAAGGAGATCCAACCAGTCCATTCTGAAGGAGATCAGGCCTGGGATTTCTTTGGAAGGAATGATGCTAAAGCTGAAACTCCAGTACTTTGGCCACCTCATGTGAAGAGTTGACTCATTGGAAAACACTCTGATGCTGGGAGGGATTGGGGGCAGGAGGAGAAGGGGACACCAGAGGATGAGATGGCTGGATGGCATCACTGACTAGATGGATATGAGTCTGAGTGAACTCCGGGAGTTGGTAATGGACAAGGAGGCCTGGCGTGCTGCAATTCATGGGGTCACAAAGAGTTGGACATGACTGAGCGACTGAACTGAACTGAAGCATTAATTAAGTAATCATAAACAGAATTTAGAGAGTATATGTTAAGATTTGAACAGCACAATTAACAAGCTTAGTCCAATGGACATATATACAGCTTTATTTCTAGCTGTTTAAAAATTTACATTCTTTTTAATCATATGAAACATTTATGAAAACTAAACATATGCTAAGCCACAAAACTAGCCTCAAGATCAAGAGTGATAATTTTTGTAGATCACATTATCTGACCACAATATAATTAAACTATAAACCATTTTAAAAAATAGAACAAGAAAAAATCATGCTTAGGATTTTTTTTTAAAAAAAAGTTCTTCTAAACAACTTATGAGTCACAGGAAAAACATTTAAATTAGAAAATTTTCAAAATTTCAAAATTTTAAATTTAATGAAAACAATATGGGGACTTCCCTGGTGGTCCAGTGGTTAAGAATCTGCCTTGTAATGCAGGGGACATGGGTTCAATTTCTGGTTGGGGAACAAAGATTCCCCTGCCATGAAGCAACTAAGCCAGTGCCTGCAATTATTGAAGCCCACAAACCGCAACTAGAGAGCACCACTACAGAAGACCCCGCAGGCCGCACTGAGACCCAGGGCAAGCAAATTAATAAGAAGAACATTGGTAAAAAGCAACATGTATTAAAATTTATAGAATGTAGCTAAAGAAACATTTATAGGAAAATGTATAGCCCAAATTGCTTAAGTTTAGAAAGGAAGAAAGGCTAGCAATATCAAGCAATGCATTTAAGTTAACTTAGTAAGTCCAAAAAAGAACAGGATATACTTAAAGTTGACAGAGGGAAATAATAAAGATAACAGCAGAAATAATGAAAAATAAAACAAGCACATGGTAAAGAGGTTCATAGCAAAAGTTGGCTCATTGAGGAGACTAATAACTAACTCTGTCAAGACTAGCAAGAAAAAAATTTAGGAGAGAGAGAGAGAAGGTACATATATACAATACAGAAATGAACACTGCAGATAAAACCTGAAAACAAATGATATTTTAAAATACTATGTCAATACCTTTGAAAGTTCATGTGAAAGAACTAAGTTCTAAAAACAAATTGAAGCTACCAAAAATTTCTCAAGAGAAACATTTTAAAACACAAAGAGTTTTATAACTTTAAGTAAATTGATTCAGTATTTTACATCTAGGACCAAACAATTTATGGGCATATCTGCTAGACATCCCAAAAGGAAATAAATCATCTTACACGACTCTTCACAGAGAATTAAAAATAAGGGAGCACTCATTTTAAGGAAGCTTGTTAACTGTGCTGTTCAAATCTTATAATTTCCCCATTTATATTTGATTTGTTAGTCACTGAAATAAATATTTTAAATTTCCAATCATTTTGGGCAATTTTGTAAGTCTTGTACTTCCTTTTTGTACCTCCATCTGGCTTGATATCAGACTTATTATCTGATAACTCTGATTATCAGACAAGTGTGGCACAAGAAATGAGAGTTATTAACCAACATCACTCAAATATATAATACATATATATATATACACACATAAACATCATAAATGGAATGTTATCAATCAAAGCTAGTAGTAAATTAAAAAGAGAATACATCTTCATCAAAGTGTGTTAATTACAGAAACTAATACTGGTTTAATACTTTTAAAGTTACTCACCACATTAACACATTAAAGGGAAAGTAAACAACTTGTCAGATGCACCAAACTTAAAATTTGTTCTTAGCAAACTAGAAATAAAAGTCCACAAGCAATAAATGCTGGAGAGGGTGCGGAGAGAAGGGAACCCTCTTACACTGTTGGTGGGAATGCAAACTAGTACAGCCACTATGGAGAACAGTATGGAGATTCCTCAAAAAACTGGGAATAGAACTGCCTTATGATCCAGCAATCCCACTGCTGGGCATATACACTGAGAAAACCAGAACTGAAAGAGACACGTGTACCCCAATGTTCATAGCAGCACTGTTTACAATAGCCAGAATGTGGAAGCAACCTAGATGTCCATCCACAGATGAATCGATAAGCAAGCTGTGGTACATATACACAATGGAGTATTACTCAGCCATTAAAAAGAATACATTTGAATCAGTTCTAAGGAGATGGATGGAACTGGAGCCTATTATACAGAGTGAAGTAAGCCAGAAACAAAAACACAAATACAGTATACTAACGCATATATATGGAATTTAGAAAGATGGTAAAAATAACCCTATTTACGAGACAACAAAAGAGACACTGATGTATAGAACAGACTTTTGGACTCTGGGACCGGGAGAGGGTGGGATGATTGGGGAGAATAGCATTGAAATATGTATAATATTATATCTGAAACTAGTCGTCAGTCCAGGTACAATGCCCGATAACAAATGCCTGGGGCTGGAGCACTGGGACGACCTGGAGGGATGGTGTGGGGAGGGGAGAGGGAGGAGGGTTCAGGATGGGGAACACGTGTATACTGGTGGTGGATCCATCTTGATGTATTGTAAAAGCAATACAATATTGTAAAGTTAAGCAAAATAAAAAAAAAAAAAAGGACTTTCATAAAGAATGTCTACCCAAAAAAGTCATACTTAATGGTAAAATGTTTAAAGCATTCCTTTTGTATCAGTAATAAGACACCGATGCTTGCTATCCTCAATTCTAGAACCTTTACAGGGAGGTCCTAGCTAGTAAAGTGATATGAAAACTAGATAAAAAGCTTAAGAACTGGAAAGGAAAAAATAAAACTGTCATTTGTAGATAATATGATTTCCTTTGTAGAAAATCTCAAATCATCTATGAATAAGAAATGAGAATTACTAGGAGAATTCAGCAAAATTTCTGCACTAAAAATCAGTATACCAAACTCAACCGTATTTTTGGACACTAAGAAAAAGTCAGATAGAAAATGTAACAAAGTATTAACAATATAAACAATAATATAAAGTACCTATGAATTACTGTAATAAATAATAGGTAAGACCTTTAAGGAAGAAGTATAAAATGACTAAAAGATATTATCACCTAAATTGACAAATGTACCATACACTTAGATAGGAAGATGTCATTTCTCCCCAAATTAAACCTGAGATTCAATAAAACAGCAATCAAAATCTCAGTAAGGATTTTCATGAAACTTGACCAGATGATTCTAAAATACCTGTACAAGAGCAAAGGGCTGAGAATAAAGAAAATACTACTGAAAAAGAACAAAGGCAAAGAGGGCGAACAATCTTCTAGTTCCAATTATAGAAAAATTGAATTCCCTTACACCTTTGAAATTAGGTGTGGTCACGTGACTAGCTCTGTCAACAAAACATGGGTAGAACCTACACATGTCACTTCTGGGAGGAGGCATTAACAGCTGACTCTCCACACTCTCTTCTCCCCTCTAGAGGCACATGTTGAGATGGTAACAGAGCTTCAGTCTGTCTGGGTCCCAAGTGACTACAATTCTACGTGTAACATAAGTAAGAAACAACCATTTCTGGTTTTAAGCCATTGAGATCTATATTCAAAGGCAGCCCACCCATGCTGACTAGCAGGGAGATTTGCCCTATTAAATCTCAAGTCTTTATAAAGCTGTAACAATAAAAACACTGCCTCGTTGATACAAAAATAAGTAAACTGACACCTGGATCAGAATGGAGAGCCAATTAAAAGACCCATCCTTGTGTGGACACAAGATATGCCAGAGGTTGTGTTATAGATCAATAAATAGTGTTGGGAAAGGTAAGTCCACAGGGACAATAAAACTGGACCAGTACTGGACACTATTCAACATCAACAGCTCCAGAGGGATTACAGACCTAAAAGAGACCAATGAAATGGAAGAGCAATTAGCAGATAACACAGTCTTAGGAGTGGGAGATAAGTCTAAAAAGCCACAAAAAGTACTAAGCATAAAGGAAAAAAAAAAAACAGATGAAGCTGACTACACTTAATAATGAACATTTGTTTTTTCCAAATATGCAATAAATTCCAGATTGGATATTGGTTTGACCACATCTATAAAGGATATTGGTAGTAGATGGAGGAAATCTGAAGAGGGTTTGCATATGCCATGCGATGGAAATTCACTGAAATGCAAAATGGAAACTGTTGACTGAACTTGCCTTTTGACCACATACACACACTCACACACACACACACACACTCACACACATACAAATGCAACTCAGTAGAATATGCACTGAGATGTTCAGGCTGATGACTTCTAGGCAGTAGAAATACAAAGCTCTTTTTAAAAAAATTAATAATCTTTACTCTCAGCATAAGGATTTGGTTAAATAAAGTATAGCAACTTTCACACCATGGAAATGTTTAAATTGCAAAGGAAATAAACCAAAATATGAAGCAAGATCATCTCTGATAGGTAGATTTTCTGAATTGTATAGAAGTACATTTAAATGTCTTCTTTCCTAGTTATCAATATTTTTCAAAGTTTGCTACAATAAACTATAGATTGCTTTGATAAAACAAACAAAAAAATTGTTTGCATCTCTGTATAGCCTAACTTGCTACTGTATGCATGTACTGCTTCTATGATAATAAAACAATTATTCAAATAAATGAATGAATAAGTAAATGAAACAATGAATATACAAACTGTGAGAGGCTAAAAGCAACACATAAAGATAATGAAAAAGACAAGCACAGAGAGGGAAAAGATGTTTGCTTCGCAAATAACCAACAAATAACTAATATGGAGAATTTCTTTAACCCTGTAAGTCAGTGATATAAAGGCAGACAACCTATTTGAAAAATCAGCAAAATACAGGAAGAGTAATGTCATAAAAGAAGGAATCTAAATTGCATTAAATTTATGAGAAGATGGTCCAGCTCATTAGTCATCTATAAGAAACATATCACAACCCCTGGGAGCTACTATCACACCCTCCAGATGGGCAAAAATTAAATTCTGATGATGCCAAGTCCTGGCAAGGCTGTGGGTGATGAGTGCCCTCATAACTTGCTGGCAAGAATATATATATATAAAGTATGACTTTATATATATATATTATATATTATATATATATATATAAAGTATAACATTATTTGTTAAAGCCACAGATGAGCAAATGCCCCAGAAATCTCATTGCCGGGAATACATCTGAGAAATTATTTTTGCAGAAAAGAGTTCATAGCAACACTGTTCATAACTGGTCCAAACTGGAGATAAGCCAAATTTTCATTAACATTAAAACAATTTTTTAAAAACTGTGGTATGGCCATGTCTTGGGATACCATAAAGCAATGAACATGAATAAATTCCTGGTACATACATCAATAAACAGAAGAACCTCAAAAACAGTGGTGAGCAAAAGTAACAAGTCACAAAAATACATTCTTTATGACTCCATTTAAGTTCAAAACCAGGCAAAACCAAGTAATATATTATTTAGGAATGTGTGTGTGTGTGTGTAAAACTATCTAGAAAAGCAAATAAATTAGTTTTAAAATTTCAAGACAATGGCTACAGTGTGAGTAAAAACAATAAGCCAGGCGGTGGGGGCAAGGGTGGCGAGGGTTAGACAGGAGTTCTAAGACTAGAGTTAGATTCTATATTTTAATTCCAGTGGTGGATACACCAGGGTCTGTTTTTCATTATTACTTAACGTTTATTGATATTATTTAACAATAACAATAATATCTGTGTTTGTGTGTGTGTGTGCTCAGTCATGTCCAACTCTATGTGATCCCATGGACTGCAGACTGCCAGGCTCTTTGACCATGAAATTTTCCAGGCAAGAATACCGGAGTGGGCTGCCATTTCCTTCTCCAGGGACCTTCCTCATCCAGGGATTGAACCCGCGTCTCTTGCATCTCCTGCATTGGCAAGCGGATTCTTTACCACTGTGCCACCTGGGAAGCCTTAATAATATTATATAATATTATACAGATATTAATTATTATAGATCATGTTTCATGTGTGATTTTGTACATGCCTTTCATGGTTAACTAAATTATCCCTATAAAACAACAGCAGGATATCAAGAAATTGTATACAGTCCAGGAGGAAATGCAAAATTAAAACCAGTCACCAAACTGTAATAGTCGCTGTAAGAGACTATACAGCTATTCATTTGGTCATCAAGCAAGTCAGGCCGTTAAAAGAGGAACAAGTTCAAGTACCCAACTCTGGTCTCCTTTGTCTGTGAAGCTTGACTGTAAAAGCTCTGTTTCCAGGCAGGTGCTCTGCATGCCAAGGCTACGTGCGCTGGCTCGAACAGCTTATGAGTGAACCTGAAGTCCTGGATTTGGTTTTAGGAGACGCTGAGTGTCATGATCACGCAGGCTGTAAATTGCATTTTTATTATGACAGTGATTGTTTAACCAGAAAAACAGAAGCAATGCGCCTGAAGAAAAAACAACAAAGGAAGCCTACCCAAACATCACCTCATTATTCAAGTGCAATGAACTCCGACTAATACTTAATTACAAGAGGCGCGTGGAGGCTCTGAGCAGAATAAGACATGGCACTCTCCCGAGGCACTTGATTGATTTCTCAGATTACAAAATTCAAGCCACTGAGAATTCTGAAAACATTGATTTAGCAAGAGTGAGCCCAGGGAACACTCAAGGCTTCCAATGGGAATAAATACAGAATAAATGAAACTGGCCAGGCTGCCTGTTACAGATCTTATACCAGAATGGATTTCAGACTTCGCTGATATTTATTGTTCTAATGTAGCTATTTCTTAAAGGGGAAAAGATAGACCTCATCCCTTTTATTCCTGTTCAGTGCAGCAAAGGCCTGCGACTCTGTGCCATCTGTTCTGATGTTCTGCATGGTTTGTATAGCTCAGAAATATGCTAAGCCAGGACTTGGATTATTTATTTTTCTTTGAAAATTATTACCAAGGAAGACTGCCCCACACATATGAACATAAAATACTTTGGTTACCAAGTTTTCAAGGAAAGAAATAGCTTCTTCCTGTATGAATCATCAATGGGAGAGTTCTTTACTAATATCTTGAATTAAATATCAAATAGATTGATAGTTGGGCAAAAGCATTAGTTGCTCAGTCGTGTCCGACTCTTGGCATGGTGACCCCATGGACTGTAGCCTGCCAGGCTCTTCTGTCCATGGAATTCTCCAGGCAAGAATACCAGAGTGGGTTCCATGCCATTCTCCAGATGGTTATGCAAAGTCACATCAAAATGCCTAGGTTTGAATCCTAGCTTCACTGCTTACCTGCTGTGACCTGGGGCAAGAGATTTAACCCTCTGGGTCTCACCTGCAAAGTGGGAGTAATAAGAATATCTACCTCATGAGTTTTTCCTGAGGACTAAATAAAATAATGCATGTAAAACATTTGGTGTTTGTCCAGAATATAGTACAAGCTCAACAAACAGCTGTATAAAGTCAGTAGGAAGACTCAATGCTTAGTTCAAGATGCTCTACAGGAGACCGAATTTTCTGAGTCCCCACTATTGCAAATAGCAAGCTTAAATTTTATCCTCATGTCCACACCATTTGACATGCTGCTCATGCCCTCTAAACACATCCTGCATCTATGAACAGAAGCTTGGGCCAGGAATAGTTTAACATTTCCCGTATTCTCTGTGGTTACCCACATGAGAAAGAGAACAATTTCTCCCCAGGACAAAAGAGCCCTTCCCCACGTGATCAAAAATTACTTCTAGGGATTTTTTATAAAAACAGGAGTAATGGGAGAGGTGCTGGAGGCCTGATGGCAGGGAAATATCCTAGTTTGTCTTTTGATAAAGGCATGGGGCTTTCCTGGTGGCTGTAGTAAAGACTCTGCCTGCCAATGAAGGAGACATGGGTTTGATTCCTGGTCCAGAAGGATCCCACATGCTGAGGAGCAATTAAGTCCATGTACCACAACTACTGACCCCATGAGCCTAGAGCCTGTGCTTCACAACGGGAGAAGCCACCGCAATGAGAAGTCCATGACCTGCAACTGGAGAGCAGCTCCTGCTTGATGCAACTAGAGAAAAGCCCACGCAGCAATGAAGACCCAGAACAGCCAAAATAAATAAAATTTAAAAAAAAATTTTTTTTTAAAGAAAGCTTTAAGGACGCAATGAGATTCTGGAAGTTAAAGACTGAAGTATGAGTCTCTGGAAATAGTCACAGAAGGGAGTGTTATTTCCTCATAGTGCTCACCACTTTCTAAAGGCAAGGATGAGAAAGGGCACCAGCCTGGAGAAAGAACAGATCCAGGGATAACTACACCTCTAACTTGGTCTCCTGGTACACAGGGCCAGTTAGTCTTCTGCAAGAATCCCTCCTTTACTGTCTTTACCACCTTATAAGACCTTGAGGAGAGATGCTGTCTTATTCACCTTTGTAGCCTCAACACTTAATTTAGTGTCTGGAATCCAGGAGGCAATCAATCAATGTCTCCTGTGTGAATAAAGGAGAAGTCAATAACCTGCTCAGGGTCACTGCTGGAAGTGATAGGTATAGGACTCTAGATTCCATCCATCCATCCATCTATCCATCTATCCATCCATTCAGGCAAACAGGTACTAAGTTAGTCAGACCTCTCAAGTCCCGTGCTTTCTCCGCCTGTCACAGTGACACTCAGTGGGCCTTAATCTTAATTTTAGTGAGGCATTTACCAAAGTCACACCTGAGAGCTTTACCAGAGTGCTGTTTTGGAGTTTTGGCAGCTGGCTGAAAAAGCAACTAAAAAAGGAAGGATGCCAACCTAACCAGAAGCCCTTGGTCTTATTTCTATCTAAAGTCTTCCTGGATGATTTGGATAAGAGATTGAAAGCTGCTGCTGCTGCTGCTAAGTCGCTTCAGTCGTGTCCGACTCTGTGCGACCCCATAGATGGCAGCCCACCAGGCTCCTCCGTCCCTGGGATTCTCCAGGCAAGAACACTGAAGTGGGTTGCCATTTCCTTCTCCAATGCATAAAAGTGAAAAGTGAAAGTGAAGTCGCTCAGTCATGTCCGACTCTTAGCGACCCCATGGACTGCAGCCCACCAGGCTCCTCCACCCATGGGATTTTACAGGCAAGAGTACTGGAGTGGGGTGCCATTGCCTTCTGGGGAGGTGCCAAATAAAGTCCCTGTGATGCAGACAAGAAGTCAAAGTGCTTTCTACCCAAGCAGCTCCATATGCCCTGCTGCTGCTGCTGCTGCTAAGTCGCTTCAGTCGTGTCCGACTCTGTGCGACCCCATAGACGGCAGCCCACCAGGCTCCCGCGTCCCTGGGATTCTCCAGGCAAGATATACTGGAGTGTGTTGCCATTTCCTTCTCCAGTACATGAAAATGAAAAGTGAAAATGAAGTCGCTCAGTCATATCTGACTCTGTGCGAGCCCATGGACTGCAGTCCACCAGGCTCCTCCATCCATGGGATTTTCCAGGCAAGAGTACTGGAGTGGGGTGCCATTGCCTTCTCCGGATATGCCCTGGGTACAACACAAAGACAATATAAAATCTGATCCAAACACTAAGGAAAAAGTCGATTGGGGCCAGCTCACCATTTGGAAGTTTCTATATTATTCAAACCAGTCAATCCTAAATCAACCCTGAATATTCATTAGAAGGACTGATGTTGAGGCTCCAATACTTTGGGCACCTGATTAGAAGAGCCAACTCACTAGAAAAGACCCTGATGCTGAGAAAGATTGAAGGCAGGAGGAGAAGGGGATGACAGAGGATGAGATGGTTGGATGGCATCATTGACTCAATGGCCATGAGTTTGAGCAAGTTCTGGGAGATGGTGAAGGACTGGGAAACCCGGCGTGCTGCAGTCCATGGGGTCGCAAAGAGTCAGACATGACTTAGCAACTGAATAGCAACATTTTACTCAGGTCAACTACAATATGGAGTCAATTTTTTTTCTTTCAATCTGACTATGAGAGTAAAGGTTGAATTTGGATTTTCTCTTTTCTTCTCTAGAGGCAAAGATCAATGCTTTGCTATTTGGGTTCTATTTGGTTTTGGTGTCCTGGGTTTGTTTCTGCCTTTCTAGAACTAATCTCATTCCCTTGTGTCCCTCAAATTTGGTACTCAGTGTAACTATCAGCCTCTGGAAGGTTATCAACATTCCCAGAACTTCCAGAAGATAGGTCTGAGGGTCCTATGCTGCCCCGAGCGGGCAGGCAGAGCTGTCTGCTACAGATCTAGGGGTGTGTAGGTGCTGGGGACAGCAAGCGGAATGGCTAAGACTGGGTCACAGCTCAGTCCACTGCACTGGTCCTCTCAGACCTCTCCCTCTCCACCTCTGTGATTCTCAAGGAGTCCCACATACTCATAGGCACCAGAAGGCCCCAGGTACACAGTATCCAGGTTACTGTCAGGGACTGCTGCTGCTAAGTTGCTTCAGTCGTGTCCGACTCTGTGCGACCCCATAGAAGGCAGCCCACCAGGCTCCGCCATCCCTGGGATTCTCCAGGCAAGAACACTGGAGTGGGTTGCCATTGCCTTCTCCATTGTGTGAAAGTGAAAAGTGAAAGGGAAGTCGCTCAGTCGCGTCTGACTCGTAGCGACCCCATGGACTGCAGCCTACCAGGCTCCTCCATCCATGGGATTTTCTAGGCAAGAGTACTGGAGTGGCTTGCCATTGCCTTCTCCCACTGTCAGGGACAGGCACCCTTAATAACAGAAAGTTACTTAAGGCGAGTCCACTCAAAACCAAGAGCAAACTTTCATATTAAAGAGTGAAAAAAAGCTTTTATTAAGATTCAACTCAAAACATTCAAACTCATAAAATAAATTAATTTTATCTTATAGTTAATAAAATGTGGGTTATAATTGCAATTAAGCTAATTTTTAGAACTAAAGAAATCAAATTTCTGTGGTTTTTTATGTGTGTGTGTTAGTCGCTCAGTCATGTCCAACTCTTTGCAACCCCACAGACTGTACCCTACCAGGCTCCTCTGTCCATGGGATTCTCCAGGCAAGAATACTGGAGTGGCTTGCCATTCCCTTCTCCAGAGGATCTTCCCGACCCAGGGAATGAACCCTGGTCTCCTGCACTGCAGGCAGATTTTTTACCATTTGAGCCACAGGGAAGTCCCATTTTTTAATATATTTAAAATAAAAATTGGTCTTCAGTCGCTAAGTTGTGTCCAGCGCATTGCAACCCCATGAACTGCAGGACAAGACTGCAGGACACCAGACTTCCCTGTCCTGCAGCCATAAAATACAACACGCACCCCTCAGAATCACCAGGAAGATCTTTTTTGAACAAAAATAGTAGTAGTATTCATTACTTTTTTCTCAACTACATCTCATAATTCGTTGACATTCATATCAGTCTCTTCTGAAGCAACTCTGCTGGCCGCATTCTCTGCATTTGCCTCCTTCCAGTTGTTCACTGGTCTCATTGTCTGACCTGGGAGGCTCTGCACCATCACTTTCACTGACTTCATGAAAGCCTGCATCTTTCTCAAGATGTGCAGTTTGACTTCATCATCAACTTGCAATGTGTTTATGTTGTACTGTCATATTAACACACCCAATAATCAGTGAGAACTGAGCAAGAAGGAGGAAAGAAAAGGAACCGATGTTTGAGAGCAGGTTAATTTGAGAGATGGTCAGTTCATTACTCTGCATTTCCTTTCCTGGCATATTGACTTAACCTTTCCTGTGCAACTTCGTAAACTTTGTAAAGAATCAGATAATAATGTAAATGCTGGGAACCCCAATGTCTGCACCCTCCTCAAATGCAGTGGAACTTTGTCTACACCATATTAATAATCAGAAGAGAATTTTGGAGGTGGGATCCCAGCTACACTGCAGCATTCAAAGACTTTTTCCTGTATTGATTCCATCAGCTCCAGCTTTTGTCACTCAGCTCCTTGAAGAGATCTGGAAATCAACACAGCCAATATACCTTTCCAATCACTGATGCAAGCCTACAGCTTTGAGGAAATGAAGCTCAGAGTGAAAGCTGGTTGGTGTTTTGCAGTGCTGACATGGGTCATGGAGTTAGTCAGTTGACTAACTTTCTTCTAAAAAAAAAAGAAAAAGAAGGAAAAAGAAGCTGCAGCAGTCACTTGTTAATTCATTCAAAACAAAACAAAAAACAAACCAGACTGCTTTCCTGAGAATGAGCATAAAAGTATGTGCATTTGGAATGCAGGAAATGATAAAACTCCTAGACTTCCTAAGATACTCTTTGATAGTCAATGGTGATAGAATGCAGATAGAAAATGTTGAAGATCTACAATTAAACCAGATTTCAATTTTCTACTCAGAGAAGGGATGATGATGTATTGCCCTGATTTGGGTTTCATCATTTCATCCATTAGATAAAGAAGCTGAAAGGTCACCTAACTTCTGTTATTGTTGTTCATTTGCTATGTCATGTCTGACTCTTTCGTGACCCCATGGACTGTAGCTCGCAAGGCTCCTTCTGTCCATGGGATTTCCCAGGCAAGAATACTGGAGTGGGTTGCCATTTCCTTCTCTAGGGGATCTTTCCGACCCAGGGATTTGAACTCAGGTCTCCTGCATTGGCAGGAAAATTCTTTACCAATGAGCCATGAGGGAAGCCCATCTAACTAGAGGCAGTCAAATATCCAAGTTTAGAGAAAGGTGACTACTCCCTATGATAATGTAAGTTTTTGTCGAAAAATAAGAATTTAGTCTGCCAGGATTTTGAAAAAATATGTAGGCTTCGTGAGACATACACACACACACTCAAAACAATACCACCTGGCATGATAAGGTTGAGAGTTTTATAATGCAGACATTATTTCAACAAATATTTATTCAGTTCCTCCTACGTACCATGTATGTTAATTAATGTTCAGGTCTGAGATAATGAGACAAAATTTGGTTCTTGGCCTTATGGAACCTAGAAATAGAAATAATGGCAAACTACAAAAAGTGTTAGGAAAGGAATAAGCAGGCTTTGGGGAGAGTGTGGCTGATAAGGCCAAGGAGGGAGGCACCACTTTATGTAAATCAGAAAGATCAGAAGACGCTAGATATGCAGAGCATTAGAGAGTATCCAACGTGGAAAATGGGCTTCCCTGGTGCTTCGGACAGTAAAGAATCTGCTTGCATTGCAGGAGACCTGGCTTCAATCCCTGAGTCAGAAAGATCCCCTGGAGAAGGGAATGGCAACCTACTCCAGTATTCTTACCTGGAAAATTCCATGGACAGAGGAGCCTGGTGGGCTCCATGGAGTCGCAAAAGACTTGGACATCACTGAGCGACTAACACTCACAAGGTAGAAAGCAGAAACGGCAGCCTCAGAGAGGGAGAGCTGGATACAATCAAGGAACTGTCAAGTCAGTACGTTGGCATGGAGCTCGGCTGAGATGAAGCTAGAGGATTAGGCAGGGGCTAGATTTTTACAAAGCTTTGTGGAACATGAAAATTCACTTGACTTTTATTCCAAGAGTTGAAATTTTATGCTAAGACTTTTAAAGAGAAGAGTAGCAGAAAAGCAACTCATTGCTATGTGAAAGACCAAGCAGAGAAATAAAACAAGGAAGACAGAACAGGAGCCCACTGGTCTGGACAACTGGATCAGTGGACGACAACTGACCTCTGGTCATTTTGCTATGTCAGTGTCATTTCAAATGCCACTTAAATGTAATCACAATCTACAACTTGCTTATTTTTTAAGTTAAAATAAATGCCATGTGAAAATCCTCACCAATTACCAAGTTGTTCTTAAATATCCTTGAGATTCACTAATAAATATGTAGACAGTATGTAAATTTTTCTTTTTGGTCTAGTTTTTTTTGAAACTGAGCTTAAATTAATACACAGTGAAATGCACACATCATTAAGTCCTAAAAAGCACAGATATTCTAAGAAGCACTCCCCCAACCCCTGCTAAAGATAATATTATAGCCTTGTCCAGTCAGCCCTATCCTTATCTACAACCCCTCCCCTGATCACAACAATCATGCTGATTTCTACTCCATGGACTAGTTTTGCCAGTTCTTGAACCTCATATACACAGAATGCTACAGTATATATTCTTTGGTGTCTGGACTTCTCTTCCTATATGTTTTTGAGATTCATCTCTATTGTGACATGTATTTGTAATTTGTTCCATTTTGCTATCTATTCTCCTACTGATAAACATTTGAATTGATTCTAGTTTAGGTCTCTTGGAGGAGAAGCGGGTGACAGAGGATGAGATAGCTGGATGGCATCACTGACTCAACGGACATGAGTTTGTGCAAACTCATGAGATAATGAAGGATAAGGAAGCCTGGCATGCTGCAGTCCATGGGGTCCCAAAGAGTAGGAAACGACTGAGCGACTGAACAACAAAAGAAAGAAAACGGCTAAAAACATCGGTTTGAGTCCTCTTATGAATATGTGTTTTTCTGTTGGGTAAATATCTAGGAATGGACCTGCTGAATCATAGGGTAAGTATACGATTGATTTCATAGAAAAGACTTCCAACTTACAAAGTCATTATATCAATTTCTACTTCCTTAAACAGCATATGAGAGTCCACTTGAATCTACATATATCAACATTTGATGTTGTCTGTCTTTTTCAATTTAGCCATTAGTAAATGGCTGTGATCAGATCAGATCAGATCAGTCGCTCAGTCGTGTCTGACTCTTTGCGACCCCATGAACTGCAGCACGCCAGGCCTCCCTGTCCATCACCAACTCCCGGAGGTCACTCAGACTCACATCCATCGAGTCAGTGATGCCATCCAGCCATCTCATCCTCTGTCGTCCCCTTCTCCTCCTGCCCCCAATCCCTCCCAGCATCAGAGTCTTCTCCAATGAGTCAACTCTTCACAAGAGGTGGCCAAAATACTGGAGTTTCAGCTTTAGCATCATTCCTTCCAAAGCAATCCCAGGGCTGATCTCCTTCACAATGGACTGGTTGGATCTCCTTGCAGTCCAAGGGACTCTCAAGAGTCTTCTCCAACACCACAGTTCAAAAGCATCAATTCTTTGGCGCTCAGCCTTCTTCACAGTCCAGCTCTCACATCCATACATGACCACAGGAAAGACCATAGCCTTGACTAGATGAATCTTTGTTGGCAAAGTGATGTCTCTGCTTTTGAATATGCTATCTAGGTTGGTCATAACTTTCCTTCCAAGGAGTAAGCGTCTTTTAATTTCATGGCTGCAGTCACCATCTGCAGTGATTTTGCAGCCCAGAAAAACAAAGTCTGACACTATTTCCACCGTTTCTCCATTTCCCATGTAGTGATGGGACCAGATGCCATGATCTTCGTTTTCTGAATGTTGAGCTTTAAGCCAACCTTTTCACTCTCCACTTTCACTTTCATCAAGAGGCTTTTTAGCCCCTCTTCACTTTCTGCCATAAGGGTGGTGTCATCTGCATATCTGAGGTTGTTGATATTTCTCCCAGCAATCTTGATTCCAACTTGTGTTTCTTCCAGTCCAACATTTCCCATGATGTACTCTGCATATAAGTTAAATAAACAGGGTGACAATATACAGCCTTGACGTACTCCTTTTCCTCTTTGGAAATGGCTGTGAAGTGGTATCTTAATAGGGCTTTAATTTGTATTTCCCTAATGAACAATCATCTAACATCTTTTCATATGCTTCCCAGCCATTCATATTATCTTCCTTTATGCAGTCTCTGTTTAGGTCTTTGGTTTCCATTTGTATTAGATTGTCTTTCTGTTGCTTACCTGTAGGAGCTCTTTATATACTCTGGATGTGAATACATAAGTCTTTTGTGAGATATATGAATTACAAGTATTTTCTTTCAGTAGATGACTTTCCCTGTTAGTTTCATAATGATATCTTTTGCAAAGCAAAACTTTTAAATTTTGGTGAAGTTTCATTTATCTTTTTTTGCAATTGTTGGTGCTTTTATATTCCTTTTAAGAAGTCTCTGGGACTTTCCTGGTGGCTCAGTAGTAAAGAATCTACCTGCCAACGCAGGAGACACTGGTTCAATCCCTGGTCCAGGAAGATCCCTGGAGAAGGAAATGGCACCCCACTCCGGTATTCTTGGCTTGATATCCCCATGGACAGAGGATCCTGGCAGGCTTCAGTCCATGGGGTCACAAAGGAGTCAGATACAACTTAGTACTGAACAAGAAGAAGAAGAAGCCTCTGATCAGCTCAAAGTACCAAAGACATTCTTCTACATTATCTTCTTGATTTAAGTCTCAGTATATAATTTGTTTTGAATTATTACATATAGTGTTAGGTAGCTGTCAAGGTTAAATTTATTCATAATTTTATTCAGGTTTTCTGGTCTATTGATTTTAAACTTTATTTTTGCCACTGAAATGCCTTGGCACCTTTGTCAAAAAGTTTATTCCTATGTATTCATAAACTGATGCTACTGTAAATAGGACTTTTAAAATATGCATTTTCTATTATAATTGTTTCCTGTTGTACAGAAGTAAAACTGATTTTTATATTAACCTTTTATCCTATAACTTAAAAATTCAATGATTGATTCTAATATATTTTGTAGATTTCTTAGGATTTTCTAAATAAATAATCAAATTATTTAAATAAAATAAAAATTACTTCTTCTTTGCCTATTACATTTTTTTTGCCTAATTGTACTGACCAGAACAACCATCACAATTTTTAATAGATACAGTTTTATATTTTTACATAGATAAAATAATTAAATGAAAAATTATAATAAATGGACATCCCTTTATGATGTTACCAATCATAAAAGAAAAATCTTTTGATCATTAAGTATGAAGTTAGTAGTAGATTTTTCACAGACGCCTTTCATCAAACTGAAGAAGTTCCATTTTATTTCTACTTTAATGAAGAAGAATTTTTGAAAATTATGAATGGCTGTTGCTTTTTCTATCTCTATTGATAATATGATTTTTTCCTATATTTTGATAATTTAGTCAATAACAATGATTGACTTTTAATTTTTAAATCAACTTTGCATTCTTAGGATAAATTCCAATTCCTTCTTATTTATTACTGGACTTGACTTGAAATTTTATTAAAGAATTTTGTGTCTATGTTCATGAGAGATATTTGGCCTATAATTTTTCTTCCCTGCAATATCTTTGTCAGATGTTATCAGAATTAGTCTATAACCATATCTGTATAGTCTTACAGAACCAGTTGGGACATGTTCCCTTCTTTTCTACCTTTTTTTTAAAAATTTTGTATAAGATTGATATTATTTCTCCTTAAATGTTTGATGAAAGATACCAGTGAAATCATCTGAGCCTCAAGATTTCTTTCTACAGAAGCATTCAATTACAAATTTGATTCCTATTTAATCTTTAAATCAATCTTAGTGAGCAGTGGTTTGTGAAGAATTTGACCATTCTACATACATTGGTGAATTTATTGGCATAATTTCTTCACAATATCCCCTTAATGTCCTTTTAATGTATTTAGAACCTATAAGAGTAGTTCATCTTTTTTTCCTGATGTTGATAATGTGTGTGTTCTCTCTTTTTCCCTTGATTAGTCTTGCTGGAAGCTTATCAATTTTATTAACCTTAAAAATAACAATAAGGGCAAGTCCAATACCAGTTTCTCCCTCATGACTAGAACTAGAAATTCATTATCTACAGTTGGCATCTATATCAATCCCCCAAGTATAATACCAACCATCTTGGACCATATGTACATATTATCCTTAAATTAAATAGAATTTAGCTAAAGCAAATTTTAAAATTGGCATATTTTATAAGTTCAGTGATATAATCCTCACAGTAACATTATGAAATATTATTGCATCCATTTGAAAGATGAGAAAACCAAAGCTTAGAAAAATTAAGCAATTACCAAGGTCATAAAAACTAGTTCGGATCCACAGTCATGTCCTGATTCTAACACCCATGAACTTTCCACTCAACCATGAAGTTTCCATGAACAAATGATTCAGGATCATATTATCAGCACTGAAGTAGCCTACATTTAGAAAGGTATTGTCCTCATAAAACTGGCCTAAATGTAGCCGGAAAAAGGAAAGTAACAGGAAAAAAATGTCCCTTGGTTTTTTTTCCCATGGCCAAGAAGCATCACATAGCACTGAATAAAATGTTACTGTTGATGAAAATTACAGAAAGCAATATTTTGGCCAAATCTACATGAATGTAGTTTTTTTTTTTTTTTTTACTTATTGATGATCAATCATTTTCCTACTGGGTTTCTTCTCTAAATTGCCAATTGTTTATTTTTTAATAAAATTTTTAACCTTTACTTCAAAAATTATGATTGATAAGGCTGGGAAATGTTACTTACAAGATTATGCCATGCTATATTTAATAAAAAATCATGCCATTTCTGTTTATCTAATAATGGGTCCTTATAGAGCTATGCTTTCTCCTCTGCCTTGACATTTATTTCCTTAGTCAAGAAATACTAGAGTTCACAAAGATGTACTGCAGCCATGAAATGAAAAGACGCTTGCTCCTTGGAAGAAAAGTTATGACCAAAGTAGACAACATATTTAAAAGCAGAGACATTACTTTGCCAACAAAAGTCCATCTAGTCAAAGCTATGGTTTTTCCAGTAGTCATGTATGGATGTGAGAGTTGGACTATAAAGAAAGCTGAGCACCAAAGAATTGATGCTTTTGAACTGTGGCATTGGAGAAGATCTTGAGAGTCCCTTGGACAGCAAGGAGATCCAACTAGTCCATCCTAAAGGAAATCAGTCCTGAATATTCATTGGAAAGACTGATGCTGAAGCTGAAACTCCAATACTTTAGCCACCTGATGTGAAGAACTGACTCATTTGAAAAGACCCTGATGCTGGGCAGCTGCAACGGGCGCACTAAGCTAAGTGTGGCTGAAAGGAGCTACCCCACGTCCGAGGTCAGGGGCAGAAGCTGGGAGGACCCCATGCCCTAAGGGCAGCGGCCAAGAGGATTTACCCCACGTCAGAGGTCAGGGGCAGCGGCCGAGAGTGCCAGACTGCAAGGGTGCAGGAAGGGCCGAGAGGAACTACCCCACGTCTAAGGTCGGGGGGGCAGCCGAAAGGAGATACCCAGCGTCTGAGGTCAGGGGCGGCGGCCCGGAGGAGCTACCCCCACCCTCCTAAGCCCGAGGCCAGGGGTGGCTGCCGGGAGGAGCAACCCCATGACAGAGGCCAGGGACAGTGGCCGGGAGGACCAACCCCACGCTGTGGCTGCGCAGGCACAGGAGGGCCTAGAGGAGCTATTCCACGTTGAAGCTCAGGAAGGGTGGCGGTGAGGAGATACCCCTCCAAGGTAAGGAGCATTGGCTGTGCTTTGCTGGAGCAGCTGTGAAGACATACCCCACACCCAAGGTAAGAGAAACCCAAGTAAGATGGTAGGTGTTGCAAGAGCGGATCAGAGGGCAAACACACTGAAACCATACTCACAGAAAACTAGTCAGTCTAATCACACTAGGACCACGGCCTTATCTAACTCAGTGAAACTAAGCCATGCCCGTGGGGCAACCCAAGATGGGCGGGTCATTGTAAAGAGATCTGACAGAATGTGGTCCACTGGAGAAGGGAATGGCAAACCACTTCAGTATTCTTGCCTTGAGAACCCCATGAACAGTATGAAAAGGCAAAATGATAGGATACTGAAAGAGAAGCTCCCCAGATCAGTCAGATCAGATCAGATCAGTTGCTCAGTCATGTCCAACTCTTTGCGACCCCATGAACTGCAGCACGCCAGGCCTCCCTGTCCATCACCAACACCCGGAGGTCACTCAGACTCATGTCCATCGAGTCAGTGATGCCATCCAGCCATCTCATCCTCTGTTGTCCCCTTCTCCTCTTGCCCCCAATCTCTCCCAGCATCAGAGTCTTCTCCAATGAGTCAACTTTTCTCATGAGGTGGCCAAAATACTGGAGTTTCGGCTTTAGCATCATTCCTTCCAAAGCAATCCCAGGGCTGATCTCCTTCACAATGGACTGGTTGGATCTCTTTGCAGTCCAAGGGACTCTCAGGAGTCTTCTCCAACACCACAGTTCAAAAGCATCAATTCTTTGGCGCTCAGCCTTCTTCACAGTCCAGCTCTCACATCCATACATGACCACAGGAAAGACCATAGCCTTGACTAGATGAATCTTTGTTGGCAAAGTGATGTCTCTGCTTTTGAATATGCTATCTAGGTTGGTCATAACTTTCCTTCCAAGGAGTAAGCATCTTTTAATTTCATGGCTGCAGTCACCATCTGCAGTGATTTTGGAGCCCAGAAAAAGAAAGTCTGACACTGTTTCCACTGTTTCTCCATCTATTACCCATGTAGTGATGGGACTGGATGCCATGATCTTCGTTTTCTGAATGTTGAGCTTTAAGCCAACCTTTTCACTCTCCACTTTCAATTTCATCAAGAGGCTTTTTAGTTCCTCTTCACTTTCTGCCATAAGGGTGGTGTCATCTGCATATCTGAGGTTATTGATATTTTTTTGATTCCAACTTGTGTTTCTTCCAGTCCAGCATTTCTCATGATGTACTCTGCATATAAGTTAAATAAACTTGGTGACAATATACAGCCTTGACGTACTCCTTTTCCTTTTTGGAACCAGTCTGTTGTTCCATGACCAGTTCTAACTGTTGCTTCCTGTCCTGCATACAGATTTCTCAAGAGGCAGATCAGGTGGTCTGGTATTCCCATCTCTTTCAGAACTTTCCACAGTTTATTGTGATCTACACAGTCAAAGGCTTTGGCATAGTCAATAAAGCAGAAATAGATGTTTTTCTGGAACTCTCTTGCTTTTTCCATGATCCAGCGGATGTTGGCAATTTGATCTATGCTACTGGAGATCAATGGAGAAATAACTCCAGAAAGAATGAAGGGATGGAGCCAAAGCAAAAAGAATACCCAGCTGTGGATGTGACTGGTGATAGAAGCAAGGTCCAATGCTGTAAAGAGCAATATTGCATAGGAACCTGGAATGTCAAGTCCATTAATCAAGGCAAATTGCAAGTGGTCAAACAAGAGATGGCAAGAGTGAATGTCGACATTCTAGGAATCAGCGAACTGAAATGGACTGGAATGGGTGAATTTAACTCAGATGACCATTATATCTACTACTGTGGGCAGGAATCCCTCAGAAGAAATGGAGTGGCCATCATGGTCAACAAAAGAGTCCAAAATGCAGTACTTGGATGCAATCTCAAAAATGACAGAATGATCTCTGTTCATTTCCAAGGCAGACCATTCAATATCACAGTAATCCAAGTCTATGCCCCAACCAGTAATGCCGAAGAAGCTGAAGTTGAACGGTTCTATGAAGACCTACAAGACCTTTCAGAACTAACACCCAAAAAAGATGTCCTTTTCATTATAGGGGACTGGAATGCAAAAGTAGGAAGTCAAGAAATACCTGGAGTAACAGGCAAATTTGGCCTTGGAATATGGAATGAAGCAGGGCAAAGACTAACAGAGTTTTGCCAAGAAAATGCACTGGTCATGACAAACACCCTCTTCCAACAACACAAGAGAAGACTCTACACATGGACATCACCAGATGGTCAACACCGAAATCAGATTGATTATATTCTTTGCAGCCAAAGATGGAGAAGCTCTATACAGTCAGCAAAAACAAGACCAGGAGCTGACTGTGGCTCAGATCATGAACTCCTTATTGCCAAATTCAGACTGAAATTGAAGAAAGTAGGGAAAACCACTAGACCATTCAGGTATGACCTAAATCAAATCCCTTATGATTATACAGTGGAAGTGAGAAATAGATTTAAGGGCCTAGATCTGATAGATAGAGTGCCTGATGAACTATGGACTGAGGTTCGTGACATTGTACACGAGACAGGGATCAAGACCATCCCTATGGAAAAGAAATGCAAAAAAGCAAAATGGCTGTCTGGGGAGGCCTTACAAATAGCTGTGAAAAGAAGAGATGCAAAAAGCAAAGGAGAAAAGGAAAGATATAAACATTTGAATGCAGAGTTCCAAAGAATAGCAAGAAGAGATAAGAAAGCCTTCCTAAGCGATCAATGCAAATAGAGGAAAACAACAGAATGGGAAACACTAGGGATCTCTTCAAGAAAATCAGAGATACCAAAGGAACATTTCATGCAAAGATGGGCACGATAAAGGACAGAAATGGTATGGACCTAACAGAAGCAGAAGATATTAAGAAGAGATGACAAGAATACACAGAAGAACTGTACAAAAAAGATCTTCACGACCCAGATAATCACAATGGTGTGATCACTGACCTAGAGCCAGACATTCTGAAATGTGAAGTCAAGTGGGCCTTAGAAAGCATCACTACAAACAAAGCTAGTGGAGGTGATGGAATTCCAGTTGAGCTATTCCAAATCCTGAAAGATGATGCTGTGAAAGTGCTGCACTCAATATGCCAGCAAATTTGGAAAACTCAGCAGTGGCCACAGGACTGGAAAAGGTCAGTTTTCATTCCAATCCCAAAGAAAGGCAATGCCAAAGAATGCTCAAACTATCGCACAATTGCACTCATCTCACACACTGGTAAAGTAATGCTCAAAATTGCCCAAGCCAGGCTTCAGCAATATGTGACCCGTGAACTTCCTGATGTTCAAGCTGGTTTTAAAAAAGGCAGAGGAACCAGAGATCAAATTGCCAACATCCGCTGGATCATGGAAAAAGCAAGAGAGTTCCAGAAAAACATCTATTTCTGCTTTCTTGACTATGCCAAAGCCTTTGACTGTGTGGATTACAATAAACTGTGGAAAATTCTGAAAGAGATGGGAATACCAGACCACCTGATCTGCCTCTTGAGAAATTGGTATGCAGGTCAGGAAGCAACAGTTAGAACTGGACATGGAACAACAGACTGGTTCCAAATAGGAAAAGGAGTACATCAAGGCTGTATATTATCACCCTGTTTATTTAACTTACATGCAGAGTACATCATGAGAAACGCTGGACTGGAAGTAACACAAGCTGGAATCAAGATTGCTGGGAAAAATATCATTAACCTCAGATATGCAGATGACACCACCCTTATGGCAGAAAGTGAAGAGGAACTAAAAAGCCTCTTGATGAAAGTGAAAGTGGGGAGTGAAAAAGTTGACTTAAAGCTCAACATTCAGAAAACGAAGATCATGAAATCCAGTCCCATCACTTCATGGGAAATAGATGGGGAAATGGTGGAAACTGTCAGACTTTCTTTTTCTGGGCTCCAAAATCACTGCAGATGGTGATTGCAGCCATGAAATTAAAAGACGCTCACTCCTTGGAAGGAAAGTTATGACCAACCTAGATAGCATATTCAAAAGCAGAGACATTACTTTACCAACAAAGGTTCGCCTAGTCAAGGCTATGGTCTTTCCTGTGGTCATGTATGGATGTGAGAGCTGGACTGTGAAGAAGGCTGAGCGCCAAAGAATTGATGCTTTTGAACTGTGGTGTTGGAGAAGACTCTTGAGAGTCCCTTGGACTGCAAGGAGATCCAACCAGTCCATTGTGAAGGAGACCAGCCCTGGGATTGTTTTGGAAGGACTGATGCTAAAGCTGAAATTCCAGTACTTTGGCCACCTCATGAGAAGAGTTGACTCATTGGAAAAGACTCTGATGCTGGGAGGGATTGGGGGCAAGAGGAGAAGGGGACGACAGAGGATGAGATGGCTGGATGGCATCACCAACTCGATGGTCATGAGTCTGAGTGAACTCCGGGAGTTGGTGATGGACAGAGAGGCCTGGCGTGCTGCGATTCGTGGGGTCACAAAGAGTCGGACACAACTGAGCAACTGATCTGATCTGATCTGATGCTGGGAAAGATTGAAGGTGGGAGGAGAAAGGGACAACACAGGAGGAGATGGTTGGATGGTATCACCAACTTGATGGACGTGAGTCTGAGTAAACCCCGGGAGTTGGTGATGGACAGGGAGGGCTGGCCTGTGCAATCCGTGGGGTCTCAAAGAGTCCGACACGACGGAGAGACTGAACTGATCAGATGTAGGATCAGCCTTGTGGTGGTTGGAAAGAGCTGGAGCCTGCTAACCACACTGGCACCCACATAGGCAGGAGACTCTATGCCAGGCAGCTGTGAGGGTGCCAAGGTCACCTGGGCTCCACCCCTCCTCTGCCTTCACCATCTACAGGTAAAGATCAGTTCAATTCAGTTCAGTCACTCAGTCACGTCCGACTCTTTGCGACTCCATGGACTGCAGCACACCAGGTCTCTCTGTCCATCACCAACTCCCAGAGTTTACTCAAACTTATGTCCATTGAGTCATTTATGCCAACAGGTAAGGACAGTGCTGTCTGAACAGGAAAGACATACAGACTGCCTCTAGGGGAAGAAAAATTCAATCCAAGTGAGTGTTACAGATGCATGGAAGAATTTTTGAAGACTCTGGGACATGAAGACATCATTTACCAACAATCAGGGTAGTCTAGCGGTGGTAGTAATTTAGTCACTAAGTCATGTCTGTCCAATTCTTGCGAGCCCAGGAACTGTAACCCATAAGTCTCCTCTGTCCACAGGATTTCTCAGGCAAGAGTACTAGAGTGGGTTGCCATTTCCTTCTCCAGGGGATCTTCCCAACCCAGGGATCAAACCCATATCTCTTGCATTGCAGATTTATTCTTTACTGACTGAGCCACCTGGGAATCCAATCAGGGGTCTAACTGTTTGTCATGTTGGGGACGAGATAAAGCATCAAGGACAGCCACATGGCAGTGAGTTTTGTGGTTATTGTTACCATATAAAAAGCTTTTACCAGTTAATTTCTCAGCAGCAATTGAGAAAAAAGCGCACATATGGGCTGGATGCATGAAAGAAACTAAATATACGTTTACAAAGTCACAAGGCTTACACATTCCTGTATTGGGCCAAAGGCCTCCAAAGACACCTCTTCTCTCTGTGGGGAGGTAGCCAGCTCCTCTGCAATGAACTTGCACTGCTAGCCTGTGCTATTGCAAATCCCATCTGTCATAAGGAGACTGAAGGAGGCTGAGTAACAACCACTGGTTCCCAGGTTGACTCTGACTGGTTAGGACAACCATCCCAGCTCTACTCAGAGGCTTCCTTTGCATCTCAAGCAACTGCCTCCCTAAATCATGTTATTCACTTCGAGAACTGAGAACTATATTTCAGCTTTAGCCACCATCCAACGAGGAAAACAATGGATGACTTAGTGGATGATGACTTCCAATCCCATGGTCTAAGGTCAGGCTGTGTCTCTGGTGGTTTGTACTTGGGCCCATGCTGGCTGACATTCTGGCTGACTGCACTCCGGTATCCCTGCTGCTGTGAACTTTCTAGATGTGTGTGCAACTGTTCACCAACCTTCTAGGACATGAATCTCCAGCAGGCCTCCCACTTCTCAGTCTGTGGCCATCAGGCAAGCATGCCATGCTGTGGTCATTGATTTGGCCTTGTCCAGAAGCCTGGCTCAAGGGAGGCTCTTTGAAACACACCCTTGTTTTTAAGAAGGATCTAAGTGGCATGCCATAATTTTTAAATACACAGGAGGCCATAATGAGGAAAAATCTTTTTTTAATTTACTTTTGTTTTAAAAATTTTAAGACAGTGAGTTTCTGAAGGTATAGATGTGTTATTTAGTCGCTCAGTCGTGCCTGACCCTTTATGACCCCACGGACGGTAGTCTGCCAGGCTCCTAGGGGCATGAAATTCCCAGGCAAGAGTACTGGAGTGGGTTGCCATTTCCCTCTCTGGGGGAATCTTCCAGATTCAGGGATCGAACTTGTGTATCCTGTATTGCAGGCGGATTCTTTACCACTGAGTCACCTGGGAACCCCAGATAGATCTGTACATAGAATCCAATTAATACCATAGGTGTAAACAGGAGAACCACTGCAAGAGGAGTATGTTGAATGAATATACTGCACGAATCTCACAGCAAAACACATGCCATGAAGGACAGTATTAAGGATGCAATAATCAAACACTCATGTTTCAGTAGGCAGCTCAGCTGGATGCATCTAGAGTCTGCTGTCATATAATGTAAGAAACAAGCACATTTGAATCAGCACGCGGTGGCCAGATTCTGTTTTGTTTCACTCTTGCTTTCCCATTGCTGCCAAAGGGGACAGAGACCAGTGTCTTCTGATCTTTCCCAGAGTCAGAGCTCAAGGAGGAATGGGCACTAAATCATCACATTTAGTTTTGCCCACACCTTAAAAGGTAGGCATTAGAAATCTCATTTTACAGATGAGTAAACTGAGGCAGAAACTCATGAAGCAATTTGCCCAAGATCACATCATTACAAAGTAATGGCGCCAGGCCAAACTCAGGTCTGTCTGAATCTGAAAATGATTCTTCTCTTTCTATCATAACTCATACTAAAGTGCTCTTAAGTATGAAATGTAGAGAAATCTAATGATTACAGAAGCAAATTTATTATTTTTTACCCCATGATAGGTCTTAAAATGGCATTCTTTGGGCAGTCAGCAATGCAAAGTTACAAATATAAAAAAATAAATAAATGCTCTAATCGAATAAGTGGTTAGACCAGAAATCCAAAAGTCTTAAACGTATCTAAGTGCCCTGGCTATCTTCTCCACAGGCACCGAGACGATGGGTGGGGATGCTTGGGGTTCTTCTGATGAGAAATGGTCTCATGCACTCCTCCTTCCAAATTGTCCCAGACACCTCTGATTATGTAAGAGACACTACTTAATAATTATGCATTAGGTACTTTCCTTAGTTGTATATGTCAGGCTTGTAATTAAGTGTCTATTTGAGTAGTAATTTGTTTAATGTCCACTGCTGTCCATCAGGGCTGCCAAGAATGGTTGTTCAAAATACTCAGTGCCCAAGGGCTCCCACCTGATGAAGGACACTTGCTTTCACTGACGATGCTCCGTACCCAGGACTGCATCTGCTGGGAGCAAGAGATACCTTTTCCTGATGGGCTTAAGGCACCATATGGCTTGCTGAGGCCGTGCTCTGTAAAGGCTGCTAGGACAGGAATAGTGTCTGCCTCCTCTCATACCACAAGCAGACCTGGCATATAATAGGTCTCCACGAAACACAGGTTGAATAAATGGCTGAATCACTAAAGAAATGCACAAATGAATACTTTCTGAAACACTTACAGGGTATTTGGAATTCTACCTAAGATGTGACAAAGGCCAGATCATGAAATATGTGGCAGCGTTTTTCTTTTTTGCTTTGTTCAGTCATGTGGAATCTTAGTTCTCTGACCAGGGATCAAACCGGCATCCCCTGCATCCCTGCACTGGAAGCACAGAGTCTTAAGCACTGAACCTCCAGGGAAGTCCCTCTGGATTTTATAGCTAAATCCTAACAACAGGAGGAGACAACCCTCTGACCATAAGACCAAGCAATGAGGTGACACGGGCAGTTCTTTGCTGGGCTCCCTGGCTCTACACAGTCAGCAAATGCCAGTCACTTTTCTTTTCCAGAAGGGAGTAATTTTGAAAGAAAGTAAATGGATTCTTGTCTTATTTGTAAGCTGTGGTAAAGAATATCCAGGCCAGAAACCTGAACATTTGATCAAAAAGCCATATCAGTGAAGGGCAAAAATATGAGCCATATATATATTTATATATTTTTTTTAACAAAGTTACTAATCACCATGGGATCTGAAGTCTGTCAAGTTTCCCCTAGCCTCTAGCTAGTAAATGAACCATAAAGAAAGCAATGTGTTTTGCCTCCCTTCCTCTCCTTATTCCTTGCTTTTGATGAAAAACTGTAGAGATTCTTATGGTCGGGAAAACTGAGGGAGATAATCCTATGAGAGAAAACCAACTGAAATTGAATCTATTTATTGGCAGAAATACGCACAAAGATGCTCCCAAATAAATTTTGACTTCTAAATATGTTTGCTTACAAAAACAAGTGAAGACTCAGGAAGGCCAAAGCTCTGGAGTAAAGAAGCTCATTGGTCTCTCCTCCCAGGAGTCCCCAGTTCCCAGCCCCCAGGCCCTACTCCAGGCTTCCAGGCAGAAAGGACCCGCACCCACAGTGTCATCTTGGTCTCTGCAGGCGTTATCAGGATTAACCAGCTCTGCAGGAGGAGTCCGAGAGAGGATCTAGTCACAAAGCACCTACTGGGTGCTCAGCACAGGACAAGTGGCTTCACAGCCTTTATCCCTTTCAATACTCACTACATCTTTGGGAGTTTTTTCTTTTTCCTTTTCACTTTAAGCAAAGCTTTGATTTTCAAGGCAAAAGTACATTTTTTTTTTTTACTTTCTGTTCTTGGCATAAATTTTAATTATTTCCAGGAGAACCAAGACCTCCTGAACCCCTTTCAGTGTCATCTAAAGCTTGAACTACCTCAATTTCTGGGTAAAATATCCATTCACAAATAAGTTGTGCAATTCGATCACCCTTTTTGACTTCAAACTTTTCTTTGCCAAAATTAAACAGAACAACACCAACATCTCTATAATCTTCATCTATGACACTTCATCTGGGACCCTCCTACCTCTTTGAAATGTTTTGCCAAGTTGGAATGTGGAGCTTCTCTCCCATAGCACCCAGAAGGAAGAGCTATCTGAATGTTGGTTTTCACAAGGACTTTCTCCATTGGTGGTATTGTGTAATCATGGACCCTGTACTGGTCATAGCCCGAGGCACACACGGACCCTGTGGTTGGGGCAGTGGTGTGCTCCCAGAGCTGGGCAAAGCAGAGCCTCATGCCTTCCTCCTCCACCACCAGGCCCCACCTGCTGGGGGAGATGACTTGAGCCTCTTGAGAGCTGAGCAAGGTGGGCAGAACATGAGCACAAGAGGGAGCAGGGGAAACAAGAGCCTTTGGGAGGTATTTTTAAACTCTTTCAAAACTGATGCCAGAGGCTGAAAAAGTACTCCATCACTCAAATTGATTTCTGAAAGCTCTTTCTAATTTTTTCCTTTTTTTCTTTAAAAAAGAAAGGGAGAAAGAAAAATGTAATTTTTGCCATAAAATTTTTTTTTATTAGAAAGATGGCCCACATTTTTTTACTCTCCTTTTTTTCTCTAAAAAAGGGAAGGCAGGGATTTCTAAAATCTTTTGTGTTTTGACACTTTTTTGATAATAATTTTTTTTTTTTTTTTTTAATATTAAATAATATATATTTTTAAATATTTTTGGTTTTTTTATTCATTTTTTTTTTTTTTTTTTTTTTTTTTTTTTTTTTTTTTTTTTTTTTTTTTTTTTTTTTTTTTTTTTTTTTTTTTTTTTTTTTTTTTTTTTTTTTCTCCTGGACAATGTCACGAACCTCATTCCATAGTTCATCAGGCACTCTATCTATCAGATCTAGGCCCTTAAATCTATTTCTCACTTCCACTGTATAATCATAAGGGATTTGATTTAGGTCATACCTGAATGGTCTAGTAGTTTTCTCTACTTTCTTCAATTTCAGTCTGAATTTGGCAATAAGGAGTTCATGGTCTGAGCCACAGTCAGCTCCTGGTCTTGTTTTTGCTGATTGTATAGAGCTTCTCCATCTTTGGCTGCAAAGAATATAATCGATCTGATTTCGGTGTTGACCATCTGGTGATGTCCATGTATAGAGTCTTCTCTTGTGTTGTTGGAAGAGGGTATTTGCTATGACCAGTGCATTTTCTTGGCAAAACTCTATTAGTCTTTGCCCTGCTTCATTCCGTATTCCAAGGCCAAATTTGCCTGTTATTCCAGGTGTTTCTTGACTTCCTACTTTTGCATTCCAGTCCCCTATAATGAAAAGGACATCTTTTTTGGGTGTTAGTTCTAAAAGGTCTTGTAGGTCTTCATAGAACCTTTCAACTTCAGCTTCTTCGGCGTTACTGGTTGGGGCATAGACTTGGATTACTGTGACATTGAATGGTTTGCCTTGGAAACGAACAGAGATCATTCTATCGTTTTTGAGATTGCATCCAAGTACTGCATTTCGGACTCTTTTGTTGACCATGATGGCCACTCCATTTCTTCTGAGGGATTCCTGTCCACAGTAGTAGATATAATGGTCATCCGAGTTAAATTCACCCATTCCAGTCCATTTTAGTTCGCTAATTCCTAGAATGTCGACATTCACTCTTGCCATCTCTTGTTTGACCACTTCCAATTTGCCTTGATTCATGGACCTGACATTCCAGGTTCCTATGCAATATTGCTCTTTACAGCATCGGACTTTGCTTCTATCACCAGACACATCCACAGCTGGGTATTCTTTTTGTTTTGGCTCCATCCTTTCATTCTTTCTGGAGTTATTTCTCCACTGATCTCCAGTAGCATATTGGGCCCCTACTGACCTGGGGAGTTTCTCTTTCAGTATCCTATCATTTTGTCTTTTCATACTGTTCATGGGGTTCTCAAGGCAAGAATACTGAAGTGGTTTGCCATTCCCTTCTCCAGCGGACCACACCCTGTCATATCTCTCCATCATGACCCGCCCATCCCAAGTTGCCCCTCGGGCATGGCTTAATCTCATTGAGTTAGACAAGGGTGTGGTCCTTGTGTGATTAGACTGACTAGTTATCTGTGAGAAAGGTTTTAGTGTATTTGCCCTCTGATGCCCTCTTTCAAGACCTACTGTCTTACTCGGGTTTCTCTTACCTTGGGCATGGGGTATCTCATCCCGGCTGCTCCTGGCTGCTCCCGGCCAGCAAAGCACAGCCATCGCACCTTACCTTGGACGAGGGGGTCTCTCCTCACCGCCGCCCTTCCTGACCTCGGTCGTGGGGTAGCTCTTCTCGGCCGTGCTTAGTGCACTGGCCCTCACCGCCGTCCTTCCTCGGTCGTGGGGGTTCCTCCTCTCGCCCGCTTTTTGGGCGCGACGGAGGCGGCGGGGCGCCCTTAAGGGGGGGGGGGGGGTGCTGGGAGGGAGTGGGTTTTTTTCTTTACTTGCTTCTGATAAGTAGGGTGGGGAGAAAAAAAAAAAAAAAAGAAAAAAAAAAAAAAAAAAGAACGACAAAAAAATAATGTTGTGATCATTCACACACAGACAGAGATACAGGAATGTGTGAAATGGGAGGAAAAAGGAACAAACAAAAAAAAAATAAATGAAGGTGGAGGAGGTGGAGGTGGAACTATTCCAAATCCTGAATGATGATGCTGTGAAAGTGCTACACTCAATATGCCAGCAAATTTGGAAAACTCAGCAGTGGCCACAAGATTGGAAAAGGTCAGTTTTCATCCCAATCCCAAAGAAAGGCAATGCCAAGGAGTGCTCAAACTACCAAACAATTGCACTCATCTCCCACGCTAGTAAAGTAATGCTCAAAATTCTCCAAGCCAGGCTTCAGCAATATGTGAACCGTGAACTTCCTGACGTTCAAGCTGGTTTTAGAAAAGGCAGAGGAACCAGAGATCAAATTGCCAACATCCGCTGGATCATGGAAAAAGCAAGAGAGTTCCAGAAAAACATCTATTTCTGCTTTATTGACTATGCCAAAGCCTTTGACTGTGTGGATCACAATAAACTATGGAAAATTCTGAAAGAGATGGGAATACCAGACCACCTGATCTGCCTCTTAAGAAATCTGTATGCAGGTCAGGAAGCAACAGTTAGAACTGGTCATGGAACAACAGACTGGTTCCAAATAGGAAAAGGAGTACGTCAAGGCTGTATATTGTCACCATGTTTATTTAACTTATATGCAGAGTACATCATGAGAAATGCTGGACTGGAAGAAACACAAGTTGGAATCAAGATTGCCGGGAGAAATATCAATAACCTCAGATATGCAGATGACACCACCCTTATGGCAGAAAGTGAAGAGGGGCTAAAAAGCCTCTTGATGAAAGTGAAAGTGGAGAGTGAAAAGGTTGGCTTAAAGCTCAACATTCAGAAAACGAAGATCATGGCATCTGGTCCCATCACTGCATGGGAAATAGATGGGGAAACAGTGGAAACAGTGTCAGACTTTGTTTTTCTGGGCTCCAAGATCACTGCAGATGGTGACTGCAGCCATGAAATTAAAAGACGCTTACTCCTTGGAAGGAAAGTTATGACCAACCTAGATAGCATATTCAAAAGCAGAGACATTACTTTGCCAACAAAGGTTCGCCTAATCAAGGCTATGGTCTTTCCTGTGGTCATGTATGGATGTGAGAGCTGGACTGTGAAGAAGGCTGAGCGCCGAAGAATTGATGCTTTTGAACTGTGGTGTTGGAGAAGACTCTTGAGAGTCCCTTGGACTGCAAGAAGATCCAACCAGTCCATTCTGAAGGAGATCAATCCTGGAATTTCTTTAGAAGGAATGATGCTAAAGCTGAAACTCCAGTATTTTGGCCACCTCATGCGAAGAGTTGACTCATTGGAGAAGACTCTGATGCTGGGAGGGATTGAGGGCAGGAGGAGAAGGGGACGACAGAGGATGAGATGGCTGGATGGCATCACTGACTCGATGGATGCGAGTCTGAGTGACCTCCGGGAGCTGGTGATGGACAGGGAGGCCTGGCGTGCTGCGGTTCATGGGGTCGCAAAGAGTCGGACACGACTGAGCGACTGATCTGATCTGATAGTGAGCCATTGGAGAAGGCAATGGCACCCCACTCCAGTACTCTTGCCTGGAAAATCCCATGGATGGAGGAGCCTGTTAGGCTGCAGTCCATGGGGTCGCTAAGAGTCGGACACGACTGAGCGACTTCACTTTCACTTTTCTCTTTTCATGCATTGGAGAAGGAAATGGCAACCCACTCCAGTATTCTTGCCTGGAGAATCCCAGGGACGGTGGAGCCTGGTGGGCTGCCATCTATGGGGTCGCACAGAGTCGGACACGACTGAAGCGACTTAGCATAGCATAGCATAGCATAGTGAGCCATTCACTGTGCAGGCCCTGGGAACATCTCAGTTCTGGAGATAATCAAGTCCCTGCTTTCATGGTGTGGACACAGATTTAAAAAAAAAAAACAACAGGTAAACAACTAGGATAATTATAGACTTAACTATGTGCTATGATGAGAAAAGCGTTGGAGTATTCAGAGTGGTTTTCCTGAACAAAGCCACCTTCAGGCTGAAACTCAAGAATAAGCAGGAGCTAGCCATGGTGATACCTTGGTCTGGGTGCCCACAGGACAAGACCCTGAGATGGATTCGAGTGCAAGTAGCTGCCTAGGAAGATGGTCCCAGTTAACATTGATGGAGAGTGAGACAGGGATGCGCAGGAAGCCAAGAAACCATATGACATCAAATAAGCTATTCTGTGGGCAGTAAGAACTCAATTCCACGGGGGAACTCTGGGAGACAGTGTAAAATACACGACTCAGACCTATCCCACCTAAGAGGCAAGGGAGCTGGGGTATTTATACACCATCTCCTGGAAATCGCTAGCCAAGGGCTGCTCTAGGGAGCAGGGTAAGCATTCATCCCCTACAAGCCCAATCTGTCCTGAGCATAGACAGAGAGGATTCTGGCAGCCAGCAGAAGCCTCAGAGAGAGAAGCAGGTATTGGTAGTTGGAAACTGATGTGCAGGACATAGTAAGTGCTGAAGAAATATGAGTGGGTTCTGATAGCATTTGAGAGCTGTGGGAGAAGGGTAAGTTCAAAGCCAAGGAAGAAACAAACAAGAATGTCTCATGTTGAGGGGGCTGTCAAGAGTTGACCTCTGAAATCAAAAGTCTGGGTTAAAGTCAGATGGTTTAGGTACAAATGCCGGTTTGGGGACATGTTGGCTGTGTGATGTCGGGAAAAATGATTATCTTCTCTCAGCCTCAGTTTCCTCATCTGGATAAGAAAACTAATAAGAGTTCTGACCTCACAGGTATGTTGTGAAGATTCAATGGGACAAGTCCTTTACAGCCACTAACACAATCCCTGACATGCTTGACATGATCAATAAATGATATCCTTTTGCATTATCATCAAAAGGATAGGGTTGCTGGAATGTAGGAAGTAGGAGTTTGGGGGAGGGGAGCAGGACATGAGGGGAAGAGGCGACAGGGGTCAGATCATGCAAGGTCTGAAGACTCTGGATTATTCCTGAGATGTGCTGCAAGTCACTGCAGAGTTTGAAGCTATAGAGTCACCTGATATCATCATTCTAGAATGTCCTACTTGTCAAAGGGCCTCTCTGGTGGCTCAGAGCGCCTGCCGAGCAGGAGACAAGGATTTGATCCCTGAGTTGGAAAGATTCCCTAAAAGGAAATGGCAACCCACTCTGTATTCTTGCCTGGGAAATCCCATGGACAGAGGGAGCCTAATGGACTACAGTCCATGGAGTTGCAAAGAGTTGGACACAACTTAGCGACTAAACAACAACTCTTCAAAGGCTTGAAATGCGTTTTCTACTTCTGTATCCCAGTGCTAACTCTGCTGCTGGCATAAAAGGAAGGTGCTATTTAGCAGTAATTAGCAGACTCCAGAGGCGGATGGGTGGAAAGAAGCATTGGCTTGAATCACCCAACAACTGCATACACTTGGCTGTAGAATGATCTGCTTCATTTGCCTTCAGCAGACTTAACTTCCTAATTAAGTTGGCTCCAGCCAACATTCAAATGACTTTGCATTTTCCAAGTAGATGCCAAAAGAGGCCAGAGAGATGGCCCCCAAAGCCAGTGGGAGAAATGAGGAAGCAGGTCTGGAATGAAATACATGCTATGGAGACCCTCATGGGAATAACGTATGTACATACACGAGTTCTAGCCAAAAGGGAAAAGAAACCACACTGGTTCTAAGGATATGCACACTAGATATGAATCTGAGAAAACACAAAGAAAGGACTTAGTGTGGTTCTAAAGCCAAAAGATAATGTTTCCATGGCAGGTGCCCAGCTGAGGCTGGGACTGGGACAGTTTCCAGAGAATGGGATTGCAGAACAGTATTATCTTATATTTATCTACCTATGTCCCTTCCTCCTTCCATCTATCTATATCCCAAAAGATGTCCACTACAGAAGACATGTGGTTATCTGAATTTATATTTTTAGAACATATCTAACATCTTGAATGAAACCTGGGTCCAAATTTGGAAGACTGAGTTAAAAGTCAATGATTTGAAACAGTGATAAAAGAAACACCCACACAAACTCTCTGCCTATCCAACAATTATTCCTTTATAATTCAAGTCCATTCTACCATCACGGGCCAAGAACAAGATCTCTGATGAGTCTAGGGCCCTCACATCCACCAGAAGTCATTACATGCAATGGGAGAGAGAATGGAGAGTAGAGGACATTTCATAATGATTAAAGAAAGGGTCAGACAACAAGAATATACAGCAATCATAAATGTGTGAGTACCAATAGAAAGCACTCCAAAACACAGGAAGCAAAACCAGCAGAACAAAAAGGAGAAACAGGCGAAATCCATAGTCATAGTGAACACCATCAAACTCTTGATTGATAACAATGAGACAAAGAAAAAGAATAAGAAGTCTCTGAACGACAACATCTTAATTAACACACATGGAATGCCACACCCAACAAATTCAGAATATGTTTTTGGGTGTGAATGAAATATCCACCAAGATAAAGAATATGCTAGGTAATAAAACAAATCTCCATAAATTTCAAAAGACTGAAATTTTCATGAGTATGGTTTCCAGTCACAATAAAACTAAGTTAACAATTCATTACATTAAAATAGCTGGGAAAGTCTCCAATATTTGGAAATTTAAAAATTCACTTCTGAATAACACATAGACAAAGAAAAAACCACAGGGATGTTAGAAAATATTTTGAACATAATAACAATAAAAATATAATATAACAAATTTTGTGAGGTATAGCTAAAATAGAGACATTTATAGCTTTAAATGCTTACATTAGAAAGGAAAAAAATCTTTAAACAATTATTATTTAAATTTCTAACTTCAGCTAGAAAAGTATGAGCAATTTAAACATAATTAAAAGCAAGGAAACAATGAAAATAAGAACCAAAATCAACAATGCAGAAAAGACATAAAAATAGAAAAATAAAGACAGAGTAGGTTGTTTGAAAAGTTTAATAAAATCAATAAACTGCAAGTAAGTTAATCAAAGAAAAAAAGGATCAGAAACAAATTACTAAATCAGAAATGGAAGCAGGCCTAGCACCACCAATCTTAACAGACATGAAAAAGTCAATAAGGTAATATTATGAACACCTTTATGTTAACAAACTCAACAGTATAGATAAATGTACAAATTACTTTAAAATCACAATTTCTCAAAAGTGACATAAGGGAGTTTCACTTCCACACTGGCAAATGAGAAGCTCTGGGGACCCTGCTGCTAAGCCGCTTCAGTCGTGTTCGACTCTGTGTGACCCCATAGACAGCAGCCCACCGGGCTCCCCCGTCCCTGGGATTCTCAAGGCAAGAACACTGGAGTGGGTTGCCATTTCCTTCTCCAATGCATGAAAGTGAAGAGTGAAAGTGAAGTCGCTCAGTCGTGTCCGACTCTTAGCGACCCCCTGGACTCCAGCCTACCAGGCTCCTGCATCCATGGGATTTTCCAGGCAAGAGTACTGGAGTGGGGTGCCATTGCTTCCAAGCTAAACTGGAAAAAAATTACTAAAAATATAATCAAGTCTCTGGAAGTGATCCTAAGAGCACATAGCAAATGAAGAAATAGTCATTTAAGAAGACACTAAAACTCAGAGGGACAGTGAAAATCTCTGGCATCAGAACCTCAATCCATTCTGGCTCCTTCCCTCCCAGCCTAGTGTGAAGGAAGGTCCATCTCAGATGGATACAGCCTAGAACACAGGGCTGCCCCTCCCTCTTCTCACAGCTCCTAGTCTAGGGCAATGGTATCCTGCTGGGAGAGATAGGCTGTTGGTATTCATCACCCTGAAGGTCAGAAGCTACTGTGCTCCCCTCCTTCCAGTGGCCAAGTCCTAGGCATGAGCATCACTCAGAAGGAACCTGTCATTGTCCCTATCTTCAGCTCCAGAAACAAGGCTTGGGAAGACACATCTTAAAACAGAGAACCCTGGAGCTCTTCTCAAAGGAACTGACTTTATTTGAACATGGTAAGGTTCAAGCCTAAGGGTGCACTCAGAAACACTCGAGGTTGTGATGAAAAGCAATTAAGAGGAAAATGGGAGCTTCACTAGAGATACGAACTAAATAATACATGTTAACTCTTCTTTTCAAATTCTGTTGATTGAGTGTAATCCCAATTATAATGCCAGAAGACTTTCTTATGAAAATTCATAAACTGATTCCACAGCATATATTTTGGAAAAGTAAAGAACCTATAATTGCCAAAGTAACCTTGAGAAAAAAAAAAAAGAACAAAGATGAAAGACTCCAGCTGCCGGACTTCAACAGACCTACCATAAAGCTACAGTAATCAATACAGTGCAGTTCTAGAAAAAGGGTAGGCAGACAGATTAATGACCAGTATAGAGAGTACCGAAATAGAACCACACTTGTATGGTCTATCAATTTCTGCAAAGGCACTAAAGCTACATGTGAAAGGAAAAATTGTTCCAATAAATGGTGCTAAAAATTGATATAAATGCAAAAAATATTAACTTTTAAACACTGTCCCACACAATGAACAAAAAACTTGTTCATTTGGTTTTAAATATAAAACCCAAACCATAAAGCTTTTGAAGAAAACATATGAAAACAAGTTTATAACTGGAAGGTGGGAAAGATTTCTTACATAGAACGCAGAAAGCAATAACCACAAATGAAAAAAGTGACAAGTAAGATTTAATCAAAATTTAAAACTACTACTCATCAACAGATACTATTAAGAAAATGAAAAGGAAAGCCACTGATGGGAGAACATACTCACAAAACATTTATTTGACACAAGGCTTCTAAACAGAATATGAAAAAACATCACCGGTTAATCACAAATAGACAAAAATAATTAATGGAAAATGAACAGACACTGCACCAAGGAAGATAGAAGAACAGCCAGTAGGCAAATGAAAATGTCAGTGACGTCGTTAGTATTAGGGATACTACAATGAGACACTGTACATACCCACCAAAATGACTACGCAAACAAGAAACACCAGTAACAGCAAATGTTGGTGAAGACCCAGTGTGCCTGAAATTTTCATACATTGCCAGGGAGACTGTAAACTAGCACAAGCATTTTGTGAAAATATCTGGCAGTTTCTTCAAATGTTAAACACATCCTAATGTTTTTACGTTAGCAATATCACTCACAGATATTTAGCCAAGATAAATGTCAGCACAGTTCATTAAAAGAACTGTATGCAAATGTTCATAGCAGCTTAATTCACAATTGAAATAAACAGAAAGACAAAAAACCTGTGGAATATTCATTACAATGAAATACATTGCAGCAATTAAAAAAAGAATAAATTATGAATACTTAAAACAATGTGGATGAACTTCAAGATATTATACGGAGCAAAAACTGCCAGACTCAAAAAGAATACACTGCATTATTCCATTTAGATGAAGTTCTAAAGTAGGCAAAGCTAATCTAAAGGTTGAAAAAAAAAAACAGTACAGTGGTTATTTCAAGAGAATGAAGATTGGAAATGAACATAAAGAACCTTCTGAGGTGATGGAAATGCCTTAGATTGAGATAGGAATATGGGTTATATAATGAGTCCACTTCTCAAGACCGAATGGCAATGACTTATGCATTTCAATGTAAATTTTACCTTAAAATGCTAAACTAATTTTTTTAAAGATATACTACCATGTGTAAAATATAAAGCTAGTGGGAACCTGCTATGAAGCAAAAGGGGCTCAACTCGGTGCTCTGTGATGACTTAGATGGGACGGGTGGGGCCAGGGGTGAGGGAGAGCCAAGAGGGAGGGGATATATGTATACATCAGCTGTTCACTTCATGTACAGCAGAGATGAATGCAGCGCTGTAAAGCAGTTATGCTCCAATAAAAAGAACTGTCAGCATTCTTCAGTGGTGGTAGGAAATGGGCAGAGAAAAACAGGAAGGAAGAAGGGCAGATTTCTTGTACTTGGAGCATGTGGGGATTCATTAGCTCTGTTTTCTTTTATATGTCTGAATTTCTTTATAATAAAAAATTTAAAAAGAAAAACAGAAATAAAAAGGCATTAGGCTTTAATTACAACCTTTAATCTGACTGTGATCTTTTTTTTCATGGAAGTTAAATGGTGAGCCAAGTCTTTGAGGGAGAGTATTTTTAATTAATTAAATAGTAACCATTTCTAAAAATACTCTATTTATTCAGACCAAGAACCTGAAGAGTGGATGAGTTTAACATATGAAAGATCAATTTCTTCCATATATTTGCCTAATTATCTTAGAATGGGGCTCTCAGCCTGGACATCATTGACATTTGGGGCTGGATCCTTCTTTGTCGTGAGGACGGACCTCTGCACTGTAGGATGTTTGGCAGCATCCTTGGCCTCGACAGAGGAGATGCCAGTAATACCCTCTACACATGCCCTTGTGACAACCACAGATGTCTCTGGACTTTGCTAATGTCCCCTAGGGGGCAAAATTGTCCAGTTGAGAACTACTGCCCAAGAATACTCATTCCCCACCAAGACCATATATTATATAGCCCTCATTGTTCAGTCGCCCAGTCCTATCCAACTCTTTGAGACCCCATGGACTGCAGCACGCTAGGCCTCCCCACTCCTCACCATCTCCCAGAGTTTGCCCAAGTTCATGTCCATTGCATTGGTGATGCCATCCAGCCATCTCATTCTCTGATGTCCTCTTCTCTTTCTGCCCTTAGTCTTTCCCAGCATCAGGGACTTTTCCAGTTGGTCGGCTGTTCGCATCACGTGACCAAAATACTCGAGTTTCAGCTTCAGCATCAGTCCTTCCAGTGAGTATTCAGGGTTGATTTCCCTTAAGATTGACTGGTTTGATCTCCCTGCTGTCCATCAGACTCTCAGGGGTCTTCTCCAGCACCACAGTTTAAAGGAATCAATTCTTTGGCGCTCTGCCTTCTTTATGGTCCAGCTCTCACAACTATACATGACCCCTGGAAAGACCATAGCCTTAACTATAGGAACCTTTGTCAGCTGAGTAATGTCTCTGCTTTTCAACATACTGTCTAGGTTTGTCATAGCTTTCCTGCCAAGAAGCAAACGTCTTCTGATTTCATGGCTGCAGTCACCATCTGGAGTGATTTTAGAGCCCAAGAAGAGGAAATTTGTCACTACTTCCCCATTTTCCCCTTCTATTTGCCATGCAGTAATGGGATCGGATGTCATGATCTTGATTTTTTCAATATTTATCTTTAAGCTGGCTCTTTCACTCTCTTCCTTCACCCTCATCAAGAGGCTCTTTAGTTCCTCTTCACTTTCTGCTATTAGAGTGGTATCCCCCCAAGGGGACAAAAATTGATTCTTGGGGAGATGAGAAAATTCTAGATATTACAATTTTTGTGACCCTCCAAACAGCCATAATATTAATACAATTTATCTGTGGAATTAATATTTCATGGTACAGAAGAGAAGTTGAGGGGGAAGCCTACAAAAACGAGGATGGGTGATAATGAAAAAAAAAAAAAGATTGAAAAACATCACCCCATAAAGAGGTCTGATTCTTTTTAAAGCCAACTATTTCCTCCAAGGATTTGGTATCCCCAAAGCAAGACTTTCCAGCATTCAGGGGGGTCTTCATTTCAATGATGAAAAAGTTGCAAAATAAGCACAGTTGCTTCCCAGGACCTCTGAAACTGTCTTGGAAGTTTGAGATGAAAGATAATACAAATTTAGGGGAAAAAAGCTAGGAGAGGCTCTTGCCAAGTGTGATGATGTCCTATGACAGGACAATGAATTTGGAAGCTCTCATTTGTCACTTAGAAGGTAAACCACACAAATCAAACTGACCTCAGATAAGTGACCACCAGTTTGTCCTGGTTGAACATGACCCAATTAGCCCATGTCATTTTATACCATTTTTAAAAGAAGAAGATGGTGTTTTTCAAGCTTCCCATCTAGCAGCAAAAACCCTGGACAGCAATTTCATTTCATTAAATGATCCAAAACAAGCGAATCTTGCACTTTCTTCTGCTCTCCTATTTCCTGTATCTTTATGCAAAGTCTGTCTAACCACTCCAAAATCCAGCTGGTTTATAACATTAAATATTCATGCTTGATGGAGTTAAACCTGGCTGCTTAGCATAGATGATATCTTATGATAATTTTTCAATCCATATTTACAAACCCTTTAGATTTGTTCCACAAAAGCAAACTCTCAGACACTCAGCCTACAAAGACCCTTTGGTGTATGCACTTCACTCTCCAGGACTCTTGTCATCAAAGTAACAATGAGGTTATATGAGAATCTTCTAACATACGGTGCCCCTGCACTAAGGCATCAGAACATTACCAAGGTATTCCTGAATTTAAAATAAGGGAAGGAAGGAAGAAGAGAGTGATGACTAATTTTGTGCGTCAGCTTGGCTAGGCCATAGTGCCCAGATGTTTGGTCAAACATCAGTCTGGAAGTTGCTTCGAAAACATTTTTTAGATGTTACGAGTGTTTACTGTTAGTTGACTTTAAGTCAGGGAGCTCACCCTACATAATGTGGGTGCACCTCATTCAATTAGTTGAAGGCCTTAGGAGCAAAGACTGAGGTTTCCCAAGTAAGAAATTCTTCCTCAGATTGCAGCACAGGGATTTCCCTGCTGGTCAAGTGGTTAAGAATCAGCCTTCCAATGCAGGAGATGCAGGTTCAATCCCTGGTCAGAGAACTAAGATTTCACATACTGCAGGGCAGCCACTGAGCTGGCATGCTCTGGAGTCCACGCACCACAGCTAGAGAGTCTGCATGCCATAACTAAGACCCAACGTGAAAGTGAAAGTGAATTCACTCAGTTGTGTCTGACTCTTTTCGATCTCATGGACTGTAGCCCACCAGGTTCCTCCATCCATGGGATTCTCCAGGCAAGAATACTGGAGTGGGCTGCCATTTCCTTCTCCAGGGGAATCTTCCCAACCCAGGGATAGAACCCAGGTCTCCTGCATTGCAGGCAGACGCTTTAACCTCTGAGCCACCAGGGAAGTCCCAACTAAGACCCAACACAGTCACAATAAATAAACAATAAAAAAAGACACTGCAACCTTGAAATCCTAACCAAATTTCCAACCTGCCAGTCCTCGCAATCTCACGAGCCAATTCCTTAAAATAACTGTTCGTCTCCCTCTGTACATACACACATCCTACTGGTTCTGTTTCTCCTGAGAACCCTGACTATGCAAACAGGGAGATGAATTCTATGAAGTTGAAACGAAACAGGGAGATGAAACGAAAAGCACCTCAACGCCACCCCACGATATACGAGGGTGGGAAGAAGCTGGCAGAGCAGATGCTGACTCAGAGAGGAAAGGTACATCTCCACATGGTCCTGTGGATGGTGATGGCCGCGGGAAGCCCTAATTCACCTGGAGGGGCCCTGCAAGGGTTTGAACTGGAGGCAGAGGTACTGCAGAAGGCAGGGGTCAGATGCAGGCTGGACAGGAAGGACAGTAGGTGGAAGTTCCCAGAGAGCAGCTGAACTTTCCAGGTCCCCACCTCATCCTCGAACCAGTAAACTGTCACCTCTTGAAGAAGATAGAAGGTTTAACCATCCAAGGCTCTGGGCTTGGAAAAAGCAGTCAAGTGGAGAAAAAGGCTAAACAATCAGGCTGAAAATAGGGGGGCTTGGGGAACGTCTGCAAGGTAACCTGTGAGAAAGCAAGCCCCTGGGCTTGGCTTCCAGAATGCCAGGTTCATATACACCCAGCCAGAGACTGGGGAGCGGGAAGGGAGTTCCTGCCAATGAATAGAATAGCCTCTAAGTAAAGGCCAGATGCTAGCACTCAGGGTCAACCAGTGAAACCCCAGCTCGCTTCCCACCCACTCTTCAGTGAAGCCCACTTAATGGGCTCTGTCCAGTTAGCTTCAGCACTCCCACCTTAAATAAGAACATCCAGCGGAAGATCGCCAGATATGTAAGCGAAGCTAGATACCAATCTAGATACATGCAGATCAAGAGAAGGCGAGCAGATGACGCCTGTAGTCAAAGAGAAAAGAGAGTATACTCGTGAGAAAAAGAACCTGATGTTATTTTTTTTGTTAAATCAGAGTTCAGGAAAGAGCTCTTGGAAATTAAAAATACAAAATTCATAATAAAATTCAATAGAAGGGTTGGTAAATAAAATTTTTAAACTCTCCTAGAGAGATGAACAAAAACACAAAGAGAAAGACAGTAGGAAATAAAATTAAAAGATAAAATCAGCCCAGGAGATTCAACACCTGCCTAAAACGGGATCCAGAGAAAAGAAACAGGGGATACAGAGGGAGGGACACAAAGATCCAGAGTAGAAGGACCTACTGAGAGACCAGAACAATAAATATAAAGAAAAAAATCCCAGGAAGGCACATCATTGTGAAACTTCAGACGACCAGAGATAAAGGCTCCTAAGAAGTTCCAGAGAGAGAAAAAGAAAAGCCAGATGAAAGCAGGGAATGTCATAGGGTCTCTGAATCACACGGTAAACTGAATCCTGCACAGAACTGATTTTCAACCTAGAATTCAAGACTCAGCTGGAGGGTGGCATAAAGATGCTTCAAACATAAATGACCCCAAACACCTGCTCATGGGTACTCTTCTGGGAAATGACAGAAGAAAGGGCTTTACCTCCAGAGGCTTTCCCTGTCCCTGCACTGGAATTCCCAGCTCCCCAAACCCAGAGCACTGTGTGAAAGTGCCTGGCATTGGCCCTGACCCCAGACAGGACATGGCCATTTCAGAGCACCTGTGCCCTCCTCAAGAGCAAGACTGTGCCTGCAAAACACTGAGTGCCAGAGAAGAGTTAAATCACCACCAGTCAGGTCGTGAAATCCTGTCTGTCATGTAAAGAATGCCATCCCATAAGCACTGATTATCCTTCACGACTTAGTGACTGAACACCACCACCACCCTGTAAATGCCTCCTTTTTATTCCGTAGTGGAGTTCCTTAAAAATGAAACACCTGTGTGCACAATTCAAGTGCACTGGTCTTGCTTTACTAATGCCTTTTTCTTAGACCTTAGTTTCTGAGACCACCTTTAGGTATACAGCAAATTTTAAAAGGTACAGAGACTCCCTATAGATGCTAAGTCCCCCCCACCCCACACCCCAACCTTCACAGCATCCCTCATTATCAACATCCTCCAACAGCTGTTACAATTGACGAACCTACACGGACACATCAGAATCACCCAAAGTCCACAGTTAACATTAGGGTTCACTCCTGATGCCGTATAGTCTATGGGTTTTGACAAATGCATAATACAGTGACAAGCACCCACCACTACAGTGTCATATAAAGCAGTTTCACTGTCCTAAAACTCCTCTGTGCTTGGCCTATTCTTCTGTCCCCCACCAGGAACCCTGAAGTAATGCTTTTTAATCGTATTTGTTTGGAGTGTAGGCAATATGCTTGTAGTTTCGTGGCCCAGGTCTCTTTTGCAACTACCAACTCTACCATTATAAAGTAAAAGCCTCCACAAACAATATGTAAGTGATGGGCACCTCTGTGTTCCAGTAAAACTTTATTTACAAAAATAGGCAGTGCACATGCTGTCATTTGCCAGCCCCGGAATACAGTATCACCTTATTCATTCCCTCCATTTTATAGAAAAAAGTTTCTTAATACCTTGACTTGGTAACAATAAGGGTCTGTTTTGTTTTGTTTCCAGTTTTTCTATCTGAAATCTATCCTCTTTCTGCAAGTTGAAACAACACCCAATCAAAAGCTGAGATAATGTGATGAAAGACAGTCCTCTTTCCAGAATACCCTTGCTTTGAAGCCACATCGCCTTTCTCCACTTTAAACCCCAAGCTTCTCAAAACTCTGAAGGAAATCACTCGCTCTTTGAAGCTGTGCCTCACAGAGCCAGTCCCCTAACATGGCTGCCACGGGTCACGCTGTGTGCCGAAAGGTTGTCACACGAGTCCTTCAAGGCAGTGCTGTTTGACTGCTTGTGGTAAACTAAGGAAAAGATCTTTGGTTTCCAAAAGACATTAGTGTTTGCTCTTCTGTTCAAAGAAAACCAACTGTTCTGCAGGATGACATGTGGGCGTCGACTACCTTCCAGTCACCAATTATCTGTGAACAGAGCAGAAGCAAACCCATGTTTACCCAGAATGGGAGATTCGTCTGCAGAGATCCGTTGGTCCAGAACCCCTGGGTCCACTCACTCAAGTGTAATCCACAAAAATGGATATTTATTGAAGGGAGAAAGAGCCTGTGTCTCAAAACAGGAGTCCACTGAGGTCACCCCTTCTGAGGTCCACCACCTCCTCTAGGGAGCAACAAGCCACACCAACCTCTAGGCGCCCTATCAGCTGTAAAAATTTGAAACAGTAAGAAATCCGGAAAGCAGCACTGAGGGTTTTCTAAGTGGATATGGCAGCTGCCTGCAAGGCAATCACTGATCTGTCATAAAAAAAGAGCAGAGGAAAATACTCACCAAAAGCCTAGAGGCTGGGGAGGATCCTGTCAGCCAAACAGTAAAAATCTGTAACATTTTAAGCACACCTTAAGCTGCTGCTCCTGCTAAGTCGCTTCAGCAGTGTCCGACTCTGCAACCCCAAAGATGGTAGCCCACCAGGCTCCCCCATCCCTGGGATTCTCCAGGCAAGAATACTGGAGTGGGTTGCCATTTCCTTCTCCAGTGCATCAAAGTGAAAAGTGAAAAGTGAAGTCTTAAGCAAAAGACAGTAATAGCCTCTGTCAGAAAGCTTGTCAAGCACAGAAGGGACATCAGCCTCCCATTGGACAAGGCAGCTAGTGGGCAGACCCATCGGGAAACGCATTTGACAAGGGGAGGTGTGCCTCTAAAAGAAACTTCTGAGGGTCCTGACCGCTACTCTTTGCAATCCAGAAGCCTCCTAGCTGGAGTCATTCACATGAGAGCTATTTCCTTCCCAAGTTCAGATGTAACGGTAGATACAAAACTGTGCTGCAGTCCTCAGATAACCATTTGAAAACCAGGATGAAAATTTCCCCAAAGAGTTTCACTTCTTACTGTAATAACTTTTGAAGCCCCTTAAAGCTCAGCACCAAATCTTTGGGAGACCAGAAACTGCAGAGAACTTGAGTGACCCCGCAAGGATACAGATGAAAAGCAGATGGAAGCCAGCTCCAGGTGAATACTATCCCAGGTACATCTAAAAAATACCAGCCGGGGAATTCCTGATAACAAGGAAACAGGAAATCAATACAGCAGGGCTTCCTCGAACTGGAACCTACACAACCTCCAAAACAGACTGACTTAAAGCATGACTTCAGAGAGGAAGAAGAAACTCAGAGAGGAAGTGATTATTTCAAACAGATGCTCATCCGTAAATACCAGGAACGACTAGAGCCGAGAAGCACCGTGAGCCCTAAGCCTTCATGCCTGCTGTGCCCCTGGCCATATTAACCTCAGGAACACACGTTCTGTCAGTCTCCCCGCCCCCACCTCCAAGGCTCTAAAGCCAGACCTGCTCTGTTAACCAGGAAGTGTTCAGTCTAAGTCTCCTCCTTCTTTACTCAGGACTGCTGTTGGGAGAGGCCTGGGACCTGGACCCTTTCGCTGCAGTGCTGCGATGCTTGCACCTGGACACACCCCTCCTTGAGCAACAAAATACAAAGAAACTGTATGGGACTAAAAGTGTACATGCGCAGGTGGGGCAAATTCTGGACAAAAGATACAAAGAGACCAAGAAATCCAACCGCCACTTTTGAGAAGCCTGGAGCACAGAGTGTTGGGAGCAAAACCAGAGTACTGTACACACCACCACCTAAGGGGCGGACAAAACACCTAGGCCACGCCTTCGGCCTGATCCCTGGACACACCCCTGCCCTCACCCCATATAAGGAGCAAGCTTGCTCCCTGCTCAGGGATTAAGGGAAACCTGATGCTTGTTCTCACTCTCCCTTGCTGCAGTAGGGCCCCCAGTAAACTTGCCAGTTTTTTGTCTGGCCTCCAGTCAATTCCTATTGACTGGGGAAGGCCAAGAAGCCTGATGGATAACACTGTGACAAATTATCACAAACCTGGGGGCTGAAAATGAAAGAAATGTATTCTCTCCCAGTTCTGGAGACCATAAGTCCCATATTAAGGTGTTGGCAGGTCCACAGCCCCTCTGAAGGCTTCAGGGGAGACTCCTTCCTGCCTCATCCAGCTTCAAGTGGCTCCAGGGTTCTTTGGCTTTCAACTGCTGCTATCGCTGCTAAGTCATTTCAGTCATGTCCGACTCTGTGCAACCCCATAGACAGCAGCCCACCAGGCTCCCCTGTCCCTGGGATTCTCCGGGCAAGAACACTGGAGTGGGTTGCCATTGCCTTCTCCAATGCATGAAAAGTGAAAGTGAAGTCACTGAGTCTTGTCTGACTCTTAGCGACCCCATGGACTGCAGCCTACCAGGCTCCTCTATCCATGGGATTTTCCAGGCAAGAGTACTGGAGTGGGGTGCCATTGCCTTCTCCTGGCTTGCGACTATATCACTTCAATTCTTGCCTCCATCTTCACATGACCTCCTTCCTCATATCTCTAAGTCTCAATATTCCTCTGCCTTTCTCTTATAAGGACATCTGTCGTTGGATTTACAGCCCACCCTAAAGCCAGGATGAACTCATGTTGAGATCCTTAACTACATCTACAAAGGCTTTTTTTTTCCCCCAAATAAAGTCACATTCACAGGTCCTGTGGGCTAGCATCTAGACAAAAAAAATTTTTTTTGGTGTCATTTTTCAACCCACTAAAGTCTCCAATAAACTAGGGGAGAAAAAGAGTTATTTATTTAAGTGAACATGGACTATGAATCAGTTCAGTCGATCAGTCACTCAGTCATATCCAACTCTTTGCAACACAATGTACTGCAGCGCTGCAGGCCTCCCTGTCCATCACCAACTCCCGGAGCTTGCTCTAACTCATGTCCATTGAGTCGGTGATGCCAGCCCACCATCTCATTCTCTGTCTTTCCCTTCTCCTCCTGCCTTTGATCTTTCCCAGCATCAGGATCTTTTCCAATGAGTCAGTTCTTCACATCAGGTGGCCAAAGTGTGAATACCTTGTGTATATGTTGTTTAACCTCCAAAAGCCCAAGACACTATCACATTAGAGGCTGGCAGGAAGGTCAGCTAGTGTCCTTGAATAATCTGCTGAGTCTGTCTAAGCCTTGCTGTCCCTATGCACACAGCGGGGACAACTGGACCTGGCAGGGCTGTGGCACAGGCCGATGGAGAGTCACTCAGAGTGCCAGGCACCCCGATATTGCTGACAAGCCCTAACCTCTAGTGACTCTGAGCAAAAATGGCCAACTACCACTCTGCAGAAAAGGCCATCCAGTTACTCCTTGGTCCAGCCGCTATCAGGGTGTGTATTAGCTACTTAGAAAAAAGAAAAAGCATGAGGGTAACAGGCTTGGCCAAGGTCAACAACGATCCGACCTGTGGGGAATCAAGGACTTCAAGTCATAAGAGCGGCCGGTCCTCTCTCAAGTGGTCACCTGGGGACCTGGTTCCTCTCCAAGGATTTCAGAATCACCAACCTAAATACACAGCCTGCCACTGCCTACAGACTCCCCAGGACACGAGCTGTGACTCATTTATCCCCATGTCCCCAGCACCTGTCACGATATCTGGCACCTGAGTAATTCGGTAAACAGTGATGAAATGAAAGAAGATGTGACTGGGACACACTGACATGGATAACTTGGTTTATTTAAAGCATGATACCAAGTACTTGACATCCATGCTGCTGCTGCTGCTAAGTCGCTTCAGTCGTGTCCAACTCCATGTGACCCCACAGATGGCAGCCCACCAGGCTTCACCGTCCCTGGGATTCTCCAGGCAAGAACACTGGAGTGGGTTGCCATTGCCTTCTCCAAAGCAGGAAAGTGAAAAGTGAAAGTGAAGTCGCTGAGTCCTGTCCGACTCTTAGCGATCCCATGGACTGCAGCCCACCAGGCTCCTCCATCCATGGGATTTTCCAGGCAAGAGTACTGGAGTGGGGTGCCATTGCCCTCTCCATGGAGTGGATTAAATAAGATAATGTACTGAAACATTTTGGCATGGTGATGCTCCAGAAATGTCAGTGGTCACCATCACTTATTTTAACCCTCACTCCAACTAACAGTGGAGGCCTTATCTTTCCCAGTCTACACAGCAGGCATTGAGGCACAGAGAGGTTAAATCACAGTTCGTATCTGCATAGCCAGGATTTGTCACACTTCACAGACCTGCGTGCTGTCCACTATACCACACTGCACCTGGTTCACATTATTCAGTTTAAGGCTGGTCCCAGCTTGAAAGAAAGTGAAAGTGAAGTCGCTCAGTCGTGTCCGACTCTTTGCGACCCCACGGACTGTAGCCTGCCAGGCTCCTCTGTCCATGGGATTTTCCAGGCAAGAGTACTGGAATGGGTTGCCATTTCCTTCTCCAGGGGATCTTCCCCACCCAGGGATTGAACCCGGGTCTCCCACATTGTAGGCAGACACTTTACTGTCTGAGCCACCAGGAAAGTCCCAGCTAACATACCTATAATCAGACTATATATTAGGGGTGACCGGGTGTATGTACATGTATATATATATACACATATATGCTATATGTTGGTACAGTACACACACACACACACACAAAAAAACTTTCATTGAAGGAGTAAACTAGAGAGAACACTGAGCTGAAAGGCATAAGGTCCCAGGGAACACGGTTAATTCCCTTGACTGTGAGGATCCTGAATGGATACTGCCAAAGGGTAAAGTGTCGCAAGTTTCACTCTGCTGAGTTGACAAGAGCCACACATACAGTGTTTTGTAAACTCCAGAGTCTTGGTCTCAGGCTTATTTCTTCCTGGGGAATGTCTTGTTTCTAAGACAACTGCCTTACAGTGAAGAAAAGTAAACTACACTTGGCATTCAAGTATCAATACTTTTCCCTTCACCTAAATTCCCAAAAAGAGTGATCAGGAGACATGACCTAGGAATCAGAGTCTCCCAAGAAGGGAACTTACAGGAGGAATGGATGCTGGGGAAGCTTTTGCGGCCCTCAGACACCAGATCGGGGTCACCGGTGCAGTGCATTTCCGAGTTCATCACTCCATCTGGAAAGCAGCGGTAAAAGAAATCGGGGCGAGGTCTACAAAAGACACCATGGACAGTTTCAGTATAAAACGCTGCCATCACAAACAAACCCCAGCTGACCCCGCTGACCCCTGCTGCTGCCCCAGTTCCTTCTTCTGTCATCAACACCACAGCCCCCATCGGAAGACACTGTGGGCTTAGGCAAAGCTCAGGCTTCAGGGTCAGAAAGATCTGGGCTGGAACTCCCACTCTGCCACTTACTAGTTTTATGACTTAGGTAGTCACATAGCCACCCTCAGTCTCCACATCTGTAAAAGAGGGATATCAATACCTACCCAACAGTGAGGTACTGAGGGTCAAGAGAGATGACTTCCAGGAGCCACCTGAGCATAGCGCTGGTGAAATAAAGATGGAGCCACGGCTCCATCTATGGCTCCACTACTTGGAGGCTGCTACCAGGATCCAAGCCTCCAGGCTCCTCATGGCCCTGTATCTTGAATCTGATGGCCAACTGTCTACACTTCCTTAAAGAGCAGGTTTCACTGAGAAGACCTGAAAACTCAGTTCCAAGCTTTGGCACACAGTCACCAGGCCAGCTCTTGGTCCAGGTTGTGGGGGAAGGAAGTAGGGGACAAGCTGGCCCCGAGGCCGAGTCAACTGCCACAATCACGGCTAACATGTACTGAGTACTTACTGCCTACCAGACCCAGCATTAAGTACCACCCATGGGTCACGTCATATGATTCTTATGACAACCCTGGGGCAGGTCCTGGAACTTCCTTCATTTCATACGTGTGAAAATGAAGGCTTAGAAAGATCACACTCCTGCCCAAGGTCACACACAACCAGTAAGTGGCAGAGACAAGCTCTGAACCCTGGCAATTGGATTCCTGCACCTACACACCACACCCCACATGTGTGCACTCCACTCAAGTGTGGATTCTCACTGTGATGAGTGATGGTGGATTCTTCACATGATTTCAACTAACTCTGCCAGACACCTGCCATGGACAAGGTTTTTCTAACACTGTAAACACAGTCCGCCTTTTCTGCACATACTGGGTTACAGTTCATATGATTCTCACTGTGAACTCGAAGGGCTCACTGGTCCTCCAGCTCTGGGATCTGAGCCCAATAACAATCTATCAGTATCTATAGCATATCAATTATCAATAATCTATCAGAACTGTTGGTGTGCTGCCTCTCCCCTATGTGTGTCTCTAAGTGTGGCTATTCACCTACTGAACCAGAGCCTCAGAGAGGACCTGGGAGTCAGCATTTCACTGGGCCCTCAGCAACTCTAAGCACAGAAAGTTGGAAGGACAATGCAGCCCGAGGTCATTTGCTGACCAGTCTATATCCATCTTCTGCCCCCTCGTTGCCTGACCAGGACTGCACGCCAAGTACCTGATCACTAAATACTGAGGTTCCAAGAGGGAAACCAACGTGTCCAAGGCCAACAGCTAGTCAGGGCCTAAGTCAGGTCTCGAACTCAGATCTTTTGACTGTTTTTCTCTACAGAGACAAGCTCATTTCCAGAGCATTTGGGGGAGAAGGCAAGATAAACAGAAAATAGAAATCATCTCCCAGGAGGGTAAGAGAAATGTTTCATGAGTCACAGCTCAAATACTAATCCATATTGCTTATCCCAGAGAGAATGATAAATAAGCAAGATTATCTATTTTTTGGATGCCAAAAGTGACAAGTGAGTGGGTGTCTGGTGAGGCCCTGGAATACCAGTGGGCTGGAAATGGAAACGGCTTTCTTGACTTTGGTCCCCAAGAAAGTATAGTCATTAGCTACTTCTTTACTATTGATGTCCTGCTTACTGAAATAATGAGTTCATCATTTAAAGGAGCGGAAAGATCTGAGTTGAGGACAGAAACCCGAGAAGGACAACAATTTAAGGAAAACCAGATGAGCTCCAATCTGTCCCATCCAGTTTCCTGTGGCCAAGGTTTCTACACGGCTGACCTTGAAACTAAGTCACTACTTGTTTCTTTTTGGAACTTACCTTCCCACTATCAATTTAATAGTGTTTGTGCAGACTCCATTCAAAGCAAGAGCCAAGGACACGGCTACAAAACAAAACCAACAAACAGAAAAATAACCAGCTGGCTCTCAAATCAAAATGATCATCAGTACCATCATCATCATCATTACTTTTCCATCACACTATTTAAGTTATGACCATAGAAATATGAACCAATGCTTTTTAAAAAGGAGGGAAGTTTGAGTGGCTAGAGTAAAACATAATTAGAACTGGACTTTGGAGACTGAAAGTTCATAAAATTCCAAGCCCCTAGGACATGAAATTTATCTCTCCTCCTAGACTGAAATTTTCAGTATCATACAGAAGCCCACATATCATGTTCTGACCTGATAGAACAGATTTAATACTACAGCATGTAGAATTTCTTTTACTGGTAGCAAGAAACAAAACATTTTATTTCCTTCTGGCAACCTTCTCAGACATAATTCTAATCAGAGCAGCTGCAGGAATCCCTCTGCATACAGGCGTGCCCACTCAGGAATCACCTCCTTGTTGACCTGTCCCCTGCTGACGGCTGTCCACTTGTTATCAAACAAATCACTACTTCTAAGAAGGTGAAGTGTCTCAATACCTCATTACTGGTGTTTGAAAAGGTTTGCCCAGGTGGTTCTTTCTGCCGTCTAAACCAGTAGGCACTTCTGGATGACATTCTTCAAAAACAGACAGCCTGGGGAATTTCTCTAAGCAGCTTGGAAGGACTTTGCTGGATGAAGCACAGATTGTCCAAAGGATGCAGGTGAAATGAGTCATGGAGTTTTCCCTGCAAGGCTCCTGCATCTCTATTTTGTGTTTATCAAGACTACACAAAAGGCAAGTCAATGCGATGGAAGGTCAAATGCTTTGCATAAACAATAAAAACCTATCGATATCCTGTTCCATTGCTTTGTTGAATAATAAAGCATGTGAGTTACCATTTCCCTTTGGCAAGTATTAACTGTTCAATACTAGCTGAGATTTATGTAAGGAAACAGCGGTGGAGGGCCACTTTCGGGAAGGAGCTGCCTGGAGCAGTTCATGATCATGGGGAGACAAATGTGTTATTCTACAAACAAAAGGACTGTGAACAGTCAACACAGTCATCCAGGGCACAGGCCACTGAGATAGAGACAAAAAACCCACCTGCTTGTATCAGGTCACAGGGAAGCAGAGAGAATGGGAGGGACCAGTTCAAATGAGCACCTCTGTCAAAGGGAAACTAGTCCCCAAAGCAGAGGATGGGCCACATTACAGTAGCTGGAAAGGAGGGATGGGCCCCCCGGGTGCAGAGCGGGGCATGAGTCAGCAGCACCAGACCACCATTAAAACACCCAGCATGCAACGGGGCGTAACCTGGAGGCAAGCATGGAGGAACTTGGAGAGATCTGCTGATTACACTCTGCACGCACAGACCCTTCCTTCCTAAAACGCTGCTTCCTTTCTCTCTCACAAGCTTGGAGCACTGCTGAGAGGTTTCCTTTGCAGAGAGGAGGGAGAATTCCCTGGGCTATGATGGCTGCAGAATTCTCCCAAAGCCATGACAATTAACAGACTGTGAGATTGCCCTGAGATGACAGGGGTCTTTTCTTGTTAGGGCTGGCCCAGCACAGGCTCACTGCTGTGTTTTCCCAGCGGGGCTGAACTCCTTCTCTTCCTGGTCCTGGCAAGGCCTCCGACAGAAAAGGTCTTCAGGAACAAGCATCACCAGCTGACTTCCAGTGCCCTTAGGGAAGTTCAGAGACTTCCATGAGATCAATCCAGAACACCATACGCATCCCCAACCTCTGCCCTGGCTGGGTTTACTATAGCACAGGGCAATCCTCTGAAAAGCTTCAAGTGGTTGAACTAGAAAAGGTGTGGCTGTGATGGAAGCACCAACACCTGGCAGCTTCCCTCTCTGATCCAAAAGCCTGAAGGAGACAGAAGAGAGCGAGGATCTGGGTGGAAAGCATCACGGCCTTCTGGAAGTACAGTAAACCAATTACTACATTCATCTGCATAGCACAACTTCCAGGGGACCCAGACAGGGGACCTCTCACCACAGGGAAGGCTGGGCTGAGAGTAGAGGCATGAAAGGCTGGCCGAGCAGGAAATGAATGACCCCAACCACGGGGGGCTGGCTTGTTGATTAACAAGGACCCAAGGCATCTGGTTCATCAGGGGTGCATCAACAGCATCCCACGGCACTGCGGGGTTGAGAGGAGAGTCAGAAAGACAAGCCAGACTGTGTTCTGATAAAGAAATGCAAAGCAATGTGTCATGTGAGTTGGCCTGCAAGTGGCCTGCATTGAGGGCACTCCTGCTTACAAGCACCCCTAGAGGATTAGAGGGCTTTTGTTGCTGTCACTTCTGTTGTTGTTGGGAATTCAACATTGCAGTCCTTCCAAAACGGTTTTCTATTAACACCAACTTGGCTGTTCTGCAGCCAAATCCCTGGGTGCGGCGAGCCTTACTTGCACACGAACAGATGCACAAAGCGGGCTGCTGTGGACATGCAGCTCAGGGGCGTTCTTAGGGTCCAGGTCTGCTGAAGACGCCTGGGTAAAGAAGGGACCTCAGACCAAATCACCCTCACTGAGAAATTCCTGAATTCCAGATAATGGAGAAAAAGCTACACTTAGTTTTATGTCCTTGGTTTTGAAAGATCATTCCCTCCAGCCCCTTCCAAGACTTCCTAAAAGTGGCAACTTTTTTTTTTTAATTGTGTACCAAGGGAGGTTCTTCATCATTTTTACAAGGCAGCCTCTCATTTATTTAGGCAAACAGAACATCCAATTAACTCCACCTTCTCTGTTAACATATAGGAGGCCAGGTATGGTGTACAATTTTGAAGTGTCATCCTAAGGGAGATTTAGCTGAGAATGAAAAGGTCTAGAGAAAGTAACTATAAGCTCCTCAAGGCCATAACAATCTCCCAGCTCCAAAATCAGCCAGTAAATTATAACTGAAACCATGAAAGACAGTTCCTACCCACAGCCATACATCTCGGGACTCAGGGTCAGGGGAGCAGGTAGAATAACAAGTGAGGCAAAAAGATTTCCAGGTCAGCTGAGAGGGGCTCCCAATGGGACATTTGGGAACCACAGTGGTATCTGTCCAAATGCTGACACAGCGGCTTGAGCTTCAAGAGGGAGGGCATCTACACCGTTCCTGGAAAACCTGACCTTTCCACCACCTCAGCTGAAGAGACAGAGACCATGTGATGACCAGAGACTCAAACCACAGGTGAGCAGCCTGGGGAACACACCTGTTTTCAAGCAGAGCATCCACAGGCTGGCCAGAGACTCAGGACTTTTGTATCCAGGCTTGAGATTTGAGTCCAGTCCAGAGTCTCCGCCTGGGAAGCCTGGACCACAAGATGCAGTGCCGCTGGGAGGCGGCACTGGAGCTGAGCGGTCATGCAGACGTGGCCAAGGGGCACCCGCCACTGCAAGCCCAGGCCTCACACAGACCCAGATGCAGGCAGCAGAGACAACGTCTTCACAGGAGACTGAGGCAGGGAATGAGAGGAGAGGAGGGACGCGCCACAGAGAAGAGGGGGCATAAGGCGGCGGGGCGCCTCCACCCCTCGTGGCCTGGATCCCTATTCCATCCCCGTGAGGGTTTCCCCTCTGATTCCTGAAGGTCTGTAAGATTGCTTGTTATAGTCCTATAACCAAACCTCTAATTTATTCGATCCAATTTGAGAGGAATTCTGTTCTTTTCAACTACACAGAGCCCAGCCAAAGCCTGGCTATGTAAGAAACAGTCCCAGTCCTCCCACTGCTCTGCACACCCACCCTCCTTCCCTTACAAAGAACAGGGAAGACCATAGTTTGCTATGTTTTTCATTTCCTCAAAGCCCAGTAATTAACAAACACCATCTTTAGTGAAGAATCTCATATTCCAGATTTACTACCTTACTGAATGGTGAGCCTACACAACACACCGACAACACAGTGTGTGTGAGGGTCTGGATAACGTCAGGGCGTCATGTCAGAAAAGAAACCCAATTCAGTTTTCCTGATGACCAAAAAGCTAAAACCCTGGCTTCCGGGGAGTTTATTTTGCTAAACAAGACAAATAGTTCTGCTTTCTCTTCATGTTGTCATTTACTTTGTCTTTTGATTAATATGCATATCAGAAAAAAAATGGATTTAACCCTAAAAATATCAAACTCCTGTCACACGCAGATATGGCTCAGCTTAGGGAGAATTTATAAGCATTGTGTCATACTCAATGGCAAAGATTGTAGCATTCTTTGCATAACAACAACTGATTAACTGCCAAAGTGTCCCCACAGTGGCTATGAGTTATGGAGCTTGTTTCCAATTGATATTAAATTTTACATCTGCTTTTCCACATTTTTGCTTCCAGTCAATGGTGACTGATCAAGGAGTCTGTGGTTGATGTCTGAATTGCCCCAAATGGGGGCCTATTAGCCACAAATGTGGGGTTGGACAGTCAGCAGTGACAAAGTTTCAGATTCACTTTGCCTTACAGCCAAGAGTTTCCTTCCAGTTTGCTTAGGAAGCACAGAGATCTGGTGAGGAGCCTGAAGTGCATTTTCAACACAAGGGACAGCGGTGATGGGCTGGCCCACAGCTGAGCTACTTACCAGCCCTGGCTCTTTAAAAGGGCTAAATGTTTACTTTGTCTTGTGTCTACCAAGCTTAATTTGACCAAGAGAAAAATCAGTTGAGTGCAACTGAGATTTTCGAAATCTCGTAATCTAATCAAGTTCAGCCCCATCCCCTAAAGCAGGAACTGGGAATACTCTACCTAGGAAGGCTTCCTTAATTTCAGTCTTGTCTGTCCGCCGGATAATTTTCACCACACAAATAACAGCCAGAGGTGTGAGGAAAGAAATTGCCTGGAAGAAATAACAAATAATCCCTTATGAAGGCAGTAGTTTGCTATCAGAGAGCCGATTGATAATTAGTTCCAGTTAGCTTCCTTTGGACTCAGTAGTTGAATGATCTCACTGAACTCTTGACCTCATACTAAGAAGGATTTATATCTATACTGAGAGATTCCACAGACTTGAAAAATCAGAGGTCTGATTATGGGTTATAATTGATTTGTAATTGCTGTGAGTCACGTTTAAAGTGATGGCTTTTTAAACAGAAAAGAAGAGTCTATAATTACAGTGACATCTTTGCCAGTAACCCCCCTCCCATCCTCCCCTGTGGAGGGATGGAAAAACCCCTGGCCTCCCATCCCCAGCGCTCTGGCAACATGGGAACACGTGGGATTTGCTTGGAGTCTATTGATTCATTCCCCTTTGGTATCTTTGGTTGAATATTCATTTCTGCTGCAAAGCAGAGGTTAGTCCCTTCACATGAAGTCTCTCCTCTTCTCTTCCTCCATCCCCTTTCCTCCCGAAGACCAAAGCACTCAGGAGTACAACAGTATGCACTTAACGAATCAAGCTGTTGGGATTCAGATGCAAACAACTCTTATCACTGAACTTTCTACGAGGCAGGAGCCATTTTTGGCTACCATCCAGTACTGGGGTCTCTTAAATCCTCTCTTAAAATTGTGACAATCTTTGCCAGGTTTGGGGACTATGTGATGTGCCCAAGGACACAGCTGGGAAGTAGCGAGATGGGATTCAGAGGCCAGGTTTTCTGCCTCCCATATCTAGTCTTTACTCAGCATTCTATAATTAGTACTTTTCCCCCCAACATTCCAATGATCAAAAAAAAAAGGGGGGGGGGATTGGCCAAAAAGCTCATTCTTACAAAAAAACCTGAACGAACTTTTTGGTTTACATCCTTATGATTATAATGTCTCAGGATAACAATCAAAAGGGATTAACTACCTCACAAATCTAGAGCTGGGCTCACAGAGGGTGGTGAGAGGCATGGGCATGGGAGATGGTAACTGTTAAGCAACAGTGTTCACAATTTGGGAAGTCTCCACCTGGGCGCTAATCAATGTTGTTTTTTGGAAAAGAGGCTTTCTAACAGGACTAAGGCATGGCTGGAAGATACTTTCCTTTGTTAAAAAACACCAGAATTCCTCCAAATGCACACAGTATATCAAAATAATTGGAGATGTCCTGCAGACATGCAAGAACCAGACTGTGAGAGCTCAGAGCATCTTGGGAACTCCTCTTCAGGAGCAATATTCACAGACAGTTCATGAGACAGGAGAAAACCCTTCTCCTTACAGGCTGGTTCCTTTCTGACCAGAAACAGTAGTAACCAGCTTGATGAGCCTCCTTATTGGCCATGGCCCTGAACAACTTAACATCAATAAGTCCTGTCACCATGGAGGGTGTTCAGAAGAGTGTGGCCCAGATTTCAGGGGAGCTGCACAAAAGGAGATTCAAAACTGGAGCAGAGAAGCAGAGGATTTAGCCAGGGTGACTGAAAAAGGCAACACTCACTCATGAGGGAAGAGTTTCAGCAAGTCTGTGAGTTTACACCAGTGCCTGGGGGTCTCTTCACCTGCAGAATTTGTTACAAGGCTCCTCAGACCCTCTTATAGGACAGGTCTGGAATCCACATTGTGTAACAAGCATCCCAAATGACTCTGGTGACTGAGAAGCATTGCATCAGTTCTGATTCACACATTCAGTGCTTAGAGAGAGCTGGCTGAAGCCCCAGCTTACCTAAGTCCAAAGATAAGCTTAAGGTCAAAGAAGTCCTGGGCTTTTGGTTTCCTCTCACTTTGGGCCCCACAGACCAGCCACTGCCCTCAAAGAGAAGAGAGCAGCTCACTGAACAGTGAGCAGTATTGCAGCGACCCCACCAACAGTCAAACCATAAATATGAGAACAACAGTGAACTGAAGATGTGCTGTGTGTTGTGCTTAGCTGCTCAGTCGTGTCTGACCCTTTGTGACCCCATGGACTGTAGCCCTCCAGGCCCCTCTATCCATGGGGATTCTCCATTCTGGTGGAAGTAATGATAGCTTTCCTCTTCTTGGGCTCTAAAATCACTGTGGATGGTGACTGCAGTCATGAAATCAGAAGACGTTTGCTTCTTGGCAGGAAAGCTATGACAAACCTAGACAGTGTGTTGAAAAGCAGAGACATTACTCTGCGGACAAAGGCTCACATAGTCAAGGCTATGGTCTTCCCAGTGATCATGTACAGTTGTGAGAGTTGGACCGTAAAGAAGGCAGAGTGCCGAAGAATTAATGCGTTCGAACTGTGGTGCTGGAGAAGACTTCTGAGAGTCCCTTGGACAGCAAGGGAGACCAAACCAGTCAATCTTAAGGGAAATCAACCCTGAATACTTGCTGGAAGGACTGATGCTGAAGCTGAAACTCCAGTATTTTGGTCACCTGATGCTGGAAAGATTAAGAGCAGAAGGAGAAGAGGGTGTCAGACGATGAGGAGGCTGGATAGCATCACAGAAGCAATGGACACGAACGTGGAAAACTCTGGGAGATGTTAGGGACAGGGAGGCCTGGCAGGCTGTAGTCTATGGGATCGCAAAGAGTTGGATACGACTTGGCAATTGAACAACAACAACATATATATAAACACACACACACACACACACACATATATATATATATATATATATGTATGCTACTGGTGGCTTCTCTGGTGGCTCAGATGGTAAAGAATCTGCCTGCAATATAGGAGATCTGGGTTCAATCGCTGGGTTGGGAAGATTCCCTGGAGAAAGGAATAGCTACCCATTCCAATATTTTTGCCTGGAGAATTCTATGGACAGATTAGCCTGGTCAGGAAGCAACAGTTAGAGCTGGACATGGAACAACAGACTGGTTCCAAATAGGAAAAGGAGTTCGTCAAGGCTGTATATTGTCACCCTGTTTATTTAACTTATATGCAGAGTACATCTTGAGAAATGCTGGACTGGAAGAAACACAAGTTGGAATCAGGATTGCCAGGAGAAATATCAATAACCTCAGATATGCAGATGACACCACCCTTATGGCAGAATGTGAAGAGGAACTAAAAAGCCTCTTGATGAAAGTGAAAGTGGAGAGTGAAAAAGTTGGCTTAAAGCTCAACATTCAGAAAACTAAGATCATGGCATCCAGTCCCATCACTTCATGGGAAATAGATGGGGAAACAGTGGAAACAGTGTCAGACTTTATTTTTCTGGGCTCCAAAATCACTGCAGATGGTGATTGCAGCCATGAAATTAAAAGATGCTTACTCCTTGGAAGGAAAGTTATGGCCAACCTAGATAGCATATTCAAAAGCAGACACATTACTTTGCCAACAAAGGTTCGTCTAGTCAAGGCTATGGTTTTTCCAGTGGTAATGTATGGATGTGAGAGTTGGACTGTGAAGAAGGCTGAGCGCCAAAGAATTGATGATTTTGAACTGTGGTGTTGGAGAAGACTCTTGAGAGTCCCTTGGACTGCAAGGAGATCCAACCAGTCCATTCTGAAGATGAGCCCTGGGATTTCTTTGGAAGGAATGATGCTAAAGCTGAAACTCCAGTACTTTGGCCACCTCATGTGAAGAGTTGACTCATTGGAGAAGACTCTGATGCTGGGAGGGATTGGGGGCAGGAGGAGAAGGGGACGACAGAGGGTGAGATGGCTGGATGGCATCACTGACTCGATGGACGTGAGTCTGAGTGACCTCTGGGAGTTGGTGATGGACAGGGAGGCCTGGCGTGCTGCGATTCGTGGGGTCTCAGAGTCGGACACGACTGAGCGACTGATCTGATCTGATCTGATCTGATGAATCCCTGGGGTCTCAAAGAGTCAGATAAGGCTGAGCAACTAAGTATCTTAGCACATATATGCTATTAACATAAAAGGAAAGGAAAGTGAAGTCGTTCAGTCGTGTCTGACTCTTTGTGACCCCATGAACTGTAGCCTACCAGGCTCCTCCATCCATGGGATTTTCCAGGCAAGGGTATGGGAGTGGGTAGCCACTTATTTCTCCAGAGGATCTTCCCGACCCAGGGGTTGAACCTGGGTCTCCCACATTGCAGGCAGACACTTTACCATCTGAGCCACCAGAGAACCCTGCTATTAATAGAAGACAATCCCAGAAGGCATAGTCTAAGGTTAGATAGATTTGGAACCCCAGAGAAAATATGATTTGGGAAGACTTCCCCTCCAAGGTTACAGAGGCTGCCTGCTGGGGATGACCCTGAGCTGGACTGTTCTGACCAAACAGGAGATGGGGCGCCCTGCGGGAGCCCCGTGGCTCCAACCAGGAGTGGGAGCTGGAGAACACAAGGGCCACACCTCATGCATCCACCAATGAAAGTAACACAGGACATGCCGTCCGTCCCCAGTACAGACAGTGGGTGACCCCCGGATGCTGATATAAGCACTGTGTTGCCAGGATGCTTCTGGGAATCCACCAGGCATGACACCAGACACAAAGCTTGTCTCCAGGGAAGGGCATGAGTGGCCAAGAACTTTTAGCCACCAAGGGGGTTGAAGCCCGGGCACCTGGTGTTAGGATGTTTTAGCCACAGAAGAACTTGTCACTGGGGGTTAGTCACATCAGACAAAACCATGGGCATCCGACAGGAAGGCGTGTGTGCTGCACGGTGCTTCTAACAACTCAAGACACATGGCCACCTGGGAAGGGCCCTGCGGTGGGCAAACAATCACAGTCTGTCACTGAGCTGGGAGCGAAGACTTGTCAAAAGTGTCTAAAAAACTCAACTACCACGAGCCAGCTTGGTCTCTTTTCCTTCCCTCCTCCTCGCAAACTGATTTTATTTTTGTCTTCCTTAGAAGCATCCTATTACAGAATAGAAGCTCCTGTTATTAAATCAACACAGTACCAGTAATACGCAACCTTTTTGAAGTTAAGAATTTGGGAAACACCTCCTCTTCCCTCAGTTCCCTGAGTCTTGCCTGTCCTTCGAGGGTTTTTCTATGATGCTGAATGGTGTGACTTGTGTTCATGTCTCTGTTCCCACTAGACTAGAAACCATACCTACTCAGCTCTGCACCTCCACTACACACCATGCTTGGCTCTAGGAAAGTGCTTCATAACTTTCTGTTGAATTAAGTAATAATTAACTAACTCGAAGTTGTCCACACTCTGCCTGTACCCCTGCCTCCCGCTTCCCGCTTCACCATGCAGTACTCCAAGCAAACTCCCATTCATGGGGCCCCCATAGCCGGGCTCCACTGTGTCTTCTCCTTGACACCTGCTCTTCTGTGTGTGACAGGCTGCACTCACCACCTGTCCACCTCCCTTTGACCTCCAAGGAGGCAACACTGCTGAATGGCTCCAAGAGTGTCTGCACTCTGATCCGCGGCGTTCAGACTCTGGTCCAGCCGCTGACGGTTGTAAACCCAGGATAAGCTGTTCAATCTCATGACAGTTTCATTTTCTCCACTGAAATGATGGGATCACAAAAGTGCCAACCTCAAAGGATTCTGAGAGAATTCACTGAGATGCTATTTGTAAAGTGATGAGCACAGTTACTATATTCAAGAGATGCTAGCTGCTGTTGTGACTACCACGGTGATGATGAGGAGGAGGACAATGATGAGGATGGGGGTGAATGTCCCTAAAAGTGCACCTGAGCCTCTCCTCCACTGTTTCTCAGATTCTTCTTTGGTTCAGGGTACCATTGCCCCCATGAGCCTTCAGGGGTCAAGTCTGATTTGACTTCACATCATCTGCAATTCCTATGGCTTTCCTCACCCTGCAAGTGTTCTCTGGACAAAGACATTACAGGCAAAAACAGAGAGGATACTGAAAAGCAATAATGAATACCAACTGAGTAGTCTTCCTACACCATAAAGCAGGCTTTCAAAGATGTGCTGATACACTCCACATGCTCAGAAAAGAAGCATGGCCTCTTCTGAATAAGGAAGCGCCTGATGGCCTGGGAATATCCAGCAAATGTTAAAGTCAAGACCCAGTATGTGAGAAGAGAGTTCTCAGCCTTCCTCTCTGGTCCACAGGAGCCCAGGCATCAAGGGAAACAAGCTCTTGGAATCCCACGGTCCAACCACACCCAAGTTTCATGTTGACAGATGCACTCACCTTAGCTGATGGTGCCAAAGACAGAGAAAATGCCAGGCGGGGCTTCCCAGTGATGTCGTTACCATTTACTCCTTACTTAATTCCCTAACCTTCTGATAATATTTTGTAACATTTGACCAAGTAGCTCTTTTAAAACAGACATGAACACAAACAAGCATAACTCCAGAAACACTGATTTCGCAAAGAAACCTGGATTCACAGCAGCTGCCTTTAAAAAACACTTTGGTTATTAGAAAGTTAGCAAGTTTGCCTTTAGAGTAAAACAAAAATAGAGGAGACCCCAGGATTATGTATGTGTTAAATAATGAAACTGGAGCTTTCTAAGGAAGCCAAGCGATTTTTTAAAAACATTGAAAATGTGTTCTCTTATACATTCTTTTAGAAACACCATAAGGTTTGTAGAGATCAAAAGCAGACAAATGATATCTTGCATTAAACTCTCAATAAAACCCAGGAGAACAAATCTAATTTATGTGGTGACAAAGCATTTTTCATCTTGCATTGCACATATTCTAAGTGTATCTACTGCTTTCCTTATGTTATTATGGAGCCGCACTAAATCTTGCGACCCAATGAATGAAATTCATCAACAACTATTAACAAAACAAAAGGTTGAACTTATTTCATTAGGAGATTAGAGGGTATGAATCAGTGTTTGTGGCTGAATCCGCTTCTATTCTCTGAGAATCCCAGCACTGAATAACTCCTTTACTGTCTCCTTTCCTCCACTGCCAACATGCAAATGTGCTCCATCCTATTTGTGTCTGCAGCCAGGATATTTGTGGCATTTGTATCTAGACTTCAAAACAATCCATTGTTCATAAATCTAGGACACGGCCACAGATTCATCACAACACCCCATATGAACAGTCATCTCCAAATTGGGTTTTACAGCACACAAAACGTGAAATCTTTGAAAATGGGGATAAGTGATAAACAGAAGCTCCTCCTACTAAAACCACGGCGTAAACTAGTGATGCACATGCTAGTTACTTTATATCTAGGATTTATGAAAGATGTGAGTTGGAACAGAAATGGAAAAAAAATCTGATTTTACTACACAGATGTAAGGCAATGCCCAACTCACAAGAACCCTACATTATTCAATTTCCCTGATATCCACAAAAAACTGGTTTATTTTCCAGCAGGAAGGTAATTATGAAAAAGCAATAAAAATAAGACTGTGATGTTCATGTAGTGTTCTGGACATTTGGGGATGTCTGCAGACACAAAGATCTTTCCAATCATCTTTGAAACAATCATTGGTGATCTTTCCAATCACTGATAAACAAGATTTCCTCCCCAAATCAGAGGGATTTCTTTCAAAGTGCAAAAATTTCCCCCATGTGCTCTATAAAAGCTCTGGAACACACACTTGAGTTCCCAGAGATAGGACATGTAATGCTGGTCAATAGGCAAAAGCTTCAAGCTACAGCGTTGCCCATCCAAAAGCTACATTCTAGTCCTGTAACAAAACCGAGCTTTAATATTTCCTCTGCCACAGAAAGGCCTTAAAGCAATTCTCCAGGAGCTGGTGAGCCTTAGCAAGGAGTCCTGAACACTCAGCTCCAGACTGCAAGGTAACCTCCTGGCTGAGAGTGGGGCTCAGAGCTGGCTGCTTGGGTGCGAATCTGGGCTCTCCCGTTCTCTAGCTTGTGTGGCTTTGGGCAAGCTCTCTCATCTCTCTGGGATGCAGGTCTGCGCCTGCAAAATTCAGACAATAATGACATTTCCCTCACTGGGAACCAGTTAGTTCAGTTCATTCGCTCAATCGTGTCCGACTCTTTGTGACCGCATGGACTGCAGCACGCCAGGCCTCCCTGTCCATCACCAACTCCAGGAGTTTACTCAAACTCATGTCCATTGCGTCAGTGATGCCATCCAACCATCTCATCCTCTGTCATCCCCTTTTCCTCCCACCCTCAATCAAGGTGGGTCTAAATGAGATAATCCTTCCTAAGCTTTCAGCAAGCGACCAGTACATAATAGTGTTGGCCATTCAGTCATGTCCCACTCTTTACGAGGCTGTGAGCTATAGCCCACCAGGCTCCTCCATCCATAGGATTCTTCAGGCAAGAGTACTGGAGTTGCCATTCCCTTTTCCAGGGGATTTTCTCAATCCAGGGATCAAACCCAGGGCTCCTGCTTTGCAGGTGGATTCTTTACCACCCAAGCTGCCAGGAAAACCCATAGTAGGGAAAGTGTAAAAGACTGTAACCAACATGGAGCAGAATGAAGAGGTAAAAATAGTCCCAATATATCCACCAATTATTTGGGTGTTCGCCCATTTATCCTAGGATCAGAGATGCTATCCAGAGTTAAGTCACACACAGTGGTCTCATCACCGGTTAACTGACCAGCTAAACCCAGAAAAGCAGTGAACAGAGCAGCTTAATGGTGTCTGCTGCTGCTGCTGCGTCTGAGGATGGCTAAATCCAGGTCTGTTTTAAAAGAAGACGGAACAGGCAACTTCATTCACTAGTTGCTCATCTTATTCTACTCTAAATATTTGGAAACAGTTCGAGTTTAGCTCAAGTAAGCAGGGCCCTTCTTTTCCAAAGCCTCGGGCAATTGCTTCTCAGATGACTAAGCGGTGAACCCTCCTGATCTGGAATTGAATTTTAATTTGTTGGGCCATTCACCTCTGTTCTTCAGGTTGCTTGCCGTCATCAGCAGGGGGTGGAAAAACACAAGTGAAAACCCACGTGGCTTATACTCGGGGGGTGGTCCCATCAACCATGAAATCACCGGTACTTACAAACATGAGGCGGGTGGGAATGTTGTCTGACTGCACCAGAGGATTCTTATAGAGCCAGATCTCTTCTGGCTGGATGACTCTCTGGAAGGGATCCAAAAACTCTGTAAAACTGAAACAAAACAAAGAAAGAGACATGAGGGCTGAGCACCAGGGAGGAGGCGGCTTACGCAAGAGCTCAGAGTGGACGAACTGGTCCCTGGGGACGGGAGGACAGACTGCCCAGCTGATGGTTCTCAGGCAGCTCCAACTGGGGAAAGATGGAAGAATCACCAGAACTGTAGGGTCTTTTTTCACCACCAGCCTGCTAGGACCAACGGCGGGCATAAGAGAAGAGCTGAGAGGCAGACACACAAAGACCCTAAGAACTCGGGGATCCAAAGGTAACTGGGAGTTCAAGTACAGAATGGTGGCTCGGACTGGGGCAAGGCCAGGCCAGCAGCCATCTCTGGGGACAAAATGGACTTGAGTTGGAGCAAAGGTGATGGAGCAGCGGGCAGGACTAGAGAAAAGAACCCGCAGTGTTCCTTCTCTACATTACTCCAGGTGGCACCCCTCAACTCTCACCACCACCAGGGGGCAGAGCGAGAGAAAGAAGCTTCCAGAAAGGAGAAGGCTGGGACAGGAGAGAAAGCAGAGGAGAGGAAAGAAGGAAGGAAGCGGGAGGGGAATGGGGGACTGCTGTTAAGGAACCAGAAAGCTCTAAGCCTCCACTTCTCGACCCCTCTTTCACCCTGGGAACCCGCAACACCCAGGTGGATGAAAAGAATCTCTCACCACCAAGAGAAAACCTGCGGGGAAGAACAACAGTTTAGCCAGCTTTCAGCCCTTGGGGCCCCTTCTGGCTCTCCAGCCCAGTTCTCCAACTGGTGAATCCGGTTCAGAATGGCTTCAGATGTGGCTGGGTGAGTCAGGGCTTGAGTGCCAGACTGAGGAATCTGGCTTTTGAACCAAGGAGGAATTTGACATGGAATGAAATGAACAGTGGTGAAGACGGGGCATTGGAGCAGAACAGAGGAGGGAAGCAGAGACAGTGAGGAGGTGAGGGCAGCTGTCCCAACAAGAGATGCCTGAAGAGAAAAGCAAAAGGCAGGACAGAAAATGGAAGAACACGCACAGGCAGGGGCAGGGGTGAAGGGCGGAACTGATTCCAAGGGCTCAGGAAATGGGGTACCATTGCCAAGATGAGGAGGAGGGGAGTTGGGGGATGGGAGTTGGAGGTCAGCAGTCGTCTCATCTAGGAGACCAGTCAGGTGACCAACAGTCCCAGTTTGCCCAGGACTCTCATGGGCTTCTCTCATAGCTCAGTTGGCAAAGAATCCGCCTGCAGTGCAGGAGACCCCGGTTCAATTCCTTGGTCGGGAAGATCCCCAGGAGAAGAAATAGGCTACCCACTCCAGTGTTCTTGGGCTTCCCTGGTGGCTCAGCTGTAAAGAATCTGCCCGCAATGAGTGAGACCTAGGTTTGATCCCTGGGTTGGTTGGGAAGATCCCCTGGAGAAGAGAAAGACTACCCACTCCAGTATTCTGGCCTGGGTCCATGGGGTCGCAAAGAGTCGGACGTGACTTAGCGACTTTCACTCCTGGATTTAGCACTGTAAGTCCTATATCCCAGGAAAACCCCCAATCTCAGAAAAAACCTAGATGGTGGGTCATCTTAAAACCATTCCGGCCCTGGGACAGAGTCAGCAGTCTGAGAGTCTTGGTTTCTACCTTAGATCTGGGGCTTTGCATGATCATTAGTCTGAATGCCCAGCTACACTGGGAGGGTAGGGAGGGTGGAGTCACTCTCCAGGGCTATGTCGTCAGAGCCCAGCAGGATGGAGCTCTCAGTGGCTCTCCAGTGACTGCAGAATCTACTGTCTGTTCCAGACTTTGGACAGCTGCTACTGTTAGAAAAAAAAAAACACCTCTGTCTCATCAGCCTCACACTGAATTCTATCATGTCTATATCTAAATGAGACCTAAAATTCAATCTGTCTTTTGTGTCTCTATATCCATGTTCCTCCATCTGTCTGTCTCCCTCTGTTCCTCTCCTCCCCTCAACTGAGGTTTTTCACGTTGTAAAACTCTGTCCTTCTGTCCCTGTATTTATGAAATTTCAAGAAGAAAGTGGTGCTGGCCCCTGACTGTTTCACTCAGCACGCAGCCCAGAACATATCTACTATAGGATCTTACTGCAATGCCCTGAGACCCCTGCATGATGTGTAAAGTAATTTCGGCTAACAGCCCTCCAAGCTTCCTCCAAGACACAAGGGTGCATGCCATCTGGGTGCTGGGAAACCTGCTTTCTGCCCGAGCTCCACCATTAAGCTGCTCTGGCCTCAGAACACTTCTCACTGGGCCTCAATGTCCTCACCTGCAACCTGGGTGCGTGAGTGTGTGCATGCTAAGTCGTTTCAGTCATGAACGACTCTTTGCAACCCCATAGACTGCAGCCCACCAGGCTCCTCTGTCCATGGAATTTCCCAGGTAAGAATACTGGAGTGGGTTGCCATTCCCTTCTCCAGGGGATCTTCCCAATCCAGTGACTGAATCCTGTCTCTTACATCTCCTGCACTGACAGGTGGGTTCTGTATCACTAGTGCCGCTTGGGAAGCCCCCTACAACATGGGAGGTTGGGTTAGGTCAGAGATGACAAATGAAGAAGGGTTAGAACCTTTGGAGACACCCTACCCCAGACCTATAGCCTTGGTATGGACTGGGCCTGGTATGTGAATTTTAAAATATTCCCCAGGTGATTCTGAAGGGCCTGGCACTAAACAAGAAAATTCTTCAAGATTCCCAGAACCCTTGTCCATAAGAAGAGGAGACTTAGAAATTTTGCTCTCTACATTAACAATTCTTCCAGCTTCTGAAGGACAGGCACTGGAGTCAGTCTCATCCATGTTCAAATCCCAGCCTCTGCTGTGTGGCTCTTAGTGAGTTTATTAACATCTCTGAGCCTCAGTCCACCCATCTGTAAAATGGGCACACCTTACAGAGTGAAAATAAAACTTAAATGAAAAAATATAAAGTACCTAACAGAACACGAACAGAAACCAGCATTTTGTCACTCTATCTTTTTACTCTAGCCTCCAACTGCAAGATTTTACTAGATAGTTTTCTGGTAAAAAAATGTTTTCTAGACAGTTTCCAGGCTTTTTTTTTTTGGTGGGGGGTGGGGACAGTGAGGAGTGGATTTCATTTTGCAACAACCTACTCACTGCACTTGGGTATTTTAAAATCATTTAAACTATAACTAAGTAAAAATAATTTTATGTGCAAGTTATTTTAAAGAGTATGTTGGCTTCCCTGGTGGCTCAGATGGTAAGAATCTGCCTGCAATGTGGGAGACCTGGGTTCGATCCCTGGGCCGCAAAGGTCCCCTGAAGAGGGCATGGTGGCCCACTCCAGTTCTTGCCTGGAAAATTTCATGGACAGAGGAGCCTGGTGCACTATGGTCCATGGGGTAACAGAAGAGTTAGACATGATGGAGTGACTAACACTTCAAGAATATACGTATGAAACTTAAAGCTTCCAGAATACTCCAATTACTCTGGAAGCATAACAAATTACCCCCAAACTTAATGTCTTAAACCATTCATTTTCTTTTGCTCATGATTTTGTGGATCAGGAAATCAAGACGGGTCCAGCTAGGCAGAGTTCACTTCACGTGGTCGCAGCAGTTAGACATCAGCTGGGGCTGCATCACCTGAAGGCTTGACCAGGCTGGACATCAGGATGGGCCCTTACATGGGTGCTGGCTGTCAACCAGGAGCTGCCACCTGGAGCACCGCACACATCTCTCCAGCAGGACAGACTCAGTATGGTCAGAATTTTTCATGGTTGCTGGCTTCCTCCGGAATGCAGGTCTCAGGAGGTCCAGGCAGAAGCCGAATGGCTTTTCTGACCCAGTCTCCAAAGTCCTGGAGCATCACTGGGTAACAGAAGGTTAGCCCCAATTCAAGACAGGGCGACTGACTCCACCTCTTAGCAGTGGTATGGCAGAGTCCCATTACAGAAAAGTAGGTAAGATGAGAGAGGGCTGCAGCCACCTTTCAAATACAATCTGTCACCTGTAGGCTGTCATCGTTATAATGGTCTTGCAGCCCCTACTCTCAGAGACCCCAGAACTCTGATCCCCATTTCCTCTGCACACAGCTGGCCACCAGGCCAAGGAGCTGGCACGCTGCTGAGCCCGGTCCTTCCTCATCTCGTCTGTCACCCAGGGGACACTATCCTCATGACGATTTTTTAAAGCCTCGTGCACCCAGCCTTTCACACAGCTCCTCACCCGACCCTGAGTGGATGCAGCCAGAACACATCTGTCAAGGAAATTGTGTCCTCTGGGAGCAGCACACCAGGAAAGATAGATGTCCCTTCTCCCCGCACACCAGCCACTGGCGTCTGCCTCCGAGAATCCAATGAGGCGGCTACACAGAGGACGTGAGTTTCAAAATGCAGACGGGAGCAGAGGTGGGCATGCAGTAGAATGGAAAGTTCTAGAAATGTGAAAGGGTGCCCCCAAGAGAGGGCATGCCAGGCCTGGAAACATCCTTCCAGGAACTCTGTAAAATGGGTTGGAAATCAGGAAATGAAACCTTGCTTCCAGGGGGAGGAATTGAGGAATGGGATTCAACTACCTGCTCAGCAGGGCTCACCACACACTGAGGACCTCCCCTCAGCCCCCCAGCAGCGTGGACGATCAGGGCTTCCCAAACAAGAATGCGCTCAGAGACCTCTTGGGGACTGCTGATACAGCAGGTCCAGGGCTGGCATCTCCAGCAAGCTCCCTAAGGACGCTGATGCTGCTGGTCTGTGGACCAAACCTAGAGTCAGAAGAGGCCACCATATCAGCATCACCTCGGACGGAGCTGTTAAAAATACCGAAACTGGACTTCCCTGGTGGCTCAGTGGTAAGGAGTCCACCTGCCAATGCAGGAGGCATGGGTTTGATCCCTGGTCCGGGAATATCCTACATGTCGCGGAGCAACTAAGCCCGTATGCTACACCTACTGAGCCAGTGCTCAACAGCCTGGGAACTGTAAGAAGCCCACACACCCTAGAGCCGTCCTCTGCAAAAAGAGAAGCCACTGTGATAAGAAGCCCACTCACCATGCACCACAGCTAGACAGTAGCCCCTGCTTGTCCCAACCACAGAAAAGCCCATGCAGCAACTAACACCCAGCACAGCCAAAAAGAAATAAATTCTATTTTTAAAATGCAGAGACTTGGGCCCCAGCCCAGATCTGCTGACTCAAAATCTTCATTTTTCACAAGATTGCTGTGAGCACTAGAGTGGCACAGACAGTTCTTGGGGAAAGCCCATGCTTCCCAACTTCATCCATTTAAGAACCAAGGGGGCCAGTTTTGCTTGATCTGCTCTCCACTTGCACTGTGACTTTTCTTCAGACTTCGTAAACTGCAATGAGTTTATTCTAGAAGAAACCTGTTGTCACTGCTGAGTTATGGGATTGGCATTCCTTTTATAAACAGTTGGTAAATGTTAAAAGCAGGCTATTAAATTCTACCTTGATGCTTTTGCCTCTGGGCGGAGGCCGGCCTTCTCTGTGAGGTTAACAAGACCATTCCCTGCAATATGGGAAGATAGAAGAAGAGGAGGCAGGATACACGAGCCTGCTTCATGATACAGAGTCAGGTGGATCATGTCCACAGATAATGGAAATTTGCTTTGTGAAGCAAAGCCTGTGCAGCAAAGCCCCTCCTACCATTATCTCCAGCACCACCTGCACCACAGAAGAGGCAGAAAAAAGATGAAAAGCAAAACTGATAACTCAAAAGCACAGCAATCGGAGGCCATTCACTACAGAAGAAATAGCCCCACGGGTCTTAGGACCTCCTGCCAGCATCAGCATCATAATGACTTGACTATGCTGATAATCCCAGCATACTCCAGGCCAATATAATGACTGATGCCCTTGCATTTTCAAGAAAACGCTGAAGGAAGAGGAGCAACTCTTTGGCCACTGGGAGGTATGTAAATCCACTTTGCTTACTTTTATTTCCAATAAATATAATGCAGAGAAAAACATCTTAATGCATAGAAAGGGTCTGACAGACCCACCGATGCAGAGTTCCTCATACTCTGAGGCTAAGAATCAAAACTATCCCCCCTGTGAATGGCATTTCTGCATCACCGCAGAGACTCACGAAGAAAGAGTCTTGGTGTGACAATCGGTACCCCAATTCTGTGGCTAAATGCCCCACTTATCCATTTTAATCCAGAAAGGCTTAAGAGTAGAGGGGACTTCTAAGACTTCATCAGACTCAATGACCAAAAGTAAACAGAAAGGAAGAGCAAGCGCTATGAGAGAAGGATGAATGTAAATCTAACAAGTCAGAAATATCATGTATTAATCATTTCAAAGAAAAAGTGTGAGCTAATAAGATCCCATAGGTGTGAAATCAATGTTTTCTGCATTGGTACTGATCAACTCTGATTCAGCATCCAGGACCAGTCCAGTCTCAAAATAACTGACTTCTCCCCCCATTAAATGCAGTCACTGAATCTTCAGTTCACTTCAGTTCAGTTCAGTTGCTCAGTCGTGTCCGAATCTTTGCGACCCCATGAATTGCAGCACACCAACCTCCCTGTTCATCACCAACTCCCGGAGTTCACTCAGACTCATGTCCATTGAGTCCGTGATGCCATCCAGCCATCTCATTCTCTATCGTCCCCTTTTCCTCTTGCCCCCAATCCCTCCCAGCATCAGGGTCTTTTCCAATGAGTCAACTCTTCGCATGAGGTGGCCAAAGTACTGGAGTTTCAGCTTTAGCATCATTCCTTCCAAAGAACACTGAATCTTCAGATCAGATCAGATCAGTCACTCAGTCGTGTCCGACTCTGCAACCCCATGAATTGCAGCACACCAGGCCTCCCTGTCCATCACCAACTTCCGGAGTTCACCCAAACTCATGTCCATAGAGTCCGTGATACCATCCAGCCATCTCATTCTCTGTCGTCCCCTTTTCCTCTTGCCCCCAATCCTTCCCAGCATCAGAGTCTTTTCCAATGAGTCAACTCTTCACATGAGGTGGCCAAAGTACTGGAGTTTCAGCTTTAGCATCATTCCTTCCAAAGAAATCCCAGGGCTCATCTCCTTCAGAATGGACTGGTTGGATCTCCTTGCAGTCCAAGGGACTCTCAAGAGTCTTCTCCAACACCACAGTTCAAAAGCATCAATTCTTCAGCGCTCAGGCTTCTTCACAGTCCAACTCTCACATCCATACATGACCACAGGAAAAACCATAGCCTTGACTAGATGAACCTTTGTTGGCAAAGTAATGTCTCTGCTTTTGAATGCTATCTAGGTTGGTCGTAACTTTCCTTCCAAGGAGTAAGCGTCTTTTAATTTCATGGCTGCAGTCACCATCTGCAGTGAGCCCAGAAAAATAAAGTCTGACACTGTTTCCACTGTCTCCCCCTCTATTTCCCATGAAGTGATGGGACTGGATGCCATGATCTTCGTTTTCTGAATGTTGAGCTTTAACACTGAATCTTAACTATTATCAAAAACATCATTCCCCTTAACAGTGATTTGAAACTACAATAAAATAACTAAGCTATATAGGTCAACATGTTCTGATGTGAAAAGCCTGAAGTTACTATTATAGGTGGTGGTGGTTGAGTCACTAAGTTGTGTCCAACTCTTGCGACCCATGGACTGTAGCCTGCCAGGCTCCTCTGTCCATAGGATTTTCCATGCAAGAACACTGGAGTGGGTAGCCATTTCCTCCTCCAGGGGATATTTCTGACCCAGGGATCGAGCCCAGGTCTCCTGCACTGCAGGCAGAGTCTTTACCAACTGAGCCACCAGGGAAATAGGAAATGAATAATTTTCTCTCCTGAAAATGAAAACTGTCCAAAGTCAGGTAACTTGCTGTGGGATTTTGATCCAAGACAACTCCTTCGAATTGGACAATTATCTTAGTCTATCATGGGGTCGCAAAGAGTCGGACACGACTGAGCGACTGATCTGATCTGATCTGATCTGAACGTTCTCTTAATTTCTCCCTGCAAAGTTTAGACAGTGTTACTCATCTTCTTAGTTCTCTGATGATACAGAAGAGTTTGGAAAACAGACAATAAGAAAATTCAAAGATGTTCTTCTAACTTTTAGTGTCAGCCTTAGTCTCTCAGTCGTGTCCAATTCACTGCAACCCCAGTGACTGTGCCCTGCCAGGCTCCTTTGCCCATGGAATTCTCTAGGCAAGGATACTGGAGCAGGTAGCCATTCCCTTCTCTACAGGATCTTCCCAACCCAAGGATTAAGCCTGGGTCTCCTGCATTGTAGGCAGATTCTTTACCATCTGAACCACGAGTCTATGCATAGCATAGATGCTTTAATCCTCCTTAGACCAGAGCTTATCTACATATCTCACACACACACACACACAACCACAACTACACACAGACACACACATACCAAAACAGAACTTAAGTGAGCAGAAGCAAGCAAGTTTCTAAGACATAGGAAGACGTTACCAAAACTAACTGAAATAGAAAAGAGGCAGAAGGAGATTGGATGTTGACACAGAGTGAAGAGCAGGCAGAAAGCTAAAGGAGAAACAAAGCCAAGCAGACAAAAACATCCTGGTGTTTCCCTTTGCCCCTCAGGTAGGTGACCAGTCACCACGCCTCGCCAAGTCACAGACAAGTGGCCTGTCAGCCTTCCGTGGCCCCCTGAACCCTTACCCAGGAGAAAAGGACACAATTCCCGTGTTTCACACTGTACCATGAGGGTCTCTCCAGGAAAATAAAAACATTTTTATGTTTTTTTAAAATTTATTTATTTTAATTGGAGGCTAATTATTTTATAATATTGTAGTGGTCCATCAGCATACAAATGGATAAGAAAGCTGTGGTACATATACAAAATGGAATATTACTCAGCCATTACAAATAATACATTTGAATCAGTTCTAATGAGGTGGATGAAACGTTTTTGTGTTTTAATAAAAAAATATTAGCAGCAAATAAAAACATCACCTTGCTGGATCCCCAGACCAGGGCCAGGTAGGGTAGCATTTACAGAATGACAGATACATACCACACTCACACATGCTCACAAACACACATACACATGCACACATTCTCTCCTTTTGGCTAGTCCTGTGTTCATAGCTCACCTGCCCTTAAGCAGCCTAGGATACAGTCTGCGTACACAGGAAGGGGCACAGAAGGGGACAGACAATCAACTTCCGCCTTGGCCTGTTGTTTATTCATTCAACAAAAATTTACTGAATGTCTGTGATGTACCAGATACTGTCCTATGAACCCTGGTGTATGAAACACATATGATCACACTCTTGTGGAGACTATGGTCAAGGGATGCTAAGCTCCACCTGACTGGGGAATGAGATGTCAAGGCCTTTAGTTACAGGTGTTAGAACTCTGACCACACAAAATCTCACCACCCCAGGGTGTGAATCTATTACTGTCCATTTGCTGAATGTGGCAAGAGATTCAGCCCAAAGCTGGGAACCCAGAGAAATGGCCAATCTTGACATCACAGTAGCAGGAACAAGTCCCTGAACAAGGGACTATGATGCTACTGTCCTCTGGGCCTTTTCTGACTCCAAGTTAAGTTCTCAAAGCCCCAGGATCTCCCTATAATCTTCTAAGAATTCCATAGATTTGTCAATGACATTTAACTCATGTTCCTTAATACGCTTTTTTCAAGATAAGTTAATATTTCTGCCACATACTAGACTCAGAGGTTGACATCCTTTCCCCCAAATATAAATAACACAAGATTATATGGAAATACGAACTTAGACCCTTAAACTTGGTTCAAATCACTGATTTGGCATTTGCCAGCTTGCTGACTTGAAAAAAGTCACTTAACCTCTCTGAGATTTCCGATCTCCTTCCTCGCTTCCCAGGATGGCCAGGGCAGGGCAGTAATAATACTGCTATCATTAGCAAGAAGAAATATTAGAATCTGGCACAGTGCCTGGGGCACCAAAGGGCTCAGTCAAAGCTGATTTGATGGGCTGCTGTTCTTGCAAATGTGGACAAGAATGATGCTCATGGCTGACATGACCACTGGGTCTAAGAAGTCTTCCCCTCTCCGTTTCGGCCCCACCTGGGACAGTGAGGTTTCATGTTGTGGGAAGGAGATGAGACAGGACAGATGAATGCCAACAACTACAAACCACATCCTTTAGCCATTCTTCAAGCAAACAATGGCCCAGAAAGTCACTTTTGAACCTTGTGCGATCCAAAGGAGGGAAAAACAAGACACATGATAAAGCTTTCTAGGCAAGAGCAGAAAGCAGAGCATGTTTCTTAATTGCACTATTGACTTTTCCTCTCCAGTGAGCCTCGCTCAGGCAAGAGGGGAAACACTTACAAATGGTCAGCAGAACAGGCAGGCAGCTCCACTGGCAGGGAGGAGGTGTTTCAGATTTTCCATTAGTCCTGGGGACAGCCCATTGAGAGAACATACTGATGGATTATCTCTGTGAGGCCGTAAACCAGAGACCTGCCACCAGGCAGGCTTTACTCTGGGTGGGGGAGCTGGGCCATCCCCATGACAAGTCTAACAAGTATAATAATAGTCACTAGTTATCACATGCGGAGCTGTCTTGTGCCAAGTGCTTCGTTTGGTGTTTTCCAACATGACTTTGTTTAACCTTCATAAGAATCGTATGAGGTTGAAATTATTGTTATTCTCATTTTAGAGATTCCCATTAGTTATAACCTTATAACTAAGCTTATAAGACATAGGATGTCTTGCCTAAATCTGCACAGTTCTATCTGTGCAGTCCACTGATGGAAGTCCACTTTTCCATGTCCTCCTTGGCACATATTCTGGAATTCTAAAGAGATTAAGGAACATGGACATGTGCACACACACACACGCCCTTGCACACACAATTCCCACCAATGTAATGGCATCTGCAATTATTTTAATAAGAGATAAAATGTTCCACAATTAGAAATAGAGCCTCACTCTTGGGAAATGCAGGATGTCTATCTCAGTTCTCTCAGCGTGAACAACTGAGATCAAATCCTTGTAAGGAGCAATTTGCTGTTTGTTGCGAAAGAGAAAAAGTAACATACCGGGAAGGAGGTAAAAAGAGAAATGGAAGAAGATGCTTCCACTTCCCTCCTCCCTGTCCTTCAGAAAAGCAGGTTCCCTAGCAGCAATTGACTTAATCAAAGCTACCTACCCTTCACCTGGATGGAGAATTGCATGCAGGAGACCAGCCATGGACCAGGAAAAAAACAGCTCCTGGAGTTACCACCACCCTCTTGCGATGGTCCCCCTTGCTCCGTAATGAGCTTGCAATAAATGGAGAGCCTGGGGCTTCAGCAAGTGTAACTGCCCACCTGAGGCAGAGTGGATTCATGTGGATTCATGTCCCCCTTTCTCCACTCTAGATCTCATGTCCTTTGCAATCAAGTGGACACAGACCCCGGCAGGCAGCCTGCGTGAGCGTTTCAATCACCCCCTCCAGCTGCGGGACCTTGGTCAAGGCATTTCACCTCCCAGGCCTCAGTTTCCTCATCTATAAAGTGGTGCTGGTGGCCGCACCGACCTCAGAGGGCTGGTATGACTGGTGAGGTCATACCACAAGATGAACTGCTGTGGGGGGCGGTGCCTGCGTGGAGAGAGTGTACTGGAGGTGTGTGCTGTACTGCAGCGAAAAGCCAAACACTAAGGTCCAATATCACATCCTCCCTTGACATTTGAACCCACAAAGGCTTCTCATGTTCACAAGTTCCCCTTCCACTCAGCTCCTTCAACCAAGGCTAGGCTAGGCTAAGTCACTTCAGTCGTGTCCGACTCTGTGTGACCCCATAGACGGCAGCCCACCAGGCTCCCCCGTCCCTGGGATTCTCCAGGCAAGAACACTGGAGTGGGTTGCCATTTCCTTCTCCAATGCATGAAAGTGAAAAGTGAAAGTGAAGTCGCTCAGTCGTGTCCGATCCTCAGCGACCCCATGGACTGCAGCCTTCCAGGCTCCTCCATCCATGGGATTTTCCAGGCAAGAGTACTGGAGTGGGGTGCCATTGCCTTCTCCTCCTTCAACCAAACAACCCCCCTTATCAAGGAGACCAGGTATACTACCTGCCCATCCCTGAAGAGCAGGTTTCAGTCCCATGGGCTGAAATGCCAGCCCATGGACTTATTCTAACAAGTCAACCACATCCTCCTGTGGGAACCAGGGGGCACTGGAGCCCCTTGATAGTACAAAGCCTGCCTCCCATTGCCCATGGTTTGCTGTGCCCCTGGGCGGCCTGTGTGACGTTCAGTGTCCTGCTTCCCTGGGCTGTGAGTCTGTCACTAATAAACTGCTTCAGTCTCATCTGTCCAGTGTTGGCTGTCATGGACGGTCGGGATCCCTGTAATTCCAGGGCAGGAATCCCTCCCTGACCAAGGGGAAAAACAGGAGGTGATTAAAAGACGCATTCCTCCACTATGCTCTCCTAAATTATGATGGGACGGGGTGGGGTGAGTGGTGCTGTGCTTAGTTGCTCAGTCATGTCTGACCCTTTGTGATCCTATGGACAGAGGAGACTGGTGGAGCTCCTATAGCCCTCCAGGCTCCTTTGCCCATGGGGATTCTCCAGGCAAGAATAGTGGAGTGGGTTGCCATGGCCTCCTCCAGGGGAATCCTCCCAACCCAGGCATCAAACCCAGGTCTCCCACATTGTAGGTGGATTCTTTACCATCTGAGCTACCAGGGAAGCCCAAGAATACTGGAGTGGATAGCCTACCCCGTCTCCAGGGGATCTTCCATTTCCAGGAATTGAACTGGGGTCTCCTGCATTGCAAGTGGATCCTTTACCAGCTGAGCTACCAGGAAAGCCAAGGGGTGAGTGCTGGGACAGCGGAAATATATGGGTCAAGTCTGGAGGCGTTCTCATCCATCTAGAGCCCAGGAAGGAAGACAGAGAACCAGGAACAGGCTGCATGGAAAAGGCAAAGCCACGGGCTCAAAGATGCTCTGCTCACACCGACTCTTCTTCTGCCTTTTTTTTTTTTTTTTTTAATGGCACTAACCTGCACACCATGCATTGGAGAAGGAAATGGCAACCCACTCCAGTGTTCTTGCCTGGAGAATCCCAGGGACGGGGGAGCCTGGTGGGCTGCTGTCTATGGGGTCGCACAGAGTCGGACACGACTGAAGCAACTTAGCAGCAGCAGCAGCAACCTGCACACCCGACCTGTGGTCACCAATGCTAGGACTACAGACCCCTGCAGATCCCTGACATATGGTTATATGGAGTGCATGGCATCCCCATGAAGCATTCTTCCAAATGTGTACACTCTGAACCTAATCAGGATTTTGGACTCAACTTCCAGCTTGTGAAAATACAGGGGCAGAGGAACAGACAAGTCCAGAAACAAAGTTGCAATATTCCACATTACAAGAATCTGAAGACATAAGACAACCAAATGTAACCACTGTGCGCTGACTGGATCTTGGGTCAAAAAGAAAGTTGTGTTTTTTTTAACCTATTAAAAAGAAACTTTGAGGATGACTCATGAAATTTTGGAACTAGAGAATGAGCTGGATATGAGACGACTGTAAGGAAATATTATAATTTCCTTCAATAGAGAAGAAACGTAGAATATTTTGGGGAAAGCAGCTTAAACATTGGAGAAGGCAATGGCAACCCACTCCAGTACTCTTGCCTGGAAAGTCCCATGGACAGAGGAGCCTGGTAGGCTGCAGTCCATGGGGTTGCTAAGAGTCAGACACGACTGAGCGACTTCATTTTCATGCATTGGAGAAGGAAATGGCAACCCACTCCAGTGTTCTTGCCTGGAGAATCCCAGGGACAGGGGAGCCTGGTGGGCTGCCGTCTATGGGGTCGCACAGAGTCGGACACGACTGAAGCGACTTAGCAGCAGCAGCAGGAACATTTAGGGTGTTTAGGATCATATGTCAGCAGCCTGCTTTCAGATCAGAAAAGTGTGTATAAATAAACACATAAATACAGACATAAAGCACATAGGATAAAACACAAATTGCTTAATCTAGGTGGAGTATATGGTGAATCATTTTGGCTCTTTCTGTTTTTCTGAATGCTTGGTTTTCTGGATGAACACTGGCGCAGTGAGGTCCCAGTGCAGGATGCGGAGTGGGGGAAATAGCGTAGAAGGTAGTGAGACCATGAAAGTGCAACGGGAGCATCCAGAGCTGCGGAGTGAAAACCTATTTTCTACCCTTGGCACTTTTTAGCTACGACCTTGGGCTAGTGACATCTCCTCTCGGAGCCTTGCTGCCTCCTCTGGGAGTGGAGATAACCATGCCACCTGCCTGGAGGGCCATGATGAGGAATGGATGTGAGGACTTAGCATGGACTAAGCATAAGACCAGGCTACTCTGCTCAGTTGTCATCTCCCCCCAGAAGTCATTTTGAATAATAGAGGCATATTCAAAACCATTTCTGCTTCAGAGAAAAAGCAGAGCACATTCGGACACGCCCGCGCTGGAGCACAGGCATAAATGGAAGCTTGTTTTGCAGAAGCATAATGTTCAGAAACCATATGGATCACCCCAGAAGTCCAAACATTCAGCACAATTATTTTCAAACATTTCTACAGAGGAGGCCTTCTCTCTGGAGGGAGGCAACAGAAGACAGAAAATGCTTTCATGGCTTTGCACCGAAACAGAAAACCCTGGCCTCCATAAACTCAAGCTGCAAAAACTAGCACATCTGGTCCAGTCGGGGCTTCATGACCTGGGGCAAACTGCTATACTCCCTTCCGCATCTGTAAAATGGGTAGAACACCCTGATGGACATAGTGAGAATCTGGGATCATCATCAGGGCCATAGGAAGCACGCAACAACTAGCAAGGACACACTAATCATTGAAAGATTCTAAATTAAAAGTCATTCCTAAAATATCTGCACACCAAGTAACCACATGTGGACCTTATTTGGATCCTGAAAAGAAGAAATTAATGTTAATTTTATTGGGTGTTACAAACGGTATTGTGGCTTGCGGGGGAGTGGGCAATTAGAGGGCTTGTTTTTGTTTTCATTCTCACTGGTTAAAGTTACCTTTTGAAGTATTTAGATGTGATGTCATGCAATATTTGAAATTTGCTCTAAAATACTCCACAAAAAGACTGAACAAGGAGGACAGTGGCGGGAAACAATAAATAAAAGTGCTGTAACTGGAGGCAAGTGTTGTAAAATTCCACAACAAAAGGGGTTTATTTTTGGGTTTTCCTAATGATTTCATTCACTGGCTATAAAGACACTTAACAAAATTAAGTATCTTATCAGCCAAAGCAGCTGATACCCTTGGAAAGTATTATTAGCTTTGATTGGATTTCAGTAAAGCGTGACAATGGGAAGGGTAATGAAAAAAATCAGAAAGAAGAAGACAGAGATATGAAAAGAGGTCATCGGGTCATTGACAAAACGAACAGCCTTCAAAAACCCACACACCTGGACCTACCTGGAAACCCTCAGGTTAAAGGTGCCCCAGAGTCTGGGGTGATGAGAAGCCCTCTTCCTGGCTCAGATGCTGCCTTGGCAAGTAGGTGCCTGATAAGTAGAGTAATGAGGAGCCTGTGGAAGTGAGCCCAGCAGTGGCCAGTGACTAGGGGCAGAGCCAGGCCACGAAACGTGGGACTCAGGCAAACCTGGCTGCCAGGTCTTCTTGGAGCCCAGACCCCACCCCAGCACAAGGCCCTATTCTCCCAACAGCGCCAGCAACACTGAGCCTTCTAGGACTGAACACTCTCTGGGCCAGACATGCTTCCCAGTGGGAAATGATGTTTGGTGCAGAGAATACTGCTGGATCTGAACCAAAAGCAAACAAAAACCACTCCAACAACAACAACAACAACTAGTAAGAAAAGAGGGAGAAAAGTGCACATTTCTTTGCTAAGAGACCTCAGTCTCCAATTAATCTTTGACACTACAATGTCCAGTGAACCATTCATTCCTAGATTAATTAGGAGTCTTTAGGCACTTATCAGAGCTTAAAGTACTCTGGAACATTCTATATACCATTCCCAGACCCAGTCACAGCAAGATCCTGGGACTCATCACTGAGCAAAGAACTTGGGCAGAAGAAATGCCCCTCAACACTCAGAACAAAACACAATGAAGACAGTACTTAATTTGAAGGAAGGCTTCTGAGCTATAATTTTAATTAACTACACCAACCAGAGAGCTCTTATTCCTAAACAGGAATAAGACTGCAACATGTCTTTATGATCTTTTCCCCCCCTTAGAACCTCATCTGATTTTCCCTGGTGTCAGCAGTGGCAAAGGACAGTACCAGGCCTTTCCTACCCCAGTCCTTTGCAGAAATCTGCCAAGTTTTCACCTGGACTAAGCCCCTGACCTCTCTTCATGACCTATTTTCCCCAGGGGAGGTATCAGGTCATGTTCTCCTAAAATGATCTTCAGTGGGGCTGGCAGGTGAGGGGAGGTTGATGAATGAGATGGAAAAGCCACCAATCTGAAGGCTCAGGGTTGGGGACAGCTGTGATCACGTGAGAGGTTGAGAGCAGGGCCCAGGTCAGAACTGAGAACAGGAATAGCCAGGTCTATGGTGTTTAAGCAGATCAGTCCTTATTTTTGCCCCCAAAGTTTGTTGCTCATCAGCAACAAACACTAAGTGTTTTTGTGGCCATGTGCCCTGCAAACCCCGAGCTCCTCAGCACAGAGTCACATTGAGACACAGGCTTATGGATGTGGGCTTGACCTTGGACAACTGGCGACATGCCTATGCTGGTGTCTGTGGCCCCAACAATGGCCAGTATCTAAATCAAGAACCAAGCCATGGTTGCCAGTTGGTATGACTGGGCTCTGTGGCTGGGATGTGGTTCAATCAAAATCTTCCTAAGAAGGGGATGAAGATAACCAGGTCATCATCACAGCTTCAAAGATACAGGAGCCCAAGGCAGAATGTAAGGGCCACAGTGGAATGGCAGCTCCAAGAGGAACCCAGGATTCCTGTCTATATTTAATGAGAGCTGCATTCCCACCCCAGTACTTTTGCCTGGAAAATCCCATGGACAGAGGAGCCTGGTAGGCTCCAGTCCATGGGGTTGCTAAGAGTCAGACACGACTGAGTGGCTTCACTTTCACTTTTCACTTTCATGCATTGGAGAAGGAAATGGCAACCCACTCCAGTGTTCTTGCCTGGAGAATCCCAGGGACAGGGGAGCCTGGTGAGCTTCCGTCTATGGGGTCGCACAGAGTCGGACACTACTGAAGTGACTTAGCAGCAGCAGCAGCAGCATTCACACATCTTAGAACAGCACCTGGCATGTAGCAGATACCCCCAAAATATTTGCTGAGCAAAGGAAACCATCAACAAAACAAAAAGACAACCTACTGAATCAGAGAAATTATTTGCAAATGAGATGAACAATGAGAGGCTAATATCCAAAATACACAGATAGCTCATACAACTCAATATAAAAAAAATGACTAAAAATGGGTATAAGATCTGAGCAGATATTTTTGCAAAGAAGATATATCAACAGGATATGGTCAAAAGACATATGAAAAGATATTCAAAATCACTAATCATCAGAGAAATGAGAATCAAAACTACAATGAGATATAACCTCAAACCTGTCAGAAAGACTACCATCAAAAAGTCTACAAATAACAAATCTTGGCAAGGATATGCAGAAAAGGGACCCCTAGTGTACTGTTGGTAGGACTGTAAATTGGTGAGGCCACTATGGAAAACAGGATGGAGCATCCTCAAAGAAACAAAACAAAACCAAAAGAACAAAACAGAACTATCATATGACCCAGCAGTTCCACATCTGAGTAACACCCAGAGGAAATGAAAGCAATCATTCAAAAAGATACATGAACCCCAACGTTCAGCTTTATTTACAATAGCCAAGATGAGGAAGCAACCTAAGTGTCCATCAACAAATGAATAGATAAAGAGGATGTGGTATACAATGGACTATTACTTGGCCATCAAAAAGAATGTAATCTTGCCATTTGCAGTGATGTGGTTGGACCTAGAGGGTATTATGCCTAGTAAAACAAGTCAAACAGAGAAAGACAAGTATTGTATATTATCACTTTTATGTGGAATCTAAAAAAGAAAACAAAAGAATATATAAAACTAGACAGAAAGAGGCTGATAGATATAGAGAACACACTGGTGGTTACCAATGGGAAGATGGAAGCGGGAGGGGCAGGATGGGGTAGAGGATTGAGAGGCACAAACTACTGACATTATGTATAAAATAAATAAGCTACAAGGACACATTGTACAGCACAGGAAATATAGCCTTTATTTTGCAATAACTTTAAATAGAAGACTATCTACAAAAATATTGAATCACTGTGCTATACACTGGAAACTAACGTAATATTATAAATCAACTATACCTCAATAAAAACAAGTAAATTTTTGCTGACTTAACAAATAAGTCCAACTGTTTCAATACAGATCAATCCTCCACTGCGTAGAATCTTAAGTCAGAGGCTGGCAGCTGGTCATCCTTAAGACTAAATCTTTTTTTTAAATATATGATTTGTAGCCAATATTTAAAGCCAGGAGGTGTTGCAACAAAGTCTGTATTTCTGGCTTCCACTGAAGAATTTGGTCTGGCAACCTGGGGCCTGCATCCCTGCAGGGCAACAGGGAGTTGGAGGAGCTGAGAAGCGCCCTGACTTTGGACAAGCAGAGTCCTGTCCAGGGTCCTGCCCACCCATCTGTTTGTGACCCCCCATTCCGGCCGTGTGTGTGGCATCTGGGCTCCCCTCTAGTGGAGGGAGACCACTGGCAGGTTGCTGGTTAGTCGAGGTGGGGGACATTTAAGCAACCCTAGGACCTCTCTGACCCACTCTATGAAGTCGGCTCCCCTGTAGACGATGAGACCCTCTCTCTTCAGGAAGTTGGGCTTTTCAGAGTGCTCATCTGCTGAGTGGTATGTTAGGACTAATTGATCCATGGAACTTGCATATTTATCTGTTTCCCACCAGTACCACCATCACCACCAGTTCTGGGCTGAAAGGTCAGTGTACAGACCTGGCTCTCCTCCTCATCTATGCCAAGTGATAGAACCACCCCAGTCCAGGACCACTGAGAACTGACTGTGAGATGTCACGGGCTGCCTGAATGGTTCCTTCTTCCCTCTGTAAATGAGATGCTGTCTGCAGAGACATCCGGAGGGAGAAAGGGAGGAAGAGGAGAAGGGAGAAAGGGAATTGCGGGGGGAGGGAGGATCCATTGACCCCTTTCTCAGTGCTTCTTACCAGCCAGCAGCCTGCCAGGCACATCTTATACCTTCTATGGATCACTCCTCACAAAAAAGCAGGCCCTGTTATCCCCATTGTCCAGAGAGAGAAACTGAGGCCAGAGAGCCTTCTTGACCTACCCAAGGTCATTCAGCCAACCTGGAACCCAAACCCAGATCTTCTAACCATAATCCTGGGCTCTTTTCACGGCCCCCACCTTGGAAACACAGGCAAGTACATGGGGCCACAGGTGGGCTGTGGATGAAAATTCAGCTCAGTAGAGGGGGTGGTGGGAGGGCCCAGGGCTTGACTAGGTGGCACAGACACAGCCTGGCGCTAGTGAGCAGCTCGCTGGACTAGGGAAGCCAAAGAGCTGCTAGCTCTGACTCCATCACTGGTGACTCTGTAATTGTAGGAAAGTTACTTGCCCTTCACCATTGTTACTTAACAGGTAAGATGGAAATGCCCTCACTTATTCGTCCATTCACTTGCAGTACAGCAAGGCAGTTAAATGAAAAGCACAGATTTTGAAAGGGGTCTGACCTTGGCCAAATCACTTTACTTTTCTGTGCCTCATCTGCAGAAGGACTACTATAAATGAGATGACTGGCATTGAGTCCGATGCTCATCATCCCACTCTTCCAACAAGCATTGATATCGCATCCATTGAGTGAGTATTGTGAACCCTGGGTTTCTGGGGCACAGCCTCCTATTCTCCCATCCCTCTCCCTGCTCACATGCTCTTTCCCAAGTGCCTCTCCTTCTGTCTAGGCCCTTCATGAATAATATTGGCCCTTCAAGACCAAGGCCATCAGGGAGCCACACTGGCTCCCACAGCCAAGCTCATCCCTGACTTCTTGTCTTCCCAAATTGAGATCTCCATCCCTGAGTTCTTACTCTCTCTCCTGGACTGAATCTCTAGTTGCTTATGACCTGACAGCCATGAGTTTCCTTTTGGTTTTGAGAGCAAGTCCTAAGCAGGCAGTAGCCACCAATACTGGGAACCAGAATACCTAATCTCGGCTTAGCTGTTAAATGAACTCCAGTAAAGGTTTTTCTCATTTTTTTCAGTAAGGAACTGGACCTTCAGAGTTTCTTGTCTCAATTCAGTTCAGTTCAGTTCAGTCGCTCATCATGTCTGACTTTTTGTGACCCCATGGCCTGCAGCACGCCAGGCCTCCCTGTCCATTACCAACTCCTGGAGTTTACTCAAATTCATGTCCATTGAGTCGGTGATGCCATCGAACCATCTCATCCTCTGCTGTCCCCTTCTTCTCCCGCCTTCAATCTTTCTCAGCATCAGGGTCTTTTCAAATGAGTCAGTTCTTTGCATCAGGTGACCAAAGTATTGGAGTTTCAGCTTCAGCATCAGTCCTTCCAATGAATATTCAGGACTGATTTCCTTTAGGACGGACTGGTTGGATCTCCTTGCAGTTGAAGGAACTCTCAAGAATTTTCTATCTAAAATGCTGCAAATCCTTCCCCCTTCCAAACAATGGGGATTTTAACAATTATGTAACACCTACCTTCCAGCTGGGCAATTATGCACTTATCATATTATGTCATTCAGATGTTACCATACCCTACAAGGTAATTTTTGCCTATTAAGAAACTGAGTTTGGAAAATGCAAATTAAAACCACACTGAAATATCACCTTACGCCTATCAGAATGGATGTCATCAAAAAGATAAGAGAGAACAAGCATTGGCGAGGATGTGACAAAAAGAAAATCCCTGGGAACTGCGGATGGGACGGTAAATTGGTGCAACTACTATGGATAGCAGTATGGAAGTTCCTCAAAAAATTAACAATAGGACCATGATACGAATCTGCAATCTTACTTCTGGATATTTATCCAAAGGAAATGAAAACAGGATATCAAAAAGATATCTATACTCTCATGTTTAGTGCAGGATGACAAAGGCAAGATATGGAAACAACCCTCATCTGTTGGTGAATGGACAAAGAAGATGTGGTCTATACATACAATGGAATAGTATTCAAACATAAGAAGGACATCCTGCCATTTGCAACAACATGATGGACCTTGAGGACATGACGCTAAGTGAGAAGAGTCAAACAGAGAAAGACAAGTGGCTGTATGATCTCACTTACATGCAGAATCTAAAAAAGCCAAACACAGGAACAAAGACTAGAATGCTGGTTACCAGAGGCCAAGGAGGTGAGTGAAAGCAGGTGATGTTGGTTGAAGGGTGCGTTCAGCATGTATGCAAGTTCAACCACCCAGTCATGTCTGACTCTTTGCAGCCCACCAGGCTTCTCTGTCCATGGAATTTTTCAGGCAAGAATATTGGAGTAGTTAGCCATTTCCTTCTCCAGAGGATCTTCCCAACCCAGGGATCAAACCTGCATCTCCTGAGTCTGCTGCACTGGGCAGGTGGATTATTTATTCTCGGGTGGCTCAGTGGTAAAGAATCTGCTTGCCAAGCTGGAGGCACAGGTTTGAGCCCAGGGTCAGGAAGATTCCCTGGAGGTGGAAATGGAAACCCACTCGAGTATTTTTGCCTGAAGAATCCCATGGACAGAGAAGCCTGGAGGGCTACAGTCCATGGGGTTGTAAAGAGTCAGACATGACTGAGTGAGCATGAGCCGCCTGGGAAACCTGGTCAAAGGGCACAAACTTCCAACTACTAAGATAAGTAAGTGCTGGGGATCTAACTTACAGCAGAGTGATGACAGTTAATACTGTACTATATGGATGGTCTTGATCTGTTTCCTGTACAATGTCACGAACCTCCATCCATAGTTCATCAGGCACTTTGTCTATCAGATCTAGTCCCTTAAATCTATTTCTCACTTCCACTGTATGATCATAAGGGATTTGATTTAAGTCATACCTGAATGGCCTAGTGGTTTTCCCTACTTTCTTCAGTTTAAGTCTGAATTTGGCAATAAGGAGTTCATGATCTGAGCCACAGTCAGCTCCCAGTCTTGTTTTTGCTGACTGTATAGAGCTTCTCCATCTTTGGCTGCAAAGAATAGAATCAATCTGATTTTGGTGTTGACCATCTGGTGATGTCCATGTGTAGAGTCTTCTCTTGTGTTGTTGGAAGAGGGTGTTTGCTATGACCAGTGCGTTCTCTTGGCAGAACTCCATTAGCCTTTGCCCTGCTTCATTCCATATTCCAAGGCCAAATTTGCCTGTTACCCCAGGTGTTTCTTGACTTCCTACTTTTGCATTCTAGTTCCCTATAATGAAAAGGACATCTTTTTTGGGTGTTAGTTCTAACAATAAACTGTGGAAAATTCTGAAAGAGATGGGAATACCAGACCAACTGACCTGCCTCTTGAGAAACCTATATGCAGGTCAGGAAGCAACAGTTAGAACTGGACATGGAACAACAAACTGGTTCCAAATAGGAAAAGGAGTACATCAAGGCTGTATATTGTCACCCTGCTTATTTAACTTATATGCAGAGTACATCATGAGAAACACTGGACTGAAAGAAGCACAAGCTGGAATCAAGATTGTCAGGAGAAATATCAATAACCTCAGATACGCAGATGTCACCACCCTTATGGCAGAAAGTGAAGAGAAACTAAAAAGCATCTTGATCAAAGTGAAAGAGGAGAGTGAAAAAGTTGGCTTAAAGCTCAACATTCAGAAAACTAAGATCATGGCATCTGGTCCCATCACTTCATGGGAAATAGATGGGCAAACTGTGGAAACAGCGTCAGACTTTATTTGGGGGGCTCAAAAATCACTGCAGATGGTGATTGCAGTCATGAAATTAAAAGATGCTTACTCCTTGGAAGGAAAGTTATGACCAACCTAGACAGCATATTAAAAAGCAGAGATATTACTTTGCCAACAAAGGTCTGTCTAGTCAAGGCTATGGTTTTTTCAGTGGTCATGTATGGATGTGAGAGTTGGACTGAAGAAAGCTTAGTGCCGAAGAATTGATGCTTTTGAACTGTGTTGTTGGAGAAGATTCTTGAGAGTCCCTTGGACTGCAAGGAGATACAACCAGTCCATTCTAAAGGAGATCAGTCCTGGGTGTTCTTTGGAAGGACTGCTGCTAAACTTGAAACTCTAATACTTTGGCCAACTCATTCGAAGAGTTGACTCATTGGAAAAGACTCTGATGCTGGGAGGGATTGGGGGCAGGAGGAGAAGGGCATGACAGAGGATGAGATGGCTGGATGGCATCACCGACTCGATGGACATGAGTTTGAGTAAACTCTGGGAGTTGGTGATGAACAGGGAGGCCTGGCGTGCTGCAATTCATGGGGTCGCAAAGAGTAGGACACGACTGAGTGACTGAACTGAACTGAACTGATATACTTGAATTTTGCTAAGAGAGTAGTCCGAAATGTTTTCACCACAAATAAATAAATATTAATTATAGGATGTAATGAAGTATTAGCTAATTCTAATCACTCCCCAATATATAAGTGTATCAAATGAACACATTGTATACAATGTTACATGTCAATTGTCTGAGCCAATTGCCTGGGGGCTCAGACGCCTGCAATGCAGGAGACCTGGGTTTGACTGCTGGGTCAGAAGATCCCCTGCAGAAGGGAATGGCTACCCATTCCAGTATTCCTGCCTGGAGAATCCCAAGGTCGGAGCAGCCTGGCGAGTTACAGTCCATGGAGTCACAGAGTCAAATACAACTGCGCAACTATCACTTCCATATGTCAATTGTATCTCAGTAAGCCGAAAACAGGATACAACCTGAGTTTAAAGGTCAAGTAGCATTGGGAAAAGGAAGCTGTACGTATGTAACTAAATAAACCAACTGATGCTTCTCCCCTAAAATGACTTCCCAAAGTTTCTTTAACTTTTTATTCTATCAATGGTATCATGTGTCTTCAAATGAATCAGCATGCAGCACAACTGGCATATTACTAACCAGCACGACAACCTTGCAGTATGCCAACAGTAAGTCTGCATCACTATATGTCCAATCAGCAGAAGAGTGGGTACCTCCCCACCTCTACATGTAACATGACAATACAACTCCCTGGCTATCAGTGAAATATAAAAACATCCAAAGCAGAATTGTCCTCACCATCCTCAACCTGTTGGCCAACCGACTAGACTTACAAGAGCAACTTTCCCAGAATCTGTAGTCATTACTGGAAGGTCTTAATCGGTTTTCGAGATTTTGCACAGCCTTGCAAATTTGGATAATCAAGTTTGGGAAAGTGTGTAATCAAGCTGATTTATCCACAATTATCTCCCCCTATTATCCTCCTTGTTACCCCATACTGCAATTACTTGCACAGAAAATTTTTACGTACTGGAGACACACAGGAGAAGGCAACAAGTCTCTTCTGAATACTAGAGTAAGTGAAAGGCTCAGCTCTGGCCAAAGAGCCCGGGCCCCTACAGGAGACAGTCCTGAGAAGGCAGACTTCAAGAGGGGGAGGATAAATAAGAGTAAATGCCCAGTGAGCCCTTGCTTACACTTGCTTGGAAACTCACAGTTACTTCCTCCAAGAGAAGACTCTCTCTCTCGTCCAGTCAAGGAGTGACCCACTGGGCACTGTCCAAAACAAGCTGAAAAGCAACAGTGAAAAATGACGCATCCATCAACACTAGTTACTGGCTCTGATGCTTGAATTCCCATTCTCTTCCCTCTATTAACAGTCATCAGATCAGATCAGATCAGTCGCTCAGCCATGTCCGACTCTTTGCGACCCCATGAATTGCAGCACGCCAGGCCTCCCTGTCCATCACCAACTCCCGGAAGTCACTGAGACTCACATCCATCGAGTCAGTGATGCCATCCAGCCATCTCATCCTCTGTCGTCCCCTTCTCCTCTTGCCCTCAATCCCTCCCAGCATCTGAGTCTTCTCCAATGAGTAATACAATAATATTATTTATAACATCTGGCACTCACAAACCACACACTCTTCTGGGCACTTTGAATGCACTATATGTCTTCTTTCAAACTTCACAACCCCTGTGGACTATTATTACTACTATCCCCATTTTACAGATGGTCAAACTGAGGCTCTCAGAGGCCACACAGTCTTAGTGCTGCCAGATCTCAGAGCCTGTGCTCATGCTCATCAAGTGGTCCTGCTTCATCAAGGGAAGGGTGGAGACAGATGGGCCATGTTTGCATCAAAGCATCAGCTGATCTTTTTAAAAAATTACTTGCTTCTTATTTTTTTTAATTTATTATTTTTAATTGTAGGATAACTGCTTTACAATGTTGTGTTGGTCTCTGCCACACATCAACACAAATCAGCCATAGGTAAACATATGTCCCCTCCCTCTTGAACCTCCTTCCCATCTCCCACCCCATCCCACCCCTCTAGGTTGTCACAGAGCACCAGTCTGAGCTCTGTGAGTCATACATCAAATTCCCACTGGTTTATCTATTCTACATAGGGTAACATATATGTTTCCAACCTACTCTTTCAATTCATCCTATCCTTTCTTTCCCTTACTGTGTCCACAAATCTGTCCTCTATTGCTGCCCCGTAAATAGGTTCATCAGTCCCATCTTCCTAGATTCCATATAAATGTGTTCATATATGGTATTTATTTTTCTCTGACTTAGTTCACTTTGCATAATAGGTTCTAGGTCCATCCACCTCATTAGAACTGATGAACATCAAGGTTGCTTCCATGTCTTGCTGCTGCTGCTGCTAAGTTGCTCCAGTCGTGTCCGACTCTGTGTGACCCCATAGACGGAAGCCCACCAGGCTCCCCCGTCCCTGGGATTCTCCAGGCAAGAACACTGGAGTGAGTTGCCATTTCCTTCTCCAATGCATGAAAATTAAAAGAGAAAGTGAAGTCATTCAGTCGTATCCAACTCCTAGCGACCCCATGGACTGCAGCCTACCAGGCTCCTCCCTCCATGGGATTTTCCATGTCTTAGCTATTGCAAATAGTGCTGCAATGAACATGGGGGTACATATGTCTTTCAATTATGGTTTCCTCAAGGTATATGCCCAGTAGCCATATGGTAGTTTTATTCCTAGTTCTTTAAGGAATCTCCACACTGTTCTCTATAGTGGCTGTATCAATTCACATTCCCACCAATAGTGCAAGAGGGTTCCCTCTTCTTCACACCTTCCCCAGCATTTATTGTTTGTAGATGTTTTGATGATGTCCATTCTGATCGGTGTCAGGTAATGTCTCATTGTAGTTTTGATTTTCATTTTTCTAATAATGAGCGATGTTGAGCATCTCTTCGTGTGTTTATCAGCCATCTGCATATCTTCTGTCAGCCAACCTTTTAAAGGAGCATTTGGCACAGATGTAGAAAACAAACTTATGGTTACCAGAGGGGAAGAGAGGGAGGGGAAAATCGGGACATACACACTGTTATATATAAAATAGGTAACTAATAAGGACTCACTGTATAGCACAGGGAACTCTACTCAGTATTCTGTAATGGCCTATATGGGAAAGAAATCTGAAAAAAGAAGTGGATATATGCATAGGTATTGCTGATTCACTTTGCTGTACAGCAGAAACTAACACAGTTTAGTTTTACAGCATAGCTGTAAATCAACCATACACCAATAAATTAAAAAATTAATTTATTTTTTAAAAATTAATAAAAAATAAAGTTTTTTTAAAAAATAAAGGAGCATTTGGGAAGAAGTAAGAAAAAGTGTGAAAACCTGAAAGTCACTCACAGATGGAAGCTGGTGGGATCATTCTGGTTTGAGGCCATCGACAGCACCAGCTGGATCTGTGGAGGGCATGAGCAGTTCTCAGATGGAGACCCTGGTCTTGTGACCTTGGTTTCTCCATTTGTAAAATGCTTGAATATAATACCAAGTAATACCACTGAATGACTCTTAGGGTTTGGAGGCTTCTAACAGGAGAACAGAGCAAAGCAGGAATGCCCGGGGGCACTGATTCTCAACCCCTTCTGCATATGACACTCACACCAGGAACTTCTGAAAATCCCACTGCCCTTGCCCTGTCCCAGACCAATTAAATCAGACTCTCTGGGCATCCAGGGTGGGGCACCTCTGCTCTGGGGCCTCTGTACAAAGACAGGCAGGCAGGAGGCAGCTCGGAAGGTCAACGGCCACATCTCTTCATTCTTTCAGCTCTTTTAGTCCTTTACTCTTTTATTTGGCTTTTCTCTTCGATTTGTCTTTACCTCACTTATTTCCTTGCTGAATGAATCAATAATGGTCCTTTAAAAAATGTTACAAGGAAGCCACAGTATCCAGCATCAAAAAAAAGAACACGTGCATGTTTTGAGTTCTGCCCGTGAATTCTTCTCCTTTATAAGGACGTCTCTTCGGAAGGAGGCCCCGTCAGCTAGGAGTTGAGCAGGCAGGCCAGCCTCTCTCTCCATCCATGTCACCTGTTCATGGCTGAGAGTGGCCTGGCTTGGCAGCCAGTCCCTAAGCCTTGGAGGCCTTTCCCAGTGGGTAGCATCAAGACTAGAGTTTGGATTTAGGGAAAAGAATCAAGGAGGCCATTGCATCCCTAATTCTGAGGTGCAGCTCTTGATCTGGTGCAGAGGTTAGCAAAAGTTTGTTCAGCCTGAAGGCAGTGCCCAGCACTGGATCCAGAGTGAATAAGGCACAGCTCCTGCCCTCAAGGAGCTCACAGTCCAGGGGGGAGGCTATGGGCTTAAAAACCAATCATAAGGAAGTCCCTGGTGGTCCAGGGGTTAGGGCTCTGTGCTTCCATGGCAGGGGGCTGTGGGTACGGGTTCAGACGAGGTTGGGGAACTAAGATCCCACAAGTTACGAGGCACAGCCAAAAAAAAAAAAAAAAAACCAATGACGATAGTATTAGGCTCCTGGAGAAGGAAATGGCAACCCACTCCAGTGTTCTTGCCTGGAGAATCCCAGGGACAGGGGAGCCTGATGGGCTGCCGTCTATGGGGTCGCACAGAGTCGGACACGACTGAAGCGACTTAGCAGCAGCAGCAGCAGCAGCACCAACGTAACAAATAACCACAAGCTTATTAGTTTTAAATAACACATGTTCCCAAGATCAAAAGTCTGATGCAGATCTCACCAAGTGAAGATCAGAGTGCTAGGCAGGAGTGCATTCCTTTCTAGAAGCTATAACTGAAAACTCACTGCCTTGCCTTTTCCACCTTCTGGACGCTGCCTGCCTTCCTTGCACAGGGGCCCTTCATCTTCAAAGCCAGCAACAGTAGGGTCAGGCCTGTCCACAGGAAATATTTCTGCCTGATCCTCTGATTCTCTTTCTACTTTTAAGGACTCATGGAATGAGACAGATCCTAGCCCGATCATCCAGGATAATCTCCCATTCTCAAGGCTGACTGATTAGCAACCTTAATTACATCTGCACACTTAATTCCCTTTGGCGTGTAGAGTAACACTCACAAGTTCCAGGGGTTGGGATGGGGACACCCCTGGGTGAATATTACCCTGCCACACACTGGGGGTGATAACGCAACAGTAGGTGAAGGAGTTTCCTGGGCTCTCCCCTTTTTGTTACTAATGTTGTTATTTACACAACACACAAACACACACAGGAGAGAAAGAGAGACATGATGAAAATCCCCCACATGTTAACATATTTATATCTGCTCAGGCACTATTACATCACACTTAAATTTCCCCTGTGGCACTTACACGCAAATATTTTCTCACTGTTGCTGGGGCCCACCAGGCTGGAAGCACCATGAGAGTATGGCACACTGTCTGTCTCTCCTTCTTCATCCCAGGACCAGGGCAGTGCCAGGCCCCTGCTGGTGACCACAGCGGACGGTGACCAAGGATCCACACTGCGCCCAGCACGTTCTGAGTGCTTTTCCATGCATTAACTCACTCAGGCCTCGTGAGACCCCTCAGAGCATGGGCTTACTAAGCGCCACTGTCTGCACAAAAGCAAACCACTTCACCTGCCTCTCTCAAAGCCACCTCACAGCCCTGGAAAGGGTCACCTGGCACTCTCAACTGCCCCTGCTAATGGAGGCCAGGACCAACTCTGTGTCCTGTCCTCGAACACTAATTTCTAATGTATTCCAATTCCGACCTAGATAAATACTCTTCCCACAGAGCTCCCACAGGGGTGAGGCTGAAAGCTGGACAGGGAGTGCCCCACAGGGCAGAGAGGGGAGCAGATCTCTGTTCCTGGCCAGTGCTATGGACACCTGCAGGAGTTAATAGTCAGCCGCCTGATGCTCCGGCTAAGCCACGAGAAAATCACCATGGGAAAAGAATAAAAGCAAAATATAGCAATGCAGCATAAGGGGCTGATCAGTTGGGACTGTCATGCCCTGCTCAGCTAAGGGAAAACAGTGTGGACCTTGGAACGTCAGGTCAGCGCAAGTTCAGAACACTGCTTGTGCACACCCTAAGATGTTTTCCCAAGGCATATGTGGGTCTAAGACTTCCAGCCCTCGTACAAGAAAATAGCAAAGATAGTTTAAAGTAATCAATAAAATGGGAGACTTGACTGGGGACACGGGGAGCTGACTTCTTCGCAGCACAGCAGATGCTTTCTGCATGCTGAGACACTAAATAAAGTGATGTGGCTTCGAGGAACAGGGCTCTTGACCCAAGAGGTCTTGAGTCCCCTGGTCCCATCTTGAAAACTTTACTTCTGTCTCTAGTTTCTTTTTCCCAAACTGTGCGTCAACCCCTTTCGATCCCTACCCGCTGCGCTGGTGGCAGCAGGCACCTCTGCTGGACTCGAGCCCCCTAAGCTGGGCGTGGACACAGGGAACCAGGAGGGTGACTCTGCAGAGCGGACGGAGAGTGGAGTCTCCACCAGCTCAGCCTGTGGGAAGTGCAAGGACTTTAGAATTGTGAGGATCTAGGTGAGAATCTGGGCTCACTAACCAGACCTAAGGTTCTGGGTGTGTCATCTCCCCACCCTACCTCCCAGTGGAGAAGCAGGACTTCTCACAGTGGGGACCAGCGCAGATGCACACGGCAGCTGGACCCAGGGCCTGGAATCGAATGCCCAGTCGATCCATACACCATCCTCTTGCTCCATTCTGACCACGCTGGCCTCCTGAGGCTCCTTGAACTTGGCAGGCAGGCCTGACTCGGGAATTGTGTCCAGATTTTCCCTCTACCGGGAGTGCTCTTCCCCAGCACCCACCTGGCTCCCGCCTCACTTCCTTCAGTTCCTGCTCAGGTAGAATCTGTCTGCCAGGTTTTCTCAAACACATTGACTTGAAATAGCAACACGTGTCCTCAGTCAGCTGTCTCCTTCCTCCTCACCCATATAGCTTTTCTACTTTTTGTCACCGTCCAATTGACTACTTTCACCTGTGTACTTACTAATCTGGTACTTCTCACCTGATTAGCATTTAAGCTGCATGAGGGCTAGGTCTCTGTTTTGGTCACTGATACATCATCAGGGTCTGCCTGATGTCTAACAAGTGTTAAGAAGAATTTGTTGAGGAATAAACAATCCTTCTCTATAATTTCAGAGAAGAAAAACCATGTACCTATTTACTGATATTCCCTCAAACAAATGGTCTGTAATCATCTTTCGGACTACAGAAGAGAGTTATAGAAAACACCTTGAGAAGATACACACACACACACACACACACACACAATACACATACAGACAATTGACAAGGCCAAGAACAGTCAGGATGACAAAGGGCAGCAAGGCCTGGATACAGGACATCCCCTGGGCAGCATGAGGCCAGCAGAGTTCAACAATCTATTTCTGCCCCTTCCCTCTGCCCTGATACCTGTTAGGCAGGGAAAGTTCTACACACCACACACACACAGTGTGGACGTATTATGTCCATTTTGTTTTCCTGGATATGCTCAGCTAATCTGGACAACAGATTTCTAACCTCTTCAACCATGAGCAATACAGCCAAGAATCTGATGGCAGATGGGACCACAAGCCATCTTTTGCCAGGGGCCCCCTGGATCAGGTGCTTCACAAAACTGGAGGCTAACTCTGCATTTCACAGCTGAGGTTCAGAGAGGTTAAGGGGCAGGACTGGGGACCCACAGCCAGCAAGTGGCAGTGGACACTCAAACCCAGGACTGTCTGGCTTCTGGATCTGTGAGGTCTTCCATCACCCTACTATGCCTCAAGGCCCATAGAAGCCAATATCTGCAAGTTAACAATGCAGCTGAGCCAGTGAAGGGTTGACTCATGGATGGAGGAGGTGGGGAGGGGCCCTATGAAGCTGGCCCAGCTCTGAGGCCACTGAATTTCTACACTTCCTAGATTCTGGAAGAGCTGCTGCTTAACCTTCAGACAGCAGATTCCCAGCATCAGATGCCCTTAGCATGGGAACAGGCTTTGGTGACCTGCTGTGTACTAGCTGCGTGGCTTGACACAAGGTCTTGGAGTCTCACCTGCTCAGCGGATGTAGAGGAGCACCAAACCCCACATGGGATCAAGACCATCCCCATGGAAAAGAAATGCAAAAAAGAAAAATGGCTGTCTGAGGAGGCCTTACAAATAGCTATGAAAAGAAGAGAAGCGAAAAGCAAAGGAGAAAAGGAAAGATATAAGCATCTGAATGCAGAGTTCCAAAGAATAGCAAGGAGAGATAAGAAAGCCTTCCTCAGAGATCAATGCAAAGAAATAGAAAACAACAGAATGGGAAAGACTAGAGATCTCTTCAGGAAAATTAGAGATCAAGGGAACATGTCATGCAAAGATGGGCTCGATAAAGGACAGAAATGGTATGGACCTAACAGAAGCAGAAGATATTAAGAAGAGGTGGCAAGAATACACAGGAGAACTGTACAAAAAAGAGCTTCACAACCAAGATAATCACGATGGTGTGATCACTCACCTAGAGCCAGACATCCTGGAATGTGAAGTCAAGTGGGCCTTAGAAAGCATCACTACAAACAAAGCTAGTGGGGGGAATGGAATTCCAGTTGAGCTATTTCAAATCCTGAAAGATGATGCTGTGAAAGTGCTGCACTCAATATGCCAGCAAATTTGGAAAACTCAGCAGTGGCCATAGGACTAGAAAAGGTCAGTTTTCATTCCAATCCCAAAGAAAGGCAATGCCAAAGAATGCTCAAACTACTGCACAACTGCACTCATCTCACACACTGGTAAAGTAATGCTCAAAATTCTCCAAGCCAGGCTTCAGCAATATGTGAACTGTGAACTTCCAGATGTTCAAGCTGGTTTTAGAACAGGCAGAGGAACCAGAGACCAAATTGCTAACATCTGCTGGATCATGGAAAAAGCAAGAGAGTTCCAGAAAAACATCTATTTCTGCTTTATTGACTATGCCAAAGCCTTTGACTGTGTGGATCACAAGAAACTGTGAAAAATTCTGAAAGAGATATGAATACCAGACCACCTGACCTGCCTCCTAAGAAATCTGTATGCAAGTCAGGAAGCAACAGTTAGAACTGGTCATGGAACAACAGACTGGTTCCAAATAGGAAAAGGAGTATGTCAAGGCTGTATATTGTCACTCTACTTATTTAACTTATATGCAGAGTACATCATGAGAAACGCTGGACTGGAAGAAGCACAAGCTGGAATCAGATTGCCAGGAGAAATCTAAATAACCTCAGATATGCAGAATACACCACCCTTATGGCAGAAAGTGAAGAGGAACTAAAAAGCCTCTTGAAGAAAGTGAAAGAGGAGAGTGAAAAAGTTGGCTTAAAGCTCAACATTCAGAAAACGAAGATCATGGCATCCAGTCCCATCACTTCATGGGAAATAGATGGGGAAACAGTGGAAATAGTGTCAGATTTTATTTTGGGGGGCTCAAAAATCACTGCAGATGGTGCCTGCAGCCATGAAATTAAAAGACACTTACTCCTTGGAAGGAAAGTTATGACAAACCTAGATAGCATATTGAAAAGCAGAGACATTACTTTGCCCACAAAGGTCTGTCTAGTCAAGGCTATGGTTTTTTCAGTGGTCATGTATGGATGTGAGAGTTGGACTGTGAAGAAAGCTGAGTGCCAAAGAATTGATGCTTTTGAACTGTGGTGTTGGAGAAGACTCTTGAGAGTCCCTTGGACTGCAAGGAGATCCAACCAGTCCATTCTGAAGGAGATCGGCCCTGGGATTTCTTTGGAAGGAATGATGCTAAAGCTGAAACTCCAGTACTTTGGCCACCTCATGTGAAGAGTTGACTCATTAGAAAAGTCTCTGATGCTGGGAGGGGTTGGGGGCAGGAGGAGAAGGGGACGACAGAGGATGAGATGGCTGGATGGCATCACGGACTCGATGGACGTGAGTCTGAGCGAACTCTGGGAGTTGGTGATGGACAGGGAGGCCTGGCGTGCTGCAATTCATGGGGTCGCAAACAGTCAGACACGACAGAACGACTGAACTGAACTAAAACCCCACAGGGAGGCTGTGAGGACTCAGTTACACAAAGTGCCCGACACCCAGGGAGGGCCTGGAAGGGTCAGCCATTGTGATGGTTGTTATTTTCATTAGCTTTCAGTTTCTACACTTGCCATTTAAAAATCCTCTCCCCGATTCAGTATTCACAGTCAGTGAGTGGCTCCTAGCAAGTCAGTGGTTGCACGTGCTTGGACAGCTCCAAACTGTCTTCACGCTCTGGCTTTCAAGGAACCAAGGCCTTAAAACCCTGTGCTTCCCTGCACTGCCCTGGAACCCCTGAGATGGCCCACACCCTCCTTTCTTGGAGGCTCACACCTGGGCATGGTCTAGCTGAGCATCCTCAAATCCATCACCTGTTTCTCACAGGAAAAAGTCTACAAACCAGTCACTACCTGGTCCAGGACCCTACCCAGATTCTGAGAATGGATATACCCCCGACCAGGACATCCACTGGCCTCTGTTGTGTGCCAATCACAGTGTTACTGCTTAGTTCAGTTCAGTCACTCAGTCATGTCCGACTCTTTGCGACCCCATGGACTGCAGCATGACAGGCCTCCCTGTCCATCACCAACTCCCAGAGTTTACTTAAAGTCATGTCCATTGAGTCAGTGATGCCATCCAAACATCTCATCCTCTATTGTCCCCTTCTTCTCTTGCCTTCAATCTTTCCCAGCATCAGGTGGCCAAAGTATTGGAGTTTCAGCTTAAGCATCAGTCCTTCCGATGAATATTCAGGATTGATCTCCTTTAGGATGGACTGGTTGGATCTCCTTGTTGTCTGCAGGACTCTCAAGAGTCTTCTCCAACACCACAGTTCAAAAGCACTGCTCAGAATGGAGCATTCAGGGAGCAGATACAATCCTTGCCTTCCAAGAGGCCTGGGTCCAAAGAGGAAGATGAACAGTCAGACAGCCACACGGTTTGGGGAGACTACTCTGGGGAAGCCATGGTGCTGTCTGAGTGCCCAGGAGAGCATAACTCACTCCATCTTGCCAGCTCAGGGAAGGTTCCTCAGAGAAGGAGCCCAGCTGGGGGTCTGAACACCACGTGAGTTGGGTGAGGCTGTGGGGAGATGGACAACGAAGAGAAGTTCTGTGGGAAGGAATTTCTATGAGGCCGTTTGCCGTCCTTAGATCTGGAGGCTGTACTGCTGTTAACAGTATATAAGGCATCCTTAGTTTTTTTAAATGTTGCATCTAAGAAACTCACAGGCCTTACGAGGTCTTCGCTACCCAAATGGCCTTCAAATCAGGCCCCTCCCGTCACTGGCAGCTGCAGCCGACTCTGTTGAAGTGAGATGCAGGACTTCACACGTAATCCTGTTAGGGCTTACCTTGTTAGTTTCAGACCCATCATTCCTGCCAAGATTTTTATGAATCTTGATTCTATTATCCTACGTATTAGCCTTCCATCTTGGTTTTGTGTTATTCGCAAATTTGATAAGCCTGCTTTTTCTGTGTCCTTATCCAAGTTGCTCATAAAAGCCTTGGACAGAGGAAGCCAGATTCAGAGTCCAGAGGCATGGCCCTTGAGAGCATCCCCCAGCCACATCCCAGAGGCACAGCCATTGCCGGTATTCTCTAGATACACTAGTTGTTCAACATCTGACTACTATGTTAGCCGTGCTTCCCCTTGTACTCAAGGAAGAGATGGCCTCAGTAACAAGAACTGCAATACTTTGCTCATTTAGAACTTAACTATCAACACTGTTCCTCCATTAGTGGCAGTGTTAGTCACTCAGTCGTGCCCGACTCTTTGCAACCCCATGGAGTGTAGCCTGCTAGACTCCTCTGTGCATGGGATTCTCCAGGCAAGAATACTGGAGTGGATTGCCATTCCCTTCTCCAATCCTCCTATAAGAACCAAAAGAAAAGAAGTCAAAAAAGCCTCTGGGCACACAGAATATTCAAGCAGTTAAACACAGCAGAGCTATTCAGACCCTCAAGCTAAACCTATTCATTCTTATTTTATACACAATGTTAATAAGGTGGCTTTCTCCTTTCAAAGCTTTGGCAGACTAGTAGCTGCAAATCATAAGTGGAAACATAACTTGGGTAACTGTCTATAACTTTTCACGAAAAGAGAAAAATTAAGCCAAAAGAAACAAACCACAATAATTATAAACCCAAGTTAGGGCTTGGGAAAGGGGCCTTACCCCTCAGTACACCAAATGGAGTCATACCATCACCTGAGGGCCACTGGTCACCAGCAGTGTGTTAAGAGATGCTTGGCATCCTTTGTTTTATAATAAAAATAGCAATTTTAATGCATGATGATACAAGTGTCATTGACATTATGGGTAAACATATGTTCATTCAGCAAATTTATCCTGCACACCAAGATGCACAAGTGTAGTGGAAACGGTTGACTGGTTGAAAGGCACTGCCAAACAGCAGTGACCCCCAACAGGCAAGGCCCCTGCACTCACAGAGCTTACAACCTGCCAAGTGAGTTGCCACCAAACAGGGATGCCAATAAATAATGGACAACATCATTTCAGATTAAAGTCAGTGCTATTAAAAAACAAAAGGGGTTGATATGATACTATGATAGGATAGGGTGTGAGACATTGAACAGAATGTTCAGTGAGGATTTCTCCAGCAGGAGACAGTTGAGCAGGAATGGTAAGGAGAACCAACAGGTGACACATTGCAAGGAGCAATGTTAGTTGGTACAACCTTTCTGCAAGGCAAGCTAATGAAAGTAGAGGGGAAAAAATGCTTTGACCCAGGAATCCGTCCTCCAAGAATTAAGCCTATGAATCTAATCAGAGATTGGATGGCAAGGCATGCCATAAACCCTGTTCAACACAGGGGTGTCTCTAGTTCTAGTTCAGTCACTCAGTCGTGTACGACTCTTTGCAACCCCATGGACTTTCCTGTCCATCACCAACCCCTGTGCTTGCTCAAACTCATGTCCATCGAGTTGGTAATGCCATCCAACTATCTCATCCTCTGTTGTCCCCTTCTCCTCCTGCCTTCAATTTTTCTCAGCATCAGGGTCTTTTCCAATGAGTCAGTTCTTCACATCAGGTGGCCAAAGTATTAGATTCTCAGCATCAGTCCTTCCAATGAACATTCAGGACTGGTTTCCTTTAGGATGGACTGGTTGGATCTCCTTGCAGTCCAAGGGACTCTCAAGAGTCTTCTCCAACATCACAGCTCAAAAACATCAATTCTTTGGCACTCAGCTTTCTTTATAGTCCAGCTCTCCCTTTATAGTCTTTTAATTTCATGGCTGCAGTCACTATCTGCAGTGATTTTGGAGCCCCCAAAAATAAAGTCCAACACTGTTTCCACTGTTTCCCCATCTATTTGCCATGAAGTGATGGGACTGGATGCCATGATCTTAGTTTTTTTAATGTTGAGTTTTAAGCCAACTTTTTAATCTCCTCTTTCACTTTCATCAAGAGGCTCTTTAGTTCTTCTTCACTTTCTGCCCTAAGGGTGGTGCCATCTGCATATCTGAGGTTATTGATATTTCTCCCCGAAATCTTGATTCCAGCTTGTGCTTCATCCAGCCTGGAATTTCATATGATGTACTCTGCATATAAGTTAAATAAGCAGGGTGACAATATACAGCCTTAACATACTCCTTTCCCAATTTGGAACCAGTCTGTTGTTCCATGGCTGGTTCTAACTGTTGCTTCTTGACCTGCATATAGATTTCTTAGGAGGCATGTTGGGTGGTCTGGTATTCCCATCTCTTGAAGAATTTTTCACAGTTTGTTGTGATCCAGATAGTCAAAGGCTTTGGCGTAATCAATAAAGCAGAAGTAGATGTTTTTCTGGAACTCTTTTGCTTTTTTGATGATCCAACAGATGTTGGCAATTTGATCTCTGGTTCCTGTGTCTACATCAGCTAAAAACCAGAGACAGACCACTAATGTCCAGCTCCAGTCTGTTTACTGTATTAGATTATTTGCCTAATTTAATGGATTGTGTTATAGCTGTAGGAGAGGAAAAAAACAACATTCCCTCTACCATTCTGAATTCTTGGCTGGGATTCCTATAACAAAAGACAAAAAATTAACAAGAAAAATAAAGAACCAGAAGTTTATTAACATGGATATCTCACATGGGGGATATCCAGGGGAAAATGAGTAACTCTAAGCAGTGGCTTAGAACTCCAGTTTATATAGCACCCCCAAGAAAGAACAATGATTTAGTGAAGAAATGACAGGACAAAGGAAAGATATTTTAGATTTCCAAGGACAGCAAACCATGGGGAGGTTAATACATAGGAGAAAACATAGCTCAGTTGGTATAGAATCCGCCTGCAATGCAGGAGACTCCAGTTTGATTCCTGGGTCGGGAAGATCCTCTGGAGAAGGGATAGGTTACCCACTCCCATATGCTTGGGCTTCTTTTGTGACTCAGACAGTATAGAATCCAGCCACAATGCAGGAGACCTGGGTTCGATCCCTGGGTTGGGAAGATCCCCTGGAGCAGGGAAAGGCTACCCACTCCAGTATTCTGGCCTGGAGAATTCCATGGACTGTATAGTCCATGGGGTCACAAAGAGTCAGACATAACCGAGCAACCTTCACTTTCACTTTCAAAGGTCTCAGTCCTTCCTGGTGCGGACAGATGGATGGATACCCTTGAAAGTTAATGCTCTGCTTTTAGGAAAATAGGGGGAGGGCGGGAAGCCTTTCCTGCATCTGCTTCCTCTCAACTGCCCTCAACCCCAAATAATCTTTATGCCAGAGTGGCATATTTGGGGGCAGCAGATTCTGCCATCACTCACAGCTTTTAAAAGAGCAAGTTGGGGAAAAATATTTATTGGTATAGAAAGATGTTGAGGGTATAATGCCAAATGAAAAAGGCAGCCTACACAATTCTATTTCAGACATGGCATACCTTCTCTGCAGAAAAAGTATCATGTATCATGGTATGAGAAGGGGTGAGGGAATGGAAGAAGACTAAAAGAATGCAAAACCAAAATGTTAACTCTGGCTTTCTCTGGGTGGTAGGATCATAAATAATTCCATTTTCTTTCCATTTTTTTTCTTTCTATTGAGCTTTCTGCACCAAGCCTGTATTTGTTTCATAATTTTAAAAAATCATTAAAGTAAAATGGAAGAATACTAACAGAGATGACTTGTTTAAAAGCTGAGGTCCCAGAAGAGGTAAACCTCAGGTCAGAAGTAACGCAAACAGACAAAGCAGCTAACCTCCAAGAAGGGATGGGAAGTAACTGATCGCAGAGCCTGCACCTGGAGAAATGGGTATGACCCCACCAAGGACCCCTTACCAGAAGGTTGTCCAGACAGTTGTGGGTGAGGGCCCTGTTGGGGGCCGGGGGTGGGGCAGGTTGGAGATGGAGGCCTGGCAAAGCCTGGTATGTGTCTGGATATTTAATCAAACACACACGCGGCCACACGACCCCTCTGCCACTTTGCCATCTCCCTGCTCTCTCCCACCCTGCATGGTCTCTAAAATGACAGAGCCCAAGGAGGGCAGCCCAGGGCTCTGCCAGGCTCCCCAGGAAGCTGAGAGAGTTGCAAACCCACAGGACATCTCCATGAAGCTCCTGGCCCTCTGTGCACTGCATTTCTTCCTGGGGAGGAAATGTTGTCTTCCTTTAGCGACACGTGTCCTCCTACAACTGTTCCTCCCAGCTTCTCTGCACATCTGAGGACAAGCCTTGGCTTCCAGCTTCCTGTCTGTAGGCCCGGGAGGCCCTGGTTGGAAGAGCTCTTCCTCTAGAAGGTGATAAAGTGACCGGAAATCACCTCACCACAGTTATATCATTCACTCCGCATTTCCTGGGCATCTACTATGTGCCAGCCACATATCAGTTCACAGAGAGTGGTGAACACGGAAGTCCAGACTCCTCTTCTTGAGAAGCTTGTGAAGCTTGTAGTCAAATGAGGAAATGCTTTCAAACCCAAGGCCACACGGGAAGTTGTACCAGGACTTCTTTATATCTGACATTGGTTTGTACCTAGGACTTGACTCCGTCCAATGTGAAGTTGAACTCGACTCGGTCCGGGGTGAGCCCTGCTTCCTGATTTCCTGACGTAAGCAAGAAGTTGTGATTTCCAGCACAACCAGCAGAAAAACCCAGAGTGATTTTCAAAACACCTCAGATCCAAGTGAACAAAGCTGACAAGAGGGACCCTTCTTTCCTGAGCACGATCTTCACAAAGTTCTTTTCCCTTCTTTTTTTACAAACTTGAAACAATTAAATTTAATCCAAAAATTATTCGACACACCTTCAGATTGTCTAAGAAGATAAAAGAAAACCCTCAGGCAATAATTCTGAGTGCTGACACAGCAGTAGGGAGATTTAAAACAAACAAAAAGCCCCACTATATTGCTGGATTAATTCAAAGCAGGCAACTCACATTCTTGAGAAGGAAATGAAAACCATGATTCATGCTTTAGGCATAAAGTACACAGATAATTAATCAAGCTTCATCGGATGCTTTTTATGTTTGCTGTTCCGAGGCAGGCACTGTTTTCCAACAATGCCTGCTGACATCCAGGGAGAGGTTCCACTTGGTCAAGAAAGAAACAATGATCACAGTGAAAAGAGACACATAATTCTTATAAACAAATGGCTCTCACAGGCGAGATTAGGCCAGGGTGACAAAAAGACCACCAGAGAAGGGAGCAGAAAAAGAGGCTGTTCTGAAAACAGGACAAGAAGAAGGGTAGGAAAATTTCTAGATGAGTGCTTGTGAGTATGATAATAATGGGGGTTGACACATACACACTATTGATACTGTGTATAAAACTGGTGCGCTGCAGTCCGTGGGGTCATAAAGAGTCGGACATGACTGACTGACTGAACAACAACATAAACCAGACAACCGATGGGAGACTGTTGTGTAGCACAGAGAACTCTGCTTAATGCACTGCATGACCGACTTGAATGGCAGGGAAATCGAAAAGGGGAGTATCCACACATATGTAGGAAGGACCGATTCATTTTGCTGTACGTACAGCAGAAGCTAACACAGCACTGTAAAGCGACGACACTGCAGTAAAAAAATAAATTAATAAAAAATACATTACACCAGGGCTTCCCTGGTGGCTCAGCTGGTAAAGAATCTGCCTGCAATGCAGGAGACCTGGGTTCACTCCCTGGGTTGGGAAGATCCCCTGGAGGGAAAGGCTACCCACTTCAGTATTCTGGCCTGGAGAATTCCATGGACTGTATAGTCCATGGGGTTGCAAAGAGTTGGACACGACTGAGCGACTTTCACTTTCACATTTAAGCAAGAAAAAAATAACAGCTTATATTTGTGCTCCCTTCGTGCCAGGCATCACTCGGCCAGTTCTTATCCAATAGGTTCTAGCAGGTACTATTTCTATCCCCATTTTACAGGTCAGTAAACTGAGGAAGGAGAGGTTAAAGTAACCTAAGCCGAGGTGGAGGCAGCAGTGGATGCCAAGCAGCCTGGCTCCAGACTCTGGGACCTCAGTGCTAGACTCGGGTACATTTGACTATAGGTTTGTTCTGACCAAGATCCACACCAGACATTGCGGGCAGCAGGCCATCATGCGGGTGGTGGTTTAGTCACTAAGCCATTTCCGACTCTGTGCCACCCCATGGACTGTATCCCAACAGGCTCTGTCTGTGGAATTTCCAGGCAAGAATATTGGAGTGGGGAGCCATTTCCTTTTTCAAGGGACCACCCAGACCCAGGGATTGAACCGGGGTCTCCTGCATTGCAGGCGGATTCTTTACCAACTGAGCCACCAGGGAATCGTGTGGGTGACTCGGAACAAAGCTAATCCCCCACCCAAGTGCAGCTGCAGAACAATGGGAACAGAGGGCGATCAGAGCCAGGCAGGCCTGGACTCCAATTCCACCTCCACCACCTATGAGCAGACAACCACACACAGATCACACCCCTCCCCGCACTTCAGCACCTCCGCCCCCTGTAAAGTGAAAAAAAATCATATTGTGTGGATGAGATGAGCTAATTGCCCACAAAGCACAGAGTAAGCACTTAAGAAAGAAGCTGCTATTTCTCGTGGCAAAGCAGCTCCAAGGACAGTCCCTGGGGCTGGAGGGCCAGCCACAAGGTCTAACTAGAGAAGGGCAGGACTGGCCCCAGGCAAAGCTGCTCCCTGGTGTCCTCTAAGCTACTTTGTCGCCCTGCTCTGAGCACTGTTGTTTTATCCCCCCAAGGCTCTGACCCCACTGCAACCCTCTAACTCCTGGCAAGTCCTCTTGCACTGGTAAGTCCCCAGGCCAGAAAGACTGGCCTGGCTGTAACCCAACATATAGAGGCTCTGCTGTCCACTGGCCATGAGACCGGGGCTGGCATGTGGCATCCTTCATCTCTGTGCCCCGGGGCCTGGCACAGTGAGATTCAACCCAAGCACGGGTCAGGCTGCAGAAGTGAAGGAATGGAGGGGATGTCAATGGTATCTTAAGTGAGGGCAGTGGCTCCCTGCCCTTAAACATCATCTACTCCTGCTCACAGGACAAGGGAACTGGGCCAAATAGAGCAATGCGCGTCATCAGCTGCAGTCACTCTGCCCAACGAACACACACTTTGAGTGTGCAACATGGTGCCCCTGTTTCTAAAGTTGGACTTTGGAGAGAAAACATCTCCAGACACACCCACCCCAGAACTGCAGGTTGCATCCTTTGTCCTGACACTTAGAACAAAGTCCACAGGGAGCCTCAGGGCAGGTTGGCCACCGGGAGTGGACACCACCCTCAGGCATGGCTGGCTCGTCACCTCACCTTCTCTCGGCCTGGAGACACCCCTCTGCTGTGTCCTGTGGAAGTGTGACAAGCACGCGGAAGGCAACTATCAGGACTTCTTTTTTTCCCAGCTTGACGGAGATACAGTAGACCTCATGTACGTTTAATATGTACGATGTGCTAGTTTGATAAGCATGTGTTGCAAAACGCTCACTGCAGTAGTGCTAACACTTGCATCATGTCACATAACCACCGTTTCTTTCTTGTGTACAGAGCAGTTACGATCAACTTTCAAATATATAATAGAGTATCGTTAACCATCATCACCATGCTGTACCTTAGATCCCCAGAATTTATTCATCTTATAACTGGAAGTGGTTGGGGGGGCAGGGGTGTTACAGTGGGGGAAGATGTTGGACCAAGGACTTCCTTTTGAGCAAGAGTTTGTATGTGTGTATGTGTGTGTGTGTGGTTTTAGTTTATTTATTTTAATTGGAGACTAATTGTAATATTGTAGTGGTTTCTGCCATACATTGACATGAATCAACCATGAAAAGCGGCTTCCCAGCTAGCTCCCCACAGAGGCTATCAGGAAAGGCAGCTGCATTCAGATGATCCCAACAGGATGGGGAAAAGAGGAGCCCAAATGCAAATGGGCAGGACCTATGCCGTATCAGAAGCAGAGGAGGTCACGTGCTGAGCCGCCCCTGGGGCCAAGAGTCAAGAGACTGGGGGTCTAGGTTTGCCTCCGCCGCTGAACAAGGAGGACGTGATTGAGGCCCCCCGTTAAAGACAGGAAAAAAGAAAAAAAAACTTAGAAGGGAAGACAGATGAGACAAGCCCTCGAGACTCCCAGGTCAGACGCAGGGGAAGATATAATTCACTCTGTGGTGCCTTCTGGTAAAATGTCAGAATTCCATTTGCTCAGCGTACGTCAATCCCCTTCATGTCCATGACTTCACTGAGGATGTCAGGGTCATTTAATTACCAGACACCCTCACCACCAGACCCTTTTCTCCCCTCTCTACCCAAATCTGATGCAAACTGTTCCATCGCATTAAACACTCAATTTAAATGTTTCACTGAAGGCACTTTCATCTCACTTATTAACAGTCTGATGCTGGGTGAGTTCTTAAACCTCTCTAAGCCTTGGATTTCTCATCCAAAAATATGAAGAATTATAAAACTCCTACCTCATAGGATTGAAGACTTCAAGGGTAAATTGCCTTGGTGCACTGCCTGGCATACAGTGAGTGCTCAATAAATATTAGTTATTATCATCATCACCACCCCTGGAGCCAAACAACCTCAATCTGCTCCTTTTAGGAAACAATGAAAGGATATTTTGCATCTGGAAAAAATCAAGGCATAAGTATCTCTGTTTCTTGTGTTTTTCCATAAATAAGGTATTCATATTTTTATATCTAATTTAATATGTTCTTATTACATGACTGAAGACATTTTCACTTGTCCACAAGACTGAATTAAAACCAATACAATATTGTAAGGTAATTAGCCTCTAATTAAAATAAATAAATTTACTTAAAAAAAAAAACCAATACATCCAGAAAACTAAGTATTTCTAACATTAAAAAAAAAAAGACATATGCGGGACTTTTTTGTAACTTTATCATCAGTATTATATACATTTAGAGTTAGTATATTTAAATAAGATACCATAGAAAAGCAAATTCTGAGCTAAGTCTTGGAAAATAGGTAGGATTTTAGATTAGCAAAGAAGAGACCACTTACTTGATGACTCAGAAAACTATAAAAATATTCACAAGAATCAATTTTTAATATGATATTAATATAAAATATAAACACTGTATCAAAGAAAAATTTGAAAAACGTTTTTGAAAGAGACATCTAGTTCAAGAAGACTAATTGAACCTGTACATTTAGTCTTTCTTCTGTCTCAGAAGTCCACTCAAAAGAATGAAGAACATAAACTCCATATCCAGGCTGAAGAGCCTCAAGGGGCACCGATCAGCAAAGCAGAAGACAAAAAAAAATTATGGAAAACACAAAGCATATAGTGAGAAAATACTGGATAATACAAGAAAGGAGACACATCCCTGTTAAGGAGTTTAGACAGTGGAAATCCAAAATTCCATGTACAATTTTCCTTCGAATCACTGGCAAACTCAGAAATTCCAACACGCAGGAGAAGAGTACAAATTACAACAATGGAAAGAAACAGCCACATGGAGAAGGAAATGGCAACTTACTCCAGTGTTCTTGCCTGGGAAATCTCATGGACAGAGGAGCCTGGCAGACTACAGTCACTGGGGTTACAAGAGAGTCGGACATGACTTAGCGACTAAGCAACAACCACCCAGTTAACCAATGGATCAAACTCAATACAATGTTTACTTTGTGTTCTGGGGTAATTCGAATTTTTAGTAATGAGTTGTCTCAGGCAAAACTGGTTGTTTAAGAAGCCTATAAACATTGAGCTTTGGCCACAGAAGAACTAAGCTTGCTACCTTAGGTTTATTAAAATTTACCCCATAAAAACTTGAATTTAATTGAAAAGACCTATGCAGTATTTATTTTAGCAACTGTAGTTTGGGGTTTAACTAAGTTTTCAAATTTTCTGTGGTTGTGGAAAATAGTATTTGAGGCAACTGGCTGTAGCAACAATGCTTCCTAGTGGTATTATTTGGGTAAACCTGTTAGTGACCACATTTCTAGGCGTAGAATATCCAGAAATCTCAGTTTGGTCAGTTTTAATTAGCTAAATTGTAAATATAGCTGGGAATGTGTATTCTTCTTCTGCAAAATACATAACTGCTTAAATAATAAGGAAATGCCACCATCTCCATTAAAGGTTTGGTCTTATTAAGTCCTCTCTCTCACAATGTGGGCCATCAGGAGTTTCTGTGGTCATTTGACATTATTAATATATGTGTTTGTACTGGAAAAAAAACAAAAAACAGAGAGAGAGAGAGAGAGAGTAACAGCCATAGTCTAAAGAGTGAAGGACAGACTTTGCAGCCAGGAGATAAGAGTTTGGAGTTGAAATTTCCTCAAGTTACACTTTCAACTGAAACCTCAAAAGGGTCAAACCACAGGAGTAAGAAACACATCCTAGAACTTAAGGACACACCCTAGTATCTAAAGCAAAACCAACACGGACTTATGCAAACACAGCTTAGAACCAAGGCTTCAAGGATTAAGGTGACTCCACAGTAAATTAACTGCCTACAAGCTTAAAACTCAACATTTTTCAGAGGACAGTAACAGTCAAGTGTCTCATAATAGCCAACATACAATTAAAAAGTATGACAGAAGCAAAGAAACAGGAAAACATGATCCATAATTCAGAGAGAGAAAAAAACAAAACCATGGATCACCCTAACAACGGAAATAGCAGAAAAGGACTTTCTACTGGAAAATATGTTTAATTCTAGAGAAAGATGAAAAGAATAGGTGAACCAGTGGAAAATATCACAAAGAAACTAAAACTCTGTTGATTCTAAAAAGAATCAAAAGGAAATTAGCAATATATAACTGAAAAAAATAAGCATTTGAAATAAAACATCTGTTGCATGGGCTTACCAAAACAAAATAGATACAGCAGAATAAAGAATTAGTGAATTTGAAGAAAAGTCAATAGATATTATCTTAAACTAAGTCACAGGGAAATTAAAAAAAAAAATGAAAAACAGAAAGAACTATCCAAGACCTGGGGAATAATAATAATAATAATAATAAACTGTCTGATATCTATATAACTAAAGAACCAGAAGGAGAGTAGAGACAGACAGACAGACAGACTGGAGCTAAAGAAATATTTGAAAAAATAATGTCTTGAGAATAACAAATTGATGAAAGACATCAAACCATCACTGCAAAAATATCTATGAACCTAAGCACCAAAAATACAAATGTGCCACTCCTCTGGGGTTGGCCTGCTCCCTTGTCTCAGGAGTGTGCTATCTACTGTCTCTCTAATAAAAGATCTGTCTACTTGAGCTGTAAAAAAAAAAAAAAAATACAAATGAGACCAAACGAGACATATATCATAGACAAATTGCTGACAACCAAAAGTGAAACTAAAGTTTTAACATCAGCCAACCGAGAAACATGCAGCATTCAGAAGAGTGACGGCTGACTTCTGATCAAAACATTAAAATCTACAAGATAATTCAAAGCCATCTCTGAAGTACTGAAAGAAAATTGTCGATCTAAAATTCTACAACAAACAAAAATATCTTTCCAAAGTTAAGGCAAAATAAAGACAAATCCAATAAGACAAAAGTCAAAAGAATTCATTCCTGGCAAACCTGCCCTACAAGAAATGCTAAAGGAAGTTATCTAGGCTGAAGGGATAGAATCCTAAAGGGAAAATTAAATATGCAAGAAGTAATAAAGAGTACTAGAAATGGTAGATGTGTGGGTAAACATATATTTAAAATTTAATTTCTGTAAAAATGTATTAATTGCTTAGACGGAATAACGTAAATGTTTTATGGGGCTTACACATAAAAGTGAAATCTAAGACAATGTACCAAAGGCATGAGAAAAACATGTTTTTTTAAAGACTCTTACATTGTACATAAAATGGTATAATATTGACTTAACAATGACAAGTAAAAATGCATATTGTAATGTATAGAGAATCACATGAATTTTTTAGAGGTATAATTAAAAATACAATAAAGGAGATAAAGTGGAATACTAACAAGTATTTGATTAGCCTAAAAGGAGACAGAAAAAGAGAAACAAGAATAGACGAAAAAAATAAAAATAAAATAAGAAGGCGGTAGGCTTCAACCCAACTATATCCATTGCATTAACTGTAAATGGCTTAACCATTCCAACTGAATGTCAGAGACTGGTCAGACTGGATAAAATTAAAAGGTACAACTAAAAGCTGTTTGTAAGAGTCATAGTTTTATACATTAAACATACAAATACAGATAGGTTGAAAATAAAAAGACTGAAAAGTACATTCTGTGGAGACATTAATCTCAAGAAAGATAATGCAGCTACATATTACAAGTAAATGAAGTAGAATTTAAGATAAAGAACATTAAAACAAAGATAGAAACTTCATGATGATAAGATATTCAACTTAATCAGAATGAAAGATAATTTAAGAACACTACCCAGAAATGGACATAGTAATTTCAGTTACAAAGCACTAAAGGAAAAAAAGGAGGTAGCAAAGAAAACTTGAACTACTCAGCAAAGCAATAAACAAAAGGGGGGGGGGGACAGAAAAATGAGCACCACTTAAAGAAAACAGAATAGGTTGGCAGCAGTACAAAATAAATATTAGTTATCTCAAAAAATATGAAAGCTTTAATTACCCCAGTTTGACATAGGGAGCATATCTTCACATTTAAAAGAACAAATTTAAAAGAGTGAAAATATGAGGATTTGAACAGCACAGCTAACTTGCTTTAATATATTTAGAGCTTTATATCTTCCAAACAGAAACTATTCATTATGTTCAAACTATATAAATTTACAAAAATTTACACTGTAGGTAAATTTAAAAATGGACTATGTATGTGACCATACAGAGAATCAAAACAAAATTTTTAAAAAAACTAGAAATCACACAAGTCACAGTCTCTGATCTCAACTCCATGAAACTATTTTAGCACGGTGGTTGTTGTTCAGTCGTTAAGTCGTGTCCAACTCTTTGTGACCCCAGGGACCCTCCAGGCTCCTCTGTCCATGAGGTTCTCCAGGCAAGAATTCTGGAGTGGGTTGCCATTTCCTTCTCCAAACACGGTAATTATCTCCACATTTAAGGCTACGAAGCTGAAACACAGAGAGATAAACCACCCAAGTTCACATAATTAGTCAATAGCAGATCAGTGTTTTGAGCCCCAGACATCCTGGTCTGGATCCTGCAATCTAAACCTTCTCAGGAAGAAGGGGCCATTTCCCTTCAGATATCTCAATAAACTATAAAGTTACAATAATTAGAATGTTATATTGAGCCACAACCAGGCAAACAAATAATAACAATAGAATGCACTTTCAATCTGTGGACATACGGAAGTTTGTTACATGATAAAGAAGTCACTGAGAAAACAATGCCTATTTTGTAATTGACAAACCACATGTAAGAAAAATGTTAAATCCTCCACTTCACTCTATAAGTTTAAAAAATTCTCATACTGAATTAAAATTAAATTAAATCTCATACAGAATTAACATTCTCATAAAGAATTAAAATTAATGAATGAAAGTATAAAATACTAGGCAATACAGAAAAATGTTTCTGTTTTAGCTGATAAAAGTGAAAGTGAAAATGAAAGTCGCTCAGTCAGGTCCAACTCATGGCGACCCCACAGCTATACAGTCCATGGAATTCTCCAGGCCAGAAAACCAGAATGGGTAGCCTTTCCTTTCTCCAGAGGATCTTCCCAACCCAGGGACTGAACGTAGGTATCCCCAGTTGCAGGCAGATTCTTCACCAGCTGAGTGACCTTTCTAAATAGGACAGAAACTTTAAAACCACAAAGGAAAAGACTGATAGATTTGACTCTATCACTGAATTGTGCACAATAATAGAAAATGCAAAGAAACTTAAGTCAATCATACAGGTGTAAAAGTTTTGCAACTTATGAAATAAAAGGTCAGTAGCTATTAAGAATAAAGCACTCCTACATATCAGGAAGATAAATGTGAAGATCAATAAAAGCATGAATAAAGGAAAATGGCAGATATTTTAGTTAAAAAGACAAATTTCCAATACACGAGTGAAAAGATGCAAATGATATATTCCCTCTCATGGTATAAATATAAAATGTTAATAACACCCAGCATTGGCAAAGATGTTAAAAAAAAAAAAAAAAACAGATACCTCTGAACTATTGGTAGAATGTAAGTAGGTATAGCCATTTGGGTAGCAATTTGGTAATACCCAGGAGAGGGCACTGGCGACCCACTCCAGTACTCTTGCCTGGAAATTCCCATGGATGGAAGAGCCTGGTGGGCTGCAGTCAGTGGGATCTCTAAGAGTCGGACACGACTGAGCGACTTCACTTTCACTTCTCACTGTCATGCACTGGAGCAGGAAATGGCAACCCACTCCTGTGTTCTTGCCTGGAGAATCCCAGGGACGGAGGAGCCTGGTGGGCTGCCGTCTATGGGGTTGCACAGAGTCAGACACTACTGAAGCGACTCAGCAGCAGCAGCAGCAGAGCTTCCTTGATAACTCAGTTGGTAAAGACTCCCCCTGCAATGTGGGAGACCTGGGTTTGATCCCTGGGTTGGGAAAATCCCCTGGAGAAGGGAAAAGCTACCCACTCTAGTATTCTGAATTCCATGGACAGCCCATGGGGTCACAAAGAGTCAGACACCACTAAGTGACTTCCACTTTCACTTTTGGTAGTACCCATTAGAATTTAAAATACATGTGACCTTTGGCCCAGAGATTTCACTTATTGGGTTTACCACAGCAGTAATTTAATAGGCACATCACAATATATACACAACTGCAATGCTGTCTATTATAACAAAAGATGAAAATACTCTTAAAATTCTGTGAATAGGTTAATACAACAGAACACTACATAGCCAGCAAAAGGAATCAAGTAGATCTATAAAGAGAAAATATCTCCAAGGTACATTAAGGTAAAAAAATTAAGCTATAGATAAAATGTATTTTCCTTTTTATTATATAAATATTTGTTTAAAAGTTTAACTTTGAAAAGTGAAGGGAATGGAATTGGCAGAAGTGCAGGAATTCTGGGAAACTTACACCTTTTGTAATGTTTTAATTTTTAAAATAATGTTCAAGTGAGGGGAACATTCATTCCCATTATATTCATTTTTTGTAAACTTTTCTAACATTTGTCCTAATCGGACCTATTTCTAATAGTCTGGAAATATATATATTTTTGTGTAGTGTTTTCCTTAATAATTACTTCATAAAATTTTACTGTGTTTTGTCATGATTTTCAAAAGGTTACTTTAATAACTATATAGTATTTCTTTATATTCATAACTTCTACAACTTTTCTTCAAACGTTGACCATTTGAAATTTTTTTGACCATTTGAACTTTATTTTTATTTGACAAGTGTATTTGTTTGGCATGGAACACAGCAATGAACATCTTTATACAAGAAGATTTTGTATCTTTTATATCAGTGTTTCAACATATTTTTTAAAGCAGTCTAAGTCAAAGAACAGGAATAATTTTTACGGCTGTCTATGCACTGCAATGTTACTCTTCAAAAGGCTTATGTCCATTTATAATTCCACGTATAGCATCTGATCGTACCTGTTTTACCACGATCTCACACATCCTCTGTGTTAATCCTTACCTTCTGATTTTCCTTTAAACATTTTATTTGACATGAAATATAGTAAGGTTGATTTTTGACACATTCCCACTTCAGATATTTCTAAAGCAATCAGAAAAGAATCATCCAGTGCCCTGTCTATGGATATTTAATTAGCTTCTTTTCCCCCCTATAACAGGAAACATCTGTCAATTTCTAATTATGTATGAAAGTAATAAATGTTTAGTGTAAAATAATTACACAATAAATGGTATAATGAAAAAAAAGCAAATATTATATAATCCCATCAGCCTGAAATAACCACCATTAAGATTTCGTTGTTTATCTTTATAGCTATTTTCTTACAGACATAGATACAAATTGATTTTATTCTATTACCACATTACAGTAGCTTTATACACACTTATGTAACCTGCTTTTTATCACTTAACAACAGTTTATGGATATCTTCCAAGCTAACAAATGGTTATCTACATTATGTACAAAACTAAGTTCAATGGCTACACTTGTTCATCAGAGCCCGTAAAAAGCTTGTGCTAATCTATATGCGTGAAGAAAGCTGAGCGCTGAAGAATTGATGCTTTTGAACTGTGGTGTTGGAGAAGACTCTTGAGAGAGTCCCTTGGACTGCAAGGAGATCCAACCAGTCCATTCTAAAGGAGATCAGCCCTGGGTGTTCTTTGGAAGGAATGATGCTAAAGCTGAAACTCCAGTACTTTGGCCACCTCATGTGAAGAGTTGACTCATTGGAAAAGACCCTGATGCTGGGAGGGATTGGGGGCAGGAGGAGAAGGGGACGACAGAGGATGAGATGGTTGGATGGCGTCACCAACTCGAAGGACATGAGTTTGAGCAAGTTTAGGGAGTTGGTGATGGACAAGGAAGGCTGGTGTGCTGTAGTCCATGGGGTCGCAAAGAGTTGGACACAGCTGAGCGACTGAACTGAATCTTGACCTCCCCGGGAAGAGAGGCGGAGGAAGGAAAGGAGCCTGGCTTTAACACTTAACCGTGTGTCACAACATTACTTCCCTTCACCTTTAAGCCTCCTCGGCAATGATATCTTGTCCCCACTTTACAGATGAGGAAGCCAGGACATATCTCTCTCATCAGCAGTCAGGATACAGCTCCAATGCCCATGAGCAAACTTTGGTGCCAGGCTATCCCCCTCCTGCAGAGTGGGGACCCAGCCTCTGCGCATCCTCCTGTCATTCACCACGTGCTTTACACAAAGTAACTGATCAACGGATGGAGATTAAAGCAGCATACAGACTAGTGCGCTCTCTCCGGATCTGGGCCAGACAAAAAGAAGCCAAATCCTCTTTAAAAATCTCAGATGAGTTCCTGAGCATTTCTACCCCTCAGTATATAGCCCACAGGAATTACAGATATGTTCATTAAAAACAGTAGCAGCATTATGCTTAATAGCCAAAAATAATAAAGAATCCAAATATCCATAAATGATATCCATATAACGAGTAAACAAAAAGGTACCATCATGCAATGACAATGAGAATTAACAAACTAAAACTACGCATAACACAGATAAGTCTCCAAAGCATGCCTAAGCAAAAAGCCCAAAAAAAGCTACAGAAAGCAGTATATACAGTGCATAATGCCATTTACACAAAGCTCGAAAACATGGTTAGAAGTTAGAATGATGGAGACCCTCAGGGTGGCAAAAGGGGCTGTCAGGGGGAGGGTGCTCTGCACAGTCATGAATCATGCATTTTTCTTTGTGGATATTATTTTTAGTGTGGACTGAGATGAAATTCCTGAGTCTGTAGGTCAAAACAGTCAAATATCAGCAATTCCACATGGTTCAAACTGATACTTCAATAAAAACACGTTTTAAAAACCCTCTGGTAAAGGAGAAAGACATGTCTAGTGCTGATCAGCAGACTGTTTGCTTTCTGCAAACCAACCTAGATGCTCCTGCAACTTCTGACCCCGTTTCTCACGGCTTTATCTTCAGTGGACACAGGATAACAACTCGTCCCGCACCTCGACAGGACAATTTTTCACAGTCACGTATTAAAAAATTGTGATGAAGCAGTCCTTCAGCTCCACAGCCCTAGCCCCTCCTGGCTTCCTGCTCAACCATCCCGGGCACTGCCAAGTCCTGTACTAATTTACTTCCTCACAGTGAACCAGGGTTTCTAATTCATCCACAGAACACCAATATTATATTTTTTAAAGAAACAATATTACTGAGACAATTTCCATATTTAAAAACAGTATCACAGAAAAATAGAGATATGGAGCTTTTACGAGCCTTGTGTGGGTCATAAAAGGTATAATCTTTATAACTAATTGAGATAACTTTATCCCAAAGCTATAAAACTAATGATCTCTTTTTGTGGCGTTGTAAGCATTTATCTCCCTGTGGGGAAAGCATCACCAATTCTCAGAATTCTGGGTACAGCCGACTCATTCTACAGTGGCAAATAGTATTTCAAATGGAAGGATGCTCGATTTATCAGAAGACAGAGCAGATGCCCTCCTGGGTGGGAGAGAAGAGCTGGGTATGCTTGGTCCGGCATGCAGAGACTGGTGGGTGCAAGGGGTGTCTGATTGAAGAACTGTCTGCAGCAGGCTTCTAGCAGAACTCTGTGTGACAAGCACAGACTCAAAAGTCAATGATGGGAACACAGCATTTTCCTTACATATTAGCGAACGCTGATAACACTTCTGATTCGGTGTCCTAGAATCGCTGCCGTAAAAGGCCAGTGATTTGTCACTGCTGAGAAGCTACAGGGCTGAGGCATCATCAGAAAGACAGCACCCCATGCTTTAATGGGGGTACAGCTCACTGAATGAACTCATGGCAATTTATGGACCTCACTTTAGGAGACTAAAAGCAATCGTTTGAAATATAAAGGGGTTAATCATTTTACAGAAATCTTGTAGTAAATCATTTGCAATAAGAATATCATTAGCTACCTATGGCATTTTCCTTAGCGTATACATTATGGATTCATCTAAATAAAAGGATAATAAAAATCATATCACCATTTGCTGAGGCTCTCTCATTTAGTACTCACAAGTCTTACATCCAAGGATGCTGTTGATGGAGAATAGATGGAGAAACATTGACTGGACTAGGATAAACACATTGCTAAAAGGTTCACACAGCTAAGTGACCAGAATTCAAGCCCCAGTAACCCAACGCCAAGGGCCTTAACTGTGACCACTATACTACACTGCCAGGTTTTGACATGACATGTAGATAATAGGGATTCACAAGGGTAGGGAGCAGACACCTAATTATCGATGTATGTACTGTAGGCACTTACAGCACCTTATTTAATAAAACCCAGTAAAGAAGGAACTAACCCATTTCACTCATGAAAAAACAGGTTTTCGGCGATTTGCTAGTTGGTTGCTGCTGCTGCTGCTAAGTCGCTTCAGTCGTGTCTGACTCTGTGCGACCCCATAGACGGCAGCCCACCAGGCTCCCCCGTCCCTGGGATTCTCCAGGCAAGAACACTGGAGTGGGTTGCCTTTTCCTTCTCCAATGCATGAAAGTGAAAAGTGAAAGTGAAGTCGCTCAGTCGTGTCCGACTCTTAGCGACCCCATGGACTGCAGCCCATCAGGCTCCTCCATCCATGGGATTTTCCAGGCAAGAGTACTGGGGTGGGGTGCCATTGCCTTCCCCGTTGCTAGTTGGTAGCAGAGTCAAAATCCCATCCCAACCCTGATCCACCTAGCTCCAAAGCCCATGGTCGTCTTTACACTTGCCCAAACACCCGTTTCAGAGAGTGAGCAAAATTATTACAGGTGTATCGAAGAAAGATTTCTGCTGCTGCTGCTGCTGCTGCTGCTAGTCGCTTCAGTCGTGTCCGACTCTGTGCGACCCCATAGACGGAAGCTCACCAGGCTCCCCTGTCCTGGGATTCTCCAGGAAGAACACTGGAGTGGGTTGCCATTGCCTTCCCAATGCAGAAAGTGAAAAGTGAAAGTGAAGTCTCCAGTCGGTCCAACTCCTAGCGACCCCGTGGACTGGAGCCTACCAGGCTCCTCCGTCCATGGGATTTTCCAGGCAAAAGTACTGGGGTGGGGTGCCATTGCCTTCCCCGAGATTTCTGCTACAGTAGCTAAAGTGAAAGTCACTCAGTAGGGTCTGACTCTTTGCAATCCCATGGATTATACAGTCCATGGAATTCTCCAGGCCAGAATGCCAGAGTGGGTAGCCTTTCCCTTCTCCAGGGGATCTTCCCAACCCAGGGATCGAACCCAGGTCTCCCACACTGCAGGCAGATTCTTTACCAGCTGAGCTACCTCAGTCCCCAAATCACAGTTAATGAAAAAAAGCTTCCATCTGTCCCACAAGTTCAACTCCAACAGCAGCTGGCATCTGGCAGCTTTGCCACCTCAAAACAGAGCTCCATGCTTGCCGCCAACAGAGAAGGACAGTGACAGGTCACCAAAGGGGCCTGATGCTGCCTCAACTGGAAGGTGACCCCTATCACTCTGCCCATGTTCCCCACTGTCCCACCTAAACGCAGGGATTTGGGAACGGTTGTCTCCCATTTAGCCAAAGGAGAAAATAACCAGAGGCGACCCTAGACCACAAGAGGGTCTCAAGCCACTGTAACTGCACATCAGCAGTTCCCAAATGTATAAGAAGGATCGCCTGATGAAAATGCCACACTCCACGGGTTGATAGGAGTGTTGATCCGCTCCAGGGTTGGGATCTACTCCAAAGGCTGATCCAGTTAGGCCTGAACTGGGGCCCAGGTAATTTAGGTACAGGCTGCCCTTCAGGAAGCCTTGCTCTGAATGGATGCCAAACACTCAGGGGTCTGTAAACACCATCTTCACAAACCAAGTGCCAGCTGGTGAGTTCTCCTGAGCACCAACCATGCAAGGCCCAGCTGAAAGAGCAGGGAAAGCAAAGAAGACAGGGATGTGGATTCCTGCACAGACGGCAGAACAAACCTCAGGCTCCCCAAAAGCACAGAGGAGCCCAGCAACAGAGGCGCACGTGGCCACTGACAGAAGGACTGGGGCATAGATGCCGAGGGAACTACTGCACCCTCCACAGTGGGCACGTGTCTGTTCATGGTGCTTTTTTGTTTCAAATGTCCCAGGGCTCCCCAGGGACGTTCCACACGGGAATATCCAGGCTTCACGCGGGCCCTAAGACGTCCTTGTGCCAGGCTCATTTCCTGACCCTCCTACAACCCAACTCCCCAACCTTGAAACCCACACTTTGTATTGAGGCCACACGTGGTGAGCTTGGTTAGTGTTAGTCACTCATTCGTGTCCTACTCTTTGCAGCCCCATGGACTGTAGCCCACCAGGCTTCTCCGTCAATGGGATTCTTCAGGCAAGAATACTGGAGTAGGTTGCCATTCCCTTCTCCAGGGAATCCTCCCAACTCAGGGATCAAACCTGGGTTGATCCCTGTAGGCCGATTCTTTACGGTCTGAGCCAATTCCACCCAAAATGTGCCTCCAGGCTTTGGCACCAGGACTCTGTCTGCAGAAATGTTCTCAGGCCCAGGATCTCTGCACCTTCCATGCCCTGCTCGAGACTCAGGTGAGAGATGACAGCTCTAAGTAACCTTCCTTGGCACCTGTCTCTTCCTTATCATTCCTCCAAGGGCTAATTAATTCCTCCTTCTAAGTAAGACCGAGCAGTCTGCTCCAAACACCATAGCCCTCCCCAACCTCGAATCTTAAATCAGACTCTTCGGGGTAATAAAGAAAGATCCGTTAGCTACTGCCAATATTCCAAAAATCCACCTCACAGCCAGGGCCCTCGAGCAAGTCACCTGGATCGGCTAAAGTGCCAAGTTCCTCTGTGTCTGTTTGGAATTACACAAACTGAAGTTTACTAATGAAAGAGAAAAAAAATAACCACTATAACTGCAGGCACCTACAAGATGCCAAACATGCGTCTACAGACTGGATGGATAATAAAAGGGAAATGTGTGGAGGCAAAACTTTCAAAACCAGTGATTGCAAAGTGACGGGGAGGGGGGTGGGATAACAAAAAGCAGTGTGTCGTGTGCTTGCTCTGCCAGGCTGTGTGCTCCTTGGAGGCCCCCTGGTCTTCCTTACCCAACCATCCCTGCCACCTGCTCAGGCCTCCAGCATAGGAAGTACTCAAGGAGAGAGGCTGAGTTGATCTGAGGTGAAGCAAACACCATTGCCTGGCATCCTTAGCACACCCCTAGCTTCTGGAGGGACATCCCAGACAGGGACCCTCCGGGAGCCACAGGGAGGGAGAGAAAGAGGATGGAGGGATGTGGGGAGAAAAAAGAGGTTGAGGAGCCCAGACTCACCAATGACGTAGGCAGCTCATCTGCGCCATCCCCCACCTACCCCATTAGCATTTCAGATCATCATATTTCCAGGGTCCTTTCTGCAGTGCTATAAATAAAGTTTCTCCCTTTAACCGATGCCCCGGAGGGCAACAGCCAACAGCAGCTAGAGAAAACAGCGCTAGTCCTTTAATGCTTTTATCAGCAACTTCCTCACCACGTCATGCTCTCTGGGCTCCAGAGACGTAAGGAAGACCCTTAAAATCTGTAACAAGCCCAACCCCTCCTCTTAGGGAAGGTGAACCACAGCTGGCCCCCTCCACCACTGAGATGTCAGAGAGTCTGGTTTTAGAACTAGAGTGACATTAGTCCAGACCATGCTTCTCTAAAGATAAAGGATCTTTAGAGGAGGGACGGCTTCTAAGAGGTGGTCACTTTGGTTCCTGTCTGGAAGCCTGGAACTGGACATAGTTCGTCTCAGCAGCTCTGGGAAGGGAAAACAACTGCCTGAAACCATGTTATACCTCCTGCTGGCTGAGTACCTGCAGACAAGTTACTTAGCCTTTCTAAATTGGTCTCCTTATTTGTAAAGTCAGAAAAATTAAGAGGATCTCTTCAAGTAAAATGAGGCTTAAAGGAGAAATTCCATGGAGTCCCTTTGGTGGACAGCGAGCCCTCAACAGACCGCTGCTGGCTGTTTTGTTTTTCTTCCTGAAGCTGCACAGCGAGGTGACCGAGAGCTGGAGCATTGAGATTTAGGTCTCAGCCCCCTTACCTGCTCTGTGGCAGTTCCTTAATCTGTGTTCCAGATCCTTCATCCATGATTAGAAATGTCAACACACCCGCCTCATCAGGCGCCTATAATGGTTAAATAGTATATGCGGTTGTCTTTATTAGTGTCTGGCACAGGGTAAGCCCTGAATAAATGGTAGTTATTGGAGTGGCCAAAGTGGAAAAGTGGCAGTAGTGCACCACTAGTGGTACGCACACGTGGGTTATTACAGGGCCACTGACTGGCCACCTTGCTTCCACACTCCACTCACTCAGCAACATCCAGTCTGGCTTTAACAGTATCCCTGCTGGCCTCTCGGGTGATGGCAGAACGGAGGAAGCCTGTGGGTACTCCTTCTCTCTGCTTTTCCCACAGCCCTTGCCATGCCATACTAAGTCACTTCAGTCATGTCTGACTCTTTGCGACCCTATGGACTGTAGCCCACCAGGCTCCTCTGTCCTCAGGGTTATCTAGGAAAGAATACTGGAGTGGGTTGCCAGGCCCTCCTCCAGGGGATCTTTGTGACCCAGGGATTGAACCCACATCTCATGTATTGGCAGGTGGGTTCTTTACCACCAGCGTCACCTGAGAAGCCCTCCCATGGGACCCTTGAGGAAGAGCAAAGCCCACAAGTCTCAGAGTACTAAATTCAGCCTCAAAGCTGCACACCATACTTTGATGTTTCCTAAACACTGATTCCTCAAACCAATTTATTTCTTGTTAAGTTAAACTTTACATACCAGCCCTGATGGGCATTACTTGTTACTAATTTTCTCCTCGGTGATTGAGCTTCTCAGGCAGGACCGAGCATTTCTCCGGTGCTCTCTGGAGAGTGGTCCATGAAAAGCATCCTGTTGGAATCCTGAGTGATCAAAACTCAGTGCTAAACCTGGTCTAGAGACAGAGAACCAGTTCCTTAAGAGAACAAGGGAAACCTTGTTTCCTAGTCTATCCCCACTACCCATGGACCCACAAATGCATTGCATTAGCACTAACCTCACACCTCTAGGGGGCTTCCCTGGTGGCTCAGCCATAAAGAATCCCCCTCCCAATGTCAGGAGAAGCAGGTTTGATCCCTGGGTCGGGAAGAACCCCCTGGAGAAGGAAATGGCAACCCATTCCAGTATTCTTGCTTGCGAAATCCCATGGACAGAGAAGCCTGGCAGGCTACAGTCCACGGGGTCACAAAAGAGTCAGACAAGACTTTGGGCACCAGGAAGTGGGGTTCTAGTTTCATGCAGAGCAATTCTGATCAGAGAACAGGTGCATCTAGAGGTGATGCTCCCCAGAGGCACAAGTCTGCAAAGAAATAAAGTATCCCCCAGCAAAAGATTATTCCCTTATCCTCAGAAATAAGGTAGATACATCAAGAAGAACCAAATAGTGTCATCTAAGTTGGACCCAACAGCAGAGAAATGGATTCGGCTTGTCTAGAGGGACTTTCTAAACCTACGGGGATGAAGCCCTCCTACTGAGACCACCACCTTCATGACTAGAGGTGGGTCCAAGCCACTGAAGCTTGCCATCAGACCAGCACCAGCGAAAGGAAGAATAAAACTCCCCTCACCCCCGAAAGCCAGCCTCTGTCATCTCGCCAGAAGCTCATCCAAGAAAACACAGGGTCATCTGTATCTCTCGCTCCACACCAGTTCTTCCGGAAGTCGGTATCTGCCTGATGATAACAGCATCTGAGCCTCTGAGATTCCCACCCAGGGAGTCGAGCACAGATACCCAAGCTGGTCTTTGCAGGTAAAAGAGCCTCAAGTTGGACACACTGTTAATATTTCCAATTTGATACAAAACCAGGGAATCATCCAAAAATGCCATCAGCGCTCAAGATTTTGGGTGATAACAGATCCCCTCTGGGTGATAGTAGATCCCCCATTAAGTAATTAATACAAAGGGGAAGCTGAAGAAAAAAATATAAACTGCCTGATATTTATATAACATTTTTAGAGGAAGCAAGAAGAACATAAAATGATAATTATCAAATTTCCAAATCCACTGCATGGACCATTCATTACGTATTTGTAAACATTGCATAAATGTTTGGTGGGGGGTAGATATTTGAAGGAGTGTTTGAAAATAATACAAATATTTACATATCATTGGATCCTTTTCTTTTTTTAATTTGATGATTGCCAGTGGCCGACAAAACTAGCAACCAAAGAGCCTACCTCAACTTTATTTCAACATTATTCACAGGAACATTCACCCAACAAGTGGTAAATTTTGCTGTGCACTGAACACTAGTTTATCATTTCTATCACACAATACTTTAATGGGGCTCAGCCTAATTGCCAATCGGAAACTGTCCCCATCTGACCGCAAGGCAAGTCCTAGTTTGAATGTATATTCTAAAGGTAGAAAAATAGATTAAGAGAAGGGAAAAGTGTTTTCTGTTTTTTTCTGAAGTGCTTCAGGAACCACCCGAGTTCTTCTTCTTCCCACTGAATAACACTAGTGTTTAGTCAGAATCTAGGAGAGGGGGTTTTCTGCATCTGGGGAAAGCGCACGGATTTTTTCTAGCAGTGTGAATAAACACGCTGGACGAATTTAGTCCCTGGTAAAGGAAAACATGCCAGAAGGGGCATTTCTTTGCACGTGTATACCCTGGGTGAACAAAACCGAAGTGGTCTCACAGCCTCCCACCTGCCACCACGAACTCCAGATTCGGGGCAGAAATCCAGAGAGAGGCCTCCTGTTTGGGATGGCTTAATGGGCTTTTTAAAAAATGCAAATCCAGAAAGTTCATGCAACTTAAATATTTAAAATGTGTCTGAAAACAGCCCTGGGCAGAGGAGGAGAGAGAACCTGAACCCCCAATGGAAGGACAAGTGTAGACACGGGTGCCTAGGTGACAGGAGATGACAGAAGGCTAGGAATGGGTCTGAGCGGATGTTCTGGGCTTGAATCTGAAGGGCAGAGACGCGACAAACCGCTGCTGCTTGGGCGCGGGGGAAGCTGGGGGCGGTGGCGGGCCCCCGGGGGTACAGTGGGGCTCAGATGTCTCTGAAAAAAACCATTGCCAGATCCCCCTCCTCTTGCCAAGCACCTGCCGTTCAGGGCCCCCGGGGGCATCTCGCTGCTGCCCTAAGTGGACATGGACTCCGCACAGAGCTCTCGGCATATGGAGCCCACATCCCGGGCTGCCGGCCCTCCGACTTCTTAGCCGCCACAGCAACAGTTTTCCAGCCGGAGAAGTACCGCAAATGCCTCCGGGGAAAACGCTGAACAGGACCCCCCGGGCGCCAAAGCCAGGGGCGCGAAGGGAGACCCAGCCCGGCCCTGGGCACCGCGCGGATCCAGGAAGGATGCAGCCAGGAGCAAAGACTGCAAACGTCGGGCTCCGAAGATCACACACAGGCAGAAACTTCCCCAGGGCGCCAACGAGGGTGCGCGTTTGCGTCCCCGTGAGCATCCAGAATCCCCGGCAGGTGGTGCAGGGCCGGGGAAAGGCGCCGGCCAGGGGACCTGGCGCGTTGAGGGTGACGAGAGCCGGCTCAGTCTCGCGCGCGGGGGTCCCTTCGTGCGCAGAGTCCCAGGAAGGGGGACAGAAGGGTCTCTTTGGGTCCCCTAGGACGCATCCCTGGGCGGGGAAGGGACCCTCCAATCCAGGCCCCGGCGGGGCGCAAACAAACTTGGGGTGCCCAGACGCTCGGTCCGTGGGTCCCCGAGTCCTCGCGCCCAGACCCGCGGCACGCCACTACTTACACGAAGACCCCGAAAAGCAGGGCTCGGACCCCGATCTCGATGGCCAGTTCTCGCATGATGTGGCCGGAGCGGCTCCCGCGGCGGCGGCTGGTGCTCTCGGCGGCTCCCGCAGCCTGGCCGGTGCCGGCTCGCCAGACCCGGGGCGGCGAGGGAGGCGCGCTCCAGGCCGCGGGCGGGGGCGGGAGGCGGGCGCCGGGAGGGGCGGGCGGGCGGCGGGGAGGACTCAGCCCAAATCTCCCGCCCGAGGCTCCGGGGTTCGGGGACGCCGCCCCGACCGCCCCCGACGCTCCCAGCCCCCCAAGCTGGAGGGCGCCTGGGGGACTCCCGGGTCCCCCGCGCCCGGCACTGCCTCCGCGCCCTGGGCCCGCCGCGCCTTGCGCTCGCGCCCGGGCGAGGGGAAGCCCGGGGAAGCCCGGACGCCGCCGCCTCCCCTGCGCGCTCCCCGGCTCCCCCGCCAGTGGGCGGCCCCCTGGGCTCGGCGCCCGGGCAGCGCGCTCGCTGGGTCTCTGCCTGCGGCCCCTCTGCGTCTCCTCGCTCGGCCTCGACTCTCGCTGCTCCCGGGGCTCTGGCTCCTTGGACACACACACTCACGTGGGCAGGTAGTAGCGGAGCGCTTTGAGGATTCTCTCGGGCTCCAGACAGCCCTGGCACCCACTGTTCGTGGCGGGCAGAGCTCCTTCCTATCTATTCTCTGCCCTTCCTATATTTTTCTAACCTGGAATTCTTTTTTTCTAAGAAGTTACCAGAGATTACTCTCAAGCTTTGCTTTGTCCCCCGGGAAGAGCCGGCCAGATTCCAGGGTCCTGGCACAGACTGAGGGCAAAGGGGAACCTGGCTCTTCACCAACCACCAGCGCCAGGCCAAAGGAAACCGCCCTTACTCCCACTCCGCGCAGCCCCCATGCAGCTCCGGACTGTGCTGTAAAACGTAAAAGAGAGAGAGAGACTGGCCCCTACCCCAGCAGGTGGGCAGGGTCCCTCTTTGCTGACACAGCATCGTCATCAGCACCTGAAGCAGCAAGGGCTGCTGGGAGGACCAGGAGCCTCATTAAAAGGGTTCAGAGTCAAAGGCCAGATCCTCACCGGTGACCGGAGGGTCAGGACGTCAAACCAGAGCCCAAGCAGGGGTTAGGTTTGCTTTCCCATCACCTGTCAGGATTATATGTTTCTCAGAATTTGAACTTCCTATTTTTATTAATTTAAAACAAATTAATTTAAAAAAATAAAACAAATGGACATTCAAGATGCAAAACTCATATTAACCATAACCATCAGATTGTCTCTGGGGAGCCCAGATCTCTCCTGGGTTTAGAGATCTGGGGAGATGGTAGTTACTGGGAATGAGAAACCAGAGTGCAGCCTTGGACAAGAGGGAGGGTAGGAAAAAGGAAGACCTTAGAAGGAGAGCTTAGGCATCAGCAGAGGGCAAACTGACTCTACCTCAGAAGGGACCCATGACAGATCCAGGATTCCAGAGCCAAGACATCTCAAGGACTAGGGAGAGAAAGGCAGACAGACGAGGAACATTCCTGGCTGTGTGGAAGGGCGCCATCCTGGAAGCCCCAGAGGCAGGCCCTGCATCTAGTTAGCCTGTCACTGTATACACGCTGCCTGGCACACTGTGCTTGGTAAGTATCCGGTGAATGAATGAATGAATGAATGACTCTGTGTATCACGCATGTGGAGTGTCAGGTGTGGGAAGAGTAATGAGGACTTGGAGGAAGGAGGTGTGGATCTGTTTTCTCTGTTCCCCGGGCCTTGCAACTACCCTGAGCACAATGGACTGAGTTGGGGTGTGGGAGAGTCCATAGTCAACCTAGTGAATGCTAGAAACCCAGATCCAAGAGGATCTGGTCAGGTAGCCATATTCCAGATTACTAACAGGAGCCAATGATATTAATACATCACTTACCTATGAGCATCAGCTGAGCACAGTTATGTGTTGGGTGCGAGGACTCATAATCTAAATCTGCTCTCAGGCAGACAGACAGACAAGGAACCGTGAAGGAACGTTAAGGAACTTGGCAAAGCAGTACAAATCAGTCCCAAAGGAGTGCTCCTGAAAACTGGACCACTGTGAGATCAGAGGTTGGAGTCCTCCCTTTGGTCTGGGGTGGCCAGAGCACAAAGCCTTGCTGAGGAGAGTCGGTTCTTAAAAGGCCAAGGGAATTCCAAGTGAGGGCAAGAACATAAATAGGTGAAGGGAGAAGAGGTGGAAGGGGTCTGGAGGGCAGAGTGGATCAATCTCTCTGGCAGTCAGAAGGGTGGACCAAGATTAAGTTCATGGTCAAGACCTAATTGTGTTGGTGCTGCCTACCAGCGACTGTTACCAAGATCGTAGATTTAGAATCTTTGTGCCACATGTTCCTGATCATTGCTTGCTTGTATTAGAGATGCCTAGAGAAGGAGTTTGAAAGGGCATGTGACCACACTGCTATCATCATTAAAAAGGGACTTTGAAACACACAGCTCTAAAGAGCTGCTCAGGTAACCCCCTCTTTTGATGCCTTGAATTGATTATATGCTCTCCCCTCAATGTGGTCATCATGTTTGGATCAGAAATCCTGTTCCTGATAAAGAATTCACCCTTGAGGGAGCCTGTACCCTCTCCAAACAGCTCTGTCGAAATCTCTCCCCTATAGGGAATTACAACAACACACCAGCCTGTAACATATAATGATGGATTAGTTCGACTTCACCTGTTCCCATCCTAGGCCTGCCAGCTGCACAGAACTGATACCATTAGAACTTCCATGGAGCAAGGAACAGATGGCTCAAGCCAAATTTATTTTAAAGAAGAAGAAGGATTGTAAAATTCAGAAGATCAGGCTTCAGGCACAGCTGGATTCAGCATCCAAGCAATGTCACCAGGACTTGATTCTTTCTACCTCTCCACTCTGTCTTCATTTGTATTGGCTTCAGTCTTGAGTTCCTGGTAGCTCCAAGGTGATTGCAAGAATTCCAGCTTTCCATGCTCTCAGGATCAAATCTGATGGGAAAGACCTCTACCTTGAAGCCAGCAGCCCCAACAAAAGTGTCATTGAAGGTCACTGGCCCTGCCCAGCCCTGAACCAGTCACCATGGTCTGGGAATTATGATTGGATTGATTATCTCAGGCCTGGGCCACATGTTTCATCCCTAAGCTGATAAAAGAACCTTCACCCACAGCTTCTGAACTGAGAATGGGAAAAGATGGACCCACAAATTATGCTTTGGAGGAGGAAAAATGTTTCATGTAGAGCAAATGAACATGGACCCGGATACCCCCTTCCATGCCGTAACCATGCAGATTAAAGAATGCTAGCATGCTTCCCTGAGTTCTTGGCCAGCCCCTCCATCTTTAAGTAGTAGAAAAGTTACACATGGTAAGGCTGCCTTGCCTTTGCTTTGCCAGGCAGACTGGCAGAACTGCCTTTACACAAAGCGGTGTTGTCACCCAGGGGCTCCTCCTTCTCCACTCCTGCTGGTAACTCTGTCATCTGCTCTAATCATCTCCTTTCTCGTTCACCAAAGCCAGCTGTCAAGGGAAAGCTCTAGCCTTCTTCATTATATGGTGGCTCAGATGGTAGAGTCTGCCTGCAATACAGGAGATCCAGTTTCAATCACTGGGTTGGGAAGATACCCTGGAGAACGGAATGGCAACCCACTCCAGTGTTCTTGCCTGGAGAATCCCACGGACAGAGGAGCCTGCCGGGCTAAAGTCCATGGGGCTGCAAAGAGTCGGATATTACTGAGCAACTCACACTTTCACTTTCTTCATTATATATCCTGGATCAAGATATTTCATGGGCTCGCTCTCTCACACACACCGAAGCTCTGATTATTTAAGGCGGGTCCCTCTTGAAGGGCAGTTCCCAGAAATGGCCTGAAGATGGCATCCTCTGTGTCCCAAATCACCCACAATGGGAGGCCCCTGCCATGTGTGCAGGTGGCTGGCGCCAGCAACTGTCCAGCTGTACGTGTGTGCTCAGTCACTCAGTCCAACTCTTTGCAACCCCAGAGATTGTGCAGCCCACCAGGCTCCTCTGTCCATGGGATTTCCCAGGCAAAAATACTGGAGTGGGTTGCCATGTCCTCCTCCAGGGGATCTTTCCAATCCAGGGATCAAACCTGAGTCTCCTGTGTATCCTGCATTGGCAGAAGGATTTTTTTTTTAAACCACTGGCAGTACCAGGGAAGCCCCATGTAGCTGCGAACATGTGCCAAATAGTAGAGCCCCTCAAAGTGCCGTGATGCTACTGCAGCAATGAGTCGACAAGGGAGTGAAGTAAAGCAGGTTAGATAAAGCCGTCCAGCCAGATGCCCAGCTTGACAGCTCCAGCTGGGTCTTCAGAAAACCCTCCTGGAATGTGATAAGTTCTCCCATGAAGGAAGCATGGGTCAGAGGTTCTAGCAGTCTCAGAAACATTCTATCATAAGAAATGAAATAAACATGCCAATTCCTCACTGAGATAAAGTGAGCACCGTAATTGTAAAGTGTGAGATTGACCTTTGAAAAATCTCTGCAGGATGCAGACTCTCAAATGAGTGCGCAGCTTCCTTTGGTGCCTCTGTGGCTGCACACCTTTACAAAGTGCCACTGGGGGGAAATCTCTCGTGTTTCATCCTGAGCTTATGGGCATGCCAAGGAAATCACCCTTGTCCCTCCATAGTCATGCTCTGTTGTTGGATTATTTTTTAAATCCCCAAATGGTGTCCAATAGGGTGATCCCATGTTGATCAGATTTGGGGCTATATCTAAGAACCAACCACCACTTTCAGACAACACAAATCTGCAACAATTTCTTATCACTTCCAAAAGTTATACACTGTGTCTCAATGACTCCTGCCTAGCTGCTCTAAGAGTGTGTCCTGGAAACGGGTAGCCAGCATAACGATCCTTCCCTATAGAGACCCACACATCCAGGCTTTCCACTGTGCTTGCCTGGTGTGAACTGATGTGCAGAGATTGAAGAGGAACTTCAGAAGAGGTCATCAAGTTCAACTTGTTCCATAAATATCCTCCACAAGGGTCTCAGTAAATACCCATCTGCTTGAACACCTCCGGGGATGAGGAACTCATTCACTGCTCATGTCATCCCTGGAGAGATCTATTGTCCTTGATGTCTGAGTAGAAAGAGACTTGCCTATAGCCTACATCCAGTTATGCTTTGAGGGCCATACAGAATATATTTAATGCCTATTCTTCTACATTATGGCCCTTTAATTATTCCTCAACTGGAAACAGAGATAGAGAGATGGAGATGAGAATGGAGGGAGGGAGGCGAGAGAGAGAGAGAAGATGAGAGAGTAGGTCTTCTCCTAAACAAGTTAAATATTCTCAGATCTTTCACCTTCTGGCAGTAATATTTATTGGACTTCTGAGGATACAGAACTGCAGACCCAACACTGAAGTACTTTAAGCCAAATTCCACATAATGAAAGGGAATTTTTCTACTTCCTGGAAGGAGATAAACTACACTGAAAGTGACTTAACGCGTTCCTGTCTTCAGAGCAGCTGTTAGGCCATCAGAGGAGAAAACATATGAATTGATGAAGACTTCAGGAGAAAATGTTACTTCAGTTCTTAGAAAGCTTTGGTTAGAAGCTTTATTTAAAGGAGGATTTTGTCTCGTTTTCAAACTTATCGTCTGAAAAGTTTGAATATCACTACGTTTGCATACGTGCTAGGTCACTTCCATTGTCTGATTCTTTGTGACTGTATGGAGCCCGCCAGGCTCCTCTGTCCATGGGACTCTCCAGGCAAGAATACTGGAGTGGGTTGCCATGTCCTCCTCCAGGGGATCTTCCCAACCTAGGGGTCGAACCATCATCTCTTACGTCTCCTGCATTGGCAGGCGGATTTTTTACCAATAGCACCACCTGGGAAGCCCTACCTTTACTTTGCCCAAAAAGAAATCTTATTCAGGAGCCAATAGGATTCTCACTAATATTCCTAATTAGAATCCTGGAACATTTGTGCAAGGGAAAGTGAAAAGTGAAAGTCGCTCATTCGTGTCCAACTCTTTGAAACCCCATGAACTATACAGTCTATGGAATTCTCCAGGCCAGAATACTGAAGTGGGTAGCCTTTCTCTTCTCCAGGGGATCTTCCCAACCCAGGGATTGAACCCAGGTCTCCTGCATTGCAGGCAGATTCTCTACCAGTTGAGCCACAAGGGAAGCCCACCAACTGCAAGGGAAGAAAATTCAAAATTAAGAAGCCTTTGTTCTTAGGGTGCAGCTATTTCTGCTCCTTCACTTGTGGGTGGTCCAAGCCCTTGCCAGGACTCCCACCCCCACCTCAGGGTGTCAGGGACACAGCCAGGAGCAGGACTCAAGTCCCTCATTCACAGTCCCATGCTCTTGAAGGACACTCAGCTGCATCCTGGCTGACATCTGATTGTGATCGTGGTTTGTGTCTCCCTGATGGTTAATGATGTTGAGCATCTTTTCATGTGAGTTTTGGCCATTCTTTCATCTTTTCGTGTGAAGTATCTCTGTGTGTCTGTTGCCCGTTTTTAAATTGGATTTTTGGTTTTTATTATTGATTTGAAGGAATTTTTAATATTTATCTCAACCCCAGTTCCTTCTCAGATGTACAAATATCTCCTACCTTTGCCTTAACTTTTTCTTTACAGTTCTTTTGGAAGAGCACACACTTTTAATTTTGATGAAATCCAATTTATCAATTTCCTCTTTTACATTTGATCCTTTTGTGTGTGAAGAAATCTGCCCATTCTGTATCTGTGAACATTTCCCTTTGTATTTTCCTCTAGAAGCTTTATATTAGCTTTTACATGTAGATCTATGTTATATCTCAAATTGATTTTTGCATGCGGTATAAAGTAGGGGCTGAGGGACTTCCCTGGTGGTCCAGTGGTTAAGAATCTGCCTTATAATGCAGGCGACGTGAGTTCAGTCCCTGGTCAAGGAACTAAGATCCCACATGCCATAGGGCAATAAGAGAAGCTTGCTCATTGCAACAAAGACCCAATGTAGCCAAATTACAAAAATAAAATAAAATAAAATAAAGTAGGGGCTCTCAGCCAAATAAAAAATAAAGTAGGGCTGAGATTCTTTTATTTGTAAGGATATTTGGTTACTCCAGCATTGCTTGTAAAGAATACAGTCTTCTTCAGCTGAATTGCCCTGATGCCTTTGTCAAAAGCTGGCCATTGAATGGTTCTCCTCAATTCTTTTCATTCTCTCCACCCATCTGTTTGGGGTCCAGCTCTATGCTAGCCAATATCAAGGGACTTGAACCAATGTTCATTACAGCTTTATGCATGATAACCGAATATTAGAAACAACCCAAATATTTATTAACATAAATACAGATAATGGATACATGGTGGCATATTAATACAATGAAATACTGTGTGTGTGTGTTGTCGCTTCAGTTCAGTTCAGTTCAGTCACTCAGTCATGTCCAACTCTTTGCGACCCCATAAATTGCAGCAGGCCAGGCCTCCCTGTCCATCACCAACTCCCGGAGTTCACCCAAACTCATGTGCATCGAGTCAGTGATGCCATCCAGCCATCTCATCCTCTGTCGTCCCCTTGTCCTCCTGCCCCCAGTCCCTCCCAGCAACAGGGTCTCTTCCAATGAGTCAACTCTTCTCATGAGGTGGCCAAAGTATTGGAGTTTCAGCTTCAGCATCAGTCCTTCCAAAGAATACCCAGGACTGATCTTTAGAATTGACTGGTTGGATCTCCTTGCAGTCCAAGGGACCCTCAAGAGTCTTCTCTAACACCACAGTTCAAAAGCATCAATTCTTCAGAGCTTAGCTTTCTTCACAGTCCAACTCTCAAATCCATACATGACCACAGGAAAACCATAGCCTTGACTAGATGGACCTTTGTTGGCAAAGTAACGTCTCTGTAGTCGTGTCCAACTCTTTGTGACCCTGTGGGCTGTGGCCCCAGGCTCCTCTGTCTGTGGAATTCTCCAGGCAAGAATACTGGAGTGGGTTGCCATTCCCTCCTCCAGAGGATCTTCCCAACCCAGGGATAGAACCCACGTCTCTTATGTCTCCTGCACTGGCAGGCAGGTTCTTTACCTCTAGCATCACCTGGAAAGCCCACAATGAAATACCATTCGGTGACAAGAAGGAATGAGCTGCTGATGCCTGCAAACACAAGAATAAACCTGAAAAGCATATTTTGAGCAAAAGAGACCAGACATAAAAGAGAACATATCATAGGATTCTATTTATATGAGCTTCTAGAACAGGCAAACTGGGCTGTGGCCATAGAGAGCGAAGGGGCAGTTACCTCTGGGCAGAGTTGAGAAGGTGACCCAGCAGAACTTCCTGAGGTGTGAGAAATATTCTATGCTTAGTTAAGGTGCTGGTTACATGGGTACATGCGGGCTTGATCCCTGGGTGGGGAAGATACCCTGGAGGAGGGCATGGCAACCCACTCCAATATTCTTGCCTGAGGAATCCCATGGCTAGAGAAGTCTGGTGGGCTACAGTCCATAGGGTCATAAAGAGTTGGACACTAATGAAATGACTTAGCATGCATGTCCTTATCCAGTTGTATATTTTATATCTGTGTATTTAATTGTGTACAGGTTATATCTTAACTTCTTTTAAAAGAGGAAGAACACAGGGGAAGAATTAGGTCACAGGATGTGGAGGAAATTCTCAGTGGGATACCTCCAAGCAAACAATGCCAACTCCTCAGTTTGTTCAAGTATTGTTTGTGCCACGGGGTCAGACACACTCAGCAAAACCGCCGTGCTTTCAGAGACTCAAGCAGAAAGATCTCTTCTAGGGAATCTGGAAGTTTCCCAAAGGCTCCTTGTGAGGAGGCACACAGGTAACAGTGAAGATCCCTGGCCACTGACCTGACCAGTGAACTCAATACTCCAGCCCATTCTTCCAAGTCAACTCTTCATTTGTTTGCAAAATTTTAGCCTTCATTAGCCAGAAATCTTCTTCCTGGGATCTTCTCATACTGGTCACCCCGAACCTTCACTTGGCTCCCCACCTGCATTCTTGTCCACCAGGAAACCAGGCTGTCCGGTTGGTCCTTTCTCTTCAACACCACCTCTCCGCTTATGTGTGTATGCTACTGCAGGCATGCTCAGTCATGTCTGACTGTGACCCCATGGACTGTAGCCCCCCAGGCTCCTCTGTCCATGGGGATTCTCCAGGCAAGAACACTGGCGTGGGTTGCCATTTCCTCCTCCAGGGGATCTTCCTCACCCAGGGATGGAACCCACGTCTCCTGACTCCTGTGTCTTCTGCACTGCGGGTGTACTTGTTATCATTTGAGCCATTGAGGAGTGCTGCAAAAATATCTACCGGCGAGAAGAAAAATGTTCTCCTTAATGAATAGATTCTTCCAGGTCCTAACTGCTGTCCTGGGAATGAAGTCAGCCTCAGGGCTGGGCTGGGGAGCACATGCCGTCACTAGATAACTGAGTTAGGTCTGGCCTCTTCCCCCCAAAACAGTGACCCTGGCTAACGGCTATTATCTCACCATTACAACTTAATTTGTGTAGCCAGGAAATCTTTTCTCTTCAAAGATCCCCTTTTAAAGTAGACATTCTCCCAAGCAATTAATAATGATGTCTTCTTTTTCACATGTCAACTTGCTGGCTACACCACCATTCCCATGCATCATCTCCTTGATCCTCACCACAAGATCATGTGGAAGAAGAGGTATTATTATTGTTAATATTGTGATCTCCACCTCTTTTTTGGAAGAGAGAGCCCATGGTTATGTGTTCACTCAGACCACCTAAACGGTCCAGAGCAGAGCAGAACTAAGCGGGTGAATCTTCCAGTAACAGGCTCCATGTCCTTTCCAGGGTGCCAAGGCCCCCAATCCTCAATATCCAAGTGAGAATTGATGGGCTGCTGGGAGAGAAGAAAGAGAACCCAGGACCGGTGCCTGGGGAAGGCAGGAAGACTGCGTGTGGCAGGATGCTGGGGAGTGAGCAGAGGGGTGATAGGAAGCAAGGGGGGACCAGGTCCGCCTTCTCCGGCTCCATTGTTTGGCTATGCACCCTCATGCGTGCAAGCTCAGCCCCTCAGTTGTGTCTGACTCTTTGCAACACCACTGACTGTAGTCCGCCAGGCTCCTCTGTCCACGGGATTTTCTATGCAAGAATACTGCAGTGGTTTGCCATTTCCTCCCCCAGGGGATCTTCCTGACCCAGGGATCAGACTGGTGTCTCCCGCATCTTCTGTACTGGAAGGAAGATTCTTTACCCCTGAACCACCTAGAAAGCCCATATCCATCCCCAGAGAACCTTAAATACCCCAGGAATTCAGAACATGCATGTAGATGAAACCACTGAGTCTTCCAGGCCAACAGTTGAATAAATTATGATTCATCTAGTAGCAATTGATAGAAAACCTAATTCAAATTGACCTGGACAATGATCAGAAGGGAAATCTGGGTTCAGAAACAGCTTGATCCAGATTCAAAACAGTGTCATGAAGACTGTATCTTTGACACATCACTCAATATAACTTCTCTGTGGTCTTCATACTCAGCCCTACTCTCTCCTTGTTAGGCAGCTCCATCTTACAGCCTCTTATATTCAGGTTCAGCAGAGAAAAAAAAAGTGTGTGTGTGTGTTTGTGTGTATGTGTGTTTGTATGTGTGTGTGTGTTTGTGTGTGTGTGTGCGTGCGTGTTTATTTGTTTTCCAATAGCTCTTGCAAAAGTCCTGAGATTTGCTCTGATTAGACCAGTTTGGGTCATGGGTCTAATGACCATGGATTCATGGTGGTGGGGAACTATGCTAATTGGGATAACTCTAGGTCATAAACCCATCCCTTTAACCCAAGAGGATCAAGAGTAGAAAACGGACAGAACCTTGAGCTAAAGTTGGTTACTGTTACCAAAGAAAGGTGAATGGGTATGGAAAAAGCACATTTCAAATTCTCACCACATAACACAATGCCCACCACATAGATCTCACCAGAAGGTAATCACCAATAGAATTGAGTTGTTTCCATGTTCAATGCTATGGTCCCTAGAAAATTACCTGGCACAGAGTACAATAGGTACTCAGTAAATAGTGACATTTATCATACAAATAAGTGAATGAGTGAGACACTAGCTTTCAGAGGAGCTGCTAATACGGTATCACACTGTTTGCTTTGCTTATTGCTTTTTTGGCCCAAACTAAACTTTCAGGAATAAACTGGATGCACAGCTACCTCCAGCAGCCATGCCTGCTCGTGTTACATCCATCCATCTGAAAGTCCATTTGCCACTTGAGCTTAAATCAGACAACACATGTCATCTTCTAACATGGTGCAAGCAACACTGATGTATTGACTTGTATTAAAACTGCATCTTGGAGCCTAAAGAAATCTTTCCACCCTTTGTTCTTCCTCAAAGAGATTAAGGAGGATCTACTACAAGGGGACAATGTGTTTATAGCAACAATGGACAGACATACACACGTATTGGCGCAACAGCCCCACACAGCGAGGGAAACAGCACAGGCTTCTGAATTTCCTAAAGCCATTGCCCTGTAGATGTAGTCTTTGCAGTCAAGGAACTGGGATCAAAGGTTGTGTTATCTGAATTGCGACCCACCAACTTCTCCAAATGTCACTCCCGAGTAGCGTTCTCTGGGGCTGCCCTGGTGGCTCATGGGTAAAGAATCCGCCGGCCAATGCAGGAGGTGCAGGTTTGATCCCTGGCTAGAGAAAATCCCATGGAGAAGGAAAATGGCAACCCACTCCAGTACTCTTGCCTGGGAAGTCCCATGGATAGAGGAGCCTGGCAGGCTGCAGCCCATGGGGTCACACAGAGTCAGACACAACTTAGTGACTAAACACCAATGGAGTTCCCTAATCATAATGTGTGTATAACACTGGGACTTCAAGAATAACATGAAAAACCCACACTGTGCGAAGTCTGGAATTTAATTTATTTTTCTGAGAAGAGTGTCCATAATTTTTATCTGTTTCTCAGAAAGCATCATAGGAAAAAAATAGTCAAGAACATCTGCTTTAGTGATTATCAGATCAAATCACCTATGAGTCCAGTAAGGTTTGATCAGCAGCAACCTCAGCCTTGTGCCCTAGAGGCATTAAACAGCTTTTTTTTTTTTTTTTTTAATGATTCCAACTGAATAACAAAGATTCCCTTACTCGGTCAGACTTGGCATTAGATCCATCTGAGCATCCAACCTAAGTCAACCAAAACACCCAAGCTATATTTGAATAGGTTGAGGGCCCCTGATCATGAAGAAAGAGGAGTGAAGTGGCCTGGGGTAGAGTTGTGGGTCCACCAGGAAAGTGATGGAAGTGTTAGTTGCTCAGTCTCCAACTCTTTGTGACCCCATGGACTGTAGATCACCAGGCTCCTCTGTCCATGGGATTTCCCAGATAAGAATACTAGAGTGTGTTGCCATGTCCTTCCCCAGGGCATCTTCCCACCTTAGGGATGGAACCCAGGTCTCCTGCATTGCAGGCAGATTCTTTACCATCTGAATTACCAGGGAAGCCGAAGGTGGGTCCACCCAGGTGTCCCTAAAGGCTGACATTTCAAAGCCATCTATAATGAAGCTTCTCTTCCCAAAAGGAATGAACCACCTTCTCAGAACAGCTGTCCTCAGAGCTTTGTGCTGTATCATCCACACTTTCTTGCCTAACCTTCTCCATTAAGACCTTAGAGACATTTAAACAAGAGTCCCAAGACTGGCTCAGCACAAGGATGACCAGTCCAGACAAACCAAAAAACTGGCATTTGATGACCAGTTACCAATGACCACTTTCAGGAAATCTCTTGACTAGGAAATAGTGGGGGTCCATTGTTTTTCTTGTTGTTGTTCAGTCGCCCAGTTGGGTCCAACTCTTTGCAACCCAAGGGACTGCAGCACGCCATGCTGCTTTTCTGTCCAGCATCAATTTGTCCTGGACAACCAACGAATAGTCCCTCATTTTCTTCTGGAAACAACTGTGGTGTAAAAACCTAAAGCTAAGATCCAGTAGAATGCATTGTGTGGACATCTGGTGAGACCAGGAGGGCCTCTGATGGCCTAGTTTCTCATTTCCCCTCTGCTCTGCTGTTGTGCATAGCCCCCCTAGGCAATAACCTCCTTGTCACACAGGAACCAGGCACAGTTTCTGCTTATCCCAAGGATTTTGCTTCTGGCCTGCAAAACTATTCAAACAGGCCGCTCACATCTTTCCAGTGAAACCAGGGTTCACCCCTCTTGCCCATGCAATTCCTGAGTGCAACTCTCACATGGCCCTGTGGGCCATGCTGTGTCCTCCTTCCTGGGACCAGGACTGCATGTGACTAATCACTGTCTCATCTGTCCAGTGTCATAGGTCATGTGTCCTATGTTGGCCATCTTATAACCCCAGGTCAGGAAACCCTCCCTGGCCAAAGAGGGGGACAGGAGGTGATTAAGACAATCCCCACACTCATACCTTGTGCCCCTAGCCTCAAAGATGTGACTTTGACTCAGACCCGGCCAATCAGAGAATACATTTTTTCCAGCCACAGTGATTGGTCAGGGCTGGACATGTGACCTGGTTAGACGCAATGAGATTCAGTGCAACATCTCCTCCCATTGCTGAGCAAGGTACTTTTCTTCTTCTTTCATCACAGACTTTGGAGGAGATGGGATGGGAGCTGGTACCTTTTCACCACAAAGATACTGAGAATTAAGCTACCATGGAAGAGAGAAGGGATAAGGTTTAGAGAGCTCAGGCCCCATTGACATTGTAAGGGGCCCTGGGGGAAGTTATGCCTAAAGCTACTAATACTTAGACTTTCGAGTTCTCTAAGCCACAGGATTCTTGGTTTTGGTTAAGACAGTTTGCTTGGGATTTTTTTTTTTTTTTTTTGTCATGAAGATATTTGCCAAATATCTACCATGTTCCATGCACTGGTAAAGGATATGTGTAGGACACAGAGGTACAGGGGCCACAGAGGTTTATTGAGCAAGATCAACATCCACAAAGCAAAAAGCTAATGAGTAAGGACTGCATTCGATGGCACTGACGCAGGCAGGGATCGTTGAGAGTGACTGTTCTGTCCGTCTATCAGTTGTAGAATAAAATTCCATTCCAGAATGACTCCCTCTCTCATAGCCTCTAGTGATCCACGTGCATGACCAGGAACTGTCAGCAGCAGACAGGAGGAGAAAGTGATGTCACCAGAACAAAGCTGGCCCCTTCCCACTTTACCTGAAGCTCATCTCCTTATTCAATTCACAGGTCTGTTTTATAACTTTCCAGGACACAAGATGTTCTGACATCTGAGTAATAAGTGATATTCACAAGATGTTTTCCCCTTCTCCGTGCCAAGGGTGCTAATGAGAATGGTGCCATGCCTCCCCTCTTCCCAGCCTTTGTCCAGGTAGTAAGATGATGGTCCTCCCTCCCTTTCGAGTTCATCATCAGTAGAGCTAGACAACCACAATGCCCTCAAGCTACACAGAGAGAAAGCAAACTAGGGATGCCAACAGCCCAGAAGAGTTTCTTCTGTTTTGTCCTGGTGAGTTGAAGCAGAAAGTTAATACTAGGCCAGAGGCTCAGTGCTCCCACCAGGCAGGACAGCCAGACAACCCTGTAATCACTTAGAGCATCTCCAGAGCAGGGGCCCCTGGACAGGGGGATGAGCAGATGAGTGGTTCAGCCATTCACTAAGAGAAACACCCTACAGGGGATGGGCCTGCACTAGCAACAACCACGCTGAGGTTTGTTTGTTTGTTTGTTTGTTTTTTATTGCAAACACAGTTCCAAAGATCTACTGGTAATAGATAAAAATTTAGAGAAGTTGAATCTCTGTGAGTGACAGGTGCTATATATGCTCCCCATTGAATGACTTGCTGTAAAAGTAGGGAACATGACTGTACATGATTCTTCACCAATTTTTACTGAGTCCTACCAACACCGTGAAGATAAAAAGATATCTTCTTCCAAGAGGAAGTGGACTGAAGTGAAAGTCACTCAGTCGTGTCCGAGTCTTTGAGACCCCGTGGACTATATAGTCCATGGAATTCTCCAGGCCAGAATACTGGAGTGGGTAGCCTTTCTCTTTTCCAAGGGATCTTCCCAACCCAGGGATCGAAGCAGGTCTCCCGCATTGCAGGCAAAAGTCCCTTATTTTCAGGCCTGCCTCATCCACGCCATTAGGAACAGTTAACACATTTGGGGAATAAATGAGGCACAGCTTGTTAAGCCCATCAGAGAACCCTTTGGAGCTGGAAGATAGATGTGAACCCCAGCTCTGCCTCTCTTTCACTGTGTGATCTTGAGCAATGACTTAACCTCTCTGTGCTTCTTTCCCTATAAAAAGGAGATGGTAGTAATATCTGCCTCACAGCACATTTGCAGTGCCGAGGGAGATGAAGTATGTGGGCACTGTGTACCACGCGTGGGACATGGCCAGTGCTGGGGAAACAAAGCTGCAGGTACGTAGACTGGAAGAGGGAGGGGCCTGGAGTTTTGTAGGCTAAACACCAGAACCTGGCTCTGCTTCAAGGCGCTGTAATCAAATGGATGTTGTTTTAAAATATATTTTAAGCACCTTAAAAACTGTAATAAAAAAAGAACACACACCTACTGGGGTGGCATACTAAATCTTAACATATCCAAGATTGCTAGAGCGTGAACTGGTGCAGCCGCATAAACTCATTTTTGTGCGAACTCTGGGAAAGAATGCATTTTCCATCTCTGTGTTGGCCTGACCTTCATAGGAAGGTGGCACCAATTAGGCACCAATGCACTCTGGTGGGTTGTTTTTAAAAATCCAGCTTCTGCACATTTCTTCACCTCTAATGCACAAACGAGGACACCACTGCCTGCCCGGGGCCTGCCCTTGTCACTTCGAAACAGTTAGCAGTGCCGCCACAGGTGAACGTAGGGGCATTCACGCCGCACACCCGGATGCAGCCGTCTCATCAAGGTAACCCTGTATGCTGGGCCGGGAGAGGTATTGCTTTTCTCAAAGGGTTCTGCTACTTCTTGCTCGATCTCCAGAATGGAAAATGGTTTCAATCTGGGGTGCTTCTCAGGTGAAACCCGAGACTGGTTCCCACACACAGAGGGCCGGGAGAGGTGGAGAAAGAGGCAGGCCTCTCCAGGCGGGCTGTTGTTGCTGTTTAGTCGCTAAGTTGTGTCTGACTCTTTTGCAACCCCATGGACTGTAGCCCACCAGGCTCCTCTGTCCATGGGATGTCCCAGGCAAGAATACTAGAGTGGGTTGCCATTTCCTGCTCCAGGGGATCTTCCCAACCCGGGGATCAAGCTCACGTCTCCTGCTTAGCAGGCAAGTTCTTTACCACTAAGCCCCCAGGGAAGCCAAATGGGTAGGTGCCAGGTTTAATAAGCACATGAACTTATGAGGCTTGTCTTGGGTGGTCAGTTCAGTTGCTCAGTCGTGTCCAACTTTTTGCAACCGCATGGACTGCAGCACTCCAGGCTTCACTGTCCATCACCAACTCCAGGAGCTGCCTCAAATGCACGTCCATCGAGTTGGTGATGCCAGCCAACCATCTCATCCTCTGCCATCCCCTTCTCCCCCCATCTTCAATCTTTCCTGGCATCAGGGTCTCTTCCAATGAGTCAGTTCTTTGCATCAGGTGGACAAGGTATTGGAATTTCAGCTTCAGCATCAGTCCTTCCAATGAATATTCAGGACTGATTTCCTTTAGGATGGACTGGTTGGATCTCCTTGCAGTCCAAGGGACTCTTAAGAGTCTTCTCCACACCACACAAGATGAGTTTATCTCTATACCCACTCGCCAGAGTCTTAAAAGTTTGTGCAGAGACCTTAACAGGGTTCAGTCACGTACACTGTCCACATGGTCTCAATGATGCATGACTTGCAAGGCTGTGACCTTGAAAACAGATCCCATTGTGAGAACAGTGGGCAGAAGATAGAGTCCAAAGACAGGTCAGGGGTGAGGAACCCAATTACAATCCAAGTCAACAAGAGTCACTTCCTCTCGATGACCCCTTCCCCGTCAAGTGCTTGTTAGACCTTGTGATTAGACCTTGTCAGTCTGAAAATAATCACTACCCATTTCTCGTGCTTTCAGGAGTTTAACTGAAGAATGCATACTGTGATTGCAAGGTGAGATCTTAAAAGCCCATTGATAATGTGTACTACCATGATAATGTTGACTACCATGTGTAAAATAGACAGCAAGAAGCGGCTGTAGGGAGCTCAGCTCCGTGTTCTATGATGACCTAGAGGGGTGGGATGGGGAGAGTGGCAGGGTGGCTCAAGAGGGTGGGCGTGTATGTATACACATGACAGATCGTGCTGCTGTACTGCAGAAACTCACACACTGTGAAGTAACTATATTCCAATTTTTAAGTTTCAAAAAATAAAATAAAATGCAAAACCTAGAAGACAAAAACAAAAGCATTGTTAGATTTGTAATTCTGTGCCTGGGTGAGAAGGGCTTCCCAGGTGGCTCAGTGGTAAAGAAGCTGCCTGCCACTGCAGGAGACACGGGTTCGATCTCTGGGTCAGAAAGATCCTTTGTGTCTTTCTTTCACAAAGAAGGAAATGGCAACCTACTCCAGTATTCTTGCCTGAGAAATCCCAGAGGAGCCTGGCAGGCTACAGTCCATGGGGTCAAAAGAGAGTCAGACACAACTTCGCATATGAACAACAAACCCCCGTGTGAAAACAGTCTTTTTCTCTCCCATGCAAACCAAACAGACCAAAGCAAACGGGGTAACAAGGCTTAGTCCTGGCTCCTCCAGAGTCTGGCCCTGAGACAAGGGGCCAAGTCCTTGCAGCTTATTTAGAAACTGATTCCTCTGCCTGCCTCCAGCAAGAAGCCCTGCGGGAACGTGAGAAATTGAGACTGGGAAGGAATCAAGCAGGTGACCACTATGGTCCACCAAAACTCAGTTCCACTGGGGAACTCAAGCAGAGAGCATCTCAGGGTCATCCAACCCTCACCCCCACCCCAGAGCCAGGGTTCTTATCCATCAATTGTTGTCAGTCTTGGGGAGCTGAGGAGCACTTCTGGGCATTTTCATCCTCCTCTGAGCTCCGGCCAAGCACATAACAATGACCGGAGAAAGCCCCCAGCCAAAAGTTGCAGGTGTTTGCAGCTAGAAGCCAGAATCCCTCTTACTCAAGAGGTGGTGAATACTGAGGGGTGTAGGTGAGGTGTGAACAGTATCGGGTACCCCCTCCTCTTTCCACCAACTTTGATAACAGCTCAGGGTGCAGGGCACCTTGTCTATGACAGCTTGTGTGATCCTCACACCCACCCCATGAAAAAGATACTATTCTTGTGCCCATTTTAAAGATGAGTAAACTGAGCCTTGGAGAGATTAAAGAACTAGCTCATGATGCCATCAGTCAATACAATCAACTACAGCACTTGAACCTGGAGCTATCTGACTTCAAACTCTTTGCCCCTTATCATGCCACCAAGTTTCAGTCTCATTCATTCTCATGTATGATGTTAACTAGTTGGTTACTCTGATTTCTATTCCATAGCAGACTAGAAACAGAAAGTGCCAGGTAGACACGAGGCCACTGCATGCCACCACTCAGGGATAATGGATCAATCTCACTGTAGAACAGCTCAGCCCAATGACGAACACCTACCGCAAATAATCATATAAATCTTAAATGATGTACTGCTGCTGCTAAGTCGCTTCAGTCACGTCCGACTCTGTGTGACCCCATAGACGGCAGCCCACCAGGCTCCCCCGTCCCTGGGATTCTCGAGGCAAGAACACTGGAGTGGGTTGCCATTTCCTTCTCCAATGCATGAAAGTGAAAAGTGAAAGTGAAGTCGCTCAGTTGCGTCCGACTCCTAGTGACCTCATGGACTGCAGCCTACCAGGCTCCTCCGTCCATGGGACTTTCCAGGCAAGAGTACTGGAGTGGGGTGCACAGTACCTCCCAATCTGAACCTAAGGATGCTATGAGGTTTCTGAAAGACTTCCAATAAGAATCACAAACCAGGTCCAGGTTTGTGCTTTGGAAGAGTCTATCTCAATGATCTGATTATCTGTGCCCTGGCAGAGTTGGGTTCCCCATTGCAGAATTTCTAAGCCAATGTGATGAGTCCAGAAAAGAGAGAGGAAAAGGGCTAAAGGGCCAAGGGGATCATTTTGGGAGGAAGGTGGTGCAGCCTCGTGGGTAGGTAGGGTTAGCAAGGTCACACTCAGGAGGAGGAGGGCTGCGAGGGCGCAGCAGCATCTCAGCTGACAGCTCATTTGCGGGAACAGGACCGGAACTGGTTTTCTGGAGAGGCTGCAAGACCAGATTAAATTAAGGGGGAGCCACATGAAGAGAAAGCACCTCCTTTTATCTTCAAAGCCCTTTGCAAAAACTGAATCTGATAACAGTCCGACCTCCTAGGAAGCACTGCATGGGAGGGCTTCTGCCGGCCAGTTTTAAAGGAGGAGTCAGATGGAGGCAGCCTGACAGGGCCAGAACCAAGGAAGAGGCTAGAGCCAAGGAAGATGCATCCTTTAAAGCAGTGCTCTGGTCTGACCACCCACCGCTGCTCCCAAGAGGGCTACAACTTTGAAAACCTCCTTCAAAGGGAATAGGCTGCAGACCATTCCCTTCAGTCACAGCCTAGGAAATAGACATCTGTCACACTACAACTCACCTAACTGTTTGCTCCTTGTCCATTAGGGAGGGGGCAGTTCCTACAAGCTGCTGCCTCTGTAGTTCTGGTCATGCTGCCTAGGGACTCTTAAATCCACATTATAAACCTGTCAGACAATTAATAGCAGCACCTGCCTCTCAGGCTTCCCTGGTGGCTCAGATGGTAAGACATCAGCTGGCAATGCAGAAGACCCAGGTTTGATCTCTGGGTCGGGAAGGTCCCTTAAAGAAGGGGATGGATACCCAGTCCAGTATTCTTGCCTGGAGAATCCCATGGACAGAGGAGCCTGGGGGGCTAGAACCTATGGGGTTGCAAAGACTCAGACATGACTGAGTGACTAACACACACACACACCTGCCTCTCACCTGACATCAAACAAAGTTCACCAGAAGTTCTCTTCTGCTTTGCCCTGGTTTAACCAACTCTGCATTGACACCCTGGAAACAACACAAAAGCAACACACAGGCCGGCAGCAACATTTAACACAAAAGTTTGATGCTGACAATGTTCTCATCTTCCGTCCCATCCTCATCATTATTTTCTGTGATTTCAAATCATCTGGTGGAATTTTTCAGTTGCATCCAGTTACAAAGAACTCTGCCCAAAAGATTTATAAAGCATGTCCTTGTGGGAGAAAATGTGAGAACTTCTAAACTGATGGACTCCAAGAGTAAACTCAGCCTCCAGAGGAATTATGAAGAGCTTGGCCAGTGATTCCAGGGTTTCAGCCATTCACTCAGTGCGTCTCAAGCTGAGTGTCACTCAAGCAGCAGGAGCCATGCCAGTTCTGGAGTATCAGACAAGACTTGGCAGGGAAAGGTGGGAAAGGGTCATTGCTTTTTATTATTAAAATCTCCTGCTAGAGGACTTGGGCACCGATGTTTATAGCAGCATTATCCACAATAGCCAAAAGATGGAAGCAATCCAAGTGTCCACAGATAAAGGGATAAACAAAGTATGATTAAACATAAAATGGAATTTTATTCAGCCTTTGGAAGAAGGAAATGCCGACAGCTGCTACAACATGGATGAATCTTGAGGACATTATGCAAAGTGGAATAAGCCAACTCAAGAAGATAAGCATTATATGATTCCACTTATAAGAGGGACCTGCTAAGTCACTTCAGTCGTGTCTGACTCTGTGCAACCCCATAGACGGCAGCCCACCAGGCTCCCCCATCCCTGGGATTCTCCAGGCAAGAACACTGGAGTGGGTTGCCATTTCCTTCTCCAATGCATGAAAGTGAAAAGTGAAAGTGAAGTTGCTCAGTCATGTCCGACTCTTAGCAACCCCATGGACCACAGACTACCAGACTCCTCCATCCATGGGATTTTCCAGGCAAAAGTACTGGAGTGGGATGCCATTGCCTTCTCCGAAGAGGGACCTGGAGGAGTCAAATTTATGGAGATGTTAACGAGTCCAAGCTCATTCTGCTTGCCACACTCTAGGCCAATGAATCCAAGAGGAGGTGTTGAGGCAAGGAATACGACTTTATTTGGAAAGCCAGCTGACTGAGAAGATGGCAGACTAGTGTCTCAAAATAACCATCTTGTCGAGGTTTGGATGCCAGGTTATTTTATGGATCAGAGATGGGGGGAGGTGAAGAAACAGTAAAAAGGACATTTAATCTTACTAGTATCTCCTAGAATCTTCCCCTAGGGGTTTGTGTTAATTTCTTTTTTCCTGCAATCTACAGGTGGACAGGCTTATGAACAAAGGCATTTAGTTTAAGGGTCAGGGAGTGCTTGGTTGCTCTGTCATGTCTGATTCTTTGCGACCTCATGGACTGTAGCCCCCCAGGCTCCTCTGTCCATGGGGATGCTCCAGGCAAGAATACTGGAGTGGGTTGCCATGTTCTCCTCCAGGGGATCTTCCCAACCCAGGGATTGAATCCAGGTCTCCTGTATTGCAGGTGGATTCTTTACCATCTGAGCCAACATGAAGGGTCAGGGAGAAGGGGCAGGATTCTCTGAGGCAGGACATTATGTATGATTATAATGATAAAAGCGGCAGAAAGCAAGTCAAAGAAAGTTTCACCATGGAGTCAGAATTGACTTCTCTCTGCAACAGAGAAGACTGTAGCATGATCTGAGGGTGGGGAGGAGAATGGTATGTTAGGATTTAATGGGCATGGAGTTTGGGTTTAGGAGGATGAAAACTTTCTGTAGATGGTTGGTGGTTATGGTTATTAAACAATGACAGCACATTGAATGCCACAAAACTATACACTTAAAACTGGTAAATTTTAGTTTTTTCTCTTTAACCACAGTGATTTAAAAAAAAATTCCCCTGCTGGAAGAATGTCCCATCGTGTTGTTCTTCCATCGACCAAAGAACCATGCAGAGCAATGATTCCCGCCATCCTACAAAATTCATGTTGTTTACCATTTTGATCTCATTTCCATTCTCATCTGCATTTTCTCTTCACCTTTTCTGTGCCTGAGGTGTTCTTTTTTAGAAACTGACTTTTTCTAAGTTGGAAGTACTATGTAGCACACTTCTTACTGGATATAACAAATAAACAAAAAACAGAAAAACAACAACAACAACAAAAAAACCCCACTGGGTTGTAGTATCCTAACCCTAACATTCCAGCCTTCCTATTTCAAAAGTTTGTCACAGAGACTCACATGGCTTACACTTTTTAATATAGCATGGTAAAAGCTCTGACTTCTTTTTGGCTGAAGATTGTAGGCACACATAACTTTCTGCTTAATGACCTCAGAGCAATTTATCTAATTTTTCATAATATGCAAGGAATGAAAAGGTCAAATGGAGAAAATGACTTAATGTTTTCAAAGCTCCCTGCACTTCATAAATTCATCCTTTAATGCCATCACGCATATCTATCTGGCAGCACTTTTTTCACTTTCTTCCTTTCAAAGGGGACTTGGTGTCAGCAAAAAAAAAATTACACAGAAAAGTCTAAAACAATAAACCAAAGTAACATCCCCCTTTAAAAAGAGAAGTAGAATTTCCAAAAGTAGGTTCCATGAACTGTCTGTATTAGAATCACGAGTGTGCTGATTAAAGATGCAGATGCCCCACTGAGTCAGAATCTCTGGGGTGCTGGCCCTGAATCCACTTTTTAGAATATTTCATAACGTCCCGGGTAACTAAGGGAAGGCTGGACTGAGGCAAGATGGTGGACAAGACACAGCTGGGTTTGCTCAGAAGGGCTGCACGTCAAAAGGCTGGCTAGGGAGAGCAGACACGTGAGCCCAGGGCCTCACCTGCTTGAGGCCCAACACAGATGCCTCTCCTATATGCCTCGTGGCCCCAGCTCTCCACGTCCAGCATCCTCAGACAGCCCCACTGGTTGACTTCGAGTGGACAGCAGACACTGCGCTCTCAGCACCCTTACAAACAAATGTAAGTACGCACAAAAATGTAATGGCCAGTCTGGGCAGGAGCCTCAACTGCTCTCCTTCGGCCTCCCTGACTGGCCTCACCTCTGTGGGCACTGCGCTGACCAGAACTGCTGCCAGGCTGCACCCTATTCAACCAGAGCCCCTTTCCAGGCCCGCTGGAGTGGTGGGACCAGGGTGAGCAAATGGATCTTGGTCTTAAGTACTCAGTCTCAACCATTGCTCGTGGCCACCTGGGACCTGTGCTGTCTGGCATGGGCTGGGATGGGCAAGGCAGTCAGTTTCCAGCACGCCCTCTCTGCTGTTTAATTGCTTTAAGACAGGGGTCCCCAGCCTCCCGGATCTAATGCCTGATGATCTGAGGAGGCGCTGATGTGATAATAACAGAAATATAGTGCACAATGAACATAATGTGCTTGAATCATTTTGAAACCATCCCCACCCCCACCCCCACCCCCAGCCCATGGAAAATTTTTCTCTTAGGAAACCCATTCCTTGTGCCAAAAAGGTTGGGGACCGCTACTTTAAGACAATACTTTTCATAGCTCTGTGAATTATTTACTCATTTATTTATAAGTACTTATGTAGCACTTTCTATGTTCCAGAAACCTTCTAAGTGCTTTATAAATATTAACTCATTCAATTCTTATAAAAACATTGAAGCAGAGACTCTTTTGTGCTCAGTCGTGTCTGACTCTTTGTGACCCCATGGACTGTAGCCTTTTAGTCTCCTCTGTCCACGGAATTTTCCAGGCGAGAATACTGGAGTGGGTTGCCATTCCTTCTCCAGGATCTTCCTGATCCAGGGATCGAACCTGCATCTCTTGCATCTCCTTCATTAGCAGGCGGACTCTTTACCACTAGCACAACCTGGGGAGCCCTAGAGACTCTTTACCCTCATTTGAAACTGGGACAGCCGGAGCACAGAGAAGTTCAGAGCTTTGCCCGCAGCCGTTAACTGGCAGAACGGATTCAAGCCAAGATGGTCTACCTTCACAATCTGTACCAAGCTGTTTAAATAGGGTGTATATGAATTAACGGCAAAGGAAAGCACATCAATAAAAACACAGAGGGTATTAAATTCTGGTTACTGTTCCCTATCCTGAGGCTTTGTTGAAAGAGGAAATTAAAGAGCATCTTTGAGAGGTGTTAAAGGAAAAAGCACAGAACTGAAGCTGTCTCACTGGTATCGCTGGAACTGAACGAGAACTAAAAAACAAGCAAGTTTCTCGTTTTGTGTGCCAGAGCTACTTCATGCCACCAAGGGCACAACTCAGGGCATCTTTTAGGGAAACAGCCTGCTGATAAACTATCGCTTTGTACGTAGCCCCCATTTCTAGTTTGTTTTCTTACAGCTTAAACCTCTTCTTCATATCTATGGATGCTTTGGATTCACTGAAAAGATCTTATCTTTTCTGGTGCAAACTGACATCTTAGCCCTAGTCACACGTCACCGTGCAAGTTGAGTCTAAGTCGACAACACCTTTATAGTTGAATATCCCCAGTCAACACACAGCATCAGCTGGTCTAGGAGAGGAGTTCTCCTTACATGATATCTGACCAGCAGGAGCAGTATCATCCAAGAACGTGTTAGGACGAATTCTCTGTCCCACCCCAGAGCTACTGAGTCAAAAACCAGGGACTAGAGCCCTATGTTCTGTGTTTTAACAATTCTCTGAATTTAAGAAAACTAGTCTAGAAAAAACCCCAAATACCATGCATACACTAATAAAAAAAATAATGTCAATTTCTTACTATGAGTTAGGTTTCTAAGAGTTTATCTGGGATTAAATACTGGTTCTACATTGTACTGCCTCTATGGCTTTAGGCAAGCCATTTACCTCTGTAAATCTCAATTTTCTGTAAGATGGGAATAACAAGACTTGCTGTTACCTGGATTAAATGGAAAATATGCATCCAGAATGCTGACAGCACATAGAACATGACAAATACTCAAGATACTTTTGTGCTAGTATTCATCACTTTGGTCATCTTGATGGGTGCAACAGCATGTGTTAAGGAATATTTTAAAAGGAGAAGGACTGTGTTATGGGTGGGAATTCTCAGAGAATACTCAGTCAAAGATTATAGACAGATTCCATTTTGTTCAAAATATGTGCCTGACCTAGAGGAGGTGTGACTTGGATGGGGGGTGGGAGAGAAGCTCCAGAAGGAAGGGAGATATATATATATATATATATATATACTGAGAACCGGTCCACACTGTTGTACAGCAGAAACCAACACAACACTGTAAAGCAGTTATTTTCCAACTTAAAAATAAACAAAACTATGACCCTGTCTGGCCAAACTCTTTCCCCACTGGCCTAGTAACCTAGAGCATCAGCATCCCTGACTTTCAAGATCCCTAGAATGCAGAGATGGTCCTTTCGATAGACCCTGCCAGCCAGAGTCTTCTCCTCCCCAAGAAGTATGTGAAGAAGGTGGCTGGGGGAGGGGGATGGGATGCAAGGAGGACCCCATAAACAGGGATGGGGGATGAGGAGGAAGATGGGACCATCCTGGGCAGAGCCCGGGTCCCGGGTCTTCCCCTCTGCCACCTCCCCCCCAAGGCCCTGTCCTCCTGTGGCCAGTGGCCAGCTTTGAAAAACTGCTACTCGCCTGTCTCTGGACACAAACCTTTCCCGCAGATCCTCCCACACATGCTGGATTTTTCCAACCCAACCCGTACTAAATCCAAAGGCAAGAAGAGATGGGGGAAAGAAAATGAGCATGAAGAAATCAGGGAAAACTAACACAGAGCCCAGACGACCAGCGGTGCTCACCACGGACCGGGATCTGACCCTGCAACAACAGCGCCACAAGCTTCTGTGAACTCATTTTTCTCGTTAAACTGGAATCACAGGGTAATCCCAAGGGAAGTGCTACCGGTCAAGGAGAGCCCTCATTGATTCGAAGGCTCTTTTGTTATGGCATCTGAATTCCTAACCCTAACCTACCTCTCTTCATTCTTCCCACTTGGTCCTTTGGGCTAAGCTGGCTTTGTGGGAAAGAATCTGCCTGCCAATGCAGGAGATGCCTGAGACCCCAGTTCGATCCCTGGATCAGGAAGATCTCCTGGGGAAGGAAATGGCTACCCACTCCAGTATTCTTGCCTGGAAAATCCCAAGGACAGAGGAGCCTGGCAGGCTACAGTCCTTGGGGTCACAAAGAGTAGGACATGATTGAGGGCACACACACACACCCAGCAGCAAGGGAGGTTACATTTGCTGACTGACAACAGATGACGTCAACAAGTTAGGTCACAGGTAGATTGAACCACAGCTGGGGATAAGAAAGAGTCCATCAGATGGAAGACAAGAATGATAACCACACAGCTGAGCACCTAGGAAGTGCCAGGAACTATCCTGAACTTGTTACCTCCACCCTCTCAGGAAAGCCTCCTAACAAATCAACAAAGGCAATAATAGCAGTTATTGTGATCGATTGAGCACTCACTGTGTACCAAGCACTGGCCTAGACACTTTACATACAGTCTTCACACATTTAATTCTTATTACAACTGTATAAGCTATAGATCATTATTGTGCCTATTTTTAACATGAGGAATTTGAGACACCAGGAAATTAAACACTGGACCCGAAGTCACACGGAGTAAATTTAACAGAGGCTGGAGTTGAACCCAGGGGCTGACCAGAAAATCCACCGTCCCCAGCACTAGGAAAGGGGACAGCAGTCGTCCAGGGAGAACAGAAGTGGCATTGGCTGGAAGGTTTGCTGAGTGCTGGGAAAGTGCTCATTTTAGCTTCAGGAAATGATTTGCATGAGAAGAAAAATAATAATAATAATGTGGAACCTGGGCCCACAGGGCATTCAGGAAAAGAAAATTCGGTGAGAGAGAAGAGGGTGAGTTGCTTGCTCTCTCAGTAGCTACATCCATCAAGGGCTTCAGTAAAGAGAACAAAGTTCTTAATAGCAATTCTTCAGATGGATTTTATAACATCAACAGAAAAGACAAAGAACCAGACAAGAGAGATCCAAGCAACAAGAAATACACTGTGGCCACGCCCCAAAGAACAATCGGTTAGGACCCCCCCCCCCCCCGGCCCCTGCCGGGCCTTCTGCTGTGCCTCGCCCCCGATCCAGCCGCCCTCGGCTCTGAGCCACCTCTCAGCTCCCTCCACTGGTGTGGCATATTCTCAGCTGGGGGCACCAGGATGGCTGAGTGTGGACCAGGGACAAACCCTCGTTCCGCTTCTAGGATCTCTGAAATCAAGATTCACACCACACAGGATGCCCTTCCTTTTCCTCCCAAACCCATGCCACCCGCAACAGTTGCCAAGGCTGACTTGAACAGATACACAACGTGCCAGGTCAACAGAGATCCTGAAGACCAGCAAGCCTGGATTAAAAACAGTTGGCGAGGGATCTAATACAGGGGCGAACTCACATGCCTCCTTGAGTAGTTGTATCAGTTTTAATGACTGGGACGCTGAACCCTTCTTCCTGAGTACCAGCGTCACCAGCCTTGTGAAAAGGTTCTCTCGACTCAGGAGGGTTTAAGACTTGAGGTCCCAGTGCCTCCTGACCATGCAGTGGCTGAGGACGATAACCAAGGGCCCCTGGAGTCAGTGGGCTGGAAACTTCTCCCCCGAAGGTCCCCTTGGACCCACTATTCTCTGTGTGACCGATGCTCAGAGGAACAGCAGCAGGACAGTGCCCTCTGGAGGGGCAAGTTCATGGCCATGTGCTGACCTCCTATCAACAGAAGGAGGCACCATGACCCTGGAATTTTTTTCATCTGTGCAAAGGCTGGCCCTGCATCCAGTTCTTCAGCCTCTGCTTGTGCTGACCTGGAAATCTCAGCGTGAACTCCCCTGCGCAGTGATAAGCCTTCCCAGCTCCCAGAGCTCCCTTTGTGGGAGATCCCTCTTTTTGCTTAGTTCCAGCTTGAAACGGCAGGGTCAGACAGCGAATCATAAGCAGAACCCATTCATGCATGCACACGCCACAGCCTAGCAGATCTGGCCATCGAAATCAAGACACAAACATGCCTCTGGTGGGGAGAGAATAATCACCACCACGAATGGAGCCAAACAGCTGGCTGAGGATGATAGCGAAGGAAAACGCTCAATGGGGTCATTTAATTTCAAAGGAAAAACCTCCAGAAGATGACAAATGCAATCTTTGGATTGAACCATCTGCAGTTGAACAGCTCCCCGTGAGCAACACATTGAAACATTTATAGAATTAAGATGCTAAAAAATTAATGTTTACTTATTATAGAAGTGCTTATAATTGTCTGACACTCTTCCATCATCAAATAACCGTTTCAAACATTCCAGGCCCGCCCCATGAAGCGAAACTGTCAAGAGAACAAGGAAGATTTATTAGAGGAAAAGTTTGTGAGCTGCGAGCCCTCTTGTGGCCACAAAGTGCAGTGCAGCCTGTGTCTCCATCCCCACCCCCAGCTTTCAGTCCTGGAGGAGGTGGAGTTGGGGGTTACAGTGTTGAATTTGAGGCCTGACTCCTTCACCAGACCAAGACCTCTGATTCAGAGAGACTGCCGGACAGCAAGAAAATGCTCCTCCTTCCTTGTGGTGTCATCAAGGACATTAGGACAGGGCACAGAGCTTCCCACACCTCCACTATTATTCATAAACCGTGCTGTATACACAAACATTTATGGAACTTTAGAGTTGCACTGATAGACAACATCATTTATCTAGGAAAAAAACACCACTGAAACTGAGGCTCCAGGAGACGATGTGACTTGCCTGAGGTCTCTTATTCTTCCAACCTGATCTTACATGTCACCTCTTCCTGATTTGAAATGGTCACCTGCCTTTAAATGTCCTCCTTGACCCTTCTGTACAAAGTCACGCCAGCACCACCCACACCCCCTACTGTCAAACACAGTCCACCCTCTTTGCCTCCATTTCCGAAAATGGTCACATGTTGGCTATATGCCCCTCCCACAAGAGTGGAGACGCCAGTGGGTCCAGAACCGTCTCATTCACCCACACTCCAGGAAGTATCCGTGGAACCATGAGTGACGTGATCAGTAAGGCACGTGGCTGAAACGCAAGCACAGACCCGTTGACTCCAGACTCCCTGGAGAAACATAGGGCTTGTTGACTTGCTCTCAGCTCCTGGACACCCCTCTGGGCTCAGCCTACAGACCCCGGTGTGTGAGGTTAACTCTGCCCTTTGCCACGCAAACTCATTCCTCCTTCTTTATCCCCCATCTCAGGTTGGAGGCACCACTCTCCACCCAGCTGTACAAGCAAAACATCAGGAGGTCAGCTTGCCTCCACTGCATGTGAACAGTTCCTTCATCTCCCCACCACGTCACCAACCCCAAGTCCCACTAATTCTATTAATACCTCCTAAAGGATCCCTTGTGGCTCAGCTGGTAAAGAATATCCACCTGCAATGTGGGAGACCTGGGTTCAATGCCTGGGTTGGGAAGATCCCCTGGAGAAGGAAAAGGCAACCCACTCCAGTATGCTGGCCTGGAGAATTCCAAGGACTGTACAGGCCATGGGATCACAAAGAGTCAGACATAATGGAGCAACTTTCACTTTCATTTTAAGAGTCAGGCATGACTAAGAGAATGAACTGAACTGAATGCACTCACCTGGATGTGCCCACTGCTCTCTATTCCAGCCATGCTCCCTTTCACAGGTCATCATCATGAATCATTCGTATCAGGGCAGAAGCTTGTCAGCTGTGCTTCCAGCTCTGGGCTGCTGTCCTGGCTGCAGCCAGAGGTTGGTTGCAGAATCGAGCTGCTTGTCACTTAGAACCCTCCAGAGCTCCTTGTAGCTTTTTGGAGGAAGTCCAAAAGGATTCACATGACCCGTTTGGCTCCTGCTGCTTCCCTGTCCTCTGCCCCCCGCCCCTAACTCCAGCCCCCAGCTCCAGCCTTGCAGACATTCCTCCAGAGAGCTCCTTACAGCCCAGTACTACTACACCACACCCTTTCAGGGACATTATCTTGCTAAATTCTCACAATACCTCTGCAGGGGAGATATTACTGTTCCCATTTTCAAAATGAAGGAGCTCAAAGAGGCCAAAGTGACTTGCCTGGAGTCATCAGGCCTCTTGGTTTGAGATTCACTGTACTTTCCCATTCCCCATCCTCATTACTGTCCTTGACAGTGTTTGTTAAACACCTACTGTGTACAGAACAACATGCAAGATAAACCCCAGGGCACTCTTTTGAGCAAGTCATAAAGCACCCTTGTTCACACACAGCTACCTAGGTGCTCACTAGAGCCCACCTGATCCCTGCACCTTGAATCTCCAGCCTCTAGAACAGGGTCCAACACACAACAGGTGCCCAATAAATCCTTGTCAAGTCAACGACTGTCCATTCTCTTTCCCTTTTCAGAGAGCATAGTTTGTAGTGTTTCTAGAGCCATCTGTCTTGTAAAAGGCAAAGCACAAGAAAATATGAGCTGGGACTTCCCTGGTGGTCCAGTGGCTAAGACTCCGTGATCCCAATCCAAGGGCCCTTGGTTTGACCCCTGGTCAGGGAACTGGATCCCAGATGCTGCATGCCCAGCTAAGAGCTGGCACAATCAAATAACTTAAAAAAAAGAAAATACAAGCTCTTCTCCTTTTCTTCTCTGGTTCTTCAAGTTCCTATAGGTCTAGAAAAGATTTTTTCATGTCTCCAGATAGAACATGAATTCTGCCATCACACAGGTCTCTCACCCTCATTGGCAAGTCCCATGACAATGTGAATAAAAACTGTGTTGAAGATACTGGAAAATGTCAGCCATTCACGGATTTGGTCCTGAGGCAATACGGCAGGGGCTTCAGGTGTGATCTGTATTGGAGTTGGAATATAGAGCTGAGCTCTTGCGAAGCCACGGTCAAGCAATGACTCAGGGAGACAGAGGCAGCCCCCAGTGGGAGCAATGTTCCAGGCAGCTGCTCATCGAGTTACAGGAGCAGTCCGTTTATACTATTTGCCACAGCAACCCTGCCCTTCAAATTCAGAAAGTTTCATGAACAAGATTACTCTGGTGTTAAAGATTTCATGAAAAAAAAAAAAAAAAAACAACAAACTGGCCAACTCAGCCCCAAGGGGTAGGTGTACTTTCTTTGGAGGACTTCTCCCCTGAAACCAACCACAATATAAAAGGACTCTGAAGGCTGGTAGTCGGTTGGTGCAAACATAATTGCGGTTTTGGACTGTGAATTTTAAATCGTTATGCTGCTGCTGCTGCTAAGTCGCTTCAGTCGTGTCCGACTCTGTGCGACCCCAGAGATGGCAGCCCACCAGGCTCCCCCGTCCCTGGGATTCTCGAGGCAAGAACACTGGAGTGGGTTGTCATTTCCTTCTCCAATGCATGAAAGTGAAAAGTGAAAGTGAAGTCATTCAGTCGTGTCTGACTCCTAGCGACCCCATGGACTGCAGCCCATCAGGCTCCTCCGACCATGGGATATTCCAGGCAAGAGTACTTAAAACTAAGTTCAAATACATCTTTATTCATCAAACTAGGAACCATTATAATCAACACATTTTGGCCAATGAAAAATATGTTTGCTTATTCCTATAGCATAAAACTCCCGGATTTGACCAATTCTTGGAAAGCATTTTTTGCATCCTGCTAGTTGTGGAAGCAATTTCCCTGCAAAAAGTTGTCAAGATGCTCAAGGAAGTGGTAGTCAGCTGGTGAGCAGTCAGGTGAATATGGCGGATGAGGCAAAACTTGGGAGCCCAATCCTTTCAGCTATTGAGGTGTTGGTTGTGTGATGTGCGATTGGGCATTTTCTTGGAGAAGACTTAGGCCCTTTCTGTTGACCAGTGCTGGCTACAGGCATTGCAGTCTTCAGTGAATCTCATCCATTTGCTGAGCATACTTCTCAGATGTAATGGTTTCAACAGGATTCAGAAAGCTGAGCAGATCAGACAGGCAGCAGACCACCAAACAGTGGCCATGATCTATTTTTGGTGCAAGTCTGGCTTTGGGAAGTGCTTTGGAGCCTCTTCTCAGTGCAACCACTGAGCTGGTCATTGCCAGTTGTCATATGAAAGTCACTTTTCATCACACGTCACAATCCAATTGAGAAATGGGTAGTTGCTGTTGTGTAGAATGAGATAAAATGATACTTCAGAAAGACAGACTTTTGGGGTTTTAGATCCGCTCATGAGGAACCCACTTATCAAACTTTTTCACCTTTGCAATTTGCTTCAAAGGCCAAATGACCATAGATGACCAATGTTGAGTTCTTCAGCAACTTCTCGCGTGGTTGTAAGAGGACCAGCTCCAGTGATTACTCTCAATTGGTCACCATTACCTTCCGATGGCTGGCCACTGTGCTCCTCATCTTCCAGGTTCTCGTCTCCTTTGCAAAACTTCTTGAGCTCCCACTGCACTGTATGTTCATTAGCAGTTCCTGAGCCAAATGCATTGTTGATGTGGTGAGTTGTCTCTGGTGCTTTACAACCCATTTTGATTATTTTTTTTTTCCCCCCTACTCATACGCCCATCTATCCTCTGCTCCCCCCGCCCTCAATCCGCTCAAATTTGCTTTTTTGTCTAACATCATTTCCATAGTGTCAAATAAATATAAAGTAGGCAGCAAGTAATCAAGTCATTAGCAAAAAAAAAATAAATAAAGCAAGAAGTGCACATTAAAATAATGTATCATGTAACCAAATTTATTAAGAAGGTATTCAAATATCAAACAGTAAGTTTCAACAATGCAAACACAGCAGTTACATTTGCACCGACCTAATAACTATGAATAGGAAAGCAATACAAACTGCTTTATTTTTCATTCCACTAGTTAAGGATTTGTGAAAATCAAAAACAATTACCCTGGCATGCAGCTGGTTCAAATACTGTATGCTGAACATAGGAGTGAACAAAGGAATATTTTAAAGTACTGACTTGATTAAAATAAAATATCATTATTTACATTTATAAAAATATTTTAATATTTACAATTTAAAATTTATTTATCTTATAATAAATATAGGTATAATATAGATATCTGCTCTAGTCTTTTTTTCCCCCCCCCAGATGTTAAAACTGCCTGGAAAAACTGCCTGGCTCTGAAGGTTGGATTTTCGAATGCACTATAATTTATGATTAGAACATAAACACTGACTGGCAGGAAAAGCTTGGGATTTGGGTCTTCGGATCATAGTCTACTAGGAAAAGCTAGTTTTCTCATTTGATAATAAATAAGATAATAAATAATAAATAAGAGAGTATATGCTTTAAAAGGGGCTTCCCAGGTGGCCCTAGTGGTAAAGAACAGGCCTGCCAATACAAGAGGCATAAGAGATGTGGGTTTAATCCCTAGGTCAGAAAGATCCCCTGGAGGAGAGCATGGCAACCTCCAGTATTCTTGCCTGGAGAATCCCATGGACAAAGGAGCCTGGCAGGGCTCTAGTCCATAGGGTCGCAAAGAGTAGGACACAACTGAAGCAGCTTAGCACACACACACACACGTATGTGCTTAAAAACAGCTTGGAAAAGCTAATGTGCTAAACCGATGTTAATAGTTTTTTGTTTAATCACATCTCATCAGGCTCAGATTCTTGTATTTCTGCAAACTTGGATCCTACTTCTCTTTTATATGGTTGGTAAATATTACTTTTTTTCTGCCTTAGGCAGCCACATCCAACCAGAGGGTTAGACCAGCATGCAGTCTGCAGAGCGGGTATGTTTGTGGGCACCTGGCTGCATGTGTCTGTCCATGGGTAAACACAGCTGGGACTCAGTCACACTGAACGGAAACCCCTGGCCATCCTGGACAGGGAGCAAATGCCTGGGCACTGAACTCTGAGCATTCACTCAGTTTGTTTTCCGACAAACTCACAATTGGAAATGGGAGGCTTCCATGACAACCCTTTCAGGTTTGTCTGGATGAAACCTCCATTGTCACCTTTTCTGTGCACGTGATCCACAAAAATTCCTTCTTCAGTTTCTTGGCGGGTGACCGTACCTAGGTGCCGTTCGTGAGCTAAGGGGCCTGCAAATCACATCCAGACAGAGATCTGTACCCATGTCTCCCACTCACCAACTGACCACGCTACCTGCTTCTTCTCCAGAGGCTGGAGGTAATAAAATGGGCAAATGGTACCTGGAGCAAAAGGAGGCCTTTAACCCATTCATATCATCCTTTCCTTTCTTCACTCATTGATCCATTCATCACTGATATACTTTTTTAAATGAAGCTGTTGAATACCTACACAGTGATAGGCCCCACAGTAGGCAGTGGAATCCTACAGTGAACAGGACCTGACCTCTCACCTTTGCCCTCCATTCTCCCATCACATGGAGCTCATGTTCCTGCCCCAGGATGTCTGCACTTGCTCTTTCCTCTGCCTAAAATGTTCTTCCCCCAACTCTTCCTAGAGCTCATGCCTCCCCTATTTATCTGGCCTCAGTTCACAAGTCACCTTTCCAGAGAGGCCTCCCCTGATCACACTATGTAAAAGAAATCTCCCTTTCCACCACCCTGCATTTATTTTCTTTATAACCGATGGGAAATGATTCAATTTTTTGACAGTTTTGTCTTCTTCTCTGCTGGATCCCCAGCCCTGACACACTGATTAGCACATAATAAGATGCAATAGATAAAACTTATTTAGCACTCACCGAATGCCAGTTGGGCTTCCCTGGTGGCTCAGTGGTAAAGAACCCACCTGCCAGGGCAGGAGTCATGTGTTTGATCCCCAGGTTGGGAAAATTCCCTGGAGAAGGAAATGGCAACCCACTGCAGTATGCCAGTTGCCATTTAGGTATTTTATACACTCTCCCAATTAATCACTCCTACCAGCTGATGCACTGGGTATTAATAGAGGGTTAGGGAAGTTATGTACCTTAGTCATATAGTTAGTAAGAAACAAGGTTGTTTTTTGAACCCACAACGTTTAAGTCCAGTGCCTGGGCTCCTAATCCCTACACAAGACAGTCACTGAATACATCACCCAGTGTTTTGAATAAATGAATAAACATAAGAATGAATGAAAGAATGAATCTACGACAAGCGTTGAACAATGATTTGACAGCTACACAAGGGCAAAGAAATGTGTTACTATGATGTGAGTTTTTGATACAGAGATCAAACCTAGTTAGTACATCAGGGGAGACCAGCCAAGGGAAGTGACACTTAGACAGCCTGGAGTGTGGACAGGAGGTGGTGAGAGAAGAGGGTCATTCATCAGGTAATCTGCGGGTGACAGCTGAACACAGGCGTCAGACCTCAGCTTCAGAACAACATCCGTTTGTAATGGTGTGGGGAAGCAGGCAGGGCATGTATCAAGGTAGGAGCCAAAGCTGGTTACGTTTTTTGGAAGGCAATTTGCAGAATCCATGCTATCTATAATCAGTTTGCAGACTTTGAAACATACCCACTTTTCAACCCAACAATTTCACTTTAACTAGCTAACCTACCGATATACTTGCCTATCTGTAGCGGTTATGTCTAAGGAGGGTAAACATTGAAATAGCCCCACACTGAATAATGAAAACCAAATACTTATCAACAAATAACACCAAACTGTGAGGAATATTCTAGAACATGTTATTAAATGATTTTGTCAGCAGTTCTATCGAGACATAGTAGCACTTTAAGATCTACAAGACATAGTGCCAAGTGAAAAAAAAGTCAAGTGACGTTTCACTATGTAAAAAATGATCTATTTATATTTTTTTACAGAGAAATTGAAGCTCTATGTGTGTGGACACAATGCACACACATACACACAGAGATGTAAATGCATGTTTTAAAATGTTAGCAACGCTTTGAAAAACCATCCAGCAAATTTTTATCTGTGATTTCCTGGGAGGAAAAAAAGAGGAGAAAAAAAAGATTCTGACTTAAAAAAAAGTAAAGAATCTACAATGTTTGAATATTTATAATGAAAATGTAGGCATATATTACTGTGATTTTTAAAAATCTCATATTGAAATTAAAAGATTAAAAGCCAGCACTGTAAACAGAAATCCCCCTGAGAGTATCCCACAGGGCTCCACAGAGGCCCCATCCAGCGGAAACCCTTCCAGCCACACAACTGGATCTGGACCATCTTCCTAGAGTTTCCTGCTGGTCCTGATGTGCTTCCTCAGGGCTTCCCTTGTGGCTCAGTTGGTAAAGAATCCACCAGGAAATCCATTCAGGAAACCTGAGTTTCAATCCCTGGGTTGGGAAGATTCCCTGGAGAAGGGAAAGGCTATCCACTCCAGTATTCTGGCCTGGAGAATTCCATGGACTGTATAGTCCATGGGGTCACAAAGAGTCGGACATGACTGAGCGGCTTTCACTTTGGACGGAAGAAGGCTCACTTGTGTCAGCGGTTCTTGGATTCAGATCCCTGGCTAATCCCTGACTCGGCATTTGAGCTTCATCCAGGGTTCAGGACACCTGCCCGTCTATCCACCATTCACCTGTGGACCTGATTTGTACCAATCTGTGTAGCTTCACTTTGCTCATCCTCAGGGGTCTGCACCTTCATGGAGAAGCAAGGTAAAATGCCCTCCTTTGTCCCTTTGTCTCACAGATGAAAAGACACTCTCTTTTAGCATTACCTGGTGATAAGGTTAAGACCAAGTTTTCCACTGGAATTTCCCTTTTCTCTGCTGTGTTGCTGAATTCTCCATGTGGTTTCTGTTCTCTTTCCAGGATTCTGAAATAGAGTACCTCAACATTACTGGCAGACGAAATCACTCTTGGTTGGTTGAATCTTTAGTTGCATTAATAAAATAATGTCTTAATGATCTGGGATATTTGGGCAAAGTAGTGACTACTTCTCCGAGACCTTGCCTTCTTAGAGTTTCCAGTCCAGTTTAGGAGACTGACTCATAAGCACATAATCTCAACACTGGTGAGTGGTAAAAATAGTCGGACGCATAAGAAGCTATAAATACAAACATTAGGGGTCCTTAGCTTAGCTAGAAAATTCTGGGATGGCTTCTTGGAGTAGACAGATGGGTGAGTAAGAATATCTTGGCAGAGAAAGAAGAAGAAGCAGAGGGAAAATCATGAGTGAGCACATGGAGATTTGAAATGAACAGATTGACACTGTGCAAAGATTAGCAGTGATTGATGTGGCCATGGCAGGAGATGGCACAGGAGAGGCAGGCAGGGCCCAGGCAACAGAAGGCCTAGAATCCAACTCATAACCATTTCCACTGCATCAGAAAATGCCAACTGGCAATTCAGTAGTGACCTCCAAATGACTATGATTTTAGCACCTCTATACTGATGCTTTTGAACTGTGGTGTTGGAGAAGACTCTTGAGAGTCCCTTGGACTGCAAGGAGATCCAACCAGTCCATCCTAAAGGAAATCAGTCCTGATTGGAAGGACTGATGCTGAAGCTGAAACTCCAATACTTTGGCCCACCTGAGGCGAAGAACTGACTCATTGGAAAAGACCCTGATGCTGGGAAAGATGGAAGGCGAGAGGAGAAGGGGACAAAAGAGGATGAGATGGTTGTATGACATCATGGACTCAATGGACATGAATTTGAGTAAACTTTGGGAGTTGGTGATGAACAGGGAGGCCTGGCACGCTGCAGTCCATGGGGTCGCAAAGAGTTGCACACGACTGAGCAACTGAATTGATACTGAGTTCATATTATGTTCAAATGGATTGGGGAAGGGAAGAGGTCAGATTTGTTAATATTGGTGAAAATCATATTTGGCATTCTTTCCTAAAATAAAATCATCAATTTTAAGAAAATTCTAGATAATGAGCACCAGGGCGATTGCTTTTCAGGGCCAGCCTCTCACATACCGATGGCTTACAGTCATAAGGAGGTAAATACAGAGCTTGGGGATGGTGCCAGTCTCAGGATGTGCTCTAAGGATTCCTCTCCATCCTAATGAGTCTTGTGTTTGGATGGTGTTTATGCAGAGGTGATTTGTCTCTCTCTTTAAGAGAGAACAACCAGATGTTCCCTTGATATTAGGATTTTGTGATACAGGCTGGATACCAGCATTGTAGCATACTAGAGGGTACTGATGTGGTACCCACTTGCCATGGTAATTCCAAACACAACACAGCCAGGTTTGAATACCAGGTGATTCGGTATACTACAGTTGTCCCTTGGTATCTGGGGATTGGTTCCCTAATCCCCACAGATACCAAAATCCATAGATGCTCAAGTTCCTCATATAAACGTGTGTAGTATTTGCATATAAACTATATTCTCCCATATACTTTGAATCTTCTCTAAGTGAATTATACAATACGATATAAATAGTTGTAAATACAATATAAACACTATATAAGTAGTGTTTGCATGCAACAAATCCAAGTTTTGCGTTTTGGAATTTTCAAATATTTTCCATCTGTGGTTGGCTGAATCTGAGGATGCAGAACCTATAGATATGGAGGGCCAACTGTGCTAGAGTCAAACAGACATTCTAAATTATATTTATTAGTGCTTTTTGATACAAAAAAAGAATAAGAAAGAAATAACCTACTGTTCTATCACTGATAAATTTACCCTATCATCTCAATTTACTTTATTTCCAAGCTTATTGAGATATAATTTATACACAGCAAAATTTAGCCTTTTGAGGGTACAGTTCAGTGAATTCGGATAAGACCACATAACCATGACCCCAGTTGGGATACAGAGCATGTTCATTACCCCCAGAAGTTCCTTCGTGCCTTTTTGTGGGTGCCTTTCCCCACCCTTGATCCCTGAAAATCACTAACCCCATTTCTGCCCCTACACTTTTGCCTCAATTATTAAGAAATAATTTAAGAATCTAGTAAGACATTTGAAATATTAAAGTTATGTTTAGGGTAATTTAAGAAGTAATTTCTTCTTTTTTGTGAGAGTTCTGGAGTTGGAAGAAGTGGAATCCTATTTTGTCAGTTACTTTTCCTTTACTGCATAGTGGTTAAAAAAATGTAGTCTTAGACTTTTGACATAATGGACTTTACTGAGATTTTCTCCATAATTATTATATGGTCAATTTTTTTAAGTATGAAACAACTATTTGAAATAAGAGTAGCCTCCATCAGTTGATATGCCAATGTGTATTAGAGTGACCGATTAATTTTAATTATTGAGTGTGTACTCAGTCGGGTCTGATTCTTTGCAACCCCATGGACTATAGCTGACCTGGCTCCTCTGCCCATGGGATTCTTCAGGCAAGAATACTGGAGTGGGTTGCCATTTCCTCCTTCAGGGGATCTTCCTGACCCAGGGATTGAACCCAGGTCTCCTGCAATGCAGACCGACTCTTTACCGTCTGAGCCGTCAGGGAAGACCTATGGTGGCTCAGTGGTAGGAAATCTGCCTGCAATACAGGAGACCCAGGTTCAATCCCTAGGTTGGGAAGATTCCCTGGAGGAGGAAATGGCAACCCACTCCAGTATTCTTGCCTGGGAAATCCCATGGACAGAGGAGTCTGGGGGCTACAGTCCATGGGGTCACAAAGAGTCGAACTTGACTGAGTGACTCAGCACTGAGCACAGTTCAGCCCATAGCATCAATTTTAACTCTTAGGTCTTTAAAAATTCTTAAATATATATATTTTACTATTTCACCTAGTTCTTAAGCAAGACTGCAGGTGCTGTTGCTAAGTCGCTTTAATTGTGTCTGACTCTTTGCAACCCCATGGACTGTAGCCCACCAGGCTCCTCTGTCCATGGGATTCTCCAGGCAAGAATACTGGAGTGGGTTGACATGCCCTCCTCCAGGGGATCTTTCTGACCCAGGGATCGAACCTATATCTCCTGTATTGTAGGCAGTTTCCTTACCAATGAGCTACTGGAGAAGCCCAAGCAAGACTAATATATCAAAATAATCAATGACTCAAATGCAGTAAAAGCTTATTTCTCACTCTCATAAAATATTCTGGTCACAAGTGGTTCTCCTGAAGGCAGTGGTTCAAAGACCCAGCTCTTTCTTCCTTCAGGGTCCTCCATGTCCCAAGGCCCTATCACTGCCTTGGGGGAAGAGAGAGCAGAGTGAGTTTCTTAAAAGTCTTAGCCCAGGAATATCTTACATCAGATTGGGTGGAATTCAGTCACACAGCCGTATCTAGCTGCAAAGGAATCTGGGAAATCCAAAGTTGTGTACTTGGGACGAAAAGCACACAGACTCTGATGAGCAGCTAGCAACCCCTGAGCCAGTTCTGTGTGCTAACGGGAGTGAGTTAAAATCTCTTTAATGTTTCTGTGTATTTATCACTGTATTCCCTGCCTTTTTTTTGCTGTACCAGGTCTCAGCTGCAGTTGGGGAGATCTAGTTCCCTGACCAGGGATTGAACTTGGGCCCCCTGCACTGGAAATACAGTCTTAACCGCTGAACCACAAGGTAAGTCACTCCTTGCCCTTTATTCTTTACATAATTTGATGCTTTGTTGTGTGGTACATGTATCTTGTTCAGTCTCTAAGTCATGTCCAACTTTTCACAACTGCATGGTCTGCAGCACACCAGGCTCCTCTGTCCTCTACTATCTCCCAGAGTTTGCTCAAATTCATGTGTTAATAGTGGCTTAAACAACACAAAGGTATTACCTTATAGCTCTGGGGATCTGAAGATTCACTGCACTAACATCAATATGTTGGCAGGGCTACACTTTTTCTGCAGGCTCCAGGGGAGAATCTGCTTCCTTGCCTTCCTTGCTTCCAGAGACTACCCTTATTCCTTGGTTTGTGGCCCTCTTCCACCTTCCAAGACAGAAATTCCATCACTGCAGCCCCAGCTTCCATCATATCTCATCCTCTGACACCACTCCCTTCCTCTTTCACTTATGAGGACCCTCGTGATAGCATTGGGTCCATGTGGATAATTCAGGATAATCTCCCCATCACAAAATCTTTCATGGAAATTCATCTATGAAGTCCCTTTTGTCATGGTCACATATTTACAAGCTTCAGGAATTGTACACGGACATCTTTGGGTGTGCTGCGACTCATGGGGTCACAAAGAGTCGGACACGACTGAGCGACTGATCTGATCTGATCTGATCTTTGGGGAAACCATTATTCTGCCCAACCACAAAATCTGAAGCTCCATATAAGTGATCGTCATGGTCTTGTTGTGGATAATTTATCACCTTCAAGTGCCACTTATTTCAGTTCTTGGCCTTGAATTCAACCTTGTGAGACATCAGCACAGTTTGTGAATAGTTGCTTGATGTGTCTTTGTCAAGCCTTTTGCTTTTAACCTTATTGAATCACTTATTTTGAATGTCTTTCAAAAATTGAGTTCTTATAAACTTGAGCCTGAAGTTTTCTTCTTACAGGGAATGAGTTTGACTCTCTTGTAGTTACTGCTGTTGTTTCGCCTCATTCTGTCATCTTCTTTGTGTACATACTTCTTTTTAAGTTTTCAGTTAAACTGAAAACCTTTGTTATATGGGTTATCTTTTTGTTATATGGGTTATCTTTTCTCAGTCTTATTTAGAGTACTTGCTTTTTCTTCTCCTATTTTCAAAGTTTTATTTATCTGATTTTAGTTCTTCAAGTGGTTATAATTATACATTTTTAAGTAAGCTTGAACCTCTTCATTAGTTTACCAGTATTTGACACATCTATTGAATCCTCTCCATGAATAAAAACATTCATTGTAAACGTCTTCTCATTTATCTACACAAATACAGCCTTAATTTTCACTTACAATATTATTATTCTTTTTTCTTCCAATTTTGTTGAGATATGTGACACACAAAACTGCCTAAGTTTAAGGTGTAAGCACAGTGATTTGACTTATACACATCATGAAATGATTATCACAATAAGTTTAGTGAACATTCATCGTTTCATACAGACACAAAACTAAAATAGAAAAAAATTTTTTCCTTATGATGAGAACTCTTAGGAATTATTCTCTTAACATTCATATATAACCTACAGCAGCATTAATTGTATTTATCAAGTGGTACATTTATCTCAACTACTTATTTATCTTGTAACTGGAAGTTTGTACCTTTTGACTGCCTTTATCCAATGCCCACCCCCCCCCCATGCCTTGCCTCTAATAACTACATATCTGATTTCTTCTTCTGAGTTTGTTTTTTTGTTTGTTTGTTTCTGAAGTAAAAGTGACCTACAAAACTATGTTAGCCCCTGTTACACAACATAGTGATTCTATACATTTCAAAATGATCACCAGGATAAATCTAGTTACAACTTGTCACCGTACAAAGATACTACAGTTACTGACTATACCCCTCACACTGTACATTCCATTCCGATGACTCATTTATTTTGCAGCTGGAAGTTTGTACCTCTTAATCTCCTTCACTTGTTTCTTTCGTTATTCTTATTGCTGTCATTGCCACAGGATTGAGCACATTTTAAAGGTTTATGACATTTGCCATCTACAATTATGACATGCAGGTCTGTTCCTTTCATGATAATCTCAAGTTCAGTGCTCACCCAACTCTTTTTCTGCCCCCTGATCTGTTTCTGCCCAAGCTCCACCTCCAATGTGTCTGGCTTTGCCCCTTAGATATCTGAAGAACTCTTTCTTTCCTTTGGCATTTTATTGTCTTTATTGGGGTATGTCTTAGTATTGATCACTCTATATCTTTTTTATTTGGGGCAGTAAAAAAGACAATGATCAATACTGCCTTTTGATTAGGAGAGGCTTCATTTTAGGCAGAACACAAGTTTTTTCCCCCAATAAATCTTTGAATAATGCTTTTGGTCATTTATTGGATTCTCTGTTGGATCATTTCCGTTCAATATATTTGTTTATAGTCTCTGTATGCATTATGATCACCTCAGTTTTGCACTCTCTTTGTTGTTGTTGAGTCTCTTATTTTATTTTACCTATTGTTTTTTTGTTTTCTTGGCTGTGTCACACAGCTTGTGGGATCTCAGTTTCCAGACCAGGGACTGAACCCTCACCTTTGACACTCGACAGCACAGAGTCCTAACCACTGGTCCTCTGAGGAGTTCCCAATTCTCTTATTTATTCCCTTTATTTTGTATTCTTTCTTGAAGGCCTATTACTATTTAAGTTGCTGATACACTATTTGCCCTAAGGAAATGATTCAGGGTAACCAGCCCTCCCCACTCCACTCCCCCGGGGCACCTTTGATGACTCTGCCAGTGCCCATTTAAACATCCACAATCCCAGAACCAAGGTTACAGGTTCACAGTCTCAGCTTCTTTACTGTTCTGTCATGGGAAGGCTTTTCTCTGGATAAACCAGAGTGCTAACTATCTGCTTCCCCCTCCTCCACACAGGATGCCTCCGAGGAGAAGGGGTCACTGCACCGTTCCCGGGAACCATTTCCACTTCTTACAAATGACAGGGTAACGTGGTGTAGGGGCTTCCTGGGTGGCGCAGTGGTAAAGAATCCATCTGCTAATGTAAGAGATGTGGGATGGATCCCTCGGTCTGGAAGATTCCCTGGTGGAGGAAATGGCAACCTGCTCCAGTATTCTTGCCTGGAAAATTCCATGGACAGAGAAGCCTGGCAGGCTACAGTCCATGGGGTCACAAAAGAGTCAGACTCAAATGAGTACACACACAAAAGATGTTTTAAAGATTCTGAACATTGCCACCTAAAACCCTTCCATGTGTAACTTTCCAGAGAAACTCAGAGAAAAATGTTACAACATTTTAAAGAGATTTGGCATTTGCTGCCACAAGAGAATTCATAAAGTGAATTAATTATTTAGCTATTTTCTGTAAAGCAGCCTAGAAATACCTTTGGGGCATCTGTGTTTAATTCTGCTAAAGGATGAGCAGTCTGCTTAATTTCTCCCTTTCATATTTTACTAACATTTTTCCTCCTCTATTTACTCCATTAAAGTCTACAACAGCATAAACGATGAAAGAATGCGTTCAATTGTTTTAAAATGCAAATTTCATCAAGCCTGTGGTGGCTGTTCAAGGTGATTTCTCCTTTAATGAGGAGATGACTTGGTAAATTTCTGACTCTCAATGTAAACTATTCGGTGTTCAGTTCACAGCCTCACTAATTTTTGTGTTAATTTGATCAAGAGTAGTTTACATTGCGAACCACAAAATCTGCGTTTCCTTCATTGTTGTTGACAACAGGGAATCCACTTCATATATGTAAATCAGGCATTTACTCCTCTCTGAAAGGCAAACTGCAGTAATCAGAGGTGATGGAAACCATGAGTTAGTAGGAACTCCATGCGCATAGAAGCTATGAGGAAGTAGAATAGAAAAATAGAAAAGACACTCACAGTAGTAACAAAAATAGGCAGAAAGTATTATTGCTCTGTGGGTTGAACTTCAGAAAAGGGAACACTAAACAGTCACCTTGAGTGGGGAATTAATAATGTGACCTTGAGAATGACATTGGAATCCAAATGGCGTCCCAGTCTCCCTAGGAGGCTCAGCTCTACCGCTGATTTATCTTTCTAATTAGGAAGTATATTTATAACCATCCCCATTATTGGGGGCAATCTGAATGGTCCTGCAAAGTAAGATTCAAGCCAAAGTCATAGTCCCACGAGGAGACCAGATGGCAGGTATGGCTGGATGAGGGCAAAGCAACCAATGCTTTGGCTTTAGTCTCTAAGTCATGTCCGACACTTGCAATCCCATGGATTATAGCCTGCCAGGCTTCTCCATCCATGGGTTTCTCCAGGCAAGAATACTGGAGTGGGTTGCCATTTCCTGCTCCAAAGGAGCTTCCTCTAATCCAGGAGTCAAACCCAGGCCTCCTTCATTGCAGGCAGATTCTTTACCAACTGAGCTACAACAGAAGCCCCAAAACTAACCAATGTTGGTGAGAAAAAAACACTCAAATGTAGGTACAGCCAAGGAAGAAAGGACAGTCTGTCTCCATAGATAAAGGAGAGCATATTCAAGTGGTCATGCTAGAGAACAGTCTTCATCACACATTCAACAAGTAGCATCAGGCATGGGACTGGCAGGACCACATACATGAACACACAGACTGTGCGAAGCCGCAGCCCCACCTCCCAGCAGAGCGATGAGAGTACAGAGTCCCTGCCCCTGTGGAGCTCACATTTGAATGGGGCGCACAGGGAACTGTTTGCTGAGCTGCATCACAGGACGGGTAGGGAGCTGGAGCGCTTATCCTCTCTCTCCTGCCGTCTACTGACCAAGGGCTGCTCTGCTCTTCCACGTCATCTCCACACCTACAGCCAATGAACAGATGATCTACAGCCTTGGACAGATGATCAGGAGGCTACTGGTGGGTTAGAGAGCTGTTCTCTGTGGTCTCCAGGCCAGGCTGGGCTAAGGGGAATGGGAGGGACACCCACAGCCCCTGTTATGATCACAGGTCACTTTCCAGAAGGACTGGGCTGCCACACAAGTGGAAGTGGCTGTCTTAAGACCATAACATGTGCTCTTCTGTGATCACCAATGGGAGGGAAAAGGACACAGAGGAGTCGGGCTGGCAGATGGCAGAGGACGGCAAGGTCTCACCTATTTTCTCAGTGACATGAGAACAGAGGTCATCGGCCAATGGAGCCGACAGGGGAAGATGTCCGAGGCTGGAGGAAAGCTAAAGTGTGAAATGGTCATCACAAAGTGTAGGGAGGTGCATTTACTGAGAAACAGTGTGGGGTAGGATGGTGCTGAGCATCCTTCCGAGATCAGAAACCACCATTCCAATTATATGCCTTCTTCCAGAGACACTCCAGTGGCAGCAACATCTTGTCTGGTTTTATTAGGGCTGGGACATTGTCAGGTGTGTGTGTGAAGGGGCGAGGGGACCAGAGAGTTGAGGGTTAAGCTTTGGCATCAGGAGGAATCCAGGTTTGAGGGGATGGGGCTAAAATGTAGATTTGGGTGCCCTCTTTAACAGAAAGTTTACCAAATCACAAACGTGAAATTAAACACATGAGTGAATTTTTTTAGAATCAGAAAATAAGAAATCTTAAAACTCAATGCTTACTGCAGACATCATAACATCCAAAAAAATAACACACTTTTTAATTAGCTGTCTGATACAATTTTGTATTACTTCCTTTCCTGCCCTCTTTTGCCTATTCATGTGACAATAATCTTAGAGAACACAAACATAATTCAGTCTTTCCTCTAGCAAGGTTGATGGATATCTGGGTTTTTTCCCTTATTGATAGTTGCAGAAATAAAACATATGACTTCACACAGATATACTTACTGTGTGTAATACTGATACAGGTTTTATGCTGCTGCTGCTAAGTCATTTCAGTCATGTCCGACTCTGTGTGACCCCATAGATGGCAGCCCACCAGGCTCCCCTGTCCCTGGGATTCTCCAGGCAAGAACACTGGAGTGGGTTGCCATTTCCTTCTCCAATGCATGCAAGTGAAAAGTGAAAGTGAAGTTGTTCAGTCGTGTCCGACTCTTCACATCCCCATGGGCTGCAGCCTACTAGGCTCCTCCATCCGTGGGATTTTCCAGACAAGAGTGCTGGAGTGGGGTACCATTGCCTTCTCCAGGTTTTATACTACCGATACAGAAAAACTGGTAGATTCCATTATACATCACGCCCATCCAAAAAAGGGCAGATTTATAAGTGTAAATGTTGCATCACTGAAGATATTCTTCCCTCCAAGGTATCTATGAGGAATTTCCACATACCACCTTATGGGTCCACACGTTTTGAAGCTTGGTTCTCCCTCATTACTCAGACACTTCCCGAGCTGAGCTCTACAGGACCTGCTCAAATTACAATATGATCCTGGGCTCTGACCCCTTGTGTCCTGATGATGGATCAGATCAGATCAGATCAGTCGCTCAGTCGTGTCCAACTCTTTGCGACCCCATGAACCGCAGCACGCCAGGCCTCCCTGTCCATCACCAACTCCCGGAGGTCACTCAGACTCACATCCATCGAGTCAGTGATGCCATCCAGCCATCTCATCCTCTGTCGTCCCCTTCTCCTCTTGCCCCCAATCCCTCCCAGCATCAGAGTCTTCTCCAATGAGTCAACTCTTCGCATGAGGTGGCCAAAATACTGGAGTTTCAGCTTTAGCATCATTCCTTCCAAAGAAATCCCAGGGTTGATCTCCTTCAGGATCAGCATAAAAGGCAGTAAGAATGTTCTGGAAGCGAGATTTACAGGAGGACAGCTAATGCTATTCTTACTATACTCAACTTTGCCTTAGCCACAAACTGAAAACTGCCTCTGGACCCATTAAACTCCACCCAACAAAAAGGCATATGTAACAAAGTGGAAATGTGAATAGAAAGATCCAGTGATTTTCAACCAATTGTGGTTTAAATAGCTCATTTTTGCAAATTTTGCAATCACACGTGAACCTATGACCTTTGAGGGCCTCTCTCAGGGTCGTAGGAAGATCTCCCACAAATGGTGACCCCCAGGACCTAGATGTCACTAGCTACACAAGTACCTCTTAAAGGCATAACTGTAATAAAGGGTCTTCTTAATTCTAAGCTAGATGATAAGTTGGATGTAGAAACACAGCAAGATAAATGTTATCAATAGAAGGTGTGGATCCTGTTGAAAAGTGCTGAGGTGGGCGGTTCTGGAGTCAATGCACCGAAAATACAGGTTGAAGTAGGTCTCAGGCTGAGATGCCTGAATCCAAGATCTTGGATTTCATGACATTTCAACAGAAATAAGAACTAAAGTAGGACCACCAGGCTTACACAGGATGGAGGCAATGGTAGTTGGACACAAAAAAAGCCAGGCATTACATAGATTCCAGAGCCACACTGTCCCATATGGTGGCTACTAGCCACATTTTGATTACTCACATATAACTCAACTAAAAACTCATTGCAAGGGCCCAATACCCATACCTAGTGAGCATATACCCATATCTGTCTACTACATTGAGAAGTGCAGATATATTGACAGAACAGTCCTGTGATAGAACATTCTATTGGACAATATACTCTAGAAGACATTGAAATTCATAAGAATTATAACCAAAGTGTTGGGGTATAAAAAAAATGAGCCATGCTGCTTGAGTTCAAATCCTGGCTCCATCAAGGACTAGCAGTGTATCACTTGGGATACATTACTTAGCCTGTCTGCGCCTTAGTTTCCTCATCTTCACAATGGGTATTATCATAATGCTTACCTTAGAGGGTTGTTGTGAAGATAAGTTAATATAGCAAATGCTTAGGATAGTACCTGGCACATAGGAAATACTACTCAAGTGTTAGCTATGTTATTATGGGCTAAAAGTCCTCACTGAATGAGGGAGTGTAAAAGGAGGGGAACCAGGATCAGAAGATGACTGCAACGTTGAGGGGCAGCAATGAGATAGTCTGAGGGCGGTGCTGGAGAAAAGCTGGAATTTTGAAGAGAGGAGGGCAGAGCCTGCACTGGGAGCCACCTAACCCTTCTCTGGGCTCCAAGAGATGTGGCTGGAAACAATACCATACTGTAGAGGGTATGAGAGGGCTATAGAGGAAACCAAACACTCAGGGCACAGCTTCATTTCTGCTGATAGGAGAAGGTGGAAGAAACACTCAGAGAAGAGGTCCATGTTGGATGGAATTTTGCTGACGATAACCCCAATGTTCCAAATGGCCCAAGACAAAAGCTGGGGAGGCAGGTGTGTTGGAGAACTGGATCAAATGACAAAGCCTTGCCTGGAGAAGTGGTCACATTCCCCTGGGAAGCTCACACTTCCAGTGTGACTGAGGCACAGCAGAGTGGAAGGCACGAAGGTGTGAAGAGGGTGAGGGTCTGCTGGGGGCAGGTGGGGACCCCGTGGTCATCACAGCCTCCTCTGCAGGTCCTCCTGGTAATTTACAATGTATGCTGGACAGTGTCACAGCCAGAGGTGCAGAGCTCTGGGTGACTTAGTGTCAAAAATCAGGTAACCCTTCTGTTTTAACCCACCTCCTCCCTACATCACTCCATTCCATCCATCCATATCCCCCACCAATCTGTTCACTCACTCATCAAGTCACCCACAAATCCATCCACCCATCTATGTATCCAGCTGCCCACCCATCTGCCGACTCCCCACCCATATACCTATCTCTGGCTACCCTTATAAGCACCTGACAAGTGAAAGGCTTAGTGTTTCATTTAGACGACTGAAGCCTTTTCATGCTTTTTCATTTCCAATCTCATTTTCTCCATTTCTCTTTATCATGATGGATTTTATGCACGTAAATCCCTTGTCTCATTTATAATTTCAGCTTCAAGACCACAGTTCAAGCCATTCTTCTCCCCACAGAGGCCCCTTCTCCTCCACGCTATTTGCACTGCTTGGGCATGACTAATTAACTTCTCTAACCATCATAAGCCTCCTCCCAACCCTGTCAGCATTAGGCAAGAGCAAGTCGAAAGCATTGTGTCTTTTCCTAAAATTTAATAAGGAAACAATAGCTTGGGATTTATAAGTTTTCTGACAGTACAGACATTTGCCCAAGGAGAGATGGATACATAAAATCCAGTTCATCAACTGGAAAGATGTGCATAAATAGAGGAAAGGATTGTTGAAAATATATGTTGAGCCTGAGCTCTCTCCAGCATAGTGTTTCGAGGAAAGATGGTAAGAGCTGACATTTATGCGGCTCTTACTAAGGGCCAGGTTCTCTGTCTGCATTGTTTTATTTAATTATCAATGCATAAAGGATAAATTTAGCTGTTATCCCATTTTGCAAATAGGGAAACTGAAGCATTGCTCAGCGTCACAGTCAAGCATAGGCAGCTAGGAAGTCTGCTTCTAGAGCCCATGGTCTCACTCTACTCTACTACACGGAGGCTTGAGGCTTAACTGGAGACCAGGTACACAGGGGAAATAACATAGCAGAACCTGGGGGTCAAGGGCTTCAGGCCCTTGAGCCTCCTTACTGCCAATACCTCATTGGGTGACCTTGGGTGAGTTTATGAAAACTCTGGTTTTCATAAAATGAAAAGGCTGAGTTGATGATCTCCCAGGGCTGTTCCAGTCCCAAAGCCTGGAAGATCTACATTACTACATCGCTGGCTACGGAATTCAATTACAGCATTAAAGTCAAAGTTGCTGAAAAGTTACCCAAGCAGCCAGAATTAACCAGAGCAAGGATTGCAGGTGGAAATATCAATACACCAACCTTAAAACACAGTCTGGGCAATTCTGTGTCCAGGGAGGGCACCAGAGACGATCCCACCATTGGAAACGGTGAGTCCACTGCCTGTGGATGCCTGGAGAATCTGCAAAACCCAGCTTTACAGAGAACAGATTACTAGGAAGCACACAACCCATCCCCAGCACAGGCAAGACGCTGAGTAGACTCCTCCATTCAAAAATCTGCTGTGTACCGCCTACAATTTTGGGAAAGATCCTAATGCTGGGAAAGATTGAAGGCAGGAAGAGAAGGGAACAACAGAGGACAAGATAGCTGGATGGCGTCACCGACTCAACAGACCTGAGTTTGAGCAAATTCTGGGAGATGGTGAAGAACAGGGAAACCTGGTGTGCTGCAGTCCACGGGGTTGCAAAGAGTTGGACACAATTGAGCAACTGAACAACAACCACCACCACCTACCACGTGCCCAAGTGCTGAAGACACCAGGTGACTAGATCAGAGACGGTCCATAGACACCCAGCCTGGGGAGCTGGAACACGCCCTGCATGGGAGCAGATTCAAAAGGTTTGAGGGCCCAGATGGGGGGCAGTAATCCACATTCTCCCCAGTGTCACTGGCTTCCTTCAGTCCCTCAGACTCGCCAAGCCACTTCCTTCCACTTCCCCAGGTTCTGAAATGTTCTTCCCCTGCTCTGGGGACAGCAGGCTCCTTCTCATGCTCCAAGGGACAGATTACAAGTCACCCCCTCAAAGAGCCTCCCTTTCACTCCTCACCTCTGAGCTCCTTTACCATTTTCCATCCCAGCATATAGCTATATATATTTTTAAATTTTATTGGAGTAGAGTTGGTTTACAATGTTGAGTTAGTTTCTGCTGCTGTTGCTAAGTCACTTCAATCGTGTCTGACTCTGTGCAACCTCATAGACGGAAGCCCACCAGGCTCCCCCGTCCCTGAGACTCTCCAGGCAAGAACACTGGAGTGGGTTGCCATTTCCTTCTCCAATGCAGGAAAGTGAAAAGTGAAAGTGAAGATGCTCGGTTGTGCCCGACTCTTTGCAACCCCATAGACTGCAGCCTACCAGGCTCCTCTGTCCATGGGATTTTCCAGGCAAGAGTACTGGAGTGGGGTGCCATTGCCTTCTCCGTGAGTTAGTTTCTACTGTACAGCAAAGTGAATCGACTATATGTATACATATATCCCCCCCACCTTTATTTTGGATTGCCTTCCCACTTAGGTCCCCACAGAGCACTGAGTAGAGTTCTCTGTGCTCTATAGTAGGCTCCCATTAGTTATCTGTTCTATGCATGCATGCTCAGTCGCTTCAGTCATGTTCAACTCTCTGCAACTCTGGACTACAGCCCACCAGGCTCGTCAGTCCGTGGGATTCTCCAGGCAAGAATACTGGAGTGGGTTGCCATTTCCCCCTCCAAGGATTTTCCCGACCCAGGGATCGAACCCACATCTTCTGCTTTTCCTGCATTGCAGGCAGATTCTTTAACCGCTGAGCCACTACTACTACTACTACTACTACTACTACTACTAAGTCATGTCAGCCGTGTCCGACTCTGCGTTATCCCATAGACTGTAGCCCACCAGGCTCCCTTGTCCCTGGGATTCTCCAGGCAAGAACACTGGAGTGGGTTGCCATTTCCTTCTCCAAGCTGAGCTACTGGGGAAGCACTATCTTATACATAACATCAATAGCATATAAATGTCAATCCCAATCTGCCAGTTCATCCTCCCCTTTCCCCACTTTGGTGTCCATACCTTTGTTTTCTGTGTCTGTGTCTCTATTCCTGCCCTGCAAATAGGTTCATCTGTACCACTTTTCTAGATTCCACAAATGTTAATCTACTGTATTTGTTCTTCTGACTTACCTCACTCTGTACGACAGATGGCAAATGGCATGCAAATAGCATGATTTCGTTCTTACCACTGTTGAAACCATTAATGGTGATTATTTTTCTTACACCCTCACTAAACTGAGTTCCAAGAGGACATGTGCTGGGTCTACTATAACCACTCTGCTACTCCAGTGCCCCCAGCCAATGCCTGCCTCATCATTTCAAACCTTTTGTGAATGAAGAGCTAGCTGGGGGGAGCCAGGGAAGGCTCCAAAGGGGAGACATCGGGAGGAAGAGCAGGTTCCCAGGCTTGCAGGGTAAGGACACGGTGCACGTTCAGGACGGCAGCACGTGCAAAGACACGGGGGTAACACTGAGAAAGATGATCCCAGGCAAGTGTCTGACGGGGAATGAGGGACGTGGCCCCCTCCCAACACTTGTGGGTCCAAATCTTGAAAGGACCCGCCCTTCATTTTTTCTTCCTCAGAAAAAATGTTGTAAGCAAACACAACCCCTGAGTCTCAAATAAAACAAGGTTAATAAAAACAAGCAAATGATGGCTTACAGATGCCTGAGGAGGGAAGAAACTTCACAGCTGATGATGCCGGATGTGACAATGAATCATGATTTATGTCTCCAGATGATTCTACAAAAAAAAAGGTTACACCAATTCTGTCTTGGTGCATCTCCTTAAAGGACTGGCCGACAGTCATTACCACATGAGTCTCATTTACACCTGCCTATAGGCCCACTGCGGAGAAGGCAAAGGCAACCCATTCCAGCACTCTTGCCTGGAGAATCCTGGGGACAGAGGAGCCTAGTGGGCTGCTGTCTATGGGATTGCACAGAGTCAGACACGACTGAAGAGACTTAGCAGCAGCATAGGCCCACTGAGTTCTTCTCATCACAGACAAGATCCTCTTTCGAGAGCACAGCTCTGCCAAGGAAAGCAGCAAGGCCTGGTTCACAGATGCGTCTCCCAGCCCTCTCCTCAGCCCCTGTCACTCAGCACCTTCTTCCCATCTCATCCTGACTGCACTCTTAGGCAGTGGTCTCCACCCTTTTTGGCACTAGGGATTGTCTTCGTGGAAGATAATTTTTCCATGGACGGGCAGGGCATTAGATGGGGGGTAGGGAGGATGGTTATGGGATGATTCAAGAGTATTCCATTAAATAAAGCACACAAGAGAGTGCACTTTATTTCTATGATTATCCCGTCAGCTCCAGCTCAGACCGTCAGGCATCAGATCCCGGAGGTGGGGACTCCTGCTCTTACGGTTGGAATGATGCAGTTGAGGACTTCCTCTGAGTTGCCGAGCACCACAGAACTGGTTCTGTGTCACCTTCCTGTCTCCCCCCAAATGCTGATGCCAAGTCTGTTCCCTCTGCTTTAGGCATTTGCATAGAAAGTGTACCCGGGAGCTTCTAGTGTTGAGAGGGGAGATTAACCAATGCCAATGACAAGGATGGCACATTATATCCAGATCAACCCCCAACACACTCATCACAGGGCTGGTGCCACAGTGCAGACACCAAAGGAATTGGTGATGATGAGACCCCCTCCTTGTCAAGTGGAACTGGAGAAGTGATCATTACTTGGGGTTTATGTGCTTCCTCAAATGAAAATGAGCAAGCACCTCTTTCCTAACAGAAAAACTCCTGCAGCCAAGCATCAGCTGCAATGTGGGTTTTTGGTGATGCCAGCTCTGTTATTAACCATCCTAATGGGAGCAGCTGATGAAACTGAGAGGCTGGATCCTCTAGGAGGATCTTGCTAGAACTAACTTCACAGTGAGATTGCAGGGAAGTGACAGCATGTACCCCCAGAGATTTACTGTGTGCTTTGAAAGACAGCTGACTGAGTACAATGTAGTTTCTGTTTAAGTAACAAAACGGCTTTCTTCCAGCTTTGAAATCTACTGTTGAAAAATTTGATTTGGTTCCCACCCAATAACACTTCAATTTCTAAAATGATCAATCCTCCTCTGAAGGGAAGCTAAACTTTTGAATCAATGAGAAACTTCTTAGTAATCACATATTCCAATAAAACCCCTCCCTTCTGGTTTTGGAGTGGTGTCTCTTTGTGCCTCTTGAGGACACTTGACAGGATGAAACACTCAAAAAGCTTCAGGGAACAACCATTCTAACAGCTGTCCTACACAAATGACAACCAGACTCCTTGAATTTCTAGAGAAAGATGGGATTTCTTTCCTGATAGGTTGTGATATACATTAGAAAACAACTCCTTGAATTAAATAGCTTGGATCCAAGGAACCTGGTGGGCTACCATCCATGGGATTGCAAAAGAGTTGGACATGACTTAGCAACTAAACAACAAGAAGAAGAACAAAGCAGGAAGGGGACATCAGGGCCCCATTCCATTGTCGTCACTCTCACGGGTTAGAGGGAATGATGGCTGCACCTCACAGATGCTCATGCAAACAGTTCCACTGAATCTCTGCCAAGTCCAAACCCGTCTAGGAGCGTGGTATGCTTCTTCCAGGAAACTTGACTCTGCTAACATCGGTGATTTGCAGGCATAAAATATACAACAGATGATTGTTCAAAGACATATCAGTTGTCTCTCACTCTCAGGCAGGGTACCTCAGTAAATGCACGGAGCCCTTTTATCTATTATTGAGATGACGATATAAAACAAAGGGGCGGATACTTTTATCATTTGGCCTAGGAAGTGAAATGGACTGGAGCTCCAGGCTACTGGGCTCGGCTCACTCCAGGATATAACTGCAGCAGCCAGCCTGCATGGGATCTTGCCATGTAATCCCAGGGATGACCAGGCACCCCAGGCCCAGTGAGGCCAGAGGCTCTGCAGGGCTTGTCCCCCACCCGACCCCGGGCTCAGGACTACGTTGCAGAAGAGTGGCCTGTGAATGTGAGAAAGAGAATCCAAGGGAACTTCCCCCAGCTGCCCTGCTCCCAACTCACATCATCTTTCTTTTAATAAAGATAGCCATGCTTGGAAAGGGGAAATAGGACCTCAAACTATACAGATAAAGTTTTAAATTTTTTTTAAAAAGGGCCATGTGCAACAGACTCACAGACTTAGAGAATGAATTTATGGTTGCTGGGGGGAAAAAAAGGGGGAAGAGATAGGAAGTTTGGGATGGGACACGTACACACTGCCATATTTAAAATGGATAACCAACAAGGACCTCCTGCACAGCACAGGGCACTCTGCCCAGTGTCACGTGGCAGCCTGGATGGGAGCAGAGTTTAGGCAAGAATGGAGATAGCTGTACATGTTTGGCTGAGTCCCTTGGCTGCCCACCTGAAACCATCACAACATCGTTGATTGGCTACACTCCAACATAAAATAAAAAGTTTAAACTGAAAACAGAAGAAAAAATGGACCATTTGCTCTTCCCCCACTTCCAGTCCTCTACAAAGGCAACTGCTAGCAACATTTCTTGCACATCCCTCCAGTAAAATAGTACACATAACTACATATATTTGCATATGCTTTTAAAATATTCAATTAAGGTTATATTTATAAAGAGAAATATATATGGCTCACACCTGGGTCTCCTGGATTTCAGCAGATTCTTTACTGTCTGAGCCACCAGGGAAACCCTTATATAGAGAAATGTATACGTATAAATATCTAAGTTCAGTTCAGTCGCTCAGTCGTGTCCGACTCTGTGCAACCCCATGAATTGCAGCACGCCAGGCCTCCCTGTCATCACCAGCTCCCAGAGTTCACTCAGACTTACGTCCATTGAGTCAGTGATGCCATCCAGCCATCTCATCCTCTGTCGTCCCCTTCTCCTCCTGCCCCCAATCCCTCCCAGCATCAGAGCCTTTTCCAATGAGTCAACTCTTTACATGAGGTGGCCAAAGTATTGGAATTTCAGCTTTAGCATCATTCCTTCCAAAGAAATCCCAGGGCTGATCTCCTTCAGAATGGACTGGTTGGATCTCCTTGCAGTCCAAGGGACTCTCAAGAGTCTTCTCCAACACCACAGTTCAAAAGCATCAATTCTTCGGCACTCAGCCTTCTTCACAGTCCAACTCTTACATCCATACATGACCACAGGAAAAACCATAGCCTTGACTAGCTGGACCTTTGTTGGCAAAGTAATGTCTCTGCTTTTGAATATGCTATCTAGGTTGGTCATAACTTTCCTTCCAAGGTGTAAGTGTCTTTTAATTTCATGGCTGTAATCACCATCTGCAGTGATTTTGGAGCCCCCAAAATAAAGTCTGACACTGTTTCCACTGTTTCCCCATCTATTTCCCATGAAGTGATGGGACCAGATGCCATGATCTTCATTTTCTGAATGTTGAGCTTTAAACCAACTTTTTCACTTTCCACTTTCACTTTCATCAAGAGGCTTTTTAGTTCCTCTTCACTTTCTGCCATAAGGGTGGTATCATCTGCATATCTGAGGTTATTGATATTTCTGCCGGAAATCTTGATTCCAGCTTGTGCTTCTTCCAGCCCAGCGTTTCTCATGATGTACTCTGCATAGAAGTTAAATAAGCAGGGTGACAGTATACAGCCTGATGCACTCCTTTTCCTATTTGGAACCAGTCTGTTGTTCCATGTCCAGTTCTAACTGTTGCTTCCTGACCTGCATACAGATTTCTCAAGAGGCAGGTCAGGTGGTCTGGTATTCCCATCTCTTTCAGAATTTCCCACAGTTTATTGTGGTCCACACAGTCAAAGGCTTTGGCATAGTCAATAAAGCAGAAGTAGGTGTTTTTCTGGAACTCTCTTGCTTTTTCCAATGATCCAGGGGATGTTGCCAATTTGATCTCTGGTTCCTCTGCCTTTTCTAAAACCAGCTTGAACATCAGGAAGTTAACGGTTCATGTATTGCTGAAGCCTGGCTTGGAGAATTCATGCAAAGATGGGCTCAATAAAGAACAGAAATGGTATGGACCTAACAGAAGCAGAAGATATTAAGAAGATATTAAGAAGTGGCAAGAATACACAGAAGAACTGTACAAAAAAGATCTTCATGACCCAGATAATCACAAAGATGTGATCACTGACCTAGAGCCAGACATCCTGGAATGTGAAGTCAAGTGGGCCTTAGAAAGCATCACTACAAACAAAGCTAGTGGAGGTGATGGAATTCCAGTTGAGCTATTCCAAATCCTTAAAGATGATGCTGTGAAAGTGCTGCACTCAATATGCCAGCAAATTTGGAAAAAATATCTAAGTATTTATATATAAATCTATATATATGCTATTCTTGAGTTTTTCCTTAATGTATTGAAGATAATTTCATATTACATGCATCTATTTTTATTTTTTATGTTTTGCTTTCCTTTTTTATTGTGGTCAAGTACACATGACATAAACATTACCATCTTAAGAGCACAATTCAGTGGCATTACATACATTTGCAACACTAAATCTGTAACCATGTGCAACCATCACCACTATCCATTTCCACAAGTCTTCATTATCCCAAAACGAAATTAAATAATAACCCATTAAACAAGAACCTCTTCTCTCCCCTAAGCCCCTGGTAACCTTTTATGAATTGTCTATTTCAGATACCTTATGCAAATGAAACCATACAATGCTTGTCCTTTTGCGTTTGGCTTCTTTCACTTTAGCACAATGTTTCTGAGGTTCATCCACGTTATCATGTGTCAGGATTCCATCCATCCTAATGGCTGAGTAATATTCCATTGTATGGATAGACAATATTTTGTTTACCCATTCACTTGTGATGGACACTTGGGTTGCTTCTACCTTTTGGCTACATACAAGTATTGTTGCTTAAATTTCTTGGTGCATATAAGCTGAAGTGGAAGTGTTAGATTATATGGTAAGTCTGTGTATAACTTTTTAAAATTTTTATTTATTTTTTAATTGAAGGATAATTGCTTTACAGAATTTCATGGTTTTCTGTCAAACCTCAACATTGTGTATAACTTTTTGAGGAACTACCAAACCATTTTCTATAGTGGTTACATAATTTTATACATCCACCATAAATATATAAAGATTCCACCCTCCTACTTCGTTGGTGGGAATGTAAACTGATGCAGCCACTATGGAAAACACCATGGAGTCTCCCTGTGTGTGTCTCCCTGTATGAGTCTCCCTGTGTGTCTCCTTGGGTGTGTCTCCCTGGGTGTGTCTCCCTGTGTGTCTCCCTGTGTATGTCTCCTTGTATGAGTCTCCTTGTGTGTGTCTCCTTGTATGTGTGTCTCTCTGTCCAAATCTCCATCTTCTTACAAGGACACCAGTCACAGTGGATTAGGATCCTCTCTAATGTCCTTATCTCAACTTGATTACATCTGCAGAGACCCTATTTCTAAATAAGAACACATTCATAGATACAGGAGGTTAGTCAACATATGTTTTGGGGGAGACATGATTCAACCCATAGCAGATGTCTAAATCCAGAAACCACCTCCAAAATCTTACCTTTCCAACATATTCTTCACTTTGTCACTTGAGCAATTTTTTCCCTAAATTATAAGACTGTCTTCCCATGCTCTCAGAAACCTGTTGCAGCTCCAGCCACCTGCAGGCTCAAACCCAAACCCGTTAGCACAGAAGGGCCTCCACTACCCAGCCCTGTCTAATTTCTGCCTCTTCCCTCACTACTTCCTGTCCATGTGCTCTGCATCCCAGGAGCTCCCAGTCATCTGCCCTTCCCCAAACATAGACTGCACTTTGACTTCTTTCTATGCCCCAAATGTCCTTCAATCCTCGCCTCTACCTCCTGAACTGTTACTCATCCTTCAAGTCCCAGAGGTTAAACTGATTTCCTTGAGGAGTTTAAAAAATATAGTAATTTGGGGCTTCTCTGGTGGTCCGGTGGTTAAGAATTAGCCTTGCAGTGCAGGGGACACTAGTTCAATCCCTGGTCCAGGAAAAGCCCACGTGCCGCAGGGTACCTAGGCCTGTGCAATCCACTACCGAGCCCATGCTCTGGAGCCCACAAACCACAACTGCTGAGCCCAAGGGCAGCAACTGCTGAAGCCCAAATTCCCTAGAGCCTGTGCTCTGCAATGGGAGAGGCCATTGCAATGAGAGGTCCTCAGTGAGATACCACAATCAGGGAGTGAGAGAGTAGCCCCTCACTGGCTGCAACTCAAGAAAGCCTGTGCTCAGTAACAAAGACCCAGTGCAGACAAAGATAAATACATATATACTATATGTATGTCCATATAGCAATTTGGTGATGTTAATTGAGGAAAAATCTGAGAACTTGTTCCCAGAGGAACTAGTGGCACAAAATTCAGGAGTAGCTTCTTCCTTGTGTGGAGGGGAGCTGCAGGGCACATACAAGCCAGACCCACACAGCGCTGTAAGGAAGAACTCACAGTTTTGCACACCCTATCTCCACCCCATGCCCCTTGTCTACCCGGTTCTATTCCTGTGCTTTCCATCTCAGTGAATGGCTCCACTGTCCATCCTGTAGACAAGTAAGGAACTTCAGTGTCACACTTCACCCTTAAGCTCTCCATCACCTCCCAGGTGGCACCAGTGGTATAAAGAATCTGCCTGCAATGCAGGAGACACAGGAGATGTGGGTTCAATCTCTGTACTGGGAAGATCCCCTGGAGTAGGAAATGGCAACCCACTCCAGTATTCTAGTATTCTTGCCTGGAGAATTCCATGAACAGAAGAGCCTGGCGGGCTACAGTCTATGGGGTCGCAAAGTATCAGATATGACTAAGCACATACACACCTCTACTTCTAAATTCAAAATTATATCCTGTGGTTTTTATCTTCTGAACTGCACTCAAAGGTCCAGGTATTTCTACCACCATCTCAGTTTAATATTCCATCATCTATCACTGGTTACTTAACTGCTCTGCCATTTCCACTCCTGCCCTCCCACACTGCGGCTGAGAGAGCCTTCGAAATGGAAAGCAAATCATGTATATTACACACACACACACACACACACACACACAGACACTTGTTCTTAAAACCTTTAAACACATTCCCACTGTACTAAGATCAGAAAATAAAAACAAAACAGGAATGCCCAGCAATGCCTACCAGGCTCTACATAGCTCGCATAAATGCCTCCTCTTCAGACCCATACTGACTTGTTCAGCCCACCCTCATTCAATGCCACACTGGCCTTTTCTTGCTTCCTGGAACATGCTCCCTCATCCCTCAGACTCTTTGTTCTTGGTGTGTCATCTCTCTGAAATGCTCTCCTCTCGCCTTGAACTAGGTTCAAATCAGATCCCAGTTTATCAGATCTCCACTGAAGCATCACTTTCTCAGTATATCCCTATCCTTCCTGAATAAGTCAGATTTCCCTTTGTAGCCTCTCCATTACTGTGATGCTCTTATTTTTTGTGCACAAACTATAAATAGTTTCTGTGTTAGCGTTTCATTGTTTATCTGATGCATAGTTCTCCCTATACTATACTACAGATACTCTACTATATACTGTACTATACTATATACTATGCTACACTATACTATACCATAAGCTCCATAGGGCAGGCACTGAGCTTCTGTCTTATCACTTAGATCCTAGGTAACAGGGGTACAGGAAATATTTGCTGAACGGATGAATGACTAATTGTAAATGAAGAACCGAACTCCTCGAGCCATTGTTCTTGCCCCAGTGCCCACGTGGTTGAAATTCCTGCTCCGAAGAACAGGGAAGACCATTTTTCCTGGGGAATGTATAAAGGAAAACGTTATGGATCACTCAAGTTGTCATAAAAGAATCTCAGTAGGCAGCCACTGCCCCTGCAAGGACAGTGAGTGAACACACCACGTGGGCCTGCCCCCGAGCAGGCACGAGTGGGAAACGCTTCCCAAACAAGTTAGATAAAACTGTTCAGTGAGGTAATTTGCACTGATTCATTCACTGGAACACTGCAGGGATGTCTTCCAAGAATCATGATTTCCATTCCAGCACAGGTAGTGTTTCTTCTAAAGAAAATGCCAAACAGGCTTGGCTGCCTCTCCAGGCACCTGGTTGAAGACAGACAGAAAAGTGATGCACAGAAAATAGAAAAGGACCTCCTTTTTCCTCATTCATTCTGCCAAATGAGCATACAGCCTTTTCACTAAAACTCAGGTAATTTGGGCAGAAGTAAAAAGAAGAAGGGGTGGTAGCAATGATAATGAGAATAATGCTGACGCATGAGGCTACCATTTACTGAGCTCTCTTTATGGGTCAGGCTCAGTGCAAAACACCCTCCAGGTATAATCTCATTTAATTCTTAGAGACACTATCTTCTTCTGATTGCCTGAGGAATGAATGGTTCAAAGAGTTTAAATGACTTGGCTAAAATCCACATCAAGGAAATCATAGCCCAGCATGGAGCCCAGAGCCTCAGACTAGTGTTCTATGACTTCAGTGGCATATGGATTATAAACTGAGTAAATCACCTACCTGCTGCCCCACCTCTCCCACCATCTAGCTCAGTTAGTCCTCCTACAGTGAAATTAGTGAATAGAACCCATATCTGAATGATAATTGTGTGCCTAGAAACATGGTTAATCCTCACAACAGCTGTCCAGAATATTGCTACTTTCCAATTTTACAAATAAAGAAATGGAGACCTGGGGGAAGGTAATAATATGCCTACAGACACATAGTAAGTCCCCATCCTGGTAGCTGAACCCAAGACTCTGACTCTGAGGCTTCTGTTCATTTGATCCCCTCTCTTATATAACAGACCCCGCTTCTGCTTGTAGCCAGTATCTCTCTCAGTCCCAAGAAGAGGTTCCCAGGAACACCTCCAAAAAAGAGATTAGTGAACTGAGACCCAAATTAATGGAGAAACTGATGTCTAGTTTTTTTCAAGCCAGCCTGTTTGCTTTGCATTCATGGCAGGTGCTGACAGTAACAATTACTCCGCTCTATTTCCAGGGACTCAGAACTAATTCAAATATCCAGTCAGAGATCACTTAGCAAAATAAAGACTTTGTATTAAAATCACAGGTCTGATTTAAATTAATTCTCTGTGATCTATCTGTCTATTTGGGGAGATCAGAAACCGTAACAGGATCTTCCCCACAAAGCTGCTTTTTCTGCTCCCAGTGCAAGCTTATCTCATGACACAACCTGGAAAAATGAGCTGAAATTACTACTGCTGGGAGGCTGAAACTGCCCTCCAGATTTCTAAAATACCTTCCCTCTGAAGTTCTAGAAAGCTGTCAGGTTTGCAGATCTTTGTCCCCAGACGCCTCAGAGCCAGAGGAAGCCTCAGAATGATGGCTCTTTGAGCAGGTTGAATTACATCTGCTGAGAAAGAAAAGTTGCCAAAATACAATCGAGAAATTCCATCGGTGTTTCACTGACAAAAGATCTCTTCCATTATGACTTCAATTATTCTTTCAGAATTTCTGATTAAAATATAATCACTTTCGCATAGGTCCATAGGAGATAGGATTCTGGAAAAGAAATGACTCGTTCTGCATAGAAATAAAAGTTACAGAGTTTTAAAAGATACAAGAGAGAGTTAGTGATATGGTATTTGGGCAGGACCTCAGGGTGTAAAATCCTCATACTGTCTGACACACTGCACCCCAAAACACACCCCATGATCAAGAAGAGGGCTCATGTGTCCACTGCAGGAAACTCCACGAGGGCAGGAATCGTGGCCTCAAGTGGAGGCTGGCATTTAATAAATGTCTGTAAGTATTTATGGAATGACCAGCTAAGTGGCAACAACCCAAATATCCATCAATAGGGAATGCTGGAATACATTAAGGCAGAGCAAGACCTTGGAACAAAGGTCAACTCTAAAATAGACGCCACAGTGAAAAGAATAAAAGCCCTGGAAGAGTGAGTGTGAGTGTGTGTGTCTGTGTCTGTGTCTGTTGTGGGCATAGCTAAGGGTCGGGAAAAATGCACATCAAGCTGTTACCAATATTATATTCAGGGATTGGAAAGAAAAGAGGGTTGAGGGACTGAAAGCTTCCCGCTGTTTATACTGGTCTGTTGGGTGTCAGTTTTTAGCCATCACTCTGTCTTACATTTGTGATTAAAAAGCATATCAAGAATACAAAAACTGAAATCTGTTGCCTGTTGACTTATCGACTGAGATCTCAGCTGCACAAGCTTCCAAGTTCCCAGCTCCCTGAAAGTGCAGCATCCCTTGGCATGGATCCTTCTCTCTGGTGCTCCGGGAGTTCCAGGTTTGAACATCAGCGGGGCTTGGCTGCCAGCCCAGGACAAGGCTGATTCGTGGGCGAGGATGGAGGCTTACGAAACACAAGGCTGAGCCCTGGTCAATCATTTTGCGTGAAGCATCAAAAATCAATTTATCCACCTGATGTACCTGTAAAAACTCGTGTAAGTGACCTGTCACTGGGATTTTGAGATGAAGCTCCGGGGTGAGTGACCCTAACCAAAAATTCAAGAGTGAACTTATTTGATCCACTGGGGAGGGGCTTTCTGTAAGAAATGCTTATTCACGTGGGAAGCCCTGGCAGCAAAGTGTAGCCACTGCTGTGACGGGTGGCAGGGCAATACCAGGTAGGGTAGCTTCCACCTCCTTTCCCTTCTTTCCTCTGTGACCAGCCCTCCAAACCCTTCACAGGACTTCACTGCCCCCTGTTCCCAGAGATCACACCACTCTGCTCCTTACTCTTCAGTGACCTCAAAATCACCTTGAGTTCTTCTCCTCCCTCCACAGTAGGCTCTGGTATAAAATACTAGTTGGTTACCTCCTGACTATTTAAAATAAGCACTACAGCCCTCCTTTTGTCTATTTGAAGAAGTCTACTGCCAGTTATGAGGGACAAATAGGGCATTATAAAACTATGTGCTTAGAGGAATTGCAAAACCATTAAGCAGTGGTTCCAACTTTGGTACTGATGCTCTGCAGCTGCTGCTAACTCACTTCGGTCGTGTCCAACTCTGTGCGACCCCATAGACGGCAGCCCACCAGGCTCCGCCGTCCCTGGGATTCTCCAGGCAAGAACACTGGAGTGGGTTGCCATTTCCTTCTCCAGTGCATGAAAGTGAGAAGTGAAAGTGAAGTCGCTCAGTCATATCCGACTCTTAGCAACTCCATGGACTGCAGCCCACCAGGCTCCTCCATCCATGGGATTTTCCAGGCAAGAGTACTGGAGTGGGGTGCCATTGCCTCTACATGCTTGCAAAACCCCTGTCCCTAAAGATGCCTAACACTGATGTGTGTTCACATAAAATGCTTTATGTACATCTAAATTTTTTCACATGTAATATAGATTAGTCAGATCAATGGAAGATTTTAAAAAATCTACCAATGTAGAAAGCTAAAATAGTACTGACCGTCCAATTAACTGCATTCCAGTAATAACATAGGGAGTCTGAAAAGAACAGAAAATAAGTGGAGAGACCAAGAAGGGGAAAAAGTATGTAGCTTTTTATGCCTAAAATTAGGTTCAAATGTTTTAGACAATATTCTAATTAAATATTAATTTTATCATCCATGAGTGCATATTGGAAATATAGCTCATTGGCTTTCCCTTAGAAGCCCCCAAATCAGCATTTAATATTTAGAAATCGTAGAAAAAAGAGACAATAAAATTCCTCTGTCATTAGGGGCTTCTCAGGAGGTGCCGTTGGTAAAGAATCTGCCTGCCAATGTAGAAGATGCAAGATGCAGGTTTGATCCCTGTGTCACGAAGATCCCCTGGAGGGGGAAATGGCAATTCACTCCAGTATTCTTGCCTGAAAAATTTCATGGACAAAGGAGCCTGGTGGGTTACAGTCCATGGATCTCAAAGAGTCACGCAGGACAGAGCAACTGGGCACACATTCTGTCATTACATAAAACACAAAACATGAACCAAATGAGTAGCCGAATGGAAAACACTATCAGTGGCAGATGGAAGAACTTAACATAAAAGTAGTCCAGGGCAACCTCTAGACATCTGAGATGGAGGAAGTATCCCAAGGTCCTTCCTGTCCATATTCCCTAAGGCATCTCCTGCAGCACAGGCTAACAGCAAAGCTGTCGAGGGAGGAGAAGCAGAGTCAGGATGCAGCCCTAAATCAGATTTGGGGTAGAGGATGCAAGAAGGGATGAGGTCATGCAGGGACCATGATCTTAAACCTGGCCAGATTTGGGGACAGGCAGGACTTAACAAGAACCCAGAAGGGATAGGACACCACGGGTATCTGATGGCCTCCTTTCCTCCCTGCAAAGTTTCTTTGCTTTGCAAATAGCAGGCCCACTCTAGCTAGATAGGAGCATACCTGCTATTCCATGTGCTCAGTCGAGTCTGACTCTTTGCAACCCCATGGGCTGTAGCCCACCAGGTTTCTCTGTCCATAAGATTTCCCAGACAAGGATGCTGGAGAGGGTTGCCATTTCCTACTACAGAGGATCTTCCTGACCCAGGGATTGAACTTGAGTCTTTCATGTCTCCTGCATTGGCAGGTGAGTTCTTTACCACTAGCACCAGCTGGGAATCCCTAGGAGGAGGATGAAAGGGAATTCTTGGAAGGATTCTGGAGCATCTCATGAGCTGCGTTATAGCGGAGGAGCCTGGAGTCTTCTTTATAAATTTCTACATTCATACAATGTGGTTCTTGCTGAACTGCAATGCGACTCTGATGTTTACCATCTGAAGTTGGCACAGCCTCCATGGGTCAAGGGCTCAGTCCCCAACAAGACCGTCCTCAGACACCAGCCACAAGCTCTGGGGTCCCAGGCCACCTGCATTCCTGAACAACTGGCTACAAATTCAGAAGTTTCTTATGAACCATTAAGGTTGAATAATTCACTAGAATAATCCATAGAACTCAGGGAAAAAACTAGGCTCACAACTGCAGTTTTATTTTAAACTCGGGGAGGACTAACCAAATGAATAGACATACAGGGCAAGGTCAGAAAGGGACTCCAATGCAGAGCTTTTGTGTCCTTCCCTAGGTGGTACTAGTGGTAGGCTGCCTGTCAATGCAGGAGACCTAAGAGATGTGGGTTCGATCCCTGGGGTCAATGCAGGAGACCGCTAGAAGAGATGTGGGTTCATCGAGCCTGGTAGGCTGCAGTCCATGGGGTTGTAGAGTTGGGAAGGACTCCTTTCAGCATTGGAGAAGGGAATGGCAACCCACTCCAGTGTTCTTGTCTTGAGAATCCCAGGGAAGCTGAGGGCAGCAGCAGCAGCAGCAGCCGTGCCTGGAGAATCCCAAGGACAGAGGAGCCTGGCGGGCTACAATCCATGGGGTTGCAAGGAGTTGAACATGATGGTAGTGACTTAACACACACATCCCCTGAGGACAGGGCACACCATCCTTCCCAAACATCTGTGTTCACCAACCAGAAAACTCATCCAGTCTGGGAGTCCAGAGTTTTTGTTGAGGTTATATTTGACAGAAGTGATTGGCTGAATTATCAGCCATGTGATTGAACTTGAACTCCAGCCCACTTGCCCAGAGTCACTCGGCCCAATGCCCAACCTTCTAATTACATGGTTGAGCTTTCAGGTGTGACCAATCCCATCTGCAGTCATTTGAGCATAAACTCAGGTGTGGTCCAGTTGGCCACCATGAATAATGAAGATATACCTGCCACTTGAGATCTCATAGGAGGGTAGAAGCTCCCTCCCAGGAACTGAGCATGCATGCTAAGTCCTTTTAGTCATGTCCAACTCTGTGCGACCCTATGGACTCTAGCCTGCCAGGCTCCTCTGTCCATGAGATTCTCCAGGCAAGAATACTGGAGTGGGTTGCCATGCCTTCCTCTAGTAGATCTTCCCAGCTCGGGGATCGGTCCTGCATCTCTTGCAGGTCCTGCATTGGCAGGCAGGTTCTTTACCACTAATGCTATCTGGGGACAGAGGCCAAATTCTCTATTACATAACATCTCTCCATGCCCTGCCTCTGGTTCTGCATTTGTTTTCTCAAGAGAACAAATCTTATTGGGCCAGGATGGGCCCAGAATTCACTGTTAGTTTAATAAACCAGAGACCTAAGAGGCCAGGGCAAAACTGCTGGGATAAAATGCTGCAAGGGAGGTTTGGGAGAGAAAGGGACAGGCAAACCCCCTGTCTCTATGAGTGTCTACTAAACTCTGAGTAACAGCACCAAATCAAGCATCCAGCAGTCTGAAATCAAGATTCTAGCCTTAGTATTTCCTAGAAAAAAGGGTAGTTTTTATATTATTAATGGAAGAATTAAATATATCCTTAGAACCTTGTCAGAGTTGAAATAAGCATTATAAAACCTGTCAGAAGCATGATAGAGAAGGCTAGAACTTTGTATGAGACAATGTATTTCATTAAAATGAAGACATTTTCTTCAAATAATTGAAACCTTCTTCGATATTGCTACAGCAGTAGCAAGAATGTATTGATTGTGTGAAGTTCCGAAATTATATTTGATCCTCAACTTTATAAAATAACTTCAGAAATTTTATACTAAGGAAACACCCATTACTCTGAAGAATCTAAATTCAAAAACAGGTAAGGATGAAGGGAGAAGATTGCATGTTTGAACGCTTGAAACAAATTTGGGGTAAATTTATAACAAAGAAAGCTGAAATGGTGAGATGGCATTGTCCTGCCTGAATGCACAGAGACAAATTAATACCATACAAGGATGGAGAAATCTCATGAAAGTGCTAGTATCTGAAGGCAGAAGGTTCTTTTTGCTTCAAATCTTGTCAATTATTTGTCCCACAGAAACGTATGCGTGGTCAGCCCATAAAGTGAGTAGATAAGGAAGCAGTATTTCCCTTTCAGAGACAACTGGACACAGCACACTTGGATGCTCAGAATCTCATTATGTTTGACACGCTTTTCTTTTCCAACTTGTCAAGTGCACTTGGAAGTTAAGATTGATGATGTCCATGTGGGACTGCCTGAGCTCCTCCACTTTTGCACTGGTTTATCTAACCTTGACCTGGGCAGCCACTGTCAACCTTAGCACACAAACGAGATTTGGGCAGCTTCCTTCTCAATACTATAGTTACAGAGGACCATCTGTGTTTTTCCCCTCATTCTAATTTTGAGGAATAAGTACCAGGTTTCTCTTCTTACAAGTCCAGAGGCTTGTTGGCTGGTCAAGAGGTTGGCCAGGTGGGAAAGCTAAAGAGTGAGGACCAGGGCAGATAAAAAGCAGGGGTGGCAGTAACGCAGTTTCTCATTTGGCCTCGGGCAGCATTGCACAGTGGGTGGGATTTACCTTCAAACAGATACAATCACATCACCTGTTTCTTTCTGCAAGCAGGCTGGTTCTAACCTGTGCGTGCACATAGAAAATAAAATACACGTTGGGGAAAAGCAAAGCAATTGCAGAAAGCCAGGAGGTCGGAGGGTTCTGCCATTGGTCAGATCCTCAACAGTGTTGTATCTTTCCCTGTTTTTGTTTTGTTTTGTTTTTTGCCACACCACGCAGTTTGCAGGATCTCAGTGCCCCAACCACGGACTGAACCCAGGTCACGGCAGTGAACGCTCCAAGTTCTAACCAGCAGACCACCGGGAGCTCCCAACAGCGCTCTGTCTTGACCCCACACCGCTGATCCCACAGCTTCTGTGGACACAGTTGCCAGCTTCCTCACAGTATCCATCCATCCCAGAAGGGCAGGCGAGAGCTTCCTCGGCGTGCTCTATTAGGGATTCCCTTCACATACATATTTCACAGGCTCCTGGTCATCTTCACAATGGAAAAGTTAAAAAAACTAGCCCCATCTGGCTATTTTGAATGCTTACCTTTTAAAATATTTTATAAGAAATGGTATTTTAAAATAGCACTCAGCAAGATTAAAATCTCACAATCTCATTATTCAAGTTTTTACAAATATGCCAACAAAGCATTACCTTGCTCCAAATGGCTCAAAGAGCCGTTACAAGTGGATCTTGTTCTTTTAACCTTCCTGTAAGTATATTTCTATTACTGCTCAAAACTATGTTAATGTTATAATAGTTCTATACTGCCAGCTAATGTGATGCATTGTGAAGTATGAAGGACTGAGTAATTTCCAGACTATGGGACGCAAATCTATTCTTAATGGGCACCTAAGTGTGTATTTATGTATTACCTCACAATAAATCACAGGAATGACCCAGAAGTCTATAAGCACATATTTGAAAACTCCTAACAGCTCCAGAAGCCGCAATAAATCTCACTATACAAATTAATATGAATGTTTCATTTGACTTACACAAGACAAATGTGTTTTAAATGCCTACAGGGGGAGGGGAAATCTAAGTATGTCACCTTTGAGTTCGTTTGTCAAAGGGAGGAAGGGAAAAAAGAAAGATGTGCCAAATTACTGAAAAATCTATTGGCTTAATTTTACTTCTCATAAATTAGATATTTTATACAAAAAAAGGAGACCATACTTTGAGGAGAAAATGTGAGTTAAGTATTGAGATAATTTAATTAATATCTGTTTGAAATATTTAGATTATTAGACTCAATCTGATGTGGAATGGCTTGAATCACTTGTATAAAATCCCATCAACTGTCCTTTGAGCATCTTTATCATTCTCTGTTCTAGGACTACTCCACTCTTGGCAAAATCAGTGGCAGCCATAAAATTTTGGTGCTTTTTTAACTCTCTATCCAGAAAGGTCTAGATTTTTTCTTTCTTGGAAAGAACTAAACTGATCCTGCTGATTGAAAACTAGCAATTGTCCTCCAGAAATTGCCTGTAGTGAATTGCAGCTCATTAGTTGTAAATAGTTTTTTTCAGTGGTGTGGATTCCTGCCCACTCTCTGGGTTTGTTCCTCCATAGGCCAGGATGTTAGAGAGGCAAGTCTCCTCCACTCCTTGTTCATAGCCGCAGAAGAACCTCAGCTTAGTTTTTGGATGGTTTCCACTGACTCCTCTTCTTTGACCCTCCACCCTCCTCCACCCTGCATGGTGTCCTGAAGCTCCCCAGGGACAGTGACCCCTAGACTTGATTAGTTTCACCATGAGAGGCACTGCCAGGAAATAGAGGGAGGAAGGAAAATGAGGCTGGTGTATCCATGCCCCTTGACATATTCTTGGTCTCTGTAGTTTGGCCAGGTCCCTGTACCAAAGGCCATGGCTCTCAATGGGAGGCCTTCTCCTCCAGCTTCAGTTCCTCCTTCTGGGTTCAAGCAATTTTCCCCCTCAAGCCAAGGGGTGACAGAAACATCCCAGGGTACTGCATTATCCTGTGGGGTTTTCTCTTAACCCTGCTCACACCTTTGTAAACAGCCTCCATGATAGTTTACTTTGTGTCAAGTAAACTTGACTGGGTCATGAGATGCCCCAATATCTGATTATCTAATAATAACATTATTTCTGTGTGTCTGCTGCAGTTCCAGAAGAGATTAGCATTTGAATTGGTGGGCTGAGTAAAGCAAATTGACCACCCCAATGTAGATGGGCATCACCCATTGAGTAATTGAGTAAAACAAGAAGACAGAGGAAGGCTGGCTTTGCCCTCCCTCTGCCTGACGACACAGCTGAGTCATCAGGCTTCTCCTGGTCTCACTGCTCCTGGCTCTCAGGAGATCTGGACCAGAAGCTACACCATCAGCCGCCTAGCTCTCAGGCCTTCCACCTATACCACTAGCCTTCCTGAGCCTCCAGCTTGCAGGTGGCAGATTGTGGACCTTCTCAGCCTCCATAATCACATGAGTCAATACCTTAGAATGTGTGTGTGTGTGTGTGTGTGTGTGTGTGTGTGTGTGTGTGCACGCACACTCACTAAGTTGCTTCAGTTGTGTCTGACTCTGCAACACCATGGACTGTAGCCCACCAGGCTCCTCTTGCCAAGGGATTTCCCAGGCAAGAATACTAGAGTGGGTGGCCATTTCCTACTCCAGGGGATCTTCCTGGCCCAGGGACTGAACCTGCCTCTCTGGTGTCTCCTGCATAGACAGGCAGATGCTTTACCGCTGTGCCGCCTGGGAAGCCAATACCTTAGCATAATGGGACTTCATTTGGAAATAGGGTCTTTGCAGATATCATTAGTTAAGATGAGGTCACACTGGGTCAGGGTGGACCCTGATCTAATGACTGGCATTCTTAGAAGAAGAGAAAACACAGACACACACACACAGAGAAGATGGCCATGTGAAGGTGGAGGCAGAAACCGGAGGGTCTCAGCTGTCAGACAAGGGAGGCCAAGCACTGCTGGCAACCAGAAGCTAGGGTGAGACTAAAAAGGATCCTTCCCCAGAGCCTGCAGAGGAATCGTGGCCTTGTTGACACCTTGAACTTGAAGTTCTAGACATCAGAACTTGAGGGAATAAATGTCTGTTCTTTTGAGCCACCTGGTTTGTGGCACTTTGTTCTAGAAGTCCTTGAAAATGAAAATGGAGGTGAGTGTTCTCCCACAACAGGCACTCGTGGCATCTCTTAGAACTTGATTGTCTCTTTCTGAGAGACTGTCCACACTTCAGCCATTTTAGCACGTGTCCCAGATCGATAACTGTTGTGTCTTCTTGTTGACCATTTCTCTGCGCCTGTGTCCCCCCAAGAGTTTCCATCTTTCTCTTTCTTCACTCCCAGTCTCTCATGCCTCCCTTTTCTCCACCCATGACCCTTTCCCCACTTCCTAGGAGACGACAAACATGGGTCACAAGAGTCCCATTAAAGAGAAGCCACCATGCCCAGGTATGCCCTGTTCCCTGAGGCCACAGACAGCAGCTCTGGTCAAGAGTTACCACCCACGTCACATTGTGGCTGCAGCCACGACCCTCCCAACATGTTAGCCAAGCAAAGACTGTGACACCTTGAGTTGACGTATATTTTTCTCCAAGTTGTCTTCTTCCCCTATAAAGCAGGTGATAGGAATGTACCTGAGTGGAACGCAACCAGCCTGAACCTTCTTGGATTTTGTGTTCCCAAATCCTGAGCCCGCCAAGCTGGGCAGAGCTTGAGGAAGTGGCAGAGGGCTCCAGAGAAGCAGGGTGATGCAGTGAGGGTCCTCCCGCTGAAGAAGAGGTTTCCTGAGATGAAGAAGAGAGTGGCAGGGATCTGGCACGCGCCCCTAGAGAGATAGTCAGACTGGTAGGGGAGAAGGGGCCCTGAGGGAGATGGTCAGTGGCAGCGAGCGCCCCAGCCTCCCCCCAACTCCATGCCCCAAGCACAGAGCTGAACAAGCCTTTGATCTGAATGGTGACCTGGTCAGCAGAGGAACTGGCGTGGCTGGAGACCCTTCCCCTTCCTGGCTCTGGTCACAACCCTGGGAGTGGAAGGAGTCCCTAAATGACCGGATGGTATTCCCCCAGCCTGGAAGTGAGAGGACTTTGGGTTTAGATTTGAATAAAAAATTAAAGTGATATTTCTTATACACTTGACTTTATGGCCTTAGCAGCACTGTCTGCCTCTTCATTTCAATGAGGATTGAGGTGGTTGAAGGATAGGTAAACCCTGCAGGTAAAGTAAGAGGAAGCCAACATGTCTTCTTCTAAATATATGCATGGCAGGAATGTGGGCATATGCTGAACAGAGGTACATGTTCTAGAATGTTCCTAGGGGCACTCTCCTTAACAGCCCCTAATCAGAAACTTCGCAAGGCCTACTGACAGCATCAATAAACTGTGATGTGTGCACTCCACGCCACAGTGCCCGCCATGAGGATGAGCAGTTTACAACTACACGCAAAGTGGACAAGCTGCAGGAACAAAATGCAGACTGAAAAACAGCTATGTGATTCTAAACTGTAAAAATAATCAAATGCATTTACGTTATTGGAAGGCAGGGGCATGGCTGTCCTTGGACAGAGGAAGGGACTAGAAGCAGACTTCTACGATGATTAGAGTTTACGAGAATGCCCTGAGCTGAACTCTCATGTATGAGAGTATTTTCTGTATGTATATTACCCTTCAGCACACAAAAAAATCAAGGTAAGGAGAGGGTTTCTGATAACATGAACAAAGATAAAGATGGAAACAGAGATACACTGGGACAGTGGGAGGCAGACAGGGATAGGAGGGGACCCGCACTGATGGACATCCTCCCTCCCCAAAAGCGTGTAGTGCATGGCTATCATACATGCGTGCTTAGTTGCTTCAGTCGTGTCTGACTCTTTTTTTTTTTTTTTTTTTTTTTTTTCATTTTATTTTACTTAGCTTTACAATATTGTATTGGTAACTCCAAGGACTGTGGCCCAACAGGCTCCTCTGTCCGTGGGACTCTCCAGGCAAGAATACTGAAGTGGATGGTCATGCACTCCTCCAGGGGATCTTCCTGACCCAGGGATCAAGCCCATGTTTCTTATGTCACCTGCATTGGCGGGCAGGTTCTTTACCACTAGCGCCACCATCACTGGGATACTAAATATACTGGCTTGGGGTGGGAGGTTTGGGGGTGAAAGGTACGCCATCTGAAAACATGTTATCTGGATTGGCATTCTACTTGCAAGGAAAGGTTGCGAAACTGGCAAGCCACCAATGTAGCTCCCAGCCTTCCCTTTCCTCTGAACAATGGTGCTAAAAGTTCTGACTTTTATAATGAGCAGAGCTGTGCAAACTGTCATGAATACCCAGCACATGAGAGAAGAACTTCTATATCCAGAGACAAACATTTGCACTGGTTCATTCCTGAGTGCGATAAAATATAAAACTTGCAGTGTTTCTCGGAGGGGAAAATGATGCTCATTCATAAGTCATAGAAATTTAATGACTGTTATAAATTGCTAAATAATTTTTTTTCCAAAACCACAATATTGCTGAAATTGTGTAGAGGCAAAGAAAATTGTGCTCAGGATAATTCCATTTTGGAAAGCTAGGTTATACCTCCCACTCCTGATGAACTAATTCAGCATCCCACCCAACCCCACATGTGGCACAAACAATCTTCAGATTTCTTAACAAAGGCCCCTAACATGGGTTTTTCTGATAACCAGAGAAATGTTATTTTAGCTGGGCACCTACAAGCCTCTGGAGGATAGGGTCATGAATTATTCATTGCTGGTGTTAATGTACATCAGAAGAGTATATATTTGGACACAACCCTCATTACTTCTCAAGCATTTTTTCCACTTGATTTATTCTTCTCCCTTCTGTGAATGCATGTTCATAATCTACATTACCAGTCCTCTAATGATGCCATGTCAGATCCAAATGTCACCTCATTATTTCTGACACGCACAGAACCCACAACAGTAAAACCCAATTATAGACTAGAAAAATCCCAGAAGACCTCGCTGCTACCACAGCTAATAAGCTTCGGCATCATGAAGCTTGGAGAGAGCCCCACATGGTGGGCACCTGTGCACACCCATCCTGGGCCCTTCCATTCACAGGAGCAGGGAGATCCAGTGTGCTAGACCTGGCTATTGAGAAACCAATCTGCACACCCTGGCAAGAAGCCATGGAATTCACCAGCATCAGCTTGATGACCAAAGTGTTGTGTTTTACTCTGACACATGAATCAGTTTCATTGACTGAATCAACCTGGCTGAGCTGGGACCATGTTTATGGATTTGGTGGAGAGATGGCCAGACGTGAGATTTGTCTATGACCTACATTGTAGAGGGGAGGCAGCACCATAACTTTTGGAAGGTTGTCATGGTTACACACATGGGGAAAAGAGATGTTGAGGAGAAGGTAGATGTCAGCTTGCCCTCCCTCTCCCCTCAAAGTGCATCCAGCTCTTTTCAGATGCCACCCTGCTGGCCAGCAGTCCAGGCCCTCCCCAGGCAAGACAACGGACTTCCACAGACTTCTCCCTCAGCCTCCAGATGGTCCCTCTCCAGCACAGGAACCTAAGTGGCAGTTTCTCAGAGTTCCCAGCAAACTCTGACCTTTCCACTGAGGTTAGTACTTCTGGAGGACCAGTTAATGACTCTTCTCTGACCTTCCATCTCTCCTTTCTGGATTCTCCTTCCAGCCTGAAGGACTGACCTGGCTTCAGGGGATTTTAAAGGACTCCTGATCAATGCAGGCAACCAGTGGGACTTCATCCCTTCAGCAAATATTTATCTAAAATCTCCCATGAGCCAAGCATTGGGGATCCCACAGGGAAAAGCCAGCCAGTCCCTGTCTTCCTGAGCCTGCACACTTAGGAAGGGGATGTAACCTGCTTACAAGGTCACAGGCTCTGGGCTAAGTGCTTTACATGAAGGATTTCATCTTTGTCAGGAAGCATTTAACAGGAGGCTTCCTGTGTGCTGTTTTGGATCTATAAGGAATTCCCTGCTCCTTATTAATTCCTGAATATTCAGGAATTAAGAAGAGAGGCAAGCCTCTCCCAGGACTGAGGAATCCAGGCATCTCCTTCATTAGTTTTTCTATATGGTGATAAGTACCCTCTTCCTTCTTGTGAACCATACGGTAAAAGTGATTGTTTACAAATCTCTCTCTTTTATATGTATTGCCTATGTTTTGTAAGTCTGGAATTTTAATCATTTTCTTTGCTGAGAATAACTACTTTGTAAGACAGTATATATGCACACACCATGTTGATTAAAACATCTTTGCTCCATCAGAGCTCTGATCCCCATGTCTTTCTTTCTCTCTCTCTCTCTCTCTCTCTCTCTCTCTCTCTCTCTCTCTCTCTCTCTCTCTCTCTCTCTCTCTCTCTCTTTTTTCAGGCTGATCCCCTGGAGTGCAGAGGCACTCTGTGTTCACTTTCCTGCCCGGGCTTCTAAGACCCTCTCGAGAAAGCGCTCTGCGTCCTCACCCCATCGAGAGGGCGCCTGAGGCCTCTGTGAACAGAGCAAGTCCCGTGTCAGGGGCTTTACTGGCTTTCTGTGTAAACCAAAGAATATCAGCCTCTTTCTCTCTCCTTTACTTTTTTATCAGTGGACTCTGGACCACCAGGTTCCGGTCCATTAAAGGACCTCAACAAGTGGTGCCCAGAACAGGAACTTGGTACACATAGGCAGATTCTCGGACGGAGTGACCCCAGGGCCAATGAGGCCGGTAAGTACTAAGACATGGGTAATATGGCTGGAAAGAAAGCCCCATCACTTTTCTACTTTACTTCATCACTTATTTAAAGTTCAGGGATCTAATGAAATGTATGCTGATTTTTTAGCTAGATTAGAAACTGCTATTTCCTGTACTATAATTGGAGAAAAAGCCAAAAGGCAACTAGAGAAATTACTTGCTTATGAAAATGCAAATCAGGAATGTCAAAAAGCTATAGCTCCAATTCGTGAGACAGGGACTATTATTGATAATTTGAAGGCTTGTCGCAATCTAGGATTAGAAACTCAAAAGATGCAAATGGTAGCTGAAAACAATAGCTGCTACCTTAAGAAAGGGAAATAAAGGATGCTTTACATGTGGAAATAAGAACCATTTAAAAAGGGACGGCCCTAAGGAAAAAAAAAGAGAGAGAGAGAAAATATATAAAAATAAAAAACCTCCAAAAATCTGCCTTCACAACCATAGAGGAATGCATTGGGCCAAAGATTGTAAGTACATTGAAAGAAAACCTATTCCGGAAAACTCCAAGCAGGGACCCCCCAAGTCCCCTTCAACAAAAACCTGGGGCAAATTCTATCTTTTATCTGAAACCCTCAACATCTGGCAGTGCTGCCATGGATATACCAGGTTTGTTTTTAGAATGAACTCTATTTAAATTCAAATTCACGTGAACCTAAAAATATTAAATATATATAATGTTTATTTAAATATAAATATAATTTAAATATAATAGTTTGCTAATCTAATTAAGACATATCTTGCGGCTGCTGCTGCCCTGCTGCTGCTAAGTCACTTCAGGTGCACTTAGTCCTGTCCGACTCTTTGTGACCCCATAGATGCCAGCCACCAGGCTCCTCTGGCCCTGGGATTCTCCAGGCAAGAACACTGGAGTGGGTTGCCATTTCCATCTCCAATGCATGAAAGTGAAAAGTGCAAGTGAAGTCGTTCAGTTGTGTCCGACTCTTAGCAAACCCATGGACTGCAGCCTACCAGGCTCCTCCATCCGTGGGATTTTCCAGGCAAGAGTACTGGAGTGGGGTGCCATTGCCTTCTCCAAGACATATCTTAAGTCATCAATATTACATAACATTTTTATTATGCCTAAGTTTAAGGTAAACTAAATTTGTCAACAAAAAGGTAACTATCAGATCAGATCAGATCAGTCGCTCAGTCGTGTCCGACTCTTTGCGACCCCATGAACTGCAGCACGCCAGGCCTCCCTGTCCATCACCAGCTCCCGGAGGTCACTCAGACTCGCATCCATCGAGCCAGTGATGCCATCCAGCCATCTCATCCTCTGTCGTCCCCTTCTCCTCCTGCCCTCAATCCCTCCCAGCATCAGAGTCTTCTCCAATGAGTCAACTCTTCACATCAGGTGGCCAAAATACTGGAGTTTCAGCTTTAGCATCATTCCTTCTAAAGAAATTCCAGGATTGATCTCCTTCAAAATGGACTGGTTGGATCTTCTTGCAGTCCAAGGGACTCTCAAGAGTCTTCTCCAACACCACAGTTCAAAAGCATCAATTCTTCGGCGCTCAGCCTTCTTCACAGTCCAGCTCTCACATCCATACATGACCACAGGAAAGACCATAGCCTTGACTAGGCGAACCTTTGTTGGTAAAGTAATGTCTCTGCTTTTGAATATGCTATCTAGGTTGGTCATAACTTTCCTTCCAAGGAGCAAGCGTCTTTTAATTTCATGGCTGCAGTCACCATCTGCAGTGATTTTGGAGCCCAGAAAAACAAAGTCTGACACTGTTTCCACTGTTTCCCCATCTATCTCCCATGAAGTGATGGGACCAGATGCCATGATCTTCGTTTTCTGAATGTTGAGCTTTAAGCCAACCTTTTCACTCTCCACTTTCACTTTCATCAAGAGGCTTTTTAGCCCCTCTTCACTTTCTGCCATAAGAGTCGTGTCATCTGCATATCTGAGGTTATTGATATTTCTCCCGGCAATCTTGATTCCAACTTGTGTTTCTTCCAGTCCAGCATTTCTCATGATGTACTCTGCATATAAGTTAAATAAACATGGTGACAATATGCAGCCTTGACGTACTCCTTTTCCTATTTGGAACCAGTCTGTTGTTCCATGACCAGTTCTAACTGTTGCTTCCTGACCTGCATACAGATTTCTTAAGAGGCAGATCAGGTGGTCTGGTATTCCCATCTCTTTCAGAATTTTCCACAGTTGATTGTGATCCACACAGTCAAAGGCTTTGGCATAGTCAATAAAGCAGAAATAGATGTTTTTCTGGAACTCTCTTGCTTTTTCCATGATCCAGCGGATGTTGGCAATTTGATCTCTGGTTCCTCTGCCTTTTCTAAAACCAGCTTGAACATCAGGAAGTTCACGGTTCACATATTGCTGAAGCCTGGCTTGGAGAATTTTGAGCATTACTTTACTAGCGTGTGAGATGAGTGCAATTGTTCGGTAGTTTGAGCACTCCTTGGCATTGCCTTTCTTTGGGATTGGGATGAAAACTGACCTTTTCCAATCTTGTGGCCACTGCTGAGTTTTCCAAATTTGCTGGCATATTGAGTGCAGCCCTTTCACAGCATCATCTTTCAGGACTTGGAATAGCTCCACTGGAATTCCATCACCTCCACTAGCTTTGTTCGTAGTGATGCTTTCTAAGGCCCATTTGACTTCACATTCCAAGATGTCTGGCTCTAGGTCAGTGATCACATCATCATGATTATCTGGGTCGTGAAGATCTTTTTTGTACAGTTCTTCTGTGTATTCTTGCCACCTCTTCTTAATATCTTCTGCTTCTGTTAGGTCCACACCATCTCTGTCCTTAATCGTGCCCATCTTTGCATGAAATGTTCCTTTGGTATCTCTGATTTTCTTAAAGAGATCCCTAGTCTTTCCCATTCTGTTGTTTTCCTCTATTTCTTTGCATTGATCACTGAAGAAGGCTTTCTTATCTCTTCTTGCTATTCTTTGGAACTCTGCATTCAGATGTTTATATCTTTCCTTTTCTCCTTTGCTTTTCGCTTCTCTTCTTTTCACAGCTATTTGTAAGGCCTCCCCAGACAGCCATTTTGCTTTCTTGCATTTCTTTTCCATGGGGATGGTCTTGATCCCTGTCTCCTGTACAATGTCACGAACCTCATTTCATAGTTCATCAGGCACTCTATCTATCAGATCTAGGCCCTTAAATCTATTTCTCACTTCCACTGTATAATCATAAGGGATTTGATTTAGGTCATACCTGAATGGTCTAGTAGTTTTCCCTACTTTCTTCAATTTCAGTCTGAATTTGGCAATAAGGAGTTCATGGTCTGAGCCACAGTCAGCTCCTGGTCTTGTTTTTGCTGATTGTATAGAGCTTCTCCATCTTTGGCTGCAAAGAATATAATCGATCTGATTTCGGTGTTGACCATCTGGTGATGTCCATGTATAGAGTCTTCTCTTGTGTTGTTGGAAGAGGGTATTTGCTATGACCAGTGCATTTTCTTGGCAAAACTCTATTAGTCTTTGCCCTGCTTCATTCTGTATTCCAAGGCCAAATTTGCCTGTTACACCAGGTGTTTCTTGACTTCCTACTTTTGCATTCCAGTCCCCTATAATGAAAAGGACATCTTTTTTGGGTGTTAGTTCTAAAAGGTCTTGTTGGTCTTCATAGAACCTTTCAACTTCAGCTTCTTCGGCGTTACTGGTTGGGGCATAGATTTGGATTCCTGTGACATTGAATGGTTTGCCTTGGAAACGAACAGAAATCATTCTGTCATTTTTGAGATTGCATCCAAGTACTGCATTTCGGACTCTTTTGTTGACCATGATGGCCACTCCATTTCTTCTGAGGGATTCCTGCCCACAGTAGTAGATATAATGGTCATCCGAGTTAAATTCACCCATTCCAGTCCATTTTAGTTTCGCTAATTCCTAGAATGTCAACATTCACTCTTGCCATCTCTTGTTTGACCACTTCCAATTTGCCTTGATTCATGGACCTGACATTCCAGGTTCCTATGCAGTATTGCTCTTTACAGCATCGGACTTTGCTTCTATCACCAGACACATCCACAGCTGGGTATTCTTTTTGTTTTGGCTCCATCCTTTCATTCCTTCTGGAGTTATTTCTCCACTGATCTCCAGTAGCATATTGGGCCCCTACTGACCTGGGGAGTTTCTCTTTCAGTATCCTATCATTTTGTCTTTTCATAACTGTTCATGGGGTTCTCAAGGCAAGACTACTGAAGTGCTTTGCCATTCCCTTCTCCAGCGGACCACACCCTGTCATATCTCTCCACCATGACCCGCCATTTAAGAGCGACCTCGCCTGCCCGCGACCGGCACGCCACTTAAGAGTAACTATATAAATACATAAATGATATAAAAACTTTTAGATAAACTCTATTAAAAATAATTATATTTTTAATAGAATAATCTGTTATTATAATCTAAAATGTATCTCTTAGGATTGGGATAACTTAAATTTCTAGAGTTGTACTAAACTAAAAAATAAAAGTTTATTAAATAGCTAGATCATTTCCAAATAAAATAAGATTTTAAAGCATTAATTACTAAACATTAACTTCCTCTTACAAAAGGTTTTTCTTACAGAAAGACTAAAGAGATTTTAAACTATTAATAAATATATAATGTATAATATATTGATATATATAAATATAAACATATATTTATATATAATAAATATATATTATAATATGATATAATAAATATATCCACCAATCTATAAAATGCTAATATACAAGACACTTCATAGTTGCTAAGGAAAAGTAAGATATATGCTTTTAATAAAAATATATAAGATATGAAAAACTCAGATATACATTCCACATTTTTCCTGGGGCCCACTGCTCATCTAACAGACAATACAATTATTAAAATAACCTGGAAATATGACAAGCCTATTTGGACAGAGCAGTGGCCCCAGATGAAAGAGAAATTACAGGCGGCTAAAGAACTTATAGATACACAACTAGAATTAAAGCATATTGAGGAATCTTGTTCTCCTTGGAACTCTCCTATTTTTGTCATAAAAAAGAATTCTAACAAATGGCATCTCCTAACAGACCTTAGAAAAGTTAATGCATCTATGAAACCTATGGGTGCATTACAACCAGGAATCCCATCACCTACCACTCTATTCCTCAAAATTGGCATATTATTATTATTGATTTACAAGATTGCTTTTTTAGTATACATTTACACCCTTTAGACTGAGTGAGATTCGCTTTCTCTCTCTCTTATCCTAATCATATTGGACCTCATAAACGGTACCAATGGACTGTACTGCCACAAGGGATGATGAATTCTGCCACCACGTGTCAGTACTACGTATGTAGCCAAAGCCCTTGAGCCTGTGAGAAAGCAATTTCCTAATTTTCTTGTTTTCTATGTGGATGCTCCATGTTCTCAGCTTAAAAACTGAACACATGTTTGATATAGCTCAACTATGCTTTAAAAACTAATCATTGCCCCTGAAAAAATTCAAACCTCTACACCTTACCATTACTTGGGGTTCATTGTTAATTGGCAATGCATTACTCCCCAACTAACTCAGATCCATACTGATAAATTATCAACCTTAAATGATTTTCAAAAGCTCTTAGGTGATATTAATTGGATTAGACCTTCTTTAGGCATTGCTAATTATCAACTGAATAACCTATTTAATACTTTAAAAGGAGATCCTGATTTAAATAGCCCTCTTTCACTTTCTCAAGAGGCACGAGAGGAACTCTGTTTGGTGCAAAATAAATTATGAAAACAATTTATTACTCGCATCAAAATAGATTTACCTCTAGAATTGTTTATATTCCCTTCTCCCCATTCTCCCACAGGACTTCTTGCCCAAAAAGAACACCCAGTAGAATGGATCTATACCCATTTTAGGGGAATAAAGTCACTTACACCCTACCTTGATTTAATTGCTCTAATCATTATCAATGGAAGAAATAGGACTAAAACTCTAATTGGCTCCAATTCTCATAAAATTGTAATACCTATCAATAAATCTCAATTTGAGAATGCTTTACAAACTTCTACCGATTTCCAAATAGCTTTTCTGGAATATTTTGGAGAAATTTCATTTCATTATCCTTCTGGTAAGCTGTGAAATTTCTTCAAAAATACTGAATTTATTATTTCTCATATTATCAGCTCACAGCCTATACCACAGGCCGAGGTCTTTTTATATAGATGGGACTAAAAATGCCAAAGCTTCATTCTGGCCTCTTAAAGAATATAAAGTCTTTTATACTAAATTTCATTCTGCTCAACAAAATAAATTATATGCTCTTATTTAAGTTATTTGCCTATATCTTCAACCCATCACACAAGGTATCAATCCTCATGGTTTACAACCTAATGAATTATGACAAATGGATGTAACTCATTGCCCTGAACTTTCTCCATTTTCTTTCCTAAACGTTTGTATAGAAACGAATTCCTCTTTTATATGGGCCACACCTCTTCGTGGTGAAGCTACACAACATGTTATACCCTGCCTATATTTGTAGACACTTTAAACAATTTTTACAATCTTTTCCTATTATATATATTACAGGTATTCTTTATAATCCATAGACACAAGACATAGTCAAACAAATACATCACACACTAAAGTTACAAATAAAAAAATTTAAAAAGGGGGAATACACAAGTACACTACTGTCTTCCTTATCTAAAACAGACTTTACTAGATTCCAACATATTTTCTAAACCTTTAACTATTGTTAATACAGCTTTATTTGTTTAAAGAATTTTAACCTCTTCTTAAGATTCGACCCAAGGGGGCCTCTGGCATTCAAAATGGAGATGAAACAAGAACCCCAGGAAGAAGAAATTCCAATACGGGCTATGTCTGCTCTAAAGATTTCCAGAAAGCATCGCCCTTGGCAGCATCACCCAGATGATCTCCCCACTTGGGGACAAATAAAAATCCTTACTAATCAAGCTGAAAATTTGGTCTCTCAACAGGGATTGCCTCCGAGTCCTGAATACATTGTCCTGCCAAAGCTCAGTCTTTTGGCCTGCCTTTCTTTGTGTGTAAACCATGTTTATAGTACTGAGACTTTAGGAAAGAACATTAAGAAAAGAACAAAGAACATTAAGCAAAGGGTTTACTTAATGGGGGGGGGGGGGGGGGGGGGGGGGGGGGGGCGGGGGGGGTGGTGGTGGAGGGGGCACGCTAAAGCGCAGGCGGCTGCTGGTGGGCGGCGCTAAAGCGCGGCCTAGAGGAGCCACCCCACGACACAGGTCAGGGGCAGCAACCAAGAGTACCAGACTGCAACGGCACAGGAAAGGCCGAGAGGAGTTACCGCATCCGAGGTCAGGGGCAGCGATGACAGGAGTTACCCCGTGTCTGAGGTCAGGGGCGGCGTCTCGGAGCAGATACGGACGCCCCAACCCCGAGGCTAGGGGAGGCGGGCGGGAGGACGTACCCCACGCTCCTAAGCCTGAGGCCAGGGGCTGCGGGCAGGAGAAGCTACCCCATGCCCCCAGGCCCAAGGCCAAGGGCGGCAGTCGGGAGGAGCAATCCCACGCCCGAGGCCAGAGGCGGTGGCTGGGGGACCAACCCCACATCCAAGGAGCCGTGGCTGCTGGGGCGCAGGAGGGCCTAGAGGAGCTATCCTGCATTGAAGGTCAGCAAGGGCGGCAGTGGGGAGAAACCCCTCATCCAAGGTAAGGTGTGATGGTTGTGCTTTGCTGGATCAGCCGTGAAGAGATACCACACGCCCAAGATAAGAGAAACCCAAGTAAGATGGTAGGTGATGCAAGAGGGCATCAGAGGGCAAACACACTAAAACCATACTCACAGAAAACTAGTCAATCTAATCACACTAGGACCACAGCCTTGTCTAACTCAATGAAACTAAGCCATGCCCATGGGACAACCCAGGATGGGCTGGTCATGGTGGAGAGATCTGACAGGATATGGTCCGCTGGAGAAGGGAATGGCAAAGCACTTCAGTATTCTTGCCTTGAGAACCCCATGAACACTATGAAAAGGCAAAATGATAGGATACTGAAAGAGAAACTCCCCAGGCCAGTAGGGGCCCAATATGCTACTAGAGATCAGTGGAGAAATAACTCCAGAAAGAATGAAAGGATGGAGCCAAAGCAAAAAGAATACCTGGCTGTGGATGTGTCTGGTGATAGAAGCAAGGTCTGATGCTGTAAAGAGCAGGATATTGCATAGGAACCTGGAATGTCAGGTCCATGAATCAAGGCAAATTGGAAGTGGTCAAACAAGAGATGGCCAGAGTGAATGTCGACATTCTAGGAATCAGACAAACTCAAATGGACTGGAATGGGTGAATTTAACTCAGATGACCATTATATCTACTACTGCGGGCAGGGAAATCCCTCAGAAGAAATGGAGTGGCCATCACGGTCAACAAAAGAGTCCGAAATGCAGTACTGGGATGCAATCTCAAAAACGACAGAATGATCTCTGTTCGTTTCCAAGGCAAACCATTCAATTTCACAGTAATCCAAGTCTATGCCCCAACCAGTAACGCTGAAGAAGCTGAAGTTGAACGGTTCTATGAAGACCTACAAGACCTTTTAGAACTAACACCCAAAAAAGATGTCCTTTTCATTATAGGGGACTGGAATGCAAAAGTAGGAAGTCAAGAAACACCTGGAGTAACAGGCAAATTTGGCCTTGGAATACGGAATATAATATAGTTTTGCCAAGAGAATGCACTGGTCATAACAAACACCCTCTTCCAACAACACAAGAGAAGACTCTGTACGTGGACATCACCAGATGGTCAACACCGAAATCAGATTGATTATATTCTTTGCAGCCAAAGATGGAGAAGCTCTGTACAGTCAGCAAAAACAAGACCAGGAGCTGACTGTGGCTCAGACCATGAACTCCTTATTGCCAAATTCAGACTTAAATTGAAGAAAGTAGGGAAAACCACTAGACCATTCAAGTATGACCTAAATCAAATCCCTTATGATTATACAGTGGAAGTGAGAAATAGATTTAAGGGCCTAGATCTGATAGATAGAGTGCCTGATGAACTATGGACTGAGGTTCATGACATTGTACAGGAGACAGGGACCAAGACCATTCCCATGGAAAAGAAATGCAAGAAAGCAAAATGGCTGTCTGGGGAGGCCTTACTAATAGCTGTGAAAAGAAGAGAAGCGAAAAGCAAAGGAGAAAAGGAAAGATATAAACATCTGAATGCAGCGTTCCAAAGAATAGCAAGAAGAGATAAGAAAGCCTTCCTCAGTGATCAATGCAAAGAAATAGAGGAAAACAACAGAATGGGAAAGACTAGGGATCTCTTCAAGAAAATCAGAGATACTAAAGGAACATTTCATGCAAAGATGGGCTCGATAAAGGACAGAAATGGTATGGACCTAACAGAAGCAGAAGATATTAAGAAGAGGTGGCAAGAATACACAGAAGAACTGTACAAAAAAGATCTTCACGACCCAGATAATCACAATGGTGTGATCACTGACTTAGAGCCAGACATCCTGGAATGTGAAGTCAAATGGGCCTTAGAAAGCATCACTACGAACAAAGCTAGTGGGGGGGATGGAATTCCAGTTGAGCTATTTCAAATCCTGAAAGATGATGCTGTGAAAGTGCTGCACTCAATATGCCAGCAAATTTGGAAAACTCAGCAGTGGCCACAGGACTGAAAAAGGTCAGTTTTCATCCCAATCCCAAAGAAAGACAATGCCAAAGAGTGCTCAAACTACCGCACAATTGCACTCATCTCACACGCTAGTAAAGTAATGCTCAAAATTTTCCAAGCCAGGCTTCAGCAATATGTGAACCGTGAACTTCCTGATGTTCAAGCTGGTTTTAGAAAAGGCAGAGGAACCAGAGATCAAATTGCCAACATCCGCTGGATCATGGAAAAAGCAAGAGAGTTCCAGAAAAACATCTATTTCTGCTTTATTGACTATGCCAAAGCCTTTGACTGTGTGGATCACAATAAACTGGAAAATTCTGAAAGAGATTGGGATACCAAACCACCTAACCTGCCTCTTGAGAAATCTGTATGCAGGTCAGGAAGCAACAGTTAGAATTGGACATGGAACAACAGACTGGTTCCAAATAGGAAAAGGAGTACGTCAAGGCTGTATATTGTCACTGAGCGACTGAACTGAAGGCAAGGTCTCAGGGCATGAGGCATACACAGCAAGAACAAGCCGATGCCTGAATAAACCTCTTGTCCAGGGCCAGAGCATTTAAGTGACTCCAGTTGAGGAAAACGTTAATGCTGGAACCAAACTATTTTAGCATCTGAAAGAGGTCACCGGAGGACAGTGACCACAGGGGGCAGGCCAGCGGCTGACCAGAGACACACCCTGACAGGGAAGCAGGCCCAGATCGGATATGGTAAACGGAGATTGTTTACTTTTTTAATGCATAGAGATACTAAGCTACAAATCAAGCTCAAAATATATTACTTGACTTTTTCTGTGTTAATAAACAAATGAGTAGTAGTGAGTTCAAAAATAATTACAAAAACCCTATGATATGACTTATACATGGAATCTAAAGTACGACACCAATGGACACATGTACAAGACAGAAATAGACTCACAGACGTACAGAACAGACCTGTGGCTGCCAGGGGTGAGAGGGGCTGGGGGAGAGGATCAGATGCTTGGGACTAGCAGATGCAAACCAGCAGATGAAATGGATAAACGAGGTCCGACCATACAGCACAGGGAACTACATTCAATATTCTGCGATAAACCATATGGAAAAGATATAGGTAAAGAATATATAGGTATACCTGAGTCATCTTGCTGTACAGCAGAAATAGCACAATGTTGTAAATCGGCTATACGTCAAAACATTTTTTAAAGAAATAATTGCAAGAATACCCAACTCTTAATGATGGTTTTCTCTGAGACAAGGAGAGGAGTGATGATTTCAGAGAATCTCCCTTAGCAAGTCAGACATTTCATAATATGCAAATGTTTAACAGTGAATATATACACTTCCATAAGCAGGAAATAAACAAATGAGGCTGCCAGTCAGGCCAAGAGTTTATGCTGCAGTACCAGTGCTACAGTTAAATGACGCTGTGCCAGGAAGCACCACCTTACTCCAGATGGGGTCTTCCCAGGTGGCTGGGTGGTAAAGAATCTGCCTGCCAAGGCAGAAGACCCGGGTCTGATCCCTGGGTCAGGAAAAACCCCTGGAATAGGAAATGGCAACCCACTCCAGTATTCTTTCCTGGGAAATCCCATGGACACAGGGCCTGGTGGGCTACAGTCCATGAGGTCACAAAGAGCTGGACATGACTTAGCAACTAAACAACAGCATCAACAAAGCAGATGGAGCCTGAGGCCCAGACCGTGCCTTCTTCATTTCCTGTCTCCTCCCTCTGCCTCTGTGTACATTCAAAGAGCAGGGCTGAAACACCAGCTACTCCCTGGTAATGAAGTCCAAGTTCACCTGTGAACAATCTTGCCTTATATCTCTTTCCGAATTCAAATCAAGGGCAAACCCATTCATCACTCCAGCAGAGCCCAGAAAACTGCATACACTGATCTTCTGAATTTTATCACCTGCTCTTCAAGGAATATTGAGCCCTCACGACTTGACAGTGATTTCATTACAACTTAAGAATATCATATATAACCCTTTTTGTGACCCTGTCACTAAATAATCAGTAATACTTATTATTGAAACAGATGTACTAATGAAATAGACAGGTTTGAGTTTGTCAATATTCTTCTTGGGTTGATTTTACCTTTTTATGTCAAAGAAAATAATGCAAAAACAGAACTGAAACTTTGCAAAGAGACAATTTTTCTTCTTTGACAGTATCAGTAAGAGCCAGGAGTCTAACCATATAGATTTACCTCATGAAAATTAGTCTTTCTGATGTCAGTAAGAAACTCCAGTTCTCAGGGATTCCCAGTTCCATTGTATAGTTTGGAGTGGCAAAAAAACAAGAAGAGACTTCAATAATAATTTCATCCATAACAACACTGTAAATCAACTATACTCCAGTAAAAAGTGATTAAACAATAACTTCCTCTTTTAGGGAATAAAAGTGTTCAAAAGGCACAAAACTGTGGACTTGCACACTGGACTATTTGTTGCCCCAGCTATCGGACATTTGCGTCTCCCTTGTCCTCTGGCCTCCAACTCCCCAACTCATCACTCCACTCATCATCGACCCCGGGGATTCCACTCTAGGAACCATTACAGGACCTTCAGCTCCCCTTGGACAGAATCAATCGGCAGATCCTCCCCAATCCAGAAGCTTCATAGTTCGCATGCTCTGTACCTCTACTGTTGAGAGCTCCTTGTAGCCCGGAACCATTTCTATTGCCTTTGACCCCTGTGTCCAGCCTGGAATCCAACCCAGAGCAAACACTCAATACTTGACAATAACAAACAAACGTGACAGTAACTTGGATTCAATGTCCAGACTTAACCACTACTGGCTGCTTCATGCTGAAGAGTCATCGATTTCTCTGGAGCACTATCTCCTCATATGTAACACACAAACACACACACACACACACACACACACACACACACACACACAAACCATGATCATCACACTACATGACTTAGAACTACAGGAAGAGCCAGGGCTATAATGACTGAGAAAGCAGTTGGTAAGGCATAAACTAAAACACAAGGTGAATTCTATTCCAGCTCCCCACATCCAGGCACATGGAGAGGGACTGGGGAAGCACAGGAGAAACAAACTCAGGGCCGGCAATGCCTCCCACAGCAGCCCTGGGCACCAGGACTCTGGAGCAAGGAGTTAGAGAGGGAGAAGCAGAGGAGGGACCCTTTGTTCTCAGCTGGATCCAGGGCTGCTGACTCCCTTTCCACAGTGTGGAGATGTAAGCAGAATGCAGGCAGGGTGGGAAACCCCTGCGCCCTGTGCTCTGTCCCCTCTGAGAGAAAGAAGTAATGGAGGCCAGGCGGGGGGTGGGGGAGTGCTCTAAGTCCAGAGGGCCCTTGGCAAGAGTGTCCCTGTAGATGCCAGGCATGGGCAACCTGGGTATGAAGGGATTACAGCAAGGAAACACACCTCGATGTGGAAGATAACAGCAGTGCTGGGGCTGCGTACATGACCTTCTGGAGACTGTACCCACCAGGAAGTGGACTGCTCAGTCAAAGATCTAGCTGAGCAGGCGGAGCTGCCCTCCAGGCACGACCACAGGAGGGATTTCACGTAAATGCCCTTTACCTTTGGCAAAAAGGAGGTCACCGAGTTTCCTCTGCTTACTGGTTGTTTTCCTTCCTGTTCACTGAACTCACTACTATGCATGACATGCTGCGATTCATGGGGTCGCGAAGAGTCGGACATGACTGAGCAACTGAACTGAACTGAACTCACTACTATGCATGCTGGGAACCCGCACACACGTGCACAGGAGGCTAAGGGTACCATAGCAGTGACCCCTCACACCTGTAGAGTGTTCTGAAATTTAAAGAATGGTCTCACCCACAGCCAATTTGAGCCTAATAATAAATAACCCCATTTCATAGATGTGGAAAGTGAAGTTCAGGATGAAGTGCCTTGCCTAGAATTCCTAAAGCTAGGACTCCAGCCCTTCTGCCTCACAATATCTCTACCCTCCTGCCTTGAAAGATGCAGGTTTGATCCCTGAGTCTGGAAGATCCCCTGGAGGAGGAAATGGCAACCCTCTGCAGTATTCTTACCTGGAAAAAGTCCAGTTCTCATTCCAAAGTCAACATTTGAATTGGCCTGTCCTACCTCTCCCCTTGGCCAACCTTGTGCCAGCCAGACATTTTACTGAGCAGCTTCTGGGAGGTCCTGCAAGACTGCAAGAAGTGCCTGTGACACTTGCTTTTGGGGAGACATAAAAAGTGGTCAACTTTCAGGAGGAGGAAGCTCATTGTGATCAAGGCCTTTGTATGAACACGGCTTCCCTGGTTGCTCAGATGGTAAAGAAATTCGCCTGCCAATGCCAGAGACCCGGGTTCAGTCCCTGGGTTGGGAAGATTCCCTGGAGAAGGGAAAGGCTACTCACTCCAGTATTCTTGTCTGGAGAATCCCACGGACAGAGGAGCCCGGTGGGCTACAGTACATGGGGTCCCAAAGAGTCGGATATGACTGAGAGACAATCATTTTCACTTTCAAGGCATAAACTAAAGCCTACATTATGAGACTATTCACTGCTCAATTTTAAGCAAGTCCGAAATCTATCTAAAGGGAAGAAGAAGCATGGTTTTCCAATCTTAATTCTAAATTCTTTCCAATTAATTCATGCTCAAGTAAAGAATCCACTTACATTTATTAGTAAAAAGCTCTTATAAAATTTGAAATTTTAATAGACTGCCTGTAAGAGCTCAACTGCCTTAGCCTTTTTCCCAGTTGGTTTCTCAGTGTGTGTGTGTGTGTGTGTGTGTGTGTGTGTGTGTGTAGGGGTGTGTGTGTGTGTGTGTAGGGGTGCGTGTGTGTGCACACACGTGTGTGTATTATATGTTGGGTATTTTATTGGAAAGCTAAGAATAAATTTAAAAAGTCAGAAACTATGTTTTCTTCAACAGGAAGATTCCTGTTTCAAATTACCATAATGCGTTCTATTTTTTCTTATTCAGAAGCTGCCTTAGGAAATTGTATCTTAATACCCCTAAAGAATTTTCAACAAATCTACTTTGAGTTAATTTTCTAGAACATTTCCATCCCATTTTCCAGTTTTCCCCCTCTATTTACTACATTCAACCAAAAAGCAACAAACATACATTTTATAGACTTAATTATCCCTGAAGCTAAAAGTAATCTGAACACTTGTCCAATGCAAAGGCTAAAATTCCAAAAGCAATGATGAGTAAGCAGATGGCTGCTTACAGGGAAACATGAACAAAAATAATGCAGCCTTCTTTATATACCTTTTCTGGGCAAAATAACTCCAGGTTCTTTACCACATTATTAAAGTTATAAACTAATCCACCTTGAGGGCTTGGCAAAGATATAACAACCACAGACAGAGAGGAGAGTGGGGGAAACAATGAAATGAGGGTGAAGAAAGAGGTTAAGAGGAGCTGGTGGGAGGCACGCGGCAGGATTCTCAAGCACATCCTCCTGCCGCCTCCAGTAGGAACCGCCTCCACTGAGTTTATCCTAAATTCTTCCTCCTAATGTCTAATAAGGCTGGATAGGAGACAAAGCAACATTCAGTTTGAGAACAGGAATGCCCTTGGCTGACATTAGGTATGAGAGGTCTCTCTACCAATTTCTTTTTCTAATTTCTAGGCTGTACTAAGCCAATCTGCCACTTTGACATGACCCTGCATCCTTCTGGTTAATGGTCATAAGGAATGCAGCTTCCCCATGTAAGAACTGTAGTCACTGGGAATAAAAGCAACTGTATACATTAGGTGCCGATAGTGAAGTAGGAGATAGACGGGCCCCTGGGCTGGACAGCTGGTATTTGTCAAGTGGAGTCAAATTGAAGCTTTGTTCCCACCCAGACACTCCAAGGACAAAGCTAGTGGCAAAACTGAGCTGTGCTTAAGTTAAAAGATAAGATGACCTCTCCTGAAGTCAAGGAAAACTTCCCTGTCTTCACAAGTGCTGGAAGAATCCTTGGGGGTCAAAAAGGGAGGGGGCGCTACCCCATAATAAGTGTGGGCATGCACCCACAGGCCTCTGCAGTGGGATCTATCTTTACAAAAAGTTGAACACACATCTTGGGGAGGGTCCTAGGACCGACCAGTCAGGTGTGATTAAAAAAAAAAAAGAGAGAGAGAGATAATTGGCCAAAGTTAAACAAAGACCCAAGAGGACTATCCTATATAAAGGATTTAAATCATCTCTTTACCATGCTCTTCCTCATTAGAGGAGGGAACCCACACCCTTTCTCTCTGTGTATATATTTCTGCCTTGCTTCTGTCTTAAGCAAATTGTTTCTCTGTGTGCTTTCCCATATACGATGCTGAGTCTCTAATAATAAATGTTGTAGCTGTATTTATAGTTTTTGACTCCTTGAAACATTCTTACTTTCAAATGGAAGGAAAAAACAGGGCTACTTTGCTTCTGGGCTTCCCTGGTGGCTCAGATGGTAAAGAATCTTGCTGCAATGCAGGAGACCTGGGTTTGAGCCCTGGGTCAGGAAGATCCCCTGGAAAAGGGGATGGCAACCCACGCCAGTATTCTTGCCTGGAGAATCCCATGGGCAGAGAAGCCTGGCAGGCTACAGCCCATTGCGTCACAAAGAGTGGGACATGACTGAGCCACTAATACACACTTTGCTTCTAGCCTCTAGTCCCTGGTGGTCTAGCAGCTAGAATTTAATCCAAGCTCAGTTCAGTTCAGTTCACTCAGTCATGTCCAACTCTTTGCGACCCCATGAATTGCAGCACACCGACTGAGCGACTTCACTTTCACTGTTCACTTTCATGCATTGGAGAAGGAAATGGCAACCCACTCCAGTGTTCTTGCCTCGAGAATCCCAGGGACGGGGGAACCTGGTGAGCTTCCGTCTATGGGGTCGCACAGAGTTGGACACGACTGAAGCGACTTAGCAGCAGCAGTAGCAGCAGCAGGCCTCCCTGTCCATCACCAAATCCCAGAGTTCACTCAGACTCACGTCCGAGTCAGTGATGCCATCCAGCCATCTCATCCTCTGTTGTCCCCTTCTCCTCTTGCCCCCAATCCCTCCCAGCCTCAGAGTCTTTTCCAATGATTCAACTCTTCCCATGAGGTGGCCAAAGTACTGGAGTTTCAGCTTCAGCATCATTCCTTCCAAAGAAATCCCAGGGTTGATCTCCTTCAGAATGGACTGGTTGGATCTCCTTGCAGTCCAAGGGACTCTCAAGAGTCTTCTCCAACACCACACTTCAAAAGCATCAATTCTTTGGCGCTCAGCTTTCTTCACAGTCCAACTCTCACATCCATACATGATCACTGGAAAAACCATAGCCTTGACTAGATGGACCTTTGTTGGCAAAGTAATGTCTCTGCTTTTCAATATGCTATCTCGGTTGGTCATAACTTTCCTTCCAAGGAGTAAGCGTTTTTTAATTTCATGGCTGCAGTCACCATCTGCAGTGATTTTGGAACCCAAAAAAGTAAAGTCTGACACTGTTTCCACTGTTTCCCCATCTATTTGCCATGAAGTGATGGGACAAGATACCATGATCTTCGTTTTCTGAATGTTGAGTTTTAAGCCAACTTTTTCACTCTCCTCTTTCACCTTCATCACTCAGGTTCAATTTCTGGGCAGGGAACTAAGATCTCTCTTCAGAAGACTGCTCTCCTTCGAATAGCAATATGACGTGGAAGAGGAGGGCTCAACAAAGTGAGACATACTCTATTCTTTGCAAATGGCAGGGACTTGAGTATTTGCAAGTTATCTTGTTCCCCTGTTTTAAATGACCCACTGGTTACATCACTAAATTCTAGATAGTGCAGAATCTACGCATTATTCTTAGAATATAACAGGTTGCCAACGTTAGACTTACCACTTAACAATGTTTATTTAGATACTCAGTTCTTTACAATTTTTGAAAGATTTAGGAAATTTCCAGGGTATAGGAAAAAAAGACTACATTTCATATAATTTATATTTTAGCCATTAAATTTTATGCTCCATTTTCAAGATTTCTGGAAAAGTTATCTAAAACTAACCATATACTAAGGCAAGAAAAAAATCTCAGCCTAGAGCCAGGATGCCAGTAATCCCAGCCTAGATCTGTGCCTTTAACAAGTCATCTCTCCTTCTTGAGCTCCACGTCTCCATAAGCAAAAGCTGAAGTTTGGTTGATTCTGAGTTATAAATAAGCATCACCCTAAATAAATCAAGCTTTGTATTGTATTGAAAGGATGCTGCATCCAAGCCTGGTGGGAATAAGTGCAGAGTTCAGTTAACAATGTCCAAAGTCAAGGACAACAAAAAGGTCAAGCGGTGCAGGAGCACTGCCCTGGAGATGACTGCTAAGGTCTCTCCAAGGTCTAAAACCCATGCAGAATATGATCTTTGACATATCCTTTAATGTCATTTTCTCCAGAAACCCTGTCTAGGGACAATGGCTTAGGGAGCACAGAATGGGGCAAGTGACATTCGTCTTAGAAGAGAGAGACACCAAGTTGACCCTGGACACAAGGAATTCCAAGAGAGAAAATCCAGAGATGGGGCCAAGTGAGCATGGCATAATATGTGTAAAAACAAGTAATATGTGTAAGTGGCTGCCCATGTGATCAATCTTAATTTGCAAACACTGCTGAGTTCCTGCACAGGGTCATAATGTGCCCAAACTCACACATAAGTCTCTCAAATTGAAGTTAAGCAGGTATGTAAGACTCTAGTGGGGACGACTCAACACTCCAAGGGGTAACATTTGGTTAACAGGGTTGAAGCTGAAAAATCAATTGGACCATCAGGAGAGCACCTGTCCTGCCCTGGTGAGAGTCATGCCTGATTTCAAAGCCAGTGCAGGGAGCTGGGGGAGAAACCCTCTTCTCTCTGAGGCAGGTGTGCATGAACCTGGAGACCCTCTCGAGGCTTGGAGGGTGGTGGAACTGAAAGAATTCCTTCAACCTCAGGCAGAGTGCTCACACATCCACCACGTCAGACGTCGGGAATGTCTGTTACTTTGGAAGACAGAACCCAGACATTTCAGAGGTCACAGGTTGCCTATCCAACATCCCTTCTTCAGGAGAACAATCCTTTCTCTTCTGATAAAACTGGATTTGGGAGCATCACTTTTTTTGCCCCACTTGTGAGCCCTGGGAGCTTGTGGGCAGCTTGCTGGCTGCCATGATGATGGGAGAGAAGATATGAAAGCAGCTGGCCGAGGGTGTGGTTAGTACAGCTGGCCGCATGCTGAATAGTGCTCCTTCAACAGCCTCCGTTTCAGGTGCTGAGCTTCTCAAAGCCCATCTGTCCCCACTGTCTTCAGACATACAAACCAAAAGCAGTTACAAAAGTACGATAATACTTGCCACGGCTGTCATCCCTCTCTCCCCACTGTGGTCCCATGTGACTTCTGAATGACTTGCTCCCTCTCACCCTGCAGCCATGACGTTGCCTCCACGCAGGTTCCCTTTTCCTCCATAAATGAAGCGCTCTGTTCCTCCTCTTACACTGACCGTGTTTTCTTGCACTGTGTCGTTGTTTTTCAGTCGCTAAGTCATGTCTGACTCTTTGCAATCCCATGGGCTGGAACCAGCCAGAGTCCTCTGTCTATGGGATTTCCCAGGCAAAAATAATGCAATGGGTTGCCATCTCCTTCTCCAGGGGATCTTCCCGACCCAGGGATCGAACCTGCATCTCCTGCATCTCTTGCATTAGCAAGTGGATACTTTACCACCATGCCACCAGAGAAGTTCTCTTGCACTATAATCAGCTGTTTACTGTCTCTCACAATTGGTCCACAGCTCCTACACAGCAGGGACCTCCTTTTATTTACTTCTAAATCTATTTCCCCCGCTTCCCCCCAGGGTCTCAGTTCAGTTCAGTCACTCAATCGTGTCCGACTCTTTGCCACCCCATGGACTGCAGCAGGCTTCCCTGTCCATCACCAACTCCCGGAGCTTGCTCAAACTTATGATCAAGTCAGTGATGCCATCCAAACATCTCATTCTTTGTCGTCTCTTCTCCTCCCATCTTCAATCTTTCGCAGCATCAGAGTCTTTTCCAGTGAGTCAGTTCTTTGCATCAGGTGGCCAAAATATTGGAGTTTCAGCTTCAGCATCAGTCCATCCAATGAATATTTAGGACTGATTTCCTTTAGGATAGGCTGGTTGGATCTCCTTGCAATCCAAGAGACTCTCAAGAGTCTTCTCCAATACCACAGTTCAAAAGCATCAATTCTTCAGAGCTCAGCTTTCTTTACAGTCCAACTCTCACATCCATACATGACTACTGGAAAAACCATAGCTTGGACTAGATGGATCTTTGTTGGCAAAGTAATGTCTCTGCTTTTTAATATGCTGTCTAGGTTGGTCATAACTTTTCTTCCAAGGAGCAAGTGTCTTTTAATTTTATGGCTGCAGTCACCATCTGCAGTGATTTTGGAGCCCTCCAAAATAAAGTCTGTCAGTGTTTCCACTGTTTCCCCATCTATTTGCCATGAAGTCATGGGACCAGATGCCATGATCTTAGTTTTTTAAATATTGTTTTAAGCCAGCTTTTTCACTCTCCTCTTTCACCTTCATCAAGAGACTCTTTAGTTCCTCTTTGCTTTCTGCCCTAAGAGTGGTGTCATCTGCATATCTGAGGTTATTGGATTTCTCCCAGCAATCTGGATTCCAGCTTGTGCTTATCCAGCCTGGAATTTCACATGATATACCCTGCATATAAGTTAAATAAGCAAGGTGACAATATACAGCCTTGACATACTCCTTTCCTGATTTGGAACCAGTCTGTTGTTCCACATCCAGTTCTAACTGTTGCTTCTTGACCTATACACATATTTCTCAGGAGGCAAGTCAGGTGGTCTACTATTCCCATCTCTTTAAGAATTTTCCACAGTTTGTTGTGATCCACACAGTCACAGAGTCTAGCATAATGCTTACACACAGTAGGTATATAATACATGCACATTACACATAAACAAATCAAATCTCAAATGAATATGGGAATTATGCACAGACTGCAGGATTTGGGCTTTTGGATTCTGAGGACATTTAAACAAGGCTGCCCAGGCAAGTAGAGGAAGAAACTCCCACATAGAAATTAGATCTATAGTGGGTACACAGTAGGAATAAAATAGATGCATGCTCTCCATCACAAAGGTGCTGAATTTTCTGAGAAACTTTTATGTCTGCAAAGAGCTGCTTGGAGAGGGAGAGGAGTGAGTTTTTCACTCAAAGTTATGGCTCTCCCAGTAGTCATGTACAGATGAGAAAGTTGAACCTAAAGAAGGCTGAGCACCAGAGAATTGATGCTTTCAAACTGTGGTGCTGGAGAAGACTCTTAAAAGTCCCTTGGACAGGAAGGACATCAAAGCAGTCAATCCTAAAGGAAATCAAGCCTAAATATTCATTGGAAAGACTGATGCTGAAGCTGAAGCTCCAATACTTTGGCCACCTGATGTGAAGAGCTGACTCACTGGAAAAGACCCTGATGCTGGAAAAGATTGAAGGCAAAAGGAGAAGGGAGTGACAGAGGATGAGACGGTTGGGTGGCATCACTGACTCTTTGGACATGAGTCTGAGCAAACTCCAGGAGACAGTGAAGGATAGGGAAGCCTGGTGTGCTGCAGTCTATGGTTTCACAAAGAGTCAGACATGACTGAGAGACAACATTTCTCGTTCACATCCATCTCCAAGAAGAGAATGGGAAGCTAACCTCTAGATAATTAAATGTGCCAACCCAGGAGAAGGGGACAACGGAGGACGAGATGGTTGGATGGCATCACTGACTCAGTGGACACGAGTTCGAGCAAGCTCCGGGAGATGGTGAAGGACAGGGAAGCCCGGTGTGCTGCAGTTCATAGGGTTGCAAAGAGTCCATGAGACATGACTGAGCTACTGAGCAACACCAACCCAGCCTTGGTGGGTAACATTTGTTCATTTTCTTCATTGTTTTGTGTAAGCTCTCCTTTGAAGCTTGGTGGGATTTGAGGACCTCCTGCTACAGAAGTCAAGCATCAAAGGCTACTTGCTTGCCCCCACTGTCCCTGAGGCAGTGGAGTGTAACTTCAGCTTAGCCACTCAGATGCCCCATCCTAAACCTGTGACTCAGGAGTGAGGGGATCAGAAAAGGAGAGGGAGGCATAGACTTTAATCTGTTGGTGACCACAGCTGCATCTTAAGTCCAGAGGCAGCAAACCGTGTCCTGGGTCTCAGGGTCAGGGGGAATCAGGGGATTCTAAGCAGATTGGAACTGTGGGTGACCAGTGGTTCTGGCTGCCCAACTGCCCTTGCTGCAGGCCGTACCCCAAATGAAGGTTCCCTGTCTCCCCCTTTTGCTTCCTGGTCTCCTTCCCACGCATTCATTTTCTGCTGAAATCAAGCAGGATTGGTTTCTGCTTAGTCAGGACCCCATCTGGTGCAGCACTCAAGAACTGTCGGGCTAATATTGTTGGGATTGGGGAGTTAACTAAAGGCATTCTTTTCTTCTCCTCTGGAGTTAGGAACTAAGTGAGAAATAGAATCCACAGGCAGAGATCAAAATGTCAGGTCTATTCCAATCTCTTACTCTAAATGCTGGGCTGGATGGCATGGCTTTCCAGTGCAACCATGACGAGGCTCCAATCCCTTTATTCTAGAAATAAACTGGCTGCCCAGGCACACACAGAATTCAGCAATCGCTTGCTTTTTCCACAGTAGGGACCCCTCACCACCAAGAGAAAGCCAAGGACAGATAGAACACACCCTCTCTGCAAGCAGACTAACCCTATTAATAAGAAGTGCATGATCAAACCTCCAATTCAGGGCTCCATGAGCCCCTCCTCCTCTGAGAAGAGGTGGTAGTGGGGGTGGTGCGGGTCCATGATCTCCTGACCCTTGCTCTCATATGAAAGCAAAGGAAAGGGATAAATGGAGACCCTCACTGACTGTGATTAACACATTTATTCAAAATATGGGCTTCCCGGGTGGCTCAGATGGTAAAGAATCTGCCTGCAGAGCAGGAGACCAGGGTTTGATCCCCAGGTTAGGAAGATCCCCTGGACAAGGAAATGGCAACCAACTCCAGTATTCTTGCCTGAAGAATCCCATGGACAGAGGAGCCTGGCAGGCTGAAGTCCATGGGGGTGCATGACTGAGCAACTAACACGACTTACTAAAATATCATCTGGACAGATCACTTCTGGCAAGAGTTTTTTTTGTTGTTGTTAGAAGGGTAGAAAATTTAAAACTATCACTGTGATACCATGACACAATAAATATATATTTGGTCTTCACCCCTGGTTTTTCACACAGAGCTCCTAAAACCCTTGGAATTTACCAAGTGAGAGGGGTAATAGGAACATCTTTTAATAACTTCATGGAGGGGTCTAGCTGCCAGAGGTACCAGCCATATGATTGGTGGGATGGAACTTTCAGCTTCACCTTTTGACCTCCAGAGGGGAGCGGGGCTGGAGACTAGTGGTCAATAATTTAGTCAATCATGCCAACATAATGGAAACTCCATAGAAACCCGAAGTAAAGGGGTTTGGAGAGCTTCTGGGGTAGTTGAATGCATCCGTGTCACAAGAGGATGTAAGGGCCTCTTTACAGTCTGGGCAAACCCAAAATTGTGGGGACAGGAGTTCTTGCATTGGGATCCCTCTGAACCTTACACTCTGGACCTCTTCATCTAGTTGTTCATTTGTATCCACTATAATATTCCTTATAACCATCTGATAACAGTAAATAAAATATTTCCCTGAGTTTTATGAGCTGTTACAGTGAATTACTGAACCTGAGGAGAGGGTCATGAGAACGCCTGATATAGTCATGTCAGACAAGCTGTGAGTTACCTTGTTAGTTAGTCACTCAGTTGTGTCCGAGTCTTTGTGACCCCATGGACTGTAGCCCTCCAGGCTCCTCTGTCCATGGAATTCTCCAGGCAAGAATACTGGAGTGGGTTGTCATGCCCTCCTCCAGGGGATCTTTCTGACCCAGGGTTCAAACCTGGTCTCCTACACTGCAGGCAAATTCTTTACTATCTGAGCTACCAAGGAAACCCATGGGTTACCAGGGGACCCACTATTTGCAATTGGCATCTGAGTCTCATGGGACTGAGCCCTTAACCTATGGGGTCTACTCTAACACAGAGCAGTTAATACCAGAATTGAATTCAATTGTAGGATACCCAGTTGGTGTCCTCAGAGAATTGCTCGGTGTGGAAAACCCACACATTTCAACATTTGATGTCAGAAGTGTTGTGAGTAGAAACAGTTTTCATTCAGTGCCGCATAACACAGAACTCAAAACCCCTGGCAGAAGTCAAAACTCTTGGCTTTCTATTTCCATTTGAAAGAAATCTGACTATGCCATATTTCTCTTAAATATATGCACAGAAAATTTAAGAGCTGCCTAAATCACATTACCATTAAAAATGGCTTCTCTGGATTTCTTTATCAGAAAATAGACCAAAAAAAAAAAAAAAAAAAAGAATTCCAAATTTGGATAGCCGAAGAAAAAGGAGAATATGAAATTTCATTGTGTTATCTCAACTATTTTCCTCCCTAATAAAACTCTTCTTCAGAATTCCATCCATATTTTAATATTTGGGTTTAAGTTAATGTAAACTAATTTAAGTGTGAATCAAATGAGGTGACTGGAAATTCAGATTCAGATCAAGAAATCTATAAGAAGGATGGACACTGTCTGGTATATGGAGAGCTATCTGAGAAGGTATAACCAGAGTTCCCCAGAGAGACAAAACTAAGGAGCAGGATATGGACAAATATACATACGTGTATGGCTTCATCAATGGACATGAGTTTGAGCAAGCTCCAGGAGATGGCGAAGGACAGGGAAGCCTGGAGTGCTGCATCCATGGGGTCACAAAGAGCTGGGCATGACTGAGCAAGTGAACAACAACCATGTCTACAGAATATAGACACAGACTTATTTTTTTTTAAATTGGATTTAGTGATTGTGAGACTTGGCAAGTTTGAAATCCATAGGAACAGCAGGCTGGAAGCTCAGGCAGGATACTAGTCTTGAAGCAGAATTTCTTCTCCAGGAAATCTCAATTTTTGCTCTTGGAACCTTCAACTGATTGGGTAGGGCCCACCTCACTACCTCCTTGACGTAAAGTCAGCTGACTGTGGATGTTAATAATGTTTACAGAAACATCTCCACAGCAACACTTAGACTAAGTACTATATCTTGGCCAAGTTGACATGTAAAATAAACTATCACCACAAGCTAAGCAGAACTCAGTAATTCATTTCAAACATTCCCCCAATGCCATATCCAGTCAAGTGAATTATTCGGAAAGGTACATAGGTCATAAAAATGAATTTGATTAACTATGCCTCTATTTCATTCATTTTTACCAATATACTTGTAACTTTACATGTATGCAAGTGTATATACACATATGTGTGTACATATACACATATACAAATACATATATATGACCCAGGCATCCATTTACACACACACACATTGATGCTCTCAAGTGTGTTTGCTCCATACAGCATGACAACTATAGTTAATAATACTGTATTGCATATTTGAAAGTTGCTAAGAGAGAGTCGGTCTTAAAATTTCTCATCACAAAAAAAATTTTTTGTAACTATGATTGGGGATGGGTGTGAACTAGGCTTATTGTGATGATCTTTCACATTATATACAAATATCGAACCGTTACAATGCACACCTGAAACTAATACAGTGTTGTATGTCCATTATACCTCAGTAAAAAATGTGTTTGCTGCAAAACTCTTTTCCCGCTCATTTCCTCCCCAAACTGGCTATATTTTAAGTGAAGATTTTAAATTACTCTTCTATGGATGATGCTTTTGAGTTCATTACACCCCACTTTTTCTTTGTTACAATGATGATATTTAACTTGCATTTTCATTTCAAATAATTATGTAGTTGTTCAGAGCCTAGAAAACTAATCAACTCCCTGACTGTCCCTCAGCCATCAATGACTTTGTATGAGTCAGTCCGACTCGTGTGATCTAGATGGCAGCCCCCAGGCCCGTCCCTGGGATTCTCCAGGCAAGAACGGAGGGGATTCCCTCAAGAGAAAGTAAGAGAAAGTGAAGTCGCTAGTATGTCCGACCTTGGGACTTGCTACAGAAGATCAGAAGTCGCCAGTCGTGTCCGACTCTTGCGACCCTGACTGAGCCGCGACCTCCCTGTCCCACCAGCTCCCGGAGGTCACTCAGACTCACATCCATCGAGTAGTGATGCCTCCAGCCCCATCCTCTGTCGTCCCCTTCTCCTCCTGCCCCAATCCCTCCCAGATTAGAGTCTTCTCCAATGAGTTTGCTATACTGAGATGCAAAAAGAGGGACACTCTGCTGTTTCACATCTAAGCTGTGACTACAATGCCCCAGGATACTTAGTGTGATTTAATCTCTTATTTAATTACCTTGGCAAATGTGACTTAAAATAAAAACACCACACAAGAAAGTCAGTTCTTGCTTCTCCATGATAAACACAGGTCAGACTGCAATTACACATTATTACTAAAATTAAAGCACAGTGAGACTTAATAATTTCTGGTATTTGGGGAGGGTTTGTTTTTTGAGTGAAAAAATATCAGTGGAACTCCTTGCTTAACCAGTCTTCATCTATTTGTTTTCTCCAGATTTTATTATGATCATTCTGCTAGATAATGCCTGGGATAAGCCATAACTCAGGGTGATTTAATTAGTTTTAATAATAACACCTGCCCGTGCTTGGTCCTTTTGGAGATTCATTGCAACATTAGGGCATAAATTGGCAAATGTCTACAATAGGGAATGCCTGGTTATAACTCTCACCTCTGGAATCTCATAAAATCAAAGAAATATCACCAGCCTCTTCCATCTTAAGATTCCAACGCATTATTCTCCCTCTACCTCCTGCCAGGTGATGAATGACACTTTCTCTGAGTCCAGCTGATGATACTCAACAAACTGACATTGTCTCAGAAGCAAACTTCCCTGTTTTTCCCCAAAACATGTTTCTCTCCTCTGAGTTGGTATTTACATAGGTCCTTTTCATTAGTATAAGAAGTGTTCTAGTACAGGCACAATCTAACTCTGTTTGCTTCTGAGCTGTTTTGAAGAAAAGCCAATAGCTTGCCTGCCTCAGCTCTCAAGAATGAACCTGTAATTCTTTTTCCTTCATCAGGCAATGGTTCAGATATTCAGAAGTTTTGTTAACAATTCAGTTATTTAATTATTTCTACTTGATCTGGAAAATAACTAATGAGAGCCTATTGCAAAGCCAATATTTAGAAATATTTACCAGTTTAAATAATGTTTGTCTATGGTTTTAAGGAATTAACTAACCGAGGGATGAATCTAAAAACAGAATGGTTCCAGAAACCCTTAAGATAAGTATGTACTGTTCTAACCAGGACAAACTGTTTCCCTGTTTTGCTCAAGTGTGTTACATTTGTTCTACCCCCAGAGAGATGCATCAGTAAATCAAAAGAAGCAAAATATCAGAAAGTCAGTTTTATGAGAGACTCAAAAGGCAACGAACTCCCAAATATTTTTTCACAAAATTTTAAGACTTTTTCAGGTTGGTCAGAGTTGCACATTTAAAATCTTTTTTTTTTTTTTTTCATTTCACTTTAGTAACTCACGAGCTGTCCACATTCCTGGAAACCTTAGAGAGACATAAAAAGTTCTTCATTTGTAGCTATCAATATATCAGTATGAAAATCACCTGAACAATAATCTATGTTTTCTAGAACAGTCTCTTCTGTAAAACTTGGGGACAAGACACAGAGATACTATTTACAAATAATTGTGCTGTGTTAAGTCGCTTCAGTCATGTCCGACTCTTTGCGACTCTGTGGACTGTAGCCCACCCCCAGACTCCTCTGTCCATAGGATTCTCTAGGCAAGAATACTGGAGTGGGTTGCATAACTTCCTCTAGGGGATCTTCCTGACCCAGGAATCAAACCCAAATCTCTTCAGTCTCCTGAACTAGTAGGTGGGTTCTTTACCACTAACGCCACCTGGGAAGCCCCCATTTACAAATAACTGTTGAAAATCAGTTGATTTGCTGTGTCCAAGTCTTTGTGATCCCATGGACTGCAGCACACCAGGATCCTCTGTCCTCCAACATCTACTGCAGTTTGCTGAGATTCACGTCCATTGAGTCAGTGATGCTACCTAACCATCTCATCTTCCGCAGACACAACTAAACACAAGTATTGTGATCACAATGATTTTTCCTGAAAGATTCCACCAAAGAAACACAGCTAGTGATGGGAAACCTCATACAAGTTTGCGTGGCTGGGGTTGACCTTTCTTTAGGGGTACACAGAAATGTTCACAAAAAAATAAGTAGTTGGTATTCTCCTAAAAAAAAAAAACACAAAAGATCAAAAGGAAAGCATTAAAAACTGGAGGAGAGAAGAGAAAGAAGGGAGTGAGAGAGGAGGAGAAAAGTATAGGACCATCTTTTGTGTGGTCACGGGAAGAAATCCAATTTACTTTTTGCATTTTTGAAAATAAAATTCAGGACAACATTAAGCAAGGGGGATACATTTCTTAATAAAAGGAAATAAAGAATGAAAATCCCATGCCTGCCTCAGAACAAGCAGCTGCTTCTCCAAGTCTTGGGTTTCAAGGACCCAAGTGTCAAGTTGGAGTCTTGCTTTCTGCCTCTAGAGGTTAACAGAGAAGAGAAAATAAAAATGAAAATTAAAAAGGCACAAGTTAATGAGAGGGCCACCCCACAAGAATCAAATCCAATCAAAGACAAGCTGAAAGCTTCCAGAATGCCAATTCAAAGTTTCTATTTAAAATGAAATTAGATTAGGACTACCCTGGACAGCAAGGAGATCAGTCAATCCTAAAGGATATCAACCTGAATATTCATTGGAAGGACTGATGCTGAGCGACATGACTGAGTGACTGAACAACAACAAGGACTAAAAATAGATTTCCAATGAACTTACCTGATATATTTTAAAGAAGTGGCAAAGGTTAGTAAACCTGGCTATTTCCATCCCTCCCCTCCACTTCCCCCACCAGGCCTCCAGCTCCCCTTCGATCTTCCAGTAACTGCTTCCCAAGCCTCCTGCCTCAGGGCCTTCTAGATGCCTCTCTTCCACCTGCCAATCTGACCATCTGATCATCTGATCACATCATTACCCAGTGGAAATCCTCACTGCCATCTCAGCAGCCTCAACATCTACACCAAGCTCCTGGTATTGGGGTACATCTCTCCAACAGGTACTGAGTGTTAACTCAGTCCCACAGAAAGCTGAAGAATAAACACAGCATATCTTCCTGAAGCTGTACTTTCACTTAAACATTAGGGAAGGAAAAATTCATTTTTAATGTATATATAACATGAAGCTGGGCTTCCCAGGTGACACCAGTAGTAAAGAATCCGCCTGCCAATTCAGGAGACACGGGTTCGATCCCTGAATCAGGAAGATCCCCTGGAGAAGGAAATGGCAATCCACTACAGTATTTTTGCCTGGAGAGTTCCATGGACCGAGGAGTCTGACGGGCTACAGTCCATGGGGTCACAAAGAGTCGGACACAATTGAGCTACTAACATATATAACATACGTTCCTTCCCTTGTGGACCTCCCTCCCATGCCCTAATCCCACCCCACTAGCTCATCACAGCACACCACTCTGAGCTCCCTGCTGTGGAGCAGCCTCCTGTTAGCTATCCTTTTTTGCACATGATACCACCTGTCATTCGTGATCTATCTCCTGCCCACCTCCCTCAGTTTCATTTCTCGCTCGCCCACCCTGGTCCTTTCCCCACTGATAACACTGGGATTAACTGTAGCTTTTCAGATCAGAGCTGTTCTCTCATACCTCTATGCTTTCCAGGTGCTTTTGTCTCTGCCTGACATGTCCTTCTTTAACTTGCTAACTTGACAAACACTTTCCCTGATGATAAGGTGGCTTCTCATTGTGCCTTCACCTTGAGAGAAAACATTCTGGCCATACGATTGATTTGCCTGACACCCCTTCACAATGACACTCCTCAGTGTAAATTCATAAAGACTCTGCTTTTGTAGATCAGCCTTTGTGCGCCTGGTCGATGTGAGCCACCCTGACAGGCAGTCAGTCCCGGAGGCTGCCCACACCAGGGATTTTCGTTCACACAGCTGATGCCCATGGGCTCCATCTGGTGAGAAGCAGCAGATATCCTGTGAGCCGTGTTGAAACAGCCAACCCAGTAACTTTCCTTCCCTGGGCAATGAACCATCCCAATATCATTCTTTTGGCCAGGCTGTAGCCCCGGTTTCCCACGAATATCAAGGAAAATCTCAACAACTGAATTATCTGATGAGCCAGGCAGCTCCAATTCAAAACCAATAACAGAGATTTCATCATAGTACAAATCAATGAGAGAAGGGCCATGCCTGTCTGCATCATTCTCTCACTCAGCATAGAGCTTTGAGTACTGACTGTGTGTCAGGCAGTGTGCGTGTGTGTGTGTGTGTATGTTTGTGTATGTGTGTGTGTGTGTGTGTTTAATAAAGCAAACACAATTTATGCCCTCACTGTGGCTTATTCAATCTAACACCTTGACCTCTCCAATGAAGAACCATATTTCCTCAACGATTTTTTGTTCACCAAGCTGCCTCTAATTGCAAACTCAAACAGGGCAAAAAATATATGAGAAGCAAGTACATCAGACTTTGAGCAAGAATCCTGACAATTCATTGTTTACTGGCAGAAACAGTGACAACTTCCCAGCCTCTGCCCATCCTGGTCAGAAACATCATTTCTAAAGCTCCATCACTGTAATACATGATGCTGGAGGTAACGCTGAATACAAACAGCCTGCTGTGAGCACTGATCTTCAACTTGACTTGTGTCTAGCCTGAGTCATCTGCTGCATTTTGCTTTATGAAGCAGTGAAATGTCTGAGGATGTCCCCTTGCTTTTAGAGTGAATTTTTAACGCATCTTCAGAAAGGAAGCCTTTGTCAGCTCTGTTTATACTCTTGACCACTTTGAAGAGGGAGAGAAACGGCAGCTACGGAAGCACATAACTCAAGGTAAAATGATCCAAAGGGGGAAGATAGAACTCAGGGATGAAGTTCTGCTTTTTGCGGGTGATCAAGACAGATTTGACGCCTCTGCCCAAACACAGCGATTGCCAAGCACAACAGTGATCCCAAGCTTGCATCCGAGTTAATAGCTGAAGCTACATATTTTCAGCCCCACCTGAGTAAGCCAAAGTAATGAATGGTGATTATCATGGAGACATTATGCTTAGAGCTTAGTCTCTCGTCTACACTGCATCTGCTTCAAGAAGAATGAATATTTAAAAAAAAAATCCTCAGTCTCGTTAGTAATCATGGACATGCAAATTAACACGAAGAGATGTCATTTTTCACCTGTCAAACTAGCAAAGATTTTTAAACTGCTATTATCCAGTGTTGACAAGGGTGTAGGGAAGCAAGCACTCTGACATTCTGTTGGAGGGAGTGTAAATTGGTTCCATTTTTTAGAATACAATGTGCCAAGATGTATTATAAATGTAAATTTGTGTATATGCATGAGCTTGGGAGTTTTTTCCAACTGAAAAAAAGTAACCTAATTCCTAATGATTTGACCAGTAAGGAAACTTATATTCTCACAAATCAAGGGTGGCTGTAAGAGCTTCAGGGCTGGTCAATCCAGAAGCTCTAGGACGTCATCACGGCCCCAGGTTTTTCCCGTCTTTCTGCTCTGCCGGTGTTACTCTGCTGGTTCCTGTCCTCACCATCACAGGAGGGCTCCTGGCAGCCCACGTTCACACACCAACATCCAGAAGCAGCAAACAAACAAAACCCTGCCTCTTTTTAAAAAAATATTCACTTCTTTGGCTGTGCCACATCTTAGCTGTGGGCACACAGGATCTTAAATCGTTGTGAATGCGCAATCTACTTCCCTGACTAGATTCAACCCGGGCCCCCTGCACTGGGACTGCGGAGTCTTAGCCACTGGACCACCAGGGAAGTCCCAAACCCTATCTCTTTTTCAGTCTCTTTGACATGTAGGAAGTCTTCTCTGGGAGCTCCCTAGAAGACTTATCCCCTGTACCATTTCACTGGCCTGATTTAGTGATTCCCCAAAGCAGCGGCACCTGTGAACTTCTGAGAATGCTGTTTCTCAGCCCATGCTGGACCTACTGAAAGTGAAATTTGGGGGTAAGGCCGACTCTCCTGCTCCAGTGGTTTGAGAACCACTGATCTAAACCAGCCAACTTCACAAGGGGAATGGAATTACCAGGGTTGGTTTCAGAATTCTCATGGTCCATTCCCTTAGGCTGGGGATTGCCTCTCCTGAGCAAATGGTCTTACCTCACTAACCTCCGTTCTACTTGTCCACTTTCATGATGAGCCCTAACATGGGACATTCTATTGAATTAGGATGTTTCTCAGTTGTGAGAACAGAAAATCTAACCCAAAATGTCTTTACCAATGAGGAGGTTTATTGACTCACATCGTAACAAGTGTTACACATCATGGTTAAGGACCTACTGTGTAGCACAGGGTACTCTGCTGAATATTCTGTAACAACTGAACTGGGAAAAGAATTTGAAAAAGAATAGATACAAGTATAAACATAAATGAAACACTTTATTGTACACCTGAAACTAAACAACATTGCTAATCAACTATACTGCAATATAAAATAAAAAGTTAAAAAATAACAAAACTAGTAAAAGGATTAATTGAGATGTTTGCCTCTATAAACTAAAGACAAACTTCTTCCTCTTTTATATTTCTCTCTCTCTCTCTCTTTGTGGGGGATGGAGGAAGGAGTGATTTGCTGTGCTGGCTTTAAAATATATCCACAAATTTTCTGATATTCCTCCATTCAAAAGCGAAGCTCAGTTCTACTCCTCTTGAGTGTGGGCTCATGCAGTGACTCACCTCTAACAGATGGAATGTGGTGGAAATGGTGGTGTATAAGTTTTAATACAAGGTCACTAATATTCCTTTCTCCTTTTCTCTCATGGATCACTTGTTCTGGGGGGAAACTGACCACCACACTACGATTACTAAAGCGTCCAGGGGAGCAGTCTGCCAAGAAGGAATTCAGGCCCTCTGCCCACAGGCTGGAAGTGCATCCTCTGGCCCCAGTCAAGCCTTCAGATGACCGCTAATATCTTGACTACAGCATATGACTCATGAGACACCTTGAGCCATAACCATCCTGCTAAGCTGCTCAATGAAATGAAATGCAAGTCACTCAGTTGGGTCTGACTCTTTACGACCCCATGGACTATACAGTCCATGGAATTCTCCAGGCCAGGATATTGGAGAGAGTAGGGTAGATTTTCCCTTCTCCAGGGGATCTTCCCAAACCAGAGGTTGAACCAGGTCTCCAGCATTGCAGGCGGATTTTTTACCAGCTGAGCCACCAGGGAAGACGACTGAGTGACTAAACTGAACTGAAGTTTCTCAATAATTCTCCACCAATAGAAACTACGAAATGAAGTTTGGGTGTTTTTAAGACAATAAGTTTGAGGGCAATTTACTATAGAGACTAATCGAAACCCCTAGTAGAATGGCTTGGATGTCTGGGGGCCCAGTGACTTCAATTTTACTTTGCAACTTTTTCTTCTCCCCAGGATGTATGTGAGTCCCCATACATAGGGGTAGGTTGGGAGTAACCTAACCCTTGTTTTCTTCCTGCACTTAGGTCCTGTTACTAGCTCTTGTCCGTTATATGGCAAACGTCTTCCTTTCTTGTGCTGATTACTCTTCTTTTAGATATCCTGGCATCTCCCCCTGAATCTAATTTCTTTAGCCTCTTCTTGGTCTTTGCCACTTTTCTGCATTCAAGCAGAGACCTATTGGAAAGAAACTGCATCTCTCCCTATAGCAGTGACTCTAGTAGTAGAAATTTCTAGTCATGCCTCAAGGGTGAAGGAAAAGTTGGAAGCATTTTTAATTCAGGGCAAACTTGTGGGTAAACTCCAAATTCCACCTCAGAGGAAGTGTAGGGATACATGCCGAGACAACAGCATTTTCTGGACATTTAAAGCAAATCGACATAATCTTTCCAGTCAACAACACAGTTCTTGTGACTTAACTAAGGCTATGCTTCTGTTCTGCCCAGAGTAGAGGTGGCCAATGACTCCAAGCCTGTGTCTCTAGAAAGTACCCATAGAAGCTTCCCAGCCCAGTAGGATCAAAGGTACATGGGGAAACAATGCAGGCCTGTGTGATGCTTCCACATGGCACATGCATACATGCCAAGTTGCTTGAGCCACGTCTGACTCTTTACAACCCTGTGGACTGCAGCCTGCCAGCCTCCTAGTCTAACCATGGGGTTCTCCAGGCAAGACTACTTCTTCCTGACCCAGGGATCTAACCTGCACCTGTTACATCTCCTGCATTGGCACATGAGTTCTTACCACTAGTGCCACCTGGGAAGCCCTATACACTGCACAGAAGCCTGTAAACAAGACCCATGAGGCACCCTAACTTTTGCAAACTGTAGCTATTTTGTATGATTTACATACAGTAAAATGTAAGTGTTCGATTCAGTGATTTTTGACAGTTGTGTACACCAGTGGAACCATCACCAGACAAAATGCAGAACACTTCATCACCTCAGAAAATCCTCTCTTGCCCCTTTCCATTAACCCCCTCCCCCAGAACTCATGACTTTTGAGTTTCTACCATTATCAAGAATTTTGTCCAGAACTACTGCTTTTGAAAGAGTGAAGTTAAAAAAAAAAAAAAAAAAAAGAATGAAATCTGTCATTTGAGAGCTCTAAATAAGCCATTTCTGTCTGGCAGGAAGAAGAGACTTCAGTAGTCCATTTGAGGAGATTGTTCCATCTTCCTAGGAAAACCAGCCAAATGGACTTCTTAGTGATGCAAATACAGAAACTTCTGAATTGGCAATGTGATTGGAAATGTGATTCTGAGGAGCTAACACTGCTTTGGGAGGGAGAACGTTAAAGGTCTCTGTGTTGGTGGCAGGGCTACAGATTTTAAGTGTCAAGGACAGGGGAGGAGCTCCAAAGACTTTTCAAGCTCTCTGGAAGGGAGTTAAGGGCTGAGGGCAAAAAGTAGATGGGATCTTTATCATGAGAGACACTGTGATACTGTGGGCTCAGATAAGGGCCCAACATCCCCAGCAAGTGTGGCTATATGAATGCTATTGTTTTTTTCATCATATTTCCTAAATAATGTGTTGCTGACATCTGAGGAAGCCCTTGATATTTGTACATTTATTTCATGTCTGATCACCTCATTGAATGAATTGTCTTAACGGTTCTGGTAGCTTTACAGTAGTTTAACAGGGTTTTCTAGATGATATCTAGATAATATCTTCTGAAAAGAATACCTTTATTTTTTCCTTTCTAATTGCTATCTTGGTTTTTCCTGCCTTATCACTTTGCTGTTGTTGTTCAGTTGCTAAGTCATGTCCGACTCTTTCCAACACCATGGACTGCAGCACGCCTGGCTTCCCTGTCCTTCACCTTCTCCTGGAGCTTGCTCTCATGTCCACTGAGTTGGTGATGCCATCCAAGCATCTCATCCTCTGTCGCCCCCTTCTCCTCCTGCCTTCAATCTTTTCCAGAATCAAGGTCTTTTCCAATGAGTCAGCTCTTTGCATCAGGTGGCCAAAAGTACCAGAGCTTCAGCTTCAGCATTAATCTTTCTAATGAATATTCAGAGTTGATTTCCTTTAGGATTGACTGAAATCCAAGGGACTCTCAAGAGTCTTCTCTAACACCACAATTCGAAAGAATCAGTCCTTTGGCACTCAGTCTTCTCACTTTGGCCATTATTAAATTATTCTAATATTCTTTAGTATAAAGATGCATTCACGTGTGCATGCTCAGTTGTTTAGTCATGTCTGACTCTTTGACACCCCATCGAATATAGTCTGCCAGGCTCCTCTGTCCATAAAATTCTTCAGGCAAGAATACTAGAGTGGGTTGTCATTTCCTTCTCCAGAGGACCTTCCTGATCCAGAAATTGAACCTGTCTCCTGCATTGGCAGGCAGGTTCTTTACCACTGAGTCACCTGGGAAGCCCAGATAAAGATACTGGTGTTGAATTTTTGACCAATTTGAAAATGATGGATTTGGGAATCAGATCAGATCAGATCAGATCAGTCACTCAGTCGTGTCCGACTCTTTGCAACCCCATGAACTGCAGCATGCCAGGCCTCCCTGTCCATCACCAACTCCCGGAGGTCACTCAGACTCACATCCATCGAGTCAGTGATGCCATCCGGCCATCTCATCCTCTGGCGTCCCCTTCTCCTCCTGCCCCCAATCCCTCCCAGCATCAGAGTCTTCTCCAATGAGTCAACTCTTCGCATGAGGTGGCCAAAATACTGAAGTTTCAGCTTTAGCATCATTCCTTCCAAAGAAATCCCAGGGCTGATCTCCTTCAGAATGGACCGGTTGGATCTCCTTGCAGTCCAAGGGACTCTCAAGAGTCTTCTCCAACACCACAGTTCAAAAGCATCTATTCTTCGGCGCTCAGCTTTCTTCACAGTCCAGCTCTCACATCCATACATGACCACAGGAAAGACCATAGCCTTGACTAGGCGAACCTTTGTTGGCAAAGTGATGTCTCTGCTTTTGAATATGCTATCTAGGTTGGTCATAACTTTCCTTCCAAGGAGTAAGCGTCTCTTAATTTCATGGCTGCAGTCACCATCTGCAGTGATTTTGGAGCCCAGAAAAATAAAGTCTGACTGAGTAAAGAGAAGCCACATCAGGAGTTCAGGTGTGATGTGATAATAATGACTGGTGAGGGGTGAGAAAACAAAAAGAAGAGACATATATGAAAGATAGTTTAGATTTTAAAAAAGGTTGGGTTGTGATAAGAGAAGGAAAAATCAGTGTAGGCCACGGCTCCTAATGCTGTGGTTTCATTGACAATAAAACATATGCGTGAAAGTCATTCAGTTGTATCCAACTTTTTGGGACCCCATAAACTGTAGACTTCCAGGCTCCTCTGTCCATAGAATTCTCTAGGCCAGAATACTGGAGTGGGTAGCCTTTCCCTTCTCCAGGGGATGATCCCAACCCAGAGATCGAACCCAGGGATCAAAGCTGGTAAAGAACAAATTTGTTACCAGCTGAGCCACAAGGGAAGCCCAATAATACTGGAGTAGGTAGCCTGTCCCTTCTCCAGTAGATCTTCCCAACCCAAGAATCAAACCAGGGTCTCCTGCATTGCAGGCAGATTCTTTACCAACTTAGCTATCGTGGAAGCCCATGATAGCTGGGCTATCATGGAACCTACAAAAAGAGCTCTATTTTGAATCAACTCTGGTATCCATCATAACTTACTCATCTTAAAAGAGGTGAGAAGGAAATTAAGGATGCATTTCAGCTCATGCAAACTTACAACTAAGAATTTAAGGCAATTTAGCATATAGCTTCTTTCCCTACTGTATATTTACAGTATGACTCTTAACCTACCAACAAGCAAAATATGTTATAAGAATTAATACCTTATTTTGACTTTTCCAGTTCGAAAAGAAATCTTTCTTTTCCTTTGGTATTTCAAACATATAGAATTACAGTGATGTGGTCAATATATTCACCTCAAGTTAGTTTATTCCATATTAGCATTAAGAGTTCACAAAGACCCTCATTTTTTCATTAACATTTCAAAATTTTATTTATTTGGCTCTTTCACCCAACTCCTAATTCTATTTCTATTCCACTATATTATACTCTTGTTATCTAACATACAGCTGCCTTGTATGTCTTTATTGACACCTACAGGCATTTTGAGGACTTCCCAGATGGCTCAATGCTAAAGAATCCGCCTCAATGCAGAAGATGTAAGTTCGATCCCTGGGTCAGGAAGATCCCCTAGAGAAGGAAATGGCAACTCACGCCAGTATTCTTGCCTGGAGAATCCCATGGACAGAGGAGCCTGGCAGGCTACAGTCCATATGATCACAGAAGAGCAGGACATGACTTAGCCAGTAAACAATAGCAGAGGCCTTCTCAGCAATACTTTACTAGTGTGGATTGTTCTTGTTCTACAAACAGTATTGTTCTGGGCATATCATTGGGTCTTTTTGCTTTTTTCATTCAGTATTACACATTTGAGATTTATTGATGTTAATATACATAAAGAGTACTAAGATTAAAAATAAAATGAACACCAGTGATCCATCACCTGCAGTCAGATTGCTGGTACCATGGAAACAAGGTGCCCTCCGATCCAACCAAACTTCCTCACCAGTAGGCAACTGAATCCCAAATCTGTGTTTATTATTTCCTTACTTTTCTTTATTCGTTTTGCCATGTATATTATGAAAGCTTCCCAGGCGGCTCAGACAGTAAAGAATCTGCCTATAATGCAAGAGACCTGAGTTCAATCCCTGGGTCAGAAAGATTCTCTGGAGAAGGGAATGGCAACCCACTCCAGTATTCTTGCCTGAAGAATTCCATGGACAGAGGAACCTGGAAGTCTACAGTCCACGGGGTCTCAAAGAGTCAGACACAATTGATCAAAGAACACTTTCACTCTCAAATATATTATGCACTCCAAAATAATATATTATGTAGTTTTTACATGATTTTCCACTTTGCATAAGTGGAATTACATGTATTCTTTTTTCATTTTTATTGTATATTGGAGTATACTTGATTTACAATGTTGTATTAGTTTCAGATACACAGCAAAATGATTTAATTATACATATATCTATTCTTTTTCAGATTCTTTTCCCCTGTAAGTTATTGCAGAGAATTATATGTACTCTTATGCAACTTTTTAAGATTCAGCATTATGTATATGGGATTCATTCCTGCAGATGGTTGTAATTGTTGTGATAACATTTTCATAGCTGTGCATCGATGTTAATCCATTTTCCATCCTCAGACATTTGGGTTGTTTGCATGTTTTTACTATCACAAAGCTGGTATGAACATCCTTAAGCATATGTGCAGAAGCATCTCTATGCCACAAAGTGGAGTTGCAGGGTTAGGAGTACATATATCTTCCACTTCAATAGATTCCAAATTATGTCCAGGGTGGTTGCAGCAACTGGCATGCCTACCAGCAAAGAGCTGACTCATTTGAAATGACCCTGATGCTGGGAAAAATTGAGGGCAGGAGGAGAAGGGGATGACAGAGGATGAGGTGGTTGGATGGCATCACCGACTCAATGGACATGGGTTTGGGTCTACTCCGGGAATTGGTGATGGACAGGGAAGCCTGGTGTGCTGTGGTTCATGGGGTTGCAAAGAGTCGGACATGACTGAGCGACTGAACTGAACTGAACTGAACCAACAGAGAACCAGTATTCCAGCAACACCAAGCTTCTCAAAGTTTCAATAGTGTCAGAGTTAAACGTGTGCCAATGGTGTAGCTATAAAATATGGCTTTCATTTTCATTGCTCACCAGTGAACTTGACAATTTTTTTATGTTTATTCAGCATTTGGTGACGTGACCGGTCGATGCTTTTGTCTTTTTTTCTGTTGGATTTTTTGCTGGGCTTGACTGGTTCATAGATGGGTACTTGAATGGCTGTATGATATTCCTTTTAACACATCACATTTATCAGTTCCTCTTACTGCTGCCTGTCTAGTTCATTTCCAACCCTTCGTTATCACAAATAATGCTGCAGTAAACATCCTAGTACAAGTCTCTTTGGGAGGTAAGAGATGTCCCTTGAAGTGGAATGGCTGGGTCTTAGAGTGTGTGCATATTCAGTCTCCCTAAAGCCTGATGACTTGCTCTCCCAAACAGCAATACCAATGAACTGTCCTACAAGGGGCTGAAGTTTCCCATTCATTCTCCTACACATTTGCCAGTACCTGGTACTACCCATAAGGCAACTTTAGGTACATACTGTCTCATGGAATTTGTAAATAATCCTGGAAGGTAGAAAAATTTTGTAAAAACAGCAGCATTTTTCTAGTACTTTACAATTTGCAAAGTCTTTTCACTTGCATTGTCTACCCCATTTTATGCTCACATTCTGTCACTCATTTCCTTGAAAGTCATGCTCAAAGAGCTACGTATTTCATTCTATAAATCCCATGTGCTGCTTCACACTTTCACATAAACACAAGGGTCTTGCCCAGCTCAAGTATAACCCCAAATATTTCCCAAACCCTGTTCAGTCATGAGCTGTTCTTTATCCCATACCCTGGGGAAGCATAGAAAACCAGAGTCTACTCTCTGTCACAGGGATCGTCAAAAAAGGAGAATGTGGTTCTGTTATCTTCTCCCCATAGACCCTGCCTCCTCCTGAAGCCATAGGAAGTAGAGGGTTCCTCACACATGAGAAGGAGTATGGATACTGGTCAGCCAAACACAAGGACAAGTTGTCCAGCAAAGAGATTATAAATAGGTCAGCTAAGGACACAGTGTTCCAGTCTTTTCTCCCTAAACATAATCTTTCTCTTCTTTTCTTCATCCAGTGTCTGGTGGCAGGTTTGGGATAAAGAATGAGACACAGTATCATCATCACTCAAGCATTCCTACCAATGGAAGCTCACTTGTGAGCTGTTTGTTTTTCAAGAGCTTTGTGGCTGTGTTCCTTATGTTGGCAATATGTCATCCTAATGATTTTATTTTAACAGTAATGAATTATGACTCGGTTCCCTCAGTAAGGCATATGGCATCCCATTTCAATCCCAAGTGAATCGGTGTTGTAGTAATGAATACCAACTTCATCAATAACATTAGAGAATATAAAGCAGTGTTCTCTAAGCCATTGTCTTTCTTTTCTGCAGTCTTTGCATTCCATCATTTTGACTAATTATTGCTAGATTTAGCTTCCTTTTAATTTACAAAACACTCGTGCATGTCTGCCTGAATTATAACTTCCAGATTCCGATTTCACTGGGTTTTGAGCACCTGTGTTGGGGCTTTTTCACCCAATAAACTCTACTGTTTCTAACTGAGACAACCTGGGTTCAGGAAAGTGAAGTCCTTTGGTCAAGGGCCTAACGATGAAGCCAGGATTTTATCACTGGGTTTAAACCTCAAAGTCTAGAGCCTTTTCTACTAAACCATGCCCCAACTCTGTAGAGTTCTGTTAGTTTTTTTAAGCTTCACCTATACAATTCCTGAATTTTAATTTAATTTTCTTTATAATCTTGAAGAAATTTGGATGGTATCCCACTTTATCTATGAAATTTGAGTTCCCATAGAGTAAAAACCAAGCCTTACAGTATCTTGCCACATTCCTCAGAGGCGCATATTAGACGCTATCAAACTCGACCAGCTTCTGCTCTCTAAAAGGCAAGGTGGAGAGATTCCTACCACCAGTCAGTTGCCTTGACAGTTATTTTCATTTCCTTTCCCTTTGAGAATCAATACCAATAAGTATGAGCCTCTGGATTTCTAGCTACACAGCTTTAGATGTATAGAATCATGCTTTCAAATATCGTAGGAATCTCTCTGGAATGGGTGAGGATAGCCTACATTTTCAGGTTTCAAATTTCAATCTTCTGATTGGTATTTGGCTTTCAGAGCTGTATAATAAACCCAAGGAATTTTGACCCAGATTCAGCTAAGCCTATGAAAGATCAGAACTTCATAAGAACATGATGAATCATTTAAGATAAAAAGTCTGGGGATAAACATACTTAGATATCATAAAATTGTCACTAGAAAATTGTGTTCTCAATTTTCTTTTCTGACCCTTGTGCCTGTGTGGTATGGTTTAGTCACTAAGTCGTGTCTGACTCTTGCGACCCCATGGACTGTAGCCTGACAGGCTCTCCAGGCAAGAATACTCGAGTAGGTTGCCATTTCCTTCTCCAGGGGATCTTCCTGACCCAGGAATCAAACCCAGGTCTCCTGCATTGCAGGCCGGGTCTTTCCTGACTGAGCTACAAGGGGAGCCTGACCCTTGTGTCTATATGATCACTATTCCCACTGACTGAGAAGCAGCCTGACTCCTCTCTCCTCATCATAGCCCCATCTGTCTGTAAAGCTCCTGGTTCAGAAGCTGAATCCTCGTGACTGAAACCTTTCAGATATCCATGCGAGTCCCTTGTGATAGTTCCTCCCTGTCCCCACAGCACTGTGTGCTTGCAAGCAATCACTCATTCACCCAGCAAATATTCACTGAGGGTCTACATGTGACTCACCAGAAAAGACCCTGATTCTGGGAAAGACTGATGGCAGGAGGAGAAGGGGGCAACAGAGGATGAAATGGTTGGATGTCATCATCGACTCAATGGACTCATTGCCTCAATGGACTCATTTGCTCAATGAGTTTGAGCAAACTCTAGGAGACAGTGAAGGACAGGGAAGCCTGGAGTGCTGCAGTCCATGGGACTGCAAAGAGCTGGACACAACTGAGCAACTGAACAACAACAACCGCCATGTGGCAGGGGCCACCCTAGGCTCTGAGATACATCCAGGAACCAACAGACAAAAATCTTGCCCTGTAGCAACTGCACTACAACTGCAGACCACAAACAAGAAACTTAACACACAAATGAAACAGAACCCTGGACAGTGACGAATGCCATGGGGAAAGGTGAAGCAGGGAAAGATGGGTGCAGAGCACAGAGGTGAGGAGGAGCCTTCTGACTTAGAATAGGGGGTCAGGGTAGACCTCATTGAGCAGATGACAGAGTTGGGGGAGCATAGGAAGTTACCTATGTCAGGGAGGAACATTCCAGGCTGAGGACCAGATAGTAATAAGCACTTAGTGCAGGAGACCCTTTTGGCTGGAGCAAAGTGATGAACAAGACACAGTATTCACAGAGGCCATGGGGACCAAGCTGTGGCAGCCCAGTTGGTCATTCTGAGGATGTTGGGTTTTTGCAACAAGAGAAGTGGGGAGACATTAGAGGATTCTGAGCAGAGGGGATCGGATTCTGAATATCTTATCAGGACTTCCTATTGGACAGATTATAAAATATGATCAAGGATGGCCCCAGGGTACATTCCACCATGACAGCCCTCATTGCACTTGGTCATACATGTTTAACTATGTGTCTTTGTCCCTCACTGGATGTGACTTGGTTGGGACAGAAGCTATCTTTGGATTCCCAATGTCCAGCTTAGAGCAGGGCACATAGGCAAGAAACGTGCGTTGAGTCTCGTAGTCAGAATGAGTGTGTCTCAGCAATGAATTCTATTAGTGAACTGAGACAGGCTTTTGGTATCACTCAGAAGACAAGCCAGAGACTGAGAAAGCATCTCCATCCAGCCTCTCTTCTCAGGATGGATAGCTTCCAGACATCACCAACATTGCTCTTCCAGGGGTGGGTGTGAGAAATGCTGGCTACTCATGCCTTCTTTACACAAGGACATGGTGGCAGATGGAACGAACTTCTATATCTGCTGAGACCTGGGGCAGACATCTGTCTATTCAGAGTGTTACAGTCAGAATTATTTAGAGCCAGGAATTTCCCCCGAGGCTAGTTTCAGCCGAGCAGGGAGCTGCACAGGACTTGGTGAGGACTCCAGAAGGCTTTAATGCTGGATGGGTGCAGCACCAGTTGCCCATTGGGCTACCAGGAGACGCCCCTCCCTGGCAGCCTCGTTCTCCTGAGCGCAGAGGTGTCAGGATGAATTATAGCTCCTTCTGGATGCCAAACACATCCTCTCACCCTGTTATGTTTTGTCTGCTGAAGATCCCTTTGCTGTCTCTGAGGCCAGAGTGAAAAAGCACTGCAGCTGGAGTTAGAACAGGTAAAGTATGGAGTGAATGTGGTCCTGGCCCTGGAATGACATGAAGTGCTGTTCTTTGTCCTGCCTGCCTCTATTACTGGCTAAAAGGAAGGCCCACAGTCAGGACTGGTTTATCCAATAAGGAAAGGCACCAGCAAAGCAGGGAGAGAGGGGGAGATTTCAAAATCCAGCAAGAAGCCATTTAAATTTCAGCATGTATGTAAACTGCATGTCATTTTGAAAAATAAACTATTTTAAGGTTTAATGGTAGTCTTACTCTGAATTGTATATGCCGATGGCATGGTAAGCTATTCAGTCTATAGAGTTTCTAATCTGTTCCCATCAGCACACCTGGTGGGCTTCTCAAAGCTACAATTTAGGCATAAGAAATAAAGAGGCTTGCCTGTTCCTCTGATTTGAACAGGCAAGCTCCATTATGTGACAAATTCTATGAATCTTTTAAAGACCAAGGAATGCGTAGGGCTTGTGAGCATCAGGAAGAGGGTGTGTGGTCACTTACCAGGTGACCACAATGCTATTCCGCCAGGCTCTCGAGAACGTGTCTGTAGACCAGCTGCCATCACGTGTATCCGAGCTGCACAGCGATGCTTGTCATCTTCTTCACGGTGTACATGCAGTCTGCACATAATGGGCCGGGACCACCACTGGCCCTGAGGAGGGAAGGTATTCCTGCTCCCAGTGGAACCAACACATGTTATTATAGAGCTCTTGTGTTGCCTGACTTTTGCTATATTGCATTACATTTATTACTCTCTTTCAACTAGGGATAGAAACATGTGGCACTCTGCCATCTTCCTGCCCACTCCCCAAGACAGATGTTATATGTGATCACAGTGCTTTTCCCACGGACCCCAGAGTAGACCTCAACATTTTGTCAACACACACTCCAGGCAGCCATTACCAACTGTTGACCAAATGGTGATGGCATGTGACATGAAGCCTTCTTTCATCCTAATTCTGATGGTCAGCCTTTTGAAGAGCAGGAACCCTGTCTTCTGCATTTTCTGTATTTTTGTACTTATCCCCTGTCTCAGATACAGAAAGCAATCTAGAGTAATTTTCCCTTCTAGAACTTTCATATGCATTCGTCAAACTTTCCCCAAGCATGTGGGAATGTTAAGTGTGAGTCGCTCAGTTGTGTCCAGCTCTTTGCGATTTCCTGGACAGTAGCCTGCCAGGCTCCTCTGTCCATGGGGTTTTCCAGGCAAGAATACTGGAGTGGGTTGCCATTCCTCTCATCAGGGAATCACCCCAACCCAGGGATCGAACCTGGGTTTCCTGCATTGCAGACAAATTCTTTACCATCTGAGCCACCAGGGAAGCACCAGAGAAGCATGTGGGAACACAGAAACAAATCCGGCTTAGTCTCCAACCTCCAGAGCCTTACAGTCATTTAACACTTATGAGACCAACTCTGATGGAAGCATATATAATAGCATTGTTTCCAAAGAAATTTTGTATGGGTCAGTCTGAAAGGTTAAAGAGGTAGCCCCAGAAACTAGGTTAGTTAAGTGCAAGATGCTGTATTTAACAAATAACAATTAAAATGCCCTTGCTCCTTGACAAATTGCCTTCCAGAAGCAAAACTGTCAGACTTTGAGACATCCTGGCGCCCTGTGATAAAATGGCTTTGGGATGACATATATTACCGCTAAGCCATTCCCTTCACATTTATTTTCCTCATTACCATTGTTAAGAAATTGAACAGGAAAACCTTCTGCCACTGAGATAATGAATTTCTCTGAATGCTTTACACCAGTTGTAAGGGGCTACCCAATCTGACATTCCAATTTGTTTTCATTTCTCTTTTAACCACCCCAAATAGGAGCTAAGTTGTAATTTTTAAAAGTGCTTCAAAACTTTTGTGAGCCTCATTAATAACAGGGCTGATCCACACATTTGAGTTGGCAACTGTTATTCCCATCGGGGCAGAAGCTGCAGCTCTCAGAATACCCGATTACACTGGCTAATGAGGCCCATTAATCAGTGCTCGTAGCTTTGGGGAACACCACTGAACGGTCTGTTGACCTCTGGAGCTGGCTGCATAGTCACTGTCATATTTTACGTGTCACATTTCTAGCAAAGTTAGCTGTGGTTAAGCTCCCTGATAGCTCAGTTGGTAGAGACTCTGCCTGCAATGTAGATTGATTCCCCAGTTTGATTCCTGGGCCCTGAGGATTCACTGGGAAAGGATACCCAAACCAATATTCTTGGGCTTTTCTTGTGGCTCAGCTAGTAAAGAATCCACCTTCAATGTGGGAGACCTGAGTTCCATCCCTGGTTTTGGAAGATCTTCTGGAGAAGGGAAAGTCTACCCACCCCAGTATTCTGGCATGTATAACAGTCCATGGAGTCACAGAGTCTGACACAACTGAGCGACTTTCACTTTCAGGATCTTCACTCAAGTTTTACTAATTGTCAGTTCAGTTCAGTTCGTGTCTGCCTCTTTGAGACCCCAAGGACTGCAGCATGCTAGGCTTACATATCCATCACCAACTCCCGTTACTCAAACTCATGTCCATCAGGTTAGTGCTGCTATCCAACCATCTCATCCTCTGTCATCCCCTTCCCCTCCAGCCTTCAATCTTTCCCAGCATCAGGGTCTTTTTAAATGAGTTAGTTCTTCCAATCAGGTGGCCAAAGTATTGGAGTTTCAGCTTCAGCAGCAGTCCTTCCAGTGAATATTCAGGACTGATCTCATTTAGGATTGACTGGTTGGATCATGACATCTGGTCCCATCACTTCATGACAAATAGATGGGGAAGCAAAGGAAAGAGTGACAGACTTTATTTTGGGGGGCTCCAAAATCACTGCAGATGGTGACTGCAGCCATGAAACTAAAAGATGCTTGCTCCTTGGGAGAAAAGTTGTGACCAACCTAGACAGCATATTAAAAAGCAGAGACATTACTTTGCTAACAAAAGTCCGTCTAGTCAAAGCTATGGTTTTTTCCAGTAGTCATATATGGATGTGAGAGTTTGACTATAAAGAAAGCTGAGCACCAAAGAACCGATGCTTTTGAACTGTGGTGTTAAAGAAAAGTCTTGAGATTCCCTTGGACAGCAAGGAGATGCAACCAGTCCATCCTAAAGGAAATCAGTCCTGAATATTCATTGGAAGGACTGCTGCTGAAGCTGAAACTCTAATACTGTGTCCATTTGATTGGAAGAACTGACTCATTGGAAAAGAACCTGATGCTGGGAAAGATTGAAGGTGGGAGGAGAAGGGGAAGACAGAGGATGAGATGGTTGGATGGCATCACCAACTTGGTGGACATGATTTTGAGCAAGCTCCAGGAGTTGGTGATGGACAGGGAGGCCTGGTGTGCTGTAGTCTATGGGGTCACAAAGAGTCAGGCACAACTGAGCAACTGAACTGAACTAACTGATTGGATCTCCTTGCAGTCCAAGGGACTCTCAAGAGTCTTCTCCAACATCACAGTTCAAAAGCATCAATTCTTATATGTGCAGCTTTCTTTATAGTCCAACTCTCACATCCATACATGACTACTGGCAAAACCATAACTTTTACTAGATGGACCTTTGTCAGCAAAGTAATGTCTTTGCTTTTTAATATGCTGTCCAGGTTGGTCATAGCTTTTCTTCCAAGGAGCAAGTGTCTTTTAATTTCATGGCTGCAGTAATTTTGGAGCCCATTAAAGTTCACTGTTTCCACTGTTTCCCCATCTATTTGCCATGAAGTGATGGGACTGGATGTCATAATCTTAGTTTTCTGAATGTTGGGTTTTAAGCCAACTTTTTACCAACTCTCTCTTAAGCCAACTCTCCTCTTTCACTTTCATCAAGAGGCTTTTTAGTTCCTCTTCACTTTCTGCCATAAAGGTGGTGTCATCTGCATATCTGAGGTTATTGAGATTTCTCCCAGCAATCTTGATTCCAGCTTGTGCTTCATCCAGACTGGATTTCACATGATGTACTCTGCATAGAAGTTAAATAAGCAGGGTGACAATAGACAGCCTTGACGTACTCCTTTCCTAACCTGCATACAGATTTCTCAGGAGGCAGGTCAGGTGGTCTGGTGTTCCCATCTCTTTCAGAATTTTCCACAGTTTGTTGTGATCCACACAGACAAAGGCTTTGATGTAGTTAATAAAGCAAAAGCAGATGTTTTTCTGGCACTCTCTTGCTTTTTCAATGATCCAGTGGATGTTTGATCCACTGGATCAAACAATTTGATTTCTGGTTCCTCTGCCTTTTCTAAATCCAGCTTGAACTTCTGGAAGTTCACAGTTCATGTACTATTAAAGCCTGGCTTAGAGAATTTTGAGCATTACTTTACTAGCATGTGAGATGAATGCACTTGTGTGGTAGTGTGAGCATTCTTTGGCATTGTCTTTCTTTGGGATTGGAATGAAAACTGACCTTTTCCAGTCCTGTGGCCACTGCTGAGTTTTCCAAGTTTGCTGGCATATTGAGTGCAGCACTTTCACAGCATCATCTCTCAGGATTTGAAATAGCTCAACTGGAATTCCATCACCTTCACTAGCTTTGTTCGTAGTGATACTTCCTAAGGCCCACTTGACTTCACATTTCAGGGTGTCTGGCTCTAGGTGAGTGATCACACCATCGTGATTATCTGGGTCATGAAGATCTTTTTTGTACAGTTCTTCTGTGTATTCTTGCCACCTCTTCTTAATATCTTCTGCTTCTGTTAGGTCCATACCATTTCTGCCCTTTATTGTGCTCATCTTTGCATGAAATGTTCCCTTGTTATCTTAATTTTCTTGAAGAGATCTCTCTATTGTTTTCCTCTATTTCTAGAGAAATCTCAAGAAAGGACAGTTTCAGGAGTCATCAACAACTGCAGAATCAGGTGTTCTGCGAAACAGGTCCCACCTCTGGTACCAATGGCCAGCCTTTGCCAAGCACTCACATGTCCTAATTCCCCGTGTCTCTGAATGTTACTTTATTTGGAAAAAGCCTTTGCATATTTAATATATGCATATATATCATTGCATATATAATTAATGATTTGGGGATGAAGAAATCATCCTGGACTATCTGGTGAGTCCTAAATTCAATGATGTGTCCTTATAAGAGACATACTGGAAAGAAAAAGAAGATGGTGTGAAGATAGATTCTATGATTGGAGTAACTCAGCAACTAGCCAAAGAAGGTCAAGGATTGCTGGCAGACACCAGGAGCTGAGAGAGTGGTATGAAATGGATACCCCCTTAGAGGCATCAGAAGAACCAATGTGCTGACACCTTAATTTCAAACTTCTGGCCTCCAGAGCTGTGCAGGAATACATTACTATTGTTTTGAGTGATTCGGTTTGTGGCAATTTGTCACAGCAGCCACAAGAAACTAATAAATAAATGAATGAAGAAAAATCTTTTGCAAACATACAACACTAGCTCACAGAAAAACTTTAAAAACTAGGAATATAAGGAAAAGGTAACTTACAGATGGAGCAACGTATTCGAAACACATATAAATGTAAGATTAATATCCAGAATGTGGAAAGAATTGCAAATCAATAAGGAAAAGATCAAAATCTTAATGGGAAAAAAAGGTACTAAATATGAACAGACAACTCATGGAAGAGGAAACTCATTCAGTCTCATCTGTAATCAAGAAAATGCAAACTGAAATACTAATGAGATTCTATTTCACAGTCATCAAATTGGGTGTAAGTTTAAAATGAAAATCTCAGTGTTGGCAAGGGTGGAGAAAAATGAACTCAGCAGACCTGATTGCTCACATTTTGTACATTCTCAGGGGGTCCTGATTGTATGACTAGCCCTTGGCTAGCTCCTGAGAACTGACCTATTGGTTATTGGACTATTCCTTATGCTACTAACTGATAAGGGCATTTTATATATTTTAACCATGTTGTACCAACTTGTTTATATAATTTTTGTAAACACTGATTTATGGTGAACAGCTACTTTCCTTCTGCAGGAGTTTCAGTAACCATATCTAATCACAAAAGCAATATGTGGGACTTCCCTGGTGGTCTAGTAGTTAAGATTTCATCTTCCAATGCAGGGGATGTAGGTTCAATCCCTGGTTCAGAAGCTAAGATCCCATGTGCCTTGTGGCCAAAAAAACGAAAACATAAAACAGAAGCAATACTGTAGCAATACTGTAAGCAATACTGTAAATTCAATAAAGACTTTAAAAATGGCCCATATCAAAAAAATCTTTTAAAAAAAGGCAATATGTGCCTGTATAACCAGGCTTTATTAAAATCTCCAGACCCTTAAACTCCAATAAACTTTCCCTGGACATACAACACTTCACAGGTGTTGCTACAATTAGCTGCCAAAGGAAGAAGCGTGTCCTGTACAACTCCATCAGGCAGAATTTCTGGAAGTTCACACCTGGTCTCCCCAGACCTTTTCCTTTATTGATCCTGGTTTGCATTCATTCACTGTAATAAATCATACCCATGAGTGAAAACTATTTCTGAGGTTTTTGAGTCCTTCTAAGAAATCAATGAACCAAGGAGTGGTCTTGGGATCCCAGAAAGAATAAGCATGAGAAAGAATGAGAAAGTGGAGAGACAGGACCTACACACATAGCTGGTGTGTCATCCTGGAGGGCAACTGGACCAGATAGGGAAGGTTTACATGTACCTACACTAAGTCTAGCCATTTCACACCTATGTTCCCAATGTAGAACACCTCTCTCTCAATGTCATCTACAAAAATGTTCATTGCAGCATTGTTTCTTTCTTTTTTAGGTCTTCATTGAACTTATTTCAATATTGCTTCCATCCCAACCAGGGATTAAAACTTTGTCCCTTTCACTGGGAGGTAGTCATAACTACTGGATTGCCAGGAAAGTTCCATCAAGGAAGAACTGACCAACATGAAGGAATGGAAAATAGCGATCGCGAGCATTTCAAATGAGTGAATAAGAGACAGACATGACGCTCAAAAACAAAATGTTATGCAACAGAAGGAAGTGAATTATGCATGGAGGGTATCACTTACACAATTAAAAACAGGTCAGATTAAGGAGATGACACTAACCACTTCAGACGGAGCAAAGAAAAGAAGAAAAGTGAATGAGGAGGGGAGAAGGGTAGACCTACAATGCTCCTCAAATGGATTGAACGCCCACACTACTAGGGTGTCCTCAGTATGTGTTTAATAGGAAATTAAATCATCTGCTGTAGATCACACAGAGTTCAGATAAATTTAACAAAATGCTTACTATAAAAATTAGTTGTAGAACTCAGATGTATAGGATAGAAAAGTCATTGAAGAGAAGAAGGACACAAAAAACAATGATGGAACAGCTACTTGTCTGAGAGGAGTATCTCGATCATTACAATAGAAGAAAAGTAAAATCAATATGAGGGTCTAAGACTTGTAACTTGGTCAACTGAACATAAATTAGGAGGAGTTCTTAATTAAACAATTTGTATGCACTGATAGGTTCATTTCATCTTTTAGGAAACATAGCTGGTTTCAGTTTGTCATTGAAACATCATAAGACAGAAACCAACTTATTTGTATTTAAAGATGAAAAGTCAAAGAAGAAGGATAAGTATCAAACACTTGAGTTCCCAAAAGGAAGCACACAGGAGATGTAAGACATATATGCTAATGATGCTATATAATTTTAACTGAAAATGTGGAGAGTGGGAGTTTGACTAGTTTTATTTTAAAGTTTTTCTTAATTAAAATGAACCAGAAATTACAAGAAATTGCTTTCATGTGTTTCATCAATGTACTTGCAGTTCAATTTCACAAATATTTTATAAGGATTGGTGGTTCAGACGGTAAAGCGTCTGCCTACAATGCGGGAGACCCAGGTTCGATCCCTGGGTTGGGAAGATCCCCTGGAGAAGGAAATGGCAACCCACTCCAGTATTCTTGCCTGGAAAATCCCATGGACGGAGGAGATTGGTTGGCTACTGTCCATGGGGTCACAAAGAGTCAGACACGACTGAGCGACTTCACTATCATTATCACTATTGTTCCAGGTTCTGCAGAGATGGGAAATTCCTTTGTTATGATAATAGGGAAAAACACTTCTATTGCTACTCTACTGGATTCCTCTCCATGGGCCAGGAACTCTGTTAGAAGATTTGCATAATTAGAAGGAAAGTGAAATATGTGTGTGTGGACACAAAGCCTGAAGAACATAAATAATAGTAAAGAAACTTGCTAAGACCACAGAGCAAAAATGGAGAGACATTTTCAGAGAAAGAATTTTAAAGTTTGAGGTACTTGAGTAGAAATATTCTCAGAGGCTGTAAGGTTGACAGAGTACAAATCTTCTATTTTTGCTGAGACAAACCTGATGGCCGAAAACAACACAGATCTGTTGTCTTGCAGTTCTATGGATCAGAAGTCCAACATGGGTCTTATGGGGCTAAAAGTCAAGGAATGCAGGGCTGGGTTCCTTCTGGCTCCAGGGGGAAATCTATTGATATTTCCTTGCCTTTTCCAGTTTCTGGAGACCACCTGCACTCCTCATGTCCCCTTCTTGCATCTTCACAGTCAACAATAGCAAACTGAATCCTTCCCACACAGGTGACTCTGACCTCCCTTGCTGCTTCCATCTTGCACCCTTCAGGACCCTTGTCAAAATGCTGGGTTCACGCACATAATCCAGAATAATCTCCCTATCTTAAAAGCAGTAATTAGCCACTCTGACTCCATCTGCTCCCTTAATTCCCCTTTGCTATATAATGTAATGTAATGCAATGCAATGCAATGTATGTAATGTCCCACCACTTTATGGTAAATAGAAGGGGAAAGAGTAGAGGCAGTGAGAGATCTTATTTTCCTGGGCTCCAAAATCTCTCCATCTCACTTGTCTACACTACACGCTGCTAGTGAAGTTACAAACCAAAGGAGAAATGTCTTTCGTTCCCTTATGGATCCTGATAAGAAACTGAATGGGGCATAGTCAACACCACGCTGGACTCTGAGCCCCGTGAAGTCTGAGGATTCAGGTATGTCTCCCTCAACCCTGTCCCCACAGCACCGTGTGGATCTGGCCCATAGAAGTGGTCGATAAACATTTATGCTAACTAGACAGAGTGCTAAGTGCTGCAGTCTGTGAGAATGAGTAAGATATTCAGCTGACCTACTAGGAGTTTATACCAGCATGTTTTCTAAGATGTTAATAACATTTCTGTCTGCTCAAGATGGAAGTCTCCTAAAAGCTAACAAGCAGACAATCAATAACAAGGACTATCACAAACACATTTATCTCTGAAAAGCAAAAGCAAATTCTTCTCCAAAGCTTAAATGGCAGCTAAAGTGTTTTCTCTACTTTCATAAAAAGTAATCAAATGTCAGCCTTGTAAATATTTATGATCCTCAGCAGTCATATTTGAACATCAATTATTTCAAGATCCTTCAAGTGCTTTTTGACAGAAATCTTATATTCTTTGCATTCCCTGTACACAGAAAAACATACCGTTAGAAGGTTTTCTAGGATAAGGTCACAAAGGTAACTAAATATGATGGTGCAGACCCACACAGAGCTTTATATATTCTGGCCACTGCATGTGTAACGGTTAGGAGCAAATGAGTTTCACTCGTGAGGAGGCCACTGCAACTCTTACTTATCATTAAATGTTATCTGGTTTACAGTATTTTCACTTCTCAGATGCATTTCCTGATATAACACGAGAAGAAAATGAGGGAAGGGGCAAAGAAGTCATGATAATTGTGTATGTGTGCTGTGCTCAGTCGTGCCCGACTCTTCATGACTCCATGGACTGTAGCCCACCAGGTTTCTCTGTCCATGGAATTCTAGCCAGGAATTCTAACCTGGTGCAGGTTGCCATTTCCTATTCCAGGGGATCTTCCTGACCCAGGGGTCAAACCTGTGCCTTTTATGTCTCCTGCATTGGCAGGCAGATTCTTTACCACTGTGCCACCTAGGAAGCCCATCAATAACTATAATGCTTGCTATATGTTCCATCCATCCAGGGGTGTGGCTGTGTGCTGTGGTTAAGTTTAAGATCTTTTGCCAGTAACTACCTGTGACTTTCGGGGAAGGCAATGGCACCCCACCCCAGTACTTTTGCCTGGAAAATTCCATGGACAGAGGAGCCTGGTAGGCTCCAGTCCATGGGGTCACTAAGAGTCGGACACGACTGAGTGACTTCACTTTCACTTTTCACTTTCATGCATTGGAGAAGGAAATGGCAACCCACTCCAGTGTTCTTGCCTGGAGAATCCCAGGGACGGGGGAGCCTGATGGGCTGCCGTCTATGGGGTCGCACAGAGTCGGACACGACTGAAGCGACTTCTTAGCAGCAGCAGCAGCAGCAGCACCTGTGACTTTAAAAAAGTTATCTGGGCCTCAGTTTCTTCAATAGTAGTACATATCTTATATATAAAGATTATATGAATATCAAGCATTGTTGTGTGCTATGTACTTAGTCAGTCATGTCCGACTCTTTGCAACACCATGGACTATAGCCCACCAGGCTTCTCTGTCCATGGGATTCTCCAGGCAAGAATAGTGGAGTGGGTTGCCATGCCCTCCTCCAGGGGATCTTCCCAACCCAGGGATCAAACCCAGGTCTCCCACATTGCAGGTGGATTCTTTACTGTCCGAGCCACCAGGGCACTGTTGACACATTATTAATCATCCATTTAAGAAATGAAACTATTGCTGGATTTCTGATACACCTTTCCACTCTAAAACATAATGGTTTTGTCAACTTGATAAGGGACATAAAAAAAATCACAAGGAAAAAATGGACATATTTTATTCAGTTGCTCAAGAATAAGCCCCAAACTCTCTGAAACCATGAGTCTCAAGTGTCTCATTCCACCAATACTCTGCCCAGAACGAAAATGCCTTTGTATTACTTAAATTCCAGTTTTTCTCCATTTTTCTCTACTCTGATAGAAAAATCAAGAGAAAAGGAAAAAATGAAGGCATCATAAAAGCAATCCATGAAGTCTGTTTAAGAATCAGCCAGACTATATAAATCTGTCAGATTTCAAAACACTGTAGTCACTTACCAGGATTTTTTTGCCAGGAATGGCCAATTGGAATATCAAGTTATTCAGTTATAATAATACCTAATTGATATGAAATTGTCAGAAGATGAGGGTTTCTGCTTAATGAATTTTCCAGAAAACTGACGCAGAAAGATGAAAACTTTTATTTTTAAGCTTGAAGGATCTAACACTTTCTAAAATAGATAACCTACTTCCCCAGCTGCTTATACTGAGGATAATGAACTCAATTAAACCTTTTTGGAATTCAAATTCAACACCACTGAATATCCATACATGGAACTGTGCTGATTTCTCACATCACACTGTCCAGCCTGATATGGACAGGTCCTAGCCTCCCCAGCATTTCTCAGTCTGAGCATGCAGACTGAGCATGCAGCTACAGCTACAGCCTGAACATGCAACCCAAATTCGGCCAATGGGACTTTATGGAGGACTTCAGGGAAGGAGTAGGGAAGGTTGGTCTTTTGTTCTTTTGCTTGATTTATTTTGGTTTAGTTTGGTTTGGTTTTGTGTCCAAATTAACAGAGAGGAGAAGGAGATAATGATCTCGTCTCTTTAGGACATAGCTGTGTCCACCGTGAAGGGAACCATGACACTGTGAAGATGGCAGATACCTGGCCCTTGGAAGCACCACAAGCTACTGAATTAGATAGCTAGCCTTACTTGGTGGCTCAGTTGGTAAAGAATCTGACTGCAATGAGGGAGACCGGGTCTGATCTCTTGGTTGGGAAGATTCCCTGAAGAAGGGAATGGCAACCAACTCCAGTATTCTTGCCTGCAGAATTCCATGAACAGAGGAGCCTGGAAGGCTACAGTCCATGAGGTCTCAAAAAGCTGGACACAACTGAGCAATAGCATTTTCACTTTCAGGACCCCCACTTCTCCATACCCTGGATTTCTGGATAAGTGAGAAAATGAGAGTCCTCTTATGGAGTTGACACAGGTAAGGGGCCTTGTCTTGCATCTAAAGCACTTAGCTTATAGGTAAGGTTTCCAGGGGAGGAGCTACCCCATGTCCGAGGTCAGGGGCGGTGGCCGAGATGAGCTACCCCACGTCCAAGGTCAGGGGGGACGTCTGAGGTCAGGGGCGGCAGCCGAGAAGAGCTACCCCACACCCAAGGTCAGGGGAGGCGGCCGAAAGGAGCAGCCCCACATCCAAGGAGTGGCAGCTGCGTGGGCACAGGAGGGCCAAGAGGAGCTACTCCACATTCAAGATCAGAAGAGGTGGCCGGGAGGAGATACCCCACGTCCAAGGTAAGAGAAACCCAAGTAAGATGGTAGGTGTTGCAAGAGGGCATCAGAGGGCAGACACACTGAAACCATAATCACAGAAAACTAGCCAATCTGATCACTCGGGCCACAGCCTTGTCTAACTCAATGAAACTAAGCCATGCCATGTGGGACCACCCAAGACGGACGGGTCATGGTGGAGAGGTCTGATAGAATGTGATCCACTGGAGAAGGGAATGGCAAACCACTTCAGTATTCTTGCCTTGAGAACCCCATGAACAGTATGAAAAGGCAAAATGATAAGATACTGAAAGGGGAACTCCCTGGGTCAATAGGTGCCCAATACGCTACTGGAGATCAGTGGAGAAATAACTCCAGAAAGAATGAAGGGATGGAGCCAAAGCAAAAAGAATACCCAGCTGTGGATGTGACTGGTGATAGAAGCAAGGTCCCATGCTGTAAAGATCAATATTGCATAGGAACCTGGAATGTCAGGTCCATGAATCAAGGTAAATTCATTTCAGTTCAGTTCAGTCGGTCAGTCGTGTCCGACTCTTTTCCACCCCTGGATCGCAGCACGCCAGGCCTCCCTGTCCATCACCAACTTCTGGAGGTCACTGAGACTCACGTCCATCAAGTCAGTGATGCCATCCAGCCATCTCATCCTCTGTCGTCCCCTTCTCCTCCTGCCCCCAATCCCTCCCAGCATCAAAGTCTTCTCCAATGAGTCAACTCTTCACATGAGGTGGACAAAGTACTGGAGTTTCAGCTTTAGCATCATTCCTTCCAAAGAAATCCCAGGGCTGATCTCCTTCAGAATGGACTGGTTGGATCTCCTTGCAGTCCAAGGCACTCTCAAGAGTCTTCTCCAACACCACATTTCAAAAGCATCAATTCTTCGGTGCTCAGCCTTCTTCACAGTCCAACTCTCACATCCATACATGACCACAGGAAAAATCATAGCCTTTACTAGACAGACATTTGTTGGCAAAGTAATGTCTCTGCTTTTGAATATGCCATCTAGGTTGGTCATAACTTTCCTTCAAAGGAGTAAGCGTCTTTTAATTGGAAGCGGTCAAACAGGAGATGACAAGAGTGAAAGTCAACAGTCTAGGAATCAGCGAACTCAAATGGACTGGAATGGGTGAATTTAACTCAGAGGACCATTATATCTACTACTGCGGGCAGGAATCCCTCAGAAGAAATGGAGTAGCCATCATGGTCAACAAAAGAGTCTGATATGCAGTACTTGGATGCAATCTCAAAAATAACAGAATGATCTCTGTTCGTTTCCAAGGCAAACCATTCAATGTCACAGTAATCCAAGTCTATGCCCCAACCAGTATGCTGAAGAAGCTGAAGTTGAACAATTCTATGAAGACCTACAAGACCTTTTAGAACTAACACCCAAAAAAGATGTCCTTTTCATTATAGGGGACTGGAATGCAAAAGTAGGAAGTCAAGAAACACCTGGACTAACAGGCAAATTTGGCCTTGGAGTACGGAATGAAGTAGGGCAAAGGCTAAAAGAGTTTTGCCAAGAGAATACACTGGTCATAGCAAACACCCTGTTCCAACAACACAAAAGAAGACTCTACACATGGACATCACCAGATGGTCAACACCAAAATCAGATTGATTATATTCTTTGCAGCCAAAGATGGAGAAGCTCTATACAGTCAGCAAAAACAAGACCAGGAGCTGACTGTGGCTCAGATCACGAACTCCTTATTGCCAAATTCAGACTTAAATTGAAGAAAGTGGGGAAAACCACTAGACCATTCAGGTATGACCTAAATCAAATCCCTCATGATTATACAGTGGAAGTGAAAAATAGATTTAAGGGACTAGATTTGATAGAGTGCCTGATGTACTCTGGACAGAGGGAGGTTCATGACATTGTACAGGAGACAGGGATCAAGACCATCCCCATGGAAAAGAAATGCAAAAAAGCAAAATGACTGTCTGAGGAGGCCTTACAAATAGCTGTGAAAAGAAGAGAAGTGAAAAGCAAAGGAGAAAAGGAAGGATATACCCATTTGAATGTAGAGTTCCAAAGAATAGCAAGGAGAGATAAGAAAGCCTTCCTCAGCAATCAATGCAAAGAAATAGAGGAAAACAACAGAATGGGAAAGACTAGAGAACACTTCAAGAAAATTAGAGATACCAAGGGAACATTTCAGTCAAAGATGGGCTCGATAAAGGACAGAAATTGTATGGACCTAAGAGAAGCAGAAGATATTAAGAAGAGATGGCAAGAATACACAGAACAACTGTACAAAAAAGATCTTCATGACCCAGATAATCACGATGGTGTGATCACTCACCTAGAGCCAGACATCCTGGAATGTGAAGTCAAGTGGGCCTTAGAAAGCATCACTACAAACAAAGCTAGTGGAGGTGATGGAATTCCAGTTGAGCTATTCCAAATCCTGAAAGATGATGCTGTGAAAGTGCTGCACTCAATATGCCAGCAAATTTGGAAAACTCAGCAGTGGCCACAGGACTGGAAAAGGTCAGTTTTCATGCCAATCCCAAAGAAAGGCAATGCCAAAGAATGCTCAAACTACGGCACAATTGCACTCATCTCACACGCTAGTAAAGTAATGCTCAAAATTTTCCAAGCCAGGCTTCAGCAATACGTGAACCGTGAACTTCCTGACGTTCAAGCTGGTTTTGGAAAAGGCAGAGGAACCAGAGTTCAAATTGCCAACATCCACTGGATAATGGAAAAAGCAAGAGAGTTCCAGAAAAACATCTATTTCTGCTTTCTTGATTATGCCAAAGCCTTTGACTGTGTGGATCACAATAAACTGTGGACAATTTTGAAAGAGATGGGAATACCAGACCACCTGACCTGCCTCTTGAGAAACCTATATGCAGGTCAGAAAGCAACACTTAGAACTGGACATGGAACAGACTGGTTCCAAATAGGAAAAGGAGTTCGTCAAGGCTGTATATTGTCACCCTGCTTATTTAACTTCTATGCAGAGTACATCATGAGAAACGCTGGGCTGGAGGAAGCACAAGCTGGAATCAAGATTGCTGGGAGAAATCTCAATAACCTCAGATATGCAGACGACACCACCCTTATGGCAGAAAGTGAAGAGGAACTAAAAAGCCTCTTGATGAAAGTGAAAGAGGAGAGTGAAAAACTTGGCTTAAAGCACAACATTCAGAAAACGAAGATCGTGGCATCTGGTCCCATCACTTCATGGGAAATAGATGGGGAAACAGTGGAAACAGTGTCAGACTTTATTTTTCTGGGCTCCAAAATCACTGCAGATGGTGATTGCAGCCATGAAATTAAAAGACGCTTACTCCTTGGAAGGAAAGTTATGACCAACCTAAATAGCATATTCAAAAGCAGAGATATTACTTTGCCAACAAAGGTCCATCTAGTCAAGGCTATGGTCTTTCCAGTGGTCATGTATGGATGTGAGAGATGGACTGTGAAGAAAGCTGAGTGCCGAAGAATTAATGCTTTTGAACTGTGGTGTTGGAGAAGACTCTTGAGAGTCCCTTGGACTGCAAAAAGATCCAACCAGTCCATCCTAAAGGAGATCAGTCTTGGGTGTTCATTGGAAGGACTGATGCTGAAGCTGAAACTCCAATACTTTGGCCACCTCATGTGAAGAGTTGACTCATTGGAAAAGACTTTGATGCTTGGAGGGATTAGGGCAGGAGGAGAAGGGGATGACAGGGGATGAGATGGTTGGATGGCATCACTGACTCGATGGACATGAGTTTGAGTGAACTCTGGGAGTGGGTGATGGATAGGGAGGCCTGGCATGCTGTGATTCATGGAGTCGCAAGGAGTCAGACACTACCTGAGTGAACTGAACTGTACTGACTAAGGTCTCTAGGAAAACCCAAATTAGAGTTCAGAACCAGCTTCTTGGAGAACAGCTGACCCATTGGCCCTTCTGAGTATGTAGCTGCAAAAGTGCATATTCAGGGTGGTCTTTTGTCAGTCTGAGAAGTATGAAAGAGCATGTTTGCAGGTTGATCTGGAACAAAAAGACTGCCAGCTATCTCTCCAGCAAAGATGAGTTTATTCAGGATCAGCAGAGAATTGGAACTTGGGGTTGGCCACCAGGGTGAGCCCAACCTGCAAGTCCCTACACAGCAAGGGCAGGAGAGAAAGAGAACTGTTTTATGGAGGGGACAAGGAAGTTGGGAGGATACAGGCCACAAAGAGTCTGAGCGTTTTCATTGGCTGAGTCCTTGTCAGGGAAGGAAGAGGAGGCTTTCCTCCTCCTGTTGGGCTCTGCTATCCTCAGGGAGCATGAGAGCTCCCCCTTCTGGCCTCCCAACTGGATTTTTTGAGGTTCCTGTATTAATTTTTTAAATTTATTTATTTTAATTGGAGGCTAATTACTTTACAATGTTGTAGTGGTTTTGCCGTACACTGACATGAATCAGTGGCCTCAGCAGTGGCCACTGGACTGGAAAAGGTCAGTTTTCATCCCAATCCCAAAGAAAGGCAATGCCAAGGAGTGCTCAAACTACCGAACAATTGCACTCATCTCACACGCTAGTAAAGTAATGCTCAAAATTCTCCAAGCCAGGCTTCAGCAATATGTGAACCGTGAACTTCCTGATGTTCAAGCTGGTTTTAGAAAAGGCAGAGGAACCAGAGATCAAATTGCCAACATCCGCTGGATCATGGAAAAAGCAAGAGAGTTCCAGAAAAACATCTATTTCTGCTTTATTGACTATGCCAAAGCCTTTGACTGTGTGGATCACAAAAAACTGTGGGAAATTCTGAAAGAGATGGGAGTACCAGACCACCTGACCTGCCTCTTGAGAAACCTGTATGCAGGTCAGGAAGCAACAGTTAGAACTGGTCATGGAACAACAGACTGGTTCCAAATAGGAAAAGGAGTACGTCAAGGCTGCATATTGTCACCATGTTTATTTAACTTATATGCAGAGTACATCATGAGAAATGCTGGACTGGAAGAAACACAAGTTGGAATCAAGATTGCTGGGAGAAATATCAATAACCTCAGATATGCAGATGACACCACTCTTATGGCAGAAAGTGAAGAGGGGCTAAAAAGCCTCTTGATGAAAGTGAAAGTGGAGAGTGAAAAGGTTGGCTTAAAGCTCAACATTCAGAAAACGAAGATCATGGCATCTGGTCCCATCACTGCATGGGAGATAGATGGGGAAACAGTGGAAACAGTGCCAGACTTTGTTTTTCTGGGCTCCAAAATCACTGCAGATGGTGACTGCAGCCATGAAATTAAAAGACGCTTACTCCTTGGAAGGAAAGTTATGACCAACCTAGATAGCATATTCAAAAGCAGAGACATTACTTTACCAACAAAGGTTCGCCTAGTCAAGGCTATGGTCTTTCCTGTGGTCATGTATGGATGTGAGAGCTGGACTGTGAAGAAGGCTGAGCGCCGAAGAATTGATGCTTTTGAACTGTGGTGTTGGAGAAGACTCTTGAGAGTCCCTTGGACTGCAAGAAGATCCAACCAGTCCATTCTGAAGGAGATCAATCCTGGAATTTCTTTGGAAGGAATGATGCTAAAGCTGAAACTCCAGTATTTTGGCCACCTCATGCGAAGAGTTGACTCATTGGAGAAGACTCTGATGCTGGGAGGGATTGAGGGCAGGAGGAGAAGGGGACGACAGAGGATGAGATGGCTGGATGGCATCACTGACTCGATGGATGCGAGTCTGAGTGACCTCCGGGAGCTGGTGATGGACAGGGAGGCGTGGCGTGCTGCGGTTCATGGGGTCGCAAAGAGTCGGACACGACTGAGCGACTGATCTGATCTGATCTGATCTGACATGAATCAGCCACGGGTGTACATTTTTAACACAGGTGTTTGCTCAGAGGCTTCTGGGTCACAAAAGTGATTGACAGGAGAGAGGGGCAGATAACAGCGTGGCCTGCTGTCCAGGTAACAAGGCATGGGATAACATGCAGCCCATGAAAAGCATGGGCTCAGGGCTCCAGCAGATTCCAAGCTCTACTATATGTCACCTGTGACATTAGCCCCGTGCCCCTTCCTTAAGTGGGAGATGATAGTGTCCTCCTCACGGTGATGCTGGCAGGACTGGAGGCTGGATTTCACTGGGTCTCTCACATGGATTCTACAATGCATCCCAATTTTAGAGATGTAGAACTGGGAACAGAAGGGAGGAGGAAACTCTCTTTGGTGAATCATGGTGAAGTGAAATTCGCTCAATCATGTCCAACTCTTTTTGACTCCTTGGACTATACATAGTCCATGGAATTCTCTAGGCCAGTACACTGGAGTGGGTAGTCTTTCCCTTCTCCTGCAGATCTTCCCAACCCAAGGATCAAACCCAGGTCTCCCACATTGAAGTAGATTCTTTACCAGTTGAGCCACCAGGGAAGCCCAAGAATACTGGAGTGGGTAGCCTATCAGTGAGTTTACATATATAAAGTGTCTGGTACGAACAGTGAGTCACGGACTGTTTGCTGTGGTCCTCAGAGCCAGAGGAAGGGACTACCCCCCAGCCCCACTTGGGACCCAGCAGAGATGGCCCTCTGGGGACCAGTGGTTTGGGCAGCATTGAGAAGGAAGACCTGGCTTGGAGACCATCAGACCCATAGAGGGAAATACCCACACTTTGTGGGAATGATCTTGGGGAAAACAGGAAAGCCTTGGGGCCAGGCAGCTGTGAGAGGCGGGACATGGCAGAGCTCAGAGGGGACAGGGGCAGGGGTCAGAGACCCTGCTGCTCACACAGCTTCATGTGTGTGCACGCACATTTTTGTGGGCTTTTGAGGGGGCTAGCTCCATCTGCCCGTTCATGCGCTGTCCCCCAAGCATGCTACGTGTTTGAGCTCTGGCGGGGCCTTATGGCCATTCTTGGATTCCCCCCTCACTGCTGTCAGCACTCCTTCCTATTCCACTTGCCTTATTTTAATCATCCAAGTCTAGGAGACCAGAAAACTGAACGTCTTCAACTTACTTGAAAGGCTCTTCTGTGATCAAAAAAAAAAAAAAAGGTGTAGTCATTCCATTCCTCCATCCAGTCTCTCAACAGATAATTTTGAGCACCGACTTGTGCTAGACGCTCTCCAGACACTGGTAATGCAAAGGTACCAAGAGACACCCAGCTCTTGCTCTGATGGGATTTACATTTTAAAGGGAAGCAGACATAACAACATCTAATTAAAGTAAATGAATAAGATCATGTTGGCGACTGTAACCTCATCATCTCTCTGCTCACTACTGCCAGCAACACCACCCTAACAAATTCATGCCACTGGGAATAGTGCTATTAAATCCATCCTGAACAATGGCATGCAGAGCCTTCTCTGAGTTTTGAAAAAATGTCCTTCTTTTGAGATCAAAAGAAAGGAAAAAAAAAAATAAAGATCGTTAAGCAACTTAGCAGCAGCAGCAGACATAGTTCAGGAAAACTGCAAATCAGTGCATTAAGATAAGCTGATCACTGAACTGCACTCCTAATGGAATCATGAAACAAACCCAATTTCTTGGAATATCGCACAGAAGAATTCTTGGAGAGCCACCTCAAGTGAACCACCTTAATAGTGCCTGCTTCTCCTGGCCTTGGACTGTAGGGAGCTGATTTTGTGTCAGTTTACTTAACCAGTGCACAACACCTTGAGGCTGGTGTTGGATCCTGTCCGGTTTAAGTAACTCTTCTTTTTAGCCTAGCACTTGCATTTATTCAATAAATATTTATGGAAAGCACTCTGCTAAGCCCCAGCCATCCTTAATAAATACTTGCTGAGTTGAATTCAGAACACTCCCCAGTGGAAATAAAGTGATGTAAAGCGATAGAAGGAGGGAGAGAAAGATGGATGGAGGGATGAAGGGAAAGAGGGAGGCAGGGAAGAAGTGGGAGAAATGGACTTGCTCTTTGTTTATAATGAGAAAGAAAAAAATAGAAAAGTCTTCTGGGGAAGGCTATACGGTCTCATCTCTACACCTGAAGAGGACTGAGATGAAATAATGGAGAAATTCACCTTGTAAGATGCATTAGACAGGATCAGGACTTGGAAAAGACCCTGATGCTAAGAAAGACTGAAGGCAAGAGAAGATGGTTGGATGGCATCACCAACTCAATGGACATGAGTTTGAGCAAGCTCTGGGAGTTGGTGAAAGAGAGGGAAGCCTGGCGTGCTGCAGTCCATGGGGTCACAAAGAGTTGGACATGACTGAGTAACTGAATTGAGGCAGGATCATGGGATTTCGGAGTCTCATCCAACTGTAGGCTACAGTGTTCCACTGAGGGAGGAAGGACAGAAAGAAAAAGTGCTCAAGAATATCAATCTCAGAGAGAGACTTTAGTCTGGATGAACTTGGGGGCCAGGCAGCCCTGTGCCTATGGTGCCCATTCACTGCTCTCCATCTGGTCCTTTCATACTGATCAGACATCCGACTCTGGAATCACGTGTTTGTTTTGTTAATGCTCTGGCTGCTCTACTCCGCATAGGTTTCACACTTCATGACGAGGTGCTCACTGCAGTACACTCAGCGCTGTACTAGGCACATGCAGTCAGCCAATAGAAATAGAAATAGAAATTCATTTGTTGAATGAATGAAGATGTGAATTATTTTAAGTACTTAATCTTCCTAAGCCTCAGATTTGTCATTTGTCTAACATAGGAATTATAGTTATTTTCACTTCCCTAGGGCCAGTATAAGGGTCAAATGAATAAAAGTATTTCAAATGCTTGACACATAAAAACATATTCAATAGATGATTAATATCAGGTTGTAACAAATAAACAAATATCATTATCATTGACATTATTATCCACACAAGAGCTAATTTATTCAAATAGTAAAGAGAAAGAAAAGCTAGAACAGAATTATAAAGGTGAACCACATAATAAGGAGACATTTGTGGGGGGCTTCCCTGGTGGCTTCCAGGGGCTTCCAGGTGGGTAAAGAACCCAGCTGCCAATGCAGGAAACACAGATTCGATCTCCGATGGGGAAAGATCCCACAGGCCAAAGGGTAGCTAAGCCTGGGCTCCACAGCTACTGTGCTCACGTGCTGCCATTACTGGACCCGCCTGCCCTAGAGCCTGAGCTCTGCAACCAAAGATGCCACCACGCTGAGAAGCCCACACACGACAACTAGAGAGTGGCCCCCATGCAAGGAAGCTAGCGAAGAGCCCACGCAGCGACAAAGGCCCAGTGCGGACAAAAACAAAATTAGAAGAGAGAGAGACATTCGGGAAAATGCTTAGTGAGATAGGAGGCCTATCAGACTAACATGAAGGCTCAGCGGTGAGGGGAGGGGGACTTCCCTTCACGGAAGAAGAGGCCAGGCGCTGACCAGCTGTTGGAAGGAAGAGAGACTAAGACAACACTCAAACCCCACTCACTTGCACAGCACCTCCAAGGGGCATGGGAAGAGGACAGCAGTGGCTACGCTTTGTCACGGAAACCAAGCCAGCCTTTCCCTGCTGGACGCAAGCGAGCTTTGTTCCTTCACACCAAGTGTCAAAATCCTCTTTTGAATCACCCACTTTGCCATCTCAAAGCTGTATTCTCAGTTCCCATCAAATGCATATTTTCTCTTGACTTTTCCTCAGCTTTTACCCCAGAACCAACCAACAGTTCATCAAGGCTTGAGAAAATACCGTTCAATCCATAGTCTGCGAGGTCCCAACCAGACACCAAGATCCTGGCTTATTTGTTTCTTGTCAAACTATTCGAACTGCAGCTCGTACTGGAAAAACATCTGATCGAGCACATTACCTGGGTGGGCCCTGGTTTACAAACACTCTCTGAAACAATTCCATGATCAGACTCCACCGTGAAGCTGAGATGGGAGAAGAGTCATTTCCTCCTTGCAGAGTCCTATACCCATTTGTCTTTTAACTCCAGAACTATCTGAAACATCTCTCTGTGACATATTGAAGTAAAAAAAAAATAGTTTTTGTTTTATTCCTTTAGTCCAAGGATCAACGAACTTCCTGTAAATAGCCAGGTGGTAAATATTTAAGGCGTTATGTGCCAGATGGTGCTTGTCACAACTCAACTTTGCTATCGTCACCAAAGACAAAACACACGTGAAAAGGGATGACTGTATTGCAATAAAACTTTATTGACAAAACAAGCAGTGACAGCATACAGCCTGGGTTTTCCAGTCCCTGTTCTCTAGTTTGCCCCATGTTTAGAGAGCCAGAAAATCAATGGGCTCTTATGTCCTGAGAAACCAAAAGGAAACCTATTCTCAAGGCAGTTAGTTCATGTGCTACCAAGTAAAGTATAATCACCCCACCAGTTACAGTTCCTGCTGTTTTGTTGTTTGTTTTGATCAATTATTCCCAGTACTTGATTCCACAGGAGCACAAAATTGACAGCAGAACCTCTTTGTCACATATTTCTCTTACATAGAACCTGATACATAAAGCCAAGGACACAGATGAGCGGGCTTCTCCAAGGGGGCTCCATCTTTTCTGATTTGGATAGATTCTTGAACATTTGTCAGAGACGGCAATGGCACCCCACTCCAGTACTCTGCCTGGAAAATCCCATGGATGGAGGAGCCTGGTAGGCTGCAGTCCATGGGGTCGCTAAGAGTCGGACACGACTGAACGACTTCACTTTCACTTTTCACTTTCATGCACTGGAGAAGGAAATGGCAACCCACTCCAATGTTCTTGCCTGGAGAATCCCAGGGATGGCGGAGCCTGGTGGGCTGCCGTCTATGGGGTCACACAGAGTCGGACACGACTGAAGTGACTTAGCAGCAGCAGTTGAACATTTGGAGATGCCCTGTGGCACCGCTGCAGAGTGTGATTAACACTGGTGAAGGGCTCAGTGGCTGGGACTCTGAGTTGGAGACCTGAGCTCTAGTCCAGGCTCTATCCAATTTATTTGGAAACTGCAGAGATATGAAATGATGAAAGGCGGCACCCCAGAGAGACAGAAGTTGACCTTGGCCCCGATGCCAGCTCCTGGCTTGGGCCCTTAAAGACACCTAGCTGGCCTTCTGTAGTCTGGGCCGTGTTCTTCCAATACATTTCATTTTGATTTTTGCTCAAGTTAGCTTGGCTGTATGTCTGTTCTTTACAACCAAACAATCCCTAAACAAATTAGCAGCAGAATTAGATTTGATGACATTTCAATTCTGTCCAGCTTATGCTGAAAGAGACATCAAATGGGCCACCTGAGTTCTGGGATGTAATCGAATCTTCAAATTCTTAAATTAATTAAATAATTAAGTCTCCTGTAAGACAACACTCCAATATGTGGGAAGATGACTTGGGCTTTTATTTATTTTCCTATAGCTGTTTACAGCTCCACTTCTAGAACAGAAAGTAAATCAGAGAATATTCAGTGCAAAGTTAACCTAGTGATTCAAAATCAAGAGTGTGATTCATGAGACAAGATTAAAATAATGAACGCTCCAGCCAAGCTAAATAAAGAGTAAAGGTGCAGGGTTAAGTGTGTCTGACTACCCACAAGGTGTAAACAACTGAGTAACGATGTTTGGGGGATGGTAGTAAAGTGTGTTAGGTAAGAAGAGGGGAAGGCTTGATAAAATGTCCTGAATGTTGCTAATTCCATTGAAGATAGAATTATCCCTCTGCAGAAATTTGCAGAATTATCTTCGGAATTAACTGTGTGATTTCTGAGATTGGTCTAGATAAGGCAGAACAATATGAGTTGTTCTTTTTCCATCTTAATACTTATTCATCTTTATTAATGCATTTAACTGAAAGAACTAAAATTCCTTTCAAATGTCCTCTAATGCAGACTTTTCACAGTTAGTATTTCAACACTATGTCCTTTGCTCTCCATCCTGATCCCAGGTTACTGTGGTCAGAGAACGTTTTCCTGCAAGTCCTTTTCCAAGGATGTGGGTAACAGGCAGCCTTTGGTTTGTTAGATCTAAGAGACTGTGACCTTCCTCAGAATGAGAAGGTTCTGGAGCCCTCTTGGTCCCATGAAGCTTATTTGTCTACATCTTACCTCTTTGTATTTCTCTGACTCCAAATCTTCAGGATAGGGTTTCCAAGATGATATACCCTCCTGTAAGGTCAACCACAGAGAATCTTCATGGTCATCAGGCCCTTGAGTTTCCCTTGAAGACTGTGTAGTGATCTGACATGGCTCAGCCTTCAACACAACATGAGAACAGTGCCATAAGCATCCAGGCGGCAGCACCAAACCTAAGTTGAGAAGCCCTGTTTTTAAAGAATTCATCCCTTGAGCTTATGTGCAGCCCTCCAGAGAAAAGAAGGACCAAGTTCCTCTTTAACTTGGATTCAAGAACCAAAGGCTACAGTGTGAGATGGGTGGAAATGAAATGATTTGGCTTCAGGTTCCTGAAATCTGGACTCCTTGCCAGCAATGAGGCCAATGGATCATTTTGACTTCACGTTTCCTCATCTAGGGCATAGGAATTGCTGTTGTTCAGTCACTAAGTTGTGGCCAGCTCTTTGAGACCCTGTGGACTGCAGCACACCAAGCTCCTCTGTCCTCCACTAACTCCCAGAGTTTGCTCAAACTCATGTCCATTGAGTCAGTGATGCTATCTAATCATCTCATTCTCTGTTGTCCCCTTCTCATCCTGCCTTCAATCTTTCCCAGCATCAGCATCTTTTCCAATGAGTTGGCTCTTCACATTAGGTTCCAAAGCATTGGCACTTCAACTTCAGCATCAGTCCTTCCAATGAATACTCAGATCCAGCACCACAATTTGAAAACATCGATTCTTTGGCACTCAGCCTTCTTTGTGGTCCAACTCTCATACCTGTCCATGACTACTGGAAAAACTATAGCTTTGATGATATGGAATTTTGTCAGCAAAGTGATGTCTCTGCTTTTTAATACACTGTCTAGGTTTGGCATATCTTTCCTTCCAAGGAGCAAGTGTTTTAATTTCGTGGCATAGGACTAGCCAGGAGTAAAACACCAGGGCCCAAGTAACAAATCCAGCTGCCACCAGTTTTTGTAAATAAAGTTTTATTGGAACACAGCCACACCACTTATTTACACACTATCTGTAGCTTCTTTTGTGCTGCAATGGCAAAGCTGAGTAGCTGCAACATAGCATGCCTTACCAACCCTAAAAGAAGAACCAACCCTGTCTGGTTCTTCATGGAAAAAGTTAGCCAACTCCTGAACTAATTGCTCTTTCTGACAGCTTCCAAACTCTCTGCCTCCTCCCCATGTTCCCACACACTAGGAAAATGTTTCTGATGTGTGTGTACACATATATGAGAGACCTATCTCATTAGTGACAATTATAGATAATAGGCTGGGGTACAGTCTGAGACACATCCCATGGGCATGCTTAGCCAACCAAGAAGAGGAAGATTCCAGGTGCACAGAGCAAAGTTCGCAGTTTCTGGTGGGCCTAATTAGAGAATGGGCTTCCCTGTTGGCTCCATGGTAGGGAATCTGCCTGCCAATGCAAGAGAGGCAGGTTCGATCCCTGGGTAGGGAAGATCCCCTATAGAAGGAAATGACAACCCACTCCAGTATTCTGGCCTGGAGAATCCCGTGGACTGAGGAGCCACATAGGCTATAGTCTATGAGGTCACAAAAGAGTAGGAAATGACTTAGGGACTAAATAATAACAAAAGAGAGAATGAGTCTGTGTCTTTCCTCCAGGAATGCACAGCCTTCCCAGTAATACTGAACAGGGTTCTCTTTGCCTCAAGTATCGAGAACCCAGCCCATGGTCACCATATCTACACACAAACTTAACATTGAAACCAAACTGTAAACAATCTTTCTCATAGTTTTGCTCAGAAAGAGATTCAGCCAGTCCTGTATTTATAAGATAGCTGTGTTTAAATTTCAGCTACACAGGAATTGCAGATTTCTGGGTTTTGCCCAGCTAACACTCTACACAAAGAACAGCCAGCCACTGGATGAGCAGCCAGTTTCCATTAAACGTTCTCAACGATGTAACAGGACTGCTTCTTATTTGTCCTATACCCTTGTACATTGGGTGTTAGGAGATGATTTTCACAGAGAAATCCAGTTCCCAGAAGAAGAAAGACAAGACAGCAGGCACTGCCACCACTGTTTGTGGTGGTGGCAAAATTATGAGCTGACAGCCTCTGCCAGATGGTACTTTTCTGATATGGGTCATTTGTCATCTTGACAGGAAGACTGGAAAGGAATTGAATGATAGTTTTAATCCATGCAATAGAAAGCATATATGTATCAAAAATCAGTGTCTGCAATTATGAAGCTATTTAAAAAAAAACCATTATTCCCTAAAATTCTCCATCTGTCATGAAACAGGCCTCATTTAGGTACTTAACAAAATTACAGAAAGAGGTTCTGATTCCACCGTTTGCAGTTCCCTGGTGGCCTCCTCCTTCTGCTCAATTGCATTCAGCCAACAACTTGACTTACACCCTGTCAGTCTAGTAAGCTTCAGTGGAAAGGGGAGCTTTCTCTCCCAACATCTATGTACCCATCCAGGGAAGAATCTGAATGGTCCAACTTGGGTCATGTGACCTATCCTTCACCTACCAGCCTTTTCATGAAAGATTCCTAATTAGCCAGCCTGGGTCAAATACTCACTCCTATGGCAGAGATTAGGGATCCTGACTGATACTCGCCAGGACTAAAGAAATAGGGCTGGGTCTCCAAAGAGTGAGAAAAGCCCTCTAAGAGGCCAAAGTTGTAACCACCATGCCCCGTCAAGCCAGCCTTCAAACATGGTTTCCAAAGGCATCAGCAAGGATGGAAGGGGAGTTCATACTGTTCTAATTTTTAAAAGGTGGCCAGTTCACCATACCAGCAGATGTGAATGGTGCGTGCATGCTCCGTCGCTAAGTTGTGTGCAACTCTTTGAGACCCCATGAACTGCAGCCCATCAGGTTCCTCTGCCCATGGATTTCTCAGGCAATAATACCAGAGTGAGTTGCCATTTCCTACTCCAGGGGAATCTTCCTGACCCAGCAATCAAACCTGCAATCCTCCTGCATTGGCACGCGGATTCTTTACCACTGTGCTATCTGGGATGCCCAAAAGCACCACACAGAGGATAACAGTTCTGTAGCAATGTTGTAAAGTAGCTAACAAAGTATTCGTTGTTTGGGATAGTCAAAATTATTTGACTAGGTAGATTTAAGTTCTTAGTAACTACACCAAATGCAGATTAGGGATTTTCTTTTTAATACTATGTTCACTGATATATCTGGATTCTTTATTATTCTTCCTTCTTTCTCCTGCCACTTTGATCACCCATTTTCCTCTTCATGACAAAAATACTTCTCCACAAGCTATACTGTATTCAGATATTTGAGAAATAACAGGTCACCTTTCCTGAATTTAACCTTCCAGAAAAGTAACTTTTGTTGTTGGCTGACATTCACTTTGTAAAGGGTTTGTGTATAAACAAGTTTATATGATCTGAAGATCTCTTTATGGGTTATCGGCAAGAATCTTGGGGATGGTCTATAAGTCATTCTGAAACCTACAGAAATTTAAGGTGAAGGCATGGCTTTGGCCCCAGGCTCCTACCATGAGAGGAAGCTGGCACACAGCCACTGGCTTCTAACACCTCTGTTCTTGGCGGTCTTTGTCCCTGATCACAGAGAGAGCATCTCTAGGACTAGGACTGCACCTCCAGAGCATGATCGCTCAGAGGTCCCTAATAACCTTTCTCCCACACTAACTTGTTAATATTCTCCCATCTTTGTTCCTCAATCACAGATTTCATTTAAGCCCAACTCCTTCAAAGTGGGAAGGGAAACTTTTCTCAAGACTGACTTGATTCAACTATGTCTCATGCTTTTTTACTCCCCACTTTACTATCCCAAATATATTATTTTAGCATTAAGCACATGGGTAACTCGGGGAAACACAGTGTTCCAGTGCAAAAACATGAGCTGGATTTAGACTTCGTGGTTTGGGAGAAAAACATTCTCATTCCAAAGTGACTTGAAAACTCAAAGGCTTTGTGATAAGCACATTTGGAGACTTGCTTCCTAAAAGACTAAAATATTCTCTGCTACACTCAACGTTTCCAAATATATGTAAGTAAAATATGGTGATTACTCATGGGAAATATCCTCCAATGTTGTCTAAATAAGAACAGCTGTCCAGAAGCCTTTTGAGGTTATGTGGGTCCACAGGATCTCTAGCCATTAGATTCTGCAGGACCTCCCAGGTCACTTCTGATGAGCCCCCCAAGCTTCAGCTCTGAGGGCGTGTGGTACCTAATCTTTGGGAGGCACTATGGGAAACATTATTTCTAGCTTAATCCAGGCTTCAATTTGCCTTGTCAGGAGCAAACAAAATGCTGCAAATTCTTAACAAATTCCTTTAAATGGTGCTTCTACTATGCAAGCTTGGACTCCTGCATTTTATTTTAGGCTATTTCTCATACTGCTTTGCTGTGCTCAGTTCTGTCCTACTCTTTGCAACCCCATGGACCATGGCCTGCCAGGCTTATCCATCCATGGAATTTCCCAGGCAAGAATATTGGAGTGGGTTGTCATTTCCTCCTCCAGGAGATCTTCCTGACTCAGGGATTAAACCCTCATCTCCTGCATCTCTTGTAGTGGCAGGTGGACTCTTTACCACTGAGCCACCTGGAAAGCCCTCATAAGGAGGTCACCTCTACTCTTTTTTTCTAATGCTCACCTGCCACCTCGGCTGCGACTGTCTTGCTGTTCTTGGATTCTCTCTTATCTACCCTGATTCCTAATGATTTACACAGTCTGACCCTGACTCCCCCAAACCCCTAGTAACAGCCTACATGTGGCACTTACCACATCACAGAATAAGCCTTTCAAAGTGCAAATCTCATTGGGCCATTTCCTGCTTAGTATTTTTCAGTAGGATAAAGACTAAAACTCTGTTCTTTGGGTGCATCTCCCAGCAACACCCACTGACCCCACGGAACCCAGATTATAGATCTCTCTCTCCATCACCACATCCAAATCTCTTCTTGTTAATTGCTATTCTTCCTTCAAATTTCAGCTAAATCCTCTCTTCCTCAAGAAAGTAACCCCTGACCTGCCAATGAGCCATTCCTCCATTATAATTTCCAAGGGTGTTACAGATCTACCCCTCCATAACCCTGGTCACAATTACAGTATTGGACACACTGCACGATGTTTTTAATAGTGCTGATAAATTACACTAGACTGTGAATTCCTTGCGGGCAGCTACTCTGCCCATTTCTGCATCTCCAGCACACCTTACAGGTTGGCCCTCAACAGGTATGCACTCAATGAGTGTCTGAATGAGTCTAGTAACCCAGGCACAAGGTGAACTGATTCACACTATAAAATAACAATATTCGCTTTCTCATTTTTTGCTGAACATTTTTCTCTCTCTCAGGAAACCTCCTTCCTAGGTCTCAGAGACCAAAGGGCTGAGGGAGCATCTTCCAGTCCTAATTCTCAGAAAGACACAATTCTTAATAAATTTTTATCATGATTTCTTTTGGGCTTCCCTGGTGGCTCAGCAGTGAAGAATCTGCCTGAATGCAGGAGCCACAGGAGAATGTGGGCTCAATCCCTGGGTTGGGAAGATCCCCTGGAGAAGGGAATGGCAACTCTCTCCAGTATTCTTGCCTGGAGAATGCCATGAACAGAGGAGCCTGGCAGGCTACAGTCCATGAGGTCACAAAGAGTCAGACATGACTGAAGTAACTTAGCACGCACACATGATTTCTTTTAACTATCATTCTTTGATATCACATTAAATTGATCAAATACTCATGGTTTTGATGTTGGGCACCATTCCACCGATGCAGTTTTCCTGTGATGGTCCCCTGTCTGCCTCTGCAGCTAAATGGATTTACAAAGCACATCCTCCTTGAAGCTTGAGATTAATGTACATGAAATTGGACTGATGGGATTACTGATGAGTAACAGAGTACAATCAAATCAAAGTGGGCATTCCACATGAGTGTAAACACATTGAGGATTTGGAAAAAGCTGACACTGGCTTCATTTATGCCTCTCTTACCTTGAAGCTGACAATGGGACTTTCATTCATTTAATTCGATCACTGTCGAGAAATAATAGAACTCACTATAAGTCTTAAACCAAATAGATTTCAGGAAAACATTCTCTGTTCTGCACTGACCCCAAATCAGACTCTGCAGAAGCCATGACTTTCCAATCCCACAAGCTCCCAAGCCCCTTCTCCTGGGTCTCACAAGTTCATCTAGTTCTGATTGTTCTCAGGATTAGGGTTGGGTTTAAATTAACTTCTTCCTATTGGTGTTTGTGTTAATTTTTTCCTCTCTTTATAGCAAGGGATTAGATTGTGTGTTTCAAGCAATCTCTCGTTTTGCTCTAACACCACTGGTAGACATTATTCCACAGGAGGGAGAAGCAGAATGGGGTGGAACAGAGGATTCCCAAACAGAAGGAGCAAAGAATCACCTTTGCATTGTCTGACCTCCCCACAGCCTGCTTCTCTGATCTGAAGTTGGGGTAGAGAGAAAAGCAAGAGCAGATACAAGCTTCTCATACTTCTCATTTCTCCCCGAGACATCTGCTGCTGCTAAGTCGCCTCAGTCGTGTCTGACTCTGTGCAACCCAATGGACTGTAGCCCACCAGGCTCCTCCGTCCATGGGATTGTCCAGGCAAGAGTACTGGAGTGGGGTGCCATTGACTTCTCCGAGAGACATCCTAAGAGTCCCAAATCCTATAAAACTCCACCTAAAACCAAAGCTTCTGACTATAATGCACCACTGAAATGAGAAAGTTCTAACATGTCTCGGAGTCCTGCCTTATCACATATGGCAGCATTCTATTAGCCGTAGTCCCTGAGTCACGTTCATTTCTGACCTCTCAAGGTTCCTCTTTGATATTTACTGCTTTCACAGCTGTCTCATCTGATCCTCAAACATATTGTGAAGTAAGCAGGACAGGGTTTATCATCCCCATCTCAGAGACACATACACTCAGTTCAGTTCAGTCTCTCAGTTGTGTCTGACTCTTTGTGACCCCATGGACTGCAGCACGCCAGGCCTACCTGTCCATCACCAACGCCTGGAGCTTACTCAAACTTATGTCCATCAAGTTGATGATTCCATCCAACCATCTCATCCTCTTTCATCTCCTTCTCCTCCCACCTTTAATCTTTCCCAGCATCAGGGTCTTTTCAAATGAGTCAGTTCTTCGCATCAGGGGGCCAAAGTATTGGAGTTTCAGCTTCAGCGTCAGTCCTTCTAAGGAATATTTAGGACTGATTTCCTTTAGGATGGACTGGTTGGATCTCCTTGCTGTCCAAGGGAATCTCAAGAGTCTTCTCCAACACCACAGTTCAAAAGCATCAATTTTTCAGTGCTCAGCTTTCTTTATAGACACTGCAATAGACATCTGTTCTTTCTGCATGCCCAGCCTCCCTCCTCCTCTTCTTCTAACATCGGCAGCTCCCTTTCCCTTAGGAGACACCTCTTGCCACATCACATTTGATTTTGATGAAGCTTTGATCAAAGGATACTGCTCCAGCTGCCACTACCTCCTATATTGCTACCACCTTCTGAAGCTGAAAGAGTCACAACAAAGAAAAGCCAGTGAGACTCTCTGTCTCCTGGAATTCTGAATCAAAGAGAACTTTCAAGCTGTTGGAACTGAGGGACCACCCACAATGTCTGATGCCCAGATCCCTAGAGTGACCCAGTTACTCAAACCCCCTTTCTTCCCTTACCTACTCTGAACAAATCCTTTTCACCCCTAACTTAATCACAGTTGGTTTCTGCCACTTGCAACTGAAGCACTCAGCAACAAGTCTGCAATTTGCCCAAGCTCTCAGACTTGAACACAGGCCTCTTAACTTAATCTTCGTGCTATGGCACGGAACATGTCATGCTGCTGCTGCTGCTAAGTTGCTTCAGTCGTGTCTGACTCTGTGCAACCCCAGAGATGGCAGCCCACCAGGCTTCCCATCCCTGGGATTCTCCAGGCAAGAATACTGGAATGGGTTTCCATTTCCTTCTCCAATGCATGAAAGTGAAAAGTGAAAGTGAAGTCGCTCAGTCGTGTCTGACTCTTAGCGACCCCATGGACTGTAGCCTACCAGGCTCCTCCATCCATGGGATTTTCCAGGCAAAAGTACTGGAGTGGGGTGCCATTGCCTTCTCCGGGAACATGTCATAAGTAATACCTTAACCAACACAGAGAAGATGGTAAGGCTGACACAACTGAAGATAAATTTCATTCATTATCCAGGGCAGTGAGTCTCAACCAGGAAGTAGTTTTACCCCTCTACATCCCCAAGGATAAGTGGCAATGCCATGAAACATTTTGGTTGTCACAACTGATAAGGGACTGCTACTGGCTACTGACAGAGGCCAGGGATGCTGGCAAATGTCCAACAATGCAAAGGAAAGTACCCCCCTAGTCCCATTCACCACCCCCACCAAATAGTTATTTGCCCAAAAATGTCAGTAGTACCAAGGTTTAGAAAACTTCATCTGGAGAAAATGGAGTTATTTAGCATACCAGTCAGGATAACACCAGGTAATGGCAAAAAGTGGAGGGAAAAAAATTCAAGTTTTCAATAGCCTAACACTTAACTCATCAAACTCATTTAAGAGCGACCTCGCCTGCCCGCGACCGGCGCGCCATTTAAGAGCGACCTCGCCTGCCCGCGACCGGCGCGCCATTTAAGAGCGACCTCGCCTGCCCGCGACCGGCGCGCCATTTAAGAGCGACCTCGCCTGCCCGCGACCGGCGCGCCATTTAAAAGCGCCCCGCCGGCTGCGTCGCGCACTAAGAGCGCCCCGCCGGCGCCGTCGCGCACTTTAAGAGCGCCCCGCCGGCTGCGTCGCGCACTAAGAGCGCAGCCGAGAGGAGCTACCCCGCGACCGAGGAAGGACGGAGGTGAGGGCCAGCGCACTAAGCACGGCCGAGAAGAGCTACCCCACGACCGAGGTCAGGAAGGGCGGCGGTGAGGAGAGACCCCCTCGTCCAAGGTAAGGTGCGATGGCTGTGCTTTGCTGGCCGGGAGTAGCCAGGAGCAGCCGGGATGAGATACCCCACGCCCAAGGTAAGAGAAACCCGAGTAAGACAGTAGGTCTTGAAAGAGGGCATCAGAGGGCAAATACACTAAAACCATTCTCACAGATAACTAGTCAGTCTAATCACACAAGGACCACACCCTTGTCTAACTCAATGAGATTAAGCCATGCCCGAGGGGCAACTTGGGATGGGCGGGTCATGGTGGAGAGATATGACAGGGTGTGGTCCGCTGGAGATCAGATCAGATCAGTCGCTCAGTCGTGTCCGACTCTTTGCGACCCCATGAACCGCAGCACGCCAGGCCTCCCTGTCCATCACCAGCTCCCGGAGGTCACTCAGACTCGCATCCATCGAGTCAGTGATGCCATCCAGCCATCTCATCCTCTGTCGTCCCCTTCTCCTCCTGCCCTCAATCCCTCCCAGCATCAGAGTCTTCTCCAATGAGTCAACTCTTCGCATGAGGTGGCCAAAATACTGGAGTTTCAGCTTTAGCATCATTCCTTCTAAAGAAATTCAGGATTGATCTCCTTCAGAATGGATTGATCTCCTTGCAGTCCAAGGGACTCTCAAGAGTCTTCTCCAACACCACAGTTCAAGCATCAATTCTCGGCGCTCAGCCTTCTTCACAGTCCAGCTCTCACATCCATACATGACCACAGGAAAGACCATAGCCTTGACTAGGCGAACCTTGTTGGTAAAGTAATGTCTCTGCTTTTGAATATGCTATCTAGGTTGGTCATAACTTTCCTTCCAAGGAGTAAGCGTCTTTTAATTTCATGGCTGCAGTCACCATCTGCAGTGATCTTGGAGCAAAAAACAAAGTCTGACACTGTTTCCACTGTTTCCCCATCTATTTCCCATGCAGTGATGGGACCAGATGCCAGGATCTTCGTTTTCTGAATGTTGAGCTTTAAGCCAACCTTTTCACTCTCCACTTTTACTTTCATCAAGAGGCTTTTAGCCCCTCTTCACTTTCTGCCATAAGGGTGGTGTCATCTGCATATCTGAGGTCCGCTGGAGAAGGGAATGGCAAAGCACTTCAGTATTCTTGCCTTGAGAACCCCATGAACAGTATGAAAAGACAAAATGATAGGATACTGAAAGAGAAACTCCCCAGGTCAGTAGGGGCCCAATATGCTACTGGAGATCAGTGGAGAAATAACTCCAGAAGGAATGAAAGGATGGAGCCAAAACAAAAAGAATACCCAGCTGTGGATGTGTCTGGTGATAGAAGCAAAGTCCGATGCTGTAAAGAGCAATATTGCATAGGAACCTGGAATGTCAGGTCCATGAATCAAGGCAAATTGGAAGTGGTCAAACAAGAGATGGCAAGAGTGAATGTTGACATTCTAGGAATTAGCGAACTAAAATGGACTGGAATGGGTGAATTTAACTCGGATGACCATTATATCTACTACTGTGGGCAGGAATCCCTCAGAAGAAATGGAGTGGCCATCATGGTCAACAAAAGAGTCCGAAATGCAGTACTTGGATGCAATCTCAAAAACGATAGAATGATCTCTGTTCGTTTCCAAGGCAAACCATTCAATGTCACAGTAATCCAAGTCTATGCCCCAACCAGTAACGCCGAAGAAGCTGAAGTTGAAAGGTTCTATGAAGACCTACAAGACCTTTTAGAACTAACACCCAAAAAAGATGTCCTTTTCATTATAGGGGACTGGAATGCAAAAGTAGGAAGTCAAGAAACACCTGGACTAACAGGCAAATTTGGCCTTGGAATACGGAATGAAGCAGGGCAAAGACTAATAGAGTTTTGCCAAGAAAATGCACTGGTCATAGCAAATACCCTCTTCCAACAACACAAGAGAAGACTCTATACATGGACATCACCAGATGGTCAACACCGAAATCAGATCGATTATATTCTTTGCAGCCAAAGATGGAGAAGCTCTATACAATCAGCAAAAACAAGACCAGGAGCTGACTGTGGCTCGGACCATGAACTCCTTATTGCCAAATTCAGACTGAAATTGAAGAGAGTAGAGAAAACTACTGGACCATTCAGGTATGACCTAAATCAAATCCCTTATGATTATACAGTGGAAGTGAGAAATAGATTTAAGGGCCTAGATCTGATAGATAGAGTGCCTGATGAACTATGGAATGAGGTTCGTGACATTGTACAGGAGACAGGGATCAAGACCATCCCCATGGAAAAGAAATGCAAAAAAGCAAAATGGCTGTCTGGGGAGGCCTTACAAATAGCTGCGAAAAGAAGAGAAGCAAAAAGCAAAGGAGAAAAGGAAAGATATAAACATCTGAATGCGGAGTTCCAAAGAATAGCAAGAAGAGATAAGAAAGCCTTCTTCAGTGATCAATGCAAAGAAATAGAGGAAAACAACAGAATGGGAAAGACTAAGGATCTCTTCAAGAAAATCAGAGATACCAAAGGAACATTTCATGCAAAGATGGGCACGATTAAGGACAGAGATGGTGTGGATCTAACAGAAGCAGAAGATATTAAGAAGAGGTGGCAAGAATACACAGAAGAACTGTACAAAAAAGAGCTTCAAGACCCAGATAATCATGATGGTGTGATCACTGACCTAGAGCCAGACATCTTGGAATGTGAAGTCAAATGGGCCTTAGAAAGCATCACTACGAACAAAGCTAGTGGAGGTGATGGAATTCCAGTGGAGCTATTCCAAATCCTGAATGATGATGCTGTGAAAGTGCTACACTCAATATGCCAGCAAATTTGGAAGACTCAGCAGTGGCCACAAGATTGGAAAAGGTCAGTTTTCATCCCAATCCCAAAGAAAGGCAATGCCAAGGAATGCTCAAACTACCAAACAATTGCACTCATCTCACACGCTAGTAAAGTAATGCTCAAAATTCTCCAAGCCAGGCTTCAGCAATATGTGAACCGTGAACTTCCTGATGTTCAAGCTGGTTTTAGAAAAGGCAGAGGAACCAGAGATCAAATTGCCAACATCCACTGGATCATGGAAAAAGCAAGAGAGTTCCAGAAAAACATCTATTTCTGCTTTCTTGACTATGCCAAAGCCTTTGACTGTGTGGATCACAATCAACTGTGGAAAATTCTGAAAGAGATGGGAATACCAGACCACCTGATCTGCCTCTTAAGAAATCTGTATGCAGGTCAGGAAGCAACAGTTAGAACTGGTCATGGAACAACAGACTGGTTCCAAATAGGAAAAGGAGTACGTCAAGGCTGCATATTGTCACCATGTTTATTTAACTTATATGCAGAGTACATCATGAGAAATGCTGGACTGGAAGAAACACAAGTTGGAATCAAGATTGCTGGGAGAAATATCAATAATCTCAGATATGCAGATGACACCACCCTTATGGCAGAAAGTGAAGAGGGGCTAAAAAGCCTCTTGATGAAAGTGAAAGTGGAGAGTGAAAAGGTTGGCTTAAAGCTCAACATTCAGAAAACGAAGATCATGGCATCTGGTCCCATCACTGCATGGGAAATAGATGGGGAAACAGTGGAAACAGTGTCAGACTTTGTTTTTCTGGGCTCCAAAATCACTGCAGATGGTGACTGCAGCCATGAAATTAAAAGACGCTTACTCCTTGGAAGGAAAGTTATGACCAACCTAGATAGCATATTCAAAAGCAGAGACATTACTTTACCAACAAAGGTTCGCCTAGTCAAGGCTATGGTCTTTCCTGTGGTCATGTATGGATGTGAGAGCTGGACTGTGAAGAAGGCTGAGCGCCGAAGAATTGATGCTTTTGAACTGTGATGTTGGAGAAGACTCTTGAGAGTCCCTTGGACTGCAAGGAGATCCAACCAGTCCATTCTGAAGGAGATCAATCCTGGAATTTCTTTAGAAGGAATGATGCTAAAGCTGAAACTCCAGTATTTTGGCCACCTCATGCGAAGAGTTGACTCATTGGAGAAGACTCTGATGCTGGGAGGGATTGAGGGCAGGAGGAGAAGGGGACGACAGAGGATGAGATGGCTGGATGGCATCACTGACTCGATGGATGCGAGTCTGGGTGACCTCCGGGAGCTGGTGATGGACAGGGAGGCGTGGCGTGCTGCGGTTCATGGGGTCGCAAAGAGTCGGACACGACTGAGCGACTGATCTGATCTGATCTGATCTAACTCATCAAAAGTTGCAACTTGCTGTTGCAAGGTCTGTAGGTAAAAGTCTCCTTTCTGTAATGACTTGCATCCAGATCACACCATCATGTGACATGACCACTTCAGCACATGATTTCCAGGTTGCTAAGGCAGGGGGTGCAAGAACTGGCAGACTATATGTCAGGTTCCAAATGCACATGATCCATTGGCCAGAACAAGAAACCTAAGTGCCAGGGGCTGGGATACACAGGGTGGGTTGGGGACAATGCAACGGATACTGAACAGTAAGCAATGCTGTTACACAGCCCATGGAGCTCAGTGCCATTAAACTGTATTAGACACAGAAATCTACTTGCACAATTCATTACTAAGTGACATGACTAGGACCTGTGCAGGGCCTTGCTTGGTTATCTCCTCGAAATTAGGTTGTTTTGCTTTTTGCCTTTTTAACCTCAAAGAATTAATTTGCTGTAGTAGCCCTGAATGCCGCCAATAATTCTCAGCTCTAAATAAGTGCCATTAAGGCTGGATTTGCTTTATGGTGATCAGGCTATGAACTTTGGCAAACAGACCATAGCCAACTAAATTCCATTGATTTAAAGGGCATTTCCTTCCAAGAGCAGAGTCACATAAATGAAATTGTATCTATATGTGATGCAGAGCATTTATAAGTAAGACCAATATATTTTCATAGCATCTGGTCCCATCACTTCATGGCAGATAGATGAGGAAACAGTGTCAGACTTTATTTTTCTGGGCTCCAAGATCACTGCAGATGGTGATTGCAGCCATGAAATTAAAAGATACTTACTCCTTGGAAGGCAAGTTATGACCAACCTAGACAGCATATTCAAAAGCAGAGACATTACTTTGCCAACAAAGGTCCATCTAGTCAAGGCTATGGTTTTTCCAGTGGTCATGTATGGGTGTGAGAGTTGGACTGTGAAGAAAGCTGAGCACCGAAGAATTGACGCTTTTGAACTGTGGTGTTGGAGAAGAATCTTTAGAGTCCCTTGGACTGCAAGGAGATCCAACCAGTCCATCCTAAAGGAGATTAGTCTTGGGTGTTCACTGGAAGGACTGATGTTGAAGCTGAAACTCCAATACTTTGGCCATCTAATGTGAAAAACTGACTCATTGGAAAAGACCCTGATGCTGGGAAAGATTGAGGGCAGGAGGAGAAGGGGACAACAGAAGATGAGATGGTTGGATCGCATCACCGACTCGATGGCCATGGGTTTGGGTGGACTCCGGAAGTTGGTGATGGACAGGGAGGCCTGGTGTGCTGCTATTCATGGGGCCACAGAGTCGGACACAACTGAGTGACTGAACTGAACTGAACTGAATATATTTTCATTGCAAATAATGTCAGACTCAATTTATGCAGAGATGTCATCTTGCAGTTAAAAATCTTTAAATATGCATGAGATACAGCATCTCAGTCATTTGGGGCAGTGTTTCTTAATCATGGATAGAGTCACTCCAGCAGCCTTTTCCAAAAATCAAAGTCTGCGCTGATCCTTCAAATTTCTAATTCAACAGAGGTATTCTCATTAAGATTATTGTGGTTGCAAATAAAGAATCGAAAAACGAAAGGGGAAGGCAGCAACCCAGCCTGGAAGGATACTAGGAAACTAACAGAACTTGGGCTTGGGAACCACAGAGCTGGAGCACGGCTGGACATGCAGCAGCCAGGGTTCAAGGTCCTTCTTCGAGCTTTAAGGTGCTCACCGTCATCCCCCTTCCCTACTTGTAAATCTCTACAGAAGTTTACTTCTCCCAGGAGTTGCTGGACTAGCCTGGCTGAGGAGGGTAGCTCTACCCCTGGATAAATCAGCTCCAATGGGGGAAAAGGGAAATCTCCCATGAGACTCTACAACCCTGAGCAAGTTACTCGACCTCTTCATGCCTCAGTTTCCTCTTCTGTGAAGTGAACCTGATGGGAGCATGTGTCCTAGAGGAGCTATTATGCGCACATCTTGCAGTTCCAATCAGTGTCTAACACTGTTGGGATTTAGAGGTGTGTTATTTGTGACTTCCCTGGTGGCTCAGACGGTAAAGCGTCTGCCTGCAATGCAGGAGACCCGGGTTTGATTCCTGGGTTGGGAATATCCCCTGGAGAAGGAAATGGCAATCCACTCCAGCACTCTTGCCTGGCAAATCCCATGGACGGAGGATCCTGATAGGCTACAGTCCATGGGGTCACAAAGAGTCGGACATGACTGAGCAACTTCACTTTCACTTTCACTTTATTTGGAATTAGGATTGGGTGCTTTAATTAGTAGATTTCCTGAACATTTATAATGGGTAAACAATATGAAGCCTTTCCCTTGCACTGGCTCATTTAATTTTCAGAAGAGATCTACAGGCTGAGACCTCCTGTGTCTGATACCTTGCCTGGAAAATAACAAGCTCAAAATGTCAAGTGAATGGGTGAATGAATGAATGAAATGAATGGTGGTGTCACAGCCAAGTATTTCAGCTAAGATTGCAGGTGGTGATCTGCACAGGTGGTGACCCCACCTTTTCCACGCAGACCCCAGACCCTATACCTGCCCAGCACCTGCTGGTCAGGGGAGTGCCAGGCATGGATAAGGTATGGGGTCTGCAATGGAGGAGGTGCATTCTCCACTGCTCATGCAGCCACCATTCTAGTTGGTGCCTCCTTCAGATGGACCCTCTCTAACATTCGCCCTCATTTTTCACAAATGCATTCATTACAGATGAAAGTACAGGAATGCCAATTTTGGGGGGGTTTTTTGTTGTTGTTGTTAGGCCTTTAAAATTCTTGCTCTGGTTGTTTTCTTTTTTTTAATTAATTAATTTATTTTTATTATTATTTTCTTACTTTACAATATTGTATTGGTTTTGCCATACATCAACATGCATCCACCATGGGTGTACACGTGTTCCCCATCTTGAAACCCCCTCCCACCTCCCTCCCCATACTATCCTTCTGGGTTGTCCCAGTGCACCAGCCCCAAGCTTCCTGTATCTTACATCGAACCTGGACTGGCGATTCATTTCTTATATGATATTACACATGTTTTAATGCCATTCTCCCAAATCATTCCCACCACCCGACAAAGTCCAAAAGACTGTTCTATACATCTGTGTCTCTTTTGCTGTCTCGCATACAGGGTTGTCGTTACCATTTTTCTAAATTCCATATATATGCATTAGTATACTGTGTTGGTGTTTTTCTTTCTGGCTTACTTCACTCTGTATAATCAACTCCAGTTTCATCCACCTCATTAGAACTGATTCAAATGTATTCTTTTTAATGGCTGAGTAATGCTCCATTGTGTATATGTACCACAGTTTTCTTATCCATTCATCTGCTGATGGACATCTAGGTTGCTTCCATGTCCTGGCTATTATAAACAGTGCTGTGATGAACATTGGGGTACACATGTCTCTTTCAATTCTGGTTTCCTCGGTGTGTATGCCCAGCAGTGGGATTGCTGGTCATATAGGAATGCCAGTTTTCTTGATGAGTTTATGTGTGTGGCACAGGCTCCAAAAGCAGGCAATCTGGCTCCACCTGAGATTCTTTATACTTCCTCTCTGTATGACTCAGAGATAATTACTTTCTTTCTCTGAGCCTCAGTTTTGCAATGTGCAAAAGGGGGAAAGATAAACAATGCAGCATTTGTAGTATAGTTATGCGAACAAGTGCATGGTAAAAGCAGCACAATTCTTGGCACATAGTCAGGGTTCAGTCAATGATTAGCCAAAATTATAACAGTACTTAATAATCATTATTAAGGATGATACCACAGTGGGTCAAGGAAACAGATGAAAGTAAACTAATCCCAAAACAATCCCAAAGAAAGACAACGCCAAAGAATGTTCAAACTACCACACAGTTGCACTCATCTCACACACTAGCAAAGTAATGCTCAAAATTCTCCAAGTCAGGCTTCAACAGGATGCAAACCGTGAACTTCCAGATGTTCAAGCTGGATTTAGAATAGGCAAAGGATCCAGAGATCAAATTGCCAACACACGTTGGATCATCGAAAAAGCAAGAAAGTTCCAGAAAAATATCTACTTCTTCTTTATTGACTACGCCAAAGCCTTTAACTGTGTGGATCACAACAAACTGTAGAAAATTCTTCAAGAGATGGGAATACCAGACCACCTGACCTGCCTCTTGAGAAATCTGTATGTAGGTCAAGAAGCAAGAGTTAGAAGTGGACATGGAACAACAGACTGGTTCCAAATCAGGAAAGGACTACATCAAGGCTGTATATTGTCGCCCTGCTTATTTAACTTATATGCAGAGTACATCATGCGAAATGCCAGGCTGGATGAAGCACAAGCTGGAATCAAGATTGCCAGGAGAAATATCAATAACCTCAGATATGCAGATGACACCACCCTTACGGCAGAAATCAAAGAAGAACTAAAGAGCCTCTTGATGAAAGTGAAAGAGGAGAGTAAAAAAGTTGACTTAAAGCTCAACATTCAGAAAACTAAGATCATGGCATCAGGTCCCATCACTTCATGGTAAATAGATGGGGAAACAATGGAAACAGTGACCTACTTTACTTTTTTGGGCTCCAAAATCACTGCAGATGGTGACTGCAGCCATGAAATTAAAAGACGCTTACTCCTTGGAAGAAAAGCTATGACCAATCTAGACAGCATATTAAAAAGCAGAGACATTACTTTGCCAACAAAGATTCATCTAGTCAAAGCTATGGTTTTTCCAGTCGTCACAGTAGATGTGAGAATTGGACTATAAAGAAGGCTGAGCACCAAAGAATTCATGCTTTTGAACTGTGGTGTTGGAGAAGACTCTTGAGAGTCCCTTGGACTGCAAGGAGATCAAACCAGTCAATTCTCAAGGAGATCAGTCCTGAATATTCATTGGAAGGACTGAAGCTGAAGCTGAAACTCCAATACTTTGGCCATCTAATACAAAGAACTGGCTCATTTGAAAAGACTCTGATGCTGGGGAAGATTGAGGGCGAGAGGAGAAGGGGATGACAGAGGATGAGATGGTTGGAGGGCATCACCAATTCAATGAACATGAGTTTGAGTAACCTCCGGGAGTTGGTGATAGACAGGGAAGCCTGGCGTGCTGAGTTCATGGGGTTGCAAAGAAAGAGTCAGACATGATTGAGTGACTGAACTGAAAGCAATCATTTATTTTTAAAGCAATTTGTTTGCTTGATGCTTGCTTTCCTTGTGCGTGTGTTTAGTTGCTCAGTCATATCTGATTCATTGCAGTCCCATGGACTATAGGCCACCAGTATCCTCTGTCCATGGGATTTCCCAGGCAAGAATACTGAACAGGTTGCCATTTCCTACTCCTAGGGATCTTCCCCACCCAAAGATTGACCCCACATCTGCATTGGCAGGCACATTGTTTACCACGAAGCCACCTAGGAAGACCTGCTTTCCTTGAGATTTGTAATAAAACATGGATTCTGGAAAGAGGGGGCCTGGGTTTGAATCCAGATTCACCATTCAATAGCTTTGTGATCTTGGGCAAAAGTTTAACTTCTCTGTACTTCTATTTCCTCATCTGTGAGATGCAATCCTATTAGTACTTAACTCATAGGACTCTGGTAGGGATTAAATTAACTAGTATTTGTAAAACAGAATGATACCCAGTTCATAGTAAGTACTATTTGCTTATTAAATAAATGAAACAGAATGCAGGGGCCGTTTCTGATCAGCTAGCATTAATACACCCAGGTGGTTGTCTTCCAGACATGACATCTTGGTAAGGACACCAGTCAGACAAGATTTGTTCCATTTCATTTCTGGGCTCAGCATTTGATCATTCTTCCAATCTGGATTTCAGAAGACAGTTAATGCTCACGCTCATCCAGGTCTACTCAACTTGAAGGGAGGTGAGATCATGGGGCTTCATGTGAATCAAAATATCTTGAAATGCTTTGATCATTGGGGTTCAGCTATTTCTTGGCCTCAGTACAAAAGAAGTGACACCTACTTCTAGTTTACTTTGAGGTGGGGAAATCTTTAGGCACAGATGACTAAAGGGCTCTGGGAGCCAGCAGATGGTACCTGGTAAACAGCCTCTTCAAGATGAGCAACATCTGGAAAAAGAAGGTGAAATTCCCCCAAGCGAGTTGTTTTGCATATGAATTGCTGCATTTCTGATCAAGTTTCCCTGAGGCTCACCTGAAGGAAGACTTGTAAAGCTTTCTGTTCAGGAGATACTGAAGAGCAAAAAAAAAAAAATCCAGAAAATACTATCTTTCACTGTGGTTTTCTTTTTTAAAATTTATTGTGGCAAAAAAAAAAGAAAAAGAAACACAGCATAAAATTTCTTGTCCTAACCACTTTTCAATGCACAGTTCAGGAGTGCTAAGGTATCTGTGCTGTGTTTTAAAACAGATTCAGAACTTTTTATATTGCAAAGCTGAAAGTCTCTCCCATTAAACAATGACCGTCCTTTTTCCCTCCTCCCTACCGCCCTAGCCCCTGGCAACCTTCATTTTACTTTCTTCTTCTATGAATTTGACTACTTTTGATACCTCATATAAATTGGAATCATGTGGTACTTGCCTTTTTGTAACAAATTATTTCACCTGTATAATGTCCCCAAGATTCATCCATTTTGTAGCATATGAAAGTATTTCTCTCCTTCTTTGATGCTGAAAAATATTTTGCTTGTATATACCATATTTTGTTTATCCATTCATCTATGCCAAACAGTATTCTACCTCTTCACGACTGCAAAATATTTCTGCTACAAATATTGGTGTACAAACACCTGAGACCCTGATTTCAATTCTTTTGATATATACCAAGAAGTGGGATTGCTGGATCATAAGGTAGTTTTATTTTTAATTTTTTAAGGAAACTCCATACTGTCTTCACAGTGGCTGGACTACTATACATTACCACCAACAGTGCACCAGGGTTCCAATTTCTCCACAGCCTTACCAAAGCAGTTATTTTTTTTGTTTGTTTGTTTGTTTTATAGTAGCCATCCTAATGGTGTAAGATGATAATCCATGTGGTTTTGATTTGTCTTTCTCTGATAATTACTGATGTTGAACATGTTTTCATATGCTTATTGGCCATTTGTATATAATCTTTGGAGAAACGTCTATCCACTTTAAACCCATCTTTTAATTGGGTTATTTGATTTTTTGTTGTTGTCAAGTTGCAGGAGTGCTTTATATATTCTGGATATTAACCCTTTATCAGACACATGGTTTGCAAATATTTTCTCCTACTCCATAGGTTTCCTTTTCACTGTATTGATTGCATCCTTTTATGTACAAAGGTTTTTAAGTTTGATGTAGCCCCCTTTCCCATTTTCAGCTTTTGTTGCCTGTGTTTTTGGTGCTCATCCAAGAAATTATTGCCAAGTGCAATGTCATGGAGCTTCCCTATATTGTCTCCTAGGAGTTTTAGTTTTATGATTTTAGGTCTTACATGCGGGTCTTTATTTCACTCGTTAATTTTTGTATATGGTGTAAGACAAAGTTCATTTCCTTCTTTTGCTTTAGGAGATCCAAGTTTCTTGGCACCATGTGTTGAAGATTCTTTCTCTTGCATTTGACTTTACTTATTAAGAGAGGGGATCAGTAAGGCTGCTAGAGCTCTCCTAACAGATGCAAGGAGGCCCAACCAGCAGAGGAAGAAGAGCTTATTTCACATGCAGCTCTCCCTCTGAGCCTCTGTTTCACAGTCACTATTAGCCTTGCGCTTCCAGTCACGGTCCTGACTTCGCTTTAAATTACTGTTCTCAGTTCCACCTTCTCACTATGGGGGAATCAGGGTTGCTCCATTTGTTTCTCAATGACTTCTGAAACAATCCTCCATTTGATCCATAATCCAGAGAAGTCAATTTCTTTTGACAAAACTTAACTGACCAGGTTTCATTTCATCTTCTTGGTACTTACTAATCATAATTGAGATATTTTTCCTTTTCCTAATGTGTGGGAGACACCAGCAAAATATGTGTGATATTCCTTTTTAAAATTCTATTTGTTTGCTTAAATTCTCTCTCCTGGGCAAACTATCTCTAGAAACTTGCTGCTAAGTCACCTTCAGTCGTGTCCGACTCTGTGTGACCCCATAGACGGCAGCCCAACAGGCTCCCCCGTCCCTGGGATTCTCCAGGCAAGAACACTGGAGTGGGTTGCCATTTCCTTCTCCAGTGCATGAAAGTGAAAAGTGAAAGGGAAGTCGCTCAGTTGTGTCGGACTCTCAGCGACCCCATGGACTGCAGCCTTCCAGGCTCCTCCATCCATGGGATTTTCCAGGCAAGAGTACTGGAGCTTAATGTTTAATAATTTCATCTCATTTCTTGAAAGGTTAGTGATATTTTAACTCAGTTAAGCTCACAGAGTATAGAACCAATCCTTGTCAACCGGGCATCCACACACGTCTTTTAACCATGCATGCATGTGTGCTAAATCGCTTCAATCGTGTCTGACTCTGTGTGACCCTATGGACTGTAGCCCACCAGGCTCCTGTGTCCTTGGGATTCTCCAGGCAAGAATACTGGAGTGCGTTGCCATTCCCTTCTCCAGGGGATCTTCCCAGCCCAGGGACTGAATCCATGTCTCTTATGTTTCCTGCATTGGCAGGCAGGTTCTTTACCACTAGCACCAGCTGGGAAGCCCTTTTAAGCATACTGAACTTACAAATAAAGATGATAGCAAGCCCATGCATTCTACCTCATGAAAGGTTGTTGTTGAATCACGCGAAGACACCTGGATTCTTGGCCCCCAGAGGAGAAGAATTCAATCTGGGGCCAGAGACGAGGCTTGATCTCTCAGAGCTTTTGTGTAATAAAGTTTTATTAAAGTATAAAGGAGATAGAGAAAGCTTCTGACATAGTAATCAGACGGGGGCAGAAAGAGTACCCCCTTGCTAGTGTTAGCAATGAAGTTATATACTCTAAAGAATGTCTCAGGTTGTAAAGACCTAATTTACATTTTAAGATAACACTGTCTTCAGGCAGGATACATTATTGTTGTATAATCCTAAGGAATGTGGAGAAAGAAAAAAAGTTTGTCCTTTCTTCCTCCTTGAGAATTCCAGACCCCTCTCTCCTTGGGGACCCCTAGACTCCTTATCAATCTGCCTAGGAAATGACTCTCTCACTCACACCATGCACTTCTCATATTTATACCTTGAACAACGAAAAGCACATTCCCAAAAAGAGGATACGGAGCACCTTTATCTATCCCTAAGTCATGTTAATTCTTCTTCTAGCTGAGTCACACTCCCCTTTTGATGTCCTGTAACTTAAATACTGAGATATAAACTGTTATTAATACATGTTACATAAAATGGTGGGGAAATGGGAAGAAGGGATAGAAAATAATTAAATACATACACAAATATAAACATATCAAAATAAAGAAAAAAGTACTTATAACTACTACAGCTTGTGCAACTTCTCCCATGACTGATAAGAGCTTGTAAAACTTTCTTCTTTGACTGTCCACTCTACGTGCCTTTGGCCTTCTGCAAGCATGTCAGGGAGTCATGATCCTTTGCCTGCGGAGATGACCCAAATCTTTGATTCTAAAGAGTCTAGACTACTGGAAGTCCTGGCTGAATTATATTACTATGGTTTTCCACTGACTTCTTTTTTTCCTTTAAATTTTTTATTTTGTATTGGGGTATAGCTGTTTACGGAGAAGGCAATGGCACCCCACTCCAGTACTCTTGCCTGGAAAATCCCATGGATGGAGGAGCCTGGTAGGCTGCAGTCCATGGGGTCGCTAAGAGTCGGACACAACTGAGAGACTTCACTTTCACTTTTCACTTTCATGCATTGGAGAAGGAAATGGCAACCCACTCCAGTGTTCTTGCCTGGAGAATCCCGGGGACAGTGGAGCCTGATGGGCTGCCACCTATGGGGTCGCACAGAGTTGGACACGACTGAAGCGACTTAGCAGCAGCAGCAGCAGAGCTGATTAACAATGTGGTGACAGTTTCAGGGGACTCAGCCACACATGTACATGTATCCATTCTTCCCCAAACTCCCCTCCCATCCAGGCTGCCACATAACACTGAGCAGAGTTCCCTGTGCTGTACAATAGGTCCTTGTTGCTTATTTATTTTAAATATAGCACTGTGTACAGGCAACCATAAGTTCATTCTGTAAGCCTATGAGTCTCTTTCTGTTTTATAAATTCATTTGTATCATTTCTTTTTAGACTCCACATATAAGGGATGTCATACAGTATTTCCCCTCTGTCAAACTTACTTCCCTCAGTCTAACAATCTTTAGGTCCATCCACTGCTGAAAACGGCAGTCTTTCCTTCGTTTTAGGTTTTCCATTGACTTTTACCACAGGACATGGTGGTGCTAAGATGTTCTAGGCGGTTCTCCTCTTTATCTCTTATGCATAGAAGAAATCCTTATGTGTCAGGATCTCTGATCTCAGTCAGTACAGAACTCCTTTGCCTGGAGAGGCTGGGTAGCAGCCTCCATTTCCCATTTAACTGAAACACTGCTGTCTCCTGGTGGAAGCATTTGTCCCTTGGCAACTAAGATCTCTAGACCAGTAGACCCAAAGTCTCAGCGAGGGAAAGCAAATTCATTCTTGGGTCACTAGGGGTAATACTGAGAGGAGCCAATTCCATATTCACCCTTTGATTCCCAGACCCATGAACATTATGGGGAAAACAGCAGCATACACAGCCTCTTAATTCCAAGCATATTATCTCAGCCCGGGGCTTCTCTGGTGGCTTAGACAATGGAGATTCTGCCTGCAACGCAGGAAACATGCGTTTGATCCGTAGGTCAGGAAGATCCCCTGGGGAAGGGAATGGCAACCCATTCCAGTATTCTTGCCTAGAGAATTTTATGGACAGAGGAGCCTGGCAGGCCACAGTCCATGGGGTTGCAAAGAGTCAGACACGATTAAGCAACTGATTCTAACTAACTAACTGATCTCAGTTTTACAAGATGTTCTCACCCAACTGGCACCGTAAATGGCATTTCAAAAAGGCATTTCAGGACTTCCCCGGTGGTCCAGGGTTGGGAGTCCACCCGCCAGTGCAGGGGACGCTGTTTCGATCCCTGGTCCCGGAAGATGCACACGCCAAGGGGCAACTAAGGTTGTGCACCACAGCTACTAAAGACCACGCTCTAGAGCTCATGCTCCGGAACAAAAGAAGCCACCACAGTGAGAGGCCCGTGCACTGAAACCAGAGAGTAGGCCTCACTCACCACGATTAGAGAAAGCCTTTCCGCAGCCATAAATAAATAATAAATAAAATTACAAAGAATCACCAGACTTTGAAATTTTCTTTTCATAAAAGGGCAATTCAGTGTCTTACCAGATCAGCTTTTTCTAGATGATGTGGCCACAGTCAAACCAGTGAATTCCATGAACATGAATCTTCTGACACACTTTCTTTGCTCAAGCCCAATCTCCTATATACTTCTTACACTGGATGATGGGATGCTGCTGTGCACATTCAACCTTATGGCGTAGTGGGCAATGCCCAGTTCACGAGACGTGGTTCAGGTCACATGGCCATTTGAAGGCCTGTCATCAAGCATTGGTGTTGCCCAGTAGCTCCTACTCTTGCCTCAGATGGTAAAGAATCTGCCTGCAATTCAGACCTGGGTTCAATCCCTGGGTTGGGAAGATCCCCTGGAGAAGGAAATGGCAACCCACTCCAGTATTCTTGCCTGGAGACTTCCATGGACAGAGAAGCCTGGTGGGCTAAAGTCCATAGGGTTGCAAAGAGTCGGACGACTAACTCACTTTCAGTAGCACTTGTAGACACCTGTAATAAAGAACCACTTTCCTTAAGTTGCCAGTGCACTTAGAAACAACCAAGCAAATCCATTAAATTCCATATTTTCACTAAAATATTCTGTGGCAGCAACTACTTGGTCGCCTAGAAACCTATAGGAGCAAAGGAAGAAGGTTTCAGACTTTGAATCTATGATGTCCCTATAGGGTGGCAGGAATGGAAGTCAGAAAGAAAAGCCAGGCATGAGGAGGGAGGAATCAAGGATGCAAGGAACGCTGTGGAGATGATCTAGGAGCCACAAGGACAAACTGGACCCCACAGCACAATCAGAATGTGTGTCTGTCTGTCATCGCACTAACCTTGAGGATGACTGGCAGAAGAATCTGGTGTCCCCTTTCACAGAGGTGTGCACACACCTGCTCTGGGACCTGGAGAAGCTGGTGAGGAGGTCTGGGGGGAGCAGGAGGAGCTGGGGGCTCATCTGCAGTCTTGTGACAAAAAGGGAGCCAGCAACAAAGTGAGGGCCACCAGATGCTCCCTACAGTGACCTTTAGAAGGCAAAGGCCACCCCTTCACTTCTGCACCTAACATCCAGTCCAAAATCCTCTTACAGCCAACCCTAATGCAGAACCAGAGACAGCAAGGAATCCTTGGAAACAATTCCACATGGCTTGACTTGACATAGAGGTAAATGGGAATGAAAATCATGTGCGTGCATGCTAAGTCGCTTCAGTTGTGTCTGACCCTTTGCGACCCCATGGACTGTAGCCTGCCAGGTTCCTCTGTCCATGGGATTCTCCAAGCAAGAATACTGCAGCAGATTGCTCTGCTGTCCTCCAGGGGAGCTTCCTGACCCAGGAATTGAACCCGAGTCTCTTATGTCTCCTGCATTGGCAGGTGGGTTCCTAACCACTAGCACCACCTTGGAAAGCCCATGGAGATCATAGACTGCTAGAAATCTCTGGGAACCATTTCTCAGGAATAAATTTCCCTCTCTATGTCTCTGTTCCTCTTTGATCCTTATAGTCATTGGACAGCAATTATTATGTTTGATTACTGTGATCATCATCACAGCTAATATTTATCGTACATTTACTATGTGATGGATACTAGTCAACTACCCTGCATCCCTAATTCACTTATTCTCTCAATCATCCTATGGGGTGGGTCCTACTTCACAATGAGGAAACTAAAGCCAAAGAGAGATGAAAGAGCTTCTCAAGATCATACAGAGAGTAAGAGGCAGGGCAGGTATCTGAACAAAGTCAGTCTGATTCCAGTGTCCTTTTTCTTAACCACTAAGCTATAACATTCCTAACTTCAAACAGGATCCAAATATTAATAAAGATCTTAACACAAATGAAAAGCATAGAATTTCTCTATGAATTTGGTTTTGAAGAAAAAGGAACACTTTAAAGAATATTGATAATCACAAAAATGTAAATACATCACTCATACTTAATCCAGGAGGTACCATAACTTGCTTTAAATTCCCAGAGGGGCCTAAGATTATAGCACTAGTTTTGAAAAGCATTATGACATAAAATAATAAATTTGTATTCAAGCCATGTAGGATATGAGAGCAACACTAAATCGGATGAGGTATTATAAAAACAAGGCGAGAGAAATGTATATTTACATCCTTTGCCACTCACTTCTTTAGCTAATATTTGGAAAGAGCAGTGTGGGTAAGTGACTGTGGGCATAAAAGACAATGAAGCCTAGCTAGGGTGTTGAGTCTACAAGGGAAGGTAAAGCACCAAGAGAAGGCGCGTGGCATCTCCCCTGCTAGAAGCCAGAACGCAAGGTAGGCCTGGTAGTCAAAGAGAAATTCAAGCTAACAGGAGTCTGGTGAAGAGAGAAATGCCATCCTAGTTTGATTTCCTTTCTCTTAGCTTTTGGCATTGCATGGAAATCTAGGAAAAACAATGGCCAGGGGAGTCATGAGATTGGGGTCCCATTTTCCTGTTTCTGCCACTCGCTTACCGCTCACTGGGGCATCTACTTCCATTCTTCTCTAGGTCTCAGTATTATTATCTGTAGAATGGAGTAGGGGTGGTCCTAACAATTTTCTTCTAAAGTTCTAACAATCGAGCATTCTATGACACTAGACGTTTTTATACAAAAGGGAACGAACAGTCCAAATCGCCGCTCAGGAAGCACACTCTTGATGCTCAATAGTGTTGCTGAGGATGCTGCCACTTCTGTGTTCTGACTGATTTTTATTCTATCACTTTGTTTTGTTTGTTTGTTTTTTCCATGTCAGTGATAGATTCTACAGGATCTACCATTACTCTGCCATTTTCCCTCAAGGCCACCAGATGGCTGAAATCACAAGTCCATTTGAATCCCAGGACAGAGTCAAAAGAATCTGTTCCCTGACCCAGTCCTGGAAACAGAACGCAATCCTCAGTGGGAGCCAGCAGCCCCAAACTAGCAGTGATGAGATCCTTCCTACAAACAGGTTCATTTCACCCAGAAAGGAGCTGCCGGCAAAGTGTTCTCAAGATCAGAGTGAACGCTGCAGACCAAATAAAATGAAAGTGCCTGTGATTCTTAAACATTTTTAGGACTGAGTTAACAGCAAATTAACTGAAAGTAATCTGAGTAGAAAAGCTGATATCTTGAGCTTTACATTGCCAAAAGAAGCAAGGTGTGTGTCTGTGTGTGTGTGTTTGGGGGGGCGGGTGTTAAGTGTGTGTTTTCTGCAGAGATTTTAAGATGGGAGCTTCCCAGGTGGCTTAGTGGTAAAGAATCCACCTGTGAATGCAGAAGATTCAGGAGACTTGGGTTCAATATCTGGGTTAGGAAGATCTCCTGGAGGAAGAAATGGAAACCCAGGAGACTTGGGTTCAATATTTGGGTTAGGAAGATCTCCTGGAGGAAGAAATGGAAACCCACTCCAGCATTCTTGCCTGGATAATCCCATGGACAAAGGAGCCTGGCAGGCTACAGTCCACAGGGTTGCAAAGAATTAGACACGGCTGAGCAACTGCACATGCCCACGCATGCGCACATCCATGTTCTATGGATCCCATGTTAATGGCCCCCATTAACTCATCCCAGTCACTAGGCCAAGCATCTTACATGCATTTTCTCATCTAAACTTCACACTAAGCTCATTTGGGTGTTATTTCTGTCCGATTCCACAGATGAGGAAACAGTCTTAGGCAGGAGAAATGTGTGTCCAAGCCACATGGCTAAGGGAAGAGTTGGGATTTGAATCCAAGCCTAACTCCAGACACCTCTATTCTTCTGTCTACTAACACTGGCCTTTTTCTTCTTCCTTTTTTAAAGACAATTAACCTTTGCCTTAACTTGAGTATTTGTGACACTCGATATTGGCCTTGGTCAGGTTGGAAGGATGTGTGTTGAGATCTTTATTACGCATGTTGAATGTGGATGAATGGGGTGCACACAATAACATTTACTGAATAAATAACAACATGCCTGGTTCTGTGCTAGGTAGGAGCTAGAAGCACAGAAACTCAAACATAAAGCAAAGAGGCCACTGCTGCACTAGAGACGTGTGGAAACTTCAGGGTGATCTGGATGACCAAGCACTAAATTGTGCTTGGGTGAACTGCTGAGTCTCCTCAGAGAAAGCGCTCTTCAAAATGAGCCTCAAAGCACGATGGGAGCTCACTACTGAGGGAAAGCAGAGGGAACACGCATTTAAGGTAAAACCTTAGGAAATAAAGGAAAGTCAAACATACCAGATTTGGCTTCCCTTCCTCCTGAGAGTCTGAAAGCCACCGTCCCATGGCTGGTGTTGGGACTGCTTTGGTTTGCTTTAATAAGCCAGACTGACACCCAGTGTGCTCCTCTGTGGTGTGAAGTGAACTGGCAATACTGAGGTAAGGAACCTGTGGCCTTTTGGGGCCATGTAATGAACTGAGCATGGCTTTTCTATCGGCCTGTGATGACTCAAATATACTCAATCCCAAACATGTGAGTCAGCCATCTTGTGTTCTTTGAGAGCCAAGAAGAAAGGGGTCAGTGAGCATTTAACACGCTGCTGCTGCTACTGCTAAGTCGCTTCAGTCGTGTCTGACTCTGTGCGACCCCATAGACGGCAGCCCACCAGGCTCCCCTGTCCCTGGGATTCTCCAGGCAAGAACACTGGAGTGGGTTGCCATTTCCTTCTCCAATGCAGGAAAGTGAAAAGTGAAAGTGAAGTTGCTCAGTCTTGTCCGACTCTTAGCGACCCCATGGACTGCAGCCTACCAGGCTCCTCCATCCATGGGATTTCCCAGGCAAGAGTACTGGAGTGGGGTGCCATTGCCTTATCTTATTTAACATGCTAATTGGAATTATAGCACAGCCAATCATATTTGGAACTCAGAAGAAGCTTTCTGTTCCAGATATGGCTTCTCAACAACAAACAAACAAAAAAAACCAAAGGGGAAAAAAGAGGAATAAAAAAGAAGCTTGGCAGTGAACCAGCAGGAGGGAATTGAGGAAGTCATTGCATGCCTGCTCAGTCTTGTCCAACTCTGTCAGTTTCTGGGCAAGAATACTGGAGTGGGTTGCCATTTCTTCCTCCAGGGGATCTTTCCCACCCAGGGATGGAACCCTTGTCTCCTGTATCTCTTGCATCATCAGGCAGATTCTTTACAGCTGAGCCACCAGGGAAGCCCTTGAGGAATTCATTGCCTAAACTAAAGAATCCTCCATGGTTCATAGACTGGCTTTACCTGTATTTACACATAGCCTTGTAGAGGAGGCTTTGAAAATTTGGAATTGTACTTAAAGATAAACTTGACTATTAAAAAAAAAAAAAAAAAAAAGACTATATGAAACAAAACTAAAGTCAGGCCTCAGAGTCAAGAGGACTGAGCCATAATGTACAGTCAGAATCACTGCACTATAATCTTTGGCAGCAGGTTATGAAGCTGATGTAGCCTTCTATACACTTCTTCCTTTCATTTCTTATGTTCATTCCTTATGTCCCCAAGTCATCTGCAGAATTTTCAAGAACCTTCCTGATCTGTCCATTGAGAGTTCCTGGCCCATTTTGTCAAGTTTTACCTCTTCCTTGAAACTCTTTTAGTTTATATATGAACAGAAAGTGTTTAGTCATGGCCAACATAAGTGAAAAGCTTGGAACCTTGACACAACAAATTCATAATTAAGGCTTTCTGTTTACCTCATCTCTCAGAATGCCCAGCAACCCCTTACTTCTCTCTCTCTCTTTTTTTTTTTTACAATGATTTTGTTCCAAAAATATTGCTACTCGTTTTTGTTTTTGTTTTTAAAGTAAATCAGATCTTAAAGTATAGATGGGGATTTTTCTACTTAGGGAAAATCTTTACTAAAATATTTTATAAACTAAACAGAATGTTCTATAAATGTTTGTCTCTGTAAAAATTCACTTTTAAATTGTATTTTAAGTGTACTAAAAATTTAGAATACCACTCTCTAAACGCTTAAAGTTTGGCATGAGCATGTCATACATATTCATTGATGATTATCATTAATCTCAAACCTTACAAAGAACTTCATTCCCTCAAAATCAATGCTCCTTTGAATGGATACCTGTATATGTATGGCTGAGTCCTTTCATTGTCCACCTGAAACTATCACAATATCGTTAATAATCTATAGTCCAATATAAAATTCAAAGTTTAATTTTAAAAAAAATCAATGCTCCCTTACAAATACAGGAAAATAATACATGCTTCCAAAGTTCTAGAAGAATCAGAAAGTGGAGGCAGGAGATCTTGAACTTGGAGGGGTTTCTTTGTTCCCTGAAAGCAACTGGAGACAGGATGATTTCCGAAGGCCCTTCTGAACTTCAAGCCAACTATAATTTTATCTACCTCAGAGACAATTTCTCAAGGTAGTTAAATTTTCAAATGAAATTCCATTTCTTCCCCAAAGTATACTTACTGAAAACAGTACAGAAAAAAGAGGCCACACACACAGATGAACTGAGATGAATCTGAGTTACCAGGGGAGCTCTTGGCGAAGATACAGAATGTGTGGCAATTATTATTTTATGAAGAAACTTTAAGAAGTAACCAGAGATAATACCCAGAAGCTCTTCCTGAGGACTATTATAAAGGGAGAAACTTAGCCTAGCAAAGTTAAGAATTATATGAAGTTTATCTATTTCTTTTGTTCTTCACTCACCACTATTACTCTTTCCCACTTTCTTTGGGAACCAGTGTCTTGTGTTTCTGCCTGGAGTTCCCCAGAAGGAGCCATTTAGACAAACCATTCATGGTATTAAAATCTCTGGTGACAAAGAACTACCTTGCCCTCCTTCCCACAGCCCATCAAAGCTTCTTCTTGCACAGCTGTCCAAAGCATTATGTCTGGAGCATCATCACCAAGACTGTGGTCCTGAATTGAGAGAGTAACATTGAAATATATACATCACCATGTGCAAAATAGACAGCTAATGGGGAACTGCTGTATAACACAAGGAGCTCAACCTGCTGCTCTGTGACAACCTGAAGAGGTAGGATGGGGTGGGAGCTGGGAAGCAGGTTCAAGAGGGAAGAAACATATGTACGCCCATGGCTGGTTCATGCTGATGTATGAGAGAAACCAACACAACACTGCAAAGAGATTATCCTCCAATTAAAACTAAACAAGATTTTTTGAAAACACTATTGTCCTCAAAACAGCAGCATTAGCATCACCTTGGAGTTTTTTAGAAATGCAAATTCTTGAGTAATGAAATAGGTCCCTCAAAGTGATCTCTACTCCTCAGTCACTGTAGATCATTCATAACAGTCGAGACATGGAAACAACCCACAAACCTGCAGATGGATAAACAATGGTGTATCACTCAACATTTAAAAAGAAGATCATGCCATTTGCAACAACAAGGATGGATCTGGAGGACAGCATGCTAAGTGAAATAAGATACAGATACAGAACCAGGAAAAAAAGAAGAAAAAAAAAAAACCCACATGTCCTCTTTTACATGTGGAATCTATAAAAGTCAAATACACAGGAGCAGAGAGTAGGATGGTGGTTACCAAGGGCAGGACTTTCGGGAAATGAAGAGATGTTAAAGTGTACAAAGTTGAAGTTCTGTGGGCTGAGTGAATCCAAGGATCTAAAGGCAGCATGACCACTATAGTTAATAATTGTTTTTGAAAATTTCAATAGAGCTGTATTTTTAGGGCTTCACACAATTTAAGTAACAAAATTAGTAATTCCCAGTAAAGTGGAACAGAAAGTAAAAGAAAACCATTCCTCAACATTGTAGATCATTTTCTAATACTGTGTGAGTGAGTATAGATTTGTCCTTCAGTATACGTCAGGGGTTGGTTTCAGGAGCCCCAGTTCAGTTCAGTTCAGTTCAGTCGGTCAGTCATGTCTGACCCTTTGCAATCCCATGAATCGCAGCACACAAGGCCTCCCTGTCCATCACCAACTCCTGAAGTTTACCCAAACTCATGTCCATCTAGTCGGTGATGTCATCCAGCCATCTCATCCTCTGGCGTCCCCTTCTCCTCCTGCCCCCAATCCCTCCCAGCATCAGAGTCTTTTCCAATGAGTCAGCTCTTCGCATGAGGTGGCCAAAGTATTGGAGCTTCAGCCTCAGCATCAGTCCCTCCAATGAACACCCAGGGCTGATCTCCTTTAGGATGGACTGGTTGGATCTCCTTGCAGTCCAAGGGACTCTGAAGAGTTTTCTCCAACACCACTATTCAAAAGCATCAATTCTTCAGCACTCAGCTTTCTTTATAGTCCAACTCACATCCATACATGATCACTGGAAAAACCATAGCCTTGACTAGACGGACCTTTGTTGGCAAAGTAATGTCTCTGCTTTTTAGTATGCTAAGTGAAAGTGAAAGTGACGTCGCTCAGTCGTGCCTGACTCTTAGTGACCCCATCGACTGCAGGCTACCAGGCTCCTCCGTCCATGGGATTTTCCAGGCAAGAGTACTGGAGTGGGGTGCCATTGCCTTCTCTGAATGTGCTGTCTAGGTTGGTCATAACTTTCCTTCCAAAGAGTAAGCGTCTTTTAATTTCATGGCTGTAGTCACCATCTGCAGTGATTTTGGAGCCCCCCAAAATAAAGTCTGACACTGTTTCCACTGTTTCCCCATCTATTTCTCATGAAGTGATGGGACCAGATGCCATGATCTTAGTTTTCTGCATGTTGAGCTTTAAGCCGACTTTTTCAGGAGCCCCAACAGATACCAAAATCCAAGAAAAAACATACTGTATTGAATATTGGAAATTTGCTAAGAGAGTTCAGGTGCTCTCACTACAAAGAAAAAAAGGTTAATGGTATACAGAGATGGATAATGTTAATTAGTTTGATTGTAGTAATCTTTCACTACATATCCATACATCAAATCATCATATTGTTCTCATAAAATATACACAATTTATATTTTAAAATGATGCTGTGAAAGTGCTGCACTCAATATGCCAGCAAATTTGGAAAACTCAGCAATGGCCACAAGATTGGAAAAGGTCAGTTTTCATCCCAATCCCAAAGAAAGGCAATGCCAAAGAATGCTCAAACTACCGAACAATTGCACTCATCTCACACGCTAGTAAAGTAATGCTCAAAATTCTCCAAGCCAGGCTTCAGCAATATGTGAACCGTGAACTTCCTGATGTTCAAGCTGGTTTTAGAAAAGGCAGAGGAACCAGAGATCAAATTGCCAACATCCGCTGGATCATGGAAAAAGCAAGAGAGTTCCAGAAAAATATCTATTTCTGCTTTCTTGACTATGCCAAAGCCTTTGACTGTGTAGATCACAATAAACTATGGAAAATTCTGAAAGAGATGGGAATACCAGACCACCTGATCTGCCTCTTAAGAAATCTGTATGCAGGTCAGGAAGCAACAGTTAGAACTGGTCATGGAACAACAGACTGGTTCCAAATAGGAAAAGGAGTACGTCAAGGCTGCATATTGTCACCATGTTTATTTAACTTATATGCAGAGTACATCATGAGACATGCTGGACTGGAAGAAACAGAAGTTGGAATCAAGATTGCTGGGAGAAATATCAATAACCTCAGATATGCAGATGACACCACTCTTATGGCAGAAAGTGAAGAGGGGCTAAAAAGCCTCTTGATGAAAGTGAAAGTGGAGAGTGAAAAGGTTGGCTTAAAGCTCAACGTTCAGAAAACGAAGATCATGGCATCTGGTCCCATCACTACATGGGAAATAGATGGGGAAACAGTGGAAACAGTGTCAGACTTTATTTTGGGGGGCTCCAAAATCACTGCAGATGGTGACTGTAGTCATGAAATTAAAAGACGCTTACTCCTTGGAAGGAAGGTTATGACCAACCTGGATAGCATATTCAAAAGCAGAGACATTACTTTACCAACAAAGGTTCGCCTAGTCAAGGCTATGGTCTTTCCTGTGGTCATGTATGGATGTGAGAGCTGGATTGTGAAGAAGGCTGAGCGCCGAAGAATTGATCCTTTTGAACTGTGGTGTTGGAAAAGACTCTTGAGAGTCCCTTGGACTGCAAGAAGATCCAACCAGTCCATTCTGAAGGAGATCAATCCTGGAATTTCTTTAGAAGGAATGATGCTAAAGCTGAAACTCCAGTATTTTGGCCACCTCATGTGAAGAGTTGACTCATTGGAGAAGACTCTGATGCTGGGAGGGATTGAGGGCAGGAGGAGAAGGGGACGACAGAGGATGAGATGGCTGGATGGCATCACTGACTCGATGGGTATGGGTCTGGGTGACCTCCGGGAGCTGGTGATGGACAGGGAGGCCTGGCGTGCTGCGGTTCATGGGGTCGCAAAGAGTCGGACACGACTGAGTGACTGATCTGATCTGATCTGATATTTTAAAATAATTTCTTTAAAAAAATGAAAATTGTCAAGCCCCACCTTGACCCACTGAATTAGAATCAGGGCCTATGGCACTGTTTTAATAAGCTTTTCATGTGTTCTTACATTAAAGTTTGAAGATGACTGACTTAGAGAAGGGCTTCCCTGATAGCTCAGTTGGTAAAGAGTCCACCTGCAATGCAGGAGACCCCAGCTCGATTCCTGGATTGGGAACATCTGCTGGCAAAGGTATTGGCTACCCACTCCAGTATTCTTGGGTTTCACTTGTGACTCCACTGGTAAAGAATCCATCTGCAATGCGGGAGATCTGGGTTCGATCCCTGTGTTGGGAAGATCCCCTGGAGAAGGGAAAGGCTATCCACTCCAGTATTCTGGCCTGGAGAATTCCATGGACTGTATAGTCCATGGGGTCTCAAAGAGACGGACACGACTGAGAGACTTTCACTTTCAGGCTTCCCTGATAGCTCAGTTGGTAAAGAATCTGCCTGTAACGCAGGAGACCCTAGTCCTAGTCCTAGCTCAGGAAGATCCACTGGAGAAGAGATAGGCTACCCACTCCAGTATTCTTGGGCTTCCCTTGTGGCTCGGCTGGTAAAGAATTAGAGAAACCATCGGAGAGAGAATTCCAGCAGTGGAGGAGATGGGAAGGAGCTCTCCCTCCATGAGCCTTCCCAACAAAGACCTTCTGGTCCAAAGGACTTCCACCAACCAACTGTAAGCTGGTCATCAACACAAGACACACAAAATGGAGACACTGGGCAGGGGTCTAACATCTTATTGAATGATTTCCCTCCTCTTTGGATGTGAAGATTCAAAATTAATGACTCAAGGATATTGGGAATGAACAGTACATCTCACTTAATTCTCTGTGTCTCCAGAGAGAGGTTAATTTGGGCCAGTAAATTGGAAGAGATTACTTAAGGAGTTGATTAATGTTCTGAGAAAGAAGGGACCCCAACTGGACACATTCTGCTGATTTCTAAAAAAGAGGATTTAATTAAAATCAATTGCTTAACCCTACTGTAAACAAGCGGGATCAATCTCTGCTGTGGGAAGTCTCATCGGTGTGCAAGAAGGAGGAAATGAGGCCACAGCCAGCACGATTGCAGAGAGATTCAGTATTTGCGAAAAGACTATTTATCACATGCAGGAATGTCAGTGCATAGCAGGAAAAATCAAATATCAATTTCAGCCAAGAATAGATTTTCCTGTAAGTGGGAAAGAGGAACACCCAGCCCCGAGTCATCCAGAGTTAAGTAAATTACTGTCCTGGGTTAAATTGCTGTCAGGCTATACTCTATAACATGAACATTTCCTGTGCCTTTTCAACAATGTGCACACACCTCAGTGTGTGTCTGTGGAAACAGATGAGTGGGCTGGAATTGATGAGTTTAGATGAGTACAGTGAAAGGATCATTATTCAGCAGCAGACTCTTGGCATTGCAGATTGCCCAGGGGCTTTCTTTGCAGGGCCCAGGTCTGTACCCCACACTCCCACTCCCTCCACCATGGCCTCAGGCCACCTCCCACCCTCCCAGTCAAGGCCCAGAGGCGCCACTCCTCCAGTCCCAGGGCCTTGTTCAGGTCCACCCTGCTTCCCCAGGCTTCAGTTGCTCCTGCTCCAGCTCTGAGAGAATTCTGCCTGGTAGAGAAACTGAGCTACTTCTGAGAAGTGAGGAAGCTAGGAGACCTGCACAGGCAGACTAATCAAGGTGAAGAACAAGGGAACCTCAAAGCTATTAACAAACCTAGGCAGGCCTGGGTTGGTGTGGGAGGCCAAAGAACACCCCCACCCACCCAGAGATGCCCATATCCTAGCCTCAGAACCTGTGACTACGTTAGCTTTCATGGCAAAGAGGATTAAGGCTGCTGATGCAGTGAGGTTTGCTAACTTAGAGGTTAACCTGGATTATCTGAGTGGGATCCATCTAATCATGAGTCTTTAAAAGTGGAAGGAGAAAGAGAGAAAAATGCAAGGTGGGCAGGTCATGACCAACTGCTGCTGCTGCTGAAGTTGGTAGAAGGGGAGTGTGGAGAAGACTCTAGAAGCCAGAAAGGGAAGGAAATGGATTCTCCCCAGAGCCTTCGAAATGAAGGCAGCCCTGCTGACCCCTTGATCTTGGCCCAGTGAGACCCACAGGGGCTTTCTGACCTACAGAACTGTGAGATACTAAATGTGTGTTGCTTTAAGCCATTTGCTGTGTGGTCATTTGTTGTAGTAGTGATAGGACACTCATAAGTCAGCAGGGCTGAGGGCCAGCCTCTTGACCTCATAGCACTCTGTGGGCCTTGCAGGACCTGCTCCAGACGGTGTCTCAGAGTTGGGTGGGCATAGCCAGTGCCTGTGCAGTGGAAGAAGTGGGCAGGAAGCCAGAAAGTAAAAAGATTTCTAACCATTAATTTACCCCTGAAGTTTCACAAATGCGAAAATGGTGGAAATTCAAAGAAATGAGGTGAGCACCCATATTATGAATTGTATAAAACAGATTTACTTTGCATCTTTTAGAAAATGAAGCTGCGTACATTTGGCTGACTGTTTAGAACAGTCTTGACAAAGCCATCGGCTTCCCTTGTGACTCAGCTGGTAAAGAATCCACCACAATGCGGTAGACTTGGGTTCGATTGCTGGATTGGGAAGATGCCCTGGAGAAGGGAAAGGCTACCCACTCCAGTATTCTGGCCTGGAGAATTCAGTCCATGGGGTCACAAAGAGTTGGACATGACTGAGCGACTTTCACTTTCACTTTTATTGACAAAGCCATCGTATTTTCAGAGAATGTTGCAAAACTTTATGGGGCTAGTGAAATTGTTTTTAATGTCAAAAGAAAAAAATGGAGTCTGGTATTTAATATTTAACAAACTTCTTATTTTATTAGAAACATTTTGACTTTAATAGCTAATTATATGTCCTTCAGTATCTAATATGTATAATATTCAAATTTTTTTTAGATTTTTGTAAATCCACACTTAGTCACCTTTCTGCATGATGGAATGAATACAGACTCTTTTTTTATTATAAATTTATTTATTTTAATTGGAGGCTAATTACTTTACAATATTGTATTGGTTTTGCCATAGATCAACACGAATCTTTAAATGGGGCAGATGCTGTATTGGAAGATGTAAATAATATAGATGGGTGATTTTTAGTGGACTTTAATAGAAAAAAATCAGGGCTTCTCCACCACATTCCATCCCCATCAGCCCCTGGTGAAAAGGAGATTTTGTTAGGCCATGTGTTTGGCCTCCAAGGTCAATGCCACACCTCCCCAGAGCTGCTGGTTAAGAGCCTCACCTATCACTCATCTGAGCTGAAGGAGGCATGTGGTCTGCCTACACTGCAGCCAGGCCATGTCAGTTCTGGGCCAGAACATGGGGACCAAACAGGGCTCTCTTGCCATTTCATTCTCTCTGGGTACCAGTCCCCCTGGAGTGGGTGGCAATGTCAGGCTGGCTTTCCTCTGTGTGGCCAAACACATCTTACCAGGGAGCTCTGCACTGGGTCTTGGGTCCAAAGGCCAGTTAACAATCAGATATTAGCAGGGTGTATTAGTCAGAGTTCTCTAGAAAAACAGAACCAATCTATATATACTTGAAATTTTAATATAGGAATTGGTTCACAGGGTCACAGACACCAATAAGTCCCATGACCTGCCATCTGCAGACTGGAGAACCAGGAAGGCTGGAGCTACCATTCAGTTCAAGCCTGAAGGCCTGAGACCCAGGAGCCCAGATGTCCAAGCCCAGGAGAGGATGCAGAGTGAATTCATCCTCCCCCCACTCCGTGTCCCATGGGGCCCTCAGCAGACTGGATGATGCACATTGGAGCGGACCACCTGCTTTACCAGGTCCACCAATTCAAATGCTAATCTATTCCAGAAACATCCTCCCAGACATGCCCCAGAAGTGTTTTACAGCTATCTGGGCATCCCGTAGCCCAGTCAAGCTGACCCATAAACTTGCCTGGAATTGTGCTCCAGTACCCCTGGAAGTCAATCCAACCAGTCCTTCCTAAAGGAGATCAGTCCTGGGTGTTTATTGGAAGGACTGATTTTGAAGCTGAAACTCCAATACTTTGGCCACCTGATGCAAAGAGCTGACTCATTTGAAAAGACCCTGATGCTGGGAAAGATTGAGGGCAGGAGAAGAAGGGGATGACAGAGGATAAGATAGTTGGATGGCATCACTGACTCAATGGACATGAGTCCAGGAGTTGGTGATGGACAGGGAGGCCTGGTGTGCTGCAGTTCATGGGGTCGCAAAGAGTCAGACATGACTGAACGACTGAACTGAACCCCTGGAAGTCACGTGAAAGGGAACAGTGGACGGGAAGATACAGACTGACTCAGGGGAGTCCTGAGATGACAACCAGCTGCCAGAAGCCTTCCAACCTACCCCTTGAACTGTAATATCCAAAAAAGAGGGAAACAGGGGAAAGATGTGGGGAGAGAAAAAGAAGAGACAAAGGGAAGAAGAAAGAGGGAAGTCTCTTTCTCATGCCCACCATGGAAGTCTCACACAGTCTGAACTGCCTTCCAAACCCACTGGAGGACACCCAGATCTGCCCCTTGAAGCGTGAGAGCCAAGGTGCGACACACACACACACACACACACACACACACACACACACACAAACACACATACACACAAAGAGGAGGAGATGCCTGGGGACTGCTTGCCAGCACCTTTTCCTTTTTAACTATTTCCTCAAAGAGCTTTTGAAACATCAGTAATTCCAGTTCAAAGTTCAGCATGGCAGGATGCGGGCAATGCAAAGAACCCTGTGCCCAGAATTTTAACATGCATTTTCCCTAAGCGAATGAGCACCGGGAAGTGAGCTTTTCTCTTTTTTTTTTTCCTTTTTTTTAGAGACACTGAAGATCTCCACTGGACTGAAGTCATGAGCTATCAGCCCTGCCCTGTGCTCTGGAATATTGATTTGCTGGAAAACTGCAACTTTCAAAGTAGAAACCTGGATTTAAGCAGGTAATGGGAAGCACAACTAATATATTCTGAGGCTTTGCAATACAGTTTAAAGATGTGTCACATCTATTGGATGGTGCATGATCAAGTGTCAGTTAATTTTGCAAAACTTCTACAAGTGAAGAGGGGTGGGGGAGTTTTATGATTTGTCACAGTGTGAGTACAACAACTCGGGTCTATGTGTGTGTTTTCAGGGCTCGGGGTGTTTGTTAAGGACTGCTCATTTCCATGTGTAAAAGTGTTACCTCATGTCAGGAAGGTCACCTAAATGTCTAACCACAACCTTCGCAAATGTGGGCTTCCCTGATAGCTGAGTTGGTAAAGAATCTGCCTGCAGTGCAGGAGACCCCAGTTTGATTCCTGGGTTGGGAAGATCCCCTGGAGAAGAGAAAGGCTACCCACTCCAGTATTCTGGCCTGGAGAATTCCATAGACTGTATAGTCCATGGGGTCGCAAAGAGTCAGACGTGACTGAGCGACTTTCACTTCACTTCACTTCACATCTCACCAAGCCCATAGCAGACTTGTGCTGCATTTCAGTAGAGGCAAGCATTTATTATCATTGATTACTTGTCTTTTAATTTGACATTTAATATTGCTCCTTGTCTCCGAGGCATTCTAAGACACATATTTGTTTCCTTTTCACTCTAAGTTAACACTATGCTTTTCTTCCAGGATCATCATTCTTAATCTCCTTTAAACACTTCATAAAAGCAAACAGCCATCTTTAGCCTTTATGCCTAAAGTATTTCTGATAGCAATTGCAGATTGTCGTGTAGCTGAACTTCGCTCCTCAACGATATCAGTCTTACTGAGGCTTGCAGTCCTTGGGGCCCAGAACCTCATCTTTTTAGACATTCTGCAAAGTGTCTTGTGAACTTAGAGCCTCAATAAATTACATACGGCCACAGTGGTGATCACTTTCCAACTCCACCCTTGGGACTGAGGTCATCTATATTTTACAGCATCTCTTTTAACTAGGTCCATTAATTTTGCAATAAGCATTCTAAGTGTAAATCAGCTCCTTTATGGCATGATCTGCCAACTTTTCAGAGTCTGTCTTTTTCACAAAGGCGCCAACAGGACCAACTAATGGCATCCTTAAGTAAGACAAGGGTTGGAGGTTTTTATGCAGGAGCTGGAAAGTCTTGGTGGATCACACTTTATGCAAGAGTGACCTTTACCTGGGCGCCAGAGCCTGGGAGATGGAACTCAAGCTAGAATAGTGTGGTGGAGTTCCTGAAGAGTGGGTTACCTAGAGGACATCTTCCTGTGGGCAGCATGGGCTGATGCCCCCCACAGAACACTTCTATTCGACCGGAGTTTAGCCTGGGCAGACACCCAGCAGGTAGAAGGTGGGAACCTTAAGGGTCCCAGCAGATGACTGTGGAGCTCAGTTCTTGGATATGGATGAACTGACCCCAGATTTGGGGCTGGGGCCTCCTGATCTTGGGTCACTCTTCCAAACCCTGAGCACTTGATCAAAGTCAACTCCCCTGACTTAAACCTACCTTCAGAGTCCTAGTGAGACGCTCCTGGCTCAACAGTCAGATAATGTCTTGCCTCTGCTGAGCCTCCACACGCTGCCTGTGTGGACAGCACCAGCCTCATCAGGACTTTAGGACCGTGATAGCAACACACAGAGAATGCACAGTGCAGACGCACCCAACACGGGTGACTTCTCCATATTCTGCCATCTTTATCCTTATAGCTTCTGACTCCTGCTGCTGCAAGTCTTCAACAGCTGGAAGACTTGTCAGTCCTGAGGGTCTGTATACCTGTGAAAGACAAACAACTGGGCCCAGCCAGAAACCTCCCCCTTCCGGGAACCGAACTGGCACTTCTGCCATGCCTGCCTCAAGCAGAGCCGGTGATTCCTTCCTCTTGCCACCTGGAAGTCTTCTGTGACAAAGGTGTGAGCTAAGTCTCACAGCCCTTTCCCTTGAATAACCAAGTAACAAATAACCAGAGGGCCCTCCTGCACCACTACCAAAAGCCCCTCCATCAGTGTTCCTGAGAGCACCCAGGAACTGTGCGCAGGTCCCACAGCTCCACTCTGCCCCAGTTTTTCATGGTCACACCTGGCTGCCTCTAACCTGCTTTGCCCTGCTTGCTTAATCACTCAGTCATGTCTGACTCTTTGTGACCCTTTGGACATAGCCCACCAGGCTCCTCTGACCATGAGATTTTTCAGGCAAGAATCCTGGAGTGGGCTGCCGTCTCCTTCTCCAGCGCATCTTCCCAACAAGGGATTGAGCTGAGTTTCCTGTGTCTCTGGCATCACAGGCAGATTCTTTACCTGCTGAACCATCGGGGAAGCCCACCTGCTTCGCCATCCTAGCCCAACTCTCTTTTTAATCTGCCTGGTCTCCACCTGTGAGCACAGCCTTAAAACCTGCAGACACAGAGCTATTGCAAGTGTTTAAGAAGTTGTGTTACAGCCCAAATATTTCATGGGGCCTCCTTTTGGGCTCCTTTCCCTAAGCCCCAAGACAGCTGCCAGGTTTCTGGGGCTTACTCATAGTTCGCACACAAAGCCTCCATGGTCACCTCCCTTTATCGAGTGATAAAATCTCTGCAGCCACCCCCATCCTCCATGGAGCCATTGTCCTTGTACAAAGGGTGCCTTGTGGCCCATCCCAGACTTGGCTTATGGCTTCGTCTCTTGCACAGCCAGATGCATCAAGCAGTCATTTCCCCCAGAGAGGGGAGCCCTGAGCCCTCATCAGGCCTCCATCTCTGGCAACACAAGGAAATGCTTTGAATATCTTTTCCTTCAAGGTTGCAAGACTCTTTTGTCCAATAGGTGAGTAAGGCATCCCTGGCAGTCCAGGGCCAGTGCTTGAATTCCAGCTTGTGGAAGGGACTCATCAAACGAGTCTCCCAAAACAAAGGGGCATCTTCCCCAAAGACAGCTTTGTTTCCATCACAGATTAAAGAAACTTCTGAGGTTTTAAAAATAGCATTTCCCCTGGTCCCAAACCATTGTTGTATAATGTTGTATAATGTTCTAATGTTCTGCTTCCTCCTATGCAGCATCTTGAATGTTTTATAACCTACAACTCCTGCACACTTTCCCACAGTCTTGCAGAACCAAGATCCTGTAGAACTTCACTTTCTATAGACTGCACTTCAACTGGCATTTTGGAGTATTTTTTTATCCAGTGTCCCTCCCCAGAGCTTCACTGGCCCTCCTGGCACCCACTCCTTACCGCACCCCAGAGGCTGAGAATCATTTATATTAGCTACGAGTTCCTCCGAGGTGGGGACACTTCTCCAGTCCCATGGGCTCTGCTCCCCAAGGGCGGTGTATGCACTGCTGAATATTTGTTCACATCATTCATCTCTGTGTTTCTTTCTCTTCCACTGTCCCTGCCTGAGTGGAATCCACCTTCTCAGCTCATCGACTCACAGCAACTTCCTCAATAGTCTCCTGGCCTCTGCTTCTGCTCCTCCCCAGTCTGGGGTCCACACTTGGGGCAAAGCAAGCTTTATAAAATGTAGATCTGACCATGCAGCTCCTCAGCTTCTGTGCTACAGTGGGCTTGCAGGACGGTCCAAAATGACACTCATGACTTTGCCTGCCCTGGCTGCCGCCTACACCCGATGCTGTCATTTCTCACCAGCACCCTCTCCCCTTTTTCCCACTCTATGCTCAGCCATGCTGAACCTATCTTAGTCCTCAAGTTTGCCATTTTCTCTCATGCCCCGTCCTCTAGACATGCTAGTCCCAGTATCTGACCTGTGACAACTTCTCAATACCCACGGGGTAAATTTGTTGTGTTAGTCACTTCAATCAGGTCCAACTCTGCGACCCCATGGACTGTAGCCCACCAGGCTCTTCTGTCCATGGGATTCTCCAGGCAACAATACTGGAGTGGGTTGCATTCACTTCTCCAGGGGATCTTCCCAACCCAGGGATTGAACTGTGTCTCCTTCACTGCAGGCAGATTCTTTACTGTCAGGGAAATAAATGTGGTAAACAGACCAATCGATCAGCTAATTACTGGGCTTAGTTCAGTCACTGAGTCGTGTCCGACTCATTGTGACCCCATGGACTGCAGCACGCCAGGCCTCCCTGTCCATCACTGACACCCAGAGTTTACTCAGACTCATGTCCATTGAGTTGGTGATGCCATACAACCATCTCATCCTCTGTTGTCCCCTTCTCCTCCCGCCTTCAATCTTTCCCAGCATCAGGGTCTTTTCCAATGAGTCAGTTCTTTGCATCAGGTGGCCAAAGTATTGGAGTTTCAGCTTCAGCATCAGTCTTTCCAATGACTATTCAGAACTGATTTCCTTGAGGATTGACTGGTTGGATCTCCTTGCTGTCCAAGGGACTCTCTAGAGTCTTCTCCAGCACCACAGTTCAAAAGCATCAATTCTTCAGTGCTCAGCTTTCTTTATAGTCAAACTCTCACATCCATACATGACTACTGGGAAAACCATAGCTTTGACTAGATGGACCTTTGTTGGTAAAGTAATGTCTCTGCTTTTTAATATGCTGTCTAGGTTGGTCATAGCTTTTCTTCCAAGGAGCAAGCGGCTTTTAATTTCATGGCTGCAAACGCCATCTGCAGTGATTTTGGAGCCCTCCCCCGCAAAATTCTGTCACTGTTTCCACTGTTTCCCCATCTATTTGCCATGAAGCTATGGGACCAGATGCCATGATCTTAGTTTTCTGAATGTTGAGTTTTTAAGCAAACTTTTGACTTTAAGTTTAAGCGGCCTTAAAACTCAATTACTGGGCTACTCAAAGCCTATTCATAGCCTGCCCGACACATGCATAGCTTCTCTGTCAATGTTTGAAGGAAAGGAAGAGAGGTGAGATGAGGAAAGAGAAGGGCAGAGGAAGGGACTGGAAGACAAGTGGTACACTGGCCGACAAGAGGCCACAGAGATCAGTTACCCAATCAGTAGATCTCAGGGGGCTGAAGCACAGGGTTAGGAAAGGGCAAAGCCAGGGAGACAACAGTTGTCATCACTGGGGGTCTTGAGACCTTGGCCAGTCCCACTGAGGTGGGTCCTAGTGACAGATCTCAACAAACCTAAGTCCCAGATGATCCAGGGTGGCCAAGAGAGCTCTACTCCCCTAGGCCCGCTTATCCACATATTGACCATCCAGCAGAAGGGCTCTCGCAGTGGAGGGCAGGAGTAGAACCAGAATTGGACAGATCCTTGACTCAGTACATAGGCTTGACTTTCATCCCCAGAACTACATCAAGGTCTCATCAGTCGGCCCTTCAACCAGGGGTTGAACATCATCCTGGCCCATTTTGACCTCATTCTGATATGAAAACACCTAGGCAGAGAAAACAAAATCTGGATGGGTATCTTCAGTCCTGTGCTTCATAACCAGACAATTACATAGTCATGTTATTATACAGAAAACCAGTATGCCAACTCTGTGAGCAGTGGTAAATTTTGTTTTCCTCCTAGAAAATGTATTTTCTCCCGCCTAGGAGTAAGCTTAATATATATGCAGCACTGTAGCTTTTAGAGACTCAGTCTGCATACATTTATACTCCCATGGAACTCTCAACCTACAAGGGGAGACAGAAATGTAAAGAATATATTAATAAATTATCAGTGTGATAACACAGGGTCTATCCCACAGCAGGCACTCAATTAGAAATTAGCTGCAGATGAATGAATGAATGGGTGCTACAGCAAAGGTGGAATAGAGGATCCAGTGGGGGCAACAGGAAAAGGCACAATTCATACTGGAAAGGAAAAGTTAAGTCATAGAAGACAAGTAAGATGCATCTGGTTGCTATTTTAGGAATTTGGTACATGAGGGTCTAATTATTAAAGTGCTTATTGGAAAAAACTTGGATTTTTGAAAAAAGCTTAAAGAAGAAGACAAGATGCATCAACAATTTAGGCAGCAAATGAAATTTGAGTAGATGTGGAAGAAGTGGCTGAGCATGGATGGAAATGAAGACAGTAAGGAAACCGGCCAGGGCTGAGCTACTGGATGAAGGGAAAGTGTAGGGGCTGTTCCTGGAATGAATGAGAAATCCAGTTGGCTGTACCGTGGAGCCTCTAATCAAAGGTATATTGTTGAGACTTCAAAATACCCAGGACTTCTGACCAATTCTTCAGAGAGAAAGAGGGGGTAAAGGGATATTCATGATTGATACTGGCCAACTCTAGTGCTGGACAGTGTGTGTTGGCCTGGAGAGAGTGTGAGGGCAGTGGTAGGCAGAAAAATGCCCCTCCCCCTCCACCCACCAAAGATTTCTATGTTCTGATTCCAGATCAGATCAGATCAGATCAGTCGCTCAGTCGTGTCCGACTCTTCGCGACCCCATGAACCGCAGCACACCAGGCCTCCCTGTCCATCACCAGCTCCCGGAGGTCACCCAGACTCACACCCATCAAGTCAGTGATGCCATCCAGCCATCTCATCCTCTGTCGTCCCCTTCTCCTCCTGCCCTCAATCCCTCCCAGCATCAGAGTCTTCTCCAATGAGTCAACTCTTTGCATGAGGTGGCCAAAGTACTGCAGTTTCAGCTTTAGCATCATTCCTTCCAAAGAAATTTCAGGATTGATCTCCTTCAGAATGGACTGGTTGGATCTCCTTGCAGTCCAAGGGACTCTCAAGAGTCTTCTCCAACACCACAGTTCAAAAGCATCAATTCTTCGGTGCTCAGCCTTCTTCACAGTCCAGCTCTCACATCCATACATGACCACAGGAAAGACCATAGCCTTGACTAGGCGAACCTTTGTTGGCAAAGTAATGTCTCTGCTTTTGAATATGCTATCTAGGTTGGTCATAACTTTCCTTCCAAGGAGTAAGCGTCTTTTAATTTCATGGCTGCAGTCACCATCTGCAGTGATTTTGGAGCCCAGAAAAACAAAGTCTGACACTGTTTCCACTGTTTCCCCATCTATTTCCCATGCAGTGATGGGACCAGATGCCATGATCTTCATTTTCTGAATGTTGAGCTTTAAGCCAACCTTTTCACTCTCCACCTTCACTTTCATCAAGAGGCTTTTGAGTTCCTCTTCACTTTCTGCCATAAGGGTGGTGTCATCTGCATATCTGAGGTTATTGATATTTCTCCCAGCAATCTTGATTCCAACTTGTGTTTCTTCCAGTCCAGCATTTCTCATGATGTACTCTGCATATAAGTTAAATAAACATGGTGACAATATGCAGCCTTGACGTACTCCTTTTCCTATTTGGAACCAGTCTGTTGTTCCATGACCAGTTCTAACTGTTGCTTCCTGACCTGCATACAGATTTCTTAAGAGGCAGATCAGGTGGTCTGGTATTCCCATCTCTTTCAGAATTTTCCATAGTTTATTGTGATCTACACAGTCAAAGGCTTTGGCATAGTCAATAAAGCAGAAATAGATGTTTTTCTGGAACTCTCTTGCTTTTTCCATGATCCAGCGGATGTTGGCAATTTGATCTCTGGTTCCTCTGCCTTTTCTAAAACCAGCTTGAACATCAGGAAGTTCACGGTTCACATATTGCTGAAGCCTGGCTTGGAGAATTTTGAGCATTACTTTACTAGTGTGTGAGATGAGTGCAATTGTTCAGTAGTTTGAGCATTCTTTGGCATTGCCTTTCTTTGGGATTGGGATAAAAACTGACCTTTTCCAATCATGTGGCCACTGCTGAGTTCCAGGAGCCTGTGAATATGTTATCTATATAGTTAGAGGGACTTAGCAGATGTGATTAAATTGAGAATTTTAAGATAGAGAGATTATGCTGGATTATCCTGGTGGACTAATCTAACCACAGGGTCCTTATCAGGAAAAGGAGGGAGGCAGGAGAGTCAGAAGGGTATGTGACAATCAGTTCAGTTCATTTCAGTCACTCAGTCATGTCAGACTCTTTGCAACCCCATGGACGGCAGCACGCCAGGCCTCCCTGTCCATCACCAACTCCCGGAGTCTACCCAAACTCATGTCCATTGAGTCGGTGATGCCATCCAACCATCTCATCCTCTGTCATCTCCTTTTCCTCCTGCTCCCAATCCCTCCCAGCAGCAGGGTCTTTTCAAATGCGACAATAGAAGACAGCATTCAGAGAGAGGTCTGAAGATATTACGCTACTGTCTTTGAAGATGGTGGAAGGGGCCGTGAACCAAGGAATGCCAGCAGCCCCTAGAAGCTTGGAAAGGGAAGAGAGTCTCCCCAAGAACCTCCAGACAGGAATCAGCCCCAGTGACACCTTGACCTTACCGCAGTGAGACCCACACAAGACTTAGAATTACAAGGTAAGAATTTATCAGGTTGTTTCAAGCTTGTAAGTTTGTGGCGATTCACCACAGCAGCCACGGGCAACCAGTGCAGCATGGCTTTGTTTTATAAGGTGATCCCCACATTCCAAGACACACCGCATCCATGGCTCCTGCCTGGTGGGTTTAGGGAGTGCCCCACAGCCATGTGACAGTCAGAAACAGCCACACGTTGTCAAACATTCACTGTGGATGTGGGAGCATCCAGCCCATTTGCATACAACTGCCCAGAGAACAGAAGAGGCAAATCTTTCTTTTCTGCCTCAATCCCTCAAGCGTTCATCATGCCTGCCATTTCCTCTCACTTGGTGCCAATCCATCAGATTAAAAGGCTTCTAAAACATCCTGAAATTGAGCGAACTGGGGCTTGGTAACAAAGGTGGAAGCACAGACATGTAAAGAGAAACAGTCATCCATTTGATTTACTTATGCACACTCCCTCTGTCTGTTTCTGTGTGTATTTTCAACAAAGGGCAAAGATACTGCTTACAAGAGGGCTTACAGCAACCGAAGTGGGGGCAGCTGAAATGCGAGCAGCTCTGTGTCCCCTGATTAATGGAGAAAAGGCGGTTGGGCTCCCTGATTGATGACACACAATCCCTATCAGCTTGCCTCCAGCAGCAAGCATGGCTGCCTAACAGTCTCAGAATCCAGAAGGCAAAAGGATTTTCATTCTGGGCATGGAAAAACAGCAGACCAAGCTGGAATCCACTCTTGCATTGTCTGCTAGATTAAATGATGCCTTATCAGTTTTCACTTTGGTTTTCCTCCCAGATCTGCATGCCAGAGATCCCAGCAGGGGGACTGCTGACTTCCGCTGAAAAACCCTGCCATTTGAGCATCCCTCCAGGTGGCGCTAGTGGTAAAGAACCCGCCTGCTAAAGCAGGAGACCTAAAGAGATGCAGGTTTGATCCCTGGGTTGGGAAGATCCCCTGGAGGAGGAAATGGCAACCCACTCCAGTATTCTTGCCTGAAGAATCCCATGGACAGAAGATACTGGCAGGCTACAGTCTTTGGGGTCACAAAGAATCGGACATGACTGAAGCTACTTAGCACGCACACATTTGATAATACCAAAGACCAGAGCAATGATGTAAAGAGTTTTAGGGAGCTAAGTCCTGTCTTAGTTGCAAGAAAAGAGTTTCGCTGGTCACCCCATTATCTCCCATTAGCCTAAGAACAGTGCCTTTTTCTCCCTCAGAGAGAAGCTTTACATAGATAGATAGATAGATAGTTATTTCTGAAACCCATAAAAGGAACAGGAATTCAAAGATGCTTTTCTGTCTTTAGCTAACATTCACTGCATGCTTCTTTGAATTATTTATTATTGAAATTATGCCACCAGCAGAACCAAATCATCTCTGTTAAGGGAAGTTTATCTCTGTTAATGGAAGTGTTAGTAAGCTGGAATATGGGCTAGGATCACCACTCCCATTTTTACCCTAATTATTTTTTCCTTAACATCCATACATCCCCATGGTTTGTGCTATAAAAAGGCAAAATCAGACTGATTATGTAAAGTTGCTGACATTTTAATGCTCAAGTCTCAAATTTTGTTATTAAATGTTAATGCTTTTTCTCAGCTTCAAGGGAATTTTCCACTATGTTATTTTATTAATCTTCTTCAAGGGGAATGCCATCACCCAAGACATACAAACACTATTTTTTAAATTTGGGAAAAGTCTTATTCTTAAGTTTCCAGAAAAAGTCACTGCTAAGTTCTCACTGGGATCCTGAGGTTGCCCTCCATGCTTCTCTCCATCATGCCCTCCTGAGCAGGACATGCATTCATGCACACACAACACAGAGTTGAATTTCTCTGGGCCTTCCACCTTTTCTGCCTTCATCTCTGACCAGAATCATGAGATTAGGAAAAGTATACGAAAGACAAAATCTATCCTACAGTGATTCTTCCCACATCCAAAGATCTGACTTTGGAGGAAGAAAGTCTCTGTGAAAATGAATGCATGAGGCTGAGGCATAGGAAATACCATAAGGTTATGCATGCTCTGTAATTAGTAAGCTGCGTGACCTCAGGCAAATGGCCTACCCTCTCTGTGTCACAATTTTCTTATCTGTAAAACGTGAATAGTCATAGTATCCACCTCATAGGGTTGTTGTGAGAATTGAATGAATGAATACTTGAGCACAGTTAACAGAGGAAAGGCTGTAACAGATGGATACACTGACAATGCATAGTTTTGGGGGTTTTTTAGTAGTTAAGACCATAGCAGTCTTCAGAGATCAATCAACCCCTCAACAGCAACTGATTCAACACCTAGGAAGAGGCAGGCTCTGGGCTTATTGCCACAGATATGATTGTAAACAGTCCAGCTTGATTCTTACTCTCACAGAGTCCTCAGCCATCCCCAAAAGCATGGGGTCTCCATGTAACTGACATGGTCAAGTCACCATTCTCTTGATGTGGAGTGAGCTGTCAGCTCAATCATCAGTGGGAAAAAACCACGAGAGTAACAATATGATAGAGTCCTTACAAACTTTAAAAAGTCCACCATTTCTTTTACATAGTTCACCTTCTCCTCTATAGCAGTCATTTTTATCTAGTACCAGGATCAAATTTGATCACAATGTACCCAAGTTAAATAATCTTAAGTGATATATTACTATCATTCCTACAAATTCAGCACAAATGGTATCCTATTCAAGACATCATCTCAAGTACTGCCATTTCTAAAAAGGAAAAGTACAGAGAGCCTTCATGTGACCCCTTGGGGTCAGGATTAAATTAATTGACATCTCCCTCTCCGATGTCTGTGTTAAATGCTGCTTCAGCCAACCCCCCTAAACCCATCGTCACAGGCTACTCCTTCTGGAACAAATCAGGATGAGAGTGGCAGAGGAAGCACAATCTCCAAACCAGGCTCTAGAAACTGGTTTTATTTTCAGCTGACAAGAATTCACCACTAAAAGACAATCCTGTCTACAATTTGTTTTCTGAACTCTTAGGAACCAATCCAGCACTGCAGAGATTCCAAAGGGAATGGCTACTGGAAGAAGGGTAACTTGTCATTTTCTGCAAACAAAGCTTCAAGGCACGTTTGCAGTCTTGTTTCTGAGCAGAAGCGAGAAGGCTTAATTTCAAAATGTGGTGTGATTATTAAGTGGTTTCATTTAAAGAAACCAGCCTCCTGGGTCCTTGCATTTCGGTTCACTACACCAATCTCCCACTGAGTCAAAAGCATATTTCATAACAATTATCCCTCTGGTTTCCAAATGTCTGCTCATAATAATAAAAAGAACTAATTATTGAGTAGTTACTATAATGCAGATAAATTCTTATTGAAATATAATTGACACACACCATTCTGTCAATTTAAGGAGTCAACATGTTGATTTGATACATTTATATGTTGCAAAATGATTGCCACTGTAGTATTAGCTAATGTATTTATCACATCACATAACCATTACTTTTGTGAAAAGAATAATTAAGACTTAGTCTCTTAGAAAATTTGATTTCTATAATGCAGTATTGTGTCTATAATCACTATGCTATGCATTAAATCTCCAAAATTTATCTCCTACTTGCAAGTTTATACCCTTAAACAACATCTCTACTATTCCTCCACCCCCAAAGTCCTTGATAACCACCATTCAACTCTGTTTTTAAAGTTTGGCTTTTCAGATTCCACATGTAAGTTTTGACTCATATATATCCCTATGAAACCAACACCATGATCAACATAATGAATGTGTCCATCATACACTGCAGAAGTTTCCTGTACTCCTTTATAGTCCTCTCTCATACTCGGCCCTAACTCCCAACCTCCACCAACCCCATCCCCCACAACCCATCACTGCTGTCATTCATGCCATTAGTTTGCATCATCTCAAGTTTTATATAAATTAAATCATACTGTATTGTACTTTTTTTTTCCTTTTTGGCCTGGTTTCTATCACTCAGTCTAATTATTTTGAGGTCCATCTATACCATTGAATGCATTAACAATTCATCAGTTTTACTATTGACTCCTGCTGCTGCTGCTGCTAAGTCGCTTCAGTCGCATCTGACTCTGTGTGACCCCATAGACAGCAGCCCACCAGGCTCCCCCGTCCCTGGGATTCTCCAGGCAAGAGCACTGGAGTGGGCTGCCATTTCCTTCTCCAATCATGAAAGTGAAAAGATTGACTCCTACTGCATTACAAAATTACTCTGATGGATGCGTGGTGCTGGAGCGACTTTGACGAGATACCCCACATCCAAGGGCAAAGGAGAAGTCCCAGCAAGATGGTAGGAGGGGTGAAGTCACATTCAGAATCAAACCCCATACCCGCCAGAGATGCTCACAGGGCTCAAACATACCTCGTTCGCACAAGGACCCAGAGACCCCACAGAGACTGAGACAGGACTGTGTTTGAGTGTCTCCTGTGGAGGTACGAGTCAGCAGTGGACTGCCACAGGGGCAGGGGCTCTGGGTACACAGAACTGGGTGTGGCAGGGTGCAGCAGACTTGGGTATGGCATAAGCCCTCTTGGAGGAGGTCGCCATTAACCCCACCATAGAACTGCCAGAACTTACACAAGACTGGGGAAACAGACTCTTGGAGGGCACAAACAGAACCTTGTGTGCACCAGGACTCAGGAGAAGGGAGCAGTGACCCCACAAGAAACTGACTGAGACTTGCACATGTCCAGGAGTCTCTGGTGGAGGTGTGGGTCGGCGGTGGCCTGCTGCAGGGTTGGGGGATCTGTGTGCAGCAGTGCGTGCATAGGACCTTTTGAAGCAGGTCACCATTATCTTCATTACCTCCACCATAGTCTGGCAAGTAAATAATAGGGAGGGAACACAGCCCCACTCATCAACAGAAAATTGGATTAAAGATTTACTGAGCATAGCCCTGCCCATCAGAACAAGACCCAGTTTCCTCCTCAGTCAGTCTCTCCCATTAGGAAGCTTCCATAAGCCTCTTACTCTTCAACATCAGAGGGCAGCCAGACTGAAAACCACAATCACAGGAAACTAACCAATCTGATCACATGGACCACTGCCTTGTCTAACTCAATGAAACTATGAGCCATGCCATGTGTGGGGCCACCCAAGATGGACGAGTCATGGTGGAGAGGTCTGACAAAACATGGTCCACTGGAGAAGGGAATGCCAAACCACTTCAGTACTCTTGCCTTGAGAATCCCATGACCAGTATGAAAAGGGAAAAAGATAGGACACTGAAAGATGAACTCCACAGGTTGGTAGGTGCCCAATACTCTACTGGAGATCAGTGGAAGAATAAAGAGAGGGAGCCAAAGTAAAAACAACACCCAGTTGTGGATGTGACTGGTGATGGACGTAAAGTCCAATGCTGTAAAGAGCAATATTGCATAGGAACCTGGAATGTCAGGTCCATGAATCAAGGCAAATTGGAAGTGGTCAAACAGGAGATGGCAAGAGTGAACATCGACATTTTAGGAATCAGCGAACTAAAATAGACTGGAACGGGTGAATTTAACTCAGATGACCATAATATCTACTACTGTGGGCAGGAATCCCTTAGACGAAATGGAGTAGCCATCATAGTCAACAAAAGAGTCTGAAATTCAGTACTTGGATGCAATCCCAAAAATGACAGAATGATCTTTGTTCGTTTCCAAGGTAAACCATTCAATATCACAGTAATCCAAGTCTTGCCCTGACCCGTAAGGCTGAAGAAGCTGAAGTTGAACAGTTCTACGAAGACCTACAAGACCTTCTAGAACTAAAACCCAAAAATGATGTCCTTTTCATTATAGGGGGCTGGAATGCAAAAGTCAAGAGATACCTGGAGTAACAGGCACATTTGGCCTTGGAATACAGAAAGAAGCAAGTCAAAGGCTAATAGAGTTAGGCCAAGAGAATGCACTGGTCATAGAAAAAACCCTCTTCCAACAACACAAAAGATGACTCTACACATGGACATCACCAGATGGTCAATACAGAAATCAGATTGATTATATTCTTTGCAGCCAAAGATGGAGAAGCTCTATACAGTCAACAAAAACAAGACCGGGAGCCGACTGTGGCTCAGATCATGAGATCCTTATTGCCAAATCCAGGCTTAAATTGAATAAAGTGGGGGAAATCACTAGACCATTCAGGTATGACCTAAACAAATCCTTACAATTATACAGTGGAAGTGAGAAATAGATTCAAGGGGCTATTTCTGACAGAGTGCCTGAAGAACTAAGAACAGAGGTTTGTGATATTATACAGTAGGCAGTGATCAAGACCATCTTCAAGAGAAAGAAATGCAAAAAGGCAAAATAGTTGTCTGAGGAGGCCTTACAAATAGTTGTGAAAGAAGAGAAGTGAAAGGCAAAGGAGAAAAGGAAGGATATACTCATTTGAATGCAAAGTTCAAAAGAAAAGCAAGGAGAGATAAGAAAGCCTTCATCAGTGATCAGTGCAAAGAAATAGAGGAAAACAATAGAATGGGAAAGAGTAGAGATCTCTTCAAGAAAATTAGAGATACCAAGGGAACATTTTATGCAAAGATGAGCACAATAAAGAACAGAAATGGTACGGACCCAATAGAAGCAGAAGATATTAAAAAGGGGTGGCAAAGTAACACAGAGATCAGATCAGTCGCTCAGTCGTGTCTGACTCTTTGCGACACCATGAACTGCAGCACGCCAGGCCTCCCTGTTCATCACCAACTCCGGAGGTCACTCAGACTCACGTCCATCGAGTCAGTGATGCCATCCAGCCATCTCATCCTCTGTCGTCCCCTTCTCCTCCTGCCCCCAATCCCTCCCAGCATCAGAGTCTTCTCCAATGAGTCAACTCTTCGCATGAGGTGGCCAAAATACTGGAGTTTCAGCTTTAGCATCATTCCTTCCAAAGAAATCCCAGGGCTGATCTCCTTCAGAATGGACTGGTTGGATCTCCTTGCAGTCCGAGGGACTCTCAAGAGTCTTCTCCAACACCACAGTTCAAAAGCATCAATTCTTCGGCTCTCAGCCTTCTTCACAGTCCAGCTCTCACATCCATACATGACCACAGGAAAGACCATAGCCTTGACTAGGCGAACCTTTGTTGGCAAAGTGATGTCTCTGCTTTTGAATATGCTATCTAGGTTGGTCATAACTTTCCTTCCAAGGAGCAAGCGTCTTTTAATTTCATGGCTGCAGTCACCATCTGCAGTGATTTTGGAGCCCCCCAAAATAAAGTCTGACACTGTTTCCACTGTTTCCCCATCTATTTCCCATGAAGTGATGGGACCAGATGCCATGATCTTCGTTTTCTGAATGTTGAGCTTTAAGCCAGCTTTTTCACTCTCCACTTTCACTTTCATCAAGAGGCTTTTTAGTTCCTCTTCACTTTCTGCCATAAGGGTGGTGTCATCTGCATATCTGAGGTTATTGATATTTCTCCTGGCATTCTTGATTCCAGCTTGTGTTTCTTCCAGTCCAGCATTTCTCATGATGTACTCTGCATATAAGTTAAACAAACATGGTGACAATATGCAGCCTTGACGTACTCCTTTTCCTATTTGGAACCAGTCTGTTGTTCCATAACCAGTTCTAACTAACTGTTGCTTCCTGACCTGCATACAGATTTCTCAAGAGGCAGATCAGGTGGTCTGGTATTCCCATCTCTTTCAGAATTTGCCACAGTTTATTGTGATCTACACAGTCAAAGGCTTTGGCATAGTCAATAAAGCAAAAATAGATGTTTTTCTGGAACTCTCTTGCTTTTTCCATGATCCAGCAGATGTTGGCAATTTGATCTCTGATTCCTCTGCCTTTTCTAAAACCAGCTTGAGCATCAGGAAGTTCACCGTTCATATATTGCTGAAGCCTGGCTTGGAGAATTTTGAGCATTACTTTACTAGCATGTGAGATGACTGCAATTGTGCGGTAGTTTGAGCATTCTTTGGCATTGCCTTTCTTTGGGATTGGAATGAAAACTGACCTTTTCCAATCTTGTGGCCACTGCTGAGTTTTCCAGATTCGCTGGCATATTGAGTGCAGCACTTTCACAGCATCATCTTTCAGGATTTGGAATAGCTCAGCTGGAATGCCATCACCTCCACTAGCTTTGTTCGTAGTGATGCTTTCTAAGGCCCACTTGACTTCACATTCCAGGATGTCTGGCTCTAGGTCAGTGATCACACCATCATGATTATCTGGGTCGAGAAGCTCTTTTTTGTACAGTTTTTCTGTGTATTCTTGCCACCTCTTCTTAATATCTTCTGCTTCTGTTAGGTCCATACCATTTCTGTCCTTTATCTAGCCCATCTTTGCATGAAATGTTCCTTTGGTATCTCTGATTTTCTTGAAGAGATCCCTAGTCTTTCCCATCAGAGGGCAAATACACTGAAACCATACTCACAGAAAACTAGTCAATCTAATCACACCAGGACCACAGCCTTGTCTAACTCAATGAAACTAAGCCATGTCCGTGGGGCAACCCAGGATGGGTGGGTCATGGTGGAGAGATCTGACAGGGTGTGGTCCGCTGAACGGAATGGCAAACCACTTCAGTATTCTTGCCTTGAGAACCCCATGAACAGTATGAAAAGGCAAAATGATAGGATACTGAAAGAGAAACTCCCCAGGTCAGTAGGGGCCCAATATGCTACTGGAGATCAGTGGAGAAATAACCAGAAAGAATGAAGGGATGGAGCCAAAGCAAAAAGAATACCCAGCTGTGGATGTGTCTGGTGCTAGAAGCAAAGTCTGATGCTGTAAAGAGCAATATTGCATAGGAACCTGGAATGTCAGGTCCATGAATCAGGGCAAATTGGAAGTGGTCAAACAAGAGATGGCAAGAGTGAATGTTGACATTCTAGGAATTAGCGAACTAAAATGGACTGGAATGGGTGAATTTAACTCAGAGGACCATTGTATCTACTACTGCGGGCAGGAATTCCTCAGAAGAAATGGAGTGGCCATCATGGTCAACAAAAGAGTCCAAAATGCAGTATTTGGATGCAATCTCAAAAACGACAGAATGATCTCTGTTCGTTTCCAAGGCAAACCATTCAATGTCACAGTAATCCAAGTCTATGCCCCAACCAGTAACGCTGAAGAAGCTGAAGTTGAGCGGTTCTATGAAGACCTACAAGACCTTTTAGAACTAACACCCCCCAAAAATGTCCTTTTCATTATAGGGGAATGGAATACAAAAGTAGGAAGTCAAGAGACACCTGGAGTAACAGGCAAATTTGGCCTTGGAATACGGAATGAAGCAAAGCAAAGACTAACAGAGTTTTGCCAAGAAAATGCACTGGTCATAGCAAATACCCTCTTCCAACAACACAAGAGAAGACTCTACACATGGACATCACCATATGGTCAACACCGAAATCAGATCGATTATATTCTTTGCAGCCAAAGATGGAGAAGCTCTATACAATCAGCAAAAACAAGACCAGGAGCTGACTGTGGCTCAGACCATGAACTCCTTATTGCCAAATTCAGACTGAAATTGAAGAAAGTAGGGAAAACCACTAGGCCATTCAGGTATGACCTAAATCAAATCCCTTATGATTATACAGTGGAAGTGAGAAATAGATTTAAGGGCCTAGATCTGATAGATAGAGTGCCTGATGAACTATGGAATGAGGTTCGTGACATTGTACAGGAGACAGGGATCAAGACCATCCCCATGGAAAAGAAATGCAAAAAAGCAAAATGGCTGTCTGGGGAGGCCTTACAAATAGCTGTGAAAAGAAGAGAAGCGAAAAGCAAAGGAGAAAAGGAAAGATATAAACATCTGAATGCAGAGTTCCAAAGAATAGCAAGAAGAGATAAGAAAGCCTTCTTCAGCGATCAATGCAAAGATACACAGAACTATACAAAAAAGATCTTCATGACCCAGATAATCACAATGGTATGATCACTCACCTAGAGCCAGACATCCTGGAATGTGAAGTCAAGTGGGCCTTAGGAAGCATCACTACAAACAAAGCTAGTGGAGGTGATGGAATTCCAGTTGAGCTATTTTAAATCCTAAAAGATGATGCTGTGAAAGTGCTGCACTCAATATGTCAGCAAATTTGGAAAACTCAGCAGTGGCGACAAGATGGAAAAAGATCAGTTTTGACTCCAATCCCAAAGAAAGGCAATTCCAAAGAATGCTCAAACTACTGCACAATTCGACTCATCTCACATGCTAGCAAAGTAATGCTCAAAATTCTCCAAGCCAGGCTTCAACAGTACATGAATCATGAACTTCCAGATGTTCAAGCTGGATTTAGGAAAGGCAGAGGTACCAGAGATCAAATTTCCAACGTCCACCAGATCATCAAAAAAGCAAGAGAGTTCCAGAAAAACATCTACTTCTGCTTTATTGACTATGCCAAAGCCTTTGACTGTGTGGATCACAACAAACTGTGGAAAATACTTTCAGATCAAATCAGATCAGTCGCTTAGTTGTGTCCAAACCCTTTGAGACCCCATGAATTGCAGCATGCCAGGCCTCCCTGTCCATCACCAACTCCCGGAGTTCACTGAGACTCACATCCATCGAGTCAGTGATGCCATCCAGCCATCTCATCCTCTGTCGTCCCCTTCTCCTCTTGCCCCCAATCCTTCCCAGCATCAGAATCTTTTCCAATGAGTCAACTCTTCTCATGAGGTGGCCAAAGTACTGGATTTTCAGCTTTAGTATCATTCCTTCCAAAGAAATCCCAGGGCTGAGATTGGACTGTGAGAAGTTGAACTGTGAAGAAGGCTGAACACTGAAGAATTGATGCTTTTGAACTGTGGTGTTGGAGAAGACTCTTTGAGAGTCCCTTGGACTGCAAGGAGATCCAACCAGTCCATTCTGAAGGAAATCAGCCTGGGATTTCTTTGGAAGGAAAATACTTTAAGAGATGGGAATACCAGACCACCTGACCTGCCACCTGAGAAATCTGTATGCATTTCAGGAAGCAACAGCTAGAACTAGACATGGAACAACAGACTGGTTCCAAATAGGAAAAGGAGTACATCAAGGCTGTATACTGTCATCCTGCTTATTTAACTTATACACAGAGTACATCATGTGAAATGCTGGGCTGGATGAAGCACAAGCTGCAATCAAGATTGCCAGGAGAAATATCAATAACCTCAGATATGCAGATGACAGTACCCTTTTGGCAGAAAGTGAAGAAGAAGTAAAGAGCCTCTCGATGAAAGTGAAAGAGGAGAGTACAAAAGTTGGTTTAATGCTCAACATTCAGAAAACTAAGATCATGGCATCTGGTCCCATCACTTCCTAGCAAATAGATGGGGAAACAGTGAGAGACTTTATTTTGGGGGGCTCCAAAACCACTGCAGATGGTGACTACAGCCATGAAATTAAAAGACATTTGCTCCTTGGAAGAAAAGTTATAACCAACCTAGGCAGCATATTAAAGCAGAGATATTACTTTGCAAACAAAGTTCTGTCTAGTCAAAGCTACAGTTTTTCCAGTTGTCATGTATGGATGTGAGTTGGATAAAGAAAGCTGAGCACTGAAGAACTGATGCTTTTGAACTGTGGTGTTGGAGAAGACCCTTGAGAGTCCTTTGGACAGCAAGAAGATTCAGCTAGTCCATCCCAAAGGAAATCAGTCCTGAATATTCATTGGAAGGATTGCTGCTGAAGCTGAAACTCCAATACTTTGGCCATCTGATGTGAAGAACTGACTCATTGGAAAAGACCCTGATGCTGGGAAAGATTGAAGGCAGGAGGAGAAGGGGACGACAGAGGATGAGATGGTTGGATGGCATCACCAACTTGATGGACATGAGTTTGAGTAAACTCTGGGAGTTAGTGATGGACAGGGAGGCCTGGCGTGCTGCAGTCCACGGGGTCGCAAAGAGTCCAATACGACTGAGCGACTGAAGTGAACTGACTGAGCATTACAAAAATAAACCACAGGGAACTTCCCCAGTGGAGCTAGTGGCAAAGAATACACCTGCCATTGCAGGAGAGGCAAGAGACTTGCGTTCGATCCTGGGTCAGGAAGATCCCCTGGAGGAAGAAACGGCAACCCGTGCCAGTATCCTTCCCTGGCAAATTCCATGGACAGAGGAGCTTGGCAGCCTGTGGAGTCATAAACAGTCAGACACAATTGAGCACACACACAAATGTTCATTCACTTACCTACTGACATACACTGGGACTCCAAACTTGGGGTCACAAATAAAGTTGCTGTAACTACTGTGTACAAGTATTTGTACAGACATGTGCTTTCATTTCTCTTGGGTGAATGCCTACACGAGAGGTAGCCGGGTCACAAGTGTGCAATTAACTTTTCAGAAACTGTCAAACTATTTTTCACAGTGGTTTTACCACGTATAGACACTGATATGTTGTATCTGCATTATTATACAATTCAAAGTGCTTACCCGTGTCGTTACCATTTTTCACACTCTTCATTACTTTGTGTAGACTCAGAGTTTCCTCCGATCTCAGTGTCCTTCTGCCCACTGGCCTTCCTGTAGCATCTCTTGTAGTGCGTGTCTCCTGCTGATGAACTCTTTCATCTATCTCTAGAACTCTTCACTTCCATTTCTGAAGAATAGTTTCACTGGGCATATTCTAGACTAAAGGGTTTTCTCGCAGTGGTCTTAAGATGTTGCTTTACTGTCTTCTGGTTTATATCATTTCCAACAAGAAATCTGCTATCATCTTCATCTTTGTTCCTCTGTATGTCGTAAGTATACTTAAAGGTGCTCCTTCACAAGAATAACTTTAAAATACTAGTTAAAATTACAAAATACTATTTTTCTATTATATTCATAAAGATTTAAAGTATTGATAGCATCTAGTTGCAAGTACACACTCACTATATGTCACTTAGTGATAGTATAAACTGGTACACTTTTTTGCACAATAATTGTATACAATCTACTAAAATCAAAATGTCTGAACTTTTTCACAGTTTTTCTACTAGAACTTTTTTCTCTAGAGATATTTTCAACTACGAGTGCAAGTGTTCAAGAATGGTACAGCAGCAGCATTATCTAAATTCAAAATTTCAAAATACAAATGATTATAAATAGAAGATTTAAAAGATATATATGAGTTTGTACATCAATGAAATGTATCCAATAAAACAAATGAATAACATTTATTTGCATAAAAATATGTGTTAGTAAAGACACTTTTGAGTATAAATGGCAAGAAATACAATTAAAACTAGGTTGAGGCAAAAAAGAAGTTATTAATTCTTACAACCCAAGGAAAAGGAATGTGACTGAGCAATTCAACTATAATAAAAGAACAACCAGAAAGAAAATAGGAAGAAAAGTTGAACGGTGGTATACCAAACTATATCTAAAAGATTATTTCTGAGGTTTGGGACTATGTAGAACTCCCACTTTCTCCTTTACACATTTCTCTAGGGCTTCCACTTTCATAAGTAGAAAAAAATCATATATTTCAAGACAAAATTTCACAGAAACCCAAAATCTCCTCATCAGGTTCTTAGTATGGTTTTTTTATATTTGCAATAAGACATTCTTGAAAACATTTAATTTTTAATAATATTCCAATCTAGAGGAAAACATGGAAATATTCTCTTTAAACTCTTTTGGAGTCTGGAATTCTTAAATGTACTAGCTTGACAACTCAAAACAGTACCCTCCTTTATGCAAAATATTTAAAAGCATAGATATTTGCCAAACTGCCTCTGAAGAATTTAAACTAAAAACAGTCCCTGCCCCCATGTTCTGAATGCCTCAACAACACTATAGACAAGAAGGAATATGGGCCCTCTTCCTCCCCACCTACCCACTCACAGAGCAGGACATTTCCAATAGAACTTTTGTGTAAAATAATGAGTCCTCCCCAAGATCATGCTAGACACCCAGCACGTAAGTAGGAACAGAGCCTCTAGCACGACAATGCCCACACGGCTGTTCCATCCCCACCTTATACCTTCCCAGGAGATAATACAGAACTTGAAATTTTAAATTATACCACATAACCCAAGCAAATGGAAATGGTACCGAGTTTCTTCAAGCCACTCAACTGAATACATGAACAGCAGTCTGAGATTTCTGGGGTTTACCACTGTTGTTTAGTCACTAAGTTGTATCCGTATCCAACCCTTTGCAACCCCATGGACTGCAGCACACCAGGCTTCCCTGTCCTTCAGCATCTCCCAGAGTTTGCTCAAATTCATGTCCATGGAGTCAATGATGCTATACAAGCATCTCATCCTCTGTTTCCCCCTTCACCTCCTGTCCTCAATCTTTCCCACCATCAGGGTATTTTCCACTGAGTCAGCTCTTCACATCAAGTGGCAAAAGTATTGGAGCTTCAGCTTCAGCGTAAGTTCTTCCAATGAATATTCGGGGTTGATTTCATTTAGGATTCACTGGTTTGATCTCCCTGCTGTCCAAGGGACTCTCAAGAGTCTTCTCCAGCAGCACAATTTGAAAGCATCAATTCTTCAGCACTCAGCCTTCTTTATGGTCCAACTCTCACATCCATACATGATTAGTGGAAAAACCATCAGATCAGATCAGATCAGTCACTCAGTCGTGTCCAACTCTTCGCGACCCCATGCATCACAGCACGCCAGGCCTCCCTGTCCATCACCAACTCCCGGAGGTCACTCAGACTCATATCCATCGAGTCAGTGATGCCATCCAGCCATCTCATCCTCTGTCGTCCCCTTCTCCTCCTGCCTCCAATCCCTCCCAGCATCAGAGTCTTCTCCAATGAGTCAACTCTTCGCATGAGGTAGCCAAAATATTGGAGTTTCAGCTTTAGCATCATTCCTTCCAAAGAAATCCCAGGGCTGATCTCCTTCAGAATGGACCGGTTGGATCTCCTTGCAGTCCAAGGGACTCTCAAGAGTCTTCTCCAACACCACAGTTCAAAAGCATCAATTCTTTGGCGCTCAGCCTTCTTCACAGTCCAGCTCTCACATCCATACATGACCACAGGAAAGACCATAGCCTTGACTAGGCGAACCTTTGTTGGCAAAGTGATGTCTCTGCTTTTGAATATGCTATCTAGGTTGGTCATAACTTTCCTTCCAAGGAGTAAGCGTCTTTCAATTTCATGGCTACAGTCACCATCTGCAGTGATTTTGGAGCCCCCCAAAATAAGGTCTGACACTGTTTCCACTGTTTCCCCATCTATTTCCCATGTAGTGATGGGACCAGATGCCATGATCTTCGTTTTCTGAATGTTGAGCTTTAAGCCAACCTTTTCACTCTCCACTTTCACTTTCATCAAGAGGCTTTTTAGTTCCTCTTCACTTTCTGCCATAAGGGTGGTGTCATCTGCATATCTGAGGTTATTGATATTTCTCCCAGCAATCTTGATTCCAACTTGTGCTTCTTCCAGTCCAGTGTTTCTCATGCATAGCTTTGAGTATATGCACTTTTGTCAGCAAAGTGACTTCTCTGCTTCTGAATATGTTGTCTAGGTTTGTCACAGCTTTCCTTCCCAGGAGCAAGCATCTTTTAATTTCCATGTGGAGCAACACCAAATAGAGAAATATTCTCAGCCTCTCTTGGGCTGCTGTTGTTTAGTTGATAAGTCATGTCCAATTCTTTTGTGATCCCATGAACTGAAGCCTGCCAGGCTCCTCTGCCCATGGAATTCTCCAGGCAAGAATACTGGAGTGGATTGCCATGCCCTCCTCCAGGGGATCTTTCTAACCCAGGGATCAAAGCCGCTCTCCTGCAGCTCCTGCATTGTAAGTGGATTCTTTACCACTGAGCCACCAGGGAATCCCTAAAAAATGTACCAAGTACCATGTTAACATTCTGGGGAAATAAGAGCAAAGAAGACATCATCTCTGTTCTCAAGAGGCTCAGTACAGTTGGAAAGGCATTACCTGTAACTACAGGTCATTACAATACAAAATTATATATGCCACAGTAAGAATAAGTATGGGCTTCCCTGGTAGATCAGCTGGTAAAGAATCTGCCTGCAATGTAGGAGACCCCGGTTCAATTCCTGGGCTGGAAAGATCCTCTGAAGAAAGGATAGGCTACCCACTCCAATATTCTTGCCTGGAGAATCCCCATGGACAGAGGAGCCTGGCAGGCTACAGTCCATGGGGTCTCAAAGAGTCAGACATGACGGAGCGACTAAGCAAGAATAAGAATAGACGCTAAGAGGCACATAACCTACAACTGCAGAGGGCTGGTTCTGTTTCAGAAGGAATTATACTTACAATGACCATTATCAGTTGACTATTATGACAATTACAAGATAAACTCTGTCTAATCAAGGCTTCCCTGAAAATTCTATGGTTATACTGCTTCCTATGGCAGCACCACATCTGGCTAGAACTAAGCCTTCACAAACAAGGCAAGCAAAAGCTTTGCTTTCCCCCCGGAAACATCCAGATCTGTCTCACTCCTGATTTGCAGGGGAGTTTCTCGAGTCTTCAGTGCAGATGTGGAAATCCATCAGTTTCCCCAAAGATGCTGTGCATAACAGCGGTGATGAAAGGGCCCTCATAGTATGAAACAGGCACGGCTTATCATCTTCTCTCTACTATCAAAATAATTGCACAGTGCACAGCCTCATTATTAAAAACTGGGCACCACCATGGAAAACATGTTGTTGGAAAACACCTGCGCTGGCAAAGCAAAGATGAGTTGACCCAATTATGTCCTCCATCTCTAATTCTGGACGGAATATTAAGAGTGGCTGAAAAGAACACATTGGCAAGAAATGCAGATGATTCAGCTTGAGGCGGGGGGAGTTGCCCACAGAGCTCCATTGGGCAAAACTTTGAAGTTATCATCTGATTACACTTTTACACCCCCTTTATTCCCCATGAAAAATGCCAGGGGTGAAAACATGTCATCCAAAGCCCTACATTGCCACACCCCCTCTACAATTTTTCTCTCACATCTGATTTGAAATTTTTTAAAATTCTAATCTAGAGTTCTTTGAAGGATAATGATGAGAACGAGACCCTGCCAAGCACGCAGGATGGGGATGCGGTGAGCTATGACTGGAACAGATGGCTCAAACAGAAGCCACCATTTCAACATGACAGCTCAAGATTAAACTGCTCCCTTTAAGTCTTCAGCAGTTTTGTGGCCCAATCCTTATTAACTTCTCCAGGAACACAAAGAGATTTGAGTCCACAGAAGTGCCAACAGGGCATTTTTCAAATAAAATATGGATTTGAACAAGATTTGAACTAGACGAGGTTCATCTGCTATATTCATTCCCAAATCTAGTAGCACAAAGAATCACTCCAGAGCTTGGAAATATTCCTATAAATTTCAAACTCAGAGAAACGCAATATATCTAAATAACAAGTATCCAGCATACAGCATTTGTGCATTTTTGTCATTTTTCCAGATTTTATCTGGATCTTTTTACATAAAAAGTCACTACAGATACATTTCAGCTATGTTTTGCACTCTTCCCAGTCTCATTATCCAAAGATAACTAGTCTCTTAAAGGTAATATGTTCCTTTCCCACGTGCATTTTTAGAGTTTTAGTATATAATGTGTGTCTTCCCTGGTGGCTCAGATGGTAAAGCATCTGCCTGCAATGCAAGAGACCCAGGTTTGATCCCTGGGTGGGGAAGATCCCCTGGAGAAGGAAATGGCAGCCCACTCCAGTACTCTTGCCTGGAAAATCCCATGGACAGAGGAGCTTGGTAGGCTACAGTCCATGGGGTCGCATAGAGTCGGACATGACTGAGCAACTTCACTTTCACTCTTCATAAACAACACACCGTGTTGTTCTCTGTTTTAAAATATACACAAATGATATATTACTGTACCTATTCTGTAACTGGGATGTTTTGCTCGACATTTTAGATTTGTCCACACTGATACAAGAAGACACACTTCATTTTCACTGCCACGGTCGTATTTTTGATGTATTTCTTTTAAGCCAAATCTTTTTATTTTTCACTTTATGTCCTTTTTGAGTCTCTGAATGAAGAATTTTAATCTATTTACATTTGTTATGAATACTAACATAATTAATCTACACCACTCTCTTATTGTGTGTTTTTTATTTACCATGGGTTTTAGGTTTGTTTGTTTGTTTGTGTATAAGAACATGGTTTTACATTTTATTCCTTCTTCTTCCCATATACTGGTTTAGAAGTCATGCTTTCTATTTTTATTCTTTTAGTAGGCACTCTAAATTTTTTAATAAACATTTAATTCAACAGATTTAGAGTTAGTAAGTAACAACCCTGTTCACATTTAATACAAAGGTAGGATGTTTTAACTGCAAATGCCCAAGCCCATTCTTGTTATTTGTTGCTAATATCTGCTGTTAGATTACTCTTATTTTGAAATCCCCACAAATCTGTCTTTTCTAAGTCAACTCATGTTCAGATTTGCCAACATCCTTATCAATTTCCCCATCTACTGCTCCTTACATCCTTCTCCTTCCATAGGCACTGTGCTTCAGTGCTGGATATGTCATGCATTTGCTTCAGAAGAGTGTATGAGCAGCAAACTCGCTCAGTCTTTGTATGCTTATGGATATCTTTATTTCATCATCTCTCTTGAATAGTAATTTGAATATAAAATTCTAGGCTGGGCTCTGTTTTCATCATTAGGAATGATGGATAGCTGTCATTCTGTTGTCTCCTGGCATCTTATTGCTGACAAGAGCCTTACTATTAGCTTACTGTCATTCTTTGTAGATAATCTATATTTTATCTCTAGTAGCTTTTATGAGTGCTGTTTTGATATTCACGTTCTGCCATTTCACTGTGTTGATGTCTGCTTGTGTACATTTTTCTTTATTTTTTCTGCTAGAGATTCAACATGTACCTTCCATCTCTGCTTCATGTCTTATGATTTCTCTTTCATACTTCTCTTTATCTCTCTGTGCTACAACCTGGGTAATTTCCTCAGCTCTTTATCCAATTAAGTAAGTCTCTTTTCAGCTGTGTCTAACCTGCATTTAGACTCATCGTTTGAGAAACTCTTCCCCCTGCCACGGCTTTATGTTATTTTCTACCCTCTACTTGGTTCTTTTTTAATTCTATTCATTTACCATACTGTTATAATTTTGCCTCTAAGGTTTCTAGCTCTTCTTCTACCTTTTTAGATATCTCACTGTGCTATCCTCTCTAGTTCTTGTGGTGTGAATTCTCCAGCATGATAATTCTCCTTCATGGTGCTTTCTTGTGTGAGATTTTTATTTTTTAAATAGGAAACCTATCGGTGGTGACATCATTTTCCATGTGTATCCTAAGGCTCTGGGCAGTGTCCATTTTCTCACAGATGCTTCTTTTCCCTTCTACCACCCCAAACAGAGGCCCACTTTTCTTGCCACTTCCCCATACAAGTGAATGGAATTTCTCATGGCTCCCAGCATTTTACTGGCTGTTTTATTTTTCATGGGCCTGAGACCTTGTCTCCTATCCTCTAGTTAAGTGTTAAGACCCCACCCTGCTGCTGCTAAGTCGCTTCAGTCGTGTCTGACTCTGTGTGACCCCATAGACAACAGCCCACCCAGGCTTCTCCACCCCTGGGATTCTCCAGGCAAGAACACTGGAGTGGATTGCCATTTCCTCCTCCAATGCATGAAAGTAAAAAGTGAAAGTGAAGTCTCTCAGTCATGTCCAACTCATAGCGACCCCATGGACTGCAGCCCACCAGGCTCCTCTGTCCATGGATTTTCCAGGCAAGGGTACTGGAGTGGGGTGCCATTGCCTTCTCCGAAACCCCACCCTAGTCAGGAGCTTTTAAAAATTCTTAAGCTCTATTTTAGACCTTCTGAAACAAAACTCTGAATGTGGGACCCAGGAATCTATTTATCATGTTCCCTGGGTCCAGTTACCCTAGTTATTTATGGAGCCAGGATAAGAAGCTGTATTTCCTAAAGGAATGTTCGTGGCAGAAAACACTGGGGAGCAATTTCATACATCCATGAGACTTAAGTTTCTCAGTCACAGAAGAAGAGTAAAGTATGGTTTCAGTTCAGTTCAGTTCAGTGGCTCAGTTGTGTCCGACTCCTTGTGACCCCATGAATAGCAGCACGCCAGGCCTCCCTGTCCATCAACAACTCCCGGAGTTCACTCAAACTCACGTCCATCAAGTCAGTGATGCCATCCAGCCATCTCATCCTCTGTCGTCCCCTTCTCCTCCTGCCCCAAATCCCTCCCAGCATCAGAGTCTTTTCCAATGAGTTAACCCTTCACATGAGGTGGCCAAAATACTGGAGTTTCAGCTTTAGCATCATTCCTTCCAAAGAAATCCCAGGGCTGATCTCCTTCAGAATGGACTGGTTGGATCTCCTTGCAGTCCAAGGGACTCTCAAGAGTCTTCTCCAATACCACAGTTCAAAAGCATCAATTCTTTGGCACTCAGCCTTCCTCATAGTCCAACTCTCACATCCATACGTGACCACCGGAAAAACCATAGCCTTGACTAGATGGACGTTTGTTGGCAAAGTAATGTCTCTGCTTTTGGATATGCTATCTAGGTTGGTCATAACTTTCCGTCCAAGGAGTAAGCGTCTTTTAATTTCATGGCTGCAGTCACCATCTGCAGTGATTTTGGAGCCCAGAAAAATAAATTCTGACATTATTTCCACTGTTTCCCCATCTATTTCCCAAGAAGTGATGGGACCAGATGCCATGATCTTCTTTTTCTGAATGTTGAGCTTTAAGCCAACTTTTTCACTCTCCACTTGCACTTTCATCAAGAGGCTTTTTAGTTCCTCTTCACTCTTTGCCATAAGGGTGGTGTCATCTGCATATCTGAGGTTATTGATATTCCTCCTGGCAATCTTGATTCCAGCTTGTGTTTCTTCCAGCCTAGCGTTTCTCATGATGTACTCTGCATATAAGTTAAATAAGCAGGGTGAAAATACACAACCTTGACGTACTCCTTTTCCTATTTGGAACCAGTCTGTTGTTCCATGTCCCATGCTAACTGTTGCTTCCTGACCTGCATACAGATTTCTCAAGAGACAGGTCAAGTGGTCTGGTATTCCCATCTCTTTCAAAATTGTCCACAGTTTATTGTGATCCACACAGTCAAAGGCTTTGGCATAGTCAATAAAGCAGAAATCGATGTTTTTCTGGAACTCTCTTGCTTTTTCCATGATCCAGGGGATGTTGGCAATTTGATCTCTGATTCCTCTGCCTTTTCTAAAACCAGCTTGAACATCAGGAAGTTCATGGTTCACGTATTGCTGAAGCCTGGCTTGGAGAATTTTGAGCATTACTTTACTAGCATGTGAGATGAGTGCAATTGTGCGGTAGTTTGAGCATTCTTTGGCATTGCCTTTCTTTGGGATTGGAATGAAAACTGACCTTTTCCAGTCCTGTGGCCACTGCCGAGTTTTCTAAATTTGCTGGCATATTGAGTGCAGCACTTTCACAGCATCATCTTTCAGGATTTGGAATAGCTCAGCTGGAATGCCATCACCTCCACTAGCTTTGTTCCTAGTGATGCTTTCTAAGGCCCACTTGACTTCACATTCCAGGATGTCTGGCTCTAGGTCAGTGATCACACCATCATGATTATCTGGGTCATGAAGATCTTTTTTGTACAGTTCTTCTGTGTATTCTTGCCACCTCTTCTTAATATCTTCTGCTTCTGTTAGGTCCCTACCATTTCTGTCCTTTATCGAGCCCATCTTTGCATGAAATGTTCTCTTGGTATCTCTAATTTTCCTGAAGAGATCTCTAGTCTTTCCCATTCTGTTGTTTTCCTCTATTTCTTTCCATTGATCGCTGAGGAAGGCTTTCTTATCTCTTCTTGCTATTCTTTGGAACTCTGCATTCAGATGCTTATATCTTTCCTTTTCTCCTTTGCTTTTCGCTTCTCTTCTTTTCACAGCTATTTGTAAGGCCTCCCCAGACAGCCATTTTGCTTTTTTGCATTTCTTTTCCATGGGGATGGTCTTGATCCCTGTCTCCTGTACAATGTCACAAACCTCAGTCCATAGTTCATCAGGCACTCTACCTATCAGATCTAGGCCCTTAAATCTATTTCTCACTTCCACTGTATAATCATAAGGGATTTGATTTAGGTCATACCTGAATGGTCTAGTGGTTTTCCCTACTTTCTTCAATTTCACTCTGAATTTGGCAATAAGGAGTTCATGGTCCGAGCCACAGTCAGCTCCTGGTCTTGTTTTTGCTGACTGTACAGAGCTTCTCCATCTTTGGCTGCAAAGAATATAATCGATCTGATTTCGGTTTGACTATCCGGTGTTGTCCACGTATAGAGTCTTCTCTTGTGTTGTTGGAAGAGGGTGTTTGTTATGACTAGTGCATTCTCTTGGCAAAACTCTATTAGTCTTTGCCCTGCTTCATTCCGTATTCCAAGGCCTAATTTGCCTGTTACTCCAGGTGTTTCTTGACTTCCTACTTTTGCATTCCAGTCCCCTATAATGAAAAGGACATCTTTTTTGGGTGTTAGTTCTAAAAGGTCTTGTAGGTCTTCATAGAACCATTTAATTTCAGCTTTTTCAGTGTTACTGGTTGCGGCATAGACTTGGATTACTGTGACATTGAATGGTCTGCCTTGGAAACGAACACAGATCATTCTGTCGTTTTTGAGATTGCATTCAAGTGCTGTGTTTCAGACTCTTTTGTTGACCATGATGGCCACTCCATTTCTTCTGAGGGATTCCTGCCCGTAGTATTAGATATAATGTCATCTGGCAGTCCACTAATTACAACTACTGAACTATAAGCATGCACTACGGGCTATCACTTTCCTGGGTGATGTTCCTTTATACAAAAGTTTTCCACTTACCCACTCCAGTATTCTTGGGCTTCCCTGGTGGCTCAGCTGGTAAAGAATCCACCTGCAATTCTAGAGACCTGAGTTCAATCCCTGTGTTGGGTAGATCCCCTGAAGAAGGGAATGGCTACCCACTCCAGTATTCTGGCCTGGAGAATTCCACAGACTTTGTATAGTCCATGGGGTTGCAAAGAGTTGGACACGACTGAGTGACTTTCACTTTCCACTTACCTGTCTGGACTCCAACTTCTCCATTTGCCAGTTTTTTCATGGAATAATGCTATAATCCTCTAAATAATTACCAGTAAGAATCCACTTGACACAAAAAGGAAATTTTTTTCTTAAGATTCCTACATGAAAAAAATAGTTACCTTTAACCTCTACTTTTGCCTTTTATCTGGGTATCCATGTTGTCTCTATGGCTAGTTATCTAAATTTGATTTCTAAATGCCTTATCCACAGGTTTAATTATAATTTCACCTTCTACCACAAAGTTTCCTACCATGACTTCACTTGAAGGCCTCAAGGCAAGGAGGAGTATTTAAGGAGAAAAACAGAAGCCAAGCATGGCTGGGGTCCCAGAGCAAGGAGCTGGGCAACCACAGATGAGGCAGGAAAGGCAGAGGTATGTCTAAATAGGAGATTTTAGGCCTAGAGCAGGTCACAGGGGGCAGGGTTGACCTCTTGACGTGTATTCCAGTCCTTAGTATGTGTGATGCCTGAGAAATAATGTCTCAGTAAATGTTTGCCAAAGAATTAATAATCCATGAACACATACAAAATTGACTTTGAGTTCAAAGCCACGAAAGCAAGGCTGAATTATTACTTCAGTTTGAGAAAAATCAATTCTCGTAAACAAATAATACAGAAACTTATTCATATACTCATTTAACAAATATTTGTAACGCTACCACTTTGGACAAGGTATCGCAAGGTGTAACATGGCTCTCAGAATCCATCATCGATGGCACAGAGACATTTTTCTGAAATACAACAAGTCCCTTCCATTTTATTTCACTTTTTTTCAGTTAAATTTAAGCAAACTGAAATGTCATAGTTTTTCAAATAAAAAGAAAATGTATATTATCCCATTTTCCCAAGCTATTTTGTCCATGTGTTTGCACCCATGATGTCCATCAGACATTAATGAAAGTTGGTTATCTCTAGGTGGTGAGATTTTTTAATGATTTATTAGCTTTCCTCTTTGTATTTTTCTGTATTATCTGACTTTTTAATTCACTAAGTTTCTATACTTTTTACACAACAAGGAAGTCACATTATTCTTATTTTATTTTAATTTTTTATTCTGTATTGGAGTACAGCTGATTAACAATGGTGTGACAGCTTCAGGTGAACAGCAAAGAGACTCAGCCACACATGTACATGTATCCGTTCTCCCCCAAACTCCCCTCCCATCCAGGCTGCCACATAACATTGAGCAGAGCTGTATGTGCTAAACAGTAGGTCCTCATTGGTTATCCATTTTAAAATAGCTGTGTGTACATGTCCATCCCAAACTTCCTAACTATCCTTTCCCCTCATCCTTCCCCCTGGCAACCATAAATTCATTCTCTAATAAGTCTGTGAGTCTATTTCTGTCTTGTAAATAAATTCATTTGCATCGTTTCTTTTTAGATTCCCCATATAAGGAATGTCATATGATACTTCTCTTTCTCTGCCTGACTTACTTCACTCAGTATGACACTTTCTAGGTCCATCCATGTTGCTGCAAATGGCATTATTTCATTCTTTTTAATGGCTGAGTAATATTCCACTGTTGGAAAAGGCAATGGCACCCCACTCCAGTACTTTTGCCTGGAAAATTCCATGGATGGAGGAGCCTGGTGGGCTGCAGTCCATGGGGTTGCTAGGAGTCAGACACGACTGAGCGACTTTGCTTTCACTTTTCATTTTTATGCACTGGAGAAGGAAATGGCAACCCACTCCAGTGTTCTTGCCTGGAGAATCCCAGGGACGGGGGAGCCTGGTGAGCTGCCGTCTATGGGGTCACACAGAGTCGGACACGACTGAAATTACTTAGCAATATTTCACTGTATATATGTACCACATCTTCTTTATCCATTCCTCTGTTGATGGACATTTAGGTTGCTTCCATGTCTTGGCTATTGTAAATAGAGCTGCAATGAACAATTGGGGTGCATGTATCCTTTCGGATCATGTTTTTCTCCAGATATATGCCCAGGAGTGGGATTACAGGGTCATATGGTAGCTCGATTTTTAGTTTTTTAAGGAACCTCCATACTGTTCTCCACAGTGGCTGCACCAATTTACATTCCCACCAACCATGTAAGAAGGCTCCCTTCTCTCCACATCCTCTATAGCATTTATTATTTGTGACTTTTTTGATGATAGCCACTCTGACTGGTAAAAGTCACATTATTTTTAAACCACTGAAGAATAAGGGATTCTACCTTCCCTGTAGTTCTCACAATCCCCTGATTACAGAGGTGAGTACCTCACATGGGAACACACACACCCCTGGGGCCCCTGCCACATTCTTGGGCTCTTTCTGTTTCAGGAACATAATTTGAAACATGCTGAATCTGAAGCAGTGACAATTAGTCATATTCCTGGCTTTCACAGAAAGACAGTGTGGGGATGAACAGGTCAATCTCTGGCTGATTTTCTGCAATAATTCTCTCCTTTATCAGAGAATTTAAGAGATGTGCTGTTGGAAGAAGGAGCATGCAACCTAATATAAAGTGCCTCACATTTTCTATCACAGATTCTATCATGCTGCAGACAAAAGAAAATCCCCATATCCACATTTCTATTTCAGTTCTAATTTTCTCTTTTTAAAATTATTAATTTTTTCCCCTACAACATCAGCTGTGCGATAAGATTTGGTGTATTCAACAACCACCTGTGAAGCACTTAAACGATTTCAGAAACTGTGAAATATAAGGAAATCAAAGATAAACAGGGCAGGGCTGCACCCAATAAGTTTACAGTCAGAAGTCAAAACTTTCTACAATTGAAAATATCACTAAACATTGTTACTACACTGCTGATTAAATATTAGAAAATTCTAGAAAGTGATTCTAGATGCTATCGCAACTATCAGCTTAGAAGTAATGAATGTGTAAAGGGGGATTTGATTAGGTTTCTGGCCTTAAAAGAAAAAAAAAAAGTGGTGTGACAAAGATTACCAAAAGAACTACAACAATTTATGAATGACAGAAATCCAAGATGCTCACTGTGAAATTCTCTTTTCTGACAAGCACATTAGTCACTAGGAGGGAGAAGGGAACAGTGTTCTGGTTTAAGACATACTTTTTGGATCACTATTTATGACCTGTGGAAAATGCATCTGCCAAATTTGCTCTTTCTTGAGTAGTTTTTTTCTTATGTCTTTCAGGAGATTCAATTTACTGCTTTAGCAGTAAAATTGAAATACAATTGGCCCCAATCTGCAAGTGGTAAAACATTAACTCACTGGAATTCAAAAAGCAGATGTTTGGGAGTAAACGCTACCCACCAAAGAATAACTGTCAACTCCCCTAAAAGAGATAAAATAAAAATCAATACAAAATAGGTCATGGAGAAACTTTCAGGCCAAATGTGTCCACCCAAGCCTATATCTCACAGCTGGAAATGGGCCCATGTGGAAGTAGGCGAGGTACACAAAATTTGGTCTCTTCTCCACCTACTAGGGGGCTTCCCTGGTGGCTCAGATGGTAAAGAATCTGCCTGCCAATGCAGGAGACATAAGAGATGTGGGTTCAATCCCTGGGTCGGGAAGATCTCCTAGAGGAGGGCATGGCAACCCACTCCACTATTCTTGCCTGGAGAATCACTATGAACAGAGGAGCCTGGTGGGCTCCAGTCACAAAGAGTCAGACGTGACTGAAGCATCTTAGCATGCACACACACTCAACTACTAGAGATATTTAATTTCACCCATAGAGACACATCAATATAAGCTGTATGTCTCCACTCTACAAACCTCTCCAATGTGCTTTATGAAATCCCAAAGTGTCTTACTATAGAAAAAAGAAAACCATAGTGGCATTGGAGAGCTCTAACAAGCTTTCAAAATTTGAACCCCACAAAATTATCCTTTAAAACCTTCATAGAAAACCAATTCATTTATTTAAAAGAGTCTCAAGCCACTCTTTCTCAACAACCTTGTTTCATTAGAAGAATTAAAACTTATTAAGACAGTTAGAATAATCAGCTTTCCACAAACACACCCTGAGGATTTGAAAGAATAACCATTCTAACATTCCACTAATGTTTATTCAATAGTTTATGGTAATTTTATAAAGTGAATATTTAACACAGTAGGAAAATATTCTTTACCATGTCAAAACTATAATCCTTAATGGTTTTACATACATGAAAAAAGAAAAAAAGAATCAACTTTTCTTCATAAAAACTTGAACACAATGTAATTTCTCTTCCAGAGATACATATCGTCAGTAATCATTATTATTGCATGTCCCTTTTTCAACTCTTCCTTGAAAAAAATAACAACAATAAATCTTGTAATTAAGAGAAAAATGTTCCATTGATTTGGAGAAATTTGATTTCAGATATATGGAGTATTTTAACTGGATTAAATAGAGTTGGCATCTTGACTTTGCAAGGATCCCCTTTCATCAGAGGCCCTTAAGTCAGCAACCCTCCTAGAGTTGGGAGGCCCCCAGGGCATTGCTTAGCAAAAGTCAGAGAGTAAGAACCCCAGGGAGTACACACCAAAGCCCCAACACAGTCCTCAGTTCTCAAGGATAAAAATCCAGTCCCTGCTCCCAATCACCGTCTTTTTTTAACAGGTTCAATTGTCCTCTCTGAGACCCTGGAATTCTCAGGAAAGAACGATGGTCAGACTTTTTCTTAAATGACATGGTAAGAAACTTCATTTCTAGTCCTCCTCCCTCAGACCCAAAGGAAAAAGTGCAGACTCAAGACTTATTTCCTAAGAGCCCATCAAAGGATTTGACCTACAAAATACTAAAGTGGAGAGAACGTATCTGATGCTATCCAAAGCAAGCCTTTCATTTTCCTCCTCCAAAAAGTTCCATACAGTGAGAAGAAGAGAACAGAGCAGTTACAGAGAAAAATTAATCACTTAGAGGAAAAAGTTATCCAGGTATCCAGTTCCTCTATGGGAAGAGCCTGACTTAAAGCCCCTCATTCCATCACTCAATGCTCCTTGAAGTGAAGTTGCTCCGACTCTTTGCGATCCCATGGACTGTAGCCTACCAGGCTCCTCCATCCACGGAATTTTCCAGGCAGGAGTACTGGAGTGGGTTGCCATGTCCTTCTCCAGGGGACCTTCCCAACCCAGGGATTGAACCCAGATCTTCTGCATTGCAGGCAAATGCTTTACTGTCTGAGCTACCGGAGATGCCCTTGACATCCACTTTACGCCAGTCACTGTGCTGGACCCAAAAAGCATGAGACAGGCCTGTCTGCAAAGAGCTCACAGTTTCAGAGGAGGGTCATAGTAGCAAACAAATCGCAGGACAATGTGATGCAGGCCCAGAAGTGGAGAGCAGAAAACCAGGGATGACGATTGCAACATGAGAAGCCAGAAACTCATGGGCTGGGATTTGAAAATAGTTCATTAGGCAAAGAAGTGAGGGAATGGGGTTTCTGTGGAGTGGAAGGGGCCGTACCTGAAATAGGCAGAACAAGGACAGAACAATCAGCAGCCCAGCAGAGAGAGGAACGCAGGCTCTGAATCCATTTGAAGCCACTATTGGAATATGATCTCTGACAAGTCTGGACAAATCATCTAGAGCCACCACCAGTTTACATCTATATGAGAAGTTCAGACAAATTTCCAAACTCAGTTGTCGGCACCACTGCCTGCACGTAAGCCTCAACACAGAAGCTTGAAAAATAAAAAGCAATGCTTGGGTCCCCCTCCAACCTAATTACACTGAAATCTCTAGCTTCAGGGTCCAGTCCAAACATCAGCAATTTTTAAAGCATTCCCATTGCTTCTTGGCCTTTTGGCTAAGATCAAGTGTAAAATGTCCCAACTGATTCCCATGTAGTATGAACCTCAGAACTCACTGTAAAAAGAAGTTAATTTTTAAGATCTAGTCCCAAGGGTTGTCACGAAGGTTAAGTGAAATAATAAATGTCTAGGAGGTATAAAGATGACAATGGATTATGTGGAGGGGGTCATGTATGGAAATGAGGCTGGAAATAGGCCAGAACCAGACCCTTGTGACAGCTAAATCATACGCATCCTTCCCACGTGCTCAGCATGAGCTCTTCACACGTGTAACACAGGCAGTCTGGCTCTGCAGACCAGGCTCTTTCACCCCCTCTCTCTACTGCAAGAGGATAGAAGATCTGATTCAGAGGTAAAGGCTTTAGGTGTGCTGTGTGGGTATTGATGAAGCACATTATCAGGGAGTAACAATCAGAACTATATTATTTAAAGTCATTCTGACTTTAGACAATAGTTTGAAAGAGAAAGAGACAGAGGCAGGGAAATGACTCTATTCCATACGCAGAAGACAGAGATTGGATGGGTCCATCGGAGGAGAAAAACAGCCCAGAAACTCAGAGCCTGAAAGAAAACAAAAAGGCTCCACAGGCTGGTAGATTTTCTGATATGACCTCTGAGACTTCATTAAGACATAAATGTGTTCTGCAACACAAATATAGTCCATTTTGACCTCTTACCTCTTGTGCAATTTCAGTCCTCAACATTAATATCACCTGAGCAAGAGAGTTCCAGAAAAACATCGATTTCTGCTTTATTGACTATGCCAAAGCCTTTGACTGTGTGCATCACAATAAACTGTGGAAAATTCTGAAAGAAATGGGAATACCAGACCACCTGACTTGCCTCTTGAGAAATCTATGTGCAGGTCAGGAAGCAACAGTTAGAACTGGACATGGAACAACAGACTGTTCCAAATAGGAAAAGGATTACGTCAAGGCTGTATATTGTCACCCTGCTTATTTAACTTCTATGCAGAGTACATCATGAGAAACGCTGGGCTGGATGAAGCACAAGCTGGAATTAAGATTGCTGGGAGAAATATCAATAACCTCAGATATGCAGATGACAACACCCTTATGGCAGAAAGTGAAGAGGAACTAAAAGCCTCTTGATGAAAGTGAAAGAGGAGAGTGAAAAAGTTGGCTTAAAGCTCAACATTCAGAAAACAAAGATCATGGCATCTGGTCCCATCACTTCACGGGAAATAGATGGGGAAACAGTGGAAATAATGTCAGACTTTATTTTGGGGGCTCCAAAATCACTGCAGATGGTGACTGCAGCCATGAAATTGAAAGACACTTACTCCTTGGAAGAAAAGTTATGACCAACCTAGATAGCATATTCAAAAGCAGAGACATTACTTTGCCAACAAAGGTCCGTCTAGTCAAGGCTATGGTTTTTCCAGTGGTCATGTATGGATGTGAGAGTTGAACAGTGAAGAAAGCTGAGCGCCGAAGAATTGATGCTTTTGAACTGTGGTGTTGGAGAAGACTCTTGAGAGTCCCTTGGACTGCAAGGAGATCCAATCAGTCCATCCTAAAGGAGATCAGTCCTTGGTGTTCATTGGAAGGACTGATGCCGAGGCTGAAACCCCAATATTTGGCCACCTCATGCCAAGAATTCACTCATTGGAAAAGACCTTGATGCTGGGAGGGATTGGGGGCAGGAGAAGAATGGGACAACAGAGAATGAGATGGCTGGATGGCATCACCGACTTGATGGACATGAGTTTGAGTGAACTCCAGGAGTTGGTGATGGACAGGGAGGCCTGGCATGCTGTGATTCATGGGGTCACAAAGAGTCAGACACGACTGAGCGACTGAACTGACTGACTGAACTGAAACACTTTTAATCATGTCTCTAGAAGTCTATGAAGAATACACTTAGCATGTTTTTATCATCTTTCAAGAATTTTGTCTATTCAAAGGGCTTTTTAAATGCTGTTATCATCACCTGCCCAGAGAGTTTGATTTAATAATTTCCTTTATGGCAGAGTCTCTTTAATGAGCAATTCAGATTTAAACTATTTTTCCATTACTGATATATTCATGATGTTACTGTTGTCTGACTCCAGTAGCACATATTCTTATACCACAAGGTAGGTGTTATTCCCGTTTTACAGACAACAGCTAAGCTGGTTTTCCTTCAGCGTTTCCTTCATAGTTACAGAAAGAATAAACTACTCAAGTACCATTTGTAAGCATCTCTAGCACTTAAGAATTATTAACTCCAGAGAATAAATGTGACAACTCAGTCTTTTTCATTCCTTAAATTCACTCTATTTATTAGGTAAAATAGCTAGTCTATTTATACCTAGGGGGAAAAGGCCAGGCCATGGTTTAACTAATTCCTTGTACTTAGAAATATACTAAATATGAAATCTGGGACATTTTCCAATTTTTATTATAAAATACAAGGAACAAAAGTCACCATCTCAATGATATAACCATGTAGTTAAGTGGCATTAAATACATTTAAAATGTTGTGCAACCATTACCCCCATCCATCTCCATAACTCTTCATCTTGTAAAATTAAGACTATGAATGCTTAAACAGTAACTCCCCATCCCCTCTCCCATGGCAACTACCATTCTACCTTCTGTCTCTGTGAATTTGATTACTCTAAGAATCTCACATAAGTGGAATCATAGAAGAGTTGTCTTTTCATGAATGGCTTGTTTCACTCAGCATAACGTCCCCAAGGTTCAACCATGTGGTAGTACGTGTCAGCATTTCCTTTCTTTTTAAGGCTGAATAACAAACATCCCACTGTGTGTATACATCCATATATATATGCAAAGAACAGACTTGGAAAAGATCTGGATGCTGGGAAAGATTGAAGGCAGGAGGAGAAGGGGATGATGGAGAATGAGATGGTTGGATGGCATCACTGACTCAATGGATATCAATTTGAGCAAACTCCAGGAGACGGTGCAAGACAGGGAAACCTGGCGTGCTACAGTCCACGGGGTCACAAAGAGTCGGACATGACTGAGTAACAACAACAAACTTGATATTTTTGTAGGTCAAAAGTAGACATATTGGCAATCTCACATGGCTCACTTTAATACAACATTATATAGTACTTTAGACTAACTCTTGTTCTTCCTTGCACACTGCAGGTACCATCGGGTGGACCACGCTGGATCATGGGAACGGCTTCTGAGTCCCTGGTTGTGGGGGTGGGGGTAAAATGCAGCCCTACAGTAAGAGTTTAAGAGAGGCAGGGTCTCAGTTTTCCCAGCTTTGGCTCCTGAACTGATCAGACCTGTGTGTCTTTAAGCTCCCCAAGAGAAAACCATCCCCCTCCCTGGCTCCTGCCACACATGACCAGCCTTTGCCTTGCCTTGTGTTGGTGGCTTATACATCTCACTGCCTGATTCTTACCTACGCTCTGTGCCCTTGGATGGCAGTTCATCTTTCCCACACGGGGGTCCCACTCGCAAACTACTGATTGCGAGGCTGGGTAGATAAATGCTTTAAAACAAATCGGAACAATGATAAATCCAAGATAGAATTTTCATTCCTATACCAAGTCTACTCTCCAATGACTAAGAGAAATATTTTTTTAACTCCTAAGTCACAAAGTCCTATCAGAAATGAAGGATGAAAATACTGAGTAAAGAATAAAGCACTTGACAAATACTAATGGCTATTATTTCTATCATGTCCATGACAACAGAACAGAGAGATGTTGAGCCTGCCTTTCCAACTATGCTCCAAAGTCAAGATCAGAGGAACAAATAAAATCTAAATGCATATCACTGGGATACATTGGCAATTCCTGCCATGGAAAAGGCAATGGCACCCCACTCCAGTACTCTTGCCTGGAAAATCCCATGGATGGAGGAGCCTGGTGGGCTCCAGTCCATGGGGTCGCTAAGAGTCGGGCACAAGTGAGTGACTTCACTTTCACTTTTCACTTTCCTGCATTGGAGAGGAAATGGCAACTCACTCCAGTGTTCTTGCCTGGAGAATCCCAGGAACAGAGGAGCCTAGTGGGCTGCCGTCTATGGGGTCGCACAGAGTTGGACACAACTGAAGCGACTTAGCAGCAGCAGCCATGGAATTATCATATGGCAATTAGGTGGATCTTTATTCTCCAACATATAGAGAGCAACAATGAATACATAAATACACACGAGCTATATGTACTTTTTATGCACGTATGTCTCTCTATGATCAAAAGTTCTTAGAAGCAAAAGAGTAAATACTTGAAAGTAGTTCCCTGTGAGGAGAAAAAAGAAAGAAGACTAGAGAAGCGAATTTTTACCTGTTTCTTTAACAATTTGTAAGAGAAAAAGAGATGAAAAACCATGGGTTAAAACAGACAAGAGACATATCAATTTATTGCAACATGCAGACCCTATTAGACCCTGATTTTAACAAAATTTTTAAGTATAAGATAATGGGAAATCCATTCACTGGACATCTGTTGATAAGGAATTATTGTTAATCTGGGGAGATATGATAATGGATTGGAGTTAGTTTTAAACACTTATCTTTTAGAGACACATTGAAATATTTACATATGAAGTGGTATTTGCTACCAAAATAATGTAATGGCAGGTATAGATAAAACAAGATAATCTGATAATTGTTCAAGGCAGGTGACACCTCACATTATATTGTTTTTCTATTTTGTGTATGCTTGAAGCCTTCTGCAATAAAATTCCCAGTTGGCACTAGTGGTAAAGAACCCGCTTGCCAATGCAGGAGAAGTGAGAGACGTGGGTTCGATCCCTGGGTTGGGAAGATCCCCTGGAGGAGAGCAGGGTAACCCACTCCAAGATTCTTGCCTGGAGAATCTTATGGACAGAGGAGCCTGGGGGGCTTGTCCTTAGGGTTGTAAAGAGTCGGACACAACAGAAGCAACTTAGCACACACACACAATAAGATGTTACAAAAATCCTTCTTCAAAAAGTACCTGGGCTTGCCACCTTCCTGATTGTGTGACTGAAGCCAACTATCTAACCTCTGTAAGTTTCTGTCCCTTTTTCTAAGAAGTGGGGATAATGTGGCCTGGTCAAGAGTAAACTTTCAAGAAGATTGGACCTCACCACACTGTTTGACAGGCCCTCACCAAAGGGCAGTGATTGCTGTTTTATAGCTATTTGTCATCTCTATTTGAATGCGTCAGAGGAAACTCAAACCTGACCTGTCTGAAGATGAATCATCAAATAGGATGGATGGATAGATGGAAAGAAGGAAGGAAGGGAGAAAAAGTCCATGTCACCATTCTGGTCTGTGTTCTGATAGTTTCTTCCTTGTAGCTGGGCTTTTTCACAACCGCTGTCAGAAATGCTTCAGCTGCTCAAAGTTCAGACTTCAAGTACAAAGTCATTATGAACTAATTTTTCTCTAGCTTTAGCATCCCCTCTTGAAGCATCTCTACAGCTACTGAATCTATTCATGGGAGTTTTGAAAAACACGTGCTTCTCATTGAAACCAGCTTCTCTGTCTGATGAAAGACCTGTTCTCTGTATCCTCGGTCTTTGGCAGGAGTGACCACCCAAATTAGATATAACCCCAACAAAAGAATTCGTGGACTCAGTAATGCCCATAGTTTGATCATGTTGATCATGACCAGGGGTGCTGCAACCTATGCTTTTACTGTTAACTATTTCATGCCCATCTTGATAAGACCCAAATTAGGTGTGTAATGACCCTATCAGAGATCTTCCCCACTCAGGAGCCATGTAATAATCAAAAAACAGGGAGGAGGAAACATCCCAAGAGACTATTTTCTCTATAACATCTTTGAAATCTGAGCAATTTAACAAGACTGTAAGCATATTGCATCAAAATGTGGTCTCCTGATGGATTTCACACTAGTAATAATTCCTTCATCACTGTTCAGTAATGGGCACCTTTCCATGTCCTCGGGAATAAATAACATGCTTCTCGTGTGCGTAAATTTGTTTCAGACCCATTAGCTCCTTGGTCAGTGAATGTATTTATTTCTAAATAGATACAGACACAGTAATTTTGCCACACCATTTACTCCTGGAGGAACCTAAGGGTTGTGTCTTTCCATAATATCCTTTTGTTCTTTTTTGATGCTATGTGTATCAAACAGCCCATATCTTGCATTTACTTAGCACTCAGTTCTCCTGGGTGAGGTTTTTATGCCTAAGGAAAGTATCAGAATTATAGAATCATCACACATGAGAGCTAGAAAAGACACTAAAAATCTAGCTCACTGCTGTTGTTTTGCATAAGGAATAGTGGGGTGCAGAGAGCTGGAGGGTCTTGCCACACCAGTAAGTGGCCAGTGATAAAATCGGGGCTAAGGTCATACCTTTGGAGTCCTCGTTCAGGGCTCTTTGGACTTCAACCACTGAAAACAAATTATTCCCTGATCTTTAGAAAGCAGAGTCTCTTTTTCAGACCATTTAGGTGCCAGATAATGGTTTATGAGAACACATGAAGCACTCAGACTGTTCTCAAAAGCCGACACCACAGCTCCATTTATATAGAGGGAACACCTCAGTACGAGGACAGATGTCCCCAGAGGATCTGTTCTGTTCCTGCTGACCTCTGTAAAGCCGGGACCTTTCAGAGAATCTATGCAAAATCCTGACAGGAGCAAGCAAGAAAGCCCCTGAGAGGAACCCAAGCCAGAATACTGGGCTGACATGCCAATAGATATGTGCTCTAAAACTGCAAGCATGCAAAAGCTTGACACTGCAACACACAAGTACCCCATTTATTTACACACTTATAATTTCCACCTGAAAGCAGGTATGAGGGGCTTTGTCTTCCTGTGGTCCCCAGTCCGGCTCCCCCTCCCCTGGGAGACCCTTGTCCAGCACCACCTGACCGCGTCTCTCTGTCACTTATTCAAATTCCCAAAGAATTCCATTTTCTCAGCCACCAGTGTTGCCTTCTCCTGGGTCAGGGCACCCTTGGTCCAGTTAACTGTGGCTGCTGGGTGGTGTCCTGAAACAAGCCCATCTGCCCAGGTCTATGGGGGCTGTGGGTTCCTGCACACGCCACCGCAAAGGCATCCTCTGGTCTGCACCTGAAGCGCTCTCCTGGGGGCTTTCTCTGGCTGCCTCGCATAGAAGGTCAGGTGTGCTGGGAGCTGATGCCCCCTCAAAATTTTCAACCAATGACTAATGGGAGCTGGTAAATAACTCAGCTTAGGGCTCTGTGCAGATAATGACATGGGGTCAGAACTGCCCAGCAGAATCAAGTTCAGATGCTCATGGCATCAGCCTGCTTAACAGCACACATTTTATGGGCTCTCTTCCACGTCTTTCTTTCCACTCTCTTACAGGACTCCTAGGATCCTTAACTAGGCTAGTCTGTCCTACGATAGACCTATGAAACTACTGCCTCTTTTAAACACCAATTACACGTTTCATTTGCAAGAACCATATAGACACTATTGCGCAGTAGGAGATATTGCAGCCAACTACAACCTGTTGACCTTGCAAGCTTTTTAATAAACAAGCTTAAAGCATAATTCCACTTTAATTGCATCAAGGAAAGTGTGACTTTTGCCCAACTCTGGAAAGCTCCTCAGTGGCTTGTTTATTAAACAGACACCACTGAAATATTTGCACTCATTTTTATCAACTCTAATAACTCTGTCAACTTCCCAGCTCAAAATACCATAAGGCAAATTTTCCCAAAGATGCAGAGGGCAGGTGAAGGCTTCCTTTCACCCGTGTGCTGCTGCTGCTGCTAAGTCGCTTCAGTCGTGTCCGACTCTGTGCGACCCCATAGACGGCAACCCACCAGGCTCCCCCGTCCCTGGGATCCTCCAGGCAGGAACACTGGAGTGGGTTGCCATTTCCTTCTCCAATTCATGAAAGTGAAAAGTGAAAATGAAGTCACTCAGTCGTGTCCGACTCTTAGCAACCCCATGGACTGCAGCTTACCAGGCTCCTCCGTCCACGGGATTTTCCAGGCAAGAGTACTGGAGTGGGGTGCCATTGCCTTCTCCGACCCATGTGCTACTGAGTAATAAAACCGGCAGGACAATTTAAGGTCCATTATCCTAGAGTGTACATGCTGAAGACTGAATGGTGGCTGTAATGGAAAACAGACTGAAAGCTGGAAAGAAAAGTTCTGTGGCGTCACGTCATAGTTTTAATTCTTTATTTTTAAAAAAATTGACATATGCTAAATGAGTGACTAAATTAAACCTACCCTGTCTTCCATTTCTGGAGAAGGCAATGGCACCCCACTCCAGTACTCTTGCCTGGAAAATCCCATGGACAGAGGAGTCTGGTAGGCTGCAGTCCATGGGGTCACTAAGAGTCAGACACGACTGAGCGACTCATCTTCACATGGACACATTTAAGGATATTGGGAGGACATATAATGAGGAAGGCTCACTGGTGTATATATACCCTGGACTCTTCCAAGGAATGAGACTCCTGGGCTTATTAAGTAGCAGAGATGGAATGAGAGGCAACATCATATAATAAGAGTTAACAGCCAAGTTTGAATCTGGCACCATTAGCAGCAGCTTCTGTCTCATCTAGAAAATGGAGACTTGAGATAGCATCTGAGGGACTTCCCTGGGGGTCCAGTGGCTAAGGTTCCACACTCCCAACGCAGTGGGGCCCGGGGTTTGATTCCTGGTCAGGGAACTGAATCCCAGAAGCCACAACTAAGGGTTCACACGCCTCAGTTAAAGGGCCCTGCACGCTACAACGAAGATCACCGATCCCTCAGTGCAGCCAAATAAATAAATAATTTTTAAAAAGTCGTACCGGAGTCATAGGGTTACTGTGAAGACTGAGCAAGATAATGGCATGTGCGGTCCAGGCCCGCGGTAAGCGCTCAGGAATTATTAGCAAAAGGGATGGAAACTTCTACACGATAAGAAAGGAGGGAAGAGCTCATTCTTCAGGCTTCCTTCTCATCTTCACTCCCTGTGCATTTAATGCTGCTGAGGGTCTTGTTTGTGCTCCCAGGAACTTCAGGACCGAGCATTTACTGAAGTTGACCCTAGTCATACACGATGGCAGGGCTTCCCTTGTAGCTCAGTCGGTAAAGAATCTGCTTGCAATTCAGGAGACCTGGGTTCGGTTCCTGGGTCGGGAAGATCCCCTAGAGACGGAAATGAAAACCCACTCCAGTTTTCTTGCCTGGAGAATCCCATGGACAGAGGAGCCTGGCAGGTTACAGTCCATGGGATCGCATGAGCTGGACACAATTGAGCGACCAAGTACACACACACATCCACTCCGGCAGCAAGGTCACTCCTAAGTATATCCCCAAGCAGGTACAGCTGTTCATCAAAAGACATGTGCAAGAATGTGCACAGCAGCACTTTCGTAATATCCCCAAACTGGAAACCACCCAAAGAGTAAAATGGACAGTACCCAGGCATCGACAATAAAAGAGAGAAACTGACGACTCCACTAACAGCAAGAGGGCAAAGCAAATTGTGCTGTGCTCACCAGTGGATGACTAGCCCGCGGTGAGAACGAACAAACCACAGCCACCGCAACGCAGGTGAATCTCACACACACACTGCTGACAAGAGAAGCCAGACAACCAGAGTGCACAGGGTGTGGTTGTGTTTGGATGCTACACAAAAACAGGCCAAACTGTTCTAATCCGCACGCCAAGACTCAGGAGAGAGGTTCCTACTGGGGGATAGTCACTGGAAGGGACTCAAAGAGTCACTTTTGGTGATGGTAATGTTGTCTTATTGGAGCAGTGTGCTTTTAGAAAAAAAGTTGAGTTGGACATTCAGAATGTGTGCTCTTACCTGCAAATATGTGATACTTAAGTAAAAAGTTCAACAAGAAATGGACTGCACCCCTTGGGCTCAGGAGCTGTGCCTTCCCAAAGCGTGGCTGACTTCTGCACAGATATAGTAATGCCAGTAGGGCATCACCGGGGACCTGGGTGATGCTAGTAGGCTGTCTAACCGCTGCCGACAGCTGGTCCTCACTGTTGACCATTCTACAGCTGAAATCCGAGTCTAACCAGACACAACTGTATGAATACACTGTGGCCAGGACACTGGTCTCTAGACCAGGACTAGGGACACTTAGGAACTGTCTCTTAGCCAAGACCCAAGTCCTCTCACTTTCCCATTGTCCTCCAGATGTGTGGCCCAAGGGACAACACAGATTATTCCAAATCATCGGTTTAAGGGACACTATGTCCTACAGAGCCCTGGGCACATGGTGTATGAGTCATTTTATTTGGATGAAATGGAAACAGCAGTGAGGCATCCCATACAGAAGACTAGATTTGAGGTCTTCTGTAACAACAAATGTATATATGCATAGCTTTTAATAGACGAAGTTATGTAGAGTTATATGTATTTTATATCTAGACATACACAGGCCTAGCTCCTTTCATTGCACTTTTCCTTTATTGTGCTTTGCAAATCCTTTTTCTTTTTTTAAATCAAAGGTCTGTGGCAACCCCCCCAGGTGGCTCAGTGGTAAAAGAATCCTCCTGCAGATGCAGTAGACACACGAGATGCCAGTTCAGTCCCTGGGTTGGGAAGACCTCCTGGAGGAGGAAACGGCAACCCACTCCAGTGTTCTTGCCCAGAGAATCCCGTGGACAGAGGAGCCTGGCGGGCTACAATCTACCGGGTCACAAAGAGTCAGACAGGACTGAGACAACCAGCATGCACGTGGTCAGATGATGGTTAGCATATTTTAGTGATAAAATATTTTAAAATTATGGTATGTATACTGTTTTCTTAGATGGAATGCTGCTGCACAGACTACCATATAGTGTAAACATAACTTCTATATGACCTGGAAAACCAAAGTATTGATATGACTCACTTTATTGTGATATTTGCTTTATCATGATGGTCTGGAACTGAACTCACACTATCTCTGAGGTATGCCTATATTGTTTTAAATTGTTCTTTCTACATAAATGGATTTTCAATTTGAAATTGTTCATGGCCTTAGGAAATCGGTTTTTTGAAAGTCCTCTTGTGACACTAAAAATAAATCATTTTGATAACAGGCAATTCTTAGTACTTCCAAATATACTTAATACTTTTGTATCAGTCATTTGCTCAGTGACTGTGTGTGTGTGTGTGTGTGTGTGTTAGTTGCTCAGTCGTGTCTGACTCTTTGCAACCCCATGGACTGTAGCCCACCAGGCTCCTCTGTCCATGGAATTCTCCAGGCAAGAACACTGGAGTGAGTAGCCGTTCCCTTCTCCAGGGAACCTTCCTAACCCAGGGATCGAACCCAGGTCTCCTGCTCAGTGATAACATTTATTTAAATGGTCATGCAGACTTTCATGGAAACATACTGAATCCTGTCGTTTTTTCCCAAAAAAAATCTATGATCTCCCAAAATTCTTACAGAGCAAGCAAAAATCCCTTGGCATCCTAAAGTTTCTAGAGTTCAGTTTCCATCCCTCATTGAAGAGCAGGCAGTCACCAAAAAGCTAGAAGCAAGCCGCACTAGAAACAAGCTACAGCCTGAAGCCTTAGGAGAGAGCCCAGCCCTGCAAATACCGTGACTTCAGCCCAGCGATACCAATTTCAGAGTTCTGGCCTCCTAGAACTTCACAGGGCCTCCATGGGAAAATAAATTCCTGCTGTTTTAAGCCATCAAGTCTGGCATAATTTGTCACAGCAGTGATAGGAAACTAACATACAACCCAAGACTGCATTTGTTTTCCTTTTGTTCTCTGCCATGACGCCAACTTGCTAAATTTAAATCAATTATTAGTTTCAAAAAAAATAAAGTAGAGCAGTTGAGAAGAAAAGGCCCTATTTTGTTGGATTCCTGAGCACAGACTGAGACTTCCCTGATGGCTCAGACAGTAAAGAATCTGCCTGCAATGCAGGAGACAGGGGTTCGATCCCTGGGTTGGGAAGGTTCCCTGGAGAAGGAAATGGCAACCCACTCCAGTGTTCTTGACTGAAGAATTCCACGGATAGAGAAGCCTGGTGGGCTACAGTCCATGGGGCCCAGAAAAGAGTGGGATGCAACTGAGCAACTGATCACCAACAGCAAAGCCCGGACTATGGAGAGAAGGACCATGTTAGGGGTTTGAGACTGAGCCTTGTGAACTTGCATCAGTCACTCTGAGTCACTTTTCCCGTTTATAAAATGAATAAATAACCTCTGAGGTGATGATTCTATAAATCTTCATAGCTTTTGGCTTAATGTCACCTCCCTAAGTGCCACCTCCACTAGGAAGCCCACTCTGACTCACCTCTCTTCTCTATACTCCAGGGTCTCTTGAAACACACCATTTCAGTATTTATTGCGCTGTGCTGCAGTTATTTGTCTCCAAACCATCTTCCCCACTAGAAATGTATTACTGGAGGGCAGGAGTTACATTTTGCTCACCTTTCCAGTGCCCAATTGAGTAATGAAGAGCAAGGAAACTGAGTTGTTATGAAGTATTAATAATGACTTCTCAGCCTACACAGATGACTGATGAAAATGTCCCAGGATAGGGCTGTGCGTGAGATTCCTGGAGCCCAAGCAGCTCCCTCTTGGGAGCCATTCATTGACTAAGTTCTGGCACCCAGACTGCATTTTATGAGAGTTTTATGTGTTTTCATCAGTGTAGACTTGACTTGTTTGATATATTGCATGAGCTTCCGTCATAATTCAAAAGCCAGCTTTGGTAACTTATATGCTTGAATTTTATAATTATGCTCAATATTTACTGATACATACTTCAACATTTCAAATTTCTCCTAGAGATGCTTTCTTCTCCTGGCTCATCAAGGTTTTAGAAAGACTTTCCTAAAAATCTTGCCATTTATATCCATAACTCCCATTTCTATGGGTATAAATTCAATGATAATACCCCAAAAAAATCTGTACAGGAAAGAACTTTTCCTGGGGCCTGGTTTATTCTCTCCCTTCTGCTGGTTTTGGTCTCTTCTTTGGATGGAAGTGAAGGGTTCATCATGGCAGTAGATGCCTGAGTTGCCCTGCAGTCTCAAGGAGACTTGCCCTAGTCCAATAAACAAATTCAACCTGCTGAGATTTTGACTGAAGCATTCCCATCTTTGGCTGAATCTCAATATAGACTTTAAAGACTTTCCTAAAGCCAGTCATCAGCATCATAGTTGATACTGAGCACATTTATTCACTCATGCTCATGCTCAGTCATGTCCAACTCTCTGCAATCCCATGGACTGCAGCTGCCAGCCTCCTCTGTCTGTGGGAATTTCCAGGCAAGAATATTGCAGGGGTCTGCCATTCAGTTTTCCAGGGGATCTTCCCAACATAGAGATTGAACCTACGTCTCCTGCACTGACAGGTGGGTTCTTTACCACTGTGCCACTTGGGAAGCCCACTGAGCACAGAAGCCATTTATAACAAGAATTATGGAGTCTGATTTGGATTTCTAAAATAATCACGCAAATCCAGACTTCTCTATGAAAATCTATAAGCTTCTAATAAAATTAAATTTGTGAAGTTATCTGGTGTTATTTTACTAGTCAAAATCACCACAGATACCTTCCTATTCATCTCAGAAAGTAAAGATCAGTCTGGAAAGCAAGACTTAGAGTAGATTCAAAGGCCTGATGGAGATGAGATTTACCCAGCCTTATCTCTTCTGAGACAAAGACCACGTGCACTTTGAATCAGGATGCATTCACAGTCAGCAGGAACCCAGGGCCCTCTCCTCCTGCCTGCAGTAACATTGCTAAAGATGCTGAGCGTTGGAATTACTTCTCATTTGCAAATGGTAATTTTCATATTTACAAATAGTAATCATCTAAATGTAAAACTGAATGATGATGCTGTGAAAGTGCTACATTCAATATGCCAGCAAATTTGGAAAACTCAGCAGTGGCCACAAGATTGGAAAAGGTCAGTTTTCATCCCAATCCCAAAGAAAGGCAATGCCAAGGAGTGCTCAAACTACCGAACAATTGCACTCATCTCACACGCTAGTAAAGTAATGCTCAAAATTCTCCAAGCCAGGCTTCAGCAATATGTGAACCGTGAACTTCCTGACGTTCAAGCTGGTTTTAGAAAAGGCAGAGGAACCAGAGATCAAATTGCCAACATCCGCTGGATCATGGAAAAAGCAAGAGAATTCCAGAAAAACATCTATTTCTGCTTTATTGACTATGCCAAAGCCTTTGACTGTGTGGATCACAATAAACTGTGGAAAATTCTGAAAGAGATGGGAATACCAGACCACCTGATCTGCCTCTTAAGAAATCTGTATGCAGGTCAGGAAGCAACAGTTAGAACTGGTCATGGAACAACAGACTGGTTCCAAATAGGAAAAGGAGTACGTCAAGGCTGTATATTGTCACCATGTTTATTTAACTTATATGCAGAGTACATCATGAGAAATGCTGGACTGGAAGAAACACAAGTTGGAATCAAGATTGCCGGGAGAAATATCAATAACCTCAGATATGCAGATGACACCACCCTTATGGCAGAAAGTGAAGAGGGGCTAAAAAGCCTCTTGATGAAAGTGAAAGTGGAGAGTGAAAAGGTTGGCTTAAAGCTCAACATTCAGAAAACGAAGATCATGGCATCTGGTCCCATCACTGCATGGGAAATAGATGGGGAAACAGTGGAAACAGTGTCAGACTTTGTTTTTCTGGGCTCCAAGATCACTGCAGATGGTGACTGCAGCCATGAAATTAAAAGACGCTTACTCCTTGGAAGGAAAGTTATGACCAACCTAGATAGCATATTCAAAAGCAGAGACATTACTTTACCAACAAAGTTTCGCCTAGTCAAGGCTATGGTCTTTCCTGTGGTCATGTATGGATGTGAGAGCTGGACTGTGAAGAAGGCTGAGCGCCGAAGAATTGATGCTTTTGAACTGTGGTGTTGGAGAAGACTCTTGAGAGTCCCTTGGACTGCAAGAAGATCCAACCAGTCCATTCTGAAGGAGATCAATCCTGGAATTTCTTTAGAAGGAATGATGCTCAAGCTGAAACTCCAGTATTTTGGCCACCTCATGCGAAGAGTTGACTCATTGGAGAAGACTCTGATGCTGGGAGGGATTGAGGGCAGGAGGAGAAGGGGACGACAGAGGATGAGATGGCTGGATGGCATCACTGACTCGATGGATGCGAGTCTGAGTGACCTCCGGGAGCTGGTGATAGACAGGGAGGCCTGGCGTGCTGCGGTTCATGGGGTCGCAAAGAGTCGGACACGACTGAGCGACTGATCTGATCTGATCTGAAATGTAAAACTTGCTTAAGTAAGTAGATTGTTAGACATAAATATGTAGCCCTCTAGATGACCACCTGATGTGAAGAGCCAACTCATTGGGAAAGACCCTGATGCTGAGAAAGATTGAGGGCAGAAGAAGGTGGTATCAGAGGTTGGTTAGATAGCGTCACTGACTCAGTGGACATGAATCTGAGGAAACTCCTGGAAGATAGTGGAGGACAGAGAGCCTGGCTCACGGCAGGCCATGGGGTTTGTAGCACATGCAGTCCGACTCGCAAAGAGTTAGACCTGACTTGAACACAACAACAAATATGCAATTTTCCAAATGTCTCTGTAGCCATTTAGAGGACTCTGCTGCCACAAGTCCAAAACTCTTTGGTACCATTTCATTTTACCTGGGGATTCCCAGATGGTACTAATAGTAAAGAACCCACCTGCCAATGCAGGAGAGACATAAGAGATCCGGGTTCGATCCCTGGGTCCAGAAGATTCCCTGGAGAAGGAAATAGCAACCCACTCCAGTATTCTTGCCTGGAGAACATCACGGACAGAGGAACCTGGAGGACTACAGTCCAGGGGGTCGCAAAGAGTCAGACACAACAGAAGCGACTTAGCACACACGCACGCATTTTACCTAATACAGTTAAATATATTTTCTGCAGTTACCAATCCCTTTTTACTTTTAATCTATACCTCTACCATTGACTTTCAAATTTTGCCTTTTGGAGCCCAGGCATTTTGTGATTCTGACTTAAATGCTTTTAAGGTTAACAAACTTTTCCTAATTCACAAAAGGGTAACAAAATGAGGCACGGTTTCCCCAATTTTATATTTTCATTCAAGACTATCAGAAATGCTACTGCTTAAAGGATAACAAATTATTGAATTACTAATAAACAAATACTGAGGGAAACAATGTTTCAATCAAATGATTAAAAATCAATGTGATGAAGAGAATATTTTAATTCAACCTAATTTGTATCAGATCAGATCAGATCAGTCGCTCAGTCGTGTCCGACTCTTTGGGACCCCATGAACCGCAGCACGCCAGGCCTCCCTGTCCATCACCAACTCCTGGAGGTCACTCAGACTCACATCCATCAAGTCAGTGATGCCATCCAGCCATCTCATCCTCTGTCGTCCCCTTCTCCTCCTGCCCTCAATCCCTCCCAGCATCAGAGTCTTCTCCAATGAGTCAACTCTTCGCATGAGGTGGCCAAAATACTGGAGTTTCAGCTTTAGCATCATTCCTTCCAAAGAAATCCCAGGGCTGATCTCCTTCAGAATGGACCGGTTGGATCTCCTTGAAGTCCAAGGGACTCTCAAGAGTCTTCTCCAACACCACAGTTCAAAAGCATCAATTCTTTGGCGCTCAGCCTTCTTCGTAGTCCAGCTCTCACATCCATACATGACCACAGGAAAGACCATAGCCTTGACTAGGAGAACCTTTGTTGGCAAAGTGACGTCTCTGCTTTTGAATATGCTATCTAGGTTGGTCATAACTTTCCTTCCAAGGAGTAAGCGTCTTTTAATTTCATGGCTGCAGTCACCATCTGCAGTGATTTTGGAGCCCAGAAAAATAAAGGCTGACACTGTTTCCACTGTTTCTCCATCTATTTCCCATGTAGTGATGGGACCAGATGCCATGATCTTCGTTTTCTGAATGTTGAGCTTTAAGCCAACTTTTTCACTCTCCTCTTTCACTTTCATCAAGAGGCTTTTGAGTTCCTCTTCACTTTCTGCCATAAGGGTGGTGTCATCTGCATATCTGAGGTTATTGAGATTTCTCCCAGCAATCTTGATTCCAACTTGTGTTTTTTCCAGTCCAGCATTTCTCATGATGTACTCTGCATATAAGTTAAATAAACAGGGTGACAATATGCAGCCTTGACGTACTCCTTTTCCTATTTGGAACCAGTCTGTTGTTCCTTGACCAGTTCTAACTGTTGCTTCCTGACCTGCATACAGATTTCTTAAGAGGCAGATCAGGTGGTCTGGTATGCCCATCTCTCTCAGAATTTTCCACAGTTTATTGTGATCTACACAGTCAAAGGCTTTGGCATAGTCAATAAAGCAGAAATAGATGTTTTTCTGGAACTCTCTTGCTTTTTCCATGATCCAGCGGATGTTGGCAATTTGATCTCTGGTTCCTCTGCCTTTTCTAAAACCAGCTTGAACGTCAGGAAGTTCACGGTTCACATATTGCTGAAGCCTGGCTTGGAGAATTTTGAGCATTACTTTACTCGCGTGTGATATGAGTGCAATTGTGTGGTAGTTTGAGCACTCTTTGGCATTGCCTTTCTTTGGGATTGGGATGAAAACTGACCTTTTCCAATCTTGTGGCCACTGCTGAGTTTTCCAAATTTGCTGGCATATTGAGTACAGCACTTTCACAGCATCATCTTTAGCACACCAAAAAAGAGTGAGATGCTGTGGATTACACAACGTTGAAACACTTATTTCTGCTGTCAACGTGAATGTTCTATGAAACATGTCAGGAAAATAGACAGCTATGTAAAAGGGTATCCACGGAATACTCCACCATGGATGAAAAACACTCTTTCTCCTCTCAGGTGATCAGGAGGCTGGTAGACTGTGACTGAATAGGACAGAACGCACAGGAATAGGAAAGGACAGGAGCTGTAAAGAGGAGGTAGGAAAAGGACTTTCTAGCTAGGCTGAAGAAAGAGGAGACAGCTTAAGGAAATAAAAAGATAGCATCATGCCTTCATGGAGAAGCAGAAAGCAAACTGTTACTCAAAGTGGAAGACTTAGGTAGAGATACAAGTAGAGGTCAGGGAATGAATCAGGACCTTGGATGTCAAGCTGAAGAGTCTAGGGAGTTCCCTTGAGGCAACTGGAAGACAACAGAGGTGGCTGAGCCTGGGAAGATGTGAAAAATTAATGTTCCTGTGTCATGCAAAATGGGGGACTGGGGCGGGGGACGGGAGTAAATGATGGATAACCAGTAAGTTACTGAAATAGATCAGGCATAAGCCAGGCTGGTGAAGGAGGGAATACTAAGGAAGGAGGAAGGTAAAAGCTGTTGAAGAGAATGTTTTGGTTCAGAGGCTAATTGAATTGGGAGGACGGAGACAGAAAACACACTATTTTTACATCCAAATAACTGGGATCATTAATCAAAACACCACAAATTCAAGGACAGTAAATATGATGGCTGCTGATTTTAGATGAAAAATGTCCGGGATTAAAAGAACCACACTTATTCAGAGCTTGCCATGGGTCAACTCATGGAACTGTCACGGGACCTCCATGAGACAGGTATATTATTCCCCTTTTCCAAACCAGAGAACTGAGGCCAGTGTCTTGTGGGGAGCAAGTGACAAGAGTTGAGACCTGAACCCAGACCATGGTTTTGCACTGAACTTTCAAGTTTCCATGAGGAGACTGGTGATGTGGGGCAGAGATCTAGAAGAATAATCAGAGCTAGAGACTGAAATTTGAATAGCAGCAGCCTGGGACAAGAGAGCAGACAGTGGAGGTGGAAGCCAGGGGCCGAGCTCTGACTGGCTCTTTGTCTTGGTTTCCATCGCAGATCTGAAATCAATAAGAGTGGCTAACAGGATCCTGTGATAAACGACCTAAATTCAGAAACTGACTTTGAGTAATAAAGAGGCCATGTCTTTGTTTTCTCCCCATTCCATGCACTTGTCACTTTCTCTGTTCTTTCCACAATGCCAGAGATCTGTATCACAACCATCAGAGATTCAATCAGCCAAGGACAGTCGGGAAAGAGAAATTATGCAGTAATTTGAAGTTAAATGGTTAACATAAAGGGGCATATTAACTATAAAAGGGGATTAGATTTACAAGAGACCAGCTAATAAGAAGTGAAAAGGACTTTACAGAGCATAGGACTAGCATACAGAGAGAAGCCACCACCTCTGGAGTTGAGATAGATTATTCCCTAGCTCGGGTTTCCCTGGTGGCTCAGAAGGTAAAGAATCAGTCTCCTGAAATGCAGGAGATCCAGGTTTGATCCCTGGGGCAGGAAGATCCCTTGGAGGAGGATATGGCAATCTCCTGCAGCATTCTTGCCTGTAGAATTCCATGTACAGAGGAGCCTGGAAGGCTACAGTCCATGGGGTCACAAAGAGGCAGACATGACTGAAGTGACTAAAACAACAACAACAGATATCAAGCCTGGATAACCATCTTCAGACTGCTTTTCTGTAAAATAAAACTAAATCCTTAGTCTATAACCTGGAGCTAAATACAGTTTCTAACTCAAAAGGTACAGGACTACTTAGCTTTCAAATACGTAAAACAAAATCTGCCAGAGGAAAACAACTAGCAAGTCAACAATCAGTGACAGATTTCAATACGTCTGTTTCTAAAATCAAGTGATTTTAAATTAGAATTAAAATGCAGAAATTATCAGTCTGGATAAAAAAGCATTCCCTCAGCTACATGCTATTAGAAATGGAATTTCAGTTTTAAAAATGCAAACAGGTAGAAAATAACAAGATGGAAAAGTATATGCCATGCTAACAGGGAGTATAAGAATCAGCAAAAATAGGCAAGGAATATTACAGAGAAATGAGAATCATTTCATAATGATAAGGTAGCCAATTCATCAAGACGTAATTCTAAATGTGACATATCTAATAACAGAGCTTCAAAACACATACAGCAAAAATTGGCAGAGCTAAAGGGAGAAATAAACCCACTATCATGGTTGGAGATTTTGTCATTCGCCTCTCAGTAACTGATGGGAAAAATGGACAGAAAATCACTAAGGATATAAAGACTTGAATAACACCAGCTAACAACTCGACCTCACTGACATTTCTAGAACATCCCACCTGACAACTGTAGAATACACAATCTTTTCAACTGCACATAAAATAGTCACTGAGTTAGACCCTTATCCGGAGAAGGCAATGGCAACCCACTCCAGTACTCTTGCCTGGCAAATCCCATGGATGGAGGGGCCTGGTGGGCTGCGGTCCATGGGGTCGCTGGGAGTCGGATACGATTGAGCGACTTCACTTTCACTTTTCACTTTCGTGCATTGGAGAAGGAAATGGCAACCCACTCCAGTGTTCTTGCCTGGAGAATCCCAGGGACGGGGAGCCTGGTGGGCTGCCGTCTATGGGGTCGCACAGAGTCGGATACGACTGAAGCGACATAGCAGCAGCAGCAGACCCTTATCCAAGACCAAATCAACTGATGAAGCAAGTAAACATCAGAAATAATTTTGAAGACTTTACACAATTAACAAGTAAGATCCCTGCCTACGTGGCACACATCTCAGCAAACAGAGACAAAAACATTCTTTTCAAACCACATGAAGTGAAGTGAAGTGAAAGTTGTTCAGTCGTGTCCGATTCTTTGCGACCCCATGGACTATATACAGTCTGTGAAATTCTCTAGGCCAGAATACTGGAGTGGGTAGTCTTTCCCTTCTCCAGGGGATCTTCCCAAGCCAGGGATCGAAGCCAGGTCTCCCACATTGCAGGTGGATTCTTTACCAGCTGAGTCACAAGGGAAGCCCCTCAAACCACATGAGTCAGTACCAAAAACTGTGTGTACCTGACTGTGGCAGGCAGCCTCCAATATGGTCCCCAGTGGTCTTCACCTCCCCGTAATCTCACCTTATGTGGTTCGCTCTCATCAAGTACAGACTGGACTTAGTGATCTGCTTCTGATTAATAGAATTAAGATGTGATGGCTATGACTCAGAGACGAGGTCATAAAAGGCTGCCTGGGGCTGCTTTCCCTCTCTCTCTGAACACTCCTTCTAGGAGAAGCCAGCTGCTACATGATGAAATCCACCTAGTGAGGAGCTGAGGCCTCCTGCCAACAGTCATGTGAGAGAACCATGAAAGTTGCTCCCCAACACCCATCAAATCTACAGATGCCGCCTCTCAAAATCTCATGACAGATCCTGAGATAGAACCACTCAGGTAAACTGCTTCTACATTCCTGACCCTCAGAAACTCTGAGATAATAAATGTATGTTGTTCTAAACTACTACGTTTTGGGGATAATTTGTCACCAAACAACAGATAATATCTAAGCTATTTCAGTTCAGTTGCTCAGTCGTGTACGACTCTTGGCGACCCCATGAATCACAGCACGCCAGGCCTCCCTGTCCATCACCAACTCCCGGAGTTCATTCAGACTCACATCCATTGAGTCAGTGATGCCATCCAGCCACCTCATCCTCTGGCGTCCCCTTCTCCTTCTGCCCCTAATCCCTCCCAGCATCAGAGTCTTTTCCAATGAGTCAAATCTTTGCATGAGGTGGCCAGAGTACTGGAGTTTCAGCTTTAGCATCATTCCTTCTAAAGAACACCCAGGGCCGATCTCTGGGTGTTGGATGGACTGGTCCAGTCCAACCCAGATGGACTGGTTGGATCTCCTTGCAGTCCAAGGGACTCTCAAGAGTCTTCTCCAACACCACAGTTCAAAAGCATCAATTCTTCGGTGCTCAGCCTTCTTCACAGTCCAACTCTGACATCCATACATGACCACTGGAAAAACCATAGCCTTGACTAGATGGACCTTTGTTGGCAAAGTAATGTCTCTGCTTTTGCATATGCTATCTAGGTTGGTCATAACTTTCCTTCCAAGGAGTAAGCGTCTTTTAATTTCATGGCTGCAGTCACCATCTGCCGTGATTTTGGAGCCTCCCAAAAATAAAGTCTGACACTGTTTCCAATGTTTCTCCATCTATTTCCCATGAAGTGATGAGACCAGATGCCATGATCTTCATTTTCTGAATGTTGAACTTTAAGCCAACTTTTTCACTTTTTCACTCTCCTCTTTCACTTTCATCAAGAGGCTTTTTAGTTCCTCTCCACTTCCTGCCATAAGGGTGGTGTCATCTGCATATCTGAGGTTATTGAGATTTCTCCCAGCAATCTTGATTGCAGCTTGTGTTTCTTCCAGCCCAGCGCTTCTCAGGATGTACTCTGTGAGTAAGTTAAATAAGCAGGGTGACAATATACAGCCTTGACATACTCCTTTTCGTATTTGGAACCAGTCTGTTGTTCCATGTCCCGTTCTAACTGTTGCTTCCTGACCTGCATACAGGTTTCTCAAGAGGCAGGTCAGGTGGTCTGGTACTCCCATCTCTTTCAGAATTTCCCACAGTTTTTTGTGATCCACACAGTCAAAGGCTTTGGCATAGTCAATAAAGCAGAAACAGATGTTTTTCTGGAACTCTCTTGCTTTTTCCATGATCCAGTGGATGTTGGCAATTTGATCTCTGGTTCCTCTGCCTTTTCTAAAATCAGCTTAAACATCTGGAAGTTCACAGTTCACATATTGCTGAAGCCTGGCTTGGAGAATTTTGAGCACTACTTTACTAGTGTGTGAGATGAGTGCAATTGTGCAGTAGTTTGAGCATTCTTTGGAATTGCCTTTCTTTGGGATTGGAATGAAAACTGACCTTTCCAGTCCTGTGGCCACTGCTGAGTTTTCCAAATTTGCTGGCATATTGAGTGCAGCACTTTCACAGCATCATCTTTCAGGATTTGAAATAGCTCAGCTGGAATGCCATCACCTCCACTAGCTTTGTTCGTAGTGATGCTTTCCAGGGCCCACTTGACTTCACATTCCAGGATGTCTGGCTCTAGGTGAGTGATCACACCATCGTGATTATCTGGGTCATGAAGATCTTTTTTGTACAGTTCTTCTGTGTATTCTTGCCACCTCTTCTTAATATCTTCTGCTTCTGTTAGGTCCATACCATTTCTGTCCTTTATCGAGCCCATCTTTGAGTGATATGTTCCCTTGGTATCTCTAATTTTCTTGAAGTGTTCTCTAGTCTTTCCCATTCTGTTGTTTTCCTCTATTTCTCTGCATTGATCGCTGAGGAAGACTTTCTTATCTCTTCTTGCTATTCTTTGGAACTCTGCATTCAGATGCTTATTGCTTTTTGCTTCTCTTCCTTTCAGCTATTTGTAAGGCCTCCCCAGACAGCCATTTTGCTTTTTTGCATTTCTTTTCCATGGGGATGGTCTTGATCCCTGTCTCCTGTACAATGTCACGAACCTCATTCCATAGTTCATCAGACACTCTATCTATCAGTTCTAGGCCCTTAAATCTATTTCTCACTTCCACTGTATAATCATAAGGGATTTGATTTAGGTCATACCTGAATGGTCTAGTGGTTTTCCCTACTTTCTTCAATTTAAGTCTGAATTTGGCAATAAGAAGTTCATGATCTGAACCACAGTCAGCTCCTGGTCTTGTTTTTGTTGACTGTATAGAGCTTCTCCATCTTTGGCTGCAAAGAATATAATCAATATGATTTTGGTGTTGATCATCTGGTGATGTCCATGTGTTGAGTCTTCTCTTGTGTTGTTGGAAGAGGGTGTTTGTTATAACCAGTGCATTTTCTTGGCAAAAGTCTATTAGTCTTTGCCCTGCTTCATTCCGTATTCCAAGGCCAAATTTGCCTGTTACTCCAGGTGTTTCTTGACTTCCTACTTTTGCATTCCAGTCCCCTATAATGAAAAGGACATCTTTTTTGGGTGTTAGTTCTAAAAGGTTTTTGTAGGTCTTCATAGAACCGTTCAACTTCAGCTTCTTCAGTGTTACTTGTTGGGGCATAGACTTGGATTACTGTGATATTGAAAGGTTTGCCTTGGAAATGAACAGAGATCATTCTGTTGTTTTTGAGATTGCATCCAAGTACTGCATTTTGGACTCTTTTGTTGATCATGATGGCTACTCCATTTCTTCTAAGGGATTCCTGCCCACAGTAGTAGGTACAATGGTCATCGGAGTTAAATTCACCCATTCCAGTCCATTTTAGTTCGCCGATTCCTAGAATGTCGATGGTCACTCTTGCCATCTCCTGTTTGACCTCTTCCAATTTGCCTTGATTCATGGACCTGACATTCCAGCTTCCTATGCAATATCTAAGCTATTAGGAAAAAAACTTTCCAAACCGAAATTTATACCATTTATTTTGCCTGACCAGAAAGCAATACAATTAAATATTAATGACAAATCTTTCTTAAAATTTTTCAACTGTTTTAAATAATTCTTGGATAAGAAGGCTGTCAAACTGAAATTATCAACTATTTAGAGATGAATGAAAATGAAAACACTACATATCAACACCCATGGGATGCAGTCAAATATATTAAGAAATACTTTTAGCTCAAAAGTCTAGTATTTATTAGAAACCAGGAAAAGACTAATGGGAAATGAACTAAACAACTGACTCAAGCAACTCAATGAAAATAACCAAAAAATAATACACTTCAAAGAGTAAAAAAGGGTTAGTAATAAAAGTCAGAATGCTTTAAACGATAGACTTAGTCAAACCAACATTCTTTGACTAATAAAAGAGAAAACTTTTGGCATTTCTGATTTCTAACTGGTAAAAAACGGGAGAGAAAATGTAAATAAACATTAGAAATGCAAAAAGGAACATAACTTGAATCTCTTTATCTGGAGCTATTTTCTTAAAGACTGCATTTAATTATATGTCCAAAACTGGAATATCCAATTCAAATTAAAATTTTCTAATACAGTCCAATAGAACTTTTGCAAGGATGGAAATATTTTGTATCTTCACTGTCAAATATGTTAGCATTGGCCATACGTTGATACAACCCTAGAGCAATTGATACATCATTACTGCAACTAACTGAATTATAAAATATTACTTCATTTGAATAAACTTAATCACATATGGCTGGTGACAACTGTAATAGATAACACACTTCTGGAAAAAAATTATAAAAGTTAAGAGGTATAAAAATTTACTTAGTCCGAACACTATGAAGGAATTTGAAAGTGCAGTCAAAAATATACTTTAAAGATGTTTATTAGGTGAGTTCTACTAAACATTCATAAATAATGTTACAAATTTGCAAAATATAGAAAGATCTCAAAATCTCAATTATTTCTTCAAAGTTAACTCTGAAATCCAATTCCAATAAGAAAGTGCAGAGAGGAGCTTCCCTGGTGGTCCAGTGGTTGTTGGCTCCATGCTTCTATGGCAGGGAAACAGCTTCAATCCCTGGCCCAGGAACTAAGATCCCATATGCTGCAGAGTGCACTCAACATTTTTTAATAAATAAATAAGTACAGTTTCAGTTCAGTTCAGTCACTCATTCATGTCTGACTCTTTGCAACCCCATGAACCAGGCCTCCCTGTCCATCACCAACTCCCAGAGTCCACCCAAACCCATGTCCATCGAGTCAATGATGCCATCCAACCATTGCATCCTCTGTCATCCCCTGCTCCTCCTGCCCTCAATCTTTCCCAGCATCAGGGTCTTTTCCAATGAGTCAGCTCTTCACATCAGGTGGCCAAAGTATTGGAGTTTTAGCTTCAACATCAGTCCTTCCAATGAACACCAGGGACTGATCTCCTTTAGGATGGACTGGTTGGATCTCCTTGCAGTCCAAGGGACTCTCAAGAGTCTTCTCCAACACCACAGTTCAAAAGCTTCAATTCTTTGGCGCTCAGCTTTCTTTATAGTCCAACTCTCACATCCATACATGACCACTGGAAAAACCATAGCCTTGACTAGACGAACCTTTGTTGGCAAAGTAATGTCTCTGCTTTTGAATATGCTGTCTAGGTTGGTCATAACTTTCCTTCCAAGGAGTAAGCGTCTTTTAATTTCATGGCTGCAGTCACCATCTGTAGTGATTTTGGAGCCCCAAAAAATAAAGTCAGCCACTGTTTCCACTGTTTCCCCATCTATCTGTCATGAAGTGATGGGATCGGATGCCATGATCTTTGTTTTCTGAATGTTGAGCTTTAAGCCAACTTTTTCACTCTCCTCTTTCACTTTCATCAAGAGATTCTTTAGTTCTTCTTCACTTTCTGCCATAAGGGTGGTGTCATCTGCATATCTGAGGTTATTGAGATTTCTCCCGGCAATCTTGATTCCAGCTTGTGTTTCTTCCAGCCCAGCGTTTCTCATAATGTACTCTGCATAGAAGTTAAATAAACAGGGTGACAATATACAGCCTTGATGTACTCCTTTTCCTATTTGGAACCAGTCTCATGATGGAGAGGTCTGACAGAATGTGGTCCACTGGAGAAGGGAATGGCAAAACACTTCAGGGTTCTTGCCTTGAGAGCCCCATGAACAGTATGAATAGTACAGTTTATCTTCTCACTAATGCTCAGGCTCTTTTGCTGATCAACAAGAGGCTATGCTCATTACAGTGACTCAAGGGCCCAGGCTGGCTTTTTATGTTGCTGGTCAGGAAGTCAGAGGTAGAAAGAAATAGCCCTGGATATGTTGTTGTAACAACAAAATTCTTGGCCCAGAATTGTGACATTGGTTCCACTTCCAACTCGTTGGCCCAAACTAATAACATGGCTGGACCCCAAGGAATCTAAGCCCCCCACAAGCTGTGCCTCATGGCCAAGAAAAAAAAAAAAACACACCTTTGGAGAAAATCTAATTAAATGAGCAATCAGAGAAAGACACCCACCGTTGGCCATGCACCTTGCCGATGCAAGAAAAATTAAGGGGTGAAACAATATTAGTATTGGAAAAAAGAGCAGATGTCATAATGAAGACAATGTGTTCATCAACTTAGAAAATCCAATGAAATCAACTAATATGAGAATTAATTATAAGCATTAGAACTCAAGGACACTTCAGAAGAAAGTGGCCATATCCAAGGCCGATGGAGTCACTATAAAGACAATTCAAAATTATCGTGGGCTTCTCCAGTGGTCCAGTAGTTAAGAGTCTGCCTAGCAATGAAGGGGACAACAGTTTCGATCCCTGATCTGGGAAGATTCCACATGCCTCGGAGCAACTACGCCCATGAACTACAACTACTGAAGCCTTCACTCTAGAGCCCATGCTCCGCAACAAGAGAAGCCCCTACACTGATAGGCCCGCGCACCACAGCTAGAAAGCAGCCCTCGCAGCAACAAAGACCCAGCACAGCCAAAATAATAAGAAAGAAAGAAAGAAAATTATTTTAACAGAGAAAGAAATTCTGGAGAAAGATTTCATTCTCAGAAGCAAATCAAGTTATCAGATATCTAGGAATAAATTTATCAGGAAATATATAAAACAAAAGTGATTAAATGAAATTTTTTCACTAGAGAAAAGAATTACAATGATCCAGAATGAGAAGACTTAATACTGTTAAGATTTTAGTTTAAAAACCAATTATCTATACACTCAAAGTAATTCCAATCAAAATCCCAATAATTAATTACATCAAGCTAATACTAAAATTCACATCTAAATGTCCAAGAATTTCCAAGAAAATAGCTTTTTAAAAAGCAATTTCCTTACCAAATGTGCTAATAAAGTTACAGAAAATACAACTGTGTAACTCTAGGACAGGAATAAACAAATATACAAGGGGATCAAACCAGTCCATCCTAAAGGAAATCAACCCTAAATATTCACTGGACGGACTGATGCTGAAGCTCCAATACTTTGGCCACCTAATGCGAAGAGCCAACTCATTGGAAAAGACCCTAATGCTGGGAAAGACTAAAGACAAAAGGTAAAGGGGGCAACAGAGGATGAGATGGTTGGGTGGCATCACTGACTCAATGGACATGAGTTTGAGCAAACTCTGGGAGATAGTGAAGGACAGAGGAGCCTGCCGTGCTGCGGTTCATGGGGTCACAAAGAGTCAGATATGACTTACCAGCTGAATGACAGCAACAAATAAGGAAACTAAATAGAAGATAAGAAGTAGATCCATTTCATATCAGACATAGTTGGCTCTTCATATCAATGGGGATGAAACAGACAATTCAGTAACTGTCACTGGAGAAATCTAATAGCCATCTGTGAAAAATAGTTGGCTCTTCATATCCATGGGGATGAAACAGACAATTCAGTAACTGTCACTGGAGAAATCTAATAGCCATCTGTGAAAAAGTAAACTATATCTACCCCCGGAGAAGGCAATGGCACCCGACTCCAGTACTCTTGCCTGGAAAAATCCCATGGACAGAGGAGCCTGGTAGGCTGCAGTCCATGGGGTCGCTAAGAGTCAGACATGACTGAGCGACTTCACTTTCTCTTTTCACTTTCATGCATTGGAGAAGGAAATGGCAACCCACTCCAGTGTTCTTGCCTGGAGAATCCCAGGGACGGTGGAGCCTGGTGGGCTGCTGTCTATGGGGTCACACAGAGTCGGACACGACTGAAGTGACTTAGCATAGCATAGCATAGCATAGCATAGCATAGCATATCTACCCCACACTACCTAAGCACAAAATTCAGATGTATTATAAAAACAGTAGCCAAAACCCTAGACCACTGCTTTTTTGACCTCAGCAGAGTAAAGAAACATACAAATCCCAGAAACTATAAATGAAAAGACCGGCTTGTTTGCTCATATAGAAATTTAAAACTTGACAAAGGATTCTATAAGCATCATTAAAATACTAGAGAACATAACTGCAAAGAATTAAAATTTATAAAATATAAATATATATGTAAATATAAAATGTATAATATATAAAGCATTTCTCTAAGTCAAGAAAAAGACAAACAATAAATATCTAAGTCACAGAAAGAAATAAAACTAATATACTTTGGAATGATATCTTACAACTATTATAAATTAAATACACATTAAGAATACAAGAAAAGCCTTTTATGACCCAACCTTGCAACATTTCTGCTTTTATTTTAATTTTTGTGGGGATGTATGTGGGTGTGTGTGAATAAGGATAGTCAGATAGATATTCTCAAGTTTGGAAGGGCAAGTTGGCAAAAGCATTATACTCCTGCACCCATTTTTACCTCTAATAATCCTTCATGCTGGAATATTTTTAAATCTCTTTTATGATTTATATTAAGATAATTTTCTAAATTTTACTTAGAATAAGGAGAACTCTGACTAGAAATAGTCAGCTAAAACAAATATTATAACTACCGGAAATGTAAGCACATGGAAATGTCCATAACAAAATGAAAAGCATTGTCCATAACAAAATGAAAAGCATGATATCAAATTATATAATAAAAGCTATAGTAACAGTGTGAGTGATACTGTTAACATTTGTTGACCATTTACTAAGCCCTTACTGTCTACTAACTTATTTCATTTACTCAATCCCTGTATGAAGTAAATACTACTTTTTTTACCCATAAAGAGAAATCGATGCCTCAAAGGTTTGGATGGATTCACTTATATAAGGTAACTAGGTGGTGTCTGCAAACACTTTAAGTGCTCTGAGTCTGGTTAATGAAGGTTTTCAAGTTGAGATTCTAACACTGTCATCTCACCCACCCCCTATCAACTCAGGGAAATCTAGGATCCTTGCCAAAGTTGAGAAGCAAAGGATAAACCAACAGAGAACGTCAAGGTTCTGCCTGCCTTCCCAGAGGAAGATCACATCTCTGGCTTGATGACCCGGGAAATAACAGGTGTAAATTCCTCTGCCCACCTTCAGCTCACCTAAGACACAAAAGGCATCTCAAGGCTAAAGTGGATGCTTAAACTCGGTGATTGGCACAAACACCTACCTGGGTTCTCATCTCCTAAAAACACCACCAGGCCACTATGATTGTATAAGCAGGCTGACCCTAGATAAAGTAGAACAGTGGGGGTTAGAAAAGCTGTAGAAGAGTCCCCCCACCCCTCCCTCCCTGATCTCCCAACCATAGTCTCCATCCTCAAGGACCCCCAACACCCACAGCTTTGCCCTCACCTTCCGAACTCACTCCAGAAGGAAGCACAGAATTCTGAAACTTGATTATCACTCAAAGAAATAGTTGCATAAGATAAAAAAAAAAAAAAAAAAAAAAAAGAACGTCCCTGGAGCAAACAGTGCATTGCACAGAGGAATGATTCAATGGTAGTCTTTCCAGCTTCAGTAGGGGAATACTTGAGCCAGAGTCCTTCCCAGACTCTGTCCCCCACCTCCCAATACGGGCTGTTGCTGATACAGCTGATCCACATGGCAAACAGCTCAATAAGCAATCAGCTCTGTCTCTTCACGTCATTGAGAAGGTAACCTGATTTCCCCACAAGTATAATATATTTGATCATTAAAAACGCTAGAAGTCCTCATGGAAAAATTAAAGAGTATGAGAATAGAAACCTGAAAATATGGTGGGTGGCCTCAGACCAGCCCTGAAAGCACAGCTGCAAGGAAGGTGCTGATGCAGTTGCTGAAAACTTTAGACGCTTTAAGGCTTTCCGGAAGCACAGGTCAAAGGCTGGTGCTGTATTCGGACCTGTAAAGGAAAAATTTCAAGCTCCTTAAGGGGCCATTTCAAGCTCATATCAGAGTGGCACTAAAGCACTGTGTGTTCCATGGCTCCTACCGAGCTATGACTTGACCAGCTGGATGTCTGAAACATCTCAGACAGCTCGGGTACAGACCCTGAAGATAAATGGTAGAAGGACACCGAGCTTATTAACTACAGCCACAAAGCAGTTTTAATTAGAAAGTAAAAAAGGCATTTGATGTTAATACTCAAGATCCCCTGGAAGGAGAGCATTAATGAGGCTAGGAGAGAGAAGGGGCAGAGCAATGCCTGAGAAGGAGCAATACATGCGAAGGTCCTGGCAGAGAAAAAATAAGGCCAGTGTGGGCAGAAGAGAGCAAGATGGGGAAAGCAAGGATGAGCTGGACCAGCCCAGGCTGCAGGGGTGGCCAGGGCCTGGATGCCACAGGCCTTTCCAGACATGATAAGAAGTTGAGATTGTGTTCTATGTGCTTTGGAAAGCCATGAAAGCAGGGAGGGTATGAACTGATCCATGTTTTTTAATGATCAGTAGCTGGGTAGAGAATGGATAGGGGAGGGACAAGAATACACTTGGGGGGATCACTTAGGTGGCTACTGGGTGGTCTAGATCAGCCTCCAGGCCACAGAACGGTACCTCCTATCAGATCAGTGGCAGCATTATGTTAGAAATAAAGTGCACAGTAAATGTAATATGCTTGAATCATCCCAAAACCATCACCCCAGTTCATGGAAAAATCATCTTCCATGAAATCAATCCCTGGTGCCAAAAAGTTTGGGGACCCCTGGTCTAGATGCAAGATGGTAGTGGCCTGTGATGAAGGCAGCAGTGGAGCTGAAGGGAAGGAGCAGATCTGAAGACTTGTTGATGCACTGGACGCAAGTGGCAAGGAGAGGAGGGTGTTAAGAGTAAGAAGGGGAGACAGTAGGAAGAACAGGGTTGGAGCTGAAGATCAAGAGTTCAGGCTTGGACACATTGCTGAGATGGCATCTAGGCCTCTATAAAGCAGGCAACATACACTCTGGGAGGCAGGCAGAGGCCACAGAGTCCTACCCCCACCCCAAAAGACTTTCCCAGCAATCGCTATGGTTTGAATTCTCAGCACTGGCCTCCTTTCATTGGGGAATTTGTGGCTTGCAGGAGGGTACTACCGCACATCACATTACATGCTGCACACGCACATCACATTACAACCCTGGATCTGCAAGCTCACTGCTGAGGAGGCTGTGAACCGGGAGGAGGGAGGAAGGCGCAGGCTGGGACATTTCTGATGATGAGACAAGCCCAGGGCAGGCCCTGGGAGGTGGCTGGAGAGGGAGGCATCTCGGGAGGAGACTGCCAGTTATGGCCTGCCTGAAAGATCTGTACCAAACCACCTTCTGTTCAGCCCAGATCCCTGACTGCAGAGACAAAGATGTCAATTAAAGAGAAGCACCTGAGATTCCTGTGAGGTGCCTGTCATCAGACAGAGGCACAGGAATACTGGCTTAGACAGAATCCATTTCCACTGCCTGCCGGAAGGGACATACACGCACTCCCCTGAGGATGCCCTGGGGCTGATCAGAGAAAGTCAGCGTGAGTGGCACAGGCCTCAGAACACAAATGTGTCTGGTTGGGCATCGATGTTTTTACTATAGTTCTCAAGAATTACTCCTGACTCTCTCCTCTGTCTGAAGACATGGGTGTGCCATCTCCTACAGAAACTTCCTTCCTTTCAGCCCAGTGCAGACTTAAGAGTCAGACCACACAGTTTTGTAGCCCAGCTTTGCCAACTACTGTGCAACCTCAGGCAAGTCACTTAACCTCCCTGTGCCTCCCAAGTCTCATCTGTAAAATGAACATGGCAATAGTAGAGGGGAGCTCCCTCCTAGGATAGCACTGTGAGGAGCTCTGCAGACCCACTTCTCAATGAAACAAGCCTAACTCGTGAAATCTATTTGAAAACAAACAACTATTTAAAGTTTCTGAAAACTGTCCTAAAGGCACATAGCCAATGAAACACTTATTTGAGAAAATCTACTACAACTTGCTAAGACATTGAGAATCTGTGGCACCTGAGTCTCAACCCCTGCCCTCCTGCCCACCCAGCTCATCCCCCTCCCTCCTCATCCACTCTGGGCATCTGTGGTCAAGAAGAGAGCTTCCTCACCCCTCAGTTCCTAAACAAGGGGTACAGGGCACTGGGAGGAGCAGGCTGCCAGCGTTTCTCATGCTTCCAAATCCAGTGAATGTGTGTTAAGTCGCTTCAGTCATGTCCAACCCTTTGCATCTCCATGGACTGTAGCCCACCAGGCTCCTCTGTTTGTGGGATTCTCCAGGCAAGAGCACTGGAGTGGGGTGCCATCTCCTCCTCCAGATCTTCCTGACCCAGGGATCGAACCCACGTCTCTTAAGTCCCCTGCTTTGGCAGGAGGGTTCTTTACCATTAGGGCCACCTGGGAAGAGGCTAAATTCCTGGTGAGTTCAGTCAAGAGATCAGGGCTCCTTTCTTCTGCGCATCTCCCATTCATTGGATGGATGCTCCAACCCGGGGTCATCAAGCCAAGAACACTGGGGCCCCAACTGCCCCTGCCCCCTCCTCACTCAGAGGACAGAGGCTTCACACATCGAGAGAGGCAAGCTTAGAAGACCAGTGGTTACTGCCCCCCACCCCCCAGTGCGGGAGCAGTGCCAGAGTTTTCTGGGGGAAGAAGCAATCCCCAAACGAAATGATCCTATTTGAAATGGAGTGTGGGAAAGTTCAAGCCCGAGAGTGCTCTTGGAAACAATGGGGATTTTGATCATAAGAAAATGAGAAGAGACTAGTAGCCTCTTGTATTCAACTGTAGCAAACTAAACCACAGGCCAGCTAGCTCATCAGAAAGGACCAGGAAAAGAGTTATGAAGAGCCCTACTGAGCTCAAAATAAACCCCAAAGACTGGCCTCAAAAACTGCCTCTGCCCTCCACGTGTAAAACAGATAGCTAGGGGGAAGCTGCTGTACAGCACAGAGAACTCAGCTCAGAGCTCTGTGATGATTAGACGGGTGGGATGGGGGGGCGAAGGTTCAAGAGGAGGGGACATATGTATACATATAGCTGATTCACCTGTTGTACAGCAGAAACTAAAACAACTTTGGAAAGCAATTATACTCTAATAAAATAAGAAAAAAACTACCCCTGCCCTAGTTAAACTGGATGAGAGGTACAGTAATTGACATCCCAGGACACTGTTTAGAAAAATTGAACAATCAGCCAGCAAATGATGGAGACTAACATCTGGGTGTGATACCATACGAGGCAAGCATCTTGACAGAGATGAGGAGGAAACACAAAGAGACAGCCGCCCCCACCTCACCTCCCCACCCACCAAAACCCTCTCATCCCTGAGTGATGGCTGTGCACACGCCCTTCACTCTGGAACTCAATCATTTCACTTTCTCTGTGGATAAAGGAGGTCAGTAATTAAAATGAGTCCTGCAGAGATTAAGAATAATTATACATCACCACATTCATCGAATCATGCTCAAATTAGACAATGTTTGGTAAAGTACTTTGCAAACTACAAAATATACCATATGTGTTGACTAGCATTATTCTATACTTTATAGGGCAATTAATATAAGGTAGTAATTAAGATGACAAATTCTAGGGTGAAGCACAGAGGTTCAAAGCCATTGCCTCTTGATTTGGGAAGTTACCTAGCTTCTCTGAGATGCAGTGATTTCATAGATGAAATATGTCATGTACATCACAGACAACATACTTCTAAAGCTCTAACACATCGCCTGGTACCCAGCCAGTGACAACCAGTGAAAGTTGTTATCATAAACATAAACTAGCACTAATATGTGACTAGGTTGCTTTAGAAGCAGAATTTACTGGAACCCCGAAGCCAAATCTGAAAATAGAAAATTGACACTAATTTATTAACTTGTTAGAAACAAGATCTAAAGAGAGATGGACCAGCCACTTTTTAAAAATTCAGCCATTGACCTGTTCGATGTTGCTGGTATATTTCCATATTCCCAGGAAGGTTCCACTTTATAAAGATAGTTATAGAGTGCATCAGAAGGGTATTTGCTGGTGGTGGATAGTGATGTACATTGTAGTGCTTTTGACTGACATTAGAAAGACTTTCAATAGTTTCTCAAAGGCACAAAAGATTATTCTTTCGTCCTTCAACTTCTCTTTACTAGAGATCATGAGAACATTATTTAGCTGGAGCCATGTTGCTTCTCGCGGAAACACGGGGTGTCCTTTTTGAGTTCATACCTTAGGTAAGTCCCTGTCTGACCACTTTGTTCTCCAGATGAAAAGGTGACCCAATCTCCATACAAGAAATGATCTGTTGGCTTTAACCAATTCAAGAGGAAGCAACATAGCTTTGTTACATTAATATTCTTTTTTAAGCAAGCTGCCCTGGGGGTTTTCTTTGATTACAGCCTCTAAAATGGATTTACTTTCTAAATGTTGATCTTTACCAGGTATCTTGTAGACAATAAATCATCTCCAAGCTGTCCCATATTTACCAAGATATACCACCTACTATATTGATTTTTTTAAGCCACAAACTCGCTCAACTTTATCTACTGAAAATATCCCCAGCAAAATAATGCTTCATTCTTTTCCCACCTCCAAATCCTACAGTACACAAATGTACAATGAAATTTTTATGCAGCATAGTAGGGGTTGGAGTGGATCTGACTTTTGGAATAAAATAGTTCTTTAGTTCTTATTGTTAAGTAGTTTTTCCCAAGAAATGTGCTAAATTTATTGGAATGCAGAGTACATTCATACTCAAATGATATTTACATTTCGCAAGCATACAGATCACTGTCCTCTGCTCTTTCAGCCACAAGTTAGAGCAATGGGTCAGTGCTCTGGCTCAAATTCCTTACCCTCCCCAGTGCCATGCTCAAGTTGAGGCCTCCATCATGCCTTGCCTGGACTGAGGCAACAGCTTCCTACTGCCACCTAAGGCCCCCTAAGCTGCACACACTTAGAACTCTTATTCTGCCCTCCTGGGTTCTGAGAGGGGTGTGCTGGACCTTGCTTATAGATGAGAGAGGGGACTATAACATTTTCAGGAATCTTGTAAGCTAAATTGTAAATATAGCCATCATTTAAAAGCCAAGTTAGGGGCTTCCCTGGTGGCTCAGTGGTAAAGAATCTGCCTGCCAATGCAGGAGACACGGGTTCAACTTCTGATCTGGGAAGATCCCACAGGCTGCAGAGCAACTAAGCCCATGAACCACAACTACTGAGGCTGTGCGCTAGAGCCTGTGAGCTGCAGCTACCGAAGCCTGCGTGCCCCAGGGTTCGCAGTCCACAACAAGAGAAGCCACCACAAGGAGAAGCCTGTGCACTGCAACTAGAGAGCAGCCCCGCTCTCTGCAACTAGAAGAAAGCACGAGAAGCAACAAAGACCCGGTACAGCCAAAAAGACTTCCCAGGTGGCTCAGACGGTAAAGCGTCTGCCTACAATGCGGGAGACCCGGGTTCAATCCCTGGGTCGGGAAGATCCCCTGGAGAAGGAAATGGCAGCCCACTCCAGTATTCTTGCCTAGAGAATCCCATCGACAGAGGAACCTGGTAGGCTACAGTCCGTGGAGTCACAAAGAGTCAGACACGACTGAGAGACTTCACTTTCACTTTCACAGCCAAAAATATATAAATAAATGTATTTTTTAAAAACCAAGTTACATAAATTTACAATTAAACAAATTACAAAAGAAAAAAGGCAATGACTTCCAAAACCTCATCACTTCAGTGCAGGCTCGAGGCAGAGTCCTTGTTCCCCCTCAAGGCATATACATCACAAGATCTTTGAGCTCTTGTGCAGAACTAAAACTCCCACCAAATGGAAGATGTTAACTACTTGCTGAAGTACTCCATTCCAGAGAGAAGGTCACAATTCCATAATCTCAAGAACCACAGGAGCCCATCATGAGACCACCTGATGGCAGATGCTCTCTAGACTGAAGAACTTCAGGCCCTGCATGCACCCTGATCCTTATCAGCAACCCCACCCCTTGATTGCAAGACTCCTCACAAATCCCCTCCAGGTTGGGACACCGTTTTGAGGGCATTAGGCAGCTATGGACCCCTTTGCCTAGCAAAGCAATACAGCTATTCTTTTCTACTTCATCCGAACTCTGTCTCTGAGATTCAGTTTGGTGCCAAGTGTACAGAGCCTGATGTTCAGTATCAGGGACAACATGTTGAGAGCTTGCAATTGGCCAGGTCGGAATTACTACATTACAGAAATTAGTAAAATGATACATATTACAGCTTCCCATCACCCTGCACCAGAAAAGCTTTTGAACATTTAGGTACGCAGCACCGGCTCTCACTTACCTCCAGTGCAGAGCCATCAGGCAGGAGGCCCCACGTCCTCCTCACAGCAGGTGTAGCGCCTGGAGACAGTGATGGGCTTGGGAAAAGTCATATAATCCAAACAGGGCCAACTGGAGATCTCTAGAGAGGAGTTCAATGTGAATAACAGCAGAATAATGACTTTTCTCTCTTTGAGATTGCAACCTGGGGGTACATTTAAGCCTGGAGCTGCTGGGGAATCTTCATGTGGAGGGAATCTGTCTGAAAAACAAGAACCACACAAAAGGAAACCAGAATGAGAGTAAAAGAGGTGGGCGGAGTGGGGGAGAGGGAGTCAGCTGTGACATCATTCAAGCACCTTGATCCAGCTGTACCTGAAATTCCTGGAGTTTTCAGATCAGATCAGTCGCTCAGTCGTGTCCGACTCTTTGCGACCCCATGAACCGCAGCACGCCAGGCCTCCCTGTCCATCACCAGCACCCGGAGGTCACCCAGACTCGCATCCATCGAGTCAGTGATGCCATTCAGCCATCTCATCCTCTGTCGTCCCCTTCTCCTCCTGCCCTCAATCCCTCCCAGCATCAGAGTCTTCTCCAATGAGTCAGCTCTTCGCATGAGGTGGCCAAAATACTGGAGTTTCAGCTTTAGCATCATTCCTTCTAAAGAAATTCCAGGATTGATCTCCTTTAGAATGGACTGGTTGGATCTTCTTGCAGTCCAAGGGACTCTCAAGAGTCTTCTCCAACACCACAGTTCAAAAGCATTGAGTTTTCAGATACATGAGTGAAAAAATTCCTTCGGGGCTTGACAAACTTCAAGTACTTTGTTTCCATTCTTTGTAACTTAAAGTTTTCTGAGCTACATAGTTTTCTTAGTAGAATTTAAGCAGACCACTGGGCTCTGGTTTAAGTTTTGTTCTTATTGAGCAAATATTGTCAGCCTCCTGCCAGGAGGGAAAGGGAAGGAGCAGAGCAAACAGCAGAGCTGACCTCCTGCCAAACAAATGCAACCAAACCGCACATCGTTAAAGCAAAGGCTCTGAGTATGCCTCAAGAGAGACTCTGTGTTCAGTATCCAGGGACACAAAATGCAAAGTCGAACACATCCTAAGCACTAAGACCTCTTGATCAGAACTACCGCCACCACCCCCAGAGTTTCAGATGAAGTAGGTCTAGGATGGGGCAGATGAATATGAATTTCTCTCAAGTTCCCAGATGATGCTGATGCACCTGGCCCATGACCACACTTTGGAAACCATCCTTTGTGCATTAGAAATCTAAACACAGAGGTGGGAGACACAACTTTAGGGGTATAGGCTAGTCTCCAGATTCTATCCTTCCTTCTCAGGTCCCAATATGCAGGGTGGGCCCCCAAGGGCCATGTTTTCTGCCACTGGACTCTACCACTGTTATTCAGAGTTGGTCAAAGTTATACCAATGTAATGGTTTTCCCCAGTAACTTGAACTTAGGAGAGAGAGACTAGAAGTCATTGTAGCAGAGTTTCAAAGGATCTGCCTAGGAAGCTGATCCCAAACTCCTGCTGCTGAGGCATCTTTGTGAGTTAAGAACAGAGGCTCTATAATCAGCATGCCTAGCTCACTGGCAAAGAAGAGGTGATAATAATAAGACCAACCTCATGGGGTTGCTGTGAAAATTAACTAAGATGCAGTTTTGGCCCAGGGCCTGGCACGTAGGGAGAGCTCAACAAATGCCAGCCACTGTTACCCCAGTTGTTGTCAACATTCCATCATGGAGCTGACAGGGCTCCTGCTCTTCCTTCAGTTCCGTGAGCTATCACAGCAGCCTTCCAATATACTCCTTTCTCTTAAGTTATTCAAAGTGGGTCCCTGTGGCTTGCAATCAAAGGAGCTTAAGTAAAATACAATTATAGAGAAAAGCTTGGACTTGCCTACACTGGTTTAGCATCATCAGCCAGCAGGTACAAACCAGCCCAGGAAATCACTTCACCCTCATAATACAGCCCAGCCTTCATTCAACAAGCATTCAGGTGGCACTTAGATGACCAACACCATATCAGACGCTGTTGGGAAACACGGTCCCTGCACCGAACAAGTTTCTGGCCTCAGAAGAAATCAAGGCTTGCACGCAATTAACTGAGATGCAATGCCAGAAGCCAGGTGGCCATCAGAAGGTAGTAATAAAGGTGCAATGTCATCTCTCCCACTCAGGACCAGGGAGCCCCAGGAACCCCCATGGGAACATGGGCAGCAGGTGTAAACTCAGACAGCAGAGGTTACCCCACCCAGAAGGCTACAGAGTTGGGTTATTGATACTCAAAAGCCCATCAGTCACTGGCAAGGCTGCTCCCAAGGGCATTAACTCTCCAGACCTTCCCACCTGTTCTGTGAGTGACAAAGCAAGCTTGGGGCAAGAGAAATCCCCCTGGCAAAGAAACCCAGGTACTGTCAGTTAGGAGTCAGGCTGTGTGCGCTAAAGTGGCAAAGCTGGTGGTATCAGTGGAGCACCGACAGCATCTTCCACACAGAGTGTGTACAAAGATGGAAGAATGAGCAGGAGCAACAGGAAAAAGGAGTAATTTCTGAGGCGGAGCTTCTGAGCTGCTTTTCCTATAACATGTCTTGTTGCACTATTGGACTTTCAAAAAAATCCATGTTCCCAAATAAGGGATATTCTACAAATACATGACCAGCACTCCTCAAACCTATTAAAGTTGTCAAAAACAAGGAAAGTCTGAGAAATTATCAAAGACAAGAAGAGTCTAAGGAGATATGATCAGATCAGATCAGATCAGTCGCTCAGCCGTGTCCGACTCTTCGCGACCCCATGAACCGCAGCACGCCAGGCCTCCCTGTCCATCACCAGCTCCCAGAGGTCAACCAGACTCACACCCATCAAGTCAGTGATGCCATCCAGCCATCTCATCCTCTGTCGTCCCCTTCTCCTCCTGCCCTCAATCCCTCCCAGCATCAGAGTCTTCTCCAATGAGTCAACTCTTCGCATGAAGTGGCCAAAATACTGGAGTTTCAGCTTTAGCATCATTCCTTCCAAAGAAATTCCAGGATTGATCTCCTTCAGAATGGACTGGTTGGATCTCCTTGCAGTCCAAGGGACTCTCAAGAGTCTTCTCCAACACCACAGTTCAAAAGCATCAATTCTTCGGTGCTCAGCCTTCTTCACAGTCAAGCTCTCACATCCATACATGACCACAGGAAAGACCATAGCCTTGACTAGGCGAAACTTTGTTGGTAATGTCTCTGCTTTTGAATATGCTATCCAGGTTGGTCATAACTTTCCTTCCAAGGAGTAAGCGTCTTTTAATTTCATGGCTGCAGTCACCATCTGCAGTGATTTTGGAGCCCAGAAAAACAAAGTCTGACACTGTTTCCACTGTTTCCCCATCTATTTCCCATGTAGTGATGGGACCAGATGCCATGATTTTCGTTTTCTGAATGTTGAGCTTTAAGCCAACCTTTTCACTCTCCACTTTCACTTTCATCAAGAGGCTTTTTAGCCCCTCTTCACTTTCTGCCATAAGAGTGGTGTCATCTGCATATCTGAGGTTATTGATATTTCTCCCAGCAATCTTGATTCCAACTTGTGTTTCTTCCAGTCCAGCATTTCTCATGATGTACTCTGCATATAAGTTAAATAAACATGGTGACAATATACAGCCTTGACGTACTCCTTTTCCTATTTGGAACCAGTCTGTTGTTCCATGACCAGTTCTAACTGTTGCTTCCTGACCTGCATACAGATTTCTTAAGAGGCAGATCAGGTGGTCTGGTATTCCCATCTCTTTCAGAATTTTCCATAGTTTATTGTGATCTACACAGTCAAAGCCTTTGGCATAGTCAAGAAAGCAGAAATAGATGTTTTTCTGGAACTCTCTTGCTTTTTCCATGATCCAGCAGATGTTGGCAATTTGATCTCTGGTTCCTCTGCCTTTTCTAAAACCAGCTTGAACATCAGGAAGTTCACGGTTCACATATTGCTGAAGCCTGGCTTGGAGAATTTTGAGCATTACTTTACTAGCGTGTGAGATGAGTGCAATTGTTCAGTAGTTTGAGCATTCTTTGGCATTGCCTTTCTTTGGGACTGGGATGAAAACAGACCTTTTCCAATCTTGTGGCCACTGCTGAGTTTTCCAAATTTGCTGGCATATTGAGTGCAGCACTTTCACAGCATCATCTTTCAGGACTTGGAATAGCTCCACTGGAATTCCATCACCTCCACTAGCTTTGTTCGTAGTGATGCTTTCTAAGGCCCATTTGACTTCACATTCCAAGATGTCTGGCTCTAGGTCAGTGATCACATCATCATGATTATCTGGGTCTTGAAGCTCTTTTTTGTACAGTTCTTCTGTGTATTCTTGCCACCTCTTCTTAATATCTTCTGCTTCTGTTAGGTCCACACCATCTCTGTCCTTTATTGAGCCCATCTTTGCATGAAATGTTCCTTTGGTATCTCTGATTTTCTTGAAGAGATCCTTAGTCTTTCCCATTCTGTTGTTTTCCTCTATTTCTTTGCATTGATCACTGAAGAAGGCTTTCTTATCTCTTCTTGCTATTCTTTGGAACTCTGCGTTTAGATGTTTATATCTTTCCTTTTCTCCTTTGCTTTTCGCTTCTCTTCTTTTCACAGCTATTTGTAAGGCCTCCCCAGACAGCCATTTTGCTTTTTTGCATTTCTTTTCCATGGGGATGGTCTTGATCCCTGTCTCCTGTACAATGTCACGAACCTCATTCCATAGTTCATCAGGCACTCTATCTATCAGATCTAGGCCCTTAAATCTATTTCTCACTTCCACTGTATAAGGTGTCCTACATCCTTTCTTGGAACAGAAAAGGGAGGAAAAAAAAAAAAAAAAGAACTACAGAAATCTGAATAAAGAATGGTTGAGTAATAATGTATCAATATTGATTCATTTATTGTGGCAAATGTACTACACTAATGTAAGATGTTAACAATAGGAAAAACTGGGTCTAGGGATACATATGAAGTCTTTGTACTATCTTAGAAATTTTTCTATAAATCTAAAACTGCTTTGAAGTGAAAAGTTTATTTTTAAAGTGGAAGCACACCTCCTCCTTTACAGGGCTGTTGAAAGGCTCAAAGGGATGTCTTATAGGAAGTAAGTGACATACCCAATGCTCTCAATAAATATTAGCTTGTTTAAGAAGCCACAGGATAACTGAAAGTTCCAAGAATAAATTCTGGTTTAATGGGAGCTCAATCGGTCTTCCCACTCTGTCTTTTCTTCATACTTATTTATTTCCACATGATTCCATTTCTTTCACCAAATTCATTATTTAATCAGTCTAAGCTCCAATACTTTGGCCACCTGATGCGAAGAGTTGACTCACTGGGAAAGACCCTGCTGCTCGGAAAGATTGAAGGCGGGAGGAGAAGGGGATGACAGAGGATGAGATGGATGGATGGCATCACTGACTCAATGAACATGAATTTGAGCAAATTCCAAGAGATGATGAAGGACAGGGAAGCCTGGTGTGCTGCAGTCCATAGGGTTGCAGAGTCGAACACAACCGAGCAGCTGAACAACAACAGATACCGGCATCCGTTTTTAAGTTAATTTACAGAAGTCTCCCTAACACTAAGTAATAATAAAAATTGAAAAATGAATAAGTAAACTAAACTTAGGTTCCTTTCACTTGTTGAAACAAAAGCAAATTACAGGGTGTGACTATCTCATATGTCCAGCACAAACTGTCTCACAGTCCCGTTCAGGAATAATTCAGGGTCATTCGCAGACATGGAGCAAAGAGCTTCCCAAATGCCCAAGGCCAGTTGGATAGCAGAGCCAGGCCACATTTTATTTACCAGCAGGGATGAGCTGCTCGTCCTCTTAAACCCAACAGGAAGCCTGACCAGAAACAAGTCAGCCCAGAGAAGGGCTGTGGCTACAACAGCTCCAGCCCGGGCCTGTACTGGGCCTGTGGGGACAAGCCAGATGATAAATGAAATCCTTGTCTTTGCACAGATCCGCCATGGGGCAAGTGTAGGACAGAGAGCCCATCAGTGCTTTCAATGGTCTTTCTTATAGGTTTACATAAAGGTTACAGGTAAGGTTACATGAATGCTTGAGAAGACAGAGTGATGGCCCAGGACCCACAGCTCAGAGCACTGATTTGAGGATATCATTTCTCTGTGGAGTGGGCAGACAGCGTTGAGCCCAGAGCCACTCAGGAGAAAGGGAAAAGCCATCTGCTGATTCAGTTCAGTTCAGTCGCTCAGCTATGTCCACCTCTTTGCAATCTCATGGACTGCAGCACACCAGGCCTCCCTGTCCATCACCAACTCCCAGAGTCTACTCAAACCCAAGTCCATCGAGTCAGTGATGCCATCCAACCATTTCATCCTCTGTCGTCCCCTTCTCCTGCCCTCAATCTTTCCTAGCATCAGGCTCTTTTCCAATCAGTCAGTTCTTCGCATCAGGTGACCAAAGTATTGGAGCTTCAGCTTCAGCATCACTCCTTCCAATGAATATTCAGGACTGATTTCCTTTAGGATGGACTGGTTGGATCTCCTTGCAGTTAAAGGGGCTTTTAAGAGTCTTCTCCAACACCACAGTTCAAAAACATCAATTCTTTGGCGCTCAGCTTTCCTGACAGTCCAACTCTCACACCCATGGAAAAATCATAGCTTTGACTAGATGGACCTTTGTTGGTAAAGTACTATCTCTGCTTTTTAATATGCTATCTAGGTTGATCATAACTTTTCTTCCAAGGAGCAAGCGTCTTTTAATTTCATGGCTGCAGTCACCATCTGCAGTGATTTTGGAGCCCCAAAAATAGTCTGTCACTGTTTCCACTGTTTCCCCATCTATTTGCCATGAAGTGATGGGACCGGATGCCATGATCTTAGTTTTCTGAATGTTGAGATTTAAGCCAACATTTTCACTCTCCTCTTTCAATTTCATGAAGAGGCTCTTTAGTTCTTCTTCACTTTCTGCCATAAGGGTAGTGTCATCTGCATATCTGAGGTTATTGATATACCTCCCAGCAATCTTGGTTCCAGCTTGTGCTTCATTCAGCCCAGCATTTCACATGATGTAATGTGCATATAAGTTAAATAAGCAGGGTGACAATATACAGCCTTGACGTATTCCTTTCCTGATTTGGAACCAGTCTGTTGTTCCATGTCCAGTTCTAACTGTTGCTTCCTGACCTGCATGTAGGTTTCTCAAGAGGCAGGTCAGGTGGTCTGGTACTCCCATCTCTTTCAGAATTTTCCACAGTTTTTGGTGATCCACACAGTCACAGGCTTTGGCATAGTCAATAAAGCAGATATAGATGTTTTTCTGGAATTCTCTTGCTTTTTCAATGATCCAGTGGATGTTGGCAATTTGATCTTTGGTTCCTCTGCCTTTTCTAAAACCAGCTTGAATATCTGGAATTTCACAGTTCACGTATTGCTGAAGCTTGGCTTGGAGAATTTTGAGCATTACTTTACTAGCATGTGAGATGAGTGAGTCTGAGTGAACTCCAGGAGTTGGTGATGGACAGGGAGGCCTGGCGTGCTGTGATTAATGGGGTCGCAAAGAGTCAGACATGACTGAGTGACTGAACTGAACTGAACTGAGATGAGTGCAATTGTGAGGCAGTTTGAGCATTCTTTGGTATTGCCTTTCTTTGGGATTGGAATGAAAACTGACCTTTTTCCAGTCCTGTGGCCACTGCTGAGATTTCCAAATTTGCTGACATATTGAGTGCAGCACTTTCACAGCATCACCTTTTAGGATCTGAAATAGCTCAACTGGAATTCCATCACCTCCACTAGCTTCGTTCGAAGTGATGCTTCCTAAGGCCCACTACACACTTTGCATTCCAGGATGTCTGGCTCTAGGTGAGTGATCACATCATCGTGGTTATCTGGGTCATGAAGATCTTTTTTGTATAGTCCTGTGTATTCTTGCCACCTCTTCTTAATACCTTCTGCTTCTGTTAGGTCCATACCATTTCTGTTCTTTATTGTGACCATCTTTGCATGAAATGTTCCCTTGGTATCTCTAATTTTCTTGAAGAGATCTCTAGTCTTTCCCATTCTGTTGTTCTCCTTTATTTCTTTGTATTGATCACTGAGGAAGGCTTTCTTATCTCTCCTTGCTATTCTTTGAAACTCTGCACTCAAATGGGTATATCCTTCCTTTTCTCCTTTGCTTTTCACTTCTCCTCTTTTCACAGCTATTTGTAAGGCCTTCTCAGACAGCCATTTTGCCTTTTTGCATTTCTTTTTCTTGGGGATGGTCTTGCTCCCTGTCTCCTATACATTGTTACAAACCTCCATCCATAGTTCTTCAGGCAATCTGTTTATCAGATGTAATCCCTTGAATCTATTTGTCACTTCCACTGTATAATCATAAGGGATTTGATTTAGATCTTACCAGAATGGTCCAGTGGTTTTTTCCCCACTTTCTTCAATTTAAGCCTGAATTTGGCAATAAGGAGTTCATGATCTGAGCCACAGTTGGCTCATGGTCTTGTTTTTGTTGACTGTATAGAGCTTCTCCATATTTGGCTCCAAAGAATATAATCAATCTGATTTCTGTATTGACCATCCGGTGATGTCCCTGTGTAGAGTCGTCTCTTGCGTTGTTGGAAGAGGGTGTTTGCTATGACCAGTGCGTTCTCTTGGCAAAACTTTATAGCCTTTGCCATACTTCATTCTGTACTCCAAGTCCAAATTTTCCTGTTACCCCAGGTATTTCTTGACTTTCTACTTTTGCATTCCAGTCCCCTATAATGAAAAGGACATCCTTTTTTTGGGTGTTAGTTCTAAAAGGTCTTGTAGGTCTTCATAGAACCATTCAACTTCAGCTTCTTCAGCATTACTGGTCGGGGCATAGTCTTGGATTACTGTGATATTGAACAGTTTGCTTTGGAAATGAACAGAGATCATTCTGTCGTTTTTGAGACTGCATCCAAGTACTGCATTTTGGACTCTTGTTGACTATGAGGGCTACTCCATTTCTTCTAAGGGATTCTTGCCCACAGTAGTACATATAATGGTCATCTGAATTAAATTTACCCATTCCAGTCCATTTTAGTTCACTGATTTTTGAAAATGTTGATGTTTACTCTTGCCATCTCCTGTTTGACCACTTTCAATTTGCCTTGATTCATGGACCTAATATTGCAGGTTCCTATGCAATATTGCCGGGGAAGGCAATGGCACCCCACCCCAGTACTTTTGCCTGGAAAATCCCATGGATGGAGGAGCCTGGTAGGTTCCAGTCCATGCGGTCACTAAGAGTCAGACATGACTGAGCGAATTCACTTTCACTTTTCACTTTCATGCACTGGAGAAGGAAATGGCAACCCACTCCAGTGTTCTTGCCTGGAGAATCCCAGGGACAGGGGAGCCTGGTGGGCTGCCGTCTATGGGGTCGCACAGAGTCGGACACGACTGAAGCGACTTAGCAGCATGCAATATTGCTCTTTACAGCATTGGACTTTACGTCCATCACCAGTCACATCCACAACTGGGTGTTGTCTGCTGATTACATAAATGTATTTCTTACCACTGCCTTGCAAAGTCATATTATCAGTAGAGATTCATGGCTTGTTTTTTATAAAGGTTTTCTCCCCAGGACACTTGGTTCTACCTTACTGCTTCCAAAAAGTGAAGAGTGCCTTGTCTTTTACTGGCTAAGGACTAGAGGAGCCCACAAAAGACAAGTTTGGTCCCTAATCCATGCCCACCCCTGTGTGCTGAAGCAGACTGGGATTACAATTCTGGGTCATTCAGTGGCTTTTAACTCCTGCTAGGGTGCTGGGGAACCGGAGGCAATGGGGACACAGGAGGGGGTGCAGAGGAGGAGGTGAGCAGTCCGAAGCTGCTCAGGCAGGCAGGCCCCTCATTCAAGAGCTCTGTGCTGAGGTTAGACGGCTGGGCACCTGCCATCTCCACCTGTCCTGGAGCTCTGAGGGTGCATGGGACAGCCTGTGGTGCCGTCCAGAGGACACTGGCACCTCAGTGACCATCTCCCAGCCAGAAAGATCCAGACTGTGGACTCAGCACTCACTAGCATGTAATTAAAAGAGACAATAAGTCAGAAGAGGAAAGACTATATAGTTAAATACTGAGTTGACCAAAAAGTTCACCTGACTGAAGTTCAAAGACCAAAGTTCAAAGACCAAAATGAACTTTTTGGCCAACCCAATACATTATAACTTTAAAAGTCTCTATGAAGAAAGAGACTATAAATATAGCTAGAAAGCAAGCCACAGCTAAAGATAATTGCAACTTATTTCACTGACAAACGATCAATACCTTTGCTTATAGATGGTGATTGGTAAGGATAAAGATTTTACCCTTAAAAAATTTTTATCCTTTATAAAATCTTTATCCTTACAAATCCTTACAAATCAATGATTTAAACACACCCACTCGCACAACCCAGAAGAGGGAGCCTGAAGTGCCAAAAAATACATGAAATGATGCTCAGGCCCTTTAGTATTCAAGAGGTCAGCAAATGATATCAGGAGGTAGAGGGTGGTTAAGAACTTATGCTGGCTAAGCCCCAGAAATAACAACAATAACAGACTGAGCAGGAGAAATGCCCCTCTCACACTTATGTATAATCTCAGGAAGTGTGGGAAGGAAGGACCTCCCTGCTCCCCTCCAGATACCTCTTCAAGGATATAATGAGATTTTCTTTCTTTTTAAAAAGAAAAAAAAAAAAACCTGACCAGCCACGGTGCACGGTAAGTCCCTTCAGTCGTTTCCGACTCTTTGCAACCGCGTGGACCGCAACCCAGGGACTGAACCCAGGTCTCTGTGCTGCACTGACAGGCAGGTTCTTTGCCACTAGTGCCACCTGGGAAGCCTGAAGCAGCCGCGGCAAAATTTCATATTTAAGAAACTTGTGTGGTGGGCACATGTATGTTACTTTCTAAATTTTTTTCTTTTTTGCATGCTTGAAACCTTGTACAATTTTTATAGAGCTCATAAATGATGAAAAACGAATGAAATGATGACATTAAAAACAAGGATGGGGTCAGAAGAGAACACCAGGGTGCAAAAGTAATTCCCTTGGGGCACAGACCCGGGGAGCAGCGGGCAGAGGCAGCCTCCCCCCCCACTCCAGCCGCCCTGTACCTTGCTTCATTCCCTGGGTTATTCATGACCAGAAGGCAGTGGCACCCCATTCCAGTACTCCTGCCTGGAAAATCCCATGGACGGAGGAGCCTGGTAGGCTGCAGTCCATGGGGTCGCTAAGAGTCGGACACGACTGCACGACTTCACTTTTCACTTTCATGCATTGGAGAAGGAAATGGCAACCCACTCCAGTGTTCTTGCCTGGAGAATCCCAGGGACGGGTGGGCTGCTGTCTCTGGGGTCGCACAGAGTCGGACACGACTGAAGCAACTTAGCAGCAGCAGCAGCAAGGGGGCCTTTCTCCTGCCCAGTCTAGAGCCAGTTTGGGGGACCCACAACTTATGTTTCAACTATACTGACTCTGACAACAGGCCAGAAAGACTGAAGTTTAAAATTGGGGGTATTAATGTCTCACCTTCACATTAACCAAGTCCTGATGTTAATAAGAATATTCATTACTTATGATAAATGCGGACACTTGGAAAGGGCATGACCTAAGTGTTTATCATTCATTACAGACTGCCCTGCAGAAACAAGACTTTCATTTAAATTTCCTGAGGTTGGGTTTGCCTCCATTTCTGATATTTAAAAAAAGAAAAAATTCACTGTGAATACAAATCAGTTCAGGTTGAGTTAAAGGTAATTCTATTACTTTCCAAAATGTCAAAGATTCGTGCTTTTGTATCCCATGAGATACCTGATCACAGCAATGTACATTTCTTTGTGATGGCGATTAAGTGCAAGTAGCAAGAACCCATAATTTTAGGCTTGAGGTTGACTCAGCTGGGCAAAAATATTTAGTTTTCCTTTGCTCTTTCTATTGGGTTCACATAATGAATTAAATGCAGGGCTCTCTTTCTTGATTATTGCTTTAGAAAGAAACTGTCATGCTTCATTACTCATTTTCAAAAAGAGATGATAGCATGTTTTATTATAGGATTCTTATGTATTGCTAATATCTAGAAAACTCAGCAGATTAATTCTCTCTATACAAGGAGGAATGATTGAGTGAACTGGATATCTATAAAAGTCCATCAGTCGTGACCTGAAAACTTTATAGAAGAGGGCACACAAGGACCCAAAGAGAAAAATATAAATCTGACATCAGAGACATAAAATTATACCCAGAGGTTTATCTGAGATTGATCGAAGAACCATAGTGTTCAATAGGTAATTTTTTTAATACTAAGTACTATAAATTACTTAGGAGGTGGAAGACATGGAAAAAATAGCTTAAAATATACTCTGAGATATATACGGCACTTTAAATTTTAAAAGCTGAATTATTTATAGCTTCTGAGCACACACAAAAGCCAGACTTACACAAAATTTCAGATTTAAGTTTTGATGAGTCTCTGATAAAATATGACATCAGTGTCACGGGACAAGTTCTAAACCTCAGGAAACTTAGGACAGTGGACAGCTTTTTGTTTCCCCAGCATGCTATTCTGACTCACCCTTGAGAGAAGTCCATCCATGGGGTTCAAGTAAAGTGAACCCTTACTTGCATAAGATGCTGGGTATCGCACACTGGGCCCTCCAACTCTCATCTCTAACCTTCCCCACCCTGCTCTGAGCCCTGGGAAGCTGACTAGTCTCACCTGTGTTAACAGCTCCCCAGCACTCTGGCTTCCAGTTGGCCAGGCCCCACAGGAGTCAACAGTAGGAGAAAAAAGGCAGGAGGAAAGTGAAGTCAAAGAGTTTATTCTCCAGCAGGTGCCACAGCCAAAGTCCTCATCTCCTCTCAGGAGATGCTCCCAGCTTCCAAAAAGTGCCCTCTCTTTGCTCTGCAGGCATAGGGACGAGGACAGCAGCCTGGGGTACTGTGTCATCCCTTGCTGGTTTCCCTACACCCTGCCCTGTACCACCACAAATGATCCATTGATGAGCCATCCATTTCTTTCCAAGTTCCTGGCTAACATCCTTGATCCTCCCCTTTCAGCTTCACCAGCAGGCTAAGCCCTGGAAGTTCTAGACCAAGATCATCCAAACAGTTGGGGCTCCTAGTAAAGAGACAGACTCTCTTGACTGCTGTAAGAAGCAATAAACAGGTTTGGGTCACATTTTGGAAGAAAACTCTAGTAAGAGAGCATAGAAAGATTAAGAAGAAGACAAAACTAGAGACAGAAGGAGTCGTTATTGTTTTGTTTTTCTTCATGGCTACAGGCCAAGTTGGCTTCCTTGGTAGCTCAGATGATAAAGAATCTGCCTGTAATTCAGGAGACCCAGGTTTGATCCCTGGGTTGGGAAGACCCCTGGAGAAGGGAATGGCTACCCATTCCAGTAGTCTTACCTGGAGAATTCCATGGACAGAGGAGCCTAGAGGGCATAACAGTTCATGGGGTCACAAAGAGTCAGACACAACTGAATCACTAACACTTTCACACACGCTCAGTACTATGCTACAGGGTTCCCTGGTGGCTCAAATGGTAAAGAATCCGCCTGCAATGTGGAGACCTGGACTCAATCCCTCGGTTGGGAAGATTCCCTGGAGAATGGAATGGCTACCCACTCCAGTATTCTTGCCTGGAGAATACCCAGGGACAGAGGAGCCTGGCGGGCTACAGACCCTGGGGTCACAAAGAGTCACTCACAGCTGAGCAATTTTCACTTTCAAGTACTATGCTAGGTCTTAAGAAGGCAACACAAGCAAAAACTGTGGAGTCAAGAGTCTAAAGAACTAATTGACTCTTAGTGAAGTCTCTCAGTCGTGTCCGACTCTTTGCGACCCCATGGACTGTAGCCTACAAGGTTCCACCATCCATGGGATTTTCCAGGCAAGAGTACTGGAGTGGGGTGCCATTTCCTTCTCCCGGAGATCTTCCTGACCCAGGGATTGAACCCAGGTCTCCCTCATTGTAGGCAGACGCTTTACCGTCTGAACCACAGGGAATGGACTTCATTGGGAGCATTAATACCATTCGCAAAGTCATCCCAGATTTAAATGTCCAATGGGATTTTGGGACATTTGGGTTTATTTACCTCAGGTCATATTTAGATAGACCAGAATAACCCAGTTTTGGAGGTACAGTTCTCCTGCAGTCATTCCAGCAATGATGCACTGTCTAATTTAATCTTCATGACAGCGGGAAAAGGAAGGTTTTGTTATTACCCCAATTTTACAGAAGGGGACACTAAGGCTTCAAATCACACAACCAAAAAGTGATAGGGCTACACTTCACACTCCAGCAATTCTGATCCCCATCCTCCATATCTTACATTTTTTTCTCACCGAAGTAGAGTTTGTTTACAATGTTATATTAGAAATTAGGACTGCAGCCTTACCACTGGGGAAATTAATTAAACCCTGGGCTCCTGGCTGACAAGCAGGCACACTCACCACTATACTAACAGGGTAGACATTCCCGCCCTCCATATCTCAGCCTCTATCCTACAGTTGCTGATGTTCAGTCGCTCAGTTGTCTCCAACTCTTTGCAATCCCATGGGCTGCAGCACTCCAGGCTCCTCTGTCCTCCACTATCTCCCAGAGTTTGCTCAAACTCATTGAGTCATTGAGTCCATTGAGTCAGTGATGCCATCCCACCATCTCATCCTCTGTCTCCTCCTTCTCCTCCTGCCTTCAATCTTTTCCAGCATCTGGGTCTTTTCCAATGAGTCAACTCTTTGCATCAGGAGGCCAAAGTATTGGAGCTTCAGCTTCAGTATGAGTCCTTCCAATGAATATTCAGGGTTGATTTCCTTTAGAATATAGTACTATAATCTTTTTTCATAATTATCTAATGCAACCAAAATGGAATCTTCTAATCACTTAAAAATTAACTATACCAAGAAATGATTGGTAGAAAAATGGTAAAACCCCATACCATTCATACCTCAGAAAACATTATCAAAATTAACAGTCGTGCATATTTCAATATTAACATATCAAACCAAGGTGTAACTTATACCATTCCAGGAATATTGTCACATATATCTCAACAAAGCATTCCTAATATGGAGTTCTAGCACTTTTGGGGGAAATTCTCGTCTCTTTTTTTTATTGTACCCAGAATATCATGGACACAGCTGGAGGCGCTCCAGTTCAATCAGGTATTAGCACTTGGTGTTCAGCTGACACTTCATTATCACTAGTTAAGAGTGAGCTACCCCACATTTTTAATGAGTACATACAATATTTTCTTTTATTATTTGTACTTACCATCAAACCATGGTATTATAAAGCACGGCCCACTAGGGTTTTAGTAAGACGTGTGCATTTAGCTTTGATCAGAGCAGCTTTCCCTGCACCTGCTTCTCATCGGACAGGATAGGGACTCCCTGACTTGTCACCAGAAGGCAAACAACATGTGATTGGGAGTGTCTCACTTTACTCAGATGTCCAGTGGTTAAGAGTGAAGGTGTAGTCTAGTGACAGAGAAGGAACTAGGTCCAATTAGGAAGGAGAGGGAGATGTTTCCGACACAAGCCTTGGAAATAATGCAAGAACTTAGAAAGGACACTGGCCTGGGAGAGATGTCATAACTACAGGCAACTGCTCACCATTGGCATTGTCTGCGCTGGACTCTTGGGGTGCCTGAGAGGCACAAAACAGTGTACCAGGAAATATGAAAAACTGGCTGTTTGGACTAAATTGGGTAGTTATCAAATAGACAATAAGTGGCCCTAACGGGCATGCACACGCGCACACTTGCGCCTCCTGGAGGAAATAAGTCAGAGCCCAAGTGAGCAAAATGAAGTTGGGCAACAGCCCAGGGCGATGGGTGTGAAATAGCAAAGGCACATGAAATCAGAAACGGGCAGGAAGGAGATGGTAACGGTTCCGCACAGGCTTCGGGACTAAGACAAAATACTTGGAGAGCCAGTGTGAGTCACCAGCATGGAGGAGGGCAACACTTGTAAAGAAATCCATCCTGGTCCAAAAATCTCTTACTTCCTAGGACATGGTTGACCTAGATCTGCAGACAGACAGACCTGCTGAAATGAGGAGTCTGGGAGACTTAAAACATGGCCTTACACTAAGATTACTTTGCATTTACCGCCCCTTTCTTTATCCCAGGGACCCTTCAATCCTTTCCCCTCTCTCCCTCAGTACCATACTCCATTACTCACATTAGCTATCTACAGTGACCTGTTTAACTGAGTGAGCATTCAGCACTTTACTTCTTTATATGCCAGGTGTACACAGTCTAGATCCAATTTTTAGCCTGAAGAAGGATTTCATTATGATCTACCTGAAATAACTAGCCAGGGTTTGCCAATTACCAGGCAATGGAAATTCAGCACCAAGAGAGGCTTACGAAAGAAAACTTCCTCTAAAAAATTAAGCTGAAACCAAAACACTACTTTAGACCATCAAAAAGATGTGATGGCTAATTTTCTGTGTCAACCTCACTGGCCATGGGGAGTTCAGGTTAAACAATATTTCTGGGTGGGTTTGTGAAGGTATTTCCACATGAGACCAGAAACCATATTGCCAACATCTGCTGGATTATAGAAAAAGCAAGAGAGTTCCAGAAAAACATCTACTTTTGTTTTATTAACTATATCAAAGCCTTTGTCTGTTTAGAACACAACAAACTGTGGAAAATAAAGAGATGGGAATACCAGACCATCTCACCTGCCTCCTAGAAACCTGTATGTAGGTCAAGAAGCAACAGTTAGAACCAGACATGGAACAACAGACTGGTTTCAAATTGGGAAAGGAGTACTTCAAGGCTGTATATTGTCACCCTGCTTATTTAACTTATATGCAGAGCACATCATGAGAAATGCTGGACTGGAAGAAGCACAAGCTGGAATCAAGATTGCTGGGAGAAATATCAATAACTTCAGATATGCAGATGACACCACTCTTATGGCAGAAAGCGAAGAGAAACTGAAGAGCCTCTGGATAAAAGTGAAAGAGGAGAGTGAAAAGTTGGCTTAAAACTCAGCATTCAAAAAACAAAGATTATGGCATCTGGTCCCATCACTTCATGCCAAATAGATGGGGAAACAGTGGAAACAGTGTCAGACTTTATTTTTCTGGGCTCCAAAATCACTACAGATGGTGACTGCAGCCATGAAAGTGAAAGACACTTGCTCCTTGGAAGAAAAGCTATGACCAACCTAGACAGCATATTAAAAAGCAGAGACATCACTTTGCCGACAAAAGTCCATCTAGTCAAAGCCATGGTTTTTCCAGTAGTCATGCATGGATGTGAGAGGGACTATAAAGAAAGCTGAGTGCCCAAAGAATTGATGCCTTTGAATTGTGGTGTTGGAGAAGACTCTTGAGAGTCCCTTGGACTGCAAGGAGATCCAACCAGTCCATCCTAAAGGAGATCAGTCCTGAATATTCATTGGAAGGACTGATGCTGAAGTTGAAACTCCAATACTTTGGCCATCTGTTGTGAAGAACTGACTCATTGGAAAAGACCCTGATGATGGGAAAGATTGAAGGTGGGAGGAGAAGGGGACAGCTGAGGATGAGATGGTTGGATGGCATCACTGACTCAAACAGACATGAGTTTGAGCAAGCTTCAGGAGATGGTGAAGGACAGGGAAGCCTGGAGTGCCGCAGTCCATGGGGTTGCAAAGATTTGGACACGACTGAGCGGCTGAACAACAACAACTTAATTTTTAAGAAAGATACCCAACTGCAGTCTCTGGAATGTAAATGGTAATAAAATGAAATAGGTCCTGCCTATCACAATGTAAAACATCTATTTCTGCTTTATTGACTATGCCAAAGCCTTTGACTGTGTGGATCACAATAAACTATGGAAAATTCTGAAAGAGATGGGAATACCAGACCACCTGATCTGCCTCTTAAGAAATCTGTATGCAGGTCAGGAAGCAACAGTTAGAACTGGTCATGGAACGACAGACTGGTTCCAAATAGGAAAAGGAGTACGTCAAGGCTGTATATTGTCACCATGTTTATTTAACTTATATGCAGAGTACATCATGAGAAATGCTGGACTGGAAGAAACACAAGTTGGAATCAAGATTGCCGGGAGAAATATCAATAACCTCAGATATGCAGATGACACCACCCTTATGGCAGAAAGTGAAGAGGGGCTAAAAAGCCTCTTGATGAAAGTGAAAGTGGAGAGTGAAAAGGTTGGCTTAAAGCTCAACATTCAGAAAACGAAGATCATGGCATCTGGTCCCATCACTGCATGGGAAATAGATGGGGAAACAGTGGAAACAGTGTCAGACTTTGTTTTTCTGGGCTCCAAGATCACTGCAGATGGTGACTGCAGCCATGAAATTAAAAGACGCTTACTCCTTGGAAGGAAAGTTATGACCAACCTAGATAGCATATTCAAAAGCAGAGACATTACTTTACCAACAAAGGTTCGCCTAGTCAAGGCTATGGTGTTTCCTGTGGTCATGTATGGATGTGAGAGCTGGACTGTGAAGAAGGCTGAGCGCCGAAGAATTGATGCTTTTGAACTGTGGTGTTGGAGAAGACTCTTGAGAGTCCCTTGGACTGCAAGAAGATCCAACCAGTCCATTCTGAAGGAGATCAATCCTGGAATTTCTTTAGAAGGAATGATGCTCAAGCTGAAACTCCAGTATTTTGGCCACCTCATGCGAAGAGTTGACTCATTGGAGAAGACTCTGATGCTGGGAGGGATTGAGGGCAGGAGGAGAAGGGGACGACAGAGGATGAGATGGCTGGATGGCATCACTGACTCGATGGATGTGAGTCTGAGTGACCTCCGGGAGCTGGTAATGGACAGGGAGGCCTGGCGTGCTGCGGTTCATGGGGTCGCAAAGAGTTGGACACGACTGAGCGACTGATCTGATCTGATCTGATCACAATGTCCAGAATTTTCCATAAACCCACTCTGCTGTGGTTGCCAAACTCCTGTTTTTTGTCAATCCCAAGTTAGACACGAGGCCAGAAAGCCTTCAGGCAACACACACAGAGACAGACTACTAGCAGCCAGGTAAACTGAAGAAATGGTGAAAATTATTGATTTTATAGATGCAAATACTAGGAAACTTAAAAGTTATGCCTAGTGTGAGGGAAAGAACTTTAAATAGTTGCATTTAGATTTATTATTTTAAAAAGTAGACAAAACGGGGTCCATATATAGTAAAATCAATAGATAAAGCCAATACACGTTAATATCCAGACTGCAATTGAGATTATTTTTCAAATAAGAATTCCACTGAGGACTTCCCTCATGGTCCAGAGGCTAAGAATCCACCGACTGATGCAGGAGACATGGGTTTCATCTCTGGTCCAGGAAGATCCCACAGGCTGCAGGGCAACTCAGTCCGTGCACCTCAACCCAGCCTGTGCCCTAGAGCCTGGGAGCCTCAAGAATCACGCTGTGCAATGAAGAGTTCCTCGCAACTAAAGAGAACCCAAGCATAGCAAGAAGACCTAGCGCAGCCATAAATAAATTTTTTTTTTATAAAAAGAATTTCATTGCTAGGGTACCTACTAAGAGATATGTAAGGGAATCTATAAAACAATACCACCACAAACCTGTTCAATTGCAAGGTGATAGTAATCCTCTGAGCTAATACAAAAGCTACAGATATAATTCCAAGCTGTACACAGTAATGAAACACCACAAAATAAAATGACTGCTCGTTTCCTGTACACTTTTTCCTAATGCGTTTGGCCATCTGCCCCCAGTATCCTTGATGTCACTGGAGAAATAGGACAACAGCCAAGAAAAGTCACAACCATCGCCGGTTTCCTAATGCAGCATTTCCTGTCTGAAGAATGAGTTTTCAAGGGTCTTTCCGGGGAGTGGAGTAATTAGCTCTGAGATCCAGAACTTACGGCTACTCCAGGCTCGATTATACACCTCTTTGGCTGAAACTATGAACACTGTAATATTATCTTCAGGCATCTCGGGGACCTGGAGACTTCATAAAATGAGAGCTCTTCAGAGGTCAAGTGCAGCATAAATCTCCTTAAGCTTGCAGCACTTGTTCCAAAATGTAAGCTATTATAAATAATCCATGGAAAACTGACCCACGTGCTCAAATGACATTTGTTGAGGATTTAAACGTCTTTGCCATTGTAATTCAAGGAGGGTCTCAGTATAGTCAGGCAAAATGCACACGTCAGAGACAGGAAGAACAAGAGTGACAGCTCTAGAAGATTGGAAAGAAAAAATTGATCATGCATTTAGAGAAGGTTCATCAACGTGTTCTTCATGGAATTTAAAGTCCAGGCAGAAAGGACTACTCCCCTCCTCTATGAAGTCTTGCAGGAAGTAGCTTGAAAAGGACCCCTGATGCCATGTTGCATGCTAAGTTGCTCCAATCATGTCCAGCTCTTTGCAATCCCATGGACTGTAGCCCACCAGGCTCCTCTGTCCATGGGATTCTTTAGGCAAGAATACTGGAGTGGGTTGCAATGCCCTCCTCCAGGGGATCTTCCCGACCCAGGGATCAAACCCATGTCTCTTATGCCTCCTGCATGGCAGGGAGGTTATTTACCACTAGTGCCACCTGGGAAGCCCGATGACATGTTACACTTCAAGAAAACATCATTGGCACTCTTAATATATGCAGCTGCTGTTTCTCTAGACCTTGGCTTCCCTGAGCCCTCCTGAACATATTTCAACTTATGTTCAAGTCACCACTGACCATTCTCCATGTCCTACTCTAGCTTTTAAAATACCCATTAGCTTTCTAGTGAGGAGATCCTACTGAGTCTATTCTCTGTGCTGAGAGAGATATTTTATATTAGGACAACGTTCTTTCAAAGCTGACTGGTGTATTATATTTTTGACTGATGCAGCTCTAAGCTTCTGTCTTTCGTTTGCCTGGCCTGACAGTTTAATTATCAGCTCTTCTTCCAAATGCAACTGATCAGAGCTTCTCACTCGAGGATTCCATAATTGGTTAGGATATACCTCAGTAATTTTAACTACCTGCCTCACCTCCTGTTATAGAAAAACTCATAAGCCGCTCAAGAGCTCTAAACAGTCCTGTATTCACCATGCCGTCTCCTTTACTATAAGGAGCATCGCTCCACTCCATTTAACTCCCATCAGTGACACATCTTGAGATTTACGCTCTAGGTAGTTCCCTTATCTCCCACTTCACACGCACGGCCTGCTTAATGGTGAGCTGAGCTTTCTACCAAAAGTTATTAAGTGACTTGTTTACCTTCACACTTCTGAAGAAATGACCCAGTATTTTGCTCAGGTGCCAATCACATCCCAAGAAACTGCTTTTTTTTTCCCCCTTTGAATGTGGAATGTTTCTCTTCTGATTGAATTCAGACTATTATCAGCAGACTACCAACAAAGTTTGGAGCAAGATGTTTAAGAGATATGGAAAGCATCCAGAAGAAAGTAATGAAAATAAATAAAAGGTTCCAAAACAAAACTGATAAAAGGATAAGTGAACAAAACGTCTGAGGATGAATCCCGTATGCTACCTGCTTCATCAGTGCAAAAATGTTGTGTGCTTATAAACATTCATTTACCTAAATCACTTAGTATCTGTTCACTTAGAAAGCAGAGACATTACTTTGCCAACAAAGGTGCGTCTAGTCAAGGCTATGGTTTTTCCTGTGGTCGTGTATGGATGTGAGAGTTGGACTGTGAAGAAAGCGGAGCGCCAAAGAATTGATGCTTTTGAACGGTGGTGTTGGAGAAGACTTTTGAGAGTCCCTTGGACTGCAAGGAGATCCAAACAGTCCATCCTAAAGGAGATCAGTCCTGGGTGTTCTTTGGAAGGAATGATGCTGAAGCTGAAACTCCAATACTTTGGCCACCTCATGTGAAGAGCTGACTCATTAGAAAAGACTCTGATGCTGGGAGGGATTGGGGGCAGGAGGAGAAGGGGATGAGATGGCTGGATGGCATCACCAACCTGACGGACTTGAGTTTGAGTGAACTCTGGGAGTTGGTGATGGACAGGGAGGCCTGGTGTGCTGCAATTCATGGGGTCACAAAGAGTCAGACATGACTGAGCAACTGAACTGAACTGAACTGATAACATATTTTATTCCTATAAAGCCAAAATTATTTTTGTACAAGTTTATGTCCAAAGAAAGGCAATGCCAAAGAATGCTCAAACTACCGAACAATTGCACTCATCTCACACGCTAGTAAAGTAATGCTCAAAATTCTCCAAGCCAGGCTTCAGCAATATGTGAACCGTGAACTTCCTGATGTTCAAGCTGGTTTTAGAAAAGGCAGAGGAACCAGAGATCAAATTGCCAACATCCGCTGGATCATGGAAAAAGCAAGAGAGTTCCAGAAAAACATCTATTTCTGCTTTATTGACTATGCCAAAGCCTTTGACTGTGTAGATCACAATAAACTATGGAAAATTCTGAAAGAGATGGGAATACCAGACCACCTGATCTGCCTCTTAAGAAATCTGTATGCAGGTCAGGAAGCAACAGTTAGAACTGGTCATGGAACAACAGACTGGCTCCAAATAGGAAAAGGAGTACGTCAAGGCTGCATATTGTCACCATATTTATTTAACTTATATGCAGAGTACATCATGAGAAATGCTGGACTGGAAGAAACACAAGTTGGAATCAAGATTGCTGGGAGAAATATCAATAACCTCAGATATGCAGATGACACGACTCTTATGGCAGAAAGTGAAGAGGGGCTAAAAAGCCTCTTGATGAAAGTGAAAGTGGAGAGTGAAAAGGTTGGCTTAAAGCTCAACATTCAGAAAACGAAGATCATGGCATCTGGTCCCATCACTGCATGGGAAATAGATGGGGAAACAGTGGAAACAGTGTCAGACTTTGTTTTTCTGGGCTCCAAAATCACCGCAGATGGTGACTGCAGCCATGAAATTAAAAGACGCTTACTCCTTGGAAGGAAAGTTATGACCAACCTAGACAGCATATTCAAAAGCAGAGACATCACTTTGCCAACAAAGGTTCGCCTAGTCAAGGCTATGGTCTTTCCTGTGGTCATGTATGGATGTGAGAGCTGGACTGTGAAGAAGGCTGAGCGCCGAAGAATTGATGCTTTTGAACTGTGGTGTTGGAGAAGACTCTTGAGAGTCCCTTGGACTGCAAGAAGATCCAACCAGTCCATTCTGAAGGAGATCAATCCTGGAATTTCTTTGGAAGGAATGATGCTAAAGCTGAAACTCCAGTATTTTGGCCACCTCATGCGAAGAGTTGACTCATTGGAGAAGACTCTGATGCTGGGAGGGATTGAGGGCAGGAGGAGAAGGGGACGACAGAGGATGAGATGGCTGGATGGCATCACTGACTTGATGGGTGTGAGTCTGGGTGATCTTCGGGAGCTGGTGATGGACAGGGAGGCCTGGCGTGCTGCGGTTCATGGGATCGCAAAGAGTCGGACACGACTGAGCGACTGATCTGATCTGATCTGATCTGATGTCTCAAATTAACTGTGCCCAATCATTAAGATAAATGAATATAAAAATGCAAATTCATGTGCCAATATGCATGAATACAAGCTCCTAAAAAAGTATGATTGTTTTTCATTGCTTTAGGTGTTAGCGTGTTGCCTTGTCAGATTAACACTGCTGCAGAATTTAAATTCTAAGCTTCATTAAAAGTATACTCAAGTGTTTGTTCCCCTTTAGCTCACAGTTTAGAAAAAAGCATCATGATCAAATACTGCTGTTGCACAAAAAATACACACAAAGCACAACTACTGAACAAAACATCGTTCTCTAATAGCATCACCTTAAGTGCTGGACCTCAACTCAATGGAGCAAATTGTGTTTTAACAATAAAATAATAATGTTGCCATCCTAGAATTGCCAAACATTTATGACTTTGAATGCATTTTACACATCTGAAATAATAATCATTACCCTCATTTTCTACACGATAACCTTCAGTCCATGTTAAGTACTTTAAAATTCAAACTCTCTGCTGCCAATTACTGCACTTGTCTTTGGCAACATCAAGTCTAGAAGCCACGAAAAATATGTTTGAATGACTCAGCCAGGTTTTAGGGATAGAAAGGGAGGCTATAAATACATCTTTGCTGCCTCCACCAAAATACTACTTTTCTCTAAACTTATTAACTTGAGAATTTCATTGTTTAAAGGCTTAGCAGGTCAGCTATAGCACTGTTAAGTGACTGTGGCCCCACTACTGAGCAGAATACTTGGGCACTGTGACACACAGAGACGGGGGGAGGAAGCATAGATGGAACAGTTGAATGCTTTGGAAAGAGTAGGGGCTCAGGGCTGAGAGCCTGAGTTTATTAAGTGAACTCACATTACTACGTTTACAAACATCTTACCTCTTGCCTCGTCTCCTCGTCTGCAAGCTGAAGCTCACATCTACCTTGCACAGCTAGGTCAGGAAATCTATATAGCAAACATCACACATCTGGAAAATAGCTCCCCAATTTAATGTTAGTTCCCTCCTTCCAGCTCCCTATCTTCAAAGGTCTTACAACCATGGGGGAAGGAAAGATTATGATAGATAGAGAGAAAAATCTTCAAGTAAATCTCTACCTTTTATCAAAACATGTTCACGCAGATTAACTACTTAAAGGTTTGAAATGAACTCACTAAAAGTAACTAGAAAAAAATCAAGGTTGCAATCATTCTTGATTTAGAATGATCTTATCATTCTGGAATTAAGAACTCTTTCCTCAAGCTGAATAGGGAAAGTAAAACTAAAAAAACAAAAAACATGTATACAATCAATGCTGTAAAAATAAATATTGGGCTTATCATGTAGCTCAGCTGGTGAAGACTTCACCTGCAATGCAGGAGACCCCAGTTAGATTCCTAGGTTGGCAAGATCCACTGGAGAAGGGATAGGCTACCCACTCCGGTATTCCTGGGCTTTCCTGGTGGCTCAGCTGGTAAAGAATCCAACTGCAATGCAGGAGACCTGGGTTATTTCCACAAGCACAACTTTAAATTCTCGAAGTCAAACCACTACCATATTGTAATCAGCCTCCAATTAAAATAAATTATTTTTAAAAAATATAAAAAGCAAACTGGGAAAAATTATCTGCCCTACAAATTACAAAGAGATAGTTTAGTATATAAAATGCTCTACAAAAGCAATGATAAAAAGATGAGCACCTTTTAGGGAAAAAATGAGCAAAGAACACGAAAGGTAATTCACTCAACATCCAACAAACATTTGAGCTCTTCTGTGTGTCAAGCACTCTTCTAGGAATTGAAGATAGAAAAGAAACAAAAGAGATGAACATCTCAACCTGTATGAGCTGCTCTTCTAGTAAACACAGAATAAATACAAGTGGGAAAACAAAAACCTAAGCAATGAAGGGAATGTAAATTATAACGAGTTCCCACTTCTCTTGGCAAAGATTAAAATATTTTGTAGAGGGCAGTAGAACAAAATGTTTTAGAACCTTGAAAGACTGCACACTAATTTCCCAGAAATTCCTCTCCTAAGGAAATCTATGAAGATACAGGTCTAAGGATACATAATTTATAAAAAACTGAAAATAACCCAAACATTTACCTAGATGTTGATTCTATAAATTACAGACAGTCCATACAATGAAATGCAATACAAGCATTAAAAAATCATAGCATTAACAAAGTATGTCCACAAAAAGCGGGTGTCAAAAGTATGTATATTACATGGTACAATGTTTGTGTTTAAATATATGTGTGTAGATTCAGATATCTTTAAGCATAAAAAAGAATCTTGAATGATTATACATAAAAATATTAACAGCAGGGACTTCCCTGTTGGTCCCATGGTTAGGAATCTGCCCACTAAGGCGGAAGACTTAGTGGGGTTCGATCCTTGGTCCAGGAAGATCTCACATGCCTCAGAGCAACAAAGCCCACTAGCAGCAACTACTGAGCCCACATGCCTAGTGCCATGCTCTGCAACAAGAGAAGGCATGGCAATGAGAAGCCCGTGCATCTCAGTGAGAGAGTAGCCCCCGCTTGTCACAATTAGGAAAAGCCCGCACACAGAAATGAAGACCCAGTGTAGCCAAAAAATAAATAAATAAAATATTAACAGCAGATATCTTTGGATGGAGAGCTGACAGGTGTTTTTATGATCAAAAAATTCTAAAACTATTTGCACTGGAATTTTTTTTAAACTAAAAAAAAAAAAAAGATGGACAACAGCACACACATTCCTGGAAGAACTACACTCAGAGAGTTAAGAATCCACTATGTAGTCTGAAGAACCAATACCCAGAGGTGCCATATCCCTCTCCTCTTTTCTGGCAAGCAAAAGATGCCTTTGCCATAACCGATTCATGGGAAACACCAGACTTTGGGGACAACAGAAGAGTCTGTGCTCTCAATAAGATTTCCAACTGGAAGAAAAAGATCCCCCAGAGAACCAGCCAGTCAAGTTAAGTGAATATATAGTACCTGTGAAAACAGCTCTCCACTCCTGGCCGTTAAATATTCACCACATGGACCATAAAAGCCCAAGTAATTGAAACTGGAATGGCTTTTTATCCGTGGCACTCAATTTTTAATATATAAAATCCAGCTCTAAAATCCAATTTATGGAAATCTGTCACAACTAAATTACAGATCTCACAGTGGTCAGGGAGCATCTGTGCTCTCAGTCTCTTTAACCAGGAAGCAATAAAATTAATTATTTTTATTTCAAACTCATTTAACTTTCTGTCACCAGCAGTAACATTTATACCACATTCAGGAGTTCTTTCAGGGTTATCAGTGTTTCTGCCGAGGCTCTTCCCATTTCAATTTATCATCAACATAAAGCCCTTTTATCTCCAAAAATATGCATATCATATTCATAACTAAAGCATTTTTTAAAATGGCTCTTCTGACCCACCTCATTAACAGTACAAAATTCACTGGTCAAATACATATCATTAGCCAGTGAACTTCTATCCTTTTTGAAAAGCCATATATATACAAAGGATTTAATTCAAAGGTGACTTTTTTTTATTCTCCCAAAAAGGTGCTGCTGCTTTGCTGGGTAACATGCTTGATAGGTTGCTAGAAAGGAGAATTATTAGACAGCAGCAACATAAATTAAAAAGAGGGAGGAAAGCAAAAGAGATGGCTTCCCCTACATTTCCACCCATCTGTACTACATGGTCTGCGCACTGTTCCACCTCATGCTTGGCTTCTGCGAGGTGGAGGCACACCTGCACCGGAAGTGGGAGGAGCTAGAGCTTCCCTCTTCTCGCGAGTGAACTCGAGAGTAGATTCTGTGCGACCGACCAGGGTAAACTACGCTGATCCCAGAACATGCCTGATGTCCTCTTCACCAGCTCTCACGTCAAAATTTGTTAACTCAGTGACACCTGGGGGAGGCAGATTGGAGCTGGGAGACCCGGTCTCTGGTCCAAACTGGGGCATGTGTCCATCCAAGGATGTGATCTTGTTCTGTGGGCCTTGGTTTTCTTATCTGTCAAAGGAGCGGACCCGATCCGGATGCGAACTTGAATTTTTTTTTTTCCTACTTACAAATTGTGGCAAATCCAAAGCTATGCCTAAGATCTCCACAAATTTTCGGAGTGGTGGGAATTTGGGGGTCATGTTCCTGGCGTCACCTCTGGCTTGGAGCTTCTGCACCCAGATCAGCCCTGATGGGGATTTCTGAAAGTACCTCCTGTAGTTCGGCTAACTGGCCAAGACTGAGAACCGTGGCATGGAAGAGTCACCGCAGGCTCTCCTAGCTCTGACAGCAGGAGCTTGACTGATTCTTGATTTATTGAATTCATTGTTCAAAAAGATCTGGGAAAAGAAAGTTTGTCATAATGACCCAGATTAAAGACAGTTCACTTGAAAGAAGATGAGAGAACAAGAAAAAGACCTTCCAAGCAGAATCAAATGCGGAAATAGAGGTGGCTGCCTTCATGTCACATAGCAGAGGCTCCATGAATTGGTCTGCCCAAGTGGTCTGCAGGACACGACAGAGAAAATAAGCCTGGAAATGCCTCGGCTACTGCCCTTACCAGTCCCCCAGCTCAGACCATCCCAGTGGTTCCTCCTGTTCCTAGAATAACCCCACGTTGCAAACAGTATTCTTGATTTCTCCCAGGTTTCCCTCTGCTGCCCAATACCATGCCCCAGATCCCATACAACTGTTATCTTCCAGAATCCCCCAGTGCTAAAACTTTGAAAACTCATGCTGGTCTCTAACTTATCACAAGGTCTGGAAAAGAGGAACAGCACACACGGCGATACTGAGCTCACATGAAGATATGATCGTCTTCTGTCCTTTTCTGGGAAAACTCAGCAGAAACAAGGAAGGGAACTGGCCCAAACTATCAGCTCGCAAGGAAAATGTCCCACAAGGAAATAGCATTCTCAAAATAGGATTATCTGAGGAGAGCTTATTTACAAAGGTGCTGCTTATACAAAGGTGTGGCTAAGGCAACCAAAAGGGCTAGTGTAATAGCAACGGAGCTGAAGGACCAAGGAGAGGGAGCTGTAACTGGATATGTGTGTATTTTATATATTCTAGCAAATATTATATATGTACATACAATTTTATATAAATATGTTGTAATTATATTTATATCAATTTTATAAATTTTCATCATGTAATATACAATTATTTTATAATTTAATACATAATACACTATTATATGTGCTATATATTCCTCCATATTCATTGTGTATATATTTGTAGGTGGAGAAGGCAATGGCACCCCACTCCAGTACTTCTGCCTGGAAAATCCCATGGGTGGAGGAGCCTGGAAGGCTGCAGTCCATGGGGTCGCTGAGGGTCGGACACGACTGAGCGACTTCACTTTCACTTTTCACTTTTATGCATTGGAGAAGGAAATGGCAACCCACTCTAGTGTTCTTGCCTGGAGAATCCCAGGGGCGGGGGAGCCTGGTGGGCTGCTGTCTATGGGGTCGCACAGAGTCAGACACTACTAAAGTGACTTAGCAGCAGCATATATTTGTAGGGCTTCTCAGGTGGCTCAGTGATAATGAATCCTCCTGCCAATGCAGGTGGAGAAGGGAATGGCAACCCACTCCAGTGTTCTTGCCTGGAGAATCCCAGGGACTGAGGAGCCTGGTGGGCTGCCGTCTATGGGGTCGCACAGAGTCCGACACAACTGAAGTGACTTAGCATAGCCAATGTAGGGCACATAGGAGACCTAGGTTCAATCCCTGGGTCGGGAAGATCCACTAGAGAAGGAAATGGCCACCCACTCCAATATTCTTGCCTAGAAAACTCCATGGACCGAGCCTGGCAGGCTACAGTCCATGGGGTGGCAAAGGATCAGACAAGACTGACCATGCACAAACACACTCACAGTATACATGTATGTACAGGTACAAACATATTCTTGCTCAAAACAGACTCACTTACTTAGTGCTAACCTGGAAACCATGGTGGTATCTGATATTACCCACCACCAATACCTGAAGCAATGGCTTTCATAATTTAGACATTTCACATGGATCAACCCCATCTAGAGATTCAAACCTCAAATGTAAATATTTTGGACATAAGAATGGATAGCACATTCTTTGTTAATCCTAAGTGACTGATCAGTATACTGATTTCCTATTTATTATTTAAATACCAAGATAATACAAAAACATACAGACTTCCTTGAAAACTAAGCAACATGACATCAATAGTCATATCCTTTGATCAAGGTGAGTCAAGAATATCTTGATATAACCTTAAAAGTTGTATCTTAAAATTATGGACAGACAGTAACTGCCTGTCCATACATTGTTAGAGCTGGGAGTTTGTCCAGACTAGCCATATGTAAGGCCATCTGTGTGTCACCCTTGTTGTCGTTGTTCAGTTGCCAAGTCGTACCCAACTCTTTTGTGTAACACCCTTACTCGCTACCTAAATAAAGACTTTTGAATTTTCATGATGATGCTGCTGAATTCATGGCTTTAAAAGACACTAATCAAAATATATCACTCTTCCTTGCCATTCTCTATTTAAACTACCTATAAAAGAAATAAAAATCCCATTTCCAGACCTAAACTTTCCTGACCTTCAGATCCAAATATTTAACTGCCTGCTAGAACTTTCCCCCTTCCTTTCCATTTTCCTTTCCACACAGGCTGCAGTTGGTTCCTTATGTCTCTTTTACTCAACTGTAAGCTCCCCAAGGGCAAGGAAATTCCCTGCACCATCATCACCCCAGCACCCTCCTGGGTGCAGCACATATAACAGAAATCTAACAAACATTTGTTCAAGTAAACTTGATTCATAAACTTTCCTTCTCCAAAGGAGAAAATGACCACAATATTGGATATGAAATATAACACAAGCTGCCTACTAGAAATCTCAAAGTGGACACAGCTGTGCAAAAGAGAGGGTGGAGAAAAGAATGTTAAAGCCAGTGCTTTCTTGGAAACAATTCCAGGCTATTTCACCCATAAAGGGAAACCTAAGCATCTTTTAAAAGTGGAACCATTAAAAGAAAGAAAAGGCAAACAAGAGACGGAGAGAAAATACTTGCAATACACGTATCTGATAAAGGACCGGTATCCAAAATATACAAGGAAATTGTAAAATTCAACAGTAAGAAAACAAAAGTAAACAATTTACAAATGGGCAAAAGATCTAGATATCTCACCAGAGAAACTATACAGATGGTAAATAAGCATATAAAAAGATGTTCCACATTGTATGTCATTGGGAAAGTGCAAATTAAAACAACAATGCAATACAGCTGCACAGCAATCAGAAAGACCGAAATCCAACACGCTGACAACATCAAATGCTGACAAGGGTGTGGAGCAACAGGAACTCTGACATCCATTACTGGTGGGAATGCAAAATGATACAGACAGTTTGGAAGACAGCTGGGCAGTTCCTTACTCTTAGCACACAATCCAACAATCTTGCTCCTTGGTATTTACCCAAACGAGTTGAAAACACGTCCATACAAAAACCTGCACTCGAATGTTTATAGCAGCCTAATTCATAATTGCCAATAATTGGTGCAACAAAGATGTCCTTCAATAAGTTAATAAATAAGCTGTGATACACTGGATAATACCAGCAATAAAAAGAAATGAACTGTCAAGCCACAAAAAGACATGGAGGGACCGTAGAATGCATATTGCTAAGTTAAAAAGACAGATTGGAAAGGCTACATGTTATATGGTTCCAACTTTTAACTACATTCTGTTAAAAGCAAAACTACAGAGACAGTGGTTAACAGGAGTTTAAGAGGAAGAAAGAGTGAGGAATAGATGGAGCACAGGGGGTTTTTAAGGTGGTGAAATATGCTGTATGATGCTGTAATGGTAGCTATGTGTCATTTTACATTCATCAAAACCATCAACTATAAAACAAAGAGTGAGTCCTGATGTAAAATTCAGACTTGAGCTAATAATAATATATCAATACTGGTTCACCAATTGTTCTAATGTACCACATCAACATAAGAGGTTAATAATAAGGGAAACTGGGGCATAGGTGGGCGGAGCAGGGGAGCATAATACAGGTACTCTGAACTTCAGCTCTAATTTTTATATAAGTCCAAAACTTTTCTAAAAAATAAAGTTTATTCATTAATTTTTAAAAAAGAAATAGGACCAGAGACTTGGAATTCCCTGGTGGCTCAGATGGTAAAGCATCTGTCTACAATGCAGGAGACCTGGGTTCGATCCCTGGGTCGGGAAGATCCTCTGGAGAAGGAAATGGCAACCCACTCTAGTACCCTTGCTGGAAAATCCCATGGACGGAGGAGTGTTGTAGACTACAGTCCATGGGGTCGCAAAGAGTCGGACACGACTAAAAGACTTCACTTTCACTTTCAGGACCAGAGACGCTGTGTTTTCTGGCCCTCATCCACGGAGCTAGACTCTTCCCAACACACCCGTACGCACTCATGACCACATCACAGAGTTGGAGAAAAGTATTAGAAGGCCAAGTGGAAGGGAGTTACTTTAGGATGTCCTTCTCTAACTTCAATAACTAAGCCCTCATGGGAGGGGTCTCCCCAGAGCCAGGTGAGACTGAATGAATCGAGTGAGCAGGATGGAGAATGAAATGGTTACTGATGTTGTGGCTAGAAGTACCAGGGTAGGATACTTGGAAGACCTGTATCTATTCTAAGACAACAGCTACAAATTCAAGCCCTTTATTCCTCAGCATTTTTTTTTCTCTTTGGCTTCTCTAATACATATGTGTGCATGTGTGTGTGTGTGTTTAATACCTTCAGTCGTGTTCAACTTTTTGTGACCCCATGGACTGCAGCCTGCCAGGCTCCTCTGTCATGGGATTGTCCAGGCAAGAGTACTGGAGAAGGTTGCCATTTCCTCCTCCAGGGGATCTTCTTGACCCAGGGATTGAACCTGCATCTCTTACATCTCCTGCATTGACACTCAGGTTCTCTATCACCAGTGCCACCTAGGTAGCCGTCTAATACATATAAGCCTTCCTTTTATTACTTACAATATGACTATTCCTTTTCCTGTTACCTAGAGAAAGAACTTTCCGGACTCCTCAAAACAGCAGCATACTGGTTAGGGATGTGGGCCCTGGAGACAAAGAAACTTGAGTATGGGGACTTCCCTAGTGGTCCAAGGGAGGGGGCTTCCCATGCTACCAAGGGAGGGGGCGTAGGTTAGGTTCCTGGTCAGGGAACTAGATCCCACATGCCACAGCTAAAGATCCTGCATGCTGGAACCAAGGGCCAGAGCAGTCAAATAAATAACTAAATAAACTTGAGTCTGAAACTAGAGTTCAGTAACTCTGCCATTTTCTAGTTGTGCAACCTTGTAGAGTTTACTTAACTACCTTGCCTATAAGATGGATTCATCACAGTGCCTCCATCAGAGGAGGGAAATGAGATAATGCATGTAAAGAACTGAGTCCAATAACAGCTTAGAAGCAACAGCATAATAAGTAGAAGCTATTATATTTATTATTCCAAATCCTATACTTGTTCCCCAGTGCCATGAAGCCTCTTTGCAGCTGACAGATGGTAATGATTAATGCTGGAAAACAATCAAAGATATGGTCTCTGATGCTGTCACTTCTATCTCACAGCAAATGAATCTCATAGCATGCTAACCCTTCAGTCCATCACTTCTAAGTTACCCCAATCTACACTTCTCAAATTCTATATGTCTATATATTCCATATTCAAACCTCCATTTGGCAAAATCTATATCAAATCTGTCTTCCCACTTATACCTAGTAGTTGTTATTCAGTTGTTAAGTCATGTCCAGCTCTTTGTGACCCCATGGACTGCAGCACACCAGGCTTCCCTGTCCTTCAGTATCTCCTGGAGTTTGCTCAAACTCATGTCCATTGAGTCAGTTCAGTTCAGTTCAGTTCAGTCGCTCAGTCATGTCCGACTCTTTGTGACCCCATGAACTGCAGCACGCCAGGCCTCCCTGTCCATCACCAACTCCCAAAGTCCACCCAAGCCCATGTCCATCGAGCTGATGATGCCATCCAAGCATCTCATCCTGTCATCCCCTTCTCCTCCTGCCCTCAATCTTTCCCAGCATCAGGGTCTTTTCCAATGAGTCAGCTATTCTCATCAGGTGGCCAAAGTATTGGAGTTTCAGCTTCAACATCAGTCCCTCCAATGAACACCCAGGACTAATCTCCTTTAGGATGGACTGGTTGGATCTCCTTGCAGTCCAAGGGACTCTCAAGAGTCTTCTCCAACACCACATTGAGTCAGTGATACTATATAACCATCTCATCCTCTGCCACCCTCTTTTCCTTTTGCTTTCAATCTTTTTCAGCATCAGGGTCTTTTCCAATGACTCAGTTCTTCTCATCACGTGGCCAAAGTACTGGAGCTTCAGCATCAGTCCTTCCAATGTATATTCAGGGTTGATTTCCTTTAGGATTGACTGGCTTGATCTCCTTGCTGTTCAAGGGACTTTTAAGGGTCTTCTCTAGTACTACAATTCAAAAGCACCAATTCTCTGGTGCTCAGCCTTCTTTATGGTCCACCTTTCACATCCGCTGCTGCTAAGTTGCTTCAGTCGTGTCTGACTCTGTGTTACCCCATGGACTGCAGCCTACCAGGCTTCTCCGTCCATGGGATTCTCCAGGCAAGAACACTGGAGTGGGTTGCCATTTCCTTCTCCAATGCATGAAAGTGGAAAGTGAAAGAAGTCGCTCAGTCATATCCAACTCTTAGCAACCCCATGGACTGCAGCCTACGAGGCTCCTCCATCCATGGGATTTTCCGGGCAACAGTACTGGAGTGGGGTGCCATTGCCTTCTCCCTTCACATCCGTACATGACTACAAGTCATAGCTTTGACTATATGGACTTTCGTCAGCAAAATGATGTCTTTCCTTTTTCATACAATATCTAGGTTTGTCATAACTTTTCCTTTCAAGGAGTAAGCATCTTTTAATTTCCCTTATACCTTGTAGTAGCCACCTCAATCTATTTGAATAAAATCAGTAAATTTATATAATGTGTAAAGTGTATCAATAAAAGACAACTACAATAACCCCCTCAAATGTTATGAGAAGTGTTTACCCCAAGCAAAATGACAGAGGTAATTTTGTTTGCAAAGGTAAGTTTGTTCTCAACTTGTCCCTTTTCGGGGGCCCTCTCTCCCTCACCAGAGCCCTGTCGAGGCTAGATGCCTTGGTGAGGTGGTAGCTGGTAAATGTTTAAAATGCTGAACTTTCTGGAGATATCTGCTCATAAATAGGGCATTCTTAAGAACCAGAGGAGTCCTTGGATTTTAAGGGAACGATTAAGGATTTTAAGGAATCTAGCTCTTTAGGTCCTGCTTGGGAAAAATCTGGGACAAGAAAACTTTTCTGGTATTTTCTACATCCTGCCAACATGATTGTCTGTCTAAGGTTAACCTGTGAAATTTCACCAAAATATCTTAAAAGCCCAAGCCACCATAGCTAGGTTCACAAAAATTTCATTCCAGAACCATAGCACTGAAAATCTTCCCAAGATGTCATCAAATTAGTTCTATTTTGACCAAGATTTCTCCTAAACTCTCTGGCCGCACGGCTGGTGAGTTGACTCCAGAAGGGCCATAGATATTTGATTAAGCCAACAGGTGTTGCAGATTTATCTGGGGCCCACAAAGGCAATTAGACCAGCGGGGGAAGTCTGATTAACTTCATTATTGCTGGTGCTCAGCCAAGAAGAGAGTTGCCATACACAATATTAATGAAAGCCGTTCCAGAATAGGAAAATGCAAATAATGTTTCAGCTGCTGATTTTCTGTCACCAACCCAGCAAAGCTGAGTGAAATAGCAAATCTTTCTCTGCCAGTCACTTCAACGTGGCACAGTTGCCAGGCTTACCAAATGGAACTTAAAGCCATGTTTTATTGTTGCCTGTCTTACTCATTAACAATAGCAGGAGGACGATATTTCAAAATAATTACAGAAGTGAAAGGTAGTAATTAGCAGTACAAATTAGCTATTAAGTGATTCCAAAATTTCAAAGCGAGAAGATGACCTTTTCACTTCTTACCTGGCAGTGATAAATTGGGTTCTGATTTGAGAAGAAAAATAAAGCCCTCTAACACATTATGGATTTTCTTCACCTTCCAATGGGAACTGAGCCAAGTTAATTAAAAATATGGGAGAAAGCAGGAATTTCAGGATGTCCTTGGGTGGCTTTCTCACCTGCCTACCTGGAAGGATCACCTTCCTCTTCAGCTCATCCTTAGCACCTTCCCTCATAGTTATGAGAAGAAAAAATGGGAGTTCCTAGTGCATAATATTTTATTTAATTACTGGATGACCTGGTAAACCTGTGTTTGTCGTGACAACATTTCCAACTCTAATTAAAAATTATTGGCTGAAGATATACACTCTGAGTGTTCATTAATTCCTCTAACAAATAATTTCACTTTACAGTAAACATGGCATTGTAGTCCCAGTCTTGGATATTTTCCATCTAAAAATATTGCCAAGTTATTCTTGTCATTTTACCTGCTGAGCAAAACTACACAGATTCCACCATGAAGAGCTAACCAGACCCCTCACGTCTATTAACCTACAGTCATGCTAAGCACCTTCCATTGCTGCTTCTCCTGGAAAAGGTACCCTCGGCTCAAGAACTGTATATTTCTCTTATATTGTAAAGTCTCTTTTGCCATGGCTCAAGAACTATATATTTCTCTTATATGCTAAAGTCTCTTTTGCCACCGCGGTCTTGATGCAATTGCAATCTAGGCTACTTCTTTACAAGTCAACATATGAAAACCTTTTTTCTGCACTTTATGGTGAGGCCGAAGATTTTGACATGAGAAGGCACAGTGCCACGGAGGTCGGGGGGGGGGGGGCAGGGGTTGGCACGGAGACAAAGGTGATGATCTCTTTAACACAAAGCAGCAGATAAACACAGTGATTCATGGTATACCCACGGGGCTTCCACCTGAGAGCGCAACTCAGAATCACCAAACTGCAGAAGTAAAAAGGACCTCAGATGTAATTAAGCTTAAACCGCCTTACTTATTGGGGAAGGCAATGGCACCCCACCCCAGTACTTTTGCCTGGAAAATCCCATGGACGGAGGAGCCTGGTGGGCTGCAGTCCATGGGGTCGCTAAGAGTCGGACACGACTGAGCGACTTCACTTTCACTTCTCACTTTCATGCACTGGAGAAGAAAATAACAACCCACTCCAGTGTTCTTGCCTGGAGAATCCCAGGGACAGGGGAGCCTGGTGAGCTTCCGTCTATGGGGTCGCACAGAGTCGGACACGACTGAAGCGACTTAGCAGCAGCAGCAGCCTTACTTATAAATAATGGGACAAAGACTATTAATGCATATATGTGGAATCTAGAAAAATGGTACAGATGAACCTATGAGCGGGGCAGGAATAGAGACACAGACGCAGAGGACAGACATGGACATGATGGTGGGGAAGGAGCTGCTGCTGCTGCTGCTAAGTCACATCAGTCATGTCCGACTCTGTGCAACCCCATAGACGGCAGCCCAACAGGCTTCCCCGCCCCTGGGATTCTCCAGGCAAGAACACTGAGTGAGTTCCATTTCCCTCTCCAATGCAGGAAAGTGAAAAGTGAAAGTGAAGTCACTCAGTCGTGTCCAACTCTTAGCGATCCCATGGACTGCAGCCCACCAGGCTCCTCCATCCATGGGATTTTCCAGGCTAGAGTACTAGATTGGGGTGCCATTACCTTCTCCATGGGGAAGGAGAGGGCAGGACAAATTGGGAGAATGGGACTGACCTACGTACACTACCATGTGTGAAACAGAGAGCTAGTGAGAAGCAGCCCCACAGCACTGGGAGCTCAGCCCAGGGCTCTCTGATGACTAGAGGGGTGGGAGAGGGTGGGGAAGGGAGGCCCAAGAGGGAGGGGACTTTGTACACATATAACTGACTCACTTCATTGTATAGCAGAAACTAACACAGCATTGTAAACCAATTATACTTCAACTGAAAAAAGACTCATAGTAAACAGGTTTTGCCCATCAGCATACAGCTACCTGGGGGCAGAGCCAGCCTAGATCCCAGGTCATCACCTGGTCCTGGGTCCAGTGCTTCTTGTGCCTACCTGCTGCTCTTTCAAAGGTTTCCCCCTCCCCAAGCTGGAGATGAAGCGCAAGTTTCATTATTTGCAGATTTCATATTTGCAAATTCTCCTACTTGCTAAAATGCATCTGGAACCCCAAAATCAATACCCGCAATCACTCATGAACATGCACACAGAGCAGAAAAAAGTTTGAGCCACCTGGCATGCCAAGCCATCTCAGCCAAAGTCTAACAAAGATATCCTCTGCCTCCTGGCTGCAGCTCTTACACTAAACAAATGTCCTTTATGTGGCCTATTTCTTTCCACTTTGTTATATTTTGTGTTTTTTGCTTGGTGATTTTACTGTTTAAAATGACACAGTGCTGAAGCACCATCTAGCATTTCTAAGTATAAGAAGGTTGTGAGGAGACACAGAGAAAACACGTGTCTAACACGTGTTAGATATGCTTCCTTCTGGGCATGAGTTATAATGCTGTTCACTGAATTCAGTATTACTTAATCCACAGAAGAAGGCTGAGCGCTGAAGAATTGATGCTTTTGAACTGTGGTGTTGGAGAAGACTCTTGAGAGTCCCTTGGACTGCAAGGAGATCCAACCGGTCCATTCTGAAGGAGATCAGCCCTGGGATTTCTTTGGAAGGAATGATGCTAAAGCTGAAACTCCAGTATTTTGGCCACCTCATGCGAAGAGTTGACTCATTGGAGAAGACTCCGATGCTGGGAGGGATTGGGGGCAGGAGGAGAAGGGGACAACAGAGGATGAGATGGCTGGATGGCATCACTGACTCGATGGATGTGAGTCTGAGTGACCTCCGAGAGCTGGTGATGGATAGGGAGGCCTGGCGTGCTGCAGTTCATGGGGTCGCAAAGAGTCAGACACGACTGAGTGACTGATCTGATCTGATCTGATATTAAATAAGATGCCATTAAACAGAAACACACATAAAACAAGGTTATGTATTAACGGGCTGACAAAGTTCTTCTGACCAGAGGTTTGCAGGAAGCTAACCCTGTACTTGGAGAAGGCAATGGCACCCCACTCCAGTACTTTTGCCTACAAAATCCCATGGACGGAGGAGCCTGGTAGGCTGCAGTCCATGGGGTCGCTAAGAGTTGCACATGACTGAGCAACTTCACTTTCACTTTTCACTTTCCTGCATTGGGGAAGGAAATGGCGACCCACTCCAGTGTTCTTGCCTGGAGAATCCCAGGGACAGGGGAGCCTGGTGGGCTGCCGTCTATGGAGTCGCACAGAGTTGGACACGACTAAAGTGACGCAGCAGCAGCAGCAGCAACCCTGTACTTCCTCTAGCAGAGATGGCTCAGAATTTGCTCATTAAGTGTTCACGACAACTTTAGACCATAACTACCATGAATAGAGCTTCCCAGGTGGTGCTAGTGGTAAAGAACCCTCCCACCAATGTAGGAGACATGAGAGATGTGGGTTCTATCCCTGGGGTGGGAAGATCCACTGGAGGAGAGCATGGCAGCCCACTCCAGTATTTGCCTGGACAGAAGAGCCCATGGTCAGAAGAGCCTGGCAGGGCTACAGTCCATAGGGTCACAAAAAGTCAGACATGACTGAAGTGACTTAGCAAGTATGCACACACCATGAATAGTAAGAATCACCCATATATTTGAATAGGCCATCAGGTGATGAGGGCTTCTCTGATAGCTCAGTTGGTTAAGAACCTGCCTGCAGTGCAAGAGACCCCGGTTCGATTCCGGGGTCAGGAAGATCCCCTGGAGAAGGGAAAGGCTACCCACTCCAGTATTCTGGCCTGCAGAATTCCATGGACCATATAGTCCATTGGATCACAAAGAGTTGGGCACGACCATGCAACTTTCACTTTCAGATGATGGCTCAAAAATGTTAAAACAATACAGGAAAGGTAGGACAATCCCAAGGTCATGGGCAGGTGCGTCTGGGAGATGAGGCAGACTCCCTGTGGGTGCTCACTTTTATCAGTGGTTCTTGGTTTGTAAGTACTTATGGGGTAGAATTGATGCTTTTGAACTGTGGTGTTGGAGAAGACTCTTGAGTGTCCCTTGGACTGCAAGAGGATCCAACCAGTCCATTCTGAAGGAGATCAATCCTGGAATTTCTTTAGAAGGAATGATGCTCAAGCTGAAACTCCAGTATTTTGGCCACCTCATGCGAAGAGTTGACTCATTGGAGAAGACTCTGATGCTGGGAGGGATTGAGGGCAGGAGGAGAAGGGGACGACAGAGGATGAGATGGCTGGATGGCATCACTGACTTGATGGGTGTGAGTCTGGGTGACCTCTGGGAGCTGGTGATGGACAGGGAGGCCTGGCGTGCTGCGGTTCATGGGGTCGCAAAGAGTCGGACACGACTGAGCGACTGATCTGATCTGATCTGATGGGGTAGAACCAGGTCCCTCAATTGAGCATCGTGTATTAGCATCATGTACCTATTATTGAGCATGTGAGGTGCCTCTATTAGGAAATGAATGATCTAGGATGATTTCTGAGAGCTGAGTAGCAAGCATAGAAATTCAAGAGAGCAGAAATCGCAGCTGATGTGTACATTAGCCTCTCTGCCTCAGACACTCTCTCCCACAAATGCTACTGGGATTCACTCCAGGCTTTCTTTTAGCTGAGTCTCCCATGACCCTGACAGTGGCACTACTCTTTGATTCTTGCAAGAAAAGCACATTGAGAAGCTGTCTCCTGGGAAGTCACAGTGAAAAGTATGGTTTTAAAGAGCTCCACTGATGCTCAGCATTTAAGTGCATGTTTCCAAAAAAATGTTAGCAGACACATACACCATATTTGGAAGAACATATACCAACCATCAACGATGGTTTTTTAATTATTAGGGACTTTCACTTTGTCCATTATTTATTTCTACAATGTTTTGGTTCTTTGTGAAAAGTGTCTATTACCTTTTGCAATGGACTGAATTATTTTCCCCCTTAAAAAATGTTGAACCTCTAACCTCCAGTGTGACTGTATTTTGAGATAGGGCTAAGAGGAGGGGATAAAGGTTAATGGATGTGATAAGGATGGAGCCCTAGTCCAGCAGGGCTGATGTCCTTATAAAAAGATGAACAGACCCCAGAACTCACTCTTTTTCTGCCATGTGAGGACACAGCAAGAAGCTGTCTGCAACAGGGAACTACATTCAATATCCTGTGGTAACTCATAATAGAAAAGAATATGAAAAAGAATATATGTATAATGTATAACTGAACCACTTTGCTGTACAGGAGAAATTAACACAATATAGCAAAAATCAACTACATTTCAATAAAATTTTGTTTGAAAGATTCAAAAAAAGGAAGCTGTCTAGAAGCCAGGAAGCAAGTTCTCACCAAATCAACTGGCACCTTGATCTTAGACTTCCCAGCCTCCAGAACTATAAGAAAATAAATGTGTTTTTGTTTAAGCCACCCAGTCAGTGGAATTTTGTTACGACAGCTGGAGCTGACTAATATATCTTTGTAAGAAGGGGGAGAAAAGACACATTTAATAATTAAATACACACACATTTGCAGAGCTCAGACAAATACACTCAGTGCTGGCCCAGCTGAAGTTTTTGTTTTGTATTTAGCAAATGTGCGATCCCAATGAACTATTCGAAATATATCATTAAACATTGAAAGGTAGCATCTATACAGAAGTGAAAAGCCCCTGAGCTTGATCATTTCTGTTTTGCTTGACAGTGTTCTTCCCTAGGGCATATTTTGTGAAAACTGAACTCAAACATGTAATCAAATCAATTCCAAACAACTCACATAGTTTTCTGTGTATTCTATCACCCTTGAAGACATCCCACAGACAGAATTTCAGTTCTACCATAGTCCACTCCAGTGGCCATTCTGGAACTCTCCACACAGACCATCAGCTGCCCTCCTCTTCCAACCAGGCTGGCATCTAAGTAAGGCCTGGGAACTTTGGAATCAAGCAGAAAACACATACTTTTCAAAAGAAACCAATGCTCCACACCCACTAAAATGACTACTATCAACAACGGGAAAATAACAAGTGTCAGCAAGGAGGTGGGGCAACTGGAATGCTTGTGCTCTGTTGTTGGGAATGTAAGGCGGTGCAGTCACTGTGGAGAGCAGTACGGCCGTGAAACCGTGCACAAGCCTCTGTGTCCTCATCTTTAGAAGTAAAATGCTGACTTTGGAAGTATGAAGACGTGGAAACAAAGAATAGCTATTGGGCTAAGGAACTGGTAACAATTTAGACTATAACTCTGCCACATAACAGGATCACCAAACTCCAGTTTCCTAATAGATGCCTGACACACATTCCTAAGTTGTTTTTACAGGAAGCAGACCCCTCTCCAGGTGAAAACTGCTGATGGCAAGAACATAGACCCTAAACTAGTTGAAACCAGAAGGCTGATGATGCTTGAAACTTCACCTTGATGCCAACCAATCCAAGAACTGCCCATGACCTGATCATGCCCTGCTCCTTGGACACTGGAAAGCCCCTCATGACCCCTTCCAGGGTGGGTCACATGGTCTTCAGGGTGTTAGCCCACTGTGGCCCCCTTTGCCTGGCAAAGCAATAACAGCTACTCTTTTCTACTTCATCTAAAGCTCTGTTTCTATTCGGCACTGGTGAACAGAGGCTGAGTTTCAGCAACAGTAGTTACTTAAAAAATTAAAAATAGTGACAATGGGTAGTTCAGTGAGTGGGACGTGTCAGGGTCACTGGGGATGGAACTCTCTGCCCACTCATTCCTGCTGGTGATCATTTGTCTGTTCAGGGCCACAAACCACAGACCAGGGAATGAGGACCAGGAACCAGACCTAGCAACATTTTTCTCCAATATCCCTGGGCAAGGTATGCCTTCTGGGGAGAGGACAGATTGCTCCCTCTCAATGCTGGGCCAGTTCCTAGCATCAGCGGCTTCCAAGGTTCATGGTAGGCTACCCTCAGTTGGCCTAAATGTGTCGAGAAATTTTCACCATCATCTTGGGTCAATATCCCAATATTTACACATGCATGAAGAAAGTTTTGTTTTGTTTTTTTTAACCCCTTGCTGCCACTGCAATGAAAGAACATCCACAAATGAGATGAATAAACACAGAGTAATAATTAAAATTAAAAATACAACTACCATATGATCCAGCAATCCTACTTCTGGGTATATGCACCCTAATGAATTGAAAGCCAGGTCTCACAGAGGTATTTGTACATCCAAATTCATGGCAGCATCATTCACAATAGTCAAGAGGTAGAAGCCACTCAAGTGTCTCTCAGGTGGATGGATAAACAGAATATGGTCAATACATTCAATGGAGTATTATCCAGCCTTTAAAAAGGAAGAGAATCTGACACATGCTGCAACATGGATGAACCCTAAAGACTGGCTGGAATGGAGGTAATAACTACCAGGGCCATGCTAGGGCTTCTGGGGAAACGATATTGCTTTGATTCTTGCCTTGGGTGCTGGCTACCCAGGTGTGTTTACTTCAAGACAATTTTTCAAGCTTAGGAGACTGAGGATATGTAAATATGTGTATTATAATTCAATTAAAAGCTTTTTCAGAAATTCCCAAAGTGAATGCAAAACTTCAAGCTACAGCCACAGTGGACCAACTGACCAGAAGCCAGGAGGAACTGAGAGACAAAGCAGAATTTAAGCTTGGGAGATCCAGTCACTTCCAGATTTCCAAACAATTGGTATAGGTGCTTCTGAGCTGTTGAGCTGGACCCCACGTGCTCAGCCAGATGTTCTCAACCCTGGTGCATATCGGAATCCCTTGGGGAGCTTTAACAGTCCCGGGTGCCTGGGTCCTGCCCTTAAGGATTCTGGTGTAACTAGCCTGGGCAGCAGCCTTGGCATCAGATTTTCAAAGGCTCAAGAATATTCTGTGAGCATCCAAAGCTGAGTACCACAGCTCCGGGGAACAGGTTAAATCCTTTACATCATTATCTCTAATCCCTTCACTCTTCTACAAGATGATAAAATGAAGCTCTGAGAAACTGTCTTCTTCCGAGACCACACAGCAAATAAAGAGCCAAGGTGGATTAAAAGTCTGTTGGGCTACAAAGACTGCTACCTCCATAACATTATCTAGAGTTGTTCAAAGTCACGAGTTTTCTTATGAATGATTTGCAAACTTGCCATGTGTTTTTTGCCTGAAGAATCCCAGGGACGGGGGAGCCTGGTGGGTTGCTGTCTATGGGGTCGCACAGAGTCGGACACGACTGAAGCGACTTAGCAGCAGCAGCAGCATCTGTTTTTTATCTGGCTATTATCCTCGCCAGCTTCTTCATACTACGAAAGAAAGTGAAAGTGGTAGTCGCTTAGTCATGTCCGACTCTCTGCGACCCTGTGGACTTTAGCCTCCCCGGTTCCTCTGTCCATGGGATTTCCCAGGCAAGAATTACTGGAGTGGGTAACCATTCCCTTCTCCAGGGTATCTTCTTGACCCAGGGTTGAACCCAGGTCTCCTGCATTGCAGGCAGATTCTTTACCATCTGAGCCACCAGGGAAGCCCTCTTCCTATATATTCCTGCTTACACTGGTGTCTTCTGAGAAGTCTTTCCTCTTCTCTTAGTCCTCCACCCACACACACTTAACCACCCCCTACTATTATTTCTGTCACAGTCGAAAACAGCCCAGCAATTCGTTTCTTTCCTTGTTTTGTTTCCTTCCTTACTAAATGGTAACCTCCAGGGGAGCGGGAATGCATCTGTTTTCCTCCCTAATGAATTCCAAACACTTAGCACAGTGCCTGACATTTCATAAGGACTAAATAACTCACCGCTGAATAATATATGAACCAACCACTCAATACCGAATTGTGTCACTCAAAGCCGGTGGAAATGGGGCATCCCCCGCTCTCGTAGGCCCCCTAGAGGCCACTGAAGTGAATGCACCCCTCCACGTGAACACTAGGGAGGACCCAGGGTCATCCACAGAAAGAAAATACAGAGGAGAAAATAGAAACACAAGAGGCAGAGATGAAAACCCAGAGGTGGAAACAGCATCTCACCACAGGCAGCAAATCACACACGCAGCTCCCATCTGTCTCCAGACAATCTTGTTCATTCCCCACATCGCTCAGTTTATCCTGGGGCTGCAGAAGAGACAGATGTTGCTGAAGCTCAACCCCAGCTCCTCAGGCCGCCCCCTCACCCCGGGAGTTCACCTGTTGTAAGCAGGCACAACCCAGAAGGATGAGGGGCTTAACCTTGCCACTGTCCCCTCCCCTGGACAACCAAACCGAGGGGAATCCAAGGACAAACACCCCAGGCCCTTGTCCTCTGCCAGGCTGATCTTTGAGAGGTCCTGCAGAGGGTCCCGGTGGGATTGAGACCCTGGCAGTACCCTCACGTAGGGTACCCGCTCATTCCCACACTTAATGAGCTCATCTCCTTCCCTGCCTCAACTTCCCTACTTCTTCCCTTGTGCTGCTGCTGCTACTGCTGCTAAGTTGCTTCAGTCGTGTCCGACTCTGTGCGACCCCATAGACGGCAGCCCACCTGGCTCCCCCGTCCCTGGGATTCTCCAGGCAAGAACACTGGAGTGGGTTGCCATTTCCTTCTCCAATGCAGGAAAGTGAAAAGTAAAAGTGAAGTCACTCAGTCGTGTCCGACTCTTAGCGACCCCATGGACTGCGGCCACCAGGGTCCTCCCTCCATGGGATTTTCCAGGCAAGAGTACTGGGGTGGGGTGCCATTGCGAATAAGCCACCTGCCCTCAGTGCTTGCTTCAGGATCTGCTTTGGGAGCCCCAAGTTAGGGCAGGCTGTTATTTCTACTGCACAGGTAAATAAGGGAAGGAGGGAAGAAGCAGAGTCCTGCTTAGAGTGAGTTGTTTTCTTTGCATTTCCCACAAAAACTTAGGGATTCCCGCACTGCCTAGGGATGACCTCTCATGGAACTCAGAACTCTGGAGGCAACAGCAGGGCAGCCTTCACTGCAGAGAAGAGCAGGGAGTTCCTGACCTTCAATCCAAGTGCAGACAGGCCCCAGGGGCTGCAGAGATGCTGGGGTGGGCACACTATGTTCTCAGGGACTTAACCTCTGCCTGGGAGGCATTGGCACAAACTGTCACTATTCCCATGTCCAATCGGACAGCAAAAACTGACTGCAGACAAGCAGCCAGGCTATGAGGAGTCCCCCTTCGACAATGTCTGTGGCAGACACAGAGAACCCAACTGTGTTCCCCTTCACTCTGAGAAGCTGGATCTGAGTGTCAACACACAAGATCCCTCATGGGAATTCGTTGTCCTTCTAAGCACATCCAGGTTAACTGGGCAAGGAAACCATGTTCTGAAGTTCTTAGGGATCCTAGTTTAGTCCAAAGTACAAATTCCATCCCCCATTCAGGACAAAAACTGGTGTCCCCTGAGCAGTGCTTGTCCCATGAATGCGTTCATTTGGGGGCTGGCTGAGGATGATAAAATGAGATTTCCTATGAAAACAGGAATTTCTAGTTTTTCTTGAAAAAAATCAAAGGATCTGGCCAACCTGGGCCCACACTCTTACCTGGGAAGTATTGGCCAGAACCAAACAGTGGCTGCCTTTTCAAAACAGGCCAAGAACAAGGGCGGGGGCGGGGGGCGGTGGCGAGGAAGCAGGGAGGATTAACTGGGAGACTGGGATTGACATATATACACTATTGATTCCATGTATAAAATAGATAACTAAGGAGAACAGACTGTATAGCTCAGGGAACTCTACTCAGTGCTCTGTGGGGACCTAAATGGGAAGGAAATCCAAAAAAGAGGGCCTATGTGTATACATATAGCTGGTTCACTTTGCTTTACAGTAGACACTAACTCCTGCCTGGAAAATCCCATGGACGGAGGAGCCTGGTGGGCTGCAGTCCATGGGGTTGCTAAGAGTTGGACATGACTGAGTGACTTCACTTTCACTTTTCACTTTCATGCATTGGAGAAGGAAACGGCAACCCACTCCAGTGTTCTTGCCTAGAGAATCCCAGGGACGGAAAGCCTGGTGGGCTGCCGTCTATGGGGTCGCACAGAGTCGGACACAACTGAAGTGACTTAGCAGCAGCAGCAGAAACTAACTCAGCCTTGTAAAACAATTATGCGTGTGTGCATGCCAAGTCACTTCAGTTGTGTCCAACTCTTTGCAACCCCACGAGGCTCCTCTGCCCATGGGATTCTCCAGGCAAGCATACTGGAGTGGGTTGCCATTTCCTGTTCCAGGGAATCTTCCCAACCCCGGGATCGAACCCTGAATCTCCTGCATTGGCAGGGGGATTCTTTATCACTGAGCCACCAGGGAAGTCCTAAATACCTACTTTAGCCGCGCTCTAAATAATAACATGCATGAAATCATGGTTTTGGAGTGCCAGTTTAATTTTCCTGTTAAACACTGAGATTAACATAAACCTTTTAAAATCTTTAAACGTCACTTAAGTTAAGTCAGTTAAGTAGCTCGCTCAGTCGTGTGTGACTCTTTGTGACCCCATGGACTGTAGCCCACCAGGCTCCTCCGTCCATGGGATTATCCAGGCAAGAGTACTGGAGTGGGTTGCCATTTCCTTCTCCAGGGGATCTTCCCGACCCAGGGATCGAACCCAGGTCTCCCACATTGCAGGCAGACGCTTTAACCTCTGAGCCACCAGGGAAGCCTTATACCATCTCAAATTGTCTTGCCTCACATATTTGTTAGGGTAATGCCACCTATTATAATAAATAACCAAAACCATAATGGCTCCAACACAGCCGATGTGCATTTCTTGCTCTCGTGGCAGTCCTGGGCAGATGAATGGGACAGCAGGCCGGAGTTCCTCCACACAGCCCAGCTGTGCCCTCTTTAACACAAGGCTGCCAAGGTCACCCTATGGGTCATGCCCACTCCAGCCAGCCTGTGGGAGAAAAGAACATAGGAGGGCATGCACAATTGCCGTGGGGAAGTCAGAAAGGGGGTGCCCTTCGTGTCCACTCAATTTCCTAGGCTAGATTCCAGCCCTATGTGACACCTTCCAGAGAGGCTGGGAGAGGGGATATAGCTAAGTTATAGGAGAAAAAGAGAAAACTCTAAGCTGTGTTATAGCCCATTTCATTTACATTTATTCCTTACTAGTGTCTGGGCAGTCTGAAGGCAAGGAGAAGAGACTTTACATCCATGTACTCTCTCATGATTCCTGACAGTGTGGCTAAATAAGTATTCATTCCACGGTCAACAGAACAATCTTTTCAGGACAGCAACATTTCAGTAAACAGCAGATAAGATGTTGTTCCAAACCGTCTTTTTTAGTTACAAGAGCCAATTTAGTGGGAAACAGAAGGAACCATTAACATGAGAGAGCTCCAAGTAAGACCAGATTCTATCTAATGGGGAAACTTAGCCTTTCTTCAGCCAAAGCAGAATTAAGAAACATTGTCGCCGATGCTCTCCAGAAGCATAGAGGGGATGATGCTAGAGATCTTCTTCTGGGCATCAGAGAGAAAAAAGACCAAGAAAATCTGTAGAAGAATATATAAATGCTTACACTTGGTAACAGAAAAGAACAGAGATGAATGGATTTAGAATATAAAACACACCTTCTAAAATCAACAAATACCTTTTTTTGCACAATTAAAACTCAGAGTAGAAATGGCAGAGAAAGAAGGGAAGAGCAATTTGCTTGTAAATCACAAACTCTAGGAGGTGATGGCATATCACACTATCACATTTCAAGTGGTGTCCTGGGAAGAAGTCAGTAAAAATAATTTATAAAAAAGAAATTGAGGAGAGATAAAAGGAAATGAAGAAAGTGGAGAAAACCACTAGACCATTCAGGTATGCCCTAAATCAAATCCCTTATGACTATACAGTAGAAGTGAGAAATAGATTTAAGGGATTAGATCTGATAGACAGAGTGTCTGATGAACTATGGACAGAGGTTTGTGACATTGTATAGGAGACAAGACCATCCCCAAGAAAAAGAAATGCAAAAAAGCAAAATGGCTGTCTGAGGAGGGCTTTCAAATAGCTGTGAAAAGGAGGAAAGCCAAAAGCAAATGCATTCTCCATCTGAATGCAGAGTTCCAAAGAATAGCAAGGAGAGAGAGGAAAGCCTTCCTCAGCTATCAATGCAAAGAAATAGAGGAAAACAATAGAATGGAAAAGACTAGGGATCTCTTCAAGAAAATTAGAGATACCAAAGGAACATTTCATGCAAAGATTGGCTGGATAAAGGACAGAAATGGTATGGACCTAACAGAAGCAGAAAATACTAAGAAGAGGTGGCAAGAATACACAGAAGAACTGTACAAAAAAGATATTCATGACCCAGATAATCAAGATGGTGTGATCACTCATCTAGAGCCATCCTGGAATGTGAAGTCAGGTGGGCTTTAGGAAGCATCACTACGAACAAAGCTAGTGGACGTGATGGAATTCCAGTTGAGCTATTCCAAATCCTGGAAGATGATGCTGTGAAAGTGCTGCACTCAATATGCCAGCAAATTTGGAAAACTCAGCAGTGGCCACAGATTGGAAAAGGTCAGTTTTCATTCCAATCCCAAAGAAAGGCAATGCCAAAGAATGCTCAAACTACTGCACAATTGCACTCATCTCACACGCTAGTAAAGTAATGCTTAAAATTCTCCAAGTCAAGCTTCAGCATGTGAACCATGAACTTCCTGATGTTCAAGCTGGCTTTAGAAAAGGCAGAGGAACCAGAGATCAAATTTCCAACATCCACTGGATCATGGAAAAAGCAAGAGAGTTCCAGAAAAACATCTATTTCTGCTTTCTTGACTATGCCAAAGCTTTTGACTGTGTGGATCACAATAAACTGTGGACAATTTTGAAAGAGATGGGAATACCAGACCACCTGGCCTGCCTCCTGAGAAATTTGTATTCAAGTCAGGAAGCAACAGTTAGAACTGGACATGGAACAACAGACTGGTTTCAAATAGGAAAAGGAGTATGTCAAAGCTGTATGTTGTCACCCTGCTTATTTAACTTATATGCAGAGTACATCATGAGAAATGCTGTGCTGGAAGAAGCACAAGCTGGAATCAAGATTGCCAAGAGAAATCTCAATAACCTCAGATATGCAGATGACACCACCCTTATGGCAGAAAGTGAAGAAGAACCAAAGAGTCTCTTGATGAAAGTGAAAGAGGAGAGTGAAAACCTTGGCTTAAACTCAACATTCAGAAAACGAAGATCATGGCATCTGGTCCTGTCACTTCATGGCAAGAAGATGGAGAAACAGTGGAAACAGTGACTGACTTTCTTTTTCTGGGCTCCAAAATCACTGCAGATGGTGATTGCAGCCATGAAACTAAAGGACGCTTACTCCTTGGAAGGAAAATTATGACGAACCTAGACAGCATATTAAAAAGCAGAGACATTACTTTGCCAACAAAGATCTGTCTAGTCAAGGCTATGGTTTTTCCAGTAGTCATGTATGGATGTGAGAGTTGGACTATAAAGAAAGCTGAGTGCCAAAAAATTGATGCTTCTGAACTGTGGTGTTGGAAAAGACTCTTGAGAGTCCCTTGGACTGCAAGGAGATCCAACCAGTCTATCCGAAAGGAGATCAGTCCTGGATGTTCATTGGAAGGACTGATGATGAAGTTGAAACTCCAATACTTTGGCCACCTGATGTGAAGGGCTGACTCACTGGAAAAGACTCTGATGCTGGGAAAGATTGAGGGCAGGAGGAGAAGGGGATGACAGAGGATGAGATGGTTGGATGGCATCGCCGACTCGATCGACATGGGTTTGGGTGGACTCCGGGAGTTGGTGATGGACAGGGAGGCCTGGTGTGCTGCGTTTCATGGGGTCGCAAAGAGTCAGACACAACTGAGTGACTGAACTGAACTGAACTGAAAAGGAAATGAACACCCCAAAGCAGACACTGTCAGCAGCGCTTTAAAGAGTCAATAATTATTGACAGTTCAGCACTTGCACAATGATAAATAGCTGGTGATACAGGCTTTATATAGCTGTGCTGGTGGCTCAGTTGGTAAAGAAGCTGCCTGCAATGCAAGAGACCTGGGTTTGATGTCTGGGTTGAGAACATACCCTGGAGAAGGGAATGGCTCCTTGCTCCAGTATACTTGCCTGGGAAATCCCATGGACAGAGGAGCCTGGCAGACTACAACCCATGGGGTTACAGAGAGTTGGACACAGCTTAGCAACTAACACACAGGTTTTATAAGCATACCCGTGTTTATAATATGAAAACATGCTATCAAATCATTTTCTAATGCAGACATGAGAGAGAAATAAGAAGTGTAGCTATGGGACAAAGAATTAGGGTTTGTACTCTGCACCAGGTACATGGGAGAGTATATCAGTTTTCTATTCCTGCTGTAACAAATTACCACAAATGTGACTCAGAACAACACAAACTTTTCATCTTATAGTCCTGCAAATCAGTCAAACACAGGTCTCCCATGACTAAGGCCAAACTGTCAGCAGGGTGCCTCCCCATCTGGGGGATATGGAGAGAATCCACAACCTTTGTCTTTTCCAGTTTCCATAGGTGCCCACATTCCTTGTCTCATGACCCCGCTCCTCTGTCTGCAAAGCCGGTGGCAGCAAACTGAGTCCTCTAGCTGCCTTCCCATCTCTGTGATTCCCTCCCTTAAGTCTCTCTCTCACTTTTAAGGTCTCCTGATTACACTGGACCACCAGGGTAACTCAGGATTATCTCCCTATTTTAAAGTCAGATGATTAGCAACCTAACTCCATTTGCAACCTTAATTCCCTCTGGCCATGTGTTATAGACTAAATGCATCCCGTCAAAATTCATAAGCTGAACACCTAACCCCTCACACTGTGATGGTGTTTGGAGTCAGGGCCTTTGCAAGGTGATTAGGTCATAAGGGTGGAGCCTTCATGAACGGAATTAGTGCCCTGATAAGAAGAGGCTGGGAGAAGGCAATGGCACCCCACTCCAGTACTCTTGGCTGGCAAATCCCATGGACAGAGGAGTCTGGAAGGCTGCAGTCCATGGGGTTGCTAGGAGTCAGACACAATTGAGCGACTTCACTTTCACTTTTCACTTTCATGCATTGGAGAAGGAAATGGCAACCCATTCCAGTGTTCTTGCCCAGAGAATCCCAGGGACGGGAGAGCCTGGTGGGCTGCCGTCTATGGGGACCCACAGAGTTGGACACGACTGAAGTGACTTAGCAGCAGCAGCAAGAAGAGGCTGGGCTTCCCTTGTAGCCCAGTCGGTAAAGAATCTGCCTGCAATGCAGGAGACCTGGGTTCGATTCCTGTGTTGTTTCCTGGAGAAGGAAATGGCAATCCACTCCAATATTCTTGCCTGGAAAATCCCATGGACAGAGGAGCCTGGCAGGCTACAGTCCATGGGGTCACAAGAGTCAGACACGACTTAGTGACTAAACTACCACCACCACCAACAAGAGGCTAGAGAGCTCTGTGGCCCTTTCCACTACAGAAGGATATCACAAAAAGTCAGTCATCCGGACCCAGAGGGATGAGATGGGGAGGGAGGTGGGAGGGGGCTCAGGATGGGAAACACAAGTACACTCATGGCAGATTCAAGTTAATGTATGGCAAAACCAATATAATATTGTAAAGCAAAATAAATAAATTAATTAATTTTTTTAAAAAGTCAGTCATCCACAACCCTGAAGCGGGCCTTCTCTGTAACACAACCATGCTGACATATCCCAACCTTAAACTGTGAGAAATGCTTGCTGGTTAAGCCACCCAGTGAACGGCATTTTTGTCATCGCAGCCTGAACTTCCCAAGAACCATGGAATTTAACATATTACAGGATATAGGGATTAAGACATGGGCATCTTTGATCAGATCAGATCAGATCAGTCGCTCAGTCACGTCCAACTCTTTGCGATCCCATGAACTGCAGCACACCAGGCCTCCCTGTCCATCACCAACTCCTGGAGGTCACTCAGACTCACATCCATCGAGTCAGTGATGCCATCCAGCCATCTCATCCTCTGTCGTCCCCTTCTCCTCCTGCCCCCAATCCCTCCCAGCATCAGAGTCTTCTCCAATGAGTCAACTCTTTGCATGAGGTTTGAGGGGAGCCATTATTCTGCCAACCACAGGGATTATGTTAAATGAGCCACAAACCTTGCTTTTATGATGCCTATATGTAAGTAAAGGAAATGTTACCCATTCCCCAATAACAACAGCCAAGCGGTTACTGAGCACCATGCTCTGTCCTGAGCAGTGTATCCAGTAACTATGGAATTAGAAAACTACAGCTCATTACCTGTTTTTGTAAATAAAGTTTTATTGGAACACAGGCACACCATTTGTTTATATACCATCTCTGGCTGTTTTCTCACTACAACAGTAGTTGTAACAGAATATATATATAACCCACAAGCCTGAAATGTTCACTCTGGCCCTTCACAGGAGAAAAACTTGCCAAACCTATGTATCAGCTCATTAAATAACCTTTTGAGGTCAGTTGTCTTATTATAATCCCCATTTTACAGATCAAAAACCTGAAGCACAGAGAGAAAAGGAACTTGGCTCAAATCACACAGCTCACAAGAAAAGAGTCAGAATGTAAAGGTCCTTTAGCCATTGTTCAGTCACTAAGTCGTGTCCGACTCTTTGCAACCCCATGAACTGCAGCAAATCAGACTTCCCTGACTCTCTTTATCTCTTGGCGTTTGCTCAAACTCATGTCCATTGAGTCGGTGATGCCATTCAACCATCTCATCTTCTATTGTCCCTTTCTCCTCCTGCCCTCAATCTTACCCAGCATTAAGGTCTTTTTTAACGAGTCAGCTCTTTGCATCAGGTGGCCAAAGTATTGAAGCTTCAGCTTCAGCATCAGTCCTTCCAACAAATATTCAGGGTTGACTCTCTGAAATAACCATACACTAAAGACCCAAACGCTGTCTCATCAGAATCCTACATATGTATTATTGGGCTTCCCAGGTGGCACTAGTGGTAAAGAATCTACCTGCCAATGCAGGAGACGTAAAAGATGCAGGTTCAATCCCTGGGTTGGGAAGATCCCCTGGAGGAGAACAGGGCAACCCACTCCAGTATTCTTGCCTGAAAAATCTGATGGACAGAGAAGCCTGGTATGCTATAGTCCAATGGGGTCACAAAACCATGAGACATAACAGAGCAACTTAGGACATAGGTATTATTGCCCTCATTTTAGAGATGTAGAAACTGAGGCTTACAGCCCTACAGCTGGTCATGGCAGAGGTAAGGTTCAGGCCCAGGTCTGTCTGACTCCAGAATGTCTGCTCCCCTAACATGCAGTGGTACACTGCATCACTCAGGGGAACCACCCTTACAGGGTGGGAAACGAGGGAGGCTGTCCAGCCAGTTATGAGTGAGCTGGGATTTGAAGAATAAATGAGATTTTGAGCTGCAGAGCTGAGGCTGAAGAATGGGGTGTTCCAGGGAAATGGATAGCAAGAAAGAAATCTTGGAGGTTAAAAAAAAAAAAAATCACTCAGTATGTTTGGTGACGGGCGAGGAGGCTGGAGTTGAGAACTTCAACAAGAGAGCAGTGGAGGTTGGACTGAATTGATGGGAGAACCAAAGTATTTGGATCTTAAATGCCAAGCAATAGAATGGGATTTTGTCTGAGGACAGAAAAGAATTTCAAGTTGGAGCTTATCTATCATCATCTAAGAAAAGAGAAATAAGGTGACGGTGGAAGAAAAGGAAGGAGAAGGAAAAAGGCACTTGGTTAAAGAAGAATCACAGGAGGGTCACAGGAAAGAAAAGTTCAAGGAAGACAAAGGCAGACAGGGATCTCTGAGCTGGACACTAGGGGAAAAGGGTGATGCCATGGATAGAAGAGAGATGAGGGACTTTGCTGGTGGTCTAGTGGCTAAGACTTTGAGCTCCCAAGGCAGGGAACACGGGTCAATCCCTGGGCAGGGAACTAAGATCCTACATGCCCCCGGACAGCTAAGACTGCACCCTGCAACTACTGAACCCACACATCACAGCTAGAGAAGAGCCCATGCATCGCAACAAAAGAGTCCACACCCCACAACGAAGATCCTGTGTGCCTCAGCTATGACCCAGCACAGCCAAATCAATCAACCAATCAATATTTTTAAAGATTAAAGAAAAAAATTTTTTTTCAAGAAGATGAGAAAAAACTGGTTGCAGAGAGTAGCTGACAGTTATTTTGGCTTTGGTTCTGCTGTATGCAGGATTCTAGCATTATGTCCACATAGGTACACTAGCAGAAGCTGAAAATTCAGAAATAGAGTTCAAGGGACATCCTTGCATTAGACAGAGCACCAGATGGAGAGGTCTGTGTGTGGAGGTCACGGCTGGAACTGTGGACCTGGACAAGGTCTCCGGTGTCATTTTCTGTGAGATCTGCAAAGGTTCATGGACTCTGTGGGTCCTCACCAGCAGCATTGAGATCTGCAAAGGTTCACAGACTCTGTGGGTCCTCACCAGCAGCATCTTTGATCTCAGGAGTGGAGACTCCCAACATATAACATCTTTTAGGAGAGCCAAGACTCAGCATGTGCGCTCAGTCACATAGTCTCGTCTGACTCTGCAACCCCATGAACTGTAGCCCACCAGGCTCCTCTGTCCCTGGGACTTTCCAGGCAAGAATACTGGAGTGGGTTGCCATGCCTGCTTCCAGGGGATCTTCCTGATCCTGGGATTGAACCCAAGTCCCCAGCATTTCCTGCACTGGCAGGTGGATTCCTTACCACTGAGCTACCCGGGAAGTCCCCACTTACTCAGAATCCTCAGGAAGTCCATGAGGCCTTGTGAGAGTAAAACCAACACCTCCTCTCTCAGTGCTCCTCCCTCTGTGTCCCACCCAGGCCCCTGACGACCCCTTCCCCCACCAGAAGCACAGTTCAGTCCTCGCAATTGGCTGATGTGATTCTGGAATCAAATATATTCTCCACAGAGGATCAAGCTTTTCTGCACTAGCTCTTTTGTGTATATTGTAAAACAACTGCTCTGCTCAGACAAGATAATTAACTGATAGGTCTATAGATGGATCGTGAATTTTAAACTTAGTAATAATGTGTTTAGCATGCTTCACTTGTATCAACATGTATGGAAACTTGTCATCTCAGCCTATCCTTGTGAGACTCAGCCTGTAAGGGTGAATATGGGGGTCATTCCAGTTTTACAAATGAAAATAAACTTAGACAAAGAGTCTCTATGCAGCTCCCCAAGGCGACCTGTATTCTGTCCCCTCCTCGGTGCCAGAGTTTCCAAGTCAGCTCCAAGGGTCAGCGAGAAAGACTAAGCACCTGAGTGCTGAGAGGAGAGTCAGGGGCTATCATGTGACTGCTGATGACAACGGGTGCTTCAGACTCTTCCCTGCTCTTCCAATAAAGCTGTTTTTTTAAAGAACAAGACCATAAAAATTCTACCAGGAAGATAACAGTCTGGCATTGATGGGCTTGCAAGCTATTCTCTGTCGCCTTGAATTTAGCAAGGATAAAGTTTTACACCAAATGCAAGATTTTGTATTTGTATTCCCTTGGGTTCTTTTTTTAAAAAGCCCTTCATTTAGATTAGTTATCAGAACATATGTTCTAAATAATTCCCATGTGGACAACAGATCAGAAACAGCTAACTAACATAACAGCATGACAGTGGCTTCAAAACATGTTGACTTAAGGAAAAAGACTTCAAAGGGAAAAAAATGTTTTTCAAAGGAGATTGTTATATTCAAGCAGTTAGAAAGATTTATGAATCTAAGTCTCCTGCGTTTATCAGATGACTTGTATGCCTTTAATGTCAACTAGCTCATCTCTACCTACCTCATTTAGACAAAATTAAGTGAAAGAAGGTATAGAGTAAAATTCAAATGAAATAATTTGATGACTAAAGTGTGCAGGATGAGAGAACATGAATTTATCCATTCATAGGCCCAGTGATCACCCGACATAATCCTCTGAATCAGAATAGAACAAGTGGGTCAGAGTATGATTTCAGCTTTCTAACAAAGTTGCCCAAAGGTTAAGGGAGCTTCCTTTGGGCTTCCTGGTGGCTCAGTATTAAAGAATCTGCCTGCCAACGCAGGAGGCATGGGTTTAATCCCTGGCTCAGGAAGTTCCCCTCGAGAAATGGCAACCCATTCCAGTTTTCTTGCCTGGAACATCCCATGGACAGAGGAACCTGGCAGGCTACCGTCCATGGGGTCAAAAATAGTTGGGCACAACTTAGCAACTAAACAACAGCAACCTGGGGACTGGAAAATTCTCTCTCACTGCCAGTGTTCAGGCTCATCAAACTTTCTCTAAGGATAATTCAAAACTTAGAGGGACTTTGGAGAGGCTTGCATCACAGACCTTCTCTGACTCTAGGAGAAAGGGATCCTAAATGGTGGCTCTCAAAATTATTTTGATCTATGACCACTTGTTGAGGAATCTCTGGCCCTCTGGGAATCTACGGCTGTACTTTGAGAAAGGATGTAGCCATTCAACCAAGATGTATTGAAGACATACTATCTTCTCAGTACCATTGTTCAAACTGTTGATTCAACAAATATTTACCGAAGGTTTGCTTTGTGCCAGACATTGTACTTGGCCTTGGTGATATAGTGCTGCTGATGGGGACAAGACAAATACATAGTAAGATACAAAGATTTTTAGGTATTATAAATAAATAAAATAGGGCAACGAGGATGAAAGCCAGTGATTAGGGGGTTCAGGGGGCCTCCTTTGGATTAAGAGCAGGCTTACCTGAAATAGCTGTCTTGGGGTTAAGAGGTGAAATATGAGAAGAAGTGAACATCTGAAAAGCAGAAGCCAGAGGAAGAAAGAGCAAGTTCAAAGCTCTGAGGTAGGAACAAAAGAGGGTTGTAAGAAGACCAGGGTGGCCAGATATAAGGAGAATAAGATGAAGTGTGAGCAGGTATAGGAGTCAGGTTAGAAGGATGTGCAGGTTGTAGTAAGGGGTGCAGACTCCATTCTAAGTTAGATGGGCAGCCAGGAGAAGATTCTAAGCAGAGGATCACACTATCCCCTTCACTTGGGAGTTCATGAAAAACTGTATACAGAGGCCTTGAACCTGAAAACAGGGAAGAGGGACACACCCAAAAACAGAGTGGAGAGGGGAGATGACCTCAACCCTGAGAAGAAGGGTGGAAAGATCTTGGGAAAGGTCTGGGAGAAGACAGCAGAGCGGCTGCCTCTTCAGGAAGGGTCAGTCAGTCCACATGACCTTATTTGCAAAGCAAAAATAGAAACACAGACATGGAGAATGAACATGGATACCAAGGGGGAAAGTGGGAGGGGTGGGATGAATTGGGAGATTGGGATCGACACATATGCACTATTGAGAACTATGCATAAAATGGACAGCTAATGGGAACCGACTGCACAGCACAAGCAGCTCTGCTCAGTGCTCTGTGGTGACCCAAAGGGGAAAGAAATCTAAAAACTAGGGGTATATGCATACGTACAGCTGATTCACTTTGCTATACAGCAGAAACTAATACAACATTGTAAAGGAATTGTACTCCGATAAAAAAAATTTTTAAGAGAAAGTCTACAGACCTGAGTTCAATCAGTGATCAGAGGTGGCTCTGCATGAGGTGAAAACCTGGTTCGAGAAGGCCAGGATGACGCAGCTACTCCTAGAAGCCTGAGTCCGGAAGTGGGGAGGAGAGTTTGGAAGAAGAAGCCAGCACTCTGGATGCTGTTTTAGCCCCCTTCTTGGGCCAGGCCCTGACCCAAATACCCTGAATCTAACCCCCTCAGTTCCAAAGCTCCAGAGTCCCCTTCAGCCTTTTAGGTTCCTTTAATGGGGTCAGAATGGGGCTTCCTACATGGCTTAGTGGTGAAGAATCCGCTTGCCAAGACAGGAGACATGGGTTTGATCCCAGGGTTTGGAAGATCCCCTGGAAAAGGAAATGCAATCCACTCCAGTATTCTTGCCTGGGAAATCCCATGGATAGAGGAGCCTGGCGGGCTACTCATGGGATCACAAAGAGTCAGACACAAATGAAGCAACTGAGCATGCATCCATGCAGTGGGGTCAGCATAGGAGAGAAACCACTGCAGAGAGAAGTCCCAAGATGCCCCCACATTACCACTGCTCCTTGGCTACCAAAAACACTTTTCCCAAAGGACAGAAGGAGCCACAGTGCTCCCCCCAAATAGCCATTTGCTCTTGATTTAATATCATAAACGAATGTATGTCTCCACACCTGAATGAGAGCTGTCATAACCACAGTGCTGTGACTAGTTCATAGGTACAGCAGTACTTGACCCATGAAATTCTTGCAAGACGTGCAGCAGCAGAAGGAAGGCAGGCTATGCACTCAGATAGGCTTGGGTTTGAACACCAAACTTGAACGCTGTTTGACCTTGGGCAAGTTACTCCACCTGGCTGAGCTCTGGGTTCATCTTCTTAAAAGGGGATAAAAACATCAGCTCTTGGAGATGCCACGTGGAGTGGATGATGTATGCAAACCCTGAGCATGGTACCAGGCACATATAGTAGGTCATTAAAGTTGCCTCCCTTTCTTCCAGCTAGGATCGTTGGCAGTTCTTTAAGTTAGCCTATTCTTTTCCTCTTTCTGTAGACATTTTGAGCTAAGCCACATAAAGGTGAAGGGCATAGACACCCTGGCACTGCTACACAAAACAAGATTGAAAAATAATTTATTCTGTATGCCTAGAAGCCTGCCCAGAACACAAGAACTCTAGCAAGTGGTGATGGTCTTTTTGTTGTCTCCAGCACTGGCCCTGAAGGACTAATACAGAAGCAAGATGTCAGACCACCAAGAGCTCTTCTCCCCGATGAAAACATCTTAAATTTGATCTGATAGTCAAGAAGCCCATCTCTAAGACCAAAACAGAACTTTCTTCGTGGGAACAGGCCATTCCGAATTACACTACTAGCCCCCTTACTTTCCATTTCCCTCACTTCTTAGAACTCTTGAGAAATCTTCCAACCCCTTAATTCAGAAGCTGGAGGCCAGTTTATGCAATCTGATCCTGGTAGAGGGAAGGCCACAGAGACTTTTCCCCATCACAAAATGGGGCTGCATTTTTTCTTTCATAGAAGTCAGGCAGCCACAGGTACTAGACATACAACTTCATAACAGTTTGCTCCACTAGGCACTGGGGTTAATTGATCTAGGAAAACAGCTCCTGACAGCCCCTGGGTTTTCCCTGTGTGGGTCCTGAGCAGGTAGGAACTATCAGGCCCTTGTTGAGACCTCCAGTATTATCTGTCGATGCTGAACTAAATCACAGAGGAACAGCTTCAGCAGCATTGCCTTTACATAAAAGCATTAAGTTAATAACAAACAACGGAAGGAAGAAATTGCTGACCAAGCTTGCAATCACAAGAGATGTACTTGTTCTGCTGCAAAATGAATGCTGGAAAAAGTGCATGAATTTTAAAAGCCAAGTGAAGCTAATGTCTTACACAATGGCACAGAAGGGAATTCTTCCGGGATGGATCAAATGAATGACAGGATCTTATCTCTTTGCAAAAGAAGAAAAGTGGGAAGTGTCCATTTTAACACAGTCAAGGCATTTTTTTAATATTCATTTATTTCACGTTCTGTGAGCCCATTATTGACTAGGCTTCCATATGAGATGGTAGAGATATGGTTACAGATGTAACCTGGATTCAGTGCTGAATTTTATTTGTGTATCAATCCTGGGGGATTTTCAGGCACAGCCCGGTTATTCCTGGACTCAGTATACATACGAGCTCCGCTACCTATTTCTTGAGGAAGAGGGAGAGTGAGGAAGTAGGGAAACTATAATCTGGGGTTTTGTTGAGCCTTCTGGGGAGTCGAGTTCAAGTGCCACCAAGGGGAATGACGGTTCTAACCTGCAACAGCCCTCAGAGAATTTGTGTGTTATGAGAGCTCCCCTGGATGCCAACGACAGGGTATTCCTGTTACTTCTGTCACTCCAGTATGACTGCCTCCTCCTTCTGGTACTAAATTCCCTTTCTTGTGAGGAACCAACCCCAATACAGCCCCTCCCAACCACCCTCATCAGGAAGTTGTCAAAGACTCATGCCAGGCAATCAGTCTTCTCTGGGATTTTGCTGCTAGTGCTGTTTTGGGGGGTCACCATGCTAACAAAACAGGCTTCCCTTCTCTGGTGGCTCAGCAGTGAAGAATCTGCCTGCAGTGCAGGAAGCGTATGTTCAATCCCTGGGTCAGAAAGACCCCCTGGAGGAGGGCATGGCAACCCACTCCAGTATTCTTGCCTAGAGAATCCCACGGACAGAGGAACCTGGCGGGCTACAGTCTATAGGGCTGCAAAAGCGACTGAAGCGACTGAGCATGCACACACACAAGCTAACGGGACGTGAGTCTAGAGGCAGTGGGTGGCCATCTCACCCCTCACATGGAGGAACCAGTCTAAGAGATGGGAGACTGGTTCGTGATGGCATTATTTAAGCCTCTGGACCCAACCAGACCTGAAGTCAGATGCACTCCTGGACTTGCAAGTTTTGAAAACTAATATATGTCTTGTGTCCTTAAGCAACTTGAGTTCCTCACTTACAACCAAAAATACAAAATTGATCGTTAAACCATAGAACAGACCCTGGAAGAACTATTGCAGGAAACTCTGAGTAGTATTTCCTGCAGCAATTTGGGAAACACTTGAGGATCTGTCTTTTCCCAAGTTTGTGTTCAATACCAAGCTGATGCTAAAGGTTCCCAATGGGACACTTCTTGGAGCTGTTCCCTGGGCCTGGTGCTGAACAGAAACGTTCATGTGACCTGCATCTGAGCTCTAGAATAAGAAAGGGAAGGTCCCTATGGAAACAGCAGCTAGGATCACCAGCTCCCATGGGAAGCCTACCAATTGGCTCTGCAGTTTTAGGGGAATAAAAAACCATTGACAGCAGCATGAAGGTGTGTCTTGCTAGTCCAGGGGAGCCTAGAGGCAAAGACTCTGGAAATAAGCAGAACCCTACAGTTAGCAACAATCTGGGAGCAAAAATCCAGGCACCCCCAAGAACTGGAGTTAAGAGTTGTTGCACGTGAGAGAGAAGATTGAGAAAAGTAGGACTCTAATTGTAGAGCAAATGGAGTACTGAAGTCAGAGGCCCTGGGTTCAAGTCCCAATTCTCGCATTTATAAGACATCTGGCCTTAGGAAAGTAGCCATTCTCAGCCTCAAATTAAGGAAGTGGATGATAATAATTAAAATAAAAACAAAGGCCTGAATTGGTTTTTATCTCTACTATTAGAGTTCTGTACTTTCTGAATTGTGGTAGTTTGTATGTCTGTTTATATGTCTGTCCCACTCCCCGCTGTACTCATTTTCTTTATCCATCCTCTTTTTAACTCAGTACATGAAACTCAAAATTATATAAGTAACAAGTTAGTGAAATTAGACAATGCATATCAGTTCAGTTCAGTTCTGTTGCTCAGTCATGTCCAATTGTTTGCGACCCCATGAACTGCAGCATGCCAGGCCTCCCTATCCATCACCAACTCCCAGAGTCCACCCAAACTCATGTCCATCGAGTCGGTGATGCCATCCAGCCATCTCATCCTCTGTCGTCCCCTTCTCCTCCTGCCCTCGATCTTTCCCAGCATCAGAGTCTTTTTAAATGAGTCAGCTCTACGCACCAGGTGGCCAAAGTATTGGAGCTTCAGCTTCAACATCAGTTCTTCCAATGAACACCCAGGACTGATCTCCTTTAGGATGGACTGGATGGGTCTCCTTGCAGTCCAAAGGACTCCTCAAGAGTCTTCTCCAACACCACAGTTCAAAAGCATCAGTTCTTTGGCGCTCAGCTTTCTTCACAGTCCAACTCTCACATCCATACATGACCAATGGAAAAATCATAGCCTTGACTAGACAGACCTTTGTTGTCAAAGTAATGTCTCTGCTTTTTAATATGCTGTCTAGATTGGTCATAACTTTCCTTCCAAGGAGTAAGCGTCTTTTAATTTCATGGCTTCAGTTACCATCTGCAGTAACTTTGGAGCCCAAAAAAATAAAGTCAGCCACTGTTTCCACTGTTTCCCCATCTATTTGCCATGACGTGATGGGACCAGATGCCATGATCTTAGTTTTATGAATGTTGAGTTTTAAGCCTCTCTTTCACTTTCATCAAGAGGCTCTTTAGTTCCTCTTCACTTTCTGCCATAAGGGTGGTGTCATCTGCATATCTGAGGTTATTGATATTTCTCCCAGAAATATCTTGTGCTTCTTCTTCTGCACACAGCACTATTATATAGAACTAGTGAGCAGAACAAAGCTAGTGAAGGTGATGGAATTCCAGTTCAGCTATTTCAAATTCTAAAAGATAATGCTGTGAAAGTGCTGCACTCAATATGCCAGCAAATTTGGAAAACTCAGCAGTGGCACAGGACTGGAAAAGGTCAGTTTTCATTCCAATCCCAAAGAAAGGCAATGCCAAACAATGTTCAAACTACTGCACAATTGCACTCATCTCACACACTAGCAAAGAAATGCTCAAAATTCTCCAAGCCAGGCTTCAACAGTACATGAACCATGAACTTTCAGATGTTCAAGCTGGATTTATAAAAGGCAGAGGAACCAAAGACTAAATTGCTAACATGTTAGATCATCGAAAAAGCAAGAGAGTTACAGAAAAAGATCTACTTCTGCTTTATTGACTATGTCAAAGCCTTTGACTGTGTGGATCACAACAAACTGTGGAAAACTCTTAACAAGACAGGAATACCAGACCACCTGACCTGCCTCCTGAGAACTCTGTGTGTAGATCAAGAAGCAACAGTTAGAACATGACATGGAACAGCAGACGGGTTCCAAATAGGGAAAGGAGTATGTCAAAGCTATATACTGTCACCCTGCTTATTTAACTTACATGCAGAGTACATCACACAAAATATCGGGCTGAATGAAGCACAAGCTGGAATCAAGATTGCCAGGAGAAATATCAATAACCTCATACATGCAGATGATGCCACCCTTTTGGCAGAAAGCGAAGAACTAAAGAGTCTCTTGATGAAAGTGAAAGAGGAGGGTGAAAAAGTTGGATTAAAATTCAACATTCAGAAAACTAAGATCATGGCATCTGGTCCCATCACTTCATGCAAATAGATGGGGAAACAATGGAAACAGTGAGACACTTTATTTTGAGGGGCTCCAAAATCACTGCAGATGGTGACTGCAGCCATGAAATTAAAAGACGCTTGCTCCTTGGAAGAAAAGCTATGACCAACCTAGACAGCATATTAAAAAGCAGAGACATTACTTTGCCAACAAAGGTCCACCTAGTCAAAGTTATGCTTTTTCCAATAGTCATGTTTGTATGTGAGAGTTGGACTATAAAGAAAGCTGAGTGCTAAAGAATTGATGCTTTTGAACTGTGGTGTTGGAGAAGACTCTCGAGAGTCGCTTGGACTGCAAGGAGATCCAACCAGTCTATCCTAAAGGAAATCAGTCCTGAATATTCATTGGAATGACTGACGATGAAACTGAAACTACAATACTTTGGCCACCTTATGTGAAGACCTGACTCATTTGAAAAGACCCTGATGCTGAAAAAGATTGAAGGCAGGAGGAGAAGGGGACAACAGAGGATGAGATGGTTGGATGGCATCACTGACGTGATGGACATGAGTTTGAGTAAGCTCCAGGAGTTGGTGATGGACAGGCAAGCCTGGTGTGCTGCAGTCCATGGAGTAGCAAAGAGTCAGACAATTGAGCAATTGAACTGAACTTAAGAAACACATGTATACTTGTGGCGGATCCATCTTGATGTATGGCAAAAGCAATACAATATTATAAAGTTAAGCAAAATAAAATTTAATTAAAAAAAAAAGAAAGAAAAAAAAAAAAGAGTAAGTGGAAACAAAATCAGAGACCAGGACAGGAACTAAATTATTGGACCTGAATATGCCAGGAAGGATCAAACAGGGGAGGACAAGAGTCCTGAACCCTGGCCTAAGTGACTTAATGCTGTATCCCAAGACACAGAAATCAAAGCCTTCCTGAGTAGGTCCCAGATTTATTCCCTACTTTAGAGGCAACATGATTTAAATCCTCAGTAGGAGGCATCTCATAATAATGAACCAGCATCAGTGCTCAGTGTCCACTGGAAGGAAACAGCTATTAGAAATACCTGAGAACAGATTAAGGCCCAGATGTCTCTACTATCCCAGTACTTGTGATCATTGAAGGAGACAGAGGTTAAGTTCTCACTGGAAATGGTTTATACTTTTATATATTCTTTGCTTAGAAGAATGCATCCGTATCTTTTTTCAAAGTCTGAAAAGTGTTATCTAAGATGCTGTAGGTGGCCACTGGAATCAATTTCAGAGATAAGCAATAACACAAACTTTAGGTTCTCAGTCGGGGAAAGAGGATTATAAGACATGGAAACCACTAAATAGTCCTGCTTAAGACATGGACTGCACTTTCTAGTTTTAGTAATATAAGTTCAAAACTATATGCTTCCAAAGGTTAAAAGTGACTCTATTTCATAAAAGATCTAGACATTTTATGTTATCTTCCATCCTGTTTCCAAAATTATATCCATCCAAAGTATTGAAGCAAATTAACAGTTTTTTATATCTCAAAAGATTTTCTCATAATTTTTCCTCCAGTTCTATTATACATAAAAGTTCATGATACTCAAATGTCACAAGGATTGTAATTGATGCTCTAAACTGGTATCACATCTCAAACATAAATGACTGTCCTTGGTATTTTTATATTTCCTACTCATATAATGATATATTCATAAAGCACATCTGGGGACAAAAAAATATGGTTTCTTTTAAGACAAAGAATCTATTCATTGCTTCTTCTTTTATAAAGCTCAATTCACTTTCTAAAGATAACCCTGAGATTATATTCAGTTGACCGTAAGCATTAATCAATGTCTTATTTGCTCAAATAAAACTGCTATGATTCTTGGCCAAAGATAGTGATATGAGTTATACAGCAAAGTTGGTAAATGAATCCATAAAGTTAGAGATATAAAAATAAAATGGGGATACCAACACTGTGTCAGCCTGTTTTGAAGACCATGAAGGTCGTAAAATTAAAATACTCAGGGTTGGAAATCCCCTGGCAGTCCAGTAGTTAGGACTTGGCACCTTCACTGCCATGGCCCAGGTTCAATCCATGGTCAGGGAACAAAGATCCTACAAGCCACACAGTACAGTAAAACAGAACAAGAAGATAAATACGCAGGGAAGTAGCTGGAAAGATTCACGCAGCAATGGATTAGAATTAGAGACATCAGTATGAATGCATATTTAGCTTAATATAGATACAGACAGAAATACAGAAATACTTGTAGATACATGGGTTAGTATACACAAAAATATATCCTTGTTCTGTCAGCTGAGAGGGCCTGGAAGCAATGACACCCAAGTAGCAATGCACACACCTAAGAATCTTGGTTTCTAATATCATTCTCAAAAACACACACACAAAAAAAAAGAATCAGGGCTCCCTGGATAAATGACTGACTCTCAGATTGGAGCAAGAAATATATAAGGTGATCCTGGAGTATCTTATTGTGCCAGAAAGTGCTTTAAAAAATGAAAGAAAGAAAACCACAGTGATGAGATTATACCAAAGGGACCCAGAAATCAACTAAAAGAGCTTCCAATGGCTAGAGCTAGAACAATTTGAGCAAAAAAAGTACTGGGTTATAGTCAAAGGATAAATAAATATCCATGAGTCTATTCTCACATATAAATAAATAAACAAATGTATCAGTAACTATGTCTGCCCTCCAGAAACGTGTTTTAATAGGTCAGAAGTGAAACCTAAGCATAAGTTTTGCTTTACTTTTAATTCCATGAGTTATTCTAATTTGCATCCAGACAGATAACCATTAGAATAGCTGACCCTTGAGGTTCCACTCAGTCCTCAAATTCTGCCATCTTCAATTTCCTTTAGTAGGAACCTTCAAGCCAAATGTTTAGGAGGAACTCATCTCACCAGAATGACATTTATATGCTTGCATTTTTTAATCTAATGCTGGAATACCAGACCACCTGACCTGCCTCTTGAGAAACCTGTATGCAGGTCAGGAAGCAACAGTTAGAACTGGACATGGAACAACAGACTGGTTCCAAATCGGGAAAGGAGTACGTCAAGGCTGTATGTTGTCACCCTGCTTATTTAACGTATATGCAGAGTACATCATGAGAAATGCTGGGCTGGAGGAAGCACAAGCTGGAATCAAGATTGCTGGGAGAAATATCAATAACCTCTGATATGCAGATGATACTACCCTTATGGCAGAAAGCAAAGAAGAACTAAAGAGTCTCTTGATGAAAGTGAAAGAGGAGAGTGGAAAAGTTGGCTTAAAGCTCAACATTCAGAAAACTAAGATCATGGCATCCAGTCCCATCACTTCATGGCAAATAGATGGGGAAACAATGGAAACAGTGGCTGACTTTAATTTTCTGGGCTCCAAAATCACTGCAAATGGTGATTGCAGCCATGAAATTAAAAGATGCTTACTCCTTGGAAGGAAAGTTATGACCAACCTAGATAGCATATTAAAAAGCAGAGGCATTATTTTGTCAAAAAGGTCCATCTAGTCAAGGCTATGGTTTTCCCAGTGGTCATGTATGGATGTGAGAGTTGGACTATAAAGAAAGATGAGTGCCGAAGAACTGATTGATGCTTTTGAACTGTGGTGTTGGAGAAGACTCTTGAGAATCCCTTGGACTACAAGGAGATCCGACCAGTCCATCCTAAAGGAGATCAGTCCTGGGTGTTCATTGGAAGGACTGATGTTGAAGCTGAAACTCCAATACTTTGGCCACCTGATGTGAAGAGCTGACTCATTTGAAAAGACCCTGATTCTGGGAAAGATGAGGGCAGGAGGAGAAGGGGATGACAGAGGATGAGATGGTTGGGTGGCATCACCAACTCAATGGACATGGGTTTGGGTGGACTCCGGGAGTTGGTGATGTACAGGGAGGCCTGGCGTGCTGCGTTTCATGGGGTCGCAAAGGGTCAGACATGACTGAGTGACTGAATTGAACTGAACATAATAAATTACCCAAAAACTTTTCCTTGAATTTGTCTAACTTTTTGGTCCTCTGACCTTTTTAACTCAAAAGTATTGAGGACTCCAAAGACCTTTTGCTTATGGGGCTTATATTCATTGATATTTAGTGCATTATAAATCAAAACTGAGATATTTTGTAAATATTTACTTGATTTAAAATAGTAGTAAAAAATCCATTACATGTTAGCAGAAATAATATGCTGAAATGAAAGTAACTATATTTTACAAAACAAGATAATTGGGGAGAACAGTGGCATTGCTTTTCACTTTTGCAAACTTTTTAAATGACTGACTTAAAAGAAAACACCAGGTTCTACTACCTGTGTCTGAATTCAACCTGTGGCAATGTTGCTTTCATTAAAAAAAAAAAAAAAAATCTGATCTCACACAAATAATTAGAAAGAGGAGAAATATTGTAATAGTTCTTTCATGTCCCCATGGATTTCTTTCTTGATACCACATCAAACTTGACAGCTGATAGTTTCTTAAAGGTTAACTGCAAAGTGGAATCTGATATCATATCAATGACCTTTTCATATTCTGCTATATTAAAACTATTGATCTATACTACAGTTAAATGGATGTACATCATTTTTTGTCTATACATGATTTTGCCATTTCATGCTTTGGTGATTTGGAAAATATTAGTTCACAGAGTAATATGGATACTACAAATGTTACCATATTTAATCATACAATATCAAAATCACATTTGTTAACATCTTCCCTGATTCCATCAGAAAAGTGTTAAAGTATGGGAAAACTGGCAAGATCCTGAGAGATACAAGTTTTCCCATCTTCCACCTTTTGCTTGAAAATTGAAATTTTATCACTGATAGCAAATCTGGTCAAATGTTTTCCTTTAAGAAACAAACACCCTTGGTTCATTTTTGAGCAAATATGTACCAAATGCCCAAGTCTGAAAAACTAGCTTTGCCCATCTGTTATTTCTTTTCATTAAAAATGGTGTTTTCTGAGTGCAGAAGCTCAGTCAGCTCACAACTCCAGCAACAGGCACAGGGCTCCTCCTGGGACGACCATCCCACTTTGATGGAACAGCTGAAGTGTGCTCCTCTTGTTTCATCAATCTGGGCGCTGGACTTAGTTCTACTTTCTGCCTGTGTCATGAAGTCTTTTGCCCATAGGAATTCTGAGGCCATAGTTCGTTCTTCAGTTATTTCTCAAATCATACAGAATGTATGCATTCTTTTGTCTAAATCACCTACAATAAGCATGTATAGGAGAATTTTTAGAGACTTCTCAAAATAAAGCCTTTCTCAGTACATTATATCTGTTGTTTTTATATACAAAGTAGAGCTTTTAGTAAAGCTGTAGTGTTTCTATCATCAAGGAGAAATGAGCGTTCGTCTGATTATGATCCCAAAATCACTGTGAACATGCAACAGGCCTCAGAATAACTAGAAATTCTTAGTACTTCAGTGGCTTTAGTAAACCATCAGATCAGATCAGATCAGTCGCTCAGTCATGTCCGACTCTTTGCGACCCCATGAACCGCAGCACGCCAGGCCTCCCTGTCCATCACCAACTCCCGGAGCTCACTCAGACTCACATCCATCGAGTCAGTGATGCCATCCAGCCATCTAATCCTCTGTCGTCCCCTTCTCCTCCTGCCCCCAATCCCTCCCAGCATCAGAGTCTTCTCCAATGAGTCAACTCTTCGCATGAGGTGACCAAATTACTGGAGTTTCAGCTTTAGCATCATTTGCCTCTTCCAATTTAGCCTGCATTCCGGTATGACAGAACACAGCACTAGTGGCAAAGAATCTGCCTGCCAGTGCAGGAGACACAAGAGACGCAGGTTCAATCCCTGCGTCGGGAAGATCCCCTGGAGAAGGAAATGGCAATCCATTCCAGTACTCTTGCCTCGAAAATTCCATGGAGAGAGGAGACTGGCAGACTACAGTCCATGAGGCCACAGAGTCGGACACGACTGAGTGACGAAGCACGCATACGTACACATAAAAGTACTCCGTTAATAGCCAAAATACATCAAGAACTGATACAACTCAACAGCAACAGATTTTTAATGCACAGAAGAGCTTAATAGACATTTTTTTCTGAAGAAGACATACAGATACCAGCAGGCACATGCAAAGATGCTCAACATCACTAATTATCAGGAAAATTCAAAGCAAAACTACAATAAGATATCATCTTATGCCCATTAGAATAGCTATTATCAACATGGATGGGCCGTGAGGGTACTATGCTAAGCGAACTAAGTCAGACAGAGAAAAACAAATACCAGATGATTTCATTCATATGTGGGACACAAATAAGTAAGTAAATAAACAAGTAAATAATCAAATAAAAACAGAAAGCAGACACAGAAAACAGAGTCATGTTTACCGGAGGTGAAAGGGGCTGGGGGAGCACAAAATGGGTAAAGGGGGTCAAGTTTATGGTGACTAAACTTTTGGTGATGAGCACACTGTACTGTATTCTGAAGTCAAAATATAACGTAAGACACTTGTCTTTCAATGGCTCAGTGGTGCCCATCTGCAAGCCCACAGACTGCAGCACGCCAGGCTGCGCTGGCTTACACAATGAAACTTACATAATGTTATAAACCAATAAAACCATTTTCCTTCCTCTGTACTTACTTGCAGTCCATGTGCATGTCCGTTTGCCTTTCAGACAACTTTACCATTTCATTCTGGGAAACTGAATTCTAAGGCAGTGGAGGACAGAGAGAGTTAGTGGTAACTATATCAACAAGAAAGCTGATGGCTTGCTTCATACCTTTAGATAATTTTTCCTGAAAGTTCAGAGGAAGGATGCTAATTGGGGGGTGCTTATGTTTCTTTCTGGATGTGAGTCTGAGTGACCTCCGAGAGCTGGTGATGGATAGGGAGGCCTGGCGTGCTGCAGTTCATGGGGTCGGTCGCAAAGAGTCGGACACGACTGAGCGACTGATCTGATCTGATATGTTTCTTTCACATGATACAATGTTTGAGCTTTTATTTCTTTGATAATATGGAACACTGTTTCTTCTAATGGCCCTTGTGCTTACAAATATTTACAGAGATCTTTATTCATAGACTTTCAGTCCTGTTTTTGTCCTTATTTCAAAGGTCAGTTGTTTTGCCTTGAGATCTAGAAATCTATTTTCATTTCTAGCTTATTTACTCTCTATATATTTTAAATTGGCAATTTTCCATTCCAATTTACTTATTTATGACTAAAACCTCTATTTCAGGTCTAAATCTACTTATAAAAAGAGAGAGAACAAGGCTCCCTTTACTCGAGCGGCTAGGACTAGCCAGAATACTGCTTAAAAGTTTCCGAGGGTCTATTTTCTAAGTCTCCTATTGATTCATCTTCATTTTGTTTGCAATTTTGAATCTTTGTCCAATCTTCTCTTTGGGAAAGACTTCTGAAATAGCTTAATGGAATACACTGTCTATTTTTCTTGCCCTCTCAAAGCAATTATTAAATTATGGACCACTGAGCTGGTTAAACTCTCTTTGTCTTTCTCATCCTGTGCTTTTAACCATTTTCCCCCATCTGAGGGGGCTAGCAATCAAATGAACTAGTTGGTACAGATTTGATAGTCCAGAACAATAAATATCTAACAAAATCTCAAGCTCTGCTGTAAATTTCTGTCCATCTCACTGAGGTTTAAATTTTTTTAAATTAGTGTCCTTTACTCAATTCTAGACCATTGGCCTAAATTCAGCTTCTATGATGCAATCTTTCACTTTAGATATTTATAGTGTGATAAAAAGGGCATGTTCTTTTATTAAGAAAATCCTGAAGAAAGGAAAACTCATTTAGGAGGTCAGAGGAAGGAACAGAAGGAAGAGCAGAGCTGTAAAGCAGATGATGAAGACAACACAGAGATGGAAGAGGCAAGAAGAGTGGGTTCCATGTGGCTTGAATGATAGTGAGCTAGAGTGTTTTTTGAGAGAAAATACCTTAGAGTCAGCATTTTGTTCTGTGGGTTCCTTGGCTTAACCTTCTTTAAAGAAGCTGACATTGAACCTTTGAATGTTATTATTTCCTAATTTTTTGAGAATCCTTCTTTAGTGTGTTAATTTTGACATGTCAAAAGTTTTCCCAAATGGGCATTGTTTTTCTAAATCAAAATACATTTGCCACCTACCAAGGTAAGTGCAAAAGTGAGGATTACAGACCAGCTTCATGTAGGAAAGAGTTCTTGAGGAGAGTGAAACACCAACACAGATTAACTAGAAAGAGCACGCAGTATAATCCCAGATAATTACTGACTCCACCCATGAGGGAAACAACGCAATCTCCAGTTGACTTGACAGTGCCTTTATGAGGATTCTGAAGGGGATACAAGGCTAAGTATTAATATAACCCATCAAGTCTGCATGAATTGGCCACAAATCAAACAGATGTCCAACCATTTGTCTTCTAGCTGGGTTTGGATTGAACAGGAAATTTATTGAGCCTGCACCTACACCTATACTCTGTGGAGTACTTCTTCATGTATTCAACAGGCACAAGGCAATCCAGGAAGTAACAAAAACACCTCAGACATTACTGTACAAATAGTCAAACAATTGCAAAAGCAGAGTGATCCATAAAAAATTCTCCAGTAGGTTAAAGGCAAAAATATTTACCCAGCAGTACAACTACAAACCAAAACCTCTAGTGATTGTATACATATACTTAAAAACAAACAAACAAAATTTGTATGCCTACAAACCAAAAGGTCTAATTTCCTTAAAATAATTTTGTTAAATAAATTCTAAGATACAAAGCACAGAATATGAAAATAAATTCAGCAGCCAAAGTCACTGAAATAAGCCAGAGATGGTTTGGTTACAAACCCCAGGATAATAAAATAAGCAACAAGAACACTAAAACCTGTTGGAAGCTAAATCATTGTAGAGACAGACTTATCTGGAAGCAAAGACAAAGGACAAAAAATATTTGTACCAAGTTGCCAAATAAACATGTCCTAGGCCGAAGGAACCCATGGAATCCTACAAGTGAAGGCCTTAAAAATTATTTTGGTGGAACATGTGAAAGGATGAGACTCATCACTTAAAATATGAATCTAAAATGCTGAATTTAGTACCTGCTTAAATAAGGGGGAGGTCCAACAAGACTTCATTGAGCAAAGCCAACTGCTGATCTTCTACAAGATTTAGAGGAAAAGGCAGGAGGGAGTGGGAACATGTCAGCCTTAGAAATGTTTCTGTGCTGGCTACAGAAACAATGGAAACAGTGACAGACTTTATTTTCTTGGGCTACAAAATGACTGTAGATGGTGACTACAGCCATGAAATTAAAAGACGTTTGCTCCTTGGAAGAAAAGCTATGACCAACCTAGACAGCATACTAAAAATAGAGACATTACTTTGCCGACAAAAGGTCCATCTATTCAAAGCTATGGTTTTTCTAGTAGTCATGTATGGATGTGAGAGTTGGACCATAAAGAATGCTGAGCACAGAAGACCTGATGCTTTTGAACTGTGGTGTTGGAGAAGACTCTTGAGAGTCCCTTGGACAGCAAGGAGATCCAACCAGTCCATCCTAAAGGACATCAGTCCTGAATATTCATTGGAAGGACTGATGCTGAAACTGAGGCTCCAATACTTTGGCCACCTGATGTGAAGAACCAACTCACTAGAAAAGACCCTGATGCTGGGAAAGATTGAAAGCCAGAGGAGAAGGGGACGACAGAGGATGAGATGGTTGGGTGGCATCACCAACTCAATGCACATGAATTTGAGCAAGCTCCAGGAGTTGGTGATGGAAAGAGAAGCTTGGCATGTCGTAATCCATGGGGTCACAAAGAGTCGGATACAACTAAGCAACTGAACTGACTGAAGTATGCTCACTGGAGCAGGTCTACTGCCAGTTGACTAATTTTCATTACATAATATTGTCCCTGACTGGCTGGCTTTCAGAGATGTGCTCACTGAAGCAGGCTGTCATTGACTGACCTAAAGTCACGTCAGGTGTTTACTGGTTGAAAGTGAAAGTGTTAGTCACTCAGCATGTCCTACTCCTTGAAAACCCATGGACTGCAGCCTGTCAGGTTCCTCTGAATATGGAATTCTCCAGGTAAGAACACTGGAGTGGGTAGCCATTCCCTTCTCCAGGGGATCTTCCCTATCCAGGGAGCAATCTCTGGTCTCCTGCATTGCAGACAGATTTTTTTACCATCTGAGCCACAAGGGAAGTCCCACTTACTGGTTCAGTTCAGTTCAGTTACTCAGTTGTGTTCAACTCTTTGCAATCCCAAGGACTGAAGCGCACTAGGCTTCCCTGTCCATCACCAGCCCCCAGAGCTTATACAAACTCATGTCCATTGCGTTGGTGATGCCATCCAACCATCTCATCCTCTGTCATGCCCTTCTCCTCCCGCCTTCAATCTTTCCCAGCATCAGAGTCTTTTCAAATGAGTCAGTTCTTTGCATCAGGTGGCCAAAGTATTGGAGTTTCAGTTTCAGCATCAGTCCTCCTATTGACTATTCAGGGTTGATTTCCTTTAAAATGGACTGGGTGTATCTCCTGGCAGTCCAAGGGACTCTCAAGAGTCTTCTCCAACACCACAATTCAAAAGCATCAATTCTTCTGCACTCAGCTTTCTTTATAGTCTAACTCTCACATCCATACATGACTACTGGAAAAGCCATGGCTTTGACTAGATGGACTTTTGCTGGCAAAGTAGTGTCTTTGCTTTTTAATACCCTCTCTAGGTTGATCATAACTTTTCTTCCAAGGAGTAAGCGTCTTTTAATTTCATGGCTGCAGTCACCATCTCCAGTGACTTTGGAGCCCAAAGAAATAAAGTAAGCCACTGTTTCCACTGTTTGCCCATCTATTTGCCATGAAGTGATGGGATAAGATGCCATGATCTTAGTTTTCTGAATGTTGAGTTTTAAGCCAACTTTTCTCTCTCCTCTTTCATCAAGAGGCTTTTTAGTTCTTCTTCGCTTTCTGCCATAAGGGTGGGGTCATCTGCATATCTGAGGTTATTGATATTTCTCCCAGCAATCTTGATTCCAGCTTGTGCTTCATCCATGCGGCATTTCGCATGATGTACTTTGCATATAAGTTAAATAAACAGAGTGACAATATACAGCCTTAACGTACTCCTTTCCTGATTTGGAACCAGTCTATTGTTCCATGTCCAGCTATAACTGCTGCTTCTTGACCTGCATACAGATTTCTCAGGAGGCAGGTCAGGTGGTCTGGTATTCCCAGCTCTTTTAAGAATTTTCCAGTTTGTTGTGATCCACACAGTCAAAGGCTCTTACTGGTTACCAACCTATAAAACCATCTGTCTGTTTTTAAGGGTATGAAAAGTTTTAATTCTCAGTCTCTTCCATAACCTCTTGGTTAGGTTCACAAAGAATTAAAGGGAAATAACATTATAAACTCAGGTTATATCATCTCTTCTCCTTGTGTCTGTGACTGTACATTATTTCCAAAGAACAGACCTGCCCACGTTTGTTTTCTACAGAAGCAGGCTGTTTGCTTTATTATTCCTATGATCTCCAGATGATTCCAGACTGATTAATAATTTCTCTTTGCTTTTTACTATGGTCCTGTGCACATCTGATGATAAAGCAGGTAGCTTTTGTTTTCCAGATTCAACCTTTTAGTTCATTTTTCAAAGGGAAAGTTTATAACCTTTTTAGGCCCCCTGGACCTGCTTCTTGTCTTCACTTCTTTAAGTCATTGTGAGCACCTCTACATTTTGGAGCTGAGCCAATGAATATACAAGCAACCAGTTCCGCTAATGTGAACACGCCCAACTTTTCAAAATGGGCATTTGCTGGATGGGACGTCTGTAGGCTACATTGTTTCCAAAGCCAAGGGCATTGTAGAGACATTAAGTACTTAAATAATTCAGAGGTAAGAGTAACACTGTGCCCTAGGGGATCAGGAAAGTCGTCACAGAGGAGATGGACTTGATCTGGCTCTAAAAAATCCATTAGTATTTTAATAGGCAGAGAGGAGGATATATTCAACATGGATGACAGAGCACTCTAAGAGTCAAGACAGAAAATGTTTTATATATTTAAAGATAATATGCAGAAAGTTGTAAGAGACCATTACCCCCTGTCTAACAACCAAATGAGATGGCCAAGCTATGAATGCATACCAGACTAAATTTTAACTCCAGTTGACCAATCATTTGGAGGAGAAAAGATACCCATGGCTGCTCTCCTCACTGGCTGAGCAACAGGAAGAGGATAAACCCTGCAAGGGTGGGAGTGAAGAGGACCCAACTAAACCTTGAATGAACTTCTAATGGGCACGCATGAACTGCAAGGACAGATGTGAACTCCAGGAGTCCTGACCCCAGAACAGGTTTGCTTCTCCCAGCCCGTTCTTTTCCAAAGGTCCTCACTGAGTGCTCAGGGCTGTGAACTGTAGCTGGGGACCAACCAAAAACGAGAGATATTTCTCCCAAGGCACACAGAGCCTCCTCCTGCAACAGGGCCAAGTCTGAAAAGGTGGGAAGAAGAGCAGGCTAGCTGAGAGGAAGCAATTCCTTTGAGGAAGACACAAAGGGCTCTTAGCTGGAAAGAGCTGAGAGAAACCTCCCTAGAGCATTCTGGAAAGCAGAAAAATCTCCCGAGGTACAAAATGCATAGGGGAGGACTGGAGAGCATAGGAGACTATCTAGAAATCCAAAAGGCAAGGCACAGACTGCAAAGTAAAGAGAGCACTCCTACCACTAAGAAAGCAATCAGCTCAGCCATAACACCAGTCAATCCTAAAGGAAGTCAACCCTGAGCATTCACTAGAAGGACTAATGCTGAAGCTGAAACTCCAATACTTCAGCCAACTGATGCAAAGGCTGCTGCTGCTGCAGCTAAGTCACTTCAGTCGTGTCCGACTCTGTGCGACCCCAGAGACGGCAGCCCACCAGGCTTCCCCGTCCCTGGGATTCTCCAGGCAAGAACATTGGAGTGGGTTGCCATTTCCTTCTCCAATGCATGAAAGTTGAAAAGTGAAAGTGAAGTCGCTCAGTCGTGTCTGACTCTTAGCGACCCCATGGACTGCAGCCCACCAGGCTCCTCCGCCCATGGGATTTTCCAGGCAAGAGTACTGGAGTGGGGTGCCATTGCCTTCTCCGGATGCAAAGGCTAACTCACTGGAAAAGACCTTGATGTTGGGAAATATTGAGGGCAAGAGGAGAAGGGGACAAATAACAAAGTTCAAAGAAACCAGATAGACAACATAAAAACAGTTTTAAGCTTTTCATCATCTTTTGCTTATTGTTTTTCTTCCCTTTAACTTAGGTCGGCTTCTTTATTTTGTATATTTGAAGATTTTAAAAAGCAAACATTTCTAGCAAGCCAAGGAAAATTATGTATGCTAGACCTAAATCATCTAACTGTGATGTTGGAGAAGACTCTTGAGAGTCCGTTGGCCTGCAAGGAGATCCAACCACCCATCCTAAAGGAAATCAGTTTCTGTATAGTCATTAGAAGGACTGATGCTGAAGCTGAAACTCCAATACTTTGGCCACCTGATATGAAGAACTGACTCATTGGAAAAGATTCTGATGCTGGTAAAGATTGAAGACAGGAGGAGAAGGGGATGACAGAGGATGAGATGGTTGAATGGCATCACCGACGTGATGGGCATGAGTTTGAGTAAGCTCCAGGAGTTGGTGATGGACAGGTAAGCCTGGTGTGCTGCAGTCCATGGGGTCGCAAAGAGTTGGACAGGACTGAGCAACTGAACTGAACTGAACTGACAAATTATAAATGTTTACAAGTTTCAGAATAAAAATATTCAGACAATGATACCTCTATATCTGAGTTCCTGTAACGAAACAAGGACATGCCCAATCCCTACATTCTGTAGCTGACATTTGCTTATGTTTTAACACATAAAGTAGCTCATAACTTTTATTGAAAACTCTTGTTAATTCTTTACATGATACATTGGCAGTCACCTTGCCAGTAGTTATCATTCAAACCAACTCTTAAATACATAAGTGTATTATCATATGCAAATACTTCCTTTGCTTCATTAATGACTAACATGCAAAAATAAAAGTTGTCCACTTGATTTTATTTGTTAATCAAGGATAAGTTAGAGAACAAGATGGTCAACCTTTGTCCTGGTTTTCAGAGGAGAAAATCATGACTTAAGCAGTAGTTAAATTCACTGAGTATGCCAAAGCTCAATTAACTGACACGGTTATGTGAAGATCAAGCTTTACTTCATTAAACTCCAACTTACTGATGGTAATATTTCAAGCCTATGATTCTTGTGTCTTCCTCGCCTGAAGGCCTTTGGAGGCTTTAAAAATGCCAACCCCATGCTGATTAGTCAGATTTTTCATTCAGAATTCATAAAGATAGGTTATATTTAACTTTGCACATTTCTTTGCATCTACTATTCCTAAAAGAGATTTTGTTTTCTATGCATCCTAAGAAAAAGCCTGATGAAAAGTGTGTCCCAAACGCATACGAAAAAATTAAAACCTCCTCAAGAGACCAACGGAGAAGGAAATGGCAACCCACTCCAGTGTTCTTGCCTGGAGAATCCCAGGGACGGGGGAGCCTGGTGGGCTGCCCTCTATGAGGTCAAACAGAGTCAGACATGACTGGAGAGACTTAGCTGCAGCAGCAAGAGACCAAACTGGGACTTCTTGCCAGTCCAGAGGTTAAGCTTCTGTGGTCCCAACACAGGAGCACGGGTTCGATCCCTGGTTGGGGAACTAAGACCCTGCATGCTGCATGGCACAGCCAAAGAAATAAATAAATATAAAGGGGAAGAAAAGAGACTAAGCTAGCCTTATTTTATGAATTACAATATAGAAGCAATTTCCCTAATAATTTGATAATTATAACTGGAAGGAAATAGGAAGAAATACTTTAAATATCTCAAAAAATAAGTTCTCAAAATAATTTACAAAATCAAAATAACTTCACCAACCATTCCCAGACTTACTAGCACTGTGAAATGTCTATTATTCCATTTTGTTTCATGCTGTACATCAGACCTCTCCTCTCATTTGCCTTCAAAAATGCAACCCTGGCAGCCACTTGCTTAGAAAACACTTCCTCTCTGGCTGTAGATGGGGCTTCCCTGGTGGCGCCTAGTGGTAAAGAACCCTCCTGCCAATGCAGGAGGTGCTGGAGACACAGGTTCAATCCCTGGGTAGGGAGGATCCTGGAGGGGGACATGACAACCCATTCCAGTATCCTTGCCTGGAAAATTCCATGGACAGAGCTACAGTTCATGAGATCACAAAGAGTCAGGCACGACTAAGTGACTTAGCACACTTGCTGGCTGTAGATACTCTCATTCTGATGAGATGATGGCTTCCGTGGATGACCACCAGCATTCTCTCTACCAGAGAGGATGGGGTAAGTAACAGCCTCCAAACCATTTTCCCCTACTGTCTGTCCACCTGGGCTGCCACTTGATAAGACTATCATACACAGAATGCAGTGACATAAATTTTCCTTGGACGTTATGAAACTGAAGCTTATGCAGGGAATCCCAGAGGTTCTCTGAAATGACCCAGGAGTGGAATAGGGGGAAAAGGAAGGAGAAGCTTACAAAGAGACAGATGATAGAGAGACTGAAATAGAGAGAACTAGACCACATTGGAAAGAGAATGGTCAATTGCATGAAAATCAGACCCCCAGGGGACTTCCCTGATGGCTCAGTAGCTAAGACTTTGTGCTCCCAATGCAGGAGTGCCCAGGATCGATCCCTGGCCCAGGAACTAGGTCCCGTATGCTGCGGCTAAGAGTTCATATGCAGCAACTAAAGATCTTACATGATGCAACTAAAACCTGGTAAATAAATATTTATCCAAGTAAAAAAAATGTTATTTACCCAAGTAAATAAATAAAATATTTTTAAAAATCAGACCACCTAAGTATTCTGAAATCTAAACTATAGGATAACCTATGCTTAGGTAAAGAGATGTTTACTTAAATTTTTTTTTCCATTTCCAGATGTTTACCTAGTGTTCATATTTCATGAAAACTATAATCTAACATGCTTTCAAGGGAGGGCTTTGCTGCGTTATCAGCGGCCAAATATCAAAAACTTCCTCATCTTCTGAACATTTCATGTTTTATTCTATCTAGGAACGAGAAGGGGAAGGTACCACTCAAGAGGGTCCACACGTCAACTAAAGCTTTCCTGACTCCCACAAGCCCTGAGAGACTAAGCGCCCCACAGTCTCCACTTCACCTGTCTTGAGACCCATCCGTTTGCCCCAGGGCTTGCTAGTCTTCCTTAGCCTTCACTTCCCTTCCCCTCAGCATATAATCCTACAGCTACGATTGAAGGAAGATTCTTTCTTGGTTTCAGACTTTCCAAGGACGGAGAGTGTGGGGAGCAACAGAGAAAAGCAGAGAACCCATGAGTGTAGCTGGCAATAACCTGGTCCTGAGGATAGAGTCATATACAGAATCTCCTATTGCCATATCACTTCAGTTAAGAATCTGGCTAGGAGACTTCCCTGGTGGTATGATGGGTGGTAATCTACCTGACAAAGCAGGAGACGAGTTTGATCTCTGGTCCGGGAACAGCCCACGTGCTGCAGAGCAAGTAAGCCCAAGAGTCACAACTACTATTAAGCCCAAGTGGACCCATGCTCCCCAACAAGGGAAACCCCTGCTGCTGCAACCAGATAAAGCTCATGCACAGAGACAAAGACTCAGCACAACCAAAAACTAAAATAACAATCATCTAGCTAGGTCAGTTGACACTCAGAGTGCTGAAGATGGATCTTATAAAATGAGGAGATTAAACCAAAGTCCCCCACCAGCTGTAATATTTTGACATTCTAGAATGATGTTCTCTCCATGTCTTACAGCTCAGAGTTTGGCATTTACTGTAGGGTTGCCAAATTTAACAAATAAAAACACAGAACACCCAGTTAAATTAGAACTATAGGTAAATGATAATTATTTTTAGTGTAAGTATATCCCATGTGATACTTGGGATATACTTAGAAAATTCTTTATTGTTTATCTGAAATGCCTGGAAGTCCTACGTTTTATCTGGAAACCATAAATTAGTGGATAAATCATAAATAATCATTCATATAGGCCACCACTTACTGAGCCCTGACCTGACTAGGACCTCAGATATGTAAGACTTATCTTATTTGATGCTAATAGCCTTATGAAGGAGGTAAATACAGAGGCTTCTAGAAGTGAAGCCCTGAGCTGGAGAGCAGTGAACGCTAGGACAGAAGTCCAGGTCTGGGTGACTACATGCAATTTACAGGCTATTATTTACAAATTATTGCAATGTTGAAAATGCATCAAACAGTTTTTGAGTAATATGCACAGAACTCTACTTGTCTTTGAGGAGGAAACTTTTGAATCCAGAGGTGAGAGAGAGCATTATTTTTCACTGCTTTTATCTGTACTGTTTCGATTTTTTTAAAACAGTGTACATGCATAACGTGCATAATTATTTTCATTTAAATAAAATTAACCCCCTAAGATTGTTACAATATACAACTGATAAATAGACCTTTATCAACCTTAGTACTTTTTCAATAGTAGTAGCAGTACCTATTGGGAGAAGGCAATGGCACCCCACTCCAGCACTCTTGCCTGGAAAATCCCATGAACGGAGGAGCCTGGTAGGCTGCAGTCCAGGGGGTCGCTGAGTTGGGCACATCTGAGCGACTTCATTTTCACTTTTCACTTTCCTTCATTGGAGAAGGAAATGGCAACCCACTCCAGTATTCTTGCCTGGAGAATCCCAGGGACAGAGGAGCCTGGTGGGCTGCCGTCTATGGGGTCGCACAGAGTCGAACACGACTGGGGCGACTTAGCAGCAACAGCAGCAGCAGTACCTATTATTACAAATATGTTGACTTTACCTCTTTTTTGTTGGAGGTAGATTCCTGCTTCAGAGCACAGTTCTCAGTCCCTCGCAGACTGTTAACGAAGTCTCCCTCTGCCATTTAAGAACCCTTGCCAACCCTTGGCTGATTCATGTCGATGTATGGCAAAAACCACAATATTGCAAAGTAATTATCCTCCAATTAAAATTAATTAATTAAAAAAAAAAAAAAAAAAGAACCCTAGCCAGTTACATAAGGAGGAAATGTGCATGGACCCTGAGATGTAGGGTTTGCCAGGAGCCCCACTGCCTGTGTTTCTCCCTAAGGCAGTAAGCAGATCTTACTTGGAAGAATAACTTACCCCAGGGAGTGCGCAAAGGCAAAGGCAGGAAGCCCCTCCCCTGCAACCCAGACCTACTGGGCAGAGCCTTTGATCTTCCACTACTGACTCGAGGGGCTCCCGTTAGTGGTGCCAAATGTCAGATGTCACATCCCCCTAGTCCTAACGGCCACTGTACCCAGTGGCTTCAGCTCTACATTTTTAAAGAGGAAAAGATATGTCCATGAAAAAGGAACGTTATAGTGACAAAGTTTTCTCCTAAGTGGACTTCAGTCCCTCATTGTTAGTTATCTCAGACATACATTTCTGTAGTTGAAGAAGAAATACTCACTTTTTTTGAAAATTCGCTGCTTGCAACACTTACCTCCTAATTGGTAAGGGTTGAATTGAATTGAACCCTTCAATTGAAAAGAACTGAAGCCCCACTTCACTTCTTAAAAACGAGGTTGTCAAGATTGCGAGGGGCCATGGATAAAGGGAAATGAGCATGCTTTAAGGCATTTAGGTAGGTGTTCCTTGGAGCACAGTCTGTGATGCCTTTGCATCCGAGGCACACAATTAGCAGCTACTGCTCCTGCCCACACAGGCGGGAGGCAGGCTCTCGTTGCTCCAGGCGCTTGCAAACACCAGCCACAGAGGAGGCACCACAAGCAAGCTTCCATCAAAGTTAATTGATAAAAATTAAATCCCATTAATAAAAAAGGGAATATTCAATGCCCACCAAAGTACCAAATGGCAAAATGACAGTGAGTTCTTCATATATATCAGAGTTTAGAATACAAAGTGTGCAGGGAAGAAAAAGGGAGAAAGTTAGTGCCTTCTCCAAGGACAATGGAAATTGTGTGAAAAGCATAGGTATATGGACCAGACTGCTCTCCATTAGCATCCAGGCCAGTCTCACAATGTCAGAAGCGCCATTCAGGTAACAGGATACCTGGTTTCTCTCCCAGCTCTGCCATCGCCTCCCTGGAAGTACTGGGATTGAGTAGAGGAAAGGAACTCATAGTGTGTTAGTCACTCAGTCATGTCCTACTCTTTGTGACCCCATGGACTGTAGCCTGCCAGGCTCCTCTGCCCATGGGATTTCCCAAGCAAGAATACCAGAGTGGGTTGCCATTTCCTACTCCAGGGGATCTTCCTGACCCAGGGATGGAGCCTGGCTCTCTTGCACTGCAGGCAGATTCTTTACCATGTGAGCCATCAGATCAGATCCCATCAGTCGCTCAGTCGTGTCCGACTCTTCGCGACCCCATGAACTGCAGCACGCCAGGCCTCCCTATCCATCACCAGCTCTCGGAGGTCACTCAGACTCACATTCATCGAGTCAGTGATGCCATCCAGCCATCTCATCCTCTGTCGTCCCCTTCTCCTCCTGCTCTCAATCCCTCCCAGCATCAGAGTCTTCTCCAATGAGTCAACTCTTCACATGAGGTGGCCAAAATACTGGAGTTTCAGCTTTAGCATCATTCCTTCCGAAGAAATCCCAGGGCTGATCTCCTTCAGAATGGACTGGCTGGATCTCCTTGCAGTCCAAGGGACTCTCAAGAGTCTTCTCCAACACCACAGTTCAAAAGCATCAATTCTTCGGCGCTCAGCCTTCTTCACAGTCCAGCTCTCACATCCATACATGACCACAGTAAAGACCATAGCCTTGACTAGGCGAACCTTTGTTGGCAAAGTGATGTCTCTGTTTTTTAATATGCTACCTCAGATCAGTCGCTCAGTCGTGTCCGACTCTTTGCGACCCCATGAACCGCAGCACGCCAGGCCTCCCTGTCCATCACCAGCTCCCGGAGGTCACTCAGACTCGCATCCATCGAGTCAGTGATGCCATCCAGCCATCTCATCCTCTGTCGTCCCCTTCTCCTCCTGCCCTCAATCCCTCCCAGCATCAGAGTCTTCTCCAATGAGTCAACTCTTCGCATGAGGTGGCCAAAATACTGGAGTTTCAGCTTGAGCATCATTCCTTCTAAAGAAATTCCAGGATTGATCTCCTTCAGAATGGACTGGTTGGATCTTCTTGCAGTCCAAGGGACTCTCAAGAGTCTTCTCCAACACCACAGTTCAAAAGCATCAATTCTTCGGCGCTCAGCCTTCTTCACAGTCCAGCTCTCACATCCATACATGACCACAGGAAAGACCATAGCCTTGACTAGGCGAACCTTTGTTGGTAAAGTAATGTCTCTGCTTTTGAATATGCTATCTAGGTTGGTCATAACTTTCCTTCCAAGGAGTAAGCGTCTTTTAATTTCATGGCTCTGAGCCATCAGGGATATGTAAATTTGTGATTCTCCCAAGTCCGGTCCTCCTCATCCTGCTTCATGGTTTTCACAGTATTTGCCATCAGCGAGCGTATTACATGTTCATTTGTCACCTGTCTGTCTCTCTAGGAACTGTTAAGCTCCAGCAGAATAAAAGCTTGCTTTAGCTTTCTTCAGAATCCCCAACTGCTAGCACACAGTGGTGGTGGTTTAGTCACTAAGTTGTGTCCGACTCTTGTGATCCCATGGACTGTAGCCTGCCAGGCTCCTCTGTCCAAGGAATTCTCCAGGTGAGAATACTGGACTGGGTTGCCATTTTCTTCTCCAGAGGATCTTCCCAACCCAGGAGTGGAACCTGGGTCTCCTGCATTGCAGGCAAATTCTTTACCGACTGAGCTATGAGGGCAGCCCACACAGTAGGCCATCCATAAATGCATGCTGAATGAATGGACTCATCCTTCCATTCACTGAGCACTCATCAGGCATCTGGGGATTCTGCTGATGGATTTGCATGCAACTGATGAATAAATAAACGGAATATATTATAGTTATACAATAGAATCTTTTTCAGCCATAAAAAAGAAAGATGTGCTGATCTGCGCTACAACACGGATGAACTTTGAGAACATGATGCAAAGTAAAAGAAACCAGAAACCAAAAGCCAGATACTGTGTGCTCCATTTAAAATGAATGGTTCAGAATAAGCAAATTCATATAGACATGGTTAGTGGTTGCCAGGGGTTGGGCAGCAAGGGGCTTGTGAGAATGGGAGGTGATAGCTGAAGATGATACCAGGTTTCTTTTTAAGCTGATGGAAATGTTCTAAAATCAATTGTGGTAATAGTTTCATACCTCTGTGAACAGACTAAAAGTTATTGAATTTACATTTTAAATGAATGAATTGTATAACATGTGAATTATATATCAATAAAGCTACTATAAAAATAATACTAAAGCTGACCTCATCATCTCACCAAAATCCACACTTCTGCTTTTATTTGTACCTCATCTCCCACTAAATTGCCTTTTCCAGAAAAAACATACTAATAGAAACATGTGTAAGAACGGCTGAGTCCCTTTGCTGTTCACCTGAAGCCACCACAACGTTGTTAATCGGCTATATCCCAATACAAAATGTTTTGGGAATTAAAAAAAATTGTTTTTAAATAAGAAATACTAATGACCACATAGTTCTTCAAACTATGCTTTTCTAGTTATTATTTTTAAGGTGGTTTTAGTAGTTTAAAGTTTTTATTGAATTTGTTACAATATTGCTTTTGTTTTATGTTTTGATTTTTTGACCACAAGGCACGTGGAATCTCAGCTCCCTGACCAGGGATCGAACTTGCACCCCCTGCATTGGAAGGCGAAGTCTTAACCACTGGGCCTCCAGGGAAGTCCACCTCCTATTTTTCTATATCAGTCCTCGTGAATTATGAGGTGGGCCCACATGGGGTTCATTGCTTCAGATGAGTCCCTGTGCTCTCACCATCGGGAATTGGACTAACCTCTTCCATGGAAGGGTAAAGTGTTCACACCTGTGTTCATTGTCGCAGAAGGAAATGCACAATATGAGATGTAATGTCCTTGGAAATTCAGGGTTTCTTAGCCAGAGAAGACATAATTTTAGCAAGCAGAAGGTTTACTTTGATTTTTAACCCACTTGGCAAGGAAGTGATGAGATGTTGTCAATTGTCACATGGCAAGCTAAGTTTTCAAAAGCAGTAAAATAAAACTATCATATCTGTTATTTTTAAAAATGCAGAGTGATTCTTAAAACTTAAGCCCCAAGGCAATGGCACCCCACCCCAGTACTCTTGCCTGGAAAATCCCATGGACAGCTCCAGTTCATGGGGTCGCTAAGAGTCGGTCGTGACTGAGCGACTTCACTTTCACTTTTCACTCTCATGCATTGGAGAAGGAAATGGCAACCCACTCCAGTATTCTTGCCTGGAGAATCCCGGGGACAGAGGAGCCTGGTGGGCTGCCGTCCATGGGATCGCACAGAATCAGACACGACTGAAGCGACTTAGCAGTAGACTTTCCTATTCTCTGCCCTCTTCAGTCCCTCCACAATATTTTTAAATATCTACCCAGGTTCCAGACAATCTAGAATAACAACTTTGCCTCACCTCTTTTCCTTACTTCTGAGCACGATTTACAGACGTGGGTTGACTTTGTCTCTCCCTAAAAGGACAAGAAGAGACCCCCATCAGAGCCCCAAGCACTCTGAACCCCCAGAAAGGACCTCCGGGTCAAAACACTAAGAGCAGCAGGCTTGCATCCCATTAAACAATAGCTCTGGGAGTCTCCTTGGAAAGGCAAAGGAAGGAAATGTTGTACAATAGAAACATAGACTTATCCCAAGAGTATTCAGCTTTACTGACTTGCAGAAAGGCACAGTCTCTAGAATCAAAAAGAAAAAAGGCTATTTTATTTTTCTCCTATTTTTGAAGGGAAAAAAATGACTTATTTCCTTTTCCCAAAGGCATTGAAAGTAATTAAGCATAAAAATGTCGGGGAAACATCAGCTCTGAAAGATTCCCACTGCTCACATGGTAGGATAGAAACAACAGATCAGGTCACACCTGGGGCTGTGGAGTTCCAGAACACGGCAATTGTGTCTTAGCACAAGCATTCTGAGGATCCACCGTGTGCTCTGCTCTGGGCTGGGTCCTGGAGAGCCTGTGCATGAATGCTCAGCCACTTCAGTCGCGTTCAACTCTTGGTGACCTCATGGACTATACCCACCAGGCTGCTCTGTCCACGGAATTCTCCCCACAAGAACACTGACGTGGGTTGCCATTTCCTCCCTCAAGGGATCTTCCCCACTCAGGGATCGAACCTGCATCTCCTGTGTCTCCTGCACTGGCAGGCAGGTTCTTTACCACTGAACCACCCGGGAAGCCTACTGGAGACCCCCGCACGTCGAGAACTCTATCTGCTCCACTTACATTCATGCAAATGCTAAATTGGTTCATGATGTATCTACGACATGGCATGAGAGCAGGGTTTCTCAGCCTCACCATTACTGACACCTTGGGCTGGATCATTCTCTGTTACAAGGGGCTGCCCTGTGAATTGGAGGATGTTTAACAACATCCCTGGCCCTACCCTCTAGGCGCCAGCAGCACCTTCCAGAGGGCAAGTGGGGCTCCATCAAAGTTGCTTCTGGCTGATTTGAAGAGAGAACAGCAAAGAAAATAGCATTATGCTGATGAGCCAGGGAGAAGTAAGGTGATTTTAACAAGCTACTGAGGGTGGTTTGGGCAGGTGTCTTATTGCTAAGAGCATCTAAGTAGTGCAAAGTCTAATCGGCCCAGCTTCCACTCAGTGAGAGTCTGGAGCCAGAAAGACAGGGACTTTTCCCATCTGTGGGACTTGGGCTAGAGAACTTATTAAGCTTTCCTCTAATTCCAGGATTTCCCTGGTGGCTTAGACAGTAAAGTGTCTGCCTGCAATGCAGGAGACCTGAGTTCGATCCCTGGGTCAGGAAGATCCCCTGGAGAAGGCAATGGCAACCCACTCCAGTATTCTTGCCTGGAAAATTCCATGGATGGAGGAGGCTGGTAGGCTACAGCCCACAAGGTCACAAAGAGTCAGACATGACTGAGCGACTTTACTTTCTTTTCTTCCAATTCCAAAATTGTATAACATGATCCTTTCCACCCCACCCAAACCAAGTTGTCAGACTACTACAAGCTGGGAGGAGCCAGGTTCAAGATGCATGGCCATCTCTGCCTGTGTGGAGTAAGAAGTGGGTACAAAAGGAGTGAGAACTTTGAAGAATGGGTTGGATGGTATCACCGACTCAATGGACATGAGTTTGAGCAAACTCCAGGAGATAGTGAAAGGCCGGAAAGCCTGGTGCACTGCAGTCCATGGAGTCACAGAGGGTCGGACACGACTTGGCAATGGAACTACAACAACCCCACTCCCCACATGTGCAATGCCCAGAGCCTCATAATATCTAAGACCAGCCCAGCTACCAGAGGAAGAACCACCACAGTGTGTTCAGTTTTACATTCAGTGCCTTGAATCTTTTCTTTACAACTTAAATGAAATGAACCAAAGGAAGGGGAGGGGTCCGGGCATTAATCTGGCTCAGACAGTAAAGCGTCTGCCTACAACACAGGAGACCCAGGTTCCATCCCTGGGTCAGGAAGATCTCTTGGAGAAGGAAATGGCAACCCACTCCAGTATTGTTGCCTGGAAAATCCCATGGACAGAGGAGCCTGGTAGGCTATAGTCCATGGGGTCACAAAGAGTCAGACACAACTGAGTGACTTCACTTCACCCAAAGGAAACACATAAGGAGCGAGGTTAAGTACTGGGTTGGATGGCATCACTGACGCAATGGACACGAGTCTGAGTAGGCTCTGGGAGTTGGTGATGGACAGGGAAGCCTGGCATGCTACAGTCCACTGGGTCACAAAGAATCAGAAAACGACTAAGTGACTGAACTGAAGTATTGGCTCTGCTTTTCCCAAAACGGCCTCCCAGAGCCAGGGAAAGGGGCTGAGCAAACCGTCCATGCACAAAGGTGCACTGTATTAGAAGGGCGGTTTAATTCATTCTTACGAACATGCAAGAGATCCACATCCCCGATCTCCAGGGTAGTGAAACAAGGAGGTGAATGATAACAGCCTAATTTAGCCAGCTCAGTGAATAAATAATCATTGCAAATGAAGCAGTCATACCAGGTAATTAAATTAAGTTGTCTTGCAGACATGATTCACCAACTCTTCACTGACAAAAGTTGCCTTCTTAGATGTTAACTTTTACTCTTGGATCTTCTTTGGATGTTGAAATTTCTTCCCAGGTTCTTATTCTCAGGTAGCCAAAATGAATATTTATTTCTCCAACGATTAATCATTCAGCAAATATCAGAGCTCCTAAGATATGTTGGGCTTAGAAACATGATAAAAAAATAAAAGACCCAGGTCTTTATCCTCATGCAGTTGCATGTCTAGCAAAAAAGACTGATGTTAAATAACCACAAAGGTGTGGGTGCAGTGATGTAAAAAAACAGGCCGCTATGGGTTCAGTCTTTGGAGAATAACTTCCTTTTCTTTTAAAACAGAAACATAGGACCTCACATTCATTGGGTGGACCCCTGCTGAGAGGGGATTCAGTAGTTCATGGCACATAATCCATTCCAGGAGGGTAAGAGAGTCACTCAGAAACGGTATGAAGAACTATAGACTAAATGTCCATACTTCATCCTGTGTTGCCAGACCCACCAGATCCAATGTGTGAAATATGGAGACCGGTTCCATCCTATTTCTTCACACCTTCCCACTGACTGTTTGAATATTCGTGTTAAAATTGTAACTGCTTTAAAGTTGAGGAGTGGGAATAAGGAGAGAAGAATCAGGAATGAAGGTTATAATATTATAGTTTTAATATTATTCCTATACAGCATCTCACGGGGAAGGCAATGGCACCCCACCCCAGTACTTTTGCCTGGAAAATCCCATGGACGGAGGAGCCTGGTAGGCTCCAGTCCATGGGGTCGCTAAGAGTCGGACACGACTGAGCGACTTCACTTTGACTTTTCACTTTTATGCATTGGAGAAGGAAATGGCAACCCACTCCAGTATTCTTGCCTGGAGAATCCCAGGGACGGGGGAGCCTGGTGAGCTTCCGTCTATGGGGTCGCACAGAGTCGGACACGACTGAAGCGACTTAGCAGCAGCAGCAGCAGCATACAGCATCTCAAAGATCTAACTTACATGAAGATCAGGACAAAATTAAAAGAAAAATGACCTCTTGAAATGATCTTTTTAAAAAAAAAATTTTTAAGACCTAAGGCTCAAGAATGCCATACTTCGATTTTTCCGTGGCCTGGAAAAAAAAGACACTCAACTAACAACAAAACGTGAGCCTCTGAAAAAGTCAGTGCTGCTAATTGCCAGGCTGACAATTACAAGACATAATGTTTTCCAAGGTGTGAGTCCCATGTGTTCACACACATGTGTGAACGTGTGTGTCTACTAATCAGTGCTATGCTTTATATCAAAGACCACTTTCGTAAGACAAGGCACTCAGTATCCTTTACCAAACTGACGATTACTTGTAATATACCAATATACTTATGGTATATTTTTTGCAGCTGTGAAGAGCTATTTGGGTTGAAAATTCAGGATTTAAAGCATGCTGATCCAGGAAACAGACATTATGAACAACGATATATAGCCAGCTCTATGTCCTAAGGTTTTAGGAACAAGTTGGTCTAAACTTACTGGTCAGCGAGGAGTAGCTGATTCGTTTTTAGGGGGAACTTTAACCCAATTTAGACACCATGCAATGCTGGAAAAATAATTCTCCAGTACATTAAACAGCCTCCTGGCTCTACTCAAGTGCACTTATTCACATTTAGGATATCATATTGCCCATTTTTGTCTTTGCAATATGCCAGCCAGATTTTTTTAAATGATATTATGAAAATGGAAAGCATTTTTAAAGGGAAATATCGAAAATACCTCTCCAAGGGGGACTTAACAACTTTTCTCACCACTTTAAGTCTGGCTGAAACTAAACTCTGAAACTCAGCTCTCCAAGGATGGCGCCTTGAGGCCTCCCAAACCCAGTTCAGAAACCCAGTGCGTGCACCACTCTCCCGAGTCTCTCAGCAGCACGGGAGGGCCTTCACACATTCATTCTCTCTCTGTGTCTCTCTTTCAGAAATTTTCTCCATCTCTAGCTTCCCAGGTGGCACAACTGGTAAAGAATCCACCTGCCAATGCAGGGACGTGGATTTGATCCCCGAGTGAGGAAGATCCCCTGGAGGAGGGCATGGCAACCCACTCCAGTACTCTTGCCTAGGGAATCCCACAAACCCAGGAGCCCGGCGGGCTCCAGTCCATAGCATTGCAAAGAGTCAGACACAGCTGAGCACGGAGCTTTTAAAATCTTTCCTGCTGAAATAGAAAATCTTAACAGATGCATCACAAGCACGGAAATTGAAACTGTAATCAGAAATCTTCCAGCAAACAAAAGCCCAGGTCCAGACAGCTTCACAGCTGAATTCTACCAAAAATTTAGAGAAGAGCTAACACCTATCCTACTCAAACTGTTCCAAAAAATTGCAGAGGAAGGCAAACTTCCAAACTCATTCTATGAGGCCACCATCACCCTAATACCAAAACCTGACAAAGATGCCACAAAAAAAGAAAACTACAGGCCAATATCACTGATGAACATAGATGCAAAAATCCTCAACAAAATTCTAGCAATCAGAATCCAACAACACATTAAAAAGATCATACACCATGACCAAGTGGGCTTTATCCCAGGAATGCAAGGATTCTTCAATATCCACAAATCAATCAACGTAATACACCACATTAACAAATTGAAAAATAAAAACCATATGATTATCTCAATAGATGCAGAGAAAGCCTTTGACAAAGTTCAACATCCATTTATAATAAAAACTCTCCAGAAAGCAGGAATAGAAGGAACATACCTCAACATAATAAAAGCTATATATGACAAACCCACAGCAAACATTATCCTCAATGGTGAAAAATTGAAAGCATTTCCTCTAAAGTCAGGAACAAGACAAGGATGCCCACTTTCACCATTACTATTCAACATAGTTTTGGAAGTTTTGGCCACAGCAATCAGAGCAGAAAAAGAAATAAAAGGAATCCAAATTGGAAAAGAAGGTGTAAAACTCTCACTGTTTGCAGATGACATGATCCTCTACATAGAAAACCCTAAAGACTCCACCAGAAAATTACTAGAACTACTCAATGAATATAGTAAAGTTGCAGGATATAAAATCAACACACAGAAATCCCTTGCATTCCTGTACACTAATAATGAGAAAATAGAAAGAGAAATTAAGGAAACAATCCCATTCACCATTGCAATGAAAACAATAAAATACTTAGGAATATATCTACCTAAAGAAACTAAAGACCTATATATAGAAAACTATGAAACACTGGTGAAAGAAATCAAAGAGGACACTAATAGATGGAGAAATATACCATGTTCATGGATTGGCAGAATCAATATAGTGAAAATGAGTATACTACCCAAAGCAATTTATAGATTCAATGCAATCCCCATCAAGATACCAATGGTATTCTTCACAGAGCTAGAACAAATAATTTCTCAATTTGTATGGAAATACAAAAAAACCTCGAATAGCCAAAGCTATCTTGAGAAAGAAGAATGGAACTGGAGGAATCAACCTGCCTGACTTCAGGCTCTACTACAAAGCCACAGTCATCAAGACAGTATGGTACTGGCACAAAGACAGAAATTTAGATCAATGGAACAAAATAGAAAGCCCAGAGATAAATCCATGTACGTATGGACACCTTATCTTTGACAAAGGAGGCAAGAATATACAATGGATTAAAGACAATCTCTTTAACAAGTGGTGCTGGGAAAACTGGTCAAACACTTGTAAAAGAATGAAACTAGAGCACTCTCTAACACCATACACAAAAATAAACTCAAAATGGATTAAAGATCTAAATGTAAGACCAGAAACCATAAAACTCCTAGAGGAAAACATAGGCAAAACACTCTCTGACATACATCACAGCAGGATCCTCTATGACCCACATCCCAGAATATTGGAAATAAAATCAAAAATAAACAAGTGGGACCTAATTAAACTTAAAAGCTTCTGCACAACAAAGGAAACTATAAGCAAGGTGAAAAGACAGCCTTCAGAATGGGAGAAAATAATAGCAAATGAAGCAACAGACAAACAACTAATCTCAAAAATATACAAGCAACTCCTACAGCTCAATTCCAGAAAAATAAATGACCCAATCAAAAAATGGGCCAAAGAACTAAATAGACATTTCTCCAAAGAAGACATACAGATGGCTAACAAACACATGAAAAGATGCTCAACATCACTCATTATCAGAGAAATGCAAATCAAACCCACTATGAGATACCATTTCACGCCAGTCAGAATGGCTGCAATCAAAAAGTCCACAAGCAATAAATGCTGGAGAGGCTGTGGAGAAAAGGGAACCCTCTTACACTGCTGGTGGGAATGCAAACTAGTACAGCCACTATGGAGAACAGTATGGAGATTCCTCAAAAAACTGGGAATAGAACTGCCTTATGATCCAGCAATCTCACTGCTGGGCATACACACTGAGAAAACCAGAATTGAAAGAGACACGTGTATCCCAATGTTCATAGCAGCACTGTTTACAATAGCCAGGACTTGGAAGCAACCTAGATGTCCATCCACAGATGAATGGATAAGAAAGCTGTGGTACATATACACAATGGAGTACTACTCAACCATTAAAAAGAATACATTTGAATTAGTTCTAATGAAGTGGATGGAACTGGAGCCTATTATACAGAGTGAAGTAAGCCAGAGGAAAAACACAAATACAGTATACCAAGGCAGAGGAACCAGAGCTCAAATTGCCAATATCCGCTGGATCATGGAAAAAGCAAGAGAGTTCCAGAAAAACATCTATTTCTGCTTTCTTGACTATGCCAAAGCCTTTGACTGTGTAGATCACAATAAACTGTGGAAAATTCTGAAAGAGATGGGAATACCAGACCACCTGATCTGCCTCTTGAGAAATCTGTATGCAGGTCAGGAAGCAACAGTTAGAACTGGTCATGGAACAACAGACTGGTTCCAAATAGGAAAAGGAGTACGTCAAGGCTGTATATTGTCACCATGTTTATTTAACTTGTATGCAGAGTACATCATGAGAAATGCTGGACTGGAAGAAGCACAAGCTGGAATCAAGATTGCCGGGAGAAATATCAATAACCTCAGATATGCAGATGACACCACTCTTATGGCAGAAAGTGAAGAGGGGCTAAAAAGCCTCTTGATGAAAGTGAAAGTGGAGAGTGAAAAGGTTGGCTTGCAACTCAACATTCAGAAGACAAAGATCATGGCATCTGGTCCCATCACTGCATGGGAAATAGATGGGGAAACAGTGGAAACAGTGTCAGACTTTATTTTTCTGGGCTCCAAAATCACTGCAGATGGTGACTGTAGCCATGAAATTAAAAGACGCTTACTCCTTGGAAGGAAAGTTATGACCAACCTAGATAGCATATTCAAAAGCAGAGACATTACTTTGCCAACAAAGGTTCGCTTAGTCAACGCTATGGTCTTTCCTGTGGTCATGTATGGATGTGAGAGCTGGACTGTGAAGAAGGCTGAGCGCCGAAGAATTGATGCTTTTGAACTGTGGTGTTGGAGAAGACTCTTGAGAGTCCCTTGGACTGCAAGGAGATCCAACCAGTCCATTCTGAAGGAGATCAATCCTGGAATTTCTTTGGAAGGAATGATGCTAAAGCTGAAACTCCAGTATTTTGGCCACCTCATGCGAAGAGTTGATTCATTGGAGAAGACTCTGATGCTGGGAGGGATTGAGAGCAGGAGGAGAAGGGGACGACAGAGGATGAGATGGCTGGATGGCATCACTGACTTGATGGGTGTGAGTCTGAGTGACCTCCGGGAGCTGGTGATGGACAGGGAGGCCTGGCGTGCTGCGGTTCATGGGGTCGCAAAGAGTCGGACACGACTGAGCGACTGATCTGATCTGATCTCTGAACGCATATATATGGAATTTAGAAAGATGGTAACAATAACCCTGTTGACGAGACAGCAAAAGAGACACTGATGTATAGAAAAGTCTTTTGGACTATGGGAGAGGGAGAGGGTGGGATGATTTGGGAGAATAGCATTGAAATATGTATAATATCATATCTGAAACGAGTCGCCAGTCCAGGTATGATGCCTGATAATGGATACCTGGGGCTGGTGCACTGGAACAACCCAGAGGGATGGTATGGGGAGGGAGGAGGGAGGAGGGTTCAGGATGGGGAACACATGTATACTTGTGGCGGATTCATTTTGATGTATGGCCAAAGCAATACAATATTGTAAAGTTAAGCAAAATAAAATTTTAAAAAATAAATAAAATAAAATCTTTCCTGCTGCTGCCTGGCTTTCTACTACTGCACACTCTGTCCTTCCTATTATTAATTCATTTTCTTCCCCCACAGGGCTCTGACCATGGCCTCTGCCATTCTCTCTCTCTGGGCTCTTTCTCTATGCCCTCCCTGGTTCACTCACCCAGCCTCACCTCTTTCCTAGAGACCCAATGGCAGTTCTTCTTGCTGTCTCTCTAGCCTTTAAACTACACAAGCCCAGCTCACTACCTTCCTTCCAAACAGCACCGCCAGGCTTTCCAGCGTCTGCCTCGCCATCCTGCTGGACACAAAGCGCAAGGGCCCACTTGGTTTTGGCTTCTCCCCTGAGATCCTTCTCCCAGCACACGGATCATAGCGGCCCCTCCCTTCTACTCCCACCACCCTTACACCGGCTGCCCTAGGCCACTGTGACCTGGTCTCCTTTTCTTAATGGGTCTTCTTGTCATTCTCTTTAAGCCATCTCTGAATGGCTGCACTTAAAACTAGAGGGCCAACCCAAAGGGTAAGCCAGCCTGCACTGTTTGAGTTTACTCGGGACTGCAAAATACCCCTTAGACACTCTCCATGAGCCCCCATTATCTACTTAATAAACTACCCCCTCTCCCCTCAGAATTCAAGACCCTCCAAAATAAAGATACCAGTATCCCAGTCTTATCTCACATTATTCCCCTACTTTAAACTCTAGACTATATTACAAAATGGAATATTATAAAATGAAATGTTCACTCTCTGTTTGCTTTTCCCTTAGTATGCCTTCCTGAGTTTTCCTTTGCACAGGCTCCTTCTGGGCTGGGGCCACCCCACCATCACCCCCACCTCTTGAAAGTTCATACACTCCTCCAGGCTCAACTGCAAGTGCTCTCATCCATGAAGCACCCTGATCCTCCATCACGATGTGAGTGCCTAGAATCTCATGCGTCTTTTCTCTGGACTGAAGGGTTCTGTTTTTCCATCTTTCAGTCCCTCCTAGACAATCACCTCCTTGAGTATGTCTTGGTTCTCCCTGTCTCCTGCAGTATTTTCCTCGGATTTAAGAGTTCAGTAAGCACTGTTCCATGGATACAAGGTTCATTCAGAGGGGTTCTCTGGGACCAAAAATTCATAAAAGCATTCATATTTGCTAAGAGACTAGATCTCATCACACACAGAGAACAGTAATTTTGTGAGCAGATGGACATGTGAACTCACTGGACTTCGATGATCACAATGCCTGCGTCTATCAAAAATCAAGTTGCACACCTTAAATACATATATTAATAATTTTTACTTGTCAATCATATCTTAACAAAACTTAAAAAATAATGGTGACTCTTAGCTACCAAAATCCTGGCTCTTCATCTTTACCACCTCACCACACCCCCACCCCTGCAGACTGCTGCATCTCCAACAGAATCCCACCTCTGGGACCACCCAAGCTTTAGGAGAAAGGTTATCTGGGTCATAGCCCCTGGTCACACCCAAAAGCCAAAGCTACTTCAAGGTCACTCAGGTTCCAGCAGCCCCAGGGTCCCAAACTCTTTTTCCTAAATAAAGAAAAGAAGGAAAACAGAGCAGGAAAGATGGAGGGAGGGAGAAGAAAGGAAGGGAGGGAAGGGGGAGGGAGGCAGAAGGAAGAAAAAAGGAAGAAGGAAGGAAGGAAGAAGAGAGAAAGGAAGGAGGCGCTTCCTGGAGTCTGACTCTGCATACATGATTCCCTGTGCCCACCTGGAACATCCAATTCTCTTGTATTTGTCACAAATGCCTCCTCAGCCTTCAAGACCCAGCTCAAATATGACCATCTCTAAAGCACGGCCCATTCTTGTTCCAGGTCCTCTGGGTTAAAAGTCAGAGTTATGGCTAAAAAGCCTCTACAGTATTTCTAGCTCTAAATTCTGTGAGCACATGAACTAATCCACTTTCCGAGCACGTGAGCCAAAGTCATAAACACCCACTGACTGTTGTGCTGTCCCCTGACCTGAACGTGCTACTCTCCTCTGAGATCACAGGGGAAGGCAGGCAGACTGGGCCCCCAGGAAAGGGCGTGGGGCTTCTAAAGAGGCCAGCCTAGCCTCCGATGGGCTCTCCCCCTTCTCTGGAGGCACCACCCTGGGTGCCAAGGGGGCAGAGGAAAGCAGGTTCCAGCAGAGCCTCAATCCAGGCTGCAGCCACCCTGGAGGAAATGGTGCCGCAGTCAGGCTTAGCAGTCGAGGGCAGAAAACTCGTGCTTTGCTTTTCACTGAGGTGGTGCCAGACAGAGCGGCAGGCAGAGGCAGGGGCCTGGGGCCACCCTGCAGATCGACCCTAGACCCATTTTCACCCCCCCTCGTCTCTTCTCTGCCCACCCATCACCCAGTTGTCCCCATGCCACCTGTCAGAACCACCTCTTTCAGGAACTTTGCTGGTGGCCCTGGCCGAGCCTCAGCAGGCACCCAGATCAGATGGCATTTACAATTGACTGTTTTCCTGTCTCCACGGAGACTCAACAGGTTTTCTGGAAACACCACAGACTTTATGAGTTAGTTCTGTGGGTGGCAGGTTCTTGTGGTTCAGCCGCTCAGTTATGTCTGACTGTTTGCGACCCCATAGACTCAGTACTCCAGGCTTTCTTGTCCTTCACTATCTCCCAGAGCTTGCTCAAACTCAACTCCATTGAGTCAGTGATGCCATCCAACCATCTCACCCTCTGTTGCCCCCTTCTCCTCCTGCCCTCAATCTTCCCCAGCATCAGGGTCTTTTCCAATGAGTCAGCTCTTCACGGGCTTCCCAGGTGGGGTTAGTGATAGAGAACCTGCCTACTAATGCATGAGAAGACTCCAGTTCGATCCCTAGGTCAGGAAGATCCCCTGGAGGAGGAAATGGCAACCCACTCCAGTATTCTTGCTTGGAGAATCCCATGGACAGAGGAGCCTGGCAGGGTGCTCAGTCCATAGGGTCGAAAAGAGTTGAACACGAGTGAAGCGACTTAGCATGCATCAGCTGGCCAAAGTATTGGAGCTTCAGCCTCAGCATCAGTCCTTCCATTGAATATTCAAGGTTGATTCCCTTTAGGATTCACTGGTTTGATCTTGGTGTCCAGAAGATTGTCAAGACTCTTCTCCAGGACCACAATTTGAAAGCATCAGTTCTTTGGTACTCGGCCTTCTTTAAGGTCCAACTCTCACATCGGAAAAACCATAGCAAAGTGATGTGTCTGCTTTTTAAGATGCTGTTTACTACTACTACTACTACTACTAAGTCACTTCAGTCGTGTCCAACTCTGTGCGACCCCATAGATGGCAGCCCACCAGGCTCCTCAGTCCCTGGGATTCTCCAGGCAAGAACACTGGAGTGGGTTGCCATTTCCTTCTCCAATGCATGAAAGTGGAAAGTGAAAGTGAAGTCGCTCAGTCGTGTCCGACCCTCAGCGACCCCATGGACTCCAGCCTTCCAGGCTTCTCCTTCCATGGGATTTTCCAGGCAAGAGAACTGGAGTGGGGTGCCACTGCCTTCTCCGAATATGCTAGATTTGTCATAGGTTTTCCTCAGAGAAAGTTATCTTTTGCCATAATTTTCTGAGACAAGAACTTGTATTTGAGTTTCCTCTCAAGTAAAAGCAGATGAGGGTTGTAGGCTGCTCTTCCATATTTTCTCACGTTCTTTCCACAGCCCGTCATCCAAAGCCAGAGCCACTCAGGACCCCTTGCAAGAGCCCTGGGGGGATGGGGGGAGGGATCTAAAACAGAGGCTGGGGCAGCAGGACTGGAGGCACCTGGCACCTGCCCTTCCCCAGGTCTGGTCTCCAGCCTGGCGTGGAGCTGGCATCCCTGCCTGCCACTGGTGCACAAACATCCTGGATGTCTGCCCTTGGCAGGAGCCTCAGTTTCCCCAGAGTACTGTGCTGGTGAGGCGCCTGGCCCCCACCATATCTGAAGAAGAAATAAATGCTGTTGCCCTTCGCCAATCTCCCCCACCTCTCCCAACATACACACAAAAAGAATACCCCACCGTGGAACACGTGTGACCTCACTTACCAAAAAAATTAAAGGTACTGTCTCTGCCCTCAAGGTTAAAGACTAATTTGGGCCAAACAGTGAATACTGTAACAATTCTCAAATAAAGGAGTCTCAAAGGTAAAATTCTTAAAAAAGGAAAACTTACAGATTCCTGGGGAAAACTCAGAGTATCACAAGGACAAATACATAAAATTCCCCTCCACAATTCAGTGAGTCTAGTCCTAGGTTTACGATACTCTAGAGTGTTTAAAATCACATAAAAAGGAGTCATACTTAGAAGCTAGCAACTCGATGTAATTTCAATTAATATGAAGGTTTAAAAGGGGTCAATCACATGAGGCACTTCTTCGAGAAGGCTCAGGAGACAGCAGAGCAAGACACGGTCACAAAGACCAACCAGATGAAGTCAGCTCCAACAATCTGGAAACATGCCTTTCTTTGATGATAAATGGGCTCTCCTGTTATGAGACCTGGGCTGGTGAGCAGCTTTTCTAGGGCCACCAAAAGCCAAACTCTTGGGAAAGAAAACCTTCACCAATGGTTCATGGGATCATGAAAGAAGCTTCGTGATGGCTTCCAAAGGAAGGACTGGGCACCAATTAACTACGTATGTTGAGACTAAAGCACTCATTGTGTTAGGAAAAGCAGCCATTCAGCATCTGCCAGTTCTTACATTTGCCTATATTCAGAAATCCAAATATCTCCAGCACATTCACTTATTAGCTTCACGGTTTTACACCTAAGAGCCTCTTCGTTTCGGTGTCCATCACAGACTTTAAGCTGGTGTTCCTAGCTGTGCAGCGTGTGCACTGGTTCCTCTGAGCTGCCTCCGGCCCTGGGTTTGGGAAACCACTGGGAAGCCATCCTGAGCTGCCAAGATAAGAGCAGAGGCGTCCCCAGGCCTTTGCTTCAGTGCTCTTCCCTGAGTTAGCTCAGTGTTTGGGTCTAAAGTCTAATCAAAATATAAATCCCACTTCCCTTCCCCTTGGATCTAATTCCAAAAGCCAACTGATCAAGCCTAGAAGTGCAAACTGTTTTGGCTTTTTCTGCTTTGAATTCATTTTCTGTGATCTTATACACAGAATATGGAAATCAAGGATAATGCCTGTAACAATCATAATGGCATGGCTTGGGAGCAGTTAAAGAGATTCAAGGAATTTGTCTTAATATAACAAAATTTTGCTTGAAAGTATGCAAATACACACGCATGCACACATACATATACACACTTTGATGTCTTAACTGTAAATAGACTAGCAGTCTGGCAGCTCCTGGGTTTCTGCTGAAAGTCACATGGTTTTCCAGTGCCACGGTGTGTACACACTTTCACTGAGTTACAAAGGACAAGTATTTGGCTCACTATTTCATATTTATCTAGATGCTTTTGTCTTGGGAGTTTAAAAGCAATTTAATTGCATTAATTAGGCTTCAAAGCAGTGCTGCACTATCTTCTGTATTTTTCTGAAGCCAGAACAAAGGAAAGTTGTACCCTGAGACCATTTGTCAGGTCCCCAAAGCAAAATAATTTCATCTAAAATGTAAACTAAGTTAGAAAAACATTTCAAAAAGATCACAAACCCCTAAATAACTGAAAAGACATTAAAAAAGAGAAGTGAAGAAAAATAAAAGGAAAAAAGTAAACTCTGTCCTCAGAAGTCATATCTCCAAACACAAGGCATTTTTATTGGATAATATTACTTACATTTTTGGAATATTCTTTAAAACAGCTATCTGAATTCCTAGACGATAACAAGATTCTTTTGAGGCTGACAGCAGGAATTCAACTCATAAACCCAATACACAACCAGAGCCACATCTGCTTTTATGTTTTAAGCATAAAAGTATTTTTAATATCTACTCTGAATGCATTATCAACTTGGCAATGAAGAGGAATACTCATAGACTCAAAGACTTCCAAAGTGAATTCAATTCCATCATATGAGCTCAAAAATCGCAAAAGAGTTTTTGTTTCATTATTTCAGTTCATTGAGTTTTATACCTTGGTTCTCAGAAATGGGTGAAATCCATGGCAAGAATGAATTAGAAAATTAATTTGCAGAGTATCAGTGTTGCTGCTGCCGCTGCTAAGTCTCTTCAGTCGTGTCCAACTCTGTGTGACCTCATGGACTGCAGCCTACCAGGCTTATCCATCCCTGGAATTCTCCAGGCAAGAACACTGGAGTGGGTTGCCATTTCCTTCTCCAATGCTCAAAGTGGAAAGTGAAAGTGAAGTCGCTCAGTCGTGTCTGACTCTTAGCGACCCCATGGACTGCAGCCCACCAGGCTCCTCCATAAAATCTAGTATCAGTCAAATCCAGAGTCCTAGCACCCTTACACACTGCCTAAATTCACTTGAAATAACCTGTTTAGAACATTAAAATGTTAAGGAGTTAGGGGTTCAGAGGCTTAATGATATAGAGAAATAATTTGAACAGCAAGTCTTTTTTTCGGGGGGTGGGGAGCAATCCACACAGCTTGAACCTGGGCCACAGCAGTGAAAGTGCTGAGTCCTAACCACTGAAGAGCCAGAGAATTCCCTAAAATAATTCTCAAGGAGAACAAGCTGATTAAGAAAGAGGCCATTCAAAGAGGTCTTCTGCAAGGTATCTTGTGTACTTTATATGTATGCAGTGGATGACAGAAACAACAGATTGTGTTAAAAATGTGAACAGAAGGAATGAACACTATAATAAAATTTTTGTGTAAGGAAAGCAAGGAGAAGGTTTTTAGTAAGCTAAGGACTGTGATAAGCATTGTTGAGAATAACAGTGATAAATTAGAGCTGCTTTGCAGTTGATAATCAAGGACAGATTTGAATCTCCCATGGAGGAGGGGCAGGACTCACTGTGGATCCCTCAACTTATCAGGACGAGGAAGGATCTAAGTTCTGGGTTCAAGCACTACCTCCCTGACTTTGGGCTCTGAGCTCTAGATTATCTTACATAAAATAAGAATAATGATACTTATTACATCTCTTCCACACATTTTTTTGCCAAAATTAAAGCAGATATGATTAAGTATTTTTAAATGTTGTAAATCATGAAAGCACTATGCAAAAATGTTTGGGGAAAAGATTCTTTTCTGCTTCTCTAAACAAAAATGTGATGGAAAATAATGAAAATAATGTATAAAAATAGGAGCCACATTGAAATGTACTTAATCAATTTCTTTCCTTTCTTCATGCACTTTGTGAAACTTGAATAAGCATTCCTCTTAAAGTGGGTTATTGGGAACCAAAGAATCATTCTGAAAACAAAGATTACTAGAAACAGTTCTGCTTCTCTTAAATAACCAATTTATATTGTTTAATGGACACTGTGGAACTTTACTTGTTTACTTCTTTGCTTAGATTCTAGGAAGCTCAAAGCCAAATTCGTAGTCCACTTGTAGTGACTGTACAGAAACTTATGGCATACATTTTGTGGACAAGCTTTAGTTCATGTTTTCACTTTCTCTTTGCCTCTGGTTTATTTTTTAATCCATTTTTATTCTGTTGTATATATTTCTGAAACTCAGTTTTGGAAAATTGGTTTTCTGGGGGAAGCACACTACGAAAACAAGTCTTCCAGTGGGAAAGTCTGGCATTCATTATCTGAGATGATGGAAAGTGAATTCTTTGGTTAATAATGTATTTTGTTTCATAGTTGTACAATTACAAAGAAACAAAAAGGGAAAACCACGCAGGTGCCTGGACATATCTGCCATATAGGTACGTAAGAAGGTTAATAACAATCTCCAAAATACGCAAATAGAGATATCCACTCTGCTTATTTAAACTGAACTGAAAAATAGTCTAAAAGCTTCATTATGATTAATAAAATTCCATATTTCAAAACAGTAAAATAAAATGACTGAAAAGTTAGCTCAGAACTCACTTAGGTGATTTGAGATCACGATGAATAGTTTTATGAAGGTGCAAATAATTCATTCCACTTGCAATTCCCGTGGACCAGTCTACTAGCAATCGAGGTGTGATTTTCCTGCCAGCTCACAAAACCTCATAAAGTTGTCCACTGGCACAGTATTCCATGATGATACTGTAACATGGGGCCTAAGTACAAACACACTTGAAAGCGATTATTTTTCCCCTCCTAAAGACATGACACACTAACTGTTCATTTTGAGCAAACTTAATTGCAACATCTTAACCAAGTAGTCTACGACTCTGCTGCCCAGAACATAACTATAAACTTGAAAGGCCCCCCAAATGCTGACTAGTATCTCTTGAGCTGAAGACCATTTCAGAACCTTCAGCCGTGTGTTCTGCCTCACATCAGACTCTCGTCAGTTCATCTGCTAGTCCTTGCTCACATCTAAATTGGTCATTTTATATATATGTGTCCCACTTGCCAGGGAAATGCAAGGGAAAAAACTTTCCTCCTCCCATCCTCCCTTTCTGGAACTTGGCCCACTTAGAATATTGCTTCCTGATCCTTCCAATAAGCTAAAACCCCAGAGGCACGTAACAATTAAAAGAAGAGACCAGAGGTGTTCATTTGGAACATGTACATCACGTATAAAATCTAATTGTTCTTTTTCATGATTGTCATATTGCTAATATTGCCCAGCTAGAAATGGAAAACTGCCACATAATTTACTCTGCACAAGATTCTTACCTTTATGCAACAAGAAGAGAATAAATTAAGAAGTGATTGATTTCTGCTTTTTTCTCCCCTAAAAAAAGTTAAAACTTTAAAGCCATTAAGAGATTTCAAGTTCACATTGAATTCCGCTGGGCTAAGACATACCCAAGATCATGAGTAGGCATTCACACATCCGTTACAGGGACATTTAGGCAGGATCAAATTAGGTTGTTTGGTTTTCATGGTCCCCACAGGGTTTTGTTCTGTTTAGCATCATCAGGCAAGGAACTTATTATAACTCGGCAAGTTCAGTCTATTGTCAAAATATTATTCCCCTAAGGTCTCACTACTAGCCAGGCTGCCTCCCCACCACCCTAGCCAAGTAAAAGACTGGGAGCTACCCCACCTCTCTCCCCCAGTATATTCCTTTTAAGAAACCCTAGCTATGTGTACTGGATGGATGCGTTCTGGATGGACACCGCCTGAATTGGGCAGGCCTGCACATTCTCTAACTTTGTAGATCAAAACCAACAAAAAAGTAAGAATGGCCTTCAATAAAGTATTTGCCATGTGTGTTCTACACGGCAAATACTTTATTTATCCTCTCTTTTTTTCCCAACAACCGTACAAAGTTGACACCATTGTTTTCTCTACTTCACAGATGAGGAAATGAAGGCCCAGAGAAGTTAGATAAGTTGCCCATGGTCACACAGCAAGTAAGGAAAGAGCAGATCCATGGTACAGACCTAGGCCTCTTTGACTCCAAAACCCTGCTCTTCCTCTGCTCTGCCTCTTGTGGCTCGTCATGTGCCCACCCATGTCCTCCACCTGTCCTTGTTCCCCCTGCACTGGGCTCATGACCTTCAGAGTTCCGAAAGCTACCTAGGTTCTCCCCAGCTACAACCCAGATTCCATGGCCCACTGGGCTACTGGGCATTCCAGCCTGATCTAGACCCCAGAACATTCCATCCGGTGTACCCTGCACACAACAGTCTCCACGGTTCATCCAAGACTCTGGAAACTTCATCATTATCTCACATCCTGAAAAGGACAAATAGGTTTGTTGCAATCTATTTAGAAACTGAAGCTCCAAAGGGTGAAGTCAGTTCCACCACAGGTCAAGCAGCTTATTTAGCCGTGATTCTTCCATTTGATCCCAGGAGTTGCATTGTTCTCCCCATTACTCTTTGGCACAGAGTTGATCTCTGATAAATGGTTGCTGATTAATTTACAGTGACCCCATTTTCTCCACCACAACTTTTTCCATTTGTAGTGATTTTCATTTAAAAAAAAAATTTAATTCTCAAAAAATCATTCACTCAATCATGTCATAACAAGCACCCTTCAAACTCCAGTGACTTAACCCAACAAAAGTTAAGTTCTCACTCATGCCAAGACCACTTTAGGTCCAGATGACTCCCTAAGGAAGCTGTCCATCATACAGCGGTTCAGAATCTGCATTGACCATCAACAATGACCAATCATCATTTGCCGGGGTCCAGCCCTGGTGGATCCAGGGAATTCGAAGCGGGGATGGCGTTGGCGACGAACAGGAAACAACTGCTTAATTAAGTATTAATTAAAGATATAAAGAATAATAGAAATGAGGATAGCTCAGTGAGGAGGAAATTCAGTGAAGAAAAGCGGATGAAATAAGGATAGCTCAGTGAGAACATTTTGTGGAGAGAGGAGGCTGAATAATTCAGCCAGAAGGTAAGAGAAAGAACGACATGGGGAGACCAAGTTTTGGTGAACAAGGCCCCGCACTTTATTTTTCAAAGTAGTTTTTATACCTTAAGTTATGCATAGAGGATCATGGGGGAAGGGGTGGAGTCATGCAGGGACAGCAGTCCCTGAGCCAGGCTTTCAAACCTATCATACACAAAAGTTTAGGTGAGTTACACCATCTTCTGGCCTGGAGGCCTATTAACGTTTTAAGGAACTTACTTTTCTCTAAAGGTGATTTTTCTAAAGTCAGGTGCCACCCTCCGAAAGCATTGGAGTTGCATTTCTATAGGGCAAAGGTGTGGTGGGTTGTAACAAGAAAAAGAATTAACTCAAGGGTCCAAGGTTACAAACATTAAAGCTACTACTTACATTTCTATAAACCAATTATATCAATCAATACACTGCCAAGGACACAGTAGGTAAGGGATATGGAGACTTAGCAGAAAACATTGGCCCAACAAGTGAAAAACCCTTCACCAATACAATTTCTAATCAATCTTTTAACTGCTCAAAGGAATCTGTATTTAGACAGTTTAGAACATCTCATGCCTCTCAGTTGGGAGGCTCTAAACAATCACATGTGGCCGGAAAAGCCTATTCAGGCAGACTAGAAGATTTCCAAAAGAGTTTGTAGGCTGAAACACTGTCACACCCAGGAATTATTAACTGGAGCTGTAAGTTAACTCTTCAGAGAGAGGTAGTGGGGGACAGCCCCCTGTAAAGTCAGAGGTGTAGGTGAGAACACAAAGCAGAAAGTAGGCAGACTCTGGTTTTTGGGGGTAGATGCTCAAGAATTTCAGGGGGCTCCTTAGACTCGATCCCGCCCTTGCGTGTGCCAAGCCTCCTTCTTCATGACCTTTGTCATGAGCGGAGCGCTGATCCAAGTCGGCTCCCGACAATCATTGACCTCCATCAGCCCATTCTTCCACAGATGCTACACAGGGGTTGGAATTAATGGAGAGTGAGCACTGATGCTCACAACTGATGCTTCCACCCAGAGGTAACACACTTACTGTCACCCAGAGTCTGTTGGCCACAGAAAGCCATAGAGCCATGCCCATCTTCAAGAAGGCAGAGAAATACAATACTTCTGTTTGAACAAAGGAGAACAGACACCAGACGTCAGGAAAGCAGGAATATCTACCACAAATACTGAAAAAAGAAAGATTTGAGAGGCAACATGATTTAAGAAGTAACAAGGTCACACAGTTAAAAAGTGGCAGTCAGGACTCAGCCCAGGTTTACATCTCTAAAATCTGAGTCCTTAACTAACACTTAAGTCTCAAGAGAAGTATATCCACTTCATAAGACACATTTATTTTTGCATGAACAATAAGCACTTATTGCTTGATGGTTGACTTCACTCACCTGCCTAGAATTTGCTCAGCAGACAGTGATGGAGGCTGGCCTTGGTCGGGAGGACTCAGATGACTTAACTCTGTTCCACAATGCTGCCACCCTCCAGCAGGCTAGAGTGGGCATTTTTCATTGCAAAAGCAGAGGCAAAAGACCAAGCAGGACCAAAGCAAGTCGTACAGCTGAGTCCAGAGTCAGGAAGTGGGGAAGGAGGGCACTGTAATATCACACAGCAAAGAGAATGAAGAATTAGTCCAAGTCTATGCAAGCTCTTTCTGTAAAAGTTCAGTTCAGTTCAGTCGCTCAGTCATGTCCGACTCTTTGTGACCCCATGAACTGCAGCACGCCAGGCCTCCCTGTCCATCACCAACTCCCGGAATTCACCCAAACCCATGTCCACTGAGTCAGTGATGCCATCCAACCATCTCATCCTCTGTCGTCCCCTTCTCCTCCTGCCCTCAATCTTTCCCAGCATCAGGGTCTTTTCCAATGAGTCAGCTCTTCGCATCAGGTGGCCAAAGTATTGGAGTTTCAGCTTCAACATCAGTCCTTCCAATGAACACCCAGGACTGATCTCCTTTAGGATGGACTGGTTGGATCTCCTTACTGTCCAAGGGACTCTCAAGAGTCTTCTTCAACACCACAGTTCAAAAGCATCAATTCTTCAGTGCTCAGATTTCTTTATAGTCCAACTCTCACATCCATACATGACTACTGGAAAAACCATAGCCTTGACTAGAACTATGGTAAATATTTTTGGCTTCTTGGGCCATATTCAACTCTGTGATTGTAGCATGAAAGAAGCTATACATCATAAGTAAATTGATGGGTGTGGCCGAGTTCCAATACAACTATATTTAGAAAAAGAGGAAGCAGGCCAGATTTGCTCCAAGGCTGGAGTCTGCCAACTTCTGAATTAGAGCCATCACTACAATCTTCCACATAGGCTTCTAGTCCTAGTTCTGGAACTATCTGGTCATGTGGTCTTCATAGCATCACTTTTTTTTCTAACCTGACAATTTTTCCATTTACAAAATAAGGGAGGTTGAAGTAGTTCTCTAGAACTATAAAACCCTTATGTTCACAGTCTACATTATATCATCCTATAAATCAGACTGTGTGTTCTGAAGTCTAACTGAAGAGATTATTCTCAATCTATTAATTGAGTATGTATCTATTTTTGTCCTTAATTTTATTGTTCACCTGCATAGGCTAAAATTCTATGATTTTACTTGTACTAGAGTTGCGGTATAATCTTAGCCCCATGAAAGTCAAATAGATTTTTTCCATCCACCCAAGAGGAAGTCAGTCAGATACATGAAATGGAAAACAAATTGACACTTTTAATTACAAGTAGGTAGCAAAGCTTTATTGATTGCAAGAATAAAAAGTAAAATACTGGAGAGTGATATCAATGAAGGTTAAAGAGAAACAGAATTAATTGATCCACAAGGATAAGCTCTAGTGAGGGACACTATGAACAGGAAGCAGGGAACGCAGTGTTTAACTGAAAGTTACTCTGTTTATCATCATCTCCTTTCTTGACACCTCAACCGCATGTACTCCAGCATGCTGCAACACTGCAGGAGGATGTTTTTGCTTTTTTCCCTCTATTAATCTTCACTGCCAGGCTATTGCCAGAATTACAAATAAGAGTATTCAAGGTAATAGCAGGCTGCTAAGGGAAACGCGTATGTAAAATACTCTGTAACTATCCAGAGCTTAGCAGACATCTGACTTCTGAAGCTTTCCATCAATGATTCTCAACTGGGCGAGGGAGAAGGGGAGCCATGTTGGCAGCCTTTGGAGATATTTTCATTGTCCTAGTTGGGGAAGCGTTACTGGCATCTAGCCTGAAAAGGCCACGATGATGCTAAAAATCCTACAATATACAAGACAGACACACACGGCAAAAAAATAAAAGATGATCCAGTCTAATGTGGTAAGCCTGGCATGTTCCAGTCCATGGGGTCACAAAGAGCTGGACATGACTTAGCGACTGAACAGCAATGTGTTAACAGTGTCAAGGTTGAGAAATTCACTTTTCATAGACAAAGCTCCAGCTGAGACTGACAGCAACTTTTCAAATCACTGGGAATTCTAAATCATGATCATACATCCCACAAAAGCGGCATGCATCTCGGACTCCCCCTGAGTGACTTTACTTTGTAACCTAGCAACGTTTCAAGCCAGGTACTTGGTATCAAAAGATTCTGCAGAAGTGCTCGAGAAAAATACCTTTCCCAAAGGCAGGTCACAAATTCCAAAACCTGTCCCAGAAATGATAAATGGCTCAAAATACTGAAAAAAACATTGGGACTAACATATAATTTTTAAATATAAGAAGTGCCTTTATTACTGCATTATATAAAATAGTCTTTTTAAAATCTATATCATCAAAAGCAGTGTGGATATTTTCTAATCAAAGAAGATGGTATTTGGCAGACGAATTTTCACCCTGTTTGAATCATGTGTTGAATTTCATCCTGTTTGGAAAAAAAGCAACATCAGCTTTTCTTCTCCAGACCAGGATGCTGGAATGGGTAGCCTTTCCCATCTCCAGGGGATCTTCCCTACCCAGTGATCGAACCCAGGTCTCCCACAATGCAGGCAGATTCTTTACCAGCTGAGCCACAAGGGACACCCAAGTATATAGCAGATCTTCCCGACCCAGGAATCGAACCAGGGTCTCCTGCATTGCAGGCAGATTCTTTACCAACTGAGCTATGAGGGAAGCCCCAAGTGTATCTCCAACAGGATATAATTTATCAGCAGGTCAAAGAGCTGGAAAATTAGTATCTGTTTAGCTAAACACATCGCATCTGTTGGCAAACCTGTCCAAATAATTTGGCATTGTTGCTTCCAATATATGTAGACAGAGACCATTTATCATATGGATTATTTCTAGAACCCACAGGCTTGTCTGCTATGCACTGCATAGAAACATGTGTGGACTTGCACACGTGCACATGCTTTACAGGAATCCTTTAAAATGCTTTGCATGAGTTGGTTGTTTGCTTTTAAGTGAACAGAGTACAGCATTGCTTCTGCAATTTCCTTTAAGTTCTGTTTTTCCATTACATTATCCCTCCACCTGGCCTGCCATTACTGTCATTTCCACTTCAATTCATTCCTAAACAACCGAGAAAATAGATTTTCAGCAAAAGTAGGGAAGACTGTTTAGGATTATGTTCCAGGGCCTGACAGACAGGTCCTGCATATGTACCCTAGCCCCACATTAATCCACATTAACTGCAGTAGAGCTCTCTACTCCTGGCTTCAGGGGCCTCCCCAAGCAAAAGCATGTGTGATGAAGTGCATAACTGGGGTGGCAGGTTGACCCCTGTTCAAAACCCACTTTGACCATTTTCTGGCTGTGATCTTGGGCAGGTAGCATAACCGCTTCGATCCTCAGCTCCCTACAGGAGAGCAGAGGCAAAACTGCCTTGCCTCCGGGGGCTGCTATGAGGATGAGAAGAGGTTGTGCTTTTAAGGCAGCAAGCGCAGGGCGCGGTACACAGTCCTTTATAAACATCAGATCAGATCAGATCAGATCAGTCGCTCAGTCGTGTCCGACTCTTTGCGACCCCATAAATCGCAGCACACCAGGCCTCCCTGTCCATCACCAACTCCCGGAGCTCACTGAGACTCACATCCATCGAGTCAGTGATGCCATCCAGCCATCTCATCCTCTGTCGTCCCCTTCTCCTCTTGCCCCCAATCCCTCCCAGCATCAGAGTCTTCTCCAATGAGTCAACTCTTCGCATGAGGTGGCCAAAGTACTGGAGTTTCAGCTTTAGCATCATTCCTTCCAAAGAAATCCCAGGGCTGATCTCCTTCAGAATGGACTGGTTGGATCTCCTTGCAGTCCAAGGGACTCTCAAGAGTCTTCTCCAACACCACAGTTCAAAAACATCAATTCTTCAGCGCTCAGCCTTCTTCACAGTCCAGCTCTCACATCCATACATGACCACAGGAAAGACCATAGCCTTGACTAGGCGAACCTTTGTTGGCAAAGTAATGTCTCTGCTTTTGAATATGTGATAAACATCAGGTGTCCTTATTACATCAAAGGACTCTTCAAGCTATTCCATCAAGGCCATCTTGAGCCTGCAATTCAGACCTAACTCTCTACTCAGGGCAAGGACAATCACATGAGACAAACACATTTTCCCCTCAGATTGATCAGTGTTCCTGGTGAACGTAAGGTTCCTTCTTGCTTGTGAAAGAATTTGGAGGTGAAGCAAGAAGGTTAAGAAAGCAAAGTGAGAGTTTATTTAAGCAAGAATATTCCCCATCGTTCAGTTGTAAAGAATCCCCTTGCAATGCAGGAGATGCTGTTATGCCCAAGGTCCAAGTCCCCAAAACTGAGAGAATAAGACATCCACAGCAATGCAAAAGCATAAAGGGGTTTTATTGCTAGCTCAAGCTAGGGCTCAGGTCTCATCCAGCGTAGTGGAATTTGACAAGAGCCCCAGGCTCTGAATCATGGCTGTTTTTATACCTGCAGTTCTTTTGTTTCTGCCACGTTGTAGCTGGTGGGTGATGATTGGCTAAACTGGACGCACGTGCGAATTTTGAATCCCGCATCCCCATCCAGGTTGGCTCAAGTTTGGCACGAATGGGGACTCTCCTGATTGGCTTGGAGGTATAATTCCCGGGACCATGACTCAGGTCTATAAGAATCTGAAACTCTAGGCCCCGTGTAGCTTGCTGAGCCCATCATGGCCCAGGTTAAGTCCTAACATTCCCCCCTGTCCTTTGATCACACAGAGGAATCTTCCTCTTTATTTTGGGGCAGGGCCTGATATTGTTGCCTGAGTACAAGTAGTTGGACTGTATTGATGCGCTGTTTTACAAAAGTTACAAGCTTGTTTAGAATACATGGGCCAAAAGTGAGTATTAATAATAGTACTATAAGAGGGCCCACCAAGGTGGAAATCAGTGTTGTTAACCATGGAGACTGCTGGAACCAGGACTCAAACCATCCTTGTTGGGCCTCTCGCTCTCTTTTCCATCGGGCCAGCCCTTCTCTCACCCTGGCCATAGATTCTCTAACTACCCCAGTGTGGTCTGCATAAAAACAACATTCTTCTCCCAGAGCCGCGCAGAGTCCCCCCTTGGTGCAGGAAAATCAGATCTAACCCCCTCCAGTTTTGTAAGACTACCTCAGACAGGGAAGTTAGTGATTTTTCTAGGTGACTAATTGATTCTTCTATGCGTGTGATGTCTTCATCTATAGCTGCCCGCAAAGAAGTGAAACCTTGACCTTGGAGAGACAAGGCGGCTATTCCGGTCCCTGCTCCAGCGATCCCCAGACTAAACATGGTTGCTAATGTGATGGCCGAGATGGGCTCTCTCTTAACTTTGCTTTCTCCCAACTGGTCTGTTGCCTCTCCCGCCCAATAGTTGTACATAACTTCTTCAGGGTGGTATAGGATTTGGGGCATCACAGCCACCAATACACAAAACTCTCTACTCTGGTTGAATACTGATGTATGTAAACATGGCGTCACCCCAGTATGTGAGCAGACCCACCAACCTCCTGACTCAGGCACAATCCATTTTGTTTCATTTAGTCTCGTGAGTTCGGCCGTTCGGGCACACAAGGGGGTCTTTTCAGGTGGTATCGTACCTAAGTAAAGTCCCTTTCCCCAAACTTCTCTCACTGTGGGACCAACCTTATGTTCTCCCCAGTGACACTGAGGTGGATTTATGCTGGTGGACAGGTAGTAAGAAACATTTAAGCCTACTGTTTTATAGAAGGGAGGGTAGAGAGTATAACAGAGCCAACAGGATTTAGTTGCATTTGGGTTAGAATGATTTAGGGTTGTAAAGGCTGCCTTAACTAGAGTCCATAATGGGTCTGACGTTTTTGAGTCAGGGATGGGGGTCGAGGAGTCAGGGGCCTCTGTCTCATTATTCTGGTTCCCCGGTCGGGAAACAACAGGCGTAGGACTCAGTGTTGCAGCCGCCCGAGTCGGGTTTGCCTTAATTACTTTTTGTGGGCCTGGTTTCTTGACCTGATTGGGGCCTACACTTTGGGTCCGGATGGGTTCTACTGCCTGGCTAATAACCAGAATTTCTCCAGGGTAAGGGCTGGGCCACCTGACATAGAGCTGGAAACCCCAAGATAGCCCAGAAATCCAAGACCCTTCCTGTTTAGCCAACTCCTGATTGAACATTGGTTTCACCTGATCAATCTTGTCCCAGGGTGTGTTCCTGACTCCATCCCAGTCTAAGGGGCCGGGCAGGGGATAGACAAACGAGAAATTGACCAAGTCCCGGTTCCCTCCCTCTCATTTTGCGGCCCCGTCACAGGAGGTCACACAGCTCCAGGACCAACAGAAATAGTGTTGTAGGCCCCCGCACGTCTCCCAATTGTTTTTTACGTGTCCAGGGCATGCCCAGAATCCATAGTCCCTCAGAAATGTTCCCTTCCAACCACTGTCGATCAGTTTCCCCAGGACAAAGTACAGATCCGGCCACCAAGTATTGTGGGGGTGAATTCGGGTGGTTGAATTGAGTACCTCCCGAGTCAGTCCATTCCGAAGTGTCCAGGTGATTTTGGCAGGTTGGTGTGGGTTGTGGCTGGCTGTCCCAGGAACGTAGAAGAAGGCCACCATCAGGAGGATCAAAGCGATTCGTCCAGGACCTGCTGCCGGATGAGCTTCAATTTTAGAGGATTTGAGAGATGTGGTGTCACCTTCTATTCTTTACAGGCTGCCTCTTGTTCTTCTGGAGCGGCGCGGTGTACGTGGTTACAGTGCACCCACGGCCCAATTCCATCGACCTTCAAGGCAGTGGGGGTAGTAAGAACAACATAAGGGCCCTTCCATCTGAGTTCCAATGTTTTTGAATGATGCCATTTGACCCAAACCCAGCCCCCTGGACCGATGTTGTGTGAAGGGATTGTCCCCTTCTCTTGACCTTCATGAATTTCTTTGACCAAAGTCCAGATATGCATATGCACCTTACTCAAAGCTATTAGAGCTTCTTTAAACAGTCGCAGTGAAGGAGGCGGCTTGATTTTCCCTCAAAGACAGGGCATACAGGAGGTGGACCCCCATAAACAATTTCAAAGGGGGTCAGGTTTAGCTTGTAGGGGGTATTACACGCTCGGAAGAGAGCGAAGGGAAGGAGGGTCACTCAGTCCCTGCCAGTCTCTATTGCCAGTTTTGCCAAAGCTTCTTTCTACCTGTCCTGAGCTCTGGGGATTGTATTTGCAATGTAGTTTCCACTTGGTCCCCAGGGCTGAGGCCAGTCCCTGAACAATTTGGCTTACGAAAGCAGGTCCATTATCAGAGCCAATAGTTACTGGCAGCCCAAACCTAGGCACTATCTCCTCAAGGAGCTTCTCAGCCACCATTACTGCTGTTTCCCTCTTAGTGGGGTATGCTTCCACCCACCCAGAGAAAGTATCAACCAGAATTAACAAGTAACGGTCCCCATACTTGCCTGGCCTTACCTCTGTAAAATCTATCTCCCAGTGTTGTCCCGGCCTCTCTCCCCGGTACCTTATACCGGTATGCTGTCCTTTTCCTGGTCTCATCATCTGGCACGCCTTGCAGGCGTGGACCATGTCTTGTATAGTTGTCTTTTGTTGGGGAAACTGCAGACGTGCTGTCTGTAGAAGTGCTAGAGTCTTTTTCTCCCCCCAGATAGGTGGTCTGATGTAGGTGCACGCAAAGGTGCTGACCCAAGTCAGCCAGAAGCAACAGGTTGTCATCCTGGTCCCGGTACCATCTGTCCCCGCTCACAGGACAGTTGGTATTTTCTTGAATCCAATTCAGATCAGAGGAGGAATACTCGGGGGTCAGGAGCAGGGTTCCCATTCCCAGGGTTGGCAATCCCACAGTCAGTATGTGGGCTTTGCAGTCTCCGATGGCTGCTTCGCAAGCCACCACATTGGCGGCACGGTTGCCCCGAGCCTTGACATCCTCCCCCTTTTGGTGTCCCGGGACATATACTTTGGACACTGTTCGGGGCCGGTGGACCACTGCTAGGAGTCTGCGGATCTCAGATAAGTTTTTAACTTCCTTTCCCTCTGCTGTCAGGAACCCCCGCTCTTTATATATTGGGCCTTGAACATGCACCGTGCCAAATGCATACCGGCTGTCGGTATAAATGGTGACCCTTTTTCCTTCTGCCCTTTCCAGTGCCTGTATCAAGGCTATTAATTCTGCCTTTTGAGCAGATGTTCCAGGGTGCAGAGCTTCAGCCCAGATGACCCTCCTTGGGTCATCAACAATTGCTGCCCCTGCCCTTCTCTGTCCGTCTTTCACAAGACTACTTCCATCTGTAAACCATACTAGTTCACTGTCTTTCAAGGGCATGTCTTTGACGTCTTTCCGTATGGCCGTCACATCGGCCAACATCTCACTACAATCATGGAAGGGGCCATCTTTCTCCGGGAAGGGCAGGAGAGTGGCTGGGTTCAGGAAGCTGGGCATCTGAAAGTGTATCCGGGGATTATCCAGCAGCAAGGCCTGGTAATGGGTCAAGTGGGCATTGGAGATCCACTTACCCAGTGGCTGCTTGAGAATCCCTTCAATGGCATGGGGAGTGTAGACCAAGAGCCGCTGTCCATAGGTTAACTTGTCAGCATCATGGACCAGGAGAGCAGTGGCCGTGATAATTCGGAGACAGGGTGGCCACCCAGCTGGCACCGGGTCTAGTCTTTTTGAGAGGTAGGCTACGGGTCACCTCCAAGGTCCCCATTGTTGCGTCAGGACTCCCTTTCCTACTCCCTGTTTTTTATCCACAAATAGTTGAAAGGGCTTGGACGGGTTAGGGAGAGCAAGGGCTGGGGCTTCTAGCAGAGCCTGCCGGAGTTCTTGAAATGCCTGTCTCATTGGCTCAGTCCAGGTCCAGTTTTTACTCTCCCTACTTCCTTCATATAGTGGCCGGGCCTTTTCAGCGAACCCCAGGATCCATAGCCTGCAGTACCCAACAGTCCCAAGAAACTCTCTCACCTGGCAGGGAGTTGTTGGCTCAAGGATCTGCAAAATGGTCTCCTTCATGGCCTGTGTCAGCCATCTTCGCCCCTGCTTTATCTTATACCCTAAGTAAGTGAACTCCTGTTTAGCAATTTGGGCTTTCTTGGCACTAGCCTGGTATCCTAATGTCCCCAAGGTCTGTAGGAGGTGGCCTGTCACCTCCAGGCATGCCTCCTTGGTAGTGGCAGCCAGCATAAGGTCATCCACATACTGCAACAGGGCAACATTGGGGTGATCAACCTGGTACTCATGGAGGTCCTCGCCCAAGGCCTCGTTGAACAACGTTGGTGAGTTTTTGAATCCCTGTGGGAGGTGAGTCCAGGTTAGCTGTCCTGTGGTCTGGCCATCCTCATTGGCCCATTCGAAAGCAAAGATCTCTTGGCTCGGAGGGGCCAGAGGCAAACTAAAAAAGGCATCCTTCAAGTCCAGGACTGTATACCAGACATAGTCTGCGGCAGGCCACTCAAGAGGGTGTACGGGTTAGGGATGGTAGAATGAATGTCACTCACCCGTTTGTTGACTTCACGAAGATCCTGAACTGACCTAAAGTCCATTCCCCCAGGCTTCCTCACAGGTAACAGGGGAGTGTTCCATGGAGATCGACACCTTTTGAGAATCCCTACCTTCAGGAGCCGTTGTATACGTGGCGTGATTCCTCGCCAGGCTTCCAGACTCAGGGGGTACTGTTTTACCCACACAGGGGTGGCATCTGCTTTCAGTTCAATAATGATGGGGGGTCTCTGTTTGGCTAGCCCTACCCCCGCCTTTCTGCCCAGGCTAGAGGGTATTTTTGGACCCAAAGTTGCACGATAGGGTTGATAGCCGCAGAAGGCCCCAGCTGGTACAGTCTGCCTTCGTCTCTCAGCTCAAGAGACAGAACATGAATGGGGTGTCCGGTCCCATCCATGACCGATATCCCCCTGTGGTCGAAGTGGATCTGCGTGTTGACCTTGGATAATAGATCCCTTTTTAGCAAGGGTGCTGGGCATTCTGGTATCACTAGGAATGAGAGGGACGCTCGTTGGGTCCCTAGGTCCACCTGACGTTTAGTAGTCCAGTAATATCGTTCTGTCTGGTGGCTCCTTGTACCCAGCTAGTCTTCTTGGACATCGGTCCATCTTTGTGATTGAGGACCGAGTACTGGGCTCCCGTATCCACCATGAAGCCAACTGGTTTCCCCTCCACATGAATAGTTACCCAGGACTCGGGGAGGGGTGCCAGGCCCTGACCCCCCTAATCGCTGTCTTCTCCTGCATATAGGACGTTGGCCCCCGGGGAAGGCGCTTCCTTCCTGGTGGGTCTTCCCCCCTAGGTTTCTTTTGGGGCCCTCGTTCTTCCAGTGTCCCAGCTCTTTACAATATGCACATTGGTCCTTCTTTAGCACCTGTCTAGCCGGTTTTCGTCCATCCCTCGACCTGACGTCCCTAGTTCTCTGGGAATCAGGTCCCTGTCCTACCCCCACAAAGAAAATCTGAGCTAATTCTTTCTGATTCTTGCGGTTTTCCTCGGCCCTAAATTCCCTCTCTTCCCGTCTGATCCGGTCCTCTCTCTCCTCGGGAGTCTCCCTATTGTTGAAAACTCTCTCGGCTGCCCTCACTAGATCTTGTATTGATTGCTCCCCTAGTCTGTCTATTTTCTGCAGCTTTCTCCTGATGTCCAGGGCTGCCTGATTCACAAATGCTAGTATAACTGCCGAGTATGACTCGTCGGCCTGTGGGTCCATGGGGGTGTATTGCCTAAAAGCTTCCATCAACCTCTCTAGGAAGGCTGCCGGACTCAGTCGGTTCCTGTCTAACCAAATTTACCTTGGCCAAATTTGTTGGTCGCCTGGCGGCTGCCAGCAAATCACCCATAAGAGTCTAGCGGTACACTCAGAGACGCTCCCTACCTTCAGCGCACTCAAAATCCCAGTGGGATCGCGTCAGGGGGAATTCCTCATCAATTAGTTTAGGCTGCATGGTAGGTCTTCCGTCCACCCCTGGAACATTTTTCCGTGCCTCCAACAAGATTCATTCATGCTCCTCTGTGGTGAAGAGCACCTGCAACAGCTGTTGACAATCATCCCAAGTGGGATTATGGGTGAAAAGGATAGATTCTAGGAGATCAATCAGGCCTTGGGGCTTCTCTGAGAACGAAGGGGTTTGGGTCTTCCAGTTATACAGATCACTGATAGAAAAGGGCCAATATTGGTATGTTCGTTCTCCGTCCTGGCAGGCCAGCCCCGCCCCGAACAGGGAACGCCTGGACCGTTGAGGTGGGGGCCTCTGAGTCGCCCCTGCCTGCCCAACCGAGGACTCCCCTCGTTCTTCCTCAGGTCCCCTGGGCAGGGCCCCCCTCCTGTGTTGGGGCCGAAGGTTCGGTGTCTCTTCATGCTCCTCTGGAAGAAATCTGTGGTACCTGAGAGGGTAAAGGCGGGTGTACATAGGGGCGTGGGGAGAGATCAGTTTCCAGGTCAATTAGGTTAGGATATGCCCCAACCAGTAACGCTGAAGAAGCTGAAGTTGAACGGTTCTATGAAGACCTATAAGACCTTTTAGAACTAACACCCAAAAAAGATGTCCTTTTCATTATAGGGGACTGGAATGCAAAAGTAGGAAGTCAAGAAACACCTGGACTAACAGGCAAATTTGGCCTTGGAATACGGAATGAAGCAGGGCAAAGACTAACAGAGTTTTGCCAAGAAAATGCACTGGTCATAGCAAATACCCTCTTCCAACAACACAAGAGAAGACTCTATACATGGACATCACCAGATGGTCAACACCGAAATCAGATCGATTATATTATTTGCAACCAAAGATGGAGAAGCTCTATACAGTCAGCAAAAACAAGACCAGGAGCTGACTGTGGCTCAGACCATGAACTCCTTATTGCCAAATTCAGACTGAAATTGAAGACAGTAGGGAAAACCACTAGACCATTCAGGTATGACCTAAATCAAATCCCTTATGATTATACAGTGGAAGTGAGAAATAGATTTAAGGACCTAGATCTGATAGATAGAGTGTCTGATGAACTATGGAATGAGGTTCGTGACATTGTACAGGAGACAGGGATCAAGACCATCCCCATGGAAAAGAAATGCAAAAAGCAAAATGACTGTCTGGGGAGGCCTTGCAAATAGCTGTGAAAAGAAGAGAAGCAAAAAGCAAAGGAGAAAAGGAAAGATATAAACATCTGAATGCAGAGTGCCAAAGAATAGCAAGAAGAGATAAGAAAGCCTTCTTCAGTGATCAATGCAAAGAAATAGAGGAAAACAACAGAATGGGAAAGACTAAGGATGTCTTCAAGAAAATCAGAGATACCAAAGGAACATTTCATGTAAACATGGGCTCGATAAAGGACAGAAATGGTATGGACCTAACGGAAGCAGAAGATATTAAGAAGAGGTGGCAAGAATACACAGAAGAACTGTACAAAAAGAGCTTCACGACCCAGATAATCATGATGATGTGATCACTGACCTAGAGCCAGACATCCTGGAATGTGAAGTCAAGTGGGCCTTAGAAAGCATCACTACGAACAAAGCTAGTGGAGGTGATGGAATTCCAGTGGAGCTATTCCAAGTCCTGAATGATGATGCTGTGAAAGTGCTACACTCAATATGCCAGCAAATTTGGAAAACTCAGCAGTGGCCACAAGATTGGAAAAGGTCAGTTTTCATCCCAATCCCAAAGAAAGGCAATGCCAAAGAATGCTCAAACTACCACACAATTGCACTCATCTCACACGCTAGTAAAGTAATGCTCAAAATTCTCCAAGCCAGGCTTCAGCAATATGTGAACCGTGAACTTCCTGATGTTCAAGCTGGATTTAGAAAAGCAAGAGGAACCAGAGATCAAATTGCCAACATCCGCTGGATCATGGAAAAAGCAAGAGAGTTCCAGAAAAACATCTATTTCTGCTTTCTTGACTATGCCAAAGCCTTTGACTGTGTGGATCACAATAAACTGTGGAAAATTCTGAGAGAGATCGGAATACCAGACCACCTGATCTGCCTCTTAAGAAATCTGTATGCAGGTCAGGAAGCAACAGTTAGAACTGGTCATGGAACAACAGACTGGTTCCAAATAGGAAAAGGAGTATGTCAAGGCTGTATATTGTCACCATGTTTATTTAACTTATATGCAGAGTACATCATGAGAAATGCTGGACTGGAAGAAACACAAGCTGGAATCAAGATTGCCGGGAGAAATATCAATAACCTCAGATATGCAGATGACACCACCCTTATGGCAGAAAGTGAAGAGGAACTAAAAAGCCTCTTGATGAAAGTGAAAGTGGAGAGTGAAAAGGTTGGCTTAAAGCTCAACATTCAGAAAACGAAGATCATGGCATCTGGTCCCATCACTACATGGGAAATAGATGGAGAAACAGTGGAAACAGTGTCAGACTTTATTTTTCTGGGCTCCAAAATCACTGCAGATGGTGACTGCAGCCATGAAATTAAAAGACGCTTACTCCTTGGAAGGAAAGTTATGACCAACCTACATAGCATATTCAAAAGCAGAGCCATCACTTTGCCAACAAAGGTTCGCCTAGTCAAGGCTATGGTCTTTCCTGTGGTCATGTATGGATGTGAGAGCTGGACTGTGAAGAAGGCTGAGCGCCGAAGAATTGATGCTTTTGAACTGTGGTGTTGGAGAAGACTCTTGAGAGTCCCTTGGACTGCAAGGAGATCCAACCGGTCCATTCTGAAGGAGATCAGCCCTGGGATTTCTTTGGAAGGAATGATGCTAAAGCTGAAACTCCAGTATTTTGGCCACCTCATGTGAAGAGTTGACTCATTGGAGAAGACTCTGATGCTGGGAGGGATTGGGGGCAGGAGGAGAAGGGGACGACAGAGGATGAGATGGCTGGATGGCATCACTGACTCGATGGATGTGAGTCTGGGTGACCTCCAAGAGCTGGTGATGGATAGGGAGGCCTGGCGTGCTGCAGTTCATGGGGTCGCAAAGAGTCGGACATGACTGAGCGACTGATCTGATCTGATCTGATAGTGAGGATTTCTGGAATACCAGCTTCTCCTGGCTGCTGCCATCTTTATGCTCTTCTTCCTGGAGGTCTCCACAAGTACCTGGGGGACTAGCGAGGTAGGGGGAGGGGAAGTAAAAGGTTTCAGCCAGGCTGGTGGATTTTCCACCAGATCCTGCCAGACCAAGATGTAGGGTGTTTGATCTGGATGTCCATAAGGGTCAGGAGCGAGCACTTTCTCTTTCACCGCTCGAACGATTGACAGGCTGAAGGTCCCCTCCCATGGCCAGCCAACATTAAAAGTGGGCCACTCAGAGGAGCAAAAAGCTACCAATTTGTTCCTTTTCACCAGCACCAATAGATTCTGTGCTCTAGCCTTAAAATTAGAAAAATGGTCAGTCATAAGAGACAACGGAGTGGAAGTCTCTTGTCCCATGATTACAGAATAAAACACAGGAGACAGAACGAACACACAGAGCAGTGGCAATGCCGGCACACACAGAGACGCGACAAACAGAAGAGAGACAAACCTCGGCCGAGAACACAGTACTAGGTCTCCCTGGGCGCCCCTGAACTTTCCTATCCCTCGAGATTACCTTACCAAAGGGCGTCCACTGCCCACCAGATTCCAGATCAAGAGAGAAGCTCTCTTCTCCGCAGAGCCAGCTGCCTTCCAGTGCGTCTGCTGGGCCTCGGCCTTACGCTGGCTGGAGCGACTAGGTCGCCCCTGACCAGACCTGACACCGGTGTTCAGAATCCTTCCCCCTAAATGAGGAAACCCCTTCTACCAGGAGGGTGTTATTCTTCTCAGTTAAAGGGATCCCGGATGAGCCCCCAAATGTTATGCCCAAGGTCCGAGTCCCCAAAACTGAGAGAATAAGACGTCCACAGCAATGCAAAAGCATAAAGGGGTTTTATTGCTAGCTCGAGCTAGGGCTCAGGTCTCATCCAGCGCAGTGGAATCTGACAAGAGCCCAGAGCTCTGAAACACAGCTGCTTTTATACAGGCGGTTCTTTGTCTCTGCCACGGTGTAGCTGGCGGGTGATGATTGGCTAAACTGTGCGCGCATGTGAATTTTGAATCCCGCATCCCCATCCAGATTGGCTCAAGTTTGGCGCGAATGGGGACTCTCCTGATTGGCTTGGAGGTATAATTCCCGGGATCATGACTCAGGTCTATAAGAATCTGAAACTCTAGGCTCCATGTAGCTTGCTGAGCCTGTCAGGGCCCGGGTTAAGTCCTAACAATGCAGCCTCAATCTCTGGGTCGGGAAGATTCCCTAGAGGAAGAAACGGCTACCCACTCCAGTATTCTTGCCTGGAGAATCCCATGGACAGAGGAGCCTGGTGGGCTACAGTCCATGGGGTCACAAAGAGCCAGACAGGACAGAAGCGATGGAGCACAAAAGCACACCCTCAGAGGCAGAGCAGGCAGACGGTGAGGAGCTGCTGCCCAGGTTTCTTTGGCAAGCCGGTTATGGGGGGCATACAAATCAAGGGGTGGAATAGTCACTGGGGAAGGAGGAGCCTGTGGGCCATACTCCCTGATTTTCATCCCAGCTCCATTTTTGTGAGGGGAGAAGCGGATGTGTGTGGTCTTCAGTCCCTCAGTCGTGTCTGACCCTTTGCAACCCCATGGACTGTAGTCCACCAGGCTCCTCTCCCCCTCCGTCCACCAGGAGGAAGGATTTTGTCCTTATTTATCTTAGATCAGAAGTGTCATGGCATCGGTACATGATGGGTGTTTCTTATCTGTAAGATAAGATTAATCTTATTGTGATGAGAACATAATGAGCAAACGTTACATTTGGACACAGAACATTCCCATCTTTTCCTCACCTTTCTTTGTCTGCTTCCAGGACACTCATCACCCAAAACATGTGGCTTCCTGTCAGTCTGGAGGTTCCTGCTTTCCTTTGTCTGTCTATAGATGCCCACTGTTTAAAATATTCATGGTTTCCTGCCACCTGGCCCCTGCCCTCCTTCTCTGCTCATACCTAGCTACCTGCCTGCTGTGACAGTGGTGTCACCAAGGAGACACACGGGCATGGGTGTAAGAGCAGGAGAACAGGCGGGGGTGTTGCGTGATGCAGAGCAGAATGGCAGAGATCAGAGACCAGAGAGTTCAGCTGGAAATTTCAGGGACATTAACACATCAGAAGCAATCAGCCCAGGGTCTGGTTGGAACAGGTACACGGGAACACAGGCCATAGTTATTATCACTGTCATCCACTGCAGGGGGTGATGGGCCCTATGCCTCCTGCATCCCTGCATCACTTAGCCAGCAGAGGTCCATCCAGTCAAAGCTATGGTTTTTCCAGGAGTCATGTATGGATGTGAGAGTTGGACCAAAAAGAAGGCTGAGTGCCGAAGAACTGATGCTTTTGAACTGTGGTGTTGGAGAAGACTCTTGAGAGTCCCTTGGACTGCAAGGAGATCCAACCAGTCCATTCTGAAGGAAATCAACCCTGAATATTCATTGGAAGGACTAATGCTGAAGTTGAAACTCCAATACTTTGACCATCTGATGCAAAGAAACTCATTGGAAAAGATCCTGATGTTGGGAAAGACTGAGGACAGGAGGAGAAGCGGGCAACAAAGGATGAGATGGTTAGATGGCATCCCTGACGCACTCAATGGACATTAGTTTGGGCAAACTCTGGGAGATAGTGAAGGACAGGGAGGCCTGATGTGCTGCAGTTCGTGGGGTCGCAAAGAGATAGACACAACTGAGCGACTGAACAATGACAACCTTGACCTCACCAACTCCCACCCCTTATTGAAGGACAGGAGTTCCTGCAGAAAATCTCACTTCACTGCTCTTTTGTGGGCTTGCCCAGGGCCTTTTTCATTATCCCTTGTTTTCCTCTCTGTATTGCTTGCTCTCTCTCCTTCTTGGCTTTTGGCTCAGTGTGGGAGTTATTTGATTTATTATTTGCTAAACAGGCAAAGCAATTTTTTTCCTTGTTAAATTTCATAATTTTACCAGCACTGGCGAGAGTGTTCACAAATACCATAAATCGTCTCCATGAAGTCTTTAAATCCATTCAGACTGTTGCGGGATTATGCATCATCTAGCAAAAATACATTGGCTCTGTGGTGTTTTATCCTTTTTATTTAAACTTGACTTGTTTCTTATTTGTTTTGGTTTTTTCTACACAAAAACTTTAACACTAAAGAAATGAAGCTGACAGCAGAGTTCCCTAGGCATTAGGGCTCCCTGATGAAATTCAGAAAACAGCAATCATCAGCCCAGGCATTCAAGCTGCACAGAAAAGGCGTCCACAGTTATCTGTCCCATTATCAACATTTCCTATTGCCAAGGACCTACCTAGGTCAGCCTGGGTACCATATTTAGTCTGCTGGGCATTCTGGAAGAAATACATTAGAGCTGGGGAAAAAACAAACCAACAAACAAATGTAAAGATGACCTGTTCAAACTAACATTTAACAGGCAGGAAACTGAGGCTATGAGGAAGAAGTGACCTAAAGTTGGAGGCAACCAACATGTCCTTCAGCCAGGCCCCAGATCACGGGGTCGGGCACGTCTCCACACACGGCATCCTGTGAGCAAGTGCAACTAGACAAAGCACAAAGGGAAAGGAAGAGAAAGGTCTGCCCCGAGTCCTGAGTCTGATCTGAAGATGTGAGCACCGTAAGCTAAAGGATCAACATGACTACACATCAAAAACATGAACGCTGGCTCTAGAGACAAGGCAGAGGAATAGAAGGATATGAGCACACCCCTCCTTACAGAAACACCAAAATCCCAACTAACTGTTGAACAACCACCAACAAGATGTCATTCAGTATGTAAGCAGAGAGATTTCCCACAGTACATTCAGACAATGGAATGCTGCTGCTGCTGCTAAGTCGCTTCAGTCGTGTCCGACTCTGTGTGACACCATAGACGGCAGCCCACCAGGCTCCCCCGTCCCTGGGATTCTTCAGGCAAGAACACTGGAGTGGGTTGCCATTACCTTCTCCAATGCATGAAAGTGAAAAGTGAAAGGGAAGTCGCTCAGTCATGTCTGACTCTTTGCGACCCCATGGACTGCAGCCTACCAGGCTCCTCCATCCATGGGATTTTCCAGGCAAGTGTACTGGAGTGGGGTGCCATCACCTTCTACGCAATGGATTACTGCTCAGGGCTAAAAAGAAATGAGCTATCAATCCATGAAAAGATACGGAGGAAACTTAAGTGCATACTGCTAAGTGGAAAGAGCCAACCTGAAAAGCATAGATATTATATAATTCCAGTATGCAATTATACATCAATTCTGGAAAAGGTAAAACTATAGAGTTAATAAAAAGATCAGGGTTTGCCAGAGTTTAGGAGAGAGGAAGGGATGGATATACAGAACACATAGGATTTTTAGGGCAGTGAAAATACTCTTGTGATATTACAATCATGGACACATGTACATTCTTCCAAGCCAGTAGATTGTGCAACACCAAGAGCGAAACTGAACATAAACTGGAATTTGGGTGATAATAATATGTCAATGTAGGATCTTCAATTATAACAAATTTACACTCTGATTGGGGATGTTGACAATGGAAGAGGCTATGCACATGTGGGGACAGGAGACAAATGAGAAACCTCTCTTCCTTCTGTTCAATATTGCTAAGAATTGAAAACTGTTCTGAATTTTAAAATAGAGCCTAAAAAAAAAAAAAAAACCTACACTGTACATTGCTATGTATTGGGTTGGCCAAAATGTTGGTAACCTCTTAAAGTAAAACCCAATATATCTACTCATTGATGACCAATACAACACTACTCGTGGCTCCCTAGGCTTCCCTGGTAGCTCAGACTGTAAAGAATCTGCCTGCAACACAGGAGATCCAGGTTCAATCCTCAGGTTGGGAAGATCCCCTGGAGAAGAGCATGACAACTCACTCCAGTGTTCTTGCCTGGAGAATCCCACAGACAGACTCGGACACAACTAAGCGACTAATACTTTAAGGGGGGGGGGAACCCCACGGACTGTAGCCCAGAAGGCTCCTCTGTCCATGGTATTCTTCAGGCAAGAATACTGGACTGGCTTGCCACGCCCTTCTCCAGGGGATCTTCCCGACCCAGGGATTGAACCCTCGTCTCTTTCATCTCCTGCATTGGCAGGTGGGTTCTTTACCACTAGCACCATCTGGGAAGCCAACTATAGCTTCCATATCTACAGACTTTGCCCCAAATCTAATTTCTTCTCAGTTAGCCTATCAGCTCCTTGAACCAAAGTTTCTCTAAAAATAAATAAATGAATTCTGTGTGGTGAGAACTTGCTTTTCCCTTCTGACATCCCTGGGGCCCGGAATGCTGGTGAGATTAAGTTAAGAAGAGTTTTTCCAGACTCTCCAAGACCTCCCTTTCCTCACCCTCACCCATATCCCAAGTATCACTCTGTGCCCAGACTTCACATGGTTTTAATTCTAGCAAGCCTCACCTGATCTCTTTCATGCAACTGACAAGAGGCTGGGCACTAGAACTGATTCCATGCACTAGACCCTGTTTACACACTTCTCCAGACCTTTCCACCCACCTCTCTCTCTCTCCCCCCAGCCCTGCTCTCTAGAGCCTTCCTAGGGAGGGTTTGTGTCATTTTCTTTGCTATACAGCACAGCTGCCTTTGCATGCTTAGTCGCTCAGTCATATCTGACTCTGCAACCCCATGGACATTAGCCTGCCAGGCTCCTCTGTCCATGGGGTTTTCTCAGCAAGAATACAGGAGTGGGTTGCCATTTCCTCCTCCAGGGGATCTTCCCAACCCAGGGATCGAACCTGTATCTACAGGGTCACCTGCACTGCAGGCAGAGTCCTTTCGGCCGAGCCACTGGGCAGGCAGGGGCTTGATGCCATCAGTTAGGAGCCCCTCCTGCAGCATGACTGACACATGTGCCAGACCACATGACAGAAGCTCTGTCTCTCCCAGCACCTCCCTGGACCGGTCAGGAGACAGAGCGCAGAAATGCAGGACTGCTAACACCCAACAGCCAAGAAACGAAGGAGCCAACTGGTAAACGCCTCCCACCTCTTGCCCCCCTTCCCCCAGCCTCCCCTACCCACTCTGGATGGTTCTGAGTTGCTGGGATTCTGTGCCTCTGCTCCAGTGATGTCCTGCACTGCTGTATTCCTTACAAACTCTGACCCACTCTGGCAAACACCAGCTTGTATTTACTGTCGTTGGCTGCCTCTCTCAATTCTCTTTTTCCCCTTGGTATTTTACCACTCTCCACTTTCCCACCCAAGCTTTCTCTGTAAATGGCCAGACAGTAAACATTTCAGCTTCTACAGGCCACATGGTCTCTATCACAATGACTCAGCTCCACCCTTGCAGCCTGAAAGCAGGCGGCAATGCAATCTGTTAATGAGTGGGTGTGACTGGTCAATAAAATGTTATTTATGGATGTTGACATTTGCATTTCATGTTAATATGCACTTGTCACAAAATTCCGGAAAAGGCGATGGCACCCCACTCCGGTACTCTTGCCTGGAAAATCCCATGGATGGAGGAGCCTGGTAGGCTGCAGTCCATGAGGTCGCTAAGAGTCAGACACGACTGAGCGACTTCACTCTCACTTTTCACTTTCATGCATTGGAGAAGGAAATGGCAACCCACTCCAGTGTTCTTGCCTGGAGAATCCCAGGGACAGGAGAGCCTGGTGGGCTGCTGTCTATGGGGTCGCACAGAGTCGGACACGACTGAAGTGACTTAGCAGCACAAAATTCTTTTTTCAGCAATTTAAAAATGGAAAAACCATTCTTAGCTCATGGATCATATAACACAGGCAATAAGGGGATGCATCTAGCCCATAGTTTGATAACCCTGCTTGAAATTACTGAGCTGTTGGGTTTCTTAATTCACAGATTACACAAACCAGGTGACACAGGCCAGTCTGCCAGCCCACCGGCTTTAGCCCATAAGCTCTGCTTCGGGCCTGTTTCCTAGAGCTCTTAGGCTAAGGCACCACAGTCATAATCCTTAGGTGAATTTTTTAAATAATAAATGAAAATATTTTTATTTCTTAAGAATGTTCTGTACTCACTCAGGAGCCTGAGTTACTAGACATATAGCTCCATCAAGAATCCTGCCAGATCCTGAAAGGCAAATACCATATGATATCATTATATATGGAATCTAAAATATGACACAAATGAGCCAATCTGTGAAAAAGAAAGAAACTCACAGACATAGAGCTGCCTTGTGGTTGCCAAGGGCAGGTAGGGGAGGGAAGAACTTAGAGTTTGGGATTAGAAGACGCAAGCTATTATACCTAAGATGGATGAACAACAAGGTCCTCCTGTAGAGCAGTAGGGAGCTATATTCAAGACCCTGTGACACGTGTACCCACTGTTCATCGCAGCGCTGTTTATAATAGCCAGGACATGGAAGCAACCTAGATGCCCACCAGCAGATGAATGGATAAGAAAGCTGTGCTACATACACACAATGGAGTATTACTCAGCCATTAAAAAGAATGCATTTGAATCAGTTCTAATGAGGTGGATGAAACTGGAGCCTGTTATACAGAGTGAAGTAAGTCAGAACGAAAAACACCAATACAGTATATGGAATTTAGAAAGACAGTAACGATGACCCTATATGTGAGACAGCAAAAGAGACACAGATGTAAAGAACAGACTTTTGGACTCTGTGGGAGAAGACGAGAGTGGGATGATTTGAGAGAATAGCACTGAAACATATATATTATCATATGTGAAACAGATCGCCAGTCCAGGTTTGATGCATGAGACAGGGTGCTCAGGGCTGGTGCACTGGGATGACCCTGAAGGATAAGATGGGGAGAGAGGTGGGAGAGGGGTTCAGGATGGGGAACACATGTACACCCATGGCTGATTCATGTCAATGTATGGCAAAAACCACTACAATATTGTAAAGTAATTAGCCTCCAATTAAAATAAATTAATTTTTTTAAAAAAGATCCTGTGATAAACCACAATGGAAAAGAATATGCAAAAGAATATATATATACAATTATACATATATGTATGTATAATTGAATCACCATGCTGTATAGCAGAAATTATTACAACATTGTAAATCAATTATATGTCAATAAAATTTTTTTTAAAAATCCCCTGCCTCATTCCCACAGTCATCCTTATCCCTGAAGCTCAGGGTTCTGGGAGACTGGATCCTCTGAGGAGCCTGGAGCTCTAGGGCTTCTCCTGTGTGACAAACACTACTTTCCATTCCATTTTGCTTCCCTTGGGCATAATTCTTTACTCCCCTTAAGGTCAAGGAACTTCAATTAAATTTTTTTTATCCTCTACTAATACCATCTACACAATGAATATTTATTGCTCACTAAACATATGTTCAGAGAAGGCAATGGCACCCCACTCCAGTACTGTTGCCTGGAAAATCCCATGGATGGAGGAGCCTGGTAGGCTGCAGTCCATGGGGTGGCTAAGAGTTGGACACGACTGAGCAACTTCACTTTTACTCTTCACTTTCCTGCACTGGAGAAGGAAATGGCAACCCACTCCAGTGTTCTTGCCTGGAGAATCCCAGGGATGGGGGAGCCTGGTGGGCTGCCGTCTATGGGGTCACACAGAGTTGGACACGACTAAAGTGACTTAGCAGCAGCAGCAGCAGCAAATATATGTTGATTATTCATCTGAGTAGGTGTAAGAAGATAGATTTCAGGCTTCCCTGGTGGCTCAATAGTAAAGAATAGTAAAGTAAAGTAAATAGTAAAGAATAGTAAAAGAAAAAAAAAAAAAAAAAAAGATTTCATGATGTGGTTGGATTTCCTAATCAGGGCTGCTTGAAGAGAGAGTAGGATGCCTTAAGGAGAAGTGAGTTGCTCATCATGTTAGGTAATCAAGAAGAATCTCTAGGACCACTTGGCAAGGATGCTAAGGATTCAAGAATTTAAACTTCAGGGACTTCCGTGGTGGTTCAGCAGTTAAGACTCCAAGCTCCCAATGCAGAGGGCCTGGGTCTGATCCCTAGTTGGGGAACTAGAGCCCACACGCTACAGCTAAAGATCCCACATACTGTGACTAAGACCTGGTGCAGCCAAGTAAAAAATAAATATAAATAATTCTTTTTAAAAAAAAAACTTATATTCAGGTAGAAGGTTGGACTTCAGTCCAGCCCCAAGAGTCTGTGATTCCCCAAGTGGGCAAAGGAGAGCCAATTGTCTGAGACACGAGAGAGAGAGAGAGAAAACTAACAGCTGCCCATTCACTGTGCTGAGTGTTTTGCAAATGAATAGTATCAAAAATAATAATGACCAACAACTATTAAACTTATGATGCATTCCAAGTACCGTGCAGCACTAATCCAAGACCACACAGCCAGAAAACAAAATAAGGACTGAACCCCAGTCTGACTGACCCCAAAGGCCAGGAGGTATCTTTCTCCTCGAGTGGGAGGTTAGGTCACACCATGAAGTCCCAGTATGTCTTGACGGGACTGTATTGTCTGACTGCTTAAAAAGTGACATTAATGATCATGTCCTTGACTAAATTAAGGTCCATTGTGATGTCTCTTCTCTTGAGAAGGAACGTATCAGAGGATCAATCTGCTCCCGGACTTAAAAAATAAAATTGCGGAGAATCACGAATGTTATGGAACAAGGACTCTCCCCAGGGAACCAGGAATAGCAACAAGCCGCATCGCAGCCCATCACCAATTAAGGATGCTTAAATGGCAGCTTGTATCTCAGGAGGGCGCCACGGGCAGAAACCATGGTATTCCATCACGCCTGAAAACAAGTACTTTGTTGTGATCTTGATGTACAATTTACGTGAGCATAAAATGTGTCTCCTCTCTTTTAAAAAACAGACAAGTGCCAGCACAGAGCCCCAGCTCTGTGCCCCTTGGCCCCTCCACAGAGAAAAAATTTCCTGTCATGGTCTAGCTTTTGTTTTGACCTGGAGCACATCTGAAAATGTGGCCATGGCAGCCACTCTGAGCTTCCCTTCAATCTGTCCCTCAAATGAAGCAACTACTTAACACCTGCACCTGTTTCCATTCTGAAATGCCCTCCCAGCTCCTCCTACAAAACTCAGGGAGTCCTCCCAGAGGGGCCTCCTCCTCACCTTTACCATGCATCCCCTCCATACTTGTGTTGCACACAGGTTTGAATTTATTATCATGATGCTTGGAAAGAATTAAAAACAGCGTTCTCAAGTTACACTTGCCCCCACAAGCAGGCTATAAACCTGAAGAGAGGAACCAGTCTATTATGTATGTGGGAAGAGACAGAGAACATTATTCATCTGAATTTCAGACTGGCAGGGGTGGTGGGAGCTGATTCTCATGAGAAAGATGAAGGAAAGAAAAACCCTTTCCAAGGGCCAGTGGTCAATGGAAAGTTGCTATATGAAGACCTTAGCTACATAACAAACCAGCACAGACTCAAATGGCTTAGAATCATTGCTACAGGCATTACCTCTCACAGTTCTGTGCATTTACCAGACTCCACCCAGCGGCTCTTACCTAGGTCTCTAGTTGTTGCTGTTGTTCGGTCACTAAGTCGTGTTCAACTCTCTGATCTCATGGGCAGTAGTAGCCAGGCTCCTCTGTCCTTCACTATCTCCTGGAGTCTGCTCAAATTCATGTCCATTATGTCGGTAATGCTCTCTAACCATCTCATCCTCTGCCACTTCCTTCTCCTTTTGCCTTTAACCTTTCCCAACATCAGGGTCTTTTCCAACGAGTCAACTCTTCACATCAGGTGGCCAACGTATTGGACCTTCAGCTTTAGTCCTTCCCATGAACATTCAGGGTTGATTTCCTTTAGGATTGATTGGTTTGATCTCCTTGCAGTCCAAGAGACTCTCAACAGTCTTCTCTAGCACCATTCCGGGTGCACTCAGATCCTGGCTGGGGTCAGCTGAAGAAGGGTCCACTGGGACATATGTCCAGATGATGGCCTTATGCCCACCGCTGGTGGGCATCCAGACAGGCACGTGTGTCTCTGCACCCAGCCTGCCTGGGCATCTCCAGAGCATTTTGGGGTACCGCCGGTGTCCTTAAACCATGCCCCAGAGGGTTAAAGAAAAAACCGGGAGAAATTCCAATAACCTCAGACATGCAGATGACACCACCCTTATGGCAGAAAGTGAAGAGGAACTAAAAAGCTTCTTGATGAAAGTGAAAGAGGAGAGTTAAAAAGTTGGTTTAAATCTCAACATTCAGAAAACTAAGATCATGGCATCTGGTCCCATCACTTCATGGGAAATAGATGGGGAAACAGTGAAAACAGTGTCAGACTTTGTTTTGGGGGCTCCAAAATCACTGCAGATGGTGAGTGCAGCCATGAAATTAAAAGACGCTTACTCCTTGGAAGGAAAGTTATGACCAACCTAGATAGCATATTAAAAAGTAGAGACATTACTTTGCCAACAAACGTCCGTCTAGTCAAGAGGCTATGGTTTTTCCTGTGGTCATGTTATGGATGTGAGAGTTGGACTGTGAAGAAAGCTGAGCACCGAAGAATTGAAGCTTTTGAACTGTGGTGTTGGAGAAGACTCTTGAGAGTCCCTTGACCTGCAAGGAGATCCAGCCAGTCCATCCTAAAGATCAGTCCTGGGTGTTCATTGGAAGGACTGATGCTGAGGCTGAAACTCCAGTACTTTTTCCACCTCATGCGAAGAGTTGACTCATTGGAAAAGACCCTGATGCTGGGAGGGATTGGGGGCAGGAGGAGAAGGGGACGACAGAGGATGAGATGGCTGGATGGCATCACTGACTCGATGAACATGAGTTTGAGTGAACTCCGGGAGTTGGTGATGGACAGGGAGGCCTGGCGTGCTGGGATGTATGGGGTTGCAGAGTCAGACACGACTAAGCTGCTGAACTGAACTGAACTGAACCAACTCTTGACCTTGTCTTCCAGGAAGACAGATAGGGAGGCAGCTTCTGGAAATCAACTTCGTTTGTAACAGGACAGAGGTGGCCGAAACCAGCTGGAACCAAGACAGCTAATCAGAGTCTGCGCATAAGAGACTTGCTCAGGGGTGGCAGCCTTCTGACGTCATAGCTCAGATTTCCGCCGGGAGTTTCATACCGGCTCCGGGTAAATGGGCAAGCGCAACCCAGGAAGAAATAAGCCACATGCTTGCACCTGTGTGAAGAACCCATTGCTTGCCTTAAACTTGGTAAACAACCATGTTTCTCCTTTATTGCTACTGCTGCTGCTAAGTCGCTTCAGTCGTGTCCAACTCTGTGCGATCCCATAGACAGCAGTCCACCAGGCTCCCCCGTCCCTGGGATTCTCCAGGCAAGAACACTGGAGTGGGTTGCCATTTCCTTCTCCAATGCATGAAAGTGAAAAGTGAAAGTGAAGTCACTCAGTTGTGTCCGACCCTTAGCGACCCCATGGACTGCAGCCTACCAGGCTCCTCCGTCCGTGGGATTTTTCAGGCCAGAGTACTGGAGTGGGGTGCCATTGCCTTCTCCCACAGCCTCCAAACCCTAACTCTTATTAAATATCCTCCTCATTTTTCTACTGGGGACACAGATTTGAGCTGTGCCTCTTGTCTCCTTGTCTCAATGAAGCTTTTCCCTTTCTCAAAAGCAGGTGCCAGAGCATAGGCTTCTATGCTTGTTGGGCAGCAAGCCCTTTGCTCCATTATCACCTTCATTTCCCAGAGCTGCTGTAACAAATTGCCACAAACGGCGTGGCTTAAGCAACAGAATGTCATTCTGGAGGTTCTTTAAGAGAAGACTTCCTTGCTTCTCTGTCACTTGTGGTGCCGACAGTCCCCAACAGGGTGGGGACCCCTCAATGGAGCCTTTGCCCTGAGTTGCAAATGCCAGTCAAGCAACATCAGGTTGGTATAGCAGAGCAGAAACTTTATTCAGTGATCAAGCATGGAGAAGGGAGAGTTCCTGCCCTAAAAACACCTTCTCCCCAAAGGAAAGGGAAGGTGGGAATATTAAGGGGTAGGAGAAGATGTGGCACCAGGGCTCTAGCAAAGGGGCAGAGGTTTCCAGAAGCAGCGGGAGCACGCATAGTCTTCTGTGCTTCTTTGAGCTTGGAATTGTGTCTAGCAGAGTACAGATCACTGCCTTGGGCAGAGAGCTTAGCATAGCAAGGAAGCAAAGAAAACTTCCAGACAAGTCCAGGTCTCATCTGTGCAGGTACATTCCTGTGGTCAAGTCTGAGCCCAATCGGGGCAGTGGACCACTGCAGAGCTCTCAAATCGTAGCTGCAAAACATCTCTGTCAAATACCAGGTACTTTTGAAACAAACAGAAGTAAATGAAGGATGGGCTCCTTCCGCTCTCAGGGGCTGCGAGCAATCCTCAGGTCCCCTGGCCTACAGCTGTATCACTCCAGTCTCGCCTCCAGCTCCACGTGGCCTTCTCTCTGTGTGTCTCTCTGTGTCCTGTCCTCTTACAAGGGTACCAGTGGATTTAGGACCCAGTCTAACTAAATCAAGCATGATGTCATCTCAGTTCAGTTCAGTCGCTCAGTTGTGTCCAACTTTTTGCGACCCCATGAATCACAGCTCACCAGGCCTCCCTGTCCATCACCAACCCCCAGAGTTCACTCAGACTCACGTCCATCGAGTCAGTGATGCCATCCAGCCATCTCATCCTCTGTCGTCCCCTTCTCCTCCTGCCCCCAATCCCTCCCAGCATCAGAGTCTTTTCCAATGAGTCAACTCTCCGCATGAGGTGGCCAAAGTACTGGAGTTTCAGCTTTAGCATCATTCCTTCCAAAGAAATCCCAGGGCTGATCTCCTTCAGAATGGACTGGTTGGATCTCTTTGCAGTCCAAGGGACTCTCAAGAGTCTTCTTCAACACCACAGTTCAAAAGCATCAATTCTTTGGCACTCAGCTTTCTTCACAGTCCAACTCTCACATCCATACATGACCACTGGAAAAACCATAGCCTTGACTAGACAGACCTTTGCTGGCAAAGTAATGTCTCTGCTTTAGATACCGATAACAAATCATATCTGTGAAGACAGTATTTCCAAGTAATTTCTGAGTGGACATGAGTTTTTAAGGGACATTGTTTAACCTCTACAGCTGTTTTCCCTCAAAATTAGATTTTTCATGAAGACAAAGCAGAGGCTGCAAGGCTTTCTCTGACCCAGCCTCAGAGCAATCAGCAACATGACTGTTGATTGTAAGTGTCTTACAGGGTGAGCTCTGATTTGAGAATGGGCCACACAGAACATAGTACTAGAAGCATGGTCCCTTGGGATCAGACTTGGAGACCAGCATCTATAAGAACCTGTCTCCTGAGAAACTGTATGCAGGTCAAGAAGCAACAGTTAGAACCAGACATGGAACAACCGGCTGGTTCCAAATTCGGAAAGCAGTGCGACAAGGGTGTGCATTGTCATCCTGCTCATTTAATTTCTAGGCGAAGTTAAATCGAAGTACATCATGCAAAGTGCAGGGCTGAATGAAGCACAAGCTGGAATTACGATTGCCAGGAGAAATATCAACAACCTCATATATGCAGATGATAACACTCTAATGGCAGAAAGCGAAGAGGAACTAAAGAGCCTGTTGATGAAAGTGAAAAAGGAGAGTGAAAAAGTTGGCTTAAACCTCGAAATCCAAAAAACTAAGATCAAGGCCCATCACTTCATGGCAAATAGAAGAGGAAAAGTGAAAGTGACAGATTTTATTTTCTTGGGCTCCAAAATCACTGCAGATGGTGACTGCAGCCATGAAATTAAAAGATGCTTGCTCCTTGGAAGGAAAGCTATGACAAACCTAGATAACATATTAAAAAGCAGAGATATCAGGCAACAAAGGTCCATATAATTAAAGCTATGGATGGTTTTTCCAGCAGTCATATATAGATGTGAGATTTGGACCATAAAGAAGGCTGAGAGCCAAGGAATTGATGCTTTCAAACTGTGGTGCTGGAGAAGACTCTTGAGAGTCCTTTGGACAACAAGATCAAATCAGTTAATCCTAAAGGAAATCAATCCTCAGTATTCATTGAAAGGACTGCTGCCAAAGCTCCAATTCTTTGTCCACCTGATGTGAAGAGCCAACTCTGAAAATGCACTGATGCTGGGAAATATTGAAGGCAAAAGGAGAAGAGGCGGCAGCAGAGGATGAGTGGTTAGATAGCATCATGGACATGAATTTGAGTAAACTCTGAGAGATGGTGAAGGACAGGGGAGCCTGGCATGATGCAGTCCTTGCAGTCACAAAGAGTTAGACATGACTTAGCAACCAAACAACAATCTATGAGAAGGACCAGGGACAAGGGGAAGTGAACAGGAGGGATAGGACACGGAGGGGAGAGAAGACATTCTTAGGACTGCCATGGTGGGACAAGGGAAGCAATGAGTGCACTTGATTTCCAGGAAAGGTCTGGACAAGACAGAGAAGGCTTTCAGGAGCCACCATCTGGCAGCAGAGAAAAACTGTGCATGACAGAGATCTCTACAGAGGATTTTTAAGATGTTTCACTGCACATCAAGACTCTTCTCTGCCCTTTGACATTTCTCAAGAGACGGGCTAAAGATATGAATTGCCTTCATTTGTGTGTTTCTGCCTGGCTGTTATTTCTCACACATGATTTTCTGCAGGCCAAGATCACAAGATGATCACAAGATTTCATCATTTTTATACAAGCGACATATCCCTAATCCTCTCAGTAAAGCCAGCACAGGACTCTGTCCGTGGAGTGTAATCAACAAATAATGACCACGTTTAAAGACTTTACAAGTTTAATTTGGAGACTGTACATTTGAAAGGTGAAATCAGGATTTCTGTTGAATAGGAGTATGTGCATGCACTTTCAAAAGAGTGTCAACTGAGTTTTTCAGTTTCTTCTTTCTGTAACAGGTTTCAACATGGGTATTGTTGGATTTTTATATCCTGAGAGGCATTAAAGGTGATGTTCAGCGAACTGCCTTTCCAGGAAAGTTTGGCTGAAAGGTTCATTTTATTGAACAATATGGCTGAAAGTCTTCAGATAACAAAAGATTCAGAGGATGTAGGCAGTGTTCCCTCACAGGCTACAAAAAATACTCCCCATGATAAGCCCAATAATTCTTCCAGCTCAGGAAATGTCTAGAGGGTGACTAGAATGACAGGTACGAGTGGGGATATTATAGCTGCAGGCTTTCCAGCTCTGGGGGACTTAGTTAATCAGAGAAACTAAGGGCTCAAAACACTAAGATGATGTTTAGACCCCCAACCAACAAAACAAATCAGTCATGGGAGGAAGTTTATGGAAATACTTCCTATTTCAAAACAGTTGATGTAATCTGGGTACAAAAGACTAGGAACTGACCTGAAATGAGCCTTCTCTGCTCACAACCTATCTGTTTTCATCCTGTGTTGTTGTTTTTTTCTCGTCATGGTTGTTGTTAATATTTGTTGAAGACTTCCTATGCTATGTATTTGACACACATAATCTCATTTAATCCTTACAACACTCGCATGAAACTGGTACTAAGGAAAAGAAGATGTACTGGGCTGGAAATGTGGGTGGGGGTGGATGGAATAGTCCTTGCTCAAAAAGACTGTCTTGCAGTGAAACATAAACAATGGTCTATATATTGTCTGGATGTTTAAAACCAAGACTGTAGTTTGAGTTTTAAGAAATTGAGCCAAGGGCTCAAAGAGGGCTTAAACACAAGTTTAAATTAATTTATGTTAAACTTACATGTATCCAGACCCACTTGTGAATGTAAGTGTTCTTATTCCTACAGTCTCAGTGTAATGGAAGACTTTCTGTGTGTTAATGACATTAATATTCAATAGATGTAAGTATATATATTAAATGTCGATTAAATATGGAGGGAGATACCACTTCATACCCACTGAGATGGCTAAATTCAAAAAAAGACAGACATTAACAAGTAATTATGAGTTTGTAAATTGGTGAAGCCACTTTGGAAAATAGTCTGGATGTCCTTCAAAATATTAACTATACAGTGACCATATAACAACATTCAGAAAACTAAGATCATGGCATCCAGTCCCATCACTTCATAGGAAATAGATGGGGAAACAGTAGCAGACTTTATTTGGGGGGGTTCCAAAATCACTGCAGATGGTGAGTGTAGCCATGAAATTAAAAAACACTTGCCCCTTGGAAGAAAACTTATGACCAACCTAGACAGCACAGCATAGTAAAAAGCTTTGCCAACAAAGGTCCATCTAGTCAAGGCTATGGTTTTTCCAGTAGTCATGTATGGATGTGAGAGTTGGACTATAAAGAAAGCTGAGCGCCAAAGAATTGATGCTTTTGAACTGTGGTGTTGGAGAAGACTCTTGAGAGTCCCTTGGACTACAAAGAGATCCAACCAGTCCATCCTAAAGGAGATCAGTCCTGAGTGTTCATTGGAAGGACTGATGTTGAAGTTGAAACTCCAATACTTTTGCCACCTGATGTGAAGAACTGATACATTGAAAAAGACCCTGATGCTGGGAAAGATTGAAGGCAGGAGGAGAAGGGGACAACAGCGGATGAGATGGTTGGATGACATCACCAACTCAATAGACATGAGTTTTGGTAAGCTCCGAGAGTTGGTGATGGACTGGGAGGCCTGGTGTGCTGCAGTCCATGGGGTCGCAGAGAGTCAGACACGACTGAGTGACTGAACTGAACTGAGGTGAATCATACAACCATCAATTCCACTCTAAGATATCTACTCAAGACAAATGAAAACACATATCCACACTAAGAACTGCTCATAAATATTCATACCAATGTTATTTGTAATAGCCAAAAGGTGGAAACAACCCAAATACTCACCAACTGATTTATGGATGAACAAAATGGGGTGTATCTATACAATGCAACTTTATTCAGTAATAAAAAAAAATGAAGTACTGATACTCACTATGACATGATCACCCTTGAAGACATTATAAGTGAAAGAAGCCAGTCATAAATGACCACACATATGATTCCACTTATATGAAATGTCCAAAGTAGGAAAATTCATGGAGACAGAAATTAGATTAGTGGTTCCCAGCAGAGAGGGAAGTGGGCAGTGACTATTACTAAGTATAAGATTTCTTTGGGGTGGTAACGAAGATGTTCTGAAGATTGTCTTATGATAGCTTTACAACTCTGTGAATATACCGAAAACTGTTGAACTGCATATTTTAAAAGAGTGAACATATAGTGGCTTCCCTGGTGATTCAGTGGTTAAGAATCTACCTGCCAATACAGGGGACATAGGATCAATCCCTGGTGTGGGAAGATTCCACATCCCTTGGTGCAACAAAGCTCCTGCGCTCCAACCACTGAGCCCCTGCCCTGCAACTATTGAAGCCAACGTGCCCTGGAGCCCATGCTCCACAACAAGAGAAGCCACCTCAGTGAGAAGCCAGTGCCCCGCAGAGAAGGCCCACACAGCCAAAAATAAATAAATACATTTTTTAAAAAATATATCTTTGTAAAAATAAAAGAGTGAACATGTAGTATCTAAACTATATCTCAATAAAACTGTTCTTAAAAAAAAGAAGAGAAAAGAAAAAGTTTGTTTTTAATATGTGGTTTTAAAATGTCACTTTGGAAAGTCTGAGGACAAGAATGGATTCAGGTTTGTAAGCCTTGCATGTATACAATTTGGGGAACCTTCTTCAACAAACATAATTTTATAAATGCCAATGTGCTGTGCTATGCTTATTCTCTCAGTCATGGCCGACTCTTTGTGACCCCAGAGTCTGTAGCCCACCAGGCTCCTCTATCCATGGGATTTCCCTGGCAAGAATACTGGAGTGGGTTGCCATGCACTCCTCCAGGGGATCTTCCCAATCCAGGGATTGAACTCAGGTCTCCCGCATTGCAGGCAGATTCTTTACCAGCTGAGTCACCAGGGAAGCCCAAGAATACTGGAGTGGGTAAACTATCCCTTTTCCAGTGTATCAATCCAACCCAGGAATCAAACTGGAGTCTCCCACATTGCAGTCAGCTTCTTTAGCAGCTAATAGGGAATGCCAACACATTGCACAATAATGCGAACATAGTTAACAACACAGTGTGTGCTCCATTGTGTCCTGCTCTTTGTGACCCCATGGACTGTAGCCAACCAGGCTCCTCTGTCCTTGGAATTTTTCAGGCAAGAATACTGGAGCAGGGTGCCATTTTCTATTCCAGGGGATCTTCCCAATCCAGGGATCTAACCTGTGTCTCTTGTGTCTCCTGCATTGCAGGCAGATTCTTTACCACTGCGCCACGTGGGAAGCCTCCAATAATACAGTACTATAACTTAAAAATTTGTTAAGGGCGTGTACACCCGTGGCAGATTCATGTTGATGTATGGCAAAACCAATACAATATTTTAAAGTAATTAGCCTCTAATTAAAATACATAAATTTTTTTAAAAAATTAAAAAAAAAATCCAAACACAAATTTCAGTGCAAACTGGATAATTAGGATGAGAAAAGAAATGACAAATTTAAAAATAAATTTTAACAAAAAATTAAAAAGTAAGAGCTGGAAACCATCTACAACCAATTTATAAAACCATGCTTTTTATTAACTAACTGCCTGTCATCTGTAGACAATCTTACTTTCTAACATTGATGGCTGCATAATCTTTGTTCACATTTCCATGAGAAAATGATGTCTATCAATTTCTACAGGGAGAATAAAAAGCACTCAGTCTTTCCTCTAGCATAATTGATACAAATTGCTTCTTATAATATACATATCCCAATTTCCCCCTGCTCAAGACAAGTCTCCTGCCTTTCAAGGACATCCTCCCCAGAGATAAGGGGCAGTCTTTATCTTCTCTTTGAACTCAACATCACCCCCGGCACTTGAACTTTCCAACACCAGCCAGGCGAAGCTGGGGAAGATATGCTGAAACCAGCACCCCCATCCTGCCCAGAGAAGTGAAAACAAACTCACTTGTTCTTGGAACACAATTTGACAACAGATAGTAGAGAGCGCTCTAAATTCCACCTTTGGGAATTCCTCCTAAGGAAATAACTGCAATGCACAAGAGCAATCTAAATGTCTGATATAAGCAAATAATAAAAAAACTTTATTATCTGATCATGTGTTGGTACCTTTTAAAATGGTGATAAAAATAATGTAATAATATGAAAATTATAACATAATATTGTATAATTATAATAAGTCATAGGGTGATACAAAATTGTGTACACAGTATGCCTAGAACCAGGCAGGTGGTGCAGTGGTAAAGAATCCGCCTGCCAGTGCAGAAGACAAGAAGGCTCAGGTTCAATCCCTGGGTCGGGAAGATTCCCTGGAAAAGTAAATGGCAACCCTCTCCAGTACTCTTGCCTGGGAAATCCCATGGACAGAGGAACCTGGTGGGCTATAATCCAGTTTTGTGACCATGGGGTCACAAAGAGTTGGACATGACTGAGCTCAGCACAGAACACACCTAGAACTAAATTTGGTTTCAATCCTGTGCATAAAGAAAAAGAAAAAAAGATTGGAAGGAAATGCATCAAAATTCTAAAATGATTGTGTTGGGAAGGCTTAAGCAAATTTTCCTTATCTCATATAAATTTCATAGTGAAAATATGGTTGCCCGATAATCCTGTCCACTCCCTGACTCAGCCCATAGATTTAATGGTCCTAAATATTAGCAAAGCAGCTGGCTCCTTAGAGAGGGTCGCTATAATATATAAATGTAAAGTATGGTTATGAGTTTAGTGCTCTCAGCAAAATCACTCGTTTATACATAGCAACATTCTTGGGGGGGGGGAATCAATACAGTTAAATACCTTCACCTCTGAAACTGACCCACACATAGTGCCTAGCTTTGTCCTGTGACTGGAACCTCCATTCAGCAACTCCTAGACACACTATTAGAGAGTCAATGTAGGCCGTGCCATCTGCTGCATGCTTTCCAGACTTGAAAATCAGAATAACTCAATAAGAAGTCCACAGAGCTGCCAAGAGCTGTCAGAGTTGTGCGTTATTGTAGTAACACTCTGGCGGCAGCAGTGGAGAGGAAATAGGAGTTTGTTGCTATATTCAGGGCACAGGACTTGCTGGACCAGAACTAATGGGGAAAGGAAGGAGAGGATGAAAATGCAAGCAACAGTTGGCAATGGGTAACTTACAACTTGGATATTCGTAAAGAAATACACTTTAGGTGGCAGTCCAGTCATGTTTTAAGTACCTCAACATTGCTGTAGAGAGAGAATTCTATGTAAGTCCTGTTCACATTGGACTTTACACCATGGGCTTACCATCAGAAATAGTCCTGTGATTTGAAGGAGGTGAGAGACACATGAAGGAACCTGATTGCACCAGTTCATGGTAGCCTTCCTGCATCAATGCATGCAAACCAGAAGCAGAGCTAAGCCTTGACTGCAGAGCACAGTGGAAAGAGCCCCAGGCTCTGGAATTGGGAAAACTTTCCTGGTAGCTCAGCTGGTGAAGAATCCGCCCGGAGACCTGGGTTCGATCCTTGAGTTGGGAAGATCCCCTGGAGAAAGGAACAGCTACCCACTGCAGTACTCTTGCCTGGAGAATTCCATAGATAGAGGAGCCTGGCAGGCTACAGTTCATGGGGTCACAAAGAGTAAGACACAATTTTCACTCACTCACTTGGGTTCAAATCCAGGCTCAGCCACTTGCTAATTGTGTTACGTTGACAGGATGCTTAATCACCTCCAGCCTCAGTTTTAGCATCAGTAAAATGGGAATAAAAATTCCTGCTTTACAGGATTTTTAGAAGAATCAGAAATGTCATTTGTAAACATAAATGATACCACATGACCCAGCAATTCCACTCACAAATATCTACCCACACAAACACTTGTATGTGAATGTTTATAGGAGTATTACTCAGGATAACCAAAAAGCTGAAAGAGAGAAGCTTGGAGATTGTTTGTATTGTGGAATTGCCAATATAGCAAGCCTCAGATGGCTGCCTTTTGTTCATTTATGAGAAAGGAAAATAAACCCTGTGTGTTTAAAAAAAAAAAAATTGTCAAAAAGTAGAAATAATCTGTCCATCACCTGTTGAACAATCCAGGTCAGGAAGATCCCCTGGAGAAGGGAATGGCTACCTACTCCAGTATTCTTGCCTGGGAAATCTCATGGACAGAGGAGGCTGGTGGGCTATAGTCCATGGGGTCACAAAGAGTCAGACATGACTGAGCAGGCACACATCTTAAGGCTGTTATTTAAAACAGAAATGCTCTATTTAAAACACTTAGCATAATCCAAAAGTCTACAAGCAATAAAGGCTGGAGAAGGTGTGGAGAAAAGAGAACCCTCTTACACTGTTGGTGGGAATGCAAACAAGTACAGCCACTACGAAGAACAGTGTGAAGATACCTTAAAAAACTGGAAATAGAACTGCCTTATGACCCAGCAATCCCACTGCTGGGCATACACACCGAGGAAACCAGAATCAAAAGAGAAATGTGTACCCCAATGTTCATCGCAGCACTGTTTATAATAGCCAGGACATGGAAACAACCTAGATGTCTATCAGCAGATGAATGGATAAGAAAGCTGTGGTACATATACACAATGGAGTATTACTCAGCCATTAAAAAGAATACATTTGAATCAGTTCTAATGAGGTGGATGAAACTGGAGCCTATTATACAGAGTGAAGTAAGCCAGAAAGAAAAACACCAATATAGTATACTAATGCATATATATGGAATTTAGAAAGATGGTAATGATACCCCGGTATGCAAGACAGCAAAATAAACACAGATGTCTATAACAGTCTTTTGGACTCTGTGGGAGAAGGCGAGGGTGGGATGATTTGGGAGAATAGCATTGAAACATGTATAACATCATATATGAAATGAATTGTCAGCCCAGGTACGATGCATGATACAGGATGCTCAGGGCTGGTGCACTGGGATGACCAGAGGGATGGTACGGGGAGGGAGGTGGGTGGGGGGTTCAGGATGGGGAACATGTGTATACCCGTGGTGGATTCATGTTGATATATGGCAAAACCAATACAATATTGTAAAGTAATTAGCCTCCAATTAAATAAATTTATATTAAAAAAAAACACCTAGCATTAGATCTGTCATTCGATTACAATTTAACTGGCTTCTCCCCCTTCTAGAAAATTTCCTTAGTGCACTGTGTGTTTCCTACTCAGAAGGTAGTATTAGAAGCAGAAGTGCAATCCTTGAAGAGACTCTGCATCTCATCTATCATTTCTGCAGATGGGAAAACTAAGGCCCAGGAGACTGATGTTCTTACTTGAGGAACGTGGATTAACCAGTACACTCCCAGCAAAGCAAGGAAAGAACAAAGACAACAAAGCTCCTGCTCCCAGGAACGCACCTTCATGAATTGCTTCTGCCTGAGTCCTTGGCATCCATGAAATTAAAAGATGCTTACTCCTTGGAAGGAAAGTTATGACCAACCTAGATAGTATATTCAAAAGCAGACACATTACTTTGCCAACAAAGGTTCACCTAGTCAAGGCTATGGTCTTTCCTGTGGTCATGTATGGATGTGAGAGTTGGACTGTGAAGAAGGCTGAGCACCGAAGAATTGATGCTTTTGAACTGGGGTATTGGAGAAGACTCTTGAGAGTCCCGTGGACTGCAAGGAGATCCAACCAGTCCATTCTGAAGGAGATCAGCCCTGGGATTTCTTTGGAAGGAATGATGCTCAAGCTGAAACTCCAGTATTTTGGCCACCTCATGCGAAGAGTTGACTCATTGGAGAAGACTCTGATGCTGGGAGGGATTGGGGGCAGGAGGAGAAGGGGACGAGAGAGGATGAGATGGCTGGATGGCATCACTGACTGGATGGATGTGAGTCTGAGTGACCTCCGGGAGTTGATGATGGACAGGGAGGCCTGGCGTGCTGTGACTCATGGGGTCGCAAAGAGTCGGACACGACTGAGCGACTGATCTGATCTGATCTGATCTGAGTCCTTGGCACTCTAAAGCGCAGGCGGCTGAGCTGGGGTGCTGCGCTGGGGGCGCGCTAAAGTGCAGGTGGCTGTGCGGGGGGCTGCGCGGGGGGCGCGCTAAAGCACAGGTGGCTGTGGCGGGCGCGCTAAAGCATGGCCGAAAGGAGCCACCCCACGTCCAAGATCAGGGGCAGAAGCCTGGAGGACCCCATGCCCGAAGGGCGGCGGCCAAGAGGATTTACCCCACATCCGAGGTCGGGGCAGCAGCCGAGAGTACCAGACCGGGCCGGCGCAGGAACAGCAGAGAGGAGGTACCCTCTAATCACACTAGAACCACAGCCTTGTCTAACTCAATGAAACTAAGCCATGCCCGTGGAGCAACCCAAGATGGGTGGGTCATGGTGGAGAGATCTGACAGAATGTGGTCCACTGGAGAAGGGAATGGCAAACCACTTCAGCATTCTTGCCTTGAGAACCCCATGAACAGTATGAAAAGGCAAAATGATAGGATACTGAAAGAGGAACTCCCCAGATCAGTAGGGGCCCAATATGCTACTGGAGATCAGTGGAGAAATAACTCCAGAAAGAATGAAGGGATGGAGCCAAAGCAAAAAGATTACCCAGCTGTGGATGTGACTGGTGATAGAAGCAAGTTCCAATGCTGTAAAGCGCAATATTGCATAGGAATCTGGAATGTCAGGTCCATGAATCAAGGCAAATTGGAAGTGGTCAAACGAGATGGCCAGAGGGAATGTCGTCATTCTAGGAATCAGTGAACTAAAATGGACTGGAATGGGTGAATTTAACTCAGATGACCATTATATCTACTACTGCGGACAAGAATCCCTCAGAAGAAATGGAGTGGCCATCATGGTCAACAAAAGAGTCTGAAATGCAGTACTTGGATGCAATCTCAAAAACGACAGAATGATCTCTGTTCGTTTCCAAGGCAGACCATTCAATGTCACAGTAATCCAAGTCTATGCCCCAACCAGTAACGCTGAAGAAGCTGAAGTCAAACGGTTCTATGAAGACCTACAAGACCTTTTAGAACTAACACCCAAACAAGATGCCCTTTTCATTATAGGGGACTGGAATGCAAAAGTAGGAAGTCAAGAAACACCTGGAGTAACAGGCAAATTAGGCCTTGGAATACGGAATAAAGCAGGGCAAAGACTAATAGAGTTTTGCCAAGAAAATGCACTAGTCATAACAAACACCCTCTTCCAACAACACAAGAGAAGACTCTATACATGGACATCACCAGATGGTCAATACCAAAATCATGTTGATTATATTCTTTGCAGCCAAAGATGGAGAAGCTCTATACAGTCAACAAGGACAAGACCAGGAGCTGACTATGGCTCAGATCATGAACTCGTTATTGCCAAATTCAGACTGAAATTGAAGAAAGTAGGGAAAACCACTAGACCATTCAGGTATGACCTAAATCAAATCCCTTACGATTATACAGTGGAAGTGAGAAATAGATTTAAGGGCCTAGATCTGATAGATAGAGTGCCTGATGAACTATGGAATGAGGTTCATGACATTGTACAGGAGACAGGGACCAAGACCATCCCCATGGAAAAGAAATGTAAAAAAGCAAAATGGCTGTCTGGGAGGCCTTAAAAATAGCTGTGAAAAGAAGAGAAGCGAAAAGGAAAGGAGAAAAGGAAAGATATAAACATCTGAATGCAGAGTTCCAAAGAATAGCAAGAAGAGATAAGAAAGTCTTCTTCAGCGACCAATGCAAAGAAATAGAGGAAAACAACAGAATGGGAAAGACTATGGATCTCTTCAAGAAAATCAGAGATACCAAAGGAACATTTCATGCAAAGATGAGCTTGATAAAGGAAAAAAAATGGTATAGACCTAACAGAAGCAGAAGATATTAGGAAGAGATGGCAAGAATACACAGAAGAACTGTACAAAAAGATCTTCATGACCCAGATAATTACGATGGTGTGATCACTGACCTAGAGCCAGACATCCTGGAATGTGAAGTCAAGTGGGCCTTAGAAAGCATCACTACGAACAGAGCTAGTGGAGGTGATGGAATTCCAGTGGAGCTATTCCAAATCCTGAAAGATGATGCTGTGAAAGTGCTACACTCAATATGCCAGCAAATTTGGAAAACTCAGCAGTGGCCACAAGATTGGAAAAGGTCAGTTTTCATTCCAATCCCAAAGAAAGGCAATGCCAAAGAATGCTCAAACTACCACACAATTGCACTCATCTCACACGCTAGTAAAGTAATGCTCAAAATTCTCCAAGCCAGGCTTCAGCAATATGTGAACCGTGAACTTCCTAATGTTCAAGCTGGTTTTAGAAAAGACAGAGGAACCAGAGATCAAATTGCCAACATCCCCTGGATCATGGGAAAAGCAAGAGAGTTCCAGAAAAACATCTATTTCTGCTTTCTTGACTATACCAAAGCCTTTGACTGTGTGGATCACAATAAACTGTGGAAAATTCTGAAAGAAATGGGAATACCATACCACCTGATCTGCCTCCTGGGAAATCTGTATGCAGGTCAGGAAGCAACAGTTAGAACTGGACATGGAACAACAGACTGGTTCCAAATAGGAAAAGGAGTACGTCAAGGCTGTATGTTGTCACTCTGTTTATTTAACTTATATGCAGAGAACATCATGAGAAATGCTGGACTGGAAAAGCACAAGCTGGAATAAAGATTGCTGGGAGAAATATCAATAACCTCAGATATGCAGATGACACCACCCTTATGGCAGAAAGTGAAGAGGAACTAAAAAGCCTCTTGATGAAAGTGAAAGTGGAGAGTGAAAAAGTTGGCTTAAAGCTCAACATTCAGAAAACGAAGATCATGGCATCTGGTCCCATCACTACATGGGAAATGATGGGGAAACAGTGGAAACAGTGTCAGACTTTGTCTTTCTGGGCTCCAAAATGACTGCAGATGGTGACTGCAGCCATGAAATTAAAAGACACTTACTCCTTGGAAGGAAAGTTATGACCAACCTAGATAGTATATTCAAAAGCAGACACATTACTTTGTCAACAAAGGTTCATCTAGTCAAGGCTATGGTTTTTCCTGTGGTTCATGTATGGATGTGAGAGCTGGACTGTGAAGAAGGCTGAGTGCCGAAGAAGTGATGCTTTTGAACTGTGGTGTTGGAGAAGACTCTTGAGAATCCCTTGGACTGCAAGGAGATCCAACCAGTCCATTGTGAAGGAGATCAGCCCTGGGATTTCTTTGGAAGGAATGATGCTAAAGCTGAAACTCCAGTACTTTGGCCACCTCATGCGAAGAGTTGACTCATTGGAAAGAACTCTGATGCTGGGAAGGATTGGGGGCAGGAGGAGAAGGGAACGACAGAAGATGAGATGGCTGGATGGCATCACTGACTCGATGGACGTGAGCCTGAGTGAAGTCCAGGAATTGGTGATGGACAGGGAGGTCTGGTGTGCTGCTATTCATGGGGTAGCAAAGAGTCGGACATGACTGAGAGACTGAACTGAACTGAACTGAACTGATTGCCTTTCCATTCAGAAAACCAAGATCATAGCATCCAGTCCCATCACTTCATGGCACATATATGGGGAAATGTGGAAACAGTGACAGACTTTATTTTCTTGGGCTCCAAAATCACTGCAGATGGTGACTGCAGCCATGAAATTAAAAGACGCTTACTCCTTGGAAGGAAAGTTTTGACCAACCTAGATAGCATATTGAAAAGCAAAGACATTATTTTGCCAACAAAGGTTTGCCTAGTCAAGGCTATGGTTTTTCCAGTGGTCATGTTATGGATGTGAGAGTTGGACTGTGAAGAAAGCTGAGCACTGAAGAATTGATGCTTTTGAACCGTGGTGTTGGAGAAGACTCTTGAGAGTCCCTTGGACTGCAAGGAGATCCAACCAGTCCATCCTAAAGGAAATCAGTCCTGAGTGTTCATTGGAAGGACTGATACTGAAGCTGGAACTCCAATACTTTGGCCACCTGATGCAAAGAACTGACTCATTGGAAAAGAGCCTGATGCTGAGAAAGATTGAAGGCAGGAGGAGAAGGGGATGACAGAGGATGAGATGGTTGGATGGCATCACCAACTCAATGGACATGAATTTGAGCAAGCTCCAGGAGTTGGTGACGGACAGGGAATCCTGGTGTCCATGGGGTCCCAAAGAGTCAGACACAACTGACTGAGTGATGGAACTGAACTGAGGCACCAAAGATAACATATCTTCTTTTAATTTTAAATCATACAATTTTATAGCCATCAGGAAACCTAGATGTCATCTAGTACAATGGTTTTCTAAGGTATGTTGGCAACTGGCTTTTCACATAAATGCTGAAAAAGACAGTCAAAGTGTTAGTCACTCAGTCATGTCCAACTCTTTGCAACCCCATGAACGGTAGCCCGCCAGGCTCCTCTGTCCATGGGATTTCCCAGGCAAGAATACTGGAGTGGGTGGCCATTCCCTTCTCCAGGGGATCTTCCCAACCCAGGGATCGAACCCGTGTCCCCTGCATTGCGGGCAGTTTCTTTACCATCTGAGCCACCAGGGACCTAATACTTAAAACAGGTAAAGGGGGAGTTGCTCTAATACCAGCAAAGGGAGGTGCCATACTCTGCCCACCTGCTCCTCACTGGGCAGCCCTTGGTGTGTCCAAGAATGGGAGACCCCTCCACATCACGCTGCCACCCCATGCTGTCATGAGGTTGCAAATGGTACCTATTAACATAATTACTTGGTCTAAAGAACAACTACCAAGTGTTGAGCATGAATACTCAATGAGGTTCCAGTAGTGTACAAAGTAACCACCTTACAAGGATTTTCTCACTTAATTCTCACAATAAACTGCTCTCGTGTTGTTACCATTATTATTTCCATTTTACCACTTAAGTGGCACACAGGTTAAATAACAGCTAATATGAGTTGGAGGCAGGATATGAATGCCGGCTATTTGACTCCAAACCAGCCATCATATTTCTCCTAACTCATTCTTTCCATCCTGCAGATGCAGGCCGAGCACAGGAAGTAGGCTTTGTGCAGTCAGAAGGTTGATATCTGCAGAGCTGGACGCAGGATCAGGGTGTGACTCCCACTTCAGGGTCCTCCTATGGGGTTCCTTCATCTAAGGGATCAAGTAAAAAGTCTTCATGAAGAAGCCCCAGTCTGGGGATTCTATAGTGATCCAGTGGTTAGGACTCTACACTTCCACTGCAGGCGGTACAGGTTCAACCCCTGGTCCAGGAACTAAGATCCTGCAAGTTGCGCGGAGTGGCCAAAAAAGCCCGTCTTTAGCACCGTTCCCTCAATCCTTAGCCCTGCCAGCCCTCCAGTCTCACTTCAGTCTCACCAGGGCTCGTCCCACTCATGCTCCTGGACTTTAGGAGCTCCATGAGCTTTAGGACCAGGTCCTAAAGATGCCCCACTCCCTCTGTCATCCCTTCCCTCAGTTTGTCCCCAGAGAAGGGACAGACCCCCAGGAGATGTCCTTCCCCTGCTCTGATTAACTCCTACTGAGCCTTCAAGGTTTAGTTAGGGCATCTCCCTTGTATGATTCCTAGGGAAACCCCAGATACTCGCCGGACCTCTCCACACATCCCGACTCACCTAGCTCATCCTTCCTCCTCATGCCTCTCCACATGGAAGCACCTTTACTCGTGGGCACACCAGCCTCTCTCTCTCCAACTAAAACCTTCAAGATTGAGTCCCACCTTTACCTGTCTTTGTTCCCTAACCTGAGAACAGGGCCAGGACTTAGGTGTGCTCCAATAGAGTAGGAATGAACAAACAAATGACCCTTGAGGTAACACAAAAATCACTGGCTAGCAAGTCCATTTTGAGCCCCTCTATATTTTTCTTTAAGTAAAAAGTTCACTCAAAAGTTAAACAAAAATTGTTTAAGGAAAAAAAGGCACCTCAAATGGAATGATTAAATAAATACTTTTGTCCACAGACTGCATACCCTTTTCTAGACATGCAGTTCCACTCAGTTAACACACACGAGACTTCCCATAGCTCGTCTGATCTTCACTCTCTTCAGGGACGAGCACAGTCACACATCCACTCTTGAGCTCCCTACCTCCATCTCTACCAAGTGGTGCCCAAATCTCTCCTCATACCCACTGGGGACCAAGAAGCCACAGTCTTTCCAAGGCAGTTCATTCTGACCTAACTCCTAAAATAAATCATAGCAAACAAGAGACAAGGATCCTGTATTCAACTGTAATCTGCTTTCTTGTAATTCTTCCCCAGTATGTCCCCTTTACCCTTAGGTCCATTCAGATCTAGCGTAATCCCTTTTCCAAAAGACAGCCCTTCAGAATCCTCTCAAGTCCCATCTGAGTCTTTGGATTAAATATCACCAGCTCTGCCAACAGTCTCAACTGCCTTCTCAGCACCTGTGTGGTTTCTCAACAATTCCCAAGTGTCATAGACTTGCTATTGGTGCACCCAGGATTTTATTAGCTCTTTCGGCAGATATAGCTCAACAGTCCCTCACAGAGCTCATGGTCAACCACCTCCTCTGAGTCTTTTCCATTCGTGTTGCTGCTAAACCATGTCCCTCTCATTCTAAATGGAGCAGCTGCATTTATGGACCTACTTTCTTTCTGTAATTGCAGGAGACTGCTAGCTGTTGGACAAAATCCATTTCCTCTATTTCCCAGGCACACAGCTAGGTTACACTTCCCAGACTCCCTTGCAGCTAGGTGTTGTCACATGACTTAGTTGTAGCCAATATATTATGAACACAAGATGTTTAAGAAACAAGTGTGACATCAGAATAACCAAATCATTAATGAAAAAATGTTTCTTTTTTTTAGAGGAAATCTGGCTAACAAATGAGCAAGAAAAGACAGAACATCACCACATACAAACCTTTACCTAATCATCAATAGTCAAAACACCATCTGTGGAGTAAACTTGTCCCAAAAATCTGGACCAGAGAAACAAGTGTGACCCTAAATCCATTACTGTTGAAGCTGAATGATGAGTATTGTGGTTGAACTTTAGTATCTCCCTCCTTTTTTGTACGTTTGAAATATCCTGTAATAAAAAATAAAGTTAAAAAAAAACATACTCTTCTCCTCCTCCTGGAGGCACATCTAGAGGAGGATGTTAATGAGACCTTCAGGGATGGAAGAAGCCACAAGACGGAAGGAGCCTGTCATCAGCTAACCACAGACATCCATCTCAGACTATTATGTGAACAAGAAATAAACGTCTGTTGTGTATGTGACATTATAATAGTCTAAGTTTATTTGTTTCCACAACCTACTCTACACATATAATATGGAAAGAAATACTTTGGTCTTGGTCCATAGCTTAACTTATGTGATCTTTCCAAAATCATTATTTTTCTCAAATTATGTTCCCTTCTTTGGCCATTTGTCCATTCTAGCATTTAGGCTTTGAAATGAAAATGCCAAGTACAGCATTTCTAAATGTTAGACAATGCCCTGTAGCCACCACTAGACCCCTTCTACAGGGAGACAAGTCGATTAATCAATATCCTTTGAGTAGTGATTCTGTTATGAAACCATCTCATTATACAAACCCCTGACACAACATTCTGTTCTGTCCAGTGATTATTATGTACCTGTCAGATGCCTTGTTAAATCCTAACTAGGTAATTGACAGTTGAGTCTACTAACTTAGAAAAAAGGAAATAAGATCAGATTTGATTTATTCTTAGTAAATCCACACTAACTCTATTGATCATTTTCAGTTTTAAGTGGTCACAAGTAATTCCCTTAATAATTTATTGTGGAATCTTGTCTGGTTTCAACTGTTAAGCTCACCATTCTATAATTTATGGGAAGAAAAGCCATTCCTTTTTGAAAAGCCATTTCCTTTTCAAAAATCAAAACTATTTTTGTAGGGTTCCAATCTCTAACACTGCGGTTTCTCAAATCCACTCCCAGTGGTTGAGTGCTCCCACTTGCAGATCCCCTGGAAAATATTTTCTTTCCCTAAAGATACTTGAAATCATTTAGATAAATCCAGGCTCTTAACTCAAGTTCCCTTTTTATCAATATGTATTTTACCACTGTTTTTGAGAATATCTTCTGTAAGAGAGAAGAGAGGCAAAATGAGAATTAAGCCATTCTACTTCCTCTGTGTCAATTATGTTCACCATGTGCATCTCTCAAAACAGTTGGTTGTTTCTTTTGGAAAGAAGTGGTAGGTTCCTGTTGCCTTGAGTCCTTCCAGCTCCATTCTCTGTCCCAGCTCATTACCCATAGCTTCTTGGGGAATGTGTACAAGAGACACACTGACACTTTCACACTCTTTATCACCAACAAGGGCTGCAGCATAATGTTCGTATCTGACCCCATTCCCCAGGTCCTGGGTGAGCAATGCACCAACATCAGAGTAATGCCTTCAATGTCATGCCAAGGCTAGCAGACAGTATGGACATCTATGCTTATCTCTCAGTCCTTGGGCTATACTAACCCAGCAGCATTAGGTCAAAGAGACTAAAAGAATAATGAACAAGAATGACTCACAAAAGAGAGGGTGATTTGTCAGAATTTTACTTGAAATTTTTTCATTCCTCCCACCTAAATCTCTTATTCCTAGTATCATGGTGCGTGCACACTCCTGAGGGTTCCCTTTCAGTTTAGAGTTACACCAAAGAGCTGAACCTGAAGGACAGACAGTCCTCAAGCATCCCCAGAGCATAGTGTATGACTTTGTTGTTGTTCAGTCACCCAGTCGTGTCTGACTCTTTGTGACCCCATGCACTGCAGCACTCCAGGCCTCCCTGTCCTTCACCATCTCCCAGAGTTTGCTCAAACTCAGGTCCATTGAGTCAATGAAGCCATCCAACCATCTCATCCTCTGTATATGACTAACACTATCCTTGAACCCAAGTTATCTTGGCCATTCTTGCTCTGCATATCACTAGAGAACCCTTGGCATTTTTGTTTCAAAACAAAACAAAAGGGACTGACATTTTTGCTTCGACTCTCAAATTGCTCTCAAATTTGACCTTTCTGATATCATTTAAAAGGTTGAGAAAGAACTACTTACTTTTCAGAACTCAAAAACTACCCTCAAGAGCACCAAAGGCTCACACCTTTTTCTCAAGGTCGCCACCACTGTCGTTTCACCATTTCATCTCTCCTTGGTGCTAGGATACGAAGAACAACCTGCTGTTTCTCACTAGGGCCTTGGGGAGGACAACCTCCATCCAGACCAGTAAAGCACCTGTTAGACATTCTGCTTCCAGCTGAGTCCCCAAGCAGGAGGTTAAGCCAAATGGCTAACCCTGAATCATGACCAATATATCTCTGGGCCATTTGGAGAATTTGCATCTACTTGTTCCATCTAGCCCAGCAGAATCTTTGTCTGAAAGATTTGACTCCACTTTGACTCCTCGATTATTTTATCCTCATTTGGATTGTCCTAATGACTCTTCCCACCAGCCCTGCAGATTTTTGAGAAGGGTTATATTTTATTTGTACTTCCCCAGTGGCTCAGTGGTAAAGAACCCATCTGCTAATGCAGGAGACATAAGAGACTCAGCTTCAATCCCTGGGTTGGGAAGATTCCCTGGAGAAGGGAATGGCAACCCACTCCAATTTTCTTGGAGAATCCCAAGGACAGAGGAGCCTGGTGGCTACAGCCCATAGGGTCACAAAGAGTCGTGCACAACTGAAGCAATTTAGCATGCATGCACACTAGCCTCAGCTTCAATTGTTTTTTCCCAAGCAAGTCTTTATTGGGGCTCCTGCGGCAGCAGCAAGGGAGTAAGAACAAACAACAGTTTCCTTTCCTTGTCCCCTGCTCCTCAAAGGGGAGCAAGCTTGTTCCCTATATGGGATGAGGATAAGGATGTGTCCATGGGTTGGGCCAGAAGTGTGGTTTAGACGTTTTGCTACCGCTTAGCTGGTATTGTGCGCAGGGGGCATGCTCAGGCACACTGCGTTTGCTCCCAGCACTCTTGTTTTTTCTCTAGGCTCCTACTTTTTGGTCTCTTATTATCTTTTGGGTCTAGAATTTGCCTGAACTGCACTGTGTGCCCCTGCACACAGTCATTTTTAGTCCCATACAGTTTCTTTGTGTTTTATTGCTCTAGGAGAGGCCTGACCAAGTGCAAGCACTGCCGTACTGCAGCAAGAGTGAAGCTGGGGAATGACCCAACTTCGCTCTTAACAAGTCTGTTTCCTTAAATAAGAGCTGGCTCCCCTTGTATAGCCATAGTTTCTAATAATAATTCCAGAATAAAATGCTATTGCTCACTCATGAGCTTGTACAATGAGATCATTCAGATAATTCAATAGACAACAACGCGGTGGACAAGATCCTCTTATTTGTCCAGCAAGACCTTCGAGTGTGCCGCCTGTGAAATCAGACTTCCTAGACTGAAGTCTGACCCTATTACTTCTGACTCTTGAACCTCAGTTTCCCTATCTGTAAAATGTGTCCACAAATTGCACTTCCACCTAAAGCTGATGTGGGATTAAATGATATAATCCCACTTAGCACGATGCCTGGCACATCAGAAGAGCTCTGTGAACATCACTATCATTATGAATTCAAGGAGATTTGAAGACTGTCCACTGGCTCATAGGAGATACGAATCCAGACTTCATTGGAATGGTCCACGTCAGTCTTAAATTTAGAATAAATGACTTCACAGGCTTTGTCCCTCCCATTATTTCCTGCAATCAGCCAAACATAGCACAGAACTAAAAGCAGCTATCATTTGAAGCAAGCAAATGAAACTTTTAGCAGAAAAACAAGCAAATTCAATGAGATCTTAGAAAATAAGTCTTCTGGGTCTCTCATTTACACTCTATCTTGTAAATTCTTGGAAACTGTAGATTCACAACTTTTTAATCAGAATTTAATTAGCACCTTGCACACAGTAAGCACTCAGTGATTGGGAATATATATGAAAAAATTATGTCGCCAGTCACCCAGGTCCCGGGAAAACCCAATCCTCATTCTTATTCATTAAAACCCAATTCTCCAAGGACTTGTCTGAGAGCCATTGGCAGAGAGGTTCCTCAGAGCTTTAATTAAAGAGCCCCTTTCCCTCCTATCCACTACTTCTCACCCTCCCTTCCCTCCTCATATTCAGTTTCCGTCTTCTCTGAGAGATTCCTATCCTGGAAAATAGAGAATTGCTTTTTAACGAGAATAATCTAGGGACTTCCCTAGTGGTCCAGTGGATGGGAATCCACCTGTCAATGCAGGGGCACAGGTTCAGTCCCTGGTCTGGAAAAATCCCACGTGCCTCGGGGCAACTGAGCCAAGGGGCCACAACAACTGAAACTGTGTGCTGCAAATTCCCAAGCCTAGAGCCCGCACTCCACAGCAAGAGACACCACCACAATGAGAAGCCCTCACGCTGCGACCAAGAGTAGCCCCCGCTCACCACAACGAGAGAAAGCCGGTGCACAGCAACGAAGACCCAGTGCAACCAAAAATAAAGCAAATAAATAAATAATCTTTTTTAAAAGGATAATCTAGAGAAATGACTGGCTGTGAGTTTTATCTCTATAGGAGCATGCCAAGAATATGTACTTGGGGGATAATTATTTTTACCCATCCTACATCAGGATGTGGCCTGTAGACCTCACACCAGGCATTGTTCCTACAAGCTCAGATCACAATCTTCTGCTGACAACCTTCATAAATATTTCGTTCCAAACAAGCTCTAGTCTTACCCAGTAAGTTTACCGAGTTGCTCTCCTACCAAGGAAAGCATCCTCTCCAACATACTGTTGAGAAAGAGAAACCAAGGCCTTTTCAGTTTACACTTAGAATATTAGAAAAATCTCACATCCCCAAATCCTGGAAACCTGTGCCTGCTGTTAGACAATTCAGCCACATCAATGGAAGTCTGGCATGTCAGAAGCTCAAGGGCATTCTGTTACTCAATGTGGCTTCTTAAATAGCAAAGTCTTACTGATAGGCAGGGAATCAACAGTAATTAAAAGAGGTTAAGTTCAGTAGCAAATGGTGCATCCAATTATTTCAGAGCAGTAAATAAGGATAGGGAATGTCAAGGCTCCCCAAACATTCAGAATTGAACTGTGAAATCTAAACAGATATTTTAATGTTGCCTTAGAGAGAGACAATCTGCTGGAAGAAGGAAAGCAAGTGAAATATTGGTCTAATAGACAAATATCTGCCCTAGCATGAATGGACTTGCCACTCCTGAGGAGTGATGAGATCAGAAGACACATGACCATTCACTTTGCAAAGCAGAAATAGACGCAGACGTAGAGAACAGACATAACGGCACTAAGAGGGGATACACGGGGCAGCATGGGTCGGGAGATTGGGACTGACATACGTACACCACCACATATAAAATCCATAGCTAATGAGAGCAGGCTGTACAGCACAGGGAATTCTACTCAACACCCTGTGGTGACCTAAATGGGAAGAAAATCCAAAAACAAAGTAATCAGTGTGGACGTGTGGTTGATTTGCTTTGTTGCATAGCAGAAACTATACAACATTTTGCCAACAAAGGTCCATCTAGTCAAGGTTATGGTTTTTCCAGTAGTCATGTATGGATGTGAGAGTTGGACCATAAAGAAAGCTGAGTGCCAAAGAATTGATGCTTTTGAACTGTGGTGTTGGAGAAGACTCTTGAGAGTCCTTTGGACAGCAAGAAGATCCAACCAGTCCATTCTAAAGGAAATTAGTCCCGAATATTCATTGGAAGGACTGATGCTGAGCTGATGCTCCAATACTTTGGCCACCTGATGCAAAAAGCTGACTCATTGGAAAAGATCCTGATGCTGGGAAAGACTGAGGGCCAAAGGAGAAGAGGGCAGCAGAGGATGAGATGGTTGATGGCATCACCAATTCATTGGACATGAACTTCGGCAAATTCTGGGAGCTAGTGAGGGACAGTGAGTCCTGGCATGCTGCAGTCCATGGGTCTCAAAGAGTCAGATACGACTGATTGACTGAACAACCATGTATGTATGTATCTGTCTATCTACGTAGAGTGGAATATACCATACGTGATGCAGTTCTACAGCCTAGACATGCATCCAGGTACTCCTCTAGACTCCTAAAACCCTTGTGTGTTATCTTGTTATTTTTATCATTTTACTTAGCTCATTGTCGACATCTACTGTAAACACACCTGTGGAAGCCTCCCTGCACATGTCACAGTGACTGGTACCCAACTAGAGATGACTAAGGGCTTCCGGAACTGGATCCCATCCTAGTGGGTACCACGTGTTTTGCATTCTGAGACTATTGAACAGCCATCCTTGGTAAAAGAGAAAAATGATATTGCAGGGTATTGAGGGGAAAGAGTGGCATATTTAGCAAAACACATTTGAAAGTTGAGAAATAATGAGAGAAGCCTAAAAGTGCTAGTCGGACATGAAACATTTAGACCGTAGCATCTCAGAGCCTACCATCTTATAACATCTGAAGCATTATTTTGCCTACTGGCATCTCCTGCTATAAGATTATAAAGCAAATCGTGATTAGGCATTCTTCAAAAGTTTGAGACAGAAAAGCTGACTAATAAGGACAGAGCATATTTAATTAAGAATGGCTCTGGACTGCCCTCCTGGAGTTGGTGCATAAATCAAGTGGGGACTGTTGCCTTCCTGTTGTTGCACTTAGCTCGCTGAGCTGCTGTGACCATCCATTGTCTGACTACCTGTCTGTTATTGCTCTGAGCTCAGGCGTTCCTGGAGGGCAGGGACACCTGGCAAAGTGCTGAGAACGTGTCTGGCATTCAATGAATATCCATTCTATGATGCTTTTTACTCACAGGACTTCTGACACCAAATAAATGACCTTTTCTTTTTTCTTAATATGATACAATTTAATGTCATCAATCTGCTTTTTAACATGAAAGGGTCATATAATATTTTTTCTTCCATTGTGTAATTACACATTTGATTTCTCATTGATCCAAGATTTTGAAGAGGGAGTTTCAGTTTCCAAACTGAAACTTTTGTATTGTTTTGCAATACAAACTTTTGCATTTTTGTATTGTTTTGTGTGATTATAGTTTATACTTTGGCTATCTATTGTTGGGTTTGTGTAGTATTTGCTCTGGGGTCAGTTGTAATGCGGGATTTGAGTTCCCTGAATGTACCAGCTATTAGTATAAAGTGATGACTTTCCTACAACTACAACTCCCTCCTCAGGCTCACTAATTTTCTAGAATGACTCACAGAACTCACACAAGGTCCTTGTTTACTAGTGAAAGTGCTAGTCATATCCAGCTCTTTGTGATTCCATGGACTGTAGCCCACCAGGCTCCTCTGTCCATGGGATTCTCCAGGCAAGAATACTGGAGTGGGTAGCCATTTTCTTCTGCAGGGGATCTTCTCAACCCACGGATGGAACCCAGGTCTCCTGGATTGCAGGCAGATTCTTTATCGTCTGAGCCAGCAGGGGAGCTTACTATTACTGCTTTATTATGAAGGCTACAACTCAGGAACAACCGAATCCTATAGACGAGACGCAGAGGGCAAGGTACGGTGGCAGGGGAGCCTCCATGGCTTTTCTGGGTGCATTATCCTTCCAGGACCTCAATGTGTTCACCAATTCAGAAGCCCCCCAAGTCCCACAGCTTAGGGGATTTTAAAGAGGCTCCATTACCTGGGCACAATCAATGAAATCATTCCCTATTGGAGATTGACTCAATCTCAAGCCCCTCTCCCAAGAAGTCACAGGTTGGGATGAAAGTTTCAAATTTTTAAAGGGAACCCTCCTACACTATATGGACTTCCCTGGTGGCTCAGACGGTAAAGCGTCTGCCTACAATGCAGGAAACCTGGGTTCGATCCCTGGGTCAGGAAGATCCTCTGGAGAAGGCAATGGCAACCCACTCCAGTACTCTTGCCTTGAAAACCCTGTGGATGGAGGAGCGTGGTAGGCTACAGTCCATGGGGTCGCAAAGAGTGGGACACGACTGAGCAACTTCACTTTCACTCCTACACTATTGGTGGGAATGTAAATTGGTATGACTACTATGGAGAACACTGTGGAGGTTCCTTAAAAATCTAAAAACAGAGCTACCATGTGATCCAGCGATCCCATTCCCGAGTATATATCCAGAGAAAACCATAATCCTAAAGGATCCATGCACCCCGATGTTCACTGCAGTGCTATTTACAATAGCCAAGACATGGAGACTACCTAAATGTTCAGAGAGAGAGGAATGGATAAAGAAGATGTGGTGCACAGTGGAATATGAATCAGGCACAGAAAATAATGCCACTTGCAATGACATGCATGGACGTAGAGATTATCACACTGAGTGAAGGAAGTCAGACAAGGACAAACATCCTACCATATCACTCATGGGTGGAATCTAATTTGTAAAAAGATATCAATGAACTTATCTATGAAGCAGGAGCAGACTTGCAGATATTGAAAATAAACTTACAGTTACCAAAGGAAACATCGAGGTGGGGGAACAAATAGGGATGTTCATCCCAAACTTGAACGCACACACTGCTATATATAAGACACATGACTGACGGGAACCTGCTGTGTAGCACAGGGAACTCTACCCAATATTCTGTGATTATCTATATGAGAAAAGAACCCAAAAAAAGAATGAATATTTGTATAATTGAATCACTTTCCCATACACTCGAAATTAACACAACATTATAAATAGACCATACTCCAGTAATTTTTTTTTTTTTTAAGTTCCAAATTTCTAATCACGTCTTGGTCTTTCTGGAGACCATCCCCCATCCTGACACTGTCTAAGGGCCCCCCACCACCAGTCACCTCATCAGCATACAGAAGATCCCCTTCCCACTCTGGAGATTACAAGGTTTTAGAAGCTCTTGTGTCTAGATTCAAAGACTATAATCCAAGACCAAAACTAAAACAGACAATGCTCCTACCAGACTTCCATGGTGGTCCACTGGTTAAGACTCTGAGCTGCCAATGCAGGAGGTATGGGTTCAATTCCTGGTTGGGGAACTAAGATCCCACATGCTTCCCAGTGCAGCTGAAAGAATAAAAAATAAAATAAAGCCATCCCCATAAAAAAAAAAAAAAAAAAAAAAACTCTTAAAAAAAAATGCTCCTATCACCCCTACCATTCAGGAAATCGAAAAGTTTTAAGAGCTCTGCACCAGGAACCAGGGACAAAAAACAAATAATATTTATTATTATATTATAATATCAGATTTGAGGATGTCACCAGTTTCCCCAAGCTCCAGGTAATCATTTTCTGTACAGACAGAATAGTGCAAGGGTAAAAAGCAAGAACTCAGCCTCTGAATGCCTAGTTTCCTGATCCATAAAATAGTACCTAATTCATCGCATTTCTGAGATTTAAATTATGTGCACAGCTTATGGAATCCTGCCTGGCGTAGACAGCTGTTAAATGCTTCTTCTATTATTGTGACAATATGAGACTGTCTTTTCACTGTGAAACTTTGAACAGCCCAGAACCCAGAAGCTTATTTAATAAAATGTTAAGTGGGAAAAAAGCAGGTTACAGAAGAGTATGTATGGAATGATCCCATTTATGTAAGAAAAAAAAATGTGTCTATCCACTGATGGCGCCTAGAACACGGCTTCCAGGAAGGACGGAGAGAAAGAACAGGACAGGAGAAAGGTGAGAGAGGACAAAGCGAGAGAAGGAAACAAAGCCGAACAGTCACTGCTTTGCTCACTTTGTTACTGTGTTGTTTGAATCGTTTCAGTGGGAATATAATCACACCCCATTTATAGATTTAAAAATAATAATTAGGGACTTGCCTAGTGGTCCTGTGGCTAAGACTCCACGCCCCCAGTGCAGGGGACCCAGGTTCAATCCCTCATCAGGGAACTAGATCCCACATGTTGCAACTAAGACCCCGTGCAGCCAAATAATAAATATATTTATAAATAGATAAAATAATAATCAGACAAAAAATTACACAAATTGACCCTAAGATATCATGGTCACCAGGGATCCGCTACTCAAAACTCCTGAACATATCAGCATCCAACCGTTGGACCAAAACTTCCAGCATGATTGCTGCGTGGTGAGTCTCATCTCACCCAGAGCTTCTCACCCTCCGCACGTCGACCCTTGGGGCCAGCTCATCCTTTGCTGTGGGCACCGTCCTGTGCACTGCGCGGCACCTGGCCATACCCAGGCCTCTACCCTTTAGATGCCAATGGGACCTCCCCGCTTTTGACAAATGTCCCCAGATGTTGCCAAATGTCCCTTAGGGGAAGAAATCACCCTGATTGAGAACTACTGTTTCCTCATTTATGAAATGGAGGTGATAGCTCTACCTGCTTTATTGACCCATCGGGTTGTTCCCAGAAGCTGCAGAGACAACGTTGGTGTTGGCAAGAGACGCCGCAGGGAAATAAACAAGCTGTCATGGCCCTGGCCCTAGGACTCATCCCCTCTAATGGTCAGGTCTAAGAACCCCTAAGGAATGGAAACAGTAGGAGAAACATGAAGAATTTGTTGGAACAGGAGCTAAGATTTCACAGATGAAACACTGTGTCTCCAACATGACAGCCTGTTTCCAACTCCTCTACTTTCAGATACAGCATGGTAACCACCCACGTCAGAATGGGAAAGAAACCTTTCAGAAGACAAAACTGGGTCCTCACCTCATCCTTCTGTTTTGAGGGGCCAGGCAGCCTTATGTCCTCCTTTGTCATTCCAAAGATACTGTAACAGTATCCTTAAATTACCTTGTCAAACCTCAAAAATCCTAAATGTATAACCCAGGTGGGAGAAGCATGTATCAGAATGTATGTACCACCTTTTCCCCCCTTGTAGCTTTGTTACCCAGGTATTACTGTTGCATTCAAGGCACAGAAACAAGGTTATCTAACAGAGGTAGCCTAACATGATGAGCTAACTGGAAGATGCAGAGACCACATCTGGTCATCCAAGCCTGTCTCCTACTCCAGCAGAGGATGGAGAAATGGCTCATACTGAGAGAAGGAAAATGTTTCTAGATCTGCCTGCTGAGTTAGCTTCCAAAGGACAGACCCTTACCTTTTGGGAATAAGAAATTGAGATTATGATCTGACCAGATACTAGACCAATAAGAATTACCACTGCTATTACCACCCATAAGGTTAACTATGTGCCAGGCACTGAGCTAAAAGTTTTCATACCTTTTATCTGATCTTCATCCGCTGGATCATGGAAAAAGCAAGTGAGTTCCAGAAAAACATCTATTTCTGCTTTATTGACTATGCCAAAGCCTTTGACTGTGTAGATCACAATAAACTATGGATAATTCTGAATGAGATGGGAATACCAGACCACCTGATCTGCCTCTTGAGAAATCTGTATGCAGGTCAGGAAGCAACAGTTAGAACTGGTCATGGAACAACAGACTGGTTCCAAATAGGAAAAGGAGTACGTCAAGGCTGCATATTGTCACCATGTTTATTTAACTTATATGCAGAATACATCATGAGAAATGCTGGACTGGAAGAAACACAAGTTGGAATCAAGATTGCTGGGAGAAATATCAATAACCTCAGATATGCAGATGACACCACTCTTATGGCAGAAAGTGAAGAGGGGCTAAAAAGCCTCTTGATGAAAGTGAAAGTGGAGAGTGAAAAGGTTGGCTTAAAGCTCAACATTCAGAAAACGAAGATCATGGCATCTGGTCCCATCACTACATGGGAAATAGATGGGGAAACAGTGGAAACAGTGTCAGACTTTGTTTTTCTGGGCTCCAAAATCACTGCAGATGGTGACTGCAGCCATGAAATTAAAAGACGCTTACTCCTTGGAAGGAAAGTTATGACCAACCTAGATAGCATATTCAAAAGCAGAGACATCACTTTGCCAACAAAGGTTCGCCTAGTCAAGGCTATGGTCTTTCCTGTGGTCATGTATGGATGTGAGAGCTGGACTGTGAAGAAGGCTGAGTGCCGAAGAATTGATGCTTTTGAACTGTGGTGTTGGAGAAGACTCTTGAGAGTCCCTTGGACTGCAGGAAGATCCAACCAGTCCATTCTGAAGGAGATCAATCCTGGAACTTCTTTGGAAGGAAATGATGCTAAAGCTGAAACTCCAGTATTTTGGCCACCTCATGCGAAGAGTTGACTCATTGGAGAAGACTCTGATACTGGGAGGGATTGAGGGCAGGAGGAGAAGGGGACGACAGAGGATGAGATGGCTGGATGGCGTGACTGACTTGATGGGTGTGAGTCTGAGTGACCTCCAGGAGCTGGTGATGGACAGGGAGGCCTGGCGTGCTGCGGTTCATGGGGTCGCAAAGAGTCGGACACGACTGAGCGACTGATCTGATCTCTGATCTGATCTTCTTTCAACAAACAAGCAAATGAGGACTCAGGAGCCAAGAGACTGGCCCAAAGTAACACCATTTGTAAGTGACAGAGCCAGGATTTAAACACAGGTCTGTCCAAAGTTTTAACCTTAACTACAACATACCGCCTCCAAGCTGCCAAGCACTGTCTCTCCCCGGCAAATCAGCTGTAGACCATGTGTTGTATGATAATAAAGTCACAAAGCCCACCCTCCATGTGGCTCCCAGTCCAGTTGGTGTTCATTTTCCTATGCTTAATTCCCTATTCTGACTCTTCTAAACTCTACTTAGGAGGATCAAGGTGGGGGCTGTAGACAAGGTAACAAATGACCTTTCTGGAATATCCTCCATTTGGTGTACCAAATATATAATTAACCCAAGAGGTAAATTTATTTCCTATTTAAAAATTTAACCATGTTATAAGGAAAATCAAGAATAATGTCTTTGAAATGCTGAATGATGAAGACAAATTCCTAGCAGAACAATTCAAGAAACCTGGGGGAGTATTTACAATGAAGGGTGCTAACTGGACTTTCTGTGGTGATCATCTCACAATATATACAAATATCAATAATTATGTGGTACACCTGAAATTAACATAATCTTCTAGGTCAACTATACTGCTTAGTTGCTCAGTCGTGTCTGACTCTCTGCAACCCCATGGACTATAGCCTGCCAGGTTTCTCTGGCCATGGAATTTTCCCAGGCAAGAATACTGGAGTGGGTTGCCATTTCCTTCTCCAGGGGATCTTCCCAACCCAGGGATCGAACCTGCATCTCCTGCATGTCCTGCATTGGCAGGCAGATTCTTTACCATTAGCGCCACCTGGGAAGCCAAGGTCAATTATGTCTCAATTTTAAAATTAACTTATTAAAAAAGAAAGTCAGAAATGAGGTAAAATAAGGGGTAATTAAAACTATCAATGAAAACAACTATATGTGCCAGTAAATTTTAATATCAAGATGAAATTGGTGGCTGTTAGATGTAAATTACCGAAATAAACTTGAGAAAAGATAGAAGAATTGGCGGGGGTGCTGAGGAGGATTGTGAAACATCCACCACCACAATAGGAACCAGGCCCAGATGGTTTTGCCTATAAAGTGCATTCGTCCTTCAGAGAACAGCTAATCCCTGTGATGCTTGAATCATGACTTACAGGGGTTTCCCCAGAGGCTCAGGGCTAAAGAATCTGCCTGCAATACAGGAACCACAGGAGCCACCGGTTTGATCCCTGGGTCAGGAAGATACCTTGGAGGAGGGCATGGCAACCCACTTCAGTGTTCTTGCCTGGAGAATCCCCATGGACAGAGGATTCTGGCAGGCTACAGTCCATAGGGTCACAAAGAATCAGACATGACTGAAGTGACTTAGCACGCATACACAAAAGGAGAGGAAAAAACCTTTCCAAATCGTTTGGGAAGTAGACATAAACCTGATTCAAAGTATAATTTTTTAAAATACAAAGAAATTACTGACCTATATTACTAGCAATATGAGTTACAAAACCTTACATTATATATTAACAAATTGAATCTAAAAAAATTTCTAAAGCACAGTGACCAAATTGGATTTATTACAGAATTTTATGATGACTTAATATCCTACATTGGTTCAACATTAGGAAATCTATTAATGTAACTTATTATGTCAGTAGATTAAAGAAGAAAAATTCTATTTTGATAGGTTCCAGAAAAGCATTACATAAAAATTCTAAGTAATTGAAAAGAGAAAATGAAACTTACCTAGAGAATCTAAACAATCTATGTATACAAAGTCTCTAAGAAGCTGGATAGAAACTGGAATCCAAATCCAGTCCATTGCTCTTCCCCATATATTTTGCTACTTTTACTAGGGATTTGAAATGCCAACAAAATTATTCAAAATGCCCTTTGACTGAGGAAAAATAATTTGCAAATGCCATGATGATTAGAATAATGCGTGATTATTTTCTTATACACCCTAAACTGTCTTTGTGAAACAGGATCCTGGGAGCAGTAAATGTATCACGTTCTTCTATCACACTTAACTGCGTGCAGTTAGTGCTTTTCAAGAGTCATTATGCCTTTTCTGCTTTCGAGGGCTAAGATGAAGATCTCTCTCAGTAAATGTCACATTGCACCTGAAAATATGTTTGCTATTTCCAAGTATCCTTTGATATTGATTTCTGACATAATTCAGCAGCGTTAAGAGAACAGACTCTGTATGATTTCAATACCTTTAGACCATGAAATCTTTGAACCTTGTTTCACATCCCTGGATATGTTCAAGTACCTCCTAGTTTATAGTCTATGGGAACTTGAATAGAATTTGTATCCTATTCTTGTGTGGAAATTATATAAATCTTAATTATGTTGAATTGGTTCACAGTGCTTGTAAGGTCTACTATATCCTTTTACTTCTCTGTATATGCATTGTATTAACTTTTGAGAGTTTGTTATTGAAACTCCAAGTAAAAATTTTAATTTACCTACTTTAAAAAATAATTGTAATATATAGTGACACCATATGTAACCTTGTTCTGTATTTTCCAAGTTTCCTGTAAATGAGTTATCATACTTCCATAATTAAAAAAAATAAAAGTTAAGAAAAAAAGCCAGATCCCAGGCATGATATATAGAATGACCTCTTACCTAAATTACAGAGATAATCGTGTGTATATGCATGATTAAAGAGATGACTGGATATTCACTGATAAAAGTATACATTATGCCATATATAAAAGTATAACATACTTTTTTCTATAATGCTTGAATTTTCTCAATATGCATGCAACTAATTTTAGAAAAATATTTATATGCAAAGATAAAAATGATTATAACCTGAAGAAAATAGTCATTATGCCATTTCTAAAACAATAAAATCTAGTGACCATGATGCCTGGTCTGCAGCACATCTCATCTGTAAGCTCCCCAATGTGTCAGTGTAAATCTGTATATGGTATTGAAATTACAATGAAAAAGTTCTAAATGCAAAATTATCCACATTCAACCATTTGGAGAAGCTCCTTTATTAAATTTATTTCTAGCACCAGTAAAGTCATGTGTGCAAAGTCTCATCCATTTTCAAGGGAAAAGATATTCATCCCTGGTTTATAAGGCTGGCCACATAGCTCTCCAGTCTTGCATTTATGATAGCTTGAGAATTACAGAATGAAAACTGCTGAATCTCTACTGAAGCTCTTCTAAGATGGGGACCAGAGAGATGCAGATCACTCAGGGTCTCAGATGTGATAAACAGTTAGAGGCAATTTCACAAGTCAACTCTAGAAAGAATAATAAATCCAGGAAGAGATCAGCTGTAACACAAGCATGAGATTACTCTCAAGCTGTAAAAACAAAATCCAAACATTTTCCCACCTTCACCTTTATGAAAGAAAGACTTGATAATTTGAAAAGAAAAACATTGCCATTTCTGAAAATTTAAATCCCAGACTTTCTGCTCACTATGAAAGCCAAAGTGTTAGTCACTCAGTCATGTCCGACTCTTTGGGACACCGTAGACTGTAGCCTGCCAGGCTCCTCTGTCCATGGAATTCTCCAGGCAGGATTACTGGAGTGAGTTTCCATTCCCTTCTCCAGAGGATCTTACTGAGCCAGGGATCGAACCTAGGTGTCCTGCATTTCAGGCAGATTCTTTATCATCTAAGCCACCAAGGAACACTCCCCAGAAAAGTAAAATGTGCATCAGAGGCAGATTAAAAATCATGACTTTAATCTAGACCATACCGTTCTCTTTGCAGGAAAAGGAGAGGAGCATCTTTCCCTACATGCAATTGTTCAAAGGGTGCAATCTTTAAATACATGTTGAACAGCTGTTGATTTAGCCTCTTTATTTCTCATGTTCATGTTAACAATGCCCCAGATTTCCCGTGAGGAGCTGTACCTCTTCAATTCTGAGCTGTGTGATTTAGGCAAAATTGACACATAGACACCACCACCATCTCCCCCTTTAGCAATACAGCTAGATCACCAGGCGGGACGAAGGAAACGGCTAGCTGCCACTGTCTTCATTCTGCTCCTCAAAGAAACCACACACTTTCTACAGGGAGGTCCTCTGTGTTAGAGGAACCACCCCCCGCCCAACCGTGAAACTGAGCAGGACCCTGTGGGACCCTCCCAGGTACAAATTCTTTCTGTGTCCCCTGTTTCTTGTTTGTAGGAAAGAGGCTTCAGCCTCCTAGACCTTCCCTGAGTTCCAAAGGGTAAATTATTTTTTCTTAAACTGATATTTTGTCCCGGTTAAGTTACATCCAGTTACTGGACTAAATAGCCCAGGTCTAGCCTGGCCCAGGTGCTAAGGACACTATTAATTTTCTCATTATTATCTACATCCCTTGAGGAGAAACCAGAACCCTCCCAGTCGTGGCACAATTCTTTCTTGACTCCCTTTCCTTTATTCCTGCATTCCCTCTCTCCTCTAATTAGTACTAAAATAACTGTTTGAATCTGCCCTTTGGAACTCAGGGAAGGTCTAGGAGGCTGAAACCTTTTTCCTACAAACAAGAAATGGAAGACACGGAAAGGCTTTGATGCCCAGGCCCCCACAGGGTCCTGCTCGCTGTCAATTTCCCCCTTTCTTTGATATTCCTCAATCTTGAGGAAAACACATGCTGGACAAGAAAAGGAATACAATTTTGGATAGAGAGGTTAATCATAAACTCAGCAGAGGAACTCAGTTTTAGAGGGACTCAGTTTCACTCCCTGATCTCAGTTCAGGAACAGCCTGATGTGGAGAAAGGAGAAGAGTATACTTACTGAGCAGACTAAGTTTCCAGCCCCACAACACGACAGGTCCCTGGAGCCACAGGATGGAGGAGAGGTAAGACCTTAAATCAACTATAAAGTTCTACCCAGGACGAGACAAGCTGAAAGGAAGTAAAGTTAAGGAATTTGCCCAAGATTTTATTAAAGGGCAGGAAAGAAGAAACTGACAAGGTATGGCTAGAGGCAATGATGAAAAGAAATAAAGACAATTTCTTGTTTATATCCCCACTGACTTTGACAGGTTACAGATTTTTTATTTGAACAATAAAACCACAATAGCAAGAAAGGAGAGCAAGAAAGGCCATCTAAAGGTAATAAATTTTTTAAGCCCAGGAAGAGAGCAGTAAAAATCAGAACTGAGAACATCTGCCCACAAGAGTCCTGAGAAAGTGAGACTCACCCCCAAAAGCCATAGAAAATTTCAAAGTGGAGAAGAGAAAAACCAAGCAGGAATTGGTAGGGGTTGGGGCGGGGGTGGGGGACACGACCAAGGAGATTTATCAAAGAACTGCATTCAGGGTACTTCCCAGGTGGTCCAGTGAGTGAGATTCCTCGCTCCCAGTACAGGGAGCCCCTGGTCTGATCCCTGGTCAGGGAACTAGATCCCACATGCCTGCCACAACGAAGACCTCACAAGTCTCTACTGAGACTCAGGGCAGGCAAGATAAATAAATACTTTTAAAAAAAAAAACTGCATTTAGAATTACAATGACAGAAAACAGATCAATGCTTGCCTGGAGCTGGAGGGTGGGGCCTGATCTCAAAGAGGCACAAGGGAACTTTTCAGTGATGAAAATGTTCTCTGTCTTAATGGGAATGGTAGTTATGTAGCAAAACAGAAGGTATGCTTCAAATGGGTACTTTTTATTATATGGAAACTATAACTTAGGTATAAATACATGAAGATCAACCAAATGAGAAAAGCAAAGACTGTTCATTCAGAGCTTGTAGCCATCATCACTTACATTCGGCAGAAACTCAAAAAACAGGCAAATGTGTGGGAAAGCTTTAGAGTGGGGGCCAGGGAGGAGGGATGAGGGCAAGAAGGCTTCAGGTGTGCCCTGACTGGTGGCTTTTGCACAGAGAACAAAAATGTTTACCATGGAGGCCATCAGCCCACTGATGCTTGCTAAGAGAACTGACCGAGAGTCTATTGGAAGTGAGTCAGCAGAGTTAGAGCTTCCTCCAACAGAAATGGGTTTGGATGATAAAAACCTGTAAGCATGGGAAGGAAATGGCTCAGAGAACTGAGTGAGAAGGAATCTGGGATAAGAATTCAAAAGGCAGATGGAATTGTACTATTTGAAGTGAGGTCTGCAGACCATTGCTTCCCAAGTGGCTCAGTGGTAAAGAATCCACCTGCCGATGCAGGAGACCCAAGAGACACAGGTTTGATCCCTGGGTTGGGAAGATCCCCTGGGGAAGGAAACAGCAACTCACTCCAATATTCTTGCCTGGGAAATCCCATGGATGGAGGAGCCTGGCAGGCTACAGTCTGTGGGGTCGCAAAGAGACGGACACAACGGAGCGACTGAACAAACACAACAGCTACCGACCGTCCACGTAAGCATCACCTGGGAACTCATTAGCAACACAAATCCTCAAGCTGCACCCCAGACCAACTGCATCTGTGGGGTAAGGCCAGGAATTTGTGATTTAACAAGCTCTCTAGGTGACTCTTATCCACACTGAAATTTAAGTATCAGTGTAGAGAACAGTCATGTTTTCCTGACATTTCTCCATGGGAGGGAGCAGAAATACACCCTTATGAAATAGAGTTGAGGAAGGTTCAAGAGGAGGCTACAAAGCAGATAATTGTGTGGCTGGACACTTGGACCTAGAAGTCACTTTGACAAAGAAAAGTCTGTGAGGGTCATAACTCCAAAGGCTCGGCTGCACTGAGATGCTTGGAGCCCGTGTAATTTGTTGTTCAGTCGCTAAGTCATGTCCAACTCTGCAATCCCATAGATTGCAGCACATCAGGCTTCCCTGTCCTTCACTGTCTCCCAGAGTTTGCTCAGACTCATGTCCATTGAATTGGTGATGCCATCCAACCATTTCATCCTCTGTCGTCCCCTTCTCCTCCTGCCTTCAATCTTTCCAAGCATCGGGGTCTTTTCCAATGAATCGGCTCTTCACATCAGGTGGCCAAAGTATTGGAGCTTCAGCTTCAGTATTGGTCCTTCCAATGAGTATTCAGTGTTGCTTTCCTTTAGGATTGACTGGTTTGATCTCCTTGCTGTCCAAGGGACTCTCAAGAGTCTTCTCCAGCACCACAATTCAAAAGCATCAGTTCTTTGGTGCTCAGCCTTCCTTATGATCTCATATCTGTACATGACTACTAGAAAAACCATACTTTTGACTATACAGACCTTTTTACCAAGGTGTAACCACCCCTGGAAAAGATCAGACTACAGAGACTTGTGTGCCAGGACAGAGAATGAATCAAGGTCTTTTAGCTTCCAGAATGAGCTGCATTGCCCGATAGCCCTATGAAGCCCTCTGCTGTCTCTAACAGGCAACAAACTAGGTTTCTACCTGGTGTAACACTCTGATCTCTGAAACCAACATTAGGATACAAACCAAGGCTCTAACTATAAATCAACTCAATGGTATTTATGAAAAATCAAGGTGCATTGTTTTATAAATGTTAAACCACTATTTGGCTGGAACCATTATTTAGTTTAACAGCTCTCTTTGTTCTCAAGTGTAGGTTTTCTTTTGCACCCAGTTTATTAGGAAAGATAGCCAGGATCAGGGAAATTTCCATGACAATGATCTTCTCTTGCACTGAAGATACTCTTAATCAATGAGCTGACAACATAATGGACTGCTCATTAGATCTGTTAAGAATAAGTCCCAGCCAATGAGGGGGCTCTTCCTGAGCCTGAAATCGAGAAAACCACAGAGGAAGATATGAAAAAAAAAGCCCAGCAGTTTCAGACTCTCTGAAACTGGCAGACTCTCTTATAAAAGAATTGTCTGGGTGATGTACTTGATATTTCATGGAAGACTATCAGCAAATTTGCAAGCATAACAAATTTCATTTAAGGTTCTTTTAGAAAAAGAACAAATTTGGTATTTTGATAAGGTAGCCTAAAAGAATACATTCAAATCACATACATGTTTTAAAGAGGAAGCATCAGTAAATTATTGCTGAGTAAACAAACCATCCCAAAACTCAGTGTCTGAAACAATAACAGCTATTATTTGCTTATGCCCCTAGGGGTTGGGGGAATGACTAGTCTAGTCTGTACTTAACTGACATGGCTCTGCTCCACGTGTGTCTCTCATGCTCCTTGGACCAGTCTCCCAGTCCAGGTCCAGGCACAGTCTTCTCTTTGGCCTTGGCCAAAGAGATTAAGTGGAAACCCAAGGTCACTCGGCCTATGCACAGACTTGGCACTGTCACTTCTGCCTCATTCTCTTGGCCAAAGCAAAGCACAGAGCTAAACGCAGTGTCCAAGGGCAGGGAAATGTGTTGCACCTTCAAGGAAGAAATTCAAGGTCACATGGCAAAGGGCATGGATACAGGTGAGGCAAGAGTTGGGGTCAAGTGGGAATTCCCTGACAGTCCAGTGGTTAGGACTCCACACTCACTGCAGAAGGCATGAGTTCCACCCTTGGTCAAGAAACTAAGATCCCACAAAAAGCACAGACAAAAATAAAATAAAGAGTTGGGGTCAATAATGCAACCTACTCTAGGGAATAGCACATTTTTCTCATCAGGCATATTAGCTGAAATATCCCCCAGGATTGTACATGGTACCTTGATTTTGTTTTAATTATGAAACTATTAATTTAAGGTGACAGGAATGCACCTGGCTCTGAACTACCTTTTTAGTCTCATCTCCATGAATGCCCATGAAGAATTACACAAATCTTCCACTGGAACCCAGATGGCCAAACTACTGGTTTGCACATATACCCTCTAATTCTACATCTTCTTGCCTTGGAGCAGTGGTTCTCAAAGTGTGGCCCATTAGATATATGTAGCAAGTTGCCTTTATCCATTCCTCTGTCAGCAGACAATTAGACGGTTTCCATGTCTTGGCTACTGTAAATAGTGCTGCAATGAACACTGCGGTTCATGTATCTTTCTGGATTATGGTTTTCTCTGGATATACACCCAGGAATGGGATTGCTGGATCATACAGTAGTACTATTTTTAGTTTTTTAAAAGGAACCTCCATATTATGCTCCTGGAGAAGGAAATGGCAACCCACTCCAGTATTCTTGCCTGGAGAATCCCATGGACAGAGGAGCCTGGCAGGCTACGGTCTATGAGGTGGCAAAAGAGTTGGACACAACTGAAGCAACTTAGCAGCCGCAGCATATTGTTCTCCATAGTGTCTGTACCAATTTCCACCAACAGTGCAGGAGGGTTCCCTTTTCTGTACACCGTCTGCAGCATTTACTGTTTATACAATTTTTGATGATGGCCATTCTGACCAATGTAAGTTTTTAGTTTTGACTCAGTGTAGGTCTGATTTGCATTTCTCTAATAATTAGTGATGAGAGTGGAGTTCTGAAGGAGAACTGAGACCTCAGGTCATTATGGTCGGCAAGCTCAGTCCAATTCCCATGCGCCTGTCAGAGAAATGTGAAGTAGAGATATTTATGAGATTCAAGTCTCTCTGAGGACATTGTCTCCTGGTCTTATACCTCCTTTCAGATTTACAAGAGGCAGCAAGCCTCAGTCAGATCAGTCACTCAGTCATGCCCGACTCTTTGCGACCCCATGGACTGCAGCACACCAGGCTTCCCTGTCCATCACCGACTCCTGGAGCCTACTCAAACTCATGTTCATCGAGTCAGTGATGTCATCCAGCCATCTCATGCTCTGTCATCCCCTTCTCCTCCTGTCCTCAATCTTTCCCAGCATCAGGGTATTTTCCAATGAGTCAGCTCTTCGCATCAGGTGGCCAAAGTATTGGAGCCTCAACTTCAACATCAGTTCTTCCAATGAATATTCAACATTGATTTCCTTTAGGATGCACTGGTTGGATCTTCTGGCTGTCCAAGGGACTCTCAAGATTCTTCTCAAACACCAGAGTTAGAAAGCATCCGTTCTTCGGCACTCAGCTTTCTTTATGGTCCAACTCTCACATCCATATACAACTACTGGAAAAAGCATAGCTTTGACTAGATGGACCTTTGTCAGTAAAGTAATGTCTCTGCTTTTTAATATGCACTCTAGGTTGGTCATAGCTTTTCTTCCAAAGAGTAAGCATCATTTAATTTCATGGCTGCAGTCACCATCTTCAGTGATTTGGCAGCCCAAGAAAATAAAATTGCTCACTGTTTCCATTGTTTCCCCATCTATTTGCCATGAAGTGATGGGACCAGATACCATGATCTGGTCCCATCACTGCCATTCATTTTTTGAATGTAAAATTTTAAGTCAGATTTTTCACTATCCTCTTTCACTTTCACTAGGCAGCAAGCCTAGTCCTCAATATAAGAAGGGGGGCACTCTGGACATTCAGCTGTCATATGAGTGCCCTAAGAGGACATGGTAATTCTCAACACAAGCATGAATGAAAAGTTAAATTATCCCGGTAAAATAATCCCCATCCAGGAAAGATAAAGGTCTAGAGCTTTCTGAGCTGACTCCCAGGCCACTGATGTTGTTCACCTTGATCATCCTGCACTGTTAGCTAATTTAACTTCTTTGTAAATGCCCAAGAGGTTCAAGATAAATAGATGATGACTCATCTAAAGCAACAAGGAAAATTAAAATGCCCCTAATTATAAAGGAATTTGAATTTGCTGCACCTAAGAATTTAGAGACTAAACTCTTGTTTAAAATCATTACAGAGATAAGATTTGTGAATTTAACCATAATTACTTTCACTCCATTCTAAAGAAATGCTCATTGTAAAGGTAGTTTTTGTAAAGAAATCATTACATGTCGGGGAAAAAGGTTTAATCACTGTGTACTTGAAGACAAAAGATTCATTTGCTGGCAGATAATACAGGTGCCAGAACTAAATTTCTAGGGAACAACATAATTCTACTTTTTAAAATATTTATCATGGCAGTTCTGTGAAAATGTTTACACCTTTCTAAAGAATGTCCAGACATTTAGAATTGAAAGTTACAGATAAGAAGATGATAATCCACTTTCCATTTCAAAGGATACAGGCTGAGGTGGCAATGTCAAATCTTATGTGAGCCCTGTGCTCCCAGAAAGCAGTGATGGCTGAGAAATCCCACCCCCCCACCCCCCACCCCCATGTTCTGGAAAAGGCCTGATTACAAAGATCCACGCTTCTCTAGCATATTTCAAGATACCACCCCCTCTACCCTTCCTTCATGACTCCCCTATTTTATAAAACCCCAGTTTTTCTCCCTCTTCTTATCCTGATTACTGAACATTGTCCCTATTACAATATCCTGGATGAAACCACTTCAGTTGTCCAGGGAATTTTGTCCTTAAGAAAAGAGGGAAAATCTCTCTACCCAACTGAAAATCACTCAGTAAGTTGTGAAGTCTGTGTTACCAGGCACCAGATTGGGGTTTTACTAAATAGAGGAGTCATGGAGATGTTAATACAAAGCTGAAGGATATATTCCATGAGTCATCTCAACAGTCTATCTATACCTTACTCTGAACCAACGTATTTACAGTTTCCAACTAGATGTTTAGCTGTGGGTATAGGCTTCCCTGGTGGCACTAGTGGTAAAGAATTCACCTGCCAATGCAGGAGACTCAAGACCTGGGTTCGAACCCTGAGTCAGGAAGATACCCTAGAGAAGGAAATGGCAACCCACTCCAGTACTGTTGCGTGGAAAATTCCATGGTCAGAGGAGCCTGGCAGCCTATAGCCATGGGGTCTACCCATTAGAAAGCTCAGCTCTTGGTTCTTCTAAGATTGGAGTGGAGCATTCCCTGATATTAGATTGCTGCTGCTAAGTCGCTTCAGTCGTGTCCGACTCTGTGTGACCCCATAGACAGCAGCCCACCAGGCTCCTCCGTCCTTGGGATTCTCCAGGCAAGAACACTGGAGTGGGTTGCCATTTCCTTCTCCAATGCATGAAAGTGAAAAGTGAAAGTGAAGTCGCTCAGTTGTGTCTGACTCTTAGCGACCCCATGGACTGCAGCCTACCAGGCTCCTCTGTCCATGGGAGTTTCCAGGTAAGAATACTGGAGTGGGTTGCCATTGCCTTCTCCGGCTATTAGACTAACCAAAGACAAAAGTCCTTCCAGTTAATGCCCTCTCTGGTGTGGACGCCTACCACCTCCTGGACGAATTGCTCACTGTACACCACACCTGCTCAAGTTTGCTCCAAATGAAGGGTTGCCAAGGCTCCCTGGCAACCATGTGACCATCTAACCTCCCCCTGCTAGGCCCTGCTGATGTCTGGTTAGTATGAAGGACAGAATTCCCAGAACAATTAAGGTGATGATTCTATTCAAGCTATTGTTATAAGGAAGATGTCCACTAATGAGAAGCATCTCAGAGGAAAGGATGGAGGCCTGGGGTTTTCTAGAGGCAGGGAGGCAACAGAATCATCCCCTATTTTCATGGGAGTCATGGGAAGAAGTGTGGAGGTGACTCTTGCCATGGAATATGCAAGAGTGGAGCGGTCATCTACAGTTACCCCTTTTTCAGAACCCAAAAGGCTGGAAGATATTTCAATCAGCACTGCTCTGTGGAAGCCCAGGGGTCAGATACAATTCACCACCATCACTGAGTCTCCACCATATCACCAAAAACTAAGCCACAACTCTGTCAAGCACCCTTGCAGGTCACCATGTGCCAAAGCAGAAACAATTATTTTTAAAACAAAAACTGCCAACCTTCAGGTAGCAATGCTAGGTTTTTGTTACCAAAAAGAGTCTGCTGCCTAGTGCGCTTAGTAGTCAACACAATGGCCCCAGCTTTTGAGAAAAGAGAAGGCTTTACTGCAAGGTGGACCAGAAAGGAGACAGGAGGTGTGGCTCGAGTCTCTCCCCTGATCTGGGGTTCAGTCAAACTTTTGGAAGTTAGGGAGGGAGGCTGGTCTGGGGAAGCGCTGGTGGGCGGGTTATGATGAGAGGGCTTTGGAGCTGGCCACCTGTGGTCAGTGTGGAAAAGAGGTTCAACACCAGATCTGCTTGGACAACAGACCCTTAGCTCCTGAAAGGGATCCAGGTTCAGGCTCCAGTAAAGTCCTGGTCCTTTGGTTCCTTTGTGGGGAGAAACTTCTAGGTATTTATTAAGGGCAAAATTTTCTCCTCTACATGTGCTTTGGTTGCGTGACTTACAATTCTCTTCTGTTTTCCCTGAAAAACAACTGAGTATCTTGTTAGAAACAGGATAGAGCCAATTTTGGGTGGTTCTGCAGTTACTTTGGTGGGGGGGGGGGGGTGCCATTGGAGTTTGGCTAACTAATTGGCCACCCTGAGAATAGTTTTTCAGCAAACTGGCTTTCAGAAAGTGGGACCTATTCCACACAATGCTCCCTAGGATTGCACACTCACTGGTGTTTTTGTCTCTCTTCTGAAGCAAATGCTGAAGTCCTTGTAGGTCCTGACTACCTTTGCCAGACCCCAACCCCCCATTCTTACCCCAGAGCCAGAGAGCCCTCAATAAATGCTAGCTGAGTTAAAATACTCTTTGATATAAATCTACCACTTATTCATCAAGCAGAATCATTTTCAAATAGTTTCCAGCTCTGAAAATCTCCAATCCATCCATGTATTCAAACCTTACATCCTGGGAGGAGATACCACCCAGAGGGCTGTTGATTCTTCCAGGTTTCCCTGGCTCCCCACCCGTGGTCCTGAGCTGGTCCACACTAGGTGCCAGAGCAATACTCACTTATATCACAGCAAAGGCAGAAAATAGAAGAAAAACTAAATCCACAGCAAAAGTGAGAGTAGAGGCTCTACAGCTTTCCGGGTGGTGTGATTGATCAGCAAAGCCCCATGTGTAAGACCCAGAGTTTAGGCATATGTGTTTCCTTAGGACAGGGTGTGAACTCCCGAGGTGTGGTAACATCACCCTCCCAGTACCATCTCTAGGAGAATGTCACACCACGTGGAAAGAAAGAGGCTGCCAGTAGCCACAGTGGGCTTGGATAGGAGAGATAGAGAGCTCCAGCATCACATAGTCATGGCAAAGATTCAATTACAGAGGAAACTGGAAGGAAGCCAAGCCAGCCACAGAAAGCACCAGAGTCCCTTGGTCTGCAAGGAGGTCAAACCAGTTAATCCTAAAACAAATCAACCCTGAATATTCATTGGAAGGACTGATGCTGAAGCTGAAGCTCCAATACTTTGGCTACCTGATGTAAAGAGTCAACTCATTAGAAAGGCACCTGATGCTGGGAAAGATTGAAGGCAAAAGGTAAAGGGGGCAACAGAGGATGAGATGGTTAGATAGCATCATCAGTCCAATGGACATGAATCTGATAGTGAAGGACAGGGAAGCCTGGTATTCTGCACTTCATGGGGTCACAAAGAGTTGGACATGACTTAGCGACTGAACAACGATCAATACAAGTGCAGTCCCTCAAGCCACCCCACGGTAAGCAGAGTCCAAAGGCAAACATAGCCTTGACTAGACAGATCTTTGTTGGCAAAGTAATGTCCCTGCTTTTGAATATGCTATCTAGGTTGGTCATAACTTTCCTTCCAAGGAGTAAGCGTCTTTTAATTTCATGGCTGCAGTCACCATCTGCAGTGATTTTGCCCAACCCAGGAATTGAACCCATGTCCACCGTATCTCCTGCATTGTCAGGCAGATTCTTTACCACTGTGCCACCTGGGATCCCTAATTCTGAGTTAGACCCAAATTATTTTTGTAACCACACAGGCTATAAGGGTTATTGTCTTTACTCCTCAGTCATGAGAACTCCTAATATAACACCATCGGATTCCGCCTTATAACATTTGTGAGACGGAATACACCAACAGGTGAGGGCTGGACCAAATCGAATATTAAAACTGTGACCCGCAGTCTCTGCAGTAACGTGCCCAGGTCAGTTAGGACTGGGTCAAAGATCACCAGCTTCCAAGTCAGGACCGACCAGAGAAAGCTGGAGGAGATCAGAATACACCAGGACTTCCCTGGTGGTCCAGTGACTAAGACCCCACGCTACCAATGCAGCGGGGGCCGGGGTTCGATCCCCGTCTGAGGAACTAGATCCCACATCCCACAACAAAGAGCTCACGTGGCATAACTAAAAATCCCGCATGCCTCAAGTAAGACCCGGCACAAAAAAAAAAAAGAATATGACACCCTAAAATACTCCACTCTGTCACAATGATTATTTTGAGTTGGAGACAAATGAGAATCAACAGATCCAGAAAGAAACCTTCCCAGACTTTCTCTTATCTGACAAAAAGCAGAAACTTTTGAGAACTTGAGGATGCCATAAATCCCCTCTGCCAAGGAAGTTTTATGGCCATGAAGACAGAAAGTTGGCACCAAGATTTACCTGCTCATATAACCCATTATCTTCCATTAGTTCCCCCATATATTTACCTTCCCACAGCTGATACTTTTAGAAGCCTAAAACCCTTCTCCTTTGTCTTGTTACTTCTCCTTAGATTTATTGTTTCTTCTGGAAGATGCTATATAAGCCCAAGTTCAGACCACTCTGAGTTACTCATCGCTGAAGCTTCTCCCACACGATAATAGAGGGATGGTACGGGGAGGGAAGTGGGTGGGGGGTTCAGAATGGGGAACATGTATACACCCGTGGTGGATTCATGTTGATGTATGGAAAAACCAATACAATCTTATAAAGTAATTAGCCTCCAATTAAAATAAATAAATTTATATTTTAAAAAATAAATAAAAAAATAAACTGTTTCTATCTTGTTAATTTGTCTCTTGTTAGTCTAATTTACAGGAGACCAGTCCGAAAATCTAAGTTGGATTAGAGGAAAAACATTTTTATCCTCCCCTACCAAGCTTCTCAAACCAGTTACTTAAGATGCTTACTTCTAGTTAGCCCACCTCCAGCTTCCCCCAGGCCAACAATCCTGTAGTCAAAACACACTTAAAACCTTCTCCCTTTCTTCACTGTAAAACTTTCCTGTTCCCCTGCCTGCCTTGGAGTCTCAGCCAGACACAAAGATGGAGGTTGACTTCTTGCCTGCAGCAAGCTTTGAAGAAGTAGCCTTTGTTCTCATTTGAGTGGTCTTCTTTATTTGTGCCTTTCCCTGGTGGCTCAGCTGGTCAAGAACCCACCTGCCAATGCAGGAGACTCAAGAGGTGAGGGTTTGATCTCTGGGTCAGGAAGATTCCCTGGAGTAGGAAATGGCAACCCACTCCAGTATTCTTGCCTGGAGAATCTCCTGGACAGAGGAACCTAGCAGGCTACAGTCCATGGACTCACATAAGAGTCAGACATGACTTACTAACTAAACAACAACACCAGTTGTAACCGGGAAAGGTTAATTTTAAATGTACCCTGGATCTGTTCCGTGACCTGAACCCCTTTTTGTTATTATAAGCATACATAATGGCCTGCTTAGGGAGATAACCTGAGCTGCCCACCTGTGAAGAACTGTGTAAGAAAGTAAAACTAATAACATTGCCCTGCCTGAGGCTTGCCTATCTAGGGAACATTTGCAAGGATCCAATAGTTGTTTTGCTTTGTTTCCTCACCTCCCCACCATCTCTGATCCATAGAAGAACCTGGCAACCAGGTCCTGACAAGACGGTTATTTTGAGGTGCTAGCCTGCCATCTTCTTGGGCAGCCAGCTCCCTGATTAAAGTCTCTTCCTTGCCTCAACCCCTCATCTCATGGATTCATTGGCCTGTCTTGCGGAGAGCAGAGGGAGCACGGACTCAGTAACACAACAATTTCAATAGTATATGTGAACTTTGACCTGTATAGCTCCACCCCTACACCATCTTAAAGCTGCTATGAATGGAGGAAGGGGACCAGAAGCTAAGAGATGCAGAAAGCTCTAAAAGTTGGAAAAGGTGCTGCAACTAAAGCACAGCCAAATAAATAAATATAAATAAATTAAGAAAATGCAAGTAGAACTTTGATATGACTAAGAGACATCTCTCCCTCTGCTGCTGCTGCTAAGTCGCTTCAGTCGTGTCCGACTCTGTGCAATCCCATAGACAGCAGCCCACCAGGCTCCTCCATCCCCAGGATTCTCCAGGCAAAAATACTGGAGTGGGTTGCCATTTTCTTCTCCAATGCATGAAAGTGAAAAGTGAAAGTGACATCGCTTAGTCGTGTCCGACTCTTAACGACCCCATGAACTGGAGCCTACCAGGCTCCTCCGTCCATGGGATTTTCCAGGCAAGAGTACTGGGGTGGGGTGCCATTGCCTTTCCCCTCTCTCCCTCTAGCCCTTTACAAACACCCAGCTGTGCAAAAGCCTCATTTTCTTGAGTTACTTTTACACCAGCACTAGCAATGGCACCCCACTCCAGTACCCTTGCCTGGAGGAGCCTCCCATGGATGGAGGAGCCTGGTGGGCTGCAGTCCACGGGGTCGCTAAGAGTCGGACACGACTGAGCGACGTCACTTTCGCTTTTCACTTTCACGCATTGGAGAAGGAAATGGCAACCCACTCCAGTGTACTTGCCTGGAGAATCCCAGGGATAGGGGAGCCTGGTGGACTGCCATCTATGGGGTCTCACAGAGTCGAACACAACTGAAGCAACTTAGCAGCAGCAGCAGCAGCTGATTGTGAAATAAAGTTTTCGTTGCTTCCCCTAAGTTAAAATGAGTAGAGGGACCTCCCTGGTGGTCCAGGGACTAAGACTTTGCACTCCCAATGCAGGAGGCCCAGGTTTGATTCCTGGTCAGGGAACCAGATACCACATGCTGCACTAAGGCCTGGCACAGCCAGATAAACAAATATTGAGAAAAAAAAAATTGAGAGAGAGGGGAAAGCAGAACTGGGCTCACCCACCTATTAAGGGCCAGGAACTGACCATGACGCAAACACGTAACCCAGTGTACTTGTCTACTTGAGTCATTAATAGATCTTATTTTGTAGGGTCATTGTGAGGTCTAAGTGAGTTTATACAGGTCGAGAGCTTAGGTGAGTGCCTAGCACATTCCAGTGCTCTGTTACGATTGCTATTTCAGAGTACAGGCTTGTTAGCCTAACTTAGAGTTTAGTCATTGTCATAAAGACCTCAGCGAAAGCATTCCTCTGAGTTCTGCAGATTTGCACACTTGGGCAAGATGGGCTCTACTGGGCAGGTAGCATTCTCCTTCTCCAGAGAAGGGGAATCCTCCTCTGGTTTTGCCCCGTATGAACACAAGTCTCTTGAATTCATCTCAATTTGACTTGATTCTCTCTAGGCATGCTCCATGTCACACTAACAACTCGGAAGGGAAAGCATGGATAGTCTGTCTCTGGGTGGCTGAGCCAAAAATGGGACCTGCCGTTAGACACCGGGGATTAGGAAAAGAAAAGTATTCTGACCAGAGTGAGAAAAGAAAGCATTCCGTGTGTGTTCTGGAGTTGCATGTTCTTATCTGTAACATTTGTCATTATGGGTTGAATTGCGTCCTCACTCCAAAAGTTCAAAAGCTGGATTCCTAACCCCTAAGACTTTAGAATGTGATCTGATTAGGAATGAGAGTCTTTGCAGATGTACTTAGTGAAGATGAGGTCATACTGAAGTAGGGTGGGCCCCTAATCCCACAGGACTGGTGCCCTTTTAAAGGGGAAATTTGGACCTAGGTCTGCACACAGGGAGGATGCCCTGTGAAGACTAGGGTTATGCGACCACAAGCAAAGGAAGTACTAGACATTCAGTGGAGAAGGCAATGGCACCCCACTCCAGTACTCTTGCCTGGAGAATCCCATGGATGGAGGATGGATGGAGGAGCCTGGAAGGCTGCAGTCCATGGGATCGCTGAGGGTCGGACACGACTGAGCGACTTCACTTTCAATTTTCACTTTTATGCATTGGAGAAGGAAATGGCAACCCACTCCAGTGTTCTTGCCTGGAGAATCCCAGGGACGGGAGAGCCTGGTGGGCTGCCCTCTATGGGGTCGCACAGAGTTGGACATGACTGAAGTGACTTAGCAGCAGCAGCAGCAGCAGACATTCAGAGAGAGGTCTAGGGCAAACCCTTCCCCAAACCGGCAGAGGTGCATGGCTGTGCCATCATTTTGACTTCAGACTGTCAGTCCCCAAAAAGACAATGTATTTCTGTTGTCCGGAGCCAAAGTTTGCAGCGCTTTGTTGTGGCAGCCCTAGAAAACAAATACATGTGTAGAAAACCTGTGTTGTTGTTGTTCAGTCGCTAAATTATGTCTGACTCTTTGTGATCCCATGGACTGCACCGAACCAGGCTCCTCTGTCCTCCACTGCCTCCCGGAGTCTGCTCAAACTCATGTCCATTGAGTCAGTGATGCTGCTAACCATCTCGCCCCCTTCTCCTCCTGCCCTCAATCTTTTCCAGTCTTCTCCAATGAGTTGGCTCTTTGCAGTAGGTGACCTGCCAAAGTACTGGAGCTTCAGCTTCAGCTTCCAATATTCACTGGAACAACATATTTCTTCCAGTGAATATTCAGAATCGAGAAAAGCTAGGTTGCTGCAAAAAGAATCTGCCTGCAGTGTCATAATGTACTGTCTGAGGCCCTGTTCCACTCAGAAGGTGAGAATTAATAAAAATATGAAATTAAACTTGTCACCAGCCTTTAATAACCACTCCATAAAGCAGGACTTCCCGCTCCTATAAATTGTTGATGGGAGTGTGCCCTGATGCAGTAGTGTTGGAGGGCAGTTAGACAGTATCTATCAATAATACACACATCCTTTTGACACAGAAATTTCATGCACAGGACTACACATACTTGCAGTAATTGCAAAGATCCATGCATGCAGATATTCAATGCAGCATTTGTTGATAATAGCCAAAACACGGGGGAAAAAGAAACTCTAGGTCCTTTAGTAATTATGACACACCCACACAGAATAATATGCAGTGGGTAGGCATTCCCAGAACAATCTCTATGCTAATGTTTAAACTCTCCAGGCCTAATTGTTAAGATGGGGAAAAAAACATAGATCAATAAGTATAGCATGTAAAAAATTCATGTTTTTAAAAAACGAGAATTTCCTGGTGGTCCAGTGGTTAGGACTCTGCACTTTCACTGCCAAGGACCAGAGTTCAGTCCTTGATCAGGAAGCTAAGATCCTGCAAGCCTTGGTGTGATCCAAAAAAAAAAAGAATAACAAGACGTTAAAGACCATGGGGGAGGGAAGAAGAGGTTTGTTAAAACAAAATTATGCTAGAATCAAGAAAGTGGAGAACTTGTTTCAATCTACTTCAAAGAAATTGTTCGGAGGCACTCCTGAAACCAGCTGCTTACAGAGAAGAGAAGTTCTCTCTTTGCAAGACAATCTGTAGAGCCAGATTTGGGTTATTACAACTCAGGGCTATATTGTTTCCCTTATCAGGACCTCAACACTTACTGTTGGCAAGAATTTCCCTTTGGAGAAGTAGATTTTTTTCTGGAAGAATGATAGAGGCATAGGTGCAACCACTGCTGCTGCTGCTGCTAAGTCGCTTCAGTCGTGTCTGACTCTGTGCAACCCCAGAGACGGCAGCCCACCAGGCTCCCCCGTCCCTGGGATTCTCCAGGCAAGCACACTGGAGTGGATTGCCATTTCCTTCTCCAATGCAGGAAAGTGAAAAGTGAAAGTGACGTCACTCAGTCGTGTCCGACTCTTAGCGATCCCATGGACAGCAGCCCACCAGTCTCCTCCGTCCATGGGATTTTCCAGGCAAGAGTACTGGAGTGGGGTGCCATTGCCTTCTCCAAGGTGCTCCCACAGTATCACTCTTTTTATTTTCACTTGTTCCCTAATGACCTGATACTTTATGGAGGGCTGAAAACCCTCAGAACAACTCCGACTATCCAACCAAAAGATGGCATTCACCATATAAACAGGGCATTGTCACAAACAAGGGGTCGAAACAGACAACTGACCCCCCTAGACAAGGACTACCCAAAGGACTGAACATCAGCCTTTCCAAAATTCTAATCATTCAAATAATTTATTGAGCACCAACTGCCACACTGGTCACCAAGATATGACCCTTGCCCTCATAATTTCTTTTAACTGAGATCTAATTCACACAGCATAAAAATCACTCTGCTGCCTCCTGCTTTTAAGTATAACTGTTATACTAGCCAGGGCTTCCCTGATGGCTCAGATGGTAAAGAATCTGCTTGCAATTCGGGAGATCTGGGTTCGATCCCTTGGTTGGGAAGATCTGCTGAAGGAGGGCATGGCAACCCACTCCAATATTCTTGCCTGGAGAATCCCCATGTAGAGAGGAGCCCGGCAGGCTATAGTTGATGGGGTCACAAAGAGTCAGACATGACTGAGCGACTAAACCCGCACAGATTATACTAACCACCTGGGACAGCACATTTACTCATTGAGTTCCCTAACAGCATACTTTGCAACCGAGCCACGTTAAAGACAACACAAACAAGTACGATGCTTCAAGTTCAGAAAGCTCAGACAACCAAGACTGTCTTGTGTGCTGACCAGGTCCCCTCCAGCAGGCCCCCACTGCCTCTGAGCCCCATCTCATGCCTTCTCCCACCGTTCCCTGGTCCAGCTGCCTCCACCGCTCAGTGCTTTCCCCACCAAGCCCTTCCTGCCTCAGTCCGGGCTCCTGTCCTTGCTTCTTCCTGAAGGCTCTTCTCCCAGACCTTTGCAAGGTCAGGGTCTTGTTCAGGTCACAGTCTAAAAGCTCCCTCCTCAGAAGGGCTTTCTTACCTCACCTAATGTGGTGATCTTGCCTCACCTCTTCTTACCCTGTCCAAGCCCTTAGCACAGCTTGCCATTTTTTTTAATAATTTATCCATTCGTTTACTTCAATGCTCTCCATCTCCCATCCAGCAGATACCAAACTCCAGGAAGGCAAGGAATTCACCTCTATTATTAATACTTACTACAGTGTAGGGTTAGCCAAAGCCTTTGACTGTGTGGATCACAATACACTGTGGAAAATTCTGAAAGAGATGGGAATACCAGACCACCTGACCTGCCTCTTGAGAAACCTATATGCAGGTCAGGAAGCAACAGTTAGAATTGGACAGGGAACAACAGACTGGTTCCAAATAGGAAAAGGAGTATGTCAAGGCTGCATATTGTCACGCTGCTTATTTAACTTCTGTGCAGAGTACATCATGAGAAATGCTGGACTGGAAGAAACACAAGCTGGAATCCAGATTGCCGGGAGAAATATCAATAACCTCAGATATGCAGATGACACCACCCTTAAGCAGAAAGTGGTGGTGGTGGTGGTGGTGGTTTAGTCACTAAGTTGTGTCCAACTCTTGTGATCCCATGGACTGTAGCCTGCCAAGCTCCTCTGTCCATGGGATTCTCCAGGCAAGAATACTGGAGTGGGTTGCCATTTCCTTCTCCAAGGGATCTTCCCAACCCAGGAATCGAACCCAGGTCTCCATGGCAGAAAGTGAAGAGGAACTAAAAAGCCTCTTGATGAAAGTGAAAGAGGAGAGTGAAAAAGTTGGCTGAAAGATCAACATTCAGAAAACTGAATGTGATGGCATCTGGTCCCATCACTTCATGGGAAATAGATGGGGAAACAGTGGAAACAGTGTCAGACTTTATTTTGTTGGGCTCCAAAATCACTGCAGATGGTGACTGCAGCCATGAAATTAAAAGACACTTACTTCTTAGAAGGAAAGTTATGACCAACCTAGATAGCACATTCAAAAGCAGAGACATTACTTTGTCAGCAAAGGTCTGTCTAGTCAAGGCTATGGTTTTTCCAGTAGTCATGTGTGGATGTGAGAGTTGGACTGAGAAGAAAGCTGAGTGCCGAAGAATTGATGCTTTTGAACTGTGATGTTGGAGAAGACTCTTGAGAGTCCCTTGGACTGCAAGGAGCTCCAACCAGTCTATCCCAAAGGAGATCAGTCGTGGGTGTTCTTTGGAAGGAACGATGCTAAAGCTGAAACTCCAGTATTTTGGCCACCTCATGGGAAGAGTTGACTCATTGGAAAAGACTCTGATGCTGGGAGGGATTGGGGGCAGAAGGAGAAGGGGATGGCAGAGGATGAGATGGCTGGATGGCATCACCGACTCGATGGACGTGAGTTTGGGTGAACTCCGGGAGTTGGTGATGGACAGGAAGGCCTGGTGTGTTGCGATTCATGGGGTCGCAAAGAGTCGGACATGACTGAGTGACTAAACTGACTGACTGACTGAAGGCTCATAAAAGTGATTCAAGTTATGTTTATTCTCTTCATTTTCTGTGCATGGATCTCCTTCCTCTTGACCCTTCTGATCCAAATATCCTATAATCCTTTCCCTTGCTTCTCTCTCTTTACTTAAGTTTCAGAAGTACGTGCGTGTGTGTGTGTGTGTGTGTGTGTGTGTGTGTGTATACAGTGAGCTGAACCTGGTGTTCAGACATGTCTAGGCATGGGGTGGGCAGAGAGCTATGGACTGGAAGTGGTGGAAGAGAGATTTTTGTGTCTGAGCTGAGGAAGAACCTGGATTGAGGAGGACAGCAAGACTCCCACCTTGCAGATTTGCCCAGGTTCGGATTCAAGAACTTAGCCCCGTAGAGGGCGTGGCTACTAGTGGAAGCTATAGGAACCAGTGAGGTCCTAGGGTGCAGGGCACACCTCAGCATGTGGTGTACTTCCCTCTCGTGCATGGAACAGTGTGGCATGGGGGTGGCGAGGACCCAAGGACGGTGCTGACTTGGTCCTCATGTTGGAAGCCGCTGTGTGCTTTCTATACTCCTGACATCATGGAACATCTCTTACGCAAGAGATGGAAAACTCAGCCCCACTGCTGAGTCTCAGCAGTCCTGGGGGTGACTCTGGAACCTCATAACCAAACCCAGGAATGCTATGAGGTCTGCATTTTAAGTCAGGCTACCCAAATGGGCCCCCATATCACTGTTTTTGTGTAACATGGTAGCAACCTGCCAAAATCTTAACCTTTTAAATGTAGACGCCCTGCCTTATTCCAGGAAAGATATTAGAATCTTGATAACAATACATTTAGTTTAACAAGACTAAAAAAAAAAAAAAGATGAGTAAAGAAATTGAGGTCAAAGGAAAATAAGGATATGAAAGACCCGAAGAAGCCCAAGGCGAGGTTTGCACATAAAGTGCCCTTGTTATGATCCCAAGTGTGTGGCTGAGCTTCTCAGCCCCTAAAGCTCGGGAATAAATAAGATTCATGACATGTAAAAGATTAAAAGCAAACCAGTGGTTTGGAGAAGTGCAGCTATTTTTGTTACCGAGAGTGGAGACATTTCTCCTGTGGGTCTTCAATAGGAGGCCCAGTGTGATGTAGCAAATAATATCCTCAAAAACACCCATATGAAAAAAAAAAAAAAACACCCATATGGAATATATAATAATATATAATGATGAGCTTCCCAGGGTTGTTTTTCATAGTGTCTTTCAATGTAGGTCAAATACAGTGAAAAAATATAGTTTAGTAAAAACTTGTATATGGGAAGCAAAAATGGTTCAATTATTCTTTCCAAAGATCTGGCTGACTTAAAAGGTTGCATTTAAAACTGAAGGAAAGAGTGGGCGGTGTGTTCTCTAAGCAGTCTTTCATCAACATTACTTTTTGCAATTAAGTTCAGGTTGCTAAGTATAGGCTAGTACTGAGTATTGATGGTCTTATCTCTGACAAGTAGAGACATAGAACTGACCAAGTCAACCTTCAGGGGCCAATTCCTTGCAGTGGACATGAGATGGGCATCCTCTTAAGCAAGCTGGGAGTTTCACCAGGACAAGTGCCTGTGCTGAGGTTGGTCTGCCCACCCACGGAGGTGGGTCACAAAAGTACCTGTTGGCAGGGCCTAATTTTTCCTTAGAGAGCAATTCAAGATCTGTTGTAACATGTGGATAATGGCTGATTAGAGCCCCAAAGTCTTTTTTTTTTAACAGTTATTTTTATTTATTTATTTGGCCATGCCAGGTTGTAGCTCTGGCATGTGGGATCTAGTTCTCGACCAGGGATGAACCTGGGCCCCCTGCATGGGGAGTGCAGAGTCAGCCCCTGGGCCATAAGGGAAGTCCCTAAAGCCCCAGAGTTTTATGTCAGTCTTAGCTGTCCTCAGTCGCTTCAGTCGTGTCTGACTCTTTGCAACCCTATGGACTGTAGCTCGTCACGTTCCTCTATCCATGGGATTTCCTGGCAGGAATGCTGGACTGGGTTGCATGCACTCCTCCAGGGGACCTTCCTGTCCCAGGGATTGAACATGCATCTCCCATGTCTCCTGTGTTGAAGGTGAATTCTTTACTGCGGAGCTACTGGGGAAACCCTAGTCTTAGCTAGGAAAACCTTAAAAGCAGATTCACACATTGTGTGCATTATTAAGGTCCTACACTGTTCAGTTCAGTCGCTCAGTCGTGTCCGACTCTTTGCAACCCCATGAATTGCAGCACGCCAGGCCTCCCTGTCCATCACCAACTCCCGGAGTTCACTCAGACTCACGTCCATCGAGTCGGTGATGCCATCCAGCCATCTCATCCTCTGTCATCCCCTTCTCCTCCTGCCCCTAATCCCTCCCAGCATCAGTCTTTTCCAATGAGTCAACTCTTCCCATGAGGTGGCCAAAATACTGGAGTTTCAGCTTTAGCATCGTTCCTTCCAAAGAACACCCACGACTAATCTCCTTTGGGATGGACTGGTTGGATCTCCTTGCAGTCCAAGGGACTCTCAAGAGTCTTCTCCAACATCACAGTTCAAAAGCATCGATTCTTCAGTGCTCAGCTTTCTTCTCAGTCCAACTCTCACATCCATACATGACCACAGGAAAAATCATAGCCTTGACTAGATGGACCTTTGTTGGCAAAGTAATGTCTCTGCTTTTGAATATGCTATCTAGGTTGGTCATAACTTTCCTTCTAAGGAGAAAGCGTTTTTTAATTTTATGGCTGCAGTCACCATCTGCAATGATTTTGGAGCCCAACAAAATAAAGTCTGACACTGTTTCCACTGTTTCCCCATCTATTTCTCATGAAGTGATGGGACCAGATGCCATCACATTCAGTTTTCTGAATGTTGAGCTTTAAGCCAACTTTTTCACTCTCCATTTTCACTTTCATCAATAGGCTTTTTAGTTCCTCTTCACTTTCTGCCAATTCCTGGGTTGGGAAGATCCCCTGGAGAAGGAAATGGCAACCCACTCCAGTATTCTTGCCTGGAGAATCCCATGGACAGGGGAGCTTGGCAGGCCATAGCCCATGGGGTCACAAGAGTTGGACACAACTTAGTGACTAAACCACCGCCACCACCACCACCACTTTCTGCCATAAGGGTGGTGTCATCTGCGTATCTGAGGTTACTGAGATTTCTCCTGGCAATCTGGATTCCAGCTTGTGTTTCTTCCAGTCCAGCATTTCTCATGATGTACTCTGCATATAAGTCAAATAAGCAGGGTGACAATATACAGCCTTGACGTACTCCTTTTCCTATTTGGAACCAGTCTGTTGTTCCCTGTCCAGTTCTAACTGTTGCTTCCTGACCTGCATATAGGTTTCTCAAGAAGCAGGTCAGGTGGTCTGGTATTCCCATCTCTTTCAGAATTTTCCACAGTTCATTGTGATCCACACAGTCAAAGGCTTTGGCATAGTCAATAAAGCAGAAGTAGATGTTTTTCTGGAACTCTCTTGCTTTTTCCGTGATTCAGCGGATGTTGGCAATTTGATCTCTGGTTCTTCTGCCTTTTTTAAAACCAACTTGAATATCTGGAAGTTCACGGTTCACATATTACTGAAGCCTGGCTTGGAGAATTTTGAGCATTACTTTACTAGTGTGTGAGATGAGTGCAACTGTGTGGTAGTTTGAGCATTCTTTGGCATTGCCTTTCTTTGGGATTGGAATGAAAACTGACCTTTTCCAGTCCTGTGGCCACTGCTGAGTTTTCCAAATTTGCTGGCATATTTGAAATGTAGCACTTTCACAGCGTCATCTTTCAGGATTTGAAATAGCTCAACGGGAATTCCATCACCTCCACTAGCTTTGTTCGTAGTGATGCTTTCTAAGGCCCACTTCACATTCCAGGATGTCTGGCTCTAGGTGAGTGATCACACCATCGTGATTATGGCCTTAGAAAGGACAATAAGTTCTCTTGAAATTCCAACAAAAACATTCCAGCCTCTATTCATATTCTTTGCAGCAAAATTTCTTCCTAGAAAAAAAAATTCTAGCCTCTATTGAAAAAACATAGCCAAATCATAATTTCATATGGTCTCATTCCTTGTCTAATTGGTTTCTGCCTCAATCATTCTTGAGGGATTGCCCTGTCCTCTCCATCCATAGACCTGCAATGGCAATGATCATGTTCATACAGAAAGACCTCCCTCCAGTTCCCCAACCACAGACTAAAAGCCTCTACATCAGGGATTTGACATGGAAACCAAGCAAGGCCAACTAGCCTTCCTAGGGTGGGTGTGAGGGGTTGAAAATCACAGACACTGTTGGCAGCAGCTTTCCACGCACTTGGTTCCTGGCTTTAGTCTTTGTTGGGACCCAGTCAGGTCCCTGTTCTTGGGTCCTGCCATAGACCCCAAGACCCTTCTGAAGAATTCTATCTGCTGAAATGATTTTCATTATTTGCAGCTAAAAGAGTACTAATTAGAAGACATCTAATAAGCCAAAGACGATTGTTAGAGGACCTTGAAAGGAAAAGAGCAAAGGATAATAAATAAACAATACATGATAGGTGGGTGGATTGATAAACAGATGACAAATAAACCAAATCTGCATCTAGAGGGAAGCAGAGATGCTGGAGGACTATGGGCACAGAATTCTCCTGCAAAACTAATATCAAGATGACAGAAATGATAAGTTACACTAAGAAAGGAAACCAGCCCTTGACAAGTGTCTTGGGAACATACAGAAAGACACCCACTGTCTCAGGAGTGGCCTCCCTTACTGACAACTCAAAATGCATGCATGCTAAGTCGCTTCAGTCATGTTTGACTCTTTTAGACCCCATGGACTCTAGCCCATCAGGCTCCTCTGTTCATGGGATTCCCCAGGCAAGAGTACTAGAGTGGGTTGCCATACCCTTCTCCTGGGTTGGGAAGGGATTGAACCCATATCTCATGTCTCCTGCATTGGCCGACAGGGTTCTTTACCACCAGCAACACCTAGGAAGCCCTACAGGTCAAAAGCTCCCAAATCTCTCAGCTAACAGCTCTCTTCCTGGGAGGAGCCTGGGATGACACAACAGATGGGAAAATGCTTCACAAAGTGGCATTGCTTTTCCTCCAGTTCAAGGGAAAGAAGTCAACATTTACTTATCATCACCCCTTTTTCTTATTGAATATGCAGAAGGACAAAGAGAGAGAGAGAGAGAGAAACTAATGAAAGAGAATCAAAATTTTCTAAAATTGAAGCAAAAAATTAACAGCACCCAGAATCTTGACTTCCTGGTTCCTGTGTGGAAAGCTTTTCTGTGGTTTCCTATTACCTGCAGATGGAGTCCAAGACTTGAAGACATATGGTCCCTGCCACTTGGTACACGTCCTCTGTCGTCCCCCCAGCCTTCCCCCTAGGCACCAGCGACCGCAAACGCTCAGCTCACCTGCTCACCACGATGGTCCTCACCCCTGTTCCCAGTGGTCCACCTCCGGCGCATCTCCCTCCTTGGTGACTTGGGGGTTTTTGTCTCCTTCTCTCTCTCTTTGAATCACTTTGGTCTTTTCACTTCAAGTTCCTCAACAATCAACTTTGCCTCTTTAGATGACTCTTCTTTGTCCTGTCAATTTCTCTCAAATTTATTGCTTCTTTGCCTAAAAAGCATAAAAGCTGCTTGCTTTGGCCACTTCTTAGGTCATATTTCTTTAAGACTTCCATGTGCAAGAACTAAAATTAGTTTCTTTTTCTCCTGTTAATCTGTCTGGTTTAGGTGTACCAACTCTCTACTCCCAGCGTGTTCTGCACAAAGTCAGACCATGAGCTCACTGAGAAGAGGGACTCGGCCCCCTAGAGCCAGTGCTTTCTGTGGCTGGTCTTAGAAACTCCACACGTTTGTTGGACGCATTCGTGAATTGTCAAAAAGGCAAATTCCTGCTGGTAACCTATGTAATTGTTATTAGTCATTGTCAACCATATATTTTTTTTAAATTTCTGACCATTATCAGCTATATTTTTTAATTTAATTTAAATTTTTTTAAATGTTCTTGCCCATGAAATTCTATTTCTCAGCAGTCAATTTCAGTCAATTTCACACATATTCATCATGCTTAGAATCTCTGACACCCCTTCTTCCAGCAAAGCAGGTTTTTCCTTTTGAATTATCAACATTATGTTGCTCTGTAATATAAAGCTGCACTCATTATCATGGTCTTGATGTTACCTGGTGACATGAACACTTAATTCTAAACCATCTCACACATCTGTGTCTTTTTGCTGTCTTGCATACAGGGTACACCCGTGGCGGATTCATGCTGATGTATGGCAAAACCAATACAATATTGTAAAGTAATTAGCCTCTAATTAAAATAAATAAATTTAAATTAAAAAAGAAATAAATAAACCATCTCATATATTTCAGATGGATTTTTTTTTCTCAAAGAACTAAACTTGAGTGACATGGTTGGTATTTATTTAAATAACAATAATATGGACATTTTACTGCACCTTTAAGTAGCTAGGCCTGGACTGAGCATTTTATGTATACCATCTCATTTAATCCTCACATTAACCCTTAGGAATTATTGCAACCTTACAGATGAGATTGATATTTAGAGACATTAAGTAACTTGTTCAGTGTGATGTACATGCTAAGTGGTAGAACCCAGAACCAAGGGCATCAGATTCAAAATCACCCACAGTCCCTATCGGTGAGTGGGTGCCTAAGAAAAAGATGGACTGAGAATGGTGTGATCAGGACCCAAAAGGACGGTAAGAAAATTGACTAAAAACAAGGGGCTGCATTTCATTATGTTCCCATGCACCTTTTTCATTGTTCTAAGAATATTTGTGTCTTTTGTAACTCTCTTGTTACCTGTCATAAAACTGGAAACTGGAACCTGAGGCTAGGAGCGAATGGAAGAGCATTATTCCTTGCTTCTCCACTGGAATTTGACATGAAACCATATATCTAAGACCACATTAGGAATCTCCTGAAAGCAATAATGTTGCAAACCAGATTACCAGCAGCAAAGCCAATCACCTTGGGGTTCGTGAGGTCTGTATTCTCTGAGACTAGGATGTAAACTATAAATCACCAAGACTTGAGAAGATAATGAACAGCCTTTGGCGGCTCCCTTTGGAGGCAGAGACAGAGGCACTGTTCTATGCAACCCTACTTGGGCTTCCCGTGGCCACATCCCTAAAAATTACATTGATGCTCTAACAAATGGCCAGTGAAGATTCTCTTCTGATTAACTGACATAGAGTGGTTTAAAAAAAAAAAAAATCTGAATCTGAGCATCCAATCTGCTTGACTGGTTCTTATTAAGGTGAATTTCTCCATCGGGTCAGAAAAGGAAAAGTTTTATAAGTGCTGAGTCCAGGTATTTTAAATGAATCAAAAGAGTGTGTCCAATTTTAATGGCATAAAATAGGTCAACTCTTATCTTTCTGTTTTTTCAAGGGAAAGGTCTCAGTGGTAAGGTCTTGGAATATGCCCCACCCCCGAAAAGTCTTGCCATTGGAGGACTTAAAACTGAAGTCTAAGGATTCCTCCATCTTTGACTTCTTATCGGTTTAAGTGAGTAGGAGGAAATGTAGTTTATTTGTAGAATTTCACTGTGGGTTGTTTCAGGAAAGCTGACTTGATAAAAATCTATTGAAAAGTCTACTGAATAAAGACAAATGTTTTGTGGCAGGCAAGTATACATATGAAAAGAAATGTTTTGTTTTGTTTTGTTTTTACTGAATTATGGATGATTTTTTAAAATAGTAACTATAAAACAAGGCTTCCCTGGTGGCTCAGAGGGTAAAGCAACTGCCTGCAATGCAGGAGACTCAGGTTTGATCCCAGGGTCAGGAAGATCTGCTGGAGAAGGGAATGGCTACCCACTTCAGTATTTTTGCCTGGGAAATCCCAGGGACAGAGGAGCCTGGTGGGCTACAGCCCGTAGGGTCTGAGCAACGAACACTTCCAGTTTTCATGAAGCAAGGCAGAGTTGGGAATATTGCTAATATTGTCTAATCAATCTTGAGGACTAAAGTGAGTCAGGGCAGAGCCATTCCAGTCTTCATCACAGACTAGCCGATTGCCAGGAATACGTTTCTCTCTCCCTCTCCTACAGAACTATCGGTACTCCCCTGCTGGATGTACATGGAGTGACTCTTCCTCAAAGAATCCTGCCATCATGTGAGTTGCCACATTAGTGCCCTACGCATCTAATTCCAAAACAAAACATTCAGCCAGAGGTGAGAACAGCCCAAACGTCCATGAATGCTATGGTGCCCAGTGCTTGCAAGAAGCCTGGGAGCCATCTAAAGTGGGGGGACAACTAAATGTGGCAGATCCATACAACAGAATATTATTCAACAGTAAAAATGAATGGAGTTTTAATACATGCTGCTATGTGGATCAGATCAGATCAGACCAGTCGCTCAGTCGTGTCCGACTCTTTGCGACCCCATGAACTGCAGCACGCCACGCCTCCCTATCCATCACCAGCTCTCGGAGGTCACCCAGACTCACATTCATCGAGTCAGTGATCCCATCCAGCCATCTCATCCTCTGTCGTCCCCTTCTCCTCCTGCCCTCAATCCCTCCCAGCATCAGAGTCTTCTCCAATGAGTCAACTCTTCGCATGAGGTGGCCAAAATACTGGAGTTTCAGCTTGAGCATCATTCCTTCCAAAGAAACCCAGGTCTGATCTCCTTCAGAATGGACCGGTTGGATCTCCTTGCAGTCCAAGGGACTCTCAAGAGTCTTCTCCAACACCACAGTTCAAAAGCATCAATTCTTCGGTGCTCAGGCTTCTTCACAGTCCAGCTCTCACATCCATACATGACCACAGGAAAGACCATAGCCTTGACTAGGCCAACCTTTGTTGGCAAAGTTATGTCTCTGCTTTTGAATATGCTATCTAGGTTGGTCATAACTTTCCTTCCAAGGAGTAAGCGTCTTTTAATTTCATGGCTGCAGTCACCATCTGCAGTGATTTTGGAGCCCAGAAAAATAAATTCTGACACTGTTTCCACTGTTTCTCCATCTATTTCCCATGTAGTGATGGGACCAGATGCCATGATCTTTGTTTTCTGAATGTTGAGCTTTAAGCCAACCTTTTCACTCTCCACTTTCACTTTCATCAAGAGGCTTTTTAGCCCCTCTTCACTTTCTGCCATAAGAGTGGTGTCATCTGCATATCTGAGGTTATTGATATTTCTCCCAGCAATCTTGATTCCAACTTGTGTTTCTTCCAGTCCAGCATTTCTCATGATGTATTCTGCATATAAGTTAAATAAACATGGTGACAATATGCAGCCTTGACGTACTCCTTTTCCTATTTGGAACCAGTCTGTTGTTCCATGACCAGTTCTAACTGTTGCTTCCTGACCTGCATACAGATTTCTTAAGAGGTAGATCAGGTGGTCTGGTATTCCCATCTCTTTAAGAATTTTCCACAGTTTATTGTGATCCACACAGTCAAAGGCTTTGGCATAGTCAAGAAAGCAGAAATAGATGTTTTTCTGGAACTCTCTTGCTTTTTCCATGATCCAGCGGATGTTGGCAATTTGATCTCTGGTTCCTCTGCCTTTTCTAAATCCAGCTTGAACATCAGGAAGTTCACGGTTCACATATTGCTGAAGCCTGGCTTGGAGAATTTTGAGCATTACTTTACTAGCGTGTGAGATGAGTGCAATTGTGCGGTAGTTTGAGCATTCTTTGGCATTGCCTTTCTTTGGGATTGGGATGAAAACTGACCTTTTCCAATCCTGTGGCCACTGCTGAGTTTTCCAAATTTGCTGGCATATTGAGTGCAGCACTTTCACAGCATCATCTTTCAGGATTTGGAACAGCTCCACTGGAATTCCGTCACCTCCACTAGCTTTGTTCCTAGTGATGCTTTCTAAGGCCCACTTGACTTCACATTCCAGGATGTCTGGCTCTAGGTCAGTGATCACACCATCATGATTATCTGGGTCGTGAAGCTCTTTTTTGTACAGTTCTTCTGTGTATTCTTGCCACCTCTTCTTAATATCTTCTGCTTCCGTTAGGTCCATACCATTTCTGTCCTTTATCGAGCCCATCTTTGCATGAAATGTTCCTTTGGTATCTCTGATTTTCTTGAATAGATCCTTAGTCTTTCCCATTCTGTTGTTTTCCTCTATTTCTTTGCATTGATCGCTGAAGAAGGCTTTCTTATCTCTTCTTGCTATTCTTTGGAACTCTGCATTCAGATGTTTATATCTTTCCTTTTCTCCTTTGCTTTTCGCTTCTCTTCTTTTTGCAGCTATTTGCAAGGCCTCCCCAGACAGCCATTTTGCTTTTTTGCATTTATTTTCCATGGGGATGGTCTTGATCCCTGTCTCCTGTACAATGTCACAAACCTCATTCCATAGTTCATCAGGCGCTCTATCTATCAGATCTAGGCCCTTAAATCTATTTCCTACTTCCACTGTATAATCATAAGGGATTTGATTTAGGTCATACCTGAATGGTCTAGTAGTTTTCCCTACTTTCTTCAATTTCAGTCTGAATTTGGCCATAAGGAGTTCATGGTCTGAGCCACAGTTAGCTCCTGGTCTTGTTTTTGCTGACTGGATAGAGCTTCTCCATCTTTGGCTGCAAAGAATATAATTGATCTGATTTCGGTGTTGACCATCTGGTGATGTCCATGTATAGAGTCTTCTCTTGTGTTGTTGGAAGAGGGTATTTGCTATGACCAGTGCATTTTCTTGGCAAAACTCTGTTAGTCTTTGCCCTGCTTCATTCCGTGTTCCAAGGCCAAATTTGCCTGTTACTCCAGGTGTTTCTTGACTTCCGACTTTTGCATTCCAGTCCCCTATAATGAAAAGGACATCTTTTTTGGGTGTTAGTTCTAAAAGGTCTTGTAGGTCTTCATAGAACTGTTCAACTTCAGTTTCTTCAGCGTTACTGGTTGGGGCATAGACTTGGATTACTGTGACATTGAATGGTTTGCCTTGGAAACGAACAGAGATCATTCTGTCGTTTTTGAGATTGCATCCAAGTACTGCATTTCGGACTCTTTTGTTGACCATGATGGCCACACCGTTTCTTCTGAGGGATTCCTGCCCACAGTAGTAGATATAATGGTCCTCTGAGTTAAATTCACCCATTCCAGTCCATTTTAGTTCGCTAATTCCTAGAATGTCAACATTTACTCTTGCCATCTCTTGTTTGACCACTTCCAATTTGCCTTGATTCATGGACCTGACATTCCAGGTTCCTATGCAATATTGTTCTTTACAGCATCGGACTTTACTTCTATCACCAGACACATCTACAGCTGGGTATTCTTTCTGCTTTGGTTCCATCCCTTCATTCTTTCTGGAGTTATTTCTCCACTGATCTCCAGTAGCATATTGGGCCCTTACTGACCTGGGGAGTTTCTCTTTCAGTATCCTATCATTTTGTCTTTTCATACTGTTCATGGGGTTCTCAAGGCAAGAATACTGAAGTGGTTTGCCATTCCCTTCTCCAGCGGACCACACCCTGTCAGATCTCTTCACCATGACCCGCCCATCCTGGGTTGCCCCACGGGCATGGCTTAATTTCATTGAGTTAGACAAGGCTGTGGTCCTGGTGTGATTAGATTGACTAGTTTTCTGTGAGTATGGTTTCAGTGTATTTGCCCTCTGATGCCCTCTTGCAAGACCTATCGTCTTACTTGGGTTTCTCTTACCTTGGGCGTGGGGTATCTCTTCCCGGCTGCTCCAGCAAAGCACAGCCATCGCACCTTACCTTGGATGAGGGGTCTCTCCTCACCGCCGCCCTTCCTGATCTCGGTCGTGGGGTAGTTCCTCTCGGCTGTGCTTAGTGCGCCAGTCCTCACCGCCGTCCTTCCTCGGTCGATGGGTAGCTCCTCTCAGGCGTGCTCTCAGTGCGCCGCGCGGCCGGCGAGGGGCTCTCAGTGCGCCGCGCGGCCGGCGAGGGGATAAACTTCTAATAAAATATTAGAATAAACGTTATTCTAAGTGAAATAAGCCACAAAAGTGCCGCATATTATATGATTTCATTTATATGAATATAGAGTAGATAAATCCACAGACAGAAAATGCAGAGGGCTGCTGCCAGGATCTAGGGAGAGGGGGGAATAGAAAGCAGCTGCTTAATGTGTCTAGTATTTCCTTGTGGGTGATGAAAATGTTTGGAACGAGACACTGAATATACTAAACACCACTGAATTTTTCACTTTAAAATGGTCAATTTTATGTCCTGTGACTTTCACTTCAATCAAAAAGAACTTTGCAATAAAACAAAGATTTTACTTTATGTCTTTTAAAGATGTCATATGGAAATTTTAATGCAAAAGTAAGAGGACAGTGTGACAAATGCTTCTAATAAAACCAAAATTATGAGAGCAGGCCTCTCATCCTCCACAGCACTCAAAAGTGAAGCATAAAATCTTCTGGAAGGGTCATAATCTTCTGAGGCAATATGAATTTAATCAAAGAACTATGCATTTAGTGGAGCAGGAAAACTCTCTGCCACAATATTCTACTTTTCAATATTTTTTTGCAAAAAAAAAAAAAAAAAAAACCTTCAAATGGCAAAACCTCCAAGAAAGTTCTTTCTTTTGCTATGTCTGTCTCTCGTTGAGCCAGCTGAGGGTGGGAGATCAAAGCTGTCTCCCCACTTTAGATGGCTCCTAGGCTTCTTGCAAGCCCTGGGCACCATAGCACTCACAAGCTTATTTTAAGTCATAAACCTGCCTCTGTACTCAGGGTCCAACCTCGCCACAGACAGAAACCTGAGTTTTAACTAAATTAGGGAATCTGAGAACCCTGGAAAGTTCACTTTGTGCTGTTTCAAGCTTCATAAGATTTGCTTTATAGCATGCCTGCACAAAACTCTAAGGAAAGTTCTATACAAGTGAACTTGTATAGCCTGAATCCCAGGCTACTCATCTCATCTCTTACCTCCTCACCAAGTAATACCCTGCAATGTGAAATACTTGACTTGTAAAGTCATTTATCAGGACTCTAAAATAACTCTGCTGACCATGATCAGAATGGCATCTAATTGACTTAAGCACGTTCAAAGCCAACTCAGTGGACTAAAGAGTGGATGTGTTTTCTAGCGGAACTCTTCCCACATAGAATGATCTGGGAGCATTATTAGAACTCGCAGCCTTTCCTCATACACACTCTTTCCAAGTCAAATATTTGCACAGGACAGTGGCTGGAAAATAGACATATCTGAGAACACATGCAAAGTAATGCATAAGCAATTATGCAAAGTTGGAAGCAGTGATGCAAGCCTGAAAACTACACTTGTGCAGCATCTTCACTTAGAAATTCCTAGATATGGGGGCGGGGCGCAATCTAATTTATCAACTTTGATAGGGAAATAATAGATGTGATTATTCTAAAGACTCCTTTACCTTGGGGCCTATGTTTAGCAGATTCAGGTACAGATTTCACTATAATACACACACTCTGAGCTGTTTGGGTTTTCTGACCAAATCTCCTACTGCTATCTTCCTTGAGAAGCAGGAAGGAAATAAACCAAAAAAATAAATAAATATTCATACATCAAATTGATAACTAGAAGATCCGTAACCAAAACAAGCCCTAAAGACTGGCTACCATTATATTTGTCTTCCTCCACTCACCCTGGAATATTCTGCACATCTTTGTGGGGGGAAGAAATCCATCAAAATAATAAGACACTGACAGTCCATCTCTACTTGCCTCCAGCCATGAACACAGCATTCTTCTCTTTAAACATCTCCATTCACATCAAGGAACATGAGAAAGACAGGGCTTTGCATGTAGATGCTTAAACAGAGGTGGACAACCTGAGTCTATAAACGCCCTGGAATTTCTTACAATATGTTGTATTTAATTGCAAAACCTAAAGAGACAGTCAAAAGTTTCCTCGGGCTCTTAGAGAGACCCCTGATTCAGAAAAGCTGCAGACTTTTTATTTTAAAAGATTCCCACGAGAGGGCTTCCCTGACGGCTCAGTGATAAAGAATCCACCTTCCAATGCAGGAGACACAGGTTGGATCCTGATCCAAGAAGATCCCACATGTGTCAGAGCGACGAAGCCTGTGCACCACAACTATTGAGCCTGTTCTAGAGCCCAGGAGCCGCCACTACTGAAGCCTGAGTGCCTAGAGCCTGGGCTCCGCAGTAGGAGAAGCCACTGCAGTCAGAAGCCAGCGCATCGCAGCTAGAAAGTAGCCTCCGCTCAGCGCAGCTAGAGAAAAGCCTTCGTGGCAGTGAAGACCCAGCACAGCCAAAAATAAATAAATATTTTTTTAAAAAAAGGTTCCCATGAGAAACTGAATGACAGGGCAGAATCTAATTTGATTCAACCCAAGTTGCCACCATCTTCACCATTTTTAGAATTTCATTCCATTCGACCAAATTTTGTTATGCCTACAATGTGTCAGAATGGAGGGTAGGGCAGACAACCACCGTAAAATCTAAAAGCAGGTCTCAGAAAAATAGGCAAACACTGTACCAGAGAATCCACAATGGGAAGAAACCACGCCGGGAACTTTCTACAAAGACAATGCGTGCTCAGGCTGACCTGGCCTGCCTGAGACTTGAGTTCAGATGGATTTTAGCTGGAATAAACCTCTTAAACCCTTCATCTTTCCTGAGTTTAAACTAGTGTTAGAGAGAAAGCCTTAGGGTCAAAATGGCATCACTTGTGCTAAAGCCCATGATACCAAACACCTGACTTAAATGCAGTTTCAAACTTCCCCAGAAACATAATCAACCCTTCTGGAATGTTACAGTCAGTACCAATGAGGTAGTCTGTCATGTGGGGGCCTTCCATCCCTCCCCTCACCCAGCAGAAGAGGCCATCTGTTCCATAAAATCCTTCCCATTTCCTTCCTCCTCCCCTCAGAAAAGATGTCCTAGCCTAAAAACAACCTTTGCTCTTCTTCCGCTAATAGATCCCTTGTCCCACCCTTCCCCCTATAAAAACATCCCATTCTGTACATCCTTCTCCAAGTATCCTCCTAGAGGCTAGATGGAATGCTACCCAGTTCATCCGTCACTCAATGAAGCCAATCAGACCTTCAAACTTACTCGCTTGGATTCTGTTTTTAACATGTCACAGATAGATGTAGCATTGTGAGAAGGTTAGAAGTTAAATTCACATCACATGTATGCAGATACTCACAAGACTAAATTCAGTCATTAACTTATGGTGGTCCCCAAGACTCTAGTCCCACTTACAGTTTTTTGACAAGCTACTGCTGATTTGTCCCATGTGATCCCAAGCAGAACCAATTCTGTTCTTTAGAATCTGCTCCGGTTAGCTTGTTTTATCCATTCCAACCCTGAAAACATGAGTCAGATTAACATGTGCATAGTTTCTAAGATCACATTTCAGCGTGGAGAACTCAGGTCCCCCTCCTCAGCAGGTAGGTCCCACCAAGATCTCTCCCACCCCCAATTTCAGTGTATTTCTCTCATTCGCTGCTGAGAGACTGTCTAGGCTTAGAGATGCTCAAGTTCACACAGAAAGCATCAGAGCTGGATGGGGACCCCAGCAGTGCCGCAGCTGCAAAACACGCACTCCTAGCCCTACACCATCCTAGGAAGCTATTGACCCATTTTACAGTTAGGAAAACAGAGGTATGTATCTGTCCATAAATGACTTAGTCACTCACAGAGCCCAGTTCTTTCCATTCCTCCATAACTTTTAGTCGCAACAGTGAGTCAACCCCAAGGCAAAATTTCCAGATAAGCCCCAGGCAAGAGGGTAAGCCTGGCCGCTTGCAGTTTTTCTCCCCCTCACCCCATCTGGTCCCTCTCACCTTCTTCCTTCTCTCCCCCACCCCTTAACCAGCCACCAGAAGCCCATTCCTTAAGCAGATCCTCTGGGCTCTGAAAACTGTCGCAGCCCCTGGTGTGTCCTGACTGGGGCTCCATGGGGCACACTCTGTGTCACTTCATGGGAAGCAGAGGTGCCCTTTTCCCTCCCTCTCCCCAAGCAAAACGTGTGCACAGCTTCGCCATAGCCTTGGAGACCACGCCATCAGATGACCACGCCATCAGATTTGTCTCCCAGTGACAAGCAGTGTCTGTCAGTCCTTCCCATTCCTGAAGGCACTGCTGATGCTGCCAGGCCAGGCGCTGGGGGCTGACACCAGCCAAGCAGGGCGCCGAATCCCCTCCGTGCATCTCAGCCCCTGGCTTCAACCTTGCTCCTGCCAGCCTCTCCTCTGCCAAATTCCACACGATGTATTAGCTTCTTTACTCTGCCTCAAACCCTGAGGAAGCTGTTAACGAACAGAGAACTGCTCAGACAGCAGCAGCCACAGGCCAGGGAGACCGTGGAGCTGGAGGACTTCCAAAGGGGACGGGCTCGGTATCTGGAGAGGGGACACTTTAGGACCAGCATAGGGGCAGGGCCAGGGCCTCAGCTGCCTGGCAGGCCAGGGCTCTAGCACTGTTGGCAGGCGCATGGCTGACTCTAGCATCTTATCAGGACAGCTTCTTAGCCAGAAACATAGGCGGCAAAAATTAACCATAATCCATGTCGGTTTCCACTCTCAACACCATGCTCTTTCAAAGGCTCCCTACAGAGGTAACCGTGTTTCCTCTGCTCCCAGTAACAAGCTCTTCAAAAGCCCCCTGCAAGGTAACTGTGTTCCCACTAGGGCTGTGTATTCCCCGAGAGGCTGCAGGCAATGGCCAAGATTAAAGTGAGGTGTTGAAACCCAGTCCCCTCAAAGCTGAGTTCATGATTCAACTCCCTGTCTAAAATTTCGTTCCCTTTTCTTGTCCTCTCAGATCTCAACCCTGAGCTTATTGAACCTAATCCACCAGACAGATGACTAAAATTGCTCTTGTCCATCCCACCATTATTGTACTAAAATTGCTGTTGCCGATAACATCGTTGCTGCTGCTGCTGCTAAGTCGCTTCAGTCGTGTCCGACTCTGTGCGACCCCATAGGTGGCAGCCCACCAGGCTCCCCCGTCCCTGGGATTCTGCAGGCAAGAAGACTGGAGTGGGTTGCCATTTCCTTCTCCAATGCACGAAAGTGAAAAGTCAAAGTGAAGTCGCTCAGTCGTGTCCGACTGTAGCGACCCCATGGACTGCAGCCCACCAGGCTCCTCCGTCCACGGGATTTTCCAGGCAAGAGTACTGGAGTGGGGTGCCATTGCCTTCTCCGATAACATCGTTAATGTGCTGAAATTGCTGCTGTAGATATCACCTTTAACCACAAACTCAGGTTGCTTCTCCAGGTCAAGATGAATTAACAGACCCCCAAGCCATGGACCACCTGGCCAGAGAATCATAAACCACAGGTATCCTGACTTCAAAACCTCAATTAAGCAAAGTCATAGAAATGTCACATGATTGATCCTGGTCTCTTTCTTCTTTCCCTTTATAAGAAAAAAAAATAAATCCTAACTCAAAGACCAAGTTTGAGTGGATCTGAGGCTTGTTGCCCACTCCCTTGCTTGGTGTGCTGCAATAAATCCTGACTTTGCTGCAGATTTACTTTGTGGCTGTCGGAGTCTGGCTTTTTGTGCCGCCGACGCACAAGCCCTTTTGGTTACAGATCAGTCAGCATCAACCCTGTGTCTTAGCAGCTGGGGATGAGGCTGCCTGCATTCAAGTTCAGCTCTGGCGCCATCTGCTGGCCGTGCTGTGCATCGTCTCGTCTCCGTACCAGAAAACGGGATGATTGTTAACAGCAGTCCCCTCGTGGGACTGAGGGGCGGTTGGATGAGTTCAGTGCTTAACAGCAGCACCTATCAGAGCAAGTACTAGAGAAAAGATTTGCTATTTCTATCTTTTCCAGTTTCTTCTAGCAAACGTTGTGTCAGCTGTGCCCATCCAGTCACAAGACAGAACTACATTTTGCTTAAAGGCACGCAGATAAGAATGAGGTATTCTCATGCAAACAATTCACTGATTCCAAAGAGAAAATACGGTTTATTCACAGATACGCAAGGTCGAGATGAAATAGCACTATTTATCGGATCTCTAAGATTCTGGGGACTTCCCTGGTGGTCCAGCGGCTAAGACTTCACGCTGCCAGTGCCGGGGGCCTGGGTTCAATCCCTGGTCAAGGAACTAGACCCCACATGACACCACTAAGACCCAGTACAGTCAAATAAAATAAATAAATAATTTTTAATAAAAAAAATCAGATTCTTAGCCTTGGTTGCCATTTTCAGACAAAATCCAAAATTCTAGTTTTGTTAATATGAGGAACATTCATTTCATTGGTCCTCCTCAAGGAAAGCTGTGTCCATACTTTAAAGAAATCTATATAAGCGTCAACCTTTTCTAACATATTAATAAGTGGAGAAAGAGCAACAAAACTGAGGAAAAGGAACAGTAACTATACACTTGGTACCCCCCTGCTACGGGTTGAATTATGTTCCTCCTGCCAAATTCATATTTCAAGTCCTAATCCCAGTACTTCAGAATGCAACCTTAGAGTCACTGCAGATTTAATTACTTAAAAGGCAGGTACCAAGCAAGGAGAGCAGGCAGCTCATGCCCAGAAGACCTAGCTCCCAGTGGCTTTCAGGGACGAGTTTTTTTAATTTTTATTTTATTTTTAATTGAAGGATAATTGCTTTCCAATATTGTGTTGGTTTCTGCCATACATCAACATGAATCAGCCATAGGTATACGTATGTTCTCAGGGAAAGCTTTTAAAAGGCAACATTTAGGGTGAGAGCTGGAGGATGCATGATTTTCTTCTGATTGGTTGGTGGTGAGGGGACACCGTGGTGTTTCAGGACTCTTAAGCACCAACCTGGTTCCAACCAGTATAGGGTCTACAAGGTCAGCATGCAGTCATCACCCTTCAACTGGGTGGGAGGTCTTAGTGTCTGCAGAACAACTCAGAAATATGCATTAGATTGTTATGAAATCCCTTGAAGAGGAACTTGGACTCTGTTTCATTATCTGAACTATATTTTATTTTTCAGTTTTTAAATGTTTTTCCGAAGATTTTTGTAGACATATATTTTATTTCTCTTAGATAAATATCTAGGAGCACATGAATGAATCACAGGATAAGTATATGATTAATGTGATTAACTTCTAAGAAACTGCCAAACTGTTTTTCAAAGTGGTGTTTCCTTTTGTACAGTGTATGTGTGTGTAAGATTGCTCCATCTCCTTTCCAACACTTGGTGTTCTAAATCTTTTTTTTTTTTTTTTTTGGCCATGGCTTGTGGCCTGTGGGATCTTAGTTCCCCAACCAATGATTGAACCTGGGTCCACAGCAGTGAAAGCTCAGTTTCTTTTAATTTTTAAATTTAATTTATATTAAATTTATCTGAACTATTTTTAAGTTATCATTACTTTTCTTGCTTGACTGATTTTCCTTAGTTTCTGCATTCCCGCACTTCCCTAATTCATAACCTGTTTGAGTCTGCTCTCTGGACCCCAGGGAAGATTTGGAGACTAAAGCCTTGCTTTTCTACAAACAGGGGACACAGAGGGGCTTTTGTACTTAGAAAAGCGTCATAGGGTCCTTCTCAGTTTTATGTCCTCCAGAGCTGTGAGACAATTTCTGTTTCAGCCACCCCATTTGTGCTACTTGGTTATGCTGCTGCTGCTGCTGCTGCATCACTTCAGTCGTGTCCTGCTCTGTGAGACCCCATAGATGGCAGCCCACCAGGCTCCCCCATCCCTGGGATTCTCCAGGCAAAAATACTGGAGTGGGTTGCCATTTCCTTCTCCAATGCATGAAAGTGAAAGTGAAAGTGAAATCGCTCAGTGGTGTCCAACTCTTAGCGACCACATGGACTGCAGCCTATCAGGCTCCTCCATCCATGGGATTTTCCAGGCAAGAGTACTGGAGTGGGGTGCCATTGCCTTCTCCGCTACTTGGTTATAGAAGTCCTCAAAAATGAATACACCCTTCCACAGCAAAAAAGCGTAGAGGTTGTATGCAGGGTAATACATCAAGGCTGTATACTGTCACCCTGTTTATTTAACTTATATATGCAGAGTACATCATGAGAAACGCTGGACTGGAAGAAACACAAGTTGGAATCAAGATTGCTGGGAGAAATATCAATAACCTCAGATATGCAGATGACACCACCCTTATGGCAGAAAGTGAAGAGGAACTAAAAAGTCTCTTGATGAAGGTGAAAGTGGAGAGTGAAAAAGTTGGCTTAAAGCTCAACATTCAGAAAACGAAGATCATGGCATCCGGTCCCATCACTTCATGGGTAGATGGGGAAACAGTAGAAACAGTGTCAGACTTTATTTTGGGGGCTCCAAAATCTCTACAGATGGTGACTGCAGCCATGAAATTAAAAGACGCTTACTCCTTGGAAGGAAAGTTATGACCAACCTAGATAGCATATTCAAAAGCAGAGACATAACTTTGCCAACAAAGTTTCGCCTAGTCAAGGCTATGGTTTTTCCTGTGGTCATGTATGGATATGAGAGCTGGACTGTGAAGAAGGCTGAGCGCCGAAGAACTGATGCTTTTGAACTGTGGTGTTGGAGAAGACTCTTGAGAGTCCCTTGGACTGCAAGGAGATCCACCCAGTCCATTCTGAAGGAGATCAGCCCTGGGATTTCTTTGGAAGGAATGATGCTAAAGCTGAAACTCCAGTACTTTGGCCACCTCATGGGAAGAGTTGACTCATTGGAGAAGACTCTGATGCTGGGAGGGATTGAGGGCAAGAGGAGAAGGGGACGACAGAGGATGAGATGGCTGGATGGCATCACTGACTCGATGGATGTGAGTCTCAGAGACCTCCGGAAGTTGGTGATGGACAGGGAGGCCTGGCGTGCTGCGATTCATGGGGTCGCAAAGAGTCAGACACGACTGAGCGACTGATCTGATCTGATCTGATCTGACATAACACACTCAGTGGTCCATGGATATATATGGACCTGTTCCACCAAGAGTTGGAGGTACCTGCCCTGGGGAGGTGCTGTGCTGGGTCCTGGAGTTGCAATGGTGCCACTACACAGGCACTGAATTCCCTACTACACACATGAGTGCTTGGAGAGGATGGGGGAGCCATGAAGAGTTTGGTCATGGCCCAAGAGGGATCTGCATGCAAGCAGCAGCAGCTGGACATAACTGAGGGAGCCAGAGGTGGCCAAGGCGGCAGATGCAACATGATCCGGAGCCTGGCAGGGAGGGAAGAGGCTCCTGCCAGCTTTCTGTGCCCATGACAGTTGAAGCTGAATCCAGCCTCACCTCCATACCCCGGCACCGAATTAAGTCTCAGAGTTTTGAGGTGAAGTTAGAAGAGAATAGCTTTATTGCTTTGCCAGGCAAAGGGGGCCCCAGTGGACTAATGCCCTCAAAACTGCATGTCCCCAGACCTAGAGAACAGACTTATAGACACAGCAGGGAGGTAGGGGGGTAGTTGGGAAGGGTGGGATGTCTGGAGAGAATAACGTGGAAACATGTATTACCATATGTAAAATAGCCAACATGAATTTGGGGATTTGCTGTATGACTCAGGAAACTCAAACTGGGACTCTGTAACAAGCTAGCGGGCTGGGATGGGGAGGGAAGTTCAAGAGGGAGGTATACCTATAGCTGATTCATGTTGACATTTGGCAGAAGCCAACAGAATACTGCAAAGCAATTATCCTTCAATTAAAAATGAATAACTTAAAAAAACCTGAATGTCCCTACTTGGAAAGCAGAAACGTAGGAAGCAACAGAGACTTAATGATGCCACCAAAGGAAGCCCTATGTCTGCATCTCTTGTTATATAAGAAGCTCCTTAATACTGAGGCTCTTGCTATTTGCAGCCAAGAGTGTCCAGCAGGTTGGACATGAAGCTAGCCTCCCGCGTGCCCAATGTCACTCAATGGCAGAGAGCTTTTCGGGGATGTTGCACTGTGACCTCTGTATGCTTGCAACGGATCAGACAGCTGGACAAGACACTCTTATGTTATTACAGCACTCGTGTCATCCTGGGAAAAGCACGTCGTTCTATGTTGTTCCTTTGTTCTTAGGGTCTCAAGAAAAGTTTTCTTTTGTAAATTCATATGAAAGTGATAGTGGGTCAGAATAAGCCTGCAGGAGGGTGTTGAGTCCTGCCCCAAGGCCACAGAAGCAGAGTCCAGAAGCAAGGTCACCTCTGAAGCTGACTCACCCCTTTGTAACCTTGCCAAAAGCCCCCTGATCATCACTAACAACCTTCCTGACTCCCAATTAAGTAAAGATGCCCACTCCAGTAAATACCCCATAGCATCCCAAACAGTCACTTAACACCAAACTTCTAGCAGAAATTTGCTTTGTCCTGAAGCTATAAACATTGGCTATTAACCCATGAAAACAGTCAGCCTTCCTGGTCTGTCAGGAGGTTGGCCCACTGCATTTGCAGGGCCCATTTTATCTCTGCTCTTTGTTCTTAATAAACTCACTCCCTTTTGAAAGGCTCTGTGTCTGGACATTCTTTTCCAACCCGTGCTCGGACTGCATCAACAGAGGCAAAGAAAAATAAATGAAGTCAGAGCTTGAACCCACCTCTGTGGTGATCCAGAGCAAGTGGGCATCTCTACATGACCTGGAAGACAGGAGCTGTCCCTGCCCGCAAACATCACTACTTGCCAAGTAAACATAGGTGTCCCTGCCCACACACATCACTACTTGCCAAGTAAACATAGGCGCATTGGAGTGAACTTGGCCAAGCCCTCGATTTCCGGGAGACAGCGTTCCCATTCTAGGGTAGTTTCTCACAAAAATCCTAGAACATCTTTAAATTGTATTATTTTAGGGTCCTTAGGCTGAGAAGGACTGAAAAATTATCTGAAATATGTCTCATGGCTCATGTGAGAAAGCCAAGGAAATCGGAGTCGGGATATAATAACCTGAATGTCATCAGGACTGTCTTTTCTCTGCTTTTCTCTGCTCCTGGGCTCTACCCTCTCAGGCAACCTTCTCCACAAGGCTGGACTCATGATGGCCAGCAGCTTGGCCACAATTATCTCAAGCAGAGAGCAAGAATGGGGACTTCCTTGGTGGTCCAGTGGTTAAGAATCTGCCTTCCAATGCAGGGGATGTGGGTTCCATCCCCGGTGGGGGAACTAAGATCCCACATGCCATGGGGCAGCTAAGCCCATGTGACCCTATGCAGCCAAGTAAATAAATAGATCAATATTTATTAAAAAGAAGAAGAAGAAAGGAAGGAAGAGAAGGGCAAAAAAGGATGTTCCCCAAAGCTTCAATGGGAGACTCCAACTGGCCCAGTTTGGGTACAATGATTATCACTGGACCACTCACCACGGGGAAGAAGGTGTGGTGGATTGAATTCTGTCCCCAAAAGACAGATTCATGTCTTAATTCCTGATATCATGAGAATCTGACCTTGTTTGGAAACAGGGTCTTTGCAGATGTAATTAAGTTAAGAAGAGGTCACACTGGATCCGAGTGGTCTCTAATCCAATGGCTGATGCCCTTATAAGATGAGGGAAATTTGAACACGGACATACACACACAGGAAGAATAGCATGTGGTGACAGAGGCTGAAATTAGACAGATGCATCTACAAACCAAGGCATGTCAAGGATCACCAGCAATTACCAAAAGCTATGGCTTCCCAGGTGGTGCAGTGGTAAGGAATCTGCCCGCAAATGCAGGAGGCGTGAGAGACACGGGTTCTGTCCTTGGATCAGGAAGATCCCCCGGAGAAGGAAATGGCAATTCACTCTAGGATTCTTGCCTGAGAAATCCCATGGACAGGCTATGGTCCATGGGGTCACAAAGAGTCGAACAAGACTGAGCACACACCTACACACAAACACACACACGAGGAGGTGCGAGAGGTGTGGAGCAGATTCCCTCTCAGGGCCTCCCAGAGGTGCCAGCCTTGACAACATCTTGATTTTTGACTTCTAACGGTGTTATGGTAAGCCACCTGCTCTGTGATATTTTGTTATAGCAGTCCCAGAAACTCATACAGACATGTAGGACCCAGGTTGACCAGGTACCTATGGCAGGGGTCAGGAATTTGGGGTCTTATGAAGAGCAGCCCCCAGTAGACAGTTGGAGGGGAGAAAGGGCTGTACCCCAAAGAAGGGGGAGGTGCTCCATTAACAGAATGTGAAGGTGTTAGTCAGTCAGGCATGTCCAACTCTTTGTGACCCAGTGGACTATAGCCCACCAGGTTCCTCTGTCCATGGAATTCTGCAGGCAAAAATACTGGAGTGGGTAGCCATTCCCTTCTCCAGGGGATCTTCCCAACCGAGGGATCGAATTCTATCTCATCTCCTGCATTGCAGGCAGATGCTTTACCATCTGAGCCACCAGGGAAACCTCGCTTAACATAGGAAGAGGGTGAAGGGGCTGGGCAGACAAGTACATTAACATACGCTGTCATCAGCTTTGGCTGGATTTCTTACAGGTAAAGAGAGTGCAGAAAATGTTTATTTCCTCTTCCAAAGATGGTACAGATTCTTTGTTCCAAAGTCAAGAATTTACCAGCCCCTGCAATCTGAACAGTTTTATTCTTTAGATGAGGATTGAAGTAATCTGATTTGCTTTGACACTCAGAGAGCTCATGGATTCACGCAGTCATGCAATTCTGCTGTAAGAAATGTTTTATTAATTATACCAAGGTATATAAAAAATTAAAAGTTAAGTTCCCATGATGTACATATTCTGTTTCAGTTACCTATCAGCTTTAACCTTTTATTTCAGCCATAAAACTCAAATTATGTATCAAATAAAATAAAGATCCATTCCAATGAATTAAAATTAGCTGTCCTTTTAACATGCTCTTAAACTATTTTTAATTGATAACTTGCTGATATTAAATGGTCAGTTCAAAGATGGAAAAGCATTACTTATAAAGAGTAATCTTCAAGCGGACACTCTCAGATGGCCTTATGCTTAAAGATTCTATTTCAAGGCAAGCTCCACTGCAGTTAGAATTTTAACGAACCCCACAGAATCCTTTAACAGCCTAGGTGGCAAGGAATGTTCTCCACCACCAGAATCACTTTTTTTTTAAGTCCATTGCAATTTCTCTCAAAAAAATTATTTTTTACAATTGGAGGATAATTGCTTTACAATGTTGTGTTGGTTTCTGCCATACAACGCATATAAGCATAATTATATGTATCCCCTCCCTTGTGAGCCTCCCTCCCCACTCCCATCCCACTCCTCTAGGTCATCAAGGCTCACTTTCAAAGTGCAGAGCTTGCAAGTCAAAGTTAAAGGTAAGGAATTAGCCATGTGAATATGCATTCAAATCAGCCATCAAGCACAGAATCTACTGAGCCCTCACTCGTGGTAGCCAATGTGCCATGTGTCAGGTGCTGCTATCTGCAATTTGTGGGTATCAGTGAATTCTCATGACACCTCCGGAAGTGGGTACTATTATTCTCCAGCTTACAGAAGTAAACTGAGAAACAGAATTTTACATGACTTGCCCAGATCACTTCACTAACGAAGCACAGAGCACCAGGACTCTAAACCAAATGGGCTCCAGAGGCCAGGATCCTCACCAGTCCAGGACACAGTGGCCTTACCTCCTACCTTCAAGGGGCTCACAAGATCTTCGAAGGGATAAAACCTGTCCATGTGAAATCAGAGACCTTGAGTAAATCACTGCAGTGCTTGATGGCATAGGGTGAAATGGTTCGTACAGAAATCATTCCTGCCGATCAGTGAGGTGTCTGACAACCACCGCGGTGGTCAGGGAAGGTGGGAAAGGAGGTGACTGAGTCTGAAAGGACAGACTGAACTAGGTGTAGGGGAGCAGGATTTGGGTGCTCACTGCCCAGAGAGAGTCACAACTTGTCTCTTCTTTGTCACAGAACAGAGCTATCTGTTTCCTTTCATGTAGCACAGGCCAGAAGTCACAGGTCACCGGGAAACAGGACAAAACCATCCAGATAAAAAGCTGCAAATCCTTGCAACAGGGTCACAGGCTCATCCTGGTTTTCCTGAACTTTCCTGGTTTCTGCCGAAGTCCTGAGTTCCAGAGACCCTGTGTCCTGAGCAAATAAGGATGGCAAGTCAAATTCTAATCAGAGAAAGACAGCATTTTGAAAAGAAACCGTTTAAAACAAAGCTTATGCCATGCACTTTTTACACTAGGTAAGGAAACCCCTGAAAAGATTAAAACCTTGGAATCTGAGCTCCTCTAGTCACTGCTACGTAGAGGCTGTGGAATCTTAGAATGGTCACCTCACCACTCTGAGCCCAGCTTCCTCACCTGCAAAATTTAAGGTTTGAAGTTGGGTGAGCTTCAAGGTCAAATTCAGTGCTAATAACCAGCCTAAAATTCTTTTCTTTTTTTTGGCCACACAGCATGTGAGATCTAGCTCCCTGACCAGGGATCGAACCTGCACCCCTGCACTTAAAGAGCAGAGTCTAACCACTGGACCGCCAGGAAAGTCCCGGCCTGATATTCTTGAGTTAATCAGTGTTGAGGAGAGCGCCCTGGCCATAAACACACACACACACACACACACACCCTATACAAACACACACCCATGCACATCTATACACAGTTTTCTTACTTAGGGGAGCATCTCATGCTGTACATTATTTTTCATCTGAGATACGAATTCATTGGAAGTGCTAAGATAAATTAAGGTTTCTTTTTTCACCATGATTCTTTCAGAGTTTTTACATTTCCTAATTTTACTTAGCCAGTCTTAATCAATTTCACAAACAATGATGGGGGGAAAATGCTCTCAGAATAAACTGGCTAATAACAATCAGAAGCTAGTTTTCGAGAATGGTAGCCCTTATCTCCCAGACTTTGCACCTTGGGAAGGCAAGATTAGACAGGACTTAGACGATGCTTTTGAACTGTGGTGTTGGAGAAGACTCTTGAGAGTCCCTTGGACTGCAAGAAGATCCAACCAGTCCATTCTGAAGGAGATCAATCCTGGAATTTCTTTAGAAGGAATGATGCTAAAGCTGAAACTCCAGTATTTTGGCCACCTCATGCGAAGAGTTGACTCATTGGAGAAGACTCTGATGCTGGGAGGGATTGAGGGCAGGAGGAGAAGGGGACGACAGAGGATGAGATGGCTGGATGGCATCACTGACTCGATGGATGCGAGTCTGAGTGACCTCCGGGAGCTGGTGATGGACAGGGAGGCCTGGCGTGCTGCGGTTCATGGGGTCGCAAAGAGTCGGACACGACTGAGCGACTGACCTGATCTGATCTGAGACAAACAACAATGGGAATGCTGCTCCAAAGAACACAGCCCCTGTTAACTGTGCTACCACACAGTTGCCACGTGAAGAAACGAGTAGAATTTGTGTAATAGATTGATTGCTGAAGGAATGCAGTGCAGGACAATTCAAGTCAACAAAAATCTATTAGCACGTAGGCCAAAAGGAGGTGCAGCTCAGCAAATCCAACTGAAGTATAAGCAACTCAACTTCAATAAATGGAACAAAATGGTTGTGAACACTCCATTTTCCATGTTGATCCTGGGGAAGCGGGCAGCTGACCCTCGGGTAACATGCCAAACAGTAAATCAGGCAACACGCCCACCAGTCCTCTGTGCCCTGCCGCGACACTCTTGCTCTGTTCTCCATTGGAACCAGGGCCAGCTCGCTTAATCAAGCCTTTGTCTCCTGAAATAGACCATATGCTCTGGGGAATAGACTCAGACTATGAACACTGACGCCCTTCTCACCTGACTCAGCTTTGTGCTCGGCTCGAGTTCCACCTGCTTCTATGGAAGGCAGGTGGCAAATAAACACACAATTGTGTTGTCTTATCTGCTGAAACTGGGATGCATCTCAGCTAAGAGTCACACCGTCAATCAAAAGACAGAAGAATTGGATCCTGGGCATCTGGTATAAAATCAATAAATATTTCTTCTTTTCATATCAGCAAGAGGGATATCCTGTCTTCACTTTATAAGAACTAGTCCTACAGAGAGATTACAACTTAACCCCCAGCATGCCATCTCTGATGGGCAGCAAGCATTAACTTCCTGCCATTTTATATCTCCAAGTTCAATGTCAGTGTCTAAGGTCAGATTTATTTTGTTGTTGCTATTGTTATGGAGTAGGAAATAGCAACCCACTTCAGTATTCTTGCCTGGAAAATACCACGGACAGAGGAGCCTGGCAGCTACAGTCCATGGGTCACAAAGAGTCAAACACAACTGAGCAACTATGCGTGCACACACACACACACACTCTCACGAGGGTTAATGCCATAAAACTTACAAATAAAAGAACTCAAAAAAAATTTTAGGGTTTGGGTTAGGCAAATATTTCTTAAGCAAGACACGAAAAACACAACTGATTCTTCTAATGTTTTAAAATTAATAAATTGGACTGCATCAATATTTAAATCTTCTGCTTCAAAAACCACTTATTATTGTTAAGACAATAAAAAGACAAGCCACAGGCTGGAAGAAAATATTTACAAAACTTATATCTGCACAAAATATATAAAATAATTGTTACAACTCACTAAGAATAAAACAAATGGTCAAAAAATTTGAATAGACACTTCACCAAAGAAGATACATGAATGGGAAATAAGCACAATTATCATCAGGGAAACACAAATTAAAATCACAGTGGAATACCACACACATCCACTAAACAGCTAAAATTAAAAAGATTGACACGAACAAGTGTTGATAAAGATGGGGAGCAACTTGAACTCTTACAAATTGATGGTGGGAGTATAAAATGTTACAAGTCAGCTTCTTATAAAGGTAGTGTACAGATACTATCAGATCAGATCAGATCAGTCGCTCAGTCGTGTCCGACTCTTTCAGACCCCATGAATCACAGCACACCAGGCCTCCCTGTCCATCACCAACTCCCAGAGGTCACTCAGACTCACATCCATCGAGTCAGTGATGCCATCCAGCCATCTCATCCTCCATCGTCTCCTTCTCCTCCTGCCCCCAATCCCTCCCAGCATCAGAGTCTTCTCCAATGAGTCAACTCTTTGCATGAGGTGGCCAAAATACTGGAGTTTCAGCTTCAGCATCATTCCTTCCAAAGAAATCCCAGGGCTGATCTCCTTCAGAATGGACCGGTTGGATCTCCTTGCAGTCCAGAGGACTCTCAAGAGTCTCCAACACCACAGTTCAAAAGCATCAATTCTTCGGCGCTCAGCCTTCTTCACAGTCCAGCTCTCACATCCATACATGACCACAGGAAAGACCATAGCCTTGACTAGGCGAACCTTTGTTGGCAAAGTAATGTCTCTGCTTTTGAATATGCTATCTAGGTTGGTCATAACTTTCCTTCCAAGGAGTAAGCATCTTTTAATTTCATGGCTGCAGTCACCATCTGCAGTGATTTTGGAGCCCAGAAAAAGAAAGTCTGACATTGTTTCCACTGTTTCCCCATCTATTTCCCATGAAGTGATGGGACCAGATGCCATGATCTTCATTTTCTGAATGTTGAGCTTCAAGCCAACCTTTTCACTCTCCACTTTCACTTTCATCAAGAGGCTTTTTAGTTCCTCTTCACTTTCTGCCATAAGGGTGGTGTCATCTGCATATCTGAGGTTATTGATATTTCTCCCAGCAATCTTGATTCCAACTTGTGTTTCTTCACAAGTCCAGCGTTTCTCACAGATACTATAAGAACCATCAATTCCAATCCTAGCTGCTTACTCAAAAGAAATGAATGCATATTTCCACACAAAACATGCATGCAGATGTTCAAAGGAGCTTTATTCATGACCACCCCAAACTGAAAACATCCAAATAGCCATGAATAGGTGAACAGAGCAACAAATTTTGAGATACCCATACAAAAGACCACTGCTTAGCAATAAAGACAAACACACCACTAATACACATAATATAGGTGAATCTGAAAAATATTATATAGAATGAAAGAAGCCAGGCACAAAATACATATATCCTGTGTGATTCCATGTACATTAAATTCTAGAAAATGCAATCAACTCTAGAGTGATAGAAACAGATCAGTAATTGTCTGGGGCTGAAGTGGAGACGGATTGACAATCAAGGGCACGAGGAAGTTAGAGGTGGTGTTTATGTTCCGTCTTGATTTTGTTGGTGGTTATTTGTATACATTTATCAAATTCACCACAATTAAAACTGGTGCACTTTACTTTGTGTCAATTTATCTCAATAAAGTTGACTTTTAAATAAAAAGAGAGGGACGGGAATTGTCTAGAAGAGACATTAGCATACACACTGGCAACAAATTGAAGCATTCTTTCCAAGATGATCAGAGAACTGAGAGGAAATTTCTAAAAAGTGACCTTTCATGATTTCCATCAATGTTTTTAAATGTCTAAATTCAACTCTGAGAATACAGTGAAAAACACTGCCCTTTATAATTTCAACAATCTCTAGAAAGCATTTTCCTTAAACTCATTTTGGTTCAGATTTTAATTATTGGCTAAGGATTTAGCAGGAGTTAGTGGGCAATCATCTGAAAGGATAAGCTTTATAGAAGCAGAACAGAAGAGAGGAAAAGGCTATGGTTTCACCAAAAGATTCAGAAGAACATCCCCGTGAGCTGTGGCAAGGAGGCAAGTGAAGAAGCCGCAGGGAGAAAGAGAAAAGGCAGAAGGGGCCATCCTCTCCGGTGCCCTGCCTCTTGGTCATGCTCCGGGAGCTGATCCCTTTGTTTCCCCATGGGTCAACCTGGGCAGTCTGCGGTGAAGCAAGGAACTTGGCAAATGAGTGGTCCAGAGTAAGCAGTCCTGGTGGCCTAAGACGGTGTGTACTCTCAGACCCACCTGTCATGCACGAGACTTCAGGTTGAAAGTTCAGGTGGAGAGTCTTGTTCTTTAACCTGAAAACTCAAGGCTTTCAGGCTGCTACATGTGTTTTTTCCTCCTACTCATACAAGCACACTTTCATAATGACAAAACCTAAAACACTTATGAAGTTAGGTTTGGGTGTTTTGTTTTGGCCACACTGCAAGCAGCATGCGGGGGTCTTACTCCCAACTAAGGATGGAACACACATCCACTGCAATGGAAGCACAGCCTCAATCACGGGGCTCCCAGGAAGTCCCAAAGGTACGCTTGTATGTGCCTGAAGGTCGGCAAAATGTCAAACACAACTGAATGCATTATTTCCCAAATCAGGATGTTCAATGAATCCTCTAACATTGATAAATCAGAAAGATATGCATTATTATTAATTACCTTTATTTCATAAATTGTTTCTCAACTTCATTTCGGGGAAATCATAATTATATTTCTACAATTTTCACATAATTTCTGTGCTATTGATAGCAGTGACCTAAATGATTAAATAATCAGAATGTAATAATATTCCAATGTACAAAATTGGAATAACTTTTTATTAAAAATACAAGTTAAAAGAAAACAATAAAATGTTTAAATTGAAATTATTTTATGCTTTTAAAATAGGGGTTTTTTTTTCCCTAACATATTCCACAGTGTTGGGGGGTGGGGAGGCATAGGGTATATATGGGCAAAAATAAAATTTTTAATCAATGAAGATAAAAATTTTAAATCAAAAGTACTTAAAACTAAGGTCATTTAATTTTTTGAAAATATAATCAAGGCATATTAAATATATATGATAGAAGTAAAACTATTCATAATTTTAGCATTCAATTTCCATGCAGCTGCCTATATAAAAAAATAAACATCATGCTTTGTTAGTTGAAAAATAATATGCAGTGCTTCGAGTTTCTCTGATGGCTCAATTGGTAAGGAATCTGCCTGCAATGCAGGAGGCCCGGGTTCAATCACAGGGTAGGTAAGATCCCGTGGAGAAAGGAATGGCAACCCACTCCAGTATTCTTGCATGGAGAATTCCATGGATGGAGGAGCCTAGCAGGCTACAGTCCATAGGGTCTCAGAGAGTTGGACATGACTGAGCAACTAACACTTTCCCTTTTTCTTCATGCATTGTTTTAATATTGCAGAATATTCCCCAGCTGCCATGTGTAATGACTGCAAATACCATGCTAATTTATGATATCCCTGGAACCGAGGATTGGAACACAAAGATAAGAAAATGAATGTTGGCACTACTGGGAAACAATAAGTCTTTATGCAAGAATCTATTGTAAGTTAATTAATGATAAATTAATTAAATTGTCTCTTCTTTACCTCAGTGCTGTGCTGCTCAAATCCTTATGTAATAAAGCAGCTCCCACACAGGCAGCAGCACAAACCTCACCCTTCCTGGCATTTGGGGGCAGTTGCCTTTGTTCAAGGGCAAAAGACCTGCAGAATCTTTTCTCTAGGACCTGAATGGAGCTCGTCACAAAAGCAGATGTTTGGGTTTTTAATTAGCATTAAATCATACCGTTCCTAAGTGACAACGCTGCCCACGTGTTCTCTAAGATGCAGGACACTCTAAAACACAGGGCTCAGGGCAAGATCCCCTCTGCCCAGGTCCAAGGGCAGCCCTGCTTATATTTGTCTTAAAATTTCAGTCAATATATCTGCTTTTAAGATCTATTAAATTCCTTTTTAATTATACAAGTAACGTGAACATATTTCCTTATTGCAAAAGTATTAACACATTAAAGATCTGGCTACAGCCCAATTCATCCATCCACCCCACCCCACTATTAACAACTACAACTTCAGTACAAGTCATTCTAAATGCATTACATCATAGTAGTAGTTAACATTTTTTACATATTTACACTGTGTAATACATTTGCACATATTTACATTGTTCTAGGAATTTTATGTCCATCATCTTTTTTTAATCCTCATAACAACTTCATGAGACAGCTACTTTTCGTGCAGTTCAGCTCAGTCGTTCAGCCATGTCTAACTCTTTAGGACCCCATGGACTGCAGCATGCCAGGCTTCCCTGTCCATCACCAACTGTCAGAGCTTGCTCAAACTCATGTCCATCAAATCGGTGATGCCATCCAACCATCTCATCCTCTGTCATCCCCTTCTCCTGCCTTCAATCTTTCCCAGCACCACGGTCTTTTCAAATAAATCAGTTCTTCCCATTAGGTTGCCAAAGTATTGGAGCTTCAGCATCAGTCTTTCCAATGAATATCAGGACTGATTTCCTTTAGGATAGACTGGATCTCCTGCTGCCCAAAGGACTCTCAAGAGTCTTCTCCAACACCACAGTTCAAAACCATCAATTCTTCAGTGCTCAGCTTTCTTTATGGTCCAAATCTCACATCCATACATGACTACTGGAAAAACCATAGCTTTGACTATACAGACATTTGTCAGTAAAATAATATCTCTGCTTTTTAATATGCTGTCTAGGTTTGTCATAGCTTTTCTTCCAAGGAGCAAGCATCTTTTAATGTCATGGCTGCAGTCACCATCTGCAGTGATTTTGGAACCCAAGAAAATAAAGTCTGTCACTGTTTCCATTGTTTCCCCATCTATTTACCATGAAGTGATGGGACCAGATGCCATGATCTTAGTTTTCCGAATGTTGTTTTAAGCCAGGTTTTTCACTCTCCTCTTTCACTTTCATCAAGAGGCTCTTTAGTTCCTCTTTGCCTTCTACCCTAAGAGTAGTGTCATCTGCATATCTGAGGTTATTGATATTTCTCCCAGCAATCTAGATTCCAGCTTGTACTTCATTGAGCCCTGCATTTCGCATGATGTACTCTGCATGTAAGTTAAATAAGTAGGGTAACAATATATAGCCTTGATGTACTCCTTTCCCTACTTGGAACCAGTCTGCTGTTCCATGTCCGGTTCTAACTGTTGCTTCTTGACCTGCATTCAGATTTCTCATGGGGCAGATCAGGTGATCTGGTATCCCCATCTCTTTAAGAATTTTCCACAGTTTGTTGTGATACACATAGTCAAAGGCTTTGGGGTAATCAATAAAGCAGAAGTAGATGTTTTTCTGGAACTCTCTTGCTTTTCCAATGATCCAATGGATGTTGGCAATTTGATCTCTGATTTCTCCGCCTTTACTAAATCCAACTTGAACATCTGGAAGGTCTTAGTTCACATACTGTTGAAGCCTGGCTTGGAGAATTTTGAGCATTACTTTACTAGCATGTGAAATGAATGCAATTGTGCGGTAGTTTGAACATTTTTGGCATTGCCTTTCTTTGGGATTGGAATGAAAACTGACCTTTTCCAGTCCTGTGGCCACTGCTGAGTTTTCCAAATTTGCTGGCATATTGAGTGCAGCACTTTCACAGCATTATGTTTTAGGATTTGAAATAGCTCAACTGGAATTTCATCACCTCCACTAGCTTTGCTTGTGGTGATGCTTCCTAAGACCCACTTGACTTCACATTCCAGGATGTCTGGCTCTAGGTGAGTGATCATACCATCATGGTTATCTGGGACATTAAGATCTTTTTTGTATAGTTCTTCTGTGACAGCTACTTTACATCCATGTATTCTTGGATTTACTTATAGAGGATCTGTAACAGGTGTGTGTGTGTGTGTGTGTGTGTGTGTGTGTGTATCATGCTTAAGGCTTAGTCCTGAAACCTATTTTGTTGTCTTAACCTCAGAGGGGACTTCCCTGGTGGACCAGTGGTTAAGACTCAGTGCTCCCAATGCAGGGGCATGGGTTCAATCCCTGGTCAGAGAATAAAGATCCCACATGCTATACAGTGTGGCCAAAAAATACTGATAATATTAATAAGGCAAAATATATCTTGGAGACTTACTCATGCAAGGACATTTAGATCATACTTTCTTTCATAATAGCAAAAGGTAAATGTTAGTGAAACTTGCTTTGGGAGGAAACAAAAGTTTTCTAAAGATCTTCAGAATGTCCCATTTACTGAGATTTCTAATTTTTTGTGTTCTAATTAGCTTCAGCTTCTGAGATCCACAGGCAATTAGCCACCAGGTGGAAGGTTAACAGCACAGCTGGCCACGGCAAAAACTTCCCTGTGCAAATGTCCAATTTGCTGGGCATCATCTTTCTCCCACCAGACAGCTCTCTAAATGAAAGAGCAAAAGTCCCACCAGGCTATTTCTGGGTGATTTTCTAATAAACACATAGACTTATTCTACACAGGATCTAATAAATACAAAGGAGCAAAAATTAAAATATCCATGCAATTATTCCTTAATTAAAGAAGCTCTTCTTACACTGGACCAAATCACCAGTCTCCTCAGTCTTCTCCCAGAGCCAGCATCCGGGCACCACCAGCAATTCTCTGGTGTGTTCTGAACTGTCCAAAGCGCCCCTGTGAACCACAATACCCTCTTCCTTTGCCCTACTCCCACTTCCTTCTCCACTCCCAAAATAGGTAAATCGCTTCATAAGTGTAGCTTTCAACTTGGTGTTGGGAGAAAACTGATGTATTTCACACTAAAAGTGAGTGTCTGATACTTCTCCTTTCAGAACTGTCTCAAGATGACTTGTCTTTTTTTGTTTGTTTGCTTTTTTTATTCTCATTGGAGTACAGTTAATTTACAATCCTGTTAGTTTCAGGGATACAGCAAAGTGAATCAGTTATACATATACATATACCATTCGATTTTAGATTCTTTCCCCATATAGGTAAGCATGGCTTGTTTTAATCCAAAGCCTCTATTTGTGAATTGAAATTCATTTAGGGAGACATTTAGGCACAGAGAGAAGGCTCAAATACTTCCTCTTCTTTATCGTTGTCAGTAGGAAAGATTAGCTCATTAATATTTAGGGTGCATCAAACAAGTTGTGCCAGAGAGTGGTACAGAGTGGACCTCAACATAAATAAACAAATAAAATGAACATCATGAACTAATCAATGCCGCTGGGACCATAAACCTGCAGGCAAGAGATGAAAAGAGAAATGGAGCACAATACCCAGAGATTTAATCAACATGGATATTTTTATCCTTTCTTCTTTGCAATTGCAAAGTAGAAATCAATCCCTTTATAAATCACGGGTTTGGTCTTTAGCATGGTAGAACTTTTCTCTTTCTTCATGAAAAGAAGTATCAGGATAATTTTTCTATCACTTACTTGTCTCCAGGTTCTCGTTGGGAGAGTCTCCTATTGTCACAAAGAGTCAGTTAGGAAAAGAAAATTCCTGAACACCCAGCCATGCAGGTCCTGTCTGGCAATTCTCCATGGTTTTAAGGTTCTCTCACTCTTATGCATGGTCGGGGAGGAGAAATTTTCCCTTCTACTCCTCTTGAGTTCTTGTGGCTGCACTAATAATAAAATTGACACAAAGCTGATTGATGGGAGAAAAGAGAAACTGATTTTAACTTGGGCACATGGAGATCTTACAGAAATGGGGCCTAAGAAGTAGTCAAAGCATGCAGCTTTTATGCTTTTTGGACAAAGAAGCAATAATGTGTAAGGAATTTAACAGGACTAAGAAACTTAGGATTTGGAAGCTTAATGAGTGACCAGTCTAAACAGAATTGGACCTGGGGTAGTACATTAGAAGAATCACTACCTAGCTGGGTAACATGGACAAGTTGGTGAATTTCAGTAGGGGTCTGTGACAGAAAGACCAGGAAGGAGGTGACTCAACAATACGCCAGATTTCTTCCAACTCTAAAAATTCTGCGATTCTACATGTAGCCCTACCTAAACAGCTAGAATCAAAATACTCTTCCAGGGACTTCCCTGGCGTCCAGTGGTTAAGAATCCGCCTGCCAATGCAGGGGACATGGGTTCAGTCCCTGATCCAGGAAAATCCCACCTGCCACAGAGCAACTAAGCCCATGCACTGCAATTACTGAAGTCCAAGTGCCCTAGAGCCTGTGCTCCATAAAAGAGAAGCCACCACAATGAGAAGACCCTGCGCCACAACGAGAGAGCAACCTCTGCCCACTGCAACCAGAGAACGCCTGCACACGGCAATGAAGGCCAAGCACAGACCAAAATTAAATAATTAGTTAATTAATTAACTGCAGTCCATGAAACTAAAAGATGCTTGCTCCTTGGAAGAAAAGCTATGACAAACCTAGACAGCATATTAAAAAGCAGAGACATTACTTTACCAAGAAAGGGATGTCTAGTCAAAGCTATGGTTTTTCCAGTGGTCATGTATGGATGTGAGAGTTAGACTATAGAGAAAGCTGAGCCCGAAGAATTGATGCTTTTGAACTGTGGTGTTGGAGAAGACTCTTGAGAGTCCCTTGGACTGCAAGGAAATCCAACCAGCCCATCCTAAAGGAAATCGGTCCTGAATATTCATTGGAAGGACTGAAGCTGAAGCTGAAACTCTAATACTTTGGCCACCTGATTCGAAGAACTGACTCATTGGAAAAGTCCCTGATGCTGGGAAAGACTGAAGGTGGGAGGAGAAGGGGACAACAGAGGATAATATAGTTGGATGGCACCACCAATGTGATGGAAATGAGTTTGAGTAGTCTCCAGGAGTTGGGATAAACAGGGAAGCCTGGCATGCTGCAGTCCATGGGGTCGCAAAGAGTTGGATATGACTGAGCAGCTAAACTGAATTAATTAAAGAAAAAAAAAAACCTCTTCCAAGTAAAAATATATGACATACCTAACTACAAGATGTTTGATATCTTACAAACTTTTTAAAGAATGAAATTGCATCCTATTCAGGTGATGCTAAAGACAATGGAAACCAAAACGTCATTTTCAAATGCCATAACCTAGAGTTCCTCTAAAAGATTCCCAGGAGAAATGTAGAAGTACTTTTTCTCATTATACAGACCATCATCCTGAAGTCTTACACATACAGTTTGGAATACTTGCCTTCAAGAATCCCGAGCTAATTTATATTACTTTTTAAAGTACCTTTCTTTGTGCCAAGTCACAGTGAGAAACAGTGAAAATAAATGCCTTTAAAACTTTACAGAACTTAAGTGTTTCTAAGAACAGCCTCACTTTCAGCCCATTCTGTCCAAAAGTACAGTACATTTCATCGTAATTATTGCTTCACAGTGGGATTCGTCAAGCATTTATTTTAAATAAGCTCTTTTGTGGCATGATAAATGAAATTTTATATATAAACCACTATCTTTACACAACTTTTCCGAAACATAAAACAATAATGTGTGCATATGTGCATGCTAAGTCGCTTCAGTCATGTCCAGCTCTTTGCGACTCTATGCACTGTAACCCACCAGGCTCCTCTGTTCATGGGATTCTTCAGGCAAAAGTATTGGAGTGGATTGCCATGACCTCCTCCAGGGGATCTTCCCTATCCAGGGATCAAACTTGTGCCTCCTGCAGCTGCTACATTGCAGGTGGATTCTTTACCACTGAACCACTGGGGAAGCCCAAAACTGTAACAGCTGGTATTTGTTCAATGCTTATTTGGTAACAGCCTATATCCCTGGTGTGTTTTGGCTTATTAATCTTAAGAAGAACCTCCCAAGCCAGGTACTATTTTTCCCCACTTTCCCTGTGAAAAAAGTAGGTTCATGTTGGTTGAGTAAATTTGAGTTCACACACAAAAAAAATATAGAGTCAGGAATCCAGAGTCTGCACTATTATATAAAATAAAGTGCCTACAACAACCGAATCCAAGATACAGCAGGTGGTAAATCGAAAGCTAAGATCAACAACTGACTGAACATTCTCTTCAGGCTCCCCATGATGTTAAATCATTGGGATTATCTATCTTGATCTTTGAGGTCTACCTTAATCGGATTGAAATTTTAAAGTTAAAAGATAGTATCACCCTGGGACCTCCTTGGTGGTCCAACGGTTAGGAATCTGCCTTGTAATACAAGGGAAGCAGATTTGATGCCTTGTCGGGGGAACTAAGATCCCACATATCACAGGGCATCCAAGCCAGAGTGCAGTGACCACTGAACTCACACGCCCCACCAACAGGTCCCACAGGCTGCAACCAAGACCCAACGCAGCCAGACATTGAGACAGATAAACCGCGTCAGCCTGCAAGACCCAGGGAGACCCCATTACTTCACAGTTTCTCATGCTGCGGTCATTTCCATATCATGTGTACGCTTTTTGCCATATTCTCGTATCACTCAAACTATTATTCACTTAATGCGTGTGTGCATGCTAAATCGCTTCAGTCGTGTCCGACTCTTTGCGACCCTGTGGACTGTCGGCATCAGGCTCCTTACTTTGATTTAAAGCATCTACTTTATGTCAAAGAGTTATACAATATTTGAATTGATTAGTTTGGTGTTCTAGCTGTATTTTTTTTCAACTACTTTAAATATATAGCCACCTAAACTTTAAAAACCATTTGTATATCTCCCAAGATTATTTCTTGTTATATTTTTGGCAATACACATCACAATAGGAACATGCTACGATCGAAAACCTGAGGCTTCTGGAACTATGATAGAGATAAAAGATAGCAACAGTAAGGTCATTATTGGCTGCTGTCAGGAACCTTGTACTTAGAGAATGTCTTTACCAATAGACACAAGTGCAAGTACAAATTCAACCCACCCATCTGTGGCTTTTAAACCCTGCTTAACTGTCATGAAGAACTGTGAAGAAATAAATATGGTTCCAGAGCACAGTTTTTGTGATCCTCTAAGATATGGTTTGCCCTTACATTAAACATAACACTGCATAGCTTTTAGAATTAGATCTTATTAAGCTCTACCCACCCCCCATTAGAATTTTTTTTCTAATTGTCAGATATTTGAGTTGACTTTGGAAGGGAAACTTCCCACTATGTTATAGAGGACAGGATTTCAAGGTCTTCACTAATCTGGGAACTAAGTTATTGACACGCGGCACCTCTGTACTTCTGTAAAAAGAAATTCCCATAAAAGAAATGGATTTTATCATAGCGTGCCATCCCAGTGACAGGAACATACAGGCATGAAGCCAGCAACTACGGCCAAATTCCATTCACTCATTTTTCCTTTCATCCTTATAGCATCAGGCTTATTCTTACATCTTAGAGTCTTGAGAACTGATTAATCCCTCAGAAGAAAAAGGTGATGAGCCAGAAAAATAGATGAATCAGTAGTTAGTATTGACAGCTTTGAGACCACAATACATTTCCTGTGGACCTTGCAGGCAGTCTTAGAATATACTGAGGAAGCAGGAGAAAGACATACGGGGTGGGGAGCAGGTACTAGGGAAAGCATCTGATGGTTTTCTCTATAATTGTTACCCTTATTTCATGTAGAAAAAGGAGATTTAGACTCTAATAATGGAGAAAGGAACTACACAACCTTGTAATTTTGTCACATACACTACCATTTTACTCTGTTCAAAGAGATAAATAGCATCATAACACTCAAATCATGTAGGCTTGAATTTATGTTAGGGAGGTAAGCATGCCCACTGATATTTCCATAAGAAGTTTAATTTCCATTTGGCCTCTCTTTACAAAACCACAGAATTTGGTTTTTGGTTTTTGGTTTTGGTTTTTGTTCCTTAAACGAAGTGTCTTTAGTGTACATTAAAAGCATCTTCAAAACAGTCACCTTTTGTTTTCAAGTCAGCCCATGAGCCCTCTTAAAGAGTAAACTAAAGGGTGTTTAAAATAACTACTCATCCAATTGGCCTATAAATCACATGAGATAGGCAAGATAAAGAACTTTGGGATTTCAGAGAGAGAGTCTCTGAAATTATGAAAAAACAATGTAACTCGATGGGGAGGTTGGACTATAGTCCTACAGTGCCATGATGTCAAATGTTAGCCCACAGATGTGGGTTTCTCCACCTGCCTAGAGTTTTGGAAAATTCAGTTAATTAGGAGAAGGCAATGGCACCCCACTCCAGTACTCTTGCCTGGAAAATCCCATGGATGGAGGAACCTGGTGGGCTGCAGTCCATGGGGCTGCTGAGTCGGACACGACTGAACGACTTCACTTTCTCTTTTCATTTTCATGCATTGGAGAAGGAAATGGCAACCCACTCCAGTGTTCTTGCCTGGAGAATCCCAGGGATGGGGTGGCCTGGTGGGCTGCCGTCTATGGGGTCACACAGAGTCGTACACGACTGAAGTGACATAGCATAGCATAGCATAGCTGCATTTAGCAATCGGGAGAGCACACAGAAAAGTGTGGGTTTCCCACTACACTACCCTCCAGAAGGTCAAAGGGAGGAAAACAGGGGAAGCGGAGAGGGGCAGGGGGTGGTGTTAAGCCCAGCTGATGACAGAATTAAGAGAGCGCTGGGAAATCCCAAGTTCCCCTGTTAATAGCCGAACCAGCATTTGTATTGCCATGACCCTTCTTAGAAGGTGGGTAATGTCCATGAGCAACATGTTGCAGGAGAGATGAGACGGGTCAACTTCTTCATGCTTCCAGACACCACTCAAACTTTTCAGACACATTAGAAGCCAACTCGGAAGCTATCTTTCCAGAGTTTCTGGAAGGTTGTTTAAGTACAAGTTTGGAATACACATGAATGCTGCTGCTAAGTCACTTCAGTCGTGTCCGACTCTGTGCGACCCCATAGACGGCAGCCCACCAGGTTCCGCTGTCCATGGAATTCTCCAGGCAAGAACACTGGAGTGGGTTGCCATTTCCTTCTCCAATACATATGAATGTGCAACAACAAATGTTGAGACATAGCATAGCTTTCATTTCTTTTAATCAACTTAAATACAGGTAGCATCTGCAAAGCCAACCACAGTCACCATCCAGAGGCTCACCATGACAGGGTGGGAATTATTGAGCCTGACGCCCTGAACAGGGAGGATGGGGGTAAGGGACCCACCCTTGCTCCCAGGGTCCTCTACAGACATCCCTGTGAGAAGTTCCTTGTCCCAGAAAGGAAAGTGGACTGCTGCTCCCATCCGTGTTCAGTGGCCAATCCCACGGGTGAGCCCTTATGGGCTGTGATTCAGAAGGGTGCTAGACAGCTATTGAACCAGTGGCCTCAGTATGTTCAGCAGGGTGAGCTCATTAATTGAGCCAATCAGGTACCAGGACAGGGAACTGGAAGAAGATATTGGAAACCTATGGCCAAGTGGCTATAAGAAAGAATAGATAGTAAATAAAATAATTTGCAGGGAGTACATGTGTGAAGAACATATCTAGAAGGATGCAAACCAGACATCCATACTGACCTTCCATGAGGTGGATGGGGAGACCGTGAGCTCTGCTCAAGTTTTCTACAGCAAGCCTGCACTGCTGTCATAATTATTAAAAGTTTCTAAATAAAATATTTATAAACATTAAATATATGATATTTATATAATATATGCTACATGTAGGAATATGTGCATAGACAAAAGCTTATCTCTGGGTGGTGGAATAGTGGGTAATTGTTTTCTTCTTTATAATTGTCTGTATCCTCCAACTTCTCTACTTCTATTGTCTGGGAAAAAATAAGAAACATTAACAATAAGTTCAAAGGTACATTTTGTATCTTAAATCATCTCTGAACTACATCCTCTCACTGCTAAAAATTTTGATTAAAACAGAAAGCACCCATTTGTCTCCCCTTGCCCCACTCCAGTGCTTTTCCAATCTTGTGTCCCCCTGCAACATGTCATCACTCACAGCTATCCGCCTCGTGACATCTGCAGACAGGGCCAATGAGTGACAACTTTCAAACAGAAGCCCTGCATCAAGACTGGCTCAGAAGTAAACATTTAAAGGCATCTGACTCCTGGCCATCATCGGGCTCTGTTCCTAGTCCCCAGTGACCAAGCCACTGTGTTCAGATCAGGACTCAAAGCATCAGAGATCAGATCAGTCGCTCAGTTGTGTCCGACTCTGCGATCCCATGAATCGCAGCACACCAGGACTCCCTGTCCATCACCAACTCCCGGAGCTCACTGAGATTCACATCCATCGAGTCAGTGATGCCATCCAGCCATCTCATCCTCTGTCGTCCCCTTCTCCTCTTGTCCTCAATCCCTCCCAACATCAGAGTCTTCTCCAATGAGTCAACTCTTCGCATGAGGTGGCCAAAATACTGGAGTTTCAGCTTTAGCATCATTCCTTCCAAAGAAATCCCAGGGCTGATCTCCTTCAGAATGGACTGGTTGGATCTCTTACAGTCCAAGGCACTCTCAAGAGTCTTCTCCAACACCACAGTTCAAAAGCATCAATTCTTTGGCACTCAGCCTTCTTCACAGTCCAACTATCACATCCATACATGACCACAGGAAAAACCATAGCCTTGACTAGGTGAACCTTTGTTGGCAAAGTAATGTCTCTGCTTTTGAATATGCTATCTAGGTTGCTCATAACTTTCCTTCCAAGGAGTAAGTGTCTTTTAATGTCATGGCTGCAGTCACCATCTGCAGTGATTTTGGAGCCCAGAAAAACAAAGTCTGACACTGTTTCCACTGTTTCCCCATCTATTTCCCATAAAGTGATGGGACCAGATGCCATGATGTCTGTTTTCTGAATGTTGAGCTTTAAGCCAACCTTTTCACTCTCCACTTTCACTTTCCTCAAGAGGCTTTTTAGTTCCTCTTCACTTTCTGCCATAAGGGTGGTGTCATCTGCATATCTGAGGTTATTGATATTTCTCCCGGCAATCTTGATTCCAACTTGTGTCTCTTCCAGTCCAGTGTTTCTCATGAAGTACTCTGCATATAAGTTAAATAAGCAGGGTGACAATATACAGCCTTGACGTACTCCTTTTCCTATTTGGAACCAGTCTGTTGTTCCATGTCCAGTTCTAACTGTTGCTTCCTGACCTGCATACAAGTTTCTCAGGAGGCAGATCAGGTGGTCTGGTATTCCCATCTCTTTCAGAATTTCCCACAGTTTATTGTGATCCACACAGTCAAAGGCTTTGGCATAGTCAAGAAAGCAGAAGTAGATGTTTTTCTGGAACTCTCTTGCTTTTTCCATGATCCAGTGGATGTTGGCAATTTGATCTCTGGTTCCTCTGCCTTTTCTAGAGCCAGCTTGAACATCAGGAAGTTCACGGTTCACATATTGCTGAAGCCTGGCTTGGAGAATTTTGAGCATTACTTTACTAGCGTGTGAGATGAGTGCAATTGTGCTATAGTTTGAGCATTCTTTGGCATTGCCTTTCTTTGGGATTGGAATGAAAACTGACCTTTTCCAGTCCTGTGGCCACTGCTGAGTTTTCCAAATTTGCTGGCATATTGAGTGCAGCACTTTCACAGCATCCTCTTTCAGGATTTGGAATAGCTCCACTGGAATTCCATCACCTCCACTAGCTTTGTTCGTAGTGATGCTTTCTAAGGCCCACTTGACTTCACATTCCAGGATGTCTGGCTCTAGGTCAGTGATCACACCATCATGATTATCTGGGTCTTGAAGATCTTTTTTGTACAGTTCTTCTGTGTATTCTTGCCATCTCTTCTTAATATTTTCTGCTTCTGTTAGGTCCATACCATTTCTGTCCTTTATCGAGCCGATCTTTGCATGAAATGTTCCTTTGGTATCTCTGATTTTCTTGAAGAGATCCCTAGTCTTTCCCATTCTGTTGTTTTCCTCTACTTCTTTGCATTGATCGCTGAAGAAGGCTTTCTTATCTCTTCTTGCTATTCTTTGGAACTCTGCATTCAGATGTTTATATCTTTCCTTTTCTCCTTTGCTTTTCGCTTCTCTTCTTTTCACAGCTATTTGTAAGGCCTCCCCAGACAGCCATTTTGCTTTTTTTCATTTCCTTTCCATGGGGATGGTCTTGATCCCTGTCTCCTGTACAATGTCACGAACCTCAGTCCATAGTTCTTCAGGCACTCTATCTATCAGATCTAGGCCTTTAAATCTATTTCTCACTTCCACTGTATAATCATAAGGGATTTGATTTAGGTCATACCTGAATGGTCTAGTGGTTTTCCCTACTTTCTTCAATTACAGTCTGAATTTGGCAATAAGGAGTTCAAGGTCTGAGCCACAGTCAACTCCTGGTCTTGTTTTTGCTGACTGTATAGAGCTTCTCCATCTTTGGCGGCAAAGAATATAATTGATCTGATTTTGGTGTTGACCATTTGGTGATGTCCATGTATAGAATCTTCTCTTGTGTTGTTGGAAGAGGGTGTTTCTTATGACTAGTGCATTTTCTTGGCAAAACTCTGTTAGTCTTTGCCCTGCTTCATTCCGTATTCCAAGGCCAAATTTGCCTGTTACTCCAGGTGTTTCTTGACTTCCTACTTTTGCATTCCAGTCCCGTATAATGAAAAGGACATCTTTTTTGGGTATTAGTTCTAAAAGGTCTTGTAGTCTTCATAGGACCGTTCAACTTGAGCTTCTTCAGCGTTACTGGTTGGGGCGTCATTAAGTTATTAGTTACTAGTTGGGGCGTCACTAGTTACCGCGTCACTAAGCGCGGCGGCGGCGGCTGCGACCGGCGCACTAAGCGCTGCGGCGGCGGCGGCGGCGGCTGCGACCGGCGCACTAAGCGCGGCGGCGGCTGCGACCGGCGCACTAAGCGTGGCCGAGAGGCGCTATCCCATGACCGAGGTCAGGGGCAGAAGCTGGGAGGACCCCATGCCCAAAGGGCGGCGATGGGGAGGAGCTACCCCCACGCCACCACACCTGGGGCCAGAGGCGAGGCCGGGAGGACCAACCCCATGTGCAAGGAGGCTGTGTGGGTGCAGGAGGGCCTAGATGCGCTATTGCACGTCCGAGGTCAGGAAGGGCGGCAGTGAGGAGATACCCCTCCTCCAAGGTCAGGAAGGGCGGCGGTGAGGAGAGACCCCTCGTCCAAGGTAAGGTGCCATGGCTATGCTTTGCTGGAGCAGCCGTGAAGAGATATCCCATGCCCAAGGTAAGAGAAACCCAAGTAAGACGGTAGGTGTTGCAAGAGGGCATCAGAGGGCAAACACACTGAAACCATACTCACAGAAAACTAGTCAATCTAATCACACTAAGGACCACAACCTTGTCTAACTCAATGAAACTAAGCCATGCCCGTGGGGCAACCCAGGATGGGCGGGTCATGGTGGAGAGATCTGACAGGATGTGGTCCTCTGGAGAAGGGAATGGCAAACCACTTCAGCATTCTTGCCTTGAGAACCCCATGAACAGTATGAAAAGGCAAAATGATAGGATACTGAAAGAGAAACTCCCCAGGTCAGTAGGGGCCCAATATGCTACTGGAGATCAGTGGAGAAATAACTCCAGAAAGAATGAAGGGATGGAGCCAAAGCAAAAAGAATACCCAGCTGTGAATGTGTCCGGTGATAGAAGCAAGGTCCGATGCTGTAAAGAGCAACATTGCATAGGAATCTGGAATGTCAGGTCCATGAATCAAGGCAAATTGGAAGTGGTCAAACAAGAGATGGCCAGAGTGAATGTCGACATTCTAGGAATCAGCGAACTCAAATGGACTGGAATGGGTGAATTTAACTCAGAGGACCATTATATCTACTACTGCGGGCAGGAATCCCTCAGAAGAAATGGAGTGGCCATCATGGTCAACAAAAGAGTCCGAAATGCAGTACTTGGATACAATCTCAAAAACGACAGAATGATCTCTATTTGTTTCCAAGGCAAACCATTCAATGTCACAGTAATCCAAGTCTATGCCCCAACGAGTAGCGCTGAAGAAGCTGAAGTTGAACGGTTCTATGAAGACCTACAAGACTCAAAGCATAAGTCCTACCAAAGATGACTACAGACCAACAGGTGAAGAGCAAATCCTCCCCGGGATGAGTCTGATTCTGTGAGAGCCCCCAGTCAGGGGTTGTTGGAGTTTCAAATGGCTTTATCTACAGTAGATTCTTGGTAAAGAGTATATGATAAGCTTGAGCTAGATAATATGTATATGATAAGTATATGATAAGCTGAAACTCCCAATACTTTGGCCACTTGATGCGAAGAGCTGAGTCATTGGAAAAGACCCTAATGCTGGGAAAGACCGAGGGCAGGAAGAGAAGGGGACGACAGAGGATGAGATGGCTGGATGGCATCACCGCCTCAATAGACACGAGCAAACTCCGGGAGATAGTGAAGAACAGGGAAGCCTTGTGTGCTGCAGTCCATGGGGTCGCAAAGAGTCGGACACAACTGAGCGACTGAACGACAAAAGATAATATGGCTGACCCATCCACTACCCTCATTCATGAAACCTGTCCCTGAGCTTGTCCTAAATCCTACAAACTTCTGACACTTGTTCTTGGTGTAAAACATGGCTGATGGGTTCTTGGGAAAATGCTCCCCAAACTCTTTAACACAGAAAAATTCATATATGCTAAGACCTAATAACAGAGTATTATAGTAAATATATACCAAATAACAGAAACATACAACCACAATAGTTTCTGCACAAAGGGACTTGGTGAAATGCGTCTCATCACATTAAGGATGTAGGACGCAAAGAAAGGATGGAAACACACACGCGCGCTCACTCCAAGCAAAGAAAGGCAGCTGGATGACCCTGTGACGCAGGAATCGTGCCCTGTGGCCCCATACCCCCTCTACCTGCAGTCTCTTTGGATCATAAAAAGTGGGCTGCGTTCATGTCCCAGGGGCTGTGGCCAGGTCATGTCCAGACAATGGAGACAACAAATTATTTGCATCTAAGTGCAAAGGGTACAGTCCAAATATTTTAAAAATCTAAAGAGCAGTGCTATCTGGCAGAAGCGATTCCCCATCTTGTGCCCTCCCCATCTATTCTCTTACCCTGGAGCTGGAAAAGGAAGGCAGAGAGGTGAAGAGGAAGGGAGGGACCCAAAAAAGCCTGGCTTTGGGCTCTGCTCCCAGAAGAGAAGGTGTTGAAGGCTGCTGGTGGAGACCCAGATGGATTAGAAATCCCGGAGTGGAAAGAACCGAGCCTCACCTGTCCCACCTGGGGCCCTGGGCATCTTCTACTTTGTCCCTTGTGCCACAAAGCCCAGGAAGTAACCACACAGGGAGAGCAGCAAGAATGGTCGGGAACTGAGGGGGTCTGCACAGTCCCCACAACCCTTCCAGAGGTCCAGAAAGGCAAGAGAAAGAGAACCGTGCTTTCAAAGAGCCTCCAAAATGAGTGGTCCACTCAGAGCCCTCTTCCCTATGATTTCAATGCTTCTTATGACACCACAAGATTGGGAGACACCATGGTAAGTGTTCTCCCATTCCAGCTCAAAGAGGGTTTTATCCCTAGTGACTGAGAATTGACCAGGTCCTGGAAGATCCAGGAAGATCCCAAGGGACCACTACAGGGTCTGAGGTTATTATTACTTTGCTTGGGCACCTTCTGGGACAGTCAGAGACTGTCACAGGGGCAGGAGATCTCCTGACACTCACGGGTGGGCAGGAACCCCCAGGGGAGCCAGGCTCACCATCCCACCATTCCTTCCTGGACTGTTGGCCCTGCTACTGGCACTTCAGCTGGAAAGGGATTGAACAGGAACCCAGAGGGTGTGTGCAGTAGGTTCCAGGCCAACTGAGAGACTGTGGACAGGTAAGTTACCGTCTCTGAACCTCACTTTTCTTGACAATTGGAAGGGACACAGTCCCACAGACCCCGGGGCCTTGGTGAACCACACAGAAGGCCTCAATAAATGGCAACTAGTATTTCCCACCCCAGACACCAGTTGGAATTCTCTGTATCTTTGCCACAAAATCCTTACAAAGATCGTCAAAGTAGCAAAGTGTTTGGCCAAACACTATTTCACTTATGCCCATGGCTTCCTCTCTCCTCAAGTCTGCGTTGAACAAATCTGCACATACTTGCCTTAGAAATACATAGGAAATGTATGAGAAAATATTTTTAGAGACTTACCTCAAAAAGTGCTTAATAATTTTGATCTTACTGCTTACCAGGCATTTTGCAGGTGTTTTACAGACATAATCTTATGATCCTAAGGGGTCCTCATGTTATAAATGAGGACAAGAAGGTAAGTATTATCACCTGTGTTTTACATGTATGTAAACTGAGGCCATTAAATCACAGGAAGTTGTCATTAAAAACAACAACAATCATAGGTAGTATTTGTTAAATATTTATTATATACCAGACACTATTTTCTTTATATACAAATTAAATAGATATATAAATATACTTGTGTGCCGGGCACATACTAAGCATTAAATGTGTGTTAAAAACTTAATATTATCAGGAATTTTCACTTAATCTCCTCAACACTGCTCAACCACTCAACACTGCCCACTGTAAGAAGTGGGTACTCTTATCTCACGGGAAATCAGGACATAGAGAGATAAAACAAATTGCCAGGATCTCATGGGTCCTGAGGGGTGGAACAGAGATTTGAACCTATAGAGCCACATCTCAGCTATCACAATCTTTTGCTCACAGCTGGGAAATGGTAAAGGTAGAATCTGAACCCCAATATCTGACTCACATCTCCTGACCATCTCAGTAATTTGCAAGTTAAAGGCAGAATCTGAACCCCAACATCTGTCTGATCTCACATCTCCTGGCCATCTCGATAATTTGCAAGTTAAAGGTAGAATCTGAACCCCAACATCTGTCTGATCTCACATCTCCTGGCCATCTCGATAATTTGCAAGTTAAAGGTAGACTCTGAACCCCAACATCTGTCTGATCTCACATCTCCTGGCCATCTCGTAATTTGCAAGAGTCAGAACTCATTTACCTAGAGAGAGCTTGGTCAGCCTCTTTGTTCTGCATGCAAGCTGAGTGCATGCTGACACCTTCCTCTCCCCAGGCCCTCTGGAATGTCTGTCTGCTTTGTCCAAATCTGAAGGTGGCAACTTTGTGCCAGACAGACAAGCAAGGTAAGGCAGGCAGTTAAGGTACCATGAATAACAATATCCATGGCCATCAAACCCTAGAGTAATGGTGCTTGCCAAAATTCAGACATCCGTGGGACTTCCCTGGTGGTCCAGTGGCTAAGACTCCAAGCTCCCAATGAAGGGGGCCAGGGTTCAATCCCTGGTTAGGGAACTAGATCCCATGTGCCACAACTAAGACCCAGTGCAGCCAAATCATAAATAAAGTTATTTTTAAAAAACTTAAAAATTCAGACATCCTAATATCTAAAGCCCACTTAATTTGCTCTCCTAATGGGGCATGTGAACCCTCCCTCCTCCAAACTCTCAGAGCATTTATTGAACTCTCTCATGGAATTTCTCTCATCCTGGTATACATTATGGTTATTTAAGAACTTCTCAACCTTTGTGGGCTTCTCTGGTGGCTCAGATGATAAAGAATCTGCCTGCAATGCAGGAGACTGAGATTCAATCCCTGGGTCAAGAACCTCCCCTGGAGCAGAGAATGGCTACCCAATCCAATATTCTTGCCTGGAGAATTCCATGAAAGAGGAGCCTGGTGGGCTACAGTCCATGGGGTTGCAAAAAGTCAGACAAGACCAAGGAACTAACAATTTCAACCCTTCTAGAGTTAAATGCCCTGAGAACTATATGGTTAAAAAACAGATCTGGCTGCTGTGTAAGAAACATCTCCAAATAACAATGGCTTTAAAGAGATGGGAGTTCTTTTCTCTCTCATGTAATGCTGCAGGGGCAGTGTGGGGGCTGGAGGGCAGCTCTGCTCCGCTGTGTCAGGCAGGGATCCAGGCACCTGCCATCTGTGACTGTCCATCCTCAAGAGCATTGCCTTTATCTGTCTACAATAGCTCTACATCTTGTCTACACTCCAACCAGTAAGAAGGGGGAACTGTGGCAAGGAAAAGAGAAGTCCCTCCCTTCTAAAGGCAGAACCGAGTTAAAAGTTCTTTCATTATCATGACTCAAGGAGCTCAAATCCAGGTTGTTGCTCTGTGACAACCCAGAGGGGTGGGATGGGGTGGGAGGGAAACTCCAGAGGGAGGGGACATATGTATACCTGTGGCTGATGCATGTGGATATATGGCAAAAACCAATACAATACTGTAAAGAAATTTTTATCTTCCAATTAAAAATAACTTTTTTAAAAAGCTCTTTCCCTGGCAAAGAAAGAGAGAGCCTGTAGGAAAAGAAAATGAACATCGCAAGGGACCATGTCTTAGGAAATACATTCAAAACGATGTTGTGTGCGTGCAGACAACATTTCTTCATCCATCAAATATGTGTAAAATGCTACCATATGTCAGACACTGAGCTAACCCCTGGGAGTTCAATGGAAGGCGTTTACAAGCAATGGGTGAATAAATGAATGAGCCCTTTTATGGAAGAGCAATCTGGAGGAAAGACCATGAAAATTTCATGAGGGCAAATAATTTAAAATATGGACACAAGTAATTTCTTCCCACAGTAGGTCATAGATAAAAACAGACATATTTAAAGCTGAATTTTCCATGACTTGCTGAAAAATATGGAAAATCAATTATAAAGAAAGTGAACAAATAGACCTGATTTATTGGGCTATGCTGCCACTAGCAAAATATATTACGGAGTCTCAATCTTGAGTTTTTATTTTAATGACTTTTTCTGTGTTTTGCTCTGAAGCACATTTTTGCTTTTTCCCTATAGAAAATATACAACAACAACAACAACAAAAAGACAAAAAAATGGTCACTCACTTCACTTAGATAAATATACAGGTCTAAAACCAAATTCTTTCTGTGTCTTCTATAAGATAAACATTCGAGGAGTTCCTGGGAGAGGAACCAAAAGTTCAACTCCGATTTATTATTATTTCTAAAATATATATACATATATATAGGCTTTAATAATAATGTCAGTTGGGCTGCCACTGGAAGGCATTATCATTTTCAGCCACAGACATCACCAACCTGGCTTATCTCATTTCCCAAATTCCATTAAGATAGAACTTCCCAGATGGTGCCATCAACCCTCCACCTCTCCCCACCATGAAAAAGTCCAACAAATGATTTGCACTTAGCATTTTAACCAAAATGTGAGTAGTAGTATGAATAGTAATATTAAAGAGAGAAATCTTAAAATTCAAATGTAGAAGAGATGGATGATAATTCTGAAGTGGATTAAAATGAAGCTGTATTTAATTAGAATAAATTTTTCTGTGCTCAGGCTTTAGGTTTCAAAGAGGTAGAGGTGAGCCCTAGGAATCTGTATTTTCTTCCCTAGTGTTGCTAACGTATGATGTTTTTCTCCGCATACATTGCTTCTGAGAACCTGACTTCATTTCTCCTTCCTCTCCTTGGCACCTAGACACACCCTACTTATTCAGTGTGCTGTTTCTAGGAGGGCAGCCGCTGTGCCTATTCTAGCATCTTCCTTCCACCTGCATTAGGCTTGACTGAAAGGAATAACTCATAAGCATTAAATAAAAGCTACTCATCTGGAGGAAGCAGAGTATTGTGTCTTTGAATTTTGCGATTATCATCTTCTGTGACTTAATTGCATGTTTATTTATTCTGCTATGGTAGTAAAGCATTTGCTAGTGTGTGTGGCAAACAGTTATTATTTGTTTAGGACTTACTATAAGAAGGCACAATCCTAAGTCCTCTGAGGACTATGGAGACTCATTCATTTATTTAAAATGCTTATGGGGCTCCCCTGGTGGCTCACTGGTAAAGAATCCGCCTACCAAGGCAGGAGATACGGGAGGATCCTACACGCCAGGCTGCAGAGCAACTGAGCCCATGTGCCACAACTTCTGAGCCTGTGCTCTAGAGCCCTGGAGCCACAACTACTGAGCCCACCCACCGCAACCACTGAAGCCCACCTGCCCTAGAGCCTGTGCTCCACAATCAGAGAAGCCACTGCAGGGAGAAGCCTGTGCCCCGCAACTAGGGAGTCGCCTCGCTCTCTGCAAGCAGAGAAAAGCCCATGCGGCAACAAAGACCCCACCCAGCCAGAAGGGAAAATAAATACGCAAAATTATTTTTCAGAAATGCTTATAGGAATTCCCTGGTGGTCCAGGGGTTAAGACTCCGTGCTCCCAAATGCAGGGGGCATGGGTTTGACCCCTGATCAGGGAACTAAGATCCCACATGCTGTGGGATGTGGCCCAAAATTTAAAAGATTAATAATGTACCAGTATCAGTTTATTAATTGTAACAAATGAATCATACCAGTGTAAGATGCTAATAATAATGGGAACTGAGTGCTGGGTATAAGGGAATACTACACCATCTTCTCAGGTTTTCTGAGATCTCCTACATCCTCTCCCCAGCATGATATTTTTCAGTAGCTTCCCCTGCCCAACCTTGGCAGAAAATGCGAGGTGTATTCATTTGAATGAGTATAAAAAGATGGCAAAATGGCTGTCTGGGGAGGCCTTACAAATAGCTGTGAAAAGAAGAGAAGCGAAAAACAAAGGAGCAAAGGAAAGATATAAGCATCTGAATGCAGAGTTCCAAAGAATAGCAAGAAGAGATAAGAAAGCCTTCTTCAGTGATCAATGCAAAGAAATAGAGGAAAACAACAGAATGGGAAAGACTAGGGATCTCTTCAAGAAAATCAGAGATACCAAAGGAACATTTCATGCAAAGATTGGCTGGATAAAGGACAGAAATGGTATGGACCTAACAGAAGCAGAAGATATTAAGAAGAGGTGGCAAGAATACACAGAAGAACTGTACAAAAAAGCTCTTCACGACCCAGATAATCACGATGGTGTGGTCACTGACCTAGAGCCAGACATCCTGGAATGTGAACTCAAGTGGGCCTTAGAAAGCATCACTACGAACAAAGCTAGTGGAGGTGATGGAATTCCAGTGGAGCTATTTCAAATCCTAAAAGATGATGCTGTGAAAGTGCTGCACTCAATATGCCAGCAAATTTGGAAAACTCAGCAGTGGCCACAGGACTGGAAAAGGTCAGTTTTCATTCCAATCCCAAAGAAAGGCAATGCCAAAGAATGCTCAAACTACCGCACAATTGCCATCATCTCACACGCTAGTAAAGTAATGCTCAAAATTCTCCAAGCCAGGCTTCAGCAATATGTGAACCGTGAACTTCCTGATGTTCAAGCTGGTTTTAGAAAAGGCAGAAGAACCAGAGATCAAATTGCCAACATCCACTGGATCATGGAAAAAGCAAGAGAGTTCCAGAAAAACATCTATTTCTGCTTTCTTGACTATGCCAAAGCCTTTGACTGTGTGGATCACAATAAACTGTGGGAAATTCTGAAAGAGATGGGAATACCAGACCACCTGATCTGTCTCTTGAGAAATTTGTATGCAGGTCAGGAAGCAACAGCTAGAACTGGACATGGAACAACAGACTGGTTCCAAGTAGGAAAAGGAGTACGTCAAGGCTGTATATTGTCACCCTGTTTATTTAACTTATATGCAGAGTACATCATGAGAGATGCTGGGCTAGAAGAAATACAAGTTGGAATCAAGATTGCTGGGAGAAATATCAATAACCTCAGATATGCAGATGACACCACCCTTATGGCAGAAAGTGAAGAGGAACTAAAAAGCCTCTTGATGAAAGTGAAAGTGGAGAGTGAAAAAGTTGGCTTAAAGCTCAACATTCAGAAAACGAAGATCATGGCATCTGGTTCCATCACTTCATGGGAAATAGATGGGGAAACAGTGGAAACAGTGTCAGACTTTATTTTTCTGGGCTCCAAAATATCTGCAGATGGTGACTGCAGCCATGAAATTAAAAGACGCTTACTCCTTGGAAGGAAAGTTATGACCAACCTAGATAGCATATTCAAAAGCAGAGACATTACTTTGCCAACAAAGGTCCAGCTAGTCAAGGCTATGGTTTTTCCTATGGTCATGTATGGATGTGAGAGTTGGACTGAGAAGAAAGCTGAGCACCAAAGAATTGATGCTTTTTTACTGTGGTGTTGGAGAAGACTCTTGAGAGTCCCTTGGACTACAAGGAGATCCAACCAGTCCATTCTAAAGGAGATTAGCCCTGGGATTTCTTTGGAAGGAATGATGCTAAAGCTGAAACTCCAGTACTTTGGCCACCTCATGTGAAGAGTTGACTGGTTGGAAAAGACTCTGATGCTGGGAGGGATTGGGGGCAGAAAGGAAAGGGGATGACAGAGGATGAGATGTCTGGATGGCATCACTGACTCGATGGATGTGAGTTTGAGTGAACTCCAGGAGTTGGTGATGGACAGGGAGGCCTGGCGTGCTGAGATTCATGGGGTCACAAAGAGTCGGACACGACTGAGCGACTGAACTGAAGTGAAAAAGATGGGGGCACCAGCCCTAGTTGAGGGACAGAGTAAGATACTGAAAATAAGACTGATCTACATATTAATGTTGAAACACTCAGCTCTCCTCCCTGACTCAGAACCCAGGGGAAACCAGTCTTCTGACCCCAAGAAGGAGAATTTAAAATTCTTCTCTGGCCAATTCAAATGAAAAGGCATAAAGACAGGAGAGAGGAGGAATCCCCAATGAAATCATCCTTCCACCCATGGTGAGGCTATCAACAAGCCCAGTCCCACAGGGGTTCTTGGTGTCTCAAGCTTAAAAATCATTATCAGATATTTGAGTAAAATCCTTAACATGAAAGACACAAAAAATAGTAAAAAGCAATATAGAAGAAGTAGGCATTCTAAGAAAAAAGCTTCAATGCCACATTTAATATTCTCAGAGCAATAAGAGAATAGTTTATCTCCATGAAATTAGAACAGGATGCTATAAAAATGGGGCTTCCCTGGTGGCTCAGCTGGTAAAGAATCCTCCTGCAATGCGGGAGACCTGGGTTCAGTCCCTGGGCTGGGAAGATCCCCTGGAGAAGGAAATGGCTACCCACTCTAGTATTCTGGCCTGGAGAATTCCATGGACTGTATAGTCCATGTGGTCACAAAGACTCGGGCATGACTGAGTGACTTTCAGTTTCCCTGAGCACAAAGAATAAAAAAGTAGAAAAAGAAGGAAAAGGGGAGCTCTTGGGAGTTAAAATTTTTAGCAGCCAAAATGAAAAACTCAGAAAACAAAACTCCAAAGGGATGAAAAATATTAGAGAAAGAAGAATAGGAGACCAGTCCAGATCAGATCAGATCAGATCAGTCGCTCAGTCGTGTCCGACTCTTTGCGACCCCATGAACTGCAGCACGCCAGGCCTCCCTATCCATCACCAACTCTCGGAGGTCACTCAGACTCACATTCATCGAGTCAGTGATACCATCCAGCCATCTCATCCTCTGTTGTCCCCTTCTCCTCCTGCCCTCAATCCCCCCCAGCATCAAAGTCTTCTCCAATGAGTCAACTCTTCACATGAGGTGGCCAAAATACTGGAGTTTCAGCTTTAGCATCACTCCTTCCAAAGAAATCCCAGGGCTGATCTTCAGAATGGACCGGTTGGATCTCCTTGCAGTCCAAGGGACTCTCAAGAGTCTTCTCCAACACCACAGTTCAAAAGCATCAATTCTTCGGCGCTCAGCCTTCTTCACAGTCCAGCTCTCACATCCATACATGACCACAGGAAAGACCATAGCCTTGACTAGGCGAACCTTTGTTGGCAAAGTGATGTCTGTGTTTTTGAATACGCTATCTAGGTGTGTCATAACTTTCCTTCCAAGGAGTAAGCGTCTTTTAATTTCATGGCTGCAGTCACCATCTGCAGTGATTTTGGAGCCCAGAAAAATAAAGTCTGACACTGTTTCCACTGTTTCTCCATCTATTTCCCATGTAGTGATGGGACCAGATGCCATGATCTTTGTTTTCTGAATGTTGAGCTTTAAGCCAACCTTTTCACTCTCCACTTTCACTTTCTTCAGGAGGTAGAATAATCGTAGACCAGACCACTCACATTAAGAGGGGCACTCCCAGAGGAGAGAACAGAAAAACCAAAGGGAAGAAAATTAACTTATTTATGTTTCAAGCACATTTTTCAGAATTTAAAGGATGAGTCAGCAGGTTGAAAAGACAACTGACAGTGGATGGAGATAGACGCACATCCAGACAAAGGATCGTGACTTTCTGGAATATGAGAGAAATGGTCTAGCCAAACAGAAGAGTTCCATGCCCTCCTTGCCACTGACTGGCTCAGGACAGGGCATGCAGTGCAATGCTAGCCACTGAGACGTGAAGGGAAATATGCATTACCTTTCCAGGAAAGGTCTCTCAATAACTTACATAGATGCAGGAAGAAAGACTCCCTTCTGATGCTGCTGGATGTTTGGAACTGCCCTAATCATCTTTGAACCACAGCCTAAGAGGACATACATTTAGTAAGTGGAAGAGCTAGGTCTCAAGTCTGCCTCCAAATTCCATGTTCTATTTTTTTTTAATAAATGGTACTGCATTATTACTAGCCAAGCAGCATGTGGGAATCTTAGTTCCCCTTCCAAGGATTGAACCCATGCCCCTTGCAGTGGAAACGTGGAGTCTTAACCACTGGACCACCAGGGAAGTCCCAAATCCCATGTTCCCAAGTTCTTAGCTCACTGTCTATACTGAAAGACTATCCACAGATAACAGCCTGAGGGAAAAATCATATCTCCTATTACAGCACAATTGTTATATATCAAGTGCCTCTAATTAGCTCACGGTACTTTTCTAGAACCTTTGTAACTTGAATTTGTATACTTATTAGTATTAGAAAGTAACTCTAGACCATAAATCCTCGAGTATCAATAACCTGGAAGTTCTAGTAACAGCAGTTATCACTTTAACCTACAACTCATTCAAAATGTCATCTAATAAACAAGTATGATAAGAAGACTTTTTCACTTTCGTTTATTTTCATGCCAGATAGCAGATTCAGATATTAAGTCTCTGGCTGGTTAAAGCAACAGTACTAAAGAGGCCGAAGTCATGAATTTGAACTCCAGGTAAAGTAGTTTAATTATCTTCACCACTGACTTCAATCAGTAGTTTTTCAAACAATGAAGTGTGACTCTAAAACAAGAGGTGAGCTTTATCATGTGACAAAAAATGAAATGAGGTGGTCAAATTGGGGGTGAGGGGTCATCCTAGCCCTGCAAAAAAAAAAAAAAAGCCAGTAGTTAGAAAGAATCTTTAGCAACAAAGGGAAGCTATTGCGCTTTAGGGCTCAGTCTCACTGAACAAAACGATGTTAACTGCTTCCTATGGAGTGATGACACCCGTAAACCAACACCTCTGCCCAGGTCACCCTTCTAGATGTCAAGCCTTCATCAGATCAGATCAGTCGCTCAGTCGTGTCCGACTCTTTGCGACCCCATGAACCGCAGCACGCCAGGCCTCCCTGTCCATCACCAGCTCCCGGAGGTCACTCAGACTCGCATCCATCGAGTCAGTGATGCCATTCAGCCATCTCATCCTCTGTCGTCCCCTTCTCCTCCTGCCCTCAATCCCTCCCAGCATCAGAGTCTTCTCCAATGAGTCAACTCTTCGCATGAGGTGGCCAAAATACTGGAGTTTCAGCTTTAGCATCATTCCTTCTAAAGAAATTCCAGGATTGATCTCCTTCAGAATGGACTGGTTGGATCTTCTTGCAGTCCAAGGGACTCTCAAGAGTCTTCTTCAACACCACAGTTCAAAAGCATCAATTCTTCGGTGCTCAGCCTTCTTCACAGTCCAGCTCTCACATCCATACATGACCACAGGAAAGACCATAGCCTTGACTAGGCGAATCTTTGTTGGTAAAGTAATGTCTCTGCTTTTGAATATGCTATCTAGGTTGGTCATAACTTTCCTTCCAAGGAGCCTTCATAGCCAGCCACAACTCTACAGCTCCTCCTGAAGTTACCATGGCTATCTCAGCCTCATCATAGTGAAAACAGACCTAGACTCTCTCCTTTCCGTCCTGACGAATGGCACCACCATGCAACAAGTTGGGAGACAAACCTTAGAAGCCATTCACAATCACTCCTTGTCCCCCGGCAAAGGTCTGCACAGCCTTCCTTCTCTCTCTGTGTTTCTTCACTTTGACCCTCTCTTTGGCATCCCAGTCTAGGCATCTCTTTCCTGTTCTATTTCAGTGGGCTTCTAAGTAGTCATTCTTTTTCTAGTATCTGCTCTCTCCAATCCCCATAGTTACTAGAGTTATACTAAAAGGCAAGTCTGATGAGATGAAGCAAAGGAGGAAAGTGGAGAGGTGAGTGTGTGGTCCATCGGGCAGGTGACATGGTTGTGTGAAAGTTTTAACACAGGGGAGTGACATAAACTTTAAAACTTTTTTTTTTTTTGCTATCAAATGGACATAGGGTCTCATTACTATTTCAATCTGTGTTTTTCTGACTGATGTTGAGCATCTCTTTGGATATGATCATTCATTCAGGTTTCCTCTTCCATAACTTGTCCATTCATGTAATTTCCCTTTTAATTCTTTTTCCTAATTTATTACCCTTTTTCTATACTGAGTTTTAGATGTTTTCCCCTACACTCTAGAAGTTAATTGCTTTCCAGTCAGATGTTGCACATGCATATTCAGTTCAGTTAAGTTCAGTTGCTCAGTCGTGTCCGACTCTTTGCGACCCCATGAATCCCAGCACGCCAGGCCTCCCTGTCCATCACCAACTCCAGGAGTTCACTCAGGCTCACATCCATCGAGTCGGTGATGCCATCCAGCCATCTCATCCTCTGTCGTCCCCTTCTCCTGCCCCCAATTCCTCCCAGCAACTCTTCGCATGAGGTGGCCAAAGTACTGGACCAGCTGTCATCTATTTACTTTGATGATATCTGCCTATTAACAGCAGCCAAAGAAGTCTGTTTTAAATACATTCGAGTCTATTGTTTTCTATAGTGTATACACTTTGAGCATCCTATTAAGAAATTCTCCACCACTCAAGATCATAAAGAATTAGCTACATTTTTTTCTATAACATAGTGCTTTTATCTTTAAAGTCAGGTCTTTAATCCACCAGGAGTTTATTTCTGTATATGGTAGAGATGAGGATCCAACTTTATCTCTAGATAACAAGCCAAGATTATTTACCAAATAATCCATCTTTTCCCTAGCTCTATAAAATACCAAAGCCCCATTTATACAGGGTCTGATTCTAGATGCTTTTCTGTTCAATCAGACCTGGTTTTATTTCTGGTTCTGTAATATATATTAATATCTGGTAATGTTAGTCATCTTTATTTGCTGCTTTTTGTCCCCAAGATATCTCAGCTATTCTTGAAGTTTTATTCATCTATCTAATTTGCATAATCAGTTTATTAAGTCCTCTCAAAATATTCTTGGAATTTTATTTGGAATCGCATTGAATTTACAAATTAAGTGAAATCAATAGTTTTATAATGTTATCCTGTCCACAGCTCTTCTTTCATTTACATTTTATTTTATATTGTCTAATAGAGTTTGGCTGGATGGCATCACTGACTCGATGGATGTGAGTCTCAGTGAACTCCGGGAGTTGGTGATGGACAGGGAGGCCTGGCGTGCTGCAATTCATGGGGTCACAAGAGTCGGACACGACTGAGCAACTGATCTGATCTGAATAGAGTTTCAAACTTTTCTTCGTAAAGAGCTTGAGGCTTTTTATTATGTTAATTCCTAGAAAATGTAAAGGTTTGTGGAGCTTCTCTCTTGTTTTTGTTTTCATTTTATAATGAGTTATTTCTAGAGTAAGAAGATGCTATTAATATTGATTTTGTACCCAATTTCTTTCAAATTCACTGAGATTTTCTTTGTGCAATGGTACATAAATCACTGTGTGCTTATTCTGTGTGTGCTGAAAAGACTGTATATTCTGTGTTGCTTAAATTCATCTCCATTAATCTGGACTAACTAATCATGTTATTAACTCTTCTATATCCTTGGTAATTTTTTCTGCTTAATTTATTAGCTTTTGAGCATATGTTAAAATCTCCAACTATACCTCTTGATTTATATACCTCTTATCTTAATTCTTTTACCTTAATTCTTAATTATTGCCAAATTCAGACTTAAATTGAAGAAAGTAGGGAAAACCACTAGACAGTACAGGTATGACCTAAATCAAATCTCTTATGATTATACAGTGGAAGTGAGAAATAGATTTAAGGGCCTAGATCTGATAGATAGAGTGCCTGATGAACTATGGAATGAGGTTCGTGACATTATACAGGAGACAGGGATCAAGACCATCCCCATGGAAAAGAAATGCAAAAAAGCAAAATGGCTGTCTGGGGAAGCCTTACAAATAGCTGTGAAAAGAAGAGAAGCGAAAAGCAAAGGAGCAAAGGAAAGATATAACCACCTGAATGCAGAGTTCCAAAGAATAGCAAGAAGAGATAAGAAAGCCTTCCTCAACAATCAATGCAAAGAAATAGAGGAAAACAACAGAATGGGAAAGACTAGACATCTCTTCAAGAAAATTAGAGATACCAAGGGAACATTTCATGCAAAGATGGGCTCGATAAAGGAAAGAAATGGTATGGACCTAACAGAAGCAGAAGATATTAAGAAGAGATGGCAGAATACACAGATCAGATCAGAGATCAGTCGCTCAGTCGTGTCCGACTCTTTGTGACTCCATGAATCCCAGCACGCCAGGCCTCCCTGTCCATCACCAACTCCCGGAGGTCACTCAGACTCATGTTCATTGAGTCAGTGATGCCATCCAGCCATCTCATCCTCTGTCGTCCTCTTCTCCTCCTGCCCCCAGTCCCTCCCAGCATCAGAGTCTTCTCCAATGAGTCAACTCTTCCCATGAGGTGGCCAAAGTACTGGAGTTTCAGCTTTAGCATCATTCCTTCCAAAGAAATCCCAGGGTTGATCTCCTTCAGAATGGACTTGTTGGATCTTCTTGCAGTCCAAGGGACTCTCAAGAGTCTGCTCCAACAGCACAGTTCAAAAGCATCAATTCTTCGGCGCTCTGCCTTCTTCACAGTCCAACTCTCACATCCATACATGACCACAGGAAAAACCATAGCCTTGACTAGATGAACCTTTGTTGGCAAAGTAATGCCTCTGCTTTTAAATATGCTATCTAGGTTGGTCGTAACTTTCCTTCCAAGGAGTAAGCGTCTTTTAATTTCATGGCTGCAGTCACCATCTGTAGTGATTTTGGAGCCCCCAAAATAAAGTCTGACACTGTTTCCACTGTTTCCCCATCTATTTCCCATGAAGTGATGGGACCAGATGCCATGATCTTCGTTTTCTGAATGTTGAGCTTTAAGCCAACTTTTTCACTCTCCACTTTCACTTTCTTCAAGAGGCTTTTTAGTTCCTCTTCACTTTCTGCCATAAGGGTGGTATCATCTGCATATCTGAGGTTATTGATATTTCTCCTGGCAATCTGGATTCCAGCTTGTGCTTCTTCCAGTCCAGCGTTTCTCATGATGTACTCTGCATATAAGTTAAATAAGCAGGGTGACAATATACAGCCTTGACGTACTCCTTTTCCTATTTGGAACCAGTCTGTTGTTCCATGTCCAGTTCTAACTGTTGCTTCCTGACCTGCATACAGATTTCTCAAGAGGCAGATCAGGTGGTCTGGTATTCCCATCCCTTTCAGAATTTTCCACAGTTTATTGTGATCCACACAGTCAAAGGCTTTGGCATAGTCAAGAAAGCAGAAATAGATGTTTTTCTGGAACTCTCTTGCTTTTTCCATGATCCAGCGGATGTTGGCAGTTTGATCTCTGGTTCCTCTGCCTTTTCTAAAACCAGCTTGAACATCAGGAAGTTCACGGTTCACATATTGCTGAAGCCTGGCTTGGAGAATTTTGAGCATTACTTTACTAGCGTGTGAGATGATGGCAATTGTGCGGTAGTTTGAGCATTCTTTGGCATTGCCTTTCTTTGGGATTGGAATGAAAACTGACCTTTTCCAGTCCTGTGGCCACTGCTGAGATTTCCAAATTTGCTGGCATATTGATTGTAGCACTCCACAGCATCATCTTTCTGGATTTGAAATAGCTTCACTGGAATTCCATCACCTCCACTAGCTCTGTTCGTAGTGATGCTTTCTAAGACCCACTTGACTTCACATGCACAGAAGAACTGTACAAAAAAGATCTTCACGACCCAGATAATCACGATGGTGTGATCACTCACCTAGAGCCAGACATCCTGGAATGTGAACTCAAGTGTGCCTTAGAAGGCATCACTATGAACAGAGCTAGTGGAGGTTATGGAATTCCAGTTCAGCTATTTCAAATCCTGAAAGAGGATGCTGTGAAAGTGCTGCACTCAATATGCCAGCAAATTTGGAAAACTCAACAGTGGCCACAGGACTGGAAAAGGTCAGTTTTCATTCCAATCCCAAAGAAAGGCAATGCCAAAGAATGCTCAAACTACCGCACAATTGCACTCATCTCACACGCTAGTAAAGTAATGCTCAAAATTCTCCAAGCCAGGCTTCAGCAATATGTGAACCGTGAACTTCCTGATATTCAAGCTGGTTTTAGAAAAGGCAGAGGAACCAGAGATCAAACTGCCAACATCCGCTGGATCATGGAAAAAGCAAGAGAGTTCCAGAAAAACATCTATTTCTGCTTTCTTGACTATGCCAAAGCCTTTGACTGTATGGATCACAATAAACTGTGGAAAATTCTGAAAGGGATGGGAATACCAGACCACCTGATCTGCCTCTTGAGAAATCTGTATGCAGGTCAGGAAGCAACAGTTAGAACTGGACATGGAACAACAGACTGGTTCCAAATAGGAAAAGGAGTACGTCAAGGCTGTATATTGTCACCCTGCTTATTTAACTTATATGCAGAGTACATCATGAGAAACGCTGGACTGGAAGAAGCACAAGCTGGAATCCAGATTGCCAGGAGAAATATCAATAACCTCAGATATGCAGATGACACCACCCTTATGGCAGAAAGTGAAGAGGAACTAAAAAGCCTCTTGAAGAAAGTGAAAGTGGAGAGTGAAAAAGTTGGCTTAAAGCTCAACATTCAGAAAACGAAGATCATGGCATCTGGTCCCATCACTTCATGGGAAATAGATGGGGAAACAGTGGAAACAGTGTCAGACTTTATTTTGGGGGCTCCAAAATCACTACAGATGGTGACTGCAGCCATGAAATTAAAAGACGCTTACTCCTTGGAAGGAAAGTTACGACCAACCTAGATAGCATATTTAAAAGCAGAGGCATTACTTTGCCAACAAAGGTCCGTCTAGTCAAGGCTTTGATCATGTATGGATGTGAGAGTTGGACTGTGAAGAAAGCTGAGCGCCGAAGAATTGATGCTTTTGAACTGTGCTGTTGGAGAAGACTCTTGAGTCTCTTGGACTGCAAGGAGATCCAACCAGTCCATTCTGAAGGAGATCAGCCCTGGGATTTCTTTGGAAGGAATGATGCTAAAGCTGAAACTCCAGTACTTTGGCCACCTCATGCGAAGAGTTGACTCATTCGAAAAGAGTCTGATGCTGGGAGGGACTGGGGGCAGGAGGAGAAGGGGACGACATAGGATGAGATGGCTGGATGGCATCACTGACTCAATGGACGTGAGTCTGAGTGAACTCCAGGAGTTGGTGATGGACAGGGCGGCCTGGCGTGCTGGGATTCATGGGGTCACAAAGAGTCGGACACAACTGAGCAATTGAACTGAACTGAACTATCTTATTCTACTGTATTTTCATTGATATATTTCAAGGCTATGGGATGAGGGGCCTATGTGTATAATCATTAGATCTTCTTGGTTTATTGCGCCTTTCTTCAGTATTCAACTCTTTATCTTTGATGTTTTTCCATAAAATCGTTTTGGTACTAAAATAGCTCCTTGAGCTGTAGTTGCCTCATGTATCTCTTTTCATCTCTTTCTTTTCAGTGTTTCTGCGTCCTCTGTTTCAAGTGTAATTTGGTAGATAATATGTCACTAGATCTCCAGATTCTCTCATTCCAGAATCTCTGAGTTTGGCAGTCATCCCTCTTTCACAGGACTCTTGCTTCTCAGAGGTCTCACTTTTAAAATTATTTAAACCATTTATTTTATATTGGTTATAGCCAATTAACAATGCTGTTCCAGGTGCACAGCAAAGCAACCCAGCCATACATATCCATGTATCCATTTTCCCCCAAACTCCCCTGCCTTCCAGGCTGTCGCATGACACGGAGCAGAGTTCCATGTTCTATACAGTAGGTCCTTGTTGGTTATCATTTTAGATATAGCAGTGTGTACTTGTCTATCCCAAACTCCCTAACTATCCCTTCCCCCCATTCTTCCCCACCCCAAACCAAAAGTTCATTCTCTGAGTCTGTGAGTCTGTTCCCGTTTTGTAAATAAGTTCATTGCTGCTGCTGCTAAGCCACTTCAGTCGTGTCTGACTCTGTGCGACCCCATAGACGGCAGCCCAACAGGCTCCCCCATTTGTATCATTTCTTTTTAGATTGCACATATAAAGGCTATCATAGGATATTTCTCTTTCTCTGACTTTCTTCACTCAGTATGACAATCTAGATCCATCCATTTCTGCAAATGGCATTATTTCATTCTTTTTAATGGCTGAGTAATATTCCATTGTATATATGTACCACAGCTTCTTTATCCATTCCTCTGTCAATGGACATTTAGGTGGCTTCTCCTCAAAAGTCTCTTAATTGTTCTTCTGTGTTCACCATTATTCCCTTAAGACTAACAATTCCTTGGCTAGTGATGGCTCTCTGGTAGGGAGAATAAGCCCTACTTTGTGCTTCTCCAGGTGAGTCGGAGATACAGACACAGAAGTCCCAGCTGGGGCTTTCCAAACTCAAGCCATTCCTGCCTGGCCACCCTGCAGGGAGAGCAGTGATAGGCGCTCTGGACACATGGCAGTGGGCACTCAGTCAATCAGCATGTTCATCTGCCTGCTAATTTATGAGCTGATTGAGATTTCAGAGTTTCAAACAACCCAAGTTCGGATCCAGCCATATAAATCAAAGGTTTGCCCTTTGCCCTGGCTCACCAGGGTGATGTAAGAGAGTGAGAAAGCCCAAGTATAACCAGTCCACCATGGCTTTGGCTTCCTACCTTGAACCCATCTCTCCCCTTTCTCCCAAGAGTTTAGGGTCAGCTGTAGAGGGAGGTTTTGAGCACCAACCCCTCCCTAACTCCTCTCAGCATCTCTAGGGTCAGATTCAGAAGTTGTTGGTTTCCTTGACCAGAAAATAAATTCTCAATAGCCCATAAAAGAGATGTATTTTTTCTTGCAAGATATTATGCAACTGTTTGTTGCCTGTAAATCAACTTAATTTAAATATTTAGCCTCTCCCATGGCCAGGCTGGAGAAGGCAGTGGCACCCCACTCCAGTACCCTTGCCTGGAAAATCCCATGGACAGAAGAGCCTGGTAGGCTGCAGTCCATGGGGTCGCTTAGAGTCGGACACGACTGAGCAACTTCACTTTCACTTTTCACTTTCATGCATTGGGGAAGGAAATGGCAACCCACTCCAGTGTTCTTGCCTGGAGAATCCCAGGGATGGGGAGCCTGGTGGGCTGCCATCTATGGGGTCGCACAGAGTCAGACATGACCGAAGTGACTTAGCAGCAGTAGCAGCATGGTCAGGCTGGTGGGAAAATACAAACTCTCTCTTTCTTGATTTTCAAAAAATGATCTATTCACAAGGTTTCGGAATAAAAAATATATCTAAAAAGTGATACTGTGAAAATCTTCCCATCCCCAAATATAACCACTGATAATGGTTTGTCATCATTCCAGAGTTTCATTATATAAGCAAGAGTGTGTATACACACACACACACACACACACACACACACACAAACAAGGGTAAGAATGTATTATACATATAAATACACAACACACAGTCTTAATGCTCACTTTTTCTGCAAAGTACATCATACTCTACAATCTCACCAGCATTTCACCTATGTTATTTCACTTAACTATCTGGGAGATCTTTCTCTACAAAAAGGTCGAGCATCTTTTTTACAGCACTACAATCTCACACGGCGTGGAGAAGTGTGATTTATCTAAGCATTTCCCACTGATAGACATCGAGGTTGTTTATAGTCTCTGCCATTACAAACAATGCTGCATTTAATAATACAGGGCATTTAAATGGAGGTGAGAGGGAGGGAAAAAAACAGCCACGGCATTTCATATTGTGAGTCTTTCCCAGTAATTTCTTTCTCTTGCTGCTGCTGCTTCCTGCTGCATTTTTATTTTCCTGGAAGCCACATGTGAATGCTTGATTGCAGCTTCTACATTGTACAGGGTCATTTTAGTGGTTGAAATTACACAATAAAATAGAAAAATGTACATTTGTGAGTAGCAACAACAGCAGCAAATTTTGCATTTGTCCAGCGCTTTCTGCAGCCACAAGTGCTGAGACAGCAAGCTGGTGGGGGCTTTGAAAGCTCAACACACAATGACAGTCAACTGAAGACCCCTCCTTTCTGCCACGGCAGCCTAAGATGCCCAGGGTCTGCTGGTCAGGCCGTTCTTCCAAGGGCTACAGAAACCAAAGAAGTCACACACGAATTTTATCCTTAATGTGCTCTAGCTTTCAAAAACCCACTGTCATATACACATCAAAGAATTGAAAGCAAGGACTCAAAGCGCTATTTGTTCACCTACAATCAAAGCACAAGTATTCACAATAACCAAGGTGTGGGACAACCCCAGTGTTTACTGACAGATGAATGGATAAACAAAACGTAGTATGTACATATTAATACAGTGGGATGTTTTTCAGCTTAAAAAACGTAGGATAGTCTGACAAATGCTACAATATGTATGAACCTTGAGGACATTAAAGTGTTAGCTGTTCAATGACGTTCAATTCTTCATGACCCCAGGGACTGTGGCCTTTCAGGCTCCTCCGTCCATGGAATTCTCCAGGCAAGAATACTGGAGTGGGTAGCCATTCCTTTCTCCAGGGGAACTTCCCCACCCAGGGATTGAAACTAGGTCTCCTGCATTGCAGATTCTTTATCGTCTGAGCCACCAGGGAAGCCTGGACATTGTGTTCAATGAAATAAGCCAGACACAAAAGGACAAATAATGTATGTTTCCGCTTACATGAGGTACCTAGAGTCATCAAATTCATAGACACAGAAAGCATAACAGTGGCTGCCAGCGTTTGGGAGGGAGTGGAAGTCACTGCTGATGGGTACGGAGTTTCATTTTTGCATGATGAAAAGAGTTCTGGAGATGGATGAAGCCGATGGTTGCACAACAGTGTGAAAATATTTCATGAGACAGTACTACACTTAAAATGGTTAAGATGGTACATTTTATGTTAGGTGAATTTTGCCACAATTTTTTAAGCATGTAAAGAGTGAAAAAAAAAAAGAACTATTAGTAGCCTCTTGATTGATGTCCGTCTTTCTGTATCAGCAACTGTAAGTAGAGCTTTTTCTGATCAAATCATTTCTCCATGATCCTTTTTCCCGCAATCAGTGAAGGGAGTCATGAAGAAAAGATCTTATCGTGAGGATGGTGGAAGTAAGACTGCAAGTTAACATTAATCAAGCCCCCACTGAGCTGGGCACTAAGCCCAGCTTCTTTATCTCTTTCAGTCCTTATTAAACCTCTGCCACACTATCTTCATTTAGCAGATGAGAAAACTGATGTTCAGTAAATACGAAAGAAAAACAACTGAAAATTATTAGTACTCATAAGAGTGAAGAGTTAGGCAACTGACACAAGATTATGAATAATACTCAATACTTGCCCATGTGCTAACAATATCCAACTTGAAATTGTTTTTTTAAAAAAAATCATCACATCCACAGCAACAAAAATTACAAAATACTAAGGAAACACTGTAAAGAAATATAAATAAGAGAGGGACTAGGACAAGGGGATAGAGTGAAAAATTTGCTTTTTACCTGGTGCAACAGACTGAACATGTATGTTTCCCCCAAGTCCATATGTTGAAATCATAACCTCCAACTTTGTGAACGAAGGTCCATCTAGTCAAGGCTATGGTTTTTCCAGTGGTCATGTATGGATGTGAGAGTTAGACTGTAAAGAAAGCTGAGCACCAAAGAATTGACACTTTTGAACTGTGGTGTTGGAGAAGACTCTTGAGAGTCCCTTGGACTGCAAAGAGATCCAACCATCCATCCTAAAGGAGATCAGTCCTGTGTATTCATTGGAAGGACTGATGCTAAAGCTGAAACTCCAATACTTTGGCCACCTGATGCGAAGAGCTGATTCATTTGAAAAGACCTTGATGCTAGGAAAGATTGAGGGCAGGAGGAGAAGGGAATGACAGAGGATGAGATGGTTGGATAGCATCACTGACTCAATGGACAAGAGTTTGGGTAGGCTCCGAGAGTTTGTGATGGACAGGGAGGCCTGGCGTGCTGTGGTTCATGGGGTTGCAAAGAGTTGGACACAACTGAGCGACTGAACTGAACTGAACTGAATGTGATGCTATTAGGAGGTGGAGCCTTTAGAAGATAATTAGGTCACAAGGGTGGAGCCCTCACAAAAGGGATTAGTACCCTTATGAAAAATACCACAGGGAGCTCCTTTACCCCTTCTGACATATGAGGACACAGTGAGAAGACAGCTGTCTACAAATCAGGAAAGTGGGCTCTCACAAGATACTGAATCTACTGACACCTTCATCTTGGACTTCTCAGCTTCTAAAACTGTGAGAAATAAATTTCTGTTATTTATAATACACACAGTCTGTGGTAGTTACTATAGCAGTCCAACAGACTAAGATATCTCATATTACTTCTGTACAATTTTATATTCATGGGACTTCCTTGGTGGTCCAGTGGTGATCACTCCATGTTGCCTCTGTAGGGGATATGGGTTCAATCCCTGGTTGGTGAACTAAGATCCCACAGGGCATGATCTTTTGCAGTGAAGCCAAAAATAATAGTAATTTTATATTGTATTAAAATGAAATTTCTGCCTAGTGAAAAAAAAAAAATGATGCCCTGGGCCTAAAGTAAAGACTTCTTCAGGTTGCTGTGAAGACCAAATGAGATCCAGCACAGTGATGGCTTCTCCTAGTGCCTGATAAAATAAGTGCTCTGTGGATGGAGATTGCTCTTAATTCTCTGAATGGAGAGCCAAATATCAGACAAGTTGATGCTAATAGTGGTTAGAAATACTCTTTGAGTGAGATTTTAATTTCCAATTTTATGCAACAATTTTTTTTGTATAACTATGTATTTACCTAAAGAAAAAGAACACAATGAGAATAAAATATTTTGCAGTATAATAATTACAGAACATGTGTATGAGTTCATCAGTTCAGTTCAGTCACTCAGTCATGTCTGACTCTTTGTGACCCCATGAACCTCAGCACGCCAGGCCTCCCTGTCCATCACCAACTCCCAAAGTCCATCCAAACTCATGTCCATTGAGTTGGCGATGCCATCCAACCTTTTTATCCTCTGTCATTCCCTTCTCCTCCTGCCCTCAATCTTTCCCAGCATCAGGGTCTTTTCCAATGAGTCAACTCTTTGAATCAGGTGCCCAAAGTATTGGAGTTTCAGCTTCAACATCAGTCCTTCCAAAGAACACCCAGGACTGATCTCCTTTAGGACGGACTGGTTGGATCTCCTTGCAGTCCAAGGGACTCTCAAGAGTTTTCTCCAACACCACAGTTCAAAAGCATCAATTCTTTGGCGCTTAGCCTTCTTCACAGTCCAGCTCTCACATCCATACATGACCACTGGAAAAACCATAGCCTTGACTAGACGAACCTTTGTTGGCAAAGTAATGTCTCTGCTTTTAAATATGCTATCTAGGTTGGTCATAACTTTCCTTCCAAGGAGCAAGCGTCTTTTAATTTCATGGCTGAAATCACCATCTGCAGTGATTTTGGAGCCCAGAAAAATAAAGTCAGCCACTGTTGCCACTGTTTCTCCATCTTTTTGCCATGACGTGATGGGACCGGACGTCATGATCTTAGTTTTCTGAATGTTGATCTTTAAGCCAACTTTTTCACTTTCATCAAGAGGCTCTTTAGTTCTTCTTCACTTTCTGCCATAAGGGTGATGTCATTTGCATATCTGAGGTTATTGATATTTCTCCTGGCAATCTGGATTCCAGCTTGTGCTTCATCCAGCCCAGTGTTTCTCATAATGTACTCTGCATATAAGTTAAATAAGCAGGGTGACAATATACAGCCTTACATACTCCTTTTCCTTTTTGGAGCCAGTATTTGTTCCATGTCCAGTTCTAACTGTTGCTTCCTGACCTGCATACAAATTTCTTAAGGGGCAGGTCAGGTGGTCTGGTATTCCCATCCCTTTCAGAATTTTCCACAGTTTATTGTGGTCCACACAGTCAAAGGCTTTGGCATAGTCAATAAAGCAGAAATAGATGCTTTTCTGGAACTCTCTTGCTTTTTCCATGATCCAGTGGATGTTAGCAATTTGATCTCTGGTTCCTCTGCCTTTTCTAAAACCAGCTTGAACATCAGGAAGTTCACAGTTCACATATTGCTGAAGCCTAGCTTGGAGAATTTTAAGCATCACTTTACTAGTGTGTGAGATGAGTGCAATTGTGTGGTAGTTTGAGCATTCTTTGGCATTGCCTTTCTTTGGGATTGGAATGAAAACTGACCTTTTCCAGTCCTGTGGCCACTGCTGAGATTTCCAAATTTGCCAGCATATTGAGTGCAGCACTTTCACAGCATCATCTTTCAGGATTTGAAATAGTTCCACTGGAATTCCATCACCTCCACTAGCTTTGTTCGTAGTGATGCTTTCTAAGGCCCACTTGACTTCACATTCCAGGATGTCTGGCTCTAGGTCAGTGATCACACCATTGTGATTATCGGGGTCATGAAGATCTTTTTTGTATAGCTCTTCTGTGTATTCTTGCCATCTCTTCTTAATATCTTCTGCTTCTGTTAGGTCCATACCATTTCTGTCATTTATCTTTGCATGAAATGTTCCCTTGGTATCTCTACTTTTCTTGAAGAGATCTCTAGTCTTTCCCATTCTATTGTTTTCTTCTTTTTCTTTGCACTGATCACTGAGGAAGGCTTTCTTATTGCTCCTTGCTATTCTTTGGAGCTCTTCATTCAAATGGGTATACCTTTCCTTTTCTCCTTTGCTTTTCGCTTCCTTTCTTTTCACAGCTATTTGTAATACTTCCTCAGACAGCCATTTTGCTTTTTTGCATTTCTTTTTCTTGAGGATGGTCTTGATTCTTGTCTCCTATACAATGTCACAAACCTCCATCCATAGTTCATCAGCCACTCTATCAGATATAGTCCCTTAAATCTATTTCTCACTTCCACTGTAGAGTCATAAGGGATTTCATTTAGGTCATACCTGAATGGTCTAGTGGTTTCCTCCACTTTCTTCAATTTCAGTCTGAATTTGGCAATAAGGAGTTCATGATCTGAGCCACAGTCAGGTCCTGGTCTTGTTTTTGCTGACTGTATAGAGCTTCTCCATTTTTGGCTGCTAAGAATATAATTAATCTGATTTTGGTGTCGACCATCTGGTGATGTCCATGTGTAGAGTCTTCTCTTGTGTTGTTGGAAGAGGGTGTTTACTATGACCAGTGCATTCTCTTGGCAGAACTCTATTAGCCTGTACCCTGCTTCATTCCGTATTCCACAGCCAAATTTGCCTGTTACTCCAGGTGTTTCTTGACTCATACGCATATATTAAAATGCATCAGTCAAGGAGTTAACAGTAGTCAGAAGGCAGCTGAATCAGGGATACAGGATCCAAATTAATGGAATTGTTATTAAAGAATTTTATGATAGAGAAAATGGTATATTTTATGCATCATTCTTTTTTTTTAAGGCAGAAACAGGAACCAAATTTAAATTGGGTCAGGGTAGTTAAGAGTGGCAATGTTTAACAATCTAGGTGGCTTATTTGATCTTTCCAGGATCTGATTTCTCTGGTTCTTCAGAAAATTTTCTAACTCCTTGTGAATGTTCACTTCTTTTGAAAGGTGAAGTTCACCAACTCTTTTACCTACTTAAGGAGATTAATTTTTAAGCTCTCTCCTCTGATATAAAATGTATACCACCTCCTCTCCTTTCATGTTACTTCCCACTGGGATGAGCCAGGCACAAAAATCTGAAGAAGCCTCAGCTATTATTAAGGAAGGAATATGTGGCTGCCAATCAGACTGAAGACATGGGTTGAAGAGATTTAAAAATAAACTCATTCAGTAATTCCATTAATTCCTGTATGTCAAAAATTTTACATCCATGAACTCATCTAATTCTCATAATACCCCTAAAAAGTGTAAATAACCATTATCATCTTTATTGCACATTTTAGGACTGAAAAGCTTCAGGAAGTGAGATTACATGATGAGTAAGTGGTGGTGGAGCAAAGATAGGAACCGGTCATTCCCTGGTGGTCCTGTGGTTAAGACTCCACGCTTTCACTGCTGACCGGTTTCAATCCCTGGTCGGGGAACTAAGATCTCACAAGCTGAGAGGCACAGGCAAAGGAAAAAAAACTGGCAGTGTTTCCAGCCCCTCGGTGGGAGGCCAGCGAGGACACATGAGGCGCTGAGCGTGCTCCCCTGGGGCCACAGACAAAAGCGCAGCGAGAGGAGCACTCCACCGCTGGGTGCGCAGAGCTCTTACGAAGACCGAAAGCTGGTCCTTAGAAACTGCACCCCCACAGAGAGACGTGTCTAGTAAGAATTTAAAGGCAAAGCTTGGAAGCAGTTGGGAAATTCATAGCCATGGTGCTGCCCACTGAGGTGAAGACATTCTTGCCAAATAGAGACTGAAGGAGTGATTTTAAGCCACCTAGCATTTTACCACCGTGTGCCTCAGTGTGTGGCTTTCTTTGTGTCCAGACAAGGGTTTACAGTGTTTCTTGAAACCATTCAGTTTTGGAAAATCCTCATTATCTCTTCGAATAATGCTCTCTCTCTGTCCTACTTGCTTTGCTGCCACTGCTAAGTCAGCTAAGTCGCTTCAGTCACGTCCGACTCTGTGCGACCCCACAGATGGCAGCCCACCAGGCTCCCCCGTCCCTGGGATTCTCCAGGCAAGAACACTGGAATGGGTTGCCATTTCCTTCTCCAATGCATGAAAGTGAAAAGTGAAAGTGAAGTCGCTCAGTCGTGTCTGACTCTTAGCGACCCCATGGACTGGAGCCTACCAGGATCCTCCGTCCATAGGATTTTCCAGGCAAAAGTACTGGGGTGGGGTGCCATTGCCTTCCCCGACCCAATTATACATATTTAGATTTTCCACCACATTCCATATATCTCTTACACTCTTTTCTGTGCTTTCTATCTTTTTCCTCTGTTTCAGTCTATTTCTTTCTGACTTTCTTACCAATCCACTATTCATCTCTTCAGTTATGTCCTACCTGGTATGAAATTCACTACTGAATTTTTATCTTCCATTACTATAGTGCTCAGTTCTAGAATTTCCATTCAATTATATATGTGTGTGTGTGTGTGTGTATATATTTAGTTAGAACTATATATATATAGTTTATATATATATATAGACTATATACATTTATAGTTCTCTAAAATTGTCAGTCACTCAGTCATGTCCAATTCTTTGCGACCCCATGGACTGTAGCCCAACAGGCTCCTCTGTCAATGGAATTCTCAAGGTAAGAATACTGGAGTGGTTAGCCATTCCCTTCTCCAGGGAATCTGCCCAACCTTGGGACCGAACCTGGATCCCAGATTCTTTACTGTCTGAGCCACAAGGGAAGCCCAGTTCTCTGAAAAAAGTCTCCAAATTGTCATCCTATTTCTTGACAATATTAATCACCATTATTTTAAATCTGTGTCTAAGAAACTCCAGTGTCTGGATGTACTATGCTGCTGCTGCTGCTGCTAAGTCGCTTCAGTCGTGTCCGACTCTTTGCGACCCCATAGATGGCAGCCCACCAGGGTCCCCCACCCCTGGAATTCTCCAGGCAAGAACACTAGAGTGAGTTGCCATTTCCTTCTCCAATGCATGAAAGTGAAAAGTGAAAGTGAAGTCACTCAGTCATGCCTGACTCCTAGCAACCCCATGGATTGCAGCCCACCAGGCTCCTCCATCCATGGGATTTTCCAGGCAAGAGTACTGGAGTAGGGTGCCATTGCCTTCTCTGGATGTACTATAGGTCTGTCTTTTTTTTGGCTTTTAGTCATATAGATTAGTTATCATGTATGAAAAACTATACAGTAAGTTTGAAGCTCTAGATGATGTTATTTTCCCCGAAATATGTGTTTTGCCTCTTGCAGGCAGTTTGGAGAGGGGTAGATCATTTTACAATCAAGGATTGCTGCTGCTAAGTCCCTTCAGTCGTGTCCGACTCTGGGCGACCCCATAGACGGCAGCCCACCAGGCTCCCCCGTCCCTGAGATTCTCCAGGCAAGAACACTGGAGTGGGCTGCCATTTCCTTCTCCAATGCATAAAAGTGAAAAGTGAAAGTGAAATCGCTCAGTCGTATCCAACTCTTAGCAAGCCCATGGACTGCAGTCTACCAGGCTCCTCCATCCATGGAATTTTCCAGGCAAGAGTACTGGAGTGGGGTGCCATCACCTTCTCCGAATCAAGGATTAAGCCAATGTAAATCTGGGCCATAGTCCTTGTGAGAGCTGCTCTACTTCTATTTTATCCCCATCTGAAGGAATAGATTGTTAGAAGTCCCAGTTGAAATGGTGGGGGTATTTTTCAGAATCCCTTGTACCTCGCTTCTTTGGTAGGTCTCTGCTACCTTCAAATACTTTTTCCGTATATTTTCTAGTTGTTTTTAGTGGGAGGGTTGGTATACAATCAGCTAGTCTACCATTACTAGTGGAAGTCTCCCTCATGGCATCACAACTGAAAAACATTATGAGTTGGATGATAAAAATTGGGTGGGGAAAAAAGCTAAAAAGGAACAAGAATATTCTGGAAGATACTATTGCTTGGTGAGAGACATTAAGTGGGTTACTCTGCTCCCCTTCTTCCCTTCTCATATACATAATTTGGATTTAAGGCTTTTAGAATGTAAATAGAGAGTCTGAACAGATTTGTGAGGAAACAATACACTAAAGCCAATAATTACATGTTCTGAAATTAAAGTTTTATGATCAAAGGCAAATTTCATTTTTTAACTTTTTATTTTATATTGGAGTATAGCTGATTAGGGTCTTCCCTGGTACCTCAGCTGGTAAAGAATCCGCCTGCAATGCAGGAGACCCTGGTTCGATTCCTGGGTCAGGAAGATCCCCTGGAGAAGGGATGGGCTACCCAATGCAGTATTCTTGGGCTTCCTTGGTGGCTCAGATGGTAAAGAATCCACTTACAACTTGGGATACCTGGGTTCAATCCCTGGGTTAGGAGGAAAGCATGGCAACCCACTCCAGTATTCTTATCTGGAGAATCCCATGGACAAAGAAGCCTGGCAGGCTACAGTCTATGGAGTCACAAAGAGCTGGACTAGACTAAATGACTAAGCACAGCACATAGTAGACTAACCATGTTGTGGGTTTCAGGTGTACACCAAAGTGATTCAGTTATCCATATATATTTATCTATTTTCCAAATTCAACAAATTTCAATTTTAAATGAGTAAATAAGTGAAATGAACAAACACTACAAAAGAGATTTAAAAGATTGCTAACATTAGCTACATAAGTCAGATCAAGTTCTAAAGTAAGATGTGTGTCCCAAATGAAAACAAATGAATGTAATACAAATCATATACACAGCATAAATAAGACAACTCAAAACTTCCTGAGCTAGGAAGCCATTCCAGAATATTCTCAAGGGTCGGAAACTGGATCATTAGGCTTCAGATCAGATCGGTCACTCAGTCGTGTCCAACTCTTTGAGACCTCATGAATCTCAGCACGCCAGGCCTCCCTGTCCATCACCAACTCCCGGAGGTCACTCAGACTCACATCCATCGAGTCAGTGATGCCATCCAGCCATCTCATCCTCTGTCGTCCCCTTCTCCTCCTGCCCCCAATCCCTCCCAGCATCAGAGTCTTCTCCAATGAGTCAACTCTTCGCATGAGGTGGCCAAAATACTGGAGTTTCAGCTTTAGCATCATTCCTTCCAAAGAAATCCCAGGGCTGATCTCCTTCAGAATGGACTGGTTGGATCTCCTTGCAGTCCAAGGGACTCTCAAGAGTCTTCTCCAACACCACAGTTCAAAGCATCAATTCTTCGGTGCTCAGCCTTCTTCACAGTCCAACCCTCACATCCATACATGACCACTGGAAAGACCATAGCCTTGACTGTCTCTGCTTTTGAATATGCTATCTAGGTTGGTCATAACTTTCCTTCCAAGGAGTAAGCGTCTTTTAATGTCATGGCAGCAGTCACCATCTGCAGTGATTTTGGAGCCCCCCAAAATAAAGTCTGACACTGTTTCCACTGTTTCCCCATCTATTTCCCATGAAGTGATAGGACCAGATGCCATGATCTTCGTTTTCTGAATGTTGAGCTTTAAGCCAACCTTTTCACTCTCCACTTTCACTTTCATCAAGAAGCTTTTTAGTTCCTCTTCACTTTCTGCCATAAGGGTGGTGTCATCTGCATATCTGAGGTTATTGATATTTCTCCCAGCAATGTTGATTCCAACTTGTGTTTCTTCCAGTCCAGCGTTTCTCATGATGTACTCTGCATAGAAGTTAAATAAGCAGGGTGACAATATACAGCCTTGACGTACTCCTTTTCCTATTTGGAACCAATCTGTTGTTCCATGACCAGTTCTAACTGTTGCTTCCTGACCTGCATACAGATTTCTCAAGAGGCAGATCAGGTGGTCTGGTATTCCTATCTCTTTCAGAATTTTCCACAGTTTATTGTGATCTACACAGTCAAAGGCTTTGGCATAGTCAAGAAAGCAGAAATAGATGTTTTTCTGGAACTCTCTTGCTTTTTCCATGATCCAGCGGATGTTGGCAATTTGATCTCTGGTTCCTCTGCCTTTACTAAAACCAGCTTGAACATCAGGAAGTTCACGGTTCACATACTGCTGAAGCCTGGCTTGGAGAATTTTGAGCATTACTTTACTAGCGTGTGAGATGAGTGCAATTGTGCAGTAGTTTGAGCATTCTTTGGCATTGCCTTTCTTTGGGCTTACATGATCATATATGCAAGCCATACTTAAATGGCATCCACTGGTGAAACCAGTTTGTAGTTTAGAAACAATTTAGCCCCTTTTGGTTAATGAAAAAACAGGTCAGTATGTTCTAACAGAAGAATGCCTTCTAGAATTCATATTTCCCATCACTGTCTCTTTTTTTTTTTAATTTAGTTTTTTAGCAGAATTATTTTTGGCCTGAAAGAAACAGAACCACCACTTTACTAGGTAGCTAAGTGACTGAGTTAAATCTACTTGAAACACACAGGTTGGGAGATACCAAAACTACCATTTAGGAAACAGAATCTTGAAGGTGATTTTAAGGTTGAAAAGAGGTTGTACAAAGACTCAAATAAAATCAAGGGAACAAAGTCTTATTTCCTTAGCAACTTCCTATATCATTAGACCTCTGAGAAATCTTACACCTATTCAGTGATTGAATTTAAAATCTAATTCCCATGTTCACGAAGCTTTCTCTGAAAGGAGGTTCATCAAAAGGTTCATCACCAGGAGCTTCCCTGGTGGCTCAGTGCTAAAAGAATCTGTCTGCCATTGCGGGAGACACAGGTTCGATCCCTGATCCAGAAAGATCCCACATGCCTTGGGGCAACTAAGCCCGCGTGCCACAACTACTGAGTGTGTGCTCTGGAGCTGGGAGCCACACTACTGAAGCCCACGAGCCCTAGAGCCTATTCTCTGCAACAAGAGAAGCCATGGCAGTAAGAAGCTCAAGCACCACTAGAGAAAAGCCCTCGCAGAAACAAAGACCCAGCATAGCCAAAAATAAACAATTCATTTTTTAAAAACATTAAAAAAAAAAAAGAAGTTGATCTACTTGATCAACCTCTATGATGTATGTATGGCGTATCTATCTATTTGGATGTAGATAGATATATCTACACCTATTTACACACACACACACACACGCACATGTATATGGAAAACTGAAAACAACAAAAAATAAGTGCAAGTAAAAATCGACTTGACTTTATAGAAAATCATTCGCATAACAGAAAAAATTCAAGAAACAGTAAATGAAAAAAGGAAGTTCCAGATATTATAATGTGACCCCCTTTTACTAAGGAAAAATGCAAAATGGTGAGAGCAGAATATATGTCATTGTTATTTTCTCATTTATGTTTCTCTGCATTTTCCAAATTTTTGGTCCAACACAATGCCAAGAGCTATTTCATGTTTATAAATTTCAAGGACCATGAGAATTGCCTGTACTGATAAATAATGTATTTCTGCACAGAAACAGAATGATGCCACAGACAGAGGACTGGACTTTGAGGGAGAAGACTTAAGTTCAAGTCTCAGCTTTACCACTCACTGCTCTGAGTCACTTCAGACAAGTCACAGCACCTCTGGGAATCACGGTTCTCTCATCTACTTAAAGATGGACATGCTCATCCCCAGCTTGTCTCCCTCCCTTAATTAGTGCAAATATCAAATGCAGAAAGTTCATGAAAGTCTTCCGCCAAGAGGAAAGTGAGGTTCAGCAAAAGGAGTAACGGTAACTATTAAAGCTGCTTGTAAAGTTTTTTTTATGGATCTGACTCAAGTTTATAAAGTTTTAAGACTGTATTTTGCATCAGAAAAAAAAATCATTACCACCACACATGTTCCCTCAGGTGGGACAAATGTGGGATCCTGACAAAGCACCAAAGCAGGAGTGTTGGACAGGTAGGTAGTATCCGCCCATAGGGAGAAAAAACAAAATGTTTTCACAAGTCACTAGAATGAACAAACAGCTGTCCCAGATCCCCAGTGGTACCTGATCAACAGTTACATGAGGCAGAAAAAGACAAGGGAAGGATTCTGTGGGAGATACAGCCACATGTGAAGAATAGGAGGATTTTTTTGAGATGATAACACAGTCCTCTCTCTTCCAAATCCACTAAAGAAAAGAATATTGGTCTGCAACCTCCAAGACTTTGTTCAAACATTGGAGGAAAACTAAAAGCTTGAATTTTCATCTCATTTTTTAAAAAATTTTCTTTTCTCTACTCTGACCACAATGCCACCAGTTACTTATAATGTGATCTTGGATAGTCACTTCATGTTGCTGATCTCAATTTCCTTATCTATAAAATGGGCCGATGCCATTCTGATGCCACAAATGCCAGAGTTACATAAAAAGGAGCTATTCTCTTTGGGATTCAAAATGGACACAAATGAACTTGGGCTCAGGAGATTGCGATGCTGGTTTTGTCACTATCTGCGACCCTGACCAGGCCCCCTCCCCTTTCCGATCCTCAGATTGCCGAGGACTTGTTAGGAGGAGTCCTGTGCCCCCAGCTCCAGCCACAGTTCAAGCTCTGCACATCCACTGATCTCCTAGACTGGGCTATTTCTAGCTAGCGTCATCTGAGCTAGGATAGCAACCCTGTCTGACAAGCTGACCTTGTACAGGTAGTGCTGCCAGCCTGCCTGGCAGCAATACAACTGGGCTGTTGTTATAGTTAGAGAAGTACAGACTTACACCGAACTGTCCATGGGTTCTTATTGTCCATAAGACTCTTCGTGGCCAAAACTCCAAGTCTTCTTCCCACTTCTCCTCCAACTTCTTCCCAAACTGACCATGTAATTTTGTTTAAACTACCCTGAACATTTGTTTCCAGACTTTCACTCTGTAACTCTCCCAGGATGAACAATCCAGGATATATAAATCTTTGTCCATTTTTTCAAAGACTCTTGTTTCTCAGAGTGAAACTACTGGGTTAAAAGGTACAGACCATTTTAAGGCTCTTGATACATATTACACCAAATTGTCTTCTGGAAAAGAAGTATCAGTTGATATTTCTGCCAGCAACGGATGAGCTTTCATGGCAATCTTTTTTTTAAATTTGGCATTATGAGCAGTTAAAAAAACAAGTCCCTTCTTTTGCATTTTAATTTGTATTTTTTAAGGTAAGTAATGAGGATGAAAATTTTATTTCAAGTGTATGAGTCTGTTTTAGTGACTTATCTGTTCATGACCTTTTCAGATATTTTAACTTGCTAAAAATTCATCAAAGAAAAACCTGTGGAGTAATTTATTCCACAGCTAAAAAGGATAGGACAGTTAATTCCAGACAAAAGTTAAAACTGTGAAACTGATTAATGTGAAATGAACATTTAAGCCAAATATTGTTAACACACACATTGTTTATAGAAATTAAAGCATATATACTTATTTTTGTGAAATGTTTTCTTGACTTAAAGCAGTTTTAAGAAAAACTGATTTTGTTCTCTACTTCACCATACTAAATAGGTCTTATGAACAATGGTATCTTTTCTTTAGATGTGACACTCTTAAAATGAAATAAAATTCAAAAGCAAAAAAATAAAACTGAACACTTTAAAGTTGGTTGGGATCTGCACTTTGCAAAGCTAAACAGCTATAAAATAAAAACTTCTTTAAATATTCATTTCCCTTTGGGGCCTGGCAAATGGGAACTTAGTTCCAGCTAACTGCACACATTCACTCTTGCAATTCAAGAAAGTTCTTTCCCGAACTTTAAGATATGCCAAGAGGAAACTACATGCTCCTCTTTCAGCTCCAAAGAAAGTGATGACAGACGTGACTCTACAATCCAGCCAGCAGACTGGATTTAATTCTCTGCAGATAAGCAGCACATGTTCAACTATCGATGCCCAAGGATTCAGAAACCTTCATCTTTACAGATTTCATCTGGAGGGGACTGAGACTCATATTCACCCATTCAAAGCTCATCGTGTACAGTCGAGGTAAACTTTAATTTTCAGTTGGCAAAATATTGTCATTTTCTAGAGAATAAAACTCCACAGGCTCCAGGCAATAAGAAGTAATGATAGAGGGAGATAATCACACACAGTCATCCAAAGACCACAGCCTGAGTAGACTCAGGTGTTGACAAAATTGGGAAAAGAGGAAAGAAAGTGGAGGCATTGAGGGCTTGATTCTGAAATTTGTTGAAAAATGAAAAGTGGCATAAGAAAATGAATTTTAACGGAAGTTCAGTGAAAGGTACTTGAGCTAAAAGAAATGAAACACAGCCTCAAAAAATAAACAACTTTCTATTACAAGTGTATGTTTTAAATTATAAGACTGAAGAGTTGGCCTATCGAATGCTGAATAAAATAAACTCCCTCCCTCTCACACCCATGACCTACCTAAAGAATTTCTAATGAAAATGACAGAAAGCTTCAAAACAGACAAGTTAAGAATTTCTGGATGGTATCCAGAAGTCTATCTAATAAAAGGTATCACAGATATTATTTAAAGAAACTAAGTATTTTGACCTGAGATGATACTTTGGGGAATGATACTTTGGGAAAAATTAGTTTAAAGAGATGGGAATACCAGACCACCTGACCTGCCTCTTGAGAAGTCTGTATGCAGGTCAAGAAGCAACAGTTAGAACTGGACATGGAACAACAGACTGGTTCCAAATAGGAAAAGGAGTACATCAAGGCTGTATATTGTCACCCAACTTATTTAACTTATATGCAGAGTACAGCATGTGAAATGCCAGGCTGGATGAAGCACAAGCTAGAATCAAGACTCCTGGGAGAAATATCAATAATCTCAGATATGCAGATGATACCACCCTTATGGCAGAAAGTGAAGAACTAAAGAGCCTCTTGGTGAAAGTGAAAGAGGAGAGTGAAAAAGTTGGCTTAAAACTCAACATTCAGAAAACTAAGATCATGGCATCCGGTCCCATCATTTCGTGGCAAATAGATGAGGAAACAATGGAAACAGTGACAGACTTTATTTTGGGGGCTCCAAAATCAGTGCAGCCATGAAATTACAAGATGCTTGCTCCTTGGAAGAAAAGCTATGACCAACCAAAACAGCATATTAAAAAGCAGAGACAGTACTTCACCAACAAAGGTCTATCTAGTCAAAGCTATGGTTTTTCCAGTAGTCGTGTATGGATGTGAGAGTTTGACTATAAAGAAAGCTAAGCACTGAAGAATTGATGCTTTTGAACTGTGGTGTTGGAGAAGACTCATAAGAGCCCCTTGGACTGCAAGGAGATCCAACCAGTCCATCCTAAAAGAAATCAGCCCCGAATATTCATTGGAAGGACTGATGCTGAAGCTGAAACTCCAATACTTTGGCCACCTGATTCAAAGAACTGACTCATTGGAAAAGACCCTGATGCTGGGAAAGATCGAAGGCGGGAGGAGAAGGGGACAACAGAGAATGAGACGGTTGGATGGCATCACTGACTCAATGGACAAAAGTTTAGGTAAACTACGGGAGTTGGTGATGGACAGGGAAGCCTGGCATGCTGCAGTCCATGGGCACAACTCGCAGAGTCGGACACAACTGTGCGACTGGACTGGACTGAACTAAACTGATACTTTGAGTGGGGAGGGGATTTTATAATGTACCTTTTCACAGGAAAAGTTTTGTAATCAGATGCTTTTTTTTATTAAATAGGGGGAACAGAAAGCATTAAATCCAGACCCTTAATATGAAATTCCAGCCTATAAAGGACACCTTACCAGGTAACTGCATGTTTAGAACCATGCACCTCCTTCCCTGCAAGCCACTTGCAGAAATCTACACATGAAGCCTTCCTCTTACCTGATGGATGCCCACGAGGGTCAAGATGTAGCTGTGAGATGAGAAACTCACGTTCCCACTGTGTGTGGGGAGAGGTGCAGGTGGAAGACAGCAAGGCAGAGGCCGCCGGCCTCAGGGAAGAGGCGAGGAAAGGCGTTCTTACGGGCCTTTCTGTGCCCTGGGGCTTTGCCTCCCTCTGATGTGGAGGCTGGAATCCCGTGCTGGTCATTCTCCCCTGTTAAGCGATGCTCTTTGAGTTAAGACACCTGCGACCAAACCAGGGTAAAAAGTCGACTGAACGTCACCAAGCAGCACTGGGGAAGCAGCCCTATTTAGGATTTCTGGAGGGCAGAGGCTTTGTGTCGGGAAGGTGGGAGCCCGAGCCTCTGGTCTCCTGCAGAGGCCAGGAGGGGATGATGAGGGAAGAGCAAACTGGGAGAATGAATAGCCAGCTTGGTTCATACTGCGGGAGCAGCAGGAAAGGCGGCAGAGAGGCTGGGGCAGCAGAGCAAGGAGGACAGGAAATTCTGAACCAGAGAAAGCTCCCAACAGGGAGAGGATGCTAGAGGGTTGTACAGTGTCTCGGTGGCCTGGGCTAAAGGAAAGCCAGGGTGATGGCAGTGAGAACGGAGAACCAACCCCTAGGGAACATCGGAAACCTGAGACCGGTCACTGAGACATTCAGGTGGGCACACAAGCTAGGACACCTCTACACTCTTTTTTTAAGGACAAAGGACCATCTTTCTGTTTCTCTTTTCAGTTCAAAGAGTAGTTATGCAAACATTTAGGTCCTGTTCAGACCAATATTTGGGAATCTCCACTAACGAGGCTTTTACCCCCTACACTAAAAAGAAAAAGCACTCCAGGTGCAAACAACAAAGCAAATTATAATCCACATCTCCTAAAACTTACTCTCTTCTTTCAAAGGATCCTTTGAAAATGCTTTTGCTTGTGGGAGGAAAAAAACAAGCCGCGGAGGTAGTGTTGTGACTGCCCAGGTGTTTCCAAAAGAGGCAATATGCAAGTATCTTTCTATAGCAGAGATCTCCTTCTATTTTTGAGTCTTGCTGCTGCTGCTAAGTCGCGTCAGTCGTGTCCGACCCCATAGACAGCAGCTCACCAGGCTCCCCCGTCCCTGGGATTCTCCAGGCAATAACACTGTAGTGGGTTGCCATTTCCTTCTCCAATGCAGGAAAGTGAAAAGTGAAAGTGAAGTCGCTCAGTCATGTCCATCTCTTAGCGACCCCATGGACTACAGCCCACCAGGCTCCTCCATCCATGGAATTTTCCAGGCAAGAGTACTGGAGTGGGGTGCCATTGCCTTCTCCGATTTTTAGTCGTAAGTACACTTTATTCTTCCCTGCCATTAACTGTGTGGCCCTGGCAAGATGGCTAGCTTCTGTGAGCCTCAGTTCTCTCATCTGTAAAATGGAAGAATAAACCTACTCCCACGGGGTTTCTGTAAAGACATGAAAGAGTTTGCACAGCGCCTGAAACACAGTGCACGCCCCAAAACACAAATTCCTCTCCCCAGTTCTATTCTAAGGAGTAACATTCAGAACTATTACAGCCTCCTTCATGCGAAGCTTCTCCAAGAGTGAGAAGTGCTCTCCAAAACAGTTTTTTACCTACTGACTAATAAACATTCCTTGGAAAGAGAAGCAGGCAGGTCTCGGAGATATAGCTGGGTACAGGCTCTGCAAGACACAGGAAAAAAGGAATGCCTCTTGGTTGGTAGTGAGCACTTTCCAATATCCCAAACCACGTTCCTTTCAGCAAGAGTGAATGCCAGCAAGTGGCTTACAAAAAGAAAAAGCACCACTAGAAATGTTAACTTTAAAACAATTTTAATGAAAACCATACTCAATGCACTCAAACAGCTCTTACTGTGTTTCACACACAACTTACTCTCTTCCAGTCGCCCCACTGTGTGATGCCATTTCCCCACTCAGGTCTTTCCACGTCTTGAACGCACTTTCTTTCCCCGCCTGGCCCTGGCTGCCACTGCTCACCTGTCTTCTAGGTTACAGAGAGGCAGACCCTGGCATCACCAGAGGCGAGGGCAGGGGTCCATCCGTGGCAATTCATTACACCATTCTCCACACTTTGGAGTATATGAAAATCTCTACGATAAAACTTTTCAAAAGTCGCTCTCTAACAGGATAAGTGAAAGAAAAACACAGTGGGTCACCCCAGGTACGCCGACTCCACCTGTCCGTGAACCTGAACTGCAGCTCAGCCCCTACCAGATATGCAGCATGGCCAGTGTCTCCAGGATGCGTCCTCGCTAATCCCTGGTCTGTTCTACAGGTCACTCTGAGGTTTCCTGTATTAAACATATACTGTGACCGCTTACTGTCACGAAGTGTGAATACTGTCTAAACGCATTTCAGTTGATTTGAGACTTGCAAGAAGGAAGCATTAAATGAAGAGGCTGCACTGTCTCACAAGCGCCCAGTAGTGTTAACAACATGAAGTCCCTCTCAGAGCTCTGTGGGGCCAAGGCTGCATGCATGCCAAGTCACTTGTCGTGTCTGACTCTTTGTGACTCCATGGGATGTAGCCCATCAGGCTCCTCTGTCCGTGGGGCCAATAGGTTTGAGAAAATCTGCAGCAGAGTTGGTGTTTTAAAGCAGGAAAATAAAGTATCAGGGAGAAAAGAAGGCAAAATTTAGGAAGGAAAATGTGTTTTTTCGATCCTTATACCAAAAGGAGCTTAGAGAATCAGGGCACATAGAAGTTATTCAAAGGTGCTTTCTAGGAGTCCCACTGACCTGCATGAAGACAGACTCACGAGCACTACCACCCCCCCCCCGCCGGCCCCACCCCAACTGGCTCCACATTTCCTGTGTCCTCCCGTCACCTGCACCTCTAGGCCTGCACACCTGCAGACACCTGGCGTCTGTGGAGGACGCTCAGCCCTCCCGCATCCCTCAGAGACAAGAAACCTGGCCGAGTACAGCACAGGGAGGGCTGCAAGTGGCACAAAGACGTGGGTCTCCCTGAATCTGAGTGCGCACGAGAAAAAGAGCAACAGTAGTGATAATTAGCTCATGTTCTGAGTGCTTACTAAAGCCCAGAACCACTATACTCTCTTTACTCGTATTTTCGTTTAAGCTTCACAACTGTGAGGTTGAGGAATTTCATCAAAGAGGAAACGGACCAGAAACACTTTGCCAAGAGCTTAGGAGAAAACCATCTTGCGTGGGTCCCACAGCTAAGAGGTAGAGAACTTGGACACCATGGCAGGTGGGCACCAGTGCTCTTTAACATTCTGTCAAGATTCTGGTAAGCTCACTTTAGAGGGGAAATACCAGAAAAAGACTGATACCTGTTGGAAGTCTTATAGAAATAGCAAGGAGACAAGTCAACTGACGGTCCATCCGGTGCTTTGCAGGGAGACAGACAAGAGCAGAAATGCCATGTCAGTACCTCAGCTTGTTGTTCAGTCGCTCAGCCATGTGACTCTGTGACCCCATGGACTGCAGCATGCCAGGCTTCCCTGTCCTTCACCATCTCCCAGAGCTTGCTCAAACTCGTATTCGTGGAGTCGGTGATGTCATCCAACCATCTCATCCTCTGTCGTCCCCTTTTCCTCCGACCTTCAATCTTTCCCAGCATCAGAGTCTTTTCTAATGAACTGGCTCTTCACATCAGGTGGCCAAAGTATTGAAGCCTCAGCTTCAGCATCAGTCCTTCCAATGAACATTCAGGACTGATTTCCTTTAGGATTGACTGGTTTGGTCTCCTTGCAGTCCAAGGGACTCTCAAGCGTCTTCTCCAACACCACAGCTCAAAAGCATCAATTCTTTGACGTTCACCCTTCTTTATAGTCCAACTCTCACATTCATACATGACTACTGGAAAAACCGTAGCTTTGACTAGACAGACACTTTGTCAGCAAAGTAATGTCTCTTATTTTTAATATGCTGCCTAGGTTTGTCATAACTTGTAACAGAACAAAATTCTATCAACTAGCCTTAGAGGACCTGCCCTGGGGAACTATTAACTCATACTAACCAGTGCCAAATCATTGGCACAATGAGAACCAGTAACTTGGAGTAAAATCAGAGCAGTCAGTGTCTGCAGCTCAAAGAACCCTAGACCTAACAAACCAGACCTAGGTCATCCATATCAGTTTTACAACAACTCTTTGACCTTCAATTTCAGACGCTGAGGCTTTTTAACTTTAGTCCCAAACTCTGCATATGAAACAATTTCAGAATCACTAGAGACTTGACTTCCCTCATTGGAAGAAAATGAGAGCATCAACCCAGGTTAGGAATGGGTAGGAGGGTCCTAGGAGAGGACGAGCTTCTGGGGAAAAGGAGGAGGTCAAGCTTTACTCAACAGCTACACTCTCATCTAAAATGTTTAAGTGGGGAGCTTTCCTGGTGGTCCAGGGCTTAAAAATTCACCTCTGCAGTGCAGGGAACACAGGCTGAATCCCTGGTCCAGGAAGATTCCACATCCTCAGGGCAACTAAGCCCATGAGCCGCAACTACTAAAGCCTGAGCACCCAGGGTCCATGCTCTGCAACGAGAAGTCTGCAACAGCGAGAAGCCCTTGCACTGAAACTAGAGAAAGCCCAAGAGCAGCAACAAACACCTGTGCAGACAAAAATAATGTATTAAACAGAAAGCAAAATTAAAGAAAATACATAATTTGTAAAGGGTTTGGTCTGAACAGTCATTCTAAGGTCTCTTATTTAATTCTACTTCTGATTTTTTAAATTGTTTTATTCAACAAATATTTGGAAAGTGCCTCACTTTGTGACAAGACTGTGATAGGCAGGGTGGTCATAACAGTGAACAATATGCTAATAAAGAGACTCTGCCCTCAGACCTACTTACTGTTTTGACTTTAGGTTTGTTTTTTTAAGAAACTGAAGAAGGATATAAATACATGCCCCCAAATTCTACGTTATATCTTCTGAAGTGTTAAAATCACAAGATTCCTAAAACTGCTCTGGTGTATGTTTCTATTATGGACACTGGTTCAAGGGTTTCTCCTCTGCTCAATGTTCAGAAAACATAGGTTGAATAATACAGACAAAACCAGCTGTAAGTTGAAAAATCAAACTGGATTTTATTAAAATATACATAAATAACTCTTATTTTTCTTTATTTCATCAGTTGGGGAAGTTAGGAGGAAATTAAGTGAAAAGTAATAGCACTGGTGTCGAGAAATGAAGGCCAAAAGGGAGTGGGTGGAACCGTACTCCAGCCCAGATCTGCCACCAGCAGCCTGAGAAAGGCATTTAGTGTCGTGTCCTTGGATGCAGAATAAGGTGGTTGGAACATATGCTGTCTGGGGTCAGCTGCAGTTCAAAAACTCTACTGTCCTAATTCTATTATTAGGAGCAAATGCTATAGTTAGACATTAACGATAGAGCAGATGCTCACAATGAAAAGTAAATGAACACTGAACTCAAAGGAATACTTTTAAGGAAGACAAGAAAATTACAGAAGTTTTCTGCTTTAGAAAAATGCACTGATGTTACTGTTTTATTCACACTAATATATATACACAAAAAAATGTGTATCATATGTGGCTTTCAAAAAATTCTATGTTCCATGAGAACTATGTAAACAGTGTCAAACGTTCCTACTGCATAACAAAAGCAGATCAACATTCCCATAGAGTATTAGGAAAATATTCAGATAATCTGAAGTTACAGTAAAACAAAGTAAAATATCACAGAACAGTCTTTTCATGAAGTACAGCTACAGTCTAGAAGTTCATACTTCCCAATACTTTGGTATAAGTGGAATTAATACAAGGCAAAAAAACCCAAAACCCAAAAAAATTCTACTGTGGTTCTCATATTAACTGCAACTTCAGCAATAAGGCGACTGCACAGCTACCATAGGTGACAAAATGGAGAAACTTCTTGCTTGCTCCCTGCTACTAGCGGAAGCGACGCTGGGAGAGCATTCACAGGACCTCTGTGAAGTGCAGAGCATCTCACTTCCTCTCACCACTCTCCTCCCAGCAACAGCCTGGAAGGCTCCAAGACCACAGCGGAGCTCAGAACAGAAGTGATTTTGGTTACTTCCGCTTAACAAATACAAATAACCCTGCACTGAAGCAGCCCAAACTATAATTCACATTTAAAAAGTTGAACATAAATTTTTTAAAAACTGTATTATTATAGTTTCTTAAGAAGTCTGTAGAACATACTACATTAATTTTAAAATGCAAGTTTAATAGACCACTGACAATAGTTTTTTAGGAAAAAGAAACAACCGTTTGCATGCAACAAATATTCTTCATTGATATCACATATTACTTTGACTACTGTACAATTAAACTGATCTGAGGAGTTTTAAACTGCGTCATTTTAAACATTTCTTTTTCTCATCTACACAGTCCAAATGTGGTGCTGATTTTTTCCTTGTCTTTCTGTCCTGCATGTTTTCTTTACAATGAGCCCCTGCATCTGAGGATGACAGCAGAGGGGCTGTCGATGAGCCGCTTTTCTGCCGGCCATCCCAGGAGTGGACTGGGAACGTCCTCCAAGGGTTTTCTCTGCACTGTAATTTAGACTGCAAGCTTCTGCAAAGACAAGAGTCTTGAAAAGAAAAAAAGAGTCCTTGGTCAACTTTACAAACTTACAGACATAACACAAAAACTCACTGTCATTCCTTTCTAAAATGAACACACTGTCAAGTGACCAGCAAACACTGCAAACTGCCTAGAAGAACAAGGCCTGTGAACACAAAGTCCTCAAACGGGCCTTCTGGAGGAACAGAAGGCCATCAGGGAGTGTTCAGTGAGGTTAACTAGCTTAATAATCTTCATAACAAAATGAGTACGAAAAATAAAAGACAAAACATAAAGTGAATTATCTGTCAGGTTAATCTGAGGCTTTTTAAAGAGCGATTCTAAAAGGACAGAAAAAAAAATTCAGCAAAACTGTCGATGCTTGAATGAACCATGTATAGAAGGACTGTTACGATTTTAATTTTATAGTGTCAGTATACTGTTAGGAACTAAGCTCTTGCCTAAGTTTTACAACCATGTATAAGAAGAAATAAAACAATTACAGTGAACAAATCATGTGTAAGATGAAAGGGTCTTAATTTTTCATAGCAGGTGATGGTGTCATAGTCCTAGAACTACTACAGTTTTGTTTGTTCTGCTTTGTTTTGTGCAGAAAGAATGTCAGGGGAATTTAAATCATTTCAAAGTTCATTTGGAATAATAGCCAAGACTATGGTATCCTAAGAAATTGGACTACCAGATATTAAAAACTTTCACTGAATCTAAGACAGCATTAATTGTAAGATGCAACATTGTTTTATGCATCATGCAAAGAAAAGATGCCGCGGGTGGGGAGTCTAAAAGGCACAGAGACCCTCACAAAAAGTGGGGATATCAAATCCCAAACAGCCTCAAAGAGAGGTAAAAATATAATAATAAAAATAATAATGCTTCCTCCAGAAAGAAAGCAAAGATGCTACAGACCACTTCTCTGACAACAGGGAAGGAGGAGAAATTCCTTATTAACCTGGTGCCTCCACCCCACCAGCCTGCAGATTTTATGACCTGAGTGCACACTACCAGCACAGGCCAAGAAAAGCTCAAGCAGAAAAGTTAGTTTCATAAGACTCAGACTAACAGTGCCCCCCAGTGACTGGGAGAAGAAAACTCAAACCCTCTCAGGGAGAACTCAACTTTCATTAAGGCAACAGCTGCTTTTTAAGATGCATTCCAAATGTAAAGATGCTGAAACGCAAAAAATATGTAACTTGAAATCAGTAAAATATGGTAGACAGATAAATAAGTCAATAGAAAAGATGTCGGAAAACCTAGAAAACAAATATTGGGTGTATGAATTTAAAAAAGTCAACAGCACATGATAAAATCATCAAACCAACAACAAAAAGGTACATTATTCAATACATGGCACAGGGAAAAAGATTAAATATTTAAGAAAAAAGTTAAATTCCTCTCTATACTATATCCTTCAAAACTATAAAATCAGGTGAAAAAACAAAACCATATAAAAACTAAAAGAAAATAAATGTAATTATCTAAATAATATTAAAAGACTGGCCTGCACATTTTTAAAACATGCTCCCTGATCCTACCCCCAAAAAATAAAAGGGGGTATTTATTTATTAGAAGGCAAATGCCAAACTCAAAAAAAAAAAAAAAAAAACCCTGTAATGACAAGACGTTAATTTAATTATCAAAACTATAAATCAATAAGAAGCAAAAATATCATACCCCTTCACCTCCAAAAAAAGCATAAAGGTCAAAAATAGGCAATTGACAAAAGAAGAAATGGCCAGTTAAAAACACTAAACATGCTTAATTTCATTAGTAACAGAAATGCAAAATGAAACAATAATGTAACAACCTCTGGGCTTCCCAGGTGGCGCCAGAAGTAAAGAACCCGCCTGCCAATGAAGGAGACAGAAGAGACTAGGGTTTGATCCATGGGTGGGGAAGACCTCCTGGATGGAGGCATGGCACCCACTCCAGTATTTTTGCCTGGAGAATACCATGAACAGAGGAGACTGGAGGGCTACAGTCCATAAGATTGCAAAGAGTCGGACATGAATGGAGTGACTTAGCATGTATGCATAACAATTTCTAGCTATCAAATTAGCTTTAAAAAACAGTAATAACCAATATGGATAAGGGTAGAGAAAAACTAGCACTTATATTGACAGCAGCTATGAAACTTCTGCAACCCTTCTGAAATATAACTTCCCAATAAATACAGATCAAAAATCTTTTTAAGATGTGACAACTCTTAGATTTAACAATGCTTCTTCTAGGAATTTAGGCCAAGCAAACAGAGATGGACAAAAAGTACGTACAACTACATGTTAAGAATTATTTATAATAGAGAAAAATTGGAAAATCACCTAAACATGCAACAGTGGTAGATAAATTAAAGATTTTAATAAAAAGAACTATGAATGAAATACAACTATTAAATATAATGTATCTCTTAAGCACTGTTCATACTAATAAACTTATATGCCCAACAGTAAGGAATGGTTAAAACAAATTGTGGTGTAACAGTCAATGAAATATGACACAATCACTAAAAGAATGAGGCAGCTCTTTGTTCTGATATATATTCTGTCTGTCTGAGATGATCTTCTTTCCCCAGATACCCACCTGGCTCAGTTGCTCCAATGACATTCTATCATTTAGGCTGTCCCCTGCCACTTATATACAACAGCAACTTGTTTCCATCTCTAAGGTATTCCCTCTCCCTCTTATCCTGCTGCTCTGTTTTTAACCATCTGACTCACTTCCATTGTTTACTTACTGTCTGTCCTCCCCTAGAGGAAAGAAGATCCTTGAGGGCAGAGACTGTGCAGTCCATTGCTGTGACCCTCAGGGCCTAGGCACTTAGCAGGTAAGTAAGGTGCTCAGCAAATGATGGATAGATGCTGGGTGGGTGGGTGGGTGGATGGACAAATGGATGGGTGGGTGGATGAGGAAAAATCACAAAGATACAAAGGTGAGAAGAGTGGGTAAAGTCGGCGGTAGTCAGAGCGGGGTTCTCTGGCTTCTCTCCAAAGTGTGTGAGAGTAGGGTCACAGTCAAGGGCTGTGGGAAACGTGAGGAGAGAGAGGAGCAAAATAACAGTCACCTCAGGGTGCGGGGAAGGGCATTTACCAGCACAAGTGTGGCAGAACTATACTGCAGGCTTGACTGCCCACTGGATGTTCTGGTCACAGATTTGAAGTGAGTGAGGTTGGCACAATTGCCTGACTTTTCTCTGGCCACGTGCTGCTACTCGGGTGAGGCTCAGAGTAAGAGACAACTGGGTTTCCTAGGACTGAGGTTTTGCCAGGTGACTAAGAGAGGAAGAGAGAGACATGGCACTCCCCTGGTGGTCCAGGAGCTAAGACTCTGCTCCCAACAAAGGGGGCCCAGGTTCAATCCCTGATCGAGGAACTAAGATCCTACGTGCTGCAGGGTGCAGCCAAAAAAAAGCCTCAGAATGAAGCCTTCAGAACTTATACACAAAATAAACTCACACAGTGAAGCTGAAGTCCAATCAATGCTGGGGCTGTTCTGGACTAATGTTCATTGTTCGATAAATTTCTTTAAGTAATAACAGAGCAGTATCTTCTGATTCCCTATTAACAAGAAAAGCACATTTACTTAAGAGATAATGAGAAATTAATCTCTATGCATAAAGGTGGAAAGGCAGCTTTGGTTCTATTCATCTCTACCTAAGGAGGGTAAATGAAAACAAAGTTGTGTAATCTCAGAGCTGTCCTTAAAAAATGGATAAGACTGATCAGCAACAAAACAGCTGTGCTGCCATTCTCCTTGGTGACACAGGACATATGAAAGGATGGCGTTCAAAGTCCCTACCACTTCCGCTCTGAAAGGCATCCCAACAATACGTGCGAGTACCAAAGGCCTTGGGTCAAACGCTGGTGACATGCTGCCACCTTGTGGATAACTAAGCTAATGGGGGAAAATACTGATTTTGAATATATGGGCGTTCAAATTAATATTCCATAACAAATGCTAATTCAGCAAGAATCTCACAGAACTGCAGGATGTGCTGGCACCTAAAGGCCACATGAACACTATCAAAGGTGAAAATACTTACCAATAGCACAAGTGACTCTGAAGAGCGAAAAGATATTCATTAAAACTCTCTATTGGCTTTTCTTGAAGAACGTAGTCAATTCGACGGCCTCCGTTCAACATTCCAACCTTTCCTAAGTAGTCCTCATCCTTGGAAAAATCTGGACTTTCAACAATCTTTTCTGCTAGAATTCAAACCATTTCAATATCAAAGTCAATCACTTAATCATTATCCTTTGACTTTAGCTGACTTTCTGGGCTCAAGAGAAAATTGCTTGACACACGCAGCAGCCTGGGGAGCTACCAGGCTCACTTCCCATTCCTCCAAAGAGCCAGGGGGAGAGGGGCTGGCTGCCCGGGAGAGAGGAGAGAGAGCCAACCAGCTGACAGGAGTTTTGAAGAAAAGGGGTGAGAGAGCATTGTAGAGAGAAAGGAAATAGAATTAGAACCTGAAAGAATCAAAAACATCACGGCACAAAGACTTGACATTCCACGTATAGTCTACAGTGACACAGTCAGACACAAGAGAGCTTTTCTCACAGGAGGTCATTCAGATGCCTGAATACCAACTTAGTTCTCAACTCCGACATTCCATTCTGGCCTTATGAATCTCAACAAAATTTAAAGCCTGTACAGTAAAACCTGGGCTTCCCAGGTGGCTCAGTGGTAAAGAATCTTCATGCCAGTGTAGGAGATGCAAGAGAAGCAGGCTCAATCCCTGGGTCAGGAAGACCCCCTGGAGGAGGAAATGGCAACCCATCCTAGTATTCTTGCCTGGAGAATCCCATGCACAGGAACCTGATGGGCTACAGTCCATGGGGTTGCAACTAAACAGCAGCTGAGTAAAACCTGCAACTATCAGCCCAAAATCTAGTTTGAAAAGAAAGGATGACATGCGTTTTGAAGTACAGTTTGTACAGACTTTCCTTTATAGGAAGAGCCTCTACATTTCAACAAAAAGGACTATAATGGAAAAACATCATCAAATAATTCATGTGTGCTTTGTTCACAAATAATTTTTGCACTGGAAAATGCCTTAAATGTCAAATTTACCTTCAACTACTTGCTTTTCTTCTTCTTCTTTGATCTGATTGGCTACCTTCTCCAATTCTTCTTGCAACTGAGTTGAAGAGGTATGAGCACGGGCAAACTCGTTTAATGTCTGCCAAGCGCTTTTCAGAGAGCTAATGAAACCCTGCTTCAAATCAGATCCCATACGAGAGAGACTTTCTTTCAACTCTAAAGAAATTAAGACGACATAACAAGGTATTAGTTACTGGGTAAAATACTGCACCACAAAAATCAAAACACAAGTTATACTATTCTCAGACTGGGTAAGACCTCTTACTCTTCTCTTAAATGTCAAATACATGGGAGTTTCTCAGCCAAGAACGCTCGACATGTTAAAATGTTCTGTGAAAAAAAATATAATAAAATAAAATAACATGTTTTGTGGAGTCTTACTGTATCATTTTTTAAATGACTAAACTTGATCCAGCCTAAACCTATATATTTCCTCTCTCAAAAAAAAAAAAAAAAAGACAGAATGCAAATACCATAAAAATGTATAAGCACATTTATGGGCCTTCTTTTATAAGTCAAAAAATGGGCCCACATGACTAAAAAGATGACTGTTTTTCTAATATGTATTGCTGAATGATTTTGAGAATTTGAGATTCTGATACAATCACAATTTAAACTCCTAACTTAAAAATGAAGAAACTACTGCCCCTTTACTTTTTCTACTTTTGTCTAATAAATCATATTTTAATTCAAAATCTTAAGAATATCAAAGTATCAAATTTCTCATTTTAACTTCAAAAGTTAATTATGTTTGAAAAGCATGATGCATGCTTAAAGAAAAAAAAAAAGAACAAAAATTTTAAGAGGGCATTATCACTTTTCTTTCTTTTAAACCTATGAATAAGAACTAATATACACCATTAATAGGCATAAAAGAAACTTAAACCCTACTTGGAATTATTATCAATCCACTTTGTTCCATAAAATTTATTTAAAAGAAAAAGTTTATTTATAGTTACCAAGGAAAAAATAGCTCACTTGACTGAGCATCAAATTTATTTCTTGATGGTTTGGTTTTTAGTTCAAAAAACAACTCTGCTTCCCAATTCCAAAACTTTTACCAAATTTTATCAAAATGTATGCATCTCACTTTATCATCAACTTCCCCCATTCATCATTGTATCAACAATTATATCAATTATATCAACAAATATCATCAAGAAGAAATCATCAAGGAGAAGAAACTCTTTTGTAACTTTATAGCTCCTCCAAATATTTAGTAAACAGGCTCTGAACATAGTAGGCACTTAAATAAGAGCTTAGTGTTAAAATGCTCATAGCTTATTACAAATGACAGGAAGAACCCAAATCATTAAATGATACGTCACAAAACGACCACGGAAGGAAATGAGTTTTTATAGCATTTTCTCTTTACCTAAATGAAGTCTTTTTCTGCCTTTGTGATGTGGAATGAGAACTGCCTTCAGGTCCAAATCTGGTACAATCATAGGTTCTAATCGATATGCCACTGGATCAAGCTATAAACAGAAGAATTAGAAATTCATGAAAAGCTGTTTTAAGTTATGTATCTTAGTTAAGTGACAAAACAGATAACTAGCAAACCAGAGATTTTTATTTTTTTTCAACGTTATTCAAATACTGGTAATTATAAGACGACTTTTCAGTCTGTGGAGAAAATTACTTTGTAAACAAAACAAAAGAATCATTTCCTTGAACAAAGGCTTTCTGGTAGAAAAGTTTATTGCAAGTTATCAGACTGTATTGTTTAGGTCAGAGGGCTGAGTTGTACAAAATCAGTTTTAATTCCCAAGAAATAAGAATCTGAGACTCTATCAGGATAAAGAGGACTAGTGCTTTGTCTTCTTCAAAGCGGAAGTAAATGCAAGTCACTCACTGGGTGATAAATATTGAAGAATCCTTTGCAGGTAGGAAGCCTGTAGTTTTCATCTATCCTATCCACTCCTCGAATAGTGAGAAACATACCAATTGGAGATCCCAAGGCAAAGAAAATCTCTGGTTCAAAGTCTAAGGAGCCGTAAACAACAGAAACCTAGGAAGAATCAGAAAACAATGAAAGACAGTCATTTCAATGTCATGAAACACAAATATCAAAGGTTCAACTAAAACTTCAATTAAAAGCACCCCAATACAGATGATGCTCTGCAAGGTATGGCTTACGATGCTAATGATCACTGTAATGGACAGCTGCTGCTAGCACAAAAGGACCAAAAAATTTCCCTCTGAAATCTTTATCCACAATTACATCCTCTAACTGGACTTTCACTTATTGTATAAAGCATAAAGTATACAGTGTACAGAAGTATCATCTCTATGTTAGTTATAAATGTGGTCAAAGCTGCAGACTCTAGAATCAAACTGCCTGGGTTTGAGCCCTGACTCCACTCCTCACTGTGTGTCTTCAGCAAGTTTCTCAATCTCTCTTGCCTCCACCTCAGTTTCCTCATCTATAAAATGGGAATCATAACAATGCGAAACTCATAATGTGGTTGAAAAACCACACTTAATAATCAAATCCACACAAGGTGCTTAGCATATTTTAAGCATCCAGTGACTGTGACTTCTATTACAACTACCATCCTCATTCATTAGGCATGTTTCTCTCCATTAAAAGATGATTTATCCCCAAAGAGCTCCTGTGTGGGGGAAGCTCACATGTAGCCTTTCAGCTCACAGAGAACTGTTAGCATAACAGAAAGCTCCCACATTTAGACAGCTCTCTGTACTTTACAAAGCTCTTTTGTTCGCTGCTCAGTGACTTCTGTCTCCATCATTTCAGTATCCTGAGAATGAAGAACAAGGAATGGCATAATCAAGGGCATGACAGGTCCACTGAGAGCAGAGCAGGGCAGGGACCTTCATGCCCACGTATCAGATGAAGACAGTGAAGCCCAAGCAGGTGACGGCACTTACCCAGGAGCACACGGTGAGTGGCAGAAGGACGTCTAACCCCAAATGCAAAGCTCTTTCTACGAACTAGGCTGCCCTTCTAACAAAGTCTAGACTTCACATCCCTTGGTTTGCCCCTAAACTTGCAAATTCAATTGTTTCTGCTACTGATGGGGACCACAAAGGAGGTGCTCTCAAGATTATGCACCTTCCCTCAGTTCCAGAAAAAAAAATAAGGTTAAAAAAATTATAAACTGGAAAAAATATTTACATAAAGGGGCCAACATCCCTAATATGTAAAGAATTCTTCAGTACCAGTAAAGAGAAAAGCAACCCAATAGAAAAATAGGAACACTAGTACATCGTTGAAAAAAAGCATAAAAAACAGATGACAAAACATCTAACTTATCTAGTGCTCAAAGAAATACAGTGAGATACAGTTAGCACAGATATAAATAAAATACTAAAAAAAAAATTAAAAATTCCTATTTGCATGTGAAAAAATTATTTCTTTAGAAGAAGTTATAAAAGTAAGAATATGACATTTTTAAACAAGAATGATAGTACTAGCAAGGGAGAGGAGAGAGAGGCAGTCTTATAAGCTGCCAGTGGGAGTACAAACTTTCCAGGGGCAAGTAGCAATAACTATTAACATTCTTGTGTTCACGGCTTTTGGCCCAGCTATAAATGCTTCCAGTTATATAACTGTAAGAAAGCATAAAAAATGTTCACAGAAAACTGGTTTAAAACTGTTTATCACTGGATTGCTTAATAGAGTGAAAAACTGTCTACAGGTCCAATATTATGGATTGAATGTGTTTCCCCCAAAGAGAACTGTACCAGTACCTCAGGCTTTCTTTGAAAACAGAATCATTACAGCATTAAGGTGGGCCCTAAATCCAGTGACTGGTATCATTATAAAACGGAGAAACCTGGACACAGAGACAGGGAAGTGATGTGAACACAAAGGGAGGTGGCCATGTGAAAGTGGAAGAATGGGGTGGGGGGCTGAAGCACACTTAAACCAGAGGACGCTAACCAGTGCTGGCAAACCATCAGAAGGGAAAGAGGCAGGGAAGGGTGCCCCTACAGGGCTTCAGAGGGGAGCAAGGCCCTGCTGACACCTGAGTCACGGACTTCCAGTCTCCAGAACTGTGACACAGTAAGTTTATGGTGATTAAGACCACTCAGCTTGTGATAGTTTGTTATGACAGCGCATTTTAAAAATGGGCTTTGTGTTGGATAATTCTGCCCAACTGTAGGCTAATGTTAAGTGTTCTGAGCACGTTTAATGTTCTGATGCTAGGCAGGTTAGGTGTATTAAATGCACTTTTGACTTTGGATATTTTCAGGTTATAATGGGTTAATCAGGACATAACCCCATCATAAGTCAAGGGAGACCTGTATAATGTTCTAGTATTTTGCATTTTTATTAAAATAGATATATAAATATATGCTCAAGAGTCCAGAAGGCCTTGTTCAAACTGCTTATGGTAATTAGTCATGGTTAAGGAGATTATGAGATTTTTTTTTTCTTCCCTCATCTTTTCCCTAATCAGTACTTTCTGGTTTTCTGGCATGAATGATGCACACTGTGGATTACCACAACAACCCTCTGGGTAATAAAGTAGGTGGCATGGGACTCGGACTGGGTCAATCAAACCATGCCCCACTCCCCAGGCAATAAGAATTGGTCAAGAATGGACTTGAGACTGAAGTCAGGTCAAATAAAATCCTTCCTTATAAGTTTCTTAACTGGACCTATTAGGTAGATTCCTTTACCTATATGGTGATGAAGCTATGAAGAGGGGAGTCCAGACCACCAACACCCACAATTCCATGTTCACAGATGCCAACACTTCCAAGGGGAAGCAGGCAGTGAGAGTGTCCTGGTGATGGGGAGGCCCTGTTTCCACAAACCTACACTTCAGCCTTCACATGCAGCTAAGAAAGTATCTGTCCTTTCTTATTTCCTAGAGTCTGTTCAAGTTTGCTCATGTTTTAAGAAGACATTTTGGGGAACTTTCCTGGTGGCTCAGATGGTAAAGAACCCACTGCAATGTGGGAGACCTGGGTTGGGAAGATTCCCTGGAGAAGGGAACAGCTACCCACTCCAGGACTCTGGCCTGGAGAATTCCATAGACAGAGGAGCCTGGCAGGCAACAGTCCATGGGGCCGCAAGAGGTCAGACACGACTGAACAACTTTCACCTCACTGGTGGTCCAGTGGTTAAGGATCCACTTTGCAAGCCTTGCAATGTGGGGAACGCAGGTTTGATCCCTCATCAGGGAACTAAGATCCCACATGCCGTGGGGCAACTGAGCCTGCTAGTTTTAACTACCAAGCTCGTTCACTCTGGAGTAGGCAAGCCAATAAGTAAGTTAAAGAAATAAATAAAAATCCTTTTAAATGCAAATTTTATGAATGAATTAGGCTTAAAAGCTTGAATAGGTTGTATCAAACATCCAGCAATATTTTCTGCCTTCTTTAAATCAGTCATGAACTCACTTAAGAGATTAGAACCACACAACTATAAATAAATTGAAAGTAACCTTCTCTAAAAAGATTTTAATACTTTTAAGCCACTGTGAAACAAGTTTATCATTAAATGCAGCATTATCAACTACTTCGTACGTTTTTACAGAAACTATTTCCCTCAGGGAAGAACTGTGAGTAATAAAAAAGCTTAAGCATACTCTAAAAATAATTTTCTATCACCACTTCTATTTCTAGTGGCTGAGACACTGAAAACTATAAAACCGAGAGGTGAAAAGATTTAGAGACAATTTCAAAGGCGAGGTGATATGTTCAGTACACATTCAATCCCTTATTTCTAACATTATGAAAGCATACTGTTTTTATTAAGAGAAAATCAGTTTTCTCCATCTTCCCCCGAAAAACTTGTTGAATAAATATTTAAAGAATTTAAAGTCGGCCAAATAACCCAGGTAAGTGATTCCAACATAAACCACGTGGCCTGAGTCAGTGTGCTGACTTGCCTGACCGGTGCCGACTTCAAAGGCCTCATACTCCACACGCATACACGAGACGGACGCTCCAAGCGGGAGTCTCCTCTTGGACTCGTTCGAGTCTGAGGGAGAAGAAGCCACATCTTTAGCTTTCTGAGCACTTTCCTCCTGTCCTTTTGCTGAAGTGGCCACTGCTGCCTTCTTTTCCGATGCTGCTTTTTTCTCTTCCTGTGAAATACCAAAATTTCATAATATAACTAAGGGGAAAAAGTTATCAGCTATCACTATGAAATATCCATATCAATATTAAGGAATGATTAGTAATTTCTTAGGCCTAAGAATGAAAGCATTGTGGTCAATTAGAGAAATGTCCTTTTAGAGACACATACTAAACAGTCAAGGAAAAAAAATGCTATGATGTCCATAAGCTACTTTAAAATTCTTAAGAAAATTAAGAACAAAGAAAAATGTGGCGAAACAGCTACAATTAAATCTAAATATTAGCTATTATTATACTCTATGCTCTACACTTTTTATGTAATTTAAAATTTTAATAGTTTTTTTTTAAAATACCAACTTCTTCCTTTATGATCTCAACTTTAGCCAGATAATTTTAGAAGTACTTATGTAACTGTAAAATATATACTTCCTATAAAGAGGTGTAAACTTAAGAAATTTATTCCTTCAACATGTTTATATTCTTATATCTATATGAAGCCACTGACAAGTTTTCCTCAAAAGCATTCTGTAAAGAACACATTGTGGTACACTCATACAGTGGAATAACTACTCAGAAATAAAAAGAAGTAAACTGCAAACAAAACTACAACAGCATGGATCTTAAAAACACTATTTTGAGTAAAAGAAGAAATTTACAAAAGAATTTTCAGTGTTCCATTTATATAAACCTCTAGAACAGGCAAAACTATTGGATAGTGATCAGATTCAGAAGAGGAGCTGTGTGGCAGGAGGAGCTGATTAGAAAGCAGCATGAGAGGAGTGAGTGACAAAATGTTCTATTTCTGGTTTTGGCTGGTGATTACACAGGTGCAAAAATTGTCAAAGTTTATTGAACAGAACGCTCAAGATCTATGCGTTTCATAAATAAGTCAGTAAAGAAAATCTCCGGGAGCATCAACAGAACAGCTGTATCACTATAGTAATGAGACAAAATCTGCCCGTGTTGGTTTGTGATCGCGCCCCGGGACAGCGGCAACAATGTCAGGGGAATGTGAACGACCATCACAGTGATTTGCTGACTTCCCACGGGCACAGGTCTCAGTGGTCCTCACTCCCCAAGCTGTGAATGCCTGGGTAAGTCTCTGTTTGAACATTACTGACAGTGCCTAAACCCAACAGCTGGTCTAACTGCTCTTGTCCATCAGTGAATTCCAAACACTAGGAAACCTGGAAACAAGTTCAACTGGCTAATTCAAAAGATGATACAGCAAAAGAAACCTCTCCACCAGCCACCTGGGAACTGATCCCACCATGAAGGTCTGGGTTGGCCTTGTTATCTCTCTTGTTTGGAGACACCACAGGATTAAACCTAAAACACAAACTGAAGAGCGTGACCAACGTTCTTCAGTTTAAATTTGCTTTCTTGCTTCGAAGTACCTCCCATTATAGTCACACAACTTAACAATCTAAATTGCTAAGAGAACTGTCTAAATAGATCCTAAACCACCCTACTGCAAACTGTTGTTTTGTTTCCCTCTCAGAGGCAGTAACTTGAAAACAAAGTGAGCCAACATTCCCAGCACTAAGAATTACTTCTTTTCAAAGGAAAATGATTAAGATGGTTTACAAAGGGGAAAGAAAAGTTCAGGTCACAAATACCTGATCTCCTTATTAAAAATAATGGGCTAACTTTTCAGTTACAGTAAATCAATAGGATGCACCATTTTATCTCATTATTGATCCAACAGTACCTTGTTAACGATGAAAAACAGAGCAATCAATGGTAACACGGCTGAGAAAGTGTCACGGTTCATTCAGAGGCAATTATTTTTGAATTTAAAAAATAAGATGACTTTATAGGTTTTTACCCTTTCAAAACATTCTTATAAGTGCCATAACTGATATAGCCAAGCTACTACAGGAGCCAAACCAAACTCCTTCTAGAGACTTTTCAAGAACTATAAACAGAACACTTTTCTTTTCTTTCTTTTATTGAACTACAAAATCAAGGGCAGATGCAGGGCCTGGAAATCTAGCTTCTCATTTTTTGTTTCTCTGTTTCTACAGGCCTGTGCTTCACTGATGTGCACATGCAGACGCACGTGCTTACACGTAGAGAACACAGGCTGCTGTCCAGTGTGGACACACCTGTGGTGTTCTGGTTTTGGTGTGACCACTGTGCTCACCAGAGATGCTGCCTCTCTACTCAGTCTTCATCATCACCTTCAACCAACCATCACAAACACTATCCCATGTCTAACATGTGTTCTGAGTCGCACCCTTCTTTTCCATTTTCTATTACACCCCAACCATTTCTGAGTCACTGCATAATTACAGTGACGATGCTGAGATTCCCAACAGCCTCTAGCTTCACCCCCTTCCAACTCCGTGCCCACACTGTAACCAAGTGAACTTTAAAACACCAGCCCAGTCATGAAAGTGCCCTGACTGCTTCACTGACCCACAGCAGTGGCTCTCACATTGTGTCCCTTAGAACTGACCCCAGTGGCTTCACACTGCTGCTAAAATGTAGCCCAGTTCTCGCTCTCTCTCACTCTCTCTCTCTCTCTCTCTCACACACACACACACACACATACACACAAACGTAAAATTCAGGTTGATAATGGAATTGTCTCAACTTTAAGATTTGCTCCAACTTTTTCTTCCTTTAGTACTGACTATCAGCCAGTAGGCTCTGCTGCTGCTGCTGCTAAGTCGCTTCAGTCGTGTCCGACTCTGTGCGACCCCATAGACGGAAGCTCACCAGGCTCCCCTGCCCCTGGGATTCTCCAGGCAAGAACACTGGAGTGGGTTGCCATTTCCTTCTCCAATGCAGGAAAGTGAAAAGTGAAAGTGAAGTCGCTCAGTCATGTCCGACTCTTAGCGACCCCATGGACTGGAGCCTACCAGGCTCCTCCGTCCATGGGATTTTCCAGGCAAAAGTACTGGGGTGGGGTGCCATTGCCTTAATAGCAAACGACAGCAAATATTAATAGAAAAACCAGGAAGGAATCAATGTCTAAAAACTCATTTATTATTTACTATAAGCATATTTGCTCATGGTTGAAATTTTATAGGGACTTCCCTTATAGCTCAGTTGGTAAAGAATCCAACTGATAACGCAATGCAAAAGACCCTGATAATGTGGCTTATAGCATGTAGCTTTAAATTTTAACATTTCTGAAGTAAAAAATTAAAATTTAGACTAAATGAATGATTTGGTGCTAAATCATAATTTGTGACACAAATTAATAAGCAAGTCAGCATTTCACGGTGTTAGTTTAAAAAGCACCATGCCCTTCCCGGCCATGAGAATACATTTGAGGACCAGCTGCCACTTCTGCTGTTCGGGCCTTTGGGACCCTCCCCTACCCTATTCTCAGTCCCCTTGCTGTTTCCACTGCAGAAAAATACTTGCCCCCTCCTGGAAAGCCATTTCCCCTGACCCCACCCCTCCTTCAAGTTCATTCACCAACAGCTGGCGGAAGTGCTCCTCACCAGCCCGTCCCTCCTCCCACGGCCAGGCCTCACCTGGCTCTGAGAGCACAGACAGCGCTGTCAGGGGACCGATACTTTCTCTGTGGTCAAATCTCCCCTCTAGCTAGACCACAAACTGCACAGTTCATCTCCAGGTCCCAAGGATCCAGCCCGTGCCTGATTCAAAAGATACACTCGGAAAATGCTGAACAACTCAACTGTTTAGCTGATTACAACAACTCTGTCCTATGACTTTATAACCGTATTACACATCAAGGAGCATGTTAAGTTCTTTCCAAAGTAAAGAACCACAGAAGTTTAAATGATGGAAGGGTCAATGAAGATCATGTTAATTAGTATACAATAAAAACAAAATACCTACCCTAAATGCTACCAACTTTTTCTAAGTTTACAGAAAATCTCTGTATAGTTAACTTAAAGAAAATTAAATAAAACAAGTGAGTTACTCCCAACTGTTTTACTTCTTCTTAAATGCTTTTTAGTTGTTGCTGTTATTGCTGTGTTTTGGATTGCTGACAATTTTTGCTTTTTGGTTATTATTTAATGAGATGTATGTGTGTGTTCTTTTTATCTCCTTAGATGGTGAGAAGGATTAGAAAGACAGAAAATGAGCTAATATTTATTGGGTGATTAGCTATACATGCATGGCTTCATCCACTCTGCAATCCTGTAAGGAAGGCATTATCACTCCCTCTGTAGAAATGAAGGAAACCAAGGACCAGAAAAGTTAAGCAAATTGCTCATGAATATATAGTTAATAAGTAGTTGAACTGGAAATTAGGGTCACCAGCTCATCTATTTGTCTAGGACGTATCCAGTGTTGCACTGGGAAATATGCAAATACCAATTTAAAAACTGAAAGTCCTTTTAACCTGAACTTTGATCAGCCCCAGGAAAACCAGGAATTGGATTTTAATTTGAATTTAAACCCAGTTCTGGCTGACTCCCACATCTGGGCTTCCATCAACTCGATTACTGTTCCCTTGGGCAGGGAGCACAGTACTGGCCTAACCATAATGGTATGAACAAAAAATTTACAAAATATAAACAAGCTAGTCAGAAATAAGCTGTGTTTTCTTTTAGGAACAGAAATGAACCTTACCAGTTTGACAGCTTTATGTTTTACAAAGTTAGCTATCTTCTTTCTGGGTCCAAGCGGTATCCCCATTTCCTTCAGATCATCCACTGTACACATAAGCTTTAAAAGAAAACAGACAAGCACATTAGTCAATCTAATGATACATGAACTGAAACTGAAAAAAGGAAATTATGAAAAGAAACTATCATCTAAGGTAACTGAATATCCTAGTCGATTTAATTTTTTTACCCCCACCCTCAGTAATTTTTAATTATGAACTAATTTAGGTGGTAAAATCTTCAGCCTCCACATATAAATCATTCTCTTAATTTTTAACAGAAAATACACGCACGGTTGTACAGTATCAGAAGTTACGTCAAGTATAAAATCAAGTCTCCCTCCACCCACCCCAACCACCCAGTCCTCTGAGAAGATACTACAGGCAACTTGCTCTCCGTCCAGAGATCTCGTATGTATACACAGCATCCCGTGTTTTTCCATGTGTGTGACTTATACGCAGCACCAACTCAATGGACATGAATTTGAGCAACTCTGGGAGATAGTGTAGGACAGGGAAGCCTGGCACACTACAGTCCAAGGAATCACAAAGAGTAGGACATGACTTAGTGACTGAACAAGAAACCTCTCCACAAACAGGTCTGAATTTTGGTCTTTTCACATAACAAACCTTAGAGATCATTCCACACCAATCCCTCTGGCACCGCCTCGTTCATTCAACAGCTGAGTTCGCCACTGTGTGCATGCACCATAAATGATTTCACTGGCGCCCTACTAGTGGACACAGGTGTTCCTAAGGTGCTGCTATCACAAATAGTGCTACAGCGAGTATCCTTGGAAGTACTCCTACGTGAGTATTTTTTCATAGGAAATACCCTTGGCAGTGAAATTGCTGGGCTAAGTGTATGCATTCTTTGTATTTTAAAAGACAGGACTTCCCTGGTGGCCCAGTGGCTGAGACTTCACGCTCCCAATGCAGGGTGCCCAGGTTCGATCCCTGGTCAGGGAACAAGACCCCACATACTGCAACTAAACCTGGTGCAGCCAAATAAATACTTTAAAAATAATAAAAGATATTGTTGGACTGCTCTCCACAGAGGACTGCCCTCCACAGAGGTTGCACCAATTTATGCTCTTACTCCAGTATGTATCACTACCTATTTCCTGTTATCCCGGCCACACAGTGTATGAACATCAAACTCTTAATATTCTTGCCAAACTGAAAGGTTAAAAAAAATCTCATTGCACTTTTAATTCATATTTTTCTTGAGTTTCTTGGTAAGAAGTTGCCTATTTTATTTTCCATATACATCTGTTCATATCCTTTGCCTATTTTCCTATTGTGTTGATGGTTTTTATGTAGTTAATTTGTAGCAACTTTGAATAATATGGAAATAAATGCTCTAAGGTGTGCTCCAAATTATCTTCTTAACCTATCATTGGTCTTTAGATATTGTTTATGGCATCCCCTACTACACAATTTTTTTTTTTTCTCACGGCTTGTGGGTTTTGCTTTACTGAGAAAAGTCTTCCCAGATTTCTTTTTGTAAAGTTCTCCTGATTTTTTCAATTTTTTAAACATTTAAGTCTCTGCTTTCACTGTGATGTAAAGTGAAGTCGCTCAGTTGTGTCCAACTCTTTGCAACCCGTGGACTGTAGCCCACCAAGCTCCTCCATCCATGGGATTCTCCAGGCAAGAATACTGGAGTGGGTTGCCATTTCCTTCTCCAGTGATATAAAAGGTTAGGTTAAATCTTAGTAATTTTCCATCTCATACACAGGAAAAACAGTTTCAGACAAAAATGAATCAAACTATCATCAGTACCAGAGATTCCATATCAATCTTTTCCTTTTCAAAAGTGCTAACATATTCAGAGAGACTAAGTGCTCCCAGAGTTTCTTGCAAAGTCAGGACTTCTTCATTTTCAACATCAAGGTCACAAGACTCATCCAACGTCAGCTTTGGCTCTTCAGGTATCTTTTTAAAAAAAAGTGGGGAGAACAGTACAAAGTTCAGAAAAACTCCCATAAAACATCTTCTGATCTATGGAAAAATCTTAATTCTGTCCCATACATAAATCCTAATTTTGGGCAGTTTGTTATTCCAAGTTTGAATATTCAGAAAATTACTAAAATTACTAAATTTGTATGCCCCCATTTCCTACAATAATTTATTTCACATTTTTCAAACAAACCATAAACATTCTATCACATTTAGATGTATAAACCATAAGGAAGACAAGTGAGAAACTCAAACAAGCTCTGTGGTTCCATCATACTTGTAAACCTCAAGGAGTTTTGTTACATCAAATTAGTTGAGATTTTGAAAAGCTCTTTGGCTCAAACTCTAAATCTAGATGTTAGTGGGCCATACCTGCTTTTCCTGAAAGTGTGGTTGCTTCACAACTCCATTAGCAACAGCAAAAGGCACAGGAGACTTTGATAAGCTCAAATCTTTTTGATTAGACAGGATGTCAAACAATATTAAAGATCCTTTAAAAAAAAAGAAGCATTTTGCTTTTTTGTTTTATAATGTACTAGGTGCTTCTATAACATTAATTAAATTCTCCTACTCTTTTTGTTCAAAGTCCCAAGCAGAAGTCACGTAAAGTTAGATGCTAACCAAGATCTGATAATCAATATTCTTGCTTTACCAAACAGCAGAATAAATTAAAATATAAAGCATTCCTAGGCAACAGGAAAGGTGAATAGCAAAAGGCAGAATGTAAACTCAAGGCATTCACTTCTACCCTCTATAAAATTGAAAATCTGTAATTCTAGATCTCTAACAAACCATGTCACCCACATTGAAAACAGTGATGACTCAACAAAAATTGTACTTTAAATGTGGAAATTTAAAAGTTTCACCTAAGCTGTGACCAGCAACAGAGACCCCGCCTTTGAAGTCCGGGTTCCGACTCATGAAGAGTGCATGCAGACGGTTTATCTCCAACCCCACTTTCTCCACAATCATCTGACAGTAGGTGGGGCTGTTGTAAAATAAAATGTCTAGCAAGGTCTCGTTGGTAAAGTGACGAAATCGACCAATACTCGGTAAAGTGATTTTCTTAATATTCCTGTTTAGAAAGAAAAAAGTACACTTAGTAACCACCTTAAATATGAGTTTATAAAAGTTTTTATTTTGAATCCTGAAAATACACTGAGAAAAAAACCCTCACGGCTAATTATGAGTGGATTTCAGTCAGAGTTATTGTAAATAAAGCAAGATAAACCAAAAACATTATCAACTTGTGCCAATAACTATCCTGTGAATTTGTGGATTCTCTAAAGTTATCATATAAAATAAGGACAAAACAAAGGTCTTTACTTCATTTTTAAAGAGGAAAGCCTACCTTTTTCTTCCAATTTACTGGAAATCAGGATACCTGACAAAAATTATAGGTGGCAAAAGACAACAGAGAATGTAGCAAGAAACTAAGAAAGGAGTTTAAGAGAATGAAAATCTTTCCTGATTTGAGATGGTCTTTTTTCAGGACACAGCACAGCATATACTTCAGGAACACCCAGAGAGAAAGAAAACAGCTCCGCAACAGGGCCTCAGTTCAGTTCAGTCGCTCAGTCATGTCCGACTCTTTGCGACTCATGGACTACAGCATGCCAGGCCTCCCTGTCCATCACCAACTCCCGGAGTTTACTCCAACTCATGTCCATTGAGTCAGTGATGCTATCCAACCAGCTCATCCTCTGTACAGGGCCTCACATGATAAAATGTTCATAGGTTAGTTTTATTAAAACACGTGCCCTGAAACATCATGAAGTTCACTAAAATCCAAGTATGTTATTAGCTCTGCGTCCCTAGAAGAAATACTTCCTAAATCTGTGGCTTTCAACTGGAAGCAATCAAAATTGAGTGGAGGCCTTTTTAGTTGTCACAGTGCCTGGTAAGTGCTGCTGGCAGTTCGTGGCATTTAAACTAAGGATATTAAACGGCCTACAATACACACAACAGTCCTTCATGACAACTGTCCTGCCAGAAGAGTTTCCACTGAGAAACAATCATCTAAACCAGTGGTTCTCAACTAGGGGCAACTCTGCCACCAGGGCACATCTGGCAGTGACTAGAGACATTTTTGGTTGTTAAATTAGAGGTTAGGTTGTGTTACTCTTATCTGGAGGATAGAAGCCAAGGGTACTGCTCAACATGCTACAATGCACAGGACAGCCCCATGTCTGAACCACTATAGAAGAAAAAAAACCACTGCAGGTAAGTATTTTTAAACCAGTTTAAGTTTCTTAGATTCTCTTAAATATTTACAATAGAAATATACACATCACATACATACATAATCAGGCATGCACACATACAAAGTAGCATATAAACTTAACAGTATTTAATAATATATAAGAGCAAATATATAATCAAAGCTTTTTAGTGTACTTGTTGAAGTCATAATAAACTACTTTATATGACAGTTTAAAATTTGAATCTAAGCTTGACTAATCTGAAAACCAAGTTATCAAAATCCACAAACCTGTCAACACCTGTGGCATCTCCACCCAAGGAACTGTGCCAGTGAACTGGAAGGAACTCCACTCTGCTTACTTTCCGATCATCTAAAGATTTCTTGAAATGTGTTTGCAGCAATTTTAGAGAAACCACCCTAAAATCATCCACTTAAAAAAAAAAATCAGGAAGACAAAGGTACTGGATTAGTAAATTTTGCTACTTTGGTAAGCAGGCAGCAATCACCTCAATTATACCAGTATTTTTACACTAACTTTTCAAAGGAAAAAAATGTCAAAATTTAGTTCAGAAAAAAAAAAAAAACAATCTTTAAGAAGTTCTTCCATTATTTTACAGAAATAGATAAATGACTGAAACATATTAGCTCAACTACCACTACTGGCAGGCAGAAATGCACTGTGGGTAGACTCAGGGATCAAAGTGACCTGCTCCAGAACCTCCCAGACTGAGACACAGGAGAGGTTCACTCACATTCTGGGCCTCAGTTCCTTACCTAACAACAGTAAAGATGACAGTAACAGCACCTATACCTCAAAAGGTTATTATGAGGGTTAAATGATACAAAATATGGAAGATACTTGGCACATACCAAGGATTCAATAAATATGAACTATTATTATAAATAAAAAAATAAAATTCACAACTTTTTATTTATGTAAAACAGACAAATTCATAGTTCCTTTAAACAACTTCTCACAACTAATCCACCAAAAATCAGTTCAACGTGTAGGTGTTCCTAGTAGCTGAAAGTGTTCAGGCAGAGGCTGTCAGAAGGGCTAATTATTTCCAAGATCCCTGCTCATTCTTCACAGTCTAGGATTTTATGAGTTACAAATGTCATAAGAGCAAAACAAGTACAAATTAGTATTGCCCAGTGATTAGTTCAATCTCTTCTGACAGTACATCAGCCAACAGTACACAGCTGGAAACGCTTTAAAATAAAGGCTTAAAGTTCTTCTAATAGTTTTCAAATCATTTCATGAAATAAAGCGACTAACACTTACCACATTCAATAATGCTTCTAAAGCGCAAGTCACACACAGGTCCAATGCCATGTACCATGAACACCAAATGGTCAACCTGAGGCATTTCTCCTGCAAAAGACAGACAGACATGCACACATCCATACATACAAACATACACAAGCTGGAGACTGGTTTAGGTTTTATTAAACAAGTAGCAATATTCAATATCCCTTTTATCATCACAAAATTGCCAAAATTAGATGAACAAAGCTCAAAGTCCATCCTGGCATAAATCAGTGAACCAGACCAAGGAGTGGAGAAAGCAGCTCACTGGAGAACTATAAGCCAATGACAACCATGAGTTCTGTACCTCTAGAGGCTCCATAACCTTGTCATTTCTCCAGAACTGCCCAGGGCACTAAGCCCCAAGTGGAGAATCAATCTGCCATATAAAACTTACAATCTTTTCCCAAAATACTTCTCTTTGTTAAATTTATACACACTATAATGAACATTTTCAAGCTAAATCCACTATTTTACTGATTATTTCATTTAGATTGTAGATTGATTCAGATTATTTAATCTGAATAATCATTCAGATTGTTTCATTTCATTCATTATTTCATTCAAATATGGCAGGTAATCCTAATAACTGTTTGCTTTTCTCATCATTTTAAAGTAGAAAAGTTTAAAAATGATCTTGATCCTACACAAATTATACAAACCATCAGGAATTTCATCCAGGTTATCATCAATTCCACGCTTTACAACCCTAGGCCTTGTCTGTCCATCTTGTGTGGTCCCCCATTCATCAGGCACTGAGGAAGGCTGGAACTGAACAATAACCTTCAAGATACAGAGAAGGATTATGACAGAGCTCACTACCAAATCCATTTCCACTATAAACTAAATAATTTATTTCAGTACATGATAAACTACTTTATAGTATAGCTTATAAATCAAGTACTTACACTGCTCCTCCAAAATCAGTTTTCTAGCAGTCTTGCTGGTGTTCAGTAACCATTAAGATTAAGCAAGTCAATACCATTATTTCCAATGCTTGTATTGAAAAATAATACAACTAAATGAGAAGTAGTTTGTCTTGATTTAAAAATATAACAAACTTCCAGGTTTACATGTAAGAAATTAAAAGAAAAGTTACCTGCAGTAGAGGAATCTTTGTTTTATAAACACAAACTCCTCTAAATAACAAAGTGCAAATTCAATTTCAATGTCAAAAACGGACTTACCTACCACTTTTCAGGAAGACATACACTATTCTGTTAAATCAATTGTATTAAATTTAGCCCAGTGTCATATGGAAAAATCTCAAACAACCTAATCTACCATCTAAAGGAATCAGAAAAAGAAGAAAAAATGAAGTCCAAAGTCAGAAGAAAAGAACTAATTAAGATGAGAGAGGAAATAAATAAAACAGAGACCAAAATACACAATAAGAAAGGGCAATGAAACCAAGAGCTGGTTTTTTGAAAAAAGAACAAAATTGATGAACCGTTAAGCAGGTTTACCAAGAAGAGGACACAACTAAACAAAATAAGAAATGAAAAAGGAGAAATAACAACCAAAATTCAACACCCATTCCTGACAAAACTCTCATCAAAGTTGGTACAGAGAGAACATTTCTCAACCTAACAAAGGCCATTTATGAAAAAACCCACCACTAATATCATACTCAGTGGTGAAAAGCTGATAGTATTTCCTCCAAACTGGAAACAAGACAAAGATGCCCACTCTATTTAACATAGTATTGGAAGTCTGGCCACAGCACCAGATTAGAAAAAGAAACGAAAGGCATCCAAACTGGAAAGAAAGAAGTAAAACTGTCACTATTTGCACATGACATGACACTGTATACAGAAAATCCTACAGTCTCCACCAAAAACTATTGGAACTAATATATGAATTCAGTAAAGTGGCAGAATAAAAGAATTAATATACAGAACCCTGTTGCTTTTCTATACACTAATAATGAACTAAAAGAGGAAGTAAAAGAAAAAATTCCGCTTAAAATCTCTTCGAAAATAAAATACCTAGTAATAAACTTAAACCAAAAAACTTAAAAAGGTCACAACAGTTCTAATGACACCAGCCAAGATATGGAAGCAATCCAAGTGTCCATCAACAGACAAGTGGATAAAGAAGATGCTGGACAGACACACAGATATAGAGAAATACACACACACAATGGAATATTAGCCATAAAAAAAGAAAGAAATTCTTCCATCTACAGCAACATGGATGGACCTAGAAAACATGTGTAGTGAAATTAAGTCAGAAAAGACAAATACAAGACGAATACTTATCTGTGAACTCTAAAAAATAAAACAAATTAATGTATACAGAAAAAGAGAAAGACTCATAGATTTAAAAAAAACAAAAAAAGCAAAGCAGTTTAACAACTAGGGAGAGGGAAAGGAGTAATGCAAGATAAAGGTAGGGGATTAAGAGACACAATCTACTATATATAAAATAGATAAGCTATAAGGATATATTGCACAGCACAAGGAATTACAGACACTATCTTGTAATAACTTCCAATGGAGTATAATAATCTATAAAATTACTGAGTCGCAATGTTGTACACCTGAAACTAATATATTATATAGATCAACTATACTTCAATTAAAAAAGTAAAATGATAGTTTAACATCAGTCTCTCCCTCCCCCCAAAAAATGAATGCGTGTAAGATGGTATGCAAAGTTGTGTGTGTTGCATAAAAACAAGAGTTAAAAAAAAAAATTTTAAGAGAGTAAGCATGGTTAACATTAAGAGGCAAAACTAGGGGAATGTAGAAGTAAAAGGCTTTTATTTTTCATTTAATACCTTTCAACACTTTAAATTTTGATGGGCTATGGGTATTTTTATTTACTTATTTCAATACATCAGTAAGGACTACAGAGGTGGTCAGAATACAGATTATTTTTTACATTTTTCTGTAATAAACAGCCTATGTTCTGAGAAACTACACATGCACCGTGCTAGATGCTTTTGCACAAACCACCTCACTTCATCTGAAACATGACCCTAGGAGACTGTTGCAGGTGAGAGACCTGGAGCTTGGATTAAGGATCGTAAATGAAGAATTTGAACACCACACCCGGTATCTTTAAAGAAACAAGCAAGGTTCCTGAAGACAATATAAATAAAAAGAGGAAGAATGTATTTTTACTGTAAAGGTTGAAACAAACCACTCTCAAGGGCAAGGTAGGCAAACTATTGCCGCAGGTCAAATCTGGCCTACCACTCATTTTTATAAGCAAATGAAAATACTGAAATATTGTTTTAATTGAAATATTGTTTGTTTTATTGAAAACAGCCATGCCCGTTGGTTTACGTACTGCCTAAACACCAATACACTTTCAGAGACTACATGGCCTACAAAGCCTTAAATATCTACTCTCAGACCCTTCACAGAAAAGTCTGCTGACCTTGGGTCAAGTACAAGAACTTGTCAAGCTTAATTTCAATGATGCATACTAAGCTTTTGCTAATGTGCTACCATAAACAGAAACTTAGTGAGAGAAATTTAAATTTCATTTATTTTTCTATCATCCATGCAATGTGCTTGTTATAAATATATCCCTACTGCAGAATAAAAATGAACACTTATCAAACACATTCAGCAAAATAATTTTTTAAAACCTAAACATTTTAATATCTTAAACAATATCACTACCTTTGGATTGTGCATAACAATTGTCTCTCCACTTGGAAACTCTAATCTTCGGTGCCACTGATTTGTGGTTACAGCTTTCTTATATTCAGCCTACAATGGAAACAATATACAATCCAGTAAGACAAATCTGTGTCACATTAAGAGAAAGTGTGGAAGAAAATTATTAACAATGATAGTAATAAAAATAACAATCATGGCAGATCTCATTTATTAAGTGGTTACCAAACTTAACATTTTACATACGGTACCTCTTTGATCAACTGCTTTTAATCAGCCCTAAATAACATTATCCCCATTACACAGAGGTGAAAACCAAAGCTTAGAGTTGTCTACTAATTTCTTTGTTGTTGTTGTTCAGTTGCTAATCTGACTCTTTGCAGCCCTACAGACTGCAGCACACCAGGATGCCCTGTCCTTCACCATCTCCTGAATTTGCTCATATGAGTCAGTGATGCTATCGAACCATCCCATCCTCTGCCTCCTCTTCTCCTTCTGCCTTCAATCTTTCCCAGCATCAGGATCATTTCCAATGTTTCAGCCCTTCGCATCATATGGCCAAAGTAATGAAGCTTCAGAATCAGTCTTTCCAATGAATATTCAAGGTTGATTTCCTTTAGGACTGACTGGTTTGATCTCCTTGCTGTCCAAGGGACTCTCAAGAGTCTTCTCCAGCATCACAATTTGAAAGCAGCAAGTCTTCAGTGCTCAGCCTTCTCTATGGTCCAACTCTCACATTCATATATGACTACTAGAAAAATCATAGCTTTGACTAGACAGACCTTTGTCGGAAAGTGATGTCTCTGCTTTTTAAGACACTGCCTAGGTCTGTCACAGCTTTCCTTCCAAGAAGCAACAGTATTTTAATTTCACGGCTGCAGTCACCACCCACAGTGATTTTGGAGCCCAAGAAAATAAAATCTGCCACTGCTTCCACTTTTTCCCCTTCTATTTGCCATGAAGTGATAGGACCAGATGCCATGATCTTAGTTTGTTGAATGCTGAGTTTTAAGCCAGCTTTTTCACTCTCCTCTTTCACCCTCTTCAAGAGACTCTTTAGTTCTTCTTCGCTTTCTGCTGCCATTAAAGTGGTATCATCTGCTTATCTGAGGTTGTTGACATTTCTCCCAGCAATCTTGATTCCAGTTTGTGCTTCATCCAGCCCAGCATTGTGCATAATGTACTCTGTATATAAGTTAAATAAGCAGGGTGACAATACACAGCCTTGTTGTACTCCTTTCCCAATTCTGAACCAGTCCACTGTTCTATATCGGGTTCTAACTATTGCTTCTTAACCCAAATACAGGTTTCTTAGGAGACAGGTAGGATGGTCTGGTATTCTCATTTCTTTAAGATTTTCCAGTTTGCTGTGATCCACACAGTCAAATGCTTTAGCTGAGTCAACAAAGCAGAAGCAGATGTTTTACTAGAATTCCCTTGCTTTCTCCATGATCCAACAAATGTTGGCAATTTGATCTCTGGTTCCTCTGCCTTTTCTAAATCCAGCCTGTACATCTGGAAGTTCTCGGTTCACGTACTACTGAAGCCTGGCTTGAAGGATTTTAAGCACAACCTTACTAGCATGTGAAATGAGAGCAACAGTATGGTAGTTTGAGCATTCTTTGGCATTGTCCTTCTTTGGGATCGGAGTGACATTTTCCAGTCCTGTGGCCACTGATCAGTTTTCCAAATTTGCTAATATATTTGATACAGCACTTAAACAGCATTACCTTTTTGGATTTGAAATAACTCAGCTGAAATTCCATCACCTCCACTAGCCTTGTTCATAGTAATGCTTCCTAAGGCCCATGTGACTTCACACTCCAGGATGTCCGGCTCTAGGTGAGTGATCACACCATCATGGTTATCCAGGTCATTAGACCTTTTTTGTACAGTTCTTCTGTGTATTCTTGCCACCTCTTCTTAAAGGATCCCCTTCACAGATCACAGCCCTGTCCTGGCAAAGGGGCTTGCATAATTCAGTGAGGCATGCCATGCAGGGTCACCCAAGACAGATGAGTTAGAGCGAAGAGTTCTGACAAAACATGACCCACCAGAGGCGGGAATAGCAACCCATTCCAGTACTCTTGCCAGGTGATCCCCATGAACAGTATGAAAAGACAAAAAGGGACAACAGACAGGTTTACTAACTTGTTTGTGGTGGTGGTTTTCACAGGTATATGGATATGCCCAAACTTTTTGAATCATTTACATATCATAAATATGTATAGTTCACTGCCTGTCAATTATACTTCTAATGCTACCTGAAGCCCACTTGACTTCACACTACAGGATGTCTGGCTCTAGGTGAGTAAACACACCATAGTGGTTATCCAGGTCATTAAGATCTTTCTTGTACAGTTCTTCTCTATGGTCCTGCCACCTCCTCATAATCTCTTCTGCTTCTGTTAGGTCTTTTTCATTTCTGTCCTTTATCATGCCCATGTATGCAGATAAATTAACATTTCAAATATTTAAATACTCAATTATTAAGAGAATTTTAACAACAATAAATTAACACTATTATGTAAAGCAACATTAACCACCAGTTTTACAATGGTTAAAAAGTCTGACAACATCTATTCCTATTCTTATGTTTGTTTTCATAAACCCTTTTACTGAATATTAATGTGAAAAACATCCATATGCTTGGCATGTATTAGTAGCAGCAGATCCCAGCAGCCTAAGTTCTTTTGAAGGTTTGATACAATATCTTATTATATTAGATCCATAATATTCCCCTGAACAACATTCTATCTTCAGACACCAAGACCACAATTAGCACTTCAAAAAAGGACATTACTTTAAAAGTAGTCTTCTTTGTGAATAGGATCAAGAGGAGGTGTCCTGTAAATAAAGTCCGCTCCACTGTGAGAGGTGTTACATGAGGCTCCAATGTATACAGAGTCTATGTGTTTTAAAGAAAAGGCACAGAAGAATAAAGCCCACGTACCTCCAGCTTTTCACTGAACTCCTCTGTATAGGGAATAAACCTGCTGTCTGTGTCACCTTTGTAGAACCAAGTACAGCGTCTCACTTCGGCTGGCTCCTCTTCCCAGTACACGGCTCTCCGCATCCGGTCATAGAGGTAGACATCGTAACGCCCTCCATCAGTGCCAAGGACCACACTCTCAGGGTCTGGCTGGACTGGAAAACAAAGTCCACATTTTAACTGAACAGTTACAAGGTAGATTTAAAAGTAATAAATAATATGGTGACTCGTCTAACATTAAAGACAAAGAACAAAGCTCATTTCTATTCAAAAACAGAATTTTAAGATTAATCTGTGCTGCTCAAAATGATGACTCTTTTAAGTGGAGAAGAAATAACCAGAGTAAAATATAAAAGCATCATGAAATAATTCCAATAACTGGTAGGCTTTTTCTCTATATATCAAAGCAGCAAATGCTCCATGAACATACTTTTAAAGAATAGGTGATTTTTAAGTCCTAAGATGAAATATCTTCAGGATAAACAAAAAAAACCTATTTCTATAGTGAAACTTCTCAAGAGTCTTAACCTACTCCTGTGCATCCTCAAGAGATGGATGTTCTTGTTCCAGGAAAAAAAAGAGAGAGAGATGGATACAGTTATAGCATTTTTAAAACTCTTATCTGAAGGAACAAGAGTTCCATAGAAAATGCTTTATAAATGCCCTATGAAGTGAAAATGAAAGTCACTCAGTCATGTCCGACTCTTTGTGACCCCATGGGGTATACAGTCCATGGAATTCTCCAGGCCAAAAATACTGGAGTAGGTAGCCTTTCCCTTCTCCAGATCTTCCCAACCCAGGGATTGAACCCAGGCCTCCCGCATTGCCCTCTAGCTACAAACAAATAAAGGAAATAAGAAAACTGATACCAGGATTATATGAACTACTTTTAATTTCTTGGATTTAAAATACCTTTAAACAAAAAATTATTAAAACATGTCTTCAAATACCTTACTCAAATAACCCAGAACTTAATAATACAAGTGTATTATTAAAAGTATCATCACCTTAAGGTACAGAGGGTGGTGAGATGTAGAGGATTAAAGAAAATGACATTCATAAAAAGGAGGCCATGGATACTTACTCTTCATTCCACTCTTCCTCAAATCAGATACAAATGATGCAGGACCCACACTTACCTGAATTATAGATTTCTTCAAGATTCAAAGAGTCAAAAACACTGAAAGGCATCCATAGCTGTTTGTATTCTATCTCCTTGCAGTAAAACCAGTGGGGCTGGACAGGTTCATACTGGTTTTGAAGTAGAAAAGGAGGTGGCGCTTGCACAGGGGGTCCCGCAGGTCTGGCAGGTGCCTGCTGCTGGATTGGAGGGGGCAACCCTGCCTGCGCTGGAGGAGGGATCTGGGGGGACAAAAGACAGGACCACCAGTCAGTCCAAAGGAACAATTCTGTGTATGCTGCAGACCCAAACTGACATTAGTAATAATTATTCTTAATATTTCTCTAGACAGCTATTTAATAACTAAGCTCCAGAGCAATTAAATTTTTTAAAAATATAACAAAACCCCATGCCAGCTGGAAAGTGAACAGGGCTTTCTCACACTGATGGCAAAGTAAACTAGTACCTTTATAGAATCAATCCAGCAGTACACCTCCTGTCATTTATTTCATCTTTAAGACACACACAATCCTCGAGAATTCTGTGGCAGTCCAGTAGTTAGGACTTGCTGCTTTCACTGCTAAGGGTCTGGGTTTATCCCTGGTTTGGGAACCAAGATCCCACATGCCATGAGGCATGGCCAAAAATAAAATAAAATAAAAAATAATGCATATTCCTTGACCTATCTATTCTAAGAATTCATCCTAAAGACATAACTGTAAAAATTTACCCACAAGGACGTACACCAAAAGATTATTTATAACAATCACTGGATACAATCCAAAGACTTACCAGAAACCTGATTAAATAAATCATCTTTTACTCATATACTAGAATTCTCTGGAAAGATTAAAAATGTTTTAGAAAAAAATCTTAACATCTAAACTATCTTGACATAAAAAACATATATAATGTTTGTCGGGGAAAATTATGTTTATCAAGAAAAAAGGTAAGACATAAAAACTAAAAACAAGGTTTTCTCATGGCAATTTTTACTCATTTGGCTATTAGTCATTTTTCAAATTTTGTGCAGTAAAAATACTTTTAAAAACAGAATACAAATTTTTTTAATTTTATTAAAAAATGATTTCAAAATATTCCATTTACTGAGGTTGATTACTGTGGTCAAGCAAAAGAATATTCTTATTCTTAGGAAATATTAATACACACTAAAGTATCTAGGAGTAAAGAATCATAATGTTTGTAAGTGAAAGTCACTCAGTTGTATACAACTCTTTGCAACCCGATGGACTACACAGTCCATGGAATTCTCTAGGCCAGAACACTGGAGTGGGTAGCCTTTCCCTTCTCCAGGGGATCTTCCCAACCCAGGGATCAAACCCAGGTCTCCTGCATTGCAGGTGGATTCTTCCCCAGCTGAGCCACCCAGGAAGTCCTATAATGTATGTCACTGATCTTCAAATGTTTCCCCCAAAATTGCATATACACAGCGTGAGAAAGGAGCAGGGGAGGAGAGGATGCTCCCACACGTGTCAGTGTGCATGTTCATGAAGGAGAGAACAAACGCTCATGACAGGGAACCTGGGTTAGAGTACTGGGGTGTTCTTTGTTCCATTTTTTATTTTTGCAACGGTTTACTTAAAATTATTTAAACATTTTTAATCAGAACTCTTCAAAATTTCATCAGCAAACAACTATACTAACTTACATTGCATGCTACCAATCTGCTGAAATCCACCTTTACCAAGAGTTTGTATACTGGTATGATTTAGATTAGTTGGTAAAATGGAGCCCATTCTCTTTCGCCACTGACTACAGTACCATTATCCCTGCCACACTGGGTTCTTGACTCTTTTTTTCAATCTTTTCCCTTTTTCTGATTCAGTTCACTTCCCTTTGGAAGTTAGCTGAAAAATTAGGGGTGGGGGGGAAGCATAAATGAATTTCATAAAATTTACCCAAGGCAAAAGTTATTCCATCATCTGTCTGAGATAGTCTGTCTAGATTCAAACTTTATAAATGTAAATAAATTATTGGAGTAATCAATTTTAGTCGCAGTAATTGAGCGTTTTGATCAGGCAGTGTAATTAAAAAAAGAGAAGCTGATAACAGTTCCTTCGACTCTCACATATCTCCAGACATTTGTTACCCCTATCTTATATTAAATCTGGTAATACTGGCATATGGTTAATGCATTAAAATAAATTATTACTTCCATAAATACAAAATATAACCTAAAACACGAACTATTCAATGAGCTATTTTTAAAAGATTGTTTACTTCAAAACATATAGCTTACAAAAAAAAAAAAACCCGTCTGAAAATAATTTGTCATCAAAACACAGGTAAAAATGAGAGGGATTAGAATTACAGTGAATGACATAAAGATATAAAGCATGTCTTCATACCGGCGGCAAAGATCCTGGAGGCACCTGGTACATCTGGACGGGGGGTGCGGGGGACGGAGGATGGGAGGGCTGAGCTGGTGTCTGGCACTGCTGCAGCTGCGGGGGTGCGATGTAGGGGTTAGCCCTGCTGCTCACAGCCGTGTGGCGGTACGGGTTGTATCCTTGTCGGGGTGTTCCTTGTGGTGGGCTCCCAAAATTCGAAGGAGGGAGGTTACTAGGCTGAGAAGGCAGGTAAGGATTTATTCCGATTTGTGAAGCAGGTGGAGCACCATATTGCGCCTTCGAAATGGATGATGAAAATGCATTCGACACATCTTGGGATCCAGTTGTAAAAGGCAGAGACGTTGGGGACTTGGAGTAGGCTGATTGTCCAGCTGATGCTGCTGCAGCTGTTAACGGGGACTGTCCAATATTCCCAAAAGGATCACTACTGCTTGATACCTGAGAGAAGTAACTAAATGTCTGTGGGGTAGATGTGTGAGCAGAAGTCTGCCCAAGGAAGCTGTCCTCTTCACCCACATCAGTGGAATCCTCTGCAAGGGAACAGGAGGGCACATGGTTTAAACGGATGCTGTCACTCTGTGGACAAGATTCTATATGGCAGGTCTAACAATTATACCTCTTATTTTGTTGTTCAAACTTACATTTCTGCCTTAAAGGCAATAATGAAAAACTTGTTCTTTTTTCTTTGAAATGAAAAACTAGAAAATACCAGTAAGAAACAACAGAAGGAGGGAAACCTTGCACTCATTCGTAAGCTCACCTCCCAGAGACAATCATTGTTAATGCTGTTAATATGTTGATACATACCTTTCCATACTTTTAAAATAAATACAGTTACATACTATTTATTTGGTAGATATGTATAAATTACGTAGACATATTTGTATATAACCCTGGTTTCCTGCATTCCTGCAGATTCTTTATCATCTGAGCCAACAGGGAAGCCCACGTTTGTATACAGGAGAATTTTTCAAAAAATGGAAACAAAATTTGTACCTAGTACTTTTAGATGTTATTTTGAATGATTTTTTTCCTAGTAAGAAACAATTCAAACATTATTCCGCTACCCAAATACACAGAACTTTATTTATACAGTAACAACAGGAAGCTGAAGCTAGAGTACAGATATTAACTCTGTTGACAAGAAAAGGTGTGTCAGGGCTCTTACCTACAAAGCACTCATTATACAAGTGAACATGAGGCGCTGGTATTCCCGAGGCAAAGTAGGTCAACCATTCACTACCATCCCTAAAACCACACAGTATCACAACCAGGTAATCGTCATTAGAGAATGACAATCAGTATTTTAAAAAGTCATTTCTAACAAAGGGAAGGTCTCCTCACTTCCCTTTGCCAAACATGATCTTCACTATTGGTATTTTGGCACCAAACTATATTATTTTATTCTCTGTTTCGCTACCAAGTTGTAAAATAATATTTTCCTTCTACAAGGCCTAAAAGTCGTCTAGTTTTCCTTAGAAACTCTTATGAGTCCTTAGCTTGGAACATCACCTTTCTCTTCCTTATCTTTTCTTTCTCCCATCTCAACCCCTTTTCTTTAGATCTCTCTAATCTCCCACCACTGGAGGCACAGAGCAGATCAGAATGGTGGACCCCTTCCCAACACACAGGCAGGCTGTGGTCCCTGTCCTTGAAACCTGCCAAAGTGTGACCTTTCAAGCTCAGAGCTCCTTCTTGACCTCTGCTGCTGAATGTGGCCTTCAGCTGTAGGCTGCTCCCAGCTATATATCACACATCAATTTAACTGAGATACTCCATTATTCAAAATATCCCTCTGAACTGTTTCTTTGTAATTAAAATATCATTTCCTGAGCAAGGCTCCCTTTCTGCTTTTATCATTCTACTTCTCTGATACATTTCCAGTTCCTATCCTCTCTCTCCATTCCCATGAACCTCACCTGGACTCAGACTTCAGTTCATCTCTCAACATCTGAAAGCAGGGGGAAAACCTCTGTGTCCTTCTTCCTTTAAAGCAACTTGGGATCAATCTGATACAACAAACTTTTCTCTGATTAGCATCCTTTACAAACAAAATACTGATCTCAACAAGCTGCCAGTCTCACCTCAGGGGCACTTTCTAACTACATGTGGACACCTTTGGCATCAAGACCCATATCTTTAATAAGCGCCTGTATACTTGTGACACTCCCAACTCTGTCCCAAACTGAGACTGATCGTATGTGCCCCAGAACCTATTTCCCAAATGCTTCCTCAGTACTTTTGGCGGGTTCAGACACATACATCTCAAGCTTAGTAAACCTCGACTGTCATTTAACTATCCCCCTTCATGTGCTCCGGAGAAGGCAATGGCACCCCACTCCAGTACTCTTGCCTGGAAAATCCCATGGGCGGAGGAGCCTAGAGGGCTGCTGTCCATAGGATCGCTGAGGGTCGGACACGACTGAGCGACTTCACTTTCACACATTGGAGAAGGAAATGGCAACCCACTCCAGTGTTCTTGCCTGGAGAATCCCAGGGACGGGGGAGCCTGGTGGGCTGCCATCTATGGGGTCGCACTGAGTCGGACACGACTGAAGTGACTTAGCAGCAGCAGCAGCAGCACCAGCAGCTTCATGTGCTCCTTTACAATCTCACTACCTCAACGGATGTCTACCAACATCCATCCAGACACGAAAACCAGAAACCTCCTGAGACTCCTCCCTCTCTTCCATTTAATCATTTAGATCTTCAATTAAAGAAATAAGTACACAGTATCTATTATATGCCAGGTGGAGTTGTATCTTGTAGCTGAAACTGAACAGATAAAGAGCCTGTGCACTGGACCATCTGGCCCTCAGTGAGTCACTGCTGCTGCTGCTGCTAAGTCACTTCAGTCGCGTCCGACTCTGTGCAACCCCATAGACGGCAGCCCACCAGGCTCCCCAATCCTTGGGATTCTCTAGGCAAGAATACTGGAGTGGGTTGCCATTTCCTTCTCCAATGCATGAAAGGTCCCAACAATTTGATGGTGTAAAACTCTCTTACTTGTGTTTCCTGCTCTTCACACACACCTGGCTGACCAGGGCTAGAGTGCCACTCGCTCCTGCCTGACTCACAGTGGCGTCCAGACTGGACACTTCTGCTACAGTCAGCTTTACTCTGGTGCAATCTCAGAAAGACTAAACATATCTCTAACGTCACTGCCCTGTTTAGAACCCTTTAAGGGCACCCGCACACCACATAGGATGTACTATGAACTCCTTAATGGCTGTATGAGGCCCTTCATGACCTGGTTCCCCCACTAACCACTTGAGCCACTCCCCTGCATTCACTCTAGTCACATGGACCTGGGGGAGTGGCCGGGTGGGGAGCAGGAGGACTGGCCAAGAAGGAAAGAGTTGAGGGGGAGAGAGAATGTGAGCACCTACCTCAAAATCCCACCAAATCTGCAGGTTTCTCTCACACCTCCAGACTTTTACAAATGCCTGTCTCCCCAGACTTCCTAATTCCTACGTATTCTTCAACACTCAGCTTAAAAATCACCTCCTCTGTAAAGCTCTAAAGATCTAAGGGATGTCCACTCCCTGGTCAGCCAGCCTGACAGCCACGGCTCTCACAGCAGCCTATCAATCCCTCTTTTTAGCCAACACAAACCCAGACCACAACCACTTACACAGCTGGGCACAGTGTGTAAAAGTGTGCAGTCACCGGGGACAATGCTATCTGCTCCTCTCTGTCTCTCTGACACTGGGAACAGGGCCTGGCAAACAAGCTGCTCAGTCCAGGTTTGCTGAGTGAATGAAACTGCTTCCTGTATGCCTTTCACTGACACGGATTCATCGCTGCTTCCAACGCCATCGGTTCTCCTTTTGTCTCTGGAAATTCACCAAATGGACTTCTAATGATGAAATCTTTGTTAAAGGTAGAAAAATATTTGTTAAAGAATTTTAGTTCTAAAACTAATTTTCTTATTAAAAAATAAACCATCTCCAAGAAACAATAGCCTTCAAGACAGGTAAGTTACCCTGTACTTGACAATGAAGATGTTAACCATTTATTGACAGTGACAGACACAAACAAAATATTATAAAGGAACATAAGTGAAAGTGAAAGTGAAGTTGCTCAGTCGTGTCCTACTCTTTGGGACCCCATGGACTGTAGCCCACCAGGCTCCTCCCTCCATGGGATTCTCCAGGCAAGAATACTGGAGTGGGTTGCCATTTCCTTCTCCAGGGGATCTTCCTGATCCAGGGATCGAACCCGGGTCTCCTGCATTCCAGGCAGACGCTTTAACCTCTGAGCCACCAGGGAAGCCCTAAAGGAACATAGGTATGAACCAAACATTTGTGAAGCAGAGGATGGTAAGAGAACCCCATGTACAGTCGTATTTATTTGGTAACATCCTGCAACCTCAAAGCATTCTGCTCCAGCCATGCTGGTCCTCCACCAAAAATGGCAATGTGGAACCTTTCAGCCACACTATCAAAGCAAGACAAATATATTCCTAACTCCCACCCTTTCATTCATTCACGTTTCTATAAAAAAAAAAAAATTTGCCTACAGCATACCAAGATGTGTTCTAGGTATAAGCTCCTGCTCTCTCATGGAGCTTACATGCTAGTGCGACAAGATAAACAAAGATGTGGACACGTCAGGGGGTAAGCACCAAGAAGAAACATGACACCAGAGAAGAACCATCGTGTACTGCTCCGCTTCGCCCTTTTTCACCTCTCCATGAAACTTTCCTTGGTCCTCCAAATAAGAACAAATTATTCAAGAGAAAAATATTCACCATTTCCTGAGGAGCTATGTGCTGGGCACTAAACAAGATCCTAGAAATAAAAAGGCAAATAAGTCATAGCTGCAAACTTCACACAGCTCACAGTCCAAATAAACAGGCAGAAACACTTACTTTACAAACGCTTATGCTACATGATGTGCCAGACGCTATATTCAGTGCTTCACAAAAATCAATTCCATTCTCATGACAGCCCTGGGAGGCTGTGCATGTATGGAAGACAAAGCACAGAGGGGTTAAGTAACATGCTTGAGATCACACAGCAAGTTACTACCAGGGCTGGGGTTGGAATACAGTCGGTGCTCCTAAACACCAGCTCTGGGTTATGCCGCATAATCATGAAAACGCAAGCTCCGCACACACTAATAAAGATACGTAAAAAGTGCTAAGAAGAACATAGGAGTGGGTACCTAAGAGAACAAGCAAGAGCTTGTAACAGAAAATGAGGCACGGCCTTGAAAGATGACTGTGTTCTATACCTCTGCTTTGCAAGTATTACGAGCCTACCCTAAGAGATAGTCTACTGTATCCGAGGAGAGGAGGCAATAATTTATTTTACCTTCCCTGCAAGCACCTGGCTCACCAGGAGATGTTTAACAAAAACGTGAGGAATGCCAGTGCAGGAGTGGCCAGCACTTGAACAGTCCCTTGGACGAAGAGCTTGGCCCCCGCCCCCAAGACTCCAAAGTCCCGAAGCTACTCAAATCTGGCCACTCACTGCCCCGACAAGGTAGCAGAGGGTCTGATCCAGGCCAAGGAAAACCTCTTGTCCGACCCTTCACCTCACGCCCCCCGCCCACACTTGCCCACCCGGATCTCCATCTCCTTACTACCTCCGGGCAAGAGCAGGGAGGCCGAGGCAGCGGCGGCTTGGGTGACTGGGATAAAGGGCACGTTGAAGCTGAACTCCGTGGCCGAGGAGGAGAAAAGTAAGTTAGTGCCCGACGAGGAGGCCGAGGCGGCGCCACCGCCACCGTTAGGTTTCCTCTCGGCCATGGCTGCGGCCCACCGTCCGTTACACGTCTACGGGCGGCCGGTGCGGAAACACCGGCCGGAAACTGAGCGCAGTCGGGGCCAACACACTTCCGCACTTGCGCACAAGGGCCGGAACTCCGGGCGGCCGCTCAGCTTTCCTTTGCCTTCTCCAACGGGGCCGCCAGAAAGTAACATGGCGGCGCCGACCTCGCGCCCGGGTCCTCGCAAGTGACAACGTCGGCCACTGCCCGGGCGGGGCCGGACAGGCTGGGGCTGGAGCGTGGGAGATGGGGTGCCGCTGTTTGTAAATAAAAGTACGAATCGACACTGCAAGTGTCGAGTTGGCGGGGGGCGCTCTGTGCTTCCATAAAGTACCCACAGGAGCGTTTAACTGGGTAAGATTTTGAGGAAGTGCGAAAGCCCGCACGTGTAGGTAACCTATTGCTAGCAGCAGACCAAGGGAGGACTAGAGGTGTGTGGGCTATTTGTGGCCAAGGTATAGACCAGCTCACCCGCTCTGACTAGATATCCGCATCTTACCCATCCACACTTTGTGCACTGAACTGAATTCTTGTCATTGGTCCAGAAACTGAAATGGTAAAACTTACAGAAAATACACCAGAGGATTTCTCATTTGTTAGCCAATAATGTCTCGTGAATGCATGATCTGCGGAGAAACCCGTGTAGTTTTTTTTTACCTGCTGCTGCTGTCTGTTGGAGAATAAATTTTGGATGGTTTTTGTTTTCACCAGAAGGGGAAAAAAAAGAAATGGTAAAACTTTTGAAGATTTTAAGCCAAAAAGCAAAAAGAGAGAATTGATGTTTGGGTGTGTGACTTTTTAACAGCTTTCTATAGTGGTGGTGCCGGTTTAGTGGCGAAGTCGTGTCCACCTCTCCCATCCACAATAATCTGACTAGTTTATTGTGGATACTTTGGATATGATTATCTTTCATATAGTTAGATTATGAAAGAAAAAAATAATTTCGTGGAGGATAGGAGAAAGCTATAGGAGAAACCCCAAAGAAAGCTTTGAAATAACGAAACTATCATGTCCCTCAGCTGTTCAGTTGCTCAGTCATGTCCAACTCTTTGCGACCCCATGGACTGCAGCACGTCAGGCTTCCCTGTCCATTACCAACTCCCAGAGCTTGCTCAAACTCATGTCCATTGAGTCGGTGATGCCATCCAACCATCTCATCCTCTGTCCTCCCCTTCTCCTCCTACCTTCAATCTTTCCCAGCATCAGGGTCTTTTCCAATGAGTCAGTTCTTAAGAACAGGTGGCCAAAGTATCGGAGCTTCGGCATCAGTCTCCAATGAATATTTAGGACTGATTTCCTTTAGCTTGACTTGTTGGATCTCCTTGCAGTCCAAGGGACTCTCAAGAGTCTTCTCCAACACCACAGTTCAAAAGCATCAATTCTTTGGCGCTCAGCTTTCTTTATGGTCCAACTCTCACATCCATACATGACTATTAGAAAAACCATAGTTTTGACTAGATGGACCTTTGTCGGGAAAGTAATGTCTGTTTTTTAACATAGTACCTGTTTATTACCTAATAACTATTTAGTATGCTTACTGTCAGAGAAGGCAATGGCACCCCACTCCAGTACTCTTGCCTGGAAAAATCCCATGGATGGAGGAGCCTGGAAGGCTGCAGTCCATGGGGTCGCTGAAGGTTGGACATGACTGAGTGACTTCACTTTCACTTTTCACTTTCATGCATTGGAGAAGGAAATGGCAACCCACTCCAGTGTTCTTGCCTGGAGAATCCCAAGGTCAGTGGAACCTGGTGGGCTGCTGTCTATGGGGTCACACAGAGTCGGACACAACTGAAGTGACTTAGCAGCAGCAGCATGCTTACTGTCAAAAGAAAAAAAAAAAAAACAAAAAGCTAAGGAAAGCACTGAAGGGTGTCATGGGTTGCTGGTACATGTGACTAAGCTACCCAGGTTTGTCAATTGGCACTTACGTGGAGGAGGAATTAACTTTTCATATCTTCATGACAGGCAGTGGTACAAGTTAAAGCAAGGTACCCACCAGGCTTCCCAGATAGCACTATTGGTAAAGAACTCACCTGCCAATGCAGAAGACGTAAGAGATGTGGGTTCAGTCCCCAGGTGGGAAAGATCCCCTGGAGGTTGGCATGGCAACCCACTCCAACATTCTTGTCTAAAGAATCCCATGGACAGAGGAGCCTGGCGGGCTACAGTCCATGGGGTCGCAAAGAGTCAGACACGACCAAGTGACATGGCATGCTTGCTGACACCCACCAGGCTGGGAGGAGCTGTCAAGTCCTTGAGAATACAGTTCTGTGTGACAAAAGCTTTATATCTCAAAGGGGCAGAAAGAAGATTTATAGTAGCTGATTTTCTAAAGTAACTACTTAAAGGAGGTTCAAGGGCCTCTATGCCTATCACCTGGTTTAGGTCGGAACTGTCAATTCTCCCTGCATTGTTGAGCTTTCTCATGCAGGCATTTTAAGGGGGACAGGGTTCATCCTGGGGACATGACCTTATGCTGTTAGTAGCCATGGTAGAGTTTGGTCAAGGGGTCTTTGCCATCCTGGGAATACCATGGTACATAAGATAGACACAGGACCTTTCCTTCTTGCAGCTTACAGTCTGGTCAGAAAGACAGACAACTAAACACACAATAACAATAAAGTGTGATGAAAGTGATAATGTAAAATTTCCAAAAGTGTCTTATGTGGAATATTGACACCATCAGGAGAGGGAGTTGTAACCTTTCTAGGGGAGGGATAGCAAGTATTTAGAACAATCAGACCATCAACAAAGGGCTTACCTTGACTGGAGCCACATGAAAGGCTTTCCTGAAGAAAATATATTTAAGTTGATACCTGAAAGTGAATGAGTAGAAGTTAACCAGAAAAGCTGGAGGAGAGGGGTTGGAGGATGTGGTAAGAGACAACTAACAGATAAAATTACAGTATGTAGGGATGCCTTAAGATGCCATATTTGAATGTAATAAAAGAAACCTGAGTTACAGCATGGCTGGAGCCCAGTGAACAAGTGGGAGAAAGCCTGGAGATAAGAATGAAAAGTAGATCAAGGCCAGCTGATACACGGTCCTTACATGTTAAGAACAAAAGGGACTGAAAGAAAGGATTAAAGGCAGGTGGAGAAATAATATTTGTTTTGCAGAAAGTTCACTCTGACTTCAGTGTAATAAAATAGATAAGGGAAGAGCAAACCTGAGCATAGAAAAAACAGTTGGCAGCCTGCTGCAGTGGCCAGCTGAGCAATGATGGTGACTCAAAGGAGAGCAATTGCAGTCGGAGTGAACAGAAATAGGAGTGATTTCTGGGCAAAGATGTCAGACTGAGCAGCTGGATCTTCATTTTCTTCCTAAAACTCTGTTGAAAGCACAAACAGGTTTGTTTGATTTGTTGTTGTTGTTGTTTGTTTTTTTAGGCATACACCCGTAAGGAGGAGGAGAATGTGGGAAGATTTGACAGCAACAAGATTTTACCAAAAAAAAAAAAACAAAGGGCAAGTAATAGATGATTTAGCAAACCAGGAATGGGGAGAGCGCAAAACCAGCATTATCTGCACCAGAGGATCACCAAAAAGTTTAGGACCTGATAACCTCAGGCACCTCTGGAAGTGGCGGTCCAGTGGAAAACAGAGATCCTGGAGTTAGGAGGATTGGAGAAGAGAAAACTTTTTAAACAGATCCCCTCCCCCCGCTCTGACCCCCCCCCCCCAACTCTAGACTACTGACCATCCCCCTTAAAGGAAAAAGACTGAGTTTTCCTTCTGGACAGGGTAAAACAGAAGGAAGATTAAGCAACTATGTACATACTACTTCCACAACCCTAGACTGTAGTCTGCCAAGCTTCTCTGTCCATGGATTTCCCAGGCAAGAATATTGGAGTTGGCTGCCATTCCCTTCTCCAAGGGATCTTCCCCACCCAGGGATCAAACCTGGGTCTCCTGCATTGCAGGCAGATTCTTTACTGTCTGAGTCACCAGGGAAGCCCAAAACAGGAGGAAGATTGAGCAAATACGTACATACTAAGTAATAAAACACTCTCTTCCACAATCCCAGCCCAATTTTCCACTTAGCTCCGAAAACACTAGATGCCAGGTCTTCAACCTCTCGGCAGGAGATCAGCAGACTCTTCTTGGGGTCATATGAACAAACATCTGCTTACTGCTAAGTCGCTTCAGTCGTGTCTGACTCTGTGCGACCCCATAGATGGCAGCCCACCAGGCTCCGCCGTCCCTGGGATTCTCCAGGCAAGAACACTGGAGTGGGTCGCCATTTCCTTCTCCAGTGCATGAAAGTGAAAAGTGAAAGTGACATCGCTCAATCGTGTCCGACCCTCAGTGACTGGACTGCAGCCTACCAGGCTCCTCCATCCATGGGATTTTCCAGGCAAGAGTACTGGAGTGGGGTGCCAAACATCTAGAGATAATTAAATCAGGGCTCCCCAGTAAGACAGCCCACACAGCATGTGATGTGCTCAGTTGTTCAGTCGTATCCGGCTCTTGGCAATGCCATGGACTGTAGCCCACCAGGTTCTTCTGTCCATGGAATTTTCCAGGCAAGAATACTGGAGTGGGTTGCCATTTCCTCCTCCAGAGGATCTTCCAGACACACAGATCAAACCTGCATCTCCTGCATTGGCAGGCAGGTTCTTTACCACTGAGCCACCTGGGAAGCCCAGGCAGATCACCTCATAATTTAGCTCACAATCAGCTAGCCCAGAATTCCCCTGCCACTAGCCCAAATGTCTCTTCTTAGCCACTGATTTGTACATCTAGCCTCGACTCAGCTCAAAATGAACCCTAAGTGCTCGTGAGCCTCTGGTGGTTCCTGCACCTGCCCCCACTCTTAGTATTTGCTCCTGCAAATGCACCTCCTGCAAATCAGAGCTACTGCTCCTGCTGCCCTGTGGGCAACGCCAAGTGTGCCCAGGGGTGCGTCTGCATATGGGCAGCAGAAATGGGCCGCTGCTGAGCCCAATGTTGGGAAAACCTGATCCCAGATGTAAATAGAGAAACACCTACGAATTTCCACTTAAAATTTTTTATTCTACTACCCAGACCCTCTTGCTACATTCTTATTTCCATGAAATAGTCATATAAATATTTTTATACAAATTAATGCTTTTGAACTGTGGTATTGGAGAAGACTCTTGAGAGTCCCTTGGACTGCAAGGAGATCAAACCAGTCAATCCTAAAGGAAATCAGTTCTGAATATTCATTGGAAGGATGGATGCTGAAGCCAAAGCTCCAATACTTTGGCCACCTGAGGTGAAGAACTGACGCATTAGAAAAGACCTGATGCTGGCAAAGAATGAAGGCAGGAGGAGAAGGGGATGACAGAGGATGAGATGGTTGGATGGCATCACCACCTCAATGGACATGAGTTTGAGCAAGCTCTGGGAGTTGGTAATGGACAGGGAAGCCTGGCGTGCTGCAGTCCATGGAGTCACAAAGAGTCAGACACGATTGAGCGACTGAACTGATTCATATAAAAATAAACTCATCTAGACAAAAAATAACCACCAGACCCATTTATCTGCTCTGAGCACCTAAACACCTTTTTAGTCCCCACACTTTTTTGTTCAGGCATTCCTTCAGCAAATTCTATTATGTGAACTTGCTCTTGTGCCAGACATGGGGGATACAAGAATGGCCAGACCAGCAGAGTCCTGACAGTTAACACCCTGGGGAGCAGCAGCCCTCTCTTCCACACTCACGTCCACCTGGCAAGGCAGGTAAACAGGGAGACGAGGCACAGGAGACTGGAGGGAAAGTGTGCTAATTTCTGATTCAGGGAACACAGAGTAACAGGCGGACAAAGTGGAACATAAAAATGAAGATACCCAGCAATTAGATAGATGGCTCTAAAACTGAAGAAGTCCAGGCTTAAAACGAGATGTAGGAGGCATCAGCTCACATGTGACTGATTTGGAAATTGCGGGTAGTGGGCAGACAGCCTCATGCTCTGTCAATGTCAGAAATGGCTATTCTTTTGGAGGAGGGTTTGTGTTGCTTTCTATACAAGGTGACATGCTGGGTGTTAATTCAGGCTGACAGGTGTGATCAGAAGAAGCACAGGTGGGAAGCCGTCCCCACATTTTAAGTTTATTCACCACATGATTGAGAAGAGTCATTAACCTGAAAGACAGTGATCCAAACATAACCCACAAAAGGAACAGGAAATGGTAATTTAGAAGAAATAACCCACACAGGATGGCAGGGACTTTTAAAAAAATCTATCAGTAATATCTTCAGGAGGATCTGCAACCAAGAAACAAGATCAGGGTGCTGTTTGAGAAGGAAAAGAAATATTTAGGGAACAAACAAGAAAGTAAGTATAAGGAAAATAAATACGAGAAGTTTTCTCAAAAAGGAAAACAAAAAGACAAACAGATGGAAGCTAGGCGAGAAACCTAAGAAAATTAGAGTACCAGGCAAGAAAAACCAGTATTTGCATTTTAAGAGCTCTGCTAAAAAAGACAGAACATGCAGGGGAGAGAATCATCAAGGAAAAAACTTATATCCAGAAATGAAGAATACCGGTTTCCAAATTAAAAGGGTTTAGTGGGACTTACCTGGCAGTCCAGGGGTTCAGACTTCACATTCCAATGCAGGCGGTGCCGGTTTGATCTCTGGTCAGGAAGCCGAGGTCCCACATGCCTCATGGCCAAAAAACATAAAACAGAAGCCATATTGTAATAAATCCAGGAAAGACTTTAAAAATGATCCATTAAAAAATAAATCTTTGGACTTCCCTGGTGGCACTGCTGTGCTGTTACTCAGTAGTCTCCAACTCACTGCAACTCTGTGGACTATAGCTGCCAGGCTCCTCTGTCCAAGGGATTCTCCAGGCAAGAAGACTGCAGTGGGTTGCCATTTCCTTCTCCAGGGGATCATATAGACCCAGGGATTGAACTCGTGTCTCTTTCGTCTCCTGCATTGGCAAGCAGATTCTTTACCACTGACACCACCTGGGACAGAGTTCAATCTCTGGTCCAGGAAGCTCTCACAGGCCAAGAAACAACTAAGCCATCACACTGCAACTGCTGAGCTCTTGTGCTGCAACTACTGAACGCCACGTCCCTGAAGCCTGTGCGCTGCAATGAAAAGTAGCCCCCCCTCACCACCACTACAGAAAGTCTACTCAAAGCAAGGAAGACCCCGCACAGCCAAAAAAAAAATTAACCTTAAAAAAATAGAGGGGGGTGGTTCGGTATTCAGCACAGTAGCTGAAAAAACACATCTGAGCACAGGAGACAAAGATCCATACAGATTCCGGAAGTATAAAAACAGGTCAGATGCACAGAAATTCAGCTCCCCAAATATTTACCTCTCAAGCAGACTTTCCAAGGATATGATGGAGGGGCTCCACCAAAAATAAAGGAATAAGGCTTTATTCCATATAGGAATAAGTCTTCCTATATGGGCTGCAAGTAACAGGATATCCAACACAGGTAGGGGAATTCAAGCACATTCCCAAACAAAAAGACCCCAAAATGCAACGGTTCAAACAAATGTTCCTTTCTCACTCACACAAGAGTACATGTTGGTGACCAGCTTTTGTCTTCAACATAGCGCTTCTGAGGCTGCCCCCCAAGGCAATAAGAAGAGGTGAGCTCAGATCAGAGACAAATGTCCCATGTTGTTTTTCTGGTCAAACTGTGAGGTGTGTGGGATCTTAGTTCCCCAACCAGGATACAACCCATGCCCCCTGCAGTGAAAGCACAGAGTCTTAACCACTGAACCGCCACAGAGTCGAAATGTCCCTTAATAGAAGTGAGACAGAAGTTAACACACATCACTTTTGGTCACATTCCAGTAGTGTAAACTTTGACAAAAGGCACTCCCTTTGGGTACAAGAAGAGCTGCAAAATAACACTCCACACTTGGGTAGCCACAATTCTGGTGACTACAGTTTTGTAACAATGGAGGAAGAAGGTTTTGGTGGGCAAATGACAATTGCCATGGCAGTCTATCCCTCTGGCCACCATTTACCAAGCCTTCTTTCCAAATGGAACATACTCCTGCCCCAAGGGTGGCAACCAGCTGCCTTCAGCTTAAAAGTCCAGGATCTCTGGGCAGCTCAGCTTTTCCCAGTGATTCTAGATGTGGTTCCTTGCGAGCTATGACTACGAGACACTCAATAGATGGTTGTGGAGCAAGAACAGAGTAACTGCAATGGAGACTTCCGCTAGGAATCAAAGAGGAATGGAAAGCACAGTACTCTGTTTCATAGAAATGAATGAGTCCTTCTAGACAAAAACTGAAAATACTCCTGCCCTGACAGTGGAGAATATTTGTGGTTAGTCCTGGCTGTCTTTGGTTGGGTTCTCTGTAAGTAACCCCCACCCCCATCCACAGTCCTTACTGGCCCTGGCTTTGCCTTCTCCTTGACCGTGGTCATCCAAGGCCATAAGTGAAGTGGCATTGGGAAGTACATCCTCATTAAGGGCAGTACAGCTTTGGCAGTTTACTTCCTGTTGGTATGAAACTTGCTTTCAGGCTTGAACAGTTATAGACTCTTTCAGGCCAGCCCCTGGTTTGCTGTTTCCAATAAAGTAACTTCCGTGTCTGACCTGAGCTCTTTTTTCTCTGCGTGTAACAGTGCTTACTGTGGCTTCCCAGATAGCTCAGTTGATAAAGAATCCGTCTGCAATGCAGGAGATCCCGGTTCAATTCCTGGATCGGGAAGATCCGCTGGAGAAGGGATAGGCTTACCCACTCCAGAATTCTTGGACTTCCCTTGTGGTTCAGCTGGTAAAGAATCTGCCTGCAGTGCAGGAGACCTGGGTTTGATCCCTGGGTTGGGAAGATTCTTTGGAGAAGGGAAAGGCTACCCACTCCAGTATTCTGGCCTAGAGAATTCTACAGACTGTATAGTCCATGGGGGTCAAAAAGAGTAGCTCACAACTGAGTGACTTTCAATGGTGGTTAACTTGAGGTCATTTAAAACCAAGCTACAATCTTGATCTGACCTTTGCTACGAAGCTAGATTCTTTAGTTTACCTGAGAAGTCTTATAGGACTGATCCTTGAAAACACCTTTGAATAAATTCTCCTTGAGTTTGAATACCACATTGTTTTTTTTTCAGCCCAGGAAGACCCCAATTTCTCCTGTGCTTACAGCTCTCCTGATTTTGTAGCTATGCCCACCTGTGGTTACTAAGCATTAGAAATGTGGCTATTTGAATTGAGATGTGCTATCAGTATATAATACACTCTGGATTTTTATGAATTAAAAAAAGATAATAGTCTTCACATGGATTTGTACAGATTACAATATTTTTATATATTGAGTTAAAGTGAAAGTAAAAGTCACTCAGTCGTGTCTGACTCTTTGTGACTCCATGGACTATACAGTCCATGGAATTCTCCAGGCCAGAATAATGGAGTGGGTTCAGTTGAGTCAATCAGTCATGTCCGACTCTGTGACCCCATGAATTGCAGCACGCCAGGCCTCCCTGTCCATCACCAACTCCCAGAGGTCACTCAAACTCACATCCATCGAGTCGGTGATGCCATCCAGACATCTCATCCTCTGTCGTCCCCTTCTCCTCCTGCCCCCAATCCCTCCCAGCATCAGAGTCTTTTCCAATGAGTCAACTCTTCTTAGCATGAGGTGGCCAACGTGTTGGAGTTTCAGCCTCAGCATCAGTCCTTCCAATAAAACCCAGGACTGGTCTCCTTCAGGATGGACTGGTTGGATCTCCTTGCAGTCCAAGGGACTCTCAAGAGTTTTCTCCAACACCACAGTTCAAAAGCATCAATTCTTTGGCAGTCAGCTTTCTTCACAGTCCAACTCTCACATCCATATAGGACCATGGGAAAAACCATAGCCTTGACTAGACTAACTTTTGTTGGCAAAGTAATGTCTCTGCTTTTGAATATGCTATCTAGGTTGGTCATAACTTTCCTTCCAAAGAGTAAGCATCTTTTAATTTCATGGCTGCAGTCACCATCTGCAGTGATTTTGGAGCCCCAAAAAATAAACTCTGACACTGTTTTCATTGTTTCCCCATCTATTTCCCATGAAGTGATGGGACCAGATGCCATGATCTTCGTTTTCTGAATGTTGAGCTTTAAGCCAACTTTTCACTCTCCTCTTTCACTTTCATCAAGAGGCCTTTTAGTTCCTCTTCACTTTCTGCCATAAGGGTGGTGTCATCTGCATATCTGAGGTTATTAATATTTCTCCCGGCAATCTTGATTCTATCTTGTGCTTCTTCCAGCCCAGCGTTTCTCATGATGTACTCTGCACTGAAGTTAAATAAGCAGGTTGACAATATACAGCCTTGACGTACTCCTTTTCCTATTAGGAACCAGTCTGTTGTTCCATGTCCAGTTCTAACTGTTGCTTTCTGACCTGCATACAGGTTTCTCAAGAGGCAGGTCAGGTGGTCTGGTATTCCCATCTTTTTCAAAATTTTCCACAGTTTATTGTGATCCACACAGTCCAAGGCTTTGGCATAGTCAATAAAGTAGAAATATGGTTTTTCTGGAACTCTCTTGCTTTTTCGATGATCCAGAGGATGTTGTCAATTTGATCTCTGGTTCCTCTGCCTTTTCTAAAACCAGCTTGAACAATGGAATGGGTAGCCTTTCCCTTCTCCAGAGGATCTTCCCAACCTAGGGATTGAATCCAGGTCTCCCTCACTGCAGGCAGATTCTTTACCAGCTGAGACACAAGGGAAACCCATATTGGGTTAAATAAATTATTAAAATTAGTGTTACCAGTCTGTGCCAGAGCAATGTCTGTTCTTTTTCTCTCCATTGAAAGGAATGCTGCTGCTGCTAAGTCGCTTCAGTCGTGTCTGACTCTGTGCGACCCCATAGACGGCAATCCACCAGGCTCCCCCATCCCTGGGATTCTCCAGGCAAGAACAGTGGAATGGGTTGCCATTTCCTTCTCCAATGCATGAAAGTGAAAAGTGAAAGTGAAGTCGCTCAGTGTGTCCAACTCCTAGCAATCCCATGGACTGCAGCCTACCAGGCTCCTCCATCCATGGGATTTTCCAGGCAAGAGTACTGGAGTGGGGTGCCATTGCCTTCTCTGATTGAAAGGACTATTTATCCTTTTAAATGTATTCAGAAAGTCAGCTCATTAAAAAAAAAGTGTTACTTGTTTCTTTTTACTTTTTAAAATTTAACTTTTAAATTACATATGTGGTTTGCACAATACATCTGGGAGACTGAATACACAAACAATGGCCAGTCTGCATTTAACAATAGAACTCTGACCCATATCCTCTGACAGTAGAGCAATGGATTGGTACATGCCAACTTTCCTATTTGTTTCCCTCACTCCCCAGAAAATAGGGATGGTTAGAAATTCCTCCTTGGAAATTCCCTGGTGGTCCAGTGGTTAGCATTTGGCACTTTCACTGCAGGGGCCTAGGTTCAATCCCTGGTCAGGAAACTAAGATCCTGCAAGCCACACAGCACGGTCAAAAAATAAAGAAAATTACTCCTCCCTTTTGTTTTCTAAGAAAGGGCTAACTGTAAAGGAGGCTCTTGCACTTAACAAAATAAGACTAAACCCATCCTCAGTGACTCTTATAAAATCTCCAATTTTAACTCTTTAAAATGTTCCTGAGGGAGGTCACGGGTGGTCCAGAGGTTAAAAATCTCCCTGCCATTGCAGGGGATGTGCGTTCATCCCTGGTCCTAGAAGATTCCACATGCCTTGGGGCAAGTAAGCCTGAGCACCACAACTATTGAGTTCACATACCCTAGAGCCTGTGCTCTGTAACAAGAAAAGTCACCACCACAGTGAGAAGCCTGCTCAGCGCAACTAGAGAGTAGTCCCCACTCCCTGCAACTAGAGAAACTTCATGTACAGCAACACAGACCCAGTGCAAAAAAAAAAAAAAACAAACCTCTCCTGAATGTGTGTTCTCTCTATTGCCAACAGCCCAAATAAATGATCTTCTGCATTCCCCGGGGCATTTTGTCTTTTATCTATTGTCATCCACTATCCAAGCACTAAACTAGAGCCACATTATGCATTTTCTGTTTGTTATGGTAGCACATCACTTCTGAAAACAATTTCTATATTATTTAGAGTAATGCTAGCAGCTGTAAGGAAAAAAAAAAAGCTATCTCAGAATGCAATGTTCATATGAAAATCTAGGCTGGCTTTAGCACAAGGTCATTCTAGACATCACAACCCCATCCATGAGGAAAGAACAAAGAACACATCCAAGGCCAAATTCTTAAGGAATTGAAGTGGAAGTTCCAGATACACTTTCCCTTGGCTGCTTTGGTAAACCTAGTCATACCTCCCTGCCTAGCACCAAAGAAGCCTGGGAAATGTAGTTCCTAGCCAGGCAACAAACCTCCCCTACACTTTGTAGCTAGGAAATGCAGTTCTTCCCAGGACAAACGTTCCACAACCCTGAAAGGAGAAAACATATTTTTTTGAAGTCTCAATGAAAAGATGAACCTAAAGAAGAGAATCTTCAGGATAATGGTGGTGGGAGACCCTAAGAAGACAGTTTTGCACCAGAAGTAGAGGGCAACAAACCAGATTAGAATAGGAAAAAGGACTTTAAGGAAATAATGTATATAAAATACCTGATGTGACTTCCCTGGGGAAGTGGTTAAGAAGCCGCTTGCCAATGCAGGGGCCCAGGTTTGAAACCTGTTCCAGGAAGATTCCATATGCCACAGGGCAGCCACAATCACTGACCCTGCACACGCTAGAGCCTGTGCTCTACCACAAGAGAAGCCACCACAATGAGCCCACACACCTCAACTAGAGAGGAGCCCCCGCTTGCCACAATGAAGACCCAGAGCAGCCAAAATTATAATTAATTAATTAATTAAAAAATACTCAATGCATCTATTTAGAAAGGAGATTTAGGCAATTAATGGAAAGTATGCATTATCCGTTCAGCAACTATTTATTGCACATCTATGACGTGAGACACTGTTCTAGGTACTTGGGAACAATACAGCATAAAAGTACCAAAATCACTGCTTCAAAGATCTCATAATCTAGTGGAAATTTCAATGCAGCTGAGGTTGAATTCATGCTAAGTATATAGAAAATAAGTAAATGTTTACAAGAAACTTTTACCCCATCCTGGAGGCAACGACATTCAATTCTTTCTGCTGATTGTTTCAGTATTTCTGTATTTTCAGATTAACATTATATTGTCACTTCTGAGTTTTCCTTTTTCCCTCCTTTGAATTATGTGTTGACTTCCCAGGTTTAAGATAAGGTTTAAATCTTCTTTATCCTATCACATATATGGATCCTATACATCCTCATCCCCTTAGCTTCCTAAAGTTGAATTATAATGTTGCTTAGATAAATATCCTAATTTAACATTATTATGCTGTTAAATACTCTTGAGAGCTTTGTCATGACATAAATTGTGACCCATAATTTTCTATTTGAGTTTTTATTTTTCTTGCCTTAAGACTTGGAATAATTTTCCTTCATGCTTTTCACCTAGCTAACTCTTATTTATCTTTCAAGTCCTAGTGAAAAATGTCACATTTTCAGGAAATCCCTGAAGGATCCTTTCCCCAAAACCCTCCTTTAGTAGACTAGATGGTGCTATTCATTCCTTTTACAGAACTTCACTTTTTCTTTCTTGGTACCTATCATGGTTGTAAATGGATAATTATCCAGTAATAAGTCTCTCACTGAACTGTACATAACATGAAGGCAGTGGGTCTTTGCTGCAGTCCATGGGGGCTTCTCTCGTGGAACACAGGCTCTAGAGTACATGGGCTCAGTAGTTGTAGCCCACCAGCTTAGTTGCCCCTCAGCATGTGGAATTTTAGTTTCCCCACAAAGGATCAACTTGGGTCCCCTGCATTGGAAGACAAATTCTTAACCATTGGACCATCACAGAAGTCCCTTAATGCCCTTCTTAAAAATACAGTCTTGAGAGTGGTCCTGCCATAGAGAAGTACTCTTAAGGACCTTCCCTTGGGCTTTTAAGTTTTCATAACCGCTCAGTAGTGTCAAAACATCTTGCCACTGGAAAATTAGAGAGTGAAATTATTCACATTATAAAGTAATCACGTTTCAGTAGGATCACAGTGTCTCTTAAAGTTAAATCTGAACAATTGTCTACAAATCACTGACTACAGAGGGAGAAACCAAAAGCTGAAGTCTTCTTAGCCACTGCTGAATTGGTGTCCAGCTGCAATTCCATATACAGCAAACTGAAAGTATAATTTAAAAGCAGATGTCCATGACATACATTTAATTTGCGTTTTACTGGCCACAAAGCTTAATAGGAGATTTCTCTATTTAATACCAGGAATCTCGAGCCCTTCTCCGCTAAATGAATTAATGAAAGAAGTAGTAATGCCAAAGATTTGAAACCATTTTCTCAGCTCACCCAAACTCACAAGAGCCAGATGTATAGTATAATATGCCAATCACAGTCATTCCCTGGTATCAATTGCAGGGAATTGGTTCCAGGAACAGATATCTGTGGATGCCAGAGTTCCTTATGTAAAATGGTAGGAAATAGTACAGAGGGCCCTGTGTGATCAGGTCTCCATAGTTTCAGTTTCCATATCCGGGGATTCAACCAGCCTTGACCACCAGATTCAGAGGCATGTAATTAGTTCACAGTGACAGATACAAAATAAACCCTTTTGCCCTAAGGAGGGCCTGAGATCTGAGTTCAGTTCTCCAGCTCCCCACTTTTTAGGGAGTGGAGATGATCGCATTCAGATCATCCTTCTGTTAATACGCTGTATTTCGGGTTATGAGAGGGAGGTTTTTCTCTGATATATTCCAGATCTAGGGGCTGTTTCATTACAGAACTTGGATATTTTCCAAATTTCCTCATCAAAGGTTACTATTAACCAGATCTTTTCTGTGTACAGATACCACTGTCTTGATCCAGTCGAGGGAAGACTTGATCCAGGGGAGGAAAGTCACTAGAGGGTTTCTAGCACGGAACCAAACAAAAGAGTTGCCATTGGCCAAAAAAACCAAACCAAAACAAAAAAAACACCAAGAGGCGGGACGAGGTGGGCAGACACCAGAGGCAACGTTACCTTCTAATTTTGCCCAGAGATAACTTTGAGGTCTCTTTGCGCTTGTGTTTTTGGACTGTTGAGGTCTCCGACCTGCGCAAGGCCTCACCACTATAAACAGATAAACGAGATTTCGGGAATTTCTCCTCTCGAGTCTGCAGAGGGACACCTAGCAATATGCAGCCCTCAAGTGACCACGCGGCGTGCTCGCGAGGCCACCCCTGCCCTTCCCCTCGCCAGTCTCCAAGATGGCGACCGCCCTGCCGCCGCGTCGCCGCCGCGGCCCCGCCCCGCCGGGCCCCGTCCCCCCTCCCCGGAGCAAGGCCGCCCCGCCTCCCCGCCGCGGGGCCGCGCCGCGCGCTCCCGCCGCCCCTCCCCGCACGAGCTCCACCCAGGTCGCCGGCAGCGCGGTCGGCGGCGGCGGCGCCTATTTCCCGCCATTGTGCGAAGTGGAGGCTGGGGGCCCGCACGCGCCGCCTGCCCGCCGCCGGCAGCGCCTCACAGCCGCTGCCACCGCCGCCGTTCGCTGAGGCGCGGGGAGGCCGGGCGGCCCGCGCCGCGAGGCTTCCCCTGCGTGGGAGGGCGCGGGCGAGGAGCGGCCGAGCCCCCGACGAGGAGCAGAGGGCGCGCGGGACGCCCGGGCCGCGCCGGCTCCGGCCCGTCGGCGAGATGCCCTGCGGGGAGGATTGGCTCAGCCACCCGCTGGGCATCGTGCAGGGCTTCTTCGGTGAGTGGCGGCGCCGGGGGGCGGGCGGGGGCCGGGCGGGCCGCCGAGTTCACCGAGCCCCCGGGGCCCGGACCCCGCCGCGCGGCGCCCAGGCGGGGCCGCCTCGAGGGGTCGAGCGGCCGAGACGGTCAGCCGGGCCTGCGCCGCCGGCGCTCGGCAACCCTCTCCCTCCCGGAGACTCTGGGCCGCGGCTGCCCGGGCCCGGGCCGCAGGTGCCTCCCACCTGCCCGATTCGCGACTCGTGAGCGGCCAAGGTTACGCCGCCAGGAGCAGGCTGCCGGCCGTGATTGACGGCCTCGCTTCCCCTTTCGTGGCCTCGCGGGCCGCCCCCGAGCCCCCCGTGCGGCCGGACTCTGAGGTTGGGGGTCCTCGAAGCTTTCGGGAGGACCCGCAGAGATGGGCTGAAGGGAAAAGCACTTTGCCTATGGGAAGCCCGCAGGACATTTCAAAACTTCCGGTGTGTGGGGGGAGTGCTCGCTTGCTTGCTCGCTCTCTGCAGAAGTTGGCTGTAACTCCTGTATTACACACATCTTCCCTTTTCGAGATAAGATTTAGTGTGATAACTTAGATTTTTTCCGTTAGGACACCTTTAAAACCTGCCTCGTCTCCCCATCTCCTTTTGGGCCAGAGCTTGCAAGAAATGGTGAACGAACTCGGATGCGTTCCTGCTTAGAAAGAGCTTAGCATGTGGCAGGCAAGCTCAGGAAATTGCACTTGCAGTCATGGTTAATGACACTTTTCGGGTAGGGTACACTAAGGAAAATTTAGGTCTGATTGCCGTTCACTAGGCATTTTGGCCCCACCCCGCATGTCTTTTGCACTTAGGAGTGGTGGAGGCAAACCCAACCAGGAATCAGTGTGTAAGATCAGAACACCTGACTTGTCAGGAGGTAGCTTGAACTTGTAAAGTGGCCTTCCTCACTTAAGACCTTGTGGAATATTAGTGTGAACGCTTATTAAGAAGCTAAGTAGTCCCCAGCAGCCAAAACCGATGCCAGAAAATGCATTTCTTGCAAGAAAGGCTCACTCAGCAACTCTATTCGTTTTCCTTGTGATTTGAACTTGTTCAGTTTTCTGGTTTCCCAGGCTGAAACTAGAGGCAGCAAATTAGGAAAAGCCCTGGGTAGGCATCCAGATTGTAGCTAGTGAACACTGACAACCTATTAAAGGAGAAATTTCAAACTGTGTACATAGTGTTTAAAAAAATTTTTTTTAATCCCTGTATATCCATCCAGGGCCCTTTTCAAAAAGGGGCATATGTCTCTCTACTAAATCCTAGTAATTGATGCTCATAATGAATACTAGAACTCATAATTGTTTTCCGAAATAATGGCCTTAAAATGTGGAGTGAAGATTAAATTGCACAGTAGGTTTAAGAGGGTGCAGACACAGAGACGTTTTTTAGGGAAAATCATTCAAAAGTAAGTAAGTTTCGGTGCTTAATTGATGTTTAGAAAATTTATGAGAAATATCTGTGTCCTAAGTCTGGCTGGATAAATGAGATGATTTTATATTTGGTATATATTTGAATCTGTTTGTGTCAGATTTTGTCTCCTGCTTGTAGGACCCTAAGAGGCAAACAACTCATTATAGTATCATAGGTGTAATTTGGATATAAAACTCTGGCTCTACAGTATTTTTATGAAGTTTGTGTATTGTTGGTGACCTGGACCTTGATGTGTTTTTCCTCTAGAATGTCTTATTCTCATACAGGTTGTGTCTTGCAGAGAAGAAACTAATCCTTATAGTCATGATGTTTTTGTAGAAGCTGCTTTGATGTATAATGCATATTTTTGCTATATTTTCCTATCACTGTGAATATATGGCATTGGATAACTTTATAATAACAACATTACAGGTATGTTTGTGTGAGAAGTGAGGTGTTAAACTTGTAGACTCTTTGGTCTAATAGGAAATTGTTTTAAATCCATTTTTCCCCCAGAGAGAAAAGTAATACTCATCTGTTGTGGTTTATGAGGCCTTTTGGCTCCACCCTTGCCCAGCTCTGGTGTCTCAGTGGTAAAGAATTCACTTGTGATGCAGGCAACCCAGGAGACACAGGTTCAATCCTGGACTCAGGAAGATCCCTTGGAGAAGGAAATGGCAACCCCACTCCAGTATTCTTCCTGGCAAAATCCCGTGGGCCAAGAAGGCTGGTGGTCTGCAGTCATAGGGTCACAAAGAGTCAGACACAGCTGGGCAGGCACATTGCCCAGCTCTCAGACCTCATCACTGTATTCCCCCTCACACTGAACCTTCTTCCAGTTCTCTGATCTTAAACCATGCCACTCGGCTTTCTGCATAGGCTGTTCCCTTTGTCTGGTCACGACTTCCTCTCCCACTTCTATTTTCCTGGCTAAATCTTACTCTTCTTTGGGAACCTGAGTTAGGTAACTTCTGCTGCATGTAATTATAGGATCCTATGAAGCCTGAAAATTAACTTGTAAAGCATGTTGTTGAAGTCACTCGTTTCCTGGGTTCCTTGGCTATGTTTTAATCCTGGGGGTTTTAGGATGTGTATCTGTTTTATTTGCCTAGAATATACCTGTACATCGAAAATGCCCCATGAGGGATTTTCTGGTGGTCCAGTGGTTAAAGCTCCGCAGTTGCAATGTACAGGGCACAGGTTCAATCCTTGGTTAGGGGACCAAGATCCCACATGCTCCTCAGCCAAAAAATAAAATAAGATTTTTTAAAAAAGAGTACTCTGTGAATATTTGTTGAGCAGAGGCAGTGAAAAGACTGATTAATCAATCAGAAATGGGGTAAACTGGGGTAGTTACTGTCAGCACAAACTTAACTAAAGACAGTCTTGGTGGACATTACATTGGTTCAGAGAATATGATCATACCAGGTATAAGTTACTTTCACATGCAAATCCTAATTCTTTTTTCTTGATTCAAATAAGAAACTTGAAAATTGTCTTAGTGACCACAATCATAACTATATGAATCATAATTCATCTTTGTGAACCAGTGCATATTTTGAATTTGTATCTGCCATATTACAATTGTTCATATGTAAATTTTTCCCTGTAAGCTTTCATAAAATGCTTTTTCTGTTTCTATTCCAGTTTCTAAAAGATTTTATATACAGAACATTGAGGTCCATAGACTTAAGATTTAGAAATACTTTATTGAGCTGTGTGTGTGTGTGTGTGTGTGTGTGTGTGTGTGTGTGTTAATCACTCAGTTGTGTCTAACTCTGCGACTTCATGGACTGTAGCCCGCCAGGCTCCTCGTTTCATGGGATTCTGGAGTGGGTTGCTGTTTCTTCTCCAGGGCAACTTCCCAACCCAGGGATCAAACCCTGGTCTCCTGCACTGCAGGCGCATTCTTTACCGTCTGAGCCACCGTGGAAGCTCATATTGAGCTCAATTATGTGCATAATGCTGATGGCTTGGTCCCCGCAGTGATTGTTCATTAGTAACCTGTAACAACTTGCTTCCCTTAAACAGAAGCAGGAGTTGTAAATGAGAGAGAGAAAAAAAAAGTTTTGTATACTTTTTTCTTTTAATCTTTTTTTATTTCAAAAAAAGAATTTTTTTCACTTGAATTAATAACTGCTTTAATTTCAGAATAAGTAGGAATGCTTATCAACTCAGATTTCTTTATGTTCAGATTGCTGGTTGGGTCAAGATCGTTAGTTTCAGTTATATTCAGGGCACTTTGGTCATATCTAACAGAACTAGAATTAGACTAGCTCTTAGAAGAAAAAGGTCACTGATGTGTGGAGGAGAGAAGGGAGTAGTATCTTATCATTAGCATTTTAGAGAATTTAAAGCAATAGTAAAATCATCTAAAAGTCTGTCTGATTTTTTGTTAGCACCATGATTCTAAACCAACAGTTCATTCCTTTTTGTCTGTACCCACCTTGGACCTTCCTGCAACCTGGCCCTTGTTCAGTCGCGTCCAACTCCGCAACCCCATGGACTGCAGCACGCCAGGCTTCCCTGTCCATCACCAACTCCCAGACCTTACTCAAACTCATATCCATTAGTCAGTGATGCCATCCAACCATCTCATCCTCTTTCATCCCCTTCTCCTCCCACCTTCAATCTTTCCCAGCATCAGGGTCTTTTCAGATGAGTCAATTCTTCACATCAGGTGGCCAAAGTATTGGAGTTTCAGCTTCAGCATCAGTCCTTCTAATGAATATTCAGGCCCCTGTTAGGCCATTGAAAAAAAAGTAATTTATTTTAAGGCTATAGAACCCAAACGGAAAAGGCAATGGCACCCCACTCCAGTACTCTTGCCTGGAAAAATCCCATGGACGGAGGAGCCCGGTAGGCTGCAGTCCATGGGGTCGCTAAGAGTTGGACATGACTGAGCGACTTCACTTTCTCTTTTCACTTTCTTGCATTGGAGAAGGAAATGGCAACCCACTCCAGTGTTCTTGCCTGGAGAATCCCAGGGACGGGGAAGCCTGGTGGGCTGCCGTCTATGGGGTCACACATATATGACACACATATATGACACATATGGGGTCACACAGAGTCTGGACACGACTGAAGTGACTTGGCATAGCATAGCATAGAACCCAAAGGCAGGGCAGGCGGTTTGATATCCCAGGAGACTACTGGGTGAAATTGGACAGCTAGCAGAAATCCACCCAAGCAGCACATCTCAGTTGTCTCCCCAGGCTGTGCTCATTTCTGCGCCCAAACTTTACCTTTCTCTGGTCCAGAGCTCCCAGTTTCACTTGTCAGTTCCACCCCGCTTGAGCTAGCATCTTTATTTTTTCCAAAAATGTTTTTTAGGCTATGCCTGGTCTCAGTTGCAGCATGCAGGACCTTCAGTATTTGCTGCAGCATGCAAGTCTTTAGCTGAGGCGTGTGGGATCTAGTTCCCTAACCAGGGTTCAAACCTGGGCACCCTGTATGGGGAGGGCAGAGTCTTAGCAGATGAACCACCAGAGAAGTTCCAGAGTTTAATCCCAGATTTTAGGGTTAGAGGATATGATTGGCCCAGCATGGAGTCAGTGGTTCACTCATGGGCCAGTCAGCCACCACCAGGGCAGTGTTACGTAATGGATGGTCGTAACTATTGAGGCCCACACCTCCCCACTGGGGGAAGATCTCAGGGAGGAATGGATTGGAGAGCCATGGCAAAAGGCATGTATATATACACACATAGACACACACACACACGCATATGTATAGATACATACATGTGTATGTATATGAATTTTTAAATTATTGAATAATAACTTGCATATGGTTAAAAAAAAACAGTATTACAGTATAAAATGAAGAGTAAGCTTGTGCTGCTTTTCTCCCACTGAGGGTCCCACTTCTTTAACTGTTTCCGATTATAGTTCTTTTTTTTTTTTTTTTTTTTTTGCATTGAGATACAACATAAAATTCACCATTTAAAAATGTACAGTTCAGTGGTTTTTAGTTTATTCATTGTGAACGTGCAGCCATCAGCACATTGTTACTGTTAGCCCAGAAAGAAGCCCCATATATGTTAGCAGTCACTCCCGATTGCCCCATCCACCATCCTCTTAAAACCACTCTTGGACTTCTGTCCATGGTTTACCTAGTCTGGACATTCCATATAAATGGAATCGTGCAACTTCTGGCCTCTTGTGTCTGATCTCTTTAACTTGGCATAATGTCGTCAAGGTTCATCCGTGTTGTAGCGTGTGTCGGTACTACATTCCTTTCCGCGACTGCAAACAGTGCTCCATAGCATGAATATGCCATGTGTGGTTTATCCATTTCTCCATAGGTGGACACTTGGCTATTGTGAATAGTGCTGCTGTGAATACACATGGTTTTTGTGTGAATACATGTTTTCAGTTCTCTTGGGTATATGCCTCTGCATATGATTGCTGGGCCATATGGTAATTTCATGTTAGAACTTCTCCCCAAAGTATTTGCACCGTTTTACATTTCCACCAGCAAAGTATGAGGGTTCCAGTTTCTCCAGTCCACTTCAACGTCTTAATAATAGCCATCCTAATGGGGGTGAAGTGATATCTCATTATGATTTCAGGTTGCATTACTGTAATGTAATAGTATATTGTATCTGTTCACATGCATATAGACCTTTTGTATATCTCATTTGGAGAAATGTCTTTTCAAATTCTTTGCAGATTTTTATTTTTTGACCACACCATGCAGCTGCTTCCTAAATCTTAGTTCCCTGACCAGGGATTGAACCCATGCCCTTGGCAGTGAAAGCCCAGAATCCTAACCACTGCACCTCCAGGGAATTCCCTTTTGCAGATTTTTAAATTGGGTTTTTGTCTTGTTGCATTATAAGGGTTCTTTGTATATTCTGTATACTAGACCCTTATCAGATATATGTTTTAGAAATATTTTCACCTGTTGTATAAATTGCCTTTTCGCTTTCTTGATAACATTTTCTGATGCAGATTTTTCATTTTGATGATGTCCAATTTCTTTTTCTTTTAGTTGCTTATGTTTTTGGTACCATATTTAAGAAACCATTGTCTGACGCAAGGTCACAAAGATATATATCTGTGTTCTTTCTTAGAATTTTGTAGGTTTAGCTCCTTACATTTAGGTCTTGGATCCATTTTGAATTAATTTCTGTGGATGATGGTATGAGGTCGGGATTTAAACTCATTCTTTTGCGTGTGCACATCTAGTTGTCACAGCACCTTGTGTATACGTGTGTTTGAACATTTGCCCGGTTATTTTGAAGGATCTCATAAAGTACGCAGATGAAAAGGAGTGTAGGGCAAGGTCTGGTAGGGTCGCCTGTGGGCAGCTTCTGTCTTCAGGGAACTTCGCTGAGCTGCCTTCTCAGCATGTGGTTGCCTCCACCATCCTGGAACCTCCCCCAGCACTTTTTGTTGAAAAAGACTATTCTTTCCCCACTGATTCAGTTTGGCAGCTTTTTTTAAAACTCTGTGTGTGTGTGTGTGTGTGTGTGTGTGTGTATCAGTTGACCATTGATGTATAGTGTTAACTGTGTGTGTGTGTATCAGTTGACCATTGATGTATAGTGTTATTTCCAAAACTCTCAGTGTGTCTGTGTTTGTGTATCAGTTGACCATTGATGTATAGCGTTATTTCTGAACTCTCAGTTCCACTCTGTTGATCTGTATGTTTACCCTTCTGCCAGTACTGTGTTGTCTTGATTACTGTAACTTTGTAGCAAGTTTTAAAATGATGAAGCATGAGTCCTCCAACTTTGTCGTAGTCCTTTTTTTTTTTTCAAGATTGTTTTGACTCTCCAGAATCCCTTGTATTTCCATATGAATTTAGAATCTGTCATTGCTTCAAAAAAAGGGCAGTTGGCATTATGGTGGGGATTGTATTGAATCTGTAGTGCATTTAGTTCTTTGAGTAATAGAGAATAGTAAAGGTTTCAGATTCTAAAGTCAAACTGCTGCTTAGCTACAGGGCCATACTCAGGCCATTTAGCTTTAATCATTTTTTAATACTTCCTTTCTTTATACTACAGAATTATTTTCAGTAATAATAATGAAATGAAGCTATGTGCAATGTTTAAGGTAGTTACATATTTCAATCTAGACATTGCTTCTATCACCTTCTTCCTCAACCCTGCTTATTTTAGAATTTTTTTGTGGTTGTTGAGTTCTGTTATGACGACGTTGTTTCATGTTGGTACAGGTACCACACTTTAGATTTGAATGATCTTGTATTAATTGTGTAATTAATGAATTTTTTGTATTAGAGTAACAAGTTTCTATAGACAGAAAGCTAAACTATTTACTGAATAGTGTTTATACCTACTAAATAGTTTGAATTTTGGTCTTTTAGTTATAATTCAATATAATAATATTTTATATAAACAGTTCAATTATAAATGAATTTTGATAAAACTGAAACATCTACAAAAGACACAAACTAGAAATCTTTCCACTAATGTTACTAACATTTTATTGATTCATTCTTTACTGTAAAACAAATAGTTGTTTAAGAAAATGTGCTATACTTAATTGCCCAATGATGTTCGACTCTTTGCGACCCCATGGACTGTAGCCCACCAGGCTCCTCTGTCCATGGGGATTGTCCAAGCAAGAATACTGGAGTGGGTTGCCATGCCCTCCTCCAGGGGATCTTCCTGACGCAGGGGTCGAACCCAGGTTTCCCACATTGCAGGCAGATTCTTTACGGTCTGGGCCACCAGGGAAGCTCATAAATACTGGAGTAGGTATCCCTTCTGCAGGGGATCTTTGCAACCCAGTAATCAACCGGGGTCTCCTGCATTGCAGGTGGATTCTTTACCAGATGAGCTACCAGGGAAGCATATAAGAAGGATATATTCCTATATTAAGATACGATTCAAATTCAGTAAAATGTTCACTTACGAGCAAAATTTGTACCAACTGCACCTCTCACTTCATACTGTTTCACTGTTTAAAATGTTAAACACAAAAAGTTGTTCAAGTTGTCCTATGGAAGATAGAATTGAAGTAATTCAAGTTCTCTTTCATCTTTACAGTCACTGGGTTATTGTTTGTTTATTTAAAATCTTTCGTATACCTGTAGGACTCTAGCGTACCATAGGGCTTGGGAGATACTCACTGCTCTAACCAAGTTTAGACTATTCTGTACCACTTAGAGGGCTTCCCAGATGGCTCAGTGGTACAGAATCCATCTGCCAATGCAGGAGATGCAGGTTTAAGCCCTCAGTTGGGAAGGTCCCCTGGAGAAGGAAATGGCTGCCCACTCTAGTATTCTTGTCTGGAAGATTTACACAGGCAGAGGAGCCTGGCAGGCTACAGTCCCTGGGGTCGCAAAGGGTCAGCCATGACTGGGCATGCACACACATACCACTGAGAAATTTACTGTCCAGGCAAATGCATGTGGCTGAGTCTGTTTGGGAGCTAAGTATATAACAGAGGATGGGGTAGTTAGATAGCATCACCAGCTCAGTGTACATGAATTTTGAGCAAACTCTGGGAGATAGTGAAGGACAGAGGAGCCTGTCCATGGGGTCACAAAATGTAACAGAGGTTCTTCAAATAAACTTCTGTGTCTAATGAGATATTTATTAAAGGGTAAATAGTAAAAGGGATTTCTTTGGAAGGAATGATGCTAAAGCTGAAACTCCAGTACTTTGGCCACCTCATGCGAAGAGTTGACTCATTGGAGAAGACTCTGATGCTGGGAGGGATTGGGGGCAAGAGGAGAAGGGGACGACAGAGGATGAGATGGCTGGATGGCATCACCGACTCGATGGACGTGGGTCTCAGTGAACTCTGGGAGTTGGTGATGGACAGGGAGGCCTGGCATGCTGCGATTCATGGAGTCACAAAGAGTCAGACACGACTGAGCAACTGATCTGATCTGAAATAGTAAAAATGTAGTAATTGCAGCCCTGTGGACTGTAGGCCCTCCAGGCTTCTCTGTCTGTGGAATTCTCCAGGCAGGAATACTGGAGTGGGCAGCCATTCCCTTCTCCAGGGGATCTTCCTGACCCAGGGATCGAATTTGGGTCTCCTGCGTTTGGGCAGAGTCTTTACCCTCTGAGCCACTGGGGATGTCTGTATTAAAACTCAGCAGTAGCCAACAGTTGTTTAGGATTTATATCAGCAGAAGATTTTCAAAGGAAAAATAGTTTATCACTGACATTGTTTAGAATGGTTAATCCATAGAGATGGTATAAGTGGAATGGATATTAGTTGGTTTCATTATTTTTAGATTCTCTGCAGCAAAGGTATCTCCTATTGCTAGCGCTTAGCCTAGACCAGTCCTCCCACTTCTATAGTGGGTCCCTGCTTGACCCCTCCTACTTCCTAACCTTGAGGATGAACATATCAGTTAACCTTTCTTTACCTCAATTTTACCATCTATAAAATGGGAATAATAAGATAATCTTTTTTTTTTTTTTTTTTGCCATGTCCTCCTCCAGAGGTTCTTCCTGGCTCAGGGATTGAACCTGCGTCTCTGTGCCTCCTGCATTGGGAGGCGGGTTCTTTATCACTAGTGCCACCTGGGGAGCTCCTGTATGAAACTGCCAAACTGTGTTCCAAAGTGGCTGTACTATTTTGAAAGAGCAGATACCATTAGAGACATGTGAAAGAATAATACAGACAGGAAAAGAGTAATACAAACAGCTCTACGTATATAAATTCAACAACTTGGATGAAATAGACCAATTCTTTTAAAATACACTATTAATTTCCTATTTCTGTTGTAATAAATTACCTCAAATTTAATTGCTTAAAACAACATACATTTATTTTTTTATTGTAATATTGTTGGTTTACAGTGTTGTGTTAATTTCTGCTGTATAGGAAAATGATTCAGTTATATATATAATATATATATTCTTTTTCATATTCTTTTCCATTATGATTTGTCACAGGATACTGTATCTTTTGGAACTATAGTTTTGTCCCAGTAAATGCCCAGGAGTGGGATTGCTGGTTCATGTGGCAACTCTAATTTTTAGTTTTTTTTTAAATCCTCCGAACTGTTTTCCATAGTGGCTACACCAACTTAACATTCCTTCCCACCAACAGTGTAAGAGGGCTCCCTTTTCTCCACACCCTCTCCAGCGTTTGTTACACAGATTTATTCTCTTATGGTTCTGGAGGCCAGAAGTCTGATGTGGGTGTCACTGGGATAAAGTCGAGTTGTCCATAGATCTTCCTTCCTTTCTGCAGCCTCTAGGGAATACTCTTATTTCCTTGCTTTTTTTTTTTACTGCTTCTAGAGTTTGGCTGATTTCTTGTGTTGTGGCCGTTCAAAGTCAGCAACAGCAGGTCAGTTTCTTCCTACATCTTCAGTTCAGTTCGGTTGCTCAGTCGTGTCCGACTCTTTGCGACCCCATGAATCGCAGCACACCAGGCCTCCCTGTCCATCACCAGCTCCTGGAGTTCACCCAAACTAATGTCCATCGAGTCGGTGATGCCATCCAGCCATCTCATCCTCTGTGGTCCGTCCCCTTCTCCTCCTGCCCCCAATCCCTCCCAGCATCAGGGTCTTTTCCAATTAGTCAACTCTTCGCATGAGATGGCCGAAGTATTGGAGTTTCAGCTTCAGCATCAGTCCTTCCAATGAACACCTGGGACTGGTCTCCTTTAGGATGGACTGGTTGGATCTCCCTGCAGTCCAAGGGACTTACGTCTTAGTTCTCAAATCTATATATGTAATATATAATCAAACTGAAATTTAAACATCAAAATATAATCTAATAGAAATTTCAGCAGTCGTTTTCAAGTGTTCCTCAGAATTACTTAGAAATATTAAGAATCTAGAATAATCAAGACAAACTTGAAAACAAAGATGAAGAACATCACTACCTAATTTTAAGACTCTTTATCAGGCTATAGTGATTAAGACAATATGGTATTGGCATAAGGATAGACAACTCTTACCAGTTTAACAGAATGTGGTAACAAAAACAGGAGTTGAGTTTGACAGTAGTACCACAGCAATTTACTTACTTATTTTAAAAAATCTCATCTGTTGCTGCTGAGGGCCAGCGAGAAGACTTTCCCCGATTACAGCATCTGTTTCTCATCAATGATGGACTTGGACCCATGCAAGTTTGCTAATTCTCTAGGAGGAAAGATTGACAGTGTATGAGTGAAGGTCCTCTTTGACCATGGTTTTGTGGCATATGTTGAGTGAGTGGTTACTTATTTGCATGTTTTCTCTTTGGTAATTGTGTGACAGTTAATTGTTACTTTGTTTGCCAAAGCAATTTACCACTAGAAAGTCTTTTAAATAAGGCTGAAACAAATAGATATCTTTCTGGAAAAAAATGAGCCTTGATGTCTATTTCACACTAGAAACAAAAACATTAATTAGGCATATGATGGTATTGAAAAGATGGACCAGATGAGGCAGAGCATTGGGCCTCTCATAGGCTGTTGGTGAGAGTGCAAAAGTGTGTCTGTCTTTTGTTCCTCAGTTCCTCTGACCACTTAAACTAGGGCAAGAGTGCAGGGGTGCCCACCTTCAGACGGTGGGGAATTCGTGAGAAAGATAGTGATATATATGTGCTCAGCAGGATTCTTGGTTGCCCGTGGCCCAAGTCGATTCTACTTAAACCAAGGAAGATGAACACATCGTTTGAGGTAACAGTTCCTGAGTGGGCTAATGTCTGGCTCAACTACAGCTAAATACTTCAGAAATCAGCCTCTCTACTCCACTTTCCCCTGGGATGGCTTTGTTTTCAGACAGACCTCAGTCATTGTGGCCGCAGGCAGCTGTGGGATTTGTTGGACCCAGCTGCTGAGCCTTATAGCCGGGGTTGTCCTTGACTGAGGCCCCCCTAACCTGATCATTAGAACTTCTGTGAGGCCTCCGTCAGGTCCGCCCCGGGGCTGAGAGTGAGGGTGCTGTGGTTCCTCCTCGGAAGAGGCACTGTTGCTAGAAAAGGGGGAAATGGGTGCTAGTCTTGTGAAACAGCTTATTTTTCTCAGCGTTTTGTCTATTTAATGTTTATTTCTCTGACTCCAGTAGCTGTGTCCCAGGCGCTTGCTAGAGCCTGGGAACGTAAAGATGAATTGTTGATGAACAGAGAGTGGATCTGTACCCTGGCATTGAAAACTTTCTGATGTGTTTGGTCTCATCTTCCTTTTGTTTGTTAGCTTTGTTCTTTTCCAGCCACTTTGTGCTCACGTATTTGAATTTCTGGTATGTCCATCCTTGTCTTTGGCTTACTATTACTGTTCCCTCCCCCAGAATGCCCTGTGTCTGCAATATGCCCACCCCTCATACCTCAACATGGTTCCATTCTGCCTCTCTTCCCAGGCCTGGCTCAAACACCACCTCTTTCAGAAGCCCTCTCTGAGATATTTTGACCTTCATTATTTCCTCCGATTTGCTTTTGCCTGTTATTCTGCCCACAGCTTATCTTAGCTGTCATGTGCTTGCATGCACCTCCAGGAGATCTTCCCAACCTAGGGATCAAACCCACATCTCCTGCATTGGCAGGAGGATTCTTTACCATTGAGCCACCTGGGAAGCCCTGTCTTTGCTGCTGCTTAAGGTAAGTCGCTTCAGCCATGTCCGACTCTGTGGCACCCCATAGACGGCAGCCTACCAGGCTCCCCTGTCCCTGGGATTCTCCAGGCAAGAACACTGGAGTGGGTTGCCATTCCCTTCTCCAATGCATGAAAGTGAAAAGTGAAAGTGAAGTCGCTCAGTTTCTTCAATTCTAAGGATCCTGATAGCACCTGGCAGAGTGCTGGGCATAAAGTAGGCTAATACATAATGGGTAGTTACTGTACTTCTGAGAATTTTGGAATTCTCTGCTGCAGTCCTTAAATTGTTCAGCAATACCAGATGTTTTGTTTAACATTTCATAATATGTAAGTTATTTCGAAGTAACTTGCTGCTTCCTAGTCACTCTTTGATGTAGCTTCATTGCCTGTGATGTGGTATATTCAACCTTCTTACACAGATGCAGTCAGAATAGTGGTGTTGGCGGTCATGTCTGCTTGTAGGAAACATCCATTTTGACTAGAACCAGAAGTACCCAGTCTAGTCCCCCCCATCCCCATTCAGTGATCCTTTATTGGCATGCATTTAGTCGACCACTGCTTCTCAAATTTCATTGTGCATCAGAATCACCTAGAGGGTATTTTAAAGCATGAATTGCTAGGCCTCACCTCCAGAGTTTCTCATTCAGTAGTTCTGGCATGGGCTGAAGAATTGCCTTGCTAACAACTGCTCATGTGGTGCTAGTGCTGCTGGTCTGGGAAGCTACACTTTGAGGACCAGTTTACTAGTAGTAGGGGAAGGCAATGGCACCCCACCCCAGTACTTTTGCCTGGAAAATCCCATGGACGGAAGATCCTGGTAGGCTCCAGTCCATGGGGTCGCTGAGAGTCGGACACGACTGAGCGACTTCACTTCACTTACTAGTAGTAGATTTAACTCTTCGGGGCATTGCTGTAGCTCAGTTGGTAAAGAATCCATCTGCGGTGCAAGAGACCTGGATTGAAAAGATGCCCTGGATTGAGAAGATGCCCTGGAGAAGGAAATAGCAATCCACTCTAGTATTCTTGTCTGGGAAATCCCATGGATAGAGGAGCCTGGCGGCCTACAGTCCATGGGGTTGCAAAGCGGCGGACGTGATGACTAACACACACACAAGGATTTAACCCTCATTGCAGTCGGAATCACTGAAGGCGCTTTCACCTCCACGAGTGCTTTTTAATAATTGTCCTTTGCTCAGTTAAGTGAAAGCATTAGGAATCTCTGCTACAGCAGGTGTTAGCAGGATGTTATGAGTGTTTCTAACAGAACCAGCAGGATAACAAATAAAGACAAAATTCTTTTACACCACATTTCCATATCACTTGTGTGATGTATATGGTACCCATACATTGTTGGAAGTATTGACCAGCTCTGGTTCAGTTCAGTTCAGTCACTCAGTCGTGTCTGACTCTTTGTGGCCCCATGAATCGCAGCACACCAGGCCTCCCTGTCCATCACCAACTCCCGGAGTTTACTCAAACTCATGTCCATCGAGTCAGTGATGCCATCCAGCCATCTCATCCTCTGTCGTCCCCTTCTCCTCTTGCCCCAAATCCCTCCCAGCATCAGAGTCTTTTCCAATGAGTCAACTCTTCACATGAGGTGGCCAAAGTACTGGAGTTTCAGCTTTAGCATCAGTCCTTCCAATGAACATCCAGGACTGATCTCCTTTAGATGGACTGGTTGGATCTCCTTGCAGTCCAAGAGACTCAAGAGTCTTCTCCAACAGCACAGTTCAAAAGCATCAATTCTTCGGCGCTCAGCTTTCTTCACAGTCCAGCTCTGACATCCATACGTGACCACTGGAAAAACCATAACCAGATGGTTTTTGACCAGATGGACCTTCCATCTGGTCCATCTTGACCAGATGGACCTTTGTTGGCAAAGGTCTGGTTAGGTAGTTCTAATTCATGAAAACATGCCTATATAGATTCCTGGGTTGTTTTTTTTTTTTTGATGAGTCTTGGCCAGTTCGCATAATTTTTCAAAAGCTGGTGTTTTATTTTTAATATGACATTAAAAACATCTTTCTCTTATTTTACAATCATCATTGCAAGAGGTGTGCTGGATCTTGGGAGCAGGGCAAGTTTCATGAAAATTACCTGTTTGGTCCTGAGGTATCTCCTGCAGATTGCTTACTAGAGGAGAGGGGGAAAGTGACTGCTGTGGAGGACTTGGCTGTCACTTTTACTGGGTGGTGAAAATTAACACGCATGAAGAGAAGATGCCCATCTCCTGTCTCAATGAAGCACGTACAACCGTTCAAGGACACCGCATGCTTATGTAGCACTCTGACTGGTAACGTGTAACTGCACTCTACGCATAAGGAGACATCAGACAGACCCAGTGAGGAACATTCTGTGTTTTATAATGGGTTCGTGTTCTTCATTATCAGTGTCATAAAAGATAAAGATTGAGGAACTGTTCCGGAATAAAAAAAGATTAAAAGGAAAAAAAAGATAGCAGAAGGCAGCATGTGATCCTAAACTGGATCTGTACTGAAGTGGAAAAGGTACAATAAACAATAGTGTTAGGTCAGGAGACAAGTTGGAATATGCGTGGTAGACTTGATAAAAAAAAGTTTGGTATTGATTTCAAATTTCCTGAGATTGATAGCAAGTACCATGGTTATGTAAGATAATCTCCTTATTCTTAGGAAACACACTGTACTATTTAAGTGAAAGTCGCTCAGTCGCATCCGACTCTTTGTGGCCCCTTGGACTATATACAGTCCGTGGAATTATCCAGGCCAGAATACTGGAGTTGGGTAGCCTTTCCCTTCTCCAGGGGGTCTTCCCAACTCAGGGATCGAACCCAGGTCTCCTGCATTGCAGGCAAATTCTTTACCAGCTGAGCCACCAGGGAAGCCCAAGTACTATTTAAAGGTAAAAATAAATGTGTGTGTAATGTAAGCTCAAGTGAGAAAAATGTGGGAGAGGGAGAGAGAGCAAGCAAATAATAAAGTAAATGGGGGCGAGGGTACAGGTGTTCTTTATAATTTTCATTGTAACTTTTTGGAAGTTTGAAATTATTCCCAAATAAAAAGTTTAAAAAAAAATAGTAGAAGAACATGCTCTGCTTTTCATTTCAGGGTAATTGTGAAAGTGTTTTAAATCTGCATTAAAATGTTTTCAAGCAGCAGAGTGCCTTTCAGGCGATGGTTCCTGTGCTGCTCTGTCTGGGGGCCTTGTCTCTCACTGTAGAAGAGCTCTCGGGAGACTGTTCGCACCTGAGAGCCCACAGGGGCTCGGCCTCACCCCAACCGTAACATCCAGCCCCCCACCCGGCAGCTTCTGGTGTCTTGCGCAGCGCTTCCAATAAGGCACCCTAAACTAATGTACCTTCAGCTTTGAAAAGTATATTTTTCTTTCAGCTCAAAATGGGGTTAATCCTGACTGGGAGAAGAAAGTAATAGAATATTTTAAGGAAAAGCTGAAGGAGAATAATGCTCCTAAATGGGTAAGCTTATTATTGCTGTTTGCTGGGGGTGGGTGGGTGGGCGAGGGTTGGGCAGACTTCCAATTTTCTCACAGTAGTGATCCACATATAACTTAAAAATATATAAATTAACGTGTACCGCCCTCTGCCTTAAGTGCATATGTATTAAAAGATTTTGGTCTCTTGCAATTTAAATTCAAGCAAATAAATGCTTCCGTACTGGCACCTGTAGGTGGCAGTAACTGACCGTGAAAAAAAGGGTAATTGTGAGAGCTTTGATGATGTTTTATTACCTTCATTTTAAAGAATTACTTGAACGAGTTTTAAGAGATGAGTTCAAAGCAAATGCCTTTCTGCTAGGTGGAAAGTGTTCTGAAGGAAAAGCATCCTTTGACATTATAATCAAATGTCATCATGAGAACTGAACTTGCAAGAACGTGGAAAGGACTTGTGTTCAGCAGTGGTGGTGTTGACCGTTGAAATCATTTGGCTCCCTTGTATGTGGGGTGGGTAGGTGGGGACGGCAGTTTGTCTGGATATATATGTGTATGTGCTTAACGTCTTACACACAGACTATTTCGACTTGATTGTTTTCCTTTAAGGTACCATCACTGAATGAAGTTCCTCTTCATTATCTGAAACCTAACAGTTTTGTGAAGTTTCGTTGCATGGTTCAGGATATGTTTGACCCTGAATTTTACATGGGAGTGTATGAAACTGTTAACCGAAACACAAAAGCACGTGTATGTATTGCCTTTTTCATTAAACTTAGTGTTTACACTCACTAGGATTAGCTTTGTCCTTGTGTTGTCTATGGCAGTTTTGATTCTGATGTGTTGATATAATACTGTTATTTTTTGTTTTGGTCATAGGTTCTTCATTTTGGAAAATACAGAGATGTAGCAGAGTGTGGGGTATGTATACTTAAATTATATAAAAAACTTTTTAATGAGCATTTTTTCCTGGGCAGGGAATATTATTTTCCTTTGGTGGATCATAAATTTACTTACCTTGTATATAAGTTCTAAGAAGTCATGTGAAATGTTTTGTTTATTTGCCTTTTACTTGAATTTCTCTGATATGATTTTTTTTTGATCTAAAAATGTCTTAGAAGGTGGAATATTGTAAATGACAAAGTTAATTCCTTTCTTTTCCTAATATCTATATTCTTGCTTTTAAAAATTACTTAAGTTCTTTTAAAATGAAAAGTAGAAGAAAAATGAAAGAATATTTAAGGGCTTTGCATGCGCTTAATTTTTTTATACCTTTTTTTTTTTCTTTTGGCCATGCTGCACAGCGTGTGGGATCTTAGTTCCCTGACCAGGGATCAAATCCACACCTCCTACATTGGTAGCAAGGAGTCCTAACCCCTGAACTGCCAGGGAAGCCCCTACATGTGCTTAATTAAATTTGGTTAAATCCTGTCCTCTTTTCCTGGGAAGAAAAGAGTAAACTTAAGCCTTCTTTGATAAAAGGAAGTAATAGAAACTCTCCTACATATCAATAATGGGAAAGGGAAGAAGAAAGAAGACAAAATCCTGAAATAAATATTCTAGCTCAGCAGGCTGATCTGTATGGAAGAATGGCCCTAATTAGGAAGGTTTCTATAGAGAAAGAAATATAACTTCCTACACTTACTTAGAGTAATGGACTCGTGAAAGATGAATTCGTTTAATCTTTTGATGACCTCCAGGTCTCCCAGTGTCTTTTTTCTGTAAAGGGTGTTTCCATGACATAGTAATACATTGTTGTGCTGAGTCTAATGAATCAGCTTTATAAATGTTTCCTGCATTCCTGTTTATGGAGCCCTAAGTTATATTAGGCTGATAAATTAATACACAGTTTTTCTTCTAGTACACAATAATGCAGTGTCTCTCTAACTCAGTAATCTCAACATCTGGAAATGGAAAAATAAAATAGATGAGGGTGTCCATCTGTGATACTCCCAAAGGCAAAGAGTTTGTGCTGTATTTCTAAAGAGTCATAAGTAAGCACACCATACCAGGAAAAGGGGACTTTGGCCCTGGAAAGAAAGAAAGAAAGAAAAGCCACTTTGCTTACACATACCATCTCAGATTCAATTGATGTCTCTGGAATTCTTTCTTTCTTTTCTTTCTTTGTTTTTCTCTTACAAGATGGAATATAGATTTTTGTTTACTTGTAAGGGATTTTTTTGTGTACTATAAAAGTAATATGAGTATCTTGAAATAATTTCTTTTTAATATTACATCTTGGGTCCTCTACCTATCTATCCTTAAGACTTTCTAGGTAGATTTGAAACAGAGAATATGCCTTTTGTAATGAACAATATCTGATTTTTAAATCTCATCTCAGAGCAGCCTCATAAGAAGTATATCATTAAATTCCTATTTGATAGGCTAATGTTGATAGCATTCCTGTGAGAGAGACAGTGGGATTACCATGAGTGTTGTCTTTGAAAAAAATTTAACAAAATAGTGTGTTTGGATATTTAATTTTGTAACCTAGGGTATTGTGTATTTTGGATTTGAAGGAAGCTGCAGGATTAATTGGGCTTCCCTGGTGGCTCAGACAGTGAGACCTGCATTCAATCCTTAGGTCGGGAAGGTCCCCTGGAGGTGGGCAGGGCAACCCACTCCAGTATTCCTGCCTGGAGAATTCCCATGGACAGGAGCCTGGTAGGCTACGGTCCATGGGGTCGCAGAGTCGGACACACTGAGCAAGAGGTGGTGCTGTGTTGCTGAAGAGTCGTTAAGTAAGAGCACCGTACCAGGAAAAGGGGACTTTGGCCCTGGAAGGGAAGAAAGAAAAAAACAAAACCCACCATGCTTATACACACCATCTCAGGCTGTACACGCTGTATTGATGATTGCGTTTGAAGTGATTTTATGTCAGTTTTCATTTCAAAAATGATAGTTTAGATTTAGTAGTCGCTTGTTAATTAACTCAGTATGAAGTATTTACTGTGATTTTATAAACAACCTGAAAACACAGTTGCTAATTTTTTAAAGTTTTTTAATAAATAAAATTTTGTGAACATCACAGCCTCAGCAAGAAGTTGATTTAAACTCTCCACGAACTACTACTTTGGAGAGACAGACGTTCTATTGTGTTCCAGTGCCTGGAGAATCTATGTGGGTAAAAGAAATATCCTTTATCTGAACCTTCTCATGTGTTGAATGCTTCCTGATAATTTTCTTAATTGAAGAGACCACAATTCATATTGATTTTTTTTTTTTTAAGCTTAGTCTTTTTACATCAATGAAAGTAGCTGAAAAAAATAATTTTTTTATTCTTGTTTCTTTTTTTAATATATTAAAGTTAGTTGGTTTACAATAGTGTATTAATTTCAGGTACAACATAAGGATTCAAAAATTTTGGTAGATTTTACTTCATATTTATTATAAAGTATTGCTTATATTTGTTGTGCTATGCAATATATCTTTGTAGCTTATTTTTTGTATACATCAGTCTTCTTTTAAAATTTTTTTTATTTTAACCAAGCTACCAAAGTAGTAAGTAGTAAGCTACCAAAGTAGTAGTCTTTTATTAGACATAGAGGTAGCATAATTTTAGGATATTCCCCGGTTCATGGAAATCTTTCCTTAACCCTTCGTTTAACGCCTACGTTAATGCCAACCAAGCTCGAGTCAGCCCTTCAACGTCTTACACCCCCAGCCGTCACAAGAGAAGCTATGAAGACGACGAAGATATGGATCTGCAGCCCAATAAACAGAAAGACCAGCATATGGGTGCCAGACAAGCAGGTAGCGTGTGCCATCCCGCTTTCTGGAGACCTCTGCTCTCCTGCAGTGGATTCATATTCAGAATTCATAGTTCCATGCTGCTGCTGCTAAGTTGCTTCAGTCATGCCCGACTCTGTGTGACCCCATAGACAGCAGCCCACCAGGCTCCCCCGTCCCTGGGATTCTCCAGGCAAGAACACTGGAGTGGGTTGCCATTTCCTTCTCCAATGCAGGAAAGTGAAAAGTGAAAGTAAAGTCGCTCAGTCATGTCCAACCCTCAGCGACCCCATGGACTGCAGCCCACCAGGCTCCTCTGTCCCTGGGATTTTCCAGGCAAAAGTACAGGAGTGGGGTGCCATAAGTAGCTGTAGATTTAGGAGCTGGCAGGGATTGGACAGCTGTGCTTTCAGGTTTACCAGAATCATAGGCAGTCCTGAGAGTTCTAACAGTTGCGCTCTGGTCAGCCTGCGCTTCCTAACTGAGCACTTAGGCGTCACTTGGAAGGGGCTGCTCTGCTGTCAGGTGTGAAGGGTCTCAAGTGGGGAAGCTAGAAAAGGGCTTTTGTGTTTCTTCATATTTATTTTTCATCTCAGCCTTTAATATGAAAGCATAGTACTCTGCTCTAAAAATGGCTTATTTATATCTGAAAACATCCTTTCTTATTTTCTTTTTGGGATAATGATGCTCTAATTTAGTGAGACTGAGCACATTGGAGGAAAAACGTGAAGTTTTGGTATGCTGGATTACTTATTCCTAAACTTTAAAGCAAATAACCCTTAGAATAGTCACAGTTCTGTTTGTTCTATTTAAAGTAGGTTTGTAGTAGTTTATGTATTAAAATATAATTAAAATGCAAGCAATTCTGATTATATAAGGAAGGCAAAAGTTGAAATTTTCTAAGAGAATTTCAAAATTGGTATATATCATTATTGATTTGCCCATCACAGTTTTTATGAGCAGTGAATTCCTTCATATGGCAGGTAAATAAGTTTGTCTTTATTTCACCTTTTATGTCCTGTCCCTTCTTAAAGGCAGAGGAAGTAAAACAAATGAGTTAATTTAATCTGTAGAGTGGGTTGAGAGAGCAAATATAGCAATCAATGGTAAACAAAGATTTACTACTGAGTTTCATTTAACCATATATTATTTTACTTTATAAGTTCATATTACTGTATTTCTTTAAGCTAAGGCATATTTTTAAAATTGGAATGTTTTACACCAAATATATGCAAATGTATAGTATTCTTTCTCTCTACTCACCCCTAAATGTTTATTCAAATTAATGGTGCATCATAACAGTAACCTAAATACATATTAGAATCCAGGGCACATGGTAATTCTCTTTCTTAACATTCAAGCTATTGATGCTTCTATTTCTTACAAAAAAGAGCTTCAAGACCCAGATAATCATGATGATGTGATCACTGACCTAGAGCCAGACATCTTGGAATGTGAAGTCAAATGGGCCTTAGAAAGCATCACTACAAACAAAGCTAGTGGAGGTGATGGAATTCCAGTGGAGCTATTCCAAATCCTGAATGATGATGCTGTGAAAGTGCTACACTCAATATGCCAGCAAGTTTGGAAAACTCAGCAGTGGCCACAAGATTGGAAAAGGTCAGTTTTCATCCCAATCCCAAAGAAAGGCAATGCCAAGGAGTGCTCAAACTACCGAACAATTGCACTCATCTCACACGCTAGTAAAGTAATGCTCAAAATTCTCCAAGCCAGGCTTCAGCAATATGTGAACCGTGAACTTCCTGACGTTCAAGCTGGTTTTAGAAAAGGCAGAGGAACCAGAGATCAAATTGCCAACATCCGCTGGATCATGGAAAAAGCAAGAGAGTTCCAGAAAAACATCTATTTCTGCTTTATTGACTATGCCAAAGCCTTTGACTGTGTGGATCACAATAAACTATGGGAAATTCTGAAAGAGATGGGAATACCAGACCACCTGATCTGCCTCTTAAGAAATCTGTATGCAGGTCAGGAAGCAACAGTTAGAACTGGTCATGGAACAACAGACTGGTTCCAAATAGGAAAAGGAGTACGTCAAGGCTGTATATTGTCACCATGTTTATTTAACTTATATGCAGAGTACATAATGAGAAATGCTGGACTGGAAGAAACAGAAGTTGGAATCAAGATTGCCGGGAGAAATATCAATAACCTCAGATATGCAGATGACACCACCCTTATGGCAGAAAGTGAAGAGGGGCTAAAAAGCCTCTTGATGAAAGTGAAAGTGGAGAGTGAAAAGGTTGGCTTAAAGCTCAACATTCAGAAAACGAAGATCATGGCATCTGGTCCCATCACTGCATGGGAAATAGATGGGGAAACAGTGGAAACAGTGTCAGACTTTGTTTTTCTGGGCTCCAAGATCACTGCAGATGGTGACTGTAGCCATGAAATTAAAAGACGCTTACTCCTTGGAAGGAAAGTTATGACCAACCTAGATAGCATATTCAAAAGCAGAGACATTACTTTGCCAACAAAGGTTCGCCTAGTCAAGGCTATGGTCTTTCCTGTGGTCATGTATGGATGTGAGAGCTGGACTGTGAAGAAGGCTGAGCGCCGAAGAATTGATGCTTTTGAACTGTGGTGTTGGAGAAGACTCTTGAGAGTCCCTTGGACTGCAAGAAGATCCAACCAGTCCATTCTGAAGGAAATCAATCCTGGAATTTCTTTGGAAGGAATGATGCTAAAGCTGAAACTCCAGTATTTTGGCCACCTCATGCGAAGAGTTGACTCATTGGAGAAGACTCTGATGCTGGGAGGGATTGAGGGCAGGAGGAGAAGGGGACGACAGAGGATGAGATGGCTGGATGGCATCACTGACTCGATGGATGCGAGTCTGGGTGACCTCCGGAAGCTGGTGATGGACAGGGAGGCCTGGCGTGCTGCGGTTCATGGGGTCGCAAAGAGTCGGACACGACTGAGCGACTGATCTGATCTGATCTGATTTCTTGCTCCTTTTGTTTGAATGTCATACTTCGGGGCTTTTGAATACATTTGAGTACATTAGTTACGTAAAGTTTTACCTTGTTTGTGTCTTCCCTTGTGTTTCAAACAGTAAAGAATCTGCCTGTAATTTGGGAGACTTGGGTTCATTACCTGGGCTGGGAAGATCCCCTGGAGAAGGGAATGGCAACCCACTCCAGTACTATTGCCAGGAGAATTCCATGGACAGAGGAGCCTTGAGGGCTACAATTCATGGTGTCACAAAAGTGTCGGACACATCTGAGCAACTAACATTTAACCTTGTTTGTTGGTTTCTAGGCAATCTATCAGACTGTGTTGTGTTTATATATGTATGTATTAAGTGTAGATTCACATTCACTTACAAAAAAAAATAATACAGAGAGATCCCCATATATCCTTGATGCAGTTTCAAGTGGGTCAGCATCTTATATAATTATAACATCTTGCATAATTATAGTAGAATATCATAACCAGGAAATGGATATTGATATGGTCCATAGATATTATTCAGAATTTGCATTTTTACATGCACTTACTTTTGTGGATTAGTCTGTGCAGTTTTATCACATATGTAGATTCATGTGATCACTACCACAGTCAGAATACAGAACAATTCATTACCTGGATCTTTTATGTTGCCCTTTTATAATCACATCTACCTCTTTGCCTCCCCCCTGGCAACGACTAATTTGTTCTTCATTCCTAAATTCTGTCATTTATGAATGTTATATAAATGGAATCATACAGTATATAGACCTTATAGATTAGCTTTTGTCATTCAGCATAATATCCTTGAGGTCTGTCCAAGTTATTGTTCATATCAGTAGTTTATTCTTTTTATTGCTGAGCAGTATAGTGTGGTATGGCAAGCTATATTTTAATTCTAACTAGTTACCAGTCCTAAATTGTAACTACTTTAGGGGTACAGGCTATCTTTAAATGATCTTTGTAGCCCCAACAATTAGTCTAATTCCTGGTACATGCTATGCTATGCTAAGTCACTTCAGTCGTGTCCAACTCTGTCTGACCCCATAGACGGCAGCCCACCAGGCTCCACCGTCCCTGGGATTCTCCAGGCAAGAACACTGGAGTACATAGTGGAAGTTAATAGTTGTTTAGTAAATAAGTTTATTGCTATGTGGTTTTATTCTGCTTAGTAAGTAGAAAGAACTATATTCTACCAGAGTGTTTTTATTGTCTATAGACCCATATACTCATTGGGTCAAAGATGTTAAATAACCCTATTAAATATTAACTTTTAAAGCTACAGCTAGGAGATTTGATGGTGGGGAGGGGCCGGAATCTGTTGCTATTTTATTGTAGGGGAAGGTGATCACACTTCCAGATCTTCGTAATCTTTGTTCCCCTTATAGGTGGCTTCTAGTGTGTGTTACTTTCTTTAAAATGGGAACAACTTGAAGTTGGCAAGCTCAGAAATATATCATTTCAGTCAAACACAAAAGGCTGTTTAGGAATGTTCTTTATCTCCAGGAAGCCTTTGAAATGACTATGTGCAATGCTGTCCCTTTGAATTTAGGGAATGTTGGTGGTCTTCAATGGTGTGGCGAGCCAAAACGTTTAGAAACTGAAGCTTCTTCTGGACAACAGCTGAGCTCCCTAAACCTCTCTTCTCCTTTTGATCTGAATTTTCCATTGCCAGGAGAGAAGGGTCCTGCATGCCTCGTGAAGGTAAGAAAGTCTTTGACGGGTCTGATGCTGACTAAGATGTGCTAAGTGTCTCAGAAATTAAAACAGAAAAGTCTTAGCATTTGTGTTAGCGAGTTTTCTCTTGCTGCTGTAACAAATTGCTGCAAATTTAGGGGGCTTAAAATAATAAAATTTATCATCTTAGAGGCTTTAGGCCAGAAGTGCAATGTGAATCTCACTGGGGATAAAATGAAAGTGGCTGCAAGACTGGTTCTTCTCTGAAGACTCCAGGGGGCAATCTCTCTTCTAGCCTTTTCCAGCTTCTAGAGGCTTGTGACCCCTTCCTCCATTTTCCAGGGCAGCAGTAATACAGCCAGCCCTCTGACCATTTTTTCATAGTCTCATCTCCCTCTGGCCATAGGTAGGAGGGGTTCTCTAATTTTAAAGACATGAGTAATTATATCAAGTCCACTCATGCAGTCCAGAGTAGTCTCCCCATCTTAAGGTCCTTTAATTTATATAAGTCCCTTTTACATGTAAGATAACATATTCAAGGATTCCAGTGAGATGTGGATATGTGTATGGCGGGGAGGGGGCATTTTATCTACCATAGCATTGACTTTATTTTAAAAAAATGAATATTTCAAAAAGAGGTGAAACAGCGTTTAAATTAATATCTATATTCTTCCTGTATCATTTCTAACTTATTAATTTCTGCTTTATTTTCACCATTCTTTCTTTTCTTATCAATTAGATTTAAAATAAGGTAGAAGAAAATCTGTTAACAGTATGTTCCCCTACTTTGCTCATTCTGGTTTTTTAATCGTGAGCAGAGAACAAGTGATACAAGTTTCAGAAACGACCAGTGAGAACTTCCATTCTTAGTTGTTATGGTTTTAAGTTAAATGGCACTTCAGCTATGCAGCACAGGAACCAGAATTAGCCCATTTTTCCTTCTGTGCTTCTCTTAGGTCTCACCAGTAAGAGGCTGTGACAGTTTCTCATGTCCATCTTGATAGACAGCTTTGGAGGTTTGGCTCTTTATTGTAAGGCGCCTCATGGCCATTTGAAGTCTGTGTCAGTCCTCCTAATACTGCATAGCTTGTGAATAAGTCCAAAGTTAATAATACTCAGTTTTCCCCATCTCTCAATGAAGTTAATAGATTTTGAGATAATTCATGTTTCTAGTTTTAGTTCATCCTTTGGGAAAAGCTTTTCTCTGAAGTAGTAGGAAAACAGACATTGGTCAGGACTCCCGCGTTGTAGTTGTTATTTGCTAACCAGCAGAATGGCTTCAGGTGAGAGCCTTCCCTCCCTCGGTCTCCATTTATCAAATAAAGGAGATGCTGTAAGGTTCATTTTCTGATTATTATTACTTCAAGGCTAATATCTTATGCTTTTTTGATGCCATTGAGTCCTAACTGTGATTTTGTGTGGCCTCTTGTTAGGTCTATGAAGACTGGGATTGTTTTAAAGTAAACGACGTTCTGGAGTTATACGGCATACTCTCTGTGGATCCTGTGCTAAGTATCCTGAATAATGATGAAAGGTGAGTCTATTTTGAAATAATTTCAAACTTTGCGAAAAGTTGGAGGATGGTTATATAAAGAACTCCCTTTTCCCGTCATTCAGATTTACAGGTTGTTAGCACTTCAGCTCCGTTTGTTTTGTCATTCATTTGTGCTTATTTTTATATACATACATTTTTATACAGTGTAGTTTTTGGAAACACTTGAGAGTAAGTTGTGTATGTCATATCCTAAATACTTGCTGTGTCCATATTTCATATAATCAGAGTATAGCTACACAGTTTGGGACTTTGCCGTGAATACACAGTACAGTAACCGTAGGCCACGCTGAATCTCACCGAGTGTCTCAGTGCAGTTCTTTCTGGCGGTCTTTTTCTCTGTCCAGGACCCACAGGGTGGCGCGCTGCTATGACCCGCCGCAGCCTCCAGCTCTTAGTTGTCCTTCAAGGCCGTGATACTTTTCTTTCTTTTTCCCTGTCCTTCAATGTACTGACGCTTTCCTTGACACTGAGAAGATTCATTTCTCATAGTACAGAGGCACCAAGGTTGAGACACCAGCATTTAGTGAGGACCCGTTTCCTGGCTTGTAGATGGCTGTCTTCTTGCCGTGTCCTCACATGGCAGAGCAGGCTCGCCGCACTGAAGAGTACACACCAGTTACTCTGTTGGATGTCTGTCTGTTTGGGTTTATCTGATGTGATAGATTAGATCACATCAGATTAGATTGTGATTAGATTCCAGCTATGCATTTTGGGCAGAAAACTACAAAGTCATATATTCTTAGTGCATCACTTCTGGAGATGCAGTGACCTCTTACTGGTGAAGTTCTTTTTGATCACTTTGTTACATTTGGTACACACGTGTACATACATATACCTTTATAATAATATGACATATGTAGGTAGCCTGAAATCTGTCATGTAACAGTTTACCAAGAGGAGCATTTTCTGTTCTCTCAGGAGAAGTGCAGGTGGAACTGTCCTCGGCTTGAGTTCCCATTTCATTTTCAGAGACGGATGTTACTTTTACGTGTGTAGAGCTGGCGCCTCCGAACCGAAGCTCTGTCTTCTCTCGGCAGGGACGCCTCTTCGCTGCTGGACCCGATGGAGTGCACGGACATGGCTGAGGAACAGAGGGTGCACAGTCCTCCTGCCTCCTTAGTGCCAAGAATCCACGTGGTCCTAGCCCAGAAGCTGCAGCACATCAACCCCTTACTGCCTGCTTGCCTTAACAAAGAGGAGAGCAAGACCTGTAAGTGTAAGTGCTGACGCCTCGTGGCCCAGAGACTCCCCCAGCGTGGGGAGCTGTGTTCTGTGGAGCTGTCGGTCAGGCGCTCAGTCAGGAAAAGTTGCTCCAGTGGTCACCGTCGCTTTGCCCATTTTCCTGTGTGTTAATTCTCTTCATTAAAATGAGGCCCCTCCCCAAAGGTGTACCCCTTGTCTTGTTTTGACAGTGGGCATCACTCACGGGCCCGTGTTTGAAGCCCCCGCCAGGTGTCTGCTGACGTGCGCTGCTTTTGTTGCATAGTTACTTTTAGCCAGCGCGCGAGGCCCTGGCGTGTCTCTAATCTGGTCGCCCTTCTCTCTCCAGTTGTGTCCGGTTTCATGTCCGAGTTGTCTCCGGTCAGAGCAGAACTGCTCGGCTTCCTCACTCACGCCCTTCTGGGAGACAGCTTGGCTGCTGAGTACCTCATATTACATCTCATCTCTACAGTGTAAGTGCTGTGTTCCTGGGAATTGGGTGTTTTGTTGAGAGGGACAAAGAAGAGGAAGGTTTCTGAGATAATTTGTTTTGTTTATTAGGCTTCATCCCAAGATGGTTTTTATTTGTTCAGTGCAACAGCTGTTACACCTAATCTCAGATATTCCTTTTTTCAGCTTTTCTCGGAGTCACATGTAGCATTTTGATTGTATCTCCTTAAATTTAAGAGCTAAAACTAGGTATAGAACCTAGCTGACGAGTAAAATAAGCTGCTTGTCATTTTTGTAGTCCGTAAGTCCCGTTTATACCTCCTGAGGCTCTGTCTACAGTTCACTTATGCATGGACGTGAGCCCCTCTTCCTCTCACCTCGCTATAGCTCTTTGTTTCCTGATTTCAAAGTAATGTGTGTGCCTTCAGTAAGCTCCAAGGCATAAAGAAGAAAGCAGAAACCATCTGCAATCTTACCACTTAGAGATGGTATCAGTTAACAGACCTTGGTAGCTGATGATATCAACCTTTTTTGTTTGCATGTGTATACCTCCCTACTTGGGTCTCAGTTATACTCTAAATAGATTATTAGCTTGCTTTTATCATCAATAAATATTAAACATTCTCCCATAATTCTCCTTGAGCCTTTTAATGGCTGTACAGTATCTTTCATTATAGACAGTTGTACTTTTCCCCTAAATGTTAGGCTTCCCTAGTTTTTCTCTGTTTAAACAACTCTGTAGTAAACATGTTTGTCCTAATAAATCTTTCCTCACGTAGGATTTGAGACAGGAGTACATAATGGTTGAATGGATCGATGCTGGAACCAAATTGTCTGTGTTCAAATCCAGCTCTACCACTTCATGGCTGTATGAATGTCGGCACATTATTTAAAATGCCTCCGATTTCTCATCTGTAAAATGAAAATAATATTACCTACCTCAGAGTGTTTGGGAATTAAATGATGAAGTACTTAGAACAGTACCTGACACATGGTAGAAGAATAATACCAGCACTTAAGTATTGGCTGTTATTTTCATTATTGTTTCTGTTTTTTAAAAAAGCTGATGAGAGTAATCTGCTTTATTTTTAATGACAGTATTAAGCTAATTTTTCTTTGTTTGCCTTTTGATGGAGATCAGGAAATCACCTGAGTGTCTTATTGGTTCAAACCTTTTTTTTTTTTAGATACACAAGAAGAGATGTTCTTCCACTAGGAAAATTTACGGTTAACTTGAGTGGTTGTCCACGGAATAGTACCTTCACGGAACACTTATATCGAATTATTCAACATCTGGTTCCAGCAGTAAGATCAATATAAACCCGTGTTATAAACCTAAGCACACTTTAAAAGTCCACCTAATGGTCTTTCATTCAACCCAAATATTTAACTTTGAGATTTTAATAGATCTCATTAAGGGGAAACAAAGCCTGCCAGTTTCATAATTTAAAATGTACTTACCTCTAAATATTTCACTTTTCCTTTGTTGCCTTAGCATGAATTTCTTTGGATAACAGTTACTACAACTGTAGTTACTATAATAACAGTTACTACAATTCCTTTAACATTGTACTCTCCTTTGACGCCAGTTCATTTGTACCGTTTGGTGTCCTTTGTATGCCTTCAGATTTTAAATGTCAATTAACTCTAAATTGTAGGAGCATAATTACTTTTAGTTGAGGAAATAACTTTATCTCTGCTGCCCAAGTGTAATTCCTGTTTGAAAGTCAAGCTACCTTTATTTGCCAGGGCATCTGGAATGAAGTGTTTGAGTGGTGGTAAGATCTTAGGGGAATAGCTTCTGTTGTGTGCCTGGCATTGCTGATCACACCTTACTTTGGAAATTTAAGAGATTGAAGTAGATCATTCATTTAACCAGTGTTAAATGATCATTTAACCAGTTTATTCAGTGTCCTCTGGGCCCTTAAGAAACACAGCAGTAGACCAAATAGACCAGCATTCCTCACTCTTTGAGGACTCCCAGAGAAATGGTTTGTGTGGGTTGTTTGTAGCCTCAGTTTACCATCTTAGAAATTAAAAACATACTAAGATAGTCATTGAAAACAAATCATTATATGTGAACATAAGTACCAACAAAAAAAAATCAGTGATAAAAGTGACATTGTTTTAAATTTTTGCCAGTCTCTGTAATGTCTGGATTAATAAACAGCTGGATTGGCATATCTGTTTCTGCATTCAGTCTCGAGTAACATGACGGTTTGACTGAAGTATATGAAGGAAAGCTAGCCTCACACAGATGAAAACGTAGTTGGCAAAGGAAGAACTGTGTCAACAGCCTTTTCAGATAACTGTGGATGTCCTGATACTGAACAAAAAACTGTCCATGTGGTATTTTCTTCAAAAAGAGTTGCAGGTGTGAAATCTGAGATCTCATCAGTGAGCTTTTTATGCTCTGCTGTCATAAATTCATTGGTCTTTCTTGCACACTGAATGGATCCTTTATCTGGGATTTTGACCTCATGGGACCCCATAAATGGGTCTTAGCAAGCTTCTGGCGATACCTTTTTTTTTAAGCCTCTGTGTATTTGAGATACATATACCAATATATATCTCAGTTGTCTATGATTTGTTTCTGGTTCACTAGTAAAATAAAAACTATTCTCCAGGAATACTGAACAGGACAGTTGAGAATAAACCAGCTCATAGAATCAGAGAAATTCTTACTGAGGATGTAGAAATTTTTGTTTCTGAGAGCTCCAGAAACCATGAGCCAGCCTACTCCCTTAAAAATTGATAAGATCTTTCTCTCCATATAAAAGGTAGTGTTTAATTCCAAATACATATTTTCTTAAAAGAGTGAAACTTGCTAATTAGGAAATTTCTCTTTGCAGTCTTTTCGTCTACAGATGACTATAGAGAACATGAACCACTTGAAGTTTATTCCCCACAAAGACTATGCAGCCAATCGCTTGGTCAGCGGGCTCCTGCAGCTGCCCAGCAACACTTCGCTTGTAATTGACGAGACTCTCCTGGAGCAGGGGCAGCTGGACACACCAGGTGTGTGCACCGATGTCTCCCCACCGTTTCTAAGTCCCAGTGAGGCCAGGCTGGGTAATGGTTTTCTAAAAATATAACCGTGAACAAGGGCAGATTCACACTTCACAGATATTTAAGATAAAGACTTGCTCTGTGAATTTAGTTAAAGCTTATATGGTAAACAAATAACTTGTGTACATCAGCTGTGTTTTATGATATGAAAATTGTACCATGATACAAGTAAGTGATATAGCTTTTTAAAGGCTGCAAGGGAGGAGGCTTTGCCTTTAGTCCTATATTATCTGAAAAGAAAAGTTGTAGAAAAGACCTACTAAAACATTTTTTTTTTTACCAACCAATGTGATTAAACTTTTTTCCCAAATAATCAAAATATTTAGAAGATCAAATGGCTTGAACTAAAATGTTATGGAACATGTTATGAAATTATAAGAAAGCAGATTGCTTTACCTGTGCTCAAATGAGAATGCAAAAGACACTTTGCTAGTAATCAGTTCAAGAAGTAAAGGTAGAAAAAGCAGTGTTAGACTGGGTATAATTAAGGCAAAAATGAGTATAAATTCATTAAAATTCAGTAACCTCATCTCTGTATAAAAACCGTTTTGGTCCTGCCAGATTATTTTAGCCCTGTGAACACATCACGTACAAAGTAATCTTACTTTTTTGGGAACTATTTTCTGTCTAATTGCACACCAGATGCTTGATAGTAAATTTTGGGTGGGTAGGTAGGGAATCTTGGCTCCAGAAATATATTTTATCTATCTTGACAAATACTTTCTGTGAACCCTCTAGTTAATGATCATTTAGAAAATTGGACAGTGCCTCTCATACTTTTTTAAAGCAATAGAAATCTCATGTCTTATTATCAATGTCAGCAAAACTAATTTGGTTAAGTAATTAAAATCAAGTGACTGAAAAATTATTTTCTTGCTTTTGTAGGTGTTCATAATGTGACTGCCCTGAGCAACCTAATAACTTGGCAGAAGGTGGATTATGACTTCAGCTACCACCAGATGGAATTTCCCTGCAACATTAATGTTTTTATTACTTCAGAGGGGAGATCGCTCCTGCCGGTACGAGGGGTCATTTTGAAATGGAGGGCAGTTACTGGAGAGAGATCGGGACTTATGCTTTGTTTCTTGGCACTGCGTATTATCAATAAGCTTAGCTTGTTTCAAAATTGTGGCTGCTGATTATTAATGAGGAAATTGAATATTTTGGTTCTCTGGGATGAACGCCTTGTATCTAGAAAATTATAGGCAAGGAAAGAAAGCTGTTGGCCGCAGAAACCCCCACACATGGGGAGAGAAAGTAGAAGCTGTCTGTAAATTGCCTGATTAACATCCAGACTTTGGTTCTTGTTGCCTCTGTTCCACTGTTTTCTGCGAGTCTTTCATGAGAACTATTTGAGAGTTCCCTTTAGAATGTTTCTAATCAGCCTGGTTACTTGAGTGGTTCATGGAAGAGCACCTTTACTTCTGAGTCTTTTAATGATGAGAAATATGCCCAGTTGCTTGAAAGACATCTAGTTGCTCACATCTAATGTGCTCACCCGTGATGTTTGAGGACTGCCTGTGAATGAGAACAAGGTGGCCCAGTGGTGAGCTTCTGTGGTGAAAGTGTGATTTATGTGGTGTCTAGAAATCCAGTTCAGTAAGATACAGAGTACATAGTCCATGACGAAGGAAACATCTAAAACGTTTTAATTAGCCACTTTGTAGAGATGCACTCTCTTTCTATATGCTTACTGATACCATTGAGGAAACGTAAGTAACCAAGAAAAGGCTAGCTTTGGTAATTATTGCTGCGTAGTTACCGTTCACATAAGTTAAGATTAAAAAGTGACCTCCCCCTAATAATAAATCATATTTCCTATTTCCCTCAGGGGTCTGATAGAGCTGAAGCATCCCCTAAAAATTTAGATCAATTTAGGAACTTGGAAAATACTGTGTACTGTTTCTCTTTTTAGGCAGACTGCCAGATCCACTTACAGCCACAGCTAATGCCGCCAAACGTGGAGGAGTACATGGACAGCCTCCTCTCGGCCGTGCTGCCCTCTGTGCTGAACAAGTTCCGCATCTACTTGACCCTTTTGAGGTTCCTGGATTATAGCATCTCTGATGAAATAACCAAGGTGTGTTTGGGTTAAAACAAAGGATTTCTCTGTTGAATTGGAATAATCAATTTACATTTACTATAATTACTGACAAGGTAATTTTGCTATTTGTTTTCTGTGTCATAATGTCTTTTGTTCCTCTGTTAATGTCTTTTGTTTGAAATAGATATTACTAGTGTACAACTTTAATTTTGTCTTCTATGACACATTTTTTTTCGTTAGTAGTTGCCTTGGGAGCTATATTAACATCTTAATTATGATAATCTGGGATTAATTTAGGATTAATGCCGATTTACTTATAATAGTGTGCAAAAGCTTTGCTCCTTCATAATTCCATTTCTTTCTTTGTGCTTTATTATCATTCAGATTACATCTTATATTGTGTGTCTGTCAACACATTTATGATTATTGCTTTATGCAGTTGTCTTTAAAGACATTTTACTGCCTTTTGTATTTACCCGTGTGGACACCCTTACCAGTGATCTTCACACAGATCAAGTTACTTTCACTTCAGCCTGGAGAACTTTCGTATTTCTCAGGGTTACTCTGTAAGGGAGATCTGCGTGTGACACATTCTGTGTTTTTGCTTATCTGGGAATGTCTTAACTTCTCCGTAATTTTTGAAAGTCGACTGATTTTGCTGAGCGTGAGATGCTCACTTCACAGGCTTGTCCTTTCAGCACTCTGAGTGAGTCCTCAGCCGCCTTTGGGACTTTGTGACAAGAAGTGAGTTTCCAGTGAGAGATTGTACATTTTTGTCTTGTCCTTTCAGGATTCTCTCTGGCTCTTGACAGTTGGGCTGTGATGTGTCTAGATGTGGATCTCTGAGTTTACCCTGCTTGCAGTTTATTGAGTTTCTTGGATATGCAGATTAATGCACACTTTTGGGGAGGTTTTCAAGACATTCGGTACATCTCTGACCACCATTTAAGTTTGTCCTGCCCCTTTCCCTCCTCCCTGGCACTCCCCGGTGTGTATGTGGCACACTCGATGGGCCCCACAGGCCTTTGAGGTTCTGTTCAGATAATCTTGGTCAGCCTGTCTACAGATTTTCTGAATCTTCTGCCAGTTAAATTCTGCTGTTGAGCCTTTCAAGTGAATTTTTAATTTAAGCTGTATTTTTCAACTTATTTTCTATTTGCTATCATTCTCATGCTTTCAGTTCTTTATTCCTGTTTCCCTTTAGTTCTCTGAATATATTTAAAATAGCTGATTTAAGGTCTTTGTGTAGTAACTCCAATGTTTAGGTTTCCTCAAGGACTTCTTATTTTCCCACAAAGTGGGCCAGGCATTCTTGTTTCTTTGTAGGTCTTCCAGTTTTTGTGTTGGAAGCCTGGTGCTTTAAATAATATAATCTGGTACCTCTGCTCTGGCAGATTCTCCCCTGCCCTAGGGTTTGTTGTTGTTGCTGCTTGTTGTTTAGTGACTTTCCGGATCGATTTCTAAAAGTCTGTATTCTTAGTTGTGTGTGGGCACAGAAGTCTCCCTCAGTTAGTTCAGTGGTCAGTGATTGGAGAGATTTAATTTCCTTAGATGCTTGCAAGCAGTCTCCCACTATAAGCCAAGGGACCCTGTGTCCATGGTGGGGCAAATCTTCGGCACTGAGCCATGCATGCAGTTTACAGCTCTGCCCTAGCCTTTGCCTTCTGCTCGCACAGAGCCTCAGGGTTGCCGACGAGTGAGAGCTTATGGCTTGCCTGCTCAGGCTCAGATCTCCTGAGCACGTGCACAGCCCTGTGCGTGTGTGTGGCCTTGTAAATTCCTGGTGGTCAGGGGAATATATGGACATTTCATTCCTAGATTTTCTTTTTAATCTAGGAATTAGATTAAATTCTAATCTAATTTAGAATTAGATTAGCCTGCTGTTTGCCCCATCTACTATCCAGGGTCTGGGGCAGCTGAGGTGATTGATAATTGCTTCTGATTGTTTCTGATAAATACTCAGTTGGGGGTGGAGTTGGGGGAGACAAGCTGTTCACATTGAACAAGCTCCCAGTCAGGTAAAATAAAGATAGCAAGACAGTAAAGCAATTATTCTTCAATTAAAAAAAAAAAAAAAGCCAGCCTTGCGAATGTGTTCTTAGGAGGAACCACCAGGCAGTCAGGTAATGACAGTTCTCTGGGAATGGTGCTTTGACAGAGCTCCAGCCCCACCAGCCTCTCCAGTGGTTGCCTGACCGTTTTCACCGTTGCTTGGAGATGGGGAGGGAATAGGGCAAATTTAAATGCCTCAAAGCACAATGTTCTTTTGTCTTTCTTGGAGAAAATGCTCCCCAGTTTATTTCAGGGGCCTGATTAATTTCTAGTATTGAAGGGGCTACTTGTGATCATTTTTACCAGTGTTCTTGTTCTCTTTAATGCTGGGGGAGTTTTCAGAGGTCCTGACTTGGCCAATTTTGCTGACATCTCTCTTCCCTGTATTTAAAGGCATCATGTTTTGCTATGCGAATTGCTGGTTTGTATCTGTCTGTCTGACCTCAAATGAGTCTTGAGTTTTGTTATTTTGTTTGCAGTACTCTCCTCAGTGGTATAATTTAGGTGTAAAGTTTGGTTTTGGTCCTTTTACCCACACAGTCTCATTTGTCCAAGGTGCAGGGCTGACCTCAGTTTCACACTGGGTAAGGACCATCTTACTTTAGCTTGGTAAATAATCCTTTTCCCTACAAAATGCAAATATAATTTACTCATAAGGAATAACTTTAAAGTTCATTTACTGTTTTGATAAAGGCAGTTGAAGATGACTTTGTGGAGATGCGCAAGAATGATCCTCAGAGCATCACTGCCGACGATCTCCACCAGTTACTCATCGTAGCTCGGTGAGTCAGTCCCTGTCCACTTCTAAAAACCCCCTTGTGAAATGGCTCACGGAGGGGGAATTACGTTTGGCCAGAGATCACTTCAGTGGACAAGGCATGCTCCTTGTTCTCCACTCAAAGGGAAGAAAGTGAAAGTATTAGTCACGCAGTTGTGTCTGACTCTTTGCAGTCCTGTGGACTGTAGCCCGCCAGGCTCCTCTATCCATGGAATTCTCCAGTCAAGAATACTGGAGTGGGTAGCCATTCACTTCTCCAGAGGATCTTCTGACCCACAGATCGAACCCCAGTCTCCTGCATTGCAGGCAGATTCTTTACCATCTGAGCCACCAGGGAAGCCCCACTCAAAGAGGGAATCACCCTCCAAATCTGACTCTGAAAGGATTCCTCTGTAGAATTCTTAACTTGGCTATTGAGCTGGGTAGCTACCAGATGGTCTTGTCTCCCACAACATTTTTTAAAAAACTTCTAAACCAAATTTTTTTTTCCCCCCAAAGGCCTTATGGGCCTAGAGTCTGTAATTTGTTTCTGTATTTCAAACCAGGTTTCTGTCTCTCAGTGCTGGTCAGACAACACTGTCAAGAGAACGATGGCTGAGAGCCAAGCAGCTGGAGTCTTTAAGAAGAGCCAGGCTTCAACAGCAGAAATGTGTCAATGGAAATGAACTTTAAAGGTCTGACATCTATAAAGAGTAATGGGCAAATTCTGGCCACATTATTGTAAAATTCAAATATCATTTATATCACATTGTTTTGTAGATAATTTGTATCAAAGAAACCAATGACTTTTCCTGAAATCATGCCTGGTAACATCTAAAGTTTATATAATATTCAGTAAGGGCTTTTACCTTACTGATTTTATGGAGCTTTTGAATTTTGTTTTGTAATTATATAAATTAGTAACAATGTATAAAAATGTATTTGATATTAAAAATTTAATATTGATAATGTTGCTGATATACCATTTCCTTAGTTTCCTTAGCTTCAGCTAAGACATAGGCCAGACTCCGTTGAAATAAGAAATGTGAACATTATTTGAAGAAAACTGTTGCAATTCCAAAGTCAAAGGAATTGTTCACTTCAGATTTTTGTCTCTCCAGTGAACAGTGGGTCTGACTATGTAGTGGTCCAAGTTTGGGGAATGGAGCATACTTGCCATTAATTCACATATGTAGTATTTCCCAGACATTGGAGCACACCTTTTTTCATTTATTTAATAGTTGTTAACAACATGCAAAGCAAGTCTTTAAATGGCAGTGGTTCCCAGACTTTGGGGTTTCATGGACCAGTAATATTTCCAAAAATTGTGGGGGGATTGAGAGTTGCCAATTTATTTTGCCAAGTAATGAAAGAAGTCACTGTATTATCACTTTTTTTTTTTTTTTTTCCATAAAAGAACAGTCTCAGAATGAGAGAGAGTCCTTTAAATGGAATAAATGTAGCTATTTTGGAAGGAAAAAAAAACCCCACTATATTGTCCTTATTTTTCTCATTTCACACCAGTGCATTTGGAAACCACTGTTTATGGGACTCACTTAAAGGGAATGCTGCCTGCCCTGTGAAGTTGTTTTGCCCAAAGAGGAAGAGAACAAAATAATTTAACTTTTTAAAAAATGCATTCAGAAAGAAAATTGGTTTTTATTCTTTTCCTAATAAATGTCATTTAGTTGCTTTGATGATTACCTTGCATTTTGAACTTCTTATATGTTTATCCATTAGTTCAGATGTATTAGATCAACTAACATCTGCTAGTCCAGGAATGCCCTGATAAAACTGTATGTAGGTAGGTTATCGCCAAATTACAGTTTTAACACATTTTTAAAGGAACAAAAATATTATCCATAGCTAGAAAGCAAATTGATACACCATAGTAGTATAATTGTGGCATCGAGAATCTTTGGAAAAGTTAGAACGTTACTTTGTTACGCTACCACTGGTTGCATATAAAAATCAGTTTCTTTAGTCAGTAAGGTAGAAACATTAGAAATCATTTAAATGATTACTTAAATTTGGCATCCCCCTAGCCCCTGAGCCTAAACTGAGAAAACAGGGTCAGCCTTGAAAATGGAGCAATCTACTATGCCTCATGAACTGAAGTGGAAATTATTAGTTCTTTAACTTTTCCTAAACTCAAATCTATTTTTATAAACTAATGTAAATAATCTGTTTATACTTAGAATTCTAACTGTTTTTCATTTTTATAACTGGTAGACTAGACTTTCCTTAAACTTTGAGAAATAAAACAAAGGCTCAGCTGGATTTGTGAGAATAAACTTTAACAGAGTAGGTTAGTTACTGTGCGTTTACTGTGCCAATGTGGATTGTAATTTACCAAAGAGAAGTACATAATTTGCCTGGTCTTAACAGAAAAGTTCCCTTGAAAGAAAACCCTCTTTCAAATAAATAAAACTTACCAAATTACTAGTACTTTGGGCTGTTTTTCATGAATTACGAGACTCACTCCATGTGCTATTCTGTGTGGAAAATTACCAGAGATGAAACTTCAGTACGAGATGATACAGCATGGTGTCCCCCCTCTGAGGGCCCACTCAGGTAAGAGATTGGTACTGTGGGTTTCAGAAGTCCTTTTCTCCATGGGGACAATTTGTTGATCTAATGCAGTAGATCTTAAAATAGATCTTAAAATCTTCAACCTGATTTGAAGCACTGGGAAAATGAATAGGCATCTATATTACCCTCACTGGATTTAAACATCACCTTCTTAATTTTAGTTTTCAAAAATCTCTGTGGAATTAATTTCCTTGGAGCTTAAAATACATTTTTATCACCTGACCTTATTTTCTCTCATGTTAGGACACCTTAATACTTTTAAGAAAAGATGGTAAGAGAGTACATGTTCAGTTTTGATGTTTAGTTTTTAAAATCATGATAACACTTTAAGAATGAAGTATTTGGAAAGGCTGGGATCAAGAGTTTCAGTTATAGCTAACACACTAACCTCTGCTTCTGAATTCTTCAGTCTTAAATCAAATCCTTATCTTCAAAATGTTATTCAAGGAATTCTCATACACATTGTCACTTTAAATTATAATGACATTTTATTTTAAATAGTCACATCTGACACTTCAAAAAAAGATACCACTAATAAATAACAAAAGTGGAAATACTTATCAAAGTTACACCAGACATAATGTTTAGCTGAGAATCACTTCAACAGAATAAGGCTCTAAAGATACCAGACAAACCAATACTTGTTTGGAATAAGATGTGCAACTTTCTTACTGTATGGGCTTACAGACGAGGCCCTGGTTCCACGTGGTCGACATTACAGTCGTGCTTCAGGCTAAAATTTTCAGCAGTTTTGAGAGCCTATACAAGATGTTATGGACTGCACCCTGAAAAAGTTACAACTTGAAAACTTCTTTCAAGCTTTACTAGTATCCAATGTGTGTATTTTTAACATTTCTGAAGAGAGAACAAAATTAATAGGTGCTGGTAATCACATCTGATATCTCAGGTTTCATGGCAGACAGGTCTTAATGCTCTTAGACTTTGGGGTGTACAAGGTAGGAATATTTTAAATTTATTTAAGTAAAATGTGGGGAAAATTAGGATCAAATGGGCATACATTCCTTGATTCCAGTGCCATTAGCCCTAACTCTATAGGGAATGGTTAAGCCATCAAAAACTAAACCAATAGTTTTTACATTAAAATGTTTCTCCATACTAGTAACACTTAAGAGTCACTAAATTAAGACTTTAACTTGTAGAGGTTAACACACAGAAATGAGCTGACAGAACAGTAACAATTATGAACAATGCTACTCATCTAAAAGGATCCGTGTCCACCCTTTGAGTCTACTTCATACATTCTACCCACCCACCCCACTCCAAAAGGTTTCATATTATTATGTCCCAAAGTAATCTATTCCTGAATTACTTGTGAAGAGACAAACTGCTCTGTAGTGTATAAGCTACTTAGGTTCTATTCTAGGATGATGCACTTCCATTGTCCTAGCTCTTAAATTTGGAAATCTGCTCAGGTTCAGTCTTTTAAAACCTTTCAGAATTAATGTAATTAGAATTTGTGATCCCTAGATTCACATATAGTACACGCTCTGTGACACCTTTTTTTGAGGGGATTGAATAAAAGCCACAGGATTCTATGTGACTAAAAACTAAATCTGAATTATTCGTGTCTGGCATTGTGTAAACATATTTTTAAGTTCATTTTGCTGGACTTCATTAACTACTTCAGGATCTGCAGGGCTCTTCTGAACCTTTGCCACTGCAAAGTTTATCCCCTGGGTTAACCCAGCCTGGGTAATGTTAGCAACCTGGACCATAGAACTTCGAATCTTTGCAAAAGGAGAGACTGCTCTGCTGCTACAGCTCTCTGAAGGAGAAGGAGTTACTTGAAGCCCTCTCTCAAGTTCAGGCATGCCAGATTCAGCACTGGGGGTCTTTTGAGATACAACTGAATGCACTGGTTCAACTGACAAAAACTGTGGGCCTGCTGCAGAAAAAGACACGTCTAATTGAGAAGGTCGAGAAGGTAGCTGTTCCGTCGATTCAAACTGAGTTTCTTCGCTAGAAACTTGATTGGTCATTTGATTTCCTTCTTCACTAGCCTGCTGAGAAACAGAGCTGGTTTCTGATGGCTGGGTCATTTTGTTTTGTGCATCTTGAACAAATCTGTGGCAGTAAATATCCACAGGCTTAGCAAATCCAGTCAATGTGTGTATGTTGTCAGCAGAAGGACTTTTCTTCAAAGAAGACTCGTGGCCTTTTCCAAGCCCACTGTCATGAGCAATAGTAACCTCTGAAGGAACATGAATGCTGATATCAGTGCTGCTAACAGACTGGGACCGACTGCCTAACCGAGGTGCTGAGGCAATAATACCGCAGCTAGGAAGAACGTAGTCTGCTGGCCCTGCGTCCTCTGAAGAGTGAGTCAGCTGCCTGTCTTCATCAGACTTGGAATTTGTAAGAAATTCATCAGAGTGATACGAGTCATTATCTGAAGAGATTTCCCCTTCTGACTCTGCCTGGGCTTTATTATCCATCACACTTGTGTTTTCCATGGTCTCAAGACTACTATCTGATTTCCAAAGATTTACTTTTAAGTTTGGTTTTAGAAAGTTAACTTTCATTTCAGGTTTTGTGAAGTTTCCTAGCTTTCGTAGATTGCCAATGTTTACATTGGATTTGGTCTGTTTTACTTTTTGATTTAGAGATGAAAATTTGCTCATTAAAAATTTTTTTCCCTGGGCCAAAGAGCCTTGGTTTTGAGATCTGATGCCAATGATGTCTTCATGAGGTTTACTGCTCTTCCTACAGATTAGAAAAGAAAAAAGTTAATTTCCAATGGAATCTAATAGGACAGTTCCCAATTATTAATGTAAGTGAAAACTCAAGTTGGCCTCAATTCCTTAAAAGTAGCATACTGCTTAATGACAAATCTAAATAACTCCTTTGACTTGATGCTAGAGCATTAATGTCCAATACAAACATGTGGGCTAAATACAATTTTATATACAAAAATTTGTCATTTCAACACATAATTAGTATTAAGAGATGATTAATCAGGTATCTTCATCTTTCTCAAACTTAAGTCTGAAACAACCAACGAAGAAGTATTTTATATTTCATAACAGGGCAGCAGAAGCCTTTGTTAAGTGACACGGATGAGTCACCTGCAGGCACTGAGAGGGAAAAGGTGGCACACTATGTGACTTTAACCCCAGGTCCAGCAAGCAGGCCACAGACATCTCCCGAGTGAGCCGTCTTCTCTCTCAAGCCGGACACGTGGGGTATTGAAGAACCACCCTGGAGGAACACTACCTCCACAGTCTCTTTATCCCACCTCCTGAAGCTCTTCATAGTAATTAGATGAGTTATGTTCTCTTGGACCAGACCTTTTGTCTTTACAACTCATCATCACTTGTGATGGCACGCTTCTTTCAACTGTTCTCCCTGGCAATCAGAGAGGAGGGGAGGAGGCAGGGAAGCCTAATGGTAGCCTCAACCTCTGTTTTTGCATTATTCTGAGAATGTTTCCCCAAAAACCTCACACCCCAAAATTCAAACTATTCACAGTTCATAACAGCCATATGTGGTGACTCACTACAGTCTAGGGGAGCACAGATCCACTATATCCACGATCTAAACTGCCAGCAAAGGAGACACTGACTATAAATGGATATTTACAGCATTTTAACTAAAGCTGGTCTACACACATTACATTTTGGTTGAATTCAGGCAGAGAAGAGGGGAAAGAGCTCCATTTCCTTATGTTTCCTGTGGGTTATCTGAATTTATTTGAGAAGACATAGGACATTTAACATAAATAATCTGTTTTCTCAGCCAGCCCTCCTGGTTGCTAAAAATGAGAAAAAAGGCAGTCCTATTTACAGCACGTCTCAGTACATGAGTTCAACACTTGGTCATACAGGATCACCTGTCGTGAGAATATTTCATAAAAATTATGTTCAAGAGTTATTGAATATAGTACTGCTTTTTTAAAAAGCTACTGAAATAATTATTTCTAACAGAAGACTGAAAATTTTTATCTAGATGACCAGATGGTCCTCCTTTCTAGTGGAATTTGGAACTTAAAACCTGCTCATTAGATGGAAAAAACCACAAATTTAAAATATAAAATAATTTGTATATAGGCTTTCTTTTCCCAAATTAACCTAGTGTTTATACTGGCTGGTTATTTTCTCTAAAACGTTATTTAAATTTGAATGCTCCCTCTCAGGAGTTTTAAAACATATCACTTGTTTTAACGACAATAACAATAATAAAATTATTACTTTTTGATCCACAAAGATATGCTCCTTTCCCCTCTAAATTAATCAACACAGTATCATAATGTGATTTCTCTCCTTTTTGCAGAGACTTTAAAAGAAGTAAAACTTTATTTTCTCTGTAGAATAAAAACACTTCTGTGCAAAGTGGTATACTTACCTCTCAAGCTTTTTCTCTATTATAGGTACATCTAATCCCATGGCTTGCTTGGTAATCTGCAGCATCTCCGCAATGCACTGAAGGGTATCTGAAACCCAAATGTAATTGCTTGCCACTTTAGCAAAAACATTTAAAAACTAGCAGTTCTAACTCAGAACTCAAAATGGGATTTTCAATCTTATAATAAAAGCTTGTTATAATTTACAGAAACATACTACTTGTTCTTCACTACCCTAATTCAAAATGTTCTAAAATGTTAACAGAAAACTAAATGAACAACAAAAGAACCAAATCAATTGGAATTAAAAGTTTATTCGGAAACTCTTATCTGTCCAAACACTGTGCTAGACGCTGAGACAACAGGCTGAGACAACAGGCACGAACAAGACAGGCGTTGTTCCTGACTTATCCATGAGAGGCGTATTTGGTAGGAAAAGCATCACACTCAAATGGCCAAGCACGCTGAAGAGTCCCATAATAGATTTCCTTGCCCAAACTAATCAATTTGTGTCCCTGCACTACTGGGAACAAAGTTGCTATTTCAAGATCTCAAATCACAAAGGTATTCTTCCTGATCACTCACTTGTATAATGGTATGTGCAGTCCCCAGCTGCACTTGGGCTTTTAAAAGCAGATAAGTTGTAACTGAATGCTTTCACCTCTCTCACCTTTCCCATCCTCTTCCGGGTTGCGCATTACAGCTCTCAGTGTGTGGAAATAGCCACTTGCTTCTTTATATCTGTAGTGCAGTCGCATGCAGGAGAACTTTGGCTTACCAAAAAGAGTGGGTTCAGGACCTAAGGACCCAAAAGAATATATGTTAATCTTTCACATAACATTAACTTTCTTCTGTATCTTCAAAATACTGATATTTTGATATTATCCAAATACTTCAAAATATTGATGATTGATTCATCCATCAATTTAGCACTTTTTTTCATCTGAATAAGCACGCACACTTATCATGATGACTTGGTCTAATAAGACTATAAATAAAAATTCTTCAGTCTCAAATATTTAAACTTTCTAGACCCCAGGCTTAATCTTCACAGGACAAGTAATGAAAGAAACAATTATTAGACTATATCCACCACTCATGTCTAAAACATGGAAGGGAATCTTAAGAAATGGACTACTTAGACTACTCCTTTCTGATTCCAGTAAGATGTTATTATACCAGTTGCTTAAATAACAACCCACTCTTGGAAGAAACAGTATTTGCTTTCTAGGACCTGGTTAGTATCTTAAAAATTTACCTATTTCTATTTTTTCCAGGTCTTCAAGACTCAGTCGTTGATACTGGTTTACTTTGTCAACTTCATCATCATAACTAGATAAAGGGAAGGGGAGTAAGAAGAGGATTAAAATCAAAAGCATATTTGGCTGGTCAGCTAAGGCATAATAGCAACAACCATTATGCAGGCATAGTCTTCCACAACACAATACATTCTGGGGTAAAGAGTTAAATATTTAAAAAACTAGATGAAATTATATTTATATATATATATATAGTTCAATAGGGGGAAGGCAATGGCACCCCACCCCAGTACTTTTGCCTGGAGAATCCCATGGACAGAGGATCCTGGTGGGCTCCAGTCCATGAGGTCGCTAAGAGTCAGACACGACTGAGCGACTTCAGTTTCACTTTTCACTTTCATGCATTGGAGAAGGAAATGGCAACCCACTCCAGTGTTCTTGCCTGGAGAATCCTAGGGACGGGGGAGCCTGGTGGGCTTCCGTCTATGGGGTCGCACAGAGTCGGACACGACTGAAGCGACTTAGCATTAGCATAGTTCAATAGCTAAATGAAAATCATTTTATAGATCTTACACTAAAGGAAATTACAAAGGAAAAGTAAATTCAGTTTTACAAAAGCTCTTACAAAAACTAAAACCGACAAGCCTAAAACTTAACCTAAAAGGAAAGCAAAACACATACTGAAGCTACATATTCCTGATTTGGCAGGTAAATCTGATATCCAAAATAAAAAATGATCAATGCCAATAGGCACCTGGGCCAAGGGCTGAAAAATGACAGTTCATACCAGACCAAAAAGAAGTGACTGTGTATTTGAAAAAAATTATTCTGGTTAAAGCTATGAGGAAGTACTTGCATTTCTGCTAGTGGCATTGTTAACTGGGTATCATTTCTAAGGCATAAAAAGTCATAATTCATCATATCCTTATAACCAGAGAAGTGCATGTGTACACATAAACAATCATCTGCACACAGCTGTCTCATTCCTCATAGCAAAAAAGATAAAAGTATGTTAATACCTAACAATGGGGAAACATTAACTATGGTATCATAATAAAAAATCATGGTATATGGTCAATTATAATAAAAATATGTAGAATACATCAGAACTTGAGATCTATAGGAGATATCAAATACTCAACACTATATAAATAACTCTAAAATCACATTTTCAAATTGATAAGAGAGTGATGTAACAATTATGTAAGATAAAGGGGTTCAGTGAAATTTCTTAAAATATATAGCAAAACTAGATTCTTCACTTTTTGTGTTATAGAATCTAAAAAGGATATTTACTCGCATTAAAAGAGTAAAAGCTTTAAATCAATAAGCAACTTACTACGCCACGTAGTATGCAGAGTTAGAAAGCAGTAACAGCACATCCACATCTCTGTGAGTAGCATCAATGAGGCTAAACAAACATGACACAAGGAATTAAATATTTTCATTTTCATCTACATTTTTTCTATAGCAGATCCCCTTAATGATAAAGGGGATCTTTATCATGATCTTTATCACCTTATGGTGGGGGCTAGGGTGGGGAGAAAATCAAGTAATCAATGAGTCCTACTTCGAAGTTAAATGTACACAGTCTATCCATTTGGAGATTAAAAAAACAAAACCAAACCAGGAACACAGTTTAGGAAGGTTGGGTAGGTGGAGGGAAGGACTGGAGTTGAGTAGCCAAGAAGGGAGGGTTCAGGGAAAACAGGATAATGGTACGTGGGGCGGAGGCGGAGAGGGGGGCAAGGATTGTAAAGAAAGGGAAATATCAGACTGAGAAGAGAAATCTAGATCACATCACGTGGCCTAATCTTCAGGTTACACTGCATATTTACCATAGGTTTATACTCATGCAGTAAGTGTCCTTTGAAAGACTTTTACGTAAATATAACATTTATGTGCAAAAATGGAACCAAGCCCAAACTATCTTGCCTTTTTTTTTAAAACTACAGATTAATTTACACAGCTTTTAGAGAATGAGTAAACATTTCCTTATTCTAAGTCCACTTTGCTATATTTTATCTCCACTGTAAAGTCAAATACCAGTGTAAGGGTTAGAAACCGAGTACTGTTGAACCAAATACTACTCTCTTTAAAAAGGTCAACATATGAAATCCACAAATACTCAAAAGGTAACATGAGCAGAATCTGAACTCAACCTTTTAATTAAATATTCATCTACTATTAAAACAGCTTTCCAATCAAAAGATGAAAATTAATCTGCACACTTATATTGGTTCTCAAAACTCCACTGCTGGAGTAGATATTTCTATCTTAGAATAGAAATCTTAGAATTTCAGAGCTATTTGCAAAACCTGACCAAATGCTACTGAAAAACAAATGGAAAACAATAGGGGGAAAAATGACTAGTAGATGGAATTTAAGTAAAGTCACGTACATAATCTGCCTAAGAATGAGGTCATTCTTTAACGGGTACTGCAGAGAAAATTTCACCAAGATCTTAAATTGCAGTATTTTACATCAGGGGCATCTTGCTACACCGTAACTAGAACAATTTTAATCTAAAATAACAAACTGTCCTCAATTTTCACCAAAAACATGCCCCCCAAATACAACTAATCCCCAAATACAACTAATTAGATTGAAAAAGTCAGAACCCAATTAATACACAGATTGATCCAAAATACGAGCAATAACTAACCAACCAACCAACCGGAAAGAGAAAACCATCTACTCTACGATCTTGGCAGCCTTGTGGAGACTAACGTAGACGAACACCGTAACACACAATTTAGTTTTGCGCGTTGGTGCTTACCTGCACTCTTAAAACTGTCGCTTGAGCCAAGCCATAAAAATTACGTCACGACACGTAGTTTAATATGAAAAAAAAAAAATTTCTACACCTACTAAGTAGTGCTTCTTTATCATAGCTTCTATTCTGACACGAATATTTACATTGGTCAAACATGATCTCAGTCAAAAGCATTACGTCTAGAAAGAAAAAGCACTTGGCACGTCACAGGCAATCGAGAAAGAAGTCAGCCCTCCCCCCCACCCGCATTTTTACTTAAGTATAAGCTGCAGTGAATACTTAATTTCCCTCCCCACCACCCTCTGTCCCACTTAAACAGAAATAAACAAAACCTAAGCCCCATTTTTTTTTTTTAAACACAGACAAAAGAAAGAAAACCCCTTTTGGTGCTCCCCGGCCCCTCGCCTGCAGCTCGGAGGGAAGGGCTGAGCTACTCGTTTTTCTCTTCCCGCCAGTCAGGCATGCCCTCCTTCCACACGATGAACACAAACACCGCCAGCACCACATGCAGCCCCACCACCGCAACAATGGTCGCGTAAAAGCCACTGTCATCGGGGGACATTAACAGGAGGCTTTGGAAGAGCAGCAATTTGCAGGAAAAATACAACCCCACAGGAACTTTAACCATCAGTCCTGCAAAAAGGAGAAAAATCTTGAAAGTGGTCGCCAGGCTGCCGCCTTCGGGCTTGGGCTCCACAGCGTTGCCGGCGGCATTGCCTGTGGTGTTCGCCTGCCGCTGAGCGGTTGGAGGAGGCCGGTGGGAGCGCGGCATCTGGTCGGTCAGTCAGTCCGTCCGTCAAGAAGTCTAAGCTCAGTCGGAGACACCTGTACCAGACCTCACGCCTGCAGCCACTGCGACAACTGCAGCGCGGCCGCAACAAGTCCTGCCCACAAACACCACGCACTTCCGCCGCCCACGCTCGCCGCGGTGCGCGCCCAGTGCGCAGGCGCAGCCCGTCCAGCACCGCCTACATCAAGAGGAGGGTGCGGCCCCCAATCCCGGAGGGAAGCTGAGGCGGGCTCGGGCCCTGGCCCGGGTCTGGGGAGAGTGCATGCACAAACACCTTGGTGAAGAGCCATCCCTCCCGCCCGGAGGGCCACTAGCGGGGGCCTGCGGCACCGTGACTAAGCGCCTGTCCGCACTGCCGCGCGCCTGAGAGCAGGTTGCCGCGCGCCTCGTGAGTCCACTACTGAGAGTACCAGTAGTCAGCTGCTCTCGGTGTAAGAAAAAGCGAGTCCGAGTTGGACCAAATAGAGTCGGCTTTGTGCAGATGCGAAGGGCACCTGGACGGTCCCCCGATTTCCTGTCACATTAAATATTCCTCCAGCCACAAGTGCACCACCCGGCGCTTACGGGCTGTCACTCGAGTCAGCTCTCCCTGCGGCAGCAGTGGCCGCGGGACGACCAGGTGGTCTGATCTGTGTCCGCCAGCGGCTGTCTGCAGGGAATTAACTGAGCTGTGCTCGGGGGGTTTAACATAAAAAGGCCCGAGTGTGGGCTCCAGGTGGCTGGACCCTTCCAACTGGAGGCCTGGGAGATTAAGGAAAAGGGAAGGGCAGCCACTCTTGCTGCCTGCGCAATACTGAACATTTGTAAACAGCTCGCCGTAACTTTTTCTGCCATGTTTAAAATTAAACAGAACCATAACTGCAGTGAAGTCAGTGAGGCACTGGTTTCTGGCGCAAAATTTATGGGGGTGCCAAAAAAAAACCCTGACATCAACGAAAGTTTTTAATGCCGTATTTTTTAAGTCAAAATTAATGCAAACATACCATGATAAACAAAACATCCAACATTTCAAATAAAGATAGGATCCGACTCTGCAACCCGTCCAACCCTGTCTCACTTGCCTCACCCTAATCCCAGCTCTGTTCCTATAAAGCTTTATTGACAAAAACAGGGCCCAACTCAACAACAAAAAAACAACCCAGTTTTTTAAATGAGCAAAGGATTTGAATAGACATTTTTCTAAGGAAGACATACAAACATCCAACAAACCCAAGAAAAAATCTTCAACATCATTTGTCATGCTGCTGCTGCCAAGTCGCTTCAGTCGTGTCCGACTCTGTGCGACCCCATAGACGGAAGCCCATCAGGCTCCCCCGTCCCTGGGACTCTCCAGGCAAGAACACTGCAGTGGGTTGCCATTTCCTTCTCCAATGCATGAAAGTGAAAAGTGAAAGTGAAGTCGCTTAGTCGTGTCCGACTCTAGCGACTCCATGGACTGGAGCCTACCAGGATCCTCCGTCCATGGGATTTTCCAGGCAAAAGTACTGGGGTAGGGTGCCATTGCCTTCCCCTCATTTGTCATGAGGGAAATGCAAATCAAAACCGCAATGTGACAGTACTTCACATCCACTAGGATGACGAAAAAAAAAGGGGGGGGGGGAAGTGGGTGAGGATGTGGAAAAACTGGAACCCTCCCACATTACTCGTGGAAATGTAAAATGGTGCAGCCACCAAAGAAAATAGTTTGGTGGTGTCTTAAAAGTTAAGCACAGTAGCCTGGCAATCTCCTCTCCTAAATATATACCCAAAAGAAAAACAGGTGTTCAAACAAAAACTTGTTTGTAAGTATTCACAGCATCACTGTTTGCAACAGAAGAGCCAGAAGGTGGAAACATAAATGCCCAAAAGAAGAGTAAAAAAAGAAAACATGGTCTAGCCATACAATGAAATACTATTCAGCCATGAAAAGGAATGAAGTTCTGCTACATGGCACAACACCCATGAACCATGAAACATTATGGTAAGTGAATGAAGCCAGTCACAAAGGCCACATATTATATGATTACGTTTATATGAAGTGTCCAGAATTCACATACCCAGAGAGATAAAAGTAGATGAGTGGTTGCTTAGGGGGTGAGGGTGGGAATAGAGTACAAGGATTCTCTTTGTGGTGATAAAAATGTTCTTAAACTGACCAAAATGATGGTCTTACAATACTGAGCATATTCTAAAACCCACCCAATTATATACTTAAAATGGATGAAATGTCTGCTATATGAATTACATCTCAGTAAAGGTATTTTGGGGCTTTCTGGGTGGCAGCAGAGGTAAAGAACCCCCCTGCCACTGCAGGAGACATAAGAGACATGAGTTCGATCCCTGGGTCAGGAAGATCCCCTGGAGGAGGGCATGGCAAGCCACCCTCGTATTCTTGCCTGGAGAATCCCATGGACAGAGGAGTCTGGCAGGCTACAGTCCACGGGGTCGCAGAGTTCAGACATGACTGAAGCAACTTCACACACACACACGTTTTTAAAAACCATACATGCAGCTGGAGGCAGACAGGTGCAAACTGCTGCACCCCCAAGCCTGGGACTGAGGCCACCACATGCTGTCCAGGATCTGAGCCTGTAAAGCCACTCCCAGAGCTACTCTTACTGTCCTCAACCAGGGGGCACCTGTTCTGGGTCCACATCTCTGGCTCAGTAGACAGACTGTACAAAGGCTCTCTAGCAACCTCAGATAGCCTAACGTCAGGTTTCCAAACATCTCCCTTCAAGAGAAAAGGAAAGCTATCCACCATCCAGAAAATCTTTAAGCCTTGCAAATGATAAATACCAGTAGCAAATTTAAAGAAATTTTAGCAGTAATAGAAAGGATGATAACCACAAAGCATCTCTCATAAGAAGGACAGTTCTTAAAGAACTGTCTAATCAAGATGGCAATATAGGGACTTCCTTGGTGGTCTAGTGGTTACAAATCTGCTTTGCATTGTGGAGAATACAGGTTTGATCCCTGGTCAGGCAACTAAGCCCTCACTCTACAACTAGAGAGTCCACATGCTACAACAAAAGCTCCCATGTGACACAATGAAGAACCCATGTGTGGCAACTAAGGACCAAGGCAGCCTAATAAATATCCAACAACAACAAAAAAGATGGAGACATATAATTAACTTTGGAAATTCAAATGCGCAGAAAACCTCATCTCTTATGGATCCCAAAATTGCATCCATACATACAGTACTATCAAAGCGAAATACTCCATGAACTTGAAATCATGGAAGGACTTCTTACGAACCTACAGCCAATATCGTTTTTTATTCATTATCATATATGTAAATACTCCCTTGCATTTATTGTTCTTGCAAGCTTGTTTTATGCCCCTTTTATTAAAAAACATGAAATGTAAAAGAAGATAAACTCTAAATAGAGCCTTTTACTCTTAAAGCTTGGTTTAGAATTTTCTGAAGTGTTTCTGATTCATAATATTGAAAATTATAATTTTAGATTTTAGCCTGAAAGCAAGCAATCTGGTGGATAAATTTGGATCCTGCCATTTAGCTGATATTTTAAAGAACCACTTGAAAATGGATGGTTTTTGTTTAAAAAAGAATGTAGAGTATTAGTTGGCCTATTTATTTTATGAAAGACCAGGACCACTTAACAACCCATCAAAGTAACTAGCATCATTAAACCTCCTGATGCACATGGTTCTGTGCATTAATACAATAAACCTAGCTTCTGGGGCATGGGTTGGGGCTGGGGGCAGGGGAGGACCCATGAAACAAGCTTTGAATTATAGTTTCACAATTTGGGTTTTTTAAAAATCAGATATTACATTATCATATTTTACTTCATTACTGAGTTTTTTAGTGCCCCTTTAATTTTACAGCCAAAGTTGAGTGCCTTGTCAGCTTGCCTTAGTACCAACCATGTATTTGAGAACTGCGATGCACTTTGCATCCATGCCCACAGCTTTATGGACAACTGCTAGCAATAATTAGGACAACTTAACATCAGAAATTTAAGCACATTAGTCACCAGGACACCACTCCAACTTACCTGGGGTCACAGTCAATAAGGGCCCAGCCACCATGGAACTTTTCGTTATCAGGCAGTAATAACTTCATGTAACTCTGTAAGAGTTGGCTAATTAGTTCCTGGTGGCTTCTCTGATTTTCCTTATGCAAAGCTTCATGCTCTTTTTCCTTGGTAAATATGGAATAAAGATCTTCTGTCACTGGAATGCCTTGCATCAAATCTAGAGTAGAAAGTATTGATATCTATCATCTTCTTAGTTTACTAATACATTTTTTTAAAGCAGAAGAGAATACAAGGCCTAAAACAATACGACTCTCTTTTTCATTTGAAACTAAAGGCACAAGCAACAAAAAGACAAACTGGACACCATCAAAATTAGAAACTTTTGTGTTTCAAAGGAAAATGCCATGAAAGTTAAAAGGCAACTCACAGAGTAGAAGTGAATATTTAAAAATCATCTATAAGGGACCTGTATCCACAAATATATAAAGAATTCCTGAAAGTGAAAGTTAGTTGCAGTCATGTCTGACTCTTTGCGATACCAGGGACTGTAGCCCGTCAGGCTCCTCTGTCCATGGGATTCTCCAGGCAAGAAAACTGGAGTAGGTTGCCATTTCCTTCTCCAGGGGATCTTCCCGACCCAGGGATTGAACCCAGGTCTCTTGCATTGCAGGCAGATTCTTTACCAACTGAGCTACTAGGAAAGCCCTACAACTCAATAATAAAATAATTATTATTAATTATTATCAATAATAAAAGAATTCCTACAACTCAATAATAAAAAGACAAATAAGCCAATTTTCAATTGAGCAAAGGAACTGAACAGACAAGTTAACTTCTTCCTGGTGTAGGATGCAGCTCAAGGCTTATTAACAAAATCCTTGTAATCCCACTCCTTACACGCGTTTGGGACAGTGAGACTTCTGGGAGAGAATTGCCAACCACTGGCCTTTTATGGAGAAGCAGTGAGCCCAGACTGCTACTAGCCCGTCTCTCTCAAACTTGGAAGAGATTTAGCTTCAGGGTTAGGATGAAGCTGATATTTTTATGGTCAAAATGAGAAAGGAACAGAATCTGGGTCCTCAGTGACCTAACTGAATTGCTAGATCAACCAACAGAAAAAAATGTATCAAATTTTCCTTTAAAAAACTGCTAAAATCCAATTTTCCTATCAGTACATACCATATCTGTGGCGAATGAACCAAACTTAATTACATCAGACTTCTCAAATTCCTAAATTGCCTATCTGTGGGCCCTACTATTTCATATATAATAAATAATCAGGTTAAAAACATAGGATTTTAAAAATATTCCTAGAGACCATATGACAATGTTATGTTTGGCTCTAATCCAGAATACTCTACATTTACTTTAATCCTAAAAGGTAATACTTTCATGGAAATTAAATTTAAAGTCACATTAAAAAAAAATATGCTGTGGCATGAATTCCACTGGGCAATTCATCCTCCATTTTTTCTCTTAAATAACGATAAGAATTGGTTAGGATAGTCTGATATCCTAACACCCTGTTAAATCATGCTTATAAGGTAGGATAGTGTATTTGTCCACAGCAAGAACACATGATAAACATCAGACAAAGAAAGAAAATCATTTTGTTTTCTCTCTCAGGCTTGAGTAATAGGAAAACAGAATATTGAGTTTTTACTTGATGAGGTTTTAGGGCACCATATTCCATAGTCCAGGAGCCTCAACCTTGCCTTCTGTTACATGAATAACAAACTGACAAATATGTAAGAAAGTGAGCAGTTTCTTTTGCTACTCCAGCCTAAAAAATTTGTCAGGTTCTAATCTTGTAAAAATTTGATTTATCGGGTAAGATGTTCAATGTAGAAACACAAGCGTATTGGATTACGTTAATGAAGTTGGTTACTGTAAAATGTTAGTCACAGAAAGTATAACAAATTTTAAAGACATTTGTGTTCCTTACCTATAACAGCTTGCCTGTAAGCATCCTTAAATCGATTCAGGTAATACCTATTTGCTGAGTTAACACCATCTTTCATAACTCCTGCTAACTTCCTTTCTCCTGTCCTTGTAAAGTCACCCTGTCAATAAAAAAGTCACTTTGACAATTTATGCAAACACAAAAATGTTCCTAAAGTCAGTAGGCTTTCGATTCAAGACTGGAATTCTACAGGCTTTTACAATTTCCAAATAATGTAATCAAAATATCTACTAGTATTTGACCCAGATCCAAGCATGTCAAATAACTAAACACACTATTGGTGTTATCCACCTTCACAGTTAGATGGTGCTTTAAGGTAAAGCCATTCTTGGCAGTCTGTAGAATATCTAGAACTTATAGGTCAAACTTACATATAACAAAACAAAAAGATTTTCAAGCCTCCAATTGGTATGATATTCAAAACACACAAATATCTGATGTGGGAAAATGTGGACAGTTCCCTAGAGCTTATTACAACCGTATTTAACCTGTGTATGTGGTTGTGTGTATATACAGACAGAGCAGAGGTTTCCATACCTTGCTGCACATTACAATCCCTGTAGAATGATCCAGTGAAGATTTAATTGTTTTGTTTCTCTTGGTTTTCACAACAAAGATGTCAGAGCAAGTCCCTAGAGAGGTAGGGAAAGCACAGTCTCTTTTTTCCCCCATCCCAACCCCACTATTTTCATCCAAGGCAATCTTAGAAATAGGCCCTGTCCTAAAATTGACAATTTAGTTAGAACATGTTGCCAATTAGTTAGGTCATTCACAGAAAATATTAATTTAGCAACAGGAATCTATTATGGAAACAGAGACATGAATGCTGCATACAAAGAATTTTAATATCAATGGAAAAAAGTATTCCTCTTTGTCCAGCTTTGTATAATTAAAAAGTACCCCTGCATAAGTTTAAGGTGTACAATATGATATTTTGTGTGTGTATAGTATTGTTAATTATAGTCACCATGCTGTACTTTAGATCCCCAGAACTTATAAGTGAAAGTTTGTACTCTGACCAGTCTCTCCCCATTTACCCCATCCTCTGGTAACCATCAGTCTCAGTGTTTCTGTGAGTCTAACTTTTTAAAATTCCACATACAAGTGAGATCATGCATTATTTTTATTTATTTTGGCTATGCTGCGTCTTCGTTGCCGCACGCAGGCTTTCTTTAGTTTCAGTGCACAGACTTCTCTTGTTGTAGAGCATGGTTCTAGGGGCCAGTGTCAGTAGCTGAGGCACACGGGCTGACATGCTTCATGGCCTGTGGGATTTTCCCGGACCAAGAATTGAACCCGTGTCCCTTGCATTGACTGGCAGGCAGATTCTTCACCACTGGACCACCAGGGAAGTTCAGGGATCATGCATTACTTACTTGTCTTTCTCTGTTTGCCTGATTTCACTTTTTCACTTAACATAATACCCTCAAGGTTCATCCATGTTGCTAACAATGTCAGGATTTCCTTCTTTTAAATAATATTTATTTAATATTTTAAATAAACTACTTATTTATTTATTTTTGGCTGCGCTAGGTCTACATTGCTGTGTGCAGGCTTCCCGTTGCAGTGGCTTCTCTTGTTGTGGAGCATGGGCTCCAGGCACCTGGGCTTCAGTAGATGCGATTCACAGGCTCTACCGAGTGGGTTCTGGAGTTGTGGCAAATGGGCTTGGTTCCTCCTTGGCAGGTGGGATCTTCTTGGACCAGGATCAAACTTGTATGCTTTGCACTGGCAAGCAGACTCCCTACCACTGGACCATCAGAGAAATCCCAGGACTTTCTTCCTTTTATGGCTGAATATTCCATTATATATATAAAATTTTGTAAGGGAATATGCTTCCCTTGTCAACATATTCTTTAGCCATTCATTTGGCATCAGACACTTAGGTTTTTCCCAGATCTTGACTACTGTGAATAATGCTACAATGAACACAAGAGTACAGGTATTTCTTCCAGATATTGACGTCATTTTCTCTGGATATATATTTATAAAATAGGGTTGCTGGATCATATGGTAGTTCCATTTTTAATGTTTTGAGGAACTTCCTTACCGTTTCCCACTATGGCTATGGCAATTCACATTCCCACCAACAATGTACAAGGGTGAGCTTTTCTGCCAACCTTGTTATCTCGTGTCTTTTAGATAACAGCCATCCCAACAGGTGATAGCTCATTGTGGTTTTGATTTGCATTTCCCTGAGGATTGCTGACACTGAGCACCTTTTTATGTACCTGCTGGCCATTTGTATATCTTCTTTGGAAAAATGTTCAAATCCTTTGCCCATTTTAAAATCAGTTTTTTCTTTTTTTTTTTTTTGCTATTGAGTGGCATTACTTTACATATTTTGGATATTAACCCTTTCTCAGACATATGGTTTGCAAATATTTTCCCCCTTTCCATGAGCTATCTTTTCATTCTGTTGATTACTTATTTTGCTATGCAAAACATTTTTTGTTTGATGTTGTCCCACTTGTTTATTTTTACTTTTCTTCTTGTGCTTTTGGTGTCAGTCAAAAAAATTATTGCTAAGACCAATGTCATGAAATGTTTTCCTATGTTTTCTTGTAGGAGTAAAGTTTCAGGTCTTACATTTAAGTCTTTAACCTATTTCAATTCAATTTTTGCGAATGGTGTCCAGTTTAATTATTGTGTATGTGAATATTTCAGTTTCCCAACACCATTTAGTGAAGAGACTATCATTTCCCTATTGACTATTCGTGGCTCCCTTGTCAAATTATTAGCTGACTGTACACATGTGGGTTTATTTCTGGGCTCTCAGTTCTATTCCATTGTGCCTGTTTTTACGCGAGTACTATACTGTGTTGATTACTACAACTTGGCAATATAGTTTGAAATCAGAAGTAGGATGCATCCAGTTTTGTTCTTTCTCAAGATTGCTTTGGCTCTTAGGGATCTTATGTGTTGCCAAATGAATTTTAGGACTGTTTTTTCTATTCTAGTAGAAAATGCCAATGGAATTTTGATAGAAATTACACTGAATCTGAAGATGGCTTTGGGTAATATTTTAATACTAATTTTTCTAAGCCATCAACCTGGGCTATCTTCCACTTATTTGTGCTTTCAATTTCTTTTATCAATGTCTTAGTTTTTAGTGTACAGATCTTTTTTACCTTCTTGTTTAAATTTATTCCTTGGTATTTTATTGTTTTTGATGCTATTATAAATGGGATTGTTTTATTTCTTTTTTAGATAATCTCTATTAGTATATAGAAATATGCGATTTTCATAGGTTGATTTTGTATCCTACAACTTCACTGAATTAATTTATTAGTTCTAACAGTTTTCTGGTGCAGTCTTTAGGATTTTATTCAGGATTTGTTATAACAAATATTCTGGGGTGAACTATTTACCTTGAAGGAAAATAACTATAAACCTAATTTAAACTAATTCAACCACTTCCTATTGCCAAGAGAGGGAGTATCTAGTAACCAGTGACTGTATTTTACATTTACATTAAATTCTGTGAAGATCAGCTTGGTAGGATCCTCAAAGGACTTTATGTAAAACAAGCACAAAAAGATAATAAAACATTTCTTCACCGTTTACCATGTGTCAGGGAACGATGTAAGCTCTAACGTATTAGCTCATATAATCCCACACCACTTTTTTTGAAGTGGGCCTAGAATTATTCCTGTTTTATAAAAGAGACAGGCACAGAGAATTTAAGTGACTTGCCAACAGTCACAGAGCTAGCACAGGCAGGGTTGGGATTCAAATTTAGAGGAGGCAAATTATACTAGGGATCCAGATCACACCAACCAACACGTTTTATTTTGTCTGTATAAAGTTTTAAAAACCAGCTATTACATATAAAATTGTAGATTTCCAAACTCCCTTGAAAACTGGGAGCTCTGGCAACACTGGGCCTCTAGCCCCATTAGGAAGTGGCAGAACAGCACCTTCCTGAGTGAGTCATCATATGCTCTTTCTCAGGTACACATTGCCCATCTCTCCCTTTAAGCTAACGAGTGGCCAGTTCAAGTCACACGACTTGGCACCTGTAGGAATTTGGAAGTGTGACCCCTGCCTTACCCAAACATTCCAGAGTCAACTATGTAGACCTGCCACCTGAAACCCACATGCTTTTTTCTCAAAAACCAAGTTGATTTTAAACCACACCCTGTGTCCAACAGAAAGACCCACAGATGCTGGCTACAGATACTTACCTTCAGAGCAGCTGTCCCAGCATACTGTCTGCTAATAGAGTCACCATTGTTGGCCCACATTATCTGATAAATCCGATTGCATTTCACTGGTAATGGCTGCTCTGGGGGCATCACACCTAATTTTTTCAGCTAAAATGAATGCATTGGTAGATTAACTGCAGATAAGCCAGGAAACCACAGTATAAAACATATACAGCAGAGAAAAGGAAGCATATGCACGTTCAATTTAGGACCCTTCAAGAAATGTTTTCAGACTTTTTTCAAAGTACCACTTGAGAGACAGCTTTATGAACTGCTACATCTGAATAAATAGAATAAAACATTCATACTGTTCTGGTGTCATTTTTAATGTATATACTCATACTATTGTATTTTTCTTTTAAATTTTGCTACGAAGTGAAGCTAACTATCAAAAAAATCATATAGAAACAACAATAACATTAATAGTAGCAGAGCAGTAAGTGCTCAGTAAAGGTTTTAAGTCTGGTGCCATATGCTAAGAGCCTTCTAAAATAAATGATCTCATTTATTCCTCATAACAAGTTTATGCAATCCATACTCTTTAGTATCCTCATTTATGGATGAAAAGAAAGAAGTTTGGAGAGGCTGACTTCTTTGCATGGGTCAACACCTAGTACGTGATGGGCCAGGGCTTCGCCACCAAAGCCTAGCTGCTGCAATGCCACAGCAGAAGACTTCCTCTAAGGACACGCACAAGGCTCTATCAGGAAAACAAAACAGAACACCATGCGAGGAATAGCAACCTTAGGGATTCATTACCCAGGTGTTGGAAGGATGAAAGCTCTAAAAGGAGACACAGAGGTAAGAGGGTAAGAGGTGTAATAACTACAGGAAACAGGTGCCACCAGGAGGGTTGGGGCACAAAGGGAAGAGGCTGGTTCTGTGATGCCAAGAGACCCACAGCCCCAGAGAGGGTGCTGATGATGGGAATATAACACAGGTGAACAAACTTGTCCCTTTTTCCTCCTTCAGCCTCACAGTCTTCTTAGAAATGAATATTTACAATCTAGTGGACTCCAAATTACCTGTTGTTCCATGACCACTCGTGCAATGGCAGCTTGGACCACATTGGTGCGATCCAGGCAGTCCATGCAATTAACTCGAAAAATCCCTTCTTGTTTACATATTACTCCAGCTTGATCAACCCTTTTCAAAAACAGTATGGAATTACTTTACAAAGGAAATACTTAAAAAGTTTTCAAAACCCACAATTCTTTACAGTATAACGATAACAACAGCAACATTGGTTATCTATTTGCTTGGAATATCATGTGGCAGGCATTACTGAGACCTTTGTAGACATTATTATTAATTTATACAACAACCTGACAAGGAAAATATTACCCTCATTTTGGGAAAAAGAAACAACTGAGATGCAGAGTGACTTTCCTGAGTCACACAATTACTAGACAGAGCTGACACAACCCCAGCTATGCTTATCTACACATTAAAAACCAGAAGGCATTTTAAAACAACATCCTGTTCCCTGCTTTTTGACTTCAAGCAGCAATGCATCTAAATGAGCTTGTACAGACTAATTCACTCTACCACCCAGGGTGGAATCATGAAGCTTGTCTCACTCATCTAATTTGTCTGGCCACCTGTGGCCTTAAAATCTAATCAAATGTTCTCTTCTGTCCTTTAAACCAATTTCTCCTTCCTACTTCCCCCTCCTATAGTCTGAGAATTATCTTTCTTCTCCAGCAATTTTTAAATGTCTCAAAACTGAGGCGTTCCTTCCCATGTTAGGGACCAAGAAGAAATGTAGATGACAGAGCATTAGAAGGAATTAAAGAACAGTCACAGAGCACTTTGCTCCATTTTGCCAATCATCTGACACCTTCTTCCTGTTCAAAGCTAACAATGCCTAACGACTAATACTTTTGAAAAGGAGAATAGGAATTTGGGGTTGAAACAAGAAAAACAAAAAGTCTTTGCCAGCCTGCTATTATTTTAACGCTTACTAGTACTAGACAAAAAACATATGATTTGACAGACCAAGAGTTTGTCAAACTGATTTCTTAATACCTACCAACACCACTTCATGTCAAGAATAATGTCATGAATGGCATCTGTTAGTGTTTGGACATTCTCAAACTTCATTCCTCGGCTAAAATACATGCCAAAAGAAAGAAAAACATCTTTAAGAATATTTTTTAAGCTTAAGATATGATATCTAAGATTGCTTGGAAAAATTAAAATTATTACTGTAAATATGAGATTAATACTACTTTAAATTATATGGGAAATTATATAAATATTCACAAGTAATCTGCATTATGAAAGAAAATATGCTTAAGAATGCACTGAAACACATCACAGCGGCTAGAAGCTTCTTTCCCCACCAAAGTTTTCAATACCTAGGTAAATGAACCAACACTAGAGCCAGGCTGATGACAAAAGAAATGTGCTTTCAGAATACATACAAGATAAAATTACCATCAAAATGATCATTGTTTTCCAGATAACTAGTGAACTTATCCCAAGGGAGAGCATTATTACTAACAGTATAAAGACGAGCCAGCAGGATAAGTTTTAAGTAAGGGAACGCTATTACTCCTGCCAGGCTCAAACTCAAGCAGAAGGAAAAAGCTCCATTAATTAAGTGAAGGATAAAAGGAAAAAAAGGAACTCTAAATCTTGAAGTCATTTTGGAACAAAAAGACTGAATATTTCAGGAAGAATTAACTTAAATTTTTAGGCAGAATAAAACCAATATTAAAATGGAACCAAGAAATGATAGTCTTCTTTCTAACAATGAGAACAAGATTTTCTTCCCAATAAAAAAGAGAAGAAAAACTAAGGTCTCTGTGGCAACAACTACTACAAATATTGGACCTGATCAAAACTCATCTCAGGAAGCCATCTTTTTTTTTTCTCTTTCTTTTTTTTAAATTATGAAAGTATGATAACACATTTACAGGAGACTTGGAAAATATAGAACAAAGTTACATATAGTTCTACTATACATTACAATTCTTTTAAGTAGAGAAATTAAGATTTATATTTGGAGTTTCAATGTCAAACTCTCAAAAATTAATAGAACGAATAGACAGAAAAGTAGAAGGATACAGTTGACCTGAAAAGCACTATGAACCAATTTAACATAATTAAGATTTATACAATTTTTCAGGAAGCCATCTTACCAGTGCTCATGGAAATCAAATGAAACATAGGTGAGGTGTGAGTTGTTAAAGAGCAACACTTGTTTCAGGTAAGCATCACCAATTATTTTCTCTCTTCCTGCCTGGTCTACCAAATTAATAATAACCTGTGAGAGTGGGGAAAAAGAAAAAGTTCAGTTAATCAGATCTGAGACTCATGTTTTCACTGAATCTATTTAGAGTTATGTTTTAGAAATATTTTGTACCCAGACTTAGAAATTAATCCACTCAAGCATCAGTTTTTTTCCCCTATAAAATTAGATTTTCATTTGTTACACTTTTTTAGGTTTATGAGAATTTACATCAATGGCAAGAATAGTTTTACACATTATACATGTGCAATAACCTATTAGAATACATAATGAAAACAAGTTCCTTTATGATAGATATTTTAAATCTCTACAATAATTTTTAAAGAAATATACAAGACCTACATGTTAGACACTACGAAACGTTGCTGAAACACATAAAGGAAAATCTGAGTAAGTGGAGAGAGACACCATGGTGCTGGATGGCAAGATTCAATACTGTAAAGATGTCAGGGCTCCCCAGGTTAATCTACACACTCAACAATTCCAGTCAAAATTCAAACAGGATCTTTGTACAGACTTGGCAAGTTAATTCTAAAGTTTTTCTGGAAAAGTGAATAATATGGGGAAATTTTTGAAAAACAATAAAGAACTCGTCCCACTAAAGAGCAAAACATAGATTAAATCTAGTGATTAAAACTATGGTAGATGTGCAGAAAAATGAACGACTCAACAGAACAAGACAGATGGCCAAGACAGACCTATGAACGCTGAGGAATCTAAGCTACAATGATATTATTCTCAGAGAATATGGACTATACTATACACAGACTATACTGCAGATACTATATATTACTATACTGTAATATACTATAGTAGCATACTATAAATGATATTGGGATAACTGTCTATTTACATGGAGGGACTTAAGTTAGCCCCTTCATTATATATAAAAGAAATTTTAGATGCATTAATGATCTAAATATTTTTTCTTCAAGTTATAAAAAAGCAAGAAGAATGTTGGCATGATTTTTCCCTAATTGTAGGATGTCATAGGACTTTCCAAGCATAATAAAAACCAGAGAGCATAAAGAAAAAGATGGACAGATGCGACATGAACATTTAAAACCTTTGTGTACCAAGTGACAGTATAAGCAAACATTAAGAAAAATAGAGGACTACCTAGGGGAATATACCTGCAACACAAAAACCATTAAAATATATAGTCCTATAAATTCAGTAAGAAAAATACAGGTAAAGGATTCAGTAGATATTCAGAAGAGAAAATAGACAAATAGCCAATATACATGAGATTTGCAACTTTGTTAATAACGATACATAAATTTTAAAACAGAAAACCAGTTTTAATCTATAGACAGGCAAAAACCGAATACTAAATATGGACAGCATGGTGAATATGTGGAGAAATGGGTATCGGCTCTTGCTGCTAAGAGTATAAACTGGAATGATCTTTTTGGAAGCAACTGAGTGGTGGGTATCAACCTAAAGTTAATCTAATGTGTGATCCCTTAGACTGCAAGGAGATCAAACCAGTCAATCATAAAGGAAATCAGTCCTGAACATTCACTGGAAGGACTGATGCTGAAGCAGAAGCTCCAATACTCTGGCCACCTGATACAAAGAACTGCCTCATCAGAAAATACCCTGATGCTGGGAAAGATTGAAGACAGGAGGAGAAGGGGACAAGAGAGGATGAGATGGTTTGATGGCATTACCAACTTGATGTACATGAGTTTGAGCAAGCTCCAGGAGTTTGTGATGGACAGGGACGCCTGGTGTACTGCAGACTATGGGGTTGCAAAGAGTCAGACACAACTGAGCGACTGAACTGAATGTTTGACCTAGCCATATCACTTCTAGAAATTTAGTCTACAAAGCACATACATATTTTAAAACGTGTAAAAGATGTTCTCTGGGGAATTTTAGAATAGCAAGCAGAAACTATATACTAAAGGTCCACCAGTGGAGAACTGGTTGAATAACAGCCATCAGCTACTATGTGAAAATAGTTGCAGAACAGGGTATATGGTATAGCTTATAGCCTTCTTTTGACTTAAATTTTGAATGCATATATATGCACATGGCAAGATGTTTCTTTGCTGCAAGTAACAAATCCCTGACTCAAATCTCAGGACAGAAGTCTGTTCTGAACCTCAGAAGCCTGGAGGTTGCATGGTTCTGGAACTGCTTTATTCAGTAGTTACCAATACCAGCTCTTTTGTTCTACCATCTTTCACATATTGATCAATCCTCAAGCTAATGAACTAGCCTGGTTAAAGTTACAGCAGTTACCAGTCAAATCCAGATACAACCACCACAGAAGGACTGTGGGTTCCTGCATCTCTTTTTATTAAAGAGTAGGAAATTTTGCCTGGAGCCTCCCAGCAGACTTCTCTTCACATCACACCTGGTTGGTCAAAGTGCCAAAAACATACACTGGCCCACATCTATACCAACCACAGGCAAGAGCAACAGTACTGACACCATGACTGAGTCAGACCAACCATAGGACTACCTCCCAGGACAATTACCCAAGGGATGAGGCTGAATAAAAGGATACCTTTGGGATACTGTTAGAAAGGAACAGGTGACTGCTAATACCTACGCCCATAAGATTGATGTGTACAAACAGGTTGTGAAAGTCAGCAGGGAGCAGGAAGGGTGGTCAAGAGGTTATTTCTTCTACTTTCTTTACATACCTCAGTATTACTTCAATTTTTATAACGATTAGGTATTACCACTCTAAGTAGGTGATACTACTTATTGGCTCTGTTGAGCTTAGTCGTGTCTGACTCTTTTTAGCCCCATGGACTGTAGTCTGCCAAGCTCCCCTGTCCATGGGATTCTCCAGGCAAGAACACTGGAGTGGGTTGCCATTTCCTTCTCCAATGCATGAAAAGTGAAAAATGAAAGTGAAGTTGCTCAGTCGTGTCCTACTCTTAGCGACCTCATGGACTGCAGCCTACCGGGCTCCTCTGTCCATGGGATTTTCCAGGCAAGAGTACTGGAGTGGGGTGCCACTGCCTTCTCCGAGAGCCACCTGGGAAGCCCACAATACTACTTTTAACTACACATACTGCAAATACATGAATTTTTTTTCAGATTGTAAAAAGTTCAAATGTGGATAAAGGTCACATCCTTCCTGAGCACACCTAGTCCACAGCTTTCCCTGAAGGTAACTCCTGCTACAAGTATGAAGTGTACCCTTTCAGGCCACCTAAGCACGTCCCTAAAAAAATGTGTATGCCATATTGTAGGTGAGAACACACGTATATATGGAAGAGAACTGCATATGTATAAACGGCAGTTTTGTTTTATGGGATTTTTAAGTGGTAACATGCCATATGCTGTTATATAGTTTTCCTCTCACTCCACTATATGATTTTAAGATATTTTCACATTAATACACACAGATGCATCTCAGCATTTTTAACTATTTGTATTCAACACTTTAGATATGCTGTGCTTTATCCGATGAATGCCTAATGAACAATCAGGGTTTTTTTTAATGCTGCAATAAAGGAGGTTTATTGAACACGTTTCTCTCAGGGAGATTTAAGTTTTTTGTTTAATTTGTATTAGAGTTATGGCTGCTCCACATCCTTGACAAAACTTGTATTTTCCATCTTTTTTATTTTAGTCATCCTAGTGTGTGAGTAGTGGTTTTAATTTGCATTTCCCCAATGATTAAGAAAGTGGAGTACCTTGTCCGGTTTATTGTACTTGGACTATCCTTTGTCATGAAGAATCTGCTCAAGTCTTTTGTCCAGTTTTCTTTGGGTTGTACACCTTTTATGAATTTGAAGGCATTCTTAATGTACTCTAGATATAAGCCCTTTGTCATATATATGTCTTCTGCAACTTTCTGAATTGCCTTTCCATTCTCTTAATGGTGCTTTTTAATAATCAAGAATTTCTTATTTTAGTAAAGTCAAATTACCAATTTTTCATTATGGTTGGTACTTTTAAAGTCTTATTTTGTTTTAATAAATAATATACCACTTGTAGTGTTTTAATATTGAAAATATATGATAATTCAATAAAGTTTTAATAAAAATCAAAAATTTAGTAAAGTCTACTTTTTTATTACTGTTAGTTCTTTTAAAACCTTGTTTAAGATTTAAGGTCAAAAGATAGTCTAACAATATTTTCCTTTAAAAGGCTTATTGTTTAACCTTTCATATTTATATCCATATCTATCTGGAACTGATTTCTGTATATGGCATGTAGGGCCAAAAAGCAAATTACTATACTAACAGTATGAGCATATTTTATTTGATAATACCAGTCAAAAATGGCCACAGCAATTTATGCTCCTCCCAGCGAAGTGTTGCTGCTGTTCAGTTGCTAAATCATATTCAACTCTTTGCAACCTCATGGACTGCAGCACGCCAGGCTTCCCTGTCCTTCTCTAGCTCTCAGAGTTTGCTCAAATTCACATCCACTGAGATGGTGACATCATCCAACCATCTCATCCTCTCTTGCCCCCTTCCTTCTCCTCTTGCCCTTGATCTTTCCCAGCATCAGGGACTTTTGCAATTAGTCAGCTCTTCACATCAGTTAGCCAAAGTACTGGAGCTTCAACATCCAGTAGTCCTTCTAATGAATATTCAGGACTGATTTCCTTTAGGATTGATTGGTTTGATCTCCATCAATGTGTGGCAGTTCTCATTTCCCCAGTTACCTGCCTTTATTTCTTCTTTATACACTTTATATAATTTTTTCCAGTGTGAGGATTTTCTTTTTATTTCCCTGCTGGGACTGTCTTTGGGACTGCAAAACATTTATATATTAATTTTGCAAGAACTGAAGTCTATTCAGTATTGAGTCTTTCCATCCAGGAACATGGTATTGTCTCTCTGTTTATCAGGTTTTTTTCTATGTTCTCTAGTGGACTTTTTCCCTCCCAACAACCCCCTCCCCTCATATATATGCTTTTTTGTATGTTCAATAGATTTTACGCTATTTCTTCCTATTTGTGTTATGGTTATAAAAATGCATCCCATGGTATTGTACCTTCAGACTGGTCACTGCTAATAGATAAGAAGAGTCACTGATTATTTCACATTAATCTATATGAAATCTGGTCATCCTATTGAAATTGTATTTCACCCAACGGTTCTCAAATGATTTTGGTTTATATGTTCACATATCTACATATTGACCGTATGAATACATAAGAAAGGTGTGCAGAGAAAAAAAGATACTGAAGGATATTTCTAATTGTTACCTCAAAAAGGTGAACCTGAAAGATGCCTTTCATATCTTACTCTAGATGTATCTCAGATTGTGATAACTAATAGTAGACTAATCTCATCTAAAAACAGTCTAAAGTAGCTGACTCAATAATTGTTAAAGAATACTCTTAGCTTATGTGTTTCTTAATGTCATGACAAATGCCGTTTTACTTAATTATGAGCTGTATGTCGTTATCTTCATGAAATTTAAACAGATGCACAACCATTTCTAAAAATATGAAGGAACACATTACTACAGATGAAATCCCACCTGTTTTTTGTAAATTTTCAGTTGTTCTTCGAAATGGGCACAGAAATAGGGAACAGTGTCCTTTTCACCTATGAAAAAGTGATACAAAATCTATTTTTCCTTCCCATGTTTAAGACAGAGTTTAGTGTCTATTTCAACTTTACTCTTACTTTAAACACTGACAGCCCAAATGTAACTAAGATTGTCTAAAACTAGTATTTTTAAATGAAATGCTAAGCTAAAGATTTGATTTCTCTTTTCTCCCCAATTAGACTAAACTGAAACATACTGAAGATGTCAACCATGAAACCGTGGCATTCAATCTATATATTCAACCAACCTGTCAGAAAAGGTTTCAAGTAGTTTATAATAAATTAATAACAACTCCTTAAAGCAAGGATATTAAAAATTAAAGTTTGCTGAAGTCTCATAAATATGAATTAAGTTTTGAGTGAAAAATATTCTGTAAACAATTTTAAAATCAGCCCCTGTGAGTAATCTAATTAGATTAATATGATTTAGCTATTCCGGTTAAAATATGCGAAGAAATTAAATCCTTAATATTTCAAATAAGAGACCTTTCACAGCAAACATCTGAAATGAGATTCTACCTATTCCATGAAGACACTGTCTCATTAAGGCATTTCCTGCTTCTACACATACTGGCTATATTTACACTTTTCCAAAATTAAGCGCTGTAATAAAGTATTCTTCAAAGAAACAACAAATTAAAATCTAAGCTATGCGATGCTCTACTTTGCAATTTTTTATTGTTAATTATTTAAATTGTCAGCAACCACTATTATTAATGCTTTTAAGATTATTATATCACTATTAAATCTCAGTGTACCAGCTACCATCTTAAATGAACTATCTGGCAAAATAAATCTAAACCTATGAAGTATCTAGGATTTTAAAAACATCTTCTCTGAAATCATCATTTGCAAACCAAATAATTGACAGGCTTACTTCTGTCCAGCCGAGGTCTTGGATTATATCTATACCCAACCTGGCTCCAGAAGACAGGCACAGAGCCTCGTGTCTGAATAAACGACAGAGTGTGATTATGCACATGAATTAACTGCTCAGTCTCCACATAATTTGCAACATTTCCATTTTTATCCACTCCTCTTCGCTTATAACGCATTCCTAAAAAAAAATTAAAACAGCAAAAATTTTAAAAATTAGTCTGGTTTGAGAATGGATACATGTACATGCATGACCAAGCCCCTTCACTGTTCACCTGAAACTATTACAATACTGTTAATTGGCTACAGCCCGATACCAAATAAAAAGTTTTTTAAAAAATTTGTGTCTTCGTGTACCCCAATGTTCATCGCAGCACTGTTTATAATAGCCAGGACATGGAAGCAACCTATCATCCATCAGTAGATGAATGGATAAGAAAGCTGTGGTACATATACACAATGGAGTATTAGCCATTAAAAAGAATACATTTGAATCAGTTCTAATGAGGTGGATGAAACTGGAGCCTATTATACAGAGTAAAGTAAGCCAGAAAGAAAAACACCAATACAGTATACTAACACATACATATGGAATTTAGAAAGATGGTAACAATAACCCTGTATACGAGACAGCATAAGTATAAGAGACACTGATGTATAGAACAGTCTTTTGGACTCTGTGGGAGAGGGAGAGGGTGGGATGATTTGGGAGAATGGCATTGAAACATGTATAATATCATATGAAATGAGTCACCAGTCCAGGTTCAATGCACGATACTGGATGCTTGGGGCTGGTGCACTGGGATGACCCAGAGGGATGGTATGGGGAGGGAGGAGGGAGGAGGGTCAGCATGGGGAACACATGTAACCTGTGGCGGATTCATTTTGATATATGGCAAAACCAATACAATATTGTAAAGTTAAAAAATAAAATTAAATTAAAAAAAAATTTTTGTGTCTTTCAGGATAGCCTTGGGGATCTAACATGCAACAGCTTGGCAGCACAGTATCAACTTATGCCAAATCATGCCTGTATTCACCAGTGTTTTTTAAAAGTTGAAGCTGAGATAATGCCTGTGAACTAAAAGAGGAGGGTTTTCCCAAAGGTGCTAACACTAAGGATTTATTACAGAGATACAAGCTGTCAGTAGGAACAATGGTATTTAGAAACACATCCCAAGTGACTTTCTGCTCTTTTCCACAATATACCTCCTTTTCTTTCCCCTTTTGTTAACACTCTCCCATTACACTTCTCTCCAAAAAATTGGTCCCCAATTACACCACACTACTGAGAGTCACTGAGCACTTTGAAACTGTTTTTTCAAATCCATTATTGCCATTAACATTTCAATTCATCTGCAATGTTCCATTCTCGCCTGTATCTGATTTGCACACTATTACAGCCCTCCACTTACCTGCTCTGTGTCTACTTCGGCGTGAAATGAGAGCCACTAGAAATCGTGGGTAAATGTCATCTACACAGGTGGACTCCTGAGGTGGGGTCTCTGGGCTGCTTTTCTCATCATCAGATGACTCATTATAATTAACCACAAGCTCTTCAATCTGCACAAAACCTTGGATGATGGGGATGATCCAAAAGTCCACATCTCGTGTCTGAAAATAATATGAAGACCATGTTATATTCTGTACAGCACTGCTACTTCCTTAAATTCAAGCAGTGGACATCACACACTTGCTAGTTTATTAGAAGCAGAAACTTTCCATTCTTTAACCATATTTTCTGCTTACTGGAGAACACTGAGGAATGAAGGGAGGGAGGGAGCAGGGCCTTTCATTTCCTTTATGGTGGTCATTCAAGAAGAGCTGCCTGAGAGGGACAAGAGCATAGGAGCTGGATGGCTGGGTACAAATTCAGGCTCCACCACTTACTCCCTCACTGAGGAGAATGACTTAACCTCTCCAGGCCTCCAGACATTCTACTTTGTGAAATAAGACAATAACCTCATAAGGTTACTGTGAAGATTAAATGAGTGAAATCTAAAACGCCTGCCTGCTTAAAGTAAGGATTTAACAAATGTAGCTAGTATGGTTATTCCTGTTGGTATAAAAGAAGATATAGCTTAAAGGTTGCTTTTCAACTCACAATTGTATTAAGCCTTTAGTAAAACCAACTTTGATCACTTAGTTATAAAATACAAAGGTCTATTCTACTTTCTAGTTTAGACAAAGTCTTGCTTTGTGCCCAGCTAAAATCTAAGCTGTCAATGAACCAAAAACAAATCATTTCCATAAATATTTTAAAAAGTCATCCAATGTAATTAGGTAAGTATTAATTAAAGGCAAAGATCTCCTCTTAGTCTTTGAGACTAAAAATACTCAGAAAAATTTCTCAACTGACTGTATCTGGGGACAATAAAGGATGAAAAGTGCTCCAGAGAAGTTGTTCTTTGTCTTTCTTTCTCCCCTGTCTCCATATCTGTATCTACCCTTGATACAGATTTCAGCACCAACTTCAAATCCACCCCCCACTTTTTTTTTTTTTTTACAACCATATCTTCCAAGTCCCCTCACAGTTCTGTTTTATGGAGCCTGTAGACAGAATCTCAGGAAGGTGATTAGAGTTGAAAACAGTGAGGCGAAGGATTCATCCACATTCATTATTTTCATTACCATTCTCATTATTTATAATTTTGTTCCAGCAATAAATGCAAATGAGGAAACAGGAACATTTAATAACTGGGATTCCCTAGTGGCTCAGATGGTACAGAGTCTGCCTGCAATGCAGGAGATCTAGTTTTGATCCCTGGGCTGTAAAGATCCTCTGGAGAAGGAAATGGCAACCCACTCCAATATTTTTGCCTGGAAAATTCCACGGATGGAGGAGCCTGGCAGGCTACAGTCCATGGGGTCACAAAGAGTTAGACATAACCGAGCGACTTCACTTCACTATCTCACTAAAGGAAAACTGGGCTTCAACATTTCCAATGGGTAAAAACAAAATATCTTTTAGAGGAACTCTATGGACATTAGTTCCATAGCTTTAAATTACGAATGTCCTATGGGAACCTGCTAAAAAGATAAGTCTGTGGCCATATAGTTGAATTGTGAATTGCCTTAAAACAGTACCTTGGTTTTCCCTAGCTAAATGATTCCCATTATACAGGGTAAAACATTACGTGAGTTTTTAAATTTCTTTTAGTACAACTTAAAAATATTTGCTTAACAATTATAACTACCTTAGAATATTTCAGAAACAACTACTCACACCAATCTCAGTAAGGTCTTGTATCATATATTTATTCCAAAAAAATCGGTCATCAACCTGAAAAAGGTAGAAAACAAATAGGTCAGAAACATGTTGCTTCAGTTTTCCCACAGAGGCCACACAGGTCCATAAATTGCTTTGGGGGCAAACCCTGCTCTGAGCTGTGAGGTGTACCTTTTGCCAGAGGGGACGGGGGTCCTCCCCAGCGCTTTGCCTCTGCACGGAATTGGTCAGGTCATAGGTCAAACTATAGTAAAAGGATTCCGAGTCCATGAACATCTTCAGCAACTCCTCGAGTAATCTTCTCTCCAGCTTCTCCTTTTCTTTACTTTCCTTAACCTATAAGAAATGTATCTACTATTACTGCAGGAATTAAATGTAAGGCATTACGTGGATACCACACAACTCTCTAGGAGAAAAGTGAAGAATAATCCCAAGGACATGCAGGGACAGTGCTTTAAGATGATGAGTAGTCTGAAAATAAGTCTCCCAGCAGGAAAGTCACCCATTTAAAACTAATCAAAGATGAATTCCAAGCCCATATCAGTCAAACTCTTACTTTCTTTTTATTAGGAGCAGACACATTGGATTTAATATGCGTAAAGGTCTTCAGTAGAAACTTTGAGTCATCAGGAGATGGTATAATCTTCTCTGGTTTGTTAATTCCAAAATGATGCTTCTTACAGAGCTACATAATTAGGAAGAGAAAGAGAATTCATTATTACTAATATCTGCTTGCTAAATGTTCTAGTATGAATGCACAAATGTAGCTACTGCTCAAGCATTGTGGTTAAAACCTCAAGAGCAAGTAAAATGACCAAGTAGTCCACTGATATTAGAAAACACAGCTGTGGTTTCAAGGATTAGAAAGCTACAGCAGAACACAAGCAAAAAATATAGGGCAGGACATACTTGGGGGTTATAGTAAGCTCTTATCTAATATAACCAAGAATAAAATGCTTTGGTTGGGGTTCATTAATGCTTTACAAGTTGGCATCTAAGATTTCCCAGGTGGCTCAGTGGCAAAGAATCTGCCTGCCAATGCAGAAGCCTCAGGAGGCTCCTGGGTGGAGAAGATCCCCTAGAGGGCATGGCAACCCACTCCAGTATACTTGCCATGGATAATCCTATGGACAGCAGAGGCTGGTGGGCTACAGTCCATGGGGTTGCAGAGTTGAACATGACTGAAGAGAACTGAGTATGTACAGGCACACAAGATTTAAATTAGTGCAATATATACATTTTCTATGCTCTAGGAACATTTCTTTACAGCAATCTGTGCTAAATATTAATGCTAGTTAGTGGAGTGTTTTTGGTGAGAAGATGCCAAGAGTCTGCTCTATTAGAAATCTTAAAATCTGGACATTTCAACTACTTTTTTCCCTTCTATCCTCACACACACACTGATAAAATCAGCATAAAAACACACTTGTTGGGTCCAGAGATTAAATTTGGAGAACCAAAAAGTTGGAGCTGCAGGAAATGAGCAGTCTAACCCACAAAGGTGAGGAAGAGGATGGAAAGGTTTAGACAAGAGAAAGGCACAAAGGTTCTAGAGACGACTATCTGGTTAGAGTTGAGCATTTTACATATAATTTCATGTAACTCAACACACAAACCAAACATTCTGAAGGGGACACATGGATTCTATTAACCATATGCAGACTAATGCCATTTTTTAAATACACTGGTTTTACTGCTGTGCTAAGTGCCAGAACCCCGTTAGGAGGTAACACTTACTATATGCGTTTTATTAGTCATGTCCAACTCTGTGCAACCCCATAGACGGCAGCCCACCAGGCTCTGCCGTCCCTGGGATTCTCCAGGCAAGAATAGTGGAGTGGGTTGCCATTTCCTTCTCCAATGCATGAAAGTGAAAAGGAAAAGTGAAGCCGCTCAGTCGTGTCCAACTCTTAGCGACCCCATGGACTGCAGCCCACCAGGCTCCTCTGTCCATGGGATTTTCCAGGCCAGAGTCCTGAAGTGGGGTGCCATTGCCTTTTATTAGTAGTGTCTTACTTACAAAATAACTATTACTAGATAATAAACAGGATGAGAAAAACAAGGAAAGCAAAAACTAGTTCAAGTTGGGTCTTTTCCCGTTAATTATTATTTATTTTTGGCTGTGCTGGGTCTTCACTGCTGTACTGGCAGGGGGCAGGGGGTGCTTTCTCGAGCTGCAGCGAGCTGGGCCTACTCTCTAGCTGTGGTGCACAGGTTTCTCACTGCGGTCACTTCTCTCGCTGCAGAGCACAGGCTCGTCCCAGACCAGGGACTGAACCTGTGTCTCTGCACTGCAAAGCGAATTCTCAACCACTGGACCACTAGAGAAATCCTAGTTCAAGTTCAGATAGTAAGTTATTTTTTTAAAAAAAGGAAGGAGGCTGTTCCTGTTTTATCAGATTGGAAGTGGAGACTGATAACTGAACCAAGAATTTACATATAATGCAATCTTATGGGTTTTATGTCTTTTTAAAGCTCTGGCTATCAAACACTCAATTTACATGGGTTTCACAACATGACTACAACTTTACACTCCTCCTGGCCTACCAGGGAAAGACAAGGGAACCCAAGGGGAAGTAAAAAGATCTACAGTCATCCTGCTGAAACCCGAACTAACTTAAATTTTCTTCCAAGGCTTTCCTCAGTGGCTCACAGGTAAAGAATCCACCTGCAATGCAGGTGCCACACCGGATTCTGGTTTGATCCCTGGGTCAGGAAGATCCCCAGGAGGAGGGAATGGCAACCCACTCCAGTATTCTTGCCTGGAGAATCCCGTGGACAGAAGAGCCTGGTGGGCTACAGTCTGTGGGGTCCCAAAGAGTCAAACACGACTGAAGCAACTTAGCACACACACAAGCAAAACTAACCAGATCATGACATGATAGGGAAGGAGAGAGAATCAAGCATATGGATGTTGCTCCAGCAATTCTCCCTGTTCCTTCTTTCTGCCTGATCACTCGACCAGCACAGAAACACAGATATTTCTCTCCTCTAACAGCTTCGTGTGCCAGCTAGGATCCTATGTCTTTACAACCCTCACTGCCTCCAATTCCTCTCCTCCTGTTCTCTCCCCAGCCCACTGCTTTGGCCCCCACCACTCCACCTTAAGCCATCTTCAGTGTGACCCATGTGGTCTCCTTGGCTAAATGCAATGTGGATTCCTGGTCCTCATCTTAACTGCTCAGTAGCATCTGACACAGTTCCTCTGTCCTTCGTCCTCTCTGATACAGTGTCTCACCTGACTTCCACTGGCACTCTTTACCTCTCTTACTGGTTCCTTCCCAACCATTTCACTTCCTAACATCTTGGCACCTCCAGGTTCAGTCCTATCTGCATTCACTTTCTCAGCAATTTCATCCAGTTTCCTGGCTTCAAATACCATCGACATACCAATCCTTCTCTCTCAATGGTATATTTCTAGCTCCACTCTTCTCCCGAATTCTAGAACCACAAATGCCAACATTTCCACTCGGATTTCCATCAGGCACCTCACACTCAACACATCCAAAACTAGACCCTCATCCTCCCTCCGTGCCTTCATCTCTTGTGGCTCTCTTCCTTTTGATTACTCCGCTCCACCCACATCAGCTACCTGCTGCTTCCCACATGTCAGGGCTACTTCCACCTCAGGGCCTTTGTTCTAGCTGTTCATTCTCTTCCCAAATGTTGTTCAGCTGCTCAGTTGTGTCCAACTCCTTGCGACCCCATGGACTGGCAGCATGCCAGGTTTCCCTGTCCTTCACCATCTCCCAGAGTTTGCTCAAACTCATGTCCATGGAGTCGGTGATGCCCTCTAGACATCTCCCAAGATATCTCACCATAATCTCCACCCCTGGCACTCTACCCACCACTCTTACTGCACTCAATTTTTATTTCCCATAGCAATGATTACTTTTTAACATAAGACATAACATAATCATTTTAATGTTTACTGCCTGCCCTACGTTCACCAGAGACCTTTGCTTTATTGACTCATCTCCAGGGGCCTTAGCAGTACCTGGTACAGGAGGTCACACAAAAAAACCTTTGTTAAATGAATGAATGGGCTCTGATGTTACAAATGTGAAGTGGTAAGCTCCAGATTCACACATAGGTCATAAGAGTAGTCTTGGGAAACCATCACTTCCCTTCTTCCATGAATACACCTCACACCCCTCGACACTGGTTAGCGCAGAATTCCTGGGACAGCCAAGAAGCTCTGTTAGTCCCCTGTTGCTGCTGCACTTTCTTTTTTGAAAAAAGTCTGAAAACATGCCTCAAACCTAGTTGTAAGTTAGTACAATTTTAATATTCCAACAGAATATTATGCACCTGTCAGATACAGTTATTCCTTAAGAGCATTCAAGCCAGCAAGATTTTCCCCCAGGAATACATCAAAGATGATTCTAAATATCGAGCTATTCTAAAGTAATCTTGTAGCAGCACACCTAGCCTCCACCCACACTCTCCTCATTTGCAGAAGGATGGGAGTTGTTTTTCTCTGCAAGGCTAGCTTCCCACTGTCTCCCCTTAAGGACTGGGACCTTGTCCTGTCATCCATTCCCCTTTACTCTATTGCAAACTCCCTCTACTGGCCCCTTTACTACCACCTTTTAACACTACTGAAGTTTACTGATCCTTTTTTTTTTTTTTCATCATTCCTCAACCCTGAAATCTCTATGCCATAGTTCTTGGAACTGTGAGGATGCTAGTCTAATTGGGGTAGATCAAGGAGTGATGGCCCAGTGAAATTCCTGAGGCAGAGTGAAACGAGGACCCTGCTCCCCAACACTGAAAAGGACAAATCAAAGGCTGTGGCAATAATGATCACTTCCTGTTGTCTCTTCCTCTGGTCCCCATGAAACCCGTCTCTCTGTGCTCTTACCAGACCTCTGACTGTTCCTTCTCTGTCTGGCATCTCTATCTCTAAACATGATGGTGGTTCCTGACATTCCATCCTTAGCTCTCTGCCCATCCTTCATGCTCTGCTGAGAAAATTTCATCCTCTATCCTCTGGAGAAGGGAATGGCGACCCACTCCAGTATTCTTGCATGGAGAATCCCCTGGACAGAGAAGCCTGGTGAGCTATAGTCCGTGGGGTCACAAAGAGTCGGACATAACTGAGCAACTAACACACACATCCTCATTTTAACTACTACTATATTTAACTCCTTATTGCCAAATTCAGACTGAAATTGAAGAAAGTAGGGAAAACCACTAGACCATTCAGGTATGACCTAAATCAAATCCCTTATGATTATACAGTAGAAGTGAGAAATAGATTTAAGGGCCTAGATCTGATAGATAGAGTGCCTGATGAACTATGGACTGAGGTTCGTGACATTGTACAGGAGACAGGGATCAAGACCATCCCCATGGAAAAGAAATGCAAAAAAGCAAAATGGCTGTCTGAGGAGGCCTTACAAATAACTGTGAAAAGAAGAGAAGTGAAAAGCAAAGGAGAAAAGGAAAGATATAAACATCTCAATGCGGAGTTCCAAAGAATCCCAAGGAGAGATAATAAAGCCTTCCTCAGCAATCAATGCAAAGAAACAGAGGGAAACAACAGAATGGGAAAGACTAGAGATCTCTTCAAGAAAATTAGAGATACCCAGGGAACATTTCATGCAAAGATGGGCTCGATAAAGGACAGAAATGGCATGGACCTAACAGAAGCAGAAGATACTAAGAAGAGGTGGCAAGAATACACAGAAGAACTGTACAAAAAAGAGCTTCAGGACCCAGATAATCACAGCGGTGTGATCACTCACCTAGAGCCAGACATCCTGGAATGTGAAGGCAAGTGGGCCTTAGAAGGCATCACTACGAACAAAGCTAGTGGAGGTGATGGAATTCCAGTTGAGTTCTTTCAAATCCTAAAAGATGATGCTGTGAAAGTGCTGCACTCAATATGCCAGCAAATTTGGAAAACTCAGCAGTGGCCACAGGACTAGAAAAGGTCAGTTTTCATTCCAATCCGAAAGAAAGGCAATGCCAAAGAATGCTCAAACTACCGCACAATTGCACTCATCTCACATGCTAGTAAAGTAATGCTCAAAATTCTCCAAGCCAGGCTTCAGCAATACGTGAACCATGAACTTCCAGATGTTCAAGATGGTTTTAGAAAAGGCAGAGGAACCAGAGATCAAATTGACAACATCCGCTGGATCATGGAAAAAGCAAGAGAGTACCAGAAAAACATCTATTTCTGCTTTATTGACTATGCCAAAGCCTTTGACTGTGTGCATCACAATAAACTGTGGGAAATTCTGAAAGAGATGGGAATACCAGACCACCTAATCTGCCTCTTGAGAAACCTGTATGCAGGTCAGGAAGCAACAGTTAGAACTGGACATGGAACAACAGACTGGTTCCAAATAGGAAAAGGAGTACATCAAGGCTGTATGTTGTCACCCTACTTATTTAACGTATACGCAGAGTACATCATGAGAAACGCTGGACTGGAAGAAGCACAAGCTGGAATCCAGATTGCCGGGAGAAATATCAATAACCTCAGATATGCAGATGATACCACCCTTATGGCACAAAGTGAAGAGGAACTAAAAAGCCTCTTGATGAAAGTGAAAGTGGAGAGTGAAAAAGTTGGCTTAAAGCTCAACATTCAGAAAATGAAGATCATGGCATCCAGTCCCATCACTTCATGGGAAATAGATGGGGAAACAGTGGAAACAGTGTCAGACTTTATTTTGGGGGGCTCCAAAATCACTGCAGATGGTGACTGCAGCCATGAAATTAAAAGACGCTTACTCCTTGGGAGGAAAGTTATGACCAACCTAGATAGCATATTAAAAAGCAGAGACATTACTTTGCCAACAAAGGTCCGTCTAGTCAAGGCTATGGTTTTTCCAGTGGTCATGTATGGATGTGAGAGTTGGACTGTCCAGAAAGCTGAGCAAAGAAGAAGTGATGCTTTTGAACTATAGTGTTAAAGAAGACTCTTGAGAGTCCGTTGGACTGCAAGGAGATCCAACCAGTCCATTCTAAAGGAAATCAGTCCTGGGTGTTCATTGGAAGGACTGATACTACAGCTGAAACTCCAGTACTTTGGCCACCTCATGGGAAAGTTGACTCATTGGAAAAGACCCTGATGCTGGGAGGGATTGGGGGCAGGAGGAGAAGGGGATGACAGAGGATGAGATGGCTGGATGGCATCACCGACTCGAAGGACATGAGTTTGAGTGACCTCTGGGAGTTGGTGATGGACAGGGAGGCCTGGCATGCTGCGATTCATGGGGTCGCAAAGAGTCGGACACTACTGAGTGACTGAAGTTTAACTCCACATCTGAGCTCATGACCCCAAAATACAACATTTCCCCACTATTGACACTAGTCTCTCCAGTTCAGCATCTCCAAAACTGACCAACATCTATTTCACAAATCTTGTTCCTTCTCTGGTATGCCCTATCTCAGGCAATACCACCAACTGTACCACTTAAGCAAGAAACCTTAGAGTCATCTTCCGTTACTCTCCCTGATAAAGTCTCTTCTATCAACCCCAACTATTTCATGTTGACTGCTATTGTGTTAATTCAGATCCGTATCTTTTGCCTAAACCATTGCTTCTCGAGGGAGGTGCTACTGGCTTAACAGACTTCTTTTATGCACAATCACCCACTTAGAGCACAAAACCTAACAGCCTCCTTTCATGAACTGGGGAGTCCACTCCAGCACCACTTGAAGCACTCCAGGCTTCAAGTACTGAAAAGGGTTCCAGGCTTCTGTTTAGTTCCCTTTATTGTGTAGAGATCACCTGGAGAAGGGAATGGTTACCCACTTCAGCATTCTTGCCTAGAGAATCCCATGGACAGAGCAACCTGGTGAGCTACAGTCCATAGGGTCGCAACGAGTCACAAGACTGAGTGACTAACACTTTCACTTTTTTTCACTGTGTAGACCAAATCTCCACCCACCGCTGCCTACTTATGGACCCAGAACCTAGGAGACCTATGGCCTCTATTTAAGCTGCTATTTTATTTTTGGTCCATGAAGATAAGATGCAGTTTCCCTCTAGGCCTGGCAATGTCTTCCTTGTTTTTCTTTTCTCTTTTTTTAATCTACTCTCCTCCTGGGCTTGGAACAGAGCTGATAGAGGCCCAATATCCCTTAACTTCCTTACCAACAACTTCAAAAAATGCTAAAACTTGAAAGGGTATTTTTAAAGTTTGCTACAAGCTCATCTAATGATAAAATAACCCCAAAAGAGAGGCTATTTATAGTCATCATTTACCTTCCTCGGAATGAACATTTATCTGATTCTTTAAGAAATATGAATGTATAGTTTTGTAGGGTAACATCCCAGACTAACTGCCCATATAATAGAATACATGGAATAACCTTTTGGAAAGCCCTCAAAACATGAATTCTAAACTAAATTCAGCCTCAAAGGTTTCAGATAAGGATTGTGATATGCACAGCAGAGTATAAAGTCACCACACCATCTCTCTTAAAGTTGATTTTTCTAAAGAGAAATTTAAAATTACTTTAAACATAAAAATTTTCAATGAATATTCTAGAATCACCCATCTATATAGATAGTGGTAAAGAATCTGCCTGCCTGCCAATGCAGGAGATGCAAGAGACCCAGGTTTGATCCCTGGTTCAGGAAGATCCCCTGAAGAAGGAAATGCCAACCCACTCCAGGATTCTTGCCTGGAAAAAAATCCCATGGACAGAGGAGCCTGGTGGGCTACAGTCTATGGGGTTGCAAAGAGTCGGACATGACTGAGCACTTGTCAGTGACAGCATATATATATATATAGTTAACTTTAGAAAAGAAAGCATGACCACTATCTCATTTTATAGATTTATTTATTTTTATTGAAGGATAATTGCTTTATAACATTGTGTTGTTTCTGCCATATATCAACATGACTCAGCCATAGGTATACATATGTCCCCTCCCTCTTGAACTTCCCTCCCACCTCCCACCCTATCCTAACCCTCTAGGTTGCCCCAGAACCCTGGTTTGAGTTCCCTGAATCATACAGCAAATCCCTATCTATCTATTATCTATCTATTTTGTGTATGGTAACATATATGTTCCCTTGCTACTCTCTCCATTCATCCCACCCTCTCCTCTCCTGACCCCCGCACCATGTCCACACGTCTGTGATCTGGCTGGCTCTCCGTTGCTGCACTGCGAACAGGCTCACTATCTTTTTTTAAAGGTTATGTTCAGTCCTACCAAGAAATAAGAATATAGAAAATAACTTCTCGGAATTCCTTCCAGTCCTAAAATGCTTTGTTTAGACAGAGCTCTTGGGATTACAACACAGAGCATGTACAGTAAGATCACCTTCCCTTTTCCAGAGGCCCAGCCAGTTCTGCATAATATGTGCTTAGGCCCTTATCACAACATCGATACACAATCTCAAAAAGAAAACCACAACCACAGCACCACAGTGCTCCCCTAGTATTTCTACTACTCTAACCACTTATAGTTCACAACCAAGATTAAGGGCTGATGTTGTTGCTGCTGCTGTATAGGGAAAGGAAAATAAATTATTTTACTTTATAAGTTAATATCTATGTCCATCAGGAGCTAAAATTTTAAACAGATGTCTAATGGGAAACCATTTTGCTTTTTTGCATTTCTTTTCCATGGGGATGGTCTTGATCCCTGTCTCCTGTACAATGTCACGAACCTCATTCCATAGTTCATCAGGCACTCTATCTATCAGATCTAGGTCCTTAAATCTATTTCTCACTTCCACTGTATACTCATAAGGGATTTGATTTAGGTCATACCTGAATGGTCTAGTGGTTTTCCCTACTTTCTTCAATTTCAGTCTGAATTTGGCAATAAGGAGTTCATGGTCCGAGCCACAGTCAGCTCCTGGTCTTGTTTTTGCTGATTGGATAGAGCTTCTCCATCTTTGGCTGCAAAGAATATAATCGATCTGATTTCGGTGTTGACCATCTGGTGATGTCCATGTATAAAGTCTTCTCTTGTGTTGTTGGAAGAGGGTATTTGCTATGACCACTGCGTTTTCTTGGCAAAACTCTGTTAGTCTTTGCCCTGCTTCATTCCGTATTCCAAGGCCAAATTTGCCTGTTACTCCAGGTGTTTCTTGACTTTCTACTTTTGCATTCCAGTCCCCTATAATGAAAAGGACATCTTTTTTGGGTGTTAGTTCTAAAAGGTCTTGTAGGTCTTCATAGAACCGTTCAACTTCAGCTTCTTCAGCGTTACTGGTTGGGGCATAGACTTGAATTACTGTGACATTGAATGGTTTGCCTTGGAAACGAACAGAGATCATTCTGTCGTTTTTGAGATTGCATCCAAGTACTGCATTTCGGACTCTTCTGTTGACCATGATGGCCACTCCATTTCTTCTGAGGGATTCCTGCCCACAGTAGTAGATATAATGGTCCTCTGAGTTAAATTCACCCATTCCAGTCCATTTTAGTTCGCTAATTCCTAGAATGTCAACATTTACTCTTGCCATCTCTTGTTTGACCACTTCCAATTTGCCTTGATTCATGGACCTGACATTCCAGGTTCCTATGCAATATTGTTCTTTACAGCATCGGACTTTACTTCTATCACCAGACACATCTACAGCTGGGTATTCTTTCTGCTTTGGTTCTATCCCTTCATTCTTTCTGGAGTTATTTCTCCACTGATCTCCAGTAGCATATTGGGAAGCGAAAAGCAAAGGAGAAAAGGAAAGATATAAGCATCTGAATGCAGAGTTCCAAAGAATAGCAAGAAGAGATAAGAAAGCCTTCTTCAGCGATCAATGCAAAGAAATAGAGGAAAACAACAGAATGGGAAAGACTAGAGATCTCTTCAAGAAAATCAGAGATACCAAAGGAACATTTCATGCAAAGATGGGCTCGATAAAGGACAGAAATGGTATGGACCTAACGGAAGCAGAAGATATTAAGAAGAGGTGGCAAGAATACACAGAAGAACTGTACAAAAAAGTGCTTCACGACCCAGATAATCATGATGGTGTGATCACTGACCTAGAGCCAGACATCCTGGAATGTGAAGTCAAGTGGGCCTTAGAAAGCATCACTACAAACAACGCTAGTGGAGGTGATGGAATTCCAGTGGAGCTATTCCAAATCCTGAAAGATGATGCTGTGAAAGTGCTGCACTCAATATGCCAGCAAATTTGGAAAACTCAGCAGTGGCCACAAGATTGGAAAAGGTCAGTTTTCATCCCGATCCCAAAGAAAGGCAATGCCAAAGAGTGCTCAAACTACCGCACGATTGCACTCATCTCACACGCTAGTAAAGTAATGCTCAAAATTCTCCAAGCCAGGCTTCAGCAATATGTGAACCGTGAACTTCCTGATGTTCAAGCTGGATTTAGAAAAGGCAGAGGAACCAGAGATCAAATTGCCAACATCCGCTGGATTATCGAAAAAGCAAGAGAGTTCCAGAAAAACATCTATTTCTGCTTTATTGACTATGCCAAAGCCTTTGACTGTGTAAATCACAATAAACTCTGGAAAATTCTGAGAGAGATGGGAATACCAGACCACCCGATCTGCCTCTTGAGAAATCTGTATGCAGGTCAGGAAGCAACAGTTAGAACTGGTCATGGAACAACAGACTGGTTCCAAATAGGAAAAGGAGTACGTCAAGGCTGTATATTGTCACCATGTTTATTTAACTTATATGCAGAGTACATCATGAGAAATGCTGGACTGGAAGAAGCACAAGCTGGAATCAAGATTGCCGGGAGAAATATCAATAACCTCAGATATGCAGATGATACCACCCTTATGGCAGAAAGTGAAGAGGAACTAAAAAGCCTCTTAATGAAAGTGAAAGTGGAGAGTGAAAAGGTTGGCTTAAAGCTCAACATTCAGAAAACGAAGATCATGGCATCTGGTCCCATCACTACATGGGAAATAGATGGAGAAACAGTGGAAACAGTGTCAGACTTTATTTTTCTAGGCTCCACAATCACTGCAGATGGTGACTGCAGCCATGAAATTAAAAGATGCTTACTCCTTGGAAGGAAGGTTATGACCAATCTAGATAGCATATTCAAAAGCAGAGACATCACTTTGCCAACAAAGGTTTGCCTAGTCAAGGCTATGGTCTTTCCTGTGGTCATGTATGGATGTGAGAGCTGGACTGTGAAGAAGGCTGAGCGCCGAAGAATAGATGCTTTTGAACTGTGGTGTTGGAGAAGACTCTTGAGAGTCCCTTGGACTGCAAGGAGATCCAACCGGTCCATTCTGAAGGAGATCAGACCTGGGATTTCTTTGGAGAGAATGATGCTCAAGCTGAAACTCCAGTATTTTGGCCACCTCATGCGAAGAGTTGACTCATTGGAGAAGACTCTGATGCTGGGAGGGATTGAGGGCAGGAGGAGAAGGGGACGACAGAGGATGAGATGGCTGGATGGCATCACTGACTCGATGAATGTGAGTCTGAGTGACCTCCGAGAGCTGGTGATGGATAGGGAGGCCTGGCGTGCTGCAGTTCATGGGGTCGCAAAGAGTCGGACACGACTGAGCGACTGATCTGATCTGATCTGATCTGAATGGGAAACCAAATATGGAAAATGATGCAGTTATCTATTAAAGCAACGAGATACAACAAATAAGATATGCAGATATGGAACATAAGCCTATAAAACTTTAAAGGATGTTTTTCCAAAAGAAAGAATATCTATGTTCTCATCTATTTCAACTCCAAAGATTCTTCATATCCTTGTATAGATCTTTTCTTTTTTTAAATGGCACACTGCTTTGAAAAACAGTCTGGCAGATCCTCAAATGGTTAAATCCAGAGTTACTATATAATACAGCAATTCCATTCCTAGGTATAGAATTTCTTTTTCTCACAAGAGAAATGAAAACAATGTCCACCCAAAACTTATACATAAATGCACAAGTTTTGTCACGTACAGAAACTTGTATATAAATATACAGCAATATTATTCACAAACGGCTCCAAAGTGAAAACAACCTCAACGTCCATCAACTGATGAAAAGATAAATAAAATGTGGTATATCCATACAAAGGGATAAAAAGAAATTAAGTTCTGACCCATGCTACAACAAGCATGGACCTTGAAAACACGGTGCTAAATAAAAGAAACTGGGCACAAAAGGCTACATATTTTATGCCACGTAGAACTGTTCAGAACAGGCAAATTTATATAGACACAGAAAGTAGATTAGTGGTTGCTTAGGATTTGCCTGGGGTTTGGAGGAAAATGAGTGACTGCTAATGAGTGCAGGGTTATTTTTAGAGTCATGAAAATGTTCTAAAATTAACTGCAGTGATGGTTACAAATCTGTGAATATACTAAACACCACTGAATTATGTGCTTTAAATGGATGAACTGTATAGTATGAAAATTATTTTAAGAATTGGCAAACATAATAAGCCATACAAGTAAAGTAAAAAGTCTACTGGGGTATAAAACTAGAAATACTAGTAATTCCCAACTCTGTTACAAAATGCTTCTGCTCCAGTGACAGAAGATAGATGAGGTCGGTCCTCGAAAATCTGAGAACAGTGACCACAGTAAAGAGCCCAGGTCCTGAGGGGAAGGTGGAAGCAGCGGGTGTTCAGACACAGACACAGACTCCACAGTATAAAGACATCCTAAGAAGCCCTAGACTTACCTGATAGCTCAGTTGGTAAAGAATCCACCTGTAATGCAGGATTGGTAAAGAATCTGCCTGCAATGCAGGGGATCCCAGTTCGATTCCTGGGTCGGGAAGCCACTGGAGAAGGGATAGGCTACCCACTCCAGTATTCTTGGTCTTCCCTTGTGACTCAGCTGGTAAAGAATCTGCCTGCAATGCAGGAGACTTGGGTTCGATCCTGGGTTGGGAAGATCCCCTGGAGAAGGGAAAGGCTACACACTCCAGTATTCTGGCCTGGAGAATTCCATGGACTGTATAGTCCATGGGTTGCAAAGAGTTGAATACGACTGAGCAACTTTCACTTTCAAGAGACCTAAGAGTCAGCTTCATTTAAGAAAGTCTTCTGTGCATAAGATACATATGGTCATGAAAAATAACAGGAATTTTTTAATAGAAGTAGGAAAAATATGCAAAGATGCAAAATATAAAAACTACCCTGAAAATTTGCAATATTGGTCCTCCAAAGAGCTGGAGACAAATGGAAACCAGGGAACATATGTAGCCCTATGGCTGATTCATGTTGATGTATGACAGAAACCAATACAATATTGTAAAGCTATTATAAACCAGAATATTGACATTGATCATTTCTATGTGGGAGAATATTTTTCCTCCTCCTCAGTTACAATTACTATATAATCAAAAATAAAAAGCCCCACAAAAATTTATCATGCTTCTAAATGCTCTTTTTAACTGGCATTATATGGAAACTAAGAATACCAAAAATTTAAATTAACATGTCAGAAAATAAGCAAACAGTTTGTGATTTTCAACAGAGCTGTTCTTTGCCCTTCTATTGTTCATTGTCATAAAGCTGCATTAACAGAAAACAGGATCAAAGGAAGGGGGAAAAAGGCTTAAACGCAAATTTCTGAAATTATATTCTCTTGAGAGAAAGCCATGCCAAACTATCACTAAATTGGGATCTGGAAATACTTTATCTATAATTACGTTTATCCCTAATTAGCAAGGGTCATTACATATTTCCAGCTCTCAACATGGACTGTACCTTTAGTACCCTGGCAAATGCCATCGCTCAGATTGTCCAACAGTACTGTAAAAACACTCAGCTACGTGGGGCTATCTCATTTTCATTTGTATGTGAAGATGATCTCATTCACTTGAGAGTGTCAAGAAAGAAAAGGAAAAGTCTTCAGAATGAAGACATTTTAAAAGCTGGCATCACAGTCACATTTTTTTTTGTTGTTTTAAAATTCCACTAAATGTTATTGCCTAAAGATTCCTCCCCCTCCACCACCCACCATCTATACAATAGTCAGCTGAAGCTGAAGCTCCAATTCTTTGGCCACCTGATGTGAAGACCCAATTCACTGGAAAAGACCCTGATTCTGGGAAAGACTGGAAGCAAAAGGAGAAGGGGGCGGCAGAGGATGAGATGGTTAGATAGCATCACTGATTTAACAGTCATGAGTTTGAACAAACTCTGGGAGATGGTGAAGGACAGCAAAGTCTGGTGAGCTGCAGTCCATGGGATTGCAAAGAGCTGGACATGACTTAGTGACTGAACAACAACAACAATCTCAAATGATACAGACTGATGGCCACAAAGAGCATCTTCCTGAAAAGTCCACTAGGCATCCTATGCAGGCCTCTGGGTGAGGACAGTTCCTTTCCCCAGAATTGGGGGTGCCAGATGTGCAAACTGATGACTAACAGGTGACCAAGGTGCTGAGGAGCTGGTCTCTGCTCTAAATCTAACTGTCCAGGCCCCCAGCTTACTCCTCAAAGCGGCACGCTGCCCAAAGAGTGCTTACGCTCAAGGCCAAGACTGGTGATAGGAAGCCATGCTGATCTTTCAATTTGTCAGCAGTCATCCAAAAGACACAAGTTTAATCAATGGATAAAATTTTTTTAGTCTGCTCTTTGCTAAAATAAAATGAAAACAAAAATTGCAAAACACTTGTTTTTAACAGGCCCAATTGCCATCAAAGTTATTTATTTGAGGATCAGCAATAGTGAATAGTATTCTATCTCTAGTACCAATCAAAGGAAATAAGTACTTGAATCTTTTTTTTATTCCTATAACAGAGTACCAGTGTCCTCCTAAATTCATTTTAATACTGGTTTGTTAGACTGTCAAACTTCCAGAAAGATGCGAAGCACAAAAATTACTATATTGTTACCACATACCCTGTTTTATTGTGCTTTGCAGATGCTTTTTAAGAAAAGAAAAAAAAATAAGAGGTTTGTGGCAATCGCAATGAACAGGTTTATTAGTACTTTTTTTCCAGCAGTATTTGGTCACTTCATGCGTCTCCCATTTTGGTAATTTCCCACAAGCTTTCAAACTTTCTCATTATCATCATATTTGTTATGGTGATCTTTGATATTGTTGTGAAAAGACCGACTCCCTGAAAACTCAGATAGTGGTGAGGGCTTCTCTGGTAGCTCTGATGGTAAAGAATCTGTGTACAATGTGAGAGACGTGGGTTCGATCCCTAGGTTGGGACGATCCCTTGGAGGAGAGCATGGCAAACCACTCCAGTATTCTTGCCTGGAGAATCCCCATGGACAGAGGAGCCTGGCAGGCTGTAGTTTATGGGATCACAAACAGTCAGACATGACTGAATGACTAAGCACACATTTAGTATCTTAGCAACAGTATTTTTAAATTAAGGTATTTTTTTATGCATAATGCTCTTGTACACTATAGTGTAATATAAACGTATCTCATATATGCACTGAGAAACCAAAAAATTCATGTTATTATAATTATTTGCTTTATTGCAATGGTCTGGAACCAAACCCATAGTATCTCGAAGATATGCCTGTATGTATTTTTTTTAAATAATTTAACCCTGTCCCCCAATTTCCTTCCGCTAAGTTCAGCCTAGAAAACACATACTGAGTTGTGGGGCGGTTGACACTATGCTACCTGTTACCTGCGGTTCAGGTAACAGGGAAGCAAGCCCAGCAGAGGGATACAGGAACAGACGGCCTAAGTCCAGGTCTAGATGCACCACGAGCCAGCTGTGTGGTTAATCCTTGCCAAGCTTTCTTTCTTCACCTGTGCAACATGGATTATAACAGTACCTACTTCATAGGATGGCCCAACGGATGAAATGTGATTATCCATTTAACCCTCAGGGCCTGTCTGGTACACCACACAATGATCAAATTAGGCGAGGGCTATGACAGTGTGATGACACCCTTAGATGCCACATCCCCACACTGACAGTAGGCATGATCCAAGTGTTTTCAGGGGTTATTTCTGCCAGTGTGGAGACAAACACTGGCCCCAGGCAATCTCATTATCTTGGCCCTAACTTACTCAACTTGTGGGCCTGGTTTCCTTTTAGAAAATGAAAGTCTAATAGGTCAGTGGGTTATTTTTTCTTCTTTAAAAAAAAACAAAAATCCGAACTTTAAGAAAAAAATTAAAAGAGAAATATAGCTTTAGAAAAATTTCAAGACATATAGATAAAAGAAGATATAGTAGAAGTTAAATCTAACCTTCCTGACTCTCCTCACCCCAAATCAGTTTTCAAATTGTGCTATAGTGACTCAGACGGTCAAGAATCTGCCTGCAATGCGGGAGACCTGAGTTCAATCCCTGGGTCGGGAAGATCCCCTGGAAAAGGAAATGGCAACCCACTCCAGTATTCCTGACTGGAGAATCCCATGGACAGAGGAGCCCAGTGGGCTTCAGTTCATGGTGTTGCAAAGAGTCAGACACAACCGAGAGCTTAACACACACAGGGTCCCCAGAAGCAGAGGTGGGTTTCCAGCAAAGGCAAAGTAGGAAGGGCCCCAAGGAGAAGCTCTTTCCCCATCACCACCTCAAACAGTGCAACTCTGCTTCTATGCATCTTCAGTTCAGTTCAGTTGCTCAGTAGTGTCCAACTCTGTGACCCCATGAATAGCAGCACGCCAGGCCTCCCTGTCCATCACCAACTCCCGGAGTTCACTGAGACTTACGTCCATCGAGTCAGTGATGCCATCCAGCCATCTCATCCTCTGTCGTCCCCTTCTCCTCCTGCCCCCAATCCCTCCCAGCATCAGAGTCTTTTCCAATGAGTCAACTCTTCGCATGAGGTGGCCAAAGTACTGGAGCTTCAGCTTTAGCATCATTCCTTCCAAAGAAATCCCAGGGCTGATCTCCTTCAGAATGGACTGAACTAAGCATCTTACTTACTGGCTTCCATAGATTTTAAAACAAAGGTTCCACACCAAAGTCTGAAAACACAGGACTCAATTACTCTAAAGATACCCAGTGCTAGAACTCTATGATTCTGGTCTATTAAATCAAATCCTCATGGTTGCCATTACACCCATATCAAGTTGCCATGAAATTTCCTGAAACTTCACCTTACCTCTAGCTCAAGATCCTGAGGTTCCATTTCAGAAAGTGATAGTACAGCAATTTTGGTTACTTTACAGACCTCATGGTCTCCTGGAAGTTTGCCCACCAAGGCTTTCTGCCGAATTAAAATAAGCCACCACGGAAGATCTGAAAGAGAAAAGGCATATTGAATGTCTGGTTTCTGTAAAGTACTGCTGTCCTAGCAAGCTGAAGCTGAGTAACACAGTATGCAAACAGTACAACCCTTTGGTGAAAGTGAAAATCCAAGTGGCTCAGTCGTGTCCATCTGTGATCCTCCAGATGCAGGAATTCTCCAGGCCAGAATACTGGAGTGGGGAGCCTTTCCCTTCTCCAGGAGATCTTCCCAACCCAGGAATCCAACCCAGGTCTCCCTCATTGCAGGTGGATTCTTTACCAGCTGAACCACCAGGGAAGCCCAAGAACACTAGAGTGGATAGCCTATCCCTTCTCCAGTGGATCTTCATGACCCAGGAGTCAAACCGGGGTCTCCTGCATTGCAGGCGGATTCTTTACCAACTGAGCCACCAGGGAAGCCCACAGTCCTTTGGTAAAGAGCACAACAAAGATAGAAAAATGGCCCTAAAACCTATGAAAAGATGTTCAATGGAGATGTAAATTAAAATGTTTTAATACCATTCTCATCCATCAGCTTGGGGATAATAAAAAAGTATTGCTATGACAGCACATTCTGACAAGGCTGTGGGAACCAGGCACCCTCATAGCGTTTGTGAGAACACAAAGAGATACAACTTTTCCAGATGTTAATTTTACTATAACTAACATTAAAACATACCCACTTACGTCTTACCCAGCAATCCCACGCTTATGAATTTACCCTGAAGATACATCTCAACTAAACAAAAATATACACACTCAAATCTATTCACTGCAGCAGTCTAACTGCAAACTACTGGAAACAACTTGAATGCCCAAATTCGTCAACAAAGAATGCCCCATTCTTCAACAAAGAATGCCCCATTCTTCAACAAAGAATGGTTGAATAAACTATGGCACATCTATGCAACAGAGTACTATAAAGAATTAGCTATAAAAAAGAATTCAAAGCATTCTGTAAATTGATAAGGGGATAAACTGGATATATTATTCATGTATTAATATATTATTAATATTATTAATAAGATATAGTATTAAATCAAAGCACAATAGAGTAGCTAGAGTACATTACCCTTTCTGGAAAAAAAAAAAGAGAAAAATATATTTGCTCATTTGTATAGAAAAAGATAGAGGTAAATTAGAAATTAACGAGGTTGGTTACCTAACAAGGGGTAGGTGGAAATGAGATGGAAGGAAAACAGAAATCAGATAAAAGGGACTGGAACTGACAGCTCTCCAAGTACACCCTTTGACATACTTCTGACTCTTTGAACCACGATAATGTTTTACATCTCCTCAAAAATAAATGGTTCAAATTAATCAGAATATGGAGGGAACCCAAGATGAAATGCCAACTAACCCAACTCTGTTACAAATGGAAAATGTAACCCATGTAGGAGACAAAGAAAAAAAAAACTAATCTAAGTAACTTTGCTGCTGCTAGGTCACTTCAGTCGTGTCTGACTCTGTGCAACCCCATAGACGGCAGCCCACCAGGCATCTCCGTCCCTGGGATTCTCCAGGCAAGAACATTGGAGTGGGTTGCCATTTCCTTCTCCAAAGTAACTCTGGAAAACAGTATTTTGTAAAGATAAAGACAAAAAGAACTATACAATATTGTACTCTGGTAAGCAAGTTATTTGTCAGAAGAATATGGGTTAGCAATTCCAGAACTACTTCATGTGCACACTAGGACTGAGCAAATAAGTAAATATATTGATGAAAGTGGGAGAGGGGTATAAAACAAAGAAATACTTAATAAATATAAGAAAGAAAGGAAAGAAAATGCCTAGAGGCTCAACAGTTATCTTTTCAATCCGAATTTCTACTTTTCACAAAAGGTTTTTATTTAAATGAGAAACAGTCTATGAAAGCCAGCATGTAAAAGCAATTTTTCATTCTGAGACTATACCCTTTAAAAATACTACCTAATTACTACCAAAAAAACCACACCCAAAACTATTGAAACAATGTTTCAGAAATTTATTATAGAAAAACAGCATGGTGGATATATATTGTGCCTATGAAAAAATATTTTTTAAAAAGATATAGTATTTTAATTTCTTCCATTTTTCTCCCAAATACTAATCCACTTTCATTTTAGGCATAGTGCTTTGGAGATGTGTGTTAAACATTTCATAAATGCAAGAGTTTGGAAATGTTTCATAAGTCTTTATAAAGTAGGGTGGAAATTCACTCCAAAGTTTCAAGGCTTTTATAAGTCATTCCATTATTCATGATCATTAAACTTTAACCAAAGACCCACCATGTGCTGGGAAGTACGTCAGGCACGGATTAAGGTTACCAAGCATTTAACACACAGTAAACTTAACACATAATAAAGCACATAATACACAGTACACTTGAATATTAACACAGTCAGCTGAGTAAAAGGAAGCCCTTTACCACAAATCTCTTAACCTTACAAGAATAACTTTTATTTTACGTGGAACAATTTAGAGTGTTGGCAGAGGATAAGACAAGCCAACATTAGGAAGCCCTCTTCCTAGTTTATGCCTTCTTGTCTTCTTATTAACATTATGAACTGCAATTTAAAAAAAATTACAGCAATGACAAAAACACAGTGTGCATAATCAAATGTGATAAATGCCTTTCTCATATGCCAACCAATGGCATAGTACCAAAAATACCAAATTTCAAACACAGAGGTTTTACCCCATACACAGGCTCACTTGGGAAAACAAAAAGCACACTTTTTACACAAAAATGCTGGTATTGTCAATACTGAAATTCAACTTACGAACTTAAAATCACTTAAAACATTACAGACTTAAGTTCAAAATACCTGAAGGGTTATAATGAAAATTAAATCTGAGAAAATACAATGTAAATGATCTCAACAACAAGGAACAAAATGTGTAAACAATAGTTTCCCTTTTCAGAAAAGCCTCAATGTGTTCTGACTTAGACGTCAGAACTCAGACTCAAATTTTAGCTCCACTATGTTAGTTCAGTTCATTCGCTCAGTGTCCAACTCTTTGCGACCCCATGAATCCCAGCACGCCAGACCTCCCAGTCCATCACCAACTCCCGGAGTTCACTCAAACTCACGTCCATCGAGCAGTGATGCCATCCAGCCATCTCATCCTCTGTTGTCCCCTTCTCCTCCTGCCCCCAATCCCTCCCAGCATCAGAGTCTTTTCCAATGAGTCAACTCTTCGCATGAGGTGGCCAAAGTACTGGAGTTTCAGCTTTAGCATCATTCCTTCCAAAGAAATCCCAGGGCTGATCTCCTTTAGAATGGACTGGTTGGATCTCCTTGCAGTCCGAGGGACTCTCAAGAGTCTTCTCCAACAGCACAGTTCAAAAGCATCAATTCTTCGGCGCTCAGCTTTCTTCACAGTTCAACTCTCACATCCATACATGATCAATGGAAAAACCAAAGCCTTGACTAGACGGACCTTCTTCATTGGCAAAGTAATGTCTCTGCTTTTCAATATGCTATCTAGGTTGGTCCTAACTTTCCTTCCAAGAAGTGAGCGTCTTTTAATTTCATGGCTGCAGTCACCATCTGTAGTGATTTTGGAGCCCCCCAAAATAAAGTCGGACACTGTTTCCACTGTTGCCCCGTCTATTTCCCATGAAGTGATGGGACCAGATGCCATGACCTTCATTTTCTGAATGTTGAGCTTTAAGCCAATCTTTTCACTCTCCTCTTTCACTTTCATCAAGAGGCTTTTTTAGTTCACTTTGTGCCATAAGGGTGGTGTCATCTGCATATCTGAGGTTAATGATATTTCTCCCGGCAATCTTGATGACAGCTTGTGCTTCTTCCAGCCCAGCGTTTCTCATGATGTACTCTGCATAAGAGTTAATGTTTACCAGGTAGCAAAACATACTATAAGCTATGGTAAATAAAACAATGTGGTGCTGGTACAGGAATGGACAAATGAGTACTAGAAAAGAAGACAGAGACCCATGTAAAAATGGGCATCTAAGTTAACGATGATAAAGAGGGAGAAAGTATGGTATGTCAGTAACTAGTGTTGAAATACATACTGAAGTATCTGCAGACAAATGTGTCTACCTGGAACCTGCTTTGAAATAATTTAGACTCTGGGAATGTGGAGATCATGGATAAAAACACCTTTTTGTAGTTGACTTGTAACCAGCTCTACAAATTGCACTGGGTTAATGTCTCATAAGTCTTTCATATACAGTTTCCTGCCTTACTGCTTTCAGTCTCACACACTGATCAAAACAAAAAAACTAAAAGTAAGATAGACAAGAAAATTGATATATATTAGTTATAATCTAAGAAACTTGTGATGATGAAAATACACTGGAGTTACATAGCAGTGACTATGTAAGGAGTTCCCTGGTGGCTCAGAGGTTAAAGTGTCTGCCTGGAATGCAGGAGACCTGGGTTCGATCCCTGGATTGGGAAGATCCCCTGGAGAAGGAAATGGCAACCCATTCCAGTCCTCTTGCCTGGAGAATCCAATGGAGGGATGAGCCTGGAAGGCTATAGTCCATGGGGTCGCAAAGAGTTGGACACGACTGAGTGACTTCACTTTCACACTTTCACACAGCAGTGATGGTAGGATAATACAACCTTATGATGATACTAAAACCCAGTGAACTGTAATGTTAAAAGAGTGAATTTTATGGTGTATGAATTTTACCTCAATTTTAAAAAAGCTTCTTAAGAACAAGAAAACTTGCTAGGAGTCTTACTTACTAGAACAGTGAATAAACTAAAAAGTATATTTCTACCAAACACAGAGATATAGGTACTTGAAATAGTGTTTAAAGAAACAAGGAAAATTATCAAAATGGAAAGAAAATGTAAAACTTGAATTGGACACTAAGATATTTCTAGGTTGACTCTAGAAAACAAAGCCAAACAAAAAACCTCTTGGGAAATAATAGCAATCTGTATTCCTGTAACTATTTTGCTGTAGGTGAAACAAACACAACAGTAAACACGTAGAAGCCTGGAAATCCAGCAAAAATGAGTATGTTAGTTACAGGGTTAAATGATCCAAATATATTTTCTCTAGTTTGAATTTTAAGCTAAGAAAAATGCAAAAGTATCGCATTACTATTGGTTAGCAGTCTCTATCAAGTCAAGCACAATTTTGTAATGAAGCTTTTAAAGGCACCAAAGCAGGTTACTGCATTAATTTATATCATCCACCAGAAAAAGAAACTTGGCTTAATTAAAGCCATCACACTGAGATCTGACATGTAGTATAACCAAGGGTCAAAGGTAATTTATTCTAGCAAGGTCTTTTGGTATAAAGATATTTCCTCAACTTTTAAAATATAATGGGGAAAAACGTCAATTTTGTAACCCTGACTCCTTTAAAAAAAAAAAAAAAAGACAAAAAATGTGACTTCCCCAGCCAGATAAGAAAACTAACTAGGAAGTGATTATCTTGAAAAGCATGACCAGTTAGGGCAAGTAAAACAATAGTCCTGGAAAAGATTCAATTGCTTGCCCTGTACAATAACTGACTCAGTTAAATTAGGGTAAGCAATCACAGGAGAAAGATTTTTATTCAAAAAAATCTTTTCTCTAAAATTAAAATTAGGGGCTTCTCTCACAGCTCAGTTGGTAAATCAACTGCCTGCAAGGCAGGAGACCTGGGTTCGATTCCTGGGTCAGGATGATCTCCTGGAGAAGGAAATGGCAACCCACTTCAGTATTCTTGTCTGGAGAATACCATGGACAAAGGAGCCTGGCGGGCTACAGTCCATGGGGTTGCAAGGGTCGGATACAACTTAGTGACTAAACCACCACCACATGAAAATCTTTTCTCCCTACTCACCACCTCACCTCACATCTAATATTTCTCAACATGGCTATCCATTCTACTGACATGCATCAATAGAAAAGATAAGCATTTGATCCAACAATGCATGTCTAGCAATCCTTTATTTTTATTAATGTTAATCATACAGAAAATAAAGGAATACATTCCACATGTTTAAAAATGTAAGCATTACATATAAAATTAATATTCCCTTTCACCACTGTTCCCCATTCCATGGAAATTCTTTAAATCTAATCCAAACCCCATTTTATGAGTTCTCTCATATAAGAAGACTAGCAGAGAAAGAACAACCGTTTACCATTGCTGGCATTAGTCCTTTCAACCTTACTTGAGCTTAACAATGACTTTTTAAAAATATTTACTTATTTATGGTTGCACTGGATCTTAGTTGCAGTGTGCAGGCTCAAGGGCTCAGTCATTCCTCAGCATATGGGATTTTAGTTCCCTGACCAAGGATCAAACCCACATCCCCTGCATTGGAAGATGGACTCAACCTCTGGACCACTGAGAAAGTACCACCAATGACTTTTTAAACATGCATAATTTAGGGAATTTCCCAGCAGTCTAGTGGTTAGAACTCCGAGCTTCCATTACAAGGGCCATAGTTCAGTCCCTAGTCCAGGAAATAAAATCCTATGTTCTTTGAGAATGAGCCCCTAGCATTTTTTTTTTTTTTAATGCAACACAGCTTTATCTAGTGTTTTCAAAGCATTCAATTTAGCCTTCATAGAAACAGGAAGTCATTCCTTTTGTATTTACAGTTGATAGGATTATTTAGTTATGTAATTACAGTATCAAGTAAAACAAGTATGAACAGGTATGGAAATAAACACAACCCATAATCTACCAGAAGACAGAGGGCTTCCTACCCAGTCTCCACCAGCCTTCAGAGCATCCAACACATCTGCCAATATATTCCGCAGAGGCAGTGAGGAATGCTGGTTAATCTTAAGTGAGGTTCAATTAAAAGAGCTCCTACTGACAGAAATACATACACAGTACATATTCTCTGTGCCAGACACTTGAAGTGAGTGAAGTATCTGTGTGAAAATAATTTTATTTTTCTGATTTTTTTTCCCTTCTGGCTCGCCTTTTTCCAAGACTGTTTCTGATTTGACCGGTTCAGTGGGATTTTTAAGACAATTCAAAAATAACATTTCTTCAGTACTCAGCCTTCTTTATGGTCCAATGCTCATAGCCACACACAACTACTGGTAAAAACCATAGCTTTGTCTATATGGACCTTTGTTGGCAAAGTGATGTACCTGCTTTTTAATATGCTGTCTAGCTTTTCTTCCAAGGAACAAGAGTCTTTTAATTTCATGACTGCAGTCACTGTGAAGTCCAAGAAAATAAAATCTGTCACTGCTTCCAATTTTTCCCCTTCACTTTGCTATAAAGTGATGGCACCAGATGCCATGACCTTAATATTTTTAAATGTTGAGTTTCAAGCCAGCTTATACACAAAAGAATTTACAATTATATCCACATGCCAAATTACTAACATTTATTTACTACATACTCCAAAATCCTAACATAATATTCAATAACCAATATGTAAATTCTTGAAGGGCTTCTGCAGATTATGCCTCTAGTAAGAGCTTAGAGTCCGCATTCGAACCAGACGAATCAGAGGATGGAAATGTGCTGCTGTGAAGGAAAAAGAAAATTAGGAAAGGCAATTATAGTTGGCTCACTTTTCCCTTCTTCTGTGTCAAACTGACAATAAGAATACTTATGTGTTTCTCTGCCATTTCAGGTTGACACTCCGAACTAATAAACTTAAGCCAAATGACTCACTGCTCCTTTTATACTTTAAGGCTTAGGTGTTTACAAATTTAACACTGCTTTATCTTTCTGGTGACTTGAACTTTGGTTGTTTTTGAAATGTTTATGCTTCTTGCCTTAAAGTCTGTTTTGATATTATTATGAGCACATCAGTTTTCAGTAGGTTAGCATTTGCCTGGTTTCTCTTTTTTTTATCCTTTTACTTTTGGCCTACTCTATACATATACTTAAGGTATTTGTCTTAAAAGTAGCTTGTAGATGAATTTTATTTTTCCATTATGAAAAGCTTTGCTTTTAAACTACTATATCCATTCATGGGCTTCCCTGGTGGCTCAACATAAAGAACCTGCCTGCCAACACAGGTGTAACCTTGCCTGGGAAATTCCATGGACAAAGGAGCTTGGCGGGCAACACTCCATGGGATCAGAGAGTCAGACTTGACTTAGTGACGAAACGAGTCCATTTATATATAATGTAATTGTTAAAATATTTAAGAATCATTCTACCCCGTCTTACCATTTCTTCACCTGTTCTATATACTTTCTTTCCTTGTCTTCTTTTGGATTGAGTGTTAAAATTATTATTCCATTTCTTCCCTTTATTAGTTTTTTATAATCTTTTATTATTCTATTAGTGGTTATATATTTCAGGGTCTGATAACATGAGCCCTAACTTACAAAAGCCTAATGTAAATAAGTACTTTTGCCAGTTCTTGGACAGGGAAAGGACCTATTATTGTGTGTTTTCATTCTGTGTTAATTTTAAACCTCATATAAAGCTAACTTTGTTTAAATTTACCAACATTTACTCTTTCCATTGTTTTCCGTTCCTTTCAACATTTCCACACTCCTATCTGGAATCATTTTCCTTTTACCTGAAGAACTCCTTAGTATTTATTTTAGTGCAGGTACTGGTGGTGACAAATTCAGTTTGTTTAGCTCAAAATGTCTTTTTTTCCTTAATTTTTGAAGGTATAAAATTCTAGACAGGCACTTTGAAGGTATCATTCCACTGTCTTCCAGCTTCCACTGTTCTTACCAAAGCATTATTGAATACCGTTGAATTTAAAGTGTAGCTTTTCTTTGGCTGCTTTAGGATGTTTTGACTTCAGCTTTTATCAGTTTTACTATGAGATGCTCAAGTGTGGTTTTCTTCATATTTTTTCCTCTTGCAGTTCAAAGTATTTCTTGATATTGTGACTGTCAGAAACAATCTCTGACTAGTTTCTCTTGATCTCATTTTTTAAAATGTACCAACTATCTTTAAATGATCTGTTATATAGCACAGTAACACACTATGCATTTTAAGAGAATCTAATCATTGGGTAATATCCTAATGGCTTTGTTGTTGTTGTTTAGTCACTAAGTCATTTCCGACTCTTCTGTGACCTCATGGACTGTAGCCTGCCAGGCTCTTTTGTCTATGGGATTTCCCAGGCAAGAAAACAGGAGTGGGTTGCCATCTTCTTCTGCAGGGGATATTCCTGACCCAGGGGTTAAACCTGCATCTCCTGCACTGGCAAGTCGATCCTTTACTACTGAGCCACCATGGCTTATCTCAAGATAAATTATGTTCCAATTTGAAGGATCCTACCTTTTCTTTTTTTAAAATAAATCTTTGGTAGGAATTTAAGTTCAGCCCACTGTGTGCATAAAATCTATTTCATTGATACCTATTGCATTAGCTATTAATTGGCCATTTAGTACTTTTAAATGAATATAACCATAAGTCTATAGATTTTATGTAAGTTTATGCTCAGATGGCAAAGAATCTGCCTGCAATGCAGGAGACCTGGGTTTGATCCAAGCACCAGGAAGATCCCTTAGAGAAGGGAATGGCTATCCACTCTATTCTTGCCTGGAGAATTCTATGGACAGAGGAGCCTGGTAGGCTACAATCCATGGGGTCACAAAGAGTCGGACATGACTGAGCAACTAAACTGCATGAATTTAAATTTCTACTAAAAGATATGGATTCACGGTATGTTTAATACAATTTTTTGCTTTCGATTTAAGGCCATCTCTATTTTTAAAAAACTACATCAAGAAAAATACTTTTCCTAATAGGAACAGAAAAAAAGTAATATATTCCTTTGACTATATTTCAAGGAGCATCATACACCATTGTACATCAAGTAAGTAGAAATACAAGTAATACTACCACACAACAATGCTGTTTTTTTCCACTGTCAGATAGCTGTAGTTAAAAGTACATCATATTGGGCTTCTAATACTCTCAGTGATCAAAGAGTCAATCATTAATTTGTTCATCTTCCAAACATAGTAGCTACTCAGTGTTTCTTGATTGACTGCTCTATTGCCTACTAAAGTGTCCTAAGTCTGCACATACAAAAAACCAACAGTGACTCATAAGGAGAGTGTCTGGGACATGAGATACATTTATTAGGGTCCATTTCAAAGGTACCAAATGGTGCAATCAGAAGCATACTCAGCTTAACCTACGAATTCAAACTCAGCCTAATAACAAAATCCCTAATAATGACCTGCCATAAAAATAATCTATTATAATCTATAAAAATATAAAGGCTTTTCTATCTATAACAGTCCTAGAAAACTACAAAAGTCTAAGTATCAATGGGCAAAATGAATTTCTATTACAAGAGTACATTTTCCATATAACTGTGTCTTTCTCTCGCTAAAGTTCTAAGTAAGATGTTTCCTTACATATTTATTTAAAATGTTAATGCATTACATACTTTCTTACCTATTAAACCCCAGCATACTAAATATAATTGGGGTTATTTATGGTGAAGGTTTATCATCAAGAAGATAAACTACTGTTTTGAGGAGTGACACAAGTATGCTGTGAGGCTGGAGGTTACAGGCCTCTCTGCTTGAAGGAACACAAGCCCACAGGCTGTAGCAAACCTGACAGCCAAGTCAAATTCAATTAGATGAATAACCTTCATGTTCTGCCCTGGATGGCTGGTACTGGCCAGATCTAAGTAAGTGAGGTGTTTTTTTTTTTTAATCAAAAATATCCTTTTTAAAACACAATTAGACTTGATAATAATTTGATTGTAATCACTTCAAAATGTTCAGGAAGATAAAATGTTCAATAAGATAAAAACCTTAATAAGAATATAAAGGAGGAAATAATATAAATATAGGAAACACCTTTATAGGTGGCCCATACATACACTCAGTCACTCTTATCTTTACAAGATTCTTCTCTTTATGGAGTTAGGAACTTTTAATATCACTGCCATAGAAATCACTGAGAAAACAACTGGAGTTTAAGAACAAATTCATTTATAACTGGACAGCAGAATGACTGAAACAGAAGAGGCAAGCTGGCCTACCTCTAATGTATCTCTCTGCCTGAGGATATAAAAATCTGTCCATTAGAGATATGCTCAGAACTAAGCAGCATGCTTGTCTGATGCCCTTGGGAAAGCTCAGAACTGTGGGTCACTTTCATGTGTCTCATTCAAGCACTGCTCCTACCAGGGAGGTGGAACCATCGACACCAAGGAGAATGGAGCACAGATCAGGGACAAGGGAGGTGATGGGAAATTCTGAAGCATAAAGTAATGGAGCAGACAGAGGGGAGCAAAGAGAGGAGGGAAGGGTCGTTCAGCACCTAGGTACCTGGGGAGAGGGTAAAAGGAAGACAGAAGCAAAAAGGAGCAACCAGAAGATGCCAAAGAAAGGAGCCCCTCGCCGCTTAGCCCACCTGCTTCCAAGACTCAAAGCTATTAACTGAATAGATCAGCTAAACTACAGTGAAAGAATCTTTTAAGGGTTAACCAGGAACCTAGTAACCAACATGAATCTTACCTCCAAAATTCATGAGTTCTGAGACCCTCATGAATCAAAGTTGCTCAGTCGTGTCTGACTGTTTGTGATCCCATGGACTGTATAGGCCAGAATACTGGAGTGAGTAGCCTTTCCCTTCTCCAGGGCATCTTCCCAACCCAGGGATCAAACCCAGATCTCCCACATTGCAGGCGGATTCTTTACCAGCTGAGCCACAAGGGAAGCCATGAATGAAAAACTGAATATAAAATGACTTTTTCAATTACACTTCAGATTATCTGGTAGAAATGTTATATGACAAATAACACTGCTAATCTTTAAGATTCTTCCCTCAAAGCAACTTTCAGTTCAATTCAGTTGCTCAGTCGTGTCCGACTCTTTGTGACCCCATGAATCACTGCATGCCAGGCCTCCCTGTCCATCACCAACTCCTGGAGTTCACCCAAACTCATGTGCATTGAGTTGGTGATGCCATCCAGCCATCTCATCCTCTGTTGTCCCCTTCTTCTCCTGCCCCTAATCCCTCCCAGCATCAGGATCTTTTCCAATGAGTCAACTCTTCACATGAGGTGGCCAACATATTGGAGTTTCAGCCTCAGTACCAGTCCTTCCAATGAACACCCAGGACTGGTCTCCTTTAGAATGGACTGGTTGGATCTCCTTGCAGTCCAAGGGACTCTCAAGAGTCTTCTCCAGCACCACAGTTTAAAAGCATCACTTCTTCTTTGCTCAGCTTTCTGGACAGTCCAACTCTCACATCCATACATGACCACTGGAAAAACCATAGCCTTGACTAGACAGACCTTTGTTGGCAAAGTAATGTCTCTGCTTTTCAATATGCTATCTAGGTTGGTCGTAACTTTCCTTCCAAGGAGTGAGCATCTTTTAATTTTATGGCTGCATTTACCATCTGCAGTGATTTTGGAGCCCCCCAAAATAAAGTCTGATACTATTTCCACTGTTTCCCCATCTATTTCCCATGAAGTGATGGGACCGGATGCCATGATCTTCGTTTTCTTAATGTTGAGCTTTAAGCCAACTTTTTTACTCTCCTCTTTCACTTTCATCAAGAGGCTTTTTAGTTCCTCTTCACTTTGTGCCATAAGGGTGGTGTCATCTGCATATCTGAGGTTATTGATATTTCTCCTGGCAATCTTGATGCCAGCTTGTGCTTCTTCCAGCCCAGTGTTTCTCATGATGTACTCTGCATATAAGTTAAATAAGCAGGGTGACAATATACAGCCTTGACGTACTCCTTTTCCTATTTGGAACCAGTCTGTTGTTCCATGTCCAGTTCTAACTGTTGCTTCCTGACCTGCATACAGGTTTCTCAAGAGGCAGGTCAGGTGGTCTGATATTCCCATCTCTTTCAGAATTTCCCACAGTTTATTGTGATGCACACAGTCAAAGGCTTTGGCATAGTCAATAGAGCAGAAATAGATGTTTTTCTGGAACTCTCTTGCCTTTTTGATGATCCAGCGGATGTTGTCAATTTGATCTCTGGTTCCTCTGCCTTTTCTAAAACCAGCTTGAACATCTGGAAGTTCACAGTTCACGTATTGCTGAAGCCTGGCTTGGAGAATTTTGAGCATTACTTTACTAGCATGTGAGATGAGTGCAGTTGTGCGGTAGTTTGAGCATTCTTTGGCACTGCCTTTCTTTGGGATTGGAATGAAAACTGACTTTTTGAAAAAAGTCACCTTTAAGGTATCAAAAGGTAGATTAATTATTAAAATAAGATAAAATCAGAAGTAGTGACAAAAGGATACAAAAAAGTATTCTGACAAATATTTTCAGTGGCTTTATTGAGATATAATTTATATACCATAAAATTCACTCATTTTAAGTATAAACAAGCCAATGATTTTAATGAATTTATAGTTGTGCAACCATTATCACAATCCTTACATGTTTCTATAATATGAGTCATCAGTGGACAATAAAACAATCTTCTCCCACAATGCAATTGTACACAGACTATGAAACTCATATTTAGACACAAGTACTATCTAAAGGCTGTGCCCAAGAAGCAGGCCTCAAGCAGGGGCCCTGCCAGGCTTCTCTTCCCTTTTCTCTAGCGCCCCTGAGGGGTGGGCCTTTCTAATGGCTTTTTAGGAAAGTATGAAAGCAATGCTGGTGAAATTCCATTCATTCACACTGTAGGTATAAAAATATTTCATATCATTGAGTGTCACAGCAAAGTCTCCATAGACAGCAAGGGACCAAAATCACACTTAAAATCATATACATAATACATTGTGCCATTTTAAGGATCTCGATATCCTCACCACTTTAAAAGTGGAGAAGCAGATGGTGATACTATTTTAATGAATGGGAGAGACTTGAGTGAATTGTGTCTGTTGCTGTTCAATACTAGGAGTAGTAATTCTCCTAATTACTAAACAAAGAGCCCTTATTGCTAAATAAATCAGGATTCCTGACAATTCTCTCTTTAAACTAGTTCTGAATACACTGTGGATATATTTGCTTTTTATAGTCAGATATTTCATACCCTAACAAGCTTATCCTCGAGGATCTAGTGGTAAAGAACCCACCTGCCAATGCAGGAGACCTAAGAGACACAGGTTCGATCCCTGGGTCGGGAACCCACTCCAGTATTCTTGCCTGGAGAATACCATGAACAGAGGAGCCTGGCGGGTTCCAGTCCATGGGGTCACAAAGAGTCAGACATGACTAAAGCAAGTTAGCACCCATGCATGCACAGTCTTCAGGACACATACCCACAGGGGATACATTCCAGGATTCTCAGCAGATGCCTGAAACTGCAGATAGAACTAAACCTTATATACACATTCTTTCTTGAACATTGGGGTCATTACTAAGTAAAATAAGTGTTACTTTAACACAGCACTATGATACCAAAGGCCAATCTGATAACTGAACCAATTATGTGACTAAATGGGCTGGAAACATACTGTGTGGATACGTTGGACAAAGGGATGACTCATATCCCAGGCCAGAGGACACAGAGACATCACACCACTCAGGACACCACACAATTTACAACTCGTGAATTGTTTATTTCTGGAATTTTCCACTTAATATTTTTGGACCATGGCTGACCACAGGTAACTGAAACTTCAGAAAGGGAAACTACGGGCTGGGGTGTGGCAAAGGGAGGACTACTGTATATTTTAAAGAGCTTCTGTAATACATTTAAAACCTCCAGCCTCAGCCATCTTGGGGGTTTCCCAGGTGTCATTAGTGTAGGATACATAAGAGAGGAGGGTTTGATCTCTGGGTTTGGGAAACCCCTTGGAGAAGGGCACAGAAACCCACCCCAGTATTCTTGCCTGGAGAATCCCATGGACAGAGGGGTCTGGCAGGCTACACTCTAGAGTCACACAAAGTCGGACATGACTGAAGAGACAGCATGTCCATCATCTTTTCAAGGTTGTCTGTGTGATGGTATACTATCTCCTGGATGGAGGGCATTCCTACAGAGGTGATGTCTGGGTTGGAGTCAGAACTATTTCAGTAGGGTAATTTGGACAGGGTCGGGGTGGGGAAAGTGAGAGGAGAGCAGTTGTTGGCAGAGTAAGCCGTGGGCAAAAAGATTCCCGTGACTGAAAAAACACATTTCAGGCCTCAGCTGAGACATCACTTCCTCAGGGATGCCTTCCATCCAGGAACCCCATCCCCACCAGTCACACCCCTCTGCTACGTGCTTCACAATATCCCACATTTGTCTTCTTCAGAAGCTTAAGTTTAATGATAAAACTCTGATCGGGCAATCAATGTCTAGCTCTTGGATTTGACTCTATACTCCTGGAAGCTTTGCATTTTGTTCACCCTGTAGCCCCCAGTATACAACAGGCACTCTGTAAATATCTGTTAAATATTTCAATACCTGTTAAACATTAATATTATGTGCTGAATATTTTTGAATACCCACTGAACAGGGGGATACAGCAGTGAGCACAACAAACACAGCCCCTGTTTTGGAGCTTATCCTCTAGAGAGGGAAGAAGATGACCAACAGAAAAGACGAAAACAAAAAATTCATGTGTCGTTACAACTGTGGTAAGATCTGACCATCATTCTGACTTCCTCCTGGACACTACGAGGAATAGAAGACAATGACTTTTCATGGAGCTTTACTTTTCCTTCATCTATTTAGCACATTACATGTTCCTTCAACTTTCTGTTCCTCATCCTAATAAATCCCAACCGATCAAAGCACAGTCAGACACTTTCAGGCTGTCAAAGATAGACTCATTAGACCCTGGCTGAAAGTCTACCTGCCTGCAAATGTCTGGGGGAAGAGACCTTCCAAACTGAAGAAAGGCCAACTATTCTAAATAGTTTGCTTTCTAGGCACCAGGGTTAATAGAACAATTTGAGGGCCAGAGCTTGCTATAAAAGGAAGGGCAATTATCAGCAAAGGATTCCACAACCAGATAATACTTCTAAACTCTTTTCTACCACACATTTTTCTAAATGGGCACACAACTTATAAAATATAACCTTCACTAATGCTACTAATATTTCACTTCTAAAAACATTGCTTTTATAATCCCCACCATGTTGTCTTTTAGTGACATGTTAGTATCATTAGTTTAAGTAAAAATTAGAGTTACTGGAAAAAACAGTCTAACATTTATTCAAAATTATACATTCAGAACTTAAGTGTTCTCTAGTGATATGTTTTACCTTTAAAACTTAGGAAAAAATAACAATAATAGCCAGCATCTACTGAGTGCCTACTATTATCAGAAGCCATGCTAAGCACTTAATGAGAGTTTTATTAAACTTACCATAACCGTATCTAGGTGGTATCATCACCCAGCAACTGAGGCTTGGATGAATAACCTGATCCGAGGCAATCATGTGACCTCAAGGTTAGTCCAGTGCTGGGGCCAGTGCCTACCCAGTGATATTTGGGGAATGGCCTATTCCACTGTAAAATAAAAGGGCAGATGCAAAGGTGAGAATTCTCCTGGACATGCTTTTGTAGTGACCATTCCAGAGGATGTTAGGTTCTTATTATGGATTGAATTAGGTCCCCTTAAAATTCATTATGTTGGAGTCCTAACCCCCAGAGCCTCAGAATGTGAGCCTGTTTTAAAAAATGGGATCTTTAAAGCTGTAATTAAGTTAAATGAAGTCATTAGGGTGCACTCTAATCCTTAATGACCAGTGTCCTTATAAAAGGAAATCTGGAGACAAACATAGAGTGAAAATAATGTGAAGACACAAGGAGATAGCCATCTACAAGCCAACAAAGGGGCCTCAGAAGAAACCAACCCTGATGACTAGATCTTAGACTTAAGCCTCCAGAATGACAAGAAAATAAATTTGTTTAAGCCCCCAAGTTTGAGGAACTTTGCTGCGGCAGCCTAGCAAACGAATGCCGTTCCAAAGTCACGACTGCCTGATGACAGTCACAGCTCACCCACGCCGCTTTTAGACTGTCAATGACAACTGTTCAAGTAAACTTCGTTCCCATCTCATTAGGCAAGAACAGAAATTCATGCATTAATATGTAGAGGTTAAGTAGGAGGGAAAGAGGAGTGAGAAAGAGTTTAAGTACAGACATTTTCTTCCCCTCATCTTCTACCCCCAGAAGGTAAGATGTTCCCGTGGGAAAGTGCACTTGGAGTGATTATTTCAGTTCTAACACATATCAGGAGCATGCTGCCCAGCAGGCAAGTTGATAGTGTGGTCAAAGCAAGAGCTTAGGTGGAACACAGGGTGGGGAGGAAATGAGGCATGCCCAGGACAGAGGATGAAGAAAGAGAATGCGGGAAGAGCAAGCTGGATGCTCAGAGCATGGGAGCTGGGGTGGAGTGGTACCCAGGGTGGGGCTGCAGTTCTCTGGGTGAGAGAAAAAGCAGCAGGGGGCCCAGAAAAGAGATTTTCCTTTGTTTTTTTTTTTTTCCCCTGTATCCTTTCTTAACAGCCAAACCTTAGAAGTGATGCAGGGTGGGGGCCACGGGGAGTACACAGATTAGGAGCGTGAAAAACTTTCCCAGCCCCGTTTACTTCTTTTTAATATTTTATTATTTTCTCTAGTTCACTCTATTCCCTCACTTTTCCCTCTTCCAAAATATCCTACATGACAGGTATCTACACTGCCTACCAACTTCTTTTTGGTCCAAAGAAAGGCATGAGATACAAAGAGGGAAAGTGCATGTAAACAGGGGCTGACCACAAAATACCATAGGAAATGCCCCCACCTGCCTAATGACCATACTTTCATTGCATCAAACTCACCAACCAGTAGCATATTTGTACATTGCTTTAGGAAATGACTTGGGGTTTGTTTGCCAAGTTCAAACCCTCCTGCTTTGACCGACTGTCCTGCTTAGTGTAGTGGGCATGTTTGAACTTTGTGACCAGGGGAGGCCCCTGACTCAGACTGAGCCAAAAAGGGTCTCTTCCCTAGGGTCTTAACTAGAGAGCCAGTCAATCTCCAGAAGTTATAGGGAACATCAGATGCTGGTTGGCTTGAGGGCTAAGGTCAGTCTGAGTACCACATAAGGATAGAAATTTCATCACACATACACAAACAGAGAGGAACCCAAAAGAAGACAAGAATGTATAAGAGATGTACAGACACAAGTGATGGTCAGAGACTGTCTGCCACAAAATGTAATCTCAGATCCTGAACAAATCAACTTTTTGGTTTTGTTCCCTTGAATTCTAATAAAAACTTGTTTGCATAAACTGATAGGTTTGTATTTGCAACCAAAAGAATTGATAAAATAGTGATAATTTACTAAGCAACTTTAGGTATATTACCTTACGTGAGACCCACAATACCCTCAGGAAAAAAAAGTGAGCAGTTATTTTCACTCTTGTTTTATAGTTTACACGGGGAAGGCAATGGCACCCCACCCCAGTACTCTTGCCTGGAGAATCCCATGGACGGAGGAGCCTGGTGGGCTGCAGTCCATGGGGTCGCTAAGAGTCGGACACGACTGAGTGACTTCACTTTCACTTTTCACTTTCATGCATTGGAGAAGGAAATGGCAACCCACTCCAGTATTCTTGCCTGGAGAATCCCAGGGATGGAGGAGCCTGGTGGGCTGCCGTCTGTGGGATCACACAGAGTCGGACATGACTGAAGTGACTTAGCAGAGGCTCTGGGGCATTGGGAGCCTCAATGAACTAGCCTCCTGGGATGCAAACCCTTGCGAAGCCCCCTTCCCATGTTGGTTCTGGGTTTGGCTGTGTGACCTCCTCTGACCAATGGGATATTAGCAAGCTCAGTGATGCAAGTAGAGGCTTGATAAGCTCTTCTAACTGGAACTTGTCACCTCAGCACCCTGAAAGGATGTCTAGGTATCCAGGAGACAGAGAGGGCCCAAAAGAGGCCTCATGAGATGAGCTACATGGAAGAAATGCCACATGAAGGAAAACTAAGATGCCCCAGGCAAACCCCTAGCTGAGTGCTGCCACTCAGAGGACCCTGGCCAACAGGCGAAAAGGGCAGAAGAGCCACGTGTCAACCCACAGAACTTGAGATACTCTAAACTGTTACTGTCTTAAGGCTTTAAAACTTTTGTGGAAGTTTATTACACAGCAACAGATGAAACAAATGTTATGTAATTTCTCTCATATCTCAAAGCTCTAATAAATAAAGCTTGAATTTAGGTCTCTTGACTCATGTCAGTGATTTATTCATTGTTTCAAGATGTAACTGAAATTGGAGAAAAATAACTCAAAAGTTTCATATGCTTCACTTAAACAATAGAAAATGAATTTTAGCTCAGAACATTCAACTGTGAAATTATCCTGTCAGCATATAAATGAATTAAAAACATAAGTATGTAAATGTGGACAGGTAGGAGAGTGTGACTAAAATACTTATTAGCATGTTACACAATGTCTAAATGCTTTTCTCCTTTGTAGTGAAAGAATTCAAAACTACCAAAGACAGAATGTACAAGAATACTCACAGTGGTCTCATTTCTAATGGTAAAAAAAAGCCCAAAAAACAAAAATTACCCAATGATGGGGAAAAGGACAAATTATGATATAGTAATACAATAGTGAAGATAGGAACTAAAGTTTCATATATCAAAGTGGACAAATCTCAAAAGTATCCAGTTGTGTGGGTAAGGGCAACAAGTGAAGGAACACAAGTGGCTTAACATCATTTATACAAAATTTCCAAAATATAAAACTTAGCAACATATTATTTAGGGATATATATGTAACAAAAGCAATAATGAAAATCAATGGGCTAATAAGTACAATATTCAAAATCACAGGTTCTCTTGAAGGGAAAGAGACTCTTGGAAAAAGGCAGCAAGAGTTCCAAAGACATTGGTTTCATTTCTTAATCTACATGGTAGATAAATGTGTTTAATTTATAACAAGTATACTGTGTATCGGTGACAGCTCTTTGTGTCAATAAAATATTTAACAATTTTTTTAAATAAACAAAAAAATTAGCAAAAAGAAATTAAGACTGTCTATGGCAATTTGTGCTTTATATTCAGAAATCAACCTGGCTTCCAAATGCGCAATAATTTTACCTTAGAAGAATTTTTTAAAAACATACAAAGGTGGCTACACTCCTGACTGCATAGCAGTAATAGCAAAGCTTCCTATAGCTCTTAACTCACATTAAAATCAATAACAGCGAAAAAATATATATTTAAATTTTGTGCTTAAAATATTTCAGTTAGTCCTTTTCATGACTTTTTGGGACCTGCCTATGTGTAACACTTATCTTTTAACAAAATTCCCTCTGAACTCAGGGCACAGGTGCCTGTCCTGCCAAGGGAGGTCTGGTGAATGAACTAGACCTTCCATCAATTTGCCTTCCCTGGACAGGACTCCCAGAGGCACCGCACTGTGCACTCACAGATCCCTTCTCTTCCCTGGACAGGACTCCCAGAGGCACCGCACTGTGCACTCACAGATCCCTTTTCTTCCCTGGCCAGAGTTGACTGTATGAGGAACAGACAGCTGACCAAAGCCAATCAGTCCTAATCTGCCACCTGCCTACCTCTCCAGCCTTATTCCCACTATTCTCTCTCTCAAAACCACTGAAGTTGGTATATCTGTCAGAGCACCTATCACAATTAACAAATAATTATACATTTATTTCAGTGATAATCACTAATGTCTAGCCTTCCCTCTTAAACCGAAAGCTCCATGAGGGTGGGAACAGGTCAGTTTTTGCTCACTATTGTATTCCATCGACTAACGCAATTCCTGAGAGTAGGCATTTAATAAATTGTTGGGTTTAAGAGGACGAAAGGATTTTAATATTATGCCTCCTTTCTCTAAAGCTTTATTGGCATCCCTTGGAGGTACTGTACATTCAGTTCCAGACTACTGCAATGAAGCAAATACATCAATAAAACAAGTCACAGAAATTGTTTTGGTTTCCCAGTGCCTATAAAAGTTGTTTACACCAAACTGTAGTCTACTAAGTGTGCAATGGATTATGTCTAAAAATGTACATACTTTAATTAAAAGTACTTCTTCACTGAACATGTGGACTACAATGGAGAAAAGACAGGTTCTTCAGCAAGTGGTGTTGGAAAAGCTGGACAGCTCATGTAAATCAATGAAGTTAAAACACACCCTCACACTATACACAAAAATAAACTCAAAATGGTTTAAGCATAAGACGACACCATAAAACTCCTAGAGAGAACAAAGACAAAACATTCTCTGACATAAATCATACCACTGTTTTCTAAGGTCAGTCTCCTCAGGCTATAGACATAAAACCAAAAATAAACAAATGGAACTTAATCCAAACTTATAAGCTTTTATACAACAAAGGAAGCCATAAACAAAATGAAAAGACAATCTACAGAATAGGAGAAAATATTTGCAAATCATGTCACTAACAAGGGCTTAATTTCCAAAACACCACAAACAGCTCATACAACTCAGTAACAAAAAAACAACTCAATCAAAAATGGGCAAAAAATTACCTTAAGTTAACATTTCTCCAAAGATGACATACAGATGGCCAATTGGCAGTTGAAAGAGATGCTCAACAATGCTAATTATTAGAGAAATGCAAATCAAAACAATGAGGTACCACCTCACACCAGTCAGAATGGCCATTATTAAAAAGTCCACAAATAACAAATGTTGGAGAGGGTATGGAGAAAAGGAAACCTTCCAACACTGTTGGTGGGAATGTAAATTGGTGCAGCCACAAAGAAAACAGTATGGAGGTTTCTTTAAAAACTAAATATACAGTTGCCACATGATCCAGTAATCTCACCCCGGGGGACATATCCAGAGAAAAGTATAATTTGAAAAGATACATAGCAATGTAACAAAGTTCATAGCAGCACTATTTATTTATAACAGCCAAGACATGGAAGCAACTAAATGTCCATCAACAGATGAATGGATAAAGAAGATGTGGTATATAGGCAATAGAAAACTATTCAGCCTTAATAAAGAATGAAATAATGCCATTTACAGCAACATGGATAGACCTAGAGATTGTCATAAGGTAAATAAGCCAGAAAGAGAAAGACAAACACCATATGATATCACTTACCCATGGAATCTAAAATATAACACAAATGAACTTATTTACGAAATAGAGAAAGACTCATAGACTTAAAAAACAAACTTACAGTTACCAAAGGGAAGAAGGAAAGGGGAGGGATGAACTAGGGGTTTGGGATTAGCAGGTACAAACTTCTACATATAAATATAAAATAGATAAACAACAAGATCCTACTGTATTACATGGGGAGCTATATTCAGAATCTTATATTAACCTATAATATAAAAGAACATGAAAGGTGTGTGTGTGTGTGTGTGTGTGTGTATGCACAACTGAATCACTGCCGTATACCAGAAACTAACACTGTATATCAACTATCCTTCAATTAAAAAATACTTTACTAAAAAATGTTAACCGTCATCTGAGCCTTCAGTGAATCATAACAGTAACAAAGATCACCGATCACAGATCACCATAACAAATATAAAGCTTGAAATATTGTAAGAATTACCTAAATGTGGCACAGAGACATGAAATGACCAAATGCTGTTAGAAAAATGGCACCAATGTATTTGTTGGACTCAGAACTGCCATAAACCTTCAATCTGTAAAAAAACACAACATCTGCAAAGGACAATAAAATGAGGGATGCCTGTATTTTTGTTTCCCTTACATGGATGAAGAGGAAAATTTAAAATTTTACATAACCTCCTTTTCCTTCTGCCTCTATAACTCAGCTTGCCCCTTGCAAAGTCTAGATCACGTAGGTCCGTAGTTTCAGAAAGTGGGGACTTGCAATACTAGGAACTGGAGTTTATCTCACTCATCTTTGTCCTGCTCTTTGCAATCTCCCAGCCCCTGCAAACCTGCTTAATCATGCCTGTCCAGGTCAGGCATCCCCCTCCCCATCTTGACCACTGTTCCTGTGCTCACAAAACTCCTTAGTTTAAACCAGCCTATTAACAGCTAGTGTTGCCCACTACAGTCTGTCTACAAAAACTCTGTAATCCCTTTGTTTGGGGCTCAGAGCTTGGAGTGTGAACTCCTCTGGGCCCGCCGGCATAATGAATTTGAGTTCTCCAACTCTCCAAATGTGGTGTCTGGTTTCTCGAGTACTGATTTCTACAACACAGAAATATACCCACTTTGGGTAGATCCAAAATTAAGGTAAAGGAATCCAGGCCATTACAGAACCTACATCTATCCTCAAAGAAGACAATATCATAGAATGCCACATTAAATTTGACAAGCTTAAAAAGTTTACAGAAACATACCTGAATGAAGCTGAATTTTTCCAATAACACCTTCTACCAACCCCAAACAAATCGGATTCCACGCAAGAAGCAGATCGGTAGCTGAAATAAAATAAGCAGTCATGAGAAAGAATTCATTGGAAAACATTAAAACAATATCTTTATAGAGAACAAACAAGTGGTTACCAGTGGGGAGAGAAGGGACAAGATAAAGGTGAGGGAAGGGGAGGCACAAACTACGGGGTGTAAGAGGGCTCAAGGATGGTTCATATAATACAACACATGGGATAGAACCAATATTTCCTGATAACTGTAAATGGAAAGTAATCTTTAACACTGTATAAAAAAAAAATTTAAAAACAAATGTCACAGAAAAGTCACAAGATGATTTAAAATACACAGTGTCTTTAGCAATGTATTAAAAAATGATCAGCAACCCAAAAGAGCAGGTATCAACACCCAGAACTGAATACATTACTAACAAGCCATCGTAGAGAGGCATTAAATCCGAGGCCTGAGTAAGTTCTCTAACATAAGGACGGTTATGCGAAGATAACTGACATTCTAAAACTCTACTTGGATGGGAGTCAGTACTTTGGCGCCCTGCAGTGGAGGAAGGAGGCTGGTACAAAATAAGAGGGCAAAGAGAGGAGTTAGCCAAGGTCCTACTGCCAGAGCCAGTCTCAGATCCAGAGACAAGGACTGAGAAACAGCCCTTCCCACCCCTGCCCTGCCCCCAAGAGATGTCCACTTACTGAATCACACTCCGGAAAATATCCTTTCCCGAAGAAGCTAACACCAAACAAAGAAATTCGGAAAGCCAGTTCTCTTTCATGTGACTTCTACAGCAACAACAACAGGAATCACTTCTATTTATACCGAGTGCCTACTATGTGCCAGGCATCCCAGTCAAGGTTTCTCATCTGAACCACAGAACAAGACAATGACTTGGATGACTGTATTCTCAATTCTCCCAAGGATGGTAGATCATTTGTACCATTCTAGACACACAGACGGGGAAGGCAATGGCACCCCACCCCAGTACTTTTGCCTGGAAAATCCCATGGACGGAGGAGCCTGGTAGGCTCCAGTCTGTGGGGTCGCTAAGAGTCGGACACGACTGAGCGACTTCACTTTGACTTTTCACTTTCATGCATTGGAGAAGGAAATGGCAACCCACTCCAGTGTTCTTGCCTGGAGAATCCCAGGGACAGGGGAGCCTGGTGAGCTTCCGTCTATGGGGTCGTACAGAGTCGGACAAGACTGAAGCGACTTAGTAGCAGCAGCAGAAGCAGACACACAGAAGAGAAGCTAATTCATTAGACACAATAGATGCCTGAGGACATTAGGGCTGAGTTCTGTTGTGGAACCCAGGCTACAAAAGGCTGTTATACCCATGCAGATAAAGGTAATATTAGTGGTGGTTCAATAGCAGGAAAAGATTAGCAAGAATGAAAACAATATTTCTCTTAGCAGAAATTTTAAATTACATTTTAATTATTACCATTTAAATTTTATTTTAATGAAATGTATAATCAATCTGTAACTCATGTGGGTAATTACAAAAGACTTAATAGTCTCCAAATTCATTTGAGTTTTGACTATTGTATCTTGAACATCTTTGTTATTAATGATATATTCAGTGGGAGGCAAAAAAAAAGCTGACTTCTGTTTTTATTGCAAGAATTAAAGTAAAATAGAAAATTAATTTTTTAAAGGCTATTATACATACTATCATTTCTAATCCTGATGACTCTAGCAGTTAGGTACCGCTGCTGCTCCTAAGTCGCTTCAGTCGTGTCTGACTCTGTGTGACCCCATAGACAGCAGTCCACCAGGCTTCCTCGTCCCTGGGATTCTCCAGGCAAGAGCACTGGAGTGGGTTGCCATTCCCTTCTCCAATGCATGAAAGTGAAAAGTGAAAGTGAAGGCGCTCAGTCGTGTCCGACTCTTTGCGACCCCATGGACTGCAGCCTACCAGGCTCCTCCGTCCGTGGGATTTTCCAGGCAAGAGTACTGGAGTGGGTTGCCATTGCCTTCTCCGGAGTTAGGTACTAAGAGACCCAAATCACAGATGAGGAAATGCAGCCTTAGAAAAGTAAAGTGGCTATATCACACAATGGGCCAAGGGCAGAGCTGCAATTCAAAGCCATGTCTACACCACATGGCCTGTGCTAACCATCCAAGCACAGAATCTATACATACATGGAACTAATCAATAATACAATATTTATATTTTAAGTAACATGCATTCTTATAAAAGTAATACACTGTAAGATTGGAAAAAACACTTTATCACTTCCATCCTGTCACCCAGAGATAATATTATTTTGCTACATTTCACATCATATATTTGTGTGCATATCCAACTGCAATATTGCAAATATATCATTATATGCTAACTTTTTCTTATAATATTTAATGAGTATTTTCTCACATCTTTAAAATATTCTTCAAAATTATAACTTCACAGCTGTCTAATTTTCCACTTAATGAAGCACTTTCTCACTCTTGGGCATTTAAGTCTTTTCCAATTTTTCCCTATTATAAAAAATGCTGTGATAAATGATGAACATCATGCAAGTATTTTATTTGCTAATTAACAGCTTTAGGACAAACTCTTAGGGATGAAATCAGTAGGTGAAAACTTAAAAAAAAAGCTTTCAATACTATCAACAAAGGTTATACACCAAGTTAGATTTCTGCTACAAGCATATGAAAATGCTTCCTACGCTTGCCATCATTTAGAATTTCTTTGTAAATTTTGCTATTTTGATGGCATCCATTGCCTAAATGAAGTTTATTTTCTTTTCATTGCTGGTAAGATTAAACATTTAATTATAAAACTGGCTGCTTATGGTTCTTCTTCTATGATTTCCTTATTCAGATCTCCTAAGAATTTTTTATGTTCCTTATGGATTTAAGAGTTTTTATACTAAGGACATCAACTCTGACATGTTTGTAAATACTTTCAGTTTTAAATTTTTATACAAATCACTTTCATTATCCATCATTTTTTCACTTATTATATTATCAAGTTGTTCTTTAGTGGTAGTAGTGTTAGTCGCTCAGTCGGGTCCGACTCTTTGCAACCCCATGGACTGCGGCCCGCCAGGCTCCTCTGTCCATGGGATTCTCCAGGCAAGAATACAGGAGTGGGCTGCCATTTCCTTCTCCAGAGGATCTTCCCCACCCAAGGATCAAACCCAAGTCTTCTGCATTGCAGGCAGATTCTTTACCATCTGAGCTACAGGGAAGATCACTAAGTTGTTCCTTGCTGCTGCTGCTGCTAAGTCGCTTCAGTCGTGTCCGACTCTGTGCGACCCCATAGACGGCAGCCCACCAGGCTCCCCCGTCCCTGGGATTCTCCAGGCAAGAACACTGGAGTGGGTTGCCATTTCCTTCTCCAATGCAGTAAAGTGAAAAGTAAAAGTGAAGTCGCTCAGTCGTGTCCGACTCTTAGCGACCCCATGGACTGCGGCCACCAGGGTCCTCCCTCCATGGGATTTTCCAGGCAAGAGTACTGGGGTAGGGTGCCATTGCCTTCCCCGAAGTTGTTCCTTACCTGTTATCAATCATTTATTAATTTTACCCCTTTGTTAATTTATAAAAATCTAACCCTAACCCTGGGATTCATGTTGGTGTATAAACTAGAAGTATCCTGATTTCTTTTCAAATAACCAGAATCCCTATCAGGCAGGCCACATCTCAACCTCTGCCAATACTGATGCCCCTGCTAAGGAAAGAGCTCCAGCTATTCATAATCTCACCCTGACCCCAGATGAACAAGCACAGTTGCAGGATTCTATCCCTCAGGTATCAAATGAGCTCGAGGAATATGGAGGAGGATGAAAAGTCAGCGCTAAAGCAGTCATGGACAGTTACACAGAGGAAGTGGAACTTCAAGCATAAGGAAATCAGAAAGAAGAATGATGTGGCAGAAAGAAAGTACAAGGTTTATTTTGGAATCCATCCCTTCACTGGGGAAATACTTATCAAGTACATTTCAGGAACCAGGCACTGAGAAGATATGGAAATAAAGGAGCAAATAATATAGATCAGAAGACCAAGGAGTACGGCGAGTATGGTGGAGAACTTCACTGGGAAGACTAGAAAAAGTACACTGAGACCAATAAGGAGAGACTTGAATAAAAGACTATTTAAGGCACCTTACTTCCTGGAGGCCTTGGCAGGCAAATAATAACAAAAGTAAAACAAGACTGCAGCCAGGGATTAGCTGACAGCACTGAAAGGAGGTGGAAAGGAGCTAGATGGTTTTTATTACAAGAGTGTTGGCTTCAAAGGATATGGTAGTTGGGGAGAAGGGTGGGCAGTAGGTGAAGAAAGCACAGAGGAGATTAACATGAAACACCTTAAAGGAAGCTACACAAAGGACAGGAAGAGGGTAAACTTACAAATGACAGTGAAACAGCTATCCTCTCCAGAGAGGGATAAGATGAAGACAGAGATGAGTAAGAAGGAGCAAGGCACAAAAAGCAGGGTATATAGGAGCTGGGAGAAAAGGCAGGTGAAAACCTCTTAACTCAAATAATACCCTTTTGCACCTATGGTATTTTGAACTGTTTGACTATATTAGCCATTGACGAAAATTAAAATTTCACTTTAAAAAAAAAAAAAAACAGAAAAAGCTATATTTTGTGGTCTAATTGACTAAAAATAATAGTCACTGATAATCTCTGAGATCCAAAGAGAGAACCAGGTAAGTTCATTAAGACTGAGTTCATGATGAGATGGTCAAGGGGAAATGTCTAGGGATAAGAACCAGAGGAGATATTAAAAGAGGAAAAGAAAACAAAAGAAAAGGAAATCAAAAGTACAGGTATAAAAGTGAACCCGGGGAATGGGGGAAGATACTACTTTTTACTAAGTCTGGATGAAAAGGCTAAATACAGAAATGGAGCTGAGAAGTAGATGCATGTATCGAATGGCCTTGACTCAGTACAAATAGGAGTCCAAGTCATCTTTTCTATGCAGGGGGAAGGACAGAGGAAGAACAAGAGGAGTAGCAGATGCTAGGCGTGGTGAGGAGAATCCAGAAAGTCCGTTTGTAAATGTTTTGTGTGTACTTGAAAAGCATGTATATTTGCTTAGAGTTTTCAAGAAAAAGGACATCAATTCAATCCACTAGCAGGTCATTTTATCAGTTTTGTACAATGAGATCAGCACTAATGAAACAGAAAACAGAAAAACTGCACCACATAAGGAGAAACATTTCACAAAACTTTTGTTTCCGGTACATATGTGTCTGTTCAGGTCAGGATTTTTAAAGTATTTAAAGAATACACTGTTAAACTCTGGGGTAAGGGCTCTTTATCAACTTTGTTATTTTCTTCAACTGCTTTATGTACTTGCTAATTATTTGACTGCTTAGCCTAATATTGACAGTTTGAGAGGGTTTTTTGTTTTGCTTTGTTTTTTTAAATCTCATGATTTATGTATTCCCTCCTCCCATTTTTCCTTTGTAATTTTTGCGTTATATTTTTTTAAACTATGTTGTCAGGCACATACAGATTCAGAATTATCATATCTTCCTGGTGAACTGCTCTGTTCATCAGGATGTAATAACTGCCTTTATTTCAAATAATGTTCTTTTCCCCTGAAGTTTCGGAGAAGGCAATGGCACCCCACTTCAGTACTTTTGCCTGGAAAATCCCATGGACAGAGGAGCCTGGTGGGCTGCAGTTCATGGGGTCGCTGGAGTCGGACACGATGGAGCGACTTCACTTTCACTTTCATGCATTGGAGAAGGAAATGGCAACCCACTCCAGTGTTCTTGCCTGGAGAATCCCAGGGACGGGAAGCCTGGTTGGCTGCTGTCTATGGGGTCGCACAGAGTCGGACACGACTGAAGTGACGCCGCAGCCCTGAAGTCTAGTTTGTCTACGATTAATATTGTAAAAGAAATATATCAGCCATTAAAAAAAAATTAGTACATACAACACAGAACACTGTTAATCCAATCATATTACTTCTCCTACATCCCAAGCCTGAGAAACAAAGTCCAAATTCCTTGGAAAAGCTTGCAAGGCTGTGCATGGGTTGCTCCTGTCTACTCTCTTCCTGCCTCCCCACCCCCAGCATCCTTCATCTTCCAGAAGTGTCTGAGGGCTGGGCCTGGAATGCTGCTCCCCACCCACTTCAGCCTGCTTTTCATTCCTGACTCAGAACAAGGGTCACTGGTGTTCCCTGACACATTCCCCTCTCCACCCACCCAGCAGAGCTGATCAGGCTCTCTTGTGTGAGCCCCCTGGACCCTGCTCATATACCTATTGTGACTTATCATTTTGGTTTAATGCACCTAATTATTGATTTGCCTGTCTCTCTGACTGAACAGGAAGCCCATCGAGAACAGAAAATTCACTGAGACCTGGTCTCATTCAGCTTTATGTCTCAGGTGCATGATACATACATCGCAGGCTCCAAAATACTGAACAGACAACTGACTTAACATATGACTCAGAATGAAGAAGTAGGTTGGAGTCAGATAATTTACATTGAATCACATTAGAAGCGTTCAGTATTTGAAGTGGCAAAGTGAAAGTTATCTGCAGTATTTCAAACAAACATAATCATGGCTGGCAGGAGTTAAAGTGTCCGATACTTACTACGCATATTGTGAAAATCGAAACCCCATTTATCACTCTCGGTCCAGTGCTCTATCATACCTCTAATACCATAAGCTTCCCTACCAGGTGTAATTACTCAGATATGATGCTCTCATTTTAAAAGTATATGGAGTCTTCCAGCTCACCACCATCATTCCAGCTGCACAAGCCAGAACCTGGGAGACATTCAAAATGCTTTCCTTCCTCACCAAGTCCTGTTGACTCCACCTCCTCATATTTGATGTTTCACTTCTCTCCATCCCCACTGCTGCTATCCTTGTTGAGAACCAGGACCTCCCCTATCTGGGTCATGAGAAAAGCCCTGGGCAGCCTCACAGCCAGCAGATTGTTTAATACATAACAGGCACTCATATATTTACTGAATGTAATGAAGACTAAATGGTTTGGTACAGTAAGGCCCTAAGGTAAAAGGCAGGAAGCTGTAAGAATAAGGCTGAAAAACCAAACATGGACCAACTCAGGAGGACCACAGACAGTAAATTCTCCTCCAGAGAAGGGAGATTTGCGTGTGAGATTGAACTTTAGGGCCACTATATAGGTACAGAGTGGACCCAAAGAGGCGAGCCTAAAGCCAGAGATCCAATGACAGGAGTGTGCACAAGGGCAGCCTGGCGCCACATCTGGAAATGAAAGGCTGGAGAGAGTCAAGAGATTCTACACGATGCAGGCACAACCTGCGTTCCATGTCCCGAGAGAAAAGTCCTACTAGCTATACTGCAGTCTCGGAACCTCTTTCAACTTCAGGTTCCTCTTTTGTAGGCAGGAATCCATCTAACTTACAGGATTTTCATGAGGATTAAATGAAAGAATTATGTGAAAGTACCCAGCACAATGTCTGGTACATAAATGTTCAGTAACTTTTACCTCAAGTTGGAAAATGTATATGCATTTAAAATTCCAGGTTCCTACCACTCAATAAATCTCTCTATAGATTTTTATATCAAGGGTCTACATATGGCTTTTTATTAAAGAAAAGGATATTTAAGAAAACAACTTCAATAATTTTTTTTGCATTAAAATTTATAGTAAGGCCATAATCCCTAAAGGCTTTCTGAGAGTAATAAAGGTTTTATGAAATGTCTCAATGCTTATATATGCCCCCAAAATTCTGTATCTTCAGAATGTGAAACAGATACAGGGCTCTGATGCAGCTCAAAATTAGGCATGCAGTCTCAGTCCTAGCAACCCAATTCAGGTCCAAATGGCAAATCAAGCATGACTGCCAGCTTCCTCCCCTCCCCAAAGTCCCTTACACTGGAGAGGAAAAATCTAGAAGAGGTAAAGTCTAAATGGAGGTTGAAACATTGCTGGGGAAAAGACACAGACATCAGTTCAGTTTAGTCGAGTTCAACTCTTTGCGACACTATGGACTGCAGCACGCCAGGCCTCCCTGTCCAACACCACCTCCTGAAGTTTACTCAAACCCATGTCCACTGAGTCAGTGATGCCATCCAACCATCTCATCCTCTGCCGGTTCCTTTCTCCTTCTGCCTTCAATCTTTCTCAGGATCAGGGTCTTTCCCAGTGAGTTAGTTCTTCCCATCAGGTGGCCAAAGTACTGGAGTTTCAGCTTCAGCATCAGTCCTTCCAATGAATATTCAGGACTGATTTTCTTTAGGATGGAGTGGTTGGATCTCCTTGCTGTCCAAGGGACTCTCAAGAGTCTTTTCCAACACCACAGTTCAAAAGTATCAATTCTTCAGCGCTCAGCTTTCTTTATAGTCCAACTCTCACATCCATACATGACTACTGGAAAAACCATAGCTTTGACTAGACAGACCTTTGTTGGCAAAGTACTGTCTCTGCTTTTTAATATGCTACAGACATCAGTAGACTTCAGTTGTATATGTGCAAGTAAGTACTGGTCTGAAGTTCTGAGAAACACAAGAATGAAAAACAGGATGGGTAACTTCTAATCAGCAACAGAGAGACATCTGAAAAATTTCACATCATCCAAAAAACAAAAACAAAACAAAACAAAAATCATACGACCCAGTGGGGCACAGTGAAAGGTGATAGAGCCAAAAAAAACTGAGAAAAAGCACCGTAAATGGAAAAGATGAGTAAGAGGCAGTGTTGTTTTTCTTAATTATAATAAATGTAAAATTTCAACTTACCAATTAATAGACTCCTAAAGACTCAAAAAGAAGACTATCAAGTCTCAATTTTTCTATCAATTTAATTCTAGACATATTTTGTTTACAGAATATACTTTTCAAAAGAAGATTAGGAAACTACATTTGTTGCAGCAGATCAATTACACGGCTGTTGTTCATGGAAGGATGGGATGTATGCCTGCAGCCTAGCACAGGGTTTGACACACAACAGGGACTCATTCCATGGCTACTGAACCAGATGAACAGGTGAATAGGAACAAGCATGGAAGAGTGAGTTGGGAATCTTCTCCCACCAATTGCTTATTGTCTTTGACTTTTAATAAGACTAACATCTTAAGTTTTTACTGTTTTAAAAGACAGTCCCTTAACACTGTTCTCGATTAGAGAAATGCAAATCAAAACTACAATGAAGTATCATCTCACACTGGTCAGAATGGCCATCATCAAAAAGTCTACAAACAATAAATGCTGGAGAGCATGTGGAGAAAAGGGAACCACTGTGGGTGGGAATGCAAATTGATACAGTCACTATGGAGAACAGTATGGACATTCCTTAAACTAAGTATAAAACTACCATATGACTCAGCAATCCCACTACTGAGAATATACCCTGAAAAAAGCCCACAATTCTAAAATATGTGTGTACCCCAATGTTCACTGCATAAGTATTTACAATAGCCAGGACATGGAAGCAACCTATATGTCCATCGACAGATGAATGGATAAAGCGGTTATGGTACATATATACAAAGGAGTATTACTCAGCCATAAAAGGAATAAATTTTAGTCAGCTAAACTGAGGTGGATGAACCTAGACCCCTGTTATACAGAGTAAAGTAAGTCAGAAAGAGAGAAAATAAATATATATGGCATCTAGAAAAATGTTACTGGTAAACCTATTCGCAGGGCAGGAATAGGGATGTGGATACAGAGAACAGATTTCTGGGCACAGTAAGAGAAGGAAAAGATGGAACAAATTAAGAGAGTACCACTGAAATATATACATTACCATGTGTAAAACAGACAGCCAGTGGGAAGATGCTCTAACGACAGAGGGTGAGATGGGGGACTTGGAGGCAGGCTCAGTTCAGTTCAGTTGCTCAGTCCTGTCCGACTCTTTGCGACCCCATGAATCGCAGCACGCCAGGCCTCCCTGTCCATTACTAACACCCGGAGTTCATTCAGACTCACGTCCATCGAGTCAGTGATGCCATCCAGCCATCTCATCCTCTGTCGTCCCCTTCTCCTCCTGCCCCCAATCCCTCCCAGCATCAGAGTCTTTTCCAATGAGTCAACTCCTGCTTCACACTGCTGTACAAAAGAAATCAATACAACATTGTAAAGTAATTATCCTCCAATTAAAATTAAATATTAAAAAATAAGAAAAGTCCCAAAACACAAGACTCTGCTAGGTGGGTACTTTTAATAATAAAAGCATTTCTCTTTCAATAAATGTAATAAATGATGATTTCTCTTGTGATTGCTCACAATGAAAGACAACTAAAATTTGGGAAACTTTAAATTATCTTAAAATCTCTAAGAAGTGCTCACAGTTTCTCACACCAATAAAGAGACAAGAGACAAGCCAGTGGAGGAAGGTCTGAACAGGCTACGTAACTGGCACAAGAAGGGAGGCTAAGTGTGTCTTTTTGAGCTGCTATGACTTTATGCCTGGTACAGTGTCTAACACACAATAGACACTTCAAAATATGTGTGTAGTTTTTATTTTGTTACTGCTGCTGCTGCTAAGTCACTTCAGTCGTGTCCGACTCTGTGCGACCCCATAGACAGAAGCTCACCAGACTCCCTCGTCCCTGGGATTCTCCAGGCAAGAACACTGGAGTGGGTTGCCATTTCCTTCTCCAATGCATGAAAGTGAAAACTGAAAGTGAAGTTGCTCAGTCGTGCCCGACTCTTAGCGACCCCATGGACTGGAGCCCACCAGGCTCCTCCATCCATGGAATTCTAAGGAACTAAAAATAAAAGCACTGGCAGAGTGTCCACATAGAGATCAGTATAAACCATATTGGTCTAAGTATATGTAGTAACTTCAGTTCAGCTGCATCCAACTCTTTTCGACCCCATGGACTGCATGTAGTAACTTAGCATATGCTTATTAATGAACACTCTGTCACCATTATTAATGGTTACTCCGGAGGCAGAAGGCATGGGAATGGCAGTGAAAATGGCCAGTGGGCTTGTCCTTCCACAAAGAATAGCCAGGTAATTTATCTGCTCCAACAAATGTACTGCTTTCTAATCCCTCCTTTGAAAGGCATATTCCAACGTGGCACACAATTTCAAAAGAGAAACATTTGAAGTCTGTAAATAGGTTTTAAATTTTAGGATTATCAAAATTATCTAGCAAAGAGAAGAGTTGCTTACAAATTACGAAAGCGTAGGGTTTGGGAAACAATGACAAATTTTAATTAGTGAAATCATTAAAGGAACATACACCCAAAACATAAGTATTTTGTCATAAGCTCAATTGTCTGACCCATTAGGTCAACATTTCCACTCTTATTTCAGATCCCATTTGGCAGTACATGGCTTCTATTTTCATATGCCCTCCTCTTCCTGGTATACAGAAAACAAGTGATTAAGTACTGTGTGCTTGCAGAGAGCATGAGTCACTCATTCCAAGAGCCATAACTGTTGTCGCTCTCTGAGCCCAAGAACAACCCTGGGCTTTGCACAGCTGCTGAAGTTTCTCTTGTGTCAAAAAAAAAAAAAAAAAAAAGGTCCAAGGTATGCATACATAATCTGACTCATTTCATTTCCTGCTAAAGACAAATGGTATTATTGCTCTGAAAAGGCAATTACCAACGCCAAAGTCAAACAGATGAGGGAAAGAGTTCTACAATGAGGAACTAGAAGGTCCAGTGGTTAGCTCATCCATACTTCAATTCTCAAAATTTAATTAGGCCAGAAGAAAAGTTAAGGAGTAATTTGATTCAGTTGCCTTCTTATAAATGCAAAATTTGATATACATTTCTCTCAACTCTAACAGTAATTATTTTCCAGCATTCAGCAAGCTAAAGAGCTAATCCAATTTAAAGTTCTAGCAGCTGCTGCTTTCCCAGTGTCAACTCCAGCTCAGTGGCCCTGGACCCTGGCCATCATTTCATCATCTGGGAGCTTTATAAATTCTGATGCCTGAGCCCCACACCTGGAGAGTCTGACTCTGCTAGTCAGGGTGGGGCCCAGGCATAGGTATTTTGTAAATTTCTTCTAGATGATTCTAAGGTAAGCCAGGTTGAGAATTACAGGTCAAACTGATTATAGGCTATTAGTTGGACTCTGCATTAGTAGCTTAGTTTTATCCTACCAGTCTGATTCAAAGATGATGACTGTCCATATACAGCTTTGAACTATTTTCGTATAATTAAGTACCATAAACTGCAGAAAGAGTTCATAATACAATGAACTGGCAAAAGCTGGTTAAGCTAGTATTTTAAAAAAATACATTTAAAAAAGTAACCCTAAGGGAAAAATAGAAAAGAACAAAAAAACCTTAGAACAGTTAAAAGATGTGATACATACCTAGAAAGGGGATCCTAAGAATTTCTAGACTTCTCCATTAAAACAGGGATTTATTAATAATTACAGTGCAGCAACAGGGCTACAAAGTTTTGATCATGAAGGATATTTAGAAGTGTTTTTTGGGGCAGAAGTTCTAAACAGACACATCTCCAAAGAAGACATACAGGTGACCAACAGGCATGTGAATAGATCCTTAACATCACTAATTATTAGAGAACTACAAGAAGGTATACCACCTCATACAGGTCAGAATGGCCATCATTAAAAAGTCTACAAATAGCAAATGTTGGAGAGAGTACGCAGAAAAGAGAACCCTCTTACACTGTTGATTGGAATGTAAATTGCTGCAACTATTATAGAAAAGAACATAGAGGTTCCTCAAAAAATCCAAAGGGACACAGGCACCCCTATGCTCACAGCAGCACTATTTACAATACCCAAGACAAGGAGACAACCTGAAAGCCCATTAACAGATGAATGGTTATAAAAAGATGTGGTGTATATATAAATACCATGGACTACGACATGGATGGACCTAGAGATTGCCATACCAAGCAAAGGAAGTCAGAAAGAGAAAGAGAATACAAATACCATTTGATATCACTTATATGTGCAATCTAAAATACAACACAAATAAATCTATGGAACAGAAACAGACTCCAACACAGAGGAAAAGACTTGTGGTTGCCAGAGCAGGGGTGGAAAAAGGAAGCACTGGGAGTTTAGAATTAGCAAATGTAAACTAATGTATGCATGCATGGGTTCATGCTAAGTTGCTTCAGTCATGTCTGGCTCTGTGCCACCCTAGCGCTGCAGCCCTCCAGGCTCCTCTGTCCATGGGATTCTCCAGCCAAGAATACTGGAGAGAGTTTCCATGCCCTCCTCCAGGGGGTTTTCTCAACCCGGCATCAAACTAGGATATATACAAGATGGATAAACATCAAGGTCCCACTGTAGAGCATAGGAATCATATTCAATATCCTGTGATAAACTATAATGGAAAAGAATATAAATGTATAACTGAGTCACTTTGCTACACCGTAGAAATTAACATAACATTGTAAATCAACTATACTTCAATAAAAATTGTTTTTTTAGGGGGATTCCCCTGGTGGTCCAGTGGCTAAGACTCTGTGCTCCCAATGCAGGGGGCCCAGGGTTTGATGCCTGGTCAGGGAACTAGATCCCATATGCTGCAATTGAGACTAGGGGCAGTCAAATAAATAAGTAAAAACAAAAAAGTTAAAAAATTTTTTAAACTCTACACTATCCAAACTAAAAATTGTTATGATTCTCTACTTGATGTATAAAGTTCTAATTGTCACATCTCAAGAAAGACCCAGTGCAACTCAAAAAAAGGACAGAGGACAACTAAAGAAAAAGACTTAGGTCCTAAGAGGATCTGATGAATATATATATAAGATTATAAAAGATGTGAGCTTTACAGTACATTCAGAATATCAGTATAGGGCACAGAGACTGAAAAGATACAGTTTGAAAATAAATGAAGGGAAGTACAAGCTTAAATGACAACTTTCCCAACTCATTACCTTAGGAAACTGAAAATATAACCAGTCCAAAGAAGGCTTAGCTAAACCTTTGGATAACAAATTCATAAGGCATCACCCAAGAAACACGGCAGTGTGTTGCGATGCACTCCTGACCTCTGCTCTCCCAAAAACTGTTCTTCAGAACAATATGACTTTCAGAAATAGGATTTGAGAGCTACATAAGAGCACAGAGGAGCTAACAATTGGTATTTTCCTTAGCTCACTTTAGAGCTGGTAACAGATTAAAATAGCATTAAATTAGCACTCTGAACATAAAACAGAAGTAATGTTTGTCTCTGTCGGTGTTTAAATAACTTCCTGCTGCTACTGCTAAGTCACTTCAGTCGTGTCCGACAGGCTCCCTTGTCCCTGGGATTCTCCAGGCAAGAACACTGGAGTGGGTTGCCATTTCCTACTCCAATGCATAAAAGTGAAAAGTGAAAGTGAAGTCGCTCAGTCGTGTCTGACTCTTAGCGACCCCATGGACTGCGGCCCACCAGGGTCCTCCGTCCATGGGATTTTCCAGGCAAGAGTACTGGGGTGGGGTGCCATTACCTAGCTCTTCCCAAAAACTGTTCAAAACTTATTCTCTTCCATCTAGGATTGTCTGTATAGTCATTCTGATACCATAGGTCCTTACCACCGAAAAGCTCTACCTTCAAACACACCAGCAGGTCTATTTTACTTGACCTCAAGTCAAGAACCGCTTCTAGATCAAGCAGGGGCCACAGCAGAGTGTTCTGTGGGGCTGGGAATACAGGGGAGAACCTGTACTATTTCAGTCTGGCCAGTTAGGCACTATTCATCCGCATAATTTTTTTTTTTTTTTTCTGAGTACTTAGTTAGAACCAAGGCACTGTGCATACAAAGTTATTTCTGGCAAGGCAAAAAACAAAAAAAATCCATTAAAGTTCACAAGTCACATAGATAGTTTCTTTCAAGACTTTCCACTCTTGGATAAGAAATAATCATAGACTATTTACAGCTGGAAGGAACTTTATAGAATCAAAGAACTCCCTTCTTCCCATTTCTTTATTGAGGAGAAAAGTACATTTTCACTATCTTAGAAAAAAGTAGAGGCTTTGAATGTCAAGATCGTTAAAATCTCCCACTGAACTCAGCTCTATCACAGTATCTGTCACTTTGAGTCAGTTCAATTCAGTTGCTCAGTGGTGTCTGACTCTTTGCGATCCCATGGACTGCAGCACACCAGGCTTCCCTGTCCATCACCAACTCTCAGAGCTTGCTCAAACTCATGGCCATCAAGTCGGTGATGACATCCAACCATCCCATCCTCTGTCGTCCCCTTCTCCTCCTGCCTTCAATCTTTCCCAGCATCAGGGTCTTTTCCAAAGAGTCAGTTCTTCACATCAGGTGGCCCAAGTACTGGAGTTTCAGCTTCAGCATCAGTCCTCTCAATTAATATTCAGGACTGATTTCCTTTAGGATTGACTGGTTTGATCTTCTTGCAGTCCAAGGGATTCTGTCACTCTAGAATCCTATGTATGGCTTTCTCTTGTTGGACCACTACCTGGGCTAGGGCAGAGAGAACGTTTTATCCAACTTTTTATACCGGCACAATGCCTAGCAGTCAGATCTTCAATAAAGGTTTGTTGAAATAATAAGTAAATGGTTTCACAGAATTTCAGATTTGACAAAATAGAATACTAAATTAGTTGTTGGAGTGGGGAGTATTTGAAAGGTGCTGCTGCTGCTAAGTCAATTCAGTCGTGTGCGACTCTGTGCGACCCCATAGATGGCAGCCCACCAGGCTCCCCCTGGAGGAGGCTTGCCTGGGATTTTCCAGGCAAGAACACTGGAGTGGGTTGCCATTTCCTTCTCCAATGCATGAAAGTGAAACATGAAAGCGAAGTCACTCAGTCGTGTCCAACCCTCAGTGACCCCATGGATTGCAGCCTTCCAGGCTCCTCTGTCTATGGAATTTTCCAGGCAAGAGTACTGGAGTGGGTGCCATTGCCTTCTCCAGCAAAGGGGAATAAATACAGCTACAAGAGATGAATCCTGGAAGTCAAGAAAACAAGTGCCCAGAGAGAGAGTAGCAAATTAGAAACTCTGCCAAATTCTTTGGTCTGCCCACCACAACTGTTCCCTGGGGGAGGGGAGGGCCATTATGTTGGAAATGGGGAGACGAATGTTTACATCTGGCATAAAAACAATGTAAGAATGACACCATGAAGCATCATTAATATTATACATGCAAACTACTAAAATTAAGAGTACTGTAGCATATTTAAAATGCCCCAACATTTCAGTTAGATGTTAGGACTACTTCAAATTATGTATGTTGACCATTGCAGAAACTGGATTTTGAAGTTCAGTATAAGTAAAAATGTGGTTTCAAAGAATAAGATTCATAAATTTTCATAAAGATGAAATAATGCACTTTGTATTTTTAAATATCCCACTATAAAGTTAAAGAAATTCAAGGTTAAATTTGAAAGAATCTGCAATTAAAATGAGGTAACTTAAGAGAAAACACATGGAATACTGACCTAAAATCAACCTGTACTTCCTTCAACCAGCCTCAAAGAAAGCTGGCAGGAGAGGATGCTTTTTTGTGAATGAGAGCAGTTCCTTTAAGGGTCTCGCAGCAACCAGAAAATGAGTCATCTTAACAGAGCATGGGATTTAATTAAGATACTACCACTATGTGTTGTGATAGTACTATAATGCTAAATGTTCAGTGTTAACCCTCACCTTTTAAATACTACTTAAATATCACTTCGGGGAAGGCAATGGCACCCCACCCCAGTACTTTTGCCTGGAAAATCCCATGGATGGAGGATCCTGGTAGGCTCCAGTCCATGGGGTCGCTAAGAGTCGGACACGACTGAGCGACTTCACTTTCACTTTTCACTTTCATGCATTGGAGAAGGAAATGGCAACCCACTCCAGTATTCTTGCCTGGAGAATCCCAGGGACGGGGGGGCCTGGTGAGCTTCTGTCTATGGGGTCGCACAGAGTCGGACACGACTGAAGTGACTTAGCAGTAGCAGTAAATATCACTTAATGTATTATCAACAGCTACTGATAATAAAGTAATGTGTTATTTCTCTATTTTGGTAAACATAATCTAATTCAAACATTCTCAGCTCAGTTATGGTCAGTTGACACATATGATTATGACTTAACCCAGATAAGGAGTAATTTGTTAGAGAGTCTAAGATATTGTTGGAGAAGGAAATGGCAACCCACTCCAGTGTTCTTGCCTGGAGAATTCTATGGACAGAGGAGCCTGGTAGGCTACAGCCCATGGGGTCACAAAGAGTCAGACATGATTGACTGATTTTCACTTTCTAAAACATTGCTGTTACTTCTTAGACTTGTGTTTGCTAGATTTTAAAAGGTTATTATCTTAAAACATATGAACAGGAATAATACAGCTTACAAAAAGGTGCACAAAGAGATAATAATACAGCTTATAAAGACCTAATACATTTAAATCCCCAGAAAACCACACCAAGGTTAGACTATGGCTCTGAGAATACACTCAATCAATACTATACCCAAATTAGTTTGATTTTCCAATAGCCTTGTATCTATCTGCAAATACATCAGCTAATTTTGTCATAAATTATAAAAACCAAAGTCAGCAACAAGCAATTTTTTTGATATAGGGCCAGCTAGAGAAAAATGAAAAATGTATTTGGGTCTCATTTATTTTGGCTGAGCACCGAAGAATTGATGCTTTTGAACTGTGGTGCTGGAGAAGACTCTTGAGAGTCCCTTGGACTGCAAGGAGATCCAACCAGTCCATTCTGAAGGAGATCAGCCCTGGGATTTCTTTGGAAGGAATGATGCTAAAGCTGAAACTCCAGTACTTTGGCCACCTCATGCGAAGAGTTGACTCATTGGAGAAGACTCTGATGCTGGGAGGGATTGGGGGCAGGAGGAGAAGGGGACGACAGAGGATGAGATGGCTGGATGGCATCACTGACTTGATGGATGTGAGTCTGAGTGACCTCCCAGAGTTGGTGATGGACAGGGAAGCCTGGCGTGCTGCGATTCATGGGGTCGCAAAGAGTCGGACACGACTGAGCGACTGATCTGATCTGATCTCTATTTTCATTTAAAAACAAAAAAAGATCTGTTGAATCCCACAGAACTAAAATTCAGATTCCTCCCTTTCCTGAATAAAAATGATGAGAGATTAGCATCTTTTAAAAAGCTGGTTAAGACAGTAGCATTTTAGTCCTCTGTTCTTATGTTCTCTATTTAATCCTCACAACAACCTCTTTGCTGCTCAAGATACATGGGGTCAATGAGAAACTAGACTTACTTCAATTCATTCCTACCATTTTTACAGAAGACCAGCAGTGGGCCATGAGGAGGGACACAGTAATGAATCTGCATCTCCCTCTCCCTGAGTGGGCTGAGTCAGGCTGGCCAGGCGGGACAAAGGAAGCCATATGGCGGGACATCCTGGAACAGCACCAATGTAGTCACATTCTGGAAAGACCAAGCCCTCTGGGCACCCTGGTTCCTGACACCTTCATGCTCTGCCCTAAAGGCCTGCATATTGCCTCTCCTCTGAAGCCAGCATTTGGCAAGTCCTGGTCTCTGCTGTCATGGCCTGGTCAGAACATAAGTATCTTGGAATCAGTGATGCTAGGAAAGTCCCTCCCCTTTTCCAAGGCGGGTGCCCTAAAGACTTTTCCTTCTCCATTCCCTCTCTGCTTTATGTGCTCTGAAAGGATGTCTGTGAAACTGGATCTGGAACTCTTGCAAAGCTAGACTGGGAAGGCTTCAGGTTGCTCATCACCAGCTGAAACAGTTCCCATCCAGTACTTATCAGTGTTTCTGCTTCAAGATCTTCCCTCTATTTATTCCCTCCCCAACCCCCAAATGTTCTAAAAACATTTCAACCCCCAAATGTTCTAAAAACATAAGGTTGAGAAACCTGATAAACTGACCATAACCGGAAAAACTAGTCAATCTATTTAAAAAACAATATTCCCTGTAACTATATAAACTAGTTTTACAAGAAAAGAGTTAGGACAGGTGAAATGTCCAAGAGCCAGTAGTCCCATTATCAGTCTTTTATTCTATCAATCCATAGATCCTTCCTCAATGAGCATACTTTGACATTTGGGAGGCTATTTTATTCTCTACATAGACTACATGATAATGAGTATGGTTGTTACAGATATGTTTCAGATATTTCCCATAAAAATATAAATCCCAGGGCTTCCCTGGTGGCTCAGTGGTAAAGAATCCGCCTGCCAACGAAGGAGACACAGGTTCCATCCCTGATCTATGAAGATTCCACCTGCCACGGAGCAACTAAGCCCCTGGTAATACAATGACTGCGGCCAGGAGCCGCAATCAATGAAGCTTGTGCACCTAGAGAAAACCCTACGCAGTAATGAAAACCCAGCACAGCCATAAATAAATATTATTAAATATATATATATATAAATCCTATAACTTTGCAGGTAAGAAGGTAGAAAGGTTTATAAAACATTTTTGTCAATATTGAGAAAAACTTGGCTTTGGAGTCAGTATGGAGTTGGAAGTCTGGCTCTCCCTCTTATTCGTTAAACTTGGGCAAATTACTTCTCTGTCCCTGTAAAATAAGAATTAGAAAAAACTAAGTTTTATTGTGAGGATGACATGAAACAGTACACATACCAGGCTTAGAACAGTGTCTGGTTCAGAAAAATACTCAATAAATAAAAGCTGCTGTTATTAGCTACTATTTTTAATGTATTTATTTTTAATTGAAGGATAATTGCTTTACAATATTATGTTGGTTTCTGCCATGAGTGAGTGAATGAGTGAGTGAAGTCACTCAGTCGTGTCTGACTCTTTGCGACCCCATGGACTGCAGCCCACCAGGCTCCTCCGTCCAATGGGATTCTCCAGGCAGGAATATGGAGTGGGTTGCCGTTTCCTTCTCCAGGGGATCTTGCTGACCCAGGGATCAAACCCAGGTCTCCCACATTGCAGGCAGACGCTTTAACCTCTAAGCCACCAGGGAAGTCATCTATGGTTTCTGCCATCAGATCAGATCAGATCAGATCAGTCGCTCAGTCGTGTCCGACTCTTTGTGACCCCATGAATCACAGCACGCCAGGCCTCCCTGTCCATCAACAACTCCCGGAGTTCACTCAGACCCACGTCCATCGAGTCAGTGATGCCATCCAGCCATCTCATCCTCTGTCATCCCCTTCTCCTCCTGCCCCCAATCCCTCCCAGCATCAGAGTCTTCTCCAATGAGTCAACTCTTCGCATGAGGTGGCCAAAGTACTGGAGTTTCAGCTTTAGCATCATTCCTTTCAAAGAAATCCCAGGCCTGATCTCCTTCAGAATGGACTGGTTGGATCTCCTTGTAGTCCAAGGGACTCTCAAGAGTCTTCTCCAACACCACAGTTCAAAAGCATCAATTCTTCAGCGCTCAGCCTTCTTCACAGTCCAGCTCTGACATCCATACATGACCACAGGAAAGACCATAGCCTTGACTAGGCAAACCTTTGTTGGCAAAGTGATGTCTGTGCTTTTGAATATGCTATCTAGGTTGGTCATAACTTTCCTTCCAATGAGTAAGCGTCTTTTAATTTCATGGCTGCAGTCACCATCTGCAGTGATTTTGGAGCCCAGAAAAATAAAGTCTGACACTGTTTCCACTGTTTCTCCATCTATTTCCCATGTAGTGATGGGACCAGATACCATGATCTTCATTTTCTGAATGTTGAGCTTTAAGCCAACTTTTTCACTCTCCACTTTCACTTTCATCAAGAGGCTTTTTAGTTCCTCTTCACTTTCTGCCATAAGGGTGGTGTCATCTGCATATCTGAGGTTATTGGTATTTCTCCTGGCAATCTTGATTCCAGCTTGTGCTTCTTCCAGCCCAGCGTTTCTCATGATGTACTCTGCATATAAGTTAAATAAACAGGGTGACAATATACAGCCTTGACGTACTCCTTTTCCTATTTGGAACCAGTCTGTTGTTCCATGTCCAGTTCTAACTGTTGCTTCCTGACCTGCAAATGGGTTTCTCAAGAGGCAGATCAGGTGGTCTGGTATTCCCATCTCTTTCAGAATTTTCCACAATTTCTTGTGATCCACACAGTCAAAGGCTTTGGCATAGTCAAGAAAGCAGAAATAGGTGTTTTTCTGGAACTCTTTCCTTTTTCCATGATCCAGTGGATGTTGCCAATTTGATCTCTGGTTCCTCTGCCTTTTCTAAAACCAGATTGCACATCAGGAAGTTCACGGTTCACATATTGCTGAAGCCTGGCTTGGAGAATTTTGAGCATTACTTTACTAGCATGTGAGATGAGTGCAATTGTGCAGTAGTTTGAGCATTCTTTGACATTGCCTTTCTTTGGGATTGGAATGAAAACTGACCTTTTCCAGTCCTGTGGCCACTGCTGAGTTTTCCAAATTTGCTGGCATATTGAGTGCAGCACTTTCACAGCATCATCTTTCAGGATTTGAAATAGCTCAACTGGAATTCCATCACCTCCACTAGCTTTGTTTGTAGTGATGCTTTCCAAGGCCCACTTAACTTTACATTCCAGGATGTCTGGCTCTAGGTGAGTGATCACACCATCGTGATTATCTGGGTCGTGAAGATCTTTTTTGTACAATTCTTCTGTGTATTCTTGCCATCTCTTCTTAATATCTTCTGGTTCTATTAGGTCCATACCATTTCTGTCCTTTATCGAGCCCATCTTTGCATGAAATGTTCCTTTGGTATCTCTGATTTTCTTGAAGAGATGTCTAGTCTTTCCCATTCTGTTGTTTTCCTCTATTTCTTTGCATTAATTGCTGAAGAAGGCTTTCTTATCTCTTCTTGCTATTCTTTGGAACTCTGCATTCAGATGTTTATGTCTTTCCTTTTCTCCTTTGCTTTTTGCTTCTCTTCTTTTCACAGCTATTTGTAAGGCCTCCCCAGACAGCCATTTTGCTTTTTTGCATTTCTTTTCCATGGGGATGGTCTTGATCCCTGTCTCCTGTACCATGTCATGAATTTCATTCCATAGTTCATCTATCTATCAGATCTAGTCCCTTAAATCTATTTCTCACTTCCACTGTATAATCATAAGGGATTTGATTTAGGTCATACCTGAGTGGCTTAGTGGTTTTCCCTAAGGGCTGTAATTTAAAGACTTAAAAAGCAATGTAATACAGTCCACCATTGGGGAAGGGTGATATGGTCTTATCTCTTTAATCTTAAAATTGCTTCCACTTGTCCTTGTAGGTTCTTCTGATAGGTGAGTATTATATAATTTACTGCTGTGTATCGCTTCATTCTGAGACGAAGTGACCACAAAAAGATGGTAGAGCATGTCGTACACGCAACATTCATAAACATGTAAACTATTTAGAGATGAAATTCTGATAAATAGCAGTGAATGGTTATGGGGGATGCTAGTTATCTGTTAGAATGCACAGAAACATAAAAATGTGTTCGTGTTTTTCCTAGTTATTTTTTGATAATGAAATTATTTTTAATATGTCACGAAAACTTTTTTGAATAAGAGATTAGCTACAGAACTGACATCTAAATAGAACTTTTATCTCCTTGCAAACTTGTATTTTATGAAACTGTTCAGTTAAGCATTTTGTGTTATTTAGTATTTACTCTGAAAAAAATTTTAACTTCACCCTTTAAAAAAATCATGTTTACTAAAAATTCACAAAGTACCATGACAAAACATAATAGGGTATTTTAATTTAACAGTTATTAAATATATTGTAAAAATCTTTTAAACCATTTTTGTTGCTGTTGAATAACCAGTGTTTTCTAGTGTCTGTAGTTTTCAGTTTCTTTTAAAGCTTACCAGGTTTATACCTTGAATACTTCTTACCCCATATTTTATATTTCTAACAGGCCAGCAGTTGGGTTGAGATCTGTAAACTTATTTTATGAACATTTATTGTTACACATGCAAAGTAGAAAACACATGTTTCCAAAGACTTTCACCCTTTCTTTGGCTTTTAAAAAAAATAGTCTTTGTAAGGTGAATTATGACAGTTTTCAGAATCAAGTTTTACAGATAGAGGGAAGTTTTTGTCAGCTAAGATTAATAGTAGGTAATAACACTGTGACAGCCTAGAGAGTTGGGAGGTGGGAGGGAGGTTGAAGAGTGAGGGGACATATGTATACCTATGGCTGAAAGGAAAGATATAAACATCTGAATGCAGAGTTCCAAAGAATAGCAAGAAGAGATAAGAAAGCTTTCTTCAGCGATCAATGCAAAGAAATAGAGGAAAACAACAGAATGGGAAAGACTAGAGATCTCTTCAAGAAAATCAGAGATACCAAAGGAACATTTCATGCAAAGATGGGCTCGATAAAGGACAGAAATGGTATGGACCTAGAAGATATTAAGAACCAGAAGATATTAAGAAGAGATGGCAAGAATACACAGAAGAACTGTACAAAAAAGATCTTCATGACCCAGATAGTCACGATGGTGTGATCACTCACCTAGAGCCAGACATCCTGGAATGTGAAGTCAAGTGGACCTTGGAAAGCATCACTACAAACAAAGCTAGTGGAGGTGATGGAATTCCAGTTGAGCTATTTCAAATCCTGAAAGATGATGCTGTGAAAGTGCTGCACTCAATATGCCAGCAAATTTGGAAAACTCAGCAGTGGCCACAGGACTGGAAAAGGTCAGTTTTCATTCCAATCCCAAAGAAAGGCAATGTCAAAGAATGCTCAAACTACTGCACAATTGCACTCATCTCACATGCTAGTAAAGTAATGCTCAAAATTCTCCAAGCCAGGCTTCAGCAATATGTGAACCGTGAACTTCCTGATGTGCAATCTGGTTTTAGAAAAGGCAGAGGAACCAGAGATCAAATTGGCAACATCCACTGGATCATGGAAAAAGGAAAGAGTTCCAGAAAAACACCTATTTCTGCTTTCTTGACTATGCCAAAGCCTTTGACTGTGTGGATCACAAGAAATTGTGGAAAATTCTGAAAGAGATGGGAATACCAGACCACCTGATCTGCCTCTTGAGAAACCCATTTGCAGGTCAGGAAGCAACAGTTAGAACTGGACATGGAACAACAGACTGGTTCCAAATAGGAAAAGGAGTATGTCAAGGCTGTATACTGTCACCCTGTTTATTTAACTTATATGCAGAGTACATCATGAGAAACGCTGGGCTGGAAGAAGCACAAGCTGGAATCAAGATTGCCGGGAGAAATACCAATAACCTCAGATATGCAGATGACACCACCCTTATGGTAGAAAGTGAAGAGGAACTAAAAAGCCTCTTGATGAAAGTGAAAATGGAGAGTGAAAAAGTTGGCTTAAAGCTCAACATTCAGAAAATGAAGATCATGGTATCTGGTCCCATCACTTCATGGGAAATAGATGGGGAAACAGTGGAAACAGTATCAGACTTTATTTTTCTGGGCTCCAAAATCACTGCAGATAGTGACTGCAGCCATGAAATTAAAAGACGCTTACTCCTTGGAAGCAAAGTCATGACCAACCTAGATGGCATATTCAAAAGCAGAGACGTTACTTTGCCAACAAAGGTTTTTCCTGTGGTCATGTATGGATGTGAGAGTTGGACTGTGAAGAAGGCTGAGCGCTGAAGAATTGATGCTTTTGAACTGTGGTGTTGGAGAAGACTCTTGAGAGTCCCTTGGACTGCAAGGAGATCCAACCAGTCCATTCTGAAGGAGATCAGCCCTGGGATTTCTTTGAAAGGAATGATGCTAAAGCTGAAACTCCAGTACTTTGGCCACCTCATGCAAAGAGTTGACTCATTGGAGAAGACTCTGATGCTGGGAGGGATTGGGGGCAGGAGGAGAAGGGGATGACAGAGGATGAGATGGCTGGATGGCATCACTGACTCGATGGACGTGAGCTGAGTGAACTCTGGGAGTTGTTGATGGACAGGGAAGCCTGGCGTGCTGCGATTCATGGGGTCGCAAAGAGTCGGACATGACTGAGAGACTGATCTGATCTGATCTGATTCTCAGATAGTGACACTCCACTCTCAGAAGATTATTGAATGTTTACACAGTACTTTACCATTTTACCTGATTGAAAATAAAACTAAATACTTTCCTCTGGTGGCCATTACCCTGAGAGAGACATAGTGAAACAGTGAAAGGTTAGTCGCTCAGCCGTGTCCGACTCTCTATGACCCCATGGATTGTAGCTCACCAGGCTCCTCTGTCTGCAGAATCCTCAAGGCAAGAATACTGGAGTGGGTAGCCATTCCCTTCTTCAGGGGATCTTCCTGACCCAGGAATAGAATTCAGGTTTCCTACCGCATGAGCCACCAGGGAAGCCTCTAACCCAAAAAGCAGTTCTAAGTATGATCCCAGACTATGCATTATCCTTAAAAGAATGGAAACACCAGAAAAAATAGTCAACTCTTTAGAAGGAAAAATGTAAACAATATTAAAGAAGAAAATAAGGAATACCATTACAAAGAATTTTTCTAAATGACGTTAAATCAGAAAAACATCACAAGCGGAAATGCATCTTTCCTCACATTTATTTCCTTATTCAGCTGGACAGAGATTTTCCACCCCAGTTAGAAGATATTCAAAATAGTCCCTGAAATGACTAAGTATAACACAATATCCTATACTTATGACAATCATATTACTGAGAGAAAATCTGGACTTAATTTAACCCAGTTCAACTCAACCAAAAATGCCTTCTGCGTCCTAACACTCAAGCTCAGAGATACCAAGATAAGCAGAATAAAGTCCTTGCTTGAGGAATGCTTTGTCCACTGGGGAAGAAGAAAACTATTTTCATATGAAGCAGTAAGAGCTACAAACAAAATGTGTACCAAGTGTATAAAACACCTGGAAACACAAAAAAGTGACCAATAATTCCACCCCAGGAATGCAGAGTATGGTGAGCACAAAGAAGGGGTGGCATTCAAACTGGATCTTACAAAATAAGGAAAAGAGCCCAACAGTAACAAACATTCGAAGCTAAGAAAATGGTCATTTTAACCTTAAGTATCAATAATGATCCGTCTGATACCACTAGAATAGAGTACTGTTTCAGGTTGTTCAATAGCCACAAACAAAAAAATCACAATGTTGACAGGCTCTTTTGGTTTTATGATACTGCCCTTTAGAAACAAAAGGGAGCTGGCTAGTAATATATTCGGTTGAATAATCAGTAAGAAACTATAAAGATAGTAAATGCTTTAATTACAAACAACAGCAAAACTGGCTGTAAAAGCAGAGGGAAATGATCCAATAAAATGGAGAATTTTAAGCTAGTGTACAGAGATCTGATAACAATTAAAAAGCCATTATTCCATTTAGTAGTTGTTGTACGGTTGCTAAGTCATGTCCAACTCTTTGCAACCCCCTGGACTGCAACACACTAGGCTCCTCTGTCCTCCACCATCTCCCAGAGTTTGCTCAAACTCGTGTCCATTGAGTCAGTGATTCCATCCAACTAACTCACCCTCTGCCGACCCCGTCTCCTTTTGCCTTCAGTCTTTCCCAGCATCAGGGTCTTTTCCAATGAGTTGGCTCATTATTCTATGGTCATTCTTTAGAAAGGCTCTTGAGTACTAGATAGGATAAACTATTTAAAGTCAAGAGCATGAGGTTCTTTATTTGCTCGCTATATGTACTTGAACACCTGAAGATCAAAACAGGCTTTTCTGTAAAATAATGGCCTCTTCCTTCCTCTGTATTTTTGGTCTACTTTAGTCTGTGATTGGCTATATCCTAAGAAGTGAGATAAACCTAATTGCCAAGACTACAACCAATTTACTCAGAAAAAAGTTAATTTGCCTTCTGATAGGGACTTTGGATACATAAATGGTAATTCAAATTACATAGCTTAATTCAAAATCTAGGTTTCCTTAATTTTCCTTAAAGTCTTAAGCCTATAGCCCATTTGAGCTTCCTTAGCTCAGAAGTATGGGTTTAAGTATTCTTCCACTAGAAAGGTAAGCTACTAGCCAGCACCCTATAAGAGTAGACTTACTTCACTTGAGGGAAGCAACTTATCCCTCATCAGTATCATCATTTGTCGCTCAACCGTGTCCAACTCTTTGCAATCCCATGGACTGTAGCCTACCAGGCTCCTCTGTCCATGGGATTCTCCAGGCAAGAATAATGGAGTGGGTAGCCATTTCCTTCTCTGTGGGATCTTCCCAACCCAGGGATTGAACCCAGGTCTCCCACATTGGGGGCAGATTCTTTACCGTCTGAACCTCCAGGGAAGCCCTGGAAGAGCGCTGACTTACTTCACTTGAGGGGAGCAACTTATCCCTAAAGCTATTAGGACTGGACAGGATTCTGTGTACAAGAAATGAACACAAACCAAACAGAATGACAAATAATTCACTTAAAGTCGTCTATTTAGAGGACTTATCTCCTTTCATGTAATTCCACCAGTCTGGTTCATCTCTATAAATCTTAGGGGCTGAGAGAAAAGGAGAGAGTAGCCCTAGAAATGGAGACAACCACGCCCACCCTTATTTATATCTGCTTCAATTCACTATACTGACACACAAGTGACCTAGAGATTTCCTGAGTGTTTTCCATGAAACACATCAATTCTCATCCTCAAAGAGGTACATCGAACAAACACTTAAACTGGCATTGTTTCAAAAACGTTTCATTATGTAAAAGACCAAAAAAGTCAAACCGTCATTTTATACCTGAGGAAATGAAGTGCAGAAGTGAGTTAAAGATGATGTCAAGTTCTATCCAGCTGAAATAGTTAATTTTAAGCTCTTAGAATCCAAAGAGCTGGCTCTTTGGCTGCCTAGGGAATTTTGCAATCTACCTTCCCTCAGTTTGCACTTGAAGCCTTCCCCAAACACTGGGGGCAGGGATAGGGGGAAAGACCAGGCAAATGATCAAATCAGGAAAAACAGAAAAGAATGACTGGAGACTGGCCAAAATTAGCCTATCTACAACACCATCTGTCTCAAGATTATCAAGAACCTTATCTGGGTGCAGTCGTTTCTCTTTCATTCTGAATAGAGGAAATAAAATGTAATAGCAAGAAAATAAACCCCAAAACTAGGGGGTGGGGGCCGACAGCTAAGTTCTCCTTCACTGCTCTAGCAAATCAACCAACCAGAGCTTTCAAGTCAAGTAGTAGAACGGGTCAGCAAGTGTCTTGGGGGCCAATGCTCCTCTCTGTGACCTCCAGTAAGTTACTCAACCTTTCACACCTGTCTCCTCACTTGAAAACCACCTGCCTGGTAAGGTTGTTGTGAGGATTGGGAATAATAAGGGATCAAATCCTTGGAAACCCTCCTACATACGGTAACTGCTATGATATATACAAAAGGTTGATTTGTACCTTTCATACTTTCCAACTCATACCACGTAATTCTTTGTCTAGATTACACACAAGAATTACAGGTAAACTCGAAATGCTCTCGCGATTTCCTTAAAGAACTCTATTCTCTCAGATCTCCTAAAAGGAAAGATCTCTGCGGTGATTAGGAAAAAGGACGGGCAACCTCGACGGAGAGGGGCTACCGAGCCCCTCCAGAGAACCGCCCCCTGGACTGTCAGCTTTCTGAGGGCAGGGACCGTCCTGCTTAACTCACCACTGTGACCTAGTTTTCCTAACGCAAACTAATGTTGTAGAGTGAGGCATCTCATGACAGCTTACACGACACCCAAACAGACCCACGAGACTGTGCCGCACAATATTGATTCACACATAAACATTAAAAGTTGAATATTACAGGTTAATTGTAATACTAAGAAATTTTTTTAAAGGTGTTGTAAATCGAGTGCTTATGAGGTAATCAGAATGCAGCCATGCCTATAATGACAAGGAACCAAAAACACCAGAGATGTCAACAGGGACTGAAACTCTGGCAGGACTTTCTACGGAAACTAGCGCGACCGGGATTCGAACCCAGAACTTGCCCGGAAGAAGGGTCAGAGGGCACTTCAGAGAAGAGGCGGCCTTTAAGGCCAGGCGCACCTCACCCGAACTTTCTGGTGGGCGCCGGCCCGACCCCGACTGCGGGCGCCTCGACCCAGCTTCCCCTCTCCCCGGGCAGCGGAGCGGATCTCGACGCGGGAGCGCGCTCGGAGGGACGAGGGTCGCCGGCCCTTTGTCCCCCGCGGAGGGGCAGGGGCCCGGCGAGCGCTCCCTCCCCTCAGGAAATAATGACAGATCTCGAGCCCTAGCTCGCGCCCGCCCCGCCCGCCACGGCCGCAGGCGGCGCCCGATCCGCAGCCTCCGGCTGAGGGGCCCGGCCGCGCCCCCTCACTGGCACCCCTCCACCCGCCCAGGGCGACCCCCGCCCCCGCCGCCAGCCTCACCCGGTCGGAGCTGGAGGCCGCCGTCGCGGCGGCTGCACCACAGCGCGCGCTCGCCCTGCTGCAGGATGTAGTGGTCCTTAGCTTGGAAGAGCTCCATGCCGGCCCCGGACGCCGAGGGAGGCGGCGGCGGCTCGCGCGGGCAGTCTTAGTCGGCCGGGGCCGCCTGAGCCCGCGCGCTTCAGGGAGCGGCGGCCGAGGAAGCGCTCGGGCTGCCGGACCCGCGGGAGGAGAACGCGCCCCGGCGTCGGCGGCGGCGGCGGCCTTGGAGGCCTCTCCCCGGCTCCGCCCCTCTCCAGGCCCCGCCCCCGGCACCTCCCCTGGCTCCTCCTCGCCCCCCACCCCTTCCCGGCCACTCCCCCAACTTCCCTCAGGCTCCGCCCCCTCCCCGTTTCCTCCCCGCCCCTTTCGCCTAGTTCACCCTTCGGTTCCTCTTGCTGCCCTTTCCCGCGGCCTTCTTCACTAGCTTCTTCTGGCTTTCTCCTCCTGGTTCCTCCCTCGAGGCTCTTCCTCCTGCCTCTTCTCTCCCCTCCGGGCAGCCCCCTTCTCCTACAGCTCCTCTCAAGCCTCGGGCCTGGCGGGCCGTCTTTTCCTCCCCTGGCTGATATGATCAGAACCTCGGGCCTGGTTGAGGGCGCAGCTGCTCTGCGGCCTTTGGGGCAGAAGCCCCCTCCTGGGACCTCCTCTCCTTCCTATGCTGGCAGGTTATTTGTTACTTTCACCAGCTCTGAGAAAAGCCAGGCCGAATCCCCAAATACAGCCCGAAATCCCCTCATTCGCGGGCCTGAGCTGCCCGCAGAGACTTAGGAGAGCTGGGAAATGCGACCCATGGGGCTGGCTGCAGGGGTCTATCCAGAACCAGACTCTCCTCCTCCGAGCGGGAGCGTCTTCTCTTTTGGAATTTCCTCTTAGAACCTTATGACATTTGACAACAGCAAATATTCAGTAAATGCAAATCAACAAGAAGCATGTAACAATAGAAATTAAGTATTAGAAGCTCTTGCTGCTGCTAAGTCGCTTCAGTTGTGTGTGACTCTGTGCCACCCCATAGACAGCAGCCTACCAGGCTCCTCTGTCCCTGGGATTCTCCAGGCAAGAATACTGCACGGGGCCCTAGTAACGAGGCGGAAGAGGGCAAAGTTCATAAGCTATCATGTCCCGAATTAAGAAGGATGCATGTGAGAAGACAATGTCAAGGAAATAAAAGAGGTCTATTTTGACAGGGATGAGATGTCTGGAGAACATCTTGTGGAAGATGGAGACCCTCCCAAATATCTTTGATCTCTCTTGAAAGGCCAGGTGGTCTATTGAACAGAATGGGGCTTGGGAGTCAGGTCCCCAGTTCCATGTCCCACTCTAGGGGTGATCTAGCTGTGTGATCTTGGGAAGGTGTCTTGGTCTCAGATGGTGCCGAACTAAAAGATAGTTTTATGAGTCAGTGAGTCTTTCTAGGCCTATCTCCTGCCTTTTCTAATGCCTTAGAAAGGAAGAAGGAAAAAACAAGTAAAACAAACAAAAGGTAGAAGAGAAAGGCAGTTCTTTTAACCTTCTGCTAGATAAAAGTGAGAGGCCCCAAAAGTAGGAAGGAGTTCCAGATTACTAATTATTCCAGTCCACACTGATTTCTCTGTTGAATTTTCATAGCACAGAAAGTCCCAGGATGACAAACTCTCCTGGAATCTCCTGTAAGTACTATGCCTTTTGGACTGCCCAAACAGCTCAGCCTGCAGGTCAAAAGGAGTGATTACTATGGCAAATGAGATGAGTTGGACAAAGAAGATAATGGCAGTAAGATGGTGAAGATTTGGTGGAACCATCAGTGTCAGATTTATTATTGAATTCAGTCATGTGTGGACTTTCCTTAGCAACAAGGAATAGATAGTGAGAAAGTCTTAAGAAGGCAGGATGTTCTGCAAATTACTTCATTATTTTTTTAATCATATTGCCAGATGTGAAGAAAATAATGCTACTGTAATCATTTTGAGTCAACTGATTAATTGATTGAAACTTACCCTGATGTTTTAAATCAGTGATTCCAGCACTGGCTACTTATTAGAATCACCTAAGAAGTTTTTCAAATTTACCAATGGATCTCAGAACAATTAAAGCAGAATTTAGTTGAGATGGGCTCTGCTGCTGCTGCTGCATTGCTTCAGTTGTGTCCAACTCTGTGCGACCCCATAGACTGCAGCCCACTAGGCTCCTCTGTCCCTGGGATTCTCCACGCAAGAATACTGGAATGGGTTGCCATTTCCTTCTCCAATGCATGAAAGTGAAAAGTGAAGGTGAAGTTGCTCAGTTGTGTCTGACTCTTAGTGACCCCATGGACTGGGGCCTACCAGGCTTCTCTGTCCATGGGGTTTTCCAGGCAAGAGTACTGCCTTCCCCGGAGATGGGCTCTGGCAATAGTATTTTCTTTCTCTAAGCTCCCTAGAGTATTCTGATGTGTAGCCAAGATTAAGCACCACTGTTTTAAATGAAATTAATTGGAAAAATCTGCCTGACAGCAGCTTAGTAGAACACACCTGTCAGTCATCAACTAATACCCAGGAATGGGGTTTATGACCTGTATGTAAATCCAGGTTTAACAAGCAGAGCTCTTAAGAGAGAGAGACGCTGAAGATGCTCCTGGAATCTATCTGACGCAGATGCACATGGCTCTCTTCTTCTCACTCTGAAAGCATGCTTGACTTTGGGGTAGCTGGAGCCTGGGCCTGGCAGCAGGGCCTGGCCAAGCAGAGTGAGTGGAAAGAGTAAACACTGTGTCTCTCGTCCCTCAGTTTCCGGCCACAGATGCCTTGCCTTGTCCATTAGAGACTTCCTGAACTTCGGATACTTCTTACCTGCCAGGTGCTCCTAACTCTACCAGACCTGGCTGGTCTCCCCATCCTTCATCACTCTCCTCCAACTTCCTAATTTAAGACCTTCCTGCCCTTGAAGGATGCCACCCAGTTTATGGTAGAAGGTTCATATGATGCTGTTTTTTAAATATGAATGACCATCATGTATATTATGTATCTTTACATATATCATACATTTATACTAATTTAAGTATGTCCACGCTAAAGCTGAAACTCCAGTACTTTGGCCACCTCATGCGAAGAGTTGACTCATTGGAGAAGACTCTGATGCTCGGAGGGATTGAGGGCAAGAGGAGAAGGGGACGACAGAGGATGAGATGGCTGGATGGCATCACTGACTCAATGGATGTGAGTCTCAGTGACCTCCGGGAGTTGGTGATAGACAGGGAGGCCTGGCGTGCTGCGATTCATGGGGTCGCAAAGGGTTGGACACGACTGAGCGACTGATCTGATCTGATCTGAAGTATGTCCACTAGGAAGTTAGGTTCTAGCCTGTTCTGTATTATAGCGTCGGTTTCCTTACTTTTTAAAAGAGATGATCACTGAGTGTTCTTCTAGCCTTAAAATCAGTGAATGTGAAGACATGTGTCCACATAATTAAACTTACACAAATAATAATGGTAAGTGACTCAACTCTGATTATTGATTTGTCTTTCATTCTCACATTTACTGTTTCTGAGATTTGGGGGTTCTCATTAGATTCTAGTGTCCTATGGTGAAATTTGGCTTTTAACATCATCTTCTGTCTACTTGTCTACAGTCTTGTATGCTGTTTGTCTACAAGAACATTCTTCAGTCTTATTTGTACATGAGAAATCTTCCAGAGAAGATATATATATTTTAAATGTATATTCTGCCTGCCAGGAGACTGCTGATTTCTTCAGTTAGCAGTTGGGACCATTAAGAGTCTAAGATACTCACAAGCCAAGTTTTCACATTTAACCAATCATCACCAATGTTTCCTGGATTTGACTGCCATATCTCCTCCCATAACTTTATGAAGGACAACTGGAAATTGTAACAACCATTTTGGAACTTTAACATATGTAATAAAAGACGCTTACTCCTTGGAAGGAAAGTTACGACCAACCTAGATAGCAAATTCAAAAGCAGAGACATTACTTTGCCAACAAAGGTCCATCTAGTCAAGGCTATGGTTTTTCCAGTGGTCATGTATGGATGTGAGAGTTGGACTGTGAAGAAAGCTGAGTGCCGAAGAATTGATGCTTTTGAACTGTGGTGTTGGAGAAGACTCTTGAGAGTCCCTTGGACTGCAAGGAGACTCTTGAGAGTCCCTTGGACTGCAAGGAGATCCAACCAGTCAATTCTAAAGGAGATCAGTCCTGGGTGTTGATTGGAAGGAATGATGCTAAAGCTGAAACTCCAATACATTGGCCACCTCATGTGAAGAGTTGACTCATTGGAAAAGACTCTGATGCTGGGAGGGATTGGGGGCAGGAGGAGAAGGGGACAACAGAGGATGAGATGGCTGGATGGCATCACTGACTCGATGGACATGAGTTTGGGTGAACTCCGGAGTTAGTGATGGACAGCACCGCCTGATGTGCTGCAATTCATGGGGTTGCAAAAGTCGGACACGACTGAACTGAATATTGTTCATTTGAGAAGCACCGGAAGAAAGTCCCTGAAATCCCTCTGGAAACAGTTAACATTGGTCTAAATGAGAGATACTTTTGTTTAATAGAGAAGATCATCTCTCCTCCATTGTTATACTTTGGGGGTTAATAAGTTCTGTCTTTTTAGTTGCACAGTCTGACCAGTGATGATGCTTTTGCGGTGTGTGTGTGTGTGTGTGTGTGTGTGTGTGTGTGTGTGTGTGAAAGAGAGAGGAGTTGGGGAGGGGGCGGGGAATGAAATGTGTTTTCGGTATCTAGTCTTTCTCCTTCCAGAGGAAAGATAATTAGCCTTTACAGTGATAATTTCATATTTGTCAAAAACAGCTGTCTCTCACTTCCTCTCTGTTATGCATTTATTTTTCAATTTTAAAAATAGCTTAAAAATTAGAGAGTTCTGCTGCTGCTGCTGCTAAGTCACTTCAGTCGTGTCCGACTCTGTGCAATCCTATAGACAGCAGCCCACCAGGCTCTTCCGTCCCCGGGATTCTCCAGGCAGAATACTGGAGTGGGTTGCCATTTCCTTCTCCAATGCATGAAAGTGAAAAGTAAAAGTGAAGTTGCTCAGTCGTGTCCGACTCTCAGCGACCCCATGGACTGGAGCCTACCAGGCTCCTCCATTCATGGGATTTTCCAGGCAAGAGTGTGAGAGTTCTAAATAAGCTAATTTTAAAAAAATGGATACTGTTAAATAGAAAAGGTCCAAGTTGCAGAAAGACTTGAATGTATCCCATTTGGGCTTTTATTGGAGAGAGTGGGAGAGATATTATGTTTTTCTAAGCCCAGGAAGTGTGATTACCTCTGAGGAATAGGAATAGGGGTTGGGGGGGGGGACACTCAGGAATGGCCTGAAGGAGAATAGAAACTTAATTTTCACTTTATATTTCTGTATATTGTTTTGATTTTTTTTAATGTTTTAAAAAAATTTTTAATTAAAATACAGAGTTAAATATGTCTGTGTCTAAAACGTATTCTTCCACCGCACACAAAAACATATTTTTAGGTAACTTATTACCTAAGGATTTAGAACCTTTTGCCTTGACAAGTCAGGAATCCAGGGCATAGCTCTTTTTATCCTACACACGCTACTTAATATTTTTGAGTTTTCCTAACACCTTAAATTCTGTCAAAGTGAGCTGTAGTTAAATATATAAGCCATTTTTCTGCCCTGTATCCACTTTTAAATAGAATATAAGGAAGAGTTTTTCCTTTAGCACCTTTTCTTAAACCACAGCAATAGCTGTGGCTTGTCCATCCTCTGCCAATTGTAATTCTCAAGCTGATGGCCTGTTGGGGCCTTTACATTGTAAATCAGTAACAGCTGTCCATAATGCCTTCTGTTAGATAGTCACTTTAAAGGTTTTTCAGAGAAGGCTTTGTGCTGCACGGGAAAGCAATGGCGACAGGGCTGGGGGTGGGGTGGAGGTGGAATTGTGTGTGTGCTTAGTCTCTCACTCGTGTCCGACTCTGAGACCCCATGGACTATAGACTGTAGAAATTTGGTACACCTTTGGAAAAGCTGCCCAGTGCATTTTCAACCCCTTGTTTCTTCTGCTGGTTAAATAGTAACCGTTCACAGTGTTTCACCTTTTCATGAGAGTAGCACTAGTGACGAGGAAATTGAGGGTTTGGATTTTCCTAATACTACTCCATTCTTTACCCTGAATTTTACATCAATTCTTCAAAGAGCCTGCAGAAACACAGTGAAGGGTGTGTGTTGGGGGAAAGGGTGTTTGGGCTGCTCCCAACTGGATAAGCTTAGGGAGTGAGGGGTATGTAGGGTTGGAGAGTGGGGGCAGCGAATCATACAATGTGATTTGCAGAGTCTCCAAGGTAATGTTTTTAATGAGGCCCATGTCTTCCCTGGTGCTCAGATGGTAAAGAATGTGCCTGCAATGCAGGCAACTCGGGCTTGATCCCTGGGTCAGGACAATCCCCTGGAGAAGGGAATGGCAACCCGCTCTTCTTGCCTGCAAAATTCCATGGGCAGAGGAGCCTGGTGGACTCCAGAGTCTGTGGGCTTGCAAAGAGTAGGACACGACTGAGCAACTGAGCATGCTCGCATGGTGACTCAGGCTTATTTCCCATAGAGAGGTCTGGCCCTCCTTGGAGGGTGGGAGAGGGGGAAAATAGAAGGCTAAACTGGCTAGCTCTCCAGCTATGGGAAAAAGGGGACAGGCTGGGGACACTCAGACACTAACCAGTCTATGCCATCACTTCTGCATGGGCCTATTTCTCCCTTGGGATTCTGTAAAACTATTTTTATTTTGGATGGGAAAAAATCATAGCCCATAGCAATTTTATCTGGGGCTCTTACATTTAAAGGCCACTGACTAATATCTGGACTTTCTTTCTGTTGTGATTTCAAGTTTGGAAATCTGTCTCAGGGGAGGAGACCAAGCTTCGGGGAACTCTGCCTGCAGAGATGGACAAGCTCTGGATCTGAAGGCATTCCCTAAAGCAACACCAGCCCCTTGATTTCTGCCGACCTGGCCTATTTGGAGCAAATTACTTACTGTTCTGCCTGTTGAGCTTGGAGCTGAGAAGTCCAAAGGGATGGAGAGAGACAGAAAGGAAGGATCCGTGTCAGGAGGCAGGCAGTTTAGATGAACTCTCTTGCCTTGTTCTCTCTACCCTCACCCCCATCCTAGCCCCAACAGATAGCTAGCAGAGCCCTAGGTCCCGGCCCACTACCCCTATTAATGGAAGCCTGATGAACTTGGGCAAATCTCCCAGCTCTCCAAGTCAATTTCCCTTATGTAGACTGGAGATAAAATATAAAACTGTCATAAGACAAATTGAGAGTAACACGGAAGCATATACATTACCATATGTAAACAGATGGCCAGTGGGAATTTGCTGTATGAAGCAGGGAGCTCAAATCTGATGCTCTATGACAACATAGAGGGGTGGGGTGGGGTGGGAGGTAGGAGGGAGGGGACATATATACTTGTGGCTGATTCCTATTGCTGTATGACAGAAGCCAACAGAATATTGTAAAGCAATTATCCTCAAATTAAAAATAAATTAATAAAAAATATATATATATAACTTTCTTCACAAGTTTATGGTCAGGATTAAGGGAATTCGTCTTTGAAACGATGTCCTAAGCTATAAAGTGTTAAAGAATTCTTATTGTATAACTTTTAAAAAATGTACTTTATGTGTAAAGTTTTTCCTTCTAGACCTCAACCTGAGATTTCTAACATATTACATATATTTTAACACATATGCTATACCTACTATGTATATATTAACATACATGTGTCTGTGCTCAGTCATGGCCGACTCTGCCACCCCACGGACCGTAGCTCTACTACCAAGCTCCTCTGTCCATGAGAATATACAGGCAAGAATACTGGAGTGGGTTCCCATTTCCTTCCCCAGGGGATCTTCCCAACTCAGAGATGGAACCAAGTCTCCTGTGTCTCCTGCTTTGGCAGGCAGATTCTTTACCACTGCACCACCTGTGAAGCCCATATATTAATATATACTAAAGACAAAATATATTAGTATGTATGATTCAGTTATATATATATATATATATATATATATATATATAGGATTGATGTCAGGTTGGTTTATCAGTTACCAGGCAAACCAATGGCTGCGGCAGGGGCAAGCATGTAGACAGTTCCAATTAAGTCCTAAAATTAAGAGGATTGGATAATCACATGAGAGAAGCAGGACCTAATCAAGCAGGACATGTACAGGGAGCAAGAGAACAGCCATCTATCATGACCTAACCGTACAGTTCCCCACCAGAGACAGAGGATCTGCCCTGGGGCTAATAAAACTTAAGCTTCAAGACTTTTGTTTGTTTTAATATTCCATTTAAGTTATTCCAAAATAATGGCTCTGTTTCCTTGTACTGTATAACATATCTTGGTTGCTTACTTATTTTACATTAACCCTCAGGACTTTGGGGGCTTTCCTGGTGGCTCAGATGGTAAAGCATCTGCCTGCAATTCAGGAGACCGGGATTCGATCCCTGGGTTGAAAAGATCCCTTAGAGAAGGAAATGGCAACCCACTCCAATACCCTTGCTGGAAAATCCCATGGACAGAGGAGCCTGGTAGGCTACAGTCCATGGGGTTTCAAAGAGTCGGACATGACTGAGTGACTTCACTTTCACTTTTCAGGACTATTGGATTTCATCCAAAGCCCTCTGCATAATTCTGTATTCATTATTTTGTATTCTTCTTTATAAAGAGGAACCTCCGTATGTTGAAAAGCTTTCGGTGCCACAAACCATGATCCCAACACTAGCATAAAAGACTGTTCTATGCTCTACATCCCACGAGAATTTGGGGCCTGCTCTTGTCGTCTCTTGATTTGCCTTTCCCCCTTTGGTCATTCTCTGGCGTCACTGTAGCCCCTCCCCTCTTTCTAAATTCGGATATACCTTCTGTTACCCCTAAATCTCCCTCTCTCTCTTTTTTTTCCTGTTTTTTGGCTATGCCATGTGGCATGCAGGATCTTAGTTCCCCAAGTCCAGCAAAGTCCCACCCTTAATTCTCTAATCCACTAACAGTTGTGTAGCTGTTAACACACACACACACTTCTATCAAGAGATAAATTTAGAGATCGGAAACAGTATGTTCAAGGATAGCACCATTCATCCCAAATGACTCAGAGAGAGCTATTCCCAGTTAAATGTGGAGCCCTTATCGTGAAAATAGAGCTAGGAAGAAGTCTTTCATTCAATAATGCTAGGGTTGCAGATGTTCCGGGAGTGGATCCCAAAGTACTATTAATAGGAAGAAATTGTTTTCATCTTGTGATATTAGACTAGACTGTCTTTGGAAGAAACATAACACTCCATGTACCAAGTGTTCTTCACTCTGTGGAATTCAGAAGGAACCTGGTCACACAACACCTGGTCAAGGAAATCCCTGGAAGCAAGCAAGGCACCAGGTCCTCCCCTGGTTCACAGGCACCCCGGCTCACTCCCCACCAGCCCCCCAAACACACCCCAGAGCCAATAGAAGAACATTCTAAGTCACAACAGGATGAAACCTGAAGTGATGGGTATTTGGGGAGATAGTATAGGTTCTAATCTGTTGAAAGGGTTGAAATTTTCAAGACTGGAGCTGGGAGACATCAGAGAGGAGGGGAATTAAAGGAAGACAGGGGACTTCCCTGGTGATCCAGTGGATAAGACTCCATTTTCCCAACACAGGGGGCCTTGGTTCAATCCCTGGTCAGGGAAGTAGATCCCAGGTGCTGCGGCTAAGAGTTTGAATCCCGCAACTAACGATCCTGCGTGACACAACAATGACTCAGTTCAGCCAAAAGAAACAAATAAATATAAAAAGTAAAGAAAGAAAGGCAGGCAACACACTCTCAAAAATGGGAGATTTGGAAAGGAGGAAATAGGTAGTGTCCATTAAGAGCATTCTCTGAAGGCCTAAACTGAGAGGCCTTGCCCTATCCACCCCAACCTTGAGTGGCAGAAGGACTAGACTAAGTTAGATGAAGGCAAGGCTTCCAACCCTACTGCTGGACCGCTTTAGGTGGCTTATCCGACATTTCTGTAAAAGCTCAGTCTAAACCCCTGTAGCCAGCTATACCGATATCAGATGTCAGAGCCTAATCCCTGGAACCTGCAAATGTTACTGTATACGGAAGAGTGTCTTTTAAAGTATGATAGGATATCTTGAGATGTAATTAAGGCTCCTACCCTGGTCACATTTAGGTGGTTAGATAGCATCACTGACTCAATGCATCTGAATCTGAGCAAACTCCGGGAAATAGTGGAGGACAAAGGAGCCTCTCAGACTGCAGTCCATGGGACTGCAAAGAGTTGTGGCTGAATAACAACAAATGCAATCGCGTGTATCCTTCCCAAAAGGGAAGTCCCATGATGAGAACTTTTAAGATCTACCTCAACCTCCTTCTTGATAGGATACATGTGATTGCATTTGTTGTGGTATAGCTGGCCACGGGGGTTTAGACTGAGCTTTTACAGAAATGTCGGATAAGCAACCTAAAGCGGTCCAGCAGTAGGGCTGGAAGCCTTGCCTTCATCTAACTTGGTCTAGTCTTCCTGCCACTCAAGGTTGGGGTGGGTAGGGCAAGGCCTCTCAGTTTAGGCCTTCAGGGAATACTCTGAATGGACACTACCTGTCTCCTCCTTTCCATCTCTCCCATTTTTGAGGGTCTGTCGCCTGCCTTCCACCTGCCAAGGCAGAGGATGGGCTTCCCTGATAGCTCTGCTGGCAAAGAATCCTCCTGCAATGTGGAAGACCTGGGTTCAATTCCTGGGTCAGGAAGATCCCCTGGAGAAGGGATAGGCTACCCACGCCAGTATTCTTGGGCTTCCCTGGTGGCTCAGCTGGCAAAGAATCCGCCTGCAATGCGGGAGACCTGCGTTCAATCCCTGGGTTGGGAAGATCCCCTGGAGAAGGGAAAGGCTACCCACACCTGTATTCTGGTCTGGAGAATTCCATGGACTGTATAGTCCACAGGGTCACAAAGAGTCTGGATACAACTAAGCGACTTTCACTTTTACTTTCACAGTGCAGAGGACATGGATTCTATTCCTGAGTCAGGAAGATCCCCTGGAGAAGGAAATGACAACCCACTCCAGTATTCTTGCCTGGGAAATCCCATAGACAGAGGAGCCTGGCAGGCTACAGTTCACAGTTGCAAAAGAGTCGAACACAACTTAGTGACTGAGCACACACACATATTCAACCCAATACAATGGCCAGACCCTTCCCACTCAGTGGCAGAATGACAGAGAGCTCTAGCAATCACCTAGCCTAATAAAGAAAGCTGAGAGCTGAAGAGTTGATGCTTTTGAACTGTGGTGTTAGAGAAGACTCTTGAGAGTCCCTTGGACTGCAAGGAGATCAAACCTTGCAGTCCAAGCTTTGAGGACTTGTATCCTAAAGGAGACAAGTCCTCAATATTCATTGGAAGGACTGATGCTGAAGCTGAAACTCCAGTACTTTGGCCACCTGATGCAAAGAATTGACTCACTGGAAAAGACCCTGATGCTGGGAAAGATTGAAGGCAGGAAGAGAAGGGGATGACAGAGGATGAGATGGTTGGATGGCGTCACCGACCTGAAGGACATGAGTTTGAGCAAGCTCTGGGAGTTGGTGATGGACAAGAAGGCCTGGCGTGCTGCAGTCCATGGGGCCGCAAAGAGTTGGACATAACTGAGGGACTGAATTGAACTGAACTGAATGAAGCCTCAGCGAGCTGCCGCAGTTTGCCATATGATCAGGCAGCACATTTCAACATCAGGCTTCACAGAAACCAACCTTGGATTTTCTAATCCAGCATAATTCCCACCACACCGCCTAGCCTCTCTCTAATTCCCTACCTAGGGACTATGCTATTTCATTCACAACCTACTTCAAATATACACCTCACTCATCTTTACACAGTTGCTTTCGGCAGAAAAGACAAGCATATCATACACTAAACATTAAAACCAGGGCTTCATATTTCAAATTTACATCTGAAAGATGTAAGAAAACAGTACAGTCCCAAACTCTTCCATTTCTGTACCTTTTGCTAAATGATAATTCTTCTCATAAAGGGAAAGATTTCTCTCAAAAGTTAGCAGATTTTACATCCAAAAGCAGCTATTCTATATGAGAATATAGAAGATTCTTTATGCTAGAAGTGCAATAATCACCTCCCAGTTTGTGAAGCATTCTGATTCTAAAAGTCTTTAAAAAAATTTTTACTTGTTCCCAGTTTTTTGAGGAATCTCCATACTGGCAAAAGCAATACAATATTGTAAAGTTAAGCAAAATAAAATTTAATTAAAAAAATTTTCCTTGTGTTTTGGCTGTGCTTGGTCTTTGTTGATGCACAGGCTTTCTCTAGTTGTGGGGAGCGAGGGCTACTCTTCATTGCTTAGGCTTCTCACCACAGTGGCTTCTCTTGTTCCAGAGCACAGGCTCAAGGACATGTGGGCTTCAGTATTTGTGGCACGTGGGCCCAGCAGTTGTGGTTCCCAGGCTCTAGAGCACAGGCTCAATAGTCGGGACATGGGCTTAGTCCTTCTGAGGCCTGTGGGATCTTCCCAGATCAGGAATCAAACACATGTCCCATGCATTGGCAGGTAGATCCTTTACCACTGAGTCACCAGGGGAAGCCCCTAAAATTCTTTACACGTGTTATCTTATTTGAGACAATGGATACCCTCAAGGTGTCCTCACGGAACATCAATCTGCAGTTTTCATTTACCATATTTACATGATGAAAGGAAGGGGAGAGCTATTTCTGAGGGTCTGTGCTAGACACTTACCCTCATATACAATACACACTACAGGTGTGAAGTTTCTCACTGGGACCTGTAGGATACTTTCAAGCCATCAAGCACTTGTCAATCGCTGTGCTTGTCTCTGCCCTACTCACCTTCTGTATCCGTTTCCTGGTGCTACTGTAATCAGGTCCCACAAATTAGGAGGTTTAAAACAATAGAAATCCATCTCTCCTGATGTTAGGAGTCCAAAATTCAGATGTTGGCAGGTCTACATGCTGTCCGGAGGCTTGGAAGTGCATCCTTCCTTGGGCCTTCGAAGCTTCTGGTGACTTCTGGCAATCCTTGACATTTCTTGGCTTGCAGCTACAGGACTCCAAGTCTCTGCCCCTGCTGTCACATGGCCTTTCCCGCTCCACTTCTTTGTGTCTCTCTTGGTTCTTCTCTTCTTATAAGGACTCCAGTCGTATGGGATTTAGGGCCCATTGTAACTCACTATGACATCATCTTAACAACTAGTTATATCTGCCAAAAGTTCTGTTTCCAAATAAGGTCACGTTCACAGGTTCCTCCTGGGTGTGAATTTGGAGGAGAGAGGGACGCTGTTGAACCAAGTGCACTTACCCAAGGAAGATTTACAGGTCTCTTTGGGACGGCTTGATTTTCTTTTACTGTCCCTTTTAATATACTGATTCCTCATATCACTAAGAAAGAGCTATACAGAGAGTAACAGAAGCCTGTACAAATTAATTGTATTGTTTCCTTCTATTTTTAGAAAGTCGAGATTTACTTACTCCTTAAGAAAGTCATCAGTCATCAGGGACTCGAGTATGACAGCAACCAATTCATTGTTTAGTCACTCAGTCGTGTCCGACTCTTTGCCAACCCATGGACTGCAGCCCTCCAGGCTCCTCTGTCTACGGACAGACAGATTGTGGGTTGCCATTTCCTTCTCCAGGGGATCTTCCTGACCTGGAGATTGAACCTGAGTCTTCTGCATTGTCAGGCGGATTCTTTACCACTGAACTAGCAGGGAAAGGGAAAGTGAAAGTGAAGTCGCTCAGTGTTGTCCGACTCTTTGCGGACCCCATGGACTTTAGCCTACCAGGCCCCTCAGTCCGTGGGATTTTCCAGGCAAGAATACTGGAGTGGGTTGATATTTGCAGCCGCCCCCCAGCCACCCCTCTCCCCTAGACCCAGGAGTGTGTATTTGCATACTAGTATATGTTCTTCTTATCTGCGCTGTTTCTCCTTCTCTACCCTCAAGGAGGGCCCCATTTCTGCAAGCCGGCCTATATATGATGACACTCTTTGTTGCTTTCAGGGTTGTTCCAAGCAGATCTCCAAATTGACATCTCAGCCCTTCCCACTGCCCTTCTCCTCCAAGCCCCTCCCACTGCCCTTCTCCTCCAAGCCCCTCCCACTGCCCTTCTCCTCCAAGCCCCTCCCACTGCTCTTTTCCTCCAAGCCCCTCCCACTGCCCTTCAAGGTGAGCTCCACTGAAGGGAAGGCCTTGCAGTAAGCGTCCAGCTGCAGGAGCAGTTCGGGCTGTCATAGCAAAGCACTGCGGACTGGGTGGCTTAAACAGTAGAAATTTATTTCCTCAGTTAGGGGGATTGGAAGCCAAAGCTTAAAGTGTTGTCAGGGTTCCTATCTTCTGAGGTCTCTCTCCTTGGCTTGCAATTGGCTGCCGTCTTGCTGTATCCTTACACAGCTCTCTCTATTGTGTGCTGTATGTGTCTTTTTAAAAAAGATATGTTGATGTGGACCATTTTTAAAGTCTTTATTGACTTTGTTACAGTGTTGCTTCTGTTCCAATGTTCTGGTTTTCTTACCAAGAAGTATGTAGGATCTTAGCTCCCTGACTGGGGATCAAACCCTCACACCCTGCAGTGAAAGGTGAAGTCTTAACCACTGGACCACCAGGGAAGTCCCTGTATGTGTCTTAATCTCCTTTTGTTATAAGGATGCCACCACTCATGTGGGATTAGGGCCCACCCACATAACCTCATTTTGACCTCAACTACTTCTTTAAAGGCCGTGTATCTAAATACAGGCACAATCTGAGGACTTCAGCATAAGAATTTGGAGGGGACACAATTCAGCTAATAATATCAGCCAAGGACCTCATCATCAGCTTATCTACTCTTCTCTCTTCTTCCCATCACTGCCTTCCCATTCTTGGGGTCCATCCAGTCACCCTAAAAGATGTGGACTCTTTTCTCTAAGTATAATGTGAAACATACAAAGTAATATAGACACATATAAACAAGATACATATAACAATTTACCCATAAGTGATGGGGCTTCCTTCATAGTTCAGTTGGTAAAGAATCCACCTGGAATGCAGGAGACCCTGGTTCAATTCCTGGGTCTGGAAGATCCCCTGGAGAAGGGAAAGGCTACCCACTCCATATTCTGGCCTAGAAAATTTCATGGACTGGTTAGTCCCTGGGGTCACAAAGAGTTGGACACAACTGAGCAACTTTCACTTCCACCCATAAGTGATAAGTTCTCTAAGGTTATTGCATAAATGAAAGTATCTATTGAAAATGATGATTTTAGAGACCTATTACAAGTATATCACTGAGAAAATGGAAAAAAATAGAGTTGAGAAATTCAGTTCCATTATTAATTAAATCTAAAACAACAAGCCTGCTGTCTGCTAAAAAATAGCACAGAGTGTGAATGACAAGATGAGTGTGAATATCACTTTTTTAAAATCATAAAATCCTCAAGCATAACAAACACCTAATGTGAGAAATCATCTTCTTAAAGCCCATGAGAAAATGTTAATGATGGGCCAAAAAAGAGCCTACATTTCAGATAAAGAATGAAAGCCAAAGGGTCATGTGGGGAGAAAAAAATAAAACCAAATAGCTATTCATATTTCTCTTTAGGGCTCAAAGAAAAAGAATACTAGCAATGTCCTAGGGGAGGATTAGCACTGAAGCTGGAAAGTAAGCACAGAAAAATATTCTCAACACCAGGAGAGAGGAGTCCTCCTTCAACAGACAAAACAAAACCTTTTTTGGAGTTAGAAAGTGAGACCAGAGAGTTAAGCACTAATACTAATGTAATTAAGCTACAGATCCTTTTCAGGTCATTGGCTTAGTATCAGTTCCAGGTTCTATATGACTCAATGTAAGTGGTGAGAGATGTTTAAAAAAAAAAAAGCATAAAGTCAACAGGGGTTAACATAGTAAAACAGAGTTTCATATTTTTTAAAAAAAGCCCACAGTACTAGGGATGTGTTTCATTAACACTCATCTTTACAACCTAACAAGTTAGGGAATGTATTCAACCAAAATATCCTTCTCAGCCACAAGTCTAGAATGAATGGAAATAAATAGCTGAATTCCTGACAGAATGGAAAAATAATACCTTTGCTCAGCTGTGGAATCACCAATGACATCAGGACAAGAATTATTTATCATCACGTACCAAGGAGAAGATGTCTTGAGGGAAAGATATGAATAGCAAGCTTGAGGAAGGGAAATCCAGTTTTTCAAAAAAAAAAAAAAAAAAAGGAGGCAAAGGAAGATATTGTTACCTCTAATTTTCCACAGCAGTCTCTATAGAGCTCAATACACTTAAAACATGTATTTTTATTTTGAGGTGGTTGTTATTTAGTGGCTAAGTTGTGCCAGACTCTTTGCGACCCCATGGACTGTAGCCCTCCAGGCTCTTCCATGTCCATGGGATTTCCCAGGCAAGAATACTGGAGTGGGTTGCCACTTCCTTCTCCAGGGGATCTTCCTGACTGAGGTATCGGACCTGCTTCTCCTGCACTGGCAGGCAGACTCTCTTGCACTGCGACACCTGGGAAGCTCCTATTTTGAGATAGCAGGGTGAAAATATCAGCAGCCTTCACAGATGATTTGCCTGGCTTCTTCTGGCAGGGTCTCCTGCCCTCGATGGAGCTGCACAGAAGAGGGCTGGTAGAGTGAGCATCTCGCTTTCTCCTGGGCTCTTACCAATTCAGCCATCTGAAAGGTTCCCCAACCCAAATGTATAATATCCTAATATAAAATACTAAGTATTGATAATTATCTCCATCAGAAACCCCACATCTAGTGAGAGCAAGTCCTATTCTATAGACAAGAGAACCGTGAACTTCCAGATGTTCAAGCTGTTTTAAAAAAGGCAGAGGAACCAGAGATCAAATTGCCAACATCGGCTGGATCATCGAAAAAGCAAGAGAGTTCCAGAAAAACATCTATTTCTGCTTTATCGACTATGCCAAAGCCTTTGACTGTGTGTATCACAATAAACTGTGGAAAATTCTGAAAGAGATGGGAATATCAGACCACCTGATCTGCCTCTTGAGAAATCTGTATGCAGGTCAGGAAGCAACAGTTAGAACTGGACATGGAACAACAGACTGGTTCCTAATAGGAAAAGGAGTACATCAAGGCTGTATATTGTCACCATGTTTATTTAACTTCTATGCAGAGTACATCATGAGAAACGCTGGGCTGGAAGAAGCACAAGCTGGAATCAAGATTGCCGGGAGAAATATCAGTAACCTCAGATATGCAGATGATACCACCCTTATGGCAGAAAGTGAAGAGGAACTAAAAGCCTCTTGATGAAAGTGAAAGTGGAGAGTGAAAAGGTTGGCTTAAAGCTCAACATTCAGAAAACGAAGATCATGGCATCTGGTCCCATCACTACATGGGAAATAGATGGAGAAACAATGGAAACAGTGTCAGACTTTATTTTTCTGGGCTCCAAAATCACTGCAGATGGTGACTGCAGCCATGAAATTAAAAGACGCTTACTCCTTGGAAGGAAAGTTATGACCAACCTAGATAGCATATTCAAAAGCAGAGACATCACTTTACCAACAAAGGTTGGCCTAGTCAAGGCTATGGTCTTTCCTGTGGTCATGTATGGATGTGAGAGCTGGACTGTGAAGAAGGCTGAGCACCGAAGAATTGATGCTTTTGAACTGTGGTGTTGGAGAAGACTCTTGAGAGTCCCTTGGACTGCAAGGAGATCCAACCGGTCCATTCTGAAGGAGATCAGCCCTGGGATTTCTTTGGAAGGAATGATGCTAAAGCTGAAACTCCAGTATTTTGGCCACCTCATGCGAGGAGTTGACTCATTGGAGAAGACTCTGATGCTGGGAGGGATTGAGGGCAGGAGGAGAAGGGGACGACAGAGGATGAGATGGCTGGATGGCATCACTGACTCGATGGATGTGAGTCTGAGTGACCTCCGAGAGCTGGTGATGGATAGGGAGGCCTGGCGTGCTGCGGTTCATGGGGTCGCAAAGAGTCGGACACGACTGAGCGACTGATCTGATCTGAGACAGCATATTAAAAAGCAGAGACATTACTTTGCCAACAAAGGTCCACCTAGTCAAAGTTATGCTTTTTCCAATAGTCATGTTTGGATGTGAGAGTTGGACTATAAAGAAAGCTGAGTGCTGAAGAATTGATGCTTTTGAACTGTGGTGTTGGAGAAGACTCTCGAGAGTCCCTTGGACTGCAAGGAGATCCAGTCAGTCCATCCTAAAGGAGATCAGTCCTGGATGTTCATTGGAAGGACTGATACTAAAGCTGAAACTCTAATACTTTGGCCACCTGATGCAAAGAGCTGACTCTTTTGAAAAGACCCTGATGCTGGGAAAGATTGAAGGCAGGAGATGAAGGGGACGACAAAGGATGAGATGGTTGGATGGCATCACCAACTCAATGGACATGAATTTGAGTAAACTCCGGGAGTTGGTGATCAACAGGGAAGCCTGGCGTGCTGCAGTCCATGGGGTCGCAAAGAGTCGGACATGACTGAGTGACTGAACTGAACTGATAGACAAGAGAGGGGACAAGCAGATATTATTTGGTCAATGTGTTAGTTTCTTGGGACTGTTGCAACAAAGCACGACATACCGAGTGGCTTAAAGCAACAGAAATTTATCCTCTTGCAGTTTTGCAAACTAAGTCTAAAATCAAGGTGCTGTCAGGGACATGCTCCCTCTGAAAGCTCTAGAGAAGAATCCTTCCTGTCCCTTTAACTCCTGGTGTTGGCCGGCAATCCTTGGTGTCCCTTGCCTTGTAGATGCATCGCTCCAAACTCTGCCTCTATTGTCACGTGATGTTCTTCCAAGTGGATCTGTATGTCTGTATGCAATTGTCCCTTTTCTTATAAAGGCATCAGCCATTGGATTAGGGCTCCAGTATGACCCCATCTTAACTTGATCACGTCTGTTTTGGGTCAATTTACTCAAAACCACCAACAGCAGTGATTCTCCAAAGCAAAAGGGAGATTAACAATGTATTTACTGGTGAAATGGCCTAGAATCCCTTTTTGAATAAGCTCTCTATTCTTCACATATCCAGAATTCATGATTCTATGACTTAACACTCATTGTCCCATGGAATCTATCTGTAATATCTTGTATGACTTTTCCATTACAGAAATTTCATATTCCTGTCCCTAATGCTAGTAACCGGAGAAAGCGATGGCACCCCACTCCAGTACTCTTGCCTGGAAAATCCCATGACGGAGGAGCCTGGCAGGCTGCAGTCCATGGGGTGGCTAAGAGTCGGACATGACTGAGCGACTTCACTTTCACTTTTCACTTTCATGCATTGGAGAAGGAAATGGCAACCCACTCCAGTGTTCTTGTCTGGAGAATCCCAGGGACAGGGGAGCCTGGTGGGCTGCCGTCTATGGAGTCACATAGAGTTGGACACAACTGAAGCAACTTAGCAGCAGCAACGCTAATAACAGCATTTTCCAGAGAAATCTTTCAAAACGTGGTATTCTGTTCTAAACAATTCATCTTATTCTTTGAAAAGGAAAAAGAATGTCCATGGAGTGAAAACATATTCTAAGAATGATTAACCTTTTGGAGCATTCATTCTGTGGTAGGCAGCCGCAGTCTACTTAACATGATGCACATGAGCACCCCTATTTAGGGATGTGGAAAATGAGAGAGAGAGGACGCAAGGAACTTGTCAAGGTCTCTGAACCCCTTAGAGAATGAAGGAGACAGACAGCTATACCCTACTTCTGACCACAAGAGCAAGATAATTGGGACAGAGAGAGAGGAGCAGAGAGGATGGGAAAAGCCCAGAAGAGATGCTTCCTTCCTCCTTTCTGTACCAAATGATGGTTTGCTCCAGGACTGCCGTTTCTGTTTGTGCAGTGTTGCCTCTGATGGACCAACAGAATCAGAGTAAGCCACTCACACAACACCCTGCAACAGGGCCCCATTGTCATGCGGGTCAGGTGGCTGTGAGCTAAGCTGTACTCCCCTCCTCTGTACTGTGCTTTGTTGGAAGGCTGAAGCAAGTCGGGAAATGTAATTGTTCTTCCTTAGTCTAGAGGAGAAGCAATAAAATTGAATGATTCATTCACATGTGACCCCACTTTGTCTCATTTTAGCCCACAACATTCTCTGTCTCTCTTCTCCTTAAAAACCATTTATTCAGTCAATAACAGCTATGTACTAGTATTAACAAGCTGAGAGCTCAAAGTACCTACAAAATACCAGCTCTTTTTTTTTTTCTTTAGAATTACTTAGAGAGGCAAGTCATAGGAACTTCTAAAGATTTCATCTCAGTGTAAGAGAAATAACCAGACTTCTTCTTCCTCTTTGGCTTAAAAATGAAGTTTCATATGATGTATATTTGCAATTCCTTTGAAAACATTTTAGCTTCTATTTCCTCCTTTTTGCCTTGTTTTACTTTTCATTCGTGTGCATGTGTCCAACTCTTTGTGACTCTATGGACTGTAGCCTGCCAGGCTCCTGTGTCTATGGAATTCTCCAGGCAAGAATACTGAAGTGGGTTACCATTTCTTTCTCCAGGGCATCGTCCTGACCCAGGGATCAAACCCAAGTCTTCTGAATTAGCAAGTGGATTCTCTACCTTTCTGCTGTTCTAAATTTTTTGTATTGGCTCTTTGTCCTTGGAATTTTCCTTTCCCCTCATTTTCTTTTTTTATTTCTCTAAACAGTTTCCTACTTGTCCCAGCTGTTTCACTCTCTCTCTTCTTTATGATTCTCTCTAGAATCATGAAAGCATAGAAATTTAAGGGAGGAGGGGACTTTTGGTTAGTTTAACAGCTTTATTTTACAGAGGAAGGGCCGAAGTCTACAGAATTTAAGGAATTTGCTCAAAGTAATGCAGCTAATTTGTGGGTGGATCTGGCACTAGAATCCAGGTGTCTTGATCACAAAGACTGATTCCTTCTTTGTACCTAATTCCACATTCATATAAGAGATTTCCATATCCCTGCCATGCTTTCAAAAAAGGGGAAATTTTGGTGCAGTGTTACCAATAGTAAAAGTTTTGAGAAAGAAGGAAGTGAAATTATACCAGCTCAAAAATATACTCATGCTATGCTCATAAATTTCCCTCATTAACACAATCTAACAATAAAACATTTGGGTTATAGGGCAAACAAGTAATTATAATCAACAGAGAAAAGACAATATTTTCCACTGTGTAGGATGGGGTCAAATTTTATTCAGTCTGGCGTCACCACAGTCCTCAGAGTTCTTGATGCATCGTAAGTGCTCAACACTCTTCATCTAATAAATGCTAGGCAAATTGGTATGTGCCTACAGAAAGTTAAACTGGAAGATTACCTTAACTCTGGGCTCAGGGTTCTATTAACATCAATTACCTGTAATTCTGATTTTGAAAAGCAACACAAAAATACTGTGTTGGCCAGAAAGTTTGTTCGGGAACCCGAATGAACTTTTTGGCCAAAGCAATATTACCAGCTAGCAATGGTCTGGACTTCTCTGGCGGCTCAGGAATAAAGAATCTGCCTGCCAATGCTGGAGACCCAGATTTGATCCTTGGGTTGGGAAGCTCCTGTGGAGAAGAAAATGGCAAATAAATCCATTATTCTTGCCTAGAAAATCCCATGGACAGAGGAGCCTGGCAGGCTACAGTTCATGGGGTTGCAAGAATCAAATATGACTTAGCAATTAAACAACGACAAATAGAGTCCCAGTTTTTCTATTTTTTTAATTTTTAAAAATTTTATTGAAGGATAGTTTATTTCCAGTGCTGTGTTAATTTCTGCTGTACACCAAAGTGATTCATATATTCTTTTCTACTATGGTTTATCATAGGATATTGAATATAGTTCCCTGTACAGTACGACCTTGCTGTTGACAGAGTCCCCAGTTTTGAGCTTCTTCCATTCACCAGATATTCAGGGTGGCCTGAACAAGCACATGGAAAACTAGGCTTAAACTCATCATTTCTTCACAACAGCCTTCCCTGGCTTGCCAAATTATGGTATGTCCCTCTGTCTCACACTCACTCAGCCCCCAGTTCTCCTTTGGAACAGTCACTGGCCTTGTTCACATCTGTAGGCCTTGTCCAGGAAAGCCCCATGGGGGCAGAGACTATTTTTCTTCATGACCCACCATGTCCTCAGCACCAGGTTGAGTACCAAGCACATAGTAGGTGCTCAATAAATATCTGTGATTGCATGAAAGCAGGAACTAAGGCAGGAAAGTGCATGTTTCAGCAAGATCAGTAACACCTAGGGCAATATAGAGGTGAGGCAGTGCCTGAGCTGCCAAAAAGCAGGCAAATGAAGATTGATGGCACTAGGGCTGGGTTTTGTGAGGAATGGGGTCTGCCTCTTAAAAAAATTTTTATTTTGTATTGTTCAGTTCAGTTTGGTTGCTGAGTCGTGTCCGACTCTTTGCAACCCCATGAACAACAGCACACCAGGCCTCCCTGTCCATCACCAACTCCCGGAGTCCACTCAAACTCATGTCCACTGAGTCGGTGATGCCATCCAGCCATCTCATCCTCTGTCATCCCCTTCTCCTCCTGCCCCCAATCCCTCCCAGCATCAGAGTCTTTTCCAATGAGTCAACTCTTCGTACGAGGTGGCCAAAGTATTGGAGTTTCAGCTTTAGTATCAGTCCTTCCAATGAACACTCAGGACTGATCTCCTTTAGGATGGACTGGTTGGATCTCCTTGCAGTCCAAGGGACTCCCAAGAGTCTTCTCCAACACCACAGTTCAAAAGCATCAATTCTTCGACACTCAGCTTTCTTTATAGTCCAACTCTCACATCCATACATGACCAATGGAAGAATCAAAGCCTTGACTAGATGGACCTTTGTTGGCAAAGTAATGTCTCTGTTTTTTAATATGCTGTCTAGATTGGTCATAACTTTCCTTCCAAGGAATAAGTATCTTTTAATTTCATGGCTGCAATCACCATCTGCAGTGATTTTGGACCACAGAAAATAAAGTCAGCCACTGTTTCCACTGTTTCCCCATCAATTTGCCATGAAGAGATGGGACCGGATGCCATGATCTTAGTTTTCTGAATGTTGAGCTTTAAGCCAACTTTTTCACTCTCCTCTTTCACTTTTATCAAGAGGCTCTTTAGTTCTTCTTCACTTTCTGCCATAAGGGTGGTGTCATCTGCATATCTGAGGTTATTGGTATTTCTCCGGCAATCTTGATTCCAGCTTGTGCTTCTTTCAGCCCAGCGTTTCTCATGATGTACTCTGCATATAAGTTAAATAAGTAGAGTGACAATAGACAGCCTTGATGTACTCTTTTTCTTTTGTATTGAGGTATATATAGCCAATTAACAATGTTGTGATAGTTTCAGGTTGTCAGCAAAGGAATTCAGCTATATGTACACACCAGTCATCCCACTCACCCAAACTCCCCTCCCATCCAAGCTGCCACACAACACTGAGCAGAGTTGCATGTGCTGTACAGTAGGTCCTTGTTGGTTAGCATGTTTAATATTAGCAGAATGTACCTGTCCATCCCAAACTCCCAAACTATCCCTTTTCCCGGCAATCATAAATTTGTTCTCTAAGTCTATGAGTATCTTTTCTATTTTGTGAGTATCTTTTATATTTTCCACATATAATGGATGTCATCTGATATTTCTCCTCTGTCTGATTTACTTCACTCAATATGAAAATCTCTAGGTCCCATCCTGTTGCTGCAAATGGCATTATTTCATTCTTTTTAATGGCAGAGTAATATTCCATTGCATATGTGTGTGTGTATACACACACACACACACACACACACACACACATCTTCTTTGTCCATTCCTATGTCAATGGACATTTAGGTCATTTAGGTTGCTTTCGTGTCTTGGCTGTTGTAAATAGTACTATAATGAACATTGGGGTGCATGTATCCTTTTGGATCATGTTTTTCTCCAGATATATGCCCAGAAGTGGGATTGCAGGGTCATACAGTAGCTCTATTTTTAACTTTTTAAGGAACCTTCATACTGTTCTCCATAGTGGCTGTACCAATTTACATTCCCACCAAGAGTGTGGAAGGGTTCCCTTCTCTCCACATTGGAGGCTGCTTTTTAAAAAAAAATTTTTTTTTCTCTAGGAGAGTTAATATGATAGTGGTATAGAGGATATCCTCTTTTATAAAATAGAAGTAATGATGCAAGAGTTGTTGCATGCTCGTGCTCAGTTGCATCCAACCCTTCGTGACCCCATGGACTGTAGTCTGCCAGGGATTTCCCAAGCAAAAACACTGGAGAGGGTTGCCATTTCCTCCTCCAAGGGATCTTCCCCACCCAGGGATTGAACCTGCATCTCCTGAGTCTTCTGTACTGTCAGGCAGATTCTTTACCACTGAGCCACCTGGGAAGCCAATAGACTTGTTGAGGGAATGCAGTGAGATCATGGAAGTTGCTCAGTAAATAGTAGCTATGACTAGAGCAGGGAGAGCCTGGAGTACTTCCGTCAGTTCCCTCATTTACCCAGCAAGCATTTGATGAGAGCACTGGGTGAGAGTCTCTCATCTTCCCTGCACACCAGGCTGAACACCAACTAAATAGGTTATGTCTGAGGATCTCCAGCCAAACAGGAAATAGAAAACCAGCCTTCATGCAAAGTTCCAGTAAAAGCTGAACTTGAACATGCTTAAACCTAGGCCCAAGGGAGACATGGTCTTCCTATCCCTCCGCTGAGTGAACAGAGCAGGACCCCAGGGCAGGGGTCACTAGATCTACCCATCCAGTCTCAGGGAGATGTTAGAAAAGAGACAAAGACAGATCCCTGCTTCCCCTTCCCCGAGGAGGGTGGCCCTGTCAAGAGGTGCTAACCATACCCGTGTGGCCAGCACCATGTGTGAACTCAGGAAGTGAAAGCAGGGTGGAGCCTGGGCCCTGCCTTAAAGACCAGTCACCCCCCTCACTGATGAGAGTGGTGCCGTCAGCATGTCCACCTCTCCCCGGGAGAGAGCAAGGGTGATGAGAATGTTTCCTCTGATATTATCCCAGATGGAAAGAGAAGCAAGAATCTTTTTCCCTATGTGCTTTCTTGTGCTAAGTTGCTTCAGTCATGCCAGCTCTGTTCGATCCGTGGACTGTAGCCCACCAGGTTTCTCTGTCCATGGGATTCTCCAGGAAAGAACGCTGGAGTGGGTTTCCATTGCTTTGGGATTTCCAGGGAATCTTCCCAAGGGACTGAACCTACATCTCTTGAGTCTCCTGCCTTGATGAGTGGGTTCTTTACCACTAGTGCCACCTGGGAAGCCCCTCTTCCTTATGTTCTAGGTCTAAAGAGGAAATAAAATTTTATCTGGTTCTTATTCATCTGCCAGATGTTTGAATATTGTTAAGGGTGTTCCTGGAATGAAGAAGAGGATGTACAAAGGCATGAAGCCATGAAACGGCATGGCAAGTCCAAAAAATAGCCCATAGTTCATTTTGTTTATAGCCTGGTGAGTGTGCAGAGGAAACCTTAGAAGTGTCTAGACAGGTGGGGAGGAAGAAGGTGGTTTGTCAAGATGGGTTAGTTGGAAGAAAAGTGTCTGCTACAGTCTGAATGTTTGTGACCTCCCCAAATTCTTATGTTGAAATCTTAACCTCCAAAGGTGATGATATTAGTAGGTGAGGTCTTTGGAAGGTGGTTAAGTTATGAGGATGGAGTCCTCATGAATGGGATTAGTGCCCTTTTAAGAAAGGGTCCAGAGAGATCTCTAACACCTTCAGCCACAATAAGAGCTCTGTGGCCCAGCAGAGAGCTATCATCCCAACATACTGACACCCTGACTTTCAGCCTCCAGGATTGTGAGAAATAAATATTCATTGATTATAAGCTACCCAGTCTCTGGTACTTTGTTATAGCAACCTGACTTAGAAATGAAAAGCAAACGTCATATTTATCCATAAAACACTAGAGGCAGTCTCATTAAGTCAAGGAACGGGACAAGGAGGTCTGTTATTCCTCATATTATTCAGCATTTTTCCTGGAAGTTTTAGACATCACAATAACACAATTTTTTAAAGTTGGAGGTATAACAATTAGAAAAGATAAGACAAAATTATCATTATATACAGATATGACTGCCTACCTCCTACGCTATTACCAAAACAACTGGATTGGAGACTGTATTAGTCTGCTAAGGCTGCAGTAACAGACTGCTGTAGGCTGGTGTCGGCACATTTGATTTTTCCTGAGACTCTCCCCTTGGCTTACAGATGGCACCCTCTCTCTTTCTTCATATGGTCTTTTCTCTGTTTGAACTTACCCTTGTGTGTCTTCCTCTTTAGATGAAGACAAGACCCCACCCTGATGACTTCATTTAACCTTGTGCTGTGCTCTCAGTCAGTCAGTCTAACTCTTTGCGACCCCATGGACTGTAGACCACCAGCCACCTCTATCCATGGGGATTCTCCAGGCAAGAATCTCCACTGGAGTGGGCTGCTATGCCCTCCTCCAGGGATCTTCCCAACTCAGGGATGGAACCCAGGTCTCCCACATTGTGGGCAGATTCTTTACCACCTGAGCCGCCAGGGAAGCCCGTGAATACTGGAGTGGATAACCTATCCCTTCTCCAGGAGATCTTCCCAACCCAGGAATCAAAACAGGATCTCGTGCATTACAGGCAGATTCTTTACCAACTGAGCTACCAAGGTTACCACTTTAAAGGCCCTGTGTGCATATTCAGTCATGTCTGACTCTTTGGGACCCCATGGACTGTAGCCCACCAGGTTCCTCTGTCTATGAAATTTCCTGGGCAAGAAAATAAAATAGATTGCCATTTCCTTCTTCAGGGGATTTTCCAACCCAGGGATCAAAACCACTTTCCTTTAGGTGGATTTCTTTTCTTACCACTGAGTCACCAGTGAAAGTGAAAGTTGCTCAGTTGTGTTCGACTCTTTGCAACCCCACGGACTATACAGTCCGTGGAAATCTCCAGGCCATAATACTGGAGTAGGTAACCTTTCCCTTCTCCAGGGGATCTTCCAGGGATGGAACCCAGGTCTCCAGCATCGCAGGGGGATTCTTTACCAACTGAGCCACCAGGGAAGCCCTTAAAGGCCCTATGCCCAAAGACATTCACACCAAGTGAATACATGTGAATGGGGAGAAATACAATTCAGTCCATAAGAGAGACTAAGATTTACAGCCATAACTGGGCTTCTTGAGATCTTTCCTGCAGAACTGATCTGAGAGAGGGAAGAGAAAGAGAAAGGGAAGTACAGAGACAGGAGTCAAGCAAACAGACTCAAAGCTCTCTCTCTAGTTACTCCACTTCTCCTGGAGGCAAGAGAGTGGGGAAGGGAGGGAGTAGGTGTGTTACTCTAACAGTGGATCTCAAGCCTTGCTGCTATTAGAATGATCTGGGGAGCTTTCCCAAAGTATCCACACCTGGGGGGAGTCTAGGCTTATAAGTTGTTTTATTGAGAAATAGTTCATTTACTATAAGATGCACTTTTAAAAGTATACAACTCAGGGAATTCTCTGGTGGGCCAGTGGTTGGGACGCTGAACTTTCACTGCCAAGCACCTGAACCCGATCCCTGGTCAGAGAACTAGAAGCCACAAGCTGCAAGGTGCAGCCAAAAACTAAACAAACAAACAAACAAAAACCCCACAGAAGTGTTACTGAGTGACTTCACTTTCACTTTTCACTTTCATGCACTGCAGAAGGAAATGGCAACCCACTCCGGTGTTCTTGCCTGGAGAGTCCCAGGGATGGGGGAGCCTGGTGGGCTGCCGTCTCTGGGGTCGCACAGAATCAGACACAACTGAAGTGACTTAGCAGCAGCAGCAGCAATATATTCACAAAGTCATACATTTATGATTGCTGTCTAATTTCAGAACATTTTCATCACCCCCCCCAAAAAAACCCTCAGATCCATTCACAGTCGCCATCCATTTCTCCTCATCTCTAACCCCTGGTAAGCACTAAGTTACTTTCTTTCACTATGGATTTGCTGGACATTTCATAAAATGGAATCACATAATATGTGGTCTTTAGTGTCTGGCTTCTTTCACGGGCTGCTGCTGCTGCTGCTAAGTCGCTTCAGTCGTGTCCGACTCTGTGCGACCCCATAGACGGAAGCCCACCAGGCTCCCCCGTCCCTGGGATTCTCCAGGCAAGAACACTGGAGTGGGTTGCCATTTCCTTCTCCAATGCAGGAAAGTGAAAAGTGAAAGTGAAGTCGCTCAGTCGTGTCCGACTCTTAGCGACCCCACGGACTGGAACCTACCAGGCTCCTCCGTCCATGGGATTTTCCAGGCAAAAGTACTGGGGTGGGGTGCCATTGCCTTCACGGGCTAGTGTATTTTTAAAAATCTCTCTGGTTGTGCAGCCAGGATTAAGAAACATGTGCAGAGGTCCCTTCATGGAAACAAGAGAACTTTCACAAGAATTCCTCTGTGCCTCACCTGCTGCTGCTGCTGCTACTGCTAAGTCGCTTCAGTCGTGTCCGACTCTGTGCGACCCCATAGACGGAAGCTCACCAGGCTCCCCTGTCCCTGGGATTCTCCAGGCAAGAACACTGGAGTGGGTTGCCATTTCCTTCTCCAATGCAGGAAAGTGAAAAGTCAAAGTGAAGTCGCTCAGTCGTGTCCAACTCTTAGCGACCCCACGGACTGGAGCCTACCAGGCTCCTCCGTCCATGGGATTTTCCAGGCAAAAGTACTGGGGTGGGGTGCCACTGCACAAGAGAGTCTCAGCAGCTCCAGAAGAAAAAGCTGATAAAGGGCTCTGATTGGCACAGCTTGGTCACATAATCATTTCTTGACCAATAGCAGTGGCCAGAGAACAATAACAAGATCATTCCTGTGGACTTTAACCTGGAAAAGGGGAGCATTGCCCAAGGATTTTAAATAGGGGAGAATGTAATAAGATTTAGACACGTCTACTTGTCCAGGAAATTCAAACTACTAAGGAAAACTAATCAACCTTAAGATCCTAAATATTAAGAGTCTGATGCAATGATGCTGCTAATAAAAAAACATATTCTCTGCTATGGACTGAATGTTTGTACTCCTCTCTCCCTCCCTTCCTCCCCACCAAATTTATTTGCTGAAGCCCTAACTTTCAGTGTAATGTTATTTGGAGGTGGGCCCTTTAAGTGAGGGTGGGGCCCCCATGATGAAATTAGCATCCTAATAAGAAGAGGAGGAGAGATCAGAGCTCTCTCATCACCAAGTGAGGACACAGCAAGAAGCCAGGAATAGGGTCCTCATAGAACCCAGCAACGCTGGCACCCTAATCTCGGACTTGCCAGCTACCAGAACTGTGAGGAACAGATTTCTGCTGTTGAAGCCGACCAGCCTACAGTATTTTGTTATGACAGCCCTAACTGACTAAAAGATTTTCTAAGTCCAATGGCCAATGTATAGGAAATACAGAAGACTGAGCATCTAGTTAAATACCATGGGGTGCAAAACCCAGAATGTGGGAATCACTACAATATGTCTCTTTTCTCTTGATTTCAGTAAATAAACTGCAAGGAAAAGAAAGAGAGAGAAGAAGAAGAAACAGATTTAAAGACACAGCAAGAATTTCTCTGATAGTCTAGTGGCTAAGCCTTCTTGCTCCCAACGCAGGGGGCCCAGGTCCAATCCCTGATCAGGAAACTAGATCCCACAAGCCACAACTGAGAGGTCATTTCCCAAAACTAAAAGATCCTGAATGCTGCAATGAAGATCAAAGATCCCACGTGCCAGAACTAAGATCAGTCATAGCCAAACAAAGATTTTTTAAGCAAAAAAAATTAAAAAGATAAAGACACAGCAATAATTACAATGTATAAACTTCATTTAGATCCTAAGTTTTTAAAAACTTGTGATATTTATGAGGCAATTGGAAATCTGAACACTAGATATTTTAGATATTTAATGCTAAGGAATTATATTGTTATTTTCAGTCTGATAATGGTATTTTAAAAATCTTTTATCTTTTAGAAATCCGGGAAGCCCAAGCTGGAATCAAGATTGCCAGGAGAGATATCAATAACCTCAGATATGCAGATGACACCACCCTTTTGGCAGAAAGGGAAGAGGAGCTAAAGAGCCTCTTGATGATAGTGAAAGAGGAGAGTGAAAAAGCTGGCTTATAGCTCAACATTCAGAAAACTAAGATTATGACATCTGGTCCCATCACCTCATGGCAAATAGATGGGGAAATAGTGGCTGACTTTATTTTTTTAGGCTCCAAAATCACTGCAGATGGTGATTGCAGCCATGAAATTAAAAGATGCTTACTCCTTGGAAGGAAAATTATGACCAACCTAGATAGCATATTCAAAAGCAGAGACATTACTTTGCCAACAAAAGTCCGTCTAGTAAAGGCTATGATTTTTCCAGTGGTCATGTATGGATGTGAGAGTTGGGACTGTAAAGAAAGTTGAGTGTCGAAGAACTGATGCTTTTGAACTGTGGTGTTGGAGAAGACTCTTGAGAGTCCCTTGGACTGCAAGGAGATCCAACCAGTCCATCCTAAAAGAGATCAGTCCTGGGTGTTCATTGGAAGGACTGATGTTGAAGCTGAAATTCCAATACTTTGGCCACCTGATGCAAAGTGCCGACTCATTTGAAAAGACCCTGATGCTGGGAAAGATTGAGGGCAGGAGGAGAAGGGGACGACAGAGGATGAGATGGTTGGATGGCATCACCGACTCAATGGACATGGGTTTGGGTGGACTCCAGGAGTTGGTGATGGACAGGGAGGCCTGGCGTGCTGCAGTTCGTGGGGTCACAAAGAGTCAGACATGACTGAGGGACTGAACTGAACTGAACTATTTAGGAATAAAATAATAGCTTATGTGGGGTTTGCTTCAAAATATTATGTGAGTGGGGAGCAGATTGAGACAGGAATTCAGCAGACCTGTCCTGAGCTGATGACTGTTGGGAGTGGGGGAATAGGAACATATAGTATCATAGTATTCTGTCTTCTTTAATATATGTTCAAAATTCTGCATAATAAAAAGTTTAAAAGTAATAAAAGTACATATACATATTCATATTAAGGCGGGCCTGCCTCGATTTTTTTTTCTTCTTTTTTTTGGCTGTGTAAACACCATGTGGGATTTTCATTCCCCATCCAGGCACCAGGAATGGAATCCATGCCACCTGCAGTGGAAGCTCCTAGTCTTAACCACTGGACCCCAAGGGAAGTCCCTTGCCTCCAATTTTTGTAGTGGTTTCAGTCTTTGAGTATTTAAAAAGCACTAAAACTATATTTTTTTTTAAGAGGAAAAAGGAAAAGAACACCCTGGCCATAGTGGGGTGACTATATTGGACAGGTTGGAAAACTGAAGGTAGAGAGCCTGAGTTCAAGGCTGTTTGAATGACCTTAGAAGTAATGGTGATGGCAGGAGGGAAATGAAAAAAAAAAAGCAAAAAGACACGTAGAAAGTAGAATACTGGGTATTTGCTATATTAAGGAGTTATTATCAATTCTTTTTTGCTTGGTATTTGGTTGGGTGTGGAGAGTGAGGTAGAGAGAGGCATAAAGTATGAGGCCCAGTTTCTGGCTGGAGCAAGGGGGTGGTGCCATCCTGTGAACCTGAAAACACCCAAGGAGGAAAAAGTTTGAGGGAGAAGGTGGTGAGTTCAGCCGTACACACAGGGACTTTGAGGTACCTGTGGGGGCATCCAGGTAGAGCAGTCCAGTTGGTGAAGAGTTCTGGGAGGAGGTCAGGCAGGTACAGAAAACTGGAAGCTCTTAGTATAGAGCTGGTGATTGAGGCCGTGTCAGAGGACCAGGTGGCCTGGAGAAGGAAGGACTCTGGAGAAGAAAGGAAATCTGGGCCCAGAGGGAGGCCGACGTTGAAAGGAGAGCTGGAGAAAGAGCTGCCCACAAGACAGGCTGGAGGAGAGCAGCCAGAATAGTAAGGGGAGAATTAAGGAGCGTAAATGTCACAGAAGTTGTAGGAAAAGGAAGTGGAAAAGGGTCAATAGTTTAAAAGCCTTGGAATGTTCATGGACAGAAATAAATGAATACTAGCCATTGGATTCAACCACAAAGGCATTGTTTATGACCTCGGTGAGGGCAGCTTCTGGGCTGCTGAGCACATAAGCCAATTGCCTTGAGTTGAAGAGTGAATGGGAGGAAAACAAAGATGCTTCTGATGGTCTGCTCTCCTCCTCCGCAGACCCTTCTAATGGAGGCTGCCCCGTGCACGATCTCTTGGCCCTAAATAGTCACATCCTGTAATATGAGGTCAGAGACCTGACTCCTCTCCTCTATTGAGGAAATTACCAGGCTAATTACATTGCATCTCTCTTGGGCATATGTCTGTTGACAGTAGGAGCCAGGATAAAGATTCTGAGGTTGGCTGGAGCTGATGACATCCTTATGAGAGGGTGCTAGGTGAGATGTAGAGAGATGGGAGAATAGAAGAGATGGTCAGAGAGAGAAACAGAGAGAGAGAGGAGAGGAGGGAAGGGGAAGGGAGCGGAGAGGAAGGAAGGAAAGGTGAGAATTTGATCCTGATGGACTACCATCCTTATTCCAAGTTTCTATGGGACTAGCTTTATTTCATTATCTTAACTCTAGATTTGCACACGGTTTCTCATGTGCCCCTGCAAGAGGCAGCTCCCTCGTGCCAGCCAGATGGGTCTCTATTCTAAAGGAACTTGAACAAAATAGGAGGTGAAGACGTAGAGGTGGTGAGTGCAGACAACTCCCTCCAGAAACTTGGTTTTGCAAGGGAAGAGAGAGATGGAGCAGTAACTGAATAGAGGGATGAGGATGACTTGAGGATATTTTAATGCTGATGGGAAAATCAAGTGAGAGACAGAAGCTGGACACACAAGAGTGTTGAGATAATGGATGAAGAAAGGTCTCAGAAGAGGTGGGTGGTGAGATCATCCACGAACAGAGCCCATGAGCCCAGTGTCATCGGCATGGATGCATCTGACTAGCATCTGCTCCCCAGGTCAGAGTGGGTCTCTTGTCAGCTGCCCCACTAACCATGCCTCCCAGTAAGAGAGGAGCCACAAGGACTCTGCTCTGTCATAATCCACCATGCCATTCTAGCAGGCTGTTAGCAGCTTGGGTTCAAGGTATCATATATCATGTCAAATGCCTCATAGACTTGCTGAGTCATTGGCTAGTAACATTTGACCGCTATATGTGAATGCTTCCTGTTGGACTTCAGTAGCATCAGATTCTAACACAGAGCTTCAAAGATGGGGTTGGTTATGTTCTGGCAGTTTATATACATAGTTCACATACGCACTATAAATACTGGTTTTAGCAGATGAGTTGGGACAATAAAGAGTGATCATGCTTTAAAAGAAAGTTTTTTTTTCCAGGAAAAAAAACTGAGTGTCAGCTGCTGAGTATCGACTCTCTGTCAAGCCAGGTATCTTATTTTCTCAGGCAGTGGGAATAGGATGGATATTAACAGGGGACCTTCATGTCCCACAAGCCTGAACTCAGGCCTCAAGATCCACCCTATCAATCACACATGCTGCTGTCCATTCCACCTTGACCTCTGACTTGGCTTTGGTGGAGGCAGGAATCAAGGACAAGATGACATCTTGCCTAAAGAATTTATATGTGTAATGCACAAATTCTCTGTCCAACAGACATCAGTTGCTCCCTATTACCAATCAAATTTGACACACACACAAAGCCTCACCTTAAGTGTTTTTTTTTTTTTGTAAATATTTATTTATTTGGCTGCACCAGCTCTTAGTGGCAGCATGTGGGATATTTAGTTGCAGCATGAACTCTTAGTTACAGCATGTGGGATCTAGTTCCCTGACCAGGGATCGAGCCCAGGCCCCCTGCATTGGGAACAGAGTCTTAGCTACTGGACAACCAGGGAATTCCTTCACCTTAAGTTTTAAGGCATAATATGCATGCATACTCAATTGTATCGGACTCGTTGGGACCCCATGGACTGTAGCCTGCCAGGCTCCTCTGTTCATGGGATTTACCAGGCAAGAATGCTGGACTGAGTTGCCATGCCCTCCTCCAGGGGATCTTCTGTACCCAGGGATTGAACCTGCAACTCCTGGCATCTCCTGCATTGGCAGGCGGATTCTTTACCACTGTGCCACCTGGGAACCCTAAGGCCTAACCTGACAGATGGATTCACTATCTCCCACTTCTTCTTTGCCTACATTCCATACTCTAGCTACTCCAGACAGCTCACTGTGGAACTTCTCCCAATCAAGGCTTAGAAATCGCCTGTTTCCTTTTCAAACTTCCCTATTGGATCAGTCCTAAGCAACCTGGAGAGAAGGACTGAGTCTTGCTCGCCAAAGTCCATCTCCCTCCTAGCACAATGCCTGGTAGAGAGTAGGTGCTCAACAACTACTGAGTAAAAATTTTCCTGAATGGTGACTTCCTTGGTGGCCCAGTGGCTAAGACTCTACACTCCCAATGGAGGAGACCTGGGTTCAATCCTTGATCAGGGAACTAGATTCTCCATGTGCAACTAAGACCTGGTGTAGCCACATAAATAAAAATAAATATTAAGAAAATTTTTTCCCTGAATGAACTTGTTGCTTTTCCATCTGCAGACTTTTGTTTATATTACTCCTGCTCCCCAGAAGAAGCTTAAGCCAGATTCCCCTGATCTATTGTCCTCTCTCTCCATGAACTAATTGTCCCAATTATACCTGCATTTTATTAGCAAATTATGTTCTGCCATGCGCAGCCTCCACACACTGTGTTCAAGCTATTGGTTTACCTGGTTTGCTCCACTCACCCCTTCACTCCCACTGGGCTGGGAGGAGCTTCCTGGAGGCAAAGGACAGGTCTTACCCATCTCTATATCCTGGTCTTATACTCTCTGCATCTCAGCAGCAATTAGAATAATGTCTGCCATATAGCACATATCAATAATACCCGTGTAACCCAGGTGGGACAGACCCCTCTTCTGTGTCCTGGAGGGCTTTTTGCTAACACTTCGAGGGGAGGGTTGGAACAGGAATCAGATAGTCCTGCTGTGCCCTAATTTGGAAAAAGCCCGTAGACAATAGGATGCCAAGTCTGGAAGTGCCTCCATGGCAGGGGTCTGGGAAAAAGATAATTCAGCTGCAGGTCTGTTGAAGACATACTCCGCAGTTGATCAGAAAGCGCTTACCATCCTTTGCCTGCCTTCAGATAAGATCAGATCAGTTGCTCAGTCGTGTCCGACCCTTTGCGACCCCATGAACTGCAGCACGCCAGGCCTCCCTATCCATCACCAACTCCCGGAGGTCACTCAGACTCACATTCATCGAGTCAGTGATGCCATCCAGCCATCTCATCCTCTGTCGTCCCCTTCTCCTCCTGCCCTCAATCCCTCCCAGCATCAGAGTCTTCTCCAATGAGTCAACTCTTCGCATGAGGTGGCCAAAATACTGGAGTTTCAGCTTTAGCATCACTCCTTCCAAAGATATCCCAGGGCTGATCTCCTTCAGAATGGACCGGTTGGATCTCCTTGCAGTCCAAGGGACTCTCAAGAGTCTTCTCCAACACCACAGTTCAAAAGCATCAATGCTTCGGTGCTCAGCCTTCTTCACAGTCCAGCTCTCACATCCATACATGACCACAGGAAAGACCATAGCCTTGACTAGGCGAACCTTTGTTGGCAAAGTGATGTCTGTGTTTTTGAATATGCTATCTAGGTTGGTCATAACTTTCCTTCCAAGGAGTAAGCGTCTTTTAATTTCATGGCTGCAGTCACCATCTGCAGTGATTTTGGAGCCCAGAAAAAGAAAGTCTGACACTGTTTCACTAGTCTGCTAACCCAAGCATCACGGAACACAATGGAGGCTACAGTTGTGGACTGAGATGAACAGAGATCTCACAGAGCAGCTAGTATAGACTTCAGAGGAATGAACAAAAAACTCTTCACTTGGGCAGTTCCCTTGTACCACCCACAGTCAGGAGGTCTTACAGTGTTAGGCTTTGAGCATAATGAGAGTGAAGTCGCCCAGTCGTGTCCAACTCTTTGCGACCCTGTGGACTGTATAGCCTACCAGGCTTCTCCATCCATGGGATTCTCCAGGCAAGAACACTGGAGTGGGTTACCATTTCCTTCTCGAGGGGATCTTCCCGACTCCAGGATCGAACCCAGGTCTCCCGCATTGGAGGCAGACGCTTTAACCTCTGAGCCACCAGGGAAGCCCAAAGGGTGCGTTGCCTCCGCGTCGGGAAATCGAACCCCGGTCTCCTGCGTGACAGGCGGGCATAATAAGTGGGCCACAAAGACATGTCATTGCTTGCCATTTGTTCATCTTCCCTAATGCCTCCTTTTCCTCCAGCACCCCCAAGTTCACCATCGTGGAACTGCCCTCCTCTTTCCTTCCAGAAACTCTCCGTTCTTCACAGGTTATTAACCCCATTGCCCAAACCTTGATTTTTTTTTTTCCTATTTATTCCATCCATTCCTGAAAAATGTGTTCTGAATATCCCACCATGATTGTGGATTGTCTATTTCTTTTCATGTCTATCAACTTTATCATCTGTTTTAAAGTGATGTTTTTATTAGGTACTGGATATCACGTATAAAAAAAATTACAGATATAATTTGAGGCTTTGGATGATGGTAGGATTTACTTTTGTTTCTGGCAGGCAGTAAGGTCTTGGGAGATACCCTTACACGCTGGTTTTAAACCAGAGAGAATTCTGTTCACCAGGGGACACTGGCAATGCCTGGAGACGTCTCTGGTTGTCAGAACTTGGGAGAGGGTGCTACTGGCCTCTTGTGGGTAGAAGCCAGGGGAAGCTGCTCAACAGTCTACAATGCACAGGCTGGTCCCACTTGTGTGAAGGCATGTTAAGTCGCTTCAGTCGTGTCCAACCCTTTGTGACCCTATGGACTGTAACCTGCCAGGCTTCTCTGTCCATGGGGATTCTCCAGGCAAGAATACTGGAGTGGGTGGCCATGTCCTTCTCCAGAAGATCTTCTCAACCAGGGATGGAACCCTCGTCTCCTGTATTGCAGGCAGATTCTTTACCCACTGAGCTACTGGGGAAGCCCATTAGCTGCCCCCAAATGATAATAACTCTGAGGCTGAGAAACCTTGCCTTAACCCAATCAAAAACTGAGCTGATTGGAAGCTGGGTTTCAATCTTTGGGAGAGTTTCTCTATTTTCACCCCAGTCCTCAGTGTAGCGCATTGGAACTCGCAGCTGAACGCCCAAGGTGATTACGTGGGCTCTTCCTCCTTGGGGGCTCTGAACTCCAATTTTTGTCCCTTTAGCCTAAGAGGCTGGGAACGTCTCTACCTCTTAAGAATGGGCAAATGCCTCAAAAGTAAATTCTCTGTTAACCCTTTTTTCTAGGATATTGGCCCTCAAACCCTCACCACCTTGGTAATTCACCTTCACACACTTGTCCTCAATGTTTTGTTCAGTTTTCCTCACTATTCTTAATAGAACTTGTCTGACATTATGGAATCACCACTTTCCCCAGGGAGAAGGAGTTGCTTTCCATTTTTCTCCAGTCTTTCACATGTAGGTTTTAGGCCTTGCCATGATGCTGAGATTCTTCTCTGCTCGTAACCTTGTCCATTTGCCTGGAAAGGGACAGCTCTAGTCCCTGTAGAAGGAATGATGAGGGATGCTACGATTTCCCATAATTGCTGCCACCAGCAAGAGCTATGGGAGAGAGCCATTGGGTGATGGGGTTTCTTACTAGTTATCTAAGAAATAAATGTGACTCATTAATTTTTCCATTACCATACAAGGATAAAATAGCCCCATCTCATACAAAGACATTTTATTTTGACCCTGCTCTTTGTGAAAGAACGAACCTGGCCTAAGGAAATGGCAACCCACTCCAGTATTCTGGCCTGGAAAATCCCACGGAGCCTGGAGGGCTATAGTCTATGGGGTCAAAAAAGAGCTGGACACGACTTAGCAGCTAAAGGACAGAAACAGAAGTGCTAGGAACACTTGCCTTTCCCTTGAAATCAGGCTTACGTGCTAGGAAACCAACCAAGATATGAATGGGCCATAATATACCATATATCATCTCAAATGCAAGTGGACACTTCTCATTATTGGAATAGAATTATAATCAGACTGTATGTTTTTTCTGATTCATAAATCTTTCCAATTTTAGAAAATGGGGGTGTCTCATTGATTCATGGAATGAAAGCATGAATGACTGTCACTCAGTCATGTCCAACTCTTTGTGACCTGATCGGCTATATAGTCCATGGAATTCTCCAGGTCAGAATAATGGAGTGGGTAGCTGTTCCCTTCTCCAGGAGATCTTCCCAACCCAGGGATCGAACCCAGGTCTCACGCATTGCGGGCGGATTCTTTACCAGCTGAGCCACAAGGAAAGCCCTCCCATCCTAGAGCTGTGTGCTAATCTTAGATCAGCACCACATCCTGTACTTGTTTTTTTTTTTTTTTTTTAACTTGGTCTTCAAATAAGACTTTGGTCTTTGTTACTGCATTGATTGTGTTATAAGAAATAACAAATAATGAAAGAAGGAATTCATTCTGAAATGGAGCCCACAATCTCAGGAATGACTTCCTGTGAAAGCAGGAAAGGTTTTCTTCCAGCTGGGGTAAAAACAACAGGCATAGTCATGAGTCGCCCTCTACCGCTCAATGGGGTGAAATCCTTGACCTCAGATTTTGATTATCTGTGGCGTTGAGTCTTGTACTAGCAGTCATGGAACTGAAGCAGAATTTCAAGAGCCCAAGGGAAGCGAGTCCCTATACACACAGTGAGTTACTGAGAATTCTGGGGTGAAGAGCCGAGATCTCAGGACTCTAGGGCCTAATGTAATAGTCACAGTCCATCTACTCAAGCCAGTAGCTGCCAGCTTTAGCCTGTGCTTGTAAATTAACTCCCCTGGAGATTTGTAACTTTCAAATAGCTTTCAGTAGAGCCTTACTTTAAAGAACTATTTCAAGGTTTGCATTCCAACGTACCACAAAATCACATGTATAATAAAACAAACCATCTCAGCCATACATTTTGTACTAATTAATAAAGTTATTCTTGAGACCGCTTCCCTCCCCCTCCCTTTTTCTCCTCCTTCCCCGGCCTCCTCCCTTTCCCTCTTTTTCTCTCTCTCTTGTTTTTCATTCTAAGAAACTTAATCCTTAAAACCATTCATCATGTGATTATGAAATGTTTTATTTTTAAACTATTTTATAAAATCTTGATCATTAGAAAAAAAATCTTGATCATTAGGGTGAAACATAATGAACAAAATGGAAGTTACCATGTTTTTTAGTATTTTTAAATCCTGAGAGTTAAAAAATATATGAAGAATAATGATCATTTGTCTCTTTTTGTCTGAAAGAACTTTGCGACACAATAATTCATCAAAATTATCTAAAAATTTTGAAAAATACAACTGGGCACCTATTGAGAGAAATTTATAAATTATGCCATAATTATGATTTTGTTACAGGGTGGAATCTTTAGGCAAGAGTCTTCATGTAGATTCTTTCAGTTATGAAAATTCTGAGCAAGTAGGCCCTAGTGGAAGGTGATAAAGCTTTTTTAAAGGGTTGATGAAGCCCATTTCTCCCTGAATACCTCTTGATAAGCAAATCCAGTAGCTGAGGAGAAAGAATATAAACTTGCCCAACAGTAAAGGAGGCTGGCTTCCCAGGTGGCTTAATGGTAAAGACCTCACCTGCCAATGCAGGAGATTTGATCCCTGGGTCGGGAAGATCCCCCAGAGTAGGAGATGGCAGCCCACTCCTGTATCCTTGCCTGGAGAATCCCATGGACAGAGGAGCCTGGTGGGCTGCCGTCCACAGGCTCGCAAACAGTTAGACATGACTGAGCACACACACACTCAACAGTAAAGGAGATTTTTCAGGGCAAAATCTTCAAATCTCAGCCTTTTCTCTCTGAGATTCAAAGACAGGAAAACCCGTTGGGATAAATGAAAGGTTACTGACAGAAAAGAATACCAAAAGTCCCAAGGGAAACTGTGTAAGAGAGTTCTGAACTGGAGACCAGAGGTGTGAGTGTGAGGATGGGGAAATGGTTGGAAGGCTGCAAGGAACTTAGCAAGGGTTCACAGGAGGACATACCTGGAGGCCCAGAGGTGGAGGTCCACAGGAAAAAACTGGTTGACTATTCTCAGCTGCGTTCTATTGAAGTTGGCTAAGAGGCTTGTTCAGGTGAAGGTGTTGAGAAGAGTCGTGTTCAGTCGCTAAGTCGCGTACGATTCTGCGAAACCATGGACTGCAGCACTCCAGGCTTTCCTGTCCTTCACCATCTCCCAGAGTTTGTTTGGAGAGTCCTCTTACGGTGATAAACACCTCTTCTGCATCACACCTGGGAAGGAAGGTAAACAGTCAACATGCAGCCCAGTGGACCGTATCTCAGGGCCCCACCTGGTTTTGCCATTTGACAAATGTAATGAATTTCCAAGCTCGTCTGTGAGCGAAGCATGTTCTGCACATCTTCCTAGTACCCCTCTCAGCAGACATATTCTTTTTGTCAAAGTGCACAGATATGAGAGCTGGACCATAAAGACGGCTGAGGGCCAAAGAGTTGATGCTTTTGAATTATGGTGCTGGAGAAGAGTCCTGAGAGTCCCTCAGACTTCAAGGAGATCAAATTTGTCAATCCCAAAGGAAATCAACCCTGAATATTGATTGGAAAGGCTGTTGCTGAAGCTGAAGCTCCAATACTTTGGCCATGTGATGGGAAGAACTGACTCATTGGAAAGCACCCTGATGCTGGGAAAGATTGAAAGCAAAAGGAGAAGGGAACGACAGAGGATGAGATGGTTGGATGGCATCACCGACTCAATGGATGTGAATCTGAGCAAACTCTGGGAGACAGTGGAAGACAGAGGAGCCTGGCATGCTGCAGTCCATGGGGTCACAAAGACTTGGACATGACTTAGTGACTGAACAACAACAAGTAAGCTGTTTATCTGCTTATGCTAATAGCTGTGTGAATCTGTGATCCAGTGAGCTGGAAAGGTCCATGTCCATAAGCCCTGGGCCTCATCCTGGGATGAATCTTCATGGGAACCGCATGCTGGTTCCCACAACAGGTATGGCTGAGAAGGAAGCTCTGGACTCAACCGCTGGTTGTATCAGTGTGATCCGAGAGAACCTTGAACTTGGAGTCTGGAATGCAGCTGCAGGTGGTGGCCTTAGGCTTCAGGCTCAGGTCTCTGCAAAAGGAGCAAGTGTCCACCCAGTAAAGAAGGCCTGCTTTCAATGGTGACGCTGAGGTGCCTATGAGACACTAGCTGGTGAACAAAGCCAACTCCTTGTCCTCTCTCTCTTTCCGCAACTGCAGCAGGATGGGCCCTCCTGACCTGAGTGAGAGCCCCCTGAGATTCTTGGACAACTCAGGGAGGAAAGGAGAGGGCTTGCGATGGAGACACTGGGCTTCTTGCCCATGACAGCATGCAGATGCTTTAGCGACTAAGGGAAAAATTAGAGACCTGACTATATGCAGACTCCACAGCACTGGTTGAAGCAGATAAAACTCGCTATGAGGCCTCCTAATTTGCCTTGTTGAGAGTCTCAAGAAAAGCAGTACCATTTTGTTTCTGTAGCCAGCTGCCCTCTGTACGCAAATGGTTCTGAGATGAAGCTGGTTTCATCCTCAATGCCTCTGTCTTTAGGGAATCACATTGTTCAAACCTCTTTTCTTTCCCATGGGCTGTGCTGAAGGTATGGATGCTCTGCACCTTTGCTTTGAATATGTTACTCTGCTTCATCACCCTGGCCCTAGGTGACTTGACCAACACTGAGTATCCAACCTAAGGTGGACTCCATGGACTAGACAGTGAACTGTATCTCCTGGTGGTAAGAGATGCCTTGTCAGTCCAATCTATATTCAAACATTGTAACTAAGATACATAGAGAATGAGATGCAGAGAAATTGGAACTTTTCTACACTGCTGATAGAAACGTAAAATGGTGCAGCCACTTTGGAAGACAGTCTGGCAGTTCCTCAGGAAGTTAAAAAGTTACCATGTGACCCAGCAAGTATATTCACTTGGGTATATACTCAAGGGAAATGAAAACATATGTCTGCACAAAAATTTACACACAAATCTTCATAGCAGCATTATTCATGATAGCCCCAAAAGTGGAAACAGCCTAAATGTCCTCAAACTGAGGAATGGATAAATAAAATGTGGTGTATTCACACAATAGATGCTTTTCAGCAATAAAAGGAAGTCTGGATTTATATTACAACATGGATGAATCTTAAAAATACTATATTGTGAAGGAAGCCAGTCAAAAGATCAAACACTGAGTGATTCCGTTTCTATGAAATGTTGAGAAGAGATGAATCTACAGAGACAGAAAGCAGATTGATGGTTTCCAAGGGCTGGGTGTAGGGAGAGGGTTAAGAGGAAATGAGGAGTAAATACTAATGGGTGTGGAGTTTCATTTAGGGGTGATGAAAATGTTCTAATATTGACTGTGGTTATGGTCACACAACTCTGTGAATATACTAGAAAACCTGAATTGTACATTTAAATGAGATGATTACATGGTACATGAATTATATATGAATAAGGTTTTAGAAAAGGCAGAGGAACCAGAGATCAAATTGCCAACGTCCGCTGGATCATCGAAAAAGCAAGAGAGTTCCAGAAAAACATCTATTTCTGCTTTATCGACTATGCCAAAGCCTTTGACTGTGTGTATCACAATAAACTGTGGAAAATTCTGAAAGAGACGGGAATACCAGACCACCTGACCTGCCTCTTGAGAAACCTGTATGCAGGTCAGAAAGCAACAGTTAGAACTGGACATGGAACAACAGACTGGTTCCAAATAGGAAAAGGAGTACATCAAGGCTGTATAATGTCACCCTGCTTATTGAACTTATATGCAGAGTACATCATGAGAAATGCTGGGCTGGAAGAAGCACAAGCTGGAATCAAGATTTCAGGGGGAAATATCAATAATCTCAGATATGCAGATGACACCACCCTTATGGTAGAAAGTGAAGAGGAACTAAAAAGCCTCTTGATCAAAGTGAAGGAGGAGAGTGAAAACATTGGCTTAAAGCTCAACATTCAGAAAACTAAGATCATGGCATCTGGTCCCATCACTTCATGGGAAATAGATGGGGAAACAGTGGAAACAGTTTCAGACTTTATTTTTCTAGGCTCCAAAATCGCTGCAGATGGTGACTGCAGACATGAAATTAAAAGACACTTATTCCTTGGAAGGAAAGTTATGACCAACCTAGATAGCATATTAAAAAGCAGAGACATTACTTTGCCAACAAAGGTTCGTCTAGTCAAGGCTATGGTCTTTCCTGTGGTCATGTATGGATGTGAGAGCTGGACTATGAAGAAGGCTGAGCGCCGAAGAATTGATGCTTTTGAACTGTGGTGTTGGAGAAGACTCTTGAGAGTCCCTTGGACTGCAAGGAGATCCAACCAGTCCATTCTAAAGGAGACCAGTCCTGGGATTTCTTTGGAAGGACTGATGCTGAAGCTGAAACTCCAGTACTTAGGCCACCTCATGAAAAGAGTTGACTCATTGGAAAAGACCCTGATGCTGGGAGGGATTGGGGGCAGGAGGAGAAGGGGACGACAGAGGATGAGATGGCTGGATGGCATCACTGACTCGCTGAACATGAGTTTGAGTGAACTCTGGGAGTTGGTGATGGACAGGGAGGCCTGGCATGCTGAGATTCATGGGGTCACAGAGTTGAACACTACTGAGTGACTGAACTAAACTGAAGGCTGAAGTTAAAAAAAAAAAAAAAACCATGAGGAACTTCCTTTGTGGTCCAGTGGCTAGGACTCCCAATGCAGGGGGCCTGGGTTTGATCCCTGGTTGGGGAACTAGATCCCACATGCCACAACTAAGACCCATCCCAGTCAAATATAAAAGTAAATATTAAAAAACAAAACAAAACAAAACTTGGACTTCTCTGGTGGTACAGTGAATAAGAATCCACCTGCCAATGCAGGGGACATAGGTTTGGTCCTTGGTTCAGGAAGATTCTACATGAGCAACTAAGCCCATGCACTGCACCTACTGAAGCCCGTATGCCTAAAGCCTGTGCTCTACAACAAAAGAAGTCACTCCAATGAGAAGCCCGTGTTCTATACTCACCACAAGGGAGAGTAGGCCCCTGCTCGCTGGGATGAGAGAAAGCCCACACGCAGCAAGAAAGACCCAGCAGAGCTCCCAAATAAAACAAACCCAAAAAGCTTATGTAGGTAATGAAACAGTGAACAGTGGCAGAGGAAGCAAAAAGGCTCAGATACAAAGAAAGACCAATTGGCCGTGAGCAGCCTGTGTAAACCTAAGCTGTGACTGTGTAGAAGCTGTGTCTCTAGGGAGGAGTGAAAGGAGGAGGTGTGTGATTAAGACTTCACTGCTCCCATTGCGGTTGCCACCATCTCTAAAGACAACTCTACAACTTTCCAGTGCTCTGTCTCACCCAGCTGTGAGCCAGCAGAGGTACATTCTTGTCCTCCAGAATAGCCTTCTCATGTGAGAGTTAATGTTCATGTCCATGGTCTTCCCTGATAACTCAAGTGGTTCGAGACTCAGGTTCCATCCCTGGGCCGGGAAGATACCTTGGAGGAGGAAATGGCAACCCACTCCAGTATTCTTGCTGGGAAAATCCTATGGACAGAGGAGCCTGACTGGCTAAAGTCCATAGGGTCACAAAAAAGTTGGACACAACTGAGCTTGCAAGCGTGCATGCACGCATGCACACCGATGTTCACATTATTACCACACTGGCTTGGCCATTTGAAACTAAGCAGTTCCAAGAATCTATAGGTCGTGAAAATCTCATGATAGATATTCCTGGAGCTTGTCCATTGTGAATTTCCAGGTGGCTGATTCCTGACCAAGGCTTTTTTGCTGGAAACTTGTCTGTTCTGTCGCATCCTTTCTGTATCCGTGGGAGGCTACTAGGAAAGCAGGTGGGTTTTGGGCACAGATGCCTTGAAGACTCCAGGTCACGAGCTGGCCCTCATGCATGCTCTGTCTGGCTCAACACGCCACCACCTGGGATTGGCTGGTTACATTTTGTTTAGAAAAGTATAAAGGGGCATCTTTTTGTGTCTCAGTTTTGGAATTGAACTGCCCCCTTCCGTACACACGAAGTTGAGGGGCCCTGAATGGTGACTGCCATGGTTAGGTACCAAATGTCAGCAGTGTTAAGGGTGGGTGTGCTCTTACAGCCCAGCCCCCATTTGTATATTCCTGTGTTTACCAACAGCAGATTCCAGCTCCCAGAAACCATGCTGTTTCCTGGTCTCCTTGCCAAGGTCACTCTTTGCAAAAGTTCCATCTCACTGAGGTTGGAATGGCCAGTGGTTGCCAGCCTGAGTGCTTCCCTGATGGCATCATGTGCCCTGATTCTTATGTCCTAATCGTTGTCGGGGAGAGAACAGCAGAGCAATTTAAGAAAGAGCCGGCAGCTTACTCCAATCGCAGACTCTGCGCCTCTCCAGATCCCAGCCTTGCTTCAGCTCCCAATTGCCTCAAGGCCTGACCTGGGTGTTTCCTGGGTTCCAAGGATCAGAGATCTTTGCAGTAAACCCTGTTGCTTGAGGTCCTATGAGGGGAAGGGGTCTCTGTTCCTAGTTTCTGGGAACTGTGGAATCTTTTCCTGGAACTCACTATAAAAAGACATCATCTGGGGACTTCCCTAGTTGTTCAGTGGTTAAGACTCCACACTCCCAATGTGGGCGGGGGGCCTGGGTTCGATCCCTGGTCAGGGAATTAAATCCCACATGCTGCAACTAAGCGTTCGGATACTTCAACCAAAGATAGGAGATCCTATGTGCTACACGTAAGGCCTGAAACAGCCAAATAATAATAAATAAATAAATTTAAAAGATGCCATCCAGGCCTGAGGGGTGGTGGTTGGGGGCGGGGGGTTGCAGAAATGGATGGGGTTGGCAGGGCGAGAGGAAACCGAGGCATGTGAGATTATTCCTCCCCTGGACTCTGCCCGGATCCCATCTTGAGGTTGCAGAGCAGAAGGACCTGTGGACCTCTTCTTGGCCCTCTTCTCCTTGCCATCAGGGCATGTGTAGGGAAGGATGGTAGAAACAGTGCTCTCAGTTGGGCAAGTGGTTGTCCCCAGGATTAAATGTATTACTTTGTGTAGAGTTAGGTACTCTATTTTTTAAATTTATTTTTGATTGGAGTATGATCACTTTACAATGTTGTGTTGGTTTCTACTGTACAACAACGTGAATCAGCTCTAAGTATATATATGTATACACATATCCCTTCCCTCTTGAGCTTCCCTCCTGTCCCTCCACTCCCATCACAGACCACTAAACCAAGCCCCCTGCACTGCACAGCAGCTTCCCGCTAGCTCTCTCTCTTAATCTGGTAGTGTATGTATGTCAGCGCTACTCTCCCAGTTTGTCCCACTCTCCCCTTCCTTTGGAGAAGGGCATGGCAGCCCACTCCAGTATTCTTGCCTGGAGAATCCCATGGACAGAGGAACCTGGTGGGCTACAGTCCATAGGATCGCCAAGAGTTGGACACAGTTGAAGCAACTTAGCACGCATGCCCCTTCCTTGGCTGTGCCCACATGTCAGTTCTCTATGTTTGTATCTCTATTCCTGCCTGCAAATAGGTTCATCTGTACCATTTTTCTAGATTCCATCAGTTCAGTGCAGTTCAGTCACTCAGTTGTGTCCGACTCTCTGTGACCCCATGAATTGCAGTACGCCAGGCCTCCCTGTCCATCACCAACTCCCAGAATTCAATCAAACTCACGTCCATCGAGTCAGTGATGCCATCCAGCCATCTCATCCTCTGTCGTCCCCTTCTCCTCCTGCCCCCAATCCCTCCCAGCATCAGGGTCTTTTCCAATGAGTCAACTCTTCGCATGAGGTGGCCAAAGTACTGGAGTTTCAGCTTTAGCATCATTCCTTCCAAAGAAATCCCAGGGTTGATCTCCTTCAGAATGGACTGGTTGGATCTCCTTGCAGTCCAAGGGACTCTCAAGAGTTTTCTCCAACACCACAGTTCAAAAGCATCAAATCTTCGGCGTTCAGCTTTCTTCACAGTCCAACTCTCACATCCATACATGACCACTGGAAAAACCATAGCCTTGACTAGACAGACCTTTGTTGGCAAAGTGACATCTCTGCTTTTGAATATGCTATCTAGGTTGGTCATAACTTTCCTTCCAAGAAGTAAGCATCTTTTAATTTCATGGCTGCAATCACCATCTGCAGTGATTTTGGAGCCTAGAAAAATAAAGTCTGAAACTGTTTTCACTGTTTCCCCATCTATTTCCCATGAAGTGATGGGATCAGATGCCATGATCTTCATTTTCTGAATGTTGAGCTTTAAGCCAATTTTTTCACGCTCCACTTTCACTTTCATCAAAAGGCTTTTTAGTTCCTCTTCTCTTTCTGCCATAAGGGTGGTGTCATCTGCATATCTGAGATTATTGATATTTCTCCCAGCAATCTTGATTCTAGCTTGTGCTTCTTTCAGCCCAGCATTTCTCATGATGTACTCTGCATATAAGTTCAATAAGCAGGGTGACAATATACAGCCTTGATGTACTCCTTTTCCTATTTGGAACCAGTCTGTTGTTCCATGTCCAGTTTTAACTGTTGCTTCCTGACCTGCATACAAATTTCTTAAGAGGCAAGTCAGGTGGTCTGGTATTCCCATCTCTTTCAGAATTTTCCACAGTTTATTGTGATGCACACAGTCAAAGGCTTTGGCATAGTCAATAAAGCAGAAATAGATGTTTTTCTGGAATTCTCTTGCTTTTTCCATGATCCAGCGGATGTTGGCAATTTGATCTCTGTTCCTCTGCCTTTTCTAAAACCAGCTTGAACATCAGAAGTTCACAGTTCATGTATTGCTGAAGCCTGGCTTAGAGAATTTTGAGCATTACTTTACTAGCATGTGAGATGAGTGCAATTGTGTGGTAGTTTGAGCATTCTTTGGCATTGCCTTTCTTTGGGATTGGAATGAAAACTGACCTTTTCCAGTCCTGTGGCCACTGTTGAGTTTTCCAAATTTGCTGGCCTATTGAGTGCAGCACTTTCACAGCATCATCTTTCAGGATTTGGAATAGCTCAACTGGAATTCCATCACCTCCACTAGCTTTGTTCATAGTGATGCTTTCTAAGGCCCACTTGACTTCACATTCCAGGATGTCTGGCTCTAGGTCAGTGATCACACCATCATGATTATCTGGGTCGTGAAGATCTTTTTTGTACATTTCTTCTATGTATTCTTGCCACCTCTTCTTAATATCTTCTGCTTCTGTTAGGTCCATACCATTTCTGTCCTTTATTGAGCCCATCTTTGCATGAAATGTTCCCTTGGTATCTCTAATTTTCTTGAAGAGATGTCTAGTCTTTCCCATTCTGTTGTTTTCCTCTATTTCTTTGCATTGATCGCTGAGGAAGGCTTTCTTATCTCTTCTTGCTATTCTTTGGAACTCTGCATTCAGATGCTTATATCTTTCTTTTTTTCCCCTTTGCTTTTCACTTCTCTTCTTTTCACAGCTATTTGTAAGGCCTCCCCAGACAGCCATTTTGCTTTTTTGCATTTCTTTTCCATGGGGATGGTCTTCATCCCTGTCTCCTGTACAATGTCACGAACCTCCGTCCATAGTTCATCAGGCACTCTATCAGATCTCGTCCCTTAAATCTATTTCTCACTTCCACTGTATAATCATAAGGGATTTGATTTAGGTCATACCTGAATGGTCTAGTGGTTTTCCCTACTTTCTTCAATTTCAGTCTGAATTTGGCAATAAGGAGTTCATGATCTGAGCCACAGTCAGCTCCTGGTCTTGTTTTTGTTGACTGTATAGAGCTTCTCCATCTTTGGCGGCAAAGAATATAATCGATCTGATTTCGGTGTTGACCATCTGGTGACGTCCATGTCCGTGTCCATGTCTTCTCTTGTGTTGTTGGAAGAGGGCGTTTGCTCTGACCAGTGCATTTTCTTGGCAAAACTCTATTAGTCTAGATTCCATAAATATGCATTAATATGTTAACATGATATTTGTTTTCTCTTTCTGATTTACTTCACTTTGTATGACAGACTCTAGGTCCATCCACATCATTACAAAATGGAATTAGGTACTTATCACTGACTCAATGGACATGAGCTTGAACAAACTCCGGGAGACAGTGAAGGTCAGGGAAGCCTGGTGTCTTGCAGTCCATGGGGTCGCAGAGAGTCAGACACGACTGAGCAACTGACCAACAACGACAACTTTCACTTTAACTGAGGGAGACACCAGTCTCATAAAGGTCAAGAATGTGTCTTAAGGAGGCAGAGTTACTGAGTGAGGAAGCTGGGACTGGGGCTCAGCCCACCTGACACCAGAGCCGACTCCCATTGGATGACTCTAAAACACGTGTGAAGCACGTGGGCCAGCAAAAGAGCCGGACTCGAAAGCGTGTTTGCACGAGGGGACCTGGAAGCAGCCTGCTGACTTTTTTGGAACAGCATGGTCGGAGGCTTGGGACCTTGAAGGCGGGCCAACTCTGAACTAGACACTGCTGGCACCATTGGTGGTCTTGAAGGGTAGGATGAAAGCCTTGGACATGGTGGGAAATAAAACAGGATTTCAGCAAGATGCAGAGAGGGGAGCAGGGAGCCAAATTCTGTCTCTGCTGCCATTTCTCCCAGTCACGCATTCCACCCCAGGCACAGGAGGCTCCAAGAATCCAGGCCGCAGGGCTTTGCTCTCTCAACTCCCAGGCGTAGAAGGAAGGAAGAAGGGCCGAGACAGAATTAAGTATTCACAGTACAGTAGGACTTGAGACTTGCACATGGGCAGTTGGAGGCCAAATCTGGCCTGCAGATGAGTTTTGTTGGATCCAATTTTTTTTTTTTAAACATTTGTTGTTCAGTGGCTCAGTCGTGTCTGATTCTTTGTTACCCCATGGACTGCAGCATGCCAGGCTTCCCTGTACTTTTAAACATTTAAAAATATTTTAAAATTGAGAGATTTCACACACACACACAATAAAAACCCCAACAGATTTCTGGCTTTGTTGGAAGTTAGAAAGCCCTTACAACACTGGCCCCATGTCCTCCCATGGCAGCCGAGGGCTGGGACTGAGCAGAGATTTCCCTACCCGCCACTGTGGGACCTGGGTCTGCTGTCCCTCCAGCCTGTGGCCTCTGTGAACATTTGGGATTGTGCCCCCACGGAAGGCTTGTGGTGTGAGAGCGCTGACGGGGCTGAAGGCACCCTGCAATCGGGATTCTGGGCTTCTGGAAGGCAGAACTGTGCATAGCAGTTCAGTGTTCAGGAGGAAGTAGGTACCAGAAAGACACACCTAGCGGTAAATGGGGTTTGGGAAGTGGAAGTCAGTGATCCAGGGAGAATGTAAACAGGATATATCATTAGTTGGGCTTCTCCAGAAAATGTGTGTGTGTTTATGTGTATAAATTTTCTAAATTTACTTCTATTATTTAGTAAAGAGAGGATACTGATGCTTTAGATTTTATCAGATAGGCAGTTATGAAATAATAAACGGGTGCTTTGTTTTTTTATCTCGCTTTGCTTTCTGGAAGTGACCAAAAGGAGAGCAGGCAGGAGGGGAATGGGAAGTGATTTTGATGGGAAAGACACCTCCCTCATCATATACACCACCCCCTCAGCGGGAGCTGATCCTGAAGTCTTGAGGTAGGATGTCTTCTTTTCCAAGAAATCTGTTAGTGGTCTTAAGGCCTTCCACCGACTGTGTGAGGCCCATGCACATGAATAAGGGTCGTGATTCCTCCACGTGTATGGAATACCTGCATGGCAATACCTAGCCTAGCGTCTGGTTAATAACTAGGTGCTGTCACCTAGCCCAGCTGACGCAGAACTGTCACGCAGTGATGGGAGCAGCGGGGTGCGGACAGGAGCTTGGGAGACCTCAGAGTAGGAGTGGGCGGGAGCCAAGGTGAGTCTGGGTAGTTCTGCTGGGAGGGCCGCCCTGGGACTGCAGCCTGGCCCACAGGACCGGGCAGGAGAATGGATCACTGTGGGAGGGGCAGAGCCTGGAGACCAGGCAGTGAGTTCATCTGCGCTTCTCGGATATTTAATAATAAGGTAAACTGAGGATCGAAGGGAAAGTGGTTTTTTAAAATTTGTACTTTGTAGGCTCAGGAGAAGGAAGGAGACAGGTGGGAGAGGAAGAGAGGTGCAATGGAAAGGTAGAAACGGAGAGGCTGGTAGTTGGATTTCTCTTAGTCTTATTTTTTTTTAACTTTTAATTTTATATCGGGGTATAGCTGATTAACAATGTCATGATAGTTTCAGGCGCACAGCGAAGGGACTCAGCCACATGTATACATGTATCCATTCTCCCCCGAACTCCCCTCCCATCCAGGCCGCCACATAACATTGAACAGAGTGGTGGGATTTCTTTGTGGATGAGAGGAGACCTTCTCCCTCAGCAACAGGGCTGAGAAGAAAGCACAGCTCCACATGGGCCACTCAGGACAGTCAGGACCACGTGCTGGCTAGGGCAGGCAAGGACAGGAGTGTTCCAGAAAAAGGTCCCTTCTGCCTGGAATTCTTTTTCCAGTGCCCTCCCCACTTCCTTGCACCTCCTTTAGGCTGCCTTCCAGATGCTTCGGGAACTCTGCTCTCCCCCCACACCGCTGTCCTGGGCTCCCGGGATGACCTGTGGCTGCCCTTCCTCCCTTCCACAGCGAGCAGATGGCACCGTGCTGGACTCAACTGCCCTCTCCTCTGCTTCTGGACCTTCCTTGCACTGCCGAGCGGCTCCGCACTCTCCCCTGATCTCCTCCACTGCTTCCCAGTCGGCAGTGTCAGACAGCAGGCAGTTTGAGTATCGGGAAAGTTAGGGACACCTCAACCTTACACACACACAGATGGAGAGATTTTTTTAAAAAGTAACAAGAACGTATAACCTGGCAGATTCGGATCATCCTTGCTCTTCTTTGGTGGCTTGGTTTTTATCTTAAATTTCACTGTAGGAGGCATCACAACATTTAGGGCCTCTGAAGACTTGATCCAGCCCTGCCTCACACTGCTCTGCCTGCAAACATTTCAGAGCTCAGAGGTGGTGGCACAGCCTAGAAACAGGCGCAGCCCAGGAAGGGCTCAAAGACACAGAGGGCGTGTGCCCTCGCCGGGGCTTTTTTTTTTTTTTTTTTTTTGCACTGCCTGAAAGTTCAAAACACACTGGAACACGGAAAGAAAGGTATTTGCCTGGGTGACTCAGACATGTTCCAGCATTTTCCCACAGGCTTCTGCTCGTCCCAAAATAACTGCAACCCTGGATCCTGTCCCTTGGCATATGATTACTTTGGTATAATGTTACAGAGCAGCGGCCACACTCACATGGGCGTTGCAGGAATGCACAGCCCAGGATGAGGCTCCGTGCTGTAGAAAAAGGAAGCGCAGAGACCACAACAGGGAGAAGTGCTGACTCGCCAGAATCATCCAGCCCACAGAGCAGGGCCTGGGTCAGTACTTACCTTACACAGCTGGGGAGAAAAAGACCCAAAGAGGGAAATGGTACACCCAAACTTACAGTTGGGGGATTACAAGAGAAAGCTGTTGGAAGAGCTGGCCCTAATGGCTCATCAAATAATATGGATTTTTTTTTTCCTGTTTCAAAATTCAAGTATAGTTGCTGTACAGTATTATACAAGTAGGGTGTCAAGGCTTCCCTGGTGGCTCAGATGGTAAAAAATCTGCCCGCCAATGCAGGAGACCTGTGTTCGATCCCTGGGTTGGGAAGATCCCCTGGAGAAGGGAATGACAACCCACTCCAGTGTTCTTGCCTGGAGAACCCCATGAACAGAGCGGCCTGATAGGCTACAAGCACCATGGGGTCGGAGTTGGACACAACTAACATTTTCACTTTTACTACAGGTGTACAGTATAATGATTCACAATTTTTAAAGGTTTTACTCCTCTTATAGTTACTGTAAAAAAATTGACTATATTCCCTGTGTTTTACAATGTATCCTGGTAGCTAATACAGATGTTTATTCCTAAGTCATCATCCCTTTAGCCTTGGAATGCTAAGTTAAGTCACGAAACTTTAAGGGCCTCGTGGTCAGCTAGGGTGCCCATGTGCCAGGTCTGGACAACAAGGTGGGTATAAGGTGTCACAATGGACCTGCCCTCAGGGGACTTAAGAGTCTTGCTTAGGAAATGACTAGATGCTAAAACAGCTGGATGACAACTGACCCCTGGCAAACAAGCCGAAGGCTGGTGGGAGTTTTGGGAAATGAAGTCTGAGAAGAATGGTTCTGTCCCAGCAGAGAAGGTCTCACAGAGAGGTGGGCCCCCAGGCTGGGTGTCGACTCAGGTGGGAATGCCTGGAGGGGAGCAGGGGCAAGGTGAAGGGGAGAGGGGAGCTCCAGGAACCTTTGGAAACGAAACATTGGGCGGCAAGTGACCCTAGCATAGACGCCGTTACTGAATAGTTTCAAGTTGGGAACTCCCAGTGGTTAGGACTCCTTGCTCTCACCACTGAGGGGGAATTAGGGTCCGATAAGATGCCTGGAACAGCCAAAAGGAAAAATAAAATTTCCAAGTCCCTTGTCTTATCTGGGAAGCAGGAATAATTTCATAGGATTTTGACACAATATATTAAAAAAAAAGAACCAACTCTCTGACCAAGGGAGAGGTGAGGGATTATTCTCAAATTTTTGTGGAACTTACACAGAGTCCTTTCTGTCTTGGTGCTAAAGATGAGGAGAGCCGAGTGCACTTTTCACGTCTCCTGGGGCCTGGTTCAATCCTTCTCCTGCTCCTAGGTCTGCAGGCACCTGTCACTTCCTTTTCCCTCACCCGTCACACAAGGATGTCAATTACAGCTAACGGCTGTCATGTGCCAAGCACTACTTCCCATGTCTGATTTCATGTAATCACCCCACCTTCCCATTTATGGGCTTCCCTGGTGGCTCAGTTGGTAAAGATGGTGATGCTTCAGTGGTTTAGTGGTTGTCGCTGTCATGTCTAACTCTTTGCGACTCCATGAACTGCAGCCTGTCAGGTTCCTCTGTCCATGGGATTTTCCAGGCAAGAATACTGGAGTGGATTGTCATTTCCTTCTCCAGGGGATCTTCCCGACCCAGGAATCGAACCCAGGTCTCTTACATTGCAGGCAGATTCTTTACAGACTAAGCTATCCGCCTGCAATGCAGGAGACCTGGGTTCAATCCCTGGGTGCGGAAGATCCCCAGGTGGTTTAGTGACTAAACCACCATCCCCTATTTTACAGCTGAGGAAACCAGGAAAGAAAAGGCTCTGTAACTGCCCACTGTTCCAGAGCTTTTCTGTGAGGCTTTGATTTGATGCCGGGAGTTCTAAATCAAGACTGTTCTGAACTAAAACGTTCTCTTAAAGAGCACTGGCGTAATTAAATAAGCCGAACCCCTCTGAGACTAGCAAGACAGATGCTTTATGTCCCTGACTCCCACAGAGGCAGGACAGGCACATTAACAAGAGCCTTGCAGCCAGCCCTACACTCAGCCTGTCACCACCATGCAAGGCCAAGGGACCGCCCATACAGGCTGGGTAACTCCTACCCAATACCCACACACCATCCAATTTTGATGGCTGAAAACATTCTAACTGCACCAAAGGGCTACCTGCTGATAATCTTTAGTGATAAAATATCCACCTCATTCAGTGACCACATAAGAAGCCTTTATGTTGAGATCCACTGAGTACAGGATCAGGATCTAGCATCAGGGTCTTTTCCAATGAGTCAGTTCATATCAGATTGCCAAAGTACTAGCGTTTCAGGACTGATGCTGAAGCTGAAACTCCAATACTTTGGCCACTGATGAGAAGAACTGACTCACTGGAAAAGACCCTGATGCTGAGAAAGACTGAAGGAGAGGGAGAAGGGAACGACAGAGGATGAAATGGTTGGATGGCATCACCGACTTGATGGACATGAGTTTGAGTAAGCTCCGGGAGTTGGCGATGAACAGGGAAGCCTGGCATGCTGCAGTCCATGGGGTCAAAAAGAGTCGGACACAACTGAGTGACTGAACTGAACTGAGCATAGATGCCCAAGTCATCAAAAAGATGGTCACATTCTTTACATTGATTCATCTAGTGAAAAACAGTCCAGAAGGCTTCCTTCTTCTTATTTACACACTTGTGTGTCTAGAATCAGTGTTGTTAGCGGTCAGCTTATACTCCTCAAATGAGTTCACCGCGTAAAGATGTTGGCGGACTCCCATGCGAATGACTTCAGCCTTTCTCATCAAGCTGAGTGGCAAGCACACCAGCGTGTATTTTTGTGCAGCACTGTCAGGCACCAATATTAAACTCAATACAGTCATGAGGAATTCAGCTCAGGGACTCGGCAGGCTTCCTCACAGCTCTGAGATCTCAGGCCCATCTTTCTCTTTCTTCTCAATTTCCACTTATGTGACAAAACATAGCTCCACGTTCTGGGGCTGGGATACTTCCCAAGCTCTTAAAATACATTAGTCCAGAAAGATTCTTTCCCCTCCAGTGGCTTCGCAGTGCATCTGATCCCTAACCCCAGTGACTTCGAGGAACCTAATCTGGGAAGATACACCTGGTCCCAGCTTGGCCTGGTGACTCAAGAGAAATGTCAGATCAAGATGACCCCAAGACACTCACAGAACACGTGCCCAAGCCCCCGTGACCTGGACTCCAGGAACGCGTGGGACTCAGGCAATACTGGGCACTTGTTTCTCTGTGCGCTTTTGAACCCACGCAGCTGCTTGGTGAGACCTGCAGGTGGCCTGGGGCCAGGTGGGCAGAGGTGCACCTCGGCTGGGGCAGTCAGAGAGGTGATGGGCACATTCCCATTACCTGGGTTTATAGCCCTGGGTCTTCCCAGGTTCCAGCTGCAACCTGAGACAGAAAAATGACCAAGACTCATTTTCTCATGGGCCACACCAGTAGGGATGTCACAAATCCCAGAGCAGGCTTGTAAATGTATCCGCTGTTTATTTTTCCTGAAGCCAGTGCAAGTCTATCTTGATGCTGCCACTCTTCAAAATTCAGAAACCATGGAAGACATTTTGAGTTACAGTATTACTTTATTTTCCTTTTTTTACACATAGCATTAAAGTCATCCCACATACAGATATGTCTATGGCTTCTTACACATTTTATTCTATCTAAAGTATCATAGCTATGAGATGACAAAAATCATCCCATTAAAATGGCAACATTTCTGAAAAACGGGCTTCATATTTAGTGATGAGAAAATGACTCCCCATCTACTCCCCCGGCCAAAAAAAACTTCAATCCAGAGCTAGAAAGACAGTTCACATCCATGGCTAACACATGGGGCCCATACAGAGAAGGCTCCAAAACAACAAGCTATGGGGTTATTAAACTTGTAACAAGCAACTTCTTTATTTGTACGGAATACGAACACAAGAAAAGCATCATTTTCCTTTTTAGCCCTTTTATTAGTGTGTTTTGCCTCCACCCAAGTTACTGCGTACCAAGCGGCTATGAAGAGTAAAAACCAACTGATTTTAAGTCCCTGAAATGCATGCAACTTATAATTCCCTAAAGCACACAATCAGTTCCCAGTCTCCGGGGCTGATCTTCACTTGGTGGAGACTACGGAGCTGCCGGGTTAGCAGTTGCGTCTGTTGTGCTGCTGGGGTTTGGAGTTGCTGCTGCTTTAGCTTCCGGCGGCTGGGTTTCGGTTTTGGGGTCTTCTCCATCTCCAGCACTCTTCTTGCTCTTGTCTGCAGCCATCTCCATAATCTCCTGCAGTGGCTGATCGGTCTCAAGAGAGCTGGGCTGGAGTTCGTAAACCTGGACTTGACCCGGGACATCTATTGCTTTCTGTTCAAGTTTTTCCAAGATGGTCTGAACCTTCCTGACCCCGTCTCTCCTGGCCTGGCGGACATCAGCTCGTCCTTCTGGGTCTACCGAATCCAGGGCCAGTAGCTCTTTGGTCAGATACTCTTCTATCATCAGGTACTTTTTGTCCGTCTTCTTGCCTTCAAAGTTGTCCACAGCCTGTTCCAGCCCTTGCACTTTCTCCAGGATGGCTTCTACTTTCAGCACACCTGGATGCTTTGGGGGCACTTCAGCTTCTCCTGGTTTAGGGGGTGCAGCTTCTGCAGGGGCAGGACTGGGGGCTGCTCGCTCTTCTGCAGCCACACTCTTGGGGGAAGAAGGGACGGCAGAAGGGACGGCAGAGGGGACAGCAGAGGGGATGGTAGGAGGGGCGGGGCTAGGAGGACAAGGCACTGGAGCGGAAGGAACCTTTATTTCCACCTTCTCAGAGGGAGGCGGGGGCTTCTGCGAAACAGGTTGAGCATCCACCTCCTTCCGGATCACTTGGATCGGGATGTGTCCGGGAGGGAGATCTGGTCCAGTTGGGCCCGGCCTGCTTTCTGGCTTGTTTTCAGCTTGGGGAACAGGTGAAGGTTCTCGATGGGTCATGGGCTGCAGGGAAGAGGCAAGGACACACACAATTTTAATGGCTGAGAGTCACAGGTGGTCATTTGTAGCTAGTACTGACTAGAAGGAAATGGGAACAACTTTTAAAAAGTTTAACAGTATAAAAGATTTTCAAAGTCAACTGACACCAGTTACAAGAATGAAATATGGTATTCATCATGTATTATGGGGCTTCCCAGGTGGGGCTAGTGGTAAAGAACCCAGCTGCCAATGCAGGAGACATGAAGACATGAGTTCGATCCCTGGGTCAGGAAGATCCCCAGGAGGAGGGCACGGCAACCCACGCTCGTATTCCTGCCTGGAGAATCCCATGGACAGAGGAGCCTGGCAGGCTACAGTCCACGGGGTCCCCAGGAATCAGACATGACCGAAGAGACTCAGCATGACTAGCACACGTGCATTATATGTAACCGAACCACTGTTATGCTTCCATTTGTTACCTTGGTCTCTCAGTCTGTTACCTCTTACTGACTTTTTCTGGAGATGGAATTCTTATGGCAATGAAAAGAAAACCAACGTAATTTTTCAAAAAGGAAAATACCCCAAACTCATGCTGACTCCTGAGTTACTTTAGCTCAAAGCAAAGTCCTGGGTGACTCAGACTTTCAAGGGATGGAGCCGTGGAGTAATAACTGCCACTTGCCCCCTTCCGCATGACAGTCTCTACTCAGGGTGTGATCTTCCCATCTCCTGTTTCAGCAAAGTTATAATCATCTTTTTTTTTTTTCTAAACCTATGACAGCCTTGTGGTTTCTGCCCAGACTGATGTATTTTTTTGAGAATAAGCAAGATGCCCCAAATGGGTAACCCTGTAAGACTTCTGCTTGGACACATTTGTGCCAGAGCTGATATTGGCACAGTACAGCACCTCCACACTGACTACATGGCTACAGAGGCTGAGATGCTCTTTAATGTGACTATAAGCTAGAGGCATATTTTTAAAAATGAGCTATGCCTGCAACAGAAGTAACTTGGTTCATCCAGCATTCAAGTGAATATCTAAAACCTCCTTAAAAAAATCTCACACACTGATTTCATCAACTGGGAAATAGGAGTTAGACTATAATACTTGTGAAGTACTCCATATTAAAAATATTAAATCCCACTATAATATTCAATTAGGTCAAATCTTTGCAAGCCTCCAGCATGGGATCTCTGAATAAGCTGTGAAAGGGAGGCCACTACAAACAAGTAAGATTAAGTGGAAATAGGATTAAATACTGTTTCACCAATTACACAAAATATATAGGAAAGATATGAGAGGAAACATTGCCAGCTTGGCAAATGAGCACTTCTTTCCCATTTGAAAGGATTACTGAGTTTAAAGATCTGATGGACACTTGGCTGTTTGAACACCACTAGCCTCCTTTTCCATCACATCTCTTCTGCCAACCAGAAGTCCTCAACTTTGGCCCTTGGCATTCATGAACTAGCCACACGCCTCTCCTTGGGCTTTAAAGCAATAGCTGAATAAGTGACTTTAGAAACACTTAAGAGGGGGTGTGCCCGCTGGCTTGTACTTTTCAAAAACTTTTCAAGGTCAATATAGCAGAAAAAGACTGAGAAACTGATCCAGATTAAAGGAGACTAAAGGCAAATGACACCTGCATGCAATGCTCATGATCCTAGACTATATCCTAGAACAAAGGGGAAACTGCTCTAAAGGAGATGTGGAAATGAACTGTGTATGAGACAGTAATGTCGTAAGGATGCTGTCCTACAGCTGATAATTCTAATCTAGTTATGAATGAGAAAGTAGCTCTCTTAGGAAAACATCTGCTGTCATGTTTAGGGGTACAGGGGCATGTTATTTATAACTAAATCTCAAACAAAAATATAGATAACATATGGAGAGAGGAAAAATGACAAGGCTAATGGAGTAAAATGTTAACAGTGAATATGGCTCAATCTTTGCTTTCATGACCTTCACGTATACTGGACTTCCATTCTGTAAGGTTGGAATCATTTCCAAATAGAAGAGCCAAAAACAAAACAAAAACAAAAGCCAGTAACAGGAAAGCACTCTGTTAGAGGGCCCTGGACTGTGTCCCCATTTGTAGGAAGAAGATGCCCTCCATTTGTTTACAGGGGACTTTCCTTTTAAGAACAGTGGTCAAGAATTTACTCAGCAGCTGAGGGGCCCTGGCTGCTGGGTATTCTGTGGCTCTAAAACTAGAAGACTGCTTCCCCCAGGGATCAGTGCCTGCACACTTCTGTGCTAAGTCGCTTCATTCATGACTGACTCTTTGTAACTCTATGTACTGTGCCCACCAGGCTCCTCTGTCCATGAGATTCTCTGGGAAGAATACTGGAGTGGGTTGCCATGCCCTACTCCAGGGAATCTTCCTGACCCAGGGATCGAACCTGCATCTCTTGTATCTCCTGCACTGGCAGCTGGGTTCTTTACCACTAGTGCCACCTGGAAAGCTAATGCATGCCTCTACCGAAGGTTAAACGGGCATTGCCTGTGACTTTCACCAGACAGGCAGGAAGGTTTCCCAGCCACCCAGCTGGCCAGGCAACAGCTGGGCAACACAGTTCTTTAATGCAAAGGTTAAGACATGCTGCCTGTGGTCAAGGTCAGAGCAGAGCTAAACAGAGCAAATGAATACTTCTGAAATGCATAGAATAATCAGATGCTGAACTGTAAGAGACTAGGCACCCTGGGAAAAGATGAGGAGACTGCATGGAAGCGGCAAGACTGGCTTGTCCCTTGGAGGATGGGAAAAGTTTAGATTGTGGAGGCATCTCAGGAAGTGGGTTCAGTGTGAGCAAAGAAACAAGAGAGGAGACAACAGACGAAAGGGCCAGCAGGGTGCAGAAGGGGTGTCCACGAGGCAGGAGACGGAGGCTGCAGCTGGGAGTGTGGAGTGGGGCATGGCAGGGCCCTGAAAGGGGATGATGGGCAGAGAACACCTGGGTCCCAGATGTGTGACGCTGTGCTCTGCCCATCTTTCCCCATCACGGTGGTTGAACTCTGCCCCAGAGGCAGCTGCAACAAAGAACGAGCAAAAGCTGTAGAAGGCACTGGAGGTTCACAGCCCTTGCCTGCGTTTCTGCTGGTGACCAGCAATTTTCCAGGATCTCGGTCTCCCCAGGAAGGGCTGATGAGGGCAGAGGACCCAGGATACCTGCACAGAGCTCCTCCGGCCCTGGAGAGATGCCACCCCAGCCCATCTGTGACACTAACTCCCATACCTGAGGCCTGTCGACCGTGGTCTGCACACGGACAGATGGCGGGGGTGGTACCGGTGTGCTGCTTCTGGCCGGAGAGCCCTCCCGGCTGGATGCACCCCGGACGGGAGGCCGGAAGGGGGATGCGGTCCACGTGGTCCGGGGCTCCCAGTCATCCCCCTGGATCTTGTGGTACACAGGCTGGTGCGTCTGGTACTCGCCCTGCTGAGCTGGGTAGTGCGTCTTCTGGGCTTGGTGGAAGGATGGCTGGGCTGCCGGCCGGGTGACATTCTGCTCATGTATCACAGGGATGGAAATGTAGCCCCGGGGGAGCTGGTGACCACTCAGGCTGCTCCTGCCAGCGGAGGCAGGCAGGCTGGCTGAGGAGGAGGACGAGGAGCAGTCTGAGGCCGCTGGAGACTGGGACCGCTGCAAGACACAGGACATAGACACATGGCTCTGTGAAGCACCCTTGCCTGGCTCTCCGACTCTGCCCCTAGTATGTGCCTGCTCAGGGTGGCAGGCTTAATACAACCTCCCACCTGTTAAGCCTTTCCAGTGTCCACATGTACTGTTAAGACTGGGAACTCAGGAGTCAAGAGGCCTGGGCTCAAATTCTCAACAGCCTGACAGCTTTGTTGTTTTAGTCGCAAAGTCACATCCGACTCTTTGAGCCCTCATGGGCTGAAGCCCACCAGGCCTCTCTGTCCATGGGATTTTCCAGGCTAGAATATTGGAGTGGGTTGCCCTCATCCAGGGGATCTTCCAGACCCAGGGATTGAACCTTGGTCTCCTGTATTGCAGGCAGATTCTTTACTGTTAATGAGTTGCATTTAAAGTACAGAAAAGAGTAACCCCTCCTCACCTGATCTGAAGGTTCTGTAAAAGAATCAGTGGGTGTGTCTGGCACCAGCATCACCCACAGGAAGTGCTCACTAAGTTTTAGCTATCACTGTCATTTCATCTCCTCTTTCCTGAACTCTTGTCCTGCTCATCCCCAGAGAACCCAGGGGGCAGTGGGAACCACGTCCCCATGTGGACCGAGGCAGGCCAGGCCCCTCTCCCTTCTGACAGCCTACTTTCTATTTTGGAAGAGCAGAAGAGTGTTTCCCCAGCTGGCTTCTAAGGCCCCTGCTAGGTTAAATTTGTGAAGATTTCTCTGACTGACGCATCACTTTTGATTTTTACAACAAAAACATTACAAATATAGGTACTGCCTCTCCAAGAAAGGGAAAGTGCCTCCTGTGTGAGTGTGTGCTCAGTCATGTGCGACTCTTTGCAACCCCAGGGATTGTAGCCTATCAGACTCCTCTGTGGATGGAATTTTCCAGGCAAGAATACTGGAGTGGATTGCCATTTCCTTCTCCAGAGGAACTTCCCAAATCAGGGATCCGACTCACGTCTCTTGCCTCCCCTGCACTGACTGGCAGGCGGGTTCTTTACCACCACACCACCTGATGCCTCCATTGACTGTGTTTTTCACGTGGAGTGAGCATTTGTGCTCAAGAGCAGCGCGGGGGACGCAATAGGATGGTGTGCCAACAGGAACACCCAGAGGGCCTATGGCTCAGGATTCCTGCTGGGGTCCGCTGGCCTTCAAGTCTCAGCTAAGAACTAGGTTAAGGACTATGCTTTAACTGTTTGTGCAAGGAAGTGCTGACCTCAGGCTTAAAACCTGAAAAAATAATTTTATGCTTTGTTTTAAACAGCGGACACTGTGAGGGCAGGCACGCAGTCTCATTTTCACATCAACGTAGCTCCGAGCAGTTTACACTCACCCGTGAACACGGAACTGAGTGAAATGACACAAAGCCTCTCTGTGTTTCTGACACAGAAAGCTCAGTGGGAATGAAGGGTGTCAGAGGAGGAGCCAAAAGGCCAGGCTTCCAGGCCCTGCGATGCCACTTCCGACTTTATGCTTTTGGACCAAGCTGTTACCCCTTCCTGAGCCCCAGTTCCTGAGCTTCAGAAACAAACCACAATCTCTGCTCATCTGAAAAACCAGCCTGTGAAATGCTGGGGGGATATGGGGCTGTCAGCAAGCGATCTTTGCTGGGCGACGCCAGCCAGGCCTCAATGCCCCACATCTCACAGGGCTGTCATGAGGGTCTGGGGTCATCTGTGGTCTGGGGTAGCCCAGGAAGCACGAAACCCAGCTCCCCGCCATCTCCTCCCCCTGCCTGCACAGGTCACGGTCATATAGGCCCGTGAGCCAGGCCTCTCCTTACCTCGGGTCCATGGGAGGCTGGAGGCTGGGCCACTGCAGCAGCTGCCGCTGGTGCACTCGGTTTATCTGGCTGGCTGGCTTCCGCCACACCCCGCAGGGGTGACTGGGATCTTGGGGGAGCTGCTGCAGCCGCCTCGGTTTGGAAGCGCTGCGTCCCAGGCTGGGAGTAGGCAAAGACAGGATGTGGCCGGCTCGGGGCACCTTCATGGAGGACGGGGATGGGAATGTAGCCTGGCCGGAGCTGGGGGTACACGGCATGACCTTCTCTAGTGGGCAGCAGCCTGGGGCCCTCCCGCGAAGGCCCATTTGCAGAAGATGTGGTTTCCTAAAAGGGAGAGGAGACACACAGACCTGTTAGAAACTGGGAAGGAAACAGCCCTGAGGAGGAGAAAGCATAATGCCACGTGCTCCGATCTTCCAGAGTGACTCTGGGCCCCACAGTGCCAGCTAGGCGCCAGGACAGCTGAGCACAGAAACTGTGGGTACCTCCCCCAATCCTCTATTTCTTCTAGACCCCTCCTCCCTTGCTGAAGCTGCTGTTGGCTCAGCAGTTTAAGAATCAGAAGCATCAAGAGAAAGCAAGAGACAAGCAAGGTATCTGTGGAGCACAGGAGAAGTCCCGGTTTCCTGAACTGGTATGACAGGTTTTTGTTCTGGATGACAAGGCAGCCTTGCATATAGGGGAGTCCCGGACAGCCTCCCAAACCTTCAGAGACCCAGATCAGAAGATGCTAGGAGGATTCAATGCCAACTCGCTAAGGGGATTACAGCCAGCAGCTCGGCTTCCTAAACGGTCCTCCCATTTCCTGACAATGCAGACTCGCGTGGGACCCCGACTCAGGCCACAGCTCAGAAATCTGCAGAGAAGGGGCAGCAGCAAGCAGGCAGCCTCCTCAGGCATATTTTCAGAACAAGCGGCAAGAAAGGGAGATACCCGAGGAATGCAGAAGAGGCACAGGATGAGAACAAAACCCAGGGATTAGTTGTGCTGGTCTTGTGATGCCAACAAAGCTTGCTTGGCAAGGAGCGGCTGGGGTCCCTCCTATGTCCTCTCATGAAGTTCTCCCTTCAGTGGCCTGGCTATTTTGGGACCCTTGAGAAGGCCAAGTTCCAGATGTACCACAGAGAAAGATCCTGTTTCAGACAACAAGGCTGGCCAGTCACTCACTGGGCAATGTCACTCCTCACCAAGCAGAGGCTGAGCGACTGAAGCCAGGGACCCCTGTGGCTTCCTGTCCTGACCATCTCCTGAGCAATAAAGGGTCATTTCACAGAGGAGGGGGCTGAGGATTCATGCCACTTCCACGCATCCAAGTGGACAAACTATTATGCCTCCTTACGAGGCATCCCCCTGAACAGCAAACACCAGAAGGCTTGAGGCTCTATGCCCGCTGGGGCGAAGCTGGTCACAAGGAGGGCAAGCCCTGGACCTTAGATCTTTCAGACCCGTGAACCTCTCTCTGCCCTCCTGCTGAGCTCGCTGCCCCAGCGGGCCTCCCAGCACTCAGGAGAGGCCCGGGTGTTGCCATGTCCTTGGGGACACCGGCAGACAGGCGGTGCTCTCAGATTAGAATACCCACGTGCTCAGGGTGGCGGCATTATTTTAGCCTGCTTAACCCTCGGGTCACCCAAGAGCAGGGAGTGGTTCCAGGCATCACATTCAGAAGCACATTCCTGCCACAAGACGGGCACCAGAAGGGAGGCAGCAGCAGCACTGAAGGAGGCCTGTGCTGCTGGGTGCTGACTCATCACAGGCCGGCTGGGCACCTCATCCTCACCCTGGGGCACCATCCCTCCAGCCTGGAGCGGAGCCTGGACAAGCGTGGGGGGCGGTGTCCCTGCTGGCCTCCTCCTGGCCATGCACTAGAGCAGAGATGGGCAAGTTAGCAGCCCTCATCCGCTGGCTGGTCCCTGGTGAACGCCCTGCTCCCAAGCTACTGGGTACCATGGTTTATACCAGTAAGGCCCAATCCCTGCCGGCCGGGGTCTGTGTGAAACAAACAGGATGACCACCTGGAGAGCACAGGGGCCCATCTGGGCTTTTCTAGTAGGGTGGGGTTTCTTAAAGAAGGCTCGCCTTCTTTCTTACCTCTGTTAGTAACCATTCTTTCATTGGGCGTAAGTCTCTTCACCTCGCTGAGCCTTAATCTCCTTTGATAGAAAGTGAAGCTAGCAACACCCTCTTCACAGGTCTATAGTAAGCTGTTATGAGAGCCCATGGAGAGGGGTTTGCCCAGGGGGCTGAAAGGCATTCCCTTCTTAAACAGGCACAGGATGCTTCGACTCAAGATGCCCAAGGGTCAAAGGAATCAAATCTGAAGGACTCAGTTAACCAGTGGTAACTGGAGTCAGGAAGGTGGACGCACCTGGAGGAGATGGTAGTCGTCTGGGAAGGGACCCTCTGAGGAGATGCAAAAGCTCTTTTTCTGGGTGGTGGAGATAAATGAGTGTACACCCACATATAAGAGCAGTCTCTCACAGTCTCCTCATCTCTGGAGCCCCCACGCTGCCCATCTCCTGCCTCAGTCCACCCACACTACCCAGGCTGAACCTGTGAAGGCGGCCACCCCCCACCATCCTGCTGTTAGCTGTGCCTCCGCCTGAGACCCTCCTGGGGCCTGGAAACCTTAGAGAGGCCTGGCTGAGTGAGGCCTGGCCACTCCTGGGGAAGCCCCTGGATCCAGAAGGTCCGAGGGCGGGCCTGCCAATGCATTTTATGCACCTCGCTGAATATATTTTGTGCCTCAGTTGAAAATGGAAAGGGAAGAAAAAGGAAGGAAGAAGAGGAGGAGGGCAGAGGAGCAATTCCGCCTGCATGGCAGCACAGCCAACACCTGGCCTGGGTCTTGGGAGCACTGCCGCGCTGGGGTCAGTGGAGGGAAGCGCGTGGTCGCTGTAGGCCGGGGCGGGGGCATCAGAGGCCCAAGCTGGAAAGAAGGGAGGCTGGGAGAGGCCCGGAGGCTGCTTTCCTATAGTTCTGAGGTCTGCACTCCCAATTCCGAGTGAACGAATGGCTCATTCATGCCGTTTAATAAAAACCCCACGCATCTCTTCATGATTGTCGTGTCTAAAAGAAGGCAGGCGGCCCTGACGCTCTGGTGGGTGGCGGCGGGGGTGTCTGGCAGGCTTTGTTTAGAAAACACTGCTTGAGGTAAGTTTTAAAAAAACCATCTCACGTCTATGGACTAGAAAACTAACACTTCTACGTGAACGAAAATTTAAACCCGAGTGAAACTCCCCCCAGTGACAAGGTCTGCACGGGGTGCTGATGCCGCCTCTGCTCCCACTCTGCTCTCGTTAGAGCCCCGTCAGCAGTAAATGCTTCAGATCTACGAACCAAACTAGGACCCCAAAGAGCCACACCGCCCTTTTTACCTTCTGTGGTGCTTCATCAGAGTCTAGTGAAAGGAAAGATGTACTTTTTTTCCAGAGTGGGGCAGGGGAAAGACTTTAAAATATTTAATTTATATTAAAGTATTTATATAACTATGTATTTAAAGTAAGTATACATTCAAATGGCTTTCCTGGTGGCTCAGACGGTAAAGCGTCTGCCTGCAATGCGGGAGACCTGGGTTCGATCCCTGGGTCAGGAAGATTCCCTGGAGAAGGAAATGGCAACCCACTCCAGGACTCTAGCCTAGAAAATTCCATGGATGGAGAGCCTGGTGGGCTACAGTCCATAGGGTCGCAAAGAGTGGGACACGACTGAGTGACTTCACTTTCTTTCTATACATTCAAGTATGTTTAATAAATATATGTTATAAATACTTATAATTCTCCTAGAAAATGTCTAGAACATGTCTCCTTAGTCCCGTAAGAAGTGTTCTCAAGTTCAAGCCCAAGCCTCTTGGTTCTGCTGGCTGGCATCTTTCACAGAAGGCACTACCTGCCCCGCCCTGACTTCGCTGGGGCCTGGGGCCTCGTCTCCTGGGGGTTTCGCTCCTGTGAGGCCCTGCGATAGGGACGGGGTGCCAGCAAGGTGACCAGGCGGACGACGGCCGGCCCGGCCTCCCCATCACTGCCTGCCTCGCTTCCTGAGGAGCGGTAACAGCATCACAGAATTACCCTCCAGTCAGCTCAGCTCATTATCCTTATCTGCGGGCAGAGCCATCAGGAATACATTCATACAAAATCCAATTAGGAAATCAGAGCCTGACTCCACTTCTTATCTCACCGCACTAAGTTATGAAAGGAACTGGCCAGTTCTTCTTTGGGCATTACATTAAAATCCTCTGCAGGTACCAAACAACTCCATGAGAAGGCCGGGATGAAAAGTGGGAAAAATTGCCTCAGATGAGCCAAAACCTCCCCTAGCAAATATCAGGTATTATTACTAGATAAGCCTGGGGTCAGGTTCTGAGCTCGGACAAGGGTGTGGCTTACAAACAGGTCTTATTTACTCATTGTTGTTCAGCCGCTAAGTTGTGTCCGACTTTTGCAACCCCGTGGACTGTAGCACATCAGGCTCCTCTGTCCTCCATTATTTCTGGAGTCTGCTTAAACTCACATCCATTGAGTTGGTGATGCCATCCAACCATCTCATCCTCTGCGGTCCCCATCTCCTTTGGCCCTCAATCTTTCCCAGCATCAGGGTCTTTTCCAGTGAGTCAACTCTTTGCATCAGGTCGCCAAAGTACTGGAGTTTCGGCTTCAGTATCAGTCCTTCCAGTGGATATTCAGGGTTGATTTTCTTTAGGATTGACTGGTTGGATCTCCTGCAGTCCAAGGGACTCTGAGAGGATGACTACGCTTCACCACTGATTTTTAGTAACAGCGTGGGCACTAAGGGACAGCTAGCAGACTTAGAGACTGCACGTGGTCCCAGAGCCAGCTCTGCCCCAGGAGGCACTACGGAAGCAGCTTACTCCTACCCTCCCACCCCCGATTTCCTGAGCTGTGAAATGATGTGCTATAAAGCAGTGGTTCTCAGACTAGGGGCGTCTGAACACCCAGGAAATTTAAAAAAAATAAAAAAATGCAGATTCACTGTTCAGTCCTACCAAAGTCTGACTCAGAAGGTCTGTGGGGAAACCCAGCCCCAAAGGCCCTGGGAGCACAGCTCTAAATGAGGGTCCTTCCAGATGACCTTCTCCCTGACCTCTGATCCCAAGATCTCTCCTAGCTGTAAACACCTACATAAGGCTCAAAAGCAAGGAAAAACTGATGCTGCAGAAATCTAAAAATGATCACTCTTAACCATACTCAGTTAAATCACATCAGTAATCACTGGAACTCAAGGTGCCCCGAAGTTTCAGGAAGAGGAGGAGTTCCCTGTGCTATACAGTAGACTCGGGACCTTAAAAGCAGGCTGGGACCATAAGCCCCCAAAACCGTGCCCCCATGAGCCCCAACCTCAGCTTCACAGTGCAGCGTTCTTTAAAACGTGGGCAGAGCAGCTACAAACCACGCTCTGAATGAAAGGGAACAGCCACAAAGGCAACTCAGAGCACCACCGCCTTGACAGCCCTGGAGTCTTAAGTAGGACACACTCTATTAACTGGGTTTTTAGGCCAGAAGAGCCTCATGCCTGTCAGCTAGTGACTTTTACTAATGATACTTCCAAGACTTCTAAAACAAGGGGGGGAAAAAAAGATGAAGGGAAATAAGAATCCTGGGACTCCCCATTTAGCGAGGACCTGGATCAAAATAAAGTGGCCTGGGCTTGCCTCTCTCAGGCAGGAAGCAAAACAAAAGAAAAGCTTCCTTCTAAAGCACACAGAGACCTGAGCTTCCAGGTCCTACAAAACCTTCCGTTTGGTATTATAGGCCACAGAAAAGCAGCAGGAATTATTGCCAATGTGATATATAAACAGATACCTACATCCCCACAGCCAAACTCGAAGCTCCCTCTAGAGTGTGGTAAAGGGTCTCTTCCACTGCTCCCAACCCTGTCTGGGGGCACATAAGAGACATCGGGCAAACTCTGAATAATAAACAAAGCCCACACCCACCACAGTCTGTTTACAGCATTCCTGGTGGGACAAGAGGCTACACTCTAAGCAATCTAGTCCCAGGTGATTGAAGGTTTATCTAATATACCTGTTATTAGAGTATGTACACTTCTCTACAAAACAGAGTTACAGATGTACAAAATAAACTTATGGTTACCAGCAGGGAAGGGAGGATAAACTGAAAGACTGGGATTGACATATACACATTATGGTACATAAAGCAGATAACTAATAAGGACCTACTGAACAGCACAAGGAACTCTACTTAGTACATCTGTAACGGCCTACATGGGAAAAGAATCTAAAAAAAGAGTGGATATAGGTAATGTATAACTCATTCACTTGGCTGTACACCTGAAATTAACACGGTATTGTCAATCAACTATATTCCAACAGCAATTTTTTTTAAACAAGTATGTGGCCCTGATCCTGGGATTACTGAGATGGGTGTCCCTATGCGCTTTTACTAGGGAAAACTTTTTTTAAAAAACATGGCATTGCTTCTCTTGCAGCCGTGTCCCAACAGGTAGGAATGAACCAGCGTGAGCCCCCATCTCCAAGCTGCCATCCTGGGCTCCAATCCTGCCCTGCTGCTTGCCAGCTGTGTGCTCGCGGACAAGACTCCTTGCTACGGAGACTCAGGTCCCCTAGCTTATAAAAATGCCCATGCCTCCCAGGACCTGTTGCCAAATTTAAGTGAAATAAGGCACAAGAAAGTCTCTGTGAACTCTGAGCTGTCCTGTGCCCTGTATAACCACGCTCTTCCATTCCACAAATAGTTACTGATGGACCCAGCTTCTCCCAAGCAACTGCTGGTTGGGCCTACTGTTCAGAAAGTTTTAAATTCAGGTTTAATTCCTCAGTGGTCTCACCCAAGTTGGTAATGAGCCTGTTAAAAGTCTGAAGCCCTTTTATCTGAGAGCCCTAAGAGCACTAATTAGCAGGGATGCCATTTTCTCTGTTAAGACATGTTATCTATAATGTTTTATACTGGAAGCAAGCACAGCCAAAGACAACTCCAGAGGCCTGAGCCCCACACTCTCCTCTGCCTTCAGGAGGCCCCCAGCCCTGGATGGGCTGCTTTACAGACAATCAACACCTTATCTGCAGTGACTGAAATGCCTGCACACGTGCCCCTGAGGCCAGGGGGAAGAGTCAAGTCAGGCTGGGGCAGAAGGAGTCGCTTAGGAGTAGAAAGTCTGCTAATGTCCCTTCAACATCCCCAGGGTGTCCCTCCAAGGCCTGTAAGTTGTCTCCAGGCCACAGCTGAGGATGTCCCCTGCTGGAGAGAGTGCTCGGGGCTCAGAGTCCCGCACTCCCTGGAGCCCCATTCAAGGGTTCCCAAGGTCACAGGGGAAGTGGCTGCAAAACCAAGAAGAATACCCTGGGTCCTGGGAGTTCAGCTCCTGAACTCAGTGGCGTCAGGGAATTTAAAAACCACCTACTTCCTCCTCAGGGAAAAAAAAAAAAAAAAAAGGTAGGGATCTGCTTTAATCAATCTAAAGCCACGAGTCACAGACGGAAAAGTACCTGAAATCTATGTATCAGGAAGCAAACTCTTGTCTGAATTTAGATAGAGACCCCTTCACCCCATGGGTACATTTCCATTGGTTTCTCAAGGTTCTGTCTCAGAGGCCAGCCATGTATAGCATCTGTTGGTAGCAGGGTGCTGGCTTTACAGGACATGCATTTTGCACAAAACACAATTCCCCAATAGGAAAAAAAGTCAAATCTCCAATTCATCAACCACAGCTCAAGCAAGGGGAGACTGACAGATGGTGGCAGCCCCAGGAGGAATTTCTGGGGGGGGGGGGGGGCGCGGGAATCTTCCCCCACCCTAAGCAGCTTCTCAGAGCACTCCCTTCCCAACAACCACACTCCCTCAAGAGGGTGGTGAAAATTAGAAACCCCCTCCCTCTCCTTCCGCCCCTTAGGGCAGCGTCCAGACACCTGTGCACATGGCTGATGACCCCCCAACACCCTTGGGCACCTGGTTCCTACTGGCACTGTCCTCAGGCCCAGGCAGAGACCCTCCCCTCATCAGATAGGGTTGAGGGTAAACACAGCACTCCCTGAAGAACACAGAACACACAACTGCCCTGGCCTGTCTCGGGCAGGGGATCTGAGGCCAAGGCTACAAGCTGCTGGGGCTGTGGACTGCAGGTCTGGCTGAGGCTCCAGAAGGCTGACTCCCACACTGAGCTCCTGCCCAGCTCCTGTGCATCCCCCACGAGGGGCATATGAACCCCCAGGAAAGGGTGCTGAGGGCGTGCAGACACTGGTGAAAGGACAGTCAGCTGAGGTGGTTCAGGGGCCATAAGAAGAGGCCTTGCCTCGGCAAACAAGACTTCATGCCCATCTGGGAATCGGCAGACCCACATCCAGCCAGCACTCTCTACTGTGTGGGGAAGCCGAGTGCCTCTCCGAGAATCCCCTCCGACTTCTTGGTGGAGGCTGGGGCCCCCAGATTGCACACACGCCTCAGGTCAGGCCCTGGCTCCTCACAATCCCGCTGGACGGGTACTGGTGTATGCCCATTTCTCAGAAGGGGAGACTGAGGCTGGGCGAGGAGGAGGTGAGTGACTTTACCTGAGACCACCAGACACGTGAACCCTTTCGCTATTCCTGCCACACCTGTACACTGTGGGATTAATGACTGTTGGTGGCTAAGGACAAACAAACATCTCCAAACCCTTCGTCTTCCTGGGGGGTGAAATCGCAGCAGGAGGGAAAGCATTTCATTTTGCCCAGTGGAGCTGAGCTGAGGCGCAGACCTGGAACATTCAGTTCAAATGTGCTCCAGGCCAGGGAGCCAAGGCTCAATGCTGAGTCACCGCCTGGCTGAGGCAGGGCAGCGAGAGTGGGGCACTGAGTTCTGAGTCACCACAGACCGGAGACTCCTCAGGCCCAGCCCAGGGCCTCTGCTGGGAGCGAACCCAGGTCCAGCCCAGCAGCAGAGCCGGGTCCTACTCTGACCCTCGGGCTCTGTGGGATAATCTGGAACATTCAAAAAAGCCATGTGGCTGCCTTCCCTGCTACACACATGTTCTTTCCTATCTTCCTGCCATTTCCACTTCTAAACCATTCATTCATTGTCCAAGAAAGAATTTTTAACGTAATTGAAAAAAATACAACAATTCTACTTTAAATTTTCAAGAAACCGAGGAAGTTACTTCAAAATAGGAAATGCCTGTTCTTCAACAGGATGCTAGGGAATTTTCAGGGCTAAGTCTCATCTCCCTCACTCAGGACGCAGCTCTGGGTTGGGGAGCTCTCAGGAGGCACTTAATGTACATAGGACTTCACAGGTGGCACAGTGGTGAAGAATTCGCCTGCCAGTGCAGGAGGCACAAGAGATGTGGGTTCGACCCCTGGGTCGGGAAGATCCCCTAGAGTGGGAAATGGCAACCCAGTCCAGTATTCTTGCCTGGAGAATCCCACGGACAGAGGAGCCTACAGTCCATGGGGTTGCAAAGAATCGGGCATGACTGAGTACACACACACGGTATACACAACATTATGGAGGCAGCGAACAATCTGCAACCCTGGTCTTCAGAACCGACAGTGAGTAAGAGGCTTTGCCGGTCTGCAGTGTCTGACCTTACTGCCAGCCTCACAAACGGAAAAACTGGAGACAGACTCGTCGCACAGCCCTGGCTTAGTGGCGTCTGGCTGCTGACAGCAACCAACCTCCCTGGCAGGCCAGCTCTAAGATGCTGTGTCACTGGCGGGGACAAAAAAAAGACCGCCTCCTGACACGTAAGGATGAACTTAGGGAATCAATACCCAAGTCCCCTGTGGAGAAAAGGCCATTCAGAAATTCAGTAAAAAGGAACCAGCAACTGGGAGACGTTTAGGGACGAGGCTGACACCGCTTAGGAACCGACAGAAGGGTTCCTGCAACACGCACGTCAGGAAGGGACGCTTGTCTTCAACAGCCTGTCCACTCCGGAGCCCAGGCCCATGTTTTCCTCTTCTCTGCAAAGAATTGTACATACTGAGCCCGTGGACCCTGCCAGGCCCTGAAGAGGCAGAGAGATGAAAGAGACGCAGAGTCTGCCTCTGGGACGCTCAGCCCACAGGGATGTGACCTTGAGGCAAAGCAGGAACGTGCTGCCTTTTGGAGGAAAGTTTCAAATTGAAGTAATGTGGCATCCAGAGCCGGGATGGGCTGCTTCCAACTCAAGAGATGGGGGAAACGCTTTGTGGAAAATGGCCCTGAAGGAGGCAGAACTATCCTCTGTGTGACATTTAACACCATGACTTGCAGAGAGCGGGCACTCAAAAAATTTCGGCAGAGATGAATGAGCGGAGACAGAGGCTTGTCTTCTCAGCTCAGACCCAGGCTCAGGAAAGGAGCCAATGTGTCTGACGAGCTGTAGGAGATGGACTCAAGGCTGTTTAAAATCAGGGCTGTGCCCGGCGAGCTCGGAGTATAAAGGTCTAAGTTTAAAGAAGCAGCCAGGCCCGCTAGCATCGAGTCTGTCTGTCACCTGGGGTAGGGGCAAAGCTCTGCTCACAACAGTCTGTTCTGTCACTGCTGACAGGCTTCAGGCCAGGCACCTCCCCTCTCTCCACGTCTGTCTTCTCGTGTATAAGGTGAATCTGATAGCTTCCACCTTTGTGAGCGCCTCTGAGGGTTTAAAGAGATAAGGTTTGTAAAAGCACCCACCTGTGTCTGGCACATGTCTACAAAGGTGTTGACAGACAGAAAAAATCAGTTCCTCCCTTCCTACAGAACTTCTCTCTGATCAAGCTTTTGCGAGCTGCCTGACTGGCTGAAAAGCTGCCAAGGCCCCCAAAGAAATCGTCATAGAAATATGTGAAGACTGAACAACACCAACTATCTCACCCAGCCGCACGATGCCAAACAAGGGCTGCAGATTAACTTTCACATCTGCAAAAGGAGGGGACTTGGACCCTCGCTTCAAAAGTCCAGCTTTTTGTCTGAGAGCTGAGGCACAAAAGGATCACGGGCATGCGGACTTGATTCACAAGCCATGGGGAGCCGGGAGGGCCTGGAGAACTCTGTCAGGTATCAGAGAGGTTTCCTTGCAGTTCATCAGCACTAGAGGATCCTCAGAGGTTCCCAATAAGCAAAGCCTTCAGCTACTGCTCCCAGTTTCTCTATATAAGGCGTCTTAAACATGTTAAGAGCAACATTAACACAGCAAAACTACGAAGGAGAAAGAGTAGGTTTGGATTGATGCATGGCTTCCTAATTTTTACAAAAAATGCCAGGTCGTTTTTAAATGTCAGTGGGAACCAACGTGTAGAGTGGTTTATATAAGGCAGCTGTGTGTCATTCCAGAAACGAGGACAATGCTAATCAAGCCTCATGGGTGGTATGAGGCTTCCTGACTCACAGGCAGCCCCAACAGCATCAAACAGCTAAGCCTTCCCGGCCCTGGCTAACATCAACCGCCGCCACAGTTCCTGCGCGCTGTCTCTACCCCCTGTAAAGGGCAAATATACGCCGCGACACAGACGACAAGTTATTGGTCAGGTCTTGCACAGGCCAAACACGGGCTGTTCTTCAGAGGGGAGAATGAAGGTCCTGGATGAGCTGGGCTCCAAAGGCATTTGGCCATGTTCTTTATCAAACCCTCAGCAAATTGCTGTTCATCTGTGATATAGACATTTGCTCCAGAGTCACTGCAACTGGTTGGAAATATAAAGGAAAGAATGGCCGCTCCTTTCCTGTGTTCTGATTCTAAGAGGCACAAGAGCTTGCGATCGATCTGCAAACCACAAGATGATCTCATCTCTCGGAATATTCAGGAAGCTCTCCTGAACGTGAAGGGGAACAAATGGGTCTCTGCTTCAACTGAAACTCAATCCAGCTCTGAGTTCCTCTGCAAGCATGCTCCTATCTGTTTCCTATAGGGCCTGAGGATAATCTGTCAAATGACTGTGGTGAGATTCGGACGGCAGGGCAAGCCTCTGGCCTGCTTCTCCTGGGGTTCACAAGGGTCTGGGGATCACCTCCCCACACCTGGCACTAACACCCTGCCAGCTCCATCCCTCCCCCTGCCATCCCCATCGTCACCCCCAGAAACTCAGGCACCTGCTGAGTTTCAGGAAGGAAGGGCTGCTAGGGAGAGGGCTCTGCAGGTTTAGATGTGAAGCAGGCTCCCTTGAGGATGTCAAGGCTCACACAGGTGCACACAAAGTCATAGCTCCCCCATGCCACCCCCTCTAGGATGTGGGATCATTGTCCTTTGGTGACTCCCAAGTGCCCGGATGCCAGAATCAAAAACCAAGAGGGCAGCTTTTTTTGACATACAGACTTCTGGGTCCTACCCTGGGCAACCTGGATCCAACAAGGGAGTACGCACAGCTGGCAACCTGTGTTCTCCTCAGGCTTCCCTGGAGACGGCCAGGCTCGGGAATCCGTGCCCAGGCACCTCCAGGACCGGAAAAGCTAGAACCGCCCTGCTCCTCTGCCCAGGGAGGTTTGCGAGGGAGCGGCACAGCGCCACACTCCAAAGCATCTGGCCTCTGTTTATTTCACAAGGCGAGCCAGAGGAGCGGCCTGCATAGAAACTGTACATCTCAAAGAGGATGCCAAGTCCTCTGCCAGAGAAGGGGCCTGGACTGGTAGGAACCTGCCAGGAGACGTGTGCAGAAAATCGATATCCAGGAAGACTGCAGGTGGGGGGGGTTCAGGTTCTCAGAGTGGAGCTGGAGTAAGCCCAAAGCCTTTGCCTTTAGCTGTCCCGCCTCTGCAGTGAAGGGCAAGATACTTTCACTTGCCCCCTCTTTAAAAATGGGATGAAAGGTCACTCTAAACACCTCAGGGAAATGGGAGAGGATCAAATCTAAGACAACAGCAAATAAAACTAAACCATACACAAAGTTCTAGTCTTCTTCTTTCCAAGAAAGTCATTCATTTACCCATATGACTAAACTGCAAACACCCCAGAAACTGTCTTCCCCTGAAGAGGGCTTTCTCTGTTTTTCATGTTCAGTGAATAGCTCTTGATTGACTGACAGCATCTTCCCTGGAAGGTAAGGATGCTCAGAGGGTCCTCTTAGCTCAGTTCCTCTAAAATCACCCTTTGTTTTTTGCCAGAACTCTTTTCTCAATCCACATTAAGAAACCAATTTCTGATATAAAGTGCTAGTGAAGAATATTCACTTCATGGCAAATAGATGGGGAAACAATGGCAACAGTGAGGGACTTTATTTTAGAGGGGCTCCAAAATCACTGTAGATGGTGTCTGCAGCCATGAAATTAAAAGACACTTGCTCCTTGGAAGAAAAGTTATGACCAACCTAGACAGCATATTAAAAAGCAGAGACATTACTTTGCCAACAAATGTCCTTCTAGTTAAGGCTATGGTTTCTCCAATAGTCATGTATGGATGTGAGAGTTGGACTATAAAGAAAGCTGAGCACCGAAGAATTGATGCTCTTGAACTGTGGTATTGGAGAAAACTCTTGAGAGTCCCTTGGACTGCAAGGAGATCCAACCAGTCCATCCTAAAGGAAATCAGTCCTGAATGTTCATTGGAAGGACTGATGCTGAAACTGAAACTCCAATACTTCGGCCACCTGATGCGAAGAACTGACTTACTGGAAAGGACCCTGATGCTGGGAAAGACTGAAGGCGGGAGGAGAGGGGAATGACAGAGGATGAGATGGTTGGATGGCATCACTGACTCGATGGGTATGAGTTTCAGTAAGCTCCAGGAGTTGGTGATGGACAGGGAAGCCTGGCATGCTGCAGTCCATGGGGTCCCAGAGAATCAGACATGACTGAGCAACTGAACTGACTGAAAGATTTTCCATTGTATTTATTCTGGAGTGAGGTGTCATTCACAGAAGTTAAAGTGAATTAGTAACACAGTTGTTCTGTGTACATCAAAGCACAGTCTTGAAAGCCATGAAGCCCACAGAGCTAACGAAGTGAATGTTAGTTTTTTCCTTATGTTCTAGTGCCACGGTGAGAAATCTCAATTAATTTGGTAAGCAGCTCTTTTCTTGAGTTGATCACATCCAGCCATCAACATCCAAGTAGTCACAAAAGCCAGAAGGGCAGAAAAACAATCAAGTACTCCAGCCTGCACAGTTCACACTTAAATTTCATAGAAATTTAAGAAATTTAAGACTCTTCTACCTTCTTCTGAACAATAAACTGCCTCTTAATTAGGACTTTCATGTGTAGGTCTCTCTTTGCTATTGGTACTGGCTGAATGGCCTTTGGAAACACATGTGAACTCTCTGGGTTTCTTTCTCAGAAAAAGAGAGGCTGAGCTAAAAGATCTTCAACGATCTTTCAACTTTAAAATTCTGTTAAATTTTCAAATCAACTTTTACAGCATCAAACTTCTGATTTACTAGCTCTTATGTTCTACTTGTTGAGAAAAATAATAGTAACCTGTTTTTTTTTCCCCCTTGAAAAAGTCTGTAAAACCACAGCCTAACCCATCCATCATACGTAAGATCTCAACCTGCTGGGTGAGTTTCATGTTGAAAACCAAGTGCCAGCGATGTGGCATGTACACTGAGCTCACAGTGGATATGTTCATACTTGATCTACACGCACCACCACCGACGCCAGTGGATCCTGACTCTTCCTGTCTCTATAGGAAGGAAACCTCAAAATGATAGGATTTGTTTTTTTTTTGGCCTCAGTAAAGATCTACATCCTTGCAGGCTGCAGTAGCAGAGCTGGTTTGAAATGAGCTTTACTTTCACTCAATAATGGGCTGAACAGACAAGCGAAAGGAATACGTGGTTACGTCCATCCCAGCTAATTACAGCCTCTTGAAATAATTTTCAGGAATAAATATACAATTAATTTCTTATAAGTATAAGCTGCTGATTATACAATATTTCACTGTTGGGCACCAGAGTTTCATAAATATTTTAAAGGAAAAAACTGCATAAAACTGAAGATGGTTAACAGATTTTTTTCTTCTAAAATAATGGTTTATAAAACATTTTTAATTCTGTGAATTTTTAAATCTTCAAAATAACTTACCAGCTCCTTACGTCTTTTATTTTGCCCAATGTAACACTACTACAAGTCTATTTCTTTTTGCCAAGCTTTACGTTTTGAAAAAGCTCAGAAAATTACAAGAGCAGTACAATTAGTTATAATTTTTTAAATTAACGGACTCATTCCAAGTTTATATTTTCAAATTGTCATGGTTCTAAGGATTAAGAAGTATATACACCCCTGCGTATAAGTAAATAAGGCATACTTCTAATACAAAAGTATTACTACTAAATTATTTGTGTATTGGGGATAAGAAACAAATCCTAAATATTTTAGTAGCATAACAAGGAAGGGAATGTATTGATATTAAAAAAGAAAAAAAAAAAATCTCTTTCTGACCAGGGTGAGGCAGTATCTAAGGTGATAGCCAATTGGGAGACAGTCTGGCATCTTCGGTTTAGAAATTGCCTGGAAGATTGCATCTTGTTTTTAACAAGTCACACTAGAATATATTCGTAGTGAAGACAACTTTCAAACAATAATACAGTTTTAATTTCAAATACAGAAGGGAAAAAAAGACAAGAAAAGGAATGCATTTACATCAGTCTCCTGAGTCACTCTGTGCCTGAGGTATGAGAGTGAAGTCAAGATGCCCTCAACCAAGTTCAGGAACTTGAGAACGTAAAATTCCTAAGACACGCTAAAGGACCCCCACAGAAGCTTGCCAACGGTCCCCTGGCGTCTGCCAAAGCAAGGTCAGCAGAGAGAAACGAGGATCTGAGCCCTGGAAGCCGGGTGGAGACCGTGGCCGGGCCTGGCCCGGGCCTAGGTGCTGAGCAGGCCGGCCACCCGTCGTCTCCTGGCCCAGGGCCCCTCGAATGGAGCCGGTGGACGGGACCTGCGTGGGTCCCACTTCCCGCCCGACCCCCGGAAACCAAACACTGCCTAGGGAGGGCAGTCCTCTTGGGAACCTCCCCAAACTGGCCCAGACGCCGGTCAAGGGCGGGCCTGGAGATGGGGCTCGTGGGGGGCGCAGCAGGCCTACCCCCTGGGAGCTGGCGTCCTCCTGGGGATCCGTGCGTTCCAGGCGGCCTTCACTGACCTCCGAGGCACCGGCTGCGGCCGGCGGGCACCTGGCGCCTCGCGTCCCCGCAGCCGGGCCCAGTCCAGCCGTCCCCGCCCGGCCCTGTCCCCAGACTGGCCGTCGATGGGGTGTTGGGGGGAAGGTGGAGGGGGAGCCGCTGGCCAGGGTGCGGCGCGGGCCTTGCTCACCTTGGGGCCCTCGGGGGGCACGCGCGGGTCGTTCCACGTCGTGGTGCGGTTGTTGTGGTCCACGAAGAAGGGCCAGCCGGTCTGCGGGTCGATCTTGATCTCCCAGCCAGGGGGCAGGGGGTCGCGGTCGCCGGCGCCATTGCCGGACGCCATCTGCACCATGGGAGAGTGGGTGGCTGCGCTCATGCTGGGTCGGGGTCGGCCCGGAGGGGCGGCCGCCGGGGTGCTAGGTTGCAGGGTGCCGGGTCGCGGGGTGCCGGACCTCCAGGTGTAGGGTCGCTCGCTGGCCGCGGCCGGAGCGGAGAGTCGGGAGCGCCGCCGACGTGTCCGGGAAGCCGGCGCCGGGCACCTTTATGAATTAAAGGAGGGGGTGACGTGGCCGGAGAGGGCTGGAAGTGTCTGGAAATAGCCTCCTCGCTGCCAAAGGGGAAGGAGGAGATAAAGGGAGGTAGCAACTGGCCGGCTAGAAACTTCTGGTCCCATCCAGAGAAGTTGGCGGCGGCGCGGGTTGGATGCGGAGCTCCGCCCTGAGTCATCGGCTATAATCGGGGCGGGGCGGGGCGTGGGCGGGGCGTGGGCGGAGCATCCTCCGGCCGCCCCTCCTCCGCCCCGCCACCTTTTCCCCCACATTCGCGGCTCCCGGGGGCGGGGGCTCCCCGGCGGAGTCGTCCCTGAGCTGGGCGGGGGGTTGCATCCAAGGGATCCCTGTGCCGCCGAGCGGCAAGTCGAACAAACCCTCGGGGACGTCATCTGTGTGTCCTGGGCCGGTTTCGGTTTTCAGACTCGCTTGGTCTTCTTCGAGCCGCGTGGGTGTTCCCAGGACTGGCTCCTTCGTGTAAAAACAAACTCATCGTTAGCCTTTTAAGTCGTTGGGATTGAACTAGAGTCGCTCCCACCTCGCCTTTGCACCCTCAGATTACTGATACTCCAGGACATTGGTGACCCTCAGTTAATCACTTTTTTCCCATGGGCTTAAGGGCCGTCCGGAAGGTGCTCTGGAATGCCGATCCGACACCAGAAGCAAGCCAGGGAGAATAATGGAAGTACAAATAGAAATTCACCTGCCTTTCTTTCGAATCCTAAAGAAAGATTGCATCAGCGCATGCATGTTGCTGAAGCACATGTCTTAAACGTAGACTCTGTCGTTGCAGTGAAGAACTTTATAGAAAAAACATTCTTTGGGTTTAGGGCTTGTTGATGGTGCAAGTTGGTTCTTGCTATCTTAATCTGACCTTCATTTGGAAAGTAGTGTAAGTCATGCTAAGAGTCACCTCCGACTCTTAGCGACCCTGTCAGGCTCCTCTGTCCAGGGACGAATACAGGAGTGGGTTGCCATTTCCTTCTCCAGGGTATCTTCCCGACTTAGGGATCAAACCCATGTCTCTTGCATTGCAGGCGGATTTTTTACCCACTGAGCCACCTGGGAAGCCCTTTGGAAAATAGGAAGGAATTCAAATTATGAAAAAAATTTTGTGTGGTTAATGAAATGGTGGTTGCACTTGTAACCTCCACCAAGCACCTCAATTCCTCTGGGAGAGAGAGAGGAATTTTAGATTTTTAGGCCTGCAGGCTCATTCCCTTCCCCAGAAACATTTTTGAGAAGGTGCCTTGGGCTAAAGTAATATTGGGCCCAATATTCCAACTCAAATGCAGAGGACATTCTGGAACCCTCAGAAACACTTTTTTTGGGGTCTCTTCCCACCCCCAAATTACTCCTTTTGGAAGAAATGCTGAAGAGACCTGCCAGTCATTTTCAGTGGAACGGAGGTCTCACTTACATAGGTCTACTCATCAGCTTTAAAGTACAAAAACTGAGCTTTGTGAAAACATAGAGGTGTTTAAGCGTCTGTACTAGGTCAGGCTTTCCAGGTGGCACAGAAGTAAAGAATCCACCTGCCAACAAGAAGATACAGGTTTGATCCCTGGGTCAGGAAGTTCCCCCTGGAGAAGGAAATGGCCACCCACTCCAGTCTTCTTGGAAAATCCCATGGACAGAGGAGCCTGGCAGGCTGCAGTCCATGGGGTCACAAATGAGTCAGACATGACTTAGTGACTAAACAACTGACTCAAGTCACCACCAAATACACAAGAGACTCAGATATAAACCCAAATGCTAGTGCACCAATTTACCATGAGAAGTGTTCTTATTGAAAGAGCTCGGCCCTCAAGTGTACTAGTCAGTGGGCCTCTTTTTTTATTTTTACTTTTGGTCGCACTGGGTGGCATGTGGGGTCTTAATTCACTGACCAGAGCTTGAACCTGTGTCCTCTGTATTGGAAGTACAGAGTTATAACCACTGGGTTGCCAGGGAAATCCCAGTGGCTCTCATATTTTTCCTTACTTTTGAAGCCTTGACCAGAAGGTTGGGCCCAGAGTCCGTATTCAGTAAATATGGATGTTTATTGAAGGTTGATTCCAAAGTGAATGTTTATTTGTATTTTCTTCCTTTGCTTGATTTCACTACAACTACATTAAAGATGGAACATTCTTTGCTAGTGTTAACGTTTGTTTGCTTTTTTGTTAGATTTGCTAGAGAAGCAGAGAGGAAACAGTTTCCTCTGGGATTAACATACCCGCGTCTGAGAGTTATAGCCCATCAGGGGTTTCAAGTGGGTTTGTCTACAATGGAGTCATAAATCTTGGAGAACTGTCTAGAAGAAGCTCCTTTAAGCCATGCTGAATAATGAGGCACATGTCCACTCTTGATGGCTTTTTCTTTTTCTAGATCTTATGACACTCATTCCCCAGGGGCTATAGACTGAATATTTGTGTCCCCCAAAGTTCATATATTGAAACATATTCCCCAGTGTGATGCCATTTGGAGGTGGGTCCTTTCGGAGATGCTTAGATCTTGAGGATGGAGCCCTTATGAATGAGTTTAATGCCTATATATATATATATACATAACCCAGAGAGCTCTCTCCCTGCTTGCTTCCACCATGTGAGGAGATGGCTGTCCTCTGGCACCTACCAGACACTGAATTAGCTGGTGCCTTGATCTTGGAATTTCCAGCCTCCAGAATTGTGAGAAATACATTTCTATTGTTTATAAGCCCCCTGGTCTGAGTTAGTCTGGTACAGTAGCTCGAATGGACCAAGACACAAGGCCTTCTGCAGTTCATTTGCCTATCAGAAGCTGAAGCATGACCCTGAATTTCTGTTTTTCTCTTTGCATCCAATCATCATCAAGTCTGTAGATGGCATCACCTCGGTACTCTTTGTTTATGGGTATCCTCTCTTTCTTCAGTACCACCAGCCTAGTCTAGGTCATCCTTGTCCCTCATGTGGACCCTGGAAACAGCCTTTTAGGTTGTTCATGTCCAATCCATTGCCCAAATGGTGGCCAGAGTGACCATTTTCAAGCACAAGTGGGCCATATCCTTTCTCTGGTTAGAATACTTGAATGGCTCCCCATTGCCCTTTTTATCTCCAAGTCCAACACTCGTTGGCCTGGTGTGTAAAAGGCCGTTCTTCCACTCTCTGATGCCCATTCTTTGCTGGCTCTGCTGGACGTCATCAAGACCACACTACCTCCTCAACCTTCTTCGCCACTGCTGACAGCTCCCACACCCTTTGCCTGGCTGACTCCTCTCCATCTCCAGGTATCACCTTTGGTATCACTTTCCTTTGCCTTCCTAGTCTGAGTCATGTGTCCTTTCTAGATGCTCCCATAAAAATCCTGGGGCAGCCTATCAAGTGCGCTGCTTTGCAATTGCTTGCCTGATGGTCTGATTTGCTATGCACTGAGTTTCTTAAGCCTAGGAGCAGAATCTTGATCGACACTGAGTCCCCAGCTTTTAGCACAGTGCCTGGCAATTAAAAGTTGTGAAAACAATAATTGTAATGGTGGCCAAGTGGCAAGCATTTACTGAATGCCAGGTACTGTGGTATGAGCTTTATGTGGATAATCCCATTTAATCTTTGTGATAGTGAATGAAATCCCCTTGCAGGAGTGAAGGATCTAGATGGTAAGAACACTGTAGGAAACCAATCACCAGCGTCCTTTGCAGACTGACTAAGCTGATGAAAGTTGTCTTGCCCAAGGTCACATCTCCTTCTCGGGGCAGCCTGGATCCAGTGACTGTTTGACTGAGGGGTGTTAGGACCCTGTCCTTTGGGTTCAACTCGAGGCATTGCTCTCCCAGCTCCAGAGTGTGCCCCTGGGGTGGGCTGCTACTTGCTTGGGACTGCATCCCAGCTCAGCCCAGTCCTGCTTCCTGGGCTCGTTTTTACTGGTGTTACTCTTAGGAGGATCCCTTCATAAAATCCTGTTGGCCAATTTCTCTCTCGCCATCTGCTTCTCAAGGAACTAATCCTGGAACAATCCTCCCAGTAGCCTAATGTATACTTATTACTAAGGTTCTCCTCAATTAAGTTTTAAAGACACTAGGTAACTTGCTCAGTATCTCAAAGCTCATGACTTGGAGAGGCGGGATCTGAACTCAGTCAATTGACTCTAGAGCCTATGCTTCTAACCAGGCACTCGATAAATCCAGTCAGTGAATCAATGGCTTATTTTCCACAAGTCACCAAGGTACAAAATTTAGTTCCTATCCTTCCCTAGTAGCTAAGATGGTAAAAAAAAATTTGCCTTCAATGTGGGAGACCTGGATTCCATCCCTCGGCTGGAAAGATCCCCTGGAGAAGGAAATAACAACCCTCTCCGGTATCCTTGTCTGGAGAATCCCTATGGACAGAGGAGCCTGGCGAGCTACAGTCCATGGGGTCTCAAAGAGTCAGACATGCCCGAGTGACTAACATCCAGAAACAGAGCTCTGTGCATATAATCTCAATGCCAAGGAAACCAGGGCAGCAGCGGACGGCTGAGGATGATCACAGCCTGTCCTGTCAACGGTGTGGACGGGCTTGGCTGACTCATAGTGCAGGTCACCGAGAAAGGACTCAAGCCCAGCTCTAATGGTGAGTTCTAAATGAAAATGTCACCTGAAAGAGCTCCATGTCTGGATGATTTAATCCATTTCTAATGGAACACATGAGCCAGCATAGAACAGCCAGTTCTCCCCAGTCTGTGCAAAATGCTGATTATCCCAAGTTGTTTTTGTTTGCTTTGGGATGTGTTCAGAGATCAACACATGCAGCCGTGCACAGCTTCAACAACCAGGGTCTCCTAAGGGGACCCTTCCACTATGGGCAGCCTAGACTGGGGGAGGCCAGGGCTATTAGGATGGAAGGTCTGGTCTCTTGGAATGTCCTGATGGTCAGGTTCATTGGGAGGGGGCACAGGCAGGAGGTAGTCGAGGGGAGAGAGGAATAGACACCTGGTCTGGTTCTGCTGTAGAGACCTCGAGAAAAAGCTCTAGATATATGCCCTGCAGAGGGGGAGGGGAAATCAATATGGTTTAGCTCAAAGTTTCAGATTTCAGCACTAACTTTGCATCTGTTTGTTATTAAAAGTTAAAGTCTGTGCCTGCTCCAGCCCAGCCGCCCTGTGCTCTCTGACCTCCTGAGGCAGGTACATCCTGTTCTAGGCAGCTGGGCTTTAATCATAAACTATTCTGTTTTGCTATTTAACTGTCTATGTTCTTCCCTGAAAGGATGGCAGGCGCCTTGGAAATGGGGACTCTAGTGTTGAAATCTAATTTTTTTAAATAATCAGGCACTGGTGCTAAGCACTCCAGGACCTGATCTTATTTATTTCACTAGGCGATTCTAGGAGGCATTAAGCCCATTGCACAGAGGAGGACACAGGTTTAGAGATGGTGAGTAACTTGCCCATATTCACGTAGTTGATCGGCAGGTAGAATAAGGATTTGAAATGAAATCTGTCTAATTCTACAGCCTGTGCTTCTCCACCCTCAGTGAGGTGAGACCCAGTTGAGCAGCTGTACTGGGTTGGATAGGTGGTAGTTGGTGGTTTAGTCGCTAAGTTGTGTCCAACTCTTGCAACCCTATGGACTACAGCCGGCCAGGCTCCTCTGTCCACGGGATTTCCCCTGCAAGAATACTGGAGTGGGTTGCCATTTCCTTCTCCAGGGCATCTTCTAGACCCAGCGATCAAACCCGTGTCTCCTGTACTGCAGGCAGCTTCTTTACCAACTGAGCCACCAGGGAAGCCCAGCTTGGATAGTGTTCTTCCCAAATTCATATCTAGCCAGAACCTTGGAATGTGACCTTACTTTGAAGATGTATTCAAGTTAAGATGAGGTCAGGGGATTAAGGCAACCCTTAATCCGATAACGCTACGCTACGCTACGCTAAGTCACTTCAGTCGTGTCCGACTCTGTGCGACCCCATAGACGGCAGCCCACCAGGCCTCCCTGTCCCTGGGATTCTCCAGGCAAGAACACTGGAGTGGGTTGCCATTTCCTTCTCCAATGCATGAAAGTGAAAAGAGAAAGTGAAGTAGCTCAGTCGTGTCCGACTCTTAGCGATCCCATGGACTGTAGCCTACCAGGCTCCTCTGTCCGTGGGATTTTCCAGGCAGAGTACTGGAGTGGGGTGCCATTGCCTTCTCCATACAAGTGTCCTTATAAGAGAAGAAAAATATGGATGCTGCTAAGTCACTTCAGTCGTGTCCGACTCTGTGCGACCCCAGAGATGGCAGCCCACCAGGCTCCCCTGTCCCTGGGATTCTCCAGGCAAGAACACGAGTGGGTTGCCATTTCCTTCTCCAATGCATGAAAGTGAAAAGTGAAAGTGAAGTCACTCAGTCGTGTCCGACTCTTCGCAACCCCATGGACTGCAGCCCACCAGGCTCCTCCATCCATGGGATTTTCCAGGCAAGAGTACTGGAGTGGGGTGCCATTGCCTTCTCCTAGGGAAACTCAAAAATCAAAATCACAATGCGATAACTACCTCTCACCATTAGTATGGCTTCAAAAAAAGAAGAAAATAAAATGGTAAGCAAATGGAAAAAGCAGCATCCTCATATACTGCTGGTGAAAAAAAGTGAAAGTAAAGTGACTCTTTGCAACCCCATGGACTGTACCAGGCTCTTCAGTCCATGGAATTTTCCAGGCAAGAGTACTGGAATGGGTTGCCATTTCCTTCTCCAATGGAGAAGGAAAATGTGGATACACAGACACAAACACACAGAGAAATCACCACGTGATGCAGTGATGGGAGTGATACCCCTACAAGCCAAGGACTGCCTGCAAACACCAGAAGCTGAGAGAGGTAAGGAAGGATTCTGTCCTGAGACAGTAAATTTCTGTTGTTTTAAGCCATCTAGTTTGTAGTACCTAGTTAAGGCAGCCCTAGGAACCTGATAATAGCAGCCATGCTCTCAATCTCTATTGCCTGTCCCAAATGTTGCTTCTGTAATCCATAACAGGAACCACCCTTTAGAGAGTAATTGACAAATTGTTTCACTTGTCCCTCATTAAAAATAGCCATGCAGGCAGGAAGACTTTCTTAATTCCTTATCATCCCAAATCAGCTTTCCTTGTCTGAGGAATTAGTTCCTTTGTTGTTGTTTAGTTGCTAAGTTGTGTGCAACTCTTTGTGACCCCATGGACTGCAGCACAACAGGCTTCCCTCCTTGTCCTTCACTTTCTCCCAGAGTTTGTGCAAACTCATTGAGCAAACTGTCTATTGAGTCAGTTATGCTAACCAACCATCTCATCCTCTGTCACCCCCTTTTACTCCTGCCCTCAATCTTTCCCAGCATCAGGGTCTTTTCCAGTGAGCTGGCTCTTTGCATCAAGTGGATGCATTAAGTATTGGAGCTTAAGCTTCAGCATCGGTCCTTCCAATGAGTATTCAGAATTGATATCCTTTAGGATTGACTGGTTTGATCTCCCTTGCAAAATAGTAAACTCTCAATTCATTTGAAGTGAAACACTTGAATGTGTTTTGAGTTTCTGTATATTGTTTTTATTATTATTATTTATTTGGCTGTGCCCAACCTTAGCTGAAAAAGTTGGCTTAAAACTCAACATTCAGCAAACTAAGATCATGGCATCTGGTCCCATCACTTTATGGCAAATAGATGGGGAAACAATGAAACAGTGACAGACTTCTTGGGCTCCCAAATCACTGCAGATGGTGACGGCAGCCATGAAATTAAAAAACACTTGCTTCCTTGGAAGAAAAGTTATGACTAACCTAGATAGCATATTAAATAGCAGAGACATTACTTTGCCAACAAAAGTCCTTCTAGTCAAGGCTATGGTTTTTCCAGTAGTCATGTATAGATGTGAGAGTTGGACTATAAAGGAAGCTGAGTGCAGAAGAATTGATATTTTTGAACTGTGGTATTGGAGAAGATTCTTGAGAGTCCCTTGGACTGCAAGGAGATCCAACCAGTCCATCCTAAAGGAAATCAGTCCTGAATATTCATTGGAAGGACTGATGCTGAAGCTGAAACTCCAATACTTTGGCCACATAAGAAGAACTGACTCATTTGAAAAGACCCCTGATGCTGGGAAAGATTGAAGGCAGGAGGAGAAGGGGATGACAGAGGATGAGATGGTTGGATGGCATCACCGACTCAATGGACATGATCTGAGTGAACTTCAGGAGTTGGTAATGGACAGGGAGCCCTGGTGTGCTGCAGTCCATGGGGTTGCAAAGAGTGGAACACGACTGAGAGACTGAACTGAATCTTAGCTGTGGCATGTGGGATCTCCACTGGACCACCAGGGAAGTCCCCTAAGTGTGTTTTTAAACGAGTTTTGTTTTTTTTTTTCTTTTCCTTTCACCTATCAAATTCTCCAAATCGTAGGGTCAGGTTGCAGTGATGTTATTCTAACCATCAATGAACTGATAGTTTATCAAGCCAAAAACAGAATAGAAATTGAGGAAGGGGGTGAAAAATGCTTAGTTACCTAAGTATTCATTCATTCCACCAAACACTTGAGGGCCAGTCTCTAGGATCATAATGATGGATGAAATGTGGGCTCAGTCCCCTTTGTGGAGGTGAGAACCTCATGAACAGTTAAATCACAGAACAAAACAGTAAAAATGCTGTGGCAGAGAATAAAATGTTCTAAGAGCTAGAGAGACAGAGAAATCAACCCAGACTGGTGAATCTGAGATGGCTTCAGGGAGCATTGGACATTTATACTGGAAAAAAAATTATTTTTTAGTGGGTAATATATTTGCCTGCTTACACATCTCCAAAGGGCACCTGAGGAAACTATTTTCATTTGCTAGGGTTGCTGTAACAAAGTACTACAAACTGGATGGTTTAGAACAATGGAAATGTACTGTCTCATAGATCTGCTAGCTAGAAGTCCAAGATCAAGGTGTCTGCTGGGTTGATAGCTCCTAAGAACTTCAAGTGAAAAAAATCTGTTCCCATGCCTCTCTCCTGGCTTCTAACAATTTGCTGAGAATGACTTCAATCTCTGTCTTCATCATCAGTGTTTTCCGTGTGCCTGTCTGGGTCCAATGTTCCCTTTGTATAAGGATACATGGCCTACTGGACTAGGGGCCCACACTGCTCCTGTGTGACTTCATCTTAGCTAATTGCATCTGCAATGACCCTATTACCAAATAAGGTCTCGTTTTGAGATACTGAGGATAAGGGCTTCTGCAAATAACTTTTGGGAGTCACAATTCAACCCATAATAGTATTAAGAAAAAAGGTAAATCTCATTATTTTTCTCAGATGTTCCCAAGTCTGCTGGGTTCTGGCTGCCAAATCCCTGCAGCCAATACCCCCAGAGGTCCTCCATGCATTTCCCAGCATGCATGTGCATTCTTCCCACACACAAATTCTAGCACCTCACAGGCACTGGCAACCTCCTTATTCTTTTCACTTAATACTCTGCGAAATTTTCCACATCAGTCCACACAGACCTTCCTTATTTCCTTAAGTGGCTGTACAATAGACTATAATTTATTCACTGGAAGCCTGTTAATAGACCTTTTGAGACCTATTACAAACAACAGCACAATGTATATTCTCGGGCACACGTCATTTTGCATGAATATACAAGTACATCTATTAATACCTGGAGGTGGAAGTGCTTGGTCATCGAACCGGTGCATTTTGAGATGTTTTACCAAATTGTTCTCCAAGGAGGTCAGAAAAGGTCAGCCTTGCCCCAACTGTGTTCACAGTGCCTGCTTCCCTGCAATCTTTCCAAACTGTGTACCTTACTTTCCGATCTTTGCCAATCTGATATATTCCCTTTGTACTTTAAATTTGCATTTATATTATTATGAGCAGAATCGAGCATCTTTTCATCTGTCTAAGAGATATTTGGTATTCTTTTTCTTTGAACAGCCTGTACGTATCCTTTGCCCATTTTTTCTGCTGGAACTGAGGAGGAATGAAAAGGATTTTTACAGATGCGGAAAGAGGGAATTTTAAAAGGGACTGGATAATTGTGGGGCACAGGAAGATGAGGACTGGCATTGAAAAATAACTTGAGGACCTACCACCTCTGCAGTTGCTGGAGATATCTGGGCCAGGCCTTTCCTCCTCCTCCAGCCTGAGCGATAGCCTGCTCAGGGACCGAGGGGAAGTCTGGAAATTACAGTCTAGGTCTAGAATTGCAGATTTGAGCTTGGACTGTGAATTGTCTGAGAAATCACTAGGCCCCTCCTCTGAGCCTGGTTTATCTCCAACGGGCTGATTATAGTTGGTGGAGGGGAGGTGGGAGCATAAGAGGTTGGACTCGTAGCTTGAATTAGTAACCGATTTAGGAGAGAGGTAAAGCCTGACGTATGTCCTAACAAGACAGTCAGAGGCCAAGTTCAGAAATTCCTCCCTAGGCAAGAACATGCTTTTGTGTTGTTGTTCTCTGTCTTTATTTTCCTGGAAGGTATGACTGAGGATGTCTGAAGAGCTGTTTTCAGAACAGAGAAAGGATCAAGCTATGCTTTGGTGTCTCTTCAGTCATGTGGTTTGTACTCTGGGAATCAGGCAGATGTCAGTCACACACCCTCTGTTGTTTCTAGAAGGTGCATGAGGTGGCTTCCAGAGGGTCTGTCAGGTATCACTGTTCCATTCTTCCATTCTTGGTGGATTTATTTACAACAGTCTCTGGGCTTGGCCCTGTTCCCACAGACTCAGACATGTAGAAGCTGACCTGTGCCTTCCAAAATGTTAGACCCTAATTAGAGGAATAAGAGTACTGTGATGGTTAATTGTCTGAGTCAACTTGGCTGGGCCACAGAGCCCAGATACCTGGTCAAACATTCTGGATGTTTCTGTAAAGATGTGTCTTGGATGAGATGAAGGTTTAAAAATAGTGGACTTGGAGTAAAGCAGATTGCCCTCCATATTGTGAGGCAACCCCGTCTAATCCACTGAAGGTCTTAATCAGAACGAAAAGTGATGTCCCCCTGAGCAAGAGGGAGTCCTGCAGCAGACTGCATTTGGACTAAAACTCTCTACTGGGCCCCCAGCCTGCTAGCCTACCCTGAAGCTTTTGGACTTGCCTTTACACAATCGTGTGAATCAATTCCTTAAAATAAATGTCTTTCTGTCCCTCTCTCCTCTGTCTCACTCTGTAGATAGATAGACAGATAGATAGCTGGATAGATGGACTATGTTGGTCCTGTTTGTCTGGAGAACTCTGACTAATGTAATGACTGTGGGTTGTGTGACCCTCCAGGCAGTATCTGACTTAGCCCAGGTGGAAAGAGATGCTGAGGGGAGGGAGGAAGTGGGGGCCTCGGGCGTCGGGGGGCCTTGAGCAGGACCTGGAGAGCTGAGGAGGATTCTGAAGCAAGGTCAAGTCTGAGTAGGTGCAAGAAGGGGGAAGGACCTTCTGGGAGGGGAGACAGCAAGAGGAAAGCTGTGGCACAAGACCCATACAGGAGACACGATGAAAACACGGGGCTCCTGGCTCCAGGCCCCTTCTCCTCTGCAGCTGTCAGAGTTGAACTGGACCTTGTTAGTGGAAGTACGTGTTTAATGTCTGACTCCATCTTAGGCTGGAAACTGGTATTTTCCGAGCATGCGTATTCCCCATGCCTGCCTAGATCCTTCACGAGTCAGTGTTAAATAAATATTTATGGAGTGAAGGCATTCACTTCGTCCTCATATTGAATTATAATCTATGGGAGAATGAATTCCCAACCTTGTTCCAAAAGGGGTCAAGAAATTGGCAGTGATGGTTAAGAGAATTACTTTGTCCCAATGGGGAGATAATTTTATTCCTTTCTTTACAAAAAACATACTCGTGAACAACTCAGACAATGCAGACAAATAGAAAATAGAACTGTAGTCCCGCTGCCTGGAAATGAGATGGAAATTAAATAACATTAAATCACCTTTAACTGCCAAAATAATGCCATTTGCAGCAACATGGATGGTCCTAGAGGTTGTCATACTGAGTGAAGTAAGCCAGACAGAGAAAGACAAATATCATGTATCACTTACATCTGGAATCTAAAAAGGGATACAAATGGACTTATTTACAAAACAGAAGTAGGGTCACAGATGGAGAAAACAAATTTACAGTTATCAAAAGGGGTGAAAGTGGGGGGAGGGATAAATTGAGAGATTGGGATTGGTGTATATGCACTAATATATATGAAATAGATAACTAATAAGGACCTACTGTATAGCACAGGGAAGTCTACTCAATACTCTGTAATGACCTATATGGGAAAAGAATCTAAAAAAAGTGGATATATGTATAACTGATTCACACTGCTGCACAGCAGAAACTAGTAAAACATTGTAAATCAACTATACTTCAGTTAAAAACAAATATTTTTTTTTGGCCACGCAGCATGTGGAATCTTAGTTCCCTGACCAGGAATCAAACCCAAGTCCCCTGCAGTGGAAGAGCCGAGTCTTAACCACTAGACTGCCAGGGAAGTCTCCTCTCTAACAAAAAATTTTTTTAAAAAATCACCATTCTTGTTATTATTGCCACATAGAATTTTCCTTGCTCTTGAACCAGGACTGTCATATTTATTGTGCATCTACTGCTGTGTGTTAGGCACTGAAAACAAAGATAAAGACAGACACAGGGGTTCCCTGCCTTCTAGGAGGGTTGGGCAGATTAGAGAGAGTCTCACGGAATCTAAGCTCTTCCCAGCTTGGGTGTTCCTGGGCGGCCTCTTGGCTGCTGCACACACAGTCTTTTGTTGCAGTGCTTGAATACACATTTTCCTTTCCCCTTCCAAGGCTGTGGGGAACAGACCTCTCAGGGCATTTCTCTGGAGCCATTTCCATTTTATACAAAATGGGGTGTTCAATTCGAAGGACCCTTTTCATTTTTTTCCTTAGATCTCTCTGGAAACTCAGCCTCTTTAGTTTAATGTTTTTTGGGGGGAGGGTATCGTTTTTGTGTTTAAAGGTCAAATTCTTCTACTGGGCAGCAACTATTCACCCTGACAGGCCAAACTGGTTTAGTTTTTTATCACTCTTCACTGACCACAAGATGCATTATCCTTAGTAAATAGAGGGGAGTAATTAGCAGCATTTCCTTTGTTTTTGTTTGCATTTATTTCAGTGGTGTTCACTTTGGGTACATAAATAATAAATAAGATGCACCATTGTTTGAAAATGTGCTTTAAATTTTAAGCTCATGTATAAACGGAGCATTTCATCCAATGTCTTAATCTGTTATTTCTTGGCATTCTTTAGGGTTGTTCTTACAGGTGTAGGCTAGAGCTTAGCCCACCTGTACCTAGGAAAGGGCTTCCCTTGTGGCTTAGCTGATAAAGAATCTGTTGGCAATGCAAGAGACCTGGGATCCATCCCTGGGATGGGAAGATCCCCTGGAGAAGGGAAGGGCTACCCACTCCAGTATTCTGGCCTGGAAAATTCCAGTCTATACGGCCCATGGGGGTCACAAAATGTTGGACACGACTGAGCCGCTTTCACCTAGGAAAATCTGTTTTAGTTTTCCAAAATTTTTTTGTTTCTCAGATTAATTTTATTCATTTTATCCATCAAGCTATCCCATACTGTTTGTTGACCACAAGATACCAAGACCTACTTGGGAACTGGAGCAGGCAGTTTTTACCTTCACAGTATCTGCAACCTGTGCTCTCTGAAACAGGCCTGGTGGGCCCCTGGGAGTTCATATTGTGTTCCTTACCCACAACACTAGGCTGGTAAAGGTGCATTTGAAAGCTGGGAAAGGATTTCCCTGGCAGTCCAGTGGCTAAGACTCTGAGCTTCCAGCGCAGGGGAACAGGTTCCATCCCTGGTCAGGGAACTAGGACCCCACATACCATGAGGCATGGCCAAAAAAATATCCCTTTAAAACAAAACAAAAAACCCAAACCACTTTATAATGTAAAAAAATAACAAATTTTAAAATATTAAAAAAATAGAACACATATTTAAAAAAAGAAAGTTGGGAAAAGCATTTGCTAGTTATTAGCAGATCATGGTCCCTGCCAACATCAGGCAAGTCCCAGAGACAGGGGAGGCCAAGCTATGCTCAAGCTGGACTCCATCCCCAACCTCATGTGGGAGAGGAGGCCGGCAGTTAGGTTTCTTTCTTGTCCATATAAAAAGCAGAAGGAAGGAAAAAAAAGCAGAACTAGGTTTTGTGATTAGAATTTTAAAATATGTATTGTTTTCTCTGTAACTACCCAAGCAATTTATATAACTCTGTAAAAGCTGGGAAGTACAGAAGTCTCAAGAAAATGAACATCTCAGGGAGGGATGGGAACTTTTAAGGAGGCAGGATTAAATTTGAGATGGAGAAGAACTTGCTTACAGTTAGCCGTGAGCTCCTGGTTCACTGACAATGTGGACAAGGAAGAGGACTGAACGAAGTCTCTAAATGACTTGCCTGCTCTGATTTTGCTATGGGGCGGCCTGTCCTCAGTCCACTGGGTTCTAGACAATGTGTCTCCTTTCCTCACTGCTACCCACACAGAGCAAGAGAGGCCGAAGTGAATCAAGGCTCTGAGAATGACACGGGCAGAAGAGGGTTAGTTCCCAGGAAATGCCGCATCTGTTCATTCATTCACAATTCTTAAAATATGTATTGAGTAGTCATTACGGACCGTGCACCATGCCAAGCTCTGGGGATGTTCCATGAACAGCACAAACTCTAGACCAAGTTCCCATATGGGCAGGAAGGTTGTACAGATAAGAATTTAGTCACAATTGTTAACACGAAGAAGGAACAGTCATCCTAGCCCAGAAGTTAGGAAGGCATCTTTGAGGAAGTCACATATCAGCTGGTCCTTGCTGGGTGAGTAGGAGTTGGCAGGGCTGAGGACTGCGGAGGAGCCGGTCTACAGTATGTGTGAAGGTCTGTGTTAAGGAACCTTCAGGAAAGGAAACAAGGCCAGTGCGGTGGGTGTGTGGTGGCACGGGGCTCTGCTGTGAAGTGAGCTGGGCCCGATCTTGCAGGGTCATCGAGGACTCTTCAGGGTGTGGGACCTTATGGTAAGGACAATGGGAGCCATTTGCAGAGTTTAAATGAGGAGTAATACGATCAGACTTGTGTTTATTTATTTAGTTAGTTTTGGCTGTGGGACCTTATGGTAAGGACAATGGGAGCCATTTGCAGAATTTTAAGTGAGGATGTGTGAATATGATCAGATGTGTGTTTATGTATTTATTTGGTTTTGGTTGTGGTAGGTCTTCATTGCTGTGTAGGGACTTTCTCTAGTTGCGACTACTTTCTCTAGTTGCAACTCTCCCTTGCAGTGCACAGGCTTCTCATTGTGGTGGTTTCTCTGAAGGAGCACGGGCTCTCGGCGTACAGGCTCTGTAGTTGCAGCCTGTGGGCTCTAGAGCACAGGCTCAGCAGTTGTGACACTTGGGCTTAGTTTTTCTGAGGCATGTCAAATCTTCCCAGACTGGAGATCATACCCGAGTCTCCTGCTTTGGCAGCGGTTTCTTAACCACTGGGCCACAAGGAAAGTCCCAGATTTGTGTTTTTAAGAAATCTTTCGGCTGCCATATGGAGAATATCTTATAGGAAGGCAAGGTTGGAGGTCAGGGGACTAGTTAGGAGGCCAACATGAGCATTTAAGTGAGAGATGGTGCTGCTGGGCCTAGAAGAGGGATAATAGTAAGGAAAATTAGGTTTGATTGAATGTATAACTAAGTACCAGGCACCTGAGTGATTTCATTCAAGCCTCACAAACGCCTGTGAAGTTAGGTATCATTGTTGTTGCTTTTTTTTTTAAGATATTTTTTGATATGGACCATTTTAAAAGTCTTGAATTTGTTACAAAATTGCTTCTGTTTTATGTTTTGGTTTTGGGCCCCAAGGCATGTGGGGTCTTAGCTCTCCAACCAATGATCAAACTCACATTCCCTGCATTGGAAAGTGAAGTCTTAACCACTGGACTGCCAGGGAAGTCATTATTAATGCTGTTTTATAGAGAACACCAGCACTCAGAGAGGTTAAGAAAGTTGCCCAAGGTCACACAGTTGGTGAATGGAGAGTTAAGATTTGAACCTGGGCACTTTGAGTCAACATTTGAACCTTACCCAAGGTCACAGAGTAGAAAGTATCAGAGTCAGGATATAAGCCCAGGCAGGTCCATCTGGTCAAAGCTATGGTTTTTCCAGTAGTCATGTACAGATGTTAGAGTTGGACCATAAAGAAGGCTAAGCACCGGAGAACTGATGTTTTCAAATTGTGGTGCTAGAGAAGACTCTTGAGAGTCCTTTGGACTGCAAGGAGATCAACAGAGTCAATCCTAAAGGAAATCAACCCTGAATATTCATTGGAAGGACTGATGCTGATGTTGAAGCGCCAATACTTTGACCACCTGATGCAAAGAGCTAACTCAGTGGAAAAGACTCTCATGCTGGGAAAGATTGGAGGCAACAGGAGGGAGCAGCAGAGGATGAGATGGTGAGGTAGTGCCACTGACTCAGTGGACACGAATTTGAGCAAGCTCCAGGAGATAATGAAGGACAGGGGAGCCTGGTGTGCTGCAGTCCATGGTGTTGCAAAGAATCAGACACGACTTGGTGACTGAGCAACAGTAACAAGCTGGCTGTTAACCATATTAACAGGGGGCAGGCTCTTAACGGTGAACCATGCAGATTCCAGGAGCTTCTACAACATACTGGTCCTCCTACCCAGGGCCAGGCTTCAACAAAGCAACCCTCACTCCAAGTGAAAGCCCAGAAATAAAATTGGCCCTTAGACATTTAAAGTATAAAACTTGTGACTGGCATCTTTGGACCTAAGTTCACTTATGTAGAAATCGTGAATCTGCTATAAGCTGTTTATTAGCATGGCCTGAACTTCTGAAAGCGTTACTTTCCAGACATTATATTCTGAATTGGTTGGGAGGCTTTTTGTAGAAGGAGGACAAGTTATCTGATGAGGAGTCCACAGGGAGGCTTTTCTCAGATTTCTGATGACATCATTCCATTATGTAGAGGTTGCCTTCTTGGTGTTGAAAAAAAAGCTTTGCTTAATTTGGATGCCTATGGAATTATATTTGGAGCGATTGCTATTAAAGGAAACCAGCGGAAGGGCAGTTCCTCGTAAGCATGGATATCTCTGTATAAAGGAGACCACAGCTTCCCGCAAAGCATACACAACCCCTTGTGATCTAGAACTTGAAGGAGGTGGATACTCCTGTGCTTAAGTGTCAGTCACTGAGTCATGGTCGACTCTTCGCAAACCCATGGACTGTAGCCCGCCAGGCTCTTCTGTCCACGGAATTCTCCCAGGCAAGAATACTGGAGTGGGTTGCCATTTCCTTCTCCAGGGGATCTTCCAGACCCAGAGATTGAACCCAGGTCTCCTGCATTGGCGGGAGGATTATTTACCATCTGAGCCCCCAGGGAAGGTCATGTGTTTAAACAATTCTTCAAAGGAAACGTCAGCCGCTGGAGCCACCCCCAGAAGTCATTCCTATTTCAGAACCTTCCAGAATTTCCCACCACTCTTAGGGAAGAACCCAAGAACTTCACTGAGGCCCCATACCTGTTGCAACCAAACTTGCCAGCTTCTCTCTACCTTCCAGCCCCACTACGGAGTCTCCCCTCCCCTCCCAAATATCCTATACGGGTCCCTTCTTGCCAGATATGTCCTTTTCCCTTCCCTTCATGTGGATGCTTTCCATTTCATCCTTCAAGATCCTGGAGAAGGCTCTTAGGAAACTTTCTCCACTTGACCCAGGTACTACTAACATAGCTTTATTATTTGTTGTTGTTATTTAGTTGCTCTGCTGCTGCTGCTGCTAAGTCACTTCAGTCGTGTCCGACTCTGTGCGACCCCATAGACGGTACCCCACCAGGCTCCCCCGTCCAGGCAAGCACACTGGGGTGGGTTGCCATTTCCTTGTCCAATGCATGAAAGTAAAAAGTGAAAGTGAAGTCACTCAGTCGTGTCCGACTCTTAGCGACCCTATGGACTGCAGCCCACCAGGCTCCTCCATCCATGGGATTTTCCAGGCAAGAGTACTGGAGTGGGGTGCCATTGCCTTCTCCAATGCATGAAAGTGAAAAGTGAAAGTGAAGTTGCTCAATCATGTCCAATTCTTTTTGACCCCATGGACAGCAGCACACCAGACTTCCCTGTCCTTCACCATCTCCTGGAGTTTTTTTATACACAAATTATAATTATTTGGTTATGGGTGTCTTTCTCTTTAAACAGAGAGGCCAGGGATCGACTTATCAGTCTTCATTTCTCTTCTTTCTCCTCATCTGTGGCCCTTCTGTCCAACACAGTGCCTGTTGAGCGATACTGGGCAGATTACCCTTCCAGAACTCTGACCCCACCTCCCTCCTGTCTATGCTGAAGTGTCTATGTTTTGGACCATGTGAAACTTGACTTCCCTACGTGTCGGAGCTAGGAGTGGATCCCCAGAACACAATTCAATGGCTGGCATGTGACCTGCAGTGACCTGGGGAAAATGATGAACCAAGCCTTCAGGCTCTGCTTTTAGGAATGTGGAGTAAGAAACAGCATTGGCAGAAGACAGGGGTGTGACTGAGTCACACGAAGGAGAGAGAACAAGAGTGAAGACTTAGGGACGCTGGCTATCTAAGTGTCCAGAGCTTCCTTGGCTCCAGGCTACCCTCCAGCTCTTGTCTGATTTCTGAGCTCCAGTTTCCCATCACGGTAGCCAACCTCCAGGATGGCCCCATGACCATTCTCTTCTGGTACTCGCCTCTGTATAATCCCTTCTCACATTGAATAAAGCTGACTTGTGGGGCCAATAGGATATCGAAAAAGACAGGGTGTGTGACTTCCAACATAGAACATAAAAGACATTGCAAATTCTTCCTTGGTCTCTCAAATCAGTCCCTTTGGCAGAAGCCAGTCACCACACTGAAGACACTCAAGCATCTGTGTAGAGAGGCCCTTACAGAGAGGAGTTGACCAGCACCAACTTGTGCATGAGTCACCAGGGAAATGGATCCTCCTGCCCCAGTCAAACCTTCAGGTGACTGCCATCCAGGCTGACATCATTTTTTTTTTTTAATTGGAGGATAATTGCTTTACAATATTGTGTTGGTTTCTGCCATACATCAACACGAATCAGCCATAGGCATATATATATATGTATATATGTCTCCTACCTCTTGAAACTCCCCTGGCTAACATCTTGACTGCATGAGTCCAAACCTCCAGCCAAGCTGCTCCCAAACTCCTGACCCATAGGCACTAAGAGAGATAGTAAGTGTTTCCTGTTGTTGTAAGCCACAAAATCTGAGAGTAATATGCTATGCAGTAATCAGTCAGTTCAGTTCAGTCACTCAGTCATATCTGACTCTTTGCAACCCCATGGACCGCAGCACGCTAGGACTCCCTGTCCATCACCAACTCCCAGAGACTACTCAAACTCATGTTCACTGCATCGATAATGCCATCCAACCATCTCATCTTCTATCATCCCCTTCTCCTCCCACCTTCAATCTTTCCCAGCATCAGGGTTTTTTCAAATGAATCAGCTCTTTGCATCAGTTGGCCAAAGAATTGGAGTTTCAGCTTTCAGCATCAGTCCTTCCAAGGAATATTCAGGACTGATTTCCTTTAGGATGGACTGGTTGGATCTCCTTGCAGTCCAGGGGACTCTCAAGAGTCTTCTCCAACACCAGAACTCAAAAGCATCAATTCTGCAGTCAGCTTTCTTTATAGTCCAACTCTCACATCCATACATGACTACTGGAAAAACCATAGCTTTGACTAGACGGAACTTTGATGGTAAAGTAATGTCTCTGCTTTTTAATATGCTGTCTCGGTTGGTCATAGCTCTTCTTCCAAGAGCAAGCATCTTTTAATTTCATGGGTGCAATCACCATCTGCAGTGATTTTGGAGCCCCCCAAAATGAAGTCTGTCACTGTTTACACTGTTTCCCCATCTGTTTGCCACGAAGTGATGGGACCAGATGCCATGATCTTAGTTTTCTGAATGTTGAGCTTTAAGCCAACTTTTTCACTCTTCTCTTTCACTTTCATCAAGAGGCTCTTTAGTTCTTCTTCACTTTCTGCCATAAGAGTGGTGTCATCTGCATATCTGAAGTTATTGATGTTTCTCCCTGAAATCTTGATTCCAGCTGGTGTTTCATCCAGCCCAGCATTTCTTATGACGTACTCTGCATATAAGTTAAATAAGCAGGGTGACAATATACAGCCTTGATGTACTCCTTTCCCTATTTGGAACCAGTCTGCTGTTCCATGTCCAGTGCTAACTATTGCTTCCTGACCTGCACACCGATTTCTCAAGAGTCAGGTCAGGTGGTCTGGTATTCTCATCTCTTTAAGAATTTTCCAGTTTGTGGTGATCCACAGAGTCAAAGGCTTTGCCATAATCACTAAAGCAGAAATAGATGTTTTTCTGGAACACTCTTGCTTTTTCGATAATCCAGCAGATATTGGCAATTTGATCTCTGGTTCTTCTGCCTTTTCTAAATCCAGCTTGAACATCTGGAATTTCACAGTTCACGTATTGCTGAAGCCTGTCTTGGAGAATTTTGAGCATTACTTTACTCGAGTGTGCTGCTGCTGCTGCTGCTAAGTCACTTCAGTTGTGTCCGACTCTGTGCAGCCCCATAGACGGCAGGCCACCAGGCTCCCCTGTGAGTGCCATTGTGCGGTAGTCTGAACATTCTTTGGCATTGCCTTTCTTTGGGATTGGAATGAAAACTGACCTTTTCCAGTCCTGTGGCCACTGCTGAGTTTTCCAAATTTGCTGACATATTGAGTGCAGCATTTTCACAGCATAATCTTTTAGGATTTGAAATGCAGCAATACGGCTAACTAATACAGTTTTTTCGTTGATCTACAATAAAAAATTCTTTACAATAAAAATTTGCTGTATTGGCTTGCTTGTAAATACTCACCATTTACTCACTGTTACCTTGTGTAGTTGGTCTGTTCTCATCCACATTCTAGGGACAGCCTATGCCCTGTGATTAGCAATTGCTCCATTGGAACCATAGGGCTTCCCTGGTGGCTCCAATGAGAAAGAATCTGCCTACAGTGCCGGAGACCCACGTTCGATCACTGGGTTGAGACGATCCCCTGGAGAAGGGAATGGCTACCCACTCCAGTATTCTTACCTGTAAAATCCCATGGACAGAGGAGCCTGGTGGGCTACGGTCCATAACATCACAAAGAGTCGGACATGACTGAGCAACTGAACATGCAATCCCAATAGATTAACTTTACATTGAAAACATTTGCATTAATACATGGATAAAGCACTTTTTGCAATTCTTTCACATACATTCAGGATCAATAGGGTTTGTTTACTGAACAAATATTTTTTGACTTCCTACTATGTGTAAGGAGTTAGAAAACATATGGAAAGGAATCAGAAATTATTCTTGCCACCAAAGAATTTATAATCTAGCGGGAGCATTATAACGTGTTTATAGGGACTTCCCTGATGGTCCAGTGGCTAAGACTTTGCGCTCCCAATGCAGGGGGCCCAGGTTTAATCCCTGGTCAGGGAACTAGATCCCACATGCCGCAACTAAGAGTTTGTATGCTGCAACTAAAGATCCTGCATGCCACACCTAAAACCCATACTGGCCAAATAAATAAATAAATAGATAATTTTAAAAACATGGGTATAAGTAACTAAAATACCATGTGGAAACTTCTAAAACCCTAACACTTGAAACAGAGCACTGGCCTTCTCCTGAGTGTTGCACTAAAAGCTTTAAGTGGATAATCTTCTCTTCTTGGATGTAATATCTATAACACAGGGTTGGGGGGCGGGGATTGTCTTTAACTCTAACACCTGTGACAGTACTTGGCACACAGTAAATATTTCTTTAGTGAATCTCACTGAGTCCTCACAGCCATATGAAAAAAGCAGAGTAGTAGAGTAGTTATTAGAGCCAGACATCCTGGAACGAGAAGTCAAGTGGGCCTTAGGAAGCATCACTATGAACAAAGGTAGTGGAGGTGATGGAAATCCAGCTGAGCTACTTCAAATTCTAACAGATGATGCTGTGAAAGTGCTGCACTCAGTATGCCAACAAATTTGGAAAACTCAGCAGTGGCCACAGGACTGGAAAAAGTCAGTTTTCATTCCAATCTCAAAGAAAGGCAATGCCAAAGAATGTTCAAACTACTGCATAATTGGACTTATCTTAACATACTAGTAAAGTAATGCTCAAAATTCTCCAAGCGAGGCTTCAACAGCACATGAACCAGGAACTTCCAGATGTTCAAAGTGGATTTAGAAAAGGCAGAGAAACCAGAGATCAATTTTACAACATTTGTTGGATCATTAATAAAAGCAAGAGAATTTCAGAAAAAATCTACTTCTGCTTTATTGACTACACCAAAGCCTTTGACTGTGTGGATCACAACAAACTGTGGAATATTCTTGAAGAAATGGGAATACGAGTCCATCTTTCCTGACTCCTGAGTAATCTCTATGCAGGTCAAGAAGGAACAGAACCAGACATGGAACAACAGACTGGTTCCAAATAGGAAAAGGAGTACATCAAGGCTGTATATTGTCACCCTGCTTATTTAACTTATATGCACAGTACAACATGTGAAATGCTGGGTTGGATGAAGCACAAGCCGGAATCAAGATTGCTGGGAGAAATATCAATAACCTCAGATATGCAGATGACACCACCCTTATGGCAGAAAGCAAAGAGGAACTAAAGAGCCTCTTGATGAAAGTGAAAGAGAAGTGAAAAAGCTGACTTAAAACTCAACATTCAGAAAACTAAGATCATGGCATCTGGTCCCATCACTTCATGGGAAATAGAAGGGGAAACAGTGGAAACAGTGACAGACTTTATTTTTGGAGGCTCCAAAATCACTGCAGATGGTGATTGCACCCATGAAATTAAAAGACACTTGTTCCTTAGAAGAAAAGTTATGACCAACCTAGACAGCATATTAAAAAGCAGAGGCATTACTTTACCAACAAATGTGTGTCTACTCAAAGCTATGGTTTTTCCAGTAGTCATGTATGGATGTGAGAGTTCAACCATAAAGAAAACTGAGCACTAAAGAATTGATGCTGTTGAACTGTGGTGTTGGAGAAGATTTTTGAGAGTCCCTTGGACTGCAAGGAGATCCAACCAGTCCATCCTAAAGGAAATCAGTCCTGAAATCAGGACTGATACCAAAGTTGAAATTCCAATACTTTGACCACCTGATGTGAATAACTAACTCATTGGAGAAGGCCCTGATGCTGGGAAAGATTGAAGGCAGGAGGAGAAGGGGATGACAGAAGATGAGATGGTTGGATGGCATCACTGACTCAATGGACATGAGTTTGAGCAAGCTCCAGGAGTTGGTGATGGACAGGGAGGCCTGGCAGGCTATAGTCCATGGGGTCGCAAAGAGTCAGACACAACTGAGTGACTAAACTGAACTGGGAGTAGTTTTTGCATAGAATCAGTCTCATGGATTTGGATCTGGGCTCCGTTACTTGCAGGAGAGTGATCTTGGCCAAGTTACTGGCCCTCTCCATGACCCCATGGCTCAGTTTCTTGACACAAAGAGTAAGGGTCATCAGGTTGTGCTAAGTCACTTCAGTCGTAGCCGACTCTTTGCAATACTATGGGCTGTAATCTACCAGGCTCCTCTGTCCATGGGGTTCTCCAACCAAGAATACTGGAGTGGGTTGCCTAGCCCTCCTTCAGGGTATCTTTCTGACCCAGGGATGGAACCCATGTCTCTTAAGTCTCCTGCATTGGAAGGCAGGTTCTTTATCACTAGCACCACCTGGGAAGCCCAAGGATCATCACAGGCATCTAGTTATATTACCTAATCATGCTATCTCACAGAGTTATCCTGTGGCTCACAAGAGATAATCCATGTAAAATACTTGGAACAGTGCCTGACACAGTAAGTGCTAAAATGTTAGCCCCTGTTAGAATCACTATGATGATGCCCGTTTTACAAAGAAATGGAGGCTTAGAGATGTTAAGTAAGCATAGGTACATGCTTTTAACTGTATCACTCTAATATTTCCATAAAAGGTGTTAAGGGATGGTAGACCAAGATTAGTGTCAATATTTTCTTGTAAAGTAAAAAAGGTAAAAGAGAGTGAGAGGTTAAGACTCCAGGCTTCCACAGAAGGGGCGCAGGTTTGATCCCTAGTCCAGAAACTAAGATCCCACATCCCATGCGGTTCAGACTGGGGGTGGGGGGTGGGGCGGAGAGTGAATTCTCATCGAAAGAGGAGATGATCAAGTTAATGGAGCAACTCTTCTGAAAACAATCTGTTCTAAACAAAGGTCAACTGGATTCTGGCCACAAGTTACTTTTGCTATTATGACCTCCCTTCTCTGGCAGCTGGTTGTTTCAGAGAAGACCCCTGGGGTTGGGGAGTGGGAGCCGAGGCTGCAGAAGCCATTTTTGCACAACTCACCAGGCAGTTCGCAGCACAGCTGAGAAACACCAGGGAGAGCAGAATTGCTAATCACGCTGTCTGCTGATATAAACTCTGGATCCGATAATGTTTTTAAATAACCTCAAACACAATTAGCACCCTGAGGAGGAGGGGCTGGTTGAATGACTAGAGAAATATCATTCAGATGGTTCATTAACTAATTACAGCTCCCCACAAACAGTGTCTGGGAGGCAGGGGGCTGTGAGCTGAGTCACAGGGCTGAGTTAGGGACCACAGTTCAGCACTCTCTTCTGGCACTAGCATCAGGAGGTGGCATTTTTTTTTTAAATTTGGCTGTGCTGGGTCTTGGTTGCACATGGGATCTTTAGCTGTGGCATTCAGGATCTGTGCCTGCCCAGGCATTGATTCTCTGCCCCGCCACTGGAAGCGCAGAGTCCCAACTACTGGACTGCCAGGGAATTTCCAGGAGAGAGCATTCTTAATTGACAGAGAGGGACTCTTCCTTTCTTGCTAGCTATCTCCCTAGCATCAGTGGGAAGCTGGGAGGTGAGGCCTGGAAATACTTCCATGCCAGAGCTACAGGGCTTCAAAAGCTCTGTTCCTCTCCACGGTAACTCCCTGCACTCACAACCCAAGTCAGACTCTCAGAGATCTTAGACAGGGCTGGCTGGTGTTGGGTCACTCTTTCGGTTAATGAATCTGTTGTCTCCTCTGTCTTGAGCACTGGGTGGAAGAATGTATCCTGGGGAGAAGAGGGCACCTGCTGTCCTACCGCAATCTTGCAGCCCAAAAAACTTGAATTCTCCCTGCATGGGACAGAGGTGGCCACGCAGAGGCAGGGCTGGTTGTATTGCCACCATGGAGAGGTTAAAAAAATCGTTTGAAGTTGTAGAAAGTGTTTGCAAAGCACATAGGAATGCCTACAACTTAAGACAGGCCACTGTTTTTTCCCCCCTTTGACTGGGCTCGGAGAAGGCAATGGCACCCCACTCCAGTACTCTTGTCTGGAAAATCCCATGGACAGAGGAGCCTGGTGGGCTGCAGTCCATGGGGTCGCTAAGAGTCGGACACGACTGAGCGACTTCCCTCCCTTTCCCTTGACTGGGCTGGATCTTTGTTGTCCCATGCAGGATCTTTAGGGCTTTCCCAGCGGCTCAGCAGTAAAGAATTCACCTGCAATGCAGGAGACACAGGAGATGTGGGTTCAATCCCTGGGTCAGGAAGATACTCCTGGTGAAGGAAATGGCCACCTATACCACTATTCTTGTCTGGAAAATTTCATGGATAGAGGAGTCTGATGGGCTACAGCCCATAGGGTGGCAAAGAGTCAGACACATCTGAAGCAACTGAGGTGCATGCAGGCAAGATCTTTAGTTGCAGCATGTGGATTCTAGTTCTCTGACCAGGGATCGAACCCAGGACCCCTGCATTGGGCGTGAGGAGTGTTAACCACTAGACCACAAGGGAAGTCCTTGAGCAGGCCACTCTTTGAATCTTGGTTTTCTGAGCTGCAAGGGAGGTCGTATAATAATCTCCTTCAAAGAGTCATCGGATCAAATCATGTAAAGGATGCGGAGATTTTAGCATGGTGCTTGGCGAGAAGCCAGGACTGTGTCAGTTCTCCTTTTTGTCATTTGATCACACGCACGCTATTACTCACATCCTTCAGAGGAGAGCAGATTCAGACCTCGGCTCCTTCCCCCAGGCATACTCCTCCAGCATTAAGTCAGCATTCAGACTCTCAATGTTTGGCCAGCCTTGTGATGGAGCTAAAGACTGACTACTCACAACTCTTTTTCTGAATTTTTTTAAAGAAATCAGTGTCAGTAGCACACTATTAGAATTGGCAACTTCCTCCCCCAGCTTTGTTTAGAAAAAAAGCATTCTTTTAGAGGAATATAATTAAGCCTAGCTGGCTATATGACCCTATTTTTCTATTTTCCTCCAAAGAGGAGGCCAGATATTTCTGGGGCCAAAGACAGGATTAACATTTCTTAGCCTAGTAAACACACCCATCTGGATGCAGCATGGGGAGCATTAGCGCTCCAGTCGTTTCCTGTAATCAGCTTGAACGATCCAGGCCACAAGCTTGGAAATTGAATTCTAGAAGTGATTTTCCCATCATGGAAGCTATTTCAATTACGGCTTCTGCAGATGAAACTCAGATAAGCCGCAAACACAAGCCTTGCACACTTATGTAATGTGTCTGCACAATGGGAACCTTGTGCCGCACAAGGAAGAGGCCACCTGGAGGCTCAGAACACAGGGGCCGGCCAGGGCCACCTGCCTGCTCTGAGCGGCCGCGGCAAGCCAGGTGTCAGGTGAGACTCTGAGCAACCGCGGGTGACCCGAATCCGGGCCCCATCCTTAAATCCCTGCAATGCAAAGGAGAAGACGAGATCCACTGCAGGAAGTTGGCATGGCGGTTGACTCTGGTTCCGTGAAAGCAGTAGCTCAGCTTGGAGTTGAGATTGTGACATCTGAACTGAATTCCCAAGGGAAGGGAGGGCATTTCAGGCAGAGGGAAGAGCAAACCAGGACCCAGAGCTATGAAATGTGTGTGTGCCCATGTCTCCAGGCTGCCCTGTGTTCAAGTGGGAGTGGCAGGAGACTAGCTTTGCCCATCACCATCATTTTTAGCCTCAGAAACTCCTTTAGGAGCTGCCCCAGGAGCATATCTCCAAGACACCAGACTTCTAGGGCATGAGATTCAGAGCTCTATGAGCCCTCCCAAGAAATGCAGAGGCCACGCTATTGCATTTCCAAGCTGGATCTCTAGAGGGCCTGATCTCTAGAGTGCTGGATCTCTAGAGGACCATGGGGCCTGAGCATTAGTATCAGAGTTCGTGGGTACAACAGTGGCCAGTCCATGGAGGCTGAGGAACCAGAGCCCAGGTGGAAATTCTCGGATATAGCCATCAGTCCAGGAAGGTCTCAGCTGTAGATGGCAGGAATAAGATTCAGGGCAGTTTCAGAGGTTGTTAGGCAGGTGGCCCTTGGGCAATCTGGGAGCAGAGGCCACTTTGCCTAGCAATCCTTGAGTGAAGAAGACTCGAGAGCAGACAGAGGCTGGCTTATGAGGTGGGAGCTTGCACTTGTTCACTCTTTGTGTCCTACACAATTTGGGTGAGGGGTGCTTCGTAAGGGGTTCCCATGTGGCTCAGTGGTAAAGAATCCACCTACCAATGTAGAAGACTCAGGAGACTCAAGTTTGATCCCTGGATTGGGAAGATCCCCTGGAGAAGGGAATGGCGACTCATGCCAGTATTCTTGCCTGGAAAAGTCCACGGACAGAGGAGCCTGGCAGGTTATAGTCTATGGGGTTGCAGAAGTCAGACACGACTGAGCGACTGAGCCCATGTGTTAAGTAAGCGGTGCTGAACCTATGAAATTTGTGACACCTGGCTACCATCACAGTGGGAGTTCAGAGGGAAGCAGATAGACCTGAGTTCAAGTCCTAATCCTGCAGTTTGCTGTGGGCCTTAAATTACAGAGTTCCACAAAGTGCCGGACTCCTAGGTGTTAAAATGGGGATTAGTGAGTCCACGGGTTATTGTGAGTGTCAAATGAAGTGTTAGTGGAAGATCTGGCATCATGGTGAGTATTGGGTGGTAATGGGTTTTATCCAGGTGCCCCTGGATAAAAGTTTGCAGCCAGTAGCTAATCTTGCATTATTTAGGGTACTGAGAGACAGTGTTACCCTTCAGTTTTGAGGCCTCCTTACTGTCACCCTCATGGCAGTGGGGTCGGCTCATCTCTAATCACACGCTAAGGAAACAAGATTCAAGGGCTCCTGAAGGGCCTCCCCGCTGGCCCCTCCTCTTTCCTGCTTCCACTGAGACCCTTCTGATCGCCTTCTCCAGGCAAGGCTGCCAGAAAAGAGCGCATGCAGCAAGAACTGATGCAACTTGAAATTTCATCCACTGTCATAACAGAACTTGCTGGGCTTGAACCTTTTCACTGCCCTTCTCAGTTTCAGAATCCAAGAGGCAAAGATATTATGAGAGAAATAATGTAGATTCAAAGTTAAAAAAAAAAAGACTCTAGGACACTGAAGCTGAGTGCTTTTCTGCTCCTGCCTCAGTTTCCTAGTCTGTAATCGAGAGGTCATAGTAATAGCTTCCTGGAGAAGGCAGTGGCACCCCACTCCAGTACTCCTGCCTGGAAAATCCCATGGACGGAGGAGCCTGGTGGGCTGCAGTCTATCAGGTTGCTGAGGGTCGGACACGACTGAGCGACTTCACTTTCACTTTTCTCTTTCATGCATTGGAGAAGGAAATGGCAACCCACTCCAGTGTTCTTGCCTGGAGAATCCCAGGGACAGGGGAGCCTGGTGGGCTGCCGTCTACTGGGTCGCACAGAGTTGGAAATGACTGAAGCAACTTAGCAGCAGCAGCAGTGATAGCTTCCTCTTAGGGTCACTGTGGAGAGTAAATGAAAGTATTGAAAAACGCTTGGTGCAGGGACTTCCCCTGGTGTTCCAGTGGCTAAGATTTCATCTTCCAATGTAGGGGAGGTTCAATCCCTGGTCGGGGAGCTAAGATCCCCTATGCCTCGTGGCCAAAAAACCAAAGCATAAAACACAAGCAATACTATAAAAAATTCAATAAATATTATTAAAAATGGTCCACATAGAGAGGGGTTGGGGGAAATGCTTGGTGCAATGCCTGGCAGAGACCAAGCACCTCACATATGTTAATGATAGTCATCATAGCCATTCTACTCCCAGACATGATGTAGGGTCTCTTTCCAGAAATACTCTGTGCTTACAAGAAAATGTATCTACGTACACATCCACGCAGATAGATGTTACACGTAATGCTCTGCAACTTGCCTGTGTTCACTTAATAAGCTTGGGCGTGTTTCCACATTCAAGCATATTGATTTCCCACATTCTTTTTAAATAACTGGGCACTATTTCATTGAATAGGTACTATAATTTATATGACCAAAGGAGAGCATTTAAACTATAATGCTTGAATTATAGTTCAAGAGACACAAGAGACACGGGTTCTAACCCTGGGTCAGGAAGATTGCCTGGAACTTGGGGACTTCCCTGGAGGTCCAGAGATTAAGACTCAGCATTCTCAGTGTAAGGCATGCCAGTTTGATCCCTAGTCAGAGAATTAAGATCCTACTAGCCAAAAACTAAATTAATAAATAAAATTACCTATTTTGAAGCTCTCTGTAAAAAATTTTTTTAATTGGAAAAATTTTTAAATAAAATATATAATTACAAACTTGTCCAGAGCTTCTATATTTGAACATACATGAAAATAACCATTTGAATAATTCAAACATCCTCTACAACATTTACAAAATCTTATAGTTTTGACCCACATTGTGTACTCAGAGTGGTGCAGAGAGACAAACTGGACCCTCAGGTCAAGAGAGCTGTAGCCTGGTCTGGACATGCCTAACGGGGCCGCTTAAAAACTGTGAAGTTGCTATATTTATTCCAGGTTAATCTGGAACAGAATCAAGATTAAAAGAAGTGTAATAGCTGTTTGTTTACACTTTTAACAACAATGTAAAAGGGCCAGTGGTTTTAGTGTTATTTTTCCATTTGGCTTCCTGGCACCTCGAAATTCAATCAATGTCCTGCTGTTCAGAGGTATTTTGAAGTGTGCCAAGTCTTAATTGAAGTGGAAGTGCCTGAAACCAGAGTTAATACTGTGAGCAACAGGGAGTCGAATTTATGGAGGTAAACTGTTGCTAGCTCTGCATTTCAACTCCTCCTTGGTTCCTGGGGTCCATTTAAATTCTGAGAGTAGACTGGATGGTCGGGAGCTGGATTGAGCCAGAGCAGCAGCTCTGGTGATTCTGCTGAGCTTCGGGTTACCTTGGAGTATAAGAAAAGAGTCTGCTACAGGGCCCAGGGCGGACCTCAACCTGACATGTGAAGCCTATTGAATGCACTGGGCACTGAAACTGAGAGCTGGAGATGCTGTGGACCGAAGAATGAGACTGGCTCCCTGTGGGACTCTGGTTGGTGTGTATGCTAAGTCACTTCAGTCGTGTCCAACTCTGTGCGACCCTATGGACTGCAGACCGCCAGGCTTCTCTGTCCATGAGATTTTCCAGGCAAGAATACTGGGGCGGGTTGCCATTTCCTACTCCAGGGAATCTTCCTGACCCCGTGTTCGAACCCATGTCTCTCGTGTCTCTTGCATTGACAGGCAGATTCTTTGCCACTGTGCTACCTGGGAAGTCCTGGAACCACTATTGTACTAACTGATTCAAGGAAGAATCATCAGTGAGTGCTAAATCCACTGGCAAAATAATGTTGGGGGAAAGGATATTTACATCCGCTCAAATGATCACATCATGAATTACTAAATAATTACAAACAGTAAGAAGTATCTTTCCAAAGGAGAAATCTGGTGAACATCTTTACCAATTATCTTCTTCACATCTTCTTTAATATGGCCAGTAATGGGACAAATCAACACCAGGTAGCTTCTAATGGGATATATTGAGGACACAGCATCACCTACAAGGAATTCCTACCAAAAATATTTAACCTGAATACAATTATGAGAAAATAATGAAGTAAATCCAAATTGAGGGCCTGAACATTTAAAAACTATCAATGTAACTAAAGAAGAAATAGAATTGTGATAAATTAGTACTTGAAAGCAGAAGTGAATGGAAAAAGACTCAGCCTAGTTTAAACTTAAAGGAGTAGAGATTGGATGAGAGGAGAGGGAACATATGGATAGAGAAACCTGGGGTGGATAATGTACTAATTCTTAGGTGGGGTGCTAAGTATTCACTTTATTATCCTTGACACTGTTGTATATATTACATTCTTTGGTATGTGTTACATATGACATGTTTTAAAATAGCATTTTGGTGATGACCTAGAGGGGTAGGATGAGGGGGTGGGAGGGAAGCTCTTAGAAAGGTGGGATATATGAATCCCAGGTGATTCATGCTGTTATACAGCAGAAAATAACACAACACTGTAAAATAATTATACTCCAATTAAAAAAAATAATTTTTAAAAAGTGGAGAAGCAGTAAAAAATTTTTAACTTTAAAAAAAAAAAAGAGGCATTTTAGTTAGGGCAAGTCCAGATGTCCCAAATTCTACCTTTGGCCTATCTTCTCTAACTAGTGAAAGTGAAAGTGAAGTCTCTCAGTCATGTCCAACTCTTTGCAACCCCATGGACTGTAGCCTACCAGGCTCCTCTGTCCATGGAATTTTCCAGGCAAGAGTACTAGAATGGGTTGCCATTTCCTTCTCCAGGGGATCTTCCCGACCCAGGGATCGAACACAGGTCTCCCGCATTGCAGGCAGATGCTTTACCATCTGAGCCACCAGGGAAGCCCTTCTCTAGCTAGACGTAGTTCCAAAACAGAAGGCAATGGCAGGTGAGTGAGAGGCCAAGGATTCATTGACTATTTGCTCCAAACCCCACGGCAGAGAAAGGAGGTAAGGTGGGCTGCATGGGTATTGCCCCTCTTGTCCGTGTTGGTTGGACCCTGAGATCTGCTTACAGGTTCTGAAGTCTAGTATTTCTTACCCAAGAACTTAGATTTGAGTGTCAGACTTTGCAATCGTGATAAGAGGAAAAGTCAGCTTTCATGCAGATCCATCATCAGGGAGAAATACAGCCAGTGGCAAGAGCCAGGGAGCCAAATGCAGAGCTGGTGTAGGTCTGGAGGAGAAAGGGGAAGGGAGGAGAGGTGGTTTGGTCACGTGCTCTTGGGGAGAGAGCAGGCCTGCCCTTTCCTACTCCTGCTATCGTTTCACAGGAACGGGCAGAGGCAAGAGCCACGCTCCACCCAAGGTCCCTTTAACTGAGAAACTGTCCACTGGCAGGTGTGGCCCATTTTGAGTTCCAGAGAAACTCCTCTTGACCTCGGTGGAATCAGGCGTAGGGCCAGAGGAGGGCAAGAAGGACACTGAATTCCTTCTCTTGGAGGACAGTCCACTCCAAAGAGAGTGGACTTATAATATTTTATAAGTGAAATTGACAGAGTTCTGGAGGCTTCATAAATGTTATGTGGCTTCCTTTCCCCTCTCCTCCAGGAGCTCACAGTCCCCTCTGTGCAAGCCTTTCAGATGGTGAGAAGTATTGTCACCCTTGCTCCCCACTGGGTCAGCTGGCGGGGACAGAGCTCCCTCTGCTGGATCACACCCTGGAGACTTCCAGATGTTGAACAGAATCCTTCCTATGTGTCATCAACTGCAAATAATTGTCATCATAACAACCTGTAACAACTTATTATCTAGTACAAGTATCTATTGCTGTAGACGAATACTCTAATATAAAGTATAGCAAGGACTCTGGAATCAGTTCAAAACCCTTAACAGTGACCTATTTCTTAATTTCTGAGCCTCAGTTTTCTCATCTGTACAATGGGTATAATAATACTGGATTAGGATCCAGTTAGCAAAACAGAAATTATATTAGTTGGTTTAACAAAGAGAAGTTGGGGGAACTTGGTACACATGTTGGAGGACTAAAAAAAGACAAAAACAGGTATTTTGAAGCTATAGATAATAGCCACAAGCAGCAGCTACCATTCCTTTGGTGGAGAGAAGAGGTTGGGATTATCAGAACTGCCTCAGTCATCTATTGCTACTCAACAAACCGCCTCAAAGCTTAGAGACTTCACATTGCGTGGGTTGGCTGGACAGTTTTCGGGTCTCACCCCGGCTCACTCGTGCTGCAAGCTTTTGCTGGAAAGCAGGCTGAGACATGCTGAGGGGTTGGCCTGTCTCCCTCTGTCTGTTACTCCTCAAGGAAGCTAAATGGTGCTCCCTCAGGGAAGCCTGGCTTGCTACAGTCCACAGGGTCGCAGAGTCAGACACAACTGAGCAACTGAACAGCATACAGCAACAGTCCAAGAAAATGAGCCCCAAAGCACAAGTTCTGACCCATCCTCCTGTTAGCTGATATCCCACTGACCACAGATCACTCGGCCTAGCCTGAGTTATGGTGGAGGGGACTCCACGAGGGCACTGACCTCAAGATGTTATCATCCATCAAGGGTCACTGGTGTAACAATTGATCACAAGGACCTATGGAATCTCCAACTACTGCTCAGGACCTTGGAGGAGGGCCCTTATGGAGCTGGGGTGTAGATAGCTGAAAAGTGGGTACTACCCAGCCATGCTGGGAACGAGGAAAGAAGTTGGAAATTGGAACCATCTGCTGTTCCCGGCAAACAAATAGGAAGAAGTCCCTTCTGTCTTCTACATTCCCCCTTGTGGCCCTTTTTTTGGCCAGCTGTGAGAGAAGAACTGGAGCTTGCAGACTCCCAGCCCTGGCATGAATCACAGAGCCAGGGCGGAAGGTGGGCACTGAAACAGTACCTCCCTTCCCTTGCAGGTGTGGTGAAGACGAGCACTGTCTGCACAGCTCAGACGATATGTTCAATTATGGGCAACTATTTTTAAGATGCTTTTTGGCCACAAGGCACGTGGGATCTTAGTTCTCCATTGTTGTTGTTCAGTCACTAAGTCATGTTTGACTCTTTGTGACCCCATAGACTTCAGCACGCCAGGCTTCCCTGTCCTTCACCATCTCCTGCAGTTTGCTCAAATTCATGTCCATTGAGTCAGTGATACCATCCAACCATCTCATCCTCTGTGGCCACCTTCTCCTCCTGCCTTCAATCTTTCCCAGCATCAGGGTCTTTTCCAATAAGTCAGTTCTTCACATCAGGTGGCCCAAATATTGGAGCTTCAGCATCATTCCTTCCAATGAATAGTCAGGGTTGATTTACTTTAGGATTGACTGGTTTGATCTCCTTGCTGTCCAAGGGACTCTCAAGGGTCTTCTCCAGCACCACAATTTGAAAGCATCTATTCTGATGCTCAGCCTTCTTTATGGTCCAACTGTCACATCCATACCAGGGATCAAACTCTTAACCACTGGACTGCCAGGGAAGTCCTGGGGATAAAGATTTTTAATTCTTTTTTCATCTTTCTTGAGCACAATTGCTAAACTCTCACTGTACTAAGTACCTCACAGTGAGATAAAATTTAGAGATAGCTGAGGTTTTATCACAGTATTGTGTTACTGCCCTGTGGCTCTTATCCGTAAATGCCATGACATTTATCATCTCAAGTTTCCCAGGCGGCTCTAGTAAAAAGAATCTGCCTGCCAGTACAGAAGGTACAAGAGACATGGGTTCAATCCCTGAGTCAGGAAGATCACCTAGAGAAGGGCATGGCAACCCATTCCAGTATTCTTGCCTGGAAAATTCTGTGGACAGAGGAGCCTGGTGGGCTACATCCCATGGGGCCGTGGGGAGATGGACATGACTGAGCAAAACACAGGCTATTTATCATCTCAGGCCAGAGTGTGTCAGGAACTAGGACTGTTATAGCAGTTCACAGAGCATCTGAGTGGATTTTTCAAACATGTAAGACACCGGTCTTGAGAGCTACACTTTTCAGTTGCAAGAGCTGGGTTTAGGGGAGGAGCTAAGATGGTGGACAAGTAGGATGGGGAGAATACTTTCTCCTCCACAAATTCATTAAAAGAACATTTGAACACTGAGTAAATTCTACAAAACAACTTCTGAATGCCAGCAGAGGACATCAGGCATTTAGTAAGACAATTCATTGTCTTTCAAAAGAAATTACGAGCCCTGCGGTAACTCCTTTTGTGGAGAAGCGGTGCGGACACCAGCATTTGCTATTAGCAAGTGGGGGCTGGGCTAGGAGGAGCGGCGCGGCCTGCATTGCTTTGAGTATGGATTTGGTCTCTACTTGAGTGAAATAACCAGACTGTCGGATATCTACTACATCAAAAGTCAGTCCTAACCTAAGATACCACCAGGACTACATACGCAACAAAGGACTGCACTGAGATACCCGGCTGCAGACCGTCCCATTCCGGTGACAGGCAGCCAGAGCCAGAAGCGGGCAATCACAGCCCTAGAGAGACATTATTTACAAAACTGTAAGTAGGTTTCTGTGTTAACTAACGTTTCTTGGGGCTCTGGACGGTTAACATCTGCCTGAGAAGGTGCAACGGTTGTATACCCAGAAAACTGAGCGGCGGGGAGGCGATAAGTCGCAGCAGCTGCGCTCGCTAAACACTTTATCACCTGCACTACTCGGACCTGGGAAGGGTACAAAATGCAGACTCAACCGAGTCTGTGCTTCTGAGGACTATCTGAGTGCCTGAACCTGGCCGGCTTAGATTTGGGTGTTCATCTCCACCCCCTCTGTAACAGGGCAGAGATCAGATATTGAAAAGACTAGTAAACTGCCTCAATAAACAGAATTCAACAAACTACCAGAATATAGTAAGGACACTCTAAACTTGTCAATTTTAACAAGATGAGGAGACAGAGGAATACCCAGCAGCTAAAGGAACAGGATAAATGCCCACTAAACCAAACCAAAGAGGAAGAGATAGGGAATCTACCTGATAAAGAATTCCGAATAGTGATAATGAAATTAATCCAAAATCTTGAAATCAAAATGGAATCACAGTTAAATAGTCTGGAGACAAGGATTGAGAAGATGCAAGAAAGGTTTAATAAGGACCTAGAAGAAATAAAAAAGAGTCAACACATAATGAATAATGCAATAAATGAGATCCAAAACACCCTGGAGGCAACAAATAGTAGAATAACAGAGGCAGAAGATAGGATTAGTGAATTAGAAGATAGAATCCTAGAAATAAATGAATCAGAGAAGAAAAAAGAAAAACGAATCAAAAGAAATGAGGACAATCTCAGAGACCTCCAGGATAACATTAAACGCTACAACATCCGAATCATTGGAGTTCTAGAAGAAGAAGATAAAAAGAAAGACCAGGAGAAAATATTTGAGGAGATAATAGTTGAAAACTTTCCTAAAATGGAGAAGGAAATAACCACTCAAGTTCAAGAAATCCAGAGAGTCCCTAACAGGATAAACCCAAGGCGAAACACCCCAAGACACATATTAATCAAATTAACAAAAATTAAATATAAAGAACAAATATTAAAAGCAGCAAGGGAAAAACATCAAATAACTCACAAGGGAATTCCCATAAGGCTAACAGCTGATCTTTCAATAGAAACTCTCCAAGCCAGGTAGGAATGGCAAGACATAATTAAATTGATGAAAGAAAATAACTTACAGCTCAGATTGTTGTACCCAGCAAGGATCTCATTCAAATATGAAGGAGAAATCAAAAGCTTCACAGATAAGCAAAAGTTGAGAGAATTTTGCATCACTAAACCATTTCTCCAACAAAAACTAAAGGACATTCTCCAGATAGGAATCACTAAAAGGGTGTATAAATTTGAACCCATAAACAATAAAGTAAATCTTACTTATCAATAATTACTTTAAACGTTAATGGGCTGAATGCCCTAATCAACAGACAAAGACTGGCCGAATTGATACAAAAACAAGACCCCTACATTCTTTGTTTACAAGAGATAACCAAAAGATTAAAACGGGTTGAATGGATACAAAAACTAGACCCCTATACATGTTGTCTACAAGAGAACTACCTTAAAATAGAGGATATACACTGACTGAAAATGAAGGGCTGGAAAAAGATTTTCTATGCAAATACGAACCAAAAGAAAACAGGGGTAGCGATACTGATATCAGATAAAATTGACTTTAAAATAAAGGTCCTGAAAAGGAGACAATGAAGGTTATACATAACGACTTAAAGGAACAATCCAAAAAGAAGTTATAACAATTATATATGCACCCAACATTGGAGCATTGATATATCTAAGACAAACACTAGTTAGCATGATAGAAGAAATATACAACAACACAATAATAGTGGGAGACTTTAATACGCCACTCATACAATCTGGCTGTAATAGACAAAGTAAAGAGGAAAACATATTCACTTATGAGCCTCAAAAAATTCAGTTCACTTGGGAGAGTTTAAAAAAATAAATAAATAAAAACAGACTTATTTTTTCATTCTGTAAATGTTTATTGACTATTTTATGGGTCTGACACCACTTTGGGTATTAAGGAGGAAGAAGTGACAAATGTGATCCTATCCTAAATAATATATTCTTGAAAAGATAGACCTACTAATACAAAATACCAAGATGTGTCTAAGATGAGGACACCCAAACCGGACTTTTAGTTTCCTGAACTTTTCATTTTCAGATCAAACCTCCTAATATAAGATGAATTTAATATGATTTTTTTTAAATGTTCTTTGTAATTAAAAACAGTAAGCCATTAGTTAAGAAATTACATATACTCCTCCCCACCATCATTCCCTTTCTTCCTTCCCTTTTCCCTCCCACCCTCATTGATCCTTTCCTTTGTCCATTTTCCTCTGCAAAAAAAAAAAAAAAGAAAAGCGTCATAAAAAATAAAATAAAATGTATTTGCTAAAAAAAAAAAACAAAAAACAATCACCATGGTCTTCCATTATAGAAACTGTAAAAAAAAAAAAAAAAAAAAGAGCTGGGTTTATTGAGAGAGGAAAGATTTCCTGAGGTCTCAGAGACCAAGAGCCTGGAGGACTCAAAATACAGAGCTCATACCAAAAGGTGCAGAGAGGAAAGGAAGCCACGAGGTCTCTGGAATACTTTTTTTGTTTTGTTTTGTTTTTCCTGCTCCAAAGGAGATGGTAGTGACAAACTACAGGAGAGAAAGAATCAGAGGGGCTTAAATGGATCTGATATGTGGGGCTGCAGGAGAGGCCCTGTACTCTGGCCTTACCAGGAGTCATAAGGGTTTACACAAATTGCCATGGGAATGTCAAGGACAGATTTACTTATTCTGTCTCAAAAAGCCAGGAACAGCCTCATATCTGGAGGACACAGACAACACTCAAACTGGGAAAATGAAATGAATCAGGGATCTATTTACGAAAGTGTGGGCAGGGTTTAGTAACAGCCACAAGGAGGAGTTGCTACAGTAGCCTAGTACTAATAATAACTGGGAGCTATCAACTACCACTTTTAGGCCTGACGGAGCAAGAAGGAGGACCAGTTTCTAGAACCTGGTGAGCTGTATGTTGAAGACTGCTGGTTATGTTTTAGGGGACATGACCAGCTGAGGGTAGCAACCCAGTGGGTAGGAAGTTGCGGGAATAAATACTGTCTTTTCTTTCTTCCAACTTCCTAATACAAGGGTTGCTGGATTACATGGGAAATACGTATGCTAAAATATTGCTGAAATTCAAATTTAACTGGGTGTCTTATATTTTATCTGGCAAGACTAGCTAGTACTCCCTATTGGCTGAACCAAGACAGAAGCCAGAGCCCAGGACAAGCTATTGATGCAATCATGGGATCCCTTTGGGTTTTATTTTGTAGTCAATAAGGGATAGTGGTAGATTTTCAGGAAAAGGATAAATATTAAATAATACTTTATTTAATATTCACAGCAACACTACTTGTGAGAGTACAGTGAACATCTTAGTCCACTCTTTGCAACTCTATGGACTGTAGCCTGCCAGGGTCTGGTGTCCATGGAATTCTCCAGGCAAGAATACTGAAGTGGGTAGCCATTCCCTTCTCTAGGGGATCTTCCCAACCCAGGAATCAAACCAGGGTCTCCAGTATTGCAGGCAGATTCCTAACCATCTGAGACACCAAGAAAGCCCAGTGGTAGCATAATATGCACATTAATGAAAGAATGCATAAACAGCAATGGTCACAAAGTGGAATGTACCACAGCAGTGAAAATAAACTAAAGACACAAACAACAACATGGATTTTTTGTTCTTTTTAACCATCTCAGTTTATTGGTATTTGGGTTTTTTTATAAAAACATCTTAAATAAAAATAGCTAAACAAAAAATAAAATGTATTTAACTTATGTAGGGTACATATCTTAAATTTAATGTACATATTATTTATTTTATATACATATTGTCTTAGTTGATATCCTAATCAACCCTGAATAATCATTGGAAGGACTGTTGCTGAAGCTGAAGCTTTAATACTTTGGCCACCAGATGAGAAGAGCCGACTCATTGGAAAAGACCCTGAGGCTGGGAAATAATTGAAGGCAAAAGGAGAAGAGGGCACCAGAGAATGAAATAGATAGCATTACTGATTCAATGGACATGAATTTGAGCAAACTCTGGGAGACAGTGGAGGACAGAGAAGCCTGGCATGCTACAGTTCATGGGGTCACAAACGGTCAGACAAAACTAAACAACTGAACAAGAAAAGGTGTTTTTTTAATTGCATTTATTTATTAATTTTGGCTGTGCTGGGTCTCTTTCGTGGGCTTTTCTCCAGCTACAGAGAGAGGGGGCTACTCTCTAGTGGTGCATGGGCTGCTCACCATGGTGGCTTCTCCAGTGGGGAGCATGGGTTCTAGGCTCTTGGGCTTCAGAAGCTGTGGCTCGTGGGCTCAGTAGTTGCCGGTCCTGGACCCTAGAGCACAGGCTCAGTGTGGCACACAGGTTTAGCTGTGGGATCTTCCAGGATCAGGGATCGAACCCATTTCTTCTGCATTGGCAGATGGATTCCTAAGCACTGAGCCACAAGGGAAGCCCAACAATTATTTTTAACATAATTATTATATTCCAGATTCATTCTCAACCTCTATGTATCATTAAGTAGGAAGTTTTGTGTTACCATACAGTTTATTTTCAGTAGAATAATTTTCTTTACATGATTGCCTCTTGTGCATTTTTAGAATATTTTTATGATGGTATAATTATTATGTAGTCAGGTAACTATGACAATAGATGGGAAAACAGTGGAAATAGTGACAGATTTTATTTTGGGGGGACTCCAAAATCACTGCAGATGGTGACTGCAGCCATGAAATTAAAAGATGTTTACTTCTTAGAAGAAAAGTTATGACCAACGTAGACATCATATTAAAAAGCAGAGACATTTTCAACAAAGGTCCATCTAGTCAAGGCTATGGTTTTTCCAGTAGTCATGTATGGATGTGAGAGTTGGACTATAGAGAAAGCTGAGCAGTGAAGAATTGATGCTTTTGAACTGTGGTGTTGGAGAAGACTCTTGAGAGTCCCTTGGACTGCAAGGAGATCCAACCAGTCCATCCTAAAGGAGATCAGTCCTGAGTGTTCATTGGAAGGACTGATGCTGAAGCTGAAACTCCAATAGTTTGGCCACCTGACGCGAAGAGCTGATTCATTTGAAAAGACCCTGATGCTGGGAAAGATTGAAGGCAGGAGGAGAAGGGGACGACAGAGGATGAGATGGTTGGATGGCATCACCGACTCAATGGACACGAGTATGGATAAACTCTGGGAGTTGGTGATGGACAGGGAGGCCTGGCATGGTGCAGTCCATGGGGTTGCAAAGAGTCAGACTGAACTATTACAAAATCAAGCTATAAAGCAGTTCTATTATATCCCCAAATCTCCACAAACTCTTCTATAGTCAACTCCTCCTCCAGCCCTCAACCTCTGGCAACCACTTACCTGTCTTCCATTCCTACAGTTTTGTCTTTTTCAGAATTTCATATAAATGGAGTCACACAGCATGTAGACTTTGGAATCTGGCTTCTTTTGAATGAAAGAATAAAGCATAATGCATTTGAGATTCATTCTTCTTGTTGCATGCAAATTTCATTCCTTTTCATTGTTATGCTATGCTATGCTAAGTCACTTCAGTCGTGTCCGACTCTGTGTGACCCCATAGACGGCAGCCCACCAGGCTTCCCGGTGTTAAGTGGGATTCTATTGTACGAATAGTGTATCAGTTTATTCAGGAGTTTAAGGACATTTAGGATATATATCAATCAGGACTGATATGTGTCAATCCCCAGAAAAGTAGATCCAGTAGGACACATATATATGTGTGTGTGTGTGTATAAACGTCTCTCTCTCTTGCTCAGTTGTATCTGACTCTTTGTGACTCCATGGACTGTAGCACACTAGGGTCCTCTGTCCATGGAATTCTCCAGGCAAGCATACTGGAGTGGGTTGCCATTCTCTTCTCCAGGGCATCTTCCTGACCCAGGAACTGAACCCAGGTCTCCCACATCGAAGGCAGATTGATTACCATATGGGCCACCAGGGAAGCCTGTATACACACATATATATGTATATATATATTTATACATATAATACATGCATGCTATGCTAAGTCACTTCAGTTGTGTCCGACTCTGTGTGACCCCATAGATGGCAGCCCACCAGGCTTCCCCGTCCCTGTCCCTGTCCAGGCAAGAACACTGGAGTAAGTTGCCATTTCCTTCTCCAATGCATGAAAGTGAAAAGAGAAAGTGAAGTCGCTCAGTCATGTCCAACTCTTAGCGACCCCATGGACTGCAGCTTACCAGGCTCCTCCATCCGTGGGATTTTCCAGGCAAGAGTACTGGAGTGGGGTGCCATTGCCTTCTCCATAATACATGCATATATACATCTATAGATGCATATACACATCTATACCTATCTACATGGGAAATAGATGGGGAAACAGTGGAAACAGTGTCAGACTTTGTTTCTCTGGGCTCCAAAATCACTGCAGATGGTGACTGCAGCCATGAAATTAAAAGACGCTTGCTCCTTGGAAGGAAAGTTATGACCAACCTAGATAGCATATTCAAAAGCAGAGACATTACTTTGCCAACAAAGGTTCGCCTAGTCAAGGCTATGGTCTTTCCTGTGGTCATGTATGGATGTGAGAGCTGGACTGTGAAGAAGGCTGAGCGCCGAAGAATTGATGCTTTTGAACTGTGGTGTTGGAGAAGACTCTTGAGAGTCCCTTGGACTGCAAGAAGATCCAACCAGTCCATTCTGAAGGAGATCAATCCTGGAATTTCTTTAGAAGGAATGATGCTAAAGCTGAAACTCCAGTATTTTGGCCACCTCATGCGAAGAGTTGACTCATTGGAGAAGACTCTGATGCTGGGAGGGATTGAGGGCGGGAGGAGAAGGGGACGACAGAGGATGAGATGGCTGGATGGCATCACTGACTCGATGGATGCGAGTCTGAGTGACCTCCGGGAGCTGGTGATGGACAGGGAGGCCTGGCGTGCTGCGGTTCATGGGGTCGCAAGGGGTCGGCCACGACTGAGTGACTGATCTGATCTGATCTGATCTGATATCATCTGTATCAATATCTGCATCTGTGTCTATCAAGAAAAAGAATTCATTCTGAGGAATCAGTTCATATGAGTGTGAGACAAGTCCAAAAGCTGAAGGGTAGGCCAGCAGTCTGGAAACACAGGCAGGACTTCTATGCTACATTTTCAAGGCAGAATTTCTTCTTCTCTGGGAAACATCAGTGATTGCTCTTTAGACCTTCAAATGATTTAATGAGGCCCACCACATTATTGAAGATAATCTTCTTTACTAAGTAAACTGTAAATGTTAGTCACATGTACAAAAATATCCCCACAGCAGCATCTGGACTAATGTGTGACCAAGCAACTGGGCATCGCCGTCTACCTGAGTTGGCATAAAATTGTCACAAGATACGTCCAGTGTTTGGTGACTATGAATACAGCTCTATAAACATTTCTGATATGGGTTTTGTGTGGGTATAAACTTTTATTTCACTTGAGTAAACAAATCAGAGTGGGATAGCTGGATCATATAGTAATTCTTATGTTTAATTTTATAGGTAACTGCCAGATTGTTTTCCAAAATGGTTAGAGGTGAGAAATTAACGTAGAATCTCTTAACTGATGATTGTGTTCAATTTAGGGTCCTGATCTAACAGACTTGAGATGGGGGAGTTGAAGGACTATAGGAAAGAGCATCACGTTAAGGACTCTGGAGAACCTAACAGACCCTGGTCCCCACTGTCACAAACCACAGACTTGAGGACTCTTTTCATCAGATCAGAGGTTGGTGACTTTTTGAAATTGTTTCTAAATGACTGCACGCAGCAGAGGCTGAGATTGCTATGGGCTGGTTTTTCAACGTGTCTATGTTCCTCATTTGTCTGATTTTAATTTAGATCAGCCTTTTGCTACATGTCTTAGGTTGCTTGGTTTTACAAAAAATAAAGGCCTTTCATCATTTACAGCACCCTCTAAGGTCTGCTGCTAAGCTGCTAAGTCACTTCAGTTGTGTCCCACTATGTGCGACCCCACAGACAGCAGACCACCAGGCTCCCCCGTCCCTGGGACTCTCCAGGCAAGAACACTGGAGTGGGTTGCCATTTCCTTCTCCAATGCATGAAAGTGAAAAGTCAAAGTGAAGTCACTCAGTCGTATCTGACTCTTAGCCACCCCATGGACTGCAGCCTACCAGGCTCCTCCATCCATGGGATTTTCCAGGCAAGAGTACTGGAGTGGGGTGCCATCCTCTTAGGTCTAAGGCTTAGCACTGGGGAGGGGAGGGTTAATTTTTCCATTGGTGCAACCATGTTGATGCTTTATTTTCTTTGTAGATGAATTCTAATTTTTATCAGCTCTATCTATGTAGTTTTTAAAATATTAACATGTATAAGGCTTGTCAGGAAACCAGAATTTCTGGAATCTCTTCCATTTCCTCTTCCCCAAATCATCCATTTTCAGTATTTACTCCCTATCTTTAAATAGCTTGACTATATTGCCATTTCCCGGTTCCTCAATTTTAGGTATTATCTATTGACTTTGGCTATAAAAGATAAGAATTTATCTTTCACCCCTCATCTACCACACAAACATATTTTTCTGTAATATAATTTTGGTTAAATCAATTTTCAGTGTCTTTATTATTATGACCATGTAAATGTTACACACAACTGAGCCCAACAATCCAATTACTTCTCCTATCCAATACACCTTCCTTTCCATGGAGTTGGTGTCTTATTTTCTGCTTGGTTTTTCACACACTTGTTTACATTATCTCCCAATTCTCCCTCAGTTGTTTGCTCTCCTGTAAGAGCGAACAAACTAGGTATTCATTACATTTCATCTTCTTGACAAAATCTCAGACTCTTTTTTAAAAGATTGCGGTCAAATATATACAACAAAATCTACCATGGACACCATTTTTAAGTGTACAGTTCAGTGGCATTAAGCACATTCATTTTGGACAGCCATCAGCACCATCCATCGCTGCAACGTTTCCATCATCTCAAACTGAGACTGTGCCCATTAAACACCGGAGTCCTCCCCAAATCCCCAGCCCTCACCCTTCTACCTGCTCTCTGAATCTGACTATGTTAGGCCCCTCCTATAAGTGGAACCATACAATATTTGCCCTTTGTGACTGGCTTATTCCACTTAGCAGGGCGCCTTAAGGGTTCATCCAAGTTGTAGCATGTGTCAGAACCGCCTTCCTGTTTAGAGCTGAATGATAATTTCATTGCACGTATAGGCCACATGTTGTTTATGCATCCATCCATCAGCGGGCACGTGTGTTGCCTCCACCTTTTGGCTGCTGTAATGCTGCTGTGAGCATGGGTGTATGGTTTCTCTTTGAGATCCGCCTTGTAATTTCTCGGGGGTATATATTCAGAAGTGGAATTCTTGACTCTTATGGTAATTCTGCTTTTAATTTTGGGGAACTGCCATACTGTTTTCCACAGTGGCTGCACCTTTTTACATTCCCACTGAGAGGGCCCAAGGGTCCCAATTTCTGCTCATCCTCGCCAACACTTGTTATTTTATTTACTTTTTCTGACATTTTCCATAGTAGCCATCCAAATGGGTTTCAGGTAGGAGCCTTTCCTTTTGACTGATCTTTATGAATTTTTTAAGGTCGTTTCTTTGATTTTCGTTATGTGTTAGTGTCCTCTCATATTCTCAGCCCTCCTTCCCTACCCTCCCCAGGGGACACTTTCTCTCGCCTCAGACCTCAGTTACACCTACAGATTTTTTATTCCGGTAGCTAGTCTGGGTCTCTGAGCTCTAGATTTCCATATCCATTTGAATGCTGGGCAGCTTTAAATATATGTGCAATCATTGACAGCAAAACCAAACGCACTTTCCTTAAAACCCGCTCTTCCTGTGTTTCTATCTCAGTGAAAGAATTCACCATCTGGGAAGATAGGCAAGCCATTAACATGGGAGTTAGCTTGTTTTTTTTTTTCCCTTCTCCCACCTTACTGCCATCCTGTTATCTTGTATCCATAACTTTGTCTTTTTCATTGCTACTGCTGGCTGCTGCTGCTGCTGCTGCTGCTGCTAAATCACTTCAGTCGTGTCTGACTCTGTGAGACCCCATAGACGGCAGCCCACCAGGCTCCCCCGACCCTGAGATTCTCCAGGCAAGAACACTGGAGTGGGTTGCCATTTCCTTCTCCAATGCATGAAAGTGAAAAGTGAAAGTGAAGTCGCTCAGTCATGTCTGACTCTGTGCGACCCCAAAGACGGCAGCCCACCAGGCTCCCCCATCCCTGGGATTCTCCAGGCAAGAACACTGGAGTGGGTTGCCATTTCCTTCTCCAATGCATGAAAGTGAAAAGTGAAAGTGAAGTCGCTCAGTCGTGTCTGACTCTGTGCAACCCCAGAGACGGCAGCCCACCAGGCTCCCCTATCCCTGGGATTCTCCAGGCAAGAACACTGGAGTGGGTTGCCATTTCCTTCTCCAATGCATAGAAGTGAAAAGTGAAAGTGAAGTCGCTCAGTCGTGTCCGACTCCTAGCGACCCCATGGACTGCCGCCTACCAGGCTCCTCCATCCATGGAATTCTCCAGGCAAGAGTACTGGAGTGGGTTGCCATTGCCTCGTGCCTAAATCTACTCAGTTTGTAACTCCTTTTCTCTTACTTGTTGAAATTTAGCCCAGAAGCTCTCTCAGCCTGAAATCTTTCATCCCTGTGATAATCTAGACACCTGCTTGAGTTTTTCTGCTCCAGTATAGGCCTGATACTATTCCTCTACTTAAAACCTTGGAACATATGTGGAAGAGAACCCTGGTGACGCAGTGGTAAAGACACAAGAGACCCAACCCCTGGGTCAGAAAGATCTCCTGGAGTAAGAAATAGCAACATACTCTACCTGATCCAGTATTCTTGCCTGGAGAATCCTATGGACAGAGGAGCCTGGTAGGCTACAGTCCATGGGGTCGCAAAGACTTGGACACTACTGAGGGACTTCACTTTCTTTCTTTCTACCCGATCCAGTATTCTTGCCTGGAGAATCCCAGGGACAGAGGACCTGGCAGGTTACAGTTCATGGGACTGCAAAGAGTCAGACACGATCAAGTGACTGAGCACAGAGGGACCGAGAAGAGATGGATTCTTCTAGGGAAAAGCAGAAAGGAGAAGACTAGCCCTATGATTCAAACTTCTCATGAAGATAATAGTTTTGTGCTGACAACAGGCATAGACCAGAGAGCCCGGAAACAAACATGTGCATGTCAGAAACCCTGGCACAGGACTCTGGTAACCATGAAGGTACCTTACTCTAAATTCCCTCCAAGAGAACCTGGGGCTCGGAGCACAGTTAGTGGACAGCCTCTAGGTCTCGCCCAGGTTAGAAGACAGCAACTTTATAGCCACTGCAGCATTTGTGCAGAGACCACGCTCTCGCCCAAGGCTGCTTTGAGCCAGTGGCTGAGACAGCAGGGGTACAGGAGCGGACCCATTTCTGTCTGACATGGGTCTTCACTAAGAGGCAAACTTTCCTCTGAGGGTCTCCAGTGACCTCGTCAACGTTAGCTCCAAGTTGCACCAAGTTGGAGGCAATTCCTAGCCAACCCTCCTTGCCCACTTCCCTTTTCACAAGTGTCCAACATGTATTGTGGGATTTTTGCTTATTCCTGTCCTATTTCACCCTTCACAAATTTTCCTTCAATGAGTCTCTTGATCTTTTAAGGACTCAAATTACATGATGACACAAGAAGCGTGTCAGATCAAATGGGAAACACTGTGTGGAACTGTTCAATGAATGGAATTTTAAAATAATGATTATAAATGTGGAAAAATATGAAATTGGATCCCTATCCTATATTTGTATAAAATTTAACTCCAGGTAGATTAATGACTTAAATTTCAAATATTAAGTTTAAAAACTTTTAGTAGACTCCGTGGATGAGTATCTTTTAGAATCTGTGATTTAGAAGTTGAGGTAGGAAAATATTTCTTAAACAAGACACACACACACACTCCAAACAGATTTGACCACTTTAAAATTAAGCACTTTCGGGACTTCCCTAGAGATCTAAAGGTTAGGAATCTGTGCGTTCACTGCTGAGGGTGTGGGTTTAATCCCTGGTCCAGGAACTAAGATCTAAGAAGCCATTAGGTACTGCCAAAAATACATAAATAAATAATTTTAAAAATTAAGCACTTTTGTTCATTAAAGGCATTTAAAGATACAGCTTATAAACTGGGAGAAGATATTTGCAATATACATAACTGAGAAAGGATCAGCATCTAAAATCAATGAAAAAAAGCATATATAACCTAATAGAGAAATGGACAAGATATAAACAGGCATTTTTCAGAAGAGGAAACACATATGGCTATGAAATATGAAGAGACACTCAATCTTATTGATTATTAAACGCAAATTAAGTCCACACTGAGCTAACATTTTGATTGATAAGTGTAAAAAGTCTGACAAAGCAAGTGTTGAAGAAGTTATGGATCCACTCATAAAACCTCCTATATAATCCTAATGGGAGTGCAAATCTGTGTATCCACTTTGGAAAAAACATTTGACATTATCTTCTAAAACTGAATACTCACTACCCCATGACTCAACAAACCTACTTTTACGTATAGACTCAAACAAACCAAAGAAAGCTCTTGTAAATCTGTAACAGAAGAGTACAAAACTGTTCATAGCAGCATTGCTCACAGTAGCAAAAACCTAGAAGAAACCCAAATGTCCATTCATGAGAAATCAGACAAAATCTGATATGTTCACCAGCTGGAATCTTATACAAGAGTAAAAATGAATGAACTAAATACATAAAATATGGCTGAATCTTACAGTGTATAAAGTGTATGAATTTCATACGTGTATGAACGTTACAGTGTATGAAAAAAGTTCAAAAAGATATAAAGATACCATTTTCCCCCTCCCACTTTATAATGGACTTTATTTCTGAACAGTTTTAAGGTCCATCATTTCATGTGAAATAGATGGGGAAACAGTGGAAACACTGTCAGATTTTATTTTTTTGGGCTCCAAAATCATTGCAGATGGTGACTGCAGCCATGAAATTAAAAGACGCTTACTCCTTGGAAGGAAAGTTATGACCAACCTAGATAGCATGTTCAAAAACAGAGATATTACTTTGCCAACAAATGTCCGTCTAGTCAAGGCTGTGGTTTTTTCAGTGGTCATATATGGATGTGAAAGTTGGACTGTTAAGAAGCCTGAGCGCTGAAGAATTGATGCTTTTGAACTGTGGTGTTGGAGAAGACTCCTGAGAGTCCCTTGGACTGCAAGGAGATCCAACCAGTCCATTCTGAAGATCAGCCCTGGGTTTTCTTTGGAAGGAATGATGCTAAAGCTGAAACTCCAGTATTTTGGCCACCTCATGCGAAGAGTTGACTTACTGGAGAAGACTCTGATGCTGGGAGGGATTGGGGGCAGGAGGAGAAGGGGACGAGAGAGGATGAGATGGCTGGATGGCATCACTGACTCGATGGACGTGAGTCTGAGTGAACTTCGGGAGTCGGTGATGGACAAGGAGGCCTGGCGAGCTGGGATTCATGGGTTCCCAAAGAGTCGGACAGGACTGAGCGACTGAACTGACCTGAACCAGCACACAGTTTTCCCTATTACTACTATGTTGCATTTATGTGGTACATTTGTTGCAAACAATGGGCCAATGTTGACATATGATTACTAACAGTTCATAGTCTACATTAGCATTCACTAGAGTGCCCATGGACAGAGGACCCTGGTGGGCCGCAGTCCATGGGGTCGCTATGAGTCGGACACAACTGAGCGACTTCACTTTCATTTTTCACTGTCCTGCATTGGAGAAGGAAATGGCAACCCACTCCAGTGTTCTTGCCTGGAGAATCCCAGGGATGGGGGAGCCTGGTGGGCTGCCATCTCTGGGGTTGCACAGAGTCGGACACGACTGAAGTGACTTAGCAGCAGCAGCAGCAGAGTGCCTGATGAACTATGGAATGAGGTTTGTGACACTGTACAGGAGACAGGGATCAAGACCATCCCCATAGAAAAGAAATGCAAAAAAGCAAAATGGCTGTCTGGGGAGGCCTTACAAATAGCTGTGAAAAGAAGAGAAGAGAAAAGGAAAGATATAAACATCTGAATGTTCAGAAATAAACATCTGAACGGGGAAGGCAATGGCACCCCACCCCAGTACTCTTGCCTGGAAAATCCCATGGACGGAGGAGCCTGGTAGGCTCCAGTCCATGGGGTCACTAAGAGTCGGACACGACTGAGCGACTTCACTTTCACTTAAACATCTGAATACAGAGTTCCAAAGAATAGCAAGAAGAGATAAGAAAGCCTTCTTCAGCGATCAATGCAAAGAAATAGAGGAAAACAACAGAATGGGAAAGACTAGGGATCTCTTCAAGAAAATCAGAGATACCAAAGGAACATTTCATGCAAAGATGGGCACAATAAAGGACAGAGATGGTGTGGACCTAACAGAAGCAGAAGATATTAAGAAGAGGTGGCAACAATACACAGAAGAACTGTACAAAAAAGAGCTTCAAGACCCAGATAATCATGATGATGTGATCACTGACCTAGAGCCAGACATCTTGGAATGTGAAGTCAAATGGGCCTTAGAAAGCATCAATACGAACAAAGCTAGTGGAGGTGATGAAATTCCAGTTGAGCTATTCCAAATCCTGAAAGATGACGCTGTGAAAGTGCTGCACTCAATATGCCAGCAAATTTGGAAAACTCAGCAGTGGCCACAGGACTGGAAAAGGTCAGTTTTCATTCCAATCCCAAAGAAAGGCAATGCCAAAGAATGCTCAAACTACCACACAATTGCACTCATCTCACACGCTAGTAAAGTAATGCTCAAAATTCTCCAAGCCAGGCTTCAGCAATATGTGAACCGTGAACTTCCTGATGTTCAAGCTGGATTTAGAAAAGGCAGAGGAACCAGAGATCAAATTGCCAACATCCACTGGATCATGGAAAAAGCAAGAGAGTTCCAGAAAAACATCTATTTCTGCTTTATCGACTATGCCAAAGCCTTTGACTGTGTGTATCACAATAAACTGTGGAAAATTCTGAAAGAGACGGGAATACCAGACCACCTGATCTGCCTCTTGAGAAATTTGTATGCAGGTCAGGAAGCAACAGTTAGAACTGGACATGGACCAACAGACTGGTTCCAAATAGGAAAAGGAGTACGTCAAGGCTGTATATTGTCACCCTGTTTATTTAACTTATATGCAGAGTACATCATGAGAAATGCTGGGCTGGAAGAAACACAAGTTGGAATCAAGATTGCTGGGAGAAATATCAATAACCTCAGATATGCAGATGACACCACCCTTATGGCAGAAAGAGAAGAGGAACTAAAAAGCCTCTTGATGAAAGTGAAAGTGGAGAGTGAAAAGGTTGGCTTGAAGCTCAAGATTCAGAAAACGAAGATCATGGCATCTGGTCCCATCACTACATGGGAAATAGATGGGGAAACAGTGGAAACACTGTCAGACTTTATTTTTCTGGGCTCCAAAATCACTGCAGATAGTGATTGCAGCCATGAAATTAAAAGACGCTTATTCCTTGGAAGGAAAGTTATGACCAACCTAGACAGCATATTCAAAAGCAGAGACATTACTTTGCCAACAAAAGTTCGCCTAGTCAAGGCTATGGTCTTTCCTGTGGTCATGTATGGATGTCAGAGCTGGACTGTGAAGAAGGCTGAGCGACGAAGAATTGATGCTTTTGAACTGTGGTGTTGGAGAAGACTCCTGAAAGTCCCTTGGACTGCAAGGAGATCCAACCAGTCCATTCTGAAGGAGATCAGCCCTGGGTTTTCTTTGGAAGGAATGATGCTAAAGCTGAAACTCCAGTATTTTGGCCACCTCATGCAAAGAGTTGACTCATTGGAGAAGACTCTGATGCTGGGAGGGATTGGGGGCAGGAGGAGAAGGGGACGAGAGAGGATGAGATGGCTGGATGGCATCACTGACTTGATGGATGTGAGTCTGAGTGACCTCCAGTAGTTGGTGATGGACAGGGAGGCCTGGCGTGCTGCGATTCATGGGGTCGCAGAGTCGGACACGACTGAGTGACTGATCTGATCTTATCTGTGTTGTACACTGTATGGGATCCACCATTACAATACCACACAGAATAATTTCACCACTAGGTAAAGATGACCTGTGCTCCACCTATTCATCCTCATCTCTTGGAACCATTCTTTTTTTTTTTTTTTTTTTACCAGTCCTGCCAATACCTTAGTTATAGTCCAGTGAAACTCAGTTCAGAACTGTAAGATAATACATTCCTGTCGTTTTAAGCCACTAAGACTGTTAGAGGCACGGATCCATGATGAACTGCATTATGATAAATACAGTCCTGTACCCAGGTCCAGTTCAGAGAATAAATCCCTTGAATAGCTTTTTATGGACTAGAAGACAAAGCCCAAACTCCTCAGCCTGTGTCAATCCTTAACAACATGGTTCTATAACCCCCCTGCTCTTCTCATCGCCTTATCCGACTAGTGAACACTCGGATGGAGAGATCTTCGAAACTTGTAAAGCAATTTTCCCTGGGGCTTCCCTGGTGGCTCACTGGTAAAGAATCCGCTTTCCAATACAGAAGACGCAGATTCGATCCCTGAGGAAATGGCAACCCCATTCCAGTATTCTTGCCTGGAACATCCCATGCACAGGGGATCCTGGCGGGCTACAGAGGTCGCAAAGAGTCGAACACGACTGAGCACAACCCCCAGAGCAATTTACAGGCTCGAATACCTATTTGAGGGAAAACGCGCCCACAGGACGCGGCTGGCAGTTGGGAAAGTCGGAGGTGGGGCCGGGTGAGGGTAGCTTGCAGCTCAGCGCGGGTCCAAAGTCCACTCTATCATCTTCGCCCGTCGCGCGGATAGCGGTTGATGACAGGAGGCCGGCCGTTTTGGTTAATACTGGGGGTCAGAAAGCCCCTCAGGGCTCGGACAACACGCAGAGTCAGAGCACTGACTTTGGCCGCAATTGAAGAAACCGCTCTCAAGCTGGATGGAGGCGGAGCGGCAGCTCCCGCAGAGCCAACAGAAGAGCTTTAAAATGCCAGGAGCAGTCCTAGGACAGCCCCCAGCGCGAGGCACTCTGGGACTTGTAGTCTACCTCCGAGACTGGGCTTTCCCCCAGCCTCTTACTGTAGCTTTTATTCTCCCCCCGTTCCCCTCCCAGCACGTCGACTTCCTGGTCGCCGCACGCCTCACAGACGACTACACTACCCAGAAGTCTCTTCTCCGCGTCCCAGCGCCCGGCTGGTGCCAGCCCTCTCCTTTGAACTACAGTTCCCAGAAGTCCTCTGGGGAAGTGATTCCCTCTCTGATTTCTAGGACCACAATTCACAGACACATCACCTTCCCGGCAGTTCTCTCTCTCTTTTTTCGACTCGAGCTGGCTAGGTTTCGCCGACCGGCCGGCGCACAGAGACGACGTGGTTCGCTGTGACACCGCACCGGGTTCCTTCAGCGGCCCGTCTTCCTCCCCTCTTAGCGATCCCCCTTGCAGGTCGTCGCCGCCGGCCTGAGCAGTGACCTGGCGGGCCGCGCCTGCGCTCTGCCCCGTTTCCTGCCTGGCTGGTGGCGGCGGCCATTTTGTCCATCCTCCTCCTCCTCCTCCTGCTCCTCCTGGTTGGAGCGCAGTGTCCGGAGCGGGCTGGGGGGAGAAAGCCCGAGAGCAGGGTTCGGTGCCTTTTCCTCTGTCCCCAACCGGTGCCCGGAGCCCCCCTCCCCTTCCTCCCCACCCCCTCCCCCTCCCCGGCCCTGCCCTCCCCCTTGTCCCGGGATCGCTCCGTCGCACCCACCATGATGGAAGACGACGGGCAGCCCCGGACTCTGTGAGTACCCGAGACGGAGGGGGTACCAGGCGCTGGGAGGCCCCCTGGCACCGCGGGACGCTGTGGGAGGGAGCAGGAGTGCGGGGCCGAAGCTGGGACTTCTCGGTGGATCCTTGGCCGCGGTGGCGCGGACGCGGAGTGCATTCCTCATCTGTCCCTTTTTTCCTTGGAAGGGAAGCCCTCCCTCCCCCCCCCCCCCCCCCAAATACAGTCGCTTCCTGGGGTCCGGGGCTCGCTTCGACCTTTCCCTCTAGCGCCCTTCTTTGCACCCCCTTCCTAAGCTGGGTTTCTGCACGGCAGAGCCTGTCAGGCCCGGGAGAGCTCCTGCTCTCCTCTGTCTGCTTTGGGAGCCCTGGGCTGGGCCGGGAGCTGCGGGTCCCCCCCCACCCCGCCCCGACCATGGGGGCCGGGCCTGGTTTGGGGTGGGCCCGGGGGTGGGATCGCAGCCACCTCCCGCTGTGGGTCGCGAGAAATCGGCACTCGCGCCCTCCACGTCCCCGGCTCCAGTCGCTGCCGGCTCTTCTCCCTAAGTTGAACTCCCGGAGGAAGCCGGACGCTCGCCCGCAACTCTAGCCCCTACTCTGCCCCTACTCTGCCCCACGTGCCCGCGCCCACGCTGTCAGAAACACTCGCCCAGCGCCCGCTACTTTGAGAGTGAGAAAGGGATGCTTCTTGCAGCCGGAGCATCTTTCCCTTCTTGGATGTTGAAGTTTACTTTGAGCGCTACCTACGCTAAACTGACAACCAGTTGTTAAACTGCTTTTGCTCTCATTGGTGTTACCTCCTCCTAATCTGTTTTTTGGGTCGAGACCTTCAGAGTTGGATAAATAGAGGTGTTTTTTTTTTCTAATCGGCTCTTCGATGTGTGTCGTTTGAGCGCTCTTTCTTCGATCTTGCTGTTGCTCTTTACCTGAAGCCCAGTGTAATGAATGAATTTCATCTTCCAATTGCTTTTTCGAGTTTCCTTGCCTTTCTACTGAAGTGATGACTCAGCATTTGCATTCCTTTGCAAATAGTGTGGCACTCCTTTCTTTTTTTTTCCTGCCCCCCCCCCCTTTTTTTTGGGAAGTGTGAGTAATTCCTAGTTACCTGTTTAAGTTGGGTACTTTGGGTTTTCCTAACGTTTCGAAGCTCAGCACACCTGCCTCCGGTGCAGGGAGTCAGTCAGGTCGCTGCTTTGTTTTCTCTTGCCTCTGCCTGGTATTGATAGGATCATAGTCCACTTGGCTCTACTATCTGTTGGGGACATTAGTTTGGGGGGTATAGACGAAGGTGGATCGGTACTCAGGAAGTTTGACCAGTTTCTCTTCTCTACTCCTAGCAAGGAAAGTGTGTTTGGTCAAGAAGGTAGATATCTGTGTTCAATATTGGTACAAGTTTGGCTTCTTGTCTTGTTGGGAGGGGGGAAATAACACTTTTTTGTTCCTGTTTCTCTAATGTCTCCCTAAAGTATCCGCTATTCTTTTTGAGAATTTGAGGCCAGCTTAAGCACATCAAATGCTTGGATGAAAAGCCTGCTTAGGAGAAGTTTTCAGTGTGTGTTTTGTGCTGTCTTCCATTTCTGCTGTCTTCCCAGAAGAGAGAATTGGGACAAGCTTGAAATTTGTCCTCTTGACATCTGTTGAAGCCAAGACTTGGGATTTAGTTAGCAATGTGTTCTTGGAAGGAAGCATCTGGGAAGGCTGAATTTAGGCCTAGCAAGCATGTATTTAACAAAGAGAAAAGTTACATTGTATTTAAAACCCTGAAATGTCATCATTGCATCATAATAGCTATTGAATAATTGGTAAATTCTTGACGCACTTTTCACTTCAACTGTATCTATTTCTTATGAAAAATTCCTGGTTTTTATCATGCTAAATAAAATGCTATTGCAGTAGCCTTAATTCATATAACTACTTTGCATCTGCCTTCTCTTCCATCTCTATCAGACTTTACTCCACAGACTAATTTGTCACTTAAGAATTCTTAACCTCGACTTCTCCAAACTCCTGTTCTTTCTCAGTATGTCTACAGCTGTCTAAAAATGTGACATGTACACATATGAGTACTGAAGCATCTTGAGCCTGGTTGTGTCTGCATGTCAGATGTCAGCACATGTTCGCTCTTCTTCCTTTTTCCTGCTCCCACTCTTCTCCATGGGAAGGTTTGTTGTTTTTTTTTTTTAGACAAGGACTGCTACATCTTCCTAGGTCTTACCCCTGCCTGGAACGTAAGAGGTACTCAACTATTTTACAATGATTTTACTTCTTTTCACTAAATTTAATATTAAGTCCGTTTTTTAAGAAATCCTGATTGATTTAAAATTATATATAGGCAGACATGGTCATACATGGTATGGTCTGTTGATTTATATATATATATATTTTAAACCTCAAACGTACAATTTTGAGATAAAAGCGAATGTTTCACAATTACATTTTTGTCAGATTTTAATAAAAGTAATGCATATTTTACGTATTCATAAAAGGTTCTTTTAGATATGAGTAACATGATGAAAAATTTGAAGGTGACTTGAGAGATTGATATCTAGTAGGGGTTTTGTTTATTTATGGAGATCCTTCTTTTATTTTACATTGTGATCTTTGGTTTGGGCTTTAAAGTGGTTGGTATGTATTAAAACAATGTACTCTTAACAAAGTTTATCTTAAACTGTTTCCTTAAAATGCCTGTGTGTTACTAGTGAGGTTTTTTTCCTGCAGACACACACAAGCTAAGACATATGGTTCTATCATCAGAAAACAATATGGTGTTTATAGCCTAGGTAGGTCTTTAAATATTCATTACCTACAGTATTACTAATTTATTTGATGGTATTTAAAGTGATATAGAATTGCTTTGATGTTGAGCCTAAAGTTTGTCATATAGTTGCTTTGAAGGTCTGTTTTCTGATGTTCTTTGTTCTCATTTGACATTTGCGGGAGGTGGGGGGAGCTAATATATATTGGGTAATTTGGGATCTAAAAAAACAGATGAGAAAAATTCTGTGTAAAACTGGTGTTGGAAGTGAACTGCCAAACACCTACCTTGTAGGATTAACATTTCAGGTTTGTGTTGTGGGGAACTTCAAGTGCAGTGATTTGATCCATGGTATTTCTGAATCTGTTCTACAGCATTAAATGGTCATGGTGCTCTACTGTGGCTTCATTTTCTCCATCCATTCGATGTACCACAATGAATAGGAATTGTGGATCTGGGGTTATATCATGGTGTGCAGAGACATCTTGTAGGCTGTTTTCTTCCTAATAGAGACTCAGTCAAAAGGAGGAAATAAACCATTGATTTAGGGTATAATCTGACCATCCAGGGGCAATAGCAGAAGTAAATACTATTAAATCCTATTATAAAATTGATTACCAAGGGTTTGGCTCTGTTGGGCCTGAAATTAAATTAAGCCTCTCATTCAATTTAATCATATTCTGTTTCTCTAAAATATATGTGTGTATGTGTTGATATTCCTTATATAGTTGGTCAGTTCACTTATACCTCCTGTACCTTTCTTCTGCCCTGCCTCCTTCCTAAAATGAAATATTGATAAATTGATCAGTTCATTAGAGGCCCATTGAAGGATATTGTTGCAAAATCTTCTCTTACATAAGAATTTGCAAGAACAAAACCAAAACTGTTACTTAGCCATAGCATCTTGTGTAAAATGCTGATAATTTTGACCTTTGTAGAGCTAATCTTTTCAGGGTGAGAGCACAGTCAGCGATGGAAAGTGTGATTAGTCTTCTGAAAGGCATGGTTTTCTTAAAATGCTGCGCAGTTTGACATAGGAAGTAGTTTGGCAATGTGGACTTTTGCCTACTGTGAAACTGCCAAGTCCTAGTCTCAAATTTGATTTTAACCCTGATGTTAGGGATAAAGACACCATTTTCCATTTTTAATGTGTTAATTCCTATAGTTCCTGTTCTTAGAAGACAAAATAGACCTAAGGTATGCTTTTTCCCCACCTTGAGTTAAAAAGTGTTTCAGAATTTCCTAAGTATTTTCTCTTTGAACTGTCAGGTACGAGTGTTTGAGCTATTTGTCTTTTTCTGTTATTCTGTGTTCTTCAAGTAGAAATTTTATATATAAATCCTTGGAATGTTAGAATATGTTGACTGCCTCATAACCAAAGCAGAAAGAAAGTGTAGAAATGACGTATAATTTAGAAGGAAAAAGGGTAATATTTCAGTATATTACCAAGATGTGATATTTTTGCCAGATCCAGCCTTGAATATTTTTGTTAGTATTTATTTTGGGATAGAAACTTTATGATAATGTCACGGTACTTAAGCTGTATAATACAGTGATTTAAAAGTTACAAGATATTTTTGTATTAAGCTGTATGGAGGATGAAGGCAAATGTAGATGAATGAATTACAGAACTCTGAGTGAAGGAAAAGGCAGTCTTGAGATTTGGGTATAATTTAGGTGAAATTATGTGTTGAATTATATCCTTTTTATCCTGTCAGATTCAGATGTCTTACATGTGATTATGGAAGGCCATTTTTACATTAGCTTCTGGAGTTTGCTGCTCAACCACTGAACTTTTAGTGAAAATATTTGAAAAATAGGAAACTTTAAGACTGGACTTTTTCTATAAGTATTTCATGACATTCTAAAATTAACCTTTTGCTCTTTGTTGTTCGAAATGTAAATTAATATATCTAAATGTGCCTTTAGAAATTCTTCAGAATCTGTATTGATTAGAAATAGATTGACTTGGAATAAAGATCCTATGAAACAGGATGCCCATGCATCCTGGACTTCCATTCAAGTAACATTGGACTTTTTCCTGGAAAGATGTTTAAACACTCATACAAACTTAAAATTATTGAAATCATTTACAATTTGTTACATAAAAGCGATACTTTTTACTTTGTTACTAGTTAGCTTTGATAGGTGAAACTCCTGTTCTCTTTGAAATGAGCTGCTGCTGCTGCTGCTGCTAAGTCGCTTTAGTCGTGTCTGACTCTGTGTGACCCCATATACGGCAGCCCACCAGGCTCCCCTGTCCCTGGGATTCTCCAGGGAAGAACACTGGAGTGGGTTGCCATTTTCTTCTCCAGTGCTTCACTCGTGTCCGACTCTGTGCGACCCTATGGACAGCAGACCTGTCCATAGGATTCTGTAGGCAAGAATACTGGAGTGGGTTGCCATTAACTTCTCCACTTAGAAATGAGCTAACTATTACTATTTTAAGTTAGATAAGTTTTAACACTTAAGAGACCAAGGTCACTGTTCTTTATAGCTAGGTCTGCTGCTGCTAAGTCGCTTCAGTCGTGTCTGACTCTGTGTGACCCCATGGACTTCTTCAGTGCATGAAAGTGAAAAATGAAAGTGAAGTTGCTCAGTCGTGTCCAACTCTTAGCAACCCCATGGACTGCAGCCCACCAGGCTCCTCCATCCATGGGATTCTCCAGGCAAGAGTACTGGAGTGGCGTGCCATTGCCTTCTCTGATAGCTAGGTCTACCTTGTATAAAAAATTCCAAGGATACAGACTCACAAACCCCTATGGGTTTAAAAAAGAAAGAAAGAAAGGAGACAGGTGATTGGCTAGCTCAAAAGTCTGTAGCCTTTCACTACTGCTGGGAGTGTGTTCTGCATAGCCTACTCCTGGGTCTGCTCTTTAAATGTAACAAAAAAGGTAACATAGTGGACCTCAACCAGTTTGTCACTTGTTTAGTCTTCCATTCAAGTAACATTGGGCTTAGGTTTCTTTTTTAGAGTGTGTTAAAGTTATTAGGACCCATTACGATGAAATTCTTAGGTAAACAAGAAAATTGGTGTTCATTCTTAATCAGATTTTCTTCTTTTACACTTAACCTTACCTTTCTGCTTTCCCTTTCAGAGTGTCCCAACTTAAACTATGGCAACTGTAGATGCAAGGCTTATATTGGTCTCAATACATCATTTCCAGATGCTATATATTATAGTTAGGAAAATAACTAAAAGCTTGTTTTCCTTTCCAGAAGAAACAGTGTTTAAATTTCACAAATATTGTTTGGTTTATGAGGATCATAACAGATGTGAGTTTTAGGAATTATACACTGAGTACCGTAAAGACTTAAAAAGTTTATTCAGCTAAATTGAGATTAGGTCCATGATACAAGGTGGTCATCTTTGGCAATGTTCTTTTCTTTTAAACTTAACCTGTATATTAAATTTCTTATTAAAAAAATATATATATATTCAACTTGTAATTTTAAAAAAACAAGTTTTTAGATATGTTATAGTCAAAAGTATGCCTGAATTTGTCTTTAATTTTTTCCTGAATTTCTAGAGAAATCTTTATATTTGCCTTGTTATCTACATAAAGATGTATTTTGTGGATTCTGATGCATTTTAGATGAGGAAATTTTGTTATTTTACCCTGCTCTCCTGAAACAAAATAATGAAGACATACCATCAATGACAGTCTTATTACCAAGACAGAAAAAAATCCTTCAGTCTCTTGTGTGTTTTGCTATAACTTTGATTCTGTTCTTTGTTCACATAACTGCTTTGGTTGAGGGTCTAAGATAAACTAACCTTATATCTGATGCCCTTCTATGATTGGGTGTTTTAATGAGTCAATGTTTGTGGTACTGTGTGTGTTATACAGTATTTTGAATTGTGTTTCACATCTAAACATTGTAGTTTTCTTGAGACTGGTTTAAATTATTATTTTTATTCTAACAGATGAGAAAATGATATATAGGCTGCAGAATAATATGCTTTTGGGGTTTTGCAAAATCACATTGATTTGCTCTTTATAAAGCCTTTTGAAGTGATACTGTAGTGCCCTAAGAACAGTTATGCTTTCCTAGGTGAGAGTTAATCTTATACACAAAGAATCAGGCTTAATTGGAAAAATTTTATTGGAGAGAGAGGAAGTTGAAATAAAAGATGATGTGTAAATGATAATGCTTTAGAGCCAGAGCTGAAGGGAAATTGCTGATAGTTTTGTTTTTTTTTTTTTCTCGTCCTATACAGATACGTAGGTAACCTCTCCAGAGATGTGACAGAAGTTCTTATTCTTCAGTTATTCAGTCAGATTGGACCCTGTAAAAGCTGTAAAATGATCACAGAGGTAAGAGCTTCCCAGTTCCAGGTGCTGACAGTTAGCATAATGTTTAACATTTTGAGATACACGAGTTGATTTGTATCATTTTAAGCCTCAGGTTACTAGATGGAGAGATTAGTGTTTGTTGTATTGACTTGTTTGCTTTAACTCACAAACTAGGTTAAGGGGGGTTAATGAAGTCGAGGGGACAAGTGTCTGTGCCCTTATTTTCAAATAGTCCTTCATGATGATGCTATCTTCGGGTGATGCTGCTTATAAAAAGTTTTTAGAGCTTATCTCAAAATACTGAGAAACTAGGTAACATTTCATCTATTTACAGTAAGAGTGTTACACTTGAAGTTCAGGGGGTGGTGTGTGCAGAACATTGGCCTGTTATGACCATAGTGCCACACGGGCATCCTGATCATTGTTAGTAAATGCTGCCTGAGCAGCTTGGTGAAGGTAGGAGTCTTAATTGAATTGTTAATTTGTTTTCCTTTTTTCCCCCCCCAAAAATCTTACTTTTTATACTTTCCTGGTCAATGACTTGTGTTTCAGTTTATTTGCTTCTTCTTTTTTATTTGTTAACACTTTTTTTTTTTTTTTTGGACTATTCAGTTTGTGCCAGGTACCATGGTAAGCGCTAGGGATACAGTGGTGAATAAAACAGTTCCTAGCCCCATAGAATTTTCCAGGCTAATGAGGGAGACAGAGGCGTCAACAGGCACAAATGGTAATAGGATAGCAAATGCTGTGGGAGCCGACAGTCTCCAGTTCTCTAGGAGCACGTAGGTCCACACAGTCTCCAGTCAGGGGAGGGTTCTTGGAGGATTCAGAAAGGGTAGGGGAAACTGACTAAATAGGAATCTGAGGAAGAAGGGAATCTAGGTAGAAGAATGTTGATCCGGCCCGGTAGACAGAGAGTGGGAGTTCTTGTGAGATTTAGGGAAAAATAAAAACCATAATATGGTTAAGTTTGAAATGGGATTTGTCTTCTGAGATGCCAGGAGATAAGGCAGGAGCATTCATCAGGGGCCAGAGCTGTGTTGAGGAGTTTGTGTGATGTCCTGAGACGGGAGAAACTGTTAAAACCTGTAAAGCAAAGTGGCCTTTTGATCTCCTTTCCTAACAGTAATTTTCTCTCTGTCTGGTATATTACCTTTTCTTTCCTTCCTGTCTTTGATTATTACTTATTCTCTCTTTTCATTCATCAAACATTTCCTTTGAACTTGGCTTCGTTCAGAGCTTTGGGAACATACAGCAGAAGTAGACCAGCAAGGTACCCAAGAGTTCACATATTAATTAGAGTATTGTCAGCAACAGTAGACTGTTGTGGAAAACTGTGAATGGTGATTCTGGATAGGGATAAGAGCTTTGAAGAGAATGAAACAGTTCCGTGATGATGAGTGGAGTGTTGGCGCCGTGTAGCCTCGGTGGTGATGGGAGGAGTCCTGCCGTTGGCATCTGTTTTGTGAATGTAATAATAAAGGTTCATAAGGACACGGGAACGGAAGTTGCCTAATTGAATGTTGAGGCTTTTTGGTTATGGTCTGTGATCCAGGAATCTCTCTCGTCAGCGGGTAGTTGACTCAGCAAAATTTTAAAGGATCAGATGAGTCTTTTTCAGACTGTGGGTGTTGGGTATGGGACCAGCCTGGTAATGATTGCTGTCAGAAATCATCACCTCTTTGAGCTGAGATGGGAATAACAAGATGGTGCTGTCTACATTAAGAGCTGGAGGCAGAGGGAACAGCCCATACAAAAGCCTTGAGTTGGTAGTTAGCTTGGGTGTTTGAGGAACCAAAGACCAGGGTGGCTGGAGCCTGCTGAATGGTGGGAAATGAGTAGGCAGGCAGGGTTTGGAATCAGTAGGGCAGTACCGGCCATGACAGGGTGCTTGGATTTTATTGTGGTTGCACCCGGGGCTTTAGGTCGGATGGTAAAGTATTCCTGTTTGATTTTGGGGGAGGGGCTGTGCTGGGTCTTCATTGTGGGGCTTGGACTTTGTCTAGTCTTATATGCATTTTAACGGTGACTGGAAAATGACTGTCGTAGGGAGGATGGATTGTAGGGGGCAAGGGCTGAAGGAGAAGAAAACTAGCTGTGTCTGTTTCACTAGTCAAGGTAAGAGATGCGGTGGGGGATTGTTCTTTAGAGTGGTAGCGACAGAAGTAGAGATAGATAATTTGAGATGTATTTTGGAGGCAGTGTCGATAGGACTGGATTGGCAGTGGGACACATGGAAATGAAGACATCAAGAAAAACCCCTTAGATTCTTGTTTGTGGTTGTGTGGGTGGTAATGCTGTTTATTTGCTAAAATGAACATGACTGAAGGGGGCACGGGATGGATGGGCGGAGTGGTGAGAATCACACTCTGTGTTGGCAGTGTTAAATTTAAGATGTGTTTTAGACATATATCAATAAATGGACATTATATGTAGGCAGTTGGATAAATATTTTGGAACTCTGGGGAGACCAGTACTGATGATACTGGCTTGCAGTGATATTTGAAGCCATGGGACTGGATAAGATGTAGTTTGTAGAGCTAGAGATAGCGCTAAGAGAGGAGAGACTGGGGGGGCCTAGGTGTGAGCCCTGGTGCATCTCAGAACTTGCCGTTCAGTCGCTAAGTCATGTCCGACTCTTTGTGACCCTGTGAACTGCCGCTGGCCAGGCTTTCCTCAACACTTAAGTGACAGTAATAGTTTGAGTTAAGAGGGGAAAATGCCTTCAGAAAGATTTCCAGTGAGGAAATAGGAAAACCAAGAGAATATGGTGGAATCTAGAAGAGAATATGTAGAAGAGGAGGAGAGTTGTCAACTGTGTTGAATTCTGCTTGAAAGTCAAGATGAGGAAGAAAAGGGATCACAAAGATGGCAGAGAGGTTATTGGTGAGCTCAGCACAAAGTTTCCTTGCCGTGGTTGGGTAAGAAACTGGAGTGTGTTTAGGAAGAATGGAATGTGAGAAAGTGGAAAGTCACTAGAAAGTGTTTTGAGAAACATGTGTTGGTTTTTTTTTTTTTTTTAATGCACAATCAGCCACTTGAGGGTGGAAGGGTTTGAAGTGAACTTTCATAATCTATCCATATTCTACAACTCCTACACTTGAACTTGTAAATAGTTTTAAAGTCTCGTATTTCTCTGCTTTGATATTTATGTCATCCACCAAAAATTGGTGACAACACGAAGGTAAGGACACAGTCGGTTTTAAACTTTTTTTTTCCTTTGGGTGCACAGCGTGTGGTATGTTAGGGATCTAACCCGTGCCCCTTGCCTTGGAAGCATGGGTCTTAACCACTGGACCACCAGGGAAGCCCCATAGCATCCCTTGGTGGTGGTGTAAATGGGAAGCTTTCAAAGGCCATGAACTCCACTGCCGAGTATTGGTTTCCTTTCATCAATTTCATTTCAGTGTGTGAGAAATCTCTTTCTTGCCCTTATGATGTTCTCCTTGAGATATTTTATCTTGGACTCTAGCTGCTTTCCCTATATACATGTGTATGTGTCTGTGCTCAGATGCTGTGTCGTGTCGGGCTCTTTGCCACCCCATGGACTGTAGCCTGCCAGGCTCCTCTGTCCATGGGAGTCTCCAGGCAAGGATACTGGAGTGGGTTGCCACTCCCTCCTCCAGGGGATCTTCCCAACCCAGGGATCAAACCTGAGTTTCTTAAGGGCTCTTCCATTGGCAGGCAGATTCTTTACCACTAGCGCCACCTGGGAAACTCCACCTCCATATACTGTAATAAGTGTATATTACCAATTCTAAGGCAAATGTTAAAAAATTTAAAAAATCAATGGTGTCTTAAGTGAGATGAAATGCAGTGTGATACGAATATCTAAGAGTGTGTGTACGCATGTATGTATGTACATTGAATGGGATCTGGCCTACTGCTAGTTAGAGAAGTCTGCAGTCAGTATGCACAAGTAGACTAATTATCTGAAGCCTGTCTCAGTTATTCTACTTCTGCCATTGGATTCCTGTACGTTTTACTAGTTATCCACGTTTTCCTTTGAGACCATCAGGGCAAAAGAGGTAGGATAAGGAGGAAAGCTGACTAGCACAGATTTAGCTTCTTACTTACTTTGAGATCCTTTCTTCAATGAATGTTACTGGTAAATGTCAACTCTTTTTGACAAAAGGAATTTGAATGTGTATTTCTGTTTGGAGTCTTTACCGCTATTTCCTTTCTCTGCCTCGCAAGTACAACAATGTTCACGTTCACGTGGCTACAATAGGATTTTGTATGAGAGCCCATAGTTTTCTTGTCAGTATTAACGATTACACTTTTTTTTCCCTCAAGGAAATGCCTTCTGGTTGCTTCACCACTATTGTTTTAGACGTCTTATTTTGGATTTTTCTTCTAAAACTTTCTTGGAATGAAAAACAGTGGTTGTTGAAAGAGCTTTATTTTATCTGGTATTTTTAATCCCTTGTAAGTGCACCTGGAATTGCCACATTTTAAATATTTAGTGTATTTTACATTGAACAGTGATGAATATTTTTAGCCTACGTAAAAAATATATTTGTACAATTGTATAGCTGTTCATTGTAGGTTGCTGTCTTATAAAAATTCATTTTCATTTTAGTTCATAAGTGATAGTTGCTATAATTTAGGTACATTTATATTGTGTTTTTTTGTTGTTGATAATTTTATGTTGTTTATTTAACATTTATTGGTATTATATTAGACACTCTTATATTGGCATTTTCTGATGTAAAATCATAGCTTTGCCTTGGAATATTTTATTCAGACACATTTTCAGAAAACCTTTTCTTAATCACTAGTACGTTTTTCTGGTCTTTGGAAGGCCAAATTCAAAGTGTATAGAATCTCCAATGCTTTCAAAGCTTTTGAAAGGGATTTCATTTCAACACTTTATTATAAATCTGAAATTTTTCAGTTTCCATTCTTATTCCTTCCTTATCCAGAGAAATACATCATCTTGTCTCATCATGTATAGTACTAATCCTAGTTTCGATCAGAAGTAAAGTTTGTAAAGTTGGTTCATTTCTGTATTTTTTTATAGTCATGGGATACAGTTTATGAAGGATTATGATGCTTAAATAGAGTTCATCCCTTTGAAAATAATGTTGGGAGAGGAGAGCAGTGGTAAGGCGTGGTCCTCATCTCAGATCTGAGCTTGTTTTGTTTAGTATAAACTTCTGTTTTATATTTAACATATTTCACCAGAATCCTATATTTTTATTTAATACTGATAGTCATGATTCTCTACTGCTTTGTAATTCTGTTTGAGTACAACAATATTCTGAGGTACAAAGCCAAGTATAGGTGTAAATCTTATAAAGTGTTCGGCTTTGTAAAGTGTTAGGCTTTCATAAACTTATACAATCTCACCTCATACATTCCTAGCTATCAGTAATGTTTTTTCCTGGATTTTCTTCTCAGCAACCCGATAGCAGAAGGGTCAACTCTTCTGTTGGATTTTCTGTTTTGCAGCATACAAGCAATGACCCATATTGCTTTGTGGAATTTTATGAACACAGAGATGCAGCTGCTGCATTAGCTGCTATGAATGGGAGAAAAATTTTGGGAAAGGTAAGATTATAAATGATGGCACCGTATGAGGATATCTGTCTGCATGTCAGATTAGTTTGTGTTCTTTTTTGGCAAGTTTTTAAACAAATACTCAGCTCTGCCAAGTGATGGTTTTGTTTTCTTCAGCTTAGTGCTTTTACCAAAATTCATTCTGCTTGATAAATGATTTAATAAGTGGTAAGTGTTATGAGTCATAATGACATGCCTAATAATTTTATGAAATATAATCTTTATTTTTAGGAGGTCAAAGTAAACTGGGCAACAACACCAAGTAGCCAGAAAAAAGATACTTCCAGTAAGTACTCCTGCTGCATTTTACGGAAGAGTTCTGAAATTATTCTGGCAGCATTACCAGCTCACGTAGGGCTTTTTCTTCCTTTTAGTGTTGCCTAAAAAAGGTTTAGTCCCTGGCTTCTTAAATATTTGATTACTAAATGCTTTGATTTCAGATCATTTCCACGTGTTTGTTGGAGATTTGAGTCCAGAAATTACAACAGAAGATATCAAATCAGCATTTGCCCCCTTTGGTAAAATATCGTAAGTATCATAATCAATACTATATTCAATAGCAATAGGCAAAAGTGTATATGATGAGCTTGTATCAGAGTTCAGAGTTGCTTTCCCTGGTTAGTGTGATTTTTTTCGTTTGTTGTTTGTTTGGTTTCTTTGCTTAGTAGATGTTGTTGAAAATGTTAATGTCATTTCAGTGTTTTGGGGTCTTGTTTTCATCTAACCCTGTGTATAACATGTGAAAAAATTTTAAGTGATTCTATTTGTTATCTTTAAAGCAGATGTTTGGGTGGTAATGCCTATTATAAACTCTAGCTTTTGTCAAATATTTTCAAAATTTGGTTGTTAAAAATACCGGTTAACCAAAATTAAATGTGATTTCGGTTGTGTATTAAACTTTTATAGAAGGAATTTATAAGTGGGGAAAACTAGGGAAATCCTTGGGTATATTGTGAAATTAGAAATGTATATGTTATTATAATGATAAATGTGTTTTGATATTTTAGCTGAACAGTAGCACTATTACAGTATTAAAATGTTTCAATGTCTGAGCCATAAATGTGGGATTAATTAGTAGATTATTTTTTGTTAGTGGTGTTTGATTCTGCTAGTTAGGGCGAAATTATGGTTTGATTTATTTATTTTTTTAAACAAAGTTTATGCTCAGATTTTACTGTATTGTTACTTGATCTAATATATTGGAAAATTAAAAGTGGTTACAAGTTCTGTAAAATGTTTATCACAATTTATCTAGTTAAAATCACATTATTTTATGTATTTATTTCCTGTAGATTTAAGTTAAATGTTTTAGTACTTTACAAAAATATGTTTCACCTAAGAACAACAATATTTCTCTCTACAGTTTGTTGTTCTGTAGATTTTATTTGATAGATGTAATTCTTAATTTTCTATTTTGATATTTGCTTTGCTTTTTAATCTCTAATAAATGTGGTAAGTAGTACTGTTTTAAAAATCAGTGTAAAAAATAATACAGGTTGCTGTTTTTCAATCTTTATTTATACCTGAGACCTGCAGTTTTTCTAAAGTCCAAGTCACAATTAAAAGTAATAGCATTCTGGTTATTTTGCAGAATTGCTCATAAGAATGGACAGGATCTTGAAGGCTAACTGCAAGGAACTGTGCACACTGGAACTCAGTTGTAGATTTTTTTCTCATTTCTATTTATTATTATTATACATTATTTATATATACATATTTTAGTATTTACATTTTAACATTCTATATTCAGTGGAGTTCTATATTTCCAATCATTTTAACTTACTCACTAAAATTTCTGTGTAAATCTGTTGTTTTCGTACTGGTGTGCTTAGCATTGTTGTTAGTTTTTTATTCTCCTTTCTTAAATTTCTGAAAATGTCAATTTTTCAAAATTTACAGCTGCCCAAACTCCAAAATGATGGTAGAGAATTGACCAAGAAAAATAAAGAAATCTGTTAACAGGCCATGTATGCCTTTTTAATTCCTATTTTTTCCTCTTTTTCAATTTTTTAATATTTCATATATTTTGTATCACTAGGCAGAAAACATTTAACTATTTAGAGTTTGCATGGTAAAGTAGTTAGCATTGTTACAGTAATTTATAGAACCAGTAAACCTTAGCGGACACTAGCCGATAGAATATTAGCAAAGGAAACTATTGTTCCTATTAATCTTCAGATTTGAGCATTTAGTTTAGAAAGCACAGGCTATTTGATTAGGTTGCATGTTTATTACATGTTTTTGTCCTACTGCTTTTTTCTAACAGGTAAAGAAGCGTTAGGGAGAGTTCAGGAATGGCTGTAGTTAATTAGGGCTAACTGAAATTTTATTTAAAAAATGCTCACAATACAGTGTGTGTGGTTCCTTTTAGTTTTTATTTTGAGGATGGCTCTCACTTCCCTCATTTAGCTGTGCTTCTTTTCACAGGGATGCCCGAGTAGTTAAAGACATGGCAACTGGAAAATCCAAAGGCTATGGCTTTGTGTCTTTTTATAATAAACTGGTATGTTCTTTCAACTCAATTTGAATTTAATACAAAATTCAGTCATCAGTAAATGTTTTTGGATGTTAACAACAAACACGATGATTGTGTGATTTTGTTTGAGTAATAGAGCATAGTTCTTTTTTTTTTTTCCCATAAGCTTGGAAATAAATGGGAAAAGGTAGCCTGGTTATAAGGTGATGATAAGGGAGAATATTGAAGTTTGCAGTTGTGACTTGGTATAAGTTAAGATGTGTTAGAAATAAAACTCAAAATTAGGATGCATGAGCTAACCTCAGAATTTGGAGGGCGGGGAAGGTAAATTATGTTTGTCTTAACCATGAAAATCTCAATTTTAACTTTTTAATTATATTATCTGTATTTTTGTAGCTGGGATGGTAATGACTACAGCAAGTTATATAAATGAAATTTTAGGCAATTCATATTGATTTTTGCATGTATTTAAGAAAAAGGCACCAAATATCTAAGCATTTACATTAACTGTAACATCAGATAATATAATGGGCTTTGATATTAACATTTTAGAACAGTTTCAACAACAAATCGCACGTTTTATTTAAGCAGTAAGATAAAGGGACGAGAGTTGTATTTTTGTTTTTGGCTGTTGTAAATTAGTTGTGGCACGTGTGATTTCTGGTTTTCCCTGCGCATGCAGGCTCTTTAGTTTGAGGCATGCAGGATCTAATTCCCTGACCAGGGATTGGTCCCAGGCCCCCTGCATTGGGAGCCTGAAATCCCAGCCACTGGACCACCAGGGAAGGCCTTGGAGTCATGTTCTTTTTTTGCTTAGATTCATTGCAAATGCACATTAATCTCTATAATCTAAAAGCATTTTGGGGGAATTCCCTGGCATTCCAGTGATTAGGACTCTGCAGTTCCATTGCAGAGCGTATGGATTCCATCTCTGGTTGGGGAACTAAGATCTTGCATGCCATGTGGCATGGCCAAAAAAAACGTTTTTTTAAAACATTGTGAATTAATGCAGAAGTTTCTTGTCTTAAGCTTTAAATCTTGTGTCATAGTCATGTGTGTATGCATATGTGCTAAGTCACTTCAGTTGTGTCCAACTCTTTGTGATCCCACGGACTGTAGCCCACCAGGATTCTCTGTCCATGGGATTCTCCAGCAGGAATACTGGGGTGGGTTGCTATGTCTTCCTCCAAGGGATCTTCCTGACCCAGAGATCAAACCCTTCTCTCTTAGTCTCCTGCATTGGCAGGCAGGTTCTTTACCACTAACATTACCTAGGAAGCCCTGTCATAATCATAATCCATTGCTATTAGAATGTAGATTTGGTAAGGGATAAGATAATTTAGACCATAATATCAAGAATTTTTAGATACTCTACAGTAAATGTTATGTTACAGATAAACAAGATATTTAAAAACAACTGTGTCCCTTTTCTTGGTTATCAGTGGGATTGTGATTTTTCTCCTTGCATGTTTGAATTATAAATTTCCCTTGATGCTTAAATGCTGTTCCTAGTATCTTAAAATGTATAAATGAACATTGCTGTAATGAGTCACTTATAAGATTTTTGTATCCAGAAATGCCAACATTTTATTTCATCTTGGTGAGTCTTGTATACCATTATTTTCTGTGTTGGTAATCGCTCTTTTCTTTTTTTCCTTCACAGGATGCAGAAAATGCAATTGTGCATATGGGAGGTCAGTGGTTGGGTGGTCGTCAAATCAGAACCAATTGGGCCACACGTAAACCGCCTGCACCTAAAAGTACACAAGAAAGTGAGATGCGTCTGCTTTTATATATTTTTAAGGATACTTCACAAAATCATCTATTCGTATAATCTTAATTTCTTAAAATTTAATTTTGTTAGCATTGTAAGACTCATTTAATTTTCAATATATTTATCTGAAAATAACTGGGCTTTGATGTCAGTATATTTGAAGCTGTGAACCAGCTGGTTTCATAGATCAAATCAATAGTGTCAAGGAGAAAAAAAGTTCTGTTTCTCCCCACAGTGAGGCATATCTCATACCTTTATAGTATTACAGTAACCCATTTTATAATGCTGTATAACCGTCAACACTTTTTTCTTTCTTTCTGCATACAGATAACACTAAGCAGTTGAGATTTGAAGATGTAGTAAACCAGTCAAGTCCAAAAAACTGTACTGTGTACTGTGGAGGAATTGCTTCTGGCTTAACAGGTATAGTGAATCTTTTTTCCTAGTTCCCTTCTCTGTGGAGCTTCAACATCATTAGTAGTAATTTCTTGATAACATGAACCTTAAATATTTTTACATTTTTTGTATGTTTATTTTTCAGATCAGCTTATGAGGCAGACCTTCTCACCATTTGGGCAAATTATGGAAATCAGAGTTTTTCCAGAAAAGGGCTATTCATTTGTCAGGTATAATTCTACCTTACATGTAATCCATTCTCTTCAGTTATATTATTTGATCCCCTCAAGTATGTGTTTGTTAATTTAGTACTTCTTTGCAATATAGAACTTTAAACTGCCTATATGATGTGCTTTAGGAAAATACCAAGTTGATAGGTTTAAGCTAAGGGGTTTCTGTATTACCAAGTTTTTTTAAAAAACCTCCTTTTCTTCCTCTCTTAGATTTTCTACCCATGAAAGTGCGGCTCATGCTATTGTTTCGGTGAATGGTACTACAATTGAAGGACATGTTGTTAAATGCTATTGGGGTAAAGAATCTCCTGATATGACTAAAAACTTTCAACAGGTAATTCGATTTTTCATAGCACTTTTTAAGGTTTCCATCTTACATATCTACATAAGAGCTTTAGAAAGTCTGTAAAAGAAAGCAAACAAAAAATAAAGCATATAGCTGCTTTCAGTTGATTTTATTAATGCTATTTCAAAAGTGATTATTTTACGGTATTAACTGAATCTTAATACTTTCTTTTCACAGGTGTCACCACCCCAATAAACTTAGACAATGATAAATAACAGAGTCCTATTCACATAAGGGTGCTTACTTAGTTTTTCTCTTCCTTGTCTCCCACTTTCTTCAAATACTGTGTTTCTTACTCGTTTCCTAAAACAGCAATTTGCTTTTTCCTAGGTTGACTATAGTCAGTGGGGCCAGTGGAGCCAAGTTTATGGAAACCCACAACAGTATGGACAGTATATGGCAAATGGGTGGCAAGTACCGCCTTATGGAGTATACGGGCAGCCATGGAATCAACAAGGATTTGGAGTAGAGTAAGTTGTTTGAGTTTTTTCCAGTGTAGAAACAGATAAAGTTCCAGCAAAAGTAATCTAAAATTATGTTTTCCTGGGGAGAATCTTTTTAAATTAAATACATTGAACTATGTGGTATTATAAGCATTGTAGAAGCCTTATGAAAAATGCTGAAACTTTGCTTTTTATAATCTAGGTGGAAAGGGAGGTTGGGATAGCATTTGATGTGTCCTACTCGCTCTGTGAGCAGTTGGTAGAGTTTGACTTATATTTCTAATACACCATTTTATCTACTTATTTACTTTTGCATGGAAAAGATCTTTTGTCTTATGTTCAGAAATTAATGCTTTATGCCTATTACCTTGTGTGAGAAGTCTCCCAAGATTTATCTAATACAAAGCAGCTTACCCTTTTTGTTTTATGGATCAATTGCGTTGTTCCTTGTAGTTTTTCTTCCTGGGCCAGCCTAGATCTTTATTCTCAGCAGTTGCTCCTCCCCCTTCCAATGTAAACATGTGTCTTTTAAATTGCTTATAAATTGATATATGTATCTACTATGTGTGCGATATTTGGAGGGTAGATATGTTGAATCATTTGTCATTTTTTTAAAAAAAATCAGCTTTCAGATATTTATCAGACATTATGTTGTCTAAACAAAAATTTAAGACAATATTAGAACATATATTTTGCATATATGGCTAGATATGTAACATTTATTTCATTGCTCTTTGTTGTAGGTGTCTTGATTTCTTGTCTATTCAGTGATTAGGCTCTGCTCTGTGTAAATGTATAGATTTTTTAATTTGTGTTTGCTGAAGTTTTTTTTTCTTTCTTTCTTTCTTCCAAGTCAATCACCTTCAGCTGCTTGGATGGGTGGATTTGGTGCTCAGCCTCCCCAAGGACAAGCCCCTCCCCCTGTAATACCTCCTCCCAACCAAGCTGGATATGGCATGGCCAGTTACCAAACACAGTGAGCGGGGACTCTAAACAAAATGTCATTCATGATAGCTTCAATTTCCTTGTGACACTCTGAAGACATGAAAGTAGACATCGGAAAATGAAAATATTTATTTTAAAAATTGAAATGTTTGGAACCTTTAGCACAGCTTTGCTTTGGTGAAGGACACATGTCTTCTAGTTCTGCCTTTTTAAGTTTTTGTTCATGATGGATATGAACATGATTTTTCTTTGTGTATAAAAACTAAAATAAAGTGAATAAAAAATTCTGACTACAAATTTTGATATAATAGGAGAAATGGGTAATACATTTTGATTCTTAGATACTATTCCATTTTTATCTTGCTGTTCAGTATTTTAACTCACTGTGTTTTTAAAAGAGCAAAAAAGGGAGGATCGTGAAAAACTGGGAATCACATATAAGTTCATCCTGAATTTTGATACTCCCCTCCCCTCCCCTGAGGTGGACCACATTCGAAGTCAGCAGGAAAAAAAAAGTGATATTGAGAAGAAATGCATGATTTTGGAGTCGCTTTGGAGGAAATACTTACTCTGTGCCTAAAGAAACTGAAACCAGACTGATAAAAGAAATTTTGTAACCTAAATAACGAACAGCATTGTCTGACTTGAGCAAATGTTGGTGGTCCACATTAAGACATATTTTTAAAACTTTAAAAAGTGTTCATAATTAAAACTGTAGTAAACTACATTTCATTTTGGGGGGAAAATCCCAAGTATGGTGTTTGTATTAAAGTCAGACAGTCATACCTATGCTTTTACATAATCTTTAAATGATATACATTGTAAATATTGAATACAGTGTTTTAAAAGCATGCTTCAACATAGAAGTAGCAACAATGTAATTATTTGAAGTAACACTTAACACACTCCACTGCATTGAATGCAATGGATGAATAAGAATGTTTAAGACTGACATTTCCAAGGTTGGCTACTATGTAAGATTAAAATTATACAAATGACAGAAAAAGCCTTAATTTTAATTTCATACAAATCTGATGCATTAGTACATTTTAAAATGTCATTGGAAATTAGATTTTTTTTTTTTTTTCTCTTTTTGCTTTACATCATCTGGTATGTAAATACCTTGATTAAAACCTTGTAAGCCTATTTCAAGGTTCCTATAAGTTGTATAGTACAAGCGTTTTTAAAAAATCTTGGGGTGTTTTTTAAAATTAGATATATTTTGCCCAATAATTTTTTTAACAAGATTGTTAAAACATCTTATTTAGACAGTTTGATGTACCAATTTATAATTGGATATTCAGCTTAAATAGTACACAGAGTTGTGACTTTTATTTTTAATTAATTTTTTCCTTGTGGGTAGTGTGCATGGGATGACAAGTCTGAACAGAAGCTGAGTTGTGTGAGTGCAGAGTTTGTAAATGATTCGATTGGGTAAGATTAACACTTGATTCTGAGGTATTTTTCAGGCCATGTGCGTAAAATCTGCCTCAAATTTCTATCGTAACAGGAATGTAAAAGAAAAATTCTATTTGAATTCTAACAGCTAGGGGGTGCAAATGTTTAGGCAGTGTATTTGAAATGTTTTGAAGTCTGGGCACCAAATTGAAAAAAAAAGACTCTTTACAGTTATACTATAAGATACAGTTAGCACCCACAAATTACTGGTTTTTAAACTTTTGAAGTCTTATAATTAGCTTTAAAATAATGGTTTTGTAAATTAGTCTCCACAGTAATTTTGGTATTTTCCTTCTTCCCCCATTTAGAAATTTATTAAATATGAAAATTTACAGAGTCTGAAGTTGTTCGTCTTCAGGCCACATTTTTTATGGGACGTTAGTGTTAACCACAGTACTCATTTATTACATTCATCTATTATAAAATTTACCCTTATTTCTTTTGTTCATGATTAGTATCTTTGGGGGATGTTATGGAAAAGTTACTTTATATTTTATAAGGTGAACACTCAAATTATTCAATTATGCCTCCTAGTTAAATTTTTCTTAAATATATGTGAAACTTGAACTAAAGTCTCAGTTTGCCTTTTTTGGTCTGCCAGTAAATTAAGCAGCTTGTTGCAACACCAGACTAGTTAATACTGCATAGTAAACATATGACCGAAGTCTGTTCATCTTAATCTGAAAGAACAAGATTACGTGCTCAGTTCAGTTAATGGAAATTATTAATATTTCTTATTAAATGGTTTTAAAAATATAAAGCTACTTATCCAAATGAAATGTACCATTTTAAAATACAACTATCAAGCTAACACAGACAGACTCAAGACTATTTTATAACACAGAGTGAAGTCAGTGCTATCTTGATCGAATTTAAGCCTAAGAATCGTTGCCTTTTCCATGTTCATTAAAAACAGCAGCAAAGATTCTTTGGCAAGCAAGAAAATGTTTATTTCATAGTCACTTTGAGATTTATTTTTGGTGATGTGTTTCTGACTACCACCTTTGCTCTGATCTCTCTACTAGTATTTCCCCTCATGCCATTACCACTGATTTTCATGTCTGCTGGCAGTGAGAGGCTGAAATGACTGGCCAACTTAAGCCAAAGCTGTAAACAACAGTTGAAGTTAAGTCTTTCAATAAAGACTAGACTATATGAGTGACTTTTTCTTATTGTCGTTTATTACATAATTATCCTTCCAGTCTGCCATGAAATAGGAAATTCCATTTTGTTTTATGTTATTTAGGTATATGAAGTTTACATATTTAGGACCTGTTTCTGTATTCTGTATAAGTGATAAACATCCATTTGCTTTGCTGGATTAAAATTTAATTTCTGGATATGGAGGAGTAGAAATTTGCATCCTTCTAAAAATGTATGTTCTGTTGAATATTCAGTTCAGTCGCTCAGTTGTGTCCAACTCTTTGTGACCCCATGGACTGCAGCATGCTAGGCTTCCCTGTCCATCACCAACCCCTGGAGCTTGCTCAAACTGATTTCCATCGAGTTGGTGATGCCATCCAACCATCTGTGTTGAATATTAATATAGTAAAATCTCATTAGAGTCCACAAGTAATGGGAACCATAAGTTTACCATTTCTTGATTGATCTTTAGTAGTGCTATTAGTAAAGATTATGCTCAATAAACAGAAAAAGCAGAAAAAGAATTTAGTAAATTGTCTAAATACCTTTGGTGTGCCCAAATTATATCTGACCTATTCATTGAAAAATCAGCATTTGGGCTTCCACTTAATACATTATGAACATTGAGTTTGCATTTTTGAATGTATTAAAAAGATACAAAAATGATTTAGACTTTTACTATTTATATAAAGCCTTCAGAGGTTCAGATGAGTGGGTTTTGTTAAATAAGAATTCTGTGTGTAGTAATAAAATGTCTTAAACTATGTTCAGATAGATCACTACAGTTTGTATTATCATCTCTTCCACTTGCAAATAAGGAAATTATGTGAATAATTATGACATTTTAACAATGTGTCATTCCAAGTTGTGCTTAATTAGTGTGGTATTTAAATGCCATATGAAACCTAGGCTTATGCCTACCTAAATTGGGTCTATTTTGGGAGAGGGGCTATTTTTAAAATAACTGCAGATAAACCAGAGACTATAATTTACAAAGTACTTTGTATAAATCTCTCTTTGAGGGGCACGGATAATTTAATTTTAGAACTGCCCAAATGTGAAGGAGGTTCAGTTTATATCTAGAAAATAAAGGAAAGGGATTTATATGTATTTGTCTTAGAAAAAGGGGGTGTTAATAATCACTGACCCTTTTGTTAAATTAGACTTTTGTTTGAAGAAAGAGAAGATTAATCCACGTAACACATAAATTTGGCTTTTGAATGTTGTCAGGGTAACAGGTGATGAAAGGTACATATCCAATAAATGAATCCCTTAGTGTTCCAACTCAGTTCTAACACATAATGCTGAGTTACCACTTTTCCAGATGGTTGCATTTTTCAAAATTCAGTAACCATTGTTTCTTTGAGATATTCCTCTGAGAAAGTGAACCAGACATGACTAAAACTGAACTGCAATTGGATAGCTGTCAGAAGTAAGCCGGGATGGTTTTACACTGAAAAGTAATCTCTTGGGGTCAAGCCGTCCAGATGTTGATTTTGCAACTGGGCTTAGTTTGCCCGGGGACCTCCTGTTTTGACTCTGAGTCACCCTTGTGAACTGACGAGAGTTTGCCAACAGCCAGTTATCAGGTGGTTCTGCAGAATTGTTTTTTTTTGAGGGAAACCAGGTTTTCCTATGTATAACTTAGGAAAGTATACATAAAAAGTATCCTAACTTTCCCGACCATGATGTTTTTTCCCTTCTGTTCCTGTATCTTTCTTCCTTGGGTTTCAATACACCAATGCAGAGAAGTCCACAAAACCGTCTAGGCGAAATGGGCGTGAAAGGTAACTGCCTGTTTGAGAATTGATACTAATACTGTATAAATTTCAGCTTTTCACAGTTCACTTTACTGGTTAAGACTTGTGAGTTGAGTTGTTCCATATGTGGTGTATATGATTGCTTTTGCTCATGAAAAGAAAGCCAATTCACAGATCTTAACATAGCTAAACAAAATAACTTCAGTCCTTTTTGAAAAGGACTAAACTTGGAAGAACATTTTTAACTAAATTGGATAGGTTATATTAATATTTTGGTATAGGGCCCAGTTCATCCTTGGTTATCTGTTTAATGAGGTTGGGAAAGGAGTAGTGACTAGAGTAATAAAGATGGGAGAAGTCCTTGATTCTGAAGGGTGTTAACACGGAAATAAGACAATCCTGGGCAGGTGTAGTAAACCATGCATGATGTCAGGACTTGGGTGCTGATACTTAATATGTTAGCATACACTCTGCACATTTTGTCAAGAAGACTTAACCAGGTTATTGAAAATAAAATATTACCAACATATTTGTCTTATTTACTGGCCTTGATCATTTCAGCTTCCTTTAATGTGTATTTTTATTTTTGTACCTATGTGTGTATTAGAATGTTGGGCACATGCTGCTGTTTTATTAATGTATGTTTAATATTTATCTTTTTATTTATTTGGCTGCACCAGGTCTTCTTTGCCAGCATGTGGGACTTAGTTCCCCAACCGGGGATTGAACCCAGCTCCCCTGCATTGGGAGCTTGATGTCTTATCCACTCGACCACCAGGAAGTCCTGCTACTGTTTTAAAATATTGCCTTTGAGCATTTTCAGTAAAATGGGATTAAGATATCCTTCAAAATCCATATTTAGTTTGTCATAACCAGGAATCTTTTCATGGATAACCTTGTTCCCAGGTTTCCTCACTACTTTTCTATCTTTGGATACTTCAGTTTCCCTCCATTAGAATGTAAGCTCCATGGGGGCAAGGACCTTCTGATAGCTATACAAATCCTAGGATTTAAATAACAATATTTGGCACATGGAGGATATTCAGTAGATGTTTATTGCATGAATGTGATTGAGGAAGTAAAAGCAAATGAGTATTTTAGTCTCCCTCTTAGAACACTACATGAGTAGGCCTTGATCAGAGTCAACCGAGTGCTTGATAAAATGCAGACTCTGAGAGTCCACAGTTGTGGCTAAATGTAATCCGAGATAAAATTAATTGATGTGGGTCCCTTTCTTCCTTTAGCTCTTGTCAGGGGAAGAAACTCTATGGGCAATGGTCCAGAAAAATTAGTATTTTAGAGTGCATGATTACTATGATTGTTAGCCAATACAGTGTTAAGCATCTTTCAAAGGTGACTAGAATGTACACCTTATGGTAATGTTACCAGGTAGGGACCATAGCTGTTCCTGTATAGCTCTCTTCAAGAATGTGAGTGATACTGGGCCGTGGTATCAGATAGTTTGGGGAGCATTTTTTCAGAAGAGGGGCTACCAGCAAAGCAGAATTGGGTTCCTAGGCAGGCAGCATCTGAGTATAATAGACTACTTGGAAATAACCATAGGAAGTGATACAGTTGAGATTCTTGAAGTAGCAATTATATGTATATAATTGCTATATATATCATAGACATCTAAAGTCTGTGTGCTTCAGCAATACTGATAAACAAGGACATTTCTTAAATTGCTTAAGTGAAAATTAGCTTGTAAAAGACTTGTAGGAAAACAGGAGGTAATTTTAATAGTGTTGATTGCTCATGGTATCACCTGTGAGTATACATGTAAAATACTGTGTTACTTAAAATTTGATCTGCCCTCTATCACAAAGGGTAATGTCTTATAGTCTATAGTTTGATTAGATATTGAAACTGAAACTGCTAGTTGCTCAGTCTATGGCCCGCAAGGTTCCTCTGTCCATGGAGTTCTCCAGGCAAGAATACTGGAAGCAGGTGGCCATTCCCTTCTCCAGGGGATCTTCCTCACCCAGGGATCAAACCCAGGTCTCCTGCACTGCAAGTGGATTCTTTACCATCTGAGCCACGAGGGAAGCCCCCAAGCAAGCCCTTCACTTGATTGAGTCTTAAATGTGCCCTAAATCTAGTGCTGCCAAGCACAAAGCTTTTAAGTTCTAATATGTCTGGAAATTACTTGTGTTTACTCCCAGGAATTTACAACTGTACTCAAATGTGTTACCTCTTTTAAGCAAATCTGCCTGCAATGCGTCTGGGTTGAGAAGATCCCCTGGAGAAGGAAATGGCAATCCATACCATTATTCTTGCCTAGAGAATTCCATGGACAGAGGAGCCCGGTGGGCTACAGTCCACAGGGTTGCAAAAAGGCAGATATGACTGAGCAGCTACACTTTTTTCAAGCAAATACTCTGTCTTGACATTCAGTTTGCTGATGCTTTATTAGATCTACAGAGACTTGAGACAAAATCCAAAAGCAGGAAAAAAAAATACATCTCAATTTATAAATCTTGTCTTCACTTGCTCTCTATTCTTACCCAAGTTTGACCTGCCATCTTTTTTCATCTGGAATACTACAGCTTCCTACCTGGAATGTATGCTTTAAAAAGTTAGGACATAGAAAGGTACACATATGTGCTCTGAGTTTCGAGCATACACATTCATGTGGTGCCACTGAGATTGGGAAAGAGGCACCCTAGAAGCCTTCATGCTTTTTATCTGGTCTCAAACCTCCACTTTCCCCCCTAAGATAACCACTAGCCTAATTTGTATGATCTTAAATAGTATGTTTTTGAACTCTCTGACACCTGCTCTTTGGAAGAAAAGCTACCTACCTGCTGTCTACCAACCTAGACAGCAGATTAAAAAGCAGAGACATTACTTTGCCAACAAAGGTCTGTCTAGTCAAAGCTATGGTTTTTTCAGTGGTCATGTATTGAAGTGAGAGTTGGACCATAAAGAAAGCTGAGCACTGAAGAATTCATGCTTTTGAACTGTGGTGTTGGATAAGACTCTAGAGTCCCTTGGACAGCAAGGAGATCAAACAAGTCAATCCAGAAACAAATCAGTCTTGAATATTCATTGAAAGGACTGCTGCTGAAGCTGAAGCTCCAATACTTTGGTCACCTGATTTGAAGAGCTAACTCAATGGAAAAGACCCTGATGCTGGGAAAGATTGAGGGCAGGGGGAGAAGGGGGCAACAGAGGATGAGATAGCTGGATAGCATCACTGATTCAATGGACATGAGTTTGAGCAAACTCTGGGAGATAGTGAAGGACAGAGAAGCCTGGTGTGCTGCAGTCCATGGGGTCGAAAAGATTGGGACACAACTTAGCAACTGAACAACAATAGCAAATAATGATGATAAAGTAGGGACAGAAGAGAAATAGGGGCATGGTGTACAAAACTGGAACAGCGGTCTGGTTAGATCTATTAATAAGGGAGATATATTGCTTTGGGAAGCAATATGGGTCATTCTATTATTCAAGGCACAGTTGCTGACCTCCCACCTTGTCTCTCCCAAAGTCAGGTGGGATATTGAGAGCTTCCTCTGGTGGTCTAAGTAGCTACTGCTGGTGGTGGAAGCCTCTCAGTTTTCAGCTGTTTGGGGAACAGGCAAGTCAGCTGCTTTTTAGGAGCTCCTGTTGGTGTTGACAGTGATTGGAAAGGAAATCTTCAAGAGGGAAGCCAGTGAAGTCGCTCAGTCGTGTCCGACTCTTTGCGACCCCATGGACTGTAGCCCGCCAGGCTCCTCTGTCCATGGGATTTTCCAGGCAAGAGCACTGGAGTGGGTTGCTGTTTCCTTCTCCAGGAGATCTTGCTGGCCCAGGAATTGAACCCGGGTCTCCCGCATTGTAGGCAGACGCTTTCCCATCTGAGCCACCGGGGCACGTGCAAGTCTAAACCTTCCCTTCTCCACTCCTGTCATCATGTTCCCCTCATCCCTGTCTCTACCACTGGCAGCTGTTCCTATGTTTACAGTTGAATGAACCCTTAGTCATCTTTTCCCTGATTGATCAGTGATCAGAGTAAGGACAGGGTGTTCAAAAGAAAAAGTAAAAATCTAAATAATTTGGAGTTAAATTTTTAAGTTCTGGGAGCAATGATCTAGTTGACTATATACATTTAAAAATTTTGAAAAGTTTGACAATTATTTCCTTTTTTTTTCCCACCCAACTTTCATTCTTTAAGCTGAAAACTACTGTAGATGTAAAACGTATATGTGCTTAGTCGTGTCCAACTCTTTGCGACCCCATGGATTGTAGCTAGCCTGCCAGGCTCCTCTGTCCATGGGATTGTCCAGGCAAGAATACTGGAGTGGGTTGCCGTGTGCTCTAGGGGATCTTCCAAACCCAGGAATCGAGCCCAGGTCTCCCGCGCTACAGGTGGATTCTTTACTGTCTGAGCCACCAGGGAAGCCCCAAAGAGTGAATAGTTTTGTTTTTTAATCCAAAAGAAAAAAGCAAACCAGAAAATAACAAATGTTGATGAGGATGTGGGGAAATTGAAACTTGTGTACTGTTGGTGGGAACGTGAAACAGTGTGACCACTATGAAAAGTGGTCTAGAGAGTCCTCAAAAAATTAAAAAATAGAATTTACCATATGACCTGGTAATCCCATTTCCAGATATATATCCAAAAGAATTGGAAGCAGATTCTCAAAAAGATATTTGTGTACCCATGTTTGCTGCTGCTGCTGCTAAGTCGCTGCAGTCGTGCCCAACTCTGTGCGACCCCATAGACGGAAGCCCACCAGGCTCCCCCGTCCCTGGGATTCTCCAGGCAAGAATACTGGAGTGGGTTGCCATTTCCTTCTCCAATGCATGAAAGTGAAAAGTGAAAGTGAAGTCGCTCAGTCGTGTCCGACTCTTAGCGACCCCATGGACTGGAGCCTACCAGGATCCTCTGTCCATGGGATTCTCTAGGCAAAAGTACTGGGGTGGGGTGCCACTGCCTTCCCATGTTTATAGCAGCATTATCCACAAAGCCGAGATGGAAGCAACTCAGGTGTGCACTGACGGATGAATGGATTATGCAAAATGTATATACATACCATGGAATATTATTAAGCCTTTTAAAAGGAAGGAAATTCTGACTCACAGTACAACCTGGATAAAGCTTGAAGGTGTGCTAAGTGAAATAGTTCAGTTGTTCAGTCATATCCGACTCTCTGTGACCCAATGAACCGCAGCACACCAGGCCTCCCTGTCCATCACCAACTGCCAGAGTCTACCCACACCCATGTCCATTGAGTCAGTGATGCCATCCAACCATCTCATACTCTGTCGTCCCCTTCTCCTCCTGACCTCGATCTTTCCCAGCATCAGGGTCTTTTCAAATGAGTCAGCTCTTTGTTCGAATCAGGTGGCCAAGCCAGTCACAAAAAGAAAAATACTGTGTAATTTTTAATTCCTCTTATATGAGACATCTAATGTAGTCAAATTGATGGAGACAGGAAAATGAAACTTACCAGGAGCTGAAGGGAAGAGGGAAAGGGGAAATGTTTCATGGGGATAGTTTCAGATTTGCAAGATGAAAATGTTCTGGAGATTTGTTTCTCAACAATGTGACCCTACTGAACTGTACAGTTAAAACTGGCTAAGATGGAAAATTTTATGTTCTGTATTTTCAACACAGTAAAGTATGTAACTTTTGAATTTTATGGATCACATTAAAAAATAATAAACAAGAAAATGATTACTGTTTGGGCCTAACCACTCTTTTCCTTTCAGATTTGTCAGAGCTTTCCGAATTCTTCTCATTTTCTTGCTGACAGAATTAGATCCTCTGTGTAAATTTACCCAGTTTTCTTCTTGTTAGGTGACTGTCCTTAGATACTTTTCCTCTTGGGAAATAATACTCTTCCACTGTTTTTGCTTTGTCAAGTGTACATTTTATGTAACCGAACTTAGTTAGGTAAGTTAAGATCTCAGCTAGTTGTCAGCTTATTAGTGAATTTCCTCTTGACTTAAACTGCCTTAAGCTGATTTTAGTCTACTGGTATTTCTTATCCAGTGGCATAAAAATATTAGACGTGAAGAAAGAAGTTAGGCCACCAACCTCAACAACACTAGAAGGGCAATGCGTGCAAATGTAGCAGATAGCAGTCTGATTCTCAATTGCTGCATATCCATTTAGCCTATGAAGTCAAGAATGGTATGTTTGCCCTCGGAGAATTTACTACTGTTTATGTTAAGGGTGAAAAAAACCTGGTGACCCTGACTTAAAAAGGTTGAGGGTAGTGGTGGCTGAGGACAGACGTGGTCTCAGCTGGCAAGTTTGTTTGAGGTTGCAAAGAGTGCCTGGCAACAAATTTTATCTGTATCTATAAATCCCTTCAAAAAACAGACCCCAATCCAAAATGGCACTTGATAGCCCATTTTATAAATGTGTGGGATTAACAGTTTATGAAAGAAAGTATTTTGGTATTTATAAGTGGAAGCTTGTAAAAATAAGTAATGTTAGTAGATTCTCCTGTCTTTATCAGTAGAGATCACCTCCTCAAGACTGATAACCAGAAATCTGGTATTTGCCTCCCTGTAAAAGTAACTCCTTTTATGAGCTTAAAACTTTGGGTCTGCCTGAGTTCCAGAAAAACATCTATTTCTGCTTTATTGACTATGCCAAAGCCTTTGACTGTGTGGATCACAATAAACTATGGAAAATTCTGAAAGAGATGGGAATACCAGACCACCTGATCTGCCTCTTAAGAAATCTGTATGCAGGTCAGGAAGCAACAGTTAGAACTGGTCATGGAACAACAGACTGGTTCCAAATAGGAAAAGGAGTACGTCAAGGCTGCATATTGTCACCATGTTTATTTAACTTATATGCAGAGTACATCATGAGAAACGCTGGACTGGAAGAAACACAAGTTGGAATCAAGATTGCCGGGAGAAATATCAATAACCTCAGATATGCAGATGACACCACTCTTATGGCAGAAAGTGAAGAGGGGCTAAAAAGCCTCTTGATGAAAGTGAAAGTGGAGAGTGAAAAGGTTGGCTTAAAGCTCAACATTCAGAAAACGAAGATCATGGCATCTGGTCCCATCACTGCATGGGAAATAGATGGGGAAACAGTGGAAACAGTGTCAGACTTTGTTTTTCTGGGCTCCAAAATCACTGCAGATGGTGACTGCAGCCATGAAATTAAAAGACGCTTACTCCTTGGAAGGAAAGTTATGACCAACCTAGATAGCATATTCAAAAGCAGAGACATCACTTTGCCAACAAAGGTTCGCCTAGTCAAGGCTATGGTCTTTCCTGTGGTCATGTATGGATGTGAGAGCTGGACTGTGAAGAAGGCTGAGCGCCGAAGAATTGATGCTTTTGAACTGTGGTGTTGGAGAAGACTCTTGAGAGTCCCTTGGACTGCAAGAAGATCCAACCAGTCCATTTTGAAGGAGATCAATCCTGGAATTTCTTTAGAAGGAATGATGCTAAAGCTGAAACTCCAGTATTTTGGCCACCTCATGCGAAGAGTTGACTCATTGGAGAAGACTCTGATGCTGGGAGGGATTGAGGGCAGGAGGAGAAGGGGACGACAGAGGATGAGATGGCTGGATGGCATCACTGACTCGATGGATGCGGGTCTGAGTGACCTCCGGGAGCTGGTGATGGACAGGGAGGCCTGGCGTGCTGCGGTTCATGGGGTCGCAAAGAGTCGGACACGACTGAGCGACTGATCTGATCTGATGATTGCTAGATCTCTGTGTGGAACTAATGCCTACTCATAAGAAGTGTAGCTGTGCAGACCGAGCTGCATTTATCCAGCTGCTAGGCCAACAGCCCTCACTGCTCTCAGCTTGCTCACAAACTCATTTAAGTGTGCGTATGTCCATACATGCTCATTTGTGTATGGTGGCAGTGGTTTAGTCACTAAGTCGTGTCTGGCTTTTGTGACCCCATGGACTGTAGCCCGCCAGGCTCCTCTGTGGGTTTTTCCAGGCAAGAATACTGGAGTGAGTTGCCATTCCCTTATCCAGGGGATCTTCTGACCCAGGGATCGAACCTGGGTCTCCTGCATTGTTCAGTTCAGTTCAGTCCCTCAGTCGTGTCTGACTCTTTGTGACCCCATGAACTGCAGCATGCCAGGCCACCCTGTCTATCACTAACTCCTGGAGTCCACCCAAACCCATGTCCATTGAGTCAGTGATGCCATCCAACCATCTCATCCTCTTGTTGTCCCCTTCTCCTCCTGCCTTCAAACTTTCCCAGCATCAGGGTCTTTTCCAATGAGTCAGCTCTTCGCATCAGGTGGCCAAAGTATTGGAGTTTCAGCTTCGACATCAGTCCTTCCAATGAACACCCAGGACTGATCTCCTGCATTGTAGGTGGATTCTTTATTGATTAAGCCATCAGGGAATCACCCTCATTTGTGTGTACACACATATATTTTTCTACACCAAGTATCTGAGTTATGACTTTATATTTATTTCAGTTTTTTTTTTTTTTTTTTTGGTTTAGGGTACAAAAACAAACATGTAATGTTTAGTTTTTAATTTTTATTGGATTATAGGTGATTTACAGTGTTGTGTTAGTTTCAGATGTACATCAAAGTGAATCAGTTATACATACACATATATTCACTGTTTTTTAGATTCTGTTCCCATATAGATCCTTACAGAGTACTGAGTAGACTTCCCTGTGCTATATAGTAGGTTCTTATTAGTCATTTTATATAGCAGTGTGTATATGTCCCTCCCAATCTATCCCTCCCTCCCGCCTTGGTAACCATAAGTTTTTCTACATTTAATGTTCCTTTGCTGCTGCTAAGTCACTTCAGTCGTGTCCGACTCTGTGCGACCCCAGAGACGGCAGCCCACCAGGCTCCCCTGTCCCTGGGATTCTCTAGGCAAGAACACTGGAGTGGGTTGCCATTTCCTTCTCCAATGCATAAAAGTGAAAAGTGAAAGTGAAGTCGCTCAGTCGTGTCCGACTCTCAGCAACCCCATGGACTGCAGCCTTCCAGGCTCCTCCGCCCATGGGATTCTCCAGGCAAGAGTACTGGAGTGGGGTGCCATCGCCTTCTCTGAATGTTCCTTTAATATCTGATAAAAATATGAAACTGGTGAGCCAAAGTACACTATCTGAGAACTTGGTCAATGAATATCTAAGAAGCAGTGACTCAGAAAAGTTTCTGACTAAAATTTAAACAAGAAAAACATGATCTACAGCTCCTATATGTTGTCAGATGAATTTCTTATGTGTTTACCACCATTCTTTAACATTTTCTTCAATGACATACAGAACAGCCAAAAAATAACTTTTTAGGTGAAACTTGATGGCTGATCAAATGGTACTTGGAAATGGTAAATGGGAACATCTTGATAAATAATCTGTCTTTTGAAGACTGCTTGCTAACTTTCTTGGTTGGGTTTTATAAATTTTAAAAGCATTCTGGAGATTAGTTTATATGTATAGAGGAATAATCAGAAGACTTTTAATTGAAATCATTAAAACTTTTGTATTTTTCAATATCAATTAGGCTTGGGTTAAAAAATGATTTTGTAAATGTTTTTCATTGAATTCTAAGTGGACTGATTAGTTTACAAAATGTCCATTGTTTTTACTAAGTACCAAGGAACATTTGTGAGTATGTTATATGATGGCCATAAACTTCAGTAATGTAACTTTTTGCTTTCATAAAGTGAATTTTTTTTTAATCATGCCAGATTTTACATATCCAAAATGTGAAGAATATGCTTGTCTTGTCTTAAAAAGTAGTCACCCATAATCCTCTTCCCAAATGTGGATTCTTATGAAGTCATTTTCGAGAGTAAGTTGGCCCAGCTCTTTTAGAGCTGTGTCTCACCACTAGCATTTCACCACTGTATCAGCCTCCTCATTCTTCTGCTTTTCATCAAATAGCATTTAGCAGTTTCTTAAAACTAGTTACGTCCACATTGCTTGCTGTTAGATACACCCAAGCAGAGGTTTTTTAAAAGGTCTGAGCAGTGGCGGCACCCAGCTGTCTCAGGAGAACATCTGCGGGACCACACTGAAGGGACACTTAGTGGGATATGGGTTGCGATACAATTGTTCAAAAAACCCAGTATTACTATGTTAGTGGCTCAGTTGTGTCTGGCTTTTTGCAATCCCATGGATGGTAGCCCTCCAGGCTCATCTGTCCTTTGGATTTCCAAGGCAAGAATACCGGAGAGGGCAGCCATTCCCTTCTCCAGGGGATCTTCCTCACCCAGGGATAGAACCTTGTCTCCTGCATTTCAGGCAGATTCTTTACCTTGATCATGCCTCATCCGTGCATGTGTGAGTTTGTGTGCACTAATGCACTTCCGTCTACCATTTCTTTTCCTTTTGGGCCTTTCAGAGAGCATTTTTCATCTGAATTCTAAGGGTTTAAAGGTTTAACCCTTAATTTTAAGGGTTTGGCATTTCCAAACCCCTTTCTCTTTTAATATTTAAAAATAAGGTGAGGAAACAGTGTTACAAAGTAGACACTAGGAATAGCAATTTTAAAAATCATTTTTTCATATGTTTAGTTCAGTTCAGTTCAGTCACTGAGTCGTGTCCAACTCTTTGCAACCCCGTGGACTGCTGCACACCAGGCTTCCCTGTCCATCACCAACTCCCAGAGTCTACTCAAACTCATGTCCATCGAGATGGTGATACCATCCAGTCATCTCATCCTCTGTCATCCCCTTCTCCTCCTGCCTTCAATCTTTCCCAGAATCAGAGTCTTTTCCAATGAGTCAGTTATTTGCATCAGGTGGCTAAAGTACTGGAGTTTCAGCTTCAGCATCAGTTCCTCCAAAGAATATTCAGGACTGATTTCCTTTAGGATGGACTGGTTGGATCTCCTTGCAGTCCAATGGTCCAACTCTCACATCCATACATGACTACTGGAAAAACCATAGCTTTGACTAGATGGACCTTTGTTGGTAAAGTAATGTCTCTGCTTTTTAATATTCTGTCTAGGTTAGTCATAGCTTTTCTTCCAAGGAGCAAGCACCTTTTAATTTCATGGCTGCCGTCACCATCTGCAGTGATTTTGGAGCCCCCCAACATAACGTCTCTCATGGTTTCCATTGTTTCCCCATCTATTTGCCATGAAGTGATGGGACCGGATGCCGTGATCTTAATTTTCTGAATGTTGAATTTTAAACCAGCTTTTTCACTCTCCTCTTTCACTTTCATCAAGAGGCTCTTTAATTCTTCGCTTTCTGCCATAAGGGTGGTGTCATCTGTGTATCTGAGGTTATTGATATTTCTCCTGGCAATCTTGATTCCAGCTTGTGCTTTATCCAGCCCAGCATTTCACATGATGTACTTATATGAGGCACATGTAGAAGAGCACCAGGAACCTGAAGACCTTCATTCCAGTTCTATTTTTTCAGACTTTTATTTACTTCCATATAACAAGAACGATATACAATCCTGTTGTCTCTTAAGGCAACTGTATTAGAAAGCCTTACCACACTGTCCAGCATCTCTTACAGGCACTTTGCCTGTCTTTGGGGTTGGGTTCCCTGTTCCCAGAAGCCTGTGTTTTCCTTTCTTTTTGCATTTTCTCATATTATAGGGGCTTCTCAGGTGTCTCAGATGGTAAAGAATCTCCCTGCAGTGCAGGAGACCTGAGTTCTATTCCTGGGTCAGGAAGATCCCCTGAAGAAGGGAATGGAATCCCACTCCAGTATTCTTGCCTGGAGAATTCCATGGACAGAGGAGCCTGGCCAGCTACAGTCCATGGGTTCACAAAGAGTCAGATATGACTGAGTCACTTTCACTTCACTTCATATTATTGTAGAATATCCTCCAGTAGTTTAATGACAATTTGATTTCTTTCTTTTTAAAAGATATTTATTTATTTGGCTTTGCTAGGTCTTTCTTCACTGTGGCATGTAGAATCTTTAGTTGCAACCTGCAAAGTTTTAGTTGCTGCATGGAGGATCCAGTTCCCTGACCAGGGAAAAAACCCAGGTCCCCTGCATTGGGAGTGTGGAGTCTTAGCCACTGGACCTCCAGGGAAGTCCCAACAATTTCATTTCTTAACCTTTGTATGTGAGTTGGTTTTGATCTTTAAAAAGAAATATATATATATATATACATATATATATATATATTTTTTTTTTTGACTGCGTCTGGACTTTGTTGTGAAACACAGTATCTTTCATTGTGGTACTAGGGCTCTTTCTTGCAATGTGGGGGCTCTGGAACCCGTGGGCTCAGTAGTTGAAGCTTGAGGGGTTAGTTACAGTGCAGCCTGTGGGATCTTAGTTCTCCAGTCAGGGACTGAATCCATCTCCCCTGCATTGGAAGGTGGATTCTTAACCACTGGACCACCAGGGAAATCCCTTGATCTTTGCAATTAAAAAACTTCAACAATTTTGTTGAGATAAAATGTATATACCATCAGATCAGATCAGATCAGTCACTCAGTCGTGTCTGACTCTTTGTGACCCCATGAATCGCAGCACACCAGGCCTCCCTGTCCATCACCAACTCCCGGAGGTCACTCAGACTCACATTCATCGAGTCAGTGATGCCATCCAGCCATCTCATCCTCTCTCGTCCCCTTCTCCTCCTGCCCCCAATCCCTCCCAGCATCAGAGTCTTCTCCAATGAGTCAACTCTTCGCATGAGGTGGCCAAAGTACTGGAGTTTCAGCTTTAGCATCATTCCTTCCAAAGAAAACCCAGGGCTGATCTCCTTCAGAATGGACTGGTTGGATCTCCTTGCAGTCCAAGGGACTCTCAAGAGTCTTCTCCAACACCACAGTTCAAAAGCATCAATTCTTCGGCGCTCAGCCTTCTTCACAGTCCAGCTCTCACATCCATACATGACCACAGGAAAGACCATAGCCTTGACTAGACGGACCTTTGTTGACAAAGTAATGTCTCTGCTTTTGAATAAGCTATCTAGGTTGGTCATAACTTTCCTTCCAAGGAGAAAGCGTTTTTTAATTTCATGGCTGCAGTCACCATCTGCAGTGATTTTGCAGCCCAGAAAAACAAAGTCTGACACTGTTTCCACTGTTTCCCCATCTATTTCCCATGAAGTGATGGGACCGATGCCATGATCTTCGTTTTCTGAATCTTGAGCTTTAAGCCAACTTTTTCACTCTCCACTTCCACTTTCATCAAGAGGCTTTTTAGTTCCTCTTCTCTTTCTGCCATAAGGGTGGTGTCATCTGCATATCTGAGGTTATTGATATTTCTCCCAGCAATCTTGATTCCAACTTGTGCTTCCTCCAGCCCAGCGTTTCTCATGATGTACTCTGCATATAAGTTAAATAAACAGGGTGACAATATACAGCCTTGACGTACTCCTTTTCCTATTTGGAACCAGTCTGTTGGTCCATGTCTAACTGTTGCTTCCTGACTTGCATATAGGTTTCTCAAGAGGCAGATCAGGTAGTCTGGTATTCCCATCTCTCTCAGAATTTTCCACAGTTTATTGTGATCCACACAGTCAAAGGCTTTGACACAGTCAATAAAGCAGAAATAGATGTTTTTCTGGAACTCTCTTGCTTTTTCCATGATCCAGCAGATGTTGGCAATTTGATCTCTGGTTCCTCTGCCTTTTCTAAAACCAGCTTGAACATCAGGAAGTTCACGGTTCACATATTGCTGAAGCCTGGCTTGGAGAATTTTGAGCATTACTTTACTAGCATGTGAGATGAGTGCAATTGTGCGGTAGTTTGAGCACTCTTTGGCATTGCCTTTCTTTGGGATTGGAATGAAAACTGACTTTTTCCAGTCCTGTGGCCACTGCTGACTTTCCAAATTTGCTGGCATATTGAGTGCAGCACTTTCACAGCATCATCTTTCAGGATTTGGAATAGCTCAGCTGGAATGCCATCACCATCACTAGCTTTGTTCGTATTGATGCTTTCTAAGACCCACTTGACTTCACATTCCAGGATGTCTGGCTCTAGGTCAGTGATCACACCATCATGATTATCTGGGTCGTGAAGCTCTTTTTTGTACAGTTCTTCTGTGTATTCTTGCCATCTCTTCTTAATACCTTCTGCTTCTGTTAGGTCCATACCAGTTCTGTCCTTTATCGAGCCCATCTTTGCATGAAATGTTCCTTTGGTATCTCTGATTTTCTTGAAGAGATCCCTAGTCTTTCCCATTCTGTTGTTTTCCTCTATTTCTTTGCATTGATCGCTGAAGAAGGCTTTCTTATCTCTTCTTGCTATTCTTTGGAACTCTGCATTCAGATATTTATATCTTTCCTTTTCTCCTTTTTGCTTCTCTTCTTTTCACAGCTATTTGTAAGGCCTCCCCAGACAGCCATTTTGCTTTTTTGCATTTCTTTTCCATGGGGATGGTCTTGTTCCCTGTCTCCTGTACAATGTCACGAACCTCATTCCACAGTTCATCAGGCACTCTATCTATCAGATCTAGCCCCTTAAATCTATTTCTCATTCAGATTGCATAGAGTTCACCTATTTAGAGAATAAAATTACATGACTTTTAGTATATTTTCAGAGCTGTGCAGACATCACCATAACCTAATTTTAGGACTTTTTCATCATCCACCAAAGAAAGTTTGTACCTATCAACAACAGTGAGTTAACCCCATCTACTCTCTGGGGCTTCCTTGGTGGCTCAGGAGTTAAAAAAAATCCACTTGCCAATACAGGAGATGTGGGTTTGATCCCAGCGTTGGGAAGATCCCTTGGAGAAGGAAATAGCAACCCACTTCGTTATTCATGCCTGGGACATCCCATGGACAGAGGAACCTTATGGGCTACAGTTCATGGGGTTGCAAGGAATTGGCACAACTTAGCAACCCAGCAATAACAATAATCTATTTTCCATCTCTACAGATTTGTCTATTTTGAAATGTATCTAAATGTGATCATACAATATGTGGTTTTCTGTGATGGTTCTTTCACCTAGTGAAATATTTTTTTTTAGGTTCCCGCACGTAGTATATGTCAAGGCTTCACTCCTTTTTTATTGTTGAATAACAGTCTATTGCATGGTTATCTGTGTATCCATTCAACAGCTGATAGACATTTGGGTGGTTTCCAGTTTTGGGATATTACAAACAAGGCTGCTGTGAATATTCATGTATAAGTCTGTTATAGATATATGCTTTTATTTTTCTTGATTTAATGACGAGAAGTGGAATATTTGAATTATACGGTCTATATATGTTTGACCTTTTAAAAAATTTTCATATTCCCACCAGCAGTACACTTTCCATAAGCTTTTTGGAAAGAGCTGTTTTGAAATTTCATGCTGGTGTACTTGGTTGTAGGTCTATCATTATGCCCACTTTGTGGGCTCTTTCAGTCTGGACAATTTTGTGGAATTGTATCTTTCATTTCCTCTCTGCTATTTTCTCTGCAGTGTCTTTCTAGGACTTCTATTGCTCAGGCTGATTCTTTCACTAGTTTTCTTCCTTTCCTATTACACATTGTTTCATTTGTTCTAATTTCTAGGAGATTTCTTTGACTTTTTCTTCCACCCGTCTTTAAAAAATTATTGTTTTTGTATTTATATTCTAAGCTCTGTTTCTTTTATGGATGCAATAGCTTCTGTCTCTCTCAGGTAATTACAGTTTTAAAAAAAGATTTATTCTACTGTCTCCATTGTCTTTCCTCTGAATTCTTCTGTTTGTTCTGGTTTCTCTCTCAGGCTGCAGGCATTCCTTGAATGTCTGTGATCTTCGCATACCCCTCATATTTGAGAGGGAGATGTCAAAAGCTCTCAGAAGCTGCATGTGGATGGTGTATTTCTCTATGATTGGTTAGACGTGACACCTTTGGGGAACTCCCTAAATATTAATATCTATTGCACTTTGATATTTATTTGGAGGGAGATATTAAATGTGTCCAGGGCTCCCGACTGCTGGCTTTCTGGGTGCAGGGAGGGGAAGGGGCCTCCCAATTCAGGATGCAGAACTTCACTTCACCCTCATAGAGCCCAGAATCCCACTTGCAGGTCAGCTCAGCCCCTGGTGCCTGAGTTCACAGCCTCCGTGCCTCCACATTTCCCACAGACGTTTCTGGTTTCCTGGGCCGGGGTGGGAGGGAGCCTGAGGCCTCCTTGGAGATTGATCCAAAACCCATTTCCAGCCCTTGCCTGTCCTTTAGTCGGTGGCCCTGTGCCTTTTGGTTCACAGCTCACAGGTGGCTCTGCAGGGTACACTGGCCTCCTACCAACGCCCAGCTGCCCACATTGGGTGGAAGCTCCTTTCTTTTGTTGAAGCAGTTTCTGCTGCTCCATCAGCTTTCAGATTGGCTGGCATTTTATAATATTGTATAAATATAATATTTAATTAAATATAATATTTAATTAAAAAAAGAAGAAATCTCTCTTCCATTTTTGCCTCCTTTCTTGTACACATCATCCAGGCAGGTTTGTATTTAAAAATTTTTTTAAATTATTTATTTTGGGCTGCACTGGATCTTCGTTGCTGTGTGCAGGCTTTCTCTAGTTGTGGAGAGCAGAGGCTTCTCTCTAGTCACATTGTGATGGCTTCTCGTTGCGGTGGCTTCTCTCGTTGCGGAGCTTGGACTCCAGGGTGTGCAGGCTCAATAGTTACGTCTCCTGGGCTCTAGAGCACAGGCTCAGTAGTGGTGGTGCCTGGGCTTAGTTGCTGCACATCATGTGAGATCCTACTGGATCAGGCATAGAACCCGTGTTCCCTGCATTGGCAGGTGGATTCTTAACCACTAGACTACCAAAGAAGCCCTGGTGTGTACCCTATTATTGAATACACCTTATTTGTAATGTCTTTTCTGCCATCTTAGTGGAGTTTGGGGAGAGAGGGGATAAGTACTTCTTCTCTGGATTCATCAGCACATTGGTGTTCCCTGTGTGACAGGCACTCCTTCGGGTGTTGGGATGGCAGCTGACATTCTAGGGAGAATGGAGACTAGGGTGTGTGTAAGGACTCCATGGAGAACAGACATACATAGTAAGTAGATAAGTTCCAGTGTGTTAGAAGGTGTACGTGCTACAGAGAGACAGGGAAGGGATGGAGGAAAATGGAGCGTGGAAGTTAAGGGGAGAGGCTGCCATTTGAAACACTGAGGAGGTAACATTTGGATAAAGACCCGAAGAAGCTGAGGGCGTGCACCATGCAGGGCAGGCTGCTCTGGACAGAGAGAAGCGCCCCAGCAAAGGCCATGAGGTAGGATTGCTGGGGGTGGGGGGTGAGGGGTAAGGAGGATTTGCTGGAGCAGATGAGTGAGGGGAGAGAACAGGAAAGGAGCTCAGAGGTGGAGAGAGGTCCCAGTCACATGGGGTCTTGTCGGTCTTTATAAGGTCTTGGGCTTTCTCTTGGGTCCACATGGGCAGCCACTGCCATTTTGAGCAGAGGGTTGACATGGTGAGACATCCCTTATTTCGAAAGGCTCACTCTGGTTGCTGGGTTCAGAACAGACCATGGCAATTGGAAGCAGGGTGACCTGTCAGGAGGCTGCTGCAGTGAACCAGAGCAGTGGATGGTGGCTTGGATGGGGGTGATGTGGAGACTGAGATGGAGCATGGGCTTCTGGATTTATTTTGAAAGTAGACCCTGCAGAGTTCCTTGGACTCTGATGAGAGGTGTGAGAAAAAGGATGATCAGAAATGACTCCAGGATAATTGGCCTGAGCAAGGATGGCGCTATCTTTAGTCGTGATGAGAAGGCTGCGGGTGGGTGGAGTGGGTGTGGACGGGAAGAGGAGGTTCCATTCCAGACGCACTTGGTTTGCGATGTCTTAGTTGGCTTCCAAGAATGTGAACGTGAAGTCGCTCAGTCGTGTCCGACTCTTTGTGACCCCATGGACTGTAGCCTACCAGGCTCCTCTGTCCATGGGATTTTCCAGGCAATAGTACTGGAGTGGATTGCCATTTACTTCTCCAAGGGATATTCTCTACCCAGGGATCGAACCCGGGTCTCCCGCATCATAGACAGACGCTTTACCCTCTGAGCCACCAGGGAAGCCTCCTAGAGGAGACGGCAAACAGGCAAGACCAGGCTGAGGATGGAAACGTGGGAGGCCCCTGGTCTAAGAACGGCATTTCACGTGGGCTTAGGTGAAACTGATGTGTCCATGCAGGTTCGACTGCTTGTAACAAATGAACCGCCCTGAGGGAGAAGATTGATGGTGGGGGAGGTTGTAGGGGTGGGTGAAGGGTACCTGGGAACTCTGAACTTTCTGTTTAATTGTGCCATGGGACCAAAATTCTTCTGAAAAACAAAGTCTATTTGTTTATGAGACTTGATGGTATGGCCAAGGGAGTAAGCGTGCAAGACAAGAGACCCAAAAAACCTGCAGTGCCCTCCTTCAGGAGGAAGGAGAGGTGGCAGTAGGGACAGCAAATGTGGCAGAAAGAAGAGTAGGAAAGCACAGTGTCTTGGAAGTCAAAGGAAGAAAGTGGTTCAGGATGAGAAGCAGGATCCACAGGGTCAGATGCTGACAGTGGGTCAAGTAAGATGGAGATGGAGCTGACTGTAGGAATTCCCAAGGGGGATGCCAGTGTGACTTTGTAAGAGCAGTTGAGTGGGGTGGTGAAGATGCAAGCAGACTGGAGAGGCACTAATGGAGGCACTTTGCTGAGAAGCTGCAGTGAAATAGAGCAACAGAAAACTCTTTTTGGGGGGGGCTTTGAGATTGGAGAAATGCAAGTATGACCACACGATGCTATAATTCAAATCTGTCTTTGCTTAGCATGAATCCCAATTTGAATTTTAAACGTACAGAAAGCCTTGCCTTTTTTTTTTTTAGATGCATCTTCATGGATGCAGCATGATACAAGTCAGAGAGAGCTAAGCCAGGAAGACCACCTTCCGATGACTCAGGAAAGCAAGCATCACTCCTTGGCAAAGTCATCTGGGTCTCAGTTTCCTGATCTGCAGCATAAGACGCTGATCTCCAAGGATCTAGCTATGATATGGCATGAATGGGTGACTTGAAAAGCAAGGGAGATCAAAGCTGGGAAAGGCAGTCAATGTCTGCTTGCTTCTTCCATGGGAAGTTAAGAGTTTAAAGAAAGCACAACTAATGTTATAAAGATGTGGGCTTAAGTATTTGTAGATTAGTGCTAGTAGAGATTTTGATCAGTTTCCAACTACCAAACCCATCCCCTCATTGAAAAGCATTTTCACCGCAGAAATTTTATAAAACATGAAAATATAATAATGAACATTAAAATCACCCATTATCCCAACATCTAGAGATAAATGATAGTAACATCGTGGAGTCATTTCCTTCAAGTTTTCTATCTATAAATATAATACTGTATTTCCTCTTTTCCCCCAATGAAAAATGCCTCTATAATTGTATCCTGTTTTTTTCAGTGACAGCTTCACAAGCATGTTCCCTGCATCACCAAATATTCTTCACTACTTCTTGAAAAGTGAAAGTGAAGTTGCTCAGTCATGTCTGACTCTTTGCCACCCCATGGACTGAGAAGCCTAGTAGGCTTCAGTCCATGGGATTTTCCAGGCAAGAGTACTGGAGTGGGTTATCATTTCCTTCTCCAGGGGATCTTCCCCACCCAGAGATCGAATCCGGGTCTCCTGCATTGTAGGCAGACGCTTTACCCTCTGAGCCACCAGGGAAGCCCATACAGCTGTTCAAAATTCCATCCTAGGAATACACTGTAACTTAGTCTTTCTAGAATGGGCATTTATAGCTATCATAAATAGTGCTGATGAAAGAAGTGTTAGGATGTTCAACCTTGCACATAAATCTTTGTATTTCAGGCTTCCCTGGTGGTCCAGTGATTAAGAATCCACCTTGCAACACAGTGGACACCAGTTCAGGTCTATGGTCCAGGAAGATCCCACCCGTCTTGGGGCAGCTAAGTCCATGTGCCACAACTGCTGAGCCTGTGCTCCAGAGTCCCGTGCTCCAGAGTCCCACTCTCCACAACAAGAGAACCTGCGGCGATGGGAAGCCCACGCACTGCAACTGGAGGGTAGCCCCCACTGGCCGCAACTAGAGAAAGCTAGCACACAGCAACCAAGACCCAGCAGAGCCATAAAGGTTTAAAAATGAATAAACAAATAAATAAATCTTCGCATGTCTTATTCTTTCTTTGGCATAAACAGCCAGTTGTAGAATTATTCACTGGTCCAATGGGTGGAAACATTCTCAAGGCTCTTGGGTATATTGCCAAAACCCACCTTAACACATCTGCCTCTCCTACCTTCCAGAGAGGCTGTAACGATTTACTTTCCCACCTTCACTGTGTGTGTCGATTGCCTCATGCTGTTACAAACCCTCCCAACTTCCTATAATTTCTTTTTAAAAGTCACCTTTCACTGAATATAAGCCAAAGTTTATTACTTATTAAAACAGCATTGTAGGGGGAGTGATTCAGATTCCAGTATATTTTTGTGTGCCTACATGCTCTGGGCACTGTGCCAGATGCTTTCTTGTCTACTCCTGTTTATTGTGAACACCACGCCCTTAGAATGTAGGCGGCATCCTTTCCTTGTCCAATCCTAGGAGCCTGTGTTGAAAGACACACAGGGAATTCCCTGACAGTCCAGTCATTAGGATTCTGTGTACCTACTGCCAAGGACACAGGTTTGATTCCTGCTAAGGAGAAGGCAATGGCACCCGACTCCAGTACTCTTGCCTGGAGAATCCCATGGATGGAGGAGCCTGATGGGCTGCAGTCCGTGGGGTTGCGAAGAGTCAGACACGACTGAGCAACTTCACTTTCACTTTTCACTTTCATGCATTGGAGAAGGAAATGGCAACCCACTCCAGTGTTCTTGCCAGGAGAATCCCAGGGACGGGGAGCCTGGTGGGCGCCGTCTCATGGGTCGCACAGAATTGGACACGACTGAAGCGACTTAGCAGCAGCAGTAGCAGCAGCAAGCGAACCAAGATCCTGCAAACTTCAAGGTGTGGCCAATAAAACCCCAAAAGACACAGAATTGGTCTGATGTATGGTCAAGATCGATACCCAGGGCTCTTGATTCCAAGCTTGGCACTTCGGTATTTACTTATTTTACTACACCTCACCTCCTTCAAATGGCTGAGGATAATCTTTATGACTCTATTTCCCATTTTATTGTGTGTGCTCAGTCCCTCAGTCATGTCCGACCCTCTGTGACCCCATAGACTGTAGCCCAGCCAGGCTCCTCTGCTCGTGGAATTTTCCAGGCAAGAATACTGGAGTGGGTTGTCATTTCTTCCTCCAGGGGATCTTCCAAACCCAGGTTTCCTGTGTCTCCTGTGTTGGCAGGCAGAGTCTTTACCACTGCACCACCTGGAATCAATTTTATCATAAAAGACTAAAAGGTATTCACAGCTTATCAGTTTTTTTTTTTTTTAAGGTTTTGCAAATAAAAAAATATCAAATTCTAGAGTCAATGATAATTCTGAAATTCTGCTTTACCAGGAGACATCCTAGTCCCCTGCTCCTTGCCTCGTCAGAGTGAAAGTGGTTCAACAAAAGGTGAGTCCAACAGGGCTAGAAAGGGGCCAAGCTGATTGTCTTCTTCTTTCCTAGATTGGTTGCTGCTACTGCTGCTGCTAAGTTGCTTCAGTCATGTCCAACTGTGCAACCCCATGGACTGCAACCTACCAGACTCCGTCCATGGGATTTTCCAGGCAAGAGTACCGGAGTGGGTCACCAGTGCCTTCTCCACCTAGACTGGTTACCAGTGTTTGTAAAGGCTTGAGATGAGCTACAGAAAGTGAGTGACGCTATTTGAATGGAGAGTATCTTCAGGTACTGCAAGCCACAGGCAGCACTTGAATGCTGTGGGAGGGGTGTGTGTGCGTGTTTTCTTTTGGCAAGCCTTAGGAACCATGAGGCTATATACTTCTATACTTGGTCTTCTGCACAGCACACATTGAAAACTAGCTGTTGGATCTTCAGACACTTGAGACAAGTATTTATAGCAATTTCATGAGGACAGTCTTTTCATGCCCCGAAACAAATTTTAAACTGTGACCGTTGACCCATGGGTCTTTATTTCTGTACTTACTATCTGATGTGCTAACAGGACAGTAAAAGTGAGTTGAAGCTGTTCTATTTTCCCTTCACTTCAAAAAGGCCACAGTCTACAGTTCAGAACAGCTTAATATGGATGTCCTAGGCCACGCCAGGTGTTTTTTTTTTTTTTCCAGGACACAGCGAGGGTGGACTTGGAAACTGGCATAACATTGAGCTGTGCCTAACTTTCACCCATTGCCAGTCTCTCTATTTCCTGTGTTAGGATGACTTGTAATCTCTCCTGAGGAACTTTTGGGGAGGTTCTGCATAATTCCCTGGTTCTTGCTATGATAATGCAGCATCATTTAGATGCTGGACTCTGCAGACTATAAAAGTCCTCCTCTCACAATGGCTGAACCTGCTGCCTATTTAAGCAGGATATTTAAGCACCGCGGTTCAATCCTGTTACAACCAAGAGGAAAGAGGAGGCCCGGAGCAGGCTGACAGCAGGAGAGGCTTCAAAAAAACTGAGCTACTCAGATGGTTCTCACTCTGTTCCTGGTCATGGTGGTCTCCTAGAATTACAGCTGAAAACCCCTGTAAACTTCATGAGCTAGAAAAGCTTCTCTCCAGCAGTAGAGGGGCAGGGTGCTTAGAAATATTGTGAGCAAAATACTTTGAGAGGGGAAGGGATGGGAGGGACAGAAATGAGAAGCAGCCATAGAAGGCCAGAGTCCGGGTGGGATTGGGACCAAAACGGTGGGTGGAGGGAGGGAGGAAAAATAAGCGGAATAGGAAGCTCAGAACAGAAGATATAAAAGAAAGTGCCAACTAGTGAAAATCTTGAGAAAGGATGGTTGGAGGGGGGACCTAGGACTGGGGAGCAGTTGAGAAAAATAGCAATTAGTACTGCTAAAAATAAAGACCAATTTAGAGACAAAGCCAAATACATAGGAGGAAAATAGGACTGCCAGAAAGACAATTCCTTGTAAACCAGATCATCAAGAAAGTGGGGCTAATGACACCCCGTCTTGGGCTGTTTTGCAGAAGAGATGAGATAATAGATTTGAGTGGAGCTGGCCACGCGGAGCAGGTGACAGGCGGCGGGAAAGGAGGAATCAGAAGCAGAGCTCAGTGTGGCCCGATTTCCAGGGTTGATCGCCAAGGCCCTGCAGACAGGTGCACCACGTGAGTGGCGTCCAAAGTTAGGGTCTCCCGCCAGCCGGCGTGCCGGGCAGAGGCATCGCTCAGCGCTGAAACCGGAGGGGGTCCTACGGAATTCCCCCGAGGTCGGCCCTTGGAGCCTCAAGACCAAGGGCAGGAGGCGCCCAAATTTCGGTGCCCGCGCAGCGCGGCCCGGGAGAGGGCGCCCACCGGCGAGGGCTCGGCTCGCTCCGCCCGCGGACATCGCGGCCCGGGGCCAGGCGACGCCCCCGCTGGCTTTCGCGGCCGTGGGAGGGCCCAACGCCCACGGTGTCGGGCAGGCCGGGGAGCTCAGGGATCCTGGAACCCGAGGGCAAGAGGGCGAAGGCCGTGGGCTATATCTGGGCTTTGCAGAACCACGAGATCTCGGCTTTCCGGTCTCGGAACCAGGAGGTGACCCTCACCTGCCGCCCAGCAAAAGCGCGCGGAATCACGAAGCGCAGTGCGCCGAAGGATCCGCGCCCGTTTCTCCGGGCTGCAGGGAAAGGGCGGGAGGCCGGGATGGGCGCTGGAGCTGGGAGCCGGGCAGGGCTGGGCTGGGCGGGGCTCGGGCGGCATCTCTGGAGAACCCCGCCAGGAGGCGAGGGATCCCCGGGACGCGCGAACCGCCAAGGCAAGGCTCCTAAGTCTCGGGCGGCGCGGGCCACTTCCGAGCGAGTGCGCGCCTTCTTGGGCTCTTGGCTGGGCTCTTGGACCGGCGTTTGGGAGTCACCCGGGTGCGCCCTGCCCGCCCAGGCACCCCGGGGCGGGACCACTGGGCTCCCACGGGGGCGGGCCGGTAGGGCGCACTGATCGCGCCACGCGGCGCTTGGCCGGGAGGAGGGCGGCAGGGTGGGGGCCGCGCTCTCCGGGGCGGTGCTGAGCCAGCTCCTCCTCCTCCTGCTCTGGCCTCCTCCTCCTCGTCTTCCTCCGGCTCAGCCGCTGCGCAGCCCGGCTGCTCCTCCTTCCTCCCCGGGGTGCTCGCGGCGATGTTTAACCGCGCCGTGAGTCGACTGAGCAGGAAGCGGCCGCCGTCAGGTAAGCGGTTCCCAGGGCTCCGCGGGCTGGGGATTGGGGCGCCCCCAGGGGCCGCGATGAGTCGCCCGGGCCGGTGCTACTTGCCCCCCACCCCCCGGGCATCCTTCCCTCCTGCCCGGGGTCGGGCGCGGCTCAGCGACGCCCGGGGCAGGACGCACCACTTCTCCCTGCTCTGTCCAGCGTCCCTGCGGTCCCAGCCGCGGCGGGAGCGCTGAGTCCCGAGACGCGCGCTGGGGAGGAAGTTTGTCTGAAAGTAGGAACAACAGCCGTTTTCTTTTTAGTGATGGTCTGGGAGAAAAAGGAGATCCAAAACACCTCCGAACTTTGGAGGTAGTATGGGCTCTAGATTCCGAAAGCAGAACGAAGTTCTGGAGGTCTTCGCCTCCGCTGCGGTCGTTGGTGCGCAGCGCGGAGCCCGCGGAAGGCACGCCGGGACCCGGGGCATCCGACTGGGCGGCCAGGCCTGGGTTGCAGGGCGTCTTCGGTTCTGCGCCGAGGAGCCGAAATGTAGGGCGGAGAAGGAGGGTGAATAGCAGGTGAAGGGCGCATCTGCAGTTCGCGCCAGGAAACAACAGACGTTACAAAGGATTCAGCTTGGCTGTCACTCTGGACCAGCCTGTCACTCTGGACCAACCACAGTTCGGAGCGATTCGTTAGGACGAAGGGCTCGTGGTGAAGATGAAACCATGCCCTTGATTCCAGCCATCTCACCTTTTTTGTTCCTTGCAGCTCAGCCCCTTTTAGCACTCCAAGTGGGACCCAGTGAATTCTCTATTCACCCTTAGGGCAACCCATTGAGAAAGGCATTGTCCTCAGCCCTCACCACCAGGGAGCTGTTAGGTAACTTGCTCCAAGTCACACTTACGTGATGGAGAATCTTTCAAACCCAGCTCAGCCTGACTCTGGGGTTCAGAGGCTTTTCTGCCACTTCCCATTCCAAAAGTCGTTTCTGCGGGTACCAGGAGAGTCTGTACATGTTGGCCCCTATCTTTTTTTCACCTCCTATCTTATTTTATGAGGGACACTGTGGTTAAGAGGATGAGTTGAAAGTAGATCGACTGAGTCCAAGTCCCACCTCCACTACGAGGTACACTGCTGCTGCTGCTAAGTTGCTTCAGTCCTGTCCGACTCTGTGAGACCTCAGAGACGGCAGCCCACCCGGCACCCCCGCCCCTGGGATTCCCCAGGCAAGAATATTGGAGTGGGTTGCCATTTCCTTCTCCAACTAGGTGCACTATCTCTGCGCAGACAAGGATCTACAGAATGGCGATAAAATACCCCTCCTTAAACACTGAATTGAAACTGCTTTCCCATTCATCATATTTTGCAAATTATTCCCTCTAATATTGAGACCAACTCAAAGTCCGACTCCATAGAATTATTGTAAATTGCTTATATTAGTGTTAGTATTAGGGGTCATGTAAACTTTTCTGTGCTGCTGTGAGTCAAAGGATTTCCCTGTTGGGTGTTTGCTTTGAAAGTGATAGTCACTCAGTTGTGTCTGACTCTTTGCGACCCCATGGACTGTAGCCCACCAGGCTTCTCTGTCCATGGAATTCTCCAGGCAAGAATGCAGGACTGGGTAGTCATTTTTTTCTCCAAGGGATCTTCCCGACCCAGGGATCAAACCCAGGTCTCCTGCATTGCAAGCAAATTCTTTACTGTCTGAACTATTCGATTTAGCATTTCCCTATTGTTGGATGTTCACAGGCCAAAGGAGTGGTGGTCAGAGCCTGGACTCTGAAGTTACTTACACCCCTGGTTCCTACCCTGACTCTAGCATTCAGCTGCCTTGAGCAAGTTACTTGACCTCAGAGTCCATTGCTAAATGGGAAATTTGGGACCTAGTTGCTAAACCATAGGTAGCTTGAAATTGGCTATATTAGTGGCCATTTCCACCATGGAAATCAGCAGATGTTAAAAATCACATGTTTGGTTTTTTTTTTAATTCTAGGAGAGCTGGTTTACCAGCATACTTATGTGTCTATTTTCCCATCTGTACAGTGGGTTTCATAGAGTTGTGGAACTAAATATACAAAAGCATATATATAATATAATTTATATATATAAATTATATATATAATATACACACATATATAATATTATATATTATATACATTATAATATATGAAGTCTATATTCATATATAATATATATATGAATATATATATATATGAATATATATTCATATATAATATATATTATATCTATATATATATGAAGTCTCCAGTACAGTGCCTGGCATAACTGAGTATGATGGTTAGCTGTTAACTTTTCCACCTTTTTCCTATTATAAATAGAGCTGCTTTGAACATCCCTGCACAGGTCGGTTTTGGGGTGAGGTCTTCCAAATAGAACAAATGAATTATGGATTACACATGGTTTTAGGGTGCTGTTGCATATGTGCAGATTATACCCATAAAGACTGGGGGCAGTTTTAGGGATACCAGTGAAGTGTACCTCTTTCAGAGTAACACATTTTAAGGCTGATGAAATGTGGTTAGGTCACTGATAGATCAATAGCTAAAAATCGTGGATTGTTGTTAAATGTCTAGCTTCTAGGAGCCTGATTTCTTTATGATTTTTAGGTTTAACGTCTGTCTCTGGGTAGGAAAGGACAAATGAGCCTCTGCAAATTTGGTCATCACCACCCAGCAGTGAGAAAGGGGGAATGTGGGCCCTGAGGCAAAGGCACTGGGAAGCCAGCCAAGTGATCCAGGGGACCCTGGGCTGAACTTTTTTTTTTTCTTTTTTGGTGATTCTGAATTATTTTCCTAAAGTGGCTGTCCAAATTGTATAAGCATCTGGCCCCACAAAAACTCGATCCATCCCTGCTGGACCCTGACTCAGACCTGGCTGCAGTCCTGCCTCCCAGCTCCTTTTACTCCAAACCTTTTCTGTTTTTCCACAAAATCTAATTGGAGACCATGTCTTTAAACTGAGGTTTGGCACTCCCAACCCTTAATTCCAAGTTTCGAAGTGTGATTCAAAGTGTGAATGTTCTCCTTTCTCAGGTTTCTCAAAATGTGTTCATGAACCACAAGGGGGTGGGGGTGGTCTGATAAAATGCAGCTTTCCAGGCCATGACCCAAGACCCCTCCCCTGTCTGATTCTGTCTTGGGCACCCAAGGTGGGAGAGTGTGTTGGCTACATTTTTGACAAGCGCTCAGTTGATTCTTAGGCTACTGAAGTGTGAGGAACCCTGGATGATTCCCTGCACCCACCCTGCCCCCCACGATGACTTGTGACATTGATGGTACCTGGGATGCTCTTCACTTGATTAAAAAAAGCCAAAGCCATAGCCTTCCACCGTCCCGTGTGACCAGAACAGAACTGAACCACCCGGGGAATTCTCCCACCCAGCCCCGAGCCTGTTATACATTATCCCATTAAACCTCTGGGACCAGCTGCAGATTTATTGCTGGGCTTAAGTTTTTATTTAAAGATGACAGTTGACATAACAATTTAATGTCTTTGTTATAACAATCCAACAGCAGGATTGGGTTGGCTGCTGGGGGAAATTTTCCCTGCAGAACATCACTGGGCTGGCCTGTGGGCTCAGAGAGAAGGAAGGAGACAGAACGGGCTGGGAGAGGGGCATCATTTATACATGCGTGTTCCACGCTGGCTGAGTCCTCGGTGCCAACTCTGAACACGGGCACGGGCAGCTTGCAGGCTGGTGGGTGCTAGGCGCTCAGGGCGCTTTACTTGTCTTCACAGACTTTGTATTGGAACCGATGTGTTTTTTTTTCCCTCGCTGTTAGAAATTGTGGAAACTAGGCAGGTGCTGGGCTGGGCTGTGTCCTCGGGTTTCCTGGGTGAACTGAGTCACTTCCCTCCCTGGGGTTGAGTAATCCCCTTGGGCTCCTGCTGCTGGGCTCTGGGAACTTGCTGTTCAAACTGTACTAAATTTACTCCCACCCATTTCATCTGCTTCCCCCAGATAGCTCTCCAGGGCAGCAACCCCGGGGGTGGCAGTTGGGGGGCAGAGGGGCCCACGTGGGCGACAGCAGCGGCTCCCCGATAAGAGCTGTCAGGAGCCATTTACTGGGGCAAAACAGTGCCTTGCAGGCTTCCGGGGACCAGTTTCCCTCCCGAGCAAGTACCCTGCTCTCGAGGGCCCAGTGCCTGTGGTTCGGTTCTGCTGCCCCTGGTCTGGGGTGCGCTCAGGGACCCCCTCATCTGGCCTGCCTTCTCTCCCAGTGCCCCCATCCCCAGCTCTGCTCCTGGGTGGCCGGACATCCCCCCTCCTCTGACCTCTGTCCTCCCAGAACTCCAGGAGACCCACTCTTCCAGACCTCCTGCCTCCCTCTCTCTCAGCACCAGAAATACAGCCTGTCCATCTTGTCTCTGCTTGGACAGTGCAGAGACCGTCAAGGGACAGGGACAGTCTGGAGCCGCGTATTTGAGAAGGACTCAGAGCTCTGACCGGAGCCCAGAGCTGCTGGTGTGACCTCACGCAGTATCCATTTTGTGCTCTTAGCTCACCTGTATTAATATTGAGAGTGAGTGTGACACGCTGGCTTTTCTTTTTCTTTCCCTGCCTCCCTGTTGCCTTGCTTCACATCCTTCCTTCCTTTCTTCCTTCTTTCTGTCTCTCCTTCTCCAATCAGGACATTAAAAGCCAACAACACCATCATCAACCGTCTTTCAGTTCCATTCAGTCGCTCAGTTGCGTCTGACTCTCTGTGACCCCATGAACCGCAGCACGCCAGGCCTCCCTGTCCATCACCAACTCCCGGAGTCTACCTGAACTAATGTCCATTGAGTCGATGATGCCATCCAACCATCTCATCCTCTGTCATCCCTTTCTCCTCCCGCCTTCAATCTTTCCCAACATCAGGGTCTTTTCAAATGAGTCAGCTCTTCGCATCAGGTGGCCAAAATATTGGAGTTTCAGCTTCAGCATCAGTCCTTCCAATGAACACCCAGGACTGATCTCCTTTAGGATGGACTGGTTTTATCATCCTACATGTCTTTATCATCCCACAAATGAAGGATGTTTCAACACCCCCAATAGTAGGAAAGATACAATCTCATGTAAAGAATTGTTCTGATAATAAGAATCTTCTAGAGGCTGTTGCTTCTAGCGAGAGGCTCTGGGTTGTTGAGGAACAGGGAAGATAGGAAACCTGTTCCACTGTAGCTCTTGTCTTTTGTACCATGTAAATAAATGCATTTATTTACTTTAAAAAGACAACCCCAGACTGCCCTTACTTGGTCAACACAGCTCACTTGGTAAATATTTCCTCCTGCTCATTCTCATTCCTTCATGGACCAGTGAAGAAAATATCATGCAGTGTGCGGCAAGGCAGGCAGTGGCCATCAGGGAATGCCTGGCCTCCTCTTCTCTGTCAATTTTAAGTTCCCTGAGAGAAAGGGCCTGCCTTTTATTTCTTGCATCTTCCTCTGCCCTTCCCTTTGAAGCCTCTGCAGCCAGACAGCCTAGGGTTGAGCCCTAGCTCATCTAGCTCCTGGCTTGCTCCTTTGCTTGCCTTGGTTTCCTCATCTGTAATGGGCCAGTGATGGACCCAGGCTCCAAGGGTTGTGGTCGGGTTGAGATGGGAGGTAATCAGTGTTCAGTACATGCTGGATCTTTGTACAACCATCATCCTCCTTTCTGCCTTACCCTCCACCCCAACAGTCTATCAGAAAACTGTTATTACTGTAAATCTATACAAGAATGCCAAGCACTGTGGACCCCGAGGGAGACACAACTCTTACTCTCAAGAAATACACAGTCTACCCTACTGACACTGGAGGGAAAAAGTTGCTTATTTGCCCAAATGTAGGGGCCAGGGTTGGGGGTGGGCCTTCCCTGGTGGCTCAGTCAGTAAAGAATCTGCCTGTAATGCAGGAGACCAGAGTTCGATCCGTGAGTCAGGAAGATCCTCTGGAGAAGCAAATGGCAGCCCACTCCAGTATTCTTGCCTGGAGAATCCCAGGGACAGAGCAGCCTGGAGGGCTACAGTATGTGGTCACAAGAGTTGGACGCGACTTAGGGACTAAACCACCACCAGGGGCCAGGGGAGAGCGAGGGCACATTTCTGCATAAATGTCTAGTCCCCTGATGCTGGGAAAGATTGAGAGCAGGAGGAGAAGGGGGCGACAGAGAATGAGATGGTTGGATGGCATCACCGACTCAATGGACGTGAGTTTGAGCCAACTCCGGGAGACAGTGAAGGACAGGGAAGTCTGGCGTGCTGCGGTCCAGGGGGTCGCAGAGAGTCGGACGTGACTTAGCGGCTGAACAATAATGGTTCCAGAGGAAGCACAGGGGCTTCTGGAAAGTGAGAAAAAACACTGTCAGGGTCTTTACTTTCACCTCCAGAACTGGGCTCTTGGGGAGTTTTTATTTTTTCTGGGCTTTTGCCTAGAAAGTGAGGACTCTAAGAGGCTACAAATAACAGTCTGGCGTTCTTATTTCCTTCCCTCTGGTAGAAACTGGAAACCAGTGGCCATCTGTTGTTTAGTCCACTCAAAAGAGGATGTTGAGGCTTGTTTTTCCTCCGGACCCAGGGGTGCTCGGGAGCCCCGTAGCCCCTGCGCGTCTTGTACGACGTGTCTCTGAGAAGACGGCGGAGTGTGGGGCTGCGTGGACGTCCCAGGCGGACCCCAGGGCATGGCACGTAAGGAGGGTTCCCGTCCCTGGAGCTGATATGCCCTCCACTTAGCCGTCGCTGGGTGCTGGCAGGCAAAGTAGGGTCGGGGGCGTGCGGTGCAGTCACAGGTACACAGGGGGCCTTTTTGGGGGTCGTCGAGCACGTGACTTTTTTTTTTTGAGGCTTCAGAACTCGTGGGAAAATGCCAATGAGGCCTTTTCTGAGCTGACCTCTCCAGCCTGTGGGCCTCCTCTGGTCTTTGATGCTTTCTATTAGTACGATTATTTCTAAACGTTTTTATTTTTATTTTCTGCTAATGGCAGTTCATGCAAACCTCCCCACCAAGGGAATTGCATGCCTGAGGGTCGTTATTCTCAGAAGCTAGATACTGGAGCCGATAAACACTTAAGGAATATTTAGATAGAGGGTTTCCATGACCCAGTTTCTCTGGAGCCTTCCATGGATCACCAATTTTAAAAACGGATTCTCTGCTTCTAAGTTGGGATGACTTTTAGAAAAATGTAATGTTTGGCGTGATGTAGGTGATACAAGGATTTGAATGAATTCTGTGGGGTGTGTACTTCCCCTGCGTATTTTAAAGGAGTCTGGTGTGTGTGTGTGTGTGTGTGTATTACCAACCACTTCAGAATTTAGAGCTAATGTTTTTGCCTTTTCCTGGGCTTGAATGTTTATTTTTTAAAAATAAGCCGTGCATTTGGGGGGTACCTTTGACAAACCCTTTGAGGATGTAAGTTGACTCTGCTGTTGAGGAAGCTGGATATTGAGATTTTACTAAAATCTTTGGCTTGGGGAAATAGTCTCAGGATCATTCCTCAGACCTTCCTGTGGACTAATAGCAAGAGTTTGTACTGTAAGCACTCAGTTGTGATGAATGTTAGAGATGCCTTTTGAATGTGGATTTCCAAGGAATTAATGTCTGGAGAAGGTCTCTGGTAGATATGACATCATAGCATCTATAAATAATGCATCACAGAATATGCTACAGGCAGCCAGCCTCAGGCCTCTGCACCTGGATGCTGCACTGGCTTTGCAATATTAGCTTTTACTGAAGTCAGAGACTGCACAGAACAGCGCCAACGTAAATGAAAGCATATGCCCGTTGTATTTATGTGCTGGATGATTCTGGCCCAGTCGTGTGTGGGATTTTGTCTGCAAGGAGTTAGACCCTTAGTTTCACTGTCTTCTCCCACATAATCGTTACCATTCTTTTCAAAGCTGGCATGTTCTGGTATCTGTGAGGGTGAAGATCAGCAGATATCAAAAATAAAGATGGCAGTTGAGCCAGTGGCAAATGGTGTGTTGTGCTTTGGAGCCAAGGCTACCTGGGCTTGGACCATGAGTCCCCATTTTCAAAGCTGGGTGACCCTTGCAAGTTAGTGTGCTTCAGTTTCCTCATCTGTGACATGGGAATAATTGTAACCACATCAGAGGGTCATTGTGAGAACAAGATGATTTAACCTATGGAAAAAGCTCAGAATAGCTAGTGCCCAGCATGCTGTGAATAATTTTTAAGTGTAATGGTTACTGCTGCTGCTGCTAAGTTGCTTCAGTCATGTCTGACTCTGTGTGACCCCAGAGACGGCAACGCAGCAGGCTCCCCCATCCCTGGGATTCTCCAGGCAAGAACACTGGAGTGGGTTGCCATTTCCTTCTCCAATGCATGAAAGTGAAAAGTGAAAGTGAAGTTGCTCAGTCGTGTCCGACTCCTAGAGACCCCATGGACTGCAGCCCACCAGGCTCCTCCATCCATGGGATCTTCCAGGCAAGAGTACTGGAGTGGGGTGCCATTGCCTTCTCCGATGGTTACTACTAGCCCATGATAAACTCATCTGAAGATGAATTTCTTGAAAAGTAAGTATTGTGCCTGCAAAAATCTGAAAATCTAAAATACTTTGAAGAGCCCAGGAGGTAAAAAACCTATTTTTTTCGTTGCAAAAATGCTTTGCAGCTGATCTAAATGACAGCAAGTGTGCAGAGCTGAACAAAATTGAAACAAACAAATGCCATCACCAACAGTTCTTTACTCACTTGGTCTTAAAGTTGCTAGATAGACAGGTTTACCTTTTTCCTCCTGTGCTTTTTTTTTTTTTTACTGTGCCCTGTGGCATCTCAGTTCTCAGACCAGCAATTGAACCCATGCCTCCTGCAGAAGCACTGGACCACCAGGAAAGTCCCTCTACCTGTCCTTTCCAAACCTGCCTTCTTGTGTGATCCATCTAAAATGGAAACTTGTCAATGAAAAAGGAAAGAAGAGTGTTGGACCTTTGTGTTTCCAAGTGATAGGGACTGGGAAGGAATTGGGAAGCTGGGTATCCTTGTTATAGTTGCCCAGTCGTGTCTGGCTCTGGGCAGCCCTATGGACCGCAGTCCACCAGGCTCCTCTGTCCCTTGCCTGGGATTCTCCAGGCAAGAATACTGGAGTGGGTTGCCATGTCCTCCTCTAGGGGATCTTCCCAAGGGGGATTGAACACTCTGCTCCGGCCACATCTCCTGCATTCTAGGCGGATTCTTTACCATTGGGTTTTGCTTTATGCTTAAGCTAAGAAGTATATCTGATTGCTATGAAGAAAGGTTATTTCTTTCTCCTGGACATCACTGGACTGATTGTAACATTTACAGTGAACCAAGTTGTCTTAGGAAGTCCTTACTTGTATGCACTGGAAAATAGTGGAAGTCTCCTTGTGCAGAGGCTCCCGAGGAACGGAAATGCCTCAGGTGATGAGGCAGTCTCTAGGGCAGTGCCAAAGGAAGTGGACCTCTGCCAGGCTCATTGGAAGCTGAGGATAATGACTTGGAAAAGAGAGACACCATTAAGTGAATGGAGTTTGCAAATGTAGCTCTAACTAGAGCTATCTATGTATATTGATACAATCAAGGATTTTTTTTTTTTTTTTTTTTTTTTTTTGAGGCAGAGGCAGAGGCCTTAGTCAAAATTGAAAGACAATCGGGAAGTCTTTGCAAAATTTGAACCAATATTTCTGGAGAAGTGAAAACACATGACGGTAGAGTGTGAGTAGAAGATTCTTATAGTAAGGACTGTTAGGACAGAAGGTGGGCAAAAAAGCAAGAAGGAATTTCTCTTTATCCAGGGCACCAAAGCCAGAAGGCAGTAACCATGGTTATGGGGGTACTTACTGTATCTCGGTGTGCTTTCTGAGCTAGCCCTAAAAACTCTATGCCTTTTGTAACAGTGTCGGCCATAGATGTATTTCACAATGTCAATGGAAGGGGACTGGTAGTCCAGAAGGGAACTGAAAGGAAGGGTCACCCATTTGCAAACTCCTGTATTCTGAGGAACCCTGGGGTTCCAAGGAGGTGGTCCTGGTGGGGACAATTGCCTGTACATTTAGGTCCCAATACTGGTTCCATCCAGCAGTTCCTTAGCTGGGTCACCTTATCCTCTAGACCTTTATGTCTCAGTCTATTAAATTAGGAGACTAGATCAGATGAGTGGGTTTTGAGCTGTAAAACTTTTTGTCAAGTGGCGCAGAAAGCTGACCCAGAAACCTAATGTGCAAAGTGAGTAGAGTATGAAATGAAACGGGGGAGGGAGGAAGTGATTGGCTCACGATGTCTCATTAGACAGCTATCTTATCTCTCAGTTAACCAGAAAATCTAGTTAACCAGAGCACTCTGTTGGCTAAATGGGAATCCACCAACTATATTTACTTGTAAGACTGTGAAACTGTGAAAGCCCAAATGTGGTTTCATGTATTATTGAAAAGAAATGTCATAGAGTTTTGGAATCACCTCAGGCCAAGGTTGAAACCTTATAGACAAAGGAGTTGTTCTGCCATGGCAAGAGAAAGTTCTGGCTGCCTAAGTTTATTCCTGGAATAGCAAATTGTGTCTCTAATTTATTTACTTAAGAGAAAACCTGCTGAGGAAGTGGAGAAAACCATCAAATTGTATTCTTCGGGCAGAGAACAGAGAGTAAATTTGTGAAATGCTTGGCAGAATGAACCCTGCTGCAGAAATTCCTTATGATAATGATCTTTTAATTTGATTTATACTTCGTTGGGAAGAAACACAGTGTTCAGAAGCTTGCCATTTTAGCATTTGCAAAGAAAGCAGAGAACTAATTTAATATCCACGAACTACAGATTCACTTTAGAGAAGCGTCATGTCCATTTGTGATGTCTGAGTCAGTTTGCCTCTCAAAGGAGTTGCTTTGTCCCAAACAATTCTCTTACTCCGTCACCAAAGTGTACTGCTTCTGGTTTATTTAGCCTAGTGGCAAGAGGCTGGGAGGATGCAATCTCTGCTGTTCACAGAAATGAACCTGTGTTGACCCCCAGTAGTACATGAAAGATCACGGAAGCGGAGGTACTTCGAAGTTCATTGTATTCTGGTACAACTTTCCTCTAAAACCATTTGAAACCATATGGCCCCCTAGCTACCTGTAGCAATTAATATTTGTAAGACTTTAAAGATTTATCCTTTTAAAATGATTTGTTTTGCCGATTTCTTGCAGCAATCCCCAACCTTTTTGGCACCAGGGACCGGTTTTGTGGAAGACAATTTTTCCATGGACCGGAGTGGTGAGGGGATGGTTTCCGGATGATTCAAGCACATTACATTTATGGTGCACTCTATTTTTATGACATCAGCTCCACCTCAGATCATCAGGCATTAGATCCCGGAGGCTGGGGAGCCCTGATTTAAAGTTTGTTTTCTCCCAGATTCAAACTTTTCTTTAGAGAGCCATAACTATACTTTGAAAAAAAAAAGCAATGAAAAAAGAAATATTAGTTATAAAAATATTCATTTGATAGATCATACTTTTAAGGAAGCAGAGAGAAGAACTAGTGTTTCTTCTTGAGGGTCCACTGTGAGCATCTAGTTACCTAATGAGTTTCCTTCTTTAATCCTTATGATAACCCCAAGAGATGTGGAGATTATCTTCATCTTGCCGAGAGTTTTGCCCATGTTCACATATTAATAGTTCAAGGGCTTCCCTGGTGGCTCAGTGGCAAAGAATCCGCCTGCAATGCAGGAGATGCAAGTTGGATCCCTGAGTTGGGAAGATCCCCTGGAGGAGGAAATGGCAACCTACTCCAGTTTTCTTGCTGAGTCAATCCCATGGACAGAGGAGCCTGGCCAGCTCCAGTCCTCAGGGTCGCAAAGAGCTGGACACAAGTGAGTGGCTCATCCAGGCACGTAGTTCAAATTGGCCAAAATGGCTTTGGAACCTGGACTCATCTGAAGCTACATTCCATGGTTTTTCCCTTGACTCCAGGGAGGGTCCAAGTGAGATGAGATGTGTTTGTGCTATCGCTTCCTCCTTCAGGCAAGTAGCCGGAGTGTGTTAGTTGGAGGTGCCAGTCCCCTTTCCTTTAATCAAGAGGCTCTTTTTGGAGGCAACAGTAAGAGAGTGCATGCGCTGGGCATGTGCACTCATTAACTCATTTAGTCTTTATCCATTGTGCCAAGGTGATGCCGAGCCATACTGGAGTCTGAGAGGCACAGGAACAGTCAGTTATAACGACTCTGTCTTTAGTATTTGCTCATTATGGAATTTTTTGCATTAATTTTGTTTTTTCAATATATTTTTGCATGAAAATCTTTTTATCTGATGCCTGAGTTTTTTGGCGTCCCCTTAAAATTTGCACCTGTGTCCACCACTGTCTCCCTTTCCCCACCTTAGTCCCAACTCTGGTACTTTCTTTATGTGTCAGGCAATAAGCTACCTCCTGAGATACAAGATCAAGACACAGAGGAGCTTTCAGACTAGTGAGAGCCGACTGTACAAACAGTCACAACACAGCGGGGTAATTACAAGACTGCGCACAGAAAGCAATGGGGATGAGTTGCCGTTGAGTCAAGGTCCCTGGAAGGAGGGCTTGAGGGAGACCTGAAGGCTGCCTGTGGGTCGGCCAGTGGATATGTGGGTAGCGGAAGGAAGTATGGGGAGTGTTGGAAAGTGACAAAGTCCCTTCTTGACTCTGAGCCTCAGTTTTCTGCATCTGTAAAATGGAATGGTAGCACTCACTTCATAAAGTTGTTGTCAAGAATGAATGAATGAATGAATTCCCTGTTAGTCCAGAGTAGATTCTGGTGTGTAACCTGATACTGTGTCTAGTCACAGTGGTGGTGATGATGAAAATAATGCTCCTTATAAGATGACAGTATCTTTGGATCACATACACAGTCTCTGAACTTTGCTTTGCAGACATCCACGACAGTGATGGGAGCTCCAGCAGCAGCCACCAGACCCCCAAGAGCACAGCCAAATGGGCATCTTCCCTGGAGAATCTGCTTGAAGACCCAGAAGGCGTGAAAAGATTTAGGGTGTGCCTTTTTCCTTGTTGACCGGAAATGACACACCACACAAAGAAGTTTAGAAGCCTGTAGGGGAAACACAGGCCAGTTTTTGATACTGTCCATCCCAACTTGAGAAAAAGAACTTCTCACCTGTCATGACCAACATGGGAACGCTTTCCCGGGTGGTTATGGACCAGCACTGAGGGGCTTGCACTGACTGTGTCTGGTTTTTATATAACTGGGAGGGGTGGGGGATGGGGAAGAGGTACTGTGCCCATTGGCAGAATCTGCAAAGAATTTCCAGCTCCGTGACACCTAGGAGGGGGCGGTCAGGGTCTCCCTGATGTGAGGTTTGTTCTCTCGTGTGTTGGGCTTCTCAGAATACACTGCTCATAGAGTGAAGGAGCTGGACAACAGCTGGTAAAGTGAAGCTGAACTCAAAGGAGGACAGGCAGGTGGGGAAATGTCAGGACTACCTAAAATGGCCTCAGGAAACCCCAGGTGTCAGAAGAACTTGTAAATTTCAAGAATGCCTGTATCTGCCTGAGTCCCACTGACTTCTGTCTTTAGTCCTGAGTCAGGCCATCAAAAGCCATCATGCTGTTGATTCCCTTTGCAGACTCCAGGGAGCGGGTGGCAGCCATTCCTGGACACAGGGCCTTTGTAAGCACCATCTAGATCTTGGGGAGAAAACTTTTCCGTGCACATTAGGATACTGGCTGTGCCACTGACCCCCAACATCTGCTGAAAGAAAACGCACCTCCAACTTAAAAGTTTTCATTGTGGCATTTTTAGACATGCTTAATATGTTTTCTTTTCTTTTGTTTAAAAAAAAAATGAGCCTGATTTTAGAGGAATGTACTTTGTTTAAACACTGTCTGGAAGGAGCTAATATATCTTCCACTTTAATTTACTTTTTGGTAATTTATTGTTAGTTGAGAACTGTTGAGTAGATTCCTGCTTCATTTTTATACTTCTTCACAATGTTAAAACCATTAAGTTCGAATGCATATGAAATTCTAGCTTTAACATTAAGCATAACTCTGTTTTGGAGGTGGAGCTTTTACAGAATGAACGAACATGCTCATTTGTCAAATTTTGACTTATCACTTCTTGAAGGGAAATGCGTTATTTGTTTTCTTTAAGTAGAATACTGTTTGATATTTTTTTCTTCTCTTCATCCATAGGAATTTTTAAAAAAGGAATTCAGTGAAGAAAATGTTTTATTTTGGCTAGCATGTGAAGATTTTAAGAAAACACAAGATAAAAAGCAGGTACTTCTTTCACTCTGTAACCATGTTCTTGCTAACTTTTTTTCATTCTTTATAAAGCTACAATTGCCTTTCCAATAAATTTTGAAATTGCCAACAGAAATCCGAACCATATTGGATTTGGGGGAGGATTTAAGATTCAGAATAGCTAACTTTGTGTTGATCAAATATTAACAATTTTTAAGAGTGTGTTAATCTATTTTCAAATGGACAGATATTTAAAGTAAAAATAACGATTTAAGTCACTGAGAGTCTGTCACCGAGTATGATTTTATTTTTCATGAATAATTTATGTGAACGCTCCCTCCAGGGCTTGGCATGTTGGCGTTTTGTATGGACGTCGTAAAGCAGATGCGTGGTGATAAAAGCAGGAGGTGCATCAGATGGACCGTCAATTATTCAATCTATCTTTACAAAGCATCTTGTAGTTAGCAGGCGTCCCACATAGAAAGCTTCTGACTGTTCTCCTGGGTGAATATATGCTCTTTGCAGGAGGTAGTCTTTAATTCTAATGTCAGCCGGATTTTCTGCCACTGAAGGTTGGGTGTCAGGGGAGGTGGAGGAGATTCTGGCCAAGGAGGCTTGTGGATTGGGTGTGTTTACAAGGCTTGTGCTTGTGTCTTTCTAAGAGGCTCATGACTAAATGCCTACATGCACGCATGCTAAGTAACTGCAGTTGTGTCTGACTCTTTGCAACCCTATGGACCTATGGCCCACCAAGCTCCTCTGTCCATGGGCTGTTCCAGGCAAGAATACTGGAGTGGGATGCCATTTTCTCCTCCAGGGGATCTTCTGGTAATAATGTGCATGAAGGAGTGTTTTGGTGTGAGGCTGTAGGGAGTGGTGGGGATTGGGGCATTAGTGGGTGGCCTGTCCTGCCTCCAGTGGCTGGTTGTTTAGCTGACTTTGGCAGCAAATGCCTTGGGGTCTGTGGCTGTCTGAGCTTTTCCTGCCTTGGATTCTACCCACTTAGGTTTTCACTTGCCCCAGAACCCTGAGGGACCTTGCTTCTTAGGGCATCTTCTCCCATCTTCAGTCCAACCGCTGCCTGTTTTTCCAGAGAAGCTGGATGTTTGGTTTCTTATGTGAAACCGTCCAATCTTATAAATGATGGAACTAATTTTTAAAAAATGTAAAACCTTTCTTGCCAAACAAAACATAGCCATGGGCAGATGTGGCTTGTGGGCTGCCAGTTTTTAAGCCTCTGGCTCCAAAAGCTGGAATCCATGAAGCCAGAAGCCATTATGTGTTTGCAGAAAATATCTGTCATTGGTTTATTCAAAGGCTTTTCTGCCTCAGACACTCTTTCCCCAAGATGGAGTGGTGTGGCCTTTGTTCCATGCCTTCCCTTCTGCAAGGGCAAGGATAGATGGATTCCAAGATTCCTGGAGCTGGAATTCCCAGGTCAGCCCAGAAAGCCATCCTGGGCATGATCCTTGACATTGGCTTCCTTCTTGCTTCTCCCCCTGGATGACTTTGCCTGAGCACTTTGGGCTTCCTTGGTGGCTTAGATGGTAAAGAATCTGCCTGCAATGCAGGAAACCTGGGTTGCATCCCTGGGTCAGGAAGATCCCCTGGAGAACAGAATGGCAACCCATTCCAGTATTGTTGCCTGGAGAATCCCATGGACGGAGGAGCCTGGTGAGCTATGGTCCTGGGGTGGCAAAGAGTCAGACACGACTGAACGACTGACACTTGGGTGTAGTCTCACCCATAGCTCTCCTTGGCCGCCAGCACCCAGCCCAGAGCCCAGGGGCCACTGTCGATAAATGCTGACCTGAGCAGTGGATTCATCTGGCCTCACCATAAAGCTCTAGCTCAGAGTCATGTGGGACAGATGGACAGATGGCCATTCTTCTGCCTCAGTTTGCATGTTGGAGGTGTGAGGGGCTGACTAGTCAGCCAGCCGCTCCTCTATATGCAAACCTGGCAGAGGAGGTCCCTGCACGGCTGAGCTGGGACTTGAACCTGCCTCCTGAGCCTCCCAGGTGTCCCTGCCCGTGACGCTGACATGCCCTTCCGTTCAGCTGAGTTTGCCAGACCTCCGCAGTGCACCTACTCAGGGCCAGGCCTTGTAGAAAGCATGGGCAATATGCAGGGACAAGACAGCCGAGCCTCTTTAGGGAACAGACCCCGAGAGCGGAAGCTCCCTGTTCACCAAGCCTTTGCCAAGTGCGACGAGCCCAGAAATGGGAAGTGCGGGTTCCGTGGGAGCACAGGCAGTCGGTGTTGGGCAGGGCTCTGGGGAAGTGACTCTTCAGCTGACACCTCAGTGGAGTCTGGGGATGGGGGTGGGTGGAGTGTTCCAGGAAGAGGGCTCAGCCTGTGGGGAGGAAGGCCTGGAGAGAAGAGCTGAAGGCAGACCAGGCGACAGGAGGCTCGTGTTCTGGGGCGGGCTGGCTTTGCTGTGCCTGTTTGCACATTGTGCTGGGAGGCAGGTGGGGTCACGGCGGGAGAACCCGGGTGCCAAGGTAAAGACTGGAAAGCCATGGGCTGGGGGTGCATGGGCCCATCCATCTCCTACAGCCAGAGCCTCCAGAATCCAGCAGCCCCTCTCTGCACCCCCAGCCCTGACATCCAGGGTTTCTGTCCTGAGGTCTGGATGTTGCTTCAGAGTAGTGAACGCTGTCTCACCCATAAGCTGCCTGCGGAAGTGGACGGCTCTGGGACAGACGGAGCATCCCATCTGGGAAGCCCATGGAGTCCACACCTCCTTCCCGGTCATCACACTCAGCATCCTGACCATTCCTCCCTGCTCCCAGACACTGGGGCTGCGGTCTGAGAGCTTAGGCTGTGGCCCGCCCACGGCCCCCCAGGCTCAGTACAGACAGAGCCGGGAATGCAGCCCGGCTCTCTCTCCAGACCGTCTTGCGGGTCCGGCCGCAGGGAAGTAAAACCAGAATTAAGTTCTGCTTCACTAATTTTAAGATGCAGAGGAGGACATGGCCCGGGGAGAAGTCAGCCCAACTGCATTTCACAATCAGACTCGTCACGTCTGAGCCGGCAGGGAGTTTGTTGACTGTCTGTCTCTACCGTGAACTAAGGCAGTTGCAAGATGGAGGCCGGTCTCACCTTTGCCTCCGTTTAAATTGGACCTGTCCTGGGTGCTGTTTTTGTTCTTATACTGTCATGATCCAGTCAGATGGCTCCATAAGCTCTTACCAACTTACCTGGTACCTTATATTTATTTATCTCCTGTGCAGTTTGGCTTTCCCTTTATCATGAGGGCTCTCTAAAGTTGGCGAGCTTTGTCTGTCTTCTGTCCCAAGCCTAGGATGGTCCCTGGCTCACTGGGTCCTCCCTGATCTCCATTCAGGTCAGCTGACCCCGAGGACCCACGGTGGGCAGGATCCTGGCCTCCCTGCTCACCTTGAGCTGCAGTCCCAGTTTTAGGGGTAGACTTGAGAGACGGGCATGCTGTCTGTCCTGCTGGGGTTTGAATTCTCAGAAACTCCAAACAGTGGACCCATGCTCTGCCTTCACAGCCTTCCCTGGTCTGTGCTTTGCCCCCTGGCAGGCGGGAAAGCAACCCTTTACTTTGGGAGGGTCTCAGCACTCTGTTTATGGTGGGGGGTGCTGGGGCTTTAGGAATTTGGGAGGTGATGCCCCTTCCTGTCTCGGGGTTCCTGAGGGCTGTAACTGCCATGTGTTCCTATTCTGCACAGTTTTCAGAGCCGTTCTCTCCCTTGGCAATTTCTTTATGGTTTGACATTTTTCTATAAAGGGCCTATTCCTGGTGAGTTAGCATGGGAGATACATCTACCTTCCAACATAGAGCGTCATTCATGTCTTTTAAAACCTCTGAAAAAGCTCCAAGAAGGTGTTTGTTCTTTGGCTATCCCTCATTCATTCGTTCATTTTTGCTCATTCATTCATCAGCACATGTATAAAGGGCCTATTTACTATGTGACAGTGATTGAAATGGATACAGCAGCTCCTACAGATTTGTAAAAACCAAACTGAGTGGGGGTGGGGAAGTGGTGGGGGTGGTGCAAGATTTCTAATAATCAAAGCTCTGAGAGCAACTTGCACTGGTATTTAAATGTAACAAACAGTAACTTGCCTTTTTATAGTGGTTTAGAGTTAACCAGAGGGAGGGGTCTATAAAAGAAAAGTGAAGTCGCTCAGTCTTCTCCGACTCTTTGCGACCCCATGGACTGTAGCCCACCAGGTTCCTCTGTCCATGGAATTTTCTAGGCAAGAGTACTGGAGTGGGTTGCCATTTCCTTCTCCAGGGGATATTTGTGTTTATTAATTTTGTTATATTTAACACTAAAACTTGATTCAGGATTTTAGTGTTTGGTGTTCTTATTTAAAGTAACCATAAAGGTCTTCCTAAAAAGACTAACACATCATCTTCTTTATAAAAAAATATATATATTATTTAAAGATTCAAAAGTGCTCCTTATGTGAAGCTCATTCACTTCACAAGTGAATGGAGTATGAAGGTCTCGTTCCCGTCAGCCCTCAGGAGCCTCCAGACTTCCCTCTCTCTGGTTTTGGGCTGTGTCCTTCTGACCTTTGACAAGGACTTGGCTGGGTCCAGGCAGGAGCGGATAGGAGCTCAGCGGCTCATAGTGTGGTCTGGGGCCTGGTGCGGGCCTGGCCTGCATCTCCACCCCGTCCTGGCTCACTTCATCATTCTCCAATATCCTCTACTCCTGTCTTTTCACCATTACTATGAGTTTCTTCTTACTTTATAGCCCTGTTTATGGCATTTTCATTATTAAAACTTTATTGTGTATTGTTCGCCACTGAGCCAAAGAGGATGCTACGATTACATTTTTTTTTTCCTTCTTGGATCATTTTTTAAATTAATTTATTTATTATTTATGGCTGCACTGGGTCTTCCTTGCTACTTGTAGGCTCTCTCTGGTCACAGCAAGTGGGGCTTCTCTCTTGAGCCTGGGTACAGCAGTTGTGGAGCACGGACTTAGTTTCCCAGGGGCATGTGGGATCTTCCCGGACCAGGGATCGAACCTGTGTTCCCCGTATTGGCAGGCGGATTTTTAACCACTGGACCACCAGGGAAGTCCGTGGACTATTTTTCGCTTTTCTTCTTTTTACACTTTCTAGTAGCCTGTGAAATGCTTCTTGTTGTGATGTGGCTCAGGCCTCTCGGCATCTCTGCAGTCTGGGTTCCCCTGGGGGCCCTTCCTAGGGCCCTCAGGCCGCAGCTCCCACCAGATGTTCCCAGGTCTTTCTTTGCTGCCAGTGACCACTCCCTTTGCCCCTCTCCTGCCATCTGGACCCAGGCCCTCACTTGTCCTGAGTCACTTCCTCGTCTTAATGGAGCAAGACCAGTCATAACTTCTTGAGAAAGGGCACAGAGCAGGTAGACCTTTAAAGATCTTATTGAGTGAAAATGTTAATTGTTTTCCTATTTTCCCGCTTCATGGGTAAGTCAGGGCATAAAATTGAATTCCAGGTTAAAACTCATTCAGAACTTTGAAGCCATTGTCCCATTATCTTCCATTTTTGTTACAAATCAGTGTGTTACATGTAAGCTGTTTCATTTTCTTTGCTTTTTCTCTCTGGAATGACATAAGGCCCTCTTTTCATCAGCAGTATTCTGTACAGTCAGAGGCTTGGGAGCGGGGCAAGGTGCATTCATTGTGTGGGACGTTTTCTGGAGCCTTTTCCTGTGGAAATTTGTAGTTCTGGGAAATGTTCTCATATTTTTATTATCATTATTTTTTTTGAAACTTCTTTCCCTCCGTTCTCTCCCAGTGACGGCCCTCCTCCCCTGGACTGAGTCTTTAGTTTCCCCGTCTTCCCCTCCAAGCTTTTCATCTTTGTACCTTTCAGTTCGTACGTTTTCTTTTGGAGATTTCAACTTTATCTTTAAATCTTTCTATGGAGTTTTTTCCGCTTCTGTTTTCTGTAGACTGGGGCCCTCTCGTCCTGGTGGTGGCTTATAAACTGAACATATTTCCCGTGAGCTGGGTGGGGAGAAATTTGCTGCGTGTCTGGATGCGGATTTTCAGTTAATCCTTGTATTCAGTGTGGGGTCTCTTCCTTTCCCTCGTGCCTTTCTCTGTCTGCAAGAGAAGAAAACTCCGGGCTGCGGGGTGGGGGTGGTAGGTGGGTGGGGAGGGAGGAGATGACTGCTCAGGGCTGGGGGTCAGAACGTGGGGGTCTCACGGCTTCTTCCTGCTGCCCTCTTCATCCCTCCCGCCTGGGTTCCCAGATGCCCTTGAGTTCCTGCCATTTGGGGATGCTATTTTGCACCCCCCCCCACCCCCACAAACTTGCAGGGCCTAGGTTTCTTTCTGCTGCTGTCTGCCGTGGCATTCACTGTTCCTCCAGCTGCTTTCCATTTCCTGAGCCCCTTCTCAGAAGTCATCTCAAATTGTTCACTTGACCTTTTCCTTGCCTCAGCCTCTTTCTGAAGCTGATAGTAAGGTAGTGAATGCGTGGCTTGATCTTTGCCTTTTCTTACTGTCCTGTCCCATTGTCCGTCTCTGGCAGAGGGATGGGAACAGCAGGGGAGGGGCTGACGGAGGCCAGGTGAGCAGGACTCAGTGACAGGCAGGGTGCAGGGATGAGTGGGGTGTTAGGGGATCACCACCCCCAGGTTCCTGCAGTGGATACAGGGGGACCCCCCAGGCCAGAAGGGGACCATTCCTTTCCTTGGTTTTAGGTATGAGATGTCTGTGAGATATCTAAGCCCACGATTCTAGACACCAGTTATCTGCATGGTAAGTTGCTTGGGGCAGAGGAATGGACTGGAATCTTGGGAGACCATGTGGTTAGGAAAGTGGGCAGCCTAGGGCCAAACTCAGGAAACCCCAGAATTTGCAGGGGTGGGGGAGACGGGAGCTGGCAAAGGAGACAGAAGCAGTGAGGTATTGGAGAATCCCGAGAGGGTAATGAGGGTGAGCAGGGTGGGGGCCTGGAGAGCGGTCCAGAAGAAGGATGTCGGTGAGCCGGTGGGAGGGCAGGAGCCAGGGACGAGGGAGCAGGTGGAAGGGAGAAAGTGGAGACAGAAAGTGCACTTGTGCTTTCTTTTGAGATGTTTCAGTGAGAAGTCATTAACTACAGGGGCATGTGGAGTAAAAGCTTTTATTTCTCCCAGTGGATAAAGTTAAAGCACACTTACTAATGAGAAAAAGAAGCCAGAACATACAGAGCAGTGCTCCTCCGCACTATGGTCTGCGAGTGCCTTTGCCTTTGTTCTGGGTCGATTTCTCTTTCTGGGGCTGATGATACTCAAGTGAGTTTGCTTCTCCTAAACGTGTACTTGCTGGGAGCGGCATTTGAGTGCTGACGTTGCTCTTGGCTGATGCGCTGCCGTGTTGGGAGGGGAGGAAGGCCCTGGGCAGAGGGGCTAGGGACCACGTCTGGGAGGCAGACCTGGCTACACACGGCTTCTAGCGGGGGTCTTCAGGTTGATGCTGGGAGTCATCACCTGCACCCAGGGGCAATCCTTTTCCAGCACCTTCTGGGGCAGGGTTGGGAGCCGGGTGTGGCTGCTGTCCATGGCAGTGAAGATGCTCTGGTGGAGGCTGGAATGACTGGAGAAGAGTGGCCAGCCATCCTTCCACATCATACCCCAGATCTTAGACCCTGGGGGCCCCCACCAGTGGGGGATGGTCTCACCCTGTCCCGACAGGAGCTAGAATAGGGTTAACCATGCTCTGGAAAATATCCCCAAATAACTCGAGAGACCTGCTTCTCCTTTTTTGTTATGCGTCCTCGGCGTGGACACCAGGCCTTCCTGTGACCAGCTTGTGGTCAGCAGTCTCAGGGTTTCCCTTCTCAGTCACGCTTCCTACCCCAGCCAGATAAGCTCTGCCCATGAAGCTGTTAGCCTGAGCCATCAGCCAGAGATGAGGGTGGCCCGCGTCCAGGCACCTCAGGGACCCTGCACTCTTCGACAGATGCTCGGGGTGGTTGCAGACACACGGTGGGGCTGAGCGGCCCGAGGCCTGTGCACCTACAGGCGTCCCCCACAAACCTGCTTTATGCTCTCCCCCCACCCCTACCTCTAAGCCTCAAGCTACTCATTACACTTCTTCTTTTCAGAACCACCCAGGACAGCCTGGATCCATCTGGAAAATGTGCGTGTGTGTGTGTGTGTGTGTGTGAGTGAATGTTCAAGGGGGAGGGGAGGCCTAGAGCCATTTCTTCTTCTAGGGGCCCTACATGGAGTTTGCTAATCTGACTGGTTAAAAGTCTGCTTTTATGAACTATCGTTGAAACAGGAAGTGGTTTTCCAAAAACGTTCCTTTCTGACAGAATGGAGGTGGTGGGAGGGAGGCTCAGAGCTTCCTGAAATGAGTGGGTCTTGGAGGGGTGGGCGGCCCTGACGCACAGGCCCCCTGGGTCTCCTTAATGGCCTCCTGGCCTGTTCCCCCAACAGCCGTGTTACCTCAAGGCTCCCACCTGGGTGGTCTTCCCGCACTTCCCCCCAAGGTTTTCCTTCTGGGGGATGGGAGACGGGTCAGACCTCCTTCTCATGGGATCGTTTGTCTACTAGTCCCCGGAACCAAAAGAAGTGAAAGGATTGCTTTAGTCCTCCTTTTAGCATCAAGTGTTGAAGTCTTCCGGTGGTTTCTATGAGCCCAAAGGGTTTTCAGAGCCTGGGGTTTCCTAGGCCAAGTCCTGAAGCATGCAGGACCCCGGGTGGGCTATCTAGAGAGAGTGGAGTTTTCCACATAGACCCTGAGAAGCCCCTGACTTCCTGTGCAAATCATAGCTCCGTAGCTCCATTTCCAAGGGTTTTATTGTCTGGCTTCCTCTGTAGGGTGGGCTACTCCTGAGGCTCTAATGTTTGGAGAAACAGCCTTGTGCGGGGTGAGCACAGGAAGTCAGAGAGCAGACAGCCTTCAGGAGATGTCCTGCAGGACCCTCCCATGGAGGCCTGCTGTTGTAGGACAAAGCGTTTGCCATCATTGGAAAAGACCCTGATACTGGGAATGATTGAAGGCAGGAGGAGAAGGGGTTGACAGAGGATGAGATGGTTGGATGGCATCACCGACTCGATGGATGTGAGTCTGAGCAAGCTCCGGGAGTTGGTGATAGACAGGGAAGCCTGGCGTGCTGCAGTCCATGGGGTCGCAAAGAGTCAGACATGACTGAACGATTGAACAACACGTTCCTGCACCGGTCACTGCTGGGTTTTGGTGCAGCTTGAGTGCAGGTGTGCATACCTTTTCCAACCCCACTGACAAGCCCTCCCAGGGCAGTGCCTATTTAGGGCTGATGCCTTCTGGCCTGACTGCACTTGGGGTTCAGGGCAGGCGGCAGTGTTCTATCTCTTGCTAACGCTCATCTCTAGTTCTGGGAAAACAACCCCCAGTCCTGCAGGGCTGACAGTGCATCACCGGGGGCAGGGAGGGGGCAGATAATGTATGTCACAGGTGTGAAACTGAGCAGAAACACAAGGCTCGGGAGTCAAATCGTCCCATGTCTCTCTGCAGGCTTCATGGATAAGCCATATCACCCCTCCTGACCTCTGTGTCCCCATCACGGACATGGCAGCAACAGGAAGATGGCACTTTGCTGGACTCCTAAGGGATTAAGGAAATTGGACCATAGATGTAAAATGCCTAGCTTGTGTTTGGCACTTAGTAGGGGCTTGATCACTGGCTGGGATATGTGTTCATGGTTTAACTTGATTTTTTTGGTATTGTGGTAAAATAAAAGGGGCTTCCCTGGTGGCTCGGTGGTAAAGAATCTGCCTGCCAGTGGCTGTAAAGAATCCATGGCCTCTTGGGTGGTTCTCCCCATTTCTCCCTCCTCAAGCTAACCACTTATCTATCTCTGTCTCTGTGGAATTGCCTAAATATTTCATATGAATAGAATCATGTAACATGTAGCCTTTCATGTCTCGTTTCCTTCACTGAGCATAATGCTTTCAGGGTTCATTAATGTTGCAGAATGTGTCAGTCCATTCCTTTTTATGGCTGAATAATGTTCTCATGGGGCTTCCCTGGTGGCTCAGTGGTAAAGAATCTGCCTGCCAAGACAGGAGAGGCAAATTCAATCTCTGGGTTGGGGAGATCCCTTGAAGAAGGAAATGGCAGCCCACTCCAGTATTCTTACCAGGATAATCCCGTGGATAGAAGAGCCTGGCAGGATACAGTCCATAGGGTTGCAAAGAGTTGGACATGACTGAATGACTGAGCACACCCATGGTAAAACAGACATACATTTTACCATGCTAACCATTTTTATTCTGAGGGAGATCAGCCCTGGGATTTCTTTGGAAGGAATGATGCTAAAGCTGAAACTCCAGTATTTTGGCCACCTCATGCAAAGAGTTGACTCATTGGAAAAGACTCTGATGCTGGGAGGGATTGGGGGCAGGAGGAGAAGGGGACGACAGAGGATGAGATGGCTGGATGGCATCACTGACTCGATGGACGTGAGTCTGAGTGAACTCCGGGAGTTGGTGATGGACAGGGAGTCCTGGCGTGCTGCGATTCATGGGGTCGCAAAGAGTCGGACACAACTGAGCGACTGAACTGAACTGAACCATTTTTAGGGCTCTCATGTTTACCATTTTAACCATTTTAAAGTTCAGCGGCATTGAATACATTCACGGTATTACACGGCTGTCACCACTGTCTAGTTCTAGAACTTGTTTATCACTGCAAACAAAGCCCTTAGTCGTTAAGCAGTCACTCCCTGTTTCCCCCTCCCCGAGCCAAGCACTTATCTCTCTGTCTCTATGGAGTTGCCTATTCTAAATATTTCATATGAATAGAATCATGTAACATGTAGCCTTTCATGTCTGACTTCCTTCACTGAGCATAATGCTTTCAAGGCTCATCGATGTTGCCGAATGTGTCAGTCCTTCACTCCTTTTTATGGCTGAATAACGTTCTCACGGGGCTTCCCTGGTGGTTCAGTGTGAAGAATCTGCCTGCCCGTGCAGGAGATGCAGATTCAATCCTTGGGTGGGGACGACGCCCTGGAGAAGGAAACGGCAACCCACTCCAGTATTCTTGCCTGGAAAGTCCCATGGACAGAGGAGCCTGGCCGGCTACAGTCCATGGGGTCACAAAGAATTGGACACGACTGAGTGACTAAACAACAACAACAAAGTTTTCTCCTGAAGCCTTAATTTGGAGAATTCCCAGCATGGTGGTGAATGCTACTGAATGTCCCGCACTCTGGGCTGGGATTCTTCCTGTCCTCATTTCGGAATGAATAGTGTAGATTTTGAGGCAAGTGATGTGGCCACAGATGCATTGAAGGGGAGGGGAAGGGGCAGGGCGACCATGAGCCTCCCGCCCCCCTGACCCCCTCATTCAGCTTAGCTCTGGAGCCACAGCCAGATCCCCAACGGCTCTTCCAGCAGTGGTTCCTTCTGGGCTCCAGCTGGCAAGGGCTGTGCTCGCAGATAACAGACAGGCTCTCCATGTCTTCCGGCAGATGCAGGAAAAGGCAAAGGAGATCTACATGACCTTTCTGTCCAGCAAGGCCTCGTCCCAAGTCAACGTCGAGGGCCAATCCCGCCTCAATGAGAAGATCCTGGAGGAACCGCATCCTCTGATGTTCCAGAAGCTTCAGGACCAGGTAACCTGACTTCCCCAGCTGCACCTTGATGGCAAAACTGACATTTCTGCCGCGCCTCGGTTTGGACGAATTCAGTTAAAACTAAATACTGAGCACCCTAGAAGCAGTCCCATCCATCTGGGTGGCCTGGGGCACATGAAGGGGGCGTGGTTGGTGAAAGAGACAGGCTGGCCTGCCAGGCCCAGGATTTGACCTGTCGTATCCGCCCTCAGGCCTCTTTACTCTTGGTCTACTCACACTTTGAGCAGGGTTGTCAGATTAGAAGGGAGGCTGGAGCTATTTGAGGCACCCACACTGAGGAAGCAACGTGTGATAACTGCTAAAGGGGGGAGCAGCCAGAGCAAGCACAAGACCCGAAGTGGCAGGGAAACTGAGGCTTTTGTAAAAATATCCAAATCTCACCACCTACTTCAGTTGGCTCGTGGTCCACTTTGTCAAGGTAGTCCACTTAATGCAGGAAAAGTTAGGTTTAAAAAATGGACTTCAAAGGGATAAACTTTAGTTTTCTGGCGAATTGTCATATGAGGAATGCCAGCAATAAAATAGGCAACAGGCTGAAACTGTACTGCAGAGGTTTTTTTCGGATATGTGTTTGCAGATGTGACTATTCATAGCAGGTCCTGTTCTTGTGAAACGTTATATACACACCCGTGGACCCTGGAACACTGACAGATTGCTAACTTCTGCTGGCCCTGTTCTTACTGGGAAAGCAAAGGCCTTCTTTGGCACCCAGGTGGAGACTAGCTCTTAGCTTAATTTAGCAATCCTCCACCATGAGCAAGGCCAGAGCCACCTGGAGGGCTCGTTAAAATAGAAACTGGGCTCCACCCCCAGAGTTAACTAGCAGATTTGATGGTTTCCAGGTGAGTTGAGATCTTACTCTCCTAGCAAACCCCTAGGTGATGTTGACACTGCAGGTTCTGAGACTACACTTTGGAAACCACTGGTCCACAGCATCAGTTGGCCTTTTTTTTTTTTTTTTGATCAGCTGGAGTGTGCACAGAACCCAGAGCATGTCCCAGCTTCCAGAAAGCTTCATCTGCTCAACATCAGATAGAAAACAAATAGGTAGAAATTACAATGTTTTCCAGTTGATACAGTGGCAAATGCAAATTCCACATGAATTCGACCTCAAATTTGGGTGTCGAAGGGACTCTATAGTTAGCATGAGAGACTTGTTGAGGGCCTCCTGGAGGTGGTGGTGTTGAGCGGATGGGAGGGATGCCATGGACATGGGCTTGTGGAGGGAAAGGAAGGCAGGGTTAAAGGCAGTGCTTGTGGTGGGAGCCACATGGAGGTCTCCGCTTCGCCCAGACCTCAGAATCATTTACAAGCTTCCTAGGGTACTGTGAAGGGATGCCAGGGTGAGACCCTGCAGGCGACCAGGGTGAGATGCCAGGGTGACACCCCTGTGTTCTAGGTATTCTCCATAAGAACAATATCCACGCTTCAGGGGCGCCTTTCTGTGCCCCCTTGGCATGTATCATCTCATTTAATCTCCCGGTGAGGAGTTGTTCTCCCATTTTGATGATGAGAAAAGCAAGGTTCAGGGGGACTACGTGGTTTGTTAGCACAGAGTCCCACAGGTCTAGGACATGCTGGAGGCCAATGCACCTGCCTTCAAAGACTGTACTCTGGGTGCTTCCCTGGCAGTGCAGTGGTTAAGACTCTGTGCTTGCATTGCACAGGGCTCAGGATCGATCCCTGGTCAGGAAAGTTCCACACAGCGTGAGGTGTGATCAAAGGGAAAAAAATAAGACTGTACTCTGGACTCACACAGCCCCTCACAGCTCCTCAAAGCCCCAGGAGCTGGAGCAGAGGGGTTACCATGTGAATACAGCCCTTTTCCGGGACTGCAGAAGCCAAGGCAGCAGCAAGGAATGAGGTGGGCTGCTGTCACCTCGGTCTCCCAAAGACCCTGCTCTCCTGTGAGAGTTAGGCCTGCAACGAATCTCAGAAAGGAGCTGGACTGCTGGGACCAGGGCACCCCCATTGGATTCAGACCTCGGGAGGTTTAGCTGGTGCAGAATGGAGGAAATACAAGGGACCGAGGATGATGTTTTTAAGTGACAAAAATATTTTAATTTGTTTTTTGGCCACACCATGCAGCATGTGGGATCTTAGTTCCCTGCCCAGGGATTGAACCCATGCCCACCTCTAGTGGAAGACTGGAGTCTTAGCCCCTGGACCACCAGGAAAGTCCCAAAAACATTTAAAAAATAATTTTTGTTAAAAAAAATCTTTCATCTGGCTACCTAGAAAAATTATATGGACTCAACAAAAGAAACTTGAAAAACCAAAATATAAAAATGAGAAAATTCGTAATTTTATACTTGGAGTGAATCACTAAGTAACATCTAATGTCTAGACTTTCCATCATTTTTTTCCTGTAAATATGCATGTGTACACACATCTAACAGATGTGGCACAATGCAGTTCAAACTGCTTCCTGTAAAGAAAGTACTTTTATATCCTGTTGTTGAACGTCATTTACTTGAGGAGGAGAGAGAGGTGCTAACTGTCTTCCTTGGGCATAACTGGATGGAAGCAAGGTACTTGGAGGGGCTTCCCTAAATGGCTCAATGGTAAGGAATCCAGAGCTGCAGGAGACGTGGGTTCAATCCCTGTGTTGGGAAGATCCCCTGGAGGAGAAAATGGCAACCCACTCCAGTATTGTTGCCTGGGAAATCCCATGGACAGAGGAGCTTGGTGGGCTACAGCCCAAAGGGTCACAAAGAGTGGGACATGACTGAGCAACCGAGCACAGCACAGGGTGCTTGGAATCTGAGTTGATTCCATAGTGAGTCCCTGTGAAGGCCTCTGGGTTCTGTTTCACTTCAGAAAACTCTTGTCTCTCAGGGGCCTTGCTGCTGCTACTGCTGCTAAGTTGCTTCAGTCGTGTCCGACTCTGTGCAACCCCAGAGACGGCAGCCCACTAGGCTCCCCCATCCCTGGGATTCTCCAGGCAAGAACACTGGAGTGGGTTGCCATTTCCTTCTCCAATGCATGAAAGTGAAAAGTGAAAGTGAAGTCGCTCAGTTGTGCCTGACTCTTAGTGACCCCATGGACTGCAGCCTACCAGGCTCCTTCGTCCATGGGATTTTCCAGGCAAAAGTACTGGAGTGGGTTGCCATTACCTTCTCCCAGGGGCCTTGCTGGTAACCATCAAAATGCATGCTCAGCACAGTTTGTGGTTCTTTGCTCCCCAAGGCCCCCACAAGAGCCCTGTTTTCCTAAGGAGAATGAAGCAGAGGAGAGCTTGTTTGGAACCACAAGACTTCAGAGAACTTAAAAACCCTCCTCAGCAGCTCTGACTTCATTCAGCCAGGCTCTTCTGTCCATGGAATTCTCCAGGCAAGAGAGTACTGGAGTGGGTTGCCATTTCCTTCTCCAGGGGATCTTCCCGACCCAGGGATCAAACCCAGGTCTCCTGCATTGCAGGCAGATTCTTTACCAACTAAACCACTAGGGAAGCCTTGATTTCCTTCAGCACCACTTGGTTTTATGGCTGAGCTTTCTGAGCAGGCTGCTTTCAGCACTAGCTCACCAGGAAAGCTTTAGGGAACCTTAACCCCTCCCCGTGCTGGACAGTGCTCCAAGCCCTGGAGGCTGCTATTAGGGCAGCATGGACTTTGGGGCACAGCTGAAGCCTAGAAGGATGGGAAAATCTTCCCTGAGCATCAGATGAGATGACTTGACATCCATGAATCTCATTTAAAGGAGAGCTTCTTGGGTCTTTGCTCAGGTCCTATTGATTCTTGGTTTACACACAGTTCTAACACATTTTGGTTTTTTTCAGTTCACAGCCTATTTGAAGTGCTGGTAGAGGCTGTGGAGTGAGGAGCTGCAAGAAGCAATGGCTAACAGCCAAGGAGGAGGCAGAAAAACGATACTAAAAACACAAAACATAGCACAGTGATAGGGAACCACCAAGTGTGGGGGACCACAGTCCCACACACCACACTGGGGGCATCCCAGTACTGCAGGATGGTGGTGCAGTTAGTGATCCTAAAATGTCAAGCAAAACTTACACTGTGGTCAGCATAGTCACTGTAGAGTGTGTTCGATGTTTTAATAAGAATTGCATACTTAGTAAAATGGTATCTTAAGAGAAGTGTGGAAGCTTAAAACTTTGTTATTGAGAAAATTCGTCATTGGAGAGATTGTTCTCTGATTTGATTTTGCTCTGCTGATGGGGCCCAGCTGTGTTACCGAGCACGTGCTGGTAAGGCCAGGAGAGGCAAGAGTAGTACTGGGAGCATCCTTGGGAACTTCAGCCTATAGTCAAAGGCTGTTGTTGGATAAAGTTAAGTTTCAGGAAGCTGGAATGGGGAGGAGATGATCTTACAAAGAGTTGATTTCTTCAATGAATCACAATTCACTGCAGCGACTTTTTAATCTTCAAAATTCCCCTGGGGGACTTCCCTGGTGGTGCAGTGGTTAAGACTTCACCTTCCAAAAAAGGGGTGCAGGTTTGACCCCTGGTCAGGGAGCTAAGATCTCACATGCCTAGGGACCAAAAAAACAAAATATTAAAAAAAAACACACACACACAAAAAGACCCCAGAAGCAATATTGTAACAAGTTCAATAAAGACTTTAAAAATGGTCCACATTAAAAAAAAAAAAAAATTTCCCCTGGGAGGTCTATTTCGGTTCTAGTTGGTTTGCTGGTGTGAAGTTTTTTTTTTTTTTTTCATTCCTTTATGCTATTAATATTGGTGGGGGGCCTACTATGTACCAGGCACTGTGCTTGGAACTGCGAGTGCAGTGAGGAAATCAGCATCTGATTAACCACGAGGATAGGAAATACAACAGGCAATGGGACTAAGAGTGACCGAGGGGGTCTAGTGATCAGGGAGTATTCCTTGAAGATCCGAGTGGCAGAAGGGGGAGCCAGGTGAGAAGCCCGGGGCAGGACCTTCCAGCAAGAGCCAGTGGCATAAGCAAAGGCCCTGGGGTAGGAATCCACTGGGTGTGTTGGAAGAGGTCAGTGTGGCTGGAGGGGAAGGAGGGAGATAGAAGACATTAAGTTGGGAGGGACTGGCTGGAGTTAGGCCCTGAGGGAACCAGTTTAATTTCAATGGTGACTATGTGCCAGCTGGGCTCATAAGGTTTGGTCCTCTTGAAAGCCAGGCCCCTTGGCTCTGACCCCTGATGCCAGCTGCTTCCGTCCTTCATCAGGGTTGGGGGGCGGGGTTGGGCAGCAAGGGAATGCAGATGACTCAGTGCAGAGCCATCTCTGCTACTAGAAAGTCAGTTGCGCACCCACAGTCTCCTGACCATGGCTCATCTCTGTACCCAACGGCCTGACTCCCTGCCGCCTCGCTCCCCACTCCCTGCCCATCACTTGCTGGACACCGAGCTCACACTCATGTCATCATCACTGTATGTTAGGTTAGGCAGGAGGGGAAGTGCGAGCTTATGATCCAGGACGGCCTCCATCCCCCGCCCCCCAACTGGGTCCTGCTTCCTGGTGTGGCTTCTGTGGCCTCATCGGTAACTCAGGGCTCTCGGCAAACATGGCTGCCTCTCCAGGCTCCGCCGCAAGGCAGTCCACGAGCCTTCAAGGACCCGTGTTAAAAAGCCGCTCCCAGATGGCCACAACCTTGTGCCCTTAGACCCGACATGTCTCTCTTTTCTTTGATGTGAGCATTTAGCAGCTGTGAAACTTTGGGCAAGATGCCATCCTTCTCTGAGCTTCAGTTTCCTCGTTTGTGAAATGAGGATTATGATAAGGCAGTTGTGAGGATGAAACGCACTCGTGTCTGTGAAGTGCTAACCTAGTGCAGAGGCTGGCATGCAGTCCGTAAGTGTTAACTGCCTAAGTGTTAACCATGCGTGTGTCCTTTAAATTGCCTTCAGCAGCAGTTCTTAACTGGGGGTGGTTTTGCCCCTCTGGGAATGGGCAGTGTCTGGAGACATTTTTGGTTGTCACAAGTGGAGTGGGCGTGCTCCTGGCACCTAACGGGTAGAGGCCAGGATGCTGTGAGACACTCTGCAGTGCACAGGGCAGACCCCCACCCCCCACCCCCGATGCAGATGTATCCGGTTCAAAATGTCAGTGGTGCTGAGGTGGAGCAAAGTATTGAAAGTAATAGTCACTCAGTCATGACCAACCCTGTGTGACCCCATGGACTGTAGCCTGCCAGGCTCCTCTGTCCATGGGATTCTCCAGACAAGAATACTGGAGTGGGTAGCCATTCCCTTCTCCAGAGGATCTTCCCAACCGAGGGATCGAATCTGGGTCTCCTGTTTTGCAGGTAGATTCTTTACCATCTGAGCCACCAGAGAAGCAGAAATCCTGGCTTAGAGTGGCTTTCAGAAATGTAGCAGAATTCATGTGGCTCTCACTGAGCCTCAGGACACCCCCTTTTTAAAAAAAGCACCAAATAATGTATATGGCAATTTTCTACACTTTGGTGAGTCCCGGGAAAACACTCAAGCTGCACTTCTTCACAGTTTACACAGTGCCTCCGTGTGTGCATCTCATCCGACTCTCAAGTGGTCTTGGGGAAGGTGGGACCTGGCACCTCAGTTTACGGGAGAAAGTTCCCTAGAGGGGGAGGTGATCTGGCTAGCCCGAGCTCCCAGACCTGGAAGAGGGGGAAGGGGGCAAGAACCCAGTGCTTCTGGTTCAGCTGGACTCTTGCTGCCACACGGTTGCCCTGTGAGGTCTGAGCTCCATGGGAAGCCGTGGTGTTTATTCTCACTGTTCCCTTTCTGGTCTCTGCCGCCTTCTTCCCTTCCTGGGGGCTGGTACGGCGGCATGGTCTTTGGCATTCAAAGACCAACCAACACGCTTACTTTCTTCTCTTTTCTCCCCCTTGGCCTTCCTTGCTCAGTCGTCCTCTCCTATACTTCCAGCCCTGGCTAATTCTAGAACTAGCCTCCCAGTGCCTCCCAGCAGTCACTGAGGCACTGAGAATCACCTACAACCTAAAGAGATCAGACTGGTCATAGCAGCCTAACGTGCTTTTCTTTATACGAGAAGTGACGGTGCCTGTCTGTGCTGGCCCTGACAGCTAGGTGTCCTGCTCGCCCACTTGGCCGGAGCTCCAGGGAGGAAGGCCAGCAGAGGAACCCGTTAAGCCACCGCTAGCCACGAGCACATCCTGTTACTGGCTCACCCAGGATTCTGGACAAGTCAATTTTGTTTTTGGCTGCACCCCACACAGCCTGTGGAATCCTAGTTCCCCGACTAGGGATCAAACCCATGCCCCCTGTAGTGGAAGCTTGGAGTCTTAACCACTAGAGCACCAGGGAAGTCCCCTGGACAAGTTAATTTTTTAAGTTATTTTTAATTGCAAAAAAAAAAAAAAAAGCAAGAGCTGACTCATTGGAAAAGACCCTGATGCTGGGAAAAATTGAAGACGAGAAGAGGGTGACAGAGGATGAGATGGTTGGATGGTATCATCGACTCAATGGACATGAGTTTGAGAAAACTCAGGGAGATAGTAAAGGACAGGGAAGCCTGGCGTGCTGCAGTCCATGGGATCACAAAGAGCTGGACACGACTGAGCGACTGAACAACAATTGTTAAATTACTATGTGCGTTGTTAAGATTAAAAGGAGAAAGTGACAGCATCCAGAAGATGACATGAAAGGCTAAACTCCCCCAGTTCCTGCCTCTTCGTTCTCACTTTCTGCCTCATGTTGTGTATCCCTCCAGACCCTGAACGTTTGAAAATGGAGCACTTTGAAATCTGCTCAGTGACTTGAGGTTGTGACAGATGAAAGATTTAGAACAGAATTGTGCTCCACAAGTTTCTGGGCACCCGTTTACACGCCTGTCTTGCTCTGAAGCTTCTGGGTTGAATTCCACAGTGTAGAATGATGGGTTCCCTAGGACAGCAAAGAGATTGGAGAAGAGGGAAGGTCCTTGCTCATGAGACCATGAAAGAGATGGCTGCAAGTTTGAGGGGGCAGGGGTGCTCTTTCTCCTTCCACAAATCGTAGGAACCCCAATGCCTACACTTACGGCAGATTTTGAGGCTTTCCAGGAGGCCCTCAGGCTTCAGGGTTGATGCATGCTAGGTCTGGTCTGGGGAGGACAGAGTGGAGGCAGGTTTTTTCCACTGAAAAGGAAGTCCTCAACCTCTGATGTTTAAAAAAAAAAAAAAAGACTTCAGTGAGATGTCAATGCTCCCAGCCACATCCTTGACAGAGAAAGGAACCAAGCACCAGACCTCTTCTTTTTTTTTTTTTCAGCAGTGTCGTTTCTTTGAATTTCCCCAGACCCCAAGAAGTAAGAATCGCTTCCTTTGTCGACCTCAGTAAGAAGGGCTAGAGCAGCTGGTAGTCTGTGATAGTGGCTGGAGCAGGGGTTCCTGGGCACCTCAGTCTTGGTGCCAGCTGACCTTTGCTCCCAAAGATCAAGCCCAGTCCAGAAAATGGCATGTTCCAACGGGCACAGCCAGAAAGAGCAGTTTGTGGGTTTCCACTCAAATGCAAGGAGCGTTGGATCCTGGCGTTTGCCACAGCCCTTTGGCTTCTGAGGGTGGGGCAGGAAGGACAGCGTTTGAAATACCTTTTTTTTTTTTTTTTAAACAACTTTAAAATAGTGTTTAAGGGAAGAAGGGGGGAGGGGTACCAGTATAGCTCTGAACTCTCTCCATGATGGCAAAAGGCAAGGATAAAACACCTTCACCCCACATAGAAAGTGTGTCATTTCGGCTTTGGATTTGAGGATTAGGGACTTCAGGAACAAGTGGATGGCCACCTCCTCCCTACCCCAGTCCCCGTGGGCCTGCAAGGGGATTTCACCTGGGACAGGGGCCACTGTCTCCATCCGTGTTCGGCCTCTCTCTGGAGTTCTGACCTCACCCGAGCACGTGGTCCACCTCTAAGGGGGCCCGTTCCAGAAGCAGGAGCAACATCCAGTGATGGAACCTTCTCTGTGGCCTTCCCCGGGGCTTTGGGACAGAGGCCGACCTGAGCTTTGTCTCCTTTCCCGCTCTCCGCCAGCTGCCCTCAGCCTCCTCTCCCATCCCCCCTTCACCAGAGGGGAAGGTGGTCTTTGACCCAGCGGCGGGGGTGTCCCCAGCTGTGCCCCTGCCCCAGGAGCCTCTACAGCACCCAGATGATCCTTGCATGAGGGCTGGCTCTCTCCACACTTTGCATCTATTTGCGTCGTGTGAAAGTTTGTCTGTGGTCTACGTGTGCAATTACATCCTAGAACTGCAATTTGTGGATACTTGTGCACTTTTGCAGTCATTTTCACATCAAAACTAAATCAAGTGCTTGAAGCAAATATGAAATCCCATTAATAAAATTTTCTGTTGCAGGAAAGGTTTCATGTTTTTTCCTCTTGGTACCCAGTTGAAATTACATTGGTGGAAGGCTTTGCAGTGTATGTGTTTAGTTTAGGTCTTTAATGTCCTTGTGTTTTTTGTTTTTTGGGGGGGACCATGTTGCATGCGGGGTCTCAGCTCCCCACCAGACCAGGGGTGGAACTCATGCCCCTTGCAGTGGAAATGCAGAGTCCAAATCACTGGACTGCCGTCTTGTCTTCTAAGATGGGTTAGAAGATTTATTAGGCTAGCAATGTACTTGATTGAAACAGGGATGACGCTTCCACGGAAGGGCCCTCAAAGCTGGTTAAGCGTCTCATTCTCTACACGACTGAGTGTGTGTCCGTGAGGGAATCCTTTCCAGAGCAGCAGACAAAACAGTCTCAAATCACAGCCCCTCATGGGTATTTTCCGTCACGGAAAGGCAAATCCTAATTAGTTGCGCTGTCTGGGGTCTGGGGAGGGTGGGGCACCTTGCTGTGTATCAACCTTGAGTTGGGGGCCCTCACAGCAGGAAGCCTCCCTTCTTGATTTTCACTCAAGTCCCACCTCCGGCAGACTAAGGGTTGAATCCCAAGGCCAAGACACTAAGCGATTTACAGTCCTGGTATGTAGCTCCCAGATGTGGGGCTGCTGAAATCTGAAACCTGGACGGACACAGCTATGTTGGCAAAAAAAAAAAAAAAAGGTACAAATGCAACTTTGCTGCCCACTTGGGTTTTCTGCTTGGCCGGCTCCCTGTCTCCCCCAAAGGCTGTCTGCGTTAGTTAGAGCGCTGCTCCCCTGGTCTATGGCCCACTGCCCACAGTCCCAGCCCACCTGGGTCTCTACCTTCTTCTTTCGCTTCCCTGCAGACAACTTGAGGTGCATGGTCAGGCTGATGACCACAGTCCAGCCCTGGTGAGTCCAGTTCTCCCATCAGAGAGTCCTGGTTTTGTGGAGCCTTCTGGAACCCCTAAGGGCCATCTCATTTTCTGCGCTCAAGCAGGAGTGAGGTGAAGTCAATAATTTACCTGTGTTCATTTCCAAGAGCTGTCGTAACAGATGATTGCAAACTAAGTGGCTTAAAAAAATAGGTGTTTTTTTTTTTTTCTCTCTCTCACAGCTCAGGAGGCCAGAAGCCTGAAACCTGAGTGTCAGGCAGGGCCGTGGTCCCTCTGAAAGTTGGATGGGAGATTCTCTTCTTATCTCTTCCAGCTCCTGGTGGCTCCTGGCAATCCTTGGTTTCCCTGGCTTATAGCTGCATCCCTCCAGCCTCTGTCTTTGCATGGGCTTCTTCTGGTTGTATGTCTCTCTGTGTGCTCTTTTTTTCTTATAAGGACATCACTCTTTGGATTTTTAGTGAAATGAAAAGTTGCTCAATTGTGTCTGACTCTTTGCTACCTCATGGACTGTAGCCCTCCAGGCAAGGATACTGGAGTGGGTTCCCATGCCCTCCTCCAGGGGATCTTCCCAATCTAGGGATTGAACTCAGGTCTCTTGTACTGGAGGCAAATGCTCTACTGTCTGAGCCACAGAGAAAGCTCCCTTTGATTTAGGGCCCATCCTAAACCAGGATGACGTCATCCTGACATTCTCAGCTAACCCTATTCCCAAATAAAGTCACATTCTGAGGTTCCAGGTGGATGTCAATTTGGGGGACACGTTGTTCAACCTCTTCTACTGACCTTTGGGGATGTTTATTTCCCACTTAAATACACAAGCTAACACATTAGAGAATGTATTTGAGGTCACTGTTTTCAGTTTTAGTGAACTTTAAACATTCAGTGTTCAGTCACTTGACACTCATGTTCATTTTTCCATGTTAAACTCTTCTCACAATCTTTTAGTGACCACCTTTCACTCTGACATACGAGTGGTGGGATGGCCCGAAGGTAGGCGTGTGGGCTTGAGAGCTGGACGGCCAGTGTTTGCATCCTGCCGGCCTCTTTTGCTCACTGTCACAGACTGAATTGTGTCCCCCCCTCAAATTCAGATGTCAGACTCCTACGCTCCTGGACCTCAGAGTGTGACTAGTTGGAGATGGGAGTCTTCAAAGAGGTGATGAAATGAGGTCCTTGGGGTGGGTCCTAATTCAGTCTGACCAGTGTCCTTATAAGGAGAGGAGATTAGGACATAAACACACACAGAGGAGAGACCAGATGAAGACGCTGGGGAAGACGGCCACCTACAAGCCAAGACAGAGTCCTCGGGAGAAACCAGCCCTACAGTCACCTTGATCTTGGACCTCCAACCTTCAGAGCCCTGGGAAAGGAAATTTCTGCTTTTCAAGTCACCCAGTTGTTGGTACTCATCATGGCAGCTGAGCGGACAATGTACCGGCCACTGGGGCAAAGCAACAAACCTCCTGGGCCAGGTTCTTTCCCTTGTGTGTTCGGGTCCTCAGGGGTTCAGTGGAGATCAGAGAGGCCGCCCCAAGCGCTGCTTGGCATGTGGTTTGAAGGCGCTCTCACTGGGATTGGTGCACCTGGAATTGTTTCACCAGCCCTTCTGTCGTTGCTCAGTGGATGGGCCCCATTCATTCACTGGGTGAACCTCCATCATGACCATGTGCCCTGTGATGAAGGCTGCTGTGGTCAGCAGCGGGGTACCTGGTCTTTGGTCACTTCTTGAAAGAGATTTTTAGGATATTCTCTAAGTCATCATTGTGGACTACCCATGAGGGGCCCTGGGTTGAAGCTGCCTATAGCCATGAACTCCAAGGCCAGTGCCCAGGAGACCCTTTGCTGGTAGCAGTGAAGACCCCGTCAGAGACCCCAGGCAGTTCCTATCCCCAGAAAATGAGGCTCTTGATAGCCACATCCCTTTCCTTCACATCTGTCCCGGTCTGATGCCTCCAGCTGCTACCCGGTGACTCGGTTTCACCAGGAGGCAGGCGAGGGCTCCTGAAGAGGGAAACCCCAGCCCGAGGGCCTCCACGGGCACCTCACACCCGCCCACGGCAGGGAGTGGTCCTTGCGCTCTTGTTAAATAGTTTGTAGCCCCCTCCCCCCTGAGCTTGCTGGCTCCAAGTGTGTCGAAGGGAGAGCCAAGCATCTCCAGGAGGTTGAGCCCCACTGCTGGAACCACCTCCCTTCCCCCACCACCTCGGGCCCAGCGCCTCCAGCCCCGGCCTTTCTTCTTTTTTTTCTCGAAGAGCCGCAGCAGGCAAACAGGATGCGCCACTCCCACACGCAGAGACTCAGACGAGACACTTGGGTCGAACCGCATCCTGCTGGTGGTGCTGGGTTCCATCTGCTGCGGGCCTGGTTGGGAGGAGGGGGTGGGGGCTTGGTTCCCCGGGTCAGGGGCACTCACGAGCCTGGTTTCATTAGTCAGACTTCGAGCATCATTTCAAACAGTGAACTGGACGGGCATCTCAAAGTCCCCTGTGGAGGTTCTTGTGCCTGGAAGGGCTGAATAATGCAGGTGGTGATGAGGGATGGTAACACACCCGCACGGCATGCTACTGGCATTTCGAATCTCCTGCCTCACCCCTGCCTATGATTTTTGGATTTTCTGGGAGGTTTTTGGCTTTAATGAATACTTTCTCCGAACCTTATCGAAGCAGTCTAAGATGACAAGATTGCTACAAAATAGAGGCCCACTCTGGAGAGGTGCAAGGTAAGGGTCTTTGGAGGCATGAGCCTTCTGAGCAGGTTGACCAGACTGGAAGGGCACTCACAGAAGGGCAAACAGCAGTTCAAGAGTTTTAGGAAAACCCAAACCCTGGCTGAGAGCAAAACGATGTAGGCGGTCCTCCTGTGATTGGAGCCATCTTGGGAAAACAAAGGTGTAAAGCCCAAGTTCCAGTTCTCCCAGCCCCCAGCCAGATGTTCCGAGTCTGTGGACACCGTCAGGTGTTTCATTTGCAAAGCATTTATGTGCCTGTGGTGAGAGGGCAGATTTTAAAGATGTTTTACCACCCACTTGGTGACCCTGCCTGGCAGCGAGCGTCTTTCTAGACGTCCCTGGAACTTTCTGCTTGTCGAGCCCATGGCGGTGCAGTCATTGAAAGTGCCAGGTTGCGTGGTGTGAATTTTCAGTTTGCGCAATGTCCCGAGAGTTCAGTGGGAAGGTCTGAGATGGAGAGAAACTTCTCAAAATAAGAGACTGTCCTTCGACAGCCAGAAAGTGCTTCCTTTCGTTTCCCCTGTTCCCACCCCTTGGCAGGGCAAGGGAGGACTGCGGCAAAGCATGGGGAGGTGCTGGGGGAGGAGGATGTTGGGAACAGGGACTCTGGCTGAGAAGGGGGAACTCTTTGTGAACTTGGGGTGCAGCAGGCGGCAGTCCTCTAATCCGTCGGGGGTCCTCCCCTCGCAGCTGGCAAGTGGGCATTAGAATGACTGCTTTCCCAGAGAGGCGCTCCTGGGCCTATGTGAGCGAGCAGGTGTCTGCGTCCTGCAGCTGACAGCTATTTTCTTTAATTAGGGCCTGTTCCCAAAGCCCCTCCTGCCTGAGCTTGTCATTCCACTTCTCTGCCCTGCACTGAATAAGCCCCATTTTGTTTCTTGGTGTAATAATAGGTTTGAGTAAGACCTTGGTTGCCAGACTTCCGGGGGTCTAAATATTGGCATTGTCTGATATGATAGTGGCCTTTATTTCATCGTCTCTACAGATATGCCTTCTCTTCTGCTACCTCAAGTTCCTGGAGACCCACATCCCTGTAATATCTAACCCGAATACAGTGGTAATTCTATTTTTTTTTTAAATGGTGATTCTTAAAGTACCTCTTGATCCAAGGGTATGCATCAATGCTGTGTGAATCTAGACTTCCGTGAAAAATACAGATTTGCTTGTGCTCTTTAAGCTCTTATATTCCATTGAGATAATTTCATAATGACCCTAAACATCCAGGAAATCTGCCTGGTCTACCGCAAGACTTACTTCAGCTTTCCTTGGGTGTTTGGCATGCATGTGCATTCCTTGGCACACGATTGTGCTCACGTTCAGTCGCTCATTCGTGTCCAACTCTTTATCACCCCATGGACTGTAGCCCCCTACAGGCGCCTCTGTCCGTAGAATTTTCCAGGCAAGAATGCTGGAGTGGGTTGCCATTTCCTCCTTCAGGGGATCTCCCCGACCCAGAGATTGAACCCTTGTCTCCTGCGTCTCCTGCATTGGCAGGAGGGTTCTTTGCTACTGTGCCACCTGGAAAGCCCCAGCACATGATAGGTTTTTAATAAAAATTAAATGATTTATAACTTTCCTTTTCCCCTTAGATCTTCAACCTCATGAAGTATGACAGTTACAGCCGCTTCTTAAAGTCTGACTTGTTCTTAAAACACAAGCGGACCGAGGAAGAGGACGAAGAGTCACCAGATGCCCAGACTGCAGCTAAAAGAGCTTCGAGAATTTATAACACATGAGCCCTCCAGGCACTGGCAGGACTGGCAGCTTTCAGAACTGAAGGAACTCAGTCTCAGGACCATGCAGGGTGCATAATGGCTTTGTTATCTGCAAGGACTGAAATGTACAAAAACCCTTCCATGGAATCTGTGTATTTTATTATCTGCTTGACCAGTAAGTTTTGCATGATGGCTAATCTTAGATAAAAAGACAAATAGCTTTGAAGTTTTAGTTCTGTCTCACACAAAAGTGAAATAGTCCTTATACACTGGACATCTTGAGTATTTTATGGCTTGATTAAACTTCATGTGAGGCCTCCAGGTGAAACTTACAGCCACATCTTCCCTTTGACGTCTTCACCTTCACTCCGTGGGTAGGTTGCTCGGGTCCACAGCTTCACCTGGTGAATCAGCTCGAGAATGAGTTGATCTGGCATGCTCAGGCCACTGGGGGCTTGTCTGTCAGATGCTGCTTGGGTTAAATACTTCTAGAGAATAAGTTCAGTGTTGGGAAAAGAAAATTCATTGCAGCCTCTAAAGCTTCAGGGAGCTGCGTGTGAGTATCATCAGAGGGCTCTTACTTCTGAGGTTTGGGTTTGTCCTGGTTTTTGCCCACAATCCGTGATGTTTCATGTAACACAGATAAATAGTTCATTTTGACAGAAACAAGATCTCAACCAGGAAGAAAGAAAACCGGGAGATTGTTCAGGGTCCCCATGGCAATGCAAGGTGGTGCTGAATGGGATGGTGGTACCCAGCCCCTGCTGATGGAGGGTGGGAGATATTTGCTCCTCTCACTGCCCATCTGGTGAAACCGTTTTTTCTTAGTGCCTACCCCTCGCTAGACTTCTTAATTCTGGGCTTGAGACTTCAACCAGAGGATGGAAATGCTGTCTTTGGAAGCCCCCTCTTGGGCTAGAGACTGTGAGTGAAGTCCGATGGTCCCAGGCAGTCCTAGCCAGCCCAAGTTCTCCTCCAGCAGAGCCCAAGGTCAGGCACGGTTCCCTTCTGCTCAGTGTTCCTGCCATCTGCTGCTGCCAGACCTTCTCTAGCATGTTTGCCAAACCTTAAACTTCTGTTTGTACAAACAAAACAACTACACTCTTACTTGAGAGCCTTCCAACTCAGACATTCCATTTGTAAAACCCCCTGCTGTTGAGTATGACTCTATGATTTATCAATCAAACTTGAGAGAGAAGGGCATTGAGTTGAATCATCATGCTGGGATAACAGGGCATCAGCTGGTTCTGTTCTGGGTGAAACCCACTTCCATAGTCACCTTGCTGACCCCCCTCTCCTGGCATGACCACTTGGGCAGTCCCCCAGATTCTCATTGTCCCTTCACTGTGGTTGAATGCCCCCCTGTCTTTCCTTTTTGGGTCTTAGGGAGCCATTGACTGCTTCCAGCCGAACCACACAGCTGAACCTCATCAGAAACAGTAAATATTTGATCTCCCCCACCTCCCAACAGGGGGTTAACTGCCTCCTCTAGGTCATCCCAGACAGGTTTTCTCTCTGCCTGGAATGAGATGGTCATCCTGAGAACGACACCCAAGGGCCCTGTTGTCTGGGAAATTCAGTCCATCTTCAAGCAGAACAGACTGATGTACTTTTAAGAGTAAGGAATAAAAGAAAAAAGAAATAGGTTCTCTAGCTCAACTTACAGTTTACTAGCCAAAAACGTGCAGAGATACAGACCACCCCCGCCCCAGCCCTGGCCTGCACTGTCACAGACACAGGATAATTTTAAGACCCCATGGAGCTGAGTGAGTGGCTATTGCCTCAGTTGCGTCCAACTCTTTGTGACGCCATGGACTGTAGCCCACCAGGCTTCTCTATCCATGGACTTTCCCTGGCAAGAATACTGGAGTGAGTTGCCATTTCCTCCTCCAGGGGATCTTCCCGACCCAGGGATCAAACCCATGTCTCCTGCATTGCAGGCAAATTCTCCACCCACTGAGCCACCTGGGAAACCCTGATCCTCCTATTTGAGAGCCTGTTCCAGGCGAGTCCCAGAGACTGCAGATGGCTGGGAACCCTCTTTCCGGCCTTCACATTTTTACCCCTGGGTTCAGAGACCCTTTGAGGTGGTGATCTCTTCAGAAACACATAAAGGAAACAGCTAGAGTTAGCCGGAAGGCTGTCTGCCAAGAGAAGAGCCTCTTGCTTAAGAGCTGCCTGAAAAGCTCCCCAGTGAGAGGGGGAGCCGCTTACATTTAACTACAGCTTACTCCCACCAGCGTGTACTCACACCACCTCCTCCGGCTTGCTCCCGCCTGGCTGCCTACATCCCTTTCAAGTGCAGAACCAGGCTGGTACAGAATGCAGCTTCCTAGAGCTGTTGCAACAATGAGATGGAAGTGTAGGGCATCTGTGTCCCCAGATGATTCTTCCACACTCAGCTTTTCACTTTCCCCCTATCCGTTTATTGATTAGTACCTTAATTGCATCTGGGGCCTCCCTGGTGGCTCAATGGTAAAAAAAAAAAAAAAAAAAAAATCCACCTCCTGAGGAGACACAGCTTCGATCTCTGATCTAGAAAGATCCCACATGCCGTGGAGCAACTAAGCCCGTGAGCCACAACTATTGTTAGTGCTCCAGAGCCCGAGAGCCTCGACTACTGAAGCCTACGCACCCTAGAGCCCATGCTCCACAACAGGAGAAGCCACTGCAATGAGCAGTCTGTGTACCACAACTAGAGAGTAGCCCCCACTTGTCACAACTAGAGAAAAGCCAGCTCAGCAGCAAAGACCCAGCACAGCCCAAAATAAGTAAATACAATTATTTTAAAAGAATAAATAGTGTCCTCTAACTGCAGCCATGAAATTAAAAGACTCTTACTCCTTGGAGGGAAAGTTATGACCAACCTAGATAGCATATTCAAAAGCAGAGACATTACTTTGCCAACAAAGGTCCGGCTAGTCAAGGCTATGGTCTTTCCTGTGGTCAGGTATGGATGTGAGAGCTGGACTGTGAAGAAGGCTGAGCACCGAAGAATTGATGCTTTTGAACTGTGGTGTTGGAGAAGACTCTTGAGAGTCCCTTGGACTGCAAGGAGATCCAACCAGTCCATTGTGAAGGAGATCAGCCCTGGGATTTCTTTGGGAGGAATGATGCTAAAGCTGAAACTCCAGTACTTTGGCCACCTCATGCGAAGAGTTGACTCATTGGAGAAGACTCTGATGCTGGGAGGGATTGAGGGCAGGAGGAGAAGGGGACGACAGAGGATGAGATGGCTGGATGGCATCACTGACTCGATGGATGTGAGTCTGAGTGACCTCCGGGAGTTGGTGATGGACAGGGAGGCCTGGCGTGCTGCGATTCATGGGGTTGCAAAGAGTCGGACACGACTGAGCGACTGATCTGATCTGATCTGATGGGGTAGAGATTGTGTCTGGTTGTTGTTGTTGAGTTGCTAAGCCGTGTCTGACTCACTGTGACACCATGGACTGCAGCGGGCCGGGCTTCCCTGTCTTTCACTATCTCTCAGAATTTGCTCAGACTCACGTCCAACTCATGTCCCCTGTGTTGGGTGCGCAGATTCAATGGGGACCGCGTAGCTGCCATGATGATTCAAGCTCCAGTGGGGTTCACAGGTGTGTTAAAATGTAGGTGTTATTATTATTCAGGTATGGTTAGCCCAGAATATCAGGAGATGCCTATCATTGATAGGAGAGCCTGTTACAGTTTTTAAGAGAAGGGAGCAGGTCCTGCCATGCAGGGCTGATGGGAAATCACCAGGGTCTGTCAGGAGGCGGAGAGAGTGAGGGGCAAATGTTGGCAAAATCCTTAATTGTGGTTTCCTTGGAAAGGGCAGGGCAAAGAGTAGGACTGGCCAGCTTGGATCGTTTCTGTGGGCTCTGGGGCTTAGGGGCTGTCCCTAATGGTCTGGTATCTGGGCTGAATGACTAGGGCAGGTGGCCCAGAGTGCAAGCACCTCATAAAGAAGGGTCTAGGGTGCAAGCTCTGGGTTGCTCAGTTGTTTTCTATCTGTAGGAATTAGCTGGTGCTGTGAGGAGCAGTGCCTCCAGGGCCAGCCAGGACCCAGAGGTCAAAGTTCAGTCACTCAGTTGGTTCTGACTCTGCAACCCCATGGACTGCAGCAGGCTAGGCCTCCCTGTCCATCACCAACTCCTGGAGTTTACTCATACTCATGTCTATTGAGTTGGTGATGCCATCCAACCACCTCATCCTCTGTCGTCCCCTTCTCCCGCCTTTAATCTTTCCCAGCATCTTTTCCAATGAGTCAGTTCTTCGCATCAGGTGGCCAAAGGATTGGAGTTTTAGCTTCAACATCAGTCCTTCCAATGAATATTCAGGACTGATTTCCTTTAGGATGGACTGGTTGGATCTCCTTGCTGTCTAAGGGACTCTCAAAGAGGTCAAAGCATCAGAATAAAACATACATTTAAATCAACAGGCTGCAGGGTCTCAAAACATAGATGCTGTGTTTGACTGGGCCTGGGTTTTAAAGCTGTCCAAGCAATTGCCTTGGGCAGAGCACCAGTGGGATCTTCGATTGGCCACAGGCCCCATCACGTCTTATTGCCTTAAGGCCGGTCACGTTCTATGTTATCTGCTGGCTCCAGAGTCTGTGCCCTGATTGCCATCTCCTGTGTGCAGATCAGCACAGCCTTGGTGACATTTTCCTCTGTGACTTTGCGGTCATTAACCATACCTCCGGATCCACCCTGCTGACAGGCCCAGAATCTGCTGTGGTCCACGATCCTGCAGCATCTTGCCTTCACATGCACAGAATCCCCCTCCAAAGCAAGGCAGGGGTCACCTCACACTCAAAGAACACCTTTCCAAGTGTGTTCCAAGTGTTTCTTTCCCACTGCCTCATCTGAAAAACCTTAAAAAGTAGAATAGCAATTTCTCCCATTTTAGAGATGAGAAAATGAAAACAAAGGACATGACTCACACAGGCTGGTGAGTGCGGGGTCTGAGCTGGAACCAAACGTTCTATCTCCTGATCCTAGCCCCCTTTTGGGGTCCATCCTCTGCCTGAACAGGACCCTAGGGGAGCCCAGGGCTGGGCAATTAGTGAAGATGGTCATTTATACAGCAGATACTTAAAGAGCAACTACTACCTTCTCCTGGGCTTCCCTGGTGGCTTAGTTGGTAAACAATCCGTCTGCAATGCAGGAAACCCCGGTTCAATTCCTGGATCAGGAAGATCTGCTGGAGAAGGGGATAGGTTACTCACTCCAGTACTCTTGGGCTTCCCTTGTGGTTCAGCTGGTAAAGAATCTGCCTGCAATGCAGGAGACCTGGGTTCGATCCCTGGGTTGGGAAGATCTCCTGAAGAAGGGAAAGGCTACCCACTCTAGTATTCTAGCCTGGAGAATTCCACGGACTGTATAGTCCATGGGGTCACAGAGTCGGACACAATTGAGAGACTTTCACTCACTACCTTCTCCTAGCTATAAGAATGGAGGAGGATTAAAGGATAAGACATCAACTCTGCCTCTAAGGGAGCAGCTTATCAGGAGATGAGAAGGGGTCACTACCAAACACTCTGCTACAAGAAAATAAGTGACCAGCTCCTGGGAGAGAGACTGATGGGTCAGGACTGGCTGGTTGTGTTCATCTCTTAGGTTCACACGCTCAGTTGTTTTGTTTTTCCCCTCCCTAAATATCAGAGTGTTAATTAAGCTTGATGTCAACATTGGTGGTGAAGTGATTTCATTTGAGAAACATGAGAATGAGTACTCTGGTTTTTATCGGGATAAGCTTTTTATTTTTTTAAGCTTTTTAAAATATGGGCCATTTAAAAAAAGTCTTTGTGGAACTAGCCACAACATTGCCCCTGCACCATGCTTTGGGCTTTTGGCTTCAAGGCATATGGGATCCCACACCAGGGATCGAATCCACACCCCCCACATTAGAAGGCAAAGTCCCAGTCACTAGACTGCCAGGGAAGTCCTGGGGATAAGAGTTTTTAAAATGAATATGTATTTTAAATTTTTTTATTTATTTTTAATTGAAGGATAATTACAATATTGTATTGGTTTCAACCATACATTTACATGAATCAGCCATAGGTATACATATGTCCCCTCCCTCTTAAGCCTCCCTCCCACCCTACCCCATCCTACGCCTCTAGGTTGTCACAGAGCTAGGGATAAGCTTTTAAAATTCCAGTCTCTGGTGAACTCCAGAGAATGAAGGCTTAGTTAACTAAGTTTTCCATCGTGTGTACGTGCACACTCAGTTGCTCAGTCGTGTCCGACTCTCTGTGACCCCTTGGACTATGATTTTATTAATATGTCCTTGCATGTGCTAGAGTTAGGAGTTGATGAATTGGTACCCAACTCCTAGGTCCTCACTCTGAATCCGTGAGCACACTTTGTTTATACGCTCTGCAAATACTCAGTCATGACTCACATTCTGTCATTATTTACTTTCATTTTGGCTGTGGATGTTCTAGAACTTGCATCTATTTAAGTGCTAAATGGTTGTGCTGCACTGTTAGCTTCCAAGGTTTTAAAGCTGTGCTTCTTTTCTGGGTTAGCAGCCTACACCGTGGCAGGGCTGATGCCCTGGGGCTGGGAGGGGAGAAATCTCACACCCAGAGGAGGCAGGGGTGGACTGCTGAAATGGCCCCCTAATGGCTTTCCTGGCATTCCCACAGGAAGTGCAAGCTTTGCGAGCCCAAAGTTGCTCAAGCAGAAACCTGACGGTCCCTCTGCTTGGGGCTCTGAGTGGGGGTCTTGCAGGTTGTACCTTCTTTGGGTGCTGGCAGGGTACTCCCAGGGCTGTATCCATTGCAGAAAATGGGGACCTTTTCTGAACTCCCACAAAGCCACTAGGCTAGGGCACCTGGACATGGCCTGATGGTCTCTTTTCTGTTCTTCTATGTCTGATCCATCAGCAACCCTCTAGTGCCTTCTCCCGAATCTAGCTTGAACGCGTCCATCCTTCCTGTGTCTGCGGCCCCAGGTCCTGACCAAGCTGCCTCCCTCATCTCTTGCCTGATGAAGTCTCCTTGCTGGTCAGTCCTCCTCACTCCACACCCCCTCCCCACCTTCTTCCAGCATCCACCTTTTAAAAGCACAACTCTGACCCCATTGCTCATAAACCCCTTTTGGGCCTTTCTTTGTTCTCCAATGTTCGGATCATGACCATGGCCTCCTGACTGCAAAGCCAGGAGAGCTGAGCCCAGCTCCCCGTCCCCTGCTGGCATACCTCTCCGGCTCATTTGAGTAGAGCTCAGATGTGAGCAGGGCACGGATGCTGCTTTCTGCAGCCTCTGCTCAGGCTGCCCCTCCTGACCATGGCTCCTTCCTGTCTCAGGCCAGATGTCAGCTCCTGGGAGAGGTCTTTCCTGAGGACCCCACCAAGCAGCCCCCTGCCCTTATGCCCCCTTTCCAGTGCCCCCAGAGCCCAGGCACAAGGCTATTTCTCTGTTACCTGTTTATGATCCCTCTCCCCAAGGACAGGGATGGGATGTGTTTCACTGAGTTCCCGGAGGTGAGCTTACTGCCTGGCCCCGAGCAGCCACATGGCAGGCCCTCCATCAGTGTTCCTTGAGTGAGCAAAGGAATATCAAGTGGACCAGGGTCTCAGATCTTGGTTGATCTCATTCACAGCCTGGCACCTCAGTCTCACCCCTTGATAATTAATGGTCAACCCTTGTGACTGCAGTTGGTAATGGTCAACCCTTGGGATTGGAGAATGGGGAGGCCCACCACTTCCTGAGCACCTCCAATGTGCCTGGCATTGTGCAAGGCGCACTGCAGATGGCATCAAACTTGGGCAGCGGGTGTGGCTTCCACTGTATCAAAGGGGGCTGACCTTCGGAGGCATCGAATTTGCACCAGGTCACCCTGGCTCACAGTTGGTGCTGCCAGGATTGGAAGTCAGGTCTTTTAGACTCCTCTCTCCACCCTACCATCTTTTTCCACACCAGGCTGGCCCAGATTTCAGCTCAGACAAGTCTTTGGCTGTTACAGCAAAAAAAAAAAACAAAACAAAACCCAGCCGGTCTCGACCCATTCTTCCTTTTCTTTCACAGGACATGCAGAGGGCACCTCACCCTCTGCACCACCCTCAGCCAGGGAGGTACAGTCAAATGCTCCTTTAAAAAGTCTGATCTGGCAGCAATCAAGACCCATCACAACCAAAAATAAGCAAGTAATTAAAAAGGCAAAAATAAGTCTGGTTTGGTGTTTACAGCCAGTTTGGGGGTTTTATTCCCCTTTAGTGATGTATCATGACCATCTTTCCATGCCAGTAAACATAATTATACACCAAAAAAAAAAAAAATGTCCAGCTTCAAGATTATCTAGGAAAGATAAATGTTCCCCTTGCACTAATTCCAGCACAGTTTATATGCTATTTTGCAACACGGGCCAACTGTTTTCTTCTTATTTAAGCATTTAAACTCTGTTTTTTAAACTGTTATGGCATACAGATCGCCAAAGAGTAACAGATGTCTATTTGATAGAGATGTTCCCAGGAAAAGAATCTGCTGTTTCTTGGTCTCCAGAGGAAGGATGTCTTTGCAAGTATGTGACTTTTGGTCCACATGTCGCCCCTCTTACCCTCATTAAGAATCGAGGAGAATTATAGTGCCGCTGGCTGCCTTGTAAATATCTGTATTGAGACCCTGGTCGCCCAGGAAGGCTTTCCTTTCTCCTTCTGGAGGGAGTATTTATCTCAATTTTGTTAGGTGGTTACCTTAACCACGGCCCATCTGGAGATGTGAAAACGTGGGTCCACTTTTACCAAATTGGCAGCTTTCCCCTGAGTCTTAGCAGTGGAAGAATCCCAATTATCTTTTTAAATATTTTTTTTTTTTACTTATTTTTGGCTGTGCTAGGTCGTCGCTGCTGCACCAGCTTTTCTCTAGTTGCGAGTTGGACATGACTGAAGTGACTTAGCAGCAGCAGCAGCAAGCGGGGCTACTCGCTGGTTGCGGTGCGCATGCGTCCTCTCGTTGCGGTGGCCTTGTTGCAGAGCTTGGGCTCTGGGGTGTGTGTGCTTCAGTAGTTGTGGCATGAGGGCTCGGTAGCAGCCATGTGTGGGCTCTAGGGCAAGGCTTAACAGCTGTGGTGCACACGCTTTGTTGCTCTGCAGCATGTGGGATCTTCCAGGATCAGGGATCGAACCTGTGTCTCCTGCTTTGGCAGGCAGATTCTTTACCACTGAGCCACCAGGAAGCCCTCAATTATTTTTATTCGTACTATTTTTTTTTTTTAAACTATTGACTAGCCTGAAAATTTCAACTGAGATCGCGTCATGGAGTTCAACTGCCTAAATTCTAATCCAGCTTCATCATTGATTAGCTCTGTGATCTTGGGCAAGTCACGTATCTTTCCAAGCCTAAATTCCCTCACCTGTTAGATGGGGATAACATTGACTCAATGAGATTCAGTGAGATAATATACGTAATGTGCATAGCACAGCTCTTGGTCAGTAAATCTTACTGATCCGCAGTCATGTGGTCTGTTCAAGGTCACACAGGGAAGGTGTGGCAGGTTCCTGTGCTGTGTTTAGTCGCTAAGTCGTGTTGAACTCTTTGAGACCCCATGACTGTAGCCCACCAAGCTCCTCTGTCCATGGGGATTCTCCAGGCAAGAATGCTGGAGTGGGTTGCCATGCCCTCTTCCAGGAGATCTTCCCAACCCAAGAATCATTCTGGGGTCTCCTGACTTGCAGGTGGATTCTTTACCAGCTGAGCCACCAGGGAAGCCCATGCATGGCAGGTTGCTAGCCTGGGCTAATTCCTGTCTCCTTGGCTGGGGCTGCTTCTCCACATCATTTGAGTGGCCACAGAAGAGCCCCAGGACCAGGGAGCTGGATCTGAATATTGCTCAAATAACTGACGTTGAAAATGTGGGTCTCTGAGCAGGAGGGGGTTAGCACTGGAGGATGTGAGGGGCAGGCTGGGAGGGGAAGACCAAGGAGGGCCTGGAATTGAGTATCAAGGCTGGGAGGAGGCTGAATTGCCAACCCAGCTGGGAGCTAGCTTCCTAGTTCAGCCAAGTGGCCAAGTTAAAGGCAAGAAGTCTTAGAGAGGGTCTCTGACAGAAAAAGTTAGTGTGTGACAAAGGTTGTTGCTATTCAGTCACTCAGTTGTGTTCGACTCTTTGTGACCCCAAGGACTGCAGCACACCAGACTTACCTGTCCTTCACCATCTCCCAGAGTTTGCTCAAATTTATGTCCACTGAGTCAGTGACGCCATCCAATCATTTCACTCTGTCACCCTCTTCTCCTCCTGCCCTCAATCTTTCCCAGCATCAAGATCTTTTCCAATGAGTCGCTTCTTTGCAGCATGTGGCCAAAGTATTGGAGTGTCAGCATCAGTCCTTCCAATGAATACTCAGAGTTGATTTCCTTTAGGATTGACTGGTCTAATTGTCTTGCAGTCTAAGGGACTCTCAAGAGTCTTCTCTAGCACCACGGTTCGAAAGCATCAGTTCTTCAGGGTCAGCCTTCTTTAAAGCAGTGAAAACAGGGAGCTGGGGTCTCTTTTGGAAGCATTTTGCATCTGAAGCAAGGGGAAGGGAATCCACTAGATGTCCTTCGAGGGGCTTCTTGTATCCTTGAGGACTTTCTCTTGGCGTGGTTTTCCTGGGAGAGGCTGCCTCGTGCTATCCAGGATGTCCTCGACCCTGGGGGAGGAGGGAACCTGGCTCCCTGAAGTTCCCGGCTCGGGCTCACGGGGGAGCTGCTGAGCCATGGAGGGAGTGAAAAGCTGGGCTCCCTGCCGGGAGGGTCTTGCAAGAGGATCCTCCCCAGGCCCTGGGCATCACTCCCACCCGTCCTGGGACACGTCCCCCTCTCCCCCAACCCCAGAGGCGTCCTGTGGAGACCCCTCCCCAGGTCTGGTTGTAAAAGGATCTTTCTTCTAATCATCTTCCGAGTACCTGGGTTCTGGGGGTGGGGCAGCTGACCAGGGCCACAACCCTGGCTTCTAGTGTGAGTGAGAAAGGTGGATACCACTGTCCCATAGCTGTTTAGGCAGGAGGGCGAGGAACTTCCTGGGCTTACACTGAGGTTTTCTTTAGCCTCTTTCCGCTCCCCGCTCCCCAACCCGACACCCCACCCCTTGGCCTCTACTGGCCTCAAAGACCCCTCACTGGACGTCTGTTTCCTTCATTTCATTCATTTCTAAAGTTGCTACTAATTTTTTGAAAGCACCTGGAAACAATGTTTTGATGTGAGTTTATTAAAGAACTGCACAACTTCGTACAGTAAACCACCCGGTACTAAAGCTACATTAACAAAGAGATCAAGAAATGACTAGCTTTGTGTACAGAGGCTTAAAGGTTTAAAATGGTTGAGATATTAAATTTCTCTCTTTCTCATCGATGGATTTTAAAAGTCTTTCTCCAAATCCTCCTCTTTTATCTCGGTGTTAGTTCTGAAATGTAGTCATTACGTCTGAAGCTTCCAAGAGAAAAGGCTACAATTTCACTCTTTTCTCCCCAGATCTCTAGGCTGCATTATTATTTCAGAGGTAAGGGGAGGGCTTTTTTTTTTTTTTTTTTTTTCCTTTAACTGAGGAATAATTAATTTTTAGTAAATATACAGATCTTGAGTGGGCAGCTCAGTGGATGTTCATGTTTGCTTGGCGGTGATAGTTTAGTAGTTAAATTGTGTCTGACTCTTTGCAACTCCGTGGGCTGTGGCCCATCAGGCTCCTCTGTCCAAGGGTTTTCCCAGGCAAGAATACTGGAATGGGTTGCCATTTCCTTTCCCAGAGGATCCTCCCAACCCAGGGATCAAACCCTCTTCTCCTGCTTGGCAGGCAGATTCTTTACCACTGAGCCACCTGGGAAGCCTCCCTTGTTTGTTTACACACATAGAATCTGCACCAGGTCCAGATACAGAACACTACCAGCATCTGGGGGACAGTTTTTAAGGGGCATCCCCTCAAGAAGTCCACCCCAGAGAACATTTGACAGGAGCCCTGGGACCAGGGGGCTGCAGTGATGCCGGGGATGGGATGTCGAGGAACCCAGGACCCCTACATTCCTTGTTGTCCTACCTTCTGTATTTCTTGTCTTGGTTCTCATGGATGCAGATATCAGCACCCTGTCCCCAGCTCCTTGTTCAACTGTGTGGAGTGAAAATAAAGTGGTCCCTCCATGTACGGAACTCTTTGAGACTTTCCTCTGATTTTTTTCATTAGGGAAATGAGTTACTTTACTTTGCAAAATAGTTAACAGCTAGGGTGCCATTCTCAGTTAGTATAATTTTTAAAAATATTTACTTTATTTTGGCTGCAGCAGGTCTTAGTTGCAGCACATGGGATTTTCAGTGCATCACGTGGGATATTTCGCTGCAGCACATGGACTCTTCAGCTGTGGGACACAGGCTTTGCTGCCCCACAGTACACGGGACTTTAGTTCCCCATCCCACCCCCCACTGGCATTGCAAGGTAGACTCTTAGCCATTGGACCACCAGGGAAGGCCCGGTTTGTACAGTTTTGTGGCAAAGTTGGGAGGGATTTCAATGGATTTGTCCAAATCTTTACAATCCTGCTTCTTCAGTGCTGACCAGTTGTATTGCTCAGTTTACCACTAACCTGTTACTTTACAAAGACTATTTATAGGAAGAGTCTCAAAACATTCAGAAAAGAAAAACAATTACAATAAAGCATTATCTATATTTATTAATAATTGCTGATAATTACAGAGAAGGCAATGGCAAGCCACTCCAGTACTCTTGCCTAGAAAATCCCATGGACGGAGGAACCTTGTAGGCTGCAGCCCACTGGAGTCGCTATGAGTCGGACACGACTGAGTGACTTCACTTTCACACAGTGGAGAAGGAAATGGCAACCCACTCCAGTGTTCTTGCCTGGAGAATCCCAGGGACGGGGAAGCCTGGTGGGCTGCCATCTATGGGGTCGCACAGAGTCAGATACAACTAAAGCGACTTAGCAGCAGCAGCTGATAATTATCACTAATTGTTAATAATCATTAGCCATGTTTCTGCCATAGTTTATATTTTTTGCCAAACTATTTTTTTTTAAATTACATGTAATGATTCATCTAAAATAATAAAATTTATTCCACTTAAAAGAACAATTATTTGGACTAAAAAGCCTCTTGATGAAAGTGAAAGTGGAGAGTGAAAAAGTTGGCTTAAAGCTCAACATTCAGCAAACGAAGATCATGGCATCCGGTCCCATCACTACATGGGAAATAGATGGGGAAGCGGTGTCAGACTTTATTTTTCTGGGCTCCAAAATCACTGCAGATGGTGACTGCAGCCATGAAATTAAAAGACGCTTACTCCTTGGAAGGAAAGTTATGACCAACCTAGATAGCATATTCAAAAGCAGAGACATTACTTTGCCAACAAAGGTCCGTCTAGTCAAGGCTATGGTTTTTCCTGTGGTCATGTATGGATGTGAGAGTTGGACTGTGAAGAAGGCTGAGTGCTGAAGAATTGATGCTTTTGAACTGTGGTGTTGGAGAAGACTCTTGAGAGTCCCTTGGACTGCAAGGAGATCCAACCAGTCCATTCTGAAGGAGATCAGCCCTGGGATTTCTTTGGAAGGAATGACGCTAAAGCTGAAACTCCAGTACTTTGGCCACCTCATGTGAAGAGTTGACTCATTGGAAAAGACTCTGATGTTGGAAGGGATTGGGGGCAGGTGGAGAAGGGGACGACAGAGGATGAGATGGCTGGATGGCATCACTGACTCGATGGACATGAATCTGAGTGAACTCTGGGAGTTGGTGATGGACAAGGAGGCCTGGCATGCTGTGATTCATGGGGTCGCAAAGAGCCAGACACGTCTGAGCGACTGAACTGAGCTGACTACCTACTCCATATTCAAACTTCTCAAACTAGAGGACATTTTCAAATGTCCTTTATTTCAAAGCCAGGGTTCAATCAAGGAACTAGCATTGTAAAGTCTTTCCATTTAGAACAGTCTCCCAAGCTTTTTTATTTTTTGTTTAACGGCATTGCCTTTATCAAGGAAACCAGGCATAGTATAAAATGCGGCACATTCTTGACTTGTTTTATTGTTTCTTCCTGGTGTCACTTAGCCTGTCTCTCCTTTACTTCTGAGGCTAACATTACATTTGCTGACCTTTCTCCTTAGTCTAGAGGCTCCTGAATTTTCTCAGTTCATGACGCCCTGGAGTCTCAGATTTTTTCAGTGTCCTCAGATTAAACAAATGAACCCCAAACTAACAGTTCCATTGATTAAACAAGTCCCAGCAACAGAGTTGGACATGACTGAAGTGACTTAGCAGCAGTGGCAGCAGCCACTTAATAAGCATTTGTGTCCTAACAGTTTCATAGTTGACATTTAAGATAATATACACAAATCAAAATCTAAAGAGTATTTCTATTTCATTCAAAAATAACCAAAAGTATTTATTAATGGGACATATACACCTGTGGGCTCCTCCCAGCTCCTCAAACCTTGGAATCAGACTGATGCCCCTTAGATCCTGGCCCACAGTGATTTTGTATGCCGTTTCCTTTTTCTCACAGCAGCGATCAGAAGCCCAGCTTTGGAAAGAGATGGCTCCATCAGAAGGAATGTAGGTATGTTGAAACTATGAACCATCTTGAGCTACGTCAGTGTCAGCTATCCCTGTGTCTTTCCTTGAAAGTATAAGGCATCCTCTGGCACTCCCGAGTCTGGCACTCCCGAGTCTGGCACTCCCGGTCTGCTGTGGCCTCTGTGTGCCTTGTGGGCAGTTTGGGACTCATAGCATGAGTCCAGCATCTGCTTAACTTCAGCTGCAAGGATTAAAAGTGGCAAGAAGACAAGTCCCTCAGACTGCAAGGAGATCAAACCAGTCAATTCTAAAGGAAATCAACCCTGAATATTCATTGGAAGGACTGATGCTGAAGCTCCAATAGTTTGGCCATCTGATGCGAAGAGTCAACTAATTGGAAAACACTGTGATGCTGGGAAAGATTGAAGGCAGGAAGAGAAGGGGGCGACAGAGGACAAGATGTTTGGATGGCATCACCAACTCAACGGACCTAAGTTTGACCAAGCTCCAGGAGAGGGTGAAGGACAGGGAAGCCTGGCGTGCTGCAGTCCACTGGGTCTCAAAGAGTCGGACACAACGGACTGAACAAACAGAACTGAAGTCAACCAATACAGGTTTGTCACCACTAAGTTAAAAGAGACCATCACCTCCTTAACCAGAGTAGTGCTTCCTAAGCTCTATGCATCAGAAACATCCGGGAATCTTATTACAAAGAACACTCCTAGCCCCAGGCTAGGGAAACCGACCTGGGGGTTTCAGATGCCTGTTTAAAAGGGAGCATCTCGGGACTTCCCCGGTCACCTTACAAATGCAGTGGTTGCAGGTACAATCCCTGATCGGGGAGTGAAGATCCCATATGCCTTGTGGCCAAAACACCAAAACAGAGCAGAAGGAATATTGTAACAAATTTAGTAAAGCCTTTAACAATTTGGTCCACAAAAGAATAAATATATAAATGTGTCCTGAGGTCATCTCTGACGGAGTTCACTGTCAGAGAAGAACATGGAAGAAGACAAAATAAAATTTCAGTGAAAAAGGTCTGAGTCTTAATCCAACCGGTAGAGTGATATCAGTGGCCTTATGAATGCCCCTCTCTAGAAAACTTGCTCTCTTGAATAGGCGCTGGTTGCGTACATCTCTACACAACAGTCCCTGAGCAGCGTGGAACTCAGAGGGGAGCAAGACCAGCACTGCCCTCGAGTTTCTCCAGCTGCTGAGAGGAAAGGGACATAAATGACATATCTCCCAGGTATGACTTAGCATCAGGGTAGATTTAAATCCTGTCACGGCCGTTTTCCATAGATATTGACCCTCCTCCTCCCATCCCACAGCAAATGAGGCCATTTTCCCCTGGATCTCAGTAGGCAAGGGGAGCTAAGGGTTTTTTTTTTCCATGAAAAATATCAACCTCCTTGGTGAATTATTTAAACTTCTCAACTGAAATGTTGAGAGATGGCCTCCATCAGCAGGCCTGGCTGCGGCCCATGCTCCTGACTTCAGTGCTTTTCCAATTCCTTTTTCTGAGACAACTTCAACTGTGAATCTGAGAGGAAGCCTTTGAAATTCTAGTTGATCATACCCTCCCAGGTGGTGCAGTGAGAGATGTGGGTTCGGTCCCTGGGTCAGGAATCTCCTGGAGGAGGACATGGCTACCCACTTCAGTATTCTTGCCTGGAAAATCCTGTGGACAGAGCAGCCTGGTGGGCTACAGTTCATGGGGTTGCAAAAAGCTGGACATGACTGAGCATGCCAAGATGATGAATGAAAGTTAAATCATTCTTCAAAACTCGCATATGCTTGAACATTTGGGGCACCTTCTGTAAACGAGGCTCTTCTGGCTCTTTTCCATCATTCAGCCTTCCCTGGGATTGGACGTGTAGGACAGGGAGGTGCAGAGCCTGGACATGGAGGCCGGAGTGTCCCTTGGGGATGGCTCACTTGGGAGGAAGTCAGACATCATCTGCTGGGCCTCGGAAAGGAAGAGAATACCCCCTCCCTGGAGGTCTCCACGCAGAGGCTGGGTTATGGGATGCAGCCTTTAAGCATCACCTGAGATTGCCTTAGGTGAACCCTGAAGCCTCTTTCAACTCGGAAAGGCCGTGGGTTTATGTTCTGAAAGACGCCTCTCAAGAAAAGCAGGAACTCAAATCTTCATTTTCACCCAGAGGGAAAGCAGGAAATGAGCTAAAAGGGAGATTTGGGAGGAAAAAAAAAAAATCCCCAAAGGCATAATTTGTTTTCGACATTTGCATAAGCTCTTAAGTTTGGGCCCAGAGAGCTTTTAGGACACCATCAAAAGAAACAATCGCCTTGGCATAAAAAATAATTATTAACCCCGGAGCCTTCCTCTACAAACAGCTGCCCTCCAGAATCCCATCTGGACCATCTGGATCACCACCCACGCGTAAAAAGGGTTCTTTTGAGGCAGAGAGGCTACGCGGAGCTCCATCAAACAGGAAAGGTAGAGAAAAGGGCTGAGAGATGCACAGAGGGGTGCCAGGGCGACTGCTGGGGGTGAGGGGAGAGGGAGGGAGAGAAACGGGGTTTTAACAAGTTCCTAGAACTTGGTATTTGGATCTCCTGCAGGGTTTGGGGAAAATAAAAGGAAAACACATTGGACTGGCCTCTTCACCTGTGCGGCCGCTCTCAGATGGATCACATAGGTTCTGGGTTTATGTATGTTACCTTATTAATCCTTGTACTTCATGAAGGGGGGCCAGCAGGTTCCTACCTGGAAGAAGCTAATGCTCGGTGTTGTAGCGTGCAAACTGCCTTTCTGGCTCCCCAAGCCACAACCCCATCCTATAGATCCCAAAGCACTCACTCTTCCAAATACTCTCCTTCAAGCCTCACCAGAAGTCTAGAGACAAAACACTGGTATCAATACACCCATTAAGCAGATGGGAAAAGTAAGACTGAGTCATGTGACAGCTGCATGAAGAACACCTGGGTATTTAAGCTTAACTCTTCTGACTGTGAATCTGGCGCTTTGCCCTCTGTCTGTCCTGTGAACCTCAGGTTCTCTGGCCATCTGAACTCTGGCCTGAAGAGTCATCCAGTTGGTTTGGCTTCCCTGTCCCCAGAGCAACTCTCAAGTAACTTTGGAACACCGGCTGAGTTGTCCTTCTGTTTTTTTCTGCCTGCCTTTGTTCCCTTGTGGCAGGCACTTTTTCAAAAACCCATTGAATTGGGTTTGTGAAAATGAGTGACAGAGACATTTGCCAACGCATCACGTGGGTGGCAGCACCCTGCTGTCTCGTCATTACACACAAAGGAATGACGCCGCTAATTACATCTGTCCAGTCTGGATGTGCCCATCTGCCCCTCCGCACGGCTGCTGTTTATGGTGTTCTCGGCTCGGATTCGAGAGGGAGGAGGGCGAGGGGGCCAGGGCTTTCTTCTCGCCATGCTGTTTACACAGAGCCAAGCAAGGGCGCTGTTGTTGAAGTTCAGATTGCCATTTTGTTGTCTGGTTGGGAGGTGGGGCAGGGAAGGAGGAGAGGGGTGTTTCTTGGAAGCAAATGGGGTGGGGGGGGGTAAGGCCACATACACTGCAGCTGAGAAATGAAACCTTCTATGGTTTAACTTGCAGCAAGTTCAAAGGACGTGTTAGGGAAAATTGCAGGTGCTGGTTCCGAGGTATTTGGAGTTCAGATGAAAAAAGAAAAGCAAACAAACTGCTTGGCAGCGCATCTCAGAGTGAGACGGGCTTGCCAGTCACCCTTTCCAGCAGGAGCCCTCCTGCTGTGGGTCCCAGAGAGGGCAAGAGCGGTGGGCAGGGGCAGAGGGAGCAGGAGGAGGGACAACAAAATATATTTCTTGAGACGACCTCATTCACCCAGACCCAGCTCTCTTTATGGGAACAGGACTAGATCAGGCATCACACTGGGAGATTTTAAAGATGCCGCAAAGGAAAGAATTTTCTGATGTTCCAGTGTTGCTCAAGTTCAGGCTGTAGAAACCGCAGTTTCATCAGACGTGGAACCAGTTCACTGGACTTTTTTGTTTTTTCTTTAATGTAGAAAAAAACAGGTTCCAAGATGCTACTAACCGTGCAAAACTGTATCACAGAGATCTGGAGAGGGAAAGGGCTGGTTGATCTCTCTATTCCTTCGTTTCAGATGCTAAGAAGCAGAAATCATCTGACCTCCTCTTGGGTTTCCACCAACCCCCACCCCTGGTCCTCCTTCCGTTCCCTTCTCCCGGCCACCCCATCTCCCCCTGTTCCCCCTACACCAGAGAGGCCAACAGAAAACATGGGGCCCTGATGCCCACATTCCTACATCCTTTCCACCGCCTCCTTTAGGTCTTTGTAGGTTTCAACGGAGAAGGCGATGGCACCCCACTCCAGTACCCTTGCCTGGAAAATCTCATGGACGGAGGAGCCTGGTAGGCTGCAGTCCATGGGGTCGCTAAGAGTCAGACACAACTGAGCGACTTCACTTTCATTTTTCACTTTCATGCATTGGAGAAGGAAATAGCAACCCACTCCAGTGTTCTTGCCTGGAGAATCCCAGGGACGGGGGAGCCTGGTGGGCTGCCGTCTATGGGGTCGCACAGAGTCGGACATGACTGAAGCGACTTAGCAGCAGCAGCAGGTTTCAACTTCACGCATACCCTGTTTAAGGCTTCCCCTAACAGATTTGTCTCTGAAGTATTTTCCTAAAAAAATGAGCCCTTGTCTCAGGCTGCCAAGCCCCTTCCTGCTGCTGAACTGGGGGTTCTGCACTGAGCAGTTTCTCATCTGCGCTCTGCACCGGCCTCCCTTTCTGCCCCTTATTTCTTGGCTGCCAGGGGTTAAGGATTTCATGGGGCAGTGAAGGATCCTTGTGCTGATGGACGTGTCCTATAGGTTGACAGCATCCATGTCACCATCCTGGGTGTGGTGGCGTACTAGAGTTTTATAAGATGTCACTGCTGAGGGAAGCTGGGGAAAGCGTGTGTATGTGTGTGTGCTAAGTCGATTCAGTCGTGTCCGACTCTTTGCGACCCTATGGACTGTAGCCCGCCAGGCTCCTCTGTCCATGGCATTCTCCAGGCAGGCATACTGGAGTGGGTATGCATGCCCTTCTCCAGGGGGTCTTCCCCACCCAGGAATCGAACCAGCATCTCTTACGTCTCCTGCATTTACAGGAGGGTTCTTTTGGTACATGGGGTCTTTATTATTTACCAATCTGTGTGGGTCTACAATGATCTCAAAAGAGTATACTTAAAAAGCAAAGCACAGCACCAAACTCTCCTGCATCTCCATGTTGTGATCAATTATGGGAAAATACTTCTAACAATGTACATTTTCTGAGTGAGGTTGTTTTCATCTAGTATTTAAGAGAGACCAGTTGGGCCAGACTGTAGGCTGACCACCCCACAAGCCATACAGGGAGACAAATTTGGCTCTGGGTCAGTGGTTCTCATACAAAGAGCATATCAGAATGATGCAGAGCACTTGTTAAAACAGATTCCCAAGTCCTCATCCTAGAGTCCCAGTTCTGGGCCAAGGGATGTGCATTCTAACACCTGCCCCAGACATGAGATGAAAACTGATCACTCATTGATGGCTCCCTATTTTTGTTCATTAGACAGAGCCGGTGCTTATGTGTGCTTGAGTCATAATGGGAAGTGCTCACAGGATGTTGGTTTCTAGATTTTTTCTTTAAAAAATAAACACACACACACACCTGGAGTTCAGTTGTATCAGAGGGTGTTCCATGATTCTTTCTATCAGATCAGATCAAATCAGATCAGTCGCTCAGTCGTGTCCGACTCTTTGCGACCCCATGAATCTCAGCACGCCAGGCTTCCCTGTCCATCACCAACTCCCAGAGGTCACTGAGACTCACATCCATCAAGTCAGTGATGCCATCCAGCCATCTCATCCTCTATCGTCCCCTTCTCCTCCTGCCCCCAATCCCTCCCAGCATCAGAGTCTTTTCCAATGAGTCAACTCTTCACATCAGGTGGCCAAAGTATTGGAGTTTCAGCTTCAGCATCATTCCTTCCAAAGAAATCCCAGGGCTGATCTCCTTGAAGTCCAAGGGACTCTCAAGAGTCTTCTCCAACACCACAGTTCAAAAGCATCAATTCTTCGGTGCTCAGCCTTCTTCACAGTCCAACTCTCACATCCATACATGACCACAGGAAAGACCATAGCCTTGACTAGATGAACCTTTGTTGGCAAAGTAATGTCTCTGCTTTTGAATACACTATCTAGGTTGGTCATAACTTTCCTTCGAAGGAGTAAGCGTCTTTTAATGTCATGGCTGCAATCACCATCTGTAGTGATTTTTGGAGCCCAGAAAAATAAAGTCTGACACTGTTTCCCCATCTATTTCCCATGAAGTGATGGGACCAGATGCCATGATCTTCATCTTCTGAATGTTGAGCTTTAAGCCAACTTTTTCACTCTCCACTTTCACTTTCATCAAGAGGGTTTTTAGTTCCTCTTCTCTTTCTGCCATAAGAGTGGTATCATCTGCATATCTGAGGTTATCGATATTTCTCCCAGCAATCTTGATTCCAACTTGTGTTTCTTCCAGTCCAGCGTTTCTCATGATGTACTCTCCATATAAGTTAAATAAACATGGTGACAATATACAGCCTTGATGTACTCCTTTTCCTATTTGGAACCAGTCTGTTGTTCCATGTCTAGTTCTAACTGATGCTTCCTGACCTGCATACAGATTTCTCAAGAGGCAGATCAGGTGGTCTGGTATTCCCATCTCTTTCAGAATTTTCCAGTTTATTGTGATCCACACAAAGGCTTTGGCATAGTCAATAAAGCAGAAATAGATGTTTTTCTGGAATTCTCTTGCTTTTTCCATGATCCAGTGGATGTTGGCAATTTGATCTCTGGTTCCTCTGCCTTTTCTAAAACCAGCTCAAACATCAGCAAGTTCATGGCTCACATATTGCTGAAGCCTGGCTTGGAGAATTTTGAGCATTACTTTACTAGTGTGTGAGATGAGTGCAATTGTGTGGTAGTTTGAGCATTCTTTGGCATTGCCTTTCTTTGGGATTGGAATGAAAACTGACCTTTTCCAGTCCTGTGGCCATTGCTGAGCTTTCCAAATTTGCTGGCATATTGAGTGCAGCACTTTCACAGCATCATCTTTCAGGATTTGGAATAGCTCCACTGGAATTCCGTCACCTCCACTAGCTTTGTTTGTAGTGATGCTTTCTAAGGCCCACTTGACTTCTCATTCCAGGATGTCTGGTTCTAGGTCAGTGATCACACCATCATGATTATCTAGGTTGTGAAGATCTTTTTTGTACAGTTCTTCTGTGTATTCTTGCCACCTCTTCCTAATATCTTCTGGTTCTGTTAGGTCCATACCATTTCTGTCCTTTATCGAGCCCATCTTTGCATGAAATGTTCCTTTGGTATCTCTGATTTTCTTGAAGAGATCCCTAGTCTTTCCCATTCTGTTATTTTCCTCTATTTCTTTGCATTGATCACTGAAGAAGGCTTTCTTATCTCTTCTTGCCATTCTTTGGAACTCTGCATTCAGATGTTTATATCTTTCCTTTTCTCCTTTGCTTTTCGCTTCTCTTCTTTTCACAGCTATTTGTAAGGCCTCCCCAGACAGCCATTTTGCTTTTTTGCATTTCTTTTCCATGGGGATGGTCTTGATCCCTGTCTCCTGTACAATGTCACGAACCTCCATCCATAGTTCATCAGGCACTCTATCTATCAGATCTGGGCCCTTAAATCTATTTCTCACTTCCACTGTATAATCATAAGGGATTTGATTTAGGTCATACCTGAATGGTCTAGTAGTTTTCCCTACTTTCTTCAATTTCAGTCTGAATTTGGCAATAAGGAGTTCATGGTCTGAGCCACAGCCAGCTCCTGGTCTTGTTTTTGCTGACTGTACAGAGCTTCTCCATCTTTGGCTGCAAAGAATATAATCAAGGCCTTGCTGCAGACCAGGTACTAGGATAAGCACATATGTATACTAGCTTTTTAGATTCTATCACAACCCTGTGGATAAAGACATAGAGGATAAAAAGTGTAAAGAACATGTCCAGTGTATTGTAGTCTGGACGTGGTGGCATCAAGACTGGTGAGACTATACTCTCTGAATGCTCTGTCCCCTAGGCTCCCAAATCCATATGTTGAAATCCTAGTCGCTAAGGGGGATGGTATTAGGAGGTGAGAGACTTCTGGATGTTATTAGGTCATGAAGGTGGGGCCCTCATCAATAATTAGTGCCTTTGGGACCTTCTTGGTGGTCCAGTGGCTAAGACTCTGCTCTCCAGTGCAGGGGGCCCAGGTTCAATCCCTGGTCAGGGGACAAAGATTGCAACTAAGACCCAACTTGGCCAAAATAAAAATAAATATAAAAAAATAATTAGTGCGCTTATGCAAGAGACCCAGAGAAAGCCTGCACCCCTTCTGCTGTGTGAGAACAGTGTGTGCTAAGTTGCTTCAGTTGTGTCAGACTCTTTGTGATCCCATGGACTGTAGCCCACCAGGCTCCTCTGTCCATGGGATTCTCCAGGCAAGAATACTGGAGTGGGTGGCCATGCCTTCCTCCAGGGGATCTTCCCGACCCAGGGATCAAACCCTCGTCCCTTATGTCTCCTGCAATGGCAGGCGGGTTCTTTACCACTAGCGCCACCTGGGAAGCCCGGGAGAACAGTGAGAAGTCAGTAATCTGCAACCTGGAAGAAAGATCCTGGCAGTCAGATCTTGGATTTCCAGCCTCTGGGACTGAAAGAAATAAATGTTTGTTGTTTAGAAGCCACGCAGTCTACAGTATCCTGCAGCCTGAACAGACTAAGACACCCAAGCACAAATTTCCACCCTCCCTGAGCACCAAACACCCCCTGCCACAGCACTGGTTATTTGAAAGGATCTGGACTTGGAGGTAGGGCCCAGGGTTCAGGCCCTGCTGGAACAGAGCTGGCCTCGGGAATCCATCCAATCCCATCTGCTAAGCCTTTCAGGCTAGATAGCATTTCCTCTCTGTACCACCTTCATGATGCACCTCATGTTACTGAAGAGTTCACTTGTTTCTTCAACGTACTTACTTTAAAAAGTGACATTAAGTCACTGCCATATATGGCCAGTGTCACGTGTCCCAGAAGACAATGTACAATTGATGGAAACACAGCATGATTATCTCTGACTCAGGGTTCTCTTGCCTTCAAGTCTCTTAGTCTGAAATCTTTCTTTTCTTAAAAGGAGAAAATGTTGAAACAGAGTGTTAATGTCGGCATTAAGCGGGGGTATTATGGGCTGCGTTGTGTCCCCCTGAAATTCTTACGTTGATGTCTCAACCTCCAGTCCTTTGGAATGGGACTGCATTTAGAGGCAGGGTCTTTAAAGAGGTGATTAAGTTAAAATGAGGCCATTAGGATGGGCTCTAATCCAATCTGACTGATGTCTTTTTTATTTTTTTGAGAGATTTCAAGATCTTAATTCCCTGACCAGGAGATTTCAAGAGATGGCGTCATGGAGATTTCAAGATCTTAATTCCCTGACTAGGGATCCAACCCCTGCAGTGGGAGCTCAGAGTCACAATCACTGGGCCGCCAGGCAAGTCCCTGACTGCTGTCCTTTTAAGAGGGGTTTAGGACACAGGAACACATGGAGGGGAGGCTATGTGATGATGCAGAGAAGATGGAATGGCCGTCTGCAAGGAGACAGGAGGGAGGCAACACTGGAGACACCTTGCTGTTGCCCGTCCAGTGTTCAGAACTGTGAGAGAATGAATTGCTATTGGTTAAGCCCCCTGCTCCATGGTACTCTATGTGGGAGCTCTAGAATGCTGATACAGACTTCCCTTTATGGGAACCAGAAAGCTGCTATTCATGGGGTCGCAAAGAGTAGGACACGACTGAGCAACTGATCTGATCTGATCTGAAAGACTCAAAACTAATGGAAAGGATTCCTTGCAGCACTGTTTCCAATGGCCAGGCCATGGAAACAATCTGAATGTCCATCAGTGGAGGCATGGATAAAGAAGACGCAGTACGTTTATATAATGGAATATTACTAAGCCATGGAGAAGGATGAAATAATGCCATTTGCAGTGACGTGGATGGACCTAGAGATTGTCATACTGAGTAAAGTAAGTCAGAGAAAGATAAATATCATATGATATTTCTTATATGTGGAAACTAAAAAAAATGGTGCAAATGAACAAAACAGAAATGGAGTCACAGATACAGAAAACAAGCTTATGGTTACCAGGGGATAAGAGGGGGAGGGACAGATTGGAGATTGGCATTGACCCGTGCACGCTAATATAAGGACCTACTGTATAGCACAGTGAACTCTACTCCATACTTATGACCTGTGTATGGAAAAAGAATCTAAAAAAGAGTGGGTGTATAACTGATTCTCTTTGCTATACACCTGAAATGAACACATTATAAGTCACCCCACCCCAGTACTTTTGCCTGGAAAATCCCATGGACAGAAGATCCTGGTAGGCTCCAGTCCATGGGGTCGCTAAGAGTCGGACACGACTGAGCGACTTCACTTTCACTTTTCACTTTCATGCACTGGAGAAGGAAATGGCAACCCACTCCAGTGTTCTTGCCTGGAGAATCCCAAGGACGGGGAGCCTAGTGGGCTGCTGTCTATGGGGTCACACAGAGTTGGACACGACTGAAGTGACTTAGCAGCATACTCCAATTAAAATTAATTTTAAAAATAGAAAAGAAATTACCTTTTATAGAATGTTGACCGAACATTGTCTGTGTCTAAGCATCACCCCCAAAGTGTCTCCTATGCTGAGAAACAGTGCCCATGACTCAGGGGTCCCCAACTCTTCTAAGGGGGAGCAGAGCCTTACCCTGCTCATTTCATCATAAAGTGGGGAGGGGTGAAAGTCTCAGTGAAGGTGAGGTGGGGGCTGTTCAGCCCTCTAAGGCTCAAGGTGACTTTGGGTCAGCCAAGACTGACTTTACACCATCGTCTCCTAACCTCTCCATCCTTCACTTCCATGAGCCTCATCATCCCGCTCTCTCTGCTCCTTTACATTGAGTGAAAAACGTGCTTTATTCAAATTTCTCTTGGAACACCCCCTCCCCACCCCGAGAAAGGCACAATGTTGAAGATGGACCAGTTTGGTTCCCTCCAGGATGGGACAGACTCTAGGGTCTGAGGACAGGTCCCCGCCCAGCAGTTGCCTCTCTGGAGGGCCCGGCTGGGTGAAAACTCACATCTTCAAACAGCAGAACTACACACAGGGGCAGGATGTCCTCAGCAAGTGGGGCAGTGAGACCAGCTGCTGAGACCCACGTGTCCGCCTCAGGCTCACTCAGGGAAGATGCTTCCTGTGTGGGATGGTTCTTGGAATTGCCTCAACTATTAAAAGTCACTTTTCTCTTTCTCTCCAGTGGGTGGAGTTGAATCTCTGTATGAAATGAGCATCTGACCTCCCAGTGCCTGGAGGCTCTGAGACAGTGCTTGGAGGTCCTTTCTTCAGCCCGGCCCTGAGTGGCCACCCAGGGCTCCACGCTGGCCCGCGGCCGCCCTGTCTGCCTGCCCCCTCTTTTCCTGAGGCATCGACCGCAGAGTCCCCTGGCACAGGCTGTGACCTTCTGGGGCTGGGCCAGCTCAGTGGGTCTGTTCCTCAGCGGGCTCCACCGTCTCCTTTCCCTCACTCTCCGCTTTAGTAACAAGGGAACACTTTCTTTTATATGTTTACATATTTGGGGGGTGGGGAATACATTGATTTGGTTTATAGTTCCTTTTTAAAGAAAAATAAAGGCCTGTTGTCCTGGCTGTGGTTTCCGGTTGCCATGGAATAAGGACTGTTGACCCTGGTCGGTACTTGCTGGAGGAAGAGGAGGGGTGGAAGGTGGACCAGGAATTGAGGAGAAAGGGTAAGAGCCGGCTGGTGGGAAAGTGTCTCAAACCCCTGGGGCAGCCACGAACAGAAAAGGGATGGGGGACTTCTGGCCTCAGAGGCCAGCTGGGTCCATCCCATAATGGTCTCTCGTGTGGTGTGCTGGATGCAGCAGACGCGACTCGTGAAAGCAGCTGTGTGCATCTCTTCCCAGGTCCACTCTCTGTGACATCACACTGGTAATGTGACGTCAGCCATGGTGGGAATGGTTTACATCGCAGGAATCGGCAAAGACTAGTCAGGGCTTCTCACCCTCTTCTCCCAAGAGCCTGCTGTTGAAAATCGTCTAGCACATCCAGAGGGATTCCCTGATAACTCAGTTGGTAAAGAATCCGCCTGCAATGAGGGAGACCTGGGTTTGATCCCTGGGTTGGGAAGATCCCCTGGAGAAGGAAAAGGCTACCCACTCCAGTATTCTGGCCTGGAGAATTCCAGGCAGGGATGGTCTGTAATATGGCTGAAGACCAGCAGGGGTCTCTAGGCAGGTAAGTGACAGAGCCTGGAATTTCCAGTCTCTGCTTCCTTTATTCGGGGAAGGCAATGGCACCCCACCCCAGTACTTTTGCCTGGAAAATCCCATGGACGGAGGAGCCTGGTAGGCTCCAGTCCGTGGGGTCGCTAAGAGTCGGACAGGACTGAGCGACTTCACTTTCACTTTTCACTTTCATGCATTGGAGAAGGAAATGGCAACCCACTCCAGTGTTCTTGCCTGGAGAATCCCAGGGACAGGGGAGCCTGGTGAGCTTCCGTCTATGCGGTCGCACAGAGTCGGACACGACTGAAGTGACTTAGCAGCAGCAGCAGCTTCCTTTATTGATCAGTGGATATAGATATAGAGATACAGAGATTGATAGAGATTGATACTGGTATCTTTCTCTCTACATCTACCTATATCTATCTATCTGTTTAATTCATAGGACCAGGGGTGTGTGTGTGTGTGTGTGTGTGTGTGTGTCCCTAAACACATCCTCAGTTGGGCAATGGGCAAATAGAAAAAAGAACGGGTCAATGGTGAACTCAGACCTGGGCAGCAGGTTAGCGAAGGATAGGGGTGGGTGCAGAAGCGAACAGAGAAACACCTAATAAGCATCTTTAGGAGGGCAGAGATAAAACTCAAATCCATACTTTTTTAGGAAATAAAAAAATTACTTTAAAAATTCGTTTCTTCTTCCTTTATTCCTTCACTCCTTTCAGAATTTGCACAAATTACCACGTAAAGAGGTGTGATGCCACTCACCCGCTCCTGGTCCTCCATCACTGTCCCTCCATCACTGTCCCAGCACCCAACTTCAAGACCACAGAGAGGGCCAGGCCTTTTCTGAAAACTGCCCACGGCTGGGGCCCCACGAGGGACGGAGCCCACGACTGCCCACGACCGCCTGTCTCCATCGCCCTTGTTAGCTATATTGTGTTTAAATTGCCTAAGCTTTTCCTATTCACTTGGAGGAATACTGTGTATCAATTACAAGAATATGAACACAATCCCTAAACTACTTTTCAACCTCAAACCCTCTTGTTTTTCTGGAATCTTTGGCAAGTCCTGAGCCACTGGGAAGGGGACGCCTTTGTAGCTAGGCCAGTAACTCAGCCCAGATGTTCGGTCCTGGTCCTGGCTGCACAGAAGGACCTCTCTGGACCCTCAAGACCTGCTGGAAACAACCTCTGAGCCTGTCCCGTTTTTATTGTTCTTTCCCTTCCTATTGTTGTTGGTTTGGGCTCCTTTTTGTGGGATTGGCATAAAGATGGCTTTAGAATCATAAAATAGGCAGTGAGGGAGTTGACAGGGAGGGCTCGCTGAACTCTGTGCCAGCCAACTTGTGGTTAAAACAGGGCCTGGACAGAAGGAGACCCAGAGATTGCAAAGGGGTGAACTTGCAAAGTCCTGGCCAGCATCCAAGAGGTGCATGGGGTACCATCCACTGTGCCAAGGAGTGCCAGGGGCCGAAGGCAGTGTGGAGGGAACAAACAAGGCCCAACTCTGCCAACTGAATCCAGGCCCAAGGGCAGGCAGGACAGTCCCCCTGGGGACCACCCTGTGCTTCACGATGACCAGGTTCTTAAATATGTTTCTGCCGATGAGAAGAGTCTCCTAATGTCCAACACCCCATCCTCACAGCTCTGGTATCTCATCAGCTTGTGTGACGCCATTCCAGCCCAACATGGATGCAACCTGACTGATTCCAAATCATGCTGGGCTGGAGCAGTGGTGGGAAAAACCCAGAAAGCCCGAAGAGCTGCCCTCAGACCCTGTGGCCTGGCACCACACTCCTCCATGCTCTCCCTGTTCTAGAGACGAGAAGCTTGGATGACAAAGTTCCCTGGAAGGAAGGGGCCCTAGGGGAGAGGATGACGGGTTGGTTGTCTCTCCATGTGGGACCCATTAGAAATAAGGAAGTTAAATGACCGAATGAAGGGGGCGCTCACAGCGGCGGTGGTCCCTGGGGCCGTGGCCTCCTGCGGAGCGGGCTATGGCATCTGGGGTAGGGCCTGGCCTCTGAGTCCCCGAACCCCACCTTCCCCAAACCTCAGAGGGCTGGGGTTCTTTTCAGGTAGAGAAAAATGGGGGTGAAGGGAGGCTAAAGAGGAAGAGGGGCAGGAGGGGGCTGGAGGTCAGGGTGCCAGGGGAAGGCAGAGGCAGACAGGGGAAAGAGATTTGGGGCAGAGACCGAGACTCATGCCCACAGTGTCAAAGTGAGGAAGAGAGGCCGCAAGAGAGGGTGAGCATGAGCAAGAGATGGTGGCGTGCTTCAGACATGCCCAAGCCGCGCCTCTGGCCAGCCTCTCCTGACACCAGTCCAATGAGGCAGGTGGGGTCCCTGGGGGTGATGGAGGCCCTGCCTCCTCCCTGGAGGCCACTGGAATGGGGGGTGTGCAGGACACTTATGAGCTCAGGGATGCCCAGCTACACACACCCCTCACCACGACTCCCCACCGCCAGCTCCTGGCGCTTCCCAGAGGGAGGCAGACCTGGCTGCCGCCACAGTGGGGTGGGGTCTCCCACGGACTGCCACCCCAGGGCCGCTCACAGGGAGAGTGGCATGTGCCCCTCCAGGCCCTGCCCGGCTCTCTGAGCCCCTCCGTTGCCCTGAGGGTCTCTCAGGACTCAGGGGCCACATCAGCTTCCACAGCAGGGCGTGGCTCCCAGGCATATGCCTGTCATATGTCTATGCCTGTCATAGCCCAGGCAGCGCTGAGGAAACAGGGGCCTCAGAGACTCACCCGAGGGGGACAGGATCACAGCCTGCTGGGGGTTAGCTCTGGATCAGGGGTGGACACCTGACCCCCAGCGTGGAGGAAAAGGGCAGAGGAAGCTGGAAGAGCAAGGAGCCAGGGTGGCCCCCACCCCTCAGCCTCTTCTTGGGGGGCCTTCCCACCAGCCCAGTCCTCCTTGGCAAGCAAATGCCACTTCAGCAAATGTCCCACTGGCTGCATAGGGCAGCTGCTGCTGTTAGATCAGTTTAGGTCAGTTTTCTAACTCCCATTTGACAGCTATTGACACTGAGGTCTTGAGTGGGTAACTCTGGGTCGTGTCGTTGGTGTTTGTGTGTGTGCGTGCTCAGTCGCTCAGTCATGTCTGACTCTTTTCAACCCCATGGACTGGCCCACTAGGCTCCTCCATCCATGGGATTCTCCAGGCAAGAAGACTGGAGTGGCTTGCCATCCCCTTCTCCAGGGGATCTTCCCAACTCAGGGATCGAATCTGGGTCTCCAGGCTCATTCAAACCCCGATTTCTCTGCTCCCAGGATGCATGTCCTTTAGCACTGTTAGGTAGGTAGAATAAGGAAAAGGAGTCCAAAATGGCGGTGGCTAAAAGACAAGGAAGGTCAAAGGAAGGTCCGAGGACCAGAGTGAAGACTTCAGGCAGAACAAACAGCACTCCTGGCTAAGCCCAATTTGCACGGGGCAGGCCCAGGCGGAGGAAAAGTGCTTTCTCACGGACTCTCTCCCACGTGCGTGTGCTCTTTACTTTATCTCACTCTCCTGCTATCTTCTAAATTAAATAGAGCCGTAACACTGATTTGCCTAAAAGCTGTAGCACGGTTTGTCCAAGACCCGAGAGCTGTGACGTGCTGAGGGCTTTAATGTCCATTGCTCCAAATCTTTGTTGTGACGAGACAAAGAACCGAGGAACATACACTTGCATGACAAGCACCATATTGAGAAGGGTGCAGAAGAGTCCTCTTCCCCCTTCCTGCTTCTCTTGAGCTTTGTAGGAATAGAAAGAAAACTGCCGGAGGTGAGGTTCAATTCTCGCTTCTTTTGACTTAGTTGGGTCACTGAAGGCCTTTTGGGTTTGAGGCGACTTCCCAAACTACCTGTAGCCCCGTTGTTCTGCTGCAGCTCCTGTCAATAGGCCCCCCGGCTGGCTAGCTGCTTACCAGGGCCCCCTCCTCATCCGTGGGTCATCCAAGGTCACCTCTCAGGAGGGGCAGCTCTGACCTTGAAGAGCAAGGTCACCATCTGCTCTATCCTCTGCAGAGGGAACAGAAGGAAGGAAAGTTGGCCTGAGGGGACAAGATGGAAAAAGGGGATTAGAGGCTTTGGGCCAAGTGGGAGGGGCAGGAAACGGTGATGGGGCGTGAGGGCCATCTGTGCAGGCCACGCATTTCTTCCTCTGAGAGAGGAGCACACCGGGTGGGCGGTTCTCCTCTGGGACGTCTGCACGTGGCTGGGCCTGCAGGAGGCAAATGGACCAGCTGACCCTCCACCGGCCCTCTCACCCTGTTGCAGGGCCTCTGACCCCTGTCAGGAGGGACTGAGAACACCTGCTCCGACCCTTCTCCAGCTGAAGGATCAGAGGCTGTTAGGACTGGAAGGAATCTTAAGTCCAGAGAGGGGTCGTGGCCACGTTGACAAGAGGTGGTCAGGTGTGTTGGCCGAGTTTTCATGTTGGCACTGGCAGTGGTTAGGGAGAGAAACCTCTGGAATCCACCTGGGTGGCCATTTACAGAAGACTGATGAAAAGAATCAATATGGCCACAGGTACAGAATACTAAGCAGATAAAAAGTGACAAGTCCAATCTGTACGTACTGATTCAGAACCTTGTTCAAGAAGTTCTGTTGAGTGAAAATCCATGTGGAGAGTGGTGGCTATAACCCCCATTATGAGTAAGATTAAAATGGAATATGGTTTCCCAGGTGGCTCAGTGGTAAAGAAGCCACCTGCCAATAAAGGGGATGCAAGAGACATGGGTTTGATCTCTGGGTCGGGAAGATCCCCTGGAGTAGGAAATGTCAACTCACTTCAATATTCTTGCTTGGAAAATTCCATGGACAGAGGAGCCTGGAGGGCTACAGTCTATGATCCCAAAAGAGTCACAGAAGAGTCAGACACGACTGAGCGCACACACATGCAAAACAATATACATGCAGGAAATAGCTTGGGAGAATTACACCAGAAGGAAAACGCTCTTCTACTGGGAAGGGGGATGATTGTGTGATACTTTCTACCAAATTAAACAAATAAACAAAAAACTGGAAAGAAAAGGCAAGGCCTATGAAACCAGACAGACCTGAATTTTGGGTTCTTCTCCCTTGTGGCTCAGCTGGTAAAGAATCCGTCTGCAATGCAGGAGACCTGGGTCCGATCCCTGGGTTAGGAAAATCCCCTGGAGAAGAGGAAGGCTACCCACTCCAGTATTCTGGCCTGGAGAATTCCATGGGGTCACAAAGAGCTGGACACGACTGAATGACTTTTACTTTCTTTTCCATCACTCACTGTCTGACTGTGGGTAGGTTATTTCACCTCTCTAGACCTCAGTTTTCCCATCTGTAAACTAGGGTTAATAGTCATCAGATCAGATCAGTCGCTCAGTCGTGTCCGACTCTTTGCGACCCCATGAACTGCAGCACGCCAGGCCTCCCTGTCCATTACCAACTCCCGGAGGTCACTCAGACTCATGTGACACCCAAATAGTTGGGTGGTTGGGAGGACTGAGTGAGAAAGGCATGTTCAGCACTGACCCAATAGATACTGTTAACATCTTTATGGATAAAGACCCCTTCCACAGGCCTAAAGGCAGAGTGGAAAAGTCCCTTCTTTTGAAGGCATTTGGGTGCCGTGAATGTCCCCTGGGCGGCCAATGGTAGACTGAAGGCTGGGACTAGGTGGGTGTCTCCAGCTGGAGACTGACTGGCTGGGCACACGTGGGCATTTCACTTCCATGTGTCACTGGACCCTGTGTTGAGGGCTGCAGGGATGAGACTACCCACCCAGGCTTCCACGGGCATGGAGGAGGACTCAGGGAGGAAGTGGTCCCCCTGCTCATCACCCACAGGGCTTAAAGCAAATAACAGAACTCTCTGCTCCCAGGTTCCTTGGCTCCAAGACAGGATCTCATCTAGGCTGCCTACCTTTGGAGCTGAGCCAATAAAGTGTAAAGTGCTGGCAAAGAAACCAAAGGGGAGGGTTTCCCACACGGCTCAGTGGTGAAGAATACACCTGCTAATAGAGACACAGGTTCGATCTCTGGTCCAGGAGGGTCCCACGTGCCTCGGAGCAACTAAGCCCAGGCTATTGAACCTATGCTCTAGAGTCCAGGGGCTGAAACTGCGGAGGCTGCATGCTGTACCTGTTCAAGCCCTCCTGCCCAAGAGCCTGTACTCTGCTGCAAGAGAGGCTACTGCAGTGAGGGGCCCAAGCACTGCAACTGGAGAGTGGTCCCCAATTGCGGCAGCTAGAGAAGGTCCAAGCAGCAATGAAGACCCAGCATAGCCAAAAATAAATCATTTTTTTTTAAGGGGAGGAGAGCACTTCCCTCAAGATCACGCAGTTGTTTCATACATTCAGGCTGTCGGTTTCATACATTCAGAGGCCTCACAAGGATTTGTTTGGGGAGAGAGAAGTTTCTGCAGCTCACACAAGTTAGGGGAAAGCACACCTCCACCCTGTTGCACTGCCTGCCCTCGGAACCCAATTTTCTAAGTAAACAAATGATTAAGAAACAACACGGGGACGGACTCTAAAACCAGCTCCAAACAGCAAACCAGGAGATGGTCTCAACTTGAAAAACAGAAAGAGGAGCTCCTACAGACGGTCCCATCGAAGATGTGGGCCATCCAGGTTGGCAGGGTACCTTCCCTTCTCTGCAACACCAAAAGCTGATGACGTGGGTGTGGTCTTGACCTCAGGGGCCCGCAACAGAACTGGCTCCTGCTATGCTTGGAGTCCGTCTGAGATGAGAGGTTGCTGTGTCTTAGTGACAGAATTCAAGGGACCCCACCACCCTCACAGTCCACCCAGCCACAAACCCTTACCACATCCCTCCACTTCTTTGCCTTGTGTTTTTTAAGATTTTTTTTTTTTTTTTGATGTGGACCATTTTTTGTTTTTTCTTTATTGAATTTGTTGCAATACTCTTTGTTTTTATGTTCTGGTTGTTTTGGCTGGGAGGCATGTGGGATCTTAAGTCCCCAACCAGGGATTGAACCTACGCCCTCTGCATTGGAAGGTGAAGTCTTAGTGGACCACCAGGGGACTCCCCTCTGCTTTGTGTTTTATCCTGAAATCCCAGACCGCATACCATGTCATCTGTAAACATTTCAAACATGCTTCTTCAAAAGTTCTGGACCTAGGAAAAAAATAACCACAGCAATATTATCAAATACAAAAAAGGAGATATTTAAACAGAACCCTAAGCTCCCTAAGAAAAACATTAATAACTGGCATTTAGTGAGTATTTGCAGCATTTCTAGGTTCCAGTCACATAGCATTTAAAGCACCATTGCATTTATAACTCCGAGATAGTTATACCTTGTCAAACCCCATCCAAAATTTCAACACCGCTGGCCACAGAGTGCCTATCCTTCCTCCCTCCTTTGTTTTCTTGCATATGTAAAAAAGTTTTGAAATGATAGATTCACAGCAAATTGGAGAGACAGCACAGAAAGGTCCCATGCACCCTTCATCCAGTTTCCCTCAATGGTGGCATCTTACATCACATCATAGCCAGCAAGCTGACACTGGTCCAATATGTGTGCTGTCTTCAGCCCTTTTAAATACATGTGTAGCTTGGCGTAACGACTGCTGCAACCAAGATACAGCATACTCGTCACTGCGAAGATCTATCTCCATAGTCAAGCCCACACACCCACCACCCCTAGCCCCTAGAGGACAACCTCTAGCCTGTTCCCCATCTCTACAGTGTTGGTGTTCTGAAACTGATGTATAAGTGGAATCACGCAGCATGTGACCTTTGGGAATGGACTCTTTTCACTCAGCAGAATGCCCTTGAAATCCGTACGAGGCGTATCGTAGTTCCTTCCTTTTTATTGCTAAGACGATCCCACGTCCTTTATTTAACTGCTCACCTAGGACATCTGCTTCCCCTTAGCACTGTTGACAAACATACTGCATGTTTATTTGTGTCTTGTTTACTTTCTCTACCTCTGGAAGGTATGCCCCATGAAAGCAGGGACTTGTGCCTCTTGTATTCATCTGTTCATCTCTAGGGCTGGGGCCAGGGCCCAGCACATAATAAGAGCTCACCTCACATTTGTGCAGTAATTGTGGCATGAGTTTTACAGCAGAGGAGACTTAGACTTGGGGAGGGTAAGTCAATTGCCCACGTTCGTGGAGCCAGTGGGTGGCAGAGCTGGTCTTGCACCCAGCTCTCTTGGTTTAAAGCCTCACCCTCAGCCCCCTTTCCAGACCCAGTTCTTTTTTACCTCTGGCCAAGCGTGGGCAAAGCGGTTCTGTTTCTATGTTTCCCTTGGCTTAAAGGAGAGGTTTTCAAATGGAACTTTACTGACAACCCACAAAGCCCAAAGGGAAATAAACAAGGGAAACATGAGGATCTACAAAATGTTGAACTTAAAAAATAGATTCTCTTTTCCTTTCCGCCCCGCCCCCCTCCATTTTTAAAGCCGTGTGAAGATTTAATCAGATCAGTCGCTCAGTCATGTCCCACTCTTTGCGACCCCATGAACCGCAGTACGCCAGGCCTCCCTGTCCATCACCAGCTCTCGGAGGTCACCCAGATTCACATCCATCGAGTCAGTGATGCCATCCAGCCATCTCATCCTCTGTCGTCCCCTTCTCCTCCTGCCCTCAATCCCTCCCAGCATCAGAGTCTTCTCCAATGAGTCAACTCTTCACATGAGGTGGCCAAAGTACTGGAGTTTCAGCTTGAGCATCATTCCTTCCAAAGAAATCCCAGGGCTGATCTCCTTCAGAATGGACCAGTTGGATCTCCTTGCAGTCCAAGGGACTCTCAAGAGTCTTCTCCAACACCACAGTTCAAAAGCATCAATTCTTCGGCGCTCAGCCTTCTTCACAGTCCAGCTCTCACATCCATACATGACCACAGGAAAGACCATAGCCTTGACTAGGCGAACCTTTGTTGGCAAAGTGAGGTCTCTGCTTTTGAATATGCTATCTAGGTTGGTCATAACTTTCCTTCCAAGGAGTAAGCCTGGGACAGAATGTATGCTGAATAAGCATCACCCCCTTCCTTCCTTCACCAGGTTCCTAGAGCCGTTAGATACTAGACACCACAGTCGGCCTTTGGTATCTGAGGATTTGGAACCCACAGAAGAGAGCTGACAGTCCTGGGGTGCAAGAGAAGTAGAAAAGACAGTTCACACCCTTAAGGGATTTATAATCTAGTCAGGGAGACAAGGATGCATCATATTTACTATTTGGTAAATAGTAAAGCACAATAGGAGTGTAAGGAACTATTAATATATATTAATATCAATTATTGAAGAAGGAAATGGCAACCCACTTCAGTATTCTTGCCTGGAGAATTCCCATGGACAGAGGAGCCTGGGAGGCTACAGTCCACAGGGTCACAAGAGTCGGACATGACTTAGTGATTAAACCACCAACTACCACCAATATCAATTATTACATTAGTTTTCTATTTTTGCTGTAACAAATCACCACAAGCTTAGTGGCTTAAAACAGCACAAATCTGGAATTGACACCTCTACACTATTGACAGTATGTATAAAATAGATAACTAATGAGAACCTACTGTATAACAGAGGGAATACTTAAGGCTACGTGGGGACCTGCATGGGAAGAAGCCCAAAAGGGAGCGGATATGTATATATACTTATGGCTGATTCGTTTTGCTGAACAGTAGAAACTAAACTCAACAAAAGAGGGACTTTGTCTGGACCAGGCTTCAAGGCGGCCCCAGGCCCCCTGCCCCACGCCACTGGGGACCTCCCTGCTTGGTGACACATTGCCCCCTCCAGGCATCAGCTTCTCTTCCTGTTCTCACCTGTCCATCTCAGCCTGGACCGGCTTCTCCTCCAATCCTCCGAGCCTCGGCTGACACCTGGCCGGCGTCTCCTGACCCCGCATGCCCTCTCTAGACCCTGGGTTCTAGGTCACCCACTGCTGCTGCGGCCAACTGTCCAGCTCTCCACTCCACCCACCCCAAATCCCAGAGGGAGAGCGCTCGATGGAGAATGAGAGGAGCTGACGCCACCTGCCCCATGGCCACCGGCTCTTGGTCAGTCCCTGCAGCCCCACAGTGGGAAGAGGGGGCGGGAAAGTGGACTGGGGTCACATTATGTCACATGGTTGCCCAGGGCCGTCCCCACCCCCGTGGTTTTTACTCCTCAGCCCCCTCCCCACTTTCCTGCCTGCTATCTAGAAGGTGAGGGATGGACCTGTTGCAGCCGAAATAAAGGACTGGAGTCCTGGGGTGGGGGGTCTCCTAATATGAAGCTTATTTTCATTATTTTAAAATGTTTTGTCAGTGTATTACAGGGCAATACAACACAGGCCATAGAGTACCAAACATTAGCAGTTTCCAGCTCACCTTGCCCCACCTGCCAGTCCTTCCCTACAGCCCTGCGAACCCGTTTTAGATTTCTGACCTCCAGAATTGATTTGGTTTTTTAAGTTAATTCTTATTGGAGTATAGTTGCTTTACAATGTTGTGTGAAAGTCCCACCAGATTACTGTCTTCCCCATGGCCACATGAGCCCTTCAGTCCCCGGCATGAGTGAAGCCACCAGAGGCAACATCCTGGCCAGGAGTCCACTGGGGCAGTGAGGGTGGGCAGGCCTGCTCTGGTCAGCTGCATCCAGGTACATGTCAGATCTAGTGAAGCTGCGGAGGAAACACAGCTTACAGGTAGGAGGTGACGGATGCTCAACTCTGGTTATGCTGGAAGGAGAATGGGCTCTATGACCGGACGGCTCAGGGTTCGCATCCAGCCCTGCCGCTTCCAAGCTGTGTGACCTTGGGTGAGTGACTTAAGCAACCAAACCCCAGTTTGCTCATCTCTCTAATGGGGTAACAGCCCCTGCCTTGCTGGGGTAGTTGAACTGAACACTCGAGGGAAGGGTAACAAAATCCAGGCTTTCCTGGGCTCCTACTCCCTTTGTAAGAGGGAAAGAACACACTATTTGTTGTCATCTTCCCAGTGTTCTTCCATTGCCAAAGCATCAACTTCAAACAGTTAAATGACTTTGTGCAAATAGAGAGGCAACTTAAATCAGAAAGAAAGGAAACTAGCTTAAAGAGCAAAGTGAAAGTCGTTCAGTTGAATCTCACTCTTTGCAACACCATGGACTATATAGTCCATGGAATTCTCCAGGCCAGAATACTGGAGTGGATAGCCTTTCCCTTCTTCAGGAGATCTTCCCAACCCGGGGATCGAACCCAGGTCTCTCACATTGCAGGCAGATTCTTTACCAGCTGAGCCACCAGGGAAGCCCAAGAATACTGGAGTGGGGAGCCTATCCCTTCTCCAGCTATTCTTCCCAACTCAGGAATCAAGAGTAAAATGGGTGTTAATAGTCATTTAAAAAAGAATGTCCGAGGGGCGAGGGGAGGAAGGAGGGATGAACAGGTGGAGAAGAGAGGGACTCGGGGGCAGTGAAACCTTGCTGTATGTTTCTCAAATGGTGGAAGCTTGACATTATGTATTTGTCCAAACCCATAGATCTGTACAACACAGAGACACAGGGCCCTTGCATAAATTATGGACTTAATAAGGCCTCAATATTGGTTCGGCCATTGTAACAAAAAGCCCCACACTGATGCAAGACATTGGTAACAGAGGAAATAGTGGGGGAGTGGGGATCAGGGGTGGCAGAAGTGGCATACAGTCATTCTCTGTACTTTCCAATTTTTCTGTAAACCCAAAACTGCTCTAAAAATATAAAGCCTAAAGGATACAGTCTATTAATAATAATTTTAAAATGAGGGGCAAAGGGTGGTACCGACAGGGGCACACCATGTACAAAGGCCTGGGAGTGAGGGGGAGAGGTGGTGGGTGCACCATGTGCAAAGGCCTGGGAGTGAGAGGGAGAGGTGGTGGGCCACAGGGAGGCCGCAGAGGGCGTGAGACACCAGGAACCGGGTGATCAGTTTGTTTTCTGGAGCTGGTGTTCTGGCTTCATCCCTTCTCGCCCCTCTTTAAGGCTCATTTCAGCAGATTAGAAAAAGGGCTGGGGCACTGGGGGGTGCCACCCACTGAGCAGAGGCTTCATGCTGAGGGCCCCTCCCAGGCTGTCGTCTTTGTCCCGGGCCTCTGGACCCTCTGCTCGTTGACTCCGGCCTCATCTCCTGGACCGCTTGAATGCTGCCTCTTCCACCAGGCAGCCTCAGAGGGGCCTTGTGAGGAAGACCCCAAATCCCTGTCTCCTCTCCACCCCAGCACGGGGCCCTACATCTGGAAGAGAATTTCCTGAACGCAGGACATAGACGTCACAGAGTCAGAGGACATGGCTTTTAAGTGGATCTAAAATATGTCCCCATCAGGGAATCCCCTGGTGGTCCAGTTGTCAGGACTCCACATTCTCACTCAAGGCCAAGGGTCTGGGGATTCAATTCCTGGTTGGGGAACTAAGATCCCACAAACCTCACAGCACAGTCAGAAACAAAACACATGTCCCCATAGCCCAAAGACTCACACAGATCTCCCCAGAGGGCTCCCCAGGGGACGTCCCCCAGCTCAAGCCTCGGCTCAAGGTTGACCATCCCCTGGGCCCCAGAGCCAATCCAGCCCTCCTCCCACTTTGCAAACACTCAGCCTCGACGGGAGATTGGCCCTATTGCCCTGCCTTAGTCACCTTCACTGGGGAAGGCAATGGCACCCCACCCCAGTACTTTTGCCTGGAAAATCCCATGGACGGAGGAGCCTGGTAGGCTCCAGTCCGTGGGGTCGCTAAGAGTCGGACACGACTGAGCGACTTCACTTTGACTTTTCACTTTCATGCATTGGAGAAGGAAATGGCAACCCACTCCAGTGTTCTTGCCTGGAGAATCCCAGGGACAGGGGAGCCTGGTGAGCTTCCGTCTATGGGGTCGCACAGAGTCGGACACGACTGAAGCGACTTAGCAGCAGTCACCTTCACCCACAAGGGCAACCCAAGACCCTGGAACCTACAGAAGGATCTGAGTTTCTTAGAACATTCTCTCCCCCTCAGGGGGTTTAGCATGCCTGCTGTCCCTGATGGGTTCTTGATTTCCCTGGATGGTGCCCACCAAGTCCCCCAGGCAAGCCTTGCACAAATATGCCTCCTTTAGACACTTCTTCCTGCCTTCAAGAGTGTGAACTGGTGTTGGGCTGAGCCCTGCACCCCTTGTAGCTGCCCAGCCTTGAGACGGAAGAGCCCGGAGACAGCAAAAGAGACCTCAGTGGCTAATGGGATGGGGGAATCTTACACAAAGGGTCCCAGAGCAACACCCCAATGTGTGCGGAGAACATAACAGCAGTCTTCGGCACTTAGGGAGAAAGAAGCTCCGGTTTATGAGGGAATTGACGTCAGGTGGGCCTGGCTACCAGGCTGTGTAGTTAAAAGAATTGGATAGTCATGTGAGTGGGGCAGGGCCTGGGTGAGCAGAGGATTCACAGAGAGCAACAACCAACCATCTTTTAACACACATATACTTAAAAAAAGAAAATCTTATTTCTTTGGCTGTGCTGAGTCTTTGTTACTGTGTGGGCCCCTCTCTCGATGCAGTAAGTGTGGGTCTCTCATTGCAGGCTCCCCACCACCTGCCTCGTGGTTCACACACTTCAGGGCACATGGGCTTCAGCAGCTGTGGCTCACAGGCCCAGCTGCTCCCCAGCGTGTGGTGCGATCCTCCTGGACCAGGGATCGAACCCATGTCTCCTGCATGGGCAGGCAGATTCTTCACCACTGAGCCACCAGGGATGCCCCAGAACAGCCATCTTAAATGGCCTGACCATTCTACCAGTGACCTGTTATTTACAGCCACTCCCCCATCTCCTAGAGACTGATCCTCACAGCCAGGCAGCCCGAGTCTGTAACCAGGAAGGGGGCTCTGTGATACAGTGTTGTCTCGCTCGGTCTCACCGCCCACTATGCCAGCCCTCTCGCTGTTCACATTGTTTGCTGAACCAAGGGTAGGCAAGGTGCAAGCAGGGAAGCTGGAAGAAGATTCGAGAAGCCTTAGGAGCTGCAGACAGGCTTATTCTCTAATACAGCTGGTGCGTGTCGAGAGGGTCTCAGGTGAAGCTTATATAGGCAGAGCAAACATGGCCTGTGGCCAAGCCAGCTCATCGTGACACGTGTGTGCAGCGCTGCAAGTGATCTCAGCTGTTAGATCACCAGGCAAAGTCATTGTCTACAGGACTTGGGGTGAGAGGGAAAGGCCGTGGGGGGAGAGAGCCCGACTGTCGCCATCTTGGCTGCTTGTTCTTTCCCTACAAATGTCAAGCACCCAGACTCCTCTGCTCTTGGTTAGGTCCTGACACAATGATGTCCAGCAGCCTCTGCCTCTTTCTCCAGCTCCCAGATGGAGGGCAGGGAGCCACAGGTGGAGAGAGCAGGACGGAGACCCACAGCAGCCCTCACACTGGAGGGCCCTGCCGGATACACAGACTCTGGCAGGAATTTGGAAACGAGAGTTTTTTCTCTACTGGCAGCTGGTTAATTTGTCCATGGCATTCCCTGTCCCTCCCACCCCATTTCTGTATGCAGCCTGCATAAGGACGTGTGAGTCTTCACTTTGGGGCAAAGGCTGGCTGTGGGGGGAAGGCTTGCTTATTCCTCAAGTCACAATTGTAAGGGGGGAAGCTGGTGAGGGGAGTGCATTTTGACTAAGCTCAAAGCTCTCTCTGGCTGCTTTTTGAGAATGAATTAGAAGGAAGCAGGTGTGGGGAGAGAAAGACCTTCTTCTCCACCCCGGGGGTCACCAGTGAAAGGGGCCACTCTCCTCCCTGGCCTGGCACACCCAGCACCCCTGTCTGACCCAGGAATCTTCCAGAGCCCAGAGGCACTTCAGAATTGCCCTCTGTGGCCCAGCCCCTCTCTGCTCTTCCTTGGTCAAGGTTTCAGTGGGGTCCGGTGTCACTGTTGGAACCGCTCCTAACTGCAGAGGCTGGGAAAGAAACCCAGCCTGCATTCCTGCGAGGGAGCATGACCCACTGTCTGGATTTGACACACTAGAGCCTTCAGAGTGTTTTCCAGCCTTACTGCAGAGCTGCGGAGAGCAAGACACAGAATAATTCACACCTGTGAAGGGAGAGGAGCTGGGTTAACTGCAAACAGCAACTTTTCTTAAACCCAGGACAAGCAACTAACTTGAACTCTGGGGAGAGATAGGAGCTAAGCATTTGCTTATGTGGTGGGGTCTGTGGGGGTGGGGGACAGACACTTCTGACCGTATATATGCTGGTCGGAAAATGTAGCTAGAAAATTTTCATTCCTGCTCAGGACTGAGAGGCCAAACAACCAAAACACTGGAGTTTAGAACAGAGAATGATTTATTTCAGGGCCAAAGAGAACAGGCAGCTCGTGCTCAGGAAACCCCAATTCCCTGATGGCTTTTGGAGAAAGACTTTTTAAAAGCAAACCGTGGGGTGATGGCTGTAGGGAGTGGGACTTTCTTCTGATTGGTTGGTGGTGAGGTAACCAGGTGAGATCCCTGAATCTCATCCTTCTGGTTCCAGCCAGTGTGGGGTCTACGTGCTTGTGGCCAGGTGTAGACACCATCCTCCACCTGGGGGTCTTAGTTTTTGGAAAACAACTCAAATTATTTTATATTGTTATCTTCATCCCCTCAGGAGAACTAAACTCCTGTGATTCTGTCCTCTTAACTGCCTGAGCCTGCTGTTTGGAACTAGGGGAAGGTCTAGGAGTCTTGTTCTACAAACAGGGGATACGGAAGTGGATTTTAGAGCTGGGAGGGCCCCACAGGGCCCTGCTTGGTTTCAAAGTCACCCAGGAATGTTCTGTGTGATTGTATCACCAACTGCATACTCAGGTAGGTTTGTCTTTTGATCTTTCAGTTCAGTTGCTCAGTCATGTCCAACTCTGTGACCCCAAGGACTGCACCATGCCAGGCCTCCCTGTCCATCACGAACTGCCGGAGTTTACTCAAACTCGTGTCCATCGAGTTGGTGATGCCATCCAACCATCTCATCCTCTGTCGTCCCCTTCTCCTCCCACCTTCAATCTTTCACAGCAGCAGGGTCTTTTCAAATTAGTCAGTTCTTTCCATCAGGTGGCTAAAGTATTGGAGTTTCAGCTGCAGCATTATTCCTTCCAATGAATATTCAGGACTGATTTCCTTTAGGATGGACTGGTTGGATCTCCTAGCTGTCCAAGGGACTCTCAAGAGTCTTCTCCAGCACCATGGTTTAAAAACATCAATTCTTCGCCACTCAGCTTTCTTTATAGTCCAACTCTCACATCTATATGTGACTCCTGGAAAAACCATAGCCTTGACTAGACAGACCTTTGTTGGCAAAGTAATGTGTCTGCTTTTTAATATGCTGTCTAGATTGGCCATAGCTTTTCTTCCAAGGAACAAGTGTTTTTAAATTTCATGGCTACAGTCACCATCTGCAGAGATTTGGGAGCCCCCCAAAATAAAGTCTGTCACTGTTTCCATTGTTTCTCCACCCATTTGCCATGAAATGATGGGACCAGATGCCATGATCTTAGCTTTATGAATGTTGAGTTTTAAGCCAACTTTTTCACTCTCTTACTGTCATCAAGAGGCTCTTTAGTTCTTTGCTTTCTGCCATGAAGGTGGTGTCATCTCCATATCTGAGGTCATTGATATTTCTCCCAGCAATCTTGATTCTAGCTTGTGCTTCATTCACCCCGGCATTTATGCATGATGTACTCTGCTTAGAGATTAAATAAGCAGGGTGACAATATACAGCCTGACATACTCCTTTCCTGATTTGGAACCAGTCTGTTGTTACATGTCCATTCTCACTGTTAGTGAATGCTTTAAACAAAAATCTTAGTTTTGTTTTACAATCATCTAAAGCATTTACAGGTGACAGTGTTGAATTTTACCCTGTGCTCTTGAAAAACAGTGACTTTAAAGGAATACCCCCTCACCCTTTTGCATTCTGAAAACAAAAAAAACCCAAAATATCTGACTGCAAAGAACCTTCTTTTCCACATGACTTAGGTATGACCCATGGATGCCCCCACTCTTTGTAAAGGACAAGGCCAGACACAGACCCTTCAAGTTCCCGTCTTTGCCTCCTAAACCATAGCTGAAATGTTGGTCCTTACTGGCCCATCAGAGCAAAATGCTTGTCAGTCCAGCTTTGGTTGTTTCTCTCCTTCCTCCAGATCCTGAACTGTGGCCCACCCTCAGCCTCAGCCAGCACACAGCCCCTTGGAGAATACGCGCTGGACTTTTGGTAAAGCATCCTCTTCTAGAAAGAACGAGGGTGGGAAGTGGAGTGAGAAGAGGCTTGTTTATTCCCCTCCTAAATGAAAACCTCCTTTATACCCAACACCTGAGCCCTTGCAGGCCTCAGAGTCAAAGCAACCTCTCTTCTGAGATATCGTCCGTCCCTCTGTTGCAATGACCCCTTCTTTCCTCCTTTACAAGAACCCTTTTGGACAAAAATCTCCCCTAACTCCAGACTTGTTTTATATTTGAGCCCTGGCTTTCTAAGTCAAGTCTACAAGACAGGCACTTTCAGAGAGACCTGGCTTTTATTACCTGTTTCCCCACCCCATCCCCCATACCTCTCCCTTTAGGTAATTTTTTTCTTTAAGTTTTTGGCTTATCTTTTCATTTTTTAAAATATAAGGCAAGACGATAACCCAGTTCACCCTTGCTCCCATTTTTGGAGAACCAAGGCTGTCAGCCACATGCACCATCTCCATTTTTATACGTGCAAGCCTCACCCAGGTGTCTCAGCTTAACAAGCTGTCCACGGGGAGACCCTGGGCTTCAGTGAGATTTCAGGGAGATGGAAGCACTTTGTAAATCAGTGGCCCTCAAACCTAAGTGAGTCCTAAATCACTGGGATGGCCTGTTACCAGGTCTCACCCAGAGTATCTGACTCAGTGGGCCTGGGTAGGGGCCGGTGAGAGTTTGCCCGAGCTCCCAGGGACCGGACCTTGAGAAGCACTAGTGTGAGCCCCACTCAGGGCAGGGCAAACATACTCGAAGACATCGATACCTCCAAGTGCAGGGCCTGAGGGGACAGTGGTGGGAACGTAGGCCCTGGCTTGACTACAGACCTTGGCCTGACCCTCCACTTTGAAGTTCTCAACGGTTGCCCGTGGACCGAAGCTTCTCCTGGGAGCTTGTTAGGCAGGCAGACTCTGACCCAGGCCTGGTAAATCAGAGTCTGTGGTTTACAAAGAGCTCAGGTAAGGCTGTGCTCCCTCAGGTGAGAGGCACTGGTCTGAGTCTCCACACCCCCTGGTTTTTATCTATGGAATAGGGGGCTGATAGCCCCTGGAATGAAGCTGAAGAGGACAGAGGCTTTATCTGAGTTTTGACTGAGTAGGGCGAGCACTCACTCTCTAGCCAAACGAACGGGCCTCCTTCTTGTGTCTCTCTGCCCCCACCTACAACAGACCCTATCCAGGCAGTGTTTGGCTTGAGGGACAGCTGGGCAAAGTGGTGCCAGGGGTCCTAGCCTGCTGCTGCCTAAGTGCCTGTCCCCGAGGGCTTCTCTTTCCTTCCTCTTCACAGTCTCCAGGGGTGTCAAGTCGGTCCTGTGACCCCAACAGACCTTGTTCCAGAGGATAGCAGAATGAAGCTCCTTAGTGCCTGGGCGTGTCCACTCAGAGCCTGGAACTGAACTAGTTGGAGGACACTTTGGCAAAAGTCACGAGGACACTTAGCAAATCCATGGCTGTCTGGAGTGAGGGAGGGGACTGAGGGACACTGTCTGCCCCCCGGCTTGCCCCATCTACCTGGGAAGCGCTCAAGTCACTGGGCAGAGGGTGTGGGTGGTAGGGGCAGCCAGGGCCTGAGGCTGGAGTTTCCCCCTCGGGCCCTCTGTCTGCCTGCGGGGCCAGCTCAGACAGAAGGGTTCATGGGATGGAAGGAGAAAGTCCCAGAGAAAATGCTGGGGCCGCCTAGAGAATAGCCCCTGGCAGGTGAGGCAGGGGCTCCCCCACCCCCATGAGGATCCCTGTTCAGAGGCTCAGAGCATTCCCTCGTCTACTTTCTCTCCAGGTGAGGTCGCCTCAGCCCACCAGGTTCCCCACCCCTCCCCATCCCTACTGCTCACCAGACCCTGCCAACATGACTCTGATTTCTACCGTCCCTGTGAAGCAGGAGGCTCAAGCCTGGACTCCCAGCTCAGGGCCTCCCTCTCCAGGTGCTGGGGCTGAAACCAGCTCCCCTTGGGGCTGTGAAGGGCTGATGTGTGTGAGTCTAGGACCCCCACCCTGTTCTAGGACCAGAGACAGCCAGGGTGGCTGTGTCCTCCAGGACAGAGGCCTCTGTTCTGAGCATCACAGGGTCCTCCTGAATCTTTCAGGAGTCCCCCACTCCACCTCCACTCCTGGCAGGTGTTATTCCATTTTACACATGAAGCCACTGAGGCTCAGTCATAAGTGGCCACTCAGGGTCATACTGACGGTCAGTAAAGGGTTGTTAGCACCCAAAGTGAAGGTTGCTCGGTCATGCTCGATTCTGCGGTCCCATGGACTATATAGTCCATGGAATTCTCCAGGCCAGAATACCGGAGTGGGTGGCTATTCCCTTCTCCAGAGGATCTTCCCAACCCAGGGATTGAACCCAGGTCTCCCACATTGCAGGTGGATTTTTTACCAGCTGAGTCACCAGGGAAGCCCAAGAATACTGGGGTGGGTATCCTATCCCTTCTCCAGCATATCTTCCTGACCCAGGAATCGAACTGGGGTCTCCTGCATTGCAGGTGGATTCTTTACTAGCTGAGCTTCCAGGGAAACCCACTTAGCGCCCAAAGTCCTGCTCATCGTCCTACTAGGCCAAGCAAGTGGAGAGGGAGACCGAGGGGTCTCGGGGCCTAGGTTGGGACTCTGGGTTCAGAGGCACAAGGACCATTCTGCTGGGCTGGTGACCAGTTCTGACGTGTGGCTCTGTGAAGGCTGAAGGGCCAGAAGACGTCCTGTCTTCAGAGCCCATCTCGGAGTTATGGCCTCTGTTGGGTATTAATAAAACCTGCCAGGGGAGGCGCCCCATCCGACGTTGGGGTGCAGGCACTGACTCGGGCCCGCTCACCCCATCCTGCCTGGCCTCATGTGGCAGGAGCACTCTGGAGCCATCTGTTGGGTTTGGGATCAGAAGTCAAACAGCCTAGAAAGGGCCCCTTAGGCCCTGCCCCCTGGAGTGGGGCTAGCTGTGGTCAGATCGGATGGTCAGTACAGGGCCAGCCTTGGGTGGGGCTGAACCATCCACTTGATGAAAGTTTAACTCAGAGACCGAAGTGGCAGGTCCTGGCATCTTGGGGGCAGCTGGCTTTGGCAGAAGGAACAGAACAGCTCAGAAGGAAAGAATGCAGCTGTACTTTCATTAAGGAATTTATTTCTCTTAAAAAAAAACCCAAAACAACAGTGGTTCGATCTAGATACAGCAGCACTGTGACATATTCGAGGAAACATACAAAGATTCAGAGCAGCAGGAGAACAAAAGCCGGTCTCTTCAGGAACGACCTCCAAAATGGAACTATTTTTATTCATCAATGTTAAAATTTCCCTGAAAAAAAAAAAAAAGAAACCTTTGGATAATAGAAGGATTATTATTTTCACACTACCAACAGCCACGAAACTCGTTCTAATTGAGAACACTTGCTTCTGATCTATTACAAAAATGACTTAGTGATGCACTGGAGCAAGACGTCTAGATTCTTCTTTTGGGGAGTGTCTTTCCCCCTGAAGGAGAGCTAGCGTTTCAAAAGTTTTAGCCACTGTCACAGCACAAGCCTTTAAAGTTAGACCTGATGAGCACCCACACCTGCTGGAGCTGGAAAAGCTGGGCTGGTTGGTTGTAGGTACAGAAGGGGTCTCGGGGGACGAGGTATCACCATCTCGGTCTGTTGTGATCAGAAAGACGTGAGCTCTCTGCCATTCGTGACTCACAGCCCTGCGCTTGGAGATGCACAAAGATTTCACATGCTTTCTGTACAAAGGCTAAAATGTTAGGAGGTTCTACTTCAGAGTGTGGAGCTAGAGAACAGGAGATGACCAGAGGGGTTGCCCTGGGTACACAAGCACACAGCAAACCGAGAGGCGAGCCCAGTGTCATCCTGACTGGTGTTCCCTCTTCATCTCTGGGGACTGCTGACGATCAGCAAGGCCGCTGTTCCCCTTGGCCAGGCCTAGGGTGCCAAGTTCAGGGGGCTGCGGGGCTCCCTCTGTATTGAGGTCTGGGTCAGCAGTTTGCGTGAGAAAGTTGGTGGGAAAACTGAGGGACGGGGGGAGGACAGGGTGTGAAAGGATGAGGAGGGCAGGCCCTCAACACCATCCGAGCTTGCTAGGTCCAAGGGCAGGCAGCCACATACCACTTGTGCCTTTGATGCCAAGGCTGCATCTCCACACATGATCTCAGAAGTCACTGCCATTTGCCCCCATGGGCTGCCCGAGAAGCGTGCACACACCAGACTCCACTGTGAGCTTCCGGGGGAGCATGCCCTCTGAGACGGAGGCTCCCCTTTGCTAAGAGCAGTGCCTTTCAGGACAGAAGCCCTCCTGGGGCTGCTCAAGACAGAGCAACACTTGGCTACTGTGCCAGCCAGCTGCCCTTGCAAGAAGCCTCGTGGTTTTCAAAGTGATGATCCGGCCTAGAAAGATCAGAGGATGAGCTGTTGTGGGAGGTGGTGCCATCCTCCAGGAAGGTGGAGTTGGGTCTTTGTGATCTTAAGAGTGATATTATGGGAGAACCCCCCCACCCCCACACCCCCGCCGCCAGGGGCTCGAGAAACATTCCTGGGTCATGGTGATCATGGCAGAGAGATCACCCCCATCCCACCGGGTACAGCGGCTTGTCTCCTGAAAAGTGGAAGCAGAAACGCTTTTGCAAGACCCTGCATCTCACGTCAAAGGCACAAAGTCAGTGAAGGTCCGGTGAGAAGACTATCACAACCTGGAGGAAGAAAGGCTCTTCCATGAAGAGCTCCAATGCAGTAAAAAGATTTAAATCCACTCACTGTCCAAATATGCCTCATCCTGGACAGGTGGGTGGTAGGAAGTTTTCTTCTTAATTAAAAAAAATCTTAACAAAAATGCAGCTATAGAAAACAAGCCAGAGTAGAAGCTTGTGGGGGGGTGGTTGGTACAGGGTCGGGGCATCCAGGGGCAGGACCTGTGGGGACCCCAAGGGGAGGGGGCTTTCAGGCACTATTTTAAATGAAGATACCCCTTCTCTGTACAGAGCAATGGGCCTAAAAGAAGAGCAGGATTGCAAAGGCCAGCGAGTCTGACTCTGTGTCCTCTGGGCGCTTGGGGGCAGGTAGTGACTATGAAGGAAGACGCCTGTGATTGTAAGAGCCACGCAAAGCTCTGTGCTTTTAGCATCTCTGCTCTCACAATGTAGAAACACACTGGTTCATGTTTTCTTTCTTGCTCCTTGAGGATGCTTAATGCAAACCGACAGTGCATTGGCTTTGGGGTGCAAAGAGACGGACTTCTGCACACCAGTCGATTTGGAAAAGCTTGGGTTGCTGTGAATGCGGCAAAATGAATGAAACTTCCGGACAGGACGGTGGTGGTGTGGGCTGGTGACTATCCCAGCGGGATGACTGTGCCTCTTTTCATTAAGAAAGGAAGGTCAGTCAGAACTCGAGGATCTTAAAATACTGGTCAAAGAGCTCCACTTCCTCAGCAAAGATTCAGTATGGCTGTTTGTATTCATCTTGTACTCAGCACAGGAAAGTGAAGGGAAGCAGCCTTGGAGACATGAGCTGGTCTTGAAGAAAATAATACTGTATTAAAGGGATCTGAGGGAAGCCCAACTGTTTCCTGGCTCCTCTTTGCTTGTAAAATGGCCTCAAAATGGTCAGTTGCAAAGGTCAGGCGCCTGTCTAGCACCCAGACCTAGTGGCAAGAGTTGGGGAAGAGCATGGGAACTACACACAAGGCTGACACACTGGCTTCTCTCTCTTCCTGAAACCTCAGGCTCCAAAGCTGCCTGGTCACCTACAGAAGTAAGTTTGGGAGAATCGGAAGCCCCACGGGTGGCCTGAGGCAGTGGCTCTCACACTCTGGGGTGCAGCAAAGTGACCTGGCAAGCTTTCTGAAGAAGCGAGTTCCTGGACCTACTCCCAGAAAACCCCGTTCTGTGGGTTTGGGGTAGAGCCCGGAATCTGTATTTTGATGGCACCACAGGAAGTACAGGGCCCATGCCGGGAGAAACCCGGGTAGCTGCCTGGTGGCTGAGACCAGGTCTGACCGAGGCCAACTGGGCAGGCAGGGGAGCAAGGGATGTTGACCTTTCACCCCGTCCAGGAGGGGAGGCAAAGGCGGATTTGCTCCTTGTCATCTTGTGAAGGCAGCCCGGGAAGGCCAGAGGCAACCTGGGGCTGGACGGCCATGCTCAAAGGGCCCTCTAGAGGCCCTGGGCTGGCAAAGCTACCAAGTCCTCCTGGGGCTGCTTGTGCCTGGAGATTTGAGATGCCCGTGGGGTCGCACAGAGTCCGACACGACTGAAGCGACTTAGGAGGAGGAGGAGGAGGAGTTAATAGGTGCCTCTGCCCTCTCTCGCCCAGAAGGGATGATGAGTCCTGAGCTGCTTTGGTGGTCCAGCCTCTCCCATTTGCTTGGGGAACCAACCACATCCACCCATCCATCCATGTCACCTGGGCCCCTCGAAGCTCTCAAGACCCTCTGATCTGTATACACTCAAGGGATATGCCTGGAGGCCCTGGGCAAACCACTTTCCCCTCTACAAACCCAAGACCTCTGCCCCCTGATGCTTCCACGGGCTGGAAGGGCTTGGGACTCTTGGGGTTCCATGATTACTTATCCTTGCTATGTGTCTCTTTAAAATAGAATAAAGTAATCCCCAAATGCAAGACTCTTGAAAACATACTGGCCCCAGCAGTCAGAACCTGCTCAGAAAAAAAGAGGCCTAGACACCATTGTGCTGAAGACTCTCAGCTCCAAGTACTGGCCGCCTTTCAGAAGGAAGAGGAGGCCGAGCCACGCGCCCCCAAAGGGAAAGTGCACGTTTTGATGGGGCAGACCTCAGGTGACTCCACGCACCCAGTGGAAGATATTCTGGCTGGGGGTGATGTCCCAGTGTGCCTTTGGGCGTTTAATTCAGATGGTTACAAGCCAACAGAACGAGGGTGCCCGTGGAGGACAAGCTTATAGAGATGGATACAACCAATCCTTTAAAGGTGAAGTGTGGATCATTTTCTACATTTAATTAAAAACATTTTCTCATTTGAGGCTCTGGAAGTCTTGAGTCACATTTTTCATTGCTGTTGTAAATCCCTCCCCTCCCACCAACCCCCCTCTAAAATGTCTTAAAACACATGGTTTAACAGTGGCTGCACAGAAAATATACACCCTCAAAGTCTGACTTTCTTTTAAATACAAATATACAAAATGTAAACTGAGACAATAGAGAAATTTACAAAACTTTTCTTTAAAAATAATAAAGACAAAATTCAGTTCTAGTTATTAGGATGCTATTAAAATACGTGCAAGTTGTATCCGACTGGATTTCTATTGCAATGTTCGCCAGAGACATGTCCAATCCATCTCGGCTCGAGGGCCGCCTCCAAACACAGACCTGAGTGGAAATCTCTTTGAGGAACTGGGAGGCTCCCCATCTCAGGGGTGGGCAGCCTCCTTCCCCGGCTCCTGTAGGGCTTCCCCGCCCGCCTGCCAGGGTGGGAGCTCCTCCGGTTGCAATTCTGCTTCTAAGAAGAAGAGTCCAGGCTGGTCCCACTGTGGACTTCAGGCCAGAGCTGCAACTAGCTGCTTCCGGTGGAGTTTGAACTCACGTGGTTTGAATTGATGTGGTGGTTAAAACTGGTCTTGGAATTGGGTGAACTCTTGGAATTGTTCTGATGCTGGGAGGTGGGGTGAGCAGAGAGGAAAGAGGAAGAAAGAGCAAGTCATTCGTTGCAGAGTCAGGCCCTGGGGCCCTCGCCTCACAGGGGCCTCGGAATCTGAGCCGGAGAGGGGCTTGAGTGACCAGCCCTCCCTCTTGCTTTCTGCTGCCTTCTGCTTTCCCCCCGCAGGTCTAGGTCCACAGACCACCCTGTGGGTGGAGGGCTTCTCCTGGTGCCTGGGAGAAGCTCTGGAATTCACAGAAGCCCAAGGCAGGGCAGAGGCGGTCCCTCTAGATTAATATCTACATGGTTAGACCTGCTGGCCTGGAGTTAGGCTGCCAGTTCAAACCCTGAATGTGCCACTTCTTAGCTGAGTGACCTTGAGCAAGTGTCTGACTCCCTCAGTTGCCTAGCCTTTGTAAGGTGGAGTAGGAGCCACTTGTGCCCGGGGCTGTTGGAAAAAGGAAGCAAGGCTGTGTATACAAAGGGCTCTCTCAGGTGCCCGGCTCCAGAACCATGAGCTGCTCATCCTTAGTACCCCCAGCAGTCTCTCAGCATCCTGGCATCTGCTCCCCTGTTGGTGGTGTTGTCAGGCATGTGCTAAGGCCACTGTTCTCCACCCAACTAAGTCCTCTTCCCACCCCGGGCAGCGAGCATCTCCATCCTGCATTTTCTGGTGGGCAAAGAGAGGCTGGGAGAGGGTCAGTGAGCTGCCACCCAACCGGGAAGGGGTCAGGGCTGGATTTGAACTCGGACTGTAAGCTTCCATAGCAAACACCTGCCCCAGAATCTGGGGCTGTCCTGGGGCGCTCGTCCATGTCAGAGATGGAGGTCATTTCTGTCTGGAATTTCAATTTTACTTGATGGAGGCATTTGAAAATTATATTTTTATAGTAGACGGAGATGAGTATGTTTGTGGAATAGGGGGTGAAACTCTCATGAAGTTTGTAGATGAAACTGAAAACTTGGGCCCTCAGTCTGCATTTTCTCTCTGGATTCTGCCAGATCCATGCTCCCCACCCTGCTATCCCAGATCCTCTGCGTGGGCTCACAGGCTGTGTGACCTTGAGCAAGTTCCCTAACCCCTCTCAGCCTCAGTTTCCTCATCTGTGAAATGGGGTGATGGGAGCACTTCTGGGGCTCACCCTCTGCTAAGGTCCCCAAAGGAGGGATGCGGTTTTGCTTGCTGCTGCATCCTAAGTCCTCAGGTAAGTCTGGCATGAGTAGGTTCTCAATACATACTGGTGGAGTAAAGAGCTAAATGGAGGCCTGGGGTTTTATGAAGATTAAATAAGAGACGCCTTCAAAAAGCACTCAGTGCAGGGCCTGGCCCACGGTGGAGCACCACAAACAGCCACCTCTTCCCTGTTTTTTAAGCGGGAAGGAGGTGGGATGCCAAGGGTCTAGGGACAGAGCTGCACCTGCCTTCACCTCTTCATTCCCCTGGGGAGAAGGGCTGCTCCTGTGGGCTGGGAGAGAGGAGAGTAAGGGACCAGGGGCTTCGCAGGCCTGGGGATGGGACCACGCCTTCTTAAAGGGCCAGGCCAGGAGGGGGAGCTATGGTGGCTAACCCCTTCTTGCTGGCAGGGATGAGGGTAGGGGTCTCTCTCGAAGGCCTGCCTGGTCCTGCCTGGGACATGTCTCCCATTTGGCCCCACCAACCCTTGATCCAAGACCAGGCTCTGAGAGAAGAATACCTTTTCCTGAGGGACAAAGTCTCCTCTGGCTGCCGGCTGGAAGGCCCAGCATCAAACTACGGGGCCCCTCCTCAGGAGCCCCGAGGTTGTGTGGGGATTGCCTGTCCAACACCAGGTACGCCTGCCTGTTCTTGGTCAAATCTTTGCATGCATAACTGGCGTCGCCTTTACAACGGCTCTCAACCAAGGACGTCTGGTCCCCAGGCCCTGGGGACATATTTGACACGTGGGAGTGGATGCTACTGCCATCTACTGGCTGGAGGCCAGGGGTGCTGCTAAACCCCTAAAGGCACAGGACAGCCCCCACAACAAAGAATAAACCCCACGCATGGACAGCGCTGAGGCTGAGGAACCCTGACAAAGGGTGAACTTTGGGTTTTCCCCCTCCGCTCTGGGGACCCCATCATCCAGTGGGTTTCAAGGCACTTCGCACAGGTTGCCTGTCCTTCCAGGCTGCAGCTGCAACCCCCTGTCTCCGCAGCCCGCAAGCTGGTCTCAGTCCTATGGAAGGGTCAAGCCTGGGGTTCCTGGAGCTGAGACCAGGGCATCTAGGTTGGGGTGGGAGGCGAGGGTCTCACCTGACGCTTGAAGAGCCTCTGGAGCAGCCCTTTCTTTGGCGGTTCCGGAGGGTGGCTTCGGTTCAGGTCCGGTGAGAGGGTACCGTGGGGTCCGAACACGTTCAGCTCCTTAAAGCACTCTGTTTCTATCATCTGGAGAAGTGGTCAAAACACAGGCAGGGCAAGGGGCTGTCCAGGTCATCCCAGGGGGACAGGCAGCCCAGCAGCCTGGCCGTGGGCGACTCGGGCCCGAGCCTGGGCCTGCCGGGCCCGAGCCTGGGCCTCCCAGGCCCTCCACTCGCCCGGGCTGAGACCCCGGCAGCTCCCCGCCTGCCCAGGCCTCTCCCAGACCGCCTGGTGAGCTGTCCTCACTCAGAAGACAGAAGCTGGCTACGGAGGTTGGGATGGACGTGCTCATCTTCCAGCCGCCCTCAGCTTCTCCTTCACCCCAGGGCTCTGCACCGTCCCACTCCAGGGCTGCAGGCTGACCTCCCCATCATGTCTATCTCACATGAACCAGCTCGGACTGGGCTCCATCCCCCAGAGTGCAGTGCGGTAATGGGAGCACTTTGCTGGCTCACCCTCCACTAAGATTCCCAAAGGAGGGATGCGGTTTTGCCTGCCGCTGCATCTTCAGTCCCCAGTGCACCCCGACTCCATCAGCCCCCTCGGGCCTCCAGCTGCTGCCCCTTTCCCAGCCACGCTTCTCCAGAGTCATCCGGACAGGCCTCCTCTCCCCGCCCCACCAGCTCCTGACCCCGCACCATGCCACCGCCCCAGTCCACCCACCAGGATGCCCCCCCCTCCTCGCTGTCCCTTTCTGCCCTCGGAGCAGCCCCGCCCCCGCTTTGGGGTGAAGCCGAGGACCCCACCGTGCTCACCTCGCTTTGCCACGGGATGGGCACAGAGCCCGTGGAGAACTTGGAGTAGAAGTCGTCGTCCGTGTGGTCCAGGTTGACGCCCTTCACGGTGGAGAACTGCTCAATGTCCAACACGTCCTTGCAGTACACGGCCCGGGGCTGGGGAGGGAGGGGTTTGAATGGGGAGTAGGGGGGGGCAGGGGTGGTCTCCCAGCACCTCCCCGCTAGGAAGCTGGGCTGCCTTGGCTCAGCAGGACCAAGGGGCCCCCAGTTGAGGTGATGAGAACTCAGGGCCCCTTCCTGCCATCACTGACCCACACAGGCTGTGACGGAGGATGTCCTCAGGAGGACCACGCTGGTCCTTCCCATATCAGAGGCCAGTCAGGGGTGGTGGGTCACCATGCAGGCTCATCTGCCACACACAGCCCTGGGCTGGGGGTCCCAGCTGTGGTGCTTAGGCACTTTGGGAAAGTCACATAACCCCTGAAGGCCTTAGTTTCCTCGCCTGCAAAATGGGGACAGTCGAGGCACTGGGACATGAGGCTGTCAGTGCTGCTGCGGGCCTGATGCTGTAACCCTGCTGATCTCTTTCATCTCTCTTGTCCACCAAACATGCTCTGGAGCTGCAGTTCAGGGACTCACAGAGACAAACCCGGGCCCTGCCCTCTGGGAGTTCAAGGTCGGTGGGGGAGGGCTCCCAGGGGCTCTAGGAGCCTGGGAATCTGGAAATGAAAACTTCATAGAGGTGATGAAGCTAGGTGGGTGCAGAGAGACCTCCCCAGACCAGGCGATGCTCTGCTACTGGCAGATGGGAGCCACCCCCTGCCCACGGGTCTCAGCCCCTGATCCAGGGCCCCACACAGACGTTTAGCAAAGTCGAAGGTCGTAAACCAGTGCACAGGCTCAGTCCAGGCCGGGGAGCTACTCACATCTGGAATAAAGGGGGGATCCAACATCCCGGCCTCTAAGCGCTTGAAATTCATGTTCCTGAAGAAGGGGTGTCTCTTGACCTCCGCAGCCCCTTCCTCCTGGCAGCCCAGCCTCTGCTTCGCATCTTTGGTGAGCAGCTGCAACAGGAAAGCCCCATGAGGACACGCTGGGTGGGGGGCCTTTCCTCCTGCCCAGAGGCCCGAGGGGCAAAGGGCTTTGGAGAGCCTGTGATCACCTCCCTTTCACACAAGAATCCCCGAGCCATCCCCCGCCAAGACATCCCTTCCCTCGCGTCCACCAGGCCTGGGCCACCCCAGGTTCCCATCAGACACCGCTCGACCCTGATTCAGGAGGCTCTCCTGAACGGTGGTGCACTTTGTGGTCCCAGGATCCCAGCGTGCTCAGATGCCTGGAACCCTCAGGAAAGCAGGAGTCCTGTCTGATTCTGCCCACGACTACATGTCCAGTGCCTGGTGTGTACCTGGCACCCACTAGTGTGTGCTGAACTGGCATCCCTTCTTCTGCTCCAGGTAAGCTACCAAGGGCAAGAATGGTCTGTGGGTTCTCTCATTCGTTTACGTGATTTGTAAGTACATTGCAGACTTGCACCCAGGAGGTGCCGAGACACGGGATGCTAAGGGTCTGGCCTCAGCAAAGTCACATTAAGAGGACCCATCAGGGCAAGGCAGATGCGACACCACGGTGGTGAAGAAATGAGAACTGGCTGTTAGCTGAGGGATCAGGAGGTGGTCTGGGGAGGGGGCATCTGAGGCAGGCTTTCCAAGTGGGGAGAAGGCATTGGAGGGACCTGTGACAGCGTAAGCAGGGCGAGCTTGGAGAACACTCATCTTTGAGTCTGAGGGAAGAATGGGAGTGAGAGAGATGGGTCAGAGTGAAAGGGACCGGCTGGGGAGGGTGATGGAGGGTCCTGAAGGCCAGGTCTGGAGGTGGGATTTTAATACAGAGGTAGTGGGGAGCCAAGGATGGTTGGGGGTGGAGGAAAGTCCTCATCACAAACAAAAGGCAGGATGGAAGGTTATTAGGAGAGGAAGGGGCTGCAGGAACAGACATGCCACCAGACCAGGCTGGAGGAAGGTGTGAATGAAAGAAGGGGAGGGGGAGGAGGAAGGGGGAGGGAGAAGGGGGAAGGGGAAGGGCGGAAGGGGAAGGGAAGGGGAGGGGGAGGGGGAGGGGGAGGGGTGGGGGAGGAGGAAGGGGGAGGGGGAGGGGGGAGGGCAGGGCCACAGCTGAAGATGAGGCGGGGGGCCCCCACATGACTACAGGGCATCGGCCCCCTCCCCAGTCCCAGGGGAAGCCGGTGCTTCTCTCTCCTCCCTGCCACACTGAGCACTCCACCGAGCACTGTACACAGTTGGAATCTACTACGTGTCTGCTTCGAGACTGAAACCAAAGTGGGCAGCTTGCACCTTGGAGGGAGTCCAGTCCTTTCTTCTACCAGCGTCCTGGTGGCCTCTGCACATGCTCATTCTGAGAGGCAGGAGAGGAGACTTGCTGGGACTGCCCTCCCCCCAAACTAAGGAGTGAAAGGTGACAGTGGGGACGAGCAACAGATCACGGCCTCGAAGGGACGAAGCTGTGAGATAGTTGCTCGCGATGTCGCCCCACTCGGTCTATCGACCACCCAGGCAGGCTTGGCCCATGGACTGGTGGCTCGGGGCCACTCCTGCTCTTCTCCTGGGGCTTTGCTTGTCTCCGAGAAATTGCAGAGGCTGCAGGCCCCAAAGGCTGCCGGGGCTGGCCAGACGGATGACACAGTGAGGGTAAAAAGGTGAGGGGTGGGCTGCGTGGGCCATGCCAGGCTGTCCCTCAGCTCCTGCCAGGCAGGAATGTTGGCAGGTGTCTGGGGCTTCTGCTTTTTTCAAAAGAAGCCAGAAAATGCAGGTTTTTATGTGCTTTTGCCCCATTTAAAAATCTTGACAATTAACTCACTATTCACTTTTTTTCTAAAATACTGTTCAGCTAAAATAAACACCCACCTATATGCTGCCTGTTTGCAACCTGGGCATCAGGTCAAGAGTTCACAAATATTATATCAGGTATAAACCAGGAGAAGCAAGAGGGAGAGATGGTGTGAGTTTAGGTGGATGGGGCAGGCAGAGAGGGCTTCCTGCAGGAGGATGACTAGCGATGGGCTGGAAGGATGGGTGAGACTGAGCGGGATACAGGGCTAGTGGGGAAGGAACAGTGCTGGACTCAGCAGGGGCCTAATAAAGGTGGGGGCTGAGGTCTGGGCTTAGGGACTGGACCCAGGAGACAGGACAACGAGATGCATGCACTTCTGGACCACAGAGACAGTGGAGGGGGTCTTGTGGCTGCCAAGATGGAATGGGTGCTGGGGACTAACTTCATTGCTGTTTGTAGAAAAGTCTTCCTCAGCAGGTCGGGGCTGGAGCTGCCCAGGGCCTCTGTGGTCTCCTTACGATCAGGCCCTGCTATATCCTGAGCCTGGTGTCTCTGGGTGGTGACGGGGTGAGCCTGGCTGCCAGACCAGATGGGTTGAGGTTACAGACATGGAAGAAGTCCAAGATCTGACTTACAAGACCTCAGGGTCATTTTCAAGGAGGCAGAGCAAGACCAGAGGGCTCCAGAGGTTCTTCTAGCTGAGAAAGACGAGGGGACCTTGTTTTGACATTTGCACCTATGAGCCCAGGTTTGCCTGGAGCCCCAGGCTCAGCTGCCTCCTTCCCTGTAGTGGCCACCAGGGGGCAGCAGAGGAACAGCAGTGCCCCTGAGCCGATGACTGTGGGCAGGGGGCCCTCTGTGCCTCTCTGTCAACTCAGCGGGTCCCCTGTTGCTCTTAGGGTGTCTCAAGAACCGCTTCTCTGAATTCCAGACCCTGACCCAGGGCACTTGATGATTCACTGACCTTCCATCCCTCACCCAGTTAGGTCCCAGCAGATAGGTACCTAGTTGCAACATCAACCAAGTACTGTTGGGTCCTCTATCAACCCGCCCCCCGCCCCGTTTTCAACCATCTCCTAGGGTACCCCACATTTCCATGTACCTGCCTCTTGCTGCCTTGCTCCTCTTGTCCCTCTATCCCAGCTCTGCCTGCCGTGACTACCTGTTTCCTTGGAGGCCACCCAGCTGCAGGCTGGCCCAGGCATGTGGTCCGGGCATGTGTTTGCTTGTGTACACGCCACGCCTCCCTCACGGTCTCTCACACACGCAAATGACAGACCTACGGTTCCTCTTTGGAAGGGGTCAGATGGCAGCTCTAGGCCAAATCCTTCTGCCCGTGCCTCTGTGACGTCAGACCGAGGCTGGTGAGAGGAAGTGGTCAGGCAGCGAGTGGCCAGCTCCAGGAGGGTGGCCTTCTGGGGGCGGGAGCTAGGCCAGATGGCTCTGGGGCCCCTAGCAGTGCAGCCTCGAATTTTCTAGAAGCAGAAACTTTGCTACTTTTCATCAGTTTCCCAGGCCTGCCTTTCTCTGGACTCCAGCCTGGTTGTTGATGTTCATATTTCAGACCCTGAGGGTCAGATCCCGGTCCTGCTGTTCTAGTTGCAGAGAAGAGGAAGGGACCTAGGGATTCGCAGGTGCCAGGCGTTGGGCGCTCAGGCCCTTCCTGTCTCCGCGTGGCTGGTGTTAGAGGGCGGCTGGCATTAGTGGGCAGCTCCCAGCACAGCGGTACTGAAGCCAGAGGGGAGAGGGCCCTGGGGGGCACAAGTGGGACTCGGGAGCCAGAGAGCCAGGCAGAGAAGGAAGCAGGCCAGCCGGAACCAAGGAGAAGGGCCTCAGTCCAAGGGTGGACTTTCTCCAGCTTCACTTTTGAGGTCCTGCCACCCCATCCTCTATCCGGCTTCCAGCCCCCAGTCTGGCCCTTGCCCACCAGCCTGACTAAAGGTCACACCCCAAGTGAGCCCTGCCTGGCACCGGGTCAAATTCTCTATCCATGGATGCTGTCACTCAGGACCTCAGCAAGTGTGACCAACACTCCATGTAGTGGGTAGAAAACGTGATTAAATGATGTTCGAAGGCTGAAACTATCACCACCCACCGCCTGCAGCCCCTGGCCTCAGAGCAGCACCAGGGACCCAGAGTTGGACGGAATAGGAGGCCCAAGGTCAAAGGTAGGGGCTGTCCTGATGCCTTTGTATCTTGGGGCCAGCTGGGAGCATCCCCTTTCCCCCATGCTTACCTCCCCCTCGAGCTGGACATAAGGGTGCCTCTCCTTGCTCACTGCAGCCCCCCTCCCTTGTCATGGAGCCACCCTGCCCCACCCCAGGCTCCCTCCTGGAAGCGTCTGTCAAACCCCCCAGTCCACAGACCCTGTGGCTTCATCGCCCACACCCTAGCATGCCCTGCCCCTGCTCCCACCTGCCTGTTTGCTATTGCCGGCTAGGGGCCGGGAGGGGAGCCGGCACTGCCCACCAGCCCTAGGGCGATGTCTGGCTCACCAGGAGCTCACCATTTTGCAGATGGACTTGGCCTCCTCGGAGAACTTGTGTGAGTACACCTCCTCCGTCTCCAACACCCGGCGGTCCACCTCCTCCCGCTTCACCTTCTCCTTGCGGCCGCGGAAGGGCGACTGGCCCTCGATCATCTCGTAGATGAGGCAGCCCAGACCCCAGTAGTCAGGGCTCAGGCCGTACCTCTGGTTGTTCAGGACCTCTGGAGCTGGGGGCAGAGCAGGAGATCCAGGGGACGTGAGAGACAGCCGGTGGTGGGTCAGAGCCAGGCACCTGAGGCCAGGACTGGAATGCTAATGGGGCCTCAGGACGTCCTGCAACTAGGAGTGATGGTACTGCTCACAGGAGGCCTGGGGCTCCAGGGCTAGGATCCCTTCCCGCTGCCCACTCCTGCCCACCAACTGCTAGAAATACCTCCTCTTCCTGGGAGCCTGCCTTGGTTGCTCTTCTCTGCGCTCCCAAAGGACTCTGACTGTGGCTTCAGAAGCCTGACCATGGTGGATGGAAATAACCTGTTCCCTTGACATCTCCCCCACTAGACTTCGAGCCGCCTCATTTCCTGCTGTGCCTGATAACAGGTATGATGCCCGGCATATGATAGGTGTTGCACACATATTCGTCTCAATGAATAAAAGTGTGTCCACCCAAAGTAAAGATGATTTTAAATGTATCTGGAATTCCAGCAGCGTCTCACTATGACTTCCCTAACACTTTGATTAAATGGATTATAGATTCACCAGAGAAGTGCAAGAGAAGATAGGCAGGCCGCATATATCCAGGAAGGCAAATGTATCCATGTGGGTGTGAACACTGTGCATGAGAAGATGACACAGATGCCCAAGCAGGCAGAGTGCACACATGGATTTATCTATCCGTCATTCACCCATCAATCCTTCACCCATCCATCCTTCACCCATCCATCCATCACCCATCCATCCAACCATCCATCATCCATTATCCATCACCCATCCTTCCATCACCCATCCATCCCATCCATCCATCATCTATCCACCCATCCATCCATCCATCCATCATCCATTATCCATCACCCATCCATCCATCACCCATCCATCATCCATCCATCCATCATCTATCACCCATCCATCTATCCATCATCCATCCGTCACCCATCCATCCCATCCACCCATCATCCACCCATCATCCATCCATCACCCATCCACCCATCATCCATCCATCATCTATCCATCCATCATCCATCCATCTATCATCTATCCATCCATTTATTAACCTGGCCATCCATCATCCATCAATTATCTATCACCTATTAATCATCTATTCATCTGCCCATCCATCAGCATTCACATAGGTATATATACCTCCTACATACACATAGACACATACCCCATGGGTCCCCCAGTATCATGCAATCTGAAAAGGACCCTCTGACACCAGAGTCCAGAACCCTGAGCGTGTACTGCTGGCATGAGCCCAGAGGAGGACAACAGTGTCCCCATCCCTTGGAGCTTTCTCGAGTCCCCTGCCTCCTGGGGTGAGTGGGTGGATGTGTTTGAGGTGTATGGGAAGATGCCCAGGGAATATCCCTATTTGGAAGGCAGACCCCAGGGGACCAGTGTAGCTCCAGGGCAGTGGTCTCTGAGAAGGCTCGGGGGACACAGGGCAGGAGCCACGGCTGGTCCCTCCTTGGAACGGGGCTTTGTGACACAGTAGGTGGTGTGCTCCTCTCCCTTCTGGGCCCTTCCTGGTGACCTCCCCGCTCTAGAGGTCACTCTGAAAGGCTGTCTGCCAATTCACCAGAGCTCTACTACACCCACACCCAGGCAACTCTGCGTGTCAGCTCTGAAACTGCCCTGGGAGGGGTATGGCTTTAGACACAGGTGGGGCTGGGGGTGGGGGCTGCAGAACTCAGTGTAGTCAAGATACCCTGGGGCCCCAACACTTCCCCGACCCTGGCTACAACTTCCTGCCTCCCACGTGACTACTTCTGCAAGTTGCACAAAGAGGCCAACGGCTTTGAGGGCCCAGCTCAGGGAGGAGCCATGCCTACACTCACCCATGTAGCCAACGGTGCCCACCCGGCCGCGGATCAGGTCTCCCTCGGGGATCTTCACGGCCAGGCCCAGGTCCGAAATCCTAATGTGGCCTGATGGGGGACAACAGATTCAGCGGGTCCCTGGGGTGGTCCTGCGGACATCTGATCCACCCTGGGCAGGGCCCTAGACTTGCCATGGGGCCCTCGCCTTTCATTTGTCCCAAGAAGAGTGGTACCCGGTTGGCCATGCAGGGTGATTGTGAACCATCCGAGAGTCAGGTGTCAGAGGTCAGGGATAAATTATTACTTTTAGGGAAAAAAACATAAAGATGCAATAGGACCCCTGGATTCGGCTGCATGATGGCAGACCAGCCTCATAAAATGCCCTAAGGGGCTTCTTGTGAGGCTAACATCACAAAGTTTAAGATGCCTTGGCTCGATTCTGGGATTGATTCATGGGAAAATGTGAGATTCTCCTGACATTTTCAACAATTTGCTTAAGGGGAAAAATCACAAAGCAACTTGGGAAGCAACTCCCTGCTCTGCCTTGTTGGTCTTTGGGGTTGTTTGTTTGTTTCCCTTTGGAGAACCTGCCACCCAGACCAGCAGAGACTGGGATGTGGCATTTGGGCTCCTGGGCCAGAACTGACCCACAAAAGGCAGAGATGACCCTGTGCTGAGAGCACACCTTGGCACTGTCTCTTCCAGTGGCCAACCCAGCAGGGACATGGCCTCATCTGACCCTGCAGGAAGCAACACTGACCCGCTACCTAGCCTGGATTTCAACAAGGCCCAAAGCAGGGAGCCCCCGCAAGAGGCTGGAGCTGAGTGGAGCCCGCTGGCTCAGTGGCCCCCAACAAAGGCAGGAATGATGCAAGGGGAGAGAGCATGCAGATTCCAGCTGTTGGGTGACAGATTGGTGGTAGGCACGGTTCTGAGACCAGCACGGAACAAGAACCCTTGGGGGCTCTGGGTGCATACACAGAGGGGCAGTGGGCCCTGAGGCCTCTGCCTGACAGCACCACACTCAAACCTCTTCTCCAGGTCTTCTCCCTCTCCTTCCCTCCCCTTGGCCTGGGATTTGCTGGCAGGGAGACCTAGTTTCAGGTCTCCACTCCCCACTGATATTTGTGGGGGGCCTTGGAGAGTAGGCTCCTCTGAGCCTCAATCTTATCTGTAAAATGGGCACAGGGTCAACTGGCCCTGCTCCCTCTGTAAAGATAGGACAATTTAGTTAGATAGAAGATGAGACAACCCTTTCTCAGGTGTGAGAGTCGAGTCGCGAGGGGCTCCTGTGGTGGCTCTTTGTTATCCATGTGTGTGTGCACAAACACACGTGAAAATAACAATGATGACAGACAAGTAGTAACACCTAACATAGAGCTGGCTTCCCTGGTGGCTCAGATGCTAAAGAGTCCAGCTGCAATGCAGGAGACCCGAGTTCAATCCCTGGGTCAGGAAGATCCCTTGGAGGAGGAAATGGCACCCCACTCCAGTATTCTTGCCTGGAGAATCCCACGGACAGAGGTGGTTGGTGGGCTCCAGTCCATGGGGTCGCAAAGAGTCAACAGGACTGAGTGACTAAGCACGCCTGCACGCACGCACAGTTGATAAAACAATTTATCAAGGTATCTTGTCAGAACCTCAGCACCACCCTCCACCATCTGAAGAAGGCAGGGCAAGGCCCACTGTTTCCAGACTAAAAAGACGGGGTGAGGGAAGTTGCGTGAGAGTTAGATGTTTGCCCAGAGTCTCTGGAACCCTCCACTCCTCACTCAGTGCTGGTCTCTCTTTCTCTTCCTGTCCCCCACCCTCCACTGCAACAATTTGCTTAAGGGGAAAAATCACAAGCCACATCCATGGAGCCACATCCTTCTTCCCCAAGTAGGAGCTTTGTCCATGCCCTCTGCCCTCCCATGGACCCAGGGTCAGCATTTCTGAGTCTGTTGGAAGCCTCCTGCTCTCTTTGGGTTGTGACGCTCAGCTACAGAGTGGGAAAAGGATCCCCGGGGCCGCTGCCTGACTTACCGTAATCGTCTAACAGGATATTTTCAGGTTTCAAATCTCTGAAAGGGAAAGATCACCAGCATGTGAGTGTGAGTGTTCTGGGTGGCAAGGGCACACCAGCATCTGTTGTGGGCCCCCTTGAGCTACTCAGGCCTGAGTACTCCCTCCCCAGCTCTGGGCTCAGGAGGTCTGGTCTCTCTCTGGGTCAAGATCATCTTGGGCTCACTTCTCTCCCTCCGGTATTAATTTAAAACAAATGCTGCTGTTTGCCATAGGTATCCTCTCGACTCTGGAGAGTGACTGAAAAGGAGTTAGGCAAAAGTTAGTCCGTGCACTGAGGACCCCTGGGCCTGGGAGGTGACACACCTCCTCCAGGCATGGGAAGACCTTGAGGTCTCCTGATGCCCTGAAGGCAAGAGCCAGACCTGGGAATGAAGGGAGAGAAGTGACTGAGGGCAAAACCCCAGCTGTAGAATTGGGTCAGAGAATAGTAAGGGAGAGAATGGTAACCTCCAGGACAAAGACCCCGTTTGGGATGGGGCCCCTGGGAAGCCTGGCACTTTCCCCAGCTCCAGTTGAGCCACAGCCTGGGAGAAAGCATAGCCACCAGGCACAGCTGTAGACGCAGCCACCTCCTCCGGTCTCCAAGGTCTCTCTTCTCTTTACAAGACATGGTCATGCTCATGAGAAAGAGAACCTTTCCACTGTAAGGGGGAGAAGCAGCAGAAGTGTCTGGTTTTATTAATAAAAGCTCTTCTCTGTGAATTGAAGAATAACCAACAGGACAGGGTGTGTAACGCGGGTAAGCCATTGTGCAGATGCCACACATGGCATCTGGACTGAGGATTTGGTTCTCAACCAACTGGCTTTGTTCATTAAACTGAGGGCAGCTGTCCTCATGGGGAGAGATTCATGTGCCCAATCCAGTGATGCCAGCTCACAAAGTGATAATTGGGGTCTGTATGTGGTTACTTATTACAACATACTTTTGTTGCCATTGTTATTAATTTCCATGCTTTTGATGTGCTAACCCTTCCAAATAAGGGCAGGAGACCTCATTTCAATTAATCGGCCACCACCGACCACCAGGTTGCAAAGACAGCTGGCTAGTGGGCACAGAACCCACACCCACAGAGAGTCTATGGCAAGTGGTGGGGCCAGGGAGGCACCGTGGTTCTCTTCCTCCCTAGTATTAATAGAAAGGCTAGAACTTGGAGGGATGCCTTTTTTTCTTTTTCTTTCTTTCTTTTTTTTTTTTTTTAAGAGGAAAACAATCAAGTACAGGATTCTTTTTTCAACCCTTAGGGAAAATTTTCTGACTCTCTTCTCACTTGAATGAAAACAAAACAAAAGCATAAATTGGGAGATGTGGGGGGCGGGGGAAGGGCATGTCATCAAGACCATTCCTCCTTATTTTCAAAACCCAAGATATTCTTAGCCAACAGCCCTGTGACAAAAGTCTTCAAACTGGGGTGTGTGTGCCCAGTAGGGGTGGGGGAAAGAGAGAGTCACCCATGTGTTGGGACTTCAAGAATATGTATTTCTAGATCCTTAGCATCATAATGCCTTGTCCTGGCATCTTACAGGATCTCCCCTCCCACCTATCCTTTCTCAATAGCTCTTCTCCCAACTGACAGAAGAAAAGCAGGATCCTCCCTACTCCTGCATATTGCTATGGGGCCCAGCTCCACGGGTGAAACCTCCAGGGGGACCTACTCATCATAATTATCAGGGCAATTCAACAGAAGAAATTTAAAGTAATTTACACTTAGAGCCTTATGGTCTGTGAGAATTTTTAAAAAATCTTCTCTACATCCAGATATTTCAGAGTGGAATGCTGATCATGGACTTTTATGCAAAAAGTATATTACAGTAAAATGACAGTCTCTGGAGGCTGAAGAAAGTAGAGAATGATAGAAAATTCCTTACCATTAAAGAGTTTTCATGCATTTTTTCTAGTTACATGATGGTGGAGGTCAATTTGCTACAGCAATTAGATTCCACTGGACACCTTTAGATATGTGATGTCACTTGAGTTCAGTTTAAAAACATCAGTAATACTAGCCACTATTTTAGCATATGATGGACTATTTTAGGTGTCTACTTAGAACATATGAGGGCACAGAGATTTTCAAAATTCTTGGAGGAGGCCTGCAAGAAGAGTCTGAAGGCCACTGCTCACAGAATCTGGACACCTGGTCCTGGGGTGGGAGAGACCGGGGTCCATTCTGATGTCTGCTTCAGTGGGGATTCTACAGAAGTCCTGCAAGGGTTGGTTCTGGATCAGACCACCAGGCTCCACTCACTGAGCTTCCTGGGTACTGCGTGGGAAGGACTAATGACCCAACCTCATTGACTCTGAGGGAACACCTGGCCCCCCCAGGCGACCCCCCTCCCTTTCTCGGTTCCAGGGTGGGAGTCTGTCTGACTCAAGGGCTATGACTCGGCCTCAACTCGAGGTAAGGCTGAGTGATCAATTCAGAGCATGGAAGGGTTGGCCTCACTCAGGCTCAGATGGGTGACCTGGGGTTGCCCGCTCACCTGTAGACAATGTTCTCATGGTGGAGGTCCTCCAGGCCACACAGGATCTCTGCTGCATAGAACAGGGCGCGCTCCTCCTCAAAGCCAGGGTTCCCCATGTTGTAAATGTGGAACTTGAGGTCCCCACCGTTCATGATGGTCAGGACCAGACACAGGGCATCCTTGGTCTCGTAGGCGTAGGCCAGGTTGACCTGGGAGCACAAGACAGCCATCTAGTGGGGTTCCAGGGACCCCCACATCTGCTCCTCTTCCTCTGGGGTCCTTGAAGATGGGTGGGAGGACTAGCGTGGGGAGCTGCAGCCGCTTCACACCACCCCCTGCGCCCCATTGCTGCCCCTCCATCCAATTCGGCAGTTCCAGGCAAGGAAGCAGAGTCAGAGGGGCAGCTGGCACCTTTCATGGGTCCCGACAGGATGGTGACTGTTGCTTTTAAGTCACAAAAGCATGTATGTGCATCAGGTGGAACTTCTGCCCCCTTTGGGCATCCCCTTACAAAACCCGCCAGTTCTGGGGAATGCAGGCAGCCTGGGTGGATGGCGCTGCTTGCCATCAGGCACAACTGGTGGGGATGTAACTGGGGGAAATGCACATGTTCTCTGACAGAGTGATTCCTCCGCCAGGAATCCATCTCCTGGACATCCCCACAGAAATATGCCAAAGGGATGTTGAAGGAGGGATGGACCCAGGGCAGCCTTGTCTGTTGTGGTGCCTTCAAAACCATAAGTGATTTCTACCTGTGGCTGCACAGGTCATGGCCTCTCTCCTCCCTGTACACAGGAATGGTGCACAGCTTTAAAAAAGAGGCGCAGCTATCTGTCAGGTTATAGAAGATTTACAATTTAAGGGGAGCAATGCTTCAGGCTAAGATTTGTTGCAAAATCCCATTGGCTACAAATAATAAAGCCTGTATATGTATCAAGTGAAGTGAAAAGTCTCTGTCATGTCTGACTTTTTGCAACCCTGTGGACTATATAGCCCACCAGGCTCCTCTGTCCATGGGATTCTCCAGGCAAGAATAGTGGAGTGGGCTGCCGTTTCCTTCGGGAGAATCTTCTGAACCCAGGAATTGAACCCACATCTCCTGCATTGCAGGCAGACTCTACTGTCTGAGCCACCAGGGAAGCCCAACATGTCTGCAGTGGTTACTCAAAGAGGGAGGCTTCTATGTTTACTTGCCATCCTTCTGTGAGGTTTGACTTTTTATCCATATATATATATATATTGTGTTTTATAGTAACAAGTGGGGGAGATGCTGAGAGCTGGCCAAACACAGGTCCCCTTCCAGGTCCCCACTCTCCCAGCGGGTGTGGAATGGCATCCGTCTGCGGGAAGGTGGAGGAGGACGCCTCATCTGACAGGACTTCAGATGAGAGTCCTTTGCGGCTTCCAGCTACTGTGAGTTGGGGGTTGGTTTGTTACTGCAGGAGAGCATTGCCTGGACGGAGTAACAGGCGCGTATAAACGAGATGGGCCTGACGCTTCGGGCTCCTATGATGAAACCAGCCTACGGGGTTTGTGGAAACAAAGCTCCTTGGCTGGGCCCCTTTCTTCCACGGAGGTATTAACAGAAGCTCACACCTAGAGGGGAGCCAGCCTAGCTCCAGGGACAGGACAGTCAGTCCCAACGGCCTTGAGAAGGATGGAGCGTTGGGCACTTCCGGTCACCTGGAAGGGGGCTCTGCTACACTTCTTGTCACCTGGAGGGGGCTCTGCTACACTTCCGGTCACCTGGAGGAGGGACTCTGCAACACTTCCGGTCACCTGAGGGGGGCTCTGCTACACTTCTGGTCACCTGGAGGGGAGGCTTTGCTACACTTCCGGTCACCTGGAGACCTGGAGGTGGGGGGCTCTGCTACACTTCCTGTCACCTGGAGGGCGCTCTGCTACACTTCCGGTCACCTGGAGGGGTTCCGGTCACCTGGAGGGGAGGCTCTTCTACACTTCCGGTCACCTGGAGGGGAGGCTCTGCTACACTTCCGGTCACCTGGAGGGGAGGCTCTGCTACACTTCTGGTCACCTGAGGGGGGCTCTGCTACACTTCAGTCGCCTGGAGGCAAGGCTGTCCCCAGGCCCTGACACTCACCACAAACCGACTGTTGACCTTCTCCAGAATCTGCTTCTCATTCAGGGCCATGGACTCCCCTTTCCTCTTTTTGATCCTCTTCTTCTCCAAGCGTTTGCAGGCGTACATTTTACCCGTGGCCCGAACCTGGCAGGCACAGACCTGAGAGGGCAAAAGAGAAGACAAGCGCAAACGGCACGTGAGAGCAAGCCGTTCTGAGGCTCCTCCAGGCCAGGATGCAGCGTCTCCAGGGCTCCACGGCTCTGGCCGGCGTGCCCCGGCCTGTAGGTATACCAGCCTCAGGAGTGAGCAAGGCCTGGCCGTGGACCCACTGCTCCGAGGGCCCTGCCATCAAGATGACTTTGGTGCCGTCTCAGGAACCCACGCCCTTGGAGGTGGAGAAGCAGCCACCTATACCAGTTTACATGGTTGGCCGAGGCTGAAAGAGCCGTTCCTGTCTCGGGGGCAACTAGATTTTCTCTGTCCCAGGCTTCCAACCAGATGCAGCTGCTAATAACTGGGGACTTTGAAGGACTAGCTGCTAGTAGGAGAGGCTGATTTGGGGAGTCGGGGGCAGTCATGGGAGACCCGTGGGAACTCTGTATAATTTACAGGAATGAGACCCAGGGCATTTGGATCTGGTCTCAGTTCTGCCCCTATTCGTCTGTGTGACCTTGCCTGGGTTACCCAACCATTCTGAACGTCAGTTTTCCTCATCTTTAAAACAGGAATGACAAGGTTAAGGAAGATCAAGTTAAGCGTAACAGCGCATATTAACAGCATGGCCAGGCCATACTTAGGCCCCTCATGTCCTCACTTCACCCTCCAAACACAATCAAGGACGCACATTTCCTTCTGTAGACTTGAACCCTGCCTGAGGCTGGCTCCAGCATCTCCATCCGGCCACCCTCCTTCCCTTCCTCAGACACGGGTGACCTTCCCAAGGCTCCAGCCTCACCCGCCTTCTCCACCAGGGGGCGCGTGACCCAGCCATTTGCTCAGAAGCCCTGCTTTGGACGCTTTTCAAGCCAATCCGGAAGGGACAGAAAGGTGACAAGAGTCCAGAAACTCTTCATGAATATGTGGATGTTCACTCACCTCCCCAAAGCCCCCTTTTCCTAGTACTCGGTACTGCCTGAAAGTGTTTTTGGTTACCGGTTGCCTGGAAGAAAAGCAAAAATCCAGCATGGGTCTCATAGCATTAAGATGCAGAATTAAGAAACAGACAAGGGCAGCATTGAGAGGAGCCGAGCGGGGCAAGGCACACACCTCCAAACCCTGCCCTGGGGACCCTCAGGAACCACCGCTGCAGACGCGACCCTCAAGCACTGGCTCAGGGGCTGGGCGCCCTCGGCCCTGGACTGGAAGGAAAGAGCAGGAGGCTTGAAAAACGTGAGCAGAGGCTGCTTCACTGCACTTTCCCTGTGGTTCCCCCTCTCTCCCAAATGCAAATCCTGCGGCTGCACTCAGAAGGAAGCTGTGTCCTCAGTGCAGGGAGAAGACAGAGGGCCAGGAGTCAGTCTCGGTGTCCCACGGAGGCCAGGAAGGAAACCGCAGCCCTGCGTCCACACCTGCCTGGCGGAACAGCTTGCACCTCCTGTCCCCAGGCGCCCGAGCTGTTCCTTCCTGTAGACGTGCCCTGGGAAGACCGGCCTCCTGGGAGCAGAGAGGCTGCTGATCCCCACGTCCAGTCTGGTTACTCTCACCAAGGACCGAGGGCGTTGGACTCCCCTGAACCCCAGGACAGGAGAAGATCCTGTCTGCCAAAAGGTGTGTGTGTGTGTGTGTGTGTGTATGTGTGTGTGTGTGTATGTGTGTGTGTGTGCGTGCTCTGTTGCTTCAGTCGTGTTTGACTCTTTGCGACCCCATGGACTGCACCCTGGATAGGCTCCCCTGTCCGTGGGATTTCCCAGGCAAGAACACTGGAATGGGTGGTCATTCCCTTCTCCAGGGGAACTTCTCGACCCTGGGGTTGAACCTGCATCTCTTACGTCTCCTTCTTTGGCAGGTGGGTTCTTTACCACTAGCGCTACTGATATTTATGACTAATCGCCTATGTCTCTCAATTCCCCATTTTAACTAGCCAAAACCATTTATAATGTCTAATGAGACGAGCCTCCGGTCATGGGGCAAAGGTGAGGCTCACGGAGTAAAGAAAGAAAGAAATGGCCACTTAGTTGCAGCAAAGGACGCCACCTTGTAGATAGCGTGTGTTTTTTCATTGCTGGCCTATTTGGCTAAGAAAAGTCAGGCTTTTTTCCCCTCCTTTCTTTTTTTTTTTTTTGGCTTTAATGAGGTGTAATTGACAAAGAGTGTACAACTTGATGTCTGGATATATGTATACATTGTGAAATGATCATCCAGTCAAGCTAATTAACATCCTATCACCTCCCCAAATTAACATTCCCCCCTCCCTCCCTTCTTTCCTTCCTTTCTTCCAAGGACACTTAAGATCTACCCTTTTAGCAAATTTTCAGTAAATGATACAGTACTGTTAACTCTTGTCCCCATGTTGTATGTGAGATCCTTAGAACTGACTCATCTTATGTAACTTCAGCCTTGTACCCTGGGCCAACATCTCCCATTTCTCCCATCCCCTCCCTGCCCCTGGCGACCACCACTCTACTCTCTGCTTCTATGAGTCTATTTGGATCCCACATATAAGTGAGATCACGTAGTACTTGTTTTTCTGTGTCTGGTTTATTTCACTTAGCATAATGTCCTCCAGGTCCGTCCATGTTGTCATAAATGGCAGGACTTCCTTCTTTTTTTTTTTTTAAGGCTGAGTAATACTCCATTGTATAAACACGATCCTATTTTACTCTCACGATCATTGCAGCATTATCCACAATAGTCAAGATATGGAAACAACCTAAAAAGCCATCAATCGATTAATGGGTAAGAAGCAGCTTTTACAATATTAAAATCAGCTCTTACCTCTCAAGGACTATCTTTGAGCATCCCCAAATCCCACCCCAAGTTTCTTCCCCAGCGTGGGGATTGGCATGAGATTGGAATGAGCCAAAGAACTGAGTGAGCTCAAGAAAGACCAATCTCCAGTCACCCAGTGGCTCCTGAATGACTCTCCCATGGAAACTCTTCTTGCTGCTGGGTCCTAAAGAGGATTTGGGTTTCAGTGGGAATCACAGCTTAGGCATCATACTATTCTCTTAGGCGCTGTTCTCCTGGACGCTCCCTGGCCTGTCTAGAATTCATGTGTTTGATTCACTGCCTCTTCCTAGTGTTTCTTTAGGAAGCAGGGTCCAGGCTGCCCCTCTGCTGGACTCCCCCTTGCTCTGTGTCTTGCACACGAGCGGCCTGGCCTGGAGCAAACCCGCCATGCGCCTGCATCCAACATGCGGCCCTGGGAAGCGTTTCCTCCAGCTGCCCTCGAAACCACATGAAGGCGTCCGGGCCAACAGTTTACGATACATGGAGAACAAACAGTCGGCCGACATTACCGCAGAGCTCCTCTGCTGGGGGAAATGAGTGTAATACAATTTCCGAGGAATTTCTTGGTTAACCTTGGGAGGGAAAAAAATCCCTTTAATATTTCAACAGCACAGCACCAACAGGCCATGATCTTGTTAGCAAGAAAAAAGGCGGGGGGGGAAGCGGGGTTGCTGTCAGTCATTTAGGGCATTTCTAGGCCAGGGTCCTGCTTTGCTGGCTTCAACAGCTTCATGGCCTCAAAAGGGCATAACTCTTTTGAGGTTGACACACCGATTTTAAAAGTCCATTTCTCTATCTCATGCGTTTGGTCCTGACAAGTAAAGTGGAAGCCAGGGGCCGCAGCTCAAGGCTTCCTTTGGTACAGGATGCTGGATAAACTAGGGCGAAGGACTTGAGCCAGGGACCTGGGCTTCAGATTCCAGCCTTGTCAGGCCACTGCTGTGTGACCCAGGGCTAACCCATCAACCTCTCTGAGCCTTGCATCTTCAGTAAAATGGAAATATTGAAAAGGTATACATTATATATATCTCCAAAGGTTCTCTGTAAGCCTCTAAGTGTCAGATGTCATCATTAGCACTCTAAGGATAAAGGACATGGCCCCTTCTGAGGGTCTCTATGGTAACAATCCCCATTGCTTGAAGCAGCTTGATCATGGACACAGGTAATCCCGAGAATCTGCAGTCATTTGGCAGATGGGCACGCTTAGGCTTTGAGAGGTGAAATGAGATGCCCACGGTCTCGGTTGGTAAGCGGTACAGTTGGAACTGGGGTCCAGACATTGGTATCCTGAGCCCATACCACTACCCCAGGAAGGTGGGCACAAATCGGGGTTGTGTGGTACAGCCCAGGGCCCCAAACTGTGGAGCAAGGTGGGGCAAGATGAATACCTCCCCACCAGACTGCGCCCCGCAAGGGTCAGCTGCTGCCTCCAAAATGTTAGACAGGTGTGGTGATGGCCGAGCCAAAGCGCTCAGTGATGACGCATGACAACGATGACATTCAGCCGTTTACCTCCCAAGGAGGCCGGCTTTGTTGAGCTGTGTGCCGTGCTCTCATCGCATCCTCACCACGCCCACGAGGCAGGCACTGCTATCATCCCCACGTCACAGGTGAGGAAGCCGAGGGGTGGAGACGGGAGCAGCCCTCCCCTGGCCCCCCAGGAGGAGGCCGAGCTGGGACTCAGATCAGGCGGCCCACGCGTGGCTCCTGGAGCCATGACGTGCATGGGCAAGGTGGCCAGAGGGAGGCCACGTGCCAACAGAGATGCCCGTCCACTGCTCCTCTGTCCCCCAGGATGTAGGGCAGGGTGTATCCTCAGATCTCCCTGAAGAGGGCAGGGAGGGCAGCAAGTGCAGCTTTTCGGGGGTTCGTATCCCCTAGGTGCGCATCTGAGGCGTCTGCAGGGGACTCAGCACGGATCCAAAACATGTGCAGGAGCAGGAGGGTTCCTGGCTTTCTGACCACAGTGTATACGTACAGCAACGTGCGCCAGACCTCCGGCACAGGAACCCTGGGGGTGGGAGGGGGAGCTCCCATCCTTGCCTACCAGCTCACCCCGTATGGCTTTATTTTTTACTTATTTGCTTCCCTGGTGGCTCAGATAGTAGAGAATTTGCCTGCAGTGCAGGAGACCCGAGTTCGATCCATGGGTGGGGAAGATTCCCTGGAGAAGGGAATGGCAGCCCACCCCAGTATTCTTGCCTGGAGAGTCCCATGGACCGAGGGGCCTGGCGCACTACAGTCAGGGGGTTGCAAAGAGCCGGATATGACTGAGCAAACTAATAGTTGATTTACAATGTTGGGTTTATTTATTTAATTGTTTTTTATTTTGGGCCACACCCTGTGGCATGTGGGATCTCAGTTCTCTGATCAGGTTTCAAACCCACATCCCCTGTGTTGGAAGGCAGAGTCTTAACCACTGGACCACCAGGGAAGTCCCCACAGTATGTCTTTAATGCAAACATTGCCCTGACCTGCAAATTCTGGGATGCTGTAGTGGGCAGAGCACCACTCGGGGGTCCTGGGCCAGGGTCCCCCCTTGGCTGCACTACACTCTCTTGGGTGACCCAGCAAGCCACATACTCATGGCCTCTCCTTTCTCATCAGTCACACAGAGGCCACCTCTGCCTGACCAAGTCACTGCTGTGTGTGCAGGAGCTCTTTGAAGAGAATCAATTCAGTTCAGTTGCTCAGTTGTGTCCGACTATTTGTGACCCCATGGACTGCGGCACGCCAGGCTCCCCTGTCCATCACCAACACCTGGAGCTTGCTCAAACTCATGTCCATCGAGTCAGTGATGCCATCCAACCATCTCATCCTCTGCTGTCCCCTTCTCCTCCCGCCCTCAATCTTTCCCAGCATCAGTGTCTTTTCCAATGAGTCAGTTCTTCACATCAGGTGGCTAAAGTATTGGAGTTTCAGCTTCAGCACCAGTCCTTCCAATGAATATTCAGGACTGATTTCCTTTAGGATGGACTGGTTGGATCTCCTTGCTGTCCAAGGGACTCTCAAGAGTGTTCTCCAACACCACAGTTCAAAAGCATAAGGTGGCAAATAAAAGACGTGAAAAGACGCTCAGTCTCGCCCATGATTAGAGATGAAAGGTAAACAAGAAGGAAACCCGGCTCTCACAGGCCAAGAACAGTGTGGCTGAAGCTGAGGCCAAGCAGACACCCGGGGCGTGAGCAGGACTAGGAAGTGGGCAGCAGTTGGGGAGGGAGATCTAGCCACCCCTCACAGCTGAAAACCCTGCCTGGAGTTCCTCTGCTAGGAATATCTATGATGTATCTCTGAAAGTACATAAAGATGTATGGCCAGGGATTTCCCTCGTGGTCCAGTGGCTAAGACTCTGAGCTCCCAATGCAGGGGGCCCAGGTTTGCCCCCTGGTCAGTGAACTAGATCCCACAAGCTGCAACTGAAGATCCTGAGGGCTGCAATTAAAACCCGGCATAGCCAAATAAATTAATTAATTAAAAAGATTTATATACAAAGTTATTCACTAGGGAAGGTTGCACACAAAATTGAGACCAATCTCCAACGTCCATCAGTAGGGGGTGGGTTACATGAGAAATGTGCACATCTATGTAAGACTATGTGGATGCATGCTAAGTCGCCTCTGACTCCATGTGACCGCATGGACTGTAGCCCCCCAGGCTCCTGTGTCCATGGGATTCTCCAAGCAAGAATACTGGAGGGGGTTGCCGCGCCCTCCTCCAGGGGATCTTCCCAACCAGGGATCGAACCTGAGTCTCTTATGTCTTCTGCATTGGCAGGAGGGTTCTTACCGCTAGTGCCACCTGGGAAGTCCCAGTGTAAGAATATGGCAGCCCTTTATGTTGGCAGAGCAAGACTTCCCAAAGGCAGTGAACCAAAAAAAATAAGCACGGAATGCTGAGTATATGTGTGAATGAGTGTGTGTGTTACGTGCACAATAATAAGCATAGAGCATTTCTAGAATACTCAAGAAATGAACAGGAAGAGAACGGTTCATTTTATTTGAGCCATGGACCCAAGGGAAGTAACTGATTTCTATATAGCTTGTCATGGGAAAAACTCATATCCCCGCCCTGCTGACACACACACTTGTGCACACTCGTGTGTGGGGTGTGCCACCCCAGAAGCACTCACCTTTCCAACCACTTCCACTGGAGAAAGCGATCAAAATACATGCTGTCCAGGTACTCGCGGAAGGGTCCTCCCCGCAGGTAGTCGTGGACAGACCTAGCTCGGAGGGGACAAATGGATGAACACTTCACCATCCCGACTCTGCAGCAGGTCAGGGCCATAGCAGCAGGTCACCGCCCAGCCTCCTCCACCTCCAGACTTTGGAAATGCAGACACACAGGGGGCCTCCAACAGACACAGTGGGAGGGGAGCCAAGCCCCAGCCATTCTACAAAGCTTTTCTGAGACTAACTGACTGACCCGCAGACGTGTAGTCAGTACTTGCCTTGGGTACCGCTTGGGCTGCGGGACACAATGCCTTGACATTGTGAGGGGGACAGACCACAAATAAATAAATGACCCCAGGGGCATGTTATCATGAGTTAGCAGTAAATAAGGCCCCTGGGGGGTCTGGGAAATCTCTCTGAAGAAGGGACAGGAGCTGAGATGAGAACCCAGCACTGTTTATGCACAAGGGAGGGATTGGGACTTTGAGGCAGAGGGTGTCTTGGCAAGAGGCTGAGGGGCATGGGCTTTGGATTTGGTCAGGACTAGTGAAGCCCCCTGTAGTAGAATTTACTGGGCACCTGCTGTGGGCCAGGTTCCAGGCCAGGCCCTGGAGGGTTCTGAACTTGGCTGCAGGCAGGGCTGGGCTTGGTTCCCTTTAAAAAGTGGCCACACTGACCAGTCAAACCCAGGCGCTTGGGACCTGGGGAAGGGAGGGGATACTCAGAGTGAGAGAACCTTGGAGACTGTGTCCTGCCAGACTGAGAACAGGGGCCAGTGTGGGGGGCCAGGATGGCAACTCCCTTAAGGGCAGGGGGCAGCCCAGGGACCCCACCATCAGGGCTGACCCTCAGCCACCTCCAAGCCTGGTTTTTGCCCACGGTGATCTCTCCCCAGCACCTGCCACAGGGCTGGGCCTCAAGCTGACCCTCCTTGAAACATCCCAGTTCTTGTCACAGCGCATGGAGTGCCAGCAATAAGCCGTGAAAGCAGGACCGCACTCTTGCTCTCAAGGTCTCCCTTGAGTGACACGTACACAGCAGGTGCCCAATTAATGTCTGGGCTGTGAACTCTGAACGAGGGTGCACCCACACCTGCTGTGATCTTGGTGGGTAAGTCTGTTTGTGCCCCTGCCTGTCAGCTCACGGGGAGGGCGTGTGTGGGCACAGGAACAGGTGTGAGCCCAGTGCATACATGTAGCTCTGCAGCACATCTGTGCGAGATGATGGAGCCTAATTGGTGCTCGGTTGGCACCACACCCACTGACGTGTCTCATGTTGCACTGCAGCCTGCGATGAGCTGGTGGGGTGTGGCCAGGGGCAGCCTGCAGCCCCACTTCATTTTCAGTGCGGGTGGGTGGCAGCGGTGGGGGGGCGGGGGTGGGGTGGGCAGGAAGGGTTTCCAAACCAGCCAGACCGGGGCAGAGCTTTACACATGCCTCCGTCTCAGCGGCTGGGAGCTACTTGGTTTCAACATCATCTGAAGCACATGTTTTCTCTGCATTTGGCACCCTGGGCTCTTTTCCCTTCATACACCGGCTGCTGGGGGCTTGGCAGGGGCCCTGAGGCACTGAAGACCTGCCCCCGGGTGCCCAGTGCTCCGGGGGAGGGACGCAAGAGGCAGCCCCCTTTCCAGGTGACCGGGTGGAGACCCACAAGGAGGCTGAGGGTCCTGACCCCCAGGCAGGGAAAGAGGAGGGGAGGCCAGAGCCCAGGGCACATACTGCACGCAGGCCGAGAAGAGTTCTTTGCAGGGTTTCTGAAGGAGCTTCTCCTCCGTCTGGGAGACCAGGTCCTGTCCAACTTGGGTGATGAAAACTGGGGACTGGAGGCAGGAAGACAAGAGGAGACACCAGTGAGGCAGGGGGCAAGGGGCCAGGCTGCCACGGGGGCCCCACCCCCCACATGGTGGTGGGTGGTGCAGGGAGGTGGTGGGTGGTGCAGGGAGTTGGCGGCGATGGAAGGCGGTGACCCAACTGGCCTGGATTTTGGGTCAGATTTCTGCTTCTGCCACTGACAGTGTGGCGACCTCGTAGGGCCACCCTGCTCCTCAGAGCTCCACTGTCCTCCTCTGCAAACACAGATCGTGACATCCTGTGTCCGGGGCTGTGGCCGGAGCCGAGGGCAGGGTGTGAGCACTCACAGTGAAGGGACACCCCAAGAGCTGCCCCATCCCTTAGCCACAGGGGGGCTGTGTCCTCGGAGGGCGGGCATCAGAGGGTCTAGAGCAGGCGACGGGGCGTGGAGGGGCAGCCCTGTGTCCGAGGGAGCAGCAGAAGGCGGCAACGCGGGACTGGCTCGGGCTTGCCAGGGCTGTGTCCCACGCCCACACGGCTGCTGGAGCTGCCAGCCTTGCTCCGGACACGGCCTCACTGTCACCAGGAGGATGGTCAGAAATAACCGTTTCTCCAGGAACCAGTCAATGAAGCCGTGTGAGTTGGATGCTACGATGATGCTCATTTCACAGATGAGGAAACCAAAGGTTCAGACCTTTGCACAAGGTCACCAGCAAGCAGCAGAGACAGGATTTATACCAGGCTAGGTGGGTCTAGAGTGAAGCTGGTTGGAGTGGTGGGGTGTCTGGACCACCTGTGTGGACTCCCCTCTTTCACCGCCATCTCCCAGGAGGCCCCTGAGATGTGACCTTAGCTGTGGGCTGACCTGGAACTTATACAGAAGATGCTACCGCTCAGGGTGGTGAGCCGCTGGTCTCGGTGGTGGTGGGTGGAGGAGGGGTGTTATTGCAGAGGGTTGGGGTCAGCTGGGAAAGCTTCTGAGGAGAGGGTGAGAGGCAAAGCAGAATGTGGCCTCAGACCTCCCACCCATCCTGGGCCCTCCTGCCTGGGCCCTCCTCACTCCTGAGCAGACGGGAGGGGCTTCCGGGGGTCTGGGGGCGGCTCAGCTGTGCGTGAAGTCACAGCACTGTCTTTCCTTGGAACCGGCTGGCAGGAGAGTTCTGGGAGCGCTGCCTACACTCAAAGCCCTGAGGGGAGTTAGTAGCTGGTGATGACGCGTTTGGTTTAACAACCACAGGTTTAAATCCAGTCTGTGGCTTGATGACGTGAAGAGAGAAGCGATTCCAACTAAACCCCCTCTCGAGTGACTCTGGGGGACGACACCTTTTGCCAATAAGAAGGGAATAAGAAGCTCTCGGCAGCTTTAAGCTGGGAATGTAAAAACCCAAACCTGCTGGGAGGGTGGGCCGTGCCACTGCTCAAAGAGGCATTTGCTGTTCTAGTCACCTCAGGGGGAATCTGAGGGTGTTGGTCCTACCCCCAAACTGAGACGGCTCTCCCCATAGGCGAGGTCTGATGTATCACGTAAGAAAAAGGGCCCTGGGGTCCCGGTGACCACAGTCTGTCCTCTGTGGCTTGAAGGCGGGAGAATTCCACATGGTTTTAGATCTCTTTCCAGGAAACTAATCCCTGCTGGTCCCAGGAGGCCTGTGAGATGGGGTGGAGAAGGGAGGGGTGTTTCCTCCAGGCCAGGTGGGCTCTGGAGAAGAATGTCCCCTCACTGCCCTGAGGGCTCAGGAATGCCACGAGAGCTCTGGCGGGTAGGGCTGTGGCAGTGGGACTGCCCCTCTGGGATGGAGCTGAGAGTCAGGACGGAGTGGAAGGATTGGGCTTATTCTCCTCCGTGTCACAGATGTTCTCTTAATCTCTATGCTATGCTAAGTCACTTCAGTCGTGTCCGACTCTGTGTGACCCCACAGACGGCAGCCCACCAGGCTTCCCCGTCCCTGGGATTCTCCAGGCAAGAACACTGGAGCGGGTTGCCATTTCCTTCTCCAATGCATGAAAGTGAAAAGAGAAAGTGAAGTCGCTCAGTCATGTCCGACTCTTAATCTCTAACCAAACAGAAAAGACTGCGAGGCCCTTGGATATTTGTGGCGCTGAAAGCAGCCTGGAGAAGGGGTGTTGGTGGAGGTCGCTGGCGCCTGGGACCCCCTGGGCCAGCAGTGTTGGAAGTGACACTTTTATTTCTTTGGTCACTACACAAGAGTGTGCATGTAGGCACCAAGTGAAGTGTGAAATTCGCTCAGTCGTGTCCAACTCTTTGCGACCATATAGTCCATGGAATTCTCCAGGCCAGAATACTGGAGTGGATAGCCTTTCCCTTCTCCAGGGGATCTTCCCAACCCAGGAACTGAACCCAGGTCTCCCACATTGCAGGTGGATTCTTAACAAGCTGAGCTACCAGGGAAGCCCAGGAATACTGGAGTGGGTAGCCTATCCCTTCTCTAGGGGATCTTCCCAACCCAGGGGTCGGATCCAGGCACCAGGGGTCCTTTGAAATGTGTGCTTGTGTGGCTTGGGGGGACTAGGGGGGTCTGGGAACTGGTGGCCCCACTGTGAACACTGGGCCTCCTGATGGTCTAGGGCAGTTGCAGCCCACGGCTGGCCAACTGTGATGTGACCAGTCTGCAGACCTGCCAGAAGTCCACCATGCTGGCCATCAGGACGAGCCCTGGACGCCCCTCAGGAGGGCATCTCCACAGCCAACTCCAGATGGCTTAAAACATAGTTCACCCCTCAGGGACACAGCTGTGCACGCTTAGGCTTGCGGACCACCGAGCTCTCCCCTCCAGCCTGGTGAGAAAGGACTTGGTTCCTAGAGGAGCCTCAGGCTGCAGGGCCACCTGTCCTGCCCCCCGAGTCACATGTGGAGCAAGAGAACACCCCCCGCCCACCTCTTCGCCCAAGACGCTTCCCAGGCTCTTCTCCCTTGAGGCGGGGAACAGATTGGGCATTCGAGCTTAGGTGTGCCTTATCCACTCTCTGTGGGTAGAAGCCCCCCATCACCAGAGGAAAATAACCTGCTCCACCCCTCGTGGAATGTAAAATTGACCTTGAATTCAGTACCACTCGGGGCTGCAGTCGGACGGGGCCAGTGGCCGGCAGGCCCGCACACTCGCCCCTTTGTACCTCTGGCCCCACGACGGCCCAGATGCACTCCCGCCTGTTCTCGATGCCTAGGCCACAGGTCCTGGGCTTCCTGCTGTGTGTGTTACCAAAACACACATTTGAGGCAACAAAAGGGAGGGCTGTCCACGGGTTTTTCTGGATACCACAGCACATTGAGAAGAGCCCTTTGCATCGTTCGGAACATGAACGGTGCAAGCAGGTCAGTGGTACAGGGGCCCCGTGGGCTCTGCACCTTCACATCTCCCTAAGCCTCCTCCTCCCTTTTGGCCCCACTTCCCTGTTCCCATATGCACCCTTCAATAGCTCAGCTAGTAGAGCGGAGGACTGCAGACTTGATAAATGTGAACATCGTTAGGTCGCTGGTTCAATTCCGGCTCGAAGGAAGTTGCCTTAGTTGCTTTGGGCTTCCCTGGAGGCTCAGATGGTAAAGCGTCTGCCTGCAATACGGGAGACCCGGGTTCGATCCCTGGGTCAGGAAGATCCCTTGGAGAAGGAAACGGCAACCCACTCCAGTACTCTTGCCTGGAAAATTCCATGGATGGAGGAGCCTGGTGGGCTACAGTCCATGGGGTCGCAGAGTTGGACACGACTGAGCGACTTCACTTTTTCCCTGTTCTCAGTGCTCTCACGCCGCCTCACTGCCCGTGACCCTAAACCTCAACATGGGGCCCAGGCCAGACCTCCCATACTCTCCTCCACAGACACCTCTGCAACATGGAGACAGGGACGGTATAGATGACCAGCGGTGATTCAGGGCACTGGAGGCCTCAGGATTTCTAAGGAGGAGAGAGTTAGGGGCTGCGGCGGGGGGGGAGGATCTGGTTAGTTAGAAGAGCTAAGGATTCACCCTAAAGCTGCATCTGTATAGCAATGGATTAAGTGGGAGCATGTGCTGGATTTGGGGTTACATGTGGGCTAACAGGGAGAAGGAAATGGCAACCCACTCCAGTACTCTTGCCTAGAGAATTCCATGGACAGAGGAGCCTGATGGGCTGCTGTCCATGGGGTTGCACAGAGTTGGACATGACTGAAGCAACTTGCATGCATGCATTGGAGAAGGAAATGGCAACCCACTCCAGTATTCTTGCCTGGAGAATACCAGAGACAGAGGAGCCTGGTGGGCTGCCGTCTATGGGGTCGCACAGAGTTGGACACGATTGAAGCGACTTAGCAACAGCAGCAGCAGCAGCGGACTAACAGGGATTACCTGGGGTGTTTCAGGGAACGAGGTTGGAAAGGAAGGGATGGTGGGGGGGAGGGGCGGGGGGCGGTGCGGAAAGGCATGGGTCTGGTCTGGGCAGGAAGCCTCCGAGGGTGCTTAACTCAGCCCTCGACCCAGGAAGCCTGTGCGAATCATCCACCACGCCCAAGCCTCTGCCTCCCTCAGCAACCTCCAGTGACAGGGATGGAGCCCCTGGGGCAGACCGACAGCCCCCTAGCCCCCTACCTCTTACCCGCCACCCCCCATCCGCAATCCCACTCCGCCTCCACAGGTCATCCGCAGCCGGTCCACCAGGTGGCGCAATTGAGCCCCTTAATGCTGCGCTGCGCTTGCAGACACCCCAGGGCTGACCAGCCCCCGCCCTCTCCCCCATCATTCTCTTTCCAACCCCCAAACCCCATCAGAGGAGGGAGGCCAGCTGGCACACCTGAAATAATTACCGAGTGACTCATCTCAGACCAGAGGAGGGCGGCCTTTGCAGTAAGAATTTAGGGGAAAAGCAAGAGAGCCCCCTGGAGAGGGCTGGACCTTGAGGGAGACTTGGGGTTTACACAGGGGTTGGGGGGAGCCCAAAGGTCAGGAGGCTGGGCAAGCGGGGAGCTGTAGGGGTGCTGCTCACGGGGAGGAGGGCTCATCCGGATAGAACTAAATAAGGGCGACGGCTGGCACGGTCGTGTCTTGCCAGGCTGGTTCTCACTGACGGCTGAGTCATCAGGCCAAGGGTGGAACCGTAAGGGCGGGGGAGGGTGTGTGTGTGTGTGTGTGTGTGTGTGTGGCGGGGGCTGCTACCCCTGCTCTCCCCGGGGCTGGCGCCGCTGCTGCCCTCTGCACCGAGGTGACCAGCGGGAGGAAGGGACCTCATTTCCTGCATCAGAGAGAAACTGCGATGTCTGAGGACCTTGTTGCCGAAGCATCCAAATTCCTCATGTCAAGAGGTCAGAGTGGAGATGGCATCCACTGTATGTGGCCAGTGTCCCTGGGGGTGCCAAGAGATGGAAGCATGGTTGGGCCCCAAAACCACCCTCCAACGCCTCCTCTGCAGCCGCCAAGAATCCCGAAGCAAGCACCTCTCCTGTCATCCTTGGAGTCTCCAGGAAACACATGCCCGACACTTGTTTAGAGATCCAGGAGCCCAGAGGATACAGGAGGAGGGGGAGAACACAGAGGGCTCTCCTGGGAAGAGCCTCAGGGCCTCACTGATGTAACCCCATTCGTGACACAGACGGAAAAACGGAGATAAGAGACCCCTCTGAGTCATGGCGCTGGCTAGGGGGAGCAGACCAACAGTGGAGGGGCTCCACAGTGGGCAGATTTCAGGCTGGTGGATCTGAGCTGGATGGGCTCTAACCAGGTGTCCTGAGACACTCGAGGGAAAGAACATAGCCTCTGCCTCGCTGTCCCCGCTCAAAACCAGCTTGTCCCCACTTCACAGACAGGGACAGGCACACACAGCAATCTCAGCCCTGATACGTTTCAAGAATTCTCTTCTCTTGCCTGGACTAGCTAACAGTAGGCCCTCACACGCCTCTGCAACCACCTGCTCGTACGTGGATACAACAGCTCCCAAGACAGTTTTTCCACCTCACACAGCAGAGATGAACCCACTGCCAACACACCAAGTTCAGAGCCTTCTTGATCCAGCCCCAAAGGCCTTCCTCAATCTGCCTCTCCATCATGCCCTCTGCACCCACTGCACACTCATTTCCTGGGTAAACTCTGGCTTTCCAGCCACCAGGCCTTTGCTATTCTCATGGAAGGAGCCCTTGCCACCCGTCATGGCTCACTGTCCAAACCCTACACAGTCTTCAGGACCTTTTGCCAACGCAACCTCATCCAAAGTGATTCTTCTTGCCCGCAGGGCCTTCTGCACAATCCCACCTCCCACTGACATCATTCATCATCACTGTGATTTCTTGAGCACCTATTATATGTTAAGTCCTAGGAACTTTCCATGGGGTATCTTTTTTAATCTCTCAACATAGGTTTTATGCTTATTTAACCTGTATGAAGAATACATCATGTGAAATGCCAGGCTGAATAAAGCACAAACTGGAATCAAGATTGCAAGGAGAAATATCAATAACCTCAGATATGCAGGTCAGGAAGCAACAGTTAGAACTGGACATGGAACAACAGACTGGTTCCAAATAGGAAAAGGAGTACGTCAAGGCTGTATATAGTCACCCTGCTTATTTAACTTATATGCAGAGTACATCATGAGAAACACTGGGCTGGAAGAAGCACAAGTTGGAATCAAGATTGCTGGGAGAAATATCAATAACCTCAGATATGCAGATGACACCACCCTTATGGCAGAAAGTGAAGAGGAACTAAAAGCCTCTTGATGAAAGTGAAAGTGGAGAGTGACAAAGTTGGCTTTTAAGCCAACATTCAGAAAACTAAGATCATGGCATCTGGTCCCATCACTTCATGGGAAATAGATGGGGAAACAGTGGAAACAGTGTCAGACTTTATTTTTTTGGGCTCCAAAATCACTACAGATGGTGATTGCATCCATGAAATTAAAAGACGCTTACTCCTTGGAAGGAAAGTTATGACCAACCTAGGAAGCATATTAAAAAGCAGAGACATTACTTTGCCAACAAAGGTCCATCTAGCCAAGGCTATGGTTTTTCCTGTGGTCATGTATGGATGTGAGAGTTGGACTGTGAAGAAAGCTGAGCTCGGAAGAATTGATGCTTTTGAGCTGTGGTGTTGGAGAAGACTCTTGAGAGTCCCTTGGACTGCAAGGAGATCCAACCAGTCCATCCTAAAGGAGATCAGTCCTGGGTGTTCTTTGGAAGGAATGATGCTAAAGCTGAAACTCCAGTACTTTGGCCACCTCATGCGAAGAGTTGACTCATTGGAAAAGACTCTGATGCTGGGAGGGATTGGGGGCAGGAGGAGAAGGGGATGACAGAGGTTGAGATGGCTGGATGGCTTCACCGACTCAATGGACGTGAGTTTGAGTGAACTCTGGGAGTTGGTGATGGACAGGGAGGCCTGGCATGCTGCAATTCATGGGGTTGCAAAAGAGTTGGACACGACTGAGCGACTGAACTGAACTGAAAATCACTGCAGATGATGACTGCAGCCATGAAATTAAAAGATGCTTGCTCCCTGGAAGAAAAGTTATGACCAACCTAGATAGCGTATTGAAAAGCAGAGACATTACTTTACTAACAAAGGTCCATCTAGTCAAAGCTATGGTTTTTCCAGTAGTCATGTATGGATGTGAGAGTTGGACTATAAAGAAGGCTGATTGCCAAAGAATTGATGCTTTTGAACTGTGGTGTTAGAAAAGACTCTTGAGAGTCCCTTTGACTACAAGGAGATCCAACTAGTCCATCCTAAAGGAAATCAGCCCTGAATATTGCTTGGAAGGACTGATGTTGAAGCTGAATACTTTGGTCACCTTATGTGACGAACTGACTCATTTGAAAAGACCCTGATGCTGGGAAAGATTGAAGGTGGGAGGAGAAGCAGACGACAGAAGATGAGATGGTTGGATGGTATCACCAACGCAATGAACATGAGTTTGAGTAGGCTCCAGGAGTTGGTGATGGACAGGGAGTCCTGGCATGCCGCAGTCCATGGGGTTGCAAAGAGTCAGACATGACTGAATGGCTGAACAACAACAACAAAAGTTTTATCATGTCCATCTGATAGATACAGAAATAGGCCCCGAGAAGTTAAGTAACTTACCCAAGATCACACAGCTAGCATGGGAACAGAGACAAGATTCAAAACCAGGCAGTCTGGTCAGAGAGCCTTATCCCTGAGCACTACAGGTCCTCCAAGGATGCCATAGTCTTTCTCGAATAGTGAGTAGGGATGTAACTCTGCCTTGGAAAGCAAGCCTTCTTTGGAGGCTGGTGGGGCTGGATAATGAGGTGCAGTGGACGTTGTGTGTTTTGGCGAGTACTGTTTGTATTGCACTGTCGTGTACACACACACACTCAGGCTAATGGCCAGCATATGCTTCGCTTCACTATATGAAAACATCCCTCCAAGGAGCTCCCTGCTCATTAGCAGCAGTTCCATCAGTGAGCAAAAGGTCAGCCCAGGAGACTGTCCGCTCTATCTCCAGACGCAAGCACTTAGGGCTTAATGATGTGTATATTTTCATATGTGGGCAGTTGACATTCCCCATGTAAACTGTTTGCAGTTTCTCAATGTGGACAGACCTGATTTTCAGGAAAAGCTGAGCAAGAGAGGCAAGACACTCTGGAAGACAGGGGTCCCAGGGGGTCCCCTCCCTTCCAAACAGGTGGCTTCCTGCAGCAGGGGGGTGTTGCCTGTCCCACCCATATCAGGTTGGAGACAACTGTTTGTTGGGGGGCCAACTCACTTCTCCTCCAGGACAGGAACCAGGGAGGGGCACTCCCACAGTCATACCCTGGCTGGCCCTTGACCCTTGACGGAGAGATCTACGTCAATGGTGGGAAGCTCTGCACACGGGGCTGCCTGGGCCCAGCCGTGGCTGGGGGCAGGGGTGGGAATCAGCCTCTAGCAGAGCCAGGGTCATAGGCATCTTGGGCGCCTGGGAGAAGGGCCGGCTGATAGCCACTGGCCCCTCCAGGTGACTTTTCCCACGAATTCATATTTTCCATCATTCCCCAGAACGATGCCCTAGGTGGGGCTCGTGGATGCTGAGCCTTAGGGAGCTCTTCAAGGGACAGAAATGTTGTTTATTCCTGTCTCATCTGAACTTGAGTAAAGCACTTGGCGAGCGGCTAGGACTCTACATGCCCGAAGATAGAACAGTTCATAAACAGATAATCTGAGGTTCAAATCCAGGCCTGTGCAGCTCCAAAACCTACCATCTCTCCACTCTGCTTCACTGAAATGAACTTACAATGTGCTCTGAACACAGTCAGTGCTCGATACATTTGTTCACTAAATGTGTATATATATATTTATTCAAAGCAGAAATGCCTTCATGGGGTCATCTGGTCTACCTCCTGCCTTTGGGCCAACTGGGCCAATCTGTTCTTTGGGATTTTCTTAGTTACAACCAGTTGGAGTGTTTGTTTGGGGTGGAAACTGTGGACTGGAGGCTTGAGGGTGGCTGGGGGTGGGGAAACTGGAACTGCCTTGGGAGAAGCACCTTGGGGCCATGGGTTCCTGAGCCCATGAAGAGCCATGTCTCTCTGATGGTTTCATTTAACCCCCACCCTTCCAATAAATTCCTCCTTTGAGCAACTGGGAGTTAGGTATCTGCCACTTGCCACCAAGACTCCAGACAAATTCACCATCTGTAAAATCACCAGGAGTTGGGCCTGGTGGTGAGGAGGACCCTCCAAAGTCTCCCCTTCCCCTCCCTCTTCTCTCCCCCGACTCAAGTTGGCTGGTTCCAAGTTCCATAAAAACTAACTCAGCCCAGCCTGTCTGACACTAGGAACAGGAACTGGGTGACGAAAGCAGACTGGGAAGGAGGTGGGCAAAGCAGGGCTCATTCCAACCCCCAAATCCCTGCTGGAAGTTAAACCTGCTTGTATGATCACAACTGGCAGACAACGGAGCGTGTTGGCCGATCGGCGGCATTGGACAACGTTTCACTCCAGGGTTGATTTAAGGTCTGGCTGACAGGAAGAGAAAGCGCCATTCTTCCACCTTTTAATCAAAACCTTCAGTGCTGTGTGGAGAAGCCAGGGGCTGCGGAGCCTGGGTCCATCTGGAGTAGTTCATCTTCCTCACCTGCCAGGCAGCAGGCACCATCCAACAAGCCCCAGACAAGAACAGAACCAAAGGGAAAAGCAGGGTTTGGTTATCTTGGTCGTTGGGTAAGTGAACCAGCCCAGCCAAGCGCTGTCAAGCAAAGGGGCTGTGAGACTATGGCTCCCAGGCCTGACTAGGCCAGACGACCGCATCCTGGGGCTCTCGGCTCAGACACGAGCTCCTCCCTGGGTGTCCACGTGGTCAACAAGGCTGCTGGACCATGTGGCCTGAGCACCATGCCAGATGCAGCCCCGGAGGGCAGAGACACATGCTGGATAGGCAGCTGGTGGTTGGAGGTCCTTGGGGTAGACGCTGGGAAAATGACAAGTCTCACAGCTCTTCTCTTACGCTCTAAGGAGAGGTGAGGCTTGCTGCTGACCATTAGAGGGGCATGGTCTCCATTCAGAAGTAATTCACCCCAAAGCAGAAGGAGCTGAAGCTCTGGGGCCCCTTATTTGCAGTCTGAGGAGCAACCGAGTGTTCTCCGTGGGAGAAGAAGCAAGTCTGCACAAGCACTTCTAGGAAATGGAGATCTCAGGTGACAAGCACCAAATCTCCTAGGCTGCAGGTGTCCATTGTGATTTCTTTTCTCATTCTCAGGAAATACTCACTTTGGTACCTAATGTTCTGTTCTTTCTTCTTAAAGAAGACTCTCCCCCAATGTTATTTAAGCTTCAGCTGCCACAAAACCTGGATCTTCCCTTGTCTCTGACAGACGGCACTCAGTCTTGAAGGAAACTTTTTCCAGAGGGGCACCCAGGCATCCACCTCCTGCCTGACGGCCACTCTGCGCCTTTATCTTTCTGTGATAAACAGCCAAAGACCCAGAGCTGAGGGGCTCACAGGGCTCTCTGGGGCTTCTTGTGGCTGGAGAAGGTGAGGAAGGCCATTGCTCTGACACTGTGGTAGGAAGCAGCCCAGTGTCCTTTGTAAGGCCCATGGTTCCATTATGACGCAGACAGAATACGCGGCAACCCTGGCAACCTCCTTAAGTCTTTGGGCAATGATCTCTTATACCAATTCGGGGCTGACCCTGGGTTTAGCTTGTTACTCTGCCAGGAAGATACTGGAGGGGATAGGAGCTGCCTTTGTGAGCAGACTTAAGAGGTGCTTGGTGCTGTGGCAGATACAAGTCAGGAATCAAGGAGCCTGCTGTTTCTCCTGCGAGAGTCTGAGCTGACACCGTCCATCAGCTACAACAGGTTCCCTGAGTGTCTGTTCTGTGCCCAGGTCATGAGCCGCACCCCAAAGACCTCATAAACTGACTCACTTGGCCAAATGGTAGGAGTTCAAGGCTGGTGGGGAGTGAGGGTGGCCAAGTGTGGTGTGGGCTCTCAGGCCCTAGAAGGACGAGCTCAGAGAGGTGACCTCATGGCCAAGGTGAGGTCTTATCAAGGCTCAGAGGATGAAGGGGACGTGGCCGGACAATGAAAAGACCAGCACTCTGAAAGAATCCTAACCCTAACTCTAACACTTCCCAGCTAGTGGTAAAGAACCTGCCTGATCCCTGAGTCAGGAAGATCCCCCGGAGAAGGGCATGGCAATCCACTCCAGTATTCTTGCCTGGCAGGCTACAGTCCATAGGGTCGCAGAGTTGGACACAACTGAAGTGACTTAGCACACACACAACCCTAACCCTATGGCAAAACCGACACTTGTCTAGACAAATTTAAGAGAGAGCAGGCTCACAGAGACCATGCACTGGTGAAGGGCTACTGGGTCAGGACGTCCTCTGAACAAATAGGCCCTGCATGGGGTCCCAGCCCTTTCGGAGGGTGCCCCGAAAGGGTGGCTGACCTAGCCACCCCAGGTCACAAAGGGTCACATTCTCTGTGTCAGCGAAGTGGTGAAACACAGCCCTTACCCTCCAAGAGAGAAGAGCAGACTGGGATGTAAAGCATGTTGTCCCTTACATCCTTTGCTGTTTTTAAGTGGCTTCGCAGAAATCAGGATGAAGGATTTTTTAGAGGTCAGGAAGTGAGAGCACTTTTAAACACTAGTAGAATTTAGCCAGAGGCCCTGAGAGCTGGGCAACTTTAATGAGAAAGAAAGGAAAACACGCAAGTGGCCCTGACCCAGACCTTGACTTTTTTACGTCAAAAGCAAAAACGGATAATTAACAAAACGAAATGTGCCTGGACGTTGGAGCGAGAGGCCAGCCGGGCTCTGTCAACCTGATAATCCCCGGTCAAGAACTGCGGGCCCAGAGCTCGCGTTGGGAGATGGCTCAGTGTTTACACAGGCTGAGGGCTGGCGCTCAGGACCCAGAGAAGCAGGCTTTTTCCTGGCGAGGGGCTTGGATCCGGCCAACTCCGCTTCCGGGTCATGATGGTCACGTGCAGGTAATTCACAAATAGGGCCCAGGTCCGATGGGGCCAGGGTGCAGAATGCTCACACCCCGGGGTGTCTGGCATTCCTTGCACATGAGTGGCGAGGGCACAGTGAGCCAGTGTTCCATCTTCCAGGTCACCCTCCAGTCCACAGACTCCAGACCAGCTTCAGTGTGAAGCTGTGTTGCAAATACCTTGGCCCAGGAAGACATTTCTCCCATGAAGATTTCATTCCAGGAGGCTCGGGAGTGAAGGAGGGCAGGCATTTTTCAAGATCCTGGGAAACTCGACTGAAACCCCCAGGATGTCATTTCTCTGCCCAAGACCCACGATCAGAGACCAGTGTTTGCCCATCTAGGGCAGTGCTGAGGGCAGGGAGGTTGTCCTCAGGAAGCCTGAGGCTGGCTTCACTGTATCCAGCCACTCTCTAAAGATGAATTCTGGGAAGGAAATAGTGCACACGCGCACACACACACACACACACACAGAGGAATGGGGATCAGAGGCAGAGCCGGCTCCACCAGCATCATAGGAGACTCCCATTATCTGCCCTGGAAGGTCACAAGAAAGGAAGAGAAACTTGGACAGGCATGCCCTGGCCTGCTGTGAGGAGCCCTGAGACATCAGGCTGAAGACAGAGAGGGTGTGTTTTCCAGGGAAGTTGGCAGGGAGAAATAAATGTGTCTATCTGAGGGATCCAACCAGTCCATCCTAAAGGAGATTAGTCCTGGGTGTTCATTGGAAGGACTGATGTTGAAGCTGAAACGCCAATACTTTGGCCACCTGATGCGAAGAGCTGACTCATTTGAAAAGACCCCGATGCTGGGAAAGATTGGGGACAGGAGGAGAAGGGGGTGACAGAGAATGAGATGGTTGGATGGCATCACCGACTCAATGGACATGAGTTTGGGTAGACTCCAGGAGTTGGTGATGGGAGGCCTGGTGTGCTACGGTTCATGGGGTCTCAAAGAGTTGGACACGACTGAGCAACTGAACTGAACTGAAATGAAAGACAATTACAGTCATTGAAAATGCTTTGCAGAGAGTCTGGGACATGAGAAAATGCTAATGACAGAGCATAAAGGTTGGGCGTCAAGAAGTGGATCACGCACAGGAGGGTCCAGCCTATCCACACCGCCCTCAGCCCACCGGCCACCCCCACCCCGACTCGCTCCATCATGAAGCAGCTCATAACGTGCCTTTGGTCAACCTCTGACAAGATGATGCAGTGGAAAGGAAAGCATCCAGGTTCTAGAATCAGACAGACTGGGGTAACATCTCATCATCACTCTTTCTCTGTTGGTGTTCTTTTTCTTTATTTGTGATCAAATAGACATAACGGTGAGATTGCCATTTTAACCATTTATAAATAGACAATTCAGTGGCATTAATTGCAATCATAATGTTGACTATTACCACCATCTTTTCTCAAACTTTCTTATCATCCCAAACAGAAACTCTATACCCATGAAGCAATAACTCCCCATCCCTTCCCCTGTATCTCTGATAAGCTTTAGTTTTCCTTGTCTCAATGAATTTGCCTAAGCTGGACATTTCATGTAAGTGGAATCATACAAATGTGGCCTTTTTTGTTTGATTTCTTTCACTTGGGCTTCCCTTGTGGTTCAGCTGGTAAAGAATCTGCCTGCAATGCAGGAGACCTGGGTTCGATATCTGGGTTGAGAAGATCCCCTGGAGAAGGGAAAGGCTATTCACTCTAGGCTATTCTGGCCTAGAGAATTCCATGGATCATATAGTCCATGGGGTCTCAAAGAGTTGGACACGACTGAGCAACTTTCACTTCTTCATTTCACTTCTTCTTTCACTTAGCCTAATGTTTTCAGGATTTATTCATGCTCTAGCAGGTATCAGGACTTCATGCCTATTTATGGCTGAATAATATTCCATTGTATGACAGACCTCATTTTGTTTATCCATTCATCTGCTGATGGACACAGCTTGTTTCTACTTTACAACAATTGTGAATAATGCTGGTATGGATATTTGCATACAGGTATCTGTGTCGGTCCCCATTTTTAATTCTCCCAGCTTTTACTCTTAATGAAGCCCTTTTTCCAAAGTAAAACAGGGACAATTGTGTCTACTACACAGGACTGTCATGAAGACAGCATGCAATAAAGGTTTAAAACACACAGCATACAGTAAGTGCTAAAACAATGTTACTTAGGGCTTCCCTGGTGGTCCAGTGGTTAAGACATTGCCTACAAATGTAGAATGTGGGGGTTCGATCCCTGGCTGGACCCCACGGTCAAAAACCAAAGCATAAAACAGAAGTAATATTGTAACAAGTTCAGTAAAGACTTTAAAAATAGTCTACATTAAAAAACAATCTGGAAAAAAAGGTTTTCAAAAAAATAAAATACTGTTACTTTGCCCTCATTAATATCCACCCTTAGTAAAGGAGTGTGAGAGGGTTAGATTCAGTGATACCCTCAAGGGCTGTGCTAAATCGCTTCAGTTGTGTGACCCTAAGGACTGTAGCCGACCAGGTTCCTCTGTCCATGGGATACTCCAGGCAAGAATACTGGAGTGGGTTGCTGTGCCCTCCTCCAGGGGATCTTCCTGAACCTGGAATCGAACCCGCAACTCTTTCATCTCCTGCACTGGTGGGCAGGCTGTTTACCACTAGCACTACCTGGGAAGCTGCCTATACTTAAACGGTAGCCTTCTCAGTTTTACACAGCAGTTAGACAAGTACTGATCCAAAGAATGAGAGTATCACGGGAATTCAGGCTCCGCTGCAGGCCCGCCGGGGTGGGAAGTGGGAAACAAGGCCAGGAAGCTTTCCTATTCGTGTCTCTGTGCCACTCTTCTAGCACGGGCAAGTGGGAAGCCCGGTGAGGGATGTTCTAGTTCCCTCTTCCAGCTGTATGACCCTCAGGGACCCGGCTCCTCTTGGGCCTCAGTTCCCTCATCTAGGGCATGAGGAGTCTGGCTTAGCCCAGCAGTTTTCAAAATCTGGGTTCCAAAGAGTACTAAGTGTTCTTCTAAAAGCCAGGGCCTAGGATGGAGAAGTGGAGAAGGCAATGGCACCCCACTCCAGTACTCTTGCCTGGAGAATCCCATGGATGGAGGAGCCTGGTGGGCTGAAGTCCATGGGGTCGCTAAGAGTTGGACACAACAGAGTGACTTCACTTTCACTTTTCACTTTCATGCATTGGAGAAGGAAATGGCAACCCACTCCAGTGTTCTTGCCTGGAGACTCCCAGGGGCGGGAGAGCCTGGTGGGCTGACGTCTATGGGGTCACAAAGAGTCGGACACGACTGAAGTGACTTAGCAGCAGCAGCAGTATGGAGAAGAGAGCCAAAGGCCTGCTCAACCACAGCAGTTCCATGCATCTTTGCATCAGGAAACCTACAGCTAAAACTGCGGCCAGGCCCTGGACTGGAGGGCCTCTGAGATCCCTGGGAGCTGGAGCATGCTCTAGGTGGTGTCGTCTCTTTCCCTTTGGGGTGAACTGACAGCATGGACCCTGAGAGTGGGCTATAAGGGTCATCTCCCAGCACACCAGGACTCCTGCAGGCCCAGACCTTCATTCTGAGCATGGCTCGGCAGCAGGGCCCCTCCATAGGGAGCAATGTAGTGCTGGGGGCTGCAGAAACTTCAAATGACCCAGAAGCCCTGCTGCTCTTCAAAACAGCGCCCTAGCTCCCTGCTCACTAATAGTTCTTCAATCAAGAGGAAGTATGAGTGGAGTCCAAGGCAGGGAGCCAGGTTGGATTCTTAGGAGAGCAGGATAGGGAAGGGTCAAGAGCACAGACTCTGAAGTCTCGGCTTCCTTCATGCCAGCTGTGTGACCTTGAGCAAGTTACTTAATCTCTGTGTCTTCATCTCCTCATCTTTAAAATGGAGGATTAAGTGCGTTATTTAAAGCTCTAAGAACAGTGTTTGGCTCCCAGCCATTCCCAGGAAGTTCCTTTCTCAAGTTTTCTTCTCAGTCTTCTTCCACCCTGGAGGCTTTCTGCAGTGCTGAGGTAGGAAGTGGGAAAACCCAGGGTGAAGCTGGCCACCTAGTCAGGCCCTGCCCAGGAGGGGTTCAAGCAGAGGTGAAGCCTGAGCTGACCAGATTTCACTGACAACAGGATGGAGATGCTGATCTGGGTGCTTGAGAGGCAGACAAGAGTCAAGTGATCTTAGCAGAGACGAAAAGCTGGCTCCAAGGCCCTGGATCAGAGCTCAAACCCCATAGAACACATGGCAGGCACTAGGAAGGGAAGCTTTAGCCAAACCTGTCCATATTCCATGGCCTTGGTTGCCCCAGAGACCAAGTTTTGGTTAGATGGTTAGGCCAATTCTGAGCCAGCTCCTCGAGGCCCCAGACCCCAGGAAGGGAGATTCAAGAGTGACTCCCACTCCTAGTCCAGTGCCCTTTGCTTTAGGTCATGCTATCTCTTCCAACAACAAGCCAGCATTTATCAAATGCATCACAGTTAGGAGGCAGACAGCCCAGCATTTTCCAAAGGTGATGAAGTGATCTTAGCCTGGAGGTGCAAGGACACAATTAAATAACATTGAATCACTCAGTGAAAAAAGTATTCCCTTTTCAGTTTTCCTTCAAGTCTATCATCATCAAGAAGAAAATCTCAGTGTGATGCTACTTGCCACCTTGCTAACTTGTCTCTAATACTCGCTACTTTCCCTTCAAAACAAAAAGAAAGGAGGCTCAGAGCCTTAGATGAGCAAAATAGCATCCATTTAGGATGTAATGTCAAATTTTCCTGTTATCTTTATGTACAACAAATCAATACTGGCTTTCCAGGCAATTCCAGATATCAAGTTTCCTTTTGAAACATTGAAGTTAAAAGATGAGTTGATTTAAAGACAAAGGCACCCACTTGAGTGCCAATGCTATCATCCCCATACTCAGATGGGGAAACTGAGGCTCCAAGGATGCCCAGCTGGAAAGTGGCAGAACAGGGTTCCATGTGCCCCTGAGGACAAAGGCTGAAGCCTCTGACTGCCCCAGAGGCCGAGGAACTGTCCCCTACCAGGAAGGTAGCCTGATTGCACTAGGTGGGATCCCATACCGCTGCCTGGATGGGGTAGGAGGAGGCGCCAGTGAAGTGAGGCTGTGAGCAGGGGGGCCAGAGAAAGAGGAACTTGGAGTAATTATTATTTCCTTTCATTCAAGCTCCTTACTTTATAAAAGGTGGATGTTTTCCGGAGAGCCAAACAAGCACTAGGAATAGATTTCTTTTGTGCAGCAACTCAGGCTGATGGGTAATTTCCCCCTTAACAAGAACAAACTGCCCTGCTTAGCCTATCATTGTTCACAGAGACAAAGAGGCCTGCATCTGTGGGCCTTGCCAGCGGACCTCCTGCAAGAAATGCCCTCTAAGCACCGCCTGCTCCGGGGCTTTCCAAGCATCCCACAGAGGATGCCAAGCTGGTTCACGTCAGATGCCTGTCCCAGCCCTCTTGCCCACTTCATTTGTCGGAAGAAGCCCATGCAGTGTCCTTTCCACAGGACCCTCTGCCAGGTCTGAGTTTCCCTTGGAATCCACGGATACTTTCTAGCAAAACCACATTGAAACTGGGTGCCACCTGCCTGGCCTTAGTGACCAGGGTGGAGCCCTGGCACAGTTGCTCATGGGCCTAATTAAAATGAACTAGAGTAAAATGTTCTACAAGCAGCATTGTGAAGTAGGATCCTAAGGAGTTCTTTCTAAGCCCTGCCTCTGCTATTCTAAACCAGCGTCTCTTCCCTTCTCAAACCTCAGGTGCCTGGTCTGTAAAGTGGTTACACTAATAACCATCTTGGGGAGCTGCTATAAAGATCCAAGAGCAGGTGATTGCACTGCTGTACCCAGAGGGCCTAAAGAATAGCATCATGTGGACCAGGAGCAGGTCTGGAGTGCAGGTGAAGGACCAGACCTGGCCCTATTCTTCATAGCAGGCAATGGGCTCTGAGAGATTTATGGACCTAATGTTTCTCCATATACACCCTAATCCTCGAAAAACTGAAGCCTGGGCTTCCCTGGTAAAGAATCCACCGGCCGATGTAGGAGACACAGGTTCAGTCCCTGATCTGGGAAGATGCCACATACTGCAGAGCAGCTAAGCCTGTGCTCTGGAGCATAGGAGCTGCAGCTGTTGAACCACGACTACTGAAGCATCTGAACTACTGAAGCCTGCGCCCCACGAGAGAAGTCACCGCATTGAGAAGCCTGTAACTATAGAGTAGCCCCTGCTCACCGAAACTAAAGAAAAACTGCACAGCAACAAAAACAGCTCCAGCCAAAAATGAATAAAATTATTCAAAAAAAAACAGGCCTTTTTTACAAGGACAGATAAGACAACATGAAAACAAGTCATTTAAAAACAAGTAACAAAAATGAATCTGAATGTCATCAAATGAAAAAGCTTTGCGTTTCAAAGGCCACCAGCAAGAAAGTAAAAAGACAACCCACAGAATGAGAGAAAATATTTGCAAATCATCTGATAAAGGACTTGTACCTAGAACATAAAAAGAACTCTTAGGATTCAACACTAATAAGATGAACAACCCAATTTAAAAATGGGCAAAGGATTTGAATAGACTTTTCTCCAAAGATGATACAGGAACGGCTGATAAGCACATGAAAAGGTGCTCATTAGTCCTGCTGCTGCTGCTCCTGCTGCTAAGTCGCTTCAGTCGTGTCCGACTCTGTGCGACCCCATAGACGGCAGCCCACCAGGTTCCTCTATCCCTGGGATTCTCCAGGCAAGAACACTGGAGTGGGTTGCCATCTCCATCTCCATCATTAGTCATGAGGAAAATGCAAATCTAACCACAATGAGATACCACTTCACATCCACTAGAATTATTACAAAAACTAAGCAAAACAGAAAATACCACGTGCTGGAGAGGATGTGGAGAGATTGGCACCTTCATAACCTGCTGGTGGGAATCTCAGCTGGTACGGTCACTTTGAAAACAGCCTAGTCATTCCTCAACTGATGAAATATTAAGTTACCACGTGACCCAGCAATTCCACTCTTAAGTACATACCTAAGAGAAATGACAATACACGTTCATGCAAAAACTTGTGCATGGATGGTCATAGCAGCATGATTCATCATAGCCCCAAAGTAGAAATGTCCCAAGTGTCTGTCAATTGATGAGGAGATAAATAAAATGGGGCTTATCCATAACGGAATATTATCTATACAGCCATAAAAAGAAATGAGAAATACTGATACCCACTACAACATGGATGAAACCTTGAAAGAAGTCAGACACAAAAGTCCATATATTACACGAACTTAATTATATGAAATGTCCAGAATAGGCAAATCCACAGAGACAGGAAGGAGATTAGCAGTTGCCTGGAGTGGGAGGAAAGGGAAATAGGGAGTGATGCTAATGGGAATGGGGTTTTTGTTGGGAGAGATAAATGTCCTGAAATCAGACAGCAGTGAGAGTTGCACAATTCTGCAACAATTTTAAAAACCATTGACCTGTGTATTTAAAAGGGTGAATTTTGTGATGTGTGAATTATACCTCCATAAGCTAGTATTTTATTTATTTTTAATTTTTGGCCATGCCACACAGCATGTGGAATCTAATTCCCCAACAAGGGATCGAACCTTCAACCCCTGCATTGAAAGCACGGAGTCTTAACTGCTGGGCCGGCAGGGAAATCTCCATAAACTGCTGCTGCTGCTGCTAAGTCACTTCAGTCGTGTCCGACTCTGTGCGACCCCACAGACGGAAGCTCACCAGGCTCCCCTGTCCCTGGGATTCTCCATAAACTAGTATGTTTTAAATGCTGTCTATAGTGATGAATGCTGTGTAATACTCTTTTTAGAATCACTTACTATTACTTATTATTATAATTAAGAGTATTTCCTGGTCCACCCTCCAGCTCAGAGCAACCCTGCCCCCTTAACATCTGCTACAGGTATTACCTCTGATCTGTAGGTGCCTGAAAGGCAGAGCCCAATGCACGTCTGATTCGACCAGCTCTGGGCAGCTCCTCTGAGCTGACAAGCCTAAGAATATCTATGGACCATGCCATGCTCATGACTGCCTCACCAGCACTAGAAATAAGCCTGCCAATAGACATTTTCAGCTTAGGGGTTGGGGAGAGACAGTAACGTGTCACATGGGTACCAAGGCATTTAAAGCTCATGTGCTTCCCTCATTTGTCCCTTCCCTTTTGGTGATGGACACACAAAAGCAGCCAGACCCCCTAGTCTTTACACAGAAGAGACCCGGTCAGAGTGTGCATGAAATAGAGATTTTGGTGTGTGAAGCCCCTGAGATTTGGCGTTTGTTTGTTGTGGCAACTAGCATTAATCATCCTGACTAAGGCATTGCATTTGAAGGAGTCCAGCCTCTCTGGCCAGCCCTCTGAGGCTGGGGGCCCTCTGGACCCCTTCTTGGCCTCTCACAGCTCCACAGCTGGAGTTCATGTCTAAATGATTTCATCATTCAATGGCCTGATTTTGAAAAACACAGACCAGGACAGGGAAAGTCAGAGGAGAGCCACCACTGCGGAAGGGTCTTGTGAGTACCAGCTCCTGGGCTCTGCCCTGGCTGGTATTTATGACCCTCAGGGCTACCCAGCCCACTTGACAGAGGAGCAGCCTGAGGTTCCAGGAGGTTAAGGAACTTTCCCAAGGCCACTCAGTTAAAAGACACCACGCCTAGCTTCCAACACAGGTCTACCTGGTTCTAAAACTCACCTCCACATAAGCACTCTGCTGCTTTTGAGTCAGATCTCAATAGCGTTTAGCCCATCCCAAAGCCCACCCCAGGCTGGTATCCTCTAACTGCCCCCAGAGCAAAGCTGGCCACGTGTGGGCAACTGACGCAGGATTCTGGGCAGCATCCAACGAGTGGACTTAGTCCCTGGGATGGACGCCTTCAAGTTGGGGTTTGGAGAGAGAGTTCAGCTCCGGGAGTGAGTTTTGACTTTGAGCAGGGATGTGCCAGCCAGACTCCCAGCAAACACCCCCTGTCAGACTCTGGGAGACATGAGCCAGCTCAGTGTCAGCTTCCCAGAAAGAGATCTGAGTGGGCAGAGGGGAGAGGCTCATGGGGGGAAGCTTCCTGGGCCCCCTCCTGTCTCATTCAAACCAACTCACAATGAATGACAGCCATGTGTCCAGCACTGTGGGGGTGGGGGGAGGGTAGAGGGGACATACAGAACAGATGCCATCATCTCTGCCCAGACAGCTAATAGCCTGGCCACTGTCCTGAGCACCCTGCCCTTCCTGGGGGCACCTGCACCCGCTCAGTGACTCAAGATGGGAGGCACGGACTCCCCTTGCCCCCCTCCTGACTTCCCACACCTGTCATCCCCTGAGGGCTCCTTCTGCCTGACATTTCCCAAGGCCCTGGTGTCTATTTCCACAGCTACGGCAGCAGCTCCCAGGATGGCCTCCTGTCTTAAGTCCTCCTCTTCCCCTTTCTCTGCTACACGAGGGGCAGAGAGACCAACCTGGGCTGCGCATGGCCTTCAGAGCCCTCGGGGCTCCCCACTGCCCTTAGGATGGTGCAAAGGCCCCACCATGGTTTTCTAGGCCCTGCCTTCCAGAAGGTCCCTGTCCCCCTACTAGAAATAAGCCTTCCAATAGACGTTTTCAGCTTAGGGGTTGGGGGAGACACTTCTGTAACACTGACGCCCCTGCCAACACACATCCATCCCCCCTACGCACAAAGGCCTCTCACCCTCAACGCTACTGACATTTCGGGCCCAGATAATTCTTAGGTGGGGGGCCATCCTGTGCATTGCAGGACGTTCATCTATATCTCTGAACCATGTGTATTAGATGCTAGGAGCACATTCCCCATTCGTGTCAATCAAAAAGATCTCCAGACTCTGCCAAACGCCCCCAGGTGAGAGCCCGTGCTCCGGACCTTTGCACAGGAAAGGTCCCTCTCCTTTCTTTCCATTTGTACCTGGCTTCCTCATCACCACATGAAACTTTGGTTCAGCTGCATCAATTTTCAGAAGCCTTCCTGGCTCGCCCAGGCTGGCCCAGGACAGCGTCCCCCCGGCCCTCCTCACTTCCCTGTGCGCTGTCCACCACTGCTCTGGTCAGACCACATTCAGCCTATCTGGTGATACGCTGTCACCCCTTCTGTACGGGGGGCTCCTCAGAACCCAGCCTTTGGGGCTGTGGAAGCACCAACCCCAGGGACCTGCAGAAGCATAACAGAGCAGCAGGTAGGAGCGATGGCTTCTGACCAGAGGCAGAGGAGGCTCTGTGCGATGGAGCAGACACAGAAGGAGGAAGATAAGAGTCGGGGGAGCGCCTTCCAGGTTGGAGGCCTTGCCGGGAACAGTTCGGACAAAGGTGGGCATGTCAAGATGAGACTGGGAGGTGGCGGCTGGAGCTCCCAGCCTGGAGGCTCTGGGAGCGAAAGCTGGAGGCCAGGTCGTGAACCCTGGAGGCATTCTGCAGCCCCAGATGTATTCAGCAGGATGTGAAATTATGAGGTTGGGGGGGAAGTGTGGGAAATGCTTCGTTATCAGTTGAGCTGGTTTCTTTACCTTAGGACTTCTCAAGAGCCTTTAATGTGCTCACACACTGGGTAAATCTTTACAAGGGAGGGATGCGGCGAAAAGTCATGTCCACAAGTAACTGACCACAGAGGTGTTTTTTTCACAGTTCAGTTCAGTCGCTCAGTCGTGTCCGACTCTTTGCAACCCCATGGACCGCAGCATGCCAGGCCTCCCTACTCAAACTCACGTCCATCGAGTCTGTGATAGTCGGGTTTTTTTCACAGATCCTCTCAAATGATCAGTGTCCATTGTTTAGTAGCTCAGTCATGTCCAACTCTGTGACCCCGTGGACTGTAGCCAGTCAGGCTCCTCAGCCCATGGGATTCTCCAGACGAGAATCCTGCAGTGGGTTGCCATGCCCTCCTCCAGGGCATCTTCCCCACCCAGGGACCGGTCGCATGTCTCCTGCATTGGCAGGATTCTTTACCGCTGAGCCACCAGGAAAGCCCCGTCTACCCTTTGGAAAATGCTGCTTGGAGCCGAGACATGAACTGCACCTTGAGGAGGACTGTGAGGTAAAGACTATCTGGGTTTGGGGACAAGGGTCCTGGGCGTCATTTGGAGGCCTCAGAACTGGGGCTTCAGCCACATGGCTCCTCTCCCAGCTGCTGGGGCATCTGCATCCCCGAGAAGGAACACAGGCTCCTGTGAGAGTGACTGCAGGAAGGACCTGGCCGGCAGCGCAAAATTTATTATAGGAAAACAGTCAACCCCCAGACCACTTGGACCACCTCCCCCAGGCCCCTGGGCCATAACATATGGTGTGGTTTACATTTCTAAAATTGAGGAGTACTTAAGGAAAAAATGTTGGCAAGCTCTGAGCACTTGTAAAACCTTCTGAGCTGAGGGGGAGGCTGGGCCCCATCCCTCCAGGAGACATAGGCAGCGCACAGCAGGGGCAGCGAGGTCTGGGGGGCCCAGACCGGGGTCCAAGAGCAGAGGCTTCTGGTCAAGGCTGGCCAGTGGGGAGAGAGGGAAGTGACCCCTGCAGCAGCCCTAGGATGAGCTGAAGGAGCCAGAAGGCCGGCCAAGGAACCACCTCATCTTCAGCACAGATCCCAGCCAGACCAGCAGATGTGGGGGTAGGGTCGGGGGGTCACTGGGGGTGGGATAGGGGTCACTGGTGAGGTGGGGTGCAGACACTCTCTGTACTGCCATCTAAGCACCTGGATGCAGTTTGTGTAGTGAGCTGGGTCCCCAGGTCTGTGCCTGCAGATGGAGCAGGCAGTCGGGTGTGCCCAGGGCCATGCCTTGTGCAGAGAGAGCCAGCCCTGTCCAGCATCTGAAAGAGCTGATGAACATGAATCCTCTTGCTTCTGAAAAGTGCAAAGGCCCTGGGGTGGCCTGCCATTCCATTAAGAGGCATATAGGAGTACGATGGAAGCAGAAGCAGAGAAACAGCGGAGGGAAGTAACGGGGGCGCTGGTTCAGCAGAAGCAGGAGGAAGTGCCACAGGGGACAACCTCGGGGTGGGGCTGGGCCCGTGGCCCACAGGCCAGCACAGTTGCTCCAGGGGAGGGTTCAGTGCAGCCCGAGGGGCCTGCATCACTGCATGGGCCCCTGGAACCTCCCTAACATCACCAGGGGCAGCGAGGCTTGAGGTAGGACCAGAACTGCCAAGGACCCCTGGGACCCCTGCTGAGCACAAAGAGGTGGGGCTTACCCTCCTCCTCAGGGGACTTCCAAGCTGTATGGATAAAATGTATAAAACTGTGCAGAAACATAAGTGCAGGGAGGGGAGGAGGCCTGGTTGTCAACTAGGAGCTACTGTGGGTTTAACCCCCTTGTGAATGCCTTCACCAGTAGATGCAGGGGAGGGCAAGTGTTCAGTGCCCACCTGTCACAGGAGAAGCTGCTGTGTGAACTGGATTCCTTCCGTTCACAGTCCTACCTCTGTCTCCTGACCGGAAGTCAAAACCTGAGTGGCTGCGGCAGCCCTGATTCGCCGCCTCCAGCGTCAGGGCCACCATGAATGCGCACAGGCCATGGGTGTGGCCCCACGCCCCAGGGGAGGTCAGGGTGCTCCCTCGCCCTTCAGCACACCCAGGAGCACTTCGGAATACTCAGCACTCTGCTCGGTGTTCAGCCAAGCCAGTCTGCCCACTCAGCTTCAGCCAGGCCCTCCTCCTAAGCACTCCTGGGCCCTTCCTGTCACACCAACCTCTCAGACCCACACCTGCCATGCCCTTTCTTCTGGGTACTCTGACCCCTGCCTCAGTTGAGCCTTCACCTGTCCGGCCACAAATGCCTGGGCATGGGCAGAGGGCAGCAAGAGTGCCCCTGGAGAGGACTGGGCCCCAAGAAGCAGGCCTCCCCACTGCAGGCCTGCTCTGGCCTGGACCACCTGCATTGGCCCGGCCAGGCTTGGGTACCTCTGAAGAGGATAAAAATTCTAAATCTGGAGACCAATGGCACCCCTGGCTGGGTGCTCCCCACTGGCCTGGCACAGACCTGGGGGCCCATATTCCTGGATAAGGCCTCCCACTCCTGCTGTGGGGTTTGGGCAGCCTCTTACCTTTGGGGTGAGGTACTTGGTCATAATTTCCTTCCCTTTTTCTCCCAGTTTTTCATCTGGAGTAACTTCATACTCTGCCTAAAAGAAAAGAAGGAAAAGAACAATAAGATATTTGCTCATGAGCTTCTTAAAACTGTAGAATCTTAGAGGCCCCTGGAGAAGACACCCTGAGGTCACGTGACCAAACTCCTTCCGCAGGACAGGGAGTGAGGCCCAGAGAAGGGAGGGGCCCTGGTGTTCAGTCCAGCCGTCTCTGCTCCACTGTGGACACGTGCTCAGAATAGCGGCAGCACACTAGAGTCACTGGGGAGCCAACTCTGGTGCTTGGACCCCACCCCACACCCACAGAGTCAGACCCTTTGGTGATGGGGTCAGGCTTCCAGGCAGCTGGTGGGGAGAACCACAAGCTTAGGAAAATCAAAGGAAGCTGCTGGAAATTAACTAGAGCCAGCAAACTGGAAGGCCCTCAAGAGGCTGCCTGAGGTCACTCAGACCTTACGAGCTGCATGACCTTGGACAGTTTCTTCAACCGCCATACAGTGCAGATGGGAAAAACGCCTACGTGCAGGGCGATTGTGCAGAGAAAACAAGACAAATCTGAGCACATAATAAATACTCAAGTAACGGCTGCTGTATTTACCACCATTGCAATTCCCACACCTTGTAAGACAAGACAATAATGCATGCTATAACTTTGACAGCTTTTCAGTTTACAAAGGGAACACACAGAGATTTTTCAGATATTCTTATATGAACCTTATTTAAGCCCAGGTAGTGATGTGATGGTAAAGAACCTGCCTGCTGATGCAGGGGACATGAGTTTGATCCCTGGGTCAGGAAGATCCCCTGGAGAAGGGAATGGCAATCCACTCCAGTATTCTTGCCTGGAGAATTCCATGGACAGAGTAGTCTGGTGGGCTACAGTCCATAGGGTCACAAAGAGTCAGACACGACTAAGGGACTGAGCTCACAGTGACACAGAAGGCAGGGCTGCAATCACACCCCTTCATCCCTATACAAGGAGCAGGGCATTTAGCAGAGTTGCCCAGGGTCAATGGTAGGGAAGCAGCAGGGCTGGGACACGGACCTCCAAGCCCGGACCCCTTTCACAACAACACCAAGGAATTTAGGACCCGGATCGCTGACCATGCCAGTGGGACCCAGGCTCTATAGAAAGAAGTGAGGCTTCAAAAGACGGACCGTTTTATTTTCCCTGACCCCAAGTGAGGCTCCTTCACAGGCACTTGACCCACTTGCCAAGAAGATAAAAGGCTGCCTCGACTTAATGAAAAGCCTGGTGAGCTTGCCTTTCTCATTTCAACAAGGGAACTAATTGCAAATTGTTTATAACGGGTTCAAAATCCGCCACCCAAGGATTCGTCAGCCTCCATCCAAAAGTGCAGCTATTTCCAAAGAGACAGGAAGTGACGCCAGCACAGAGGGTCTGAAACTCCTTTCCTGGCCACCTCACTGTAGAGTTAGACCCCAATACTCACCCCACCCCCACCCTGGGCTCCTTCAAAGCAGACTCTCAACTCAGTGTCTAGAGTCTGGTTTCTCACCAGTCCAGCCAGGACGACCCTCCTGTGCTGGAGCTGCACCTCTCAGGGGCAGAGGGTTCTAGAACACAACTGCCCACCTATCTTCCATGGGGGACAGAGAGACGCTCCCAGTATCCAGCTGCCCTGGGAACCCCGCCTGGTGGTCTGGCTCTGTGGGAATTTACCCAGACTGCTTTGCAGGGCCCAGGCCACAGGCAAATGGCCGCCTACCTTTTGGGGGTAACTCAATCCCATGCAGGACCCTGGATTTGCACCGTCCCAAAATACCTCTGCGAAGGTGGCTCTATTTAACCAAACGGAGGCCTGAGGCTCACTAATCAGCCTCAATAGCCAGCTGAAAATATTATTGCTCTGGGTACTAAAACCCACGTTAAAAAAAATAACAACACTTTCAGGTCAGCGCCTCCCAGCAGAGGCCCGGCCGGGCAGCTGGGCGCCAGGGTTCCACAGGGAGGCAGCCGGGAGCACGCCGGGACAGGCCTCCCCAGCCCGGGATCAAAAGGCCTTTCTTTGAGAGTCCATGTCAGGTCACCACCACCTGAAGAGCATTTGTGTTGGGAGGCAGAAAACCAACAGAAGGCTTCCAGCTGGGCTTTCCACACCGATTAAGTCACCTGGAGTGACAGGCCATGTCTCCACCGTGACCCCCGAGAGGGGCTCCTGGGGGACCCGTCCTGAGAGGCCACCTACAGAGAAAAACACCCCGGCTGGGCAGCGCTCGGGGTGATCACACGGGCTGGAGGCAGGGACCACCGGGAATCCGCTCCCAAGGGAGCACCCTCGCGAGCACCCTCGCCCAGGTGGTGGGCAAAAAACTGCCGAAATCAGCTGCAGCCAGAAAACAGAAGCAGCAAAGAAGAAGTTCGGTTGGCCAGTGCTCTGTGACGACCTCAGAGAGGTGGGATGGGGTGGGAGACGGGAGGGCGGTTCCAGAGGGAGGCGACATATGTGTGCCTATGGCTGATGTGTGCTGAGCTACGGCAGAAACCAACACAACATTGTAAGGCAATACCCTCCAACTAAAAATAAATAAAAGAAGTTGGGTTGGGCCAACAGTCTAGAATTTTACAATTGGAAATGACAGACAGTGACTTCAGTGAACAGAGAGGTAAACGACATGCCAAGAGGACTTGTGACGTCCATCCGTAAGAGTTCCCTCCAACAAGAGGGGTGGGCTTGTCCGCACACCCCCCCAACAGAGGGGACACACACAGAGGTCCTCCCTGCTGTGTTGCCCACTTGAAACTTTCTCCTGCCCTGGGCTCAGCCCTAACGGCCAGAGCGCCAAACAGCTCCTTGCCAGTCCACTCGGAGAACACTTCTCTTCCCCCGATACATCCATGGTGCCAACCGAGGGAGGCATTTAATGAGCTTTCTCTCCGCACGGTGATTTATGCCAAACACAGGAATGGGCTTTTGGGGAGGAGATGCTGTAACACAAAGCGCAAAATACGACATTGAGTTCAAGGCAAAAAGAATTATTTATATATCTGTGCCTGCCAAGAGGGTATAAACATCTGTGTACATCCTAGTTTATAAAGCCAATATTTCATTCTCTTGGCGGGCTCTAATTGCATCATCCATCTCAGAAAATGCTAATGAAAATATGTCCTCTATTAAACACATTTCTCTCAGATGAGTTTTAAAAAAACATGAAGATTGCAAACCGGTATAAGGGGCCCTGCCACGTTCTCACAGAAGCCGGCGCTGGTTTTTACAGAGAGGAGTCTGAGCAGAATTCCTCTCGGCGAGATGTCATCCCCCTCCTCTCGGGAGCCCTTCTCCTGCCCTGGCAGGAAGATGAAGTCAGAGAGGCTTTGAGGTCTCGCCACCTCCGGCTTCTGTAATTACCGATGTGGTCAGCTTTTCCAGAGTCTTCACGGCAGGGACAAGTGACGCGCCCAGCTGGCAAGGCTGCTCCCCGTGGCCCTCTCTGGAGAAACACCCGGCTCCTCCCACACCGGCCTTGGCATCTTGTCGGTGCCAACCCTGGGGGCCAGGGGTTTCCGTCTGCCCCTCTGGAGTCACTGCCCACCCCGCTTCAGGACAGAGGAGAGTAAGGATGGGAGCTCCCTGCCATTTCCCTCCCTGCCGGGCGCCCAGGCTCCTGCAGCTGCCTTCTCCCACTCCTTCCCGCATGGGCCCCTGTCCCTGCAGAGCTGGAGACGGTGAAGGCTTGGATGGATCTGTGTATGAAGGCCAGGACTCCGACAACCGCCCTTCATTAAACCCTACTTCATTCACACGTGAGTGAGCCATCCATCTCTGGCCAAGTCCCTCACTGATGCTTGAAAAATCCTTCAGAAGGCTGGCATCGCCTGCCACTTTTCATCAGCCCAGCTAGAATGAAGAAGCTCTACACACAGGGGTATCTCTGCACCAGGATCCCAGGGTAAGATGGGCCTGGTCAGCCTCACAGCCTGTGTCCACCTGGGCAGGCAGAGCCTTCTCAGATCTCTGGCTATCATGTGAGGAGCCCTGTCGGGCCTGGGTCAGGAAGGGGTTCCTTGGCCCAGGGTCAATGGGGTGGGCTCAGAGAAAGAAGGGAAGGAGGAGAGGACCCCTGGCCACGTGGAGTACAAAGGGTGATAGGAGGGACCCCAAGGAGGGGCGGCACCATAGCCACCAAGCTTGAGCGACACATCTTGGCAGAGGTGAACTCAGAAAAGTTAGAGGAAAGGGTTCTGACCCTCTCTTGGGGTGGGGGTAGGATGGGGCGGGGGGTGGTTGGCTGACGTGTCTGAGTCCCACGGCCGAGGGCCTGTGCTCTTACCTCCTGCCCACCAGTCAATCTCCCGGGAGCTCAGCTCTCAGCGGCTCTCTACCACCCCTTCACCGCTCCTGCTCTGCCCCCAGCCCCTGGCATTCTTCCCCTGTCCTCACTCCCCACAGGGCTCCCAAGGCCATCATGCAAAGGGCTCTCCCTGTTACTCTTTCAATTCTAAGTGAAAAGAACCTCAACCTAGTCTGATTCAGGCACAACTAGAATCTCTGGGTTCCTGAGCTCCGAGGATGGGGTGAACAACCAACTTGTGGGGAAAATGGAAATGCAGCCTGGCCCAGAGGAACAGAACCAGGGACGTGAGCACCTTTGGAACCTACTCTCACAGTGTGTGTGTCTGTATGTGTATTTGTGGCTGTTTGTGTGTGTGTATGTGTGTGTGTGTCTGTGTGTATGTGTGTCTATATGTATGTGTGTCTGTGTGTGTATATGTCTGTGTATCTGTGTGTGTATATCCATGTGTGTATGTCTGTGTCTTTGTGCGTCTGTGTGTGCATGTGTGTCTCTGTGTATATCTGTGTGTCTGTGTGTGTATGTCTGTGTCTGCATGTGTGTATGTGTGTCTGTGTCTGTGTGTGTCAGTGTGTCTGTGTGTGTCTGTGTGTGTGTGTGTCTGTGTGTGTCTGTGTCTGTGTGTGTGTGTGTGTGTGTCTGTGTGTGTATGTGTATTTCTGTGTGTGTTGGCCTCATTCTCCCTTGGTGATGCCTGACTTGCTCCAGTGGCAGGAAACATGGTGGCCAGGTTTTTTATTCTAAGCCTCCTGTACCAGAGAAGGAATTCCCCTCAAGTCAATCAGTTCAGTTCAGTTGCTCAGTCATGTCCAACTCTTTGCAACCCCATGAATCGCAGCACACCAGGCCTCTCTGTCCATCATCAACTCCCGGAGTTCACTCAGACTCAGTGTTCATCGAGTCAGTGATGCCATCCAGCCATCTCATCCTCTGTTGTCCCCTTCTCCTCCTGCCCCCAATTCTTCCCAGCATCAGAGTCTTTTCCAATGAGTCAACTCTTCGCATGAGGTGGCCAAAGTACTGGAGTTTCAGCTTTAGCATCATTCCTTCTAAAGAAATCCCAGGGCTGATCTCCTTAAGAATGGACTAGTTGGATCTCCTTGCAGTCCAAGGGACTCTCAAGAGTCTTCTCCAACACCACAGTTCAAAAGCATCAATATTTCAGTGCTCAGCCCTCTTCACAGTCCAACTCTCACATCCATACATGACCACTGGAAAAACCATAGCCTTGACTAGATGGACCTTAGTTGGCAAAAAAATGTCTCTTCTTTTGAATATGCTATCTAGGTTGGTCATAACTTTTCTTCCAAGGAGTAAGCGTCTTTTAATTTCATGGCTGCAGTCACCATCTGCAGTGATTTTGGAGCCCAAAAAAATAAAGTCTGACACTGTTTCCACTGTTTCCCCATCTATTTCCCATGAAGTGATGGGACTGGATGCCATGATCTTCATTTTCTGAATGTTGAGCTTTAAGCCAACTTTTTCACTCTCCTCTTTCACTTTCATCAAGAGGCTTTTTAGTTCATCTTCCCTTTCTGCCATAAGGGTGGTGTCATCTGCATATCTGAGGTGATTGATATTTCTGCTGGCAATCTTGATTCCAGCTTGTGTTTCTTCCAGTCCAGCATTTCTCATGATGTACTCTGCATAGAAGTTAAATAAGCAGGGTGACAATATATAGCCTTGACGGACTTCTTTTCCTATTTGGAACCAGTCTGTTGTTCCCTGTCCAGTTCTAACTGTTGCTTCCTGACCTGCATACAAATTTCTCAAGAGGCAGATCAGGTGGTCTGATATTCCCATCTCTTTCAGAATTTTCCACAGTTTATTGTGATCCACACAGTCAAAGTCTTTGGCATAGTCAATAAAGCAGAAATAGATATTTTTCTGGAACTCTCTTGCTTTTTCCATGATCCAGCGGATGTTGGCAATTTGGTCTCTGGTTCCTCTGCCTTTTCTAAAACCAACTTGAACATCTGGAAATTCATGGTTCACGTATTGCTGAAACCTGGCTTGGAGAATTTTGAGCATTACTTTACTAGCATGTGAGGATGAGTGCAATTGTACGGTAGTTTGAGCATTCTTTGGCACTGCCTTTCTTTGGGATTGGAATGAAAATTGACCTTTTCCAGTCCTGTGGCCACTGCTGAGTTTTCCAAATTTGCTGGCATATTGAGTGCAGCACTTTCACAGCATCATCTTTTAGGATTTGAAATAGCTCAACTGGAATTCATCACCTCCACTAGCTTTGTTCGTAGTGATGCTTTCTAAGGACCACTTGACTTCACATTCCAGGAAGTCTGGCTCTAGGTGAGTGATCACACCATCCTGATTATCTGGGTCATGAAGATCTTTTTTGTACAGTTCTTCTGTGTATTCTTGACACCTCTTCTTAATGTCTTCTGCTTCTGTTAGGTCCATACCATTTCTGTCCTTTATCGAGCCCATCTTTGCATGAAATGTTCCCTTGGTATCTCTAATTTTCTTGAAGAGATCTCTAGTCTTTTCCATTCTGTTGTTTTCCTCTATTTCAAGTCAATAAACCCCAGGAAAAGGACTCACTGACCTGCATTAGCTCACAGGCTGTTCCCATCAACTGTGATCTTCAGGTGACATCACTAAGAACAGGGCAGCTTCTGGAAGAGCCATGTTGTTTGGGAGTATGGGTGGGGCACCAAGGAGACAGGACAATCCCACAGATGTCCAATAGATGAAGCCAGTTTGTTGTTATTCGGTTGCCAAGTCATATGGACAGAAGCACGCCAGGCTTTCCTGTCCTTCACCACCTCCCCGAGTTGGCTCAAACTCACATCCATTGAGTCGGTGATGCCATCCAACCAATTCATCCTCTGTCATTCCCTTCTCCTGCCTTCAATCTTTCCCAGCATCAGAGTCTTTTCCAATGAGTAGTCTCTTTGCATCAGATGGCCAAAGTATTGGAGCTTCAGCTTCAGCATTAATCCCTCCAGTGCATATTCAGGATTGATTTCCTTTAGAATTGACTGGCTTGATCTCCTTGCAGTCCAAGGGCTCCCATGAGTCTTCTCCAGCACCATAGTTTGAAAGCATCAATTCTTCAATGCTCAGCCTTCTTTATGGTCCAGCTCTCACATCCATACATGACTACTGGAAAAACCATAGATTTGACTATGGTTTTTTTCTTTTAAGTGATACATTTTCAAGATGACCCTGCTCCCAGGATCTAGCTTCACCAAATGGTCTGCGGGTCTCTACATCTATCTGAAGGATAACTACCACCGTCCCCCTCACTCTTTTGGGAGATCACAGCAGTGATAGAAGATCAAAAACAAATGGTATAATTCAAAAATAAGAGAAGCAGAATACTTAGTTCCCCTGGTGAGGCATTTTAAGTCATTTTACAACAAGATTTCAGGATAAGATGGCCTATTAATTTCAAGTGATTTTCCGTAGTTCTGAGCTAATGAATATCTTGGAATGACTTACAGCATTTCCTGATGTGAGATTCCATCTGTTGTAACCTCATATTTGTAGTTGTCAGCCTCTAAGATGGAGACTTTAGTAATCTTTGCCTTTTGCTATTCATGTTCTTGAGAAGGCTCTTTCCAAACCTAATAGGGCCAACCTGTATAACCACTGAGATATCACACAACATGGAAGCTCTGAGACCAGTTTACAAAAGTTGTTACAGGACTTCTGCTTGCCAGTGTATAGGGGACATGGGTTCGATCCCTGGTCCAGGAAGATCCCACACACTGCAGAACAACTATGGCTGTGGGCCTGCACTCTAGAGTGTGTGAGCCGCACCTACTGAGCCTATGTGCTGCAACTTCTGAAGTCTGCGTGCCTAGAGCCTGAGCTCCAATACAAGAGACACCTCCACAATGAGAAGCCTGTGTGCCGCAATGAAGAGTAACCCCCTCTTGCCACAGCTGGAGAAGGCCCTTGTGCAGGAACAAAGACCCAGCACAGACAAAAAAGAGAAGACACTGCAGCTTCTACCATGCTTGCTCCAGGGAAAGCCAGTCCTCTTATGAGGACACTCGAGCAGTCCATGAAGAGGCTCACACGGAAGACAACTGAGGCCTCCGGCCAACAGCCAGCACCAACATGCCAGCCATGTGCACAAGCCTGGAAACAGATCAAGCCTTCAGACAACTTGCAGCCCCAGCCAACATCCTGATGTAACCTTTAAAGAGACCTTGAGCCAGTAGCACCTTGTTCAACCATTCTCACATCCTTGACCCACAGAAACCATGAGATAATAAATGCCTGTTGTTATTTCAAGCTGTTAAGTTTTAGATAATTTCTTCCCAGCAACAGATAATGAATACTTGATAGGTATTTGAACTTTTAGTACATTAAAAAATGCCCTTTGTTGCTTTTTCAATCTTCTGTTTAATTGGAAAGCTAGCTCCATAAGGGCAGGAACTTCCTTCTCCTGCTCATTCCATAGTCTCCAGCTGCTAGAACGGAGTGTGATATACTGAAGACATCTCATAAATGTGTGCTGAGTATGGTTGTGGATGCATGCTTAGCTGCTTCACAGTTGTGTCTGACTCTTTGTGACCCCCACGGACTGTAGCCCTCCAGGCTCCTCTGTCCATGGAATTCTCCAGGCAAGAATACTGGAGTGGGTTGCCATGCCCTCCTCCAGAGGATTTTCCCTACCCAGGGATTGAACCTACATTTCTTATGTCTCCTGCATTGGCAGGCAGGTTGTTTACTATTAGTGCCACCTGGGAAGCCCAAATATGGTTGAGTATCTGCCAAACCTCCCCTAAGAGCAGAGACCTGAAAACTTTAAGTCCCACCCAAGCCTGAGGACTAGAAGGTTTCAAATGAGGTGGGATGCCATCAAGCCTCCGAAAAAACAATTTAGGGAAGTATGTCAGTCTCTTAAGAGGTCCATGGCAAGACCCTACTGGTCTTGAAGCCAAATCTACTCAAAGCCTTGACTTGGGTCACTGAATCCATTTCTCTGTGGGAGGGCGATGGGGGAGTCCTTCTCAGGCTCCCAGAAGCCACTCAATAACCAAGACTAAGGGCCATATCATCCTTGTGTCTGATGAATGACGCACAAATAGTTCCACTGACCAGGATCACCCAGGCCCCATGTTAAAACAGCCCATGTCTTCTGCTCAACCTGAGAATCTCAGATGTTAGGACTGTGCAGCAAGCAGTCTTTCCTGGGGGGCAACGTCAGAGCCGACAAGGACGGGTTATTTTTCATCAAATTCCACTCGGTAGAAATTCAGCCTAGAGGTGGGGAACGGTGTGCATGTCCCTGGCTGAGCCAGGAGCACTGGAGGGGCATGCTCCCCTAATGACACCACCACCTCCTCCCTCCTCGGAGTTCCAGTCAGGATGGAAGGGGGGAAAAAAAGGGTATTTCAGACGAGCATTGCGCCAGCCCTGGAAAACTCAATAAAGTCTTCATGCGTAAAAGAGGTGTGCCAAAGGCTGGTCATTTGACGTCAGGATGGGCGATGAAAGGTTCTGCTAATTCCCAGAGATGCAGACACAAATTCAAGGGGATGGAGGAGCCTCTCGTGAGTGGTGGTGTCATTAAGGCGTATGTAAAGAGCATGTGTCGCATCCACACAGGGAGCCAGACTCGCATTTCCTTTCCAAAAGAGAGCTCTTGGTACAGGCCCAGCAACACAGAACGTCTGCACGACCGGAATGAAAATAGGCATCCATTGGATTTTTTTCCCCTTTCTTCTCAAGCTGACTGTAAGAGTCTAACAAGACACGTGGCTGGAAAATTCCACTGGCTCCTGGGTTTAGCCTTGCCCTGCTCTGCCTCATCAACTCTCCAGACAGGTCCCAAAGCTGCTGATGCCTCATCTTTTCCAAACGGGGAGGAGCTTTGGTCCCAGGCTCACACTTTGGTCCTCGGCTCCTCCATCCACGTTCATCTCCTTGGTGAGCACATCTAGTCCGTGGCTGTAAGTGCCAGCTATAGGCTGGTACTCCCAGTTTGCTATTTCCAGCCCAGGCATTTCTCACAAACTCGACTCTAACACCCACCACCCCTCCCACATCTCTGCTGGGCTGTCTGGTAGACATCAGAAGCTGTGTCCCAGATGAAGCTCCTGACCTTTCCCCAAACAAGCCTCCCGCAGCCTTACCCTCACTCCATCTTTCCACTGGTTCAGGTCAACACTTGGAAGTCATCCCCAACTCTTGTCTCTCACCCCCAGGGCATCAGAAAATACTATTAACTCTGGTTCAGAACATGCTCCAATCCTACTGTGTGTCAACCACCAGCTCTCACCCATCAGCACTCCCCACTCTGACCCTGGCCCACTGTAGCCTCTTCCCAACACAGAAACCAGAGGGAAACTTTCAAAACCAAAATCAGGGAATTCCCTGACAGTCCAGCAGTCAGGATTCTGTGCTCTCACTTCCAAGGGCCTGGGTTCAATCCCTGATCAGGGAACTAAGAGCCTACATGCTGCATGGTGTGGCCAAAAAATTAAAAAATAAAGTAAAAGACCCTTCTGCCCCTGCTCCCTCTACTCCAGCCACAGACATCAGTTCCCAGTGGGTCTTGGGCATCAACTACTTGTCAGGTGCGGCACTATAAGCATCCAGAGATGATGAGCTATCCAGTTAGTGGAGGAGGCAGGCAGACAGATAAAGCCTGACTCGCTACATACATGGCACCTGTGACATGCCAGACACTCCCCTGAGCAGTACGAACAGATTCAGTCTCTCCTCAGCGCATCTGTCACCATCAGGTACAACTATGTCCCCTCTTACAGATAAAAAGATGAGGCACAAAGGGGTCAGACACCTGCCTGCAGTCTCCCTGGCAGCTGAGGGGGTGCCAGCATGGCACTGTGGTCTGTCTCAGGGGCCAGCTCGCTCATGATGCACTATTCTGCCAGCACCGAGCACTAATGAGGCTCAGATGTGTGTCAAAGCAACACCTCCAGCAGAGGACACTCGGGAAGAGAGGGGGTGGACAGGGGAGGTTTCTGAGAGCAGACTACAGGGGGACGAGCTGGCATTCATCAGGCAGAGGTCCTGGGAGGCCTTTCAGGTAGCGAGAGGGAGTGAGGCAGGGCTGAGAGGCTTCAACCAGCTTGGCAAGTCAGAGCCACCAGAAGCAGGTCAGGGGGCAGAATGCAGGTCTCAAGAAAGACCCAGGGAAAGCCATGCATGAAAGGCAGGGGCCTGTTAGTGGAAGGTCTAGTAAGTCAGCCTCAAAATGTGTAATTTGTCCTAGATGTCAACGTTTCCCGACCCTGAACGTTTACAGAGTACGGTCCTGTGCTGTGCTGTGCTAAGTCGCTTCAGTTGTGTTGGACTCTTTGAGACTCTATGGACTGTAGAGACTCCCAGGCTCCTCTGTTCATGGGAGTCTCCAGGCAAGAATACTGGAGTGGGTTGCCACACCCTCCTCTAGGGGATCCTCCTGACCCAGGGATCCACATCTCTTACATCTCCTGGCTTGGCAGGTGGGTTCTTAACCACTAGGGCCACCTGGGAAGCCCAAGTACTGTCCTAGGAGATGTGAAAATTACCATTGTCTACTACCTCCTTCATGGATCACTGCCGTGTTGTGGCAAAGGGGCTTGGGTAACTCAATGAAGCTATGAGCCACGGCACGAAGGGCCACCCAAGACAGACGGGTCGCAGTGTAGAGCTCTGACGAAGGGCCACCCAAGACAGACGGGTCACAGTGTAGAGCTCTGACGAAGGGCCACCCAAGACAGACGGGTCACAGTGTAGAGCTCTGATGGAACACGGTCCACTGGAGGAGTGAATGGCAAACCACTCCAGTATTCTTGCCAGGAGAACCCCACGAATATGCAAACTCTGGGAGACAGTGAAGGACAGGGGAGACTGGTATGCTGTAGTCCAGGGGGTCGCAAAGAGCTGGACACAACTGGTGACTGAACAAAACCAACAAGTGTCTGCTACAAACAATGGCCCATTCAAACAATGGTAGATAACGAGCACCCCTAAGTGCCAAACCGTAGACTCCAAGTACCATTTCCCAGTAAAAGAAACCAGGGCTCCTTGGAGAAATGACGAACTCTAGGTGTAGGTGAGGAAGCATACAAGATGAGCCCAGAACATCACATCAGACAACATGATGGCTACCAGCAGCCACTGGGGTCCTCTCAAGGGCTCAGAAGCCAACCTGAGGGGCTCCCACAGGCCAACGATGAAACCATGGAGCACCACTGCATCAAAATGCCCCACATTTAAGCCCATGCACTAAAACTCTAATTGATTACTACCATTGGAGGATGCCAGTGAACCAAATAGGTACTCTGAAAACACACAAATACAAGAAAAGAATCAAGTACTCCCTATATGAACTTTACTATGAGGTAACCAAACACTAGAGAGAAGAATACCAGACCACCTGACCTGCTTCCTGAGAAATCTGTATGCAGGTCAAGAAGCAACAGTTAGAACTGGATATGGGCCAACAGACTGGTTCCAAATTGGGAAAGGAGTGCGTCAAGGTTGTATATTGTCACCCTGCTTCTTTAATGTATATGCAGAGTACATCATGTGAAATGCCAGGCTGGATGAATCACAAGCTGGAATCAAGATTTCCAGGAGAAATATAATAACCTCAGATTCGCGGATGACACCACCCTTATGGCAGAAAGCAAAGAAGAACTAAAGAGCCTCTTGAGTAAAGAGGAGTAAAAGAGGAGAGTGAAAAAATTGGCTTAAAACTCAACATTCAGAAAACTAAGATCATGGCACCCAGTCCCATCATTTCATGGCAAACAAATGGGAAAACAGAGGAAACAGTGAGAGACTTTATTTTTCTGGGCTTCAAAATCACTGCAGATGGTGACTGCAGCCATGAAATTAAAAGACACTTGCTCCTTGGAAGAAAAGCTATGACCAACCTAGACAGCATATTAAAAAGCAGACATTACTTTGCCAACAAAGGTCCATCTAGTCGAAGCTATGGTTTTTCCAGTAGTCATGTATGGATGTGAGAGGTGGACTATAAAGAAAGCTGAGCACTGAAGGATTGATGCTTTTGAACTGTGATGTTGGAGAAGACTTCTGAGAGTCCCTTGGACAGCAAGGAGACCCAACCAGTCCATCCTAAAGGAGATCAGTCCCGAATATTCATTGGAAGGACTGATGCTGACGCTGAAGCTCCAATACTTTGGCCACCTGAAGAACCAACTCATTGGAAAAGATCCTGATGCTGGGAAAGACTGAAGGCAGGAGGAGAAGGGGATGACGGAGGACGAGATGGTTGGATGGCATCACCGACTCGATGGAATGAGTTTGAGTAAGCTCCGGGAGTTGGTGATGGACAGGGCAGCCTGGCGTGCTGCAGTCCATGGGGTTGCAAAGAGTCAGACATGACTGAGCGACTGAGCTGAACTGACTGGACCAAACAGTAATGGAAAGGAAGTATTTTTCAGTGAGCAAAGGAAGAAGGAATGATAGAATGTTGCTATGTCACAACCCTTAATTAATCAATAGATTTGGATATTGAATATCAATGGCTAATGCCATCTCAAAAAGACACCAGATATCGTAAGCTCCCTAGCAGAAGGGCATGAAACCACTTATGAAGTCAGCCCCCAACCACTGCCAGATTGAAATTGAATCTGACAAATTTCTGAAGTCAATGAGCAACTTACAAGAAATACAGAGGAACCTATCAAATGACACATGGGGGTGAGAACACAACACTCAGACCACGGGACGCCCTTGGAGGTGGTTATAAACTATGAAGAGATGCATTTGCAAAAAGCATGCGAAAATCAGAAATTTGAACACTGACGAGTATTTGATGATAGTAAAGAATTATTACTTTTTAGCTGTGCTAATGGTGCTGTGGTTTTTTTGGCTAAAGAGCCCTCATCATTTAGTGACACACACTGACATGTTCATGGATGAAATGACAGAAATGAGATCAGCTGCAAAATGCCACAGGGTGGGGGGTGTGGGGAGGATGTGGGTGAAACAACATTGGCCTTGAGTCTGTAACTATTGAAGCAGGTGAAGGGTGCATGGGGGTTCATTATACCATTCTGTAGACTTGTACTTTTTATAGCTTGAAATTTTCCATAATAAAAAGTTATGAAAATACTTGGCCCCATCCCCAGAGATTCAAATTAATGAGTCTGGGCTTCAGCTCAGGCACTGATTATTTTTTTAAGGCTCCCCAGGTGTTTCTGCTGCTCAGTTGAGGTTGGGAACTATTGCAACCACTGGCATGGGGACCAGGACAGGCTGTGGAGGGAAGGGAGCTGGGCCAGGAGAGGTCAAGGGGCCAGGCACATGGTCCTTGATCTGGTTGGTACAGAATAACGAGAGGGAGGGGTCAAGGACAATGCAAAGATTTTTCAGATTCTTTTCAGTTATAGGTTATATGTGCTACACAATAGGTCTTTGTTGTTTATCTGTTTTATATACAGTAGTATGTATCTGATAATCCCAAATTCCCAGTTAATCCCTGGTCACTGGAACAGGGATACATCAGGGCTGGTAGTCCGGGGGACCTGGGGAAAGATGCTGGTGGTGATTTAGTCACTAAGTTGTGCCTGCCTTTTTGTGACCCCATAGACTGTAGTCCGCCAGGCTCCTCTGTTCATGGGATTTTTCAGGCAAGAATGCTGGAGTGGGTCACCAGTTCCTTCTCCAGATCTTCCCGACCCAAGGATCGCGTCCCCATCTCCTGCATTGCAGGTGGATTCTTTACAGACTGAATCACCAGGGAAGAAACTATACACAGTAGTATGTATCTATTAATCCCAAATTCCCAATTTATCCCTTCCCCACCTTTCCCCTTTGATAACCACCAAGTTTGTTTTCTATATCCATGAATAAATATACTTCTGTTTTGTAAATAAGTTCATTCATATCTTTTTTTTTTTTTTTTAGATTCTACATATAATTGGTATTATATGGTATTTGTCTTTCTCTGACTTTCTTCACTTAGCATGATAATCTCTAGGCCCATCCCTGTTGCTGCAAATGGCATTAGTGCATTCTTTTTAATGGCTAATACAGCATTTGTTGAACAAATGAGTGACCAGTACATCTGAAGGAAGACCCCATGGCGTCAGTAGTATCTGGGTATGCCAGCACACAGTGCAGCCAGCAGCTGACAGATCACTTTGAAATAGTCAACACATGTTCCTCCCACAAATATTGAGTGCTGTATGGGCCAGGCATAATGCCAGGCAGGAGTGAACTGCAAGCCCAGGGTCCTGGCCCCAGGGAGCTTGCATTCTAATGAAGAAGCAGATGGTAAACAAGTGTACAACAAACATAGCAGGTGATGACCTGGAGACAAGTCTGCATTCTCAAAGTCTGCTCTGGCAGCTTCTGAAGCAACAAGGTTATGCTTCATCCATCTAAGTCACAAGGTCTTTACCCTTTCCCTTGGACGAAAACCATCGCTGATCACAGAGGGCCAAAAGCTCCCAACTCAGGAGCAGGGACTTACCACTGAGTCCAGGAACTGAATGTAAGACTCCAGCCCAGGTCTGGTTTCGCAGAACTGCCGGAAAAGCAGCCTCCCGACTGGCTGTTTGTCACATAAACTGCAGTAATCTCGGTCTGGAGAAAAGAAAAGAAGAATACGGTGAGACCCAGAGAGGACCAGGCAGAGCCATCAACCCGCGTCTGGATCCTCATCCCAGATGGATGCAGCAAGGTGACTGGCAAACTCTCAGGACCCCTTACTCATCTCCAGGCTCTGCAGACTCAGAGGGTCAAGGTCAGGGTAGAATAGGGGGCCAGTTAATACCTCGCCTCTACTCTCCAGTCCACTCCCTGTTTAATGCCCTGAATTCTGTGTGGAGATACTAGCGGTTCCTGGCACCATGACTGCATCCCTAGCTGGCTGATTAGCCTGTCACATTCCTTGGTTACAGTCACTGGATAAGGGTGCCGAGCATGCAACCCAAGCCACTAAAACCCACATGAGCCACAGATGTTGCCTGGGCATGCTAAGCCTCTTTTCCTCTGGTGCTGGGGTACATGGGTGTGAGGCCAGGGTCTGCTGCAGAGATCTTGATACTGCACAACAAGTGCTGTGAGGATGACATTCACATGGAGAGGAGGTCAGAGCTGGGAAAATTATGAGTAGGTGATCTGGTGATGTCATGAATCTGGATCACACTATGCCTGCAACCTGCAGCCCAAACCACATCTGAAAAGCTTATTTATGAGCACTGTTTAGGACAATTTGAAAAACTTTTAAAATGACTTATAATTCAAAACATTCTAATGAACACAGTTTAAAGAAAAAAATCGTATTTGCCCAACTGAAGCAAAACCCAGTCTTAGAGTGCTCCACATTGTGAAAACCCCGCATTTTCCAGCTAAGGAGCTAGAGGCACAGAGGCAGGAAGTGACCGGTCCTTAGCAATTGAGTAGCCAAGAGAATTCTGAAGAAGAAAGACAGTGTAAGGCTCAAAGCCATAGGCCTGGAGACCAGGGTTCTAGTCAGAGACTTGCTGTGTGACTGCAAGCAACACATCTACCACCTCTGGGCTTTAGTCTTCCTCTGTAAAATGAAGACGCACGTTGGAGGGAAGATGGGGAGGGTCCCTTCTGGCTCTTTCGGCAATGACTCCACAAGAGGCCTTCTCTGGCCAGAAAGATGCTCCAAGGTCTTGCTGAGACACCTTGCCTTGGATCCCCTAGAGCACTGACAATGAGCCCCTTGATTCTGCAGCTGCACCAGGAAAAGTCAGGTGACTTTATAGGGAAACCAGGAAGAGGGTGAGGTAGACCTCATCAGGAGAGCTATCCAGAAGAAAGGAAAGACTAGATCCTTGCCAAGTGCAGAGGAGGAACCAGGTTGCCATCCCTTTAGAGGGGGTTTCCCTGGTGATATGAAACACAAAAAGATGGGAAGAAAACCATCATGCCCACTCACTTTCATACCCAAAGAGTTTATCCACAGGAGGTACAGCCATTACTTGTAGCGAGATTGGTGGCTGTGAGCAAGGGCCCTGAAGCTAAACCCAGGTTCAAGTCCCTGCCTCACTATTCACTGCCTGTGTGCTCTGGGGCAGATGACCTGACACTTCATCCCTCAGTTTCCTCATCTGTAAACTGGGAACGATAATCACACCTATCTCCTAGGACCAGCACGCTGCTGCTGCTGCTGCTAAGTTGCTTCAGTTGTGTCCAACTCTGTGTGACCCCATAGATGGCAGCCCACTAGGCTCCTCTGTCCTCGGGATTCTCCAGGCAAGAATTCTCCCTTTCTTTGTGGAATCTCCTCTCCCCAGTCTGTAAAATTCCAGCCCATGCCATGGTCCAGCCCATGCCTGAAAGGAATGACTTCAGGGAGTTTCGGGAGGAGCACATGACTCTGTCCCAGCCAAGCTGAGTCCTGTATCAAGGACACACTGATAGGGTCAGGGGACGGGGCCTTGGAAGTCCTTCCAGGGATTTTGCTAGATCTTCCAGAGAAGAAACACATACCCCTCCGGGATGACAAGGTCTTACGAATAGTCAGTCAGGAGCCAACACAACTGTCTTTCCCACCAGGCAGTGAGAGCCCACAGACAGTGAAGCCAACACAGGTGAAAGAGTTGAGTAAGAAAGAGAAGCCTGGAGCTGCAAACATCATGGGAGACCCCAAAGGCAACTGACTGAGGCCTGCTCTCCACCTGCACCCTTATCCACCTATCGCTTAAGCCAGTGGTGTTGGGTTTTTGTCTCCTGGGTCAGGAAGATCCCTTGGAGAAGGAAATGGCAACCCATTCCAGTATTCTCGCCTGAACAGAGGAGCCTGGATAGCTACATAATACATGGGGTCACAAAAGAGTCGGACACGACTTAGCGACGAAACAACAATAAACCAAAAAAGCAAGTGACCAGGGCTGGCGAGTTTTACCACCCACTTCTCCTTTCCTGGGTAAACTGCCTGAGGGTAAGAACTGTTTCTGAAGGAATCCATTGGCTCTTGGGGCTTCCCTGGTGGCTCAGACAGTAAAGAATCTGCCTGCAATTCGGGAGACCTAAGTTTCATCCCTGGGTTGGGAAGATCCCCTGGAGAAGGAAATGGCGACCCACTCCAATACCCTTGCCTGCAGAATTACACGGAGAGAGGAGCCTGGCGGGCTACAGTCCACGGGGTTGCAAAGAGTTGCACACGACTGACACTCACTTCACCAATTCTCAGTACACCATGTTCAGAAGGCACTCACGACCTTCCCATTCCCTCTTGAGTAGATACGTTGATGAACATAGATGAGACACCTTGCAAGTCTCCCCCTGGGCCCCTCCTCAAGTGGTTTGGGGGCTGAAACTAGCCTTGAATTGTTGCCTCACTCAGCCTACCTTTGCATGCACAGATGGTTTGGGAATAGCCACCCCAACAACATTTAACCCACCTCGGTGTGCGGCAGGATCGGTGAGTGTAAAGGGTGGGGGGAATGGGACACAATCCCAGACCTCAGGGATCTTGGATTCCGTTGGAAAGGTGGAGCATGTTTGGGTGAGCAGACAAGATCCCAAGTGACAGTAATAAAATGTCAGGTCATCATCAGCGACAGGAGGGAGTCTGGGTTGGAGTCTGGTCACCCCGTGGGTGACCGGTCCGGGGCCTGCACCTGTTAACACCGTGCCCTGCGGACATAACCGGCTTTCTCACTGCCTCCCTCTCAGCCTGATCCCCCAAGGGGAGAAAACAAACTTTCCTGTCCTTGCCCGATCAGCGGAGCTTCCCTAGCACCAACACAGAACAAAGTAAATTACCTCATGTCAAACTCCATTTTATTCAATTATGGCAGAGAGCTCCCCCATCGCTGATGCAATTCGAGCGAGAGGCCCTCCCCATCTCTGAAAGCAATTATGAGATTTCATGCACCACACTGCGATTCCTCAAGGATTCATCTGACAGGGTTTTCTCTCTCCATATGGCATGTGCTGTCAGTATGGAAACAAGCATGCTGTAAACTCAGAGCACAGTAAACACCATGTGATTCCAACACAAGCTGTCAGCACCTTAGTTCTGACTGTGCCTCTCCCAGCTGTGCAGAGGATCCCAGGCAAGAAAGCCATGTGTCGGGAGCCCAGGAAGAAAGAAGAGGATTAGCAAGCATCTACTGGGATGTTTCCTTAACTTGAAATAAAGATAAACGGATCTGTCCTCTGAGGAAGTGCAATCACCACTAAGATCGAAGGGCAAAGTCTGCAGTTCCTTTAGAGACGGAGAAGGAGGCCACAGAACAAAGAATAGGAATCTGAGGGTTGATCGAGACGACAGGAAGAGGTGCGGATCAAAGTTCTTAACGCGTCAAAAGTCCAGGGGGCAGGTCACTTCCGGAAAGTCAGAGGCCACTGCAGTTTAAAGCACACGTTGCTCTGGGATATCGATACATCTTCAGAGTGGATCCTTCCTGGTCAGTTTCTGTGGAAGCTGGGCATGTTGTAGGAATGCCCACAGCCCCTTCTCCCAAGGGTGTCCTGGGGGAGGGGGGGCGGGGTTGGTGGGGAGGAGTTCCCAGCATAGAAGGGCAGGGATCTCTCTGGCCTCTGAATCTCTCTCTTAGACTGGGAGGCCCTGGGATGCTGGGCACATAGGCAGACACACACAAACACATCAGCTCTTCTGAACATGAAAATTCTGCTTTTGGCTACATCGCTCATTGATCTTTCCCTCCAAGACAGAAAGAGCCTGTTGTTATGTCAGGTGTGAGGCGCATCGGGCTCCCTGCCCACAAAGTATTCACCAATCATCTAGTCATTCCAACCTATTCTTTGGGTCCTTCTTTCATTCAACAAACTCTCTTCCAAGTTTTCCTGCTTTATGATATCAGAAGGTTCCTTCAATTTTCATACACTCTTATTGAACTGAACACCTGGTGGGGGTGGATGGTGTGGATGAGTGCATGGGAGGAGACACACCTCATACCCCCTGGCGGGTTAATGATCCAGAAGCAGAATTGGGGTTAACAGCTGGCCTTCAGCTAAAACCAAGATTAGGGGTGTGGTCTTCGTGATGTGGACTTCCCTGGTGGCTCAGACGGTAAAGCGTCTGTCTACAATGCAGGAGACCCGGGTTCGATCCCTGGGTTGGGAAGATCCCTTGGAGAAGGAAATGGCAATCCACTCCAGTACTATTGCCTGGAAAATCCCATGGACAGAGGAGCCTGGTAGACTACAGTCCATGGGGTCGCAAAGAGTCGGACACGACTGAGCAACTTCACGTTCATGTTCTTCGTGATGTGACATTTGACCTTGGCTGTTGCAGCATTGGTCTGGTGGACACAGAAGACTGAAGCATATCTAGAGAAAGGTAATGGACAGGAGGTCCAGAAAGCCCACTCTGAGCTCTGAACTTATAGTGCCCTAGGTCAAGAGGCACCAGGGAGGGCTGGGCCACCAGCACACGGGAGGGTGGTGGGTGGGGGATGTGTTGGAAAGGCCGGCTGGGTTCAGACAGGAAAGAGCTGGACACCAAGGCCAAGGAGACTGGATGGATTCCCCATCCTACTGGAGCCTCATTGATCCTAATGAGCACAAATGAATTCAAGTGCAGTGCCTGGGAAGGTGAACAAAAATGGGGAGGGAGCAGCGAGTCTGAGACATTTACGGAAGAGGTCACTGGTTTGGGAGCCATTCCCACCTGTGGTTCAAGCCCCGGCCTTTGGGCAGGGAGGGCGCAGCCTGTGCAGTTGCGAGATCCTACTTTGGTGATAAGCCGAACTGAACTGGCTTTAAGGAAACCACATGTGTCATTTGTTTCTTCAAGGCGTTGACACCTCCCAAGCATGCCCACAGCTGGCCAGGGAAGAGAGGGGTGCCGCTCTGTATTGCACCACACCAAATTCCTGCCAAAGGAACCTCAGACAGAACCGCTGTCCTCTTAGCAAGTCCATAGACACTGGCTGAGCCCCTTCTGGGCACTGCATACCGGGGCCTGTCAGGGCACCCCTTAAAGGAGGCTCCCCCTCCCCCAGGCTTTGTCTTTGTTCGAGCAGTTTGCTTACCTGCCCCGCTAAGGCAGGACAGAGGAAAGATCACAGGTAGGGCTGGTCACTGCTCAGCTGTGAACAAAGCTGCAAAGCAGGGTTATGGGAAATGCCCCAGCTGAGGGGCACACACACAGCTCTCCTGACTTGGGTGAGTTTCAGGGGTGGTGCCCACGGGAGGCTCACTGGAGCATGGGAACAAGAGGGACCGGGTTGCCAAAGGCAATGCCAATTGCTAAGCACAGGAGAGAGGCTGAGTACTGCGGAAGGAGAAGGTCAAAGCCAGAGAAATAGGGCCAGAGGCTAGGAGGAGGCACAGGGTGAAGCCACAGTGCATGGCTAAAACAAGTGTGTTACGGCAAAAATGCAGGGCTAGGTCTGCGACCACTGCAGGGAACCTTCAAGAATGGCTTAAAGTATATGAAGGTTCCTCAAAAAATGAATATGATCCAGCAATTCCACTGCTGGGTATTTATCCAAAAGAATTAAAACCAGTATTTCAAAGAGGAATTTGAATTTCCATGTTCATTTTGACAGTATTTATAAGAGCCAAGATGCGGAAGTTAAAGAGGTTAAGTAACTTGTTTGAAGGTTCCTGAGTCCCAGGAGGTATGATCAAAAGATGTCTAAATCTGGGGGTCAGGATTCATGGTGGTGGTGGTGGTGGTTTAGTTGCTAAGTCATATCCAACACTTTGTGACCGCGTGGACTATGGCCCATCAGGCTCTTCTGTCCATGGGATTTACCAGGCTAGAATACTGGAGTGGGTTGCCATTTCCTCCTCCAGGGGATAGTCCTGACCCTGGGAATGATACTGCATCTCCTGTGTCTCCTGCAATGGCAGGCAGACTGTACCACTGAGCCACCAGGGAAGCCTGTTGTTGATATTGCTGTTGCAGTTCAGTTGCTCAGCCATGTCTGACTCTTCGTGACCCCATGGACTGCAGCACACCAGGCTCCCCTGTCCTTCACCATCTCCTGGAGCTTGCTCAAACTCATGTTCATTGAGTTGGTGATGCCATCAAACCCTCTCACCTCTGTCATCCCCTTCTCCTCCCGCCTTCAATCTTTCCCAGCATCAGGGTCTTTTCCAATGAGTCAGCTCTTCACATCAGGTGGCCAAAGTATTGGAGCTTCAGTGTCAGCATCAGTCCTTCCAATGAATATTCAAGATTGATTTCTTTTAGGACTGACTTTCCTTGATCTTCTTGCACTTCGAGGGATTCTCAAGAGTCTTCTCCAACACTACAGTTCAAAAGCATCAGTTCTTTGGTGCTCAGCTTTTTTTATGGTCCAACTCTGACATCCATACATGACTATGGAAAAAAACATAGCTTTGGCTATATGGATTTTTGTCAGCAAAGTAATGTCTCTGCTTTTTAATATGCTATCTAGGTTGGGCATAGCTTTTCTTCCAAGGAGCAAGCATCTTTTAATTTCATGGTTGCAGTCACCATCTGCAGTGATTCTGGAGTCCAAGAAAATGAAGTCTCTCACTGTTTCCATTGTTTCCCCATCTATTTGCCGTGAAGTAATGGGACCGGATGCCATCATCTTAGTTTTTTGAATGTTGAGTTTTAAGCCAGCTTTCTCACTCTCTTCTTTTACCTTCAAGAGGCTCTTTAGTCCCTCTTCACTTTCTGCCATAAGGATGGTGTCATCTGTACATCTGAAGTTACTGATATTTCTCCCCGCAATCTTGATTCCAGCTTGTGCTTCATCCAGCCCAACATTTTGCATGATGTACTCTGCATACAAGTTAAATAAGCAGGGTGACAACGTACAGCCTTGATGTACTCCTTTCCCAATTTTGAAACAGTCTATTGTTCCATGTCCGGTTCTAACTATTGCTTCTTGGTCTGCATACAGGTTTCCCAGGAGGGAGGTAAGGTGGTCTGGTATTCCCAACTCTTCAACAATTTTCCACAGTTTGTTGTGATTCACAGTCAAAGGCTTTAGCATAGTCAGTGAAGCAGAAGTAGATGTTTTTCTGGAATTCTCTTGCTTTTTCTATGATCCAACAGATTTTGGCAATTTGATCTCTGGTTTCCTTGCCTTTTCTAAATCTAGCTTGAACATCTGGAAGTTCTCGGTTCATGTACTATTGAAGTCTCACTTGGAGAATTTTGAGCATTACTTTGCTAGCGTGTGAATTGAGTGCAACCGTGCAGTAGTTTGAACATTCTTGGCATTGCCTTTCTTTGGGACTGGAATGAAAACTGATCTTTTCCAGTCCCGTGGCCACTGCTGAGTTTTCCAGATTTGCTGGCATATTGAATGCAGCACTTTCACATCATCATCTTCCAGGATTTGAAATAGCTCAACTGGAATTTCATCACCTCTACTAGCTTTGTTTGTAGTGATGCTTCCTAAGGCCCACTTGACTTCACACTCCAGGATGTCTGGCTCTAGGTGACTGATCACACCATTGTGGTTATCTGGGTCATGAAGATCTTTTTTGTATAGTTCTTCTGTGTATTCTTGCCACCTCTTCCTAATGTCTTCTGCTTCTGTTAGGTACATACTGTTTCTGTCCTTTATTGTGCCCATCTTTGCACCCTTGGTATCTCTAATTTTCTTGAAGAGCTCTCTAGTCTTTTTTCATTCCATTGTTTTCCTCTATTTTTTTTTTTGCATTGATCACTTAGGAAGGCTTTCTCATCTCTCCTTGTTATTCTTTGGAACTCTGCATTGAGATGGGTATATTTTTCCTTTTCTTCTTTACCTTCAGCTTCTCTTCTTTTCTCAGCTATTTGTAAGGCCTCTTCAGACAACAATTTTGCCTTTTTGCACTTTTGTTGGGGATGGTTTTGATCACTGCCTCCTGTACAATGTTATGAACCTCCATCCACAGCTCTTCAGGTACTGTATCAGATCTAATCCCTTGAATCTATTTCTCACTTCCACTGTATAATCATAAGGGATTTGATTTACGTCATATCTGAATGGCCTAGTGGTTTTCCCTACTTTCTTCAATTCAAGTCTGAATTTGGCAATAAGGAGTTCATGATCTGAGCCACAGTCATCTCCTGGTCTTGTTTTTGCTGACTGTATAGAGCTTCTCCATCTTCAGCTGCAAAGAATATAATCAATCTGATTTCAGTATGACCATCTGGTGATGTCCATGTATAGTCTTCTCTTGTGTTGTTGGAAGAAGGCGTCTGCTATGACCAGTGCGTTCTCTTGGCAAAACCCTGCTGGCCTTTGTCCTGCTTCATATTGTACTCCAAGGCCAAACTTGCCTGTTACTCCAGGAATCTCTTGACTTCCTACTTTTGCATTCCAGTCCCCTATGATGAAAGGAGAAGGCAATGGCAACCCACTCCAGTACTCTTGCCTGGAAAATCTCATGGACGGAGGAGCCTGGCAGGCTGCAGTCCATGGGGTCGCTAAGAGTTGGACATGACTGAGCGACTTCACTTTCACTTTTCACTTTCATGCACTGGAGAAGGAAATGGCAAACCACTCCAGTGTTCTTGCCTGGAGAATCCCAGGGACGGGGGAGCCTGGTGGGCTGCCGTCTATGGGGTCACACAGAGTCGGACATGACTGAAGCGACTTAGCAGCAGCATGATGAAAAGGACATCTTTTTTTGGTGTTAGTTCTAAAAGGTCTTGTAGTTCTTCATAGAACTGTTGAATGAAAATCACAATCACAGAAAACTAACCAAACAGATCACATGGATCACAGCCTTGTCTAACTCAATAAAAGTATGAGCCATGCCACATAGGGCCACCCAAGGCAGATGGGTCATGGTGGAGAGTTCTGACAAAATGTGGTCCACTGGAAAAGGGAATGGCAAACCACTTCAGTATTCTTGCCTTGAGAACGCCATGAACAGTATGAAAAGGCAAAAAGATATGACACTAAAAGATGAACTCCCCAGGTCAGTAGGTGCCCAATATGCTACTGGAGAAGAAGAAAGAAACAGCTCCAGAAGGAATGAAGAGGCTGAGTCAAAGTGGAAACAATGCCCAGCTGTGGGTGTGTCTGGTGGTGAAAGTAAAGTCTGATGCTGTAAAAAACAATACTGCATAGGAACCTAGAATGTTAGGTCCATGAATCAGGGTAAATTGGAAGTGGTCAAACAGGAGTGGTAAGAGTGAACATCAACATTTTGGGAATCAGTGAACTAAAATGGGCAGAAATGGGTGAATTTAGTTAGAATGACCATTATATCTACTACTGTGGGCAAGAATCCCTTAGAAGAAATGGAGTAGCCCTCACAGTCAACAAGAGAGTCCGAAATGCAGTACTTGGTACAATCTCAAAAAACAACAGAATGATCTCTGTTCGTTTCCAAGGGAAGCCTGTGGAATATAATATAATAAGAAAATATATATATAACTGAATCACTTTGTTGTATACCTGAAACTAACAAAATATTATAAATCAATTATGCTTCCAATTTAAAAAAAGAGAGAGAGAATGGCTTAAAGAAAAGGGATAGGTTCTTCCCTGGCAGTCCAGTGTGGTAAAACCCCCAAACTTTCAAAGCAAGGGGCACAGGTTCAATCCTTGGTTGGGGAACTGTTTCCACATGCCAGGCAGCACAGCCCTACCCTCCACCAAAAAAAAAAAGAAGAAGAAAGGAAAAAGAAAATGAACAGGAAGTAATAGGTTGCTTGGGGATAGAGGTGAGACACAAAGAGACAAAAGTCAGCACAGTGTTAACTGAGGGGTTCAGCAGGTAAATCTATTTGGTGATGAGGGTCACTGTCTGAGAACACATGTGCAAGCACGCCAACACATGCATATAGATTTGCAACACGCATGTCCTGAAGGTTTTAGGCAGAGCCAAGCCTACCTCAAAAGTCGGGCATGACCCTTACCAAGTTATCACCCAACAGAGGGCACACCAAGACAAGAGACCCCATCCTCACCACCACTTTGGGATGTGTGGGTGTTTGCTCAGAGCCCCTTGCGTCTCCCAGCCTGTTCTCACGTAAGCCACTGATGGTACCCACACCTCAGGCCCACCGTGAAGGACACCGGCTAGAGACGACATGTGGTGGGGGTGGTGGTGTTTAGTTGCTCAGTCATGTCTGACTCTTTGAGACCCCCATGAACTGTAGCCCACCAGGCTCCGCTTGTCCATGGAATTCTCCAGGCAAGAATATTGGAGTGGGTAGCCATTTCCTTCTGCAGGGACTAAATGTGTCCCTTCCCCCTATTCATATGAAGAACCCTAATGCCCAATGTGATGGTATTAGGAGGTGAGACCTGGGAGGTGGCTAGGTCATGAGGGTGGAGCCCTCATGAACGGGATTCGTGCCCTTTTAGAGGAGGCCCCAGAGAGCTCCCTCACAATGTCTTCCCTGTGAGGACACAGCAAGAAGATGTCGTTTATGAACTGGCACCTGGACTTCCAGCCTCCAGAACTGTGAGAAATAAACTTATGTTGTTTATAGGAATTCCCTGGTGATCTAGGGGTTAGGACTCCATGCTTTTACTGCCAAGGGCCCAGGTTCAGTCCCTGGTCTGGGAATTAAGATCCTTCAAGCCTCATGGCCTCCCTGCAAAAAACCCACAATAAACAAACAAAACCCTGTTGTTTATAATCCACCCAGGCTGTGGCATTCTGCTGTAACAGCTCAAATGGACTAAGGTTCTATCCTGTCTTGGGCACATCCCTGAACATGAGACCCAGCACCTCTTGCATCACATGGGCAGTCAGAGGATTAACAACACACATGAGCGTCCAGGCCACTCTCAGCATATCGCAGGCCCTACACAAACAATAGGCCTCCCCAGGTGGCTCAGCGGTAAAGAATCTGCATGCTAATGCAGGAGACATGGGTTCGATCCCTGGGCCAGGAAGATCCCCCAGAGAAGAAAACAACAACCCACTCCAGTATTCTTGCCTGGGAAATCCGTGGAGAGAGGAGCCTGGAGGCCTATAGTCCATAGGGTCACAAAAGAGTTGGACGTGACATAGGAACTAAGCAACAGCAACACATATGGTAGACATTCGGATATCACCTCTCCTCTACAAGACTCGGGAGATTCAGAAAGGAAGTGGGATGTAGCCAGTGAAATGGGGGCTGACTCTGCATTAGCACCAGAGATGGCAATCCCAGCCACTCCTCCTGACATTGCTAAGCCCCGGGAAAGACAGTGGCCAGGGCTTTGCGGCCCTTCTCCCCTTCCTCCAAGCCTCTTTCTCAGAGAGAAGCCACACGTGTCCCCTCAGCACATGGATGGCGTTAAAATCTCAGAACCCACAATCAATTCGTGCAAGACTCATGACCCCCAGTGGATTTAGAAACAGGAATGATATTGATAGTGAAGATAAATAAATGCTGTCACTGTTTTCATTCTTTTCGAATGACATGAGATGGGAACATACTTTCTTAATTAAGAGCCTGTGGTATGTGGATGCTTGGAGGGTCACCAGATTTTCCCAACTGAAAGCCAGAACTCAGGCTGTGGGACTGCATGGCTCCCCTCGTGGCTACAGACTCAAGCAAGGGAGGCGGCCACCCCTCCCTCCCGAAGTAGCCTCAGTCCCCAGAGGATGGGGAGCAAGGAGAAGTTGGGGTGGGAGGGGGCGTCGACCCCGAAACCAGCTTGGGATTGTGTTCGTTGTCGCCCCAGGCACTCCTTGAACTTGGGCCAAAGAAAATGCACGTTCCATTTCAGAAGTAAGAGCAAGAGAGCTTCCTGAGGAAATGGAAATGCTAACACCGGAGCCCTTGGAAATGAAACCACATGTTTATTGTACATGGAGGGGAGTCGGGGTGGGGGGGAGGCGTACAAAAGTAATTCCTGGAGCCATCTCTCTATCAACTGGAGGTTTTGTTCCTTTCTGTTTCCTTTCATTTTATTAAACACCATTTTACTGAAATACCAGGTTTTATTGTTCTGTTTTTTTTCTTGGTGGGGGCAAGGGTCCCAGTAGGTCCCGAGGCAATTGAGGAAAACAGACTGGAGGAGACTGGATCAGATGGAGGCCTCGAGCCCCTCCCTCCAGGTCTAAGATGATAAACAGCTTTCTTTCAAAAATTCCTGCCAACGCTGGGAAAACAATCGGGGCGTTTGCTCAGAGGAAAAGGCTGTCTGACGTTTGAAAGGCAAGATAGCATCACGGATAACGGCAGTTCTTCACAGCCCGCCTCTTGGAAGAAGCAGGAGAGGAAAAAGGAAACATTTGGTATTTGGTTAGCAACAGCCGAGTGGGTTCCTATTGCTTCAAGAAAGATGTTTTTATGTGAATAAAAAAATGACATATGGCACATTACACAAACACACCCAAACCCACCCCCGTCTTCCTGCACTTTCTGTCACCCTCGTTTTGGTTTCGAGTTCTACTGAATGTCTTGTACTTGTCACATGTCTCTGGAGGACCAAAACTATTAAGCCTGAGTCTTACAAAGGTTAGCGACACCCGGAAAAGTCGCACATGAAATCCCACCACTTGGAGAAGGAAATGGCAACCCACTCCAGTGTTCTTGCCTGGAGAATCTCAGGGACGGGGGAGCCTGGTGGGCTGCCGTCTTTGGGGTCACACAGAGTCGGATATGACTGAAGTGACTTAGCAGCAGCAGCAGCAGCAGGGTGTTAACATCTGACTTGATTTCTGATATTGTTCAATCATTTGAGAGGTATTTAGGCACTCTTCTGAATTATTGTATCAAAACATTTCAAGCAAAAGTTAAAAAAAAAAAAAAAAAAAGAAATCCCACCACTGAGTGGGGTGTTTGGGGTCTGGGCTGCCAGGCGGGCGAATATGGGGTGGGGGAAGGGGGAGGAAAGGAGGGTCTGCTCTGAGGATTTGTGAAAGAAAGAGGAGTGGGAGGGGGCTGAAGTGTGTTTGTGGGGGGCCCCGGTACGGCAGCCCAACCAGCCCCACCTCTGCTCTGAATCCACTGGCTGCAGTCAAAGCCCAGGAGGAACCTAGAGCCTGGGAAAGGGCTGAGGGCTGAGCTGAACAGGACGCCAAGCCGACGTTGTCACTGCAGGGCCCTCTGGGTAACGATGGGGCCCTAGAGTCCCGCAGTGACCGCTCCCTTATCCTCGCAGCCAAGAAAAGCAGAGTTTAGACACTTCCTTGCGATGAGAATGAGAGGAAGAATTGGGTGGGTAAGTGGAGCAGTAGGAGAAGGCAATGGCACCCCACTCCAGTCCTCTTGCCTGGAAACTCCCATGGACGGAGGAGCCTGGTAGGCTGCAGCCCATGGGGTCGCTAAGAGTCGGACATGACTGAGCGACTTCACTTTCACTTTTCACTTTCATGCATTTGAGGAGGAAATGGCACCCCACTCCAGTGTTCTTGCCTGGGAAAATCCCAGGGACGGCGGGGCCCAGTGGGCTGCTGTCTATGGGGTCGCACAGAACAGTCGGACAGAACTGAAGTGACTTAGCAGCAGCAGCAGCAGAGGAGCAGTAGAGTGGCGGAGGGGGGCCTGGGGAATGGCCAGGGAGGCACAGACACAGTGTGGCTGTGACTGGGATGCCTGGCATGGGGGAAGAGCTGGGGACAGACTTGGGACCTGGGGTCCACTCTTGGCTTTCTTTCTGAAAAGCTCAAAGTGTTAGCCTGTAGCCAGCCAGGCTCCTCTGTCCATGGAATTCTGCAGGCAAGAATACTGGATTGAGTAGCCTTTCCCTTCTCCAGGGGATCTTCCTGACCCAGAGATCAAACCCAGGTCTCCTGCACTGCAGGCAGATTCTTTACCATCTGGTGGCTCAGACAGTAAAGACTCTGCCTGTAGTGTGGGAGACCTGGGTTCGATCCCTGGGTTGGGATGACCTCCTGGAGGAAGGCATGGCAACCCACTCCAGTATTCTTGCCTGGAAAATCCCCAGGGACAGAGAAGCCTGGCAGGCTACAGTCCATGGGGTCCCAAAGAGTTGGATATAACTAAGCAACTAAGCACACACAGGGATTCTTTGACATCTGATCCACCAGGGAAAACCTGGCCATCTCTAAATCAGTAGCCTGAAACACTGGACCCTGAGCCCTCTCCCAGGCTGAAAGCCCCCACTCTGTGACTGTAAGACTGCCTCGAGGGAAAAGCATGCCAACCACCCGGCATCAGCAGAAAGGGCATTTGGTTCATCAGCAGTGGAGGCTCCTAAAAACACCCTGCACAAAGGAGATAACTGATGTATGTGACCTGTGGCTGTTTCTATTTCTTTAGATTTTAAATATTTACAAATGAAGATAAAACAAGTCTTCAAAAAACACGGCTGCATGATCTGAGATTAGGAAGTCCCTGGCAAGCAAAAATGTGGCCCCCAGATGTCTGCCTTGGGGTGCAGGGTCTGGGCTCCACATGGGTGTTCAGAACCGTGCCAGGCCAGCAGCAGAGTCTCCCAGGAGCCAGGCCATGCCCACTGGGGTGCGGCACCTGGGAAAGCCCGGCGGAGCGTGGATGCTGCTCTGTGCCTGCTGACCGGGGCCTGCCTTCACTTGTGTTCTGCTCACAACCATCCTCTTAGAGCCACATCCCTTCTACAAGTTTTTCTCCTCCTGGAAGAGAAATTTCCATGTGGATACAGGCAACTTTAGAAATTGAAGTACACAGGCCACACCCAGGTCAACTGGAGCAAATCTCTGGAGATGGCGTCAGTAGTTTTTAAAGCTCCCCAGGAGTCTCCAAGGACTAGTTCATCATTTGATCCCCAGCAACTGGAACAGTGCCTGGCCAAGCAAGAGCACAGGTGTATACGTAAAACAAATAACTGTAAAATGAAACAGATGAACAAACAATGTGAAGTGGAGGCCATAAGCCTCCTCCAAGCTAGGGAGTAAAAATCCTGGGCCCACACTCCCTCGACCCCCTCCCACCATGAGTGGTTAATCTGCCAGAAATGCAGGTCTCCCTGAAAAGACCAGATGATGAAGAGCCGCTCCTAGCAGGACCAACAGAAGAACCCGTGAGGTGTGGAGGGCTCTGAGTGCCCCGGCTGGGCCAGGCCATCTGCCACAGCTGTGGTGGGCCCACGGCACCCCCAGGAGCGAGGTGGGCCCAAATGCCTTCCAGAGAGCTCAGTCGGACCCATGGGGCTGGGGCCAGGGGACCAGACTCTGCCTCTGGCCTCTCCTCTGATGCCTGTATGATTCCAGACCCATCAGTCTGCTCTCTGGACCTCAGTTTCCCCTTTTACAAAATGAAGCTGATAAACTAGGAGAGCGTAAATGTCCCCGCCTTCCAGCTTGGTGGTCCATAAGCAGGTGCCTGGGGGGCGGGAGTGGTGATGATGCAGACATCAAAGAGGACTCTTTCCTGCATCAGAGTCCCACGCAGAGTTCATGGCTGCTGAGGTCTTTGAACCCACCTGACCACTGCCTTTGCACTGTGGCCAGAGCGGGCAGGAGTTAAATGGCAGCATTTCCTGAAGGCCAGGGAACAGCGATGCTCTGGGAGCCAGGGTCCCCAGCTGCCATCTCAGCCCTGCCAGTTTGCTTCAGGGTCCCAAAGCTATGACATCCCCTACCCCTGTGCCTCAGTCTATCCTGAGAGCTTTGCCTGTTTGAGCCTGAATGACCATGCCTGACTCACCTTTACTGTGGGCTACTCTAGCCTGCCCAGGAGGACAGCAGGGAGGCATGGGGGCTCTGAAGCCTCAGAGGCTGTGCCCATTGTGCCATCCAGGGCCCCAGGGCCTGGCTTTACCTGGAGCGATGAGCTAATGAAGCAAAAGCCGCAGGAGGGCAGGGCCAGGAAGCGGCTGGGCAGGCAGGAGCCAAGGCAAACAGCAGTCTCCAGGCAGAGGCGGCCCTGCTTCTTCCTGGGCCTGTGGCTAAGGCCCAATGAGGCGCACAGCTGTGCCAGCTGAAAGTGGCCTGAGAAGCAAATGCCTGGGAAGGTAGAGGCAACTGATGGTCTCTCCAAAGTCTTGATGTCTCAGGGTCCAAAGACACCCCACATCCTCTCCATATGATCCCCATCAGGGGCTTAGCCAACATCAGCTTGTGTACTTCTGGGGACAGGAATCACTTCACCTACAAGGTGTCCCATACTCTTTACCAGTATCATGTTAAGGTCATTCTTATTTGGAGACCAAATCTTTCTTTCTCTAATATCTGCCTGTTTGTCCTTATTCCTGGGATTGTTGTGTTCAGTCGCTAAGTCATGTTGGACTCTTTGCGACCCCATGGACCACAGCATGCCAGGCTTCTCTGTCTTCCACTATCTCCTGGAATTTGTTTAAATTCATGTTCATTGAGTCGGTGATGCTATCTAACTATCTCATCCTCTGTTGTCCTCTACTCCTCCTGCCCTCAATCTTTCCCAGCATCAGGGTCTTTTCCAATGAGTCAGTTCTTCACATCAGGTGGCCAAAGTATTGGAGCTTCAGCTTCAGCAACAGTTCTTCCAATGAATATTCAGGGTTGATTTCCTTTAGGATTGACTGGTTTGATCTCCTTGCTGTCCAAGGGATTCTCAAGAGTGTTCTCTGGTATCACAGTTCGAAGGCATTAATTCCTTGGTGCTCAGCCTTCTTTATGGTCCAACTCTCACATCTGTACATGACTACTGGTAAAACCATAGCTTTGTCTCTAAGGACCTTTGTAGGCAAAGTGATATCTCCGCTTTTTAATACACCGTCCAGGTTTGTCATTTCTGGGACAGGGAGGGCAAATGTTTGCTAGTAGTTATTCTGTGCTCCTGGGGGCCTCTCTCAGATAAAAGTCCAGTTCCACCAGCTGCCTCATCACAGCTTCTACAAGACCAGCCATGCACCACACCTGAACTCAGTTTCCCCAAGAAACAGCCTGTGGGGGGCTCAGCCCACTGGTACCAATCCAGGTCTTTAATAATTAAATGTGCAGTCATGTCAACTCTTCCGTTCAAGTCACCTTTGCTTAGCTCAGCCCCAGACCCCAGAGGGGCTAGGTTGGGAAGAGATGCACATATTCACAGACACATAGAGTTCACCTGGTACCCACTTTATAGAAGAGAAACAGGAGAGAGGTGTACTGCTTCAGCAGAAAGCAACACAGAAAGGCAGAGTCTCAATTCAGATGTCTCTTAGCTGAGTTACACCCCAGGGTGGAGTCGGGATTTTAGACATGAATTTTCATAGAGTGCAGCTAAACTGGTTTTCAGAAAGAGATGACTTTTGAGTCAGACAGTGACCTCCCCACTTTGCCACTGGATGCATCATAATAATAACTGAAGGGTAGCAATTAACAAGAATGGGGCACCTGCTGTATACCAAGCACCAAGAGACTCACTGTAGGTGCTTTTCTCTTGCAATCCTCCTAACAGCCCTAGGAAATAGATGCTATTATCAGCCTTTGTTTCAGATGTCAAAAATGAGGCACTGAGAAGGAGTTAGCATAAGGTCCCAGAGCTAGCAAGAGGTGGGGATGAGATCTGAACTCAACTCTCCCTGAAAACAGAACAACTGTTCTCTATCTCTTAGCTTCTAGGGATCCACGGCATCAGCTGGCAAAGGACTGGAACCTTGAGAGGTGGATGGCCCACACCAGTGCCCCACACCAAGGGCACTATTTGGCAGGCTCTGGAGCTCACCCGGGAAAGGGGGCACCCCCTAAGCTGTATGCACAGTGATCTATTGGTCATTTCCACTCCCACGGGCCCAGGGCTGCTCTGCATACTCAATCCGGGGCTCCAGCCTCTAAAGACCAAGGCCTGGGGAAACCAGGGCAGGTCAGGGGCTGGCTGTCAGCTGGACAGCTACGCACTGCCGGCTGGTCCAGCACAGGAGAATAATCTGGAACATCCCTCTCTCCCCTCGCCCTCCAGAATGCCCCCTCCCTGGAGCTCCTTCAGTCTCATGCCGGCCCCACACCTGTGATCAAGTGACATGCATGCCGTCTTGTTCCTTGGGCTGTGGTCCTCAGAGTTGACCTCCTCTCTGCCCTCACCATCCCCAGCTGAGCCGTAAATTCTCTGCATCTCCGGCAGAGCCAGAGACAGTCTAGACACTTATGAGGTCACCAATAAATATATAATTGATTAAAGCAGGCACAGCCATGAGAAATATTATTCATAGGATCCTGTTTACACTTCTTTTGTCAAAACAAATCCCTCGCTCCTTGAAGGTAGAAACCTTAAGAGTTCTGGGTGTTCAGAAGTAAATGCTTGGCTTTTAATAGGCTGCTGGCATTGCACTTCACAGCACATTCCTGTGCTCGGACCTACATCGAGGCAAGTCCTTAAGCCAAGAGGCGGTGATAGTTTAGTCATTAAGTCATGTTCAACTCTTGCGGACTGTAGCCTGCCAGGCTTCTCTGTCCATGGGATTTTCCAGGCAAGAATACTGGAGTGGGTTGCTATTTCCTCCTCCAGCATATCTTCCTAACCCAGGGATCAAACTCACGTCTCCTGCACTGCAGGCAGATTCTTTACCAACTGAGCCACCAGGGGAGCCCTAAGCCAGGAGGACAGGAGTTCAAACAGGGCTGGACCCCAGCTGGAGTGGGCAGGGCTCAAGTTGCCTTGTTCCCTGGATGCCCAGCTCCCCACTCAGAGCCTGGCATGCAGTAACATTTGACGAGTGATTGAATGAGTGACCAGGTTCATCAATTTGCTAGCCTTTGGCTACATTCTAATTTCTCCCCGGCTGGGTCAAGTTAATGAATGGATCTGCCACTCGGGAAAGCGAGCCTCTTCCCAACACTGGCATCATCCTTCTTCATGACACAATCATGTCAGGGCAGAGAAAGGGCATGCTGGAGGGAGCAGGGACATGGGCCCTGCGGCAAACCTGAAGGAAAGCCAGTGCGACACACTCACTGCTCAGATGGGGACACTGAGGACCAGGTAGGAGAAGGTCTGATCGTATTCATCACCGCAGGGCTTGCTGAGCCACTCAGCCACTCTAAGGCTCTTGCTCAGTGTGAACAAAGAGTGGAAGTTATAGATTTAATTCAGACTCTCACCCTAGGGTCCCACCCAGGTCTGGCACAGAGACTCCCCCCTGGTCGAGCCTTTTCAACAGTCCCTCCCAGGACCTGGTGTCTTGAACACGGTGCAAGGTAGTTGCTTCTGCCAGCATGCAGGCTGGTGATGGATGCCAGGCAGGTGTCTCCTACAAATCTTCGAGAGCCATCTCTGCATGGAGCCAAGTAGACACTTTTAATCATCAAGAGGAGGGGGGAAGCAAAATGCCTCCTGCATTTTCATTTTTATCTCAGTAAAACAGCACAATCAATTTGTCAGCAGGCAGTAACACTTCTTGCCAAATACCACTTATTTTAAACTAAAGCTTTCTCAGCTATACAAATACAGAGAGAAGCACGTAGAACCCGAAACACATGTTTTGCTTTCTTCCCTTCTTTCTTGAGTCCCGCATATCTCATAACTGTCTAGACCTCGTAAGCTCTGTCTCAGCCTGGAGAAGCCCCCTCTGGGAACACCTTTCCTCTTCTCTCTGACCGCCAGGCTCCAAACAGACATTTCGACGATACTTAATTGATGCTGAGCCTCATAGGTATCCTCCTCAGTTACTCAGCACGCGAGAGATAACTGGGAAGAAGACCAAGAAACCATCGGGATGATCAAAGAATACCATTGTGGTGAAAGCTCTGTTTCTAACTGGTCTAAAAACGTAACCCATAATGGCTGTTTGTTTTCAATCATTCCTTGCCAAGAACAATGTTCAGATGATTGAAGAATTCCACCCTGGAACCTCAGATGCTCACTGATTTTTCCCTTCTGAGCACCTGCATGGAGAAAAGCTCTGCTCAGAAGATGGAGCTGATAACGGGGACTGGTAAGCTCCCAGCTCCTCACACTCAGTGAGCCGCCTTGGGAGGCCCTCTGAGGACTTCGGAACCAGGCCTGGGTTCTGAGAGGTTGTTCTAGGTGCATCAGGGCCAGTTTGAGTAGGCAGCTAAGGCACAGAGAAGGGGAGGCAGAGACCCTCCCAGTGGTAGGCCCTCAGTAATACTTTCTATCCATCACTATTGCTAGAAGCAGCTACTGGAGATTTCTAGAATTCCCCAAAGCCACCCACTTCACTGCCCAGCCAGGGGAGAGCTGAGCACAAACTATCCATCAAGGATGGGCTGTGGAGCCAAGGCCCACCCACCTGAGCCTCATCTGCTAAATCAGACAGTTCCAGATGCCCCTTCGCCACCAAGAGGGAGGCCAAGGTGTGGCTTGAAACATGACGTACCCACCCGACCTCACTCAGCATGGCCCACAGGGCTGTAGTAAGGCTCCCAGGGCCCCACGGGCCTCCAGCAGCCCTAGAACTTAACCAAATAGAAGACCGTTTCCTTGGTGGAATTAAGGTACCCAAATCTCAAAAAGCAAGTGTTCAGTTCTAAAAATGGTGACTTGAAATGGAGAGCACTTTCCCTCCCTGCCCAACACAATTTAGCTTTCCATCTCTGTGATACAGGAGCTTCCCAGATGGCTCAGTGGTAAAGAATCTGCCTGCCAACGCAGCAGACACAGGTTTGATTGTTGGGTCACAAAGGTCCCCCAGAAAAGGAAATGGCAACTCACTCCAGTATTCTTGCCTGGGGAATCCTATGGACAGAGGAGCCTGGTGGGATGAGATGGACATGAGTTTGAGCAAACTCTGGGAGATGGTGGAGGACAGAGGAGCCTGGCGTGCTGCAGCCCATGAAGTCACAAAGAGTCAAACATGACTGAGCGACTAAACAACAACTCTGTGACATCCCGGGTAATCCACTCTTGATCCACCAGATAAAAGTTCCCGTATCTTCCTAAGTGATAGTTTGGAGGCTGAAAGGTTCTGAAGTCAGTAGAGCTTTTTTGCTGTGAATCACATCAAGTAAACACTCTGGTTCTGGGAACTGGAGGCAGCGTGCTGGAAAACACATGTGTTTTCCCAACACGAAGGAGCTGTGCACACCGCCTCATCTCAGCCACATGGGGCTGAGGTGTCCCTGACCCTGGGGTTACTGAAGGGCACAGGCAAGAAGCAGTCCCCAGGTGGCCATGCCAGCACCTGGGGTGACACTGCCTCTCATACAAGGGCCAGGAAGGTGGGTGAGGTGCCTGCACTCAAGGGGCACACATCCAGGTGGCCTCTGATCCCGGGCCGTGGTTAAGTGGCTAAACACAAGATTGTATACAGGGCTACTAAGGGCTTCCTAAGAAATGAAGTTCCTTTTTTAAACATTGACTTCAACCTTGCAGTATGGTTGCCTCTGATGGTCATAGAGCCCAGAGTGTGGACATTCTGCAACTGGCGCCCACACTTCCTGAAGGCAAGGGCTGCCTTTCGATTCTGAACCCCTTGGAGCCTCACCCAGAGCTGGGCCTCTCTGTCACCTCTCCTCTCAGGAGCTCAACACAGGAGATCTTGAAACTTTGCCTGGGTGATTACTCGGTTAAGGTCCCTCCCCAGCTTCAAGCTGGAAGTGGAGGGTCAGCCCTGCTCTGTTCTATTCCTGGCTGTGCTCCCCAGAGCCCAGAGCAAGGCCTGGGACAGGGCTGCTGCTGCTGCTAAGTTGCTTCAGTCGTGTCTGACTCTGTGCGACCCCATGGACTGCAGCCTACCAGGCTCCTCCGTCCATGGGAGTTTCCAGGCAAGAGTACTGGAGTGGGTTGCCATTGCCTTCTCAGGTTCTCAGAAATGGGAGAATGATTGAATAAGTGGGGCTTGCTGAGTAAGTGCCTAAGTGTGCGCTCAGTTCTCAGTTGTGTCTAACTCTTTGCAACTCCATGGACTATAGCCCACCAGGCTCCTCTGTTCATGGGGATTCTCCAGGCAACAATACTGGAGTGGGTCGCCATTTCCTCCTTCAAGAGATCTTCCCAACCCAGGGATCAAACTCCAGTCTCTTGAGTCTCCTGCATTGACAGGTGGATTCTTTACCACTGAGCCACTTGCGGACACGACTGAGAGACTGATCTGATCTGATCTGATCTGAGCCACTTGGGAAACACTTGCTGAATAAGGGAATGGTTTTAATCATGATGCAGCTAAGGCCTCTCCACTGAGGCAGTCAGAGAGCAGCCAAGGCCAGAGTGATAAGCCAGTGGGGGGGGGGGGGGCGCGCGGGCGGGCGGGGATGTCTGCTCACAACCCCCATCTGTAAGGGACCCCTAACACGGTGGCTTGCACACGAGTGTTCAGAAACCCCGGAGCCCTAGGCTGGAAGACTCCATTCTCGCTCTTAATGCCACCCTGGATGATGGAGAGTTCTCCACCAGTGCTGAACAGAAAACCATACACTGCAGATCTAAGGGACTTGCTGAGGTTAAACAGCGGCAGTAAGGGAACCAGGGCCTGAGTCCATGCCTTTTTGGTTCTTAAGCCCCTGGAGCTCCCAGTAAACACTGGGAAGGAAGAAAGCTCCCCGGGAGGCCCCTCACTGACCCCGAGAAACTCGCTCTTGGGAAGCAGAGGAAAGGAGGACAGCAACTTGCTCCTCCCCCAAGAGGAAGCCACGACTTCCCACCAGAGAAGTGATGAGGCGGCAGTCTCGGAAACACTCAGGGCCCTCCCTCAGGAGGAAAGGAGCCACAGGGCCTGGGAGGAGAGCGGGACCTGAGCCAGGGAGGGGAGAAGGCAGGGGACGGGAGAGGGCAGATACCCCAGCTTCTTAATCAGGGGAGGTCGCAAGAGCTTCGAGCACTTTCACATGAGCTGCAAGACACCTCTTCCCTCTCAGATGGGCTGTGGCTTCAACTCCGAGGAGCAACTTATTAACACAGAGCCCAGCAGGGGCCAAGTGTGCTAAGTTGAGGGACAGACATTGCAGAAGTCAAAGACACTGCAAGCGGACAGACAGACAGACTCAGACTCTGCTTTGGGACAGTGCGGGCACTGTGGTCTTCACAGAAGAAACGTGAGAAACAGGAAGTTCCACTGAAAGAGTCCCTTGAGCCTCCTCAGCCTCCCCCTCTCTCCTCAGCCTCCCCCTCTCTCCTCAGCCTCCCCTTCTCTCCTCAGCCTACCCCAGCTTCCTCAGCCCCCTCAGCCTCCCCTTCTCTCCTCAGCCTCCCCCAGCCTCCTCAGCCTCCCCCTCTCTCCTCAGCCTCCCCCAGCCTCCTCAGCCTCCCCCTCTCTCCTCAGCCTCCCCCAGCTTCCTCAGCCTCCCCCTCTCTCCTCAGCCTCCCCCAGCCTCCTCAGCCTCCCCCTCTCTCCTCAGCCTCCCCCCAGCCTCCTCAGCCTCCCCCTCTCTCCTCAGCCTCCCCCCAGCTTCCTCAGCCTCCCCCTCTCTCCTCAGCCTCCCCCCAGCCTCCTCAGCCTCCCCCTCTCTCCTCAGCCTCCCCCTCTCTCCTCAGCCTCCCCTTCTCTCCTCAGCCTCCCCCAGCTTCCTCAGCCCCCTCAGCCTCCCCTTCTCTCCTCAGCCTCCCCCAGCCTCCTCAGCCTCCCCTCTCTCCTCAGCCTCCCCCCAGCCTCCTCAGCCTCCCCCTCTCTCCTCAGCCTCCCCCAGCTTCCTCAGCCTCCCTCAGCCTCCTCAGCCTCCCCCTCTCTCCTCAGCCTCCCCCAGCTTCCTCAGCCTCCCTCAGCCTCCTCAGCCTCCCACTCTCTCCTCAGCCTCCCCCAGCCTCCTCAGCACTTTTTCTAGCCTCTTGACTGATTACCTACCACCACCCCACACAGAACACATGTCTGCTATGGCCTCCACACAGGACCTGGTGCATGAACCCAAGCCTCTGCCTTGGGAGCCCCACCCTCATTTCAGAAACACAGACACGGCAGGAAGTTAACATTTCTCAACCTGGCAATATGGGATTCCCTTCACCAGCCACATCTGGCTGGAGTCTGAGAAGTGGGGACAGACACTGGGGTGAGGAAGGTGAGAGAATTTATAGCAGGGGCTCCCTGTAGGGGCCACAGCAGCTGGAGCCATGGCAGCCCTGGGGGGCTGGCTGCCGCATGAAGAGGCCGCTCTGCAGATGTCTCTTGCTGTTGAAGGAAGGCTCCCTGTTTCCCAGTTCCACTTCTGCCCTCCTTTGCCCATTTTGGCCCAGCTGGAATTCCATCCCCTTCCACATTAAAGACTTGGAAATGCTACCTGACGGGCTGTATCAAGGTACAGCTGCCTCCCTGGGGCCAGGCAAGGACCAGATGGTCCCCTCTCACCACATTCTTGGCTCCTGGAAAATAGCCACCCTCATCAAATCACTGGACTACATGTGGGATTGCCCTGAAATAAGCCAGACACCAGGTGGGTAAGCTTCACAATTCCAGTGTATGCACACACAAATACACACCCAGAGACACACACACACCTCCTCCAGGAAGCCTTCTCAGATTGCCCCAGTCCTATCTCTAGACTCCTGCACAATCACTCCAAATGACTCCTTTGATGAGCAGTAGCAGACATTTCCTGGTGTCATCTAGGGGCCCCCAAAGAGTAGAAGGGGCTCAGGGTACATTATAGACTGAACTGTGCACACCCCCTAAATTCCTCCATGGAAGCCCGAACCGTCAATGTGACAGTATGGAGATACTGCATTCAGGAGGATAATTAAGGCTAAATGCAGTCGTCAGGGTGAGGCACTAACCCAAGGACTGGCAGCCTCAGAAGATGAAGAGACACAGAGGTTGTTCTGTGTGTGTGAGGACAGAGTGAGAAGGCAGCCTTCCACAAGCCAGGAAGAGAGCCTGCACCAGCAATCAACTCAGTCAGCACACTGCCCTCAGACTGCTAGCCTCCAGAAAGGTGAGGAAATATGTTTCTGTTGTTTCAGCCACTCTGCCTCATTCTGTCATGGCACTCAGTGGTATTTTGTTATGATAGCCTGAGCAGACTAGGACAGGGTGTACGAATAAAAGAGTGAGGTTTGAAGTTCAGTTCTGCCCATTCCCAGTTCAATGATCTCTGACGAATCACTTGGCCTCAGTCTCCTGGCCTGTAAAGTGGGGTACTAGCTCTCTCTGCCCTGCCTGCCTCACTAAGACGCCAGAAGACCTTGAGTTCAAATCAGGAGAAGGGTAGGAAGGGCCGGGCTGGCATGGGAGATGCACACAAGTTCAATCCTGGCCCCACCATTCATCACCTGGGTGACCCCAGGCAAGTCACATGATCAGAGCAGCTACTGTCAGCAGAATATCTACTTTCAGCTACGTCAGTGCCATTAACCAGCTGTCTCAGCAGAGCAATGGGAACGCGGATCCTGCTGCTCGTGGGAGTGACAGCCAGATGCTAACGTGGGCGCAGCATCCGGGCCAGGGCCAGCCATGCCCACTGGGCAGCCACCCCAGAAGGCTGCCTCCCAGCCCTCGCCACACCCCTGGCCCGGGGACACTCACTGGTGCTCCAGGATCTGGGACAAGCTGGCCCTTTGCTCCCTCGCCTCCACACGATAGGGAAATCAGCTGGAGCCTTGGAAAGAAGAGGCCAAGCCATCCCAGGCTGTACGTGGCATCGTCCAAGACTCACATACTTTCCACACTGAAGCCTCACCCTGAGGGGTGTGACTGATGCAACCACCCCAAGAGGACTGGAATCTGCTCAGCAGACTCTGCCCAGGCGTTTGGGGGGCTGCCTCCACACCTTGTCCAAAATCCAGTTCCCATGGGACCCAGGCTGCCAGGTTAAGAAGTGTGCCCCACTCCACCTACCCATCTGCCTGCTGATGGTGTGGTTCCTGACCATGGAGATGGCCTGTTATGTAACGGAGGAGCAGGGGTTATCTCAGGGCCAAGAGGGCTGCAGGTGGGTGAGAGGTGGGGAGAACGTGGAAAAAAATGCCTGCAGAGCAGTAAATGAAGGGGGCCAGGAGGGTAGGGGTAGGCTGTGTTTGCACTGGGATTGCTACCCTTGAATGAGCCTCATAACTTCCATGGCACATGGGGACGTAGGTCTCTGGAGGGCAGCCAAGCCAACATCAATCCAGACTCTAATCCTTCCCCACCAACAAGCGGCAGGAGTCCAGGAGGCGGCGGTCAAGGTGTGCACCAGAATGGAACATTCCCCACCATTCCCCTTCTGCAGTCAGGGCCTTTCCAAACATCTCTCTGACCTCAAACACCAGCTGGCACAGTGGAACGTTCCCACGAGTCGCCCAGCCTCTATCTCCCAGGGGACCAATCAGCAGACTGCACACAGGTCTCTCTGCAGACACCTTGTTGTTGTGCTGAGATGGTCTGCTGGGCTCCTGGGAAGGTACCCAGAGCGAGTAAAGGCCACAGCTGCTGTATCTTTAGAGCATAAACAAGCTTCACCTGCATTTATGGACAAAATGGTGAAATCAGGGGCTTTCCTGGTGGCCCAGTGGTTAAGAAGCCACCTTGCAATGCAGAGGACGCAGGTTTGACCCCTGGTCCGAGAACATCCAGCAGTCATGTATGGATGTGAGAGCTGGACCATAAAGGCTGAGCGCCGAAGAATTGATGTTTTCTAATTGTGGTGCTGGAGAAGACGCTTGAGAGTCACTTGGACAGCAAGGAGATCAAACCAGTCCATCCTAAAGGAAATCAACCCTTTATATTCATTGGAAGGACTGATGCTGAAGCTGAAGCTTCAATACTTTGGTTAACTGATGTGAAGTGCCAACTTACTGGAAAAGACCCTGATGCTGGGGAAGATTGAAGGCAAAAGGAGAAGGGGGCGACAGAGGATGAGATGGTTGGATGACATCACCAACTCAGCAGACATGAGTCTGAGCAAATTCTGGGAGACAGTGAAGGACAGGGAAGCCTGCTGTGCTGCAGTCCATGGGGTCGCAGAGTCGGACACGACTTAGTGACTGAAAAACAACAACCGGGAACTAAGATCCCACATGCTGCAGGGCAACTAAACCCCAGGGCAACGGAAGATTCCACGTGAGCCATTGAGGACCCCATATGCCGCTGCTAGCACCCAAAGCAGCCAAATTAAATCAATCAACTTTTTTTTTAATGATGAAATCACTATTCCTTACCCAGCCCTACTCTGTCATTTAAAATCACTCATACCCAGTTTTTTGAGGAATCTCCATACTGTTTTCCATAGTGGCTGTCTTACGATCCAGCAATCCCACTGCTGGGCATCCACACTGAGAAATCCAGAATTGAAAGAGACACGTGTACCCCATTGTTCATAGCAGCACTGTTTACAATAGCCAGGACGTGGAAGCAACCTAGATGCCCATCCACAGATGAATGGATAAGCAAGCTGTGGTACATATACACGATGGAGTATTACTCAGCCATTAAAAAGAATACATTTGAATCAGTTCTAATGAGGTGGATGGAACTGGAGCCTATTATACAGAGTGAAGTAAGCCAGAAACAAAAACACAAATACAGTATACTGACACATATATATGGAATTTAGAAAGATGGTAAAAATAACCCTATTTACAAGACAGCAAAAGAGACACTGATGTATAGAACAGACTGTTGGACTCTGGGACCGGGAGAGGGTGGGATGATTGGGAAGAATAGCATTGAAATAGGTATAATATCATATCTGAAATGAGTTAGTCCAGATATGATGCCCTATAACAGATGCCTGGGATTAGAGCACTGGGATGACCTTGAGGGAGGGTGTGGGAAGTGGGTAGGGAGGAGGGTTCAGGATGGGGAACACGTGTATACTGGTGGCGGATCCATCTCGATGTATAGTAAAAGCAATACAATATTGTAAAGTTAAGCAAAAAAATAAATAAATAAAAATAAAAATTAAAAAAAAAAAAATCACTCATAGATCACTTTCCTTGCCTCAGACAGGGCAAGGCATTTCACATCGCTCACTCCTATTGGGCTCCAGGCTCTGTTCCGCCCCTCTCACACCTCACTAGTTGCACAGAATGTCTCCTCCCCTGGCCTAGCCTCACCCACAAGCTGTTCTTCAGCAGGCATGGAAACTCCCTGCCCTGGGCTGGGTCTTCTTGGATGGGGCCATAGAGGTACCATGAGAGAGCCCAGGGCTGGTACACTGCAAAGGGGAGAACTGGCGGAATAAGTTTCGGTCAAGCAAAGCCTTTCTCTTGTTGTCAATTGTGAGAAGACAAATCCTCCCATAGGCAGTGTCTAAACTTGTGAGAAAGGGGACCAGTTGTGGCTAGGCTGGGTCTGCTGGATGCTAAAGCATACAGGGGGTGTGGTTTCTGCTTTGTTTTATTTATATATTTTCTTTTGGCTGTGCTGAGTCTTTGCAGTGTGCGGGCTTAGTTTTGGGATGTGGGATCTTAACTCCCTGACCAGAGGTCGAACCTGGGCTCCCGGCATTGGGAACACGGAGTCTTAGCCACTGGACCACCAGGGAAGTCGCTGTTGTTTTTTAACTTTTGATATTTTTCTCTGTTCTTGGTTCTTCTCTCTGGATGGTCCTGATACACAAATTGAAATAAGCCTGGGGTCAAAGAAGAAAGGAGGAGCCAGAAAAGCCCACAGGCTGCCTGAAGCCGAATCCAGGCAATGCCGGGAGAAGAAATCCATGCCCGGATAAGGGGCTGATCTGCAGGGCATCAGGAATGTAGGTACACAGGGCTCTGGCTAGTTCAACCTCAGAAATCAGACAGGACCCTAGAAATTAAGAGGACGTGAGAGCCATGAACATGGTCTAACGTTCAGGGCTCAGCGTCTGAAACCTGAGCACTGACAGCGGTGGAGAGAATAGAGCGGCGAGCAGTGGAAGAGCTGGGGGCAGGCACTGGCACAGCTGAGACCCAGAGCTCAGCCTTGCAGCCCTAACACGGTCTCTATAGGGCAGGAGTCATCCTCAGCAGGACCATTTTGGACTAGATATTGTCTAACATGACTGTGTGCCCTGGAGAACTTCTGATTTTAGCCTCTGCTCTAGGTTCCCTGATGGACCACTGACCTTCCATCTAACTGAGGAACAGGGTGTGTGGGCAAAGAAATGGTCATTATGTCCTTTCTGAGTTGCCCTCTGCAATCTGAGGGGGCTTCCCAGGCGGCACCAGTGGTAAAGAATCCGCCTGCCAATGCAGGAGACACGAGCTTGAGTCCTGGGTGGGGGAGATCCCCTGGAGAAGGGGATAGCAACCCACTTCGGTACTCTCGCCTGGAGAATACCACGGACAAAGGAGACTGGCGGGCTACAGCCATAGTGTCGCAAAGAGTCAGACACGACTGAAGCGACTTGGCACGTCCGCACGCACACCTGCATGCATGCTGCATGCTGAGAACTTCTGTTTTGTCTAAGCTGATTCTAACATCATACCCTGCCTGATAGAATTTACTATTTTTTTTAAATAAATTTCTGTTAGATGCTTTTGCACAACTATAAATTTTTTTTAAAATTTTGTTTATTTTTGGCTGCACTGGGTTTTCATTGCTTCACTCGGTCTTCTCTAGTTGCAACGAGTGGGGGCATCTTCACTGCAGTGCACAGGCAGTGGTTCTCTTCTCTTCTCGTGTCGCAGAGCACAGGTTCTAGGCCCTCGGGCTCCAGTAGTTGCAGCACGTGGGCTCAGCAGTTGTGCTGTGCAGGCCCTAGAGCACGGGTTCAGTGGTTGCGGTGCCCAGGCTTCGCGCTCTGTGGCATGTGGCATCCTCTTGGGTCAGGGAATGAACCCATGTCCCCAGCATGGACAGGTGAACTGTTATCCATGGCGCCACCACGGAAGTCCCCAGAATTTACTGTTTTTGAGGTCCTTTTCAGTCTGAACACAGCATCTACTCTTGCTGGTTCTTTGTCCCATAGAGCTGGGACCACCATGTGGTGAGAAAATCCAGGCACGTGGAGAGGAACAGAGGACCATCGACAGCCAGCATCAACTGCCAGACATGGAAGTGGATCAGTCATCCAAGCTCCAGGTCCTACACTGAGGCCTCAAACAACATGGGGAAGAAATAAGCCTGCTTTACCCCTCTTTGAATTTCAGACCCACAGAATCTGAGAGCAGAGTAAATGGTTGTTCTACGTCACTACAAGACTCAGCTGTGCTAACCAGAACATTCCCCAAGGTATTTAAATCTAGTGCAGTAGGTGCTTAAATATTTGCTAGTTTATAACTGAAGAATTGATGCTTTTGAACTGTGGTGTTGGAGAAGACTCTTGAGAGTCCCTTGGACTGCAAAGAGATCCAACCAGTCCATCCTAAAGGAGATCAATCCTGGGTGTTCATTGGAAGGACTGATGCTGAAGCTGAAACTCCAACACTTTGGCCACCTGATGCAAAGAACTGACTCATTTGAAAAGACCTTGATGCTGGGAAAGACTGAAGGCAGGAGGAGAAGGGGACGAAAAAGGATGAGATGGTTGGATGGCATCATTGACTTGATGGACATGAGTTTGAGCAAGCTCCAGAAGCTGGTGAAGGACAGGGAAGCTAGGTGTGCTGAACCGAACCAATAACACATTAACTAACATATTATTAACCTACAGCCACTCCTCAGAAAAGTCCTAGTTTAGATCCAGTGCCTAGTTTAGATATAGTGCATCAGATCAGATCAGATCAGTCGCTCAGTCGTGTCCGACTCTTTGCGACCCCATGAACCGCAGCACGCCAGGCCTCCCTGTCCATCACAAGCTCCCGGAGGTCACTCAGACTCGCATCCATCGAGTCAGTGATGCCATCCAGCCATCTCATCCTCTGTCGTCCCCTTCTCCTCCTGCCCTCAATCCCTCCCAGCATCAGAGTCTTCTCCAATGAGTCAACTCTTCGCATGAGGTGGCCAAAATACTGGAGTTTCAGCTTTAGCATCATTCCTTCCAAAGAAATTCCAGGATTGATCTCCTTCAGAATGGACTGGTTGGATCTCCTTGCAGTCCAAGGGACTCTCAAGAGTCTTCTCCAACACCAAGATCTAGTGCATATTGGATGCTTAAATATTTGTTAGGTTTATAACACATTGGCTAACATATTACTCTTCTGGAACCTACAGCCACTCTTCAAAAAAGTCCTGTGCCCTTGATTGGGGTACCTTTGATCCTTCATTGGAACCAAGTCTCACTCTCCCATTTGCCACTGAATGAAAGCACCCAGTTCAGAGAGGGCTCCTGCCCCACCCAGTTCCTCTGAAAGCTAAGGGGTGTGGATTCCCTGAGATCCACCCTCAAAGCAAATAAGGGACTCAGCCCCCACTTTTTCCTAAACAAACATTTATATTGCCCTGGGCTTGAGTGGCTGCCATTTTGTTTTCCTTGTAAACCAGGTACTTCCAGGACAAAAGTGATGTGGGGAGAAAAAGACATTCCCAAATGGTACCTGCATCATCCAATCTAAAAATAAAGACACTAGAACTGGTTTAAGACTGAGCGATGCCATGGCTAAAAACGCCTGGATGTATGATGACATTGGCGGGTAACTGGCCTAGGACCCGAGGACTTCAGCATCCATCGACGTGACATCTCCCAGGAGTTGCCTCTTTCCAAACTGCGTCAATTCCTGCTCACCCAACCCCACCCAGCCTGCATTTCGGGAAGCCAGGGCTGGATCTACTAAATGCAAGAAAAAAGGGCTGGCTGAGCATAGGGAAAGCCTGGATTTAGAGCTTTTATTAAAAAGTAATATGGACTTTCTATTTCAAGAACAGAATGTCTGACAGGGTTGCCAAGGAGAAGCACTCCAGGACTTGCCTAAATGGTAAATAGCAAGCCATTGTAATTAGCATATTAATAGCAGTTTGATTTCTAACGCCATATGAAAGCAGCTCTCCAGCTTCTCTATAATACTCTTTGCTTAGAGGTAATTACAGAACAAAGACTCAGCATTCGAGCGCAGAACCTTGCTCTCCCCAGCTCTGCCTCACATCGGCTGCATCGGTCTCCTGATCAAATGGATACATGGGGGCCAACCCTACTTCTTGTGCTCATCTTAGCTCTAACATTCTAACAACGATCTGACAAAAGTGAAAATTCCCCCCAAAGTATAAGGGGAGCATTTCAGACCCCCAAAGAAGCCAAATCTCAGCAGAAGGGGCTTCTGCCAAACAAGGAATGATCTTCTGTGAGTGGGGCCCCAGGACAACTTCTGCATCGCTGATATTAAAGAACTCTCCAAACTTGACATTCCTGGCAACTAGCCGGCACGCACCTCCAAGAGCTGAGAGTTGAGATGTGCAAAGCAAACTCCACACTCGTGCTCACCTGCAGGTGCCAGAGGGCAAGAGCAAGGATGGTGACCAGGGAGTGTGCAGTTTCCGGCGAGCTGTGCAGAACCCCACATCCACCTGGGGGCTCTGCATCCCACGCAGGGCCCTAAATGAGAGATCAGCTAAACCAGAGATCAGCTCCCGGATGCAGTGTAGAGCTAGCTCCGCAGCTCCTGCTCTCATTGCACTGAGGGTGGAAGGGTGGAAGGCTGGTTTGTTTTGTACTCAAGAGTGACTCTTGTCTTCTCAGACGGGCGGATGGGATGATGAGCAGGGAGCTGCCTGGGGTAGGCTAACTGCTGCGAGTCTGCACTCCAATTACACACCAAACAAATATGTGGAACACTGCAAAGCAGACCAAGCTTACTGAGGTCACTCCAGAAGCAGGTCCCAGCTCAGAGGAGGCTTTTTCCTCTCCACTTAATTACTGTCTCCTGCACAGCTTCAACTGGAAGCAGCTCACTCTACCAGAAGCACCCTGAGGACAGGACTTTTGCTTTCCAGGCACATACACCTAGCACACAGTAGGCAGCCTCTCCTATAACGAGGGCTGGCCAACAAGATGAAGAAAGGCTGGGTTAGATTCACCTCCTGGAAAAGCTCCTTCAAGGTGGATAACTCACTGAGAAAATATTGACTACACTAAAGCCTTTGTGTATATCACAACAAACTGTGGGAAATTCATAAAGAGATGGGAATACCAGACCACCTTCTCTGTCTTCTGAGAAACCTGCATGCAGGTCAAGAAACAACAGAACTGGATATGGAACAACTGACTAGTTCAAAATTGGGAAAGGATTATGTCAAGGATGTATATTGTCACCCTGCTTATTTAACTTATATGCAAGGTACATCATGTGAAATGCTGGGCTGGATGAATCACAAGCTGGAATCAAGATTGCCGGGAGAAACATGGACAACCTGAGATATGCGGATGATACCACTCTAAAGGCAGAAAGAGAAGAGGAACTAAAGAGCCTCTTGATGAGAATGAAAGAGGAGACTGAAAAAAAAAAAACCTGGCTTAAAACACAACATTCAAAAAACTAAGATCTTGGCATCTGGTCTCACCACTTCATGGCAAATAGAAGGGGAAAAAGTGGAAACAGTGACAGATTTTATTTTCTTGGGCTCCAAAATCACTGAAAACGGCAAGTGCAGCCATAAAATTAAAAGACACTTGCTCCTTGAAAGGAAATCTATGGCAAACCTAGACAGCATATTAAAAAGCAGAGACATTACTTTGCTGACAAAGGTCCATATGGTCAAAGCTGTGGTTTTTTTCCCCAGGAGTCATGTACAGATGTGAGAGTTGGGCCATAAAGAAGGCTGATCACCAAATAATTGATGCTTTCCAATTGTGGTGCTGTAGAAGACTCTTGAGAGTCTTGTGGAGTGCAAGGAGATCAAACCAGTCAATCCTAAAGGAAATCAATCCTGAATGTTTATTGGAAGGACTGATACTGAAGCTGAAGTTCCAATACTTTGGCTACCTGATGCAAAAGAAGAAATGAAGTCTCTCAGTTGTGTCCGACTCTTTGTGACCCCATGAATTGTAGCCTACAAAGCTCCTCTGTCCGTGGAGTTTTCCAGGCAAGGGTACTGGAGTGGGTTGCCATTTCCTTCTCCAGATGCAAAGAGCCGACTTATTGGAAAAGACACTGATGTTGGGAAAGATGGAGGGCAGGAAGAAAAGGGAGCATCAGAGGATGAGATGGTTGAATAGCATCACCTACCCAATGTACATGAGTTTGAGCAAACTCGAGGAGACAGTGAAGGACAAGGAAGACTGGCTGTAGTCCATGGGGGTCACAAACAGTCAGACATGACTTAGCAACTGAACAACAACAACACATTTACCCTTTTCCTTCTTCTCTTTTTTCTACCACCTGGAATAAGAATGTGATGGCTGGAGCTGCATCAGCCACCTTGGACCATGAGATATCGGTAGAGCAGAGAGATAGAAGGAGCCTGTGTCCTTAATGGGACACAAGAGCCAATCCATAGCCTAAACCTTAAGACATTATTTATACAAGAAAAAAAATATGTTGTTCAAATCCAGCCAGTAATCATAAGTATCTGATCCATGGGATACTCTGCGTTACCACTCAAACTTGCTTTGCTATTACGACCTCCTACTCTAGGAAATTTTCTTGAATTATACTCTAGGAGGAAATAATCACTTCTTTATTTGACCAACTGCAGTACTTTGTCATAGCATGGTGGTGAAAAGTTCATGATCCGGAATCAGACAGACCAGGGTTCAAATTCAGGTTCTTCCGCTTACTAGTCACGTGACCTTGGGCAAATCATCTCCCCTCTCTGAGCCTCCGTTTCATCAGCTCTCAGTTGGGATGGTAACACTACCATCTCCCACAGCTTCCTGAAGCTTGCATGATGGTTCCAGTAAAGCCCTTGGCATCCCATCAGCATGCAATGAGCCTGCATTGAACTTTTCTAGACATCAGTCATTTATGAGCCACTGTCAAGAATTTTTAATGATAATCTTTACCATAATCTCCCTCCTATAATAGTTACCACTATTATAATATTAACTGGATATTTTTAATTAGGGTTTGTTGTTTTGGCCATGCTATGAGGCATGTGGGATCTTAGTTCCCTAACCAGGGATTGAACCCATGCTCCCTGCATTGGGAGCATGGAGTCTTAATCACTGGACCACCAAGGAAGTCCCTTTAACTTGTGTTTTAATTGACTCTCCCTCCTACCTTTCTTCAACTTTTTATCCCTAAGCAATAACATATGGGAAATTACTGTTGGAATTACTTTTTTTTGGAATGACATACATTAAATTAAATGCATAACCCCAGTTCACTTGTGTGTCACCTGAAGTCATCTCACACTTCAAGTGATGCGCCTGCCGCCCTTCCTAATGTGCTTCTGAAGTACTTAGGATTGGAACACACCTGCGTCTTCTACTCCCCATCAACCAGGCTTCTTGAGGATGAGGCCCGAGTAGCACTTATCTCTGATTAGCCCAGAATCTGGGACATAGAGGGAACTCTATGAATATTGAATATTTGCTTAATGAGCAGGCGAACATTCTCTCACAGCCATATCAGAGACCTGGACAGACAGCACAGCCAAATTCCATTCCAGCACATTCCGAGGGCCAGCCAAATTCTTCTGCTGCGCTGGGTGCATGTTCTATCAAAAACTGCACAAAAGGAGCAAGCTGTCAGCAGAGGAGTCTGCAATTGTTTCCACAAACATTTCCATGAACTTTAAACAGCTTTGGCTGTAATGGGACATGATCCACTTCAAGGCGCCCTGGCAAGACCCATCCTGGCCAGTGAAACGTGGCAGGAATTCTACAGAAAAAGGATTCTTCTCTGAGCCAGACAAAGAAAACCTTCTGCAGGAGTTGTGTGCCACCTTGACGGTGAAAAATATTCTTGCAAAATATTTCCATCGGGGAGTTCGGTCCTTACGTAAAGCAAGAGGTGGTGACATTCTGAAAAACACTGGATCCCAAGTAAAATGTGAGCTGTCACAAGGATGCAGCAGGAATCAGCTTCTGTGTCAGACACACTTTTTGAACGATGGAAATGTTTTGATGGAAAATCATGCACTTGGCCTGTTACAAAGTAACCAAGTAAAATGATTTTTGGCATACGGAAATATTTTAGTTGGCCAGTTCATGCCAACTCAGACTGGAAGGTAATACTTCTCCCACCACCTCACCTTCCCAAGGCCAAATGGCTTACTGAAAAAATGAGACAGGTGTAGGCAGCAAGCAGGCTGGGATCCCAGAGCCCAAGACCTAAATGCAGAAGGCGCTGGAGTTGGAGTTACATGTAAGTCGCTCAGTTGTGTCCAACTTTTTGCAATCCCATGGACCGCAGCCCACCAGGCTCCTCTGTCCATGGAATTCTCCAGGCAAGAATACTGGAATGGATAGCCATTCCCTTCTCCAGGAGATCTTCCCAACCCAGGGACCGAACCTGAGTCTCCCACATTGCAGGCAGATTTTTACCAGAGTTGGAGGATTCTCATTAAAGAGGTGGCTGCCACTGGTGGAAAGCTTAACCAGCAGGAATGGGCTTGACCATCCAGGCCCATCTACACAGTGTCCTCACCCCACCCTGGGGCAAGCTGCGTGGCATAGCCACAATTAAGCTCCAAGAAGCAGCCATGAGCCACCATGGGTCAGGCCTTGCTGGGCAATGGAGGTACTTCTAGGAGTGGGTCTTTCAGAGGAGACTGGAAATACCACTCACCCGTAGGATTGCTAGAAGATTACGTGAACTTGGGGAGTGTGAAAAGAGCTTTTCTAGTGGTCATGTATGGATGTGAGAGTTGGACTGTGAAGAAAGCTGAGCACAGAAGAATTGATGCTTTTGAACTGTCATGTTGGAGAAGACTCTTGAGAGTCCCTTGGACTGCAAGGAGATCCAACCAGTCCATTCTGAAGGAGATCAGCCCTAGGATTTCTTTGGAAGGCATGATGCTAAAGCTGAAACTCCAGTACTTTGGCCACCTCATGCAAAGAGTTGACTCATTGGAGAAGACTCTGATGCTGGGAGGGACTGGGGGCAAGAGGAGAAGGGGACAGAGGATGAGATGGCTGGATGGCATCACTGACTCGATGGACGTGAGTCTGAGTGACCTCTGGGAATTGATGATGGACAAGGAGACCTGGCGTGCTGCAATTCATGGGGTTGCAAAGAGTTGGACATGACAGAGTGACTGAACTGAACTGAAGTGAAAAGAGCTTTGCATGCTGAGCAGTAGCCCACGACCTCCCTGGGGAGTGAAGACAGGTGTTCAGAGCTGCAAAGGCATGCGGCAGTTTGGAGGGTCAGAAGAATCCCTGGACCTCGGAGGACTAGGTGGTGTCCGCAGCTGAATCAGTGCCAGACAGAAGAGCTGACTTTCACCATCAGGCCCAACTGGAAAAAGAACTTGGCTGCTGGCCAATGACTCCAGGAAGCCTGTCACCAGGACTGCAGACAGACAAACCCAACACCCACCCTCAAGGACCATCTTGGCCCGGGAGAGAACTGTTCCACACCAGCAGGTGCTGTGCCAAGTACAGGGTCTCCCTACTCGTATCTTATGATGCTCTGTAGTGTGGCTTCCCAGGTGGCGCTGGTGGTCAAGAATCCTCCTGCCAATGTAAGAGACACCAAGAGACTCAGGTTTGATCCCTGGCTCGGGAAGATCCCCTGGGGTAGGAAATGGCAACCCACTCCAGTATTCTTGCCTGGGAAATTCCATGGGCAGAGGAGCCTGGAGGGCTACAATCCATGGGGACACAGAGAGTTGGACATGACTGCGTGACTGAGCAGACCCCAGGAGGTGTCCCGCATTTACCCCATGATCTGAGTAAGGAACTCCTTCCTGAAGGTGAGAGGCTTGCCTGAGACCATCCAGTGAGTAAACAGAAGAGCAAAGAACGGAGTCCTGTATGGCACTAAAGATACTGCTTTCCTTCTGGAACTACTGAAAATAGAGCCATAGCATCACCTCAGTCCACCTCCCAAAGCCACGCTGCTACCTTGAGCTGCTGTCCTGCCTTCTGCCTGCACCTCTGTAACACTGAAGCCCACCAAGGACCAGGCTTGGCCAGCTGCTGGTCCAGCCCCATCGGCTCCACCCCCACCACGCCTCCACCTCTAACTCCTTCCAGCACTGTCCACCAGCACCGTCCAGCCTGCCCTCCTCCTCTGGTCTCAAGCCACAGGCTCTTTCCTGAAGAACGCAGCAGACAGGCCAGGTTTAACTGCTCCACTCAGAGCTCGTTCTCCCCAACTCTCTCTAAGGATGGCTGGGGTGTAGCGAGGGGAAGAGAGTGCAGGATAAGAGATTATTCAACTCTCATCTTGCCAACATCTCAAAAAGTCTGTCTCCAGTTGGCCGCCGGGACCTCAAAAGCAGTCCTCCTGTGGTGCTGTGAGCAAGGAAGCCCTGTCATCTGGCCACCCACCCCCCAACCCCGCCGCTCAAGCTCCTATTTATACCTCTCAGCCGAGCTCTCTCCTTTTTTGGACAATGTCACCGTCTTGTGGATGCCCGGTCCTTGCACCTTTTTACCAGGGAGGGAGAGCAATGCAGAGTAACACAAGAAGCTGGCCTGCATCCAGTGCTATAGCTTAGGATGTCTCCTTCCCCTCAGGGCAATTTCCAATGGCCCGATTGGCCAACCTCTCAGCCAGCTTCTTCGAAATAGGAAGCTGGCCAGCTGTGCCCAGTAGGGCAAGCCCTGGCCCCCTCCAGGCTGGTTGTTCCACAGCCAATTCTACAGAGGCACGTGGCATCTTCCGGCCTGAGCGGCCGCATCTTCTAGAGCCCCAGAGCAGGCACTGGCCTGGCACTGCCTAGCACCTTGGCCCGTCCAAATACATTCCGCCCATGCATTCCTCGAAGTTCACAGGGCAGGTGCTCATCGGCCCAGTCTCCAGGGAGGAGCAGCGGAGCTCAGACACACCTGGTTCCCAGGTGGAGAGGGGACCTTTCTCCTTCCTATTTCTAATGGACTGATGTGTATATGGCTTGCTCACTTCCCAAAAGGGTCCACAGCATTTTCCCATAAAAGCATATGTCCAATTGTTCAGTGAGAGAAAAAGAACAGGAAACAACCAGCAAAGAGGGAGGAGAGAAGAAAACAAGCTCCCCCAGGACATCTGACAAAGGAGAGCTATGCTTTCGGCACAACGCTTGGCTCTGGGCTTCCCAGCAATTGGAACAAAGACAGATGCAGGTGGGTGGGTAGTGACGAAGCATAAACGAAAACCAGGCCTCAGGACTCCTGGCTAATCAGACGCACAACAAGCACCTCCCGGGTGCAGGCCTGGGACCCACGCTGGGACACAGGGAACGGAGATACGGCCCCTGTCCGGGGGCAGCCCGATGAGCGGGGTAGGTGAAAGACGAGCTCACTTGTGGGGTACTGCTCTGCACCCCGCTCAGGCAGATGGAAAGGGTGGACGCTGGACAGAATGGGAGAGAGACAGTGCCACCTGGCATGGCCTGGCTGCACCCGTGGGTGCTGGTTAGGCTGCCCTCTCTGCTTGCCAAGCTGTCCCTGCGCCCTAGGGAAGGGTCAGGATCCTAGAAGAAAGCCGTTCCCTAATTTGGAGGCTGCCCTTGAGTGTGGCAGCCACCCAACTGGCCCGGCGAGTGATTACTCACCTCTCCGGCAGGATGTGACAAGGCCAGGATCCAAGAACGGGTCCCTTGTTGCCACAGGTCCAGAAGTGACCTCCCAGCTCCTACAGCCCCCCACACCCACACACAAGACGCCATGGCTGGGGCCTTCCAGGCTTCCTCAACTGAGCCACCTTCTGGGCCCACAGTGTCTGGCCACCGAGCCAGCAGACCCTGGAGGGTCTGAGGAAATGAGGCCCCTCCTCATTTCCTGCCTCCAGCTTGCCAGTCCTCCCTGGGGTGGCGGAGGGCAGGGTAGCTGTTTCCCTACCTGCAGAGGAGGGGTGCAGCTAGCATGGGACTGAGGTCTGCCAGCCTTGACATTCTAGGAGGAACCTTGTCAGGGTGAAAATTGGACTCGAACTCAGGTCTCCAGCTCCTGGCACTGGCACCACACCTAGTCAGCACTCAAGGACTCACTGAACAGAGCCCGATGGTCCAGGGCTTAAGAACCCGACTTGCATGCAGGAGACACAGGTTTGATCCCTGTTCGGGGAATTAAGACCCCATATGCTGCAGAGCGGGGAAGGCAATGGCACCCCACCCCGGTACTTTTGCCTGGAGAATCCCATGGACGGAGGAGCCTGGTAGGCTCCAGTCCATGGGGTCGCTAAGAGTCGGACACGATTGAGCGACTTCCCTTTCACTTTTCACTTTCATGCATTGGGGAAGGAAATGGCAACCCACTCCAGTGTTCTTGCCTGGAGAATCCCACGGACAGGGGAGCCTGGTGAGCTCCCGTCTATGGGGTCGCACAGAGTCGGACACGACTGGAGCGACTTAGCAGCAGCAGCAGCAGCAGCATGCTGCAGAGCAACTAAGCCCGCTCGTCACAACTAGAGAAGCCCCTGCAAAAAAACCTAGTGCAATCAACATACTAAAAAAAACCCTCACTGAATAAATAAATGAATGAAGGGCCCCCCAAGGATGCGTGAGCTGAGCAGCCGCTGGGAGGCGCTCTTCCCTTCCTGCTGCAAACCAGGCGGCAGAGATCAGAGCTGTTCCAGGGGAGACGCTTCACCCTCCAGGAGGCCTTATGAGGGTCCCACTCAGTTCATCCCTCCCGTGCCCACGTGCTACCTGCCTGGACCTCCATATCCCCAGACTAGGTTAGGCTCTCACATTCCCCAGCCAGTGACCCTGAACTAGCCCCTTGCCTCTCAGCCTCAGTCTTGTCATCCATAAAATGGGGGCGAGGGGATGGTAAGAACAGTAAGCGCAGTAAGAACAAGGTGAGGGTCCATCCCCATTTGACAGATGAGAAAACTGAGGCTTGTACAGAGGCTCTGTGGGAACTCTCTGTACTTCCTGCTCAATATTTCCACCAGACTAAAATGGTTTAAAAAAAAATAGAGTCTGTTCATTGAAAACAAAACAAAAACCCAGGCCTGAAGAGGTGGGTGATCAATTGGCCTAAGGCACAGCACTGGTAACCTGGCATCTGGCAGAATGTGGACCTTCTAACCCCAAGCCAGAAACTGCCTCCCCCTGCCCATGTTGTCTCCAGGGCAGAGTCACTCTACCTGGTACCTGTGCAGCTGAGAGGGATACAAGACAGCCAGTAGCCTACCTTTGGGGCACAGGGTCTGGTGATACAGACACACGTGCCAGGCTGATTCCCTCAACAACACGGAAGCCCCGTGGGCTCTTCCGGAAAGCTGGAGGGTAACAGCACAAGCCTGGGCTCCCCTCAGTGGGGGCAAAGGGGTGGAGAAAATGGGGCAGATCCCAGAAGCTCAGGTTTCTACCTAGTGCAGCCACTGCTGGGAACAGGAATGTGGGAGGGATGCAGGCTGGGCTGAGTGGCAAGCACTCCAAGAATGAATCCTTTCACGTTAAAGCCCAATAAGGTCAGAGGGTGGCAGAAGCCCCAAGAGAACGGGTCGCACGGCTGACTGGCCAGAGGAGGAGGCCAGAGGGCTGTGGGGCTGGAGAGTTCCCTCTGCAGCCCACACTCCCACTTATGAGCCCCAGGCAGCTCAGGTCTGCAAGCCCCACCCGGAACGTGCCTGAAGCAATTGCTCATGCAGGCACACCCTGGGCAAAGAGACGGCCAGTGTGACATTCATGCCCATCTCCCACCTTCTACAAGGCCCAGCGGGGGAGGAACGAGAGAGGACAGACAGCAGGGGAGCGAGAAGTCACCCCCAAAAAGGAGGGGGAGAGACAGGTGGGCAGTGGGAACAGCTACTGGCTCGGAGACCTAAGAGGTGATGTAAAAGGCATTTCGTGACCCAGCGTCGAAAAGAGAAACCTGTGCCCAGCCTGCAGCGGCAGGTGAGGAAGCTCCAGCCACTCCTGACCCTGCAGGGTCACCTGAGCCAAGGCGTCCTGGCCTCAGAAGAGGAGGCCGTTTCTGGGACATTCCAGGTCCTGGGCTGGGTGCCTGAGAAACACTGTCTTGTTTCTCCCTGGCACACAGTAGGTAAAGAATAAATATTTGGGGAAGTGAATGAATGTCATATTACCCAGGAAGGCCAGGCTGCTCCATCCACAGCCTCTCTCTGCTCTCTGCTCCCACTGAGAATGACGGCAGGGGCTGTCATGCTACGGCTCCCTATTATCTTCAGGACGAAGACCTAACATTCCAGCTTGGAGGCACGGGTGTTGTCTCTCTTAGACCTCATCCCTCATGACTTCTCTGCACAAAGCTCACCAAAGCAGCGCACCATCACCTCCAGAATGTGCCCCCAGCTGTCCCACTCCCATGGGGAAACCATGGCCAACATGGTGGAAGTCACAGTCAGCATGACCTTGACTCAGGCCCAGGTTTCAATCTGAGTTCTGCCTCTTCTAGAGCTCTGTAACTTTGAGCAATTTACTAATCTCTCTGCATCTCTGCATCTTCATCCATGAAAACAGGGGTGGGGGAAAGTGCCACCTGTTCCATAGGGTTTGTAATGCTTCAGTGAGCGTGTCTGTAAGGGAAGCAGCCTGATGCCTGGCCACGGTGAGCGCCCAGGAAACGCTTGCTGGATGGATGATGCTGACGATGCTGAACCTGCTGACCCCAGTTCTCCCTTTCTCCCAGTGACTCCAGCTGGAAACTTCCTGTCCCACAGAGATGTCTCTGTCTCCCCTTCTCCCCCACACCTCTAGGCATTTGGTACTGAGGACTGACTTGTGACAGCTGCCCACATTCTCATGGCCATTACCTGGCATCTTGTGTGTGCTTCCTGCCCTGTCTCCCCAACTAGGGACAGCTCCTTAAGAGATGGAGCTGGCCTCACATGCCCCCCTGGGAGCCCTCGGCTGCCCCTTGCCCAGAGTGAAAGCTGATCAGGGATTTGTGGGTTAACAGGTTTTCACTCATGCAACTGTGTTGGTTGAGGCCCATCCTGCCTGGAGGCAGAGGGATAGATGAAGTGGCCTTTAAGGAGGGGGGTTTCAGGTGGTAACCATGAGAACCTCTAAGTCTGCTAAGAGTAAGTAAATAGAGACTTTGAGGGCCGAGAGAAAAGGGTTATATCCAGGTTACATAAAGGAAATACACAGCCCAGTCCATGCTGCCAGGAGCCACTCCGGAAAGCAGCTCCCCACCACCTGGCAGCTCCCTGGATCCCTGGCATAGAGTAAGGACTTAGCAGATGAATGAACGAATGAACGAACAGATAAACCTAAAGCCAGCAGGACTTGGCAACCACCACCCTGGGAACCAAGAAACAAAGCTCTGACCTGAACAGGACTGTTGACAACAGCGATAATGAAGAGGAAGGGGATGAAGCAGCTGCCCTTGGGCACTCGCTGTGAGCCAGGCCCTGGGCACAGCCCTCCCACTGTGTGTCTCCAGTCAATCCTCGCAACTTCTAGTCCCCTTTTTGCAGACAGAGAGACTGAGGGTTAGGGAAGTTACAATCACTTTGCCCAAAGCCATAGTCAGTAAGGAACAGAGCCTGGCTCCAACCCTGGTGCCTCATGCTCTTCACTGGTGTGTATCTGTACCAAGTTGATGGAAACGAGTCACTCCCTCGATAGCTCTGTCCCAGCTGACCTGCCTGAGACATAAGCACAGTGCCTATGGCTGCCAGGCACTCCCAGAGTTGCTGACACCCAATCCTGATGATGGCATCTTTTGGCAAAGCCATTCTCAGCATCTCACTCTGTCTCAAGCTGGGCTCAGCTGAAGGCCTGGAGCAATATCACTGCTGTGTCCATCTCTGCCCACCAGGCAGAGGGGGCTAGCGTGAAGGCGATGCTGGTAGCATCCTTAGTCACTCAGTTGTGTCTGACTCTTTGTGACCCCATGGACAGTAGCCCCGCCAGGCTCCTCTGTATATGGGATTCTCCAGGCAAGAATACTAGAGTGGGTAGCCATTCCCTTCTCCAGGGGATCTTCCCAACCTGAGATCCAACCCACCTCTCCTGCATTTCAGGCAGATTCTTTACCATCTAAGCCACCTGGGGAAGCCCAGGTCACATGACCATGTTGAAAATGACCAGCAACAATCTGCAGAGCCCATGACAAAGCACTTTCTACCAGTAACTCCACTGGACACTTGATCATCCACTAAGGTAGGAAGGATGATCAGATCCCCATTTTAAAGATGGGCAAATTGGGACTTGCCTAGAAGTCCAGTGGTTAAGACTTCACCTTCCTATGAAGGGGGTGTGGGTTCCATCCCCAGTCGGGATGCTAAGATCCCACATGCCTTGCAGCCAAAACATAAAACAGAAGATATATTGTAAAAAATTCATTAAAGACTTTACAAATGGTCCACATTAAAAAAAAAAAAAAAAGAGGGGCAAATTGAGGTTAAATGACTTTCAAAAGGCCACAGAACCAAGGCACAGGAACCTGGGTCTCCTACCTCCCAGGCCACAGGAGACACTACAACCATTTACTTCCATTTAAAATGGTACCTGACTTCTGGGCAGGGAAACAAAAGATAGCTGGTACCATTCTCTCTCTAAGCAGAGCAGACTGTGAAAGGGCCACACATGGAAGCATTAACAGTGATTATCTCATCAGCAAGTTTTATTCTCCTCTTTCTAGATTCCATTTTAGAAATTTCATCAATGGGTTTATTTCTGTAAAGAGAACTAAAAGATAACTAAAAAAATAAGTTTTAAAGACGATGCAAGGAGAGTACAATTGTGAAACAGAAAAAAAGAAGAACGAACAAAAGGCCGGGCTGAGTTTGCAGGTTTCTCGATTTTGCGTCTTCCTTCCTGGTACTGGCTGGAGGGGGCCGCAGGGAGAAGTCAACAGGAGCTCAGGCTCCCAGGAGCTCTTCAGGGGATACATTTTTTTGATGTTGTTCCTTTTTTCTTAATTTGAAAGTTTATACTGGCCCCACATATCCCTCCACCCACATTTTTTTCTTCTCACTGTCCCTTGGGTGCTAGCTCTGGGGTACTCGGAACAAGGGGTGTTTAACGCACTGAGGCAGATGCTGGGGGTGATGCTGCCAAGGGGCTGCTGAAGACAGAGCTCGGGAAATAAATTCAGGGCAGAGACCATCAGCAGTGTTGTCCTAGAGTCTCTGTATGGGACAGAACTCTGTCGTGCTCAGGCTGCTGCGGGACGGCTGGCCTCTTGGGCTGCTTTGAGGTCCCTGTTGCTGCATAAAGCAGCTTGTTTTTCCCCTGTTTTCAGCAATAGGCCTTAAAACAGACAGAAAACCCTTCTCCTGCCTGTGACTGCAGGGAATTGGGGCTGGCAAGCGGAGCGGAGGTGTTCATCAAACCTCACTGGCTTTGTCCATCAGCGGCACATTTCACGTTAATGGCATCTGTGGATGCAAGCGCGAGCTTGAAATGGAACATTCCAGAGGAAGCGAGGGAGGCAGAGGGCAGAGCGCAGTCTACTCGGGTTTAGCTAAACGTGTCTGCATTCAGAAAGACGGCGTGGGCTTTCTCACCTCTGAGCCAGAGACTGCGATGTCACAGTGAAGTATAAAGAGGGTCATCTGAACACTAATTGTGATGGCAAAAAATGAGAGAGAAAAAAACCCAGGGGCTTCCCTGGAAGTCCAATGGTTAAGACTGTGCTTCCACATACATCACATATTAACACACGTACACATATATGGAATACAAAGAAATGGTACTGATGCACCTATTTACAGGGCAGAAATAGAGATTCAGACATAGAGAACAGACTTATGGACACAGTGGGGAAAGGAGAGGGTGAGATGAATTGAGAGAGTAGCGCTGAAATATATACATTACCATGTGTAAACAGACAGCTAATGGGAAGTTGCTGTGTGCAGGGAGCTCAGCCTGGTGCTCTGTGACAACCTAGACGGCTGGGATGGGGTGGGAGGCGGGAGGGAGGTGCAAGAGGGAGGGGACATATGTATACTTTGGTTGATGCATGTTGATGTACGGCAGAAACCAACACAATATTACAGAGCAATTATCCTCCAATTAAAAATAAATAAAGTAAAAAAAAAAAAAAAGACTCTGCGCTTCCAATGCTGGGGACATGGGTTTGATCCCTGATTGGGGAACTAAGATCCCAAATGCTGCCTGGTGGCCAAAAAAAAAAAAAAAAACCACCCTAAATTACAATACATATATGGGATATGTGTGTGTGTGTGTGTGTGTGCTTAGTCTGACTCTTTGCGACCCCATGGACTGTAGCCCACCAGGCTCCTCTATCCATGGGATTTCCCAGGCAAGAATACTGGAGTGGGTTGCCATTTCCTCCTCCAGGGGATCTTCCCATCTCAGGAATCAAACCTGCATCTCCTGCATTGGCAGGTGGATTCTTTACCACTGAGCCACCTGGGAAGACCATGGGATAGATAGGAGGCCTTTAAAAAATCAGATTCATTTGAGGCCACTGAAAGAGGGCTTATTTTCAAGATAACTTAAAGGAAATAATAAATAAGGAAATAAATCACACAGGTGGGGATGGGCCAGGCAGTAGGCTAGTTCCCACAGTCCCCTGGTGTAGACAATAACCCCTCCAGACAGCCCCTGAGAATGGAATTTTGTGTTTGGTTCACTGATATATCCCCAATGCCTGACACTCAAAAAATATGCATCAAATAGAAAAGCATGAATCACATTTATGGAGGTTTTTAATGACATGGGGAAATATTTTTTAAATTATATTAAGAAAAAGATTAATAAACAAAACCATGGTATGTACACAAGGGGAAAAGCAAGAAGGAATTACATGCACGTATTAAGCGTGGCTACAGCCCAGTGGCAAAATTACGTGTGGTCCTTCATGTGCGTTTTCCTATGTTTTTTAGCAAAGTAATTTACCAGTTACAATGACTTGAACAATAACAACAAAAATTTAAAAAGGGAACATAAAAGAACCAGGCAGCATGGTTTGGAAAGCAGTTAATCGTCCTACTGACATTCCTGCGGCCTGTGGGGAAGCAGTGAGCCTCAGCCTACAGGGGGTTAACCCCGAGCTAGGTCGGGAGGAGGGACGGGTCTACTTTCAGAATTGGCAGGATTCTGGGTCCTCTGGTCCCTTGAACTTGAACTCCAGAAACCATGTGAGAAGGTGGGTACTTAGGGATTGGATTGTGATCCCTAAAGAAGACATGGGGGTGCTGGAGAAGACTCCTGAGAGTCCTTTGAGAGTGCCAGGAGGTCAAACCAGTCAATCTTAAAGGGAAAAAACCCTCAATATTCATTGGAAGGTCTGATGCTGAAGCTGAAGCTCCAATACTTTGGCCACCTGATGCGAAGAGCTGACTCATGGGAAAAGACTCTGATGCTGACAAAGGCTGCAGACAGGAGGAGAAGAGGATGACAGAGGGTTGAGATAGTTGGATGGCATCACCAACTCAATGGACATGAGTTTGAGCAAACTCCAAGAGATACTGAAGGACAAGGAATCCTGGCATGCTGCAGTCCACAGGGTCTCGAAGAGTCGGACACAACTTAGCAGCTGAATGACAAAGAAGATATGTTGGAGTCCTCACCCCTAGTCCTTTATAAAGTGATCTTATTTGAAAATAATCTTCACAGAGGTGATCAAGTTCAAATGAGGTCATTAGGATAAACTCTAATCCAATATGACACCAGTATAACTAACGTCCTTTAAAAAAGGGGAAATTTGAATATACACATACACACACACACACAAGAATGCCATGCGAAGATGAAGACGAGGTTAGGGTGATGTTTCTGCAAGCCAAGGAATTCTCGAAATCGCCAACAACCATAAGAAGCTAGGAGGAAAGCCTGGAGCAGATGGGCTCAAAAGGAAGCAATAACAGATGGGCTCAGAAGGAAGCTGACACCTTGATCTTGGACCTCCAGCTTCCAGAATTGTGAGACAATGAATTTCTGTTGTTTAAGCCCCCTGGTCTGTAGCATTTTGCTCTGGCAGCCTGAGCCCACTAAGACAGTGAGTCACAGAGAGACCTCATCAAGTCACTTGTCTCTCTGGGACTCAGTTTATTACCTGGAAAATGGGAGACTTGGCTTAGAACCATGGGTTTCAGACTTGGTTTTAACTCTGGAATAAAACCTTCCACAGAAACCCAAATACAAAAGGCAAAAAGAAAGCCTGATCAGACAGAAGTGTAATTTAGATCTTTCATGTTCCCTGCAGGGCAGCCTTTGGACACCACAACCTCGGATCATCTATAAAATCCCTATCAAAGCTCTGTTCTAAGAATCTCCCAACATGAAACCCATCACCTAGGACCACTGGGTGCTTGCATTGTGCTTGCACCCAAGGCCAGGCTGGGCACTGAGGATCCAGCCTTCACCTTCCAGTGGTATTGGTATTGATACTCCAGTGGTGAGCAGTACTGCTTCCTTTTGAACCCATCTGCTCCAAGCTTTCCTCCCAGCTTCTTATGATTGTTGGCAATTTTGAGAAAGCCTTGGCTTGATCTTGGTGGAGAGGTGAGACTAATGCCCAGCAAACTGTGAGACTAGCCAGGCAACCCTCTCCCTCCTAAGAGCTACAGCTGCAAACAGGTCACCTGATGCTCTAAATCCACCACATCTAAATTTATCTTGCCCTCCAAGGACAAGCAGATGCTGAGCCTTATCAGAGCATGGCAAGTGGCAGAATGACAGACGGGACGCGCCTTTATCACTCCAAGGACAGGAATGACGTCTGCAGAGAGACTTGGTATCCCTGACAATGACATCAAGTGCTTGCCTGCCAGCCTGGCAGGCCTGAAGGGGCCTGGGTCACACAGACCCTGGGTGGGGTGAGACCTGTCTCAGGAGCCCAGACTCCTCTCCAGACCCTGCTGTGTGCCTGGCAATGTCAAGGGACCAGTTGCCCGTGAGCAGGGATGAGCAGAAAGAGAGGCTGTTTGAAGCAGAGACCAGCCCTGTCTCATCTCTGGCAAAGGACCCTGGCCACCCATTCCACTCAGGGGATGCCGACATTGTGCAGGCAGGAGTCCACCGTGGGTGGAATGAGGGGGATCCTGTTGGTCAGAGTGTAGCACTGAGCACCCCAGGAGGAGGCTGGAGACTCCAAGGATGGGGATCCCAGGTCAGACTGAGCTGATTCATGCCTGGGCTTCCTCCAAATCCTTGTAGGATTGAAGGTCCCGAGACTCCCACCAGCCAAAGGCTTTTAGCCATCAAGTGGCTCCCGCCTGCCAGCATCCCAGAGGAATCGAGCAGAAGCCCCTCGCCCAGTTCTGCAGGACCTGCAAAGACGGCAAGACTCTTATCATCCTCTCAGAGGCCACAGACTCATTAGTGGACCCAAAATCTACCAGGAAAGAGGGAAATGGCATCACTGTCCCCAGTGCCCCACTGTGGAAGCAGGCAGTAGATCTCATCTTTAAGCATTCAACTTTAACCACACAAATAACTTGCCAATTCTTTTTCCTTTATAAAAAAAATCACCTTATAGGGCTTCCCTGGTGGCTCAGTGGTAAAGAATCCACCTCCCAGTGCAGGAGACACCAGTTCAATCCCTGATCCGGGAAGATCCCACATGCAACTAAGCCCATGCGCCACAACTACTGAAGCCTGAGCACCCTACAGCCCACGCTCCACAACAAGAGAAGCCACTGCAATGAGAAGCTCACCCACCGAAACTAGAGAGCAGTCCTCGCTTGCCACAGCTAGAGAAAAAGGCCCGAGCGGCAACGAATATCCACACAGCCAACAATTCAAAAATAAACCTTTTTTAAAAAGTGAAAAATCTCAAGGCACAAAATACAAAATATTATTTAAAAAAAAAAACATCTTACAGGTAAAGCTAATGTCCCCTCTGACCTCTATGCCTTCTCTGGTGCTAAGTCGCTTCAGTCGTGTCTGACTCCTTTGCCACCCCATAGACCTCAGCCCATGGGGTTCTCCAGGCAAGAATATTGAATTGGGTTGCCATTTCCTCCTCCAATGGATTGTCCCAACCTGGGGATCAAACCCGCATCTCTTGTGCCTCCTGCATTGCAGGTGGATTCTTAACCCGCTGAGCTACTGGGAAATGGCTTTCCCAGGGGTAACCCTTGTTAGGGCTCCAGGGTGCAACCTTCCAAAGCATCCTTGTCTCCTAGGAAAGAAACCTACAGGCCATGGATCTGGGCACAGTGTGACACCATCAGCTTCCACAGGGGAGGAAGGAGGGCCAAGGACTGCAGGGACCAGGGTGGACCAGGGTGGACCAGGGTGGACCAGGAAGCAGAGGCTGGAGGCAAGAGTTCAAGGAAGGGAAGGATTCAAATGACCCCCAGGCAGGGGTCCCTGGGGCACTGGACCCACGTGACATCTGCACAGAAGCGGATACCCCTACTCCTCATTTGTAGCCAATTTGGCTTCTTTGGGAAATTCTAAAGCCTCCCCACCAGGGCTTTCAACCTTTACCCTACACCACCAGCACCATGATGATAATGGTGATAAGGATGGTGTGTAGTAGACACCCTGCTGGCCCTCCCAACAATTCTACCAGGTTGATATTAGCGTGTCCCATTTTCTAGACAAAGAAACTTGCAAGCCAGAGAAACTAAGCAACTCGTCCCAAGTCACACAACTGGGAGCCACCATTTGACTTTAATGCCAACGGCCTTCCACAAGATGACACGGCTTCTGCGGCCAACGGTACAGCTCCTGGGTCTGCAGTGATATCCAGCACACAGTAGGGGTTTAACATGTGTCTGTGGGCTGATTTTTTGTTGAAGACCATGGGCAACACTGAGTGAATAATCAAGACTAGGCTAGTTCAAGGCAGACTTCATGTTATTTTCATTTTCTTCTTTTATTTTTAAATGTTTTTTTGGCTGCACACCGAGGCATATGGGACCTTAGTCCCTTATTGCAGGGATTGAACCAGCACCCCCTGCATTGAAAAGCGGAAGCTTAACCACTGGATCACCTGGGAAGCCCCGTGGTTTTTCTTCCTTAAAGTTAAAAGTCTACAGTTTCTTCTAGAAATCCCCCACAGCCTAGAGTTGTTGCTCCTAGAAAGAGTTAAGGCTTGGCAAGTGGTTCTCTCCCACACGGCAAATGAAATCTCTCCTGTCCCGTCCATCCGTGAGGCTGCAGGGCACGGCGGCATCTACTTTCTGTGAAAAGTCTCCTCGTAAATGTCACCCCACCAGGAGGTGGGGAGGGGGCTTGATTTATTATATAGCGTTTGGACAGTTCCTGCAGAAATATTGCCAAATAGCGGAATAATCAACTCTTTCACTCAAGCCCCCTCATACTCTTTTTTTTTTTTAATGAAAGAATAAAGTACGCAATGAGCCTGAGCTAAATAAATAAAAATGCCACACTTTATGCCCAAAAGAACTTTCTGCGTCACTGAGAAATATTTGCAGACCTCAACAATCTTTTATTTTCACAATGATGTTCCTGCCTTCCAAGTTCTGGATATTCTGAGAACTACTTTGATTTGGGCTCTCTCTAATTATCTTACAATTAGCTTACTAATCAATGTCATTATTCGATGTTTCACCAAGCAGATATTAGAGAACACTTTCTCTTCTCATGATCTGTCTGCTCTCTGCCAGGACTGTCTAAAATTGGTGACTGATGTCTGGGGCTCAATTGGAAGTAGATACATGTGGCAAGGAATCTCTGTCTTAATGCTCATTGCTGCCATTCACAGTTAGTTACAGTTTCCAGGCTGGAAAGGAGGGCAGCAGTCATTCAATCACTTTATCCATCCATCCATCCACCTACTCCCAGTACCAGCAATGGAGACCCAAGATGGAGAATGTGGTACATGTCCCTCAGGAGCTCACATAAAGAGATGCCCTGAGAGGCTCAGAGTGATGTCATTTCCTCCAGAGAAGTTCTTGATGGGTAGAAGACCTGCAGTGTGGTTCTTCAGCTCAACAGCCTGTCCCTCCAACATGAAACTTTTTCAATATGCTCTCACCTATTTCCACCAGCCTCCTGGGTTCAGCCATGAATGAGCTTGGGGGTGGCAGCAGGGGTCGGGGGGGGGAGGGTCAGAATCAGGCCTGTTTCCCAAGTGCATAGCATACCATAAGGGCTCAATAAACTTAGTAATCAGATGAACATGCAACCCACACTTAGAAGATGAAAGAAAAAAAGAGATAGGAATGTCTCTTTTTCTCAGTGCCTAAGCAGAAGCAGTCTCTCTGCTTTGGGTACTTACTGGCTGGGGGCTGATGCCAAAAAATGTTTGTAAGTCAATATAATGCTGGTGAATGGAGAGTTGCAGCTGAGGACCAAGGGCCTGGACTGTCCTGTCCAGGGCAGGTCACTTCTCTTATTGGAGGCTAACAGACTCTGAAATTCAGACTCAGGTCTGAAAAGGGTGGTTGGACAAGATGCTTTCCAGTTCCTTGAGTTGAGAATTCTGTAAAAGTCTAACATCACTGTAAGAATTATTTTAATTGCAGCCTCGGGGGAAACTGGCCTGGGCCAGGAGTCACCAGGTCACCTGCCCCTCTGACTTGTTCCTCTATCTGGTAGGGAGTGGGGGAAGGGAGTGTTAAAGCAGATGCTTTCTAAGGTACCTTTCAGCCTGAACTTTCGTGACTTTTAGTTTTAAACCGTGGGCTACATTAAATTTGGGAATGCCACGTTCATGTCACAGATTTTCTAAACAGAGCCCTAGTTTTCAATATTTCACTTCATTGACTCTCCCAGGATTTAATGAGCCCCTACGGTGTGCCAGGCACTGTCCTAGTGGTGACCCCCACAGTCACTGTGGTCATGGGACATCCAGTCCAGTGAGGGAGAGAGAAAACACACAGGCCCACGACTAAACTCAAGATGACTACAGCTGGGGTCGCGGGCCAAGAGGATTAATAGACAGCACTGTGTGAAAGACAGCAATTAAAGGGAGAATACGGTTCCTTTCTAAAGGTTCGTTGGAAAGGCTTTTCTTTTCTTTTTTAAAAAAATATGTATTTATTTGGCGGTACCGGCTCTCAGTTGTGGCAAGCAGGATCGTCCATCTTCACCGTGGCATACAGGATCTTTGGATGCAGCATGTGGGATCTGGTTCCCTGACCAGGGATGGAACCTGCTCCCCCTACAATGGGAGCGCGGTCTTAGCTACTGGACCACCCGGTCCGACTCTTTGTGACCCCATGGACTATAACCCACCAGGCTCCTCTGTCCATAGGATTCTCCAGGCAAGAATACTGGAGTGGGTTTCCATTTCTTTCTCCAGGGGATCTTCCCGACCCAGGGATCGAACCAGGGTCTCCCACATTGCAGGCAGACGCTTTACTATCTAAGCCACCAGGGAAAGATTGAAGCTTACTTTCAGGGAAGTTCCCAGGAAGGCTTCTTCTATGGAGGTGCTATCTGAACTGAGACCTAAAGGTCCCCTGAATGTGGGGGAAGAGCATTCCAGGCAGAGGGACCAGCAGAGGCTCTAGGCTAAAGACAAGCTTGGGGTAGTCAAGGAAAAAGCAACCAGCACAGCAAAGTCAGTAGAGGAGGAGAGAGTGACTGAGACCAAGGTGAAGGCAGGCTCATACAGGGCAGCATAGGAAGGGCATCGCCAAGAGGTCCATGGATAGGATTTAAGAGGTCCTTGAACCTTGACTTCCCTGGTGACTCAGACAGTAAAGTGTCTGCCTACAATGTGGGAGACCCGGTTCAATCGCTGAGTCAGGAAGATCTCCTGGAGAAGGAAATGGCAACCCACTCCAGTATTCTTGCTTGGAAAAATCCCATGGATGGAGGAGCCTGGTAGGCTACAGTCTATGGGGTCACAAAGAGTCGGACAGAACTGAGCGACTTCACTCACTCACTAAACTTGGATGGAGAAGAACATCATCTCTCTTTTCATCAGCCTCTAACCGGAAATGAGCATTTCCTTGAGTCACGAACGTCAACAACAACCCACAGTAACGTTAGCAGTGCCTGGGAATGATCAACAACAGAAATCTCACACCCATTCATATCACCATCATTGCAGGTATCTGGAAATATTACTTATGCTCCTCACTAATTCAGAATTACAGTAGCTATTAGAACAGTTGCCGAGCCTTGGTTAGACCAGTTGCTGAGCATTATTAAGGCTTCCCAGGTGCTGCAGTGGTAAAAGAATCCACCTGCCAATGCAGGAGACGCAAGAGATGCAGGTTTGATGCATGGCTTGGGAAGATCCCCTGGACTAGGCAATGGCAACCTGCTCCAGTAGTCTTGCCTGGAAAATTCCATGGACAGAGGAGCCTGGCAGACTACAGGCAATGGGTCCTCAAAGAGTCAGACATGACTGAACAAAAAAGCTCATATACTTCAAGATCATAATATTTTTAAGTATCTAATTATCTGAAAAGAACTGGTGTCCTTTGTAACACCATGTACTTTATTTTCTGTATATGTAAAAGCATTATTCTGAGAAGGGATCCCTAAGCTTCATACAATGGCCAAAGTACTCATAAAGCACGGTGAGAAGCTTGTGTTTCATTCCAGGTGGGAGGAGAGGCTGCTGTGGTTTCAGCAGGGGGTCCACTGGGTGCCATCTTCATTTCTTAAAATCACCCTGGGGTCTCTGCTGGGGGAGATGGCCGGCAGTTGTCAGGGTGTGCTGAGTTCAAGAGAGAGGGTATGGCTTTAACAGACCACTGTTCTGCCCAGTCCAGAGGATCCTAGAGGGCTCGGTCCTCCCCTCTAATGAAGAGTCTTCCCACGCGGCCTTCCAGGCCCACAAGGGCCACGTCACCCTGGCCCAAAGCCTGTCCCAGGACATCCTCTCCAAAGCTTCAGAAAAATGAGCTCATGTGTGCGCAAGAAAAATAAATGCAGCATTTGCCACTGTTTGGTTTGTGTATTGGTCTAGAAAAGAAATGAGATTTTTATTTAGGAAAGCCTTCCAGCAGGACCCCAGCAGAGGCTGGGCAAACACCAGGGCGACGGACTGTAAACATACAGGAAGGCCCAAGCCCTGGGGCCCGTCCCCTGCGAGCAGCAGTCCCTCGGCCGGTTTATGGCGGCCTTCCTGTTTTCCCGGCCTCTCTTCACACTGCCCTCACACACAGAGCCTTTTCAATGCCCTCAAGGAGAACAGAAGAATTCATTTTCACACGCCAGCGCACACGTTTCTCACACCCTCCCAGGGGAGTGGACCGTGCCAAGAGGCGGGTTTATGGACCTAGACAGACATATGGGGCTGGGGCCCGTAGGGTGGGGTCCACGGGCAGAGCAAAGCTCAGAGGTAAATCCTAGGCTCCTGGGTCCCCTAAACCGGAAGTGAAGGAGGTGGGGCCAGGCCAACTGGAAGGTGAGGGGCCTTGGTGGCACTGGGGCAATGGTCTGAGGTCTCCTGGGGAGCAGGGTTAGACTTGGCAGGACTGAGAGTCAGGGGGCAGGGAATGAACCTCAGTAGAGCTTGCTCACCTCCAAGTGTCAGGATCAGAGAGGAGAGACATGGAGAGTGAGGGAGCACTGGGTCCCTGAATCTGGCTCAAGGGTAAGTGAGCAGAAAGGTAGAAAGTGAGGTGTCCACATTGCTGAGGTGAACAGTGGCTGAAGTGTGACCGTTCTGGAGGGGCCAGCTCAGCTCAGCTGTCCCTGTCCCTGGCTGTTGCCCAGAGAGAACACGATTTTTTTTTTTTTTTTTTTTTTTGGATGGGAGGCGTCTTCTTTGTTTGCACCCATTGGCATTTCTGGGTGGTGAGTGTCTCCAGGACCTGGTCCCTGGGATATAAGGGAGCGAAAAAGGAAAGCCAGGAGCTCACTGGCACATCATCACTCCCCACAGCCCGAGGTCCCAGCCAGTCTTCCTCTTCCTCATCTTTAGGAGGACAAAGGAGCCTGGCAGGCTACAGTCCATAGGCTTGCAAGGAGTCGGACATGACCGAAGCGACTTAGCACGCACATACGCACACACACAAAGTAAGGGAGGCAAATTAACAGCCTCAAAGGGTAATTGGGGGTTGATCCCACCCAGCACGCATCAAATGCTCCATGAATGTTGGATGAATGTTGGCTGTATCTTTATGCCAACTGGCAAAGGCATCAGCTTGGAGCTCCTACCTGGCACCACTTTAGAGCATTGTCCCTTTTGACTCGCCGGACAGATGACTCTGCAGTGACTGGGCTCCTCGCTCCCTTCCCAGCTCCTCCCCATGCCCCCTGGAGCAGGATGGCTTACCTATGGTCCTTCGGAGGTCTTCACACTGGTTAATGTGAGGGAACTTCAGGATTTCCTTCCACTTCTTGCTTTTCCCTTTGCGCTTTCCTCCGCCTCCTGCAGAGATGGGAGAGAAAGGCGGGGAGCTGATGCTGGTGTTGCCTGAGGTGCCAGAGCCCACGTCCCATCCCAGTGAGCCTGGGTGCAGCTTCCTAGCCGGGAGACTGGGACAAGCCCCTCCCCAGCCAGTATCAAGCCTATGCACCCTTCCTTCAGGCTCACACAGGTCTGGGCTCCCTGACCCAGCACAGCCTCTCCCATCATCCACTTCCGCACCCACACTGGGTGCCCCTTCTTCGCTGATACATTAACCATAGCTATGCAACCCCACTGGGACCTGGCATCAGCCCCAGACTAGACCTCAACCTTTCTATGGCAGAACCTGGCCGACTGGCTCAGGAAAGCCTGGTGAAATGGATTCACAAATGGGTGAGATGGATTCACCAATGCGCCCCCCCACCACCACCTCATTTTGTCCTCTTGTTTCCTGTGGACAGTCCCCACCCCCAACTGGAGGCCTGGTGCTGGAGACAAGGACGTCAACTCTCCCTACCCTTGAGTACCTCCTTCTTCTCCCGCCTCATGAACCCCAGGGTCTCGAGGTTGGAAGGACTCCTGGTGGACCATGTCAGCTACCCGCCCCACCCCGTATCCTGCCCAGCGTGCACTATAATGAACACATGCTAGGGATACACATGTGATAAATATGCACACATGATAAACATGCAAACACAGTGAACACACATGTAACAAGCGCACAGAATGAATACACAGAGCTGAGGAAGGTGCACCCACGGGTGTTCCTGTCGTCCCCACCACTTCTTATCCCTGGACAGTGGACAGACATCAGAACACTCAGGTGTGTAAGCAAGGGGCTGCTGACTCGGGCCTGCATGTCCCCGAGCCCACCACCACTTGGAAATGGTGCCTGGAGGCACCTCTGTGCCATCACATGCTCAGGACCCCACGAGAACCTGAGATGCATTCGTCTGACCCCTGTCGCCAAAGTAGTCCTTAAATTCCATTGGTCAGTGACTCATCAAAGGTCACATAGCCCTTAAGGCCCCTCAGCATCTCAAGATTTTAAGGTCCTTTTATCCTCCTTCATGGGATCAACACCCCAAGTACCTGTGGGGTTTGGGGCCTGGTTACAGAGACATGGGATCTTGGGCAGGCCCTCGGCACCCTGGGCTGCACTCTAAGCTGGGTGAGTGTGATGTCCCCCCAGTCTCTGACCCTCAGAGATGGTCCAAGCAGGGCAAGGGCCCTTTCTCCAGCCAGCCAACCCAGGGTATCCCAAAGGAGCTGGGCTCTGGGCCCACCCCCAGCAAAGTATGTGTTCTGGGGCTGGCATGGAGCTGATCTCAATCAATGTAGCTGCTTCCCTGGTGGCTCAAATGGTAGAGAAGCCACCTGCAATGCAAGAGATGCAGGTTCGATCCCTGGGTCGGGAAGACCCCCTGGAGGAGGAAATGGCAACCCGCTCCAGTGTTCTTGCCTGGAAAATTCCACGGACAGAGGAGGCTGGTAGGCTACAGTCCATGTGATCTCAAAAGAGTCAGTATCAATAAATGGAGATTCCCAAGTTATCCAATTGCCCTGGAAAGCTGAGGCCACCTTCTGGAACAGCCAGTATGAGGGCTTCTGAGGCAGAACCAGGACCATCCTCAGAGCTGGGAAAGAGGAGAGAGGAGGCAGTGACAGAGGGGCAGGACACAGTCCATTTCCTGGCTCTCTGCTCGTTCTGTCTCCAGCCCTGGCCAAGCAGCCCCGGCTCCCTCTGCTCAAGTCTTCACAAAGATCAAAAGCACTGGACTCCAAAGAACAAAATGAATGTGTATGGGGCACATGCTGTGGCCAGGCATGGTTTGGACATTATCTTATTTAATCCCCAAAATGACTCTTGAAGAAGCAAAGCACCAGGTTCATCACAGATGCAGAAACAGATGTCCAGGTTGTGTAATTTCCCAACTGATGGCCTGCACTGCTTCACGCATGCTCGGTGCTCCCACTGGAGCTGACACACTTCATCGCCCACATGCACGTTGGCGCCCTTCAGCTGGCCTTCCCTGAGTCCCCACTCTAACTCTCCCAGGCAGAGCTATTACTATCCCACTTGAAAGACAAGAAAACAGAAGCAACAGGGAAGAAAGAGGCAAGTCTCCTACACCCCAAAGCTCACAAATGGCAGAGACCAGACCCCAGCATGAGCAGAATCTAGACCCCAGGCATTCATACACACCCTTCTGTCTACAAAGCTCCCTTTCAGGAGCCCTGTGAGCCAGGGAAACTCCGAGGGATCACAGAGAAAGCTGACCCCGGACCTCAGAAGCAACAGGACATCCGGTGAGAGCAAGCAAAACTTGGAGCTCTTCAGTGGAGACCCAAGCCTCCGAGAAAACATGCCACCCCACACCTGTTCACTGAACCAGGTGTCAAGATTTAAACACTGAGGTTTTGCATATAAACCCAGGTTCGGGACTTCTCTCCCGTAACCAGACACATGGCAAGGCTCAGATAGAGCTGGGCGCAGCTGACCCCGTGGACACGACACGTGGCCTCCATTTGGTGGCCAGCCTGGCTCCTTAGAGCTTATGTGCGTCCCCCAGGGGAGGGCTGCCCCCTGGAGAAATTAGCCAAGTCTGCTCCCGTCCTCACCAGCTCTGGCTCCGAGGCCTAAAGGAACGGTTAGAGCTCATCTAGTTCGCACCACCCCACCCCACCCCCAACATTCTTTCCACACTCTTCATTCCCAGATCTGGCTGGGATGAAGCACTTTGTGTGTGTGTGGTAAAATATAAGTAACAGAAAATATACCATGTTAACCATTTGTAGGTATACAATTCCACGGCACTAAGTACATTCACAGCGTTGTGTAACCATCGCCCCCATCCAGCTCCAGAAATCCTTCGTCATCCCCAGCAGAAACTCGGTGCCCATCCAACACCAGCTCCCAGCCCCCTCCACCCTGGTAACCTCCGTGCTACTTTCTGTCTCTCTGGTTTGACTGCTCCAGGGACCTCATGAGTGACAGCATACAACACGTGGTCTTCCGTGACTGGCTGATTCCACCTGGCAGGATGTCTTCCAGGTTCATCCATGTTGCACTGCGTGTCAGATTTCCCTCCACTGTATGGTGGAATAATCCTCTGTTGTGTGTCTACACACCACCCTTTGTTTATCCATTTGTCTGTTGGTGGACGCTTGGATTGTGTCCACCTGCTGGCTACCGTGAATACAGCGGCTCTGAATATCTGAGTCCCTGCTTTCTGTTCCTTCAGGGATATACCTAGGAGCAGAACCGCTGGATCATATGGTTGTTCTATGTTTGCCTTTTTGAGGAACTGGTGAAGAACTCTTGGCCATACGGACTCACAGACTGTACCTCATCAGCCTGAACCCCCAACTCTGTGAGTGGAACCAGGAATGGGGCTACTTAAAGAATCACCCCCAAGTGATTCTTAGGTAGCCAGTTTATGGAAACAGAAGTCTATTTTACACTCACACACACACATATTTTTATAGACTAACTTCTCCATTAAGAAAGTTAACACAAAATAAAGAAAATTAACACAAACTCATTAATTCATTCAACCAATATCTTGAGTATCAACTAAATGCCAAGCAGTATGCAGATGCTGGGGACACAGGAATGGGGAAGACTGAAGGGTGTCACCCTCTTGGGGCTTCCTTCTTGTGGTGCCCAATCTAGTAAGGAAGACATTAAAGCCTTGACATCAGTGGCTCTCAACCCCTGGGCAATTTGTCCTCCAGGGGACGTCCAGCAGTGTCTAGAGATATTTGGGGTTGTCACACCTGGATGAGAGTGCTGCCGGCATCTGGCAGGTAGAGGCCAGAGACAGAGTTAAACATCATACAAGGTGCAGGACGGCCCCCTTACAACAGAGAACGAGGTACTCAAAGTGTCAATAATGCCAAAATGGAGGGATGTTGCTTTATATATGACCCTTATGACCAACACCCAGGAGAAGTGCAGAGTTTGGGAGAGACTCCCTAGCAATGGGGCAGTGGTGGAGGTGGGGAGAGGGGAAAAGTCATCTAGGTCACCTGGAGGATGTAACACAGAGGCTGGAGTAATGAAGAGCAGGTGGGTACCACACAGCCTCCTGGGGGCTTCCTTCCTCCTCCTCACTGCCTCAGCCCCCAGAATGGGGCAGGGACTACGTAGGCAAAATCATACTCCCCCAAAGTAACCCTTAACTGCTGGCACCTGTGAATATGTTAGCTTATGTGGCAAAGGGAAGTACGATTACAGACAGAATTAAGGATAGTGACAGGGATGTTATTTTGGATGATCCGGGTGGACCTGATGTAACCAGAGGCAGAAGAGTCTGCTCAGAGTGATGTGACGCAAGAAAGACTAGATCAGCTACTGCTGGCTTTGAAGAAGGAAGGGGCCACAAGCCAAGGGATGAAGGCGGCTTCTAGAAACTGGACGAGGCAAGAACAGATTCTCTCTTAGAGGCCCCAGAAACATAAGAGCCCTGCCAACTCCCTAGTTTTTATCCAGTGAGACCCAAGTTAGACTTCTGATTTCTAGAACTGATGCCTCTGCCTGCTGAAGCCCTGTTCCTTCTTCAAGACCCCTTTCTAATCCCCCCTTCAGGGCTGCACTTGAAAGGCAGATCCCTCATCTGGCCCACAACCCTCTCCCAGCTCAGCCCAGATTCTTGTTTCATATCCTTCCAGAGGGTTGGACAGCTAACACAACTGTCCTGGACAACTGCAAGCTTTTGTTGCGTTATGCTGACTGGGTAAATGAGTATTTGCAGGGATCACCTTCTGGGCTTAGCACTGAGTTAGGTGCGACAATGTTGCGGTCCTCATTTAGTACTAGCCCCATTTCACAGATGAGAAACCTCAGGCTCAGGGAGAGGGATGGGGCCAATAAACAAACCACATGTGCAAACAGAAGCACGTATCTTCTCCAACCCACGCTGATTCACAGCCACTTCCTGTCTCGAGCATCCCTGGGCTTTCTTTTCTTCACCCAGCAGCCCACTGCTGCTCACGGTTTACCTTTCATGTGCTGAAAGTGAGGTGGCCAAGAGGACAGAATGCCCCCCTTCATGGAACTCCAGCTCACCCCAGGCTTCAAAGAGCAGAGCTGAGCGAGGCTGCTGGGGCTGTGGTCAGGCAGCTGGGGGGGCCTCATGGAAGAAGGGGGCTCCCTCCAAGGAGGGGATGCCAGCAACACAGGCTGGTAGTCAGCCCGGAGGTCTCCCACCAGAAGTGAGAAGAGACCAAGACATCGGGCTTGGGGACATGGGCTGAACTCCACCCGCTCACAGTTCCGGGGAAGACACCAAGGGACCAGGATGGTGGGTCTCTCTCCCGAGTGGACACGAGTCCGAGCGCAACCCAGAGAAAGGTGGGTGGCAGGAAGATGCAGTGTTCCCCAGGAGTAGCCTCCAGGGAGAAAGTGGCTAAGCATATCACTCTGCTCTCTCCAGGGTCCCGCCTTGGCTGCCAGCAGTGGCCTCATGCAGGTGCAGCCCAGATGGGTTGAGAGAAGCGTGATAAGCAGGTGGCAGGGCAGGGCAAGTGGGGAGAGTGGCCAGCAGGCAGGCAAGCCCCAGCGGGGATGGAACGCAGGACTTGGGAAGAAAGCAGAGTAATAAAGAGCTATCACATCTTAAGCGCTCAGAACAGGCTGAGCTACTGAGAAACTAATTGGCATTTCTTTCGCTCCCGTGGACACCCCCAGGGAAGGATGAAAGGATCACGCCAAAAAGCTGCCATGAGAAAACTGTCACTGTGGGGGAAGAAATTGGCTGTTATTCTTGTGGCATCTACTGTTTTCCAGGGAGGTGCTTGCACTTTGAAGGCTGAGGACTGAAATGAGAATGAGGGGGAGAGTGTCTGGGAGGGGCAGCGGGGAGAAGGCTGCACTCCAGGAAGGCACGCTCCCCACAGGATCCCAGGGATGAGGGACTCTGAGCAGTGAGGGACCCGGGGCCAGCCTGACACTGGGGAGCTGACGCAGAGACCCCCTCCCTGAAGGACACTGACAAAACAGGCAACAGCAGTGACCCCGATGGTCTGAGGTCTTATTTTGGGGATTCCTTGGAGCCTTAGGTGCTTCCCTGGTAGCTCAGATGGTAAAGCGTCTGCCTGCAATGTGGGAGACCTGGGTTCTGTCCCTGGGTCAGAAAGAATCCTCTGGAGAAGGAAATGGCAACCCACTCCAGTATACTTGCCTGGAAAATTCCATGGACAATGGAGCCTGGTAGGCTACATACAGTCCATGGGGTTGCAAAGAGTCGGACACGACTGAGCGACTCACTTCACTTCACTTTGTGGCTCAGAGGGTAGAGAATCTGCCTGCAGTGTGGGAGGCCTGAGTTTGATCCCTGGGTTAGGAAGAGTCCTGGAGAAGGGAATGGCAACCCACTCCAGTATTCTTGCCTGGAGAATTCCATGGACAGAGAAGCCTGGAGGACTACAGTCCATGGGTTCGCCAAGAATGGGACACGACTGAGTGACTGATACACGCTTCGGGGCCCTAGGACTTTTTGTGCTATCGTTGGAAGGGATGGGGGAACAGACCTTTGCAAAACAAATGACCTCAAACTTCTCATTAATCTTACAATATATCTGATTTGGAAGTTAAAGAAATGTGGCATTTCCTGTACTCCCAGGGTCAGGAAGCTGTTTGTTTAGACATCTTCTCATTTAATCCTCTCATCAACCACACAGGTAGGTCCTCTTAATGGTCCCATTTGACAAGTGAGGAAAGAGACTCAGAAAGGCAAGAACTTTGCTTCAAATCACTCAGTTTGTGTTACATCTGAACCAGGACCCAAGGACTTCCCCAGGGGTCCAGTGGTAAAGAATCCATTCACCTGTAATGCAGGGGACATGGGTTCAATTCCTGGTTGGGGAACTAAAATCCCATGTGCCGAGGATCAAGTTGGCCCTCAAGGCACAACTAGAGAGTCTGAATGCTGCAAGGAAAGATACTGCATGACGTGATGGAGATCCTGTGTTTGGCCACTAAGACCCGACACAGTCACATTAAACAATAGATAAACCAAGTCCCAGGCATCCTGACTCCTGGTCTACTGGTCTATGGAGTCTGTAGAACAATAAAGGTCCAAGGGCCATCAGAATGGGACAAGGCACCCAGGAAGTATATGACATGTGTGCCAATGATTTGGGTGGGGTTTGAAGGGAGTCCCTCCCGCTCCTTAGGGAGCCAGACTGGGGCCTGGAGTCATGGGTCCTAAGGCCATCTCAGCAGCCTGTACCCACCAAGGCTTTTTCTCTTTCTCCCTAGTAACAAATGAGCAATCGGTCAGAGAAAGGTTCCTTGGGTACAAGCTGAGCAAGACTCTGCATGTGTTGCAAAGGACTTGCCTTCACGCCCTCAATCAGTGGTTCCCAGTGCAGTCCTTGGACCAGTTGCACCAGCATCCCTGGGGAATTGGTTAGAAATGCAAAACCTTGGGCTCCACCTTAGATCTACAGAGTCAGAAATTCTTTGCGGTGGCGGTGGGGTGGGGAGGGGGGACAGCAGTCCGTTTTAATGAGCCTTCCAGGTGATTCTGATGCAGAGTCAAGTTGGAGCAAGTCCTTGAGCATCACGTGGGAAATGGTATGATGGGACCAAGCTTTCTGGAAATTTCTCTGATTATTATTTCTGCTCTGCCTACTTCTAAAAAGGATCTGAAGAGAAACACAGGGGTTTGGACAAATTCAGTGATGTTGGGGTCTGACTCTGTCAAGAACCCAGGTCCCTGTCCCCTGCCTGACTCAGGCATTCTTCTCACATGATGCCCACAAAGCCACTTATGTGGCCACTCGCTGGATATGGACCCAAAGGTTTCCAGAAAACTAGAGGGAGACACTGGAGAGAAGCTCACTACTGGCCTTGATGGGTACAGGCTACTGACATGGCCTTAGGACCCATGACTCCAGGCCCCAGTCTGGCTCCCTAAGGAGCAGGAAGGACTCCCTTCAAACCCCACCCAAATCATCGGAGCACAAGCCATATACTTCCTGGGTGCCTTGTCCCATTCTGATGGCCCTTGGACCTTTATTGTTCTACAGACTCCATAGAGAAGAGCATCACCCCTGGAGATGGCACACCAGGATCTGTAAAGGACCTGATGCATTTGTGGGCCCTGAGGAAGTGGAGGCTGGTTTTCCCATGAACTACATTCCTCCAAGACAGACTTGTCAACTCAGATTGCAAAAGTGTGTTGGTGAGTGCGGTTCAAGCCAAGGTGAGCAGGATGAGAGACTCATTCAACTTGACCCCCAAAGATGAGGATTAATACCTAGAAGCTCATAAAGAGATTCTAGGAATCCAAGGAGAGGCAGTCAAGAGCAGCAGGGTTTGTAGTAACAGGAATGCCATGGAGACATGGAGAATCTGGGGCTGGGGTGTCTCTGCCTCTCTGCAGACCATGCCAGGCTCACTCACCTCTTTGCATTGAACTCAACTGGCCATAATGAAAACACTGGCTTGGTCCTTGGCGCCTGGGAGGTGACCTCCCAGTCCTGAGAATTTTCGGAGTGTTGGGGATGTGGGTTTTATTCTTGGTGGATCAGAACTGTACCTGAGCTTAGGCTAATGAGATGACTTATGCTGAGGCTGGCCATGCCAGAATGGACCAACCGTGGGGTTAGAGGGTTGGGCCTTTGAGTCAAATGACAGTGTCCAAACTTCAGGGTGGGGAAGGAGGCTGGAGACTGAGTTCAGCCACGTGACTAACGATTCAATCAATCATGCCTAAGTAATGAGAGCCCAATAAAAACTCTGGGCACCCAGTTTGGGTGAACTTCCTGGTTGGTGCTCACACACCAGCGCTGGAAGGGTGACGTGTCCATCACAGACCTTGCCTTGTGCATCTCCTCACTTTGCTGGTTCAGATTTGTATCCTTTCACTCTAATAAAATTGTAAATCTAGAGCTCTTCTGAGCTCTGTGAGTCATCCTAGCCGATAATCAAACCTGAGAGAGGTTGGGGGAATTCCCAAATTTGTAGTCAATTAGTCAGAAGTACGTGTGGCCTGGGGACACCCAAACTCGCATCTGGGGTCTGAAGTGAGGGTGGTGGTCTTGGGACTGTGCTCCCTCTGTGGAGTTTTTGCTCATTCAGGGTAGTCAGTACCAGAACTGTGCTGCAACCGGCAGGCCCCAAAGCCCCCTGCCTACCCATCAGCCAGAATCCTGAGTCCAAACTCTCAAGGGGGGCTTCCCTGGGGACTCAGATGGTAAAGAATCTGCCTGCAATGCAGGAGACCCGGATTCGATCCCTGGGTGGGGAAGATCCGCTGGAGAAGGGAGTGGCTACCCACTCCAGTATTCTTGCCTAGAGAATTTCCAAAGAACAGATTCGACTGGCCAACACATCTTCCCTCCAGGCAGGCCACACGTGGACATGAGTTTGAGCAAATTCTGGGAGATGGTGAAGGACAGGGAAGCCTGGCTCTCTGCAGTCCACGGAGTCACAAAGAGTTGGACACGATTGAGCCACTGAACCACATAACAATAAGGCCACATGTCGTGGGCCAGTCTTGATTCTGAAACAATCTGATCAGTTCTGGCCTCTGTGGATGGGGTGAGACGGAAGGGCTGAGTGAGATTTGCAGAAACTCAGTGGTGTTTCCCAAGGTAGGCAGTGCCAGGCGTGACCAGAGGCAGCACAATCAAAACCACAGAAATGGACAGCCTCCTGGCCAAGACAGTTTAGAACACCGCTGGCTAAAGGCACCAGAACACGGGTGTTGGGGGAGGGCCTGGCCACAAAGGGCTCCAGGATGCTCCGCAGGGCCTCTTCCTCCTTCTGTCTCGGAGCCCCTCCCACAGGGCCTGTGAGTCACCAAGGGATCAGGAGGTTGGAAAGGTCATGCTAAGGCTTGGAAAGGTCATGTTAAGGGACCAAATTTGTTAGAAACTCAAATTGTGTTGCAAAGCAGGTCTTTAGGATACACATCTCGGTGCGGGGAGGGGGGCGCGGTTTGTGGGGTGGGGTGGCAGGGGGTGAGAGCCATGAAAACCAGAGGCATGGCTCTCAGCACACTTGGATCAAGGTCTGGGAGGGTCTCGAGCATCCCTGGGACCGCGTGGGAAGGCTTGCTCTCTGTGTTCCCAGCCACAGCAGCTGATGACTCAGCAGCTCCAGCTGGTCAAGTGGAAGGCTCTGTGACAACACTGCCTGTGACGTCGGTGGAGTTACAGAGTCTGTTCTGCTCCTTTCTACCCAGGTGAGCTTGCAGGACTCAGTTTCTGCAGCATGGCCCGCAGGGCTGGTTTCTAGAAAGTCTCACCGTGGGGAGGCTCTGGGTATTCTCGGAGGCCAGTTTTCCTCCAAGGAGGCCGCTTTTCTTCATGGGGGTGAGCAGGTGATCCCTGGGTCTGCTCTTTCCTCTGCTCGTCCTCTCTGCCACCAGCCTTTCTGTCCCACCCCTGGGGCTCCGCAACCTGCGCCACTACCACAGCGGTACCCACAGCCCTGGTGGGGGGCTGTGAGGGAGCCCACTGGTTCAGTCTTTCCGTGCAGCCCCAAACAAGGCAAGAGCTCAATTACAGGGCCATATGGGGGTGCATCACTGAGTGACTCAAGCCTTTTCTAAAGGGACTCCAGACAAAGGTACTTGAGGTGATCTCAGCCTGCAGGTGACTTTCTCCAACCCAATGCCCTTGGCAACCTCTGTGGAAGGAAGACAGGGCACCCCCTCTGCGCCCCCCACCTGAGTTTCCTCACCTGGGAGGGGAAGGGGGAGTAGGGGGCAGGGGAGGGTGGAACCAGGTCAGGGCCCCAGAATCTTTTTTATCAGAAGCATTTCTTTATAATCCCATAGGTACAGGTAAGAAGGGAGCTGATCGGGTGGGTAGGGCAAAGGGATGGAGTTTGCAAATACAAGGGCCAGGGCCCTCGTTCTGTTTTTTGTAGGTCTCACTTTCTAGAAATAGCCAGTAGTCACAGGGTCTCTGCCCCAGGGTACCCTCCTCTGTGAAGTTCCCTGGATGCCCCCTGAGTCTAGGACACTCCTCTATCCTCCCCCTCCCCACTGCTCCCCACTCCTCTGTTACCCGCTGTCCCAAAGTGCTGGGGTTGAGATGTGAGGATTCAGGGGCACTGAGTGGACACACCCCCAGACCTACCTACTGACAGGAACACTTGAAAGAAAACACATCTCGAGGGGCACCTCTAGCCCAGCATCTCCAGTGATGGGAACTGTGTCGTTCATGCTGGGTGGCCGTGTCCATGGTTTCCCAGGACAGGAAGGCACTTGGTGTCTTCAAGTGTGTCCAGCGCCTTCCCAGTTTGACGTAAGACCCCAGGGGTGGGCAAGAGAGGCAGGAGGGCAGAATCAGGGGACACAGAGCCTCCCCATGCAGAGGTGCTGGCCGTGGCCTGACCCTGCCACACCTTCACCGCTTGGGAGCACTGACCCTTCCCACCGGTGCAGAGCCCTAAGGGAGGGGCTCGGGATGCAGGATGAAGCCCGGGCTCAGTTTAAAAGGCAGACACTGGTGCAGACGCAGCCAGTTCAGGGAGCACCCAGGCCAGACTCAGAGAGGTGAGGAGGGGTGGGGCGGGGGACTGGGGGACTGGAAGCCTTTCTAGGGCCTGGTAACACACCTGGGAGCTGAACTTGGTGGCTTAGTCGGGGCTTCCGTTGTTCATGGGGACCCCACCAGGTGGGTGGGTAAAAACCATGGTGGGCAAATGAGGAGCAAGTACATTCCCACAGCCCGGGCCTCGGGGCCGGCTCCACCCTCCGTGGGACCGGACATGGCGCGGCAAAGACACACGGTGATCCTGACCACGGAACGTTTTGCGGTGCCCCAGCTGTCAGCTGCAAGCACCTAAAACCTCCAGTATGTTCTTCAAAAGAAAGGCAGTGTTGAAGTGGTGGGAGGTGTCGGGGGCAGCACGGGGCATGTGCGGCCTGTGGCCTGCGGGCAGGTTCCAGCACCTCCCGGCCCCACCTCATGGCCACACCGCCGTGGGGCTTCCAGGGCAGAAAAACCTCAGCCACAACCAGAAGGATCCCACAACCTCAATTAGGAAAACCCACACCGAAACGAGGCCTGGTAACTGGTTGCCACGGGGATGGCGCAACGTGGCCCCTCCCCACCACACGGAGCCTGAGAGAGGCGAGCCCTCTGCAGTGGCTTGGGGGGTGGGGGGTGCAGGAGGGCAGGGCAGCCGGGGGACAGTCCCTCCCAGGAAACCCTTGTTCCCAAGGACAGCGCGAGGAGTGGGCCACCCTGACCGAAGGCTGTGGCCCTTGAGTGACAGCTGCACTGTTATCAGCTTCTCTGGTGGCTCGGATGGTAAAGAATTCGCCTGCAATGCAGGAGACCAAAGTTTGATCCCTGGGTCTGGAAGATCCCCTGGAGACAGGAATGGCAGTCCATTCCAGTATTCTTGCCTGGAGAATTCCATGGACAGAGGAGCCTAGTGGGTTACAGTCTATGAGGTCGCAAAGAGTCGGACATGACCGAGCGGCTAACACAAACGGCCTCCAGGTCTCTTCACCAGAACATAAGTGGCTGTCACGGCATGTTATCTGAGCCCTGCCGTGCACATGGCCTTCCTTAAGTCACCCAGCGTTTTCTCTGACAAAGGAAGATGCTGCTACCCAACCCGCCCTGCTGTGGGGTTAGAGCCAAGTGCAAGTATCTAGCATACAGCAGGGGCTCACTAAATGCAGCCACTATCAACACCACCACCATTACCACCACTGCCATCATCATCCTCACCATTCATTACCATCCCCACCATCCCCATCGCCCTCCACCAACCCCATCATCAACGTCACCATCATCCCCACTCGCACCGCCATCCCACCACCGCCAACTTCACCATCAATATCCACATTATCCCTACTACCACATCATCATCACCGCCAGCCCCACCACCGCCAACTTCACCATCGACATCCCACCATCCTTACCACCACCACCATCATCATCACCGCCATCACCATTGTGACTTTTGTAAATGAGATAACTGAGGACACAGAACTAGTAAGGGACAGACAGCAGGTCCAAAACCCAGGTCTTAGGACTCGCAAGTTTGGCCATCTCTCTTACCCTACCACAACCCTCCTCAACAACACACACACACACACACACACAACTCCATCAACACGATGTCAGCATCTGTCCAGACACTGACCAGAGGTGCTGTGGGAAAGTCATACAGGAGGGCTACAGGACCTCTCTGAGCTCACTGGCTTCGACTCCCTCCTCCCCTCCAGCCATCCTCTCTTCCTCATGTTCATCGCAAACCCAGCACCATCCCAGTTGAGGACCTTTGCTCTAGCTGGAGAGCTTTTTCTGTAAAGACCTAGCTGAAGTCCCTGGGTCACAGACAATATAATATGTAAACAAATGAACGTGGCTATCATCCAATAAAACTTTATTACAAAAAACAGACAGCAGGCTGGTGACCCCAGGGGTCACGGTTCACCTAAGTTCATCTGCTATTGCTGTTCCCTCTGCCCGGAGCCCCCTCTTTCCTTGGGAGAAAACATCTCCATGTTAGCGCCTTCTTTAGGCTTTTACACAAATATCACTTTCTCCATGAAGCTCACTCTGACCACGTTTTTCTCCTAATAAATAATTCTTCCCTAATGAGTAAAACTAATTACTTTAAAGTGAACAATTCAGGGACATCTACAACATTCATGATGCTGTGCTATAACCACTTGTGGTTAGTTCCAGGGCATTTTCCTCCCTTCAAAGCAATGCCCACTGCTTACTGTTCTAACCCTACAGCCTCTACCCACCCTGCTGCCTGCCTCTCCAGACCCCTCCATCTTTTTATATATAATTTACATTTTTATGATGTGGATCATTTTAAAAATCTTTATTGAATTTGCTACAACATTGCTTCTGTTTTATGTTTTTTGGCCCCAAGGCATGTGATATCTTAGCTCCCCGACCAGGGACTGAACCCTCACCCTCTGTACTGGAAGGTGAAATCATAACCACTGGACCAGCAGAGAAGTACCCCTCTACCTCTCTTTAACTTTGCAGTTTTAATTTCTACTGCATGCATCACCCTGTAACATTCTATATGGCTTACTGCCTGTCTCCAACCCTCCTTCCCCTGGAACGAAGGCTTCGCCAAACAAGGGATCTTTATTTTGTTCCCTACTGTCTCCCAAACACCCAGAGCAGTGCTTTGGCACATAGTAAATACTCGATAACTTGTTGATGAAGAGACTGATAAACAGATGGCGGGGCAGGACCATAAGGGAAGAGAGGGCTTCCAAATGGACTTTAAAACAATAAAACCACATCATACACTGTCATCTTTCCTGAGTTTGCACTTTTCTCCCTGGAAATGGAAGGGGCAGGGTGCACACCGCCTCCCCAGCCCTGCCCCTTGGGTATGCCTCCTCCTATCTTACTGGGTCAGTTATCCTGTCCGGGGACCAAGTGCCCCTTTTCCTGGGGCAGTGAACAAAGAGTAGGGGCTCTCATCAGATAGGCGTGGCTGGACTTCCGGGTCCTCTATCCACCAGGTAGCCACAGGACACCTCCCCAATCTCTCTGAACCACAATTTCCTAATGTGAAAATGAAAGTCACTCAGTCGTATCCGACTCCTTGCGACTCCATGGACTGTAGCCTACCAGGCTACTCCATCCATGGAATTCTCCAGGCAAGAATACTGGAGTGGGTTGCCATGCCCTCCTCCAGGGATCTCCCCAACCCAGGGATCGAACCCAGGTCTCCTATATTGCAGGCATATTCTTTACCATCTGAGCCACCAGGGAAGCCATGTTTCCTAATTGGTGTAATAAAATAAACAAATGCCCTTTGTAAGGCTCAGATTGAGAGTATGATTAGCACAGTGCCACGCACTGGATGGGCAAACACTATTTTCAGCCTTCCTGCTCTCTATCTCGGCTCCCCAAACATCCCCTCCCAGTGGCTTCAGCCCTCTCCCTCTCCTTCTCTGTCTCTTCAGTTTAGTGAACATTTCCTTCAAGAGAAGACAGATCTCCCTGTCCTCTTGCAAACACTAATGACCTCCTTAAAAATGTCCTTTCCAAGGAAAATCATTTTCCAAATGTACTTTCGGGCTTACTATGCTTTTGCCCACACTGGTTTTCACAGTTAAGAAACTTTGGCCACAAAAATTAACTTTTCACTGCAAAAGTAATGCCCATCTCTCAGCAAAGCCCAAATTTGGTCACTTTTGTCTTCACTATGTTTTCCCTGGGTTAAAGAAGAAAAGAAAGTGTGGGGAGATTGAGGAGCAGGAGGGAGGTGAGCTGACCCCTGAGAAAAGCCACTGGCATTGACCGTTGGCCCCTGAAGCACAGCTGTGGCTATTTTGTTAGAGAAATAAACAGGACTGTTTGCTCATGAAAAAAAATGTCCCAATTTTCATAAGATGTTCATAAAAATATTTGCATTTCCCTGTGAGTAATAACTACTTCTGCTGTCCCCAGAATTTTTGCATCATCTACTTAAAAGAAGCTGAACAGACTATTTAGAAAGCCTTCCCAATCAAATCCACCCAGCGACCTAGGCATGTTATGATGTAGCTATGACTGTGCACACGGAAGGGCTGGGAGTCTAAGGTGTAAAGAGACCAGGGAGAGCCAGGCCGCAGCCTGAACCCGACAGCAACATAATCGGCAATTCAATAAATCCACCACAGCAAAGTGGATTTATTTTGCAGATGCAGGAACAAGCCCAGAGAAGCCAAGTATCCAGCCCAGGGTCACACAGCCACTAAGTGGCTAAGCTGGAATTTAACCCAAGAATATCCAGTTCTTAATTCCTGATCCTCGAGACGGACATGAAGATAGTTCAAGGGACAGAAGGGAACTAGGCTGTGAGAAAGCTCCCCCAAGTCTGAGGCCATGGAAGCCCCAAACCAGCACAGCACAGTGGCACCTGTAGAGAGGTTTCCAGGGCAGAGGTGAAATCTCCTAAGCTGGGGTCCAGAAAAGAGTTCTGATTCCCACCAGTCTTCCCCCAAACATGTACTTCCCCCTCTCAGCAGACAGCACCACCACCCAGCCACTTAGGCCAAAAGCCTCAGTGTCACCCCCCATCCCATCCTCTTCATGGCCTCTGCAGTATAATCAGCCTCCATGATGGTCCAGTGATTCTCTTTTTTTTTTTTTGGTCACGCTGTCTGACATGTGGGATCTTGGTTTCCAGACCAGGGATCCAACCTGCGCCTTCTGCAGTGGAAGCACAGAGTCTTAACCACTGGACTGCCAGGGAAGTCCCAGCTCAGGGATTCCTGCCTCCTGGTACTCACAGCCTGTGCAGTCCCCTCTTGCACTGAACCTGTGTAACCAAGGGGACGTAGTGGACACGACAGGACTGTGCCCTCTGCCCTGGGACACTCACTCTGAGGATGGCTATGGAGGGGCTCGTGTGGCCAGGAGCTGAGACTTCCAGGAAACAGGCAGTGTTAATCTGCCAGTCGTGTGCGTGAGCACCTTTGGAAGTGGGTCTTTCAGCCCCAGTCAAGCATTCAGGTGAGGCAGCTTCAGCCAATATCTTGACTGTGACCTGAGACCCAAAGCCAGCACCACCCAGCTGAGTCACTCCCCAATTCCTGACTCACACAAAGGAACTCACTCAATCATGTCCAGCTCTTTGTGACCCCATGGACTGTAGCCTCCCAGGCTCCTCTGTCCATGGGACTTTTCAGGCAAGAGTACTGGAGTGGGTTGCCATTTCCTTCTCCAGGGGATCTTCCTGAACCAGGGATCGAACCCAGATCTACTGCACTGCAGGCAGATGCTTTACCGTCTGAGCCACCAGGGAAGCGTAAAAAGTGTGAGTTAACAAATGCTGGTGGTTGTTCTAAGCTGCTAAGTAACCTTTTACATGGCAACAGCTAACTAACAGTCTTCCACCTGCAACCATCCACCAAGTCGTATAGGTTCTCTTTCCCAATGACATTTTGACTCTGCCATCTCCCTGCCCTTCCACAGTGCACCGATGCCCTGGTCCAGGCCACCACATCTCACAGGATGACCGCAGCAGCCTCCGATGGCCTTCCTGCCTCTCTACCGAGTTCCCATCCAACCCATTGCCCATGTTGCAGCCTAGGTCAGTCCACAAAAGCAAACCACTTCCAGTCTTTCCAATGGCTCCCCATGGTCCTTGGGATAAAACCTGAACTTTTCACCCTGACCCACAAGGCCTGCAGGCTAAAGCCCACCTGTCTCTCTCCCCAGCCTCATCTCCGGGTTCACTTGTACCAGCCGCAATGGGCTGCCTTTGCTTCCAGTTCCTCCCTCCTCTCCCCACTGACTCTGAGTCTGTGTTCCAGCTGTTTCTTCTGCCTGAAACACTCTTCCTATGACTCTTTCTTTGGTTTCCAGCTAAGAGGTCACCTCCTTCAAGAGCCCTTTGCTGATTACTTTGTCTAACAGATACTCCTTATTACATCTTGTTTACCCACTCCCCTTATAAATTATGCATGCATGCATGCTAAGTTGTTTTAGTCGTGTCTGACTCTTTGCACCCTATGGATTGTAGCCCGCTAGGCTCCTCTGTCCAAGGGAGGGTTTCCCAGGCAAGAATACTGGAGTGGGTTACCATGCCCTCCTCCAACTTCCCAACCCAGGGATCGAACCCATGTTTCCTATGTCTCCTGCATGGCAGATGGTTTCTTTACCACTAACACCACCTGGGAAGTCCCTTATAAACTATAATGACCTTAAATTATTTTATTCATTTAGCTTTTAAGTTTGCTTATTGTCACCCACCCCTCCCACCCCTTAGAAGGTTACTCCTCAAAAGCTAGCACCATGATTATACCTAGTGCCTGGCTGAGAAGGTACACAACAAAATGTCTTAAACGGATGAGTCAATGAACCCCATGCTTTAATGTGACCCCAGAAAAAAAAATCCCTATAATTTCAGAGCTTGAAACTCCCATCAAGAAAACCACTAACTCACTTCCTGTGTGGTCCTAGGGAGTCCCTTCCTCTCTCTGGGCCTTAGTTTCTTCAGATGAGGAACTCGGTCCACGAGTTCTCAGGTCCCATGGGTCTTTGTCGTTGACACATGAGCAGTTAAGCCACACTCTGGGGAAGGTAAAAGAACTCCCTTTTTGTGCTGCTGGACAGGACCAGAGGGCCTCACCTTGGGTTTTATGGAACCAGCACATTGTCCTGAAAGATCAACTCAAGACAGCTTCTCTACAGAAAGAACTGCTTTCTTTAGGAAAGGAAAGGAAAGTCGCTCAGTCGTGTCTGACTCTTTGTGACCCCATGGAAGAGCCTACAAGGCTCTTCCTTCCATGGGATTCTCCAGGCAAGAGTACTGGAGTGGGTTGCCATTTCCTTCTCCAGGGGATCTTCCCAACCTGACCTGGGGACTTCCCCAGTGGTCTAGGGGCTAAGAATCTGCCTCGCAATGCAGGGGAGACGGGTTCGATGCCTGGCCTGGGAACTAAGATCCCACATGCCATGGAGCAACTAAGTCCATGCGCTACAATTACTGACCCCGAGCACCACAGCAAGAGTCCAGAGCTGCAACAAAAGATCCTGCACAGGACATGGACACGACCTAGAGGTCCATCAGCAGACGAATGGATAAGAAAGCTGTGGTACATATACACAATGGAATATTACTCAGCTATTAAAAATAATGCATTTGAATCAGTTCTAATGAGGTGGATGAAACTGGAGCCTATTATACAGAGTGAAGTAAGTCAGAAAGAAAAACACCAATACAGTATATTAACGCGTATATATGGAATTTAGAAAGATGGTAACAATGACCCTTAACACATGAGTAGTTAAGGATCTTTAAGGACAACAAAGATCATGGCATCTGGTCCCATCACTTCATGGGAAATAGATGGGGAAACAGTGGAAACAGTGTCAGACTTTACTTTTTGGGGCTCCAAAATCACTGCAGATGGTGACTGCAGCCGTGAAATTAAAAGACCAACCTAGATAGCATGTTGAAAAGCAGAGACATTACTTTGCCAACAAAGGTCAATCTTAGTCAAGGCTATGGTTTTTCCAGTGGTCATGTATGGATGTGAGAGTTGGACTGTGAAGAAAGCTGAACACAGAAGAATTGATGCTTCTGAACTGTCGTGTTGGAGGACTCTTGAGAGTCCCTTAGACTACAAAGAGATCCAACCCGTCCATTCTGAAGGAGATCAGCCCTGGGATTTCTTTGGAAGGACTGATACTGAAGCTGAAACTCCAGTACTTTGGCCACCTCATGCAAAGAGTTGATTCACTGGAAAAGACTCTGATGCTGGGAGGGATTGGGGGCAGGAGGAGAAGGGGACAAGAGAGGATGAGATGGCTGGATGGCATCACCGACTCAATGGATGTGAGTCTGAGTGAACTTCGGGAGTTGGTGATGGACAGGGAGGCCTGGCGTGCTGCAATTCATGGGGTCGCAAAGAGTTGGACATGACTGAGCGACTGAACTGAACTGAACAATGACCCTATATGCAAGACAGCAAAGAGAAACAGTTGTAAAGAAGAGACTTTTGGACTCTGTGGGAGAAGGTGAGGGTGGGATGATTTGAGAGAATATCATTGAAATATATATATTATCATATGTGAAATAGATCATCAGTACAGGTTCAATGCATGAGACAGGGTGCTCAGGGCTGGTGCACTGAGAGGATCCAGAGGGATGGGATGGGGAGGGAGGTGGGAGGGGGGATTCAGGATGGGGAACACATGTACACCCGTGGCTGATTCATGTCAATGTATGGCAAAAACCACCACAATATTGTAAAGTAATTAGCCTCCAAATAAAATAAATAAATTTAAAAAAAAAAGACCCTGCACAACGCAACAAAGACCTGATGCAGCCAAATAATGTATTTTTTAAAATTCCTGACCAAGTAAAGTCCAGGGCTACTTCTACCACAAGCACATGTACCCGAAGATGAACCAGAGCACCTGTGTTCTCTGCAAGGACCTGGCTGTGCTCGTTCAGCCCACAAAGATGTGCTGGGCACCTGATCAAAACTCCACTGTAGGTGATCACTTACAGAAGACCAAAGATGGTGCCTGGGAGATGGAGCATCCCCCTGGGGCTTTTCATAGACAGAGTCTATATGGGTCCCATAACCCTTTCCCTCCTTCCCTTCTCTTCCTAATTCCCATTACACAGCAGAGAAAATGGGGACAAGGTGGTTGGCCTTACAAAGTCTTTCTTTAAAATGCTTCTTTAATTGTAAAATGGCCAAGGAGAGCTGTATTTGGCAGATTAAATTTATACCCCTAGGATTTCAGACTCTAACTTGAATACAGAAAGGAGAGCCTGCTGCAAGGAGATGTGTGAGTAGCACATGATCATTTTAATTTCTTAATGATGCTGTAAGAAATCACTACACATTTAGTGGCTCAAAAATAATGTGAATTTATTATCTGAAAGTTCCGGAAGTTCCAAAAGCTGAAATCAGATTCAGTGAGCTAAAACCAAAGTGTTGGCAAGGCTGATTCCTTCCAGAGGTTCTAGGGGAGACTCTTTCTGATGCATTTTCCGACTCCTAGAGGCTGCCTGCATTGCTCGGCTTGCAGTCCATTCCTGCATCTTAAAAGCCAGCAGTCACTGGTTGAGTGTTTCTCAAGCTGCATCACTCTGGCCTCCTTTTCTGTAGTCAAATCTCCCTCTGCCTCCTTCCTATAAAGATCTTTGTGATTACATTGGGCCCATCAGAATAATCCAGGCAAACCTCCCCATCTCAAGATTCTTTAATTAATTTAATTAACTTAATTAACTAAAAAGTCCCTTTACTGCCAAGGTAACATATTCACAAGTTGCAGGGATTTAAGATGTTGACATCTTTGGGAGCCCTTGTTCAGCCTGCCATAAGCAGTGATTTAAGATCATACATTCCCAGATCAGACTGCCTGGGTTTACATCCCAACTGTGTCCTTTCCTAGCTGTGTGATTCTGGGAAAGTCACTCAACCTCTCTGTGCTTCCACTGACTCATTTGTGACCTCACAGACCCAGGAGTCATGAGCATGTAAAGCAGCTCAATGAGAAAGGGCTGTAATTATTCCCTCCTCTCCACAAGACTCAGAACTAATGGATGCCAGAGCTGGGAGGGGCCTTGGTGATCACATAGCCTGCCCCTCAACGAACAGCTAGGGACTCAGAGGCCCAGAGAGAAGTGAGTCATGTGGCGCACACAGCACTTTCTCAGGCAAAGCCCAGATGCCCTCTAATAACCAACCTGGCACCGAATTTCTGGAAAGAGGGTCCAGCAGGGCAGAGGCCACAACCTGCTGCACCAGCACCCTGCCCTGCACCCAGTAAATGCTGGAGGATGCTGCAGCCAGAAAGTCACAGGGACGGGGTGGGAAGCTCTTCCCTGCAGAACGACAGCAGGAAGCACCTGCAGGTGCGGCGCCTGGCCTGAATCTCACACTCGCAGTTCCCACCCCACCCAGCAGGCTCACAGGGCCAGAATCAGACTCAACACATCTCCCCCCAGGAGAGGTCAGAGGACTAATCTCAGCCAGGGACGACGAGACCCAAGTTCAGGGTCAAGAGAAAGCTCTGGACTAATCAGTCCAGACTGATCAAACATCATTCAGGCCCCTCGCTTCCTTCCTTCTCCACAGGACCTCAGATTGGATGCCTCCCCTCTTTGGGTCTCTGTTTCCGCATCAGAAAAGAGAAGACCAGATCAGTGATCCTCAATCTGCAATCCCTGCTTCCATGGATTTCAGAGGGTTCTGGAAGAGCCGTTCCTGGACACACAGCCGAAGCGCGTGCCCAGCTTGCTTGTCCAGATGTCGAAGTTCACCAGCGTGTGCAGTTCGGGCTGAACAGACGTGTTGGAAGGTGTCTGCGATCAACAAAATGGGGGAAACGGTGACTCACCCCACACAATGGCCGGGTGAGCACGCAAACTCCTCCACAAAAGGAGAGAAGGATCAGCATGGGCCCTTGGCAGAAACTCAACTAGGCTCCATTGCATCTAACCAAAGACGACTGACTCACCCCAGGGGTTCCCCTCCCACAAGGCTAGCTTAGGCAGGCAATGCCGCAGATGGTCCAGTTTCTGCGAACATTTCACTGTCCTCCAGCTGACACTCAGGATTCCCACAAGGCCTTCCTAAGGGCCTTTCCCATGATCTCAGATCAGATCAGATCAGATCAGTCGCTCAGTCGTGTCCGACTCTTTGCGACCCCATGAACCGCAGCACGCCAGGCCTCCCTGTCCATCACCAGCTCCCGGAGGCCACCCAGACTCATACCCATCGAGTCAGTGATGCCATGATCTCAGAGTCCCATGATCTCAGGGGCAGCTAAAAGCAGATATTCAAACAGAGAGGTCCTGGGGTAGCCTGCAGGGCAAAAGCCGGACCTTCACTTTCTTCCTCACTAGGAAAATTTCCTGCCTCAGGGCCTTTGCACATGTAGTATCTTTTTTTTTTATGAAATATTTCAAGTTTATAGAGAGTTAAAACAAATTTTTTTGATGTATATACCCACAGGTTTTGTGAAAATAATTCATTCACCCACTCTCTGTTGACAGTGGCTTATTTCCAAATTTTTACCGTCACAAATAATGCTGCTCTGAGCACTCTGACACACATCACCCCCACCTCCTCCAACAAGTATTCAGATCTCATTCCTCAAACCCGCTCCCCATCAATCCAAAAGTTATGTCTCCATGTTTCTCCTCGATGGCTCCCCAGTCTCTCCATCAAAGCACTTATCGTGATTTATGTTTTTATTAGGTCCCCATCTAAAGGGACAGAGGCCATGTCCCCTTTGCTCTCGAGCGCTCAGTGAGAGCTCGCTGAGCAGACCTCAGTTAGTGTCTGCACTGCAAATGAGTGAGAGAACAAATGAGTGAGTGAGCGAGGTGTCACCCCAGAAGCAGGCTGTGCTGGTCTCCCTTCCACCCAGGACTCTGAGAGATGACCTGGCACATCTTCTGCCTGCCTCTTGCTCTGCCCGCAAATGGATGGGAAGAGGGGCCAAGAATCCCCTGGAGATCTTGGGTTCCTGAAGCTTGAGAGAGCCCTGAGCCCTGAAGCAGGGAGCCCTGGGAGCTGGAGGGTCCGAGGCCCTGGGCCAAGCCCTCAGTGCCAAGCCCAAGGTGAGGTTCAGGAGAACTTCACCTGGGCTTTCCCAGGGCTCCTTGCAGCCAGGCACCTGGTCCTGCCCCACCTCAGCAGGTTTGGGAAACACGCTTCTGCTGGCCATGCCCAGTCGTGAGAAGCCGCTGCTCTGGGACCCCGCTACCTGGGCCAGGGGCTGCCCCCTCCTTCCTGGCATCCCCGTGCTGCTGAAACAGACCAGCCCCCACCTGCCAGGCATACTTGACCTTGGGTCGGGCCATGGGGCAGGGCTGGGCAAGGCATCTTCACTTGCTATCGATCACTTAGGGTCTCTGTTCCCAAAACAAGAGAAAGTGCTGGAAATAGAAAACTGGGTGGCAGCCAAAAACAACATCAACAGTAATAGATGTAACTGGTGTTCCTGAGCAGCCTCTCTGCAGGCTGGCCCCTCTGCATCCTTCCCCCTCTCAACAAGGAGGAGCTGCTGTGACAGAGAAGGACACTGGGGGCGGGGAGCCATCCTCCCCTTGCTCTGGGGGATGTCAGGGCCTTAGCCAAGCAGGCTTCGGGACTAGCCCCTGAAGCAGACTGGACACAGAGGGACAGACAGGCCACGATGCCAAGAACGGTGATATTTTATTTTATTTTACGATATTGTATTTGCCTGTGCTGTGTCTTCGTTGCAAGGCATAGGCTTTCTCTAGTTGTGGCATGCGGGCTTCATTACCCCACTGCAGGTGGGATCTCAGTCCCCCAACCAGGAATCAAACCCGCATTCCAACGACCAGGGAAGTCCTGAACGATGAGCCCCCTGCCAGTCCATCCAGGCCCCCCTGCTGCAGATTTCTGGGCACTCTGTCAGAAGTCCACCCTCCAAGCACGCAGTGCAGACCCCTATTCAATTCCTGGCCACCCACCTCTTTTTAAGTGTGTGGCCTTTGACTAGCTGCGTCCCTTCCGGCCTCCATTTCCTCCTCTGTGAAATGGGCGACTGCTCGCTGGATTGAGGGGGTCAGCTGAGAAAACGCCCAGGAGGCATTCAGTGCTGAATGGATCCTGGCAGCTTCCCAGGTGGCCAAGGGGTGGGGGCGGGGGAAACCATTCTGGTCCTGAACACGCCCCGCCCCCTTCAAGGACCAGGGCACTGAACCCTGGGGATGGGAGTGACAGGAGTAACCACTACACACACACACACACACACTTACACAAGACTGGCTTCGTTCTGAACACAGACGCTGCTGAAGGGCACCCGTGCATCTGCTCCAGCACCACGGAGGGTGCAGGCGATGACTGCCTGGGGTGGAGAGCACCCTAGGGCCCCAGGGGGAGGGTGACAATCATGGGCTGCCCCCTCCTCCCTGAGTTCCCCGCTCTGAGACGCTGGGGTCCTGATGAGAAGCTTGCCTGCCCTCCTGACTCCATCCTTCTGACACACCTGCTTCCTCGGGACACAGCGATTTTCTTTTCATTTTACTCTTCAACTCAGCATTACAGCCTGAATTCTGAGTCTCAAGAGCAGGGCTCAGTCGTGGCCCGGCCAAAAACCCCCAAATCAGAGACTACCTCCTCAAGAGGTGGAGAAAGCTGAAATGCCGTGGGCACTGCTGTCTCCTCCCGCTGATCCTGACTGTGAGGTGTCAGCCTCCCCATTTCAGAGCTGAGAAGACTGAGGCTCAGAGCCCTGCTGTGTGGTACACAGGCAGGAACGGGAGACGTGGGATTGCAGCCCAGGCCTCTCGGCCTTTCAAAGACAAATGCCTCAGCTGAGGCCAGCATAGTCCGAGAGGAACAGAACTTGAGCCACACTTAAACTGCCTGGGAACCACATTGAATGAGGAAAAAGAAATAAGCGAAATAAATTTTGGTAACATTTCACATTTAACTCGTGTATCAAATATCGTTCAACACATAATCAGTATAAAAAATATTAAAGAGACACTTGACTTTTTTTGGTCATACTTCGTCTCTGAAATAGTATATACTCAGCGCACATCCCAGTTCAGACTGGCCACATTTCAGGAGCTCCGTGGCCATAAATAGTGAGTGGCTATCAGCTTGGACAGTGCAGGTCCAAAGGAACAGAGAAGCAGCAAAGACCAGGGGTGGCCTGTCCATTCATACACACGTTCATTCACTCACTCAATCTACCAACCAGTATTTACTGGGTACTTACAAGGGGCCAGGTGGGGTCGTACAATGTGAATGAGGAGGAGGCAAGCCCCACCCCCATGGGTTTCCACTGCAGAGCTGGGGGACATGGAGAGGGTGGCAGTCAGGAAAGTCACACGCCACTGGCTCAGTCCAGGGTCCTGTCCCCAGGATGACACGCTTGGACAGTCACCTGCCAGGCCAGGGCCCCTGAACTGAAGGTTTGGGACATGTGGGCACATAACACCTCCTTTTCAGGACATCAGAATAACAAGCCCTCCCCACTCCCGGCTACAGCATAATTGGCCCAATAACCACCGGCATGACTTTCATCCTCAGACCCTGAGGGAGCCCTTCGGATTCGTCCAAACTTGATGGAGGAGCTTTGCTCTCCACCCACCACCAAGAACGGGCAGAGGCAGATCAAGTGGAAACTGGTCAGGCGTGCCCCCATGGGTGCCAGGGTAGCGGCGGGCAGGGCTGGGGCAGCTGCGGTGACCACCCCCAGAAGACAGAGCTGACAGCGCTCCTTCCGGGAACAAAGGTCTCCCGGACCTGCAACTCCCACCGGGCCTGAACCCCACAGAAGCCCTCTAAGGAAGGAAGGGAAGGAAGAAGAAAGGGAGGGGAAGGTGGCAGGGAGGGACTGCCCTTTCTGCAAACTCCCCTGCAGGGGTTCTCTGGCACGCCCACCCTAGACAGGGACATGGAGCCGGCCCTCACAGCACACAACGGGTGAGGGACAGCATGGTCCACCAGCGACAGGGTTGGATGTTGGCAACAGACTGAATACCAAGAGTCTGCTCACTGATGGCCTGTCAGTGAGCTTGGCCTCTAACTGCCTAGGTGACCTTGGACCAAACCCTCTGAACCATGGTCTCTGCATCTACAAAATGGGAATAAGATTGTCTATTCTGCTGCTTGGGGTTGCAAGGAATAAGTGAGAAAATGCACGTATGGCTCTTGGCACAGGGCAGAGTGAGCATTCAATCAGTAATAGCTCTCACTGTTGTCCCGAAGTTGTCACTGGGGCTGTCGACCACAGCCCCCGGCCACATCCTGCTCACTGGCCCATCAGCCAGGTTGCCCCGGGCTGCCTCTCGGGCATTAAATCCTAAATTTACCAACTTCCCCAGACTCCAGGTAACATGACGCTGTCCAGCCTTCCAGACCCAGAAAAGCAGGTGGAGTCAACCCCTCCAGGTATGCTAATAGGTGCCCACGAGAGCCAGGTACCACGTGGCACTTGAGGGTAAGTAAGGACTCTGTCGGGGAGGGGACACTGCAGACTATTCAACTGAGGAGGTGAACGAATCGGAGGAGCCCTACCGAGTCCCAAACCCAGGAGACACCCCACTCTTTACTCCTCCCGCCCCCTGTGCTTATATTCCACTCTGGGTCCATGCCCACGTGTGGTTTCTACAGCAAAACACAGGTCTGTCCCCTCTCTGTCTCCACAACTGCCACTTTGGGCCGGGCCAGCATCTGCTCTGTCCCCGGACAGGAGGGACCAGCCGCCCTCCGGCTCTCCCACCTCCGTTCTCACTGCTCCGAACCATCTCCACCCAGCAGCTTGAGCATCCAAACCGAAGCGTGGCATTCTCTCATGCAGTCCTCCAGAGACTTACAACGAGCTTGGAATATTATCCAAAGCCCCGCACATGACTAGCCCCTGCCTGCCTCTCACTGCGGGCCCCACGGTCCACACCCTCCTCTAGGCATCCTGACCTCATCCAATTCCCACGTAGGCTTTGCAGTTGGTCCACCTCCGGGCCTTTGCTCCAGCTGTGCCAGCTTCCTGACCACCCTATGCGGGCCCCTTTCTGACACCCTTGAGTCACATGACCCCCGTAGAGGCTGCTTGGGTTCCCACCTACAGTAACACCTCTACCCGCGGAGTTGGCCTCCTTCTCTCATCTGGTCCTGCTTTATCTCACTGACTCCACAGTTCTCATCACTATCGGGAATTACCCCTGTTTACGCGTTTATAGATTATTTCTATCTGACATGATCGCGTTTGCTTCCTGGTTTACTCCCGGTCACCACCCTGACCCAAAGGCAGGGATGGCATCTGCCTTGGTCACGGCCGACCCTCGGAGTCCAGAACAATGGCGGACACACAGCCCTCAGTGAATGCCTGTGATTGTCTTCCAAGTCACTGAACAGCCATGGGCCAGAGGCCCCCTCCGGTAAACGCCACTGACTCTGAGGGGGAGGGGGACCAGGTAGGAGGAAGGGAGCAGACGCCGGTGCCACCAGAGCAACCTTTGCCCCAGTGACCGAGTCCTCAAGCAGCAACGGGGCAGGTGGGGCGTTGTCACCCTGGCGACAGTTGGCTCCTGCAGAGGCCTTGGCGGGGGCCCCAGGGAACCCCTGGCTTCCGTGTGGAAGGAGCCCCGAAGGCCCCGCCCCCTCCTCAGGCTCCTAGTTCCCAGTCTCTGCTCAGACACCTGGACCAACATGCTTTCTGGCCCTAAGAAGTATTTACATTTTGATTAAGTCTGGTTTTAAACCACCAGGTAGGCTGGCCTGAGGCCTTGGCACCCCAGCCAGTCCTGCTGTAGTAAGACTGTGCTGGGGAGGACAGGTAGAAAGGATGGGACGGAGAGGGGGCTCACTCATACCCCCAGGAACCTCCTAACCCCACTCTCTGCCCTAAACTCCCTGCCAGACAGAGGGAACTGCTGACTTTGTGAACAGTATCGGTAAGCCGTGTGGGGAGCCCCAAAGTCCTGCCTGGGAAATAAACACTCAGGGTGAGGAACAGGGGTGCCCCACCCAAGCCAGGCCCCCAGGACAGTGGCCCTCGGACTGCCCTGCCCCTGACCAGGGCCTCCCTCCTGCCAGGTGGTACCTCACCCAGGAAGCAGGAAGTGAGTCTATTCCAAACTGGGGACTTGAGCAGGGCACATTTTTATCCTGTTGGATGTACTCTGAGGACTCCAGGAACAACCAACCATTGTGAGACCTCGGGAGGCTGGGAGAGAGTCCAGTTACTTATTTACAACCTTCAAGTCTCCTTCAAACTATGATGTTGGGAGCAGCAAGTGACGCCCTAAAGGAATGGGGACTCCTGGATTCAACATATCCACTGGGCAAGAAGTGGTCCCCACACCCACTCCCCTCCACCCCACCTGCAAAGGGAAAAAGGTCCAGAAACTAAGAAATGCTTCCAAAAGGTGATTTCCTTCATTTCGGGCCCCTTTCAAAGGAAATCAAGCTTCCTTACCAGAAAGCAGGATTCTGTTTGTTCCACCCAGAGCTGCAATGGCAAAAAGATTTTAAGCCTATGAGCTCCAAACAGATGGCAATGACTGCCTGGAGTCCAGGACTCAAGACAGGATTCAGGCTCAGTGGACAGGAGTGGGGCAATTGATTAGCAATGTCTGCCACTGGCAGGAGGAGGGGAATAATGCTATGCATGCTCTGTGCGTGTTTGCAGTTTAGGGCTTAGATTTTAGCAAAATCAGCAGTGGGAATTCAGAAAACCAGGGATTCAATTGGTAAGAAAGCATGGTCAAAGTAACAACAACAACAACAAAAAGCAGAAGCTTTTGGAGAACCAAAGAACAAGCCTGTGGCAATTTCTTGGGCAAAGGGACAAATCACTTCCAGAAAGATCAGGCCACTTCCGAGGCAGCTGTCAGATGGGACATGTCCCAGAACCACCCCATCAGAACTGTCAACCACGGTCCTCTCTCAGTTCCTCAGATAGACTCAATTCCAGACTTCTCACGAGACAGCGCATGTTTGACCTTTAAGGGCACAGAAATAAATACCCAGAGTTATAAACAGGGTTTGCTGCCGCTGTGGGGAGGTGATGGTGTGTATGTTGTCATGGGAAGGTCTCCTTGATGACAGGCATCCGTTTAAAATCAGGGGGAATAAACTGTAATGGAAATTCTGGTTTATTTATCCAGCTATATGTAACCATATCACTTCGCTGTACACTGGAAACTAATACAACACTGCAAATCAACTCTACTTCAGTTAAAAAAAAATACTTATTGAATGCTTTCTCTATCCTTATTGGGTTGTTATATTAAAATGGCCAAGTTAACTAAAAAAAAAAAAAAAAAAAGGTTTGGGAAAGGAGGAGCTGGAGCACAGAATGTTCCATCAGTTAGGCTTCCCCTGGGCAGGGCCATGCAGGACTGGGGTTTACAGCAGGAGAATGTGACAAGCCGCCTAGCAGAGCACCATGGGCATGTTTTCAGGACAAAGGAGGCACCTCTGCCTGTACCGTTCTATCTCAACAGAGGACAAAGGAAAAGGCTCCCAGCATGATTGCCTGAGGCATCTTACCAGGGGGCCAAAACCTGCTGGGGTTGCTAGCTGGGTCCCCAGTGTGAGAACTAACGGTTTGAGAACCACGGCTAAGGAAAGCCTTATACGAGAGCAAGCAGGATAATTATAGGGTTGGGAGGAGGGTGAGTTCAAAGTGGCCACATCCCTCAGCCGGCAGTCCCAGGGTGACTTCCAGGGAATGCAAGTTATTTCCCAGAGGAGCCAAGGAGACAGTGTCCCTTTCTACAGAACAAAAGGAGACCTGGAAAGGAACTTCTGTTGCACATGAAACTGGAGGGGAAGGTTCCAGAACATGCTCCACTAACTAGGAGGAGAATGCTCAGTGATGTGGGGTCTAGGGTGTGGAGATCCATGAGACAGCCCCCCCAACCTGCGTACTTCACAAGGCTGTCAAATGCATGGGGACCACGGAAGACCGTGAGAAGATGCCAACTGCCAGTGCCGGCAACCACGTGACTGAACCTCGAATGCAGTGAGTGGTGAGTCCAGGAGGCCAGACCCAAACAAGAGGTAGCATGTGATTCTGTGCATCCAGAGTTCGAAGGTGGGCAAAATCAACCCCAGGTGTTAGCAGCACCTTGGAGCAAGTAGACACTGGAGGGGGCTCCAGGGGGCTTCTAGGGCGTTGGCTCTGTGATGTGCACGCTTTGCAAAACTCCATCCAGCAGTGCACTGATTGTTTCTGCCTTTTCTACATGAATAGTGAAGTTAGTGAAAGTCACTCAGTCATCTCCGACTGTTTGCAACCCCATGGACAGTCCATGGAATTCTCCAGGCCAGAATACTGCAGTGAGTAGCCTTTCCCTTCTCCAGGGGATCTTCCCAACCCAGGGATTGAACCCAGGTCTTCCACATTGCAGGTGGATTCTTTACCAGCTGAGCCACAAGCGAAGTCCAAGAGTACTGAAGTGGGTAACCTATCCCTCTCCAGAGGATCTTCCTGACCCAGGATTCAAACCAGGGTCTCCTGCTTTGCAAGCAGATTCTTTAGCAACTAAGTTATTACCTCAATAAAAAGTTTACCAACCCCCCCAACAAAAAAACTGTCTGAAAGTCTTTTGCAAACTTCTAGGTCACAATATTAATATAAGGGAGAGTGTTCTAAAACACAAGTGCTATCAATCTTCTAGACATGAGAGCCAGGTGAGACAATTTCCCGAAGTTCCAGTTCACCCAATGAGACAATGATAGTGTTGGAGAGATATCAGATGGGAGGAGGCCAGCGGTGTGGTCAGGACGGGACAAGAAACAGGGTGAACAGAGCACAAGCCTGGAGGTGGCTCCTCCACTCACCAGGACTGTGAGCTGAGTAAGAAATCCCAGCTCTCTGCTTTGATGACTCTCACTAGGGTGGTGGTGTTCAGTCGCTCAGTTGTGTCCAACTCTTTGCGACCCCATGGACCGCAGCACGCTATGCTTCCTTGTCCTTCATTATCTCCTGAGTTTGCTCAAACTCATGTCCATCAAGTCAGTGATGCTATCCAACCATCTCATCCCCCGTTTCCCCCTGTTCCTCCTGCCCTCAATCTTTCCCACCATCAGAGTCTTTTCCAGTGAGTAGGCTTTTTGCATTAGGTGGCCAAAGTATTGGAGCTTCAGCTTCAGCATCAGTCCTTCCAATGAATATTCAGGGTTGATTTCCTTTAGGATTGACTTACACTAGGGTGTAAGCTCCCAGACATAGGACTTTGATTTATTTGGCACCTGGAATCATATCTGGTACATAGGGTGAGCTCAATAATCTTGATGAATGAGTAAGGGAACAAAGGAGCAAACAATACTGATCCCAGACCTGCACTGTGAGGACCCAACAAGACATCACAGGTACGGTGCTAAGCAGAGCTTAGCTTGCACGTCAAGCAGTAAATGCTGGATAAACATCAGCTGGCGTCCAAACCTGGGTCTGTGCAATGTTCTCCCACCACCATAGAGGCATCTCTCCCAGACCTAGGTGCCCTTCTTTCCCCACTAAGGAAGGGTCAGGAGCAAGTGCAAATGCATCTTCTCAAACGATAAGGCCTGAGTCCCAGTCCCCTCCCCACCCCCATTCTGCCGCTCCCCAGCCCTGTAAAGTGAAAGGAGGGTGTGAAAATACTGCAGCTTCCAGACCCCAGGGGATTAGCAGGTGACTGTCAAGCATCTAAAAAGACAGAGTGCTCTCCTTATTACTAAACCAAAATAGATGCATCTCACTCCCTCCAACCAAAGGTGTCAATTTCAGGTTTAACATAACAATAGTCTTGTTCCCACTCCCTGACTTGGTACCACCCTGCAGAGACATTTAGAGTGAGGGATAGGGCTGCACCTGCATCAGAGTTTCTAGGTACCATCCACTCCCATCTACTGCACCACCAGAGGCAGTAAGGCACCGGCATGGCAGTAAGAAGCCTGCCTTGTGCCTGGAACTGGGCAGGTTGACATAAACTGATTGCCACCAATCATCAAGAGTCACCAGCGTGACAGCTACATGGGCAGTGCTCCAGGAGGGCAAGAGGTGGACAGGAACGTGCTCTGATTCTTTGCGACCCTATGGACTGTAGCCCACCAGGCTCCTCTGTCCATGGGATCATCCAGGCAAGAATACTGGAGTGGGTTGCCATTCCCATCTCTAGGGGATCTTTCCAACCCAGGGATTGAAGTCCCATCTCCAGCATCTGGACAGGAACAGAAGCCCCTTAATGCCCAGAGCATTTTCTGTGTACCCTGCTATTATTCCACTGAAGGCAAACCTTGCCTTGGAACTTTACAACTACCCCATGGGACAGCAGCATCTGTCAGTTATTAATAAATAATACAGCAGCATGGCCATAAGAAAGCAGACCAGATCACACATCAGGAGCCCAGGTTCAGGCTGAATATGCCTCTGTATAACTCTCCAGGCCTCTACTGTCTCATCTGTTAAACGAGAGAGAAAAATACTTCCCCCGCCTTGCTCACAAGACTCAAAGAACAGTGTAAGCGAGTCCCACACTCAGGCTCTTGACCTTAAACTACAAGTGATACATACTTTGTTTAGGCTTTAGTTTCTTTATCTATAAAATGAGACAGTTCTTGTCCAAAAGGCTGCCAGAAAGATGACACGGGCTGACGCCCCTTGGCACTTGGTGCAGGGCTGACCCGGAGCTAGAGCTCAGTGTCACCGGGATTAAGTTATTAAAGGCACTTTGTCAACCAGCCAGTCAGTATGACTGGAGAGCCCCACCTTGTCCGGACTGGCAAAAGGCATCCCTGAGTTGTGTACCACTTCAAATGTACATATCCTCTAAGGGCAAAAACTGAGTTTGGGGCTTATTTTTTTTTTAGAATTCTCTGAAAGACCCCCAAAATAGCCACCCGCCTGAGGCAGGGACCCAGAAACAATGAGCGGATGAGCACCAAGCGAAGGCACCAGGAGATCGTGAAGGCCGAGAAGGAGGACTGAGAAGGCAGTTCCTTCCTGGCTCCAGGAAGCAGCTCTGCGCCCACCAGCGCCCACGGCAGCCGTGGCCACGCCCTCCAGCGCCGGTCTTGCCGGCGGGATCCACCCACTTCCCACCCACCCACAACCGAAGAAATGACCCCAAGAGGAGCCTGGGCCCACCTGCCTGCTTCCCCAAGGATGCCAGACTGAACCACTACCTCCGTGTGTCGCTAAAAGGGCAACAGAGATTTCAGTTTCCTGCTGAGTTGTGTCACTTTGGAAACCCAAGGATCCCTCCTTTGTTTTTGCGGATGCCAGATTGCAGAAAGTAGAACAGAGTAAGCTACAAAAAACTTGAAGGTCGTGGAGAGAAATACCGCCCCCGCGAATGATTCCCCACCCTGTCATTGCCCACTTGCCATCACCTGCCTACAGCTGGTTCTGGGGGCCTCTATTGTGTGTTTCCACTGCCTAAGACTCCTCTTACCCCCAACCTAATGTCTACTCACCCCTCCAGGGCCAACAAGGCTCACTTTTGTGCAGATTTCTCTTATTACTTGCCAAAGGGACCACCCCTCCCATCCTCTGCTTCCCAGTCTATCCTAGGCTCATTTACTGAATAAACAGGCTTCCATCTGTGACTGCACTGGGCTTGCGACTGGAAATACAGGGATGAAAGCACCTCGCCCCTGCTTTCAGGGGCCCAGTCCAGAAGACAAGAAAGGCCAGGAAACAGATGATTATGGCCAACCTGGGGGACTATAGAACCCATATGAACAGAAGGCTGTAGGACCAAAGGAGTGGAAAACCGAACCCAGGGAATCTAGTTAGTTAGTGTTAGTCATTAAGTCATGTCCGACTCTTTGCAACCCCATGGATTGTAGCCTGCCAGGTTCCTCTGTCCATGGGTTGCTCCAGACAAGGATACTGGAATGGGTTGCCATTCCCTTTTCCAGGGGATCTTCCTGACCCAGGGATTGAACCCGGCTCTCCTGCATTGCAGGCAGATTCTTTACCACTGAGTCACCAGGGAAGCCCCAATCTAGAAGTTTCTCCAAAGGAGGGATGCTTCATCATGACTTGAAAGGACAAGAAAATGTCCTCCAAACAGAGGTGGGTGAGAGGGCATTCCAGGCAGAGGCTTCAGAGGGTCGGGGGTCATTGGGAATGGCTGGATCGTAAGTGTCTGGGAAGGGACAGGAGTTTGGGGGGAGAAGATGGAGCCAGTTTGTGGGAGGAAAACCATGATTGGATGGAAGTTTTAGAGTCACCATGCTGTTAGCAAGACCAGGAGGTATTGGGTTGACCAAAACATTCGTTCAGGTTTTTCCATAAGATGCTGCAGAAAAATCCACATGAACTTTTTGGCCAACTCAGTATTTTGGGGGCCACTGCAAGAGTCCAGGCAAGAGAAGGAATGAGACTCTGAACCAGGATAGTGGCAGCAGAGGTGGGAGCCAAGGACGGAGGTGACAAGAGGGAGCCAAACGTGGAGAGACTGGGACAGAAGCATCTTCCAGAAGCAGCTCAGCACTTGGGAGTGCCTGTGCTTCAACCACCCCTGCTAAGCAAGTGCTCCTTTCCTGCGGCGGCCAGTTTTTCTACTTCTCTTGAGCACAGAGTAGCCTCCCAAGTGATAAGTACTGGGCTTCCCAGGTGGTGGAGTAATAAAGAATCCACCTACCAATGCAGGAGACGCAAGAGATGAAGCTTTGATCCCGGAGTCAGGAAGATCCCCTGGAATAGGAAATGGCAACCCATGCCAGGATTCTTGCCTGGACAGAGGAACCTGGCAGGCTACAGACCATGGGGTCTCAAAGAGTCGAACATGACTGAGCACACACACACACGCATGTTGAACTAAAAGTTTTAAATCCTAGAAGGATCCCTGAAACGTAGGTATTTGACATGCCAGACCCTGATTGGAGAGGAACAAAGAACACGGTTGCACAAACTGATAGAAACAAGAGAACCATACCCCAATCAGGCCAACGACGGCTCCGCTAAAGCGTAATGAAACTGCTTCCAGGAAGTCAATAGATAGGTCCTGGATCGTGGGGAGACTCGGGCACAGAGGACATCTGGCACAAAGACCAAGACACAGGGAAATTACTCTCTTCCCGGCCTCTGCTCATCACTGTCTGGGAGGCTGTGTGACTACGGTCAAGTCACCAACCCTCTCTGGGCTTCAGAGCCTATATACGGGATCTTCCCAACCCAGGAATCAAGCCCCATTTTCTTACAATGCAGGCAGATTCTTTACCATCTGAGCCACTAGGGAAGCCCACGAACACTGGAGTGGGTAGCCTATCCTTTCTCCAGGGGAATCTTCCTGACCCAGGAGTCAAACCGGAGTCTCCTGCACTGCAGGCAGATTCTTTACCAGCTGAGCTAGCAGGGGAAGCCCAGATGAGAATTCAGAGGCTACAACTATGCCCACAGGCCGCTGCCATCCTTGACTCCTACAGCGGGAGGGAGAGCAGGCCAGGCCCCACCTCCCACTCTGTCCCACACTCTGCCCAGAATACCCGCTGCTCAAAGCAAAGACATTAAGCACTTCCTGCTGTCCAGGGAGATGCCCATTTACAGCTCTCCGTGAGTGGGTCCAGTCTTAGGTCTTCAGAAGCAGAGGAAAAGGTGCTCAGAAATCCTTGATCACAAGGTCGAAAATAGCTACAGGCTCAATTTTCAGGAACCTCTCAGAATCTTTGAGTAAGGACCATATATACACGTGGTTCTGGGCAGAAAATAGCTCCCAGGAGCCCTCACAGCACCAAAAAACAAAAACGAAGAAACAAAACAACCTTACTCTCCCTATCCCTCAAACCTTTTTTTTTTTTAATGAAAAAATTCTTTAAAAATGACAGTTCTGCAAAGAAAATATGCTCCCCTACCATATTTTCTCATGCAGTTAAAAATACAAGTGTTGTAGAGAAAAAAGTTTTGTTTGAGGTCAGAAGGGGGGAAAGGCATGTTTTTTTGAAATCTTGGAAAATAAACAGACTCAGCCCTCATCTGCCGGCTCTCTGGGAATGTGACCCAAAGTGCTGCTGGGGGGTCGGAGAGCTGTTTAAAAGAAAGTTCAAGGGCACGTTGGAGGCTGGGGATTAGTAGCTCGGACATTGCATCTCCCTCTCCAGAGGAGAAGCTGCATGAAGGGGTGAGACGGTGGGGAAAAAAGGGCCCCATGGGGCAGGTCTGCATCTGACTGGGCCAGACTGTGGGGACACACTACAGGCAGGCAGGAGCAGTGACACCAGTTAGGGGTGGTGGAGATGCTGTCCGCTTGGGGGCCAGGGTCACACTGGGTGGTCCCTTGGTCTGACCCATCCACTCTCAGCCGTGGCTCAAGAACCCACAATAAAGCCGGCTCCGGGGAGTCAGGAAGCAGGGCTCGGCAGTGACTCGTGCACTGGATGCGTATTTAGTAAGCACCTACTGTGTGCTTAGACCAAGCAACTGGACACTGCAGCTACAACCAACAAGACAAGGCCCTGGCCTGCATGGAGCTTATATCTGGGTGCACAGAGCCCCTCCACTCTCTCCTCCCCACTCCCCACTCTGTGAGCCTCCTGACAAACCTGGTGGGCCCTGATGTGTGCCAAGCCCCCACCAACAAGGACTGGAGTGGGCCACACCCCTGGGCTCAAGGCTCATAAACTCCTGGCGGTGGGGTAGTCAGGGTGGGAGGAGAACGACCCGGCACCTGGGGTGGTATGTGGGCAGCCAGAGAGATGTGCCCGTGTAGGAGCTGGACATCTCCTGCCCCCCGCAGCTCTGAGCTAACCCTGGGACCAAGAAACGGAGGCACGGGCTCCATTCCCAAATGTGAGAACCGCCCAGCCCAGAGAGGGGGAACAGAAAGCCAAGGATTTGGACGCACGGGGAGCAGCAGCGCTCCAAGCAGGACTCTGGAACCGGCCAAGGCCCAGTTTGGACCTGAGGCGCGTCGTTCACGAGCTGTGTCTACCTGGAGAGCCACTTCGCCTCTCTGAGCCTGACTCCTCTACGGTTGGCAGAGCCAACCTCCCAGAGACCAGCTTGCCACTGGCCCCTGAGAATGCAGAGAACGACCTCCCTCCTGCCTGGACTTTACAGAGGTGTGAACAGCAGTGTAAGAGGCAGGGCAGGTGGCCATGGATTTTGCCAGAGAAAGTCCAACACGTTTTAAAAGACACAATGTCACCTGAGCTAAGTCTGAGATAGGAATACAATTTCTACAAGAAGAAAAAGAGGAGGTATTCGAAGCCCAGAGGAAACAGGCATTTTTATCCCCCCTGGGGGCCTTCTAATGACATTTCTAAGTCATGAAATGAAAGATTTGCGATGAAGAGAAAAAGTAAAAATGGTAATAATAATACACAACATTTAAAAAAAAAAGATTTGCAACGAATTATGACTAGATGGATGGATGTAGCTTTTCGTTCCTTCCTTCCCCTCCTTCCTGCTCTTCAACATAAATTTATTGAGCACTTACTATGTGCTGCAGAAGGAACAGATTGGTGAGTGAGACAGACATGGATGTCTCTGAGGGTCAGAGTTGACATCTGACCCTCACAACCACCCAGAGTTGATTTGGTCAAGCTGAGAAGCTTGAATTACAAACAGCAGAAACAGATCAAAGGAAACTCCATCAGCCTTCACCACCCCGCCCCCCAACTCCCCACCTCCCCACTTTTCCCACCGAAACCACCACACCCAGACAAGGGAATCAGTGACCAACTACATGGAGGGCTAAAATAATCAGAGACAACCGACTTTCCGGCTCCCCTGAAACTCCCCAGCTCCTCCTGTAAATAATCATTTAGACTGCAGAACAACCTTTTCCCTTCAAATTATAGCAAGTGGAAAAACAGAGTCCACAGAGGCCCGCAAACTCCTGGGAGGGTTGATCTTCCTCTTGTGGTTTAAGGAAGGTTGAGGGGGCCACAGAGGCCCCAGGTCGGAGTCCCCACCGAACCATCAGACCTGGCTGAAATGCCAATCACAGGCCGTGGCGAGCAAGTAAAGGCAAAACGCCTAATATACAAACATACTCTTTTTCCCAAGAGGGCAGATTTTACTTCAAAAGATTTAAAGCACGCGGGGAAGTTGATTAATCAAAGAAATGTATTCACCCAGATTAACTCAGCCTGAAGACTTCAAAATCGCCCTGATGAAATACTAAGGATGGTTGAACTGGCTGAAGGGTACCGGGGCTTCATCATACCATCCTCTCTGTGTCTGAGTACATGAGAAATTTTTCAAAATGAAAAGTTTTAAAAAGACGGCTGAAAGAACAACACTATACCTTAAGGCTATAGGATAAATAAAAATAAAATATTCACAGTACAGTTAATAAATATAATAAGCCCCCCAAATGGAAATTCCCTGGTGGCCTGGGGTTAGGACTCTGCGCTTTCACTGTTAGGGCCTCAGATTCAGTCCCTGAATGGGGAAGTAAGATCCCACAAGCCATGGAGTAAAAATAAAATAAAAAATACACACACACACAGGACAACTGGATTTCTGGGGTTTTTTGCTCTATAAGCTACTTCTACCTGCACAGCATCTAATTTGAACTGTAAAATAGGTATCATTAGTCCCATTTTGCAGACAGGACAGTCTTGCCCGAGCGCTTTCTGCCAAGAAGCCTAGGTAAGAACTCGAAGGCGGGAGGAGAAGGGGACGGCAGAGGATGAGGTGGTTGGATGGCATCACCGACTCAAAGGACACGAGTTTGAGTAAACTCTGGGAGTTGGTGATGGACAAGGAGGCCTGGCGTGCTGCAGTCCATGGGGTTGCAAAGAGTCAGACATGACTGAGCAACTGAACTGAACTGAAGAACTTGAACTGGGCCCCAGGGCCTGTTCTGATGGCCTTCATCCCTGGCTCTGGCCCAGCCCTAGCAGCTCTGGGCTCCTCTATTTCTGCCTCAGGGCATGTGGCCTTATCAGTCAGTTGCTATTTTTTTCATGTTAAAATATTTTGCCCACCCCTACTCCTTTTCCCAGGCCCCCTCATCCTATTCCTGCATCACAGGGCAGGATTTTAAGAACTGAGCCATGCCCCCACCCCAAGCCACGGGCGACTATCTATTCAGTCGCCCACAGGGCTTCTCAGTCCAGCATCCATCTTCCCAGCTGGACCTTGGGGTCAAACTCTTACTGGGCTAGTGGATGGTCCTCAGTATAAAGTGCTTCCAGTGGCCAGGAGATGGTGAAGGACAGGGAAGCCTGGTGTGCTGCAGTCCACGGGATCACAAAGATTCGGACACGACTGAGCGACTGAACAACAATAAAAGTGGCGGAAGTCAAGTCATCACATCAGAGCTTCCCAAGGCCAGCCTGAAACATTCCAGCCCCGACGATCTTTACAGAAACCTTTTCTGGGCGGGAGACTGGCCACAGATTGATCTCTGCCGGGAGCCATAAACTAAGACCCGGGGTGTGCGGCGGGGGGTGGCGGGGGTGTGTGTGCAGTGAGTGGGTGGGTGGAGAGGCTGGCTCAAGAAGACCTTTTCTCCCCACCCACCTTCCTCTCACTGCATCTTCAGACCATCCAGGAAACATTTTAAGGGCCAGTCTTAACCCCTTTCATTCAAGGCCCATTTGAGAAAACACTAGTGCATTACTGTCCCAGCTCCTGCTCACCCACCCTCCCCCTCACAGGGCCTGTAATTTCTAGTCTCCCGGCCTACAGGTCACTTCCAAGCCCGAGGGGCCCTAAGTGCGTCAGCCAGAGCTGACCCCATGATGTATGCGTTTGATGACTTCACTCCTGACACCAGCCTGTAGACATCCTCTATTTGTATACTCAGAAATTCTGTTATGTCTGAAACCTCATAACCTTTCGCGAAGAACACATCGTACCTGTTCTGAGCTCTGGGGAGTTTTGCAACGGCCCTCGGCCAAAAGCAACACGGCTCAGAGCCAGATCCCCATGCAGACGAGCAAAGCCTCTGCGCAGCGTGGGGCTAGGAGCTCAGGGTGTCTGCCCTCCTCACAGCCCTGCCCAGGCCCCGTCCCAGACAGCAGGAGAGATGCTCCATCTTCAGGGACAGCCCCGAGGGGGACATCCTCTTTCGAGGCCGCAGCTTTTGCCTGGCACACATAACTGGGGAGATCTAGCAGGCGCCTTCTAGAACAGAGCACACACGCTCAGGCCTGCCATGCCCTCTCTGTTACTCCCTTTGACCACTTCCTCACACTTCCTCAGCTCCAGATGACAACAACTCCCAATATTCATTCACTGACCAGCAGAGCGATCCAGAGCTACAATGCCCAACACAGAAACCACCAGAGGCAGGCAGCTCCTGAGCACCCAAGATGCGGCTGCTCCAAACTCAGACCTTAAAATACATATTGGATTTTGAACACTCAGCATGAATCAAATCTGCCAGATATCTTACTAGGAATATTTATACAGATGACATGCTAACACTAATCTTGTGCATATAGTGGACTGAATAAAATATTAAAGTAATCTCAGATGTTTCCCTCTTACTTTTTTTTCTTTTACCTTTTTTTAATGGGACTAGACATTTTCAGTTTTACAGGAGGCTCACATGAATTTCCTACTGGCCGGCGCTGGTCTAGACAGTGACTGTGAGCCACTACCTGGGTCCAAACCTCAGCTCCATTTATTAGCTGTTTGCTGTTGGGCAGGTTTCTTTCCCCATCTGCACTTCAGCTTTCCCACCTGCACACAGGGGGTAAAAATTCTAACCGCCCAGAGTTGGGGGAGGCTTCAATGAAATCACATAGACTTGTAGTGACCATAGTTGCTGGCATTCAATAAATGTTGGCTGCTATTCTTCATTCAACAAAGATTTACTGACCTCCTGGCATGCCAGGCTCCATACTAGACCTGGGAGCACAAAGATGAACCTTAAAACATTCTCCTGCTGAAGGCATTCACCATCCCACCTACCGTCAGTGCCAAACCAGGTCTTAAAGAACCAGTTTCACCTCTCAGCTTTGCTACTGTGTGACCCTGAGCGACTCAGGCTGCGAGGCAGGGGACTCAAGGTCCCATCTGCAAGGTGAGGGGTGGGACGTCCAGCTGAGACAGACGCCTGATGACTGAGAGCCCACCACATAAACCATCAGCACAGTCAGGTCACCGCACAGCAGGCCTGGCCCCCAGAGGGCGGGCACAGAGCTCCGACCTATCCAGGAATAAGCCTCCCTGGTTAACAGCATTTATGCCCCAGGCCCCATTCACTCTTGGCCAGGGAGCCCAGGGAGGGGGCATTCCAGAAATGGGCAACTCCCAGCCCCGGGAATGTGCGTAAGTTGCTCCCTCCCCCAGGCCCCACCCCAAGTTCCTCATTTTCCAGCCGGAGAAGGACTTGCAGGGCCTGTGGCTGGGAGTGGGGAGGTGGGCATGAGAGGAGGGACTTGGCTTCACTTTCATAATATAGACATCTCAAGATCACCTATTTTATATCATCTTCAAATGAGAAACTACGCTCACCCCCCGGGGAGAGGGGACACTTCTATCTGATCCCAGCTCCACCCCCAGTGCAGCCCACTATGAATCAGTATTTCTTCTACATCCTGTCATTACCTTGTACCTAGCGTGGCTATGCAGTGTCTGTTTAAAAAGCTCCATTTTGAGAAAGGTAAATCCTTTTAAATGCCATAGTGTTTGTAACCTTCTTGTGGAGTTTTAAATGTTGTTAATGAACACGTAGATGCAGAACAAAATAATCGAGAGTACACCAGACTTCTTGCCACCTCCGAGAGGCCTTGAGATACGCCCACCTTTGCAGAAGGGCCAGTGTCCCTGGGCACTTGTGACTGTCCAGGCTTAGAAGAAGGACCCAGGAGCAACCTGCTCATGCTCATCAGACCCCCAACTAGAGTATTTGCTGGCTCTCCCTGGCCTCACAGACCTGCCTTCTTACAAGAACTTGATTTTACGATTAGACACTCAACCTTGTTTGCTCAGGAGATAGCAGCTCAAATGCTTCCAAGAGAGCGTCCTCAAAGCCTCCAGGCTGGTGGAGGCCCTGGAACCTACTGACAACCGGAGGGTGCTTGTCTCTACTCTGCTTAGCTCTGTGCCTGGCTGCTAGACATGAGAACAGGAAGCTGGACGTGAGACCAGACCCCAGGGCCAGCCTTTCCCACTCCCGGTGAGAAACTGGAGCCCCCAGAGGCCTCAGTCCAGCCGTCCTGGAGGTCTGTCCAAAACCCCATGGTCCACATTTCTCTAGCAGCCGCCTGGCCCAGGCTCTGGTCTAAGGAGCTGGGGACACAGTGGCATGAAACAGGGCTGTGCAGGACGGGCAAGGAGAACAGAGCGTGATGAAGTGGTTGCACAAGCCGTGGGAACAACAGAACTGGGTCCAGAGAAGTGTCTCCCAGGGGAGCAATGACAGGACTGAAGCCTGAAGCACAAGTGGCACCTGGCCTGGGGACAGAGCTGGGAGAATGTTCCAGGCCCAAGAAACAAGACAGTAAGAAGGGAGGGCCTGGGCCCTCCCATATCCAGGGAACTAAAGTAGCGCAGGGACCTGAAACCCATGCTGGGAGGGGCTGTTGGTGACTCACCGGGGTGGAGGGTGCAGCTAGGATCTGAATGCTCGAAAGCAGAATACAGAGGCAGACCAGAGTGGGGGACAAATCAGAAGTGGGGAAACCACGTAGGAAGCCACAGCGATCATCTAAGCTAGAGACATGGATAAACAGTTCAGAGAGAGAGTTGCCAGCGTTAATGAGAAGTAGGACGGGCTGGAGAGAGGACATCAGGTTTCTGGCTCGGGTGACAGGCCACTCTGGCTGTTTTCTGTGCAATGAGAATCAGAGGCTCGGAATCCACCAAACCCACCCTGTGAGCTCAGTAAGTGGCTGCCTGCTTCTCCAACACTAGGTCACAGTCATTGTGTTCAGCCAGGCTTCCCGGGCCCCGTTGGGGATCCGACAGCCTGCTGGTAGGTTCAGGGATGGCCGTGCCCGAGGGCACGCTTCCAAACGGGCAGGGGCCCAAGAGGGGAGGCAGCCAGGCAGCACCCCGGGAACCCGAGGCAGCCTGCCAGCATGGGAAGGCTCTGCACGCTCATGCCAGGGGCCAGGCAGCATCCCTCCCTGTGAAGATGGTGCCACGTGGAGGCTGGCTGCAGAGCGGCAGCTCGCCCACAGGCTGGCAGTCACGGGCTGGACGGGGAAGCGTGGGCTGCGCCACAGTGAACAGGCCGTGGTCGCCTTCAGTGTCATCTCACGGCAGAGGTTACCAACCCAGATTAGTCTGTAAATCAGGATCTGGGCCACTGAGTCAGACCCACAACTGCCTTGAGGGCTGCAGAAAGGGATGGATTTTCTCCAAAGGAGGTGGGGAAGGCAGCATGTGCACTAAATCTGAGAGGGAGGTAAAGGGGTATCCTAGGGGAAAGGAATGATCCAGCCGAAGGCGTGGAGACAGGACGTGACGACAGATTCAGTCTGGTTGGAGAAGATCCTTGTACGGAGGCAGAAAGAGCAAAGTTCTGAATGCAAGAGGCCCGCCTTGGGCTTTAAACTGCAGGCAATGGGAAACCACTACCTCCAAAGCATTCTGCAAGGAAAACAGCTTAGCAGCTCCTTAAAACATTACACATGGAATTTTGTTACTATCTAGAAATTCCACTACATTCTGGGCTTCTCCCACTCTGGGCCCAGAGCAACTCAAACATGGGATTTGTGGGGCCAGGACAGCAGGAATCCAAGTGAAAAAGAGGCCACCGGATCCAAACAGCCTGCGCGGGCAGGTGGCGGGATCCATGCCCTCCAACACCACCCGCACGAGGTGTGCGCACACCGACCCGCTCTGCTTCAGGAACAGAACCAAGACTTCACACTCTCCCCAGGTGGCTCTGTTTCTCACGCGCTTCCCTTCCGCTTCATCGCCCCCAGGAAAGGGTGTGAGCGCCCCCAGCTGCTGTCCACCAAGCAGCTATGACGTGCGTGCGCCTGGGCGTTGGCCCGCAGCCCGGAACACCTCCGCAGCCCGGAACACCTCGCGTCCTCCTCACCCCTCGAGGCGGCCCGGGTCACAGGATGCCAGGCAGCCACGGGCCTTCACCACTCCCTCCCCAGTTCAGTTCAGTTCAATTGCTCAGTCATGTCTGACTCCCCCATGAATTGCAGCACACCAGGCCTCCCTGTCCATCACCAACTCCCAGAGTTCACTCAAACTCATTCCATTGAGTTGGTGATGCCATCCAGCCATCTCATCCTCTATCTTCCCCTTCTCCTCTTGCCCTCAATCCCTCCCGGCATCAGAGTCTTTTCCAATGAGTCAACTCTCTGCATGAGGTGGCCAAAGTACTGGAGTTTCAGCTTCAGTATCAGTCCTTCCAATGAACACTCAGGACTCATCTCCTTTAGGATAGACTGGTTGGATCTCCTTGCAGTCCAAGGGACTTTCAAGAGTCTTCTCCAACACGACAGTTCAAAAGCATCAATTCTTCTGTGCTCAGCTTTCTTCACAGTCCAACTCTCACATCCATACATGACCACTGGAAAAACCATAGCCTTGACTAGACGCACCTTTGTTGGCAAAGTAATGTCTCTGCTTTTCAATATGCTATCTAGGTTGGTCATACATAACTTTCCTTCCAAGGAGTAAGCGTCTTTTAATTTCATGGATGCAATCACCATCTGCAGTGATTTTGGAGCCCCCCAAAAAAAGTTTGACACTGTTTCCCCATCTATTTCCCATGAAGTGATGGGACCAGATGCCATGATCTTCGTTTTCTGAATGTTGAGCTTTAAGCCAACCTTTTCACTCTCCTCTTTCACTTTCATCAAGAGGCTTTTTAGTTCCTCTTCACTTTCTGCCATAAGGGTGGTGTTATCTGCATATCTGAGGTTATTGATATTTCTGCCGGCAATCTTGATTCCAGCTTGTGCTTCTTGCAGCCCAGCATTTCTCATGATGTACTCTGCATGTAAGTTAAATAAGCAGGGTGACAATATACAGCCTTGATGTACTCCTTGTCCTATTTGGAACCAGTCTGTTATTCCATGTGCAGTTCTAACTGTTACTTCCTGGCCTGCATACAGGTTTCTCAAGAGGCAGGTCAGGTGGTCTGGTATTTCCATCTCTCTCAGAATTTTCCACAGTTTATGCTGCTGCCGCCTGAGTCAAGTCTGGCTTAACCATGACTCCCCTCCCTGGCCCATCCCGGGAGTGCCCAGCCTGCCCCACCCAGGCCTGCTTTCATCAGAAAATCTGCCTCTCCTGCCCTTTCTTCATACACTGAGCTCCCTGGGGATAGGACTACCCTGTCCATTTTTCTGCGATGAGCACCTTAGCTCAGGGCTCAGCACCTAAGGGGGCAAGTTAAGTGCTGGCTGCTGGGTAGAAGGGCTGGGAAGAGGCAGCAATGAGCTCTGATTCCCCGTTCAGGCAGGTCAGACTCCAGACTGTCTCTGCAGCGGGCTCATGTCAAGCCAGGGGTCAGCTGAGAAGTGAGCCCAAGGCATCCAAGCGTTTCACGAGGAAGTCACGGGTGTGTCCACCTCTCTGAGGTCTCCAGTGGGACACTGTGGCGGTGGACAAGGCAGTTCCTTGCCACACAGCTTGTTGGGCCCAGAGCAGGTCAGTGTACCTGCGAGGCTTGGGTGGGTGGGAGACAGGTATGCAAGGAAAGAGTCTGGGTCTTCCCTCTACTCCTCAGGGGCAGCTTGCAGAGAGAGGTCAGGGCCAAACTAGCCCTGAGAGAACAGTGGAGATGACTGGCTTATGCAGCCTGTCACCCAGGGCCAACCGCAGGCTGTTAGCTGACTGCAGGAAGGAAAAGGAAAAGGCTATAGGAGAATTGCTGGGGAACTTATTTAAAAAATACGGATTCCGGGGACTTCTTCCCTCGTGGTCCAGTGGCAGAGACTCTGCACTCCCAATGCAGGGGGCCTGGGTTTGATCCTGGTCAGGCAACTGGATCCCACATGCTGCAACCAAGAGTTTGCATGAAGCAACTAAAGATCTCACACCCAGCAACAGAGATTGGAGACCCTGTGTGCTACACCTAAGACTCAGTGCAGCCAAAAAAAAAAATACAGATTCCTAGTACAGCGATGTAATCACACAGAAACTGACAGTTTGTCAATTTCCAGAGAAGTTAAACCTATACCCACCGTAGGACCCAGTCATTCCACGCCAAGTATTTACGCAAGAGAAAGGGAAAATATATGTTCATAGAAAGACTTACACACAGTGTTCCCAGTCGCTTTATTTGTAATAGCAAAAAAAAAAAAAAAAAAAACAAACTGGAAACAATCCAAATGTCCCAACAGGGGAGGAGATAAGGAAAGAACTACAGATACATGTAACAGCATGAATGAATCTCAAAATACTTAACACTGTGTGAAAGAAACCAGATGAAAAAGAGTACTAATTATGTGGTTCCATTTATAGAAATCTCTAAAAAAACACCATCAACTCATCCATAGTGACAGAAAGCAGGATGAGGGGTGGCTGGGGGTTGGGGGTGGGAGGGGAGGGAGGGGATGTGGAGGGAGGGATTACAGGAGCATCTGGAAATTTCCAGGGGTGAGAGACAGGCTCACTAACTTGTGGTACAAGTTTCACAGGTAGGTGGATATGCCCAAACTTTTCACATAGTATACATATTATAAATATGCATAGCTTACTGCCTGCCAATTATATCTCAATGAAGTGGCTTTAAAAGAATATAGGGGACTTCCCTGGGGGTCCAGAGGTGAAGAATGAGCCATGCAATGCAGAAGACACAGGTTCAATCCCTGGTTTGGGAAGATTTCACATACCAGGGAGCAACTACGCCCATGGGTCACAACTCCTGAGGCCCATGCGCCCTAGAGCCCATGATCTGCAACAGGAGAAGCCACTGCAAAGAGAAGCCCACTTGCTGCAGAGAGAGAAAGCCTGCACACAGCAACAGAGACCCAGTACAGCCATAAATAAATAAATAAAATTAAATTTTAAAGACTATGGATCCTTGGGTGACAGTCTGGAGAGTGGAGGCCAGTCATGCCGTGGTGGGGGTATTGCAGAGAAAAGGGGGTGGGGTGCAGGCCTTCCCCAGTACCCCAAGCAGAGCAACAAGGACCAGCCACAGGGACCCCAGGCTGCCGTCTTCCCCTTGCAATGTCTGTCCGTTTACAGGATATACACAGGGACCGTGTCTCAACAGCATCAGTTATCCCTTCAGGGAAAGTGCGCGGACATCTCTATCTCTATGTTAATATCTGGAAGCCCCGCCATGTCCCCCAGAACTAGTCTGGAGCACCACTGGGAAAAGTACACACAGTCACCCAGCTGTATGGCGTCTATGCCCCAGCGCGGTGCTCTGTGAGCTCTCTCATGGGTCTGCCTGAACCAAAGCAGGTATCAGTTACCCATGCTCCATGTCTAGCAAGTGGATGCCAAACAAGCTCCCTTCTAGACTGTCACCACCTAATTTTTCACTCGAGAACATTTAGGGTAAAAATGTATTCACCCAGGTGAGGCTAAATTCTGGTCATGTTATCCAGAGATTTGGCCCAGGAATCATACATTTTTCCAAGTCGTGAGGACAAGGGATGGAAATATGGCTATCAAGGGATTCCAACCCAATTTCTAATACACTTCAAGGTCAGGCTGAATAAGTGTGACATTATTACAATTATTTCTGCCTGTATATTTACTCTGAGTAAAGAATATATACTCTTTTCCTTTCTCACTTCCCTCACATGCTCAGGCACAAATGAAGACAGGAAAGAAAACTGCCAAAACATGAATGACAGGCAGAGTTCACTCCTTGGAGAAATTTTTCTATGATATGGTTATATCACTGTTTTAAAAAAGAAAATATTGTAAAATAAAAACTTCATCTGCCAAACTTAATTGGTACAGAAGTGACAAAGAGCATGATCACAATTGATCACTGTATAAGACCAGTGAACTACAGCATGCGTAGGCCAACCATAGACGAGCCCCAGATTAGAAGTTAAGATCTGGGTTCAGGTCTCAACCTGGCCCTAACTAGCTGTGTGCTGTTCGGTCTTCGGCTCACCCTCTCTGGGCTTTTTCTTGTCTATAAAAGGAAGACTTCATCCTCCCAAAAGTCCCTCCTCTCTTTGACATCCTGGGCCTCATTTCACATCCTATTGGATCTCAGATTTGTTGGAGTCTTCCATCCCGATCTGCTAGCTGTGTTGCTAAAATGTCAAAGGTGACTTCAAAAAAAACCAAAAACACCTCTTGACTTTTCTAAACCTCGTACTTTACAGCAGGCTCTGAGCTGCAAGCCTTTCCAACAAAAGCCCAGAGTATCCCACCTCTGGCCTGTTTGTGTGAAATGTTAATCTGGCAAACAAAGGAGGAAAGACACAAGACTTTTCATCAAACCCCAACCAGGGGATTCTCAAAACCCACTGAGGTGCCGTGACAGCCGTGGACAATTGCATCCTTGTCCGAATCTTCAGCAAGGATGAAGATCATCCAGCAAGACGGTCCCCAGGTCCTGCAGCCCTTCTTTTCCTGTCAGATGTTGACCCTAAGCACATAAGACCTGTTTTCATAATGTTCAGTCCTCTCCTCGAACAAATGTTGCATTTTTACTCCAGTGAGTAATATCTGAATGTCTTCCAAAGGCACCCATTTCATTTATTAGCATCTCAATCGGATCATAAGCCAGAAAGACCAGCAGCCCAAAGCACAACAAGTCGTGACTTTAAAACCACAGCGGCAAAACAAAAAACAAGAAAAAACTCTGTCTTGAATTTGGACTCGACCCCAGTTCCAAAGGTCATCATTTATCACAGGAAATAAAGGGTTCACCTACGTTTTTCTTCCTCTGTATCAAGTCTCCATCAGAGGAAAGTTTACACAAATGAAACACAAAATTGAAAGGGCTGCCTGTCTCCAGGAAGTGGTAACATGATCTGTGGTCAGAGATCCAGTCCTGCCCAGTGTAAAGGAAGCTCTCTCAGGTTGCCCTCATCTGTTTCTAAAAGGTCAAGTGCAGGTCACAGTCACACAACCGGTCCAGGTCACTGCTCAGAGAACAGAAACCAAAGATGCTGGTCAACCATATGCTCTCCTCAATTCACTCCGGGTGTTTATCTGGGCTGTATCCCCAGCAACAGTCAGGAAACTTGATCTCCACCCTGGGTGATGGTCACACCCATGATGATGGTGATATGAAGCACTAGCTGCCACTTACTGAGTTTTACCAATGTGCCAGTGACTATACTCTGTCTCATTTCATCTTCCCCAAATGCAGCATCATTAGCCCATTTTACAGATGAGGAAACTGAGAGCCCTAAGAAGCTAGCATGTGGCCAAGCCATAATATAAATCCCAGGTTCTGAACCACTTTTCAATACTGCACTCTGAGAAATTTCAAATTAGGAGGGTCTTTGCAGTTTCACAGCAACTCCCTCATAACAGTAGGAACCTGCTGCCCACAGAGGCCAGGAGATTCACCAAAGGCCACCTGGTGAGAGCTGGAACCGATGCAGGAATCCTCAGGAACTGACTCTCCTGGGAGTGTCCTTGGGGCTGCAACCCGGTCCTCAGAGCTCACCCAGGGGGACGAGCTCTGTTAAAGGACACAAGGAAGCATCACCCAAGGGGATGGAAAAACCTACACCACAGCTTTCCTTCAACTGGCAAAGATGCACCCCATCCCCCCCACCACATTCTGGCCGCTCACCTCCCACCTGAGCTGCAGACAGCAGGCTGGAAAGGAACACACCCAGCCTTGCTTCAGGGCACCCAACACTGTCACCAAAGGGAACAACCACCTAGACCAGCCACGTAAAGACACCTGCTAAGTCTCCTACCAATCGGATACCACTTACAGTACCAGGGTGACATGCAGAAAGGATGGGCTGATGGCCTTCTGAAGGCAGCCCCGTGGGTAAGTGCGGAAGGAAGCCCCACAACGAGTGTGAGCCCTGGGATGAACGTCACACCTGGGGTCTCTCCACAAGTCTCCCCCTCGCCTGCTTTCCCTTCCACATCGTGCGCAGTGGGAACTCTCATCCACCGCGGGTGGGAATGCAAAATGGTCCAAGCACTTTGCAAGACAGTTTGGCAGTTTCTTATGAAAACTCAACATTCTCCTACCATGTGATCTAGCAATTGCATTTCTTGGTATTAAGCCAGAGTTGAAAACTTCCATCCACACAAAAACCTGCACAAGGATATTTACAGCAGCTTTATTCATAATTGCCAAAACTTGGATGCAACCACAATGTCCTTCAGTAGCGTAAGTCGTTTCAGTCACGTCTGACTCTGTGACCCCAGGACTGTAACCCGCCAAGCTCCTCTGTCCACGGACTACCCCAGGCAAGAATACTGGAGTGGGTTGCCAAGCCCTGCTCCAGAGTATCTTCCTGACTTAGGGATCAAACCCCCCATCTCTTAGGTCTTCTGCATTGGCAGGCAGGTTCTTTACCACTGCTGCTGCTGCTGCTAAGTCGCTTCAGTCGCGTCCAACTCTGTGTGACCCCATAGACGGCAGCCCACCAGGCTCCGCCATCCCTGGGATTCTCCAGGCAAGAACACTGGAGTGCGTTGCCATTTCCTTCTCCAATGCATGAAAGTGAAAAGTGAAAGTGAAGTCTCTCAGTAAGCGTCCGACTTTTTGTGACCCCATGGACTGCTCCATCCATGGGATTTTCTAGGCAAGAGTACTGGAGTGGGGTGCCATTGCCTTCTCTGTCTTTACCACTAGGAATGGATAAATAAACTGTGGTGCATTCAGACAATGGAATATTAATCAGCTAAAAGGACCTGTGCTATCAAGGCATGAAAAGACATGGAGGAAACGTAAATGTACATTACTAAGTAAAAAAAACCCAATCCGAGAAGGTTACAGACTGTATGATTCCAACTATATAACATTCTAGAAAAAGCAAAACTATGGAGACAGTAAAAAAAGATGAGTGGTTGCCAGGGGTTTGGGGTAGGGAGAGTTGAATGAGCAGAGCACAGAGGGTTTTGGGGGCCGTGAAACTATTCTATATGATACACAGAAAGGTGGATACATTTGTCCAAAGCCACAAATGTACACCACCAAAAGTGAACCCTACTGTAAACTACGGACTTTGTTTAACTATGATGTGTTACGAAGGTTCATCAGTTGTAACAAAGCTGCCACTCTGGTGGGGGATGTTAATAACAGAGGAGGCTTTCCACATCTGGGGGCAGAGGGTATATGAGAATGCCCCCTAGTTTACTTTTAATTTTGTTGTGAAGCTAAAACTGTTCTAAAATCTTTTAAAAAAAAAAAAATTAAGTATACGGCTCAGCCACTTTCCCATCATCAAACAAACCCCAAAACCACAGTCAAAGATTTCAGTGGCCATTGGGAGCAAAGCCTGAGGAAATAAGTCCCGCCCTGTGGGTCAGAGCAGTGGTCTGCCTGCACCTGTGGTCTGAGGCACCAATGCCTAGGGCGCCCTGGACAGGCTTGAGAAAGCCTGGGGCCAGAGTGTTGAGGCTGGCACCTGGCCCCCAACATCCAGTAACGACCACCATGGATTGCTCATGGATAAATTTACTTTAAAATTTACTTAAAATGTGTTTTAGGCGGTCACGTGGAATCAGCACTGTCTTGAAGTACTCCTGAACTTTACCACCTGCTGTACGGAGGCCGATGGCAGGACCCCACCATGCAGCTGCATTCGGAAGAGATCACAGCAAAGTCCCCTTTGTGCCACTGGGGTCCATCGTGGCCTCCAACACTGCCGGCCTCCGGGCAGGTGCCAGTGGGTACATCTCAGAGTCACTTCCTGTGAGCTCAGGATGGAGCTGCCAAGGCCCCCTTCTGGAAGTCCACAGTCTCCCCCTGACCTAGTGCAATCCCCTCTCTGACCGGGCCTTTTTTTTTTTTTCACATGAATATCTATTTGTTTGGCTGCACAGGGTCTTAGTTGCAGCATGTGGGATCTACTACCCCCACCAGGGATCGAACCTGGGCCTCCTGCACTGGGAACTTGGAGTCTTAGCCACTGGACCACTGGGGAAGTCCCCTGACTGGGCCTTTAAAAGTGGTTAAAGGTGCCCCATTAACCCATTAGTTGTCCTCATATTCCGAGGCAGGGGGACTAGAATATGCCTGGTGTTGAAGGGGAGGACCATCTCTGGATCTGTGCAAGAATCCTAGAAGGTCCAGGGTGGTAGGACTTTGAAGACTGTCAACATAGACCTCTGCATCCTTGTCCCTTCCCAGAGGCCATCCAGCTTCTGCCTGAAGCCCTCTGGGAACAGGAATCGAATCTCTCCAGGGCAGCTCGGGTCCCAACGCAGCAAGGCAATGCTCTTGCCTCCTGTCACTCCAGGTCTATAAGCTGGACCACAGATGACCTAGACGATCTGATAGGGTCAGGCTTTGAGAAGTTCAAAGGCCGTGACCACTCCGTCTGCTCCTCACACCCCACCGCTCCACTTTCTTTGAGATTCTCTTGTACCTGCAATGCCCTTTTCTAAGGACACTGCACACTGGCCTTTTGGGATGAAGCTCATCAGTCAGGGCAAACCCCTGACCCATCATGTGCTGGCTCTGTGCCAGGCCCCACCTAAGCACCTTATAAACTCAGGCACAGTTCATGCTCGCAGTCACCCTGGCAAGAGGATGACAGATGCTCAGAGCAGATAAGCAGCACCTCCAAGGTCACCCAGCTGGTAGGAGCAGGAGTGGGTGTGCAAACCCAGGTCTGTTTCCATGCATTATCTGTGCCTCCTGTACAAGGCTGAAGTCCAGAACATTCTGAACTGTTTCTGACGAACAGACCATCATCAATACATCTGGGAGGATCACATCAACCTACAGTGATAAAAGCCTTGATTTCACTTCTAAAGTGAAGTGGGCCTACTGGCAAGCCTTCCCCAGCAGGATCTCTGAGGACAGTCCACAAAACAAGGCCCAACAGACAAATAACAAGAGCAGCTAGCGTGTGTCAACCATCAGAAGGTCTCCAAATATTAACTCCTTTAAGCCTCCCACCAAGGTTGGTACTGTTTTTGTTTTGTTTTAAGGGAGAATTTTTTTTTTTTTTTTTTTGTAATTTTATTCATTTACTTTTGGCTGTGCTGGGTCTTCATTGCTGCACGGGCTTTTCTCTAGTTGTGATGCTTGGGCTTCTCATTGCAGTGCCTTCTTATTGCGGAGCACAGCTCCAGGGTGTGCAGGCTTCATCAGTTGTGGCTCTCAGGTTCTGGAGCACAGACAGGCTCAGTGGTCACGGCGCACGAACTTAGTTTCTTTGTGCGTGGCACATGGGATCTTCCCTGACCAGGGATCGAATCCGTGTGTCCTGCGTTGGCAGGCAGATTCTTTACCACTGAGCCACCAAACACACAGATGAGGAAACACACAGATCAGGTAAGCAACTTCCCCAAAAGTCACACAGCTGCTGGAACTGGGGCTCAACCCTGACTAGCCTTGCTCTCAACACGGTTTTTTCTCATTAGAGTCAGAGACCCGATGTTGCCCTCCATCGCCACCGCCAGTGACAGAACCTCCAAACGCCAGCCAGCCCTGACCGTGTGAGTCATTTACGAGCTCTGGACCAGCCAAGGTCTTCAGACTCAGTGACTCAGTGCCGCCGCCCGGGTCCAGGGCTCCAGCTCTCTTTGTCAAGTGCAAAGATCTGTATATGCTAAATGTCTGTTTACCGGAGCAAAACAAAGAAGTCAATGCAGGCAAACAAAATCTGTAGGAAACACATGGTTTCGGCAAGTCACTTGGGCAGCAAACAATAGAAGGGAAAAGGCCACGCAGAATCTCTGCAAAGAGAAACTGCCTCGCGGGTCCCAGACCTGTACACCCCTGACTTGTGCCAGCAGCTGGGGGTGGAGGGTGGGAGGTGGAAGAGGCTCTAAAGATATCGAGGCCAGCGTCTGAGAGGCCCCGGGCCTCCACGGCGCCTCTCTGAATGACCAGAGCCTCAAAGGGCGTGGAGGATGTAGCAGAACACGTGTGACCAGGGTGGAGCTTCCGGCTGAGCACGCCGTCCCTCCCAGCCGTGTCTACGGAGCCGGCGCCTCCCCCGGGTCCACAGTGCTGTCGGACAGTGAGCTTAGGAAAGCGCCCGTCTGCTATTATTCAGCAACTTCTAGGCGGGTCCTGTTATTATTATTAACAAAGATAAGATTACAACTAATAATAACGCATGACATTTAAATGCATTTCGTACTATCGCTTCAGCCTTGTTCTCTAAGGCAGGGTAGAGTTCAAATTCCACGTGTGTATTGCTCCAGTGGCCTCAAGTGCCAATTGGCAGATGAAATTTCCAGAGCCTTCTTAAGAATGGATTTTTTTTTTCCTTTGAACGAGTATGCCAGGTACCCTGCACTTGGAGCTGCTGGAAGGAAAAAGCCTGTTGTCTTACTTACAAAAATCGTACCTAACTTTCTACTTCACACCTCTCAAAAGAAACCTCTGGACATCTAGAGGTCCCCCAGGACACACACACATACACTAATCCGTGCCTTCACCTTTGAAGGTCTCTGAGAAGGTCAGCTTCTGTTGCAAACTCAGCCATGGGCAGCATGAACCAGACCCGCACCAACCAGCACACGTTCCCGGTTAGAGAGGAGACAACACACAAGTAAACCCACCAATGCACAATCACAAATGTTGGCAAGCACTGGGAAAGGAAGAAATGAACAGCGGGGTTATAATTGAGAATAATGGGGCTGGTGGGGGGGTCCTCAACAGAGGCCAACTACTTAGGACAGCAAATGAAGGCCTTTCCAAGAAGGTGAAGTTTATTAGGCCAGACCCTGAAGGTCAAGCGAGGCATCAGAAGGGTGAAGGGCAGGCAGGGAGAGGATGCTAGGGATCCAGGCTGCGGGACCAGCACACAGGAAGGTCTGCTGAAGGAACTAACTGGCCCTTCGTTGGCAGAGGGGCAGGGCAGGCCCAGCCAGGCCCCTTCCCTCCTGAAGGTCAACATCACTGGCTTGGAGCTGCCGAGCATCTTCCCTCTTCCAGGGAAAAGGCCTGGAGAGCAGAATCTGGTCATTCCCGTTAGTTCTGATCGCCACCTCTGTACCAGCTCATTCAAGTGTGTGAGGTCTCAGAAGAGGGCCTGCCCATGGGAACCCTCGGCAATGTCAGTCCTGACTGCTCTTGTCGCAGGGCCACTATATTAGGGACTACAGGATGCTCTCAGGAAATCCCTTCCTTGGGGACACCTCCAGCCTCCCACCTGTACCCATGCTTCCCTCCTCACAGGAAGCGGCCATGACTATTGTTTATTGTTCTCGAGCAAGTCACGCCAATTGTCAGCAAAGAAGCCACGCGCCACAGTAAGCGAGAAGGTGTCAGGTCTACAAACTTCCTGTGAAAAGTCCCTCTTTGCTTAGAAACGATGCTGGCTCGTTTCTACCATTTCCATTAAAGAACAAACAAAACCTTTGCCCAGAAGAGTGTGCACCGAGGTACAGTTACGATCCTCCCGAGACCCAGGCCCCAGCTCTACCCTGATGAGGGCCAGAACACTCATGCCCTCTGGAGGGGGCTTCCAGGCCCACGGGGTCTCAGATGCCAGGGGAGGGCTCCCCCGGGGCCATCCAGTCCCAAGTTGCTCAGGAAGCCTCTGCAGACAATTGAATAACCTGACCTTCAGGTTCAGGTCTAGAGATGGGTCCAGCAAGCATTCTCTAGGGACTAAACAGACCATACACTCCGCCCACCCCGCTCTCCCTCATATCCTGGGATGACAAAGACGATGATGGTCAAGATGACAGGGACAACAATTAGTGAGCTTATCATGTGCCGTGTGTCAAGGATTTAAATCTCAGAAATTCTATCATCCCGATTTTACAGATGACAATACAGAGGCTCAGGGAAATTACATGAATTTGGTCACATCCTAATGGGTAAAAGAGCTAGGATTCAAGCCCTGGCCACTTGACTTATTCCAACCTCAAAATCATGCCCCCTCTATGCAATGCAGGTCCCCAAGGAGGTCTGGCTCATTGATGGGGCTGCACACATTGAGGAAGGTCCTCAGACATCAGGACCAACTGCTGACCTGCACACATGGGAGTCTGCCCAGAGGCGGAAGGAAACAAAGCTGGGACTTCATCCACGGTAAAATCACTTCTTTGCACAGAAAAACAGTCCATCCAAAAATCATAAATACACTGCATTGGATTTTTGTTGTTGTTGATCTTTAACACTTATTTTATTTTTTGGCTGTGGTGGGTCTTTGTTGCTCCATGTGGGCTTTCTCTAGTTGTGGCGAGCGGGGTCTACTCTTGTTGCGTGGGCTTCAGTACTTGCAGCACGGGGGCTCAGTAGCTGAAGGCTCTAGAGTACAGGCTGAGTAGTTGTGGCACACAGGCTTCGTTGCTCAGAGGCATGTGGGATCTTCCCAGACGAGGGATCGAACCTGTGTTGCTTATGTTGCAAGGCAGATTCTTAACCACTGGACCACCAGGGAAGCCCCCTGAATTTTGTTTTGTCTTAAATTATTTCCTTCTACCTAATGAACACAAAGGTGTTTGAAAGCTGACTATGCTAATTCAGTTTTCCCATCAGCTGCTTCAGAAGCAGGTGAGAGATGCATGACACATACAAAGAATGTCTCCATCTGGGAGCACACAGGGCTGTAGGTGAGGCCAGGGCACAGAACAGGAATGGGGTTGGTCCATACCTTGTCCTTGGCCACCTGGTGACACACCCTGCGTGTGGACAGTGTCCCTTTGGCAGGGACACTCATCTGGGATGGGCACCAGTAAGGGCACCCTGTCTTCTTCCTCGTGTCTGCGGAAATTGCGTTGGCTTGTATTCCCATCCTCGGGGACTCCATTTCCTGTGAGGCAGCACCTAGGGTTTTGGATGAGGCTGGACAGACGACGCAGAGGGTGCATGCTCTGACGCCCACGCAGCCTCCCCATCCCACGTCGTCATTCGTGTGGCTGAGCTGAGACAGCGCTCCATCAAACCCACAGCTTTGAAAACACTCCCAGAAACCTCTGATTGGACCCCCTCATTTCATGGAAGACAAAACCCAGGTCCACAGCATCACTGGACCCACTTGCTGCAGAATCCAAGACTGGTCAAGTGCTTTTTTCCCTGTACTGCCACGAGAGCCTTCTAAGAGTGGTGGGATGAGGTCAGCTTGGTTCTGACAACAGTTGAATGACCATGAGCAGCATCTCCTGGGCAGTGAAAGAAAGTGAAAGTCTCTCAGTCGTGTCTGAATCTCTGCGGCCCCATGGACCATGCCGTCCGTGGAATTCTCTAGGCCAGAATACTGGAGTGGGTAGCCATCCCCTTCCCCAGGGGATCTTCCCAACCCAGGAACCGAACCCAGGCCTCCCGCATCGCAGGCGGATTCTTTACCAGCTGAGCGACAAGGGAAGGGGAGGACCTAAGCCATCCTCCCTTACCTTCCCCTCCACTCCTGCCCAATCTTGATCCATCAGTTATAAGTGCCAATCATGTGCCTGCTTGGACAAGATTGGACACCTGACCCTGGGCTTCATGTAGAATCCGCCCTCCCTGCTTCCTATCCTGGCCACAAGGATGGGATAGCACGTTCCCCTGGCTTGACCCTACAGCCTTACCAATTAAACTTCCTCACCTTTAAAAATACACAAGTCATGAAAGGGAAGGAAAAGCTCATTGGATGGTGGCTGAGCATCTGGGAAGGGCCCTCCTTGGGAAAAACAACCAGCATTGTTTCTAAAAGTAGGTTAAGAATTCAGACCGCTGGGGCCCACGGCAACCTCAGATTAACCTCCCAAAGACAATGGACACAACTGTTTCACTTTGGGACATCCTCCGAGGAGAAGCCAGGGGTGTCCTCTGTCTCCAGGTGGCCCCAGGCTCAGCTAAGGACACAAATTTTCAGCATGAGGTCCCACTCTTAGGACCTCATTTAAATCTGATCACCTCCCAAAGGCTCACCTCCTAAATCTTATCACAATGGAAGTTAGAGCTTCATCGTGTGAATTCTGGAGGATACAAATATTCAGTCCACAATCCTAACTTTGAAATTAAACTCCTTGCTGTTGCACTCATCTACCAGGAGCCTCAGCAAAGGCCTGCACTATCCTGAGCTTCAGTCCTCATCTGTAAAACAAGGCTGGTGATATCTGGCTCACAGAGTAGTTAAGAAGATTAAGGAGGGTTTCCCTGGTGGTCCAGTGGCTAAGAGTCCACACTCCCAATGCAAGGGGCCTGGGTTCAGTCCCTGGTCAGGGAACTAGATCCCACACACCGCAAAGAGTTTGAGTGCCACAAGTAAGACCCCGTGCAGACAAATACAAAAATATTTAAAAGAAAAAAAAAACAAAGTAAGGAAATTAAGGAACAGAAAGCAGTGAAGACAGAGCCCGACACATGAGCAAGACAGTGTGACTGTGTGTGTTAGTCGCTGGGTCGTGTCCAACTGTTTACAACCCCATGGACTGTGCCCACCAGGCTCCTCTGTCCATGGGATTCTCCAGGCAAGAATACCGGAGTGGGTTGCCAGGCCTTTCTCCAGGGGATCTTCTCAATCCAGGGATCGAACCTGGGTCTCCCACATTGCAGGCTGATTCTTTACCATCTGAGCCTCCAGGAGAGGAATACAAAAATTATGGGTGGGAGGGGAATACTTTGAGACCAGACACATGTGCTTGCTTCTCAGAGGGAAGGTCCCTGGGCTCCTGGCAGGGAGGGTAAAATAAGCAAAGGCTGCTGGGTGTCCAAAGAGGCTGCCGTGAGTCCCCTCCCCCCAGTTCAGCATGGAGAGGCACAAAAGGATGGAAGGAGTCTTGAAGTCTGCCCCCCAGCTAGACACTGCACACCCTAGGATAGGTCTGCACCTTCCTCTTTGGACCCTAAGATGCTATACAAATTACTGGGTTTGTTCAGTAATAGCAACAATTAACATTTAAGTGCTTGGTTGAGGCTAGGCCTTGGGCTAAACCCAGTCTATGCATTATCTCAATCAATGGAGCCTCGATCTTCTTTCCATTTTGCAGATGAGGAAACTGAGTACAGGGTAGTTGGGGAATTATTAAGACCAGACAGCTCCCAAATGGTGGGTAAAAATTCAAACTTAGGTCATTTGACTCCAAAGAGGGCCCCAGTCTGCACTCTTGACCTCCACTCAATCAGATGCTGATAGGGTGGCTGAAGATGCTGTGGAAAAGACTCTGGCAACAGCCCCTTGGCCAGTGACTGATGGGAGATGGTTTAGAGAACCCAGCTACCTGGCCCCTCGGGTGGAAGAGACCTCAGGTGTGTGCTCTGTACTGCTTCTCAGAGTTCCCGGGGGGGATACAGTGTGGGCTGCCCCAAAAGGTAAAAGGTTTTATGGAACACAATTTTTTGGCTTCCTTTGTTTTCTTCATTTCTCCACTGCCCCACTGGTGTTTCCTGGGACCATCCCCCAAATAAACCACATAGACTCCAATCACTGGCTCAGAGGCTAGTTTTGGGACAATCTGAACTAAAACAGGTAAGGTAAACAGAGTAGCTTCATGCACTTCTCAATGAAAAAGCCAAGCCAATCATGGCTCTGAGCAGTTTGGAGACCAGACTATAGCCTCATCACGGGTGAGAATGCAAAATGCTACAGCTCTTTGGGAAACAGCTTGGAAGTTTCTTATAAAGTTAAACATACACTTACCATATGACCCAGCAATCCCACTCCTAGATGTTTACCCAAGGGAAACGAAAACTTATGTTCACACAAAAAGCTGTTCATGAATGTTTATAGTGGCTTTATTCATAGTCGCCAAAAATTGGAAACAGTCCAAATGGCTTTCAAATGGGGAACAAATAAACAAACAATGGAATACTACTCAAAAATAAAAAGGGAGCTTATATACATGGCAACACGGTGAATCCAAATGCACTATGCGAAGTGAAAGAAGACAGACTCAGAAGGCTACAACTTGTGTGATTCCATTTATATAACATGCTTATACTGACACGACATAGGGACAGAAAATAAATCCAGGGTTGCCAGAAGCTGGCGGTGGGAGAATAGGTAACTATAATGGAATCTGGGGGAACTTCAGGGCTGATGAAAACGTTTTTGATTGTGGTAGGAGTTATATGACTGTATATATTTGTTAAAATGTTCAGATCCATGCAGTCACTCTAAAAAGGTGAATATTATACCTTAATAGAATAAATAGGGAAAATAAAAGATAATAAAGGCAACAGTCTAAGCAAGGGCCCCAAATATGCTCCCAGACTAGTTGTCCAAGATGCTCTCAGGCTATCTCAACAGTGGCCCAGGTGAGACGTAAATAAAGATTGGCACCCAAATTGATCAGACAGCCCAGCCCATCCACAGCATCCCTTCATCCGTAGGCTAAGCCCCCACTTGGCCCCAACATTCTCAAGATATGACGTACTCCCACCCGTAACAGTGCCCCAAGGGGAGTCATAGCAGACTTAGGGAGCTGGGGGAAAGGACATTTTCCTTCCCAACTCAGAATCGCTGCTTTAGCTTCTCCTTAGGCAGTGTAGCCAGTCTACCAGGGAGAGAATGTTGACCTAAGTTTCCATCAGACAAATTAGAAACAACTTTCAAACTTTCACTCATCAGAGAACTCAACGAGGCTAATGGGGGCTGTGATTACAGTTCAAATGAATGGGGCATCTGGACTTCCCTGGTGGTCCAGTGGTTAAGACTCCACGCTGCCAAGGTAGGGGGCACAGGTTCGATCCCTGGTTGGGAAACTATGATCCCACGTGCCAAACAGTGTGGCCAAAGAGTATAATTAATTAATTATCAAGTAATTTTTTAAAGGAATTTAATTAAAGAAAGTCGAGCAATGAAGAATTGATGCTTTTGAACTATGGTGTTGGAGAAGACTCTTGAGAGTCCTGGGACTGCAAGGAGATCAAACCAGTCCATCCTAAAAGGGAATCAGTTCTGAATATTCATTGGAAGGACTGATGCTGAAGCTAAAACTCCAATACTTTGGCCACCTGATGCCAAGAACTGACTCACTGGAAAAGACCCTGGCACTGGGAAAGACTGAAGGCAGGAGGAGAAGGGGACAACAGAGGATGAGATGGTTGGATGGCATCACCGACTCAATGGACGTGAGTTTGAGCAAGCTCTGGGAATTGGTCGACAGGAAAGCCTGACGTGCTACAATCCATGGCGTCACAAAAAGTCAGACATGACTGAGAGACTGAACCAAATTAAAAAAATGAAAGCAGCATCAACAGATTGCTAAACAAAATGTGATACATCCACCCAATGGAATATTACTTGGTCACCAAAAGGAATGCAGTACTGACACCTGCCACCACATAGATGAACCTTGAAAATGTTATACTAAGTGAAATAAGGCCAACGCAGAAGGCCGCATAGTATGTGATCAATTTATGTGAAAAGTCCCGCAAGAGAGGACACAGACTAGAGGTGGCCTGGAGCCGCAGCTGGGGCAAATGGTGCGTGGCTGCTCACGGGGGGCAGGGCTTCTTTGGAAGTGTTTTGGACAGTTTCCTGGAAAGTGTTTTGGAATCAGTGTTGATGGTTGCACAACATAATGAATACATTAAAATTCCCTGAAATGCACACTTTAAATGGTGAATTTTATGATATGTGAATTATATCTCAACTTTTTGAAAAAAGCAAAGAAAAGAAAGCAGCTCAAAGGCCAAACACTCATTACCAGAGACCCAGCCACTACCCCAGTGTCCAAGGAAAGTGGCTCAAAAGCCAAGGGGATGCGTCAGGGTGGGAGTGGGGAGGAGCAGAAGGGTGCCTGGCCTGGGGCCATTTCCCCAGACCCACAGGCCTCGACCCAGCCATTCCAACCTCAGACGAGTTCCCTAAATTCTCTGAACCTAAGAGCCTTTCTGCAACAAGCAGAGAGGGTCCGGAGGAGGGAGGGAGGGGGCTGGTGGTGACTGGGGACCCCTGGAGATGGGGCTCTGCCTCCGCTCATATCCTACACACAGCTTCCTGTTCACAGCTGTTTTCCCCATTAGACCATGAGCCCCCTGAGCACAAGGACGGGTTCTGCTTTGCTCACCACCATGTCCTCAGTCCTGAAGCCTTATGTGACACAGAGGGACTGAACGAATGAGACCAAAGAGGAAATTAAAATCCGATGCAAAACATCACAATATACTGTCCGAAGACTCCAGTTGCACAGAATAGACAAAATCTTTTTCTGGGCTCGGAGGGACAGGATTCAAGTTCTAGTTGTGCAAGCCTGGGTGGGTCATGGGTCTTCTCTGACCTTCAGTTTCCTCTTCCTTTTAAAAAGGGCTGTGTGGCCAAGATGACCTTTCAGCACTTCCCCCAAACTCAAGCACTGTATGCTTCTGAAAGCATTCTGTATTTTCTGAAAGCTCAATTAAGACAGTGCCACTGCAAAGGGACAGTCACCAGCCAGAAGACCCCCGCCCCTTCGCACCTCCTCACCTCGACCCCGTCTGCCTCATCCTTTCTGGTTAAGGTTTAGTTTAGTCTAAAGGCAAGAGTCAAAAGAGATGCATCAGCTGCATTGACTAAGGCATAATACTTTCCATCAGGTGTCACAGCATTCTGTACTTTCTCCTTTTCCTGGGGGGACTCAGAAAAACTATCTACACAAGCATCTGAAAATAAATGTGTTCAGTGAAAAATCATGTGCGCGCGCGCACACACGCACACACACACACACACACACACACACACACACACACACCCCTGGGGCAAAGAATAGCCAAGAGCTCAAACACGAAAACCCTCCAGGCCCCCCTCCCCCAGGCCAAGCTCCAGAAGCTGCATCCGGAAGATGTTGCATTTTTCTGGAATTGTGTCATTATTCACAGAGAAGTTCACTCTCAGGCCTCGCATCCACCCTAACGCTGGGCTGGGCGGCCCAGAGCCACAGTGAAGAAAGAGCTGGCCACTCACACCATTTTTATAGTGAGCTATGACCTCCAAACCAGCAGGGTGTGTGCTGAGGACAGAGCGGGGGCGCTGGTCCAGCCGTGGAGAGGCCGAGCATCACACATCAGGGACCAGGCGCACGCAGAGCTTGGACTCAGTCAGCAGAGCACACGAAACAGAGCAGCTGCACCATGGACTCTAAGCTTCTAGTTAAAGGGGGAACACGGGGTTGGGGGGGGCAGGCTTGTCCCTCTCCTCCACAGGCTTCCCACAGCCAGCAGGGCCCAGGGGGCTGTGGAGACCACCACACGGGAGAAGCTGACATCAGCGACCTGCCGTAATATGTATTCTGATGCAACCCAGAAGCCGGGATCGTCCATGGCTGCCCTAATCCCCAATGGTCGTCCTTGGAATTTGAAAATTCTGCCAAGGGCCAATATGATCTACTCTACCGCTGAGTCCCCAATGGTCGTCCTTGGAATTTGAAAATTCTGCCAAGGGCCAATATGATCTACTCTACCGCTGAGCTCAGAGGGGCATGGGGTGGTGCATCATCCCTGGACTCACTGCTGAGCCGTCTCCAAGCGGAGGAAGCCATAGCAAGGGGCTTCCCTGGTGGTCCAGTAATTGAGAATCCGCCTGCCAATGCAGGGTACATGGGTTTGATCCCTGGTCTGGGAAGATCCCACATGCCTCGGAGCAACTAAGCTGGTGTGTCAAAATTACTGAGACCTCATGCCTTAGAGCCCATGCTCTGCAAAAGAGAATTATCACAATGAGAAGCCTGCACACTGCAATGAAGAGTAGCCCCCACTTGTCACAACTGGGGAGGTTAGTACAGCAGGTTAGGACAGCCAGCCAGAGTGATGAGAGGTCAAGGAAAGCCAGGCCAGCTCGCCTACCAGGCGTAGGACAGGTCAGTCCACACTGACCATGACCCTTGCCCTCCAGCATCCATCACTTTCTCTAAAAACTCCTGGCCTTTGGTACACTTGATTTACTGGCTCCAGGGAAAGAGGATGAGTTACTTGATAAATAAATCTGGGCAAGTTCCAAAGTTCAAAACTTCAACTGTGGCCTTATCTCTTGGTTTCTTTAAGAAAAAGAAGTGCTATTTATTGGGGTCTCCTCTAAGACCCAATAAACATGAGGCAAAAATCAATGAATGACCCCTAAGCCCCTTGCTGAATCTCACTAGTCAGGAACTCAGAACTAAAAGCACGTTCAGGGAGGTCACAATTCCGCCTGTTAACAATCCCACCTTTGCCTGTAAATCAGGAGAAAAAGAGAAGTGAGGAATGTTCTACAGGAATATAGAAAGGTGGCTTGATGGGAAATGTGAGGACAGAAGGAGGGATGCTATTTGCCTAAGGCCATGCTGCTACCCGGGGTAGAGTGGAAACCAACTCAGGCTTCATGAAGCCCGGACCAGTGCTCTTCTCCCAGCACCCCATTGTAGCCATTGCACCCAGGTGTCAGTCTTCTGGGGGCCAGCGGAGCCTCCTCCTGTCCAGGGACAGGCATTCATAGACCCTCCTGCCCTTCGGCCCTGGTAAAGGGCTGCGCTCCTACTTGCTGGGATCCAGCTGAGCCTCTCCTGGGAGCCTCATCATCTCTGCCCTCAGATTCCAAAAGTGGAAAGAGCAGGGCAGCTCTCTAGTCTATCACAGGCCTGGGCTGCCAGCAATCACAGCATGGTGGCCAGCTGCTCCCACCATCAGGATCAGAGGCTGGAGCCACCAGTCTCCACCCACACTGACCGCATGGTTTCCCTTTCACGCACCTGTCTCCAAGATGGTCTAGTTACTCAACACCTGCCCATCAGCACATCTGGCAGGACCAGCATCCACAAGGACCTGCCAGGGGGAGTGCTGGCTTATTCCACGTCCCTGGGCCTGGGCTGAGGTTGGCACACCGTCCAGAGGTAGCGACATCTCAAGGAAGTGAGGGTAGGATGAAGACAAGAAAACAAGCCTCCCATTCATAGGAGAGCTGCAAGGGTAGATGCACAAGGCAAAAGAGCAGAGTGCAAGTTCAAGACCACTGAGATCAAGGCCAACGGCTCTCAGTGGTGTCTGGAGTCAGTTTTGGTTGTCATAACTACAGGAATGCTATTAGCATCTAGGGATGCTGTTAAACACCCTCCAGGGCACAGGACAACCTCCACAACCCCAGAGGATTATCTAGCCCCAAGTATCAATAGTGTTGAGACTGAAAAACCCTGCTTTAGGCACATATCTTCTGGAAGACGTGGGTTTGAGGGTTTTGTTTTGTTTTTTTTTTTTTAATATTTATTCATTTGGCTGGCCTGGGTCTTAGCTGTGGCATACAAGATCTTCGATCTTCACTGTGGCAGTTGCAGCACGTGGGATCTTTAGCTGTAGCATACAAATTCTTAGTTGTAGCAAGTAGGATCTAGTTCCCCGACCAGGGATCGAACCCGGGACCCCTACATTGGGAGCTTGGAGTCTTAGCCACTGGACCACTAGGGAGGTCCCTGGAAGACGGGGTTTTTTTCCTCTACTCTCTTTCCCCCAGGCCCCTTTCAACACTGCTGTATAAGATAGCAAGAAAAGCACATGAAGGCCTGACAGTTACATCAGATAAACGCTCACAGTCTGTCAGAATGGAAGTTTGGGCTTTTCATCCACTACAGTGACTATCAGTCACTGGGCTGCAGGAAGGCAGGCCAGCCTTGGGGAAAATAATTCGGAGTAGAGACAGCTTTAAGAGGAAGTTGTCAATATGTTCTCAAAAAGTTTGAGCATCACAGAGAGGCTGTGGTGATGCCACCAACATGCAACTTGCGCTGCCTTTTTGCTTTGGTTGAATAAGGAGCCCTCTTCCAGAGCCTTTCGGGTATGGCCTGCTTTTGGTTTTAACGTGGTTTTAATCAGGGGATCATGGCTCTTGGTTCTTTCAGGAAATTCTGTCAAATATTTCACATTCCTCATAGAGAACAACTGTCTGTGCAGGTTAAGATCCCAAGTTTTAAACTGTGGGGTGAGTGGCGTTTTGTTGTTTTTTAATGTCAGTATGAGGGAAAAAAAGAAGTGGAGAAGGAAAGAATGCGAGTGTTCGTCATTGAAAACACACACCAAACCAGAAACATTCTTCCCTTCATGCACAAGGTCAAGAATATCTGGGTAAATTTGCTTCATGCTCTACAGACACGCTAATGGAACATGAGAAATGCTACTGCAAAGGCCCTTGACAGGAGCCCCAGGAGATGCCTAAAAATAGCCATTTCACCCAAAGGAGGGTTATCTGTTAGAACTACATCATTCCCAGCGTGACTGAGCAGCACAGACTGTGACACTGGGGCATGAAAAATATAGTAACGGATGCTCTGACAAATTCGCTTTACTTAGAATGAGAGATAAACTTGGCCGTGACTAAGCCACTCCTTTTGAAGCTCACTTCCAATTTTCCTCATACCCAGTTATCAAGATGGTGATCTGGGAAAGCGAGGGGAGCAGATGGAGTATCTGACACCTCCTTATCCCTTCCTGGAAGTAAAGGAGTGGCATCAAAATTTTTGTGGACAATTAAGATTTTTTTTTAAGATGCTTATTTAAATTTGTGCATGCTAAGTCACTTCAATCATGTCCAACTCTTTGTGACCCCGTGGACTGTAGCCCGCGAGGCTCCTCTGTCCATGGAATTCTCCAGGCAAGAATATTGGAATGGATTGCCATGCCCTCCTCTGGGAGAATCCATGCCCTCCTCTGGGAGATCGTCCCGATCCAAGGATCGAACCCGCATCTCTTATTTCTTTACGACTAGCGCTACCTTTTATCTATTTTTTTTTTGGCCACACCGCAGGACATGTAGGCTCTTATTTTCCCAACCAGGTATAGAAGCCATGTCCCCTGCAATGGAAGCATGGATTCTTAACCACTGGGTCAATGGGGAAGTCCCTTGAACAAGTTTTTAATTCCTCTGAGCCTCTCAGTTTTCATCTGTAAAATAGAGGTGGCTCTGAAAGGTCACAAAGCAACAGTTAGAACTGGACATGGAACAACAGACTGGTTCCAAATAGGAAAAGGAATATGTCAAGGCTGTATATTGTCACCCTGCTTATTTAACTTATATGCACAGTACATCATGAGAAACACTGGGCTGGAAGAAGCACAAGCTGGAATCAAGATTGCCAGGAGAAATATCAATCACCTCAGATATGCAGATGACACCACCCTTATGGAAGAAAGTGAAGAGGAACTAAAAAGCCTCTTGATCAAAGTGAAAGAGGAGAGTGAAAAAGTTGGCTTAAAGCTCAACATTCAGAAAATGAAGATCATGGCATCCGGTCCCATCACTTCATGGGAAATAGATGGGGAAACAGTGGAAACAGTGGCTGACTTTATTTTTCTGGGCTCCAAAATCACTGCAGATGGTGACTTCTGGGATGTCCACTTCAGCATCTGCAGGGTCCCTGCCCACGTGTAGGGAATTATGATAAAGTTAGTAACAACGATGCTATAATAGCAGCCAACATTTATGGAGCATTTAAAAAGTTCTAAATATCTTCCATGTAATTTATTCACATACATTTGACACGTTATAATCTGATATATTCTACATGTAATATTTATTTGATATAGTTAAGTAATTTCACCCTACAAAGTAGGTCTTGTTTTTCTTGTTTGTTTTTTTAACTATAGTTGAATGATAAAAGAAGGTTTTATCATTATCTTCATTTTACCAAAAAGAAAGTGGAGACATGGAGAGATGAGTAACTTGCCCTAGGTCAGAGGCCAGCAAATGTTTTCAGTAAGAGGCCAGATGGTAAATATTTTAGGTGGCCCAGACAGTTGCTGTCACAAACTATTCAACTTTGCTGTTAGAGCATGAGAGCAGTCCCAAACAACAGGCAAACAAATGACCATGGCTGTATTCCAACAAAACTTCAATGATGGACACTGAATTTTGAATCTCATATAATTTTCATGTATCAGGAACTATTTCTCTTTTGATCTTTTTTTGCCAACCATTTAAAAATAAGAAAATCATTCTTGCCTCACAGGCCAAACAAAAAACATGAAGAGGGTGGATTTGGTTGGAGGGCTGCAGTTTGCCACCCCCTCCCTGGGTCCTTCAGCCTCCTTCCCCCACATCTCACTGCAGGACCGTTTCAGAGGCAGGCAGTAGAGGTCGAGAAGGCAGTCATGTCTGCACACTTTCGTTACATCATTTAACACCAAAAAGAAGGACAGCAAAATGGTTCAATAAATCACATGCATATTATGAGACATGTTGCAGATTAAAAGGTCACACACACACAGACTGACCGGCTGCAGCTCTGGGTACGCTAAGTGAAAAAAGCAAGCTCTACATCAACATATACATCATGACCCTGTATGTGGATTAAAAATAAAAGTAACTGTGTATGTTGTGGTTTAGTCGCTAAGTTGTATCCGACTCTTGCGACCCCATGAACTGTAGCCCACAAGACTCCTCTGTCCATGAAATTTCCCAGGCAAGAATACTGGAGTGGGTGGCCATTTCCTTCTCCAGGGGATCTTCCTGACCCAGGAATCGAACCTATGTCTCCTGCACTGAGACAGATTCTTTAACAACTGAGCCACCAGGGAAGCCAATTGTGTACATTGCGTGTACCTAAATACACACGTGTTTGTGGACATATAAACAGTGAACATAAATAGGTCTACAAACAACAGGGACCTTTCATGCCAGGGAGGATGGTGGGTTGGTAGCAGCGAGGGGACTTTTGAGCTCTCCTGTGTATGTATGCTGCTCTATAATTTGAACCTTTTACATCCCAAGTGTATTCATTTGTTGTATAATAAAAGGAAAAAAAGTTGAGGTCCTTGTTACAAGGTACTACTACCAACATACTTTGAGCTCTCTGAGCAGTTTCCATGTACTTGGATCTAAACAAAAGCTGGTTATAATTAATTACCAAAGACCAAAGACATTCTTCCCAGAAGGGAAAACAAACACGCCAATAAAGGTGGCATAAACTATATAGTAAGTAAACACAGCTATGTCTCTATCAATAGTGACTTTTTTAATTGCACATATATACAACCTAACCTCCTTGAGACATCATTAACCTTCAAACCAAGGATGTCAGTTGTAAACAAAGCTGTCAAGGTTTTCATCTGCTGTGTGATAGTCCAGGCCTAGCTTCCTTGCCTCCGTAAAGTTTAATTTATGAAATGATTTTGGTTTGCTCCATTGGCGTGAGCACAGCTAAAGGGGGAGTCTTCGGCTGGGGAAATGAGATTTCCCTCGGTGCCAATTTTTAAATCTAGCCTCCAGGTCATCTTATTTTTTGGATGCTTTCCACAGTCACATTTTTTGTTTGTTTTACATGAAAGAGCACATTCCCTTTCTCCAAGCCAGGTTTACCATTTTCCATTGCTCTTATTAAATACATCGTATTCAAATGGAATGTTCTCAGAGTTTCTGCCTTTCACAGGCCTGGGTAGGGGGCCCAGGACAGACACACAGACCCAGCACTCCAGGCTGCCTCCACGCACCATGTAATTGCATCTGCAGAATGAAAGAAGGTTCAAGATCCCACTGTGACCCCAGGATCCCAGACTCTTCTCATCACGAACAGACCCTGCAAGACCCTCAGCCTGTCCCTCTGTGCCCATTAAAATAGCAGGTGCTGCAGCAGAGCCTGATGGTGCTAAAATGCAAGCCTGGGAAGAGCCTGGTCCTTCTCAGGTGACATTCCCATCAGGGCTGCGAGGGCCTTCCGTCGACCAACGAATATTTTTAATCCCAAGAAATACCTGACTTGGGGGGCTTTAAACCTCAAGTCGACATGACATGCCAGTCCCAAATCCAAGACACAGCTGTATAAATTGCTAAAACTGGCAAGACAAAGCTATCCTAGCCAGGATTTGAACCCGGCCAGCCGTCTCAAAGGCTATCCCTTCGCTGTGGCCTCGAATGATTTCTTCAATTGACTGATCTGTGATGGAACATTACTTGCCCCTTTGAACACGGCAATTCTAATTCCTTGCTTTTGTTATAGGATCAAGTTTACATTTTCCAAATACTCTCCTGCCATACTAGGGGCAGAAAATAAACTGTTATATAATCTACTTTAGATACATAGTTTTAAAAAGTAATATCTACCCTCTTAACACATTTTTAAGTGCATAATAAATGTCATTGTTGTTGTTGCTGTTCAGTCACCAAGTCACATCTGACTCTTTGAGACCCCATGGACTACAGCACACCAGGCCTCCCTGTCCATCACCAACTCCCGGAGCTTACTCAAATTCATGTTCATTGAGTTGGTGATGCCATCCAACCATCTCATCCTCTGTCACCCTCTTCTCCTTCTGCCTTCAATCTTTCCCAGCATCAGGGTCTTTTCCAAGCATAATACAATATGTTTACTATAGGCACTGTGTGTACAATAGACCTCTATAATTATTCTTCTTGCATAACTGAAAATCCTATACCTGTTAAACAGCAACTCAGCATTGCCTTCCTCCCTCCAGCCCCTTGTGACCATTCTACTTTCTGTTTATATCAACTTGACTATTTCAGATTCCTCATATTAATGGAATTATGCAGCATTTGTCCTTCTATGAAGGGCTTATTTTACTTAGCATAACATTCTCCAGATTCATTCACGCTGTCGCAGGTGGCAGGATTTCCTTCTTTTTTAAGACTGAATTATATTCTGGTGTGTGTGTGTGTCACATTTTCTAAATCCATTCATCTGTCAAAGGACATTTAGGTTGTCTCTGGCTCTTGGCTATTGTGAATAATTCTGCAATGAACATGGATGTGCAAACATCTATTTGAGATCCTGATTTCAATTCTTTCTGATAATTACCCAGAAGTAGAATTACTGGATCATATGGTAATGCTATTTTTAATTTTTTGAGGACCCTCCATACGGTTTTTCACAGCAGCTGCACCATTTTCCATTCCCATCAACAGCGCACAAGTGTTCCAATTTCTCCGCATACTTGCCAGTACTTGTTATTTTTTGCTTTTTCCATAACGGCCATCCTAACGGGTATGAAGTATTGTCTCACTTTGGTTTTGATTTGCATTCCTCTGATTAGTGATGTTAAGCATCGTTTCATATACCTGTCAGCCATTTATTTGTATGTCTTCTTTGGAGAATTGTCTATTCAAGTCCTTTGCCTTTTTTTTTTTTTTCTAATTTGACTACCTCAGGTCTTAGTTGCAGCACATGGGATCTTTTTCAGTTGTGGCCTGTGGGATCCAGCTCCCTAAACAGGGATCGAACCCAGGCCCCCTGCAGTGCACTAAGTCTTAGCCACTGGACCACCAGGGAAGTTCCAGCTTTTTTTTTTTAATTGAGTTATTTGGCTTTTTGCTATTGAGTTGTAACAGTTCCTTATTTTGGGGGGATATTTATCCCTTACTAGACATGTAGCTTGCAAATATACAGTTTACTTTAGAGCAGAGTCTTATGAAGGACAAGGAAGCCTGGCATGCTGCCATCTATGGGGTCACAAAGAAGTAGACACGACTGAATGACTGAACAAGTGTCTTATGGCCTATTCGAATAGATTTTCAGACTATCTATACCAAGGGCTGGCAAGATAATGTCTGTGGGCCAAACCTGGCCCAACACTTGTTAAAAATAAAGTTTTATTGACACGCTACAACGTCCATGTGTTTAGGTACAGGCTATGGCTGCTTTCAAGCTACCACGGTCAAGTTCAGCAGTTTCACAGAGACCACATAGCCCACAGCAGAAATACTTACTATCTGTCCTTTTCAGAGAAGGTTTGCTAAACCTTAATACACAGGATCAAGGCTTAAAAACTCTATCATAACGTGACAAGGAGGACAATTCTGAGTCAGGCAACTCTGTTTGAACATTGTAATTTCTGTGACTGGAAACAACTTTAAAATCCAAGCTCCTATTACCCAGGAAGACAAGTTACTGATGAGTCTCTGCTGCTACCAGGAGGTGTCTAGTCTTACACGGTTGAGGTGGACAGTCTCTGTTTTCACCCTGTGGCTCTCCTTCCTCCCCTTCTCGACCCTTCTCCAACTCGAATCCCACCCTCCACTCCACCACTGGGCAGGCAACCAATACCATGCTATCCAAAAGTGTATTTTCTAGGACTTTCCAACTGGTTCTCAGAAAAGATGCTCTCTTTGCACTGGGGCTGCTAAGAGAGCTGATATGGGACCCCCTGAGCAGTTAAGTTAAGTGGAGGAGAGACCAGCAGAGCTAAAAGGGGAACACTGTTTGAATGCTGGATCCAGAAACCCCCAGCAATATTCTAGATCCCCAGACACAAGGCCATGAATTCTCATTTTTGTTTAAGCTAGATTGGTATTTCTGTCACTAGCTAACCAAGGATTTCTGAGTACTGCAGTTGTAATCTCGTTTTAATATTTATTTTTATTTATTTGACTGTGCCAGGTCTTAGTTGTGGCATGTGGGATCTTTGATCTTTGTTGCATCTAGTTTGATCTTCACAGGATCTAGTTTCCTGACCAGGGATCGAACCCAGGCCCCCTGCACTGGGGGCTTGGAGCCTTAGGCACTTGAGCACCAAGGAAGTCTCCCCATCTTTTCAAGTTCTACTCCTTACAGTTATGAATTCATATATCATTTTCAATGTTTCTACCTTATCTTAATAATTTTCACCTTTACTGGGTATATAACCCATTAGAAGGGACAAACCTGACCTGACTACCCAGCCTGCCGATACAACGCAGACCCCACTGGGTACCATAATCCTGACTCAGAAAATCCTGCTCTCAGCAGACCCAACCAGCAGGGCACCATGATGTCGTGGGCAGCCCTTGTCACACAGGAGACCACCTCCAGCCAGCCAAATGCCCATTTAACCAAGAAGCCCAGGCATTGCCAGCCTGGCACCAATGCTAGTGAGACAGTCTTTCCAGTGTCACTGAGTTACAGTTTGTGGGTGTTCAGCTGTGAAAGTCCTACACCAACCCTTCCCACGCCTAGAGCGTGTCCCTCACAGCCAAGACTCCACGCTGTTGGGAGTCCCCAAGTAGCAGTAAAACTTTCCCACTTAATGCTCAGTCTTTGGTCTCTTGAGCTTCCCTGGTGGCTTGAAGGTAAAGAATCCACCTGCCAATGCAGGAGACCTGGGTTCGATCCCTGGGTCAGGAAGATCCCTTGGAGAAGACAATGGCACCCCACTCCAGTACTCTTGCCTGGAAAATCCCATGGATGGAGGAGCCTGGTAGGCTGCAGTCCATGGGGTCACTAGGAGTCAGACATGACTGACCGACTTCACTTTCACTTTTCACTTTCACGCACTGGAGAAAGAAATGGCAACCCACTCCAGTATTCTTGCCTGGAGAATCCCAGGGACGGGGAAGCCTGGTGGGCTGCCGTCTATGGGGTTGCACAGAGTCGGACACGACTGAAGCAACTTAGCAGCAGCAGCAGCCAGTATTTTTGCCTGGGAAATCCCATGGACAAAGGAGGCTGGTGGGTTACAGACCATTGGGTTGCAAAAGAGTTACACGTGACTTAGCAACTAACCAACAACTTTGGTCTCTTAGTCTTTATTTTTTCTTTAACAGAGTGTAAGTTACTCGTGTCATTTGCGAGCTTTCCACTCAAGATGCCAAGTGCCAGGTCAAGGCAGAGACCACATCTACTTGGCCACCCCAATCGCCCCTGTGCTTGGGACCAGAGTGGGTGCTTACTGCCTGTTTTTGAGTGGGTAAATTAAATGACTGAAAGAACACACCCTAAGTGTCAGCACAACACCATTTTTCACAATAGTACTGGGTTGGCCTGAAAGGTTGTTCAGGTTTTTCTGTTAACATCTTATGAAAAAGCCAAAGGAAGTTTTTGGGCAACCTGGTATACAACACTGCCTCTTTCTACAGCTATGCCAGCTTCATTTTGGCAAAAGACATTCCCAGAGAAGTTTGTGGTCAGCAGTGTGGGACAGGATTTGAAGAAAGACCTGTGTTAGGAAAAGCTATGTTTTGGCGAAGCCTCATTGGAAGTGTCAGCTGCTGACAGGGCTGGGAAGAGGGTGCACTGGAGGCCACCTGTCACGTGTCCCTGACATGAAGTTGCTCGAAGGTTACAAGTCCCCCTTGCCCCAGGAAACAGCCCTCCTCGTGACGGCACAGGGGCTGCTGGCCAACCCCTCGCGTCAGCACAGCTCATTCAGGTTTGTCCACCACCATCTGTTCTCACGGAAGCCCTAGAATAAGTGGTGGTACCATCCCCAGTTCACAGATGAGAAAACAAAGGCTGAAAGAGAAGCATTTGTTCAAAGTCACCCTGCCTAGGAAATGCTACGTTAATTAAAGAAAGAGGTAGTTAGGCTGAGGCTGCCTATATCAGCAAACCAAAATGGAAGCCCGTAAGTGCCTCGAGGTTATGAAATTAAAAGGCTAAGGACAACCAGTCTAGGCTTCAGTCATTCAAATCATTTCCTTTCTTCACTTCTGCACTTTCTCCACATAGGTCTTTCCCCAACTCCTATCTGCGGAACACTCCTAACCACTTCTGGTTTGGCACTGCCTAATGGGAAGTGATTTTTGCTCCAGTAAACTCTTATTAAAAGTTTTAATATCCCCCAGTTCATCTTTTAACAGAAGTGACTAGAGCCCAGATTTTTTTGACCCCTAATCCCCACTCTTGCAATCAACCGTGGTCGAGGACAGACCAGTGTCCCCAGGAAAGGACTGAAGGTCTGGCGTGAGCCTGCTCCCTCTGACCTCAGGGTCCTTTGGCCTGGGCATCTGCATCCTGTGTGTTCTGGCTGGGCAGTCATGTACTTCTCTGCATCCTCTTTCCTTTCAAAACCCTGCTTCTGAAGGCCTGCCCACATGGACAGAAGCCCTCTTTCAGCCCCCACAACCCCTGTATGGTTTGAGCCTCTTACTAAGAAGCTCTAGGTTCTTTTACTTCATTCTGTCTCTTTTTAATGTGCTTTCTCAATAACAAAACTTCCATCCTGTCTTTTAAGCAAGAAATTGGGCTCTGAAGGTTGTACATGTCACTTAGCTTACAAAAAGAAATATATATAAATATATATATGTGTATATATATACTTAATCATGTTTTTCAAATGCCTTGGTTTCAGCACCGCCTCCCCAAACAAGTTTTCTGCTGAGCATCTTCTGCTTTTTCACAGTAGAGTGACTATGTAACTTATCGTCCAAACAGGGACCCTTTTAAGAATGAAAGGTGCTGTGCTTAGTCGTTCAGTCGCGTCCAATTCTTTGCGACCCCATGAACTATAGCCCATCAGGTTCCTCTGTCCATGGGGTTTCTCCAGATCAGAATACTAGAGTGGGTTGCCATGCCCTCCTCTAGGTTATCTTCCCAACCCAGAAATCAAACCAGGGCCTTTCTGCATTGCAGGCAGATCCTTCACCAGCTGAGCTGGTAAGGAAGCAGGGACACTGAATCCTGACACTGGCCATATGATCGCCCTTCTTCTTGGGGGTCACCACTTCTCGACAGGGCCCAGGAGAATGTATCAAATCACTTCCAGATACCAGTTGCATTCGGTTATTTAATGTTGGGCCCTGAAAGAGACAGCAGCCATGCAATCCACTTTTAAATAAAGAAGAAGATTCTCTTTGCTCTGCTCTCCGACACTGAAGCTTCAGTATCTAATAGAAGGGAGGTGTTCTCCAGTTTGCTGCCCAAGCAGCCAAAGTATCCAGCTTTAAGGATACTGTGTTCTCTAGCAGGGATTCTAATGTGCTGAGACTAAACCTTTCAGGAGGAAAAGGGTGGGGTAGAGTGTGGTCCCTGAACAAAGAGGGCTGGAGAGATGGCTGGGACCATCTTAGCCGCCAAGGCATAGCCACACCCATCAGTACAGATGGAGTAGAATCTCTGCCCTTTATTTTAAAACCTCAGAGGAAATCATGCCACCTCCCCAGGGTGAGCCAGTCCAAAGTTTAACTGAGCTCTCCAGGGCTAGGCACCCCCTCCTTCCGGTCCACCCTCCACCCAGGAAACCAGTAACATCTGATCCTCTGGCCTGTCATCTGGGCAGCCTCTACCCACTGTAAGGGGCATCCTCTCCTCCGAAGGCCAGAAAGCCCTCTCTGGGCCCAGAAAACACTCAGGACATGAAACAGAAACACACACACACAGATCCCCTTCCCTCTACAGTTCAGCGGGCTCCTCTCCTGGCCTTTTAATCCCCAGGCCCACTGGAAATGGAAAGACAGGAAATGCAAGATGCAGCGCCGGAGCCATTTTCATCTTAACTCCTGCCCTCCCCCACCCCGGCCTCTCTTCCCTTGACAGACAGACAACCCATTAAGAGCTCGCTCATAATAGTCTTTCCTGTAAGAACTTGTAAACAGCATCCTTGGAGCTTCGACTTGGGTATTTCCCAGCTCACTTATTTCCATTTCCTTTGCCATGGAAGGTTCTCATGGGGAGTGGGGGAGGCTGATGGGAGGGCCTCTCCCCCTCCACCCGCTTCACCTGCGCGGCCCGGCTGCCTCCTTCCTTCAGCATCATAGAAGTTTAAGTCTCTTCCCCTTGAACACCACTTCTGCCACTTAGATTGGTGTGTTTCTTTTTGTTTCTTTGAAGGAAGCCCTTCCATTCAGTAAGCTGAGCCTCCTGCCATAGCCTTCATTCCAACACATTCCTACCACTAAGGAAACATACAGGGTTCTCACCAGTTCTCAGCATTAAATGAACAAAATCTGTGCCTGCAGAAATTATGTATTAAGTAAACACTGTACCTGCAAAACTGCTTTTTTTTTTTTCTTTCTACAGGAGCACTTGTTTTGATATAACTTAAAGTTTGCAAGGTAAATATACTATAGTAAAGGACAGAGGCCCCAAACCCAGGGCTTGGTCAGGTGACCCAATTGAGTGAAGGAGACGTGGTATGCAGCAATAGGGAATAGTGGGGTCTGTGGTGAAATGTGGACCTGGCCCCCAAAATATGCAACTGTAGACAGATGTTGTTATGTAAAAATCCTTACTTCATATTGCCAGAACTTCCAACGTTCTGAGAGAAGTCTTAAGTCAGGAATGCTACATGAAATTTTCTGACTTTTAAAATAGTGTATGAGGGACTTCCTTGGTGATCCAGTGGGTAAGACTCTGAGCTCCCAATGCAAGGGCCCTGGGTTTGATCCCTGGTCAGGAAACTAGATCTCACAAGCAGCAACTAGGACTTCACATGGCTCAACTAAAGATCCTGCGTGCCACCACTAAGAGAGCCAGCACCGCCAAATAAAGAAATAAAATAGTGTGTGGGCCAAACAGTCTGCAACCCCTGGACTAAATGATAAATAGCCCCTGCTACAGCCTGCGCCCCAACACCACTGGGCACTGCCACCATCTGCACCAAAGAACACAACACACACAGCAATACCCACAGAGAGATGGCAAGGGGCATGGGGCATCCAGGCAGGGGGGATGGTAGGGGCAAAGGCAGACCCCAAACCCCCACTCCTCAAAGCCCAGCTTCCCTGGAGGCTCTAGCCTCCTGGGACACTTTCTGGGAACGATCTTATATTTTAGGAAGGAAGCAATCAGGAGCTAGGGTTCACTCTAGAGCCATTCACTCTAATCACATTCACTTTACAGAAATTCACTCTACAGCCGATTTCGCTGAAACAGATCTGTAAGAGATATGATGGGTAGCAGCCTTTTCCCAGTAAAAATATACAAGATATGCTGAACATAAAGCCCTGAACTAGTCTGCAGGCCCCTGTGAAGGAGGAGAAACCAGTAACTCAAATAAATAATCCTACAAAACAAAGGCCTATACCTTCCTTCCCAAACTCAAAGCAGCAGGATGGGCCTGAGACCCCACAGAGAAGAAAAGCGCATTCTAGAATCATCTTCACTTGCCTGGTTTAAACCACTGAGAAGACACACGATACTGACAAGTTACTTATTCTCTTTCAGCTGCAATTGCCTCACCTGTGAAACGCAGGTAACAATGGCACAGTTCTAACAGAATCCCTGGAAGCATAGAAACTATCCATCAGCCTTTGGCCAAGGGCCAGCTTCAGGAGTTTCCTGGGTGCTCCTGGATTCATAATTCATCCCCGAAGTATCTACTGAGCACCTTCTGTATACAGATGCACAACAAAGAGCAATACATAGGCACAGGCCTTGGCCTCCCCAAATCCACTTTTATTTCTAACTACTACTACTACTACTAAATCGCTTCAGTCGTGTCCGACTCTGTGCGACCCCATAGACGGCAGCCCACCAGGCTCCCCCGTCCCTGGGATTCTCCAGGCAAGAACACTGGAGTGGGTTGCCATTTCCTTCTCCAATGCATGAAAGTGAAAGTGAAGTCGCTCAGTTGTGTCCAACCCTCAACGACCCCATGGACTGCAGCCCACCAGGCTCCTCCATCCATGGGACTTTCCAGGCAAGAGTACTGGAGTGGGGTGCCATTGCCTTCTCCGTTATTTCTAACAGTAAATCCTAAATATATTACATTTTCAAAAAGAAAAAAAAAAGCTTCAGAAATTACTCAAGCAGATGTCCTTGCACCTTCTTATTAAAATGATTCATGCTTTTTGTTATGGAACCAATTCATGAGTTTGGGGGAGTTTAAGCAGCCTGGGTGTGTCTTATAAATGGGTGCTCAATGAAAAAAAGAAAAAACTGTCACATACTCCCACTCCACAGCATTTGTAACACGTCCAGTCAGCCCACAAACAGTAGTACATTGGGTTTTTCTTTCACGGAGGATCTAATTTACATAGACTTAACGGCGTGATTTTGTTTTTAAACCTTACTCTTTTGCTTTAACATTTTCCAATTAGTTACACGTTAGCGAATCTCAGGATATGGTTTCCCAACCATAATAGACAAACCAAGTCACTGTTATTCTCTGTCCACAATGTTCATTCTCCTGATTTATTTCTTTAATATAAATCTACACATGAAGAACATCACAGTCGATGAAAGCCAGATTTAGAAAACAGTTCTGACCCAACCTGGGTTTCTAGATCAAATTCAACACACAGGAGCATTTCAAATCCATCCGGAAAAAAAAAAAAAAAACACCTCAAAATATATTTCTGCCTCCCACTGACTGTGGGACTTGACTAGGATTCCTAAATCCTCTGTGCCTCAGTTTCCTCATTTATAAAATGGGGAGATCAACTCTGAATATTCATTGGAAGGACCAATGCTAAAGCTGAAGGTCCAATACTTTGGTCCCCAGATGCAAAGAGCCAACTCATTGGAAAAGACCCTAATGCTGGGAAAGATTGAGGGCAGAAGGAGAAGGGAGTGACAGAGAATGAGATGGCTGGATGGCATCACCAACTCAACGGACATGAGTGTGAGCAAACCCCGGGAGATGGTGAAGGACAGGGAAGCCTGGCATGCTGCAGTCCATAGCATCTCAAAAAAGTCAGACACAACTGAGCAACTAAACAGCAATCAGCTACCTACCTCATGGGTTTGTGGTAGGGACTCAAGGAAATAAAACATACTTTTATCAATTTTTTTTTCAACACCAACATGAGATAGTGGAACACAAGGATAGAAAGGGAACAGACCCTGGGGCCTGGGTTCAAATCCCAGCTTTTCCATTAATAACTGTGACCTTGGACAAGTTAAGGAAATTCTCTGAGCCTCAGCTGTGGAACTGCAATTAAAAACAGTATCGACCTCAAAAGGCAGTTGTGAGGAGGGCCCTGGCAGACATAACACTGTATTAAGTTTATAGTTATTTTAATGATGATAAAACAAAGGCTTATCAGAGGTGTTACCCTCTCCGGGGCGAGTGGCTATATAATGAGTTTATGGACATACCCAGGTTCCCACAAGGAAACAGATTTTGGGATCAAACCAATGTCGGCGTAGACAAATCCACTTCTGGGCTCACACATGGCTATTGTTCCTGAACACCTTGGGTTTACATTTCCATGGTGACCAGCATGTTTGTTTACTTGTTTCCTGATTTTTTTTCCCTACAACTGAAGTTCTGCAAGGGCAGCCAGGTTGGAGACTGTATTGTTTGTAGCAAATATCAAATGCACCTGCCCCTGTGCTCAGGCAAAGCCTGAGACAAACGTTTAGTCAGCCTTCCTGGACTCAGAGGATCCTCCTGATCGATGCCCTCTGGGCCTGCCTTCTAGGGCTACATATCCCCTAAAGACATGACTTCTAACCCTGAGGGAGTCAGAACCCTTTGACTGTTAGTGTCAAGTCACGAGTCTCCCCAGCAGGAAGCCCATGGGGATACAACTGGCTCCCCGGATGGCTGGAGACCAACCTCATATAAATGACATAAGGAATTAATCTCTCTCTCTCTCAATCTCTCTCTCTCTCTCTCTCTCTCTCTCTCTCTCGCCCTCTTTCTTCCCCCCCATCCCCCTGTCTCTCTTTCCTGCCCTCTCTTTCTCTCCAACTCTCTCTGTCTCTCCCTCTCTCTCTCATGCTGCCTTTATTCTCAAGCAGGATGCGGCAACAGCCACCAGCAGCTTCAAGCTTCCCTTCCACTGGCTTAGCAACCCCAGCTACAGAAGAGCAGCCCTTTCTGGACCATGAATCACATCCTCATCTCTGGTCCCTGAGGGTAAAGAGAGAAGCAGTGCTCTGATTGGCCAGGGTTGGGTCACATGCTCACCGACAGAGCCAATGAGAAGTCACTACCACCCAACATCATGAACTGAATGAGGAAGGAGTGGTCCCCCAAGAAAAATGGATGTGCTGTTGTTACCAGAAGAGGGAATGTGTGCCGGGCGGGGAAAAACAACACAGCCATCTGCTCCCATGTTGCTTCAAAGCTGCGGCTTGCTGCCACCTCACCCAAACTCCCCTCTGGCCTGGGGGGCCCCTAAAACCTTCTAGGCTGGCCATTCCTCCACTCAGTGAGGCGCAAACCATACCTGCATCTTTTTCTAGAACCAGCAACATTTTCCCAGCTGCTCTGCAATGCTGTCTGGGTTCAAACTCAGTGGCGTTGTTCACACACGTCCATATCCCATTAGGGGCCGAGTTCTATAGATCCACCCTCCAAGGCCACGCCTACCCACTCTATCCCTTCTTTTGCAAAGATCTTGGTCAACTACCACACGCTTCTCAGAACCACTGGGCATTTGGCATCACAGCCTCTGCTGCCAGATCCAGCCTCTTCCAGCTCAGCCAGTACCAGCCTCCTCTGTTCAAGAACTCAGTGACACCATTTTGCCTAAAAATTTAACTCTTGACCTCTCAGCCTGGCATTCAGAGACCTCCCCACTCCCCATATGACTGTCCACTCTTCCAGCCTTTCTGCCCGCTGCTGCCCTGCAACTGCTCCAGACACCAGGCAAACCACCACCCCATGCCACTCCCCGATCCCCGTCCCGTCATCACCATTTGGCTCAAGCGTCCCCACTGCCAGGAACCTCCATCTCCACCACACTCCACCCTGTAACCTCAATAGGTGGACTTCTTCCCACAACACTGGCTTTGGGGTCAGATCCAAGTTCCAACACTTACAGCTGCACGACTCTAGACAAGTACAGTAGCCTTTGTGTCCATTTGTCATGTGCAAATGACCATGACACCTAACTCGCTGGATTGAAAACTACATCTCTATGAAGCCCCCCCAGGGACTTCCCTGGTGGTCTAGCAGTTAAGACTCCATGCTTTCACTGCAGGGGGCACAGGTTCAATCCCTGGTCACAATACAGCCAAAAAATAAAAATAAATAAATAAAATGTTAAAGTCATTTAAAAAACAATTTCTTTAAAGCCCCCTTCACACAGCCTTGCTTCCATCACCAGTCACATCCACAACTGGGTGTTGTTTTTGCTTTGGCTCCGTCTCTTCATTCTTTCTGGAGTTATTTCTCCACTGATCTCCAGTAGCATATTGGGCACCTACCGACCTGGGGAGTTCATCTTTCAGTGTCCTATTTTTTTGCCTTTTCATATTGTTCATGGGGTTCCCAAGGCAAGAATACTGAAATGGTTTGCCGTTCCCCCTCTCCAGTGGATCACATTTTATCAGAACTCTCCACCATGGCCTGTCCATCTTGGGTGGCCGTACATGGCATGGCTCACAGTTTCATTGAGTTAGACAAGGCTGTGGTCCATGAAGATCCAACCAGTCCATCCCAAAGGAAATCAGTCCGGAATTTCATTGGAAGGACTGATGCTGAAGCTGAAACTCCAATACATTGGCTACCTGATTTGAAGAACTGACTCATTGGAAAAGACCCTGATGCTGGGAAAGATTGAAGGTGGGAGAAGGGGACAATAGATGATGAGATAGTTGGATGGCATCATCAACTCAGTGGACATGAGTTTGAGTAAATTCCGGGAGTTGGAGATGGACAGGGAGGCCTGGCGTGCTGCAGTCCATGGGGTCGCAAAGAGTCAGACATGACTGAGCCACTGAACTGAACTGAACTCACAGAGTCAGGCTATATGCCTAACTCTTTGCGACCCCATGGACTGCAACCCACCAGGCTCCCCTGTCCATGAGATTCTCCAGGTAAGAATATTGGAGTGGTTCACCATTTCCTTCTCCATGGGATCCTCTTGATCCAGGGATGGAACCCATGTCTCCTGCATGGCAGGTGGGTTATTTACTGCTGAGCAGCTAGAGAAGCCCACTTCCTTTACAGTGCCTGGCATCCGGCAGGGGCTCTGTAAATGATGGCTTCACACTGTCAACCACCGAGCTCTGTGGTCAAGCCCAAACACCAACTCTTCGTGAAGCCTTTACTGAATGTCCCCATCAAGACCAACTTTGTACTTGTGTTCTACCTTGTAATGTAGTTGGTCACATACCTGTCCTTCCCCAACTATCCGAGAGCTTCTTGAAGTGGAAAGCTGTCTCTTTCATCTTTACATTCCTAAAGCACCTCACCTGGCCTTGCACACCTAGGAGATGCTGGAATCCTACCAGTGAAACTGACTCCAACTGTGTGCATCCCAAAGTGTTCCTGCTCATTAGCTGTTCATTGGTTCACTAGATAAAGCTGACAGGACCCAGTCCTGGGCACACATGCCTGGTTACAAGATTCCAGAGAGTCACAATATCTCTTTATCAATTTCCCAACTTGTCACACAAGAATCCAAGGACTCACACCCCCATCTCACATCCCCCCACACACTGCCACATGAGGATAAATTAACCTAATGGTGGTGGTTGCTGTTGAAGGAAACATTACAGCACCCACATGTCCCAAAGAACACAGCCAAACAAAGCAAGTGCCCTGGAAGGAAAAGGAAATCAACCCCAAATACTCATTGGAAGGACTGACGCTGAAGCTAAAGCTCCGATACTTGGGCCACCTGATGCGAAGAGCTGACTCACTGGAAAAGACCCTGATGCTGGGAAAGATTGAAGGCAGGAGGAGAAGGGGACGACGGAGGATGAGATGGTTGGATAGCATCACTGACTCAAAGGACACAAGTTTGAGCAAACTCCGGGAGATAGTGGAAGACAGGGAAGCCTGGCGTGCTGCAATCCTTGGGGTTGCAAAGAGTCGGACATGACTTGAGACTGAACAATAGCAACAACAGCCCTGCCCAGGGTACTGAGAAGAGTTCCCATTCTCCCCTCTTGCCTCCTATTCCCCACCTCCAAAATTCCTACCCAGAGGGGCTGCTTGCCTTACATACCAAACCTAACAATAAAATGTAAGCTTTTTCCAAAAGATCAGATTCACATTTGAAAGACAAACATGTTTCTCCACCCAGCAGAGTCAAAAAAGGGTACGAGATTCATTAAGGATCAAAGATTCGATCAAGTTAGTCAGTCAGCCAACAGATGGGTCCAAAAGGGGAAATTTCTAGAATCATTTGGGCAAGATGGCTAGAATAATCTTATGACTACCATGGTAAAATGCTAAGAAGGACAGCCCTTGGTGAGAGCCAGAGGGCTTGGCATGTTTGTTTTCTAAAGGATTTTATTTCTTATGTTCCCAACAAATGGCCTTACAAGGCACAAACTGTCATTTCCCACCCCCAAATGGAAATGCCTTTATTTTTCTAAATATAATGAATGCTCACTATACAAAATCCAGGTTTTCCTAACTTCCATTAACTGTGTTATGATCATCTTGCTGTGTCAGTAAGAATAAATCTCCATAATTTCTTCAGGGTTGCATATGAGTCCATTTTTTGAATACAACAAAATTCATTTCATCTAGCCTCTACTTAAGGTCACTGAAATCATTTCGAATTTCTATTATAAGCACCCTCTACTGAATGACCACCTGCATAGCACTTGTACATTGATTTTCCCTTCTTCCAAAGAAAATAACTTTTTATGCCACGTGGCATGCGGAATCTTAGTTCCCCAATCAGGGATTGGAGCTCCACCCCCTCCATTGGAAGCACAGAGTCCTAACCACTGGATGGTCAGGGGAAGTCCCAACCACTGGACGCCCAGGCAAGTCCCTAAGAAAATAATTTAGAAATAGAATTTCAAGGCCAAGGGTTACACAATTTATATATGTATGTAGTCCAAGCTGTCCTTAAGAAAGACTTATTAATTTATACTCCTATCAGTAGTGGAAGTATCATGTTTGAAAGAACTTATTTACCCACATTTCCTTAAAGACGCATTATCAATGCTTAAAAATTTGCCAAACTAAGATTCAGTTCAGTTCAGTCACTCAGTCATGTTCAACTCTTTGCAACCCCATGAACTGCAGCATACCAGGCTTCCCTGTCCATCACCAACTCCTGGAGTTCACCCAAACTCTTGTCCATCAAGTCTGTGATGCCATCCAGCCATCTCATCCTCTGTCGTCCCCTTCTCCTCCTGCCCCCAATACCTCCCAGCATCAGAGTCTTCTCCAACAAGTCAACTCTTCGCATGAGGTGGCCAAAGTATTGGAGTTTCAGCTTTAGTATCGGTCCTTCCAAAGAACAGCCAGGACTGATCTCCTTCAGAATGGACTGGTTGGAGCTTCTTGCAGTCCAAGGGACTCTCAAGAGTCTTCTCCAACACCACAGTTCAAAAGCATCAATTCTTTGGCACTCAGCTTTCTTCACAGTCCAACTTTCACATCCATACATGACCACTGGAAAAACCATAGCCTTGACTAGATGGACCTTTGTTGGCAAAGTAATGTCTCTGCTTTTGAATATTTGCATATATATAAGATTCTGCTTACTAGTGAGATTGAGACTATTTTCTTGTATAGTGAGTCCCTACATACCACCTATCTGACCAGCACCCTTTTTATTCCCCCTAGAAGTGACCTCGCACTAATAACCCCCATCCTCTTTGGAGCCACCATGTTCTTAGGACTTTACTTCAGTGGCCGGCAACCTAAGAGTCTAAGAACTCATGCTTGTGATTAATGTTAATTATTCCAGAGCGATCCACTGACAGAAAGCAGGCCAATGGAGTCATTCTTAAGGATTATTTTTAAATCAGAATTGGGGAGGGAAATACCAGTCTTGCTGGCATCTAGTATGCCTTCCCCAATGACTGGTTAGCTAGTTATCTCAACATCGTTTCCTGAGTAAGCTATTCTTTTCCCATTGATTTGAATGCATCCTTTATTATATAGTAAATGTTTGCATATACTTGGGTCTGTATCTGAACTTTGTATTCTATTTATATTCTTTATTTCGTCTCTGTAATCTTTAGGGTATTATCCCCACATGATGATCAAGATACAGAAAGGCTACGTTATTAGGTCTGTGACCTCAGATGAACTATCAACAAAGCAAGGACAGAAACCAAATTACCAGTCTCCACCTTGTACTGATTGCAGATGTAGGAACCTTACACAGAAGGGGACCACCAACCCTCTCAACATCACGCTAGTCTATGAAATCTGTGTCATCAGCCAAGCTAAGGCAGATGTCTAGACAGGATGTTGCAGGGGAATAAAGAAGCGGGTCAGGATTTGCCAGGAAACCAACAAGAGTGCCTGGCAGCTCCCATTCCCATCTCTAGCCTATTTCCCTGTGGGTGACAACAGTGTCCCCAACTAGAGTCCTGAAAAGCAGGCAATGCCAATAAACCCCTGAGGGATGTCACCAAGTCCACATGAAAATGTTCACATCACTCATGCCTAGATGGAAAACTTACATTTTCTCAACACTATTTCCTTATTGGAGTTTTGTTTTGGTTTTTTTTTTTTTGACCAGACAGAGCACAGTCTCTTTTTAAATTTTCCAGGAAGACTGTTACAGGAAGATAATCTTCCAGGAAGATAATACAGTGTAGAACAATCAAACTGTTTATTTTTTACTTTTGATTTAATTTTCCTTTCTATAATCCACTAAAGAAAATACTAGAATCATGCATTTGCCTTTCTTAGATTGCAGGCTTCAGGTAATTAGCAGCAACGGATTTGGGGGTTTTGGTTGTGTTTTTTTTTTCCTGTTTGTTTCTATTACACACATAACCCCTCCCAGCTCCAATTCTTTCCTTAGGGTAATTTTCATTTTAATATGTAATGCCTGCTCTTCAAATTAACATCAAATCTTATTATGAAGTAACCACAGATGAATTGTTATCAGTGGACTATGCACCAGCAAATTCTCAACATTTGAATGGTCAGAAGAGTTCTGGAATTCATGTGGGCTAAGGTGAGCATTTAAACAGCTGAGGAAAGTTTGGCTCAGAGAGGTCAAGCAGTGAGTCTAAGCTCATACAGCCAGTGGGTGGGTGGCACATTCTCCCTTCTCTTCAACCTCTTCACTGTGTGCTAAGTCACTTTGATTATGTCCAACTCATTGCGACCCCACAGACCATAGCCCGCCAGGCTCCTCTATCCATGGGGTTCTCCAAACAAGAATACTGGAGTGGGGTGCCATGCCCTCCTCCAGGGGATCTTCCCAACCCAAGGATCGAACCCACGACTCTTTCGTCTCCTGCACTGGTGAGCAGGTTCTTTACCATTAGCGCTACTTGGGAAGCCTTTTCACTAGAAGCCTTAATTGTGCTTTCAATAGAAATGGCACACCTTGACGTGGTGCACTCAACAGCAAGAGAAGATATCGCACTACCTTGAAAAGCCAAAAAGTGGATGTCTCAATGCCGCCTCTAGGAATTTATGAAACGGCCTTTCCCTGAGCTGTGCCAGGTACGAGCAACACGGCAGCCCCATGTGCTAGAAGATTCTGACCCCAGGCTGAAAGTGTCGGTTACCTGAATGTGACTCACAAGGAAAGCAGAGACCTGGGACTCTAGAGACTGAAGTTCTGATGCCAGTTCTACAGCGGGCATCCCAGCTGTGTTTCAGCATCAGAAGGGCCCACTCAGCAGGGCAGCCCACTGATTCTATTAACCGATGCTGCCAAAGCAGAACCAGGACTTGGTGGGTCAGCACTGCACCAGGCATTTCTGGCTTGAACAGCAGACTTCAGTTTACCATTAACATTTGGTGAGACCAGAGAGATACAAGGAGAGAAAAATCCCTTGTCCCTGCTCTCAAGGAGTTTGCTCTTCAATGGGTGAAGTAAAAAGCCTACCTAATATATATATTTTTAAAATCCAGCTTGACAGAGGGTATGAGTTCCCCAAAATCCCTTGTCCCTGCTCTCAAGGAGTTTGCTCTTCAATGGGTGAAGTAAAAAGCCTACCTAATATATATATTTTTAAAATCCAGCTTGACAGAGGGTATGAGTTCCCCAACGCTAAAAGATGTGAGCAGAGGGGAGAAATGTACTGCGAGGGAAGCAGCAGAGGGTCCTATCTAGGGAGCCAGATTGGAGCTGAGTCTCCAAGACGGTCTCCGAAGAGAGTGAGAAAACTTTTCCTTTATTATTATTTTTTATTGAAGTATAATTGCTTACATTGTTATGTTAGTTTCTGCTGTACAACTAAGTGAATCAGCCATGTGTATACATATACGCCCTTTCTCCTGGATGTGCCCCCCATCCCACCCCTCTAGGTCATCACAGAACACTGAGCTGAGCTTCCTGCCCTTTACTGCTCTGAATTTTACGCATGATGCTGTATACACGTCAATCCTAGTCTCCCAGTTCATCCCACCCTCCCCTCCCCTGCCTATGTCTGCACCTCTGTTCTCTGTGTTTGGTCTCCATTCCTGCCCTGGGACTAGGTTCATCTGTACCCTTTCTCTGGATTCCACATACATGCATTAATATACGATATTTGTTTTCTCTTTCTGACTTACTTCACTTTGTATTACAGGCTCTAAGGCCCATCAGGGTGGTGGTCCTCGCACCTGGCTGATCCTCGGGAGTTTCTAAAACACAGCTTCTCAGGTGCTTCCCATGAGCTTCTGATTCAGAATATCGTGGGCAGACCTTGATGTTATGGGTTGCTCTGTGTCTGCTCCCCCGTCCTTCCAAAAAAGATATGTGGAAGCCATAACCCTCAGAATGTGACCCTTTTGGAAACAGGGTCTTTATAGAGGTAATTAAGTTAAAATGAGATCACTAGGGTGGCCCTCAATCTAGTAAGACTGATGTCAATAAAAATTAACTAAAAAAATATATAATCAGCGTGTTAAAAAAAAAAAAAAAAGTAAGGCTGGTGTCCTTATAGAAGGGAGAAGTTTGGACCCAGAGACAGACAAGTACAGAGTGAAAACCGCCTGAAGAGACACAGTCAGAGGAAGACCGTCATCTACAGGCTTAGGAACGCTGGAGGCTACCAGAAGCGAGGTCTGGAAAATATCTTTCCCCAGCACCTTCCGAGGGCGCGTGGCCTGCCCACAACTTGATTTTGGCCTCCAGAACTGTGAGACAATAAACTTCTGCGGTTCTAAGCCGCCCATGTTGTGGTCCTTCGCAGCCCTGAGTGGCCCTGGGGAGTTCATGCCGCCTGGGAATCAGTATTAAGAGTCCAACTGCCGTGGAGGAGCACCCTTGGGTCCTACTCTGAAGGCTGCTTCCACGCTGGCCCTGCCCTGGGTGCCCACAGGGCTTCCTTTGGTCATGAGTGAGGCCCTTCCTCTGGGGAAGGGAGGAGCGGGCTCTGGTGGTGGAGCTCCTTCCTGCCGATGACAGGGAGCCCACGGCCCTGTGAAGATATCATGCAACTAAGGGACAGCCTTTGTCCTTCCCCTGCAGCTTCCAGGCGTGGTGAGCCCCGAGGCAGATGAGCCAATATGTCCCAAATGCTTCCTGGAAGAAAATGCCACTCTCCAACCGCTACAAAATTACTGAGGACCCAGGACCTTGGACTTTGCTCTGGAGCCAAGCTTATCTCAGGAGATACACTAGGGTGGGCAGGGCCAGGACTTGTTCTCTTTTGTACTGTTTTTATTTGCGCCCTGGAGTCTCAAGGTGGGACCCACAGAACCCTCATCCAGGTAAATCATATGCAAACCTGCAGTCAAAGCAGTTACCAATGAAAGAACCTGCAGGAGTCCACAGAGGAGAAAGCCCTACCGCCTAAGTGATAGGAGGCAAAGGACAACATGTGGAACCAACAGCAGCACCTTTGAAAGAATTAGGAAATGGTGCCCCCCTTCCCCAAAATACAGTTATAAATCTACTTCCTCTGAACAACGAACTCTGAACCTCAAGTTCAGTTGCCTCCCTAGAGTTACTCAACATACAACAAACATGCTGCTGCTGCTGAGTCACTTCAGTCGTGTCCGACTCTGTGCGACCCCATAGACGGCAGCCCACCAGGCTCCTCCATCCCTGGGATTCTCCAGGCAAGAACACTGGAGTGGGTTGCCATTTCCTTCTCCAATGCGTGAAAGTGAAAAGTGAAAGTGAAGAGTCGTGTTCGACTCTCAGCGACCCCATGGACTGCAGCCTTCCAGGCTCCTCCATCCATGGGATTTTCCAGGCAAGAGTACTGGAGTGGGGTGCCATTGCCTTCTCCGGCAACAGACATGGAAGTCCTTAAAGATGGGGAAAGATGCAGTGAGCTAGCACCAGAGGAGGAATGGGGAGAAGTGGCCTTGCTGTGTGATTTTGGAAAACCACCTCTCTGAGCTTGCTTTTTCTCAACCTGAGACAACAATAATAACGGCTGCCAAATCTGGCTGGTGGTGATGAGCCGCGGAGAGAAATACTTGAGAATTCCCTGGCAGACCAGTGGTTAGGACTCCTCAATTCCACTGCCAGGGGCCCGGGTTTGATCTCTGGTTGGAGTACCAAGATCTCACAAGCCTTGCAGTGAGGCCAAGAAAAAAAAGAGCAAAAGAAATACGGGCCCCTATCTGAGCCTGTGTCTCCCGCTGATTCACACATGCAAAACCCAGGAGCAATCACGAAGTTGTTGCCAAGTCAGTCTTTGCCCGAACTTATTTCCCTAACTGAGGCTTTGAATACCATAGAAAGCATGACTGAACACTCACACGGGGGTGTTCAATCCTAAAGGTTTCAAAAATGTCGCATCACATGTCCTCAAGTGCATCATGTTTCTTCCTCATAAGAAAATGTGCTCTGTACATACCTAGGGTCACTTAACTCCATTTCAGAAATTATCAGTATTCTTCCCAAAGTGGGGGGTGAAGAATGGGGTGGTGGGAGACCCTATGGGACAGAGACCACCACGTGCTAGGCAACCAAGTGTCTAAGTGTATAATGTTATCCAGGGAGGAGAACAGTCTCACACTGTTTACAATATATTGAAAAATTGGAAAACCTAAATTGTTGAAAATTTAGGGAAACCTAAATCGTTTGTTGCTCAGTCACTAAGTCGTGTCCAACTCTTTGACTCCATGGGCTGCAGCATGCCACGCTTCCCTGTCCTTCACTATTTCCTGAAGCTTGCTCAAACTCATGTCCATCGAGTCAGTGATGCCATCCAACCCTCTCATCCTCTGTCCGTCCCCTTCTCCTCCTGCCCTCAACCTTTCCCAGCAGCAGGGTCTTCTCCAATGCCTTCTTTACGGTAAGTGTCTTGGTTAAACACATTTAAACTACTTCAAAACAAAGAAAGACACAGACCCATTTACAACCAGATAACCCCTACGGGTCTGTTAGAAAACACCCAGCATTCCATTGAAACGACACTCCGTTTCCAGAGTCTTTCACAATTTTTCCTTACACCCTTCTGTCTCATGGGAAACTATAAACACAGATATGGGAAGGCACTACAACTTACTGTTGACTGAAAACAGCTGCAGGAGCACGTGTATACCAAGATCCCATTGGTGTCAAATGTTATCTGTATGTTCATACGTGCATACACATAGAGATCGGGGAAAACGTCCACCTTAATGCTGACAGTAACGATCTCTGAGGGGTGGGACAGGTCGCACATGGGAGGAGGGAGATTTTTACTTCCTTCTTGATGCTTTGCGTTGTTCTTTGCATTTTCTTTAGGAAGCAAGTACAGTCTGCACAGGAGCTTCCCAGGCAGCTCACTGGTAAAGAACCCACCTGCAAGGCTGGAGACATGGGTTCCATCCCTGAGTCAGGAAGATCCCCTGGAGTAGGAAATGGCAACCTGCTCCAGTATCCTTGCCTGGAAAATTCCATGGACAGAGGAGCCTGAGTACAGTCCATGGGGTCATAAAGAGTCAGAGACGACAGCGCAACTAAGCGCACACACACACACACACAGAGCATACACTGTGCAAATGTTTGAAAGCCTTCAAATTAGGTAGAATGATTCATACTGAACTATGAGTCACAGTGCCACGCTGATTATTTTACATACATGTTAGTACTGATGCTCCTATTAGCTGGTAAGATTATTGAGGGCAGCAGCTGTGATGGAGCAGAAAGACGATCAGAGTGGAGACTGGGTTTGGCAATAGATCTGGGCTGTGGAACTAGCAGATTGCACCAGGAAAAGCCATTTACCTCTCTTAGTCTTTGATTCTTCATCTATAATACAGGGAAGAATAAAACACACCTCACAGGACTGTAAAGAGTAAATGAAATCATAGGTACAAAGGACTACATAATTCCTAAATGATTCCATTAGAAAGAAGGGGGAATTCCCTGGCGGTCCAGTGGTTAGGACTGCACGCTTTCACTGCTGAGGGCGCTGGTTTGATCCCTGGTCGGGAAACTAGTCCCAGAGTAGTGCAGTGTGGCCAAAAAGATAAATAAAATTAAAACAAAACTACATTTAGAAAGAAAGAAATGGAAACTCCACTGTTTCCTGTCCTCCGTTCAGAGCCTAGCCTGGGGCCCCGCACACAGTGGGACTTAACTAAATATTGGATTTATGACACTGGGGAAGATGCAGGAACCAACCTAGGGTTACTCCTCTGGAAATTCTGCTTGCAGGGATTTCCCCCAAGCTCTCTGCTTAGGGCAGACAATTAGAATGCAAAGGCCCACCATGGGAGAATAAAATTATAAGCAGACGTAAGTCCACGTCTCTGATTAGGCCTCTCAAATGCTTGACCCCCTCACGGGCATTCCTGAAACGCTTGTAAGCCGCCCAAAAAGACTAGCGACAAGACCAGGCACTAGGGTATAAAACAGTTAGCCACCTGATAGCGAACTGAAGGCAACCGGAAGACCAGCCCTCATCTTAGTCACCGTGGAAATGTCGAGGAAATCAGGTTTGTCCTTCTTTAATTTGCATCTTGCTCTATGTTATAAGAAATTAAGCTTTAACTTTAAAAACCCTCTAATTGGATACTACTGATGGGAAGACATCTGGGGCAAATATCTAGGCCTGATGCATTCCACCCAAGCAATGGTTAGTGGTTTGGGGAACGAGTGTGTGGCAGAATAAGCAATGGTTACTAATTATTATATAGCACAGGGGTTGGCATCATCCATAAAGCCCCATCGTGAAGGCCCCTTCCTCTCCAGAGAGGATTACAGGATTGACTGGACATTTTTTTCTCTGAGCAAGCATACATTTTCCTTGTCTTAATTGGATCCAGCCTCTTTGCCCCTGAGCAAAGAGGCCATTTTTCTATAACAATTCTATCCTTCAAATGCCAGGTCAGTCATCAGCCATTCCAGGGTCTGGAAGGAGCAATGTTTGGCTTCCTATTTTCTTTCCATTTGCTCAGCGTTGTTCTAGCAGTGATGCGAAAAGCATGTGAGGATCGTGTCCTAAGCTACCTCCGATTTAGCCAAAAAAGGTATGAGTGCTATCAGTGTGAAACATCTTCGAACCACACAGAGCCTTCAGATTGGGGCGAACTGTTTGCCCCGAATGTTTGGACTAATGCAAATGTTTATTTCTTCCAAAACAAGTAAAACACACCACTTCCAAATTGGGGGTGGGGGCGGGGAAGTCTGCCAGACATTTTTCACAGTTAAGACAAACATTTGGAAAACATTTTCCAATTTGCCCTATACCTTTAGTTAATCTTTCTTAACCATGTTGAGTCATCTCCTCATTTGCCATCTACTATGACATGAAGGCCACTTCTTTCTTCTTTAATATTTATTTATTTGGCTGCTCAGGTCTTAGCGGCAGCACTCAGGTTCTTCCTTCTTTGTTGCAGCATGCAAGATCTTATTTTAGTTGTGACAAGCAGGATTTCAGCTGCAGCATGGGAGCTGGGATAGAACCTGAGGCCCCTGCACTGAGAACTCAGAGTCTTAGCCACTGGACCACCAGGGAAGTCCCCCAAGGCCACTTCTTGAGGATCTTATTTTCTTGGCTCTTCCCCTCCTCCACATACCAAACACAGCATCAGTCAGTCATTCCCAGATCAAGGTTAGTTGGACACCTATGTTGCAGGTACACACTCATCTGACTGGCAGCCTCCTTAATCCGTGACTGTAGGCTTGGTGGCATCAACCCACAACAGCACTCAGCTTGAGAAAAATGCGATCTTGAGACATCTTTGCTTTCAAGCCTGTAGCCCAATTCTCTGTCCTCACCCAACTCCCTATTTTGGGCTTCCCTGGTGGCTCAGTGGTAAAGAATCCACTTGCAGTGCAGGAGATGTGGGTTCCATCCCTGGGTCAGGAAGATCCCCTGGAGGAGAAAATGGCAACCCACTCCAGTATTCTTGCCTGGGAAATCCTATGGACAGAAGGGCTTGGCGGGCTACATACAGTCCATGGGGTCTCAAGAGTCAGACATGACTTAGCAACTAAACAACAAAAACCCCCTACTTTTCTAGAGCCTGGGGCTCCTTCTCAGGGGATGTTATTTAAGCATCCCAAGGAGCTCTTCCTGAGCGTCTGATGGACCAGAGCGCATTCCGGCACAAGCCATGGGAGAGCTGTTTTCCATGGCCCGTTTGTTGACCTTCTCCAGCTTGTTTCCATTTCACAAGTGGTGCTAAGACTCGTGCCAAGATGGAATTCCATTTCAAATGAGGTTTCATAAGGCCTTTTATCAGATATGCAGACCAGTTACACTGGCTGGGTTTTCTCTACCCTGTAGCTGAGTCACTCTATCCTTCACCCCCACTTCCTTTCCTGTAGTGGTTAAGTTCAGAGCTTCACCTTCTCTGCAGGAGCAGATCAAAGGCTTGACTTCCTGTCCCCTCATTAGGGAGCTGGTGACATGCCGCTGTGTCCTCTCCATCAAGACAGCAACCCCCAAGAGACTCTCAGCTCCCAAAGAGCCTTGAAAAGCTGCTAAATTAATGCAAAACGTGTGTGCACACACATGTTCTGGTTTCTAAATGTAAATACCCATATGGTTACCCCTGATATATCTAAAAGGTTAACCCTGAGAGAGCTCTTCTGGGAAAAAGGCTGCTTCACACATTCTCTTTGGGAGGGAGAAGGGGTGTGCCCCACGATGTGGCAGGGAAGTCACTCCAGTAGGTCTCCCCTTCCCCCTTCCCAGCCCCCTGCTTTTTCTCTTTTTAACATTTATTTATTTGGCTGAGCCGAGACTTTAGTTGTGGCACCCGGCCTCTTTAGTTGAGACGCCTGCGCTCTAGTTCCCTGACCAGGGATCGAACCTGCGCCCCTGCACTGGGAGTGCAGCATTCTAGCCACTGGACCACCAGGGAAGTCCCCCTACTTTTTTATTAGTAAAGAGAGTTGCAGAGACCTGAGCATATACCTGGAGAAGGAAATGGCAACCCACTCCAGTATTCTTGCCTGGAGAATCCCAGGGACAGAGGATGGGGTCGCACAGAGTCAGACACTCAACTGAGGCGACTTAGCAACAGCAGCAGCAGCAGCAGAGCATATACCTAAGGTGAAACCATTGGACAGAGATGCTTGGGGACGAGGATCTCCTGAGGGGCAGCAGGCACCGAAGGAAGCAGGGCTCAGGGCAGACGTGACCTGCACGTGCTGGGTGCTTACACCCGGCCCTGCCAAGGACAGGGCTGCCACCACTGACGTGTGGCTACTACCGTCTATCTCCTTTAAGCTCCTGTCCCTCGGGGGCAATTCTTTGGCTACTCAAGATTCTCCCCAAGCCCTGCCAGGAGGACCAAGAATGCCAAGAAGCTGACTGGCCTTGATCTTTGGGTGTGCAGGTATGCGTGAGGGTGTGGGGAAGGCGAGTAGGAGAACACAGGTGATGCGGCTTCAGAAAGAATCACGGCCACATGTGCACACACGCACGGGCATGTATGTTATTTGTCCCCTCCCCACCCCTACCCCCGCCAATCACAGATTCATTTGTGTTGATAAAGAGTTCTAATTTTTGCTTCTTTAAATCATCACTTTTATTTATTTGGCTGTGCCAGGTCTCAGCTGTGGCAGGTGGGATTTTCATTGCCACGAGCAGCATCTTTTTTTGCAGCACACCGGCTCAGTAGTTGTGGCACGTGAATTTAGTTGCCCTGAAGCATCTGGAATCTTCCTGGACCAGGGATCAAACTCAGGCTCCCTGCCTTGGGAGCATGGAGTCTTAACTGCTGGACCACTGGGGAAGTCCCAACAGTTCTACTTTGAAAATGGAAACGCTGACTGTGAGGACTCACCTTATGGCAGTCATTCAGAGCCTAGTAGGAATTACATCCTCCAACTGCTCTCAATTTAGCTGAAATCAGGGTCTGGGAGGGCAGTTAGATTTCCATTTCTTTTCTTGCCCCTTTCCCCAGGAAATCTGTTAGAGACTCTTTCTTGCCCACAATGGCAACCTCAGAGCATTTACATTTAGAAACCATAACGCCCTGAGAAATGGGTTTGGTTTGGGGGTTTTTGATTTCTGTGGGAGTTTGGGGCTTACATTAATATGATTATAAGGGAAGGGAAAGATTTCTTTGGGAATGTTAAAGGATTTTGGGGAGCTCCTCCAGAAAAGTCCACATTTCAAGTAACCTTGGACAAGCGGGTCCCTTTCTTCCATCTCACGTTCCCCATCTGATAAGCAGGGCTGATTTCTATTCTGGAAAGTGGAGAACAGATGAGGAAACCCCCTGAGAAGCCTTGGGGCAGCCCAGGCCCTGGCCACCTGATGGGCCTCTGTGGCTGCTTCCCAACCCAGGAACATTCATATCTCTTTATCCGTTTCTTTTACTTTCTGCACAGGTCCCAGAAGTTGTCCTTTGAGGTTTATTTCACCATCACCTTAAAGAAAAAAAAAATTACTGATACTCCACAGGCTACAGATTCTTAGAGACAAAACAGGCCCTGTGGAAATTAGCCTAATTTATTACTGACTTCTGTCAGGAGGAGGTTACCAGTTGACTCTCTGGCACAACTTCAGATAGCTATTCTTTGCTTCTGACCCCAAGAACAGCAGCAAGCTGTTTTATTGTTTCAAATAATCATGCTGCTTTCTAAGTGTGTTCTAACAGCGTTGTTAAAATGTTTCAAATCTCGCAGGAAAAGTTTTTAAGGAGAATCATTTTAAAGTGGATACAAGGACAGTGTGTTTTTGACATCTTTCTCCATGATCTTCTTGCAATCTGTCCTGTTCAAAAGAAATGGAAACTCTTAAAATTGTTTTTATCAATCGTCCTGTTCATTTTAGACCACCTTTTCTGAAGTAAACAGAAAGCAGGGTGTTTTTTTTTTCTTCTTCTTTCTGTGGATTTACTGTACACACAACTTTTTTTTTTAAATTAATAATGTGTATCTGCATGCATGCTAAGTCGCTTCAGTCATGTCTGACTCTGTGTGACCCTATGGACTGTAGCCTCCCAGGCTCCTCTGTCCATGGGATTCTTCAGGCAAGAATACTGGAGTGGGTTCAGAATGGGGAACAGGTGTATGCCTGTGGTAGATTCATGTTGATGTGTGGCAGAACTAATACAATATTGTAAAGTAATTAGCCTCCAATTAAAATAAATAAATTTAAATTTAAAAAAAAAAAGAATACTGGAGTGGGTTGCCAGGCTCTCCTCCAGGGGATCTTCCCAACCCAGGGATCGAACCCGCGACTCTAAGTCTCCTTAATTGGCAGGCAGGTTCTTTACCACTAGCACCATCTGGGAAGCCTGTAATACACCCTTAATTTGAATCAGGACAGTCAGTTGCTCAGTCGAGGCCAATTTCCCAAAAAGATACAAAACAAGGTGGGGAAAGTGAGAAATATGAGTGGCTTATTACTACCACCAGTGTTTATGATTGTCCTTGAACTGTGTTTTTCTCTGATTAGGACTCAGTCCTAATCGCCAATCCCCCAGCCCCTCCTCTGTTTCTCGCCTCCTTCCCCCTGCCCACTCCCTTATGTTCTCCCAATTTTCATGTCAGAAGTTATGAGGTTCTCACCCTCATTTAACTCAATGTGTGTAGAACCCTAGAAGTTACGTCCCAGGAACTTTCTGCAGAGCCAGGGGTACTCCACTTCTGCACCATCCAGCAGGGTAGCCACTGGCCCCGTGTGACTGCTGAGCACTTGAAACGTGGCTGGCACGCTTATGGAATGGAATAGTTCACTTTAATTTTTAAAAATATTTTTTTGGCTGTGCCAGGTCTTAGTTGCAGCACTCGGGCCCTTTAGTTTTGGCACATAGGTTCGAGTTCCCGGACCAAGAATCGAACCGGGGGCCCCTTGCATTGGGAGTTCCAAGTCTTACCCACTGGGCCACCAGGGAAGTCCCTCACTTTAATTAATTTAAATATAAACAACCACATGCAGTTAGTAGTTACCATGTTGGAGAGCACATATTCAGAGGACTAGACAGACGAACATTTTTAGGTTATTCCAGGTGACAGGCTTTACCAGAGGACGTGCTCAAGCCCAAGAAATCCCAAGAAAAATCCAAAGGAAGGCGGCCGCCACCATCTTTCCTCCAGAATGGTGGCCCACCAGTTCCGCTCAGCTGCTTCCCCAGGAAGACCACTGAGGTGTTGCCCAGAAGATACGTCTGCACACCAGTTTCTTCTTGGATCTTCTCACCCCCAACCAAAGGGACCTCTTGCGATTGTCTTAAGTGGTTTCCATATGCAGGAACTGACCTTCATAAAAACACCCGTCTTGGAAAATTAGCAGTTGTCTTCCAGATTCCAGCCTATCCCTCAAATATGACCTCTGAGTTATCCTTAAGTCATGTTTTGGTCCTGCAGGCTAGTGTCCAAGCTCTAGGCACAGCAAGAGTCAACAGTTCCCAGCTAAGCAGGTTATACCACAATCAGCTTCAGCTCCTTGGAGGAAAAATCAGGTTCTACTCAAATCTGATTTATCAGGTTAAAAGCCTAAGAAGTTAAAGATGATTTCCAATTCCATCTCTTTACCCACCTCCAGCCACACCTCTCCAAGGCTAACACCCAAAATGTCACCTCCCACAGGGTCCTTCAACAATCAAAGGCTAAATGAATGAATGAATGATTTGAGCCTTGTAAGAATTTAAAGCGTCTGCCTGCAATGTGGGAGACCTAGGTTCGATCCCTGGGTTTGGAAGATCCCTCAGAGAAGGAAATGGCAACCCACTCCAGTATTCTTGCCTGGAGAATCCCATGGACGGAGGAGCTTGGTGGGCTACAGTCCACAGGTCGCAAAGAGTCGGACACGACTAAGCGACTTCATTTTCACAGAACAAGAAACTGGGGGAGGGGGCAAAGTCTAGACAGGACAGAACTGCTTTCTCTTTAAAAGGTACCATGAATAACTGTTCGAATATTTGATGATAAAGAATTTTTGCTTATAAAAAAAAAAAGTAAGCGTGATTTATACCAAATGGGGTGCTTCCCCCACTGTCTGGATGGTATTAAATGCAACAATATTGTCTTTATCCCCCAAAGATAAAATTTTAAGAAGCTTTATGGATTAAAATCTTTTCAATATTTAGGATATTTTAAAATAAAATTTTCTACTGAAATGTAACAGCATGTGTTTCAAAGTAAAAATCATTCCTATTATTTAAGCCCACATAATCTATTTTTAATCATTTAAAAATCCCATCTTAAAACCCTTTATCTTCACTATTCTATTTTGAAGTGAGGTGTGGGGGCTAGAGGTTGTAAGACTGAAGAAATTCCCTTTTCTTTTCTCTGTGTCACCTGTTTTTAATCACTTTCTATCATCTTCTCATGTTTCACCTAGAATTGTATGATCTATTGTAGTAAGATCTTTTCGTAACTGTAAGACTTGTTTATTTCAAAAATGTCAAGATATTATAATGCTTTACCATGAGCCACAAATATACCGGCCACAAATTATTAACTTTAAATATCGACTGAAGTCCTGAAACCATTTCATTAGAAGACTGTGAGTTCCCAGGTCTGGGTTGAATGGCCCTTGCTGCTGCTAAGTCGCTTCAGTCGTGTCCGACTCTGTGCGACCCCATAGACGGAAGCTCTCCAGGCTCCCCTGTCCCTGGGATTCTCCAGGCAAGAACACTGGAGTGGGTTGCCATTTCCTTCTCCAATGCATGAAAGTGAAAAGTCAAAGTGAAGTCGCTCAGTCGTGTCCGACTCTTAGCGACCCCACGGACTGGAGCCTACCAGGCTCCTCCGTCCATGGGATTTTCCAGGCAAAAGTACTGGGGTGGGGTGCCATTGCCTTCCCCGGAATGGCCCTTGGTAAAGGTCAATTTGGTCCTGCACTGAGCTCTTTCCTGAAATTCACTCCGATGTTATTGAAGTCTTCGGCCCACACCCAAAGGATATCATTTAGCAAGCCACTACAAGAGTTATGGCTGCTGAAGACATAATTTAAACAAGGATTAGTCTGGGGAGTGGAAGAATCAAGCTTTCTGGAGTTTAAAATCTGACAAGAAGCAGCTAAGCTATTGAAAGATGAGAGTCTTGAGGGCATTTATCTGATGGTTTTAAAAACCGGCAGCTAGATTAATTAAAAGCATCATTTGAAACCTTTCTGTAAGAAAGCAAGGCCTCTGAAACCATTTGCTTTTGGTTTCTCCACATCCAAGTTGTCAGTACTGAAAAGAAACTCAGAAAAAGTAAAAGGCAGTTTTGTTTAATGATGGCATTGTACTTAATAGGCCCAGCAGCTTTAACACATGATGAGCTGCCAGAGCTCAGGATGCAAAAACTGCTGCTCTTCTGTGTGGAGAAGCTTTAGGGCAGAAGCAGCCACGGGGGTGGATTAAGTACGCCTGCCGGTAACAGTTAAAACGGCTGTGGGCTTCAGAGACGTTCCAGTGTTCTAATAACGATATTTCAGTTTTGTCATCGTGAACTAAGGGTGCAAGGAAAAGAGGGAAGGGCTTTCAGCCTTGCCGTGGAATGCTGAGTCTGTCCCAGCAGGCTGGCTGCATGCAAATCCCCTCCCCTCCCCTGCCCTTCCCAGCCTCTGCGGTCACCTGTTTCCAGGTCCCCAATGTTAATCATTGGGAAGATCCAGGCCAACAAATTTACAGAGATATGTGAGTGAAAGGTTCCTGCACGTTCTGATTTTTGACATCCTGACCAAGGGCAAAAATCATGACGTTTCTGACTTCTCAGTTCCTGCAGTCGTGCCTGCTAGTACCGTGCTCAGGAAAATGTGATCAATACTCCCCCTCTGTCCTCTTTATTGATCAAATATGGCTACTACTGCCCTGGGAAGAAAGGAAGGGTGGGACTTTACAAAATTTCTTCTCACCACCGTTCAAAGAAGTGAGGCAAAACACTAGAATATGACAAAAACCTTTACTGCAACAATAAAATCAAAAGGAAATACACAAAAGGTCCTCTGCAAACACTCTTTCTCACTACTGTGATTTCAGCACTAGTGTGCTTGCCAATTTTCTGAGATTCTGAAATGTAAATAGACAGAATTAGTCTTGGGTTTCTTTTCATTAAATGCTTAACCACTTAGCTCATTTCCATAAATTGGCATGAATTCAGTCTCAACTTCTTTTCTTTTTTTACCCTTAACCACCCATTTTTAGGAGAGTAATCTAAAGTTCCTAAGAATTATCAAGTTGATGCTCTCTTGAGTCCAGAACAAAATACATTTGGGTGGTTTAAAATTTTGAACCCAGATCTCCATCTTATTTCAAAAAAACAGTCGCAAAGGTGCAAACTGTTTTCAATGTTTTCTAATTATTAATGATGAACCACCTTAATTCACTTACAGATTTTCTATCTTATTGCTGTACTCATTTTTCCACTTTATAAAAGTATTATTATGGTAAGAATTTTAACTTACAATGAATTTAGAAGACATCTGCCTTTGAGAATGCACAATAATAACAAAAGATAGGTCCCCAAATTACCCACCAACGTAGACAACTTCAAATTTATAGCATTTGCAAAGTGTGTCTGTCTTTCTTCAAGGCCTGTTTCTCTATTGTTTGGGACAAATGTGACTTTTACTTGAAAGCCACATTTTAAATTGTTTACAATGTATTTTGTTAACTGAACTAAATTAAATTTCGCATTCACAAACCATATTTCTCATTTATAACCACTCACAATAATCTTCAAGGAAGAAGTGGTTTTAAACATTGTAAACAACTCAGATTTGTAAAGATACAACAAATTTTATGTTAGAGCTTTCATTATACTGACTGGAACTTTCATTTCTGAATATGTGGGCAATGTGGTTACTAGGAGAATTATTTAATTAAAAAGAATGACTTCAACTATGTAAGAATTGAGAAGAGAAAAATAAATTGCTTTTATTTCTAAAAGCTTCTACAGTAATTAGAATATATGTGCTCAAATCTTTAATAGACCCAATGAGAAGAAAGTGGAAGCACTTAAAATCATGGATTCTCTTTAGACATAAAAGAGAAAGAGGGGGAGAAATGCAGATTTCAAAATGAAATTTCGACGTAAGTAAGTAGTTTTTCTCATTCAGGTGTCAGTTTCTCCGTATTCTTACAGGGAAGGCCCCCTCCATTTCAAAGGAATTTCAGGAGCTATTTTCTCACCCTGAAATGACTACCAAACTCTCAAAAAGAAATTGAAAAGACTTTAAAAGGAAAAGGAAGTAAAAGGCACATTCTTGAGAACTTTTTAATCACTGTAATTCGGTCATTCCATATAAGCCTCCAGACTGTAGCTCTCTTTTCCAAGGCTCTAAAAAAACCAATTTGTTAAGCTGACAGACAAAATTACCAAGCGGTGCATTCATTTCAGTAAAAAAATCTAGGGAGACCAAACTGGGGGAGAAAATTAATAATACTCTGCCCACTCCAAGCAAAACATTTTAAAAGAAGCAATCAAATGCTACGAAGAAAAAAAAAAAATCAAGCTCTAGGCAAATAAGTGTGTAGAGCAGCAAATGTAGGCAGCAGAATTCCCCGGGCAACAGGAGAAACCAGTGAATCTTGCAAAGCCTCCAGTATCGTCACATCCAATGATTTCCCAGGAAAAAATTTCAGAATGGAGAGGGAAAACTTTCCCAGCCCCCGAGCCCTCAGGTGTACAACCATATTCCACCACCAGGTGGCGGCTGCAAAGGCTGTGAGCCGGGGGCTGTTTTCTCCGCTTTTTCCCCCTCCAGGACTCAACTGCCCTGTTCAGGAGACAGCCCACGAGACTCTTGGCCCAATTTGCTAAAAATTTTGGGTTAGGAAAAAAAGAAAATACTCGGGCTTTAGAAACTGAAGTCACCAGGAACAGCCTCTGTTAAAAGTCTGTTCACACCAAAGCTGGGCAATGGGAAGAACGGACCTGCACATTTCCAACTCGGCTGGAGTTTCCGAAGCAAACCTTCCAGGCTGGTGCTTTGGAGACAAACGAAGCTGAAATTACATGAGTTGTTGAGTTGTGCATCACCTGCTCACACACCGTGTACAGTGCCACAAGGTGATGGAATCGGCTGGATAAACATGAACCGTTTTACTGCTGGCCAGCAAAGTCTTCCTTCATTCATCAAAGTGTGTGAATGAAAAATATTAAGAAGTAAATAGGGCGTTTTCGTAGACTGCTCGCCTTGTACTCTTCTGAAGTCAAGACCTTACCGAGACTGCCTTCGACCTTGGGTGTCAAATAAAGCCTCCTCCCATGAAAGGGAAACCACTTCCCTTTTCATAAAAAGGCTGCACCCAGAGCTCAAATCTTGGCAAAAGAAATGTTACATAAATTCCAGGTGTTCCTAAATATGTATGCTTACCGGCACGGAATCATTTTAGGAAGCATCTTAAGTTTCTGGGCCACTTTCTCTCTCACCCTCTCCCTCTCTCCATCTCAAGGAAGAGTCATAAAGTGCGTTTATAGTCTCGACTTAGCTTCTTACCCACTCCATTTAGACGATATTTCCTGCCAACCTAATGCAGAAAATCTAATGATTCGCATCCAAAACACATCTAAGCACTGGCACACTTAGCTTTCTTTTTTTAATTAAGCCCAAACCCAAAAAAATCCACTTATCTCTCTCCCTCCTCAATGAGGGAAAAAACCACCCCTGAAATCATGAATTCTTTTCTACATGATTTGCACAGCCATCCTCTCGTTATGTGAACAGGCTAATTTCTCAACATCTTACTTTGCCTTTAAAAGGCTTCCTTCCACACGACGGGATTTCCCTAAGAAACATTCCCAGCGGATGGTTTCCAGCAATAACCTATATCAACTCAGCAGGCGCCCCTCCACCCCCAACAGACACACACACACACACACACACACACACACACACACACACACACACACGAATTCACTCACAGAACCATCCCGGGCCAACTCGGAAAAGCTGTTTGATTTACATGTTTGCCCATCTCTTCCTGAATGAACGCCTTTCCATCTGACCTTTCAACAGCTGCCGAGAAGGCACGGCACGGTAAGGTTAGAGCTGGAAACTAGGGAATCTGTTTTAGCATCCTAATCCTTGCAACCTCGACGTGACATTTCCCCTTCTATGCCCGAGTCCAGGTTCCCCGAGCACAAGGGCAGGAACCGTGAAGCGTTTGCCGAGCACTCTCCGAGGTGCCCTGCTCCCGACAAAACTCACTGCGGGCATCCCGCACCCGCTCGATACCCCGGCTCGTGGCGAAGGCGCGAGGCACGCACCCGCCCTGCCTCTTACCTTCCCTGGCTTTCAGCAAGACCGTGTTGGCTACGATGTTTTCCAGCTCCATTGACAGTCGGCGGTCAGCGAAGGAGCCGGCCGGCGGGGCTGTCAGCGCCTGACGGTGCTGCCGCTGCTGCTGCTGCCACTGCTCGGGCTGCTGCCGCTGCTTGCCGGAGCCGGGAGCGAGCAGCCCGCCTAGCCTACCGCATTATTCTTTGCTCTTATCCCTCGGAGTTTCCACCTCTGCAAAGAGGAGCCGCCGCCGCCGCTTCTTCCTCCCTCTGTGTCCCCCCTCCCCCCTCCCTCAACAGTTTCCCCCCCACCCCCCACCCTGCGCGCTGCTCTGTCACTCCATTCTCCTCCCCTCCGGCTCCCGCGGATGCTTTAATGCTTCGGATGCTTCTGCCTCCCCTCTGTCCGTCTCGGGGGTGTGGTACTCGCAGGCTGGGGCGGCCGCACTGCGCAGGCGCTGGGCCGAGCCACGCCTCCCACTCCGGCCCTCGCGGCGCGGGGCCTGCTGGGACTTGTAGTTCGGCCCCGCGCGCTGGGCTAGGGCCGGGACTGGCGCGCGGCTGCGGGAATCCGAGAACCTCCCCGGGACGTGCCTTCGGAGGGAAGGCGTTGGGGGCGTGTAGCGAGCGAGTCAAAGGCGGCTCGGCGGAGCTGAAGCCCCCCGCCCACACCCACTCCAGTCCTGGGGCCCGTTCTCGCACATCCATGCCCGGGGAGGAGGGGGTCGTCTCGCTCGCCCGCTTCCCGCCCTGCCGAATGCCCGGAAAGCGAAGTGCACGGGCCACGGCGAGGGCGGGGCGAAGCGCTGCGTCCGGGCAGGAGCTGGTGCCGGTTCTGGCCCCCCGCGTGGCGTGCTCGGGGTGGAAGGGAGGTCAGGCTGACCGGACCTGCAGCCCGGGCCTGCAGCCCGGCTTTCTCCGGGGCAAGCCAAGCCCACGCGGGCAGGGGGCTGCAGCCCAAAGGCGGCCGGGCGCGACCGCGGGCCCTGCACGCGGCGGCCGGCCGAGGTGCTGCCATCGCACACGCGCTCGGTGGATGACAAAGGTGAACTTTGTTTCTCGTCCGAGGGCGCGAAGGGGGATCCGCGAGTCGGCGGCGACTCGGCGCTGGCGGCAGCATCGGTACCCGCGCAGCCTGAGCGCCCCTCGGCGGCCGCGGGGTGGAAGCGCGGCGGCGGGGCCACGCGGACGACGGGGCCACCCCCGGCCCTCTCTGCGCCCCGGGACACCCGTCTGCGACTCCGGGGATCCCGGCGTGGGATGCGGACCAGTTCTGCTAATAACCTGCCTTCCACCACGCGGGGCCGCGAATCAAGAATCTTATTTCAACCCAAACTGATTCATATTAATAAAAATGCAGACGGAATCGCCGGGGTCAGAAACATGAGTAAGTTAACAGCACCAAGTCTGTGTTGGACATTCATTTTCCAAGTCCAGGCTTATTCATCTTGGGGCTCTTAGCGCCTTTCCACTGTATGCTCAGAACGTCGGGCCCCAGATCTGCGCTCGGCGTCGCCTCCTTCCTGCCTCCGAAGGCCTCGCCCCAGGGAAACGGGCGGTGGGACACCCCGGATCTGCGACAAGTGTCCTCCTATCTGGGAGAGGGGCGGGCTGACCCCCCAAAACACTGAGATCTTTGCCTTTTGCGCACCCTGCGGGCCGGATATCCGTCCGGAAGCCGGCTCTGGGCCTTCTCTGTCCAAAAAGAGGAAACCTTCCACCCTCAAGGGCTGCCAGGAAGTGGCAGGGAGGTGCAGACAGAAACGAACAATTACTATGCATTGGAGAATATAAAGAAATTAATAGAGTTTTCAGGCCTTGGAAACTAGGGTGGTCGCTGATTCTAACAGCTCTGGATTGTCTTGTTTCCTGATGGAGTTTATCCATCATCACCACTCCCTAGTGTCTGAATTTGGGTCAGTGGGTCTTCCTGGACCTCACTTGTCTGCGAACTAGGGGGAATATCAGTTTGCCTTTCAAAAGGCAGGGAGCTGAGCAGATAATTTCTTAGGCCTTTCCCACTCTAGGCATTACTATTTTAAGCACCCCAGGCTTGGTCTTGGCTACATAGCCACCTACTTAACAATGAAAGCCCTAACTTAGAATCAAAGAGTCTCTCAGAGAGACAGAGAATCAGAGCTGGCAGCATCTCGTGCATGTGAATACTAAGTCGCTTCAGTAATATCCGAAAGTTTGCGACCCTATGAACCCTAACGTAGCCCGCCAGGCTTCACTGTCTGTGGGAGTCTCCAGGCAAGGATACTGGAGTGAGTTGCCCTGCCCTTCTCCAGGGGATCTTCCCCATCCAGGTATGGAACCCGAGTCTCTCCTGTCTTCTGAACTGGCCGCCGGGTTGTTTACCAGTAGCGCCACCTAGAGTTCACCAACTGCAGTAGGCATTTTGCCCCTTGCCGGTAGCCTAAGGCCTGATCCAGTCCAAACTTTACTTATGTGACTGACAAAAGCAACTAACTAAAGGGCTCCCTGCTTCCAGTTCAAGGCAGAGTAGAAGGACGTGCGCTCATCTCCTGCGAGAGCACCAAAATCACAACTAGCTATTGAACAACCATCACAGGAAGATGCTGGAACCCACCAAAAAAGATACCGCCCCCCCCCCCCCCCCCGCCCCCGCGGCAAAAGACTTTACATGGTTAATTTCACTGAACACAACATCCAGATGAGGTAGAGAACAAAGCTGCATTTTATAGATAAAGTCACCAGGTTAGGAGACGTTTTATAACTTGCCCAAAGTCATAAAACTAATAAGAAGAAAACCTACAGAAGACCTACCGATTTGAACCTAGCAATCAGACTCGGAGTCTATGCACTTAATTTCTGGCAAGCAACGTACTGAACTGGCTTGCAGTTGTTTTGTTTGGCTCCCAGCATAAACTTAAACTGTATTGTAAGAAAGCAAAGTAGGCAGTTGGCTAAGTGATTAAGGGGAAGGGGGAGTTTTCCATTCCAGATCGTAACGCCAACATTATAACTTCATTCCTTCCCATTAAATGCATTAATGACTCATAGTCCTCTTGAAAAATGGGTTTGATTCAGAAAGAGTAGTCTATTAAATATCAACAGGTAAGTTGGGAATCTCGTTGGCAGAGAGCAAGAATGGAAATCCAAATGGAGGGCAGGCAATTTGAGGAGGGATGGGAATACATCCCTCCCTTTGGGATACATCCCTTTGGGATGCACCAAAGACAAATACTGACTTCCCAATCCACTCAGGGTCAGCTGGGCCAGAAATGCGGAATAAACCGGGAATCTTCCCATTCTTCGGTCAGCACCTGTATTGTGTGAATAAAGCTGCTTGGTTAGAGCTCTTATAAATTAAAATGAACTATTCTGAAAGTCACAAACCTATCTTTGTCCTAAAACATGGATTGCTTTTGCTTGAATAATCACATTGGCTTTCTGAGCAGTGCTGGAGCTGGAGTTTCCTTCCCTCTCCTCGTGTCACTGCTTTCTAATCATCAGGAAACAGCTGGAGAGACAGGGCTTTCATTCTGCCTTCTTTTTTCTCTCTCTTCAAAGTTTACCTTTATGTGCCAAGCACAGCAGGGAATACCAAAGTGATTTCCCAGGAGAGTCCACCGCTAGGAAGACTAGCAAACTGGGAGGAAAACCACTGAGATAAAACGGAGTAAGAGTCACTGTGGACACAGACACAAAGGACTTTGGAAGCAGAGAGGAAGTGATTTCAGGGACTTAGGAAGAATCCGAGAGGAGAAATGAGAGGTGACAGTGGGCCTAGAGGCATGAAGGAGGTTTCCTGTTATGGTCCCACCTGTTTGAGAACTCCCTTCATCGATGGACCCAGTGGTGACCAACTCTGACATTAAAAACTTTGTGGACTTCCCTTGTGGTACAGTGGATAAGAATCCACCTGCCACCGCAGGGGACACAGACTCAATCCCTGCTCCAGGAAGATTCCACATGCCTTGGGGCAACTAAGCCGCCGCACCACAACGACTGAGCCCACACTCCTAGAGCCTGTGCTCTGAAACAAGAGAATCCAGGGCAGTGAGATGCCCTGTCACCACAATGAAGAGTAGCCCTCACTCACCGCAACTAGAGAAAGCTGGTGAAAAGCAATGAAAACCAAACGCAGCCAAAAATAAGTCAAGAAATTTTTTAAGTGTTTTATTTTTTAATTTTTGGGTGTGCTGAGTCTTCTTTGCTTTCTCTATTTGCAGAGAGTGGGGGCCGCTCTCTAGTTGTGGTGTGTGGGTCTCTCCTTCCATTGGCTTCTCTTGTGGTAGAGCATGGGCCCTAGGTGTTTGGGCTTCAGTAGCTGTGGCGCGTGGGCTTAGTCGCCCTATGGCATGTGGGACCTTCCTGGACCAGGGATCAAACTGGTGTCCTCTGCATTGCAAGGCAGATTCTTAACCACCAGATGACTTGGGAAGCTCTAAGTAAATAAATTAAAAAAAAAAAAAAAACACTTTGCAGTATTGTAGAGCACAACTCTTCTTCCCTTTATTTAGTATTTTTCTTCAAAGTCAAGTTACTTGAAAAGAAAAAAAAAACTTCTATTATCCTAACCAAAACATTTTTGAAATGTGCGTAGTAGTAGATACCCCACTTTGGAAAAACCTGACCTCCAAGCAACACGTGGGACAGTAACAGCCTTCAGTTTCAAGATAAACTGGCTGATCGTATAAATCTGTCTGGAGGCTTCACCTTGGTGCTGCCAGATAATTATGGCCTGTAGACATCCAAATGCTCACCTTTGTAACAAGACTTTACCGAGTCATCTGTGGGGTTCTAGACTGCAAGTTCAGAAATAAGATTCCAGCCACAAGTGATCTCCATATTCCTCAAACTGAAGCAGTTTAGCATGATCTTTAATGAGAAAGAAAGGCCCCCTTCCTGATGCGGCGTTCTGTTGGAAGGGTCCCCATAGTAGACTTAGGCCCTGAATTGTTACAAACTTGTTGTCTACATTGTAAAGGAAACTGAAAATGTTAGTCGCTCAGTCATGTCTGACTCTGCAACCCCATGGACTATAGCCCGCCAGGCTCCTCTGTCCATGGGATTCTCCAGGCAAGAATACTGGAGTGAGTTGCCATTCCCTTCTTCAAGGGATCTTCCTGACCCAGGGATTGAACCCGGGTCTCCCATATTGCAGGCAAATTCTTTACTGTCTGAGCCACCAGGGAAGCCTAAAGGAAACTGAGGCTGGAAGAATTAGGTCAACTGATGAGCTATGGCAAGGCTAGTTTTTTAGGTGAGTGCCTGCCTTCCCAGAGGGCTTCCCCAGTAGTTCAGCAGTAAAGAATCTGCCTGCCAAGCAGGAGACCTGAATTCGATCCCTGGGTCAGAAAGATCCCCTGGAGAAGGAAATAGCAACCCACTCCAGTGTTCTTGCCTGGAGAATCCCAGGGACAGGGGAGCCTGGTGAGCTTCCGTCTATGGGGTCGCACAGAGTCGGACATGACTGAAGCGACTTAGCAGCAGCAGCAGCCAGCATTTTTACCTGGAAAATCCCATGGACAGAGGAGCCTGGAGGGTTACAGTCCATTGGGGTTGCAACCAGTCAGACATGACTTAGCAATTAAACAACAACAATCAACTACTGCCTTCCCTACTCAAAGGCCTGAAATGTTTCTTTTTCATCTTTTGATTCCATTCTGTGTAGAACCTAGTAAGTACCTTATACATAGTACTGGGAAGTATTTGCTGACTCAGAGCATGGGCCAAGACACAGCCCAACCTAGGCCTCTGGGGTGCTAGTTATTCTATACTAGTTAACTCTCAAAATGTCTTCATCACTGCCTGATCAGAGATTAAAAAGGAAATGTAGGGGAGTCTGGCCTCCTGGTCTGAGAGGTCAGTCTAAAAAGCCAGGCAGTCCCTGGATGATTTCACCTTCTGCCTGTACCTCCATCCTCAAATCCAGCTGTCTCCAGCAATTCACCCAGGAGTTAAGGCAATCACACAATTTTAAGGAAGACTAAGCAGACCAATTTCAATTCACTTTACAGACTTGAATAAAATACAAGCTATTTACCACCACCACCCCCTCCCCCCAAATGGACATTTTTGTTTGATTCCGTGCCGAGCAATCAGATAGATTTACATGACGGAAAAAAAAATGCTCAAATTGGTAAGGAAATTACACAGTGAAAGCATAAAAATTAATTCTGAGAGGAAGGAGGAAAAACAGACTCTTTCCTAGTAATTTGTTTAAAAGCCAATGATTTTCTGTTAGTATGGATGAGGAAAGAATCCAAGCCATCACTGATGGTCTTTCTATGATTAGCATCTATCAGGCAGGTCATCTGTTTGAGCATGGTAGCCTACCCTGGAAATGGGGATAAAATCTTGACAACAAAGGTAGAATTGCTTTTTAAAGAGAAAAAGGTGAGCTGAATTAAATTCAGTGTTAGGAGCCTTTAAAGCCGGATGACTCATGGATGAGAGGGCTCCAGCAATTTCGATCTTAATGCTGCAATAACATAAACTTTCTCTGACTCCAAAGACTCTGAGCCTAATTATCTCTGAGACTTTGATATACGCTTTGAGTGTCCTCAGGCCACTGTGGGTAGGTGAAAATTTAATTGACCCAATAAAAAGGAGGGCATTCTTGCTCCCTTACTAAAAGTCTTAGCTAGTCGGTTATACACTAAAGGGAATCTAACAAATACTTGGAGTTTAAAAACTATAATGCTTTGCACAGTTTGTTTTTTTGACAAATATGTAAAATAGAATGTAGTCTATAATTTGGAACAGCTTAGTTCCCTCCGGTAGGAGAAAAGCGTGGGTTCCCTTCCAATGACTGAGCTTGCACAGGAACCCGGCAGGTTGGAGCACTCCTTCCATCTCTCTGTCATTCCTCTCCTCTATGGAGAGAGGATGCCATCTAGCACGAACTCTGGAGAGCTGCAGCTAGCCCCCAGGTGGCAAAGAGCCTCAGGTTCCACGTTTATGAGCTAAAATGAGCCCATGAGTGTGGTAGGCGACTCAGTACAACACCAACCATCCTCACCTGCTACAAAGGGAATTCTCTTGACATGGTCATCGGGTTAGAGAATGTTTCAGTGGCTTATATCTCAAGCTCCACAACCCTCCTGTGTTCCGGGATCCAGCTGGGATTCCAGAGAATCCCCACCTCTCCAGGCTGAATCTGGCCTCTCTGTGTTTCAGAGAAGTGGAGGAAAGATTGTTGTTGTTCAGGCACTAACTCGTGTTTAACACTTTGCTATACCATGGACTCAGCACGCCAGGCTTCCCTATCCTTCACCATCTCCCAGAGCTTGCTCAAACTCATGTCCTTGAGTTGGTGATGCCATCCAACTATCTTATCCTCTGTCGTCCCCTTCTCCTTCTGCCTTCAATCTTTCCCAGCATCAGGGTCTTTTCCAATGAGTTGGCTCTTTGCATCAGGTGGTCAAAGTATTGGAGCTTCAGCGTCAGCATCAACCCTTTCAATGAGTATTCAGGATTGATTTCCTTTAGGATTGACCCGCTTTGATCTCCTTGCAGTCCAAGCGACTCTCAAGAGTCTTCTCCAACACCATAATTCAAAAGCATCAATTCTTCGGTGCTCAGCTTTCTTTATCGTCCAACTCTCACATCCATATATGACTCCTGGAAAAACCATAATTTTGACTATATAGACCTTTATTGGCAGAGTAATGTCTCTGCTTTTTAATACACTGTCTAGGTTGGTCATAGCTTTTCTTTCAAGGAGCAAGCATCTTTTAATTTCATGGCTGAAGTCACCACCTGTAGTGATTTTGGAGCCCAAGAAAATAAAGTCTCTCAGTGGTTCCATTGTTTCTCCATCTATTTGCCATGAAGTAATGGGAGCAGATGGGGAAGGCAATGGCACCCCACCCCAGTACTTTTGCCTGGAAAACCCCTTGGACGGAGGAGCCTGGTAGGCTCCAGTCCGTGGGGTCGCTAAGAGTCGGACACGACTGAGCGACTTCACTTTGACTTTTCACTTTCATACATTGGAGAAGGAAATGGCAACCCACTCCAGTGTTCTTGCCTGGAGAATCCCAGGGACAGGGGAGCCTGGTGAGCTTCCGTCTATGGGGTCGCACAGAGTCGGACACGACTGAAGTGACTTAGCAGCAGCAGCAGCAGCAATGGGAGCAGATTCCATTATCCTAGTTTTTACAATGGAATATCATTCAGCCACAAAAAGGGATGAAATATTGATACATGTGACAAAGTAGATGAACCTTGAAAACATTTTACTAAGTGAAAGAAGCCAGGTGTAAAAGGACTAATATTGTATGAGTCCATTTATATGAAATACCCAGAATTCAAAAAGACAGAAACATGGATTGGTTATTAGGAGCTGGGATACAGTGACAGGGGAAGAACTGCTTACTGGGTCTGGGGGTTTATTTGGGGGTGACAAAAATGTTTTGGAATTAGATAAAGGTGGCAGTTCCCCAATATTGTGAATGTTCTAAATGTCACTGACCTGTTTCCTTTAAAATAGTCAATTTTAGGTTGTGTTAGTTTTATCTCATTAAAAATTAAAACTTTAAAACCAAGTAATAGTTGGAAAATACCTAGGTTGGATTAAGTGATTAACAATATTAATATGCTGGACTTCCCTGGAGGTACAGTGGATGAGAATCCACCTCCCAGTACAAGGGGCACGGGTTCGATCCCTGGCCTGGGAAGATTCCACATGCCTTGGGCAACAAAAGCCTATGAGCCACACAACTACTGAATGTTGTGTGCCTAGAGCCTGTGCTCTGCAACAAGAGAAGCCACTGCAATTAGAAGTCTGTTCAACATGTCTGTTCAGCGCCACACCGAACAGTAGCCCCCAAGCAACTGCAACTAGAGAAAGCCCACGCCCAGCAACGAAGACCCAGAGCAAACAAAAATAATTAATTACAAAACAATGCTAATATTATTAATATGCAAAGGAAATTAAAGAGATATTAAAGGCCAGAGAAATGAAAGATGCATAACCAGAAAGTTGCAGGACTGGGTCCCAAGACCAGTTTCTTTTTTTTTTTTTTTTTTTTCGGCACATACTAGTTTTTAATACTTCCACAATGAAATGAATTAATAACTTACATAAATTTCTGTTGCTGGAACTAATGGACCAAAAAAGAATGGACTTCTGCCCCCTTTAAATAGTAGCCCAATCTTGAAAACGGAAGCAGTCACTTGCAATCTTCCACACGGTATTGTTAGCAGTAGTCTGAGCAGTCAGCAGGAAGTTCTGGTTGAAGTAGTGTTGCTTGTTGCCATCAAACTTCACAGTTCCACTGGTCACAAGAAGAACTGTGGTCTGGGCCTGAGTAGCTTGCTCATGAACTGGTTGGCAATCTAACATATTGACCTGGAATTCATTAGAAGGCAACATGTCAAAAAAATTGGCTAGGGCTTCTAGCCCTGTAACAACATTTCCATTCCATATTAAATTGGCCTTGTCCAGATACAGCCTGGTTAGTGCCCGTCTTCTTTTGTCCATTGTCTCATAGTAAATATTGACAAATTCCTCAGCAGCTCTGCATGCCTGATCTACATAAGTTTTAAATTCCACAGCCATGGCCATCGCGGAGTCCGAATTGTCTTTTTCCTTCAGTGGTGACTTCACTACGTCCTCTTGTCTCTGGTTCCCTCGCCACGAATAGCTGGTGTGTGGCTCCTCAGAAAAATAATTTCTTCTCTCTGTCTCCGACCAGTCACTTCTCCCAAGACCAGTTTCTGATTCTTTATGCCACACTGTTTCCATTCTGCTTACTGCGTGATCTTCCAGAAGAGAGGAAAGGCGTAGCATTTTTACCAAGTGCACCAATCTTGCAGGAAAGAGAGACTGTTGGCAGAAGCCTAGAGTCCAGAGAATAGATAAATGGACAGAGGGAGTGGCAGAGGAGAGGAGGAAGCAATTGAGAAACGGAAGACTGACTGGAACATGCTTGCTGAACAAAATCAGGAGAAGGGGCGGGAGGGACGCAGGCAGGCTTGTTGGCGTGGTGGTCGAGTGAGGCTCCACTGAAGGAAAGAGGCCTTGAACCATGATAAGCATTCCCCAGCTAGGAAACTGCGGGTTTGGAACTCTGCCACCTGCTAACCTGCAGGAGCTGATCCACTACTCCCCCCAGCCCCCAGCACCCTTCTCATCCTTTCTCCCCTCTGAGATGTCAGTTTCCCACTTGGGAAGGACCAGAGACAAGACAAAAACAAGAAAGCATCTTCATTTTCAACACAACCTCTGGTCCCACTTCTACTCAACCTCTGCCCACTCTGGCCTCCAGGATCTCCCACCCCTGGGAAAATTAGAAGCAGCTTCTCCTTGCACAAGACTTAGGGCCCCTCCCCTAAGTGGCCTTAACAGAGGGGGGAGCTGGAGCGCATAAGAATGCTTTGAAAATGGTGAGGTTGAGTGGAATCCTTCCATGCTCCATGACGAGGCACCAGTATTTCTGAACCATTGATGACTAAAGGGAATCACAGAAGACTTAGGCAAACAGTACTTTGTTGTGGTTGTGGTAGGGGTGGAGGAAAAATTCATCTGAAAGGAAAGAAGGCTCTTTTATTTTGGGAAAACACTTTCAGGGCTTTTAGTTACTTGAGAATCAAGCCACTACCCACTCTGGAATAGGAATAAAGAGGAATTGAGCTGGGCTGCACATTCTCTAAAAACATGTCTTCTTCAAGGGAGGCTGATCACAGGATGCTTTCTGGGAGAAGCCAAGGTGGGGGTGGAGAGGGCTGGGATGGGAAAAAGAGGTGAGATCAAGGGTGTTCCCTGTGATATTTTCCCAAGGGAGCAGATCCCTCCTGTGGGGAAGGAGGGCTATTGCAAAGGAGAAAAGTGGTCTCTCGGGGAGCCTAAAGAGCTGGGAAGGTGACAGAGAGCATTAAAGGGATAGTGTCCACCCTGCTTTATGCTTGTCTTGTTTGCATTATAATCCCCAGCTGTAATCCCCAAGCCTTCTATTTAAAATGATCATTCATCTCTGCTGGCATCCAGGAATTGAGAGAAAGACATGTGACCATCCTGGGATCCAGAAATGTAAACAAGAAGACAAGCAGCCCAGAAAAGCCTCTGGGCAAGAGGGGAGCTGAGAAGCCCAGAGCAGTGCTGATGCCTGAGGTGAAGGGAATGCCTAGGATCGAGTCGCTCCGTTGTGTCCAACTCTCTGCGGCCCCATGGACTGTAGCCCTCCAGGCTTCTCTGTCCATGGGATTCTCCAGGCAAGGATACTGATGTGGGTTGCCACACCCTCCTCCAGGGGATCTTCCCAACCCAGGGATCAAACCCAGGTCTCCCGCATTGCAGGCGGATTCTTTACCATCTGAGTCACCAGGGAAGCCCAAGAATACTAGAGTGGGTAGCCTATCCCTTCTCCAAGGGAACTTCCCAACCCAGGAATCGAACTGGGGTCTCCTGAATTGCAGGTGTATTCTTTACCAGCTGAGCTACCAAGGAAAGCCCAGGATGCATATGGACAAGACGTAAAGATGCTCTTGGGAATCCCAAGAGGTCCTGGGAATGGGGACTGGTAAAAGTCTGGACCACTTTCTAATCTAGGCTAGGAGGGATTCTGGCTGTTGGACTTTGGGATGCTAATTTTAATGACATTTTTAGTAGCCCAACATGCCAGAGAAGAACCTAACAGTCACACAAGATGTCATCATGACCATTTGTTCCTTCCTTCCTTTGACATTTATGGGGTGAGTGTTAAGCAGGAAGCACAGTTAGGCACCACGGGATGAGTAAGACCACAAAGATGTGTAAGACACATAGGCTCTACCTTTTAACAGCTTCTGGGTGTTTTGGGACAACCAGTCACCTGTAAGCAACTGGAGTGGAAGATAGATCAACAGGAGACGTACAGAGGGCTGAAAGAAGCCTGCTTTAAACTGCCTGGATGCAGTGTCGGCAGAATCTCCTAGAAACCACTTGCACGCATTGTGGAGGGAGTGTAAACTGGCACAAACCCTCTGGAAGGCAATTTGGTAACACATAACAAAAATTACTAAAGCACACACAGCCCTTAGTCATAGCAGTTACAATTCCAGAAATATACCCTAAAGAAATAGGTAAGAATGTGTGCAAAAGTTTGGCTACAAAGGTGTGTCAATATCATATTAATTATAACATAAAGAAAATTTGGGAACAAGACAAATCTTCAATAATATCAGGTTGGTTAAGTAAATTATGGAACAACATTCCAGTGGTATTCCTGTCAAAAATATTTAACCTGAATTGAATGGTGAGGAAATATCAGACAAGCAAGTGGAGGAACATTCCACAAAAGAGCCAGCTGGTGTCCCTTAAAACTGTGAAGGTCAAAGGAAGATAAAGAAAGACTAAAGGAGACTAAAAGACAACTAAATGCGATGTGTAATTTTTGGATTGGATCACTGGGGACAGTTGATTACATTTGAATATGAACAGTGGATTTGATAATAGTGATCAATGTTAACACTCCTGATTTTGATCATTGTATTGAATATTATGATTATTATATATGAATGTACTTGTTTTTAGAAAACACATCCTCAAGTATTGACGGGGTTTTAAAAAGTGAATTAGCTAGTTATGCAAACTGCAAGCCAGGCGAGCCCTCAGAAATCATTCAGAAATGAAACTTGACTCAAATAACAGTTCAAGGCAACAGTGAAAGATCTGTGATAAAACAGAGTATTGATCACCAAGAGAATTATATTGATGATAACTTTCAAAGGCATTTAGGGGAAGGAGATATCAGCTGGGGGAGGGGGATGGATAATCAGAAATGGCTGCACATTGTGAGCTTTCAGCTAGATCTTCAACCAGGTCCATCTACATTTGCTAGGGGTCTGCAATGTGCCAGGCACAGTGCTTCAGGCTGGGCATGTAACAGTGAGCAAGATGGGCATGGACCTTGCCCTGGTGGAGCTTTTACCTTGGGAAGAAACCCAGCAAATAATTAGTACACAAAGTAATTGTAATTTCCAATCCAAAGGAAACAAGGGCCACGATAGAGAATAACAGACTGGGTCATTAGGAAAGTCCTCTTGGTGAAGATGACAGCCAAGCCATGTCCTAAATAAGGAGGAGGAGGGACTTCCCTGGTAGGCCAGTAGTTAAGAATCTGTGATTCCTGTGCAGGGGGCGTGGGTTGGATCCCAGGTCGGGGAACTAACATCCCACATGCTGTATAGTGTGGCCAAAATTTTTTTTTAAAAGGAGGAGGAGGTAGCCAGACATGTTGTTTGTTGTTCAGTCACTAAGTCGTGTCTGACTCTTTGCGACCCCATGGACTGCAGCATGCCAGGCTTCCCTGTCCTTCACCATCTCTCGGAGTTTGCTCAAACTCATGTCCATTGAATTGGTGATGCCAAACAACCATCTCACCCTCTGTCATCCCCTTCTCCTCCCGCCTTCTATCTTTCCCAACATTGGGATCTTTTCCAATGAGTCAGCTCTTCACATCAGGTGGCCAAAGTATTGGAGCTTCAGCTTCAACATCAGTCCTTCCAATGAATATTCAGGACTGATTCCTTTAGGATTGACTGGTTTGATCTCCTTGCAGTCCAAGGGACTCTCAACAATCTTCTCCAGCACCACAGTTAGAAAGCATCAATTGTTGGTGCTCAGCCTTCTTTATGATTCAACTCTCACATCCACACATGATTACCGGAAAAACCATAGTTTGACTCTACAGACCTTTGTCAGCAAAGTGAGATCTCTGCTTTTTAATATGCTGTCTACGTTTGTCATAGTTCTCCTTCCAAGGAACAAGCGTCTTTTAATTTCATGGCTGCAGAGGTTATTTTCTTGGGCTCCAAAATCACTGCAGATGGTGACTGCAGCCAGACATGGGTGGAGAGAATTCCAGTCCAAGAGCACAGCAGGTGCCAAGGTGTGGACTGGGTGTTGGGAAAGCAGGAATAAACAGTATGGCTGGAGCAGGAATGGGGTGGATGGGCCCAAAATGAGTGGTCTGGAAGGAGGCAGGGGCACAGACTGGGCAGGACCCTGTGTGAATTGGGGTTTTACCCTAATAAAAAACAGGAAGCCATTGAAGAGTTTTATGTAGGAGATGAAATGACCTGGTTGGTGTTTGCTGCTGAGGATGCATCGGAGGGAGGCAGTGAAAGCAGAGGGACAGGTTAGGAAGCTTCTGGGCCCCATCACGGGAGGCAGCGAGGAAAGGAGGCAGATGGGATGATGGGATGGGCCTCATGTGTGGACTTTCGCAACATCTCCGAATAAAGTTTGTTACAGAGAGGCTGACGGAACTGAGAAAGATGGCATTCGTCCTCTACCTTTCTTTCTTAAATTGTATTATTCTAGAATTACATCATGTTGTCATTTATTTATTTATTTTTGGCTGCACTGGGTCTTCATTGCTGTTCATGGGCTTCTTCTAGTTGCAGCGCTCCAGCTTCTCACTGCAGTGGCTTCTCTGGTTTCCAAGCATGGGTTCTAGAGTATGGGCTCATAGCTGTAGTGCGCAGGCTTAGTTGCCCCGAGGCCTGTGGAATCTCCCCGGAGCAGGGATAGTACCTATATCCCCCTGCATTGGCAGGCAGATTCTTAACCACTGGACCGCCAGAGAAGTTCCATCCTCCACCTTTCAACTTGGTTCCCAACACGAGCTCTCCCAGTATGGAATGAATTATGACAAAATATTTATGCCTAAATCCTGCAGTCAGCCTGTGGATAGCACTTTGTACTACAATTTTTGTAGAGTCATGTTTAAGCTTGGGTTCTCCTAGACCTTGAGCCTAGGATTCAGTGCAAGGAGTTTGTTTGGGAGGTACCAGAAGTGCAGGTGAGGCAGGGGGAGATCAGACAGAAAAGCTAATGATAAAAATGTGTCAAGTAATCTCCATGCTGCTGCTGCTGCTGCTAAGTCGCTTCAGTCGTGTCCGACTCTGTGCGACCCCATAGATGGCAGCCCACGAGGCTCCCCCATCCCTGGGATTCTCCAGGCAAGAACACTGGAGTGGGTTGCCATTGCCTTCCCCAATGCAGGAAAGTGAAAAGTGAAAGTGAAGTTGCTGAGTCTTGTCCGACTCTTAGCAACCCCATGGACTGCGGCCCACCAGGCTCCTCCATCCATGGGATTTTCCAGGCAAGAGTACTGGAGTGGGGTGCCATTGCCTCCTCCGAAGTAACCTCCATAGGTAACTGCAACTTAATCCCTCTGGAAACTCCAGGAAACACACCTCCTGTTATCTACCCAGAAGCAGGGGAGCTGGGCTACTGTGACACCAGCTCGTTCCACATGGCCACTGCGAAAGCTGCCATGGTGGTAGTGGTTTAGCCACTCAGTTGTGTCCAACTCTCACAACCCCATGGACTGTAGCCTGCCAGGCTCCTCTGTCCATGGGATTTCCCAAACAAGAACAAGGGTTAATTCTCTTAAATCTGTCTTTCTGTGGGGGTGGGTGGTCCAGCCCTCCCAGTTCTGAAAGCCCTCTGCAGAGACGCAGGTAAGGGCAGTTAGGAATCTCTGGGGTCCAAAGAAGTAGCAGGATCCGAGGGACACAGAGACTTGTTGATACAGCTGCATGGACTTTGTGTTGCATTTTCTTTCCCTTTTAAAATAGACCTCGGGACTTCCCTGGGGGTCCAGTGGTAAGAGCTCATCTTCCAACGCCTGGGGTTTAGTTTCCATCCCTAATCAGGGAGCTAACATCGCCCAGGCCTCCAGACAAAAAGTAAGACAGAAAACCAAAATGTAAGACAGAAGCAGTATTGTAACAAATTCAATAAAGACTTTTAAAATGGTCCACATCAAAAAAAGAACAACAACCCCACATCATGGAAGTGACCTAAGCCTTTCTGACCACCAACAGGCCCTAAGAAGCTGTGAAAATTCCAGGGGCAAAATGGGGATGGCCTGGACTGAGGTGGTGGCCGTGGACATAGAAGACATCCATCCATTGGGTGGTGGTTGGCTGCAGTGGCGACAAGGAGGTAGTGAGGAGTAGATTTACGGAGAGAAAGCAAGAGTTTGGTCTTGTGTTTGTTGAGTTTGGGCTGAGTAACAGATATCCGAATGGAGATGTTGCAGACTGGCTGGGAGACACCACTCTAAAAAGAGGGTAGGTGGCCTAGAGTTAGGAGGAAGATTTTTAGGGCAGTGGACTATTCTGTGTGATACTATAATGATGGCTGTACATCAGCACACATTTGTCCAGACCCATAGGATGTACAACAGCAGAGTGAACCCTAATGTAAACTCAAAGTGATTATGACATTATCAGTGTAAGTTCATGGATTGTAGCAAATACACCACGTTGGCGGATGGTCAGGGAGGCTATGCAAGCGAGGAGCCAGAGAGTACACGGGAAGTCTCTGGGCTTTCACTCAATTTTGCTGTGAAACTGCTCTAAAAAATACAGTCTATTGAGAACCTCCCTAGTGGTCCAGTGGTTAAGACTCCATGCTTCCCATGCAGGGGGCATCATTGGATCCCCTGTGCCCTGCAGTGCATTCAAAAAAATTAAAAAATATATATATACACACACACACATATATATATATGTATGCTGCTGCTGCTAAGTCGCCTCAATCGTGTCCGACTCTGTGCGACCCCACAGACAGAAGCCCACCAGGCTCCCCTGTCCCTGGGATTCTCCAGGCAAGAACACTGGAGTGGGTTGCTATGTATAGTCTATTGAAAAAGGAGGCAGGGGTGGGAAAAGATGCATACATGCATGCTGAGTCGTGTCTGAGTCTTTGCAGCTCCAAGGACTGTTGCCCGCCAGGCTCCTCCGTCCATGAAACTTTCTAGGCAAGAATCCTGGAGTGGGCTGCTGCTTCCTACGCCAGGGGATCTTCCTGACCCAGGGATCGAAAAAAAAACCGTGTTTCTTCAGTCTCCTGCACTGGCATGCAGATTTTGTACTCCTCCTCCAGAGAACAGGTGGGGGATAGGCAATAAAGATAGCAGAGGAAAGACTCAGGAAAGGCTCAGAAGGAAGCTGAGGTGTGCTGGGGGAAGGATGGGAAGTCTCAGACTCAGGAAGATGAAATACTCTGCGGGGTTCTGGATGGAGGACAGGTTGACTTCATCTGTTACTCACTGCCGTGGAGCAGCCTGAGGTCAGGCAGTGGGAATTCAGGGATGAGGTTGTCCGGAGAGGCCTTTGCCAGGAGACATGGCTCAGCATTGAGGGTGCATCTTCCTCAGAGCTCAGGAGACAGCTGAATCTGGGGCCCTCATCAATAGGAATAAAAGGGGGAAAACGAATGCTTTTAGCCATGGAAAGAGGAAGAACTCAGGAAAACCCAGGGTAATGTCTGCCATCTCTAATTGTAGCCCTGGTTACCAGAATATTAACTTGTGGTTCCAGGGAGGTATTTTCCTAATCATCATAAAAAAGTAGCATATATCTTTTCATTTGTCTTTCCCTCGTCTAGGTCCAAAATTTCTTCACCCAAACTCAAAAAGGAGAATTTCAATTATTTTCTACTCTTTTGGTAATGAAGACAAGTTCAGTTTGTCTTTTTCCTTTAGGGAAACAATCTATGTCCTTGTTGTGACAGCTAGAGAAAGCTGAATAAAGAAATTTTTTTCCTCCCAGAATGAATGTGGAAAGAACGTTTTGGCCACTATGTCAGCCACTGCTTATTCATTAGATCGACGAACTTTTTCTGAGCATTTGCTATGAGCCAGGTACTAGCCTAACCACGGTGGCCACAGAGCTGAGTAAGATACGAGCTCTACTCTCACGAAGTTCACAGTATGGTTAAGATCTAGACAAGACTGTGTGTGTGTGTGTGTGTTTTCAGTTGCTTAGTTGTGTCTGACCCTTTGGGGCCCCATGGACTGTAGCCCACCCGGCTCCTCTGTCCATGGGATTTCTCATGCAAGAATATTGGAGTGGGTTGCTACTTCTTACTCCAGGGGATCTTCCTGACCCAGGGATTGAACCTGTGTCTCCTGTGTCTCCTGCATTGTGGGTAAATTCTTTACCTGCTGAGCCATCAGAAAAGCCCCAGACAAGACTATCGGGAATCCCAGCATGATGTATCAAGAGTGAGAATGAGAAATGAGAATGAGAAAAGCTTTCTAAGTACCTTCGAGGTTTCTCTAACAACCCATGGGGGAGGTAGTCAGAAAAGGGTTGGCAGAATAGTACTCAAATATCAATTCCAATTAAGGTTATCTTTTCTTGGAATGAACAAATGGAGGACTCTGGTTATCCTCCCAGAGGACATCTTTGGCTCTAGCCAGACATTAGCTGAAGGACAGTCACTTTGCAACTTCTGAACAGGATATTGAAAGCTCTAGTGTGAAATTCCTTCTGGGCCTCTGGGCAGGAGATTCTAGGGTATTTCATTTTTTTTAGGACCCGGGAGATAAGCTTTACACAAAGATCAGCAGACCAATGTGTCCAATGAGGAGTTCTCCATTCTCATTGCCCCCCAGTCAGTGAATCCCTGTGTGACTTGAGGCAAGCTGTTGAACCACAGGCAACTGCTTCAGCTTTCTATTTGGAAAAGAAGTGATAAGCAGTGAAAAGTCTCCAGTAGCCAAAAGACCTGGGAATTGGGCATCTATGTTGAGCCTGTAGGGGTTCCCAGGTGGCACTTGTGGTAAAGAACCCTCCTGCCAATGCAGGAGTCATGAGGGGGGTTGATCCCTGGGTCAGAAGATCCCCTGGAGGAGGGCATGGCAGCCCACTTCAGTATTCTTGCTTGGAGAATCCCACGGACAGAGGAGTCTGGCTGGCTACAGTCCATAGAGTTGCAAAGAGTCAGACACAACTGAAGTGACTTAGCATGCATGCACGTTGGACCTGTAAACAGATAGGGTAGGGGTTCCCTGGAGAAAAAGAACCAGGCATGACTTTCTTGATGTAAGAAAAGCCATTTTTGGCCTAAGCTATTTTGTGATCTAAGGCTGGCCACAGTGCTGTCCTTGAACAAGTCTTAGTAATTTGTGATCTAAAGGGAACAAAAGAATGCAGAAGCAAATGACTTTATCAGGCAATAGAAGTAACTATAGCAAGGAAGCAAGGATGCAGATGACACCACCCTTATGGCAGAAAGTGAAGAGGGGCTAAAAAGCCTCTTGATGAAAGTGAAAGTGAAGAGTGAAAAGGTTGGCTTAAAGCTCAACATTCAGAAAACGAAGATCATGGCATCCGGTCCCATCACTACATGGGAAATAGATGGAGAAACAGTGGAAACAGTGTCAGACTTTGTTTTTCTGGGCTCCAAAATCACTGCAGATGGTGACTTGCAGCCATGAAATTAAAAGACGCTTACTCCTTGGAAGAAAAATTATGACCAACCTAGACAGCATATTCAAAAGCAGAGACATTACTTTGCCAACAAAGGTTCGCCTAGTCAAGGCTATGGTCTTTCCTGTGGTCATGTATGGATGTGAGAGCTGGACTGTGAAGAAGGCTGAGCGCCGAAGAATTGATGCTTTTGAACTGTGGTGTTGGAGAAGACTCTTGAGAGTCCCTTGGACTGCAAGGAGATCCAACCAGTCCATTCTGAAGGAGATCAGCCCTGGGATTTCTTTGGAAGGAATGATGCTAAAGCTGAAACTCCAGTATTTTGGCCATCTCATGCGAAGAGTTGACTCATTGGAGAAGACTCTGATGCTGGGAGGGATTGTGGGCAGGAGGAGAAGGGGACGACAGAGGATGAGATGGCTGGATGGCATCACTGACTCGATGAATGTGAGTCTGAGTGACCTCCGGGAGTTGGTGATGGACAGGGAGGCCTGGCGTGCTGCAGTTCATGAGGTCGCAGAGAGTCGGACACGACTGAGCGACTGATCTGATCTGATCTGATAGCAAGGATACTTCAGTTATAAACACTTTCAGGTCTGTTTCAATGATAAAGATTGGCCTGAAGTGTTCAACCACCAGATCAACTGGAACCTAAGCAATGAATGATATTGACCTTTTCTGACCCTGTTAACTTCAATCAACTAAAGCCTGGATTCTATCTACCACCCAAGCCCCTTCATGCATACCCACATACCCTTAGCTTGAAACTTCCCTAATTTTGCTATTTAAGGAGACAATGCTTTGGAAAATATCTCCTTACTTAGGACTTCCCCAGTGGTCCAGTGGCTAAGACTCTGCATTCCCAATGCAGGGGAACCAGGTTCGATCCCTGGTCAGGGAAATAGATAGATCCCACATGCCGTAACTAAGAGTTTGAATGTCTCCATGAAGATGGAAGATACTGTGTGCCACAACTAGGACATGGCACAGCCAAAGAAATATTAAAAAAAAAAAAAAATCTTACTTGTTGCAAGTAATAAATCCTTCCCTTTCCTGATCTTTGCCTAGGTTGTGTCATTTGGTTTCACACCCACCAACCCAGTTTGGAAAATACCACTTGGAATATACATTTTATCACACTTACTTGATTTTTATCTTGTTTGATGAACATGCTTCAAAGTATCGTGCTCACCACTGAGCACTTGGCTTTATTAATCAACAGAAAATAAATGTTAAATTTGCCTTAATTCCCCCAATTTTGGCAAGAGAAGCCAAAATGGAAGCCCACATATCATCCCAAAGATTTTTCAGGACAATAAAACCTTAATGTGTCTGACCCACTTGGCTTATTGGTGGTGGTGGTTTAATTGCTAAGACATGTCTGACTCTTGCAACCCCATGGACTGTAGCCTGCCAGGCTCCTCTGTCGATGGGATTCTCCAGACAAGAAGACTGGAATGGGTTGCCATTTCCTTCTTCAATTTGGTTTACTAACAGAAAACTGCATTAATGATTTTTTTTAAAGAACATTTATTATTTATTCGATTGCACCAAGTCTTAGTTGCAGCATGCAAACTCTTAGTTGAGTCACGTGGGCTCTAGTTCCCTGATCCCTGATGGAACCCCAGCCCCTGCAACTAGGAGCACCAAATCTCAGCCACCGAGAAGTCCCTGAAATTGCATTCATGATTAATTCCATTTCATCTAGAAGCCAGAAGTCTCTACCTCTAGCCAAAATAGGAAAGGGAGCCTTTTACACTAACAGTAACCCACAGGTTCACAGTTCAGTCCGTTCAGTCGCTCAGTTGTGTCCGACTCTTTGCGACCCCATGGACTGCAGCACGCCGCCAGGTCTCCCTGTCCATCACCAACTCCCGGAGTTTACTCAAACTCATGTCCACTGAGTCGACGATGTCATCTACAACCATCTCATCCTCTGTCATCCCCTTCTCCTCCTGCCTTCAATCTTTCCCAGCATCGGGGTCTTTTCAAATGAGTCAGTTCTTACTGCTAAGTCACTTCAGTCGTGTCCGACTCTGTGCCACCCCATAGACAGAAGCTCACCAGGCTCCCCTGTCCCTGGGATTCTCCAGGCAAGAATACTGGAGTGGGTTGCCATTTCCTTCTCCAATGCATGAAAGTGAAAAGTGAAAGTGAAGTCGCTCAGTCGTGTCTGACTCTTAGCGACCCCATGGACTGGAGCCCACCAAGATCCTCTGTCCATGGGATTTTCCAGGCAAAAGTACTGGGGTGGGGTGCCATTGCCTTCCCCGGTCAGTTCTTAAGCCAGTAGCAAATATGGAAATATCTATTTTCCCACCCTGGATTGGATCTTTTTAGGCTGGGGCGACAGAGACAAAGTATCGCTTTCCCAAGCATGAAGCTACTTAGGAGTTTTAACAGGACTTAATCCACCTCTGGGTGGGATCGAGGGACCCCTCAACCGAGACGTGTACCAGGCGGAGGGCCCCTCAACCGGCCAGGAGGTCGTAGCTCTTCCACGCCCCGGCTCCGGCACGGGGCCGCTTCTGCCCGCCGAGACCACGCCCCTGGTCACGCCCCCCGAAGGCCCCGCCTCCTCTACGTCTCTGTCGGCCCCGCGGGTCTCCTGCACAAAGAAGATGGCGGCCGCGGCGGGAAGGTGGCTCCGGGCTTCGGTGAGTGGCTGCCTGCGGGGCACAGGCGCGGAGACCCTGCGGTGGCTCCGAGGACGTGCTTCCCAAGTGGGGTGCCGCTTCCCTTGGCCTGGGGGCCTTTCACCCTGCTTGGAGGATGTCAGAGGGTAATGGACCAGGGGCCGCCTCCCCTAATGCAGGCTCCCCGCGCCTGCGCAGAGCCGGCCTTCGCCCCCTGCCCCACCCCCCACCCACTCCGCCTTGCGTTCCAGTTTCCAAAGCCATCTTCGCTCCCAGTCGTGGGACCCCAGTCCACTCTCTGCCTAAGCACCTGGCTCTGGATGCAGGCGACCTGTCCCCTGGTCCCGGTTCTATAACTGACTCTATGACCTTGGGCCATTGCCTTCTTTTCCAAACCTCAGATAACTTCCTTACTTTAGCATACAGACTGCCTCCCTCAAGGGTTTCCGTGAGCATCCCCTTAAATGCTGGATGGACACCAAAATGCTAAAGTAATCAAAGTCCTTAAGTGCCAAAGGCTCTTGGCTGCCCGCCCTCCCCTTTCTCGTGGTTCCACCCAGGCTCTTTCTTCACGAGTCATGTTGGACCCTGAAATTGAGCAAACGTTTGAGGCTGAACTTTGCTCTGTTTGCTTCTCTGTGGGCCAGAATGGCCTTGTCTTTTCCAAGGGAAAACCTTGACATGGTAGAACATGCCCAGCATATCTGCTGGTGAAGAGCGTAATACACAGAGCCTGGCCAGTCTCCTGGTCTGAGTTTTCGGGGTTCCTTTTAAAAGCATGGAATTTTCATATTCTTGTAATTTCTCTCTACCTTTCAGTCTTTTGTTTCCCATTAATTAATACATATGTGTCGAATTGGCCAAAAAGTTCATTCAGGTTAAACCCAAATGAACTTTCTGGCCAACCCGCTAATTATATTTATATATGTATATGGTATATACATATAGTCAACCACTGGATCTCCAAGGAATTCCCTATTTTTTAAAAAAATTATATTTTTGAAGTGTGCATCATGATATAAGTAATGAAATAATTACTGTAGTTAAACTAACATCTCTTCACACAGTTAGCCTTTGTATGTGTGATGAGTGCACCTGTCTACTCTCTTAGAATAATAATACTCTATTTCCAACTTCAATACAGTATTATTAAGTATAGTCAACCTGCTTGTACATTAGATCTCTAGACTTATTCATCCTCCGTAACTGCAGCGTTGTACCCTTTGACCAACATCTCCCTGTCTTCCCAGTCTCCTTTACAGTCTTAAAGGATAAGGAAGCAGAAGGGAGTTTTAAGAACATGTAGACTCAATCCATCAGAGAAGGCAATGGCAACCCACTCCAGTACTCTTGCCTGGAAAATCCCATGGATGGAGGGGCCTGGTAGGCTGCAGTCCATGGGGTCGCTAGGAGTCGGATGTGACTGAGTGACTTCACTTTCACTTTTCACTTTCATGCATTGGAGAAGGAAGTGGCAACCCACTCCAGTGTTCTTGCCTGGAGAATCCCAGGGACGGGGAGCCTAGTGGGCTGCCGTCTATGGGGTCTCACAGAGTTGAATACGACTGAAGCGACTTAGCAGCAGCAGCAGACTCAATCCATGCTTTTGCAGTTTGGAGTTTTTATTCATAGGAACAAGGCCAGCGGAGGCCACTACTGGCCTGATGCCCTTTCAGCGGGGTTTCAACCGCCATTCAGGGAATACATTCTGATACAAAGTGTTTCTCTTTTTAGTTCATCCGACATGTGAGTGCCGTTCCTTGGGGCATTTCTGCCTCTGCAGCCCTTAGGCCTGCTGCTTCTCGAAGAACGTGCTTGACAAATGCATTGTGGTCTGGTTCCGATCAAGCAAAATTCGCCTTTAGCACCAGTAAGTGTTGTTATGCTTTGGTTTGAACCAGATAATGGAAACATTTATCATCTCTGAACAGGTGATATGGCTTAGATATGGCCATATATATTAGACTCACGTGGGGAGTTCTTACTATCATACCACTTTCTTAGTCCCACCCCAGACAAATTAAGTCAATCTGTGGGGTGGGACCAGAACCTCATATCTTTTGTGCAGCCAAGGGTTGCGACTCACTGAGGCAGACTGCCCTAGCGTCACATTTCCTCGTTGACTCCAGAGGTTTTAATCCCCTGGGTCGAGGAACATGATAGAGGGATGGGGCAGTCAGAGGTCTCTGGGCCTGCCATGTGTGAAGCGTATGAGCCGACTGGGGACGGACAGTGCAGCCACTCCAAAGGCTTTTGGATTCAGACCTGCGTGGCCACGTTAGGCCAGTCTGTTGGACTTCTCCGTGATCTGAATGACACACAGCTGTTTCCTGAGATTTGTACTCCATTCTAAAATATGAGATTTGCTCGGCACAGCCTCAAATAATGAATGGCATTTGAAAAGGCCTCCTTTAGATTTGTCCCACCTTTTAAAAAGACTATTTAACTTGTAATGGTTGCAGGGGTGGGGGTGGGGGGTGTACTTTAGCAAAACCTTTATTTGCTGGTGTTCTAAAAAAATTTAGTTTTCTCGGAGCTTTAAGGAATTTCTAGTATCAACTTGATGACATGAGTTTAACTTTCCTTGTCACCTGTCCCAAACCCCAGCTCTCAGGAGCTCCTCCTGTTTCTGAAGCCAGGCATTTTGACACCTGGCCTCCCTTGTCCCGCCTTCCCAGCCTGAAGCCTGGCCTCTGCAGTCCTGACACAGCTCTTGCATCCTTTCCTTTCTTGCTGTCCCCTCTGCTGTCCCTTGCCCGCCTCACCGCTCACTTAGATAGCTGCAGTCACGTCCTGACATCAGGCTCTCCCTGCTCCTCTCACTCTCCCCTGCCCAACTAATCTTCCTAAGAACAGCCACTGCATCACCCATCTCCTGCGCAGAAGCCTCCAGTGATTCCTTTATCTCTCCTTTTAAGAACAGACTCATCCGTCTGATATATAAGGGCCCTCTCAGCATGGCCTTCCACCATCCTTGCTCTGTCCCCCAAGCGTCTTCCTTCTTTGCACACCTGATCTCTACATCAAGCAAACTCTGCTACAGGCCATTCCCCACACCTGCCCTGCTCCTGTCTTTGTGCCATCCACCCTGGTCTTGGCAAAAATCCAGACCATGCTTAGAACCCACCTCCAGGCTCATTGGTCCTTAATTCTATGTTCATCCATCCCTACTCTCTCCTGTCTTCTTTTATCTATCTATTTGCCTTTTGACCGCACCTTACGGCATGTGGGATCTTGGTTTCTTGCCGAGGGTGCACACTGGTGTCCCCTGAAGCAGGAACTGAGTCTTAACCCCTTGACTGCCAGGGAGTTCCCTCCTGTCTCTTTAGTTTCCATAGCACTTTGAATTAGTGTACAGTCTAGACCTATGGAAAGAGAAACAGTTTTGTAAGATGTACAATTGAACTGAACCTTTTAATTATACTACTGATTAATTACTGGGAGAGGTTTGAGTAAAATCAGATAAGTGGTTGGTTTAACGAATGAACTGTATATGCATGTTTTGGGGGTATTTTTCAGGTTCCTCATACCATGCCCCTGCCGTCACCCAGCATGCACCCTATTTTAAGGGTACAGCCGTTGTCAGCGGAGAGTTCAAAGAAATTAGCCTTGATGACTTTAAGGGGAAATATTTGGTGCTCTTCTTCTATCCTTTGGATTTGTAAGTGTATTTTCTGTGATGCTGTAACATCATTCTGCGAGCATGCCACTGACACTGCCTATCTTTTGTCAAGGGAAGGGTTATTGCTGACTCTGGCACTGATGGTCTTGTTGATACAGCTTGCATTTGTAGTTAATTCACAAGTGATAAGTATAGTGGGTGGAGTGGCATTCCTTTTAATGGTTTTTAATATGGCTCTTTTTTTTAAGATGTATGTATTGGCTGTAGTGGGACTTAGTTGCTGCACGTGGGCTTTCTCTAGTTGTGGTGAGCGGGGGCTCCTCTCTCGTGGTGCTTGGGCTTCTCATTGGAGTGGCTTCTCTTGCGGCGGAGCAGGAGCTCTAGGGCGCACGGGCTTCCGTAGTTGCAGAGCATGGGCTGAGCAGTTGCCGCTCCTGAGTTCTAGAGCGCAGGCTCAATAGTTGCGGTATATGGGCTTAGCTGCTCTGTGGCATGTGGAATCTTCTGGGATCAGGGATCGAACCTGTGTCTCTGTACTGCAAGGAGATTCTTACTCACTGGACCACCAGAGGAGCCCTGTGGCTCTCGTTTTACGGCTCTGCAGCCCAGGAGCTGCGTTACTGAACCCGTGCGTCCTGGAGTCCACGTTCCACTCTGGAGTAGTGGTTCCTGTAAGCCTGTCAGGGAGGAAGTTCCCACTGGTCTGGGGGAAATGCGAAAAGTAAGGATAATAAAATGAATTTTCTCATGAAGCTACCTATTTAAATAAAATTTTGTCTTTATTCTTGGAGTATGTCTCCACCGTCCATATTTTTTGATATGGTTCTTAAAATAGAAAGTTGGTTATTTTTTTTTTTAAACTGGAGTATCATTGTGACCAGGAGTCCAGTGAAGATAATTAACCCTTTTGCCTTTTTCTCCTGTAAGAAAATAGAACGACTCTTTAGACAACTGTTGTTCAGATTTTAAGTCTTTAAAAAAAAAATTCTCTGATGCAAATTCCCGCCCTTTTTTCCTAGCACCTTTGTGTGTCCTACAGAAATCGTTGCTTTCAGTGACAAAGCCAGTGAATTTCACGATGTGAACTGTGAAGTCGTTGCAGTGTCGGTGGACTCCCACTTCAGCCACCTGGCCTGGATAAACACGCCCAGGAAGGTATACACATATCCACACTGCCTCTGCACCTGTGATCTTAGAAACTGCCGGATCCCATGAAGGACCAAGCTAGAAGTTGTTAACGCCTTACTAGTCTGAAATGGCTGTCAGTCCTAACCTACTGGCAGATTCTGTTAAGCTCTATCCATGTTTCCTGTAACATTGCATGTATTTACTCCTCACTATACCTGTGTTTTCCAAACAGTAATGGAGAACAGACTCAGCAGGGCAGGGGAAACAGCTGGATTCCATTGTCTCCCCTCTCACCTGGACCCTGTAGATCCCTGTACGTAGGCAGGTGGGACAGTGGTTAAGTTCTCTGATTTTACTCTTCTGCACGATCAGTATTCTTGCCTCAAAATTTGCTTGGGAGAATCAATTTCTAGCTATGATGTTGGACTATTAAATATCAAATTAGTCAAAGTACTATTTTTTTTATTATTATTATTCTATCTTTATGCTTCAGAAATGAATCTTCAACCAAAAGGATACTTTAAGAATTAGAAAAAGAAAAGTCTGTAGTATTCGCTGGGTTTAAATTCTGCCTTTGCGCCTTTCTAGCTGGGACCTGGAGCAAGTTACTCAACCTGTGTGTGCCTCAGTTTCATCATCTGTAAAATGGCGATGATGATAGTAGCTCCTCCAGAGTGCTGGAGGAGGGAGTGAGGCAGTAGAAAGAGCATCTTCTACTCTTAGAAGTAGCACTTGGCCCGCTGTGGGTGCTCAGTTACTGCTGTCTGGCTGGTGTTGGTCAGTCGTCCTGTTACCTGGCTGAGAAGGCTGTGGGAGCCACGGTGTAATCACCAGCCTTATTTGTATTTTTATCAGAATGGTGGTTTGGGCCATATGAACATCGCACTCTTGTCAGATTTGACCAAACAGATTTCCCGAGACTACGGTGTGCTGCTAGAAGGTCCTGGCCTCGCACTACGGTAAGATCCGTTTCGTATGAACTTAAGATTGTTTTTTGTGTTTAGCATTATCATACTTCATAGGGAATTTACAGAAACCTGGGTAGGGAATTTTTAGAACCCCAAACCCTTAATTAGTCTTTTATTGTAATAAGCATCAGTGGATGCCTCCTGCGAGGGTTGGCAGTCTTTCAAAAATGACTGTGATATGTGTGCCCCCTGCGTCTCCCTGGGCCTGTTTCTGAAGAAGGATATCATACCCTTTAAAAAATACATATTATTTTATTTGGCTGCACCAGGTCTTAGTGGCAGCATGTGGGATCTAGTTCCTTGACCAAGGATCAAACAAGGATCCCTTGCATTGGGAAACGCAGAGTCTTAGCCCTTGGACCACCATAGAAGTCTCCAATACCACATCTTAATGGTCACACGGCTTCACTCTCCCTGACCACGTGGGAGCCACTTCTCGAAGTGAAGCCATCAGACTGCTTAGAGATCGGGGGGCAGGGGGCAGAGAGGGCCGACAAGGGTAGGAGTCAGTTTCCTGGTATGGTTAGTATCTTGTACAAGCGCTGGAACCAGACCAAAGTTTGAATTTAAGCTCAGCTGCTCAATAGCTGTATGACTTTGAGCAAAATATTTAACCTCTTTGAGTCCCTTTCTCCCCATAATTAAAATGAGAATGTACCTCCCGGGTTGGTTGTGAGGATGGAGTAAGGTGAGGCAGCTACAGAGTTTGCCGCACAGGTCCTCGTAGCTGTTGTGAGCCCCGTCCCAGACCCTGAGCCTTCCTGGGAGGGACGAGAACTTAGGCGTCATGATGGCTGCTGATGAAGGAGGGACAGGGCAGCACTTCCAGGACACAAGCGAGGATCCCACTTTGATGAGCCCCACAGTTTTGTTGGGGGCTGGCTTGAACCTGCCCACCCTTGTACCTCATCTCCCTCCTGCTGAGGGTACACTGGAATTTCGGCTCCGGAAGCCACCTGGGAACTTGGGCCTTTTGACTCCAAGGAGATTACTGCCTTCCTTTAATAAATGAAAGCCTAGCTCTGACAGCGTTGGCAAGGGAAGGAGAAGAGTCCTAGTGTTTTCCTCCCAGAATCCCCTGTAGAGTCTCACTAACTTTGTAGTTACCTCCCTACTGGTTTCACTATTAGGACTGACACAGGGAGAGGAGTCTGGCTTGTAAGATAAGCCTTTCTTTCTGGAGACTGTGCTGTGGGCCCATCTCCAACCCAGCTCTCTGTTCCGCATCTACGCGGTGGACTCCAGCTTGGCTGCAGCCAGCAGGAACACGCGCCAGGACCCCTTAGCCTCAGAGCCTAGACCCCCTAAGGCCAGGCCCAGGGAGGGAGAATCACCTTTTTATCTTCTGACTTTTTTCTGACTTGCCTTTTTCCTGAGTGATCAACGTTTGGGATGCCACATCCTTTTAAACTTGGACTGTTAGAAACCTCTTGAATGTTATGACTTCTGCATAAGTCAGAGTATCACCCTCACTTGTATAGAAGATAAGCACAGACCCCAGGGCGGTGGGTTACCTCATTACATTACTGCTAAGTGACAGTGATGGGCTTGGACAATCTGTGGATCAAAATAAGAACTGTAAGTGATTGAAACACATCATATATATTTAAATCCAAGATTTGAAGAATTCCAGGAAACCAGTTCATTATTTTGAAAACTTAATGGAAGAGTACTAAGCACTCATTCTATCTTTCCTATACAAACTGTACCTCAGGGTAGCCAAAAATAAACAAAAGTGATGGGATTGTTTTCCTTTAGATTTCTGCTTTGCCTAGACTTAAGACTCTGATGCTGGGAGGGATTGGGGGCAAGAGGAGAAGGGTACAACAGAGGATGAGAGGGTTGGATGGCATCACTGACTTGATGGACGTGAGTCTCAGTGAACTCCAGGAATTGGTGATGGACAGGGAGGCCTGGTGTGCTGAGATTCATGGGGTCGCAAAGAGTCGGACACGACTGAGCGACTGATCTGATCTGAAGGCCAGTAAATTTTCCCATGGGATTTTCTCCCTGCTACTCAATTTACTCATAAGTATTTACAGAATACAGATAAAATACGTCTCTGTCCCTTCTCAATCGCCTATGGTTTCTTGCCAATTTTTGATGCAGCTGTCCAAAGAATGCTTACTGCATCACTAATGAGAAGTCTTTGCTCTGTGTAGTTCAGTGACCTTCAGATACTGTGAGACATTGAGGTCAAATCTGTGAATGTGAACACACTGCCTGTTTTCCATGGTGGCCTAATCCAGTCCTATCTTTGTTAAAGCATCTGTCATCAATAAGCGATGATAAGCTTTCTGTACAAGGAAAACCTGATTTTTAAGCACAGGATAGAGTTTAATAAATGCTCTATCAAGGAGAATTAAAGGCAGGGTAGAAGTAGAGTCTTTCTAGCTCTGGTAATGTTGATATTCTGATGAGGATGAATCTTTACGCAGCGGTCTCTTCATAATTGACCCCAATGGAGTCATCAAGCATCTGAGCGTCAATGATCTCCCAGTGGGCCGAAGTGTGGAAGAGACCCTCCGCTTGGTGAAGGCGTTCCAGTTTGTGGAAACCCATGGAGAAGTCTGCCCAGCCAACTGGACACCTGAGTCTCCTACAGTAGGTTTCTTTCCCAAAAGCAACGGGAGCCCAGCCAGGAGGGTCCCAGGTCCTCACTGCCTCAAGGGCTGCTGGCCTGGAATATCCACATTGGAGCAGGGGTGGAAGTGGGTGTGCAAATGCGTGAAGCTCCTGCAGGTGGGGGTGGGACCAGGCCCCAGGAAGGTTGTTCATGTCAGTTTCATCCATGTATTTTAAAGGAAACAGACCAATCTTTTAAAAGTTAAAGAACTGTAGGTTAAAAATTGGGGTCCTTCAGCTCCCTTTTGAGATCATGAAGTCACTTACAGTGAAATGTTTTTGTATTTTCAGATCAAGCCCCATCCAACTGCTTCCAGAGAATATTTTGAGAAGGTAAATCAGTAGACCGTCCCGTGCACACCTGCAGCTTCCCACACTAGAAGAGAACCACAGTGGGAACGCACTTGTAGCTTTTCAAAGATTAGTATTTATAGCAGGCAAAAAAAAAAACCCAATGATGCTTATATTCATAAATAGTATTACTCTAAATGTTTTGTTTTTGTAATGTTGGCCAAGGCTTTTAAAATGTTTTTAGTTACTAATGTAATGAGTCCAAGGCAAGGTGTAGATGGATGGCTAGTTTCTACAGAGTGTGTATGTAGTGCACCTGTTTCTTGGATCATGTCTTCAATGGGAAAAGGAAACAGATCTTTTTCCTCAGCCTTACTTGAACCTTTGTGTATACCAGAGTAGTATGACAGGTATTGCAAACTTCTGATCAAGGGTCCTGAAATTTTCCTCTTGAATTTCTTTGTATTAAACTGAATTTTCTTTAAATAACATAGTTTTAAGTTGTTAGTATCAGTGATCTAATTTAACACTTGGAATGAATGTATGGTTGAAGGAAATTTGAATCATGTTTTTTAAAAAAAACACAGTGGCAAAGTGACTTAACTGATCATGCATGTTCCCCATTCCTGAGATTTATAGTTTATATAGTTATTTTACTTACTTTGTTAGCTGACTTAGTGTCTACATACATTTCTAATATTGATTGGGTATAATTAGAAAGGATATTTATTGAATCCAAGGATTGCAATATGAATTTGAATCATTCATGCGTTTGAATTATTATAATGATTTTCTTTCTTGAAGTGTTCCATGTAAAAAATATAATAAAAAATAAACATTTTAAAATACTTGGATTTTTAACACCATTAATTCTTGCTTCAGCTTACTTATATTGTGGGGCTTTCTCGTTTTCCTTCTCTGATTATATCAACAGACATTTATTGAGCATTTAATTCACTGGCTACAAAGATGAATAAGATGCTGGCTACACATCCAAGGAACTGGACAAAAGAAATATGGAAGCATTTATTCATTTTAATGGTTTCCCTAGTGGCTCAGATGGTAAAGAATCGCCTATAATGTGGGAGACCCGGGTTTAGTCCCTGGGTTGGAAAGATCCCTAGAGAAGGGAATGACTACGACTCCAGTATTCTTGCCTGGGGAATTCCATGGACCAAGGAGCCTGGCAGGCTACAGTCAAATCCTGGAGTGCCTGCTATATGCTAGGTACAATTTTGAAGGCAGAATGAACAAAAAAGACATACCTCTTCCTTTTTGTACTTACATTGCAGAGGGAATAAACAATAACATTACATAAAATGTCTGGAAGGACAATAAAGTGGAACAGGGGACTAGAGCAGAGGTGCAGGTATTTTAATAGGGTTTCAGGGAATCAGTCTCTCCAAGTCTCTTCTCATCTGCAAAATGAGGACTGTAATTGTACCTACCTTAGGGTTTTGGTGTCAAATGAGATAAAACATGTAGGAGGTGAGGGAGTTGCAGGGATAAAAAGGTTCTAGGCAACGTGAATGACAGGTGCAAAGGCCCTGAGGCAAGAGTGGACGTGGGGTGGATGAAGAAGGACCATGTGACTGGACCTGTGAAGGAGGAGAATGGTAATAGGGAGCCCAGAGTGCTTTATGGGCAAGCTAAGGACTTCAGATTCTATTCTGAGATGGGAAAGGGTAGAAATCTTTTGAGAAGAGCTACATCATCTTGTTCTTAGAGGATCACTCTGGCTCCTTTGTTAAGACTAGACCCCATAACGGTGCAGAGAGGAAAGCAGGTCAGCTGGACTGGATTTGTGACATGGAGTAGAGCCAGCAGGATAATACAGATGTGCTAAATACTTCGGTGCAATAGATGCATTCTGGAGAACTGAAGAGGGGGACACCTTACCTGGCTTTGGGCATCAAGAAAGTCTTCCTGGAGGAGGAGAGGAAGTCTTGGAGATATGGAAAAGTGACCTGTGGGAGCTGAGAGGCCACAGGGGCCTGAAGAAAACCATGAACTGCTCTCATATTCCAGGAGGGGAAGTCAAAGGGTGGGCCAAGGCCAACTGGCTGCAAGTGGTCCAGACAGCACTTCCTATGGACCCAGCACTGCTAGGGCTTTCACATGTCTTAGCTCATTGGACCGACAACAAAAACACAATAGGTACCAATTATTGTCATCATTTTACAGATGAGAAAGTAGACTTGAAGATACTGACTTGACCAGGGTCACACAATCAAGTATTCCAGGCACCAGGTCCCTAACCTAGGATTCCTGAGGAGCCCCCTGAACACCCTCAACATCCAGCCTTCCACAAACACATAACCCTCACACACCCCAGTGCTGGGGAAGCGGATGGAGGCAGAGGAAGGCACGTTTTCCTTTACAAGTGGTCTCTACCTGCTCGTGCACAACAGAGGAAAGTGGATTTGCCCCAGAGCGAGGGGAAAGCCCTTGGGCAGAGACACTGCCTGGGAGGCAGGGCTAGGGAACCCAGAAGGGCCCCGGGGCTTGCTTTAATGCTTTCAACTGAAAATTCGAAAAAGAGGTACCACTGGGCCGCACAAATTATATAGTGCGTCCTACCCCCCGCCCCCCATCCCGTGTCCGCTGGACTTCGGGTGCAATCGAAGGGATTTCCGAGGGTTAAAAAACCTCTGCTCGGGGAGGTCAGACGCTGCAGGAGTGCAGGGTGAGGCTGTAGAAGGTGCCACGCGCCCCTGATCGGATCTTCGCTGTAGGTCCCGTGATATGGGGGTTACATGGGGGTTACATAGGTGCCCCGTCTAGGCTGGAGGCGGCCAGCCTACCTGAAAATGAGGAACAAGGTTGGGAAGACCTGGCCTATGGGGGAGGTGGGCTCCAGGCAACAGCAGGGGTGCAGGAACCCGGGAGCGGGAACACAGCGCACGCGGTAAGGAGGAGCCGAGGGCGCGCGGGCCTGGGAGCCGGGAGCCGGCACAGGGGACGCGCGCGCGCCCGGGGCGGGGCTCGCCGCCCTGCTCCTCCTCCCCGCCAGGCCCGGCCGCCGCGGCCTTTCCTGGCAGCTCTTAAGATCCCAGAAAGAGGAGCCCGGAAGAGGAGGAAGAAGCGCCGGGGGCCGGGCGGCTCCCAGGGTGCAGCGGCGCCGCCGCCCGCATGGAGCCCAACGTGCGCTTCTGGATCACCGAACGCAAAGTACGGCCCGGGCCCGGCGCAGCTGGGGGCGGGGAGGGCGCGGGCTGCGCGGCCTGGAGTCGCCGCTGGCCGCCGTGACCTTGGGCAGGCCACGTGGTCGCAGCACCCGCCTTTCCGTCTCAGACCCCGGGGAGGGAACGAAGGGAAAGCCAGGCTTGCAGGATGCCTACGGCCACGGCGGTTAGCGTGCGTCGCCTCTGCCACAGACTTGGCTAGGGAGGGTAACAGTGTCACCCTGCAGATCGCACGAACCAGGAGTCACTTCCCACCCCTCAGGGGTCTGCTTCTGCTGCCCAGGCTGTTGCTGAGCACCAGGTTGGAGAGGCACAAAACAGGTCCCCCCTAGGAGTCTGTAGGCTCAGCCACTCGACCGTGAGATTCCGGGCTGCGGGAAGACCCGCCTCCAGGCAATGGCCCGGAGGCACTGTCCAATAGAAATAGGATGGAGCCACGTGGGTAATTCCAAATTTTCTAGTAGTCACATTAAAAATATATATATGACTTTTTACCTTGTAATTTTAATAATATATTGCATTTAGCCCAGTAGAAACAAAATATTAACATTTCAACATGTAACCGATATAAAAAATTATGAATGCGATTTCTTACATCCTTTTCTCTAGAAGTCTTTGTGTATGGTTTCCACATACAGCACATCTCGAATTGGCCTGGCCACATGTGGTTAATCGGACAGCACGTTTCTAGAGTGTTCTCATTCAGCTTTGACCTAGAGCAGAGCTTAGCTCCGTTCTCTTAGATGGGAAAGTCAAGGACAAGGAACTCAAGTTGTCCTAGCAGAGCCAGGTCTCAAAGAGGAAGTCACTGCAAAGCCTGCGGGCGTTGGGAAGCAAACCAAGCCTCCTTTCTGCATACGTGAACCAAACTGCCTTTATTGAGCCTTCACTCGAGAGTTCAGTCCTTTATGACTGGAGTTAAGCCTTATAACCAGGCTTTCCAGGTGACTCTGGTAGAGAATCTGCTGCAGTGCAGGAGACTCCGGTTCAATCCCTGGGTCGGAAAGATCCCCTGGGGAGGAAATGGCAACCCACTCCAGTATTCTTACCTGGAGAATCCATGGACAGAGGCGCTGGCGGGCTACAGTCCTTAGGGTTGCAACGAGGTGACAGCACGCATGCAAGCCTTATAATCACCCGAGGGGTGTGAAGAAACAGATTCTAAGGTCTTTCTAGGCAGTGCTTCAAGGTGATCTGTGGGGAGTGAACATAGGTCCATTTGACTCTAAAGTCTGGGCTTTTAATCCTCAAGAGCAATTTGAAGTGAAGAGCACAGGCCATAGGGTCATTTCCTGGTTAGACTTCCTTGAGTACATTCATGAGCCCTTGGAAGCTTCAGTGTCTTCACCTGTAAGATGGGGATGTTGTGAGGATGTTTGGAGATGCTGCAAGAAGGCCCTGTGAGATTCTGAAAATAATGTTAACTTTATTATTACCTGTTTTTGTTTTTCCTGCTGCCATTAACCTCTCTGGTGCTCCTGCCCCTCTTAAGTCTTTTATTCAAAGATTTCTTCAGTGGACAGAATTGTTGGATCCTACGAATCTGGTTCTTTCAATTGTAAGTATTTTCATGTATTCAAAATAGTGAATTGCACGTTTTATTCTGAAATCTGAAGGTTGTATCTCCCTTTTCAAAGCAGTTGAGATAGCAGAATCCATGTATATTATCATGTTTTTACTCCTTGTGAATGAACTTGTGAGATTGGAAGGTTGCTACATAAGAACAGACATCCATTTAACAGGTAGTATCAAATCCTGGCTTCCTGGGTGAGTGACTCAGTGGTAGACAATCTGCCTGCAATGTAGGAGACACAGGTTCAATTCCTGGGTTTGGAATATCCCCTGGAGAAGGAAATGGCAACCCACTCCAATATTCTTGCCTAGGAAATCCCGTGGTCAGAGGAGCCTGGCGGGCTACAGTCCATGGGGCCACAAAAGAGTTGGACACGACTTATCGACTAAACAACACCAACCAACCAAACCCTGGACCTGGTGCTGGTGGTTTCAAAGGGACTCAAAACAAACCTCCCTGGTAATGGAGGAGAGACTAGCAAAGCTAGTCACAGACCTTGACCCAGGGCTCTAAGGGCAAGGTGTAGCAGGGAACTGGGGGAGGTTGTTTAAAGAAGGCTGGGAGGGAGGATGGGCCAGGGAGGAACTGTCAGGAAGACAGGACTATAAGCAAAGGGGAGGGGGCCAGGGCCAGGTCACCCAGTTACTGGGTCTTTTACCTCAGGGGAACCAGACAGTTCTGGAAGGTCCTGTGTGTCATTCAGACAAGAGGGATTTTTACTTAGCCAATTGGTGAGTAACCAGAGGGACCCAGACTATGATCAGTTCAGGTAATGACTCAATTGTCTAAGTGAAAGATGAGAGTTTGAACCAGGTGTGGCTGAGGGATGAAGAGGAAGAGAAACCCTTCATGAGAGACCAGCAATGACACTTTCAGCCAGATCCACAGGGACACTCCCATCTTTGTGCTCAAATAAATGTTCCCTGTCATTTTGTTTATAATAGAGAAAAATAAACAAGCTGAATGCACATCAGTAGGGAAATAGAGAAATAGAAAATGATATATTCATGCAGTGGAATACTGAGAGTGTGGGTTCAATCCCTGGTCAAGAAATTAAGATCCTGCAAGCCTCTTGGAGAAGTGAAAAAAAAAAAAATTAAAATCAGGTGTTAGTAAGCATGTGATTCTTAAATCTGGATAAATCTGAAGTTGAGATCATCGCTTGATTTCTTTATATCTAATTATAGGAAAAAATAGAAAAATCAAGGCAACTGTTGTTAACAAATGAAGATGCATCCAGAGGTGACCTGGAGGATAAAAGGGTATGTTTCCATATATATGGAATTTAGAAAGATGGTAAAAAATAACCCTATTTACGAGACAACAAAAGAGACACTGATGTATAGACCAGACTTTTGGACTCTGGGACAGGGAGAGGGTGAGATGATTGGGGAGAATAGCATTGAAATATGTATAATATTATATCTGAAATGTATTAATTGTTCAAACTAAACACTATCATGTTACAATTTGTTCATACTAGATGTTTGTAATGTTTCTGATAATCAATAAAAGAGATTCTTGATCAAAAAAAAAAAAAAGGGTATGTTTCTTGTTCCCAGTTGTGCCTGGCTCAAGGCTGGGCTTGGCTGCCTTCAGGTGATTCCAACTGCATGGTCTGAACTCAAGTGGGATTTTGTCATCATAAACACTGCTCAGTTGGGTTAGCTTTCAAAATATAGTTAGGACTCCTTCTTGTAAGCTAGATGAATATGAGTTATGACTGTTAGGAACGAATATTAAGGGGAAAAAGCATAGGGTTCCTCCTGTGCAACAGAGATTGGCAGTTGCAGTATCTGTTATGGGTGTTCTCTGTAGCTGACTCCTGAGCCCCATGGCAAATTCCAGAATTCTGGCAGGCCTCTGAAGTCAGCATCTGCTCCCTGTTAAAAGCAGTGTTATGGGGCAGGGTTACAGCCCCTGCCCAAAGACTTAAGCCCAGTGTTTGCTATCTACCTTGCAGCGAATGGGGCTTTCCAGAGCCCACAAACATCAATCCCTTGAGGCAGCCTGCGGAAAGCTTGCATGTTTAATTTGGTTTTTCTAAGAACTTGTTGGGGCCTCTGAACTCACACCTGGCTCGGTTACAGTGACTTGGCTAATGGCGTGGTTTGCACATAGCCTGCTCCGCTCTGAGCTGGGGGAGGCTGCCTGCATTCAGGGACTCCCCCAAGGGGCAAGTTAGATGTTGGCCTCTCCAAGGTCACAGACTTGGGGGGCTTTTTAATGTTTTGGTCATTTTCGTGTGGCTCTTATTTTTGCTTCTTGTTAGTTCATTCATTTGATTTACTTGTTTTGATCTGCTCTGCCCCCCGTGGTAGAAAACAGTTCACCCTCCACTTTCTGAAAGGTGGAGCAAAGGTGGTACCAGAAATGAAACTGGAGAGGAGCTATTTTGGCTGCCGAGCCACCTTTAAAAGCTATTGCTTGGTCTTTCTCTTTTTAGATACAAGAAGCTTGGAAGAGAAGTCTTGTAAGTTTCAGCCCCGTCCTAATTTTTAGCCTAAAATAACAAAACCAAACATCAGACTCACCTTTGTGTTTACCCTTCTGAAGTCCACAGTGCATCCTGACAATAGCAGACTCATCCCTGGTCCTTTTCGACCTGCAGGTGAGTTGGTTCTAATTTTCACAAGTGGTTTGTAACCTTTAGAAAACCTTGCCTCCCTCCAAGTCATGCGGTTGGTTCCTCTGGCAACCAGCCCCATCCTTCGGTGCTTTCCCAAAGTCACCGTATTGACATTATCTCAGGTGTGGTTGAAAGGGGCTTGCTTTGAAGAATGAGAGGCACTTGGTCCAGTGGCTAAGACTCCATCTCTCAACGCAGGGGGCCCAGTTTCTATCCTTGACCAGGGAACTAGATCCTGCGTGCCACAGCTAAGACCTAGTGCAGCCAAATAAATTAAAAAAAAAAAAAAAAAGAATAAGAGACACTCCTTTCACCTTTATCCCCCCTTCTCACTTAGGAAATTTCAAGGGTTTTAGGATCTCTGTGCCAGGAATAGGGATGAAGACCAAATACATATGTCTTATTATAAGTCACAGTGCCTCAGATGTATTGAATTCACCTGGAAGGATGAACAAAGACTTGCAACAAGTGACCACTTACCCTCAATGAGAGAAAGCCTGGTCAGGTCTTCCTCTGCTGTGCTGGTTTTAAGTTTTGCCTCATGCAGCTAGTTATTATTTGTATTAGAAAGAAAAGTGCGTAAAAAATATCCTTTGACTCCCGTGCCTGAGAAGAGGCTTCAGGGTGGGCGGTTTTCCACCCTCTCTGCCGTCACTGACCCTCTTGTCTTTTTTGCCAGCTCTCCTGCCTTTCACGGCGCCCACGGTGAGTAAGCTGCCATTCACCACTAAGAAGCCAAACGGTCAGGAGGACGTCCATCCATCTCCTAAGCTCTGGGACCCTTTCCTGATAGATGGTTAAGACCTCTCGCCTCTGACCCTTGTCCACACCCCACCCCTACTTATCACTCCGGGCATCAGGGCCTGTCGTGGATACACAGCGTCGCAACCCTCTTTGAATACCTACCATGTGCCAAGCGCCAAGGGGGAGGTTGATGAGTTAGGACATGCTCCGTGGCACAGGCTCATGTCACTGGTTGTCACCTCCTCTCCCCAAGTCCCCTCCCCCCCAATCAGGCAGGCCCTCCCCTGGGACCCGGAGTCACCCCCCAGTGAGGCTGTCCACCTTGGCTCTCATGAGGCGTGCTTACTAAGTGACAGCACTCCTCTGCCCCCCTGCAAATTTAATTTAAAATAAATTAAAATGATGCTTCTCAAGCACCCTGCTCGATTGCACGTCTGGAGACAGGGACCACTGTGAGGCACCCCCTGGGCGCTCACTGCCCATGGGGGCCCATCCAACACCACCTGTCCACTGGCCACTTGCCCCCAGCATCCACATCTTCTGCTTCTTGCCCTACTCTTGGGGACTCAGTTCTACATCTCCCTGGGGAGATTCGGTGTACCACAAGCCTTCCCTCCCCTCCGCCCCCAAGACACTCTGAGCTCTGCTTTATTTTCTTTAATTGAAGTATACTTCATTTACAGTGTTTCAGGTTTACAGCAGAGTGATTCATTATATATGTATTCTTTTTCAGATTCTTTTCCACTGTAGGTTATTACAAGATCTTGGGTATAGTTCCCTGTACGACACAGTAGGTCCTTGTTTACTTTATATATAGCAGTCTATATGTGCTTTACTTTCTTTACAGCTATTTCTGTCAATGCTGCCAGTGAAAAATCTGAAGTCCATGATTTTACCTCAGGTAGCAATTCTTTCTGTTTCAGAATTGTTGAATTTTGTTGCACTTGAAACCAAAATGTGACGTGTTCGCGTCTGTCTTCCTGTAGGCTTCCTTCTACACCTACAGTACAGTCTTCAACATTGTCAATGGAAATGCAAGCTATGTGAGTGTTACGAGGCCCAGAGGCCACGCAGTTTCACAGTGTTTCTTTTGGCGATTTTGTGTGTTTGTTGAAATTATCTTTCCTGGGTAAAACTGTGGGATTTGCTAAATATGAACCTTTGTTTTTCCCCAGGCTCGTCGTGCACATGAGGGCTTATTACTAGGAGCAGGAGTGATTGTGTCTTCAACTTTTTTGGGCGTATGTATTTTTAAAATGTGTCAAATCTTTTACTCCTCAGAATCAAAGTTTTGTGTTCTAACAGAATTTAGAAAGTACAATTAAGACAATTTCTTCTTTTTTCTAAAGAAGAAAACCGAAGTTACCTGTAATCCTATAACCCCAAAATTATGTGATTTTTTTTTTCTCTAAGTTTCTAGGCATGGACTCAGTACTGTTATCTTTCTTAAAAAAAATTAATTCAAGGGACTTTCCTGGTGGTCCAGTGGTTAAGACTCTGAACTTCCACTGCAGGGGGTGTAGGTTTGATCCCTGGTCAGGGAACTAAGATCCCATATGCAGCGCTATGTGACCAAAACCGAAAAATAATGTCATGTTTGTAAACATGTTATACAAATTGTGTGTTGCTTTCAGTGTCAGGATACTGTAATGAGTGAAAATAGACTTCAGAGGTGAGCCTGGGTTCACATCTTGGCTCAAATCCTTAACATCTTAGTGACTCTGGACACATTCTGTAGCCTATGTCTCCAAGTGTTCCTCTGATGATCAGGGAGAACACTTCACTGTTGCAGGAATTAAAACAAGAAATATGTGGAGACTCGTGCAGGGTCCTGCCCTGTAACAGGAACTGAGTTGACGCTAGCTCTCTGCTGGTCCCATGCAATAATGATTTGTCTCTCTCATTCTCTAGTTATTCCCTCGTCTGCTCCAAGTAAGGCTTTCAATGAATAGCATTCTGAGCAGAAACGTCATTCCCGTCATCATTCTTGGTAAGCAGAAGCCTGTCTCCATCTTCAGGGATACCCCAGTCCCCGGGCCTCACGGCAGTTGGTGAAAGCCACCATTTACAGCTTGCTGGTGCTCCCAGGTCCAGATGGGGTCTTTGGTTTGAGAAATGACACTTTCTCTGTAGATACCCCTTGAGTTGTCAAAGGATGAACACAAACCTGGAAACACAAATCACATTTTATTTATTTATATTTATATATATATACTTTTTATTTATAATAAATATTCGGAGAAGGCAATGGCACCCCACTCCAGTACTCTTGCCTGGAAAATCCCATGGAAGGAGGAGCCTGGTAGGCTGCAGTCCATAGGGTCGCTAAGAGTCGGGCACGACTGAGAGACTTCACTTTCACTTTTCACTTTCATGCATTGGAGAAGGAAATGGCAACCCACTCCAGTGTTCTTACCTGGAGATTCCCAGGGACGGGGGAGCCTGGTAGGTGACCGTCTATGGGGTCACACAGAGTCGGACACGACTGAAGTGATTTAGCATAGCATAGCATAGCATAATAAATATTATATTTCAATTAATATTTTTTATTTTTAAAATTGTTTATTGGAATATAATTGCTTTACAGTGTTAGTTTCTGCTGTACAGCAAAGTGAATGAGCTATATTTATGTGTGTGTGTGTGTATATACACATTTACCCTCCGTCTTGAACCTCCTTCCCACCGCCCCCATCCCACCCCTCCAGGTCATCAAAGAGCGCTGAGCTAAGCTCCTGTGCTGCACAGCAGCTTCCCACCAGCTCTCAGTTTTACACATGGTAGTGTATATACATCAATCCCAGTCTCCCAGTTCGTCCCCCACCCCCCAACACCTGTGTGTCCGTACGTCCATTCTCTACGTCTCCATCTTTTTGTAAAGACTGTACAAGCCTTGTCCATATATTATTTCACTGAATCTTGACAACAACTTAGGGGCAGGTAATATTATCCCCATTTATAGATGAGGAGACTGAGGCAAGGGGCGGTTAGGGAGATTTTCTAGAGTTACACAGGGAGGAAATAGTAGTCTGCTGCTAAGTCACTTCAGTCGTGTCCGACTCCGCGTGACCCCATAGACGTCAGCCCACCAGGCTCTCCTGCCCCTGGGATTCTCCAGGCAAGAAAACTGGAGTGGGTTGCCTAGTCTAGAGGATTTCAAACCAGTGGTCTGACTCCAAGGGAGGGACAGAGATATTAACCAACTGTTTTAAATTTGCCAGCCTGCAAGTTCAGTAATTCACACTCAGCATTTGGGCTTGGAAATCAAAGCAGCTTGAAGAGTTGGCAGAATTAGGTCAATGGTAAAATCTGGGAAATTATGTTATAGAAACTGGGTCAAGCCAGCTTCAGCAAAGAAGGCAGGCATATTTCAAGGGCCCCAGGGTTTTTCTGGGAATCCCATCAAGGGTGTCGGGACCTGGGGCTGGGTTGTAGTCAGGATCCAAGACTAAGAGGCCAGCAGTTCTGATCCCTACTCCACAGCCCAGGAGAGAGCTGACCTTGTATGTGTCAGGTGACCACCCATGGATCGGCAAAGCACACCCATCAGAGAAAGAGGTGTGACCCTCGGAAACATGTCCCTTCACTGGACCCACACTCATCCCTCTGTTTCCTTCTTTACGTCCACAGCCCAGCTCAGTGGGATGAACGTGATCGCCTCCCGAAGTTTGGAGCCCATGCGTGGGATCGAGGTCATGGACAAGGAAGGCAATGTCATAGGTTATTCCAGAAAAGCCGGGACAAAGGTAGGGGATGCACGCCTTGGAGCTTTAAGCTGCTTGTCTTTGGGCAAAGAATTTAATTGTCAGTCTGAGAACTGGTAACAAATTCACATCTCCCTTCAGCCTTTTCTGATCTGTCTTTTCTCATGATGCTCAGAGACAGTTTACATTTGCACTCTGATGTTTAAAAGGTGATGCGGTATCTGGGTTCTCCAGAGAAACAGAACCAACAGAATATCTGACCATCTATCAGTCATCTACATAAATACATTAAGTGTGTGCTGTGCTAAGTTGCTTCAGTAGACTTTTTTGGAACCCTATGGACTGTGGCCCACCAGACTCCTCTGTCTGTGGGATTCTCCGAGCAAGAATACTGAATCGGTTGCCACGCCCTCCTCTTCCAGAGGATCTTCCTGAGCCAGGGATTGAACCCACATCTCTTCTGTCTCCTGCCTTAGCAGGCGGGTTCTTTACCACTAGCGCCACCTTCTCCAGCGGATCTTCCCAACCCAGGAATCGAACTGGCATCTCCTGCATTGCAGTCGGATTCTTTACCAGCTGAGCTACCAGAGAACCCAAATATATATCGAGATTTATTTTATTATTATTTTAATTTTTCCTATTTGGCTGTACTGGGTCTTAGTTGTGGCATGCGGAAACTCTTAGTTGCAGCTTGTGGGACCGAGTTCCCTGACCAGAGATGGATCAAGACTGGGAGCACAGAGTCTTAGCCCTTGGAATACCAGGGAAGTCCCACCACAGTCCAATTTTAGAACATTTTCATCCCCCTGAAAATTTTGTCGGGGCCCGTTTCAGTCACTCCCCCTCCCACCCCCAGCCCCAGGGAAACACTGATCTGCTTTATGTCTTCATTGTTTTACCTTTTCTAGAAGTTTCATGCAAGTGAATCACAGTATTTTTGTGTCTGGCCTCTTTGGCTTTTGAGGTTCATCCATCTTTTAATGCATTGGTGGCGCGTGGCTTTTTATTGCCGAGCAGTCTTCCGCTGTATGGCTGTACCACGTGTTGCTTGTCTACTCCCCAGGTGATGGACGTCTGGATCGTGTCCAGTTTTTGGCCACTCTGACCACTTGTGTACAACTCTGTGTGTGGATGTGTTTTGGCATTTTTCTTCAACTGAATTTTAACTGCAGGGCATGATGAGAAGCATGAGAGCAAATGCTTAATCCACAAGTTGTTCTTCAGCACCTCCCACGTCTCAGGTGCTCTGCTGGGCTCTGGAGACCCACCCCCTCACCGGTCAGCATCATGCTTCTCTCCAGGGGCTGGGAGGGAGCCTCAGGCCCTGCTAGCTACCCAGTTATCTAGCCCATCTTGAGAGGAGCTTCCTTGTTTGCAACACAGCCAATTTAGGGTGAAAGAAAGATTTGATGATCTACTTTAAAAAAAAAAAAAAGTGATCTTTCTCTTAAGAATAAAATGTCTGTGACCGTGCGTAAGCTTGATCATTCTTTCGTCACTTGCCTGTCACCGGAAGGTTTCTTTTCTTCAGCTAAAATTTCAGAAACTGTGTAACCAGCAATATCTGATTGTAATAGGGCACCTTTGATCAGATTTCAGGAGCCTAGTCCACGTTGTTTTCCTTTGACTGGCTGTGCTGCCTACTCAGTTGCAGGCCGTCACGCATCTCCTGGTGTCTCCTCATGACCGGTGTCTGGTTCGGAATGTCTTCCCTTCCACACAAGACAAATGGAGAGAGGCCGGCCTTGCCCTGCTGACGCCGAAACACACCAGGCTTAGCCACTACTCTTTTCTTCTTGGAGTCGAGTGACTTTATCTTATATTCCTGAAAGGTTATTTTTTAAAAGCCATCCTCCTTGCAGCCCTCTGTCCTTGTGGGGGAAGGGCATTCCTGCAGGGGATCAGATGACCTGAGCATTAGTGTCCTGGGCAGAAAACAGGCATGTGGGCCACAGCAGAGAAGCCTGGACAATGGGCTGTAGCCACAGAGTCACAGGAGGCTGGAAGTGCACAGAACAGATTTCAGGGGAGGGCAGAGTGGGCAGAGTGCCTGTCTATCTTGCACTGAGCATGTAGAGTTGTGTCTTACCCAGGGGTTTGGTTCTGACGTTCCAATGCAAGTGTCATCTATAGCCAAAATTTCCCTTGAACATCTCCGATGTTGCCCTTGAATACACCTGATGGTGTGCATATAACTCATACTGTCAGTGATATGTTTAAAGGTTCAATATAGAGAGTAACGTATATTATAGAAAAGATGGCAACATGGTATAGACTATACATACATGTTTATGCAAAATAAAATTTTATAACACACTGTTCATCACACAAGCAAAAGACGGGTGCATGCAGGCGGACTCATGCATGTTACATGCAGATATGATGCCATGCCAGTGCACTCGGAGCTGAGCTTCCCCTACTGGAAGGAGCGAGATTAACTGGGGGCGGTTGAGGAGAAGAAGGTTGGTGTGCAGAGTTCTGGACTGAAAGAAAAACATGGAGATGTCCTCAGTGGCAAATCAAGCTTTTCCAGCAAAGGGACTGCCATTTGGTTCTAAGTAAGAATTTATCTGTCAGCTGCTTCTGCTTGTACTTAATATTTTATTTGAGTGGTTGGTGGGAGTGATGGAGACCATTGTGGAGTCAGGGATAGGTTAATCTCATCTCCGATCACTCCAGACACCAACTCCAGGCGTCTTCTGTACGTGTGCAGGTCAAGCGCTGCTTCTAGCTCTTTGCCCGTGCAGAGAGGGGAGAATGGCAGTTTGCCAGTCTCTGTTGTGAGTTGCAAGATCCCTGGAAATCGTCCCACTCCATGTGCTAAGCTGCTTTCTTTTCATTTCCTCTAGGCCGTTAAAGATACAGCAACATCCAGAGTTGTGCTGTTTGGGACCTCTGCGTTTATCCCTGAAGTCTTCGCATACTTTTTTAAAAGGTAAGAGGTATGCTTATATCTCCAGGAAGGAATAAACATGTTGACCATCAAAATCGTATAGAATTTGTCAAATACTGAACCTGATGAGCAGGATAGGAAGAAGGTGCTTTAGGAAATCTTCCTTTTAAACAGTCTTCATCACCATTAAGATGGTAGGATTGATTTAGGGCAGGTCTGGAAATCCTGATGTGCACATTCCAACAGACCTGGACCCTCCCCCAGGCTCTGTCCTCAGTTATATCTACTCTTTGGGTGTGTCCCTGCACGTGCTGTGGCTCGATTCCTCATTTCTGTTGATAGAAAGATGAGTTTGGAGGATTTGCGAGCCCTGGAGAAGGGCCTGGCAACTCACCCCAGTATTCTTGCCTGGAGAATTCCAGGAACAGAAGAGCCTGGCAGGCTACAGTCCATGGGCTCACAGAGTCAGACATGACTGAGTGACTAACACTTTTGCTTTTTCACTTTTCTTTCCCAGCTCTCATGTGCTATGGATGTTGCTCAAGTCTCTTTCCCCTCCTCGTTCCAAGCATGTGCTAAATTAGCTTAAGTGGCCCAGAATCAGTTGACTGCCATTCCTTTATTTATTCATTTTAATATGTATTCATTTGGCCTTGCCAGCTCTTATTTGTGGCACGCGGGATCTTTTGGTTGTAGCTTGTGGATCTAATTCCTCAACCATGGATCAAACCCAGGTCCCCTGAATTAGGAGCACCACATCTTAACCACTGGACAACCAGGAAGTCCCCGCCATGGCCTGTTAGGAGGGGAGCCTGGGGTCAGCTAGTGTGAAAGGCCTCACTTGCAGGAAGTAGCTTAGGATAGGAGGAGAGGCGTGGGTTTAGATACCAGGAACAGGGCAGGGGGAGTGGCCTGCGGCAGCGGATCAAAACTCTTGTTTTGCAGGACAGTCCTCTCTTCTCCTTTCTGGGTGTTGTCTTCCTCCTTTCCCTCTGTACATGGGCTTCTTCACATTGACACGTGACTGTGGCCACCTCCCAGCTCGTATCCATGCAGTGTCCTTTTTTTTTTTTTTAATTTTGGCCATACCCTACAGCATGTGGTACCTTAATTCCCCAACCAGGGATCAAACCCACACCCCCTGCATTGGGAAGGCGGAGTACTGGAGTGGGTTGCCATATCCTCCACCAGGGGATTTTCCCAACCCAAGGGATGAACCCGTGTCTCTTAAGTCTAACCTGTATTGGCAGGTGGGTTCTTTAACACTAGCGCCACCTGGGAAGCCCCTTAATCACTAGACCACTAGGGAAGTCCTCAGTGTCTGGATGAGCGAGAAAAACACAGCAAACCTTGTGGGGTTGGGAGCAGGGATTGTCTTCCACGCAGTTCACAAACTCCTGGGAAAGGATTCTGCTGGTCTAGGAGGGGTCACCAGCCCGGTGCTGGCCCAGCCTGCTCTGTCTGGGCTGCTGAGCTAGGAAGCCTCTGCTTGGACCACACAAGGAGTGCATTTCAGGAAGCAGCAGTATTCTGTCCAACTCTTACTTCCCATGATCGATCCAGCTGGGTGGGTGTGGCGACTTCTGCTAGGTTGGGTCGCCCTGCTCCTCTCTGGCTGACCTCAGCATGGGGGATTCTGGGAAAACTGGAATCTCGAGGCTCATCCTCCAAGGCCTGCACAGTGGTACCACCTGCTTGGTGGAGATGGTCTTCATTTCCAGGTGGGCCTTGGGGGTGCCTGGAAGGGACCTCGTCCCACACCCATGACAGTATCCAAGGTAGAGTGACCGCAATGGCCCTTCTGATTCAACCCTTTCATTTTTGCCTCTGAAAAACCTCAAGGCTCAGAAGGGGAAAGCGGCTTACCTGAGAGCACAGGATCTGTCAGTGGCCGAGCCCCAGCTGGACCCCAGGACCCCAGGTCTCTGATTTCCCAGCCTGGGCTTCTTGCACCTTCTTTCCACAGTCTCAGAGGTCAGAGTCAGAATGTCACAGTCCAGGGGAGGAGGGCGCAGGTCCTGGAATCTGACCTCTCACTTTTGAGAATTTGAAGATGTTAGACAAGGTTCTTACCCGGTCGGTGGCTGCATCCTTTTGTTGGTGTGAAGGAGATGATGATAACACAGACCTCATAGGGTCGGGCGGAGAAGTCAATGGCACCCCACTGCAGTACTCTTGCCTGGAGAATCCCATGGACGGAGGAGCCTGGTGGGCTGCAGTCCATGGGGTTGCTAAGAGTCCAACACGACTAAGCGACTTCAGTTTCACTTTTCACTTTCATGCATTGGAGAAGGAAATGGCGACCCACTCCAGTGTTCTTGGCTGGAGAATCCCAGGGATGGGGGAGCCTGGTGGGCTGTCTATGGGGTCACACAGAGTCCGACACAACTGAAGTGACTTAGCAGCAGCAGCGTAGGGTCGGGGGATAGCAGGTGAGCAGATGCGTGTGAAGTGCTTGACGCAGGCCTGACATGTCGCGAGCGCTCCATCTGTGCAGCTGCTGGCGTCACCTGCTGCAGGGTGATTAGGAACGGAGGCCGGGCCTGCGGCTGCTCACAGAACAATTGCCCGCCATTTGAGCACAGGGCGGGCCTCTAAAAAAGCCCTGAAGGGACATCCCTGGTGGCCCAGTGGGTGAGTCCAGGCTTCCATGGCAGGTGGCCTGGGTTCGATCCCAGGATGGGGAACTGAGACCCTGCATGCCATGTGGTGAGACCAAAAAAATAAATAAAAATTTAAGTAAGCCATCTTTTAAAATTTTTTAAATTAAAAAGCCCTGGTACCTTTTTCTTACAGGACCCAGTTTTTCCTGCAGAATCCCTGGTCACTGTGGACCCTGAAGCTTTCTTGTACTGTCCTCGTCATGGGATTGATGGTTCCAGTGTCCTTTAGTGTCTTCCCACAGATCGGACGGGTAAGTGTCCCCCTTCAACTTCCTCTAAAAAAAAGTCTCTCTTCTCATTATCAGAGGGAGATAACTCATTCTCTGAAAATCAGGCCAAGTTTACAGAGGGATAAAACAAAATAACATCATTTACGCATAATCCCACCCTGCAGATGACTTGCAGTTTTGAATTCTGTTTTTCTTAACTGTGTATCCGAAGTGTTTTTCTGGGACATTCAAAAAAATAAAAAAAAACAACTTTGAGATAGTTTAAAGCTTCATGAGACACTATAGTGATGCCCCATCCCATGGGACTTTTCTGCAGTGAAGGAAACATTGTATATGTGTTGTCCAGTATGTGTAGACCCTCATCACAGCTGGCTGTTGAGCACTGGAAACATGGCTAATATGACTGAAGGATTGAATTTTTAACCTAGCTTAATCTTAAATGCTCACGTGCAGCCAGTAGCACCTGTTCTGTGCGTGCTTAGTCATGTCCGACTCTTTGCAGCCCCACGGACTGTAGCCCACCAGGCTTCTCCGTCTACGGGATTTCCCAGGCAAGAATACTGGAGTGGGTTGCCATTTCCTACTCCAGGGGAATCTTCCTGACCCAGGGATCGAACCCGAGTCCATCTCCCGCACTGGCAGGTAGATTCTTACCACTTGGAATCTTTACCACTAGCGCCACCTGGGAAGTCCCTGCTGCTCTATAGAGCAGGATATATTATAATCTGTGATGAGTCAGACTGCCTGGACTCAGATTCCCAGCTCATCCGTGACCCTGGTCAATCTGCTTAAACTCTCTGAGGCTGTTTCTATTAAAGACAGATGGAGGTCATAATACCTCTGCAAAGGCTTGTTGCTGATAGCAAGGTCGTAGATACTGATTTCCGGCATTTCTTGGCTGAAATGCTTGTTGCTGTCACCATCACCACCCCTGACCCCCAGCCCCCACCAAGCAAGTCTTGGCATTTGCTGGACATTTAAAATACCTTGTTGATCCAAGGTGGGCTTGAGGTGGCTAAATGGTGGTCCTGTCCTGCCTAGGGTGGCTTGCAGATAGAGGGCGGGGCTAAGAGACGTTCAGGGTACCTCCTCAGACACTGTGTGAGCTGCAGCATTTGTTTATGTTTGAAATTTTCCATAAGAAAGTTTTTAAGGGACTTTCCTGACGGTCTAGTAGTTAGGACTCTGAACTTGCAATCCAAGGGGCCCAGGCTCAGCCCTTGATCAGGGAACTAAGATCCTGCAAGCCTCACAATGCATGGGATTTTAGTTCCCTGACCAGGGATTAAACCCAGGCCCTCAGCAGTGACCGCATGGAGTCCTAACCACTGAACTGCCAGTGAATTCCAGGTTAATTTTTTTAGACATCACTGAAAAGACTGGACTGAAATAGACACTTTCTGAACTTTTTTTTTTGCTACACTACATGGCTTACAGGATCTTGGTTCCCCAACATGGCTTACAGGATCTTGGTTCCCCAACCGGGGATTGAACCCAGGGGCTCTTGGCAGTGAAAGCTCCAAATCCTAACGGCCTAACCACTAGAGCACTGGGAACTCCTGAAAAAAATTTTTTTAACTTCTAAGGCAAAAAAACTGAATATGCATATTAAGAATTTACCTTTGTTTTTTAGATACAGTGCAGTGAGCTTGAAAAGGAAATTCAGTCAGCAACTGAAGAAACAGAACTCTTCTATAACAGAGGGGTGTAGGTGTGTGTTTTAGCTGCGTTCGGTTGGTTCCCGCGTGAAAACCTTCCTCTAAGGTTTCAGTTTCAAGAACCCTGCCAGAAGTGTCCTGGAAACCTCAGAAGTGTCTGGCGACAGGATGGCTTACGACGACACCTGCCGAGACTGGTCCTGCCTCGGGTTAAACAGGCTTGGATGGAAGAAGAGAAACGGGGGCTGTCCTGTCTGACCCACCACGTGCAGTTGCTAAGGGGATGTGTGTGTGATGTAAGATTCTGTTTTCTATTTGTTTGTCAGCCTGTGAAAGGATACTGTGAAATCACCAATAAACTTGTCTAGAGTATTTGAAAACGGAGAAAGGTCCACGTGCTCAAAGCACAGGCATTAAACAGCTAGCCCACCTCCAGGTACAATGGTGGGGAGTAGGTGAAGGCCTTCCCACCCCCAAAGCAATGGTGTTTCCCTTCTCAGCTTACTCCTGTTTGGACAGCTGCTTAAAACCTTTGCCAGCTGCTACCCAGCTCCTCCTTTCTCCTCCCTGGCAGATGACTCGTTCTCGCCTGCCACGGTGAAAGCCAAGGCTATCGGCCTCCTGGCACGAAGCCTGCTGACCTCCGTCCACCCATGCCCACCCTCCCCTTCTCCCTGCATGATCAGCGGTGTCCTGGGCTTGCGCCTGACCAACCCTGCCTGTTTCCTCGGGCCCTGGCTCTGCAGCCTTCACTGCCCGCTCTGGCTTCAGCCTCCCTCCTCTGCTGCTTCCCAGGAGCATTTCAACGGCATGAGTCACCTGGCTCATGAAAAAACAAACACCCCTCTGTGTAGCCAAAGTTTTTCAAAGAGTCTTCTGCCCTCAGTCTTTCCACCCCAGCTTCCACTGCTAAGGCTGCTGTCATCCGTGCGCCCAGTGCTGTTGACACGGCCACTGCCCGCTGGGCAGGCCTGTCATGGGGCTGGCTGTCCCCTGAGCAACAGGCCCACATCCACTGTCCCCTGCACTTTGCCACCTGGACATACATGTGGGAGCATCTTTCCCTCCCAGTCTCAGGAAATGGCACTGCCGCTTACCAGCTTAGTCAGGACCACTGGCATCACCCCTTTCTCCCCCGCTCCCCCGACCCCATTCAGTGGACTCAGCAGGCGGATAAATAGTATTAAGCCGCTAGAACTCGCCCCTCTGTCTGCCACCATCATGGCTCAGTCCAACAGCATCCCCTGCTGGTATTGCTCATCAATCCATTTCTAGCCTGCTCTTCTAAACCACACCTGCTTAAAAGCCTTAAATGGCCTCCCAGTACACCAGGATCAAGTCCAAATTCCTTGCCACAGCAGGTAGAAGACTTTATTCCTCTCTTGCCACTCCCCCTCCTCACTCTGTATTGACGTCCATCAGTGTCTCTGAGCCTCCCCACACGCTGTTCCCTCTGTTCCAGGTTAACCTTTCCCTGGGCTTCAGGTCTGACTTGGACGTCAGTCACTTTCCTCCAGGGAGCCTTCCGGGATTCGCAGGACTGAATTAGGTGCCCCTCCAGTGTGCTCCCATAGCGCTCATGTCTCGCCTAGCACTTGCCACACGGCCATGCCATGGCCTGTTTGCTGACCCTATGCCCCCACACAGATGGTGCATCTTGAGAGTAAGAACGATTGTCATGGGCATCAAGGAAGCCCAGGATATGATACACAGAGCACAGTGTAGAGTAGGCACCCATGCTTGTGTACTGGATGGAGGAGGTTTCTAACACACCCTGGCCCAAGTCACCTCAGAACACACCTGTGGGGCTTCCCTGGGGCTCCAGTGGTTAAGAATCTGCCTTGCAATGCTAGGGACGCCGGTTTGATCTCTGGTCTGGGAAGATCCCACAGGCTGTGAAGCAACTAAGCCCTGGTTCCCAACTCCTTGGGGTTTTTTCTTCTTTCTCGAAGGTGCCACTAATCAAGCCCCCTACCCTCCAAACCCCCCTTTCCCAAAGAATCCCCCCGGGGGGAACCCCCCCCCCCCCCCCCAGGGAGGCCCCCCCCCCCCCCCCCAACCCAGCAAGCCCTCCCTCAATAAAAAAAAAACCACAAAAAAAAAAAAAAAAAAAAAAAAAAAAAATTCTCTTTTTTTTTTTTTTTTTCTCCTTGTCCCCTTTCCCCTTTTCTCCCAATTTTTTTATTTTTATTTCCCCCCCCCCCACAAAAAAAAAAACCCAAAAAATCTCCCACCCTTCTCCCCTCCCCCCCCCCCTAACCCCAAAAAAAAAAAAAAAAAAATGAAAAAACAACCCATGTCTTAAATCCCCACCCCTACTACCATAATAATATTAGGAAATCTTTTCTATCATATCATTTAACCTCTACACTCAAACCCCGGGAGGGGGGGGGAAGGAGAGGAGGGGAAAAAAAAGAAAGGAGAAGGGGGGGGGGGGGGGGGGGAAGAGCCAAAAAAAATCTTTAGGTCCCCGGGCCGGGTTCTTTTTTTTTGGTTTTTTTTTCGGGTGGAAGGGGGACAAATAACCACAAAAAATATCAAAATATTTCACTTTATTTTTGTATCATAAATTTGTCATTTCAACAACTTTGATCATGAGCTAATACAGTAATATATAAAAAAAATGAGGGTGAAAAAGATGTTAGTATTTTCATAAAGTGCAGATTTAATTTTCAATTGTTTGCCCCAGTAAACATCACTTCACTTCAGATCCTCCCCTGACACCAACCAAGAAGGGGCTGTTTTAAAATTTTTTTCCTTAACAAATGTCTACCACCCAGGATAAACGATAAGATCCAATAAAGGCAAGTTTTTCTGCAAACATTTTTCTGGTTAAGATTTCTGAGGACAAGAGTACTGAGTGAAAAAAATAACCTGTCATAATTAATATGAATACATATAACAAGAACGTGATTTAGACCCCCCACACTTATTTTGTAATTTTTAGGTCTCCAATTATGAAAAAGGTACCTAACTAAATGAGAACGGATACCTCCGTATGTGGCCAAATTATTTTTACTGACGTTTGAAGACATTCTCTGGTTTTGGCCTTTACAAGAAGTTAATTCTCACACTCCCTCACCAATTATATAAGGTTGCTTTCAGTCAGACAGACATTTATATTCAAAATGGGCTTCTTTTCTTATGCTACTACATAAGGACTGGCCTCTTTTTTTCAAAAGAATATTGCTAGCAACTAGGTTAATTAAAGAGTGCTCATGGTTTAAATTTGCCAAATGCTTATCTCTGTGACAGTATAAATATGTTTTATTAAAGTTGTCTACTCAAGTATAAAATCTAGGCAAAACCCTTGTAATATAGGCAAAATATTCAAAGGCTAAGAAAAAAATTTTTCTTTTACAAGAAAGTGCAACTGCAGGGTCTTTTGAATGATCTTCTAGACGGTTCTGCAGAGAACTTAGTAGTTTGGCTCAGAAAGTAGAGTTCCTCATGAGGAATTAAAGTTCTTCCTAGAAGAATTCAAAGCAAAATTTCAGGCAGCTTTCGGAAAATAAACCGTTAGTTTGTGGTTACACAATGAGATAAACTGGAACTTACAATAATGAAGGCCTTCAGATTTGCTGCGATTTGCAGGAGAACTTGACAGAGCTGCTCTGCTCTTAGGCCCGGGATGACCGGCTTTTATAAAGTTACATACATAGGTGGTTACAGCACTTTGTAAACATTGAGAGTAGGCATGAAATTAATCAGATAGGAGGAAATCAGAAGTGTTTTCATGTGTGTTTCAGTGCTTTTTCAGATCAAATTACAATGCTTTCAAATAAAACATTAAAAATATAACATTTTCTTGGTCATTTCCAGTATTTTACATAGTGAATGGATAATCATGGTGCTAGGGCTTTAGGTCAGTGATACATTCTGTCCCACCGTCAGATTTTCAGCATTTGCTCCGCGGCTGCTAGATGGTAGAGGAAGTTTTCTGTGGCTGGTGGAAATCGTCTTTGCTTTAGTGCCTCATAATTGAGCACTCGCTTTTCTCCATCCTCCGAAACTTCTGAAAATGGAGCCAGGTTGGTGAAGATTTCTTTTGTTTTTAAGGAGATATCCTTTAATAGAATAGGAAAATATACAATACGCTTGTGTCCAAAATTTTTTTTATTTTTCCAAATTTTTTTCTTTTTTTTTTTTTTTTTTTTTTATTTTTTTTTTTATAATATAAAAAAAAAAAAAAAAAAAAAAAAAAAAAAAAAAATATGTGTCACCTCTCTCTCACCAGAGGGGGGGGGGGGGGGGACGTTTTTTATTTTTTTTTTTTTTTTTTTCCCAAAGTGCACAACTCAGTGGTGGTTTAAGTACTTTCGTCATATTGTGCAGCCATCACCACTGCCCATTCCCAGAACTTTTTCATCATCCTAAACCAGAACTCTGTACACATTAAACAATAGCCCCCCACCCACCCCTCTAGATCCTGGCAATCACCATTGTACTTTCTGCCTCCATGAACTTGCCTATTCTATTAACAGGTACTAGTGGAATCAAGTACTGCATTTCGGACTCTTTTGTTGACCATGATGGCCATTCCATTTCCTCTGAGGGATTCCTGCCCGCAGTAGTAGATATAATGGTCCTCTGAGTTAAATTCACCCATTCCAGTCCATTTGAGTTCGCTGATTCCTAGAATGTCAACATTCACTCTGGCCATCTCTTGTTTGACCACTTCCAATTTGCCTTGATTCATGGACCTGACATTCCAGGTTCCTATGCAATATTACTCTTTACAGAATCGGACCTTGCTTCTATCACCAGTCACATCCACAGCTGGGTATTTTTGCTGTGGCGCCATCCCTTCATTCTTGCTGGAGTTATTTCTCCACTGATCTCCAGTAGCATATTGGGCACCTACTGACCTGGGGAGTTTCTCTTTCAGTATCCTATCATTTTGCCTTTTCATACTGTTCATGGGGTTCTCAAGGCAAGAATACTGAAGTGGTTTGCCATTCCCTTCTCCAGTGGACCACATGCTGTTAGATCTCTCCACCATGACCTGCCCATAAGTCTATGCCCCAACCAGTAACGCTGAAGAAGATGAAGTTGAACGGTTCTATGAAGACCTACAAGACCTTTTAGAACTAACACCCAAAAAAGATGTCCTTTTCATTATAGGGGACTTGAATGCAAAAGTAAGAAGTCAAGAAACACCTGGAGTAACAGGCAAATTTGGCCTTGGAATATGGAATGAAGCAGGGCAAAGACTAATAGAGTTTTGCCAAGAAAATGCACTAGTCATAACAAACACCCTCTTCCAACAACACAAGAAAAGACTCTACATGGACATCACCAGATGGTCAACACCGAAATCAGAACGATTATATTCTTTGCAGCCAAAGACGGAGAAGCTCTATACAGTCAGCAAAAACAAGACCAGGAGCTGACTGTGGCTCAGACCATGAACTCCTTATTGCCAAATTCAGACTGAAATTGAAGACAGTAGGGAAAACCACTAGACCATTCAGGTATGACCTAAATCAAATCCCTTATGGTTATACAGTGGAAGTGAGAAATAGATTTAAGGGCCTAGATCTGATAGATAGAGTGCCTGATGAACTATGGAATGAGGTTCGTGACATTGTACAGGAGACAGGGACCAAGACCATCCCCATGAAAAAGAAATGCAAAAAAGCAAAATGGCTGTCTGAGGAGGCCTTACAAATGGCTGTGAAAAGAAGAGAAGCAAAAAGCAAAGGAGAAAAGCAAAGATATAAACATCTGAATGCAGAGTTCCAAAGAATAGCAAGAAGAGATAAGAAAGCCTTCTTCAGTGATCAATGCAAAGAAATAGAGGAAAACAACAGAATGGGAAAGACTAGGGATCTCTTCAAGAAAATCAGAGATACCAAAGGAACATTTCATGCAAAGATGGGCTCGATAAAGGACAGAAATGGTATGGACCTAACAGAAGCAGAAGATATTAAGAAAAGGTGGCAAGAATACACAGAAGAACTGTACAAAAAAGATCTTCACGACCCAGATAATTACGATGGTGTGATCACTGACCTAGAGCCAGACATCCTGGAATGTGAAGTCAAGTGGGCCTTAGAAAGCATCACTACGAACAAAGCTAGTGGAGGTGATGGAATTCCAGTGGAGCTATTCCAAATCCTGAAAGATGATGCTGTGAAAGTGATGCACTCAATATGCCAGCAAATTTGGAAAACTCAGCAGTGGCCACAGAACTAGAAAAGGTCAGTTTTCATTCCAATCCCAAAGAAAGGCAATGCCAAAGAATGCTCAAACTACCGCACAATTGCACTCATCTCACACGCTAGTAAAGTAATGCTCAAAATTCTCCAAGCCAGGCTTCAGCAATATGTGAACCGTGAACTTCCTGATGTTCAAGCTGGTTTTAGAAAAGGCAGAGGAACCAGAGATCAAATTGCCAACATCTGCTGGATCATGGAAAAAGCAAGAGAGTTCCAGAAAAACATCTATTTCTGCTTTATTGACTATGCCAAAGCCTTTGACTGTGTGGATCACAATAAACTGTGGAAAATTCTGAAAGAGATGGGAATACCAGACCACCTGATCTGCCTCTTGAGAAATCTGTATGCAGGTCAGGAAGCAACAGTTAGAACTGGTCATGGAACAACAGACTGGTTCCAAATAGGAAAAGGAGTACGTCAAGGCTGTATATTGTCACCATGTTTATTTAACTTATATGCAGAGTACATCATGAGAAACGCTGGACTGGAAGAAACACAAGTTGGAATCAAGATTGCTGGGAGAAATATCAATAACCTCAGATACGCAGATGACACCACCCTTATGGCAGAAAGTGAAGAGGAACTCAAAAGCCTCTTGATGAAAGTGAAAGTGGACAGTGAAAGGTTGGCTTAAAGCTCAGCATTCAGAAAACGAAGATCATGGCATCCGGTCCCATCACTTCATGGGAAATAGATGGGGAAACAGTGGAAACAGTGTCAGACTTTATTTTTCTGGGCTCCAAAATCACTACAGATGGTGACTGCAGCCATGAAATTAAAAGACGCTTACTCCTTGGAAGGAAAGTTATGACCAACCTAGATATCTAGCATATTAAAAAGCAGAGACATTACTTTGCCAACAAAGGTTCGTCTAGTCAAGGCTATGGTCTTTCCTGTGGTCATGTATGGATGTGAGAGCTGGACTGTGAAGAAGGCTGAGCGCCGAAGAATTGATGCTTTTGAAGTGTGGTGTTGGAGAAGACTCTTGAGAGTCCCTTGGACTGCAAGGAGATCCAACCAGTCCATTCTGAAGGAGATCAGCCCTGGGATTTCTTTGGAAGGAATGATGCTAAAGCTGAAACTCCAGTACTTTGGCCACCTCATGGGAAGAGCTGACTCATTGGAGAAGACTCTGATGCTGGGAGGGATTGGGGGCAAGAGGAGAAGGGGACGACAGAGGATGAAATGGCTGGATGGTATCACTGACTCAATGGATGTGAGTCTCAGTGAACTCCGGGAGTTGGTGATGGACAGGGAGGCCTGGTGTGCTGCGATTCATGGGGTCGCAAAGAGTCGGACACGACTGAGCGACTGATCTGATCTGATCTGATCTGAGTGAAATCAAAACATGTGTCCTTTTGTGACTGGCGTATTTCACTCAGCATAATGTTTTCAAGCTCATGCATGCTGTAGCACACGTCAGCGCTTCATTCTCAGGCTGACTAACATTCCACCGTATGTGCCCACTACACGTTGTTTACCCATTCGTCCGCTGATGAACATCTAGGCTGTTTTTACCTTTTGGCCATTGTGAATAATGCTGCTATGGACATGGGTACATAAATATCTATTTGAGTTCCTGTTTTCAATTTGTAACATAGAATTACCAAATCTATATTAATGCTGTGTTTGGCTCTTTGAGGAATCTGCTATTGTTTTTTGAACAAATCTCTTCCCAGACTCCCCTCCTGCCTGGGATGAGCAGCCCAGCACCCGCCACACAGGCTTTCCTTCCCCTTCACAGACTGACATTCCCTTTGGGTGGCTGAGGACTCAGCAGGGCTTGCATTAAAGTCATGTCTCTTTCCTGGTTTGGTGACATCATTAATTTATTCGGATATTTTTGAATTCAGAATATATACCAGGCACTACATCATACATTATACGGAACCATCTATGGATCACTTTTAGTCCATGAAAAACACTGTAATTCAAAACTCAAATTTATACATTTCACCAACACTGTTTTCACTCTAATGTTGATGGTGGAATGGGTGGGTAATGACCATCTGTCCAGTAGGACAGTCTAAAGAATCTGGGTTCTCAGGACAAAACCCACCCACCCTTCCTGGCCACAGCTGAATGGGCCACCAGCACTGAAGAGAAAGGCGTTGCTGGCAAGTGCAGAGCAAACCTGTGGCCCCTCTCACCACTCGGTGGTTATAGCTTTCACAATAACTGCTTGATTTGGGCACCAGCCCCCTGTATGTGGCTCCCCCTGGAGCCTGGTGACTAACTGGCTCATCTTCACTGGGTCTATCCTGAAGACCTCATCTGAGCAGCTGCCCATCGGCCTCTCCAGTCACTTCACTCTGGTCACGTGGACAGCAGATAACTTGCCGCTGCCCAAAGATGCTTTTTTGGGACCCCGTTGGTGGGAAGATGAAGGCATTACCTGTATAACTTGGCTGTCTGACTTCTCTGGATCTTCTGCTGACTGGACAATTAACTGACCAATTTCTTTATGCAGTTTGCCCATTGTCATGGCCTCTGGTGAGATCAAGAAGAATATGTTATGTGAATGTTTAGACATTTACAAAATGAAAAATAATCATCTACATGACAACCCAAACGACTATACAGAGGGGATTCTGAAAAAACAATTGACAAGCCTCCACATCTCCATCTTGTTACTACACACAGATGAGATGGTTGGATGGCATCACTGACTCAATGAACATGAGTTTGAGTCGGCTCCGGGAGCTGGTGATGAACAGGGAGGCCTGGTGTGCTGCAGTCTACGGGGTCACAAACAGTTGAACACGACTGAATGACTGAACTGAACTGACCTCACACAAATACGATGACACAATAGGAGGTAAGGCATAATCATGATTTATATACTTCATGTCCAAAGTAAAAATACACCAACGCCCAACCAAAATTCTGATAAGAATTTTTTCTTTCTAGACAAAAACCTAATGAAAATTGACTGTGTAGGTTGTAAGCCAAGAGCCTGACTTTCCTGTCCCTGTCCCCATCTTCACAGTTGGGAATTCACGTTTATCTTTCTGGCAGGAATATTGTGAAAGCAGTGCTTCCTGTCAGTTCTGCAGAAGCAATTCAACAATCACGGTGTAAAGGCCCTTAGGAATGAGCCAAAGCAGCAACCTAAGTTACAGTAATTATGGACTGACCAAAAAGTCCGTTCAGGTTTTTCGGTAATGAACTTTTTGGCCAACCCAGTATCTACACTGCTATTTTCTGCAGCAAGAAGGTTAACAGAGATTTCTGTTTAACACTCAAGAGGGACAGACTCCACAGGGATGAGCCCATTTTATTGACTCAGATGAGCAGGGGACAGCAGGGAGCAGCGGTTTCTGCCTGGTCCTAATGCTTCAGCAGTTTCAGTGGCCCTGGCCACAGCTACCACTCCAGCTTTATAAAAGGCAACATCTCCTAAAAACCTGATACTATATTTTGAATTTTTCACCATGAATAAGTATTATGTTTGTAATTTCCAAGTGAATTAAGAGAAAACAAGTTTTAGTTCTATTAATTGGAGGTTGCTAGATAAAACCTCACATAATCAGAACCTAGCTAACAAATATCCCTCACTGGCTAGCATTCAGCTGCTCCCAATTTTAGGAGAAAGATAAAATGACAACACAGAAGCTTACAGAAGCTCATCTAAAACCAAGACTTCACAATGTCTTGGGCTCAAAATGTATGAAACCCAAATCTTTTCTACTTTATGCAGCTGTAATTTAGGATGATTTACAGTTTCCAGAGGTGACCCTATGACACTAGAGCGCCTTTTCTTAGTCTTTAGCTTCCAAGAATATTCATTCCCTGGTGTTTACTGAGACATTGTTCAAAAAGATTTTCCACACAGGAGTCATATTCAACCCTTGTGTAGTGACAGATGTCTGCACACTCTTTGATACTTTGTCCTTCATGAGGTGGAGTCTAATGCTTTTCCCTTAATGATCTACTTTAACAAATAGAATACGGAGGAAGTGATGGTATGTGACTTCCCAGACTAGGCTGCACAAGACATCGTGGCCCCTCTGTCTTGAATTACTGTTGGGGTGACCAACAGTCACGTGCTGAGAACACTCAAGCTGTGCTAGGGAAAGGCCCCTGTGGTGAGGCCGCCTGTCCACAGCCATGTGAGCAAGCTTGGAAAGGGGTCCTCTTCGCCCCAGCTGAGCTTTCATTTGACTGCAGCCCTGGCAACATCTTGATTAAAACCTCATGAGAGAACCTGAGCCAGAACCTCCTAGGTAAGTCCCTCCTAAATTCTTGCCCACCAAAACTTTAAGATAATAAGTATTTGGTGTTTTAAATCACAAAGTTTAGCAGTAATCTGTTATGCAGCAATACAAAACAAATACACTTTGTTTAAACAGAAAAGTGGAGAAACAAGATGAATAGACCATATATATATATGGTAATATATATCTTACTCATATATATTACAATATATATATGGTACTATATATCTTATATTACAATATTACAATATATGGTAATATATATCTTATATTACAATATATATATGGTAATATATATCTTACTCATATATTTATTACTATATATATGGTAATATATATCTTACTCATATATATATACCATACAGCATAAGCACTCACATGTTTCCTTAACTGTTAGGTCTACTAGAATGAGTGCTGTGTTCTAGACACAGAAGAAAAATCCATCCAGCACAATAGGTGAGCACTTAGTATTTAAACAATGAAAATCAGCCTAAAAAATACAACTGCTTGGCTTATATCTGGTGTCAACAACAGAGAACAGAGAACTAACCTTTTGCAAGCGGGGCAATGGTGATCTCACTGTCTGCCAGATTCACAAACACGTCGTACAGGTCTGATCTATTGCTCACGTCCAGGTCCACAAATCCAGCGATGTAACCTGTGTCACAGGGAGGACCAGCATTACTGGAGAAGGAGGAAATCACACTGTGAACATACCAAAACGGGAGCGAGTCTAAGAGCTCATCAGCTGATTTTCTTCTCTGCGTTACTTATCCAGGGCATTTAAGCTGTGTCCATGGTATTTCTTAAGGTGACATTATTGCCAACTGTCTGAAGAAACTCACACACCCCTCAGAATGTCCCCAAATTAGATTTTATGTCAAGGAAGAAGGCTGAAGTAAAGCATCAGCTTTTTAGTTGTCCCTATTTGGGTCAAGAATGACAGAGGGAATTCCCTGGTGGTCCAGTGGTTAGGACTCGGTGCTTTCACTGCTGGGTCCCGGGTTCAATCCTTGGTTGGAGAACTAAGATCCCACAGGTCTTTATCTGTGCGGCAAAAAAAAAAAATAAAGTCTTTAAAAGAGAATGACACAGAAAACAACATGTAGCAAGGATTCTCTTGACCACTGTCCCCTCCCAGGTCTCTGTCACCAAGAAGTCACAGCCAAACACTCAGGTTCCTCAGGGGTAACATGGAGGAAATAACATCGTCGTCACCAACTTTAGATCAGATAGAATAAACACTAGAGGAATCAAAGCAACTCAAGAATCAGCAAACTGGACTTCCCTGGTGGTCCAGCGGTAAGGAATCCACCTGCCAATGCAAGGGACATGGGTTTGACCCTTACTCCAGGAAGATGCCACATGCCATGAGATCTGATGAGACAACTAAGCCCGTGGGCCGCAACAACTGAAGCCTGTGTGCTCTAGAGCCCATGAGCCGCAACAAGAGAAGCCGCCGCAATGAGAAGTCTGCACACCGCAGCTGGAGAGTAAACCCCACTCGCTGCAACTAGAGAAAGCCTGGGTGCAGCAGCGAAGATCCAGTACAGCCAAAAATAAATAAATAAAAAAGAATTAGCAGACTTTTGGAACTGGTGTTAAAGCAAAGGTTCCCTGACTTTAGATTTCACAGAGCAATACAATTAAAAGAAATTGTTTTTTTGGACCAATTTTACTTTACCAAGTGAGGACGTTTAAAAAACAACGGCAAAAACAAAAGCAAAAACCTACCACAGAGCACCCAGACAAAGATCCCCTCAGGTATAAGAAAAAGTGATGTACGATGACCAAAATCATGTATCAAATATGATTCATAAAAGCATGATTTCTATGATATATAAAATCATATGTCAATTATAAAAAAAAATGATACTGCAGATTCCAGGAGACAGAGGACACTATTCAGTAAGTGTTCCCCAGCCAAGTTGCTATCCAGATGGAAAAAACTGAAATAGTGAAATTCACACCCTACCTACAAAATTAGTAATTCCAGGTAGATTAAAGGCTTAAATGGGGAAGAAAAAACTTTTATAAATTTTTACGACATAGGAGAATATCTTTCTGCCATTGGGATAGAAATTTTCTTAAACAAAATATAAAAGATAAAATCATAAGTCTAAAAACATCCCAACAGATTAAGATTTCTATTCAATAGATACCATGAGGGGAGGCTTCCCTGGCAGTCTAGTGGCTAAGCCTATGCTTCTACCGCAGCGGGTATAGGTTCAATCCCTGCTCAGAGAACTAAGATCCCACAGGTCTTGAAACATGCCCCACTTCATAAAAAGGAAAATGAAAACAGTGGTAACTTTTAGGTGATTTTGTGTATTTTGTCACAATTTTCTTTTATTTTATAATTTTTATTATAGTTGATTTACAATGTTTTATAGTTTCAGGTGTACAAATTTTTTTAATTAAAAAAACTTTTTAAGGGAAAAAACAACTGGCTGCATTTACCAAAGAAATAATAAATAATCAACATTCCCCTTGCTGTGTTGTGCTTAGTTGCTCAGTCGTGCCCAACTTTTTGCAACCCCGTGGCGTGCAGCCCACCAGGCTCCGTGGTCCATGGGGATTCTCCAGGCCAGAATACTGGAGTGGGTTGCCATGCCTTCCTCCAGGGGATCTTCCCAACCCAGGGATCGAACCCAGGTCTCCCATGTTGCAGGCAGATTTTTACCAACTGAGCTACCAGGAAAGCCCAATATTCCCCTTAGGAATGCTCTAAAATAAAAACAAAACAAAATCCCCCCGCAAACAAACAACAACCCTGGTTAAAGCCGAGCTTCTCCTCCCCTGGGAGCCTGCTGCCCACCTGGGCACATCTGTAGGGCTTCCAGCTCATCGGCATCCAGGTGCACGTAGGAGTGAAGTATGGTCCAGTCCTGTCGACGCCATACCAGGGCAGGCAGAGTCCTGGGGAATCAAAGTGAGAACACAGATGGTTGCCAGCCCATTCCTGAGACTCCGCCTGTCCTATTCCCTCTTCTTCTTGGGGAGGAAACTGGCTTCCGGATGCAGAAGGAGAACAAACGCTCTCTGTGCCAACACCTGGAGGCTTCGAAGTAAATTAATGCAGCGTTTTGCTGTTGTTGAGTTGCTCAGTCGTGTCCGACTCTTTGGGACCCCATGGACTATAGCCCGCTAGGCTCCTCTGTCCATGGGATTTCCCAGGCAAGAAAACCGGAATGTGGCAGTTTCCTTCTCCAGGGGATCTTCCTGACCCAGGGATCCAACTCCCGAGTATCCTGTACTGGCAGGTGGATTCTTTACCAGTGAACCACCACGGAAGCCCAAGTGTTTTAAACACAACTTTTTGGGTCAGATAAGCTACAAAAAAACTGAAGGCATTAGTTTCAAAAGATCTCCATAGTGGGGAAATGATGCTTTTAGTGTTCCCCCATGGTCCAGTGGTTAAGACCCTGCCTTCCACTGCAGGAGGTGCATGTTCCATCCCTGCTTAGGGAGTATCCCATATGCCTCACAGGGCAGCCAAAACAACAACAGTAATAATAAAGTGCTCTTCCCAATGCCCCACTCTGCAGACCGTCACAGAAGCAGTCTGGGGGTAAAATCCAAAGTGGGCCCTGAAAGCGAGAAATTTTTTTGAAGCCTCCCATTTCATATTTAAAATTCCAGCCAAACTTGCAAACTACTTTGTGTTTGTTTTTATACGAAAAAACGTTTTCTTAAAAAACTTGCACTGAGACAGCTACTTCACTCAGGAAGAAGTATGCGTTGATGTGCCTGTGGTTTTGTGAACCCGCTGGTGGCCCACTAGACATCTCAGAAACTGAGGACACGCAGGTTTCAGAAGCAGAAATGTAGAGGAAGAGGGCAAATGAGTGGAAAAACCCAGAACTGGGGAGTAAGAGCAGGATGACGATGCTGGTCCCATGACTGTAACCTGCAACAAGCACCATCCTAACAGCCGTAATCATGTCTAGAGTGCATACTATGTGCAAGGCACGTGCTGAGCACGTTACACAAATTATTTCCAGTCCTGAAACCAAGCTTATGCTATGCTATGCTATGCTAAGTCACTTCAGTCGTGTCCAACTCTGTGGGACCCCAAAGACGGCAGCCCACCAGGCTCCACCGTCCCTGGGATTCTCCAGGCAAGAACACTGGAGTGGGTTGCCATTTCCTTCTCCAATGCATGAAAGTGAAAAGTGAAAGGGAAGTCGCTCAGTCATGTCTGACTCTTAGCGACCCCATGGACTGCAGCCTACCAGGCTCCTCCGTCCGTGGGATTTTCAAGGCAAGAGTACTGGAGTGGGGTGCCATTGCCTTCTCCGGAAACCAAGCTTATGAGGTGGGTATTACCAGCTTCATTTCACGGATAAAGAAACTGAGGTGTAGAAACATTACCTATCTTTTACGTGGTCCCAAGGCTAAGAAGTTGTCTCCCAGGACTTTACCCCAGGTCTTTCTGCCTAGCAAGCCTTTTTTCTTCTCAGTATCTAACCACTTAGCCTCGATCTGCTTATCTATAAACAGGGCAGTCACACTTCCTCCCAGGGTTCTTCTCGTGAGTAAGTCTAATACATCCAAGTGATTTACACAATGCCTCACATACAGTGAAGAGCATAAATGCTAGCTCCTCTGCTTTTACAAAAGAATCTAAGAATAAATCTAAGTTAGATTTGGCAAGGAAAACAAAACAAATCTATATTTACTATATAAATAAGAGTCTGGGATAAAACAGAATGGAAGAACAACTTGCCAAAAACAGGGGTCAGGCAACTATGGCCCATGAGTGTGCTGCCCTCCTTTGCACATAAGGTTTTACCAGAACACAGTCATGCTCGTTCATTTACGCATAGGCTGTCCATGGCTGTTTTTATGCAACCCATGGCAGTTGAGTAATTGGGACAGAAAGCATATGGCTACAAGGCTGATATCTACTATTTGGCAAGGGAATGTTTGCAAACTTCCTGCTCTAAAATATTAGTTCATATTTCAAAATTTAAAGAAGAATCTGTTCAAACTCAGTGACCTTGAATATGAAATCTAAACCAAAGTGGCAAAAATTTTTTTAAAAAATAAATAAATAAAAATAAAAAAATAAACCAAAGTGGCATTTCACTCCTAAACTAACATATCTTATTTATTCCAACGTGAAAAGCAACAGAGACACAGAGGACCCCAAAGTGGCTGCCGACAAAGTTTACACTTTTTAATGATAAGAGATCATACCTGGTAAACTCCTGGACAGCTTCTATTTTGGGGTGATAGACGACAATTCTTTTCTTTAGCATCAGTGCTGTGTGTAAGATAACAGTTTCCATTCCAAACTGAGATACAATGTCTTAAAACAAAAAAAATTGTAAGTGCATTAAACATTATATAAGGAAATCAAGTTTTTATCAGAAATAATTCTTATCACATAAATGCATAATTATTTTCAATACAGAGAATAAATTTCAGTAAATGTTATAAGTACAGAAGCACCTTAGTTGGTGGATGGTCATATCACTCCATACATCTGCTCCCCCGGATGGGTGTTACAGTAGCTACACCCACTCCCACAAGGGACTGGATGTTGGGTGCAGAGGTGAAGCCAGATTCACAAGAAAGGGGAATTATACGAAGGGAATCACCATCTTTGGGGTCGTGAAAGCTTAAGAAAAAAGGTTCACTGATCCCCCAAACCTACATACTCATCACTGCACAAGTCCTTGTGAGAGACAGCTGGACAAACACCTAACACCTCAACAGGGATGCTTAGAAACCATGTGTTTGAAACAGTGGGATCGGGGATGAGAATGAAGGCCAGTGTCGGCCGCGGAATCCTCCTTTTCTCCTTGTTTAAGGACACAAACTCTCAGCTCAGCTCTAGGCTAGACTTTCCAGCGAGGAGAGAGAGGCAGGGAGTTAGACTGGGAACTGGGGCAGGGGTTTTAGCTTCCCGGGAGGAAGAGGTCACTGCTAAGATCTAAGGAAAGGAAAACGATGGAAGTCAGGGGAGACTTCGACCTGCGAACTTCAGTATACAGATGAAAGAACTCTCTATAGACAGTTGGAATCACATGGAAAGAAACACCACACAAGTCTGCTTTCCTGACAGAATTCTAACCACATAAGGAAATGGAGAACTACCTTCCCGCACAGGAAACGAATATCATGTAGATGAAAACATGTGGAAAGAGGAAATAACACTCTAATGCGAGACTGTCCTTGGCCTGGGGTTTTGTTGTTGTTGGGATTGGTTTTTGTTTCTTTTTTGCATCTTTTTTTTTTTTTTTTACCTTTGATAGAACCTGCAAGGTATGCCTTTCGGGCATCAAAGTCCTTGCTGAGGAAAGAGCCATTTTCTTCACTCTGGCATATTCCCTTCGTGAGAACTGCGATGTAACTCTCCATCATCTTAACTGGACTCCCATGCTTCAGGTACATTCTGTGAGAAAGGACAAAAAAGCAAGCGAGCTTCTAGTTAGCATGGACCACCTGGAGTAATGTACCAAGGCCAGGCATGGGTACATTCTAAAGAACCTGAGCCAACTTGCTAACACACTTCTGAATGCCTGCATCTTTTCATGACATGGTTACTTCTATAAATTTACTTGGAAAATATATTAGAAAAATAAAACCTCCACTGGAGAAACCTTCAACTGTTCTGTGAAGTCAGTTCTCGTTACATCTGGGGAGGCCGGCTGAGGTCCACTTAGGCAGGAGAATGAATTAAGGACTTCCTGAGGCCCCACTGTTCTCAAGAATACTGTATCCTTATCTGTTTTTATGTCTTACATTCACAGGTGGTGTCGTTGGGCATAACAACTCTGTTTTATTGCTGGATTTCCTTTTATAAGAAAGGAGTTTATGCACCACCCACAGAGAAAGCAGCAATTAGTTGTAGAACATATATTTACTATTGGAGTTCTCAGAGGTAGCTATATTTAGATAATTAAGAAATCAAACTCCTCTAAATTTCTGGTGATAAATACACACTAGATACATTCATTAAATTAAGAAGGTCCAGAAAATGCTGACAGGAAGCCGGCTACATTTACAGCTCACATGTGAAATCAGGCCCCTCCCCTGCAATCTCTTCCTGTGAGAAACTGTGAATTCTTCTAGAAAAGCAGGTCTGGGTCTACTTGGGCATTTTAGTAGCTGAAGGGGTACAAAATTGGGATGAACATAAAATAACTGTTTAAGACAGTTCATTTGAAAACTATATTTATTATAGGAAAAAAGCATGGGATTTAACTGCTTATTAAATTTCGTCAACTGTCAGTGTTTTTAAATTATTTTTGTGCACACACTGGGGAAAAAGAGGCAGAGAATAATGAATATGGTGAACTGTCACGTATAGAAAACAGTCAACCCCATGAACTCATCCAGTGCTTACAGATGAAGAAAATAGCTCCAGTAAGACGGAAGGAAGACAAGTCCAGGAGCTGCTCTGGGGTCGGGGGTCAGGAGGAAGAACTGGGGACTGGGAACTGGGGAAAAAGGGGACTTAGACTTCACTGTACACCCTTTGGTGTTATTTGCATTTCTTTTTATTATGTGCTTACATTACCACCACCAAAGCAGAGCAGAAAACCAAACGGCACCATTAAAATGATTACATATTTTAAAAATAAAATTTCATTTAAAAAAATTAATTTAAAATTATAAAAAAGGGGTCATGGCAGTGGGCCCAGATGCCACAGAGGGAATGGACCCTGCCATGTGGGGATTCCCCGGCCACTGTGTGCAGCATGCTGTGAAGGGCCCCTCTCACCAGAAATGGGAGAGGGCCCCTTCCTGCCATCAAAAAGTGCTTTTCTAACTAACACAACATTGTAAATCAGCTATACCTTAATCAAAATAAAAAAGGGAAAGTGAAAAAGTGTTTATCTCTGTGTAAAGAGGCACAGGTGTTCGTGGGGAGACTGAGTGTGCGTGCAGAGAGCATGCGAGTGTGGACAGGTGCCTGGGCAAACACTTGAGGGTGTTAGCAGGGGGCGGGCAGAGGAAGTGGCTGGCCTCAGCTTGAGTCCTCATTCCTGCTGTAACTGTGACAGGAGGAGAGAATTCAGAGTGTGACAATGTCGCAGCACGGCACAAGCTGAGAAACCCTCTGGGCTTCCTCCAGGGAAGGAAGTACGGTCTAAAGCTGTCTGGCCTTTGGAGGCCCAGAAGTCCCAGAATATTTCCCAGTGAATTCAGCTGAGTAACCTAACCTTGACTCAAATGAAATGGGAGTCCACCGTTTGTTCAAACACCTCTGCAGTGTCTTTAGTCCGTGGCTTCTGGACGGTGAGCCTAACAGTAACAATCTCCCTTTGTGTCACTCCTTGCAGACAACTGTGTCTATTCCACAGTGGGCCACACTCCTGGAATTTATCTCAAGGAGAGCAACAAGTTTTTCTTATCACAGCTGACTGCAAAAACACTAAAACTTCATTTTGTCAAAATACAACCTAACTGTAACATTTAGATCATGAGATGGTATTCTTAGACTGTGTGTGTGTATGTATACATATATAAAAATGGCAAAAAATGCAACCATTTATCAGGCTTATAGTGTGAAAACCAAAAACAACGCCTCTTATCCTGCCCCCCCCATAAAAATCTACATACTGGATGTAAACCTGAGGTTAATACATAACACTGTCACTAGACAGAATTATAATTCTATCTAGTGACAATGCGAGAACAAAAAAAAAAAAGCAAAACCCAAAATCCTGCAAAAGTCTTGTTTAAAGAAAAAGAGAATGTCTCTCACTATAAGAGAGATTTCATTCATTTCACTAGATACACTTATCAAGGCAAGAAAGCAAACTAGTATACTTCAGATTAATTTTTTCAATAGTTGTGAAACTGAAGGAGTCCACTTGAATCATGATTAACCAGTTCATCAGTTTCTCAGTTCCTCAGCATTCCAGCTAAAAAATATTTTCCTGTCCTTAAGGATAATTCAAAATGCCTGTCAGCCTTCCCCAAATGACTCCCACACACAGACTGACACAAATGAAGCAGCTTACCACTTCCATCCTAAGGAAAGTTCCAGCTTGGAAATGAGCAGAAGTAAAATAGCCAAAGTGGCAAGTGACTCAAAATACCCAGCACCTACAACCGTTGTGCAAACTGCCTTTTCTCCCCCCATCTATCATTTTCCCTGATAACAGGAGCAGTACCATAGAAGTAAGACAAAAGTCCTCTTTATAAAACAGTGTCCAAACAGAAAGCTGAATGCTTCCTCATGTAGAAATCTGCTACATGACTATTGAGTAAGATCCTCATTTTTGTATATTAGCATTTAATACAGTTTTCATACAGACCTACACAATATCCTAGTGAAGGCGGCATATTTCTCTGGATTAAAATCTTTGGCGGTCAGAACAATAGAAAAATGAGTCACCTGTCCAAAACAAACAAAAAAAAAAAGTACACTCTTTAAAGACACTTTAATAGAATTAATCTTTATTACTACATCCTAACAAGCCTCTTGTATAAGACAAACCAGCATTAAAAAGAAAAGATCAAATGTAACAAGTCCTCACTTGCCTCTTTATACTTTTTATGTGTATATTATTTACAAATATATATCAGATCAGATCAGTCACTCAGTCGTGTCCGACTCTTTGCGACCCCATGGTATACACACACAAAAAATTTTATGTATATATATATATATATACACACATAAAATTATATATACATATATTTAATTTCCTTTTAGTTAGAATTCTTTTCCTCAAAAACATAAAAATATTTCAAATATCAGAAATGTGAGTTTTTATTTAAAACCCCCTATCCTCATCAAAGCAAAATTAGGAATGCTATATCAGACCTACCACTTAGTGACTATTTTTCATTAATGAAATAGAAGGATGCAAAACAACATATATATGTTTCAGTAAAAATCATAGTTCCCCAAATATTCAATTCTCTATAGGGTGTTATATAGGCTAAAGGGCATTGTTATAACCTTCATTTATTTATATGCCTCTATTACTATACATGAAATTTCTGATCATCATATACCTATTATTCCCATTAGTACCTTTTTACAATTCACATTTTCTATTATTAATCTCTCTTTTGTCTTAAACCTCTTACAGGTTCTAAATTGTTGCCTTCCTGTTACTTTAAACGTAATTCCTTACATTTAAACTGGTATCCTGAACGTGCTTCAAACCATCTGGTGACTGACTACAGAAAGAGCCCTGAAATGCTAAAAGAGTCTTCACCCGGAAACCAACCAGGGGCTCAGCCACTGCACACCAATATTCTTTTCTCTAAGAAAACCTGCTGGTTGTGCGGGACTAGGAAAGTCCAAAATGACCACATACTGGCTTTTAGCCTGTCACCTTGATGGTGTCCATATCAAATGACACTCACACACAGTCCACTGAACACACAAATTTCCTTAGTCATCCTCTCTATTCTTAACATCCCCGTATCAAACATAAACCAATAAAAAAGTTTTCTTATCCAGGATAATTATATCCTTCAAAGTAGTTTTTAATTATGGAAAATTATTTCTTCCCACTTTTAATCAGAGTCAAGGCTTTGAAAACTTTTCTACATTTCTACTCCATCCAAGTGTAACCTGGGAAAAGCTTCTCTATACCAACCACGGGTCAATCAAACTATATATATATATATACCAATCAATATAATGATTGAGAGTGAAATGTCAAAGAGAACATTCCCAACTAAAATCATATATTTAATATTTTCCCAAAACATATTATGAATGAGGAAGTCTAAAGCTAAGGGTTATTGGAATAATCTTACATCACTTAAAATATTTTTCCATTTGGTTGACCCTCCTACAGTCATACCTTTTTCAAAATGGAAGAATCTGGAACTTCAACTGTTGTGATATAAAACCATGTTCTTCTGTACTGACCAAAGACGAAGGGATGGAGCAGTCTGTTTTCATCTGTAAGGCAGCATTTTCTCAGCAGCAGATTCCTTAAGGTAGCTGTGGTGGAAGGGTAACACCACACCCACAGAACTTCTCCATTTGTGTCCTTTTCTACGGTGGAAAGATGGTCACTGTGAGAATGCCAAACAGCAGCAAGGAAGTGAATTGATTGGTTACTTAGAGGCACTTCGTGGAATCAGTTTCAACACCCCATTTTACAAAGAAACCCAGAGCATGTGAGATCCCCACCCCCATCCCCCAGTTCTCACCTACCTCTCCTGGTCCCATTAGCTAGCTCTCCTGATCTGGAATTTTAGGCCACCTGAGTAAGAAGCTTTTCTAACAATTCATGAATGAAAATGTAGCTTTACAATTCATGAATGAAAATGTAGCTTTAGCGGTTTGGTAGGGTCTTCCCTATCTCCTCCCATACAAATTCTCATAAACTTATAAGCACTTTACCTTACGATCTAGTTGCAAGTATGTTTAATAAATACATAGGGTTTGTTGAAAACCGGAAATTAAGAAAATGGGGAAATCTCTGTTATATCATGCTATGCACTGATAGTATGAAGTCTATATTTAAAATTTTAATAATAATGGTTAAACAGTCACACATGAAGTTTCACCACCAAAGTCAATACCTCAGTAACAAAATAGGAGCAATTTGCTAACAAAAACAACTCCAGGTAAAAAACAGCCTAAAATTTAGAGAAACAGTAACTGAACATATACCAGTGAAAATCCAGTTTTTCATCTACAGACGTAAAAAAAAAATCTTTTATTATGAAAATGTCAAGTATAAAAAAAAAAGTAGAGAATGATAAAATGAACCTCCATCACTCAGCTTCAGCAATTATCAACACCTGGTCCTCTTAGGTCATAAGGGGAAGGAGTTCCACTCACCCCCATTATTTTTAAGCCAATCCCTTTTAAATGTATGTAAACATGAAAAATTTTTTAAATGAACTGAAAATGCGGTAAGTCATCTTTTTCTTTGCTGATACCAGATGAAGTCGTGGTTTAATTCAGTCTTAACTCGAAAGTACCTTCAAGGACTAAGAAGTCTTAAAGAAAATTGCTCAGTCTTGCTCAGTTGTGAGTGACTCTTTGGGACCCCATGGGCTATAGAGTCCATGGAATTCTCCAGGCCAGAATATTGGAGTGGGTAGCTTTTCCCTTCTCCAGGTGATCTTTCCAACCCAGGGATCGAACCCAGGTCTCCGGCATTGGGGGCTGATTCTTTGCCAGCTGAGCCACAAGGGAAGCCCAAGAACACTGGCGTGGAAGATGTCTTAGGTACTTAGGTTTTGTTTTGAAACTGTTTTAAAATCACAGTAGAAGTGAACACAGAATCTGTTCCCAGATAAATGCACTCCTTTGAGACAGTGAAAATAAGCAACATTTAGTCACATTTCCACCAGTTTTGCTAAATCCAAGGAACTTGCTTGTGCACTAGGGTTTAGGCATATGTGAAAATCTCTGAAAAAATATGTGAATATTTTTTCAAAGGACAATGGCATGCAGAGAACGACAGATGTTCCCCTAAATAAACCGCGTGCTCCGCTGTAGGATGGATGTTGCTTCAAAAACCATTGCACAAGGCTCTGGCATGCATTTCCAGCAGCCCAAAGATCCTAACACACTTCCTTATACATTGATTTCCTCAAAAGAAACTGTAATTCCACCCACTATGATGATATAACATGTTACATGCAAGACCTCTCTCTTCGGATGCAGGCATTCTCCTCTGGTATGAGGTGGGGCTCTGGGGCTAGACTGCAAGGGTCCCCATCCTGGGTCCACCACTTCCTAGTGTGCCTTCTTGCACAAATGACACCCTCGGCCTCCATCTGCTCCGTGAAGTGGGCATCGAACATTAGCCAGACCCCCTGGAGCCGAGGTGAGAATCAAACGGGAAACAATCGATGCAGAAAGCGCAGCACCCCGGGCCTGCAGCCGCGTCTGAAACCGCTCGATCACATGACCGGGGCCAGCCGGGCGCCAGGGTGGCGCCCATCTCTGCATCGCTCAGAGGGACCCCGGCCCTGGAGCCTCACAGACGTGCGGCCTGCAAGCTGCCCTCGGCCGCACCGGGGCCTCGCCTGAGCAACTCGGTCAGCCTTCACGTCCAGGCTCGTCTGCAGCCCAGACCACCCAAGAGGACCTCCCTCATAGAACCTTGGAGGTCTCCGGGGTCCCCCCGCCCTGCCTCCCAGGCCGGCAGGCCCCAAACAAGGCCGCGGGCGCACGGGCCCGACTGCAAGCCCGGCCCCTGCGCCGAGGTCGGGCCCACAGTCCCTTGCCCAGGCACCGCTGGCGGTGCTGCGGGCCGCGGGAGCAGGGGTCGCCCCGGGCCCAGGCGGAGACCGAACTCGGTGGTGGGCCTGCGGGGCAGGGTGCCTGTGTCCTCACCGATCAGCCCGACTCCGAGCATCAGCTGAGTGTCCGCAGCCTCCGTAGCAGCCATTTTCCTCCGCAGCCGCCGCCACCTCAGAGCGCAGATCCTAGCTCCCAGCCCGTAGACCCCGCCGCTCCTCCTGACCCGCCCACCCAGGGGCCCCACCCGCTCGCAGGCCCCACCCTCCAGGCCCCGCCCCCGCCCCTCCAGGCCCCGCCCTCCGCGCCCTGAAGACACCTCCTCCCTGACCCACTTTCCCGGACTTCCGGCCTCTCCACTTACTTTCGCCCCAGGCGCCTCACCCTCGAGTCCTGTCTCCTGTCTCTAATCCAGATCTTCATCCTCCGCCTCCTCAGTTCAGTTCAGTTAGGTTCAGTCGCTCAGACGTGTCTGACTCTTTGCGACCCCATAGACTGCAGCACGCCAGGCCTCCCTGTCCATCACCAACTCCCGGAGTTTACTCAAACTCATGTCCATTGAGTCGGTGATGCCATCCAACCATCTTATCCTCCATCGTCCCCTTCTCCTCCCGCCTCCAATCTTTCCTAGCATTAGGGTCTTTTCAAATGAGTCAGTTCTTCGCATCAGGTGATCAAAGTATTGGAGTTTCAGCTTCAGCATCAGTCCTTCCAATAAGTATTCAGGATTGATTTCCTTTAGGATGGACTGGTTGAATCTCCTTGCAGTACAAGGGACTCTCAAGAGTCTTCTCCAACACCACAGTTCAAAAACATCAAGGAGACCCAACCAGTCCATTCTAAAGGAGATGGGTCCTGAGTTGACTCATTGGAAAAGACTCTGATGCTGGGAGGGATTGGGGGCAGGAGGAGAAGGGGACGACAGAGGATGAGATGGCTGGATGGTATCTCTGAATTGATGGACGTGAGTTTGAGTGAACTCCGGGAGTTGGTGATGGACAGGGAGGCCTGGCATGCTGTGATGCATGGGGTCGCAAAGAGTCGGACCCAACGAAGCAACTGAACTGAATTGAGAATCAGTAAGACTTGATTTCCTTTGCTCAGTGCACTGGCATCTGCAAAACAGACTGTGACGTGGACTAAAGGCTGGGGAGGTGGTAGAGCACAGTTCTTACCTGTGACCATCTCACAACAGGCGGGAAAACAAAAGAGAGGGAACACATGACCAGATCTATTGTTTCTGGGACTTCAGACCTAGAGAGGCAAACTTGTGGAAAGAGAAAAAAGTCTCAGAGGTGGGGCAGGATGAGAGCACAACCTTTCCTTGCCCTGTTCAGTTGGCTCTGCTGTGGGCACCTTAAGTACTTCCTCTAAGAGTGAGTTAGGGACAGTCCCCTGTGGCCAAGGACCATTGGTGTCACCTTAGTCTCTGGCACATTCCGGAGGCATTCAGAAAATAAATGAGGATGAGATGATGACCAGCAGATACTGAACCAAAGGACTGGAAGGAGATGGTGGTATATACTGGGAGGGAAGGGGGACAGGCTAGGATGTGCAGAGCTTGTCTCTGCAAAGTGTGATTGGAATTTTCTCCCTCCCCTTTTACTTCCTGGTGTGGCCAGACCTGCCAGACAGGTTCTCCAGAGTCAAGGGGAAGAAGCAGAGGGTGGAGAGAGGAGAGGCACCCCAACTTTTGGTGATAAAACTGACTGCTGGGTGTGGCAACACAAACTTGAGTTCTAATCCTAGCTCTGCCCCATCATAGCTGTTTAATCAATCTTCTCTGGGCTTGTTTTCTTAGTGATCAAATGGGGCTAATCTTATTTTCCTCTGTGTTTGTCTTAATAAGGGTTGGACCAAGAAAAATCTTTATGCTAATATAGATAAGAGTAGCCTTGTGGAGAGAATGAACTAAACTATGGTGGCTGGAGTCATGGCAGGACAGGCATTTAGGAAGTTTCTTTCCTTCTTTGACCAAGTATTAGTTAAAAGGAGTGTAGCAGAAACTAACCAGTGGTGGCATTATGCTTCCAAAAAAAAAACTACAAGGAAAAGTATTGCAAGCAATCCAGTAGTTGCTGGATTGGGTTCTAAGGAAGGGGTAGAGAGATTCAATCAGTTACCAAGAAAGTTGGAGATAAATTTCTTCTCCTAGAATATGGGGGCACCAAAGTATTTCTAGTCAACAAAGATTGTTTTTCATTTAGAGATGGTGACATTCTTTAAAAGTGGGTGCTAAGTCACGTCTGACTCTCTGCGACCCTTTGGACCGCGGTCCACCAGGTTCCTCTGTCCATGGGATTCTCCAGGCAAGAATACTGGAGTGGGTTGCCATGTCCTTCTCCAGGGGATCTTCCCAACCCGGGGATTGAACCCGTGTCTCTTGTGCCTCCTGCGTCGGCAGACGGATTCTTTATCACTGGTGCCACCTGGGAAGCCTGTAGACTGAAATAAATCACTATTGAATTGGCATCTGCCCATTCCACTGAAATATTTCATCAAGTAAATAATTTCCACATCTCTCCTTTATAATAAACTAATGATGGCACACCGATGTGGAAAGCATCTCCAAGACCACCCCAGGTTCAATAGTGTGTGGGGGGGCTCATGGGATTCAGCACATAACTGTACTCATGGCTGTAACTTATTATAGCTGGAGGATGCAAGCCAAACAGCAAAGGGGAAAGGCATGGGGGTGACAGTTGGAGGAGACCAGGTCCAGGCTTCTAAGAATCATCTCCTAGTGGAGTCATGTAGGATGCACTTGGTTTCTCCAGTGACACATAGTGACAGGACACGTGAAATGTTGTCCATCGGGGAAGCTCATTAGAGACACACAGTTTTTATTGAGGGCTGGTCACAGAGGCACTTCCTGCCCAACGCATACAAAAATTCCAGCCTCTCACAAGGAAACAGGTGTTCAACATGAACCCCACTTCGTGTATGAATAATTCAGGCGCAGTCATTCATATCATATCAATTGGGAATGGTAGGAGCAACCCGCAAATCTGACTTCCCGGACACCAGCCCCAGGCCTAAGCTTCTCAGCAGGCTTCTCTAAGGATGGCGGTCTCAGGCCTGTTACGTCTGGTTTGCACAGCCTGCTTATCCCTTGCTCCTCAGGAAAAGAGTAAGAAATCATTGGCATCGATATGGGTTTGGAAAATGCCCAAACTGTCTGAGCATGTGGATAAGGGACCCAGTGTTTTCCACAAATGTTCTAGTGCCCGGGTCCCTGTGCGCCAAGTGTGGCACTTTTTTCCATCTGTTTCAATAATTGGATTTAAGCAGCTATTAGGCACCATGTCAGCCAAGAACTTCTTTGGCAGGGTGGCAGCTCTTTTAAGGGATTCCAGGCCTGCCTGGGGACTGGAAAGTCACTTCTGGAAGGGGGTTTGGTCAACTACCCTGACACTATCTTGATGGTTAACTTGCTTCCAGCCTATTAGAGGCTTCCAGAACATCGCCAAGAGGAGGTCGTTCTTGTACTCTCCAAGGTTTCAGGATGCTTATATTGGAAACTGAGCACAACCTAGGCCCCAAGAAGTCCAGCTTTGGAGCTGTGTCGCATTAAAAGAAACAGTTCAGTAAGGAAAATGCAGTTAAAATGAATTCTGATCTTTATTTGCATTTTTCAAAGAACCAAATTAAAGACCACAGATTTATTACCTACAGTGATACATCTTAAAATCTATTTCTGCTCATATTTTTTAAACACTGTATTTTATAATTTTTAATTAAAAAATTTTTTTGGTGCTGAAACCTGGGATAAATGTTTTGTTTTAGAACAGTTTTTGATTTCCAGAAAAGTTGCACCAATAATACTGAGATTAATATATGCATGCATGGCAATGTGCTTGCTCAGTCTTGCCCGATTCTTTGGGACCTCATGGACTGTAGTCCACCAGGCTCCTCGGTCCCTGGGATTCTCCAAGCAAGACTGCTGGAGTGGGTTGCCTTGCCCTCCTCCAGGGGATCTTCCCAATCCAGAGATTGAATCCAGGTCTCCTGCATTACAGGTGGCTTCTTTACCACTGAGCCACTGGGAAAGCCCCAGATTACTATATATTCCTCACCTAATTTCTCCTATTTTTAACATCTAATATCACAATAGTAAATTTGTCATACCTAAAAAATGAACTACAAAGGAACCAATGTGGATACGTTAGTAACTGAAGTCCATGTTTAACCCAGATTTCCATAATTTTTACCTAATTCTTTTTGTTTTGGGTTTCTAGTGAGGATAACCTATTTAGTCAACATGTGTCCTTCGGGTTCTCTTGGCTCTACTTTCCCTGTTTTTGATCACCTTAACAGTTTTGAGGAGGAAACTGCCCTTTGGTTAGGGATTGTCTGATGTTTTTCTCATGATAAGACTGGGTTATGCATTTAGGAGGAGGAAGACCGCAGAGGTCAAGTGCAGGTCTCATCACAAGAAACCTCACTCATCCGGCTGAGGCTGTGTTTGTTGTAAAGTCACCCCCTCCCCCTTATCTATACTGTTCTCTTTGGATAGAAGTCACTATGCACGGCCCACACCTCAAGAGTGGAGAGTTATGCTCCACTCTCTTGAGGGCAAAGTATCTATATAAATTATGTAGAATTCTCCTCGGGAAACCTCTCTATTCACTTGCATCTATTTAGTTATTCAATCATGTATTTGTGTTGGCACTGACTCGTATTTTGAGAAACTATCTCTCATTCATCTGGCACGGGTTCGCATATCTCTTTCTACTCTTCCTTACAAATAACTTTTCCCATTATTTTCATTTTTCTATTCTTTCCTTTTCACTCTTCTTAACCTGGTTTTCCACCCCCTTTCCCACTCCCTCTGTCTCTCATCTGATCCCTTTCCTTGAATCTCCTACCCTATTTCTCCAGTTGTCCTCACGATTGGTCGATTGGTTACTCCGCATACCAAATAAAGTATCTAGACAATAAAGTATAAATAAAATAAAATATCTAGAAAACAGAGGGACGGGAAGCAGGGAATGCTCATTAGGCAATATCAGAATAGTTTAGCAGTCGAGGGGGCAGAAAGAGGCTGTGAATATTTCAAGTACTGATTATCTTACCCATCTCATATGCATATATGTGGAAATGTTTTCTAGAGATCTTGTGTCGGGGTTGCTGCTGAGAACCATACATGTAGTATCTTACTCAGCCTCACAACAACCTCATCATGCTTATTTCAGAGCTGATAAATCTGAAACTCAGAGAGATTATCTGCTCAATGTCAAGTCAAATGGCAAAGTGGGGGTTTTAAGCCACAGTTGACTCCAAATCTGGTGTGCTCATAGGAAGAACTGAGATGTATTTATAATCCTGGTTCCCTAGGAAATGAAACATACTTCTACTTCTAAAAACACCAATGTGGAGTCAGAAACATGTTCACAGTCTCAGAGAGTCTCAGCTCTTACAAGACTTTGGCTCTGTCTGAATTTGTAGGTACACCTTAATTACAGTCTTGCCCTTTTCCTCCGTTGAGCTGGTACCTCGGTTTTCACCTCCTGCAAAGAGACTCCAGAGTGTTTTAGTCTTTTTTCTTTTGTGAGTTACTGTGGAGAAAACTGTTAAGGTCTCTGGATTCGTTTTCTCTTGCTGTGTCACAGGTAACCACAAATAGTGGCTTAAAGCAATGCCCACTGCTTAGCTCCTGGTTCTGTAGGTTTGTGTGACAGCTCTCTGTTCAGGGACTTGATGGCCAGGCTGCCTTCCTTTCTGGAGGCTTCGGGGAAGAATCGGCTTCCAAGCTCATCCAAGTTGTTGACAGAATTCAGTTCCTCGCAGACTGAGGCCCCTATTCACGGGAGGCCGTGAGACGTTCATGGGAGACGTTCTCAGCTTCTAGACTGCCCTCCACTCCCTGCCACAGTCTTTCTTCGTGTAGCTCCCTCCAGATACTCTCATGCTTTGAATCTCTTCCCTTCTCTGCCTCTGACTTGGAGACCCAGATTTAAAGGGCTCATGTGAATGGTTACACCCACCCAAATAATGAACCCGCCCCCTCTTTTTCTTTGGCCACACCACATAACATGCAGGATATTTCCCCAATCAGGGATCAAGTCTGGGCCCCCTGCAGTGGAAGCACGGAGTCCTATCCACTGGGCCCCCAGGAAGTCCCAACCTCCACTTCTTAGAGTCAGTTGTGACACATAATATAACCTTAAAAAAAAAAGTGAAAATGTAAGTTGCTCAGTCTGACTCTTTATGAAAGACTGTACCCACCCAGGCTCCTTCGTCCATAGGATTCTCCCGGCAAGAATACTAGAGTGGGTAGCTATTCCCTTCTCCAGGGGATCTTCCCAACCCAGGTATCAAACCCGGGTCTCTTGTATTGCAGGCATATTCTTTACCATCTGAGTCACCAGGGAAGCACAGCAGTAATACCCCATGACATTTATAGTCTTAGGCATTAAACAGGGTGTGTAAACCACATCTTACAAGTCTTGTCTACCACAGCCTCCATTCTTTAATTTATTCACACATCTCATATTTATGGAATGCCTGCCCCGTGCCAGGCATAGTTCTAGGAGTTGGAGATACAATGGTGAACAAGACAAACTTGACCTCTTAAAGCTTACTATGTAGCGTAGTAAGACAGATAGTAACCAAGGAAACAAAGAAAACTCCCTGTTAGTGCTGAATACTCTGCGGAGAATTAAAATGGGCTGGTCTTTAGGAAAGGGCTCTCTGTGGAGGGACTGTTTTAGCTGCTCCTTAATAAACTATGGAAAATTCTGAAAGAGATGGGAATACCAGACCACCTGATCTGCCTCTTAAGAAATCTGTATGCAGGTCAGGAAGCAACAGTTAGAACTGGTCATGGAACAACAGACTGGTTCCAAATAGGAAAAGGAGTACGTCAAGGCTGCATATTGTCACCATGTTTATTTAACTTATATGCAGAGTACATCATGAGAAATGCTGGACTGGAAGAAACACAAGTTGGAATCAAGATTGCTGGGAGAAATATCAATAACTTCAGATATGCAGATGACACCACCCTTATGGCAGAAAGTGAAGAGGGGCTAAAAAGCCTCTTGATGAAAGTGAAAGTGGAGAGTGAAAAGGTTGGCTTAAAGCTCAACATTCAGAAAACGAAGATCATGGCATCTGGTCCCATCACTGCATGGGAAATAGATGGGGAAACAGTGGAAACAGTGTCAGACTTTGTTTTTCTGGGCTCCAAGATCACTGCAGATGGTGACTGCAGCCATGAAATTAAAAGACGCTTACTCCTTGGAAGGAAAGTTATGACCAACCTAGATAGCATATTCAAAAGCAGAGACATTACTTTACCAACAAAGGTTCGCCTAGTCAAGGCTATGGTCTTTCCTGTGGTCATGTATGGACGTGAGAGCTGGACTGTGAAGAAGGCTGAGCGCCGAAGAATTGATGCTTTTGAACTGTGGTGTTGGAGAAGACTCTTGAGAGTCCCTTGGACTGCAAGAAGATCCAACCAGTCCATTCTGAAGGAGATCAATCCTGGAATTTCTTTAGAAGGAATGATGCTAAAGCTGAAACTCCAGTATTTTGGCCACCTCATGCGAAGAGTTGACTCATTGGAGAAGACTCTGATGCTGGGAGGGATTGAGGGCAGGAGGAGAAGGGGACGACAGAGGATGAGATGGCTGGATGGCATCACTGACTCGATGGATGCGAGTCTGAGTGACCTCCGGGAGCTGGTGATGGACAGGGAAGCCTGGCGTGCTGCGATTCATGGGGTCGCAAAGAGTCGGACACGACTGAGCGACTGATCTGATCTGATCTGAGAAGATAATACAATGAAAAGGTGCATGTGAAGATAATCTAACATCCACAAACCCAAGATGAAAGTCTACATGTTCCAGGGTTCCTTCTAATCATATTTAACACGCTTCACTGAGAAGCCTTGTTTTAAACCACACCCAAAACCACTATGCACAGTGTCTTACTCATTGTGCTTCCTTGGCTGTAGTTGGTTTGTGTAGCTTTGAGCATAATCTCCCAGGTTCCCCAGCAGTAGCTGTGCTCCATGGCATGCCAACCTTGGCCTGTGTGAACATGTATTCCATGTCCCATAAACAAGCCCCTGTTTCTCCCTTCAGCTTTCTTCTACAGGCAAGCACTATCTTTTTTTAAAAATTCTTTTTAAATTAATTAATTTTTTTTATTTTTGGCTCTGCTGGGTCTTCGCTGCTGTAAGGGCTTTTCTCTAGTCACAGAAAGCGGGGGCTACTCTTTGTTTCTGCGTGTGGGCTTCTCATTGTGTGGCTTCTCTTGTGGAGCACGGGTTCTAGGGCACACAAGCTCTAGTGCGCAGGCTCAACAGTTGTGGAGCATGGACTTGTGGTGCTCCTCGGCCCGTGGGATCTTCCTGGACCAGGAATCAAACCTGTGTCTCCTGCATCGACTGGCAGGCAAGTTCTTTAGCCCTGAGCCACCAGGGAAGCCCCAAGGCAAGTAGAAAGTTAACTGAAGACACACCTGAGTGTAAGATGTATGTTTCCCAACCAGTAAAATATATCACCAGGACATGTTTCTGCTAAAAAATATACTCGACTGAATCTGCATTTCAAGTTCCTGCTTTAAATTTGCAGAACCCAAACTTTCAGTGAGGTGAGAACTGCCTGGCATAAGCACAGTGCACACCACATGTGCCCTGGGCACACCACTGTTTAAAGGTTTCCAACCCCAGCTGGACATTTTCAAGGTGAGGAACGCCAGACTGTGAGGTTTTGGACCTAGTTTATTTTCATAAAGCATCGGTGCCACTGATGCGCTCTGAAATACACACCAAACACTTTCTGGGTGTGACCATGAGCCAGGCACCATCCAGATACAAAGATGAACGGTCCGTCACTACCTTCAAGGGACTTCCAGGGTGCCACAGGAGAAATGTGCAGATGGGCAATTATAATATAGAAGGCTTGCTTTAACTGCCATTTATTCAAATGACTTTGACTTACTGAGTGTTTACTCTGCGTGAGGTACTGCTACCGGGGCTACAGAGACAGCAGTTGGACAAAACAGACATAAAACCCTCCCCTCATCAAGCTTATATTCTAGGAAATTCCCTGATGGTCCAGTGGTTTAGACTCCTTGCCCTCACTGCTGAAGACCTGGAATTGATCCCTTGTCAGGGAACTAAAAGTCCCACAAGCCACATGGCACAGTCAAACAAGCAAATAAACAAAAAACTTACCTTTTAGAGGGGCAGACAGTAAAGAAATAAACTCATAAAATATATCAGGGGTCAAATGGTGATAAATAAATGTTATGAAGGAAATGAAAGGCTGCTGCTGCTGCTGCTGCTAAGTCGCTTCAGTCATATCCAGCTCTTAGTGACCTCATGGACTGCAGCCTACAAGGCTCCTCCATCCATGGGATTTTCCAGGCAAGAGTACTGGAGTGGGGTGCCATTGCCTTCTCCGAATGAAAGGCTAGAAGGGTGCTAAGAAGTATAGAAAGAAGGGAGGTTATTATTAAAGAGGTGAGAGAAGACATCGCTGAAAAGGTGACATTGGCATGATGTGAGAGAGACTAGGCAAGAGGAGGGGCTGTGTTGGGTCTTGCAGGTCATTATAAGGACTGACTTTCACAGAGAGATCTGGGGGCCACAAGAGGGTCTTGATCCTAATCAAGACTGACTCGATCACCTCACTTTTGTTTTGAAAAGGATCCCCCTCCTTGCTATGTGGAGAAAAACAGGGAGGAAGCCAGGTGAAAAGAGAAAGACAAGCTAGCTGGTTATCGTACACTCCAGCTGGGAAGTGATGGTGACTCAGAAAAATCATTGGATAGCCGTGAAAGTGGTGTATGTGGAATTTGTTGATGGGCTGATTGGACGTGGGGATATGACAGAGAAAAGCAGAGTCAAGGATGTCTTTAATATTTTTGTGGCTTAGGCAACCAGAAAAACAGGGTTGTAATTATTCTCTGGGGGATGGTGAGAAGAAGAGCAGGATGGAGCCAGAGAGACCTGGCATCTGGTTTGGGGCAGGCTGGGTGTACGTTGCGTGTCAGACATTTAATGGATGCGTCAAATAGACATCTGGGTGTGAGCTGGGCTTTCAGGAAAAGAGGTCAAGTGCTGGTGATACAGTTTTGTAACTTGACAGCACAGATGTGATTTGTAAAGCTATGAGCTAGTATTTTGGGTGTCTTTGCTGTCAGCGTCTTTGCTGCAAGCATTTTCGCTGCAAATTGGCCATAAGACAATTTTGCCATGAAGGATATACTAACCGGTTGACAGTTTGGGGTTTGACAGTTTGGTTTCAATGAGTGAGTTGAAATGCATTAGCATTTCTTCTAGTCAGTGACATTATTGATGTCTTTATCGAGCTACCAGGTAATGTCTCCCCTTTACTTTTTGTTCTTTTAGCTTTTTTCTCCCATTGTTTTATCTTTTACAGCAAAATTGCCTATGGCCAATTAGCCACGAGGCAAAAATATTTGGGGCAAAAATGCTTGCGGCAAAGATGCTTACACAAAAGCATCTAGAACCATGAGCTAGAACCAAGAGACGAAGGCAGTTAGAGGAAGAACAAGGTCCAGGAACTACCTCTAGGACTTTTCAACCTTAGAAGTCAGACGGACGAGGAACAGACAGAGAGGTGAGAAGAAAATCAGGAAAGGAGGATTCTGGAACTCAAGTGGAGAAAGTGTTTCAGGGAAGATACAGCGATCATCTCTGTGTATGAGAGGAGATGGAATCCAAAGCATTGGTAGGTAAGGGCTGACCCTAGATAGGAGCGTCAATGAGGTAATAGGAGGAAAGGCACAGAGTCTGAGCATAGATGAAAGTGGGCAGCAGATGGCACAGTGCCAAACTTCTGTAATTTCTCCTCTATTTTCTCTCAGCCATCGGTGGAAAGTAGAGAAAGGAGGGCCTGGAGGTTAGAGAGAGGAAAACGTATGAACTGGTCATCTAGGAGAGTGACAGCAAGGCCGAGAGAAGTGCAGTAGGATGGGTGAGCAGCGGCATGGCGCTTGTTGAGGCTTGTGGTCGTGAATTTGAAGTGAGACTTCTTGACGTGGCTGTGCCTTTGTCTCCAGTCATATGAGGCTGCAGGCAGGAGTAGGTGGAGGGTTGGATTGGCCAGGGTTTGGGGTAAAATAGAGAACTGAGCAGACAATAACTAAATGATGGACTCCATCTTGGGCCTGGAGGGACTTCCATGGTGGTCCAAGGGCTAAAACTCCGTGCTCAGTGCAGGGGGCCTGGGTTTGATCCCTGGTCAGGGCACTGGATCTCACATGCTGCAACTAGGGATCCTGCATGCTGCACCGAAGATTGAGGACCCCACATGCTGTCGTTGTAGCTGAGACCAGGTGCAGCCAAAATAAATAAAAGAAGGAAAAAGTTGGGTCTAGAGGAAACAGAGGACATGGGGGATGAGAGCAGAGAAGAGAGGAGCACTGGATGAATGGATTGCAAATAAATCCCAGTCAAGCAGCAGGGTTGTTCCAGTTGGGATCTGATAGAATTAACCACAGCAGGGGGTAGTGAGAAAGTAAGATGTCTGAAATCTAGATTTGGGAACTGACATAGTTAGTGTGACAAGATCTGGATAGAGGTCAGCATACTATGGCCTTGCAGGTTAAATCTGGGCCTGCAGCCTGCTTTTATACAGCCTTAAGAATGGTTTTTCACATTAAAAAAAAAAAAAGACTATTATCCTTTTAGCAAAAACAGTTGCTCCAAGAATTGAAGGTATTGGCCCACAAAACCTAAAATAATTACTACCTGGCCCTTTATAGAAAGAGTGCTGACTCTTGGTCTAGACTCTAGGGTATCAACGGGTGTGTGAGTGGCTGAGGTCAGGTAGAGGACACAATGGTGAAGGCCAGGTGGCCAGGATATCTGCCAGGATCAATTACTTGGGTATAGAGTCCTCCAATCATTACAATGGTGGTGTTGGAGAGAGTGACAGGGAACCAGAACTAACAGCCAAGGAATGAGGGGGTGTGACCTGGGATTGGTAGATGACTGAAGAGAAAGGACCACAGCGTGGAGGAATCACACATGGCCTAGACTGATGATGTGAGCATCAGAAGTGAGAATTTAGGGGAAGAGAGAGAGAGGAGGAGATTGAGAAAGCACGCTCTGGCATGGAAGGAGTTAGTGGGTTGAGCTAGTTGGTCACAGATTCACCTCCAGGTGCCAGTGGTTCGACGGAGAAACACAGCCACCCCTTGTCAGGGTTGGCTAACAGAGTACTCATGACTGGTCTGGGCGATGGAGCTAACGGTGGCCTGAGCAAAGACCACGGCAAAGGGGTAGTGAGGTCAGCCACGGCTGGCAGAAGAGGCTTTGCAGAGAAAGACTTGAGGCTGAGGCTTGAAGTATTAGCAGGTGTTAGATAATGATGGTGGTGAGGGGAGAGGGATATATATGTGCAGGAAGGCGTGGTATCTTTGAACACTGACCTCAGAAAATCATGAATGAACTTGGGCACAGTTGGAGGTTCGGAATCGGTGCAATTAGGAGCTTCGGGTGAAGAACAGTATTGTTTCTCCTTTAATATTTGCGTGTGAGGCTTAGGGATAGTGAATGCTCTGTGTAGATGGGTAGATGCTCTATGAGTGAAACATGACATACATTGGCCTTTAAACTTGTTACTGCCCCATAGTATTGTAGGAAAATGTATTTTATGTATTTACATAAAGATTTATTCATTTCTCTCTCCAGCATCTTTTGAGAGCATCTTGTCAGCCTGATGCTCTGCCAGGCATTGGGGATACAGTGGTGAACAACACGAATATGGTCATTCCCCTCTCAGAGCTTACAGTCTGCAAGTAATTACACTGAACTATGGTCAGCGCTAAGAGAGGATGTTATTGGTGCTCAATGCCTTGGCATCTAAATTAATCTGGGAGCCAGGGAAGAATCCTGGCAGAAGTGACATTTAATATGAAGGAGAAATAGGTTGTTGGTGCCAGAGTAAGGAATGGGTGGTGGTAAATTTCCAAGTGAAGTAACGGCATGCACTGGGTTAGAGCCGGGAGAGGACTGTTTCAGGCACTGAAAGACACCGAGAGAGGTGAGAGATGGGTCTAGAGAAACAATGGCAGCCTGGTCTGGAGTGGATGCTCCGTCTCCACGTGGCTTCTTCTTTTTTTTGGGGGGGGGGGTGCTGCCTGGTACATCTTACAGGATCTTGGTTCCCTGACCAGGGATTAAACCTGGGCCCTGGGCACTGAAAGCATGCTGTCCTAACCACTGGATCACCAGGGAATTCCCTCCATGGAGCTTCTGATGAGTGTTCAGAGTTTTCCTCTCTCTAGACTGCAAAGTCTGAGAAGGCAGGAACCAAATCTGTCCTGCTCACTGCTGCATACCTACCTATGGAGTGCCTGCCTTTCGAGTCTGGCACATAGTAATGGTTTGTTGATTATGGTTTATTGAATTAACATATAAACATGAACCTTAGTTTAACTCTGAAATTTATTATGTTCATCAGTACAAATACCTTCATTATAGCATTCTTGTAAACAGTGAATGTGAAAGCATTTCAGTAAACTGTGAAACATGATACTTGTTTTAAAGCTGTGAAGTATTATGTTGCAAATATGTAAAATGTAGTACTTCAGTTGTACCCTTAACAACTGTTGTTTTTTTTTTTTTTTTGAGAACCTTATCTATTCCACTCAAGTCAGAAAAATCCTACAAAACACTGTATTAGAGAAAGTATCCAGTTATGTACAGTATAAACATAGCTTGATTGGGGGCAAAAACCTTCATCAGCCTGATTACATCCTTTTGCCACTTCCTGAGTGGCTTTTAGCATTATTCAGGTTGCTTGTTTCCCACTAAGTGAGCATTAATCAACAGCAAGTAATTATGCTTTTCTCCAGGCCCGGAATAGATCCCATCGTGTCCTTCTTTGTGTACTAGTCTGTTTTCACTGGTGAATCATCTCTATGAAAGGAGGCATCGTGCTTATTTTTATCCCCAGCATCTCACGTTATGGCTGTTAGCTGGTACTGAATACCTGTTGAGTTTAATAGGTAAATTTATCCCAGAAATTGACATTATACCTTTACTCATTCAAAAATATGGTAACAGGTTCTAAATACTTTTCATGCACTTAAATGGTCCTTTGGTATTGCTGCTGCTGCTAATTAGTTACTTCAGTCATATTCGACTCTGTGTGACCCTATGGACTGCAGTCCACCAGGCCCCTCTGTCCATGGGATTCTCCAGGCAAGAGTACTGGAGTGGGTTGCTGTGCCCCCCTCCAGGGAATCTTCTAGACCCAGGGACTGAACTGGGGTCTCCAGCATTGCAGGCAGATTCTTTACCACTAAGCCACCAGGGAAGCCCCATTTGGTGTTGATATATTACCAAATGCTTCAAATGCAGTCTTCCCCTGGTATCTACAGGGGGTTGGTTCCAGTTCCCACCACATATCAAAATGTGCAATACTCAAGTCTTATGGCATAGTATTTGCAGGTAACCCTATCACATCCTCCTATATAATTTATATAATCTCTAGATTACGTATAACTCTCACTGCAGTGTGAGTGCCAAGTTGCTTCAGTCGTGTCTGATTTCTTTGCGACTCTATGGACTGCAGCCCATCAGGCTCCTCTGTCCATGGGATTCTCCAGGCAAGAATACTGGAGTGGATTGCCATGCCCTCCTCCAGGGGACCTTCCCAACCCAGGGATTGAACCTATGTCTCTTATGTCTATCTGCATTGGCAGGCAGGTTCTTTACCACTAGTACCACCTGGGAAAAAGCCCTAATGGGGTGTTGCTGCTGCTAAGTTGCTTCAGTCGTGTCCAACTCTGTGCGACCCGATAGATGGCAGTCCACCAGGCTCTGCCATCCCTGGGATTCTCCAGGCAAGAACACTGGAGTGGGTTGCCATTTCCTTCTCCAATGCGTGAAAGTGAAAAGTGAAAGTGAAGACGCTCAGTCGTGTCTGAATCTTAGAGACCCCATGGACTACAGCCTACCAGGCTCCTCCCTCCATGGGATTTTTCAGGCATGAGTAGGGTGCCATTGCCTTCTCCGTAATGCGGTGTAAACCTATGTAAATAGTTGCCAGTAACAAATTCAAATTAGGCTTTTTGAAATTTCTGGAACTTTTTCCCCGAATATTTTCTATCTGTTGCTCTCTCTTTTAAGGCATTTTATTTTTTTTAGCTGTGCCATGTGACTTGTGGGATCTTAGTTCCCCAGCCAGCGATTGAACCTGGACTCTCAGCAGTGAAAGTGCAGAGTCCTGCCCATTGGACCTTCAGGGAATTCCCTTCTGAATATTTCTGATGCATGTCTAGTTGAATCTGAGGATGCAGAACTCCACAGGTGTGGGTGCAGAGAGTTGACTGTACTTTTAAAATAATTTCAAAGAGAAAAGGATGAAGATGTAGAAACATTGGATTTCATTTTACCTCCCAATTTTCTAGTATTTTTGTTTCAGGTCTACCAAATAATGAGCAGTAATCAATAACCATTTTACGTTTTCTTTGAGATATGACAATGGAAAGTTAAGAATGTTGGAAAGCTTTTTCGATACTTAGGCCAGGTTTCTTTTTATTTTATTCTGTTATGTACCTCTCTGGTCTACTGAAAAAGTTTTCTATCTACAGCATTTAAAAGCTATATTTGCTCTTATGTTTAGCTCTTTGACTTAATTACTGTATACACAAATAAGTCTCTTGATCTTGTCCTATAAAACAGTTCCCATGGCTTTTTAATACCTACTGCTCAACTCTGCTCTTATTGTTTGAGGTGTAAGCTCAGGGTGATCTAATCATTTGGAAGAAGAACTCTCTGAAATGAATTTTTAAGTACAAATTTTTTTTTTTAGAATTTGTGATTTTTTTTTGTCTATGTCTGCATTTCCCAAATATTCTTTCTAGTGATAAACTTAAATAGAAAAACCTCTTTGCTGAGGCAGAAGGAATGAGGGGGAAATGCTTTTTGTGTGTATATACTGTAGTTTTCTCATTCATTAATGCAGTACTCTCATTAATTTACACATCCCATCTATTATCGTGGTGGTGAGTTTAATCACTAATTCTGTGTCGGACTCTTGTGACCCCATGGACTGCAGCCTGCCAGGTTCCTCTGTCCATAGGATTTCTCAAGCAAGAATCCTGGAATGATTTGCTATTTCCTTCTCCAGGTGGTCTTCTCCACCCAGGAATCAAACTCACATCTCCTGCATTACAGGTAGTCTCCTCTATTGTAGGCAGATTCTTTACCTCTCATTATTACAAAATGTGTAATAAATTTGCAACAATTTACCCCACTGCTGCTTTCTGAATTTTTCTTCTGAACTTTTTTTTTGTGGTCAAGCTGCAGGGCATGCAGGATCTTCTGTTGCCCTGACCAGGGATGGAACCCATGCCCCGGCAGTGGAAGTGCATAGTCTTAACCGTTGGACCACTCACTGCCAGGCAAGTCCCAGAACTCATTTTGAATAATTAGATTAAGTTTAAATGGCTTTCCAGTTCTAGGTATAATGTTTGAACATTAAAGTTGTTCATCAAAAATAGAAGACCTGTAGCAAAGGGCCTGTTACAGAATGTTTTCATTAACACTTTTCTTAGGTTTGTGTGCAGTATATGCTCAAAATACAGGCGACGACACTCCCATGTATTTTCAAATATTTTGAGGGTCTGGTCTGCTGCATGTCTTTTCTCCCCATGCCAGACTGCTGTCTCCAGTATATTCCCAACCTTCAGGTCTTGGCTCAAAACGAGCCTTTTCTGAGGGCCCAGGCACTCTCTGTGTCACCAACTTTAGAATTTTATCTAGATGTGATAAAAGCCTGCTTAGTTGTTTACTTATTGCAACTCTCCTCCCCATGCTAGTCCGTCATGTGACAGGTCTCCACTAGAGGTGAAAATCCTTGGCCTAATTATATGTTCTCTGCATTTGTGATAAGCGAATAAATTCGGTATTTTAACTCAGCCAAGTCAGTATCCTTGCCTGGAGAATTCCAGGGAGAGAAGCCTGGCGGACTACAGTTCCTGGGGTCGCAGAGAGTCGGACAGGACTGAGCGACTTAATTTTCACTTCCAAGTCAGATCATTCTCTTCCCTGCTGCTGCTGCTGCTGCTAAGTCGCCTCAGTCGTGTCCGACTCTGTGCGATCCCATAGACGACAGCCCACCAGGCTCCTCTGAACCTGGGATTCTCCAGGCAAGAATACTGGAGTGGGTTGCCATTTCCTTCTCCAATGCATGAAAGTGAAAAGTGAAAGTGAAGTCGCTCAGTCGTCTCCGACTCTTAGCGACCCCATGGACTGGAGCCTACCAGGCTCCTCTGTCCATGGGATTTTCCAGGCAAGAGTACTGGGGTGGGGTGCCATTGCCTTCCCCGTTCTCTTCCCTAGGCGAATGAAACTCCAATACTTTGAAAGCCACCTGATGCCAAGAACTGACTAATTGGAAAAGACCCTGATGTTGGCAAAGATTGAAGGCGGGAGGAGAAGGGGACGACAGACGAGATGGTTGGACGGCATCACCGACTCGATGGAGATGAGTTTGAGCAAGCTCCGGGAGTTGGTGATGGACAGGTAGACCTGCCATGCTGTAGTCCATGGAGTCGCAAAGAGTCGGACACGACTCAGCTGACTGAACGGAACCGAACTGAGGCGAATGAGACCTGATTCTAACTTTGCAGGACTCCGCACAAATCTTATTAGAGGAAGACTGCGCTTTTTCGCCAAACAGTAGTTCTGACCCAAACTGCATCTTTCTCACCCCTATTCTCACTCGAAGAGGTAGGGGCCTGACAACCTGCTCCCCAACGTACGTCTTATAGAATCCAGAGGTGGAACCCGAGCGCCAGTCGGCCGAGCACAGCGGCCACGTCAGCCGGCGCGCGTGACGCCTACGCGCTTGCGCGCGGGAGGGGCGGGGCGCGCCCGGAGGCCCGCCCCCTACATCCGGGGCCTATGCGGCGGCGGCGGCGCCGCCGCGCAGGGCGGGTCACGTGGCTTCTTCCTTTCCGTCTCTGGCCGGCTGGGCGCGGGCGACTGCTGGCGAGGCGCGTGGAGCCTCGCGCTGGTTCCCTTTCGTCTTCTCTCCCGGCCCGGGACCCCGAGGATTCGCTGACGCCGGGTTAACTGAGCCTGCCGCCAAGATGCCGGCCTATTTCCAGAGGCCGGAAAATGCCCTCAAGCGCGCCAACGGTGAGGAGGGGATCGGAGCGCGCTGGACTGGGGCGGCCCGAGGCCTCGGAGGTCGAGGGGGCCCGGGCCTGGTGCGCGGTGTGCGGCCCCCAGACTGTGGCTGCACGGGAGGCCCCTGCGGCCTGCCCGCCGCCGACCCAGCCCGGGGTTGGGTATGGTATCCCTTCTCGCTCCAACCGACATGGGAGGTAGAGCGGGGAGGGTAGGAGGCGCGGAGCCGGGAACCGTCTCTCTGCGGGGCTCGCCTTCCTCCCGCCGCCTCCCGGTGAGTCTCGGGGGGCAGGGTGGCGGCGTCGCGGCTCCGGAGACAGGCCGACCCGGGCCCGAACCCCTCTCTCTCCCCGCCTCTGCTGGGCACCCCCTCACTCCACACCACGGGGCCTTGTGCGCTTCGGCCCCGCGCCCCAGGCCGCCATCTGGGAGTGCCGGGGAGGAGGAAACATGGCTCCCTCCCGGGGACAATGCACGCGAGAACCTCGGCTCCACCTCCCGCCGGGCCGGGAGGCTTGGCAGGCCCACCTCCGGGCCCTCCTGCGGACGCCTCCGCGCCCCGGAATCCAGCGCCGCGCTTTGCCTGCCGGCTCAGGGTCCACTTCCCCTTCCGACCCCTCTTCTCCGCTTCGGGGACTCTGACCCCTTTAACTCGTTCCCTATTAAAAAATTTTTTTTTCTTTCGGCATTGATTATTGGCTGCTGCGAAGCCTACTCCTGGTCTCAAGGAAGTTGGGACAGAGTTAATACTATAAGAGGGACTTGAAGTTTCAAACATTATGAAAGTGAGGCCTAGGGAGACTGGTTCGCCCAAGGTCACTGTGGGAGTGAGTTGTTGAGCTAGAAGCCTAACACCAAGGTCTCTGAACTTAAAGATCCATCGTGGTCCCCCCCCCCCCCCCCCCCCCCCACGCACACTATTGCGCTGCTGCTTGGGATTATTTCCTTATGTGTGCTTGAGTCGGCCGCTCTATTGGGAAAACTTGTGTGTGTCTGATCTGTTCAAGAGGCATTTATTACGTTGCTATTACAGGGGATGCAAATGTATTCTCTGGTCTTTCAATAGATTATTATTTAGGGTTTATAAGTGTTAGAGCGTCCATTGCTCTTTGATTTTCACGCTTCCTCAAAGCCAAACGAGTTTTGGGTCTTTCACCTGTTGTGGATCGATGTACCGTGTCTGTTAACCCTTTTATACTTATGAAGCTTATTTTGTTAGTTCTTTTGAAAATCCTCTTAGGAAAATGTCAGTTTCAGTCAGTGCGTACAGTTGGTACTACTGGTAATCTGTCAGGGCTAGAGAGCTGTTTGTCGTGTGCTTGTTATTTTTACTGTAAGTTAACAATTTCGGGGATAAGTAACCGTCTGTGGAATAGGATAATGCCACATTCTGTGGAATAGAGTAACTGTTCCAAAAAACAATGGAAACTACAGTTTTGATCTAATCACTCACTCTGATCCTCCATGTTAATAGTTTGAACAGGCAGGAAGTTTACACGTGCTGATTAATTTATAGGAAAGAAGATAAGATTGAGATGGAAATTTAACCTTACAAAATAAACTAGCAAATTTAGGGAAAGCATTATTTCTTAAATGTTTTGAAACTTGAGAATTATATATTGTGTCATACATTGTGTTATACATATGACAAATCTACTGTAGATCTGTTTTATAGCCCTTTGAATGTTTTACCAACACATTTTTTTTTCCATGTTAATTGGCTGAAGCACTGTAATCTCCATGGCTTAAATACTACATATTGATGTGTTCAAGCCTTGTATCCTTCACTTCTCCTTTTTGAATCTATATGAACTTAATATTTCAGTAACTTTAAAATTAGAAGTAATGTATGTTAACATCTTAAATCTTTTCTCACAATTTCTAAGTTGAAATAGATTTGATTCATGAAGAGCAATTTGTGAAAATGTCAGAAATTCAAGTAGGCAAGATGAGAAAGACATGGGGATGGGGACTTAAATTTGTTAGTGTAGTTTTTGTAAAAGGCCTTTTAAAAAGCTGTTAGATGAGTGCTGGTATGGTAGAGATGCCTTCCCTTTCAAGTGGTATAATTTCTGTACCTTTCATCTTAGATCCTGTTTTAGTATCAATGAGCAGAATGTGGATGGCGTATGACACTGTTGACAAAATTTTATAAATAGGGTAATCAGAGCACATTTTATTTTTAATGAAAATAATCTCGTTTATCTGTAACATTTGTAATATCAAATCAAATCACATTTAGATCCCATCCATTAGAGTATCCTAGAAGGCAGTGGCACCCCACTCTAATACTCTTGCCTGGAAAATCCCATGGATGGAGGAGCCTGGTGGGCTGCCGTCTGTGGGGTCTTACAGGGTCGGACACGACTGAAGTGACTTAGCAGCAGCAGCAGCAGCATTAGAGTATCCTAATTTAGGTGTAGAATGGTTTGTCAGAGCTATCGTTTTGGAAGCAATTAGAAAACAAGCATTCTGGAAAATGAGACCGAGTCCCAGCAGATATGGGCAAGAAATTTGCATACCCCAGAATCATTCAGAAAAAGCCCCTTTTCCAGTTCATACTGATGATAGTGCCTTTTCTGTTGGTTCTGGCTGTATAACAGCCTTTTAACTTACACTCTACAATCAGTGTCTTAAAGTTGTTATTAAACCCACAAATTACATAACATAGCTTATCTACTTGGTCTGTTACACAAATAAACTAGTAAAATTGAAGGGCTGACCTAAACTTTACTATAGGTAGATACATAGATCACTCACTGTGTCTTTAAGAATGCCTACTCTCCTAGGAATAGTTTGTAATTCCAGATGTTATTTTTAAGACGATATCAATCTGGAAATGAACGTTTCTTTAAAGATTGCAGTACAGCTTTTAGTGTGTGATAGTTTTTTCTCGCTCAGCCTCAAAAACTTGTTTTTTTCCCCCCTGATTAGATGATTGTTTTGAAATTTGAAAGTATTGGATTTGGAATCTTAATTTGACTAGCTGTTGAGGAAATGAAAAGTACTTTCAGTTTTATCACTAAACAAGACTTAACTTTTTTTTAAGTGACATTGTTACCACAGTCATTTAAAAATAAGAGATTGGGAATTATTTTTGGCTAGTTTGTTGTTTTGTCACCACATCATACTGGGGCCAGCTCTTAAATTTAACTCTTGGTGCCTATTTTGCAACATATTGATAGTGCTTATATACAGTGCTATGCTAAGTCAACTTCAGTCGTGTCCGACTCTGTGTGACCCCATAGATGGCAGCCCACCAGGCTTCCCCGTCCCTGGGATTCTCCAGGCAAGAACACTGGAGTGGGTTGCCATTTCCTTCTCCAATGCATGAAAGCGAAAAGAGAAAGTGAGGTCGCTCAGTCATGTCCGACTCTTCATGACTCCATGAACTGCAGCCTACCAGGCTCCTCCGTCCGTGGGATTTTCCAGGCAGGAGTACTGGAGTGGGCTGCCATTGCCTTCTCCATATATACAGTAATATGGGTTTTAAATCTTCAATGTAAGATTGGGAATTGGGTATAATAAGTCATTTTGGTGGGCTGCTGTGATATCCTTAATGTAAAGGATACATGTAAAAACATTTACTCCCCAATTTTTGAGTGATAGAAGCTGTTTCTGTTAAATAGTTGTGAAAAAACACTAAAATATTGTTAAATTTTAAAATAACTGTGTGCATGCTCCAGGAAGATGATGAGTAGGTCCTTCCCTTGAAACAGAAAAGGCTTATTCCAGCAAAGTTATCTAGTTGTATTCAGTATTATATCTTTGATTGGGAGGGGTGTAATAAAATTGACCCAAGTGAGAATGGCCTTGCCCCCATATTGGCAGATTTGATATTGAGATTATTGAAGTATTGAAGAGGGGTTTATATTAATTTGCATGTGAGGAGTATGGTTTTGTATAATATGGGATGACGTAGGATATTGTGTTAAAAGATACTTACTTCAATGTGTTCTGTGATTTCTCCTGTATAAAGTTTTAAAAATATACTAGAGTTGAAGGAAATGCCATCCCACTCCAGTGTTCTTGCCTGGAGAACCCCAGGGACGGTGGAGCCTGGTGGGCTGCCGTCTATGGGGTTGCACAGAGTCGGACACGACTGAAGTGACAGCAGTAGCAGAGTAGAAGTATTGTTTATAGTTTTCCTGGAGGAAGGAATGTTCAGAGGCAGCATTCCTGAAAGACGTGATGATTGGAAGAAGAAATACGAGTTACTAAATCCATAGATCTAGTAAATCCTTCAGATAAGAGACATTTTGGTCTGTGTTTGCCCTAGAATAGTTATATATTAGATAATGCTATACATTGTTAGGTTAATGCCTAAAATAATTATTTGTCAAGGATTTTTTAAGGAAAATGAACATTGATTTTAAAAAACAGATGTGTTTTAATTTTTTTATAGCGTAAACTAGTGTTCTGCCAAATTATTGTCAAATTTTCAATGGAGAAGTTTTTGTGTGTGTGAAATTTGGCACAGTTTTATGTTGAGCATAACCAGAAAGAAAAGAACCACATATGGTCTGTGAAGTATATTAAGAAAGTTTTTTTAAAAAAAAAGAAAAAAATACGATAAATTTTAACTTTGGTCAGAAATGTAATGGAAGAGCTTTTGCTTTTGCTTTTCAAAACAAGCAGTATAACCAAAATCTGAGGTTGGAACAGATTTTGAAATATTGCTACATACAGAATGCCATCAGATTTAGGCAATGAATTTTAAAAAGAGTATACATTTGTTTGCTCTACATTCAAGGTTTTTTTTCTCAATTAAAAAATAAACTTTTAAAAGTTTGAGATTTATAGAATTATTGCAAAGATAGTACAGAGGGTCACACCACACACAGATTCTCCTGTTAATAAATATCTTAGATCTGTGTGGTATGTTTGTTACAACTAATGAATCAATGCTGATACATTATTATTAAGGAAAGTCCATACATTGTTCTCAGCTTTCTGTGATGTCCCCTGTGTATTTCAGGATCCCACCCAAGATACATTACATCTCCTTGTCTCCTTAGGCTCCTCTTGGTTGTAGTAGTTTCTTAGATTTGTTGGTGGCCTTGACAGTTGGCAGGACTTCCCTGGTGGCTCAGATGGTAAAGCGTCTGTCTACAATGCGGGAGACCCAGGTTCAATCCCTGGGTCGGGAAGATTCCCTGGAGAAGGAAATGGCAATCCACTCTAGTACTATTGCCTGGAAAATCCCATGGACAGAGGAGCCTGGTAGGCTACAGTCCATGGGGTCGCAAAGAGTCGGACACGACTGAGCGACTTCACTTTCACTTTGACAGCTGGAGGAGTATTGGTTGTCAGGTATTTTGTCTCTTAGCTGGGATTTGTCTCAGTTTGTTTCTCGTGTTTAGATTGGGATAAGTAAGTGGAGAGAGACTTTGTGCTCATGGATTGGAAGACTAAATGCTGTTGTCAGTTCTTCCAAACTTGTTATATAGGTTCAATGAGATCCCAGTGAGCTATTTTGTAGGTATCTACAAGCAATTCTGAAGTTTGTATGGAAAGGCAGAAGGTGTTACATAGCCAGCTAGTACTGAAGAACAGAGTTGGAGTACTCACACTACCTGACTTTCTGTCAAGGCTACAGTAATCAAGACAGTGAAGTATTGGCAAAAGCCTAGGCAGGTCAGTAGAGAAATGATCAAAATAGAGCCCCCCAATAGACCCACACAGTCAGTTGATGTAAAAGGAACATAGTCAATCTAATTTGTTTTTTCTACCTCAAGTCTTAATACAAACTAGCAAGAATTGCATCAGCCAGATCATTGTGACTGAAGTTACACTTGCTTTTTCTGCCTATTCAAGGGGGAGATTGTTAACCCTCATGACTTGAATTTCTGGAACTTTATAAAGTAACTTAGACATAATTGGTGCAGAGGAATTGAGTGAAATCTAGTTTTACGTATAGGTCATATTTGAGATGGTATCAGTTTTTCATTTTTTTTTTTACCTTGGCATAGTGTTAGAAATCAAAAATAAATCGTGACCTCAAAAGAGATGGTAATAGGTTGGGAAATTAAAACAGCCAAATTAAAAAGCAAGATTTAGGTTTTTATATAGCATACATAACTAATTTTCTCCTGAATTACTTTTCCAGAATTTCTTGAAGTTGGCAAAAAGCAACCTGCTTTGGATGTTCTTTATGATGTTATGAAAAGTAAGAAACATAGAACATGGCAAAAGATACATGAGCCGATTATGTTGAAATACTTGGAACTTTGTGTGGATCTTCGCAAGAGCCATTTGGCTAAAGAAGGCTTATATCAGTATAAGAACATTTGTCAACAGGTATGAACAGCTGGGTTTTTATATTTTAGTAAGTGCTTTTAGTCATTTTGGGAGGCATTTACCTTTCAAATTTACCGTTTTATACCATAAAGTTTGCTTTTAAAATATTTTTTGGTTTGTTGGGAGACGAGTTTTATTTATTTATTTATTTATCGGCTAGGTGAACATCAAATCTCTAGAGGATGTTGTTAGGGCATATTTGAAATTGGCAGAGGAGAAAACGGAAGCTGCTAAAGAAGAGTCCCAGCAGATGGTCTTAGACATAGAAGATCTGGATAATATTCAAACTCCTGAGAGGTATGTGGGCTAAATTGCTAAATATATCTTTCTCATTGTTTTTCTTCACATGTGTCTCCATTGTCCCCATTTGAAGTAAATGTTTATTAGAAAGAATGCTTGTCTTTGGAACTTTAAATGTATAGTGACTTCAAGTCATGGACTATTCAAAGTTCATAAAAGTGAAAAATTAAACCATCCGATAGGGTGTATACTAATTTAAATGGCTTTAATACAGATTGAGAATTCAAATACTTGGACTAAGTGATAGCTTTACAGTATGTTCAAAGTTGTAGGTAGGATTTGAACTATTTTATAATGATCATTGTTGGTTTTGGTTTTATAATCATATGGCAAAGTAGGAAACCATGTCTAAAATTGTTTTCAACGTTTTTAAATATTTTTGTAGTGTTCTCCTAAGTGCTGTAAGTGGTGAAGACACTCAGGATCGTACTGACAGATTACTTTTAACTCCATGGGTTAAATTCCTGTGGGAATCATACAGACAGTGTTTGGACCTTCTTCGAAACAATTCTAGAGTAGAGCGTCTCTACCATGATATTGCCCAACAAGGTAAAACAAGAACTGATTTGAAAAGTTGACTTAAGGATAAGGTTTTACAAAAGATTTAACTGTTAAAGTTAATCTCCTTTTCTCTGTAGTACTTACTTGACATAGTTTTCTTTCTTTAGATGATTGGCATTCATTTGAATATTAAATAAGAAATTTGTTTCATTAGTCAAGGTAATTCTGTGTTTTCCATTGATGTCTGAAGCACCTTTTAAAGTCATTTTGGAATTTTCTAAGTGACTGAAAAGATAAACTTTTCTATTGCTTTCTGGCAAACTTGATTCTATCAATACTTTTGAACTCTAGCATACTCTTCAGCAAGCTGCTTAACCATGTACTGGGTTTCTGAGGTCTTTCTGAGCTCCAGAGTGTTGTTGAATATAGAACTAAACCTTACTGAAGACTCAGGATCATCATAAAAAGTATCCAGTAGTTAACACTCCATGCACTTTTAATCTGAAGAACTGTATTAAGTTTGTTTTCCTATCTTTTTGCCTTACTGTTGCAGCTTATCTTCCTGTCAGTGCAGCCTTTTAACTGTATATGACAGGAGTGGCTCTTGGCTTTTTCTTACTTTTAGCCTTAGGCACAAGCTTGTCACCATTCTTTAATATGGCATTTGTTTTTGTTTATTCAAGTTTTAAGTGATTATGTGACTACAAATAGCTTTCTAGGAGTATTAGAATCTGTTTTGTTTTGCCCACACGGCTAGCATTTAACACAAGTCAACTAGGACCTTTTGATAACTCTTGAGATAAATATTAACTTGTAGTTAAACTGCATCCTTTTGTTTCAGGCCTATTGAAATAGAAATACTCTTTTTTAAGGGATTGACAAAGGACATTCAAAGAAGTTATTTTAGTATTGCATGTATGATAGTAGAAAATTATGTTTTAATGATAGAGCAAGTAGTTCATTTATACGTCTGTGCACAATTGAAATTAGGTTACCATAGACCCCCAATTTGTATTATTCAGTTTCAGTTAGTGCAGAAGCTTTGTTTTCTAGTAAATTAGGTAAGAGAGTTAATTGTATTTCAGACCAGAATTTTTTTGCTCTTTTAGGATTTGAAGTGATAAGTGTTTGAAAGGTGAGTCCCTCTTAGACCTAAATTTAAATAGCTTCCTTAGCTCTCGGAACTATTTCAGTCATAGACCATGGCTGATGACTATGTCTAAAAGGTGCTCAGGGCACATGAAGTGAGTTATAACTAATCATTTCTCAAAACTGATGCTGAGTTTGGTAAATCTTGTTAAGATAACTGACCTTAATACATGAAATAGAACCTGTTAAATACTAAGTTCATGGTGGAAAGTACCTAATATATTATACAATTACGCTTATAGCTTTCAAATTCTGCCTCCAATACACCCGGAAGGCCGAATTCCGTAAGTTGTGTGACAACTTGAGAATGCACTTGTCTCAGATTCAACGCCACCATAACCAAAGTACAGCAATCAACCTTAATAATCCAGAGAGCCAGTCTATGCATTTGGAAACCAGGCTTGTTCAGTTGGACAGTGCTATCAGCATGGAATTGTGGCAGGTATGTTGTGAACTATTTTGGCTTTTCTTTGTAGTAATAATAACCCATATTACCTTTTTTTCTCTTAATGAGTATCTGTGTCTTGGTCAGATCAGATCAGATCAGTCGTGTCCGACTCTTTGCGACCCCATGCATCGCAGCACGCCAGGCCTCCCTGTCCATCACCAACTCCCGGAGCTCACTCAGACTCACGTCCATTGAGTCAGTGATGCCATCCAGCCATCTCATCCTCTCTCGTCCCCTTCTCCTCTTGCCCTCAATCCCTCCCAGCATCAGAGTCTTCTCCAATGAGTCAACTCTTGGCATGAGGTGGCCAAAGTACTGGAGTTTCAGCTTTAGCATCATTCCTTCCAAAGAAATCCCAGGGCTGATCTCCTTCAGAATGGACTGGTTGGATCTCCTTGCAGTCCAAGGGACTCTCAAGAGTCTTCTCTAACACCACAGTTCAAAAGCATCAATTCTTCGGCGCTCAGCCTTCTTCACAGTCCAACTCTCACATCCATACATGACCACTGGAAAAACCATAGCCTTGACTAGACGAACCTTTGTTGGCAAAGTAATATCTAGGTTGGTCACAACTTTCCTTCCAAGGAGTAAGCGTCTTTTAATTTCATGGCTGCAGTCACCATCTGCAGTGATTTTGGAGCCCAGAAAAATAAAGTCTGACACTATTTCCACTGTTTCCCCATCTATTTCCCGTGAAGTGATGGGACTGGATGCCATGATCTTTGTTTTCTGAATGTTGAGCTTTAAGCCAACTTTTTCACTCTCCACTTTCACTTTCATCAAGAGGCTCTTTAGTTCCTCTTCACTTTCTGCCATAAGGGTGGTGTTATCTGCATATCTGAGGTTACTGATATTTCTCCTGGAAATCTTGATTCCAGCTTGTGTTTCTTCTAGCCCAGCGTTTCTCATGATGTACTCTGCAGATAAGTGAAATAAACAGGGTGACAATATACAGCCTTGACGAACTCCTTTTCCTATTTGGAACCAGTCTGTTGTTCCATGTCCAGTTCTAACTTGCTTCTTCACCTGCATACAAATTTCTCAAGAGGCAGATCAGGTGGTCTGGTATTCCCATCTCTTTCAGAATTTTCCACAGTTTATTGTGATCTACACAGTCAAAGGCTTTGACATAGTCAATAAAGCAGAAATGGATGTTTTTCTGGAACTCTCTTGCTTTTTCGATGATCCAGCGGATGTTGGCAATTTGATCTCTGGTTCCTCTGCCTTTTCTAAAACCAGCTTGAACATCAGGAAGTTGACGGTTCACATATTACTGAAGCCTGGGTATCTCCTGGTTAATTTCAATAGCTAGGTAACAGATTTGAGGTTGTCTAATGGAGAAGGAAGAGTTTGGGACAAGAAGTCTCAGTTGTTTTGGTTCTTGATGCCTGCTGTCAATTCCAAGCAAATCATCTAATCTCTTTTTCAGACCTCAGTGCTCAAATTGTGGCTCAATGCCTGGAGAGTATGCATTTATAAAATTTTGTAAATAATTTCATGGTAGTTTTTGTCTCTGTTTACCCAGATTAAGAAAATCAGTTTGTCTTTCCATCTTATTTTAATAGTAACTTATTGTACTGATAAAAGTATTGATGGCAACAGTTTAGAAATTATAAAGACAAACTTGTCCTTTACCACAGAGAGTTGGAAAAATGCAGCACTAGACTGTCCCCTAGATTTCTTAGTGCTGCGTAGACTTAGTAAGCTTCCATAGTGAGTATCCTACATCAGAGATCTCGGTACTTAGTAAGCTTCCATAGTGAGTATCCTACATCAGAGATCTCGGTAGTGGGCGTTTTGTTGTCATCATGGACTTTTTTACTCTAAGGATTCTGCAGACATTTTCTCATGAGTTATTTTTATATATTTGATTCCCCCACCAAATCTTATTGAAATTGCAGAGGAAGAAACTGAAAATTGGTAGTTTTCAGCCAATGAAAATGTGATCTACTCTCCCATATTTTCCTTTTCTGCAGGTACACCCTTAAGATACCTGAACTAAAGGAAAAAAGTTTAATAGAAGACAAGTAAACATGCCTAGTATGGAAAAAATGGATAAGTGAAAGGAAGAAAATATTTATCCATTATCTTAACACTCAGAAATAGCCTTTATATTGTGTTTTATGTCCTTCCAGATTCTTTAAAAATATATTCCCCAAAGTGGTATGATATTCTTTAAAGGCTTGGGCAGTCTAAGAAATTGTGTTAATTTTCTGAGATATATCAGATAGTTAAATTATGAATAAAAAGAACCACACGTGAAGGTATTTTATTTGCCATTTTTATTAAGTGTAATGTATTTTAAGTTTCACAGTTTTTTTTTATTGTTTTTTTGTTTGTTTAGAGTGTAATGACTGTAATTTATACCACTAATTTTAGGAAGCATTCAAAGCTGTAGAAGATATTCATGGGCTATTTTCCTTATCTAAAAAACCGCCCAAGCCTCAGTTGATGGCAAATTACTATAACAAAGTCTCAACTGTATTTTGGAAATCTGGAAATGCTCTTTTTCATGCGTCTACACTCCATCGTCTTTACCATTTATCTAGAGAAATGAGAAAGAATCTTACACAAGAAGAGATGCAAAGGTAAGAATCTTATTGTTGGATAGTACTGAGATATAAACGAACTATCTTGTAAATGGCATGATAACGTTAGATTAGGGTTTCTCAGCTGCACTGTTGACATTGGGGCTGGTTATTTCTTTGTCAGGGGACTGTGTGTTTAGGGTCTTTGGCAGCATCCCTGGTTTTCCCCCTGGTTGCCAGTAACATGTCTTCTAACTGTTAACTACCAAAAAATCTCAGTGGTATTCCTGGGCAGTATTCTTGGTCTTTGGTCGCTATCTTTTATCTGGTAACCAACCCTCCAGTTGAGAAAATGGAATGTTAGGAAAGGCAGTGTTAAGGTATTAGTTTCCTTAACTGAATGTAGGTATTTAGAATCTAGGAACTAATTAGACCCCCTCCCCCCAAAATGAGTACTTTTATCAAGTAACTTTTTCCCCCCAGCTATAAAACATTAACTCTGTAAATAATTGGCATGTTTATTTTTATATAGATATCCTATAACCTAACAATCTAAAGACTTTTATTTTTTTAGCATTACATATATACTTTCAGTCATGTTTGGTTTTTATTATACATTTTAGTTGGGTTTAGGCAACTCACATACCATTTCTTATTGGCAGATCATGTTATTTTGGTCTCTAGTAAAAGAACATACACCAAATTGTTTTTCTTAGCTTGTAAGCAGTGCATGAAGCCAACCGAGTTTTTTCTAGTGTATATAGCAACCCACTCCAGTCTTCTTGCCTGGAGAAATTAGACCGGGGGCCTGGTGGACTGCAGTCCACGGGGGTTGCAAAGAGTTGGGACATGACTGAATGATTAAAACTTGCACTTCCATATGTGTATGTATGTGTGTGTATATATATATGTATATGTATATTTTGCCACACAGAGCATCATGTGGGATTTTAGTTCCCCAAGTAGGGATTGAACCTGTGCCTCCTACATTGGGAACTCAGAGTCTTAACCACTGGGCCACCAGGAAAGTCCCTTAAAAAACTATTGAGGACAGTGTTCATTATGTCATTCACTATCTGTTATATATGTAATCCTTGTTTACTGGAATAAGGGAAAAAACTTGATTTTCTTTAAGTTATTTCTATACTCTTCTGTCATAATCATTAGGCTGTTTGGCTATATGTACATTATTTTCCTTAATCCTCCCAACGCCTTGTGACTTAGAAAATTAAGTATCTTGCCTAAGGTTACAGTCTTGGAAATGGTGAAGCTGAGATTCCAACTTCTGACTCTGGGGCTCCAGAGCCCACAATCCTTAGTGTCCTGCTGCTGCTGCTGCTAAGTCACTTCAGTCGTGTCCGACTCTGTGCAACTGCATGGACAGCAGCCCACCAGGCTTCCCTGTCATTCTCCAGGCAGCAGCCCACCAGGCTTCCCTGTCATTCTCCAGGCAAGAACATGGAGTGGGTTGCCATGCCCTTCTCCAATGCATGAAAGTGAAAAGTGAAAGCGAGGTTGCTCAGTCGTGTCTGACTCTTCGCAACCCCATGGACTGCAGCCCACCAGGCTCCTCTGTCCATGGGATTTTCCAGACAAGAGTACTAGAGTGGGGTGCCATTGCTATGGTGCTCTAAATTCAACCTGAGTTTTGTGTTTTAAGGAAGGTAACATGTAACTTTTGCCCTCAACTTCTATAATATGTTTTTGTGATCCTTGTAACTTTCCCCTCTTTTCTTAAGTGTTAGTTTTTTCTTAGCTTTAAAATCTTCCCTAACAGCGCTTATAAGGGAGTCGGGGTGTATGCAGGTGTGTCTGTGCTGCCATTCAACAGTCTTTCTCTTTAGCTAGAAAACACTGACAGTGGTAAGTGGGTGGGTGAAGTTCTGCTTCTCCAAGGGTTCATTTTAGGATAATCCATTTCTTTTTAAATTAATCCCATGCTTTGATAAACACTTAGGAGGCCAGTTCATTGTGGTGGTATACATATTCTATCACTGGCATATTTTACTAGATAATTAGAGAAGTGTCTTTCTGCTTATCAAGTGACATTTGCAAATTTAACAGATTGTAACTTTGTTCTCCAGAATGTCTACTAGAGTCCTTTTGGCCACTCTTTCCATCCCTATTACCCCTGAGCGTACTGATATCGCTCGACTTCTGGATATGGACGGCATTATAGTTGAGAAACAGCGTCGCCTTGCAACCCTGCTAGGCCTGCAAGCCCCACCAACGCGAATTGGCCTTATTAACGATATGGTTGGTATGAGTTTTAGCACTCTTTAACAGCTTTGAACAGAACGCTCTACGATCAGGTTTTATAATTTATGATTAAATGCTGGGAATTCTGATGCATTGCCAGGGGATTCTGTTGCACGGACAAGTTTGAGAACCATTGGTGTAAGTCAGCCCTGTGTTGAGGTGAGATGTTTTGTCTTGAATGAGCTGGAGTTAAATTGGATGTAGCAGACAAGACTCAGACTAGCTTTGAGGAATAGCATGGGCCCCTTGATAAGGAAAGTATGATGGGCAAGAACGATCATGGGTTATTTCAGTGGCTGGAGGAAAAAATTAAGCTGATAGGTATTAGAAATATGATGATGAGTTCAGGAAAGCGTGGAATTAGATTAGGCCCAGTTCTGGACAACTCAAGTGTTTCCAACTTTGTTTTCTTTAACTTTCATTGTATGTTACTAAGGCAGTGGTTCTTAATTAGGGCTATACACTGTAATTGTGTGTGAAGTACTTTTTGAAATGCAGATTTCTAGGTTTCACCCACTTCGTATATTGATTTCATAATATAGAGCCCAAGGTTTTGTATCTCACAGTGTTTTACATTGGACTCTTTAATTCAGTGGGAATTTATCACGTTAGTGTCTGTTACCTGCCAGGCAGGTGATAGTTAAATGGAATTTGTACTCGAGGAGTTTGATTCACAGTAATTTGACCTAGTGGTTACTGTGGTACACCTCCAGCATTACTTCAGGATAAGAGAAAAAAGAGGGACAGATGCTAGAGAATACAGGCCTTATTCCTTCACTGGCAGAGTCAATCAGTTTGGATAAAAGTTAATACACTTTGTATAGGGCAGTAGTTTTCTCTTGTAATGGTTCTCTGTTATAGTAGCAAGGCAAGTTCCCCTTGTGGTCAGTTTTTCAAAAGAACTAACTTAACCTCCGAAATAGTATTTCTCTCTGAATGCATTCATGTTTTATTCTGCTGCCATTTATAAAAACCGGCTTTGTGTGTTGGCATGTTTTTATGAGACCGAATTAGGATTGCTGCTGCTGCTAAGTCGCTTCAGTCGTGTACTACTCTGTGCGACCCCATGGACTGCAGCCCATCAGGTTCCTCCGTCCATGGGATTTTCCAGCCAAGAGTATTGGAGTGGGTTGCCATTGCCGTCTCCTGAATTAGTATTAAGCGTAATTAAATAAGAGCATTGTATTTAGGAAGAGGTCTTAACTAGCAAATAAGTATTAAAAATTTTTTTAAATACTGAAAAGTGTGCCTGATGGAAGTATTATCCATATCTCTTGAGCTCATGTAGCATACCTTGATGTTAAAGGTGATCAGTTACGATATTGATGCAGGAATCTGTTGGTGGGGTCAGGATCAGTAGGCAGGACATTCACGTTTGGGTCCTCATTGGACCCATAAATAAATGCCTATAAGAAGGCTTCTAGTTGGTGTCAGATGAATGGCTTAACTAGATGTCAGGAGGCATTCTGTAAATCTTGAGTTCACTCTATGTACAAGGTCGAGACCTGAGTATTAGGTTTATGTAGCTAAATTCATAATCACCTAGAGAATGATTCTAGTATCTCAGGAATAGACTCAAATTAATCAAGTTCATAAGAGATTGTTAATCTTGGGAAGCAAGTATACTTAAGTAGATGATGATAGCCTGTCTCAGTATATTCCTTATTTGGAGTGGGTGCTCAATGGAAAATCCAGAATATTCATTTATTTAAAATACAAGTACAGTTGATTCATAATGTGTTCATTTGCTGTACAGCAAAGTGATTTAATTTTATATACATTCTTTTTTATATTCTCTTCCATTGTGGCTTATCTTGGGATACTGAATATAGTTGTGCTATTCAGTAGGAAATCTTGTTTATCTATTCTCTGTGCAACAGTTTGCATCACTAAAGCCCAACACCCCAGTCCATCCCCCTGCAAGCACAAGTCTGTTCTCTGTGTCTGTGGGTCTGTTTGTCTCATAGTTTAGATTTCACATGAAAGTGATCGTATGGTATTTCTTTCTCTTTCTGACTTCACTTGGTATGATAATCACTAGTTGTATCTGTGTTGCAGCAAATGGTATTACTCCATCCTTTTTTTATGACTTAATAGTGTTCACTGTGTGTGTGTGTGTGTGTGTGTGTGTTCTTTATCAGCTCATCTGTTGATAAACGTTTAGGTTGTCTCCATGCCCTGGCTGTTGAGAAGAGTGCTGCTATTCACAGTAGTAGGGGTGCATATATCTTTTTTGAATTATTTTTTCTGGGTTTATGCCCAGGAGTTAGGATTGCTGGGTCATGTGATAATTCTAATTTTAGTTTTCTGAGGAACCTCCGTACTGTTTTTGTTAGTGGCTGCCCCGATTTCCATTCCCATCAGCAGTGTAAGAGGGTTCCCTTTTCTCCATACCATGTCCAGGATTTATTATTTATAGATTTTTTTTGCTAATGGCCATAGAATAGGAGGCCATTTGTGTTGAGTTTTTATCATTTCTTGATAGGTGTATGACTGATGCCCCATAATCTGAGGACAGGTTATACAAGCTACATCTTTATTGTGTAAGGAAGTTCTATTCACATATCACCTTAAAATATGATTAAATTGTAACATACATTTTTAAAGTACATGTGCTAAGTATAATTGTGTAAATTCTCAAAAAGATTTTTCCATTCACCACTTTTTCCTATTTCCTCCAAAAGTAGCCACAGTCCTGATTTATAACACCACAGATTAGTTTTGCCTGTTTGTATATTTTATATGAAATTTAAATCTCACATAAATATGTGAAATTCTTCTCCTCATTGGTGAGATATATTCATATATTGAATATAGTTGTTATTTCTTTGACTGTTTCTGTATATTATGTGACTCAGGGTCTGTTTTGTCCTGAGTTTTTTCCTTTGAGTTTGTGGCTTTGCGAGCACTGTTGCTGTAATAACTTTTCTCTGATACAGCTATTTGTAAGCTGGTATTTACTTTTTATTGATAATAAACTGATTTATGTTGGCCACATGAATTGTCTTTGTAAATATTTTGATTGTGTTGATGAGTTTTATTTCCTTTGTAAATCCTTATGGGGTCTCACTGTAGAGAGCTGCATAATGTGGGGCAGCAGACTCACCATAGTGGTCCTGGATGTCTCTTCGGTAAATTTAGAGGTGGTTGAGGCTAGATAAATACCAGTCATTTCCCAGATCTCCAGTCTCATATTTTTATTTAATTTATAGTCAATTCAGAATCCCAGTTACAAAATACCTTCAGCAGTTAATCCTTTTGTTTTGCTCACTCTAGGTCAGATTCAATGTGCTACAATATGTTGTCCCAGAAGTAAAAGACCTTTACAATTGGCTGGAAGTCGAATTTAACCCACTAAAACTCTGTGAGAGAGTCACAAAGGTAAGCTTTCGTTATGTTATCATGTAGCCATCCTTGTTACAGTTTTACGTTGTATTATTTTCTTTTTTATTGGAATATAGTTGCTTTTCATTGTGTTAGTTTTGTGATGCACAGTGAAGTAAATCGGCCATATGCCCGCACATGTCGTCTTCTGTCTTGGACTCCCTTCCACTCTGGTCTCACAGAGCGCCTGCTGAGCTCCATGTGTCGCGGCTTCCCACTGGCTGTTTTCCACCTGGCAGTGCGTACCTGTCAGTCAGAGCCTCCCAGTTAGTCCCGTATTTGTTAACAGAGAAGTGTTATCCTATGTGTTCGAGTTTGGTGCACATTTCATTGTCTTTTTTCTTTATGTCAAGAGAAAAGATATTTCTGATGTGCTAAATAAACCTTTGGAGGTAAATTAGCAGCATGGCTTAATTTAGCCATTGCTGTCAGTCACCTTCATACAAGAGTCAATAGCTTCCTGTTACATTTTGTATTTCTTTGCACTGTGTGGTGATTTTGTCTGTGAAGAAAATGAAAAAGTATCACAAATGTTTTAGTATTTATTGTAGAGAAAATGTAACTCTTTTAATGGATTTTGTAGGTTCTCAATTGGGTTAGGGAGCAACCTGAAAAGGAACCAGAGTTACAACAGTATGTTCCACAACTGCAGAACAACACCATACTCCGGCTTCTCCAGCAGGTAAAGATGGAAAAATGGATGTTTCATGGAACAGCTGGGAATGTTCCATTGATTGTTCTGATCACAAAACTAAAAAATTTAGAAATAGCCCAGAAAAAAGCTTCCTCAAATTCTAACCCTCACCAAAGTTATTTTATGTGTTTGATTTGAAAAAGTTATTTTACATAATTCATAGCTGCTTTTGTCTCTTTTTGTTAACCATTGTCTTCATACATTTTTCCTTGTTCGCCATGTACATCTTATTCCTTTTAATACCTACGTAGTTTTTCATTGTCTAAAAGTACCATGGTTTGTTTATTCACATTATTGGTGGAAATTTTTTAGTGTTTTTGGCCATAATAAAAAGTTGAAAAATAGTGAACATTATCTTTACAAGTATCTTTTGCATACTTACGTAACTTTTGTAGGTAAGAAGTGGAGTTAGTCAGTCCACACATTTAAAACTTTTAACAGATCCTCAGAGATTGAATTCATGGACCCTCCCACCAGTAGTGAAGAAAGCTTTTTTTCCTGCTAACACTAGTATTGTCAGTCTTTTAGTTTTTTTTGGCAACCCTGTGGTTTGTGGGATCTCAGTTTCCCAACCAGGGATGGATCCCGTACCCCTCGCATGGGACGCGTGGATTCTTAACCACTTGACCGCTAGGGAAGTCCCAGTAATGTCAGTCTTTTAACGATTGCAGTTCAGCTTTGTACTTAAGTTTATGTAATATTATGGTTTACAGTATGACTAAAATGATCCTGTTGTATCTTCCATTTGTTTCATTGGTGGTGGAGAATGTTCACTGTATGTTAACTTCCATATTTGTGCACATGTCATTGACCTGCTTTCTCTCTTGTGTGTGAGCAGTGTTATTTCTTCTGTGCTATACAAATAATTGAAGGCTAATTAGCAGTATAACTAAATAGTAATACTGCCAGTCTCCTTCAGACAAAGTTTTATTAAATGTTCAGATAAATTAGGTAACAAACAGTTTTATTAAATATTCAGATAAGTTAGGTAAGTAGCAGGTCTCTATCTACAAATATGTGACCGTTTAGGGTTTTTTGTTTTTATGGAACTAGGATTTTAAAGGATTATGTGATGATTTGAAATATGGCATAATCTTTTCATTAGCCTTGGATTTTAATTCTAGCTCCAGCAGTGCATGTTTACATACTCTGAGCTTCAATTTCTTTTCTTTGAAAAATAGGCTAACTTTCTAACCTTCTACTGTTCCACGAGACTCCACGTAACAGTTGCTGAATAAATGATAGCTATTATTACTAACCTTGTGTTTCTTATGCAGGTGGCACAAATTTATCAGAGCATTGAGTTTTCTCGTTTGACTTCTCTGGTTCCTTTTGTTGATGCTTTCCAACTGGAACGGGCCATAGTAGATGCAGCTAGGCACTGCGACCTGCAGGTAGGTGCTTCCGGGGACACTGAGGTGGTGGAAGGCCTAAGGACTAAAACACATCTTTGCTTCTCTGCTTTTGGTAGAGTGGCACTGCTTTAAAGCTTTAATGAATTGAGGCTTTTAGCTTTGATATTTGAACATTCTTCAGTTGATTTTTTTCTTAAATTCAGTTGAAATTTTAATCAAAGTTAACTCATTTGTATAATGACTTTATATTTGCATGTAGATTTAACTGTTGATAATACTCTTCAAATTTCATAGGTTCGTATCGACCACACTTCTCGGACCCTTAGTTTTGGATCTGATTTGAATTATGCTACTCGAGAAGATGCTCCAATTGGTCCTCATCTGCAAAGCATGCCTTCAGAACAGATAAGAAATCAGCTGACTGCCATGTCTTCAGTACTTGCGAAAGCACTTGAAGTCATTAAGCCAGCTCATATCCTGGTATGCATCTGTGGGAGAAATGAATGATGGAATTATGAGGGGCCCTTTAGGTCTTTCACAAAAAAGTTTGAAATGATATCTCAGAGAGGGGATTTATTATATTATTTCCTCTTTAGTTGTGTTTGATACTTTTGATATTTTATTAAATATCTTCGTCAGATAACACAGATCATTGAGCTGCCTTCTGTGGGTCAGAATAACAGGTTAAGATGATCATAGGAGTACTGTGATGAGTGATAACAAATCACAGGTGATGACCCTCCACATCGGGAGTACTGTGATCATGCCTTTCCTTTAAGTTGTTTGTGAACTCTGTTAGTATTTTCTCCTTGGCTTGAACACTTTATAGTATACGTGGTTCAGATAAAAGTTGGCCTAGCAGATATGTCATTGCTGTTAAAGACTTTGAATAGTTGTAGCATCATAGTATTTGGTGCTAGAAACCAGTAGTTGAATAATGTCATCCTCTCTTTTTAAATGCAAATACATGTTAGGATAATACATTAGGAGTATGTAGCAATATTTTTGGTATTGGATACTGGTATGTCAGTCACTTAAAAACATTTTTAATGCATTTGTTCTTGAAGCAAGAGAAAGAAGAACAGCATCAGTTGGCTGTTACTGCATACCTTAAAAATTCACGGAAAGAGCACCAGCGTATCTTGGCTCGCCGTCAGACAATTGAGGAAAGAAAAGAGCGGCTTGAGAGTCTGAATATTCAGCGTGAGAAAGAAGAACTGGAGCAGAGGGAAGCTGAACTCCAGAAAGTGCGGAAGGCTGAGGAAGAGAGGCTGAGACAGGAGGCAAAGGAGAGAGAGAAGGAGCGGATCTTACAGGAACATGAACAAATCAAGAAGAAAACTGTTCGTGAGCGTTTGGAGCAAATCAAGAAGACGGAACTGGGTGCCAAAGCATTCAAAGATATTGACATTGAAGTATGTAGTGTATTAATGCATTAAAATTCCAGTTTTATTCAGGTCTCTTAGAAGCACAATTCTTCACCATTTATTGGTTTACTTTGGGTTATTTGGTTATTTTGCTCAGTTTGATTATAGCTATTAATAGTTTATTAGTCTATGAAATAAGCATTTGTTTTGGTAAATCCACAGTTTTTAGTCACTGTTGAAATGGAGTTTGGATACAGTAGAATACAGGAATAAGAAGTAGGTGTTATGATTACATTGTTTTTCCTCACAATCAAGCCTGTTTTAAAACATTTTTCTGTTGCCTGAATTTACCCATTGTAAGCATTTGCCCTTTTGAAATAAAGTAATTTAGGATCCATTTCTAGAAAGAAATGGTGCTCCATATTGACTGGTATGCACTTCTTTTATACTCTTATTAATTGTGGTACATTTCTGTTACTTTTTCAGGACCTTGAAGAATTGGATCCTGATTTCATCATGGCTAAACAGGTTGAACAACTGGAGAAAGAAAAGAAGGAACTTCAGGAACGTCTAAAGAATCAAGAAAAGAAGGTAAATAAAAGAACTGGTGAACTTTAACGTGCCAAGTTAAAAGAATTTTTTTTAACAACATTTGTTTTCATGATACTCAGATTGACTACTTTGAAAGAGCTAAGCGTTTGGAAGAAATTCCCTTGATAAAGAGTGCTTACGAAGAACAGAGAATTAAAGACATGGATCTGTGGGAACAACAAGAAGAAGAAAGAGTAAGGCTTTAATTTAATTGTAATATTTTTAGACTGTAAGCAAGCTATAATAAAGCCAGTAATGGGAAGAGGGTTTCAAATTGATTTTTGTATTATTTCACCAGAAATTGTGCTTTATTAGCTGTATACAAAACAGGTCAGTAGACATTTAAAAAATAGAGATTAAAAAATGAAACTTGTAAAGTACAAAGGATAGCTGAACTTCTTTTTTTTTTGAAAACTGCTTTATGGAGGTATAATTCACGAATTTAAAGTGTACAATCGACATTTTTAGGTATACGGAATTGGGCAACAATCTGATTTTAGAACATACCCCAAAGGAAACTTCATACCCATTAGCAGTCACTGCATTTTCTCTCCACTCCTTCAGCAGCCACTTAACTCCTTTCTGTTTCTAGGCTTGTCTGTTTTGGGTATTTCTTACAGATGGAATCATATAATCTGTGTATGTGAGACTAAACAGCTCCTTCAGTAGTTTTATTTGTTTATATGTACTTAACAGTACAAAAGCAACATTTGCAAATGCTTATAGTGGTCAACTTTGTAGTAAAAATGAGTGATCTCATTTTGGTTAAAAAAGTAACCACAGGCAGGAGACAACATATATCTGGTGGCTGCCTCCTCTTGGTTTCATTAGATTGTTGTCATTCTGGGCCTAGTGTTAACCATCTTTTCCAGTTTTCTTAGAAGTTGGAATTTGTGTGATAATTCTTTTAACATGAAATTAGAGAAAGCTTGAGAGGATTTGCTGCTTTTTTTAAGTTAATTTATTGAAACAAAATTAAAAAAATTTTTTTTTGCTTGTGCCTCATGGCATTTGGGATTTTAGTTCCCTGATCAGGGATCAAACCCACACTCCCTGGAGGGGCCAGAGAAGTCCCTCCAGTTGCTTTTAAAGAAGAAAATACAGTAAATAATAAAGCCATGAGGTATTTGTTGTTTTATCACACACATTTTAGTTTTTCCTCCGTAAATTTTGTGGTTGTCTTTGTTCAGTCTCTTAAGTCCTGTCCAATTCTTTGTGACCCCGTGAACTGCAGCCCTTCAGGCTTCTCTATCCTTCATTATCTCCAGGAGTTTGCTCAAACTCATGTCCATTGAGTTCGTGATGCTGTGGTACTGTGGGGTTAAAGCTGTTCCGTACAGATGCCCCAAGTCTTTTTTATTCATCTTCTGTTCCTCATTGTCATCCTAGGGAGCTGTTGGTATGGCAGAATGGAGGGAGCAGAGGAGATGCTTATACTTCCTCAAGAATATCTGTCAGAAATTTGGGATACATTCATAATCAGATGATGAGCACTTTGAAATTTAACTTTGTATCATGTGTTTGCAGATTACTACAATGCAGCTTGAACGGGAAAAGGCTCTAGAACATAAGAATCGGATGTCACGAATGCTGGAAGACAGAGATTTGTTTGTGATGCGGCTCAAGGCGGCACGACAGTCTGTTTATGAGGTGAACTTCTTGGTTTCAGGGAAACCTTTATTCATGAGCTTTTGCCTTAAGGATTCTTCAGTGTGGTGGTACATTCTCTGTCTTAAGCTAACATAATCATCATTCAAATAATATTTTAATAGAGATGTCTTGAAATTATTTCCTAGACTTAAGTAGCCATCACTATAAATGGATTTTTTCTGAAGGTGAAAATAGACTGCATTAAACTTGCCTTTTGATATAAACTTTTGTTCTTTGATTCAGAAAGAGAAAAAAAACTAGATCGAAAAGTCCTGCTCTTAGACTCTGATTTAATCATGTTATTTATTTTGTATAAATCCACTGTGTATAGATAATGTGTTTAATACTATACACTGTGTATAGATAATAAAACTTCAATTCAAAGTTTTAACCATTTGACACGCAAGAACTTATTTGGAAATTTGATTTTTAGGTTTGTAGGTTGCTTTTTATGGTTCCACCAGACTTAACCGTGCTTTTGTAACTTACTGCCATTTTGTAGCCCTTGATAATTTGATTCCTTTATTTTGGTGATGATTCAATTACAGGAAAAACTTAAACAGTTTGAAGAGCGATTAGCAGAAGAACGTCATAATCGCTTGGAAGAACGTAAAAGGCAGCGTAAAGAAGAACGAAGGGTAACCTACTACAGAGAAAAAGAAGAGGAAGAGCAGAGGAGGGCAGAGGAAAAGATGCTAAAAGGTGACTATTTAGACTGAGACTGGGGCTGTACGGCAAGGTTGATAATAGATCTCCTCTGTACAGCCTTATTTAGGAAACAGGAATGTGGAACCAAGGCGATTAGCTTCTTCACTGCAGCCAACTAGTTCTCAGGTTCTGACAACCTGACTTAGTTCTCTGCAGTGTGTTACCTGTGAGGGTGTTAATGTCCTCTGCCAGCCTATTTCAACGATTTTGGTGTTCTTTCACAGACTTTGCCCTCGTATTTTTTGTCATTGTAGTCTGTATAGTATTAACATTTATTGAGCAAAACATGCCACATGAAGTTTCTCAAATGATCCTTTTTGTGGCATCGCAGATGCTCAGGTGTTGGGGTGGGATTCTAATATCTTTAATTGTTTTCTTGAATATTTTCTGATATTCAAGTTTAGCTGATTGTAAACTATTTTAAACTTTTTAAAAAGAGTTTTTTCCTACATTATGCTGCCTCTAATACCAGAAAAGTAGACGTATAGCACTGGTGGGAACGTGTGGGTGGGAGTCACACATTATAACCTGATGTGTCGTGCAGAGCGAGAAGAGCGAGAGCGGGCTGAGCGTGCGAAGCGTGAGGAGGAGCTTCGGGAATATCAGGAGCGGGTCAAGAAGTTAGAAGAAGTTGAAAGGAAAAAACGTCAGAGGGAGTTGGAAATTGAAGAAAGGGAGCGTCGTAGAGAGGAGGAGAGGAGACTTGGTGATGACTCACTTTCTAGAAAGGTAAGTACGGACGTCAGTGTTACGTGATGTGTAGTTATCAGCCAGGTCTCTGCACATCAGAGCTGTCTGCGTGTGTCAGTGTCTGGGCTTGGTGTTTTGAATCACATCATTCAGATTTAAGTCTGATGCTGCTTTATCTTTCCAAAGACAGAGGATTCCTAAGGATGATGGGGAGGGGATTAGATTTGTTTTAGCAAGCTGGGATTTTATAGGCTTTAGAGTAGTTGTCAGGAAGAACTAATCCCATGAAATTAAGTATTTGATGAAAAGTAACAGTCATATGGAAGAGGAACTGTTTGGTTCCTTGAAAGGAGTTGCTAAGATCTAAGGGTCCTCAAAGATGAATTTGGGGGACCAGCCAGTATTCAGCATCCCTTGTTAGAAATGCAGTCTCAGGCTCAGAGGCAAATCTTTTGAACCAGAATTTGCATTTTAATTTCCATTCGTGTCCAAAGCGACCAGTGCTTCTGACTTTATCTTGTATAAAGAGGGTATCTGATACCTTCTGGCAGTAGCTTTGTTACCTCCTTAAACCACATTGTTTCAAACCCATCTCTCCTTTCTGTCCCTATGCTCCTGCCTTATTTAATTCAGCTGGTTTCTTTTGCCTGTGTTACTTACAGGTCTTATCCTTGGTTGTCATCTTTTCCCCCAGCCTCAGACCTTCATCTGTACTGTGGCTTGCTTGGTTTTTCATAACACATACTTGATTGTCACCTCTGCTTTCGGTTTCAGACCTTCCTTTGGGTCGTACTCATTGCTTGGAGCCCAACTAAATCAAACACAGCTTAGCAGTCAAGGCCTTTTATGTTTACTTTCGTTTTGCTAGCTTCATCAGTCGCTGTTTCCTTAGTCACTTCTGCTCTAGCTATTCTGAGCTCGTGTTAGCTTTTATTGTGTCTGTGACATCTGCCTGCATGCTCTTTGTTTTTCCTGCCATGTGTCCATGCTGTCCTTTAAATGAAATACTGCTATGTTTTAAGGTTAGCGGTAAGTAGCTGGAGGGTTTATTGCCTGCCACATCTCTGAACCTTTATCTGTGCCACACCTGTATCAAATGCTTCCCTTTACTGGAAGTTCTGCTCCTAGTTACGTAGCCTTCAGTTTGTTTTATAATATATGGATGGATTTTTAGTTTTGTTAGTCTTGTTGGTAATTATTATGAGTGTTCTTTTCCTATTGGGCACTTGGTGTGTGTGTGGTGTGTGTAATTTGCTGCATCCTGTTAATTTAGTTCTTCTGAAGCAGATGAGGTAGACCACCCATGGCTGTGGATTTCGAAGGTTTTTATCAGCTTTTGCAGTTCTGTGTTCATCCTTCGTTGTTGTTTCTGTTTGTTGGCTCCCCCTTCCCTTTCAGTTGGAGAGTGTTCAGTTCTTTCTCTTCGTGTTTACCATGGTAGCTAACTGTGGTGACTGACTAGTTGCTACCATGTAAGGATCCTCAAAGATGAATTTGGGGGACCAGCCAGTATTCAACATCCCTTGTTAGAAGTGCAGTCTCAGGCTTTATTCCTGACATTTGTTTTGGCATTTATGCTTTTCTCTGCTCTTTTACCATCATTCTTTTCAAAGTCTAAACTTACAGTGTGTAGATTTTGAGAACTCTTCCCTTTCTTAAGAACAAACAAAATGTGCAAAACAAACAAAACAAGCACTGCTGTGCTTAGTCGCATCTGACTCTTTGTGACCCCACAGATTGCAGCCTGCCAGGCCCCTCTGTCCATGGGGAGTCCAGGCAAGAACACTAGAGTGGGTTGCCGTGCTCTCCTCCATGCTCTCCCAACCTAGGGGTCAAACCCAGGTCTCCTGAACTGCAGGTGGATTCTTTACCGTCTGAGCCACATCTATATAAAGGCTTTACTTAAATTTATTGCCTCCAATGCATTTAAACAGTGTTTTCTATTTAGAAATCACTTAGTTTTACAGCTGCATTGGCAAGGTGATTTAGTTTAAAATATGTTTACACTGTATCTTTTCCTCTTTGCATATAAGTTTTTTGTTTTGTATATTCTGTATTTTTGGAGAAGGCAATGGCATCCCACTCCAGTACTCTTGCCTGGAAAATCCCATGGACGGAGGAGCCTGGTGGGCTACAGTCCATGGGGTCACTAGGAGTCGGACACGACTGAGCGACTTCACTTTCACTTTCATGCATTGGAGGAGGAAATGGCAACCCACTCCACTGTTCTTGCCTGGAGAATCCCATGGACAGAGGAGCCTGGTGGGCTGCCATCTATGTGGTCACACAGAATCAGACACTGAAGCGACTTAGCAGCAGCATTCTATGTTTTGTTTTTGTGTATGCCTCACAAGAGGTTTTGTTTTTCTCTCATAGTTGCATAACACTTCATTGGTTCAGCCAGTTCAAAATCATCCTTCAGAAGTTGAGAGACCTGTCTATGCTCACTGTCCTGGTACTTAGCAGGAAGAGAGAGGGTTGTTGACAATTATCTTGATCTTTTTAGTTCAGTAGATATTCTGCTGTATTCCTAGGAAGCTCTGAGAAAAGAAGTTCTAATGTTTCATCAAGTCTTTGTTTAGCTGCCTAAGCTTAGGTTTTTACTGTTCACACTTTTGGCATGTGTGCCCCATCAGTCAGGATTCAGTTTACGTAGAGCATATTAAATTGTCTTAACTCAGGAAGATTTTTTTCTCCTTTTCTCTTCTGGCCTTTCAGAGTCCTATTCTTTATCTCTCTTAATGTTTCAGTTATTTTTTTCATCTCTCTGTGCTATAGCAACCAGCTCCCCGAGGTTCCCGCTCAGCTTCCATCACGGTGTTGCTGACGCAGTGCCTCTCCCTTTGCTCAATGCAGGACTCTCGTTGGGGAGATCGAGACACAGAAGGCACTTGGAGAAAAGGGCCTGAAACAGATTCCGAGTGGAGAAGAGGCCCTCCAGAGAAGTAAGTAGAGTTAAGGAGAAGAGACTAATCATAGGTCCCGTTAGTGTCTTATTAGTGTTTTTCTAATTTGGCGTATTTTGTGGGGGTGGGGAAAAGGGAGTCGTGAAGAATTGTATGTGTATCTATTACTGAAATGTTTGTCATGGTTTACTTCAGTGCTGCTATAATTACTGACATGGAATAGATTTCTTGGAAAATACGTGCTTTAGGTTTTTCTTTTATTTTTAATTTCCTAAACTAATGGTATTGAGGTTAGAGTATAGTGAATGGTTTCATAGTATTTTTCTTGTCGTTTTGAAAGCTGGTAGTAATAGATTTAGAAATTGCTAAGGCATTCCTCGGAAAATGAAGATACCTTTTAGAGGCAGTTGTCTGCTTACTGGTTTATTTGTTAACATAAAATTTTGGATTTTGTGTTGTTTTTTTTTAATTGGAACATACTCTTATAGGACTAAGATTAGTGAATTTACACTTTGGAAGTGAGTAAAATCATTGCCAAAGAGATCACGTACTTTCTTAAGAAAGTATACTCTTAAAGGTGTTTGGCTTGTTACTCTGTAGGGAGTGGAGACGTGGAGAAGGGCGGGACGAAGAGAGACCTCACAGAAGAGACGACGACCGACCGAGGCGCCTGGGGGATGATGAAGAGAGAGAGTCCTCTGTTAGACCAGATGATGATCGCATTGCCCGACGTGGCATGGATGACGACAGAGGCCCACGACGTGGTCCTGACGAAGATCGGTTCTCTCGCAGGGGGGCAGACGATGACCGGCCTTCTTGGCGTAGTGCAGACGATGACAGGCCTCCCAGACGAGTTGGTGATGAAGACAGGGGTAGCTGGCGTCACGCGGATGACGACAGACCACCCAGACGGGGACTGGACGAGGACAGAGGAAGCTGGCGCACGGCTGATGAGGACAGAGGACCCAGGCGCGGGCTGGATGAGGACCGGGGGCCGCGCCGAGGAGGTGCAGACGATGAGCGTTCGTCTTGGCGGAATGCTGATGACGATCGTCCTAGGCGGAGCATGGATGATGACCGGGGTCCCAGGCGGGGCTTGGATGATGATCGAGGACCTTGGCGGAATACCGACGATGATAGATTTTCCAGGCGCGGTGCAGATGATGACAGATTTTCCAGGCGCGGTGCAGATGATGACAGGGGGCCTTGGAGAAACATGGATGACGATCGGATCTCAAGACGGGCTGATGACGATCGGATTCCCAGAAGGGGTGATGATTCACGACCTGGTCCTTGGAGACCATTTGTCAAACCAGGTAAAACTGTGGTATTCAAAAACCAAATTGGATGCTTTATATATATTTACAAATGCTACCTGAAATTTTACACCAACTAATCCCCACTATTCTATAGAGAGTAGCAGGTTATTTCAAAGAAAAAACACAGGTCTCAAAGGACAACTTACATTTTGATTGTTAAGTAAGACGTGTTCCTGCTATTTCAGGGCTTTGAGGTTCTTCTTTCTCTGCTCGTCCCTAAGTATCAGTGTTCTTCAGGATCCTTCCTGGACTGGACTCCTTGTAGAAGTAATGAAAAATAAAAACATACTTACTAATCATTTGTCTGTACTCTTGTCAACCATGGCATTATGTTCATGAGAGGAGCCCATTTCCTTTCTTGGTCTTGGGCCTGTTCATCCTTTCATACTTTTTTTTAAAATTTATTCAGCTGTGCTGGGAGAAGGCAACAGCACCCAACTCCAGTACTCTTGCCTGGAAAATCCCATGGATGGAGGAGCCTGGTAGGCTGCAGTGCATGGGGTCGCTAAGAGTCGGACACGACTGAGCGACTTCACTTTCACTTTTCACTTTCCTGCATTGGAGGAGGAAATGGCAACCCACTTCAGTGTTCTTGCCTGGAGAATCCCAGGGACGAGGGAGCCTGGGGGGCTGCCGTCTATGGGATCACACAGGGTCGGACACGACTGAAGCGACTTAGCAGCAGCAGCTGGGACTTAGTTGCCGAGCGCAGGATCTTAGTTTGTGGCATCTGAGTTCTAGTTCTCTGACCAAGGATTGAACCCAGGCTTCCATTGGGAGAGTGGAATTTTTATAGCTGCTGGACTGCCAGGGAACTATCCCCCCTTCTTAATTTTTACTGTTCTCAAGTAACTGTGTACAGGTCTATGCCTTCATTACTGTCTTGGCCAGATGACTTTTCCCCATACCTTCAGACCTGTGTTTCCAACTTTTATGTAACACCTGGTCACTGACACTTCAGATTCAACCTATGAAAACAGAATTCCGCCCTGCCCACACACCACTCCCCGCCTCCCTGAAAAAAAAAAAAACAACCCCACACACTTTTCTCTTCAAGGGCATCACTGTCCATCTCATTGTATAAGATGAGAGTTCTCCTTTACTCTACTCTTTCATCCTCCTCCTCGTATCTTATCAATGACTGATGTCTTTTCAGTAATTTGTTTTAAAAGCAGTTTGAGCACCTGCCTGCCCCTTAGCCTGAGTGGTTTCTGTTGCATACTTGTGTTTCTTCTCACTTCATTCCATTGTGAAATTTTGTGACTTTTGGGTAAGCTTAACTTTGCTGTACTTTATGTAACATGGGGATAATAGCATAGTAGATTCTTACTAATTCGTGATAATTACATTTTTATAAAGTGAGTAAATACTGAACCATTGCTACTAAGGGAAATACTAGGTTGGGTTCCTGTTTTTTCCTGAATCCTCTGGTCAGTTTTTTCCAGCCAGTCAACAAATAACCTTGTTTTAATTTTCTGTTTAAAGATACCTCATTTAATGTATATTATTGATTCATTAGCATTTAACTCCCTGGCCAACAGCACTGTCACTCATTCCTAGAAGAAGCTTATCTAACACCTGTATTTTCTCCCTAAGTCACATCCATTGCCTTTTTGCCTTTGGGAGAATGCTGGGGGTAACTGAAATCACTAAAAAGAAGCACACAAAAAAGTGGAAGTGTGGCACTAAATAGGCCACTCAGAGGCTGCTTGTTTAAAGTAGGAGAGCTGCGGCCAGAAGACAGCATTGCTTGTCGCTCAGCTGAGAACAGGCGCATCAGGCGGCTCAAATGTCACCACTGGGTACGTGCCTGGAGTGACTGGTGAAAGTGCTGGAGTGCTAATTTTGGAATTACAGGTTTTTAGCAAGTAGCAAATTAGCAGGTATGGAATAATCTGCTTATCTCAGAGCTGTGGATAGGATTGAAAGAGCTAATAATAGACAGACGGTTTAGACTAGTGCTGCAGCCCACCAGAATATAAATGGTAGTAATGATAATTGTTGGCCTTGCAGCTATGAGATTTTCATCGAAATAATCTTCCTTTCATTTCCTTTTGTGTGTGCGCCTGTGCATTTGTGTGCACACATTTTTCCTAGATTTGGACATCCCATGGCTAAGTGAGATACTGAGCAGGGCCAAAGGCTTTGTCCTTATTTCATGACCTTATGGTGGTACATGATAGGGGGCAGGATTGTGAAAGGAAAGAGTCTTTTTTGTTAGAAAGGTTTTGATAATGTTGAAAGATACACATGAACTCATAATTGGGGCTCTGTCTCTCAGATCTAGATCCTACTCGTCACCCTTGAAGTTCTCTGCTTAAATGAGTTGTCTTCACTGTCAGAACAGGTTTACAGATTTTTATACTTGAAATCTCTGCATATGGAACATAAAGTTCTTATGTGTTATATGTTAGAAAAACAATAATAGGTAGTCAAAATAGTTGGTTCTGTGCAATGAGGTAAATGCATTTAGTTTTTTTTATTATGTTAGAGTGTCTTAATTAGCCATTACAGTGGTGATGGACTACCATCAAGATTTGTGGTTGCCAATCTGTTTCTTGAGTGAAAACTTTCATTTTGTTTTTTAAAACCTAGGTGGATGGAGAGAGAAAGAAAAAGCCAGAGAAGAGAGTTGGGGTCCACCTCGAGACTCGAGACCATCAGAAGACCGTGAATGGGAGAGGGAAAAAGAGAGAGACCGAGATAATCAAGATCGAGACGAGAACGACAAGGACCCGGAAAGAGAGAGAGACAGAGAGAGGGAGAGAGAGAGAGAGAGAGACAGAGAGAGAGAGAGAGATGATCGAGACGACCGCTTCAGACGGCCAAGGTTTGATACTCTGGTTAAGACTGTGGCCTTACGGTTAAAATTCCTTTAATGTTGTCCTATGCATTCCCAGCTATTCTTGAGAAACATGCTCCCCCCTTTGATATATTTATCTAGTAGAATCATAGATTTTAAAAAATTTAGAGGTCATCTAATTGAAACAGATTCCTCTTTTCAAAGGGGACAGGCAGGCTGGTGCTGTCTGTAGGTTGTGTGGCTCTATGGTGGTGGAACCAGTCCAGGTTCTTCACTGTCCATTACTTTTCCCTGGTGGTTGAGATCTGTTATTGCTTTTAAATTATTAAAAAGCCCCTTTGCTTTTAGTAGTTTTAAGAGTTCTGGCTGTCTTCATCTGGTCGAAGTGGCTTTGTACTAGTCTAATCTAGATCAGCATAAGGATGAAAGTGTCCTGTAGATGTTACGTCCACACAGTAACCAGCTGTCACTTTTGACTATTGAGTGTTTGGAATGGGTAATGACTATTCTGTTGGACAGTGCAGAGCCAGATGTTCTCATTTGACTTCATGCCTGAAGCATCAGTTTGAGGTCAACTCACGACTTTAAAGTTTATTCCTGTTATTTGCTGACCTGGGTATTATATATCCTCTTAAATTTACACATATTGTCTAACGACAGAACTTAACATGTCATTTGAATTGGCTTGCAGGGATGAAGGTGGCTGGAGAAGAGGACCAGCTGAGGAGTCTTCAAGCTGGAGAGATGCAAGTCGTCGTGACGATAGGGACCGCGATGACCGGCGTCGTGAGAGAGATGATCGCCGTGATCTAAGGGACAGACGAGACGACAGGGACCGAAGAGGACCGCCTCTCAGATCAGAGCGTGAGGAAGGTAGAGATGTGCTTTCTGTGTGACCGCTGAACACTGGGGAGCCATAGTTGATGAGGGGATTTACTGTCTCTTTAATTTGTGTGAACACCAAAAATAAGATAGCCAAGTAGATCATTTATTCCATTTAAAGTTCATGGTCTTCACAAAGTTACTGGAGAAGGAAATGGCAACTCATTCCAGTACTCCTGCCTGGGAAATTCCATGGACTGAGGAGCCTGGTAGGCTACAGTCCATGGGGTTGCAGAGTCAGACAGGCCTGAGCAACTTCAGTTTCACTTGCATTTTGTTTAAAATGACCATGGCACTTTTGCCTCAAAAGCTTTTACTATTTATTTGGTTTTACATAGAGGGTATTTTCTTTTATAGTATAACAAAATATATTTTACTTATTTGCTGTTAAGTCTTCAACAGGAGCCAAAAATCTGTAAAAAATTTTTATCCAGCCAGATTTTTGTCACCTTATCCTAAATATTTTAAAAATTAGGACACTTCCCAGGCCAGTGATTTCTTGCTTGCAACTTGGTATTTTTGTCTATTTTAAAGGTTTTTCAGAAATTGTATCAAAATGATAAAAATGTATTTAGCATTTTTTTAATGAAGATTCTCTATCATCTTCAGTACTGGATTTCTGAGTAATTTGACGCATTCCTTTTGCTTCAGTTCTATTTAGTCTGAGCTGATAGAATACAGTATGAATTTATTCTCCTTTTCTTTTAATTAAAGTAAGTTCTTGGAGACGCACTGATGACAGGAAAGATGAGCGGGCAGAAGAGCGGGACACCCCTCGTCGTGTTCCTCCCTCAGCTCTTTCAAGAGATCGAGATCGAGACCGAGACCGAGAAAGGGAAGGTGAGAAAGAGAAGACCTCCTGGAGAGCTGAGAAAGATAGGGAATCTCTTCGTCGTACTAAAAATGAGACTGATGAAGATGGATGGACCACAGTACGACGTTAAGTCTCAAGATAATGGATTCAAACTCGTGTCTTTACATTGGTTTGATCACATTCAAGGATTATTATATTTGTGCTTCAACCAATCTAAATTGGATTCTTTAATGTTTCACCATAACACAAAAAGCATGAACTTGTATTAATCCTATACGATAGATTGATCAGGCACCGCATCCACAGACGGAAAAAAAAACATGCCATGTTTTTGAATTTAAGGTGTTGCATTATTTCGTCAATCATTTGTTTACAAAAAAGAAAAACTAAAAATTTTAAATGAGAATTCTTCAGGTATTGAGGAACACCTATATCTTGGTATAGAACTGATCTTTTTTTCTTTTGATTTTGAAATATCTGGTATGTATTTGGAATGAAGTAAGGTTCTGTTATAGAGAATGTATCTGAAGTCTCTAAAACAGGGAGCTGAAACAGTTCTCACACCATTGAGACATACCTCTAGGTATTTTGAGGTATTTACTAAATTCAGAAGGTTTTTAGGTTTACTCTTAAGTGCAGTAAACGTTACACACATTGGATACAGTGGAGTTTTTGGTAGATTTTACTTGAAAGAAGGTGAGTATAAGCCAACTTGTGGTCATTATTATAATGACGAGAATACTGCTGGAGCGTGAATCCAAAACAGATATAGCTTTTAAATTTTAAAGCATTTGGTAAACTGTGGCTGAGTTTTTTCTGTTGCCAATAGCAAACTGCTTTTCCATTTATGGAGAATTCATGCCTTTCAAGCATTTTAAATATGACAATATTTATAAATGTGTGGTTTGGAGGAATTCTTTAAATTCTTTTTCCTAATTTCCTTTCTCTTCAGAATAGATTCTTTCAATAAGTAATTTGTAGTAATGACTGTGTTGACTTCAATTTTGGAGTGTAGTAGCTATGTTAAAGATGAACTATTTGGTCTTATTGAAGCCAACACAGAACTTGCTGCTGTGTTTTTTCTTCAATGATAAATAAAACACTTACAGAATTTGTTTTAGTGTTGATTTGTGGTTAGAGTTAGTGTTTCATATATAATGTTCAGCTTGCATATTCCTTGAGTTTATTTCACTTGAGGTTTTACCAGTGGTATTCACTTTCTCACTGTTGAGTATCAAAGAAAATAACCTAAATATAACAAAAAGCCAATGTGGCTAGGATGTTTCCACTAAAGTGTCTTCCTCTGTTACTGGATGAATCTCTTAGTTTCCTTGGAAAGTTGTCCTGTCTGTATGGGGGTGTGTGTGTGTGTAAAGTTGCGTTTCCCTGAAAAGTTGTCCTCTCTGTGTGGTGTGTGTGTGATGTACATCTTGAGTTTTCCCCTGAAATTAAAAGCATAATTGATTTCACAGAATGTTAATTGCAAATTTATAGTGGCTCTAGGCACTTAGATTATTTCTGGTGTTTAGTGGTGAGAATTAACTCTTGGTGCAGCCATGAGGCCAGAAGAGGGAGTATTGATGCTTTTTTATAAAAAACTTTACCAAATGCAGCCTTTCCTTTTTGATGTTAATAATGATAGAACTCACTTAAAAAAAACGTTTTTCGTAATTTATATTTCAAACAAGTGAAAGTTTTGTGAGAAGAGGGCCTTTGTAACAAGTGAGAACTTGGGACAGTAACCTGCTCTGTGCAGTTAGTAGAACAAGACACACCTGGGCAATCACATACAGGCCCCAGCAGACATTCATTTGAGCTGATTTGTTTAGATGGCTGTCTGATGGTTAGGTTTCCAGGCTGGTCTGCAAACCCCCGCTTCCTACCCAGACCCTCTCCCAGATGTACTGTTCTCCCGAGTTCTGTGACCTGGGTGATGGAATCCGAGCACAGGGTAAGGGCAGAAGAGTGCAGCTGCTTGTGATCCTACCCAGGGTCTTACAGTCTTGCCCCCTCCCTCAGGGTTTATTCTTCTGCATTTGTAGACAGGGTGTCATCACTATCAGCATGGGTGGGTCTGAGGGTGGAGGCAGCGGCCCAAAGAAGGTTCCACATCCCAGTGGTTGTCCAAAGTGGCTACTGGGGGAGGTTGGCATCTGTATGTGTGACATGGTTTGGCTGGATACCGACTTAAGATTTTGTAAGTCTAACTAGAATATACTGGAAATTAATGGAAGGACTGTTGTAGCTAAGAACAGATTAGAAAATTAGGACTAACACTGAAATGTTTCTTTGGAGTATATGTTCATTTGTGGCACGATTTTAAAATGTAAGGCAGTCTGTGGCTGCACAGTTGGTAAAAGCTCTTTTGAGGAGTCCATACATCTTTTCCCAAAAATATGCAGTCTTATGAAAATAAGTACTTTGTCACTATTTTATATACTTTCTAGACTTCAAAAAATTGGATTTCCTTTTATCTTAAATTTAGCTTTTCAAGTGCTTAAAACATGTTTCAGATTGAGAGTTGCTTTTAAATGTGTTAGAGCCTGTTTAGTAAACGTTTCATAAGAGAGTTCTACAGAACTACTGACATTCTCCGTTATGCTTTACAATACTAGAAGCTAAAGTTAGCTGGAAAACAGGCAAATGGCTGATGGGGGTTGCTGCTGATGGGTAAGTCACCTGCCTAGTCCTTCCTGTCTGGAGAATGCACTCATCTGTTAATAGTGACTCTTGAAACAGGAGAATTAAAGCAGTGGCAAGAGGTGACAGGAATTCATATGACCAAAACAATCCAGAAAGCAAAACTATTTTAAATTGGTATGTTTTCTAGCAAGACTGAAGAGAAGTTAATGCATGCTTTTGAGTTTAGGTATATTCATGTCTCAAGTTTTCTCATTTGGAGCTATACTAACAGGTTTTTTTTTCTTGACCAAGAAATGAATGGTTTGCCTGTGTTTACCGTGTCCCCCGCCCCCGGACCAAAAAAAGCTCAGCTATTTCAGCTATCATGGCAGCTTCTTAGACTTTAAAAGAAGTGTTCAAATCAAGCAAATTTGCTGTGGAGGGAGATAGTCGTTTAATATTAAGGCAGCCTAATTTTTAATAACCTAGCTAAGCTCTCCTGGAACCTCAAGACCAAATCTGTTGCTGTTATTTTCAGATAGTGATTTTGTACATTTTAGATGACTTCATGTTAATTCATTTCCATTTTTGCCTTCTGTGTCTGTTCTGATGGTACATACAGTGTGGTATGCACTGTGGTGGACTTGAAAATGAAGATGGGAGGTTAAAAGTAGAAGTCAAGCACCTTTGCCCAAGATCAATCTTCCCCATGAAAATAACTGGTGGGATTCCAGAAGGGTTGTCTTCTAATGAGAATGGCAACACAATAGAGGGAGGCTGTGTTCCTTGTCTTATCCCCCTACCCCCAGTCAGTTCCTTTAATTGGTTCTTATAACTGTTTGAGGACTTCTGTGATGGTTTAAAACTGACACAGTCTAGAGTGGAACCTTCCTGAACACCAGTTGTTCCATTAACCTTCCAGAGCTCAAAGGATTCCATCTTACATTTAGTCTGAGAGGCAATAGCTGGAATGAGATTTCCACTATTTAGAGACCCTGAAATGGAGCAATTCAGAGTGAATGAATTACTGCACCCGTTTGATCTTAAGTATGACATATTTTTGAAGAACTGGAATAGGAAGGGGCATAAAGAAAAACCCAAGTAGTAGAATTAAAGGCAAGGTTAATGAATTCATATACTGTTACTGTATAAATACACATTTTTTTTTAAACAGCACCATTTTCAAGTGTATACACAATATGATTATAACTTGGCACTATTTTTAAAGGGGGAAAACGGTAGTTGCTCGTTCACTAATAAAAAGATCTGGTACATGAGCTGTATTCTACCTGCTACCTACAAATTGTACATTTTATACAAATCAGCTAGGACAAAAACAAGCCACAAGGAGGGAACACCCATCCAAACTAACACTGTAAAGTATACAAAGTCTTCACTTAATGATGCTACCACGCAGGGCTTCACCTGGAATTATAACTGGGTAAGGACAACAGAAATATAACTTGTTTCAAACAATAAAATAGTCATTTTGCTGACACTCCATAAAATCGCCAGTTTTAAGTTCAGTTGAGAGGCTTTTAAAAAAATATTCTAGACCTAGTAAAGTGCCTCCATTCATAAAATTAAACATCCAAGATTAGACTGAGACAATTTCATACTGATGCGCATCTAAAATAGGTCGACGTATAAATAAACCACAGCGCCTCTAAGTTGCCACATTTCAGTTAGTGGAATACCCAGCCTTCACCGTCTGGATGTGCACAAACTAGAAACATTAATCAAGATTTTAACGTCTAGTCTCAACCGCTCTTCGACAGGAAAATATTCAGTACCATCGGCTTCCTCTGGAAAAACCAAGACGAGCTCCACACTCCCCGGCAGCGAGGAAGAGATGGTGCGCAGACCAAACACGAGAGTGGGCGGGCGGCTACCCTAGTGGCATCAGGTGGCAGCAGCAGACCGGGGTCCGGGCCCTTAGCGCAGCTTCTTGCAGGGCAGACTGTCCCGGGTGCTGCGCGGCGGCGGGCGGGCTGCAGGCGGAGGCGGCACTTTGGAAAGCGGGCAGTACTTGATGGTGTGCGCGTTGTCGCCGCTGGCACCGCACAGGGGACACGTGTACCGGCGCAGCACGGGGCACAGCACCCGCCCGTCGGGTCCTTTCAGGATGTGGGTGGTGTAGAGCGCCACCGCCTCCTTGTTGTTTCGGCAAAACACGCACACCTGCAGCTCGGGCTTGAGCAGCCGAGCGGCGGCCGCCCCGGAGGCGGCGTGCAGCTTGGGCTCGGAAGCCCACGCCGAGGCCCGCTCCTCTCGCGGCGCTGTTTCGGCGGTGGCCGCGGCGGCGGCGGCGGCGGGTGCGCAGCCCAGAAGCACGGCGGCGGCGCGACCAGCGAACGGGCTCAGCTCAGCGAAACGCTCCTCCAGCAGCCCGGCCTCGGCAGGGTCCGCGCACAGCTCCAGCGCGCGCAGCTCCAGCGCGCCCCCCAGGTAGCGGCTCCGGGACCCCGGATCGTCGCTGTCGTCGTCGTCGTCCTCGTCGTAGTCGGGCGGCCCCAGCGCGGGCCCCAGTGCCCCGGGGCCAGCCCCCGCGTGGGGGGAGCAGCACGACGAGGAGGAAGAAGAGGGCGGGGAGCCGTCCCCGCCGCGGGCGCAGCCGAAGCGCGGCTCGCCGTCCACCGCCTTGGTGATGAGCGTGGCGAGTCCCAGATAGTCGTTCCACGAGCTGAAGGGCTGAGGGTGTGCCGGGCCCTGGGTGCTCACGTAGCGGGCGCTGGGCACGAGCGCCATGGGCGGGGGGGCCGCGGCGGGGCGAGCGGGGCGCCCAGGGGAAAGCCTCCATGGGCGGGTTGCGGGCCGCGCGCGCCGCCTCCCCGCCGCCGGCGCGGGCCGGACAGAAGGGACGAGCCGAGCCTGCCCGCCGGCCTGCCTCGGGGTGGGGCTGCCTCGCCGCCTTTTATCGGGCCCCGCTCCTCCCCGCCCCGCGGCCTCTCCGCCGCGGCCCTGCCCACTGCCCTCCCCCGCCCGGGCCACCTCGCCCGCGCCCGGGACAGAGGCGGAGCGGAGGCGGACGCGCGGGGGGGCGGGCGGGCGGGCAGTGAGCGCGCGCTGCTCCGGCCCGCTAGGTTCCTGCAACCCACGCGCTGCTCCCGCCTCGCCAGCTGCAGGGCAGCTTTCATTCTGGGAGGGGGCGGACAGGCGCCGCCTCGGGCCGCTGCGCTAATTGGCTGCTGACCAGAGCCCCCCTGCGCCACGGGGGCCGCTCCGGACGCTGATTGGTGAATCCGGGGGAGGGGGCGTGCCCTACCTCGCAGCTGGGAGGGGAGGGGGATGTAGGGGAGGGGCGGCTGCTAGGGCCCGCCATGGCCTGAGCTCTGTTCCCCTGGTTTGGAACAGGTGACCAGTCCTGGATCTCCCTCAGCCTGGGGGTGAGACCCACCTCCCAAGCTTTTAGTGCCCTGGGCCAGCCTTCTGCTTTCTGAGAAACCCCTTCTCTCCTTTCTCCTCATCAACATCAGCAAGGAAAGATGTGGGGAGGCAAATCTTGGTGCGAGCTAACGATGCAGTTTTTTAAGTGGGAGCCGCCCAGCAATCAAGTAACTTCCTTTTGCACAGCGTTTTGGAGAGCTTTCAACTGGGTGGAATCCTCGCACAAACCTCAGAAAGCTTCAGAGAGGTTTTGGTTCTTACCTCGTAAGTAGTGGAAGGACACATAGCTTTCCCACAGCGGTACCGTAGCACCTCCCAACAGGTGTTCCGAGTGGCCAGTGACAGACAGGTAGTGGTGAGGGCCTTAGGACAGTGATCAGTGTGTGTGTTTCTAAGTGTGTGTGTAGCTCCTCACTCCCCCCTCCCCCTGGGGTGGGGGGGACCGTATTGAAATATGAGGTGTTTGTGCAACTGAAATAACAAAGCGTATTCAGGGGCCACTTCAGCGGCACAGTTTAATACTTTGAAATGAATACTGTGCTTTTGTAAAAACGGTGGAAAATAAATCAGAAGACTTTAGATGGCTACGAGATGGCCATGCCCTTCCCAGGAGAAGGAGCAACACGGTTTTTTAAAATATGGAAAGTAGGAAAAGTATTAGGTAGGGGGAGGGTTCCTATAGGGTGCTGAGGGGCGGGGACAATGCCTCTTCTAAGCTGGCAGGCAGGGTTTTCCTTCCTCTCTCTGGAGGAGCTCTGTCTGTTGGAACAAGGGTTGGGAGACTCGTGTTGCAGCTGTCATTGTGGGGCTGGGTATGTCCCGGCAGGTTTAGAGTGGCCCCGTAGAGATGCCCAGAACCTGGTGCTGGCTCGGGTTAACAGTAGAATGAATGAGTGAGTCTGAACGTTCGCAGTGAAGGGGATCTTTGGGATCATTCAGTCCGATCTTACTTTACAGATGAAGAAAATGAGACCCAGAGAAGAGAAGGCTTCTTTAGGCCACACAGTGAATTTGTCACTGCCAGAGTGAGGACTCAGGCCTTTTCATGACTGGCTTGGTGACCTTCCCTTAACACCGTGAATCTGGAAGCTATTTCAGACTTTGAGTCTGTCTGTGTGTGCATCAGCAGAAATCAAGTATAGCACATGGGGGTACGGAGGAAGAGAAGCAAGGTGGGGCCTTGTGCCTTTGGTGTGGGCCCCTGCCCTCAGGCATGATTCAGGGACCACGCAGCAGGGACAGGGAAGGTCTTGAGGCAGTAACGTGATGCTTGTCCTGGCCACCTGTCTACATGCCAGGGTGGAAGGTATATTTTTCAGCCTCTTCCTCACCTCCTACTCCCTGACAGTTGATTTAAGTCCCCAAACCAGGCAGTGATATTCAGCACTTGCCAAGCCAGTTCCTTTTCCAAGTTTGTGTTGGCACTCAAGTTGAAAAGCTATTCCTTTATTTCCTCCTGTCTCCCACCAAAAATAAATAAAAGGGCCTGGCTGGCGTGGGGCTCCTGCAGAAGCATGGTGGGTTTGCTGACACTAAACTTACCACGAGAACGCTGGCCCCCAGAGTGGTATGAAGAGTATTATTCTATAAATGGAAAATTCCACTCTGTTCTTGCAGCCCTGCAGCCTGCGTACTTTCAAGGTATGCGGGCTTTTCAAGCTCTGAAGACTGTGAGCTACTATTCTGAGAAAAACCTCTGCGAGCAAAGTTTAAAGCCACCAGCGGCTGGGGCCAGCCCTTCTTGGTCCGACCAGAGAGAATGACAACTAGGAGAGGCTTTCTTTCCTCTCATGTGGATTTTTAGCCCTTGTGGATTTGCAGGGAAATAAGCGCTTTTAAGTGAACTTGAATGGGAACAAATGCCTCGATGGTTAGCTGCGGGGTGGGTGGGTTGTGGTAATTGTGAAGCAGATGTCCTGGGAGAGCTGGAGGGGTGCGTGCTGGGGCCCTGGCTCCATGCTGTTTCCCTAGGCTACTCACCTCATCTGCTGTCAGCCTTGCCCAGAGTAGGTGTTTTGCCCTGAAAGAGTGTCTGGAAGTGGAGGTCAAGGGCACGAAGTCTTTATTATTATTTTTTTTTTTTTGGCAGGGGAGGGGGTACATGCTGCACCTCAGTATACTGTCAAGTAACCCCAGAAAGTCTAGAGTGCGTGCCTGCCTCAGCTCTTGGCTCAATCAGCTGTTACTTTTGTCACTAAGCGCAGACCTCAGATGAGCTCTCTAGCTCTCTTTGAGGCTCTTTAGCCGACTTCTGAGATGTGCTTAGTACCTCTGTTGGATGAAGTCTGACTGCCTTTGGTTCCGCTTCCAGAAGTCCGAACTGAAACGGACAGAAAAGCCTGAGTGTGAAAGTTTCTTTGAGGGACACCTTCAGGTGGTTGGGGGCAGGAAGACAGAGCAGGAGGAGCCTCATCTCAGAGCTTAGACAGTATATCTTCCGTTTCTTCTGGAATGGGGCCTGCGTGCCACAGGCAGGGCAGGGCAGGGGTGAGTTATGAGATGCTTGGGCTCTGGGTGTCCACGTCTCCACGTGGCCCCCAGGCCCCATCCTGGGCTGTTGCCTTTGCTGGCAGCAGAACTGAACCAGGAGAGGAACACACAGACCTCGGGCGTCTTGAGGCTCTTCAGAAACATGAGGTCAGCCCCAGGGAATGAGGCAGCTTGGCGGGGGTCCAGGCGGCTACAGAGATGCTGTTTGTCAGGCTCTGGGTTCCCGTGGCCTGCCTGCCAAGCTCCTGTGAAGGGCAGGAAGTGCTCTGACTGCCCCAGCCCCACACGGCCCTGGGGCCTGGAGGCGCATTTGGGCGCATCAGGGGTTCACTTCTGTTAACGGTCTTGACTTTGTCCACATCATGCCTCTGGTCAAGCTCAGAGTGCCCTTTGGGGCTTAGGGTCAGCCACAGTTGGTGAAGAAGCCCCATGGTGATGTGGCTGGAGCTGGCTGGGCCAGCAGTTGGGATTTTACCTGGGTCCTTCTGCAAAGTCTTGAGTGGCCTTGGATGAGGGACCACTCTGGGCTCCAGTTTCTTCCTCCGTCAATGAAGGGGCTCTATGTAGAGGGACAGCCATGTTCTCCTCCCTGCTTTCTTAGTTTTATGAAGTCTCTCCTCTGAACCTGGCAAGGTGAGCCATGAAAGGTGTAAGGCAGCAGAGACAGCCCCTGTTCCTTGATATTTTTAGGAGAGGGCTGGTAACCCACGTCTAGTGCCTGAAATATAAGGGGGGTGTCTGTTAGGGAGGCTCTGGAAGAGAGTTTGCTCCTTTCTTCAGAAAAATACAAAACAAAACCAGGAACCTCACCTTCTTCCAGTCACTGGCAGGTTTAAAATCTGAGGCAGCCCAGAGGTGACAAAGCTAAGTCTTCAGGATAAGAAGCTGGTACACTGATGGCTGCCTGGAAAAGTTATTTAGAAAAATGAAGCCTCGGTGACATTTCTGTTGCTGTCCTGTGACTTGTTACACAAGATAATTAAGCATCTTTATTGTTTCAGCCACTGCAAGTCAGGTATTGCTTGCAGCTGAATTCAGTCTAATTGAGACGTGCTGTGCTCAGACACTCAGTTGTGTCCGACTCTTTGTGACCCTGTCGTATGTAGCCCACCAATCCCCTCTGTGCACCGGATTTTCCAGGCCAGAACACTGCAGTGAGTAGCCATTTCCTCCTCCAGGGGATCTTCCCTACCCAGGGATCAAACCTGCATCTCCTGCATCGGCAGGCGGATTCTTTACCACTAGCACCACCTGGGAAGCCCAACTGAGATATAGTAATATAAAAAAAGCATTTGGCAATTCTGTCAAGATGTGTGTGTGTGTGTGTGTGTGTGTGTGTGTGTGTGTGTGTGTGTGTGTGTGTGTACGTACGGGGGACGGAAGGAAATCCAGAGGACTGAGAACAGGAGCTTTGTGGGGCTCTTCTCTTACCCAGCCTGCCTTGCACTGAGGCCTCCCAGCTGATGTTAGTATTGATAACACCATGACCATCAGACCAGGTGCTTCCTAGCATCGTCTCAGTACCACTTACATAACTGCTGCACGAGGGCTGGCTGGGATTGCCCTCGTGTTATCCGTGAGTTGAGGCTGAGCTCACATGTCAACCTGTGTCCCTCTCCAAAACTGGGCTGTGCTTCCTTGGGTTCACCTGGTCATCCTCTGGCCCTGGCACTTCAGGGCACAGCTAGGGGAGGCTGGCCAGGAGCCAGGCGGGGGCTGAGGGAGGCTGAAGGGGACATTCAAGGCCAAACTGGGCCCATCCATCGTGTCAGAGATTGTTCCCTACCAAAATCGATTTTGTTCAAAAGTGGTGTGGATTTTTCTATTTATCCAGTAGTGGGTACTTTGGTTCAACGAGTAGTCCTTTCTGTTTGTAACACTCCCTCCACCTCCTGGCCAGTATGGTTCCAATTTTGTTTAAAGCAAGTTATGCCTGGAAGCTGAGGGCCTGAAGGGCAGATGTCCCTGGGCTGATGGTGCTGATAATAACAGCAATAACAACAGCTGGCGCATCCAGAGCCCTCACAGGCTCATAGTTTTTTTTTTTTTTTTTTACCATGCCATGCAGCAGGCAGGATTCCCAACCAGGGATTGAAACCATGCTCCCTGCACTGGGAGTTCGGAGTCTGAACAACTAGACCACCAGGGAAGTCCCAAGCTTGTAGTTTCTTAAATTCTTCCAACAGTCCTATAATCATATCCTTTTCACAGAAAAGAAAACAAGGTTTGGGGAGGCTTAAAAAGTGTGCCCAGGGCTTCCCTGGTGGCTTGGTGGTAAAGGATCTGCCTGCCGATGCAGGAGACATGGGTTTGATTCCTGGTCCAGGAGGATCCCACACGCCATGAAGCAGCTAAGCCCGTGCACCAGGACAATTAAGCCTGCGCTCTAGAGCCCTGGCAGAGAAGGGAATGGCATCCCACTCCAGTACTCTTGCCTGGAAAATCCCATGGATGGGGGAGCCTGGTGGGCTGCAGTCCATGGGGTGGCTAGAGTCGGACACGACTGAGTAACTTCACTTTCACTTTTCACATTCATGCATTGGAGAAGGAAATGGCAACCCACTCCTGTGTTCTTGCCTGGAGAATCCCAGGGACGGGGGAGCCTGGTGGGCTGCCCTCTATGGGGTCGCACAGAGTCGGACATGACTGAAGTGACTTAGCAGCAGCAGCAGCAGCAGCAGCTAGAGCCCTGGAGCCGCAACTACTGAAGCTTTGTGCCCTCTGGAGCCTGTGCTCTGGAACAAGAGAAACCACTGCCATGAGAAGCCTGCGCACCACAGCTAGAGAAAGTTCGCACACAGCAGCAAAGACCCAACACAGCACCTCCTACCCCCCAAAAAAGTGTGTCCAGCATCTCTAGGTGGGTAGTGCATGGCTTTCTCCAAGGCCTGAGCTGGGAGCTACCCTGCTTCCTCGACCATCTCCTGGCCTGTGGATATTGAGTTAAAATTCCCCACTTCCTGTCTTCCTACCTCCTGACCTTCTTTCTAACTGGGACTGTCTGCTCTCTTTGCTCATATTCAGCCCTGCTGTCTGCAAGGGGAGAGGCGCAAAGGCTAGGGCCCCTGAGTGGTAGAGTTAGACATAAAATGGTTTACTATGAGGGCAAGGTTGTTCTCCAGTGGGCCTGCGGGATGGGGCGGGGGCAGCCTGCCCAGCAGGGCTGCTCTGTATGGTTCTGCAGGTTGTGCAGCGTGCAAGGGCTTCCCATCTCAGGGAGTGTCTTGTGCTTCCCAGACGTGGTAATATTGATATATGTAGGAGTACATCCATGATAGTTTTCTGGCAAATTGAGAGTAAAGTCTCTTTCTAATGAAATGAGTATATGATGACAATATTCTGACTTTGGGGAAAGCCCTGTGGAAGAAATGCCTTTTCCTAATTTGCCCAAAGCTTTGACTCTGACCAGAAGTGTGAAATGCTAAGATTCTTGAAAGCAGCCCTCAGTTCGCCATAAGCTACATGCCTGTGGGCTTTGTAAAGCTTCAGGTGTTAGTGTCTTTCTAATTGAGCTGATCAGGCAGGTGCTGGCCTCAGTTCTGCCCCAGTAGTGGTGGTGGACCAGAAGCTCCATTGGGGTTAACATTTTGAAGATTGCTCATTTTAGACACCTTCTCTCCACCTTAACCTGCCTTATGCTAGCGATTCCCTAGCTGTCTCGAGTTCTCTAGGTCTTCTTGTGCCCCGACAGTGCCTGTCCTGGGGCTTCTATGGCTTAGGAACCAGAAGGCAGGATGGTGGCCCAGGCTGGTACAAATTGAGTGGCTTTAAGCAAGTGATTGCCCCTCGCTGGGCCTCAGTTTTCTCTCATTTAAAATAATGAGGTGGTCCGGTAGTTAAGACTCCGCGCTTCCAATGCAGGGGGTTCAATCTCTGGTCAGGCAACTAAAATGCCACATGCCAGGTGGTGTGGCCAAAAAAACAAACCCAAACACACCACAGAAAACAGACAAAAAACTGTGGACAAATTCTACCTCAATAAAGTTGTTAAAAAAAAAAACCTAGGGACAGGATATAAACTCAAGATTAAAAAAAAAAAAATTAGGTGGCCTAAGTGATTTCTTAGACTTTTACAGTTCTCAGATTTATTGGTTCACCATCAAGGCCTTGGGCTGAATGTGAATAAGACAGACTTCTGAGCTCATACTCTGATGGGGTGGGCAGACGGACGATGATACTTTGGAAGAAGGCATAATAGCTTCCTATTGCAGCTGTAACAAATGATCACCAACATAGTGGTTTAAAACAGTACAGACTTGTTTTCTTACCATTCTGGTGGTGAGACATCTGAAATGGATCTCAGGGCTAAAGTCAAGTTGTCTACAGGGCTGTGTTCTTTTCTGGAGAATCTAGGGGAGAAGCTGTTGCCTTTTCCGGTTTCCCGAGGCTGCCTGCATCCCTTTCGCTGTTGTCCCCTTCCTTCTTTAAAGCCAGCAACAGCAGATTATTTCCATGCTGCCATCGCTCTTTTTTTTTTTTTTTTTTGGTCTGCCTTCCTCTTCCACTTCTCAGGACCCTTGTGATTACATTGGGCCCATGTGATAATCCAGGATCATCTCCCTATTTGAAAAGTTATGACCAACCTAGACAGCATATTAAAAAGCAGAGACATTACTTTGCCAACAAAGGTCTGGCTAGTAAAAGCTATGGTTTTTCCAGTAGTCATATATGGATGTGAGAGTTGGACTATAAGGAAAGCTGAGTGCCGAAGAATTGATGCTTTTGAACTGTGGTGTTGGAGAAGACTCTTGAGAGTCCCTTGAACTGCAAGGAGATCAACCAGTCCATCCTAAAAGAAATCAGTCAGTCCTGAATATTCATTGGAAGGACTGATGCTAAAGCTGAAACTCCAAAACTCTGGCCACCTGGTGCGAAGAACTGACTCATTTGAAAAGACCCTGATGCTGGGAAAGATAGAAAGTGGGAGGAGAAGGGGACAACAGAGGATGAGATGACTGGATTACATCACTGACTCAATGGGCATGAGTTTGAGTGAACTCTGGGGGTTGGTGATGGACAGGGAGGCCTGGTGTGCTGCAGTCCATGGGGTCGCAAAGGGTCGGACACAACTGAGTGACTGAACTGAACTGAATTAGCAATCTAATCTAATGATGATCTAATTAGATCTAAACGAGATCTAATTAGCAATCTTAATTCCACCTGAAACCTTAATTCCTCTTGTCATGGAAAGTAGCATAGTCCTTCGGGTTTGGAAATTATGATGTGGGCATCTTTGGTTGGGGGCATTATTCTGCCTCCCACATGAGGAGTACAGAGGACTGTGGGACCCCTTAGCAAGGGGCATCCAACCAACACACATGGGTCCCAGGACCTTTGCATGTCCAGAAGTCAACAGGGCTGGTGAACTGAGGTTTCCTTTGCCAGTCAGGACCTGACAGAGTACAGGGGACTCTGTGGGGTGGAGGAGCCTGTGTGTGTGTGTGCATGTGTCCCTCAGGCAGATGGAAAGTAATTGCCGAGGGTCTGAGTTGCAAGAAGGGATGGTGAGCGAAGGAAGTGGTGTATTAAAATCATTAAAAATAAGGATTATGATGATATTATTTAATTTGTGGTCAAAATAAACAGCCAATTTCAATAGAAATACCAGGCAACAGCAGCTTGTACATCATGGGGGAATGACTGCAGTAAAGCACTCTAACATCCTGTGCTCTGATTCCAACACCCAGGAGAGTAAAGATACTAACTCTAAAAATTTTCACTTAGGGAAAATGTTAAGCATTACAAAAGTAAAGGTCCCAGGGTAAAGAATCCCAACTGACCTTTTCCTTAATCCATGGCGACTCTCATTTTATCTATCGCCCCCACACCTGTTTTTCACTCCATTCCCACACTGCGGATCATTGTTAAGTTATGAACATTGATAATAATTTTGATAGTTTATGTATGTGTGTTAAAATATGTTGAGCACCACTGGTAAAGGAAAATAGGGGCCATATATAGTAGATGTAAAGAAGTGGAGTGAAGAAAAAATAAATCTTACAAAAGAAAGCATGATCAAAGTGAAAGTCATGAAAATGGTAGAAGAAATTAGTTGTATGGCAGAGACTAACACAACATTGCAAAGCAATTATCCTACAATTAATATAAATTAAAAAATAATGATAGGAGATAATTTGAAAAGATTGATACAGAAAAGTGAAGGAATGAATGAAATAGAAAACAAAATGTGACAGATGATCCATGGAACCAAAAAGCTTGTTCTTAATAAAAAACAAAATTAACTTATTTGGCAGGATGTATTTCTTAAAAAAAAAATGACACAAAGTGAAAATTTTTGTGACCAGCTGCTTCTTAAATTTGAAAATGTATAGGAAATTGAAAAATTGCTGAAAGCAAAAACTCAAGAGTTTAAAAACCACAGTAGTCCTCTAACATTGTGTAAACTGAACCAGAGTTAAAGGTATCATAATAGGGACTTCTCTGGCTGTCCAGTGGTTAAAACTCCAAACTTCTGTTTCAGGGGGCCCCAGTTCAATCCCTGGTGGGGGAAGTCCTGAATGCCACATACTCTGGCCACCTAAAAAAAATTGTCACAAAGAAAATGCCAGATCCAGATGACTTTAAAGAGAAGTTCTATCATTCAAGGAATAATTTCAATCCTATGCAAACTGTTCTAGACGTTAGCTAAAGAAGAACCCTTTTCTAATTAATTTTATAAGACTAGTATAGCCTGATATAAAAATAACAAGTATAAGAAGGGAAAATTACAAGCTAAGCTCAGTAAAGATACATGCAAAAATCTGAAAATATCAGCAAATCAAATTCAGCAATGAAGGGGAAAACAAAGATAATTTATCAGTTCTAATGCAGATAGACCTATAGAATGAAATATTGGTTTAATAAAGAAATCAGTTAATGTAATTCACCATATTAACATAGTAAAAGAATGAAAAAAAATCATCTCAATAAAAAGCATTTGATAAAATTCACATCAGATCAGATCAGTCGCTCAGTCGTGTCCGACTCTTTGCGACCCCATGAACCGCAGCACGCCAGGCCTCCCTGTCCATCACCAGCTCCCGGAGGTCACTCAGACTCGCATCCATCGAGTCAGTGATGCCATCCAGCCATCTCATCCTCTGTCGTCCCCTTCTCCTCCTGCCCTCAATCCCTCCCAGCCTCAGAGTCTTCTCCAATGAGTCAACTCTTCGCATGAGGTGGCCAAAATACTGGAGTTTCAGCTTTAGCATCATTCCTTCTAAAGAAATTCCAGGATTGATCTCCTTCAGAATGGACTGGTTGGATCTTCTTGCAGTCCAAGGGACTCTCAAGAGTCTTCTCCAACACCACAGTTCAAAAGCATCAATTCTTCGGCGCTCAGCCTTCTTCACAGTCCAGCTCTCACATCCATACATGACCACAGGAAAGACCATAGCCTTGACTAGGCGAACCTTTGTTGGTAAAGTAATGTCTCTGCTTTTGAATATGCTATCTAGGTTGGTCATAACTTTCCTTCCAAGGAGTAAGCGTCTTTTAATTTCATGGCTGCAGTCACCATCTGCAGTGATTTTGGAGCCCAGAAAAACAAAGTCTGACACTGTTTCCACTGTTTCCCCATCTATTTCCCATGCAGTGATGGGACCAGATGCCATGATCTTCGTTTTCTGAATGTTGAGCTTTAAGCCAACCTTTTCACTCTCCACTTTCACTTTCATCAAGAGGCTTTTAGCCCCTCTTCACTTTCTGCCATAAGGGTGGTGTCATCTGCATATCTGAGGTTATTGATATTTCTCCCAGCAATCTTGATTCCAGCTTGTGTTTCTTCCAGTCCAGCATTTCTCATGATGTACTCTGCATATAAGTTAAATAAACATGGTGACAATATACAGCCTTGACGTACTCCTTTTCCTATTTGGAACCAGTCTGTTGTTCCATGACCAGTTCTAACTGTTGCTTCCTGACCTGCATACAGATTTCTTAAGAGGCAGATCAGGTGGTCTGGTATTCCCATCTCTTTCAGAATTTTCCATAGTTTATTGTGATCCACACAGTCAAAGGCTTTGGCATAGTCAATAAAGCAGAAATAGATGTTTTTCTGGAACTCTCTTGCTTTTTCCATGATCCAGCGGATGTTGGCAATTTGATCTCTGGTTCCTCTGCCTTTTCTAAAACCAGCTTGAACGTCAGGAAGTTCATGGTTCACATATTGCTGAAGCCTGGCTTGGAGAATTTTGAGCATTACTTTACTAGCGTGTGAGATGAGTGCAATTGTTCGGTAGTTTGAGCACTCCTTGGCATTGCCTTTCTTTGGGATTGGGATGAAAACTGACCTTTTCCAATCTTGTGGCCACTGCTGAGTTTTCCAAATTTGCTGGCATATTGAGTGTAGCACATTCAAGCATCATCATTCAGGATTTGGAATAGCTCCACTGGAATTCCATCACCTCCACTAGCTTTGTTCGTAGTGATGCTTTCTAAGGCCCATTTGACTTCACATTCCAAGATGTCTGGCTCTAGGTCAGTGATCACATCATCATGATTATCTGGGTCTTGAAGCTCTTTTTTGTACAGTTCTTCTGTGTATTCAAAATTCACATAGAGTGATGATAAAAATTTTTGTAAAATTAGAAAAAGATTTCCTTAACTGATAAAGCATGTCTATAAAACCCTATAGTGAACATTATAATTAACACTTCTATTCAGTATTGTACTGGAGGTCTCAGAGGTCCTAGCCAGTGCAGGTTGGCAAAAAAGTAGAATTATGAGGATCAGGAAGGAATAAACAAAACTGCCATTATTTACAGGTCACATTTTCTTTGTAGAAAATATAAGAGAAGTTTGCTAGTCTGGTTAGATCCCATATGCCATGGGGGAACTGCTAAGCCTATGCTCCACAGAAAGAGAAGCCCCCGCAATGAGAGGCCCACATACTGCAACTAGAGAAAGACTATGCAAAGCAATGAACACCCAGTGCAGTCAAAAAATTAAAAAAATTATATTTGGAGAATTTAGCATATCTTTTCCAGAATCAAGCAAACAAAAATAATCGGAGGTACAGTCTGAACCATACAAATAATATGCTTGAGCATTAGCTATCTATAGAGCATTATACTCAACAGAGAACACATTCTTTACACGTGGGACAGTTATCAAAATAGAACAATTACTGACCATGTAGGAAGCCTCAGTAAATTCTCAGGGGTCATATCATATTTCTGCCATGTTGTAATAAATACAAATTCTAAAAAAAATCCTGTACATTTGGAAATGTAATAATGTATTATACTTAAAATTTACAATGAACTTTTAGAAGAAATAACAGAGTTAATAAGTTTCCTGAATACAAAATCAATGTATACTGGGAAGATCCCCTGTAGAAAGGAAAGGCAACCCACTCCAGTATTCTTGCCTGGAGAATTCCATGAACAGAGGAGTCTGGTGGGCTACAGTCCATGGGTCACAAAGTCTCGGATATGACCAAGCAATTAACACTTTTCATGCTTTTCAATATACCAACAAAGTGTTTGCTGTTGGTATATTGCCAACAACATAAATGATAAATGTTACTTAAGCTAGCACTAAGAAATCGCCCTACAAAGAAAAATACCAGATCCAGATGACTTTATAGGTAAGTTCTCCTATTTGAGGAAAAATAATTCTAATAATAAAATATGTACATGATCTCTATGGAAACAATTGTAAATTTTATTTGAAAGACATTAAAGGAAACCTAAATAGGAGAGATATATTGTTTGTGTAAAACTCACTATTGTAAGTTGTTAGTTCTTCCAAATTCATCTATAGATTCAATGCACATCCAATCAAAATCCTGACTTTGTATGTGTGCACATGTGGGTCAGACTTGACAAGATGACTTTAAAACTTGTATGGAAAAACAAAGATCAAGAAAGATAATGCACTCTTGAAGGAAAACAGGGCTGGATGGTAGGAGTAAGAGCTTGCCTGGCCAAAGATCAAAACTATTAAAGATTTAGTTTTTCAGACGATGTGCTACTGAGACAGCTGTAGACTGGCTTAAAACCAGAATCACACATTTAAAGAAACTTGTGGGACTTCCCTGATGGTCCAGTGTCTAAGACCTGGGTTAAAAAAAGAAAGATCCCATGTGCCACAACTGAGACCTACCTCAGCCAAATTAAAAAATATATATTAACAAATAAATAGAAATGTAGGGAAAAAAAGAACATGAACAAATGATTCATAGTTAACATAACGATTTTTAAATATATGATAAAAAGGTTCAGTTCCACTGACAACCAAGGAAAGGCAAATTAAAACAGGAGACTATTTTTATCTATCAAATGATTTTTAAAAATCCTTCAGGTTTTCAAGAATTTGAAATGGATTGTTTGCTGTACTTATCATTTTGGACAACAATTGGCAGTATCTGTTAAGAGCCTCAAAATGTTCATACCCATTAGATTGATGATTTAACTTCTAGGAATCTATTCTAAGAAAATAACCCAATCAGTTATTCTTACCCAGCAGTCAGAAACTCAAGCCAAAATGTTTACTGCAGGGTTGTTTGTAATAGCAACAGAATGAAAAACAACTTACTGGTCAAATAAAAGGGAGCAGTTAAATAATGGTGCATTTATGTGATGAACTATAATAAAGTCAATGAAAGTTGGGTATTCTATTCATTTTTAATGACATAGGAGAATGCTTATGATGTAATTTGTAACCATAGTAGTATTCTGAATATTAAGAGTGGTTCTCCCTGGGCTGTGGGGTTATTAAAGATTCCCCACCCTTCTTTTTTTTTCTAGTGTAGTGTCAAGAGCTATGCTTTGGAGACAAACAGACCTTCCATGTCAAAGCCAAGGATGACTAGTTGAGTCTCTCTGATACTGACTCTCCTGCCTCCCTTTCACTTTTAAGGACCCTTGTGATTACGCTGGGCCCACCCGGGTAATCCAGGCTACTCTATTTTAAGATCCACAGATCAGCAATCTTATTTCCATTTCCAGCCTTAATTCCCCTTTGCCAGCGATGGTGCTTGTGCCCGGTTGTGTCTGAGTCTTTGTGACCCCATGGACTGCAGCCCGCCAGGCTTCTCTGTCCATGGGATTTCCCAGGCAAGAATGCTGAAGTGGGTTGTCATTTCCTCCTCACAGGGTGCCATATCCACAGGTCTGGGTGGTCATCTTCTGCCCGCCACAGTTGCCATGAGACCTTGGGCATGCAATTCCCTTAACCTCAATTTCTTCATCTGTAACAGGGTTTCTTCAGTTCAGCACCATTACATTTTTGGATGGATAATTCCTTTGCTGGAGGTGAGGGGGGCACCCTGTACTTTGTAGGATGTTTAGCAGCAGCCCTGGCCTCTATTCATTAGATGCCAATAGCAACCACCCCCTTCCCTACAACATGACAAGCAAAAACATCTCCAGACTTTGCCATGTGTCTCTTGGGGGAAAAATCACCCCTGGTTGAAAACTGATCTATAAAACAGGTATAGGGGCTTCCCTGGTGGTCTAGTGGTTAAGAATTTGCCTGTCAATGCAGTGGGGAAGGGAGAAGGCAATGGCACCCCACTCCAGTACTCTTGCCTGGAAAATCCCATGGATGGAGGAGCCTGGTAGGCTGCAGTCCATGGGGTCGCTAGGAGTTGGACACGACTGAGCAACTTCACTTTCACTTTTCACTTTCATGCATTGGAGAAGGAAATGGCAACCCACTCCAGTGTTCTTGCCTGGAGAATCCCAGGGACGGGGGGAGCCTCGTAGGCTGCCGTCTATGGGGTCGCACAGAGTCGGACACGACTGAAGCAACTTAGCAGCAGCAGCAACAGCACCAGCAGTGGGGAAGATTCCTCATTCTATGCGACAACTAAGCCCGTGCGCCACAACTACTGAAGCCCATGTGCCTAAAGCCTGTGCTCCACAAGAGAAGCAACCACAGTGAGAAGCCTGTGCACATCAACAAATACCCAGTGCAGCCATAAGTGAATAAATACATCTTTGATCAAAATAAAACAAGAAAACTGGTATAGTTCTTACCTTGTGGTGTAGTTGTAAGGATCAGGCAAAATGGTGTGTGCATGAGGTTTAGCATAGTGGCTGGTGAGTAGAGAAGTTCCCTTTTCTACTTCCCTCTCCTCCCCACTCTGCTGCTGCAAGTAGCTATGTATCTATGTTCTACTTTTCTGAATGCACTTTGTGTGTGTGTGCTCAGTCACTCAATCGTGTCTGACTCTTGGTGACCCCCTGGACTGTAGCCTGCCAGGCTCCTCTGTCCATGGAATTTTCCAGACAAGAATACTGGAGTAGGTTGCCGTTTCCTACTCCAGGCACTCACTTTACTGGTATACTAATTAAAACAAGTTATCAGAAATTCTTAGCAGTTGTGCAGTAGGCTTGAAAATTAAATACCCTCTGAGGCAAAGGTACATTTTCAATGAAAACATTACAAATAAATTTCAATTATTCAAATAGCGGGTAAACTCCGATCATGAAAAATTCAAACAGTAATCACAATTTCTTTCATTTTCCCAACCCCACCCTCCATCATTATCTTCCCAGAGGTGTTCCCTGCCTATACATGCCATGAGGACAGGGATTTCACTTGCACTGTTCATCATTTTACCCCCAGTGGTCGAAGGAGAGCCAGGCACACAGTAGATATTCAGTTTGGGTTTGTTGAATGAATGAATGAGTTTAGCATTTCAGTTCTTTGAAAAAAAGTTGCTATATAAATCTTAGTGGTGGTTATTATTATATTCTAGTTCAACAGTTTATTAGCCATATGGTCAAATTACCTAGCCACACAGAAATTTAATAATTTCATTGTCTGAAAGTACATGGGGTTGTTGTAAGATATCCCAAGTCTTTGACTATGCTTTTAAATAGACACACACACATATTCTTTTAAATTTAGTGTATCTGAGATCCTATGTATTGTTCTGCAATTTAAAACAATTTTTACAATTTATTTGGCTGTGCTGGGTCTTAGTTGTGGCACACAGGATCTTTTGTTGTGGCATGTGGGATCTAGTTCCCTGACCAGGGATTGAACCCAGGCCTTCCAACCCTGCACTGGGAGCTCGGAGTTTTAGCCACTGGACCACTAGGCCAGTCCCTTGTTCTGCAATTTGCTTTTTCATGTAATATGTCAGAGGAGCTTTCCAGGTCAGTATATATAGAGCTGCTTCATTCTTCTCAGCTGCTCTAAAGATGAACCATGGTTTATTTCAGGGATGGTGTCAAACTCCCGGCCCTCCTCCTCCTGGTGTCTGGCAGGTGCTCACTGAACAAATATCTCTTGCTGAATCACTGCCTGGGCAAAGTGCTCCTCAAGCTGGAGGAGCCTGTTGATATTTTAGTTTTCATCAACTGTGCAAATCTTTGAATCTTTTTGGTTTGAATGTGTCAGAGTCTGGTCTGGAAATCTACCCAAGATTATTTTTAGCCTGTTTGGCCAGGGGATCAGCTGCTCTATGGAGATGTTCACTCAGGGCTGGGGGTCAGCCTGCACGTACTACCTCCAGCAGGCAGTCACAAGTGCTTGAAGATACTCGTGGGCCAGGGCTGGAAGCGGCTGTGGGACCCTGAATCTGAAAGCAGGACTGGGGGGCTCTCCTGAGATTGGCCCCGGCCAATATGTAAGGACCTCAGGGGATTCATGGCTGGATCCTTCTCTGGTCCTGCTCGGACTCTCTCTATGATGGTGGTTGCCCGCTGATGGAACACTTACACTCTGGGCTTAGTCTCTGTCTAGTCCTCCCTTGTGGAGAAGGCAATGGCACCCCACCCCAGGACTCTTGCCTGGAAAATCCCATGGACGGCGGAGCCTGGTAGGCTGCAGTCCCTGGGGTCGCTAAGGGTCAGACACAACTGAAGGACTTCACTTTCACTTTTCACTGTCATGCATTGGAGAAGGAAATGGCAACCCACTCCAGTGTTCTTGCCTGGAGACTCCCAGGGACAGGGGAGCCTGGTGGGCTGCCGTCTCTGGGGTCGCACAGAGTTGGACACCACTGAAGCTACTTAGCAGCAGCAGCACCAGCAGCCCTCCCTTGGCTCGAAACAAGCTGTGGATGTTCACACCTTTGTACAAACTGTTTCTTCTGCCAGGAATATCCTTCTTTTTTCTTTTTTTGCATTCAAGGCTCAGCTCAAATGGCCCCTCTTGAGTAAAGCTTCCCCCTCCCGCTGAGATGACCTGGTTACACTCTTCTCTAAGTGCCCAGAAGCTCTGTACCTGCTACATGCTGGTCACAAAGAAGGAAGGACTAATTGCTGCTACCTGTCTGCTCTCCTCACCCGATGGGGGCTTCTGGAGGCAAGGACCCCTGGTGCGCATCCCAGTGCCTGGCACATCATGGGACTTTGCACATGGCTGCTGGGTGAGGGAAGCTCCGTGGCAGCAGGATGAGGTGCTGGGAACAAGCAGGTGAGTGGAAACAAGTGTTCTATGGAGAAGGAGCTGGGACATCATGAGGTTAGGAGCCACGGGCTCTCCTCAGGATGACTTCTCCATCGTCATCACAGTGGTCCCTTCAGGCTGGAACAAGATACTCAGTGCATCAGAGACTTGAGTTCGACTCATACAAAAGCTTGTCTAATTTCTAAAAAAGAATACTAAAAGAAGATGGCAGTTGTTTCTGTGATACTGATTTTACATGAATCTGAAAAACAAAGCACTCTGAAGCACCCTCCACGTTGGAAGTCACATCAGCTGAGCATAGTGATGGTCACTTAGTTCTAGGGGGGTGACCCCCTCAAACCTTAGCCATCCAGGATGAGGCTGAGAAGTGGGAAGTGAGTAGGCCTGGGTCGACTATCTCAGAGAATTCTGTGAGAGCATTTTAGCTGTGCACAAGAGTCAGCTCCTTGCTGGGATCCTATTAATTCATACTTTACATACATTTGTAACAGGTACCTTTCTTATCTGGTTTCTCAGCTCAGACTATAAGGTGGTGGTAATAGAGAACATGTGGATGGGTTGGGCGGCACCTGTTGAGAGCAATGAAAAACAGTAACTGAAAATCTGACAGTGAGAGAAGGGACCAGTCAACTCTCAAAAAGCTGATGTAGGCACAATTAGAACAGGGTCACCTTGGGTTGGACCATCTAGCATCTGGACAAATAGCCCACTTGTGTCCAGTGACCTCTAAAGATATTATAGACATTACCATATGATGACAGGGTATAATTATTTGGTAATGTTGATTCTGAGGGCTTCCCTTGTGGCTTAGGTGGTTAAGAATCTGCCTGCAATGCTGGAGACCTGGGTTCGATCCCTGGTTTGGGAAGATTCCCTGGAGAAGGGAAAGGCTACCCACTCCAGTATTCTGGCCTGGAGAATTCCATGGGCTGTATAGTCCATGGGGTCACAAAGAGTCAGACACAACTGAGCAACTGTGAATTATAAGAAAAGTATTAAATTCCAGTTACTCTGTTTAAGAAGGTAGGAAACATATAGAACAGTTTAGAAAATGATTAACATGGTTTGGAGTATCGATCATGTAGGCACATATGCTTATGTGGCTTCTCTCCCTTCTCAGAACCACCAGGTAAGTAATAACTGTGGTTCAATGTGTCCAGCTATGAGCTCTATCCTGCTACCTCATTTAATCTCTAACAACCTTGCAGGGAGAGGTTACTGGTAATCCCATTTTATAGATGTGAAGGGTGAGGATCAGAGAGGGAAGGCAATGCGTCCAGTGTCACACAGCCAGCAAAAGCTGAAAGGGACTTTGATCCCTGGTTAATAGACTCCAAAGCCGGTGGTCTTAACCCACGGGTCCTGACTCTGCTGTGACTTTCCTCCCTTGCCTCAGCAGCCTGCAGCCCTGCAGGGTGTGTCTTCTGCTGTCCATTAATTACTCCACTTGCCCCGGCTCCCAGGGAAATGTTCAGGGTGATGGAGTTTTGTCCCAGGATGCTTGATGCATCGTCAGGGACCCTGATGTCCACTGCCGTGACATTTGCTAATGAATAGCTCCCTTCCTGGAGCCAAATGAAATTCACTGTCTAGCCACCAGAAAAACACTCCATGTGACTCCTGACAGCTCAAAGATGAATGCTGACTGCCTGGACATGCTTAGGGTGTACCTTTGACCTTTGGTTGAACTGACCACACCTGTCTCTGGGCTAGAGATGAAGTCTAGGGCCATCCTTCTGCCGAGTGACAGGGCTCAGCTGGATGGTGGAAGGGAAGCAGGGTCCAGGGTCCCAGCCAGGAAGCCACAAAAGCTGCCCTGTGGGATGCTGTGAGGTTATAAGAGCCCCAGAATCTCCTGGGGGAGTCCAAGGTAGGATGGCACCGCCTTCTCCTAGCTGTTGCCTGCAATGAGGCAATAGCTCCCTCCTCGCCCCTGTGGTGAACACAAGTGTCACCTTCAGACAAGAACTCATCACACAGCATCACCTGCTAGACCAGGTCCTGAGTATGCAGGAACTGGGGCTGCTTTCTGACTCCCTGGCAAGTCGCAGCTTCTTTCTTCCTCTGGACTTCAGATTCCTCACCATTAAATAAGAAGACAGACAAGGAAATGGAACACTGTTCATACTTATCACTGTTAAACATTGATAAGTTTATCTCAAAACCATGTGAACTACCCCCTGTTATCTTGTTAAATGAAACACTTGATAGGCATATTTTCCCTATATACTTTGTGTGAAAATATAGAAATATATGTACAAGTATAGAAGGATATATATATATATGTAATCCCAGAGTGGACATCTGGGATTTTCCTGGCTACCCATAGTGGTTAGGACTCTGCATTCTCACTGCTCAGGGCACAGGTCAATCCCTGGTCAGGAAATTAAGATTCCACAAGCCATGTGGTGTGGCCAAAAAAAAAGAATGTTCATCTTCAGGCAGTGGAACTATGGGTGCATAGTCTATACTTAATATTTTTTAATACAAAAAATTAAAACCCAGGATGTTAGATTCCAAATTCTATGCTCTTGGCTTGTTGATGCTGCTGCCTCTGCTATTAAAGTCCAACAGTGGCTGTCCTCTTTGTTCCTGGAGGCTATTGCCCGCTCGTCACAGGTACCTGGTCCACCTGCCAGAAAAGTCTTGGTGGTCACACGTGCCCATTCTGCCTCCTGCCCCTCTGGGTTCCCTGTATTGCACACCTGAGCATGCTTTCAGCTGGCATTTTGGTGGTGCCAAACTCTGTGTTCAAAACAGTCCAAGTGGAAGTCTGGGTCCTATATGTTTTTTTACCTCTCACTACTGTAGCCATTCCTCCCACTCCTAGATTCCAACATCCTGAAGAGGTAAGAATTAGAGTAGATTAAGATAGGTGAGTGGAGTTCTGGCGGGGTAGGGGGGTCTTCTCTGCTTTCCTGTCTTAGCCCAGGATACCATAGATTGGGTGGCTTATATATAACAGAAATTTGTTTCTCATGATCTGGAGGCTGGAAGTCCAAGATCAAGTCACCGGCAGATTTGCTGTCTGGTGGGTGGGGGAGGGGGAGTGGGGGCTTCTTCCTGGCCTTAGATGGCTCTCTTCTCACTGTGTCCTCATTAATGTGCTCTTTTATAGGGACAGTAATCTTATTCATGAGGGCTGCACCCTCATGATCTAATCACCTCCCAAAGGCCCTACCTCCATATACCTTCACACTGGGGATTAGGCTTCAATATATGAATTTGATGGAAGGGGGACACGTTCAGTTCTCTCCTCAGTCATTCTCTAGAGTCACTCTTGTCCACACTTGTTCCCTCTGCCCTCCTTGCTTTCCCCTAGCAAATCTTGCCCAGCCTTCAGAACCAGCTTGTATGTGGCTTATCAGCGACATCTTTGGCAGTAGACTGGGTATGCGAGTCCTATATGCCCAGCATGCCTTCCCATGCTCCTTCATGTGGAACTCCTTCAAGACCATGTGGGCCTGGTAGGGTTGTCAATCACAGCTCTGCCCCTGCCACAGAGGTCAGCATATGACACAGGCTGGCCAATCATCAGAGGATCCAACCCCATGGCCACAGAGATTGGTTCAATGGTGGGCATGTGACCCAAACAGGACCAATCAGACCTTGCCTGAGACTGATGTGAGAATGTTGCAAGACAGAAGTGCTCTTTTCACTGGTGACTGTCTCGTCTGCATAGAGGAGATCAAACCAGACAATCCTAAAGGAAATGAACCCTGGACATTCATTGGAAGGACTGTTGCTGAAGCTGAAGCTCCAATACTTTGACCACCTGATGTGAAACTCATCAGAAAAGACCCTGATGCTGGGAAAGACTGAAGGCAAAAGGAGAAGGGGGTGGCAGAGGATGAGATGGTTGGATGGCATCACTGACTCAATAGATATGAATCTGAGCAAACTCTGGGAGATAGTGGAGGACAGAGGAGGCTAACATACTGCAGACCATGGGGTCCCAAAGAGTCAGACAAGACTTAGTGCCTGAACAACAACAACATTTATACTTCTGTGCTATATGGTTGCCACTTGCTACTGTCCCACTCCTCAGCAGGACCTCCCTTCTCCTCTGTCAGCCCACATAGACCACGAGACTATAGGTGGTGGTTAGTAAAGGAGGATTGAGTAAACCAGGGGAGATGAGTGCAGTTACCACCCTGAGACCCCTTCTGCAGCTGCTCATACTTCTTCTCAGGGACAGCCTGTGTCTGAACGTACCTCACAAGGAGACTTTTAAAGAGAACATACAGATCTAGCCCTAGCAGCCAACATTCCTACTTCACGAATGAGGCTGGGCTTGGGCAGGGCTGCGATGATTTGGTTCGGGCCAAGAGAACGACAGACAGAACTGTTTCTGGGGGGATGAGAGAGCTTCAAGCTGTAGCACCAACACGTGCCAGGGACAGAGCTGACACTAGGGTGCACCTTGGCCCCTTGGAAGGTGGCCAGGAGCTGGCTGGGAAGTCACAGGCAGGGAGTGGGGTCACGGTCCAGACAGGGGTCCATTTGAAATGGGTGGAAAGCTGATTCCCTGCCAAGAATATTGACCATGCACAGCTTCGACTCCCAGGGAAAAGTTCAGATTTACTTAGTGTCCAGTGCCATGCCCTAGACTTTGGGCATTATTTACAGTGTGCCTGTGTGAATAAAAGTGTGGATGGACTTTTCAGAAAATGGAATCAAATAGTCAACATATTTTCAGGTCTGCAACTTGTAGAAAGCTTGGCGGACAGTTGAAGAAGTGTTTTCCTATAATAAATTAGAAATTGTTTTATTTTTCCTTCAGCTAATTTTTCGTAATAAATTCTATTGTGCTGTGGTGGGGCAGGATTCTTTTAAATAATTCCTCCCTGAAACACAACATCTCAGATTGCCAGTGAGGGCCCCTTGATATGATGAAGATAAAATAATTCATTTTACAGCTTGACCATGTTGTACTTTAATTTGTGGAAGTCACCTTCTCCTCCTTGCATTGGCTCTCAAGTAAATCCCATGCCTGTTGCTTAGGTATTAAGTCCAGAGAGGGTGATTTTAGTAGAAGCATGGGCAGCAGGGAAGACAAATCCATATTTATTTATTCATTTTAACTAAGAAAATGTATTTTATTCAAGTACAGTTGATTTACAGTGCTGTGTTAATTTTTGCTGCACAACAAAGTATTCAGTTTTATATATATATATGTACATTATTTTTCATATTCTTTTCCATCGTGGTTTATCACAGGATATTGAATATGGTTGCCCTGTGCTAAACAGTGGGACCTTGCTGTTTACTCATTCTATATACAATAGTTTGCATCTGCTAATCGCAAACTCCCAGTCGCTGCCTCTCCCACTCTGCTCCCGCTTGGCGATGACAAGTCTGCTCTCTATTTCCGTGAGTCTGTCTCTGTTTTACAGACAGGTTCACTTGTGTCGTGTTTTAGATTTCACCTACAGATGATATCATGGGGCATTTGTCTTTCTCTTTCTGACTTACTTCACTTAGTATGACAATCTGTACGTCTATCCATGTTGCTGCAAATGGCATTATTTCATTCTTTCTTATGGCTGAGTAATATTTCATTGTATGTATATACATATATATGTATATACCCCCACATCTTCTTTATCCATTCATCTGTCTAGATCCATATTTTAGAGGTTCTATTTCAAGGAGAAAAAACTGCGACCTCTCCTGTGATGGAAGTGATTCAGTGTAATCAACTTGCCCCCAGATCACTGGCTGTTGAGGGATGGTGATGTGTCTTTAGCCTTGAGAAGGGCACGTCCATATTGCTGAGCCATGGTGTCATGGATACTTTGGTGGAGGTTCAGAATCAATGCACGGTAATTCCTGAAAGGCTTCCCTGGTGGCTCAGCGGTAAAGAATCTGCCTGCAATGCAAGAGACACAGGTTCAATCTCTGCGTCAGGAAGCTCCCCTGGAGGAGGAAATGGCAACCCACTCTAGTACTTTTGCTGGGAAAATCTCATGGACAGAGGAGCCTGGAGGGCTACAGTCCATAGAGTTGCAAAGCATTGGATACGACTGATCACTGATGGCAGTTTCTAAAAAGTCTAGTTATTTCTCCTTCTCCAACGCACAGGAAGTGTTCACCCACTTTGCTGGAAGAGCAGAGTTCTCCAGGGACTGAGGAGATGCTGTGTTGAATGTAGTCCATCTCACACACTCTTAATGATACGATGCTGAGACTCTTCCACTGAGTGGTAGGTTCTGTGATATTGTCCCTTGAATACGGGCTGGTCTTACTCCTGAAACACAGAAAGTGGCTGTGATGATTCATATTATGTGTTAATTTGACTGGACTAAGAGATGCCTAGGGAGCTGGTGAAACATTATTTCTGGGCGTGTCTATGAGGGTGAGATTAACGTTTGAATTGGTGAACTGAGCAAAGCAGATGCAGAGAAGGCGATGGCACCCCACTCCAGTACTCTTGCCTGGAAAATCCCATGGACGGAGGAACCTGGTAGGCTGCAGTCCATGGGGTCGCGAAGAGTCAGACACAACTGAATGACTTCACTTTCACTTTTCACTTCCATGCATTGGAGAAGGAAATGGCAACCCACTCCAGTGTTCTTGCCTGGAGACTCCCAGGGACAGGGGAGCCTCATGGGCTGCCGTCTATGGGGTCGCACAGAGTAAGACATGACTGAAGTGACTTAGCAGCAGCAGCAGCAGCAGCAGCAGCAAAGCAGATGGGCTTCCGCAGGGCAGATGGGCATCATTCAATCATGGAAGGCCTGAATAAAACAAAAAAGCTGAGGAAGGGTGAATTCCTTCTGCTTGAGCTGAGATGTCCATCTTCCCTTGTCCTCAGACACCAGTTTTCTTGGTTCTTGGGCTTTCAAACTCATCTCTGGACTTACACCATGAACTCCTCCTCCTAACTGTCCACCCCCGATCTCCATTCTCAGACCTTTGGATTCAGACTGAATTACACCAGCAGCTTCCAGGTTCTTCAGCTTGTGGATGGCAGACTGTGGGACTTCCTGGCCTCCATAACCACGTGAGATGATTCCTCCTCCTAACTGTCCACCCCCGATCTCCGTTCTTAGACCTTTGGATTCAGACTGAATTACACCAGCAGCTTCCAGGTTCTTCAGCTTGTGGATGGCAGACTGTGGGACTTCCTGGCCTCCATAACCACGTGAGATGATTCCTATAATAAATATCCTTTCATGTCTATCTATATATATCCTATTGGTTCTGTTTCTCTGGAGAACGCTAATACAATGGCAGTAGTGGTGCCACTTGGCATCTGAGCCTAAGCTATGAAAAATGATCCAGTTTCCTTCCATCTGGAGTCATCTGTCTCTCTCCCCATGTGTCTTGGGGATCCTGAGCCAACCTAGGAAAAGTATGGCTATTCTGAAGCTGCCATCTTGGAGAGACCCCACATGGAAGCTAAACAAAGACAGAGGTGGTTGGGGGGCTGCAACTGTTTCTGTTCCAGGTTCAAGTCCACTAAGCTATAACATCAGACATCTGGATGAATTTTCTGATGATTCCAGCCCCCAGCCTTTGAGTTGTCCCAGATAAAACCAAGTAGAATAGCGATTAGTTGTTCTTACTGAAGCCCATGTAAGACACAGACTTATGAGCGGAATAAATGATGTTGTCTTACGCATCAAGCTCTGGGTTGGCTTGTAAAGCAGCAGTATATTTAGGGTCTGGGTTTGTGGACTGTGTCTGGCTCAAGTACGGCAATGAGTTGAAGGGCTGTGACTCTTCTGTGCTCATTCAAGGGATACCTCTGCTCACCTGATCTAGAACTTCTCTGTTTATACAAATCAAGTAAGTTGCAGAGTGTCCATCTCTTTCGCCACCTCTATGATGACCATGATCTTTAGCTAACACCAAAGAGCTATGCTTGTGGATCAGGAACACCTGGTTCTGTTGCTTATTACAGAAATCATGCCAACCTTGTCTCTGGTGATTAAATGCCAGCACGTGGCCTTTGCTTCTCTAGGACTTCATTGTCTCTGTTGAACTGAGGAAACTGAGATGGATGCCACTGTCATTACTGGTCTGTAGAGAATATCCCCTCTGGAGACCTTTAAGGATGCCAAGCAATCCCCACCAAAGTATTTCTCAAAGCCTTGATGAAGGGCGTGTCCTCCAGATCCTCCCAGGGCTCACAGTCATTCTCCCAGGGGTGAGTGAGAAAGTCTTACATAGTAGATCTGCTCTGGTATTCCAACCTCCCAAGCCTTTGGACATCTTCATCTACAGTATCCCACGGAAGTTTTGGCATCTCAACCTCATCCAACATATACATATTTGGGTCTAGGATTCAGTCAACCAAGCAAGTTGATAAAAAACTGAAGCCTTGTGCCTACGACACTTTTCAGTGTCAGAGTCTAAATTTAAATACACAGTAGAAAACTTCTCAAGTTGATGTATTAGTGTAAAATATTACATTATTACATCCTCTGGGACACCTTGTGAAAGCAAATATAAACCTTTTATTAGAAATTATTTCATAATTCAGGGTCCATGGGATCACTGAAGATAGAATCCAAAATCACAAAGAATATGAAGAATCATATGGGGAAGAGACAGCATACATAATTCATATTTTAAGAACCTGAGAAAATCTGAACATACTAAAGAAAGAAAAAAGATCAAAAGAAGCATTAAGGATAGAACAGAATATAATGATAAGAGGAAAAGAAGATTTATATAAAACTGCATTTAATAATATAGAAGTGAAAAGCCATTGAAAAAAAGATACTCAGTGGATAGGTTAAATAGTACATTAGACTCAAAGAGAAAATTAGTGATGAAATTATCACAAATGCAATACAAAATAATAAGCAGAAGGAAAGACAGGTTAGAAGACATGGAAGAGAGAATGAGAAAGTCCAATAAACATCTAATAGGCCTCCCAGGATGTATAGTATGGGGAGAATAAGAGAGAAGTAATATTTGTAGAGATAATGGCTGAGCATTTTCTAGAATTGATGAAAACTAAGAATCTTCACACTGAAATTGTAGAAACAAGTAAATCTACACTTATTTATAATGAGTAAAATTGTAGAAAACCAAAACAAAGAGAAGCCTTTAAAGTAAAAAGACTTAATTACCTACAAAAACCCAAAACCAACCAAACAAAAACAACCATTGGGCAGACAGCAGATTTAGAAACAATAGAAACCAGAAGACAATGGAACTGTAAAATAGAGTCACTACTCTAAATAACTGTCAATCAAAAATTATATAGCCAACAAAGAGTGAGCGCAAAAAAGAAACGTGTTCAGAGAAGTTAACACTCATGGGTCCTTTTTGGAAGGATTATTATAGAATGTACAGTTTTCCCATGATACTACTGGTCCTGAGATACGTCCGTGGGGTACTAGTTCCAGAAATCCCCCATGGACACTAAAATCAGCAAATATTCAAGTCTTGTATGTAAAGTGATATTGTACAGTGAATACAGTTAAATCTCTGGATTATATTGAGTAGTTTAAGCCCAGAAGGAAAAGGTAGGCTATAGGAAGTAATTGTAAGACAATAATTTGATAATTACACGTCAGTCTAAATAAGCCCTGACTGTATCCAAACCAGTGATTAAATAGAACTTGTTTGAGGGTTTCAGAAACAGGTGGAATGAAAGTACTAGATCACAACAACCTGAAGAAACCGGAAGTTGGTGGGACTGCAAGGAAAGTGTTCTAAGGTCTTTGTGTCATTGAGGTGGATGATACTGATGTGGCTTAACTCGAAACGTTGTTAAGAATTCGTATAAAGGGACTTCCTTAGTGGTTCAGTGGTTAAGAATCCACTGTGCAATGCAGGGGATGTGGGTTCGATCCCTGATCAGGGAAGTAAGATCCCATATGCCATGGAGCAACTAAGCCGGTGTGCCAGAAGAAAGATCCCATGTACTGCAATTAAGACCTGATGCAGCCAAATCAAACAATCATCAATCAATAAAAGAATTCATATTAAGATGTGATATAAACCAGCTACAATAGTAAAATAACACATATGCCTTTGAAATCAGTAGAAAAGGAATCTTTAAAAAAAATGATTAATCCAATAGAAAGCAGGAAAGGAGGAAAAGGAAGCAAAGAAAAAGCAGAGTAAATAGAAAACACAAAATAGGATGATAGGAGGAAATCTGAGTATTTTAGTCGCCAAAGCACAGGTAAAGGGATTGCACTTGACATCTTGAAGAAATTCTCTAACTGGATAAAAGAATAAAACAACCTTAACCTGAATCCAGCTTTGTGCAGCTACCAGTGGTGCATCTAAAGCATAAGGACATCTGAAAGGCCGAAAGAGGTGGGAAAAGATACGTCCAACAACTCCTAACCCAAAGAAAGACAGTGTGGCGATGTCACGATCAGACCATTTTTAAAAATTTTATTTTGGTTGTGCTGGGTCTTCACTGCAGCGCTTGGACTTTCTCTAGTTGCGGCAAGTGGAGGCTGCTCTCTAGCTGTGGTGCCCAGCCTTCTCACTGAGGTGGTTTCTCGTTATGGAGTACGGGGTCTGGAGCACGTGGGCTTTCAGTAGTTGTGGCACGTGGGCTTAGCTGCCCTGTGGCATGTGGAATCTTTCCAGACCAGGGATTGAACCTGTGTCTCCTGCACTGGCAGGTGAATTCTTCACCACTGGACCCCCACGCAAGTCCATCATCAGACAAAATTAGTGAAAAACAGCCTTCTACCTCATGCAAAGGGAACAATTCACCAGGAAGGTACACTTGGATGAGTATCCTCAACCAACATTATTTCAAGAATATACAGAAGGTAGACAGAATTAGGAGAAGAAATGGAAACATTTAGTCTTGGAGGGAGATTTTGACACAGCTTTCTGGAAAGTGAAAGCTCTGGTGGACAGAGCATCAGAACAACATCATTATCAATCTTGATTGGATGAATACATAGAGAACCCTAACCCTGTATTTATCATTTAAACATGTATTTTCAAGCCAATGTGAGACATTTATAGAAATCGATCACTTACTAACCCAGAGCAAGTCTCAACAAATACCAGAGAACTACCATCATACAGACCACATTCGCAAGCCACAATCAAGAAAATTACAAATCAATAGTGAAAAGTGAGTCAAACAAGGAGAAAGATTATTCTCAGGATTTCCAACCACACTCACAACATCATGACATCAGGCATTGGAGCTGGGCTGATCGTTATTGCTGTGGGTTGATACCCTCTGTTATTATGAGGCAAACCATCCCTCCCCAGGCTGGTGTGTGGGTCCAAGGACAGAGACTGCATTGTCAGCATAACTGAGCAGGAGCACTAGTTGGTGTGTTTGTTTTTGAGGTTGACCCTGCAGCAGCAGCAGCTGAGTCAAGGGACAGATAGGAGGTGACACCTCAGGAGTCTTAACTTTGGCTTTCTCCCTGGTTGCCCACTGACTCCGGATTCAGGTCTGAATGAAAAACCCATCTTCAGGCTGGAAGCAGCCTTTAGCCCGAGTGCTATGTGGGTGGCTCTGTTTTCACCTTTGTCTGTCTGTGAACTAGACCCTACCAGTCCTTGTGAAAGGGGTGGGGAATTGCAGAAGGAGCATCTTATGTTGGCTTTCGGGTGGCTTTGGGTCTGGTCCAAAGTTGGGACCCCAGATGAAGGAGAAGAACAAGGCAGTGTGTCAGATGGAGGATGGTCTATGAGTCAGGCAGCTGGTCTCGGCTCTTTTACTAAGCAGCTCCATAATCTCAAGCAAGTTACCACTGCCTTGAACCCCAGTATGTCTCTTTTGAAGTACTCAATCAACCAGAGGGAAGTTTGGAATCTGGAAGTTTTATCCAGGACTCCTTGATGCGAGTGAGTCTAACCAGGACTCCGACTGGCGCAAACTGGCTCAGAAGCCCGTTTCAAGCTGGCTCAAAGAAAAAGAGACTTGATTAATTGATGAAACTGAGAAGCTCAAGAGGGAGATTCTGGCTTCATGTGTGGCTGGATCCAGAACTTCAAACAAGATCATCATACTCTGCCTTTCTCTGCATTGCTTAGCACTGCTTTCCTCTGAACCGGTTTCAACCTCAGGCACTGCTCTCTGTTCTTAGAGGAGAAGGCCAGCTGCAGATCCAGGCTTCTATCCAATCGCTTCACAGCCCCTGTGTGAAGATCATACCTCTTTTTCAACAGTTTCAACACAAATCTCAAGATTGAATCTCATTGGTCTCACTTAGGTCACATGCCCATTCCAGAACCAATCACTAGCCAGACCAGTGGACACCCTGGTGGACCAGGGCTTGGTCATGGGCTGACTGCTCAAGCTGATAAGGAGTGACTTCCCAAGACTTCCAGGATTTCAGCAAAGCAGCATCCTCCCCGCCCCTTCCCGCCCCCCTCCCCCGGGGTAAGCGATGGGGCTACCCTCCTCCCCTTCCACACCATGGTTACTGGGCAGTTGGGCTGGGATACTGACATGGATTTGGATCTTAAATCATTCACACTCTGGGGAAGGCAGAGAAGTACACAGCGAACCGTAATATCAGCCAGGCTGTTTCAAAGGCTATAATTGCAGCCCTCGTGATGTGCTGCCAGAGTTCAAATGAGGCAGGAATTAACTGTACTGGGGGGCCCAGGAAGGCTTCTCAGAGGAGGTGACATCGATCTGTCCTGCATCTCTCCCTTTTCTTTACTTTCTGCCTTCGCTTGTGGGCAGCCCAGGCAGGCGGTGACTCAGGGCTGACCCTGGCACAGGATCCGAGCCTCCCGCCACCTGAGGGAATCAGTGGCAGCGTTGCAAATCTGATTATTGGGAGCTGAGTGGCTTCTAAGCACTCCTTGAGGACCCTGGCTTTGCGTATCTGAATATGGAAATTTAATAACCATACTTGATATAACCCTCATCTCTGTCTGTACCATTCCAGAGAGAAAATTAGTCTTGGTGTTTGCAATTTTATAGACATTAGGGAACTGGTGCAAAAAAAAATAGTAGTTCCTGAGTTCATGGGCCTGAAATGACAGAAAAGGCTGGTTGGGTTGCTGATAGAATCACAGAATGTGAGAGATGGAAGCCTGAGAGGTGATTCAGGCCAGGGGTGCTTCATGCAGAGGCTGTGAAGTCTTCTAATGTGGAGACAGAATTGTGCCTCCGTGTGTGTGTGTGTGAGTGTGAGTGTGTTCCCTAGGGAAAGCGTTCATAGCTCTCATCAGATTTGCAAAAGGATCTGTGACCACCAAAAACTAAGAGCTTTCAGCTGGGGCCCCAGTCTTTATATGACTATGGAGAAGAATGGAGCTCTGGGGCAAAAATATTTCTCAGAGCCCCGCAGGTCAGGGTCCGAGTTGATGTTGAGGCTTAGATGTCCAGATACTGGCCTGCGGGTGGGGGTTGTAGTTGCTTAGTCACTAAGTCATGTCGGATTCTTTGTGACCTCATGGACAGTAGTCCATCAGGCTTCTCTGTCCATGGGAGCCTCCAGGCAAGAATACTGGAGTGGGTTGCCATTTCCTTCTCCAGGGGATTTTCCCGACCCAGGGATGGAACCGGCATCTCCTGCATTGGCAGGCAGATTCTTACCACTGAGCCACCAGGGAAGCCCAGGGGTGGGGGATCTTTCGTCAAAGCAGGGGTTCCCAAGCAGACTGGGCATCAGAACCTTTGGGAGTCTTGTCAAGTGCCCTGGGCTGGTTCCAGTAGAGGACAGCTGAGCCCCAGGAAGCTGCATGCTCAGTAGGTTCCCATGTGGGTCTCCTGCAGGCTGCCCAGACCTGGCACAGAGATGAAAGTCTGGTCCACAGCTTGGGAAGAACAAACTTCAGATGAGTGGAGGATCAAGGGGACATCTTTGACGGGGGTTGGGTAGGTGGGTGGGTCTGGGGTTTCCAAGACCACCCTCAAGTTTGGAGATTGACTAGAAGGACTCGTGCATGTGTGTGTGTTAAGTCACTTCAGTTGTGTACAACTCTTTGTGACTCTATGGACTTGAGATTCTGTCCATGGGATTCTCCAGGCAAGGATACTGGAATGGGTTGCCATTCCCTCCTCTAGGGGATCTTCCTGACCCAGGGATTGAACCCGTGTCCCTTGCATCTGCTACATTGACAGGCAGGTTATTTACCTCTAGCCCCACCTGGGAAGCCCAGAAGAACCTGTAGGATGTGGCATATAGTTGTACTCATGGCTGAGATCTATCACAGTGGAAACATACAAAGTAGAGCGGCAGAAGGAAAGGATGAAGCTGTGTGGGATGAAGTCTAGAGGAAGCCGAGTACCAAGGTCCAAGAGTCTCTCCCAGCCGAGAGACTGGGACACGCTAGCAACCGCTGTCCGATAGGGGCACTTGTTTGAGCCTGGGAGTCCAGGGTTTTTTATTTGGGGTCAGTTGCATGGGCACCCTATGCCTAGCACACACCCAAATCCCAAAGCTTCAGAAGGAAAGAAGGTGTTCAGCATATACCACAGTTTGTACAAACACTTCGGTCATTCCCTAACTGTAAGCTGCTGAGCTCCTCTTCTCAGGGAGCCATGAAAACTGCCAAGGCCTTTGTAAAGGCCAGCAGTCTCCTGCACCGTGGGGACACCAGCCGGCTTGACCTTGATGATGCACTGTGTCATTGGTGTTCTGGGGGAAGCACCAAAGGGTGACCAGGTGCATCAGCACACCTGCGTCCCCAGCGACAGATGGCCGTAGCAGCTGTACACCGGGCAGTGTTCCTGTGACTGCACCGACCTGGAGCTGCTGCTTCTCTGTGTCACCAGCGCCCACCTAAAGTCCCCAGGGAGGCCTCTGTTAGACTGATTGAGGACGCGGATCTGGCATGTTCTGCTTCCGCAGTGGGGGTTGATCTCAGTGTCTGGTCAAGGCTCACAGATCGGTGTATCCACTTGCTCAGGCTGCCGTAGCAGGTCCTACAGGCTGCGTGGCTTAGACAGTAGAAAGTCCCTCAGTTCTGGAGGCTGGAAGTCAGATCAAAGTGTCTGCAGGGATGGATTCTTCTGAGGCTTCTCTCCTTGGCTTGTAGACAGCTGTCTTCTCTGTGTGTCTGTCTTACTCTCCTCTTCTTATAAGGACACCAGTCAGATTGGATTGGGACTAATCCATGACATGAATCCCCCTTTTAAGGACCTTATCTCCAGATATGGGGCTTCCCAGGTGGTGCTAGTGGTAAAGAACCTGCCTGCCAATGCAGGAGACATAAAAGATCAGGTTCAGTCCCTGAGTCGGGAGGATTTCCTGAAGGAGGGCATGGCAACCCACTCCAGTATTCTTGCCTGGAGAATCCAATGGACAGGTGAGCCTGGGAGGCTACAATCCGTGAGGTCACAAAGAATCTGACATGATTGAAGCAACTTAGCATGCATGCATGTATCTTTAAATACAGTCATCTTCTGAGGTACTCAAGGGGTAGGATTTCATGATATGAATTTTGGGTGGACACAATTCAGCACACAACTGTAGGGTTTTCCCCAAATGTAGGCAGGAGGCTTAGAAGCTGGGTATTTCTTCTTGAAGGACAATGATGGTTGTCCTTCAAGGGTTTTAACGTCTGGGGGCTTCTGTGGTCAAGAGCCTTTCCCCTTGGTTAATGTAAATGACTTTCTTCTCACTGGAGCTTCGCTATAACCAGCCCTGGTTTACAGAAGAAGAAAATGCAGACTAGTTTCTGAACAATGAAGACAAATCCCTCATCAAATCTCCACAGCTGGCCAGGAGATTCTGAGCCTGCCGTTCTGTTCTCTGGAGCTGGGTTGGGTCCCAGCCACAGGGGAACTGTGGAAGAAGTCAGTGCCCCTCTGGCCACCATGCTCACTGGCTGGTCCCCCTGTTGCAGGTGCCCTGGGCTCTGACCTGCAGGTAAATGAGACAAGGGTCAGCATTCCCAGCCTCTGCACAGTGCCATTTCTTTTTTTTTTTTTTTTTGGTGTTTTTATTTTTTATTTATTTTTATTTTGCTTAACTTTACAATATTGTATTGCTTTTACAATACATCAAGATGGATCCGCCGCCAGTATACACGTGTTCCCCGTCCTGAACCCCTCCTCCCTCCCCTCCCCACACCATCCCTCCAGGTCATCCCAGTGCTCCAGCCCCAGGCATTTGTCAGTGCCATTTCTTACTTGTTTTTTTTTGAAGAAAGCACCCTAGTTATGTACATTAAAGACCCTGGGGGTGAGTTAACAGCCCCAGAGGCATTTTAAGAGCAGTGTGTGGGCTGCCTCATGGTCTGAGCCCAGGCCAGGGACTTCTGAGAGCCTGTGGCTGAAGAGAGAGAGAGAGAGAGATACCACCAGGGAGGACACAGGTCTCCCCCTGATCCTCCCAGACTTTATTCTGCTGGGTCAGAGGTCCCACACAGCCTGCTGTGACCAAGAGACCCTCATCTCCTGGCTAAGTAAGGCAGGACACCTTGGTGAAGCCTTGCAAAGAGGCGACAGCTTCAGCTGCAGTGGGAGATGGGGGATCATGAGGTCTCAGGGGAGGCTTGCCTGGCTCCATGTTCTCAAAGTTACACAGTGGTGATAGCTTGAGCATCTACCCTTCCCCACTCTGGCAGCTAGGTATCTCCCCTTTACCCTTTAGCTGGGGCCCCTAGTCAGCTCAGCTGGGCTCTGCGGACATCACTCTTCCATAGTGCAACACTGCTATAGGTGAAGAAAAAAAGTTTTCCTCTATCCTCTTAGGTTCAGTACCCAAGGGCTGCAAACCTAACTGACAACTGCCATATGAACAAGAGAGAATTCATACAAATATGATTCAAGGTTAATATTTTAATTTTTTTGTGAAGAATCAAAGTCTGGGAGGAGCAGAGTGAGACCTGTGTCCACCCTGGTAGCATCCCGCTCTCTTTTTAGGCACAGGCCCTTCATAGAAAAGAAGTGAAGACCCAAGAAACAGACCTGACGACTTGCATCCCATTTATATAAATTGTATAGAAGATGAATTGTAGAAAGATAAATTTTATTGAAATGAAGGGAAGTTAAGGGTTATTTTGGTTAGGTTTGTTTGTGCAGATGTATCTCAGCGATGAGTGTCTCCAGTGATAGACTTGATCTCCTGGTACAGGAACGGGGAGGAGAACCACCTTCACAAAAGGAAACTTCTGTGCTGCTTTTACGCAGATGGGGGAGGGCAGAAGCTTGTTTTTGCTGTTCAATTGCCTTCAGCTCAAAGTTCTCTTAGCGCAAAGTGGCAAATTTGGGGTGGCATTTTCTGATCCCTTTCACTCCCCACCCCTCTCCCACCTCAGGTTTATGTATGTGTCCACACTTACGACTTTAAATGATGTAATCACGCTCCCACCGAACTTCCTGGAAGCTGGGATCCCATGAGTTGTGTGAGATAAGGTGACAGAGCAGAGAGGGGGCAGGAGGGCCTCCCGGGCACCAAGCCTTGCAGCTGGCTCTGCTGGTCACTGGCTAAGAAGCTTCACTTTACTTAACTACTGCCTTGGGCTTCCTTGGTGACTCAGAGGATAGTCTGCCTGCAAGGCAGGAGACCTGGGTTCAATCTCTGGGTGGGAAGATCCCCTGGAGGAGTGCATGGCATCCCAACTCCAGTATCCTTGCCTGGAGAATCCCATGGACAAAGGAGCCTGGAGGGCTACAGTTCATGGGATCCTAAAGAATCAGACACGACTAAGCGATTAACCCTTTTCAACCACTGCCTTATCCACAGTGTGGGGGTAGCCCCCACACGGCTGGCGTGAGGATAGAGTGTGGGTGAAGGCATTCTGTAAACCAGGGAGTGTTGTGGGGGCACAGTGGTCCCTCAGCCTTTCCTCCTAGTTGCTGACCTCTTTGGGGAATTCTGATTCTGTCCCTGGGACAGCGGGGAAGCGAAAGGGTTGATTCACTCCAGCCTGCGCCGCTGGACCCACTGTCTGAAGGGCGCCCCCTGGTGTCCATCACCGCAGCGCCTCGGGCCCTGTTTGGGAACGTTCTCGTGATGGTTCTTCCTTCCCTGAGGTTATAACCTCCTCTTTCCCAGGTGGAATTCCAAACTGAAATGTGAAGTGGGACTGCATCTGTTGAACAAGCTCTTCTGCAGTAGCCTCTCACCTTCCCTGCTTACTGAGATAGTATATACACAAGAAAGTGAAGTCGTTCAGTCATGTCGATACTTTGTGACCCCATGGAATGTAGCCTACCAGGCTGCTGGAAAGTCCATGGGATTTTCCAGGCAAGAATACTGGACTGGGTCGCCATTTCCTTCTCCAGGGGATCTTCCCAACCCAGGGATTGAACCTGGGTCTCCTGCATGGCAGATAGATGCTTTACCGTATGAGCCACCAGGGTGGGTGGGTAAATAACACCCACTGCTTGTTCTGAAGTCCAGCTATATTTTTGTGTCCTGCTATATTTTCATTGCCTACGCCAGGGTCATGAAGATATTCTCCTAATTACTTTCTAGGAGATTTTGTTTTACTTTCCATGTACTTTCCAAATACTTGTATATACTTTCTATACTTAAAAAAAAAAAGCCTAGAATTTGCTCAAAGACTAGACATTACTGAGGAGTGAAATTCAGTTTGGAGAAAAAATAGATAATAACACCTAAGCTTTGTTTCCTTTGCCAGGAAATGAGGATAAGAATTTTCCCAGGGTTGTTGTGACATTAAAAAAAACACATTTATTTATTTATCTGGCTGCATCAGGTCTTAGTTGTGGCATGTGGGCTTCTCTCTAGTTGTCCACAGGCTCCAGAGCGTGTGAGTTCAGTAGTTGAAGTGTGAGCTCAGTAGTTGAAGTGCTTGGGCTTGGTTGCAGCAGACATGTGGGATCTTAGTTCCCCAACCAAAGATCCACCTTGTGTCCCTGGAATTGGAAGGCATATTCTTAACCACTACACCGCCAGGGAAGTCCCCTGTCCATTACATGAGACAACGTGTGTCGAGTGTTCACAGTAGGAGTGGACACACAGTAGGAGTGGGCACACAGTAGGAGTGGGCACACAGTAGGAGTGGGCACACAGGAAGTAAAACTCAGTCACTCAGTCGTGTCTGACTCTTTGCGACCCCATGGACTGCAGTATGCCAGGCCTCCCTCCACGATCTCCTGGAGCTTGTTCAAACTCATGTCCATCAAGTCAGTGATGCCAGCCAACCATTTCCTCCTCTGTCGCTCCCTTCTTCTCCTGCCTTCAATCTTACCCAGCATCAGGGTCTTTTCCAACGAGTTGGCTTCTCGTATCAGGTGGCCGAGTATTGGAGTCACATCTGTATGTGACTTCTGGAAAAACCATAGCTTTGACTATATGGACCTTTGTCAGCAAAGTGATGTCTCTGGTTTTTAATGTGCTGTCCAGATTTGTCAACATAGGCTCTTATTATTGCTCTGGGCCCACCCATTTGTTTTTATGACTCTCCAGTATTCTACTGAACTTGATTGTGATGGTCATGGAGGTAATTTCTGATTTTCTACTCCTAAAATCCACGCTGCATAAATAAGCTTGTAAACAGAGGTGCTTATGAGTATTTCTGCCAGACAGATTTTTGATTTCTTGTGCTTCCGTCAAATGTCCCCACTAAATGCAAAAAAGGAAAAGACTATGAAGATTTTCCTAGGGTCCCTCTCTGTCCCTTTGGAAAGGATAGGTGAGGAGCGGTCTGCTGAGAAGCTGCTAGAGAAAGAAGATAAATCTGTACCATTTGCCCTCAGAAGAGGGGGAGCAGTTAGGATGCAGGTGTGGAATAAGAGCCATTTGCAACAAACGGTGAGAAAAATAGCTTGTGGGAGCCTTTGTTCCTTCAGAGGCGTAATTGCCTTTGATGGGCTGTTAATAGGAGTCATTATGTGGTTATTAAGAAGGGAATGTGATGAGCCTAGCTCTGAATAGCTAAATTCAGGGGGCTCCTGGTTTAATCTTGTTTTTCCTCTGCACACAAGGAGTCCTGCTACTTACCTGGAATCTCCTCGAATCAGGGAGTTTGAACTTTGAGTCCAGTAGGTTGGGACGATTCCTGAGGGTACCAATTACTTCCTGGGACACCTAATGGTGGGGAGGAGGAGGGCAGTGTAGGGCAGGGGAAAGAAAAGGAAAAGGAAAGGAAGAGATGAGAAGGGAGTTAGGAAGGGTGATCAAGAGATGAAGTGGAACTTCCCTGGTGGTCCGGTGGCTAAGACTCTGAGCTCCCAAGGCAGGGGACCTGGGTTTGATCCCTGGTCAGGGAGCCCAAATGCCACAACTGAAGACCTCGCCCAGCCAAATAAAATAAATGTTTTTAAAAAGACAGAGATGGGAGTGATGGAGAGATGGGAAGAGAGAAGGCAAGGGAGAGAAAGAGTGAAACAGAGAAAAGCTGGAACAGAGTGATATTTAGCAGAAAGAGAAGTGCGCAGGAGGTAGGTGGGGGGAGAAAAGAAAAATGAAAAGAACAGTAGCCCGTAGGGTAAATTCTAGAGCCTGAATTCCGGCTCATGACCTGGGAATGACCTCCAAAGGCTGATCCTCCGGCCCACCCAGCCCTGCTGATTTCATTTCTATATTTAACAAGATCCCTGGTGATGACTCTGCAGGTTCAAGTTCGAGAAGCATTGATTTGAGCTCAGCGTGGGGCTTGGAGTGGCTCGTGCCAGGGCTTGGAGGACTCGCCAAGGAGGAGCAAGCTGGGCTTGATCTTGCTGAGAAGCTAGGTTAGATGGAGAAAAGTGCCCAGGAGAGAAATGAAGCGGAAGGGGGTTTGGGGAGAGCTAGGGGTGACGGTGGTGGTGGTGGGGGAGTCTGGGGCAGGTGGTCAGGGGTGTCGCCAAGTAACACTTGCAGAAGACCTAAAGGAAGCCTAGGGGATCTGGAGAAGCCATGCGGCTCTTGCAGCTCAGAAACTATTCTGAGTTCTCTGTGTTAGTTCATTTACCCTCGCATCCCCTGAGAGGGAGGCTCACACACACCCCCACCCCCGGGGGTGTTCAGTGGCAGCCACACCGAATTCAGAGCCAGGAGGGGCTTGAGCAGTTCTGGCCTGTTATCCACGAACATGAGTCTCTGCGATCCTCTGGTTCTCTCTGTAATACTTCCCAGTCTTCACCTGCGTTGTCAGGGCCTCAGCCTGACGCCCAGTCCTGGAAACTCTGGCTTTCTTCTTGAAGCCAGAGACCCTTACACTTCACCTAAGAAGGTGGCTGGGGTGGGTCCAGGACCTGGTGGCAGGACAGCTAAAGCCTCTTGCACAGCCTCCCCCAACCCCTCCCCGACCCCCACTTTCATGAGCCTGGCCAGGAGGGTGACCCGCTGGAAAGTCTGGCTTTCTTCTTAAAGCCAGAGGCCCTTACACTTCACCTAAGAAGGTGGCTGAAAATGGTTGGGGTGGGTCCAGGGCCCGGAGGCAGGACACCTAAAGCTTCTTGCACGGCCTTCCCCCACCCCACCTCCACTTTCATGAGGCCTGGCCAGGAGGGTGACCCGCTCAGGGTTCCTTGGAGACCAGTCAGCATGGGTGAGATAGGCTGACCTCTGGTCCCACAGCCAGAGCCTACACCGTCCAGAGATGAGTCCGGAGTGATCACAGTGGTCCTCTGGCGATTTGTGATGCCAGGTCACAGGAGTGACCGAGTAAGAGCCAAGTTGCTGGGGACTCAGGACTGGAGGTCCTAGTTCCAACCAATGCCACTGATAAGCTCTGTGACCCTAGGCAAATTAGTTTAACTCTCTGGGCTTCAGTTTTCTTACGTGTAAAATGGAGAGAATAAAAATAGTGCCTATTTGAAGTGACTTAGCAGCAGTAGGGTCGTTTGGAGCACAAATGGCATCAGGTGTCAATAATAAAATCAGTAGGAATGCATTTAACCTGTATCATCTTGTTTTTATTACTTCTCTGACTTCTGTTTCTCTCTGACTTCTATCTTTGGCTCAGCAGTTTGGTTCTGGGACTGTTGCCTGCCTGTGGAGGAGTCGGGGTTGTATGAAGAATACTTCACCTGAGTTTGAGAAGTTTGCAGCCACTTTCAGGGCCAGGAGGGAAGTCACTGGTCTCTTCTGCAAAGCTACAAAGTTTCCAAGCGCCCTCCTGGCCAGACTTTTCCTAGCTGCTCCTGGAGATGTTTGGAAGTGAATGGCAGGTGTTGCAATTGTTTTGCAAAGCGCTTTGTGCAGCCCAGAAGAGAATCTTTACTTCCTCCACGTCTTCCAGAGTCCAAGGCCACGCCGGTCTGTGCAGACGGTGGTTGGCGGGGACTGACCACAGACTCAGTCCCACACAGCTTTAGATACATTCAAAAGGTCGTCTTGACCTTGGACCTGGGGATGGTTAAGAGCCTCTGCCACCTGTTGGGGGCTTCTCAGGCATCCATGGTTCAACTGACACAGGCAAAGTCTAGATTCCTCCGTGTGGTGCCCTTGGCCTTCCAGGACCTGGACTGCCTGGCCTTCAGACCTCCCTGTAATGGCCTCAGAGGCCCTCCCTTCCCCCAGCTCACTGCCACAGCCCCCAGGATCACAGTGTGCTGTGTTTCCAGGTATTTGGGAGAGGTGGCCTAGCAAGCTGGCTCCACCCCTCACCCTCCTGAGTCCACCATGGGGCCCACGACTCTTAGGCAGGTCTTTCTGTCCTGTCTTTGTCCTAGTGGGCACCTACCAGCAACTTACCACCCTCCTCTGAGAGGCTGCTTTAGGCTCTGGGTGTTCAGCATCTTTAGTTTCCGGAATATACAAGACACAGTGAGTGAAGGAAACTTCCTTCTTCTCAAAAGCCAAAGGGCTCCCTCCAATCATTTCCTAGAATTAAAAAAAAAAAAAGTATTTATTTGGCTGCATCATGTCTGCTGTACTTCAGTCGTGTCCAACTCTGTGTGACTCCATAGACGGCAGCCCACTAGGCTCCCCCGTCCCTGGGATTCTCCAGGCAAGAACACTGGAGTGGGTTGCCATTTCCTTCTCCAATGCATGAAAGTGAAAAGTGAAAGTGAAGACGCTCAGTCATGCCCAACTCTTGGCGACCCTATGGACTGCAGCCCACCAGGTTCCTCCATCCATGGGATTTTCCAGGCAAGAGTACTGGAGTGGGTTGCCATTGCCTTCTCTGGCATCACGTCTTAGCTGCAGCATATGGGATCTTCATTACATGAAGTCCGATCTTTCTATCTTTCTTCATTGCAGTGCATCGACTCTAGTTTTGGAGCTCTGGCTCAGAAGCTCCGAGGTATGTGGGATTTTAGTTCCCAACCAGGGATCGAACCCAGGTCCTCTGCACTGCAAGTCAGATTCTCAACCACTGGACCACCAGGGAAGCTCCTATTTTCTAGAATTAAGTCTTTCCCATTGCAGTTTCTGCTCCTGCTTTCCACCAAAATGTCTAGGAGTTCTGACTTCTTCCTGTGAATGGGAAGGAGAGAGGAAATGAAGTCGTGATTGTCTTGTATGATGGGCACGAAGCCATGCTTTCTCAGACCAACCTTATCTAAATGAGAAAATCTGGCTGAAATACTGTTTTCCTCTTTCTGCTCCTCTCCTCTCCCCATTCTGCCAGGGCTCCTCCACCTCACACTGAGGGAACCAGAATTTCTAGGGAGTGGGACCAGGTCTAGGTATTTTTTAAAATTTGCCCCAGATGATTCTAATGGCAGCAGGGCTGAGAACCACTACTTCAGGGTAAATATTGTCATTAGGACTAGAAATCTCAGAGGCCAGAGACGTGGACGGGGCATGGTAGTAGCTACTGTGCTATCACTGGGACGTGTCATGTCTCTCTTTCCTTTTTCTTACTGTCCTTCACAGTGGCTCCTATTTCAAGCCCTAACCTCAGAGGCACATAGTGACTGCAGCAGCTCCAGGTCTCACATCCCCTCAACTTCAGGTCCTGAGGAGGGAATGTCACGCTCATGGCCTACTACATCTCATTGGTGCTTGCTTTTTCTCTCTCTGGTTAGCATGTCCCTGGTTGTTTTCATTCTACAAAGAAGCTTTCTCCAGCAGATAGACTGGTGTAATTTTGGTTTGGGGTGTGTGTGTGTGTGTGTATTGTTAGAATGGAGGGACCTGTGAAGGAGTGTGGGAGCACGGAGTGAAGCTGAGGCAGGAGGCAGATGGGCACTCTGGGGTAAAATGATTGGATATTCATTCCGTATGGACTGAAGCTCCAAGACAAGAATAGCAGGACAATTGAGGAAAGAGACCGGAGAAGGCAATGGCAACCCACTCCAGTACTCTTGCCTGGAAAACCCCATGGACAGAGGAGCCTGGTGGGTTGCAGTCCATGGGGTCACAAACAGTTGGGCATGACTGAGCATCTTCACTTTCACTTTCCACTTTCATGCATTGGAGAAGGAAATGGCAACCCACTCCAGTGTTCTTGCCTGGAGAATCCCAGGGACGGGGGGGCCTGATGGGCTGCCGTCTATGGGATCACACAGAGTCGGACACGACTGAAGTGACTTAGCAGCAGCAGCAAGGAAGGAGACTGGGCCCTACCCAGACCACATATTACTGTTCTCCAACTCAGGAGACCTTCCTGATCACGCATGTGCAGAAAAGGCTCCTTGGAGGCCCAAGGGGAGTTATGGCAAGAGATGTTCCTTACCTAGACGCTTTTAGGTAAAATCCACCTTGGCTAAGAGGTGTGTGTGCACACATGGGAGAATCCTGAGATATACACAATATGGATTGTGAACCAGGAAAGCCAAAATGATTGCCCAGAGGAAACCCAGATGAAATGGCCCATAAATATGATTCAACCTGCCACGAGGGCACGACTCAGGGACTTTCCCTCTGAGTCTGCTGCGTGCCTATCCACATGCTCTGTACTCTTTTCCTCTTAATAGTTGCTTCACCACTTTCCATCTTTGTGGAAATTCTCTTTGCAAAGCCAAAGGGCCAGGGCCCTTGTCACCGACCACTGGTCTAGTGGCTAGGATCTGGTTCTTTCACCGCCTCAAGCCAGCCTCAGTCTCTGGCTGGGAACCCAAGCCCTGCTCCCAGCCGTTGTGGGCTGAGGTCACCCAAGATCAAGGTTACTGGCTGGGAGAGGGTCAGGAACAGTTAATGGGAGGGCTAGAGGAGTGAGTGTTCCCAGCTGAGGAGCCAGCAAGATTTATATTAAGAAATATACAGTTAGTCTTCAGCCTGTTCCTGGCACCTCCTAAAACCCTTGGAATTTCTTAAGTGGTAAGAGGATAAAGGTGTCTTTTGTTATTTATAACAAGCCCCTTTCAACTGCAGCTGAGTTTATGTTAATGAGGGGCCTATTGGAAAGCCCCTAAAGATGGAGGTGGGGGTTGCCAGGGGAACCAATCAGAGGATTGGAATTTTGAGTCTCTCCCACAGCCCACACCTGTTTCTCCTGGGGAGGAAAGAGGGGGATGGAGGTTGAAATAGTCACCAATGGCCAATGACTTAATCAATCATGCCCATGTATATAAAACTCCTAAATAATAGGGTTCTGAGAGCTTTGGGGTTGGTGAACAAGAACACAGCAGGTTTGGGACTTCCCTGGCAGTCCAGTGGTTAAGATTCTGCACTTCCAATGCAGGGGCTGCAGGTTCAGTCCCTGGCTGGGGAAGTAAGATTCCACAGGCTGCATTTCATGACCAAAATAAAAAGAACACAGCTTGTGTCAGAGGGTTTCACACCCCCAAACTCCCCTGAGATACAAGCTGTGGTACTCAGGACCCTTCTGGAGCTCACACTGTCAATGTCTTTATCTGGCTGTTCATTTGTATCCTTTGTAATAAACCAGTAGTCTAGTAAGTAAACTCTTTTCCTGAGTTCTGTGAACTACTGTAGCATGCATGCGCTGTGACACTTCAGTCGTGTCCGACTCTGCGATCTCACGGACTGTGGTCCATCAGACTCCCAGTCTATGGGATTCTCCAGGTAAGAATACTGGTGTGGGTTGTCATGCCCTCCTCCAGGCCATGGGGACCTCCAGTTTACAACTGGTCTATTTAGAAGCACGTGTGGCAACCTGGGCTTGAAGTGGTGTCTGAAGTGGGGGCGTCCTGTGGGACTGAGCCCTTCACCTGTGGGGTCTGAAGCTACCTCCAGGTAGACAGTATCAGTATTGAGTTCAAGTGCAGGACACCCAGATGGTGTTACAGGCTCGCTTGGTGTGGGAGACCATCCCTGCCATTGTCAGAAGTGTCCCAAGTGTCCTTTAAGTGGAAAAGTCAAAGTGGACAGAACATGCGGGTGTTTCTGTACAGGAGGTACTACATGTGCGTAACCTAAAAAGGTTTTAAAAGTGAAACATTAAATAGTGCCCTCTGAGGCCCTTCTGCTGTAAAAACGGCAAAACTGTCTCCCATTCCCCATCTTGCTGCTCAGTGATAACATTTTCTTTGTTCTTCTAGAAATGTCTTCTGGTTCCTACTTCCACGTTCCAGTGTTTACACTGTTCTTTCATGATTTTTCCATTTTAGACACTAATGACTTCCTATGCTGGAAGATGGAGATTTACAGTTCTTACATCTTCCTTGCCACAGTAGGCTTAATACTGCACCCCTCCCCCAGATGTCCCTGCCCTAACCACCCCCGCCAAACCTGTGAATGTTTCCTTATATGGCAAAGGAGACTCTGCAGATGTGATTAAAGTTAAGAACCTTGAAATGAGATTATCGTGGATTATCTGGGTGGGCTCAATTCAATCACGAGTCCTTAAAAGTGAAAGGCAGTCGAGAAGGTCAGAGAGGTGACAAGGGAAGGTGAGGCAGGACAGGCTGGAAGCCCTCTTGTTGGCTTTGAAGGTGGATGAAGGGGGCCACGAGTCAAGGAATGTGGGTGACCGTGGAAGGCGACCTGCTCTCCAGCGATAGCCCGCAAGGAAATGGCACCTTCGGTCTTGGCCGTGGCAGGGGGCTGAATTCTGCCAACAACTTCAGTGGGCAAGGCGATAGATTCTCCCTGGAGCCCTGGAAGGCATGTTGCTTTGCACACACCGTGACTTAGCTGAGCGAGACTCACATCTGACTTAAGACCTAGAAAGTGAGTGTTAGTCGCTCAATCGTGTCTGCCTCTTTGGGACCACCAGGCTCCTCTGTCCATGGGCTTCTCCAGGCAAGAATACTGGAGAGGGCTACCATTTCCTCCTCCAGGGGATCTTCCCGACCCAGGGATCGAACCTGGGTCTCCTGCCTTGCAGGTGCATTCTTTACTGTCTGAGCCACTAGGGAAGCCCAAGGACCCAGAGTGTTAAGATGGTAAATATCTGGGGAATTCCCTGGTTTAGACTCTGCACTTTCACTGCCGAGGCTGTGGTCAATCCTTGTCAGAGAACTAAGATTTCACAAACCTCATAGTGTGGCAAAAAATAAGTAAATAAATTTATATTGCTTCAGGCCACCAAGTTTGTTCAGCAAATAGCAAGAGAAAAATATACCTCCCACTCTGACATACATACTTCCTCATCACCTTTCCTTCTGATATATTAATAACTATAAATCAAATTTCAGTGTTTGTATAAGATGAAACGTTGTTCCCAGCTGATCTATGTAGAGGACCAGAATTATGTTTGTCATTTTTTGTTTTCTTGGAGTTCATGCATTTTTTTTTTTTTTTTTTTTTTGGTTAAATTTCTTGTATATTTGTGAATTCAGCCCTAAATATTTGATAACACTCTGTCAGGTGCTTGGTTTCAAAAAACAGATCACATTCTAGCCAGAAGTTGTTACAGGACATTCACATGCAGGGACAGAGCTCAGACCACAGGGCTGGAAGTCAGGGAGAAGTCAGTCTCCCACCTCTGCTGTCCCTGAAGGTTAGATGCCTTCCCCTCTACCTGCTCTTGTAAAGCAAGTGTCTGTTATTGACACCTGCTTCTTACATTACTTTCCCCAGAAATGAAATGTCACGTGGATCCGCCAGTCGCCAGGGCTGAGGTCACATGTCTACACCCGAGCTGCGAAGGAGGCTGGAAAGCTCCAAGCTCATCTGGGTTAGTTGCTCTCTGGATCTGCGACATCCTGGAATCTCCTCACTACCTCTCTGGGTTTCTTCCTTGCCTCTGTTCTGTGCTGGACCCTCTGCTTCCTCACTGTAGCGGATCATGGCTAGCTGGATCCTCTGATTGAATGAGTGGGCTTGTCAATGGCAGGCTCCACTTCTTTAGTGTTTTTCACTTCAGTGGTTTTCAATTTTTGTTGCACATTAGAGTCACCAGGGAGCTTTTACAATGAAGCTGTCTAACCCCTCCCTAACTAATTAAATCGCTGGAGGGTGGGGCTCTGGGACTGGTGTCTTTTTAAGGCTCCCCAGGTACTTCTCGGAGAAGGCAATAGCACCCTACTCCAGTACTCTTGCCTGGAAAATCCCATGGACGGAGGAGCCTGGTGGGCTACAGTCCATGGGGTTGCAAAGAGTCAGACACGACTGAGCGACTTCACTTTCCCTTTTCACTTTCACGCATTGGAGAAGGAAATGGCAACCCACTCCAGTGTTCTTGCCTGGAGAATCCCAGGGACGGCAGAGCCTGGTGGGCTGCCGTCTATGGGGTCGCACAGAGTCGGACATGACTGATGTGACTTAGCAGCAGCAGCAGCAGCAGCCAGGTACTTCTAATTGTAGGTTCTGGAGAACCCTGCTGTAAGGTGATTTAGTTCAGCTGTCTTGAGAAACAGTCATAGCTGACATGTAAGTAGATTCTGTCAACTTGCAAACATTCACATCAAACTCTGAATACGGTGCCCTCCTCTACAACAGAGATGGTGGGAGATAATGGAGAGGAGGTGCAGGAAATTGTTTTCTCTGACAGAAGTTAATTCTAAATTAAGTACTCCTGAAAGAGAAGTAGGGAAAACATTTTTACCTGTCATGCCTCCTTCAAGGACACAAAACAACCATGTCCGCATCTGGAGCTGTTTTTCTCTTGAGTTGGTCAGACTTCCTCATGAAGAATTTTCCATTCTCCTTTTCTTTTCTTGCCAGCATCCTGAGATCTGAGTCAGGGAAGAAGATGGTGGTGGTGGTGGGGGGGGGGTCTCGATATCTGAGAGGTAAACTTGGATTTAATTTCCTGTTTTGGGTCCTCCCTCCGCAGAGGTCCATGGTGTCCCTCAGGGTCGAGGTCCTGTTTTACTTTTTCTAGAGCATCGGCTGTCAGTTTCCCACCAGGACAGAAGGCATGTTTGGTCGACTGTGAGGAGAGGAAGAGGTGATCAGGATCTGCCTGCTCCTAAGGTAGTCGTGCAGCTAACCCTCATCTTGTCAACCCCACCTCCACCCTCACTGCTGGGGCGCTGTGCCTGCCTGGGTGGGGTTCTTCCGTGGAAACCAGGCTGAGCTCCGGGGCTCTACGTGGCTCTCTGGGTTCTGCTCTCTCAGAGCTTATCCATTTGCTTCCCATCTTCCAAAATCTTGTTCCTGCTGTTTCTCATTCTTCTTTGTTCCTGTGCGCTTATTCCTTTAGAATCGCCCTGTACTTCACTCTTCACGAGGTGGGGGGAGGAATCACGGGTGAATGTGTCCCATTTATCATCTTCCGGCAGAGGTCTTCATCACTGCCATAATGGGAATTTATTGTATGGCTTTGTGAGGACAGGTGAGTTATTTTAACTTTAGGGGATGGCTAGTTTAACGATCACAACGTTAACTGTTCAAATGTAAGTTATTTTCCATGAGGCACAGATTTCACTGTGAACAATGGGTGTTCTGGAACCTTCTGGGGTGATGGGCTGCGTGAGAGGAAAGGCTCTGTGTTGAACATAGATGGGACAAACTTTCTTTTTTTTTTTTTTTTTTTCAGAGACAAGCTGGTTCCCGTTTTGTACAGCAATGTGGTGATGTGTATCCCAGACACTGCGGAGCGCCGAGCTTGGGAATTTATGCTGCGTTTCTGACTTTGTGTGGGTTTCATTCACAATTGCTGCTGGAATGTTCTACAGACTTTCTTTCCCAAGAGCTAGACTTGTGTGTTTGATTTTGTTTGGATAGTAACATTTCTGCCTTTGTTGCCAAATTCCAGGATTTGTAAAGTTGAACTCTGAGTTGTGAAGCAAAATACAGGAAGTCAGCGTTTCTAGTGTTGGATTTCCAGGGAGAGGTCTTGAAATAGGGATCCATGAGGTTCTATTTGTGACCAGGTAGTTCAGGCAGGAGTTGGAGGTGAGCTGAGGGGTTAGGGGTCCCTGGGAGAGGCTATGGTTTATCTGCTAGTTGGGGAGGGACCAGGCTACTTGAGTTAGACCCCAGACAGCAGGTGGGGAAGGAGACGTCTGGAAATCTGGACTCTGGGCTGCAGGCAGGTTGCCAGCTCCACTGAACTTCTGACGAACTGTTTCAATGTTTTATCCTCCCCAAGGTGGAGGCAGCTCTGGGGAGCAGAAAGAGTCCATATTACAAGGAAGGAACCCAGACCTTGCTGGTTAAGACAGGCCCCCGCTTCCCGCTAATTCTCAACAGGAGTTGGCAAACTTCTCTTGTGCAGGGCCAGAGAGCAAACATTTTAGCCTTTGTGGGCTGGTCGGTCTCCGTTGCATAATTCTTTTCATTTTTTTTTTTTTTTGTGTGTGTGTGTCTCTTCAAAAACGTCAAACCGTTCTTAGCTTGCTGGCTTACAGAGGCCAAAGGCGGGCTTTGGCCCACCGGCTGTAGTTTGTGGAGCCCTGTATCACATCACTCTGTTTACTTCTCTCATAAAATCTCCCACAATTTGAACTATTTTGTTTATCTTCTTTCCTCTACTGTGAACTTCACGAGGGCTAAGGAGGTGGCTACTTTATTCTCTGCTCTGACTTGAAGGCCTAGGGCTGTACCTGGCACGGAAGGGGTGATCTAGTATTGGTTGAATGATTGAATGCATCGTGAGTTCTAATTTCATCTCTGGTAACTCGTCTGTAAAACAAGAGACGAGACCTTGGGGGTCCCTGAGGGAGCTTCCAGAGTTCAAGCTCTGAGATTCTAATTCCCTGAGCAGTGTGGGATTTGGGTTCACATTATAGCTGTATGTGGATACTCCAGCTGTCTCTGCCTGCTCCTGTGTGCAGGGCAGAGGTAAAGCAGATAGGTCCTAGGAGCTGAGGGTGACTCTTGCCTCTCACCTGCATCCTTCCGCAGACATCGGTCAGTCCGGCCTGGGCTCGAAGCAGGATTTTCCTCTGAAAATGACTCTCATCCTATTAATCTTCTGTTGACAGTTTGCCGCTCCAGCCCTTGTCTAACAGACTTGATAGGCCAATTATGTAACAACTGATACAAGCACAGATGCGGACCAGTCCGGACAGGTGTTGGATGCAAACAGTGGGAGTTGCCATGGCAACATGTCCCGCTCTTCTCTCTGCCTCCTCCCTCAGCCTAGCCCCCACGAGTCTCCACCTGGGCATGAGCATTCCACACTGCCCTTTGTTCAAGCTTTTTCTTGCACCTGGAGTGAACAGCCCTGAGTTCCATTTCCTTTGCCTGGCAAACTCCTATACATCCTTTATGACCCAACTCAGCTATCTGCTCCTTGGTCCGCAGGCACACTTTCTTGCTCCCTTTCCTTCATGCCTGCAGCACTTCGATGGCATTATTGTTCTGGGACTTGGGTTTGTCTCCCCTCTGGACTCAGTTCTCAATGTCTGGCTCCTAGAAGCCTCAGAAAATATTCACAGAATGAAAAGGGATTGAAATCAGAAGAGTGAAACTTGTATGATGGATTTTAGACCATGAATCATCTACTGGGTTTGGGCAGTTGGCTTCATCACTGTTGCAAGTGGGCATTTTTGTGAGGCTCTTACACAGTGAATAAATTGGGCAGCTGGGTCTTTAAGAATTGGCACTTGTTCTAATGTGGGTTAGATCCCTGAGCCAAGAAAATCCCCCGAGAAAGGAAATGGCAACCTGTTCCAGTATTCTTGCCTGAGAAGTCCCATTGACAGAGAAGCCTAGTGGGCTATCGTCCATGGGGTTGCAAAGGGTTGGACACAACTTTGTGATTAAACAACAACAGCCTATCCTAGTGGTGTCCCAGGACATCACTGGTGTCCCAGGGTGGGCCATCTGGGGCGGCGGGCGGGGGAGCTGAGAGGCTGAGGGGTGGGTACAACCTCTTACCAGGAGTCCTGTCATGTTTCTGGGCCCTGGTTCCCTCACTTATTTTCCTAAGGGATCACTAGGTTCCCTCTGAGGTCCCTTCTGGAGGTAAAGTGTCAGGGGTACCATGAAAGAAGTATTGGGTTATCAGATTGGATCTTTTATCAAATACGACCCATTCTCTAAATGCCTCCTTCTCTGGGAAGTCCCCCAGATGTCAGATCCCTCTACCGCAACATCATGGGCTGTAGTCCTAGAACCAGGCTGTCTGTACGAGCCTTTGCTGAGTGCCAGCACCCGACGCCTTCCGCTGCTCAGCCGTCCCACACTCTGTGCCCATTTCACAGGGAGGTTCAGAGAGGCCGAGGGAACAGTGGAGGGTGTGCTCTGGGGCTCCCTGCTGTGGTCACAGACGGTTCCTGCCTCTCTTCTAGGGATGTCCGTTAGTGCTGGCCCACGTGCACAGCCAATCTGAAGGGTCAGGGAATCGACACCCTGGAGTGGGGGAAGGGGGTTGCTAGATAAATTCCCAGCTTCCGAGCTCTAGTGGGACACCTCCAGGCTGCTCTGCCTGGTTTTTGGGGGCTCCCCTGCAGGGATCCAGGTTCATTAAGGCACCTTTGGTTGGCTTTCGTCCCGTTCCTGCCACACCTACCTGCTTCCAGGAGCCAGTTCTTCCTGAGATCCTGTCCCAGATCATCTATAAACTGTACCCAAATCCTCGCCTCATGTCGGCTTTTGAGGACCTGCTAGGTGGTAAAGCCAAGATTTGACTATGTCTGGCTGACTCTGCATTCCCTTCCCCATAGGGGTGGTGTTTGCTCTGCAGAAATTGTGGGGTTGAGGCCAGAAGCCCAGCCAGGGTCCAGATGCTGTTTGTTTAAGGCCCTGATGCCTGGTTTTAGCGTGGCCTGGACAACTTTTCAGTGGATGCTTGCTGATTGAACGTGCTTTCTTCCAGGAAGCAGGAAGCTGGAGCTTGAGGAGAATGCCTCGGGGCTGGTTGTTGACCAAAGCGGGGACAGAAGGAGCAAATAGTGAAGAGGAGGATGTGGGGGTGTCACCCCTACCTCGCCTGTGGTTGCTCAAGCTCTGTTTCTCTTTCCCTGGCTTGCCCCAGCCCCACCTGGCCTCTTGGCCACTGCCCTTGGGTTCCATGAATTTGGCAGGAAGACGGGGATCTTCTGAAGGTTTGACCGGTCTAACCAGAGAACTGCTTAGCAGGCATGGTGTGGATGTAGGTGATGTGTATGGTGTGTAGGCTCTGGTCCCTGCCATGGAGGCTTGAAACTGGCTTGGCAAACCAGACCAGCCTCCAGAGAACAGTTGTGTTTATGGCAGTTCAAGAAAGGATGCTGGAGTTGTCAAAGGACAATTTCTGGAGAAGGTATGGGGATCACTTAGGTCCTGGTAGGGAACAGAGGGGACCCAACCCTGAGGATAGAGAGCTGTGGGAGTGCTCACAAAGGGGAGGGCGGGGAAGAATAAAGTCCCCCTAGGAGGGGACACTTATGCTTGCTGGCTAGAAGGGGCAAGAAAGGAAGGGATGGCACCCTGGAGCCAGAGCAGACCGCCCCAGCTAGAGCTGTTGGCCAGAGGCGGTGACTTCGGCCCTGCTAATCTGTGGCTGAGGACTTGCTTCTCCCATCACACTCTTCTCTCCCTGCCCCAGCCCCTTGCTGGGATTTCCCATTCGATGAGCCCAACCAGAAACGGAGATGCTGGACTGGGTGGAAAGACTGAAAAAAATAACCAAGCAGTGGGGCTTCTGTGGATGCAGCCTGCATTTCCTTCCGAGCAACGCCTGGAACAAAGCCCAGCGGCCCATTTTCATGATCCTGCTGCCTCTGTTTAATCAGAAAATGTCCCTGTCCTGGACATCTTGGTGTGTGGCTTTATTTTCAACTGGATGCCTCCTTTTCTCTAAATGTGAAGCATCTGAACAGCCCCACATTTGAAGTAATTGTTCCTTGCTCCTTTGCTTGTATTTCCCTGACCTTGAAAGCCATTTTCCAGGACTATCACTAATGCACCTTCACGCAATGACAATAAAATATCCCAGCGCTCAGAGAAAAGAAAGGAGACGCTGTCTTGAGTGACTCCTTGTGTTCCCCAGTGTCATCTTGTGAGATGGCCAAAGTGCTGATTCCCCGCTGCACTCCCACCCTGCCTTGGCCGTGTTGGCCTGGTTCCTCTGATGCTGGAAATGACACTGTGTTCTCTGTGAAAATTCCACCTTCTCCGTTGAGTAATGTGATGGCCAACAGCTGACCCACTGGGAAGGCTGACCGGACACCAAACACCAAGAACTCAAGGCATACCGGCCTCTTAAACACCTACCGAGAGGGAAGGATCCTGCCAGTAGCTGATTTTGGAATGTTCTGAGTTTTCTGAGAACTGAAAGATGACTTACTCTGGGAAGGTGGGTCTCAGGGCTCTCAATATTTCTTTCCTCGGCTTCCAGCTTGTAGCCACTTCAGGACTCATTGCCTGCCTTTCTGTTGTTGTTGTTCAGTTTCTCAGTGGTGTCCAACTCTCTGCAACCCCATGGACTGCAGCACGCCAGGCTTCCCTGCCCTTTACCATCTCCCGGAGCTTGCTCAAACTCATGTCCATTGAGTCAGTGATGCCATCCAACCATCTCATCCTCTGTCATCCCTTTCTCCTCCTGCCCCAAGTCTTTCCCAACATCAGGGTCTTTTCCAATGAGTCAGCTCTGAGAGCCTAATATTCAGACCCCCCAGCTGACCCTGCTCACCCTCTGCTGACTGGAGGGTAGAAACAAATCCTCGAGCAGGACCAGGCTCCTGCCCGACCTGGGAACCAGAGACTGATTAGCTGGTGGCCCTGGCAGTGGTCTAATTGCTGTCTGGCAGAGGCAGGTGACTTCCTTGGGATAGGGTGGACCTTGGTGGGGGGTGCCCGGCGGAGTCATGAGCTGCCTCTAAGCCAGACCTCCAGAGGGTGCGATGCAGGATGGGCAGTTCTTGTGGGGTCTGAGCTCTCGGCATAGGCAGAAGACCAGATTCAGCTGTGATGTGGGAGCCTCCTCTGAGGGCAGGTCCTTGACTTCTGGGCTGGACATTAGGAGCCTTTGTTCTCGCCCTGGCTCTGGCCTCGACTTCTGGTGAGGCCCTGGACAAGCATCCTTTCTCTTCCAGCTTTCTCATCTGCAAAACCAGGTGTCGGGTAGTGACGTGATATCCCTTTTGGCTTGGACAGCCCAGCTTTGCTGTCACCAGGATCCCTCTGCCCACGTCACAGCCCCAGTCCAATAACCACAGCTCCGAGTACCTGAGTCCTCATCCACCACAAGTTCATGGCTCTGGCAGTCCCGTGGTGTGGACGCTATGGGCTCCTCCCTCACCAGGAGAGACACAGAGAGGACCTTTGACCTTCTCTGAGGTCCCCTGGTCAGACAATGGGAACCAAAGTCAGAGCCTCTGACATAAACCTCACCAGGATTTCACTTCCTCACACTCCTGGCTGAGCCTTTCCCCCTCTAGGACCAAAGTGTCCAACCTGACCCTCATGAGTTTTCTGAGTTTTATAAACTGCCTTAAACTTAGTGGCTTAAAACAATACAGATGTATTTTGTAATAGTTTTGAGGGCAGGAGTTTGAGACAGGTTTCACTGGGCTGAAATCAAGGTGTTGGCAGACCTGCTTTGCTTCTGGGGCCCTAGGTGAGCTTCTTTTCCAGCTTCTAGAGCAGTGGTCCCCAACATTTTTGGCACCAGGGACCAGTCTTGTGGAAGACAACTTTTCCATGGACAGGGAGCAGTGATGGTTTTGGGATGATTCAAGTGCGTTACATTTATTGTGCACTTTATTTCTATTATTGTTGCATCAGCTCCACCTCAGATCATCAGGCATTAGATTCTGGATGTTGGGGACCCCCCAGACCTTTGTCTAGATGTTGCCCACAGTCCTTGGCTTGTGGCCCCTTCCTGTGGCTTAGTCTCTCACACTTGCTTGGTCCCTTTTCTACCTCTTCCTTTATCACATCTCTGACCCACTTTGTCTCCTCTTCCCCTTTTTCAAGGATTCATGATTAGATTGAGCCCATCTGGATAATGTCTCTTTCTAAATGTCCTTAACCTCATTCACATCTGTAAATCCTGTGGCCATTTAAGGTAACATATTCTCAGCTTCTGGGGATTAGGGTGTAGATGTCTTTGGGGCAGGCATTATTCTTCCTTTCACTCTGCCTCACTCTGAGGCTTGGGGCTTGACCCACAGCAGTTTTCCTGTGTGAAGAGGCACCTCTTCCTTGCAGCCCTCCCTGACTACACCAGGCAGAGGTGGCTGCTCTGTAGTCCGCACTCCCATGGCCCCAGGTGCTCTTTGCCATACTTGCGTGGCAGTGCTCATGGTAGGTCTCGCTCCCTGAGAATGTGTGGGCAGGGACCTGACCTTCTTCTCCCTGGGTCCCTGGTGTCTGGCGGTGCCAAATAAACACATAGGGTTTGTCTGGGGCGCAAGTGCTGGGTGGGATGGAGAGCTTTCCCAGGGCCTCTGGAACACAAGCAACTGCGCTAGGTGGAAACTGATCCTTTTCTTCAATCCTGGGATCTCTTGGTGGCAAAGTGAAGCATGGGTCATAATATCTGTTTTACAAGGGAGAAAATAGAGGCTCAGGACTTTACCCTGATAGTTCAGTGGTGAAGAATCTGCCAATGCAAGAGACACAGGTTCAATCCCTGGTCCGGAAAGATTCCACAGGCCTCAGAGCAACGAAGCCCATGTGCCACAACTATTGAGCCTGTGCTCTGGAGCCCGTGCTCTGCAACAAGAGAAGCCAATGCAACGAGAAGCCTGCATGCCGCAACGAAGACTAGGCCTGGCTCACTGCGACTAGAGAAAGCCTGCACGCAGCAGTGAAGACCCAGTGCAGCCAAAATTAAAAATAATAAAGAGACTCTGAGAGGTTAAGTGACTGCCTGGACTCCCCAGGGAAAGTGACCGAGCTGAATTCTAACTCAGTTCTTATTCTCTCTCCCCTATCTCACTCAGTTATTATTTATTTTTCAAATTGTCTGTTATGGGTTGAGTTGTGGTCCACATAGATTTAGACATTCAAGTTCTAATCACCAGTGCTTCAGGATATGACCTTATTTGGGAACAAGATCATTGCAGGTATCATGAGTTAAAATGAGGTCATACTGGGTTAGGGTGGGCCCCCAATCCAGTATGACTGAGGTCCTTCTAAAAGGGGGAAATTTGGAAGAAGACTCTTTCACACATACAGAGGAGGCTCTGTGAAGATAAAGGCAGAGATTGGGATGATGCTCCTGGAAGCCAAGGAACACCAAAGATGGCCAGCACACCACCCACAGCCAGGGGAAAGGCTTGGAGCAGACTCTGTCTCACATTTGTCTGCTGCTGCTAAGTCACTTCAGTCATGTCCGACTCCGCGTGACCCCATAGACGTCAGCCCACCAGGCTCTCCTGCCCCTGGGATTCTCCAGGCAAGAAAACTGGAGTGGGTTGCCATTTCCTTCTCCAATGCATGAAAGCGAAAAAGTGAAAGTGAAGTCGCTCAGTCGTGTCCGACTCTTAGCGACCCCATGGACTGCAGCCCACCAGGGTCCTCCATCCATGGGATTTTCCAGGCAAGAGTACTGGAGTGGGGTGCCAATTTGTCTAAAAGGAATCAAACCATCTGACACCTCGGTCTTGAATTACTAGCCCCCAGAACTATGAGAAAACACATTTCTGTTGCTGACGGCAACCAGTCTGTGGTACTTTGTTTCGGCAGCCTTGAGAATTGATGACATTGCCTGCCGATGCTGGCCCAGGCCTCAGAGATGTTGAAGCCTATCTGAGCTGACCCCTCCCAGGCATCCAACCTCCTCTCCCTCCCCTCCCCTCCTGCCTCTCTGTGAGCTGCAGTCACACTGGCCTTCCACGAATTCCCTTCTTAACAGCAGTGCTAGGGTATAATGGACGCACAGTGTAGTGTGCGGTTTGACAAGTTTGGACATATGTATATATCCATGCAGCTGTCACCACCCTCAAGATAATGAACAGATCAGTCACCCTGGGCGATCTCTCTAGCCCACCCCACCTCCTAGCCCAGGAGACAACTGTCACCATAGAATAGCTTGCATTTTCTAGAATTTCACGCAAAGGGAATCTTCCTGTACGTGTTCCTTTTGTTTTGCATACTGGGCTTTTCCCAGTTTCTTAGAACTCCTACTGCCCTCCTGCCTTGTGGTCTGACCTTCCTCTTCCTGTCCTCCTCCTCACCCCTTGTTCAGTTGTTCAGTCATGTCTGACTCTTTGTGACCCCCTGGACTGCAGCACACTAGGCTTCCCTGTCCAGCACCAACTCCTGGAACTTGCTCAAACTCATGTCCATTGAGTCGGTGATGCCATCCAACCATCTTATCCTCTGTCATGCCCTTATCCTCCCACCTTCAATCTTTCCCAGCATCAGGGTCTTTTCCAATGAGTCAGTTCTTCGCATCAGGTGGCCAAAGTATTGGGAGTTTCAGCTTCAGCATCAATCCTTCCAATGAATATTCAGGATTGATTTCCTTTAGGATTCACCCTTTGTTAACATCCCCCCATTCTCTTCAGTTTATCAGAGAAGACTTCCTGAGCCCCCAGACCAGAAGGCCCCCATTTAACACAGTTTGCTAGCCCTGCATCCGCCCCTGGACACAGCACGGGGCTGTTTTACATCACCTGTGTGACAGGTTCATGCCTGTCTCGCCCACCGATCTTGACAAGGGACAGGCCTGTGATGGATTCTGCTCACCTTTATCTCTGGCTCCTGGTAAAGGGGTGAACAGAGGAAGGGATGCCTGCCTGTGATGGGAGAGGCAAAAGCATGGGGCTAAGGAGCTGAGTCTCTGCAGTCAGCTCGCCAGTGATCTCGGGCAAGATCATCAAGCCTGCTTTCCTCCCGCTCCAATTTCCCATCTTCTCTTCCCCTACCTCCACTGCACTGCGTGGCTGGAGGGATCTTAGTTCCCCGACCAGAGATTGAACCTGGGTCCTTGGCCGTGAGAGGGTGTCGTCTTAACCACTGGACCACCAGGGAATTCCCTCCAATCTCCCATCTTCTCTACCACCGCCACCCCCCTGCTCTGCCCTGGGAAGCATTTGGGCAACGCTGATGGCTCAGAAAGTAAAGGATCTGCCTCTCAATGCAGGAGACATGGGCTCGATCCCTGGGTTGGGAAGATTCCCTTGGAGTGGGAAATGGCAACCCACTCCAGAATTCTTGCCTGGGAAATCCCACGGACAGAGGAACTACAGTTCATGGCAGTGCAGAGTCAGACCCGACTGGAGGACCAGCACTACCTGCCTCCACCGTGCTCTGTGGCCCGAGGGATCTTAGTTCCCAGACCAGGTATCGAACCAGGGTCCTTGGCAGCAAGACTGCCTCGTCCTAACCACTGGATCAACAGGGAATTCCTTCCAATTTCCCATCTTTAAAATGGGTGCAATAATAGTACCTTACTCCCTAGGTGGTCCTGAGGTCTAAAGGATGTGCTTCATGGAAGGAAGCTCCTGACACGTACAGTTGGCCCTCAGTAGTGACGGTCAGACATTCTGGGGGTGCTGCCAAGGAATATGACAGTTGTGTGGCTCCAAGCAGAACTCTTCTTCTGGATGGTGGGTCTGCAAGGCTCGCGCTCCCACTGTCCCCTTTGCTAACAAGCCCCCTAGTTACAAGCCTCTTTTTGGATCAGTGGTGCTGAGGAATTGACCGAGCAGGGATAAATCACTGGTGGGAACTTGTTCCAGTCCGCTGTTGGGATTTCACTGGCTGTTGACAGTGCTATGGTGTCCTCAAGTCTTCTTGCTGGGGACTCAGGCTGGATTCATTCAGGTCAGATGTTTATGCAGCGGATGTGGAATAATGGGTCTGCAGGTCCTTTGGAAGGCAGAGCCAACAGCTGTGCAGGCGATGTGCGGCTATGGATGTGCCGCCAACTCAACATCAGGAAGGCACCCCAGGCTCTGGGACCTTTTAGTCTTCTGGAAAAGCCTCTGTGGGGGTGTGCCCTGGCCTCCACCAGGACCTGGCTTAGTGTGAGAACAGGTTAGGATGGACTCTTGAGTGGCAAGACTACTGTGTCTAGCTATAAACTTTGTCTAGGCTACTGTGGCCCAGTAGAAGGAGCCTTTGAAGACAGGGTAGGGAAACATCAGGCTCTGTGGAATCGAGGAGATGCTGGGCCAGGCCCGGGTGGGGTCTGGGCTCAGACCACAGCTCGACATTATAGGGCACGTGAATGGCAACCCCTGGGGTTGTGCAGTGTGTAGCCTGTGTGGCCATACATGGCTGCCCTGTCCAGGGTCCTGGTTTGTGGATTAGCATTTCCAGGCAAAGACCTAGACCCTTGGAAACATTGAGCAAAGCAGTAAGGAGAAGTAAGCTGGCGATCTGTGGGCAGAGTAGATAGTTTGTAACCAGGTCTACCACTGAAGCTCAGGACCTTGGGCAGAGCCGCCTTGGAGCCTCTGTTGCTGTATTGTAAACACAGGATTCATTTGACAAGCCTCACTTGCTGCACGGGGTTATTGAGGATTATGTGAGCTGGGGCATGTGGAATCTTTGTAAGCTGCTAAGCAGAATGGGCAAGTTATTGCTTAGCTTTGTGTGCCCTGGAGCGGGCACCAAGTGCGGGTTAGGGGTCTTCCACATCACTGCTGTCCCTGGGAGAGGCATGGGCACAGTCACTGCTTCTACGTGAGATTTTGGTTTTCTGGGCCTTTCTGGGGACTGGAGCCAGTATGAGACCCAGCTCTATGTGGGTGGAGGTTGAGGGCTTAGGGGGAATCTCAGAGGAGTCCAGAGGGGCCACAGAGCAGAGCCTTCCATACAGTGTCCTGCTTCCCGGGACTGTGCAGCTGAGAGCGGCTGGGGAAGCTGACTGGGTGGTGTCTGAGCACCCGGGGCTTGGGATCCCATCTGGCTACTGTTTCCCGAGGCCCAGGCAGTGCTCTGCTCAGTGTCGTCACTGCACGCTGGCCGTGCGCCACTGTCCTGAATGTTTCTGGGTGGGTGTGTTTATGTCTCCTGTGGTTTTGGGTGGAGGTTCAGAGGGTGGGCTCTGGAGGGAAGCAGAGTGTGGTTTGAATCCTCTTCCATCCTTTGCCACTCTGGGGTCTTGGACCCCAGTTTCTCCACCTGCAAAGTGGGCATAGGGCTTCCCTGGTGGCACTAGTGGTGAAGAACCCACCTGCCAATGCAGGAGATATAAGAGATGCCAGTTCCATCCCCGGGTCATGAAGATTCCCTGGAGGAGGGCACAGCGATCCACTCCAACATTCTTGCCTGGAGAATCCCATGGACAGAGGAGCCTGGCAGGCTACAGTCCATGGGGTGGCAAAGAGTTAGACACAACTGACGTGACTTAGTATTCACGCAGGCAAAGCGAGGATAGTAATAGTACCGCCTCCTGGAGTCAGCTGTGAGAATTCAGAGAGCTCAGAGCTCCTTCCATACAGACAAAGCACTCAGAGCAGGCAAGCGAGAAAAGACACCAATGGACATGACCTACCTGGGGATGGGCACTAATGGTTTAGTTGAGCCGAAGTCCAGTTACCTACGGGGGTCTCCAGATCCTGAAAGCAGAGAACTGGGTGTGGCTCCCTGCACACCCAGGGCTTGGGGTCGGTGCGCTGCCTGTGTGGGAGCCGCGCTCTGGCCCTTGAAGCATGGGGTGGGGAGCAGGGGTGACCTTGTCTGCTCGCTGCTCACGAACTGCTGGGATATTTTTTGAAGGAAAAAGTAACAGCAATAGAAGTCCCTAGAACAAAACCCAATAATCTCAAAGACCCACAAAAATGAGGTGGTCTCAGAATACTGATCTGCCATCACAGACCCCAGGACAGACACAGGCAAAGAAAGCCCCAGAGACACAGGTTGCCCCCAAGAAGCTTCCGGTCTTCAGATTTGCAGGGCTCTACTGTTCATGAATACACTCGTTTATTCCTCATTGATTTGCCTTCCATCCTGAGCTGTCTGGGTGAAGGGGCGGCAGTAAGTGGGGGAGCAGGGTGTCCTCGTGTTCCCTGCTTTGCAGTGTCAGCTCTGGCTGCCACAAATGAACACTGCAGACCAGGAGGCTTCAACCATAGAGGCTTATTTTCTCAGTTTTTCTGGAGGCTGGAAATCTGAGATTGAGGTGTTGACAGGGATCGTTTCTGGTGAGGTCTCTTTTCCTGGCTTGTAGTCAGCCACCGACTCGATGGATGTGAGTTTGAACAAGCATCAACAAGGGAGTTGGTGATGGACAGGGAGGCCTGGCGTGCTTGCAGTCCATGGGGTCACAGAGAGTCGGATGCAACTGAGAGACTGAACTGAACTGAAGCAGCCACCCCCTCGCTGTGTCCTTCTGTGGACTTCACTCAGTAGGTTTGTAGAGAGAGGGAAGGAGGGAGCGAGAGAGGGGGTAGGAGAGGAGAGAAGGAGGAGAGGGAAGGAGGCGAAGAGGACTCTGGTGTCTCTTCCTCTTCTTGTGAGGATGCGAGTCCTATTAGATTAGGGCCTCACCTGCTTGACCTTACTTAACTTGAAAGATTTCTTTACAGGTCCTTTGTCCAAATACAGTCATATTGGGAGTCAGGGCTTTGAGTTGGGGAATCATAATTCATTTCATAACAAAAGCCCAGCCCAGGGTGATGGGTGCTAAAGGGACTGTGATGGGACAAGGCAAAAATGAAGGAGGGGACCCTTCCAGACCATCAGAAAAAGAGCGGTCTAGGGCAGGGGCTGCTCATTTGGCTCAGGGAACATGGAGAGAACAGTGGGTTTGGGGGTATCCTGTGTTGCAGTGCTTGGACCCTTACTATGGCGTATGGCCTTGTATCTGTGACTTAACCCCTCTGAGCCTCTTCTTCCTCATCTGGAAAATGGGAATAATAGTGTCTGCTCAATGAAGTGGCTTTGAGGATAAATTAGGAAATTTAGCTAAAGGGCTCAGCCCTGTCCCCAGAGCACTGGGAGACAGGGGAGTGGCAGTGATGGCCCTGGAGCAGATGCCCTTGGGTTCCAGCGTCAGGCATGAGCTAGGGTGGCGAGCGTCCCTCACTTCATAGGTGTTAATCTCAACGATGCGTTAGAGAAGAGCTGCTGGGCGAGGCCAGGAAAGGGGGGCTTTGAGGCAGATGGGGGAGACAGATGTGACTCATCCCAGGGCCCCTCAAGGTCGAGGAGATGCAGGGGTCGGCAGGCAAACGGGGTGAGCACGCAGTGAGTTTCATCATCACTGGATAGGACAGACGCCAGAGGCAGACACAAGCCCACTTGGGGCAACAGAGTCCAGCCTGAGGGGCTCAGGGACCCAGTCTAGACATGTCTAACCTTTCAGCTCAGCAGCCCGCCCTTCCCTTCTACGGGAGAGGCATGACTCCAAAACAAGGTGCTACCAAATGTAGTTAGTGACATTCATGAGTCAGCAAGCTGTTTTATTTCATCAAAGAAGATTGAAATTTTGTTTTTTTGGTAAAGTGCAAAGTTTCTTTGATATGATTTAGTGTGATCAGGGTCATTTTAAAGGATTGGTGCTCAGAAGCAGGGGCTCCAGAGTGTTCTGTAAATCAGAACACTGTGTGCTTTCTCTTCGTGGGGGCTGGTACTTACACAAGAGCCCCTGAAAGGCAGAGGGGACACCGAGGTCACAGGTCACGAGCTGCAGCTCCTGCATCTGTGGCATGTCTCATCCAGAGTGGACACGATCAGTTCTGGGAGCCTGTGTTAAAGGATCGGGGCACTTGGCTGGCTCACTGTACCCTTAAAGTTCTCCAGGGAGGTTACTGGGACTCTTTGTGGAAAACGATGCAGCCCTAGCCGGGATCTGTCTGGATGTTATTATGGGCTGAACCAACTGCATCCCTTCCAAATACTCCAGGCTCGGGGAGAGATGACCCCTGTCACAGCCCCCTCTGCCCTCAGCCCACTCCACCGTGGAGGTGGGGGGAGTGCCACGTCCGCCTCCTGCCATCTTGCCCACCCACACCTGGCCAGATAAGAGGCAGGCGTTGTGATGTTTTCCATGTCGGTGGGCTTCTGGGTTTCCCTTGTGCTGTGTGTGTGCGTGCGTGCTGTGTGTTTCTAGTTAGGACTGGGAGAAACTCAAAGTGAACTATCTTGGAATCTCAGTGGAATTTCTTGGCATATCTTATCTTAGGAAGGAGGAGGCCACCTGAAAGTTCACTGTCCATGGCGGAGGGTGGGTTTTCCTGGGGTCTCGCTGGCTTGAAGACTCATTCTTCTCCCCCTCTGTGGGCGCCCCAAGCCCGCCTCCGTGCTCTGATGGACCCTGTCTGCCGGGCTGAGTAACCTAGCGCTTTGTCAGCGGTGGGGCTGAGTCCCGCCAGCTGATGGTGCTGACACCACTGGGCAGGGCCTCCTCTGTCCAGGTCAAGCGCTTGACACTTGGTAGCTCCTTTCTCCCTCCCAGCTGCTGTCTGTGGAAGGTACTGCTCCATTCTGCAAGTTCTAGATGTGGAAGCCGAAGCCCAGAAAGGCTCTTTAACTTGCCCAAGGTGATAGCTAGAAATAGAGTCAGGGCACCAGTCCAGACTTTCCAACTTGAGATGTGGCTGTGGGTCAGAGAGCTTTCTTGACTCTAACTGGCTTTAGTCTCTTGCTGCCCCTCCTTCTGCCCAAGTGCCCCCAAAGGCCCTCGTTGTCTCCTGGTCTCTAACCCCCTATACATGTGCTTTCTTGAGCTGGAACACCCTTCCACTTGGCCACCTCTGACTTTTTCTCAAGATTTGGCTCAGTGACCATCTCCTCCAGGAAGCTCTCCCTGACTACCCCTAAAGTCCAGGCTGGATGCCCCTCCAGGTGGTCCCATGGCACCCTGGGCTTCCTCCCAGCAGATGTTGACACCCATTGTTATAAGTAGGGTTCTGTTTGTTCAACTCCTCCACCAATGCAAGCATCTTCGGGGTGGGCCGGCTTTCAGATGTTTGATGAATGAATAAATGAGTGAATGAATGATAACTTGAGTCTCTTGCTACAGTGTCTTGTCAGCAGGGCAGCCTGGTTACTGGGTTTCCATTTCTTCTCATCTCCCTGTGCCTTGATTTCATATGAAAGGTTGAGAGGTTCGCAGTGTAAACGAGGGAGCCTGCACGAAGCCCTCAGAACAGCCCTGGCCCCCCACCCCGGCCCGCGAGCTGGCCTTATTCTGGCGGTGCTTCTCCTCTTGGGGGTGGGCAGGGAGGCCCGCCCCAGGCTGACCTACTTCTCCCTCAGGCGTGCTCCCTAGGGTGAATGACTCAGCGTTTGGAAATCCAGCTTCTTTTTTAAGGAGCCACATCATTCCCTCATCAAACTGAAGATATTAGGCGAGGTTAAATGCCTGCTGACATGTGGGGTGGGATGGACAGTAAGAAAATTGTCCAGGTAAAACCAAGAGACCACTTAGCAAGGAGGACAGAAAGTATAAGGTGGGTGTGAGAACGTGGGAAAGTGAAGAGGGGAAGAGGCAGGAGATGCAGGAATTGGGGTCAGAAATGAGACTGGAGGCAGTGCTCATGGCTACAGGTCTGTTGATGCCACAGCCCCCAGACCTTGAGCTCTGAGGCCACCCTGAGATTACCCACACAGGGATGCAGTGGGGCTGAAACTCCAAGGGGAAGGTCCTTTCCCTCCAAGACAAGGTCCTCCGTATTGCCTCTTGCAGACTTTTCCAAACTCCACTCTGTACAAACGAGTCCCGCCAACAGCCCTGGGAAGAGAGTTCTGCGGTCACATACATGAGCCCACTCCTGTGTCCCCTCTGGGGTAATCATGAAGAATGTTCACATGGGAAGAGCCTCATAGAATCCTGCAATTGAGAAGTCCCCTGAACGTTTAGGCCAGTGTTTCCCTGACTGCTTGACCAGGGAACCCTCATCACAGCATCTTTTCACGTTGTTCAGTCACTAAGTCATGACTGACTGTTTGTGACCCCATGGACTGCAGCATGCCAGGCTTCCCAACTTCACCGTCTCCTGGAGCTTGCTCAAACTCATGTCCATTCAGTCAGTGATGCCATCCAACCATCTCATACTCTGTCGCCCCCTTCTCCTCCTGCCTTCAATCTTTCCCAGCACCAGGGTCTTTTCCAGTGAGTCAGCTCTTCCCATCAGGTGGCCAAAATGTTGGAGCTTCAGATTCAGTCTTTCCAATGAATATTCAGGCTTGATTTCACATGTTACCCCCATCAACTTCCTCTATTTCTAGGAACCCCTTCCCTGGAAGGGGACCGGGACACTGTTCATAGCATTGTGATTGAACTGACTTTTATTTGCAAACTCTGACATGAAAAGTCAATTAAAATCTGTCTTAGTTTTTCAGGGCTGCTGTAATAAATACTGTAAACAGGGTGGTTTCAAACAACAGACCTCTGTTGTCTCAGAATTCTGGAGGCCAGAAGCCTGTAGCCATGTATCAGCAGGGTCTGGCTCCCTCTGATGCCTGTAGGAGAGGCTCCATCCTGGTCTCTGGTAGCTTCTGGTTGATGCTGCCTCGTGGCAGAATCATGCATCTCTTCCTCTGTGTTTACAGACCATCTTCCCTCTGTGGGCTGTCTCTGTGTCTCTTTCCTTCTTATAAGAATGCCAGGGACTTCCTGGTCCAGTATCTAAGACTCCACACTCTCAATGCAGGGAGCCTGGGTTTGACCCCTGGTCAGGGAACCAGATCCCACATGCTACAACTAAGAGGTTACATGTTGCAACCAAGATAAGATCCTGCCTGTTGCCAGTAAGACCTGGAGCAGTTCAAAAAAGGAAAAGGAAAAGCCAGCTGGATTGGATTAGGATCTCATCCTAGCCCAGTGTGACCTCATCTTAACCAATCACATCTGAAAGGACCCTGGTTTCACACTAGGTCACGTTTTCCGGTGTTGGGAGTTGACTTCAGTATATCTTTATGGGGGACACAATCCAACCCATAATACAACGTGTTCGCAGCAGGTGGTTCTGGGCTGGGAATTCACTGTAACCATCCAGAAAGGTGATTTCTCCATCTTCCGAGACCTTGACAATGATGTTGTTATGTGCAGAGTTAGTATGGATAGAGTTACTGCCTGCCGGTCACTATGCAGAGTGTATTATGAATACAAACAGCATCTCGCTGCACCTCACCACAGGTGAGCTGGAGTTTGAAGCCGGGTCCGTGTGTTGGCACCATCCTGGCTTTTAGGTTCTGTGTTGTGCAGTTTCTGGTCGAAATCAATAGCTGGCTTCAGATCAAGTCCCCTTGTCTTCCAGATGCTTCTTCCACTTGCTCACTTTTTTTTTTTGGCCTTCGTATGTTAATTGGCCATCTAGATTTGACATGTAGTGAATTTATGTTACATTTATGTCCCTATCCTTTGCACACTTTCCCTTTGTCTTCCTATTATCAATTTGTGATAACTTTTTTTTTTTTGTAATTTTATTTTTTTTGGCTGTGCTGGGATTCTGTTGCTGTGCAGGCTTTCTCTAGTTGCAGGGAGTGGTGACTACTCTCTAGTTGAGGCTCAGCAGTTGTGTCACACCGGCTTAGTTGCCCCGAGGCATGTGGGATCTTCCTGGATCAGGGATCGAACCTGAGTCTCCTGAGCTGACAGACAGTTTCTTCACCACTGAGCCTCCAGGGAAGCCCCAGTTTGTGAGAGCTCTTTATCTAGGACAGCTACTTACACTTTCTCTCTCAAATGTAAATATTTTCCCACTACACAGTTTGTTTCCTTAATTTATTATATATTTTGCTATTCAAGAATTCAATATGTTTTTGCCAAGATGTCTTTATTTTCTTTTGTATGCTTTGAATTTCCTATCTCTATGAAAAAAGATTCGCCAATATGGACTTCATATTTTCTCATCTCCTAAATTAAATCATTTTTCTTGTTTTACTTTTTTGGATGTAAACATTTATTCCAGCTGGAACTTACTTTTGCCAACAGAACTTAAGAGTCTGAGGTAGGGATATGACATTATTTTCATCCAGAAAGATACCCACTTGGGCTAGCACTATCTGTTAAGCCATCCTTTCCCGCTGAATTTCCACTCGCTCCTGTTGAATTTTCTCCAGGGAGGACAAGGCTGGGAAGCTGTCATGGAGGAGGAATGGTTTTGGGAACTGCAGGAGTATTGGGATGAGGTGCTTTGATGAGGGAGGAGCCTGTGGAAGAAGGGAAAGGAGTTGAGGTCAGAAGGGTTCGACTGAGGATAAGAGGTTATGGGGTCGGAGAGCTGAACAATGTCAGATGCTCCACTGTCACCCCTGGAGGAGCCACCCTGGAACCAGAGCTTCCTGCTGTGGCGGGGCCAGCGCTCCTGGGACAGGGAGCCCTGTGTGGGCGCAGTGTGCCCTTGTCCACAGGGTGTAGTCCCAGAGGCGTGGAGGTCTGGAGTGTTGATGAGAAGGCAGAAGCACATGGCCTGGGACTTGAGGAGACAGGTCAGAGGGATTCCTCAGAGGCTGGAAAACAGCAGGAGCCCAGGAGCCCCATTTCCTTGATGCTGGCCGTGGATGCAGCATCCACTGCTGTGTCCGGCACACACCCCCGCCTGCCCTCCCCACCCCACCCCAGTGCTCACCTTCCGTGGATGCCAATGGATTCTTCCTGGAAGCATCTCCTACTTTGTATGGGCATGTGCTTGCCCTGTGCACGGGGCAGTCCGGAAATGGTAATTAGTTAACTAAGTTCTTCAGGAGCAGACCTCAATGCAGGATGGGTGAGATTTGGTGTACAAACCCCTAGCTTGTTTGGTCCTTAGATGGGCAACTCTGAGCAGTGGTCTGCACCCTCTCCAGAGGTCCTCACCAGGACTCAACTCCGGTTCCCATGGCGATGATCTTAGGAACACACTTTTCCCTCTTTCTTTCCCTCACTCCCCTACCTGAGCTTCCAGGGACCACCTCCCAGATCAACTCCTGGCACTCGCATCCTTATCTCAGAGGCTGCTTCTGGGGCAACCCAAACTCCAATGTTAGGTCAGCACCCCAGAGGGCTGGTGGAACCATCTCATCCCTCCGGCTTCAGGCACGGTAGGTCCCAGGGGAGGGGGAGGGGAGTGTGAGCCTCTGGGGAAGGGAGCAGGGGCTTGCAGAGTTTGCCCCCAGGGAAGGCTTAGCATTGGAGGTTGTGAGCAACAGAAACTCCATTCTAACTAGTTTAACCCAAACCAGGCTTCTCTGTCCATGGAATTCTCTAGGCAAGAATACTGGAGTGGGTAGCTATTCCCTTCTCCAGGGGATCTTCCTGACCCAAGGATCGAACCGAGGTCTCCTGTATTGCAGGCGGGTTCTTTACCATGTGAGCCCCCCAGGGAAGCCCACAGCATTGACTTCAGAGCTGAAAAACTCTGATGATGGCACTAGCCTGAGACGTGGCTGAGCCCCGGGGCTCAAACCAAGTCAGCAGTTCTCTCTCCATGGCTCCGCTGCCTCACTTGTGGTTGGTTTCACTTTGAAAGAGGGGCTATTCTCTAGCCCCAGGTTTATACTCTGCTAGCTTAACAACCCTACTGGAAAGAGTCTTCTCTTCCAGTAATTTTAGGGAATGTCCCAGCCCCAACTCTCACTCATTAAAGTCCCGTGAAAGACCAAAGTCTGAACAAATCCTCAAAGCCAGGTGGAGGCGGTGACTGATCGGCCACCCTGGGGAGTGAGCTCAGCCTCCTAAGATGGGGGGCCTTGTCTCTCCCTGCAAAGATGGGCTCCATTCTCTATGGAAGAAAGGACAGGAAAGTGGAATCAACAGATGAGGACGGGTAGGTTGGGTTGGCGAGGGACAAAGAACAGAACAGCCGGGACAGGAAGGCAGAGAGGAAGACAGCAGGAAAGTGGACAATTTCGGTGACTCTCTTGCAGAGCCCAGGACCCTCTAGTTGTTCACGCTGGCTTAGTTGCTGTGCAGCGTGTAGGAACTTAGATCCCTGACCAGAGATTGAGTCTGCATTCCCTGCATTGGAAGGTGGATTCTTTTTTTTTTTGGTGGTTAAGGTTATATAAATTGCAAAGGTTATATAAGGTTACAAAGGTTACATAAATCTTTATCTTAACAGGCCCTGAGAGTTTTCCCCTTTACCCATAGGTGAAAAAGGCAATGACCGAAGTTTTCCCATTCTGTAAGTGCTTTGTTCAACAGTGTCCATGTAGATCCGTTCCCATAGCATCTTTGGACTGGGTCGGAAGCCTTCCTCTGGAGTCCGGTCTCACGTAGAAGGACCCGGTTGGGGCCGTGACCTCTCACTTCTAGGGCAGGTGGTGTGCAGTTGCGGGAAGCGTCAGTCCTGCAGAGACTCCGTCAGTCTGTCTCTGGCTCCCAGGAAGGTCATCTGAGTGAGACACCCTGGGGCTGGGGAAGGAGCCCGAGTTCCGAGGTGACTGGAAGGGGATGGCGGGGGATGTGGGGGACCTCTTGGGGCTGCACAGGGTCCCGTTGTGGAGCTTCCAGAGCAGCTCCTCATTCTCCAGGGAGAGGCGCTTGTTGCCCTTGCTCTCCTTCTCCAGCGACTCCTGCAGGACCGCCTGCTCCGTGGAAAGTTGCCTGGAAACTTCCACGTGCCTGTCCATCCGAGCTGTAAATTCTTCCTGCTCCTGCTGGAATTGCTTCAGTTTGTCCGCGGGTGCTGTGTTATTGTCTCCCAGTTCCTCCATCTTCATTCACTCGACGTCCTGTTGGTGCAGCCTTTCATTCTTGGTCTCCAACACAGCTTTCAGGCTTTCTCACTCTTGCTCCAGATACATGATCTGAGGGTTTTTTTTTTAAATTTGCTTTCTCTCTTGATATTCTTTTCTGTTCTTCTGATTTCAACTTTTCATTTAAAGCATCATTTTCACTCTTCAGATCATTGATTTTGTTTCTCCAGTGATTCCTGCTTCTCGTAAAGCAAATCCTCAAGGGATTTCTTCTCCATTTCATGGCTTTTCTTGATTTCTGAAAGAAGGTGGATTTTTAACCACTGGACCACCAGGGAAGTCCCAAGGGGGGTTTATTTTTAAAACTTTTAATTTGGAAATGGTTTTAGATTTACCCAAGATTTGGAAAGATAATACAGCTTTCCTATGTGTTCCCATTCAGTCTCGTGTGAACATCTTATGTGCCCAGAGTGCATTTACCAAACCTAAGAAATAGCGTTACTATTAATGAAACTACAGACTTCATTCAGATTTCCCCAGTTTACCCACTGAGTCCGTTTTTCCTTTTTGGGATTCAATCCAGGGTACTAGCTTGCTTTCGGTCACTGCACGTGTTTATGGTCATCATGTGTCTAGTCTGTGACTGCTTTTGCCATCTTTCTCTACCTTTCATTACCTGGACAAATTTGAGAGAAGCTATCAGCTATTTCGTAGAACATCCCTCAGCATGGGTATACCTGACGTTTTCTCCTGAGGGCACTCAGCTCATGGATTAGGGAACAAAGACCAAAGAGGGGAAGTCTTATCGGTGCATCGTACCTAGGGGCTCAGGGTATCACTGTGCTTTTCCACTGTGCTGCCCGCCAGGCTCTCTGCCATAAAGTTCGTATTTCCCCCTTTCCCACACTCTTTGGGGTTCCAGGCTTTGGACAAGCTTTATCCTGGAAATGGGGAGCAGACACCCTCTCTGTCCACCTGGGTTCTCCCTGCTCCCGGGACCAGGCCTCTTCTTACACCTGCCAGAGTGGGTGTTGGTGCTATGTACCCCAGCCCCCTTCACTCTCCAGAAAGGCCAGTGATGGCTTCTTGTTCACCTTCAGAATCTCAGGGCCATCCTGTCTGCTGGGTCAAAGGACCGCTATGCTTCAGATATGGCTGATTTGGGGCTCTAGTTGTGTACTTCTGGATTCTAATTGGCAAAGTTGGGCCAACGCCAGGTATGGCTCTGCCCCAGCTTCCTGGAGAAACCGGGTGTTTTCTCTGCAATGAGGAGGGTTTTCTCCAGGACAGTAAGGAGAGTTTGCTCTCAGAAGCAGGAGTCAGTGAGTTACCTAGGAGGCCAGCGGTGCCTCTCACCTGTTGGGAGGAGATGGATGTCTCTACTGCAAAGAAGGAGGTGGGGGATCTCCTGGTGGCCTGAGAGTGGGGCTCACAGAGTGGGGGAGGACACCAGCTCTGGTCCGAGCTGCTGGTGACAGCTGGTCTGCCAGGGTCTCTGCTGACCTGCAGCTGCTCTCTGGAATCGAAACGTTTTGTAGATTCAGTCATTTGGGTCTTGTTGGCAATTATGTTCTGAGGCATAATCCATTGCTGGAGCAAGTAAGACCCTGTGCTTTGAAAGGAGGCCGAGCCTATAAAAATAAGCATGGTTGGTGACCCAGAAAACTCAGAAGTTTGTCCGATTCCTGTGCATGTATGGAATTCAAGTACTTTAGCTTCTTCTGGCATCCAGGGACAGGCTGGGAAGACACTGAGTTTGGACTTGGTGTCAGCCCCGTGAGATGCAGGCCTTGGCTGCACCCTCCATTAGCTTGGAGTGACCTCGGGCAAGCCACCTGGCCTCCAGAGCCCGGTGTCTCCTCTGAGAAATGGGGATAATAATAGTGCAGCCATTGTGTTTTGCAGCTCAGGGGCTGTTTGGATTTGAGGTCATTAGGCAGGCAGGAAATTAAAAATACATATTTGCATGAGGGCTATTTTCTGCTTGGCCCAAGAAGGAGAAACAAGATTTGGGTGCTGTGTGCCTGGGACCGAGAGGGATACTAGGGTGGCAGGGAGGACCCTGTTTGCCTCCCTCATCTTTGCCCGAAGGACTGGCTCTGAGTCCCGTGAAGCAGGAAACAGAAGTGGCTGCCTTGGGGAAACTTTGCAAGATGTGGGGCTCAAGTGGTGCTGCTTGGGGCCCAGGGGACAATGTGGGCCTGACCAGGAGGGCCCCTGGGCTGTTTGAGCCTGGACACTGCCAGAGCTGGGGGAACACCACGGGTACCTGGAAGATTTCCTGCCCTGGGAGATGGTGTCTGAACACCAGCCCCAGGGTAGGGTGGGACGTGTCCCCAGAGGGGCTTGTGGGCAGCACTGAAGAGTCTGGAGTAGAGGAAGGTGAGCAGAGATCATGCCTGAACCCATGGGAGCTCCAGGAACACCCAGAACAAGGGTCAAAGAGGCTGAGATCCTGAGGGTGGTGGCCTCGAGCTGGTGAGATGCAGGCTCAGTGGTCACAGGGCCCCCAGATAGACCTGCAGGGATGGTCGAGGACACTGGGCCTCTTAAAGACACCTTCCTCTTAAAGACTGGGGGGCAGGTGAGAGCACTGGGGGCAGGCATTATCACAGCACTCGAAGTGTTGTGACAAGCTCCAGTGCGCCACACCCAGCCACCTTGTCATTGCTCTGAGCCTCAGTTTTCACACGTGTGAAGTGGAGATGATGGGAATGCTCTCCTTCCCCCAGGATTGTTACAAGGATGTGTGTGTGTGTGTGTGTGTGTGTGTGTGTGTGTGTGAGTGTTTAGTCACTCAGTTGTGTCCAACTCTTTTGTGACCCCATGGACTGTAGGCCACCAGGCTCCTCGGTCCATGGGGATTGTCCAGGCAAGAATATTGGAGTGGGTTGCCATTTCCTTCACCAGGGGATCTTCCCAACCCAGGGATTGAACCTGTGTCTCTTGTGTCTCCTGCATTGGCAGATGGATTCTTAACCACTGAGCCACCTGGGAAGCCATTATGAGGATGGAGTGACATAAATATGACTTCTTCTCTGAGTCTGAATAACAGGCACAAAGTCACACAGCTGAGCATCGGGGTCAGATTCTGTTTGTGTCGTAATAAGTGACGTATCCCTGGATAGCCGATGCTCAGCAAGTGTGGTTGAGGGAAGAAGAGAATGCTGTTCCCATACTCCACAGTGTCCCATTAGAGCCCGAAGTGCTATTTGGAGAAGTCCTGTTATGAACACACTCCTGCAGAAACAAGCAGAACCTGAGCTCTGAGCAGTGAAGGCACCTGATGGTCACTGAGATCTGGCCTCAAACCTATTACATGCTGCTTTCTTTAATCCTCGTAATGATTCCATAAAGTGGGTCCTATGACTAGAACCCAATTCTCACTGCACATAATTCCCGTTGTGCAGCAAAAGGACCAAGTCTTGAAGAGGCCAGGTGATTTGCCTGAGTTTCCAAGGAGGTAAGAGGCCAAGCCAGAATTTGAACTAGGTGGCTTACTCCAGCACCCAAACGTTCTAGCCTTTCCTTTTGCAGCTGATGGTGGCAGAGAACTGGGTCCCAGATATCCAGCGGGCAGGCCACCCCTGGACCCCATCTCTGGTTAACCAATCCAGGCCCCCAACTGCACCATACCACTAACGAGCAGTTTCTAGTCGGTTGCTGCCAGGAAACACAGGACCCCAGGTTTCCTACAGGAATTACATTAAAGGCTTAAGAGGCAGAGAATGTTTCAGAATAGCTATTGGAGCCAACAATTATTATTTTTTTTTGGTGCAATGGGTAAAATTTCTTTCTCTATTCTTACTCCCCTGCTAAACCACTCAATTGAATAAGTAAGAGAAACAGCAGCATGTGTTATTTGAAAACTGTTTAGTGCAATTACCTCTGCAGACTTTACTGAATTTGAAAATGATAGATGGCAAATCTTAATTTCCCAAGCTCTCCATCCTGGCAAGCAGTTTGTTAAAGACTAGCAGTGCAGCTAATCGCTGGTGCATAATGCCTGCAAATACAACGTTTTTACTTTTTATATAACACATTATGCTAATCACCCTGTATTCCATTTTTCAATAAAAGGTCAGCAGAGCACTGTTTGTTCAGAATGTGCAATTTAAACTTCATGTCTGTCATTAGAGATAATCTAGGTTTGCTGTATCAAGTGGGGTTGTCATAGAAACCAGACCCGCAAACTCTGTTTACGGCCTTTGGAGAATAAACACTTTGCATTTATTTCTCTGGAAAGGGAAGAAAAAAAAAAACTCACATCAGAAATCATCGAACAATTAAGTGAGGTTTGAAAACAAAGCAGTGATAGCCTAGAAGAGAGAGCTATGTCATTCATCAAAAGTCAATAACCGTCAGGCAGTTGGGATACCGGGGCATTCTAGCAGGTAGGTGACTGGCGGAAGTGGTCGAGTATTTCCCTTGCGGAGAGCAAGTAAGGGAGGGTGGATGTGTTATTATGCCAAGTACAGAATTAATTTAAGTGTGCTAATGGGCTTTATCCAAGCTAATATACCCTTGAAAAATATTTTGTATAATTTGCATCAAGTGCCTGATTAGGCTTTTTTGTGCCGTATATTTGGATATTCATTTGCCAGCCTCACATAGCTGAAATGATTCCACAGTACGGTTTTTCTGATCTTTCTCTCCTCAGTTATAAAGACCCTCCCTGGAAGCAGTTTAGAGATTCTGGGCTTAAGCATTTTAAGACCCAGCTTGAGTGGCTTTACCATATTTATCAAACAGAAATGCAGGATGCATTAAATTTGAATTAAATGTGAACACTTTTAAATTTGAATACTTTTTAAAGTGTAATTATGCCCCAAATATTTCATGAAATATGCTGAAGTTATTCATTGCTTATCTGAAATGCAAATTTAACCAGGTGTCCTATATGAAATCTGTCAAGGAGGTGAAGAGGTAATTCTTGGGGATCCAAGGAGGTAAAGAGGTAATTCTCGGGGGTCCAAGGAGGTAAAGAGGTAATTCTCTGACCTCCTCTGCCAGCCTCAGACCTGTGATTCCTTTAACAGGTAAATGAGAAACCTGTGCATGGGATGTGCGTGCCTGTTACTGTTCAGTCTCTCAGTCGTGTCAGACTCTTTGTGACCCCATGGTCTGCAGCACCTCAGGCTTCTCTGTTCTTCTCCATCTCCCAGAGTTCGCTCAAACTCATGTCCATTGAGCCGATGATGCCATCCAACCATTTCATCCTCTGTTGCCCCATTCTCCTGCCCTCAATCTTACCTGGCATCAGGGACTTTTCCAATGAGTCGGCTTTTTGCATCCGGTGACCAAAGTATTGGAGCTTCAGCTTCAGCATCAGTTCTCTCAATGAATATTCAGCATTGATTTCCTTTAGGATTGACTGTGCATGACGAATCCTGTTATGTCACGGTGTAATTGTGGCTCTAATGTGCCGAAGGCACCAAGCAGAGTCAAGTGCAAAAAAGTCACCCACCTGGAAACAACCAACACCGCTTGGTACAGCTACCCCACAGGGAATGTTTCTAGGGGTTTTCCCACTGAAAGAGGACCTCCTTCCCAGGGCTGGGAGCTTGCTGCCCCCAGTCCTTTCTGGATCTAGTCCGTTTTTTTTGGAGCTGGGTCAGTGGAAGGACCTCAGGCTGATCTGTAGGGTGTGATGCTCAATGCAGGGCTCAAAGGGTGGGGTTCTATGAACTGTGGCCCTGGCTCTGGGCAACTTCACTGTTGTAACCTCCCCACCCCCAACCCTGATGCAGGAGCCGCAAGAGGGTTTGATTCCTGGGTTGGGAAGATCCCCTGAAGAAGGGCATGGCAACCTACTTCAGTACTCTTGCATGGAGAAATCCCATGGACAGAGGAGCCTGGTGGCCTACAGTCCGTAGGGTTGCAAAGAATAGGACCAGACTGAAGCGACTTAGCATGCACACCACCCATGCAACACCATTCACAGAAATCTGGTAATTGGTAGGAGGTGCATTCGTTAGACAATTGGATTCAGGTTGATGAAGGGAAGTAAAACCCAACACACATTTCAGCATTGGGAATTCAGTATTTGCTGCCCTGGCTCAGGCACCTCAGAGGACCAAAAGCCAGAAGACAGCAAAACAGTCCTCCAGAGGGGTCTCGGCCAGCAGGGTCTCGGCCAGTCAAGCACCGATGTTGCTTGAGAACTGGCAAACGGTCCAAGTGCCAGAGCAGAGGCAGAAACAAAGTGCCAGGAGAATATGTGGGAGGAAGAGATGGATTCTACCCCGGGGACATTTGGGGAGCCTTCTTGGAGAAGGAGGATTCACAACTGATTTTTGAGTACAGAGTATTAAATCAGATTTAATCTTTGATCTTTGAAGAGAGAGTGTTAAATCAGATTAGTTAACACTAAAAAGTATGTCTCTTACAAGGACACTCTCACTGGCTTTGGGGTCCACCCCAATTCAGCACCATCTCATCTTCATCCTTAATTACCTCTGCAGGGACCCTATTTCAAGATAAGGTCACATTTTGAGTTCCTAGGTAGATACGAATTTTTGGAGGAGGCTGAGTCAACCCACTACAGTTGCCAGTGAAGAAGTCTTACAGATTTCACCAAATGTAGAGTTTCTGCTTTCTCTTGAACTATCAAATCTGGCCCTGGTGGACTGCAATAGGCCGGTCAGAGGGACAGCTGGCCTTTTCCCAGGTCTGCCCGCTCCAGGTACCAGGTGCCCTGCTCAGTTCTTCACCTGCCCAAGCCCTGCTTTAGTTCAGGAGGAGCCGTCACAGGGCCTCTGTGTGGCTGGAATCTGCTTCCTCTTTTCCCAGCTCCTTCCTAATGCCTTCTTCATGATGCACACCCATTCATTCTATGCATGAACTACTGATTAACAATATTTATCTCCAGAGTCACAAATATTTGATTCCAATTAGGGACGCCAAATTGAGACCCACGCAACATCAAAAATGCAGCGTGTGTGTTGCTAAATCGTGTCCGACTCTCTGCAATCCCATGGACCGTAGCCCTCCAGGCTCCTCTGTCTGTGGAATTCTCCAAGCAAGAATACTGGAGTGGGTAGCCATTCCCTTCTCCAGGGGATCTTCCAGACCCAGGGATCAAACTCAGGTCTCTTGTGTTGCAGGCAGATTCTTTATTGTCTGAGCTACCAGGGAAGCTGCAGGTCAGGTGATTGAGAGCCCTGGGACACAGGACAAGGAGGGAGGGTGTAGGCTCCCAGACCAGGCAAGCCATGCAGCTCCTGCTCTGATCCCTCTGTGGTCTTGGATGAGTAACTCAGTGTTAGCTAGCCTCAGTTTAACACCTGTGAAATGGACATAATAATAGTCCCCTTCAATGTTGTGAGAACTTGAAATACTGTGTGTAAAGTGCCCGGCACAGTGCTGGCATGCAGTGGAGTCTTAATAAATGTCTGGTGAATAAATGATGCATGAACTAGTCTGAACTTGGAATCACTTCCAGCTAAAATAGGCTAAATAGTTCAGGTGCAAATAATGGTATCCAAACTGCACTGAAGGAATCAGAAAAGAAGGTGATAGAATATTCCAAGAAAGATGCTTCTTGGCCCTGCAGTGCAATAAACTATACAGTTTTCTCAGTCAAAAAGGAATTCCCTCCAAGATCAGTAAGTAGTAATTCCAGAAAGAGTAATAATGACAAATCTCAGTGGTTATCCCAATAGATGTAGCATTTACGTAATTAGGGAGCAAAGTAAGATATTTCCCCAACATCTAGGATAGCATTTCCAATTGTGTGTGTTCTATCCTGGAGAAGGTTCCGTGTGCACTTGAGAAAAAGGTGAAATTCATTGTTTTGGGATGAAATGTCCTATAGATATCAATTAGTTCTAACTTGTCTATTGTATCATTTAAAGTTTGTGTTTCCTTGTTAATTTTCTGTTTAGTTGATCTATCCATTGGTGTGAGTGGGGTATTAAAGTCTCCCACTATTATTGTGTTATTGTTTATTTCTCCTTTCATACTTGTTAGTATTTGTCTTACATATTGCGGTGCTCCTATGTTGGGTGCACATATATTTATAATTGTTATATCTTCTTCTTGGATTGATCCTTTGATCATTATGTAGTGACCTTCTTTGTCTCTTTTCACAGCTTTTGTTTTAAAGTCTATTTTATCTGATATGAGTATTGCTACTCCTGCTTTCTTTTGGTCCCTATTTGCATGGAAAATCTTTTTCCAGCCCTTCACTTTCAGTCTGTATGTGTCCCCTGTTTTGAGGTGGGTCTCTTGTAGACAACATATGTATGGGTCTTGTTTTTGTATCCATTCAGCCAGTCTCTGCCTTTTGGTTGGGGCATTCAACCCATCTACATTTAAGGTAATTATGGATAAATATGATCCCGTTGCCATTTACTTTGTTGTTTGGGGTTTGAATTTGTATATCCTTTTTGTGTTTCCTGTCTAGAGAAGGTCCTTTAGTATTTGTTGGAGAGCTGGTTTGGTGGTGCTGAATTCTCTCAGCTTTTGCTTGTCTGTAAAGGTTTTGATTTCTCCTTCATATTTGAATGAGATCCTTGCTAGGTACAATAATCTGGGCTGTAGGTTCTTTTCTTTCATCACTTTAAGTATGTCTTGCCATTCCCTCCTGGCTTGAAGAGTTTCTATTGAAAGATCAGCTGTTAGCCTTATGGGAATTCCCTTGTGTGTTATTTGTTGTTTTTCCCTCACTGCTTTTAATATTTGTTCTTTGTGTTTGATCTTTGTTAATTTGATTAATATGTGTCTTGGGGTGTTTCGCCTTGGGTTTATCCTATATGGGACTCTCTGGGTTTCTTGGACTTGAGTGATTATTTCCTTCCCCATTTTAGGGAAGTTTTCAACTATTATCTCCTCTAGTATCTTCTCATGGTCTTTCTTTTTGTCTTCTTCTTCTGGAACTCCTATGATTCGAATATTGTAACGTTTAAAATTGTCCTGGAGGTCTCTGAGATTGTCCTCATTCCTTTTAATTCGTTTTTCTTTTTTCTCCTCTGATTCATTTAATTCTGCCATTCTATCTTCTAATTCACTAATTCTATCTTCTGCCTCTGTAATTCTACTATTTGTTGCCTCCAGAGTGTTTTGGATCTCATTTATTGTATTATTCATTATATATTGACTCTTTTTTATTTCTTCTAGGTCCTTGTTAAATCTTTCTTGCATCTTCTCGATGCTTTTCTCCAGGCTATTTATCCATGATTCCATTTTGCTTTCCAGGCTTTGGATTAATTTCACTATCATTATTCGGAATTCTTTATCAGGTAGGTTCGCTATTTCTTCCTCTTTTGTTTGGTTTGGTGGGCATTTATCCTGTTCCTTTACCTGCTGGGAATTCTTCTGTCTCTTCATCTTGTTTAAAATGCTGAGTTTGGGGAGTCCTTACTGTATTCTGGCAGTCTGTGAAGTTCTCTTTATTGTGGCTTTTCTGCCCTATATGTGGGTTTGTACCGGTGGCAAGTCGAGGTTTCTTGTTTATGGAAGCTTGTATCGATGTTCTGGTGGGTGGGGCTGGATTTCTTTTCTCTGGGGTGCGGTGGAGTGTCTAGTGGTGTGTTATGAGATGTCTATGGTTTTGAGGTCGCTTTGTGTAGCCTGTGACTTGGAGCTCAGGGCTGTGTTCTTGTTTTTCTAGAGGATTTTCTTGGTATGTCTTGCCGTGGAACTTGCTGGTCTTTGTGTGATGCTTGGTTTCAGTGTAGGTATGGAGGCATTTGATGAGCTCCTGTCAATTAATGTTTCGTGGGATCAGGGTTTGGACTTAAGCCTCCTGCTTCCTGTTATCTGTCTTATTTTTGCAGTAGTCTCAAAAAGTTCGTCTTCTATATTGCATTCCACAACTAGACTGCTCAGAGATGTTCACGGAGTTATACGGAGATGGAGAAAGGGAGGAGGGAGATAGAGTTGGTCAGGAGGATAAAAGGAGGGAGTGTCAAGGAGAGAGACAGATCCAGTCAGTAATCAGTAAAGAAAAGAACAAAGGAAAGAAAAAAAGCAAAGGACAAAAAGAAAAAAAGAGAAAAAAGAAAGAAAAAAAAACACACAAAAAAGCAAAACAGGGTTGCAAAAGTTATATCTAACAGTGGAGATTAAAGACGTACTAGAGGATAAAAACATAAAAATAAAAGAAACAAAAACAAGAAAAAAAAAAAACACACACACAAATAAAACCAAAACAGGGTCGCAAAAGTTATATCTAACAGTGGAGATTAAAGAAGTACTAGAGGATAAAAACATAAAAATAAAAGAAACAAAAACAAGAAGAAAAAAAAAATTAAAAGGAAAGAAAAAAATTTTTTTTTCCTTTTTTTCTTTCCTTCTTTTCAATAAAAAAAAAATAGTAAAATTTAAAAAAAACATATATTAAAAAAAGAAAAACAAAGGAAATAATGTTGGTAAAAATAGTAACAATATGTATAAGAGTTTCTCTTTTATTGCTGTGGGTTCAGTTCATTTTCGGCTAGTTCCTTGTTCCGGCTTAAGTTTCTCAAGATCTATAGGCCCCTTTCTCTGTAGTTGGTCTGTATAGTCCTTTGTTCTGTGCGCGGGCCCCGCAGTGTCTTGGGCCTGGGCCGGCCTCTTCTGTGGACGGCGCCGCAGTCTGGTCTGCCAGCCCGAACCACTCCCGGCGGGAACGGCCCGCGCGGCCAGCGCTGGCGGGGGAGCGGCGGCGAGGGGATGGTTCGCACGGGAACGGGAACGGTCGGCGGTGGGGGTCGACCCGCGCGGGAGCCCCCGGCGCAGGGGGCGGGCGCGCTATACTCCCTTGCTCTGTGCGCGGGCCCCGCAGTGTCTTGGGCCAGGGCTGGCCCCTCCTGTGTTCGGCGCCGCAGTCCGGTCTGCCGGCCCAAACCACTCCCGGCAGAAACGGCCCGCGCGGCAACGGCTGGCGGGGGAGCGGCGGTGAGGGGATGGTTCGCACGGGAACGGTCGGCGGTGGGGGTCGACCCGCTCGGGAGCCCCCGGCGCAGGGGGCTGGTGCGCGCCCGCGCGGGAGCGGCTGGCGGCGGGGGGGAGGGGAGCGTTCCTCGGGGTTGCTTCCCACGGGGGAGCGGCCGGCGGCGTGGGAGCAGCCCGCAGCGTCTCCCCGCCCAGCCCCGGCTTGCTACTGGCGGAAGCGGGTGTTTGCGATGATGCCTTCCCTCCGCGGAAGCTACCGCAGGGCTCGTAGTCTGTGGGTCTTAATTGTTCAATTGTTTTCCTCCCTGTTATGATATTCTCTGTGCTTTCTAGGTTGGCACAGACTCTACAGGGAGAGTTTCCCGGTGTTTGGAAACTTTTCTTTCCCTTTCCAGGCTCCCTTCCCCGGACAGAGGTCCGCCCCTCCCTCTTTGTCCCTCTCTGGCTTCTATATTCTTTCCTACCTCCCTTAGAGGGGAGTGAGTTGCTTTTCTCAGTGTCCGATGTTCTCCGCCGGCATTCCGAAGCTGTTTGAGGAATTTACTCGGTGTTTAGATGTCCCCTTGATGAATTTGTGGAGGAGAAAGTGTATTCCCCGTCCTAATCCTCCGCCATCTTAACCGGAACCCCCCCTGTGTGTGTTCTAAAAGCAGTTAATATTAACAGGTGTTCTGTGAAAAAAGAGTTTCTGGTTAAACAATTTGGAAAAATATTCAAGTATTAAAGTTTTCTCTGCAGCAGGAATTTCCAGAGCCTTTACTCTGTTAATATGAAGTATGGATTTCCTAAATGAGTATAGAGCATGGAGTATTTCCCAGATGTATTTGGGCAGAGAAAAACCACCTCCTCCCATCTCTTTTTTGGGACTAGCAAGGCATAGAGCCCAGCACTGGGAAAACACACCATGCTTTCTGATGAGTACTGTCCCCCCACCAAATTCTAGATATTTTTGTAGGTTTCAGGAGGGCTCTAGCCCTGAATAGAAATGGCTGGCTGCACAGTCCGGGATTTTTGGTTATTAGATGACAGGCTAAAAACGGGCTATGAGAGGAAAGAAACTGGGCCCTGAGCCTATCTGAACGAAGTCACCTTTAAGGCAACTGGTCAGAGATTCCTGAAGGCAGCCTACAGACTGCCCAGAGAGGAAGGGATGGGGAGAGCCAGGGCAAGAGTCCAGCTTCCCCATATGGACTCCCACCTCCATGAGTCCAGGAGGTTCCAGCACCTCCAGGCCCAAGTCTCATTTTCAGAGGAGCTTCCAGCTAAAGTGCTGGAACACAGAGAGGGCTTCCTGGGTCTAGGGTTTGGAGATGGCCTGTTCCTGAAGCTGTCACCTTCAGGCTCCTTATTTCTCTGCCACTAAACCCCACCAGCAGACTCCCTGGTAACCCTCCAGCCATCAAGACTCGAGAACCCAGGCAAAATATATCAGCCTTAGGGTTTAAGCCTTAGGTTCTACCTCTAAGTCATCTTTTTCATTGATTAACTTATTTTTATTTGTTTCTTTTTGGCTGCACTGGGTCTTTGTTGCTGTGTGCGAGCTTTCTCCAGTTGCAGCAAGTAGGAGCTCCTCTCTAGTCGTGGTGCTCAGGCTTCTCGTTGCGGTGGTTTGAGTTGTGGAGCACAGGCTCTAGAGCGTGGGCTCAGCAATTGTGACGCATGGACTTAGTATCCCCCTGGCATGTGGAGTCTTCCTGGACCAGGGATCGAACCCATGTCCCCTGCATTAGCAGGCAGATTCTTAACCTTTGGACCACCCGGGAAGTCTTTACAATTCCTTTCCTCATATCTCTTGGCAATTCAGTCACATGTCTCTCCTAGCTGCGAAGGAGGCAGGGAAATGAATCTTTTACCTGCGTGCCCTTGTGTCTACCTGAAAAATCAGTGCTGTCTTAAGAAAAAAGATGGGGATACTGGGAGGATATGTGCATGCTAAGTTGCTTCAGTCATGTCTGATTCTTTGCCACCGTATGGACTGTAGCCCGCCAGGCTCCTCTGTCCATGGGATTCTCCAGGTAAGAATACCAGAGTGGGTTGCCATGCCCTCCTCTAGCGGATCAGGATCCATCACAAGGATGGAACCTGCGTCTCTTATGTTTCCTGCATTGGTAGACGGGTTCTTTACCACTAGGGTCACCTGGGAAGCCCACTGGGAGGATACTGGGAAGTAACAGTCTGCTGTAACATCCTTACTTAACTTTGGACAAGACACTCTTTTTGTTTATTTATTTATTTATTAAAATTCCATACATGCTCATGGATGAAAATCTGAAAAATGTTGGCAATTTTCAAAAACTGAAGTGCTATCGGTGACACTATCCTGCTTCTTAGAGATAACTATTATTAGCTGTGTATATAAATGTTCCCTCCCCCTGCTGCCCAATTTTGAGGTCATATCTTAAATTTGATCTTCCATCCTGCTTTTTCACCATATTTTTGCATGTCATTGAAAACCTTTCACAAGTATTTTTTTTAACAATGACGAGAGATGTATCATATAGCTGTAGTTATATGTACCGTCATTTACTTAGTTAACCTCTAATGGTTATTGAAATTATTAGCAATTTTTATTATTAACAATAAAGAACATTTCCTGGGTTTTGATCTCATTTTGGATAATTTCCTCAGGGTTTATTCCTAGAAGTGAAATTACTGGTTCACATGGGCTGAACTTTGAAAGTTTCTTGAATACACAATGTCAAATTGTTTTCCTGAAAGCTAATTCACCTCACTTCCTCCAGGATTGAGAAGAGATATAGGTTTTAAAAAATGTGTTGGCCTTACTTTTGTGATGGTGGTGATCAATTGATTATTGAAAAATCCTCCTCTCTGCCGTGTTATCTAACTGGCGTTCTGCCACACAGCTGACGTCTTTGTGCTGTAGAGAAGATGGGCGCCATGCGTACTGTAGCCCACAGAGCAGGCAGCTTTCAGGTTCCCATTAGTGTTCCAGAGAGATCTTTGGCCACAGTCCTGTGCCCCATGTGTGGGACGATGCTGATCGTCTCATCGATATGATGGTTTCCACCCTTCTCCAAGTTTTCCTGCCTCTCTTTGTCCCCCAGCTGGTTCTTTGAGAGCTCTGATCAGAGGAGAGGTTAAAGACGGCCGTTGTAATCCATTCTGTCCATTCAGAAGGGTCAGTTTCACAGGCCTTAGTTCCTTCTGTCACCAGTTAATGATGTGGTCACCAACTCTTTAGGAGGTGGACTTGAGGCCAGTCTTTGGGGCCATAACAGACACAGGGTCAGTTCCCCATTCATGACAGCAGTAGCAGCTGTCAGAGAAACCTGGATATGAGACAATCAAAGAAAGCTAATGCTTTGCCTTCTGCAAGTCTGAAGAGGAGAGCTCTCTGCTTTTCCTTTTCAAAAAAGGAAATATTAAAAAGATCTTTAAAAAAACATTTTAGAGCAGGGCTTCCCTGGTGGTTCAGTGGTTAAGAATCCGCCTCACAATGCAGGGGACACTGGTTTGATCCCTGATCTGGAAAGATCCCACATACTGTGGGGCAGATAAGCCTGCAAGCTGCAACTTCTAAGCCTGTGTGCCACGACTACTAAAGCTCACACTCCTAGAGCCTGTGCTCCACATCAAGAAAAGCCACAACGATAAGAACAGCAATGAAGACCCAGCACAGCCAAAAATGAATAAATAAAACAAAATAAAAATTTTTAGAACAGCTTAAGATTTACAGCAAAACTGCAAAAATAATAGAGTTCCCATGTACCTACACCCAGTTTCCCCAATTGTTAACACTTTACATTAGTGTGTTACACATTTGTCATATTGCACGAACAAAGATTGACACTTTGTCACTAACTAAAGTCCATACTTTACATATCTCCTTACGCTTCTCTTGGCTGGGATAGTTTCTTACATTTTCCTTGTTTGGGATGCCTTTGACAGTTTTAAAAATAATTTTATTTATTGGTTTTTATTTTTGGCTGTGCTGGGTCTTCTGGCTTTTCTCTAGTTGTGGCGAGCGAGGGATACTCTCTAGCTGCATCGTGCAGGCTTCTCATTGTGGTGGCTTCTCTTGCGAAGTACAGGCTCTAAAGCTGCGTGGGCTTCGATAGTTGCGGCTCCCAGGCTCCAGAGCACAGGCTTGGTAATTGTGTTGCACGGGGTTGGCTGTTCCACAGCATGTGGGATCTTCCTGCACCAGGAATCGAACTGCTGTCTCCTGCATTGACAGGCAGATTCTTCACCACTGAGCCACCAGGGAAGCCCAGCTTTGACAGTTTTGAGGCGTACTGGTCAGCTATATTTGGGCTTCCCTCATAGCTTTTAGTGGTAAAGAATCTGCCAGCAATGTAGGAGACACAGGTTCGATTCCTGAGTCGGGAAGATCCCCTGCAGAAGGAAATGGCAACCTGCTCCAGTATTCTTGCCTGGAAAATCCCATGGACAGAGGAGCCTGGCAGGCTACCATCCATGGGATTGCAAGAGTCAGACAGGACTTAGTTATTTTGCAGAATGTCCCTCAATTGGGATTTGTCAGTTCCTCCCTCACCTCCCTTGGTTTTAGGGAGGAGAACCACACAGGTAAACAGCCATTCATATCAAGGGTGTATGTTATCAGCATGATAGCACTGTAGGTGTTAACCTTGATCAACTGGCCTAGGTAGTGTTTGTAGGCTTCTTCCCTGTAGAGTGACTTTCCCTCCTCCTTTTCTTACTGTGCTCTTTGATTGGAAGTTATTATGTGTAGCCTGTACTTACAGACTGGGAGTTAGCCACTTTCCAGAGAGCAATTTATATAAATTATTTGGAATTCTTTTGCATGCAAGATTTGTCTGTTCTTCCCCATTAATGTATTTGTTTATTTGTTCATTTATTTATATCATTGTAGATTCTTAGGTTCCTTTTGCACAAATTATGCCTATATATTTTTATAACAGCTTTATTGACATTCACCACACAATTCATCCATTTAGGGCTTCCCTGGTGGCTCAGACGGTAAAGCGTCTCCCTGTAATGCAGGAGACCTGGGTTCAATCCCTGGGTTGGGAAGATGCCCTGGAGAAGGAAAAGGCAACCCACTCCAGTACTATTGCCTTGAAAATTTCATGGACTGAGGAGCCTGGTAGGCTATAGTCCATGGGGTCACAATAGAGTCAGACACAACTGAGTGACTTCACTTTCACTTTATTGACATTCACCACACGATTCATCCATTTAAAGTATTGTTTGTTTAGTCATGTCTGATTCTTTGGGACCTCATGGACTGTAGCTCACCAGGCTCCTCTGAACATGGGATTTCCTGAGCAAGAATACTGGAATGGGTTGCCATTTCCTTCTCCAGGGGATCTTCCCAACCTGGGGCTCAAACCCACGTTTCCTGCATTGGCAGGCGGATTCTTTACTGCTAAGCCACCTGGGAAATCCATTTTTGTTTTTGTTCAGTTGGTAAGTTGTATCCAGATCTTTGTGACCCCATGGACTGCAGCACTCCAGGCTTCCCTGTCCTTCACTAATCTTCTGGAGTTTGCTCAAACTCATGCCCATTTAGAGCCTACGTGAAGTATACAATTCAGTGCTTTTTAGTATACCCAAGTTGTGGGTCAGGGCAGACATTGAATCACTTCCCCATCCAGGGCAGCAGCTGGTGTCAAATAAACCTGGACATGAGACAAAGAGAGTTGAGACAACTGTAGCCACAACAACATTAGAGTATTTTTTCACTGCAAAAAGTACTTTTGTCACCCTATAACCATTATCAGGACTTCCTGATAGCTCAGTTGGTAAAGAATCCACCTGCAATGCAGGAGACCCCGGTTCAATTTCTGGGTCAGGAAGATCCGCTGAAGAAGGGACAGACTACCCACTCCAGTATTCTTGGGCTTCTCTTGTAGGTAAAGAATCCACCTACAATGTGGGAAACCTGGGTTCGATCCCTGGGTTGGGAAGATCCCCTGGAGAAGGGAAAGGATACCCACTCCAGTATCCTGGCCTGGAGAATTCCATGGACTGTATGGTCCATGGGGTCTCAAAGAGCCGGACACGACTGAGCGACTTTCACTCACAACCATTAATAGCCACTCTCCACTTGCTCCCAATCCCCCTAACTTTAGGCAGCTAATCATCTACTTTCCGTCTTCATGCTGCTACTGCTGCTAAGTCACTTCAGTCGTGTCCGACTCTGTGTGACCCCATAGACGGAAGCTCACCAGGCTCCCCTGTCCCTGGGATTCTCCAGGCAAGAACACTGGAGTGGGTTGCCACTGCCTTCTCCATTGCGTGAAAGTGAAAAGTGAAAGTGAAGTCGCTCAGTCGTGTCCGACTCTTAGCGACCCCATGGACTGGAGCCCACCAGGCTCCTCCGTCCATGGGATTTTCCAGTCAAAAGTACTGGGGTGGGGTGCCATTGCCTTCCCCGAGGTTTGCTTATTCTGGACATTTCATATTGAAGGAATCATACAATATGTGATCTTTTGTGATAAGCTTCTTTCACCTTTGTTTTCAAGTTTCATCCATATAGTAGCTGGTATCAGCACTTCATTTATTTTTGTTGCCAATTGCATTCCATTGTATTGTTTTATCACATTTTATTTACCTATTCATCAGTTGGATATCTGTGTTATTGCCATGTTGGGACTATTTTTTAGAATTTATTTATTAGTTTTGTTTGGCTTCCAGGTCCCCAACCAGGGATTGGACCGGGACCCTTTGCATTGGGAGCCTGGAGTCTCAGGCATTGGACCACCAGGGAAGTCCCCATTTGGGGGCTATTTTGAGTAATGCTGCTATAGCCTCTCATGTATAAGTCTTTGTGTGGATATTGGCTTTTAATTTCTCTTGACTATATAACTAGGAGTGGAATTGCTGAGAAGTGAGTGTAAAGAGGCATCTAATTGTGGTTTGGGTTTGCGTTTCTCTGATGGCTAATGATGTTGAGTATCTTTTAATGTGCTTATCGGCCATTTGTATGTCTTTGGAGAAATATCTATTCTGATCTTTTTCCCAGGTTATAATTGGGTCAATTGTCATTTTTTGATTGAGCTGTATAAGTACTTTGTATATTCTAGATATAAATCCTTTGTACGAGATATGATTTGAAAATATTTTTTTCCATTCTTGGAATTGTCTTTGATTTCTTGATATTATGCTTTGAAGTACGATGTCTTATACTTTGATGAAATCTAGTTTATGTTTTTTTCCTTTTGTTCTTAGTAGTTTTGTCATCATATTTAAGAAACTATTGCCTAGTTCAAGGTGATGAAGACGTATGTCTATATTTTCATCTATGAGTTTTAGTTTTAGCTCTTACATTTAGGTCTTTGATTCCTTCTGAGTTAATTTTTGGTTATGATATGAGGTAGGAGTCCAATTCCTCCATTTGTATGTAGATATGCAGTTGTCCCAGAACCATTTTTTTGAAGGCATAAGTTTTTCCCATTGAATGATCTTGGCACTTTTGTCAAAAATCAATTGTCCGCGAACAAAAGTGTTTCTCAACTCTCAAATCTATTCTACTGATCTAAATGTTTATCATTATGTCAGTATCACACTGTGTTGGTTATTGTAGAATTGTAGTAAGTTTTTGAAATCAAGAAATCTGAATCCTCAGCATTATTTTTATTTTTCAAGATTATTGTGACTCTTTGAGATCCATTTAATTTCTGTATGAGTTTTAAGATATGCTTATCAATTCTGCAAAGAAGGCAGCTGGAATTTCAATAAGAGATTGTGTTGAGCCTGTAAATAACTTTGAGGAGTATTAAAAGTATTATCATCTTAACAGTAATAAATCTGGTCCATGAACATAGGATATCTTTCTATATTATATATATAATATATATAGTTGTGACGATGTCACGTGACTTGAGGGATCCTAGTTCCCCAGCGGGGATTGAACCCAAGACCCAGGCAGTGGAAGCATGGAGTCCTAACTCTTATACCACCAGGGAATTCCCACAGATTGTATTTTTTAAAACATTCTTTCATATATGCATTTGGTATTTTATAATTGTCATCATTCACATGTTATAATTTCTAAAATTGTTCCCTTTGATACGAATTGAGAATGTGAGGTGTCACTGTAATTATGAATATCTGAATATTTGTACTGTGATACCAGCTAGGAAATCACACAAAAAGAGTGCATAACAACATGTATATAACCTTATAGTCTACTTGTTTAATTCAACATGATGTGGCACAAGAGTCAGCAGCCATCTCCTATGGCAAGATTCTTACCTACAGAATTATGGAGCCAACAAAGCTCAAGTGGCCCCTTACGTCCTGAAAGCACATTACACGTGCTTTCTATTGTCTGAGTAAAAGGCTCAATCGGAAAAAGTTGGAACTCTACCAAAATTGGATTTTTCCTAACACAAGAGTATTGCCTTGAGTCATCCTGCTTGCTGCACTGTTGAATTAAAACCCGTGGTGAAGCAATAAGCCCTGGAAATTGTTAAGCTGTTTTGTGCCTTGGAGGAAAATTTAAGAACTAAAACCATGCCTCTGTCAAGTGTCCTCATTCACTCCAGAATCATTAAAATCTATTCCAATATTTGGAAGCAGATTTCACAGAAATTGCCATTTTCCATTGCCTTGCATTGGGGTGGCAGTATTGATCTTTTAGTAGAGCCAGGTCCTGATTTGCATCTGTTATCTGCACAAGGACAGCATCAAGCGAAGATTCCTATTTTCTGAGCCTGTCTGGAAGGTTCGAAGACCTCCTGTGCTTTTTAATTTTTTAAGTCAAAAATTTAATTTTGAGATGGAGGTAGATTCACACGCCAAGTTTTACTGTTATTTATTTATAACTGCTCTACAATGCTGTGCTGTAGTTTCTGCTGTACAGGGAAGTGAATAAGCGTACATGTATGCTTCCTCTTGTACATGTACATGTCCCCTTCCTCTTGGACCTCCCTCCCAGCCCTCCCATCCCACCCATCTACGTCGTCACGGAGCATCGAGCTGAGCTCCCCATGCTAGACAGCAGGTTCCCACTAGTTATTTATTTTACACATGACAAAGGGTCAGGCGACTGAGCAACAGCAACAAAGTGTATATATGTCAATCCTAATCTCCCAGTGCATCCCAGTTTTGAGAATTAATAGAGTGATCTCTTCTACGCTTTATGTATTTTCCCCCTATGGTAACATCTTGTAGAACCATAGTACAATATCACCACCAGAATATTAAGATTCATATGAGCAAGATACAAAATATTTCTATCACCCACAAGGAGCTCTCCTTCTTGCTCTTTTATAGTTATATCCACTTCCCTCCTACCCGCATCCCTGGACCCCAAGCCAGGACTAATCTGTTCTACGTTTTTATATTTTTGTCATTTTAAGAATGTTATATAAATGGAAACATGATAGTCTGTAACCTTTCAGAATTAACTTTTTTTTTTTCACTCAGAATAAGTCTCTGAAGATTCATTCATTTATGCTGTTTATATTAATATTTTGCTCCATTTTATTAAGTAGTGTTCCATACTGTGTACCATAGTTTAACCATACATCCGTCAAAGAACATCTGGATTGTTTCTACTTTTGGCAATTATGAATAAAGCTGCTATAAACATTCAGGTACAGGTGTAAGTGTTGCCATAAGCCTCCATTTCTTTGGGATAAATGCCCAGGAGTGCAAGTGTTGGGTCATGTGGTAGCTGCATGTTTAGCTTTGAAGAAACTGTAGAAGTGTTCTCCAGAGTGACTCTACCATTGTGCATTCCCACCAGCAACATGGTGTAAGTGACCTCTCTCAGCATTTGGTGGTGTCTTGGTTTTTTATTTTAGTCATTTGATAGGTTTGTAGTGATGCCTCGTTGTTTTAGTTCCATTTTGACTAATGATAATGAACATCTTTTTATGTGCTCGTTTACCACTGTACGGCTCAGGTGGTAAAGCGTCTGTCTACAATGAAGGAGACCTGGATTCGATCCCTGGGTCGGGAAGATTCCCCTGGAGAAGGAAATGGCAATCTACTCCAGTACTATTGCCTGGAAAATCCCATGGACAGAGGAGCCTGGTAGCCTACAGTCCATGGGGTTGCAAAGAGTCAGACACGACTGAGCGACTTCACTTTACCACTGTATACTCTCTTTGATGAAATATCTTTTTTTGCCTTTGTCCATTTAAAAATTAGATTGCCTTTTTAACCCTAGTTTTTTTTTTTTTTTTAATATTCTAGACACTGGTCCTTTGGGGGATATGTATTTTACAAATATTTCTTCTATAGCTTGTGTTTTTATCTTAGTCCAGTTCTGTTCAATTGTTCAGTTGTGTCCGACTTTGTGACCCCATGGACTGCAGCACGCCAGGCTTCTCTGTCCATCACCAACTCCCGGAGTTTACTCAAACTCATGTTCATTGAGTCAGTGATGCCATCCAACCATCTCATCCTCTGTTGTCCCCTTCTCCTCCAACCTTCAATCTTTCCCAGCATCAGGATCTTTGCAAATGAGTCAGTTCTTCACTTCAGGTGGCCAAAGTATTGGGATTTCAGCTTCAGCATCAGTCCTTTCAATGAACGTTCAGGACTGATTTCCTTTAGGATGGGCTGACTGGTTGGATTTCCTTGCTGTCCAAGGGACTCTCAAGAATCTTCTCTGAAACCACAGTTCAAAAGCACAAATTCTTAGACGCTCAGTTTACTTTATAGTCCAACTCTCACATTCATGCATGACTACTGGAAAAACCATGGCTTTAACTTCTTAACAGGGTCTTTTATGGAACAAAAGTTTAAAATTTTTATGAACTCACATTTGTCAACTTTTCTCTTTTGTTATCAAATCTAAGAGTGGTTTGCCTAGCTCTAGATCTCAAAGATTTTCTCCTATTGTTTTTCCTAAAAGTTTTACAGTTTTATGTTTTGTACTTAAGACCATAATCCATTTTTTTTTTTTTTGCAGTGGAAACAGAAGCCTCCTGTCATACCATTAAAAATTTTTTATTTTTATTTCAAAATTATTATTATTAGTTTTTGACTGTGCTGAATAGCATGTGAGTGAAGTCACTCAGCTGTGTCCGACTCTTTGTGACCCCATGGACTGTAGCCTACTAGGCTTCTCAGTCCATGGGATTTTCCAGGCAAGAGTACTAGAGTGGGGTGCCATTGCCTTCTCCAGGGGGAACAGCATGTGGGATCTTATTAATAGTTCCCTAACCAGGGATCAATGGAGAAGGAAATGGCAACCTACTACAGTATTCTTGTCTGGAGAATCCCAGGGGTGGAGGAGCCTGGTGGGCTGCCAACTATGGGGTCGCACAGAGTCGGATACGACTGAAGCGACTCAGCAGCATCAGCAGCAACCAGGGATCAAACCCAGATCCCCTGCATTGAAAGGGAGTCTTAACCACTGGACCTCCAGAGAAGTTCCTCCACGATCCATTTTGAATTCATTTTTATATAAGGCATGTAAGATTTAATACGATTTTTATATAAAGTATATGAGATTTAATGCTATTTTTGTAGAGATATACAATTGCTCTAGCATCATTTAAAAGACTATCTTAAAATAAATAAATGGCTGTCTTCCCTTCATCAAAATGCTTTTGCATCTTCATCAAAAATCAGATGGTGTATTTGTGTCGGTGTGTTTCTGGGTTTTCTATTTTGTTCATTAATTTGTGTGTATATCCTTCCGCTGGTGTCACACAGTGTGGATTGCAGTAGCTTTCTTCTCTTTCAGAATTGTTTTTGTTCTTACAGTTCCTTTTCTTTTCTATATAAACTTTAGAAATAGCCTCTGTATCTACAAAAATCCTTGCTGGGATTTTGAAAGTAATTGTATTAAATCTGTATATCAGTTTGGGGAGAATTGATATCTTTTATTGTATTGAGTTTTCCACCTTGTGAACATGGTGCATCTCTATTTAGAGACTCTTTTACTTCTTTAATCAGCATTTTGTAGTTATGCACATGCAAGTCCTGTCAATATTTTGTTAGATTTATGCTTAAGTATTTCACTTTTGGGGAGCAATTTAAAATGATACTATATTTTTTATTTCAGTGTCTACATGTTCATTCCAAGTATATAGAGATAAAATAATTTTTTTGATTTATATAGATTTTTATATCAGTTTTGTAAAACAGAAAATGCTTATGTACATTTCTTTAAAAAGAGTTATGAGATGTAACAAAGTATTTGTTTCTATCCCTGATAAAATGTTTGGTGGAATTTTTCCATGTTTTCTATAATAAGTATTCTTTTACTTACATACAGACACATATTTTGGCTTATTAAAACAATGAAAAGTCATTTTTTTAGGAAAGTAGGCTTTGGTCCCTAAATCACTTTAATTTGAAAATCAGTGTAAATATAACTTTCAACATTTTATTATGGAGACTATTCAGTGATTACATATTATTATTCATATTACTAATTTGATTATCATAAAGTATTGATTTAAGCCTGGTTCATTTGCATAGACACACAAATAATGTTCCTATGTTGCTTTTGTCTCATCTGCTTTTCCTATTATTTAAGTATGCATGAAAATATTACACAAAAAAATATTACCCGACATCTAAGAAATCCAATAGATTTTTATATGTTTATCTCATATTCTGTAACCTTGCTAAAACCATTTATTAGTTCTAGGAGTTTCTGTAGATTTGTTTAGTTTTACTGTGTAAATAATCATGTCATTTGCAAGGAGAGACTGTTTTATTTCTTTCTTTCCTATCTGTATGACTTTTGTTTCTTTTTCCAGCTTTATTTCTCTGGCTAGGTCATTTTGCAATGTGTTAAATAAGAGTAAATGTATCTTGTTCCCAACTTTAGAGAGTAAAGAATCACTCTTTCACTGTTAAGTATAATGTTCACTGTGGGGCTTTGTGGATGTCCTTTATCAAACTGAGAAAGTTCTATTTCTGTTTGCTGAGAGTTCTTAACATGAATGTGTTTTAAATTCTGTAGAATGATTTTTTTGAATCAAGATGAATATGTTATTGATTGTTCTTAATTAGCTTGTTAATATGATGGGTTATATTGATTGATTCGTCAATATTAAACCAGTCTTGCATCTATAAAATAAACCTTGGTTGGTCTTAGAGTGTAGTTCTTATGGAATATTGCTGAATTCTATTTCTTAGTATTTTGTTAGGGATTTTCGTGTCAGTATTGAAGAGGGTCATTGGTCTGTCCCACTGGACTGTAGCTTTCTCTTTTTGCATTGGTAACAGGATGATAATAGCTTCATAAAACGAATTGGGTGTTGTCCCCTGCTTTTCTATGGAATCTTTCCATAAATATATATATTTTATGTTCTTCCTTCCTTCTTGATGTTCTAAGATTTTTTTTGGTTTTTTTTTTTGTTTGTTTAGAGAACTTGCTTTAGCCATTCATTTAGAGTTGATCTGCTGGAACCAAATTCTCTTAATTTTCTTTAATCTGAGAATGTTCTCATTTCCCCTTCACACCTGTAGGATATTTTTGCTGGGTATGGGATTCAAGGTTAATAGTTCTTTCTTTCACCACCTTGATAATACTGTCACTTCCTGCTCCATGGTGCTCCATAGAGTCTAATAGGAAATCCACAGTCATTCTAATTATTTTCCTCAAAGGTAAGTTGTCATTTTTCTCTGGCTGCTTTTAACACTTTTTCTTCATCATTACTTTTTAGAATTTTAATTGTAATGTGCCTTTATGTGGGTTTCTTTGGTTTTTTTCTGTTTGTGATTTAGTCATCTCCTCAAATTAGTAGGTTTATGTCTCTTGCTAAAATTTGGGATATTTTCAGCCATTATTTCTTTGAGTCTCTTTTCGGTCCCACTCTATTTCTCCTCTGTTCTAGGATTTTGATAACAAGAATGTTAGATCTTTTATTGTAGTACCATAGATTTCTGAGGCTCTGTTCCTCTATTTTTTTTTTCTTTTAGTCTATTTTCTTTCTTTAGTTCAGATTGGGTAATTCCTATTGTCTTGTCATCCAGTTCACTAATTCTTTGCTCTGTTCCCCATTTGGCTATTGAGCCCACCCACTGAGCTTTTATTTCAGTTGTTGCGATTTTCAGTTCCAAACTTTCTGGTTCTTCTTTATATTCCTTTGCTGAGGTTTTCCTATCTTTTAATTTGCTTAAGATGCATTTGTAATTGCTTCTTGAAGCATTTTTATCATGGCTGCTTCACAAAAATATTTATTTTTTAATTGGAAGGTATTTACTTTACAATGTTGTGTTGGTTTCTGCCATACATCAACATGAATTAGCCATAGGTATTACATATGTCCCTTCCCTCTTAAACATCCCTCCCACCTCCTTCCCCATCTCATCCCTCTAGGTTGTTGCAGAGCATTGGCTTTGTGTCCCCTGTGTCACACAGCAAGCTCCTACTGGCGATCTACTTTGCATATGGTAATGTATATGTTTCAATGCTACTCTCTGAAATTATGCCACCTTCTCTCTCCCCAACTGTGGCCAAAAATCTCTTCCCTATGTCTGCATCTCCATTGCTGATCATGGCTGATTTTAAATCTTTGTCATATAATTCTAACATTTCTGTTCTCTTGGTAATGGCAGCTATTGATTGTCTTTGCTTGTTTAGTTTGAGGTTGTCATGGGTCTTTATATGACGAATGATTTTTGACTGAAGCCCAGGCATTTTTCCGAGAAGGCAATGGCAACCCACTCCAGTACTCTTGCCTGGAAAATCCCATGGATGGAGGAGCCTGGTGGGCTGCAGTCCATGGGGTCGCTTAAGAGTCGGACACGACTGAGCGATTTCACCCTCACTTTTCACTTTCATGCATTGAAGAAGGAAATGGCAATCCACTCCAGTGTTCTTGCCTGGAGAATCCCAGGGATGGCAGAGCCTGGTGGGCTTCCGTCTATGGGGTAGCGCAGAGTTGGACACGACTGAAGCAACTTAGCAGCAGCAGCAGCAGGCAATTTTGTCTTGTGTTATGAGACTACATCTTATTTAATCCTTTTGTTTACTGGGTTTCTCTGACACCATTTCAGTAGGGGACGTTGTAGTTGCTGTCTTGTTGCTGCCAGGTGGAGATAGAAGTCCAGGTTTCCTACAAGGCATTTGTTGACACCTGAGGTAGTGGGGGCTCCTGGTTAGTCCTGGTTAGGAGTTTGGGCTCCCCATATGGTCTTCGCTGACACTGAAGAGGTGGGGCCTCATTACCACAGTGCTGGGGTGGGATAAAAGCCTTGGCTCTCTACTTGATCTTCTCTGATACTATCTGGGTAGGGGTGCTGGGGCACTTTGTTACAGCCTTGAAAGAGTGGACTTCTCGGCTTCCCACTTGGCCTTCGCTGGCATGAGTAGAGATGGAACCACAGTTTTAAGTGGTGTTTGACTGCAGTAGAGAGATCATGGGCTAACAGTGTTCTTTCCTGACCCTTTGGCCAGGTTTTTGTTGGAGCTTTTTGTGTTTATTTATTTATATTTTTGGTCTGTGTGTATTAGTCTTTCTAGATTGTTAGAGGGCTTCAATTTGATAGAGGGTTTCTCCCACTCCATGTGGTGGGGGGAGGTGTATGGAGTAAAGAGAAAACTCAGGGAACTCACCATATCGTTTCATGGACACCAAGGTCCCTAGCTGGTCTACTTTCTTCCCTTCAGTATACTTAGGTGTGTTTTATGTATGATGTTTACCATTTTTAGTTATACATAGTGGGAAAAATAGGGAAAAATATGTCTATTCCATCTTCCTAGAAGAGGAAGTATCTTCTGGACTCATGGGTATTTATTTTATACTTGGTTCTAATCCAATACTACTTGGTTTCATTTTCTGCTCAAAAATTTTCAGCTACAGTCATTGGCTGTGGTTTTTCTTTTGCATCAGAATCACCGGAGCTGCTTCAATGGACAGGGAAGGAAGAAACACTATGGAAGGGCTAGGCCTCTGTTTCAATGTGGAAGGAGAGGCTTGGTTTCCTTTAAGTCCTTCTTTCATCCAACAGCCTGAGTACAGGTCTTACTTGAAGCCATTTCTGTGGCTCCCCAATAGCTGTCCAGCATAAATTGGAGGTAGGCTAATCAGCTGATTAGAGGGCAGAGGCCCTAGACCCTAGCTGCTCCTCCTCGGAGCCTTGATCCTGTCCCTTTGATTGTGACAATTCTTCCTCCCACCTTCGCTTGTGAGGAAATGGGATGCGGTCAGGGTGATCACTTATCGGGGGTGACAGCAAGTAAACATGAAAAATGTGCTGGGGAATGCAAAAGGACAGTGATCAGAAAGGCTTTTTCTTTTGACCTAAATCATGATGTTTTGGGCGTCAGCGAGAGTTTCCCAAGTTATTTATAACTGTCCATCCCTGTTAGGGGATATATGTTTTATCTAAATATAGGTAATCTTTTCTAATCAAATGATAAATGTGTGTGTCCCAAATGGAAGGCCCTAGTTAGCCATCTTGTTACAGAGGTTCAGGTGAATAATGGAAATATTACTAACATGACATTGGATCAGATGCTTCAGAATACTCAGTGTTTGGACGTTAGGGCTCCTTAAGTTTTTTTGGTGGCAGACCCTTCATGGTAACAGAGGTAAGCTTCAAAAGCCAAATTCTTTTAGAATGATACTCAAGGTACTTCTGTTCTGGCAGCTAATGATTCTGTGTGTAGGAGGACTGTTTGTGTCACTTTGGAATTTCTGTGTGAACAGTCATCATCTGGCTCCTTATCTCCCATCCTTCTTGAGGGATCCCACTGGGGCATTTCAGTTCCAGACTTAGTGGGTGTCTAGTACTCATTTCCTCTTCACACAAAGGGAAATCCACAGAGTGTTAGAGCTGGCAGGAACCTAATTACTTCTCCTCTAGAGCAGTGTTGAGGTAGTGTTATTATCTCCATTTAACAAATAGAGACCCTGTTGCCTGAATTAAGTTTCTTTTAGACCAATATTTGCCCAGGATGGAGAAGGATTTGAAAACCAGTCTGTGTCTGGAGTCCCAGATTTGTGTGTGTGTGTGTGTGTGTGTGACTGATATTTCATTTTATCTTTTAATATTTCTCAGAATTTTTCTCTATTTTTTGAAGATGAACATGCACTGATTTTGTTTATTTTTAAATTATTTTTATTGGAGTATAGTTCATTCACAATATTGTGTTAGTTTCTGCTGTACAGAAAAATGGAGCGGTTCTATATATACATATTTCTGTTCTTTTTGATTCTTTTTCCATATTGGTCATTATAGAGTCCTGAGTAGACTTTCCTGTGCTGTATAGAGTCCTGAGTAGACTTTCCTGTGCTGTATAGTAGGTTCTTATTTAGTTATCTGTTTAATATATAGTACTGTGTAATGTCAGTGCCAATCTCCCAATTTATCCTACCCCACTCCTTGGAGCCCCAGATTTTAATCAACACACTTTCTGGAGGTGAGCCTTCACACATGTTGGTTTTCTTCTACACCAGTGAATGTTAGCGGAGAAGGTGATGGCACCCCACTCCAGTACTCTTGCCTGGAAAATCCCCATGGATGGAGGAGCTTGGTAGGCTGCAGTCTATGGGGTCGCGAAGAGTTGGACACAACTGAAGCGACTTAGCAGCAGCAGCAGCAGCAGCAGCAGCAGCAGCAGCAGTGAATGTTAGAATCACCTGAGAAGATTTTTTACAAACACGGACACCTCTACCCCACTCCCTGGTTCTGGTTTAATTGGGTGGATGTGAGGTCAGTGCCCTGATGGGTTTTTAAAGATCTCCAGGTGATTTGAATGGGTGTCGGGGTCAAGAACCTCTGTTGAAACTCGATCATATGGACATTCCTCAATGTCTAGAAACAGACCCCAGTGCCCAAAGGCAGAAGTGAGCCAGAGGTTGTGCCAGGACTCAGATGCTGCCCAATTTTCTACACACAAGGGGCATCTGGTTGAATCAGGCTCTTGATCTTTTATTTACTTATTTTGAGGGTTTACATTCTTTTAAAATGATTTTTAAACTGAGGATATCAATAAATTGGAAAATTTCAGATAGATGCTCAGATTTCAGAATTTACTAGACATGTCAGAGTATCAGGTAACACTTGACTGGAGCTGAGCCCAACTGTCCTTTCCAGTTAGATGCGTTCCCACTGGCATTCCCATTGCTGGTCTCAAAGAGCGCTGGAGTTTACAACCATTGTAGTCCAACTGTGGGGCTTCCCTGGTGGCTCAGTGGTAAAGAATTGGTCTGCCAATGCAGGAGACATGGGTTCAGTCCTTGGGTCGAGAAGATCCCATGGAGAAAGAAATGGCAACCCACTCCAGTATTCTTGCACAGGAAATCCCATGGACAGAGGCACCTGGAGGGTTATAGTCTATGGGGTCGCAAAAGAGTCAGAGACAAGTTAGTGACTAAACAACTTCTCCTGTGATGTCCTTCATCATAAAGATTTGTGTTGTTTTAGTTACTTTTCTTGATTGCAAGCACCTTAACCTTTTCAACCTAAGGGCAGTTCTGCCCTTGGGGAACATTTGGACTGTCTGGAGATTTGTCTGAATGTCACACTGAAAATGGGGCACAGATCTCCCAGCTTCTAAGTGGGTAGAGGTCAGAGATGCTGCTAGACATCCTACAATGTACAGGATGGCCCCACAACTGAGAACTATCCAACTCTGAAGGTCAGTAGTGAAGTAGAGAAGCTCTGCCTCTAGATAGTGTCTGTGCCTCTTGTTCATATCTGAACACCCCAGGCCCTGGGCCTGACTGGTGGTACATAGTAGACAGTCAATTAAATGTCAGCTGGTGGACTGTGCTGGCTTCTCCTCTGCTCCCACTGGGTTTCGACCTGACTCATGGTTGTTTTGCTCTGTGTGCACCATATGCTGCTGCTGCTGCTGCTAGGTCACTTGAGTCGTGTCCGACTCTGTGCGACCCCATAGATGGAAGCCCACCAGGCTTCCCTGTCCCTGGGATTCTCCAGGCAAGAACACTGGAGTGGGTTGCCATTTCCTTCTCCAATGCATGAAAGTGAAAAGTGAAAGTGAAGTCGCTCAGTCGTGTCCGACTCTTAGCGACCCCATGGACTGTAGCCCACCAGGCTCCTCCATCCATGGGATTTTCCAGGCAAGAGTACTGGAGTGGGGTGCCATTGCCTTCTCCGGTGTGCACCATATGGCCTTGCCTAAATGAGTGAGTCAATACAAAGCCTTCCATATGCAAAATAAGTGACCTTACGAATGAAATCCAGAGCAGGGACATGGTGATTTCATCTGAAGGCAGAGACTAATTAAAGGCAAGATTGCAGCACGTGCATTTTTTTTGAGAATGGAAGGCTTCTGCAGTGGGACGATTCATCGCTCATTCCTAGAGAAGAGGAATAGGGAGGAAGTCTTAATCATGCTTTTACTGATCAAAGGTGTCCTGAAATCCTTTCATTAACTGGGTGAAGAATGAAACTGACCCAGTGGGACTTCTGGGAGGCATAAATTAATTATAAATTGTTGCCAATGATCTGGTATCTAGCTCACATGCTTTTGCAGCAAAAGGTCAGAGGAATTCAGTTAAGGCTCTGAAGGAGAGGCTATTAAATAACCAAAGCTGGAGTGTGCTGAACTAGTGACCACTTGGACATGGGGACCATGCTGGACTTAGCCTGGCCACTACTGTGTCTGGCCTTGCAGCTATGTCCAGGATGGGGTGGCAGATTTACAGTTAACAACCATCAAGGTTTGTCTGGGACTGTCCTACTTTTAGCATGAAAATCCTGTGTCCTGGGAAATTCCTCTAAGGATGTGAAAATTTTTAACTATAAATTCAACTTCTTTAATAAATAAAGAGCTATTCTAGGTATTTATTACTTCTTGGACGAGTTTTGGTAGTTTATTTTTCAAGGAATTTTTCCATTTTACTTAAGTTATCACATTTATTGGCATCAAGTTGGTTGTAATATGTCATTTATTATAACTTTATCATCTATAGACTCTATAATGATATTCTCATTCTTGTTGTTGGTAATTTGTATCTACTTCCTCTCTCTCTCTTTTTTTCCCTCCTGATCAACCTGGCTCAGATTTATTAATTTCATTAATATTCTCTAAAAGCAGCTTTGGTTGATTTTGATTTTTTATTTTCTCTGTTATTTTTCTGTTTTTCATTGATCTCTGACCTTTATAATTTTCTTTCCTCTATTTACTTTACATTTAATTTGCTCTGTTCACCTAGTATCTTAAGGTAGAAGGTGTCTGACTATGTTTGTGAATTTCTCTGTTTCTTCTTTCAGCCCTCCTTCTTTCTCCTCCTTTTCTTATTCCTCTTCCTCTTCTTTTTTTTGGTTTAATGTATTTTGAAACTCTGATATTACTGGCATAAAGACTTAAAAAATGTAGTATCATCCGGATAAATTGATCCTTTTCTCGTTATGAAGTGGTGTTTTTCATTTCATTTCATTCATTACAAAGAATCGTAATATTCTATGCTCTTACATGTGATTTGTCTGATGTAAATACAGGCAACCTGACTCATGAAAACTGTGAGTTAATAAACTTAAAAGTTTTTTTTTTAATTGGAATATAGTTGTGTTAGTTATGAACTTGTTTTGTTATAAGGCTCCAAGCTTGTGATAATCAGTTATGCAATAGGAGAAGAAAACCAGTTCACAGGGTATAGAGTTCTAGGTTAAAGATTTTTTTCTATCTGTTCTGTAAAGTTGTAATCCCACTCTCTGCTTGCTTGCATTATTTCTGAGGAGAAATCTGATTTCTCACATGCCATGCTGACCAGTCCTCTGCTATCTGCTCCTAAGGGACTCTATGCAGTTCTCTGGAGTTTTCTCTTAGGGAAGTTCTCTTCTCTCTGGTACTTTGTCAGAGAACCCTAACTGTTCTGTCTCCCTGGACTTCCAGGTTGTCTCCTGGGGGCTTCCCAAATTCTCTCTTGGTGCTGCTTACTGGAGCTCTCCCAAGGCAACCAGCCAGGCCCCTGGTTAATTAGTCCCTGCGCTAATTTGGTTTATTTTCTGACTCTCTGGGAGCACTCTTTCATTGCCTAATGATCAATCTCTTGAAAACTTGTTTCAAACATTTTTGTTCACTTTTTTTGTTGTTTCAGGCAACAGGGCATATTCCTACTTTGGCTGGAAGTTCAAGCCTTCTGTGTTTTGTGGTCGGATTTAACCACCATTTTGTTTTCTAAAAAATATTTATTTTTATTCATTTAGTTGGCTGTGCTTGGGCTTATTTGCAGCACTTAGGATCTTTGTTGCGGCATGTGGGATCTTTAGTTATGACATGTGAACTCTTAGTTGTGGCATGTAGTATGTAGTTCCCTGACCAGGGATGGGACCCAGGCTGCCTGCATTGGGGGCACGGAGTCTCAGCCACTGGATCACCAGGGAAGTCCCTCCTTTCTGGTTTAAACTCATTCTTGGGATTGCAAGGATAAGACATTTTGCTACCTTCCTTTGCTTATCTAATCTGCTTTCCCTCAATGCTTTGATGACCCCTATGATTTCCCTGGTGGCTCAGATGGTAAAGCATCTGCCTGCAATGCAGGAGACTTGGGTTCAATCCCTGGGTTGGGAAGATCTCTGGAGAAGGAAATGGCAACCCACTCCAGAACTCTTGCCTGGAAAATTCCATGGACGGAGGAGCCTGGTAGATTACAGTCCAAGGGATTGCAAAGAGCCGGACACGACTGAGCAACTTCACTTACTCACTCATGAATTCCCCTGCATTCTGTGACTTAACACATTCTATTTTTACTCACTAATTTTGATTGACTTTCATTCTCTAATGGAGGCACTGTTTCTTCTGACCGATACTATCTGACATACACACAATGCATTTCTTCTTCACCTTCCCATCCATTAGCCGAGGAATGGCAGTACCACCTTCCTGCAACAGACTGAATTGTGTTGCCCCAAATCGTATGTTGAAGCACTAGTCCCAAGTAGGATGGTATCTGGAGGTGGGGCCTTTGAGAGGTAATTAAGTTTAGGTGAGATCATGAAAGTGGGATGCCATGATGGGATTAGCGCCTTACAAGAAGAGCTGTCTCTCTCCATGTATACATACTGAGGAAAGACTCTGTGAAGACACATTTTGAAGGTGGCTGGCTGCCATCCAGCAAGAACCTTCACCAGAAACCAACTCTGCTGGATCTTAACCTTGGATTTTCCAGCTTCCAGAATAGGAAGAAAATAAATTTCTGTGTTAAGCCACCCAGCCTATGGTATTTTGTTACTGCAACCCAAGTAGACTAATAGACCTGCCATCTTTATGTGGACAATTGTGCTCTGTCTTCTTACTTAGGCTGCTACTTTGGGTTTTTTTCTCCCCTTCAAGCTATTGTATGACCTGTACTCTAGTGTATTTTTTCCTCTCCTCTTTTTAGCCCCTGCACTATTGGAGGCCAAGCCCTCTTAATCCTGGGTCTATAGGAACCTCTATTCTACACACGATGCAATGGCGTTTCTAGAAAGCACAATTCCCGTCATGGCCCACCTCTTCTAGTGTACCTCCAGTGGCTCTCATTGCCCTCAGAAACGGTGTTCAGAGTTTTTGAGTTCCTTCCTCCATGATGCCTTTTTCAATATGTTGGATGTATTTTCTCCTCTCTGCCCTGATAAGAGGTTCGTTTTCTCCTCTGATCATTGTATACATCACTTTCTTCCTTGTAATGAGCTGTGAACTGCTGTCTCCTTCAGTTCAGTTCAGTCACTCAGTCGTGTCCGACTCTTTGCGACCCCATGAATCCCAGCACGCCAGGCCTCCCTGTCCATCACCAACTCCCAAAGTTTACCCAAACTCATGTCTCCCTATTAGCCTGCAGACTCCATGATGGTGCACCACGACCAGAGCCCCTCACAGAATCTCATACCGACGAGGTACTCACTAAATGCCTACATCAGCATTTCCCAGTGTCTTATAACGGTTTGGATTTTAAAATGACATTAAAGGTTTTTTAAAGAAAAGAACAGAAAATCAATATAATAATCATACCCTAATACAACTTTTCTTGTTTTTGCACCTCACCCCCCTGTCTTTGCATCTGAGTTTTCAGAGCTAGATTCATAATGAATAAGTAAATCAAAATTCTTTTTTCTTAAATGTACCACCTTGCACATTTCTTCCTGTATTTAGCATTATCAATTTTAAGTAACTATAACATCCTACCATGTAGAAGTATCTTAACTTACTAGGTTCTATTAAGATTTATTGGACTCATACCTGTGGAAATGTGAATCAATGTCAGGTTTCCCCTTGTTCAGGGAAGCTGACTCTATTTTGGCCTCAGTTATGTTCCTCCAATTAAAATAACTAGCTTAGCCCTTTAACTGGTTTCCATGAGAAATAAAGCAGACCAAGCACTTTCGGGCCATTTTAACCAAAGATCTAGGCTTCCAAATGGTGATGATAATAAAGAACCCACCTGACAATGCAGGAGACATAGAGACTCGGATTCGATCCCTGGGTTGGGAAGATCTCCAAGAGGAGGACATGGCAACCCACTCCAGTATTCTTGCCGGAGAATCCCGGAGAAGTCTTGGTGGGCTACAGTCACCAGGATCACAAAAAGTCAGATGTGACTGAAGTGACTTAGCATGCACGCATGAAACTTATGATCTTTGATCCTAGTCAGGGATCGCCTTGCATAGGGCAGAGCCCTTTACTTGGAAAATCCTCAGTAACCACAATCTTTCCTCTACAGAGAATTCCTAATCCAACCCTTGCTCTGCCCTCTCCCATATCCTGTGTCCAGTTTTCCTTCTCAGTTTCCCTAGAATTCAGCTTTTTCATCCTTGTGGGATTTAGGGCAAATCACTTTGCTCCAGCAACCTCTTTTGGTAAAACAGAGTCCTCCAGTTATGAGATGCTCCCTCCTTGGCAGATACAAAACATAGGGCATTATAAATAACATTCTATGAGCCACCTGCCATCCCCCCAACCCTTCCCACTCTGCATGGGCTGCAAAGAAGAAAGTGGTGAGCATAGCGTGAGGCTTGCTCCATACTCCCACCTCTCTTGGGGTGAAGCTTAGCCCAGGTCTCTCTGGGATGCTCTGTCTATAAGCCCCCATAGCTCCCAACCCAAGGTCTGTTAAGGTGGGGCGCTGACTCATCTTTGAAGATGTTGACAGGGCCTGGCTTTCAGCACAAGGGAAGGGGAAATGTGGACAAGCAGGTGGAGGTGAGGCCTTTGGAAGTTAATTAGATCATGAGAGTGGACCCTCATGAAGGGAATTAGTGCCCTGATAAGAGAAGGAAATGGCAGCCCACTTCAGTGTTCTTGCCTGGGAAATCCCATGGACAGAGGAGTCTGGAGGGCTATACAGTCCATGGGGTTGCAGAACTGGATACCACTTAGCAACTAAAGAACAACAGCAACTACAGAAAGACACCAGAGGCTCCCATGCTCCTTCCACCATGTAAGGTTACAGTGAGAAAATGGTTATTTATGAACCAGGAAATGAACCAATATCTCACTAGATCCTTGATATTGAGCTTTGCAGTGACCAGAACTGTGAGAAATTTCTGTTGTTTATAAGCCATCCAATCTAGAGTGTAGCCAGAATGGACTAACACAGTGTGTGAGTAAGAACAGGAAGCACTGGCTGCACTGAGCCAGAGCTCACCTTAATGCTGAATAAATTGTCTTCCCTATCTGGGCATTACTTTCTATCTCTCAGGTTATGGGTTTTTTGTTTTTAATTATTTACTTATTTTAGTTTTGGCTGCACTGGTTCTTTGGCTGCTCGGGCTTTTCTCTAGTTGTTGAGCAGGGGTTACTCCCAGTCACAGTTCAAGGGCACACGGGCTTAGTTGCTCTGCGACATGTGGGATCCTCCAGGATCAGGGATTGAACCCATGTCTCCTGCCTTGGCAGGCAGTTTCTTTACCCTTGAGCCACTACAGAAGCCAGGTTATGGGGTTTGACTAAAGGGTCTTGAAGGCCACATCCAACTTGAATTGTCCATGATTCTCTAATTATTATTTTTTAAGATAACTAAGACCAGGGAAGGAAATCAATGAAGTCAATGGTGGAAGCTTTTGTTTTTGATTTGTTCTTGCCTATCTCCTTAAAAGGATCTGAGGAGGTGACTAATCTTTAGATATGTTTGCTTTATATATGGGGCTTCCCAGGTGGCTCAGTGGTAAAGAATCCACCTGCAATGTAGGAGCCATAGGAGACGTGGGTTCAATCCCCAGGTTGGGAAGATCCCCTGGAGGAGGGCATGGCAACCCACTCCAGTATTCTTGCCTGGAGAATTCTGTGGACAGAGGAGCCTGGTAGGCTACAGTCCAGGGGGTTGCTAAGAGTCGAATACAACTGAAGTGATTAAGCACGCAGGCACACATTATATATATGTCCATTTTTACCCAAGGGAAAGTGGCAGTTCTTTTAAAAGTATCAGCTTGTTGGCACCGAATAAAAGCCAGAGAAATTCCCTTCTGTCACTGCTGCTACCTACTGCAGAACAGTCCTGGTTTGGGGATCAAGATATCTTGTGCCTTTAAGCTGTATAAAATATGTAAAGAAAACAAGACTTGGGGGGCATGGTGCAACACATGCCCTGCTTGATCTCTGAGAAATTTAATTTTGTTTCCAGTTATTTGGGGTTATAGATAGGATTATATCTCTGAGGCAGAGAAAGTCATTAATCAAGAAAGGGCCTCTTAATCCTCTCGATTTTAATGAGACACTGTAAAACGACTTTCAAATGGTGAGTATCAGCTGGGTGTGATTAGCAGATTTTTGTGGCAGGTTTGCCGTGGTACTGTGTACCCAGCTATCCATCCATCTAATCCCGCTTGACTGTCACAGGAACGGAAATGGGCAAAGATGGCTTTATGGCTTCCCTTAAATGGCAGGCTGACAAGTGACAACCTGGCAAAGGCATGTGGGAACATGTAGTCCTTACCCATCAGCACACGATGTTTGGTGCTTAAGCAGAATTTCCCATATATACCTTATGTGTCAGAAGCAGCCTCACTCTCCACATTTGAGCGCATCTTTATTTGTGGAGGTCAGAACTTCAAACCTGGTAGAGAGGTGCAGGGGGCACCAGTGGTAAAGAATCTGCCCGCCAATGCAGGAGACGTAAGCGATGTGGCTTTAGTCCCTGAGTTGGGAAGATTCCCTGGAGAAGGGCATGACAACCCACTCCGGTATTCTTGCCTAGAGAATCCCTTACAAAGGAGCCTGGTAGGCTACAGTCCATAAGGTTGCAAAGAGTTGGACGTGACTGAAGCAAATGAACACACACACAGAGAGGTGCATGAGAACCAGAGTCTCCCCTTGTCCCACCTTCTTCCTTCTGTCTCCCATAGTCACTGGGGAGACAGCCATGTATAATTTCCTGTTTGCAAGAAGCCCAAAGCACAGGAGTGACAGGTGCTTGATGGCAGCTTAACCGCAACCTCAAGATCTCAGTGCAAGAATACGTGCTTACTGAGCTCAGGCATTTCTGAGTTGGCTGGAGGTTGGCTGATCTAGGTTGGCCACAGCTGGAACCATTTCTTGTGTTCTCCTCCTGGGACGGGCAGCCCAGCCAGGGCTTGTCCTCCTGGTGGGGGGAGCAGTTCACCAGAGCAAGCAGAAACAATCCAGGTTTCTTAAGACCTAGACTTGGACTGTGCATGTGGTCACTTTGCCTCATTCTATTGATCAGTGCAAGTCACGTGACTCAGCTTTGAAAAATCTGGGGGTGGAGAAATATGCTCTGACTTGATGGGGGGAGGGTGGAAAAAATCCCAAAGTCACATGACAAAGGGTGTGGATAAAGAGGGGCAATAATGCAGTTGATTATGATCATGTGTTAACCAATTAGAGCGGTAGAGCCTTTGTATTAGCACACTTTCTGTTGCTGGTATCAGAAACATTCCTCACACAAGCCCAGGCTCCTGTGGCTGGCAAGCCCAGGAGCTGTCTGTCTGACTGTGTATGGCTGGGTCTGGAGGCTTGGATCGTGTGGTCAGCACTCTCTCTGTTTTGTTCTCTTGGCTTGGTTTCTGAGTGTGTTGGCTTCACCCTGCAGATGGCTTTAACACAATGAGATAAATAGGTCTGGCAGTTCCAGGCTTTCTCAGCCTTTACTGATGCCATTGGAGGAAAAGAGATCCCCCTGACACCCAGTGAGCATATGCCAAAGTCTTAGAGAAGGCTTTGACTGGCTCAGGCTAGGCCATGTGCTCATTTCTGATCCAATCATGCTGCCAAGAGAGATGGAGCATTCTGATTGGCAAGTCTGTGTCACATGTCTGGTCCTGTGTTAAAGGAGCTGAAGGTCCTGTGATAGGCAGTTCAGCTCAGTTTAGTTGCTCAGTCGTGTCCGACTCTTTGCGACCCATAAACCACAGCATGCCAGGCCTCCCTATCCATCACCGACTCCCAGAGTCCACCCAAACCCATGTCCATCGAGTTGGTGATGCCATTCAACCATCTCATCCTCTGTCGTCCCCTTTCCCTCCTGCCCTCAATCTTTCCCAACATCAAGGTCTTTTCAAATGAGTCAGCTCTTCGAATCAGGTGGCCAAAGTATTGGAGTTTCAGCTTCAACATCAGCTCTTCCAATGAACACCCAGGACTGATCTCCTTTAGGATGGACTGGTTGTATCTTCTTGCAGTCCAAGGGACTCTCAAGAGTCTTCTCCAACACCACAGTTCAAAAGCATCAATTCTTGGGTGCTCAGCTTTCTTTATGGTTCAACTCTCACATCCATACATGACCACTGGAAAAACCATAGCCTTAACTAGGTGGACCTTTGTTGGCAAAGTAATATCTCTGCTTTCTAATATGCTGTCTAGGTTCGTCATAACTTTCCTTCCAAGGAGTAAGCATCTTTTAATTTCATGGCTGCAATCACCATCTGCAGTGCTTTTGGAGCCCAGAAAAATAAAGTCAGCCACTGTTTGTGATGGGCAAGCCAGGCACAAATAAAGTAGGGGGAAAGGCAGTTCTCCTAAAGGAACAGAAGAGTATTTCCACCAAAAGGGAGAGGAAAGGGTGCTGGGCATTAGCGAGCATTAGAGGTCACTTCAGTACAGGGTCCAGTGGGGGCAGAAAGGAAGGAATGGGATAACCATACTATTTGCCTGTGGCAGGAGATGTAATAGACATGGGTTCGGTTCCTGGGTTGGGAGGATCCCCTGGAGGAGGGCATGGCAATCCATTCCAGTATTCTTGCCTGGAGAATACCATGAATAGAGGAGCCTGGCGGGCTATAGTCCATAGGGTTGCAAAGAGCAGGAGGTGACTGAAGCGACTTAGCATGCATGCATGGCAGACACATCCTATTGCCTTTGGTGGTGTTTGGTAAGAACACAGGGTCAGTGATGTGTTTGGGGCAATAGGTCATCACCAGGAAAGGGTGCTGGTATGGCAGGCAAAAGACAGGGTTTATGACCCAACCCCCACCCAGTTAGGGTTAATGATGGGCTGAGCCAGCTAGGTCAAGACAGATGCCAAATGGGGTCACTAGATCTGTAAGGCCCCCTCCTGGTCCTGTGCTTTGTGACTCTGACTTTGACCTTGATCATAGGATGACCTGGCATATCTCAAGGGTGCTTTCCCACCTCAAGCATGTGTATAGAGGGTTAGGCAGGGGGCTGCCAAAGCTCTTGACGCTACTTGATTAGCGCCTACGCTGACACAGATTTTGGTTTTCAGAGCAGAGTTTAGGGGGAATCATAGGATGCAGATGTTTTAACTCCAAGTTTTACTGACATCACTGTCTGTATGCCTAGCACTAGGTAGGGAATTGGTGTTACAGACTCACAAGCTGAACATTGTCCCTCCTTTCAGAAAGAAGTCTGGGTTTTCAGTCTTGGGCAAGTCACAGCCTCGTTGCATCTCTGTTTCCTCATTTATAAAGTGGGGATGATATCTACCCTGCTTACATCAAAGGGTTTAGGGTTCAGTTTACAGAAAAGCAAGTGTGTGGCAGTATTCTGTTATCTATAAAAACCAGAATTGAAAGAGACACGTGTACCCCAATGTTCATAGCAGCACTGTTTGCAATAGCCAGAACGTGGAAGCAACCTAGATGTCCATCCACAGATGAATGGATAAGCAAGCTGTGGTACATATACACAATGGAGTATTACTCAGCCATTAAAAAGAATACATTTGAATCAGTTCTAAGGAGGTGGATGGAACTGGAGCCTATTATACAGAGTGAAGTAAGCCAGAAACAAAAACACAAATACAGTATACTAACGCATATATATGGAATTTAGAAAGATGGTAAAAATAACCCTATTTACGAGACAGCAAAAGAGACACTGATGTATAGACCAGACTTTTGGACTCTGGGACCGGGAGAGGGTGGGATGATTGGGGAGAATAACATTGAAATATGTATAATATTATATCTGAAATGTATTAATTGTTCAAACTAAATACTGTCATGTTACAATTTGTTCATATTAGATGTTTGTAATGTTTCTGATAATCAATAAAAGAGATTCTTGATTAAAAAAAAAAAGCATCATACACATGTGATGGATTATATTAAGACAGAACAGTGAAAGTGTTAGTTGCTCAGTCATGTCCAACTCTTTGTGACCCCATGGACTTTAGCCCACCAGGCTTCTCTGTCCATGGGATTCTCCAGGCAAGAATACTGGAGTGGGTAGCCCTTCCCTTCTCTAGGGAATCTTCTTGACCCAGGGATTGAACCTGAGTCTCCCACATTGCAGGCAGATTCCTTACCATCTGAGCCACAAGGGAAGTCCTATATTAAGATATATCCTTATCTAATTCAGACCCGATGATTCCACCTTTTCTTTAGTGACACTCTCAGGATCCCCAGAAAGTATCCATCAAACTGACACAAGAAAACCATGATACAGAGAAGCAGCATGACCTCGGCAGGCCGGGTGGTGTATATGAGAGAGGACTCATGATCACAAATCTCCGCTCCTTACTTGGAGCCCCTGGAGTGGAAACCTTTGGTCTGAAAGTAAGACTCGGCCCTGGTGAGTGGCACATCCCTGGTGTCAGCGAGTGTGCCATGAGGAAAGAGACGCCTTGTGATGATGGTTCTCTCTTGGGGCCCCCTGCCCCCAACCTCACTCCCCTCTTCTCTCTTGCCTGGCATTTCCTTTTCCTCTCATTCTGCCTTTTCTTAAGGGTCTGGCCCCTTTTTTTGGGGGGAGGGGGCTGCACCATGAGACATGTGGGATCTTAGTTCCCTGACCAGGGATCGAACCTCCGTCTGTTGCAGTGGGAGCACAGAGTCTTAACCATTGGGAATTCCCAGGTCTGGCCCTTTTAATGGCACCTCTGTCCCATGGGAGGGGCTGGAGGGATGAGACAGAGGCCTGTGCCTGGGGGCACCTTAGCCAGACTAAGTCTATCAGGGCAGCTCAAGCTGGTCCTTCTGGGGTTGGGATAGAAGGAGCCACACGAGGTAGAACCGGCATTCCACTTGCTTTGGTGAGGTACTTGGAGAGGTTATAGTAAAGACACACATGTGGGTATACAGAGATGCATAAAGTGGAAACAGTGTCAGACTTTATTTTTTGGGCTCCAAAATCACTACAGATGGTGACTGCAGCCATGAAATTAAAAGACGCTTACTCCTTGGAAGGAAAGTTATGACCAACCTAGATAGCATATTCAAAAGCAGAGACATGACTTTGCCAACAAAGGTTCACCTAGTCAAGGCTATGGTTTTTCCTGTGGTTATGTATGGATGTGAGAGTTGGACTGTGAAGAAGGCTGAGTGCTGAAGAATTGATACTTTTGAACTGTGGTGTTGGAGAAGACTCTTTAGAGTCCCTAGGACTGCAAGGAGATCCAACCAGTCCATTCTGAAGGAGATCAGCCCTGGGATTCCTTTGGAAGGAATGATGCTAAAGCTGAAACTCCAGTACTTTGGCCACCTCATGTGAAGAAATGACTCATTGGAGAAGATTCTGATGCTGGGAGGGATTGGGGGCAAGAGGAGAAGGGGACGACAGAGGATGAGATGGCTGGATGGCATCACTGACTCGATGGACGTGAGTCTGAGTGAACTTCGGAAGTTGGTGATGGATAGGGAGGCCTGGCGTGCTGCGATTCATGGGGTCGCAAAGAGTCAGACACGACTGAGCAACTGATCTGATCTGATCTGATCTGATATGTATAACAAGAGATATGTAAGCAGGAACAAGAAATTAAGTAATGGCTTGTGATTGAGGTCTAAATTTGGTCCTGAACTTCCTGGCAGACAAGACAAAAAGAGAAATATGATGGGTTTCTTTTGGAGAAGGCAAGTGTTTTTCCCTTGGCACAAAGTTTCTAGGAAAAATTTATCACCTGGATCTGTATATTAAGGACACTGGGAAACTGATATCCAACACACAGGGGCAAGTACCCCAGGGCTTGTGCTCACGAGAAACACCTAGACATACTGTGGACTTTGCTGTCTTAGTGTCTGTGTTCCCTACTAGACTGTGGGCTTTGTGCAGACATGAATCTGGTTTGTATGGCTGATGACTGGGCCTCTGCAAGACAGATGTCTCTAAATGTGTTAGGAGAATTTAATAGGTAGTATTTTATGAGAAAAACAAATATTTTGTGGGTAATCAGAGGGACAGCTAAGCCTGACCTGTGTTGTCAATTGATGGGGAGATGGTGTCCTGGGTCAAGAGGCATCTTATGGAGACTTGAAGGACTCCAGGGAATTAGGAAAAGGGTAAGAGCTGAAAGCTGTTTAGGAGGAGAGAATAGCAAATGAAAGCCAGAGAGAAAGAGAGAACCAGCTGGTATAAGAAGTGGAACCTGGGCTCTGTGTGAAGGCAGTGGGGAGGTGGATAGGTGGAGACCCAAGTGGACAGAAGGTGGAGTTTACCTGAAAGGCAGTGGGGTGAGGGCCCCTGAAGTGTCAGACACGATGGCTCGGCAGTGGGTCCCAGGGGTCGAGCTCTGGTGTCTCCAGGCTCAGAACCAGAGGACCAGGCTAGCAGGTGCCCAGGATTGAGACCTCTACTGAGAGCCTCAAGTGCCCATTCCTGCCTGATTGTCAGCTCCACGAGGGCAGGCAAGCTGGTCTCATCACCCCAGACCCCTTCACCTCGTGTTGCAGTTTGTGAGAGAGCCGGTAGCACTCCATCTTTTACCCAAGGTCTGAGTCAACTGAGAAAGAACTCAGAGGAGCCAGCAAGTGGAAGCCAAAGTGTTCTCTTTCTTGCTGTACAGAGGTGGTATTTGCAAACATGGCTGAGGCTAATTCACCAGGGACAGCTGGTGCGGTCCTCCAGGAATGGGGGTAGGTTGCTTGTAAACTTTCACGTGGAGGGAACTGGGCAGCCAACCAAGGGAGGGGCTGGCCTGTGTTTGCCCTTCTCTGTCTCCAAACTCCTTGTTGGAGCAAGTCACTCCTCCTCCCTAGGGATGACTGAGGAGGCAGAGGAAGGTTTGCTCATGGAGCACCTTCCACATCAGAAGACAGAAGAAAAGCTTCCCCCTTGCCTGGTTCCTGGCACATAGGAGGCACTCAATGAACTCTTACTGAAGGACCAGATGGGTATACAGCATGCACTACAGATTGAAAAAACTGTTCTTTACCTACCGATCAGAAAGTAGGCTTCCTTTCTGTGTTTAAAACCACCACCACCAGCAGACCAATGCTGGCTCTCCCTGAGTGAGCCCATCCACCCTCTACCCCCTGGCTCTGGGCTCTTTGGCTTCTGGTCATTAGGTCCTCGGGGTTCCACTACCCAGCCTGACTCCTTGGAGTTGGCGAGTGCTGGTGTCTGTGTGCTGTCCTTCTGTACAGCTGTGGCCCTGTAGTCATCAAGGAGTCACCTGCCACGTCATCCCATAGGGGAGTGTGTGCTGAGGGCTGCCAGCTCTCAACGCTGGCCATTGGGGCCCACACGGGCCTGACAACAGCGGGGTAAAGGGTAGCCCAGGTTTGGGTGCCTGGAAAATGCCCCATGGCCAGTGGATTTGTGAAGGGAGGTAGGGGACTCATCAATATTTGTGTCCTAGAATTAATACCTGAACTGAATTCAGAGTTTTTCTTACCAGTCTCCCCCTGATAGAAAGTTGAGAAAAGAGAAAAGCCATACATCAGTAAATGAGAACTAAACTCCCATGAGGTGGGGGAGGTTTCAAGCTCTTATGTCTCAGGGAACCTCCATTTGTGGAGCCAGGGGCTTGGGAGGCCAGAGAGGGGACACTTCCTTCCTGAGTCCTTCCTGGCTTTTCCCTCGTGGGGAGGGAAGGAGCAACTCCTTTTACATGGGTCCTGATGCCAAATTTCCTATTGATTGGCCAGAGGGGGAGGAGAGGGGCTGAGCATGAGGGAAATTCCCTCGAGTTCATTTTTCTCTCCACAGGAATCTACAATGTGAGTGCATTCATTTCCTGTTGCTGCCGTAATGAATTACCACAAACTTAGAGACTTAACATGATACAAATTTATTCTCTTACAGTCCTGGAGGTCAGAAGTCTTATAATCAAGATGTTGGCAGGGCAGTCTTCCACCTGGGGGCTGTAGGGGAGAATTTATTTCTTTGCTGTTTCTAGCTCCTTGAGGGTGCGTGTATTCCTTGGCTTGTGGCCCCATCCTCCATCTCCAAAGTCAGCAGTGTGGCATCTTCAAACCTCTTCCTCAGCTTCTATTCTCACATCACCTTCTCTCTCACCTTCCTTCATCTAAGGATCCCTGTGATTACATTGGGTCACCAGGATAAATCTGTCCAGCTTGAGGTCCTTAATCACATCTGTTGAGTTCTTTTTTTGGGTAAGGTGCCATATTCACAGGTTCTAGGGAACAAGACATGGACATCTTTGGGGGTGGTGGTCATTATTTGGCTCCATGTTTTCCAGATGAGTGTTCCACAATGTCTTGGCACTCTGTGGTTTACAGTATGGGGAGGAGGGGGCCAGCTCAGAAGCATACCCACCTTCGATTGTGAGAAGCTGTATTTTTGTTTCTGGTATCTATTTGGGTCCTGTGAAAGGTTTCATTTGAAGAAGAAGTCTGCAGACCAGATTTAGTCCAATCCCTTGAGAATGAGGCCCAGAGAAGGCAGGTGATTCACCCAACTGATGAACAGCTAAAAATAGCAGTTGTGTCTGACTCTTTTGTGGACTGTAGCCCACTAGGCTCCTCTGTTCATGGGATTTTCCAGGTAAGAATCCTGGAGTGAGTTGTCATGTCCTTCTCCAAAGGAAAGACCATAGCCTTGACTAGGCGAACCTTTGTTGGTAAAGTAATGTCTCTGCTTTTGAATATGCTATCTAGGTTGGTCATAACTTTCCTTCCAAGGAGCAAGCGTCTTTTAATTTCATGGCTGCAGTCACCATCTGCAGTGATTTTGGAGCCCAGAAAAACAAAGTCTGACACTGTTTCCACTGTTTCCCCATCTATTTCCCATGCAGTGATGGGACCAGATGCCATGATCTTCGTTTTCTGAATGTTGAGCTTTAAGCCAACCTTTTCACTCTCCACTTTCACTTTCATCAAGAGGCTTTTTAGCCCCTCTTCACTTTCTGCCATAAGAGTGGTGTCATCTGCATATCTGAGGTCATGTATGGATGTGAGAGCTGGACTGTGAAGAAGGCTGAGCGACGAAGAATTGATGCTTTTGAACTGTGGTGTTGGAGAAGACTCTTGAGAGTCCCTTGGACTGCAAGAAGATCCAACCAGTCCATTCTGGAGGAGATCAATCCTGGAATTTCTTTGGAAGGAGTGATGCTAAAGCTGAAACTCCAGTATTTTGGCCACCTCATGCGAAGAGTTGACTCATTGGAGAAGACTCTGATGCTGGGAGGGATTGAGGGCAGGAGGAGAAGGGGACGACAGAGGATGAGATGGCTGGATGGCATCACTGACTCGATGGATGCAAGTCTGAGGGACCTCCGGGAGCTGGTGATGGACAGGGAGGCCTGGTGTGCTGCGGTTCATGGGGTCGCAAAGAGTCGGACACGACTGAGCGACTGATCTGATCTGATCTGATCTGATCTCCAAAGGATCTTCTGGACCCAGCTATCGAACCCTCATCTGCTGCATTGGCAGGTGGATTCTTGACCACTGAGCCACCAGGGAGGCCCCAGAAATGGCAGATCCAGCACTAAACTCTGGTCTCCTGACTCCCAGGTGAGTGCCCCTTCTACCCACCCCTCTCAGGGATAAAACACCAACCGAACTAGGAAGGGTGCCTGTGTGCGTGGTGTGTGCCCTCATTTACCAGCACAACCGTCTTGAGTGGAGAGCAGGGGACATTGTTTTCTTGCCCCCGTTTATTGTGAGGAAGGCCCTGCCTGGTGGGACCAGGTGGGGTTCCTGGGGTGTCCCCAGGAAGGGAGCAGAACCAGACAGGCCCTCCTTCGCCCCACATGGCCTCTTCCTCCTCTTCCTCCTGTCCCCAGATCCAGCTCCGGCTAATTGAAATTGGTGGCTAGTCAGATACTCCAGCCACGTCCCCATCCTGGGGCTTCTGGGCCGCAGATTGTCATTAAATTAACCGTGAAGATTTTCCGTGTGGGCTGGGAGGCAGTGACGCAGGGGACGGCAGCTATCATTTGCTCCTCTGGCCCGGCTCCTCTGAGCTGCCCTCAGCGCCTGGAGATGCGATAATTTAATTGGGGAGCACTGCCGCCCCCAGCCTGGGCCGGGCCCAGACACCCGGTCCAACCTCCCCGCAGCCAGACAGATTTGCGAAATGGAACAATTAAATCTAAAGCAAGCTGTCTGAACTGATTTTCCCCCTTCATCCTCAGCCAGTTCTGCAAGCCCTCTTTCTGGCCTTGTCTTCATTAGAGGACGAGACAGCCTGGACAGGACTCAAATGGCTGGTTCCAAATGGTGCTCTGTGCCCTGAAACACCAGCTTCTGTGACGCCCCCCACCTGCCTGTGTCACTCGGATGTCCCTCTCCTGATTTCTCCAAAGTCAGAAACTCTGGGGCATGCCCTGTGACTTCAGGGGCCGGGCTGCTGTGTTAGCTGCATAGCTGTGCTTGACTGACTCCAGACCCAAAGTGAGTGGCCTCCCCTGGAGCTATGTGGGCAGCGCCCCTATTCAGGGCTCACTTCAGGCCAGAAAGAAAGAAGGGATCATTCATGTGGTTGGAGCTTCTACTCTGGCTCTTTATGTCTGCTTAGTGGTGATGGAGGAAGGAAAAAGGGCTTCCCGCACCACCAGACAAGGAAGCTCCTTCCACCCATCACTTCCTTTGGACCTGATAAATGGACACTGGCTTGCTGTTCCTCTTGACAAGGCTTGTATCATTTATCTGGGTTAAAAGCCCAGGGGCAGAAAGAACAGGGGAAAGAGAGGAGTCTGGAAGGGGTTCTGGCAACATTCTAATGTAACTTCTTAGAACTATCAAATATCACTGTTCAAGATGGGGAAACTGAGGCTCAGAGAGGGCTGGGGAGGGCTCACAGCATCTAGTGAAGAGGATGGATCAGACATAGACTCTTGGTTATTCCATGAGCTCCTGGGCACATAGCTCTTAGGCTCAAGCACAGTACCTAGCACACAGTGGGTGCTTTAATAACCATTTGTTGGTGGACTAAATCAATGGGAACAACTGTGATATGTCTAAGAAATGGTTACCAGCTGTCTGCCCTTCAAAGTCAGGGCCATGTTTCCTTCATCTCCCGATTCCCAGAGCCCAGGCCAAGACTGGTGTGCAGCAGGTGCTCAATCAGTCAGTCAGTTCAGTCGCTCAGTCGCGTCCGACTCTTTCCAACCCAATGAACCACAGCACGCCAGGCCTCCCTGTCCATCACAAACTCCCAGAGTCCACCCAAACCCATGTCCATTGAGTCGGTGATGCCATCCAACCATCTCATCCTCAGCCGTCCCCTTCTCCTCCCACCTTCAATCTTTCCCATCATCAGGGTCTTTTCCAATGAGTCAGTTCTTCACATCAGGTGGCCAAAATATTGGAGTTTCAGCTTCAGCATCAGTCCTTCCAATGAATATTCAGGACTGATTTCTTTTAGGATGGACTGGTTGGATCTCCTTGCAGTCCAAGGGGCTCTTAAGAGTCTTCTCCAACACCATAGTCCAAAAGCATCAATTCTTCAGTCCTCAGCTTTCTTTATAGTCCAACTCTCACATGCATACATGACCACAGGAAAAACCATAGCCTTGACTAGACGGACCTTTGTTGACAAAATATTGTCTCTGCTTTTTAATATGCTGTCTAGGTTGGTCATAACTTATCTTCCAAGCAGCAAGCGTCTTTTAATTTCATGGCTGCAATCACCATCTGGAGTGATTTTGGAGCCCCCCAAAATAAAGTCTGTTACTATTTCCACTGTTTCCCCATCTATTTGCCATGAAGTGATGGGATCAGATGCCGTGATCTTAGTTTTCTGAATGTTGAGGTTAAAGCAACTTATTCACTCTACTCTTTCACTTTCATCAAGAGGCTCTTTAGTTCTTCACTTTCTACCATAAGGGTGGTGTCATCTGCATATCTGAGGTTATTGGTATTTCTCCCGGCAATCTTGATTCCAGCTTGTGCTTCTTCCAGCCCAGCATTTCTCATGATGTACTCTGCATATAAGTTAAATAAGCAGGGTGACAATATACAGCCTTGATGTACTCCTTCTCCTATTTGGAACCAGTCTGTTGTTCCATGTCCAGTTCTAACTGTTGCTTCCTGACCTGCATATAGGTTTCTCAAGAGGCAGGTCAAGTGGTCCGGTATTCCCATCTCTTTCACAATTTTCCACAGTTTATTGTGATCCACACAGTCAAGGCTTTAATGTAGTCAATAAAGCAGAAATAGATGTTTTTCTGGAACTCTCTTGCTTTTTCGATGATCCAGTGGATGTTGTCAATTTGATCTCTGGTTCCTCTGCCTTTTCTAAAACCAGCTTGAATATCTGGAAGTTCACAGTTTACATATTGTTGAAGTCTGGCTTGAAGAATTTTGAGCATTACTTTGCTAGCGTGTGAGATGAGTGCAATTGTGTGGTAGTTTGAACATTCTTTGGCATTGCTTTTCTTAGGGATTGGAATGAAAACTGACCTTTTCCAATCCTGTGCTGAGTTTTCCAAATTTGCTGACATTTGAGTGCATCACTTTCACAGCATCATCTTATAGGATTTGAAATAGCTCAACTGGAATTCCATCACCTCCACTAGCTTTGTTCGTAGTGATGCTTCCTAAGGCCCACTTGACTTCACATTCCAAGATGTCTGGCTGTAGGTGAGTGACCATACCATCGTGATTATCCGGGTCATGAAGATCTTTTTTGTACAGTTCTTCTATGTATTCTTGCCACCTCTTCATAATATCTTCTGCTTCCGTTAGGTCCATACCATTTCTGTCCTTTATTGAGCCCATCTTTGCATGAAATATTCCCTTGGTATCTCTAATTTTCTTGAAGTGATCTGTAGTCGCTCCCATTCTATTGTTTTCCTCTATTTCTTTGTACTGATCACTGAGGAAGGCTGTCTTATCTCTCCTTGCTATTCTTTGGTACTCTGCATTCAAATGGATATATCTTTCCTTTTCTCCTTTGCTTTTGACTTCTCTTCTTTTCATAGCTATTTGTAAGGCCTCCTCAGACAGTCATTTTGCTATTTTGTATTTCTTTTCCATGGGGATGGTCTTGCTCCCTGTATCCTGTACAATGTCATGAACCTCCGTCTATAGTTCATCAGGCACTCTATCAGATCTAGTCCCTTAAATCTATTTCTTAAATCTTCTACTGAATAATCATTAGGGATTTGATTTAGGTCATACCTGAATGGTCTAGTGGTTTTCCTTACTTTCTTCAATTTAAGTCTGAATTTGGCAATAAGAAGTTCATGATATGAGCCACAGTCAGTTCCTGGTCTTATTTTTGCTGACTGTATAGAGCTTCTCCATCTTTGGCTGCAAAGAATACAATCGATCTGATTTTGGTATTGACCATCTGGTGATGTCCACATGTAGAGTCTTCTCTTGTGTTGTTGGAAGAGGGTGTTTGCTATGATCAGTGCATTCTCTTGGCAGAACTCTATTAGCCTTTGCCCTGCTTTATTCCGTACTCCAAGGCCAAATTTGTCTGTTACTCCAGGTGTTTCTTAACTTTCAACTTTTGCATTCTAGTCCCCTATAATGAAAAGGATATTTTTTGGGGGTATTAATCCTAGAAGGTCTTGTAGGTCTTCATAGAACTGTTTACAGCTTCTTCAGTGTTACTGGTCAGGACATAGACTTGGATTACTGTGATAATGATTGGTTTGCCTTGGAAAGGAACAGAGGTCTTTCTGTCATTTTTGAGATTACATCCAAGTACTGCATTTCAGACTCTTTTGTTGACTATGATGGCTACTCCATTTCTTCTAAGGGATTCTTGCCCACAGTAGTAGATATAATGGTCATCTGAGTTAAATTCACCCATTCCAGTCCATTTTAATTTGCTGATTCCTAAAATGTCAATGTTCACTCTTGCCATCTCCTGTTTGACCACTTCCAATTTGCCTTGATTCATGGACCTAACATTCCAGGTTCCTATGCAATATTGCTCTTTACAGCATCAGACCTGGCTTCCATCACCAGTCACATCCACAACTGGGTGTTGTTTTTGCTTTGTCTTCGTCTCTTCATTCTTTCTAGAGTTATTTCTCCACTGATCTCCCATAGCATATTGGGAATCTACCGACCTGAGGAGTTCCTCTTTCTTGTGTCCTATCTTTTTGCCTTTCCATACTGTTCATGGGGTTCTCAAGGCAGGAATACTGAAGTGGTTTGCCATTCCCTTCTCCAGTGGACCACATTTTGTCAGAACTCTCCACCATGAACTGTCTGTCTTGGGTGGCCCTACATGGCATGGCTCATAGCTTCATTGAATTAGACAAGGCTGTGGTCCATGTGATCATATTGGTTAACTTTCTGTGATTGTGGTTTTCAGTCTGTCTGCCCTCTGATGGAGAAGGATAAGAGGCTTACGAAAGCTTCCTGTTGGGATAGACTGACTGAGGGGGATACTGGGTCTTGTTCTGATAGGCGGGGCCATGCTCAGTAAATCTTTAATTTTTATTGAGGTGCTCAATAAAGATGTATTAAATAAGTCAGTGTAATTTGCTGGTCTTGAAACAAAGAGTCCACCCCTCCCACATTTATTAGTCAATTGGAGAACTTAAAAGGCCACCATTCTTGTCAGGACCCTTCCAGCCTAGCTGGGAGAAGTTCAGGAAGTGAGGAACACACTTCAGCCCTGGGTGGGGTATCGAAACTCAGCTTCAGTCCCTCTTGTTTGTTGTTGGTTGAGTCCAATCTATTCTCTGGGCCTTTGTTGTTCAGTCACAAATTCGCATCTGACTCTTTGTGACCCAATGGACTGCAGCACACCAGGCTTCCCTGTCCTTCACTATCTTCTGGAGTTCACTCAAACTCATGTCCATTTTGTCAATGATGGCCATCCAATCATCTCATACTCTGTTGCCCCTTTCTCCTCTTGCCCTCAGTCTTTCCCAGCATCAAGGTCTTTTCCAATGAGTTGGCTCTTTGCATCAGGTGGCCAAAGTATTGGAGCCTCAGCTTCAGTATCAGTCCTTCCAATGAATAGTCAGGTTGATTTTCTTTAGGGATTGACTAGTTTGATCTCCTTGCAGTCCAAGGGACTCTCAAGAGTCTTCTCCTGCATCACAATTTGAAAACATCAATTCTTGGGCGCTCAGCCTTCATTATGGTCCAGCTAGCATATCTGTACATGCCTACTGGAAAAACCATAGCTTTGACTATATGAACCTTTTGTTGGCAAAGTGATGTCTCTAGGCCTTGGTTTTCCTTTGATAAAAGGACCTGGTTGGGCCAGGTGTCCCAGTGGCCCTATCTAGCTCCAACATCTTGACAAAACTTAGGGGACTCTAGTAATCCCAGAGGCCTCATCCTGATGGAGAGGTAGAAAGCATCCATTTTCTTCCCAAAGACTTCCAGACAAAAGAGTCTGGAGTGGCCTGGGTCTCAGGGACAGGAATCTGAATGGAAAGTAGAGGTCAGCCCTGGCCTTTGGGGTCACTCAGGACCAATTCTCCAGCTGCCCTCAGGAGGAAGGCCTCTGTGAGGGGGGCAGGAGCAAGTCATCCACTGGACCTTGACGGCCCTGAGGCCATGACATTCCTGCTCTACCTGGGGCATGTTGCTGACCACACGGCAAAGTCAAACCAAAGGCCGTTGTTGCTGATCCTATGGCAAAGGGCACCCCTAGGGGAGGGGCTGGGCCCTAGGGGACATTAATGGGTTGACCCTTAGAAAGAATTTCAGGGTTGGCATTTTAGGGTTAACGTGAAACTGCTCTGTAACAGCTCAGGGAGGCCAGGTCATCCTAGTGGTGACCTGTACTTTGTCCCTGGAATTGCTGAGGGGCTCTCATGATCTGCCATTTATATGTTGAACCAGGTCACATGCGATGATGCTTGTATCTTCCCCAGTAATCTTTTTTTTTTTTAAATTTATTTATTTTAATTGGATGCTAATTATTTTACAATACTATGGTGGTTTTTGCCATACATTGGCATGAATCAGCCATGGGTGTACATGTGTTCCCCATCCTGAACCCCCCTCCCCACCCCATCCCTCAGGGTCATCCCAGTGCACCAGCCCTGAGCACCCTGTCTCATGCATCGAACCGGGACTGCCGATCTGTTTCACATATGATAATATACATGTTTCAATGCTCTTCTCTCAGATCATCCCACCCTCACCTTCCAGCAATCTTAAGGCTAAGTTTTTTTCCTTTAACTCATGCTTGGGCTGTATTTCAACTTGTGTTAAGTTACATATCATCTAGGCTCTCTCAACTTTGATAGCTGGAAATGCCAAAGTGTAATATTGTAGTATATGTGTGTGTGTGTGAAGTCGCTTCAGTCATGTCTGACGTTTGCGACCCAATGGACTGTAGCCCGACAGGCTCCTCTGTCCATGGGACTCTCCAGGCAAGAATACTTGGTTGCCATGCCCTCCTCCAGAGGATCTTCCCAATTCAGGGATTGAACCTACATCTCCTATGTCTCCTGCATCGGCAGAGGGGTTCTTTACCACTAGCACCACCCATACAAATACATGTCTATATGCGTGTATCTATGGAAGAATAATACATAGGCCCTCAGGGCATCTGGGAATATCTGGAGCCACACAGTTTTTTAAAAAATATTTATTTGTATTTTTATTTTGCTGTGCCAGGTCTTAGTGCTGCAGGATCTCCCATCCTTATGTGGCATGTGGGATCTCTAGTTGCAGCATGCAAACTCTTAGTGGTGGCATGCAGGATCTAGTCTCCTGACCAGGGATTGAACCTGGGCCCCTTGCAGTGGGAGCACAGAGTCTCAGTCACTGGACCACCAGGGCAATCCCAGCCAGTTCTTCGAAGAAGCTCAGGCTACCTTCAGCAAGATTGCCCCTGCCCCCTGTCACGTTTTTTGTCTCTGAACAGCGAGCACAACAATTCACCAAGAAACCCAGAGTCTGCTGTCACTTACTGGCACACATGATTCACCAACAAGCCCTATTGATTCTCTTGCCCATGTGGTTCTGGGACCCCTCCCACCATCTCTTGCTCAGAGACGTGACTGCTTCTTCTGGGCCCCTGGCCTCTGCCCTCTGTTTCGGCTGCATCTCTGGCTGCTCCCCTCTGGTCTCTGTGGCCCAGCCATTCCAAGACCTCTTGGTTCCCTGTAAACGTCAGGTTCCTTCCTATGTCCACATTCCTTTGCTTGGAGCTGAGTATTTCTCTAACCAAACTGGATTATTTTTACTGATTCCTCTGGATTCAAAGCAGACATCCCTTCTTGTTGCTATTGTCCACATTCCCCATGTGGCTACACATGCTAAGTCGCTTCAGTCATGTTTAACTCTTTGCGACCCCATGGACTGTAGCCTGCCAGGCTCCTCTGTCTATGGGATTTTCCTGGCAAGAATACTGGAATGGTTGCCATGCCCTCCTCCAGGGGATCTTCCCGACCCAAGGACCAAACCCGCATCTCAGTGTCTCCTGCACTGGCAGGTGGGTTTTTTTTTTTTTTTTAACCACGAGTGCCCCATAGTGTTCATTATAATTGGGTCCATGCCTGTATAGGAGTCTCTCAGCAGGCATCCCTACAGCTCATCACCACATATTATTGGGTAAAAAACATGTTTCTTCTGTTCCCCCAATATACATAAGCTGCATAGAGTTTCCTTGATCTTTGGGAGGCAGGGTAGAGTCATAATTAAGACTGTCTCTAGGTTTGGATCCAGGCTCTACCGCTATACAAAAGTTATCAAACTCTGTCTCAATTTTATCATCTATAAAATGGGCATAGAAATAGTATTGCTCTCATGGGCTTATGAGAATTAAGTGAGAAAACACATAAGTATTTAGAATAGTGTCTGGCATAGAGAAAGTGCCCATGTATCTTAACCTATTGTTTTCCTTCTTATTGTGTTTTTGAATTTGATCCTGACAGATGTAGTCCTAGAAGTAAGATTACTGAATCAAAGGTGAGAAGGTTTTTACGGCTCTTGAAATGTTTTGACAAATTGCTTTTGAAAAGACGGTGCCACTTCCGTCAGCAATGTCAAAGCAACAACTGGTTGCTTTCTCCTGTCTTTCTGCTTAGTATATGCCCTTGTTCAAAGAGCAGATCTTTGGAGATGAAAGCCATGATGGACTCCATCTCTGGGCTTGGGACTCTCCACCTACCCCCTCCCATTTAGCTCAATCCTCCACTCCCAGCCTAGAAGGCTCTCTCTTGCCTTGAGTGTGCCCTGTTCTGCTTGGCACTGTGTTTTTCTGTAATTGTGTGGTGTTACAATGATTTACTGAGACATTAACTTATCTGTTGCTCTTATTGTGAGAATTGTCATTCCCTCTCCATTTCAAGATGGCAGCCAAGCTTGTTCCCTACCACTCCTGGGTTTTGTATTGCAAGGTACTGTGGGGTCTGAAGGCAGGGTGGGGGTGGGTGGGGCAGGGGCAAGGAGGTGATGGGGGGCTCTAACCCGACCACTGGGGCTGCTGGTCAGGATTTAGGTTCCAGTCTCTGTGGAGTCACAGAGAGCTGCCTCAGCGACCTAGAAAGGCAGGGGCTTTATTTTAGTTTCTTATTGGACTCTATATACCTGGCACAGTGGTAAGTGTTTAAAAATACTTCTCGAATGAATGAATGAATGGATCTATGTTGAGGGCAAGGTCTTTGTGGATGGCTGTGAGTTGGAAGCCAGGGTTATGATCAAGGGCCCTGGGTTCAGGGTTGGCCTGCTTTGGAGGGAGTAGAGGAACTGCGCCCCAGAGTAGGGGTCAGAGGAGACACCCAAAGCTGGGAGTTCCTGAAATCATAGAAAGAGGAGAGGAGGGGATGGTGGGACTTGGGCCTGATCCAGCCCTTGACAGGCTTGCCCTCTGGCATTCTAGGCCATGCTGGAGCCACCTGCAGTCATGGTCTTCATATTCCAGCCTTGAATCTTCTTACATATGGTAGCAGCGTGACTGGAGAAGGCAAAGGTCCCAGGGGCATCAATCAGGACCAGTAACTGTGGTGGACATGACTACTGCCCCCACAAACTTGGCTGTGTAACAAGTGGCCCTAACACCTCTTTATACCCATGTTAATTTGACTCTAAGCCCCTCATCCTGCCAGGCTGGTGAGGACTTCTGACCTGATTTGGGCTCCTTTTCCTGGTCCATGGTGGGTACAGGTGCCAGGGGTCTCAGGCTAAGCAAAGTCTCCTGCAGCCCTTACTGCTGCCCACACTTGGGGGTCCCAGGACCTCAAGCAGCCAGTCCTTGGGTGATCTTCTTGGCCACTTTCCCCAGAGGTCCTCTGGGCATCCTTGGGGTTGCCTCCAGAACCTGCAGACCTCTGTCTTCCTGCCCACTTTCCCTCCCAGACTCTCTGCCTATCTTGTTCTCCCCTCTTCAGATACTCAGCTCTCTCTTCTCACTTCCAGATCATCTAGCAGCATCCACTCATGAGCTGGGCTCTGGTGAGATGTTCTGCAAGCAACTTCTACTGTAGGCCCTGGGTACATGAAAAGTGCAGCTAGAACAAAATGCAGATTAAGATTTCAGTTTCAAATTATCTCATCATGCCAGCATCAGCCTTTCTGGACTTATGTAGGACTTTCCTACATTTGCACCACTTGATGGAAAATTCAGCACCCCTTTTCCCCCTAATCTCCTGACTTTACAGAAAAAGGGGGCCTGTTTGTGCGTTTTTTGGTTTGCTTTGATGAGCAGAAGACCTGAGAGAGTCTGAAGCACTGTTTACAGAGATTGAATTCAGCTTGTGCTGCCCAAAACTGTCTAGGAGGCTGTGGGTTGGCTAAAAGGTTTGTAATTAAGTTAATATTGCACTGTCATTTCAGGTTCCCAAACTGGGAGATCTTTAACCCCTCTCCCCTCCAAACCCCCTCCCCCCATCAAATCCACCACTAAATTATAGTCAACACAGCACTGATTTAAAAGAACACCATGAAATCATTCATCAGCCATCAGGCCCAACAAATCTGAGTTGTTTATTTCTAAGTCATTTAATAGCTAATTACATGCTGCATAATGTAAAAAAATGTGGCAAGTCTCCATTAAGAATAAACCCAAGTGTCTGCAAGGCCCAGAAACCCAGGTTTGGTATTCCCCCACTGAAAGTGACTGTGGGCCGAGGCTTTTGGCAAGTGAGAGACCCAGAAATAGAACCACTGTTTGTGAAACAACCCTGTTACCTTTAATAACCATTTTCTCCTCTTAAGTGCAGCAAAGTATGGAAATATTGCCATGCTCTTTGGTGTGATTTTCCTACTGTGATTTTTTTTTTTCTTGTTAAAAGCCCCAAGAGATTGTATTTCTCTACCTACTTATTTGCTACTGTCAAAAGAGAGCAAAATTCAGGAAGAAAACTCAACTGTCAATCCCCAACAAGTATGTAATTATTTCAGGCTGGTGTTTTAAGCAAAAATGATTTTCATGGCAGAAACTTGCTTCTGTTTTCTGAACAGGGGATTTGAGGGTGGGGGGTATGATTTTGCTTTGAGCTGTTTCACTTTCTCTGGACATTTCCCAGCAACACCTAACACACAGAGGTGAATTTCCACCCACAGGGCCCCCACATTAGGCTGAATGAAATGTCAGTTTTGGTGCCCTTTTGGACATCCCTTGGTGAGGGGGGAAAATCCTCAAGTAATTCCTCTTCCTCCCCGCACAAAGCCCATCATTCCGGGATGTTACACCGGGTGCTGGGCAGCAAATGACAGAAGGGTTTGGAAGGGAGGAGAAAATAGATGATCCTGTCCCCACCATAATATAGGGAAGATATATAAATGGGAGTAAGTGGTAATGTTCTTGAAAGATAAACAATTGACTGCCTGTCACCAATAATTGATGACTGAGATCCCGAAGAATGTAGCCATGATAAAAAAAAATACGTATAGAAGTGTACACACACCATATTCTCTTGACATATCATTGCCTTCCTCTTTGCAGGAATCTTTGCAGGATCAAATTAGAAGTACTATTTGCTGAAAGGCAATATTCTCCTCTCCAGGCTTTTGAAAGCAGAGCGCCTTTTCTCCTGGGGAGCCTTCGTTTGACTTTCATCTTGATATTGAATTTAAGCCTCATATTTTATCAGCCCCTGGCCCACCTGGTGATAGCTACTGTCTCATACAGTGGAAGTTTCATTCACCAGAAGGGCTAGGGGCAGACTCGTCTGATTACTTGAACTTCAGTACTAATTAACTAAAATCTTTCTCTGATATGAACGGTCTTTGCTGGAGTTCTTCCAAAAGCACATTTGCTGGCTTTGCTGGCTGGCTCTGAGTTAAGGATACCATCGAGAAGAGAATTGAATTCCTGGGGAAAGAGGGCTTCCTGCGGTTCTGCACGGCTTAGAGGGCATGCGAAGAGCAGCAGGTGGGAGCTGACATCAATTCTCTGGGGGGCAGTCAAACTTCCCACCCCAGAGAGCTCTCTGAGAATGACATGCTGGGCTGCCTTGGGAGGTAGATGATGAGTCCCAATTATTGGGGGAAACTGTTGGTGGAGCTGGCTGACCCCTTGGAAGGGCTATTAAGAACTTACCAATGGCATCACTGAATCACACAACCTTTGAATCTGGTGCTACCAAGACCCACACATATCCCATCATCCTTTATCGTACTACAGCAGGAACAACTGACTTCCCACAGTCAGCTCCTGAGGGCATTTTTTTTGTAGAACTGAAATCATTTTGCTTGCCCATTATGCTTTTGCTGGAAATCCTGGGGAATTCTTGCCCCCTGCCTCTGTGGCCCTCAACCAGTGGCTGGTGGCTTTAAATATCCTGGCCTCTCACTTTTCTTTATTTTTGGTTACACTGGGTCTTCATGGCTGGGAGGGCTTTCTCTAGTTGCAGGGAGCAGGGGCTGCTCTTCCCTGCGGTGCTGCTGCTGCTGCTGCTAAGTCACTTCAGTCGTGTCCGACTCTGTGTGACCCCATAGACGGCAGCCCATCAGGCTTCCCCGTCTCTGGGATTCTCCAGGCAAGAACACTGGAGTGGGTTGCCATTTCCTTCTCCAGTGCATGAAAGCGAAAAGTGAAAGTGAAGTCGCTCAGTCGTGTCGGACTCCTAGCGACCCCATGGACTGCAGCCTACCAGGCTCCTCCATCCATGGGATTTTCTAGACAAAAGTACTGGAGTGGGTGCCATTGCCTTCTCCGTCCCTGCGGTGCACAGGTTTCTTATTGCAGTGGCTTCTCTCGGCGGCGAGCACAGACTCTAGAGTGCTCGGGCTTCAGGACTGTGGCCCATGGACTTCTTTGCCCCGTGGCGTATGGGATCTTCTCAGACCAGGGGCTGAACCTGTGTCCTCTGCCTTGGCAGGCGAATTCTTCATCACTGGACCACCAGGGAAGTCCACCCTCACCCTTCTAACTCTGGGGTTTGTGTCTAACCCTGGCTCCCAGAGTTTCCCCAGGGGGGATAAAGTCTCAGTCACCTACAGTGGTAGCCGGCTTGAGAAAGCACCACTGATGGGGTGAGGGTTAAGGTTAGGGATTAGCCTTCCTCTTGACATCACGTCCCACCTCTGCTACTCATCTGTCCTCTACTCCCCAACACGTACTCCCCATCCTTATCACAGGGCTTGCTCCTGGGGGAGCCCCAAATGAAAGATAATGATCATCTTTTCCAGACAAGAGGGCCCATGGCCTGACAATGGGGCATCTTCAAATTGGCTCAGGTGAACATGGTCTAGAACAAGCAGACACTGGATTGTGAGGGGTTTTCTCAGCCCTGATGAGAAGCAGTTCTCTGATATCTTATGCCTGCTGTCCCCACGCCTTCAGAGCCCCACCCGCTGCTCTGCCGCCCCCTGCCATCCCACCTGTGTTGCCGGAGACCATGCCTCCGCTTTGTTGTCTACGGACCTGTGTCCCCCGCGTACCTCTGCTTCAGGACTGAGGGCCCCACCCTTGGCATCACAGTCCTTCCAGGTGCTGCGGGCCCACTGCTTCCTGCTCCTGAACATTCCTGAGAACAGCTCCCTGACCTCTCAGGCTTTCTCTTGTATATTCCTGAGACAGCAGTCACTCTGGCCGTCTGCGATACCAAGGACACTGCAAGGCCTCAGAGCTACCATTCTGAATGCAGACTTTTATTTCTTTTGCTGTGTTTTAAGGATAGAAGCAACAGGAAAATGGGTTAAATACATCCTGGCCTCAACCGGGGTACGAATGCATTTAGATCCCTCCCTCCCTCTCTCCCTCTCTCTCTTTTTTCTTCTTCATTTAGATTTCATTGTGTTTGCTTCCTTACCTTAAAAGCCTAGAATCATGGTTAACTGAAGCTCCCCACTGTTGAGCATGCGTCAGTTACCAAGTTCTAGCTTTGAGAATGGTTCTGTGTTTCTGAATATCACAGACAAGGCTTGTCTCTGGGTATTTTCATAGTGTGAACAGCCCTGAGTCAGCTTCTTGTTCAAGCCTGGGGGAGAAATATTAACACTTACATAGTACATCAACTGTGAATTCCATGCTAAGTTGCAGATAGCTCTCTGGGCCTCATCTCTAAAATGTTTGGGTGACACATTTCTGGCTGCTTCCACCTTCTCTCCATACCTTGCTTCCTACCCAGAGTAGGCCCCCCTCCACTTCTGGCACATCAGCATGGGAGGACCTAGACTGTTGTCTCATCGTGGTTTATGGCCCTTTGCTATGCTATGCTAAGTCGCTTCAGTCATGTTCAACTCTGTGCGACCCCATAGACGGCAGCTCACCAGGCTCCCCCGTCCCTGGGATTCTCCAGGCAAGAACACTGGAGTGGGTTGCCATTTCCTTCTCCAATGCATAAAAGTGAAAAATGAAAGTGAAGTTGCTCAGTCGTGTCCGACCCTCAGCAATCCCATGGACTGCAGCCCTCCAGGTTCCTCCATCCATGGGATTTTCCAGGCAAGCGTACTGAGAGTGGATTGCCATAGTGACAGTAAATGTTCCACCTCATTCTAGTCCGAAGGATTTTCCCTGCTCACTAGTTAGTCTCATTGATAGTATCTGCCTTGCCTGTGCCAGAGTCTTATCCGAGGCCTGGACCTCAGCATATCAGCACAGCTGTAATAAGCAAGGACCTCCCCATTTCTGTTAGTGGGGAAGGGTTTTTTTCTTTGCTCCCCCTCATCTGCTAGAAGGTGCCCAGTAGGCTGGTTATTTTAAACTTGTGGAAACAGCATAGCATTAAAATGAACACTAAAGAACGTTTAAAAAATTCTCTTAATCTCCTTTTCCAAAGCAACACTTTTCATTTTTGCATGTTGTGGTGTCGGACTGACCCCCTGTCCAACACTGAATTTTTCTCTCCACGTTGTGCAGAAATGTTTTTCCACGTTTCTGCAGGGACTTCACAGTGATTCTTCTAATGACTGCGAAATCTGTGTGCTGGTTTCCTGAACTGCTCCTCTGCTCTTGGTAATTGAGGGGGTTTCCAGTCTTGGGCTCCTGCAACTAATATTTTCACAATGAAAACCTTTTGTTTTTGTTTACTTAACTCCTTTAGCATGTAGTCCACAAAAGGAATTATTGGGCCAAAAGGTGGAGATGCGCCTCTGGCTTTTGATAAATCTTTCAACATCACTTTCCAAAAAGGGAATCAATGTTCTCTGCCATCCCCTGGGGCTCCGTGCAGCCTGTTAGAGCCACGTGTGTCGCAAACAGTCTATAAGGATTCCTAGCTCTCTCTCTGTCTTCTGTTCAGAGCCTCAAAAATTATCCCTGTTCTCTTGAGAAAGAATTGGAAATGACATTTTTAACCAAAAAAAAAAAAAAAAAAGACAAAAAAACCGCCAAGGCTGGCATCACAGGCTACCTAATGAAGACCCTACGTGTCCTGCCCGCTGAGGGCTAACAGTGATGGTCAAAATGAACACTTGAGTATTAGGCAATGGCTTGCTGTCTCACTTACATTATTGTATTAGGTCTTCTAGCATCTAGCCAAGGTTGGTATTTATTATCCCCACTTAAAGATAAGCAAACCAAGGCTCTGAGAGATGAAGTAACTTGCTTCAGGTGAAAGGACTAGTGTCAGAGCCAGGATTGAGTTTTTGTCTACCTTGTTTTATAGGAACAAAAACTGTGATGCCAGTGTACTTAAATGTGTATTTGAAGGAAGCATCGTGAAGGTCATTGTCAGCTTTGGTGCCTCTTTGAGAAAAGGACTGTGGTTTTGGGGGTGAGACAGTCTGAGGCTTAGCCTGAACTCGATTCAGTCTAGACCTGTAAGCCCAGGTGAAAAAGACTCCTGGGCACACTGATACAGGGTCTGGCTGATAAGAGAAGCCCAAGATCAGCTGATAATCTGGAAGTGCTGTGATATAAGCGAGCCTCCAATTGGGGAAGTTGAAATAGGGGAGTCAAGGAAGTCTTCCTGGAGGAGGTATTGTTTGGGCTGCAATTCAAAGGATAACAGAATCTAGAAGAAGTGTATAGTGGGAGAGGTAGGGAGACCATTCCAGCAGGGGAGTAGTGGCTGCAAAGGGCCTGTAGCTGGAGAGAATTAAGCATTTTTGAGAAACTAAAAGAAGGCTCATGTGGCAGGAGTGCGGAGCAGGCAGTCTCCTGTCTTCTTACTTTGTTGTGCCAGCTTCCAGGGGCAGGAGCAGAGGCCACAAGTGTGCTTCCCCTCTGAGAGGGGCTCTGGGTGGTGATGGGAACACAGGCTAAGGGGAGGTCCTAAGGGAGCGTGGTAGACGTGGTTCACTGGTTTCCCCAAGCTTCTTTCTGCCTCATTCCAGTTCAGGAGGTTGAGAAGCTGTACAGCACCTTCTCCAGATGCCCTGACAGCTCTAATTCTGGATGTGAAGCAGGTCCTGGCAATTTTAGATGCAGGCGTACAAGACTGGGACAGGGGAACAGTGGCAGAAGCCTTCTTCCTGCCCTTTTAGGCTGTTTTCTGATACTAAACAAGGTCATGGAAGTGTGAGGATTTCTGCAGCCATACTGCAAAGCCCATTCCATAGCCTCTTGGTTGTGGAGAGTGGTGATGGTAACAGAGGTTGCCGTGGTAGCCTCAGAGAGCAAAGGTCCACTGGGGCCAGTTCTGCTCGTCTGGGAGTCATTCCTGGAGGCCAGTCTAGGAAGGCTGCTCTAGCCCTTCCCGTAAATGTATCTAATACCTGGTCTTGAATCCTTTCCTGTTAAAATGCTCTAGGGATGCTACTGATGCTTCCCCCCACCATCACCTAGGTTCCCCTGCAGTTGTGACAGTTCACAGCTGCCCTCCTGCGTGCCTGCGCGTCAAAGTGTTCTCTGATCGCGGGCTTTTCCCACCACCCAGAATTCACTCTGCTAAAGGCAGGGGCAATCCAGGGGGTGAAGGTGTGAGTGTCCACGGATTTCTTTCCGCCACTGGGGGATGGGATGTTGTGAGTGTCCAGCTTTCTGTCCTGTGGGAAAATTCCAGGACATGGTCCACGTGATTTCTCAGCGTGTCTTCAGTGAGACTGAGTCTCAGTTGCCCACAGCAGTAACCCACTCACGAATGATTTTCTTTCTCTTCCTTTCATGCTTTGCCCACTTCCTTACTTGCATTTCCTGGGATCACCTTCTTGATAAACCACCTGTACCGAACTGTGGTGTTGGAGAAGACTCCTGAGAGACTCTTAGACTGCAAGGAGATCCAACCAGTCCGTCCTAATGGAAATCAGTCCTGAATATTCATTGGAAGGACTGATGCTGAAGTTGAAGCTCCAATACTTTGGCCACCTGATGTGAAGAACTGACTTATTGGAAAAGACCCTGATGCTGGGAGGGATTGGGGGGCAGGAAGAGAAGGGGATGACAGAGGATGAGATGGCTGGTTGGCATCACTGACTCAATGGACATGAGTTTGAGTAAACTCCAGGAGTTGGTGATAGACAAGGAGGCCTGGCATGTTAGTCCATGGGGTCGAAAAGAGTCAGACATGACTGAGCGACTGAATTGAACTGAACCTTAACACTTGCCCCAGGGTCTCCTTTGGGGGAGCTCAAAGAAAGACAATAAATGCCTTAGAAGTTTCTGTTTTTGTGTGTGTTCCAAATCTGGCTAGGACAGAGAGACACAAAAGACTGGTTTACAGATCAAAGTATGGCTATTTTTTAACTAAGTCAAACATACTCCAGGCAATCACTTCACTGTGCTTTGAATTCATATCCTGAAGCTTTTAGTCACAAGAGTGATTTCCCAACACATTAAAATAAATTACTAAAGTTGCATCTTTGTCAGTCCGCCCATCCATCCATCTTTCCAGCCAGCAATCATTTATCAGACCTCTGCTTGCGTCCAGTGTTGTGCTGGAGGCTGAGGATAGAGAAACTAATTAGGCTTCCTGCCTGCAAATTACTTACTGTGATCATCCTACGGGCAAATGTAGCTCTGCCATACCGAGTGCCACTCTGATTTCTGCACATAATGCATTTAGCATGACCATATAAACTCAATACTGATGCCAACTAGTGGTCTTATCATGTAAACATACTAATCAGAACATTTTCATCTCTCCTGAAAAGTGTCTCCAACATTCAGACTGTGTCTGTATTTTATTAAAATGCTCTGTATTAAGACACTGCTTCCAAGGAACTAAATTTAGTTTGAGAAACTGCTCTCAATTTTGGAGTCATTAAATGTAGCCTTTGTGTGTATGTGCATATGACAGAGAAAAATTACAGCCAGCAGTGTCTATATTGAAAATCCTGCATTAGATTGTCATCAGTTGCTAATAATACATCATAATTATTCTTACAGGGTTAAGCTTTTCTCTTTCTCCTCCACCTGCCTTGCCGAGATAACCTCTAAGGATGTCCTGGAAGACGGTGGGGCTGAAATTCTAAAGCTTTCATGACAGCTGAGCTCTCCATGCAATTCATTATGTTAGAAAGATGGGGAGGAGAGAGTTGTCTGCAAAGATAATGACTGTGCAATTTCCAGTCCATTCTCCTTGCAGCCGGATCTTGGAAGCAGCCCATGGACCAGTTTCATCAAGCAGACCTTGCTCATCTCTCATCCTTCTATCCTGGGCAAGAGATTGTGTCGGGCTCAAGCTGAAACCCTGGGTGGATGGGCCAGTTTGAGGGGAATGGAATAAGGAAATAGAATGGGGTTCATTCCCAAAGAGCTTGATTCTAGGGATCTTAGGTGCAGTTCTGGCTGACATCAGTGTCAAAAGGTCTCCCTCCAGAAGGTGGGCAGGGAACAGGAGATTGACTGCCAACCCAGGCCACAGTTCTGTGCTTTGTCTGTATCCCCAGCTTTGACCCCAGAGCCAGGCGAAGCAGGAGCTCAATAAATGTTTGTTGTCTCCCTGAGAAAGCATTGGTATAGGATTACATGCAGCAAGGAAATCAGCCAAGCATGGTTCCCGTGGGAAATAAAGTCGCGTTCTTCTTCAGTACCTGCCTATGGAATGAGATTCTCTGTAAGAGAATCCTAGCAGCATCCATGTTGGACTATCTCTGGAGAGGAAGATCTCCTGTGTTTGAGGCAGACATCCCCAGCATTGCCCAGAAAGGTCAGAAAACTTTCAGGGACGGGGGATGCTACTGTTGCTGCATCTTGCAGAATAGATTAAAACCAGCAAAATCCAGTGTGGCCCCCGACAGAAGCCAAGCCAAGCCTTAAACACAAATGTGGTGGTTTCCTCTAAGTAGAAGGCGGCAGGAATCACACTTGTGGTGTCTGCTGGGCTGGTTTTCATTCACACTTTCAAGGCTGTTTCATTTTCTTCCCAGCCCTCCTTCCTTTGTCCTCTCTCTATTTGTCACTAGTGTGCCCTTGGCAGGTTCTCAAGGTTATGGTCACTGTAGAAAGATTGACTATGCCTGATTATAGTAAGGAAAATGGAACAATGAAAAATTAGAGAGTAGCATAATAGCAAAAATTAGAAGACATTAAATTATTATAAGTATTTGACATCATCTTTGTGCTCCTCTCCCAAAAAAAAAAAAAAAGAAAATCCTTTATTTGCTCTGTTGGCCAATGGCAGAGATAGTTAGCTGGCCCGCTAAATCAAGTCTCTACTTTCTTCTACAGTAAGAAGAAAAGCAATTTTAATTGAGCACAAAGCTACTTGGAATAAAACTAGACTTTTCTGGCCTTCCTTACAGCTAAGTGTGGCCATGTGACTAAATTCTAATCATTTAGATCCAAGCAGAAGTGGTGTTCCTTTATTGGAAATGTATTTAGCATGCATTTTCTTCAGTCAGTGGCTTTCTTAACAGTGTTTTTCAAAAGGGCAGAAGTATTTAATTTTGATAAAATGGAAGAGATGAATATCCTTTTTAATGGCTTACAATTTTTGTGTGCTCTTTAATAACTTTTTCCACCTCAAATTTGTGAAGCTGTTCTCAAATGATTTCTTCTAGAAGTTTTACAATGCTAGCTTTTATGTTAGAGTCTGTGACCCATCTTAAACTGATTTTTGCATATAGGATGAGGTAGGGGTGGAGGTTCATTTTTTTTTTTTTTTCACCAAGTGGATGCCTAGTTGTACCAGCATAATAATTTGTTGAAAAGACACCCCCGTTCATACACACATAAGGAATTGTCTTAGTGTCTTGGCAAAAATAAGTTGTTAGTATATATTTGGGTCTAGTTCTGAATTCTGATTTTGTTCCATTCATATTTTTGTCTTTATGCAAATCCCACACTATCTTGATTGTTGTGGTTTTATCTGAAACAAGTACTGTGAGTTTTCTAAAAGTTTTTTCCAAAATTGCGTTGACTAGTTTACCTTCATATTTATTTCTGTATAAATTTTAGAGTCAGTTTTTCAATTTCTACAGAAATGGAATTTTTTACTGGGATTCTTTTGAACCTGGGAAGAATTGATATCTTAATAATACCAAATGTTTATAATCCATGAAAAAGGTATGTCATTCCATTTTTTAGGTCTTTTTAAACTTCTCTCAGCAATGTTTGTAATTTTCAGTGAAGGAGTTTTGCATGTCTTTTGTTAAATTTGCCTCTAAGTATTTTTTAAATGCGATTGCAAATGTTATTCTTTTAAATTTTTCATTTTAAACATTATATGCTGCCAGTGTGTAGAAATTCCACTAATTTTTTGTATATTTTCCTTGTATCCTATGATGTTGCTAAATATACTAGTGTTCATATACTTTCTATTTCATTGATTTCTACTCTTTGTTATTTTCTTCCTTCTACTAATTTTGTATTCTTCATTCTAATATATAGCTTCTTATAGTGGAGATATAGATTAGTGATTTAAGTCTTTGTTTTCTAATATAAGCATTTAAGGATGTAAATTTCCCTCTAAGTACTCTGCCACATCCCATAAATTTGATAAGTTGTGTTTTCTTTATCATTCAGTTGGCAAGTGAGAATTCTATGAATGAACTATCCATTCCATTATCATTCAGTTGGAAATATTTTCTAATTTCTCCTGTGAATTCTTCATAATCCATGTATTGCTTAGAAGTGAAAGTGAAAGTGAAGTCACTCAGTCGAGTCCGACTCCTTGCGACCCCATGGACTGTAGCCTACCAGGCTCCTCTGTCCATGGGATTTACCAGGCAAGAATACTGGAGTGGGTTGCCATTTCCTTCTCCAATTGCTTAGAAGAGTGATGCTTAGTTTCCAGATATTTAGAGGTTTTCTAGATTTTTAAGTTATTGACTTCTAATTTAACTACCTTTTGTCACAGAACCATATTCTGAATTATTTTCAAAACTTTAAAAATTTTGCAACTTGTATCACGGTTTAGTATATTTCGTAAATGTGAGGTCAAGCTGGTTGATAGTGTTATTCAGATTTTCTATATTTCTACTTTTACTTTGTCTACATCTATGAGTTCCTGAGAAGGTAATGCTAAAATATACTTTTGTGGTTATGGATTTGTCTGTATCTCCCTTTTCTCATTTCTGCCATGTGCATTTTGAAATTATGTTGCATATTCATTGAAGATAGTTTTGCATTTTTATTGAATTGACCCTTTTCTCATTATGAATTTTTTATTTATCTTGTAATTTTTTTAATCATAAAGTCTACTTTGCCGAGTAATACTATAGCTACCTAAGCTTCTTATGATTAGTGTTTGGTCTATTTTTCTCCATCCTTTTACATTTGGTGTGTGCATCACTCAGTGGTGCCTGACTCTTGCGACCCCGTAGACTGTAGCCTGCCAGGCTCTTTGGTCCATGGGATTCTCCAGGCAAGGATACTGGAGTGGGTTGCCATTTCCTACTCCAGGGGATCTTCTCGACCCAGGAATCGAACCTGGGTCTCCTGCATTGCAGGCAGACTCTTTACCAACTGATCTATGAGGGACAGCCAAAATATTTAATCTTTGTAATTAAAGCGTGTCTCCTGAGTAGGCAGCAGATAGTTTGGTCTTGCTTTTGTATCTAGTATAACAATCTCTAGGATAGGAGTGTTTAATCCATTTACACATGATATAAATTATTGACATGGTTGTGCTTATCTTCCTGTAGGGCTTCCCTTGTGGCTTAGCAGTAAAGAATTTGCCTGCCAATGCAGGAGATGCAGGTTCAATTCCTGAGTCAGGAAGAGCCCCTGGTGAAAGAAATGGCAATGGACTCTGGTATTCTTCCCTGAGAAATCCCATGGACAGAGGAAGCTGGAGGACTACAGTCCATGGGTCACAGAGAGTGGGACACAACTGACAGACGACTGACAACAGAAGCAAATCTTCCTGTTATTTGTTTTCTATTTGGTTCACCTGTTCTTTATTCCTTTTCTCCCTGTTTTTTTTTTTTTTATTAGCATGTACCTATTTCATTTTTTAAAAATATCTTTATTCATTCGTTTGTTTGGCTGCACGGGGTCTTAGTTGAAGCACTGAGGATCTTTACCTGTAACATGTGAACTCTTAGCTGTGGCATGTGGATCTAGTTCTCTGATCAGGGATTGAATCCAGGCCCCTTGTATTGGGAGCATGGAGTCAGCCATTGGACCACCAGGGAAGTCCCTCATATTTTATATCTCCTATTGGATTTTCAGCTGTCTTTCTTTATACTTTTGCAATGGTTTCTCTAGGGATTAAATATACATTCTTAGTTTATCATAAGTTTGGTTGCTCAGTCGTGTCTAACTCTCTGCAACCCCACGGACTGCAGCATGCCAGGCTTCCCTTTTTCCATCACCACCTCCCAGAGCCTGCTCAAACTCATGTCCATCCCGTTGGTGATGCCATCCAAGCATCTCATCCTCTGTCGCCCCCTTCTCCTTCTGCCCCCAATCTTTCCCATTATCAGTCTTTTCCAATGAGTCAACTCTTCGGATGAGGTGGCCAAAGCATTGGAGTCCTTCCAATGAATATTCAGGATTGATCTCCTTTAGGATGGACTGGTTTGATCTCCTTGCAGTCCGAGGGACTCTCAAGAGTCTTCTCCAACATCACAGTTCAAAAGCATCAATTCTTCTGTGCTCAGCTTTCTTTATAGTCCAACTCTCACATCCATACATGACCACTGGAAAAACCATAGCTTTGACTAGATGGACCTTTGTTGGCAAAGTAATGTCTCTGCTTTTTAATATGCTGTCTAGGTTGGTCATAACTTTTCTTCCGAGGAGCAAGCATCTTTCAGTTTCATGGCTGCAGTCACCATCTGCAGTGATTTTGGAGCCCAAGAAAATAAAGTCTGTCACTGTTTGCATTGTTTCCCCATCTATATGCCATGAAGTGATGGGATCGGATGCCATGATCTTAGTTTTCTGAATGTTGAGTTTTAAGCCAACTTTTTCACTCTCTTCCTTCACTTTCATCAAGAGGCTCTTTAGTTCTTCAGTTTCTGCCATAAGGTTGGTGTCATCCGCATATCTGAGGTTATTGATATTTCTCCCGGCAATCTTGATTGCAACTTGTGCTTCATCCAGCCCAGCATTTCTCATGATGTACTCTGCATAGAAGTTAAAGAAGCAGGGTGACAATATACAGCTTTGATGTACTCTTTTCCCAATTTGGAATCAGTCTGTTGTTCCATGTCCAGTTCTAACTGTTGCTTCTTGATGTGCATACAGATTTCTAAGGAGGCAGTTAAGGTGGTCTGGTATTCCTGTCTCTTGAAGAATTTCCCGCAGTTTGTTGTGATCCATACAGTCAAAGGCTTTGGCGTAGTCAATAAAGCGGATATTTTTCTGGAACTCTCTTGCTTTTTCGATGATCCAACGGATGTTGTCAATTTGATCTCTGGTTCCTCTGCCTTTTCTAAAACCAGGTTGAACATCTGGAAGTTCATGGTTCACATACTGTTGAAGCTTGGCTTGGAGAATTTTGAGCATTACTTTGCTAGTCTGTGAAATGAGTGCAGTTGTGTGGTAGTTTGAACATTCTTTGACATTGCTTTTCTTAGGGATTGGAATGAAAACTGACCTTTTCCAGTCCTGTGGCCACTGCTGAATTTTCCAGATTTGCTGGCATACTGAGTGCAGGACTTTCACAGCATCATCTTCCAGGGTTTGAAATAGTTCAACTGGAATTCCATCACCTCCACTGATCAGATCAGATCAGTCGCTCAGTCGTGTCCGACTCTTTGCGACCCCATGAACCGCAGCACGCCAGGCCTCCCTGTCCATCACCAACTCCCGGAGGTCACTCAGACTCGCATCCATCGAGTCAGTGATGCCATCCAGCCATCTCATCCTCTGTCGTCCCCTTCTCCTCCTGCCCTCAATCCCTCCCAGCATCAGAGTCTTCTCCAATGAGTCAACTCTTCGCATGAGGTGGCCAAAATACTGGAGTTTCAGCTTTAGCATCATTCCTTCTAAAGAAATTCCAGGATTGATCTCCTTCAGAATGGACTGGTTGGATCTTCTTGCAGTCCAAGGGACTCTCAAGAGTCTTCTCCAACACCACAGTTCAAAAGCATCAATTCTTCGGCGTTCAGCCTTCCTCACAGTCCAGCTCTCACATCCATACATGACCACAGGAAAGACCATAGCCTTGACTAGGCGAACCTTTGTTGGCAAAGTAATGTCTCTGCTTTTGAATATGCTATCTAGGTTGGTCATAACTTTCCTTCCAAGGAGTAAGCGTCTTTTAATTTCATGGCTGCAGTCACCATCTGCAGTGATTTTGGAGCCCACTAGCTTTGTTCATAGTGACACTTCCTAAGGCCCACTTGACTTCGCATTCCAGTATGTCTGGCTCTAGGTGAGAGATCACACCATCGTGGTTATCTGGGTCATGAAGATCTTTTTTGCGTAGTTCTCCTGTGTATTCTTGCTACCTCTTCTTAATATCTTCTGCTTCTGTTAGGTCCATATCATTTCTGTCCTTTGTTGTGCTCATCTTTGTATGAAATGTTCTCTTGGTATCTCTTATTTTCTTGAAGAGATCTGTAGTCTTTCCCACTCTGTTGTTTTCCTCTATTTCTTTGCACTGATAACTGAGGAAGGCTTTCTTATCTCTCCTTGCTATTCTTTGGAACTCTGCATTCAAATGGGTATATCTTTCCTTTTCTCCTTTACCTTTCGATTCTCTTCTTTTCATAGCTATTTATTTGTAAGGCCTTGTCAGATAAGCGTTTTACCTTTTTGCATTTGTTTTTCTTGGGGATGGTCTTGATCCCTCCCTCCTGTACAATGTCAGGAACCTCCATCCATAGTTCTTCAGGCACTCTGTCAGATCTAATCCCTTGACTCTATTTCTCACTTCCACTGTATAATCATAAAGGATTTGATTTAGGTCATACCTGAATGGTCCAGTGGTTTTCCCTACTTTCTTCAATTTAAGTCTGAACTTGGCAATAAGGAGTTCATGATCTGAGCCACAGTCAGCTCCCAGTCTTGTATTTGCTGACAGTATAATTTATCATAGTCTACCTCAAACTCATGAATAACATAAGAACCTTTACTCCTCTCCCATCTTATGTGCTGTTGTTGTCATAGTTCACTTTTACATACACTTTAAATCCTACAATGTATTGTTATAATTTTTTCCGTTTTAACTTTTTTCCTTTTATCTTGAAATGGCCCATATATTCAGTCACCATATTAATCTCTTCCTATAACCTAATATATTTGTAAGAGTTGATTTAAATTTCTTATCTGTCAATTCGTTAACTAATATTTGTCTGTGGATCTGTTTCTATTGACTATGATTTTCCTGACTTTTGGTTACACACTCTAGCTTCTTTGCATGTTTCATAATCTTTTTTGTTTGGAGAGTAAAGTATAATATTTTTGCTTTGTTTTCCACAACAGGCAAACCCACTCCTCTGTCTTGCAGATAGTGTAAGAGACTGAATCACTCATTCCTCCTTGAGTCTGGTTGGGCTGCAGCCTTAATTAGATCGACAGTTTACCTGTTTTAAAACAGGTAAACTCTCATTGGTCTACCAGCTTTTCTCTCTGGTCAGTATTTGAATTGGGAGGAGGTTGGATTAGAGTTTCAGATATTTTTGGTTTTGTGCATTCAGTGAACTCCTCAGGGCCCCCACATCCAACCCCCATGATCATCATGAAGCTGAGTGGGACTAAGACATTTGTCTCTGCTCACCTGTCCTTTCTTCATGACTCCTTCCTTCTTTGGCAACGGCTTTGACACGGCAGCATTGTTGGGCTGAGTAATTTATTTTTGTGCTTGGGATTCTTTCAGATTCCTGCCAGAATTCTTTCAGATGCCCTTCTGCCAGCCTGCACATGGTCTGTGGCAGTTCTGTACTTTGTCAGTTTGGCTGAATGGGAACTGTGTTTCCGAGAATTTCCTTCTCTGTACTTCTAGGTTAGTTGAGGCCCCAAGAGACATTTTGCACAAGATCTGGCAGATAGAAGTGAAGCTGAAGGTCCATTGTTGGACATTCGGAAGGTTAGTGGGAACAATGGGAACGCTTACCTTGAGGGCCAGCTCTCTAGCTCCCTTGAGAGCCTACACTTCTCTGAATTGTAGGTCAGCTGTACCTCTGAGGCAAAGGCTGTTGGCTTTTCCTATAAATCATCCAGAGCAGTCAGATTGGAAACTTTGAGTGACAGCGTGGATTCTAGTTTGTCCTCATAAGTTTCAGTTCATCCTTGTGATTCTAATTTGTCCTTTCCTATGTCCACATTCAATTTTCCTTTCTGGCTGCCAGTCTGGCTGACCTCTGGTGATTTAAGTCTTAATACTAGCTACAGAGGCAACAGCCTATGAGTCTGCTTCACCAGGTCCCCAGCTTTCAAACTCACGAAATGAATCCCTGTTTCTCTGATAGTAGTAGTTATGTTTCTCTAATCAACCCTGACAGCTACACAGGCAGCTAAGACTGAGCTGGTCTCTCCTCATTCCTGGACCATTTCTCCCCTCCGTGTTGCCACATTGTGCCCAGACAGGTTGCCCATCCTTTCTCAGGCAGGGCAGTTGCTGTGGCCCTCTGCTCAACTGTGAATGGGTTTTTGGATTTCGGTTCATCAAGGCTTCCTTCTACTCTTTGCTAGACCTGTTGAGAAAGATTTTAACTTTTGTCCAGATTTTTCTTGTTGTTACCATGGTATCAAAAGTCTTTTACATTCTTACATCCATATAGTCAAAGCTGTGGCTTTTGCAGTAGTCATGTATGCATGTGAAAGTTGGACCATAAAGAAAGCTGAGTGCCAAAGAATTGATGCTTTCACGTTGTGGTGCTGAAGAAGACCCTTGAGAGTTCCTTGGACTTCAGGGAGATCAAAAAGGAAATCAACACTGCATATTTATCGGAAGGACTCATGTTGAAGCTCTAATACTTTGGCCACCTGACGTGAAGAGCTGACTCACTGGAAAAGACCCTAATGCTGGGAAAGACTGAGGGCAGGAGGAGAAGGGGGTGGCAGAGGATGAGGTGATTAGATAGCATCACCAGCTCAAGGGACATGATTTGGAGCAAACTTGGGGAGATAGTGAAGGACTTGGGAGCCTGGTGTGCTGCGGTCCACGGGGTCGCAGAGTCAGACATGACTTAGTGCCTGAACAATGATAACAACAGCATCCAAAATGTCAGCAAAATCCTGGAAAATGTCCTTAAAGGGTGGATTTAGGCCCGTCTCATCCCTTTTCTCCTTTCTGGGCAGGGAACACACACGATGGCCCTGCCACAGCAGCAGTCTTGGGCCTGATAGCAGAGTGCACTCCCAGCTGTGATACAAGGCCTAGTGGGACGGATAAGGGGACTGCAGTACAAACCTTGGGCAGCTGACTTCCAGAACTTTGATATGGGAGACTGAGACCTGGGATACTTATGATACTTTTTATTTTTTATTTTATTTTTTTTCCTTAAAAAAAAAAGTATTTATTTGGCTGCACCAGGTCTTAGTTGCAGCATGCAGGATCTTTGACCTTGGTTGTGGCACATGGGATCTAGTTCCCTGCCCAGGGATTGAGCCTGGCCCTCTACACTGGGAGTCCAGAGTCTTAGCCACTGGGCTATCAGGGAAGTCCCTCATTTTCTGACTCATGAAGCCAAATTTGTTTCCAGAGACTAGAACCAGCTTCTGGGACTTTGTGAGGCTACTCAGGATGGGTAGTGACGAGAATGATAGAAGGTGGAAGCAAGCCAGGAGGTTGTGCAGAAGACAGGCCAGTTGGGAAGGGGATGGAAAGTAAAGAGAACATGTCTAAGGGCAGGGTGGCTGATGCAGAAGATAGGCTACGAAGTGTGCTGGGAGAAAAGGTACATTATTTTTTAAAGAAGCCCATAATGCACAAGACAGCACCCCCCTCACCATGACAAAGGATTATCCAGGATGAGTTGGTGATACTCTGATAACCTAACCAGGAAAGCAACGGGAGCTCTGTCCAGTCTGTGGTACCAAAGAGGCACCATACACACAGACTCAGTACAAGTCCTTCCAGTTACAGCTTCAGTCCATCTCTGATTTCATCCTTCAATCACATCCTAATCGTTTCCCCACTGTCCCCCATTCTCAAGTGTGGAACTATAAAGACTAGGGCTTTCCAAACTGTGACATGCATGTGAAGCATCCAATGATCTTGTTAACTTGCAGATTCCGGTCTGGGGAGTCTGGGATGTGGTTGGAGATTCTGCATCTCTAACATCTTGAATGATGCGGTTGCTGCTGGTCCCCAGGCCAGATATGAGTAACAGCAGGACCATGTGTTGCTCTTCCTCTAATGAATGTTTACTTCCTGCGTGTGGTTTTCCTTATGTAATCACATCACTGACATGCTGGGGGCGGCCTGTTTTGTCACTGGGATACCCTGGAGAGGGACTGCGAGTTCAGTCTCAGCTGGACCCTCTGCTCTGCTGGCCGCATTCCAACTTGGCTTGCCTCCTCTTGAGGTTGTAAGAATGTAAACAAAAAGCCCAGGAGATTTGATGCAGTAATGCTGGCCAGTTCCTGCGAGTTACTCTGTCACTTCTCCCCAATAGCTCCTCTGAATGGACTCACATTAACATATTTCATCTCTACTAACTAAGCCTAAGAAATTTCCCTCCTAAAATAAAACTTTTTAATTTTGATGAATAGTACTCAACTCTCCCGCCAAATAACAGTATTTCTAAAATTTCATATATCTCTATAAAAAAGAAGTTGACTGCAGCACCCTTAGCTCATGATTAGTATTCCCTGTTAACCAACACCAGCAAGTTACTCAACTGTCTGAGCTTCACTTTATGCGCATGAAAAACGGAGCTAATAATTCCTACTTTGCAGTGTGGTAGGCATTACCTACAATCATGCTCTCTTTCTCTTTCTGTCTGATCTCGCTTAATCAGATATGGTAAGATGACAGACATAGAAACTTAATTGCCTTAAAAGAAGAGTTTATTATCCACAGTTACCAAAAGCAGGAGACACACCATGCTCGGCAGAGTCACCTGGGGAAGCATCTAGGTACGTCAGGAGTGAAGAAGGGAAGAGAGGGCATGGCCAGAGCCTTTGTTGAGGTTTCCATGGGAAGGAATGGGCAGACATGGTCGGCCACTTTGAACAAGTTTAGGATTGTATTATGGCTGGCTTCCCTGGTAGTTCAGTCAGTGAAGAATCCGCCTGCAACGCAGGAGTCCGAGGTTCATTCCCTGGGTCGGGAAGATCCTCTAAAGAAGGAAATGGCCATCCACTCCAGTATTCTTGCCTGGACAGTCCTGTGGACAGAGGAGCCTGGTGAGCTACAGTCCTTGAGTTCATAAAGAGTCGGATATGACTTAGTGTCTAAACCACCACCAGAATTGTATAGTCTGAATAATGTGAGTGGGCTCTGGGTGGTCTAAAAGGGTGGTCTCTATATGTCTGGCACCTGGCCTGGTGGTGATTTAGGACAGGGGAAACATCAGCCTGATATAAGAAAGTTATATAAAGGAGGGGGCAGAGGTATGGGCTTTGGGTTGGTTGATTGGCATAGAATGGCATACTGAAGGCAAGTTTTTCACTGTCTTTAGGAATTAGCCAGGCCTGGGAGGGTCAGTCTCTGTCCCTTACAATGCTTTATAAAGCATTATAAAATACAGAAAATAAAAAATAAAATAAAAACCTGATTAATACGTGGTGTCAAGCATGGCCTTGGACATTAGCACCCGTTCCCTAGCACACTGCTCCTCGCCACCTGAAGGGAAGCGACAACTTATGTAAATACAGTGACTTCCAGCCAGATGGCTGCCCCTGTGTCCCTCTGCAGGAAGACTTCTCCTGCTGCCTCTTCTTTGTAGGAAGTCAATGACAGTGCTGCTTCCAATTCACAGAATTTCCAAATGGCTGTGTAATCATAGACCCATGTAGGCAGGAGCCCTGATGTTCATAGGAAGAGGAGAAAAATCCCAGATCCTTCCCTCTGTGAAGCCAAAAGGCTGCTTCTGTGTCTCCTTTTCAAGCTGGTAGAGTAAGGCTAGTTTTGACTTCCCAGCGGCTCTGATTCCAAGCGAATAACTAGAAGCAGCAAGCAACAGGACTGGGACCTGCTGGTGCAGTGAGGAAGAAACTGCATGTGCGTGGATGCCGGAGGCAAGCTGCCCTTTGTGGGGGGAGGAGAAGGGGCAGTGGGTACTGGGAACAGACGAATCTTCACCCTGCCTTAGCATGAAGGCTGCTTCTTGGAAGGATGACTCACAGCACCATTGAACTGCCTTCCCTGCGAAGTTCAAACAGCTCAAGAGAGGCAGTGTCAACAAACAGCCATTAGACGACAGCGGGGGAGTATGGGGGCCGATGAGGCAGGTGTCATTATTACCTTGGGGTTTAATGGCACACTTGGACTGCTGGGCTCCGCATTTGCCAGGCTGCCTCAGGGAAGAAGGGGCCTGCAACCAGAAGGGTGCTTTTTTTTAATAAATAATTTTTATTTATTTTTTTTATGGCTGTGCTGGGTCTTCTTTGCTTCGCTGGAATTTTCTCTGGTTTGCGGCGAGCGGGGGCTCCTCTCCAGTTGTAGCACGCAGGCTTCTCATTCTGTGACTTTTGTTGCTGAGCACTGGCTCTAGCCGCAAGGGCTTCAGCAGTTGTGACTCCCAGGCTCTGGAGTACAGGCTCAATAGTTGGGGTGCACAGGCTTCGTTGCTCTCCTGCATGTGGGATCCTCCTGGATCAGGGATTGAACCTGTGTCTCCTGCATTGGCAGGCGGAGTCTTTACAGCTGAGCGACCAGGGAAGCCCCAGGAAGATGCTTTTGATTGCAATGATCAGATGACCCACCTTAATGTGTTTTTAAGATTGTCTGACATTGCACTTCACAAGGTCATCACGGATGCTTGGTTCTTTTTCCTTCTCTCTTCCACCATCCACAGTGTTAGTTTAGTTCTAGGGCTGCTTCCTTTCTTTGTAGAAGTGCTGCCAGCAGCAAGCTGATTTACCTTCTTCTGTATTTATCTTAGGAAGAGAGAGAAGCTTCCTAATCTTGTTCTTCAAAGTAAGGAAGCATAAGAATTGAAACTCCCAACAGACTTCTTATCATATCTCATTGGCTAGAACCGTTCCCCAGACCCAGGGGAATGGCACGTGCTGATCAGCTTAGGCCTGAGCTCTTGCTTCAATTGCTGAAGAAGAGAGATGGGCTTTCATGATTGGTACTAACTAAGTGGAGCCCTTTTCATACTGTACATGGGGTTCCCAAGGCAAGAATACTGAAGTGGTTTGCCATTCCCTTTTCCAGTGGACCATGTTTTGTCAGAACTCTCAACCATGACCCGTCCATCTTCCGTGGCCTTACACAGCATTGCTCATAGTTTCACTGAGTTAGATAAGGCTGTAGTTCATGTGATCAGATTGGTTAGTTTTTTCTGATTGTGGTTTTCATTCTGCCTGCCCTCTGATGTCATGTATGGATGTGATAGTTGGACTATAAAGAAAGCTGGGCACTGAAGAATTGATACTTTTGAACTGCGGTGTTGGAGAAGACTCTTGAGAGTCCCTTGGACTGCAAGGAAATCCAACCAATCCATCCTAAAGGAAATGAGCCCTGAATATTCATTGGAAGGACTGATGCTGAAGCTGAAACTCTGGTACTCTGGCCACCTGATGCGAAGAACTGACTCACTGGAAAAGACCCTGATGCTGGGGAAAGATTGAAGGAAGGAGGAGAAGGGGGTGACCGAGGATGAGATGGTTGATGGAATCACCAACTCTATGGACATGGGTTTGAGCAAGCTCCGGGAGTTGGTGATGGACAGGGAAGCCCGGTGTGCTGTAGTTCATGGGGTCGCAAAGAGTTGGACGCGACTGAGCGACTGAACTGACTGAACTGAAGTGGGGCCCACCTGGAGGCAGGGTCAGTCCCTGAATGTGAACTGTGGCCACACAATGGGGAGGGGGATGGGGTTGAAGAGTCAATGACCACGTGTACTGAAGTATCTCACCATTGGAGTCCGGAGATATGGGCTCAAACCACTTGCTGGCTGTGTGACTTTGGGCTAGTGGCTTAACCTCTCTGAGCATATTTTTTGGATTTTTTTTTTTAATGGGAGAAAAATATGTTTTCCTTAATTTTCAGACTATGAGGGTCAATGAGAAATTAGGTGTAAAAACCCTTGTGAGGAATCACAAACATCTGTCTCTTGATCAGCTCCTTCCAGATAAATGAAGCAGACCAATCCCTGCCTTGTAAGAGATGATGATTCAAGATAGTGCGGAAGCAGAGAACAGATGGATTTACCGTGAGAATGAGTCAAAGGCAAAATACGAAGCCTGGTGAAGTGGGAAGAGTCCAAAAAGTGATTCTTTGTGCCACCGCTGCTGCTGTGAGCTTTGGCCACCCGGTCCAGGTGGTGTCCGTAAGCCTTCCCCGCTTCCATAGATAATAGCTTCCTCTTTGTAAGTAATTAGCATTTGCTGGGGAAGTCTTTGAGACTATGTAAATATCTTGTTTATCCTCAAATTTTTATCCACAGGTTTTAGCATCTACTGATGATTCTTGCCTGAATTATTATTATTAATTATTACTATCATGCTTGCCAAATTGTGATTGTCTAGCTGTGTCATTCCCTAATTTTTTAGCCTCTGTCTCAGCTTAAATCAAAGAGCCTGGGTCTTGTCACAGACTTGGAGAACAAACTTATGATTGTGGGGGGGCGGGGGTGTGGAATGGGGGAAAGGGATAGTTGGGGAGTTTGAGATGGACACATACACACTGCTGTGTTTAACATGGATAGTTGACAAGGACCTACTGCACAGCACACGGAACTCTGCTCCATGTTCTGTGGTGGCCTGGATGGGAGGGGATTTTGAAGGACAATGGATACATGTGTGTGTATGGCTGGGTCCCTTTGCTGTTCACCCGAAACTGTCACAGCATTGTTTGTTAATTGGCTATACCCCAATACTGAATAAAAAGTTTTTCAAAAATCAATAAACCAAAGCACAAACTGAAAAAAAAAAAGAGCCTGGGTTTCATCCTTGGTCTTTAATGGGGCAGTTTTGGTTACTGGTGGAATTAAACTGCTAACCACCTCTGCCTCCTTCTAGATTTGCAGGCAAATAGCTCGAAGCTTCAGTTCATTTTATGTTTTGTTTTATTGAGTTTTTTGTCCTTGGAGATACTGATTTTCTTTTCAATGATGGTGTGTTTTATTAATTTTCTCTTTTTATATTTTATTTGTTATTGCTTTGAATTTGGGATTGGGGCATGATGCTCAGTATAGGTACTTGAATGACATCTTGTCTGCATTCCATAAAAAAAGGCTGGTGGTGATTGCCCAGAGGGAGTCTTGGCCAACAAGTAATTGTGTCCTACTTTAGCTGTATATGCAAGCGTAGCAATAGAGGAATGACAAATAGATCACTGGGCAGGGATCTAAGCGTCCTGGGTCTTATTTCCTGCAATATCCTCTATCTGCTAACTTGCTGTGTGACGTTGGGCAAATGACTTCAGCTCTCTGAGCCTCAGTGCCCTCCTGTGAAAAGTAGCGCTTAGACTGCTTAACCTTGTCAGCTCCAGAGTTCCAGGAGTCTACAGCGGGTAGCTTAAAACAATGTTCTCCATTACAGTTGGAGGGACTGCTGAGAATATTTGTTCAGTTCAGGCAAATGGTAAATGTGTCGGCCACTCTAATGAAATGAGTACATTTTTGCTCTAAATGTCATGGATGTTTATTATCAGATTAAACTACAGCGGACCTAATTTTAGCTCTTCCAATTCAAGTGGAGCAATGAAGATTAAATGTTAGGCATAATTAAAGATGCAGATGTAGTTTTATTGAATTATAAACCTCATTAAGTGCAACGTCCCAGGAAAGCCCCTGAGACTAGCTACAAAGAACTCCTAGTTGCAACACTGTGGTTACTAAAATATTGTAAAGTAAATCTCACTTCAAAAATATTGTGACTTGGATGGAAGGAGTTTTTAAAAGCATGGTTAGAGTTGGTTTCATGGGTAATTTCCTTGCAGATGGTTGGGAAGGGAACACTTTTCTTCAGCATCTCCACAAAAGGCCTCCTTGGGGCTTGGTGCTCCCGTCTCAGCCTCCAAAGGTGGGCTCTAGTCTCCTGGGTCAGTAAGAAGGGCAGCTTCAAGGACCATCAGATTTCACTCCAGAGTTGGTAGTAAGTGGAGTTGGTGGAGAGAGCAGAGGCTTACTATGGACCAGAAGTTCATGCTATGCTATGCTGTCGCTTCAGTCGTGTCCGACTCTGTGTGACCCCACAGACGGCAGCCCACCAGGCTCCCCCGTCCCTGGGATTCTCCAGGCAAGAACACTGGAGTGGGTTGCCATTTCCTTCTCCAATGCATGAAAGTGAAAAGGGAAAGTGAAGTCGCTCAGTCGTGTCCAACTCTTAGCGACCCCATGGACTGCAGCCTACCAGGCTCCTCTGTCCGTGGGATTTTCCAGGCAAGAGTACTGGAGTGGGGTGCCATTGCCTTCTCCGAGAAGTTCATGATTCTATACAAATATAGAGAAAGGTTCTCTTGGTGACATTTTCTGTTCTGTCTGTAAAGATAATACATTATCATTTTACAAGTTCATATAATAAGGAACAGAATAAAGAAGTAAAAATATCCAACTACTTCAAGATGATCACTGTTAATATATTAAACCAGCCAGCCAGTTGATCACCATTAGAGAGGGGGTTGGCAAACTTTGAGGAGGCAGTGAATAATTTTAGGCTTACAGACACATGATCTCTGTTGCAACCACTTAGCTTTGCCAATGTGGCATGAAAGCCACCGTAGACAATATGCACTAAATGGATGTGGCTGTGTTTCAATAAAACTTTATTTATAACAACAGGTAGTGGATTGTTGGCTCCATGTGCCAACAATGGAGTAGTTTGCTGATTCCCACTTTTGGGCTGAACATTTGTTTTGCACAATTTAATCCTATATCATATTTTCCCTTATGTTGTTTCAGGTGGATTTGTCTGTCTCCTTGTTTGGAATGTGAGAGAAGTTTAGTATCTTGACAGCATGGTCTGATACTTAACAGCTGTATGAACTTGGGTAAGTTAGGTAACCTCTCTGGCCTCAGTTTCCTCATCTGTCAAATGGGATAATACATAATGGTATTGACCCCAGAGTTTTTTCTGAAGATTGAATGAGTTGATCTTTGTACAGCACCGGGCACATCATGAAGACTCAGTAAATGTGAGTGGCTACCATCACCACCACCACCATGATTATCCTATGTGCCTTGGGCACATCATGAAGACTCAGTAAATGTGAGCAGCTACCATCACCACCACCACCATGATTATCCTATGTGCCTTCTTTGGGAGCTAGCATAGTTCTGGTTACAGAAGAGGCTCAATAAATAGAATCATAAGGATTTGTTTTTATTGTTCAGTCACTCAATCATGTCCGACTCTTTGCTACCCCAACCCCATGGACTGCAGCACGCCAGGCTTCCCTGTCCTTCACCGTCTCCCAGAGCTTGCTCAAACTCATGTCTATCGAGTCAGTGATATCATCCAACCATCTCATCCTCTGTTGCCCCCTTCTCCTCCTGCCCTCAATCTTTCAAAGCATCAGGGTATTCTCCAGTGAGTCAGCTCCTCACGCCAAGTGGCCAAAGCATTGGAGTTTCAGCTTCAACATCAGCCCTTCTTATGAATATTCAGGGTTGATTTCCTCTAGGATGGACTAGTTAGATCTGCTTGCAGTCCCAGGGACTCTCAGCAGTCTTCTCTAGCACCACAGTTCATACTCATAAAGATAGATAATGTTAAAGAGGAAATGTTCTTCAAGAATGTCTCATTTAACACCCTCACTTTAGAGATGAGCATGGTAGAGTGGCCTGGCAGGCTAGAGTCCAAGGGGTTGCAGAGTCAGGCACGACTGAGCAACTGAGCACATACACACTGGCGGAGCTACCCCTGTGTTAAGGATGGTGGGATGCCATCCATCGTGACTGATGGTGCCCTCCCCTAAAGCTTACCCATCTTTATCCCATGGTTACCCGTCAGCCTCTGTATGCCCAGAGGCCCAGTTCCATGTCCTACGTCGTGGGCAGCCTGTCCATGAAGCAGGCCAACTTTTGTCTTGTTTTCAGTTTCCTGGTCTTATCCTTGGGATGGTGTCCACTCACCTGGACTGGGCAGGTGAGGCTTAGAAGAGGGACGACCTGAGATTGTAGCTGGGAGGCCCAGTACTGGTGGAGTCAGGTACTAGGAATGCCTGGACAGTGGTCAGAACTAAGGCTCAGGTGCGCTGGGTTTGCCTTAGGTTGGAGTCTGGCATGTGGTATGTGGGCAGATTCTTGGTCAGGCAGGCCACACAGGGCCCTGGACTATCACGCTGCTGTCCTCTTAGTATACGAGACAAGAAGGGAAGACCCCATGGGTACGCTGTTCCGGTGACCCCTTGGTCAAGTCCCTACCACCTGGTTCTTCTTCAGGCGCATCTCATCAGGCTGTTACTTCCATCCTGGTGCTGTTCAACTTTGATCTGGGAAAATGAAAGGCCAGGCTGCCGGGTCCCCAGCTGCCATCTTTTGCAGCAAGAGTGAGACTTCATGATCTCGCTGGCTCGCGTACACTTCATTTCCCAGTAATTAAACAAGTGGAGATCAAAGCCGACAAATCTCCCCCATCTCTCAGCGCGGTAGATGAAAGGTAAATATTTCCAGCAACAGTTTTTTTTTTCCCCCTCATTAAAAGTGAGATGTGAAATGTCTTCTCCTTACTTTGAAGAATACTGATAAGTTCAAGGTCATTCCAGATAAGATATTTGGCTTGACTACCTTTATTATTCCATACCAATCATCAGTCTTATAGGAACTGAGCTAGCTTGAGGGGATTGAAGAGGCTAAATCATGTCAAATAGGTCAAAAGACAAAGAAAAGTAAAGAAGGACACCAAGATGGTAACTGGTCAGTGCTGCAGAAACCTACATCTTGTGTCTTATCTTCTCATTGCTGGCAGGGGTTCTGAAGCCAGCATCTGAAGCAGATCCTGGAGTTCTACATAGAGAAACTCAGGTAGATGGCCCTATGCTCTCTCAGCTGGACTCTGGAAAAGACCATTAGGGAGCTGCCATTTTCTTTGTATACTAAAGATTTCATCCCAAAGGCTATGAATCCAGGGGAGCTGATCTATCCAACGTGGGTTTACAAATGCCTGCTGGGTGGCATCAGGCTCTTCTCAGTGCAAAGAACAGACCTCTTTCAAACTGGTGGCTGCTGTAAAGACACCACAGGGAGGGACTTCCCTGGCGGTCCAGTGGTTAAGAATCCATCTTCCAATGCAGGGGATGTGGGTCCGATCCCTGTTTGGAGAACTAAGACTTCATATACTGAAGGACAACTAAGCCCACACACTCCTGCTGAGCCTGCGTGCCAGAACTTTAGAAGCCCACGTCCTCAACAAAGACCCAGCACACCCAGGAAATAAAAAAGATACAACAGGGACTCGGAATGAGAACAGGAATTCGAGTGCCATGCAATCCTGGGAAGGAAGAAGACAGCCGCCCTGCTGGCCACTCTTCTTGCTCCCCTCTGACTGCCCTCCCTGGCTTTCACATCCTTGCCGCATCCTTTGTCTTCCGCCTGTTCACCAGCTCCCAGGGCTGCTCAGAATGCAGGTCTCTCATTTCTTCTGTCCTTCCTTCTCCAATTCCAGATTCCAGAGAGAGAAGGAGGGAGAGAACCAACTGACCTAGACTGTCATCTCGAGTGAGGCCGCTGAAGTCACCGGTTTCTGGCCAGGCAGTGGGTGGTCCAGGCCACTCCCCCAGCTGGTTAGCTGCAAGGGTAGGGCCTTCTGCTCAATGTCACATGGTAAGAAATGCCAGCTGCCCCCTCAGCAGCAGACATGGGTGGGAGGGTCCCCACGTGAGGGACTCTGGTTGTATGAGACTGCTCTGGACACTGTGTGGGGTGTCAGAGCAGGGCTGAGAGGCTGATGGCTTGGGTAGACTCTTGGCTGGCTTGTCATCAGCTCTTCTGTTTGTTTTGAGATGTAATTCACATCTCATAATAGTCACTGTTTTAAAGTGCACAATTCAGTGGTTTTTATTATATTCACAGAGTTTTGTGACCATCACCTCTATCTAATTGCAGAACATTTTCGTCACTCTCTGTATTCAGGGACTTACTTCCCTGGCGATCCAATGGTTAAGATTCTGAGTTCCCGCTGCAGGGGGAGCAGGTTCGATCTCTGAGAAACAAAGACTCCCCCCATGCCACACAGTGCTGCCAGAAGTTGCGGAGAGAAAAGAAATTCAGTACTCAAGGCTGTTACTTTCCATTTCCCCTCCCCTAGCCCCAGGCAGTCACTGATCTACTTTCTGTACCTATTGATTTGCCTTTTCTGGATATTTCATATAAATAGGTTCATTCAGTTTGTAGATTTTTGTGTTTATTTTCTTTTATTTGGCATAATAATTTCAAGATTCATGCACAGCACAAATCAGTTCTTCATTTCTTTTTATGCCTGAATAACATTTCATTTTAAGGCTATACCACATTTTATGGGCTTCTCTGATAGCTCAGTTGGTAAAGAATCCGCCTGCAATGCAGGAGACCCTGGTGTGATTCCTGGCTCAGAAAGATCCCCTGGAGAAGGGACAGGCTACCCACTCCAGTATTCTTGGGCTTCCCTGTAGCTCAGCTGGTAAAGAATCCACCTGCAATGGGGGAGACCTGGGTTTGATCCTTGGTTGGGAAGATCCCCTGGAGAAGGGAAAGGTTACCCACTGCAGTATTCTAGCCTAGAGAATTGCATGGACTGTATAGTCCATGGGGTCGCAAAGAGTTTGGCACGACTCAGTGAATTTCACTTCACTTCACCACATTTTATTTTTCCATTTATTAGTTGATAGATATTTGTGGGTTTTTTTTTTTGTTTGTTTGTTTTTACTTTTTGGCTATTATGACTAATGCTGAATATTTATGTACAGTTTTTAGGTGAATACATATTTTCATTTCTCTTGTGTCGATATCTAGAAGTGAAATTGCTGAGTTATATAACACTTATATAGGACTTCTCAGGTGGTGCTAGTGGTAAAGAATTCTCTTGCCAATGCAGGAGATGCAAGAGATGGGGTTTCAATCCCTGGGTTGGGAAGATCCCCTGGAGGAGGAAATGGCACCCCACTCCAGTATTCTTGCCTGGAAAATTCCATGGGCATGTGCTAACTTGTTGCAACCCCATGGATTGTAGCCTGCCAGGCTCCTCTGTCCATGGGATTCTTCAAGCAAGAATACTGGAGTGGGTTGCCATGCCCTCCTCCAGGGGATCTTCCTGCCCAGGGATCAAACCCAAGTCTCTTACATCTCCTGCATTTGCAGGCAGGTTCTTTAACATTAGCGTCACCTGGGAAGCCCTGTTAATTAGATTTAGGTATGAGAATTCTGTTATAGATTTTTTTTTTTTTTTAAAGATTTTGATGTGCATCATTTGTAAAGGCTTTATTGAATATGTTACAATATTGTTTCTGTTTTACGTTTTGGTTTTTTGGTTGCAAGGCATGTGGGGTCTTAGCTCCCTGGCCAGGGATCGAACATATACCCTTTGCATTGGAAGGTGAAGTTTGAACCGCTGGACTGCCAGGGAAGTCCCTCTGTTATAGATTTTTTTCTCACAAAGAGAGATCTCATGAGAGGCATCCTTGTCTCAGATCTATACTGAAATATTTACCAGGACTCTGTAATTAACCCTGAATAGTGCTGGCCACTGGAAGATCTCAGGGTTTGGGTTTCAGTGATGGTGGAGTAGAGATTACTGGGGTGGTCCAAGGGAGACGGGAAGCCCTGGTCCAGGACAGGGCCAGGTGAGGATGGAGTGGAGGGTGGGTAAAGGAGAGGATATAAAATAAAGATGATAGACTCTGAGTCCCTTGGGGCAGAGGCCAGGTTGTCTCTTTCCTGCACAAGGTCTTGGGCATAAAGTAGGCACTTTCTCCCTTCCTCAGAGATCAACCATGCCCATTCCCAAGTCATCAGTCTACCAAGTGGTCCCTCCCTGTTCCTGGATCCACAGGAACATAGAGCAGCTGGGTAGTTTGGAAATCCTGTATCAGCTGGTCAGGACAGCAGGGAAGGGTCATGACCATCAGCTGGCCTTGGCCATGGGACTGTCGTCTGGGCCCACTCTTGGGGCTCCAGCACTGTCAAGACACAGAGTGAATACCTGCCTTACAGAACAGAGGCACAGCGGCTCTGAATGTCTTCAGCTGGAATCAATGGGAAGGGGAAAGAGGGAGGTCTGCTTTTTTTTCTTCTTCTTTTGAGCCTTTCCTGGAGGTCTATGAGTTTGTTAAGAGTCCTGGTTCTCCTAACTCACTCATAAAAGTCTGGGGTAGTGGATGACCCAGATCCTGTATTTTTAACAAGTGAGTCTTTCAAAGTCTGAGCACTACTGGTTTAGGAAACATTTTCTAAGGAAAAGGAAGGGTCTGTACATTTAAACCCAAATATACTAGAGTTTCAGAGAAGGCAATGGCACCCCACTCCAGTACTCTTGCCTGGAAAATCCCACGGATGGAGGAGCCTGGTGGGTTGAAGTCCATGGGGTCGCTAAGAGTCGGACACGACTGAGCAACTTCACTTTCACTTTTCACTTTCATGCATTGGAGAAGGAAATGGCAACCCACTCCAGTGTTCTTGCCTGGAGAATCCCAGGGACAGGGGAGCCTGGTGGGCTGCTGTCTCTGGTGTCTCACAGAGTTGGACACGACTGAAGCAACTTAGCAGCAGCATACTAGGGTTTAAACAACCTTGAATAGAAGAAGCTATTGGATTCTACCAAGAAATTTGAGTATTTAGAAAAAGTCCTTCCAGATTTGTACAAGAAATTGTTACCTCTTTGTAAATGACATGTCACCTGAATTTCTGGAGACCTTACCAGCCTGTGCATATAGAAGAGTCCTGTTACAAGTAATAATGCCAATTAACCTGATTCTCTTCCAGTTGTACACACACCCTGAAGAAGGAAATGGCAACCCACTCCAGTATTCTTGCTTGGGAAATCTCATGGAAAGAGGAACCTGGCAGGCTACAGTCCATGGGGTTGCAAAGAGTCGGACACGACTGAGCAACTCACTCTCACGTTTGTACACACCGCATGTCTAGCACTTCTCATGCTCAGGATTAAGTTCTCATCCACCAGAGGGCGCTATGGGCTACCCAAGGTTCTGCTAGGCATCCGCCATCTTCCATCAGGCACCATTTTTGGGTACCCTAGAACTGGCTTCATCACCCTCACTAAAGCTTGGACTCTGGATTTTCCAGCAGCCAACACTACTCAAAGTTTGTCTACAGGGTCGTGTATTAATAATAATTCAGTATGTGTCTGAGATAAGGATGCATCGGACTTGGACTCTACTTTTAAAAAAGTATCCAAATAGAATTATCACCCCTAAAAGAAATTTGTAATGGTTTCTTTAGAGCATCCAATACCAAGTTAGTGTTCAAATTTCCAGGTGTCTTCTGGACGTCAAACTTTTTAAACAGTTTGTTTATTTGAATCAGGATCCACAAAATTCCACACAGTGTGACTGGTTCATTTATTTCTAAATTTGTCATTCTTTTAACCTACAGTTTTGCCCTCCATCTCTTTTCTATTTCTTGCATTTAAATCATACAAGAAACCAGGCTGTTTGTGGGGCTTCCACAGTCTGATTGCAGTCCCTTGGTGTCCTTTAACAGGCTCCTTTGCTGTATTTCCTACAAATTGGTATTTGAATCTAGAAAATTGCTCAGATTCAAGTCATTATTTATTTATTTTTTGGTCATCACTACTTCATAGGTGGTGTGTTTTTCTACCAGAAGGCACTTAATATCTGATTCTCTGTCTATATCTCTCTGTGATATTAGCAGCCATTGAGTAACAATGCTTAGGCCCATTAGTTTATTCGGTTCGGTTCAGTTCAGTTCAGTTGCTCAGTCGTGTCCAGCTCTTTGTGACCCCATGAACCGCAGCATGCCAGGCCTCCCTGTCCAACACCAACTCCCGGAGCCTACCCAAACTCATGTCCATTGAGTCAGTGATGCCATCCAACCATCTCATCCTCTGTTGTTCCCTTTTCCTCCTGCCCTCAATCTTTCCCAGCATCAGGGTCTTTTTAAATGAATGAGCTCTTCACATCAGGTGGCCAAAGTATTGGAGTTTCAGCTTCAACATCAGTCCTTCCAATGAACACCCAGGACTAATCTCCTTTAGGATGGACTGGTTGGATCTCCTTGCAGTCCAAGGGACTCTCAAGAGTCTCCTCCAACACCACAGTTCAAAAGCACCAATTCTTCAGTACTCAGCTTTCTTCACAGTCCAACTCTCACATCCATACATGACCACTGAAAAAACCATAGCCTTGACTAGATGCACCTTTGTCGGCAAAGTAATGTCCCTGCTTTTGAATATGCTATCTAGGTTGGTCATAACTTTCCTTCCAAGGAGTAAGCATCTTTTAGGGACTGCAAAATGTTGACCTTCTATCACTGTTCTTATTTATTAGCTCAGTTATTTCTATAATGAGAAATGCCCCTCTATCAGTTCTTTGCTTACTCAGCAGCACAGTCCTTTTTGGAAAGATAGGTCAAATGCTTAATTTTTTGCTTTAGTTTTTATCAGTTTTCAAAATAATGAATGGGTTCTCTAGCATCCGCCAGTGGTAACCAGTTAGTTAGCTTTAGAACCGTTCACGACTCATGGATTTAAGTATGTTTGGTGGGTTTTGATCCCTGGCAGCTGTCACCATTATGGATGCTCAGATTTTCTCAACATCGGCCAGTGGCCCTTGAGTCTTTTGTCATGACCTGTTGATGCTTAGTCTCTTAGACCTCTTGTGTATTTCCTGAGCCAGTCCTTGAACCAACCACTTCTCCAAGTAGCCTTGGTTTCTTTCCATGGGAACTGGTGTTTAAGAGCACTTTCTGGGTGTGCTGTGTGCTTAGTTGCTCAGCAGTGTCCAACTCTTTGCGACCCCATGGACTGTAGCCCACCAGCCTCCTCTGTCCATGGGGATTCTCCAGGCCAGGATACTGGAGTGCGTTGCCATACCTTTCTGAATCGAACCCAGGTCTCCCACACTGCAGGTGGATTCTTTACCAGCTGAACCACAAGGGAAGCCCAAGAATACTAGAGTGGGTAGCCCAACCCTTCTCCAGCAGATCTTCCTGACCCAGGAATTGAACTGGGGTCTCCTGCTTTGCAGGTGGATTCTTTACCAGCTGAGCTACACGGAAGCCCATCTGGGTGTGAGGGATGCTTATTTATCTTCAATTGGTGATTGTTTCAGTGACTGAATCTCAGAACTGGTTGTTTTGTGAAAGAAAAATCATCATGAAAACTTTCTGATACTTCCTGTTCAAATTCAACTACAGGATGTTGTAGCAGATTTCTTTTATCTTACACATGTGTCTGTCTGCTTTCTTCCCCACCAAGGATATAAGGATAGAACTAGAAAATCACAAGATTGTTTTTTTCAGCCCACATACACACAGGGAAACCACATGACTTACACAGGTCACGTGGGTATTAAGAGGACACTGCAGGACGAGGTGCAGGCTGCCTGGCCTCGGAGCCTGAGTCTTAACGAGCACACATCAAACTCTGTTCTCTGTAAAGTTTCGTTTGAATCCATGGGGCTGGCTAAGGGACCAACCCATGCAAACAACAAATCCCACAGGGAAATCAAAGTCTCTCTCCTCTCCAACAAATCTGTTGACTGGGCCAAGAGCTCCCCTCTAGGTTCCCTTTCCCATGGGATGGGTTCTCTTGAGACACAGTTCAACCATGATGCCCATAGAGGTCTTATGGAAGCCAGCATGGGTTTTCCAGACATGCCCATGGAGTCTGTTCTCTCTTGGATCCAAGAGGGACTCCATTTGCTTCTACATAACCCCCTTCTCACTTCTTCTCTTTCCTCATTCAAGGCCACAGCCATCCACTTCCCCATCCTCAGTGAGGTTTTTTTAAATTTTTTTTCATTTCTTTCTCAACATTTTTTTTAAAGTCTTGAATTTCCACACATGGTGTTTGTTTTCCCTGCCGAAGAGCTTGTGAGTATGTTTACAAATATTTATTTAGCTGCGTCAGGTCTTACTTAGTTGCAGCACATGGGAACCTCATTACATCCTATGGGATCCTTTGTTGCTGCAGGTGAGATCTTAGTTGTGGCACACTTGGGCTCAGTGGTTGTGGTGCCTGGGCTCAGTGGTTGTGGTGCCTGGGCTCAGTGGTTGTGGTGCTCGGGCTCAGTGGTTGTGGTGCTTGGGCTCAGTGGTTGTGGTGCTCGGACTCAGTAGCTGTGGTGCCTGGGCTCAGTGGTTGTGGTGCTTGGGCTCAGTAGCTGTGGTGCTTGGGCTCAGTAACTGTGGTGCTCGGGCTCAGTAGTTGTGGCACACCAGCTTAATTGCCCTGTGGCATGTGGAATTCTTCATCCCTGACCAGGAATAAAACCCACGTCCCCTGCATTGGTGGGCAGATAGTTAATCACTGGGCCACCAGGGAAGTCCCCCTCAGTGAGTCCTGAGCTGAGAGATTGCTTGGGTTTGATGTGAGGCCTGAGGCATGGTGTATTTCAGGACACTGGGGTTCCTGCTGTGACATAAGGGAAAGAGCTGAGGACTTAGAGTTAGCTGACTTGATTCCAGCCCTCGCTCCGCCTCGAAAACCTCTCTGAGCCTCAATTTTCTCCACTGTAAAATGGGATTGTCACACGTATGAGGTGGGCGATGCTAAAGCCTCCTTGCAGGGAGACTGTGAGGATTAAAACGGGGTCACCAGGGGAGCCCCTAACTTCCAAATGTAGGGATAGGACTGTGACACGGATCTGTTTACTAACTGCTTTCCTACGAGGGTCCCTGTCCCCAGGGGATATAGAAGGGATGGCTGGGGAGGGCTTCAGGTCCCAAACGTCCTTTGTTGGTGGTGGCAAATCAGGACCAGAGCATCCACTTGCCAGGCTGAGAGGGAATTTATTTTTGCTGTAACTGCCTGGTTAACTCAGCAGCCTGCATGGTCCCTGTACACAGTGGGTGTGCTGAGATAATAGCTCAAGTACTTTATTAAAACAGAAAAGCTCTCCACGTTTCCATTAACTCCCCACGTGGGGCAGTTTCAGCCCACTGCTCCAGGTACCATTTGCAGTCCAGTTTCTCAGTCGTGATGGACAGAAATATCTGACTCGCTTCCGCACCTCTCCACGAAACACACGCATCCACAAACAGCAGAGATTCATCAGTCACTCCTCACTGGTCCTTTCTTGTTCATCATCACTGCCTCCTGATCCTTGTCCTCCTCATCCTTTTCAAATGATAGAGCCATGAATGCATTTCACTTTGAATTTCAAATGTCGCAAGCAGTGCTTTCATCCACAGTGGGGACTGATGAGTTAATTTCTTAGGAAATAAGCTGAACACCCAGGAGCTGTGATAATTCCCTACCCCCAGTGCCAACATCATAAAGAATAGCACAGTAGCACATAAATCTACTACTTGCATATGTTTACTTAATCACATTGGAATTCTCTTTGAACTTGACCCCAGGGGAGAGAGATCACAGAGCTGGCTGGTAGCTAAAATAATCCACTGAAAAAAAAGTTCTGTCACACGAGAACTTCTGGGGCTGTTTGTGAAAAGCACGGAACCAATGTGACTTCTACACTGTTTGATTCTGACTACAGGCTTACCCGGTGTCCGGGAGGCCTTCCCACCTTGGGCTGTGGGCTGTAAACTGGTTGGGGGGATTTGATTTTCTCTTAAAATTCAGGCTAAGTTCCCCCACCTTGAATTTCCAAATGGTAGGCAATTAAGTGTCTGATCTCTGGAAAGCAGCGAAGCCCTGGGCTAGACTTGTTAAGGTAAGATGGCCAAGTGGTTAGTACTGACTGTGCTTGGGGGGCCAAGTATTACTGTGTGTGTGCTCACTTGTGTCCCACTCTGCAATCTCATGGACGGCAGCCTCCCAGGCTTCTCTGTCCATGGAATTTTCCAGGTAACAGCATTGAAGTGGGTTGCTATTTTCTACTCCAGGGGATCTTCCCACTCCAGGGATGAAACCCATGTCTCTTGTGTCTCCTGCAGGTAGATTCTTTACCACTGTGCCACCTAGGAAGCCCAGACTTAAAGACCTTAGGGGTAGTGTAAATCTGGGAGTCAAAGAGGTCAGGCTGGGCAGATCCAAGGAGAAGCAAAGAGCAGAGCGGGGCAGGACAGGGGTTGGTTGGGGGGTGGGGGGTGGGGTGAAGTGATGGGTCTGAGACCAAAACTGCCCACAGGGCTTGGACACCCCAGCTCATTGCCTTGGAGGGCCGGTTGCCTGATATGTGAATGGATTAGTGCAGGGGTTCGCAAACCATGGCCACTGCCAAATCTGACGCGATGCCTGTTTTTGTATGGCCAGTGAGCTAAGAATGGTTTTTATATTTTTAGATGGTTGGTATCAATGACCAAATAAATCAGTAGCTGATCTAAGAAAGAAATGGAAAATCTTATTTGAGCCAACCTGAGGATTATAACGCAGGAGATGTTCTTTCAGAAAGCCCTGAGGAGTCCTGCCCTGCCCTTGAGAGGTCGAAGCACAGCTATATAGTGTTGGAGACAAATGATGTATTGACAGTTGACACAACCCAGATCCACATGTACAAGAAGCAGTGGGTCAGTGACCCCTTACAAGATTAAGATGGAAGGTTATCTTCCAAGGGATTATGGATCATTGTGACTCTTTACAAGATTAAGCAGGAGTGTTATCTCCTGAGCGCTGTGGTTAATGCAGGTGCACAACATACACTAAAGGGGAGGCTTGTTTGTTTAATTGCTGAGTCATGTCTGACTCAGTTGTAAAGGGGAGGGAGGAGGCCCAAATGGGCAGAGAAAAGTTTTATGTGTATATTTTTATTGTCTTTCTATAAAACATGAATTCTATTTCATTGCTGAAAAAATAAAAAAACGAAAAATATTTTGTGATGTAAAATGTGTGAAATTCAAATTTCAGCGTCTATCAATAAAATTTTATCAGAACACAGTCATGCTTGCTTATTTACATAACGTCTAAGGCTGCTTTCCTGCTGCCGTGGCAAAGTCAAGCTGCTTCAACAGAGGCTGTGTGGACCACAGAGCCTAAGATATACTGTCTAGGAGAAGTTTGCCCACCTGTGGATTAGTCTGAGATGTGCAGGTTTGAAGCACAGGTTTGAGACAATTTGGGCCCTGGGTGGAATTAAGGCCAAGTGAAATGAGCCATGAACCAGCTGGTCTCAGTGTGGGCCAGTTTTCTAATCTGTGAAATGGATGTATTAACATTATTGGTCTCATAGGTGGCTGCCCTCTAAGAAAATGCTGATGAGATCCTCAAATGTATTTCAAGATATTTGCATAGCTGGGAGGGGTCACAGAAATTGGCTGAAGATCATTTGCAGACTTGGGTCATCATCTGAACTGCTTGTCAGTCAGTTCAGTTCAGTCGCTCAGTTGTGTCCAATTCCTTGTGACCTCATGAACCGCAGCACGTCAGGCCTCCCTGTCCATCACCAACTCCCGGAGTCCACCCAAACCCATGTCCATTAAGTCGGTGATGGCATCTAACAATCTTATCCTCTGTCGTCCCCTTTTCCTCCTGCCCTCAATCTTTCCCAGCATCAGGGTCTTTTCAAATGAGTCAGCTCTTCACATCAGGTGGCCAAAGTATTGGAGTTTCAGCTTCAACATCAGTCCTTCCAATGAACACTCAGGACTGATCTCCTTTAGGATGGACTGGTTTGATCTCCTTGCAGTCCAAGGGATTCTCAAGAATCTTCTCCAACACCACAGTTCAAAAGCATCAATTCTTCGGCGCTCAGCTTTCTTTATAGTTCAACTCTCACATCCATACATGACCACTGGAAAAACCAGAGCCTTGACTAGACTGACCTTTATTGACAAAGTAATGTCTCTGCTTTTTAATATGCTGTCTAGGTTGATCATAACTTTCCTTCCAAGGAGTAAGCGTCTTTTAATTTCATGGCTGCAATCACCATCTGCAGTGGTTTTGGAGCCCAGAAAAATAAAGTCAGCCACTGTTTCCACTGTTTCCCTATCTATTTGCTATGAAGTGATGGGACTGGATGCCATGATCTTCGTCTTCTGAATGTTGAGCTTTAAGTCAACTTTTTCACTCTGCTCTTTCACTTTCATCAAAAGGCTCTTTAGTTCTTCACTTTCTGCCATAAGGATGGTGTCATCTGCATATCTGAGGTTATTGATATTTTTCCCGGCAATCTTGATTCCAGCTTGTGCTTCCTCCAGCCCAGCATTTCTCATGATGTACTCTGCATATAAGTTAAATAAGCAGGGTGACAATATACAACCTTGATGTACTCCTTTTTCTATTTGGAACCAATCTTCCTATTTGGAACCTATTTGGAACTGCTTGCTGAGCTCGGAAAAGAGGGAACCAGAGGGCACCATTCCTTGGAGAGACTGATGCAGTGAGTCTGTGGTGGGAGTGAGAGGCTGTGATGTCATCAAGCTGCCCAGGGATGGGGAGGCTGTGATCTGGCCATTCACCTCCAGCCACAGGTAAAGAGACACAGGGGTTTGATCAACCCTGGGCCCATCTTCAGTGACCCCTCTGCCTGCACTCTTTCTTCCTGAGATCTCATGGCCCTATATTTCTTCTTTTGTCTTCACACTGAGCTCAAGCTGTCCCATGGCACGAGAGTTTGCGGACACCATTCTCTATCCAATAAAATTTATAAAAAACCAAAACCAACCAAACAAAAAAACTTTATAAAAGCAGGTAGATTTGGCCCAGAGGATATAGTTTACTGATTTCTGCCTTAGAGCAGTAGCTCAAAGTATAACTTTTGGACCAAAAGCATTAAACCTGGGAACTTGTAAATAATACAAGTTCTTGGGCCCTGCCCTAGACCTACTGAACCAGAATAAATATTTCCTGTTTACATCCCCATGTCTTTCTGAAATTTCAATTACACATATGTTAGGTTACCGGAAGTTGTTCCAGAGCTTACTGATGCTCTTTTAATTTTTAAAAAATCTTTTTTCTCCTCCCAGTTTCATTTTAGATAATTTCTATCACTGTCTTGAAGTTTACTAATCTTTTGTTTTGTAATGTCTAATCTTCCGCTAATTCTATCCAGTATTGCTTTTCATCTGGACATTATAGTATTGAGATGAAATTTGATTTTGGTGTTTGAAAAATAGTTCTTCCATGATTTTATGTAGCTTTTCAACATGGAATATGATTATAATAATTAATGTCTATGTGTGCTAAGTCTAACATCTGTGTCAATTCTGGATTGATTTCAATTGATTGCTTTTAAATTTTCCACTGTAGTCATGTTTTTCTGCCTTAGTAGCCAATAATCTTTGATTGGATGTCAGATATTGTGATTTTTACTATGTTAGGTGCTGGATATTTTAAAATTCTTGAACTCTTTTTTTCTGAAAAGTGAAAGTGAAAGTCCCTCAGTAGTGTCCGACTCTTCAAGACCCCATGGACTATACAGTCCATAGAATTCTCCAGGCCAGAATACTGGAGTGGGTAGCCTTTCCCTTCTCCAGGGTATCTTCCCAACCCAGGGATTGAACCCAGTTCCCCCGCATTGCAGATGGATTCTTTACCAGCTGAGCCACAAGGGAAGCCCAAGAATACTGGAGTGGGTAGCCTATCCCTTCTCCAGAGGATCTTCCCAACCTAGGAGTTGAACTGGGGTCTCCTGCATTGCAGGTGGATTCTTTACCAACTGAGTTATGTAGTTAAATTACATTTTGTCTCTTTTGAATCTTACTTTAAGCTTTGGTAGGCAGGACCAGAGCAGTGCTGTCTGGTGTTAATTATTCTTCTCTAATGGGGCAAGACTTTTCTGAATACTCAATGTCTGTGAATTTTTCCATTTTGACTGGTGGGAATAGGCACTGTACCTGGCCCTCCTTTGGGAAGGTTCTTTCCATAATGGTGGGTAGTTTCCTCACATGCATGAGCTGATCAGTCTAGGCAAATACTCAAAGCAACCCTCTGCAGCTCTCTGGAGTTCTCCCTATGCAGCTCTCTTCTCTCCAGGACCCTGTCCTTTCACCTCTAACTGCATTCAGTTTAGTTCAGTTCAGGTCAGTCGCTCAGTTGTGTCTGACTCTTTGTGACCCCATGGACTGACTGCAGCACGCCAGGCTTCCTTGTGCATCACCAACTCCCGGCGCCTACTCAAATTCACGCCCATTGAGTTGGTGATGCCATCCAACCAGCTCATCCTCTGTCGCCCCCTTCTCCTCCTTCCTTCAATCTTTCCCAGCATCAGGGCCTTTTCCAGAGAGTCAGTTCTAAGCATCAGGTGGCCAAAGTATTGGAGCTTCAGCTTCAACATCAGTCCTTCCAATGAATATTCAGGACTGATTTCCTTTAGGATGGAGTGGTTTGATCTCCTTGCAGTCCAAGGGACTCTCAAGAGTCTTCTCCAACACTTTTCCCCAAACTAAGTTCCATCTCCTCAACTCAGAGAGTCTGCTGAGTTCCTCTTGAGTTTTTCATTTCTGCACCACCTCTGGAAACTTTCTGAAGGCAGCAAGCAAAGGCAATCATAGGTTTTATTTCCTGTGTCTCAGGATCATTGTCCATCATTACTTGATATCCAGTGGTATTGAAAATCCTTACACCATCTTTGTTGAATGCACTTACTTTTTAAAAATAATTTTATTTATGTATTTTTGGCTGCATTGGGTCTTGGTTGCTTTGCCTGGGCTTTCTCTAGTTGTGACAAGTGGGGCTACTCTTCCTTGCAATGCTCGGGCTTCTCATTGCACTGGCTTCTCTTGTTGTGGAGCATGGGCTCTAGGGAATGTGGGTTTCAGTAGTTGCAGCTCCCAGGCTCAGTAGTTGAGCATAAGCTTAGTTGTCACGAGGCATGTGGAATCTTCCCAGACCAGGGATTGAACTCGTATCTCTTGCATTGGCAGGTGAATTCTTATCCACTGCGGTACCAGGGAAGTCCCTGAATGCACTTCTGTAAGCAGATGTGGTGATCCTTGATATTCTGATTGGTTAAAAAACAGCAATTCAGACTTTATGAATGTTAGGACATTTGATTCATCAGAAACTCCAATGAAATTAGTGTTTTCTTTTTACAGTAAAGGAAACTGAGGCTCAGACAGGTGAAGTAACTGTTTGCCTGACCCCCAAGCACTCATATTTTCATTGCTTGATGCTGTTCTCATCCACATCTGCCAGCCCTTGCTGGGATGTGTCCCCTTTGAACCACAGCACACCCTGGGAGACAGGGTTAGATCCTCCTGATTCTCAGTGTGAATGATGGGAACCAGCATCAACTGCATACCCAGGAACTTGTTAGAGAGGCAGAGGCTCGGCATCTCCCAGGCTTGCTGAATGAGAACTGATATGTTAGCAAGATCGCAGGTGACTTTTTGCGTGTATAACCATAAAGAAGACTGAGGGCCAAAGAACTGATCCTTTCAAACTGTGGTGCTGGAGAAGACTCTTAAGAGTCCCTTGGACAGGAAGGAGATCAAACCAGTCCATCTTAAAGGAAATCACCCCTGAAAATTCACTGGAAGGACTGTTTCCGAAGCTGAAGCTCTAATACTTTGGCCACCTAATGTGAAGAACTGAGTCACTGGAAAAGACCCTGATGCTGGAAAAGATTGAGGGCATGAGGAGAAGAGGATGACAGATCGACTCAATGGACATGAGTCTGAGCAAACTCCGGGAGACAGTGAAGGACAGGAAAGCCTGGCATGTTACAGTCCATGGAGTTGCAAAGAGTCGGATGTGACTTAGCGACTAAACAACACCAGTTTGAGACACATTAAATCAGAAAATAGTTTCTGAGCCTGTCTTCTGAGTCCAGTATCCTGGCTCCCCGGGAGCACAGAACTGAGCTGAACTGGGGGGAGGCACAGCCAGAAACTGGGTCCTACACCTGGGGTGAGCCTGTAGGTCCCCCTTTTCTTCCAATTGCAGTTCGAGTACTTGGAACAGAACAAGCTGGACAAGGCTCCCAGAGAGGCTGGTTGGACATGGCCTCTGCCCTTTGGGAGTTTGTCTAGACCACGGTTTTCTAGGAAGCTGTGACTCACCCTGCCTTCATCCACCTGCCAGGTGCCAGCTTGGCTGGAGGCCAGTGGGCTGAGCTCTGGGAGAAGAAGCCAGGAAGGCCTCAGGGGGAGGGGAGAGAAGAGGAAGTGGATGGCAGTGGGGAGCAGCTGCTTGCCATGGTGCCTCCCGGCAGGTGAGGGCTACTGCAGCACTGTCTGCCCCCGTGCCCTGCCCTCTCCCCCCACCACAGCCATAGTCAGGTCATAGAACAGGTGGACAGTCCCTATGCACTCACCATATGAGACTGTCTCTACATTTTAAGAATCTTTCTGAAAAAGCCCTCAGATATCTACTCAGCACAGAACAGAGCTGATGGTCCTCCTAGACCAAAACTGCTAGGGAGGCGAAGGCGGGGCTGTTAAAGGGCTGTTTATTTCTTGTTTATTTCCTCTGAGACCCTTCCTTGCAATTAACATAAATTGTCCCCAGGAGGAGGGTGGTACCCAAAGGTTCAAAAAGCTGGGAGAGGGTTTAACAGAGGTCTAGACCAGCCTCCTCTTCCCAGGGAAGCATGCTCGTTCTATCAAGAGGAGCTTCAGGGTCTGGTAGAATTTATCTCCTAACCAGAACCTCTCTAGGCATGGGGTGCACAGACTCCTCTAGCCAGTATTCACACCTGCACAGTATTTATGAACCATACCACAGCCAGGTGCCAGGGGAAAGTGAACCAGCACAGCTGCGAAGTCAGAGAGCCCTGGCTTAGGATCTGGCACACGCTGTGAGTAGCTCTGTGGCTTTTGGCAAGCTTAGAAGCTTTGAGTCTCAAATTCTTCATCTAGACCATTGGGTGACGATCAGAGCCACTTGAAAGAGTTTCAGTAAAGTGCGTTAATGTATGGACCGGGTGTGATGGTTCATTTTATATGTCGACTTCCAGGTGGCTCAGTGGTAAAGAATCCGCCTGCCAATGCAGGAGATGTGGGTTTGATCCCTGGGTCAGGCAGATCCCCTGGAGTAGGAAATGGCAACCCGCTCCAGTATTCTTGCCTGGAAAATTCCATGGACAGAGGGACCTGGTGGGCTACTGTCTAGGGGTCACCAAGAGTCGGACATGACTGAGGGCTGAGCACTGCGTACTTGACTGGATCATGGGGGGGCCCAGATACATGGCTAAACATTTCTAGGTGTGACTATGAGGGTGTTCCCAGATGAGATTAGCATTTAAATTGGTAGACTCAAATAGCTAAATAATCCAGGCTATGATAGCACCTGATTGAACTGTCAATATATGCTTCATTTCTCTGAGGTTTTGATTCAAATCCCTACTTTTGTTCTCCAAATGCATCTCACTGTTGAGCCAGCCCTGCGTCTTATGACAGTAACTGAAGCCGCTTATAAATAACTCCACTGTGATATTTAGCAAATTATTCTGATCTGATGGGTAAACTCACATGAGTGCAGCTGTTCATGTCAAAGAGAAGGGAAAAGGTTGAGGGCTGTTTAGGGTGCATGCTGGGCTTGCTTAATAAAAGGTGCCTTGCGATCTTGCGTTCCGTCTCCCGTCGTGCAATTTCTGCTGGGGTAAGCTGTCACTGACATGTCGCTGGTGGCAATGAAACTTGAGGAATGGGGGCAGTATCCTAATTCAGTTAGGAGGCCTGGACTGAACAAATGAGGCAGTTTTCCACAGGAAGGAGGATCCTGGCCCCAATCTCATCTTTCCAAGCCTCATGCGAGGCAGGCTTCCTGCCCACCCAACCCTGCATCGCGTTTTCTTTTCTTTCTGAACTCAGTCCCAAGCAGAGAGTACCAGCTGCCTCCTCCTCTGGCTGGCTGGGTCCGCCTGCTGCTGGGACTGAAATCTTCTGGAATCATAGGCTTCATAACTGCTATTCCTCCAGCTGGAGACAGGCTTCCAATGAGCATTTGTAGGGCTGTGTCCTCACCATTCAGGCCTCAGCAAAAATGTCACCTCAGAAAAGCGCTCCGTGACCACCTCTCTAAAGCAGCCCCTGCTCCCGTCAGGAGTCTCATCCTCCGTCAGCCCTGTGAGTGAGCCGTTTGGACACCTGCTTCAGGTGACCGCAACTCTAGTTGATATCTGACTGTAAGAACAAGAGACTCCAAGTGAGAACTGCCCAACTGAGCCTTGTCCACTCACTGAAGCGTGAGAGAGGCTGTCCCCTGTTGTAAGCCACTGAGTGTTGGCTAACTTCATCCTCACCACAACCCTGTGAGGAAGGACATTCTTTCTGTTTATTTTGTAAGCTTTTTATTTTGTATGGGGGTACAGCTGATTAAAAATGTGATCGTTTCAGGTGGACAGTGAAGAGACTCAGCCATATATACACGTGCATCCATTCTCCCCCAAACTCCCCTCTGAACCAGGCTGCCACATGACGTTGAGCAGAGTTCCTTGTGCTATACAGTAGGTCTTAGCTGGTTATCCATTTTAAATATAGCCTTGTGTACCTGTCCATCCCAAGCTCCCTAACTATCCCTTCCCCCATCCTTCCCTCCGGCAACCATAAGTCCGTTCTTTACGTATGTCTGTGGGTCTGCTCGGGGAAGGCAATGGCACCCCACCCCAGTACTTTTGCCTGGAAAATTCCATGGACGGAGGAGCCTGGTAGGCTCCAGTCCATGGGGTCGCTAAGAGTCGGACATGACTGAGCGACTTCACTTGGACACGACTGAGCGACTTCACTTTCACTTTTCACTTTCATGCACTGGAGAAGGAAATGGCAACCCACTCCAGTGTTCTTGCCTGGAGAATCCCAGGGACGGGGGAGCCTGGTGAGCTCCCGTCTATGGGGTCGCACAGAGTCAGACATGACTGAAGCGACTTAGCAGCAGCAGCAGCAGTGGGTCTGCTTCTGTTTTATAAGTTCATTTGTATCATTTCATTTCAGATTTCATGTATAAGGGATGTTATGTGATGTTTCTCCTTCTCTGTCTGACTTATTTTACTCAGGATGGCAATCTCTAGGCCCATCCACGCTGCTGCAAATGGCGTTATTTTGTTCTTTTTAATGGCTGAGTAACATTCCACTGTATATATGCACCACATCTTCCTTACTCATTTTGCTGTCAATGGATATTTAGGCTGCTTCCATGTCTTGGCTATTGTAAACAGTGCTTCAGTGAGCACTTGGGTGCTTGTATCCTTTCAGATCATGTTTTTCTCTGGATATATGCCTAGGAGTGTGGCTACATCATCTGTGACGTGCATTTATTTCTAGTGGCATGGTTTTGGAATATGGCTGAGTTAACACTTTTTGTGAATCACAGAGAAGTGGGGTTCAGTCCAACCTGGGTTTGATTCTCCTCAGCCCTTAGTGAACTGGGTCACATGACTGAAGGTTTAGGAGCTGTGGATTAGGAGGGGCTGGAGGAGCTGGTGTTGGTCTCTCTCAGGCTAAATGTTGAGCATTTTCCCGACCCTCCTGGCCTCAGTTTTCTTCTTATGTGTGACATGGAGAAGTGAGGTCACCTTCAAGGCCTCTATCACCCTGAGAGAGGGGGCCTGGCTGCTTCCCCACCTTCCACTATCATGGAGGACGTTGGGCGCTCCTGCCAGCAGCCTTCCTGGTCTGACTCTTGACGAGTCAGGTGAACAGACTTCTGGGACTTAGAAGGAGGCCACCTCACTGGCCAGTGGCTGCAGAGGGAGAGCTGCCAAGGGAACCACACAAGAGAGAAGTTCAGGAAGTGAGGGCTGTAGCAGCCTAACTCCCACCCAAGCCCCAAGGCCATGCCCCAAGCCCCATGTACCTGAGCACATAGGGACAACTGGCTTGAACCTTAGTGGGGAGCTAGAATGTTCTGACCAGTGAGAGGAGGGTGAGCAAAGCCAGTGTGTCTACAGTGTGTTGGTGGGGGGGTCACTGTGGCTAGATTTCTGCTCCCCCTTTCACAGGAGTTTCCTCCTCATAAATAGTTGTTTCCCCTTCCAGCCTGACAAATTTTGAGTAAATCAAACCTTTGGGGCTACCCACTGCCAGTTCTGAGATGGCCATATTCCTCATTGCATGAGTTAGAAATAGCATTCCACTCTGAGAGGAGACAGCCTCACCCAGACTCCAATAAAAACCATAGCTCAAACACATCACCTCAGGCGTTTTGTTTTCCGTCTTTTATACAAGTTCAAAGGAAGGTGTTTAAGCACTGAAATGGGGCTCCCCAGTAATCAGAGACCAGGGCTTCTTCTGTCTTTATTCTCCACCATTGTTAGTGAACGGTTTTCATTCTCAAGTTTGCCTCTGCCCCAAAATGATTGCTGGAGCACCAGCCAACATATCTATATTCCAGGCAGGGAAGAAAGAATAGGGAGGAGCAAAACTGTGCACCCGACTTTTCCTCTCCTTCAGTTCAATCACTCAGTAGTGTCTGACTCTTTGCAACCCCACGGACCGCACCATGCAAGGCCTTCCTGTCCATCACCAACTCCTGGAGTTTACTCAAATTCATGTCCGTTGAGTTGGTGATACATCAAACCATCTCATCCTCTGTCATCCCCTTCTCCTCCTGCCTTCAATCTTCCCCAGCATCAGGGTCTTTTCCAATGAGTCAGTTCTTCACATCAGATGGCCCAAGTATTGGAGTTTCAGCTTCAGCATGAGTCCTTCCAATGAATATTTAGAACTGATTTCCTTTAGGATGGACTAGTTAGATCTCCTTGCAGTCCAAGGGACCCTCAAGAGTCTTCTCCAACACCACAGTTCAAAAGCATCAATTCTTCTCCTTAGCTATCATATATAGTAATATCCACTTATATTTTATAGACCAGAATTTAGTCACTCAGGTGCAGGCGAGACCGGGAAATGTAGTTTTCACATTCCTAAGTCCTAAGTCACTTCAGACATGTCCGACTCTTGAGATAACATGGCCTGTAGCCTGCCAGGCTTCTCTGTCCATGGGATGCTCCAGGCAAGAGTCCTGGAGTGGGTAGCCATTCCTTCTCCAGGGCATCTTCCCGACCTAGGGATCAAACCCGCCTCTCTTACGTCTCCTGCACTGGCAGGTGGGCTGTTTACCGCTAGCACCACCTGGGAAGCCCAGTTTCCACATGGACACTTTAAATGAAACAAAAGTTCTCTTCTAAGGAAGAACAGGAGAATGAATACTGGTAGGCAACTAGCAATTTCTGCCTCACTTAGCATGTCCATCAAGGCCTTGGATGAACTTTCAGGACTAGTGAGCTTATTCTGCTGCTTCTGTGCTGCAGGCCTGGCTCAGGGTTGGGAGGACAGGAAAGTCGGTCATACAGTGATAGGCTTGTCCCCCTGACTTGGATAACCAACACTGGACCAAGCCTGAGCATTCTGCTTTCCTGCTCAGCTTTTCTGCTGCTGCCAAGTCAGCACCTGGACTCCCACGTCAGAGGTAAAGCTGCTAAGGCTCCTATTCTGTTCCCCAGAGAGTAGGACAGGGTCCATTCAGTTGCCCTGGACTCACTTGCTGAGAAGACACTGCTGCAGTTGGGCCATGGACTGGGGGCCATGGTGTGTTTGCACGTGTGCACACCTGCCCCCCACATTCCCCAGCTCTCTCTCCTCACAATCACCTACATTTCTCCCACCTGTGTTTCTCTTGCTCCTGCTGCTGCTGCTGCTAAGTCGCTTCAGTTGTGTCCGACTCTGTGCGACCCCATAGACGGAAGCCCACCAGGCTCCCCCGTCCCTGGGATTCGCAAGGCAAGAACACTGGAGTGGGTTGACATTGCCTTCTCCAACGCATGAAAGTGAAAAAGTGAAAGTGAAGTCACTCAGTCGTGTCCGACTCTTAGTGATCCCATGGACTACAGCCTACCAGGTTCCTCCATCCATGGGATTTTCCAGGCAAGAGTACTGGAGTGGGGTGCCATTGCCTTCTCCGTCTCTTGCTCCTATATAGTGTTAATATCTAGGGCCCTCACCAGGGGGCAGACCTTTGAAAGACTCCCGAGTACAGAGGAGGTGATGATGACAGCAGCTTGTGGTCCAAAGGCCCTCAGTTCCCCCACGGGTTGCTGCGGGAGACTTTGTGATTCATCCCTTCAGCCGGGCAACCTCACAAATCAAATATCAGGTCTAATTTTTAAAGCCATTTTCATGACAGTGGTTTTCAATCGAATCCCCAAGAGCTAACAATATGTAATCAGTTTTCCTTAACAAATGACCTCCTTTAACTGCATTAGTTCATACTTAATTTACTAGCATGTAGCAAGATAATTAACACTCCTGATTAGAAACGGGCCAAAGAAGGAACCTCTGTTTGCATGGCCAAGGCCAGTATTGATTAAAAGTTGAGCTGTTTTCTAATTTTCTTACCATTTAATTCATTGAAGGTGGTGGTTGGTGATTTGTAGTTTTTGTTTAAAAAATTAAAATGGAGGTGAGATGAATGGGTCTTGCTACAGAGCACTTTATTACCAACTCTACCAATTCATGCTTTGGGTACTTTTGCTTTTTTTTTTTCTCTTGGATATAAAGACATGAAACCAGAGACTCAAAGGACAATTGAATGTGTTTAACAGAGGCTTTAAATAGCTGGCAAAACTTTCAGCTCATTAGGAGGGGAGCTGAGAGGCGGGCTAGGGTGGGGAGAGTGGAGAAAACCTCCCAGAATGTAATACTAACCATCCTGTTTGTAAGCATCGTCTTTTGAGCAGTCTGGTCCACCTATTATAGTTTACAAAGCCCTTTGAGTCCCTTATCACTTGGTCCCCACACAGCTCTGGGATGAGGATGGTGGGGAGGGACCCACCGTGGGAGCCTCAGCATCTCTGATGAGTAAATAGGCCCAGAGAAGTGAGAAGAGCAATTGGAGCCAGCTCAGGAACTGCGCCTTCTGCAGGCTGGACCCTGTGTCTTGCTTTGTGTGACCCTGTGGACTGTAGCCTTGGACTACATGTAGTAGCCATGACCCCATGGACTGTAGCCAAGAATGCCAGGAGATACGCAGATGACACCACCCTTATGGCAGAAAGTGAAAAGGAACTAAAGAGCCTTTTGATGAAAGTGAAAGAGGAGAGTGAAAAAGCTGGCTTGAAACTCAACATTCAAGAAACTAAGATCATGGCATCCCATCCCATCACTTCATGGCAAATAGATGGGGAGACAATAAAACAGTGACAGACTTTATTTTCTTGGGCTGCAAGACCACTGCAGATGGCGACTGCAGCCATGAAATTAAAAGATGGTTGCTCCTTAGAAGAAAAGCTATGACCACCTAGACAGCATATTAAAAAGCAGAGACAGTACTTCACCAACAAAGGTCCATCTAGTCAAACCTATGGTTTTTCCAGTAGTCATGTATGGATGTGAGAGTTGGACTATAAAGCAAGCTGAGCACTGAAGAATTGAAATTTTTGAACTGTGGTGTTGGAGAAGACTCTATAAGAGTCCCTTGGACTGCAAGGAGATCAAACCAGTCCATCCTAAAAGAAATCAGTCCTGAATATTCATTGGAAGGACTGATGCTGAAGCTGAAACTCCAATACTTTGGCCACCTGATGCGAAGAACTGACTCATTGGAAAAGACCCTGATGCTGGGAAAGATTGAAGGCAGGAGGAAAAAGGGACGACAGAGGATGAGATGGTTAGATGGCATCACCCACTCGATGGACATGAGTTTGAGCAAGCTCCAGGAGTTGGTGATGGACAAGGAAGCCTGGCGTGCTGCAGTCCATGGGGTTGCAAAGAGTCAGACATGACTGAATGACTGAACTGAACTGATTGTAGCATGCCAGGCTCCTCTGTCCATGGGGATTCTCCAGGCAAGAATACTGGAATGGATTGCCATGCCCTCCTCCAGGGGACCTTCCCAACCCAGTGATCAAACACAGGTCTCCCACACTGCACGTGGATTCTTTACTGTCTCAACCACCAGGGCTGCTGTTGCTGCTGCTAAGTCGCTTCAGTTGTGTCCGACTCTGTGCGACCCCATAGACAGCAGCCCACCAGGCTCCCCCATCCCTGGGATTCTCCAGGCAAGAATACTGGAGTGGGTTGCCATGCCCTCCTCCAGGGGACCTTCCCAACCCAGTGATCGAACACAGATCCCTTTGCTCGTGGATTCTTTACCATCTCAGCCACCAGGGAAGCCCATGCAAATATCGGCTGATTTCGGACTTCTGGGTCTCTCAGCTTCACTTTGCGGTAAGCCAGGTGCAGGCCACGAGCTTTAAGGCGCCCTCATTCTTAGGCCCCTGCCCTCTGTGCCTTCATTGCCTCGTTCACTCCATTCCAACTCTGGGCCCTGGGTCAGAGCTCACTAATCTCTGTTTGAGCTTAGTTCCCGCCAGGCCCTCTGTTACTCCTGTTTTATGCACTATTTAATCCTCATGACCTGATAAAACGTGTATTTTGGGTATCTCCATTATTACTGATGAGGATAACGGGGCTTAGAGAGGGAGTAGCTTGCCTAAAGGGCTTCCCTGGTGGCTGAAGCAGTTAAGAATCTGCCTGCCAATGCAGGAGATGCAGATACAATCAATGGGTCAGGAAGATCCCCTGGAGAAGGAAATGGCCACCTACTCCAGTGTTCTTGCCTGGAGAATCCCATGGACAGAGGAGCCTGGTGGGCTACAGTCCATGGGGTCGCAAAGAGTCAGACGCGACTTAGTGACCGAACAACAGAATTAACAACAAACGAGTCTAGAAGGTGAATCTTGGTTGGAGTCCTGACTGGCTGGGTCCAGGGCCTTCTCTCTTGAGGCAGAATCCTAGATTTCCCGGCAGGAGAAATACCTGGACCTGGACTCTACCCAGGAGCTGGTAGCTCGGCTTGCTCTGGCTGGCGGTTCCTCGGAGAGGGGCTGGTGAAGGGAGAGAAAGCCCTGTGCTGGCGTGGCTTGGCAACACGGCCTGGAGGTGTGTGTGGGAAGAGTGGGTGGCCCCAGGAAAGAAGCGAGGAATCTTGCTTGGTCCCCTCAGGTGGGCAGATCCTGCTGATGGAAACAGGGCTCCTCTTGCATCCTCCCAGTCTTTTTTCTTTTTAAAATATTTTTATTTATGTATGTATTTGGCTGTGCTGCATCTTAGTTGCAACATGTGGGATCTAGTTCCCTGACCAGGGATTGAACCCCAGGCCCCTGCATTGGGAGCATGGAGTCTTAGTCACTGGGAGGGAAATCCTAGCCTCCCAGGCTTAAACACAAAATTCCCTCAGGGCGTTGGGCTTCTCTTCTAGGTCTCTGGAGACAGAACCTTTCCTAGGGATTGGAGGATGGAGTGGGCATGCTCAGAGGGGCTGGGATTGGGATTCAGGCTGTGGCCGTGCAATGGGTGAGCAGCTTTCCGGGAGTCCTTTCATGGCATCCCCTCACCTCCCAGCCTAAGGAATAGAGCAAGTGCGTGGGGGAAGGAAAGCTTGGGGCAGGAGGTAGGCAGTGCAGAGGAAGCAAGATCCCCCACTGGGGACTGTGAACAGCACTCCGAGGGGACTTGCCCAGACCTCTGCCGACAGTGTGGTGAGAACTAGAATAGCAGCTGACCTGTGAGGCTGTGATCTGTTCATTTATCCTCAGCTCCTTCCAGGAAAGACTGATGGCTGCCTGCCAGGGGGTTTGTAACCATCGCTTTCACTTTGATGAAGCTCAAGAGATTTCAGGTGGTCCCTCGGGTTAAGTGTTACTAAATTGAGACCATCTGTGAAGTGGAATCCTGTGTGCTGACTTCTCTATGCTCACGGCACTGCTGTGGAGTCAGGATGGTTATGTGACAGATAGGGAAACTGAGGCTCAGGGGGTGAAGTAACTTGTCCAAGGTCCCACCCTGGGAAAGACAGGATTTCAATCCAGGTTTGACTTGGGCAACAACCGGGACTCTTCCCTGGAAGCAGATGGTGACACCCCTTCAAATTTGACTGAAATCTCTTTGGTACCTACAGTCATCTGAGGCATGACGCAGGTCAACACCTTACCCTGATGGTTCCAGCCACCTACTGAATACTGGCTTGCATTTCCCTGGGATCATTTTCACCAAAAACGTGGGTCTTGGCTGGTCCTGAACGGATTGTCTTTTGTTGGGTAGAATGGAGAGGGTGAGCCTGGGCAATCTGTATACTTTGTACCTACAGGCCCAGTCACATGGAGACCCACTACCCACCTCTCCAATCAGAGTCGAGTTGTAGATAGTCAGGTTCTTCTTTTTTTTTTTTTTTAACTTTTTCTACTGGAATAGAGCTGATTAAGGGCTTCCCTGGTGGCTTAGCAGTAAAGAATCTGCCTGCCGGGCAGGAGCTGTAGGAGATGCAGGTCCGTTTCTTGGGTCGAGAAGATCCCCTGGAGGAGGACATGGCAACCCACTCCAGTATTCTTGCCTGGAGAATCCCATGGACAAAGGAGCCTGGCAGTATAGTCCATAGGGTTGCAAAGAGTTGGACATGCCTGAAACGATGCCCACATGCACGTAGCTGTGAACAATCTTGTGATAGTTTCAGGTGGACAGCAAAGGGACTCCGCCATATGCATACATGTATCCATTCTCCCCCAAACTCCCCTCCCATCCAGGCTGCCCCTTAACACTGAGCACAGTTCTCTGTGCTGTACAGTAGGTCCTTGTGGTTATCCATTTTAAATACAGCAGTGTGTACACATCCATCCCAAACTCTCTATCTCTTCCCCATATTTTCCCTGCTGGCATCCATAAGTTCATTCTCCAAGTCTGTGAGGCTCTTTCTGTTCTATAAATTAGATCATTTTTTATTTATTTATTTATTTATTTTGAAATGGTTTACTAACTTTATTTATTTTTTTTTTTTGCAGGGGAAAATGGACAAAGGAAAGGAGCAATAAGGGTGGGAGGGAAATGGGAAGAAAGAAGGGGAGTGATGGTAGGGAGGAGTATATGTAATTTCTTTTTTTTTTTTTTTTTATTTTTGCAGGGGAAAATGGACAAAGGAAAGGATCAATGAGGGTGGGAGGGAAATGGGAAGAAAGAAGGGGAGTGATGGTGGGGAGGAGTATATGTAATTTCTTAACCAATGGCTTTCTGTTTTTAATCACAAAGAACACTTAAAAAAATCATGGTGAGTTCATCTTATATTAGGAGGTTTGTTCTCGAAATGAAAAGTCCAGAAAACAAAAAGTCCAGTTTGGGTGTCCTCATCTTTAGGCACATCTTGGTATTTTGTATTGGTAAATCTATCTTTACCACAATATATTATTTAGGACAGGATCACATTTGTCACCTCTTCCTCCCTACTACCCAAAGTGGTACCAAACCCACAAAATAGTCAATAAACCTCTACAGAGTGAGCAAATAAGTCTTTTTTTTTTTTTTTTTAAAACTCTCCTGAGTGAACTGAATTTTTTGAGGCTCATAAATAAATATGTTTTCCTCTTTACTTTGTCTATTACAGCCAGATTATATGAGTGGGGTGTTAAAGTCTCCCACTATTATTGTATTGCTCTAGAGAATGTCCTTTAGTTTTTGTTGGAGAAATGGTTTAGTGATGCAAAATTCTCTCAACTTTTGCTTATCTGTGAAGCTTTTGATTTCTCCTTCATATTTGAATGAGATCCTTGCTGGATACAATAATCTAGGCTGTATGTTATTTTCCTTCATCACTTTAATTACGTCTTGCCATTCCCTCCTGGCTTGGAGAGTTTCTATTGAAAGATCAGCTGTTATCCTTATGGGAATTCCCTTGTGAGTTATTTGATGTTTTTCCCTTGCTGCTTTTAATATTTGTTCTTTATATTTAATCTTTGTTAATTTGACTAATATGTGTCTTGGGGTGTTTCGCCTTGGGTTTATCCTGTTAGGGACTCTCTGGATTTCTTGAACTTGAGTGGTTATTTCCTTCTCCATTTTAGGGAAGTTTTCAACTATTATCTCCTCAAGTATTTCCTCATGATCTTTCTTTTTATTCTTCTTCTGGAACTCCTATGATTCGAATGTTGTAGCGTTTGATGTTATCCTGGAGGTTTCTGAAATTGTCCTCATTTCTTTTGATACGTTTTTCTTTTTTCTCGTCTGATTCATTTATTTCTAGGATTCTATCTTCTAGTTCACTAATCCTATCTTCTGCCTCTGTTATTCTACTATTTGTTGCCTCCAGGGTGTTTTGGATCTCATTTATTGCATTATTCATTATGTGTTGACTCTTTTTTATTTCTTCTAGGCCCTTGTTAAACCTTTCTTGCATCTTCTCAATCCTTGTCTCCAGACTCTTTAACTGTGATTCTATTTTGATTTCGAGATTTTGAATTAATTTCGCTATCATTATTCGGAATTCTTTATCAGGTAGATTCCCTATCTCTTCCTCTTTGGTTTGGTTTGGTGGAGATCTATCCTGTTCCTTTAGCTGCTGGGTATTCTTTTGTCTCTTCATTTTGTTAAAATTGCCAAATTTAGAGTGTCCTTACTATATTCTGGTAGTTTGTTGAATTCTCTTTATTGAGGCGGTTTACAGGTCTTTTCAATATCTGATCTCTGCCTTGTTACAGAGGGGGCGGAGATGAACACCCAAATCTAAACCGGCCAGGTTCAGGCACTCAGATAATCCTCAGAAGCACAGACTTGGTTGAGTCTGCGTTTTATGCCCTTCCCAGATCCGAGTAGCGCAGGTGATGAAATGTTCAGCGAGCGCAGGTGCTGCGACTTATCGCCTCTCCGCCGCTCAGTTTTCTGGGTATACAAACAGTGCACTTTCTCAGGCAGATGTTGACCATCCAGAGCCCCAAGAAGCGTGAGTCAGCACAGAGACCTACTCACAGTTCTGTTAGACAGTGTCCCTCTAGGGCTATAATTGCCCGCCTCTGGCCCTGGCTGCCTGTCACGGGAGGGGGGGGGGAGGGGGGGGGCCGGCAGCCGCCAACCTCTGGGCCCCCCTTGTTCCGTAGGTAGTCCTGGTGGTGTCTTTTAAGTTAGGGCTGGCTTTTGATGTAGTAGATAACCGACAGTCTGGTTATTTCGCTCAGATAGCGCCCGAGATAGCCAGGCCAAATCCTTTCTCAAAGCAATGCAGGCCTCGCCGCTCCTCCTAGCCCAGCCCCCACTTGCCAATAGCAAATGCTGGTGTCCGCGCCAATTCTCCGCAAAAGGAGTTACCGCAGGGCTCGTTTTCTCGTTTTGAAGACAATGAGCTGTCTTTCTAAGTGCCTGATGTCCTCTGCCGGCATTCAGAAGTTGTTTTATCGAGTTTATTCAGCATTCAAATGTTCTTTTAATGGATTTGTGGAGGAGAAAGTATTCTCCCCGTCTTACTCGTCCGCCATCTTAGCTCCTCCCTAGATCATTTTTTAGATTGAGAGGTTCTTGACGTGGCTCTGAAGTCAGACTGCCTGGTTTCACTGATGGCTCTGCCATTGGCTGACATGTCTGCTTGGGCTGCCATTACAAAATACCACAGTTGGAGTGACTTAAACAAGATAAATTTATTCTCTCACAATTCTGGAAGCCAGATGTCCACGCTCAAGTGTCAGCAGGATTTATTCCTTCCAAGGCCCTTCTCCTTTGCTTGCCGGTGTTCTTCTTCTCCTTCTCCCCTTGTGTTTTTTTCTCTTTGCAATTCTCCCCTTTTTCTTTTTTTGTAAGACACCCTTTCCTCCCGGATTTAGCCTCTACCTTATCTTTTCTTTTTTTTTTCTTTTCTCTCCAAAAAACCTCTACTCTCAATTTCACTCCACACGGGGATGGGGGCCCCATATATTTTTGGAGAGATACAACTCCATAGGTGAATATAGGCATGTACCTTGCCAAGCCTCAGTGTCCCCATCTGTTACATCAGGTTAATAAAAGTAACTATTCCATAGAGTTTTTTGAGGGAATTCCATGAGGTGCTAGATGAGGGCAATGATGGCATACAGCAAGGGCTCTTCCTGCTGAATATCATCATCTCTTACCCCTTCAGCATCCGCATCACCACTGCATCATCTTTATCAATCTAGAGATCTGCTGGTTTCAGACCTCTGGGTCCCGCTTGTCATTTGTTCCTCAAGGTTGCACTCAGTGAGGACCAGAGCAGCAAGAACCTTGACCTTTGACACAAATGCTGATTTTACAGATGAGGAGACTGAGGATGGGCTAGCGGCTCATCTGGAATCAGATGCTGACGACCTGTCCCCTGGCCTGATGATTGTGAATCATTTCTGCGACAAGGAGGGGCCAGGAGAAGGCTCCCCCTCCCTGTTGGGGCCACCCGTGGAGCATTTGGACCATTCCATTAGTTTTAGCCCCTTAATATTTTATGGACTCTTTCTCTTATGTCTTAATGAAGTGCCTGTCACCCAGTGAATGAATAAAAGCCATTGCTTGCCAAATCCCTACACATGGATCCTCGTCCCAGCCCCTCTCCATCAATCCAGCATCCCAGCTCCTGGTGTGATGACATCAAACCCTTCCAAGGGCAGCCGAACATTTCCTTGCTTCGTCCCATCCAGGCATCTGTGTCTCCCTGGGAATTTGGATGGAAGTATTAATAAGCCACCAGGCTTCAGTCAGAAGGGCATGGTGACTCACTTGTTTTGACAGTATAATATCTCTAGTTAAAAATAACGCAGAAGCTAAAAACCAAAAATCCCAACAAGCCCTGGCAGCTGGGTTGGTTTCCAGTTGAATGTCCACTCCCACCATCTTCCTTCCAACAGACTCCAAGCTGTGCTCAGGATTGGGTGCTGTGTACACTGTAGGGGTCAGCCTGGAGCCCGGTTCTCTCGCCTTTGCCAGTGATGGCTTTCGGGCTGGAAGTGTGACCCAGTCCTGGCCAATCGGACACGACGCAAGTCTGCTAAGGACTTCATTTGAATGAGAAGCCCCATTCCCCACAACTTCGGGTCTTGGGATGCAGTTGTCTGGGGAGGTGGTGCCTGCAGCATCTGTCTTGCAGCCAGGCGGGCAAGGCCAACAGTATAGACTCTCAGAGGGTGTGACCTGGAGATGTCCCAGAGCTGAGAACTTACCCTGGAACCTCCGAGCTCCAGGCTTCTCATTCCGTATTGTTTAAGCCTGGTTGACTTGGGTGCAGCCAAAGCCATCCCACCTGAAGCTGGGTTGGTGGTGACCCCCGTGGCCAGGTGCAGGTGAGGGAAAGCATCTGTTTGCACTCAGGGATGGAGGTGGCTGGGAAGACACCAGGTAACCGCTTAAAAATGTAAAAGCGATTCTTGGTTCGCAAGCTGTACAAAACCAGGCAGAGGGCCAGATTTGCCAGCCCCTGGTCTCATGCATTGGAGAAGGCAATGGCAACCCACTCCAGTGTTCTTGCCTGGAGAATCCCAGGGACAGGGGAGCCTGGTGGGCTGCCGTCTATGGGGTCGCACAGAGTCGGACACGACTGAAGTGACTTAGCAGTAGCAGGTCTACAGTTTGCCAGGCAAGGAATCCTGTGGGAGAGGCCACCCTCAGCTTTCCTCCAAGGCCGAGCCATGGAGGTCTGGGGCCAGCCGAGCCCCCACAGCCCCTGTGCACGGCCACCTTAGCTGGGGACAGAGCATGTGAGTGTCCCAAGCCCTGGCCTGCTGCCCGTGCCACGCGGAGGTCTCTCCCCACTCTCAGTCCCTCGGGCCCCTGAGCTGCTGTGTGGCCATCCTGACATCTACTGGTCCTTACCTCAGGTCCTCTTGCCTTAGCTCAGGCGCCGCTGAGGCCCCCGGCTGTGCCCAGGCCCACTGTGGTCCCGATGACCCTCCCCGTATCATGCTCAGTGCCAGGCTGAGTTCATCTGCCTGAGTCCATCTTCCTCAGGTGACTTCTCTCCCCGCAGATTCCTTAGTTCATCAGACAAACACAATTCTGATGGCCTCAGTGCCCAAACCTTAGTTTAGTTCAGTTCAGTTCAGTTCAGTCGCTCAGTCATGTCTAATTCTTTGTGACCCCATGTACTGAAGCACGCCAGGCCTAGCCTAAGTCACATCTGAATCCACTTAGCCTTGTGCTGGGACGCTGGTCTTCTAGATCATACTGCCAATCCCACTCTATCTTACAGGGAAAAACTAGCAGAAAGAAGCTTGAATCAGACACCTAGCCACAAGACCTGGGAACCAGCCATTCAACTCACTCAGCAACACCTTCCTATCTGTAAAAAGCAGAGATCACAGCACCCAGCCCAGTTCAGTTCAGTTGCTCAGTTGTGTCCGACTCTTTGCAACCCCATGGACTGCAGCACGCCAGGCTTCCCTGTCCATCACCAACTCCTGGAGCTTGCTCAAACTCATGTCCATTGAGTCGATGATGCCATCCAACCATCTCATCCTCTGTCGTCCCCTTCTCCTCCTGCCTTCAGTCTTTCCTAGCATCAGGGTTATTTCAAATGAAACAGTTCTTCACGTCAGGTGGCCAAAGTATTGGAACTTCAGCTTCAGCAATAGTCCTTCCAATGAATATTCAGAGTTGATTTCCTTTAGGATGGACTGGTTTGATCTCCTTGCAGTCCAAGGGACTCTAGTCTTCTCCAACACCACAGTTCAAAAGCATCAATTCTTTGGTGCTCAGCTTTCTTTATGGCCCAACTTTCACATCCATACATGACTACTGGAAAAACCATAGCCTTGACTAGAGGGACCTTTGTCAGCAAAGTAATGTCTCTGCTTTTTAATATACTGTCTAGGTTGGTCATAGCTTTTCTTCCAAGGAGCAAGCATCTTTTAATTTCATGGCTGCAGTCACCACCTGCAGGGATTTTAGAGTGTCCAGCTCAGGTGCCCATAAATCAGACTTGGTACATGGAGGGGTTCAGCACAGGGCATCTGTGACCTGGAACATGTGTAGTCTTCAATAGCTGCTTCCCAGATCTGCACAGAAAATTGAGGTTCAGAAATAAGATGAGCTGTGGACATGCTGGTGGAGAAACAACCATGGGAAGGCAGAGTGCAGCTGGTCTGAAGCCGACGAGGAGGGAACACAGGCAAGGCTGAGATGAGAACAACCCCACTTCATTTCTCAGACCTGTGCCTGCTGGTGCCTGGCACAAAGTGATGGGGAGGGGTTGGGAGTCAGGAAGAAGGAGGGGTGGGAGGTGACCTGACCACAGTCACCAGGTGAGTCACGACTGAGAACAAACCCCCCCACCCCAAGCATGGAGGGGTAGGTCTGGGAGAGGTTACCAAGTTCCAAGACTTGGCTCCAGCAAGCCTATGGCTCCAGCCTTTCCACCAAAGTTTTCCCAGGGCCATTGATGCTTCTGGCAGCCTCCCTTGCTGGGGGCAGGTATATTCCTGCCAATGGAGCAGCATCTTGCTGATAAAACCTAATGAGCTGCATTTAACAACAACACAGCCCTGCCATGTGGCTTCCTCCCGGGGTTGCCCATCTGCCGACCCTGGGGGCCATGCTTGGTGCAGCTGAAACCCCCTCCCCCATCATGGAGTCAGGAGACAGCCCAGGTCCCTGGGGATAGGCTCAGCACACAGGCCAGCAAATCTCTGTGCTTAGCTCATGCCAGCTCCTGGCCACCCTCCAGGATCTCAACACCACCACCAGATGGTGGCTAACGGAGGGTGAAAAGCTCCTGGGAAGGTCTGGGCACAGAGCAGTGGTGGGGAGAGGCCAGCCAAAGGCACCCTGACCATGGCCTTGGGGAGGGCTCCAGGTGTGGCCCGCCTTGGCTTGGAGCAACCTGCCTTTATTCCCAACCCTTGCCAGTCATCTTTCCTCTCCTCTCCTTGTCACTGGATCCAGGGACCTACCAGTTGGGCATTTATTACTTGCAAAAGGGCAAGCAAGGCAAGGTGTGGATAGACATGTATGGTCAACAGGCCTGGGCCAGGATTTCCGGTAGAGAATTGCTCTGTGGCCTCTTACCTGCAGATATCTTAGCAGCCCAGCCTTCCTTTTACCTGGAGTGAAGGAGTGGGGTGTCACACATCCGGGAACTCTGCAGCTCATCCTGCACCCCTGAGTCACAGGCTTGGCTGTTCAGGGGAAACAGTTTGACCTAAACCGTCAGGGCTGTGATGGACATTCATCTCATCCTCTTGTGGCTTCAAGCATCGTGCTACAGAACCCAGTTCACAAACATGCCCACTGCCCCCCGGGCCAGTGTCCTCTCGCTCCAAATCCACCCCCAGCCCCTTTGGGCTGGAGGACCAGGTAGGTAAAGCCAGATGAAAGAACAGGGCTGGGTGAGGGCAGATCCAGCCCACAGGGAGTAAAAAGTATCGTCATAAAAAAGTCCAAGCCAACACCAGGATGCCTGTCTTCCTGAGGGGAGTGGGGGACGTCCTTCCCTTCTGCTTGAGGAAGTGGATGTTCATATCTTAAAATCACATGGGACAGGGTATCACCTGGGCTGTGTGCTTTTCTGAGGATGTGCTCTAGTGGATAGGCAAAGGGGTTCTGAGCTATTTGGAGCTGAAGAAAGCTGGGCTCCTCTGTGCAATAAAATGGATGGGGGTGGTGTTTGCAGTTTCAGGGGAGCCAGCCACAAGAGAACCTGAGAAGCCTGGAAGGTGCTGGCACCCGGGCCGGCGGGTGGGGCGCGGGTGTGAAATAGCTGAGGTTCTATTTGAGAGCAAGCACGTCCGAGGTTTAATTTTAAACTCGTTTTGTGGATCCATCTGCCTTCATGTTTCCAAATCACCAGTGTGAACTGCTGCCCTCTCAAGGCTGGGGTGGGTGTGCATCCTACGGCTGGGTGGCCACGTGGGCACAAAAGACCAGCTGCAGATTGTGGAGCAGAAAACAGGAACTCAGGGAAGGCCAGGATTAGAGCCAGGGTGACTGTGAGGATGTAATACTTTGGGGGAAACCAGGGCTGGGATAGGGGAGGGGGTTTGAGGCAATGTTGTCTGAATTTTTTTTTTTCCTCTTTGGTGGCACCACACAGTAGGGCATGTGGAATCTTAGTTTCCCGACCAGGGATCGAACCTGTGCCCTGTGCACTGGGAGCTCAGAGTCATAACCACTGGACCACCGTGGGAAGGACTGTTGTCTGGGTTTTAAGGGGTAGAGAGAGCCGGGTGATACCTGGGTTGTATCCACTCTAGAAAAGTGACTTGAGCCCCTTGAGCCCACAGTGAGTGGACAACAGATTAGCTCTGCTGGACGCTGGCCTGTTTTCCTGGTTGGTTTCCAGCCAACCCCACTGTCAGCACAGTCCTGGCTTTTAATCTGCAGCCCAGGTCTCTGCCTGGTGAAGCAGCACTTTGAATGAGCACCAGCCATCTCTTCTGGGCATGAGGAAGAAGCTGGGACATTTGAGTGTTTCTTGTATTTTGCTTATTTTATCTCAGTGGATGGGGATTGAATGGCAGGAATTAAAAACCCAAAGAATCTTATAGCTTCAGATGCAAAAGCAATATGCTGCTGTATTAAGCCGTGAAATTTGGGGATGTTTGTTATGCAGCCATAACTGACTGATACAGGGGTAGGAGGAGGTTATTACCATCTATTAAGCGCCATCTTGCCAGATAGTTCATAGGCAAGAACTTGGTAAATTCTTGCAACAGAAAAGCAGAAGCATCACAGCCTCCTCACAGAGGTTGGGGAAGACCTCTGGGAGAAGGTGCTATTTGAGGAGAGACGATAAAAAGGGCAGCAGTACTGGAGCAGACTGGGGAGGGGGGCTGGCACTGGCAGGAGTTTAAATGGTAGCAGCGAGCGGGTCATAGAGGGCCTTGAAGCCAAAGGCGTGGTTTTTCCCTCCCAGTGAGAGGGGAGCCCTTGGTGAGTTTTGAGCAGAAGAGGACACAACTTGACTTCAGATGGAGGGCTGGCCCTTGCTGGTCCATGGAGAACAGGCAATGAGAGAGGGGCAAACAGGGACGCCAGCCAAGAGGCATGGTTGCAGTAGGGAGCGCAGGATGGGCTGGACATGAGGTGTGAGAAAGAGAACTGGAAACAAGATTTGGTCTGACTCACTAGAATGCTGGGCTTGGCCATTACGAGCTGAGGGGATCCACAGAGAAGGGAGTTTGAGGTGGGGCCGCTTACCTTCCCAGGACTCCATCCCTCCCTGTGGGTGCTCTTTGGGGCTATACTCAGCCAATCTCCCACAGCAGATGCTCTGGAAACCTCCCTGGGGCTCTGGAAGCTTCTGGAAGGTGGGACTGTGTCTATGTTTATCTTTGTAGTAACTGCCCACGGAATGGGTGCACATTCTGGAAAGTCCCTGGTGGAAGTGATGCCTGGCTCAGTTGGGGATGAGGTGATAGCGTTTTCTGGGCTTCCTGACTTCTGCTGGTGGGAGTGGGATGCGGAACAGGTTTTCTCAGAGAGGCTGGTCTGACCGGATTTTGTGCTGCCTTTTCTTTCCTCTTCATGCCATTGTCCCTTGATCCAAATCTCCCAAAGAGAGAAAACAGGGAGACATGGGCTGGCCCTGGGAAGGGGAGATGGGAATCTCTGGGCTTCTTTCAGCCCCCAGATTTGCTCTGTGAGTAGCCTGCCCTGCACAATGAGGAGACAGAGGTCTGACTTATCCCTGGAGAGCAGATTCCCATCTGAGCAGGCTCGGAGTCTCCACAGTGCCCGTTGCCATGGCAAACAGCCATTTACAGACAAGCAGATCATAACAGAACCCCTGCCCCATTGGTTACCCTGTGACCCAGCACAGTAAATAGGTTATGCTTTGAAGATGCCACGTCTCTAACCCAGGTCCGAGCTCCATGTTTGACTTCCCCTTTGATGGGTTCCTCCCTTGCTCCTGCTTTGTACTTGGAAAAAGTTTTCTCTTCACCTGCTGTCCTGGGGGATGGTAGTGTGATGTTCAGATGCTCACAGCCTTAGGAAAGAGCCTTACTCTATGCTGATGAGCCTGAAGCCCGGAATTTGAGCTGTCACTGAAGGCCAGTCCTGAGCTAGTTTTCCTTTTGGGCCTCGCATGTCCCCTCATCACTCAGGAGCAACTTACTGTTCACTGACTAAGGCCAGTTATTTTTTTGCTGGGCCAACCAGAATGTCTCCCTCTTTTGGGCTCCTGGGTGAATGTGCTTGAGTGCTCAGTCGCTTCAACCATGTCCTACTCTTTGTGACCCTATGGACTGTAGCCCTCCAGGCTCCTCTGTCCATGGGATTCTCCAGGCAAGAATACTGGAATGGGTTGCCTTGCCCTCCAGGGATCTTCCGGACCTAGGGATTGAACCAGTGTCTCCTGTGTCTCCTGCATTGGAGGTGGATTCTTTACCACTGAACCACCAGGGAAGCCCTTCCTGAGTGGATAGTATGAGGTTCGGTATGTCAAGGGTTTAGCACAGGGCCCCGCCCCAGGGAGGGGCAAAATGCATGCTTTTCCCCATTTATTATCCTTATTTTCTCCCCAGCAACCCCCTCACCCCACCATCCCCTATTCTCTCTTCTGCTCTTTCCCTCAAAAATACTCCAAAAACTTGAAAGAGAGCCTAGAGGGCTTCCTGGAGGTGGTGTTCCTATAACCAAAGCAAATTGTATGTATTTTCCAATAAAACGATGGCCCCTATTTCTAGAGTATCTACTATATGCCATGCACAGGCTATCTGCTTCTCACTTGGTTCTTATTGCAATCCTTTAAGGTTTTATTATCTCTATTTTTTCGATGAGAAAATTCAGATGAGACTCAGAGAAATTAGTGCTTACTCAAGATCACACAGGTTATTTGAACCTGAGAAGTCTCATTCCAGAGCATGGGCATTTAACCCACATGCAATACTTTTTTGGTGTCCTATTTGTGTTTGTATTTGCTTTGTGCCTCTTCCCAGTTGCCCTTCATACCCCACTTCCTGGTTCCTCTGAGTAGCAGCGCTTGCTTTTCTGAGGATCCAGGTCACTTCTTGCCTCTGCTCTCTTTCGGCTCCTCTCTGCCCTCAGTAAGGCAATGGTCACTTGTCCAGGCACTGGACCACACCTTCCAGTCCACTCAATGAATATGGAAAGAGAAGGGAAAGAAAGGAGACAAACTCAAGTGTGAGAGCCATTGGGGCCACAGCCATGTGGCTGACAGGCTCAGGGGAAGAGAGAAGGCCCCAGCACCAGGAAGGATGGGGTGGGTATGGTCCTGGCAAGGCCAGCTGTCCAGGGTCCAAAAGCAAGCTCTGGGAATCAAGCTACAGCCTCTAAGGAATGGCTGGAACAACTCAAGCAGAGTGTTAGGTCCCCAACTCAGCAGATTAAGGGAAGTGAGAGCGGGACATATGGTCTCTAGGGCAACAGAGTGCTGGGTAGGGAAACTGAACCAGGAATCTTGTCCTCCATGCTGGGTCAACTCATGGGGCCCCATTCAGGCTTCTGATTCCCAGGGTAACCTGGCTATACAAGCCTTAGAGCCATGGGCAATAGAACTTTCCCCCAGCCCCAGGGGCTGACATTACTGCCAAGACACTTGCTGTCCGTCAGGACGGTCTCAGACCTGGGCAGTGCTGAGTCTGCACTCTGTGAGCACAAGCATTCTCTTTTTGGACAGCAGGGAGGAAAAACTGGGTGAGAAGAGATGAAGATGGCACCTCTCAGCAACCTTCTCTCCCATCACAGGACCCTGGCTGCACAGAGCTGCCCTTCCCCAGCCCCCCATCCAGAGCCTCCAGGCCCCCAAAACCTGCTGCTCAAGGACACTTCAGGATGGTATCACCTAGGGCTTTGGAGGGAAGAACCTGATAACTTGATTCTAGGACTTCAAAATGTCAATGATGACTTGCTTTTTTTTTTTTTTTTTTTTTTTAAAGGGTCTAAGAACCTCAGAGATGCCCTCCTTGGTGTGATATGTGTGGCAGGGGTGGTGATGACTAAGCTAGGGGTTGCTGTACACACTCTGATTCCTTCTTGGGAGTGCTTGTCTCCTAGTTTTGGCCTGCGGTGAATTCCTACACTGTTACATGTCCCTTCCAGATTGAGGCTGGCTGCAGGACAATGCCTTGGGAAGAGACGAGGGAGGGCCTGCTTCAGGGCTCTTTGCTGTCTGGCTCCCATGGGTGATGTTCATTATCCTTAAACCCACGGTGCTGGGGGTCAGCCACACTGGCCTCTGCCCACAGCTGTGAACACCTATCTCCGCTCCACCAGCTTCATTCCACCTGATAACCGCTGCTGCCTGCACAGGAAGATGGATGGCTGCTGTCATCCAGGCTGGTGTACGACTTAGAGGCGCAGACTGGCTGTGACAAGGGCAAAGAGGGCCGATGCAGATGGGCTGGGGCTAGTACGGTGCTCTAGGGAGGACAGATGCCCCAGGCCCGCCCAGCCGTCTGGTGGAATGCAGTTGCCTCCTTGTCTTTTCCTCTTCACCTTGTGTCTAGAAGCCTCTCCCCTTGGGACACCCAGGCTGGTGGGCTGTCCTGCAGCTCCCCTGCTCCTCCACTCTTTGCCCCCCATGGGTGTGAGGGGAGGCTCCTCAGTCTCCGATGACCTGTGTGCTGGCTCTGTCATCTGTCTTTGGCCTGATGCCATCATGACGATTTCCACCCTGGTTGTTGCCAGGGGAGAAAGAGGAGGAGGGGAAGGAGGAGGTGGGGTCATTGACTCCGGGGGTCACTCCCTCCCACTGAGCCGTGGAACTAGAGTGACCATCCACTCCAACTAGCCTAGGGCCAAGGCGATTCCTGAGAGCAGAGACTTTGAGCTAAAAGTCCCTGGGACTGAGAAAGTCCCTGGCAAGCTGGGACGAGTTGGTCACCCAACATGGAAAGCCAGGACTGGATGGGGCTGGAGTTAGTGCCTTGCTGTCCCGGAAGAACAGAGTCTGCCTCCTCTGCACCCCCTGAGACTCCACAGGAACGCGGCCATGTGGCTGTGTGAACCCAGGTGTGGCTCCTTGGGGATGAGGTCTTCATTTGCCTCTGTACTCCCTCTGGTGAATGTTCCCAGAACTGGTGTGCTTGGAAACCTTGGCAATGCCCTGAGAAGGAGACGGTCCCATGTCACTGGCACCACCCCACCCCGTGGATGGGGGCCCAGAGCCTGTCCCTGAGAGCTGAAGGTCCAAACCAGAGAAGCAGAGGCATTGTCAAGTCCAAGGGTGGGGGGCCTTCCCTAGCAGTCCAGTGGTTGGGACTTCGCCTTCCTGTGCAGGGGGTGCCGGTTTGATCCCTGGTCAGGGAGCTAAGACCCCACGTGCCTTGTGGACAAAAAATCAAAACATAAAACTGAAGCAATATTGTAACAGATTCAATAAAGACTTTAAAAATGGTCCACATTAAAAAAAAAAAAAGAGTCCAAGGATAGGGTACGAAGTGAAGAGATCAAGGACTTTTAAGAGCATGAGACAAAGCCAAGCCAGGAATTGAGATGATCCAGAAGGAAAACCCGGAAAGGCAATGGCACCCCACTCCAATATTCTTGCCTGGAAAATCCCATGGACGGAGGAGCCTGGTAGGCTGCAGTCCATGGGATCGCTAAGAGTCGGACAGGACTGAGCAACTTCACTTTCACTTTTCACTTTCATGCATTGGAGGACGAAATGGCAACCCACTCCAGTCTTCTTGCCTGGAGAATCCCAGGGACGGGGGAACCTGGTGAGCTGCCGTATATGGGGTCGCACAGAGTCGGACACGACTGAAGCGACTTAGCAGCAGCAGCAGCAGCAGAAGGAAAACCGCTGAGTTGACTGTGTGGACCGCGAGAGGGTGGGACAAGAATAGGCAGGCAGACAGCCCTGACCAGCCATCACAAGTCACCCCTTCACTTGATGAGACTTGTGAGGGCACACGGTCCAACAGACAATGGAGGATGTTGGCTGTGCGCCAAACCCCGTGCCTGACAGTGCGTGGGACGCAGAAGTGAATTCCATGGATGCAAGCTTCACGAAGCAGAGACTGCCTATCTTTTACATTCCTAATTTTCCGAGCATCAAACAATATTAACTAACCCTTATTTAGTGCTTAATTTGCACTAGGCATTGTTCTAAGACATTTTAAAAACGGCTTTAGTGAAAATTATATTTCACATACCATACAATTCACCAGTTTCAAGTATACAATCCAATGGCTTTTAGTGTATTCACAGAGCTGTGCAACCATTACCACCATCAACTTTAGAACATTTTCGTTACCGTAAAAGGAAACCCTGTACCCGCCCATCATTCTCCCTTCCCCCTGCCCAGGTGACTACTAACCTACTTTCTGCCTCTTTAGATTTCCCTGTTCTGGACATTTCATAAAAAGGGAATCATACAATATGTGGTCCTCTGTTATTGGCTTCTTTCACTTAGCATAATATTCTCAAGGCTCATCCTTATTATATTGTTTGTACTTCATTTCTTTTTATCGCTGGATAATCATCTACAGTATGGATGTGCCACCTCTTATTTATCCATTCATAAGATGGACATTTAGGTTGCTTCTGCTTTGGGGCTGTTACACACATTTGTGTACAACATCCATGTGGATACATGTTCTCATTTGTCCTCAGAAATTTATACATATGTCATTTAAACCTTAAAACCCTGTGAGGTAAGTAACATTATCATCCTAAGGCTCAGAGAAGTCAGTTAACTTGCCCAAGATCACAGAGCTTGTAGGTAGTAGTAGAGCTGAAACAGAAACCATGAAGTGTTGCTCAAACTGTGTGCCCAGAACACTCAGCTCTATTATCTGGAAGAATGCCTGGCACATTCAATAAGTATTTATGGGATGAGTAGCTGAATTAGACAGGGGCCCTGCTCTCCAGAGACTCATAATATGGCTACCTTCTTACAGACAGCTTCTCTCTAATTAATCTCTGCAATACTCTTGGGGTTGGAGACGGGGAGAGGAGAAGCTTGGCTGGAATCAGCTATTAAAAAGCTGAATGTGGTTAATGCCAATTGCTTTCAGCCAGGGCTGAGGCTGCAGGTTCCTAAGGGAGAGAAGAGCAGGCATCGGGGCCTGAAATTTCTGAGGTTACAGAAAACTTCCTCTTTATTTTATTTATTTTTTAATTTAATTTTATTGTAACTTTACAATATTGTATTGGTTTTGCCATATATCAAAATGAATCTGCCACAAGTATACATGTGTTCCCCATCCTGAACCCTCCTCCCTCCTCCCTCCCCATACCATCCCTCTGGGTCATCCCAGTGCACCAGCCCCAGGCATCCGGTATCAGGCATCGAACCTGGACTGGCGTTCGTTTCATATATGATATTATACATATTTCAATGCCATTCTCCCAAATCATCCCACCCTCTCCCTCACCCAGAGTCCAAAAGACTGTTCTATACATCAGTGTCTCTTTTGCTGTCTCTTAAACAGGGTTATTGTTACCATCTTTCTAAATTCCATATATATGCGTTAGTATACTGTATTTGTGTTTTTCTTTCTGGCTTACTTCACTCTGTATAATAGGCTCCAGTTTCATCCACCTCATTAGAACTGATTCAAATGTATTCTTTTTAATGGCTGAGTAATACTCCATTGTGTATATGTACCACAGTTGGTGATGGACAGGGAGGCCTGGCGTGCTGCGATTCATGGGGTCGCAAAGAGGTGGACACGACTGAGCAACTGATCTGACATCTGACCACAGCTTTCTTATCCATTCATCTGCTGATGGACATCTAGGTTGCTTCCATGTCCTGGCTATTATAAACAGTGCTGCGATGAACACTGGGGTACACGTGTCTCTTTCAATTCTGGTTTTCTCAGTGTGTATGCCCAGCAGTGGGATTGATGGATCATAAGGCAGTTCTATTCCCAGTTTTTTGAGGAATATCCATACTGTTCTCCATAGTGGCTGCACGAGTTTGCATTCCCACCAACAGTGTAAGAGGTTCCCTTTTCTCCACACCCCCTCCAGCATTTATTGCTTGTACACTTTTGGATCACAGCCATTCTGACTGGCGTGAAATGGTACCTCATAGTGGTTTTGATTTGCATTTCTCTGATAATGAGTGATGTTGAGCATCTTTTCATGTGTTTGTTAGCCATCTGTATGTCTTCTTTGGAGAAATGTCTATTTAATTCTTTGGCCCATTTTTTGATTGGGTCATTTATTTTTCTGGAATTGAGCTGTAGGAGTTGTTTATATATTTTTGAGATTAGTTGTTTGTCTGTTGCTTCATTTGCTATTATTTTCTCCCATTCTGAAGGCTGTCTTTTCACCTTGCTTATAGTTTAGTTTCCTTTGTTGTGCAGAAGCTTTTTAAGTTTATTTAATTAGGTCCCATTTGTTTATTTTTTATTTTATTTCCAATATTCTGGGAGGTGGGTCATAGAGGATCCTGCTGTGATGTATGTCAGATAGTGTTTTGCCTATGTTTTCCTCTAGGAGTTTTATAGTTTCTGGTCTTACATTTAGATCTTTAATCCATTTTGAGTTTATTTTTGTGTATGGTGTTAAAAAGTACTCTAGTTTCATTCTTTTACAAGTGTTTGACCAGTTTTCCCAGCACCACTTGTTAAAGAGATTGTCTTTAATCCATTGTATATTCTTGCCTCCTTTGTCACAGATAAGGTGTCCAGATGTGCGTGGATTTATCTCTGGGCTTTCTATTTTGTTCCATTGATCTATATTTCTGTCTTTGTGCCAGTACCAAACTGTCTTGATGACTGTGGCTTTGTAGTAGAGCCTGAAGTCAGGCAGGTTGATTCCTCCAGTTCCATTCTTCTTTCTCAAGATAGCTTTGGCTATTCGAGGTTTTTTGTATTTCCATACAAATTGAGAAATTATTTGTTCTAGCTCTGTGAAGAATACCATTGGTAGCTTGATGGGGATTGCATTGAATCTATAAATTGCTTTGGGTAGTATACTCATTTTCACTATATTGATTCTGCCAATCCATGAACATGGTATATTTCTCCACCTATTAGTGTCCTCTTTGATTTCTTTCACCAGTGTTTTATAGTTTTCTATATATAGGTCTTTAGTTTCTTTAGGTAGATATATTCCTAAGTATTTTATTCTTTTCATTGCAATGGTGAATGGAATTGTTTCCTTAATTTCTATTTTCTCATTATTAGTGTACAGCAATGCAAGGGATTTCTGTGTGTTGATTTTATATCCTGCAACTTTACTGTATTCATTGATTAGTTCTAGTAATTTTCTGGTGGAATCTTTAGGGTTTTCTATGTAGAGGATCATGTTATCTGCAAACAGTGAGAGTTTTACTTCTTCTTTTCCAATTTGGATTCCTTTATTTCCTTTTCTGCTCTGATTGCTGTGGCCAAAACTTCCAAAGCTATGTTGAATAGTAATGGTGAAAGTGGGCATCCTTGTCTTGTTCCTGACTTTAGAGGAAATGCTTTCAATTTTTCACCGTTGAGGATAATGTTTGCTGTGGATTTGTCATATATAGCTTTTATTATGTTGAGGTATGTTCCTTCTATTCCTGCTTTCTGGAGAGTTTTTATCATAAATGGATGTTGAATTTTGTTGAAGGCTTTCTCTGCATCTATTGATATAATCATATGGTTTTTATTTTTCAATTTGTTAATGTGGTGTATTACGTTGATTGATTTGCGGATATTGAAGAATCCTTGCATTCCTGGGATAAAACCCATTTGGTCATGGTGTATGATCTTTTTAATGTGTTTTTGGATTCTGATTGCTAGAATTTTGTTAAGGATTTTTGCATCTATGTTCATCAGTGATATTGGCCTGTAGTTTTCTTTTTTTGTGGCATCTTTGTCAGGTTTTGGTATTAGGATGATGGTGACCTCATAGAATGAGTTTGGAAGTTTACCTTCCTCTGCAATTTTCTGGAACAGTTTGAGTAGGATAGGTGTTAGCTCTTCTCTAAATTTTTGGTAGAATTCAGCTGTGAAGCCGTCTGGACCTGGGCTTTTGTTTGTTGAAAGATTTCTGATTATAGTTTCAATTTCCGTGCTTGTGATGGGTCTGTTAAGAACAAATCACAGAATAAATCAAAAAAGAAATCAAAATTTGCATAGAAATGAGTAAAAATGAAAACACAACAACCCAAAACCTGTGGGACACTGTAAAAGCAGTCCTAAGGGGAAAGTTCATAGCAATACAGGCATACCTCAAGAAACAAGAAAAAAGTCAAATAAGTAACCTAACTCTACACCTAAAGCAACTAGAAAAGGAAGAAATGAAGACCCCCAGGGTTAGTAGAAGGAAAGAAATCTTAAAAATTAGGGCAGAAATAAATGCAAAAGAAACAAAAGAGACCATAGCAAAAATCAACAAAGCCAAAAGCTGGTTCTTTGAAAGGATAAATAAAACTGACAAACCATCAGCCAGACTCATCAAGAAACAAAGGGAGAAAAATCAATTCAATAAAATTAGAAATGAATATGGAGAGATCACAACAGACAACACAGAAATACAAAGGATCATAAGAGACTACTATCAGCAATTATATGGCAATAAAATGGACAACGTGGAAGAAATGGACAAATTCTTAGAAAAGTACAACTTTCCAAAACTGGATCAGGAAGAAATAGAAAATCTTAACAGACCCATCACAAGCATGGAAATTGAAACTGTAATCAGAAAGCTTCCTCTTTAGAGCAGCAGACAGGAAATCTGCTTTTTTTTGATTTTTTTTTTTTTCCAAGTGAGGGATGTTGAAGTTCATTTGTGTGCCTGGTAACCTCTCTGCCTAAACCTTGGACTGCCTGTTCCATATCATCTGTTACTGGATGACCAGGAGAGCTGATGCTGGGGTGGGCGGCTGAGCCGAATACTTCTAGAGCAGCAACGGCAGGGGTCCAAAGTCAGAGAGTCAGAAATCCTCATCTCAGCTCCTGGCGAGCAGGGAGACAAAGACCCCAGCCAATCACGTCCCCCAGAGCCCCATCCTGCTGCGCTGCTTCATCCTCTACAAAACCAGCCTGGAGGACCTTGCTCAGCAAGCTCCTGCCTGCTCTTTGTACCAGCACCCACTCCACAGGCATGCTGATGTTTCTGGGTGGTGACTCTGACTCTTACAAACCAGGCAGTTATCAATATGAATCTTAAATTGTTTTTAACTGAAATATAATTGATGTACAATGTTGTATTAGTTGCAGATTGACAGCAGATTGAGTTTTTTATATATATACACATATATGGTTTCAGTGTGTCTGCTCTCTGATGCCCTCTTGCAACACCTACCGTCTTACTTGGGTTTCTCTTACCTTGGGCGTGGGGTATCTCTTCACGGCTGCTCCAGCAAAGCACAGCCAATGCGCCTTACCTTGGACGAGGGGCATCTCCTCACTGCCGCCCTTCCTGACCTTCAACGAGGAATAGGTCCTCTAGGCCCTCCTGTGCCCGTGCAGCCATGGCGTGGGGTTGGTCCTCCCGTGCACCGCCCCTGGCCGCGGGTGTGGGGTTGCTCCTCCCGGCCTTTCCTGCGCCATCGCAGTCTGGCACTCTAGGCCATTGCCCCTGACCTCGGACGTGGGGTAGCTCCTCTCAGCCGTTCCTGCGCCATCGCAGTCTGGCACTCTAGGCCATTGCCCCTGACCTCGGATGTGGGGTAGCTCCTCTCGGCTGCGCTTTAGGGCGCCCGCCGCAGCCGCCCACGCTTTTTTTTGCGCTTAAAATTTTCTGCACTTAAAATTCTCCAAGCCAGGCTTCAGCAGTATGTGAACCGTGAACTTCCTGATGTTCAAGCTGGTTTTAGAAAAGGCAGAGGAACCAGAGATCAAATTGCCAACATCCGTTGGATCATCGAAAAAGCAAGAGTTTCAGAAAAACATCTATTTCTGCTTTATTGACTATGCCAAAGCCTTGACTGTGTGGATCACAATAAACTGGAAAATTCTGAAAGAGATGGGAATATCAGACCACCTGATCTGCCTCTTGAGAAATCTGTATGCAGGTCAGGAAGCAACAGTTAGAACTGGACATGGAACAACAGATTGGTTCCAAATAGCAAAAGGAGTACTTCAAGGCTGTATATTGTCACCCTGTTTATTTAACTTATATGCAGAGTACATCATGAGAAATGCTGGACTGGAAGAAAAACAAGCTGGAATCAAGATTGCTGGGAGAAATATCAATAACCTCAGATATGCAAATGACACCACCCTTATGGCAGAATGTGAAGAGGAACTAAAAAGCCTCTTGATGAAGGTGAAAGTGGAGAGTGACAAAGTTGGCTTAAAGCTCAACATTCAGAAAACGAAGATCATGGCATCTGGTCCCATCACTTCATGGGAAATAGATGGGGAAACAGTGGAAACAGTGTCAGACTTTGTTTTTCTGGGCTCCAAAATCACTGCAGATGGTGACTGCAGCCATGAAATTAAAAGACGCTTACTCCTTGGAAGGAAAGTTATGACCAACCTAGATAGCATATTCAAAAGCAGAGACATTACTTTGCCAACAAAGGTTCGTCTAGTCAAGGCTATGGTTTTTGCAGTGGTCATGTATGGATGTGAGAGTTGGACTGTGAAGAAGGCTGAGCACCGAAGAATTGATGCTTTTGAACTGTGGTGTTGGAGAAGACTCTTGAGAGTCCCTTGAACTGCAAGGAGATCCAACCAGTCCATTCTAAAGGAGATCAGCCCTGGGATTTCTTTGGAAGGAATGATGCTAAAGCTGAAACTCCAGTACTTTGGCCACCTCATGCGAAGAGTTGACTCATTGGAGAAGACTCTGATGCTGGGAGGGATTGGGGGCAAGAGGAGAAGGGGACGACAGAGGATGAGATGGCTGGGTGGCATCACTGATTCAATGGACATGAGTCTGAGTGACCTCCAGGAGTTGGTGATGGACAGGGAGGCCTGGTGTGCTGCAATGCATGGGGTCACAAAGAGTTGGACATGACTGAGCGACTGATCTGATCTGATCTGATACACATATATAATATTCTTTTTTTAGATTCTTTTCCATTATAGTTTATTACAAGATATTGAATATAGTTTCTTGTGCTACACAGTAGAACCTAGTTGTTTATTTTATATATTGCAGTGTTGTTGTTGTTCAGTCGCTAAGTCTCAAAAGAAAATGCTATAAATATTTAACAGGAATTTTAAGATATTTTTAACTTCTCAGAATCAGGGCCACTACTAGCCAATGTGATACCCTGTGCAAATCAGAAATAGGGACACCTTTTTTTTTTTTTTCTGGATAGATGCAACCCTGCACTAAGGCAGATCACTGGATTTTAGTCCTTGTTTACCCCCTTAGTCAGGTGCCCTTGTACAGTGCACAACCTGCCCAACCTTACAGTGCCATTTGGGATGAAACAACTACTTAAAATGTGTAAGTCCTTTGCTCCTCTTCTCTACAATTACGTTCATATGTATTTTTATATTTATAAAAGCAGAAGACTATATACACTACTTCCCATTCATTTACTCTTTAAGTTAGACAAGTCTCATATTCTAGATATCCTTAGGCAAGTTGAGAAAGCTAGGCCATGAAACTCTGAAAATTGCCTGAAGGGTGATGCTCTACTTCTAAGATCAGGATTCATGTTCCCTTCCTCCAGCAAGTCTCCTACTCCTTTAGTGCAGGGACCACTCTCCGTCTTGTTTTCTAGTTATTTCTTCTTCCTTCTACTAGATTGTCAACTCTCTGAAGACAAGGGCCATTTGCAAACAGCAGGGAGACCTGACGGAGTTTACTGGTCGTCTTTTGATAGAAAATGAACAGAATTGCTTGAATCATTGTTGATGCCATGCAAAAGACTTGATCCATTTTCTTCAGGGACTTGCATCTGTGAACTCTTGTAGCCTTTTGGGTATGAGCACCTCTTCACAGAACAATTTACTTCCATTTTTTCTTCCTTCCAGCAGCTGATGGGAAAAACTTTGCTGACACCAACATGGCTTGTGGATGGCTGAAGATCGTTAAATAGCAGATCTCACTTAGGATCGAGTCATGCCTTCTCTAAAGGATTGCATTCAGGAGCTGGTAGATTCCAGCAGTTTCTCTGATGGGGGCTCTGTGTGTTTTCTTTAGTAGATTCCTTATCAGCTGTGCTAAGAAGCCGGGGTTAAGCTTTGGTTTGAACCAAATGAGAGAAAAGGTCAGGTGTGGGGAAAAGAAATAGAGCCCGCCGTGGCAGTCAATGTTACAGGCATCTGGGTGTCGGCACAAACAGTGGGATGTTATGGGCACGTCTTCTTAATTAAGGAATAGTTTTGGGATCTACTTAGGAAAGCTGTGAGACCCGGCTCAGTGTGCCACACAACCAAGCCTCATCAGCCCAGATACCTCCCCACAGACAAGAGAGCTGAATATTTCCCCAGTGTTGGAAACCTGATAATTGCCTTTTGCTGGAAAAGCAATGACTGTTTCTGCACACTCTCCCAATTTCCTGAAAACTTTGATTGTTTCTAGGACATTCTGGGATGAGTAAAAACCCAAGGCGGCTCCTTCTAAGCTATATTTTATACCACAGGCCCTGAGGTCATGTGTTTCCTCTTCTCCCGCAGTAGAACACTGCTCATTTTGGCTTAATGCCTTTGCTTTAGACATTGTCCATCTCATCCCCACTTCCTCCCTTCTGAGAGTCAGGAAAAAAGGATACCTCTTCAGGAAATGGAGTGCTGGCTCTTGGGATGAGGAAACAAATTCATGATGCACAGATCAATTTCACATGGTTTTCAGATGAGGATTGCTTTGAAAAGTGAATCTCTCATTAAACTCCACCAGGAGGATTGTGTTCCATACTGTCCTTCTCAGCAGCCTTCTAGATCTCACTGGGCCAGGAACATCCCCTCTTGGGCCTCATCTTCCTCTTTTCTAAAACAAGCAGGAACTCAGCGTCTTACACAGCTGGGCTAGTCAAGTGTGGTTCTGGGGCCAGCAGTATCTGCAACACTTGTGAGAATGCACAGAAATTGCAGGCACCGCCCCAGAGCTGCTGCATCAGAGTCCGTGTTTTGACAGGATCCCCAAGTGATTTGCTGCACAATGAAGGTTGAGAAGAACTCTCTGAAGCCCCTTTTAGCTATAAAGCTTTATGATTCTGTAGAAAGGTATCCAGTAACAACAGCCAAAACATACTGAGCCTTTATTCTGTGCCAGGCCTCTCCCATGAGCTCAGCTCTTTGCTGGCACTGGCTGGAGGCAGGGGCAAACAACATTTGTATTTTACAGGAGAGAAAGCTGAGACGTGGCTCAGAAAAGCTGGGCTCCTCTACTGAGGTGTCCTGGCTAACTGGGGACAATGAAGTGAAAGTGTTGGTTGCTAAGTTGTGTCCAACTCTTTTGTGACCCCATGGACTGTAACCCACCAGGCTCCTTGGTCCATGGGATTCTCCAGGCAAGAATACCAGGGTGGGTTGCCATTTCCTTCTTCAGGGGATGTTCCCAACCGAGGAATCGAATCCGAGTCTCCTGCACCAGCAGATGGATTCTTTACCACCTGAGCCCCAACTGGGTGCAGAGGTGAATCTAAAATCAAGAAGTCTGACTTCACCCCTTGTGCAGCATTGTCTCAAAGATCCAGGCAGACCTTCAGAGAGGATTTGATGTTTGAATTTTGCATTGCCAGATGCCAAGAGTTTACCAGGCAGTGAGTGGGAGAGAGATGTTCCCAGGAACGATAAGAGCGAGGGCAGTGAGTGGCCCCGCGGCAGAAGAAAGTTTGCAAGTCCAGAGAATAGCCTGAAGTTTTGTTTTAACAAAATGAATGATAATTTGGCATGAGCTGGTTTCTGCTGAGCACAGCATGGGAAGAGGGGAAGATAGTCAAGTTACCCAAATTAGCAGCAAGTTTAGATAAAATCTAATGAGATTTTAATATGTTTTCAAAAAAGTGTCATCTACTGCAATGGGATGTATCATAGTGAGCAGATGTATCACATACTTATTGTGCTGGAGCAAGAACATTCTTGTGGACTGAATCTGCTTTTTATAATGTATCTGCTACTACTTAAAGAGGTCAACTTCACCCTGGTCAAGGAAGGGTAATAGGCCATGGGAGTCTTTCTTTGGAAGGAGGGACCATCATTAAGAAAACTTGTGCTTGTTGAAATTCTTCCTGCACTTACCTGTCAGCCCAAAGCAGCACAGACTCATGTAGTGAGGTCAGAAGTCCTTTCATAGCATATTGTAGTCATGGTGACACCACTTAAAGTCAAATTTTGGAGGCATCAACTGAAGCAAATGACATCTATATGACCAAGTTCTGACTAGTCAAAGCTATGGTTTTTGCAGTAGTCATGTACAAATGTGAGAGTTGTACCATAATGAAGGCTGAGCACCCAAGAATTGATGTTTCTGAATTGTGGTGTTGCAGAAGACTCTTGAGAGTCCCTTGGACTGTAAGGAAATAAAACCAGTCATTCCTAAAGGAAATCAACCCTGAATATTCACAGGAAGGACTGTTGCTGAAGCTGAAGCTCTAATACTTTGGCCACCTGATGTGAAGAACTGACTCATTGGAAAAGATTGTGATTCTGGGAAGGATCGAGGGCAAGAGAAGGGGATAATAGAGGATGAGATGATTGGATGGCATCACTGACTTATTGGACATGAGTTTGAGAAAATTCAGGGAGATAGTGAAGGACATGGAAGCTTGGTGCGCTGCAGTCCATACAGTGGCAAAGAGGTGGACACAGCTGAATGATTCAACAACAACAACAAATTGGAACAAACATGTTAAGCCCATCTTTAAAGATTTTGAGAGGCCTTGCCCCACTTTTTATCAAGTGATTCTCACTTGATGAAAACATAAGAAAGAAAAGAAAACCAACACATCCCCTTCTTTAAATGGGATTTTCCTTTTCTGAGGAAACATCTGAATCAGGAAGGGTTGAGCTGTAAGGAATAGAAACTTAAGAAAACAGGGCCTAAATAGCAAGGGCACGTAACAAATAGCCCTGAGTTAGGGCAGCGCCAAAGGCTCGCTGTGGGACGGCGACGCAATGAGTCTGGGACGCAGCCTGTTCTCTTCTGGACGCAGTGAGTCTGGACACAATCTGCTCTCTTCAAACTGTTGGTTTGCCCTGTTGTCGGCTTCCCTCATGCTCCCAAGATGGCTGCAGCAGTTAAAAAATGAAGCATCATCTCATGAATTCCTTATAAGGAGGAGAGAGGCCATTTCAGAAAACCCCTAGCAGCCTTCTCACACTTCACTGGCCATAACTGGTATAGATTTGCAGTCACCTGCAAACGACAATTGACTTGGATGAATGGACATTTGCTCCTTGAGGTTGAACAGAACACCTTCTCTGGGCTCTTGTCTGGGCATAGGGTGACCTGAAAATAAAATCAAGACTCTAACAGAAGGAAAGAATGGCAGGGGAACATGAAATTGGGTAGACAACCATTAGAATTTGCTATTAACAATCGTATATTCATGGTAATGAAAAATCCCTTGAAATTCTGAAATCAAGGGGTGGAAAGTCAACTATTGGTATGAAACTGTTGAGTAACAATCACAAAATTTTAGAGGAACGGAAAAATAACTATTTAACTCATTGGTCAGCTGGCAGTTGTCTAATCTAAACTCTTTGGCTGGAGTGGTTTAGCTCCACCTGACACTCACCCTCTTCTCACCCTGCATAAGAAGCAGGGTCCTTCTTATGAAGGTGGCAGAGGTATAAGAGCCCCAGGCTCAGAGGCCAAGCCTGATTCAAGCCTCTGCTTGCATCATATCTGCTAACATATCATTGGCCAAAGCAGGGCACACGACCAAATTCAACCTCACAGGGCTCCACCCATTTAGTTGGGGGGGTGGGGGAGGTGGTGGTGGTGAGAGGAGGCTGTAGAGTAAAATGGCTCAGGGGCCTGATCTAGGGAAGAGGAACAATTGATGCAATCTCCCACAAGGGGAAATAAAAATGTTGTCAGAAAGAAAATGAAGGGCGGTGCTGACACTTGTTTTTAAACTGCATTTAAAGATACAAAGCCTTTCTTTAGAATGTAAAAGAATTTGGGGGTGTTCAGGTGAACATAAACATTAAGAATTTGTGTCTATAGATTGCAAAGGGTCTTAAAAAGCACATTTTTCTAGCTCTGAATAACACCACTCTCTGTGATTGTATCAACACCACATGTCAGGGTATGAGATCTGTTTCCATTGCCCTCTCTCTCTCTACAAAGCAATACCTGTGGTCTCTACTGTGGAAATAAATGAAGATGTGACTTAAATGAGAATAAACAAGCAATTGATTTAGAGCAGAAACTCAAAGCCAAGTAGGGGGCAGGAATGCTTTTCAGAGATTTCAGGTGTACCCTGACTGGAGCTTGTTGCCTGAGGAAGGTGGAGGCTGGTAACTGGAAACGGGGCATTTTGTGTGATTGGTCCTGAGTTGGAAGCAGGGACAAAAAGCGAGGTATGGACTGAGGCTGTGATTTGGATTTCTGGGCAGTTTGCTGCAGCGATTGTGTCACAGCTCTATGGTCACTTACAATCTGAACTTTGTCCATTTGTAAGTTTGGTCTCTTAGGACCCATCCAAGAAAGCCCCAACTCCTCAGCATGGTGTATAGAGCCCTTCACTCTCCAGACAACACTTCTGGCCCCCACTTCTGATGCCAGCAGTCCCCCACCCTTCCTCAGACACACACAGCTCCCACATCAGCAACTTGGCCCATCAAGACCTTCACTCCATGCTCCCAGAGCCCAGCATGTCTTCCTGAAGCCATGCCTTCCATGGGTTTATACTTGTCCATGGAGTCAGCTCAAGAGCCTTCCACCCCTGTGCCTTTTCTCAAACTTTTTCCCACCCCATTCAGCTCTTTCTCATATAGAATTGCTGAGGGGACGACAGAGGATGAGATGGCTGGATGGCATCACTGACTCGATGGATGCGAGTCTGAGTGACCTCCGGGAGCTGGTGATGGACAGGGAGGCCTGGCGTGCTGCGGTTCATGGGGTCACAAAGAGTCGGACACGACTGAGCGACTGATCTGATCTGATGTAGTCTGAATAATCTGAATGAAGATTTATTGGGATGGAGATGAATCTCATTGTGCAAAGGCCATCTGTTACCTGTCTCCTCCCCTACTTTGTGAATACCTTGAAGGAAAGCAGTGTGTGTACGCTCAGTCGTGTCCAGCTCTTTACTATCCCATGGACTGCAGCCCACCACGCTCCTCTGTCCATGGGATTTTCCAGGCAAGAATACTGGAACAGGTTGCCATTTCCTACTCCAGGAGATCTTCCCGACCCAGGGATTAAACCTGAGTCCCTTGCATCTCTTGCATTGGCAGGCAGATTCTTTACCACTGCACCACCTGGGAAGCCCCAAGGAAAGTCTTAGGCTTTATTTATGCCTACTATGGGAGAAGGCAATGGCAACCCACTCGAGTACTCTTGCCTGGAAAATCCCGTGGACGGAGGAGCCTGGTAGGCTGCAGTCCATGGGGTCGCTAAGAGTCGGACAGACTGAGCGACTTCACTCTCACTTTTCACTTTCATGCATTGGAGAAGGAAATGGCAACCCACTCCAGTGTTCTTGCCCAGAGAATCCCAGGGATGGGGAGCCTGATGGGCTGCTGTCTATGGGGTCGCACAGAGTCAGACATAACTGAAGCGACTTAGCAGCAGCAGCAGCATGCCTACTATGGGGTTTTGCAGAGACTAGGTTTTTTGGAAGAAAGGAAGGAAGAAGAGAGAGGGAAGGTCATAGGTAGGATTGACAGGTCAAGTGCAGGATACTCAGTTTTTGTTCCCAAATATTTCATCTTCAGTAGATTTTTAAATATGCATGAGAAATACACATACTAAAATACTAAAAACAAAAGACAAAACAAAACTGCTCATTGTCCATCCAAAATAGAAATTCAGCTGGGCACCTTGCATTTTTGTTTGCTAAATACAGCAACCCTGATCATAGGGCAAACGCCTAGTAAAACTTGAAAGTGGTTAGATTCTGAGGCTAAGAGGCAATGTCCCCAGTTCTTTCTTCCTTTCCTGGTTGGCCAGAGCTCTGCTCTGGGGCTGGCCAAGCTTTGGCACTATTGTGCCCACTGTAAAGCCCCAGTGGCTGGCTTCTTCCCTGGAAACCAGAAACCAGGCTGGTAGTTCTTGAGAGAATGCTTGGAGGAGGCCTAGAGGAGAAGAGACGCATGGGAATGGTAGTGGAAAGACGGGAGGAAGGAGTCTTAACAGTTCTCAAAGGACAAGCAATTGCTTTTCTAAGTCTCAGGCATTTCCTTCACATCAGAAGACATGAGTTAATCATGAACCACAGTGAGGAAGGAGTTCTTTGCTGGGGGAAGTTTTCTGGAGAGAAACCTTGTGTTCAGAGAAGCTCTGCAGGGAGAGACAGAAGGAGGGAGAGACAGAAGCCAGTCCACACTGTGCCCCGACTCCCTTCTAGTTTCCACTTCAATCATTACAATAGTGGGAAGGATGCGTGCGTCAGGTTGAATGGTGAGCCTTAGAACCTGCAAATGTGATCTTATTTGGAAATGGGGTCTTTGCAGATATGATTAAGGGCTTTGAGAGGAGGAGATTACCCTGAACCATCTATCTGGGCAGGCCCCGCATGAGTGCTTGCTCAGTTGCTCAGTCATGTCCAACTCTTTGCCACCCCATGGACTGTAGTACTCCAGACTCCTCTGTCCATGGGACTTTCTCAGCAAGAAAAGTGGAGCGGGTTGCCATTTCCTCCTCCAGGGGATCTTCCTAACCCAGGGATTAAATTCACGTCTACTGCGGCAGGCAGATTCTTTCTTTACCACTGAGCCACCTGGGAAGCCCCGGGTAGGCCCTACATTCAATGACAAATGTCATTTGTCATTGTAAAAGGACATTTACCAGGGAAGATAGACACACGAAGGAAACGGTAATGTGAACGGTAATCATACAGAAGGATGATGCAAGCCGAGGAATGCTGACAACACGAGAAGCTGGAGGAGTCAAGGAAGGATTCTCCCGGAGCCTCCAGAGGGATCAGGGCCCTGCCCACACTCTGGTTTCGGATTACAAGCCTCCAGAATTATAAGAGAATACGTTTCTCTTGCTTTAAGCCCCCAGTTTGGGTATAAGGCATTGTTTCAAATCTTAGTATCAAGTATAAAACTTCAAATTTGTCTTTATAAAGCAAATCAGTGGTCTCCAGGTGGGGTACTCAACACAAGTGGGTTGTGGGGAAAAAGTAAAACTTTGGAGTCCCCCCAGAGCCCCACAGTTATACTTTCCTAATCTTTGGAGGTTCAGATCAGGACTAGTAGCTTCCTTCAGTGGATATGTCAGGGCGTCTGATGTCACCCATAACATAGTTAGGCCCTTCAGGAGCTCCACAGTGAGGGGGTGATGGGGGTAACCTCACCTATGAATTACTTCCCAGGAGGATTTGGGATATTATGGTTGACATGTGCTTGGGTAAGTGATTTACAAATTACACAATCTAGTTTTCGCTAAACTAATCCCTACAAAATGGAGAAATGATTTGAATGGATTATTGTAGAGAGACTGAGAATTAAAGACAATACTAATAAAATAGTACAAGACTTAGTAAAAAACAAAAACATTAGCTGATGTGACTGGTATGAGCCCTGTATTGAACACGGTGAGGTGAAAACAAGATCAGACAAGAAGTCGTTCCCCTTGCCCCCCCAAATTAAAAATTATGAAGGAGATTATTTGAAAGATGGATTTACACCCACTGTTGTTGATGATGAAATTCACCCTTAGTGTATATTGTGCCTTGGAATATTAGTTATTAATAGTATAGAGTCATCAAAATTAACACTTCAAATATTACTTTTCACCTTTAACTCATCTGCCTAAATTTTCTATTTAATAGAATGTGTATACAATGTGTATATAAGCATGCACATATTGGAGATGCGAAATTAAAAAAATTAGGTATCGCTATTATGACCAACCTAGATAGCATATTCAAAAGCAGAGACATTACTTTGCCAACAAAGGTTCGTTTAGTCAAGGCTATGGTTTTTCCTGTGGTCATGTATGAATGTGAGAGTTGGACTGTGAAGAAGGCTGAGCGCCGAAGAATTGATGCTTTTGAACTGTGGTGTTGAAGAAGACTCTTGAGAGTCCCCTTGACTGCAAGGAGTTCCAACCAGTCCATTCTAAAGGAGATCAGCCCTGGGATTTCTTTGGAAGGAATGATGCTAAAGCTGAAACTCCAGTACTTTGGCTACCTCATGCGAAGAGTTGACTCATTGGAGAAGACTGATGCTGGGAGGGACTTGGGGCAGGAGGAGAAGGGGACGACAGAGGATGAGATGGCTGGATGGCATCACTGACTCGATGGACGTGAGTCTGGGTGAACTCCGGGAGTTGGTGATAGACAGGGAGGCCTGGTGTGCTGCGATTCACTGGGTCACAAAGAGTCGGACACGACTGAGCCACTGATCTGATCTGATGGACTGAATGGTGCCCCCAAATCATATGTTGACGCCCTAACCCCATGGTGCCTGAATTTGAAATTAGGCTTTTTAGAAGGTGATCAAAGGTTAAATGGGGCTTCCAAGGTGGCTCAGTGGCAAAGAATCTGCCTGTCAATACAAGAGATACAGGAGATGTGGGTTCAATCCCTGGATCAGGAAGATCCAGGAGAAGGGAATGGCAACCCACTCCAGTATTCTTGCCTGGAAAATTCCATGGACAGAGGAACCTGGTGGACCACAGTCCATGGGGTTGCAAAGTGTCAAACACGACTGAGTAACTGAGCACTCAAAGTTAAATGAGGTCATGAGGATGGAGTCCTAAACGAATAGGACTGGTGACCTTATAATGGCAGGAGGAGAGCAATCTCTCCATTTCTTACCATACACATACACACGGAGGAAAGGCCACGTGAGCCCACATCCAGAAGGTGGTCATCAGCAATCCAGGACAGGAGTTCTCAGCAGAAACTATTGTGATGGTACCCTGATCTCAGACTTCCAGCCTCCAGAAGGGTGAGCAGTACATTTCTGTCCTTTAAGCAGCCCAGTCTGTGGTATTCTGTTATGGCAGCCCCTGAGGGATATGTGATCAAAATACAGGGATATGTGATCAAATACAGAGATATGTGGTCAAAAACATTTGTGAATCACTGAAGTACGTAGTGTGTGGTTCCCTTATATTTCTTCTCTGATTCCTATCATCAGGTTCTTTCTCCTCTGGAAGGTGGAAATGGCTTATTGTGTTTGACTGTAGCAGTGACATTCCCATTTGTTCCCTCATTCCACGCTTTTGGGTGGTCCCCTCCCATACAGACTCTGGCCCTGACCATGTGACTTGCTTTGGCCAAGGGAGCGAAGCTAATGTGTCACAGGCAGAGGCTGAGAAAGTGCTGGTGAGTTGGAGCTTGCTTCCTCTCTTACCATGGGGCCCTCTGGCAGCTAGTGAACTAGCCCACCAGCAGCCTCCTGGAGGCTCCAAGACCAAGAGAAGTGTAGCTGCTGATCTCCCAGCTAAGGCCTGGGACCTGTGCATGGGGCTGACCCTGCCCACCCAGGTCTGACCAGGCTGGCCCAGACCAGAAGAACTGCCCAGAGAATCCACAGAGTCACGAGAAAGTAGAAACACTTATTGCTGGAAGTCACTGAATTTTGGAGCAGTTTGTTACCTGGCAGAAATTAAATGATACAGTGGGGTGGGTGGATCCTAGGGCCTTTTACTCAGCTTAGATGCTCTGCAGTCTAAAAATGGATGGTCCCAGATGAGATGCCTTTCAACTGTCCTTCCAGCTTTGTTATTTGTCTTTGCATTTCCTGAGCCTAGAACAGAGCCTCATGCATCTTAGATGCTCAGAAACATTTGTGAAATAAAGAAGATGGGTCAAAACAAACACATGTGGAAGATTTCCTAAAAGTGTTTACATGGATTGTTTTAGTTACTCCTTCCCCTCCAGGGATTACCATGCCCATTTTAAGATGCGGCAACCAAGGTGTAGGGAGGTTAAGTACCTTGCCCAAGAGCAGACACCTGGAAACAGCTGAGGAGGACTTGATCTCTCCGTTAGGTCTGCCTTCATAGTACCTGCTTAGGTTCCATGCAATCCCTCCAGTTTTGGACTGCCTATCTTTCTGTATTGCATGAAATTCGAAAGCCAGAAAGGGAATTTTCAGAATCCTTCTGTTGCTTCAATGGTCCTCACTGCAAACATCTGGCCCCTCCAGAGAACCAGGTTTCTCATGATGATGACAGCCACGGGCCTGGTGGGGTCCCGAATAATGGAACAGAGGTCACAACGGAGGCCGTTAGCAGTAAACGACACACAGCTTGGGAGCTGGCGGTTTCTGACGCCGCTACCTGGGAGGGGAGCCAGGGTGCCGCTCCAGCTTGGGCTTGATGAGAACTAATTGATGCCAGTTGCCGTCCCTGGGACCCAGGTGGTGCCCATTAGGCACGGGGACAAAGCCAGTTCATTGGTGGGTCTGTGCCAGGCAGGGTCTACAGCCAACAGCTTTCCCTGCTGGCAGTCTGTGTGAGGCCCTCTGTCTGTCCAGCCTCCCTCTTCCATCCTTGGATGGACAGAAACAGCACAGATCAGATTACCCTGATAGAGCTGTGCACAAGCTGCACGGGATGGGGACTGTCCTTGGGCTTTGTTCATGCCCCGTGTGAGGAGACTGAAATGTCTAGGTGAGGACTAAGAACAGTAGCTAGTGCATGTGTTCAGCGCTTTACATGAAGTATGTCTTGTAGCCCTCATCGAGGATTTCCTAGGTCCCAGGGCTCCTACACTCTGCTATTCTGTTACAGTAAACTGTTTACTGTGATTATTTTGTTTGCTTGTTTATTTGCTTTCTTTATCATCTCTTCCCTCACTGGACTTCGAGCCTCTTGTTTATTTCTCCCCTTGTTTATTGTCTATGGTATCTCCAGTTTAATGTCATGCAGATAGTGGAGGTTCAATAAAAATTTGTCAGATTAACTCTCCAAGACAGACTTTATTGTTCTTATTTAATAAAACAGAAGGGACCTGGTGGTCCAGTGGTTAAGAACTGCCTTCCAACACGGAGGACTCTGGTTCAATTCCTGATCAGGGAATTAAGATCCCACATTCCCCTGGGAAATTAAGCTTGCATGCCACAAATGGAGAGTCCACATCCTGCAACGAAAGATCCTGTGTGCTGCAATTAAGACCCAATGAAGCCAAAAATAAGTAAGTAAAATGTATTTTTTAAAAAACCCTCTAATAAAACAGAAAACTAAAACTCAGAAATGTTGGGTAAATTGTTCAAGGTTACTACACAGCTGAAGAAAGCATAGAAACCAAATTCTACCTTGGGTTTTACCGACTTTGTAACCTGTGAGATTTTCCTAAAGCGTGAGGCAGGCACCACCTGTGGCAGGAGAGAGAAGTAAAGTAGCACACAAATATGTTTAAAGAATATCAAGTCATGAGGCAGATGTCCTTTCCATTTGTCTTGCAATCCTGCAAGCAAGTAATTTTTCTAATAAAGTGAGGCCTCAAGCTTAGAGCCAGACTGTTAGCACGAGTTTTGGCTGTCAGAGGAAGTTTGAAAAAGATTGGTTGAACGTAGTAAGATATGCTTGTCTCATGTACATAGACCCAAATAGCCAAAGGCAGTTCTGTGATCGTGGGGTACCCAGACTCTGCTGCTCTGGCACCTGTATCACATGGTGTCTCCTTTATAGCCCATGATAGTTGCTGTAGCTCCAGCCATCATGTCCATCAGGTCCACCTTCTAGCCATCAGGAAAATAGGGAAGATCCTGCCCTTTCCTTTAAGAGCCACTTTCTAGAAGTCAGTTTATATTCCTTCAGCCACTGGAGAATTGAAGAAGGAAGGAAGGGGAGGGAGGAACCAAAATTTGTATTCCTATGGCTCTGTTGGGATCCTGACTTTTACAAGTTTCATGAATTTGTTGCACTTGGTACAGCCTCCAAATCTGGAAGCTTTGATCAGAAGATCAAGAAGTGCTTGATTGTTGGACAGGCTGTGAGTTGGGACTTGTCCTGTGGCTCTTGGCCCAAGATTGATGAGGACAAGGAGTCACCTGATTGGGCTGTGTGTGGGGGGTTCACCGGGGGCAGTTTCCTTTCCTATCCAAGGTGTGTGTGGAGGGGGGGAGCTGCTCCTTTGTGTTTTTACCCTCATTGTGTAACTAAGGGTTGCAAAGTATCCCTTGTGGGCCCTCGGGGCCCCTCCATCCCAATCAGATAATGCTTAGCCCTGAACATGCTGTTCTCCAGATGAGCCTCACCATGCAGGGGAGAAGAGGGCTGAAGAGAAGCCGCAGGGTAGGGCTGGTGCCTGTCTACCCATGTGTGCCCTGAACACCCATGTGTGAGTTTCTCAGGCGTCCAGGGGACACAGTGGGTGGTGGCTGCCTCCAGGCAAAAGGACGCCAGCAGCAAGAGGCCGTGGATGTAACTGCCAGTTTAGGCAGCTTAGGTGTGTGGTGGAGTGGAACAGGATCATTCACTCAGAGAACATCCGGAGGAACCCCCGCCTGCATCCTACAAGGCACTAGCGTTGAGAAGCTCCCCCAGGGAGAGTCAGGCAGGCCAGCAGCTCTGCTAACCTGGAGAGGACTGCAAAACACTGGCTACACCAGGAGACTTCCCGTTCCTTTCCCACGAATTGCTGACTCCCAGCCCCCAACCTCTGACAGCCTGAGGAAAGAGAGGGTTATCTCAAAGTCACACCAAGCTCCCCTCAATCCCAGTGGTGGGTGGAGGGAGGTGGGGGGAAGAGGTGGAAAGCAGACTGTCTGTCCCCTTTAAAGTCCCCAGAGCCCCACATCCACTCATGATGGGGCCAAGGGCTGACCTTGGAATCAGATATGAGATTAGAGTTCTAAACCAAACTGGGCTGAGTTTTGATACGGAAGGGGACCTGAAAACTTTGAAATCTGCCCCACATCTTGCTAAGGGATGGGAAAGGGAGATTCAGTAGAGGCTGGTTCATTCTCTTCTTCACGGTATGTGCTAGGCACTGCCATAGGCCTCAAGGGTGGGAGAGATGGATGATGAACAATAAACACACACTCCAGACTGGGTAGTGAAAAATGCTAGGAAGGATGAGGAAAGAGGTGGAGGGAGACAGTCACCCCTCTGAGGAGGGGATTTTGATCAGGGTTTGAATGAGGGAGGGAGGAACTCTAGTGACTGCAGGGGGATGACTGCTTTAGGCCGTGATTGGCATTTTCTCCCTATTTCCTACTGAAAGTGGCCTTACCAGCCTGATGGAGTCTCCCTAGGGTACTGAACCTGGCTGATTATTAGAATCTCAGATTCCTAAGCCCAACCCTGGGTGCTGGGGACCAGCCCCAGCTGATCCAGGGAGTTCAAGGTGTAGACGGTGTCAGTGAGGATCAGGGTACAATAGTTATAATTAGAGATATAAAGAATAATAGAACGAGGATAGCTCAGTAGGAAAATTCAGTGGAGAAAAGAGGCTGAGTAGCTTGGTTTACGCGGGGGACCAATAAAACTTCAAGACAAGAAGTTTGCACCACTTACGTAGGCCGCAGGCGTCTTTCTGTTCTCCTGAAGGAGAGGAGACACTGAGGCCTCCCCGGTCTGATCTTAGAAGCCCAGGCATAATTAGTAAGCATGATGGGTTCCGCGCTCCAGATGGAGACTCAGCCAGAATTTGAGAGAGAGAGCGACATGGGGAGACCAGTCTTTCCAGGAACTGATCCCAATTCTTTATTTTCCATGGTCTACTTTTATACACTGAGATGTTATACAAAAGTCACGTGGGGTCAGCAGCCCTGACTTTTATCAAAGTCAAGTGCTTCTTACAAATGTATGCAGAGGTCTTAGGGGTGTTACATCATCTTCTGGCCAGGGGGCCTGTTGACAATTTATGACCCTCTCCTTGTGACAACGGTCAACCCAGGACATTTATTTCTCCAGGGGTGATTATTCTTAAAACAGACTCCACCAGATAAATTTACATTCCTATAGGGTGAGGGTGTAGTGGGTTTTAGTTAAAGAAAGAACTTACTTAGCCTAAGGTCTAACGTGATTAATATCAAAGGTTAATACTTATTTCTTCTAAATATTCATTAATGTGTGTAAGGGTAGGCAATGTGGAGGCTTAGCAGCAAACATTGGCTCAACAAATGAAAAACCCTTTACCAATACAATTTCTAATCAGCCCACTAATAGTTTTCTAACTTCTTTTTAGAAGCACATGTGGCCGGACAAGCCTGTCAGGTGGGCTAGAGAACCTTCCTGTCACGCCCAGGAATTTTTATTAACTGAAGCTTTAAGTTAACTCTTTTTTCAGAGAGAGGTAGTGGGGGACAGCCCCCCGTAAAGTCAGAGGTGAGAACACAAAGCAGAACGTAGGCAGACTCTGGCTACGGGGGTAGATGCTCGAGAACCTCCAAGGGGCTCCTGAGGCTTGATCTTGCGCCCTTGCATTATTGCCAAGCCTCCTTCCTCATGACCTTTGTCACGGGCGGAGCGCTAATCCAAAAACCGGCTCCCAACACTCGGGATTCGGATCCAGTTGCATTAGGGAGGGGAAAGGAGCCTTTCCCAAAGCTCTCTCTATGATTCTGCTCATCTGAAGGTCTGAGGACCAGACCGATAGATGATCACATCTGTTGCTCCCCAAGCACCTGCAAGACTGAGGAGGGAGATGGAACAGTAAAAACTGAGAGCAGTCACTATGTATCAGGAAACCTACTAAGGAACCCTACTAAGCGTTTTGCTTGCATTACCTTTATATATATATATATATATATATATATATATATATATATATATACATACATATGTTTACAATATTTGCAGGAACTCTAAGGTGGGTTGTATTATTCTACCCATTTTACAGATGAAAAATTAAGGCTCTGAGATATTTAGTCATTTGCCTGCAATCATAAAATAATGTGTGGGGGCGCCAGGTTCTGGCCCAGGCATGAAACTCTGGCACCCTATTCTCCCTGCAGAGATGAGATAAACAATCACTAGAGAAGAACCAGCCACACAAGGCAGGAATTCTAGGTGACAGATGGGAGTGGGCCCTGGGCCACTTAAGATTTCAGAGGCAAAAATGAAACCAGTGAGGTCTGGATATTCAGGATAAAGGGCTGGACTGCCTCCAGTGGGAAGTCAGGCCTGCCTGGGAGAGAAGAAGCAAGCAGGAGACTGCCATCTGTGAAGCAGAGCCAGGTACAGTTGCCCAGAGGGAAGCAGAGACCAGAGACCACCTGGGCCCTGGGTGGGGAAGTTGAGATGGTACTTGCCTCGGGTCCTAATGGCCATCTGGACCCTCATCTTGCTGCTGCTGCTGCTGCTGCTAAGTCGCTTCAGCCGTGTCCAACTCTGTGCGACCCCATAGACGGGACCCTCATCCTAGCACAGAGGAAGATCAATGGAGCCTGGGAGCTAGGGTTTGCCTGGAAATGAGTATCAAATACACAGCTGGATTAGAGGCTTCATGGTCAGCATATTTAAAAACAGTAACTCAGTGGAAAAGACCCTTGAAGGCAGAAGGAAAAGAGGGCAGTCGAGGGTAAGATGGTTGGATGGCATCACCAATTCAATGGACAAGAACCTGGGCAAACTCCAGGAGATGGTGAGGAACAAGGAAGTCTGGTCCCCTACTTCAGTCCATGGGATTGCAAAAGTCAGACACAATTCGGTGACTCGACTCAACTCAACTCAGTGCAAAACTGAAATTGAAAACGTTCTCTACCTACATTTTTGTGACAACCCTGTGACTGGCACTCAGGGGCCCATTTTCCTTGGCCCTCTTTGCTTGCTGTGCTTCTGATTGCTTGCATGAGATTTGGGTGTACTTTTTTTTTTTTCCTATCTCCAAAGTCCCTGACATCTCAGTAGCCTTATAGTAAACTCTTATTTTGCTTCTGCTGATTTAAGGGGGTCTGATCCCTGTAATTGACATATCCCTGCCTAGAGCAGATATGATGCATCTGGTTTTTGATACAGGCCAGTTGAGATTTGAGGGTGGATTATACAGATTGGACTCTACTAGGAAGCTGGAAATTAAGAGATGGAGCTTGAGTGAGGTATAAGTTAACGCCAGCTGTGGGGACACCCAAACCCCAAAATCTTTAAAACAACAGATGTTTATTTCTTGTTTATACCATGATGTGCGTGTGTTCCTGGTCAGGCAGCCTTCATCAAGGACTGAGGTTCCTCCATCTTGTGGTTCCTTCCTCCCGTATAACTTGGAGTCCTCTGAGGGGGCTGAGACAGAGGGGAGGTACTCTTGCCCAGATGTGATGAAGGTCCCTTCCACCCACTTGTCATTGCAGAGAATCTGTCACATGACCCAAAATAGCCAAAAGGTGGAAACGGCCCAAATGCCCATCGACAACGATGACAGCGTGGTAGTCACTCAGGCGTGTCTGACTGATGTGACCCTATGGACTGGGGCCCGCCAGGCTCCTCTGTCCAGGCAAAGAATACTGGAGCAGGTTGCCATTGTCTTCTCCAGGAATGCCCATCAACAGATGCATGGACAAGCAATCTGTATTAGAAATAGGCACGGATATAGAAAACCAACTTATGGTTACCAGGGGAAAAGTGCGGGGAGGGATAAATTGGGAGATCGGGACTGGCATGTACACACTACCACATATATATATATTTTAAATATATAATACATAACTAACAAGAACCTGCTGTATATAGCATGGTGAACTCTACTCAGTACTCTGTATTGGCCTATATGGGAAAAGAATCTAAAGAAAAAGAGTGGATATATGTATACGTACAACTGATTCACTTTGATGTATACCTGAAATGAACACAACATTGTAAATTGACTATACTGCCATAAAAATTAAAAACCAACTAAAACAAACAAATGAATAACCCAACTTGTGGTCAATCCATACAATAAAATATTATTCAGTCACAAACAGGAATGAAGCACTGACATAGGCTGCAACATGGATGAACCTGGAAAACATTATGCAAAGTGAAGCAGAAAAGGCCACATATTGAATGTTTCCTCTTATAAGAAATATCCAGAATGGGTAAATCTGTAGAGACAGAAGGGCTTCCCTGATGGCCCAGCAGTAAAGAATCTACCTGCAGTCCAGGAGCCACAGGAGAAGTGGATTCGACCCCTGGGTTGGGAAGATCCCCTGGAGGAGGGCATGGCAACCCACTCCTGTATTCTTGCCTGGAGAATCTCATGGTCGGAGGAGCCTGGCAGGCTACAGTCCATGAGATCTTAAAGAGTTGAATCTAATGGAAGCAACTTAGCCTACATGCACATAGAGACAGAAAGCAAAGTGGTGGTTGCCAGGAGCCACAAAAAGGGAGGAATAGGGTGTAATTGCTCCTTTTGAGGTAATGAAAATGTTTTGGAACTTGATATAGGGGTTGGCTGCACAACATTGTGAATGGACTAGCTCCTGTTGAATGGTCCATTTTAAAACAGTTAATTGCATGCTATGCGAATTTCACCCCAACTGAAAAAAAAAAAATGCATGCAAGGGGCTGGCAAACATTATCCCTGGCAGGGCAGCTGCTGCTCCCAGTGACAGCTCCTCAGTCCAGAAGGAGGTCACATAGCCTTGGTGACCAGCTAAACATCTGGGCACACTTTTCTTCTTCCTTCCCTAAGAACATACTGGATCGCCCTTGAGTTTGAATGTGGCTTCTCTTGCATTGAAGTGAAGTGAAGTGAAGTTGCTCAGTCGTGTCCGACTCTTTGCGACCCCGTGGACTGTAGCCTCCCAGGCTCCTCAATCCACGGAATTCTCCAAGCAAGAATACTGGAGTGGGTTGCCATCTCTTGCATTAACAACACATAAACTAAAAGTGCAAGTTATCTCAGTTCCCTCAGCTCACACCCTATACATGGAAGTAGAGGCGGACACAGCATGACTGCAGTACCAGCCTGTATTCACAAAGGGAAGGCTGGCAGACAGAGCAGCCCCCGGCCCCCAGCAATGATGAGCTCTGCCAAGCACACACTGAGAAGGTGGGCTCTTGAATGGACTGCTGCTGCTGCTGCTAAGTCGCTTCAGTTGTGTCCGACTCTGTGCGACCCCATAGACGGCAGCCCACCAGGCTCCTCCGTTCCTGGGATTCTCCAGACAAGAACACTGGAGTGGGTTGCCATTTCCTTCTCCAATAGTGAAAAAATAAAGTGAAGTCGCTCAGTCGTGTCTGTCTCCTAGCGACCCCATGGACTGTAGCCCATCAGGCTCCTCCGTCCGTGGGATTTTCCAGGCAAGAGTACTGGAGTGGGGTGCCATTGCCTTCTCCGTTGAATGGACTAGTCCCCTCATTACAGCCTATTCTGATTTCCGAGAGGAGCTCCCTGCTCCATTGTTCTCTATGGCTGACTCCACCCTCTGGGAGATTTCTCCCTGATCACTATCTCCTGGGCCACACCTGAAGTGAATGTCGGGGAGTTTGCTCTACTTAGAGGCTGTCCAGCTTGCATAAGACAACTTCCTGCCTGGGCAATCTTGGGGCCCAGAGGGTGGCTCGATGCTTCAACACTCAAAATCTTTGCTAGTTGGGGCTTGTCATTTCTTTGGCAATAAAACACCCTAAAAATTGTCGTAGGTGTCTTACTAGACACACAGAAAATTACGTGTCGTCTGATTTCAGTTATATCATGTTCAAGAACAGGCAAAATGAATCCAAGACAGCACTGTGTTTGATTGAAGGAATGCAACAAACAAGGAGACTCAGAGGGTCTCAGCGGCTGACCTAAAGTCACACAGCCAGTTTGAGCAGAGGCAGGATTGGAACCCAGGTCTCCAGATTTATAGCTCAGGGGGCTCTCTTTACACACTTGGCTCTCATAGGGAATGAAGAGACACAGCAGTTTCAAAACGCAGTGTTTTCTTTTGGTGCTTTTAATTAGCATCTATGAAATACACTGCCAATCTAATTTAATTATAATTAGGTAACCAGAAGGCTGATTATGTTGTAAATTTAGATTAAAGAGCTGTTGTTTTCAATTAGATTTGATTGTAAAGTGCTTTGACACTTTTCCGGCCTATGAAAAGTTAAATTTCCCACTTGTTCACTTGCGTTTTTACCCACAGGTCTGGGGTGCTGGTGATGGGACTAAAATTTCCAGGGCACCCCGAGTTTGGAGCAGATTTGGACATAGTACCCCATCAATGGCAAGGGCCACCAGATGCTAATGGGCTGTTATATCAGGGTGATTTCACCCACATGTGATAGTGGAGCCAACCAAAAAACAGCTAGAATTTCAAAGGGACTTAAAATCGCTTGTGATAGGAACTATGGAGGTGAGGCAGCTCCAGGCTTAGTTAATTTACTTTTGGAACACTCAGGCTCATTCCATCTTCCTGCTCTTCTAATCAGCGTGTTGGCTTCTGACCTCAGACCTGTAGCTGTGTATCCGGTGCTGTATCTCCAAGCTTTCCCACGTCCCTAGAAAAGGACATGCCTTCCTGGCATCTCGAGCCTCCAGTAGCATGACTCCTTGGCCAGGATTGCAGCCCAGGGCCATTCCTAAGTCAACCACTGTTCCTAAGGAACCACTATAATGGGCTTGAGCAAATCAAAACTCATTCTGTAGTACCCAGGGTTACTTGTTGCCTGCCAGCCACCTAGTAGACCTGTGGGGACAGGGAGTGACTGTTGGTTAGGCTACCAACTGTCCTTGCCTGAAACCAGCGTGGCCACACTTTAGGCAGATTTGGCTGAGCCCAGCCGGGTCTGCAAAACTATGATCAAAGGACTCTAGCTGTACATCATTGCTTTGTGACTTTCCACTAGATGTCTGCCATCTCTGCATTCCTGAGGACTAAGCTTTAGCTTTGCTTGTAGGTGGGGTTGGCAAGATAAGGCGCAGTGAGGCAGGGAAAAGGGATGGAAAAGAGCGGTTAGAGAGAGGACTGTTTGGAGGAGGAGGCAAGCTGACTGGGGGATGAGAGAGAGGTGCATACGGCTATGAGCGGGGCCAAGCTGCCGCGGTTACTTCTGGGGAATATTAAAGCTCTGCCTTGGGAAGAGGATATCAGAGAGAATGGGACTGTCCTCAGAACCTTAGGAAATGCTCCCTCTAAGTCGGGATTGGGAGAAGGAAATGACAACCCACTCCAGTATTCTTGCCTAGAGAATTCCATGGATAGAGGAGCCTGGTGGGCTGCTGTCTATGGGGTCACACAGAATCGGACACGACTGAAGTGACTTAGCACGCATGCATGTACTGGAGAAGGAAATGGCAACCCACTTCAGTGTTCTTGCCTGGAGAATCCCAGGGACAGGGGAGCCTGGTGGGCTGCTGTCTATGGCGTCTCACAGAGTCAGACATGACTGAAGTGACGCAGCAGCAAGACAGGATTATCTCTGACCCAAACTCTTCTATTCTGTCGGACCAGGTTGCCTATCTCTCCTGTCAAGCCTCCTGTGTGATGCCTAAAGATTGAAGTGAGGTTTCCATTATGAATCTTCGCTGACGGCACAGGCAGCCTCCTCTTCCCTACAAAAAAATTCCTCAAGATATTGGGACAACTGAATATATGAAGTTGAACAATGGATCCATGTGGTAATAAACGGCTGTTCTATCCTCAGAAAGCTGAAAAATACTTAAAATCCTCAATCACAGTTGTCCTTTTAAACCCTCTTTGCTGATGTTTTGTTGCCTTTTGAATTTCACTTTGCTCTTTTATTTTGCAATTAGACATGTGAGTCACTGGCTGAAGTCCAGTGACTGGCCAGTAGAGATTAGACTTCCTGTGGTGCTCCTAATGGTTTCCATCTGTGTCTAAAATGGGGTTAACTTTACAGCTTTCTAAAAATCACTGGTATCAGTCCATCTGACTTCCCAGGTGGGGCAGAGGTAAAGAATCCGTCTGCTAATGCAGGAGATGCCAGAGATGCGGGTTCCATCCCTGGGTTGGGAAGATTCCCTGGAGGTGGGCATGGCAACCCACTCCAGTATTCTTGCCTGAAAAAATCCCATGGGCATAGGGGCCTGGAGGGCTACAGATCATAGGGTCGAAAAAGTTGCACTCGACTAAGCGTGCATGTGCGCGCACAAACACACACATGCACACACACACAAAACCAGTCCATCCAGTATTCCATTTTCTACTCATTTTTATAAAACAATAAGGCAAAACCCCCTGCAATTTTCATAAACATATACTGTTGACCAGATATGAAAGGGAGCTGCCCAAACTGACCAGTTGGCTGACAGGAGACACCACTGTGCCAAAGCTGGAAATGTTTGGGTTGAGAGTATGAAAGGCAATTTGGGGTATGATGTATAAAAGTGCTGATTGTGTGCAAAACAGATGGAGCTGAGGCCCATGGATGTCTGTCCCTCCTTAAATATGACAAGATGGATGTCAGCTTCTACCAGATGATCAGTGTGCCTATAAAGGGCTCTGAGCCCCTGCCCAATGCTAATCCACTGAGTGCTGGCCCCAAGATCGTGAAGCATCTTGGTCCAACCGCCTGGAATGCGGATGACAATTGCTTGGATTGATTGGCCATGAAGAACCAGGTGTTTTGTGCTCACCACTGCCAACCATGTTTATGCCTGTGGCACCTGCCAGTGCTGGCTGATGGTGGCAGGAGGGGGAGGCAAGGGGGTGGGGGAGTCCTGAATTTCAATCCCAGGAAGACCCTTACTTCCAGGCCACAGCCGAATGATGTCGGACCCAGGTGTCCCCTTCCTCTAAGAACTCCATTGGGATTGGATGCACTAGATGTTTCAATGCCATTTTCCCCCCATAAGTGTAGGTGATAACGTTTAATAAACTTCTAATTATCATCTCCAAAGTTCTCTGTAATCTTCTCCCCTGACACAATCTTTCACCCTTTTCCTCCTTCATAATTCCTTTCACTGTGCCTTCTAGAACGTTTGCTCCATGATCAGCAGATTTTCTCATGTATTTTTTCTTCAAATATTCCCTCTACATCTCAGCTTTAACCCAGACTTAGCCCTCCTCCGAGAGCAGCCTCCCTGTGACTTCCCAAAGGGACACATTTCCCGTCACTTGGGTTCCTTGATGGGCAAGTGGTGTTGGTGTCCTCCTCGTCCCATCCATTCCTTCCCCTGCCCCTTATGAGCTCCACTGAGGCTCACATCATTGGAGTTTCCTCCCCGCCCTCCTCCTGGACATCACTGCCCCCGTCACTTTCCTTCCCAGATTCCCCTTATCTCCATGTCAGCCCTGCCATCACGCCCATGTGGGAAACACCAACATCTGTGCAGAGGACCCTTCAAGCCTCTAGCCTCAACCATTGCTGGCCTCCTCATTAGGCCCAATACTTTTTTATTTTTAAAAAATATTTATTTGGTCACGTTCAGTCTTAGTTGCAGCACTCAGGGTCTTAGATCTTTGTTGCAGCATGTGGGATCTTTAGTTGAGGCATCTGGGATCTAGTTTCCTGACCTGGGATCAAACCCAGGTGCCCTGCATTGGGAGTGTGCAGTCTTAGCCACTGGACCTCCAGGGAAATCCCACCAGGCCTAATATTTGCTGCAAGAATACAAATGGAGGCTCATCTGTATGTCTCTATGTCCAAATATTGACATGTTATTCACTCAGCTAACAGAATGCTAAATAACACATATACTATCACCTTTTCTTGAAAAATATATCTTTATATGACAGCAACATTACAAAGTGTGTAAAGTTGTGGTAAAATTTCAAGATGATGAATTTATTCATAACTATTTTTGGTTTTGGCTGGGTGTTCTTTCCATGAGCTTATTATTTGGATAAGTAATAAAATGAACTCATAAAAAATTCATAAATTATATTTACTCCATAAAAATTAATTTTCTTGTCTCATTTAAGTAAATTACTAATTATGTTGTTATAATCAAGACTTTCACATAATTTGTGTTCTATCAAGACTAATGATGAATTAGATAAACTTCTGGGGACATTTCAAAATGAAGAAACCACGTTTGGTTGAGGTTGCAGCAACTGAAATTGTCAATTAAATTCTTAAAACAATACTTCAGATCAGATCAGATCAGTTGCTCAGTCGTGTCCGACTCTTTGTGACCCCATGAACTGCAGCATGCCAGGCCTCCCTATCCATCACCAGCTCTCGGAGGTCACTCAGACTCACATTCATCGAGTCAGTGATGCCATCCAGCCATCTCATCCTCCATCGTCCCCTTCTCCTCCTGCCCTCAATCCCCCCCAGCATCAGAGTCTTCTCCAATGAGTCAACTCTTCGCATGAGGTGGCCAAAATACTGGAGTTTCAGCTTTAGCATCATTCCTTCCAAAGAAATCCCAGGGCTGATCTCCTTCAGAATGGACCGGTTGGATCTCCTTGCAGTCCAAGGGACTCTCAAGAGTCTTCTCCAACACCACAGTTCAAAAGCATCAATTCTTCGGCGCTCAGCCTTCTTCATAGTCCAGCTCTCACATCCATACATGACCATAGGAAAGACCATAGCCTTGACTAGGCGAACCTTTGTTGGCAAAGTGATGTCTCTGCTTTTGAATATGCTATCTAGGTTGGTCATAACTTTCCTTCCAAGGAGTAAGCGTCTTTTAATTTCATGGCTGCAGTCACCATCTGCAGTGATTTTGGAGCCCAGAAAAAGAAAGTCTGACACTGTTTCCACTGTTTCTCCATCTATTTCCCATGTAGTGATGGGACCAGATGCCATGATCTTCGTTTTCTGAATGTTGAGCTTTAAGCCAACCTTTTCACTCTCCACTTTCACTTTCATCAAGAGGCTTTTTAGTTCCTCTTCACTTTCTGCCATAAGAGTGGTATCATCTGCATATCTGAGGTTATTGATATTTAGGTTGGAAATGAATCATAAGTCTAACATCACGTGCATATGATCATGATATATTATGAGCTTCATATGTAATATTTTAATGGGGTTAGGCTATATATAATTAGTTACTGTTACAGAAAATAGTACAAAATATTTCAATTTCATTATGAAAATTTCTTTTACCAATATCATGAGTTTCACTCTCTCTTATAAGAAAGATCAAGATTTATACATTATTTTAAAGGATTTTCCTTTCAAATTCCTCAATTCTGAGATAGAATAAGAAGACTGACAACCACAGCATATTATTTCATTTGTTAAAATCTTTCTTCAGAGTCCATTTTGATCTCCAATGGACAAAAAATCTCCATAGAAACCATTTGTGGGTAATTTTGTATGAGGCATTTTGTAGTCATGCAAACTTTAACATTTTCTTTAAAAATTAAAATATTAATGCTCTAAAAAGTGAAAAACAAACAACTGTGTGTGGTTTTGTTTTGTAAGCAACAGTTCACACCAAGTATCTGTGGACAGTGCAAATACAAATACAAAAAAAAAAAAAGTAACTTTATTTTCTACTGAAGACTACAATTCACTTCTATTGTTTCACTTGACTTTTCAAGTGTACCCCAACTATCTTGTCTAAATTAAATCAAATTGCTTTAACACAGCAAGTAGCTCCAAGCCTATGAATTAGAACATGAAAATGGACACCTGGCACAACTGGGTAGTGTTACTGTTATGCAAGAATCTATCACATTACCGCCAAGGGGAAAGGGTTTCAGAAGTTAATTAATTTGTCTTCTCTTTAAGTGCTGCTGTTGCTCAGATCCTCCTTGCACTCTGATTCGTCCCTGTCCACTATTGGTGGTGTCACCACCAACACACAGAAACCTTCATGGCATCCAGAACTGTTGCTTGTTGTTTTGAGGATGTGGGGTTTGGAGAAGCAATTGTTGCTGTTAGATCACCAAGTTGTGTCCAGTTCTTCGTGATGCCAGGATTCCCTGTCTCTCACCATTTCCTGGAGTTTGCCCAAGTTCATGTCCATTGAATTGGTGATGTCCCTTGAATCAGTGAGAAGCAATACTGAATTGCTAATTCAAACATTCTACCTTTTGGTTATCATCTATCCTGCAGGTTTCCTGATTAAGGACAGACCTCCCTGCAGCATGGAGAAGGCAATGGCACCTCACTCCAGTACTCTTGCCTGCAAAATCCCATGGATGGAGGAGCCTGGAAGGCTGCAGTCCATGGGGTCGCTAAGAGTCAGACATGACTGGTCGACTTCACTTTCACTTCCTTGCAGCAACTCTTCAACCTCATGGAAACCTCTCGTCCATAAACAACTCTCCCAGTTCTCTAGCCACCTGCCCCATCTGTCTTCATTTTCTTATGCAGCTTGAAGTTTGTGACTGATTCATCTTTTTCATCACTGATCCAACTCTCCTTCCATTGCATGCATCTGACAAAACCCCAGCTTTAGAAGAATATGATCATTTACATCAATCAGTGGCATCATTCTTGAAACCTTTCTTTCCCTCACCTTCAAGCTTTAACCCAAGTCCTGTCCATTCAAATGCCAAAAGAGTCCTGCAGTGTGCTACATTTTTCTTCACCCATTACCATCCCCAAAGTCTAAGTCATCGTTACCTCTTTAAAAAAAATATTTATTATTTGGCTGCACTGGGTCTTAGTTTTGGCACTTGGGATCTTACAGACTCTCTAGTTCTGGCCCAAGGCTCTGGGCTCTGGAGTGCAAGGGCTCAGTACTTGCAGCTCAGAGGCTTAGTTTCTCTGTGGCAGGTGGCATCTTAGTTCCCAGGTCAGGGATGAAACCCATGTTCCCTGGATTGCAAGGGGGACTCTTAACTGCTGGACCACCAGGGAAGTCCCCCACCATCTTCTCTTGCCTGAAGTATTGCCATAACTCCCTAATTGGTCTCTTTTCCCACTCTTTCTTTCCCTATAAGCCATTTCCCTTAAGGTAGTGAGATACCCCTATACAATGTAAATTGCATCTTACAGCACTTCCTTATGTCTTTTCCATTCAAACAGAAATATAGACTCCCCAATAGGAGGTACAGAGCACACAAGTGGCCATTTCCTTTTGTTGTTGTTGTTGTTTTGTCGCTAAGTCATATCTGACTCTTTTGCGACCCCGGGGATTGTAGCCTGCCATGCTCCTCTGTCCATGGGATTTTCCAGGCAAGAATAGTGGCATATTTTCTTGCCTGGAAATTCCCAGGCAAGAGAATATACCAATAGTATATTGGTATTCCAATTCATATATTGGAATACCAATGTACTAATACTGGAATATTGGTATTCCTTTTCTAATATTCAAGGAAATGGGTTGCCATTTTCTTCTCTAAGGGAATCTTCCTGGCCCAGGTATTGAGCTCACGTCTCCTGCACTGGCAGGCTTTGGCAGGCAGATTCTTTACCACTGAGCCATCAGGGAAGCCCTTTCTACCTCTCCTTCATATGCCACGATCCTTCCATTCCTCTTCTCTCCACTAGAGTCTCAGTTTCTTTCTTTTAGTTCCTAGATGATATCAAACACCTTCTGCCTGGAAAGTTGTCTCCTTAACTTGTTGACTGGCTCATTTCTACCCATCCTTTTGTCTTGGCAGAAATGCTCTTTTTCAGGTCGAGTCTCTTTGGTCACCCCAAGTAAAATAACTTTCTCTGTGATGCCTTCTTACAGTGCCTGGTGTTTTCCTTTATCCTGCTTGTCAGGCTTTGGTTTCTGTGGTTCATTGTTTAAATCTTGACACTTCAGAGGAAACTCCATGAGGGACAGAAACCCTTCCTGTCTGTTTACACCTGTAGCCCCAGCACAGCGCCTGAGCACAGAGATATTTGTGAATGATGGAGTAAAAGAAATAGGCTGACAACAGGGAGCTGGTAGGGTAAGCTTTTTTCCCATAGTCTCCTTCAGCCTGGAATCCTTTCCTTCAGCCCCTTAATTCATCAGGTTTACAGAAAGAATCTGCATTATTATTTTTGTTCCCCTGCTAGGATGGAATCCGGCTGGATGCAGATGCTAAGATGTAAAAGGAAGGAACAAAATCCAACATGGAAAGAAATATCGAATAGAGAATACTCCCCCGAGTGGCTACACATTTCCACTGTAAGCAGTAATCTCATTGCACAGCTATTGAGGCTTGAGTTATTTACATGCCTTTAATCCTCTTACCTTCTAATCAAGATCATTCCAATAGCTTTGCCTTTAGACTTCCAATTGCATTATGCATTCACAAGTCACTTCTTTGTCAAAAGCTGTATTGGTACCATTATAATCTCCCAGGGAGATTACAAGAAAAGTATTCATTCTTCTTTATCCTAATATAGTTTATCTCTATCAAAGTTGTGTTTTCAATTTTTCCATGCAAATGCCTTCATGAAATTAATAGTGAATTTAAAATGAAATAGAAATTAAAAACAATCTTCTATAGGTCCATGTGTTATCTATCACAAGCTTGTCTAATTCAATTGGTTCTGACTTGACTACTTAGAAGCATGTACAGTTTGGGAGTTTTTTCATATAAATTTTTATCTCTTCTTTTCTCTTCTTGCTCACCTCTGAGCAATTTTATCTCTTTCTAGAGGCTTCGGACACGATTGAAGTGACTTAGCAGCAGCAGCAGCAGAGGCTTCCCCGACGTCTCAGGCAGTAAAGAATCTGCCTGCAGTGCAGGAGACCCAGGTTTGATCTCTGGGTAGGGCAGATTCCCTGGAGATGGCAATCCACTCCAGTATTCTTGCCTGGGAAATCCCATCAACAGAGGTGTCCATGGGGTTGCAAAAGTCAGAGATGATTAGCAACTAAACAACTCTACCACCAACAATGCAAGAATTAGGAGGGTTAAATAGATGGAAAGATATAAAAAAATGGTAATAATAAGCTTTGTTTTCTCTTAGGGAATAATGTATCTCATCATATGGATGGCATTTTAAGAGTTTATTAAAACGAAAAATGGCTACCAATCTAAAAATTAGATTTCAAGTAGATTTAAGGTAGTGATGTGTTTATTCATTCAAAAATATTGAACAATCGTAATGAAATACTCTGTAGGAAAAGTGACATGATGGTATCAAAGCTATGTAAGACTAATTCTTAGTGACAAAACCTCTACACTCCCCTATTTTAACTATTTTAGATAATTAGCTACATATTTATTTTGTAATTGTCTGTCTTGATTCTAATCAATGCATACTCAATTTTGTGTGTGTGTGCATGCTAAGTCCTTCAGTCACGTCTGATTCTTTGTGACCCTGTGTACTATAGCTCCAGGCTCCTCTGTCCATGGGATTCTCCAGGCAAGAATACTGGAGTGGGTTGCTATGTCCTCCTCCAGAGATCTTCCCAACCCAGGGGATCAAACCTGCATCTCTCCTGTCTTCTGCATTGGCAGGCAGGTTCTTTACCATTAGGATCACCTGGGAAGCCCACTCAATTTTGCCTACACATATTTTTAGGGATGTGTTTATGAGGAGGAGGGAGTGGAGAGGTCGGGATGAAGTTATGTAGTGGACAGGCTCTGGGGATTAGGTATCTGGGCCTCTAATGGGTATTGAAACCGTTTAAACTTTCCTACTTGACCTCAGATTTTATTCTTGTATCCCACTCTGAGTACCAGGCATGGGCCTCATTTTTCAAGAATAAATCCATGCCCTTGCAGTAAATGACCCTGGGATTTGGGTTTAAATACTGTGTAGATTGGTTCAAGAATGAGCCAATGAGACAAGGAGAAGAAGTGTGCTCAGGGCTTCTGGGAAAGAACTTGCTTACAATCAATGCCTACGAGGAGCCATAGACCCTCTTCTGGACATTGTTGGTCAAGTATCTGAGGTCTAGGGCTGTGGCAGCCAGTTTGTTGGCAGCCTAAGAATGAAGTTTGCAAATGCGAAAATCAGGTCAACACTCAAGGCAGATAACAGAGCTGGAGACCTGACTGAAACACCTCATTTTTGTCCCTCCTAGACTTTTATCAGTATGTTAGTCAATGAACAGCCTTGATTTTTGAGCAATTTTTACTTGAGATTTCTGTTTCTGGAAGCCAAAAAAAAAAGTTTTAACATGCAGGATCCCAACTTATACTTTTTTAACGTTGTTTTTATTTTTTAAACTTTGAGGTTAGGAATATTTTGCTGATTATAAAAATAGCATTGATATGTGCTCACTGTAGAGAATATAGGAAAAATTGGAAGATAACAAAGAAGTAGATAAAAACCATCTGTAATCCCATTAGCCCTAGGTAATTGCTATTAATGTTTTGAATTAGTCTTCTATTTACATAAATAAACTTACATATACATATTTCCTACTTTGGTAGAACTAATATCTTCAGTTCAGTTCAGTCGCTCAGTCGTGTCCAACTCTTTGCGACCCCATGAACTGCAGCATGCCAGGCCTCCCTGTCCATCACCAACTCCCGGAGTTCACTCAAACTCATGTCCATTGAGTCCGTGATGCCATCCAGCCATCTCATCCTCTATTGTCCCCTTCTCCTCCTGCCTCCAATCCCTCCCAGCATCAAGGTCTTTTCCAATGAGTCAACTCTTTGCATGAGGTGGCCAAAGTATTGGAGTTTCAGCTTTAGCATCAGTCCTTCCAAAGAACACCCAGGACTGATCTCCTTTAGAATGGACTGGTTGGATCTCCTTGCAGTCCAGGGGACTCTCAAGTCTTCTCCAACACCACAGTTCAAAAGCATCAATTCTTCAACGCTCAGCTTTCTTCACAGTCCAACTTTCACACTCATACATGACCACTGGAAAAACCATAGCCTTGACTAGATGGACCTTTGTTGGCAAAGTAACATCTCTGCTTTTGAATATGCTATCTAGGTTGGTCATAACTTTCCTTCCAAGGACTAAGTGTCTTTTAATTTCATGGCTGCAATCACCATCTGCAGTGATTTTGGAGCCCAGAAAAATAAAGTCTGACACTGTTTCCACTGTTTCCCCATCTATTTCCCATGAAGTGATGGGACCAGATGCCACGATCTTTGTTTTCTGAATGTTGAGCTTTAAGTCAACTTTTTCACTCTCCACTTTCACTTTCATCAAGAGGCTTTTAGTTCCTCTTCACTTTCTGCTATAAGGGTGGTCCTCTTCACTTTCTGCCATAAGGGTGGTGTCATCTGCATATCTGAGGCTATTGATATTTCTCTTGGCAATCTTGATTCCAGCTTGTGCTTCTTCCAGCCCAGAGTTTCTCATGATGTGCTCTGCATATAAGTTAAATAAGCAGGGTGACAATATACAGCCATGACATACTCCTTTTCCTATTTGGAACTGGTCTGTTGTTCCATGTCCAGTTCTAACTGTTGCTTCCTGAGCTACATACAGGTTTCTCAAGAGGCAAGTCAGGTGGTCTGATATTCCCATCTCTTTCAGAATTTTCCACAGTTTATTGTGATCCACACAGTCAAAGGCTTTGGCATAGTCAATAAAGCAGAAATAGATGTTTTTCTGGAACTCTCTTGCTTTTTCTATGATCCAGCAGATGCTGGCAATTTGATCTCTGGTTCCTCTGCCTTTTCTAAAATCAGCTTGAACATTTGGAAGTTCATGGTTCACGGATTGCTGAAGCCTGGCTTGGAGAATTTTGAGCATTACTTTACTAGCACGTGAGATGAGAGCATTCTTTGGCATTGCCTTTTTTTGGGATTGGAATGAAAACTGACCTTTTCCAGTCCCGTGGTCACTGCTGAGTTTTCCAGATTTGCTGGCATATTGAGTGCAGCACTTTCACAGCATCATCTTTCAGGATTTGAAATAGCTTAACTGGAATTTCATCATCTCCACTAGCTTTGTTCGTAGTGATGCTTTCTAAGGCCCACTTGACTTCCCATTCCAGGATGTCTGGCTCTAGGTCAGTGATCACACCATCATGATTATCTTGGTCGTGAAGATATTTTTTGTACAGTTCTTCTGTGTATTCTTGCTACCTCTTCTTAATATCTTTTGCTTCTGTTAGGTCCATACCATTTCTGTCCTTTATCGAGCCCATCTTTGCATGAAATGTTCCGTTGATATCTCTAATTTTCTTGAAGAGATGTCTAGTCTTTCCCATTCTGTTGTTTTCCTCTATTTCTTTGCATTGATTGCTGAGGAAGACTTTCTTATCTCTCCTTGCTATTCTTTGGAACTCTGCATTCAGATGTTTATATCTTTCCTTTTCTCCTTTGCTTTTCGCTTCTCTTCTTTTCACAGCTATTTGTAAGGCCTCCCCAGACAGCCATTTTGCTTTTTTTGCATTTCTTTTCCATGGGGATGGTCTTGATCCCTGTCTCCTGTACAATGTCACGAACCTCCGTCCATAGTTCATCAGGCACTCTATCTATCAGATCTAGGCCCTTAAATCTATTTCTCACTTCCACTGTATAATCACAAGGGATTTGATTTAGGTCATACCTGAATGTTCTAGTGGTTTTCCCTACTTTCTTCAATTTAAGTCCAAATTTGGCAATAAGGAGTTCATGATCTTAGCCACAGTCAACTTCTGGTCTTGTTTTTGCTGACTGTATAGAGCTTCTCCATCTTTGGCTGCAAAGAATATAATCGATCTGATTTCGGTGTTGACCATCTGGTGATGTCCATGTGTAGAGTCTTCTCTTGTGTTGTTGGAAGAGGGTGTTTGCTATGACCAGTGCATTCTCTTGGCAAAACTCTATTAGCCTTTATCCTGCTTCATTCCGTATTCCAAGGCCAAATTTTCCTGTTACCCCAGAAAATAAAAGACAAATCAAAAATCCAAGAAAACAGAGTAATGTCTGAGGCTATGGAATGTTGTAGTAATTATTAATTAACCTGTGTTCTATCTGTACAGTGTTGGGTCAATGGTTGCTAGGTATGTTATTCCCTATCTCCACATCCCAGAACAAATCATCAAAGATTTTAAGTTAATACCTATTAAAATATATTAAGCTTTTAGTGAAAGTGTTAGTCACTAAGTTCTGTCTGATACTTTGCCACCCCATGGACTATAGTCCACAAGTCTCCCTGTCCATGAAATTCTTCAGACAAGAGTACTGGAGTAGGTAGCCACTCCCTTCTCCAGTGGATTTTCCTGACCTAAGGACTGAATCCAGGGTCTCCTGCATTGCAGTCAGATTCTTTATTGTCTCAGCCACCAGGGAAGTCCCAAGTGTAATATAACAATGTATCATGTCCATAAAATCAATCAGTTATCAATACGTTCATTTGTTTCCCTTCAGTAGGTGATGCTTCTTATTTATGGAAAATTGCACCCTGTCAGTAACTGCTTTGGTTCAATCATGGTTAGATTTTTCCCTAATGGTATGTTTAACCAATTACAGCTAAGATGAATGTCTCGTATTGATTATTATGGCAAAAGGGTTCTATGTTCACAAGTATGGTCAGTAAGCCTCTCTGTAGTAAGCCTATTAATAGATTAATAGATGAAACTATTAACAGATGAAAGTTACATGCTGTGACAGTTACCATTCCCTTCAAGTTTAAATGTCTTCTTTTCATCATGATTTTCTGACCCATAAGTTGATTGGAAGACTAGAAATATGGGGGTTTACTAGCTGTCTGTTGGTAATTGATTTCTAACTGAACTATACAGTGGTCAGAGAATGTGGCTGCTATGATACCAATCCCGAGACATGTAGAGAGACTTGCTTTATGACCCAGCATATTCGATTTTCATAAAGTTTCACATATTCTTAAAATGAGTGTATATTCTGCAGTTGTTGAGTTCTCTGTGTATACATTAAACCAAAACTTGGTAACTGTTTTCTTCACATCCTCTAGTTCCTTAAAGATGTTTTGGTCCATTTGATCTATGTGTTAGTTCTTGTGGCTGCTGTAACAAATTAGCAGAAATAGGGGACTTTAAACAACAGAAAGATATTCTTTCACAGTGCTGGAAGCTAGAAGTCTGAAATCATGGTTTTGGCAGGGCTGTCTTCTCTCTGGAGACTGTAGTTGAGAATTCACTCTTTGCTTCCTCCAGCTTTGGGTAGCTGTTGGCATTTGGTGTGAGAGTGTGACTGCATCACTCCAGCCTCTGCCTCTGAGGTCACACTGCTTCCTCATTTGTTTCTGTCTCAGATCTCTCTCTCCTTGCTCTAACTATGACACTTGCCTCTGGTTTTATGTTCCACCTGGATAATCCTAGGGCTTCCCTGGTAGCTCAGACTGTAAAGAATCTGCCTGCAATGCAGGAGATCTGGGTTTAATCTCTGGGTTGGGGAGATCCCCTGGAGAAGGAAATGGCAACCCACTTCAGTAGTCTTGCCTGAGAAATCCCATGGACAGAGGAATCTGATCAGCTATAGTCCATGGGGTTGCCAAAGGGTCAGACATGACTTAATGACTAAAAAAACAACAAGTGGTCAAAATACTTCAATAAGTATAGTGCAGAATACGCTGGGAAAATACGTGTAGAGAAGCTGAAATAAATGTGGACACTTAAGTATATCAGAGACAACTTCTTAGTGGCTGAAATGATTTACGTAACTTCAAACTAATTATATATCTGTGGAATAAAGATTCATTATTTGCTAAAGTAATTAAGGGTTTTTCTAGACAACTTTTCACCCGCAGCGAGAATGAGCGCCACAATAAACAACTGTAACCACATTCTCACACAATATACTGCTATTACTATAATCTGAAAATGCAGAGGAATCGAAGAAATTATGAGTTACATAATGTTTCTTCTTTGTCCCTCAAAACTCTCATAATCTCAAATTTGTAGTTAAGATTTGTGAAACAGCATACGGAAAGTGTCATTTTTAAGTTTAAAGTTTCTGGCCTCAGTGTATGGAGGAATTAGGAACTTAAAAAAATCCTTGATTAGCTCAAATACACTTAGTATTTTTGGTCACTCTGCTGCTTCGCCTGTTATTCACCAGGTTGAGGGTTTGGGACCGGGTCTTCTGAGGGCCATGAGCGATTCGGCCAAAGGCCGCCCTGGGTGGTCCCAACCCGTTTATAATGTTCGACTCGGACCCTCTACTGGCCACCAAGGTTACGTGATCAAGAAAAAGTCGGAAATGCACGGCCCTCTGTGGTCCGAAGACCCGGTAAATACAGGGCGCGGAAGAAAAACACGGCGGAAAGGTGAAGCCTAAGGGGAAGCCTGGGTCATATCGAACGCCAAGCAAGGCTCTGGACACATCTTCAGTCACAAACTCAGCTGCCCGTCGTCCTGGTAACCAACCTGCGAAAGCGCGTGCGCAGCTCCACTCCCTTATCACGTGAGTCCGGGCACGGGGCGGGGCCGGAGCCGGCTACCCGGGAACTGGGTCGCCCAGCGCCCGCCTCTCTGCGCGCGACCAGTCGAGGCGGGGCGAACCTCAGTTCTCCCGCCTGGTGGTGGCTCACAGCTCCCGCCCCTTTTCGCTTCGCTTTCCGGAGGCTTGTTTCCTCGCACCACGTGCCCTCCTGGCCGCTCCTCCCCCGCTGCCCGCCCTTTCCTCAACTGCCTGTTGGAAGCTGCTGTAAAATGTCGTGACGGGCGCTCTCGCTTTACGGCTGCCTCTCCCCAGACTGGAACCCGGGAGCGCCCACCGCCGTCAGCCCTGTCTGCAAAGAGGCGTCCCGGCGGAGACTGAGAGACCCGAGGCGCGCCGCTGCCCCTCCCTTCCGCGTCCGCTCCGGTCCTCGGCGATGTGAGGCTCGAGGAGGCTGCGGTGCCCGCCCCACCCCGGCCCGGCCCGGGGTTGAGACGTGCAGCAGGTGCCTGTGAAGGCGGGCGGGTGCTGGGGGCCTGCAGGATGGAGGAAAGCATGGAAGAGGAGGAGGGGGGCAGCTACGAGGCGATGATGGACGACCAGAACCACAACAACTGGGAGGCCGCCGTGGAGGGCTTCCGGCAGCCCCCGCCACCCCCGCCTTCTATCCCAGCCCCTGCCCGAGAGACTCCCGGGGGTCAGCTGCTGGCGATGCCTGCAGTCTCCGTGGACAGGAAAGGCCCCAAGGAGGGGCTTCCGATGGGGCCACCGCCGCCGCCGGAGGCCAATGGGGTGATCATGATGTTGAAGAGCGGCGACGCGGCCTCCGTGGCCAAGGCGGCCCCCGCCCCCACCCCGGGCTCCACCATCAACATCAACACCTCCACCTCCAAGTTCTGTGAGTCCAGCCTTTCGCCAGCAGCCTTGGCTTTTCCTCCTCCCCACGCGGACGCCGAATCCGTCCCTCTCGGCCAGCCCTTCTTCCTTTGTTTCAGGCCCGGGTCTCTTCCCCACCTCCCCGCGTCCCTCCCTCCCTCCCTTCCCGGTTTGGTGTCGGTGGGCCGGCGCCGGAGCGGCCCTGGCTTCTTGTATTACCTGGCCTATAAAAGAGCAGCCTGGGTTAAACGCACGCAGCCCCGAGTTCTCCTGCAGACGCGATCCATATCACGACTGGCTCGCTCTCAACGTTAGGAAGCTCTTTTCTTCTCCGTTCCCCCTTAAGTTTCACCCTCAAACGTGAAGGAAAAGTATAAGGCTGCCCGAGTTTCGTTAGGGAGAGGCCTTCAGTCTTTTAGTCTTTTTTTTTTTTTTGCAGCCAGAGGAAAAAGAAATCTGGCCACTTTGTTTCTGTGCTTTTAGCTAGCCTGCTTTAAGCAAGTCAGGAATTAGAAAGTTGACCTGTATCTGTGCTTCGTTCTTTCCCGTCTCCAGTGCACGCCTTCTGCATCCTCATAGGGAAAATGTATGAGTTGCTTCTTGAGTTAACACCAGTACAGTGGGCGCTACGACATCCGTTTGAAGCTAATACTGTATAAAATTATTTTTCAAAGCCTACACTCATAAGAATAAGCCATTCGGTATGTGTCCAAGTCCAAGGTTGTGTTGAATGTTGAACTTTATGTTAGTGATCCTCCTTAACGCTCAATTGCAGGCAGAAAGATTTAAGATCAAAATCTCTTCTGTAACTGAAACTGTCCCTAGCCAGGGATGTATGCTTCCACAGCTAGGGAAAAAAAAAAGTGCTTCTGCTTTAAGCTAGTTTTTTAGGGGGCTGGTGGTGGTGGAAATCGATCGCCACAGCCAGATTTTTTACCCTCCTATTAATAACTACAAGTTTTGAATGGCATCTGGTAAAGCAACTGGAGATTTCATTTCTAGTTGCTAATTTTATCAAGCTGTACCAGTAATTGTCCAAGTAGCTGTGCAGAGAAAGTGCCTTGGTTCAGGTACCTAGTGGTAGCCTTACATATTTTGGGGGAACAAGCACATTACCTTATTTATTTGCCTTCAACATGGAGACATTCATATGTAGTTACGGTTGATAAGATTTGTCTCGTTTTTTTTGTATTGTGAATAGGAGAGAATAATGTTTATAGTGTATAGTTTCTGTGTTGAGGTCTATGTAGTGAAACCAGATCTGAGACAGAGTGGCAGGGTGACTTATCTAGATGTTGAAGGAAGCTTGCCTTAGTGCTTTTACCAAGTTCATTTCAAGAGTTCCAAAAAAAACAGCCTACAGTTAAGAGCAGAAATCAGTGAAATTAGGGAGGAAAGAAAGATTGGCCAAACTGAAAGAAGGTATTCTGAAGGTAAATAAGCTAAACAGACCTCTGATTTTAAAAAGATGCAGATAAAATAAGTGATAAATGGGAAACTGCTACAAACCTGAGATGTTTAAAAAATAATTTTATGAATTGCTCTCAGTTTATAAATTTGAAAGCCTGGAGGAAATGTATAAATTCTTAGAAAACTACAAGCTATGAAGGTTGGTATCAGAAGAAATAGATAGCTTGAGCTGACTAATAAATATTTAATAACCAATGGCAAAACGTCCCCTTTCAGAAAAACCCTGTATGAAGATAATCTTACTGAGTTGCAATGAATTTTTAAATAAAAATTTCTTTTTAAAGGTTTTTCTGGGAATGGGGGGGAAAAAAAGATGCCAGGCTCATTTTATAAAGTTAGTAAAGTCTTGATTTCAAAACTAGTTGAGGTCAATATGAGAAAGTTATACATCTAGTGTAAACAAGAAAATCCTGCGTAGAATACTGGCTCATCATATCTAACAATGTGTTGAAAGAATCTTGATCCGTAGAGTTTGTTTTAAGAATGTAAATATGGTTCAACATCTGTTCATCTGTTAATGTAATTTGTCTCATTGATAGACTGAAGGAGAAAAGTCATCAATTATTTCTATACCATAAAATCATTTGATAAGATCCAGCACCAATATATGATAAAAAATCTTAAGCTTTGAACACAAGATAACTAGATAATGGTCGTTACCAAAAACCTACAGCAAATAATAATAAAGAAATTTTAGATACACTTTAAGATCAGTAACAAGATAAGGATGCCCTTGTATCACTGTTGGTATTTAACATAAGGAGGTCCTGACTGACACTACAGAGGGAAAAATAAAAAGTATAAGGACAAGAAGGAAAGCAAGAAAACTCATTATTTGCAGATAATATTACTTATCTAGAATAACCATTAGAATCAAGAGAGAAACTGTTGGAACTAGTAAGAGTTTAGCAGGGTTACTGCTTTTAAAATCAACCTACATAAATTAGTAGTATTTAGTACACTAGCAATAAGCAATCAGTAAGGTAATCAAAGGTAAATATTGTATACAATAATGGGAACAAACTAGTCTCTAGGAATGAACCTAAGAACACATAAGATCTTTAAGGACAGAACTTGACTAAGGAGCCAGAAATGTGTTCTCAGTTGCACAGTCGAGTTTGACTTTGCAACCCCGTGGACTGTAATGTAGCTCGCTAGGCTCCTCTGTCCTTGGAATTTCCCAGGCAAGCCCCAGGCAAGAATACTGGAGTGGGTTGCCTTTTCCTACTTCAAGGGATATTATTCCCCACTCAGGGATCAAATCCACGTCTCTTACATCTACTTCATTGTCAGGCAGATTCCCATTTTAATTTGTTAGTTTGACTAAACTGCCGTCAAAATTCCAGTCGGTTTGTCTGACAAACTCCATAACCTAGATCTAAAATTTATATGACAGGTGGGATAAAGTCTGAATAGCTAAATCAGTCTTAAAGATTTGCTTTGGTGGGGGCTTGCCTTATCAGAAGTTAAGATTCTGTTTCAAAACTATAGTAATAAAAACTAGTAGAAATGTGAGAACACAGAAATAGACTGAGGGGGACAAATTAGAGAGCAGAAAGTTACCTATAAATGTTTAGGAACTTACGGGTGTCATCATAAATCATCAGAGAAAGTCATGTTGCTCAGAAGAGTGACTCAACTGTATGGGAAAAAAAAACAATATAACACCACAGATGGGATGAATTATAGATAATTAGAGATTCAAGTGTGAAAGGAAAAGTTAGAAAATTAATGGAAGACAATGTTGAAGACACTCTTTCCCTCAGGACAGGGAAGGGCATCTTAAAGCTGCTAAGATTTAAACAGAGGTGAAAAAATGATAACTTTGTAGAAAAAAATGGAAGATTTTTCTTTCAGTGACAGACAGATGAAAGAATTAGAGAAGATATTTGCAGTGCCTAATATTGCCAAGGGACCTAGCTTGGAATTTACTCACCTTTTGCTTGTTCACGGAAGTATTTTTTTACCTTCATTTTCTAAGGATATTTTTGCTGGAGATAACAATTCTAGATTGACAGTCTTGTATTGTCTTTGTTTTTCCTTTCAGTACTTTAAATATGTCTTTCCTTTGTCTTTCAACCTCCATTATTTCTCATAATAAATCTGAATATTCTACTTTCCTCTCTATGTAATGTGTCCTTTTTTTTTTTTTCCTGGCTCTTTTTAAGATTTTCATTTTATCTTTCACTATATCAAATTATTTTGGCCACCTCATGCGAAGAGTTGACTCATTGGAGAAGACTCTGATGCTGGGAGGGATTGAGGGCAAGAGGAGAAGGGGACGACAGAGGATGAGATGGCTGGATGGCATCACTGACTCGATGGATGCGAGTCTGAGTGACCTCCGGGAGCTGGTGATGGACAGGGAGGCCTGGAGTGCTGTGGTTCATGGGGTCGCAAAGAGTCGGACACGACTGAGCAACTGATCTGATCTGATCTGATATCAAATTGAGTTTGATTGTGTTGTTCCTTGGGGGTAGAGTTTTCTTTAGGTTTGTTCTTTTTAGTGTTCTTTGAGCTTAGGGTTCTGGAATCTGTCCAGTTCGGAACATTATCGTTCAGAATGACTGCGCAGTGCCCTCAGTTGTACGTGTTAGGTACCCGACACTGAGGCTCCGTTCAGTGTCTTTTTCGGCTTTTTCACCCCACTTTGTGCTTCACTTCAGGTAGTTTCTATTGCTGTGTTGTCTTTGCTGTTTAATTTGTTGTTAGTTCGAGCCTGCTCTTGATCAGCAGGAGTTCCAGCCGTTTTTAACATAGGCTGTCATTGGGTCCAGGTTTCAGTCAGTTAACTGAGCAAATCGTTACAATCCTGTCTAGTTTCTTGAGATATTACAGTGAATCTTCAGTTAGTGTATTCCTTTTGATAACTTAAGTCTCATCTAAAGTTATATTTCAGTCTTTAGAATTCTTAAAAAGTCTTCCAAAAGTCTGCGTAGGCACATGTAGAGGTGTTATGGGTTATGTACCAAACCATTGCAATAAAGTGAACCACGTGAATTTTTTGGTTTCCCCGTTGCCTATAAGTTATATTTACAGTGTAGTATAGTCTGTTAAGTGTGCAATAGCATTATGTCTAAGAAACAACAAACATAACAGTTAAAAATACTTTCTTGCTAAAGAAATGTTAAATATCACCATTAACAAGATTAACAAGTCATAATCTTTTTGCTGGTAGAGAGTTTGCAGTATTTTGAGAATTACCACAATGCGACAGAGACACAAAGTGAGCAAATACTGTTGGAAAAACGGCACCAGTAGACTTGGCTGACTTCTAGAGTTGCCACAAAACTTAGCTTGTAAGAAGCCAGTATCTGCAAAGTGCAATAAAACAAAGCACAATAAGATGAGTTATTTTTTAACTACAGTGCGTCTAGTTTTTTTGGAGTGAACGCTGGCTCCTGTTTGTTTAGATTTGGTGCTTATTCCCCTGGGGAAATTTAATTTAGTTGGAGGTTTATTTCCAGGTAGTATTGTGGAAGGGGCTTCTGTGAAGTAAAGATCAGCCTCATATTGGGGAGAAGGGGTCCTCCTCTCTGAGTGCTTTGAGGTCAGAATTCTCAGGTTGATAAAACACCAGACTGACCCCATTTCAGGTCTCAGAGTCCTACCATTTTACAATCAGTGTCCTAACTTTTACTTAAGAGATCTGTCTAGAATTTGAATGATTTTTATTTGGTAATTCTGTAATTTGCAGAATCATTGTTTCTGATTTTTAGCTCTATCAATCCTGTGCCTTTAAGCATTAAAGGGCATTTTTTTTTTTTTTGCAATCATGGATATTCTTTGGCCCTCAGTTTACTAAGCTAAATATTTTTTTAAAGCATTCACCTGTCATCAGAGTCAGCCCACTCCAGTTCTCGTCTTTCTTGTTTCCATCCTGACAGCCGCAGCAGCCTGCTGTGTGTTTTCTTCAAGAAGACCTTTATCTCAGGTAGCTGCGGGTGATAGGTTTTCTTTGCCGCTCCATGTCATCTAGTGTTAGCATTATGTTACCTAATGGTGGCAATGCCCATCATTGCCTTTAAATCCAATTAGATTGGCAAACCAAAGCCAGCTTCCTAACTTGAGTCTGTGTCCTGTAACTCCTCTGATACCAAATACTTCATCAATCACAGTTCAGTCCAGGAAAACTCTAGGTATCTGAAGCAACAGGAGATTTAATAGCAAAAATAGGTCCTTTGCAAATTGTTGGAGAGGTTGGAGGCATGCAGTCAGTGAGGCTTTCCACTGGCCGCACTCCCCAGGGCAGGTTGCTATTGCTGCCACCACTGGTGTTCTTGAATCATCACAGTTGCCTCCTTCATCCTTGAAGTTGGTGACCAGACGCGGAGACTCAGAGTTTGGCCGCCACAAACTCTGACATCTCTAACCTTGCTTGCCAGAGCCACCAGCCACAACAATCTGTCCTTTGCCTCACTTTCCCCTTCCAAATCTCATTCAGATGTGTCTGACTGATGGAATGTAATTTGGGAAGTGAAATTATTTACTTCAGTTTTTCATTGCACGTTAGTCAACTTTCTATAACACTGCTACTGCTACGTTGCTTCAGTCGTGCCCGACTCTGTGCGACCCCATAGACAGCAGCCCACCAGGCTCCCCCGTCCCTGGGATTCTCCAGGCAAGAACACTGGAGTGGGTTGCCATTTCCTTCTCCAATGCAGGAAAGTGAAAAGTGAAAGTAAAGTCGCTCAGTCATGTCCGACCCTCAGCGACCCCATGGACTGCAGCCCACCAGGCTCCTCTGTCCATGGGATTTTCCAGGCAAGAGTACTGGAGTGGGGTGCCACTGCCTTCTCCGACACTAACCCCGAATTTTAGAAGCTTATGGAACAATAAAGGTTTATTTCTTGGTCATGTTATGTTCCTGGCTGACAGCTGGCTGTCACTCTTCACACGTCATCTCATTCTGAGGCACACCTCTCTTCTGGGTCTTGTCACTCTTGGCCGAGGCAAAGGGAAGAGAGTGGACGGCAGTACCCAGTGGCTTTGAAAGCCTCTGCCCAGATGTAGCATATGTCACACCTGTTTATATTCCACATGTATTAAATAGGCTAGAATGGTTCCCTGTCTGGATGGTTTGGGGCTGCGGGCAGGTGGAACTGAGTGTGAGGATAAAAGGCAGTGAAGGGATAGATGGAAGGAGGTGGCTGGGAGGGGTTTTGCATTGGCTGATCTTGTGTCATGATCTCAGGAGAACTATGAGCACAGTACACCAGAAGCTTCTCCAGATAGATGAAATCTTCACAGTATTTTTAATTGAACTTAATGAGATCACTTTTTAAAATTAGTGATTCAGAAGTCTGTTAAAATTGACTTCTGAATTTAGTGAAAGTGTTAACCGATTTTAGTAAATCCTGAATAAAGTTGCTCTTTATCTGATCAAGTCCTATCTGCCAGTTTCCAGGTTGATTCTTTTCCAAGTGGATCAGCTAATGTATTCAGGCCCTACAGTATGCACTGTTTGTGGCATCGGTGGTGATGGTTTGGTGTCTTCTCACCTTCTATCTTAGTGCAGTTGGTGGTGGTTTAGTTGTTAAGTCGTGTCTGGCTCTTGCGACCCCATGGACTCTAGCTCCCCAGGCTCCTCTGTCCATGGGATTCTGCAGGCAAGAATACTGGAGTGGGTTGCCATTTCCTTCTCCAAAGAAACAAACATCACTGTGATATCAATCGATTGTCTGAATTTCAGGCTCTCATTGGGGATCTTGTCTTGCCTTTATTTATTTATTTATAGACGCGCAGGGTTCTCATTGCTGCGTGTGGGCTTTCCCTAGTTGTGGTGACCCGGGGCTACTCTTCATTGAGGTGTGTGGGTTTCTCACTGTGGTGACTTCTCTTGCCGTGGAGCACGGGCTCTAGGCATGTGAGTTTCAATAGTTGCGGCCCGTGGGCTCAGTAGTTGTGGCCTATGGGCTTAGTTTCTCCTGGGCATGTGGGATCCTCCCGTACCAGGGATTGAACCCATGTCTCCTGCATTGGCAGATGGATTCTTAACCACTGGGCCACCAGGGAGGTCCCTTGTCTTGTTATTTTTTGATATAAATTGCACAAGTGACATTGATGAAACTGTAAGAGAAATCCATTAATGTTTATGTAAGGCCCAGTCCCAAATCCTTCAAGAAAATGCGTATTGTTTAGTTCCTCTTTAAAAACAGTAACTCTGTAAGCTGCAAATCATATATTGATATAATCACATTGTAAACTTAAAAGCTATATAAAAAGTTATTTTGGGTACTCTTTGGTAATATGTCTTGGCAGAGCAAACTGGCCTTTCATATTTCTTTCATCGTTTGTAGTTATTTGGCTGTTAACCTCTACAAATAGAGGAGTAATTTGTAGTTGCAGGTGTGCTGACTAGGATGGCATTTTATCTAACAGATATTTATTGTCTTCTGTATGCCAAGGTAATATTTTAGCCTCTCGTGATGAATGAGACAGAATTTAGCATGGAGGTTGATGGACAGATGATTGTGATACGTTATAATTGACTGAGCGACTGATCTGATCTGATCTGATCTGATAATTGAATGCTGTAGTAAAGTTACGTATGTCCATGGTAGCACAGAGGGAAAAAGAATCTTTGAAAATGAACAACATTTTGTTGGGAGGACTGAGGTGGCAGGGTTGGGCTTGAAAAGACTTCCTTTGCAGAGACAGAAGCCTGTGTGGGAGACTCAGTTGAAATTATTGTAGCAAGGCACTGGCACCCCACTCCAGTACTCTTGCCTGGAAAATCCCATGGACGAAGGAGCCTGGTAGGCTGCAGTCCATGGGGTCGCTAAGAGTCGGACACGACTGAGCGACTTCACTTTCACTTTTCTCTTTCATGCATTGGAGAAGGAAATGGCAACCCACTCCAGTGTTCTTGCCTGGAGAATCCCAGGGACGGGGGAGCCTGGTGGGCTGCCGTCTATGGGGTCACACAGAGTCGGACACAACTGAAGCGACTTAGCAGCAGCAGCAGCAGACCTGGAATTGTGAGTCCTGAGTGTACTGCGTCTCCTCTTAACTATCGTTGTGTTACTTACCACAACGATCACAAAGGTCGTTGTGATTCCTTTTTTAGGTATGTAGTTGTGGAGTAGCTTTTCTGCTAGTTTTTGGGCCGTTCTCCTAGATAGCTTCTCTGTAAGGAGCTGTAATTTTGGTGTTTCCGTAGCAGAAGGGATGAAGTCAAGATTTTTCTACTCTACTTGGCCACCTCACTTCATGTCTTCCTTTTTACCGGTATATTCCTGTGTGTGTGTGTGTGTGTGTGTGTGTATGTATAAAACATATTTTCTAGCAAACTTGTGAGAAAAATGTATGGATAATAGTTTCAGGGGTTGAATATATAAAAATGCTCCTTCATACTCAATTGACACTTTGGGTTGAGAATTCTTACATAAATAATTTTTAAACTGTTGCTTCCTTTACTTATAAGTTTGCACTGTTACAGTGGAGAATTCAGGTACAATTTTTATTCTTGTTATTTTGCACGTGGCTTTTTTCCCTTGAGAAAGTTATCGGGATGCTTTTTTAGGTTAGTGAGTCAGTGTTTTTCTCCCTTTACATTCTGTCTGTTCTCTGGAGTTATTTGTAGTCAAATGTTGAATTTCCTGCCTTGATCTTCTAAGTCTGTTAACTATTTTTCAGTATATTCTATTTCTCTTAAACTATTACTCTATTTCTCTAAACTCAGGGAGAATTTCTTGATGTTTTCTGTTGGATTTTTAACAATGGCTGTATTTTTAATCTCAAGAGTGTTTGGATTGCTTCTTTTTCATCACCATTTAAAATTTTTGTCTTCTCTGAGCATAGTAATTATAAAGTTTTTTTTTTTTTTTAATTTTCTTTTCTCTTGATTATCTTTGCTTTTATGTTTTTGCAGTTTTTGTTTGTTTTGGTCTCTTGTGTCTGAAGTGAAGTGAAGTCGCTCAGTCTTGCCCGACTCTGCGACCCCATGGATTAGTAGCCTGCCCCAAGCTCCTCTGTCCATGGGATTTTCAAGGCAAGAGCACTGGAGTGGGTAGCCATTTCCTTCTCCAGTCTCCTGTCTGAAACCTTGCAAATTTTGGTGATCTTTGCCAGCTATTCATATTTAAAAGTGAAAAGGCTAATTGGTAGCTCTTTGTTTGCAAGGGACTTTGCCTTTGTAAGTGTTGGGCTTCGCTGTAGGCTAATTGGATGCAGAATTGCTGTTCTCTTGGGTGAACTGCCAAATGGGAGGTAAAGACATTACTCCTAGCCAGTGGCGTTCTAGAATTAAGTTAGATGTTTGAGCAGTTCTTATTTTGACTTTTGACCTCAGTTCAACTCACCAGCCCTGAGCTTCCCACCTACGCACCCACCTACCGTATATCTTGTCCTGGAGGCCCAGGCTCTTATCTTTCAGTTTCTGTGCAGAATAACCCTTCTCTTTCTCATTGTTTAGTCTACAGATTTGTAACCAGCTTTCACCCTTCCCACTCCACCCACCAACTCTGTCTCTAACCTTGCTCAATGTCCTCCTGTGAACTTCTCAGGGTTCTGCAGGGCAAGATTAGCTCACCTGTTGGTGTTTGTGCCTCAGCGCGTCCTGCCTTCTGCTCTTACTGCAGTTACTTTCCTGGTGTCAGTGCCATGGAGAGTTGACTTTAAATCTTGCAAGAAGTAATGGAATTTTAAAACTGGCAGACCTGCAGTTCATTTAGCATGGTTCACACCTGTGGAACCTCAGTTGAGCAGATGCTTTCTATTTGAGCATGGGGAGACTTGGGATTAGTTGGAGTTGGAGCCATAAAGGATATATTGATAGCACTTGACCATTTTCATATATGTACTTTCATAAATAACATGTTCATTGTGGAGACTCTGTTACAGGCTCAAGTGTGATATTATAATTGTGGAATAATGCTCAGGAATTATTCTAAAGTAATGTTGATTTCAATCTTGCTGGTAGGCCTCAGCGGCTATTTTCTGTTTGTAACATAGTAATGATGAAGGAATTTTCTGCTCTTCTACTTTGCTGTGTGCTTAGTCGCTCAGTCATGTCTGACTCTCTGCAACCCCATGGACTGTAGCCCTCCAGGTTCCTCTGTCCATGGGATTCTCCAGGCAAGAATACTGGAGTGGGTTGCCATGCCCTCCTCCAGGGGATCTTCCCAACCCAGGGATCAAACCCATGTCTCCTGCGTTGCAGGCAGATTCTTTACTGTCTGAGCCACCAGGGAAGTCCAAGAATACTGGAGTGGGTAGCCTATCCCTTCTCCAGGGGAACTCACGACCCAGGTATTGAACCAGGGTCTCCTGCATTGCAGGCGGATTCTTTACCAGCTGAGCTACCAGGGAACCCCCAACCCTTCTATTAAAATTGAGTAATAGTGGAATGTATTTCTGTGTAAGTTTTATGGTGTTTGGGAAAAGAAACATGGCATTTGAAGCAAGGCAAAGCAGATTATATAGCTTCATATAGTTGTTGTTCAGTCACTCAGTCATGCTGACTCTTTGTGACTCTGTGGACTGCAGCACACCGGGCTTCCCTGCTCTTTACTACAGGAGTTTGCTCAGACACGTGTCCATTGAGTGGGTAATGCCATCCAACCATGTCATCCTCTGTCATCACTTTCTCCTGCCCTCAGTTTTCCCAGCATCAGGGTCTTTTCCAAAGAGTTGGCTGTACTCATCATGTGACCAGAGTATTCCGCTTCAGCATCAGTCCTTCCAGTGAATAGTCATGGTTGATTTCCTTTAGAATGGACTGGTTAGATCTCCTTGCTGTCCATAGGACTCTCAAGAGTATTTTCCAGCACCACAGTTTGAAAGCATCAGTTCTTCGGTGCCCAACCTTCTTTATGGTACACCTCTCACATCCATACGTGACTACTGAAAAACAGACCTTTGTGGGCAAGTGATATCTCTACTTTCTAATACGCATGTCTCTACTTTTTAATATGCATGTTTTCTACTTTTTAATACTCTTAAGTTTGTCATAGCTTTTCTCCAAGGCTCCAGTGTCTTTCTCTTACAGTTCTTTTCTGGACCAAAATGTGAGTCTAGTTATTTGTTTATATAAATGTAACTCAGTGTTTACATGGATATAACAACATTACAAAGAATGACTTCTTAATGATCACAGTAAATATTTTATATTGTTCATAGTGTTTAAATTAAGTTATATAAACCATATACCCTAAAATTTAGAAACTTCCCAGACACATGGAACTTAGAACTTAAAACTTATCAATTCCCCATAGAGCATGTAGCTCTTAAAAAGTTTTAGCTTACTTTAGAAACAATTCCTTTATTAGCATTTAACATTAGCTATCTTTTAATGGTGAATCAAAATATACCTGAGTAGCTAGTACAGGTTTTGTTTTTTCCTTCTAATATGGAAAAATATACTTAAAGGATTTGGTAACTTCTTTTACTGCCTTTTCCCCCAACTGGGCAGTTCTCTTGGGAGCAGCTAAACTACTGTTTTCTTTGCTTGGATCAAATTATTTTCCTGTTGAGAGAAATAAGTTAACTGGGACTTTTTTTTTTTTTAAAGAAAGAGGAAAACTCCATCTATTTGCTAAACTGCACAACCTTATTCTAATTATCTTCCACTCTGACTGTTCTTTTTTTTCCCAAAGGCTTCTCCCCATTCTACAGGATTTGTTCTCTCTCTCCATTGCTTGAAAGATTTCAGACTTCCCCTTATATTGGAGGGAGAAGAATATTCTACCAGGGGGTAAAGTTTTAGACCACACAGATTTACAAGATTGTTATTGATAGATGGGCACACTGTGACCACAAGAAATTATAATTTTTCTTTTAAATCATGTACCCTAGCCAGATCTTTTTTCTCCTTGTTGACTTGTCAGATTATCTCATTGTAATTAGTTGTAATTAATCTAAAAAGTCATTATGCTTGAGACATAATTTAGCCTGTTTAATTTGGCTTAATCATTTATTTCATAATTGCCAATACTGTATTCTTCTTAAGGAGCCAATTCTTAATGAAGGTGGCTTTTCTGGTGGGGAGAAGGGAATGGACGACTAGAACTCGACGGCTCTTTTGACTAGCTGCCCTTTAAATTGTTTTCTTTGTTACACATGCACCTTTATTTGTTCTGCGGTTGAAGTTGTTCAAACCCAGCAACCACATGCTAGCAAGTTGAGAACAGAGGAGCACCTGTGACCCCTGGCTGTTCTGAGCAGGTAGGAGCAGTGGGCAGTGCTTCTCTAAGAAGTAGGCAGAAGAATCACCTGAAGGGCTCAAAGGGATTTCTGCATCATGTGTTACACCCTCCCTCCTTTTCTGACCCCGCGGGTCTGGGTTGGGGCCTGGCCGTGTTTTGCATTTACATCAAATGAACAAGTTTCCAGGTGGTGCTGATGATGCTCCTGGTATCACATTTTCGGAGCCACTGATCGAAGGGAGTGACCAGTCTTTGCAGTAGATCTAGAATGAATTAATAATGCCTGCTATAATTTCTGAATATATCCTCCCCTTACAAACAAGTAACAATGAAAAAAAAAAACTGAAAAGGAATATCTGGTAGGGTTTGCTTTAGCCTGTGAAACCAATTGCACTTTAATTCCAAAGCTACTAATAAGTAGTATGCCTTGAACTGTTTTTATATTAAACATTTATTTTGTCTGGAGAAGGAAATGGCAACCCACTCCAGTGTTCTTGCCTGGAGAGTCCCAGGGACGGGGGAGCCTGGTGGGCTGCCGTCTCTGGGGTCGCACAGAGTCGGACACGACTGAAGCGACTTAGCAGCAGCAAATTAATTTACTTCACATGCATTATTGAATACCTATCGTGTGCTAGTTTGGACTTGGGAATCCAGCATTGAATGAATTCCTTCTCCAAAGGGCTTGTGTCTGGTTTTAGGAAGATTGATATTTAACACATAATATGTCAAGTGTTGATAAGTTACTTGGATAACAAAGTATGAAAGTTGAACATAATTATTCTTGCCTGGTATGAATTACATATCCCTAGTAGTTTCTCGTTTATTAGCACCCTGACTGACAGTACTTTCTGAACCTCAGATTCCAGTTATTCCATGTGTTTCAGATTTTATTTCACTTTATTTTCATAAAGATCAGTTGTAGTACTTTCTCAGTAGGCTACGTGAGCTTGTTATCTTATGAGGTTCAAAGTTTAAGCCTTGTGGCATGATGTTTTGAGGCTGTAGGGTTTTTAAATTTTTTGAACCTGAATGTCTCTTAGAGGGCATATACATTCTCCACTTCATTGAAATGCTCAGAGGTCTTTTATTCTTGTGCCAGGTCTGTTTTACTCATCTATGTTACTGGCCTGGGCCTTGTAGACATTTGAGTGTAGAGTATCTTCTTTAGGCACTTTGAAAAATAGTGCATTTTTTTCAAGCTGGGGAATCTAACCTAGATAAAATTCAGTTAGGTTTTGTTTAGGTTCCGTATTTTATATTTCTTTTGATTAGTCTGAACTTTTTTTGTGGGCAGAGTTGAAAGGGATTGCTTACGTTTCTCTAACAAGAGGATCTGTTTTTAGAATTCAAGGCTGTGTGGGTACATGCACACACACTGTTTGAGGCTGTGTGTATCAAGTGTTAGATAAACCAAACAAATGGCTAATATTGTTTGGTTTGTTTTAAATCAGAGATTGGGTTGAGATTAGCAAGGAATTAAATACTTTAAAAGTTGTCTGGATTGTTATTTTAAGTGTTGACCGCGGAGTGACATGAAAACCCTTCTTGAGCTTTGGCTAAAGGTACGGACACCGGCCGGTGCTCACTCTTCAAACTCCCTGTAGCTGGCAGATGCTGATCTGTGTTCTGCCTTCCTTTCTGCTGTGGTGAAGATTGGGTGGCTCATGGGAAGCCACATGCCAGCTAGTGCTCCTGCTGCCGGGCCAGACTGCTGTAGACAGGGTGGCTTATTTATCGCTCCCATTTCTGGAGATGAGAAGTCCAGGATCAAGGCCCTGGCAGACTGGGAGTCTGGTGAGGGAGCCTGCTTCCTGGTTCATAGAAGGCCACCTTCTCCCTGGGTCCTCATATCGTGGAGAGGGTGAGGGGGCTCTCTAGAGTCACTCAGTTCATTCATGAGGGATCCACCCCCATGATCTGAAAACCTCCCAAAGGCTCCACCTCCTAATACCATCACCCTGGGGGTTAGGATTTCAACACATGAGTCTTGAGGGAATGTGAACATTCACTCCATAATAGGTAGCAAGTAAGTGAATTGGTTTTCTGTGGTTTTTCAAGCAAAATATATGTGGAAATAGATATAACTTCTTTTTAGATGTGGAAATAGGAGTTAAGATTTTCTGCTGTGACATGTGCTTTTTTCATTTTGGTTTGAAAGTCTGTTCTCAAAGATATTTAAAAGCAGAGCTTTTTTTTTTTTTTAATGCCACATGAAAGATATCCGAGAGGCATCAGAAATCTTTGCTTCTGTACTGGGACTTCATCCTGTCCGTACACCTGCGGGACTTCACATCTTAGGTTCTTTTTCCTCCATCAGATCTTTGCCTTGGAGATTTGCAGAAGTGTGGGACCTGTGCTTGGAAAGCAGGCGGCTCCCCAGCTACAGTGCCGGGTGGAGTTCATTGAACTGAGCTGTCCTGGAGCCCATGGGTTGGCCTGTTCGTTCTTGGCTTTTGGGACTTGAAGTTTTCTTTCTGATCTGAACATGTTACCGTCTTCAACTCCCGGCTTTGGGCATGGAGCAGGTGAATGGTGTGCTTTAGATGATGAACACTGAGGTTGTATTGTTGTTCGGTCACTAAGTTGTGTTCAACTCTTTGTGACCCCATGGACTGCAGCATGCCAGGCTCCTCTGTCCTGCAGTCTCCCACACACTGATAGGTTCCGTAACCTAGAATTACAGAGTGAGTTCTTGGGTTTTGAGTTATTTTCAGTTTTTTTCTTCAAATTTTAAACTTTTTGTTTTGTATTGGGGTGTAGCTGATTAACAACGTTGTTAAACAGCGAAGGGACTTGGCATAAGGGGAGGTGGTATTTTGGAGCTAGCGTGTAACCCTTCGCAATATCTGCTGATCCCCTTTTATCGCTGGGAAAGCAAGCTTCACTCAATCTTTCAAGGCAGTAGGACCTCACTAGAATTTAACAACTGTATTTATGTTTATGGGGTACATTGCCAATGGCACCACTCTTCTGTTTTTGATGAGTTTTGTTTGTTTTGTTTGAAGAACGGGTAGTTTTATGCCCAAGGAGGTGATTCTAGGAAGCACCTGTCAGAGTGTGGAGATGAGAGACCGATATGGTAAGGAAGCCAGTAAAGAAGTCAGCACCGTGGCCACTGGAGTGTGTTCCCAGTGGGGGCTTGGGAGTCGGCGCAGCACTCACCCAGAGTAAAGGGAGATGCTGGGGATGTGCGCCCACTGTCTCATTAGTCATTACTTGATGGTGGCTCCTGGGGGGTGTTAATGCTCTTGAACTTCCAAACTGCCCCTCCCTCAGGCAGAGCAGTGGCAGCCAGATAGCACTGTGACAAACAGTGGTAGGTGCCCCCCATGGCCTTTGTGTGCAGAGTAGGTGGGCGGGGTACCAGCAGTTTCAACTCTCGAACATGCTGGGCTCCTCCTGCGTCCTCCTCATCTTAGTCAGTGGCATCCCCATCCTTTGATGCTCCGGCTAAAAACTTGAGTCATCCTTGACCCTTGTCTCACATCCCACATCCAAACCATCAGCAAATCCTGTTGGCTTTCCCTTAAAATATGTGCAGAATCTGACCTTTCCTCTTATCCTCACTGCTCTCACATAGTCCAGCCCCCCACTATCTCACAGCTCTCTTAGATAAGGCCACTGGAATGATACATAGAGAATCAAAGATTACATAACTTGGCTGCTCAAAACCCTCCTCCTCTTAACTCAGAGTGAAAGGCAGAATCTTTCGACTGTTCATAAGGCCCTCCAGGATCTGACCGCCTTCTGCCTTTTGTGTGTGTGCCTATGTGTGCACACACACGTCCAGTTCTTTTTGTCTTTAGCCTTGTATACAGTCAGAACATTACTTTCGTCCCCATTCCCCCCCACCCCAGCCCCTTTTTTTAGTGGCAGCTATGTGATTCATTTGTAAATTAGATTTATTTGTCACAGTTTACATTCCATCTTTACCACTACATCCTGGTTGAATTTTTTTTTTTTCCATATAGTGAATGTACTTTTTATAGTGATTAGTTCTCTTGGTTTTGAGAAATGCACGGAGTGGTGTATCCGCCACCACATATCCATACAAAAGAGTCCATTGTCTTAAACGTTTCCTCCTGCTTTCCCTTTTTAGACAGTCCCTCTTTCAACTTTCCAGTCTCTGGCAGCTTCTGATCCATTTTCCTCCCTACAGTTTTGCCTTTATAAATAAGAGAGTCTTACCATATACATATAGCTTTTTGGTCTGATTCTTTCACTTAGCAGAACACATTTAAGATTATTCCATGTTGTGTAAATCACTAGTTAAATCCTCAAGTGTCCTTTAAGTATATTAAGGCCAAAAAAAAATGAATTGATTTAAAGAAAATATTGAACAAACACAATAGATGTGGCACAGAGATATGAGAACTATCTTGAACCTTAGTGAACCTAAAGTTGGGAAGTGGACTGGTGACTCAGGCGGTAAAGAATCCGCCTGCGATTCAGGAGACCTGGGCTTGACCCCTGGATCGGGAAGATCCCCTGGAGGAGGGGATGGCAACCCATTCCAGTATTCTTGCCTGGAGAATTCCATGGACAGGGGATGGGACAATCCATGGGGTCACAGAGTCCGACATGACTGAGCGACTAACACTAATGTGATGGAAAGATGTCAGATCAAGACTTTGCTTTTCCTGGTACCACTGCCAGGGATTAGCTGTGTCCTCTTGGGGAAATCACCCTTCTGCTCCCACATTTCTGATAAACTCAATAGTAAAATGGCTGATCTAGTAGTTGTTAGCTCCTCTTGAGACTCCTAAGATGCAGGTTATTTTAGGTGCTTTGGGTAGCTCTTTTCACTATTAGCATTTCATTGCTGTAAAGTACCCATCACCCCTGGATTTCAGTTAGGACAGGCTGTTATATAAACGCTTTGTTAAACCCATCCTGGAGGAATAAGAGCCAGCCGTTAGGAACGAGGTAGCCTTCAGTACACGGCTGCGGTTCCTCAACACTTTTCTGTTGGGCTTATCTGAAGGGTGGGATCCTGTGAGCCTGCGTCACAGCCGTGGTCATGTCCATGAGCTCCTGGTGGTGCCATAAAGTCTTGGCAAGTTTCTAGCACTCTAGCATCTGGAATTTAATCTCCACAGTCATTTCCTTAGGTAGATTTTCCCAGGGGGTTCTGTAAAGCTTGATTAGAAGTTAAGTGTCCTAGAACTTTATTGCGATTCCTGAATAGGCCATCTTGTCGCATCGTGGACAATGTGTATTTGAAGGTCAGTGCATGTTAGGAATGCCTCAGTCACTATAGAAAACTGCAAAGGGAACCAGAGAGAATTGCTTGTTTTGTTATTTTTAGTGATAGGTAGATTTATAGTCGGGGAAGGCAATGGCACCCCACCCCAGTACTTTTGCCTGGAGAATCCCATGGACGGAGGATCCTGGTAGGCTCCAGTCCATGGGGTCGCTGAGAGTCGGACACGACTGAGCGACTTCACTTTCACTTTTCACTTTCATGCATTGGAGAAGGAAATGGCAACCCACTCCAGTATTCTTGCCTCGAGAATCCCAGGGACAGTGGAGCCTGGTGGGCTGCCGTCTCTGGGGTTGCACAGAGTCGGACACGACTGAAGCGACTTAGCAGCAGCAGATTTATAGTAAGTTTTTCTCTTTTGTATAGTAATTTTAAAAATCATAATTAATGGCTGCTTAAATTCCCTGATCAGACTGGGCTTTTTGACATTGGAAGTGAAATAATAATTGAATTGTATTTAGGTGATAGATTGTCAATGTAAAATTAGAGGAATTTGAAAAACCGCTGTGATTTGTGTTTATTTTATATGTGGCACATAGTAATATTCATCTTACTTTTTACTTTTAGTAATGAATGTTATAACTATTGAAGATTATAAGAGCACATACTGGCCAAAATTGGATGGTGCCATAGATCAGCTTTTAACTCAGAGTCCTGGTGACTATATCCCCATATCCTATGAACAGATATACAGGTAAGTCAAGATTTTATTTGCTTGGATTTTAGAGGGTATATTGAGGTTCACAGCAAGTTGAATTATGACAGTATGTATGCATATAATATATGATACATACAGTGAGGCTCTATAAATTATTTATATTACACACTTGTGGATTGGGGGTTTTATTTGTACTTCTTACTTCAGAATTGGTTTTCAAATCAAGGTATTGTTAACCCTACTTCAGCCTGCCACCCCCACCAAACACAATGCAGAAATTATAGAGGTCAGTGAAAAAGGCAAAAAAAAAAAAAAATCGTTCTTTCAGTCTCATGTGGAGGCACTAGCTTGCTCTGTTGGTGTTTATGATACACAAGTTTACCTGTCTTTGGTGATTTTGTTTCCCAGCTCCTGGTAAGTGAAAGGAGCCACGTTAGTGGGGACTGGGGTTGGATGTCAGATCAGCCCAGTCACAGGAGGAGGCAGTGACAGCTGTGCTGTTCTACCAAGTGAATCACAAAGACATTACATTGCAAACACTTTTGTGAGTTAGAAACTTTGGCTGTGTATCACTCTCTCTTCCTTATTTTAACGTTCATTAATGGGGCTTCCCTGTTAGCTCAGACAGTAAAGCGTCTGGCTACAATTTGGGAGACCCGGGTTAGATCCCTGGGTTGGGAAGATCTGCTGGAGAAGGAAATGGCAGCCCACTCCAGTATTCATGCCTGGAAGATCCCATGAACCGAGGAGACTTGTAGGCTGCAGTCCATGGGGTCGCAAAGAGTCGGACACGATTGAGCGACCTCACTTTCACTTTCGGTTTTCAGTGTCAAAGAGAGAAGCTGACTTTTAAGTAGTTACCATAGTCAAATTCAGACTATTACTCAGTATTAGGTTATCTAGTACTGATAAAATAGTTAATAGGATCCTCAGAAAGATTCTTTGTAGCTGGCAGTGCTGGCTCTTCCGTCTGAACACTGATTGGGGCAGGGTGCATTTTTGTTTAAGAGTGGTCACTTTGTTAGGCCCGAATTAATTCACCAGTGGTTGTATATTGAGGGTATGCCTTTACCTTGGGCTGAGTTAAGTGCGTCATCGTTAATTTTTCTGTCTGCCCTCCTTCCCACAGTTGTGTGTATAAATGTGTGTGCCAGCAGCACTCGGAGCAGATGTACAGTGATCTGATTAAAAAGATAACTAACCACTTAGAACGAGTCTCAAAGGAGCTGCAGGTAAAGAACTGATTGTATTGATTTTTGCTTCTTCAAAGTGTCTCATCTTGGGAATAGATTAATTTGAAAATTTAACATAAACTGTGGACATTTTTAGATTACATGTATTCCATTTATTAATCATGTCAGCATTTCTTTTCTTTAAAACCTTATTTGTTCTGTTAACCTCAGTCTTTCGTGACTTTTGTATTATGAACGTGTGTATATTTTAATTTAATTTTTTCTGAACTTTTTTTTATTGTTATCTTTGAAGCGTTATTTGCCTACCCGTTTCTAATATGTGCTAATATTAACAACTGAATTTAGCATTTTATCAGTCAACTCTACAGACGAACATCATCCCAGCTGTAAAATCTGGGGCAAGTTGCAGAAATTTTTTGTTTAAGGAAGCACTTGGCTTCTTGATGGCATGCTGGCCCTCCCCGCCTCAGTAAAGTTTCCAGTGCTTGAAGGTCACATCCTATCTTTATTCCAGGGCCAGCTCACATTTTAGTTGCAGTGTAGAGATTGCAGGATGTGTAGAAGAGTCACTTAGCAGTAGATCACCGAGGTCCCCCCACAGTCAGGATGTGCTTCAGCAATTCTGAAATACCCAGTTTCCAGCAAGTGCTGTTACTATTTGGATACTGTTACTCGCTTCCCTTGTGGTCTGAGGTGTCTTAGTTTTTGTTTACTCCAAACAGTTGTTGTACTAAGTAAAAGTAGCTTCTTAAAAAAATTATAGCCAGAGTTGTATTTATATAGCCAGATAAATACTTTTCCTGTTGTTGGTATAAATTGTTTTTGTCATTTTTTTTTGCCATTAAATACAAAATGTGTCTTTTTTGTCTTTTTAAACTTTTTATTTTGTATTGGGGTATAGCTGATTAGCAAACAGTGTTGTGATAATTTTGGTTGAACAGCGAAGGGACTCAGCCATACATACACATGTAAATACAAAATCTTTATTCATTTAACAAATATATTTAGTACTGGGCATTGTATATGAATTACAGGTAAAATCTAAGACCTGTGCATTGTGGCTTTGAATGGTTTGCTTAATAATTCTTGACTCTACCTTCTCTGAATCCCCACGTCCAATTTATTGCCAAATCCCATTTAGGTTCTACTTCTGTCTTGGCTCCTGTCCTCTTTCCGTCATCCAGTCCAGGCTACGTCTTTTTAGGTGTGTTCTAAAATGCCCCTCTCAGTTGGTGCTTTCCCTCTACTTTTAACACTTCTAACTAGAATCTCGCATTTTGGAGTGACTGTTTCTAAAATACAGTTCTGATACTCATATTCCTGTTAGAATAACATCTAAGCTTCTTAACGGGATTTAGAAAGCCTTTCATTGTGTTGACTCCTGCTTCCTTCTGTAGCCTAATGGCTTTTAGGATGAGACGGTTGGATAGCATCACTGACTCAATGGACATGAGTTTGAGCACACTCTGGGAGATTGTGAAGGACAGGAAAGCCTGACATGCTGCTGTCCACGGGGTCGCAAAGAGTCATACACGACTTAGCGACTGAACAGCAATGATGGCTTTTCTGTTCCTGAACTTATTTCAGTTCCTTGAACACTTTAGGAACTCTCTCACATCTTGGCTTTTGCCTTGTTAATGTTTGCCTGAAACATTCTTCCTTTTCCTCTTCCCTCTTGTATTTTCAGTCACTGTGAACTTAACATTCAAGCTGCAGCTCAGACATCGTTTGTTTTGGAAAACATTCTCTGATACCTTTCCCCCAAGTCTGGGTTTGCGAACCCCTTGTCTGTGCTTCTCTAGCGCTGAGTGTGTCACGGTAGTTCACCGTGTGTTGTAGTTTCTAGTTTAGCTGTTCCTCTCCCCACACCCCCTGCCCCAGTAGCATGTCCTGAGAGAGCAGAGGTGCACGTCTGTCTACTTCATTATTGTGCGTTAGTCCCTTGCCCAGTGTCTGATACACACTAGGTGTCACTTACTGAATAAAATGTATAGTGAATGAATGTTTATGAATATTTATTATCTCTTGGGTAATGAAAATTTTTCTGGTAGAAATCTGAGTTTGATCTTGTTTTTAACCTGAAATCTAGGTGATCTTGGGGGTGTAGGATATACCAGAGATTTCATTAGATCAGCAAAGAACTCATCTCAAAAAGGATCATTTTATTAATACTCTTTTGCTATTATTGAAATAATATTAAATAGTCTTCTAAACAGAAAGCAAACCTTTCGGTTCAACTTATAAGGATAAAATATATTACTTGGCTTACTTACAAAAGTCATTTTTGAAATGTGAATTGGAAATTTTATAATACATTTTACACTTATGCTTTGACTTCACGTGTGTCATTAATTTGACTGATAGAGTTCGATTTGCCGAAGCTATTTGTCGTATTGCAGTTTCTGCTTGAGTAGATTTTTGTGGTACTTAATTTTGTAAGCACTGTAAGACTTTTCATTCTTACAATTAGAATATTACTGTAAAATATTTTTTAAGGTAGAGGGCCTTGTAGTATAGTATCATCAAGCTCTATCTAACCGATAGTTTTAGAAGACCACTTGCTACAGTCTCTGGCATAAATTTGCTTGATCAGTTATCGGTATCCCAAAGGTAACCTATTACTTGCCCAGGATGGACTGTACAGGGAACTAATACCTGGGAGTCACTGAGGTTCGGAGAGTGAGCTTCTGTGGTTTTGGAGAGTGAGCTTCTGTGGTTTTGGAGAGTGATCTCTGACTGTGTGTAGAGCTCCTTTGTTCTTTATCACAAATGCACCATAGTTCATTGTCCCTTGCTTTATGGATATACCTTAGTTTGCTTAACCATTTTTTAACCAGTGAATATTTAAGTTGCTTCCAGTCTTTGGCTCTTACTAACAGTGCTACAGTGAATAATCACTCTTGTAAGTTTCATTGTGCTTTGATTTATTGCAGTGAACAGGTGCTGCATGTTTTACAAATTGAAGGTGTGTGGCAGTCATGTGCTGAGCGAGTCTGTTGATGTCATTTTTCCAAGGACATCAGTTTGCGTAGTGTCTCTGTGTCACATTTTGGCAATTGTCGCAATATTTCAAGCTTTCTCATCATTTTATTATTGTATTTGTTATGGTGATTTGTGATCAGTGATATTATTACTTTAGGTTGCTGAAGGTTCAGATGATGATTAGAATTTTTTATCAATTTTTTTTTAACTAAAGTATGTACATTGATTTTTTTTTTAAACTAAAGTATGTACATTGATTGGTTTTTTTTTTTTTAGACATAATGCTATTATACACTTAATAGACCATAGCATTGGAAAACTAAAAATACGAGTGACTCGATTTATTGATAACTGCTTTATTGTGGTGGTCTGCAGTTGAACCTATAGTATCTCTGAGGTCTGCCTGCCATCTCATGTACTTTGTGCATATTTTGTGATTCACAAAAGTTGTGCCAAGTTGTGTGCTCCCAATGGTTCTGTGTGTATCAGAATGCCTGTTTTCTCTACCATTACTAATATGGCATGTTAGGTAACTAAAGAATTTTTGCTTTATATTAATATAGGGATAATTCTTATAAAAATTAAAATGTAGACAGGGGTGATAGCTCTTGTGAGCTAGTATTAGGTGGTAGCTAATATTTTAAATCATAAAGGATTTGATTTAGGTCATACCTGAATGGTCTACTGGTTTTCCCTACTTTCTTCAATTTAAGTTTGAATTTAGTAATAAGGAGTTCATAGTCTGAGCCACAGTCAGCTCCTGGTCTTGTTTTTGCTGACTGTATAGAGCTTCTCCATCTTTGGCTGCAAAGAATATAATCAGTCTGATTTCAGTGTTGACCATCTGGTGATGTCCATGTATAGTCTTCTCTTGTGTTGTTGGAAGAGGGTGTTTGCTATAACCAGTGCATTTTCTTGGCAAAACTCTATTAGTCTTTGCCCTGCTTCATTCCGTATTCCAAGGCCAAATTTGCCTGTTACTCCAGGTGTTTCTTCACTTCCTATTTTTGCATTCCAGTCCCCTGTAATGAAAAGGACATCTTTTTTGGGTGTTAGTTCTAAAAGATCTTGTAGGTCTTCATAGAACCATTCAACTTCAGCTTCTTCAGCATTACTGGTTGGGGCATAGACTTGGATTACTGTGATATTGAATGGTTTGCCTTGGAAACGAACAGAGATCATTCTGTCATTTTTGAGATTGCATCCAAGTACTGCATTTCGGACTCTTTTGTTGACCATGATGGCCACTCCATTTCTTCTGAGGGATTCCTGCCCGCAGTAGTAGATATAATGGTCCTCTGAGTTAAATTCACCCATTCCAGTCCATTTCAGTTCACTGATTCCTAGAATGTCGACATTCACTCTTGCCATCTCTTGTTTGACCACTTGTAATTTGCCTTGATTCATGCACCTGACATTCCAGGTTTCTATGCAATATTGCTCTTTACAGCATCGGACCTTGCTTCTGTCACCAGTCACATCCACAGCTGGGTATTGTTTTTGCTTTGGCTCCATCCCTTCATTCTTTCTGGAGTTATTTCTCCACTGATCTCCAGTAGCATATTGGGCACCTACCGACCTGGGGAGTTCCTCTTTCAGTATCCTTCCTACAGTGGAAGTGAGAAATAGATTTAAGGGCCTAGATCTGACAGAGTACCTGATGAACTATGGAATGAGGTTTGTGACATTGTACAGAAGACAGGGATCAAGACCATCCCCATGGAAAAGAAATGCAAAAAAGCAAAATGGCTGTCTGGGGAGGCCTTAGAAATAGCTGTGAAAAGAAGAGAAGTGAAAAGCAAAGGAGAAAAGGAAAGATATAAGCATCTCAATGCAGAGTTCCAAAGAATAGCAAGAAGAGATAAGAAAGCCTTCCTCAGTGATCAGTGCAAAGAAATAGAGGAAAACAACAGAATGGGAATGACTAGAGATCTCTTCAAGAAAATTAGAGATACCAAGGGAACATTTCATGCAAAGATGGGCTCGATAAAGGACAGAAATGGTATGGACCTAAGAGAAGCAGAAGATGTTAAGAAGAGGTGGCAAGAATACACAGAAGAACTGTACAAAAAGATCTTCACGACCCAGATAATCACGATGGTGTGATCACTGACCTAGAGCCAGACATCTTGGAATGTGTGGTCAAGTGGGCCTTAGAAGGCATCACTACAAACAAAGCTAGTGGAGGTGATGGAATTCCACTGGAGCTATTCCAAATCCTGAAAAATGATGCTGTGAAAGTGCTGTACTCAATATGCCAGCAAATCTGGAAAAGTCAGCAGTGGCCACAGAACTGGAAAAGGTCAGTTTTCATCCCAATCCCAAAGAAAGGCAATGCCAAAGAATGCTCAAACTACCGCACAATTGCACTCATCTCACGTGCTAGTAAAGTAATGCTCAAAATTCTCCAAGCCAGGCTTTAGCAATCTGTGAACCATGAACTTCCAGATGTTCAAGCTGGTTTTAGAAAAGGCAGAGGAACCAGAGATCAAATTGCCAACATCTGCTGGATCATGGAAAAAGCAAGAGAGTTCCAGAGAAACATCTATTTCTGCTTTATTGACTATGCCAAAGCCTTTGACTGTGTGGATCACAATAAACTGTGGAAAATTCTGAAAGAGATGGGAATACCAGACCACTTGACCTGCCTCTTGAGAAACCTGTATGCAGATCAGGAAGCAACAGTTAGAACTGGACATGGAACAACAAATTGGTTCCAAATAGGAAAAGGAGTACGTCAAGACCGTATATTGTCACCCTGTTTATTTAACTTATATGCAGAGTACATCATGAGAACCTTTCGACTGCAAAAAACACAAGCTGGAATCAAGATTTCAGGGAGAAATCTCAACCTCAGATATGCAGATGATACCACCCTTATGGCAGAAAGTGAAGAGGAACTAAAAAGCCTCTTGATGAAAGTGAAAGTGGAGAGTGAAAAAGTTGGCTTAAAGCTCAACATTCAGAAAATGAAGATGGCATCCGGTCCCATCACTTCATGGGAAATAGATGGGGAAACAGTGGAAACAGTGTCAGTCTTTATTTTTTTGGACTCCAAAATCACTGCAGATGGTAACTGCAGCCATGAAATTAAAAGATGCTTACTCCTTGGAAGGAAAGTTATGACCAACCTAGATAGCATATTCAAAAGCAGAGACATTACTTTGCCAACAGAGGTCCATCTAGTCAAGGCTATGGTTTTTCCAGTGGTCATGTATGGATGTGAGAGTTGGACTGTGAAGAAGGCTGAGCGCTAAAAAATTGATGCTTTTGAACTGTGTTGTTGGAGAAGACTCTTGAGAGTCCCTTGGACTGCAAGGAGATCCAACCAGTCCATTCTGAAGGAGATCAGCCCTGGGATTTCTTTGGAAGGACTGATGCTAAAGCTGAAACTCCAGTAGGCCACCTCATGCGAAGAGTTGACTCATTGAAAAAGACTCTGATGCTGGGAGGGATTGGGGGCAGGAGGAGAAGGGGACGACAGAGGATGAGATGGCTGGATGGCATCACTGACTCGATGGATGTGAGTCTCAATGAACCCCGGGAGTTGGTGATGGACAGGGAGGCCTGGTGTGCTGCGATTCATGGGGTCACAAAGAATCGGTCACGACTGAGCGGCTGAGCTGAGCTCAATATTTTAACAGCTATGTTGATAAATATGTAGATAATATACTATGTAAAACCAGGGAACTTAGTTTATTTTTAGAATCAATACATATCCTACTTTGAGTTCAGCAACATGGGACTATGAAAAATCTTACTTCGAAATGATCTCTGTTGTAAAATTGTTAAGTCAAACCATTAGTAAATAGTAGGGTGAAGTGGATAAAAATATGGGGACCTGGGCTCTGGTCTCAACTCTTGCCCCTCAGCAGCTATTTGCCTCTTGATTAAGCATGCTGATATCATCTTGGAAATTTTCTCATTCTTAAAATGAAGTGGTTTTACTGAAATATCTGGTTCCTTTACTCTCAGGTCTAAGATATTTTTTCTTTGCTTACTTCTTGGCCAGTGCTGCTTCATTCTTTTCTCAGGCTTAAACTCATTAATGTCCACCTGTGTCAAGTCTTCCTAGCACCCTCACATTTCCCTCAGACAAACAAAACACCACTGGAACTGTTTCTTCTGTGTACCCATAGCATCTTGGCAATAACAAGATGTATCATTCTTGCGTCCAGGTCTGGACACCTGACAGCTCCTTCCTCCTTAGAGGGCAGGGACTCTGTCTTGTTTGTCTTTTTATCTGTAGTGCCTGGCACAGTTAACAGCTCACCAAATGTTTGTCAAGTAAATGTTCAGCATCAGATTTGACCAGTGGGAAGAGCAGCATAATTAGTGACCACTAATCTTTGTGTCTCTGGATGCCTGTTGTTGTTCGGTCTCTTAAGTCGTGTCCAACTCTTAGTGACCTCATGGACTCTAGCCTACCAGGCTCCTCTGTCTATAAGCTTTCCCAGGCAGGAGACTGGAGTGGGTTGGCCTTTACTTCTCCAGGGGATCTTCCCAGACCAGAGATCAAATCCACGTCTCCTGCGTTGACAGGTGGATTCTTTACCATTGAGCCACCTGGGAAGTCCTAACTAGTTGTGTAGGCAATTTATTAATTTATTCATTTTTCACTTAATCCAGTATATCAATGTATTCAGTGTTGCAGGTGTGTGGCATAATTGTGATGTAATCTCTACTTCATAGAGACTTTAAGGACAGTTTTCATTCGGGACAGAACACGAGTGTATGCTCAGGTCCCTTGGGCCAGAAGAGTTCTGTTTGGGTGGAATGTTTTGCTTTCAGTTCTGAGTGTAGTAATGAAATGCTGTTATGAGCTAAAACAGGAGTGTGGGGTGAGGTGCATTTGGCACATAATCAGAAATTTGGTGTTGGGATTAATATAATCAGTGAGTTGGACCTTTAGGGCATCAACCTCTTATCTTTCAAGACCATCTTAAAATAACTACTGCTGTGTGTATGTTTACACTGTCAGAATGATTTGTTTATTTCTATCAAAAGCCATATTGTATTGAAAGGACTGAAGAGTATATGAAATAATGTTTCATGTTCCCCAGTTATTGACGTAAAAACTAGAGAATAATGGTTTTAGACATTTTAAAAGATTCTTTTAATTTGTTGAAACTAAGTGTTTTAATATAACAGCATAATCTAACTTGCTTGTTCCTGAAAAAATGTATTTTTTGTTTTAATTTTGGAAACAATGATTTTTGACCACTTTTGGTAAGTTAAAAGCTTTTTTGTTGTTAAATTTATTAAATCACTTTCATAGCTAAACTGACTTAATGTTCTACTTACTATTGTATTTTTCTTATGTATGTATCTACACTTTTTTTTTTACTTAATATGTATGTATCTACACTTTTTTTTTTTTACTTAAACTACTAGATTGTTTGAACTGTGACATATTTTGCATGGTTTTTTTTTAAGTCATTCTCCTAGACTTGTGCTTCACTCCTCTGTTCTTTAAATATGGGGATGAGCATCTCTATTCTGTTTTTTTCCCCTATGTCTCCAAAGCCTCAAAATGTGAATTTACAGTTCTGATTTTTTGATATACCAAAATTGGTTTATTAGTTTAGTAAATGATATTCATTCTGGTTAGTTTTAGAAAATTCTATTGAAACTTGTAGCATTCATTATACTTTAGGTGAGGGCTCAAATCAGCTTTTCCAAATGCCTATTAGACATTTCAGCTTGGATTTCTCCTTTTGGATACTTGATATTCATGTATAAATTGAAATTCCTCTTCTCTCAAATCAGCTTTACTCTCAGGCTTGTTATTTCATATTCACCTTTGACTCCTTTTTTCTCCCTCATCTCTTATTTCCAGGTGATAGTCAAGGTTGATAGCGTACGGTACTTTGTTTCTGTCCCCTTTTGTTCCCACCGCTGTCATCTTCTTCCTTGTCGTTGCTGGCTAGTGCCTACTCTAGTGCAGGACTCCCCTACCTGGTCTTCCTTTGTCCAGTCTGTTTTTTTTTTTTTTTTTTGACTGACTAATCTTGATACCGAAGCTGAAGCTCCAGTACTTTAGCCATCTGATGCAAAGAACTGACTCATTGGAAAAGACGCTGATGCTGGTAAAGATTGAAGGCAGGAGGAGAAAGGGACGACAGAGGATGAGATGATTGGATAGCATCACCGACTTGATGGACATGAGTTTGAACAAACTCCAGGAGTTGGCGATGGACAGGGAGGCCTGGCCTGCTGCAGTCCATGGTGTCAGAAAGAGTCGGACACAACTGAGCATCTGAACTGAACTGAATCTTCTGAAAATGCTAATTTTCGATGGGCATACTTTCTTATTCAAAAACACCAAAGACTCCCATTTGCTTTTCTTAATCACTGTTGATTTTTTAGCCAGTATAAAGTAACTGAGCTGGTCGGTTGGTTGTAGGGATCCCTAGTGGGGAACCTACTAGAGCTTGCTCTTTCCTGAGCTAGTGTGCAAGGTGCTCTAGTAGGTGCAGCCATAGACGTATGATTGGTAAGACTGGGTAATTTTAGACCAACCCTAGAGCTGAGAGCAGTTCTAAAAATGGACCAGGGATGGGGACTTCCCTGGTGCCCAGTGGTGATGACTCCACCCTTCCACAGCAGGGGCACAAGTTCGATCCCTGGTCAGGGAATTAAGATCCCACATGCTTTGTCGTATGGCCAAAATACAAAAATGTTTTTTTAAAAAAATAGTCCAAAGAGCTTATTAAAAAGTGAAGAATTATAGGACCAAGATCTGGGAAAAGAAGGAAATCTAGAGACGGGAGATTAGCATTTGAGCCATTTCTCTGCTAGAGGCACCTGTTTATTTGGGAAGAGTAGTGTCATATGCTATGCTAAGTCACTTCAGTCGTGTCCGACTCTGCGTGACCCCATAGACGTCAGCCCACCAGGCTCCCCCATCCCTGGGATTCTCCAGGCAAGAACACTGGAGTGGGTTGCCATTTCCTTCTCCAATGCATGAAAGTGAAAAGTGAAAGTGAAGTTGCTCAGTCGTGTCGGACTCCTAGCGACCCCATGGACTGCAGCCTACCAGGCTCCTCCGTCCATGGGATTTTCCAGGCTGAGAAGTTTTATAAAGCTTTGATGGGTTTATGAGGGTAGGGTGATAAAAATTGGGGTTCAGGTCCCACCAAACCTAAAGGAGCACATCCCAGGTATAGTAAGAATGGTCAGTTAGAGCTGTCATGGTAGCTGGCATTTGATTTCTGATGGAATGAAGATGGTCTGCATTTGCTAGCCCCTCTAGTGGCTTACCAGAGGCAAAAGTAAATTCTCTCTAGAGCAAGATCATTATCCTAGGCATCAAATTGTTTGCATAATTTTTCATAAACAGTGTCTGATGTTCAGTCAGAAATAACTGGTTATATTAGAAGATGAGGTGATCATGAAACAGAGAGAAATGATGAAATACATTTTTAGACAAGATTTGGGAGAATTCATCACCATTAGTTTCTCCTTTTGAGGAAATACTGGAGTGTTCTTCATACAGAAGGAAAATGTCCCTAGGTGAAAACTTGGAGAGTCAGTAGGAGAGAAGGAAAACAGAGATATGAATTACATATCTCTGAATATATATAGGTCCACAGTCCCTTGTGTGTAATTCCAAAATACAAAAAAAAAGCTTTGAAAATTGATTCCATCCCCCATCTCTAAGTTTGGTGCCAAAACTCATTTTCAGTAAAACTTGGTTAAAACTCATGTGAGGAAGGAACTTAGTGGGAACCTACATATGTTTTTTCTCCCAGAAATATCAGTGGGTTGATATTCCCATTCTTTACTGGCTATTTTACAGAGTATATGGTATATGTACCATTGCTAAGTCACTTCAGTCATGTCCGACTCTGTGCGACCCCATAGACGGCAGCCCAGCAGGGTCCCCTGTCCCTGGGATTCTCCAGGCAAGAACACGAGTGGGTTGCCATTTCCTTCTCCAGTGCATGAAAGTGAAAAGTGAAAGTGAAGTCGCTCAGTTGTGTCCAACTCTTCGCGACCCCATGGACTGCAGCCTACCAGGCTCCTCTGTCCATGGGATTTTCCAGGCAAGAGTACTGGAGTGGGGTGACATTGCCTTCTCCGCATAGTACCTTCTAAATCTGAAAAGCTCTGAATTGTAGCACACTTCCAGTCCCAGGAATCTTGGGTGAAAAATTATGAACCTGTTGTCAATCAAAAGGGAGAAAGAGATGTCTGAGGCACGTTGCACAGATGAAGGAGGCAGGACAAATAAGACAGTAAGTTGGAAGAGATGTAGGATGAGAGCATTTGCAGATCATTTTGGCTTCAGGGGAATTGTTAGGAGTGGGAGGGAAGATAAGAGTGGTTTTTGAATATTTAGCTCAGCTAACATTTAGTGTCCATATGCCAGGCATTGTGCTGGATTTAAAGGTTACAGTGATGAATAAGATGGGTTTATTCTTTGTACTGTTCAGGGGAAAAGTGTGATGGTCATTTTAATATACTGGAGTGTGGTGAACAGCATGATAGAGATTTGAAATGAGTTACAAGTCCTACTGATTTTCCTCCCTTGTAAATTGTCTCAGATTTATTCCCTGCTATGTCCCTAGTTTCTTTAGGTCCTCATTCATACTTGCTCAAACAATAGAAAAAGATTTCTGGTTCATATCTTGACCTTGCACCCTCCCTCTATCCATTCTGTTTATTTTTTAGACTTAGCATATCATTCATTTTCTTAACCTTTTGCTTCTTCATTTGCCCAAAAAACAAAGACCATCCCGCTTTATAAGAATTTCAAGATTCCTTACACCTGAACTCAGCAAGATAGTGTAAGGGTATTTTGCTTTTAAAATTTAGATGGTGGTGGGGGTGGGGGTGGGGGGTTGTCTTTTTATCTTTGTGTATCTTCTTAATCCCTTTTGCCGCTGTTTCTTTCGTCCTTTCCCTTTCTGCTGAGGGGGCATTCTCCTTGTCCCCTTGTTAGGGTTTGCCACCCTAGCTCTTTGTGTTGCTGCTAGAGTCCTTAGTTTGGCACATGGCATATATTTAGTTACCAGCAGGAAGTCACCTTTGCAATACTGAGAGCTTCTTAAGGGCAAGGATCCTAACTTACTTTGTTTTCCTTGGCCTGTTGTGGTCTTGAACTAAGTACTCATTAGGTAGGGTTTTCTTGGTGACTCAGTGGTAAAGAATCTGCCTGTCAATGCAGGAGATGTGGGTTCAGTCCTTGGTCTGGAAGATCCCCTGGAGAAGAAAGGGGCAACCCACTCCAGTGTTCTTGCCCTGGCAGGCTACAGTCCGTGGGGTCGCACAAGAGTCAGATACAACTTACTGACTAAACAGCAACAGCAGTTCATTAGGTAAATATGCTGGTCTCGATGCTGTTAACCAAATGTTCCCAATCAAGAGTATACTTCTCAGTTCTGTTGAAGTTAGACTTGGCCAAGTGCATTGGCTTGTGAATTGTAAGAGAAAGTGTGTTCAGTGAGGTGTGCACCCCCCAAAGATCTGATGCCTTTGAGATCGGCAGTGCAGTTTTCCATGTTTCCCTTCTCTGCCCAGTGCTCTAGATGGTAAAGCCTCCTGTAACCTGGATCCCTAAGTGAGTATAGCGTGGAGCTGTACTCAATATGGGCATGGAACAAGGGAGAAAGACAAGTGTGCTGTATGTATTTTTTCCTTTTTTAAACACAGTAAAAAAAATCTATTATATTTTTATTGAGATACAATTCACATACCCTGACATTCACCTTTTTGAAATTTACAATTCAGTGGGTTTTAGTGTGGACGCAAAGTTGTGCAACATCACCACTAATGTGAGGACATTTTATTCACCCCAGAAAGAATCCAGCGCTTATTAGTAGCCAGTCCGTCATCTCCACTCCTCTCAGCCACTGGCAGTAACTAATCTACTTTCTGTCTCTGTGGATTTGCCTATTCTTTGTAGAAATGGAATTAGTCAATATGTGGCCTTCTGTATCTGTCTTAAATAACTATGCAGCATGTTTTCAAGGTTTATTTATGATTATAGCATGATGCTTCATTCTTCCTTTTGGCTGGATAGCATTCCATTGTATGGTTATACCACAGTTTGTTTATCTAAGCTCTGTTCTGTTGAGTTACTGAGGTTTGGAGATTTGTGTTTTGACTGATAAAATCAGCACTTGAATTGATGATATTTAGAAGATTCTGTTTTGCCCCACTACCATTTGGATAACTGAACTCTATGGGTTTGACATCCTTTACTCTTAAAACTGCTAACAAATGGAACCTGATTATCTTTGTGTTAAAAAATCATAGCCAAGAATTGCTTTGCCATTTGTGTTTTGTCCAGTGGATGGCAGCATAATTCAACTAGTTGTCATGAATGTCGTCCTGTGAAATTTTGTATATTTTTTGGAGGCTATAATTTCTATAGCTGTTGAACTACAAAGTGTATACATATATTCTACAACTATGCAGAAAGGTTAACAGATTTTTAGATAATAAGAACAATGTCTGTTACCTTTTCTGCATAGATTTCAAGTAAGGTAGCTGTCACTGCCACCTGATAAGTAACTCTTCCCAAGAAGTCTTTCTGAATAAGTTATTTGGAGATCTGTTTTTAAGTACAAATTAGAGCTTAAAGTAGTTGTTGTTCTTATCTCAGGGAATTTGCCAGTGAGACGCCTTAACCCTTGTTCAGTCTGTAGGCTTGCGTTCAGACCATAGTTCTGTTTCCCACCATCCTTTGAAGGCAAGTCTGTGTTTTCTTTTCATTTGTCCTAATAGGACCACCAGGCCCCAAAGAGATCCAGTAAAAGCGCTTACTAGTTGATAAAGATAAAAAAACATGTGCTTGCCTTACAGCTGAAATTTCTAGAACCCACTGTTCGAGTTAAGAGAGAACTTGGAAAATGAAATTTGTGATGAGCAGGAGAGTCAAATCACTTAAATAATAATAATTTGCAGTTGTTTATTATCAGAGTGTACAGACTACCTTGATGAGTTGTACTCTTTTTAAAGTAAACTTTTTGTTTTAAGACAGAGTTATGTACTTAAATTGGAAAAGATAAAGAAAAAGTTTACTTCAAAAAATAAGCAAATATAGAGAAGTGATCAGATCATTTTTGCTCAGTGTTCAAAGAGATGAGGGTTATAGGACATTGAGAAGTCATCCAAGTCCATCTGACTTCTTTGGATATTTTCTCTATTAAGTAATCCTTGAACCTTCTGTAACTGTTCTTTGTTGTTCCATGGTAGCTCAGTTGGTTAAAAATCCAGCTGCAACACAGGAGACCGGGGTTTGATCCCTGGGTTTGGAAGATCCCCTGGAGAAGGAAAGAGCAACCCACCCCAGTATTCTGGCCTGGGAAGTCCCATGGACAGAGTAGCCTGGCGGGCTACAGTCCATGGGGTCTCAAGAGTCAGACACGACTTATTGACTAAACCACCACCAATCAGTTAAAAAAATGCGATTAGAACCTAGGTTTATCTCACCTTTGTGTGGGTGAGCTAAAGGAATCCAGGAATACAGAGGCTTGATTTTAATTCTGTTTAGTGTTCAGATCCAAATAGTATTTGAAAAATAAAGACAGTCTTTTTTTTTTTTTTTAGAAATAAGCGAGAAAGAAATTTCCATATAATGGTAACAGTAGTAATAGGAGCAGTTGACTTTGAAAGTTAAGAGGCCTAAACAAGAAATGTCTTCCACTGTCTGTTAGACTCAGTTTAATTTTTTACTGTTGTTTTTAATTAGAAAATCATCCTTATAATTTATATTAGGAGCATCTAATATATACATTATAATTCTTAATAGCTCCTGGGACTCATTTACCTTGTACATATCTTATCATTTTTTGGATATTTTACTGTGGAAGCAATATCTGCACATTGGAAATGGGAATGGATAAGAATATAATACCAGATGGATGTATTTTGTGTGTTTGGAAAGAAATTCCATTTTTATGTAGCATCTGTCCCTCTCAGGTGTAGCCTTGCTTCTGGAGCCTTGAGAAATCTGGCTGTTAGCAGCATGGAACTGCTCTGCAGAGTCATGGATTAAGCTAGTTAGACCAAGTATATTACACACTCTTCTTTTTTGCTAGTTATTCATATAGAGGCAGATTTAAAAGAGAAAAATGAATTTTTGATTCAGAAAATATTAAGGCAGCATTCAGGTCCATTTGTATGGCATCCAAAATGCTGAAGTCCTGCTTGGTAATATAAGGAATAAATGTTAAAAGATTATGAAGGAACTATTTGAAAATTTTTAGCATTTGTTTGACTCTAAAAACCCCATCTTTTTATGCATGTTGCCAACCTTTTCTACTAGATCATCACGTGTATTAATCATAGTTATTTTAAAGTCCGTAAGATAGCTTCAGCTTGTGTGCATCTCTGTGTCTGGGCCTGTTGGCTATTTAACTCTTGACAGTGGATGTGTTTTCTTGCTTTTTTGGGGTGTTTCTAATTGAATACTGGACAGTGTGTATGGAAACAATAGTAGAGACTGACATAAATGATGTTTATGCTTACTAATGGGCCTGCTGCTCTTCTTTTGGGCCCTTAGTATGAGTTGAGTCAGTCATGTTAGTAGTTGAGTTGGATTTGAGTTTTATTGTTTCAGTAGATAAGGCCTCAGACTCTCTAACAGTGCACTGTGACTGTTCTTAGTGTGAATCAGGAGGGGTTGGACATTTCAGTTGTAAAATATGGTGATGTCAGGTCTCTGATGAACTCAGAAAATTGATTTTGTAGGTTGACCAGCTTTTTCTTATCATTAGGGCAGGACTGATGTTCTCTGTTAGCTTTTTGCATTCTAAGTGGAGTTAGAGCTTCACTGCTAGACTTTAATAACTTCATAATCACTGAATTCGATAATCAGGAAGCTGTTAAATTAAAAAAAACAACTCACCTATAGTCTTAACGCTAATGTTAAAATGCTAGTGTACCACATTTTTACTGATTTCGGTATAGTTTGCAGCTGCGGTGTCCCTGTGTCATGCAGTAAACGCCTTGGGTCAGTGAGTGATTACTGTTCCAGCCTCCCTTGGATCCTTTATAGACTTCCTTCCCGTAGAGCACCTCTCTTTCCTTTGAAGTGGTCAAAGGTAGAGTTTTCTAAGTGCTTAACAGCTGCTGGGCCAGCTGTTTAAAGAATCCCCTGAAGTTCTCATTAAAAATACACACTTCTGGAGAGTTTCTGAGTCTGGACTTTGGATTGGAGTGTGGCAAAGGAATCTGCATCATTAATAAACCTTTCAGGTGCTTTGGAGAGTGGTGGCCTGGGGAAATGTGTTGTGGTTCCTGAACCTGGACTCTCTCAAGCTAGGAGTGGTGTCTCTTTTGGCTTAAATGTAAGATTGTATTATTGCTAAAGACACAACACATTTGCACCACTGCAGTGCCAGTCTGGAGTAGAAGTACCGTGCATACCTGGATAATACAAATAGCAGAGCTTGGTTTAAGTGTCTAGTGAAGAGGGACTGATGAAGTAGACACTGCTGGGGCCAGACAATCATTATAATTACATTGTCGAAATGTATTTGATCTGGGGGGTGTTGATGAGTATATATAGCAGAGTGATAATACTAGATTACAAAATCATTCCATAGAAATACACACACAGGAGAACAGAAGAAAATGTTACCTTTTATTTTTTATTTTTTTATTTTTGCAGGGGAAAATGGACAAAGGAAAGGATCAATGAGGGTGGGAGGGAAATGGGAAGAAAGAAGGGGAGTGATGGTGGGGAGGAGTATATGTAATTTCTTAACCAATGGCTTTCTGTTTTTAATCACGAAGAACACTTAAAAAAATCATGGTGAGTTCATCTTATATTAGGAGGTTTGTTCTCGAAATGAAAAGTTCAGAAAACAAAAAGTCCAGTTTGGGTGTCCTCATCTTTAGGCACATCTTGGTATTTTGTACTGGTAAATCTATCTTTACCACAATATATTATTTAGGACAGGATCACATTTGTCACCTCTTCCTCCCTACTACCCAAAGTGGTACCAAACCCACAAAATAGTCAATAAACCTCTACAGAGTGAGCAAATAAGTCTTTTTTTTTTTTTTAAACTCTCCTGAGTGAACTGAATTTTTTGAGGCTCATAAGTAAATATGTTTTCCTCTTTACTTTGTCTATTACAGCCAGATTATATGAGTGGGGTGTTAAAGTCTCCCACTATTATTGTATTGCTCTAGAGAATGTCCTTTAGTTTTTGTTGGAGAAATGGTTTAGTGGTGCAAAATTCTCTCAACTTTTGCTTATCTGTGAAGCTTTTGATTTCTCCTTCATATTTGAATGAGATCCTTGCTGGATACAATAATCTAGGCTGTAAGTTATTTTCCTTCATCACTTTAATTACGTCTTGCCATTCCCTCCTGGCTTGGAGAGTTTCTATTGAAAGATCAGCTGTTATCCTTATGGGAATTCCCTTGTGAGTTATTTGATGTTTTTCCCTTGCTGCTTTTAATATTTGTTCTTTATATTTAATCTTTGTTAATTTGACTAATATGTGTCTTGGGGTGTTTCGCCTTGGGTTTATCCTGTTAGGGACTCTCTGGATTTCTTGAACTTGAGTGGTTATTTCCTTCTCCATTTTAGGGAAGTTTTCAACTATTATCTCCTCAAGTATTTCCTCATGATCTTTCTTTTTATCTTCTTCTTCTGGAACTCCTATGATTCGAATGTTGTAGCGTTTGATGTTATCCTGGAGGTTTCTGAAATTGTCCTCATTTCTTTTGATACGTTTTTCTTTTTTCTCGTCTGATTCATTTATTTCTAGGATTCTATCTTCTAGTTCACTAATCCTATCTTCTGCCTCTGTTATTCTACTATTTGTTGCCTCCAGGGTGTTTTGGATCTCATTTATTGCATTATTCATTATGTGTTGACTCTTTTTTATTTCTTCTAGGTCCTTGTTAAACCTTTCTTGCATCTTCTCAATCCTTGTCTCCAGACTCTTTAACTGTGATTCTATTTTGATTTCGAGATTTTGAATTAATTTCGCTATCATTATTCAGAATTCTTTATCAGGTAGATTCCCTATCTCTTCCTCTTTGGTTTGGTTTGGTGGAGATCTATCCTGTTCCTTTAGCTGCTGGGTATTCTTTTGTCTCTTCATTTTGTTAAAATTGCCAAATTTAGAGTGTCCTTACTATATTCTGGTAGTTTGTTGAATTCTCTTTATTGAGGCAGTTTACAGGTCTTTTCAATATCTGATCTCTGCCTTGTTACAGAGGGGGCGGAGATGAACACCCAAATCTAAACCGGCCAGGTTCAGGCACTCAGATAATCCTCAGAAGCACAGACTTGGTTGAGTCTGCGTTTTATGCCCTTCCCAGATCCGAGTAGCGCAGGTGATGAAATGTTCAGCGAGCGCAGGTGCTGCGACTTATCGCCTCTCCGCCGCTCAGTTTTCTGGGTATACAAACAGCGCACTTTCTCAGGCAGATGTTGACCATCCAGAGCCCCAAGAAGCGTGAGTCAGCACAGAAACCTACTCACAGTTCCGTTAGACAGTGTCTCTCTAGGGCTATAATTGCCCGCCTCTGGCCCTGGCTGCCTGTCATGGGAGTGGGACGGCCTGCAGCCGGCCAACTCTGTGCAGCCCTTTGTTCCGTAGGTAGTCCTGGTGGTGTCTTAAGTTAGGGCTGGCTTTTGATGTAGTAGATAACCGACAGTCTGGTTATTTCGCTCAGATAGCGCCCGAGATAGCCAGGCCAAATCCTTTCTCAAAGCAGTGCAGGCCTCGCCGCTCCTCCTAGCCCAGCCCCCACTTGCCAATAGCAAATGCTGGTGTCCGCGCCAATTCTCCGCAAAAGGAGTTACCGCAGGGCTCGTTTTCTCGTTTTGAAGACAATGAGCTGTCTTTCTAAGTGCCTGATGTCCTCTGCCGGCATTCAGAAGTTGTTTTATCGAGTTTATTCAGCATTCAAATGTTCTTTTAATGGATTTGTGGAGGAGAAAGTATTCTCCCCGTCTTACTCGTCCGCCATCTTAGCTCCTCCCCCGAGGCTCCAGAAGAAAATGTTGATGGTGGTTATCTACCATTCTTGGTAGTGGTTATTTTTCTGTAATTGCATTTTTGATTTTTAAAAATTTCAATGAATATGTATTATTTCCAACAAACATATGTGTTAGTGGCCTTGTTAGGTTTATTAGATTCTTCCTTTCCTTCCTTTCTACCTCCCTATTTCATTATAACATATGAAAGCTATTTATTTGAAGACAACTATGTTGTTTATGAACATCAGATCAGATCAGATCAGATCAGTCGCTCAGTCGTGTCCGACTCTTTGCGACCCCATGAACCGCAGCACGCCAGGCCTCCCTGTCCATCACCAGCTCCCGGAGGTCACTCAGACTCGCATCCATCGAGTCAGTGATGCCATCCAGCCATCTCATCCTCTGTCGTCCCCTTCTCCTCCTGCCCTCAATCCCTCCCAGCATCAGAGTCTTCTCCAATGAGTCAACTCTTCGCATGAGGTGGCCAAAATACTGGAGTTTCAGCTTTAGCATCATTCCTTCTAAAGAAATTCCAGGATTGATCTCCTTCAGAATGGACTGGTTGGATCTTCTTGCAGTCCAAGGGACTCTCAAGAGTCTTCTCCAACACCACAGTTCAAAAGCATCAATTCTTCGGCGCTCAGCCTTCTTCACAGTCCAGCTCTCACATCCATACATGACCACAGGAAAGACCATAGCCTTGACTAGGCGAACCTTTGTTGGTAAAGTAATGTCTCTGCTTTTGAATATGCTATCTAGGTTGCTCATAACTTTCCTTCCAAGGAGCAAGCGTCTTTTAATTTCATGGCTGCAGTCACCATCTGCAGTGATTTTGGAGCCCAGAAAAAGAAAGTCTGACACTGTTTCCACTGTTTCCCCATCTATTTCCCATGCAGTGATGGGATACATAAAAGCAAATATACTTAAATTTTATTTGTGTGTGTGTTTCATTTTGGTGGGATGGGGACAGGGTGTGGATAGAAGAGGAGGGGTATAATTATTAAGTTCTGGAACTTGTATTTTACATCTGCAGTATCCAGTTTAGTTGCCACATTTCTTTAGAAGGAATGATGCTAAAGCTGAAACTCCAGTATTTTGGCCACCTCATGCGAAGAGTTGACTCATTGGAGAAGACTCTGATGCTGGGAGGGATTGAGGGCAGGAGGAGAAGGGGACGACAGAGGATGAGATGGCTGGATGGCATCACTGACTCGATGGATGCGAGTCTGAGTGACCTCCGGGAGCTGGTGATGGACAGGGAGGCCTGGTGTGCTGCGGTTCATGGGGTCGCAAAGAGTCGGACACGACTGAGCGACTGATCTGATCTGATCTGATCTGAGTCACATGTAACTTAAAATGATGTAAAAACTCTTGGTTTTACTAAATTCATTTCAAGTGCTTAGTAGTCACACATGGCCAGTGGCTGCCATATTGGACATGACTGATACAGGACATTTCCATCATCACAGGAAAATTCTGTTGGGCAGTACTGACCTAGATTGTAGTATATTTGTCTCTTGGCATCTAGTGCTAGTGTGCCCGACTCTTTGTGACCCTTTGGACTGAAGCCTGCCAGGCTTCTCTGTCCATGGCATTCTCTAGGCAGGCGCACTGGAGTGGATTGCCATCTTCTCCTCCATGGTATCTTCCCGACCCAGGGATTGAACCCACGTCTGGTCGCCTGCATTGTAGGGCAGACTCTACCTGTTGAGCCATAGGGGAAGCCCTCTATTGGCTAGTAAAATTATGAAACAAGTCATGCTGTTCTAAAAATTAATACACATCTAAGTAGAGTAACTGACCAGACTTTCCTATCTAGCTTTCAAAATTAAAGATGACTAAGGAATATACTTAGTAAATATATGTGTTTATATATATTGATCGGAGAAGGCGATGGCACCCCACTCCAGTACTTTTGCCTGGAAAATCCTACGGACGGAGGAGCCTGGTAGGCTGCAGTCCGTGGGGTCGCTAAGAGTCGGACATGACTGAGCGACTTCACTTTCTCTTTTCACTTTCATGCATTGGAGAAGGAAATGGCAACCCGCTCCAGTGTTCTTGCCTGGAGAATCCCAGGGACGGGGAAGCCTGGTGGGCTGCCGTCTGTGGGGTCACACAGAGTCGGACATGACTGAAGTGACTTAGCATATATATTGATATTTAGCAGCTTTGTTCTATAAAACAGTGTCAAAATTATTTTGTTTTTTGTATGGTGATGTTTGATTATCTAATTCTACTTTTTTTTTAAACTTAATTTTTCTTAAGACTACTCTACAGAATAGCATCTGTATGAAGTAATTCATTTCAACATTGTATGGTAATAAAAGATAAACAATAAGCTATCAGTGGGGACTGTTTAAATGAATAGTACCTTCAAACACCATATTTACAAGAACAGATTTCTTTAAAAAGTGGTTTGAGGATCTCTGAGGGTCCCTGAAATCTTTTCAGGGGGTCCGTAAAATCAACAGTTTTTCTAATTATGCTAAGATCTAATTTTCCCTTTTCACTATGTTATTTGGTGTGGTAGTGCAGAAGCAATGGTGGGTGAAACCGCTGGCGTCTTAGCTTGAACCTTCATTTCTTGACACTCACAGCAGAAAACAAAAGCATTTCACTTAATGTCCAAGATGAAACAGTGAAAAGTCTTAATTTTACTAAACTGTGACTTTGAATATACTTAAAGGAATGTTCTTTGTGAATAAATGGGAAGCCGTGTATACTAAAGTAGCAATAATTGCTTTGAGAAATAGCACTTGTGGTACTTATATGAGTTTTGAGTTAAACCAGCTGTTTAGGTAGTGTTTTCCCTTTTAAAATATTATTTGAAAAAATGATAAACTATGGTTATTTAGTGAAAGTGAAGTAAAGTGTTTGACCCTCAGTCATGTCCAACTCTGTGACCCGGTGGACTGTAGCCCACCAGGCTCCTCTGTCCATGGAATTCTCCAGGCAAGAATACTGCAGAGTGCAGCCATTCTCTTCTCCAGGGGATCTTCTTGCCCCAGGAACTGTACTCCAGTCTCCCACTTTGCAGGCAGATTCTTTACTGTCTGAGCCACCAGGGAATCCTCATGATTATTTAGACTGCTGTATAATAGGCATTTTCTGAAGAAGGAAAGATGCATGACACTTAAAGAAAAACAACTGATGCTATTTATTTGCCAGTGGTAAAATTCGAATGTTGAAGTGAAAATCAGAATTTTGGAAAACCTGTATCTGTCTCGATGACTTTGATAATATCCCAGTCCTTAAAAAGACTTTTCTGATGAGATAGGTGGTGATATTAATTTATTTGATGTTATGTAGTGATACCACTCTTCTTTTTTTTTTTTTTTTTTTACCAATAGGAACATTTTATTTTATTTTTTGCAGGGGAAAATGGACAAAGGAAAGGACCAATAAGGGTGGGAGGGAAATGGGAAAAAAGGAGGGGAGTGATGGTGGGGAGGAGTATATATAATTTCTTAACCAATGGCTTTCTGTTTTTAATCACAAAGAACACTTAAAAAAAATCATGCTGAATTCATCTTATATTAGGAGGTTTGTTCTCGAAATGAAAAGTTCAGGAAACAAAAAGTCCAGTTTGGGTGTCCTCATCTTTATGCACATCTTGGTATTTTATATTGGTAAGTCTATCTTTACCACAATATATTATTTAGGACAGGATCACATTTGTCACCTCTTCCTCCCTACTACCCAAAGTGGTACCAAACCCATAAAATAGTCAATAAACCTTTACAGAGTAAACAAATAAGTCTTTTTTTTTTTTTTTTAAACTCTCCTGAGTGAACTGAATTTTTTGAGGCTCATAAGTAACTATGTTTTCCTCTTTACTTTGTCTATTACAGCCAGATTATATGAGTGGGGTATTAAAATCTCCCACTATTATTGTATTGCTGCATATTTCTTCTATCATATTAATTAATGTTGGTCTTAGATATATCAATGCTCCAATGTGGGTGCATATATATTTATAATTGTTATAACTTCTTTTTGGATTATTCCTTTAAGTCGTTATGTGTAACCTTCATTTTCTCCTTTTCAAGATCTACACCCTTTTAGTGATTCCTATCTAGAGAATGTCCTATAGTTTTTGTTGGAGAAATGGTTTAGTGGTGCAAAATTCTCTCAACTTTTGCTTATCTGTGAAGCTTTTGATTTCTCCTTCATATTTGAATGAGATCCGTGCTGGATACAATAATCTAGGCTGTAAGTTATTTTCTTTCATCACTTTAATTACGTCTTGCCATTCCCTCCTGGCTTGGAGAGTTTCTGCTGAAAGATCAGCTGTTATCCTTATGGGAATTCCTTTGTGAGTTATTTGATGTTTTTCCCTTGCTGCTTTTAATATTTGTTCTTTATATTTAATCTTTGTTAATTTGATTAATATGTGTCTTGGGGTGTTTCGCCTTGGGTTTATCCTGTTAGGGACCCTCTGGATTTCTTGAACTTGAGTGGTAATTTCCTTCTCCATTTTAGGGAAGTTTTCAACTATTATCTCCTCAAGTATTTCCTCATGATCTTTCATTTTATCTTCTTCTTCTGGAACTCCTATGATTCGAATGTTGTAGCGTTTGATGTTATCCTGGAGGTTTCTGAAATTGTCCTCATTTCTTTTGATACGTTTTTCTTTTTTCTCGTCTGATTCATTTATTTCTAGGATTCTATCTTCTAATTCAGGACTTGGAATAGCTCCACTGGAATTCCATCACCTCCACTAGCTTTGTTCGTAGTGATGCTTTCTAAGGCCCATTTGACTTCACATTCCAAGATGTCTGGCTCTAGGTCAGTGATCACATCATCATGATTGTCTAGGTCTTGAAGCTCTTTTTTGTACAGTTCTTCTGTGTATTCTTGCCACCTCTTCTTAACATCTTCTGCTTCTGTTAGGTCCACACCATCTCTGTCCTTTATCGTGCCCATCTTTGCATGAAATGTTCCCTTGGTATCTCTGATTTTCTTGAAGAGATCCCTAGTCTTTCCCATTCTGTTGTTTTCCTCTATTTCTTTGCATTGATCACTGAAGAAGGCTTTCTTATCTCTTCTTGCTATTCTTTGGAACTCTGCATTTAGATGTTAATATCTTTCCTTTTCTCCTTTGCTTTTCGCTTCTCTTCTTTTCACAGCTATTTGTAAGGCCTCCCCAGACAGCCATTTTGCTTTTTTGCATTTCTTTTCCATGGGGATGGTCTTGATCCCTGTCTCCTGTACAGTGTCACGAACCTCCGTCCATAGTTCATCAGGCACTCTATCTATCAGATCTAGGCCCTTAAATCTATTTCTCACTTCCACTGTATAATCATAAGGGATTTGATTTAGGTCATACCTGAATGGTCTAGTAGTTTTCCCTACTTTCTTTAATTTCAGTCTGAATTTGGCAATAAGGAGTTCATGGTCCGAGCCACAGTCAGCTCCTGGTCTTGTTTTTGCTGATTGTATAGAGCTTCTCCATCTTTGGCTGCAAAGAATATAATCGATCTGATTTCGGTGTTGACCATCTGGTGATGTCCATGTATAGAGTCTTCTCTTGTGTTGTTGGAAGAGGGTATTTGCTATGACCAGTGCATTTTCTTGGCAAAACTCTATTAGTCTTTGCCCTGCTTCATTCCGTATTCCAAGGCCAAATTTGCCTGTTACTCCAGGTGTTTCTTGACTTCCTACTTTTGCATTCCAGTCCCCTATAATGAAAAGGACATCTTTTTTGGGTGTTAGTTCTAAAAGGTCTTGTAGGTCTTCATAGAAACTTTCAACTTCAGCTTCTTTGGCGTTACTGGTTGGGGCATAGATTTGGATTACTGTGACATTGAATGGTTTGCCTTGGAAACGAACAGAGATCATTCTGTCATTTTTGAGATTGCATCCAAGTACTGCATTTCGGACTCTTTTGTTGACCATGATGGCCACTCCATTTCTTCTGAGGGATTCCTGCCCACAGTAGTAGATATAATGGTCATCCGAGTTAAATTCACCCATCCCAGTCCATTTTAGTTCGCTAATTCCTAGAATGTCGACATTCACTCTTGCCATCTCTTGTTTGACCACTTCCAATTTGCCTTGATTCATGGACCTGACATTCCAGGTTCCTATGCAATATTGCTCTTTACAGCATCGGACTTTGCTTCTATCACCAGACACATCCACAGCTGGGTATTCTTTTTGTTTTGGCTCTATCCTTTCATTCTTTCTGGAGTTATTTCTCCACTGATCTCCAGTAGCATATTGGGCCCCTACTGACCTGGGGAGTTTCTCTTTCAGTATCCTATCATTTTGTCTTTTCATACTGTTCTTGGGGTTCTCAAGGCAAGAATACTGAAGTGGTTTGCCATTCCCTTCTCCAGCGGACCACACCCTGTCATATCTCTCCACCATGACCCGCCCATCCCAGGTTGCCCCTCAGGCATGGCTTAATTTCATTGAGTTAGACAAGGGTGTGGTCCTTGTGTGATTAGACTGACTAGTTTTCTGTGAGAATGGTTTTAGTGTATTTGCCCTCTGATGCCCTCTTTCAAGACCTACTGTCTTACTTGGGTTTCTCTTACCTTGGGCGTGGGGTATCTCATCCCGGCTGCTCCCGGCTGCTCCCGGCCAGCGAAGCACAACCATCGCACCTTACCTTGGACGAGGGGTCTCTCCTCACCGCCGCCCTTCCTGACCTCGGTCGTGGGGTAGCTCTTCTCCGCCATGCTTAGTGCGCTGGCCCTCACTGCTGTCCTTCCTCGGTCGTGGGGTAGCTCCTCTCGGCCGCGCTCTTGGTGCGCGACGCAGCCGGCGGGGGCGCTCTTGGTGCGCGACGCAGCCGGCGGGGGGCGCTCTTGGTGCGCGACGCAGCCGGCGGGGGCGCTCTTGGTGCGCGACGCAGCCGGCCGCGGGGAGGCGGGGGCGCTCTTAGTGCGCGACGCAGCCGGCCGCGGGGAGGCGAGGTCGCTCTTAAATGGCGCGCCGGTCGCGGGGAGGCGAGGTCGCTCTTAAATGGCGCGCCGGTCGAGGGGAGGCGAGGTCGCTCTTAAATGGCGCGCCATTGTGAAGTCAGTGGGCCTTAGAAAGCATCACTACGAACAAAGCTAGTGGAGGTGATGGAATTCCAGTGGAGCTATTCCAAGTCCTGAAAGATGATGCTGTGAAAGTGCTGCACTCAATATGCCAGCAAATTTGGAAAACTCAGCAGTGGCCACAAGATTGGAAAAGGTCAGTTTTCATCCCAATCCCAAAGAAAGGCAATGCCAAAGAGTGCTCAAACTACCGCACAACTGCACTCATCTCACACGCTAGTAAAGTAATGCTCAAAATTCTCCAAGCCAGGCTTCAGCAATATGTGAACCGTAAACTTCCTGATGTTCAAGCTGGTTTTAGAAAAGGCAGAGGAACCAGAGATCAAATTGCCAACATCCGCTGGATCATGGAAAAAGCAAGAGAGTTCCAGAAAAATATCTATTTCTGCTTTATTGACTATGCCAAAGCCTTTGACTGTGTGGATCACAATAAACTATGGAAAATTCTGAAAGAGATGGGAACACCAGACCACCTGATCTGCCTCTTAAGAAATCTGTATGCAGGTCAGGAAGCAACAGTTAGAACTGGTCATGGAACAACAGACTGGTTCCAAATAGGAAAAGGAGTATGTCACGGCTGCATATTGTCACCATGTTTATTTAACTTATATGCAGAGTACATCATGAGAAATGCTGGACTGGAAGAAACAGAAGTTGGAATCAAGATTGCCGGGAGAAATACCAATAACCTCAGATATGCAGATGACACCACTCTTATGGCAGAAAGTGAAGAGGGGCTAAAAAGCCTCTTGATGAAGGTGAAAGTGGAAAGTGAAAAGGTTGGCTTAAAGCTCAACATTCAGAAAACGAAGATCATGGCATCTGGTCCCATCACTGCATGGGAAATAGATGGGGAAACAGTGGAAACAGTGTCAGACTTTGTTTTTCTGGGCTCCAAAATCACTGCAGATGGTGACTGCAGCCATGAAATTAAAAGATGCCTACTCCTTTGAAGGAAAGTTATGACCAACCTAGATAGCATATTCAAAAGCAGAGACATTACTTTGCCAACAAAGGTCCATCTAGTCAAGGCTATGGTCTTTCCAGTGGTCATGTATGGATGTGAGAGTTGGACTGTGAAGAAAGCTGAGCGCCGAAGAATTGATGCTTTTGAACTGTGGTGTTGGAGAAGACTCTTGAGAGTCCCTTGGACTGCAAGGAGATCCAACCAGTCCATTCTGAAGGAGATCAGCCCTGGGATTTCTTTGGAGGGACTGATGTTGAAGCTGAAACTCCAGTACTTTGGCCATCTCATGCAAAGAGTTGACTCATTGGAAAAGACTCTGATGCTGGGAGGGATTGGGGGCAGGAGGAAAAGAGGACGACAGAGGATTAGATGGCTGGATGGTGTCACTGACTCGATGGACGTGAGTTTGAGTGAACTCCGGGAGTTGGTGATGGACAGGGAGGCCTGGCGTGCTGCAATTCATAGGGTCGCAAAGAGTTGGACACGACTGAGTGACTGAACTGAATACAGTTTTAAAACCCAGTTTTAATTTCTAACGTAGTAATTATTAATAGCTATAAAAAAGCCTCTTGAAAGTGAAAGAAGAGAGTGAAAAAGTTGGCTTAAAACTAAACATTCAGAAAACTAAGATATGGCATCTCGTCCCATCACTTCATGGGAAATAGATGGGGAAACCGTGTCAGACTTTATTTTGGGGGGCTCCAAAATCACTGCAGATGGTGACTGCAGCCATGAAATTAAAAGACGCCTACTCCTTGGAAGGAAAGTTATGACCAACCTAGATAGCATATTCAAAAGCAGAGACATTACTTTGCCAACAAAGGTTCGTCTAGTCAAGGCTATGGTTTTTCCTATGGTCATGTATGGATGTGAGAGTTGGACTGTGAAGAAGGCTGAGTGCCGAAGAATTGATGCTTTTGAAGTGTGGTGTTGGAGAAGACTCTTGAGAGTCCCTTGGACTGCAAGGAGATCCAACCAGTCCATTGTGAAGGAGATCAGCCCTGGGATTTCTTTGGAAGGACTGATGCTAAAGCTGAAACTCCAGTAGGCCACCTCATGGGAAGAGTTGACTCATTGGAGAAAACTCTGATGCTGGGAGGGATTGGGGGCAAGAGGAGAAGGGGATGACAGAGGATGAGGTGGCTGGATGGCGTCACTGACTCGATGGACATGAGTCGCAGTGACCTCCGGGAGTTGATGATGGACAGGGAGGCCTGGCGTGCTGCGATTCATGGGGTCACAAAGAGTCAGACACGACTGAGCGACTGATCTGATCTGAGAAGGAAACAGTCTCCAAGATACATTGTTAAGAAAAGTGCAGATCCAGTATGATTGTAAGTTAGCATTTATGTGAAAAAGAATATAAGTGGGATTTTTAAAAATTTATTTTTTATTGGAAGATAATTGCTTTACATTGTTGTGTTGTTTTTTGTCTTACATGTTTTTTGTCTTACATCAGCATGAATCAGTCATAGGTACACACGTGTCCCCTCCCTCTTGAACTTCCCTCCCACTCCTTCTCACCCCTCTAGGTTGTCACAGAGCACCAGATTGAGCTCCCTGTGTTATACACCAAGTTCCCACTGGCTATAAATAGGACTCTTATTTACTTGTATGTAAGTAAAATTCTTCTGGAAGATTATAAAGGAATTAAGTGTTGATTTGTTCAGTAAGGAAGGAATGAAAGATGAATTCTTTAAACCCTTTTGAACTTACTTGAGTTTAAAAGCAATTGAATGCATTACTCATTTAAAAAATAAGAAATTAAAATATTCCTACCAGCTATATTACAAATTTCAGGGAATATATAAGTCTGTTATGATAGTTGGAGCAAGTTTGGAATAATGGTTATTTTTCTGGTGACTTGCTTTTTCTTATTATTGAAGAAAATGAAGCTTGCTTATTTTAGAGGTAAAAAATTTCACATACTGTCCAATCCAAATACACTTATGGTGAAATTATATAAATCAAATAGGTAGCAGTTTCCCCAGTGGGGCCCAAAGTATACTGAACTTAAGTTTCAAGGAGAAAAAAATCTGATTAGTTTTTTTACTAGCAGGTATTTTCTAGGTTTCTTGTAGAGACTGGATTTATTTTAGAAGACTATTACAATTTGTAGTCTGTTATTTAAGAGGTTTTGAAAGAGTACTACATGAAATATGGGAGTATAAAAGCTAAGTGACTCTTTTGACATTCGATTCAGTACAAAAAAGTACTTTCTAACACATAACCTTTGAGGCTTTGGGAATTCTTTAAAAGAATAGTTAAGGAAATCAATTTTATTTATTCTGTCTGCTGTTAAGCATGACTTTTGATCAGTGTTCATACTTTTAACTTTTGGATAGATTAAATATCCTTTAATGAAAAGAGAAAATTATTTTAATGCAAAAACTTCAGATTTTCTTTTTTCATATAATACTTACACATTTTATTTCTTTGAATGCTGAAATATTTCCAGAGTTCTTTGATGCAGTTTGGAGAAAGATATTACATGTGATTCTATTCATTAGTTATAGTGAAAAGTTTGCCCATAGTGTGGAACCATTTTCCCCAATTTCTTTAGTTGACAAAGAATGCCTTTAATAATGTTAATAAGTTTTTCTGAGGTATTAGACAGTTAATTCAGAAAGGAGTTTACTATTTGCATGTACATGTGTAATGACAGTTTTCAGAGCACTTACACATTATTGTCTTTGATTCTCAACACATCTTGGAAGTGGCACATCAGTATTTTTCTTTTTTTTTTTTTTGTACATATGGAAATCAAAATTCAAAAGGCTAAATAAGTAAATTGTCATATAACCTTGTTAAGTGATAAAATAGTAATTTAGATTTAAACAAGGCTAGATTAGATTTTTCTAGAGGAAGAAATGGCAACCTGCTCCCGTATTCTTGCCTGGAAGATTCCATTGACAGAGGAGCCTGGTGGGCTACAGTCCTTTGGGTCACAAAGTCTAACATGACCAAGTGAGCACATAGCACAGATTAGTTTTAAACAAGTTTAGATATAAGCAAGACTGTTCTAAATGTAAAAAAAAAACCACCAAAAACATTTATCTATACCTACGATGTTCAGGTTCTATGGTCTGCAACTGGAGATGTAAAGACAAGACACAGATCTTGCCCTCTAGGGGCTGAAAGTTTAGTTACAGAGACTACCCAGTGGAGAAGGAAGTAAGTGTGGTGGTGCCCAGTTGAAGGGCCATATATCTCAGTTAGTTTTGAGGAAGTGACACAGATCCTGAAGAATGAGTAGGAGAAGTTAGCCAGGGTGAGTCTTACGGCGTGGTGAGAGGAGGTAGAACGTGTAGGCAGTTAGGCCTAAGCAGCACATGGATGCTGTTTGGGAGCTGTTAGTAGCTGCATGGGAGGATGTGAAAGCAGGATGTGAAAGGATAGAGGTAAGATAGTGCCTTAAATTGGAATTTTGAATTTTTTTCTCTAAGTTTCGAAGTGCTAAAAATTGATTGTATTAGGTTGGTGCAAGCATAATTGCAGTTTTGGACTGTGAACCTTAAATCATTATCAGTTCAGTTCAGTCACTCAGTCTTTGTGACCCCATGGACTGCAGCTTGTCAGGTTTCCTGCCCACCACCAACTCTTGGAGCTTGCTCAAACTCATGTCCATTGAGTCGGTGATGCCATCCCACCATCTGACCCTCTTGTCGTCCCCTTCTCCTGCCCTCAATCTTTCCCATCATCATGGTCTTTTCCAGTGAGTCAGCTCTTTGCATCAGATGGCCAAAGTATTGGAAGTTTAGCTTCAGTGTCAGTCCTTCCAATGATATTCAGGTTGATTTCCTTTAGGATGGATTGGTTGGATCTCCTTGCTGTCCAAGGGACTCTCAAGAGTCTTCTCCAACACCACAGTTCAAAAGCATCAATTCTTTAGTGCTCAGCTTTCTTTGTGGTCCAGCTCTCACATCTATACGTGACCACTGGAAAAACCATAGCCTTGACTGCATGGACGTCTGTCACAAAGTCATGTCTCTGCTTTTTAATATGCTGTCTAGGGTGAACATAGCTTTTTTTCCAAGGAGCAAGTGTCTTTTAATTTCACGGCTGCAGTCACCATCTGCAGTGATTTTGGAGCCCAAGAAATATAGTTAGGCTCAGACATGTCTTTATTACTCAAAATAGGAACCATTACAATCAACACACTTTTGCTAATGAGAAGTGAATTTGTTTATTCCTGTAATATAAAAACCCATGCCTTGGGATTCAGTGAACTCTGCAAAAGCATTTTCTGTCTCCTGCTGGTTGTGGAAGTGTTTTCCCTGTTGTCAAGATGTTTGTCAAGAGTTGTCAAGATGTTTGAGGAAGTGGTAAATGGTTGATGAGAGGTCAAGTGAATACGGAGGAGGAGACAAAGTTTCCTAGCCCAGTTCGTTCAACTTCTGAAGCATGTGAAGTTGTGTGAAGGGCGTTGTGGTGGTGAAGAGTTGGGCTCTTTTGACCAGTGCTGGCTGTAGGTGTTGCAGTTTTCGATGCATCTCATTGATTTGCTGAGCATGCTTCTCAGATGTAATGGTTTTGCTGGGATTCACAAAGCTGTAGTGGATCAGACCAAGAGCAGAGCACCAAACAGTGACCGTGGCCTTTCTTTGGTGCAAGTTTGGCTTCGGGAAGTGTTTTGAAGCTTCTCTTCAGTCCAGCCACTGAGGTGGTTGTTGCCTGTTGTATAGAACCCACTTTTCACCACATATCACAGTCAGACTGAGAAATGGTTTGTTGTTGCATAGAACAAGAGAAGATGACACTTCAAAATGACAATTTTTGTGGTTTTAGTCAGCTTATGAGGCACCCACTTATTGAGCTTTTTCACCTTTCCAATTTACTTCAAATGCTGAATGACCGGAGAATAGTCAGTGATGAGTTCTTTGGGAACTTCTTGTGCAATTATAAGCTGATCAGCTTTGATGATGTTCTCAGTTGGTCATTGCCGACTTCCCATGGCTGGCCACACTATACACTTCATCTTCAAGGCTCTCGTCTCCTTTGCAAAACTTCTTGAACCACCGCTGCACTGTACATTCTTTAGCAGTTCCTAGACCAAATGCTTTTGTTGTTGATGTTAAGAGTTGTCTCTGCTACTTTACAACCCAGTTTAAACTTGAATAAGAAAATCGCTCGAATTTGTTTTTCATCTAACATCATTTCCTAGTCTGAAATAAATATGAAATACACACCAAGTAGTAAGTCATTAGCCAAAAAAATTGAGAGATGCACATTAAAATGATGTATAACATAACCACATTTATTTAAGAATGTATTCCAGCATGAAATGGCAAAGTTCAACAATGCTAAGCCACAATTACTTTTGTACCTACCTAATAAATAGATGCAGGACTGAGTTTGAACAGTGTTTGAGTCTTAATTCTTGGGCTTATTAGCAGTAGAACTACAGTCAAGTGATTGTTTATGAGCCTCAGTTACCTCAGAAGTTAAATAGAAAAATGTTGCATGTATTGCAGTAGACTAAGAAAAATAAATGTTAAAACGGTGTGCACCAAACCTCTATGTATAAGAACTCAGTAATGGGAGATGACTTAGAAGTAAGTATGGCTCAGATGGTAAAGTGTCTGCCTGCATTGCGGGAGACCCGGGTTCGACCCCTGGGTCAGGAAGATCCCCTGGAAAAGGAAATGGCAACCCACTCCACTACTCTTGCCTGAAAAATTCCATGGATGGAGGAGCCTGGTGGGCTACAGTCCATGGGGCTGCAGAGTTGGACACGACTGAGCGACTTCACTTTTTTTCTTTCTAAGCAGAAGTGAAAAAAAGTTAAATTTTATTTTAAAATATTATTGGACTAGTTGGACATTTTCTAAAGCAGCTTTAGATGAAATGGTTTTATATTTAATATTTAGGAGTTTTTCAATGTAGTGTTTCTCTGTAGCCTTGTTTGAAAGCCACTTTCTGTGTATGATATGGTTATCAGCTTATCAGACTGGTACGAGTCAGCCCTTTTGTGGAATCAACTTTGTGTGATGTTGTGTGCCATGCCTGTTACCCCAGCTCCTTGGCCCAAGACTCAATTCAGAACTGGAAGACCTGGATCTGTCGTCTCCTAACACACTCATTTTTGGCAAATCCTTGCCTATTTGTGTGTTTCTTCAGTGTTAAAATGGTACCTAATTAATTTTGCTTCGGAGAACAAAGTGAAATAGGACCTCGGTACACTTTTGTAAAACACAGTCTGTTTGGTCTGCCGTAACAAAATACTGCAGACTGAGTGGTTTAAGCAATGGAGATTTATTTCTTGGAGTTTTGTGGAGTTTTGGAGACTGGGAAGTCCAAGGTTAAGGTGCCAGCTGATTTGATTTCTGGTGAGAGCTCTTCTCCTGCCTTGTAGACAGCCATCCTCTTGCAGTGCGCTCCTGTGGACTTTGCTCTAAGTATGCGTAGGGGGAGGGAAGGGTGAGGAAGGTAAGAGAATGAACCCCTTGGTGCCTTTTCTTATAAGGACACTAATGCTTTAGGAGCAGGGCTCTTGTGACCTGTTTAGCCTCTGCTTGCAGCTTCACTGGCTGGGACTTGCATGTAGGTTCACACATAGCTTGCAGGCACGCTGGTAGGCACACTCGACAACACGTGCTGACATTGGAAGCGTTCTCTTTTGATGGGTTTACAACATGATATTTGGTAACAGTTAAGTGCCAGTTATGTATTATATTTATTTTAACTGCTCTCCAGAGCTGCAGATGTGTATGGACCCTCTGAGTCCTGCTTTCTGCTTGGTGAGGTTTATAGTTGGTTTGGTTTACAACCAAGTCAGTATAGAACTCAGAATATTACTGTGTCAAAGATGATTACAAAATACCAACAGCCTTTCTTATAGTATATTAAGCGTATACCATTTCCTTGAATCCACTCCTCCTCCTTTTCCAAGCCCAAATATAGTTTGGTTCCCATAATAAATGTCTATAGTTTAGTGATAATTTAAAAAATTGTATCATTTATCTTAATTATGAACTTACATTTTTATTTATTAACAGAGCAAGCCTTTTAAGGTGGTACAGTTACACAAATTTTAAAGACAACTAAATCAAACCTTAGTTTTACATAACTGATACTGGAATAGAGGTAAAACTTTTAACTAAACTTCAGGATATAAGCCTCCTCTTTTCCTAATTGTGAATTTCAGTATGAATTTTGATTGAGTTCTATTTGCATTTTAGATTGTGCTGGAAGATCTTTATACCTGATTGCCCAGAATGATCCCATGTATGTTGTTTTTCACAGGCCAGCCCTCCAGACCTCTATATTGAAAGATTTAATATAGCTCTTGGACAATATATGGGAGCATTGCAGAGCATTGTGCCTCTTTTCATATATATGGTAAGTCAGAGCTATTTTCTCTCTCCACATACCTTGGTTTCTTGGTCTAAGTGCAAACAGATGCAGAAAGTTAAGTATAGTCTATTTTTCTTTTACTGAGTATTATGTTAGAAATGCAAATTAATCTCTTTCAGCAATATTTGATAGTGTTGACATAGAAAACTTATTTAGCCTTGTGTACACTGTTTTAAAATTTCATAAATTCCATTGCTGAACTAGACAATTAGGCATTACTTAATTGCAGTCACCCAATTAGCATTTATTTTATTTCTACCATATGAAAAATACTGTGCTTAGAAAATAAAGATAAAGAAATAAAGGTAAGAAAATAAAATCTTTTCTATATACGAAGATTTGTTATCTTCAGAAAGTACAGTTAAGATATGTATCTAAAAACATGATGTATAATAAATGCCTAGGAGGTAACTCCATAAAAAGTGGAACAATACAATTTTCTTTTATTCTAATGATCTCTTTCATTTGGAGGATTATGCCATGGGTATAATTTGTAGTCTCTTGACTTTGCTGACGTGTTCTCCACTCCCACCCCACCCCACCCTGTTTTAAATATATAAAGTTACAGGATCTTAATATTTGTGTTCATACTGAATGGAAGAGCCTTTAGAAACCACTGTCCCACTTTCTTGTTGTTAGGTTGAGTTGTTTAGATTGATCCTACGTTCTATTGCTTAGAGGTCACTATGTGTGTAATACCAAACTTCAAAATGATTTTTTGTCCATAAGATATGCTTTACTAGGGAAAAAAAAACCCAGGTCATTGGGAGAAATCTGTGTTGTCAGTGGGATACTACTATTTAAATAATGGATGAAGGATATTTACAGTGAAAACTATACAGTCAAAAATAATGACATGTCCGTATGTTATTTTTGAGAGAAATCTTTTCAAGCTACAACATTAGGTGAGAAAGCAAGATGTAAAGCAGTGTGAGTTATATTTCTTCATTAGCAAGTGTTTTCTTCTTTATTTTAGGGGAAATAAAACATATCAGAGAGGAAAGAAAACATGTTAAAAATTGAGTGAATCAGTGAGCAACTTGTTAATATTCCACTTTGTATTTTCCACTCCTATACATGGAGTTAGCATTTTTAAACACGAATGAGTTTAGTCTTTTTGACTTGCCAGTCATTCTAATTAGGATGCTTTTGGCTGTAAGAAACAGAAAACTTGATTCAAAGTGATTTAGATAAATAAAGAAAAGTATTATCTCTTGCTATAAAATTCTAGAAATAAAGTCGTTTCCAGGGTTGACTAAATCTGTAGTTGGAGCAGTGTTATCAAAGTCTTAGCTTGTTTTTTGTCTCTTTGCTTTACTTATCTGTTTCATCTTGTTTTCCCCATGGTTGTAAGATAACTGTAAGGTACTCTTCAGTTTCCCTTAGTCTGCTTGGGTTACCTTGGGTCACTTGTCTGCCTTTGAACCAAAGACTACCCATCTGGAAGGAATGCTGTAAACTGAATGATTTGGACTAATCCTTAAAGTGGAATGTAGGGGAGCCAACTGGTGCATGCCCGCTGCCTGCTTTAAGCCTGGATTTTTAAATAGCATACTTATCACCTGTGTTTCCTGGTATTGCCTTTAGATGATGATGTAGTCATGTAAAAGGGCATATTAAGTGCTTGTCATACAATATGGTCCATTACATCCCTGTCTAGTTAATGTTGAGTATCTTCCCATGTTCTTTTGTATGATTTCTAGCATTTTATCTTTATGTGCTTTAAACTTCCATGTTAGGAAGACTATAATAGTGGCAGAGCTTTTGTTTTCTGATGTTGGTTTTTTATGTTTTGATTGATGCTTTTATAAATTGTTTCCTAAAATTATTTTTTAGTGCCTCAGTTCATTAGACTAATTATTTCTCTCTAATTGATGCCCTGAAAAATAACATATTTTCCATTTCAGAATAAGTTTTACATCGAAACCAAGCTTAACAGAGACTTAAAAGATGACCTTATAAAGCTGTTTACCGAACATGTTGCAGAAAAGCACATTTACAGCCTAATGCGTAAGTGTTCCATCTTGGAGGGATGACATGATACTTGCAGGTTTTCCTTTTTGACTCAGAGAGCATTGGCATCTGAACCCCAATGTTGACATCTTGCGAATCATATCACAAGAAGTGTTAAAGCCTCATTCTGTAGCGGGACACTGAGGAATTGAAATGTGACTTGAAGGTCACCCAGTGAGCTGGGAGAAGCCAGGCTCTGAACAGTGCCTGCATAGCTGGAGTGATACTTGCTGCCTCATTTGTTTTCCTCTGACATTGGGGGAAATATTATTAATGTTAAGGAGTTCATTTGCCCATAATTTTGTTACCGGTAATTCTAGAAGGATAATGTTAGTATTTTGAAATAGCACAGTATCCTCTCGGTTTCCTTATTTTTATTAAAAAAGTTAAAGCTTATGAGAATTAAACATATGTTTGTCCCTTCTCTCAAGTATGGCTCCCTCAAATTCCCATTTTGTTTTACTTAAAAGGGGAGTTCAACTAGAAAATTTTACTTTTTAATTAAAGACTTTCTATAAACAATTTTAAGTGGAGAGGATTTTATTGAAATGTTTTATCTTTTTGTAACTGAATGTGATTATTTTCAATTAATTCATCCTAAATTTGTATTCATTTTGTTTAATCTGTGAATTTATTATTTCCTTACATAGATATCAAGTTTGACATAGGTGGTTATAGTTACGTAGAGGTTATTTGCAAATGTATGTATTTGACGACATAATGACTGTGTGATTGAACCTGTAGAGTTAGTTGGGAATAAGATGATAGCTCAGTTGGTAAAGAATGCACCTGCAGTGCAGGAGCTGCTGCTGCTAAGTAGCTTTAGTCGTGTCCGACTCTGTGTGACCCCATAGATGGCAGCCCACCAGGCTCCCCCATCACTGGGATTCTCCAGGCAAAAACACTGGAGTGGGTTGCCATTTTCCTTCTCCAATGCATGAAAGTGAAAGGTGAAAGTGAAGTTGCTCAGTCGTGTCCAACTCTTCGCGACCCCGTGGACTGCAGCCTACAATGCAGGAGACCCTGGTTCAATTCCTGGGTCGGAAAGATACCTTGGAAAAGGCTAGGCTACCCACTCCAGTATTCTTGGGCTTCCCTTGTGACTCAGCTGGTAAAGAATCTGCCTGCAATGCGGGAGACCTGGGTTCAATCTCTGGATTGGAAGGTCCCTTGGAGAAGGGAAAAGCTACCCACGCCAGTGTTCTGGCCTGGAGAATTCCATGGACTGTATGGTCCATGGGGTCGCAAAGAGCTGGACACGACTAAGCGACTTTCACTTTCAAGACTTACTAAAAGCCAAATGATTGATCCAAAAGTAGGAAGATGAATTAACAGAGACAGAGTCTGGGTTTGGGGTCATGTTGAAATTAGTAGAGTAGAAGAGACTCCAAGAAACTAAAATTTAGAAATTCAGTTTTTAAACATTCCTTTTTAAGACGTGATTTTTCTGCAGTGCCTAGCATTTGTTAGCCTTTAAATTTAGCTATGCCATTCAAAATTATAACTATCTACTGATGATAAAATCAGAGGGAAGAACTTGAACCAGTGACCCTGTGGCCTTTAGTACATGAATTCAAATGTAACACACATTGCATGTTTGAAACTATAGAAATGTTGAACAAGTGAGATGGCATTTCCATTTTTTAAAAGATGTGAATAGAAAAAACAATTTAATAATTTGACAAGCTGGGCTTAGACTAAAATTATGCCAAGTTTCATGAGTATTTGTTAGTTAATATATGGTGATTTTAGGGAAAGGGAAATGATTGAAGGAGTTAGAGATTGAGGGAGTTAGAAGAGTTAGAGAACTTTCATTTCCCAAATGTAAGTGTTTTAAATCATGAACTTAATGCGAAGTATTTATAGCTCACTCACTTAAGTACCCGGAGAAGGCAATGGCAACCCACTCCAGTACTCTTGCCTGGAAAATACCATGGATGGAGGAGCCTGGTAGGCTGCAGTCTATGGGGTCGCTAAGAGTCGGACATGACTGAGTGACTTCACTTTCACTTTTCACTTACATGCATTGGAGAAGGAAATGGCAACCCACTCCAGCGTTCTTGCCTGGAGAATCCCAGGGACAGAGGAGCCTAGTGGGCTGCCGTCTATGGGGTCGCACAGAGTCGGACATGACTGAAGCGACTTAGCAGCAGCAGCAGCACTTAAGTACCGTGAGTACTGTTGCTTTAATAAAGCTTTGGTTATTTTTAGAACCTCCATCAATCGAATCATTTCCGTCAGTGTTTCAACAGACATGCACATATTTACTTGGTAGATGGAACTTGACTGTGGTGGATTAATTTTTAAAAAGAAGAAATTTAGTGTATAAATACTTGGTTTGCTCTGTTAAGCTGTTCTTTTCTTATCCTTCAGTCTTTGGGCGAAATGGTGATAGAAAATGAAACCTTGACAATCAATAAGAGTTGCATCATTTTTGTAACCCGTTTTCTCTTTATTTCAGCTTTACTTTTAGAAGCCCAGTCAACACCATTTCAGGTCACACCTTCAACTATGGCAAATATTGTGAAAGGGCTGTATACTCTCAGACCAGGTAAACATTCATCATTTGTTTAGGGGTTAGATTTGTTTGTTTATAGCAATTCCAGCCTGATTCGTGAGAGGATAGTGTTTCTTTATGTTTTCTGAGGCTTAATGGTATTTGGGTTTGTTACAGAAGAAAGTTGAGTAGATACTCATTATTGTGAAATATAAACTCAGGATCTCACTTGGAAATCTTTCTATACTAGTGAAAAGCAGATAGTTTAGGGAATACAAGAAATAGTTTGTAGGAGACACTTTAAATACAGTTGAATCTTGTGTCTGGCACAAATCTCTTTTTTGTTCGGTTCTCCTTTACTTCTTCCTCATACTGCAAATATACCCAGGCATACACATTCACAGCTGCATCTTGTAAGGCCTGTTATATATCTTGCAAGGAATCTAGAAGTTCTGATAAAATTATACAAGGGTATTTTGAGGAGGGAGATAGAATAGCAGAACCAAAAATCAAAGATCACTGTGTTCAAGACATGGTTTGTAAGTTATCTTAATATATTTCTTATAATAAAAACACTGAATTTAAAGGATTCTCCAGATGCTTTTATACATATATTTCTGTTTATAACCTAGCACCTCAAATTTATCCCAGTGATCTAGCCAATTAAAAAATGTCCATAGGACAGAGATTGCCGAAATTCAGGGTAGAAAATTGTTTTCTGACTGCTTGTGGTTTTCAAAGTCTCCTCTCATATTTTCTTGGGAGTGTACTTTCTCTCTGCTACTTAAGAAAGAAAGAGAAAAGAAAAATATTTGCCAGTCTAGAAACTTAAAGGATGCCTTTTGGACAGTAATTATCTTTTTGTGAAATTCTGTAACTTGAGAATTGAATGAAATAAAACAGGATCTAACGAACTTAGCACAGTACCTGATAGTGTAATAAGCAGAGAAGTGTAAATACCTGATAAATGTAATACTATTAGCTGTTGTTACTGTTTTCATTTGGGTCCAGTGGTTATTTTAATGGACTGATATCTGAATAATTTACTTACTTAATTTAAAAGATATAGCAGAATTTAGCTTACCAAATTGGAAACCAAGTAAAAACTGTGATATTAGGGATAGACTGTGATCTACCAGAAGTACCTTTTTTCTCAGGTCACTTTAAACAATTAATGATTTCTAGAATATTCAAATATAATGTGACTTAAATTGGAATAAGTTCTTGCTCTAATCTTCATAATTTTTAGACACATTATTCCTACAGAATAATTATGTATATAAAATTAAAAGTATTGCCTGTGTCCAATAAACTGATGAATTTCTAGTTTCTTAGAATTTTAATTGCCTGTGTCCAATAAACTGATGAATTTCTAGTTTCTTAGAATTTTAAATTTCGTTTTGCTAAGTGTGGTGAAAGAAACTCATGAATTTTTCTTTTAGTGCTAGATTATGAATGATTTTTTTCTTTTATTTTGGAAGACATTCAAGTACAGTATGACAGATTTCTAAATTCTGCCTCCAAAGTGAGCAGCTTTATCAGCTCTGGCTTTTATCATTAGTAACAAAATTACAGAATAAAACTAGTCTCTGCTGCTGCTGCTAAGTCGCTTCAGTCGTGTCCGACTCTGTGCGACCCCACAGACAGAAGCCCACCAGGCTCCCCTGTCCCTGGGATTCTCCAGGCAAGAACACTGGAGTGGGTTGCCATTTCCTTCTCCAATGCATGTAAGTGAAAAGCGAAAGTGAAGTCGCTCAGTCGTGTTCGACTCTTAGCGACCCCATGGACTGGAGCCTACCAGGCTCCTCCGTCCATGGGATTTTCCAGGCAAAAGTACTGGGATGGGGTGCCATTGCCTTCCAAATGCTGTTTCTATCCAGGTCTGAGCTCTTGTAATAGGATTCGTACCACTTCTGAGGAGAATTCTGTACTTGAGAACTGTCCTTTTGAAAAGGTGAATTTTATCACAGACGAACCTTCTGCTGTCCTAGCTATTTTCTGAGATACTCTTAAACTTATTTTGACATTTATTCATCTTGCCAGTACCCATTGTCTTCCAAGTTTGTTAAAGCAGTTTTATTCACCTGGCAGATTAAGGTTAAAATATTTTAAAAGTTGAATTTTAAATGTAAAGGTTCCTTTCATTACCGTAGTGCTGATTTTTATATAATGGATGCATCTGAATCACCCAAAAGATTCCTGGGCCCCAGTCTTTGGAGATTCTGATCAGATCAGATCAGATCAGTCGCTCAGTCGTGTCCAACTCTTCGCGACCCCATGAACCGCAGCACGCCAGGCCTCCCTGTCCATCACCAGCTCCCGGAGGTCACCCAGACTCACACCCATCAAGTCAGTGATGCCATCCAGCCATCTCATCCTCTGTCGTCCCCTTCTCCTCCTGCCCTCAATCCCTCCCAGCATCAGAGTCTTCTCCAATGAGTCAGCTCTTTGCATGAGGTGGCCAAAATACTGGAGTTTCAGCTTTAGCATCATTCCTTCTAAAGAAATTCCAGGATTGATCTCCTTCAGAATGGACTGGTTGGATCTTCTTGCAGTCCAAGGGACTCTCAAGAGTCTTCTCCAACACCACAGTTCAAAAGCATCAATGCTTCGGCGCTCAGCCTTCTTCACAGTCCAGCTCTCACATCCATACATGACCACAGGAAAGACCGTAGCCTTGACTAGGCGAACTTTTGTTGGTAAAGTGATGTCTCTGCTTTTGAATATGCTATCTAGGTTGGTCATAACTTTCCTTCCAAGGAGTAAGCGTCTTTTAATTTCATGGCTGCAGTCACCATCTGCAGTGATTTTGGAGCCCAGAAAAACAAAGTCTGACACTGTTTCCACTGTTTCCCCATCTGTTTCCCATGTAGTGATGGGACCAGATGCCATGATCTTCGTTTTCTGAATGTTGAGCTTTAAGCCAACCTTTTCACTCTCCACTTTCACTTTCATCAAGAGGCTTTTTAGCCCCTCTTCACTTTCTGCCATAAGAGTGGTGTCATCTGCATATCTGAGGTTATTGATATTTCTCCCAGCAATCTTGATTCCAACTTGTGTTTCTTCCAGTCCAGCATTTCTCATGATGTACTCTGCATATAAGTTAAATAAACATGGTGACAATATGCAGCCTTGACGTACTCCTTTTCCTATTTGGAACCAGTCTGTTGTTCCATGACCAGTTCTAACTGTTGCTTCCTGACCTGCATACAGATTTCTTAAGAGGCAGATCAGGTGGTCTGGTGTTCCCATCTCTTTCAGAATTTTCCATAGTTTATTGTGATCTACACAGTCAAAGGCTTTGGCATAGTCAATAAAGCAGAAATAGATGTTTTTCTGGAACTCTCTTGCTTTTTCCATGATCCAGCGGATGTTGGCAATTTGATCTCTGGTTCCTCTGCCTTTTCTAAAACCAGCTTGAACATCAGGAAGTTCACGGTTCACGTATTGCTGAAGCCTGGCTTGGAGAATTTTGAGCATTACTTTACTAGCGTGTGAGATGAGTGCAGTTGTGCGGTAGTTTGAGCACTCTTTGGCATTGCCTTTCTTTGGGATTGGGATGAAAACTGACCTTTTCCAATCTTGTGGCCACTGCTGAGTTTTCCAAATTTGCTGGCATATTGAGTGCAGCACTTTCACAGCATCATCTTTCAGGACTTGGAATAGCTCCACTGGAATTCCATCACCTCCACTAGCTTTGTTCATAGTGATGCTTTCTAAGGCCCATTTGACTTCACATTCCAAGATGTCTGGCTCTAGGTCAGTGATCACATCATCATGATTATCTGGGTCTTGAAGCTCTTTTTTGTACAGTTCTTCTGTGTATTCTTGCCACCTCTTCTTAATATCTTCTGTTTCTGTTAGATCCACACCATCTCTGTCCTTTATCGTGCCCATCTTTGCATGAAATGTTCCTTTGGTATCTCTGATTTTCTTGAAGAGATCCCTAGTCTTTCCCATTCTGTTGTTTTCCTCTATTTCTTTGCATTGATCGCTGAAGAAGGCTTTCTTATCTCTTCTTGCTATTCTTTGGAACTCTGCATTTAGATGTTTATATCTTTCCTTTTCTCCTTTGCTTTTCGCTTCACTTCTTTTCACAGCTATTTGTAAGGCCTCCCCAGACAGCCATTTTGCTTTTTTGCATTTCTTTTCCATGGGGATGGTCTTGATCCCTGTCTCCTGTACAATGTCACGAACTTCATTCCATAGTTCATCAGGCACTCTATCTATCAGATCTAGGCCCTTAAATCTATTTCTCACTTCCACTGTATAATCATAAGGGATTTGATTTAGGTCATACCTGAATGGTCTAGTAGTTTTCCCTACTTTCTTCAATTTCAGTCTGAATTTGGCAATAAGGAGTTCATGGTCTGAGCCACAGTCAGCTCCTGGTCTTGTTTTTGCTGATTGTATAGAGCTTCTCCATCTTTGGCTGCAAAGAATATAATCGATCTGATTTCGGTGTTGACCATCTGGTGATGTCCATGTATAGTCTTCTCTTGTGTTGTTGGAAGAGGGTATTTGCTATGACCAGTGCATTTTCTTGGCAAAACTCTGTTAGGAGATTCTGATGACATCTGCTATTTAAATGTGTTTCCATCTAGTCTTTAGAAGCTCACTGGGAATAGTTCCCATGATCCCATCTTGCTCTTCTTCATTTAATACAAACACTTTCCATTGTTTCTTTATCTCCATTTTAATGATTATCTGGAGTTCCGTAAGATGTAAGACTGGTTTGACTCCTTGCCTTCTCTGACTTATGTGTTAGTGGTTCCCCAGGGCACAGACCTGAGACTTTTTAAAGCCATTTGAACTGAGCTAGAAAAAGGGACACTGCTGAGAACATTTTGATACGAGTTTGTATGAAGGGTGATTGGATCACCTTGATAGTGTTTGTGGTGCTTGGCTTTTTTGCTGTTTGTTTTTCACCATCTCTAGTTTAACTCTTCTCTTATTAGGCATTTTTTTTTTTTTAACTTGCCAGTGATCCAGCATTGTATAGCATTAAATGTTTTTTGCTTTGTTTTCTGATTTAGAGTTGTTTACTTAGATTACAGTTTTTAAAGTGAGCATGCTAGATTAGATACAGCATTTAAATTTTATGGGTTTTGATATATACAGCCAGAACACACACACATGCACACGTGTGCACATGCATGCTAAGTCATTTCAGTCCTGTTCTGCTCTGTGCGACCCTATGAACTGTAGCTCACCAGGCTCCTCTGTCCATGGGATTCTCCAGGCAAGGATATTTGGAGTGGGTTACCATGCTCTTCTCCAGGGGATCTTCCCGACCCAGGGATTGAACACATGTCTCTTAGGTCCCCGCATTGGCATTTGGATTCTTTACCACTAGTGCAGCCTGGGAAGCCTATATATATATCCAAAAGGGAAAATTTGAAAGGACTAGATTAAAATAATCCAAGAGGACACAGAAGTGGCAGTATTTAGTGTTCACTGAGTAAGTGGAAGAGTATCTGATTTGATAAAATGCTTTATAGTAAAAATACTAATTTATCTTTCTCATGTCTAATGCAGATATTTTCCTTAGACTTCTTTTTGTCTATTTATTTTGATGAATGAATTTTTTTCTATAGATTATTCTCTTGATCTTTTATCTTTTCCTTAATAGTTTGATTACCAGTTAGTTCTCTTTCTTTCACCATTATATATGTTTAATTTGCTGTAATTTAATGTGAGTCAAAGTTGGTTTATATTTTAAAAGTACTTACCAGTCATCTTTCCCACCTCCCTCCCCATTTTTATGGTACTTTAAAAATATGTCTGCTTATTACTTCATGTACTGTTATTCTTATGCCAGTGTATTTTTTAAATTAATGTTCCACAGGGCTAAGTATTTCCACCAAATCTTTTCCTTCCAAGTCCCTCCTGCTCAGAATTCTTTGCTTATTTCCCTCGTGTTTTCTTCCACATTTAGAATTTTTTAGATGGTTCATTCAAAAATTCTCTAGGGATTTTTTGTTAAATTTGGTTAAATCAGTAAAATGTAAAATATCTTCTTTCTGTAAATTCCATTTAGAAAAGAAACTTAACCTGTTTATCAGAAGGGGCTGCACTAATTTTTTCCCCCACTTTAAGTTTGGTTTAATTTATAATCTTGTTCTTTGGGAAGAAAAGTTTTCCTTTTATGTTTAAATTGTATGATTTCCTTAATGAATCTTTTCCTTCCCTCACAGAGTGGGTTCAGATGGCTCCGACTCTGTTTTCTAAATTTATTCCAAACATTCTCCCTCGTGCGGTGGAGTCTGAACTGTCTGAATATGCTGCTCAAGATCAGAAGCTTCAAAGAGAACTTATACAGAATGGTTTCATGAGGCAAGTTTTCCTTTCCTTTCATGATAAAATGTGTCCATTTCCTTCGGCCAGTTTGGCTTGGTAGTGGGGAGGGACGCCAGGTTCTTAGAATGGGAGACATCTACCTGCCGATAGGGCCGTTACTGAGGTGGTGAGCTCCTTGTCTGTGAAAGTGTTGAAGCTGGGTTTTGACTTTATGAGAGCTGCTCTTAAGTAGATTTTGAAGAAGGAATTTCTCGTCGGGTGGGCAGTTAGTCTAGGCAGTCTCAGAAGAGCTCTTCCAGCTTTGATCCTCTTATACTCGTTTTGAATATTTGGAAAAACCTTGTCAAAATTTTATGATCAGTTATAAGGTACATTTATGACTAAACTAGCAAAGGATTAGTTTTATTACTAAACTGGTTAAGGAGACTTTAGATTGTGTTTTTCATATTTCCATTTTTTCCACTAAATTCTAGTAGTTTCTTAAAAAGTAGGGTATCACTTGTATGTGTCTACAAAATCCACCTCCCTTGATTTTGGTATAAACACTTTGCTAATGTTTCTGAAAGTTGCAATTCAGTATCCTGGCTTGATCCCAGAAAATCTTTCAAAGTGTGTATTTTCAACAAAAATTATGCAAAAATTTTGTGATTTCTCATGGGAAAGCACCCTGTTCTATAATCAGATTGTTGGGGGGTATAGTAGAACTTTATAGTTTTCATAATCCTTGCCCTCTCCTTAGCACGACTGCATGTCTTCTGTTTTGAATCCCTCACATTAAAGGGAGAAAGTTGTGGCAAGAAAGACACCTGGGTTCCTCCCTGAGACGTAGTTGTGACCACAAAGAGTGGTTGGGTATTGACTCACTTCTCTGGCTTGGGCAGGGGATGGCGACGCTCTTTCACAGTTTCTGAGACCACATTCAGTCTCAGAACACCAGCCTTAATCAAGATCACTGTTTCTAAGTTTCTCATTTCATCACCAGTTAGAAAAGAAAGCAGATCCTTTGTTCTTTGTTGGCCCATGGATTGGCATTTATTCCCTTTGTGCCCTGGTAACATCTGTATTCATGTGGTAGAGGGGCCACTGAGTAACCTACTGATCATTATCCACCTCATGGGCAGCTGACACTGGAAGGGCTTGGTCAGCTGTCAGAAGGAAGCTATGTAGACAGGCCCACAAGCCCGCCTTCTCTGTGGCAAGTGAGAGAGGAACAAAAGGCCATGGGAGAGAAACAAAAGGCCGTGGGAGAGTCTGCATGCCAACAGCTGGCTTTTCTCCCTGATGTCCAGTGGTTGGGTGTCTTCTGACATCAACTGTAGTATTTCTAACAGTGATACTATTTTCATACACAGAATGAGTCCATTTCATACTATAGTAATTTTACTTATTCAGTTTTGAAGAGCTAATATAGGTTTTGTTTGTTTTTTTTTTTTAAATAAAGATACTAAAAAGCATACACTGAAAAGTTTTACTCCCGCCTGTCTCCTTGTCTGCTCTCAGACATTAGGTAACCATTTTTTATTAGTTTCTTATGAGCCCCTCCAGCATTTATATCATATACAGATATAAGCAAGCACAATATATATTCTTAGTTTTATTCCTTTCTTACACATTCTGTTGTGTAGATGTGCTATAACTTATGTAACCAGCCCCCTATAGATGACAAGTTGAATCCTTCCCAGTCTTTTTGCTGTTACAGAGAATGTTGCATGCATACTTTTCATACTGGTTGTCAGTATGTTTGGAGAGTAAATTCCCTCAAGTTAGATTGCTGAGTCAAGAGTAAATGCAGGGGTAATTTTGATTAATATTGCCTATGGCCCTCCATAGGGGACTGTGGCAGTTTGTGCGTTCACTAAGCGGAGTGCCTGTCCTTCACACCCTTGCCTGTGGAGGGTGTTGTTTACAGCCAACCTGGAAGGTGAAAAATAATTGCTCAGAGTTAGTTTCATTTGTGTTTCTCTTATTATGAGTAAGGCTGAGCATATTTTCCTTCTCCAATGCATGAAAGTGAAAAGTCAAAGTGAAGTCGCTCAGTCGTGTCCGACTCTTAGCGACCCCACGGACTGGAACCTACCAGGCTCCTCCGTCCATGGGATTTTCCAGGCGGAAATGGCAACCCACTCCAGTGTTCTTGCCTGGAGAATCCCAGGGACAGGGGAGCCTGGTGAGCTTCCGTCTATGGGGTCGCACAGAGTCGGACACGACTGAAGCAACTTAGCAGAGCATATTTTCCTGTGTTTGTATTTCTTTTCCTGTAAACGGTTTCTGCTTTTTTGCTCATTTTTCTGTTTGTTAGTCTTTTTTTCTTCGTTTCTAGGAGCTCTTTCTGTAGTGAAGAGATTGTTTACCCAAAATAACAGTTTTTTTCTGTTTCTTTTGACTTTGCTTATGGTGGGGTTTTTTTTGTTTGTTTTATTTGAAATCATGTGGAATTTTTTTAATTTTATGTAACTATATCAAGTTTTTTCTTTATAGCTTATGCATTGTGAATTATAGTTAAAAATTTTTTCTTGAAATGTTTTAAAAATAAATGCAGAATGAACTGAGTATAGCTCTTATGTTTTTTCCTAGGCTCACCATAATTTTGAATTATTTTATGCTTTTTTTCTCCATGTTATATTTGAATGTTTGCTTTTAATTTTAGAGATGAGCTTATCGATGCTTTTATCAAACAGCCCTCTGAAGGCTTTTATTTCTGTGAAGCAGTGTAGGAAGATAGCTCTTGTAGATTTCTCTGAACACCTGAATTCACCTTACAGAAGAGTGTGGAACACATCCAGAGACATTTTCCTAATCCTAATTTTCGAGCTGTAGTAGGAGAACAGGGTGCAGGACTGTTTGGTATGTAGCCAGGCACTCTTAGGTAACATTTGGGACCTGGAATGAGAGAGCAGGGTGCAGGACTGTTTGGTGTGTCCTCGCTCTTAGGTAAAATCTGCTTGGGATGAGTTGAGGTACTGACTCAATAAATAATCTCAGGTAACATTGCCTTTGAACGTGAAGGACTAGCCTGGCACTGTTTTAATAAGGTCAGGATGGTCAGGTGCTTTCATTCATATGAAATTTAAGCGCTAGTATTCCAAAAGATGATAAAAATGTTTTATTTTACAAACTAAGTTGAGCTATTTCTGTTAACAAATTATTCCACTTTTATTCTGAAGATTAAAGGCTGCCTCATGACTTACTCTGTTGGGTGATTTGCACAGAGTAGGACCTGCTTTCAGCAGACATTCTGAACTGCTGGGCTGGCTCAGACCAGTCAGAAAGGGTGTGCACACACCATATACTTAGCAGCTGACGGCAGTCACCTGTGCTTCCAGTACTTGTGTCTGGACCTTCCATACTCTTCTCCTGCCAAACTTGATGCTGTCTTTGATCATTATTTGGCTAGAATTGTTTTGAAGAAATGGTGTCCACTGATGCAAAAAATATCATATAAGCTGTCTAACAAAAATTCTGTTACTGGCTGCCTTCATATTAGCAATCGTTTTATGGTTTGTGTCTAGCCAGTCACATGATTCTTGTTCAGCTTTGCAAGCTATTTTTTCATTTAAGGCTGTATTCCATTTACATGATGTAGGGTATGACAGTGCATTGCTTTTAATGTGGATGGCACAGTCTTTGAAGTGTTTTAAAATAGTAAGTGAATATTGTCAAATACATTGTCTTTGTAGTTAATGGACAGATTCTTATTTGAGTTGGAGTTTATGTGAAGCATCTTTAGGTGCATAGAAATACAGTGTGGACTTATTTCAAAGCTAGAAGTAACATATCAGCTAAAAGCAGTTTTTTTTTTTAGCATGTTACCTGCATAGTTGAATTGCTTACTGGGGGAAGGGCAGATTGTTGTCTGCTGTTGTTAAAGATTACATTATGGAAGATAAGCTCACTAGGGAACTTCTAACACGCAGGCCCTCAGATGGAGCATCTTCATTCGAACCCATCTATGGGCCTCTTCAAAGCATGTGCCAAATAGCTTTTAAAGGCAAGTAAACCATTCTTGCTGAGTGATTGTTACCTGGATTTCTTGAACAAAGTAGAACCTTGTTAGGGGTATTGTTCTTTTAGCTGAGATGGCTTTTTCAATAGTAGCCTGCATCTGGTGTTGAGGGCAGCTGACTTAATAGTGTTATCAGATAGTGGTTTAACAGCCTCACATACATCACACTGACATTCTTTGTGCCTTCTATTGTTTTCATATCTGTGTTTTTCTCCTGTTATTTTAACGTTTCATTTTAAAAAAAAATTTTGGAGGAGTGGGAATGAAGTTTGTTCATAGAAGTCTAAGTTCCAAATTCAAGATCCATCTTGTGTCTTCTTTTTGATCAGCATTAATTTACTTGTTTCAGAGTATTTGGTGAATGCTGCTGTGATGATGTTATGTACCTGTCTTCATAGTTCTTCAGGCACTCTGTCTACCAGCTCTAATCCCTTGAATCTATTTTGTCACCTCCACTGTATTATCATAAGGGATTAGATTTAGGTCATACCTGAATGGCCTAGTGATTTTCCCTATTTTCTTCAATTTAAGCCTGAATTTTGTAATCAGGACCTCATGATCTGATTTCATTCCAGTCCCAAAGAAGGGCAATGCCAAAGAATGTTCACACTACTGTACAATTGGGTTCATTTCACATGCTAGCAAAGTAACGCTCAAAATCCTTCAAGCTAGGCTTCAGCTGTACATGAACTGAGACCTTCCAGATGTACAAGCTGGATTTAGAAGAGGCAGAGGAACCAGAGGTCAAATTGCCAACATGTGTTGATCATAGAGAAAGCAAGGGCTTGCCTGGTAGCTCAGCTGGTAAAGAATCCGCCTGCAATGCAGGAGACTTGGGTCCGATCCTTGGGTTGGGAAGATCCCCTGGAGGAGGGCATGGCGACCACTCCAGTATTGCCTGGAGAATCCCCATGGACAGAGGAGCCTGAGAGTCGGACATGACTGAGAGACCAAGCACAGAACAGAAAAAGCAAGGGAATTCCAGGAGAACATCTACTTCTGCTTCACTGATTACATTAAAGCCTTTGATTGTGTGGATCACAACAAACTGTGGAAAATTCTTAAAAAGATGGGAATACCAGACCACCTTGTATTCTGAGAAACCTGTATGCAGGACAAGAAGCAGACATGGAACAACGGACTGTTTCAAAATTGGCAAAGGAGTACATCTAGGTTATATATTATCACTCTGCTTATGCAGAGTACATCATGTGAAATGCCAGGCTGGATGAATCACAAGCTGTAAGCACAATTGCTGGAAGAAATGTCAGTAACCTCAAATGCCAATGATACCACTCTAATGGCAAAAAGTGAAGAAGAAGTAAAAAACTTCTTGATGAAGGTGAAAGAGGAGAGTGAAAAAGCTGGCTTAAAAAACTCACCCTTCAAAAACTAAGATCATGGCATACAGTCCTATCACTTCATGGCAAATAGAAGGGGAAAAAGTGAAAACAGTGACAGATTTTATTTTCTTGGGCTCCTAAATCATGGTGAGTGCAGCCGTGAAATTAAAAGATGCTTACTCCTTGGAAGGAAAGCTGTGACAAACCTGAACAGCATAATAAAAAGCAGAGACATCACTTTGCCAACAAAGATCTGTATAGTTAAATCTACGGTTTTTGCAGTAGTCATATGTGGATGTGAGAATTGAACCATAAAGAAGGTTGAGCACCAAAGAATGGATGCTTTTGAAATTGTGATGCTGGAGAAGACTCTTGAGAGTCCCTTGGACAGCAAGGAGACCCAACTAGTCCATCTTAAAGGAAATCAGTCCTGAATATTCATTGGAAGGACTGATGCTAAAACTCCAATACTTTGGCCACCTGATGCAAAGAGCTGGCTCTTTGGAAAATACCCTGATACTGGGGAAGATTGAAGGCAAAAGGAGAAAGGGGGCAACAGAGGATGAGATGGTAATATAGCATCACCACTTCAGTGGACATAAATTTGAACAAACTTTGGGAAAGATTGAAGGACAGGGAGGCCTGCTGTGCTGAAGTCCATGGGGTTGCAAAGAGTCGGACATGACTTAGTTACTCAACAGCAACAAAACTGTGATGATACTACTGTAAGATTCTCAGCCGGCTTTGGCCAAATAGTGTATTAACAGTAGAGGTGTTCAAAAGCAGCATTAGGGTGGATCTGTTTAGAATTTGTTAGGCTGTCTAAACCTAGTTGGTGCTAAGTTTTTCTCTAAATGCTTGGCCAAGAGAAAAATCCTTCAGAGACCATTTGGTGTGTTCTCTTTCTTCTGGTCCTTAAGACTCCTCATCCAGCTTAGCAAGAGGTTTCTGTCCTGGTCTTGATCGTAACCAGAGAAAGTGGGAAACGTTGGTAATCTGGAAGATTACACAAAAGCATGAAATAAATACTTGGGCTAGCATTTTACTCCATCTGTGAAGGCTGTTTATCAGTTATGCACTAATTTGTTAAAGCAAATATTTCGTTTTTCTAGTCTGCGCTTAGATACTGCTTCTAGATACTGGGTGAACAAGACAGGCAGAGTTCCTATTTTTATGGAGCTTATACTCTGCTGTTGGGAGATAAATAGCAAACGTGTAAACAAATTACTTCGAATAATAATGAGTGCTACACAGAAAATGAGACGGAGCACAGGATGGAGAGTAGCTGACTGGGGCATACATGAGGGGCTGTTCCCCTCACTTAGTGAGGCAGTGCCCCGAGGAGAATCCCAGCTAAACAGTAAGGAGATAGCCATGTGGCTGACTTGGGAGGAGAGTGTTGCAGTTATAGAAAAAAATGCAGAAGTGCTAACATGTCCAAGGGACAGAAAGAAAGCCCGAGTGGCTGAAGTATAGTGAACAGAGAGAGAAAATGGGTGTGGAGAGGTAGATACGAGCTATAATTCACAGGGCTGGGAAAATAAATTTGAATTAGAGTTGATTTTTTTTTTTAACTGTCATAGAAAGCTTTTAATCAGAGACGTGAAGTCATCTTATACATGCTTTTAACATAAGAGCTCTGGCTCTTGCCTGGACTAATTCTAAGATCTTGCAGTGGCGTAGGGAAGAGGTGATAGTGGATTGGGATTGGCATTGTAGCTCTGGGGTCGAGCAGTGGTTGATTTGGGGTTATGTGTTGAGACAGAATGCTCCAGAGTAGGGCAGAGACAGGAATCAAGGATGAGCTAGGATTTGGGATGGTGGTGCAATTTACTGAGGAAGCCGTGGGGGTGGAATGCATTCTGGCCGTGGTAAATTTGCAGAACGTGGAAAGCCTCCAGGTGACAGTGGCGATGAGAAATCCGGACCTTACAAGACCGAAGTGTCAGGAGGGAATCAGAGCTGGAGACAGAAATCTGGGAGCCATTGGCGTATGGATCATATTTTAAGTCACAGGACTGGTATGAACGGAGAACATACGCGGAGGAAAAGAGAAAGTGGCCACGGACAGAGCGTTGGCAGAACTTGGAATGTTTCAGGAAGGAGGAGGTCAGCCGAGTAAATGCTGCTGAGACTAAGGAAAAAGCTAGTGGACTGGTTATTATTACTCATTATTTAGGCATTTTAGTCGTTTTTCTGGACTATTGTCTAAGAAACCGCAGAGACAAACAGAGGATTTACAGATAGCATAGAACTCTTATTTTCCTGTCTCTTTTAAGTGGAACTCGAACTTCTGTAGGTATTTAGGTATTACTGTAGGTATTTAAGGTGAAGGTTACTGTATGTAAAGGTTCATGTTCTGTCTGCAAGAAGGGTATTCATTAAGATTTCTGAGATTTTCTTCAAAAGCTTTAAGCAGTTTTCAATCCCATAATAGGGCTCTTAGGGGAAGATTTTGATTTATTGAATTGATGCTTTTGAACTGTGGTGTTGGAGAAGACTCTTGAGAGTCCCTTGGACTGCAAGAAGATCCAACCAGTCCATTCTGAAGGAGATCAATCCTGGAATTTCTTTAGAAGGAATGATGCTAAAGCTGAAACTCCAGTATTTTGGCCACCTCATGCGAAGAGTTGACTCATTGGAGAAGACTCTGATGCTGGGAGGGATTGAGGGCAGGAGGAGAAGGGGACGACAGAGGATGAGATGGCTGGATGGCATCACTGACTTGATGGGTGTGAGTCTGGGTGACCTCTGGGAGCTGGTGATGGACAGGGAGGCCTGGCGTGCTGCGGTTCATGGGGTCGCGAAGAGTCGGACACGACTGAGCGACTGATCTGATCTGATCTGATCTGATAGTTGAAATTTGCCCCGTTATATGCAGTTCACCAGGGATGTTGTTAATAGAGCCTAGATTTGTCTTCAAAGACAGTTTAATCTGAACCAGTTTCTAGGACCCATCTTTATAGATAATCCTTCTTTCATTTAATGGTTTTCTATATTTAAAAGGTAGCACCTTTTAGCTAAGAATATTCAGGTTATAAGTGACTCAGCTGCTGTTTACAAGTTTAATGTCAATTTTAAAGTCAGTTTTAAAATAGGTTGTTAAAATTGAAAAACTTGCTCCACTTCAATCCTCAGTGATGCCAGTTCATTTCTCCTCTGCTTTGGTGTATGAAGATGTCAGTTCTGTTGACTCCTTCTTTTCTTATCCCCAGAGGTGACCAGTCCCGGAAGAGAGCTGGGGATGAGTTGACTTATAGTAAGTAATGATGCTCCTTACCATTTTTGATGGTTTTGTGATGTAAAACAGCCACTGGCTATAATGATGTCCACAGAGGTCCTGATAGTGGTCTCCAAGGGCACTGTGTATGGTCAGGGTCAGACTGTTCTGTAAGCCCTGGCAGCTCTGAAGCCCAATTGCTGGTGGTAGTTCTCAGGCAGTTGTCAGGAGGCTGCCAGTTCTTTTGTCTCCACTAGAATGAGATAAGTGTCCAGACTCAGTTCCGGGTGATATGGTCCCCTTTCTCATCATTCACAGCCACGGAGTTTTGAGGGTTTTTTTTTCCTGATCTACTTTTGGGAGAGGGGTGAGAAATATGTCACATAAGCAGGTTTCTACCATTATCAGATATATGTTGGCTGCTGTTCATACTTCTCCCTCTTCCAGTGGTTTTTTTTTTTTTTTTTTTTGCAGACAGTTCATCAGCCTGTGCAAGTTCCAGAGGGTACAGATAGTGAATGTATTGAATGTACTTTACTTCCTGAAAAGAGGACACTGGAGCTGCAGAGACTGTGTTCAGAGCACAGCGGGGGTCCCGCAGACACTCAGGAGCCGTGTCACCAAGCTGTTCTTGGAAGAGGATGCTGGACTTCTTACTTTGGTTTGTAATTTAAAAAAAAAACAAAAACAAAACAAAACTAACAAAAACAAAACAGTTGCTGCTAGACTTGGGGATGATTTTGAAATGGGACAATCTTCTAACGAGTTTATCTACAGATTCCATGAGGAACACACATCATGAAGAATGACCATTGCTAAGTGAGATCCTGCAGCCAAAATCAGCAGCTTCCTCCAAAAAATATAAGAGCAGAAAATTTTTTTTTAAAGCACTTGTTTTGTTCATTTGTGGACTTAGCACTTTGGCATATTGGTTTCACACATCAAGATGTCTTTTGCTTTAAAATCAAGCAGATCATTACAAAATACAGTATTTTTCACCCATAACCAAAATGACCCCCTTTAAAAACAAGAAAGAGTTGGTCTTTGTTTAGCATTAGAAAGTCTTGTTATAGGAAAATGCTAACTCTGCTTTCAATATAACTTCTCGCCTCCCCCCACCCCCATCAGTTCACAACTCTTTTCTACTCTGTGCCTTGAGCTTTGTGCACTTTGCAGCTCTGTGACCATGTTGTCAAACTCACAAATGCTTCCTGAAAAAGCCGATGGTATTACAGTCTGACCTGCCAAGATGTTGGGTATGACTTCATAGCAGGATGCTGAAATCAGTGGGGAAAGAGAGACATGTTGCACACGGGTCAGATTTCCCCCTGCCTCGCAGTGGTGTTTTCTTGTTAAATGTTGGGGACCAACTCTTATAGAACATTTCCATTCCTCCGTCATTTAACAGGCTCTCCCCAGCTGCTGTAGTGTTGGCATTATGCTAGTTTAGGGTTGGGCAGTACTTTAGCACTAAAGCTACCTTTTTAATACTGTTGAGAATTACCCAGTGGTCAAAGCTGGTTCCTATGATGCTCTAGGAAGCAGATACGGTTATTAAATCCAAACATAATCAGTAGTGTGGTTTTCCTGATCAGTCTCATTTTAAATGGGTGAGATAAGTACTTAAAAAAGTCTACAGTCTGTATCTTGTAACAGATTATATTCAAGTGTCATAGAGAAGTAGCACTGCTGTTTTAAGGCTCTGGCCAAGCTAGATTTTCTGTTTCCATACACTCACAGTGCTCTTTAGTTCCTTGTAAAAGACTCTGAAGCTTACCCTATTGATTTTGAAAGGCAAAGGAAAATAGATGCAACAAGGGGAAAATGATTTTCTTCTCAGTTTTGCTTAAATTTAAATCGAGCATATGCTTGACTCTCTTTGGCTTTGTTGGCTATGTCAGACTAATTTATCTCTTCAGAGGACTAGAGGCCAAAAAAAAAAGACATACCAGGGATACTGACTGTCACACTTGTGATTCGCATGTTGTTCATAGAATTGCCTCTGCCAGTTCACTTGGTCCTTTTGCGGAGAGCAGGCTCGGGGTGAGTTCGAAGTGCACTGTAAGGAGCAAGTCAAGTCATCGCGTAGAAATCCTCTGTTTGTAAAATTAGTATTCAGAGAAGCAAAAGTTAAAGATTGTCAGATTTATTTTTTTAAGTACTTATCAACCAGAGTTGGTAGATTTTGAGGAGGACTTTATTTAACGTGTGTTCCTTTAATGCCGTGAGCATCTTGGATTGTATTGATAAACACTGAATTACTGTTAAGACTATTAACAGGCTCTCATTGTGCCCTGTACGGTTTGATTTGCCACATCATACCATTCTTATGTCAAGGAAGAATTCTCTTTTATCATGAAGTTCAAATTTTATTTTACTCAGTGGAATGCTTGCTGCAGGCTTCTAACACCTGCAACCAAATTCTCTCAAGTAGTTTTAATAATAATATTTCTGAAAAGGAATGAAGTTGGAATGTTTCATTAAATGTGGATGAACTCATTATCCTAGTAATGTACCCAAATGCTTTTTCTGGGAAGGAAGTATTCTTCGGCCAACAATGGAACCTTCCCTATAAAAGCATCACATTAGGATATGAATTGGCATTAAAATCTTTGGATGCTTTTTGCATTGTTTAGTTAATGGAATATTTTGTATTGTCTTCTTTTTATTATGTGTGTATTAACAAAGTGGGCAGAGTAAAGTTTGCAGAATTTAGTCTCTCTGTAAATTTTTGCACAGTGGCCGCAGCTCGCTATGGATGAGGGCTTAGTGGTGCAAAGCTATGATTGGAAGGCACTGGAGGAACACCTCCCAGTGCATTCAACCTGGGTCTTACTCATCTTAGCCTTTTGAGGTATACTGCAGTATGAAGAATTTATTTCTTTAACTCAATATTGACCTTGCTTATTTAATTGGGATTCTTAACAAAATTCTTAGTCTGCAGTGAAGAAGTAAAGAAATGCCTCCATTATGTATTGACTAACACTGTCTGCCTAAAAGTATTTCCTTCACGTGTTCACTTGTATTCTTGCCAGTACAGTATGTAGTTTACACATCATAGTTAAACACTGGCTTTTTATGGGGCCCAAATCATCAAAGGCAGAAAATTGTAAAGCAGTTTGATCATCTCATGAGTCAACACATGTAGTTGGTTTGCCAAATGGACTATTGTATACATGCGGCCTGAAACTGGACCCTCCAGAGAAAGCCATTTCACTCACTTTGGAGTGGTGACACTTAACATCAGTAGATGATCATTGTTTGGAGAGACGGTACTTATCTTAAAGCTGGCATTAAGCTTCCATATGTGTCGTCTCATATCCTTCTCTAGTCGCAGCTGCACCCTAACTTGACTGCTGTGTTTTCTGTGGGGCAGAGAGCAGAACCTGGTGTTGTGGCTCTTCATCTGCTAGTGACTTGGTGAGAAGAGGCGCACGAGTTGTGCATTATTAAATTTTGTGGAAAAGTGACTTTTTTCCCTGTCCCTTTTACGAGTTGGAGGTCGTTCCCCTCCCTCCCTTCAGGGTGCGGGATGAAAGTCAACGTGTGAGAAGTGAGCTTGCAGAAGAGTGGGCTGTTGGCGGTAACGCTGCACGCACACGTGTCCCCACGGCCCCGTGACGCTTTCACTCTTGCTGCATGCCATGCTTTCTGTCAGGTTGCAAATTTGCACACACAAAGAATTCCTCAGGAAGAGTTTGCACACGCATCACCTCGCTATAATACTCTGTACCGGCCAAACAAGGGATTTGAAAGTTTCTCAGCACAAAAGGAGAACTTCAGAGTGATGGTCTCTGCACACGTACAAACAAAGGTGATGGTGATGGTGATCTCGCAAACACAATTGGTTTCCAGAGCTAAGTGAGCAGGAGCGTTTGTGTCGTAGTATTTAAAGAAGCTGTTTACTCTCCCAGGGTCACCCTTCAGATCTTCTCATTGAGACTGGCTCTGTTTTCTTCTCTGTGTTTTTTCTTTTTTATTGCAGTTTATTATTTCCATGATTATTACACGAGGCATTACCCTTGAGCTAAAATTCAGTTTTCCAATAAGCAGCTAGTATTAGATAACATTGTTTTATGAATATACACTAGTCTGGGTTATTAAAAAACTTCACAATTAAAAAAACAAAATAGAACCCCTGCATTAGTTATCCAGTCATTGTTTGGATGTTTGGGTTTTTTTTTTTTTTAATGGTATCTCATTGAGCTTCAGAGTATTACATTGACTTTAGTCCACTTTAGACCACTTAACAGGACTTTAAAATTTAAGATCAGAATATGAATCCCTTGACATACACCTAGGAGAGATTTATAAGGACCTTTTTAGTTGTGATTACTCTTTTCAATAAGATTGCCCAAGATGGAATTTACGTTTATTAGAAGTTAAAACAGAGGTCATAGGTATTCATGGAGAAATGGCTTTCCTGTTATTTTCCTTACCAAGTTGAAATTTGTCCCAGTTTCTGGCCACCAGGATCTATGAAAGGACCTTTGTTCTTTTCAAGGGAAATGATTCCTCTTCTATTCCCACTATTCATTCACTAAGTCATTGACACTTTCCCATGTCCACTGGCCAAGACCTCATTTCGAACCTCTTTCCAGAGCCAAGTGGCACACATACCTATACTATTTCTGCTTATGTTGGTGGAGTGGCTGTGGGAGAATTAAAGAAAATGCTAATCAGAGGTACATTCTTACAGGACCGTAGGGTATATTGTACCCCTGCTGATTGGAAATTGTCTTCATTTCTAGTTGGTTGCATTGTTTAGAAATGCAATGTGTTATTGGCTTATAATTCTGGGAAATTGATAGTGTGGCTCTGAGGTGAATTCTGTGGTTTGAAAAAAATAAATATTTTGTATTGATTCTCAAATGTCATTTCAATGTTGTGACTGTACAAAATGCAATAAGACTGTGGCTGTTCTCTTCAAAGGGTATGTCTGGTTCAACAGTTGGCAATTTCATTGCTCTCATTGGCCCTGTTTGTCAATATCACAGCCATGCAATTCAGGAGTTGTTGTTCAGATGTGATGTTGTGGGGAGCTATGACTGGAGACAGGAATGCTCGAGAGTAAATGGGAGGCCAAATGCAGACAAAATGCTTCTGCCACCCACCAGCATAGCCCGAGCAAGGATGAAGTGATGAAGTCTAGGTCCTGGTGGTCCTTGTTTGTCAGAGAGCATGGTGGAGCTTAGAACAGGGTGTTCTGTACATTAGCTCTTTTATGAATCCAAGAAGAACAAAATGGTGGATGAAGCTCTTATTGACGGGGGATTCAGAGCCACTGACTTTGGCTCTGACCTTTAACTCTTGATGGATTTTGAATCACTCCTTCTGTATTAGGGTGTATACCATCACTCTGAAACATTGTGGTTAATGAAATAAATCTTGTACAGATGTCCTTGGCCTTGTTATGTTGATACCTGGTTTACTGGAATTTGTTTTAATACAGAATATATGGTTTTGCTTATAGTACATTCATGATGCTTCCTAAATGATAATGACACTCCATATTCTACCACGTTCATTAGCCTGCGGCATGAGTGGCCATCCTGACCTCTACACCAGTGTGAGTGTGTATGTGATGATGGTGATCAGTGATGACCAAATTGGATTTATCTCAGGAATGCAAATTGATTAATGTTAGAAAATCAATTAATGTGACCTATCAACAGATTAACGTGTGATCAGATTGTCTGTGAAAATCCAAAATATCTACAAGGCAGATTAGTAGCCTTGTGAGTTTATCAGGGTTGCTAGAACACAATCCATATGCAAATGTCAATTACATTTTCATGCAGCAACCACAAGCAGTAATGTCTGTAAATTTTTAAAATATTGTTAAGAAATAGAATTTATACTAGGAACAGAAAAGTCATAAAGTACCTAAAAATCTTAATAAGATACATAAACCTTTTAATGAGAAATTGGTAATTTTTAAAAAGCATATTTGTTGACATAAATAGACAGTGGTTGGTAAGATCATCTCAGTCTCAACTCTTTCTCTCAATCTGTTAGTAGATTAAAGTAATTACAACAAAAAAAATCCCAGCTGATCCTCATATCTAAATGGAAGAAAAAAGGACCATGGATATCCAAGATATTTGTAAAGAAGGTGAGGTGTGAGGAGAGCTAGGATTACCGGAGTATGACCCTTACTGTGAAATACAGTGAGTGCTTAAAACACTGTGGAGTTGGCACAGAGATGATAAGTAGATGAATGGACAGGAATAAAGAGCTCAGAAACTGACCCACTCATGTTCCAGAACCAAATTTTGTTAAAGGTAGTCGTTGCAGATCAGTGAGGAGGAGGATAGATTATTTCTTAAATGGGGCTTCAGTAATTTTTCACAAAGGAAAAAAAGTGAATTGGACTTCAACCTTGCACCAGACACAAAAGTCAGTCCCAAGTGGATTAAAGATTTACCAGATTAAAGTTAAAACTGTAAAATTTAGAAGATGATATAGAAGAATGTTTTTTATGACTTTAGGGGGAAGGGAAAAAGTTGCAAACTATTAGTTAAGGGATAAATAATTTGGCTGCACTAATAGTAACTACTTTTGTTTACCAAACATGCCACAGAATGAAAAAGTAAGGCCAAACTGGAACAAGATACAGATAATGATGATTTATTCATAATTGTTAAAAAGCACCTGAATGTATATCAATAAGAAAGCAACAACTCAGGAGAGAATTGAGCAAAAAGCACAAGTAGGCATTTTGCAGAAGAAAGAAATGGCCCATAAGCATGAAAAAATGTCCAGCCTTATCAGTAATCAGGAAACACACACTGAAACCATAAATAGCAGTTTCTAGTCCCCATATTCAATTCAGTTCAGTAGCTCAGTCGTGTCTTACTCTTGCCGACCCCCTGAATTGCAGCATGCCAGACCTCCCTGTCCATCACCAACTCCCAGAGTTCACTCAGACTCGTCCATCGAGTTGGTGATGCCATCCAGCCGTCTCATCCTCTGTCGTCCCCGTCTCCTCCTGCCCCCAATCCCTCCCAGCATCAGGGTCTTTTCCAGTGAGTCAGCTCTTCGCATGAGGTGACCAAAGTATTGGAACACCCAGGACTAATCTCCTTTAGAATGGACTGGTTGGATCTCCTTGCAGTCCAAGGGACTCTCGAGTCTTCTCCAGCACCACAGTTCAAAAGCATCAATTCCCATATTGGCAACAATTAAAAAGTCAGGAAGCGGGGGAGGGGTAAATTAGAAGCCTGGGATTAGCGAATGCAAACTACTATATGTAAATAGATAACCAACAAGGCACTTCTGTGTAGCACGTGGAACTTTATTCAGTGTCCTGGGGTTAACCATAGTGGAAAGGAACGTATGTACGTATAACTGAGTCACTTTGCTGCACAGCAGAGATTAATGCAACATTGTAAGTCAACTGCAATTTTAAAAGCGGGGGGGGGGGGTGGAGGGGGGTCAGAAAATACTAAAAATTGCAGAGGTTGTGACAACAGGAACTTCATCTGCTACTCTGCGTGTCAGTCAGTACTGCCACTTTGGAAAATAGTATTAGCTAGTGAAGTTGAACGTCAGGTATATCTTCCAGTTGTAGAGAAAATCATGTCAGATGTGAATACCCAGGAACCATGTACAGGAATGGTCACAACAGCAGTGTTTGTAGTAACCAAAAAGGAAAAGAGAGCCAGCTACCCATCTACAGGGAAATGAAGAGATGAAATGTATGTGTGTGCATGGGATCTCTGTTGAGTCCTGAGTGCAGCGCACAGCTTTGTGCATCAACCTGGGTAAGTCTCAGAAACCACGTTGAGTTAAAAAGAAACAAATCAGAAAAGTATAGTCAGCCTAATTACCTTTATATAAAGTTCATAACCAGGAAAAACAGTATATTGTGTAGGGATTCATAAGTAGTAAAACTGTAAAGAGATTTATTAACATTTAAGACCATGGGGCTTCCCTGATAGCTCCTGGTTCAATTCCTGGGTTGGGAAAATGTGCTAGAGAAAGGGATAGGCTACCCACTCCAGTATTCTTGGGCTTCCCTGGTGGCTCAGCTGGTAAGGAATCGCCTGCAATGTGGGAGACCTGGGTTTGATCCCTGGGTTGGAAAGATCCCCTGGAGAAGGGAAAGGCTACCCACTCCAGTATTCTGGCCTGGAGAATTCCATGGATTGTATAGTCCATGGGGTCTCAAAGAGTCAGACACAACTGAACGACTTTCACTTTTCAAGACCATGGTCTCCTTGAAGGTGGGGTAAAGGGGAAGTGAGAACAGAGAGGAACACTGGCTTATAAGCAGTTGAGAATTAGGGCTTATAAGCAGTTGAGAATTAGGAACATTCTGATATTAGTAAACATGTCAGTTCTTGGATTAATATCTAAATTTAGTGTAAAGCCAATCCAAACACCAAAAAGTATTTTAAGTCTAAATAAAAAATTTGTGTGAAAGTATGAACAGATGAAAATAAAATCTTCATCGAAAGGGGGAAAAGAAGAGGAACTTGCTGTACCAAAAAATACTTTTTTTCCAATGGTAAATTTTTACACTGTTGTCAAAAGACAAGTTAATGGAAGATGGTTTAAAATAGACTCAAATGCTTTTAAGCATGTTAAAGGTGGGTATTTTAAATGGTTCTGATCATGACAGATTATTCAGTGGAAGGTAGCTGATACTGCTGGCGAAAATTCAGTCATACAGTTCACCAAAAAGAAATTCCAGATGGACTAAAAATGAACAAGGTTAAAGTTATAAAAACTAGAAGACAATACCATTTATATTTTCTTGAGGTGGGAGACGTTTGTTCTATGAATGTAAGCAATGGTCTGAAAACAGAACCCTGTGTGAATCAGTCACCCGCCTACACTATGTAGAGTGCTGACCCAGCGTTTGTACATACATATATATTTTTAAATTGTCTGTGTACTATACTAATACACGTAAGACAAAAAATAGATGAGAAAAAAAGATGAGGTAAAAATGTTTTAAAATACTTTTTGTGTGTATTGTGGTTAAAAAAGAAAAAAACCCTTTACTCTTTCTGAAAAGTTTAGTAAGAGCCATATTATTAAAAATGCTTCATTATTTTTGAAACTCCTAGTTTTAACACTTCGCAATAAAAACAATGTGTGATTCTAAGGTAAGTTTATTTTAATGCTAAGCTCTTATGGCTATTGTAGCTGGAGAAAAAAATAAAAAACCACTTCATTAAGACGTGGATCCAGATGACTTGGCTTTCTGAGAAACAGTACTGTTTTCAATTCCATCTACTTAGTCTTAAAGTGTTTGTTGAAATCTTTGTAATAAATTTCCATCTGTCTCACTGTTCCTAACTTGTTCTTGCTCAATAATTGTGAGTGTGGTATTTTTATTATTAACAAATGGGTTCAAGACCTACTGAAACTCACTTTTGAATTTTAGTTCCCAAATTTGAGTGTGCTCTTATAAGAGGTTTTATAGGTGACCGATTTTGGACAACACATTTTCATAAAGCTGGAATCGTGTCTAGCCATTTTTGAGATGCTCTTAACCTGAATTTCTTCAGAAAAAGTAGCAACTTTCTTTCTCATTATTAGTGTAGTATCTTTACTTTGAAGAGTTGGATAAAGTCTGTCTTTTTTGTTTTTAAAGTACCTTCATGATTGCATTATTGACAGGCACTTGTCACCATAAAAAAGGTTGGCAAATTGCAAACGTGTTTTTATCACTAAAAAATAAAGAACATATTTAATACAATACTTTATCAGATGTTACTGTGAGATAACCAACAAACCTCTTCTGGGATTTAAATTTCTCCATCTCAGAAAATGGGGCTAGTCACGTGGCTCAGTGGTAGAAGCGCCAGCCTGCCAATCCAGGAGCCGCAGGAGACTTGGCTTAGATTCCTGGGTCTGGAAGATCCTCTGGAGAAAGAAATGGCAACCCACTCCTGTATTCTTGCTGCAGAAGCGATAATCCCATGGACAGAGGAGCCTGGCAGGCTACAGTCCATGGGGTCGCAAAGAGTCAGACACAACTGGGCATGCACGTGCACACACACACACACATCTCGTAAAATATTGTAAAGATGCTCTCATGTAAGATCAAGTCTAAGTCCGGTTGCCTTGTGGGGCGCTCAGACCACAATTTTCAAGAAGAGAATGGTGGTGTCCTCCCAGGACTGTGGAATCCCACTGCTCCTTTCAGAATACATCACTTTTTTGACCAGCGTTAGGGGAGTGAGGCCTCCCAGGTGGTGCAGTGGTTAAGAATTCACCTGCCAACGCAGGAAATGCAGGCTTTGCAGATTCAATGCCTGGATCAGGAAGACTCCCTGGAGAAGGAAATGCCAGCCCACTCCAGTGTTTTTGCCTGGAACGTTCCATGGACAGAGGAGCCTGACAGGCTATAGTCACAGAGTTGGACACTACTGAGCTGAGCATGCATACATGCGTGCATGGGGAAATAGAAAACCCATTAGAAAACCACAGTAGTAATTGCTGTAGACAAGATCTACTGATGAATGCTAAATTATTATATGGAAGTTGTTGAAGGAGAAATAGGATAGTTGCGCAAACTCAAAAGTTGTCTCACTCTCCAAATATTAGTGTGGTTTAACATGTGTAGAAATTATTTGATATTTCTGCCTTCAGGAAGTGGAGCTTAATTATGTTCCCCCAGGATATGGGCCGTACTCAGTGACTGGCTTCTGAGTGTGGAAAAGGTTTCATCACAGAGAAACCTGGGGTAGCCCCTTAACCGAGCGGTCACGGTTCACATCCCAACCGTGAGTCACGTGGTATCCCCCCCACCGAGGAGGACACTTCACCTCTGTCAGACAAGAGGGGGACTTTCTTCAGGACACCTGACTGCCCCTCTTAAAGGTCAGGAAAAACCAAAAACCTGTGACATGTGAAGGTAAGTACAGAGTCATAGTGACAAAATGCCATTTGGCATCCTGGGATTGAAAAAAGATGGAGTAACTGGAGAAATCCGGATAAAATCCGAGGCATAATGCTGCTCTGGTGACTTCTTCGTTTTGAGAAATGTCACGATTGTCAAATCGTGTGCTTGGTTGTGTCCTACCCTTTGTGACCCTGTGGGCTAGTCCACCAGGCTCCTCTTTGCTTGGGATTTTCAGACAAGAATCCTGGAATGGGTTGCCATTTCCTCTTCCAGGGATCAAACCCACGTCTCCTATGTTTCCTGCATTGCAGGCAGTTTCTTTTGAGCCATTGGGGAAGCTCGTACCATGGTTACCTGAAGTTTAAACCCTAGGGGAAACTGGGGGAAGGATTTATAGAAACACTGTCCTGTCTTTGCAACTCTTGGTATGTAAATCTAAAACTGTTTCCCAAAGAAACCTTTTTTTAAAAAAAATCCCATGGGTTTCTCAGAATTATAAGGGGATATTATTCCTCTAGAGAACCACAGTGATTCCAGTGAACACATAGCTATTTGGGGCTGGTGGCTCCTCAGAAGTCTGTTTTGAGATGGATAAAAATGTCCATCCTCAAATTGGAGAGTCTGAGCTTAACATGTTTCATTCATAGCTCCTCTTGCTGTAGTTGATTGTACATGTTGGCTTCCAATTAGGGTTAGAGAATTGGATTGACATTTGGAGAAAATGTCATTGCAACCCATCAGAGGAAGCTTTGGTGGAGGAGCAATTAAAGTCCGTGGCATGCAGTCAACGAGTGAGGTTGTCCCTGGGCACTAAAGGAGCCCTCTCTTCTGGGTTCCTGCACTCTCTGCTCTCGGGCTTTCCTAAGGATAACCTGGTTAGTCAGATCCTCCCAAGTTCCACAGACCTGGAGTTCTCCAGTCTACTGAAAGTCATGTTAAATCAAGCTATTTCAAGGCGGCAGTGTGAAGGGGGAACTGTGTCAGAGCTATAAGGACAGCAAGAAAATTAAAGGTACCAGACCCATCTGCCAGTACAGGAAAGGAGGTCAAAGAGAAGAAGCAGGCATGGATGGGCTTTCTGACTATGGGGTGCCATCTTAGCAGTGGTGTAAGGGGGTCTTGGGAGGAGAAGTGGGAAAATTCAAGTGCAAGGCAGAGCTCGGGGGTGGATTGATGTGAAAGCATTTGTAAGAGCCAAGACTTGCCAGTCTCATCAGGCCATCTCAGGCCAGGGCCCAGGGTGAGCCCTCACAGGCAGGAGACATGGGGACCTGCAGACCCACAGGCTAGCGGGCAAGTACAAATGTGGACCAGGCCTTCTGAGAGGCCATGTGGGGCTATACAGTTAACATAAGCTCTTCACTCAGATGCATTTGGGGTCAGTAACTCCTGGTCCTACGTGTTGTGTGTCTGCATTCAGGTCACTTCAGCTCTCTGAGCCTTGGTTTGTTCTGCTATAAAACCCATCTCCTGCACATAATTTAGAGAATTTGCTCTTCCCTATTCAACACAGTTTGGACAGGGTTGGTGAAACTGTCCTGCCTTCCTCAACCTTTGTTTGAATGGGCGTGTTACCTGAGCCAATCCGCTTTCTCCCCTGGAAATGGAGTTTTGAGCAGAGCTGATTAAAACCTGAAAGAGGCCCCAGGAACTGGGCTGGGATCTGCCTGCTGAAATCCTGACGCCACCAGGCTCTTGTTCCCACAAACGCTAGCTCTGCCGTCTACTTGGTGACCACACTTCCTTCACCGTAAGGGGTGAAGGTCAGTGCTTGCAGCCCAAGTGTCCTAAGGCCCCCAGGAGATCTCCTAGGTGATCTGTGTGATCCCTTTTCAATAAACGGGGTCTTTGTTACCCACTTTGGAGCTTTTCTGAAACAAAGTGGTGAACAAATAAATTAATATGAAATGGAGCAGGACCCTGTGGTCCTTGTCCTGCCCCCCTACCATGTCGTCAGTCTGCCTTTTGTGGAAAATGTTAGTCAATAATCAGAGAAGTGAGAAATGCAGAACCAAAAACAGTCAAGGGAGACCAAATAATAATGATGTAGTCATTAAGCACAGTCAAGGACCTTTAGTTCCTTCTCAAGTTAGTTCAGTTGCTCAGTCATGTCGGACTCTTTGCAACCCTGTGGACTGCAGCACGCTAAGCCTCTCTGTCATCACCAACTCCCAGAGTTCACTCAAACATGTCCATTGAGTCAATGATGCCATCCAACCATGTCATCCTCTGTCGTCCCCTTCTCCCACCTTCCATCTTTCCCAACATCAGGGTCTTTTCCAAAGAGTCAGTTCTTGGCATTAGGTAGCCAAAGGATTGGAATTTCAGCATCAGTCCTTCCAATGAATATTCAGGACTGATTTCCTTTAGGATGGACTGGTTGGATCTGGACTATAGATAATATTCTGAACCATATCCGGTGAGCTGTCTTATAGATACTGAAACCCCAGGTGGGAGAAGTTAACTACACAGTGACCAGACTGTACCCACGGCCTAAGCTGCTACAATTCTAAGAACAAGCCTCAAAGAAATGGGAATGAATGGACGCTGGAACTGAAGGTTAACTGTACCTAAAACAATCAGGATAGTGCTGGTCAGACCACTGATGACCAATCTGAAGATGACTGCCTGAGTAGACTGTGCTGTTTCTTCATGTAGCCCCTTCTGTCTGTAAAAGCTCTTGTCCTACTGGTTGCCAGTGCGGTGGTGGAGTGGGATCGGGGAGTGGAGTAGGGTGGGGGAGTCCGCCTTTGAACAGATGTCCACTATCCCACCACCACCCCTTCCTTTGCAGGTGTCTAAAATAAAGCAAACTTCCCTTTCCACCAGCCTGGCCTGTTTATTGGCTTTTGAGCAGCGCTCACTGAACCCCACACATACTTTCAGTACCAAATGCATTTAAAAGATGGAGTCCACGATTTCTTCCTTCTCTGCATTTTCTCTCTGGGTAGAAATGGGGGATGCTCAGTTGATCCCAAAGCCAAGGTCCCCAGCATGGAGTAACCAGGCATGCCATTCCTTAGAGCCCACATCCTTGGTCACCCCCCTGCAGAGAAACCCAGTTGCACGCTCACCCCAGCCCCGTGCGGGCACTGCATGTCTCGTAGCCCTGGTCAGCACTGTTTGATAAACCACCAAACACTTCCATTTGTAAATTGCTTTTGCCCTACTGCCTGACAGCATGAAAAACACATTTTCAATCTCCAGGTAGCAGTAGGTGTATTTCTATCACAGCATTTCTGAGCTCCCAGGGACAACCTGACATGCTGTACTGGGGTGGCACCTGGGCCTGGAGAGGCAGGTGATGTTCTGGGGCAGTGGGAGCCAGGTTGGTGGGGGTGGGAAGGGGCAGGCGACGGGCACCATTGTCCCCACACACAGCAGCTCTAAGGCCCTCTTATTCTGTCCCTGGAGGGGCCCCCACAGGCCCCCCAACCTCATCGTGTCCTAAGCAGGACACTGAATTGAAGACCTCAGTGTCTGTTCTCGAAATGAGGCCATTTAAGAATAAGCCTCCCTTAGCGAGCCTTGCTTTGAGCCAAGCACTGTGTCAGGCACTTTGCAAACTTTGCGTCACATGTCCTCAGCCTGCTACTGTACCCCTGCCGTCAGCCTGAGGCCCAGACATCATCCGGACCAGCGCTGTCTGGCTTCAGAGCTGCTTCTGTTAGGCAGGGGCCCAAGGGAACCAGCTGGTGATAAACCCAGGTTCCCTCGTCTTTAGCCCAGGGCCATCCCCTCCTGACACTGAATACCCCTGCAGCTGGGCACAGCCGGCACCTGGTATGGAGGTACTGTGGCATCCCCTCCCTGGGCGGGTGATGTTGGAGGGCTGCTGGGGCCACATCATCTGTCCCTTTTCCCACAGAGCTGCAAGAACCGGTGCTGTGTCAGCTGCCACTGAGGTTTCCTGCTGATGCTCAGAACGGGGTGTTTGTTAGGAAGGAGCCTGGTTCCAGGGAGGCAGACAGTTCAACTCAGCCCCTTAGAGATGTGACTGTCGTTTCCCCATCTACAGATACACGGGGCTTGTATTAGAAGTGGGGCTAGTAATCGTACTGGGAAAACGGATAGCAGCTACAATTGTAGTTAATTTAAATGACTTTTTTCCTTTAAGGGGAAGCAGTTACCATGTAGTAAATGCTGGAAACATCATCAGTTACTATCAAGCTGTCTAGCCAGAGCCCATTACTCTAGTTGTCATATAGCTTTCTCTTCTTTGAGCTAAAATTAGATTCCTATTTTCTTTTAACTCAATAAACAGCCACAGAGCAGCCTCTACAGATTAGATTAGACAATCTCCATGGTAGTCTGAGACGTCTCCATCTTATTAGCTTCGTGCCTCGGCGTCCAAGGCTGCGGGTGAGGGAAGGAAGGCCTTGGGCAGAATCAGTAGCTTTCAATTACTGAACTTGAGCATTGTCAGGCCTTGGGTGAAGCATGTTATATACACTGTGGCATTTAATCCTCAAGACTCTTCAGGAGGGAGCTATGAGCATTTTCAGCCCCATTTTATAGATGAGGTAAGTGGTGTTCAGAGATAATCAGTAACTTATTTAAAGTCCCTCAGCTACTAGGACTTCCCTGGTGGCCCAGACAGTGAAGAATCCACCTGCACTGCAGGAGACCAGGGTTCGATCCCAGGGTTGGGAAGGTCCCCTGGAGGAGGGCATGGCAACCCACTCCAGTACTCTTGCCTGGAGAATCCCCATGGACAGAGGAGCCTGGTGGGCTACAGACCATGGGGTCACAAAGAGTTGGACATGACTGAGGGACTAAGCACGACTAGGCACAACAGCTACTAGGGGATAGAGCTGTGGTCCAATCTGGGTCTGTCCCCAAAGGCTGTGATTTCAGTCCCGGGTCACACTGTAGACCCCAGCTTAAGAATGAGGCTCTGAGCCACCTCAGCATTTTAGGACCCTCACTAGAAACCGATCATTTACCTCTGAGATGCTGTTCAGATTGGGCTATTTGGCAGCTGGAATGCTATTAACTCTCCATGACCACCTTGGCAGTCTCATTCTGGCCTAACTGGTCCTGATGGGCAATTAAAGATGTGATGACTAACACAGGGGGTGAGTTAACCGAATGGTGGGCAGGCGGCCTCTTTCCAAGCAAGGAGTCTGGTGGGGCCGGGAGTAGGGGAGGAAGTGAACCACGCTCTGCCCCTAGGAGGGAGAGTTGGGAGGCTTAGGGCGGGAGCAGAGTTGGGGTTCTCATTTCCCCCTCCTGCTCAGAAACACGGAGAGAGGAGGGTGGGCATTGGGGAAGCAGCAAGAACTGAGAGGCAAGTGCAACTGAGCAGCTGCACCATGTCTCACCACCCCACCCTGTCTCCCCACCCCAACTTACCGAGGGAGCAGGAACCCTGGTTAGTCCCAATTTTCAGATGAGCTTAGATTCAGAGAAGTGCCCAGGGTCACACAGCCATTGGGTGGCAGGGCCAAGGTGATCGGATGCAGGGCAGACCCCCCCGAACAATTTCCTGCACTGTCCACTCTGCTGGTTGGTGGCTGCCACACAGGAGTGGGCCCTGGCCCAGTGGATTTGCTCCCTCCTGAAGACCCCGCCGTGGGCTGATACTCCACCTGCCAGGCTGAAATAGCCGCCAGAGCCCAAATCCCTGTAAGTCCAGAAGCTTCCATCTACCTGCCTCCCAACCAGTCGAGGCCTGGCTACCACCCCTCTCCACGTCAGCAAAGATGGCATTTCTGTGAATTGTTCCCAGGCCTCTTCCTGACCTTACCTTGTTGGGGGCCCCTGGCCAACAGGCTGCCTCTCTTCTTCTCACTGGTGAAAAGAGGGGGTTCCTGAACTTCGGCCTGCAGAGCCAGTGGGGATCGTTACCCCTCTCCCACCTGCTGAGATTCTGATTCTCTAGGTCCCGAGCAGGGCCAAGAAACCTACATTTCATCCTCATGCCCCAGGTGACTTACATACACCTGGGGCCCACCCTGAGTGGGGACCCAGGCTGGACCAAGTCTAACATTCTCATGTCTGTGGAGTCTGTGCATGCTAAGCTGCCTCAGTCGTGTCCAACTCTGTGACCCTATGGACAGTAGCTCTTCAGGCTCCTCTGTCCATGGGATTCTCCGGGCAAGAATGCTGGAGTGGGTTGCCATGCCCTCCTCCAGGGGATCTTCCTGACCCCGGGGATTGAACCCATGTCTCTTATGTCTTCTGCGTTGGCAGGCGGGGTCTTGACCACTAGCGCCACCTGGGAAGCCCTCTATGGAGGATCTGAACTGAAAACTAATTCTTAAATCATCTTTCATTTTTTCTCATCTGGGGCTGAAATTAGAATCCCAAATTTGGTGTGTGTTTTTATGCAGTTCTGTCATCGTGCCCTGGGGCTGATGGGGCACCTCCTGCTGTAGGTTCACACCCAGAGCCCTTGGTGGCAGCTGGGAGGAGCCCAGGAACTGCTTCAATGGGGGCCAAGCATGCGGGGCACATTTTCTGGAATTCACGACGGCTTTCTCCCTGAGCAAAGCTCTCAGCCTCCCCAGATGGAGGTCCTGAGAGAGAGACCTGGCTGAAGCTTCTCTCTCTCGAGCAAGCCCCCTGAGCCCTGCTGCAGCCCAGCCCCGGGGAGCCCATTGTCTGCTGGCCCAGTCAGGGTGGCATGATTACCCCGGCAGCTGGGGCAGATTGAGAGGGAGCTCAGGAAGCTTTGGTTTGGAACCCCTCCTCCAGAGCCCTCTGCAGTCAAAGGTTTTATTAATATTGATTAATGGGCATAAACAGGATTCTTGATTTCCTTAAATAAATGGATTTTGAATGGTTACTCTGGCAACCAGGCCTGGCTCCATTCATTACCCAGGAGCAGAAGAGAGGGCCTGGCAGGATCTCTCTTCTTGCTCTTAGACTTTGCAGTCAGTGAGTTTGGGGTGGCAGAGCCTTCAGACCAGCCTGGATGAGGTAATACAGAATCATGTAACCACTAAACGTGTTAAGATCAAGAAACACAGTGCGTTCTCTCTGCGAAACCTGAGACAGCCAGGAGGCTACTCCCTCCCCTGCCAGAGACAAAAGACATGCCTCTTGAATGCGGCAGACCCAAAGCCATTAACCAGGGGATGTTTAAATTCTCATCCCTGGATGACACCCACATGGCCTTGGTGAATAAATACTGGGGTGGCGAGAGGAGGGTTGTTGTTTAAGGGTCTCTATCAGCCTCTCGGGGTGAGGCCAGGCCCTGAGGGGGAAATAGGCAGGTCTGGTGTGGCTCTCTGGCCTCCAAGTTCTGGTCCAGTGGGCTCATCACCAGAGGCCTTGAGTGCCAGCAGCAGTGGTTCTGATATGTGAAGATAACGTGGGGACTGACCCTGTAGCACTGACCCAGAACGCATCCTGCCAAGAGGATTTGAGGTCACCTGGGGCAGGGGGTTCACCTGGAGCAGGGGGTGTGCCTGGACAAGGCCTCCTCCTGCTGCCTTCCACCCCTGGGGGCCCCTGTAGTTAAGCCCTCTAGAGGTACATAGCAACAGCATCTGAGGACAAGCCAGGCAGGACCCCGGGAGCACTGGGAAGGGGACCTCTGGCAAGTGGAGCCTGGATGGGCGCCAAGCTACAGTGCCAGCTGCTAGAATTCTGACCCAACATGGACGACAAGACCAGACCGAAGTCAAGGGCCCATCGGGTGGAAACTGGTCTCCAGGGGCCAGTGGGTTCACTCTCATCGCAGCCGCCAACATTTCTTGAGCACCTTGTTACACAAGCTCTCTGCCTATGTGATCTCAGTTTATCTTCCCAGTAGCTCTATGAGGCTCAGACAGGTTAGGCACTGGTCCGAGGTAGCCCAGCCAGCAAGCCTGGTGCAAACCCAGGTGGTCTAACTCCGAAACCTGTACCCATCCATTTAGTTGCTCATTTAGCAATTCTTTGGTGAGTGTCTGTTTTGTGCCAGGTGATGTCCTTGAAACCTGTGGGAGTCCCAGAGCTTCTGAGCTGGCTCTGGGACTCAGCATCAGTCCCGTCCCGCCCTCTCACCCCAGTCCCCGGGAAAGTTAACAGTGTCTACCTTTGGCCTGCATCACTCACGCACTGCACAGAAAGGCAAACGACCCCGCTGTGGTTTATGGAACACTGCTGAGGAATGGTCTTCAAAGGCCTCCTGTTAGGCTCAGATAGAGAAATTTCTGGGGAAGAGCTAACTGCCAACCCCAGCTGCCCTCTGAGCCAGGCTGCAAGACAGGGACGAAAGCCAGCAGAGAGGGGTCTAGCCGCTGCAGAGGTCAGTGGATCTTTGTTCTGGTTGAGATCCCAAGTCTCCCCCCAGCAGTATTTGGACTCTTGCTAGTGTGGCTGTTAAGACTCTCATTGTCTTTGACTCTTATTTAATCCTCCCTAGAAAGCTCCTGCTCGCCTGTCTCAAGAGGAGACACAGAAAGGCCTGATCTGCAGGTTTCATAGCGAGACAGGTGACCTCCAGAGTGATTCAGTTCAGTTGAGTTCAGTTCAGTTCAGTCACTCAGTCGTGTCCGACTCCTTGCGACCCCATGAATCACAGCACGCCAAGCCTCCCTGTCCATCACCAACTCCCGGAGTTCACCCAGACTCACATCCATCGAGTCAGTGATGCCATCCAGCCATCTCATCCTCTGTCGTCCCCTTCTCCTCCTGCCCTCAATCTTTCCCAGCATCAGGGTCTTTTCTAATGAGTCAACTCTTCGCATGAGGTGGCCAAAGTACTGGAGTTTCAGCTTTAGCATCAGTCCTTCCAATGAACACCCAGGCTGATCTCCTTTAGAATTGACTGGTTGGATCTCCTTGCAGTCCAAGGGACTCTCAAGAATCTCCAGCACCACAGTTCAAAAGCATCTATTTTTCAACACTCAGCCTTCTTCACAGTCCAACTCTCACATCCATACATGACGACTGGAAAAACCATAGCCTTGACTAGATGGATCTTTGTTGGCAAAGTAATGTCTCTGCTTTTGAATATGCCTTTTAGGTTGGTCATAACTTTTCTTCCAAGGAGTAAGCATCTTTTAATTTCATGGCTGCAGTCACCATCTGCAGTGATTTTGGAATCCAGAGTGATTACTTAAGTTAATTCATGCCCCTCCTCTTCTCTACACCTCCCTCCCTACCCCTTCCACCCCTCTCTTCCTTCCTTCCTCCCTCTTTTTCTTGTTTTATTTAGAAAACAATATATGAAAGTACAGAGAATAAATATATCAAAGTTCTAGAGAAACACTGGCCAATAGAACTTTACGTGGAGGTGGGAAAGTTCTAGATCTACGCTGCCCAATAGAGTAGCCACTAATCATGGGTGGCTACTGAGTTTTTGTAATGCGGTGAGCACAAATGAAGAACTGAAGTTTTTAATTTTAATTTTAATGAATTTAGCGTCAAATGTCAGTAGCCCAGTGTGGCTAGCGGGTACTGTATTGTACAGCACAGCTCTAGAAGCAAAGAAACTATGGATAACTGGAGGGTCCCGTGTTCCAGGAGATTCTGAACCACCCTGTTGGACACAAGTTGTGTGTACCCAGCATGGCTGCACAGGCTGAAGTCACATCAGTTCAGTGCCTTTGAATAAAAGATAGGAGGGCAAGGGAGTCAGTAGTCAGGGTTCAAATACAGACCCCACTACTTCTTAGCTGTATTAACTTGGAGTCATTACTTGGACTCACTGAGCAGATTTTTCTCATCTGTAAATTGGGGGGTCAGGGAGGGTATTACAAGCATCTGTTCCCAAGTGTTGTTTTGAAGATGGAAAGAGATAGTTTAGCAAAGTACACTTGCACCCCGGAAGGAGCCTGGCCCACAGGAGGTATGCACACGCTTCTCCAGACACATCCTGGCCGCAGTTCAGGCAAGAAGTGCTAAGAGGACACCCAGTACTCCAGACATCTCGCAGGTATTCCTTCTCTGACTCGTCCCCACAGCCTTAAGGCATAGTTACCGTCCTTGCCTCCTCTTGCAAATGGGCATAAGGGAAAACTAGGCACAGAGAGGTTAAGTAACTTGCCCTAGGTCACACAGCAGGGAAGTGGTAGAGCTGGGCTTCCAACTCAGGTGTGGTTGCCCCCTGAGACTGCTCCAGTAACCACAATGCTGAGCATCCTGTGACCGAGGGGTTGCTTGAAGTATAGTCTCAAAGGCATTTGGTTCTCAAAGCGTGGTTCCTGGACCAGGAGCATCAGCATCATCTCAGAATGTGTCTGAGATGCAACCTCTTGGCCTTTCCCTAGAACAACAGGATCAGAGATTCTAGGGGTGAGGCCAGCCCTCCAGGTGAAGCTGGGGTGCTAGAGCTTGAAAAAGGTGGTAGCTCAAGGAGCCTTCAACATCTTGGCTTTGAACTCCGCCACAACTCACAGCTCTGGCTCCCTCCCCTGGCCCCACACTACTCCCTCTCCCAGTCCAGCAGTCTCCCTCTGGCCCTGGTGGCTCCCTGATCTATGTCCTTTCCAAACCTGCTCATGGGCTCGAGAGCAGGCCAGGAAGTAAGTGGTCAGTGAGCAATGGCGCCCTGCCTCTGTCCCCACCGCTGCTGGCCCTGCTCCTGGTTGGGTCTCATTGATCGGCAGTCTACAGGGCTTGCATCTTGCACTGTCATCCTGCCAGTAATTAGTCCCATGGAAGGTGTGGATGGGGAGGCTGCTCACGGCTTGTGCTGCAAGGGACGCATCTCCCTGGCTGATGGCTTGTTGTGACTGTCAGCTTCAGGTGATAGAAATCAGGTTCCCCGCTGAGAGCGTCAGAACCAGCTTAGAGCTCCCAGGTCCCCAGGAGGATGAGAGGGGAGGGAGGAGACAGAGAAAAGTAGGCACCAGGCAGCTATGGAGCTTGAAAACAGGGAGCCCAGACCTCACCCTCAGCCAGGGAAATCAGACCCTCTGGTCTGGGACCTGGGCACTGACAGGTTTCAAAAGCTCCTCACATGATTCTTTTTCCCCCCTTAGCTTTATTTAGACATGATTGACATGATATTGCGTAAGTTTAAGGTGTGATGGCTTGATGCATGTATATATTGCAAAGTAATTACCATGATAAGGATAGTAGACACGTCCATCATCACACACTTGCTATTTTTTGTTGTGGTGGTAAGAACATTTGAGATCTCCTTTCTTAGCACCTCAAGGGTTCACCGCAGCACTGTCAACCGTAGCCACCCTCTGTACCCTAGATCCCCAGAACATTTTCATCTTATAACTCGAAGTTTGTACCTTTGATCGGTATCTTTTCTCCACCTCCTGACCCTTGGTATCTACCAATATATACTCTCAGTTTCTAGAGTTCACCTTTTTAAGATTCCACATATAAACGTCATACAGTTATTTGTCACGCTCTGGCTGGCTTATCTGACTTATTTTCCTTAGCAAAATGCCCAACAGTGTTGTTACAAATGGTTGAAATTCCTGCCTCTTTATGGCAGAATATATTACGTATATTATATAGGTATACACATATATCTCACATTTTCTTTATCTGTTCATCTGTCCATGATGGAGACCTAAGTTGTTTCCAGGTCTTGGCTATTGTGAATAATGCTGCAGTGAACAGGCGGATGCAGGTATTTCCTCAGGAGTGTGATTTCCTGTTTCTAATGTGAAACCAAGGCTGAAATATCACTACTCTAAATTAGCATTTCTCAAACTTGAAAAGCAGTCGAACTATCTGGAGACCTTGTTTAAAATGCAGATTCAGAGAGTCTGCAGCAGGGCCCAAGAATCTGCCTTCTAGGAAAACTCACCAATCAATTTGCCAAATAACCAGTTTGTCTACTTCATCAGATTTCCTGTTTGATTTGGTAAAGTCAATATTTAGTAGCTTATTAAAGGAGAGTTTCATTTTGCTTAAGATATTTCATTGGGTTTCCCTGGCGGCTCAGACGGTAGAGTCCACCAGCAATGCAGGAGACTGGGGTTTGATCCTTGGGTCGGGAAGATCCTCCTGGAGAAGGGAATGGCAACCCACTCCAGTATTCTTGCCTGGAGAATGCCATGGACAGAGGAGCCTGGCAGGCTATAGCCCATAGGGTCACAAAGAGATGGACACGAATATGTGACTAACACACACACACAAGATATTTCATCAACAGAAAGACTATCACCAGCATTGCATGTGAGAATTTTAGCATTTATGTAAGAAAAGGAGTATTTCCTGCCGTATCAACAGACAAGGATATGTCTTATCAACATACATATCATACAACAACATCAGTTTAGTTCAGTTCAGTCGCCCAGTCATGTCCGACTCTTGGCAACCCCATGAACCGCAGCACACCAGGCCTCCCTGTCCATCACCCATTCCCGGAGTCCACCCAAACCCATGTCCATTTTGGTGATGCCATCCAACCATCTCATCCTATGTTGTCCCCTTCTCCTCCTGCCCTCAATCTTTCCCAGCATCAGGGTCTTTTCAAATGAATCAGCTCTTTGCGTCAGGTGGCCCAAATATTGGAGTTTCAGCTTCAACACCAGTCCCTCCAATGAATACCCAGGACTGATCTCCTTTAGGATGGACTGGTTGGATCTCCTTGCAGTCCAAGGGACTCTCAAGAGTCTTCTCCAACACCACAGTTCAAAAGCATCAATTCTTTGGCGCTCAGCTTTCTTTATAGTCCCACTCTCACATCCATACATGACCACTGGAAAAACCATAGCCTTGACTGGATGCACCTTTGTTGACAAAGTAATGTCTCTGCTTTTTAATATGCTGTCTATGTTGGTCATAACTTTCCTTCCAAGGAGTAAGTGTCTTTTAATTTCATGGCTGCAATCACCATCTGCAGTGACTTTGGAGTCCAGAAAAATAAAATCAGCCACTGTTTCCCCATCTATTTGCCATGAAGTGATGGGACCAGATGCCATGATCTTAGTTTTCTGAATGTTGAGCTTTAAGCCAACTTTTTCACTCTGCTCTTTCACTTTAATCAAGAGGCTTTTTAGTTCTTCTTCACTTTCTGCCGTAAGGGTGGTGTCATCTACATATCTGAGGTTGTTGATATTTCTCCCAGCAATCTTGATTCTAGCTTGTACTTCCTCTGGCCCAGCGTTTCTCATGATGTACTCTACATATAAGTTAAATACAACAACATAACACACAAAGACATAGCAGACAAGGATCCAAATGTGAGTTTCTGAGCCCTGAGGGAGCCTAGGAAGGATGCCAATACCTGCTATCTGGCAGCCACCTAATTGCAGCCATTCCCGACGGTGAGTTCTGAGGAGCTGGAGAAGGCGGATGTGAAAGAAACATAAGCTACTGCCCCAGGTACCTGAGATACATATGAAAGGAATGATTTTAGTGAACCCAGACTCTCGCATATTCCCATACATAGAAAAGTGCTAAATTCTTCAACTTGAGATATCTGCTGCTGCTGCTAAGTCGCTTCAGTCGTGTCCGACTCTGTGCGACCCCATGGAAGGCAGCCCACCAGGCTCCCCCGTCCCTGGGATTCTCCAGACAAGAATACTGGAGTGGGTTGCCATTTCCTTCTCCAGTGCATAAAGTGAAAAGTCAAAGTGAAGTCGCTCAGTCATGTCCGACTCTCAGTGACCCCATGGACTGCAGCCTACCAGGCTCCTCCGTCCATGGGATTTTCCAGGCAAGAGTACTGGAGTGGGGTGCCATCGCCTTCTCCTGAGATATCTGGTTTTCCTTAATTAACAATAACCTTTTGATGCTCAGACTACCTGCCCCTTGTGGCAAGCTTCTCTATAACCTGACTCTTCCCCCACACTCCAACCCCCCCACCCCCCCAGAACAGTTCTCTCAGAGTTACTTGAGATGCTGTCTCCTGGGCTTTAAATCCTAAAAATTTCTGCAGAATGACTATATTTAAGTTGACATATGCTAATCTTTCATGTAAGATATTTTCTTTGGATGATTTGGTATTTAGCAAAATGGTTGTTGGTGAATAGGGTGCTTTTAGTGTCCATGGAGAAGTAGCTCAGCCAGCCTTGGAGAGAGGAACCACACAGATATGGTCTTAAGGGTGAGTTCCCCGATTGTTCCAAAACCCCCAAATTTATCAAGCTCTGCCTTTGCTTCTTGCATGTTTGAGGGCTCTGCTGCTGAAGGTTTTTGGAAACAAAATATTTTTAATCTGAAAGCTGCATTTGACAGTTGAGAAGTATGAGGCTCAGAGAAATTAGGCAACTTTGTCTGAGGTTGCACAGCCAAGGCCATCAGACCATAGAGAGGCTGAAGGCCATATATTGTCAACTCAGGGGCAGAGCCTGGTCCATGGCTAAGTAGAGACTGCCCAGACAGAAGATGGGGGCTGCGAGGAGTTTGGATACATCACCCTCACTTACCCCTCTCTCCTCGTGGCATTGACTGCCTCTGAGGGTTCCCTTGCTCCATCTCCCTCTGTGGCAGTGGCAAGAAAGGGGAATCAAAGGCTTTTTCTTAAATTTGGCCCCAACAAGGCCTTTGGAGGCTCTCAGCACCTCCTTTCCATCATCCGTGGAGGAGGAGAGCCTTAGGACATGCCACACTACGAGCTAAACGGGACATTAAGTGAGACAATCTGTGTAAAATTCTCAGGAGGACGCCTGGTGCACAGTAGCTGTTCAAGGAGTGGTTCTTTGTCTTCATCTTTGGGAAGGTGGAGAAAGGGGTGACCTTAGAGGCAGCCCCAGGGTGGAGGGGGCTGTCATCTCAGCCACGTCACAAGGACTGAGGGATTCAGCTACAGGGGGGCCTGCATCCCATTTCTCCAAGCCTGCCCTTCTTCCCCCCCACCACGCCCCAACCTCCTGGCCTCAGGCACCCCCTCGGAGCCTGCAGGGTCCCTGTTGCCAGCCGGGCCACGTGTAGGCATCAGGGCTTTACGAGCAGGTGGCCTGGGAACTCAGCATCCGGCAGATTGCTGTCAACACACTAGCGGACGAGGCTGAGCATCTCATGCCCTCTAACTGGCCGGAGGAGGCAAGGAGGGGTGGGTACTCCACGCTGCCAGCCTGGGTGGTGTTGAGAGTGCTCTCGCAGCCCTAATTTGAAAAACTGAGCTGAAAAACAGTCAGACGGCTCGTGTGACTCAGCACCATTATCCCTAATCACGCTGAGAACCTGTACCAGCCTCTGTCTAGTGAGTTCCTGTGGCAGCAACTTGAGAGTTATGCGAGTGTGTTGAGGGAGGGGGGACGGGGGCCACAGAGCAACCGGACAGGAAGCCCCTCCCCGGCCGCCGGAAGGAGGCTGCGCGGGGATGCTGGTCGTGTCCAGGCGCCTGCCCTACGCCATCACTTCTCTGCCCAAGGCTGGTCCTGGCCCTTCCTGGGTCTCCCCTCAGCCAGGCCTGGGATCCTGCCCTCAGGGAGTCCCTGCCCCAAGACGCCAACAGCCTGGATTTCAGAAACGTTTAGGAGAAGCTGCATGTGGGTGTTAAAAAAATGAGGAGGTAGCCCTTAGAAGGAATGAGCCCACCAGATGTCTACGATGCACCATTAAGTGAAAAAAGCAGTTTGTAAAATTGTGTGCGGTATGACTCATTCTGCTCAGACTGCCATAACAGAACCACAGGCTGGGTGACCTCTACACCCGATGTTTATTTTCTCAGTTCTGGAGGCTGCAAGTCCACCATCAAGAAGCTGGCCCATCTGGTTGCTTTGAGGACTCTCTTCCTGGCTTAAGGACTCTTTCCTGGACTTAACTGATGGCAGTCTTGTCACGTGATCCTCACATGGTCATGCTTGTGGGGTGTGGAGAGGAGAAGGGAGAGACAGACAGTCCTCTCTGGTGTCCCCTCCTAGAAGGACACTGATCCTACCAGAGCAGACCCCCTCCCATGACCTCATTCAAGCTTAATTATTTCTCTGGAGGCCCCACCTTCAATACAGCCACACTGGGGGCTAAGGTTGCAACATATGAAGTTGGGGGAGGCTCAACCTTGGGTTCACAACAAGGAGCAAATCCTGGGCTCCATCCAGCTCCTGTTTGCCTGTAGGGGTCTCTTAGGTGTAGTGATGTGACTTCTTTAAGGGCTTCAGTTTCCCCTCTTGTACTCTGAGGGAGACTGTACCTCTGTCTTTCTCCTTATCTGGGACTGTTACAAAGATGAAGAAGATGACCGTAGATCGTCCAAAGCTCTGAGAGAGCTGGAAATGATGAGGTGGCCTGGAATGAGAGGTGAGGAGAGCTGGGAATGTTGTTAGGGAACCTGTAACCCTCAGGACCACCTCGGGTTGGGATAGGGTGGTTTACAAAGAAACCCAGAGCTCCAGGTATCAGCTACAGCATCAGTATCAATCAGAACACATCCTCAAACGCTTGCAGATGGGGCTGGTCCCATCACTCAGGGAAGTGGTAGTGAGCGTGGGCAGGATGGAGGGTTTCCATGGTGACCAGGCACCTGGAGCCCCCTCTGCTTACCACCTTGCTAAGCCAGGAAAGTCAGATGTTTTCTTTCGCTTTTTGAATTCTCAGGAAGAGACAGAAATTTGACTTCTTCTGCCAGTAGGTAGCAGATTGAAGCATTGAACTCTAGCAAACCAAACAAAATCGAACCTATTTGGCCCGCAACTCAGCAATCTCTGACCTAGGTTACAAGAGTTGCTGGCAGGACCAGGCTTGGGAAGGATAAAGGAGCTGGAGAGAGGCAGGGGTGGGGAGCTAATGGTATCTAGTGGGTAGAGACCTGAGATGTGGCTGGACATCCTCCAACACACAGGACAGTCCCCTACCATCTGCAACAAAGAATTAACCAGTCCTTTGGCCCAGTGGCTAAGACTACACTCCCAATGCAGGGGGCCTGGGTTCAATCCTTGGTTGGGGAACTAGATTCCCACATGCTGCACCTGAAGAGTTCATGGGCTGAAATGAAGATGGAAGATCCTATGTGCCAGTGCTATCGAATAAATAAGTAAATAAATAAATATTTTTTAAAAAGAAAATAATTAACCAGTCACAAATGGCATAGTGCCAAGGTGGAGAACTTTTGTTGTGTATTGGGCTGGATGATTCTTGTTCGAAGATGTCCTGTGTTATAAAACACACGCATACACAACCTACTCTTAACTGGAGCCAGGCAGTAGTGGACTGTCTCTTAACATTCAGCTGATGCCAGTTCTTCATCAGAAAAACATTCAGGCCAGTGCCAAGCTGCCTGCTCTGTGTTCAGAAGGCAATTCTCTGATGGAAGATGTTTCTGCAAGTGTGTAGCCCACCCCTGCTTGTTACCAGCTTCTCTGGGAGAAAAGCACAGCCTAAATGTTGGTTATTATCATGTTGGCAGGATTGTATCTAAAATGTTTTATGCTGGATATGATCAATTGGGCTCTTCAAGTTAGGAACAAACTAGCTCATTTCATTTATGCCTAAAGCTTCGCATTTGGAACCCAATTTCCTTCTCCCTCCCTGCTCCCCACCAGGGTGATGGAACCTCTTCATTGAGAGAGGGGTGGTCAGACCAGAGGGCCAGAGCACAGGCCAGCTGGCTCAGCTGTCTCGGGCCCTGAGTCCCTAACAGCTTCCAGGGCTACTTCTCCATGAATCTGTGCTCTCGGAGTGTGTCTGCTATTTATTATCTGATTAGCCTCTCCAAGGGCATCTTAATTTGTCCCTCCCAGTCACGTACTCCAGCCAGATGGTCTGAGAAATTGCGTCTCTGGGCCTGCTATAATAAGACAATTATTCCAGCAGCATCTCATATCACAGCACTAAGTCCTGAGCTTGGTCACGGCCTTAATTCCCGTCTGGGGTGAGCATGCACAGACGTTTTGAGAAGCTGTAGCTTTCAGATGGCTGGTGTATGGCAGTGAAACTCAGGTATGGCCTTGGCTCTGGGGGCGATGCTTGTTTGCTTTGAATCCCCTGTAGTCTCTGGAATCATGGAAACAGTGTGGGGAGCCGTGGACTTTGGAGCCCAAAGAATGAAGCTGGAACCTTAGTTCTGCACTAAATGTGTGACCCTGGGAAAAGGATTTAACGCCTCTGAGTCTCAGTCTCCTCATCTGTAAATTGGGTGTGTTTACAATAAAAATCAGCTGTTTATTGGCTGCTCAACATTTATTTTCTTTCCTTTGCTAATAGTTCCTTGATTTCCTTTGGGGAATTACCTCCCCACCATGTGCGTTCTCAGATGGATATGTCAAGGTGTCCTCCCCTCCCCTGGCCAGAGTGATCACGTGACTAAGCCCAGCCAAAGTGATTCTAGGTGGAGTCACCCTCAGGACTATCTGGCAGCCGAGCCCTGACAAGACTCCCACAAGAGCTGCTTCCTAGACCCCTGGATATGCTCAGCTTCCAGGTCCTCCTCGGATCCCTTTTTTCCAGCCTTCCTGTCACTTCAGTGAGCTCATCAATCTCCTTCCATTAGATGCCTTTTTGCTGCACCCTTCAGGGTTAATTTTTCTTGTCACTCTCAGGCTTGCTGGGAGATGAGAGAGCTGATCTTTTGCATAATTAAGTGCCTACCTCTGAGCCTGGTGAAGGTGGGTGCTCAGCCAGGATGCTCTTGGTCTCTGCCCAGGAGAGCAGAGTTTCTTGAAGTGGAGCAGACAGCCTGAGACGTGAGGTGGGCAGAGCCCTAGAGGTGAGGCTCCGTATGCTTCAAGGGCTGTTCCGCTGCCTTGGTGCCCCTGTTCTCCTTTTCTGACTCCCTTGGACTGCTCAGGATGAGGGGCTAGCTCAGGGAGAGGTTGGGGAGGGTCCACAGATCCTGAGGTGTCCCTCCCTCTGGCTCTTGAGGGGATGGGCAGCTCTAGGTGGGCTGGGGTTCCTGACCGCCTTCCCCCAGGCTGCTGAGCCTGCTCACTGACCACCCCGCCAACCCACACCCCTGCACCAGGTGGGGAGAGATGCACCAACAGGAGCAGAAGCTGTGATGATTTTAAATTGCATCTTTGCATGCGGAGATGAGTTGCCTGAAGCCCCATCAATTTCTCCTAAACCTCAGGAGAAGCAGGATTTGCTGGGCCCCTCTGAACAGCCACCACCGGATCTGAACGTGTTGGTGAGAAACAAATGTTCATTGAGTTGCATTAAATGTACAGAACCATTTCAGAATCACCCACCTCCTTTTCTTAAAAAAAAAAAAAAAGAACAACGAAATCTATTTTTTGAGTTTTAAATTGCCCTGGAAAGTAAGTACAGAAAGAACATACCAATGACCATATTGTCACCACTTAAATGAATAGCTCTTAATATCTTGTCTATTTTCTTCCACGCTTTTATAAAAAATACTAAACTTTAGCAACGGTGCTATCTTGCGGGGTCCCCGTCTCTCCCATTCCACTCCTCCACACCCTTTGTCATCTCAAGCAAGTTGCTGTGGGCCCTTGTGCACTGCAGTGAGCACACACTTGTGTGTCTATAAGCCAGATCAGTGCTTTGTGTGTGTTCGTCTTTAAAAGGAAGTAAGTGGTATTGTTCTACACGTGTCATTTGTCTTCTTGCTCCTCTCATCCAACATTTTGTTTTTGAAACCTGTGTGGGTGTGACAGAGGTAACAGACAGGCTTTCTTTTCACCTCTGTGTTCACCGAATAGACAGAGAGCTCTGTGCTGCCCCGCAGACGGGACACCCAGGTGTCATTTTCCCTAGTCCCGTGTCCCTGAGCTTGTACTCGTCTCTCTGAGCCTGTGTGTGAGTTTCTCCGGAAGGGTTCAGGGCTTGCTTTTCCAGCTTCATGTGAAAGTGAAAGTCATTCAGTCGTGTCCGACTCTTTGCGACCCTATGAACTGTAGAGTCTTCTCTTGTGTTGTTGAAAGAGGGTGTTTGCTATGACCAGTGTGTTCTCTTGGCAAAACTCTATTAGCCTTTGCCCTGCTTCATTCTGCACTCCAAAGCCAAATTTGCCTGTTATTCCAGGTGTTTCTTGACTTCCTACTTTTGCATTCCAGTCCCTTATAATGAAAAGGACATCTTTTTTGGGTGCTAGTTCTATAAGATCTTGTTGGTCTTCACAGAACTACTCAATTTCAGCTTCTTCAGTGTTACTGGTTGGGACATAGATATGGATTACCATGATATTGAATGGTTTGCCTTGGAAATGAACAGAGATCATTCTGTCATTTTTGCATCCAAGTACTGCATTTCGGACTGTGTTGTTGACTGTGATGGCTACTCCATTTCTTCTAAGGGATTCCTGCCTGCGGTAGTAGATATAATGGTCATCTGAGTTAAATTCACCCATTCCAGTCCATCTTAGCTCGCTGATTCCTAGAATGTTGACGTTCACTCTTGCCATCTCCTCTTTGACCACTTTCAATTTGCCTTGATTCATGGACCTAACATTCCAGGTTCCTATGCAATATTGCTCTTTACAGCATCGGACCTTGCTTCTATCACCAGTCACATCCACAACTGGGTGTTGTTTTTGCTTTGGCTCCATCTCTTCATTCTTTCTGGAGTTATTTCTCTACTGATCTCCAAAAGCATACTGAGCATCTACCGACCTGGGGAGTTCATCTTTCTGTGTCCTATCTTTTTGCCTTTTCATACTGTTCATGGAATTCTCAAGGCAAGAATACTGAAGTGGTTTGCCATTGCCTTCTTCAGTGGACCACAGTCTGTCAGACCTCTCCACCATAACCCGTCCATCTTGGGTGGCCCCACGGCATGGCTTAGTTTCATTGAGTTAGACAAGGCTGTGGTCTGGCTGTGTGGATCACCATAAACTGTGGAAAATTCTGAAAGAGACGGGAATACCAGACCACCTGACCTGCCTCTTGAGAAACCTGTATGCAGGTCAGGAAGCAACAGTTAGAACTGGACATGGAACAACAGACTGGTTCCAAATAGGAAAAGGAGTACGTCAAGGCTGTATATTGTCACCCTGCTTATTTAACTTATGTGCAGAGTACATCATGAGAAATGCTGGGCTGGATGAAGCACAAGCTGGAATCAAGATTGCTGAGAGAAATCTCAATAACCTCAGATATGCAGATGACACCACCCTTATGGCAGAAAGTGAAGAAGAACTAAAAAAGTCTCTTGATGAAAGTGAAAGACGAGAGTGAAAAAGTTGGCTTAAAGCTCAAGGTTCAGAAAACAAAGACCATGGCATCTAGTCCCATCACTTCATGGCAAATAGATGGGGAAACAGTGGAAACAGTGTCAGACTTTATTTTTATGGGCTCCAAAATCACTGCAGATGGTGACTGCAGCCATGAAATTAAAAGACACTTACTCCTTGGAAGGAAAGTTATGACCAACCTAGATAGCATATTAAAAAGCAGAGACATTACTTTGTCAACAAAGGTCCATCTAGTCAAGGCTATGGTTTTTCCAGTAGTCATGTATGGATGTGAGAGTTGGACTATAAAGAAAGCTGAGTGCCAAAGAATTGATGCTTTTGGACCATGGTGTTGGAGAAGACTCTTTAGAGTCCCTTGGAATGCAAGGAGATCCAACCAGTCCATCCTAAAGGAGATCAGTCCTGGGTGTTCTTTGGAAGGACTGATGTTGAAGCTGAAACTCCAGTACTTTGGCCACCTGATGCAAAGAGCTGACTCTTTTGAAAAGACCCTGATGCTGGGAAAGATTGAGGGCAGGAGGAGAAGGGGGCGACAAAGGATGAGATGGTTGGATGGCATCACCAACTCAATGGACATGAGTTTGGGTAAACTCCAAGAGTTAGTAATGGACAGGGAGGCTTGGCATGCTGCGGTTCAAGGGGTTGCAAAGAGTTGGACACAACGGAATGACTGAACTGAACTGAACTGAACTGTAGAGTCCATGGAATTCTCCAGGCCAGAATTCTGGAGTGGGTAGCCTTTCCCTTCTCCAGGACATCTTCTCAACTCAGGGATCGAAACCAGATCTCCCTCATTGCAGGCGGATTCTTTATCATCTGAGCCACTAGGGAAACTCAAGAATACTGGAGTGGGTAGCCTATCCCTTCTCCAGCAGATCTTCCCAACCCAAGGAATCGAACCAGGGTCTCCTACATCGCAGGTGGATTCTTTACTAGATGGGCTATAGCCAGTTTCATGAGGTCCTGCCAAATGGTCCCTGTTGTGTTATTCCCTTCCTCCCGGCTCCCCGCTGCTGCTCCCTCCTCCAATCTCAGCCACCTCCTCTCTGATCACCGACTGCACTAACTTACCCCGTTTCTCTCCCCCATATGCCTGCTCTTGCTTTTTCTGCTTCTTTTCTTAAAATTAATTTTTACTGGAGTAGAGTTGCTTTAAAACATTGTCTTAGTTTCTACTGTACAGCTAAATGAATCATATATATATATATATATATATATATATATCTCCCTTTTGGATTTCTTTCCCATCCAGTCCACCACAGAGCATTAAGTAGAGTTCCCTGTGCTACACAATATGTTCTCATTTGTTATCGATTTTCTGCCTGCAGTACCAGAGATCCGAGTTCAATTCCTGGGTTGGGAAGATCCCCTGGAGAAGGGCATGGCAACTCATTCCAGTATTCTTGCCTGGAGAATCCCATGGACAGAGGAGCCTGACGGGCTATAGTCCGTGGGGTTGCAAAGAGTCAGACATGACTGAGGGATCTTGTACCTAGTAGTGTATACCCATTGGCCCGAATGTCCCAGTTCCTCCCACCCCTTCTTTCCCCTTTGATAACCATACATTTGTTTTCTACCTCTGTGACTCTATTTCTGCTTTGCAAGTAGAATCATCTGTACCATTTTTCTAGATTTCACAAGACTGAGTCATTTGTAGAGACATGGATAGACCTAGAGACTGTCATATAGAGTGAAATAAGTCAGAAGGAGAAAAACAAATCTCATATATTAACACATATACGTGGAATCCTGCTTTCTGTACTGGCTTCTCCTCTCCCCTCTCCCTGGCCCAGGCTCTGCCCAGCCTCTGCAATCTTTTTTCTACCAGGACTCTCATGCTTGCAAGAGAGGCAGGTGTGGCTGAGATGTGTCTTGTCTGGTTAGCACACTGTTCTTGAAAAGTTTAGAATCTGAACCCCCAGCATTCTGTTGCAACCTCCTTCTAGGATAACTTCCTTCATGGCAGAAACTGGATAATTTGGGAAGAGCTGCACTTCTCAAACTCCCTGCAGGTGTGGCTCCAGAGGTGATTCAGATAGACTCTCAGATGCCCTTGCTGGGACTTGCATTCAGAAGTGAGTTAAGTGTCTGTTTGCTGCAGTGGGTTCCAGCAGGCACAGTGGAGCTGTGGAGCCTGCAGTGCTAGGGGCCACATCTGGCCCCCTACTACTGGTCATGTAGACCTCCAGCCAGCCATTGCCACCTGGATCTGCAGCTTCCTGATTGTAGCAGAAGTTACAGTTCCTGTCCCTCGGTGGACCAGTTCCATGCATTTGAGGGCATCTCTTCTCAGACTAGAGATCATTCATTCTTTTGTCCCATCCAATGACTCTGTAAACACTCAATTCCTGAAATTAAATTCATTGCTATTTAAACTAGCTACAGTGGTTACTGTTATCTGCAACTGAACCCTGATCAATAAAGCCCTAAAGGAGCTGGGATTTTGATCCCTGATTTATTCCTTTGCTTTCCTTGAGAGCACATTCTGACTTCAGTTTCACTCTTATATTAATTGAATCACCCCCAAAATATGTATTATGCATCTGCGTGCTAGGTTGCTTCAGTCGTGCCCGACTCTTTGTGACCCCATGGACCATTGGCCTCTGGGCTCCTCCGTCCACTGGATTCTCCAGACGAGAATAGTGGAGTGGGTTGTCATGCCCTTCTCCAGGGTATCTTTCCGATCCAGGAGTCAAACCAGCATCTCTTACATCTCCTGCTTTGGCAGGTGGGTTCTTTACCACTAGTGCCACCTGGGAAGCCCATATTATGCATGTACTGGGTATTTATCACTGTGATGAACTTGGAAGACACAAAATGAAAATAGTACGGTACTAACCAGCATCTGTTCCAGTCTTTGGGATCACTGTTCCCTCATTTTTTAAACTGGAAACTACATGTGACTTCTCTTTTACTCCTCTCACACCCCCATGGCCCCTCTGTAAATTGGGGGTTTGTGGTTCATGTCCTTAAACCATTGATTTTATTCCACATGACCCAAGGCTCTACCCCATCCAGGAATATCTCCATGCAGATGAAATGAGAGACAAGCCACCAGGAAAAGAGGTTGTTAGCTGAGAAGGTCACCTATGTTCTTGAGGTTTTCAAAGAGCAGAATTAGCATCTGCCACGCTACCCACCTCAACCCCGAAGCCCAGTGATGTAGGTCCAAGAGAAATGATAAATTTCTGTTTTTTTTTCCCCAAGACAAAAAGCTTTATCAGCCCATCTGACATAAACAGCTGCTTCCCCTGCAGCTGAATTGGAATCACATCTGGGAAGGTTTAAACCAAACAGACCATTTCTTTTAGTATAAATTTGGATGCTCTGAATGTTGTGATCTGTCCCCAAGATTCCAAGAGGGAATGAAAAAAACACAGACTATCTTTGACTTTAAATGAGTCAGGGCTTCGGCAGAGTCACACACACACTTCCTTGTCTTTTTCCTTTTCTGAGTTGGAAGGGAGCTTATGAATTATTTAACCTAGACTTCAAGATAAGGAATATTCCCAGAGGTAAAGAGGGGCCTTTCATAATGATACAAAGGTCAGGTCTCAGTAGATATAGCAATCCTAAATACAGCTTCAAAATACAAGTAATAATCCTGACAGAATTGAAAGGAGAAACAAATGAATCTTCTAGTCTAGTTGGAAATTTTATTACCTCCTTCTCAGTAAATGAGGTTCCCTGGTGGCTCAGACAGTAAAGAATCTGCCTGCAATGAAGCATACCTGGACCCACTCCAGTATTCTTGCCTGGAGAATCCCACAAACAGAGGAGCCTGGTAGGTGACAGTCCATGGGGTTGCAAAGAGTTGGACATTACTGAACAACTCACACACACAAAGGATATGGAAGAGCTGAACAAAACTATCAACCAACTCGACCTAGTCGATATTCCTAGAACTTGCTACCCAACAAGCAGAATACGTATTCTTTTCTCCTGCAAATGGAACATTCACCCAGTTAGACCATATGCTGGGCTATAAAGCAAGTGTAAACAAATTTAAAAAGGTTAAAATCATATAGAGATTGCTCCCTAACCAAATGAAATTATACTTGAAATTAAAAAAATAAGATACTAGAAAATTTTCAAATATTGGGTAATGAAGCAACACATCTTTAAACAATACATTGGTCAAAGAAGAAATCATAAGGAGAACCAGAAAGTAGTACAAGTGGAATGAAGAGTCATGTTCATTTTCATTTTCAAAAGTAGAATGACCAACTGTCCTACGTCCTTGAGAACTCCTGAAAATCAAAGTCACTCTTTCACTATGTCCTGAGAAACTCCTGAAAGTGAAAGTCACTCAGTTGAGTCCGACTCTTTGGGACTCCATGGACTATATCAGATCAGATCAGATCAGTCGCTCAGTCGTGTCAGACTCTTTGCGACCCCATGAACTGCAGCACACCAGGCCTCCCTGTCCATCACCAACTCCCGGAGGTCACTCAGACTCACATCCATCGAGTCGGTGATGCCATCCAGCCATCTCATTCTCTGTCGTCCCCTTTTCCTCCTGCCCCCAATCCCTCCCAGCATCAGAGTCTTCTCCAATGAGTCAACTCTTCGCATGAGGTGGCCAAAATACTGGAGTTTCAGCTTTATCATCATTCCTTCCAAAGAAATCCCAGGGCTGATCTCCTTCAGAATGGACTGTATATATCATGTAATTCTCCAGGCCAGAATCCTGGAGTGGGTAGCCTTTCCCTTTTCCAGGGGATCTTCCCACCCCGTGGATTGAACCCAGGTCTCCCAGATTGCAGGCAGATTCTTTACCAGGTGAGCCACAAGGGAAGCCCAAGAACACTGGAGTGGGTAGCCTATCCCTTCTCCAGCGGATCTTCCTGACTCAGGAATTGCACCAGGGACTCCTGCATTGCAGGCAGATTCTTTACCAACTGAGCTATCAGGGAAGCCCTAGTCCCAGGCCCACCAGGACATTTGTCATCCACCGAAATATTTGGGTTCAAACTGTGAGTTATGTGTCACCTTAGATATGTCACGTGAGTGTATGTTCCTCGGTTCTTTGTTTCATCGCAACAAAGATTTGGAGCAACGGACATTAAAGCACTCGGCATGTCATAGCTCTCGGGTCTTGGACAAACCATGCTACAGCTCTTAGGCAAATCAGTGTTACAGCTCTATTTTATTTAGAAGATAGCAGGAGAATCCAAGATTCGAAGAGAAGAGAGTGGAGGAGCGCATGGGGGAGGGAGAGAGGGAGAGAGAGAGAGAGAGAGAGAGAGAGAGAAAAGAGTGCATGCACGCAGGACAGAGAGTCCGTGAGAAAGCGCGGTGGCTCCTCCTTTACATGTGTTTTCCTCCACCTGGGCCTGCCCCGTGCAAATTGGGCTTAGCCAGGACTGCTGTTTGTTCTGCCTGAAGTCTTCACTCTGGTCCTTGGACCTTCCTTTGACCTTCCTTGTCTTTTAGGCACCGCCATTTTGAACTCCTTTTCCCTATTCTACCTACCTAACAGATATGTGGCTTTTCTCTGTCTTTTTTTTTTCCCCTCAGCATTATTGAGATATAATTACCACAAGTAAAAATTTTTATATTTAAGGTATATGGACTGATGCATTCATATATGAATACATTGTTAACTAATTATCACAATCAATCTACTTAACATACCCATCACCTCAAATAGTTACCTTTATTGGGGAGTGGGTGAGAACTCAAGATTTATCTAACAAATTTTAGATATATGATACAGCCATGAAATTAAAAGACGCTTACTCCTTGGAAGGAAAGTTATGACCAACCTAGATGGTATATTCAAAAGCAGAGACATTACTTTGCCAACAAAGGTTCGTCTAGTCAAGGCTATGGTTTTTCCTGTGGTCATGTATAGATGTGAGAGTTGGACTGTGAAGACGGCTGAGCGCCAAAGAATTGATGGTTTTGAAGTGTGGTGTTGGAGAAGACTCTTGAGAGTCCCTTGGAATGCAAGGAGATCCAACCAATCCATTCTAAAGGAGATCAGCCCTGGGATTTCTTTGGAAGGAATGATGCTAAAGTTGAAACTCCAGTACTTTGGCCACCTCATGCGAAGAGTTGACTCATTGGAAAAGACTGATGCTGGGAGGGATTGGGGGCAAGAGGAGAAGGGGACGACAGAGGATGAGATGGTTGGATGGCATCACTGACTCGATGGACGTGAGTCTGGGTGAACTCCGGGAGTTGGTGATGGGCAGGGAGGCCTGGTGTGCTGCGATTCATGGGGTCGCAAAGAGTTGGACACGACTGAGCGACTGAACTGAACAGTATTTTTAATTACAGTCACATTGCTGCACATTAGATCCCCAGAACTTATTCATCCTATAATTGAAAGTTGGTATTCTTTGACCAACATCTCTCCATTTCTTCTATTCCCCCCGCCAGCTCTTAGCAACCATCTTTCTGCTCTCAGCTTCTATGAGTTTGACTATTTTAAATTCCACATATAAATGAAATCATCAGCATTTCTATTTCTGCATTTGGCTTATTTCAATTAGCATAATGTCTTCCAGGTTTATCCATGTTGTCACAAATGGCAGGATTTCTTTCTTTTTTTGGCTTAATAATATTCCATATGTTATATAATATTCCATACTCTCTCTATATCTCTCTCTCACATTTTCTTCATCCATTCATCTGTTGGTGAACATTCAGGTTGCTTCCATATCCTGGCTATCATGAATCACGCTACAATGAACAAAGGGGTACAGATAGCTCTTTGAGATTTTGATTTCATTTCCTTTGGATATATACCCAGAGGTGGGATTGCTCGATCATATGGTACTTCTATTTTTAATTCTTGGAGGAACCTCCATGCTGTTTTTCATAACTACTGTTGCAATTTAGTTCCCACCAACAGATAAGGATCCCCTTTTCTCCACATCCTCCCCGACACTTATTTTTTTTGCCTTTTTGAAAATAGCCATTCTAACAGGTATAGAGTGATGTCATTGTGATTTTGATTTGCATTTCCTTGATGATTAGTTATGCTGAGCACATTTTCATATACCTGTTGGCCGTTTGTATGACTTCTTTAGAGAAATGTCTGTTCAATTATCTTTTACTTTTTTTTTTTTTTTTTTGCTGTGGAAGTGCTTAGATCACTTATGTATTTTGTATATTAACTCCGTATTAGGTATGGTTTGCAAGTGTCTTCTCCCATTCCATAGGCTGCCTTTTCATTCTATTTACACTTCTTTCTCTGTGCTTTTTGCCTTGACACGTCCCATTTGTGTTAGTCTCATGTGTACAGCAAAGTGATTCCGTTATATATACATATGCATCTATTTTTTCAGATTATTTTCCCATATAGGTTATTACAAAATATTGAGTATAGCTTTTTATTGAGTATATGAGTATATGCTATTTATAGTATATGAGTATAGCATATATTGAGTATATGCTATTTATTGTTTGTTATCTATTTTCTTTTTTCTTTTTATTTTTGTACACAGCTTTATTGATATCTACTTCACATATCTTACAATTCAACCATTTAAAGTTCAGTGGTTTTTGGTACAAACAGGGTTCTTAATTACAAAGTGAGAAGAAAATGCATACTTTTATTTTAAGAAACAAAAGAACTGCCAACCTTAAAAAACTGTAGAATTTGTACTTCTGCAATGTCAACGATCTTTCACTTTCCTCCTGTCTTAAAAAAATTTCATGTTATCATCCTTAACAAAATCTTAGATAACAGTCATCCTTGCTGCTGTTGCTAAGTCACTTCGGTTGTGTCCAACTCTATGTGACCCCATAGTCATCCTTGCTGCTGCTGCTAAGTCACTTCAGTCGTGTCCGACTCTGTGCGACCCCATAGAAGGCAGCCCATCAGGCTCCTCCATCCCTGGGATTCTCCAGGCAAGAACACTGGAGTGGGTTGCCATTTCCTCCTCCAATGCATGAAAGTGAAAAGTGAAAGTGAAGTTGCTCAGTCTTGTCCGACTCTTAGCAACCCCATGGACCGTGGCCCACCAGGCTCCTCCGTCCATGGGATTTTCCAGGCAAGAGTACTGGAGTGGGGTGCCATGGAGTTCTAAATAGCAAAGAACTAACATTGCTTGTCCCCCTCCCCTCCCCACTCAGTGAACCTAAGTTAGTCCTCTAGGCCAGGACCTTGCAGAAGCTCATAGTCCTTCATGATGAGCATTAATTTTCAGTTCACTTGGGATGTACTTCTATAAAGTTTAAGAGCTGAGTTGAATCACATCCTGAAATATGTAGTTTAGATTAAAAAGTCCCATATCACTTTATTTTCTTGTTATTTTCCTCTTTTCATAAACTAGTCAAGAATGAGAAGTTGCATTATCTCCTGGGAGGTAGATTGAGGCTGCTTTTTACACAAAATGATCAGTTTTGAATGGAAGAAGAAAATCAACATGTGTTGATGACTTACTATGTGATCATCATATGCAATCTTCAGAACAAACCTGTAAGACTCTTGAAAGTGAGAGAGTTAGTTACTCAGTTGTGTCCGACTCTTTGGGACCCCATGGACTGTATCCCCCCAGGCTCCTCTGTCTGTTGAATTCTTCAGGCAAAAATGGAGCAGAAGTGGGTAGCCATTCCTCCTCCAGGGGATTTTCCCAACCCAGGAATTGAACCCAGGTCTCCTACATTGCAGGCAGATTATTTACCATCTAAGCAACCAGAATATATTTAAATTATATATGAGGAAATCACATTTCCCTTCCCCCCTCACCCCAAGAGATAGTAGCAGAAATTAAATGTTAATTTAGGCATGTCAGATTCCAAAGTTCAGCCTCTTCTCTTTTGATTTCATTGCTTTCCAACCAAAGGCTGCAAATAGTTTCTAAAGAGATAATCCACCACCTTCATTCACCTCTTTATTTTGTAAAATGAAGGTTCATTGGAATTCAACTTTTAAAATATTTTCGCCATATCTACACTTTTACATAATATATGCAAGATTAAGGACGTCTACGTCTTCAAGTACCAAAATAATATAGTAGTTAAACAAAGAGAAACATAATATATATGTTTGATTTTTTAAGTCAAATATCAAGGGGCGATGCTGGAGAACATCAAGGCCAGTCTCTCTGCAGTGCTCCTAGGTTTCCCTCATGTGTTTTGTCTGCAAGTTTACCGAATGGCTATGGTACTTTCATGCATTGCTTCACACTCAAAGCAGATGAAAGCAATGGTGGAGAGAGGGTGGGATGAGAGATGTTAGTGCAAATGATACCCATTTGATACCCATCCCTTCTATCAGCAAAAGCAAAAATTTTTATGGAGTCCACAGTAGACACCTGTTTCCTTTTCTGTGTCTGGAACTGTGTTGTGTGACCAGACCAGAGTCAGAAAGTGGGACTTGACCTTGACAGGCGAATGGCACTGTTATCCTGAGCACAATCAAGGTTTTGATAGGAGGAAGCGAGGATAGATATTGGGCAGGTTACTGATAGTGTCTGCTACAGTATGCCACGTACTGCCTTATCAGTTTCAGTCCACATTTCTGCTTCACTTTTATTAACCTTATTAACTGGTTGTGATGAGTCAGCCTTCACTACTTCAAGGTTTATAGAGATGGGTTACTTCCAAATATAATAGGAAGGTAGGGTTTTTTTCTTTAATACAACCTTTAAAGATCATTCTAAATACAGATAACATTTAAATTGCATTATGTTTTATGTTCTAAGAATGTGAAATGTCCTGGATATATGCTCAGGAAGTGTCAACACTTTCTTACCAAAAAAAAAAAAAAAAACAACCACAAAATATGAGAAATAGCACTTTGTTCTGGGTGAGATCTTTGAGGTGATACTAGAGGCTGGGGACTTATCTTCAGAAGATAATCTGAAAATACCGTTAAAACTTAACATGCACATTCTCTTTTCTTGTTTGTTTTTTCATTATTTTTTTACATGCTATTCCCATATAGGTCATTCGGTTCAGTTCAGTTGCTCAGTCATGTCCAACTCTTTGCAACCCCATGGACTGCAGCATGCCAGCCTTCCCTGTCCATCACCAACTCCCTGAGTTTACTCAACCTCGTGTCCATTGAGTCGGTGATACCATCCAGCCATCTCACCCTCTGTCGCCCCCTTCTCCTCCTGCCTTCCATCTTTCCCAGCATCAGGGTCTTTTCCAACGAGTCAGTTCTTCACATCAGATGGCCAAAGTATTGGAGTTTTAGCTTCAACATCAGTCCTTCCAATGAATATTCAGGACTGATTTCCTTTAGGATGAACTGGTTGGATCTCCTTACAGTTCAAGGGACTATCAAGAGTCTTCTCCAATACCACAGTTCAAAAACATCAATTCTCCAGAGCTCAGTTTTCTTTATAGTCCAACTCTCACATCCATACATGACTACTGGAAAAACCATAGCTTCGACTAGAAGGACCTTTGTTAGTAAATAATGTCTCTGCTTTTTTAATATGCTGTCTAGGTTGGTCATAGCTTTTCTTCCAAGGAGCAAGCATCTTTTAATTTTATGGCTGCAGTCACCATCTGCGGTGATTTTGGAGCCCAAGAAATTAAAGTCTGTCACTGTTTCCATTTCCCCCATCTATTTGCCATCATTAGAGAGTATTAAACAGAGTTCTCTGTGCTATTCACTAGGTTCTCATTACTTATCTGTTCTGTATGTAGTATCAGTTGTTGTTCAGTTGCTAAGTCATGTCCAACTCTTTGCAACCCTAGTGTATATATGTTAATCCCCATCTCTGAATTTATCATCCTTCCTTCTCCTGGTAACCACAAGTTTTTCTACATCTGTGACTCAGCTTCTGTTTTTTTTTTTTTTTTTTAACATTTATTTATTTTTTATTGAAGGATAATTGCTTTACAGAATTTGTCTGTTTTCTGTCAAACCTCAACATGAATCAGCCATTGGTATACATATATCCCCTCCCTTTTGAACCTCCCTCCCATCTCCCTCCCCACCCCACCCCTCAGGTTGACACAGAGCCCCTGCTTGAGTTTCTTAGCCACACAGCAAATTCCCGTTGGCTGTCTATCTTACACATGGTAATGTAAGTTTCCATGTCACTCTCTCCATGCATCTCACCCTCTCCTCCCCTCTCCCCATGTCCATCAGTCTATTCTCTATGTCTGTTTCTCCACTGTTGCCCTGTAAATAAATTCTTCAGTATCATTTTTCTAGATTCTATATATATGTGTGTTAGAATATGATATTTAGCTTTTTCTTTCTGACTCACTTCACTCTGTATAATAGGTTCTAGGTCCATCCACCTCATTAGAACGGACTCAAAGGCATACCTTTTTATGGCTGAGTAATATTCTATTGTGTATATGTACCACAACTTCTTTATCCATTCATCTGTTGGTGGACATCCTGGTTCCATGTTCCAGCTATTGTAAGTAGTGCTGCAATGAACCCTGGGGTACATGTGTCTCTTTCAATTTTGGTTCCTTCAGGGGATATGCCTAGGAGTGGGACTGCTGGGTCATATGGTGGTTTTATTCCTATTTTTTAAGGAATCTCCATACCATCTTCCATAGTGGCTGTATCAAATTTATATTCCCACCAAGAGTGTGAGAGTGTTTCCTTTTCTCCACACCCTCTCCAGCATTTATTGTTTGTAGACTTCTTGATGAGGGCCATTCTGGCTGGTGTAAGGTGATATCTTATTGTAGTTTTGATTTGCAATTCTCTAATAATGAGTGATATTGAACATCTTTTCATGTGTTTGTTATCAGGTTCTGTTTTGTACATAGGTTCATTTGTACCATTTTTTTTAGATTCCACATATGCTGCTGCTAAGTCACTTCAGTCGTGTCTGACTCTGTGTGACCCCATAGACGGCCTCCTACCAGGCTCCTCTGTCCCTGGGATTCTCCAGGCAAGAACGTTGGAGTGGGTTGCCATTTCCTTCTCCAATGCATGAAAGTGAAAAGTGAAAGTGAAGTCACTCAGTCGTGTCTGACTCTTAGCGACCTCATGGACTGCAGCCCATCAGGCTCCTTGGTCCATGGGATTTTCCAGGCAAGAGTACTGGAATGGGGTGCCATTGCCCTCTCCACATATAAATGATATCATATAATATTTGTCTTTGTCTGGCTTACTGCACTCAGTATGACAATCTCTAGGTCCATCCATGTTGAATGACATTATTTTGTTCTTTATTATTGCTGAGTAATATTCTATTATATATATGTACCATATATTCTTTATCTGCTCTTCTGTCAATGTACATGTAGGCTGCTTCTGCGTCTTTGCTATTGTTAATAATGCTGCAATGAACACTGGGGTGCATGTATCTTTTCAAATTATGGTTTTCTCAGGATATAAGCCCAGGAGTTGGGATTGCTGGATCCTATGGTAACTCTATTTTTAGTTAAATTTTTTTTTTCATTTTTAGTTTTTTAAGGAATCTCCCATAGTGGCCGTACCAATTTACATTCCCACCGACAGTGTAGGAGGGTTCCCATTTCTCCACACCCTCTCCAGCATTTATTACTTGTAAACTTTTTGGTGATGATCATTCTGACCCGTGTGAGGTGATACCTCATTGTAGTCTTGCTTTCCACTTCTCAGGTAATCAGCAATGTTGAGCATCTTTTCATGTGCCTTTGGCCGTCTGTGTGTCTTCTTTGGAGAAATGTCTATTTGTGCAACCATTTCGGTCACAACCAGCCAAAGCCTTGGTGTGCTCGGGAATCAAAGGGTGTGCACTGGTCACGGGAGTTGCTGTCACCAGGAGACTCTTTTCTGCTTCCTGACGCAGTGCAGCTGATTTGTAAGCCAGCTCTGAGCCGCCTGCTCCCCTCTGAGCAATGGCCCTATTGCTGAGAGCCTCCTTCTAGCTAGATGGAGGGCAGAGGGCACAGGCCCTGTTGAGCTGCAGCTGGCTCTGTTGTGACCTCCTTGTGTTTTCTCGCATTGGAGGCTTTCCATAGGGTTTCCATGCAGGCTGTTTGAAGGCAATTATGCTTCCATCCTTATGGTGGAGGAGAAAAAGAAACCTGAGTGAGGCTAGTCTGACCTGGCAGTGGGGAGGTGGAGCCTCTGATTTGCTGCTTGTATTTTCTCCCTGAAAAGAGCAGCAGGGTGAGATGCAGAGCTTGTTTCCCTGGTGAAAACACGAGGACCGCCTTCCTGCTTGGCTGGATGGCAGAAAGCTCCTTCGTTTCCTTTCTTTCCTGGGAATTGGCTGATCCAGAAGTTCTAATTGCTCCCAGGGTATAAGAAGCCCCTCTAGCAGTATGGCTGGCAGATGGTCCATGCCCATGGCTTTATCTTTCATCTGCATAGGCGAGAGCTCAGCAAACCCGTTCATAAATCGAAGTGACATCTTCACCCGGTTGAATGACACCACCTCAGACACAGCATGTCCCAAAGTGAAGCAGTCATCTTCCCCTAAGCACATTTCTCTTTCTATGATGCAAGCCAGAGCCCCTGGAATCTGCCTCCAGTCCTTCCCCTTTCCTTGGTCATGGTCTATTTTCACAATATGACTGAGTACATATTATGTACCTGATACGTACCAAGTACATATCAAGCACATGATTGTGATATAGCTGTTGATCAGGAAGGTAAAGGACACTAGAAAGGCACTGACATCATCTAGTAGAAATAGGAGCTCAGCTGATAAATTCAGGAGAAATTAGGTGATCCAGCAGATCCGGAGGAGAGAAGGATTTGGGGGAGGAGAGGGAAAAGAGAACGGATGTTTGGGAGTGGGAGTGGCAAGAAAATTGGCCGACTGGGCCTCAGCCCCAAGATGCATTAGAATCTAATGTGCTTATGTTTCTGGAAATGTTTGGGTGGGTGCCACTGAGACAGAACCCACTCCAGTGTTCTTGCCTTGAGAATCCCAGGGACGGGGGAGCCTGGTGGGCTGCCGTCTATGGGGTTGCACAGAGTCGGACGTGACTGAAGCTACTTAGCAGCAGCAGCACTGAGACAGAGTCCAGCAATTAAGATCAAACTGTTGAGCTGGCAGGTGTCAATATGGTCAGTCGGGACAATGACCCAAACTGAAAGTAACCATTAACGTTCATTCACGTACTGTGACAATGCAAGCCAGAATGGTGCTGGGTGAGTGTGGACTTAACCACTGAGGGGTCCCTATGAGGAGTGTGGTAGAAGGCATATAAGATATGGAGGTTGTTTTATAAACTTTCTGGTTGGAAGTTTTAAAATTATTTTAGTAGGCACATAAGGTAGACCAATACAAAAAAAAAAAAAAGAGAGAGAGAAACCCTCAACCTCAATGACTTAATACAGCAAAATTTCATTTCTTGCTCATATTATGATCCAATGAGGTTTTGTTCCAGTTAATGAGAAGTGGGCAGAGAGTCTTAGACTGTTCTATGTATTTAGGGACTAAAGTTTCTTCCACGATGTGGGTGTTTCATCTTCTAAGGTCTTGTCTTCTTTGCATTCAGCTGGCAGAAAGGAAATGAATGATCGTGAAGGAGGATTTTTAGAGCTCAAACCTGGAAGTGGTATTCAACAATTCCTCCTGCATTCCACTGACCATCACTTAGTATATTTATTTTGGTCTTCCTCCAGGGTTACTGGCACATAACCCTGAAAAACCTTGTGATTTCCTAAGTGATAAGAGCTATAAGGGCATCTCTTGTTATAATATTTCATTTTTGTTCCCATTTCCTGAAATAGTTTCAGAGTGATGAAGATAAAAATGGGTGACTGTTGTTATTCATAACAATCCTCTTTCAACCACATGAGTTCATATTAATGAGTTGACTTTTGGAAAGCCCTAAGAATGAACGCTTGTTGCCAGGGGAATCAACCATGTAATCAGAGTGCTGAAATTTTTGGTCTCATCTCCTGGGAGGGGAAAGGGGTTGGAGATCAACTTAATCACCAGTAGTCAATGATTTTATCAACTGAGCCTTCAAAATGAAGTCTTCATAAAAATCCCGTGTTGGTGATGTTGACTAGAAACAGATGTACACCTTGAGAGTTGTGAGTTAAATTTTATTTGGAGCAAAACAGGACTGCAGCCCGGGAGGCAACATCCCAGGGAGCTCTGAGCGACTGCTCCAAAGCGGTAGTGGGGGAAAGACAATACATAAGGTTTTGGTGAAGGTGGAGTTCAATACCATGAAGCATTCAGTTCACAAAAGGCTTTTTGTTAGTCATGAGGATCTGATAACACCATGAAACAATTCAATGCTTCTCTAGATGTGAGGAGATGCAAGGATTGAGATCATAAAATCTGTTCCTAAAAATATCCAACCATCTAAAGACTTGTCTCACCAGATTCCCTGGAGCACAGAGTGCCTCACTTCACCCTGAACTCCCTCAGGGGTTGTTGAAGGTCAACAGCTATGGCAGCATGGGGTTCAGTCTCTGCAGAGGCAGAGGGCAAAGGCCTTTGTTGTTCAGTCATTGGCAATGCTCGGTAAGTGCCAATTTGTAGCTGACACTGAGTATGTGAAGGTGCTGCGGGGATGTGTGCCTGGAGAGGGTGTGGAAGCTCCAAGCCTCCCCACTACCCCATGCCTTGCCATACTCATCTCTTCCACCTGGCTGCTCCTGAGTATAATTGTTGTTGTTATTCAGTTGCTCAGTCATGTCTAACTCTTTCCGACTCCACGGACGGCAGCACGCCAGGCTCCTCTGTCCTCCACTGTCTCCTGGAGTTGGCTCAAATTCAAGTTCATTGAATTGGTGATGCTATCTAACCATCTCATCCTCTGCTGCCATAATCTTATAAGTAAACAGCTACCCTGAGATTTGTGAGCTGCTCTGGTAAATTATCAAACCCAAAGTAGGGGTCATGGGGACTTATAACCAGTCAGTCTGAAGCACAGGTGATAACCTGGACTTATGATTGGTGTCTGAAGTGTAGGGGACAGTCTTTTGGGACTGAGCTTTTAACCTGTGGAGTCTGAGGCTAACTTCAAGTAGACAGTATCAGGATGGCATTAAATTGTGGGACTAAGTAGCTGGTGTTGCAGAATTGCTTGGAGATGATGCCCACACATCTGATCATAGAAGCAGCATATGAGAGTAAGGGAGACAGAATCTTCCCTATTCAAAAACAAATTCATGTATGAAACTCCAGTAGCAAAAATTAGGGAAGGATTTAAAACAACCCTTCAGATCAGATCAGATCAGTCGCTCAGTCGTGTCAGACTCTTTGCGACCCCATGAACTGCAGCACGCCAGGCCTCCCTGTCCATCACCAACTCCCGGAGGTCATTCAGACTCACATCCATCGAGTCAGTGATGCCATCCAGCCATCTCATCCTCTGTCGTCCCCTTCTCCTCCTGCCCCCAATCCCTCCCAGCATCAGAGTCTTCTCCAATGAGTCAACTCTTCACATGAGGTGGCCAAAATACTGGAGTTTCAGCTTTAGCATCATTCCTTCCAAAGAAATCCCAGGGCTGATCTCCTTCAGAATGGACCGGTTGGATCTCCTTGCAGTCCAAGGGATTCTCAAGAGTCTTCTCCAACACCACAGTTCAAAAGCATCAATTCTTCGACGCTCAGCCTTCTTCACAGTCCAGCTCTCACATCCATACATGACCACAGGAAAGACCATAGCCTTGACTAGGCGAACCTTTGTTGGCAAAGTGATATCTCTGCTTTTGAATATGCTATGAAAACAACCCTTAGGAGCTAATATTTCCTGTTGTTCTCTCCTTTCATTTTTATTGATTTTTAAAAAAGTGTATAAAAATATTTTTTAAAAACGACACTGGGTCCTCTGTACCCTAGGGCTGTTTGGTATTTCCCTAGAGAGAGACTTGGTTTCCTCTATTCAGATCCACTGTTGGATCTCAAGTGATGCTCAAAGAGAGGTCATACCCACACCTAGACACTCTGAAGTCAAATAGGAAGCTGAGCCAACGGTCAAAATTAAACAAAGAAATGAAACTCATAAACCCTGTGGGAAATGCAGTTATTTCAGCACATACTCTGTTTGTTTAGCTAGGAGACTAACAGTACTTATGGGGAACGTGGATTGTTTTTGACAGAGTGGTAAAAATGTAGAAAAGGAGGAGGGTCCTTGGGAACCTGTCTGGCGCTTGCTGTGAGCTTCTCGGTGGACAGTGTTGGTGGCTGGCTCTGAGGCTGGCGATGCCGCAGGAGGTCATCAGGTACATGGGTCCCCACCAGTCATCCTTGGGGACTGTCCTGGGAGAGCTGGACCACAGTGGCTGTGGGGCTGAGTCCTGCCCAGCTCTGAGCTCGCTGTAAGGACAGTCATGTCCTACATCCCTTCTGGAGAGCTAGAAACTCATCTCGCTTTTCCACTGGGAGCTGAAGCAGCGGCCTCATAAAAGAAACTTGCTTTTATCATGGGCAACACAGCACTTAACCATTGCAAAAATCAGCAGGGCTTACCAGCGGGACAGAACAAAAGGACAAAGAAGCAAGTGAAAGCCGTTCAGTGGCAGTGGGAGAAAAAGGCTTCTGGATGTAGCAATCAGGCTGGAAGAGGAGGGTGGTATTCCTCTGCAGATGAAGGGGCCTAGGAATTGGTTGAAGCACAGGCTGGAATCCAGGTTGCCAGGAGAAATATCAATAACCTCAGATACACAGATGACACCACCCTTATGGCAGAAAGCAAAGAAGAACTAAAGAGCCTCTTGATAAAAGTGAAAGGAGAGTGAGAAAGCTGGCTTAAAATTCAACATTCAAAAAACTAAGAAGTCCAGTCACTTCATGGCAGATAGATGGGGCAACAGTGGAAACAGTGGCTGATTTTATTTTTATGGGCTCCAAAATCACTGCAGATGGTGACTGCAGCCATGAAATTAAAAGACACTTGCTCCTTGGAAGAGAAACTATGACCAACCTAGACTGCATATTAAAAAGCAGAGACGTTACTTTGCCAACAAAGTCCATCTAGTCAAAGCTATGGTTTTTCCAGTATGTATGGATGTGAGAGTTGGACTATAAAGAAAGCCGAGGACTGAAGACTTGATGCTTTTGAACTGTGTGGTGTTGGAGAAGACTCTTGAGAGTCCCTTATACTGCAAGGAGATCCTCAATCCTAAAGGAAATCAGTCCTGAATATTCATTGGAAGGACTGATGCTGAAGTTGAAACTCCAATACTTTGGCCACCTGATGCGAAGAACTGACTCACTGGAAAAGACCCTGATGCTGGGAAAGATTGAAGGCAGAAGCAGAAGGGGTAGAAAGAGGGTGAGATGGTTGGATGGCCTCACTGACTCGATGGGCATGAGTTTGAGCAAGCTCCGGGAGTTGGTGATGGACAGGGAAGCCTGGCATGCTGCTTCGGGTCACAAAGCATGGGGTGGCAAAGAGTCGGATATGACTGAGGAACTAAACTGAACTGAGGAACTGGTAATATAGCATAATAAGGGGAATTACGGTAACGTGGAAGTCATTAAGTTATCGGTGTTATGTTTTCATGCAAAGCAACATGAGGGCAAAATAAAATAGAAAAGACAGATGGGAGAAAATTGCCTCTGAGCCCCTCCTCCCTTTTTGGCCGCACCACCTGGCAATGTGGGATCTTGGTTCCTCAATCTGGGATCGAACTCACACTGTCTACAGTGAAAGCGCAGAGTCTTAATCCCTGGACCACCAGGGAAGTCCCCCTGAACACCCTTTTTTGATAAGAAAGTTTAGAATGCCTCTTGTCAAAAGGGAGGGAGTGCTGAGTGGAACATGCAGCTCTGGGTTATGAGGAGGAGTCAAGGTTTGCCGGCTGATACAGGAGCAGAATTAGCAAATGCAGGAGAAATGCATCGGTCTAAGATCTTGAGGAGGACAGAGGGAATCTGCAGGAAGAAGGGGTGCAGTGAGAGGAGATGGTCCTGTGGGATAGTGGCAGGAGTTTGTATCCTGCTGAAGGCCAAGGCCATGGTGAAAATCAGAGTGAGTCCCAGAGTAAATGGGTCCAGTCAAGACTGCCCTGGGTGCACACCACGCTCTGTTGTCCTGAAAAAGTTCTCTTGTTATCATCTGGCAGCAAAATGAGGATAAACAAAATTCAGGAAAGTGAACTGCATTTGGGGGCAGGGGCCCATATGGGGTAGGTCCCACTTTGGGAGGACTGCCTGGATGCAGGAATTTCAGATGGTTTGTGATGTAGACAAAGAATCATCAAGGGGATTAATAGGTTAGGAGCCCATGTGTCCAGAAGAGAGAGCGCACCTTCTTGAGAGCTGCTGGTTTTCAGTGGATGCTGATAGAAGCTGTAGAATGAACATTGGGTCATGCAGCCTCTGTGTATTTGGAGGGAAATGTGGCTCAGAGGTTAAAGCATCTGTCTGGAATGTGGGAGACCCGGGTTTGATCCCTGGGTTGGGTAGATCCCCTGGAGAAGGAAATGGCAACCTACTCCAGTACTCTTGCCTGGAGAATACCATGGAGGGAGGAGCCTGGTAGACTACAGTCCATGTGGTTGCAAAGAGTCAGACACGACTGAGCGACTTCACTTTCTTTTCTTTCTTTCTTTCTAGCATCTGAGGAACCCAGGATGGGCCGAGTGTGGGCATGTGTGCTCTGGGTGCCTGGGGTAACAGGTAGAACAATCCAGAAGGCTGCTACATGGTCCCTTTCACTCTGATTCCCCCTCCCCCTCGCCTCCAGCCATACCCAGTGATGGGAAAAGCTGAAGGGCTGGTACTGGGAGTTAGTGGCACCCCTACCCTGTTTGGGCTCTCCTCCCCTTTCACCTGCACCTCTGCAGCAAACTCCCATGGACACCCCAGCTCCTACCTGTTGCCACTTCAATCTTCTCTCCATACTCCCATGGGAGTGAACTTCATTCCCCTACTTAAGACCCATCGGTGAGTCCCAGGGCCCAGAGAATAAAGCTCCAACTCCTTACCTGGCTTACAGGTGCTGGTTCTTTAGGATTTGGTCCTGCTTCCCCAACCTGCCTTCTCATTCCAACTCTTCTCAGCCACCGGCACCGCTGGCACTTCTGGGCTGGGCAGCTCTGATCTTCCAGGTCTCTGTGTTTCCTTCTTTCTCAGTGTCTCTCATCTTCCAGGTCTTCTCCCAAGCATCTCCTGATCCATCCCCTCAGGGTGGAACTAGCCACCTCCTCCTGTGGGCAGAACCAGAGTGCAGCAGGGCTTCAGGAAGAGTGGGATTTGGGTGCTTGGACACTGTCAAGACCCTCTTGCTCCATGTTCCTTTCTACTCTTGGTCACTCAGCTCCACTCAGTGGGGGGCTTATTTCACTTAGTGGGAAACAAGCCTGTGGAAGATTGTCTGTGATGGAGTTCATTCAGGACACACCACTCCAAGATACACCTCCTGGGCACATTCAATATCTGAAGCTGAAGGAATTAAAAAATGACATATGCAGGAAGGTTACTCTGACTCCTTCCCATCTTGTTCTTCCCTGAAACAAATAAGTCTTCCACATGGAAGGTACTCTCCCTGCACAAGGAGGAAAGAAGATATTCTCATCACCAGAGAAGGGAATTTGGGGCCGAGAAATCCATACAAACCTTGTTAAACCAACCTTTATCTTCCTAGTTAAACCAACCCTTGTCTTCCTCGTTGCTTCATTGCCATTGATTACCCCTGAGGTGTTTGTGCGTTAGTTGCTCAGTCGTATCCAACTCTTTGTGACCCCCATGGACTGTAGCCCACCATGTTCCTCTGTCCATGGGACTTCCCAGGCCAGAATACAGGAGTGAGTTGCCATTCCCTTCTCCAGTGGATCTTCCCAACCCTGGATTGAACCTGGGTCTCCTGCGTTGCAGGCAGACTCTGCCATCTGAGCCCTTATTAATTACCCCTGCTTGTGGTCATGCCAAGTCACTTCAGTTGTGTCTGACTCTTTGTGAACCTATGGACCATAGCCCGTCAGGCCCCTCTCTCCATGGGATTCTCTAGGCAAGAACACTGGAGTGGGTTGCCATGCCCTCTTCTAGGGGATTTCCCAATCCAGGGATTGAACTCAAATCTCTTTTGTTTCCTGCACTGGCAGGTGGGTTCTTGTACCACTAGCACCACCTGGGAAGCCCTTATTACCCCTAGCTCAAGCCTTTTGTCTTGTCAGTCCTTCACAAATTCATCGCTTGTCTCAGAGTATACAAGCTTCCTGCTTTGGACATCTTTGGGTCTTCACTTTCTTGTGAAGGCTCCCATGTACATGTAAAAATTCAATAAGATGTATACACTTTTCTCCTGTTAATCTTTGTCAGTGTAATTTTTTGACCCAATCAGGGATCCTGAAAGAGTTGAAGAAAAATTTTCTTCTTCTTGTCTTACTTATTAGGGGCTCAGTCTTTTTTTTTTTTTAAATATTTTATGTATTTGGCTACCCTGGCTCTTAGTTGCACATGCAGAATCTCTAGCTGCCACATGCTAGAGATTGGGTTGTGGCACGTGGGATCTATTCCCCCGACCAGGAATTAAACCCAGGCACCCTGCACTGGAAGTACAGTCTTAACCACTGGGCCACCAGGGAAGTCTCAAGGGCTCAGTCTTAAGCGGGCTCATTCTCTTTCTCAATTTCTTTTATTTTTTTTAAGATATATTTTTAATTGGAGGATAACTGCTTTACAATATTGTGTTGGTCTCTGCCATAAAACAACGCGAGTCATCCCTAAGTATACATATGTCCCCTCCCTCTTGAACCTCCTTCCTAATCCCTTTACTCAATTTCAATTTGAAAAATCCTAGGAAAGAATTCTGACTGCCCTTACTTGGGTCAGCCATCCACCTCTGACTCAGTCAACTTTGGTCAATGGAAAGGGTCATTATTATTATTCATAACATTGTATAAATATATGTAGCTTTTTAATTAGTCAACTACTAGCTTATTTCTAATGACGCTGATGCCAGCTAACACTGTTCACGGTGAGCTAGGCTAGAACTCCTCGCGTCTCTGTATCTTTTCATATGACCGCCAGTCTGCCGAATGGGCACTGTCAATCCATCACACTGACTGAAAAATTACAAAGCTGATACCGAGTAGTTTTAATTGACCAGTTTTCTTTCTGTCTTCCCCAAAGTATTTTAAAGAATATTCAGTTTGTTTTTGCCTTCACTCCCTGTTATTGAAGCCAGAGCCTGAAGAAGAGAAGCTAACGATGAGGGCAGAAAGAGGGCAAAAAAGATGGGAAAATGAGCAACCATGCATATAAGAACATATTCCTAAGGCTATAGCCTGAAAATGATCTATTAATTGAATGAAATGAAACTCATTCAAAAATATACTTAAGAAAAATACATGCATAAAGAACATCCTCAAATATAAAGAATTCTGCTTTCGAATTCTTATGAATAAACATATTAATGTCAAGTGGGTATTTGTCGGGATCTTTATATCCAAGATAACCTTATTAATACATTTTCTTGGATCCCTTAGTCTCTTCCCCTCTCTATCCCTAAGCTTACTTAATTGCTAATTTGTTTCTTTTTTTTTTTTTTGATGTGGACCGTTTTTTAAAAAGGGCTTCCCCTGTGGCTCAGTGGTAAAGAACTTGCCTGCCAATATAGGCGATGTGGGTTCCAGCCCTGGGTCAGGAAGATCTCCTGAGAAGGAAATGCCAACCCACACCAATGTTCTTGCTTGGGAAATCCCATTGGCAGAGGAACCTGGAGGCCTACAGTCCATAGTGTTGTAAAGAGTCACACATAACTAAACAACAATTAAAAAAAAAAAAAAAAAACACCTTTATGGAATTTGTTACAATGTTGCTTTATATTTTCATTTCTTTTGGCTACAAGGCATGGGGGATCTTAGCTTCCTGACCAGGGATTGACCTAAACGTCCTGCTTTGGATGTCAAAGTCTTAACCACTGGACTACCATCGAAGTCCCACTACTTTGCTTCTTTAACCTAAATCCCAGAGCCACCAACTTTTTTCTTAGATGTACCTTCCTGCCAGATTGGCTCCAGCTTGCTGTGCTGTGCTGTGCACTCAGTCGTGTCCAATTCTTTGCAACCCCATGGACTGTAGCCCGCCAGGCTCCTCTGTCCATGGGGATTCTCCAGGCAAGAATGCTGAAGCGGGTAGCCTATCCCTTCTCCAGGGGATCTTCCTGACCCAGGGATCACACCAGGGTCTCTTGCATTGCAAGCAGATTCTTTACCAGCTGGGCTACCAGGGAAGACTGCTCCAGCGTAGACTATTAAATAAATGAGAGAGAGCAAGAGACAACTATCTCCTAAATTCACAACCTATTCTTCCACTAATCATTATAATTATTATTAATATTATCTAATAGGTGTTCATTTTCTTGACAATGACCCCCTTACAGTGAGTTCAGGCTGGGCTTGCAGCCAGATAAACCCTTTCCACCTTTTCCTCTGAAATTGCCACTAGCCTGGGGAAAAGATGTTTTCCCTAGAACTGGGGCCCTTGAAAACTAAAAATACCACTCCACGTTTGTGTTCCCTTATCTTTGAGTGGGAAGAAAAAACACCTGAGATCTGATCTCATTTGAAAACGAGAGTTTGTACTACTGGTATTTTAAAATTGTTTACGAAGCTTTGGGTCCTTCTACATAGTCAGGCAATAGTCCTCAAACATGCAGAATGTGCTGTGTACCAGTTTTATATTAATCCCAGCAACACTGTGTCTTGATGGCTTGAATCTGCGTGTGCTTACTGTACTCACACATTTTCTTTTTTATTGAATCACATCACGGCTTCATTGGAGCTCCCCAGGGTAGATTCCGTGACTTAATTAGATTTTTATTTAACCACAGAAAAGCAAAACATATCATGTTGCCAGACAGTGTTTTCACCTAAACTCAAGAGCATTTCCCATCGTGTTCTAGAATCAGAGTGTGTTTTCACCCACGCTCTCAACCTGCCTATATTATTTTGATTTTTGTTGCTCAAGGCACACATCAAAATTAGCCTTTAAATACTGATTTAATCTTTGTTATAATTACATTGCTCCTCATCCCCGAGGCTTTAATTCTTTTTTTACCCCCTGTTTTCACTTTAAACTTTTTTTATTTTGTACTGGGGTAACAATGCTGTGGTAGCTTCAGGTGAACAGTGAAAGACTCAGCCATGCATACACATGTATCCATTCTCCTCCAAATGGGCTTCCCTGAGAGCTCAGTTGGTAAAGACTCCACCTGCAATGCAGCAGACCCTGGTTTGATTCCTGGGTTAGGAAGATCCGCTGGAGAAGGGAAGGGATAGTCTACCCACTCCAATATTCTGGCCTGGACAATTCCACGGGCGGCATAGTCCATGGGGTCACAAAGAGTCAGACACACCTGAGCGACTTTCACATTCTCCTCCAAACCCCCCTTTAACTCTTGATTGTGTGCTAAAAAGCGACAAAGCTTCAGGATATAAAAAAATACAATTGAGTAAATATATTTAAAAGAATCCCATGGTAGTAGGAGGAATTATGGGTGGGTGGAGTCAGAGGCGGCTGACTGGGCAGCTGGCTAACACCGGCACTGAGACTTTCCAGCTGAGTGGATCTGGCCTCCAGCACATGGGCCAGGCTCTTAAGGGATGATGGGGAGAGTTCTAGAAACCGAGCTTCGAGTTTCTGCACCCCTCACACTCTTCATCTGTAAAATGTGGAAGGTTGCAGCTAATACTTACTGAGCGCTTACTCTATGCCAGGTGCTCTTCGATGCACTTCAGTCATTCAGTCTTCTGAGGCGGACACACAAATTACTCTAGCTGCTTTCAGATCAGATCAGATCAGTCGCTCAGTCGTGTCCGACTCTTTGCGACCCCATGAACCGCAGCATGCCAGGCCTCCCTATCCATCACCAGCTCTCTGAGGTCACTTAGACTCACATTCATTGAGTCAGTGATGCCATCCAGCCATCTCATCCTCTGTCGTCCCCTTCTCCTCCTGCCCTCAATCCCTCCCAGCATCAGAGTCTTCTCCAATGAGTCAACCCTTCGCATGAGGTGGCCAAAATACTGGAGTTTCAGCTTGAGCATCATTCCCTCCAAAGAAATCCCAGGTCTGATCTCCTTCAGAATGGACCGGTTGGATCTCCTTGCAGTCCAAGGGACTCTCAAGAGCCTTCTCCAACACCATAGTTCAAAAGCATCTATTCTTCGGCGCTCAGCTTTCTTCACAGTCCAGCTCTCACATCCATACATGACCACAGGAAAGACCATAGCCTTGACTAGGCGAACCTTTGTTGGCAAAGTGATGTCTCTGCTTTTGAATATGCTATCTAGGTTGGTCATAACCTTCCTTCCAAGGAGTAAGCGTCTTTTAATTTCATGGCTGCAGTCACCATCTGCAGTGATTTTGGAGCCCAGAAAAATAGTCTGACACTGTTTCCACTGTTTCTCCATCTATTTCCCATGTAGTGATGGGACCAGATGCCATGATCTTCGTTTTCTGAATGTTGAGCTTTAAGCCAACCTTTTCACTCTCCACTTTCACTTTCATCAAGAGGCTTTTTAGCCCCTCCTCACTTTCTGCCATAAGGGTGGTGTCATCTGCATATCTGAGGTTATTGATATTTCTCCCAGCAATCTTGATTCCAGCTTGTGTTTCCTCCAGTCCAGCATGTCTCATGATGTACTCTGCATATAAGTTAAATAAACATGGTGACAATATACAGCCTTGACGTACTCCTTTTCCTATTTGGAACCAGTCTGTTGTTCCATGACCAGTTCTAACTGTTGCTTCCTGACCTGCATACAGATTTCTCAAGAGGCAGATCAGGTGGTCTGGTATTCCCATCTCTTTCAGAATTTTCCATAGTTTATTGTGATCTACACAGTCAAAGGCTTTGGCATAGTCAATAAAGCAGAAATAGATGTTTTTCTGGAACTCTCTTGCTTTTTCGATAATCCAGCGGATGTTGGCAATTTGATCTCTGGTTCCTCTGCCTTTTCTAAATCCAGCTTGAACATCAGGAAGTTCACGGTTCACATATTGCTGAAGCCTGGCTTGGAGAATTTTGAGCATTACTTTACTAGCGTGTGAGATGAGTGCAATTGTGCGGTAGTTTGAGCACTCTTTGGCATTGCCTTTCTTTGGGATCGGGATGAAAACTGACCTTTTCCAATCTTGTGGCCACTGCTGAGTTTTCCAAATTTGCTGGCATATTGAGTGCAGCACTTTCACAGCATCATCTTTCAGGATTTGGAATAGCTCCACTGGAATTCCATCACCTCCACTAGCTTTGTTCCTAGTGATGCTTTCTAAGGCCCACTTGACTTCACATTCCAGGATGTCTGGCTCTAGGTCAGTGATCACACCATCATGATTATCTGGGTCTTGAAGCTCTTTTTTGTACAGTTCTTCTGTGTATTCTTGCCACCTCTTCTTAATATCTTCTGCTTCCGTTAGGTCCACACCATTTCTGTCCTTTATCGAGCCCATCTTTGCATGAAATGTTCCTTTGGTATCTCTGATTTTCTTGAATAGATCCTTAGTCTTTCCCATTCTGTTGTTTTCCTCTATTTCTTTGCATTGATCGCTGAAGAAGGCTTTCTTATCTCTTCTTGCTATTCTTTGGAACTCTGCATTCAGATGCTTAAATCTTTCCTCTTCTCCTTTGCTTTTCGCTTCTCTTCTTTTCACAGCTATTTGCAAGGCCTCCCCAGACAGCCATTTTGCTTTTTTGCATTTCTTTTTCTTGGGGATGGTCTTGATCCCTGTCTCCTGTACAATGTCACGAACCTCATTCCATAGTTCATCAGGCACTCTATCTATCAGATCTAGGCCCTTAAATCTATTTCTCACTTCCACTGTATAATCATAAGGCTTTAGAGACAGGAAAACTGAGGCTGCCTAGAGATTAAGTAACAGCCCATAGTCATGTATCTGGTCTGTTGAATCCAACAGTCTGGTCCCATAATTTATACTCTTAACCCCAAATTGTATAGCATGAGGGCAGTTACCCTCTCATTCTATGAAAATGAATGAGAAAGGAGTATGTCAAGGCTGTATATTGTCACCCTGCTTATTTAACTTATATGCAGAGTACATCATGTGAAATGCAGGACTGGATGAAGCGCAAACTGGACTCAAGACTGCCGGGAGAAATATCAACAACCTCAGATACACAGATGACACCACCCTTATGGCAGAAAGTGAAGAAGAACTAAAGAGCCTCTTAATGCAAGTGAAAGAGGAGAGTGAAAAAGTTGGCTTAAAACTCAACATTCAAAAATCCCATCACTTCATGGCAGATAGATGGGGAAACAATGGAAACAGTGAGAGACTTTATTTTCTTGAGCTCCAAAATCACTGCAGATGTTGACTTCAGCCATGAAATGAAAAGATACTTGCTCCTTGGAAGAAAAGCTATGACCAACCTAGACAGCATATTAAAAAGCAGAGACATTACTTTGCTGACAAGGATCCATCTAGTCAAAGCTATGGCTTTTCCGGTAGTCATGTATGGATGTGTTGCTGCTGCTGCTGCTAAGTCGCTTCAGTTATGCCTGACTCTGTGCGACCCCATAGACGGCAGCCCACCAGGCTCCCCCGTCCCTGGGATTCTCCAGGCAAGAATATTGGAGTGGGTTGCCATTTCCTTCTCCAATGCGTGAAAGTGAAAAGTGAAAGTGAAGTCGCTCAGTCGTGTCCGACTCTTCACAACCCCATGGACTGCAGCCCACCAGGCTCCTCCATACATGGGATTTTCCAGGCAAGAGTACTGGAGTAGGGTGCCATTGCCTTCTCTGTATGGATGTGAGAGTTGGACTATAAAGAAAACTGAGCACTGGAGAATTGAAGCTTTTGAACTGTGATGTTGAAGAAGACTCTTGAGAATCTCTTGGACTGCAAGGAAATCCAACCAGTCCATCCTAAAGGAAATAAGTCCTGAATATTCATTTGAAGGACTGATGCTGAAGCTGAAACCCCAATACTTTGGCCACCTGATGTGAAGAACTGACTCATGTGAAAAGACCCTGATGCTGGGAAAGATCGAAGGCAGGGGGAGAAGGGGATGACAAAGGATGAGATGGCTGGATGGCATCACCGACTCGATGGACATGAATTTGAGCAAGCTCTGGGAGTTGGTGATGGACAGGGAAGCCTGGCATGCTGCAGTCCATTGGGTTGCAAAAGTCGGACATTATGGAGCGACTGAACTGAACTGAATTGTGCAGCATGAGGGCAGTTACTCTCTCATTCTATGAAGGTATTAAGTGAAGATTCTGTTTGTGCTGGGTGACCTGCTTTGTAAGCTCAGATGCTCCTTGATGCTCTCAGAGGTGCCCACACTGCTGTCTGGTGCCCTCCAATGGAGGGGTGGGGTGAGGAGGCTGAAGGACCCAAGAGCACAGCCAGGTTCCGCCCCTCCAGCTATAGCATCTTCAGGAAACCATTCAGTCTCTCCGAGCCTCAGCTTCCAAGTCTGTAAAATGGGTGTCATGATTTCACCTACTTCTCAAGGCTAGTGTGAGGTGGAAACAAGGCCACGAGTGTTGGGAACACGGAGAAAAGCCGAGGAGGGCAGACAGAGTTGCTGACATTCACAGGACACTAACACATGCAGGTGTCACAGGGAAGAACTGACTCCAGGATGGGTCTGTTGCTTTTACTTTAGCCTTTGTTCCCCCACCCCCCACTTTTGTTCACTAAGAGGATACTGTTTATCCTCGGGGAAATCTGCCCTTCTGTTAGATTACTGAACCAATGTTCAGGACCCTGCACACCTGTGGGTGGCTACAGGAAGAAAGAAATGAACATATCCTCTTCCCGAGGTTTGACTTTCTAGGAGATGTGTGCAAGATTAATGGGCTTTTTACTTTATTTCCTCACCTCCTTCAGCTCTGTTCTATAAAAGAACCTGGCATCCAGACCCCAGATGATGGTTATTTTGAGAAATTAGTCTGCCATCTCCTTGGGCAAGCAGAGCGAGCGTGGACTCGGGTAAGGGAGACTAACTCAGGGACCTACCTGGAGCTCATCACCTGGGTTATCTCATTCTGACTCAGGGAGCACAGAAAGTGAGGACTCTCGTGAACCCGATCTACAGACTAAAAGCAGGCTCAGAGAGGCAGATGACTCAGCCAGTACCACACAGCCAGGCAGGGTTAGAACGTTTGAGCCCATGTCCTTAATCCCAGGCCTGGAGCTCCCACCACAGATGTGCCCAGGAAGTGGTTTCAAAAGGTCTCTGCTGGCCCTTCCACAAAACCTTCTGGATGACCATCTCTGGGCAGCCACCCAGTACCCCCAGTGGCCCCTCCAACTTGTGTTTCTATATCAGCGAGCTTGTTCTCAAGTGGAAAGTACCTCCTTAGCCATCCTCCTCCCAGGCTTGCCCCGTGTCTTCCGCGAGCCTTGAACTTTCAGAACAGCTGTTTTGGAGGTGTTGGCAGTTTCCACTATTCCTGCCTCTGGACTCTGGCCCAGAACTCTGCTCACACTTCAATGTTTGGGGTCAGTCATCCTGAGTGTCTGAGTTTAGGGAGAAAATGCAGGTCATACTACTGGAATTAATTCAGAGGGTGTGATGGATCAAAACTCTGGACCAAGTTTCAGGACTCTCGGGACGGCAAGGAGGCAGCAGGGATGAACACAGCAGAGGTGGATCTGCCAGCCGCAGAACCTTGGCGGCTCTCAGGAACTGTCCTTCCACTCTTTGCTCCAGGTTAGACTTTTCCCCCAAGGCCATTTTGAGTGGGAAAAAACGGTGAACATTGTACAAATCAATTTTTTCTCAGGTAAAATCAATGCTGCCTTCAAGGAAAAAAAGCAAAAGTCAAATTTATTTTTTTTTTATTTCTTTTTTTTTTTTTAACTAGAAGGCAATGGCACCCCACTCCAGTACTCTTGCCTGGAAAATCCCATGGACGGAGGAGCCTGGTGGGCTGCAGTCCATGGGGTCGCTAGGAGTTGGACACGACTGAGTGACTTCACTTTCACTTTTCACTTTCATGCACTGGAGAAGGAAATGGCAACCCACTCCAGTGTTCTTGCCTGGAGAATCCCAGGGATGGGGGAGCCCGGTGGGCTACCATCTATGGGATCACAGAGTCAGACACGACTGAAGTGACTTAGCAGCAACAGCAGCAGGAGCATAGAGTGTAATTGCTTTGAGGCTTCCTAGGTGGCGCTAGCGGTAAAGAACCTACAGGGGAAGTAAAAAACATAGGTTCAATTCCTGGGTGGGACGGGCAGGAAACCCACTCCAATATTCTTGCCCGGAGAATCCATGGAGCCTGGTGGGCTACGTTCCGCAGGACTTCAAAGAGTCGGACACGACTGAAGAGACTTAGCAGGTAATTACTTTACGCTGTTGTGTTTGTCTCTGTTGTACAACAGTGTGAATCAGCTGTACGTATACATATATCCCCTCCCTCGGGAACCTCCCTCCCCGCTAGGTCATCGCAGAGCACCGAGCTGAGCTCCCTGTGCTCAGCTTCCCACTAGCTAGCTATTTTGCACATGATAGAGTATATTTGTCAATGCTACTCTCTCCATTTGTTATAAAAAGAAAGATAGCTCTAAGTCGTGTCTGACTCTTGCAATCTCATAACCTGCCAGGCTCCTCTGTCCATGAGATCCTCCAGGGGAGAATACCAGAGTGTACTGCCACTTCCTTCTCCAGGGGAACTTCCTGACCCAGGAATCACACCCAGGTCTCCTGCATTGCAGGCAGGTACTTCACCGACTGAGATACGTGGGAAGCCTCAATTCATTATAAAGCAGACGCGATACTGTCTTACTCCATCTCCAGGGAAAACTTTTTTTCTTGTCTCATCCCTGTTGGCTGGAAGCAGCATTGAGTCTCACGGGTCCACTCCTGCTCACACTGCTTCCCCTGATTTTGGAAGCTGTCAAGTCTCCTTCATTTGGATGTAACTTAACTAGAACCTACCAAATGCCTTGGGGAGCAAGAGGATAAATCATCATCCCTGAGTGGTCTCCCAGAGGCAATCAGCCCAACAGATGAAACCCAGGGGAGGAGGCAGTCCCGCAGGCAAGTAAGAGCAGGACCCAGGACAGGAGGGGCAGCTGGGGCTGGAGGATTTGGGACAAAGAAGAGGTCAGTGTGGGCTCCAAGTGGGGAGAAGTGGCCCATTTGTTTTTTCTTGGTTTTATTAACTAAACAGGACTTTTAACAAATAAACATCTTTGAGGATGCCCTTACCTATGGGATGAGGGTAGGGAAGCAAAGCATGGTCTGCTGCTGCTGCTGCTGCTAAATTGCTTCAGTTGTGTCCGACTCTGTGCAACCCCATAGACGGCAGCCCACCAGGCTATCTCGTCCATGGGATTCTCCAGGCAAGAACACTGGAGTGGGTTGCCATTTCCTTCTCCAATGCATAAAAAGTGAAAAGTGAAAGTGAAGTCGCTCAGTCATGTCCGACTCTTAGCAACCCCATGGACTGCAGCCCACCAGGCTCCTCCCGTCCATGGGATTCTCCAGGCAAGAGTACTGGAGTGGGGTGCCATTGCCTTCTCTGAAGCATGGTCTAGGCAAAGGTAATAAACTGGAAATGAACAGACTTGGCCTTTGAACACGGCACTAACAGACTTGGCCTTTGAACACGGCACTTTTCTCTGTTTTTATTATTATGTCTGCACTGCCAGCATGGGTTTTCAATTTTGAATGAATAGAAGAATTAGATTAGAAAGTTCTGGAAAGCTAGATGAAATTGGTTCCTCTTTCAGGTGATCATTAGCATCACAAGAGGAAAAAGCACTGAGTGTGCGTTCCATGGAACTGGGACTACCAAGTGGCTGTGTGACCTTGGCCTGTCATTCAGCCTGGCCTCAGTCTCCTCACCCCTTTTGCCCCAGAGTTTCACTGTTTTTTTTTTTTTTTTTGTGGACTCCTTGGGAAGCACCTGGGTGCCTGGATGGGTTTTGCAGTACCCGAGCTTGGTTAAGTGGAGCCGGTGACCCAGGGACATGGTAATCTTGGCAGAGACACAGAACGCTGAGTGCGACCTGCAGCCGGGGCAAGACCTTTCCATTAGCCTGCCTTTAGAAAGACCATTTCCATTAGAAAGACCAGAACAAGGCAGGGGAAAACGCTAAACAGTTCTTTTCTGGGTGTGATTTTTGGCCTAAGCTACACAGAGAGGGGTTTCCTGAATGGCTCAGGTGTGTCTACTCAGATGCAGAATGGGGTTTGTGATTCTGAGTACCCAAATGAAAGCAAGTTGGAGAAGCTTCTAGCACCGTGCTTCTTTTTCTTCTTTTTATTTTAATGATGCTAAGTGGGCAATCAGTTTAAAAATAATGATTTATTTATTTTATGCTGCATGGATTTTCTCTAATTGTGACGAGCTGGGGGCTACTCTTCCTTCTGGGGCACAGGCTTCTCACTGAGGTGACTTCTCTTATTGTGGAGCACAGGCTTCAGGCTCACAGGCTTCAGTGGTTGTGTCTGTGGATCCAGTAGCTGGAGCTCCCGGGCTCTAGAGCACAGGCTCAGTAGTTGCGGTGCACACTTAACGGCATGTAGACCAGGACTGAACCCCAGACCAGGGATCAAACCCCTGTCCCCTGCATTGGCAAGCAGATTCTTATCCATTGTGCCAGCAGGCAAGTCCTAGCACAGTGTGGCTCAAAGTGGAACATGCACACCAATCACCTGGGATCTTGTTCAAATGCAGTGCTGATTCAGGAGGTCAGGGGATGGAGCCTGAGATTCTTTTTTTAAAAAAATATTCATTCTTATCTGTTTAACTGTGCTGGGTCTTACCTGTGGCACAGGGGATCATCAGTCTTTGTTATGGTGTCTTTAGTCGCAATATCCTGGATCTTTAGTTGTGGCATGTGGGGTTTAGTTCCCAGACTAGGGATCGAATCCTGCATTGGGAGCATGGAGTCTTAGCTGCTGGACCACCAGGGAAGTCCCCTGAGATGCTAATTCTAACAAATCCCAACTACTGCTGCTGGTCCATGGACTATACTTTGAGTAACAAGCCTCTAAAATATTTAAACCCATGTTTGACAGATCATTAAATAGAACTGACAAAAATAGAACAAAGACGTGAAAGCAAGAAGGTCTCAAGTTCTACTATTCTCCCAGGATCGTCAGCTGTTTGAGCATTTGATTGATAACAGGACAGTTTCTAGGAAAACATCTTATTGCCTTGAGTCCTGTGTGTTTTCTGTGCTCTTTTCCCTAATGAGGAAACTCACATAAGAAACATCTCAGGGAGCTCTCTAGCTATGTTTAATTTTGAAGGTTTGATTTAAGGGGAAAGAGTCCAGCATATCCCTTAGTTGCATTTTTGAAATTTATGATATGAAAGGGAAGTGGCTGGGGGAACAGTAGACAAATGTTGATGATTTTCACTTGCATGCAAAAGCATCATCCTAACCGCCAGAGCCTTCACACAGCTGGAAAACTCCTGAAGAGTGAGAATGAATATGCTATTCTTTTGATTGGATCTGGTGAAAAATGAGAATCAAACAAAACACCACTTACTAAACTCTGAAACTTGCAGCAATTACGCAGGCAGAGTTTCCTCATTGTGCTTATGTCTTGAGAGCTGAAACGTTGTGAGGGGCACACTGGGATTAAATTATTTCCCACAGGGAGTCTTGTCTCAAGGAAGTTCAAATCTGAGGGCCTAAGCTTATTTCCTAGATTAGTAAGAAGGCCAGACCTGTGGAGAGAAAAACTAAAGTGCAACTGTCAAAGGGTGTCCACAGAAGGGGGACCATCTTTCACTGAGGACCTGGGGACAAGTGGTATCATCTGGGTGTGTGGAGAGAGAATGTTATATTATATATACTATATTATGTTTTATATAATATGATATAAGATTATCTAGGTGTGTGCAGAGATGAAGCCATCCAGGTGTGTACAGACCAGGTGTGCAAATAGTTGACATGACTGTCTCAGGACCACAGTCTCAGGTTCCTAGACTGGCAGAGCTTGTAGAGACCTTTGGGATTGTCTAGTTCTCCTTTCACAACATGTTTTATAGATAAGGACATAGAGATTGCAAAGCTGGGTAGGGCTTGCTCTGGGCAACTCCTGTAGTTATTGTCAGTGTGGGATTTGTACACAGTGTCCCAGGTGGCTCAGCCGTAAAGAGTATGCCTGCAAAGCAGGAGATGCAGGGTCTGGAAGATCCCCCAGAGTAGGAAAGAGCAACCCAGTATTCTTGCCTGGACATTTCCATGGACAGGCGAACCTGGTGGGCTACAGTCCATAGGGTCACAAAGAGTCAGATATAACTGAGCACACATGAGCATATCCCAAGCCTGGGGTCGTAAGCCTTAGACATCTTTAAGCTGTCCTCTCCCCCCCATCCCAATTCACTCCTACAAGAGCCTGGCTGGTGATGGCCCCAGCACGTCCCGTTGTATGTTCCAGGGGTTCAGTGGCTTAGATGTTGGCCTCAGACATTTTATTTGCCATGGGGTTATGTGCTTCAGTGATATCCCCCATGGGTGTCTTATTTAATAACATCTTAAAACACAGGACCCTCTGCTGTGCTCAGAACCTGATGGAAAGCTCTTCCTTACTTAGACTGGTGCATGCCCTTCACACAGGTCCTGCTGGCTGAGCCAGTGTCCTCCACTCACCCCAGGAGAATCTGTCCTTCCCAGCAGTCACCATGAGGCCCTGGTTGTCAAGGGGCTATAGGAAGGGGAACATGCAGAAAAAACCAAACTGGAGGATTTAAGAATTTTTTAAGGAATTTTTCCTAATATCCATGAAAAATGCTACATTTCCTTTCCATGCTCATCTGGCTATTGTAAGAACTCATGCTATAGTTAACGAGCTGTTACAATTCATGAAACAAAAGAGAGTCCCATGCAGTGCTGGTGAGTCTGAATTGGGTCATATCTTGAGACTAATAAATTTCCCTTTGCTGAATGGCCCCTCAAAGAAACCTCTCCAAGAAGGCATATGGGGACATGTTTATTCTACTTTAATTTCTCAAATTTGAATCTTGAGCCTTTTATAAAATAACTAATAAATATAGAGCAGTACATGTTAGTCAGCTAGAAAACATCATTACTGAAAATATGCTTTATTATCAACCCAAATATAACTGGTAATATGGAATCTTTTTTCCAGCTTCATTGAGATGTAACTGACATATAGTCTTATAAGTTCAAGGTGCCCATCTAGTTGATTTGATACACTTGTATGTTGCAAAACGATTACCACTATAGTGTTAGTTAACACCTCCATCATGTCACATGATTACCCTTTCTTTTTTGTGATGAAGGCATTTAAGACGCCTCTTAACAACTAAGTATGTAATACAGTATTCAGTATTATTATCTATATGCTTCCCAGGTGGTGCTAGTGGTAAAGAACCTGCCTGCCAATGCAGGAGACATAAGATACACAGCTTCGATCCCTGGGTTGGGAAGATCCCCTGGAGGAAGGCATGGCAACCCCCTCCAGTATACTTGCCTGGAGAATCCCTGGGACAGAGGAGCCTGGTGGGCTATAGTCCATGGGTTCGCAAAGAATTGGACACGACTGAAGCGACTTTTATCTATAATCACCAAGCTGCACATTAGACCCCAGAATTTATTCATTTTAGAGCTGGAAGCTTGTACTCTTTGGCTAACATCTGGAACTTATTATACTGAGGTTTGCAATGACAAAAAATGTGGCCAAAAACCTAAATGTCCATCAGTACTTTTCTCTGGGTTCAGATATATACATGTAAATGCACAGAGAAAGGACAAATATAACTTCTGAGGGATAGAGCAGGATTTTAGGCTCCTCTGTTTTATGTCTATTAAATAGGAGAATATGTTCAGATACTACTTACGTCATTAAAAATAAATTGAAAAAGATGTAAGATAAAGCACTGAGCTAGTACAGTTGTCTTCCAGTATCTATTAGGTTAGGAGAGAGCTGGGGCTCTGTTAGGCTTCTGCGGCAGGAAGCCAGGCTGAATCTGGGAGCTGCTTCGTGCCCCCGGCTGTCATCCTGATCAAGTTTGGGGAAATAGGGAACCAGGATTACTCACTGTGAAGACAGAGGTTCTCACACTTGAGTGTGCCTCAGAGTAACCCGCAATACTTGTGATAGATTCATTTCCCTAGTTCTCATTATCAATTTTAATTTAATGGGTCTATCTTCTGGTCCACCAATTTGGGATCTTAGTTCTCTGACCAGGCATTGAACCGAGGCTCATAGCAGTGAACGTGTCGAGTCCTAACCACTGGATCACCAGGGAACTCTTGAAATCTGCATTTTAAATAAGCACCAGAGTTGATTTTGATGAAGATAGTCTTTGGGAGGAGTAATACATTTCTGTTATTCCTCCTTTGCTGAGACACTGCTCACGATGTCGTCATACATGAAAGCCAGGGCTGTTTCCCTGGTGACAGGGACTCGTTTGCTAAGATAAAACACAGGGAAGACACACCCATCCTAGACCTTCTAACTGCCAGACTGCTATCCCTGAAAGGCTTGTATATGTGTGTGTGCACGCGCACAGACACATGCACAATGAACTTGAAAAACACCGCAAGGACCATTCTAGTTCTGCACTCTGTCAAAAAGAAAACAAATAGGAAAGAGCCCATCACTTTAGATAGCAATGCCAGAATGAACTTGTGTCTAGAAAATAATTCGGAGGTGGACGTAATGAGATGCGATTTGGTTCATCACTGTGTTTTGTCAGGAGACATATATTAATGGAAACTCAAATGAGGGGCTTCTGTAAGGTCATGCTTTCCATGTAAATGCGGCCACAAAGAGCCCTTCACCACTAAATGGCACCATGCGGATGCAGGATGATGTTTACCATCCATAAAAGCCATTTTTGTCGACAGTGAAGGATAGAAATCAAAATGAGAAAGCAAATTGCCTTGTCCCTGCCTTTGGAAAAGAATGTCATAGAAATAAATGGCTTTCAAGTGTTTTGTTTTGGTCTCCTTGTTTATCTATCTAGCTATCTGTCTATCTATCTATCTAATCTGTTATCTATTTATGCATTCATATATATTTACTTCTAATAGACTAAGCTGTTAGAATGGACATGAGCAAACTCTGGGAGATAGTGGAGGACAGAGGAGCCTGGTGTGCTACAGTCCGGGGGTCACAAGGAGTCAGGCATGACTTAGTGATTGAACAACAACAAAGACTAAGCTTAGGCATGCCATCCATGCTGCTAATATGGTTACTGGTAAGAGTCCAATCAAAAGTTAAAAAATAAAGTGGCTGATATCCTGAACTGGGCAGGCTGGCCAAGCCTTGTGTCTTTTAGGGGAGTCTTTGAACAGAATGTCACTGAAGAAGATGACCTAGCTGGATCCTGGATCTTCAGAAATTCCGCGAAGTCCAGGGATGGCTGCAGTGAGACTGCCTGTGACGAGAGATCCTAGATAAGTCAAGGGCAGGTACTAAAGCCATCCTCGAATGCTACAGAGAGGTCAGGTCTCCAGCAACTCAGCCACCATGGACCTCTCCCCAGCCCTGGATAACCACATAAAATAGGCAGCTCTGTGAGCATCATTCATGGACCACTTGGGATATTGTTAAAGACATATATTTCAAAGTTAAGCAATCAAAAGGAGGAGGAAGGAGTTGTACCAGGCAGCAACATCACCCAGGTACTCCATAGTAGTGCCTGCCAGGGATGCAGGGAGCGTGGGAATACCTGCTCTGGGAAGAAATAATGCTGAGCAGTGGCTGGGGAAAGAGGAGGAATGGATTCCTGACACAAACCTTCAGCCTGAAGAACATTTCAGTCATTAGAAAGACTCAGTGAGCACTCACTTCTTGTTCATTTCCTGCCACCTGAATATTTGCAGACATTCATAATTCATAATGGGCCCTAAGTTGCTGTGTGTGTTTGATGTAAACTTAGGAGGGAGAACACATTTAAGCAACACATGCAGCATTGACATGGTCGAGCAACAGATGCTGTGAATCCTTTAAAGACTCTTGGGCATTAAAATAAATATGATCTATAAGGGTAAATACAGTTTTAATTTACTAAAGCAATTAGCAGAATTTCCCAGTAAGCATTAATGTCCCCCTTTTATAGCAGTTGTCAGGATGGCATTTATCATGATCTTAGAGCACAGTGATTTTTGCAGACTTCTCTCTTATTAGGCTGCCAAATTCTAGACAATAATGTTCTTTTTTCCTGGGATCGCTGGGCTGTGTATGCCTGGTAAAAAGGATGGAGTGAAGAAAAGCATTTAGACTAAAACCCAGCAAATTCTTCTCACCACAAAGACTATCTTCTGGAGTAACATTCAAGAGGAAGCCTTGAGAATTACACTGAAGAAACCCTCTTGACAACAGGCAGTGACATAAGGCAGGACAGAGGTTTCCCCAAAAGTTGACCCCATTGCTGTGAGCCAGCTGTGTGCCGGTTGATTCACATGTACTGGATCTTCCCAATGTCTTTCAGAGAAATGGGCGTTATTATGAATTTCTCCTATTTTCCAAAACCGGGGTCCTTCTTGGATTAGGACAGCTCGTACTTAGAACCGGAGCCTGGTTATACAAGCTCAAGAGCCATCTGCTCTTCCTCATATTTGGGTTTTGGGACCATTTCTCTCCTTCCTTTGGCAATCAACTTGTGCTTCTCTTAGGGATTTCTTTTTTCTTAAACACCTTCCTCCATGTGCCCTGCTGCTATTTTAGGGAGCAGGAAGAGGACAATCTGAGAAAATTCATTGTTTTTGAAACCCAACTCTGGAGTCTTGGTGTCTGAAGAGCGCTAACTATGAAGGCTGGTAGCACTCCCAAGCAGAATACTTAGTGAATTAAAAAAAATTATTTTATTTTTTTTTTTAGTTGTGGTAGGCACACAACTGGATATAGTTCCCTAACCTGGTTAACTATAGTTCCTGGTTTAGTTCCCTAACCAGGAACCAAACCCAAACCCCCTGCACTGGGAGTGTGGAGTCTTAGCCACTGGACCACCAGGGAAGTCCCTACTGTGTGAATTTTTAAAGTGCTGTATTGGTGTAAGATACCGCTGCTCAACCAGGGGTGATCCTGTCTCCTACCTGCAAGGGTATTTGGCAATGCTGGAAACATCTTCAGTTGTTAGAACTAGGTGTGTGTCCTACTGCCATTGAAAAGGAAGAGGCCTGGGATACTGTTAAACATCCCTTGAGGTAAAGGACAGCTTCCCATGACACAGATTTATCCTGTCCAATGTGTCACTAGTGCCGAGGGTGAAAAACCCTGCTACCAGGCATTGCTATATTTCTTACATCTTTGGAAGCTACTTTTTTTTTTTTTTTTTTTTTGGAAGGGGGAATGTCTCATAAAGTGGAGCATAGTTACTTACATGTATTAGGGTAAACAAAACTCATATACTCTAAAATACATCCTTAATTCTCTCATGTTTTTCTCTGGTATTTTCATTCAAAATGATGTAGAAGCAAATTAAATTAAATGATGGCAAGCAAATTAAGAGAGCATTCGAGTCTCCTTATAGCTGTTGGTCTTTTAAAACTGATGTTCAAGACAGATAATAGAGTGAACGCTTGTTGTAACTCATGGCTGGTTGTCATCTGCACATATTTGGGGAAATTCCTCATCATCATTACCGAGTTGAAGTCAGAACACAAAGTCCTAGCATTTTTGCAGTTAGAACTCAGGTATGGGATTCTGTGGAGAAGGCAATGGCACCCCACTCCAATACTCTTGCCTGGAAAATCCCATGGACGGAGGAGCCTGGTAGGCTGCAGTCCATGGGGTCGCTAGGAGTTGGACACGACTGAGTGACTTCACTTTCATGCATTGGAGAAGGAAATGGCAACCCACTCCAGTGTTCTTGCCTGGAGAATCCCAGGGACTGGGGAGCCTGGTCGGCTGCCGTCTATGGGGCCGCACAGAGTTGGACATGACTGAAGTGACTTAGCAGCAGCAGCAGCATGGGATTTTGTGGCTTCCCTGGTGGCTTAGCGTTAAAGTATCTGCCTGCGGTGCAGGAGATGCAGGTTCGATCCCTGGGTCAGGAAGGTCCCCTGGAGGAGGGCATGGCAACCCACTCCAATATTGTTGCCTGGAGAATCCCAAGGACAGAGGAGCCTGGCAGGCTACAGTCCATAGTGTCACAAAGAGTCGGACACCAAGAAGTGAGCGAGCTCACATACATGAGATCCGGGCTCTGCCACTCAGATGCACCTGACTGAAACTTTCCTTTAGAAATGAGGAACCTGAGGGGACCTGAGCAAGTGGGAGCCCCATTTTGTTGGGCACGGTACAGAGGTGCTTGGCTCTGGGGAACAGCAATGTCTGCAAGATTGAGTTCCTGATGCAGAATGGCGTTGGCGGAGGTGACAGTGGCCATGGCAGCAGCATTGTCCCAGGCAGGGGCTGTGGGTGGAGATTTCTTCATCAAGGCTGGTTTTAGAAGCTGAGTCTTGAGGCTGATCCCCCAGTCCTCTCAGCAGTTACAGAAGCAAGCTGCCGTTCTTTTCTACTTAAACCAGTAAGAGTGGGTCTGCTGTATGCCAGGAAGAACTCTGACTGATGCACAAGATTTATCAGTGGTGAGCGTCTTTAAAACCTAGAGTCTTTTTTTTAAAAAATTATGTTTTTGACATTTAGCTTTTTAAATTTTTAAATTTATTTGGCTGAGCTGGGTCTTAGTTGCGGCATGCAGGACCTTTGACTTTCATTGTGGGATCTAGTTCTCTGGCCAGGGATGGAATCTGGGTGCCCTGCAGGGAGAGTGTGAAGTCTTAGCCCCTGAACCACCAGGGAAGTCCCCTTAAAGCCCTTTAAATAGCCTCCTTTGCTCTAGTAACGTTCTAAAGTTTCCAGTTTAGAACCAAAGATCGAATGTCCTCCTTTCTTTCCAGGCTCTAGATGTGGGGTTTCAGAACTTTGGGGAGCAGGTAAAAGACAGGTTGGAGTAGGAAATGGCAACCCACACCAGTATTCTTGCCTGGGAAATCCCATGGATACAGGAGCCCGGCGAGCTCCAGTCCCTGGGGTTGTGAAGCGTTGGATGTGACTTGGTGCCTAAACAGCAGCAACTACAGACCGAGCAGAGGAAGAGCCCATCAGGAAGTTCTTCCCTGAGGGAACTGCAAGGCTTCAAATTCCGGGCCTCTAAGAGAACAGGGATGGAGGGCATCTCCCCCACCGCAGCCAAAAGCTAGCAGTTTAACATTTAGATCACCTTTTCAATGTGTGTTGGAGGTAGGGAGGTTTGTCTTTGAAAACATCTTTTGTATTTATTTCATGAGTTGTTTGAATAATAAACTTTTCCAGAAATGGGTGGAAGGATAGACCAGCCAGGACTGATGCAAATATGGCCATCCGTATGAAGTGCTTGCTCTCTATTCTTGAATACCCTCTTTGGAGAAGGAAATGGCAACCCACTCCAGTAATCTTGCCTGGAGAATTCCATCAACAGAGGAGCCTAGCAGGCTACCGTCCATGGGGTTGCAAAGAGTTCAGGCATGACTGAGCAACTATCACTCACTCACTTATTGTTGACACCCTGTCTGCTAACTCAAGATCCTATTTCTTGTTTCTAGTTGAGTGGGTGATTCTGAGTCAGGCTCCGGGTTAGAGCTTCCCTCCTGTTCATATTTCATGGGGCATGAAGAAGTGGGCATCAGGTTGGAGACTTACAGCTGTTAGCATTTCTTGAGATAAGGGATAGATGGGCTCCAGTTAAGGCATTTACAACCAGCCTCCTGTTTACCATCTGAAATGGAAGTAACAACGGAAACAGCGTAAATAGCCAGTGTTTGTCTCTTGTAAACACCTTAAGGTAATAATCATGTCAATAGTCAAGGTAATAGTCATGGCAAGGACAAAGAGGGGCAAAACCCTGTTTAAGAAAAGGCTTAAGGGACTCCGCTCCCCCTCTTTTGGGACACGGGAGACTCCACATGCACAGAAAGGCTCCTTGTGGGTCAAAAGTCAGGGGATAACACCAGGCCATAATGAACCTTGCTCCTCCCAGAAACCTTCACCTCAAGATCCATCTTAGTTGAGGGGTACACGTGCACTCAGGGGAGGGTCCTAGGTAGATCAGATGTGGAAAAAGAAACCATACAATTGGCCTGAAGGAAGACAAAGACCCGGAAGAACTGAGCCATATAAATGACTTAATCACCTCTTTACTTTGCTCCTCCTCACTAGGGGGAACACCCACACCCTTTCTCTCTGGGTGTGCATCTCTGCCTTGCTTTTGTCTTAACTAAACTGTTTCTCTGTGAGTTCTCCCGCTTGCTGTTACGCTATGTCTCATAATAAACTTTGTACCTGCATTTACAGTTTCTGCCTCTTTAATAAATGCATTTTTCCCTAGATGCAAAGATACAGGGAAAAATAGCTTCTAGCCCTTGCTGGTCTGATGGCTAGGATTGTTAGTTCTTATCCAGAGTTCCCAGGTTCAATTACTGGGCAGAGAATTAAGATCTTACTTCAGGCCACCTCTTACTGCTGCCTCATGGAGATCAATTAATGTAAAAACAATTATGAAAAAAGCAAAAGTAAAAAGAAATTATTTAAATAAGCAGCTATAAGGAGATATGTTAAGACCAAAAAGAATTCAAAATCAGGACTCCTCAGAGATTGCTAATTTACTAAAGTCACAGGGCTTTTCCGTTTTACCATTGGGTTTTTTAGAGTAGCTGCACCCTGAGGTTATTTTCATGGGTCCCTCCACTAGCTGATTCTGTTTCTAGAAAAGTCTGCCCCAGACTGTAAACTCTTTGAGAGCAGAGACTATGTCTTATTCATCTTTCTCGCACTCAATGCACCCTGTCCAGGACTTGTCACCTAACAGATGAATCATAAATAGTTGTTGAATTAGCAGGTTTTATCGTTCCCTTTTCCTGTCATACCCCAACTCCTCATGTTACTCTGGGGCGTGAAGTTTCCTGTCACACCCCAACTCCTCGTGTTGCTCTGGGGGGTTACCCACTCCTTTCCTGTGGAGCTAGCCTAACTTCGGTGAAGATAGAAAAAAGACAGGACTTTGTTAGTCTAGTTACAGGATTATGTAATCAGCAGGAATCTACACTATAAAAGGAAGGTGCGTTTGTCTTGTAGATATTCTACTCTGAGGCCATACCTGCAGGGATCTAGTGATCCCCTGGGTCCTGTCCAAAGCCTGCCTGAAATAATCATGGCTTGATAGGTGACTAGTGAGAAAAGTAAAGCGTTGCCTTACTCTATCTTCTGAACTCCACCTGCATGAGAGGTCGTCTGATAGTAAGTTTTCTTTCTAGAAAGTTTCTGTTCCTTCTCACCCTCCCAGAGCTAAGGACCTTGTCAAGAGCTTTTGTGTGAGCTTGGTTACAGGAAACCTATGGGTTGCCTAGGCATCCGGGCCCAAGAGTGGGGACCCACAGTGAGGCCCAGATTAAAATGAGACAGACATAAAATGTACGCCCCATGCATCACTTTAGAGATGACTCTGGAGTAGAGGACACAAGACCATTTGGGACTCCTTTTGATTCGATGGGGTGAGAAGAAAAGGCTAACAAAAGAAAAATTTCTGGCCAGAAAAGTAGCATGTAAGCCTCCACTCTGTGCTTATGCAAAGCTAGACTGAAGAGTTAAAAAACAAGTAATGTGTGTGTGACAGAGCTAGAAGGGATAATTATTATGTCTGGAGTCGGGGATGAAAAAACAACACTTTGCCAAAGCACACGGGGTCTTCTCGGCCTTTGTATGTGGTGCTGCGTCAGTTCTCACCCTGCCTGTAACAGGCTCTTCTCGCCCGTCAGTGGTCAGCCTGCCATGCTGAGTCAGCTCAGTCTGAGGAGCCCTGGGGTGCCTGGCTCTTGGAACACACACCGGACAGGCTCAGAAGACAAAACTCAAGTCTGGGGGAGCATCTCTTATGTTATTGCCTGGACTTAAGTTTCAAAAACTGCTCTCTCCTCCCTGGTAACGAAAAAAATGATCTCTAGTGGTTTCTCCTAAAAAAAAATTAAAAATTAAAACATGATCTCAAATATTTTCTTCTAAGTTTGGGCTAATTGCTGTATATCAGCATGAACTCAGCTGCCATGAAATCTCCGGTGTTCTTAAGCAGGCTTCCCAGGCTCTTTACCTTTGTTGTCTCTGACTCTGTCTTCTGTTCTCTACCTCCTGTTGCCTGCTGTCATCAAAAAGCATAATGCCATCCTCTAAGTTCATGCAGCCCAAAGTTGTGTCTCCTGCATGGGATATAAGTACGGGATATTTCAGGTGAGGCACAAAGACCTGTTTAACTCAAACATGATAGAGGTAGCATTGTAACTAAATTTGTTAGAGCTCCTTTAATAAACCACTGTGGGGGAGAAGTTCCCTATTTTTATTAAGTCCCGTCGGAACTCACTTATATTCTCTGTTTGCGCAGATATGTCTGTCCTGGATTCAGAGGCAGGAAAATACAGTAGTGGAAAACGGTTTGGCTCCAGAACCTGGCAAATTGAAGTTGAGATTCCAGCCCCACTGCTTTTCAGTTGCACCATCATGGTTAGTTACTCAGCCTTGAAGTACCAGTTACCTCATTTGTAAAATGAGCATAATGGTAATTTTGAGGGGAATTTCCTGGCTGTCCAGTGGTTAGGACTTGGCGCTTTCACTGTGGAGGGCATGGGTTTGATCCCTGGTTGGGGAATTAAGATTCCGCAAGCTCTGTGGTGCAGCCCAAAGAAACCCAATAGTTTTGAGGGGATCAAATGAGATAAGGCATGTGAAGTACTTAGCACAGTGCATGGCATGTAAAATGCCCTCAATAAATGGTGGCTATTTTTTAGCCATTCAATCAAAAAGGATGTTTATTTGGTATCTTCCGTATTCAGACATATCGTAGGTACCAAAATGCTTCAAGACATTGGCCCCTGCCTGTAAAGAGTTTACATCAGGGGTTGTGGAGGAAGGGGAGGAAACACTTCTACAATTTCAAAGGTAGAATGTAATAAAGGACAGAAAGATCATGAAAGGGAGAAGACCTTGAAGACAAGGTACCTTTTGAATTGGGCATTGTAGCATGTGAAGAATGTGAGTTGTGTGGGGATGAAGCAATCAGTATTCTAGAAAAAGGGAATAAACCCCAAGAGAGATGATGAACAGTAATGATGAGGTTGTGTCTGTGTCCAATAGGCTAGCATGTTCTGAATATAGGGAGTGAGACAGGTGAGAAGCAGACCAAAAAAAAAAAAGAGGGAAGATCAGAATAAAAGGGCATGCTGATTGGAAATGCCATGCTAAAAGCTCTAGTCTTTGTTTGATGGGCCATTAAAGGCTTTGGGGGAATAGGAGTTAATATAGCAGGCCTCCCAGGTGGCACAGTGGTAAAGAACCCATCTGCCAATGCAGGAGACTCTAGGAGACATGGGTTTGATCTCTGGGTGGGGAGGATCCCCTAGATAAGGAAATGGCAACCCACCCCAGTATTCTTGCCAGGAGAATCCCATGGCTAGAGGAGCCTGATGGGCTACAGCCCACAGGGTCGCAGAGTTGGACATGACTGAAGCGACTTAGAATGTCCCCAAAAAACGCACCTCAAATCGTTTTTCAATTCTGTTACCACAATTTCCTCTGCTAAAGATATTTTGAAGCAAAAAAGTGCCTCACCTTTTGGGTACATAAAACCCTGTTGATGAATGTGATGAGAAAAATTGAAAGGCGTGTTGCAGTTCATGAGGTTGCAAAGAGTTGGACACGACTTAGTGACTGAATAAAAAAGGATTAGTTAGGCACAGATTGTATTTTATTTTGAAGTTTTTTTTTTTTTTTTTACTATCATACTTCATCTTTAGCTATAACTAAAGAAAGTGATTCTAACTCAGAGCATGTGGGTTTAGAATAAATTCAGGTGCATAAAATTGGATTGCCTTTGTTCCCATGTTGACTTTTCTCCCTGTATGAGTGATCACTTGAATTTGGAGAGTGAAATAATTTTACTTCTTTCCAGCCTAATGGGAATATCTGCAGCCAGAAGACAGAGTACAGGGCTTGCGAAAGAGGGGATAATAAAGCTCCATCCTCTGGAGAAAGGAAAGAAAAGGTGAAGGGAGGAGATATCTTCAAAGGAGGGAGGCTACAAAGCTTCCTTCCTGCTTCCCCCAACTTGGTCCAGATTAATTTGTATTTCAGTGAGATGTAATACTGCTAAAGATTTTATGTAACTTTTAAGCCTCCTAGATGTTTATTACTTTTGTTATCCTCTTGGAAACCGTGCAATTACTAAAATGTGGTGTCAAGGCCTTAGGTGTTTATTTAAGGATGGAGAGGGTGGGGTCCTAGAACTTATATTCCATACTGGTATTGTCAGGGAGATGAAGAATAGAGCCTGGTAGTCAAGGAAGAGTGAAGAGAAGGGGAGGGGGTGGTAGCGGAGTAGTGAGGGGCAGGTATTGAAGTGTGCCTGCTGCACAAAGTCTGCGTTTTCTGACCTAAGGAGAGAAAACCCAGCGCTGTCAATGGCACTGTGAGCAGTGACCTATAGCAGGAGACAAGTCACTCTGGCCCATCAGCCTCTACTCCACCCTACTGCTCTTGGAGTCTGCAGCCCGGCCCAGGATGTAGGCAGCGAGGCAGCTCTTTGAACTAGGCTAGGGACCAGGTCCCTCCTCCAAATGCGACGGACACAGAAGAGGGGCTGAACTCTCTGTTTATCCGCTCCCAGGCAAGCCCGAGCCGCGCAGCCACGGCCGCGGGAGCTGTCCGCGGTGCTGAACCATTTTCTTGGGCTCAAGACCCGTGACTCTCATCGCGTCGCCAGCTTAGGCAAAGGGCTCAGTGCGACCCGGGGAGCGCGAGCCCCCGAAGGTCTGCGGCTAGTTCCAAGCGCTACAATTAAAATCCCTGACAGAACTACCTATGCGACTCTCTTAACCCAAGCCAGGATTCAAGGCAGGATCCGGCTCTTAAGAACGAGTCCCTCATCTCTCCCCTACATCCCCGTAGATATCTCAATCCCCCACCCCATTTCCTGCCCTGCGCCTTCCTTACGGAAACCGCACCAGGTCCTCCAGAGAGCCAGACAGTTCACGCTTCTCATCTCCCTAGTTTACTGCACTCTCCTCCGGAGCGGGACTCTCTCAGGACGCAGCAAGCTCCCACAACAGAGATTCTCCCCTGACCCTCTGGCCCAGGTTTCTGGCCCCTTCTTCCTTTTCTGTTTCTACTATCCTTTTCCTATTTCTCAAAGCACGGAGTTGGGAGGTGCGAGCCCCGCCCCTATTTTCCCTACAAGGGCACGCTGTTGTGGGGGCGGGGCGAAGGGGAGGTGCTCCCAGCCCCTCTCAAAAGCCGCGAGTCCACTGGGAACTCGAATCTTTTCAGCTCCACGGAGAAGCCTGCACCACCGTCTGGGTGGAGGACCTCCAGGGACAGCCAGGATTCTACCCCTCTTTCTCCGGAGAGCTTTCCCATCCATCAAGCCCCAGTCACCAGGTAGGACTGCACTTGGGTCTGGCTTGTGGGGACTGTGAGGGCTCCAAATAGACTGGAAGGCATTTAAATAACCTATGCACATCTAACCACCCCAAGATTTCATTTTACAGAGGTGGGGGTGACAGCACTTTAAATTTTGTTGATTATTTATTGTGGCCAGTCATTCTTAAGGGAATATTTGAGTAATTGAGGTGTGTGTGTGTGTTGGGGGGCGGGGGGACGGTTGGCATAGGAGGGGACGGAAAGAGAAAGGGAGGTGACAGACTCTGATTATCTTTGGACAGGTGGCTATGGCCTCATTGCCGACTCAGGGTCCAGCGGCCCCTGACTTATTTTCTGGGCTGCTGCCTGCGGCTTCAAGTCCGGTCAACCAGAGCTCAGAGGCGGTGGTGGGCAATGGGTCGGCGGCTGGTCCAGGCGCCCAGGCCATCACGCCGTTCCAGAGCCTGCAGCTGGTGCATCAGCTGAAGGGGCTGATTGTGCTGCTCTACAGTGTCGTGGTGGTCGTGGGGCTTGTGGGCAACTGCCTGCTGGTGCTGGTGATCGCACGGGTGCGTCGGCTGCACAACGTGACCAACTTTCTCATCGGTAACCTGGCCCTGTCCGACGTGCTCATGTGCGCCGCCTGCGTCCCTCTCACGCTGGCCTACGCATTCGAGCCACGCGGCTGGGTGTTCGGCGGCGGCCTGTGTCACCTGGTCTTCTTCTTGCAGCCGGTCACCGTCTACGTGTCGGTGTTCACGCTCACCACCATCGCGGTGGACCGCTACGTCGTGCTGGTGCACCCGCTGCGCCGGCGCATCTCGTTGCGCTTCAGCGCCTACGCGGTGCTGGCCATCTGGGCGCTGTCCGCGGTGCTAGCACTGCCGGCCGCCCTGCACACCTACCACGTGGAGCTCAAGCCGCACCGCGTGCGCCTCTGCGAGGAGTTCTGGGGGTCCCAGGAGCGCCAGCGTCAGCTCTACGCTTGGGGGCTGCTGCTTTTCACCTACCTGCTCCCTCTGCTGGTCATCCTCCTGTCTTACGTCCGGGTGTCGGTGAATCTCCGGAACCGCGTGGTTCCGGGCTGCGTGACCCAGAGCCAGGCCGACTGGGACCGCGCGCGACGCCGCCGCACCTTCTGCCTGCTGGTGGTGGTTGTGGTGGTGTTCGCCGTCTGCTGGCTGCCGCTGCACGTCTTCAACCTGCTGCGGGACCTCGACCCGCACGCCATAAACCCCTACGCCTTCGGCTTAGTGCAGCTGCTCTGCCACTGGCTCGCCATGAGCTCCGCCTGCTACAACCCCTTCATCTACGCCTGGTTGCACGACAGCTTCCGCGAGGAGCTCCGTAAACTGTTGCTGGCCTGGCCCCGCAAGATTGCTCCGCACGGCCAGAGCATGACAGTCAGCGTGGTGATCTGATGCCACTGTGCCAGGCCTTGGGGAATTCCGGTCCACTGGTCTCCGGAGGGTGCCCACCCGGAGGCCAGACTGGAGAGATTATTCCAGAGCTAGGCTAATACTAAACTAATATGGCTCCAAACTGCCAGCCCACCCCTCTCGTCCCTCTGTCTTACTTGTCTTTGTGTCACTGTGAAATGTTACGTAGGCTTTGATGAGAGACTCATGCTTTGCATGGAGGAGGCCAGGGAGAACAAAAGAGGTTTTACTGTTTGCTCCTTTTACCACTGAAGGCCAGACAAAGCTCTTTCCCCTGGTTCAGATAATATTTCAGAAACGTGACTGTTTTCCTTGCTTTCTCTTCTGCTTGTTCCATGGGGAGTGAAGGAGCAATAAGCATGGGGTTTAAAATGGGGGTTGGGGTTGGTAAAGCTTTTCAGGTTGCCTTTTAAAAAGGACTCACCTGAGGTATAATACAGGATAGTGCTTAGTTCATTCAAACCCTTTACCTTCTAGGATTCCAGGGAAACATATATTACAAATCTGTATCTAGAATTTCAGCATTTCCTGAACAAGAGCTTTATATGCCAAAGGGATTTTCACTTTAAATCCACTTGCATTTATAGCACAAAATACTTACAAATCACCTTCAAGAGGTTTTGCTATTGTTTTCTCTCTTCCTTATCCCCCAATTGCTGTTTGAAAATGATGAGATAAATTAGTTGATGAAGAGATAGATAACATAGGAGTAAAGTGGCAAAGTTTCACCCAAGGGGAAATATAACTGCACAGGACAGACTATCTGTGTGTATGTTTGTGTATATACACAACTAGTGTTTGCCACAAGGCAAGCACTCAAATATTTGGTTTTCTGAATGCTCAATGTAAACTGTGAGCTGTAACACACTCTTGTATTCTCTAATTGATCTTGCAACAAATCAACAGCTGTGAACTGACTGCTCAGCACCTGCTCTGTGGTGACACACTTGAAGCACGATCAACTCAGAACACAAGGACTAGGAGAAGCTTACTGAAAGCCAAAACAGAAAAATAAACTGCTGCCTACAGGATGTACAGATCAAATATGTAATTCCTTCCAGGGTTAAGGGAATAGGGAAAGACTGTTGGGCCATGCTGCTGCTGCTAAGTCGCTTCAGTCTTGTCCGATTCTGTGCGACCCCATGGACTGCAGCCTACCAGGCTTCTCTGTCCATGGGATTCTCCAGGCAAGAACACTGGAGTGGGCTGCCATTTCCTTCTCCACTGGGCCATGATACCAGGCTGCTAATTCTTACCTTAACATCCCAAGAGTTCTTTAAATGAGGACAAGTGCCCTGGGACAAGAGTTTCCACATTGATGTTAGAAAAGTGATCATGGCAGTGAAGGCAGGAGTCTTGGGAAATGATTCATGATATGCAGCTGTCGGATTAACCCTTGCAGTGTATGGGGCATAGACTGGTGTCTGCAGCCATTCAGTTACCAACCAGAAGATGCCAGTACTATCCCAGCTCACTAAACAGCAGAATCAGTGTTTTCCCACCTCTCCCCTTCTCTTAGTCTCAGTGAACTCATTCACTCAGTAAAGTGTGCCCTTAAAGGAAGGGAAAGAGGAGGTGTTGGGGATGACAAAAATTAAATCCTATTACTCTGATGTCGTAGCCACAATGGAGAGTGGTTCCATTCACAGTTGGGTTAGTTAGCAATATGAATCTTTTAAAATCAAATTAACTTTTATTTTAAATTAATTTTATTGGCATATAGTTGCTTTACAAGTAATGTGCATCTTTAGTATCTATCTATGGATAGATATAGATATCTAGATATCTATATGTATATATCTATATAGATATCTATATATATATATAGACATCTATATGTATATATCTATATAGATATCTATATATATAGACATCTATATGTATATGTCTATATAGATACCTATATATATAGACATCTATATGTATATATCTATATAGGTATCTATATATATATAGACATTACTGAAGCGACTTAGCAGCATATATATATATACTTTTCACAGCATGGGAAATGGCAGGAAAAAGCTGGAGAAAGAAAAAGGCAGGTGAACTTGGGACATACCACTCGCCTTTGATAATGGCACTCAATCTAACTTTCAGCTCCATCTTTGGATGTGGAGAACAAAGAGCCTGTGCTCTAGCAATGTGACCCACACACAGCATTAGGTCACCCCTCCCCCACCCCAAATGAGCTCCTCTCCCAGCATCCCAGGGACTGGTTCCTGTGTTTCCAGCCGCTCTACTGTTTGGAAGACTCAAGATAAGACATTTCCTGTTTCCTCAGATCATACTTTGGATTGGTATGTGTGGAGAGTGAAAAGACTGGGGAAAAGGGTGGAATTAAGGAGGAATTCAGTTAATTGTGGTCTCGTCTTTGGAGGGTTTGAGTCACTGGTTTCAGCCCTGACTGCTCCTAGAATTACCAGGGGAATTTTCAAAAACTATCAGTGCCTAGGCCATGCTACTGCTGCTGCTAAGTCACTTCAGTCGTGTCCGACTCTGTGTGACCCCATAGACAGCAGCCCACCAGGCTCCCTCGTCTCTGGGATTCTCCAGGCAAGAACACTGGAGTGGGTTGCCATTTCCTACTCCAATGCATGAAAGTGAAAAGTGAAAGGGAAGTCGCTCAGTCATGTCTGACTCTTCGCAACCCTATGGACTGCAGCCCACCAGGCTCCTCCGTCCATGGGATTTTCCAGGCAAGAGTACTGGAGTGGGATGCCATCATCTTCTTCAGCCTAGGCTGTATCCCCAGCCAATTGATTAGAGATGGAGATTGGGCACCAGCATTTTTTCAAAGCGTTTCAGGTGACTTTAACACATAACAAAGGTTAAACACCTTAAGAATGATCCTATTTCTAATGAATCTCAGAAACATCCGAATTAAGCTTTGGGAATATGCTATTAGCCTGTAGACAATACTTGATGGATCACATAGAGGTAAATCTTATAATCAGAATATGTAGGTATCCATTCACCAGTTTCCTTACACATCTGTGTGTAAGGCTCTGTATGAGTCCAGTCAGTTGTTTTGTTTAAGTATTGTTATTCAACTTTAGGTTGATGGCATTATAAAGTTATACACCATGAATTATTCTTAGTTGCTGCCATGTTTAAAAATTTGAAATATTCCTGGATAGTTTAAGTCAACTGTGAGAGAACAGTATCCTCATTAATTACTAGAAAAGCTCTCTCCAGTTTATACTGTGCCTGCAACTTCAGTTAAATTTTTTTAACATGTATGTGGACTTTATGGAGAGCCTAAAGAGGTTGAAGAATCACTGTGTTTATAGACATCTTTACAAATTATGCATATTGGCAACTGAACAGCACCTAATTAATTTTTGCCCCTTCTGAAGTGTACTTGAGACTTGTTTGACTACAAAACAAACTGACCAAACACATCTCTCAGAAATGAGTCCTGGAGAAATCCAATAGGGCTGAGGTAGAACTTTTAATTTGATGTAGTAGTTAATTTTAGTTAATACCAAGTATCCAGTCCTTTTCCTGCAAGGAGTGGTAAAGCTGGGAATGGGGCCAGTCTGCTACTTGGCACCAGTCCTTTCTGAGACTGATGGGAGGTTCTGTAATCCTCTTTGTAAGCATTGTCACCAAGTCTTATTTTTGGCAGCCAACCAATAGATTTATCTCACTAAATTGGCTGGGGAGTGTTTCAATATGTGTTGGCCACAGTTACCCAAAAATAGCAGTTGTAAGAGATGCTAAAGTAACTATTCGAGTTGATGTAACCTTCCTGAATTTTCAGTCTGTCTGTCTGCTGATAGGTGTTGAGTTCCCAGTTTATTTTCTCAGATTGGTTAGTTCACCACCTCTGTCCTGTGGCTTGTATTCCTGAACATCTAGTAGTCTTGCAAACATAAGGTATGGAGCTGATGCCAAAAGTGTGGCTAGATCTGGAGTGAACCCAGGGTCCATCCTACAGATGAGAGGTTAAGAGCACATTTACTCTCCAAGGTAAGTCCCTAATTGATTTCTCTTCATTAGCTGATGTCTTTGTTACATGCATAAAATGCATCTGTGGCTGACTCACCATGTGAAGCTCTTCAGGCTAGGGCTTGTACTATCTTTCATACATTGTAGGTACTCAGTTCAGTTCATTTCAGTCGCTCAGTCGTGTCCGACTCTTTGCGACCCCATGAATCACAGCATGGCAGGCCTCCCTGTCCATCACCAACTCCCAGAATTCACTCAAACTCATGTCCATCAAGTCGCTGATGCCACCCAGCCATCTCATCCTCTGTCATCCTCTTCTCCTCCTGCCTCCAATCCCTCCCAGCATCAGGGTCTTTTCAAATGAGTCAACTCTTCACATGAGGTGACCAAAGTATTGGAGTTTCAGCTTCAGCATCAGTCCTTCCAATGAACACCCAGGACTGATGTCCTTTAGGATGGACTGGTTGGTTCTCCTTGCAATCCAAGGGACTCTCAAGAGTCTTCTCCAACACCACAGTTCAAAAGCATCAGTTCTTCCGCACTCAGCTTTCTTAACAGTCCAACTCTCACATCCATACATGACCACTGGAAAAACCATAGCCTTGACTAGATGCACTTTTGTTGGCAAGGTAATATCTCTGCTTTTTAATATGCTGTCTAGCATATTATATATTATGTTATATATTATATGTTACATATTATGTTATGACCAACCAATCATAACTTCCCTTCCAAGGAGTAAGCGCCTTTTAATTTCATGGCTGCAATCACCATCTGCAGTGATTTTGGAGCCCCCCCCCAAATAAAGTCTGACACTGTTTCCACTGTTTCCCCATCTATTTCCCATGAAGTGATAGGACCAGATGCCATGATCTTTGTTTTCTCAACATTGAGCTTTAAGCCAACTTTTTCACTCTCCTCTTTCACTTTCATCAAGAGGCTTTTTAGTTCCTCTTCACTTTCTGCCATAAGGGTGGTATCATCTGCATATCTGAGGTTATTGAGATTTCTCCTGGCAATCTTGATTCCAGCTTGTGCTTCTTCCAGCCCAGCTTTTCTCATGATGTACTCTGCATAGAAGTTAAAGAATCAGGGTGACAATACACAACCTTGACATACTCCTTTTCTTATTTGGAACCAGTCTGTTGTTCCATGTCCAGTTCTAACTGTTGCTTCCTGATCTGCATGTAGGTTTCTCAAGAGGCAGGCCAGGTGGTCTGGTATTCCCATCTCTTTCAGAATTTTCCACAGTTTATTGTGATCCACACAGTCAAAGGCTTTGGCATAGTCAATAAAGCAGAAATAGATGTTTTTCTGGAACTCTCTTGCTTTTTCCATGATCCAGCGGATGTTGGCAATTTGGTCTCTGGTTCCTCTGCCTTTTCTAAAACCAGCTTGAACATCTGGAAGTTCACAGTTCACATATTGCTGAAGCCTGGCTTGGAGAATTTTGACCATTACTTTACTAGCGTGTGAGATGAGTGCAATTGTTTGGTATTTGAACATTCTTTGGCGTTGCCTTTCTTTGGGATTGGAATGAAAACTGACCTTTTCCAGTCCTGTGGCCACTGCTGAGTTTTCCAAATTTGCTGGCATATTGAGTACAGCACTTTCACAGCATCATCTTTCAGGATTTGAAATAACTCATTAAATCAGTAGAACAGTCTCGAGCCATGGGATTAATAAACCAAGCCAGTTACACACACAGTCTAACTGTACACAATCTCAGAATGGCCAGGATCAAATCAAGGATATATCATACCAAAGAGAACATGCTACTCAATCTAGACTTGTCAATTTCAGGAAGTTCCAGGAATGAGCTGTTCATTTGGGACCTTCTATGACCCCCTGGCCCTAACCTCAGTAATGATAGCATTTCATTACATGGCACCAAGTTTTGTGTTCTCCAAGATTGCGTGTATCTAAATCCTTCTATATCATCACAAAGCTTAATCATTATTTAAATGATAGAATTTAATTATTCCCACATATAACTTGAGAAATATAAAAACATTCAACACATGGGTCTATAAACAAAATTTAATCTTCTATTTTCAAAACCATTCATGACAGCATCATAAACAGAATTTTTTGTACATCTGAAATAAGACTTAAAAGTAGATTTATGCACACCTTACCAGGGATTTTTTTTTTTTTTTTTTTTTTTTGGCAAAGTGAGATAAGCTAGTATGTAAAAGATGTTGAAAATGTGAAATATTTATTTGGATAGATGAGAGTTGCAATCTTGATGTGTTAAAAGACTGTACATTCCTAGTCAGCCTTTGGAAGTAGAAAATCTTATTTTGAATATTGAATGTGTACACTGTAGCAGGTTTTGAATTGTTCTCCTCTGGTTTCCAAGTCAATTCCTCTTCATTTCCGACTATTTCTGTGTTCTGCCTTTTCCCCCCTTCTACATCTCCATATTATCTATGAATACCTTTGATCTGATGCTCCTTCCAGCCCAGTGAAGGGGAAGTGATGGGATTCAAGCTTCCATCTTGTTGAGGAGATCAGATCAGATCAGATCAGTCGCTCAGTCGTGTCTGACTCTTTGCAACTCCATCAATCGCAGCACGCCAGGCCTCCCTGTCCATCACCAACTCCCGGAGTTCACTCAGACTCAAGTCCATCGAGTCAGTGATGCCATCCAGCCATCTCATCCTCTGTCGTCCCCTTCTCCTCCTGCCCCCAATCCCTCCCAGCATCAGAGTCTTTTCCAACAAGTCAACTCTTCGCATGAGGTGGCCAGAGTACTGGAGTTTCAGCTTTAGCATCATTCCTTCCAAAGAAATACCAGGGCTGATCTCCTTCAGAATGGACTGGTTGGATCTCCTTGCAGTCCAAGGGACTCTCAAGAGTCTTCTCCAACACCAGGAGACACCCTGGCTAATCCCCTTGCGGAGAGCAGGCTGCAACCAATGAGTCAGGGGCAGCTGCCTGTTGAGTTTCCTGCCCACTCTGGGTCTTGGCCCTCATATGATTAAGTTTCACAGGCAAGTACCAGGCAGAGGCAGATAACAGGAGCTTGCACAGAATCTCCGCAAGATCCTTGACATGACAAATTTCATGGGGAGCTCTCCAGAGGGGTCTAACAGTGAAAGGTCAAATGTATTTCATTTTGATGTTTGGGGCTGTAGTGAGAAAACCTGAGCTAGAAAAAGCAAAGGACAGTCTCTTCCTCAAACCTTTCCTGCCTTCCTCCCTTGGCTCTCAAAAAAATCCTCTTCTTGACTTGCTGATGACTAAATATCCTGGTCCCAGAACTCATCTCCTTCTGGAGTGACATTTAATGAGGTATGGAAAGTTACACCTTTTCCTCCCACCACACATACTCAGTTATCGCCAAGAAATGAAAGAAGTCTTTTGAGCTAGGAAACTGAAATAAAAACGTCAGGCCTGAGCTCTGGGTTAGAAGTCAGGTGCTGGGTTTCTTCCCTAGCCCAGAACGGCACCTTTGGGTCTCCGTCCCAGGAGGCTGGCCCAGTCACCTGGGTGGGAGGTGCAGTGCTGTAGCATAACCCAGGGCGGTCAGATCCATGGCCTGGCCACTCTGGTTGTGCCACAGGCAGCTTCCTGGTGAAGCCAGTCCTTCTGAGGCTGCTGCCCATTGCAGGGCAAATGTTGGGGGGGGGCACAGTGACCTCTTAATTATTATTAATACAAAGGAGACCAAAGGGCAGTAGCAGGTGAAAAAGTGGAGTGTTTGTGAGTGTCTTCAATGGCCGTAACTATTTCTTTATGACAAGCCTGTATTTATACCCGTATCTTTTTACCCGTCTCCTCCAGCAAATCCTGTCCCCCTTTCCTTTTCTGTGATACAATTACAGTGCTTGTGGGCATTTCTGCAGAAAACATTATAGTCTGGGAGAAGGGTTCTTGTGGAGGCTTAGAGTGAGACTAATAATAAGCATCTGGTTATGCACCAAATGCCCTAGCGGGAACACACTGTGCTCCTGCTTGACCTGGCTCCATCAAGGCACCCACGGGCCTGTCACTTGGCTCAGCAAGCATACAGCAAAAGTGCCAGACATCTGAGTGGAGGAGGAGCATGCCGGGCCTGGAGGAAGGCCACCGTGGGGCCCAGGAGTCAGGTATGGGGACGAGTTAAAGGAAGGTTGGACCCTACCCGCATACGTCTAGAGTCACCGCTAGTGCGGGGCTCCCGGCGAGCCACTCCTGTGCCCACGCGGGTGCCATGACATTGGCCTATGTCTTGCAGTGTGTCCTCTCAGAATCCAGTGCCTTCCTCTTGACCTCGAGGTCCTCCGGCAGCCCGGCCACGGCTGTGTTCAGCTTGCTGTCCTCACTTGGGTCTCTGAAGTTGATGGCATTCCTGCTGCACAGCCGTGGGGACTGGTGGCGCTACTGACCTCGTCCTGGGCAAGAGTGCCAAGCCTGCACCTATGGCACGTCGTGGTCGACTTTGACCTTGCCCCTGTGTCACCTCTGGCGAAGGCCTGCGTGGTCTTCCCAGGCCCTCTCTGAGCGTGGCCGGGCCCCCAGGCGGAGCGCTGGAGCACGGATGTCGGAACCGTTAGCTGCTCCTCTCTCCAGCCCGGGACCTCTTCGGCCCCTTCTCCCAGCCCCTGTGTGTATTTCACCTGCTCCAGCAGTCCCATCCCCAGAGCTCTTTCATGTCCTGCAACAGCTCTGCCCCTAGCACAGCTGTCATCTGTGCCTCCCACCCCCACAATGCTCGCCAGTCTTGCTTTCAGCCTCCGTCCTTTGCCTCTCTCCCTCACCTTCTACTCCCCGGACCCAAGGGAGGCCAGCAGCCATATCCGGGATCTCAGTCATCTTCCCTTGCCCTTTCACCAGCCCCACCTGGGCCCTGTATGGAGGCAGGCGAGCCATGTAGGTAGGTATCAGGCAGGCGGGACCAGGAGCACCCGCGGTTCTCCGAGAGACCCTGGCATAGGAGATGCTTGGAGAAGATGGACTCAGGTCAGCGGGGAGCTTCTCCTGCCCTGGGAAGCTGTAGATCCAGCCCTGGCACGGAGGAGCCAAGCTCTGGAGTTCCTCTCCGTGGCAGGTCCTGTCGCCTTTCTCTTAAGCGATCCACACTTAGATACTTAGGCGTCCTTGGAACGCTCTGAAAACAAAGTCTGGTTTCCAAGCAGGAAATCAGGAGCTCCGGGATGTTTGAGCTCTTGCCTGAGCGCAAGTAGGTGGGCATCCCGCCTCCACGGCTTGGGGGTGGGGTAAAGGAGAAGGGGCTTCTTGGAGCGTGATGGGCCCCCTGTCCTGTTTCTGGCCTGACTGCGGCCACCTGTCATTTGCCTATTTCCTGAGCATTCTATCTGAAAGGAAAGGAACACGAAGCCACTTATTCTGTGTATGTTGGTGGAGACTTAAGCCTTCCGACTCCCTGTGGGGATTGATCGGAACTGAGGGGCGGAAAAGGAAGAAACCGGTTTCGCAGATTTGGGGGAGGAGTCGGACTCGCACCTCCTCTCCCTGGAGCGGCGAGTTCGCCGTGCTTTGCTGGGTGCGCAGACCCCGCGGCGCCCCCGCTAGGCCCACAGGTGCTGGGGAGACGAGGTTTCTGCACCCTGGCAAACACACACTTCCCGGTTCCGGCAGAAGAGTGGAAGTAAACTGGTGGAACAAAAGCAAAAGCCATCTACTGACCCACTCCGGGCAATTATTGATGTAAAGCGATACCTCCTGCCCAAAACAGGACCTCCAGGATTGAGAATTTTGAAAAAAATCACAAAATCCGCAAACCTTTTTCTTAAAAACCTCATAGATGAAAATTCCCACCCATTATTCTTGGGGGAGTTAACAGTTTGTGCTTTTCTTGCCAGATCCTACCAGGAGCATCTACAAGCTTATATGCATAGTTTATATTTTGCAAAAATGAAATGAAACTGTACAAACTCTGTAATTTACTCCCCTGCCAAAATTATAATCAAGACTATTAATGGAGTATGATCTGTAAACGTGCTGAATTGCTGTACACTTGAAGCTAATATAATATTGTAAATTAACTATACCTCAATAACATAATTATACCGAGAATAGCCTTCCATGTTGGGACATAGGTGTGGACCTCATTCTAGATTGGCTGACTGAAGAGGAGTCTATGGTCTGGAGGTACCACTGTTCAGTGATTGTTTGCCCAGTGAGTGATACTTGTTGAAGAGATAGTTCTGAGGCTTAGAAGGGTTCTCAGAGCCCAGCAGGACATGCAGAGCAGTTTCAGTTCATTGTAATCACAGATGCTGAAACGATGCCTCTTGTTCCCAGGGAGGATAAGGTCCTCTGTGGAGCCTTCCCAGAGACTGCTACCATCTGGGTTGGTTGAGGCTCTTTCTCCTTGTTCCCAGATCTTGCATAGCACCAGATTGTGACTGGTACCACCCCAACTTTTCCCCAGCAAACAGTGGCTGGTGTTTATAATCACAACCCAGGGTGGAATCCTCCACTTGGCCTTGAATCCACAAAGGTCAAAAGTCCATGGGGGAGTAAAGTATTGAAATGTTATTGTTGTTCAGTTGCTAATTTGTGTCTGACTCTTTGCGACCCCATGGACTGCAGCATTCCAGGCTCCCCCATCATTTAATATCTCCTGGAGTTTGCTCAGATTCATGTCCACTGAGTCAGTGATGCTATCTAATCATCTTATCCTCTGCTGCCCTCTTCTTCTTTTGCCTTCAGTCTTTCCCAGGATTAGAGTCTTTTCCAATTAATCAGCTCTTCGCATCATGGCCAAAGTGTTGGAGCTCCAGTTTCAGCATCAGTCTTTCCAATGAATATTCAGAGTTGATTTCCTGTAGGATTGAATGGTTTGATCTCCTAGCAGTTCAAAGGACTCTCAAGAATCTCCTTCAGTACCATAGTTAGAAAGTACCATAGTTAGAAAGCATCAGTTCTTCAGTGTACAGCCTTCTTTATGGTCCAACTCTTACATCCATACATAACTACTGGAAAAACCACAGTTTTTACTATATGGACCTTTGTAAAGTATTGAATATTTGACCTTATTTGACCACAGGTGGGGATTTCAGTCAGGATGTTGACACTGTAGGAGGGTTTATTGATAAAGGAGCTAATTACAAGGGTGAGGTATAGGGAAGCATGAGGAACGGTAGATGGTAGAAGAGGATTCTGTGGACAGGAGGGGTGGGAGGGGTTGCTGGAACTCCAAGAGGCAGAGTCATTGAGAGACCACCAGTAGAGAAGCAGTGTCCTCAGTGGAAGACTAGAGTCAGCCCCAGGTGTCTCACAGATTGGGAGCCAGGGGAAAAGCGAGTTCCCAAGAAACTAGAATGCTCCCTACACATGTCTGAATGTCACCAAAGTGATGCATAAGTAGACGCTGTAAGGCATAGTTCAGGCCGAGGCAGAAAAGAAGGAGAGATGACCTCAATGGAGACAGGTTACCTTTATTCAGCCAAGGAAGGGCGACAGTCAGCCTAACCACCAGGCTGAGTGCGAGAGGGATCAGGGAGGCTTCGTATTTAAAAGGAGGTTTGGGGAAGTGATAAGGGAAATGTTAGTCAGGCAGGACTTTGGGGTAATCTTTAGTTGAGATGGCATTTGTAGTTGAACAGGGGTTGGGAGGTTTTGGGCAGGGGGTTATAAGTCCCCTGGGCACGGGTGATAAGTCCCAGGCAGATGTAGTGGGTGGGAGGTTTCTGGGCAGGGGGCGATAAGTCCCAGGTAGATGTAGTGGGTGGGAGGTTTCTGGGCAGGGGGCGATAAGTCCCAGGCAGATGTAGTGGGTGGGAGGTTTCTGGGCAGGGGGCGATAAGTCCCAGGCAGATGTAGTGGGTGGGAGGTTTCTGGGCAGGGGGCGATAAGTCCCAGGCAGATGTAGTGGGTGGGAGGTTTCTGGGCAGGGGGCGATAAGTCCCAGGCAGATGTAGTGGGTGGGAGGTTTCTGGGCAGGGGGCGATAAGTCCCAGGCAGATGTAGTGGGTGGGAGGTTTCTGGGCAGGGGGCGATAAGTCCCAGGCAGATGTAGTGGGTGGGAGGTTTCTGGGCAGGGGGCGATAAGTCCCAGGCAGATGTAGTGGGTGGGAGGTTTCTGGGCAGGGGGCGATAAGTCCCAGGCAGATGTAGTGGGTGGGAGGTTTCTGGGCAGGGGGCGATAAGTCCCAGGCAGATGTAGTGGGTGGGAGGTTTCTGGGCAGGGGGCGATAAGTCCCAGGCAGATGCAACCTGCTGGGAACCTCAGGGCGGGACTTAAAGTTCAATTTTGCTTTCCCTTAAGTTAGATGATTCAGCAAGGGCCCTTGAGACCGCTGTTTTCTTTTCTAGGCCCAAGGACTCCTTCAGAAACCATGCGCATTTGGCAGAGGAGCCATTCCCAAATGGCCTTGATGATCAAAGAAGACTTCGTGAATGAAGTTACATTTGAGCCAGATTTTGCAAGAAGCGTAGGATCATAAGCAGTGCAGAGAGTGATGCTGGGAAAGCTTGTTATGGGCCAGAAAGAGTGGTAGCAAAGCAAAAATGGTGATGAAAGGGGGTAGAGCAATCCCTTTTATGGCTCATTGACCAGAAATGGGTGACATACCTTTATCTGCAAAGGAGTCTGGGGAAGAAACCCTTTTCTATCTTTTATAATGGAAGATTCACAATGACTATTGGCTTATCAAGCCCACAGTGACTGTCTGAGTCCAGGGGTCAGCATCTCCTTAGGTCTTATTCCATATTCAGGGAAAAGATGAAATGACACACATCATTTATCGGGTTCTGGAAAGCAGCAAACTGCAGCTTGGGGAGTATCTGCTTACTGAAGGTCTACCACAAGCCTGCTGGTGTTGTGATTCATCCTTTACTAGTCACCAGCTACATCTCAGTGTATCACTGAAGTTTATATATTTTTTTTTAACAAATGCTCATAGAGTATTCATAAAGCTTGGAGATTTGGAGGACATGAATATAGATGAAAAATAATGTAAAGATACTTGATATTAAAGGTTTCACTTTCAAGATAGCTCTAAGTTTTTTTTTTTTTCTTAAAGCTGTCAATTTTTTCAGATGATGACAGTAGGGAGAGAGAGTTACTGCTTTGTCTCAAACTTCTGGCTATTTTAAGGCAGTTCTACCAGCTTGGGTTTCCTGATCTGCCTCTTAGGTGGGGACCCTAGGCAGCTATTGGCATTTACTGCTGTGCATCTAGATAGCCTTCCCTGAGGGCTGGGACTACTGGGTCTGTCTGCTGTGTGTGCTCCTTGCAGCTTAGGGTGTCAGAACCTCGAGTCCTCTGGAAAGAAACCTCCAAAGTCAATACCCATCCTTATGGAGGCATAGTCACGCTGGGTGTGGACTTAAAAAATATTCACAACCTGAAAGCTGAGAAATATGTTTTATTCAATGGGAATTTTTAGGACTTCAAGCTTAGGAGGCAGCATCTCAAGTAACCCTGAAAGAACTGATCTGAGGAGGTGAGGGGAGGAACCAGGTTATACAGAAGTCTTACAACAAAGGGCAGATGGTCTGAACATCAAAAAATTACAGTTAAAGAAAACCAGATACTCCAAGTTGAGGAATTTAGTTCTTTTCTATGTATGCGAAAATGCAAGATTCTGGGCTTACTGAAATCATTCCTTCGATATGCACCTCATCTACCTGGAGCCAGTATCTTATATTTTCACATCCTGAGTTTCCTCAGGGTTCACCAGCTCACCATCCCTGGTGGCTGCAATTGCTGATGACTGTGACATCCTTTGTTTATTGATGTGGCAGGAAAGGCTCTATTTTTCAGTGGATCATGCTAGAACCTCACCAGGCCCAGAATTTTGTGGCTAAGTCCGCAGCGGAGCAGACCATGGAGGGTGTGTGTATTTCAGAAATCACAGTTCTATGAATTCTCTTGAACTCTTGGAACACAGTATCACCAACTGAGCAGCTTAAACAACAGACATTTACTGTCTCATGGACTTCCCAGGTGGTGCAGTGGTAAAGAATCTGCCTGCCAATGTGGGAGATGCAAGATTTGATCCCTGGGTTGGGAAGATCGCCTGGAGAAGGAAATGGCTACCAACTTCAGTATTCTTGCTTCAGAATCCCATGGACAGAGGAGCCTGGCCGGCTATAGTCCACGGGCCCCAAAGAGTCAGACATGACTTAGTGACTGAGCATGCACTTGAGAAGTTTTCTCACAGTTCTGGAGGTTGGCAGTCTGCAATCAAGGTGTCAGTGGGGTTGGGTCCTTCTGAGGGTTACAAGGCAGAATCTGTTCTGTGCTTTTTTTTCCAGATCCACTGGAAAAGACTCTGATGCTGGAAAAGATTGAAGCACAGGGAAGCCTGCTGTGCCTCAGTCCATGGGGTCCCTAAGAGCTGGACACGACTGAGTGACTGAACAGCAACAGCAACAAATGGGAGCTCCGTGGGGGCAGAGGTCAGAGCTGCTTTACTCAGCAGCATATCAGAGTCTGGCCCCTCGCCAGCATGGCTGAGAATGGTTTTCTCTAACCTGCACCCCTGTGCCTGGAAGTAAGTCCAGCAGGTCTTATCCTCATTTGTGAAAAGGGCAAGGGAACTGACTTACTTTGTCCCATCACAAGGAGTGGGGAGCCTAGGGTTCAGATCCGGATTCCCTGCTTCCAAGTCAGGGCATGCTTTCCTTAGGGTTTAGAAGGTCTGGTGGGGGATCACTCCTTCCTTGGCCTCTGCCTTCAGCCAGCACTTCTCAGAATCACTGCCCAGCCCTTAGAAAACAAAGGGATCTGGTCCTTACTTAAGACTTACTTCATCGGATCCTCTTGGGGTGGGATTGTATATTTAAAAATAGTGTCTGGGAATCAATTCAATGAAAGTGTTGCTATAGTAGATGTGTTAAAGAGAAAAAGTTTTGCTAGCAAACACATGACTCTGTGGTTGAACTGAAATTTATAGCCAATTAGCAGAGATCAGAGAGGACACTTCTCAAGTGCCTTGAATGTGTAAAGTACTGTCCTCTTTGATTATTTTTTTTAATACTTAAAAATATTTTGTCAAAAAACAAAAATATTTTGTTCATTCTGCATGGCATGTGGGATACTAGTTCCCTGTTCAGGGATGGAACCCATACCCCCTGTGCTGGCAGCTCAGAGTCTTAACCACTGGACCAGCAGGGAATTCCTTCCTTTGATTATTTTCTTCATCCAACATCTAGCAAGAAATGAGGACTCTACCAGGGTGAGGGTATCCCCACAGGGGCCACGTTCTCTCCAGGTCCGAAGGGGCATTTGGTGGGCCTGGGGAGGTGCCCAGAGTGGGCAATCAGGTCCTGCCGCCCTTGGTATGCCAAGCAGTGGGCATGGTGGCAGTCATTCCTTTCAAGAAATTCCCACTCTGTGCCAAGCTCACACATCTCCAGCATCCACTGGAGCCCTGCAAGGCTGGCGTTGCTCTCTCAGCTTTACAGATGAAGAAGCTAAAGCTCAGAGAAGTCATTTATCCAAAGTAGGTGAATGGCACCAGGATTGAATCCAGATCTATCTGGGTCCAAGCCCGTTCCTCTCACACTGTCTTACCCCATGCAAGTGACATGATAATGACAAATAGCAACAATAATAGTAATAATTATGACTACATTTTACGGAAAGTTGGCTACATGCCAGGTAGCCTAGAATTTTATAGTTTAATAGTAACACTGTGTATAGAAACTATGATGATCCCTACCTCCTAATGGAAGGAGCTACAAAGTGTTTGCAGTCTATGCACACTACATTTTATAGGTTGGAAAAGTAAGTCACAGGGAGACAAAGTGGCTTGTCCAATATCACATGACTTGTCAGTCACAAAGTTGAGACACACTCAGGCAGACTGCTCTAGAGCCTGGGTTCCTTCCTCACTAAATTGTGCTTTCTCTCAAGAAGCAGGGTTTCAGAATTGAAAGAGACACATGTACCCCAATGTTCACTGCAACACTGTTTGCAATAGTTAGGTCATGGAAGCAACCCAGATGTCCATTGGCAGACGAATGGATAAGGGAGTTGTGGTACATATACACAGTGGAATATTCAGTTCAGTTCAGTCACTCAGTTGTGTCCGACTCTTTGCGACCCCATGAATTATAGCACCCCAGGCCTCCCTGTCCATCACCAGCTCCCAGAGTTCACTCAAACTCATGTCCATCGAGTCGGTGATGCCATCCAGCCATCTCATCCTCTGTCATCCCCTTCTCCTTCTGCCCCTAGTCCCTCCCAGCATCAGAGTCTTTTCCAATGAGTCAACTCTGCATGAATATTCCTCAACTATAAAAAAGAACACATTTGAGTCAGTTCTAATGAGGTGGATGAAACTGGAGCTTATTATACAAAATGAAGTAAGTCAGAAAGAGAAACACCAATACAGTATATTAACACATACATATGGAATTTAGAAAGTCAGTTATGACGACACTATATGCAAGGCAGCAAAGGAGACACAGATGTAAAGAACAGACTTTGGACTCTGTGGGAGAAGGCAAGGGTGGGATGATTTGAGAGAAGAGCATTGAAACATGTATATTACCATATGTAAAATAGATGACCAGCGTAAGTTTGATGCGTGAAGCGGGGCACTCAAAGCGGGTGCTCTGGGTCAACCCAGAGGGATGGGGTGAGGAGGGAGGTGAGAGGGGAGATTCAGGATGGGGGACACATGTACACCTGTGGCTGATTCATGTATGGCAAAAACCACCACCATATTGTAAGTTATTAGCTTCCAATTAAAATAAATAAATTAAAAAAGAAGAGGAAGCAGGGTTTCCTGACACAGTAATAGGCTGAACATGCTCTCTCTGCCTCCATTGCTCTGTGTTTGTGGTATTCTATTTTTAAAATTTTGATTGGAACATAGTTGATTTACAGTATTTTGTTAGTTTCAGATAAACAGCAAAGTGAATCAGTCATACCCATACATATATCCACTCTTTTTAAGATTCTTTCCCCATATAGGTCATTACAGAGTTATTTTTTTTAAACAACAAAAAAAATTTTTAATTGTTTTTAACTGTGGGGGGTCTCCATTGCTGCCCGTGGACTTTCTCTAGTTGCAAGAAGAGTGGGAGGTACTCTTCATTGTGTGCAGGCTTCTCATCGTGGTGGCTTCTCTTGTTGTGGAGCACAGGCTCTAGGCACACGGGCTTCAGTAGTTGCAGCCCGAGGGCTCTGGAGCACAGGCTTGGTATTGTGGCCCGTGGGCATGGGCCATGTTGCTCTGTGGCATGTGGAATCTTCCCAGACCAAGGATCTAACCCATGTCCCCTGCAATGCAAGGCAGATTCTCAACAACAGGATCATCAGGGAAGCCCATTACAGAGTACTGAGTAGAGTTCCCTGTGCTATACAGTAAGCTCTTACTAGTACTTTTATACATAGTAGTATGTATGTATCAATATCAATCTTCCAATTTATCCTTCCCTCACTTTCTCCCTGAAAATCAAAAGTTGGTTTCCTACATCTATGACTCTGTTTTGTAAATAAGTTCATTTGTACCGTTGTTTTTAGATTCCACTGGAAGTGATATCACATGATATCTTTCTCTGTCTGATTTACTTCATTCAGTATGATAATCTCTGAAAGTGTATTTGCTCATTCGTGTCTGACTCTTTGCAACTCCATGGACTGTAGCCCAATAGGCTCCTCTGTCCAAGGGGATTCTCCAGGCAAGAAAACTGGAGTGGGTTGCCATGCCCTTCTCCAGGGGATCTTCTCAACCCAGGGGTTGAACGTGGGTCTCCTGCATTGTGGGCAGATTCTTTACCATCTGAGTGACCAGGGAAGCCCTGGTGATGATAATCTCTAGGTCCATTCATATTGCTGCAAGTGTGAGATATTCTTTGACATTCAGATAACTTGTTCTCCTGTTGTGCAGAGGCTGGCTTTTAGACAAAGTCCAAACCCACGGTGAGTCTTCCAAGCAAGCTCATGTCCTCTTTGGATGCTGACCAAATGAGGTCTGAAATCTTATCACTGGGTGGAATTCCCTTTTTCTCTCCCTCCCTCCCTTCCTTTCTCCTCCCCTGCCTGCAAACATTCATTGCCCATATCTTTGTTCTTTTGATGCTGGTGATTTGCCACTTGGATGCAAGCCTGGAGGATGCTTTGGCTGCTTGAATGAGGACCCTACTAAATACACAGGCACAAAAGCTATTTGCCAGGCCATTACTACTTGGACGCTCATTACAATAATCAAGAGGTAATGACACTCTGAGACTGTCGCTGAAGCCTGAATAGAAATCAGCCTGCCTGGATTAAGAGAGGAAGGATTGTGGCGAGAAAGTGTTTGTCCATTTCTCATGCTTATTGTTAAGGCAGTTTAGACCCGTGTCTTAATGAATCCATCCATTAAGGGTGATTTGGTTTTGAGTGCATTTAATACTCACAAAGCATACTCATCATCCATTCCCCTGGTTAGCACATCTGCTCAGAGAATAGTAGCTCTTTCAACCACAAACCAGATTCAGAGAACAGGCCAGGTCCCTGAGATCCACAGCTGATGAAAGAGACCCGAAGAGGGCAGGCATAGCCTTATACAACAAGGTGTGCATGTCTGCTAAGTCTCTTCAGTCGTGTCCAACTCTTTGGGGCCCTATGGACTGTAGCCTGCCAGGCTTCTCTGTGGGATTCTCCAGGCAAGAATACTGGAGTGGATTGCCATTTCCTTCTGCAGGTGATCTTCCCGACCCAGGGATCAAACCTGTGTCTCCTGCGTCTCCTGAATTGGCAGTCTGGTTCTTTACCACTAGCGCCTCCCAAGAAGGTATCTATATTTGATTGCAGTCTGTCATTCCTAGACAGTCCAAGAAACGCCCACATGACAGAACCCTGGCTACAGCTGTGCCAGCTATGACTTGGAAAAAAACTGAGGACTGTCCACTGACAGGTAGTGCTGCAAAATCAAACACTCTATTCCAGGGGGTGAGAGACCCTGAAACACACGTAGAATCCACGACCATTAGAAGGACCCCGAAGGCAGTATCTGGTTCGATCTCTGCACCTAACTCTTACGTGACTAAAGTTCAGAAAGGGTGTGGGGCTTTTCCTAGACCCCCACAGCCTGTGCTGGTGGCACAGTAGAGATACATTTCAGTGATTTTCTTGTGATTTTCTTTCAATTCTGTTAAAAAGTTTTTTTTTTCCCCCTGATTTTACAAATAATACAAAAATCTTATTGCTAAAACAAATACATAAATGTATAAGGAAGAAATGAAAAATATTAGTGATTTCTTGAGTTCTGCAAGCATGTCACTTAATTTATGCAGAATCAGACACATTAAGAATAAACTAGATGGCACTTCCCTGGTGGTCCAAAGGTTAAGACTCCATGCTCCCAATGCAGGGGGCTGTGTTTGATCCCTGGTCGGGGAACTAAGATCCCACATCCTGCAACGAGAGACCCCGAATGCCTGAACAAAGGCTCAGTGCAATAAAAAAATAAAGAAATAAAAATAGAATAAAGTAGCTAATGAGAATAGAATGACTGGCAGGCAATTGAATGACTGGCAGACAATTGAACAGCTAATATCCATTGATGAATGGGTTTTCTTTTTTTTATAGAATTTATTGAAAATACCTATCTACACACTCAGCTTTTACAATGACAGCAGATCAGATGGAATTAGTTCCAGGTCCAACAACACAAGAGAAAACTCTACACAGGGACATCACCAGATGGTCAACACCGAAACCAGATTGATTATATTCTTTGTAGCCAAAGATGGAGAAGCTCTATACAGTCAGCAAAAACAAGACCGAGAGCTGACTGTGGCTCAGATCATGAACTTCTTATTGCCGAATTTAGACTTAAATTGAAGAAAGTAGTGAAAACCACGAGACCATTTAGGTATGATCTAAATCAAATCTCTTATGATTATACAGTGGGAGTGAGAAATAGATTTAAGGGACTAGATCTGATAGATAGAGTGCCTGATAAACTATGGACGGAGGTTCGTGACATTGTACAGGAGACAGGGATCAAGACCATCCCCATGGAAAAGAAATGAAAAAAGCAAAATGGCTGTCTGGGGAGGCCTTACAAATAGCTGTGAAAAGAAAAGAAGCAAAAAGCAGACGAAAAGGAAAGATATAAGCATCTGAATGCAGAGTTCCAAAGAATAGCAAGGAGAGATAAGAAAGCCTTCCTCAGAGATCAATGCAAAGAAATAGAGGAAAACAACAGAATCGGAATGACTAGAGATCTCTTCAAGAAAATTAGAGATACCAAGGGAACGTTTTATGCAAAGATGGGCTCAATAAAGAACAGAAATGGTATGGACCCAACAGAAGCAGAAGATATTAAGAAGAGGTGGCAAGAATACACAGAAGAACTGTACAAAAAAGATCTTCACGATGAAGATAATCACGATGGTGTGATCACTCACCTAGAGCCAGACATCCTGGAATGTGAAGTCAAGTGGGCCTTAGAAATCATCACTATGAACAAAGCTAGTGGAGGTGATGGAATTCCAGTTGAGCTATTTCAAATCCTAAAAGATGATGCTGTGAAAGTGCTGTACTCAATATGCCAGCAAATCTGGAAATCTCAGCAGTGGCCACAGGACTGGAAAAGGTCAGTTTTCATCCCAATCCCAAAGAAAGGCAATGCCAAAGAATCCTCAAACTACCATACAATTGCACTCATCTCACACGCTAGTAAAGTGCTGCTCAAAATTCTCCAAGCTAGGCTTCAGCAGTATGTGAACCATGAACTTCCAGATGTTCAAGCTGGTTTTAGAAAAGGCAGAGGAACCAGAGGTCAAATTGCCAACATCTGCTGGATCATCAAAAAGCAAGAGAGTTCCAGAAAAACATCTATTTCTGCTTTCTTGACTATGCCAAAGCCTTTGACTGTGTGGATCACAATCAACTGTGGAAAATTCTGAAAGAGATGGGAATACCAGATCACCTGACCTGCCTCTTGAAAAACCTATATGCAGGTGAGGAAGCAACAGTTAGAACTGGACATGGAACAACAGACTGGTTCCAAATAGGAAAAGGAGTACATCAAGGCTGTATATTGTCACCCTGCTTCTTTAACTTCTATGCAGAGTACATCATGAGAAACGCTGGGCCAGAAGAAGCACAAGCTGGAATCAAGATTGCTGAGAGAAATCTCAATAACCTCAGATATGCAGATGACATCACCCTTATCACAGTGAAGAGGAACTAAAAAGCCTCTTGATGAAGGTGAAAGAGGAGAGTGAAAAAGTTGGCTTAAAGCTCAACATTCAGAAAATGAAGATCATGGCATCTGGTCCCATCACTTCATGGGAAATAGATGGGGAAACAATGGAAACAGTGACAGACTTTATTTTTCTGGGCTCCAAAATCACTACAGATGGTGACTGCAGCCATGAAATTAAAAGATGCTTACTCCTTGGAAGGAAAGTTATGACCAAGCTAGACAGCATATTAAAAAGCAGAGACATTACTTTGTCAACAAAGGTCCATCTAGTCAAGGCTATGGCTTTTCCAGTGGTCATGTATGGATGTGAGAGTTGGACTGTGAAGAAAGCTGAATGCCGAAGAATTGATGCTTTTGAACTGTGATGTTGGAGAAGACTCTTGAGAGTCCCTTGGACTGCAAAGAGATCCAACCAGTCCATCCTAAAGGAAATCAGTCCTGGCTGTTCATTGGAAGGACTGATGCTAAAGCTGAAACTCCTATACTTTGGCCACCTCATGTGAAGAGTTGACTCACTGGAAAAGACTGTGATGCTGGGAGGGATTGGGGGCAGGAGGAGAAGGGGATGACAGAGGAAGAGATGGCTGGATGGCATCACCGACTCAATGGACGTGAGTTTGAGTGAACTCCGGGAGTTGATTGTGGACAGGGAGGCCTGGTGTGCTGCAATTCATGGTGTCGCAAAGAGTCGGACACGACTGAGTGACTGAACTGAACTGAAAGCTTATTTACAGGTGCTCCCTGGTGGCTCAGATGGTTAAGAATCTACCTGGTTCAATCCCTGGGTTGACAAGATTCCCTAGAGAAGGGAATGCTACCCACTCCAGTATTCTTGCCTGGAGAATTCCATGGATAGAGGAGCCTGGCGGGCTAGTCCATAAGTTCACAAAGAGGCAGACACAACTGAGCAACTAATGCCCAGATGTTGATATATGTCCCATGTACTATTTGAACCACTGTGGACCCCTTCGGTATAAGTTTCTGGGAGGTGTACAGAAATGTTAGAGCATAGAAGCACTCACATATGTTGAGTTCTCACTATGCAAGCGTTCCTTTGAAGTGTTTACTGTTAATACTTATCTTTACAATAACCTTTGAAAGGTGGGTATTCGTGGACATGTTTGCATAGATTGAATATTTGTGTTCCCCTCTCCAATTCATATATGGAAATCCAGTTCCGAATGTGATAATATTTGGAGACTGGACCTTTGGGGTATAATTAGGTATTGATGGTGGCATGTAAGCTAAGTTGATTCAGCTGTGTTCGACTCTTTGTAACTCCATGGACTGTAGCCCACCAGGCTCTTCTGTCCATGAGATTCTCCAGGCAAGAATACTGGAGTGGAAATACCAGCCATTTCCTCCTCCAGGGGATCTTCCCAATCCAGGGATCAAACCTGAGTTTCCTTCGGCTCTTGCATTGCAGTTGCATTCTTTCCCATCTGAGCCACCAGGGAAGTGGAGCCCTCATGAATGGGAATAGTGCCCGTAGAGAGATCTCTTTCCCCTTCTGCCCTGTGAGAAGATGACCAGCTATGAATCATGGCTCACCAAATATGCTAGCCCCTTGATCTTGGACTTTCCAGCCTTCAGAACTGTGTGGAATAAATTGTGTTGTTTATAAGACACCCATGACATTTTGTTACAGGAAAATGAATGGGCTAAGACAGTGTTTGGCATAGTAAATAAAGCAGATGTAGATATTTTTCTGGAACTCTCTTGATTTTTCGATGATCCAATGAATGCTGTCAATTTGATCTCTGGTTCCTCTGCCTTTTCTAAAACCAACTTGAACACCTGGAAGTTCATGGTTCACATACTGCTGAAGCCTGGCTTGGAGAATTTTGAGCAGCACTTTACTAGCGTGTGAGATGAGTGCAATTGTATGGTAGTTTGAAGATTCTTTGGCATTGCCTTTCTTTGGGACTGGAATGAAAACTGACCTTTTCCAGTCCTGTGGCCACTGCTGAGATTTCCAGATTTGCTGGCATATTGAGTACAGCACTTTCACAGCATCATCTTTTAGGATTTGAAATAGCTCAACTGGAATTCCATCACCTCCACTAGCTTTGTTTGTAGTGAAGCTTCCTAAGGCTCACTTGACTTCACATTCCAGGATGTCTGGCTCTAGGTGAGTGATCACACCATCGTGATTATCTGGGTCATGAAGATCTTTTTTGTACAGTTCTTCTGTGTATTCTTGCCACCTCTTCTTAATATCTTCTGCTTCTGTTGGGTCCATACCATTTCTGTCCTTTACTGAGCCCATCTTTGCATGAAATGTTCCTTTTGTATCTCTAATTTTCTTGAAGAGATCTTTAATCTTTCCCATTCTATTGTCTATTTCTTTGCATTGATCTCTGAGGAAGGCTTTCTTATCTCTCCTTGCTATTCTTTGGAACTCTGCATTCAAATGGGTATATCTTTTCTTTTCTCTTTTGCTTTTCACTTCTCTTCTTTTCACAGCTATTTGTAAGGCCTCCTCAGACAACCGTTTTGCCTTTTTGCATTTCTTTTTCTTCGGGATAGTCTTGATACCTGCCTCCTATACAATGTCATGAACTTCCATTCATAGTTCTTCAGGCACTCTGTCTATCAGATCTAATCCCTTGAATCTATTTGTCACTTCCACTGTACAATCATAAGGGATTTGATTTAGATCATACCTGAATGGTCTAGTGGTTTTCCTTACTTTCTTCAATTTAAGCCTGAATTTGGGAATAAGGAGTTAATGATCTGAGCCACAGTCAGCTCCCAGTTTTGTTTTTGCTGACTGTATAGAGCTTCTCCATCTTTGGCTGCAAAGAATATAACCAATCTGATTTTGGTATTGACCATCTGGTGATGTCCATGTGTAGAGTCTTCTCTTGCATTGTTAGAAGAGGGTGTTTGCTATGACCAGTGCGTTCTCTTGAAACTATTAGTCTTTGCCCTGCTTCATTCCATATTCCAAGGCCAAATTTGCCTGTTACTCCAGGTGTTTTTTGACTTCCTACTTTTGCATTCCAGTCCCCTGTTTTGAAAATGACATCTTTTTTGGGTGTTAGTTCTAGAAGGTCTTGTAGGTCTTCATAGAACCATTCAACTTCAGCTTCCTCAGCATTACTGGTTGGGGCAGATTGGATTACTGTGGTATTGAATGGTTTGCCTTGGAAATAAACAGAGATCATTCTGCTGTTTTTGAGATTGCATCCAAGTACTGCATTTTTGACTCTTTTGTTGATTATGATGGCTACTTCATTTCTTCTAAAGGATTCTCGCCCACAGTAGTAGAAATAATGGTCATCTGAATTAAATTTGCCCATTCCAGTCCATTCTAGTTCACTGATTCCTAAAATGCTGATGTTCACTCTTGCCATCTCCTATTTGACCAGTTCCAGTTTGCCTTGATTCATGAACCTAACATTCCAGGTTCTTATGCAGTATTGTTTTTTACAGCATTGGACTTAACTTCCATCACCAGTCACATCCACAACTGGGTGTTGTTTTTGCTTTGGCTCTGTCTCTTCATTCTTTCTGGAATTATTTCTCCACTGATCTCCAGTAGCATATTGGGCACTTACTGACCTGGGGAGTTCATCTTTCAGTGTCCTATCTTTTTGCTTCTTCATGCTGTTCATGGGGTTCTCAAGGCAGAATACTGAAGTGGTTTGCCATTCCTTTCTCCAGTGGACCACATTCTGTCAGACCTCTCCACCATGACCCGCCCGTCTTGGGTGGCCCTACATGGCATGGCTCATAGCTTCATTGAGTTAGACAAGGCTGTGGTCCATGTGATCATATTGGTTAACTTTCTGTGATTGTGGTTTTCAGTCTGTCTGCCCTCTGATTTAGAAGGATAAGAGGCTTGTGGAAGCTTCCTGATGGGAGAGACTGACTGAGGGGGAAACTGGGTCTTGTTCTGATGGGCGGGGCCATGCTCAATAAATCTTTAACCCAATTTTCTGTTGATGGGGGTGGGAGACTGTGTTCCCTCCCTGTTATTTACTTGGTGGCTGTCTGAGGAGGACTTACAAATAGCTGTGAAAAGAAGAGAAGCAAAAAGCAAAGGAGAAAAGGAAAGATATAAGCATCTGAATGCAGAGTTCCAAAGAAGAGCAAGAAGAGATAAGAAAGCCTTCCTCAGAGATCAATGCAAAGAAATAGAGGAAAACAACAGAATGGGAAAAACTAGAGATCTCTTCAAGAAAATTAGAGATACCAAGGGAACATTTTATGCAAAGATGGGCTCAGTAAAGGACAGAAATGGTATGGACCCAACAGAAGCAGAAGATATTAAGAGGTGGCAAGAAAACAGAGAAGAACTGTACAAAAAAGATCTTCAAGACCCAGATAATCATGATGGTGTGATCACTCACCTAGAGCCAGACATCCTGGAATGTGAAGTCAAGTGAGCCTTAGGAAGCTTCACTACGAACAAAGCTAGTGGAGGTGATGGAATTCCAGTTGAGCTATTTCAAATCCTAAAAGATGATGCTGTGAAAGTGCTGTACTCAATATGCCAGCAAATCTGGAAATCTCAGCAGTGGCCACAGGACTGGAAAAGATCAGTTTTCATTCCAATCCCAAAGAAAGGCAATGCCAAAGAATCCTCAAACTACCATACAATTGCACTCATCTCACACGCTAGTAAAGTGCTGCTCAAAATTCTCCAAGCCAGGCTTCAGCAATACGTGAACTGTGAACTTCAGATGTTCAAGCTGGTTTTAGAAAAGGTAGAGGAACCAGAGATCAAATTGCCAACATCTGCTGGATCATTGAAAAAGCAAGAGAGTTCCAGAAAAACATCTATTTCTGCTTTATTGACTATACCAAAGGCTTTGACTGTGTGGATCACAATAACCTGTGGAAAATTCTGAAAGAGATGGGAATACCAGACCACCTGACCTGCCTCTTGAGAAAACTGTATGCAGGTCAGGAAGGAACAGTTAGAACTGGATATGGAACAACAGACTGGTTCCAAATAGGAAAAGGAGTACGTCAAGGCTGTATATTGTCACTCTGCTAATTTAACTTATATGCAGAGTACGTCATGAGAAATGCTGGGCTGGAAGAAGCACAAGCTGGAATCAAGATTGCCGGGAGAAATCTCAATAACCTCAGATATGCAGATGACACCACCCTTATCACAGAAAGTGAAGAGGAACTAAAAGCCTCCTGATGAAAGTGAAAGAGGAGAGTGAACAAGTTGGCTTAAAGCTCAACATTCAGAAAACTAAGATCATGGCATCCAGTCCCATCACTTAATGGGAAATAGATGAGGAAACAGTGGAAACAGTGTCAGAGTTTATTTGGGGCGGGGGGCTCCATAATCACTGCAGATGGTGACTGCAGCCATGAAATTAAAAGATGCTTACTCCTTGGAAGGAAAGTTACGACCAACCTAGACAGCATATTAAAAAGCAGAGACATTACTTTGCCAACAAAGGTCCGTCTAGTCAAGGCTATGGTTTTTCCAGTGATCATGTATGGATGTGAGAGTTGGACTGTGAAGAAAGCTGAGCGACGTAGATTTGATGCTTCTGAACTGTGTTTCAAAAGTTGGAGAAGACTCTTGAGAGGCCCTTGGACTGCAAGAAGATTCAACCAGTCCATCCTAAAGGAAATCAGTCCTGAATATTCATTGGAAGGACTGATGCTGAAGCTGAAACTCCAATACTTTGGCCACCTGATTTGAAGAACTGACTTATTTGGAAACACCCTAATGCTGGGAAAGATTGAAGGTGGGAGGAGAAGGGGACAACAGAGGATGAGATGGTTGGATGGCATCACTGACTCAACGGACATGAGTTTGAGTACACCCTGGGAGTTGGTGATGGACAAGGAGGCCTGGCATGTTGCATTCCATGGGGTTGTAAAGAGTCAGACACAACTGAGTGACTGAACTGAATTGAAGGCAGTATTTATTATGAAGAAATTTAGCTACCAAGAAGGGAGTTTAACTTGCCCAAGAGCTACAACAACAGCTCATTGTAGGAAGAGTCCGGTTGGGGGCTGGGTGGGGGTAGGTGAATGTTACTTTCAATCTCTGTGTCCCTCAACTCCAGCCTAAAATTACGGGAGAGGACATCTGATGGACTTGATTTTTATTCCCTGGTCGAGAGAAGAAGGAACCTGAGTGCGGTTCTATCAGTCTGGAACCACAGAGAAAGCAGAAGTGAGAGAGCCCTCAGGAAGGGGGAGTAAGATTGGGCAGGACCAAAGGCTGGTCTTGGAGACAGGAATCACGGGAACCTCCCTCATGTTATTCAGTCATTGGATGTGAGCTGTCATGGGCAGGGGGCATGATCTTGAATGAGTTGACCCTTTTCAAGTGAGGCAATCCCTGAGGGGGCTGATACTATAGTTCCTGACATCCAATCAGGCCATTTAATACTACTCCTGAGCCTACATATATTCTAACCTGGGGGCAACTTCACTTTCCATCCAATGCAGTATACTGCCTGAAGCTCTTCATACCTTACTATTGTCTTTCAAGGCCATTACTAAAAAGGACTATGATGAAGTTACCATCTATTTTTAACTTGGACCAATGTATTGAGCTGATCCATTGATGACCATATGACCACAGGTGTGAGCTGCAGGAAAGGTGTTAATGTAACTGTGGTTGATGACATGGGGGTCTGGCTATTGCTCATGAAGCTTGGGCCCTCTGGCCCTATTTGGCTCAAATCAAAATGTATCACTTTTATCTTGCTCATTTGGCCCAGTTACCTCATTAGATCCAATTAGCATAATGTCATTGATAATGAGCCAGCATGGTGTTTGTTGGATGTTCATCTAATCAACCTTTGTGAACTATATTATGCTGGAAAGCAGGAGAGTTAATACAGTCCTGAGACAAGACTTTAAAAGCTACATTAAATGCAAACTGTTCTTAATTTTTTGCTGTGATAGGGAAGGAAAAAATACATTTGCCTGATCAAAGACTGTATACCATATTAAGCTTTTCTAGAAGATACCATGGAGAAGGCGATGGTGCCCCACTCCAGTACTCTTGCCTGGAAAGTCCCACAGGCAGAGGAGTCTGGTAGGCTGCAGTCCATGGGGTTGCAAAGAGTCGGACACGACTGAACGACTTCACTTTCACTTTTCACTTTCATGCATTGGAGAAGGAAATGGCAACCCACTCCAGTGTTCTTGCCTGGAGAATCCCAGGGATAGGGGAGCCTAGTGGGCTGCTGTCTATGGGGTTGCACAGAGTTGGATACGACTGAAGCGACTTAGCAGCAGCAGCAGCAGCAGCAGCAGCAGAAGCAGCAAAAGATACCATATCTAGCATTCAGTTCAGTTCAGTCACTCAGTCGTGTCTGACTCTTTGTGACCCCATGGACCACAGCACGCCAGGCCTCCTTGTCCATCGCCAGCTCCCGGAGTTTACCCAAACTCATGTCCATTGAGTCAGTGATGCCATCCAACCATCTCATCCTCTGTCGTCCCCTTTTCCTCCTGCCTTCGACCTTTCCCAGCATCAGGGTCTTTTCCAATGAGTCAGTTCTTTGCATCAGGTGGCCAAAGTACTGGAGTTTCAGCTTCAACATCAGTCCTTTCAATGAATACTCAGGACTGATTTCCTTTAGGATGGACTGGTTGGATCTCCTTGCAGTCCAAGGGCCTCTCAAGAGTCTTCTCCAACTTTTGAACCACAGTTCAGAAGCATCAGTTCTTCGGCATTCAGCTTTCTTCACAATCCAACTCTCACACCCATACATGACCACTGGAAAAACCATAGCCTTGATTAGATGGACCTTTGTTGTCAAAGTAATGTCTCTGCTTTTGAATATGCTATCTAGGTTGGTCATAACTTTCCTTCCAAGGAGTAAGCGTCTTTTAATTTCATGGCTGCAATCACCATCTGCAGTGATTATGGAGCCCCCCAAAATAAAGTCTGACACTGTTTCCACTGTTTCCCCATCTATTTGCTGTGAAGTGATGGGACCAGATGCCATGATCTTAGTTTTCTGAATGTTGAGCTTTAAGCCAACTTGTTCACTCTCTTCTTTCACTTTCATCAAAAGGCTTTTTAGTTCCTCTTCACTCTCTGCCATAAGGGTGGTGTCATCTGCATATCTGAGGTTATTGATATTTCTCCTGGCAATCTTGATTCCAGTTTGTGCTTCTTCCAGCCCAGCATTTCTCATGATTTACTCTGCATATAAGTTAAATAAACAGGGTGACAATATACAGCCTTGACGTACTCCTTTTCCTATTTGGAACCAGTCTGTTGTTCCATGTCCAGTTCTAACTGTTGCTTCCTGACCTGTATACAGATTTCTCAAGAGGCAGGTCAGGTGGTCTGGTATTTCCATCTCTTTCAGAATTTTCCACAGTTGATTGTGATCCACACAAAGCCTTTGGTATAGTCAATAAAGCAGAAATAGATGTTTTTCTGGAACTCTCTTGCTTTTTCAATGATCCAGCAGATGTTGGCAATTTGATCCCTGGTTCCTCTGCCTTTTCTAAAACCAGCTTGAACATCTGGAATTTCACAGTTCATGTACTGTTGAAGCCTGGTTTGGAGAATTTTGAGCATTACTTTACTAGTATGTGAGATGAGTGTGATTGCGTGGTAGTTTGAGTATTCTTTGACTCTGCCTTTCTCTGGGATTGGAATGAAAACTGACCTTTTCCAGTCCTGTGGCCACTGTTGAGTTTTCCAGATTTGCTGGCGTATTGAGTGCAGCATTTTCACAGCATCATCCTTTAGGATTTAAAATAGCTCAACTGGAATTCCATCACCTCCACTAGCTTTGTTCATAGTGATGCTTCCTATGAAGCATTCACATTCCAGGAAGCCTGCTCTAGGTGAGTGATCACACCATCGTGATTATCTTGGTCTTGAAGATCTTTTTTGTACAGTTCTTCTGTGTATTGTTGCCACATTTCTTTTTTTAAAATATCTTCTGCTTCTGTTAGGTCCATACCATTTCTGTCCTTTATTGAGCCCATCTTTGCATGAAATGTTCCACTGGTATCTCTAATTTTCTTGAAGGAAATATCCAGCGTATCAGCTGCAGTTTAAGGCAGGACTTGGTTGAGTTTACAGCATTCCAGTGTTGTCTTCCAGAATCCACCTAGTTTTTATAGGACCCAAATTGGTGAATAAAGCGGAGAGAATGAATACCTACCACTTCTGCATCCTTGTAGTCCTCAAAGGTGGCACTAACATGCTATTCTTTCTCAAAAACTATAGCACTTTTGATTTATTATTTTGGCAGAGGGCGGCTGCTTCAGAGTTTTCCAAAGGGACTTCCTCACCTTTTTTTTTTTTTTTTGGTTGTTTTTTAATTTTATTTATTTATTTTTTGGCTGCAACTTGTGGCATGCAGAATCTTATTTCCCTGACCAGGGATCAAATCTGGCCCCCTGCATGGGGAGCTTGGACTCTTAACTATTGGACTACCGGGGAAGTCCTTGTACTTCCCCATTTTAATAGCTTTTACCCCCACATACCATGGGACCAAGGTAGAGGTTATACTATCAAGTGAGTTTATTCTAATTATTTGGGGACCACAAAAATGAACACCAGGTGAATCCATGGACCCAGTGGGCCTATTGTGAGTCAAACCCTACCAAGACTTAATATTTATTACATGATCCCAGCTGTAGTAGGGGCCATGATGAAGCTTTAGGGCTCCAGGTATCAATGTCAACTTGGATCCTGTGCCCAGAAATCTTGAACATTTGTGTATTTTTCCTCAGGGCGCAGTTATCTGAGTAAATGGTTGTAGAGTCCTTTAGGGAAAGACTGAAATAATCTCTACCATGTACATTTGCCCTGGTGTTGCTGAATCCTTCCTGGGATGCAGGCTCTGCTCTAGTCAAATGGATTCTGGGTCTAGAAACTGGACATAAAATCATACCTTTTTAAAAACATTGAGATTACTGTTCTTAATCTCGAAATCAAGATTTTGGGTGCGTTAGCTCAGATATTCCTATACCATATATCAGGATCCCATTCTTTCCTAACAGGGCCTCTACCTTGACCTAGTAGACATGCTTAGATTAGGAGCTTGGTTAGTTTTACAGTGAAGTCCTGGGTTTGGTCCTCAGCTTTCTCTGCTCTTCAGTAGCAGCAGACAAGCACCTTCTCATGTGCTAAGAAGACTCCTGGATTCTAAATACAGCTTTAAATCGTCAGCCTTTGTTATAATTTTAAAAGGTGACAATTGGACTTGAAACAGCCAGCGGCTGTCCGCCGCCTTCACAGTTACTATTTCCTCTGTATTTCTTGAATAGCTTTCACACTGCACCATCTAGTGTAATCCCTCCAATGGGCTGTCATTCTAGCCCACCATCAGTGATGGTTTGAATGGTTGGGCTGCCACCTTGTGCCCGGAGCTATCTGAGCATCCCTTACCACCCCTGGTGAGTCTTCATAACAACTGAGAGCTTCCACATCTGCTTTCTTAGACAATTTTTCTTCTTCTTTTTAAAAATATGTATTTATTTGGCTGCATAGAATATTATTTGGGGCACGCAGGATCTTTGATCTTCCTTACAGCTTGCAGGATCTTTAATTGCAGCTCATGAACTCATGGCACATAGGATCTTAGCTGCAGCATGTGGGATCTAGTTCACTGACCAGGGATCGAACCCAGGCCCTCTGCATTGGGAGCACGGAGTCTCAGCCACTGGACCACCAGGGAGGTTCTTGGCACCAGTGTTTCCAAGTTGGGTTCCCAGGAAGCCAATTGGACATTGGTGGTGGTGTAGTCATTAAGTCATGTCTGATTCTTCGATCCCATGGACTGTAGCCTGCCAGGCTCCTCTGTCCATGAGATTCTCCAGGCAAGAAGAGTGGAGTGTGTTGCCATTTCCTTCTCCAGGGGATCTTCCTGATCCAGGAATCAAACCTGGGTCTCCTGCATTGAAGGCAGATGATTTACCAGGTGAGCTATGAGGGAAGCCCCCAGACTAGACATTATGACACAGGGTATCATAATATTTATAAGAAAGGGCTCTTGTGATCAATACCTGTGGAAGGAAAGTGAGGAAGCATGATCAGCATAGGAAGGAGCTGATTTGCCATCACTGTCAAGAGAGGCCACAGCTGATCCTGTAGGAAGATGGGATAGTCCTTCAGAGTTGTCTTCAGTTGGGGCAGGGGGCTGGGCCTTTATACCCTGGCACAAGTTAGTCATTGGATGCAGGCTGTCCCTCGAGGGCACAGGGCTTTGGGCGAGGTGGTTTTCTTTCCAGCAGAAGCAATGTTTGAAGGGGATTGATAGCTGAGGGCTGTCTTCTGGCAGCCCTCCCAGCAGCTGGGGATTCTGGGTCTTTTCTCTGGAGGCAGATCTGGAAGACACATCACAGTGCTCAGCAGACTGTATGCTCTACTAAGTGAAGAAGTGTCTGCTCACCTTCCAGTCCCTCCAGTAGTATCACAGAATTACAAAAAACACTGACATTTTAGAATTTCTCCCTCCACCTTTATTCACTGTAAGTGAAAGGAAACAAGCAGTGTGCGTGTTCAGTCGTGTCTGATACTTTGTGACCCCATGGACTGTAGCCCACCAGGCTCCTCTGTCCATGGGATTCTTCAGGCAAGAATACTGGAGATACCCTCCTCCAGGGGATCTTCCTAACCCAGGGATTGAACCCGAGTCCCGGGAAACCAAAACAAGCACAATGGAGGTTTATTTTCTCACTACCCCCTAGAAACAGAAGAAAATACATTAAAATTTGTTCTAACACATGTCCTCCATCCCTCTACACACTTAATATGTGTGAGAAGAAGCGGAGGACTGACATCTCTAGGGTGTTATCTGATATTAATGCAGCCGTCCCACTCTCCTTTGACGTTTGTATATCTCTTTCATCTTTTACTTTCAACTAGTCTGTATTGTCGGGGAAGGCAATGGCACCCCACCCCAGTACTTTTGCCTGGAAAATCCCATGGATGGAGGAGCCTGGTAGGCTCCAGTCAATGGGGTCGCTAAGAGTCGGACAGGACTGAGCGACTTCACTTTCACTTTTCACTTTCATGCCTTGGAGAAGGAAATGGCAACCCACTCCAGTCTTCTTGCCTGGAGAATCCCAGGGACGGGGGAGCCTGGTGAGCTTCCGTCTATGGGGGTCACACAGAGTCGGACACGACTGAAGCGACTTAACAACAGCAACAGTCTGTATTGTATTTGAAGCAAGATTTGTGTACACGGCGTAGAGTTGGGTTATGTCTTTAATCTACTTTCTCAATCTTCATCTTTTAATTTGAGTATTAAATTATTTGTGGTTATTGTTGCTTAGTTGCTAAGTCGTGTCCGACTCCTTTGAGCCCCCATAGATGGTAGCCTGCCAGTCCCATGGGATTTCCCAGGCAAAAATACTGGAGTGTGTTGCCATTGTCTTCTCTAGGGGATCTTGCTGACCCAAGAATCAAACCTGCATCTCACGTTTGGCAGGCAGTTTCTTTACTTCTGAGCCATTGGGACTATCAAACATAATTCAGAAAACTCAATAGTTTTCCATTTTTGATCTTCCTACTGTTCTAAGAATTCTTCCCCCGCCTCCCCACCGGCTGTTTTCAGCGCAGGCAGCTGCGGCCGAGAGGAGCCACCCCACGTCCGTCAGGGGCAGAAGCCGGGAGGACCCCATGCCCAAAGGGCGGCGGCCAAGAGGAGTTACCCCACGTCCGAGGTTAGGGGCAGCGGCCGAGAGTACCAGACTGTGATGGCGCAGGAGCGGCAAGAGGAGTTACCTGCGTCTGAGGTCAGGGGCGGCCACGAGAGGAGTTACCCCACGCCCCACGCCCGAGGCCAGGGGCGGTGGCCTAGAGGACCAACCCCACATCCAAGGAGCCGTGGCTGCGCGGGCGCAGGAGGGCCTAGAGGAGCTATCCCACGTTGAAGGTCAGGAAGGGCAGCGGTGAGGAGAGACCCCTCGTCCAAGGTAAGGAGCAATGGCTGTGCTTTGCTGGAGCAGCCGTGAAGAGATACCCCACGCCCAAGGTAAGAGAAACCCAAGTAAGACGGCATCAGAGGGCAAACACACTGAAACCATACTCACAGAAAACTAGTCAATCTAATCACACTAGGACCACAGCCTTGTCTAACTCAATGAAACTAAGCCATGCCCGTGGGGCAACCCAAGACGGGCGGGTCATGGTGGAGAGATCTGACAGGATGTGGTCCACTGGAGAAGGGAATGGCAGACCACTTCAGTATTCTTGCCTTGAGAACCCCATGAACAGTATGAAAAGGCAAAATGATAGGATACTGAAAGAGGAACTCCCCAGGTCAGTAGGGGCCCAATATGCTACTGGAGGTCAGTGGAGAAATAACTCCAGTAAGAATGAAAGGATGAAGCCAAAGCAAAAAGAATACCCAGCTGTGGATATGACTGGTGATACAAGCAAGGTCCGATGCTGTAAAGAGCAATATTGCATAGGAACCTGGAATGTGAGGTCCATGAATCAAGGCAAACTGGAAGTGGTCAAACAAGAGATGGCCAAAGTGAATGTTGACATTCTAGGAATCAGTGAACTGAAATGGACTGGAATGGGTGACTCAGATGACCATTATATCTACTACTGTGGGCAGGAATCCCTCAGAAGAAATGGAGTGGCCATCATGGTCAACAAAAGAGTCTGAAATTTAGTACTTGGATGCAATCTCAAAAATGACAGAATGATCTCTGTTCGTTTCCAAGGCAAACCATTCAATGTCACAGTAATCCAAGTCTATGCCCCAACCAGTAACGCTGAAGAAGCTGAAGTTGTACAGTTCTATGAAGACCTACAAGACCTTTTAGAACTAATACCCAAAAAAGATGTCCTTTTCATTATAGGGGACAGGAATGCAAAAGTAGGAAGTCAAGAAACACCTGGAGTAACAGGCAAATTTTGCCTTGGAATACGGAATGAAGCAGGGCAAAGACTAATAGAGTTTTGCCAAGAAAATGCACTAGTCATAACAAACACCCTCTTCCAACAACACAAGAGAAGACTCTATACATGGACATCACCAGATGGTCAACACTGAAATCAGACTGATTATATTCTTTGCAGCCAAAGATGGAGAAGCTCTATACAGTCAGCAAAAACAAGACCAGGAGCTGACTGTGGCTCAGACCATGAACTCCTTACTGCCAAATTCAGGCTTAAATTGAAGAAAGTAGAGAAAACCACTAGACCATTCAGGTATGACCTAAATCAAATCCCTTATGATTACACAGTGGAAGTGAGAAATAGATTTAAGGGACTAGATCTGATAGATAGAGTGCCTGATGAACTATGGATGGAGGTTCATGACATTGTACAGGAGACAGGGACCAAGACCATCCTCATGGAAAAGAAATGCAAAAAAGCAAAATGGCTGTCTGGGGAGGCCTTACTAATAGCTGTGAAAAGAAGAGAAGCGAAAAAGCAAAGGAGAAAAGGAAAGATATAAACATCTGAATGCAGAGTTCAAAAGAATAGCAAGAAGAGATAAGAAAGCCTTCTTCAGCGATCAATGCAAAGAAATAGAGGAAAACAACAGAATGGGAAAGACTAGGGATCTCTTCAAGAAAATCAGAGATACCAAATGAACATTTCATGCAAAGATGGGCTCAATAAAGGACAGAAATGGTATGGACCTAACAGAAGCAGAAAATATTAAGAAGAGGTAGCAAGAATACACAGAAGAACTGTACAAAAAAGAACTTCATGACCCAGATAATCATGATGGTGTGATCACTCACCTAGAGCCAGACATCCTGGCATGTGAAGTCAAGTGGGCCTTAGAAAGCATCACTATGAACAAAGCTAATGGAGGTGATAGAATTCCAGTTGAGCTATTCCAAATCCGAAAGATGATGCTGTGAGAGTGCTGCACTCAATATGCCAGCAAATTTGGAAAACTCAGCAGTGGCCACAGGACTGGAAAAGGCCAGTTTTCATTCCAATCCCAAAGAAAGGCAATGCCAAAGAATGCTCAAACTACCGCACAATTGCACTCATCTCACATGCTAGTAAAGTGCTGCTCAAAATTCTCCAAGCCAGGCTTCAGTAATATGTGAACCGTGAACTTCCAGATGTTCAAATTGGTTTTAGAATTTAGAAAGATGGTAAAAATAACCCTATTTTTGAGACAGCAAAAGAGACACTGATGTATAGAACAGACTTTTGGACTCTGGGACCGGGAGAGGGTGGGATGATTGGGGAGAATAGCATTGAAATATGTATAATATCATATCTGAAACGAGTCGTCAGTCCAGGTATGATGTCCGATAACAGATGCCTGGGGCTGGAGCACTGGGACGACCTGGAGGGATGGTGTGGGGAGGGGGGAGGGAGGAGGGTTTCAGGATGGGGAACACATGTATACTGGTGGCGGATCCATCTCGATGTATAGTAAAAGCAATACAATATTGTAAAGTTAAGCAAAAAAAAAAAGAAAATAATAAATAAATAAATAAAAGAAAAGGCATAGGAACCAGAGATCAAATTGCCAACATCCCCTGGATCATCGAAAAAGCAAGAGAGTTCCAGAAAAACATCTATTTCTGCTTTATGGACTATGCCAAAGCCTTTGACTGTGTGGATCACAAGAAACTGTGGAAAATTCTGAAAGAGATTGGAATACCAGCCCACCTGACCTGCCTCTTGAGAAATTTGTATGCAGGTCAAGAAGCAACAGTTAGACCTGGACATGGAACAACAGACTGATTCCAAATAGGAAAAGGAGTACGTCAAAACTGTATATTGTCACCCTTTTTATTTAACTTATATGCAGAGTACATCATGAGAAACACTGGACTGGAAGAAACACAAGTTGGAATCAAGATTGCTGGGAGAAATATCAATAACCTCAGATATGCAGATGACACCACCCTTATGGCAGAGAGTGAAGAGGAACTAAAAAGCCTCTTGATGAAAGTGAAAGTGGAGAGTGACAAAGTGGGCTTAAAGCTCAACATTCAGAAAACGAAGATCATGGGATCTGGTCCCATCACTGCATGGGAAATAGATGGGGTAACAGTGGAAACAGTGTCAGACTTTGTTTTTCTGGGCTCCAAAATCACTGCAGATGGTGATTGCAGCCATGAAATTAAAAGACGCTTACTCCTTGGAAGGAAAGTTATGACCAACCTAGACAGCATATTCAAAAACAGAGACATCACTTTGCCAACAAAGGTCCGTCTAGTCAAGGCTATGGTTTTTCCTGTGGTCATGTATGGATGTGAGAGCTGGACTGAGAAGAAAGCTGAGCACCGAAGAATTGATGCTTTTGAACTGTGGTGTTGGAGAAGACTCTTGAGAGTCCCTTGGACTGCAAGGAGATCCAACCAGTCCATTCTGAAGATCAGCCCTGGGATTTCTTTGGAAGGAATGATGCTAAAGCTGAAACCCCAGTACTTTGGCCACCTCATGCGAAGAGTTGACTCATTGGAAAAGACTCTGATGCTGGGAGGGATTGGGGACAGGAGGAGAAGGGGACGACAGAGGATGAGATGGCTGGATGGCATCACTGACTCGATGGATGTGAGTCTGAGTGACCTCCGGGAGTTGGTGATGGACAGGGAGGCCTGGCGTGCTGCGATTGATGGGGTCGCAAAGAGTCGGACACGACTGAGCGACTGATCTCATCTGATGTTGTTTCTAGTTTTCAGAAGTTTGATTATGATGTATTTTGGCATGTATTTCTTTAGATTTGTCCTTTTTTTTGATCAGCAGCTTGATCTATAGGTTTATGTCTTTTAAAATTTTTGAAGTTTTTAGCCAGTGTCTATTTCACTGCTTTTCAGCCTCATTCTCTGTCTTCACCTTCCAGGACTCTGATGGTATAAGTGTTAAATCTTCTGTTATAGCCCTACCGTTTCTTTTTTTTTCTATCCATTTTTCCATTTTTGTTTTATCAGATTGGATAGTTTCTACTGTTCTTTCATTTTACTGATTCTTTCCACTGTTTCCCCCATTTTGCAGTTGAGCCATCCACTGAACTTTTACATCAAATCTTTTAATTTTGATTATTGTAGTTTTCAGTTCTAAATTTTCTATATGTTTCTTATTTATATATTCTATTTATTTAAGGAGACCTACTTCTTTTTTGAAATTTTCTATTTTTTCATTAAGTGTGTTCATAAGTGAAGCATTTTTTTTTTTTTTTAACCATGGCTTCTTTAAAATCTCTGTCAGATATTTCTAACATCACTTTCGTCTTTGTGTTGACCTCAATTAAATATCTTTTTTTAAATTCAGTTTGAGATCCAGGCTTTTCTTGGTATGAAGAGTGATTTTTAATGGAAACCCAAGTAGTTTTGTTTTATATTCTGAGACTCTGGATCTTATGTAAACCTTCTCTCTTAGTTGACTTCCCCTGGCCCCATTTTGGTAGATGGGGTGGACTGGGGAGATACAACTTCACTATTGTGAGGTGGAGGAGAAGTCCAGGTTTTCCATCTGGCCTCTGTTGACACCCAAGGCGGGGGCTTTGTTACTGCTGAGTGTCCTGACTCTTTAGGCCCTTTCTGACAGCAGTACAGTGGGGAGGGGAAGGGGTGCCTTATTATTGCCAGGTGGAGGTAGGTGTCCTAGCTGGGAGGTAGGGAGTGTGGGGGGCTTGTTAGGGTCTGGCTGGGATGGAAGTTCTGGCTCCCTCCTTGGCCTTCCCATTACCACCCCAAGGTTGAGGGTGTTGGGGTGCCTCATGAGGGTGGAAGTCTATGCTCCCCAGTCAACTTTTGCTTGTTTGGGTGTGGCCACAGTTTTCCTGTGGTCTTTGGTTGGAGAAGAAAGCAGTTACTGCCTGAAAGATATCTGTCTTGCTCATCTTTTTTCCTGATCTTGGCCTGAGAGAATGGGTTTTCTTTAAAAATATATGCTCAGTGGCATTTTTGTGTTGTCAGCTTTTTCGGCCCCAAGTCTGGGATATATGAGGCAAAAAGAAAGCCTGGAACTCATCACCACATCACTCCTCAGGCTCTGAAGTCCCTAGTTGGTCTGCCTTTTTCCATCTATCTTTCAGAATTTTCATTTTTCTTTTAAAATATTTATGTATTTATTTGGCTGCACAGGAGCTTGCTTACGGCACACAGGATCTTTGATTGTCCTTGCAGCTTTCGAGATCTTTAATTGCAGCACCTGAACCCATAGTTGTGGCACATGGAATCTTGATTGCAGCACGTGGGATCTAGCTCCCTGACCAGGGACAGAACTCAGGCTCCCTGCATTGGGAGCGCGGAGTCTTAGCCACTGAACCACCAGAGAAGTCCCTAGAATTTTCTTATGCCTTTCTTTATGTATAATATTTAGGATTTTTAGTTGTACTTAGCAGGAGGAATGGAGAAGGCAATGGCACCCCACTCCAGTACTCTTGCTTGGAAAAATCCCGTGGACGGAGGAGCCTGCTAGGCTGCAGTCCATGGGGTTGCTAAGAGTCGGACACGACCGAGCAACTTCACTTTTACTTTTCACTTTCATGCATTGGCGAAGGAAATGGCAACCCACTCCAGTGTTCTTGCCTGGAGAATCCCAGGGAAAGGGCAGCCTGGTGGGCTGCCATCTATGGGGTTGCACAGAGTCGGACACGACTGAAGTGACTTAGCATAGCAGGAGGAATAGGAAAAAGTACCTTGATTCTATCTTCCTGGAAGTAGAAGTTCTAAGATAATGTTTTTAAGTGCATAAAATAAAATACATAGCTTTAGGAATAGAACCAATTATCTTGAAACTTGGCTATCAGAAAATAAAAAACCCACATTTGGGATGTGTTACTATATCGATGTCTTTATTAACATATTAAATAAAATCTCTAGGTCTCACGGTCATATTGACACAGTGGTGTTTTGAGAATCTTCCTCAGTTGCAGTGCAATGCCAAATAATGTGTGATTTCTGGTGGGCACAGAGTCCCTGATGTCTCCTATTTGACTCTCTCATAATTGAAGGAAATGCCAAATTTTAGTTTTAGTGAGTCAAAAATAAAAGTCAATTATTTTCTGATCCCACTTCACAGACCCACTGAATTCTTGACCTTGGTTTACAACCTCTGCTTTTAAGGATAAAACAGAGCGACACCAGCAAACCCTATAGGCAGAGATTTCTGGCAGACACTTAAAAAGTCATTTGAGACCAGAAGCCCACAGTGGTCAATAAATAAGTGGATCAGGCCAGGGCAGCCAAGAGCACAGCTGGATCTGATTAGGGGATGACTGGAAGCCAAGTTTCTGGGCCAGGCACCGGATCTCAGAGATTTCCTGCTACCCAGATCCATGGATGCTGAATCAGTCACGTGGGAAAGCTCAGCAAACGCTGTTCTTACAGGTCCCCCAGGAGAAACTCCATCTGGGAAGAGGATGTGTGTGCACGCCAAGTCACTTCAGTCATGTCCGACTCTTTGCTATCCTATGGACTGTAGCCCGCCAGGCTCCTGTGTCCATGGGATTCTCCAGGGAAGAATACTGGAGTGGGTTGCCCTGCCCGTCCCCAGGGGATCTTCCTGACCCAGGGGTCGAACCAGCATCTCTTATGTCTCCTGCATTGGCAGGCAGGTTCTTTATCACTAATGTCACCTGGGAAGCCCTACAAGAGGATGGGTCTTTGGCTATTCAACTGGGCAGTTTAGAAAGGAGAGGGCCCATCCCCCAGCCCTGCCCCTCTGAACAACCTGCCAATTACCCGCTATGCGCCTGTTACTACTGCACTAAAGTGATTTTCTTCTGAGGACACTGTGTTCTAGGCTCCGGTATTCAGAGCCTGACTCCCACACAATGGCAATCTGGGAAGCCCAGATTGGATTGGCTAATGGCTGTGTTTTCATCAAAGGCAGGACGGTGTTGTAAAGCCTTGAAGGGGTACGAAATGACACATCTGCAGGAAAACAAAATAAGCACCCAACTTGCAAGTTTGCCAATTTGGATCCTGTTTGTCCAAAGCAGGCCTGATACAGTCTGAAGGGTGTTTAGAAGTTTCTTTTGCCTCATTTCCTTGCCTTTCTCTCCCTTTTGTTAAAGTTATAAATAACTGTGCCTTGCATTTTAATGAAAGGGAGTGGAGTGACCAACCAGAGGCTTTGGGAGGAAACCTGAAATAACAGTACAGTTGCTAAGGAACGGGGCTGGACAAGTTAATTTTGTTGGCCTAACATCTCGTTATTTAATCTCCTAACATATTTGTTTCATCCATCTGTCACCATGTCACCGAAGCTGGGCGGCACTGCTAATTACAGCCCCGGGGTGGAGAAGGGACCTGTCCAAAGCTTGTGTAAATTTCAGCTCTCAGAGTGGGGCCTTCCGCTTTGACTATACTGTTGTAGAGCCCACCCTTCCCTGTTGTGTGAGGCAAGCTCGCGAGCGCCTCAGGAACCTCTGGCGGACTTAACTCTAGTGCACCCAGCAGCTCTGTAACCTGGAAGGACGGTAGTCACCTGGGATGCTCTGAAAAAAGATTAGTGTTTGGGCCCCATCCTCAAGGCTTCTGATGACATTGGTCCAGGGGAAGGGTCCAGGCAAGGGATTAGAAAAAAATCTCCCCTAAGTGATTTTGATGGGCTACTCAGGCAAAGAACCAGTGATTTATAAAATTGCTACCTTTTCCACTGCTGTGTCTCATTTTCAAAGTTCCATAGCCTCTTTTTTTTTTTTTTTTTTTTTTTAAGTCTCCTGATCACTTTCTCTCCATTTCACATATAGTCACTCTGATAATGAGCTTTTTTTGTAAAAGATTTTTCTTTTTTTTGATGCGAACCCTTTTAAAAGCCTTTATTGAATTTGTTACAACATTGCTTCTGCTGTTTATGTTTTGGATTTTTGGCCATGAGTCAGGTGGGATCTTAGGTCCCTGACTAGAGACCAAACCCTCACCCCTTGCCTTGGAAGGCAAAGTCTTAACCCCTGGACCACCAGGGAGGTCCCTGATGATGAGCTTTTAATGAGGGCTCCCTGGACACTGGGCACAGAACTATATGATTTTTACCTGCATGGCCTCTTACAATCCTCACAGTAATCTTCTAAAGTTGATATTTTCGTGAGTTCCATTTTTACAGACAAGGAAACTGATGCTCAGAGAGTTGAGTGCCCTGCTGCTAAGTGACTGATCCAGGATTTGGACACAAGTCTTATTCCAAAGTTAGCCCATGAAATTCACTTGCTGCTGCTGCTGCTAAGTCGTTTCAGTTGTGTCCGACTCTGTGCGACGCCATAGACGGAAGCTCACCAGGCTCCCCCGTCCCTGGGATTCTCCAGGCAAGAACACTGGAGTGGGTTGCCATTTCCTTCTCCAATGCATGAAAGTGAAAAGTGAAAGTGATGTCGCTCAGTCGTGTCCGACTCTCAGCGACCCCATGGACTGGAGCCTACCAGGATCCTCCGTCCATGGGATTTTCCAGGCAAAAGTACTGGGGTGGGGTGCCATTGCCTTCCCCGTTAGGGGAGGTTTTATTTCAAAGAGCTTCCCTGGTGGCTCAGCTGGTAAAGCATCCAACTGCAATGTGGGAGACCTAGATTCCATCCCTTGGTTGTGAAGATCCCCTGAAGAAGGGAAAGGCTACCCACTCCAGTATTCTGGCCTGGACAATACCGTGGACTATATAATCCATAAGCTTTCAAAGAGCTGGACACGACTGAGCGACTTTCGCTTGTTCCAAAGCTCAACTAGCTGTACCTGTGCCTTCAGTCCCCACAAAAGGACCTGCTGGTTCACACCTGCAGGCTTTGCACCCCCCGTGCTTGGGACCGGCTCTGTCCCAGTTGGGCGTTTGTGAGAAGCTGAGATGGTAGGTCAGATGACTGATCAGTCACACTGCCAGCTTGCGCCCTGGGTCCGAGCTCTGAGGAGGTTCTCTTGGGCTCCTCACCTCAACTGCCTCGATTCACATCCAGCCCTCCTTCTTACCAATGAGTGACCTTGACCAAGTCTCTGAGTTTCTTTAAGATTCAGTTTCCTTAGTGTTGGTGGGATGACAACCCACTGCATAGAAGTGCTGTGAAGATGAAATGCAATGACACGTGTCAGGCACTCAGAATAAGGCCTGGCACACTTTACTCATGAAAGGTTACATGATCTTCACCCCAGCTTTACTGAGATTTAGTTGATATATAACACTGTGTAAGTGTAAAGTGTATAATGTGCCGGTTTGATAGGCTTATGCATAGCAAGATGATTACCCCAACAGCTTAGCTAATACTTTCATCATGTCACATGGCTACCATTTCTCTTTTGTAGTGATAGCCTTTACGATCTACTGTCTACTTTCGAGCATATCAGATCAGATCAGATCAGTCGCTCAGTCGTGTCCGACTCTTTGCGACCCCATGAACCGCAGCACGCCAGGCCTCCCTGTCCATCACCAGCTCCCGGAGGGCACTCAGACTCGCATCCATCGAGTCAGTGATGCCATCCAGCCATCTCATCCTCTGTCGTCCCCTTCTCCTCCTGCCCTCAACCCCTCCCAGCATCAGAGTCTTCTCCAATGAGTCAACTCTTCGCATGAGGTGGCCAAAATACTGGAGTTTCAGCTTTAGCATCATTCCTTCTAAAGAAATTCCAGGATTGATCTCCTTCAGAATGGACTGGTTGGATCTTCTTGCAGTCCAAGGGACTCTCAAGAGTCTTCTCCAACACCACAGTTCAAAAGCATCAATTCTTCGGCGCTCAGCCTTCTTCACAGTCCAGCTCTCACATCCATACATGACCACAGGAAAGACCATAGCCTTGACTAGGCGAACCTTTGTTGGTAAAGTAATGTCTCTGCTTTTGAATATGCTATCTAGGTTGGTCATAACTTTCCTTCCAAGGAGTAAGCGTCTTTTAATTTCATGGCTGCAGTCACCATCTGCAGTGATTTTGGAGCCCAGAAAAACAAAGTCTGACACTGTTTCCACTGTTTCCCCATCTATTTCCCATGCAGTGATGGGACCAGATGCCATGATCTTCGTTTTCTGAATGTTGAGCTTTAAGCCAACCTTTTCACTCTCCACTTTCACTTTCATCAAGAGGCTTTTTAGCCCCTCTTCACTTTCTGCCATAAGGGTGGTGTCATCTGCATATCTGAGGTTATTGATATTTCTCCCGGCAATCTTGATTCCAACTTGTGTTTCTTCCAGTCCAGCATTTCTCATGATGTACTCTGCATATAAGTTAAATAAACAGGGTGACAATATACCTTGACGTACTCCTTTTCCTATTTGGAACCAGTCTGTTGTTCCATGACCAGTTCTAACTGTTGCTTCCTGACCTGCATACAGATTTCTTAAGAGGCAGATCAGGTGGTCTGGTATTCCCATCTCTTTCAGAATTTTCCATAGTTTATTGTGATCCACACAGTCAAAGGCTTTGGCATAGTACAGAGTTATTAACTATAATCACCAAGCTGTACAGTGGGCCTCCAGAACTTATTCTTAGACAGTTGGAAATTTGCACACTTTGACCTGCAAGTCTCTATTTTCCCTACCCCTCAGCCTCTGGTAACCACCATTCTAGTTTCTGTTTCTCTGAGTGTGGGGTGTCTCAATTCCACATACAAGTGATATCATGTAGCATTTGTCTTTCTGGGTCTGACTTGTTGGACTTAGCGTGATGCCCTCAAGGTCCATCCGTGTTGTGGCAAATGGCAGGATATTCTTTCTCATGGCTGAATTATCTGTCTCTCCATTTTCTGTATCCATTCATCGTTGGTCGACACTTAGATTGCTTTCCGGTCTTGGCTGTTGTAAATGATTTGGCCATGAACACTGGGGCGTAGCTATCTCTTCGGGATCCTGATTCCGTCTGAAATGCTAGTTCTAGCATCATTACTAGCACAGAGCTAGCACTCAGAGGCAGTTTTACTTCCCCAGTCTCTTCAGCCCAGAGACGTCCAGTGCCTGGCACCGTGTCTGGATTCCAGGTGCTGGGCAGCTCGGAGGCTGCATCTGGGCTTCCTGAAGCTACTGCCTTGATCCCCTGGTTCAAACACAGATAGCTGACCCCAGAGACCTAACCTTAACCTCCACTTTTGGTTGATTAAGCCACATCAGATGACGAGGACCTTTCTCCAAATGTATTATTAGTATGAACTCTTCCAGCATCACTAGAGAACCCCAACTCAACCCGGCTTTAAGATGAGAAGTAGTTTCCTGGCTGACATGGGCTGAGGCAACCGGCAAGGCCAGAGCTGGCTTCAGGCAGGAGGGACCCATGGGCTCACACAGGTCCCCAGGCTCCTGTCTGGTTCTCTTCAGCCAGCAGTATTCCTTTTCTCTCTGCTACCTTCAGACCTCTCTCCAGAAGCTCAGGCTTACAAGCTTATCACCAGTGAGTCCCCCTGGAAAGGGATTTCTTGACGCCAGTAATTGCAGTGAAAGTCATGGAATGCACTTGGATGAGGTCTGGCTCAAGACCAGCAAGGCAATAGTATCGAGCCAGCCCAAGATGGCTCAGCACAGAGAACTGAGCTTTCCAGGTGTCAGCAAGTCAAACAAACCCCGCATTGCAGAGCCATCTGAAAAGTCCGCTTAACTCAGCCTGGTGATCAGACCATTCGGAAGACCGTCTTACAGCTCGTTTACACAGACAAAATTCTGGGTGGAAGAAAAATTAGAATTTGATGGGGGAGGAGAAAGAAACTGTTTAGGAAAACCAGCTTCTCTTCCATATACTAACAAACAACCCCCCCAATCTCTGGTGGGTTTTAACTCTCACCCGCCGCCCCCCAAAACAAACAGCAAAAAACTTCGTCCATAACTGTGTGAGCCTTGAGCGCCACCTTGTGACAAAGTATGGTATTTTCCCCGGACGAACTTGTCTCCAGGGAAGAGCTTCAGGCGCCACACCGCCACCCAGAGCACTACTGGGCTCTGTGCTAAGGTCACAGAAACCACAGTCCCCTCCATGAGCCCGATTAATTCAATACCACATGGTGGACTCTGCTTTAGCATATGAGTAAGGTCCCACGGGGCCTCCAGAGTGGGGGCTGTTGTCTCTTCCTGCTGCTGCTGCTGCTGCTGCTGCTGCTGCTAAGTAGCTTCAGTCATGTCTGACTCTTGGCGACCCCATGGACTGCAGCCTATCAGGCTCCTCTGTCCAGACCCTGAAAGCCAGCCTAGAACAGGCACATAGTAAACACTGATGAATGAGCAGGTTCCTTCCAGATTCCCCAAGATCAGCTCTATTTTCTCTTACAGACATTCCCAGGGCTAACATCAATCTCTGGCGTATTGTCAGTTTTCTCAATACAGACATTTCTTCTCTCACTGCTGGCCTACAATTTGCCTTTCTGTCCAGGACAAAGGTCCATCTAGTCAAAGCTATGGTTTTTCCAGTGGTCATGTATGGATGTGAGAGTTGGACTATAAAGAAAGCTGAGTACCGAAGAATTGATGCTTTTGAACTGTGGTGTTGGAGAAGACTCTTGAGAGTCCCTTGGACTGCAAGGAGATCCAACCAGTCCATCCTAAAGGAAATCAGCCCTGAATATTCATTGGAAGGACTGATGTTGAAGCTGAAACTCCAACACTCTGGCCACCTGATGCGAAGAACTGACTCATTGGAAAAGATTCTGATGCTGGGAAAGGTTGAGGACAGGAAGAGAAGGGGACGAGAAAGGATGAGATGGTTGGATGGCAACAGCGATTCAATAGACATGAGTTTGAGCAAGCTCTAGGGGATGGTGAAGGACAGGGAAGCCTGGTGTTCTGCAGTCCATGGGGTCACAAAGAGTCGGACACGACTGAGTGACTGAACAACAAAATCCAGGACTTTAGGATCAATGCTTCCCCTTGCCACCTGCCCCTCAGTCAATGAATGGGTCATTATATATCGATGTCTCGGCACAGTCCAAAGTCTGAGCTTAACACAGGCACAGTCCAAAGTCTGAGCTTAACACAGGACGCCCTCCATCCTAATCTGTGTTCTCAGAAAAGAGGTCGTTTGTGGCGCAGCATCTTCTGTGCACACACAGGCAGGGAGAGCCCATGGACTGGGCACAGTGGGGCCCTCTGGAGCCCTGGGAAGCCCACAGAAGCACTCAGGGCTCTGGGGGTTTGCTTTGCCACCAAAGCTGTGATCTTGCCTCTTACTGACTATCTACCCTACCCTACCAAAGCGGCAGGGGTCCAGGTTCAAGGGGCCCATGATTATAAGGGTCAGTGATCGTGTAAACCCTGGCAGCAGTTCATTTTCCCTCCGCTGGGAGTGACACAATCAGATGAAAGCGTTCTGGCCCTGACCTTATCCCCTCACCCCACCCCTTGGCCCCAAGTGTGGAGACAAGCCTGTTCTTCTCACGCCCATGTCACCCTCTGCCCCTCCCCAGCTTGGGTGTTGCATTTTCTGTCTCACTTGCCAGCTGTTTTGCTTGTCTAAAGCTCAACAGGCAACAACCGGGGTAATTGTAAAGGGTAATTAATTATGGAAACGACCATTGATGAGCCAGAGTCAGACACTGTTCCAGGTCTGGCGGGGCAGAACAGTGAACTCGATGAAAATATTTCTTCCCCTCGTGGAAAGAATAGTCTAGAGAGGGATTGTGCTGTGTGTGTGCTGAGTCGCTTCAGTCGTGTCTGACTCGGACTGTAGCCCGCCAGGCTACTCTGTTCGTGGGATTCTCCAGGAGTGGGTTGATTTTATTTTACTTGCAATGGGTCATCATGAAGAGTTTTAGGCTGGAATGATCTGATTTCCTTTGAAAGAAGACCTCTGGGGGCTTCCCAGAGGGAGGAGGAGGGGCAGTGTGGGGTTGGGTCCCCTACCCGGGTCCTGGTGGACCCTGGGAAGGTTTGGTCCAGGTGTGAGCAGAGTTGATGGAGAGGTGGCTAACTTGGGATGTGTTTTGTGGGGAGAGATTGGATTGGCTTAGATTGGATGCTAAGGATGAAGAAGGAGGAGAGCATTTGAGGAGGGTTCCCAGGGTTTGGGGCTCACTTAGTGGCCCCACTAAGTGAGATGGGGAACAGCTGGTCCAGTGTGAATACCAGGGGTTCTGGTTGGCCTCATTAAGCTGGAAAAACCACCCAAATGGGCTTTCAGGGGGACCATGTGGCACTTGGGTAATGACTGGGATGAGAAGTAACCTCAGCCGTGTCTCAGCCTGAGGCTCCGGGGGCCACGCTAGGCCCACTCCTCGTATTTTTCACCATGAGGAGAGCAGCATCTGGTGGCAAGGGATTAGCAAAACCACCTCCTTAACGAGGCCAGCCTCGCCCCACCTGGCAGGAAGCAGCCTCGCCACTATTCCCCAAAGTAACCCTAGAGAGAGCGCTCTTCTGGAATGCTAGTTAAAATGCTGATTCCTGGGCCTCCTCCTAGGGAAGGGCTCAGCGGGCCTGGGGTCAGATCTGTCTGTTTATCTTGGGCCCGTTCGCTGTCTATCATCACTCAAGTCTGGAAAAGCCTGTTAGGATTGGCTGCCCAACCTTTGATCTTGAACCTGTATGTCCCCGGCCCAGTAAAGATCTGTCCGCTGGGTGGATTGACGTGATCGGACATGGAACGCCCACTCCCCCCACGAAGACCGCCCCTGCCAACTCTGCCCCATACGTGCCTTTCACTGAGAGTCCGGGGGGCAGGGTCAGTAAGGTGTTCGTTTTTCCCCCCAAAATTTTTGGCCATACCTTGCTGGGGTCTGAGACCCCCAACCTGGTATCAAACCTGTGCCCTCTGCAGTGGAAGCAAGAATTCTTAACCACTGGACCACCAAGGAACTCCGAAGAAGGTAGTCTTGAAGTCGGATGACCGTGGCCTTGCACCCTCCCCCTCCACGTCCAGCAGCCTGACCTGGAGGAATGATGGAGCTGTCTTGACCATCTGTTCTTATCCAACGTAGGTCTCCCCTACCTCATGGTTGCCTGATAAGGATTCGGGGTGCAGGGGGGTAATGTGGGTGAATCGTCTACACCAGACAGGGTCCAGCGGAAAGCCTCTGACTCCCAGATGTTTCTGGGCTGGCTCTCTGGAAGCTTCCTTTCAGTTCAAGGACAATCTCCTGTGATGGCTGCCCAGGGCTCCACGCCTCCCACGGAGACTGCACTTGTGGCTTCACCTTCTCCACCAGGTGTCAGGTCAAAGCCATGGGAGCAAAGCGACTCCCAGGTTGTGTGAGGCGGTGACACCCCCAGTGTGCAAAGCTACCCTCCTAGGGGCCCCGGTTTGGAAGTTGGGGAGGGACAGTGAGTGAAGACTGCCCTGAAGATTCTAGAGCAGTTATCTTTCAGAACACCCTCTTTTGGGTATGTCTGATGTTTCCTTACGATGAGATTTAGTTAGACTGTGTGCTTTGGGCAGGGGGACTTCAGCAGCCATGCAGGGTTCTCTGTGTATTGAGAGCACATGCTATGATCTGACTCGTTACTGATGACGTTAACACCGATTATTTGATGAAGGTGGTGCTTGCTAGGTTTCTCTACTGTAAAAGTGCTATTTTGCCATTTATAATTAATAAGTACCTTATGGAGAGATTCTTTGTGACTATGTAGAAGGAAGTGCAACCCACTCCAGTATTCTTGCCTGGGAAATCCCATGGACAGAGGATCCTGGTGGGCTACAGTCATAAAGAGTCAGACACAACTTAGTGACTAAACAGCAGCAGCAGCAATGTAAATATTAACATGTAAAAATAACAATTTTACCCACTGGTTCAAGCATCCATTAATCACTCTTGTCTAAGACAATTGTTATCATGATGGTAATTTTCTAATTCTATCATTTCTTCTATATTCATTGGCATTCCTCTGTAAAAAAGAGCTTATCTTTCTTATCTATCTATCATCTATCTCGGAGAAGGCAATGGCTCCCCACTCCAGTACTCTTGCCTGGAAAATCCCGTGGATGGAGGAGCCTGGTAGGCTGCAGTCGATGGGGGTCATGAAGAGTCGGACACGACTGAGTGACTTCACTTTCACTTTTCACTTTCATGCATTGGAGAAGGAAATGGCAACCGACTCCAGCATTCTTGCCTGGAGAATCCCAGGGACGGGGGAGCCTAGTGGGCTGCCGTCTATGGGGTTGCACAGAGTTGGACACGACGGAAGCGACTTAGCAGCAGCAGCAGCAGTAGCATCTATCTATCTATCCATCCATGTATGTATTATCTTATTCAAAAGGTTATAATGTGTTATCATCATTATATATTTTGACGTTCAAATTTTCCCAGATTTTCCCATGCGACCCCCCCTTAAACTAGCTTCTGAATCTTTTTGACATGTTTCCATCATTTTTAAACATACTCTTTCTTTATGGCAGAAGCTGTTCTAGACTCAATTTGTATTTTCCCCATCTCTGCCCTGGAATCACCAATTTCTGCAAGGGACACTGTTTCATTTTATTGATAATGGAATTTAGAAACAAATATCTGGGTGTTAATACCTTACTGCTCCTGGAATGTCACAGCTCTGGGCCCTCATGGTGGGCAGGACTAAGAAATAGATGTATGTGTACATACACACCCACCCCCGCCACATGTATCTATTTTCACACTGAGTGATCTGTATTTGTTCAAACCCATTAGTTTGTGCTGATACCTCCAGTTCAAGACCACAGGATATACTCTAGCCTTTCCCATTTCCGTTTTTGTCCCTTTATTGTCTCAGTGGAGTGATGTTAGCTATTAGTCTGAGATAGATAGTCTTTATGCCTACTCTTCAGTTCATCAAAAGTTCGTACCATGGAATGATGATAAATTGATCTTCAGCCTTTAGAGAGACGATGATTGGGTTTTGGGTGTTAGTTCTAAAAGGTCTTGTAGGTCTTCATAGAACCGTTCAACTTCAGCTTCTTTGGCGTTACTGGTTGGGGCATAGATTTGGATTACTGTGACATTGAATGGTTTGCCTTGGAAACGAACAGAGATCATTCTGTCATTTTTGAGATTGCATCCAAGTACTGCATTTCGGACTCTTTTGTTGACCATCATGGCCACTCCATTTCTTCTGAGGGATTCCTGCCCACAGTAGTAGATGTAATGGTCATCTGAGTTAAATTCACCCATTCCAGTCCATTTTAGTTCACTAATTCCTAGAATGTCAACATTCACTCTTGCCATCTCTTGTTTGACCACTTCCAATTTGCCTTGATTCATGGACCTGACATTCCAGGTTCCTATGCAGTATTGCTCTTTACAGCATTGGACTTTGCTTCTATCACCAGACACATCCACAGCTGGGTATTCTTTTTGTTTTGGCTCCATCCCTTCATTCTTTCTGGAGTTATTTCTCCACTGATCTCCAGTAGCATATTGGGCCCCTACTGACCTGGGGAGTTTCTCTTTCAGTGTCCTATCATTTTGCCTTTTCATACTGTTCATGGGGTTCTCAAGGCAAGAATACTGAAGTGGTTTGCCATTCCCTTCTCCAGCGGACCACACCCTGTCATCTCTCTCCACCATGACCCACCCATCCCAGGTTGTCCCTCGGGCATGGCTTAATTTCATTGAGTTAGACAAGGGTGTGGTCCTTGTGTGATTAGATTGACTAGTTTTCTGTGAGAAGGGTTTTAGTGTATTTGCCCTCTGATGTCCTCTTTCAAGAATACCAGACCACCTGATCTGCCTCTTAAGAAATCTGTATGCAGGTCAGGAAGCAACAGTTAGAACTGGTCATGGAACAACAGACTGGTTCCAAATAGGAAAAGGAGTACGTCAAGGCTGCATATTGTCACCATGTTTATTTAACTTATATGCAGAGTACATCATGAGACATGCTGGACTGGAAGAAACACAAGTTGGAATCAAGATTGCCGGGAGAAATATCAATAACCTCAGATATGCAGATGACACCACTCTTATGGCAGAAAGTGAAGAGGGGCTAAAAAGCCTCTTGATGAGAGTGAAAGTGGAGAGTGAAAAGGTTGGCTTAAAGCTCAACATTCAGAAAACGAAGATCATGGCATCTGGTCCCATCACTACATGGGAAATAGATGGGGAAACAGTGGAAACAGTGTCAGACTTTGTTTTTCTGGGCTCCAAAATCACTACAGATGGTGACTGCAGCCATGAAATTAAAAGACGCTCACTCCTTGGAAGGAAAGTTATGACCAACCTAGATAGCATATTCAAAAGCAGAGACATTACTTTACCAACAAAGGTTCGCCTAGTCAAGGCTATGGTCTTTCCTGTGGTCATGTATGGATGTGAGAGCTGGACTGTGAAGAAGGCTGAGCGCCGAAGAATTGATGCTTTTGAACTGTGGTGTTGGAGAAGACTCTTGAGAGTCCCTTGGACTGCAAGGAGATCCAACCAGTCCATTCTGAAGGAGATCAGCCCTGGGATTTCTTTAGAAGGAATGATGCTAAAGCTGAAACTCCAGTATTTTGGCCACCTCATGCAAAGAGTTGACTCATTGGAGAAGACTCTGATGCTGGAAGGGATTGAGGGCAGGAGGAGAAGGGGACGACAGAGGATGAGATGGCTGGATGGCATCACTGACTTGATGGGTGTGAGTCTGAGTGACCTCCGGGAGCTGGTGATGGACAGGGAGGCCTGGCGTGCTGCGGTTCATGGGGTCGCAAAGAGTCGGACACGACTGAGCGACTGATCTGATCTGATTGGGTTTTATTTTATTTAGCAAGCACTTGTATGTGTTGTTTGCTGTGTTAGTCGCTAAGCTGTGTCCGACTCTTTTGTGACCCCATGGACCGTAGCCCGCCAGGTTCCTCTGTCCATGAGATTCTCCAGGCAAGAATACTGGAGTGGATTGCCATTCCCTTTTCCAGGGGATCTTCCCAACCCAGGGATTGAGCCCACGTCTCCTGCATCGTAGGCAGATTCTTTACCATCTGAGCCACCAAGGAAGCCCCAAACAACTTTACAAATGTTAACTTATTGATTTCTCATGACAGCTCCCTACAGTAGATAATGTCAGTCTCTCCATTTTACAGTGAGTGAACTGAGGCACCGGGAACTCAGATTGCCTGGTAAAAGTCACAACAGAAGAAAAATCACATTTCCTATGCAGCGGCTCTGACTTTCCTCTCTTCCTGCCGTGTTAAATTCTCTGATCTACTGATGTGATAAATTACATTAATAGCTTTCCTGGTATTGAACCATTCTTATATTCCAAATCATACTTAATTATGGTGCTGCTATCACTTGAAAATTGATTTGACTTGCAATTTATATTTATATTCGCAAGAGAGTTTGGTCTATTGTTTATTCTTTTCATGGTGCTATATCATGATTGTGCTAAGCTTGATGAATTGATTTGGAAACTTACTATCTTTTACAGACTTTATAAGATTATTTATGCAAAATAGTAGTGATAGTTTCTTGAAAGAAAAGAAATAGTCTGTCAAATCATCTGGGCCCAGAGTTCTTCTAAACTGTTTTTTCAATTCTTAGTATACTCTTTTAGCTTTTTGCAGAGTTGCTGATCTGTTCAGATATCCTGTTTATTTCTTCAGACAGTTTTGACAATTTACAGTTTCTTAGGAAACCATCCATTTTATTAACCTTTTAAAATTTAGTATCATAAAAAAATAAATAAAATTTAGTATCATAGAATTATGCATATTATTTCTTCAAGATTTAAAATACATTTCATATCTTTGTTTATACTCCTTTACTTATTTCTAATTCTCAGTATCTATTATCTCTTTCTTAAAATAATTTACAGTATCTAGAGAATTGTTTATTTTCCGTGTTCTCCTTTCTTGTTTTCTGATTAATGTTCCCTTTTTCTGTTTATTAGTGCTATTTTCCTACTTTCCTTGGATTTGCTGTGTTGCAAGAAACATTTGCCTCTTCTTTAAAGGCTGAAATCAGAAAACTGATCTTTTCCCCAGAAAAATTACGAGATGCTTTATTGACAAGATTACCAGCACATGGTTGTAAAGGCTTCCATGATCCTCTACGCATTAATCCATTTACACATTTCATAAGGCAAATTTATTTTTTAAAAAGGATGTGCTACTGATTTGTTATTACATGTCTTTAGAGAGCTCCTTTACAGGAGGTCAGTGTATCATTCACATCGAGCATGGCAGGGAGCAGTGTCAATTTCGTATCACCATCTGAACGATCAGCTTTCATATGCACACATAGACAGGAGTCCACCCTCATTTATCTTCCATTTGCAATTAAAAGCTCTGTTTAGCCTAATACTTCTCAGCATGATCTTGTGTCCCATGGTGATATTTCAGAATAATGACAGCTCATGATTTAGGGTTGTAGAGACCTGCGTGGAAATATTTTTAATATAGAAAAGGCAAGCAAAACAACAAACATTTATTCAGCAAGTGTTTAGTCCTTGGATGGGAGCTGAGTTAGAAAAGTGGAGAAAATAGCCCTGTCCTTGAGAAGCTCACAATATTGTCCATTATACAGTAGGTGATGTACAAGTTGTTTTTCATGTTCTTTGTGCTAATCCTAATATCAACTTTTCATTAAAAAGCAAGATAGGGGAAATTTCCTGGCAGACCAGTGGCTATGACGCCATGCTTTAACTGCTGAGGGCCTGGATTCTATCCCTGGTCTGGGAACTAAGATTCCACAAGCTACACAGTGCTGCAAAAAAAAAAAAAAAAAAGGCAAATGGGATTGGTATCACTGTCTCCATTTTGCAGACAAAGAGCTCTAGAGAAGTTAAATCACTCACCCATGGACACATACCTAGTAAGCTTTAGGATTCAAACTAAAGTCTCTCCAAAGCCAAAACCGACATCCTTTCTCTCGGTGGTTTTCAAACTTCAGGAGTCCCAAGGACCATGACCAGCTTTATGTTCCATTTTCTGTGCATATCTGAATCTGGATACTTTCTGCTGACCTGGCCAACACTGAACTAGCTTTTCGTTCATCTTCTCTATGTATGAGGCTTTCACATAAGACTTCATTTGAAGAGTCTTATGGAAGGATTGTCTTCTGCTATTAAATATCATTCACACTAGAGTTCCAATTCCAGTCAAAGCAGCATGTATTGGGTTAGCCTTCCACTGATAGCAATTATAAAAGCTAGAGGAAAATCATACATATTATATATAATGCGTTCTATAGAAGTTGTGTTTTGTATATATGTAATCTATGGATATCTCTGTTGGCAGGCACTGGAGAGCAATCCAAGCAGGCAGGAACCAGAAGAAGCACAATCCTTGAAGGATATGGAAGAATTGAGGTAAGCTTCATCTTATGTACTTACCTCTGTTTTCCCTGCTGAGGGCATTTTCTGGTTCAGTAAAGCACAGGATATTAGCCAAGCAGAAAGTGGTCATCTCACTGGGCCAAAGACCACTGATCCACCCAATCAGATGAGCTAAGAAGCAGTGGGAGGGTAGGGGAGAAGCAAGATTTTTGATGAAACTGAAGACATGCTTCCCTTCTTCTGGTTCCTGGCCTCCAACCCATTCCCTGTGTCACTGCAGGCACCCCAAGCATGGCTCCTATATATGTGGCTGGCATGTGCAAGTGGAGCTAAGTGATTCTCCTAGTCCAAGGCCAGAGTCCAAGCAGTGACCTTGAAAGTCATTTCACGGAAGACAGTCCACATCTCAGTGATTGCTTGGCAGACAACGTCTGCTTGAGGAGTTCCCCTGGTTCTTTTCATGGTCAAAAAGAACACAAAAAGTTGCATTTCTGGATTTCAGTTTTCCATTTGAATTGGTAGAGTGCAGTGCTGAATTTCCACCAAAGGACGTCCAGCCAACAAGCTGCTGAAGGGTCTTTTCTGAGCTGAATCTAAAACATGGGGGGCTCACGGATGCATAATGGCACCCCACTCCAGTACTTTTGCCTGGAAAATCCCATGGACAGGAGCCTGTTAGGCTGCAGTCCATGGGGTCGCTAAGAGTCCGACAGGACTGATCGACTTCACTTTCACGTTTCACTTTTATGCATTGGAGAAGGGAATGGCAACCCACTCCAGTGTTCTTGCCTGGAGAATCACAGGGACCGGGGGAGCCTGGTGGGCTTCCGTCTATGTGGTCACACAGAGTCGGACATGACTGAAGTGACTTAGCAGCAGCAGCAGCATGGATGCATTACAACTAAGTTTTGGGCAGCCTTGGGATGGAGGGCTGCACTGGTCCTAGCCATGTGTTGAAGGAGAGAGAACTTTTTATGCCTGATTTCAATGAAAATTCCAAATAAAGAGAAAATAGGCTAGAGGCTGAGTTTGATTTCTATCATTTGAATTTTTACTAAAATGATAAAACATTTTGGATGGATCTTTAAAGAGTAAGTTGACAAATAAGTATAGAAAATATTCCAGACAACTTTGTTTACATTTTAAGGATCTTTAAAGAGCAATTTGACAAATAAATACAGAAAATACTCCAGACATTTTACATTTTTACATTTTACATTTTTAACTGGAAAAGACACAGAAAAAAGGAGTAAAACAGAGTAGTTGTGTTTCCCACTATTTGTTAGGAATACTATTTGCTGTGTATGAGGGTCTCCCACGTACCAGAGGCTTGACATAGATATTGTCAAACAAACATCATAAAGAAACAGAGACCCAGAGATATCAAGGGGTTGCCTGAATGGTGGGTGTGGGATTTGGACTCAGGTTGGTTCGCTCCAGAGCCCAAGCACTTCCCAGAATGCAATACTGCTCTCACTGTAGGCGTGTGGTCATCTTCAAGACTGAACACCAGCGGTCTCTTCGTTTTGATCCATTGGGTCTTCCTTGAAGACACAAACTGGCTCTGAGAGTTGATATCTCTGAAGATAGAAGTCTTCAGTATTCAGCCTTACACAAATGATTCTTTTGAATCTTGGAAACTGTTACAATTTTATGGCTCAGAGTCTGTCCTATTTAAACAACTACAAGTCATAGGCATTTTTGTTTGGTGTTCAGGTGCTGCTAGGAAGGGTTCTATCCTGCCCCTTCCTTTGAGATCTGCTGATATCTGCTGTATATATAGGAGTGTATGTTTTATTACTGGGTGAAGAAGGAGGGCTTCCCTTGTGGCTCAGCTGGTAAAGAATCCGCCTGCAATGCAGGAGCCCTGGGTTTGATCCCTGGGTTTGGAAGATCCCCTGGAGAAGGGAAAGGCTACCCACTCCAGTATTCTGGTCTGGAGAAATCCATGGACTGTATAGTCCATGGGGTCACAAAGAGATGGACACGACTGAGTGACTTTCACTTTCAAAGAAGGAAGACTTTGGGAGGGAAGAGGACCATGGGATAAACAGAGGAGGGACAGGATTTGGTAAGACTTGCTGCTTGGCCAGCCCCTGGGTCTAGGCAAGACCTACTGTGGTTGAAGGGTTGAAAGTTGGAACAGATAGAGCTGTTTCCATGAGAAGCCTGGGCTAAATTAGATTCTGGGCAAAGTCAGAGCTGCTTTGGGGCTCAGGTGACAGAAGGAAATCACAGTATGGGGAGGTGCCTACTGCCTGTAGACTGGAGAGCTGCAGGACACTCGGGTCATCTGGAGGGAGCCTGGGGTTCATGATGGCCGTGGCTGTGGGGAGGCTTCTCCATGGAAATTTAAGGACCCGGATGTAGACTCACGGGATGTGGCAGAAGGGGGAGCGGGGAAGGCACTACGTGATGACTGCTGCAAGCTCACAATGATGCAGCCCTTCGATCCTGCAGGGATCACAGGACACTCTGAGGGGACGATATGTTCAGCTTTAAGCTGAGCAGAGATTGTGCCAATATTATTTGGGTGGAAAGAAGCATTCTGTGGCAATATACAGAATTTTAGCGTTAATCATGAGTTCATTTTAATATATTCCCCCTTCAGATACAAATAAAAATTCAGTCAAGCAAAATGATCCATTTTTTCCCACTCCACCCCACTCAGGACTATTAAAACAGCCCTGACTCTGGGGTCCCTTCTCCGAGTGTCACTCTACTTATGTAATGTTTTGTTGCCCAATTTTCTTTGTCTTGTTGTTCTTCAGTCACTAAGTAGTGTCTGACTCTTTGTGACTCCACAACTGCAGCACGCCAAGCTTCCCTGTCCTTCACTATCTCCTGGAGTTTGCTCAAATTCATTTCCATTGAGCTGGTGATGCTATCTAGCCTTCTCATCCTCTGCCGCCCCCTCACTTTTTGCCTTCAGCCTCTCCCAGCATCAGGATCTTTTCCAAAGAGTTGGTTCTTTGCATCAGGTGGCTAAAGTATTGGAGCTTCAGCATCAGTCCCTCCAATGAATATTCAGCGTTGATTTCCTTTAAAATGGACTGATTTGATCTCCTTGCAGTCCAAGACTTTCAAGAGTCTTCTCCAGCACCACAATTCGAAAGCATCAAGTCTTTAGCATTCAGCCTTCTTTAAGGTCCAACTCTTACATCTGTTTGTGACTACTGGAAAAACCATAACTTTGACTAGACAGACCTTTGTCAGCAACATGATGCCTCTGCTTTTTAATATGCATCTAGGTTTATCATAGCTTCCCTTCCACAGAGTCATCTTGGTGATGGTTTAGTTGCTAAGTCATGTCCGACTCTTGTGACCCCATGGACTGTAGCCGGCCAGGCTCCTCTGTCCATGGGATTCTCCAGGCAAGAATATGGGAGTGGGTTGCCATTTCCTTCTCCAGGGGATCTTCTGGTCCCAGGAATCGAGCCCAGGTCTCCTGCATTGCAGGTGGATTCTTTACCGACTGAGGGAAGAGAGAAGCCCTAAGAGTTATCATAGATGAAATGTATTTTTTCAGTTCAAAATTTTCAGTCCTATTCCCTCCCCTCCTCTCTCTTCCCTCTTCTCTCCTTCCCAAACAGTTGTGTCCAGATGCCCTTAGGTGGGGCCAGACAAGGGTGGCGTCTGCACAGGGTGTCTGGGAAACCAGTACCTGGGGTGGGGGTGTGTGTGGGTCCTGAGCGTGTCGAGGGTGTTTGTGTCCAGTGAGGTGGCCTAGTGAGCATGGCAGAACTGTCCTAGGATGTCACAGCCTACGTGGCCTGGCAGGGGTGACCTTCCTCAGGGTGTGGCAAGCAGGGGGATCTGTGCATGAGAAGAGGAGGGTGGCCTCGCAGAGGGGGCTGCAGCCCCCCAGGGTGAGGGGCTTGGACTGAGAGTCCCTTGGACTGCAAGGAGATCCAACCAGTCCATCCTAAAGGAAATCAATCCCGAATACTCATTGGAAGGACTGATGATGAAGCTGAAACTCTAATACTTTGGCCACCTGATACGAAGAACTGACTCATTGGAAAAGACCCTGATGCTGGGAAAGATTGAAGGTGGGAAGAGAAGGGGATGACAGAGGATGAGATGGTTGTATGGCATCACTGATGCAACGGACATGAGTTTGAGTAAACTCCGGGAGTTGATGATGGACAGGAAGGCCTGTTGTGTGGCAGTCCATGGGGTTGCAAAGAGTTGGACATGACTCAGTGACTGAACTGAACTGAAATTTAAGATTTTATTATTATTATTAATGTGTTGATGAGAGAATGCATTTAACTGAAACAGAAAATACAATCAACACACCTAATGGCCACCCAATATCTGTTTTCCCCATTTCTTTTTAAAGATAACATCACTTCCTACCTCAGTTCAGTTCAATTCAGCCGCTCAGTTGTGTCTGACTCTTTGTGACCCCAGGGACTGCAGTATGCCAGGCCATGGGGCCTGAGGGGGAGAGCCTGGCAGTGAGGCTTGGCGTCAGGGCGCCAGTGCAGCCATTTAGCTTTGTCTCATGCAAGTTGATGAGAAACAGCAGGAAATCACACTCAGACTTCCAGAGTCGTCTATGGATTTGCCCTCAATCTACTTCTCCATTTATAATTACATGTATTAACAAGTTCATGGCGGTGATACATGAAGAAGCATATTATGTAATCAGATTGTCTTTGATGGTATAGTTAATACTAATGTGATGATTATGTGTGAACATTTAAATATATGACACTCATTATCAAAAAGTGATTTAAGGACCAGACATCAGCTTTTTTTCCTCCCCCAGATTCTTTTATGTTCTTTGTCTGTATGTTCTTACTAATTCAGTAGGATGGCACGTGTCTAAATCATTCTTTAGTGAAAAGACCTGGCTGGCATTCTGTTGGCTGTGACAGTCAATTGTCCCCAGTTCTCTGGAATCCGTGGGACAAAAGCTGGTCTAAGAGTCCTTCTCCAGAACAGGCCAACTCCTGCCTTTGACAACTAGAATAAAAAAAGTGGAAAGTCAAGGGGTTGCAGAGTAGGAGAGAGACTAGCTGGGGGCCACCTCTAAACATCTGTGTAACCTGGCACAAGCCAGTTAACCCCTCCAAGAGTCACTTAGAAACTTGGGTGGGGGGGATGATTTGGGAGAATGGCATTAAAACATGTATAATATCATATAAGAAACGAATCACCAGTCCAGGTTCGATGCAGGATACAGGAAGCTTGGGGCTGGTGCACTGGGATGACCCAGAGGGATGGTATGCGGAGGGAGGTGGGAGGGGGGTTCAGGATGGAGAGCACGTGTACACCCATGGTGGATGCATGTTGATGTATGGCAAAACCAGTACAATGTTGTAAAGTAAACAAAAATAAATAAATAAAAAATAAATAAAAAGAAACTTGGGTAGATAAAATGTCCGCCAATGGAAGACAGATTAAATAAATTATGGTGCATTCAAGAAAATACTCTACAATTTTTTGAAAGAATGAGGCAGGTAGATCTCTTTGCTTTGACAGATTCATGATCTGTTGTTTGAAAAAAGTTTTCACATGGGTATCATTCTATTTTTTTTTTAAGTAATTAAAAGATACATATGGACAAAAAATGTGGAGAAATACACACCTAATCATTGTTGATATTTAATTTTGAGAGGTAAGATTATGGAGAATTTCTGTCTCTTAGAGCAAACATTTCTGTAATATTTTGGACATTCTGTAATATAAAAAGCTTCTTTTGTAAACAGGGGCAAAAGATTAATAAAAATTAACACATAAGATAGAGAAAAACCAATATTCATTACCTTCCCTTCATGCTCAAGGGAACATTTTCCTAAGGCCATTGTCCTTTCTGTAATTCTGCACCATGATGGTAACTGGGAACCAACTGGGTCTTTGAGAATCTTTGAGAAATGTATTAATTTCAGCACAAAATCAATACTGAAGCAATAGGAATTACACACTGGTGTATGGTTTGGATACATCGTACATGGAAGACACATCAGCTCTGTGGGTGCCTATGGGGCAGGTGATTTCCAGAGATGCTCATTCCTGTGCTGTTCTCGCAGCTCATGGTGCTTCCTTCCTCTGTCCTGTGTAACCTCCAAGCCCCTCCCAGCTGGGGCTTTCTTCCCTAATTGCCTTATTGTCTCAAAGTAAAAAATGCCACCTGCCAGGCACCTGCCAGCACATGGATTGTTACTCCCAGACCCATCCTGGTTTTGTTTGGGGATCTGGGCTCTTGGAGAAGTAGCTCAGGTCAGAAAATGACTTGAGCTCCTCCAGGGCTGGGAAGTGGATGGGTTTGAGTGTCTGTGTGTGTGTGTGTGTGTGTGTGTGTGTGTGTGTGTGTGTATGCATGGTCTTCACAAATACTCTTGCTCTGAGTTCCACTGACATGCAGCAGCCAGATGTGGAGATGGCTGTGGGCTGTGGTGGAGAGAGACTACTAAACCCAAGGTCTGGGCTACAGAAGGAGAAGGAGTCTCTGGCTGAGTCCTCACACTATGTAGAGGAGGCTGGGAAGCACCTCTGGGCTCACCCAGGCTCCAGGGCTGATGACCGGACTCATGTGAGCAAAACTTAGCAGAGGAGCAATGATAACAGGGAAATCCCCATACATTAAGGGTGAGTCTTATACACCTTTTCTGGGCACCATGTAACCCTATTGGATGTCACATAACCCTTATCACCTCCTCTCTTGAAACATGATTGAGATAGAATTTCCAGTTACCTAGGCATGTTGAACTGTGGTGTTGGAGAAGACTCTTGAGAGTTCCTTGGACTGCAAGGAGATCAAACCAGTCAATCCTAAAGGAAATCAATCCTGAATATTCATTGGAAGGACTGATGCTGAAGCTGAAGCTCTAATACTTTGGCCACCTGATGCAAAGAATTGACTCATTGGAAAAGCCCCTGATGCTGGGAAAAATTGAAGGCAGAAAGAGAAGGGGATGACAAAGGATGAGATGGTTGGATGGCATCACCACCTCAGTGGGCATGAGTTTGAGCAAACTCCGGGAGATAGTGAAGAACAGGGAAGCCAGGCATGCTGCAGTCCATGGGGTCGCAAAGAGTCAGACATGACTGAGCGACTGAACTGAACTGAACTGAGGCATGTGGGAGGCTCAAAGCCGGATCAGATACAAATTAATGACAGTTTTCACCTCTGAGGTTTGTGGGAGGTCAGTTGGATTCAAGTGACATGTATTTGTTAGATCAGGATAGGCTACATCACTGGCTTTCAAAATGTGATTCCTGAGTAGCAGCCTTAACATCACCTGGGAACTTGCTGCTGCTAAGTCTCTTCAGTCGTGTCCGACTCTTAGCAACCCCATGGACTGTAGCCCACCAGGCTCCTCCATACATGGGATTTTCCAGGCAAGAGTATTGGAGTGGGGTGCCATTGCCTTCTCCGGGGAACTTGCTAGAAATGCAAATTCTTGAGCTCTTTCCAACTGACCTATGAATCAGAAACTCTGGGTGTGGTTCCCAGCAATTTGTGTTTCAACAAACCTTTCACGCAATCCCGATGTGGTCTCAAGTTTGAGAATCACTGGGTTAGATTATCCAGCGCCTTAAGAGAGTAAGAAAGAGGAACAGGGCAGCCCTCCTTCTCTTTGTTAGCTATGCCATTTGAAATGTATTTTCTCCATAGTTGCTAAGATTGAGAAAGAGAGGATAGTGTCCTTTTGCTCATAGCCCATTGGATAGAACTAGTCACATGACCTCACCTAACTGCAAAGGTTGCTGGGAAATGTGGGGGACCATATGAGTATTTAGTGAGCACTCTGCCCCACAGGATGATGGTTAAAGAGACCATACATAATCTTATTTGTTGAGTTTTAGCTTTTTTTTTTAACAAGAAAAGCAAATTAATATGTTACCTTTCTGATTGAAAAAAAAAACAAGGTTAATGAAAAAGTAGAGCTGCCCTGTGGTGGTGTGCACTTGTGTGTGTGTGTGTTGGGGGATTGGTGGTTGTGTGCATGGAAGGCTGGGTAGCAAGGGAAGGTGTGTCTCAGACGCAGGAGATGATAAGGATCTTGGATTCTTCTGCTTTCGTGTATTATTTCATTTAAACCTCACAACAATCCTCTTTGACGGGTGCTATTATAAGTCGTACTGTATGAAGTCAGATTCTGAATCTTTAAAAAAAGTTATTTATGTATTTTATTTTTGGCTCTGCTGGGTCTTTGTTGCTGCACAGGCGTTTCTCTAGTTGTGGTGAGCAGAGGCTACTCTCTAGCTGCAATAAGCAGGCTTCTCATCGTGGTGGCTCCTCTTGTTGCAGAGCACCGGCTCTCGGGATGTGGGGGCTTCAGTAGTCATGGTACGGGGGCTCAGTAGTTGCAGCTCCCAGACTCTGAGCTCAATAGATGTGGCATGTGGGCTTAGTTGCTCTGTAGCATGCTTGATCCTCCCAGACCAGGGATTGAACCCGTGCCTCCTGCATTGGGCTATTGCACATGCAACCCTCTTTAAAATCCTTTAAAGAAAGCTTCAGCTGCTTCACCTAGTCTTCTCTCTTTTCCTCCGCAAACACTTTTTAACTTCTCCAGCTTACTTGGCTCCAGCCTCTAATTCCCAGCCTCCAAATCCACTGCAGTCTTCAGATTTGCTTGACTTAACATAATTCAGAGCCAAACAGACAGCTAGCAAAGTCAAACCACTGCTCTGGAGGAGTGACGGGTCAGGAGTAGTGGGTCTGTTGCTGTCTGTGTACAATTCTTTCTCCTACATCTAAACTCCCAGTTGACGCCACATTCCATCAAAGCTATGAGCAGGCTTAATCCAGCCTTGCAAATTGCTACCCGTCTGGTCATCCTGAGAAAATAATAATTACCTTAACAATGCTCTTAGTTGACAAGTGGGGGCTGGGGATAGAGAAAACATTTCCAAAGAAATAGGAGCATGTTTTTGAAAGAGGCTGAGTGAGTCGAGGCAAGGTGTGTATTCTCAGTGAAAAGACACCTTAAATCATGAATGTTTGAGGATAAAGGAGGCCAAATTCCAACCAGTCATTTTCCCTAAGATCTAAGCTCTTTCAACTGATAGGAGGAATGAGGTATCGTTTAAAAAAAAAAAAAAAAAGCCTTCTTTTTTTCTTTTGTTTAGAGATGAGTTGGAGAGTGAGGAATGACTAGTGAAGCATGGGATGAAAGTACCAGGCGTTTGCCACTTTTTCCTGGAGGAGGCATCTATATTCAGTAACCCTCCTTGCCACTGAAGCCTGCTTTCCCATCAATGCCCTTGTAATGGTGCCGGAGAGAGACACCGAGGCTGCCTTCTCTCAGTCTTGCAGTTCACCTTGAGCTTCCGCTGCAGCCAACTTCCAGCCTCTGACAGCAGCACATCACGAGGGGATGCTCGGATGTCCATGACATCATGGCACAGGTGACATGGTTCTGAAAATCGCTTCCTCTTTTCCTGGCCTCTCTCCAGGCTGGAAGTTGTCTTTTTCCATCTGAAATCACCCACAGAATACTGTCCCTTCTAAGGCTCTCTCTAATAGGCCTCAATCTCTTCCACTTAGAAACCCTGACCTCCAGCGGGCAGCAGACCTCTCCTGACATGGCAAATGTCTCTGAGGTCAGCAGTACTATCTTTGGGGCTTCCCTGGTGGCTCAACTTGCAAAGAATCCACCTGCTTGGGAAGATCCCCTGGCGAAGGGAATAGCTACCCACTCCAGTGTTCTGGCCTGGAGAGTTCCATGGACTGTATAGTCCATGGGGTCGGAAGCAGTCAGACAAGATGGAGTGTACTATTTTGGGGGCTTTTCTGGTGGCTTAAACAGTAAAGAATCTGCCTGCAATGTGGGAGATCAGGTTTGATCCTTAGGTCGGGAAGATCCCTAAATGGCTACCCACTCCAGTACTCTTTCCTGGATAATTCCATGGACAGAATTTTGTATTCTTCTGGATAATATCTATGTACTTAATTTAAACTGTGTTCAAAATGACGGCAATTTCCCAAGTCTTTGACTAGAATAAATTCTCCAGAAAATGTGCTCTGCTTTTTCTGGGGTTTTGCACACTCCTGGCTCTCCACAGGGCACATTCAGGGGTACTCAGGCAGGTTGATGGCCCACATTGTTGATTGTCATCCAAAGCCTTTTTCAAGTGGTTTTGATTCATAGTTCCCACTCATTCCCCAGGAGGCCACAGCTGGGGCATGCCTTGATTTTCCAGGCAGCCTGTGAAGCTGGGACCTTCTCTTGTTCACTGTCTGCCTTGCACAGGGTGCTATGCTGTGTGCTTAGTCTCTTAGTCCTGTCTGACTCTTTGTGACCCCATTCTCCAGGCCAGAATACTGGAGTGGGTAGCCTTTCCTTTCTCCAGGGGATCTTCCCAACCCAGGGATCAAACCCAGGTCTCCCTCATTGCAGGCGGATTCTTTACCAGCTGAGTCACCAGGGAAGCCCTCCCCATGGAGTGGTAACCTCCAAACTGTATCTCCAGTCCCTTCTCCCAGAACAGCTTAACCTCCCAGGGTGCCATACTCAGAATGGCCAGCAGATGGCACCAAGGTGACTGCTAGAGCTGCCCGCAAGGTCTGTGGTTTGGCTCTGGACCTGTGACAGCCGTGTGTGACAGTCTGCCTCCCTGGGCCACAGGCCACTGCTCTCATCTCAGCTCTGCCCTTCCAGGCCACCCATTTAGGCTTCAAGGAGGAGAGTCAGTGGCAGTGAAGAAAGCTGGGTAAGGATTATCCCCACTATGATTCCTGCAGGTGAGGAGATGGAGCAGGATGGGGCCGATTCAAGTTTCCAGAAGAATCTCAGATTCCCATTCTGTATCAGAGAGGCTCCAGGCAATGTAGAGAAGGTGGTTCAGTGGGAGAAATTTTTCTCTTAAGTAACAACAGAACTTTATCAGAAGACTATGAGACTGAGGTTAAGAAATGATAGTATATAGAAACACAACTGTGGCTACCACCACCACCAGCGCCAGCATCACCACCACCGTCATCCCTGCCACTCTCATCATTACCACCACGTGTGTAGAGCTTCGCAGATTGGAAAACGCCTTACGTGTTACGTACGCTCTGTCACGCACGCATGCTCAGTTGTGTCCGACTCTGCGGCCCTATAGGCTGTAGCCCGCCAGACTGTCATGGGATTTTCCAGGCAAGGATACTGCAGTGGGTTGCCATTTCCTCCTTCAGGGGATCTTCCTGACCCAGGGATTGAACCCAAGTCTCTCGCATCCCCTGCACTGGCGGGCAGATTCTTGACCACTGAGCCACCTGGGAAGCCCCATACTTTCTGTCACTTGATCCTTTCCAGAGACACTTCAGAAAGTACTGGGAACTGTGTTTTCCATCTACACAGCATGGTTGTTTGGTGTCTTTGGGTGAACTCGAGAACATCAGAAAAGGGCGGGGGGTGCCTCTAATGTGAGGGGAAAAGGCCCCTTTCACTTTAGAAGGAGAAGAGAGAGCAGCTAAACAGGGGAGAAAGGCCACACTAGCCCTCCTACCTTTGAGGGCTCCTTGAGGACAGCATTGGGTGACGTGAGCCTGAAGGATGGACGGCTTTACTCCTCCTTGGCACTGCATACATGGCTGACCTTTAGCAGGACTTCTGAAGTTTACTCACTGGCCCTCCATCTGATATTTTTGGTAGGATTACAAGACTGCATAAAGTCACTCAAATGTTCATAATGGTGCCAGCTTGTCCCAGGAAAAAATAAAAGAACTGGTGCAGCCAGACTTCCAAAGATATCTAGTATAAGGAAGGTTTTATCTGAACATCAGTAGAAAATGAATGCCCAGCCCTTTATTGCAGAAAGACCTAAGGTGTTTCCACAGGCCATGTCTGCCCCAGCCTCTGAGCATTCCAAATGGGGAAACATTCCAGGCTTAGCAGAGTTCTGTGGTCCTTGTTCAGCAGGCCAGCTTTCTCTGGGAGAAACCTGTAGAAAGGAGCATTTTTTCCCCCCATGTTATCTGCTGGTGTGGGTGACAGGAGGCCCGCCTTTATTTAATGTCCTGTATGGACGTCAATGTCAGCACAGCTGGCATATGAACAGATTCTGTACGACTCTGCCGCAAATGAGGCCACAGAAGAGATATGGCTTGAGAAGGAAGAGAGACAATCTATGCCTATTACCCAGTTTTATGCATCTAATATCACAGGCAAATATGGACACCTGGAGACTATCAAACCAAAATTAGAAACTCATTGGAAAAAAAAGGACAGTATTTGCACAGATTGCCCATAAATCTTCAATAGCTAACTCTCCTTGGGCATAACATCAAATGTTCACTTTCTTTTTAGTGTCTCATTAGGAAGAAAATTTATTGCCCAACTATTGAACTATGTCAATTTTTAAAAAACATTGTGTGAATATTTCCAGGAACTGCACGCTTGATTTTACATTAGCTTTATGCCACTGAACAGGAAAAGGCCTGGTCTCTCCAATGATGAAATGACACTAATCATGAAATTAAAGGAGATAGTATGTACTCAGTTGAAAGTGACAGCAGTTTCCCATAAATGTATCACAGCCCTGGCTCCCTTTGATAAGTTAGAATGACGTCATTCCCTCCAGCCCAGACCAGGGCACAAATCTACTTCCCCGGCTCCCAGTGCCTTCCTCCTCTGTCAAAAAGTGGGTCCAAAGAGAAAGCTTCAGAGGCACCAGATTCTTATGATGGGGTGTGTTTCCCAGCTGTGCTTGCTCACCTGCCTTGGTGGGAATAGCTTTCGAAGGACCAGGAAGGAAAAGAAAAACGTTAAACAAAAATCAATGAATTGCATATGGTGCCCGTTAAAAATAATAAACAGGCAGAAGATGAAGGGCTGAGCTTACATATGTGAACCTGTCTCAGCCAGGGCACTGGCATCCAGGGGTAGGGAGAGTGGCTGCTTCCTGTTCCCACAGAACTGCTCCGGATCCCAGTGGATTGGCAAGAGCTTCTCTGAGCAGCTGGGGAGGAGAGGGCGGTGCAGGAAGGTGGAGGCTGCAGGGAAACTTGAGGGTATACCTGGCCCTAGTCTCCATCTTCTCTGTGGGCTCTTCAAACAGAACGCCTTGGCTGTGGGCCCTCCAACCAAGCAAGAGGGAGATGTATGCTGCTGCTACTGCTGCTAAGTCACTTCAGTCGTGTCCGACTCTGTGCCTCCCCATAGATGGCAGCTCACCAGGCTCCCCTGCCCCTGGGATCCTCCAGGCAAGAACACTGGAGTGGGTTGCCATTTCCTTCTCCAATGCATAAAAGTGAAAAGTGAAAGTGAAGTAGCTCAGTCGTGTCCGACTCTTTGAGACCCCGTGGACTGCAGCCTACCAGGCTCCTCCATCCATGGGATTTTCCAGGCAAAAGTACTGGAGTGGTGCCATTGCCTTCTCCGGGAGATGTATGAATGGCTGTAAAAACTTTGGGAGACTAGGGGAACATGGGAGTAAGCTCTGTAACCCTGAAACCAGATAGTCTCCATTCATAGCTGAAAACGACATTAGTCAAGTTTAGTCCATGTGTGGCTTTTCTTCTCAATTCTATCCTGTTGTCTGCCTATCATCTGTCTGTCTGTCTGTCTGTCTCTCTATCTACCTATCCATCAGTCCATCCATCCGAGACCCATAATACTTATATAGAACTAGAACAGAGAAGAATCTCCTCAAGACGATCTAGAGGATGGGGCATGGAATAACTAGACATGAGTCCAATTTTATCTCCAACCTTAGACTTATGATTTGGGTCCTTAATTAAAAGTTCCCTGGGTGAATACCCTTTAGCCTTGCAAACACCATTCACTTTATCAATTTGCTACTAATATTGATTTTTTATTTTTCAGTTAATATTTGAGTGTTTACTTGGTTTAAGGAGCTGAGAGGTATGAGAAAAGAATTTATACACAAATAACGAGTATTTGAATAAATAGATGTAGGATACTATTTTGAAACTATATATGTGTTGTGGTGTGTATATATGTGTGTCTTTATACATGTATTTACAAATGCGCTTTTTAAATTAAAAAAATTTATTATAAAATTAGATACAGAAAATTACATAAAACTCATATTGTTTTACCAATTTACTTTAACATGAATATCCGTGTAACTACAACATAGGTCAAGAAATAGAATTTTGCCATCTCCATTTTGTGCTTTTTAAATTTTAAAAATGTGTTAGTTTTTTTTTTTTTTTTTTTAATTCAGCAAAGCCTAAAAAGGCTCATTATGTAACTACCCAGATACTCCCAAAGACCTTACTAAGAAACAAAAGTCACACATGTTTATGGTTGGAAAGTAGAGGTGTGCTTTTAAGCATCTTGCTGCTGCTGCTGCTGCTGCTGCTGCTGCTACTAAGTTGCTTCAGGCGTGTCCAACTCTGTGCAACCCCATAGATGGAAGCCCACCAGGCTCTCCCGTCCCTGGGATTCTCCAGGTAAGAACACTGGAGTGGGTTGCCATTTCCTTCTCCAATGCATGAAAGTGAAAAGTGAAAGTGAAGTTGCTCAGTCATGCCCGACTCTTAACGACCCCATGGACTGCAGCCTACCAGGCTCCTCCGTCCATGGAATTTTCTAGGCAAGAGGCCTGGAGTGGGGTGCAATACCCCTAAACCTCAATTCAGGAGTCTGGCAAAGACTCAAAACTTGTTCCAGTTAAAAATCTCAGTGTAGATGATCTTACTGCAAAGCAGAAGTGGAGACAGAGATGTCCAGAACAAATGTACGGACACCGAGAGGGGATGGGGTGGAAGGAACTGAGAGACCGATACTGACATACGTATACTGTTGATGTCATGTGTGAAGTGGATGACGAAGGAGAACTGCACAGCACAGGGAACCCCACTCAGGGTTCTGTGGGGACCGCAGTGGGAAGGAAGCCCAAAGGGAGGGGATATATGTATACGTATAGCTGATTCTGGAGGAGGAAATGGCAGCCCACTCCAGTACTCCTGCCTGGAAAATCCCAGGGACGGAGGAGCCTGGTGGGCTGTAGTCCATGGGGTCACACAGAGTCGGACATGACCGAGCTGCTTCACTTTGCTTCATAGTAGAAACTAACACAGCACTGTAAAGCAACTGTATGCCAATAAAAATTCATTTTAAGAAAAAATGACATAAGAAAGCAAAACATACCCCCCACCCCCGCCATCAGTGTGTTAGTTTCCTGTGGCTGCCACAAAAAAGTGGCACCAGCTGGGTGGTGTGCTGCTGCTGCTAAGTCGCTTCAGTCGTGTCTGACCCTGTGCGACCCCATAGACGGCCGCCCACCAGGCTCCCCCGTCCCTGGGATTCTCCAGGCAAGAACTCTGGAGTGGGTTGCCATTTCCTTCCTCAATGCATGGAAGTGAAAAGTGAAAGTGAAGTCACTCAGTCGTGTCCCACTCTTAGCGACCCCATGGACTGCAGCCTACCAGGCTCCTCCATTCATGGGACTTTCCAGACAAGAGTACTGGAGTGGGTGCCATTGCCTTCTCTGAACTGGGTGGTATAGGACAAGAGAAGCTGACTCACAGTTCTGGAGGCCAGGAGTCCAAGATCAAGGTGTGTCAGCCCAGCCACGCTCCCTTTCTGAGCTGCTTCTCGTGGCTGCGGGAACCTTGGCGTCATTCCAATCCATCCAGTCTGTGCGTCCGATGTCACGCGGCGTTACCCCTTCGGGTGTCTCTCTGGTCTCTCTCCATCTCTTCTCCTCTTCCTGTAAGGACACTGATCATATTGATGAAAATCTACCCTGCCCTGGGATGCCTCATCTTAACCTACTTCTGCATTACGCCTCCTTCCAATAAACTCACGTTCACACAGATCAGGGGTGAAGGAGGAGCCATATCTTTCTGGGAGACATAATTTAAAACACACCAGTTAAAGAAGTGTCTTCTAAGGGTTCATGTTAAATTGTATAAATAAGATGACTTAGCATTTTGTTGTTTGAAAACAATCAGCTGAAGAAAGGCAACCAACATGCTTTCCTGTTTGTTTTTTCCCCATGTGTCCAGGTAAGTGTAATAAACCCAATTTGGGGAATCATTAAACCAGTCTCCCCAGCAATTTTGCTCTCACCTTCTAAGAGCTTGGATACTAGGGCTGCAAACAGCGTTTTTCACCGCATGGGGGCCGATGGCAGACGTCACAACCGCATGCATTTTCTCAAACTTCTATTTGAGTCTAAGCACTTGGTGCTGCTTCTTGGCCGAGGCTGAGGGAAGTCCTGTTATTGCTTTCATCAGGGGAAGAGTGTGCAAAGGTACTTTGAGGGCTTTCTGTTCTGCGTGAGATCTGTCATGGGGAGAGCATGAAGCCTACTGAACTACAAAACAGATCTTGAAGCCGTTCATTTCTCTCTACTGCACTGGCACTAACTGCCATCACCCAGCCTCTTCCACTCTCCAAACAGCAGCTGGATTGATCTCTTAAAAGCCTCAGTCGAACTGTGTTCCTTTGCTGTCTAGACGTTCTGTGGTTCTCCCCTCATTCCTTTGCAGTTAGAATGGAATCTGTAAGGCATGGTCTGCAGGCCTCTCTTCTACAGTTTGCACAGATATCTCAGAATAGAGTTGATTCTTTTGGCTTGACTTGGGTTATATACCTACCCCTGAGCCAATCCCCATAGCGCAGGCAGATACGACACTCTGATAAGTCAGGTGCCTATAGTGGGGTGAGATCAGCCCTACTCTGACCACATTCACTGTGGTAGGAGAGCACTAAGACATCAGGGAGCCGTTCCTACAAGAGAGGATGCGAGAGAGGCGATAAATACGGATGTCTGCCCCATGACAAAGGGACACCTGTCTCCCTCTGCTACTGTAACGTCCTCTGTTGGCAATCTGGGTCCTCAGGGAGGTGGATGGACATAAAGGAGAGGAAAATGTTTATTTAGGAGCCCACCACAAGAGAGATGTGGGAATAAGGAAGAGAATAAAACAACCATTTAAAACCTGGGGATGTGGTATTATGTTCGATCTCCATTTTCCTGGAGATTCTGCAGTCAGTGCTGGAAAGGTCAGCTCTGTCTTGCAGGAGATGTCTTCCAGGAACACTCAGATGGGATGCTCGGGGCTGTAGTCCAGGAACTGGGGGGTAGAGACTTCTATATTCCTTTCTGCTTGATTCATTGTATTCACCTTTTGGGTTGGGATTGGAAAGGTGGGAGAGAGGGTCAGACAGTTCTTTGGATGGGAAGAAAGACGTGGCATTCTGGGAAGAAGCGCAAGTCAGATTGGACCCAGGGTGCATTGATCTGATGGGTGGAGGGGTGGGGTGGGGGCTACACCAAGAAGAGAAAGTTGGCATGCCTGGGTGGAGGGGTTTCTGCTGGTGCAGCCACTGGCTGGCTCAGAGCCTAGTGTTCCCTTCTGCAGCTCTGATGCTCTGTTCTACACTCACAGGGTCAAAGACTGAGTAAATATTTTGTTAGGCAAATCTGTAACTTATGAAATCTGAACACACATGTGATAATGCTTTCAAGCCAGCAGTGTGGCGTTTGCTGAAGAAATCAGTAAGAGGGAATATCCAGAACAATTTGGGAGGATTTGCTCAGGAAAGGGCTTCCTTGCTCCACTTCAAAAGTGATTGAGGACACCCACATGCCCAAGGAAGTCAGAACTGGGGACCACCCCAGCACAGAACTTAGTCATTATCCCCGAAATAAGACAGCAAATGTGACCTGGTAAAGAACTGTCTGGTGGTCATGCTTGCCCAGGGTCACCTCCAGAAGACACTTCCTGTGCCATTCACAAAGCATTGAAAATTCATCGAATCCTTATCAAAGTCAGTCCAAGCACAACAGAAAGGGGTTGCATAATTCATAGCAAAATGTCCTGAAATATCTCTCCATTCTTCCAAATCTCTCTGAGCTTTTCAGATGACTTTTCTCATCTGTAAAAGCTGGAAAATAATTTTGTGCACTTTGCAGGGTTTTGGAGAGCACCAATGGCAATGACGATGGTGCTGTTGGTGCAGATGGTGACTGCAGCCATGAGATTAAAAGACGCTTGCTCCTTGGAAGAAAAGTTATGACCAACCTAGACAGCATATTAGAAAGCAGAGACATTACTTTGCCAACAAAGGTCTGTCTAGTCAAAGCTATGGTTTTTCCAGTAGTCATGTGAAAGTCTTCAAAGCTGAGTGCCGAAGAACTAATGCTTTTGAACTGTGGTGTTGGAGAAGACTCTTGAGAGTCTCTTGGACTGCAAGGAGAGCCAACCAGTCCATCCTAAAGAAGATCAGTCCTGAGTATTCATTGGAAGGACTGATGCTGAAGCTGAAACTCCAGTACTTTGACTACCTGATGCAAAGAAATGACTCATTTGAAAAGACTCTGATGCTGAGAAAGATTGAAGGTGGGAGGAGAAGGGGATGACAGAGGATGAAGTGGTTGGATGATATCACCAACTCAATGGACATGAGTTTGAGTGAGCTCCAGGAGTTGGTGACGGACAGGGAGGCCTGGCATGTTGCAGCCCATGGGGTGGCAAAGAGTTGGACATGACTGAGTGAGTGAACTGAACTGAACTGAACTGAATGGCCATTAAATCTAGAAAATGCTCAGCCTGGTGCCCAGCTCATCCTGAGCCCTCATTTAGGGTGACATGGGACCCTTACCATCCCTTAAAGCTCCCTTGGGCCAAATACTCAATGTCATAAATATGGCACAATGTCTACACACTCATGGACTCCAATCTTTAGACATTTCCCTGATGGCTTCCTCAGGTAGATGGCACAGCCTCCTTCACTCACAAGTCCATGCCAGAGCTCCACAGGAAAGCTGTTTGTAGAGAGCAAGTTGGAAGGGCAGGCTCAGGGAGAGCCTCTGCTTGTCACTTTCTGCTTGAGGTGCTTAGAACAATGCCTGTATCCAGCTAGATCCAAAGCCTTTGACGTAAGGGGCAGCAACATAGTTGGGAAGTCAGGAATTTCCATGGGACTGCTCAGGAACTGCTATAATAATAATCACATTAATAATAACTGAGTGCCACAGAATTGAAACTTCTAACTGTGGTGCTGGAGAAGACTCTTGAGAGTCCCTTGGACAACAAGGAGATCCAACCAGTCAATCCTAAAGGAAATCAACCCTGAGTATTCATTGGAAGGACTGATGCTGAAGCTCCAATATTTTGACCACTTGATGGGAAGAGCCAACTCATTGGAAAAGACCCTGGTGTTGGGAAAGACTGAGGGCAAGAAGAGAAGGGGATGGCAGAGGATGAGATGCTTGGATGGCATCACCAATTCAATGGACTTGAGTTTGAGCAAACTCCAGCAGATCGTTAAGGACAGGGAAACCTGGCATGCTGCAGACCATGATGGGGTCACAAGGAGTTGGACATGGCTTAGTGACTGAACATCAACAACAAGAACTCTAAGTGTGGCCCTACCAGCTGCCTTCCCCTTGCCTTCCTCTACTAGAAGGCGGAAAAGTGGAGAACTCACTTCCCTGGATCTCAGCTAGGAATAGCCATATGATGTGATCTGGCTGATGAAATGGAAGTGGATGAGTGCTGATGATTCCCAGGAAGACTTTCTTTCCTTCCTGCTTTCCCTTCCTTCTTCTTTCCCTCAGAAATGCAGACATGATAATGGGAGCTATACCAGCCATTTGGGAGTCATGAATAAAAGTTTAGGAGAATCATAGAGACTTCAGTCCTGACGGGGTAGAACCTGTTGAACCAACACCAGCAGAAGGCTACTGGACTTCTTTTCTTTTTAAATTTTATTGGCATATAGTTGACTTACAATGCTGTGTTAGTTTCAGGTGTACAGCATTGGATTTCTTGTTGTATGAGAAAAAATAAGAGAAACCTCTTTAAGTCCTGTGTCAGAGTATGGTCTGAGCTCCTGCAACAAAGAAACCCTAGGAATCAGTAGCTCAAACCAGATAATTCTTTCTCTCTCTACTATAGCAGTTCATAGATGAGAAGTACAGAGTAGGCAGGCTTCTCTAATCCAAGAGGTCACCCACGGTCCCAGAATTATTTTGGTCATGGCTTTACCATTTCCTGGATTGTTGCTGTTTGTGACATGTTCAAGGTTGGCTTAATAAAATCACATTTGCATTCTGGCCCATTGGAAGGGGCAAACAAGACTGGAAGTCAAGTAGCTGCCTTTGTAATGGGCATGACACAGACGCTGTATATGTCACTACAGCTCACACCCCATTGGCCACACCTTAGTCTAATGGCCTTGCCTACCTGCAAGGGAAGCTGGTAAATGTAGTCTCTACTTGGGTGAATAGGTGAGGATGAGGTAGGATTTTACCTTTATAAAGAAAGTGAGAATGGATATTGGGTGGCCATTACGTGTGTTGATTATATTTTCTGTTTCATTTAAATGCATTTCTAATTAGAACATTAATAATAATAATAATAAAATCTTAAATTTCAATTCAGTTCAGTCACTCAGTCGTGTCTGACTCTCTGCAACCCCATGGACTGCAGCATGCCAAGCCTCTCTGTCCACACCAGCTCCCGGAGTCACTCAAACTCACATCCATCGAGTTGGTGATGCCATCCAACCATCTCATCCTCTGTCATCCCCTTTTCCTCCCACCTTCAATCTTTCCCAGAATCAGGGTCTTTTCAAATAAGTCCGTTCATCACATCAGGTAGTCAAAGTGTTGGAGTTTCAGCTTCAGCATCAGTCCGTCCAATGAATATTCAGGACTGATTTCCTTTAGGATGGGGTGGTTGGATCTTCTTGGCATCCAAGGGACTCTCAAGAGTCTTCTCCAGCACCACAGTTTCAAAGCATCAATTCTTAGGTGCTCACCTTTCTTTATAGTACATCTCTCACATCCATACATGACTACTGGAAAAACCATAGCTTTGACTAGATGGACCTTTGTTGGCAAAGTAATGTCTCTGCTTTTTAATATGCTGTTTGGGTTGATCACAACTTTTCTTCCAAGGAGCAAGCGTCTTTTAATTTCATGGCTGCAGTCATCATCTGCAGTGATTTTGGAGCCCAAGAAAATAAAGTCTCTCACTGTTTCCATTGCTTCCCCATTTATTTGCCATGAAGTGATGGGACCAGATGCCATGATCTTAGTTTTCTGAATGTTGAGCTTTAAGCCAACTTTTTCACTCTCCTCTTTCACTTTTATCAAGAGGCTCTTTAGTTCTTCTTCGCTTTCTGCCATAAGGGTGGTGTCATCTGCATATCTGAGGTTATTGAGATCTCTCGCAGCAATCTTGATTCCAGCTTGTGCTTCTTCCAGCCCAGCATTTCTCATGATGTACTCTGCATGTAAGTTAAATAAGCAGGGTGACAATATACAGCCTTGACATACTCCTTTCGCGATTTGGAACCAGTCTGTTGTTCCATGTCCAGTTGTAAGTGTTGCTTCCTGACCTGCATACGGAGGCAGGCCAGGTGGTCTAGTATGTCCATTTCTTTAAGAATTTTCCTCAGTTTGTTGTGATCCACACAGTCTTATTAAAAACCCTTATTAGATTGCTGGCCTTATTTTACATGCTTTGCGTTCAGTGTCTCATTTATTCATGATTTCTAAGAATGGAGACTTCCCTGGTGGCTCAGACGGTAAAGCATTTGTCTACAATGCAGGAAACCCGGGTTCAATCCCTGGGTTGAGAAGATCTCCTGGAGAAGGAAATGGCAATCTACTCCAGTAATATTGCCCGGAAAATCCCATGGACAGAGGAGCCTGGTAGGCTATAGTCCATGGGGTCACAAAGAGTCGGACATGACTGAGGAACTTCACTTTCTAAAAATGGATGGTTGTAGAGGTTAATCATTCCAGAATTGTTCTTTGGAACTAGAACTGATTTGGACTGATTTCCTTTCTCTGGAAATCAGAGAAAGGATTTACAGATGGTTCATTAGGACCCAAGCTCATTAGGATTCTCTTGAATATTATGAGCATGGAGATCAAGGGTAATGGTATTTCAGAACTGGTTAAGTTATAAGGCCCTGTGAGTCACAAAAGGTCTACTCTGGGTGATTCTCAAAGAAGGCTTCTGCCAGGGACCTAGCAGGATTGGCCTCTGGACAGACTTTCTGAAGAGACTCGAGTTAAATGAGGGAAATCTTAAGAGAGTGGATCGACTTAATGGTTCTGTAAAGAAAGGTTCCAATAGTTCATGTGCTTCAGGATCACCAGTAGAAGGCTGTTGTATTAGAAACTCCTAGTGGGCACCCAGCACTCTGTCGGCTACTGCTCCGGGTCTTATGGCCCAATTGGAGAGGCAAGAGCTACCTTCGAAAACCACATGTGGACATCCAACACAGTGTCCAGCTAGGCACTGAGGTGTGAGGGAACACAAAATAAGTGGGAATGTTGGTCATTTCCCGCTTGACTCCTACCCAGAGTCACCCTCTACCCCTTACTGCTTGCTCTGTGCCCCAGGAGGCTGACAGGTGACATCGCCAGGGCACCCTTCTTGGCTGGTTTCCACTGGTCCTTGGCCAATGCTTTCTTCTGGCAGGAAGTCAGAGGGAAGGAAGAAAGAGAGGTTAGAGTGCTTCTCTCCCTCCTCTACTTTGGTGCCTTCTCTCTAGAAATGGCAGCATTGTGCCCTGATCACAGCTCCTCCTGGGGAGTCCCCTCTCCACGGTGCCACTTTTTCCTAGACTTCAGGGACACCACTTCCTCTCCATGCCCTTGTGGCTTACAGATGGGATCAGTGTCCTGCTTTTGCTGGTCCCTGGGCCCCTCAACATCCTTGCTGGGTCCCTTAGCCCATCCATACCTCTGTCTAATACCTTCTTCAAGGGTATACCTATGGTTGGTTCGTGTTGTTGTATGGCAGAAACCGACACAATATTGTAAGCAATTATCCTCAAATTAAAAATAAATTAAAAAATAACTCCTTCACTAACATCTCTTGAATTGAACTGAGTGGAATTCTGTTTCCTGCCTGATTTCTGACCCCTAAAGTGTAGAATTTAGGTAAAGGAAAGACCATGTTGAAAGTCATGAGTGGCTTTCAAACAGCGGTTGCTATAAACTAGGGGCTGGCCAACTCATGGGCCAAATCTGGCCCACCACCTGTTTTAGAAATAAAATTTAACTGGAACACAGTCTCACCCATTTGTTTATGTATTGTCTATGACTGCTATGGTGCTACAATGGCCAGGTTGAGTTGTGACAGAGACTGTATGGCCTGCAAAGCTTAACAGTATTTTTTATCTGGTCCTTTGTAGAAAAAGTTTGCCAACTTCTGGCTAGTCACCAAAGGAAGCCCCACCATCCTCAGGGCAGACTGTGGAAGAGCAAAGGGAGTGTTGGCCTTTGAGCAGGGAAATTTAGATTCTGGTCTTGGCATTTGCCACTTACTGGATGTCTGGGCAAATCAACTGCATGTTCTCAGCATCTGTGTGATCCATAAAGCAGGACAAACCAAAGGAAATTTCGTTAAGCCTGCGTGTGGCACTTAGTGCCCTTCGTAAATGACATTTCTCTCTCCTTTGATGACCCCACTGAGAACTCAACAGCTTCTAGGATGGGGCTGGACAAGAATTTGTTTCTCAGTGTGCAGTCGTAGCCACACCGCCAGGCTGGTACCACATCACGTCCTCCTCGACAGCCCGGTGTTATGGAAGCTGAGAAAGACGCGAATGGAAGGGAAACAGCACCTTTGTCTTTGCCTAATTCTTGCCTCCCCAAACCTCTGGAGTTTCCAACAATGCTCCCTTGGAAACAAACATTCGCCTCCCAAGTGACCCTGTCTCACATCCATTCGGAGGAGACACAATGGAATGAGTGAGCTCCTCTTCAGGGGTGGGGGCCCAGGTCTTGCAGCAGATTAAAGAAAAGGGCTCTGCTCTCCTGGGAAGAGAAGGGGCTAGAGCTCCAGGCAGCACCTCCTGAGAGGTCTGTATAATGTGCATCTGTCAGGCGGTAATTCGGAATTCACGCTAGTAGGCTTTCTGGAGGGAGGAGATGGATCCTGGTCTGGAGAAGCGCTGGGGTGGGAGGGCCCTGGGGTGGGATGGAGGTGTTTTCAGGCACTTAGAGAAGCTCTATGGCCATGCCACGAATCAGTACAGTACTACAGTAGTAGGCATTACACTTGAAATTCCTTCTTGGTCAACAAGTCAGCTGTGCTCTCCAGCCATTCCTGGAGCCCTCCACTGGTCTGATTAAGGTCTCCCGCTGCTATTTAAATGCCGAGGCAGAGTCTCAGAATCAGCGGGTGCTGCACATTTTGTTTCATCTCTAATGAAAACCGTGGCTTTCTGTCTTAGATAAGGAAGCTGTGGCCTGAGACAGGACATGGAGGCATCTGCTCTCCAGGTAGAGAAGTGGCATAAAGCGTCTTTAGCCATCATTGGTCTTGGCCGCCAGACACAGCGCACGATCGGTTTAATCTCGTGCTGAACTCTGAACTTGGCAACATAAGCACAACCTCTGCCTATTGAAACAGAGAGTATTTGAAAGCACCTAAGAAAAGCATTGATTCAGGGCATGATAAATAATTAGGCGATGCAGCATTTTTATTTTATTGCTGTTGTTTTTTCAGTGGCTCAGTGTGAAGAAACCTCTGAAATGAATTGAAAAAACGCATTTCTCCTTATCTCATCTGGGCAGATGATATAGTTGCTGTCTCTGATTCCCATCTCTGGGTCTGCAGTTTATGCTAGTGAATTTGGCCTTGGCGCATGCGCACTGGTGGAGCTGGGAGTTGCAGGCTCTGAGCATGCAAAGAGAGTGAGCGAGTTGACCTCAGCTCCTTCTACAGAGGTAGATATACAAGAAGGTCACTGCTTTTGGTTCACATGTACAAACAGATCCAAATGGCTGGATAATCACTCCTCCCCACTTTCCCCTCAGACACACCACCCCAGGGAATATACAGTAGTAGGCATTACACTTTAAACTTCTTCTAGGTCAACAAAAGTCAGCTGTGCTCTCCAGCCGTTCCTGGAGCCCTCCGATGGTCTGATTAAGGTCTCCCACTGCTATTTAAATGCCAAGGCAGAGTCTCAGCATTTACCAAAAATAAATGTTGAAATGAAGGTTTGACATTTTACTTTCAAAGTGAGAGGCCATCTTCCCATCACAGCATCCAGTTTGTTAGATACTCTTTTTATTAGACCAAATGGTTCATGTTAGCAAATAAATATAAATTAGCTTATCAGGCCAGCAGGCTAACATGGCCTCTGTGTTGTAGGCCTTTATTGAAAAGGTAGGTTCTGGTTTTTTTGGTGCAGACGTGAGCTCTCTTAGTAATAGCCTATCAGAGTACAATAAGACCATACCTTGTAGATCTGATGTGTGAAGTTTGCTGTATCTTTAGTTTGTTAAGCTTGAAATAGTATGATACCCAATAAAAGTAGTAGAAAAGGGAATGGAGCATTTTAGTGTTGGACTTAAATCCAGATCATGACTGTAAAATGCTCCCCCAAATAGCTCATCCTGGTTCACTGGTGGGGTTTTGGAGACCAGGTGAGTTAGTATGAGAATAGATCAGCACTCCGGCTGCAGAGTTTGGATGCTGAGTAACATTGCGGTTCTGCTCTAAGTGGCTGTGCTTCTGTGGTTTCACATGGACAAAGCGCCCAGCTTCTCTCCCTTCTTGGCAGCATTTGTTCCACAATCCCTTTGCTTCCTTCAGTCAGTCAGTCAGTTCAGTCGCTCAGGCATCTCCGACTCTTTGTGACCCCATGAACACAGCATGCCAGGCCTCCCTGTCCATCACCAACTCCTGGAGTTTACTCAAACTCATGTCCGTTGAGTCAGTGATGCCATCCAGCCATCTCATCCTCTGCCATCCCCTTCTCCTCCTGCCCCCAATCCCTCCCAGCATCAGAGTCTTTTCCAACGAGTCAACTCTTCACATGAGGTGGCCAAAGTATTTGCTGCCTTAGTGACCACTTAACCACTTGCTGCTGCTGCTAAGTCACTTCAGTCGTGTCCAACTCTGTGTGACCCCATAGACGGCAGCCCACCAGGCTCCCCCGTCCCTGGAATTCTCCAGGCAAGAGCACTGGAGTGGGTTGCCATTTCCTTCTCCAATGCATGGAAGTGAAAAGTGAAAGTGAAGTCGCTCAGTAGTGTCCGACCCTCAGCAACTCCATGGACTACAGCCTACTGGGCTCCTCTCTCCATGGGATTTTCCAGGCAGAAGTACTGGAGTGGGGTACCATTGTCTTCTCCAACTTAACCAAGTGGATAAGGCATGGCCAGGATGGGAGGCAATGGCACCCCACTCCAGTACTCTTGCCTGGAAAATCCCATGGATGGAGGAGCCTGGTAGGCTGCAGTCCATGGGGTCGCTAAGAGTCGGACACGACTGAGCGACTTCACTTTCACTTTTTCGCTTTCATGCATTGGAGAAGGAAATGGCAACCCACTCCAGTTTTCTTGCCTGGAGAATCCCAGGGGCAGGAGAGCCTGGTGGGCTGACGTCTATGGGGTCACGCGGAGTCGGACACGACTGAAGTGACTTAGCAGCAGCAGCAGCAGCAGGATGGGAGAGTCTGTAATTAGTCTGGCAGAGGTCACTGTGATGCCATAATCCTAAGGAATGATTTCTGAGCAAGACTGCTCATATAATTTGTGGGGTCCAGTAAAAAATGGTTATGTAGGTCCTAATTTAAAAATTATCGAGAATTTCAAGATGGTAAGAGCAGAGCTAAGCTTAGGGCCCTTCTGAGCACAGAGCCTTGTGTGACTGCCCAAGTCACACATCCATGACTCTGGCCTTGCTTCTGGGGGTAGTGAGCATGGTTTAGGGTGAAGGAAGTCACCACAGTCCCATATTTGACACCTCTTCCTGAGAAACTAGAGGGGAACACCTCTCAGAATTGGAGGTTCAGCCTCCCATCCTTCCTGTGGTGGGAAGGGATATGGCCCTGATGGAGTGGACAGGTGCTCCAGGAATGAGCACCTCTCCAGACAGTGCAGCATTAGACTCCTGGAGAAAACCAGATACAAGCTGGTCCCTGTGTATGACTGCGACAGATTATTCAGCGGCAGAGGAAAGTTTCCTGCTGGGACTGCTCCAGCTCTCAACCCCTTGCCTGCTCCTTTATTTCCTTCCCTCCTCCACAGACTGATGAATAGTGAAATGGTACTAAACCCAGCATCACCCACCTTCTACCTTGCATACTAAAGACAATTCTAGCAGTACTCAGGGAACAAGGGAGGAGATCCACAGAATATATATCATCCCATCGCTACTTGTTTGAGACAAATCACAGACCTGGGGAGATCTGCCTCAAAACAGGAAACCAGTAAGGAATTCATGAAAAGTTTCTGTGCCATAAATGTTGATACATGGCTGGCAAATGATGATGAACATATATTTGAAGAAATAAAATTTAGATATGAAATCCTTATAAAAATAGGAAGACAATATTTATATGAAAGAAGAGAAGCTAATTAGTTAATTAGACAAACTGAAGTAAAAGAGGGGCCTGCATAGGTAAGAAGAAAGTTTTATAGAAACAAATAATGACAAATAGAAATTTAAAATAATACTTGTCGTTTAGTCACTAAGTCATGTCTGACTCAGCAGGACTGACAATGTTGAAAATTTTTATCAGATATAGAAATCAGGCTTAAGTAAACTCTCTCTGAATTAAGAGGAAAAGATCAAAGAGAAGAAATTAGAGGGAAAATAATTAATATATAGCTGAGATTACATAGCTATATGTATCAAGTGGAGTTACTGAAAAAAGAGAAAAATACTGAGTTATAACAGTAGAAAACTTTCCTGAAATGAAGAAAGAGCTGAATTTATAGACTGAAGAGTGCTTAGTATATAGGTAAAATTAATTTAAAATTTCCAAGACTCAAATAAATATTTGTGTCTTGAATATTCTTGAATTTTAAAAGCATTACTGGTAACCTCAAATGGTGAAAAAAGTGTCAATTTGGATCCATGATTTTCTGCACACTGGAACAGCGTTTGTGGAGGTCTGTGAGTTCAGAGGCTTCAGAGCAGGGTTGTCCGGTCAGCTGTAGCACGTGCTTTTTGTACTCGGCACCATGTCCCCTCAGGCCACCTGTGATTTCAGCTGTCTCTGGTCATAGTTCCCAGACAAGCTGTCACATCCCACCTCAAGTCCTCTAGGTAGCTCTTCTGCCTAAGAGCTTTATTCAAAGCTGTAAAAGCCAGAAGTGAAAGAGAGCTGGTGTTCCTGAGGGCAACGCTTGACCAACTGGGAGATGGAAATTGCTGGATGAATGCTCTAGCCTCCCACCCTTCATGGAACAATTTTGAGGCACATTCTACGCAGTTCTTCCGGGGTCCCCAGTGGCATTGAGCCCCGGATGCCCATGGAGGTAACCGGCTCAATCATATGCCCATTCCTGGTTTTTCATCTTTCCTGTCTCTCTCTGCTCCCTCACGGCTGTTCCTGGAGACAGCTCCAAAATAAACTCCCCTTCCCAAATTCTTGTCTCAGGCTGTTTTGGGTACAACCCAAACTAAAACCCTTAACATTCCTTATTGTTGTATGAAAGCAACAGGAAGAAATTCTCACATATTTAAAGACTCAGAAAACACACATATATGTACTTTTTGGTGTTAAAATGAGAAATGAGCAAAGTAGGCCTCATGAACAAGGAACTGTGTGATGAAAAATAAAAGACCAACAGTGAGCATAGAAACCAATTAAGCATGGAATTATCCAAATGACTGTGGTGCATGTGGTTTTAAAACAATGTAAATATTATAACTCTTGAAAACACAGTGGAAAAACAACATAACAATAAATATCAAGATATATTGTTTCCTGATGTTCATTAGTCAAGGCACACAGCATAACGTATAAATTTTAAAACCTAAAAGCTGTCTCTTTAAGATGAAAAGCAATCTTATCCTTTCTACCCCTGTCCCTGAGTCATCCAGTTTCCTTCCCTACAGGCAACCATTTTACCAGTTTATTTTGCATCTTTCAGAAATATTCAATTCATATGCCAGCAATTCCATATGTACCTCTTTTTTGTGTGTGCAAGTAATATGCTAAAGAGCCTTGGCTGTTTTCACTTAGTGAATTTTGTAATAGTACATTTTGGAAATTATTTCCTCTTTTCTACAGCTGCAGAGTATTTCTTTGTATGGCTGGGCCTTGGGTTATTTCTTCAGTCTTCCATTATGGGCTTCCACGATGTTGCTCATCTGTTGCTATTACAACAGAGACTCAAGGAGTAACCTTAGCACAGGTGTGAGGCTACTTGGCCCCTTCTCCCTTGAAACCCTTTTCTCTCTTGCTTGGCATGATACTGTGCTTTCCTGTTTGTTCTAAGATGTCTCTGGTTGTACCTTCTTGTCTTCTTTGCCAAGTCTTCTTTCTCCACTTTGTCTCATTGAATGTCCACTGTCCCTTGAATATCAAAGGTACTTGAGGCTTGCTTCTAGGAGCTCTCTTCTCTCTACACTTCTGTCTAGGTATGCTGATTCATTTGAGGGCTTCAAAACAGTATATATGCTGTGCCACTAAAAAGAATGAAATGATGCCACTTGCAGCAACATGAATGGACCTAGAGAGTGTCATACTGAGTGAAGCAAGTCAGACAGAGAAGGAGAAGTATCATAGGATATCCCTTATATGTGGCATCTAAAAAGAAATGATACAAATGGACTTAACTACAAAACAGGGAGACTCACAGACTTAGAATATGAACTTATGGTTGCCGGGAGGAGGGGATACTTAGGGAGTTTGGGAAGGTCATGTACACACTGCTATATTCAAAATGGATAACCAGTAAGAACATGGGACTCTACACAGTGTTATGTGGCAGCCTGGATGGGACTGGGGTTTGGGGAAGAATGGATACATGTTTATGTATGGCTGAGTCCCTTTGCTGTTCACCTGAAACTACCACAATATCGTTAATCAGCTATACCCCAATACAAAATAAAAAGTTTAAAGTTTGAAAAGAAAAAGCAATCTACATGCTGAGGACTGCCCAAATTCTAAATCCAACCAAACCTTGCTTCAGAACTCTAGTACCTTCATGATACCCTTCTTCGCATTTCCCATAGACATTACAATCTTTTTAAAAAAATTAATGTATTTATTTGCCTGCGTTGGATCTTAGTTGAGGCACAAGGGATTTTTGTTGCAATATGCAGGCTCTCTAGTTGTGACATGCAGCCTCCAGAGCTTGCGGACTTGGTAGTTGTGGCTCACAAGCTTCTTTGCCCTGTGGCATGTGGGATCTTAGTTCCCCAACCAGGGATTAGACTCATGTCCCCTACATTGGAAGGCATATTCTTAACCACTGGTCTACCAGGGAAATCCCAGACACTGCAGTCCCAAGCAAGACTCTTGAGGTTTCCCTCCAATCTTCTTCCCAGTCTTCTCCAAATCAGGTAACAATGGCATCATTTTTCTAGCTTCTCAAGCCAAATCCTGGATGCAAATCTACCTCCAAAAGATGTCTACAATCTTTCAACCTTTTTCTCCTTTCCAGTGCTGCTGCTACTGTACAGACTGCTGTCATCTTTCTCATGGGCCACAGCCATAACCTGACTGGTCTTTTAGAGTCTACTCTTTTTAAAAACTTCTTGAAATTTTTATTTATTTCTTTGGGCTGCACTGGGTCTTTATTGCTGTGTGTGGGCTTTCGCTAGTTGTGGTGAGTGAGGGCAACTGTCTAGTTGCGATGGCTTCTCTTGCTGTGTGGAGCTTGGGCTCTAGGTTGCAAGGGCTTCGGTAGTTGCATCTCATGGGCTCAGGAGTTGCGAGGCACAGGCTTGTTGCTTGCGGCATGTTGAATCTTCCTCCCTGTTTCTACACTTGCTTCCTACAATCTACTCTCCTTTCAGCAGACAAAGGGACTTCGTAAGATGTAGGTTAGGCTTTTGTGTCTATGCCATGGCAGTTATCAAGATGTAATGTAATAGACTGTTTTGTGTTTGACCCCTTGCAAGACTGAGGTTTTGTTGAGACATGATTTGTCACTGACTTTCAAGTTCCTAGAACACTGGGTACAGCTGCTGAAGTAGGAAATTAAAAGGGAACTGAGTTTCCAAATTGCAAAAGATGTACATTTAGGTCAAGTTTAGAAGATCTTTTCTGGATCACTATTAAAGTATTGTGCGTGTGGGCCAAGTTGCTTCAGTCGTGTCTGACTGTGTATGACCCCATGGACTGTAACCTGCCAGGCTCCTCTGTGCATGGGATTCTCCAGGCAAGAATACTTGAGTGGATTGCCATTCCCTTCTCCAGGAATCTTCCCAACCCAGGGATCAAACCCACGTGTCTTAGGTCTCCTGCATTGGCAGGCGGGTTCTTTACCTCTAGTGCCATTTGGGAAGCCACATTAAAATATTCAGGACCACCTCCCATCTCAATGCCCTTTATATTTCTCTCATTCTTAGATCTTCAACACTTGAAAGTGCTTTTAGAGAAGCAAAGATCCCTATGGGCTACTGTATTTCTGAGTCTTTGTAAAGATTCCCTGTCCGTGTGTAGGGAGCTCTAACAATAAAATAATAGTCCTGATAGACTTTCAAGATTTCATGTTATTATTCTATTTATGAACAATAGTGATTATTATGATCTATTCCTCTGTATAGACATTTTAAAGACTGGTTAAGCAACTGAGAATTAATTTATTGGTAATGAACGTTTTCAACTTCATTAGATACTCAGAAGCCTACTACATTATCATTATCTGGATGCTAAATTTTAATTGCATGCAGCCTGGTCCCTCAATAATTAACACGTTGTATATCCCACCTAATTCACAAACTAATTGTCATTTCTTAGATCTTAATATTACTTGCTAATTTTGCCACAGATTAAAAAAAAACTGACTGTCAAAACTCCAGAGAAAATGACATTATACAGGCACAATAGTGACAAAACAAGTTAATTTATTGCAAAGTCACCAAGAGAAAGGGTTTTTAATTGCATATTTGTTACCTTCATAAAAGACATAAACGGCTTTTTCGTTACATATTTGCTTATTTCTTACATATTAAAAAAGTGTTAACAAGCCTGATTAAAATTAATTGCAAGGTCCAAGATCTGAGTGGAGATACCAGCGTTAGCAAACTTCTAATTGAAGCTGAAAGAGAAAGAATGGAAGGAGATGTGGAATGGAATCAGAATCAGAACAGATGTTTGACTGTGGAGATGGAAAATAATTACATGATCCACCAAGAAAAAAATCATCTAAAGAGAAAATCAAACTTGATAATAAATGGGAAAGTTTTTATCTTAATGGTAATAACAGTTGGTAACAGTGATTTGCTTCTGAAGACTCAAAGTGGAACAAAAACCAATGTTATTATACAACTTTAAGAGAAGCACACTGTTGTTACGGTATGAAAAGCTGTAACAATGCAGATGTTTCTCATATCACAGAATCACTTGGTAACTTTCAAAATCCATATTGATTTTATCTATAAGTAGCAAGTTCTATGTAAATTTCTATGGGTAAAGCATCTTTGGCATCTTTAATGAACTGGGAGGTGCCAGATTATTTAGAGAGATGGGCAGATGGGAAATACTCTAACCTTTTAGTTTCATGATTGGCTGATTCTTTTTTTAAAATTAATTTTTATTGAATTATAGTTGATAAACAATATTATATAAGTTACAGGTATACAATAGAATGATTCACAATTTTTAAAGGTTATATTCCAGGTATAGTTATTGTAAAATACTGGCTGTATTCCCCATGTTGTAAAGTATGGTTGATTCTAACAAGAAAGATGACCACCCTTCCTGATGTGACATTTTTCTATTACTGGTTACATTCAAATATTCCTCAGTCTAGCCATTATCTGCACAAAGAGAAGATGTCTTTGAGCACGATATGTCTCCAAAATTGAGAAGGAGCTTTCCAATTACTGAAACATGCCTTCTAAATCAGAGCTTCCCAGGAAGGGATTTTGTATAAGGGAAAAAATAGCCATTTATATCTTACATGGGATGAGAAGTAGAAAAATATCCATAAATCCCATGAATCACTTAAACTGTTTTATGTTCAACTAGGTGCATAGAGCCAATGTGGCTCTTCATTGTTTCAGCAAAAAATTAAAGAAGTCACTCATTCTGTTTATAAAGATTTTTCTCCCACAAAGCTATCCACTGGTTGGAAATCCTCTTACCCGATGTTATTAAGTGGTTATTATTCAGTCAACTGAAAAAGTTGGCAAAAGCAGATTATAGAAGATGACCCTTGACTATTTTGTTCTTTTGAAACCTTCTTGTGAAAGTAGTGTTTTTTCTGTGTGGCTGATTTAGACATGTATTTCTTACCTTTAGCTCTTAGAGGACAATTTGTTCATTCAGTCAGTCATGTCCGACTCTTTGTGACCCCATGAACCACAGCACACCAGGCCTCCCTGTCCATCACCAACTCCCGGAGTTTACCCAAACCATGTCCATTGAGTTGGTGATGCCATCCAACCATCTCATCCTCTGTCATCCCCTTCTCCTCCTGCCCTCAATCTCTCCCAGCATCAGGGTCTTTTCAAATGAGTCAGCTCTTTGCATCAGGTGGCCAAAGTATTGGAGTTTCAGCTTCAAAATCAGTCCTTCCAATGAATCCTCAGGACTGATCTCCTTTAGGATGGACTGGTTAGATCTCCTTGCAGTCCAAGGGACTCTCAAGAGTCTTCTCCACACCACAGTTCAAAAGCATCGATTCTTCAGCTTTCAGCTTTCTTCACAGTCCAACTCTCACATCCACACATGACCACTGGAAAAACCATAGCCTTGACTAGACGGACATTTGTTGGCAAAGTAACGTCTCTGCTTTTTAATATGCTGTCTAGGTTGGTCATAAATTTCCTTCCAAGTAGTAAGCGTCTTTTAATTTCATGGCTGCAGTCACCATCTGCAGTGATTTTGGAGCCCCCCAAAATAAAGTCTGACACTGTTTCCCCATCTATTTGCCATGAAGTGGTGGGACCGGATGCCATAATCTTACTTTTCTGAATGTTGAGCTTTAAGCCAACATTCTCTCATGACTGAGAGACTATGCACATTATCAGTAAGGTAACTATTGATTCCTGAGCTTGTTTATTTAAAATGGAGCAAGAATTTCAAAGTGATTGTGAAGTAATTTAAGTATAAAAATCATTCAAGATTTAATTTTTTCTCATTTTTCTCTTCTACAACTAATTGAATGTTTTTATGAATTGCCTTACCCTTATCCAGCCTTTTCAAACAATACTAGGTGTTAGCTCTCGAGTCATTCCATGTGCCTGGAGCATTTACTAAAACTTATTCAAATGGGTAAGAGAGAGCCTACTTTCAAAGATAAATTTGGAAATAAGTATTGGGGGTTGACTTTTTAAAAAAGGTACATCTATTTTTTTATGGATGAAAAAAAATGATGTAAAGTATCAAAAGCATTTTTATAACATATTTAGTGACCTGGAAAACAGTTAATGATACAGTAAGTAAAAAAGCAAGTTACAACACAGCAAGGATAATATTATCTCAAATTTACAAAATAATTATATATATATTTATAGAAGATTGGTATTGTGTTATCAAAACATACTGAAATATTAATTTTAGCTTTGAATGGTGAATTAAAGGCATATTTATTTCTTTGTGCTTTTTTGTAATTTCAAAATTTATCCATATTGAATAAGCCCATGTATTATCATGGACTTCCTAGATGGCGCTAGTGGTAAAGAACCTGCCTGCCAATGCAGGGGACGTGTAGAGACGCGGGCTCCATACTTGGGTTGGGAAGATACCCTGGAGGACAGCATGGCAATTCACTCCAGTATTCTTGCCTGGAGAATCTGACAGACAGAGGAGCCTCTACAATCCATAAAGTCGCACAGAGTTGGACAAAACTGAAGTGACTTAGCATGCACGCATGTATTATCAAAAAGGCATACATTTTAGTTCTAAGCTAAAAAGCAGATTGGCATCATCACCAGTAAGTATTCCACGCCAACACCCAAGGTACTCTGCTGCTCTATTGTTATCTTCCGAAAGCGATGGTCTGACGAGGTGGCAGATCCATTAAGGGAAGTGAGACCCCCAAGTGAACAAGCTGCATCTTTGGAAGTTTATTTCCTAGAGAGCATATATGACCTTCAGTCTTAATTTCTCTCTTGGTACCAAAGACTGAAGCCTTGGGTGATGGATTTACCAGCCCTACTGTTCTGGAACATTGAGGTTTAAAATGTACTTGCAGCTTTCAAGACAGAGAACCAATTCTTGGCATTTGAAAACTCTTTGCCTTTTGAGAAGGAAATTTAGAATCCATTCCACTTTATTCCAGGTCCCAAAGAGACATGTATTTTGTACATAACTATGATCAGATCAGTCGCTTAGTCATGTCCGACTCTTTGCGACCCCATGAACTGCAGCATGCCAGGCCTCCCTGTCCATCACCAACTCCCGGAGGTCACTCAGACTCACATTCATCGAGTCAGTGATGCCATCCAGCCATCTCATCCTCTGTTGTCCCCTTCTCCTCTTGCCCCCAATCCCTCCCAGCATCAGAGTCTTCTCCAATGAGTCAACTCTTCGCATGAGGTGGCCAAAATACTGGAGTTTCAGCTTTAGCATCATTCCTTCCAAAGAAATCCCAGGGCTGATCTCCTTCAGAATGGACTGGTTGGATCTCCTTGCAGTCCAAGGGACTCTCAAGAGTCTTCTCCAACACCACAGTTCAAAAGCATCAATTCTTCGGCGCTCAGCCTTCTTCACAGTCCAGCTCTCACATCCATACATGACCACAGGAAAGACCATAGCCTTGACTAGGCGAACCTTTGTTGGCAAAGTGATGTCTCTGCTTTTGAATATGCTATCTAGGTTGGTCATAACTTTCCTTCCAAGCAGTAAGTGTCTTTTAATTTCATGGCTGCAGTCACCATCTGCAGTGATTTTGGAGCCCAGAAAAATAAAGTCTGACACTGTTTCCACTGTTTCTCCATCTATTTCCCATGTAGTGATGGGACCAGATGCCATGATCTTCGTTTTCTGAATGTTGAGCTTTAAGCCAACCTTTTCACTCTCCACTTTCACTCTCATCAAGAGGCTTTTTAGCCCCTCTTCACTTTCTGCCATAAGGGTGGTGTCATCTGCATATCTGAGGTTATTGATATTTCTCCCAGTAATCTTGATTCCAACTTCTGTTTCTTCCAGTCCAGCATTTCTCATGATGTACTCTGCATATAAGTTAAATAAACATGGTGACAATATACAGCCTTGATGTACTCCTTTTCCTATTTGGAACCAGTCTGTTGTTCCATGACCAGTTCTAACTGTTGCTTCCTGACCTGCATACAGATTTCTCAAGAGGCAGATCGGGTGGTCTGGTATTCCCATCTCTTTCAGAATTTTCCACAGTTGATTGTGATCTACACAGTCAAAGGCTTTGGCATAGTCGATAAAGCAGAAATAGGTGTTTTTCTGGAACTCTCTTGCTTTTTCGATGATCCAGCGGATGTTGGCAATTTGATCTCTGGTTCCTCTGCCTTTTCTAAAACCAGCTTGAACATCAGGAAGTTCACGGTTCATATATTGCTGAAGCCTGGCTTGGAGAATTTTGAGCATTACTTTACTAGCGTGTGAGATGAGTGCAATTGTGCGGTAGTTTGAGCATTCTTTGGCATTGCCTTTCTTTGGGATTGGGATGAAAACTGACCTTTTCCAATCTTGTGGCGACTGCTGAGTTTTCCAAATTTGCTGGCATATTGAGTGCAGCACTTTCACAGCATCATCTTTCAGGATTTGGAATAGCTCCACTGGAATTCCATCACCTCCACTAGCTTTGTTCGTAGTGATGCTTTCTAAGGCCCACTTGACTTCACATTCCAGGATGTCTGGCTCTAGGTCAGTGATCACAGATCAGATCAGATCAGTCACTCAGTCATGTCCGACTCCTTGCGACCCCATGAACCGCAGCACGCCAGGCCTCCCTATCCATCACCAGCTCTCGGAGGTCACCCAGACTCACATTCATCGAGTCAGTGATGCCATCCAGCCATCTCATCCTCTGTCGTCCCCTTCTCCTCCTGCCCCCAATCCCTCCCAGCATCAGAGTCTTCTCCAATGAGTCAACTCTTCGCATGAGGTGGCCAAAATACTGGAGTTTCAGCTTTAGCATCATTCCTTCCAAAGAAATCCCAGGGCTGATCTCCTTCAGAATGGACTGGTTGGATCTCCTTGCAGTCCAAGGGACTCTCAAGAGTCTTCTCCAACACCACAGTTCAAAAGCACCATCATGATTATCTGGATCGTGAAGTTCTTTTTTGTACAGTTCTTCTGTGTATTCTTGCCACCTCTTCTTAATATCTTCTGCTTCTGTTAGGTCCATACCATTTCTGTCCTTTATCGAGCCCATTTTTGCATGAAATGTTCCTTTGGTATCTCTGATTTTCTTGAACAGATCCCTAGTCTTTCCCATTCTGTTGTTTTCCTCTATTTCTTTGCATTGATTGTTGAAGAATGCTTTCTTATCTCTTCTTGCTATTCTTTGGAACTCTGCATTCAGATGTTTATATCTTTCCTTTTCTCCTTTGCTTTTTGCTTCTCTTCTTTTCACAGCTATTTGCAAGGCCTCCCCAGACAGCCATTTTGCTTTTTTGCATTTCTTTTCCATTGGGATGGTTTTGATCCCTGTCTCCTGTACAATGTTACGAACCTCATTCCATAGTTCATCAGGCACTCTATCTATCAGATCTAGGCCCTTAAATCTATTTCTCACTTCCACTGTATAATCATAAGGGATAGTTTCCCTAAAACATCCAAATTTTTGAATAAAAAATTTATGGAATTCATGGTTGCTTGGATTGGAAAATTTCAGTAGAACCAGTCTATGTGTGAGTTTTCCCCAAATCTCTACCCTGGTATTGGGGAGAGAGCCCTAAAGAAACATTTTCAGGTCCTGCTGTAAAAGAGTAAACTGATAATCTCTTCCTGCGAGTGATTTCAGAAATGTGTATCAAAAGTGCTGAAATATTTATTATTATTATTTTTAATATTTTCTTGTCCACACTGAGCAGCATGTGGGATCTTGATTTCCTGACCAGGACTCTAACCCGCAGCTCTCACACTGGAAGTTCATAGTCTTAACCACTGGACCACTTAAGTATTTATTTGTTCAATAAATATTTGAAGTTCAATATTTATTTGTTTAGATTCAGTAATTCAGTAATTACTATTTTCATAAGATATATATCCCCATGCTATAACTTATGAAAATAATCAGGAGGCTATAGAAAGAGTTAATTATAAGAATGCTTACTGCAGATCCATTTAGATCAATGGAAAATGGAAGATAAATTGAATGCTCAACAAGAGAGGATTTAGCTAAATAAATGTTTTATCCACAAATGAATGCTGTTAGCTTATTAGTAGTCAAGCTTCAGACATCATTGATTCAATGGACATGAGTCTGAACAAACGCCAAGAGATAGTGAAGGACAGGAAACCCTGGAGTATTTCAGTCCATGAGGTCATGAAGAGTTGGACATGACTGAGCAACTGAACAACAACAAGTTCAGAAGAATGCTTAATAGCACAAGAAAAGCTCGGAATACAATAGGTTATAAAATATGCAATCACCCTGATTTTGTAAAAAAAAAAAAAAAAAAAAGTATGTGAATCTATAGAAAAATGTTTGAAGTGTACCCTAATGTTAGCACTCTAATCTCTGGTGAGATGAGGGAAATTTTCCTGAAGACTTAATTTAATTCAATTAAAAAATAACATTCTAACATAATAAAAGGTATTTGGTACAAGCTAAGACTCCTCCTCCGAGAAGGAAATGGCAACCCACTCCAGTACTCTTGCCTGGAAAATCCCATGGACAGAGGAGCCTGGTGGGCTGCAGTCCATGGGGTCGCTAAGAGTCGGACACGACCGAACAACTTCACTTTCACTTTTCACTTTCATGCATTGGAGGAGGAAATGGCAACCCACTCCAGTGTTCTTGCCTGGAGAATGCCAGGGATGACGGAGCCTGGTGGGCTGCCATCTATGGGGTTGCACAGAGTCGAACAGGACTTAAACAACTTAGCAGCAGCAGCAGCAGCAGCAAGACTCCTCCTACCCAGACCTCTCCAACTCTCCTCCCCAGATACAACCATTCACCTTTACTTGTTTTCTTCAAGAGATGCTCTGTACATATTAGGATGGCTTTTATTTTCTTCATCACATTTTTATGTGTTTTCCAAAACAAGAAATAAAACAAGTATTTCAAAAGTATGTTTCACTTTCCTTGTTCTAAATCACCATCAATAATTTCTACTAGAACGTGAATCACTATTATCTCATAGAAATAAAAAGATGGAACAGAAGTCATTCAACATTTCATTTAATTTCCATTTATATTGTGAAATGAAAAACAGCTTCTTGCAATTTTACTTAAATAACCAATTTTGATACTGTTCTATTAGTCTTCTAATAGCATGAAGGCCCAGAAATTAAATTGTTCCACTTTCTTATCCATAATTATGTGCAATTAAAATGGTTACAGACCTTAAAGTTTTCTTCCAAGCTACAGACCCTTCAACTGTCATTTTTTATTATCTTGAAGCCCAACACTTTTTAGTAACACTTTGTATACAGAGAGTTAAGTGAGAAAGGAAGTATTATATTTAACTGATGTGGGTGTTCTTTAATTAATCTGAATTAGCTTTTTTGATATGGGTACTAATTATTTTCTTTGAAAAAAAAATCACCGTAGATGTGTGATTCTTCTATGTCTGTTGCTCCTCAAGAAAATAGTTAATTGAGGAAAACTGGAAGGTTACCTTTTTAAAATAAATAATCAGCATCACATCAGAAGAGCTGCTCTTAATCCAAGTTTTGGACTTGCATTCACAGGAAACCTGCAGTATTTGTGATGAGCAGAGTTCCCTCTGACTTCTGATGCTCCTTTACATTTATTCATAAGGTAGGAAGAACAGTTACAACATGAAGTTGGAATAACAAGGGTTTCATTTGTTTCCTTTTAACAGCTTCTAATGGCTGTACACTGAAATATCAAAAACTCTCTACAAGGGAGCAAGGTCGGAAGAAAGTCCCCATCTTCAACTATAGAAAAAACTATTATTTTTTTTCAAGACTACGCGATTCAGTTTATTACCAAAATGTCAGTATCTTATACTAAATAGATAGATTTAACTACAATTACCACACTCCACCCTCATTAAGACACCCTGTTCAAGTGTTTATAAAGAAGTGTTATCCTAACAAGAGTGATAATGAGTTAAGTGCACTTGGGAGTCAAGGTACAGCTGAATAACTAAACTTTAAAGAGATCATTAAGGCAATATTCTCCTTCTTAAACTTTGTTCACAGTATTTTCTGATGATGTTTTAATGAATATAAAAACTTATGCAGCATCCTGCCAAAAAAGAGAACCTTTAAAAAGCAGTGATTAAAACTTGGTAATCTGTTACACACTCTCTCTATTTACTTGGTATTTTTTCCATTAGGAAACAGGATAACATCTCTGAATTTAGTCAGTTGTGGCATGTGCCAGTGTATTATCTGTATTTTTCATCCAAATAAGCAGAGCTCTGCGTAGGATAAATAGCCATGTGGAACGCTGGTGAATTATGCATGCTTTCCCTCTAAGCAGTTCATGTATTTTACTCGTTAGAGCTCAAAATATCTTCCTGTGCTTGACTTCATCATTTTGGACTTTGGCTTACACCTCTCCCACAGGCTACAGAGTCATTCATTCACACATGGTGAGCAGAGGCAAAATACTCTGCGAGAGAAAACAACACCGACTTTAAGTGGTAAAAGCATGCCATGAGCCATTTCCACTAGAAACACAAAAAGTGATTTTCCAAACACTCAGTCTCATGTGAACTTTGTTTTAGCCTCCAAATCTTTGAGCATCACTGGGTTGTGTCATCATGCCCTGAATCAAATCTTTTGGTCCACACATACTTATCCAGGGCCTGTCATGTTCGTAGTACAGTGTTGGAGGAATAACTGATAGGCTGTGCTGGAGCGGCTCAAGCTCTCTTTGTGGATGCAGCTCACAGATATGATAAGTTACATGACCATGCCGGCCAGATCTGAGAGGTGCCACGGCAGAGTCACTGGTGGGGTTTTCAGAGGAGCTTTTCAGAGTTTTCAGAGGGTTTTCAGCTTTTCAGGCTTTCAGAGGTTGGGTGAAACACCAATGAAAACTTCAGACGTGTCTTGAACTGATCTGTGGAGGATGGAAAAGGTCAATAAAGATGGGAAGGAGCAGGAAGGGCCTGGAGAGCATGGGCTAGGCCTGAGCAAAGGCCCAGAGGAGGCACCAGCCAGGGAACAAACACTAGCTTGGGCAAGAGAGAAGAGTCACTTTCTCAGATATGGGAAGGTCATTATCAAAGACTTTTTGTTGGGATTGGTTTTGAAACAATGCCGTTGGATTTGGCTTGTCTGCTCTGACTGCTGTCATCCCTACAAGTTGAGTAAAAATGGTTGAGGGTTCCCTGGGGCTTCTGCCCAGAGCAAGCAATGTGACCCATGGGACTCAGTCCAGTTTTTGTCCTCATCATCCACTGGACTCCCCAGCCCTCAGGCAAGAAGAAGGAATCAATGGTGGAGGGGACAAGGTCACAGGGACAGGCTTGTGCCTTTTCTGCAGCCCTGGGATTTGTTACCCCTTGGTGCCCCCGAGAACCCCAATGGATAGGCCAGCTGAGAAGCAGTAATGGGCTCATCCTTTATTTTACTCAATACCATCAAAGGCAAGTTCACAGTTTTTCCTAAGTTTAATATTATTATTTGTATTTCTACAGTGTTTTAATTGAGTCATTTCATTTTTTTTCCCCTTAGATCTACAATTTAGATGATTTTTCCTGAGGCAAAGCATGTGTGGACATTAAGGTCAAGGAATCCTGGGTTTTGGAGAGCTCTGCCTGGTACAGCTCTGATGATGAGGATAATGATAATGATATAATAATAATTGCTACTCTCTTTTGGTCTCTTGATACATGCCAGGCACCGTTCTAAGTCTACATATATTAGCTGATTAAATGTTCAGAACAACCCAGGGAAGTTGTTGCTATTAATACTGTTTATGATGATGAAAGTGAGGCCCAGAGGGGTTAAGCTTCTCATCCAGGGGCACCCAGCTAGCTTGGAATGGAGAGCCAGATCTGTACCAGGCACTCTGTTTGCAAATGTGTGCTTTTCCACAGTGATGTATGACCTCCACGTGACCTTGGCAATGCATTTGTTTGCTTATTTGTTTATTCATGGATGCCCTCTTAGTCCTAGCATTTATACTTGGAGCATGAAGTCCAGTGGGCATGTCCTGTGAGGGTGTCGGTGGTTCTGACACAGGGAGGGTACGAGCTCCAGGAGCAGACGAGCCGCCCCTGTGCTATGTGAGCCCAAGACTCGGCCTCCAAGCAGACTGAGGTTTGGGGAGAAGACAGGGGTGTCAGAAGACACATCCCAGGGTAAGTGATCTCTAAGTAATGATGAGATCAGAGGGTAGAGGAGGGCCTGAGAGATGAAATGAGGAAGCTATTTCAATGTTCTGAATCTCACTTTCTTCTTTATAAAATGGAGGGGAGGGACTTCCCTGGTGGCCCAGCGGTTAAGACTCTGTGCTCCCAGTGTAGTGGGCCTGGGTTCAGTCCCTGGTCAGGGAAGTAGATCCTACATGCTGCAGCTAAAGAAAGATCCTGTGTGCTGCAACTAAGACTTGGTGCAGCCAAGAAAGAAGAAAAAAAGAAAAAAAAAAAAAGAAGGGGACAGTTCAGGGTTGCTGGTAGAATTAAGTGACTCTGATGCATGTCAACTGCCTGGGATGGTGTCTGGCACACACTAGACCTCAGCAGGTAGAAGCCTCGATAACCAGGGAAGAAAAGAATTAAGCCAACAGGGCTAAGTCCTGTTTGACCCTCTTGTGCAGCTGAGTTCCTTCAGTTGTGTCTGACTCTTTGTGACTCTTCATAGCCTGCCAGGCTCCTCTGTCCATGGATTCTCTAGGCAGGAATGCTGGGGTGTGTTGCCATGCCCTCCTCCAGGGGATCTTCCCAACCCAGGATTCAAATGCACATCTCTTTCGTCTCCTGGATTGGCAGGCAAGTTCTTTACCACTAGCACTACCTGGGAAGCCCTCTCAGGGTTCAGACATTACAGGGAGTAGCAGGAAGTGGGAGGCTGGGCTGGGGGGTGGGTGTGGGGGCTGAGCTGTCACCAGAGAGGCCTGAAATTTGTAGACGACAGCACAGCTGGGAGGGGTGGTCATAGCTCTTTGGGTTTTTGAGACACGTGCTCAGCAGAACCTGAGTGGTCTCGTGGAAGTTTGCCCTCTTTCCTCCAACAGCCAATAGGCAGGCATAGCCCAGCCAGAGAGAGGAAAAAGTGAGCTAATGGGCTTGGGGGAAAGCCCGGTGCCCCTCGTGAAATCTGCATAATACTGGAAAGAGGTACCCAATAATCAGACTCCCATGCTGTGCTGTGCTTACTCACTAGATCATATCCAACTCTGTGACCCCATGGACTGTAACCCACCAGGCTCCTCTGTCCATGGGATTCTCTGGGCAAGAATACTGGAGTGGGTTGCCATATTCTTTTCCAGGGAGTCTTCCAGACCCAGGGATCAAACCTGTGCCTCCTGTGGTTCCCGCATTGGCAGGCGGATTCTTTGTCATTTGAGCTACCTGGGAAGCCCCAATACAAGTGTACTAGGTGTCATCTCCTGGTCTATTTACTGAGTGTTGAATGGGAACCATTATTGTGTTGAGCGCCAGACAGGCTAGGAGAAAATTCTCATTGCAACCTGTGGAGGAATGGAGATGGAGGCTCAGAGAGGTGAAGTAACTTGACTGAGATCACACGTGAGCAAGTTCCCGGACCGAGGTCTTTTTTGCCTCTATTTCACCCCTGCCAGGCCAGGTATCCACACTCAGATTTGATACTCACTCTCGGGACACAGTGTGTTAATGATTTGAACAGAGAACTCAATGGGAGCTTAAAAAACAGTATTTTTTGCAATATTCACTTCTCATTTAAAGTGGTAAGAGCACAGTCCATTGCCTAAAAGGTACTTGCACAGCATCAATCAAAGTGTGTTCATTTGTCATTTGTAGATTGTTTTATTTTTAGATTAATGAAGATCCAAATTAAACCATCGGAGTGCAATCATCCTGATAGTCCTTATCACATTTTGCTCATTATCACTTCATTTATATTTATGATGAAGAACAGATGGTCCCGATGTCATATTTCAATGTGTATCATATCCAGCTAAGAGGAAATATCTCATATTAGCTGCACTTATCAAAATATTTGTATTTAATAACAACAGAAATCTGAGCTTATGTACTGTCTTGTCACCATGTCGTAGCTACCATTTAGAAAAAGACCCTTTAAATTAGATATGGGAGGGAAAGAATGCACTGTTCATTATTATTGAATGAATGCACTGAACTCTGAACAGCAATTACGGGTTAGTTGTGAAGAGAGAATCATTAAGCTTGAATGAAGAACAGCAATTACAGTCTGTTGTCTCTGTGGCAGGCTTAGGGCTTTTTATTTAAGCGGCTGGTGAGAGCACCAAGGAGGAAAGGGACAAACTGTGACAGCGGAATGAGAGAATTAGTGACAGACAGTGCCCACGGTTGCCACACTCAGGAGCCTGCCTCCTTCCCTAAACGGTAGCTTGAAGAAGGCCGAGAAAAACCTGCTCTCACACGTGATGTAGAAAGCGTTTTAAAATAATAGCCATGTTATTAGTAAGTCCCAAAGGGATGAGGAAATGCAAGAGTCCCATGTTTCCTAAAATAACAACACAATCTTTATGATCCCTTTCTTCAAACAAGTGGCTGAGCAATATGTACTGAGCATCTGTTATGTCCCAGGCAGGTAAGAGGCATAAGACATGCTCCCTGACCTCAAAAAGTTTATAGTCCCATGTGGAAAGCCAGACAACAATAGTAAATAACTTCAGTGATCAAGAAGAAAAAAAAAGGTGTGTGCATAGTGCCAGAGTGGCCCAGAGGGAAAGGCTGTGGGAGTCAGGGAGAGTTTCGTAAAGTAGATGATTGTGAATCAGGGTTCTGAAGGCTGAATAGGAGTTGCAAGTTTGGATAAGAGGGTAGGGATGAAGAACATTCAGTCAGGCAGCAGACTGGTTAAGAGCTGAGTTTTGGTGTCAGGCCAGACAGAATGAGTTTTAGTTCTAACTGCTCACTGCTGCTGCTGCTAAGTCACTTCAGTTGTGTCCGACTCTGTGCGACCCCATAGACGGCAACCCACCAGGCTCCCTTGTCCCTGGGATTCTCCAGGCAAGAACAGTGGAGTGGGTTGCCATTTCCTTCTCCAATGCATGAAAGTGAAAAGTGAAAGGGAAGTTGCTCAGTCGTGTCCGACTCTTAGCGACTCCATGGACTACAACCTATCAGGCTCCTCCGTCTGGGCAAGTTCATGCTTTGGTTCCCCTGTAAAGTTAAGCTAATAACAGTACCTACTTCATAAAGGTGTTGTGACGTATTTAACACAGTTTTGTGGCTCAACTGGTAAAGAATCCTCCTGCAATGCGTGAGACCTGAGTTCGATCCCTGGTGTTGGGAAGATTCCCTGGAGAAGGGAAAGGCTACTCACTCTAGTATTCTGACCTGGTCGTGAAGAGTTGGACAGGACTGAGTGACTTTCACTTTTTCACCAGCATGTAATATGTGCTCAGCTAATGCCTGTTCTTATTAGCATTCCAGGCAAAAGAGAAGGCTTGCTGCTGCTACTACTGCTGCTGCTGCTGCTGCTGCTGCTGCTAAGTCGCTTCAGTCATGTCTGACTCTGTGCGATCCCATAGACGGCAGACCACTAGGCTCCCCTGTCCCTGGGATTCTCCAGGCAAGAACACTGGAATGGGTTGCCATTTCCTTCTCCAAGAGAAGGCTTAGAGGCATGAAATAGCTGCCATTGCCTTCTCCGGCTACTGCTGCTAAGTCGCGTCAATTGTGTCTGACTCTGTGCGACCCCATAGGCGGCAGCCCAACAGGCTCCTCCATCCCTGGGATTCTCAAGGCAAGAATACTGGAGTGGGTTGCCATTTCCTTCTCCAAGAGAAGGCTTAGAGGCATGAAATAGCTGTACCAGTTTTGTATTTTCTCAGGGCATTCTATTGCCCTGAGAAATAGAATATTCTATTCTATTCTATTTATTCTGAGAAATAGAATAGAATATTCTATTCTATTCTATTTATTCTGTAATTATGTAACCAGAAAGGCCCGGGAAAGGTTAAAGAGTAAATAGTTTTATAAAAATCTCTGAAGTCTTAAAATGACATTAAAACTATACTTGATGATGTAATTTACTACCAATTTGTTTAGAAAACCAAAAGAACAGGAATGGTATTTACTCTAAGCAAGGTTGTTGGAGCCACTGACCAGGGGAAAGGCCTCTTGGAAATGGGAAACTGCAGGACCCCTTGAAAAACGGGGGTTTAGAGGAGCTGTGGGTCTGGCATTGAACCCCAGTGAGCCAGATGCAAAGTGGTCCCCATGAATCCCAGGCAGGTCTGTGTTGCTTGTTGAGTGACAAGTGCCCATCACCTTGGGCTGATCACTCTCCAAAAGAGGCAGATGGTTCGTGGGCAAGCTCCACATGTAAAAACCAACAAGAATTTTGCACAAATATGGTTTGAGAAAAATATGTTATTTTTAACATGAAAAACAAATTTGACACAAAGATGCATGTGGAAGGCTGGTGGTGCTAATTTGGCATTCAGTTGGGACACATTTTCAGAGGCAGGCGCGTTCTGCTTGTGACTGAATCAGACTCCCAGCTTGCTCGCCGAGCTGGCCCATCGTGGTCCGTGACAGGACAATAGCAAAGCCTCCCTGATGGGAGCGGAACAGCGGGCGCCATCTTGGGTCCTCCTCCGCTCATGGACATTTTAGTGAACGACAGGAGTTCTTTTGCTTTCACTTGCTCCTTCAGTGAAGTGCCCTCTGCTTTGAGCTCAGCATGAGTGCCTTTTCCCAGAAGATGGGAAAGAAAGCCTCCTCAGTCACAGAGTACTCTGCTCAGTTTTCTCTCCGCTCGCCAACCCAGGGCTTCCTAGGTGCCTCTGTGGTCAAGAATCCACCTGTCAAGCAGGAGACTCAGGTTTGATCCCTGAGTCAGGAAGATACCCTGGAGACGGAAATGGCAAGCCACTGCAGTATTCTTGCCTGGGAAATCCCATGAACAGAGAGGCCTGGCTGGAGTCCATCGGGTCACGAAGAACTGGACACGAGCTAGAGACTAAAACAGCTACAGCAACTCCAACCCAAGCTCAGTACTTTCTCTCCCTTATGGTGCGTCCTTTCCCAAAAGACTCCTGCTCCCTCATGTAGACACAGGCAGGCCTGTGGGCAGGCCTGCCTCACAGCCCTTCCCAAATGCCTGGACTTGCCCAAATCCTACAGAGACCCCAAGCTGAGGCTGTCAAAATGGGACTCTTGGTACACAGTGGCCCTAAACACTCCAAAAATAATAACTTGACATGGTGGGGGAAATCCGCACAGCATAGCATGGTGAGAGCTCAGTGACTCATGCCCACCACTAGATGCTCCCAGCCAAGAAACTCATTTCTGTAGGCTTTTGATTTATCTTTGGGCCTTGTCCCCATAAGGTAATGGTATTAGCCACTCCCAGAAGGGCCAACTAGGCACATTGGGTTTGTGTGTGTGCTCAGTCATGTCCGACTCTTTGCGACCCCATGGACTGTGGCCTGCCATTCACCTCTGTCCATGGGATTTTCCAGGCAAAAATACTAGAGTGGGTTGTTATTTCCTCTTCCAGGGAATCTTCCCAACTCAGGGATCTAACCCACATCTGTTGAATAGGCTCATTGGCTCAAAGCATATACCCCAGGAAATTGCTTATGAATCTCAATCCTCAAGCTCAGATAAACCAAGATTCCATCAGGCCAGTCTTTTGGGGGTGGTCTATCCAAGCCATGCCAGGTCTTGAGCAAGATCATGACCGTGGGCTTTGGGGTCAGATGAAACAGGCTTGATATTTGTTTGGCAGCTTACAAGTCATGTGACCTGGGGCCATCCAGTTACCTCTGTGTCGGTTTTCTCACCCGTGAAAGGGGTAAAATCTTGTGCACTTATGGGTTTTATGGATAATTCTACATGATAATGAGTGCAAAGGGATTTGCCCTGGGGCTGGCACTCAGGAGGCTCCTAGGAACAGAAATTGTGACCAGACATGGGGGAGAAGAGGGCTGCACTCCAGGTCTGGGCATGCAGATATGATGAGGTGGGAAAACCCAATGAGGGTGAGAAAAACTTAAGGGCAGAAGCATTTCTGACAGAAGAAACACCAAAGCGAAGGCATGGATAAACATGAAGTTGGGTGCGAGGTGTTGGAAGTCTCCCCATAGAAGAGCCTCTTGGGGAATTTTCTAGATCTCAGGGAGAGGTCTGGGCTTGGAAGCCTCAGCTTACTCTCCAGCCTCTGCACGGCTCCTGGTTAAATCCAGGCCCCTTTAGAATGTCAACAGAGCCAGGTCTAGGTTAGATGGTGAACCACTGCCTGCTGGCCTTGTGGATTTGGGGCACATCCATGCTGCTGCCATCCATATCATCTCCTTGATATGACATCAGTGATAAATGCCAAGTTTGATTCCCGCATTCTTTCAATAGCAAACTACTGACTTAAAAAATAAAGTAATGACAGGCTAAAATCAACTCAATGCACTCTCAGTTCAGTTCAGTTCAGTCGCTCAGTCGTGTCCTACTCTTCGAGACCCCATGGACTGCAGCACTCTACTAGGATTTATTAAGCAAATCCCATGGATGGAGGAGCCTGGTAGGCTCCAGTCCATGGGGTCGCTAGGAGTCGGACATGACTGAGCGACTTCACTTTCACTTTTCATGTTCATGCATTGGAGGAGGAAATGGCAACCCACTCCAGTGTTCTTGCCTGGAGAATCCCCGGGACGGGGAGGCCTGGTGGGCTGCCGTCTATGGGGTCGTACAGAGTCGGACACGACTGAAGCGACTTAGCAGCAGCAGCAGCAGCATGTGTCTGGTGGGCTTCCCTGGTGGCTCACTGGTAAAGAACTTGCCTGCCAATGTAGGAGGTGTGGGTTCAATCCTTGGGTGGGGAAGATCCCCTGGAGAAGGAACTGGCAGCCCACTTCAGTATCCTTGCATAGGAAATCCCATGGACAGAGAGAGGAGACTGGCAGGGCTATAGAGGGTCTCAAAGAATTGGATGTGACTTAGGTTCCGAGCACACACAGGCACACGTGTGCCTAGTATTGTATCTTAGACTGTGATAGGTGGACTTAATTTATTCATGTTTCAGTTTACCCATCTCTTAAGTCAAGCTGGAACTAAACACCCTCTGAAGGATTTTTTTTTTCCTCTCAGTTCTAAACTTAGAGGAAGTCCTTAAAGAGCTTAGAATTTTGCTGGATGGATAATTTCACTTTTGCTATGAGAAAAATTATATAAAACAAAATATGAATCTAACCGAAAAAACCCTGATGCTGGCAAAGATTGAGGGCGGAAGGAAAGGGGGCGACAGAGAATGAGATGGTTGGATGGCATCACCGACCCAATGGACATGAGTTTGAGCAAACTGCAGGAGATGGTAAAGGACAGGGAAGCCTGGTGTGCTGCAGTCCATGGGGTTGCAAAGGGTCAGACACAACTTAGCAACTGAGGAACAACAACAAATGAATCTAACCAAGTATGGGATACTAACAATCAGCTAAATTCTGAGTTCACAATCAGAGCTGTTAAGCAGAGGTCAACAAGTCTGGTCACAGTATCATCTGAGTACCTAGCATGGAAAAACATTCTAGAATTGGGCTGCAAAGACAGCAGCTCCAATTCAGACCTCAAATCACACACCACTCTGAACTGTGAGAGGAGAGAACGTCGAGATGCCACGTTCCCTTTAAGAATCTGTGAACCTAGCATTTGCTCGACTTGAAATTATTAAAGGTGAGGTTTTTCTATGTCAGGTCTGATGGGAAGATTTCTATGTTTGGCGACTGTAATCACAGATGGATTGAGACGATTCGTTCCCGTTCTGCTGCTTATGAACAAGCACAATTAGAAGTTGACAGCAAACACGTTTCACAAAAATTATCACATTTAGTGTGATTCCCATAATAAAAACAGGAGCAAGCACAGGAGTCTTTTCAATTTACACAGAGAGCCCTGGGGTCTCTTGACAGTCACTGCCGCTCCAATGTTTCTAAGTAAACTTTATTAGGAAAACAGATTGAAAACTCCTGAGGTTTGGTTAAATCTTGGTTTAAAAAACACACGTGTGCACACACACACATATCATGCTTGCCCTCACACCTTATGTATTCTCTTTCTTTAGCCAAAGCATTCCCATTAATACCACCCAGGTTTTAGAAGGGGTTTGGAGGGTTCTGTTGTTCACATCTTATATGCCAAGTCTTGAAGGGACATCCTAGACACAACTGGCTTCTAATCTCATTGTAATTAGCAACACTTATTTGTATTCTTTTGTACTTTCAGAAACCTATTATACATGTTATCTGATTTAATCCTCATAACAAACCTGAGAGCTATAGATAGAGGAAGCATTTTCCATGTTTTAAAAAAAGTTTTCATCTATGTTGTTTTACAGGGAAAAATGGATGTTCAGAGAGGAGAAAGTAACTTCCAAGTATCTCTGCTATTAGGTGCTGGGGCGAATCTTGAATCCTGGGTTGGATCTTGCCTCCATATTCATGTCCTTGAGTCTTTAAGCATCAGAAAGACAAGAAATGGACACATATTTTATGTATTCATTCTAAAATATTTGTGAGAGCCTATGTTGTTGCTGCCTACTAGGCGGCCAATTCAGTGCAGTTGGAGTGGTGCTTATTACTGCTTTTTGTCTCATCATCACCCTTTGGGAAACTGCCCCTCACCCATTCCATAAGTATACTGTGCTCTCAACTAGGTTTGGTCAAGGCTGACTCTACTCTCCTGCCACAAAGGAATGTGACTTCAAGTGGGCCAATCAGAATCTGCCATGAGACTTGGCCCCAGTGGTTTCAGCAAAAACATTTACTTCTTTCTCTGAAACTTGCAGGGATCACCTTGTCTCCATGGGGAGAAAAAGTATTTGAGGATGGAGAAAAGAAGAAGCAGCAAATAGAGCTGAGAGATAGGGTGGAAGAGTCCTGATGGCTTCCTTTGAGCTCTGGATCCAGCAGTGCCAACCTAGACTTTCCAATCATTTGAGGTAACACAGGCCCTGTTCTGGGCTTCCCAGGGGGTGCTAGTGGTAAAGAACCCACCTGCCAATGCAGGAGACATAAGTGACGTGGATTTGATTCCTGGGTTGGGAAGATGGCCTGAAGGAGGGCATGGCAAACCACTCCAGCATTCTTGCCTGGAGAATCTCATGGACAGAGAAGCCTGGGGAGCTATAGTCCATTGGGCCACATAGAGTTGAACACGACCGAAGCAACTTAGCATGAATGCTGGCAGGCCCTGTTCTAAAATTTAATATAATTAGAGTGATTCAGGTGATGGACAAGATGGAGAGGACTCTTCCATTCTATTGACAGAGAGAAGACGGACAACAAACCAATAAAAAAGTAATTATATATATAAATATAAAATTTAAAAATGTGATATGTGTTATGAAGGTAACCACAGGCAGAAAGCTTTGATTTGGACAAAAATGCTATAGCCAGAGGACGGAGCAGTAGGTACAGTCCAAGAAGGAACATGTATGATTTGTTAGTGTCACTTATGTTGAAATTTGAATAAGAGAAATAATAATGATGACAATGATCTTGACAATAACAACGACCTCAACAATTGTAACAGTTAATATTTATCGACTCAGTATATCTTAAATTATTTCATCTAATTCCCACAAATCCTGCAAGGTAGGAATTACTATATCTGTGTTTTACTGATGAGGAAATGAGGACAGGACTAATGAAGTAACTTGCTTGAGGCCCATAGCTGGTAAACTGCATAGCCAGACTTGAACTGGAGACTGGCTCCAAAGCCCCTGGTATTTAATTTCTAGGATGTGTTGCCACAAAGAGGGGAGTCACGTTCCAGATGGCAGGTACAACCAAGAAAGTTTCCATGAGAGGAACAGAAGGGGAAATCTGGGCGTATACTGGGGCTTACCTCAGCGCTGTTCCTTAATATCTTAGTATGCATCTGTTGACACGAGCGTTTATCAACTGCTGGCACATGCCTGGCACTGGAATCCTGAGTACACAAGGCTCGGCCCCTGCCCACGGGAGCTCACCCCTCACCATCTGGAGATAACACAAACAATTGAACCCACATGCAACACTTGGCCCAATATAAGTTTAATTTCCCCACGGCGCTCCATATTCAGTCTTCTCCTCTGCTTCTCCTTCCTCTTCATCACCCCTTATTTCTCATTTCTTACATCTTGTTTCTCTTTCTGACTGGAGCTAAGTTGGAAATGGAACTTTAGCGGTGGACAATTAGACGGTAAATCCCCGTTGCTTATGTGCCACTCGATCCATCACCTGCTATTTTCCTTTCTGTGAGTTACTACGTGTGAATTACATATGGGCTCGATGTGAAAATCCAGCCCCATCACATGCAGACCTTTCCCTGTTCACTTCCCTTCCCCCTTTACTCCACTGGTCTTTATTCACTGCTACCCCTCACCACCCACACCCCCCCCAGGTTTGACAAAAGCAGATTCTTCAAAATTGTCCTTCTGGGACTGTCTATTTCATTTTGAACTTGACATAAAATTACTATTTTTGACAGTTGAACTTTTCAGCATGCTTGATACAAATATTTTAATATCCTGTTACCTGAGCTGAGGGAGAGATAAAGTTTTACACCAGACACCTACAGTGGCAAGGGAATAAGTTTTCTGGTGACTGATTTAAAGGTACAGTAATAGCAAAATGGTTAATGAGCTAACCATGCTTTTTAGGGCAAAGGTCAGCAGGGAAAGCAAACCCGGTAACTCAGCCAGAGCTCTGGGACTCACATGAGGGAAGAAAAGTTGCCTGTCAGACAGTGCAACAGTTTCGCCCCAAGTTCATTCCCAAGAGGCCAGAAAGGAAAAAAAACCAAAAAATCAGCTGACAAGCAGAATGTCTCCTGACTTACTCCAAGGGATGGAGGGCAGGTGGGGGAGAAAGTGGCTTGGGTGATAAGAAAGGAAGGTTCAGGATGGGGAACATGTGTACACCCATGGCGGATGCATGTTGATGTATGGCAAAACCAATACAATATTGTAAAGTAAAAAAAATTATAATAATAAAAAAATAAAAAAAAAAAGAAAGTTCATGAGTGTTGGTGTGCTGGATGTGGTGGAATGGCGATTGCTCTCTTTGAAGAAGTGTTGTGTGGTAGGTCATTTGGGTAGAAGAATATATATCAAAATATTGAATATTTATCTCAAGTCTGTATGTTCAGCCAACCAGAAAAAGATGGAGAGTTAGGCGTGGGAAGGCAATGATGCTGGCAGGGCAGAGCCTCTAAGAAGCTAGAACTGATAAACAAAGCTTCAGGAACCTTAAAGCAACTCTAGCCCATAGAACTTTCTGGAATGATGGAGATTTTTCTTTTCTACACTAAGTTGGTAACCATCCCTTGGTTATTGAGCTGTTAGAATGTGCCTAGTATATCTGAGGAATTGAGTTTTTAACTTTATTTGATTTTAATTAACTTAACTTTAAATTTAGTCACCACTTGTGCCTAGCAGTTACCAGATTGGACAGGTGGGAACCTCAGAGGAATCCCTAAGATACCGGCTCAAGTCCCTTAATAGAACTCGGCTTCTCACAAGTTTCTTTTCTCTCTACTACTTGGTGTCTTTGTTCTCTGTGACTCTTTTTTTTTTTTTCCACCCTTGTTTCTGCTCAATCCTAGCTTTTGATAATTCTGACTTACATGGACCATCTGCTCTTTATATCAACAGTATTAATTTTCTGTTGTGGATAATGATATCACCCAAAACTTAGTGGCTTTAAATAATACCCATTGATCATCTCATGATTTCCACAGGGCAGGATTCCAGGTAAGGTTTAGGCATGTCCTCTGCTTTAGGGCCTCGCAAAGCTACAGCCTCATCTGAGGTTTGACTGGGGAAGGCTCAGCTTCTAAACGCATATGCTTGTTGGAAGAGTTTGATATGTAACGGGCTGTTGGACTGAGAAACTCAGTTTCTTGCTGGCTGTTGGCTGGAGATTGTCCTCAGTTTCTTGCCCTCTGGGCCTTCCCAAAGGGTTGCTTGCTTCTTCAAATACAGTAAGACAGAAGTCTCTTTCAAGGCTGGGTAGTACAATCTCATGTAGCGTAATCATGTACACACATACACATATTCACACACATCTTGTCACCTTTGCTGTATTCTGTGAAGCAAGTCACAGATCCTGCCCACACTCAACTGGAGGGGACTACACAAAGGCAGAAGTGCCAGGTGGCAGCATCCTGGGGCTACCCTGCAGCTGGTCACCCATACCATTTCCAGCCTAAACTCATATTGCATTTGGCTTATTATCTTGGTGTTTCTGTGTTCAGGTTCTGGAAAGAAAGAAATAATTGACCTGGATTATTCCTTTGCATCTGGCTATCTTATACAGTCTAGCCTCAGGTTGGGTGGGCCACCTTGTTGGGTCAATCTGCCCTGACCAGGGGTGAGGTTGCACATGGTGGGCATGACTGGGTCAGGCAATGACTGAGTCCCTTGTACAGAAAGTCAAATGGGGCCATGCCCAGCAATGTGGGTCCATGGTGAGGTCACACCCTGCATGTGTAAAAGGCATATGAAATTCTACTCCTAAAGACTGATAGAGACAAAGAGGTTTTCTTTATTCTCTTTTCTCACAGCTTTATCTGAGGTCCAGAGAGAAGAGAGCTAGAGGAAAAGGGACCCTTTGAAACTGGATTTAGTTACATTTTAGACAAATGAAAGGAAATGCTACTTTACAGAGTAGAAAGTAACCTCACTGGAATGCCTCATTCCAAAAGCAAAGAGGGCTAGGAATATACATGGATTAAAAGATATAAATGACATTGTCATAAATTATGTCTATGAAAATAATCCAAATGATTAGCAGTATGGGAACAGTTAAACAAATTACAGCAAATTAACATCACGGAATGTTACACAACTTGTGAGAATGATTATATGGAAACTAAAACAATGTAGAAAAGTGTTTTTGATCCAAAGTTGTAAGAAATAATGCAGAATACAAAAATTTAAATATGAGAAATTATGACTTTGTAAAATTCTATATGCATGGAATGGAGCATGGAAAATCTTTGATTAGAGAGTAAGAGTGTCTTTTTTCTCTAAGTATCCTTTATTGTCATTATAAAGCTTATTATGAAAACAAGTTTAGAAGTAAATGATTAAGAATAATAGCTAACATTATTTGATGTGACTCTGTGCTAAATACTTTCCATGCCTTCTGCAGGGTGGTCCCGGCTATTACCTCTAATTTGCAGATGAGGAAACTGAGGCTCCAAGAGATCAAATAGCTTGCTCAGCCAGATGGAGGGACTTGAACCCAGGTTGACTGGCTGTTGAACAAGGGCTGTTTTAATCAATTTGAAATACTATGGGCAAAACATGTGACCTGTAAACTCTTCAATGACCTGTAGAATATTTGAAACTTAATAAAGCAAAGCAGTGTATTTGGTCCAACTTCAAAGTCACACTTGCTGAATGTAGGATGACATGTCCATAGAACAGAATATGATATTAACATGACTGTAAAGTTTAAGATTCACAACAATTAAAGTTTTTCATTTTGCAAGAATTCCTGATTGCCTGTGCAGTTGATTGTTGTAAAGTGCTAGTCACTGATAGATCAAGTAAGTTGCTTTTGGCTACATGATTTCACCAGTAACAGAAAAATTATTCCCCAAATTTTTGCAGGGACTATAGAGTGTGGGTAAGGCTTCTCTGGTGGCTCAATGGTAAAGAATCTGCCTGCAATGCAGGAGATGTGGGTTTGATTCCTGGGCCAGGAAGATCCTTGGAGGAGGGCATGGCAACCCACTCCAATATTCTTGCCTGGAAAATTCCATGGATGGAGGAGTCTGGAGGGCTACAGTCCACAGAGTTGCAGAGTCGGACATGACTGAAGTGACTGAGCACACCCACACACGGTGCAGGTACAGTGAAAAATACAATGAAAAATATGGTGTGGGATCTAGAACCTGTGAAGGTCTAAGAATAGACCTGTCCAGAGCCCATGCTGTCAATCAGCTTTTGTCTATCCTGCCTCTTACCTACCCAGGCATGGCCCTTTGAGGAAGTGGGGAAAAGTAGAGAAGGAATGGTAAAGACCTGGGATGAGGGTGGAGGTAGGGACAGGAGGGGAAAGAGTGGGGAGAGGGGAGAGACAGCTCTTACCCTGAGAAAGTACCATCCATTCATCCCAAAGCTGACTCTTTAGGATATAACACCTGAGTTTTTCTTCTGTTCTAGTGTGAGTACAAGCTTTGCATATGTGTGTGTGCATGTGTGTGTGTGTGTATGCACACATATGTGCACACACACATGCACGTGTGGTATTTGTGTGTGTTGCTCAGGGGCTGTGTCCTTGGCAGAAGCACTAGAGGTAGGGTACCCCTACCTTTCTCTGCAATTACAACTTTATGGGTCTTCATTTTTTAAGAGGTTGCAAACTCAAACTGTAGCACTCTCCAGAGCCAATCATGTGATTTAGGGGAAAGTGAACTGTGCACTGTCTCTAAATAACAAGCTGCCAGTTAACAGGCCAACCTGCCACGCTCCTGAGTGCTTAGTAAACTACGAGAACTAGCTTTAATCTTTGCAGCTTATCATATCCATGTTTCAAAGCAAATTGTAACCCAGGCTTCACTCTCTATGGAAGCCACATTAAGGGGATTTGAAGTGCTCATCTCAGCAGCATCCTCAGTTTTGGGGATGCTTTGAATGTCAAGTTGCTTGAAATGTCATTAATAGGTTTTCCTCCCCCTTCCCCGTCCTTCCCTCAGACTTCTTTCTCTACCAAAATATCATTCTTGATTTACAGGTGGCTTTTGAATATAACTTTTCATTAAGTCACTGGAAGCAAGTGTATGAGAGAAGGCCTCTCTGCCCCAACTGTGAGTCATTTAGGGATCGAAGATAACATCTGGGGACTGGGGCCTCTTACATTTCTAGCTTTGCAAACTCATTTTTGATGACACCTTTTAAATAACGTAAATGGCCATTTTTTTCCTTTCTGACCAAGCACTGGGATCTTGCTGTGATAACTGCAAGCCGTATGTTACTTGATCGGGGTAATGTAGAATAATTACCGGCCATTGCACTTCATTACACCACTGTGATCAGTGGCGGGTCGATGTTTCAGCTACAGCTGCTCTGAGAATTGAGCTGACATGGATATTGTGATAGGTTAGATAGGGTGGGGGAGAGGAGAGTGGAGGCCCATGCAAATGGCAGAAATTAGCATCCGGCCAATAGGTTCTGAAATGCAATATGCAACGCAGCCCAGGACACCTGCTTTGTGTCTCTCATTTTCTCTTGGATACAATGTGATGATCATGGGACAAATGAATCCTTCAACTTGTACTATGCCTCATAAAAGGTCATGGAAATGCCAAAGAATGTTAAATACCATGGAAATGTTCGGAGAATAATTCCATGGCACATCATCCAATGTTTTTGATGGTCAGTTTTGTGGGCTCAGTTGACTCCCTGCTTCAGTCTAGGTCAGTCTGTAGATGGCTTTTTTTTTAAACATTTGCCTGGTATAAAACAATGATCAGCTGTCAAGAGTGGTAAAAGGACTTTAGAGTTACCATATCCTTTATCATCTGAAATAGGGCACTTTAGAGAACAGAACAGAGTGATGTTCACAACTACTCTGGGACGGGGCATGAACTTGGACTGTTCCCAGGAAAATGAGGCTTATGGCAGCCAAGACATGGAGCACAGCTATGATCTTTGTTCACCATCCTTTCCCTTACAGCCAAAGCTAGTGTCACTTGGAGATGACAAAGGTTATGAGCTTGGCCCTTCTCCACCCTGGCTGGGTGAGAAACATCCCACTGGCCCTTTGAGTTCAGCAAGGCTATGTTAACATAGGCCTGGAGCTTCTGAGAAATCTAGGATAAATATAGAGATGAAAGAGTCACCCCTGCCTATGGATATATAGACACCCTTCATGGGAAAGCCCCACTTTGGAAAATATCATTATGGAAGTCATGGACTAAAGAAGGGGAGCTATGAAGGCAGGAGAGGGCAGAATCTGGAGAAGGGAGGGAGAGCCAGTGCAGTGCAGGGTCAATCGTGGGAGGTGAGAGAAGGATGGACAGGCATTCACTGGATCTGGCAAGAGGAGTGTATGGCGGCCAGTGCCCCCAGGTGGCCTCCGATGGTCCTGCCTTCAGGTATTCATGTCCTGTGTGGTCTCTTCCGCACCACTAGGGATGATCTGTGTAACCACTAGGATGTTGCTGAAATGATGGAGTGTGACTTTTGAAACTAGGTCGTTGAAGACATTGCAGCTTCCCCCATCATTCACATGCCATGAAGATGCTCAGGCCGTCCTGTGGAGGTCCTGGTGAGGGCTTCTGCCAAGAACTGTGTAAGTGAGTCATTTTGGAGACAATGTGATTGCAAAGAGTATGTTCCTTTTAGATTTCCCACAAGCAATGTCCACCAGCTTCTTTTCAAGGAGACAATATTATAAGATCCCACTAAAAATGTGATTTAAGACACTGTGTGCAAAAACCTGCCTTTTTACTTTATAGCCACGCTTTTTGTTTTCTAACGAAATAGTTTGAGCCTCTTAACTTCGTCCTCCCCCCACATTTTTCTATAGATAAAGTTTTATGGCAGAGGACAACCCATATAAAATGTATCCACAAGAATTCCTCTAAGTGGGTCAGCTTGTTCAGCCCACCTGGGATTGCTGGATGATGTCCAAAGGGCATAAACATTTTCTGAAAGACAGCTACAGTGTCACGGTGTGATCTGAATCTGTCTGATTGAAAAAAAGAAAAAAATGGAGGGGTGGCCACATGGCCCTGCCAGTTTCCTGCCAGTTCACTTCCTTTGAAGAACAAACTGTGTGTGGCATTTGCAGGGTGAGCTGAGTTTTCTCTATTAGCTTCATCCAGACCCAGAGCCTCCCTTTGCCCTGTGCTTCCCTGGCTAAATCACATCCCTGATCTACTCTAAGTCATGAATTAATAAAGAACCCACCAACTGCCCTATCTGGAGGAGCTTGTTTAATCTTTCATGGTTCCAGGAAGAATGCCCTTTGGATGGCTATTAAGAAATAGCCTTTTTTTTTTCTCCATCCTCCTGAAGAGTTGATCAAAACAAATGATGTCTCTCTCTCTCTCTCTTTTAAAGGTAACTTAAAAACTACTTGGTTTTACAAAATGAGAAAGGAGGGAAGGAAAGTGAACATTCAGGGCTGCTATGTATAGCTGTATAGGTTGTGCACTGGGCAAGATGTGCAGCAAAGGAGAGGAGTGTGGCTAAACTCCAGACCACACTTCATTTGCTCAAACGTGGGCCCTGGCCAGGAGCTGTATTCACTGAGAGGAGAGGCACCTATTGGTGAGACACTCGGAGGCCTGTCTCAGCTAACACCTGTCCTACCAACATTTCTCTCTTCCTTCTTCTCTTTGTCTTCTCTCCTCACATTAGCAAAAATCCTATATGAAGTCTCTTGTAATTTGTTTTTCTCCCCGAGGAAAGGTTAATTCTTACAGCTGTAATTCATTTACAGGATGTTAGACACAGGAGTAGTTGAATGCCTGAGATAATTTGAAAAGCCCCTTTGAAGCTCTTTCTTTCACGTTTGCTAAAGGGCCTTTCCCCAGCCTGAATCCCTGCTGAGGCCCCAAGGCATCACACAAGTGGGATCCCTGTGGTGAGACTGATATCCAAGGAGGGGTTGACTGAGGCAGGACACTCATGTTAGGATGTTTGGGGGAAACTAGACAGAACTGGGGTTTAAAATTGACTCTTCTCAGAATTCCCTGCTCTTCTCATCTACAAACAATTCCTTCCAAGGGTTTTTTTTTTTTTTAATGTTTGTGACTATATATGCCCAAACCTGAACTTTTTTTCATTTTATTAAAAAAATTATTTATTGGCCGCACTAGGTCTTAGTTAATGCATGTGGGATCTTCTTTGTGGCCTGAAAACTCTTAGTCTGTGGCATCTAGTTTCCTGACCAGGGATCGAACCCAGATACCCCGCATTGGGAGCTCAGAGTTAGCTCCTGAACCACCAGAGAAGTACCTCCAAGGGTTTTAATCAAGCTTTTTAACGTTTGATGTCAGCCCAAGATGTTGGGTCTTTTTTCATACTCATTTGGCATCCCTGTCTCCAGGTGGTCTGTCTTTAACAGGGGCAGAGGTCTGAACTCCACATATCATTCGAAAGTACTTGATGAAAGAAAGTTTTCATTTTCTCTCCTAAATTTTTTCATCAGAGCAGGCACAAGCCATGGAAATGATACATTTGAGTTTTATCCTGGTCATTTTCCATCTCCTGCCATGGTGAGCACCATGGGCTAATTTAGGAGGGTTGCTATGTTTTACTGTCTTTGTGACATTATGTTTTCTTCTCCTAAGGGCGGTATCATGTACGGTGCTGCTACTGCTACTGCTGCTAAGTCACTTCAGTCGTGTCCGACTCTGTGCGACCCCATAGACAGCAGCCCACCAGGCTCCCCCTTCCCTGGGATTCTCCAGGCAAGAATACTGGAGTGGGTTGCCATTTCCTTTTCCAATGCATGAAAGTGAAAAGTGAAAGGGAAGTTGCTCAGTTGTGTCCGACTCTTAGCGACCCCATGGACTGCAGCCTACCAGGCTCCTCGGTCCATGGGATTTTCCAGGCAAGAGTACTGGAGTGGGGTGCCGTCATCTTCTCCATCATGTAGGATGGGCTGGAGTCAATTCCTCATTTTAATTTTTCTTAAAGGGCTGGAAATGCAAAGAAGCTTGACAGTGACCAGGTGACAGGTGCAAGTAGCACCCGAATGGGAATCCAGGTCTGCCTCTCTCCTAAGTCTAGCCCTAATCTTGTCACCGAGCAGAAACGCAGACTTGAAACCCCTGGTGTTGTTGCTGTATTTTGTGTGTTTAGTCAGCCCCTTTCTTCCACTCTCCTGTTTTTCCCTTTGTGACCAGAATAGCTCTGAGGACAGGACCACCTTCATGAAGTCCTCACTGTCCTTGACAACATGAACAGCAGTAGTGATGAATGACTTAGGTCCTTAAACCAGTATCTAAGGTTGTACTGGATCTAAAACTTGCTTTTGGGGCTAGCGTTATGAGTTTCTCATCTCTTTTCTAAACCTGAGGGTAAATTATTCTTACAAGTTCTCAAGGACATCCAGACAATGGAGTTTTATTCCGTGCTGAAAAGATACGAGCTATCAAGCCATGAAAAATATGGAGAAAACATAAACGCATATCATTAAGTGAAAGTAGCCTATCTGAAAGGAATACATACTGTATCATCCCAATTATATGAGATTCTGGAAAAGGCCAGACTATGGAGACAAAAAAAAAGATCAGCGGTTTCCATGAGTGGGATTGGGGGGAGGGATAAATTGGCAGGGCAGAGAGGATTTTTAGGGCAGCAAAAATACTCTGTATACTATAATAATGTACACATGCTATACTTTTGACTAAACCTATTTAGTGTGTTGGAGAAGAAAATGGCAACGCACTCCAGTATCCTTGCCTGGGAAATCCCATGGACAGAGGTGCTTTGTAGGCTGTAGTCCAAGGTGGTCTCAAAGAGTCAGACACGCCTGAGCAACTAACACCTAGAGTGTACAGTACCAACAGTGAATCCTAAGGTAAACTTTATGGACTTTGAGTGATTATGATATATCAATATTGATTCATTGTTTGGCTAAAAAAAAAAGTGTACCATATTGGTGAATGGTGTGACAATGGAGAATGCTGTGCATGTGTGCAGGTAGAGGTGTATGGGAAAGCTCTGCACCTTCCTCTTCATTTTATAGTAAACCTAAAACTGCTCCATATTTTTGTCTTAAAAGTATTTGAGGAACTACAGCTGAAGGCCATCTCCACTGTAACTCAGCCCCGTTTGGGTATATGATGACAGAAGTAAGTGCCTGTATTCACAAAAACGCTTACAGAAACTTGTTCATAAGAGCCAAACACTGGAAACAATCCAAATGTCTACTGACAACATCAAATTGTGCTGTGGAATATGACACAGCAGTGAAAATGAACAGATCACAGCTATAACCAGCAATGTGGAAACGTCTTGCAGACACACTGTTGAGCAAAATCAAACAGACACTGAGGAGTCTACATCATATAATCCCATGTGTGTAACATTCACACGCAGACTGAACTGATGAATGATGGTTCAGCTCAGTTCAGTTCAGTCACTCAGTCATGTCCCACTCTTTGTGACCCCATGAACCACATCACGCCAGGCCTCCCTGGCCATCACCAACTCCCGGAGTCCACCTAAACCCGTGTCCATCAAGTCGGTGATGCCATCCAGCCATCTCATCCTCTGTCGACCCCTTCTCCTCCTGCCCTCAATCTTTCCCGGCATCAGGGTCTTTTCAAATGAGTCAGCTCTTTGCATCAGGTGGCCGAAGTATTGGAGTTTCTGCTTCAAAATCAGTCCTTCCAATGAACACCCAGGACTGATCTCCCTTAGGATGGACTGGGTGGATCTCCATGCAGTTCAAGGGACTCTCAAGAGTCTTCTCCAACACCACAGTTCAAAAGCATCAATTCTTTGGCGCTCAGCTTTCTTTATGGTCCATCTCTCACATCCATACATGACTACTGGAAAAATCATAGCTTTGACTAGATGGACCTTTGTTGGCAAAGTAATATCTCTGCTTTTTAATATGCTGTCTAGGTTGTTCATAACTTTCCTTCCAAGGAGCAAGTGTCTTTTAATTTCATGGCTGCAATCACCATCTGCAGTGATTTTGGAGCCCAGAAAAATAAAGTCAGCCACTGTTTCCACTGTTTCCCCATCTATTTGCCATGAAGTGATGGGACCAGATGACATGATTTTAGTTTTCTGAATGCTGAAATTTAAGCCAACTTTTTCACTCTCCTCTTTAACTTTCATCAAGTGTCTCTTTAGTTCCTCTTCACTTTCTGCCATAAGGGTGGTGTCATCTGCATAGCTGAGGTTATTGAGATTTCTCCTGGCAACCAGATTGTGCTTCATCCAGCCCAGCATTCCTCATGATGTACTCTGCATGTAAGTTAAATAAGCAGGGTGACAATATACAGCCTTGACGTACTTCTTTTCCTATTTGGAACCAGTCTGTTGTTCCATGTCCAGTCCTAACTGTTGCTTCCTGACCTGTATACAGGTTTCTCAAGAGGCAGGTCAGGTGGTCTAGTATTCCCATCTTTTTCATAATTTTCCATGCAGAGGGCACAAGGGAGACTGCAGGGTGCTGGGGATTTTCTACATCTTGATCGGATGGTGGTTACATGGGTGCACATATGTGTAAAACTCCATCACCTAAGGTGTGCACTTTATGTATGTTATACTTCAATTTTAAAATGTAATTAACCACCCCTTCCCAAACCACTCAAGGACATGGGGTTGTTGGGAGTGGATGCTGGTCCTGCTAGTTGGCCAAGGTCTCTGAGGCTGCCTGTTGCAGAGCCCTTCCGCTGTGCTGTTCATCCCTTGGTCCATCAGGAAAGTATGGAATCAGTGACAAGGCTCGGGGACCAGGACCTGGAGTGTCTGTGGCTCGGTCTTGACATCTTCATGCCCACTGACTCCTTCCATGCTGCTCATGTCCTCTTTTCTCATGAGCAGACTCCCAGTGGGCTTGTCGCTTTGCCTTACACTTGAGCCTTCTTGAGGCACTGGTACCATCCCTTTCTCTTACTAGCATCTTTCTCCCAGGGGTCTGAGTCCTATTTTCCACACCCACAGTCATGGGGCATCTTATGGGCTGGTCTTCTTGAATCATGTTGGTGGGACCTGCCTCTAAGAACTCCCCTTACCCGGAGCCTCTTATTGTCATGTCCATTGCCTGATGGGCCCTCTGATTATTGGCAGGCCTCTCTGACACCATATATCCATATATTGGACTTCTGGGTCTCTAAGAAGCAGCTCTATAGGTGAGTCGCTTCATTTGCATACTGTCCCCAGCTTCCTCTCATTCCCCTCATTCCCTCTCATTCAGGGTCATATGGATAAGCCCCTAACCACACAGCACACTCCTGCAACCCAGGATGGGATAATTTGCTAGCCTCAGCTGTTGTATTTCTAACATTCTTGTATCATTCAGAGTACCAAAGAAATCCCAGATCTTTCTTTAAACACCGTAAGACCCAGAGTGTACAATGAAATGTATACTGACACTTTCTTTTGAGCTCTTTCTTGTGGCATTTCTTTGGAGAGAAAAAGCTCCTTTGTAACTGCCCATTAACCACGTATGGTTTGAGGCATGATGAGAGAAAGGATAAAGGACAAAAAGATAAAAGGATAATGCCTGAGAGACAGTCCACCAGCAAGGTTCACCACGACGTGAATGGTTTCAAATGGGTTCGATCTGTCTCTATCATTTTGTTATTCATGAGACATAAAGGGAGAGAGAGAGCAAAGTAAACACTGCCACTTAGGAGATGGATGGAGCACACAAAGAGAAACGAAGCCACAAAACACAGCGAAAGAGCAGAGCAGTATAGGCGGAAAAATTACATCTGGATTATTCTGCTTAAATAGAAGAAACATAAATCACACCGAGAAGCTCAGGGCAATGTGCACTGGCGTGATAATGAACAGAACAGCCCTGTCTGCCCTCTCTCTTCCTCGCTGAGTCGAATCTTACCCCTCCTGTGTGATCCTGCAGAAGTCCCAGGCGCCAGCCATGCCCCCAATTTTCCTGTTTGGTCCTGCCCAGTCCTGTCCCATCCAGCCCTGTCCACTGTGGTCTTGCCCCTGCTAGACCCATCACTGGGTATTTTCTGTGTGCCTCATCACCGGGTATTTTCTGCCTCTGCTATTATACTTCCCTGCTAATTACATTGGTTATCTGCCTTGTCTCTGCTTCTCAGACTGTCGAGCCTCTTGATGCTCCTTGTGTCCTTGCACCTTTCACCAGTGCCCTGGGCCAAAATTCTTCCTTGTAACAGGTACACAATATATTTGTTTGCCTAAATATCCTCATATATTGGTTGGTCGATTAATTTCAAGTGCTGGTGACTAAATTTTTTCTGCAGTCGGGACTGTGAGCAGAAATTCTACATGCACAGAAGTTTTGGAGGCAGATGGTTAATTATCACTGAGCCATCCACTATAGGACCCTATTTGGATAAACATGTCCATTTATAGCAGCTTGAAATGCCTTCAATAGATTGACAAAAGCAATGCAACAGGCTCAAAGATTTTATTTCTCTTGTTACTGGAGTATAATGTGTTGTTAGTTTCTGCTGTACAGCAAAGTGAATCAGCTATATGAATACATACATCTCCTCTTTTTTTCAACTTTCTTCCCATAGATTTCTCCAATTATATATTTTTGGAGAGTCACTGAGATTTGAGAACCAATGTCTTTTATCCAATAAGGACATCAGAAGATTAGTGATCTGTCTGTTTATTCAATTAATGTTTTTGAAGTGTTTCAATTCCCTTTGAACAAGAAATAGCGGAAAGGCCAAACTGTGTGTATATCCTATTCTGGGTTCTCTGTGTGCGTGCGTGCGCAGTCACTTCAGTTGTGTCTGACTCTTTGCAGCTTCATGGGTGGTAGCCCACCAGGCTCCCCTGTCCATGGAATTTTTCAGGCAAGAATACTGGAGTGAGTTGCCATTGTCCTCCTCCAGGGCATCTTCCCAACCCAGGGATCAAATCAGCATCTCTTGCATCTCCTGCATTGGCAGGCAGATTCTTTACCACTATTGCCTACTAGGAAGCTCATTCTGGGTTCTAAAGTCATCATAAATCAGAAATATCCAGTACTCCTCCTTGGCCTACAAAATTTGCATGTATCCACTTTTCAGTTTGAATCGTCAGTGACACCTAGAGGGAAATGGGCATTTTAGAAATTCTAGACGTGAGTTGCACGTTGTGTTCGTCTCACGTGTATGCCGCAGCGAGTATAGAACATTTTCGGCGCCTACGTTTCCTCATTTATAAAATGAGGATAACAGAACTAACATCAAAGTGTCGTTAGCAGTATTAAATTAGTCAACATGTGTAATATGTAGTCTTAGATGAATGACTGATGTGGTAGGTACTATGTAGGTGTTGAAAAAATAAAAATAAAATAAATTGAACTCTCATAGCAATGCTGTGTGGTCAGTGCTTTCCAAAGTCCTTCTGCCAAAAATAGTTAAAAACTAGCTGATTCATTTATTTTCTGTCCTTAGATTTACAAACAGTGGATATCACCAAGCAGTCTTCTCTAACCGTTGGCAGCAATTATGTGTACAGTCTTGCTGTCTCACTTTTATTTGTTTTGAATAAATAAATATAATTATAATGGTTCTCAAAGCCCATAGAAATGTTTTTCCAATGCCAAGAGTGAAGAGATACACTGCATCTTTTTTTGTAACTGACTAAGTCAGTTTCACCCCAGAAGGCCATGGCACCCACTCCAGTACTCTTGCCTGGAAAATCCCATGGATGGAGGAGCCTGCAGTCCATGGGGTCGCTAGGAGTCAGATACAACTGAGCGACTTCACTTTCTCTTTTCACCTTCATGCATTGGAGAAGGAAATGGCAACCCACTCCAGTGTTCTTGCCTGGAGAATCCCAGGGACGGGGGGCCTGGTGGGCTGCCGTCTGTGGGGTCGCACAGAGTCGGACACGACTGAAGCGACTTAGCAGCAGCAGTGGCAGGCCAGTTTCACACACTGCAAAGGAGAAGCTTAGCAGAGCAGGAAAATGTCTTGAAATATTAATTATGAATTACTGAGTTTCATAAATTTTTTAATTTTTCTGAAAGGCACTAATAACAAGAGCCTGTAATGACTCAAGGGAAATGACACATTTGCATTTTATTACAGTAAGTGCAGTAATACTCTAGTTATCTGATTGTTACTGAAAAACTGGTCGTTTAATGTGTGTGCATTTTCCAGACAACAACATCTTGTTCCTTCAATTGTAGAAACTGATCATTTTAACTTTTTTTAAAATGATGGGAATAATCACTCACCTTCTACCATTCAGATCATATAGGAAAATACACAAAATACTGAACATAATGTTAGTTTTTTGTATGGGAAACAAGGGTCATCATTTATTTTACTAAATAGTGTTACAGTCACGTGTTCAGATAGGTCTTCCCTGGTGGCTCAGTGGTAAAGAATCTGCCTGCCAATGCTGGAGACATGGGTTCGACCCCTGAGTTGGAAACACCACCTAGAGAAGGAAATGGCAACCCACTCCAGTATTCTTGCCTGGAAAGTTCCATGGACAGAGAAGCCTGGATACAACTTGATGGCTGAACCACAACATCACGTTCAGATATCTTGAGACACGAGAGAATTCTTTGCCTTTGCACTGAATGGCCACTGCTGATGCCTTTTACACGCCGTGTTGGGATTTTGTTTTTATTAGTTCGCAGAACACTGTGAGACTGTTGGGTTTCGCTTGTAAGTACCAGCTATTGAAAATAATCAAAACTAGTTTCTGGGGATTAAGAAAAAGAAAAAGCATATTGAGCAGGTGTTATAAGGATGTATACTTGCAATCATCTGCTCAACGGCAAGAGTCGGTGCTGTTGGTAAAAAGAAGGCAGGGGCTTCCCTGGCAGTCCAATGGTTAAGACTCCATGTTTCCACTGCAGGGGATGGGGGTTCGATTCCTGGTCGAGGGGCTTAAGATACATGTGCCATGTGATGCTGCCAGAAAAAGAAAAAAAAAGTTTTTTAGAAAGAGACGGAAGATAAGAGGGAAAAGAGGAGAGAGAAGGAGGAGGAAAGGCAAAGAGTATCTGGAAACTTCTCTTTTCTACCTGTGACTGATATAACATGGAGGCTGAGCCTTTCCCCAAGCTGTGAGGTTGGATGGAGACAGTGAAGGGTTTTGAAGAGCCTGGAGCCAAAGAGGTACCACGGACAGACTCAGTTCCAGAGACCACGTTCTGGCTGCTGGTGGGTGCACCCGTTCACCCTTCCCTGGTGACATCATACAGATTAGGGAAATAAGGCTACCTTAGCCCTCCATCTGGAAAGGAATCCAAGCTATTTTAGACATTGTAGAAATGTTTTCATCAAAAAGAATAATCTTGTTCAGAAAAGTCAAATTCTGCCAACCTTCTAACACAGTTACTCACAAAAGCTGTTTATTGATCAGGCTGCATTATAAAAGTTAAGGGCACTGAGTTTTTTGAGTTTGAAAAGATATAGGTACAAGTAAATGTGTAAGGAACTCACAGACATTACTGGTGCCCCAAGATCTTCTAAAGGAAATCAGTCCTGAATATTCATTGGAAGGACTGATACTGAAGTGAAACTCCAATACTTTGGCCACCTGATGCAAAAGACCCTGATGCTGGGAAAGATTGAAGGCAAGAGGAGAAGGGGACAACAGAGGACGAGAGGGTTGGATGGCATCACCAACTTGATGGACATGGGTTTGAGTAAGCTCCAGGAGCTGGTGATGGACAGGGAGGCCTGGCATGCTTCAGTCCATGGCGTCCCAAAGAGTCGGACACGACTGAGTGACTGAACTGAACTGAAGGGCATCTTGGAAATTGAATAATGTCTACAGACCCATCTTTGGGAGAAACACAAATGTGAGAGTCGATTTTGACATTCATTTTTATTGGTTTTGTGATTTTGATCATGGTCTGTCCTTGTATCTGGTCTAATTGCTTTCTAAAGCACTCCCCGATGGTTAATTTCTTAGTCATGGGGCAACTTCTTGGGTTGAAATCAGCCAAAGCCTTCTCTTCAACCTACCCCTCCTCATACCTTCAAGGAGAAAGAGGCAGGATATTTTCCTAAGATTTTGTTAAATCTATTCCAAGCGTCTGCTTCTGTGACCATACCAGAGCTTTGTGACAAAGAAACTTTGCCAGGGATTGAAATCCAATTAACTTGCAATCATGCTAATGGCTATACACCGACTCAGTGGACATGGGTTTGGGTGAACTCTGGGAGTTGGTGATGGACAGGGAGGACTGGCGTGCTGCGGTTCATGGGGTCGCAAAGAGTCGGACACGACTGAGCGACTGAACTGAACGCTAATGGCTAAGATACGCTGACACACGGGGTAGCAGATGAGGCTCTGAGCATTAAGTAAAAGAAAGTGAAGTCACTCAGTCGTGTCCAACTCTCTGTGACCCCATGGATTGCAGCCTACCCAGCTCCTCCGTCCATGGAATTTTCCAGGCAAGAGTACTGGAGTGGGCTGCCATTTCCTTCTCCAGGGGATCTTCCCAACCCAGGGATTGAACACGGGTCTCCCACACTGCAGACAGACGTGGAAGCTCAGAGCTTCCCTTGTAGCTCTAAGCATTGGATGTGCATTAATTCACCAAGTGCTCCGAGGTGCTGCCCCATCCCAGGAGAGGAATGGAACCCAGAGCAAGCAAGCAGCTTGCCTCGGGGGTCCCAGAAGACCCTAGACCTGCCCTCCTGCTGCCTCACCATCCTGCCTATTGGGAGTCAAAGTCAAGTCCAAAACAGAGGTGAGAACCCAACGGCAAGTTACAATTACCTGGGTGAGGGCAGGGGTGATGCAAAGAGTGTATTAAATTTCACACACTTCACTCCGTGTCTAAAAATCTTGTAACCTTGTGCTTTGCTGAGTCGGGCATGCAAGACAAAGTGGATTGTGGGATGACCCTACAAGGGCAGGAATTTTAAATGAAAACAATGTAAACGTGAAAGAAGCCAGTCACAAAGGACCTATATTGTATGATTCCATTTATATGAAATGTCCAGAACAGGCAAATCCATAGCAACAGGAAGTGTGTTAGCCGTTGCCAGGGGCTGAAGGGAGGGGATGGGAAATGTGGAGTAACTGCTGGGATGGGGATTAGGAGTTTCTCTGGAGGATGATGAAAATATTCTAAAATTGATTGTGGTGATGGTTGTACAGCTCTATGAATATACTACAAGCCATTAGAGTATATGCCTTAACTGGCTGAATGGTATGGGATCTGAATTCTATCTTAATCAAGTAGTTATTACTAATAAAAAACTCTCCAAGTGTTGTCTCCCAAGTGTCTCAAGGCAGAGAGAGCTCAGGAGAACTCAGGCATACATGGATTTCATAGCATTTGCTTATTAGAGGGCGAAATGGCCAATTAATTAAATTTATATAAATAATTCATGTTGATCATGAAAAATTAAAAGCAGCCATAATCTTGACACTTAGAAATAATCATTGTTAACATTTTCAGGTTTATCCTTGCGGATTTCTTTCTGTGCATATTTAAGGGACAGAGCGACATTGCATTTTGCTACCTGCGCTCTTTCAGAATTTGCTTTTCTCACTAAGCAACACATTATCACAGGGGCCCTTAAAGTGTGATGTCTGGGCCATCAGCATCGACATCACCTGGGCACTCAGAAAGCAAACCCAGGGGCCCCATCGCAGGCTCACAGAACAAGAGATTGGGGGCAGGGCTATCCATCTTGTTTCAAGACGCTCTCCTGCTTACCCTGATGTATACTCCAGTTTGAGACCCCCGGCCCTACCATGACTGAAAAGAAAGCTGGTGAAGTCGCTCAGTCGTGTGCATGTAAATACACGTGGCTGTCTGCCATAACTTTTAGTGACTAATATTCCATTCTTTGGCTACTGTAAGTAATGCTACAAAGATCATCCTTGTACTGTCCTTGTGCACATGCTAATTTCCTCCCATATACTCCCAGAAATGTATTTACTCAGTCTAAGATTTAGGATACCTACTCCCAAACTGTACCCCAAAAGACCTTCTTAATTTATGTTCCTACCTACAATGTATGAGAATGCCAATATATTGTCCTACATTTTTGACAACTCTGGCTATTCGTTTTTTGAAATAAATAATAACACAGTAAGTAAAAAAGGTAGACCTTTGGGTTTTAACTTATGATTACTTTGACTACTGGTGATATTGAACATTTGTATGTGGCTATTGACTATTTCTGACTTGATGGGTGTGAGTCTGGGTGACCTCCGGGAGCTGGTGATGGACAGGGAGGCCTGGCGTGCTGCGGTTCAGGGGGTCGCAAAGAGTCGGACACAACTGAGCGACTGATCTGATCTGATTGACTATTTCTATTTCTTCATTTGTGAATATCTTGTTTATGTCCTTTATCCAAATTTCTATTTGACTTTTTATACATACATTTCTGGTGAAATTTAATATATCTTTAATTAGTGAGAATACTAATCCCTGAATAGCACATTTATTGAAAATACATCACCTGTTTTTTTTCCTTATAACTTTTTCTTTTGCCATTTAGAATAAGTTTTACATTTTAATGTCATAAAATTTTATTTTGGTGCTATTCTTTCAAAGGAATTTCTCATCAAGCTTTATAAAAATATGTTAGTAAAATATCTTTTTTGCTGGTACTTTTATATTAAATTGCATAATCGATGTGGAATTTATGTTGGTGTGAATTGTCCTTTTTCCCCAAATGATTACCCCTAGACCCTATATTGAATAGTTCTAATTTCATGCTTAGTCTGAAATTCTAACTTATTTATGTATAAATTTTTAAAAATGTGTTTTGGTCTGCTTCTGAATTTCCTAGTCTATTTAATTAATATGTCTCTTCTGGAGTCAGTTTTCATTATCAGAATTTTAATTCTGTAGTATTAAATGCTGTAGTAGTAAATGCTCTTCCATTAGTCTTTTTCATTTTCTCAGTCTTTATTTTTCTGGTTCTTCTCACACACCACAGTCTTCAAGTAACCTTTGTTTTGACTTGAATTATATTAAATTCAGCATGATTTGTCAGTATCAATATTTTAAAATATTAAATCTTTCCGTCATGAAAGTTGGTATGTTTTCTACAATCATTCAGATATTCTTTTGTATTTCTGGGTAGAGGTTTATGGTTATCATACAGGTTGTAATCATTTTTTGATAAGCTCCTTATAGGCATTACCTTTTTATGACTGTTATTAAGTATGGCTCTTCTAAGTGGTTATAGACACATTATTGTTTTCCATAAACCAAGTTTATAACTACCAACCCCACTGAAGCCTCTTATTAGTTCTAATATGTCCTCTGGGGTTTTCCAAGAAGATGATGATAATTTTTGTCTTCAGTTTTCAGCTGTTATCCCTGCTGTCTCATGTTCTTTTCTATTAGTTGGTGCTTCTAGAACAATGTTAAACTGTCATAATGACTAGGTATCTTTGTTTTGTTCCTGTCTTTGAATGGCAGTGTCTTCCTTTCAAACTTAATCATGATGCTGGCTATTAGTTTGAAAAAAACAAATTATTGATAAATGTATACATATATATACTTTCCAGGTGGCTCAGAGGTTAAGAATCTGCCTGCTGATGTCGGAGACTCAAGAGATGCAGGTTTGATCCCTGGGTTGGGAAGACCCCCTGGAGGAGGAAATGGCATTCCTCCTGTATTCTTGCCTGGAAAAAAAAAAAAACAAACCCATGAACAGAGGGCCTGGTGGGCTGCAGTCCATGAGGTCACAAAGAATTGGACATGACTGATCAACTGAGTACATGTGTGTACACACACACACACACACACACACACACACACACACCCATCCATCCATTCATCATATCTGCTACTAGCTTATGTTTTTGGTTGACTAAGAGTTTATTTTGGAAAAACATTAAAGTGTAACTCACATTACATTTGATCAAAAGTCCTTCAGGATCTATTGAGGTGATAATCTGTTTTGTTTCCGTCGCCTTATTTAGCACATTTTCAGCTCAACGTTTGTTTAGTGTCTACTCTGCTACTGGTCATTTGTTTCCTGCTCTTAGCAAATCAGAAACCACCAAAGAGAAATCAGGTCGACTGTCCTGGAGATGCTGAAGGACCCCGTGAAACACGAATTTCCTTGGCTCTCATTCTGGCTTCTCACGGGTGTAATTTCGAGAATCTCTTTAAAAAAAAAAAACAAAAACAAAAAACTATGTCCAAGACCATTAAATCAGTATGTGAGTTTGGAGTTAGGTCTAAGTTAGGCATGTGATTGATAAACCCCGAAGTTAAGATGACGGTGCAATTTAACGACTAGTGTCCTTGGCCTCCCTGCAGTGAATGCTATTAGCTAGTTGTTTTGCAAAACTGGGATGGCTAAAGTCTGCTCAATGATATTAGCTATCATTATTACAATTAGACTAGACTATCCATCTGAAACTTCCAGTTTTATAGGTGAAATATGGCTAATTATCAGTAATTTCATGTGATCCAACCTAACGTTATTATTAACAATGACCATTTAAAGAATTGATGCTTTTGAATTGTGGTGCTGGGAAAGACTCTTGTGAATCCCTTAGACAAGCAAGGAGCTCAAACCAGTCCATCCTAAAGGAAACCAACCCTGAATATTCATTGGAAGGACTGATGCTGAAGCTGAAGCTCCAATACTTTGGCCACCTGATGCAAAGAGCTGACTCATTGGAAAAGACGCTGGTGCTGGGAAAGATTGAGGGCACGAGGAGAAGGGGACAACAGAGGGTGAGATGGTTGGATGGCATCACCAACTCAATGGACATGAGTTTGAACAAACTCAGGGAGATAGTGAAGGACAGGGAAGCCTGCTGGGCTGCAGATCATGCTGTCACAGAGTTGGAGATGACTTAGTAACTGAACAGCAACAGTTACCTATTATATACCAGCAACAGTAGTAGTATTTTCTACAGGTCATGTTATTCCATTTCCATAATAACTCCATGAAGTAGAAACTATCATTCCAATCTACAGATGAGACAGCAAACTCAGGGAAGTTAAGGAAGTCAGTAAAGTCATACAGCTAGTAAGTAGTAGAGCCCAGAGGCAGACTTAGATATGTCTGACTCCATATCTTATGTTTTTCTTTTCAATAAAGGACAGCCTTGGGTCTGCATCACTCATTGGTTTTTACTAGTAGGAAACTGACCTAAGAAGGGGAGTGAAGTTTGCTAGGTGCTCATTTTAGGGTTCAGTCCCAGGTTGGAGAGGGGGTGTACACACTCCTTTCTCACTGATTTTAATTTCACAGTTTCCACTCTATAGAGCAGGGGCTGTCAAAATGTGGTCCACAGACCAACAGGGTCAATTGGGAACTTAGACATGTATGTCCTCCCCCAACCCCATACTCACTGAATCAGAGACTCTAGGGGGTCCAGCAATCTTGGTTTAAGCAGCCCTCCAGATAATCAGAATGCTGGTTCACATTTGCAAACCACTGCCCTCTGTAACAATTGTGGTTATTTAGTCGCCAAGTCATGACTGACTATTTGGCGACCCCATGGACTATAGCCCACCAGGCTCCTCTATCTGTGAGATTTCCCAGGCAAGAATACTGGAGTTGGTTGCCATTCCTTCTCTAGGGGATCCTCCCCACCCAGGGATTGAATCTTGTGTCTCCTACATTGGCAGGTGGATTCTTTACCACTGAGCCATCAGGGAAGCCCTATGTAACAGAAATGACTGCTAACTTGTGTTAGCGCTCTATCTGCACCAGATATGACCTTGGGTCCTTACAAGGCATGGTTTTTTGGTGTGTGTATGTGGTAAATCACTTCAATCGTCTCAGACTCTTTGTGACCTGATGTGAGCCTGCCAGGCTCCTCTGTCCATGGGATTCTCCAGGCAAGAATACTGGAGTGAGTTGCCATGCCCTCTTCTGGGAGATCTGCCTGACCCAGGGATCAAACCTGTCTTCTGCGGCTCCTGCATTGCAGGCAGATTCTTTTCACCTGAGCCACGAGGGAAGCCCCAGGGATTTACAATCATCCTGATCCCTATTTGCACAGAAGCAGCTTTGGAGCCTGACAGAAGGTGAATGCATTGTCTGAGGGAGCAACTAATGGGGTCTGGGTTTGAACTTGGCTCTGAAGGGGTGAGTTGAAGGCCTCAACCACTATGCTAAACCACCTTCTGTCTGGAAAGTCTGGGACATCTCATTCTCCATGGAGAGTCTCCAGTAAAGGCTGGAGGGAAAGTGAAATACCAGACCAGAGCTTTGGAGGAGAAGAAGCCACTCATCTACCACTGGCGTCCTTAAGAAGGAGAAGAAAGGGAGCCATGGTTTTAGAAAGAAAGTTTCTATTTAGGAGGCTGGGGCATTCCAGATAAGCGGCCCTTTTTTCTTTCCCATAGGCTAGATGCCTTACTTCAGGCACTTTTCAGTGATTGCACTTTGTCTGCGGAATGCAGCACTATGAGTTGGGGGCTTTGTATATTGAGGGTCTTACTGGGGATTATCGCAAGGCGAGAATAATGGTGATATTGTTTGCAGAGCCAAGGTGGAAAATCAGACCAGGGTGGAGGATTTATTTTTCTACCATGAAGCTGATCGGGGGTAGGGCAGGGAGGCGCTCTTCAAAAGTTCACTGACTGTGGCACTGAAGACTGTCCATTTGGAAGCACTCCTGGATGGCATGGGCAGATTCCCGGCTAATACTGTGCACGCCCTTCTATCACCACGCATCCAATTCCCAGTGAATTTTGCAATATAGTGACAGTAATGGAAAGCAAAATGATCTCTAAATAATGGTTTAAGATGGCTACTTGATAAAGGGCACTGCAATAATTATGATCAATGGAGCATGGATTCAATATATATTGCCCATTTAGATGCACCAGATTAGCTTAACAGCTTTCTTTAATGTTCAGAGTATTGTGTGTGTGTGTGTGTGTGTGTGTGTGTGTGTGTGTGTGTGTGTAAGAGAAGGGAGACGAGAAGCAGAGGGAGGGAAAGAAGAGGCAGCCTGCAGCTGCTGGGAGCATTACTGGGCTCCATCGTGATCAATGTGGTCGAGGTGACTTAGTACTGAGAGAGGAAATTGAGATTCTGGGGCTTTGTGATCCATTACCAAGAGACTGCGCTTAAGGGTCCGGGTCCTGTGTTTCAGACAGGGGCTTTGTGGAGGGAGGAGGGAGTAGGGGAAGGGGCAGAGGAGGGAGACACCTGATATGAGTTTAGTCATTTTGCAGCGGGCACTTTCTGGATGACGGTTTGGTGTAATCATGCAAATGAGGCAGGCGGGCAGCTGGCCAAAGGAATCCCTCAGCATCCCTGAACGCAGGCGCTGTAAGCTAAGTAAGCTGGACAGGACTCATTTTTGGAAAGCTGGGCTAGCCATGGAAATGTGTTTTACCAGGAGGGGGGAAAATGATTTACTTGACGTTGGTCCTAATCCTCCCCTCCCCAGTCACCCCTCCTGCCCCCCCACCCTCCGGAAGGAAATTTTCCATGACAGCCTGTCTAGAAATCTGGGTCTGTTCCCTACCTTTTATGTTGCTGGGTTGATCCCAGGTAACACACAGGGTCTGTGATCAGCGTGTAATGATGAGGGCAGTGTGCCATATGGACTGAAATTCCTTGGATAATGAGGATGAAATGATTGCAGTCTTAGTCCTGACTTGCTTTGATTTGTCAGTTAAAATAAAGGCCCCCGTCTCCACCCTTTCATGAAAGGACATTGGGAGGAAGTGTCGCTGTTCACAGGAGGAGAAGCCAGTCCCCTAAACCCGATAATCTCCGCTGATGTCCCTGCTGATTGTGAGTGGGTGAGGGGCTAATTGTCTCCGTGGTTTTCAGGCCTGGAAAGGCAGCTGGCATTTAGATGACAATAGTAGCAGCTCATGTTTACTGAGGGCTTTCCCAGGTGGCACCGTGGTAAAGAATCTGACTGCCAATGCAGGAGATGCAAGAGACACAGTTTTAAGATCTGTGAGTTGGGAAGATCCTCCAGAGGAGGAAATGGCAACCCATGTCCAGTATTTTTGCCTGGATAATTCTATGGACAGAGGAGCCTGTCCATAGGGGCCACAAAGAGTCAGACATGACTGAGGGTGTGCATGTATATGCATGCACGTGCACACACACACAACATTTACTGAGAATTTACGCTGTGCTGGGTGTGAAGAACTGACTCATTTGAAAAGACCCTGACACTGGGAAGGATTGAAGGCAGGAGAAGAAGGGGACGACAGAGGATGAGATGGTTGGATGGCATCACCAACTCAATGGACGTGAGTTTGAGTAAACTCCGGGAGTTGGTAATGGACAGGGAGCCCTGGTGTGCTGCAGTCCATGGGGTCGCAAAGAGTCGGACACAACTGAGCAACTGAACTGAACTGAACTGGGTGCTTTGCTGCAGTGCTTTTGAAACTTTGCAAACTTGTATCACCCAGGGAGCTCATTAAAATGCATATTTTTACATAAACATTTTGTTTAATATAATTATAAAATATAGTAGAATTCTTTATATCAAATTATCTATACATATACTTTTTTACTTTGAAAATTGATTATAATTCCAATGAAAAAGATAGATTATTGAAGAACATAAATTGATACAATGCAGATTCTGATCCAGTAGGTCTGACGTGGAGCCTGAAGGTCCACATTTCTAGTAGGATCTGAGATGTGCCTGGGATACTGGTTGACATGCTACACTTTTGAATAATCTCACTGGATTCTCCCATGAGCCCTATGAAGTGGGTGCTAAGGAATCCCGCTTGGCAGAGGAAGAAACAAATTGACGTTTCAGAGGTCAAGGGTCCTGCAGAATATGGCACAGCTCTTCCAGGACAAGTCCGAGATTCAAAACTATTCATTCGATCCTTCCTACTTTCCCTCCTCTCTGCAGCAGCCTCTGGAGATACACTTAGTGTGGCAGGGTGGGAAATGGGAGCTGCCCGGATTCCTGAGTGGGTAGAGGAGAGTCATCTGGCAGAGCTGTCCGGCTCAGAGGACATGAGGAAGAAACACACTTAGTGGTGTCAAGCCACCGAGATGCCAAGCCTCCATTGCAGCAGCCAGCGCTGGTTCATTATCCTGACAAGCACCATCAGGCTCTTAACCACTCACAGTGCCTTTCACAATTCCCATTTTCCCTGGGTCACCAAGCATCCAGATCTGTCCAGAGCATCATGCTGTGAACCAACCACCAATTGCGATCATGAAGAAAATAGGTGGAAGGGAGGCCCTGCACAGAGTCCTGGGGGTGGGGGAAGCTGATGGCTGAGTTACTTTTGAGCTTTCAGAGTAGTTAATGCCAGGGCTGGGCTGCAGGGCGTCACTCAGAGCTCATCAACACCTCGGACCAATTTTCAAATGCTCTAGACTTGATTAAACCCTGGGCACAGTTTGCCAAGTGCTTCCTCCCCCACCTTAATTGTTTAGATTGTGTAGAATTTGAGTAAAATTTAATCCAGATGTTTCTGATTCGCTTAAGTTTAAATCACCAGAAAATGCTCTTAGGTTGCTATTTGATGTTGAAGAGGTTTTTCAAGCATTTTCCCCCTTCTTAATAGGAGAGGTCACATTTGGGTAGGGGTAAAGCCGTCCCAAGCACCCTGAGGTTTCATCTGATTTGATTTGAAAATCCGTTCTAGTGAAATCTGAGTCAGAACTCAATTTTACTTTGACCTCCACTTTATTCCCTACCATGAGAATCAGAGAGAGAGAGAGAGCTGGAATAATTTGCATGCAGCCGATATCAGGGATTCTTGTTTGAAAAAAGTGTTACCCCTGGCCCTGGCTTCTCCAGCCTCGTGACCTGATTGGAGCTGGCAAGTGGCCACTCCCTTCCTGAACTATAGGAGAAGCCACTGAGCCAGGTAAGCACACCCATTTCATAGTACTTCACTGGCTGGGCACTTGCTAAGCTGAAGTCAGTCAGTCTGAGAGTTGATAGATGAAAGCTTATGCAAGGTCATCAACCGTAGTCTAGGGCAGGGGTTCTCAAAATGTGGTTCCTGAGCAGCAGCAGCAGCAGCACGGGAACGTGTTCATATTTCTTTTAGTTGCTCAGTTGTGTCTGACCGTTTGTGGCCCCTTGGACTTTAACCTGACAGGTTCCTCTGTCCATGGAATTTCCCAGGCAAGAATACTGGAGTGGGTAGCCATTTCCTACTCCAGGGGGTCTTCCCCACCCAGGGATTGAACCCAGGTCTCCCTTACTGCAGGCAGATTCTTTACTGAACTTGTTAGAGATGTGCATTTATGAATCGAGTCCTAGACATACCAAATTAGAAACTCCTGAGTGGGGTGTCCAGCAGTTGTGTTTGAAGATGCCTTCCAGGGGATTCCGATGTACCCTGAAATTTGAGAACCTCTAGTCTAGGCCCGCAGTAACACTCATCATCTTACTCTTAGGACTTTGCAGGGATTAATGAGATAACATGGTCACATGACTCAAGACCTTCAGACCCAGGCTATAATTACCCAGGGCTGCTATGAAAAGAAGAGAAGCGAAAAGCAAAGGAGAAAAAGAAAGATATAAACATCTGAATGCAGAGTTCCAAAGAATAGCAAGAAGAGATAAGAAAGCCTTCTTCAGCGATCAATGCAAAGAAATAGAGGAAAACAACAGAATGGGGAAGACTAGGGATCTATTCAAGAAAATCAGAGATACCAAAGGAACATTTCATGCAAAGATGGGCTCAATAAAGGACAGAAATGGTATGGACCTAACAGAAGCAGAAGATATTAAGAAGAGGTGGCAAGAATACACAGAAGAACTGTACAAAAAAGAGCTTCACGACCCAGATAATCATGATGGTGTGATCACTTACCTAGAGCCAGACATCCTGGAATGTGAAGTCAAGTGGGCCTTAGAAAGCATCACTATGAACAAAGCTAGTGGAGGTGATGGAATTCCAGTGGAGCTATTCCAAATCCTGAAAGATGATGCTGTGAAAGTGCTGCACTCAATATGCCAGCAAATTTGGAAAACTCAGCAGTGGCCACAAGATTGGAAAAGGTCAGTTTTCATCCCAATCCCAAAGAAAGGCAATGCCAAAGAATGCTCAAACTACTGCACAATTGCACTCATCTCACACGCTAGTAAAGTAATGCTCAAAATTCTCCAAGCCAGGCTTCAGCAATACGTGAACTGTGAACTTCCTGATGTTCAAGCTGGTTTTCGAAAAGGCAGAGGAACCAGAGATCAAATTGCCAACATCCGCTGGATCATCGAAAAAGCAAGAGAGTTCCAGAAAAACATCTATTTCTGCTTTATTGACTATGCCAAAGCCTTTGACTGTGTAGATCACGATAAACTGTGGAAAGTTCTGAAAGAGATGGGAATACCAGACCACCTGATCTGCCTCTTGAGAAATCTGTATGCAGGACAGGAAGCAACAGTTAGAACTGGTCATGGAACAACAGACTGGTTCCAAATAGGAAAAGGAGTGCGTCAAGGCTGTATATTGTCACCATGTTTATTTAACTTATATGCAGAGTACGTCATGAGAAATGCTGGACTGGAAGAAACAGAAGTTGGAATCAAGATTACTGGGAGAAATATCAATAACCTCAGATATGCAGATGATACCACCCTTATGGCAGAAAGTGAAGAGGAACTCAAAAGCCTCTTGATGAAAGTGAAGGTGGAGAGTGAAAAGGTTGGCTTAAAGCTCAACATTCAGAAAACGAAGATCATGGCATCTGGTCCCATCACTACATGGGAAATAGATGGAGAAACAGTGGAAACAGTGTCAGACTTTATTTTTCTGGGCTCCAAGATCACTGCAGTTGGTGACTGCAGCCATGAAATTAAAAGGCGCTTACTCCTTGGAAGGAAAGTTATGACCAACCTAGATAGCATATTCAAAAGCAGAGATATTACTTTGCCAACAAAGATTTGTCTAGTCAAGGCTATGGTCTTTCCTGTGGTCATGTATGGATGTGAGAGCTGGACTGTGAAGAAGGCCGAGCGCCGAAGAATTGATGCTTTTGAACTGTGGTGTTGGAGAAGACTCTTGAGAGTGCCTTGGACTGCAAGGAGATCCAACCAGTCCATTGTGAAGGAGATCAGCCCTAGGGTTTCTTTGGAAGGAATGATGCTAAAGCTGAAACTCCAGTATTTTGGCCACCTCATGGGAAGAGTTGACTCATTGGAGAAGATTCTGATGCTGGGAGGGATTGGGGGCAGGAGGAGAAGGGGACGACAGAGGATGAGATGGCTGGATGGCATCACTGACTCGATGGATGTGAGTCTGAGTGACCTCCAGGAGCTGGTGATGGACAGGGAGGCCTGGCGTGCTGGGGTTCATGGGGTCGCAAAGAGTCGGACACGACTGAGCCACTGATCTGATCTGATCTAAGAGTGATCTTTGTGACTGAGTTGGAAGGCCAAAGAAATCAGAAAACCACTTAACTTTGTCCTGCTCAGAATTAGTTTTTTTTTTTTTTTTAAACAGTGTCTTCATTGACTGTTGTTTTGGGGACAGTGCAGACACGGTCAAAGGGCCTGTTTTAACAGCAGCACCCCCTAAGTAGGAATTCTGCCTACCATTATCAGTTTCTGGAGCTTAAAAAACACAATTGCCTGAACCTGCAGACTTTTAGGATGTGCACTCTGAGGGCGCTCTGGAGTTGGCAGATTGATATGGTAGGATCTTCCTCCCACCCTGAGTTCTTTCATCCACGCTTACATTTGTCAAACGTAGCCCAGTTTCTGCTATATTCCGGTTCTGTCCTGGCTGGTCTTGGGGATTCCCACCAGAGGTCAAGCTCTTAACCACTGTTCTTAACCAAAAGGTTCCTTGATGAAAGGTTGACTAGAACAAGTAGACCCAGCCCTCTAAGGAGCATTTCCCAGCAAGAGTGGGAGTGAAGGGCATCCTGGGGAGGGTGGAGGAGTGGTCCTTCGGGACTGACTGGAGAAGGTGATCCCTGGGTTTTAGAGGGAAAGATGCTCTGGGAAGTTGGGAGAGGTGCGGGGAGAGGCCTGGAATCAGAAGGGCAACTGCAAGCGTTTCAGACTGTCTGGGGCATGGGGGACCCACGGGATCAGTGAAGCCGGAGATGGTGGGGCCAGTTTATGAATCATCTCCCGTGGTATAGTAAGTTCCTCCTGTTTCTTTGAATCCTGTTTAAACCTATCTTTTTTTAAAAAAATAAAATATTTAAATTATTTTTAATTATTTAAAAATATTTAAATTAATTTAATTAAAAATTAAATTATTTTTGGTTGTGCAGAGTCTTTGTTGCTATAGCAAACACACTGCTCTCTGGTTGCAGTGTGCTCCCTTCTCACTGTGGTGGCTTCTCTTGTTGTGGAGCACGGGCTCCAGGGCTCGTGGGCATCAGTAATTGTGGCGCATGAGCTCAGTCGCCCCGAGATGTGTGGCATCTTCTCAGACCAGGTGCCGAACTGGTGTACCTTGCTTTGCAAGGCAGATTCTTAACCTGAAGGGAAGCCCCTTTTTAGATTTTTTGATGTAGACCATTTTAAAACTCTCTATTGAATTTGTTACAGCATTGCTTCTGTCCTGTGCTTTGGTTTTTTGGCCATGAGGCATATGGAATCTTAGCTCCCTGACCAGGGATTGAACCCGCACCCCCTGCATTGGAAGATGAAGTCTTAACCTCTGGACCACCAGGGAAATCCCTTTAAATGTCTTGCAAAGAGCATCCGTGGTGTCTGCATCACCTGTCCTTCATCTCTCTTGGGCTCTCCCAGCACTCTTGGTACATGGAAAGGCAATGAGATGTGGTGGAAAGAAACAAGGTTCACAGTCAGAGACTCGAAGCAAAGAAGTGCCCTGGACACATCACCCACTGTGGTGGCGGGGTGCTGCAGCTGCCGCCACCGTCACCCTATTTAGTCACCCACAGGTTTGAGGACCAAATCTTTTGCTTAGCATCTGATACATTTGTTCTTATTTCAACTCATTCCTGCTGGCCTCACCATTCACCAGCAGATTGACTGTTCCTCTCTACTTCTGCATTCATTTCCACCCTTCTCCCTGTTCATGTGACCCCTCCTGCCCATCCCGGAACATGTCATGTCCATGAATCTTCTTATTGTTCAGCTGCTAAGTCATGTCCAAGTCTTTACGACCCCATGGACTGCAGCACACCAGGCACCTTTGTCCTTCATTATCTCCCGGAGTTTGCTGAAACTCATGCCTATTGAGTTGGTGATACCAGCTAACCATCTCATTCTCCGTTGTCTCTGTCTCCTTTTGCCCTCAATCTTTCCCAGCATCAGGGTCTTTCCAGTGAGTCAGCTCTTCGCATCAGGTGGCCAAAGTATGGGAGCTTCAGCTTCAGCATCAGTCCTTCCAATGTGTATTCAGGATTGATTTCCTTTAGGATAGACTGGTTTTATCTCCTTGCAGTCCAAGGGATGCTCAAGAGTCTTATCCAGCACCACAGTTTGAAAGTATCAATTCTTCAGTGCTCAGTCTTCTATACAGTCCAGCTCTCACATCCATTTATGACTACTGGAAAAAACATGAAAAGAAAGTGAAGTTGCTCAGTTATGTCCAACTCTTTGTGACTCCCATTGACTGTACCTACCAGGCTCCTCAGTCCATGAAAATTTTCCAGACAAGAGTACTGGAGTGGGTGTCCATTTCCTTCTCTAGGGGATCTTCCCGACCCAGGGATTGAACCCGGGTCTCCTGCATTGCAGGCAGATGCTTTATTGTCTGAGCCAGCAGGGAAGTCCACCAGGGAAAAACCATAGTTTTGATTATACAGATCTTTGTTGGTAAAGTGATGTCTATGCTTTTTGAAACACTGTCTAGGTTGGTTATAGCTTTTCTTCTAAGTAATAATTGTCTTTTAACTTTGTGGCTGCAGTCAGCATCCACAGTGATTTTGGAGCATAAGAAAATAAAATCTTCCACTGTTTCTACTTCCCCTTCTATTTGCCAAGAAGTGATGGGACTGAATGCCATGATCTTAGTTTTTTGGATGTTGAGTTTTAAGCCAGCTTTTTCACTCTCTTCTTTCATCCTCATCAAGAGGCTCTTTAGTTCCTCTTTATTTTCTGCTGTTAGAGGGCTGTCATCTGCATATCTGAGGTCATTGATATTTCTCCCAGCAATCTTGATTCCAGCTTGTGAGTCCAGCCCAGCATTTCGCATGATGTACTCTGCACGCAAGTTAAATGAGGGTGACAATATACAGCCTTGACCTACTCCTTTCCCAATTTGGAACCAGTATGTTGTTCCATGTGTGGTTCTAACAATTGCTTCTTGACCTGAATACAAGTTTCTCAGGAGGCAGGTAAGGCTGTCTGGTATTCCCATCTCTTTAAGACTTTTCAACAGTTTTTTGTGATCCACACAGTCAAAGGGTTTAGCATAGTCAATTAAACAAGAGTAGATGTTTTTCTGGAACTCTCTTCCTTCCTTCTTCTGTGATCCAAGAGATGTTGGCAGTGTGATCTCTGATTCCTCTGCCTTTTCTAAATCCAGCTTGTACACTTGGAAGTTCTTAAACCACCTCAATCCATGGCAGCAAGCCATCTCATGATCTTTCAGAACTTCCTATCGATCCCTTAATCATCTGGGATTTCAGGTCTTATGTATATTTGGATCTTATTGGCTTATATATTTTTCTGCTGCTTAAGAGAAGTGTAGGAAGGTGTATGCCCTACATGAACACTCAAATCCATGCATGGTAGCCTGAGAAGGTGAGTGTCCTGCTGCAGCTTTGACAAGGGTTATACAAAGGGTTCTGTTTTATTTTTCTCAGGGACAATAAATTACCAATCATTGGGGGGCAATAACCATATGAACCATAAACCATTAGGACTTAAATTTTTTGTTGTTGTTGCTGGTATAGTGGAGAGGGGTTTGTGTATTTCCAGGATGTAAATCTGATCAAGATTCCTCTGATTAAAACATCGATATCTTCACATTCTTCCAGGATGAAATTCAAACACCTTCTTATGGCTTCAAGTCCTGCATACAGTCTGGGCTCGTAAACCCTCTAACTTCCTCTCCAGCCCTTGACCGTCGTGGTCCATGCTCCTACCATCCTTAAGGGCTCCTAGAGACCCAGGATGGGCATTTTCTCTTACCACTGCTCCTTCAAGCAAGATCTTGTCTTCAACTTTCAGCTTCTGCCCTCTCCTTGGTCACTTGGTTACTCTTACTCCGTAACGCAGAAGCTTATGCCTCATTTCCGGCAGGAAGTGGTTCCCTGATCCTCTTCATCTGAGTTTAGTCCCTCTGATGGAATTTTACACAGTCCTTCCTTCTCATTGCACCCATCCCCTTTTTATTCACCTTGTCCTTAACCTCCCTAGACGATACATTCCTGAGGGCAGGGTCTGATTCTAGCTTGTAGTGGATGGGTTGGAGTCTCTCAATGTTGGGTTCTACCAAGGAGCAATGAACGAATGGATACTTAGCTCAAAGTGTGGGAGCGAGGGTTGCAGGGCAGATCAGGGTTCATTATGCAGCACTCGTTAGGTCAGATCCCTGCTGGAGATGGTCAGCAGCTTTGGGACCAGAGCTGGGAGTGCCACATATGTACCCGTCATAAAAACATTGTTTACTAAGGTTTCCAGCAAATCCTCTTAAATGACTCCATTTTTCCGCCTTGATTGACATATGTTGCTTTTCTTGAAGAAGTGTCATGACAATTTCACATTTCAAGTGCTGCAAGAATGTGCCTAGGTTGAAACTTTCTGCTCTTTGCCAGGATGTCAAGTTTTACTTCTGGATGCTTTTTTTTTTTCCCCAGCCGGCTTTTCTGTACCTGATAATGGAGGGTTAGCTGTGCGTGGTGAGCATCACCATTATAATAAAGGTGATCGTTACCTGAAGCCCAAGAATGACTCCTGGCTGAACAGAAGAAGCGATTTGAAGGGGGTGATAATGCATGGCATGCTAAAGAACTGCATTGTTCCCCCTACTTAGGAGTGGAAGAAATACAATAAAGAAGCGAAACCACACCATTCTTTCTTTCAAAGTGCCTCTCAACAGTCCTAATATTAGCTGTGGACTCTGAACTTTTAATGACACTGAGAAAGGGCTTTCTGCAAATGTTTGCAAAACACATGGATACAAAAATTCCCAAAGAATTTGCTGCAAAATTAACCTGCCAGTCGAACATTTGCCAAAGATACTAATTAGTCACATTGACAACAACACTCTCTGGCCAAGAAATGGGCTGAGGATTTTTGAGATGATAGAAGGGGTGATATACAAATATTTTGGGTGAGACGTAATCAGTTAATTGGTTTATTAAATTATAAAACCATTGTTTGTCCGAAAGAGCAATAAAACTAACTAAATGAATAGTCACCTCTTTGAAGACTTCTTACGTTAATTATGTTTATGCATCAGTCGCAGCCGCCGTGTTAGACAAAGGGCTCTTTATCTGTACATGCCATAGCTACAATGTATTGTGGTTCAGATGATGGCCTCGACTTTATGTCTACATAATTACAGAAATCTTATCCCTTTTGTGTTTGCACATCATTTTCGGTTTTTTGGAATAGTTAAACTCCATTTTACTTTTTAATAACATTTTAGAAATCATTGTGATTCAGGTAAACAGAATTTGATTGCTTTGATGGATTGAAAATGGTTAGCTCAGCCCGAGTTTATTTGATTTGTTTCTTTAGGGATTACAAAGAATAGGATTTTATCTCCAGACTGACAAAAGAGACAAACTCTGCATTTTTGCCCGTGGAGTGGCAGAGTTGCTGAGCCACACAGCTCCTCCACCAGGGAGAAGCATTAGGCAGGAGCTGGGATTTTACCACCATCTGAGTTTTCATTCCCTCAGATGTTGGTGGTGGTGGTAGGGCAGGAAGGAAGGGGAGGCATGCCTTATTCTTATTTTACTTAGAATTCTTAAGTGAGAGGAAACCTGGGTGATGGCTTGGCACCAAATACAGCAAATCCTATGGAGGTACCCTGGTGAATCGACCCTGTCCTTCTCAACCACAGTCAACTTAGACATAGGCCTCTCTGCTAATTGAATGCATTTTCGAAGGCAATGTGCCAATTACTTGCCGGGTTCACCTTGAGACCCCTCCCCGGGGATTTCCCGAAAGATATTCCTATCAAAGACCCCGGCAGATTGTGTGGTATTTCTGACACTGCTCTTCATTTTATCCGGTGTGACCCGACATTCGTACGGCAGGAAGAGACCAGAAAACATCAGGGACAGCGCAGAGAAAAGTGACAATGTGTTGCAAGATTGCAACACAGTCCTCTTGCTCGGGAGGGTTAATTAAGACCCCTTGATTCCTGGTTCTTCAGAAGATCATGAGCCTTCTTAGTCTGCCCAAACTTCTTTAAGCTCTGACTTCTTGCGGGGCACAGGGTTGTGGAGCCATGTGGCTAGCCAGCTTTGAGTTGTTGGGTTTCAACTGTTGTTTAGTCGCTAAGTTGTGTCTAACTCTCGTGACCTCAAGGATTGTCACCCTCCAGGCTCCTCTGGCCATGGGATTTCCCGGGCAGGAATACTGGAGTGGGTTGCCATTTCCTCCTCCAGAGGATCTTCCTGACCCAGGGATCGAACCCATGTCTCTTGTGTCTCTTGCTTTGACAGGTGGATTCTTTACCATTGAGCTGCCAAGATAAACCCCACCATGTGTAGTAACGAAGTACAGGGAGAAAAAAGAGTAGTGATTTGTAGAAAACCCGGATTCAGACTCCAATCCTGTCTCATCACCTGTGGACCTTACACAGCTTTCCAAACCTCATTCACCTTGGTCTTTCCGAGGGGTGGGGAGTCAGTGGGAGGAGTGCATTAGTCCACATGAGCCCCTGACACAGGGCTTGGTGTGGAGCAGATGTCCAGAGAAAGCTTGTTGATGTTCCTCATTGTCTATGGAAAACATGGCTATGACCGTGAGGCACTTGCTTTGTGTTTGAGAAGGCCATACATGAAGACCAAATATTTTAAGCACACTGGCACCTTTTTGCCCTAAGAGTCCCTAATGAGGGAAAGCGTTTTAAAACAACACATATAGAGTTACAGGAAACCTTGTTACATCGTGATGGGGTCTTTTGATTGTGACTGAAACAGGCCAATTTGATACAGATTCCATGCTATGAACAATCACAAACGTTCGGCAAATAACCACATGCAAATACCTACCAGGTCAAATCTCATTACAACAAATCTAGCTGTTAAAAAGCAAAGAGCAACCACTGAAAAAAGTGTCTTTAATGGCACTAAAGCGTTCCTAGTCTTATTTGCTGGTTAATTGATTTAAGAAAGGAACTGATGCAATAAAAATAATAGCTTGGGTAATGCTTTGAAATTTTATACAATGCCATTTGGTTTTAATAAAAACTTAATCCTGGAAATATGCAGAGTAAACTCATCATCAGAATTAGGAGATATTAATCAGAGAAGGCTCTCAGGTGGAGGTGTCGTTTTTCATTGTTTGCTTTTTGTTTTTGTTTGTTTTTGGAAAGGTGAGGAAAGATGAGATTGAGAAAGTTCTCTCTACAAAAGGCAGGGATAATCAAAATAATGGTGAAAAGAGGGGTCAGCAATCTGACAGGGGAGGAGAAAGGCTGGCTGAGAGTTAAAAAAATGACTCCCAGGCCAAGGACTCTAAGAGATGGGGGCTGAAAATGAGAATGGTATTGGAGGGAAGTCAGGATTTACTGAACACTCAAAAAACTGGCCGCTCAAATGATTTTCCACTTCCTTGAAAGCTTTTAATATACCACAGGTCCCCAGCTCTCCCACATAAAATGATTTCTTTTAGCATCACTTGCAAGGAGTTGAAGCTGTCTTGCAGATATAGGCACATGGAATCACTCTCTTTCTCTTACTGTTTGCGTCACGATGCGTCTACCTTGGGGCTGAGGCTCTACATGTGGGTAAGTCCATGTTGGCATGGATGCAGTTTTCCTTCTCTAATCTCCTTCTCTCCACTGGGAGTTCTTTGGGAATATCACCAAGCAGCAGGATCCCTGGGGCAGGCAGGATGGGCAGGGGAATTGAGGAAATGGGGTGGGGCTTGGGGTGGGGATGGACCACATCAAGGGGCACTGGAACTGACAGCAGAACTTTCCAGTCTCCATGGCCACAAAGGGCATTCCTGGATGTGCCTCCAGGTGATAACATGACAATCCTAAGTTCTGAGGAACTGCACTGTAAGACTGGGAATTGTGCTAGAAGCCAAAGAGAGCCCACAGACAAAGATCAGATGGGTTGGAACCCCAGGCAGGCCGACTGGTGAGGTCAAGGCCAGCAGGGGTCTGCACCAAAAGTGAGTGGTGTCATAGACGTGAAGATGTCCCACCTAGTGCCACCTCGAACAAGGATTTGCTGCCCAGCCACAGGGAGCAGGGTCAGAAGACAGCTTCCACCCCTGTGCGTGTTCGAGACAATGCCTTGCCTGGGGTCCCACCCTTCCTTGGGGAAGCTCACATCCAATGACTGGATCATCCAGGCAGGGATATAATGGCCTGGCCATTTTGCCGTAATATGGGCAATTCTACAGGTCGATGTTCCTCCCAGAGCTTCTGCCATCTTGGTGAAGTTTTAGGACTGCATGACTTACTCTTCTTCCCTTCCTAATTCCTCCCCTTCCTTTCACAGCTATTGAGCTCAACAAATATCTTGCAACCCAAACTCCATCACACATTAGCTTCCAGAAAACGCAACCCATGCCAGGAGGGGAGGACTGTGACCCTGCCAAGAGGGAGAGCAAGAGAACTTTGCAGATAACAGGTGCTCACATTTCGGTGGCAGAGAATTAAGGAGTCCACAGGCATCCACTGGGCAGGAGAACAAGCGGAATTCTGGAGCCTGAGGAAGACAAGACAGGCGTGGGTAACCAGAATGAGCCCGATACGACACCACTAGGTGCCCCTCACCTGCTCCCTGGGGCAGGATGTTAGGTCCGGTGTGGGCAGCTGAAGCCAGTAGTTGAGAGGGCAGGTGAGTAGTCCCCTCTGACAAAATACAGGGATGCATGAAGAGATGAAAGTGCAGTCCACTGATGTCTTGAGAAAGCCAAAGCATCTCCTGGCAGGTGTCACATATCTATGTGCTTGCATGTATGATTGGAGTATAAACCCACGAACAAGTCATGGGTGAAGAGTGCCTGCAGTCTGACCAGCGAGCAGCAGAGGTTGGCACAGCCTAGGTTCTTTGCAATTGTGCATACCAGTTGCTGTGGAAGAAATGGGTTTGTTTTTGCAGTGCCCAGTCTTATCTATGGCTCTGAATACCTTTCAGCAGTCAGGCCTCCGGTATGGAAAGCAATGGCTGACAGGCACGTTTCCAGCCAATTTACGTGTGTGTAAAATTATTTAACTTGGTACTGATTTCTTTGCTTGTCAAACATTCTCTTTAGAGTTGGCATGCAGTGTAAAATGTTGCATTCTTTTTGTCAGTCTGCTCTTGCAATCCACTTCACCAACTGTCCCAGAAATGTTTTTCAGAAACAGTGGATGACCAGTGGTACAGAAGGGTGTCTTTGTAAAGGAACGGATACCTTGAGCATCCACCGTCCACTGGGATAACCTTGTGTCTGAACCTTGCTGGAGGGGAAGATATACATTTAGGTTTTGAGGAAGGAAAATGACTTCTTTTCAAGGACAAAGTTCTGGAATTTATATATCGTAGCACCCAAGGCACCCACTCCAGTGTTCTTGCCTGGAGAATCCCAGGGACGAGGGAGCCTGGTGAGCTTCCGTCTATGGGGTCGCACAGAGTCGGACACGACTGAAGCGACTTAGCAGCAGCAGCAGCACCCAAGGCAATCACAGCTGATGATTAATTCCTAATGAAAGCGAAACTTAGAGCAATTTTCCTTGATGGTTCCATTTCTTATTTGCCTTCACTGTAATTTTAAAGGGATAGTGAGCATTTGGGAAGCCTGGAGAGGGTATTTCATGTAAATAATTATAAGATTCAGTTTATTCCCCAGATGAAACTTTCCAGTGATGCCAGGTAGAAAGGTCCTCTATTTTTCATTTCATATGTAAATATGTTTGTGATTGATAGAGGGGGAATTCTTTACAGAGTGTGAAGTATGGTTCATTATGCTATTTGTATATAGCTTTCAGATTCTGAGAAGTCTTTGAATTATGACCTCTGAGAAAGCTACAGACAAGCAAAGTCAAGGACAATGGCACACGTTGCCGTATGTCAAAGTAGCAAATTGACTCTACAAGAGTCTCAGCTCACAGCAGATAGTGCGACCTAAAGAGCTTTACTTGCTTTCCTTGCACTGGTCTGCATCTTAACTGGTAAGCAGTCGATGATGGGAAACCTTATTCTCCATTTTAAACAAGGTCATTTTCTGACTTCAGTCTTATTTCTCTGAATTTCTGGCCCATCCTCCCTCAGATTTCAATCCTACGGGCAGGTACCAGCCCAAGAACTTCATGAGGCACATTTCTTAGTGCCCCTTGGGCCAGGTCAGAGACTGAGCACGGAACCAAGGCAGATGTCTTGTGTCTTTCCTTGATGGGTAATGGGATGCCTCACAGACTTATTCCAGGTGTCTTACTGAGGAGCAGAATCTAATTCTTTGGCTTGTCATAGAATGGGTGGTAAAACTGTTCATGTGGCTCTGCTTATTTCCCTGATGGGATGCTCTGACTGCCCTAAGAATATATCATTGAACTTTCTTTCTTGATACCTGTCTTCCTAGCCAGCAAAGAGAACTTCTGCTTAGTCAGAAATGATAACTCCCCATTGTAGAGTCCTGATAATAGAAACAATAGCAGCCGTTTATTGAGCATCTACTATGTGCAAAAAACTTTATAGGTCTGTCATTTTATTTCCCCAATAATGTTAAGGAGAGGGACATGTCTATCCCCACTGACAATGGAGGGAACTGGGGTCTGGAGAGATTATGCAATTGTTGGAAGACACAAAGCAATAGAGTTCCCAGGTTTGCCTGACCCTAAAATTCATGCTTGTAATCACCATTGCTGAGCTCTGTCAAAAGTATGATGGGACCTCTGGGGTACCAGGGGGTGGGGTGGGAAGTGAGTTACTGCACAATGATGTCCCATCAGTCTCACTACTGCCAACTCCTGGTGCATATGTGCAAAAATTCATTAGACCCAGAAGAGCTTCGCTGAACAGAATATGTGTCACTAGCCTGATTAGCTATTACTTAGATATTATATATGTAAATTATACACTTACCAGATATCCACCAATTATTAGTCAATGTCAATTAGATATTAATTGGGTATTTATAATTAATTAGTGAATATTAAATAGTAATTGTGCCTGTTTCAACTTCCACCAGCAAGATAGAGATACTTTCTCCACATCCTTGTCTACATCTGGATCTGGTATTGCCAGCTTAAAAAAAAATGTTCAATATGATGGGTAGCGAAATTCCATCTCACAGAATTTTGATTTGCATTTCCTTCATTACTGATAGGTTGTGTTCTGTATTGGCATTTGGGTTTCCTCTTCTATGAATTGCCAGTTCACGTATTTTTCTTTTTTTCTATTAGATATTTATCTGTTAAGAATTGATTTACAGGAATTCTTCTTATAGCCTGGATACTAAGATTTCATTGATCATATTGTGTGTGCTGCAAATATTTTCTTCTAATCTTCTCTGTTAGCTTTAAGGTGATTTTTGCAAAAGTTTTATACAGTATAGTTGCATGCATCAATCTTTGTTTTTGTTTTGCATATCACAGATAGTCTATGTTGTTTTCTAAATTATATTTATTTATTTTCATACCAAGGCATATAGTACATCTGAAATGTATTATTTTTCTTTGGTCTGAGGTTTATCTAAATTTATTTTGTAAAAAAGAATAACCAGTTTTCCCAGTAGCCTTTATTATGATTGCATCCTTTCTACTCTGATTTATAATACTCTTCTCCCCTATATCAAGTTTCTATGTGTTTGTAGGTTTGCTTCTGAACTTTGTCTAACCTTGTGCCGACATCGATATATTAGTATATCTTGATAAAAAGCAAGTCATGCTTCTTTATTCTTCTTCAAATGACTTATTGTTTTTCTTAGTCATATGGATTTTAGCCTAGGCGTGCCAATAATCTACTAAAAAATTAACCTTTTGTCTGACTAACTAAATGCACTGATCTTTGGGGTATTCAGGAATTTGATTATACAGTGTGCTGGCTTTCATCCTCCAGGTGAATTCATTCATTAAAAAAAAAATTCATCTGTAACTCACCTGAACTAGCTTTAAACCTGAATGTTGAGACACATTTTTAAATCCCCAGTCTGTGTTTAATTAAATAAAAGTCAGGATTTCAGCCAATTTAATTAGAAAACTGAATCTGAGGTCTACAGGTCAGAAGATAGCAGCTTTGGGACACGGTAATTGCAGATAAGAATTACATAAAATCATCTGAAAAAGGAAGAAAGTCATTGCTGCTTACAATGTATCCTTCCGGGTGCATTTCATAAAAGCAGCCACCAGAGGGCAGAATGAGCATGAGAGTCCGGCTCATTACCTCTGGAAAAAGAAGATAAAATGCGTCATTAGTTCCCACTAGGACTATGGCATGTTCAGCTTGTCCAGAGGTTAGAACGTTCATTGAGGGGGAGATCTTTTCCAACTGATATTCAAGATGACATGTGCTGCTGTCTTATATCAGTTGAAGCATTTTTTTCCCCAGCATGGTAAAAAAAAAAAAAGTTCACTTCCTAATTGTTGAAATCAAACCTTTGACTTCTGTCACAAGGAAATGCTGTTTAATGAAATTTAAAAGGAAAAACCTCACTCCAACCACGTATCATAATCTCAAACACCCTAATGCAATGTCAAGTGACCCACCAAATGAAATGTTTCCAATGGGGCTGTTTTCTAGCTGACCGCATTATTTTGTTCCTACTGATAAAGGGTCTAATTTATTTAAATTGAAATGTGATGGGTGTATATTTCACAGTCTGGGCACTTTTTGGTGGTAACCAGTCCACCTTTGCTTGTATTGCCAACACAAATAGCGTGCTTTTCTAGAGTACTGATTTTTCATAAATAGAAAAACACATGGTATAATTCTCTTTGCCAAAGGAAACAAGCCAAGAGACGAACGTACTTTTTCCATCCAGGCTACACAGAAGGAAAAGGCGCTGAGCCTTCGGTAGGGTGTACTTTCAATTCAGCATGGCTTGCTGATGCCTGTTAGGTGTTCTTCTTTATTTGAGATATCATGGGGCCCCCGTCTTGCCTTTAATTAAATGAATCTCATTTGGGAGTGATGTCTTCAAATTGGGGATAGTCATTCAAACATCTAGAAGATAGGATCATTTAATGAAGAAAAAATGATGTTTAACATGGATCTTGAATTTGACTAAGTACATGGTCACTAAGAGGATTCTGATGACTGTGATTGTTATTTGGTTCAAAACTTCTTATTGGTGCTCCAAGAAATTATTCGCTATTTGTGTTTAGGGCAAACCCTAGCTGGAACCTCAGCTCCGATGTTCCCTCCTCTGGAATGCTTCCCCAGGGAGCGGCAGCTCTTCTTTCCCTAGGTTTCCCTTGCCCTTTCTTACCACTGGTCAAGCCAACGCTGGTTTGCATATTTATGTTCCTGTTAGAACACAAAGCCGTAGAGAACAGAGACCACCGGTTGCTGGTCATCTTTGGGTCCCAATCACCAGCACGGGTTTGCATATACAACGTAAACCAATCAATATTTGCTGAACAAATATTGGGGACAGTCACTCCTGTCTCCCCAGCCCTGGTGCAACATGTTCAGAAGGCACCGCCAAGCTTTCGCCTGACCATCACGGTGAAACCCAGTGCGTCGCCCTGATGCTGGAGCTTCAGCCACAGGGCTCAGCTCTGCACTGGTGTCCTGGTTATGTGATTTCTCCAGAGTCCCACGCTATCTGAAAGCTGATTTACACTAGCTTAAATCCAAAGCTTTTGACACTTCAAAAAGTTGAATCTTTCATTCAACATAATAAATGACTTTCCTGTGCCCAGGAGTTTAAGGTTTATGGCCTGGGAGGGCGAGGAAGGGTAATGAAAAGAACGTAGCCCTTCTGGATCTGGTAATAAACACTCAGATATTCTCTGCATACGTGAAGAAAAATGAACAAATGATTCATAGGGTTGGAAATATTGAAGATACTAAGAATAAAGCATGTAGTAAGTGTTTACTGTGGGCTTCCCGGGTGGCACTAGTGGTAAGAACCTGCTTGACAATGCAGGAGACATACGAGACATGGGTTTGATCCCTGGGTGGGGAAGATTCCCCAGGAGGAGGACACGGCAACCCATTCCAGTATTCTTGCCTGGAGAATCTCGTGGACAAAGGAGCCTGGTGGGCTATGGTCCTTAGGGTCAAGAAGAGTTGGACACGACTGAAGCAACTGAGCACGTTCACATGCAAGTGTTTAATGTATGCTGGGATCTATGCAAGTGGTTGCTTTAAAGTTTTATCTTGTTTAATCTTCAAAGGTCTTGAAGTGAGTGCTCTTAGCTCCATTTTATAGATAAGAAAACTGAAGCTCAAAGCGGGTAAGTCTCTCACTGCCACACAGCTAGTGATTCTGAACCAAGATTTGAACCGAGACGTTTTGACTCCAGAACCTGTGCTTTTAACCCCTGCAGGTACAGCGGAATTCCTGGCATGTGGAACACATTAGATAAATAGCAGATGAACTCCCTTCTCCTGATCTTGCTGCGCTGTCTCCTAAGTCTTTCAACAAAACTATTATGGAGTAATGAAGGTCTGAAGAATGTTATGTATATTTCTCTTCAACTCCTGGCCCTTCTGATCTTTCTCTAGTAAGGAAATGTCTGGAAGTCATGGTGTGTTCAGTGAAGACAGGACCCCAGGTCTCCAAGGCAGTGGGCCTCCTGAAGCTGAGTTGCTGTTCAGTGGCTAAGTCGTGCCTGACTCTTGGTGACTCCATGGACTGTAGCACACCAGGCTTCCCAGTCCTTCACCATCTCCTGGAATTTGCTCAAACTCAAGTCCATGGAGTTGATGATGCTGATGATCTCATCTTCTGTCACCCTCTTTTCCTGCCCTCAATCTTTCCCAGCCTCAGGGTCTTTTCTAATGTAGCTGGGATAAGACCCCAAAGCCTGTGAGTCTGTCAAGGAGAGAACCATGGTTCAGCCATCACAGTGACATTCCTCTTTTTTTTTCCAATAGCATCAGAATCACCTTTAAGATCCCCAGTTGGGAACAACTTCAACTGGGGGGAGAAGTGGGGAGTGTCACAGGGGATGGGACAGAAGCCAGGATTTGCCCTCCTAAATCTGGCCCAAGCGATAGAAGGCATCTTTGGCCTGAAGAAGTGTAATACAAAGAAAATCCTAATTGCTACAGCTAAGTAATTAGAAGACCCAACCTATAAACCATAGTGCAGGCAACCCCTTTAATTATGTGCCCGATTAAATGGGTGACTAACGTGCATTCTTCCCTAGATGAGCGTATTTAATATCCTGTAATGGCAACAAGTTTCCAGCCGATTTATCATCATTTTGTTTGGTCAGATGATTTTTCTGCATTTTAATGTGTTTTGTGGTTACATATTTGCTGTGAACAAACAATGCTTTTCCCAGGTAGCGTGCTGTAAAGGACTGGCTGCATGATTTGTTTACAATTCTTTTAGGCCTCTCAGAAATCAAACAACATTATGTACTTATTTTTAAGTAGCTGCACTAAAATCTTAAACAGCCTCCTTAGAGTCTTTCTTTCTCTGCCGGTTTGTACACACACAATAAAACAATATTTGAAAAATGGTCAATTTCCTTGAGTTTTTGTTTTTGACACGTGGAGGTGCAGTTTTGCTATGAAACAACCGTCCAATCAGAAGCATCTATTAACTCCAAAATGGTATCTTAATTGAAAGGAGCTAAAGTCAGTCCATTGGAGCATCCACATGGTATTACATTAGGCATGCCACTGAAATTTGCAAGAGTGATAATAATAATATGACAGGGAATTTTGAACAAACACTGTAAATCTTCCCTGGAGAAGGGAATGGCAACCCACTCCAGTATTCTTCCCTGGAGAATTCTATGGACAGAGGAGCCTGGAGAGCTACAGTCCATGGGGTCATAAAGAATTGGACACAACTGAGCGACTTTCACTTCACTTCACTCACTTCTAAAAGCTTATGTTTAGGTTCATTGGAGTGGTGGTGGGAAGATTTCAGGCATTAGAATCAGGTAGATTTCGGTTCCAATCCCAACTCAGCCTCTCATTGGTCTGATGAAGTTATTTATGTTTATTGAAACTGAATTCCAGGAAAGAAAGGTAATCCTACCTGGCTTTCCATGAAATTAAAAGATGCTTACTCCTTGGAAGGAAAGTTATGACCAACCTAGATAGCATATTGAAAAGCAGAGACATTACTTTGCCAGCAAAGGTCCGTCTAGTCAAGGCTATGGTTTTTCCAGTGGTCATGTATGGATGTGAAAGTTGGACAGTGAAGAAAGCTGAGTGCTGAAGAATCCATGCTTTTGAACTGTGGTGCTGGAGAAGACTCTTGAGAGTCCCTTGGACTGCAAGAAGATCCAACCAGTCCATCCTAAAGGAGATCAGTCCTGGGTGTTCATTGGAGGGACTGATGCTGAAGCTGAAACTCCAATATTTTGGCCACCTCGTGTGAAGAGTTGACTCATTGGAAAAGACCCTGATGCTGGGAGGGATTGGAGGCAGGAGGAGAAGGGGAAAACAGAAGATAAGATGGCTGGATGGCATCACCAACTTGATGGACATGAGTTTGAGTGAACTCCAGGAGTTGGTGATGGACAGGGCGGCCTGGTGTGCTGTGATTCATAGGGTCGCAGAGTTGGACATGACGGAGCGACTGGACTGAACTGAACTGAACCTGGCTTTACAGAGTTGCTGTGAGAGCTGAAGACACTACATGTTAGACCCCAGCATGGCACCTGGGGTCCAGTAGGTTCTCAGTACATGTTCGCTGCTACTGCAGTTGTAACCCAAATAAATCTGGGGCTTCCTGCTCACAGGATCCAAAAGAAACTCAAATCAGACTCCAAAAGCCTTGGGGATAATTTGTATATCCCTACACAACCCTTTCTTGCCCTCAGACAGCAGAGGGAAGATTATAGACACAGCACAGCCAAATTCCTTAAATTCCATCTTTATGCACCTTTCTCCCCAAAGTTCCTCGAATCATTTTTCTCCCTGTCCTCCCCATCAAGTTCCAGCCCATACCATTTTCTTGGCACACCTCTGCTCCCTTGGGGTCCCTCTCCCAGCTTCCTGGGTGCTTTCTTTCCTCCAGGTGAAGCTCTGAGCTTTCCTGATGCAGGGAGATCCTTGTGTTTTTAGCTTCCTCTGATCTGGGCTCCCGGCCGTTGGGTCAGTCAGCAGAGCCAGACCCAGAAGACAAGCACCAAGGAAATTCTCCTCCTTAGGACGGAGGAAGAGGGCTAAAAATCCTGATGCTCTCATGTTTTTCTCTGCCTGTGAAAGACTGGCAAGTTGCCATGTTTGACAGACATCATTTATAACAGGTAGGTAGGATATTAGAGTCTATGCTTTCTGTGGGGTGGATGGAAGAGGATGATTTGGAAGTCTAAGAAAATTGTCTTGTACATGAGAAGGTGGAAAGTGAAAGTGAAAGTCACTCAGTTGTGTCCAACTCTTTGCAACCCCGTGGACTATACGGTCCATGGAATCGTCCAGGCCAGAATCCTGGAGTGGGGAGCTGTTCCCTTCTCCAGGGGATCTTCCCCACCCCAGGGATCAAACCTAGGTCTTCTGCATTGCAGGTGGATTCTTTACCAGCTGAGCTGCCAGGGAAGGAGAGAAGATAGGAGAAGTCAGCAAGCATGATGATAGAAGGGCTGGGGCAGCAAAGGGCAGAGAAGAGAGAGGGACTTTTACCGTCTGGGAGCCCACAGCCATGCCTTCTGCAGTGTGGTAATCCACGACTAATGTGTCTGGGGCATTCGTCACTATTCTCAGCCCCCACGTGTGTACTGATGAATTCTCATGGCCCTCAGAGGTGGGAACCTTACTGGCCCATACTGCACATGAGTCAACTGAGGCCCAGCAGGTCTAAATGACTTGTCTGAGGTCACAAAGCCAGAGCTCAAAATGCAGGCAGCCTGGCTCTTACCCCCATGATATCCAGTCCCATGGTTGCAGAGGGGGCTACTCAAGGAAATTTCCACACTGAAGATTAGTCTGCAGCAAACAAAGGCTTTTAGAAGAGAAGAAATGAGGTCTTCAGCTGCAGTGTTGGCCTCAGTGCCTAAAACTCTGCGGGAGCATGGTTGATAAACATCTGGGAACAGGTGTCCACTGTGTAGGGGATAAACGCGCTCCTCTCTCAGTAGGGGAGAGAAGCAGGGATCTCTCTGCAACCAGGCAATTGAGAATTCTCCCACTGACAGACTCCAGACTCAGGGGGCCAATAAGTAGGGTTTCATGTCACAAAATAACCAGAGATGCAGAGAGACACAAAGCTATTAAAAGTTTGAAAGGCTGCCATGACGGTGGGATGAGGGCGGTGAGCAGAAACTGCTCTTTTGTTTCTTCTTTAAAGATATGGCCTGGCAGTCTAGTGGTTATTACTCCACACTTTCACTGCTGAGGGCGTGGGTTCAATCCCTGGTTGGGGAACCAAGATCCCACAAGCTGTGTGGTGCAGCTGAAAAAAAGAAAAAAAAAAAAATACTGGCCTGGAAGCATAAGGAGTATATGCTTTGAATAAGCCCTCCTCCCAACAGTATAAAAGGATGAGGGGAGAGTGGAGGCATCGGGGATGGTACCTGGCAAAGGGACACCACCCCCCAAGCAGGACAAGGCAGAGGAAAAGAGCGGAGATGTATGTAGACAGATACTGTTGTTTGGCTCTTGTTTCAAGACGGTTCATCGAAGGGAAGAAAGACTTTTCTAGGGTTCTGACTTATGTGACCCACTTAAACAAATGCCTTTCTAACCCAAGTAATACTAACCCTAAGTCAGCTGCAGCCTCAGGGAACCCCTCTGCCTCTGTAGACATGGAAATTGTCACTGTATTTCTTGATGGGACTGGAAATGAAAGCAGAGGAATCAACACAGAAGGTCGATTTCAAAAAGATTTTCTAATGTGGTTTTTCATACTCGGTGCGAGGCTTTGGATTAGCATCCAAAAATGAAGGTTATTCCTTTCTACCCAGCTCTAATTCTGCATCCGTCGAGGGCTACCCGTCCTATTTAGTGCGAAGAATTTCACAGGAGGTAAACAGCATCTGGGCATCACTTACTCCTTTGATGTTTAACACAATTTACAATGAAAGCTTTGGAAGACATTTAAAACCGTGCAAGGTCCTAAATCATTAAAGGAATGTGGTGCTAGACTTAAAAAATGATAATTGAATGCATTCAACAATAAAGCTGCCAAATTTTAGTGGCCTGTTTGCTAGAGGCTCTTTTGGAGAAACTGAGCTAGATTAAAAAAAAAAAAAATAAAAAAGCACACAGCAGAATTTCTCAAGTAAGAACTTAGTGTTATATAAATTAAACGTGGACGGATGCAGGTGAAAATGAAAATAAAAATAGATTAGCTAATGATAGAAGGCGATGGCACCTCACTCCAGTACTCTTGCCTGGAAAACCCCATGGACGGAGGAGCCTGGTGGGCTGCAGTCCATGGGATCGCTGCGAGTCAGACAAGACTGAGCGACCTCACTTTCACTTTTCACTCTCATGCATTGGAGAAAGAAATGGCAACCCACTCCAGTGTTCTTGCCTGCAGAATCCCAGGGATGGGGGAGCCTGGTGGGCTGCCGTCTATGGGGTCGCACAGAGTCGGACACGACTGAAGCGACTTAGTAGTAGTAGTAGTAATGATATAAAAATGCTAAACGGTCAGAACAGAATCCTACTGGACACTTTTTGGAGTGTTTATCTGGTCTGTCACCCATATCTCTGGGCCCCTATAACCATCGTTGGACCATTTATATAAATTGGGACCTGGGACAGTCCCAATTTATATCTGCTAACCTGATGTATGGAGAAGGCAATGGCACCCCACTCCAGTACTCTTGCCTGGAGAATCCCACGGACAAGGACCCTGGTGGGCTGCAGTCCATGGGGTCGCTAGAGTCAGACACGACTGAGTGACTTCAGTTTCACTTTTCACTTTCATGCACTGGAGAAGGAAATGGCAACCCACTCCAGTGTTCTTGCCTGGAGAATCCCAGGGACGGGGGAGCCTGCTGGGCTGCCGTCTATGGGGTCGCCCAGAGTCAGACACGACTGAAGTGATGCAGCAGCAGCAGCAACCTGATGTATAGGCTTCCCGGGTGGCACCAGTGATAAGAAATCTGCCTGCCGATGCACGAGTTGCAGAAGGCTCGGGTTCGATTCCTGGGTCAGGAAGATCCCCTGGAATAGAAAATGGCAACCCACTCCAGTATTCTTGCCTGGATAACTCCATGGGCAGAGGAGCCTGGTGGGCTACAGTCCATGGGGTCACAAAGACTCAGACATGACTGAGCAACTGAGTGCACAGGCACACACACACATCCTGATGTGAAAATGTCAAGTATTTCTTATGGTGATCTTCTAAAATATATAAAAATATATAGAATAATAAAGCCCCATGCATCCTTATTTCTTCTTCTGTACTATTTTAAAACAAATTCCAGTTATCATAATTATAAAAGATAATCTAAAAAAGACCCAATCACAATACCATTCCCACAACTAAAGTAATGAACCTGTAATTCCCTCATACAGGCAAATATCAAGTCAGTGATAAAATTTCTACCCCCCCACCCAGTTTTTGCTTGTTTGAACTGAGATTCAAATAACCGTGTGCATTGTGGTATTTTACTATACCTATTAAGTCTCTTTGGAGAAGGCAATGGCACCCCACTCCAGTACTCTTGCCTGGAAAATCCCACAGGTGGAGGAGCCTGGTAGGCTGCAGTCCATGGGGTTGCTAAGAGTCGGACATGACTGAGCAACTTCACTTTCTCTTTTCACTTTCATGCATTGCAGAAGGAAATGGCAACCCACTCCAGTGTTCTTGCCTGGAGATTCCCAGCAACGGGGAAGCCTGGTGGGCTGCCGTCTATGGGGTCACACAGAGTCGGACACGACTAAAGTGACTTAGCATAGCATAGCATAGCACATATTGTCTCTTTCCACATAGTTTTCCTATCTCTTTTCCCTTCAATTGATTATTTTTATATTATTATTAATTCATGGATTTAAGTTAACTTATTTGTTTCAATTCATTACAGTTATTGTCGTTATTGATACTCAAATTGTCCTATGTTTGGCTGGTGGGGACTTCTTCAAGTTGGCTCTTGAGTTCTTTGACAATATCCCAATAGTCTTTGATAACGTTCTTGCTTCTCATGTAGCAAGTTTTCAGGTTCACCTTGTATGCTTCCTGCTATAGTACTGGGATCAGTTATTGCTTTGAGAAGCCCCTGTGTCCTTTTAACGGGACACAGTATTTAGAAACCACAATCTGGGCGCTGGGGTGCTCATTCCTTTCACTTGATCATGGCTCATAGGCATTTTCAGTTGATACTGCTGCTACTGCTAATTTGCTTCAGTCATGTCCGACTCTGTGCAACCCCAGAGACAGCAGCTCAACAGGCTCCCCTGACCCTGGGATTCTCCAGGCAAGAACACTGGAGTGGGTTGCCATTTCTTTCTCCAGTGCATGAAAGTGTAAAGTGAAACTGAAGTCACTGAATCTTGTCCGACTCTTAGTGACCCCATGGACTGCGGCCCACCAGGCTCCTCCGTCCATGGGATTTTCCAGGCAAGAGTGCTGGAGTGGGGTGCCATTGCCTTCTCCGTTTCAGTTGATACAGCTAGGAAAAATTTCTTATTTAAAAAATTTTTTTGTTTTTGGCCGTGTGGCTCTTTGTTGCTGTGTGTGGGCTTTCTCTAGGTGTGTCCGAGGGCTCCTCTCTAGTCGAGACGCCTGGGCATCTTACCCCACGGGCTTCTCTTGTGGAGCACAGGCTCTGGGGCACTCAGGTTTCAGAGTTGGGGTGCACAGGTTTAGCTGCCCTGTGGCGCGTGGAATCTCCCCATACCTGGGATCAAACCCATGTCCCCTGTATTGGTAGGTGGAGTCTTAACCACTGGACCGTCAGGGAGGGCCAGGACAAATTTAAAGATACAGCATAAGTTTATGCTGATACTTCCAATTCAAGTTTGGCGATTACAAGATTTTTACTTAAAACTTTGTCTTACACTTGTGTCTCCAGTTTTGCATACCAAGCATACTGAATCACCAGTCATCATGCTGAAACCTCTGCTGCCATTTTGATTGTATTGTTATCTAGTAGATTGCTTGGGAAGAGCTCAGGAGAAATCACCCTGGGTTCTTTCATGTTCATAACATTTTATCTGAAGTATTTATATTTCGATGTTAATTTGACTGGCTAAAAATACATAAAGTCACATTTTTTTCCCTTTATTATGTTAAAGTATCATTCCATTTTCTTCTGGCATAAAGCATTGCTATGGAGCAATCTGATAATAATCTTAGTTTCTTTCTAAGTGATTTGGCTTGTTTTTGGATGCTCAAAGGATTTTCTCTTTTTTCAAGTCTGTTCATTTTTCAAGACTATATTGCAGTATTGGTCTTTCTGGGTTATCCTTCCTTCATTCTTTTCTCCCTCCCTTCCCACCTCCTCTCTCTCTACCTCCCTCCTTCCCTTCCTTCCTTCTTTCTTTTTATTGCCCATGGTATGCCCTTTCAATATATAGTTTCAAATGATTTTCTTTAAACAGTTTTCAGGAAACTGTTCTTTAATGTTAATTTTCAGTACTTGTTCTGCTTTACAAGTTTGGTTTCCATCTTTGAGTAGGAAGGGAAACTCCTATTACACATGCGTTGTATCTTCTTCTTCTTTTTTTTTTTTTTTACCTTCTCATGTATCTATCATTTTCCTTTGAATCTTTTTTATCTCTTTATTTCATTTTAATTGAAAAAAAAGTTCTTGTTACTTTGCCTTTACCTCATAAGGCATCATATGCTGTCTACTCATTTATTTCTTATAACTTTGTCTTTATTTATGAAGTAATTTATTATTTTACTTCTAAATTTTTCCTAAATGTAGGAAATTTAAATCCTAAATTTACTGCTAAATTTTTCTAAATAATCTCGTCTGAGTTTGAAAAATTCTGACTTAGGACTTTCTTTCATATTTTCTGTACTTTGATGTCATCTTTGTTATTTCTTTTAGCTCGTTTTGAGATATTGCTTGTGTTTCTTAGGTATTTGGGGGGGCACATCTCTCTGACATGCTATTATTCTCTTTTTAAAAAGTGATCAGTTCATCTAAGATTCAACTGCAGTCATATTTTGTTGGTTTCGTTAGTCACTCAGTTGTGTCCATCTCTTTGTGACCTGGTGGACTGTAGCCCATCAGGCTCCTCTGTCCATGGAATTCTCCAGGCAAGAATACTGGAATGGATTGCCATTGGCTCCTCCTGGGGATCTTCCCAATCCAGGGATTGAACCCCAGTCTCCTGCATTGCGGGCGAATGCTTTACCAACTAAGCTGCTAGGGAAGCCCTATTTTGTTTGTTATCATCATATAAATTGAGATTTCTTTGACTTTTGGGCAAAGGAGGAGTTAGAACTTTTTTCCCTAACTCTAGATCTCTCTTTGTCTTTTTCTCTACAGAGTGATACAGAATACAGCTTATACTCTGGAGAACCGCCTCCTTCATTACCTACCCACAGTTTTATCTGGATCTGTTTCCTTTGCTGTCCCTGCCCTACCCTGCGTTATACTCCCAGAGAGGAGATTTATCCTGGAAGGAAACTTTGGTTTGTTTCTTTGAGAGTTCATAGGGCCCACACTACTGCTGTCCCTTAAGACAGGGATTCCTGGGCTTCCCTGGTGACTCAGAGGTAAAGAATCCACCTGCCAGTACAGGGCACATGAGTTGAATCCCTGGTCTGGGAAGATCCCACATGCTTCTGGGACACCTAAGCCTGTATTCCACAATTACTGAGCCAATGCTCTGAAACTGCTGACGCTTGGGTGCTTATAGCTTGTGCTCTACAAGAGAAACCACTGCAATGAGAAGCCTGCACACCACACCTAGAAAGTAGCTCCTGCTTGCTGCAACTGGAGAAAGCCCGCACGCAGCAACAAAGATCCAGCACAGTCATAACTAACTAGCTAAGTAAATAAATCTTTTAAAAAATCTCTTAAAAAAAAAAAAACACAAGGGTCCCCAACATCTGAGATCCAACATCTGATGACTGGAGGAGTAGCTGATCTAAAAATAATAGAAAAGTGCACAATAAATGTAATGCCATTGAATCATCCCCAAACCATCCCCACCTCCTGCCCCAGTTCGTGGATAAACTGTCTTCCGTGAAACCAGTCCCTGTGCCAAAAAAGCTGGGTACTGCCGCCTTAACATAGTTTCAGAAGGCTTTGCACTCACCTGAACATTGGATTGCTCAAAAATTTCTCAGTTCCAGTGTTGTTTTCAGATTGTCCTGCCGTGTTTCTAGTATGGACTCATTAGGGATTTGGGGTGGGGGTTCTCCTGTTTTCAAGCTCATTCAATCTCCCCTAGCTTCCTTTTGCTTCCTCCTTCACAGGTGATAAATACATAACTCTTGTAGCTCTTAAGTATTCGATTGCTTTTTGGAGTTAGTGGGGCTACCCACCACTTAGTTTTTGTGGTAGATATTCATGGGTTTTGCTTTTGCTGCCCTAGTTACTCTGACTATGATTGTGGGAGGGTTGTAGAGATTATAAATGGACACTTCCACACTGCATATTCCAATACAATTCCTAATAGCATTCCCTTTACTCTCAGAAGTGAAGTTTGAACAATAAATTACATGGTTACCCAGCTTCTCCTCAATCAGAAATCCAAATGACTCTGAAAATTGAAAGATTTTCCAACTCATTTGGGACAAATTCAAACCTGACCTGAATTTATTTGATAGCAAAAGCTGACCTGGTCTGACTTAAAGCAGTTTATAACTTTTATATGTTCCATGTATTATGAATATCAGTACTTTTTTTTTTGCAGAAGTGTTCATGTTTTTAATCTTATAATATGGCCTAGGCCCCAGTGATGATGTTATGTAACATACAGCGTATGAGCTACATTACCACTTTAAACTATGAAAAGTTGTAAAATCTGAAACGTCTTTGGACCTATAAATTTCAGACAAGGAATTATAGACCTGTAAGGGGCTTTGCCCTCATTGCCATTAAAAGCTGCAGTAGAGTGAGGCTTCCCTGGTGGCTCAGTGGTAAAGAATCCCCCTGCTGCTGTAGGAAACATGGGTTCGATCCCTGATCCAGGAAGATCCCATGTGCCGCTGAGCAACTAAGTCCGTGCATCCCAACTATTGAGCCTGTGTTCTAGAGCCTGGAAGCCACAACTATTGAGTCTATGTAGTACAGCCTCTGAAGCCCAGGCACCCTAGAGCCTGAAACACCCTAGTACCCGAAACAAGAGAAGCAACTAGAGAAAGGCCCCACTCTCAGCAACTAGAGAAAGACCCTTGCAGTAATGAGGACCCAGCACTGCTGCTGCTGCTAAGCCCCTTCAGTCGTGTCCGACTCTGTGTGACCCCATAGATGGCTGCCCACCAGGCTCCTCTGTCCCTGGGATTCTCCAGACAAGAACACTGGAGTGGGTTGCCATTTCCTTTTCCAATGCAGGCATGCTAAGTCGCTTCAGTCGTGTCTGACTCTGTGCGACCCTATGGACAGCAGCCCACAAGGCTCCTCTGTCCACAGGATTCTCTACGCAAGAATACTGGAGTGGGTTGCCATTTCCTTGTCCAAGACCCAGCACAGCTGTAAGTAAAAAAATAATTACAGTCGGGTGAATTTCTGCCCCAAGTCAACTGCAGGTTTTCCTCCCCCTGGTGTTCGGCATGATTGACCAAATCGTGGGTGATTGATTTAATATTCAGCCCCACTCTCCCCCAGGAGGTTTTGGGGGTCAGATGGAGGTTCTAGTCCTCTAATCACTTGGCTGCTTCCCTGGGCAACCAGCGCCTGGTCCTTAGATACTATCCAAAAGTTACCTCATTAGCATAATAAAAGACACTTTTGCAGATCTCCTCAGAAAATTCCAAAGGTTTTAAGAGCTCTGTGCAGAAATGGGGACCAAGACCAAATATTTATTTCTTTTTATAACACCGAAGGCAGGGTGGAATCGGATATCTGGGGAAAGCATTGCTGAAATTCAAGGAGAGGAAGCTGGTCCTGGCAGGTGGCTTGGAGGTGAGTTTTTTGCTGAGGACCATGTGTGTTCTTCCAAAAGAATACACCACATACTCTTCTGGAAGTTTTAAGTGTGCTATTTTTATGATAATTACATGTTGCAGGTTTATAGGCGTCCCATGTTTGATGTAGTGATTTATGAAACAATGACACCATTTCACACCTCTCATCCTAGGGTTTTGAAGAGGATGACACATTTTCTCCTCTGAGGAAGCCAATTAATTAGCCTGATTTCACCCTTCCCACAAAGGAGGGTGTTGCACACCCATTTCAGAGTTATTAAACTGAGGCCATGCTGCACCCTTAACTCTCTCAATTCTTCCCTGTGCAATAAGGGAACAGAATTTTGATTTCAGAATATCCTCCTCCATACCTTTTTGAACCTTTGGAGCTTACGTGTGGGTAGATTCTAGAATCTTCACGGTGAAGAAAGGAGCAGGAATTCTAAATAGATCATTGAGCCTATTTCAAACTGTATTTGAAATGAAGATGCATTCTCAAACATGAGCAAATTCAGCTCTGGGCTTGAGAAAAGGCAGAAAAAGAGGAGGGGAGGCAAGAGGCTGTTCTGGGGGAAATCGAGTCATGTATGTGTCCCTGTCTGTGCAGTTCGAGAACCCAGTCTTCTTGCGAGCATCTGCCAGGGGAAGACTGTGTCCTCAAGGAGTCCTAGTCCCACCTTCCAGTCTCTTGCTTCTCTGAGGCTAAGTCTTGGGTTAAAAGATTTGCATTATGTGTTTCGTGGCACAAGTGGTAAAGAACCCACCTGCCAATGCAGATGTAAGAGACTCGGGTTTGATCCCTGGGTTGGGAAGATCCCCTGGAGAAGGACATGGCAACCCACTCCAGTATTCTTGCCTGGAGAATCTCATGGACAGAGGGGCCTGGCGGGTTACGGTCCATTAGGTCGCAAAGGGTCGGACACGACTAAAGCAACTTAGCATGCAAGGCAAGCCAACTACTTCATCTGATGCTCAACTGAAGTGAAGGCAATTTCTTCCAGGGTTGGGGGAGAAATGCCTCTACTAAGTGGGCTGATGAGCCCCAGTGCCTTCAGTGGAGGTGTGATACAGTGCTGTGCTGATGGCGGACTTCATGCATCTTCAAGAATTTTAGGATTTTACATTATTTCCATGGTCCACGTTGACCATAGGTCCTAACCTCTGTGTGGCCCTCTCCTTCCTACTTCTCTGCTGTGGGTTCTGAGTCAGGACCCTTCCGAGTGGATCTGAGAAAGCACTGGGCACTCTAGGATGGAACGACCCATTGTATGTGATAGCCACTGATTATACTTGTTTGTCAAGAGGCAGTCAAGTTGACCTTGGCATTTTTCTTCCAAAGTCATGTTCGTGTGTAATTTTGAGGGCTGAGGCACCTCTAGGAACTGAAGAACTTGAGGGTAGTCAAGAGTTCTTTGGATTCAGGGCACACTGAATCATCTTTCCTTACTGAATGTGAGGAACTGTTTCTCCTGTCTTTCTTGGTGGAGGAGGAAACAAAGCAGTCCCAGCCACATATGCGTGCGTGTCTTTTCTGATTGGTCTTGGTTTCAGCAACAGGCCAGCTGGCTGTTTAGTAAAAAAATCAAGAGCTCAGTGCACATTGCCTGCATTGGTCTGAATTCTCCCGCTCTGCCAAGGACTTAGAAGGGGCAGCATCTGCATCCACGGCTGTCATGGGCATTCAGGCTCTTGGATAACAAGATAAAGGGCAAAAGCTGAATTTTCTCGTGCCAAGAGAAGGAAGAGTATCAGAGCCAAGAAGATCAAACCAATGCTGCCGTGAGTGGCTAAATGGTACCCATTAACCTCTGTCAGTGCTGGAGTCCAGCAATGGGAATTTTGCCAGAAATCAACCCCGAGTGGAAAACAAGGTTTGGCTGGCTCCATATTACCATAGCATGGAGGCATGGGGATTTCCAGTAAAAGCAGCTAAGTTGTTCCATTCCCCAGTCTGCAAGGAGGAACCCGGGGCTGGAACCAAGCATTTTGTGAACTGATGGGATGCAGGTTGGCCTTGTCCTGTGGAAGAAGTGGACAAAGGCAGTTCTTCCTTGCTGTGGTCACGCTCCTGGCAGACAGCCACTTCACATGGAGAGCGTGCATATCATCACGGGCCAGGCGTTGGCCCACGTTGAATATCTGTCTTCTGAGAACTGCTTCCATGTTTCCTGTTCTTGGCATCCGGGGGACTTGAAGTTTTCTACCGCCGCTCAGATTCCTTGGCTCTGCTCCTCAATGTGGCAATCATTAACATGAAATCATTAACATGAAATCAGTGTTAAATGATTTCATGCACTTTGTGCTCCAGAGAAGATTGGAGGCACTGATCACCTGAGGGCATCACTGGAAAACCTGCAAGCAAATATCTAACAGCCACCCTGGAGATTTCTCCTCCTCTTTTTTTGATAGGTTAGTATCCTGGCTTCGTTTCTTAGCAAAAACCACCTTTCCCTCAACTAATGATACTGGATTAATGAATTTAGGTGTTTACTACAGTCACCCAAATGAGTCAAAACTCTGCTCTGAGTTTTATGGAACAGTTATTAACAAAAGTCATTTATTTCAGACAGAGAAACCTCAAATTTGGCCAAGAGCCTGAAAAAGCATCTCTGCAGAGCAGCGCCCTCCTCTCATTTGAACAACTTATATTTCGGTTGTTGCTGATCAGAGATGCTCCTTCTGATCTCTTCTGGATCTTGTATTAATTGGGTTTCTCTTTTTCCAGTCTTTCAAGCTTTTCTAGTCGCTAACATTCAGGAAAAAATGGATAACTTTTGGCAAGAGATAATTTTGTTTCTATTAAATGGAGCAGGTCAGCAGAATTCTAGGCTTGGATGAGGAATCTCATTCAATCCTGTCTCTGGGACAGGAAGGTAGACTAGGAGCTTATTTGTAGAAAGCCTTTATTAAAGGAAATCCCATAAGTCATTTTGGAGCAAATGTATTCTAGAACAGTGATTTTAAATGACAGGTTATAACTAAAAGTAGTTCATTACCAGTATTTTTTAAAAGTAAGTGAAACAGAATGGATCAGAGCATATCACACATAGGAAGGGTAGGGATCATTTCTCAAAATTTTGTTTCACTTGCTTGGGTAAAACTGACTGGGTTACAATGGAAAATATATTGCACCCAGTGGTTTATAGTCAAGAAATTTTGAATGTCATGGTTGGGTATATGAATCCCTGGGCCCCACCTAGTTCTGCTGCCACCTCTGTGACCTTGGGCAAGACAATGCTCTCTGATGGGCCTCAGTTTCTTATGTGAAAAATGACAATTGTCTGTAAGTGTCCTCAGTTCTGAAATCCAATGATTAAGTAAAATTCTCAAAGGAATCCATTTCAGCATTCAATAATTATCCATTTAAAAAAATCCTCCTGCATAGTCAACCTCTATCTTCCATATTTTGGAAAGGCATGATTTACCAAGTTGCTCCGAAGAGCACAGACCACAGAGAGGAACATAGCCCATGAGGATGGAAGCTACTTCAATAGACTGGCTTGGCTCTGGGACAATCTCTTTGAGTTTCCTATAGATGTTTTATACCAGATTTCTCTAGTTACAGTACAATGATATTTCAGCTACATTTGAAAATACATACAAGTTCTCTTTTGGATGGTGGAGACGGGTGGGTGGGGAAGGACAACTAATTGCTCAGGAAATGCTGAACTTGGTTAATTTGGAAACCACTCCCAGCTAACGTTGAGCCTTGGGCCACTCACAGTTCCTGCTTTGTATTATGACTAATGGAATGTCAAAGAAGCCTTGATCTAATAAGAGCAACCAAGGAGACCGAGTAAGCCAGGCCTGGGAGGGGGTATGGGCAGGGTGCAGCAGTGATTGAGAGCTTTTTATTTCTGGGCTGAGGTTCTTTCAAAACAGTCTTTTAAATTATTGATCCCATCATTCATAACTTTGTAACAGCCTAATTTGGAAGGCAACTCACACTATGACTTGGATCTCGTTATGCTTGTTGAGAATCAATCCTCCAAATTAATATTCCCCTAAATTCACATAGAGAAAAACCAAAGCATCTCAGGCACAACCAGAAGTCAGCTGTGTTGTGGGAGTTAAAACATACAACTTTAGGGAGGGGCTCTTCCTTAGAACTGGTATCAGTGTTCCAGGAATGAATGTGTCCTTAAGGTTCTTCAATCCTGGATCTGAATCTAACTTGTTTGCAGTAAGGAAGCGGCATAGAATCATTGCCGTCATCTGAGTTCATTGTACTTAATTCCTTCACTGAATTTTGTAGCCTCAGCAAAACATCAGAAGCAGAAGGAAGCCTGTGGATTATCTCATTCGAGGTCCTTATTTTCAGGAGAGGAAAACGAGCCACTCCCTTCTAGCTAGCCTTTCTGTATGAGGTGACATTCAGTGCTTTTGTCTCTTTGCATAAATTTTAAGGCAATATTATTTTGCTTTTGAGGGTTGACCATCAGCAACAAGTTGGCTAATTGTGGATGAAGCTTTGCTTCACATAGACTTTCCTGATACTGAATTTCAGTAATTGGTTAAGTACGTTGCCTCTCAACTACCTTACAAAAATCTAACATCCTCAATTCACAACCCAGTCCTTTTAGAACTCAAAGCCAGAGATGCCTTGACGTGTACAAGAAAAGTTGGGGAGGCTTTTATTAGCTTTGATTTTGACTCCATTCTCATAAATTATGCAAAATGTGTCACTTATATGAACAGCCCAGAAGAGCAGTTGCCAGTTGTAATATAAAAAATGATACCACGGAAACTGACACCCAGTTGTGGCAGATACCCTGTCAAAAGAATGATTTATAATCTGGAAATACAAGCAGCAAGAGAGGCCCACCAGCCAGGGCTGTATCATCTAAAGCAATCAAATCCCGCAAATATAAAGCAATTTTGTATTACCATTTCCAAGTGCTCCCCACAATAAGGACTCTTGTATGCCCAAGTTTAATATTCAGAGCAGAAACCACAAACTCTAGCAGCCGCTCCTGGTCAAGATAGTTAATAACAGTTCCCAGGCAGAGGCAGGCGGTAATAGCATCGCTCCAAGCAGCTGGGGATTTGCCTTGTATGTCAGCCTCTCTCTCTGAGAACTAGAAAACGATGGTAGGTCAGGCATCCATTTGCTTATGTATTGATATAATTTCATCAGAATTTATGATGTGGGAATTATTGCACAGGCAAGAAATGTAATCTAACCTTCATCTCACACAATGCAGGAAGGATATTATGTTTTTGAGAAAAATATACTGACTTGTTGAATCTGATTACACACTTGCAATCCTAATGGATTTCAATATTTCCTTGGATGAGTCATTGCTATTTGCATCATATGTATTAAATTGGCTTGTGTAGAAGATGGTTTTACAAATAAAGAAGAATTCTAATGCTGTTTCTCCTTTCATTTTCTCAAGTTCTGGCATGTGAATTCATTACTGGTAAATTTTAAACATCTGTGTGTGTGTAATAGTTTACCCTAATTTCCCTAGCCTATATTTAGATTTTTAATATCCAATATTACAGTAACATATATGATTCTCTTTCATCCACATGAAGAGTTCCTTGAGCTTCAATTGTCAGATGCAGTAAATGCTGATAGTCTTCAAGGACTATCTCATAAATGATCATCGCAGTGAGTCCATATGTCCTGTTGTTTGGCCCTTGAAACCATTTGATTATCTTGAGTACTACAGTTTTCTTCCAATGGGAAAGTGAATATAAAATATGTTTAAGAATGAAGGGTTTTCAAGATCACACTTACCTCACGTAAGAACTAAACATTTCTCAAATCAAAAAATCCTTTCCATTTATTTTTGAGAAAGAAATAACAACTTAGAAATTTCAGAGTAGTGCCCTGGATCTGTATGTCTGCAGAAGAGTCTTATCTAATACTTTCTGATATGGCTAAAGAAATGAGTATTGGATGGCAAGGAGATCAAACCAGTCAATCCTAAAGGAAATCAACCCCGACTATACATTGGAAGGACTGATGCTGAAGCTGAAGCTCCCATAGTTTGGCCACCTGATGCGAAGAGCAGACTCATTGAAAAAGACCTTAATGATGAGAAAGATTGAGTGCAGGAGAAGGGGACGACAGAGGATGAGATGATTGGATGGCATCATCAACTCGATGCACATGACTTTGAGCAGTTTCTGGGAGATAGTGAAGGACAGGGAAGCTTGGTGTGCTGCAGTCCATAGGGTTGCAATGAGTCAAACACAACTGAGCAACTAAACAATGTATGTAAAAAATTATGATTAATCCAGATACCCAAAACTACTTTTAATTGCTTTATAATGGTTCTGTTGAATTTCAAATGCATTGTAGAGTTAAAATGTATACATTCCAGAACTTAATTTTTGAATATGTGTACCTAATAGAAGGCATATTTTATCCAAATAGAAAAAAAACTCATGTTTTATTAACTGGCATCTCCAAATAATAATAACAACTCTGCATTTTGTATCTATTGCCACAGACTATACCAAGTGCCTAATGTATGTTATCTCTGATCTTTACCTCCCCTCCCATTCTGAGGTCACCATTAATACTCTCATCCTTCAAGTGAAAAAAGCGTGTTCAGAAAGGTTAAATGCCTTGCTCAAGGACATTTGTGTAGTGAAGGGGTAGCGCCGGCATTTGAACCAAGGCTTGTCGGATTTCAGAGACTGGATTCTTGTCTGTGCTTCCTGAGGCTGTTCCTTCCAGAAGGCTGGCTGGGTTATGGGCTCCTCTCAACTGTTTTTTGACCACCCCAAACCCGCTTCCACTTTCTTTTTCCTAATTATCTCCCACTAGTGGCTCAGATGATAAAGAATTTGCCTGCAATGTGGGAGATCTGGATTCCATCCCTGGGTTGGGAATATCCCTTGGAGAATCCCCTGGACAAAGAAGCCTGGCAGGCTGTAGTCCATAGGGTCGCAAACAGTTGGACATGACTAAGTGACTAAGCACAGCACAGAGAAACTCAAAAGTCTTTTTATAAGATATAACCAAAAGTCTGCTGAGGTGGCCAGGGTTTAGGAAGCCATTTGTTTCCTTAAGAAAAGCAGAATAGAGTTAGGGAGTTTAGGATGTACATGTATACACTGCTATGTTTAAAATGGATAACCAGCAAGGATCTACTGTGTAGCAGAACTCTTCTCAGTGACAGGGGAATTGGGGGAGAATGGGTACATGTATATGTATGGCTGTTCCTCCAATCCTGATGCCTTATTGATAGCTTCTAACTTTCAACCTTTGACTCTTTTCTGAGGATAGATGGACCAGAAGCTCCCCCTTACACACACACAACACACACACACATCTTTCAAGACCTTCTCTGGAGGGCATTGTCCTCGTAGTTCCCACTAGTGTGGGAGAAGGAAACCAATCTCTCCTACGATAATGGACATGGCAGATTTACTCCCACTACAATGATGAAAAATTGTTCACTCATTTATTTATTGCAAACCGTGATGGAGCATACACTATATGCTAGACACTGTGGGGAAAAACGAATAAGACATGGTGCTCAACTTTGAAAAGCCCGCAATGAGTTGCAGAGATGGTTCAAAAGCCAATGATTATAATGCAGTTAGTTAGATGATTATAATGCAGTTAGATTAATGATTATAATGCAGTGCGATCAATGTTAGTAGACAAATGGGCAATGGATCACAGGACCGGAGAAGGAAGGCCCCTGCATTTCCCAGGGACACGAATGTCATTGTCTCATGTGGCTGCTCTTCTTCATGTCCTCTGTCCAGATCCACGCTTCCTTATTGACCCTGTTTTCTACGACTCCCCCCGGCCTATCACCTGCCTTGTGGATTCATGGTGTCAGTCTGGCATCTAGTCTGTGAATTCCCCGAGGATAGGCACCCAGTCCTTCATATTTGCCTCTCTCAGCTTCTCTGGCCCAATAAAGATCCTCAAAAATATTTACAGGGTAAGACACTGATGTGATTTTTAAAGCAGAGCTTTTAAAAAATAGAAGGAGTGAGAGGATTATGTGGCTTTTATAGGGCTGTAGCACAAGTCAGTTGCTGAGCAACAATTAGAGGTCACAGCGTTGGAATTTATGGTCACTTGTCAAATTGGTAGAGTCAGGCAAAAGTAGTATAAACATAATTCCCAATTCCATCTGAAGTAGAACATCTTGGGACCTTTTCCTTCTAGTTACCCCCAAACAGACCTGATGTATTGCAGTTAAGCATTCCTACACCCTGCTTGTATAAATAATGGCAACATGGAAAGCCTTCTCTTCTGCAACGTGTCATCACATACCTTTTAGGGTCCCTGTTTGGGATTTTTTTTTTTTTTTTGCTGGCCAAGGCCTCTGCACGCACACTGGAGAATCCCTTCTGCCTTTTTAACGTGGGTCTGTTTTTACTTAAGAGCATGCAGGAATGGAAATGTAGCTGCTAAATTAATCTGGTCTTGGTGAAATACGTCTGTTTTGCTAGAGAGATGACTGAAATTTACATTTTCGTCACTCTTCAGAGCAGGCAGGCCTTTAACTCCTCTTTGCAAGATCTTTCCAAAACACATGTCAAGAGACCCACCTCCTCCAATAATGATGTCAGTGATGTTGGGGCAACGGGAAAGGAAGAATTAATTCTATTATTATAGTTTACTTTTAACAATCAAGTAGGGAAGAGGGGTGAACGGTGGGCTTGCAACCCTGGTTGCCTCACTCTCCTGCAGCTCAAGCCCTAAGTAGATTGTCATATTGCATTGTGTTGCCTGGGTGATGGAGTACTTGCACTGAGAGAGCTGATGAAAAGGCTGAGAGAGCTTCTTCGGGCGAAATGTGTTCTCCTTACTTGTACTCAAAACCAATTCTTGATTGTCATTCCTGCCCAAGAAAAATGATAGCTGTGAGTCAGCATTTTGAATTTGCTCAATATCAAATGGGTTGCATGACAGGATGATCCGTTTATTCAGTGCATGCTGCAGCACATCTGATTTGAATGAAGTCAGTTAGAATGTATCTCATGGCCAACTTTTTTTTCTGGTCTATTCCACTGTTAATCTAATCTAGGTCATATGGCTACAGACACAGTTCATTGCAAAGCTACCTAACTGTTCTGTGGCTGCCTGTCACTCCTCCTTATCCATCCTATACTTTAACTACTGAAAGAAAGTGAAAGTATTAGTCACTCAATAGTGTTCAACTTTTTGCAACCCCATGGACTGTAGCCCACCAGGCTCCTCTGTCCTTAGCATTCTCCAGGCAACAGTACTGGAGAGGGTTGCCATTCCCTTCTCCAGGGGATCTTCCCAACCCAGGGACCGAACCTAGTTCTTCCTCATTGCAGGCAGATTCTTTACCATCTGAGCCACCAGGGAAGCCCACTTTGACTCCTAGCCAGCCTTTTAAATATTTCTCCTTTACACGGTCACTTTTGGAAAGATGGTAGAATAAGATAACAGGAATGTTCTCTTTGAAGTTCCATCACTGAATCTCTAACATTATCTGAAATATAGGCCATTTTCAGAAATTTCAGCAAAGTTTCAGTTCAGTTCAGTTCAGTCACTTAGTCGTGCCTGACTCTTGTGACCCCATGAATCACAGCATGCCAGGCCTCTCTGTCCATCACCAACTCCTGGAGTTCACTCAAACTCATGTCCATTGAGTTGGTGAAGTTTAGTGGGTGAGATTTAATAGCACATTAGTAAACAGGTTTAAAAGTAGCTTTGAAAACATTTGAAACGTGAAAGAGGACTACATCTGAAATGGATGTTCATCAAAAGAACCAAAATATTTATGACAATGGCTGGAATTTATATTCAAAGAGATAACAGAAGATGCAGAGTTATTAAACAAGCAGTCTGATATGGGAAGAAAGAGAAACAAGGAAGGAAGGATCTAAGAATAGAGAAAAGAAGAAGGAAAAGAAAGCAGAGCACTGGCTTATTACTGGAAGTCATAAAAATCAGAATGAAAAGACTAAGATTAATTTAGAAGATAAACATATGTCATATAAGCTAAATATATAATACAGAAATTCCCCAGTACTTCTATGGCAGGGGACAGAGGCTTGATCGCTGGTCAGGGAACCAAGATCCCCCATGCTGCATGGAGCAGCCAGAAAAAAATAAAGAAAAGGCAAATGAAAATTTAAGAAATAGTATAATCAGAGGTATGAATGACTTACATAAATAAATCTTTATTGGGAAATACAAAAAGTTAAATGATCTAGAAAGGTTATAATAGATGAGACATACAATAGTATTAATTTGTCCTAAAATTGCATATGTCTTCCCAGGTGGCCCTAGTGGTGAAGAACCTGCATGCCAGTGCAGGAGACATAAGAGATGTGGGTTCTATCCCTGGCGTCCGGAAGATCTCCTGGAGAAGGAAACGGCAACCCACTCTAGTATTCTTGCCGGGAGAATTCCGTGGACAGAGGAGCCTGGCGGACTACAGTTCATATGGTCACAATGAGTTGAACACTACTGAAGTGACTTAGGAATGTGAAAACTGCATTTCCCAGCTCCCTTCCCTTTTAAAGTTACATATAGGCTAAAGCAATCTCACTTGAAATTCCAGGTTATGTCAGAAAAAAAAAAACAAAGAATTTACAATTTTATTTGGAAAAAATAAACTAAAAATATTATCAAAAAAAAAAGTTTACAAGTGTGACTCCCAAAAATGTTGTTTAAGAAAAAGCTAGTCCTATCAAACATAAAGCCACATTATAAAACAACAGTAATAAAAAAGGAGAGTAGAAATCTGACAAATAAAATGGCTCAGTGGAATAGAATAGAATCCCATAAATTAAATAGAAAAATGTAGTGTGTAATAAAGTGTCACAAGGAAGAAGGAAATGAAGAAGTATTTCATATATATTGAGAGTGAGAAAAATTGCTTTATTCCTTCCTTCCTATAGAGCAAAAATAATCTCCATAAGGGAAAAAGATTAAGCTGAAAAATCAAATCAATGAACATTGACCCAAAATAAAATAGCATCTCAGATATTTGGAAGGGTGAGAACTTTCTAAAGATTGAAGCAACTGAAGAATACAAAATAATAGTGAAGAAATTTCAAAATGCCTCTCCAGTGAAAATATAGAAACTAAAAATAAATCAGCCTGTTATAAAATATATTCATATTAAAAATGACAAACTGTAGTACAATTATTTATACTATTTAAAGATCCCACCCATCTTTGTAAGAGTAATAAGTTAAGATTCCAATAAGGATATGGCCCAAAGCCTTCCTCTGACAATTTAAGTATGAAGAGATACATATAATTTGTTTTTAAAATGTTTAAATTAGCTAGTAACAAAAATGCAAAAGAAAAGTACCATTTAGCTTTATTAAGTAAAAATTAAACCATCTAATAGCAGATAATTATAAGATTTTTAGTAAAACTGGCAAATAATAATTGTTGGCATTAGTGGAAGTTAGTACAACCTACTTGGAAAAGCATTTGGCAATACAACTCAGGACCTACAAAATATTCATACTCTTTAACACAGTATAATCACTCTTTGGAATTAATTCAAAAGAAATAATTAGAAAGCAAAACATGATATGTGGAGAAACATGTTTACTGAGGCATTATTTATAATAACAAAATACCCACAACAGCCTAAGAGGAAAAAAGGAACTAAACAACAGTAATTACAAATTACAATAATAAATATTATGCAACAACAGAGAAAAGTTTTACAGGGTAACTCTAAATAAAAAATAGCATGAAGCTCTATAACAGCTGTAGTAACAATTATATAAAATGATGATAGCAGCCCTTCCACCCCCAAAGAAAGATGAAATTATAAGAGTGGTATCATGCTGAGATTATGAGTAATTTTCCCTGTTAATGTGTTACATAATTTTGTTAGGAAAACCATTTCAATCAGGGTGTGTGTGTGTGTGTGTGTGTGTGTGGTGTGTAGGCATATAGTGTAGTGTGAGTAATTATGAGACCTTCAACAGGTCACTGGAGATGTTTAAGCTTTAGTGTGTCCATTTGTAAAAAGGAGATAACAATAGGATTCATTTCATAGAGTTGTTATGACAGTTGAATGATGTAAGGCATGTAAAACACGAAGTGCTAATGCCCGGCACTGACGTCATGGAAAGTAACATTGACCTTGGAAATGCTGATTTTGAGAATGGTGTAGTGGTTGTACCCTTGTTGGTGAATTTTCAGTGGTTCTCCATTTTTCACAGAAAATTGTCGAAATTTCTAATCTTGATCATTAAAAACCTCCATAATTTTGCCCATCCCATCTATCTGGTTTTATCTGTAACTCCCTCAGATGAGTATTCTGCTTTAGTCAGGCTAACCTCGGATTTTTATGTATTATTACTTAAACATTCCGAACAGCAACAACTTAAACATTCAGCCACTGAATAAATACTCACTGAGAAACAGTCATGTTCAGGCCCCATCTTTGGTGTTGCAGGTACGTTTTCATTATAGGGGAGGGAGACAGACCGTGGACAAGGTGGGGAGACAGACAGTGGACACGGGGAGCAAACAGAAGAACAAGAGGAATGACCATCCCAAGCTAGGCTGATACTAGACTGGTCTGCACTGTCCTGGTTGTGATGGTTGCTGATGGATGTGGTGGCCTCTGGCCTCTCTGCCTGGTCATATCTGTACCATTTGTACGGCTGATTCACTTAATTGCGCAGCAGAAACCAATATAACATTGTAAAGCAACTATCCTCCAAACACTTGTTTAAAAAGTCAGATTTATACATATTTTACTCTTGAAGGTATTTTCTTAAGATTTGAGACTGTATGTGTTTTTAATAGTTTTTAATTTTAGCTGTATTAAAATCCTTAAATTCGATCCTTCAAATTGGCCAAGTGCCATTAATCCTAAAAAAAAACAAAAAAAAAACAAAACTGAAAAGTGAAAGTCTGCAGGATACCTTCTTCAGCTCTCCCACCCACTTCTCTTTCTCTAAACATTATTACCTGTTTCTACTCCTATTTCTCTAACTTGATAGGAAGATCACCAGGATAGAGAACTTGCCGTGTTGTCCATTGATTGGTTGGCGGTTGTTTTTTTCCTACTCTTGAGAATTTCTAACAATATTTACCACAATGTTGAACATGGGATAGTAGTGAAAAGTGTGAAAGCATTCGCTTCTCTGTTGTGTCCAACTGTCTGTGACCCCATGGACTGTAGCCTTCCAGGCTTCTCTGTCCATGGAATTTTCCAGGCAAGAATATTGGAATGGGTAGCTATTCCCTTCTCCAGGGGATCTTCCCAGCCCAGGGATTGAACTTGGGTCTCCTGCACTGGAGGCAGATTCTTTACTGTCTGAGCCACTATATGTATTATTAAATATGTGTTTGAATTAGCAAAAAAATTTAACTCAGGAAAGATCACTTATTTGTTGTTATCTTGGGTTACTTCAAGAGCAAGTACCAAAATTGCCTCACTAATAAAAAGGAGTATTTCTGGGATTTTTTTCCTTGAGTCTGAGACTGGTTCTGAGAGCTCACTGGTGTCTCTGGGCAGAAACAGTGACCAATGTACAGCTATGGTGCATTAGGTGATTTTCTTACAAACTAACTCGTATGTGAGCAGCAGCTAAAATCTTGGAACTGACTTTCCTCATTGAAGTGCCTGCTTTCTAAGGCGGTACCCTGCTGCCAGTACCTCGATGTCCAGCTTAGGGGGAAACTCAAGACTAACGGTGATAGCTTGGTGTTCAGCTGGGAGAGAGATTCTAACTTAGAGAAAAAGTTGTGCCCTCACCTTGAAAGCGCCCCGTTGTAAAGAAATCAGTCGGCTTGCTGCTGGCACTGCCCCAGCTCTGTATTAACTATCCAGATTAATGTCAGATCATACCCCAGGAATTATTCATGAAGCCCCTCTGTCCAGTATAATTGCAGATTTTGGCATCCAGAGTGAAGCTTCATTGTTTCATAGATTAGCTTCCCTTCCTGTACTACGGAAGAGACAATGATCTGAAACAACTCAGTCTAGGGGGAAATGGAGTTCATGTATTTCACATGAAAAAGCGTTTGTCAAATGGGAGATCCCAGGTCTCACTTACACTCCACCTTCAGAGTGGGTACCTGCAGCCATACTGAGAAGGAGCTGGCTGATGTCTGCTCCAGGCCCATGAATGGCTACTTTCATTGTGGATCTTTCCCAAGTGAATGGAATGGCTCTTTATCTTTGCTTAAGAATTAGTTTTACCAAACTGTAGCTCCACTAATCTCTACTACAACATCACCAAATGTAATTTATGCATGTGGATGAAGAAACGTAGGTAGGTTTCAGTTCCAGGGAAGGGCACACACCAGCCAACTATCTCGCTGCCATGAATCATTAGAGACTTTTCAATGCAATCAAAATATTAATACACTTTCAAAGAGGTTTAATATTTTACTGCAAATGTTAAGTTATCCTAGCAGTCAGCACACCTTAATTGTGAGATTTTAGACTCTAAGATCTTTCAGATTGTGACTTTTAAAGGTGAGGAAAAGGAGTTTGTTTCTTATTTAAATGGAGTTTGCTTATTTTATTATGTTCTTGAGCCATTTTCCATGGGTCTAGTTGGTACATGAGTAATTTGCTTTCTGTGGGATAAGTGTGTGTGTGTGTGTTTATGCATGTATATCTACAGATATATATATGCATGTGTGTATAATATATATGTGTACTATATAATCTGTTTTATATAAAAATAAATATCTTCTTTTGGTTCTAATTAAAACGTGGGGAAATGTAACAAAGCATTAACCAAAATAGGTGATGTACTAACCTAGCATGAACTTATATTTTTCTCCTCATTAAAATAAAGCTGTCAAGTAACCCCTATATCCCCAGGTTAGCCGTCAGGTTTAGCAGGTTAATAGTTTTGCCTAATTATCAGGTTTCCCAGTTCTGCAAAATTTTTCTGTAAGAATAAGTCTCTGAAATACGTTGTCTTTGAGTCACTTTTCTCCCTGTTGTTTCCACAGAGCACACCAATGATCAGACCAAGCATTTTATTTCATTTAGCTGTTTGGTAAAGATTTTGTATATACATATCTATCTATCTATTCAGAGTATTAGGGAATCATTTGGATCATTGAACCCAACTATTTAGATGCTTGAACAATATCTTCTCATATGTATCTCATCTCAACTTGACTGTATGTTTATAGCTTTGACCTGAAAATGATTAGCTACTGAGGTAGAAAATTAAGGGAGTGAGAAAAGTCAGCAAGAGCAGAAGGTGGGTTACTAAAAATAGGGGTTTCACACACACTGGTGAAAATAGGTCATCATCATGGGCTTTTTCTGTGACATAAGGATATTAACTGTAGGTTGATTCCTTCCATGGAAATCCATTAAGTAAAGAAAAACACAATCTAATATACAGTAGATTCTAACAATAATTTAAATATTTCAAGCGGCTATGATTTATCTTGGCCTGATGAACCATAGGGAATTAATTTCCCTCTTATATCTCTTCAGTTATTTGGAAGTTTTGATAAGAGGATTCACTCTATATAGTATATACATCTTATACCTACAGATGCTCCACTTCTTAGCAAAGGAAAACATCTCTTGGCAGATCTGCAATATCTCCAGCTACTCTGTGGCAACCCTTAAGAGTGTTTGACTTGTGCAATGTTAGCACGTGCACAAGCCTTCCAGCCCACTTTAATTCTGAGAACACTTCAAGAATATTCCACAATGCGGTGGCATGCAGTTTTATCAGACACAGAAAATGCAATTCTAATTCAGATAGATGAAACCTGGAGCACAAGGATGCAGTGTTTTGCTCTGGTGTATTCTTGAATTAGGGTTGAAAATCCCATGCTATTTTTGTGGGCAAATATGGACATGGTTGGCACCTGCCCCCCCCACCCCCCAGTAATGATGATTTGTAGCTCTTCTATCATTTTTTCAGAATACTATGATATTGTTCTGCATAGAGATCTCTCCATGCAAAGGAATCTCGTGCAAAATTAGAAAGTAGATGTCTGTATGAGGTTTTGTATCCTACTGTGTCAGGCTCCCAGTCTTTCTCCTTTTAGACCATTCACATTCAATCATTTGTTTACTATCTGTATTTCCCATCAGTCTGTAACATCTGTACTTTGGGGTCTGTGCCTGTCCTCTTTACATCTATATCCTCTCTACTTAGCCCAGGGTTTAGAGGCACATAGACACCTGATAAATATTGGTTGAATCAGTGAATGGATGGATAATCTATTTCTTAATGTGTTCTTAAAACCCTTAATACATAAAAGTCACTTCAACTCTTAACTTCCCTTTTCAAAGCTTTTCTGGTGGCTCAGATGGTAAAGAATCTGCCTGAAATGCAGGAGACCTGGATTTGATCCCTGGGTTGGGAAGATCCCCTGGAGAAGAGAATGACAACCCACTCCTGTATTCTTGACTGAAGAACTCCATGGACAGAGGAGCCTGGCGGGCTACAGTCCATAGGGTTGCAAAGAGTTGGACACAACTGAGCCACTAACACTTCCACAAAGTCCCACAAAGAGAAGATCAGCAATTCCCGAGAAGCTATCCTCTTTTCTCAAGAATTATCATCTAAAGAGTATTGTCAGCTGTATCCATCACTTTCTTGCTTGCAGAGATGGCAAAGAAGACACTTATCTGGGTAAAGTTTCACTGAGAGTTTTTTTTTTCCCTTGGGGATATGTCTATTTTCAATTTAAGAGCTATGGCACTCATCCTCCTTGAGTAAAGGTTAAAAAAGAAAAATAAAACCCTTAAAGATCTGGAAAACTTCTACTCCTGTCTATCCTACTATAAGCATTGAACTTAGAACTCTGATGTTGCGCCATACATGTGACACTATCCAGCACTTACATAGTCTTTCTATGTGCCAAGCACTAGCATAAGTTATTTATATGCATTAACCCCTAATACTACCATGGAAGACAAATATTGCTATAACTTCATATAACAGAGGACAACATGGAAGCTTGGAGAGGTTAACTTGGCCAGTGTCATGCAGCTGGTAAGTGTCAGGGGATTTGCAGTGTGTCCGGTGGCCTTAAAACACTCGTGTTATTCCACTTCTTAATGCTGTGAGAATTCTTGAAAACACCTTATTGCTAGGTTGTTGGTGCCCAAGTAGGGTCTCATAGATCACTAGCATGTCAGAGATTGTACGTTATATTGGTTTATTTGCCTCTTTTACTTTGGAGCATAACTACATTTTTTTTTTAAGTAGAGATAATTAGAGTGAAACCTTGAGGAATTCTGTCATTCCAGTATTCTTGCCTGGAGAATCCCATGGACAGAGGAGCCTGGGAAGCTGAAGTACATGGGGTCACGAAGAGTCAGACATAACTGAAGCTACTTATCTAGCAAGCAAGCAAACCAGTACAACTAGATAGGAAAAAGTGAATTCCTAAGATGCTATAGCAGAAGTGTTAGTCGCTCAGTTGTGTCCAACTCTTTGTGACCCCATGGACTATAGCCCTCCAGACTCTTCTGTCCATAGGACTTTCCAGGCAAGAATACTAGAGTGGGTTGCCATTCCCGTCTCCAGGGAATGTTCCCGAACCAGGGATTGAACCCTGGTCTCCTGCATTGTTAGGCAGATTCTTTACTATCTGAACAACCAAGGAAGCCCAGCAGAAAAGATGATTTTATGTCTTAAAACATCGAGTTGTTTCCCGGTGGCTTGGTGACAGCCCACCTACCCTAACAGGAAACCTTCCCGTGGGTTTTTCCAGGCTCCTGTGTGAGCAGCGGCAGATCCGTCCAGCAGAGGGCGACAAGGTAACAAAACTCTGCTGCTTTCGAGTTGTGCTGTCGGCTTTGGGCAGCTCGCTAGGAGTCGGATATGACTAAGCGACTTCACTTTCACTTTTTACTTTCATGCATTGGAGGAGGAAATGGCAACCCACTCCAGTGTTCTTGCCTGGAGAATCCCAGGGACGGGGAGCCTGGTGGGCTGCCGTCTATGGGGTCGCACAGAGTCGGATACGACTGAAGCGACTTAGCAGCAGCAGCAGGTGCTCTCAAAGCCACAGTCCAAGGATGCTGCGGGTGATGGTTGTTGCTAAGCCCTTAGTACCAGAATGAACATTCTTATGTGCACAGAAAAAAAAAGGAAAACCCTTGAAAGAAGGACTCGGCGTGTCTCTAGTGTGGTCTGGACATTGTGCATGTGAGAGAATTTGGTGCTAGTGGACAGAGGGCCTGGCAGGCTACAGTCCATGAAGTCGCAAAGAGTCAGACATGACTGAGCACACACGCATGCATCTATTTCCCCCTCTCCACTCCCGTGTTAAATCTGGAATCAAAACAGAGTTTACTCTGATTCCATTTTCATTAAGGAAAATGAGAGCAGGATGGGAGGGGGAAGCTGACAGGAAATCACAGAGTTTACACGTGAAGAGACCCAGAGGAAGTTTCAACTCTTCAGCAACAAACTTCAGCCATCCTAGATTTTTTTTTTTAATGTGTTTGTCAGTTTGTTTATTTATCACCTTTTCTGCCATTTCACAATACATGGTGGGAAGGCCAGGGGACTCAGAGTTGGGAGACTGGGTTTCTGACCTTCTCTGCCATTTTTTACATTTGGTGCTTTGTACTAAGTTGCTTCAGTCATGTCCGACTCTGCGCAACCCTATGAACTATAGCCCACCAGGCTTCTCTGTCCATGGGATTCTCCAGGCAAGAATACTGGAGTGAATTGCCATTCTCTTCTCCAGGGGATCTTCCTAACCCAGGGATTGAACCGGTGTGTCTTATGTCGAACCTACATTGGCAGGCAGGTTCTTTACCACTAGCGGCAAGTGGGAAGCCCTTTTACATTTGGGCTCTGGGTTAATTCTCTTTCCTGATGTTCTTGCATCTTGATGCTTAATTCAAGCACCTTAATTCAGCATCGACTATATTCACAGAAAACAGTCTTCAGAACTGTGCATTCTGTGCTGGGAGTGTGCAGTGTTATCATTTCTTTTGAACTCCAGGTTATTTTGAAAACATGGGGTATGTGTCCTACAGTAGGAGACAAAACTAGAAATTCAAAGTGTTCTAGGGAACTCACAGGGATGAGGCAGGAAGCCAGGATAACTGCACACCGACGTGGGCAAGTTGACCCCGCAGAGGCCCATTACCTGGCCATTTTTTCCTCCTGTGTCCCTTTGAGTGTGTTGTGGGTAATACACTTCATTCTTTCAGAAGTTACATCCAGAACAGGATGATGGATGTAACTATATTTTATTTTGCCATTGAACAACGTGGGATGGGCAAAAGGCTGTCGTTTTTCTCATTCTGACAATAACATGATTAAGAGTAACAGTAATAAATAAAATATGCTCTCACCTAGAAATCGGTGGGCTTAGTTTTGGAGCAACGTCAGTTTCTATGGCTAGGTCATCTGCTGCTGCTGCTAAGTTGCTTCAGTCGTGTCCGACTCTGTGCGACCCCATAGACGGAAGCTCAACAGGCTCCCCTGTCCCTGGGATTCTCCAGGCAAGAACACTGGAGTGGGTTGCCATTTCCTTCTCCAATGCATGAAAGTGAAAAGTGAAAGTGAAGTCGCTCAGTCGTGTCCGACTCTCCCACGGACCCCACGGACTGGAGCCTACCAGGCTCCTCCGTCCATGGAATTTTGCAGGCAAAAGTACTGGGGTGGGGTGCCATTGCCTTCCCCGAGGTCATCTGCAGTGAGTGTTTATCAAGCAATTTCCGGCAGTTTCCTCAGCAGCAGTGGCTGCCTTTAAAAAACACCCAGAATTGGGATGTGACAATCGAGTGTCTCTGGTCCCTGTTGTCACGATATCTGCTTTCTTCTCCCAGGCAGGTAAACTCTTCATCCGTAGGTTATCACGTTGAGTCCTCACCAGAATGGACGCACCCAGGGGCCAATCTGTCCTTCAAAGGGCTTGCTTCCATTCTGTGCAGAAAAATAGAAGCAGTGGCCAGGAACTTCAATCAGTGCTTTCAGATTCCAAAACTATGACACTGTCACACTGGTGTCATTAAAGCTAACTAACCATATTAAACGAATATTAAAATATGGGCTCCTTTGCATAACGTAATGAGCAAAACCGCTTTTAAGTTTCTCCCTGTGCTTTGAGGTGAGGTGGCATTTACATTCCCAAACTTTGAAGTCGGAACAAAATGTACAGGTAGAGGGTACTAGATCAAATAATAATCAACTTCAAAAAGCATTTTGGCTGTTGGATGTCCCAGGGCTAATTTCCTCTAGACATTTTAAATGTAAATGTCTAAACTCATTTAAAAATTGTAAATTGGTCTAGGTTCAATCAAAAAGCATCCTGACGCAGAACAGGGAGACCGGGCTAATTGTCATTTGTTTGTCAAATGAATTCCATTTGGAAAGCAATGAAACCTCCAAGCTAATTCTTTTAAGGTGAGCTGGTAGTTGTATTATCAGTTAAATGCAGTAAAATGCATAATCAGACGATGATAATGAAAACTGAACCTGTGTTAGCGGCTGGGGCTTTGCCCGCCACGGGGCATGGAGTGATGAAACTTAAGTACTGTAATGTTGCCTTGGCCACAATGGCACCAAGTCTGGTCTTTAGCCTTACAGACACTTTCTTTGCATTTTAAAAAACTTTATCAAAGCACCGTGGCAATATAGAAAATGTCAAAGTGAAATGCACTGTAGGCAAATTGAGATTTCATTAAGTTTAAATTTATTGCTTTTGACTGATGTATTACCATGCTTGTTAAGAACTAGTAATTTGGAATATCTGTCCGCCTGGTAAAATAGCTTTGTCTCCTTGCATTTTACTTTGTATAGACTTTGAAAGACCACAAGAATTCGCATCAAGTGTGGGCTGTTTTTCAGCAGTGTTTTGAAGATTGGAAGGCATTTGGCCTTGTGCTCTGATAAACTTGCACACGCTTCCTGAATGTCTTGTCGAGGCATCGGAAGTTTATTGTAGAACTCATCTTCATGGGACTTTTGTGGGTTTGGCCAGAGGGTGGGATGGGCCCTATGGCGGAGAATTGAAGTGACTCTTCTGCTGGGTCTGTTTCGTCTTCACACACACAAAGTGGACCTGGGTGAGGGCTGACAGGTGAGGACTGAGGGGAGATAGATTGGGTTCAGTCAATAGAGACGCAGAAGTGCAGTGGTTTGGGGAAGGAAGATGGTGTAGTTCAACCCAGCAGTCTTCCAATCTAGGAAGCAGAGATCCAGAGGTCCCGCAGCTGGTAGGGGCAGAAGTAGTCGGTCTAGGTGCTCGTGCTAAGTCATCAGAGAGGCCTTCCCTCATTGTTTAGCCACCACGGTCCCCTCCTTCCATCCCACACTGTTGGTTTCTAACACATTGGTCAGCAAACTTTTTAAAGCTTTATTGTGGTGTAATGAATACAGAAAAGAATTGCAAAATTTTCAAACCTGTATGTCTTTTAATATTTATTTATTTTATGCTTTTATTTTTCGGCTGTGCTGGGTCTTCACTGCTGCTCGTGGGCTTTCTCTGGTTGCTGTGAATGGGGGCTGGCTCTCTAGTTGCATTGTGAGGGCTTCTTATTGAGGCTGCTTCTCTTGTTGCATCGCATGAGCTCGAGGCATGAAGGTTTCAGTAGCTGCATCTTGCAGGCTCCAGAGCACGGGCTCAGTAGGTACGGCACATGCGCTCCGTGGCCCTGGGCCATATGGGATCTTCCTGGATCAGGGATCGAACCTTGCATTGCATGGCTTCTTAACCACTGGACCTCCAGGGAAGCCCGCACATTTTTAACATTCACATTTTAGTGAGTTTGGACATGTGCACGTGCCAGTGAAACCATCGTCACAATTGAGGCACTAAACAGATCCAAAATGTCCTTGTATTCTTTTGTTTGTGGGTGGGGAGGTTTCTTTTTGGTAAGAACATTTAAATTGCGAACTACCCTCCTGACATAAAGTGTATGACTCCACATGGTTGATGCTATAGACACTGGCACAGCAGATTTCTAGAACTTATTCTAGAATTTTGCTTGATTCAAACTTTATACCCGTTGAACCACATCTCCCTACTGTCCCCACCTCAGCCCCTGGCAACCACCATTCTATATTCTGCTTCTATGAGTTTAACTGTTTTATTTTATTTATATTTTTTGGCTGCGTGACTTGAAGGATCTTAGTTCCCTAACCAGGGATTGCACCCTGGGCCCATAGCATTGAGAACAATGTGTCCTACCCACTGGACCACCGGGGAATTCCTGAATTTAACTATTTTAGATATATATGTGCATATCCTTATATGTGGATATGCAGTGTTTGTCTTTTAGTGACCAGTTTATTTCATATAACTAATGTCCTCTGGCTCATCCACATTGTAGCAAATGGTAGAATTTCCTTCTTTTTTGAGACTGAAATTTTTTTGTAGAGAGACACACAGTAGGCCAAGAAGCAAAGCCAAGTATGTAGGTATTTAAATGACCAGACAGGGGAGAAATTTGTATAAGTGTTTGTGGATGAAAAAGCAAATTAGAATACACCACTTGAGTACAATATTTTGTAATACAGGTCTACTAAGGAGAAGCATGAAGCATTTTATTTGGGGTAAAATAACATTTCACTTGGCTGGGGTTCCAATGGAAAAACCATTCTTAGCTCACAGGCTTAATAACCACAGGCAATGGCTGGTTTTGCCTGTAGGTCACAATTGGCAGGTTCTGGCTCTAGCACGTGGTACTTTTCATTTTATCCCCTGGACATATCCTCTAGGATCACCTTCTAACTGTTTGCTGTTTAATTATCAGCCTGTCTGCACAAGAAAAGCAAGGCCCTGGAGAACATCTTTGGCCCCTGGAATAGCAGGGATGATCGCTCTAGGGCTGGCACGTGGTAAACACTCCTGGGATGTTTGGTGACTAACCAGTGAATCCAGGTCCAATCACCAGATCAAATAGATGAGAAGACACATAGCCTACCAGAGGGATAGGAAAGGCACACAGGTTCATCAATACATCCCACTTACCTTATAGCAGCGGTATTTGTGGTGGTTCAGTCGCTTAAGTTGTGTCCGACTCTTGCGACCCCATGGACTGTAGCCTGCCAGGCACCTCTATCCATGGTATTCTGCGGCAAGAACATGAGTGGGTTGCCATTCCCTTCTTCAATTCCTTTTCCTTTTGCTATTACAAGCAGCAGTATTACTGAAACAAATAACAAACTTCAGGTTATTTCTGATTCTGTCATTGTTTCAATGCCTTGATTCCTTTCTAATTTTGCTATTACAAGGACATGATAATGAATCAGAACATGGCATATTTTAATACTTTTACTACCTTGCAGTTCTTAGCTGTATATAAATACTCCAAGACCCCTTTTGTCATGATCATAAATGCACTGACTTCTGTATCCAGCTGCCCTGCCACTTCTCTGCCCTCCAAGTCCAGGCTTCTCTGCAGCTGAGAGCAGCTCCTGTACAGCCATTCACTTGAGCATCTAATCAGGTGAGACTAGCCTGGACTGTGCTCAGTGGAAATGTGAGCCTTTCAAAAATCTGTTGTCAAAAAATATTGAAAAGATATTTATTTCCTAAGAGACTAGCTTTACAAGTTCTACCGTGAACATGTTTGTATCTGAATAATAGGCATCAGTCCATTATATAAGACCGTGAGACTGAAGTAAGCTCTCTGCTTTGCTCATCCAGTCAGAAGAACTGGTAGGAAGATAGGAAGGGTCAGACTCCCAGAGGAATCTCTTTGGTCATATCCACACCAATTAACAACAGAGGGAACAGCAAGGAGAAAATGTCCCATTGTGATTCAAACCCAGGTCTGGCCTTTAAGGCCGAAGGCCCTGTTTCTCAACTGGGGAGTTCAATTTTGCCCCTCCCCATCCAGGAGACCCTTAGCAATGTCTAGAGACTTTTTTGACCATCTCAACTTGAGAAGGGGGAAGCCAGGGATGCTGCTAACATCCTTCAGTGCACAGGACTGTCCCCTGCAGCAAGAGATCATCTGGTCCCAAATGTAAATAGTGCCACTATTGAGTATCGTTTTTATTTTTAATGCAGCCTGAAAAGTGCAGATGGGGATCTAGGGATTCTACCTTGACATTTGGATCATAGATAGTGGAGACCAAACAATCCCAACTATGAAGAGATAAAGAGACTGAACTTCAGCATGGACAGCTGCATCAAACAGTGTCTGTCTTTGAAGGATATTGAGACGACAGTTTTGGAGGACCAGGTACAACAAAACACCACTCCCTTCAAGAACAGCATGACCATCCATTGCTGAAACAACCCATGTATCTTTTTTGAAATATTTTTTTCTAAATTATAGTATAGTTAATTTATGATGTTGTGCCAATTGCTGCTGTACAGCATAGTGACTCAGTTATATAGGTATATAAAAAAATATTTTTCTATTATAGTTTATCCCAGGGTTGGATAAAGTTCCTTGTGCTGTTCAGTAGGACCTTGTTGTTTATCCATTCTAAATGTAATAGTTTGCATCTACTTATCCCAAACTCCCAGTCCGTCTCTCTCCCTGCACCCTCACTTGGCAACCACAAGTTTGACCTCTATGTGTGTGAGTGCTTCTGTTTTGGAGATAGATTCATTGGTGGCATATTTTAGAGTCCACATGTGAGTGATGTCATATTGTATTTGTCTTTCTCTTTTTGACTTACTTCACTCAGTATGATAGTCTCTAGTTCCACTCATGTTGCTGCAGATGGCCTTATTTTGTTCTTTTTTGTGGCTGAGTAGTGTTCCATTGTCTACATGCACCACAGCTTCCTCATCCATTCATCTGTCAGTGGACATTTAGGTTGCTTCCATGTTTTGGTTATTGTGAATACTGCTTCTATGAACATAGGGGTTCATGTATCTTTTTGAATTACAGTTTTATCTGGCAACCCAGAATCCTAGTTAAACTGCACCTTTGTGCTCCTCCAATGTGTTGTGAAATACTACTCACTATCAATTTACTAAGCCCTAACTAAATCACTTAATTACTAGAATTTTTTTCTAAGCTGTAGATTTGTGTGTGTGTGTATGTGCGCGTGTGTGCATATGTGTGTGGGGGGGGGGGTGAGGAAGGCATTCACAAGAAGTCTAATTTGCAATAGGAATTATATATATATATTTAAAATCCAGGTTATATTCTAGAATCACAACTCACTGAATATACCCTCCAGTTCTTTGACTGCAATGTCAATTTGATGTACATGATGACTCTGAAAGGTTCTAGGACTTAAATTCAACAAGGAAAGAGTATTTGACGATATCCAGTGTTTCATAAGGCAGAAGAATTAACAGGAATTTCAGCCAGGCTGGAGGAAAGAAATTTTGAAAATCTTCTGCTAATTAGAAAATTTAGTCCTCTATATATGAACCTAAATCTATTCTGGCTTGAATGCTTCATGGATACATATGTCAGTGCAGATGCTCCTTGTCAGGGGGTGAAATTTTTATGACTCTATATTAAGGTGGTTTAAAATAAAATAGAAATCTGTTAATCTGATCAGTCTGGCCCACCTATGTTTCTGAGGGTACAAAAAGGGATATGTATGGACAGAATTATTTGGATGGACATTCAGTTGATCAAGTCAACTGAGAAACACAAGTGACTCTAGAGCAATAGTTCTCAAAATGTGACCCCAGAGCAGCAGCATCAGTTAGGAATTTGTTAGAATGCAAATTCTGGACACCTACCCTTACCCCCGCCAAACCTACTGAATCAGAATCCCTGAGGGTAGAGCCATTCTCTTTCAACAAGGCCTCTCTTATTCTCTGTGCTACCTGTTTGAGACCCTCTGCTCTTGGTATTGGAGAAGGCAATGGCACCCCACTCCACTACTCTTGCCTGGAAAATCCCTTGGATGGAGGAGCCTGGTAGGCTGTAGTCCATGGGGTCGCTGAGGGTCGAATACAACTGAGCAACTTCCCTTTCACTTTTCACTTTCATGCATTGGAGAAGGGAATGGCAGCCCACTCCAGTGTTCTTGCCTGGATAATCACCTGGACAGAGGAGCCTGGCCGGCTACAGTCCATGAGGGTTGCAAGAGTCAGACACAACTGAACGACTGAACATGCCCTCAGCTATAGCCTAGTACACTCAACACGTGGTCAGTGCAATCTCGTATACAGCGATAGAATTATGGGTTGTTAACTAATTGACTCAGTATTAAGTTGACAGTATTGCAGATTCCTGAATTCAGATAAATTTTATACTGGATGGTGTTAGAATTTGATGTTGTTTAGTTTGCAAAAGTTCTTTTAAAAATTGGTGATCCATGTTTGATATACATGATAATTTTTCATACAGCATAGTTAAATATTTCTTTCTTGGTTCTAATTTAAAATTTAATTATTTTTAAATAAATAAATTAATTTATAATTAATTATTTAGAAAGTATAATTGCTTTACAATGTTCTGTTCATTTCAGATGTACAACAACACCAATCAACTGAGTGTACATACATCCCCTCCGTCTAGAGCCCACCACCATCCCACCGCTCTAAGCCATCACAGATCACTGAGCCGAGCCCCCGTGCTGCACAGCAGCTTCCCACTAGCTCTCTGCTTACACGTGGCAGTGTATCCATGCCAGGCCACCCCTCCAATTTGTCCCACCCTCTCCTTTCCACCCTGTAGCCACAAGTCTGTTCTCCATGTCTGCATCTCTGTGAAATAGTTAAATATTCTTAAACTATTCTGAATAAGGAGAAGACAATGGCACCCCACTCCAGTACTGTTTCCTGGAAAATCCCACGGACGGAGGAGTCTGGTAGGCTGCAGTTCATGGGGTCGCTAAGAGTCAGACATGACTGAGCGACTTCACTTTCTCTTTTCACTTTCATGCATTGGAGAAGGAAATGGCAACCCACTCCAGTGTTCTTGCCTGGAGAATCCCAGGGATGGGGGAGCCTGGTGGGCTGCCGTCTGTGGGGTCACACAGAGTCGGACACGACTGAAGGGACTTAGTATATATAGTATATATTCTGAATAAATGGGAGCTTGCTGTTTACTTACTTTTTTTCACTCTGGAGCTAGCCAAATTTTTAATAGAAAACAAAGTACCTTCTTTGAGTGGTCATTATAAAAAGGAAAAACTGGCTGAATCTTGGAGAACTCCTGTTTCATAGACACAGCTTGTAAATTCAATAAATTGTAGGGCCATAAGTGGCTCATAAAAATTATTATAGCTCCTGTTTTCAACAGAGAGCCCTCATTTTGATCCTTTTCTTCCCTCCTAAGATGTCTCTTGGGAACTATCCCAGGTTGGGGGGCTGTTGAAGAAAACTAATGTTCTTCCCAGCAGGCTACTGTCACTTCCTCTGCAGGGACATTAAACACTTGCCTTGAATGTATTTGCCAAAGATCATACTTATTAACTTAATTCTATTGGATTTGTAAGATCCAACATGCAAATTCATGTATGTCAACACACTCATTCATGGAAATGTGTATTTCCGGGCAAGAACCAGTCAAGGTTGCCAAGAAAAGTAGGAGCCCTGTTCTAAGCTATCCATCTGCCATCCTTCTTAATGGTTTCAACTGAGATGATCTTAATTGAGGATTTAAAAATATTATTCAAAAAAGAAGATTATTTCAGCCCAGTTTAGAACACGTAAGACTGTGAATATAAAAAATATATTTACCAAGGTTGCTGTTAATGATGCCGTAGGAGGGAGGCAGGAAAAATGTGTCACCTTGAATAAGTTTTACCTTTTTCATGTTCCCTCTTAATGCGTTACTGAATAATGAATGGCTTGTGGACCATGTTTATTTCAGCTCTGGAAATAAGGTCTGCAACTCAGAAGGAGAAAAAGGATAGGTTTCCAATCACTAGCAATGATAAGTGGCCCTGTGCGAATAAATTTGAAAGAAGGAGGCTCTACAAACCCTCTCATTAACATCATGACACGTTACAAGAGAAAACTCGTACTGGAGAAAAAAGTTGGAAGCAGGTTGACACTTAAGAGGAAAAAATCTTAACCGACTGCCCCTGCCTCTCTCTGTCTCTCTCTCTTCTCTCTCTCTCTTACGCACACACACGGGTCCTTCATGATCTAGAAGCAAAGAAGCACTTTGCTATTGTTTAGTCACTAAGTCATGTCCAGCTATTTTGTGAGCCCATGGACTGTAGACTGCCAGGCTCCTCTGCCTATGGGATTTCCTAGGCAAGAGTACTGGAGTTACCATTTCCAGGCGATCTTCCTGACCCAGGGACCGAACCCATGCCTCCTGCGTTGGCAGGAGGGTTCCTTACCACTGGGCCACCAGGGAAGCCCTCAGAGTCTCTAAGTCCTTCGAAACAGAAGTCAGACAACTGTGGAAATGTGGTCACAGGACAGTATAACCCGTGGATCCGTACGAAATGGCACCTCTAGGACAAAGACACTGGAATCATTTGCATAGCTGCCTCGGGAGTGTGAAGGCACTTCTGGTGGAGGCAGACATCTGGAAACAGATAAAGTCCACGAAGAATGCCTCTTTCTGACTTCAGAGATTAATGTAGATGTGAACACATTAGTTCTGTTTTAGGGAGACTCTTCTCTGTTACAGATCCTGGGGATTGGGGCGATTGGATTACCTAATAATGGGTCGCTTTAGTTCTGCCATCGTCACTTATCAGGTACATTAGTTTAAAACCTGCAATTTTGAACTTAGCATGACTGAGCTTTCCAAAGATTAAATTACCCAACTTTTGTTGGTGAGTGTCTCTGTGAAATTTCCTGAAAAGGATAGTCCTCCTTCTTTGTGTGAAAGTGAAGCCAAATCACATACTTTATTGATATTTAGAGACATACAAATGATCGTGCTAATGTACTTTAATGTTTCTCTGCTTGACTGGAAAGGCTGTGGGTTTGTGCTTTGGGGCTTTTGTTTTTCTTAAGATAATGTGGAACACTGTAGTCTCTTTGTGAGCTTAATCGGAGTAGGGAGATTTTTTTTTTCTTCCTCTTGTTTTTCCCAAAGCATTATTTCAGATGAAGTTTTACACCAAAAGTCTTTTTCAAAGAAGGCTCCGTGTTTGCCCCTGCTATGGGTACAGCCTCTACCGTGGTCCAGCACTCACACAAAAAAAACCATATCCCCATGCCTGTTTGTCCTCTTAATAGCTTTGGTGGAAAATGTGAGAACACTGATGCTTTAACAAAACTGAGTCGATTTAACACTCTGTACTCGAAAATGCCTCCACTAAGGGGAAGAGTCTTAATCTCTAAGCCATGAAGATTTAATGTTTTCAGAGTAATTTTACAGACATTCTGCCTGCCAGTGCCCAGTAGGGTTTAGAGTTCTTGAGTCACCACGGGCTTAACAAGCATCCAGGCATGAACCAACTTTGTAGTTTTGAGCAAGAGGAATAAATGCTGATCCGTGGTGACTGAGCTGAATTAAGAGATAATTTACCTGCTCTCTTTTTAGGGAGTTTGTATATACCTTCTGCCTATTGGAGATGAATTATAAGCCAACTCTGGCAAAGATAGGAATGGAACCAGAATATCCCAGCAAAAATGGTTGATGACATCTTGAATTTCTCTCGGAAAGAGATGAATATGCAAGGATACTAGTAAGTGATCTGCTAAGGTACTGAAGAAAGAGGTAGGGTTTGCTTAAATCACAAGCATAATAAAAATCCAGGGCACATCAAAGTCCATGTCTGCTCTGGTCATTTTAACAAAGCTCAGGTTTCTGGTAGCTGTTGGTAAATGGATTTTTGGTCATTCAGGAGTCTGTGATAGATAGTCACGGTTAAAATATATTTTTCACCTATATAACCTCTAGGGTTCAATACTGCTGTTACTATTGCTGTTTATTCACTTCAGTTGTGTCCGACTCTGTGAGACCCTATGGACTGTAGCTCGCCAGGTTCCTCTGTCCATGGAATTCTCCTGGCAAGAATACTGGAGTGGGTTGCCATACCCTCTCCAGGGAATCTTCCCAACCTAGGAATCGAACACAGATCTCCTGCACTGCAGGCAGAGTCTTTACCACTGAACCACCAGGGAAGCCCAGAGTTTGGTACTATATTGATTTAAAAAATGAATTTATCGAACGGTTTGTGAGAAATATAAACAGCAGGCAAAGATGAATATTGTGGCTTTATTCCTAAATTTTTATGTTGCGAAAATGGCAAAGCTTAGGCTGTTTCATGTTATTATCATAATCCATAAGTATCTAGCAACCTGTGAAAATGATAGTTGCCACTCCGGTAACACAAAGAAAGGTGTCTTAATTAGTCAGAAAACTGTATCCCGTTCCTGTAAATTTCCTGATGTCTTGGTAGACTCAGGTCCATCTAAATCAGAAGATATTTTTAGCGATGAGTTGCTTTAACTGGTGAATCTAGAAGTGATACTCATGGTACCCCATTGGCATTACAGCATTCTGAAATATTGCTCTCTCCCGTTGGTTCTGAGTCCTCAGTTTGGACATAGAAAACTTTCTAGGAGACTCTATTTTCCTGGCCTGAATTAGAATTCAGAGTGGGCTGAGATGTGTTCCCCCATCTTTCTACACATCCCCAAGTTTGTATTGCTCCCTGGTCTATTTCAGGGTGTTTATTACATATGTTCACTCCCAGGTGTGGGAATGCACGGGAATACAGTATCTCCAATCTTACAAACGGCTCTTCGGGTCTGGCCAAATCCTCTGAAGGGTCTCTGGCAGCAAGAGGAGCTTTAAGTAAATAGTTTATTTTATTTTTAAGTTAAATATCGGGAAATCATCTATTGAGGCTTTTCCCCTAGCCTCTTAAACCGCATATGAGTTGAGATACCGAAAGGAATTTAGTATTTCTCTTTAAAGGAGATATACTGTTTTCAACTGCAGAAGAATAAAGCCAGGAGTCAGATTGTGCCTGGAGGCTGAATTCTCCTGCACAAAGGGACTCGGGGGACAAATGAGTGTGGGGTGCACTAATAGAACACAGAGTTCCACAGTTCCTTCTCAGAGGCGACTCCAGAGAGGCGAAGAAAGGAAAAGCCAGGAGCGCGAGGTCACCTCCGATAAGTACAAAGAAGTTGCTCCCAGTGCTTTCTCCCATTGTGCCGGTTACACTTATTGGTGTGAATAATGTTGTTTTGTTTTCAGAAAGACAGTCATGAGCAAGAAAAAAAGAGTGGTGAGTGATAAGCCGAACTCAGGGAATTTGAGAATGACACGTTTGTGATAATATATGTTAATTTAGTTGGATGCATGTGAATATTTTCATAAAGAACAAAGAGAAAGATGGACTCTAGCTTAGATTCATCCGTTTAGACTTTTATAGAGGCATTACCCGTGTTTAAAATGCACAAATCTCTTGGAAACATTTTTTTTTAATGCATATTTTTGTGGTGGCTTATTTATTTTAAATTACCATATTTTCTTGCTTTGGAGATAAAAACTCTAGTGGAGCCAGACTTCAAATAGATGATGTTCTGAGCACATCAAAACAAAGAAAGTGTTTCTGAAACCAAATAAAAGCATTTTTTGAATGACTCCCTCATCCATTCAAGGCTCCTTTCAGCTTAGCGGCACTGGCTCAGATAAAGTCCTGAACACCTCACAGCCTATTCAAAAGTATCAGATTCAACTGAAGGTGAAGAAAATGGGCTATCTGCAATATTCATGAGTTGGGAATGTCCCAAGTTTGACCATTGTCTGAATGACTTTACAACCACTTGGGGTATGTATTACATAACAGATATTCACAGGCACCCAGCACTCCTATCAAGCCAAACCTTGTAAGTGAGTCCAAAGCATTCCCCACCCCCCCAGCCCTGCCCCATTCTTTTCTAACTCAGGTCCGAAGGAAAATACTGCCCAGGCTTTGAAGTGTGCTATCCTACTCCTTGTTTTACCAGACTGAACTAAAGGCCTCGATAACCCTTCTTCAGGTGGTATTAACTCAACGAAAATGTATTGTTTTCATCTATTGGGGCTAGTGTTTTTCTCTCACTGGACCAAAGCACAACCTGAATGTAGCAAAAATTTCTGAAATGAGATAGGTTCATTTTACTGGAACAATCTGAGTCCTCAGCAAGAGTACTAAGTGATCCAAATAACCCTGGCAGGAAGGATGAAAGGAAGGGATGCAGGGAGGGAGGAAGTCTGGTTACACTCTGCCCAACAGGAATGCAATATTCAAGGTTCTACTACTGGATAAGGAGTTGCAAGATGAATGATATTCAGTTTTACTATTTCCATCTCCAAGTAACTGCCCTCTGCTTAAGACACAACCTTTAATAGAAGTGAAGTGAAGTGCAGTGAAAGTCACTCAGTCGTGTCCGACTCTTTGCGACCCCATGGACTATACAGTCCATGGAATTCTCCAGGCTGGAATGCTGGAGTGGGTAACCTTTACCAGCTGAGCCTCAAGGGAAGCCCAAGAATGCTGGAGTGGGTAGCCTATCCCTTCTCCAGCGGATCTTCCCAACCCAGGAATCAAACTGGGGTCTCCTGCATTGCAGACAGATTCTTTATCAACTGAGCTATCAGGGAAGCTCCGTCAAACATAAATACCTAGGACGATATAACCTCGGAGCATGGGTTGTTGGGAGAAACTCTGCCTTTAACTGTGACCTTGGACAAACAACTGGATTCTTCTGGTCAGTTTTCCCATCTACATATGAGGATATTTCATCTCATCTCAAACCACATCGTTTTATTATCTCCACTATTCTCCTTCTGCCCAAACAACATTCCAGCTGGGACTTTCCTGGTGGTTTAGTGGTTAAGACTCTGCCTGCCTATACAGAGGACATGGGTTTGATCCGATGTGGAAGATCCCACATGCTGCAATGCAACTAAGCCTATGCACCACAACTGCTGAGCCCATGCGGCCTGGAGTCCAAGCTCTGCAACAAGCAAAGCCGCCACAATAAGAAACCCTCACACCACAACTAGAGAAAGCCCATGCGCAACAATGAAGGCCCAAAACAGAAAAAAAAGTCCTAGCTGGATGGCAGGCCAAGTGTGACATCTAAGATTGCCCTCAGAGCTAGTGGAGACAACAGGGAACACCCAGGGGGGCTGATGAAGCATCTGTGGTTGGTTGAATTCTGACCTGGCCCTAGTATACATTCACATCCAAACCCCCAGAAACTATGACCATGACCTTATTTAGGACAAGGTTTTCGGCAGGTGCAGTTAAGTTATGAATGTTGGGATGAGGCCATCCTGGATGACCTAGGTGGGCTCTAATCCAATGATGGATGTCCTTGTAAGAGACAGAAGAGGGGAAAACACAGACACCAAGGAGAAGGCAGGTGAAGGCACGGCAGAGAGAACAGTGACACAGCTACAAGCCACAGAGCACCTGGAGCCAGCAGAAGCTGGAGGACGCAGGAAAAATCTCTGCCCAGAACCGGGACAAACTGAGACTCAAGCAAGAAAGTATTGCAAGTAGACATCTTGATTTGGGACTGCAGACCTCTGGAACTGTCAGAGAATAACTTTCTGTCATTTTAAGCTTTTTGTAATATGTTATGGAGTCCTGGGATGCTAACGCACTGCCAGCCTGGCTGCCCCACATTGTCCCTGAGGGCCACAGCTCCAGGCTGTCTGCAGGCTGCACGGGGCCATGCCAGGCACATGGTACCTCATCTCTTCTTTTCAGATGACAGCTTTGACTCAAGAAAGTGCAACTGAAGGATGTATGGGACAGTGGCAAGACTGCTGGGCTGGATGAGGTGCTATTTCAGGGACTTGACTGTGTGTTTCCCTTCCGACCAGAGCACAGTGCCTCCATGCACTTCACTTCAAGTCCATGGATTTGCAGGAATGATTGGTCCATTTATAAATTATCAGAGAGGTTTTAGGCTTCAAGGAGGTAGAGTTTTTCTGGGCAGGAGTTAACAATAGTCACTAGCTGATCTCTGTAGAAGGCCGAGAAAAAAGGGTGAAGAAAACAGTGTCAGCTCTCTTGTCCTTACCTTTATCTTCTCAGCCCACCTGCAGAGAGCATTTGGGCACCTGATCAGGTGGGAAAGAATGAACATGTCCTTTCCCACCTATTGGGATGGCCAATAGGCAAGTCTGTGGGGGAACGAATTCAACTGGTGCCCCAGAGACGTTTTTTCTTAGCTACTCTAACGCAACATTACCAGTTCTCCTAGCTCCCTTCCCAGTGTTTAATTGGAAGAAAGGGGACTGTGAGAGATGAAAAGATTAAGTGGAGGCCGTGCTCCCACCACCCCTCCCCCTAGCTCTCACCTTGGGATCTGAAGCTCCGACACTCACTTCCAGAAGCAGGAGGCTGAAAGGAGGGGAGCCACCTCTACACAGCTTACAGGGACCTTCACAGTCCATCGGGTCCCCTGCTTTCCATGCATCTGACCGATACTACCCTCCGTCCAGAGCTCAGCTTAGTCATCACAGCTTTGGGGAGGCCCTCCATGATCTAGACTGGCTTATGTGCCTTTCTGGAGGGTGCTAAGCCACCTCGAAATGATTTTACCAGAGCTCCTCAGATGCCAATCAGAGTTTCCCTACCTGCATGTATCTTTCTCAAAGAGGGCAGCACATCTGCTTTTGTCTTATTTTTTTCTTTATGTGCCTATGGTTGCATATGTAACATGTTAATAAGGCATCATAAGAGTTTCAGGCATTACATAATAGTAAAAAGTGGACATCTCCCTCACCCTAACTGTGCCCCCACTCTCTGTCCTCAAGATAAATTCTGATCACCATTTGGCAAGTCTCCAGCCAGACTTTTATCTTGGCATTCACAAACGTGTGTCCATCTGGCTAGCTAGCTAGCTATCCATCCATCCATCTAACCTATCTATCATCTACATTTAATCTTTCATTTTACTCTGTTTTCCTGTAACTTGCTTTTTTCCTTTAAGGCTATGTTTTGGAGATCTCTTCATGTCTGTACATAGCGATCAACAGAATTTCATAGTAACCCGCTCACCCACAGCTAGACAATCAACTTCCTCTCTCTGTTGTGAGCCAGGCAGCAAGGCCCAGCCTCATTCTATCATTCTCATTCATGTGTACCATTACACAAATGCAAGTAGTTCTTTTAAATAGATACAATTGCTGAGTTTCATTTTTAAACACTCTGGTGATTTCTATAAGGCCTCTTCCTCCCTTTATCCTTTGCCTGTGCACTTGGAGCTTTCCCAGATTGATCCTATCTCTGGGGCAATTTTTCCCTTTTTTGAGCTTTAGTTTTTGCTAGATTCTAGGTTTATTTCTTTATGGGTTTGATCTCTTCTTTCTACCTTTCAATAATTCCTTAAGATGTCTCTCTATTTTTGGCGTTGTTACAAAACACACATACGCACACATCACTCCTCTTCTGACAACTTACAGAGGTGACAGACCTATGTGCTTAGGCTGCTGTCTTGAGCCAGGTTGAAAACTACCCTATGTCCCCTACCTAGTACTTGACATAGAGGCTGTGTTGTCTGTGCTTGACCTAGATGTCTGTCTCGACATCTCCAAGGCAGAGTCTGTGTTGAGAGAATAAACGGGTTTTTGCTTTAGGCAGGTACTAACATTTGACCAAGGACATATGCCTCCTTCCAGGGGTTGATTTGGCCGTGTTGGTGGATTACCCTTCAATTAATCACACACAACTCTATAAGTTACTGTGCAGCTGACTACCTTCCTATGTGGGAGAAAAGGTGGGGTTGGTTTGCAGGAAAAATTCGCGTCTTTAATTTCACGTAAATTTACCATACAAGATGATGATTCCGGGTTGTTCACGACGGTCGTGAAGATTCTCACCAGCCAGCAGCAAATCAATTTAATGAAGCTCAATTGGATGACTTGTGTCTGATTAAAGGATATGTTGGCATACATGTCAGGCACTCAGCTGATTTTTAAATTTCCTTTAAAGATGTAATAACACTGAAATGTAAAGGGATGCATGACCATTAGTAGGAGAATGTCAAAGGATACTTGAAAGCGAGTACCTGCCCAGAATACTTGGCTTAAATTTTCCGAGTTCCACTTGAGATTCACAGAAACACTCTAGCAACCTGGATTCTATTTATTGAACCCAAACTAGGCCCTCCTCTGGCGCCCCGCGCCACCCGCGTGCGCTCCTGCTGACAGGTGCTGCAGCTGTGAGCCCTGCTGGGCCCTCCTCAGCAGCCATCTGTCAGCGAGGCCTTTGCTCCTCCAGGCAACAGGCGTGTTGATAAGAATATACACTTTCTGCAGTTGACAGACTTTGCTATTCAAAACACTGTTAAAAAAATGGCTATAGGAATTTAATTAGCAACTTCCATTAAGAGATTAGATGAGAAGAACAAAGAGAAACCAAGGGAAAGTCTTCTTAATAAAACTGGAGATGCTGCAGAATATTCATAGCATAACAAAGGAAATGGGGAATCTGTTCTGTGCATTGTTAGAGGTGACAGAGAAGTTCTGATGTTTTCTCACAGCCTGGTGTGTCTACAACTAACGAGGCGCCGGGTGGAGGGCAGAGCTCCGACCAAGCACCGCATCCTGGCTGCAGCAGGTAACAGTTGTGGGAGCCCGCAGCGCTGTGATGCAGCAGAACCTGTGTGTTTTCTCATGTTTCCCATGCGTGTGTGGCTCCTGCGGCTGGCTCACTTAGCACCAACATTCAGGAGCAAACCCTAAATGGGCCGACTGGCTGATCACTGTGCCATGGCCTCTGGTCACCTCTGTGAACTGGTCATCCAGCTGATATTTGTGTGTTGGGTCAATAGAGGTGAGAGCGTATATAGACCAGAACAAATCAATCCCGTCTACTAAGAAATCAAGATGCCTATGAGGTATTCAGCAGTTAGCTTAGTCGTGTGTGTGTGTGTGTGTGTGTGTGTGTGTGTGTGTTAGTGAAGGGGTGGAGGTACATTATGCTTACACAAGGCCAGGGATTGTTTTATTTATATCCCATAGATTGATTAACAAAACAAATGGTGAAGGCCCAAACATGAATTCGTGATTCCTTCAAGTCAATACTCTTATAAAGGTTGCATAGTAAAGTAACCAGTGATGACAAAGGTCAAGAAGAATGGCATTTGGGAAAGGAAGCTTCAGTCCAGAAAGCTACCAGCCATTCCTGGCAAGTAGATACTTCTATCAGAATCAAATGTTTCCCCAGTGCCCCTGAGACACTGAAATGGTTTCTGTGTTACAAAGTCTATTTTGATTTTGTTCTGATTCAAAGGGTTGATAAATAGATACAGATGGGAACCCCCATGCCATTATCAGATTGAAAACAACTAGCTCATCATTTTCATTTTTAACTGACATAAACTCAGATGTACTAAGATTGTCTTTACATTTTCCAGAGGAAATCCAATATCCACAGGAAATTTGAGAATATAAAATTTATATAAACTTGGGTTTGCATCAAAACCAATCCATGCTATAGTTCTGCCAAATGCATGTGCACAAATGTGCACGTGCGTGCACACACACACACAGAAATGTCTAGGAAAGTTAAAATGAAATTCTTATGTGATTAACTCTTCTTAGCTCCAAAGCCAAAATTAGGTAAAAACTACATTAATTAACAACTGAGTCACAACCTTCAAACTGTGAATACAAGATATCTCTGTAGTGGGTTCTAGTTACTAAAAGGTTAATTGATTTTTTTATTTCTAGGGGAAAAAATAAGGCTAATTCAAGATAATGAGATAGATGGGTGGATTTAAGTGGAGGAAAAAAGCTAGAAAATTGCTGATGGCTTGGCAAAAGAGCCAAAGGAAATTATCATCGTTGTCTTTTGTTCTTGTGAACTCAAAGCCGTTTCTTGTAGTTGTTAGTGTAAAATGAGCTAAATTAGAGAACGTGTGATTTCAGTGGCTGCTAAATGTAGCCAGCCCTCTTTATGTGGGTCATAAGTTCTGCACTCAGGATGTTGTAGGTTGACACAATGATGGCCCCAATGCTTCTGGAAACTGGGGCCTCCTGCTTCCTCCTGCTGGTCCTCCCTGGGGCCCCTTTCTGCATTTTTCTCTGAATAAAGTTCCCTTAGACCAATGGCTCGGGGAAGGCAATGGCACCCCACCCCAGTACTTTTGCCTGGAAAATCCCATGGACGGAGGAGCCTGGTAGGCTCCAGTCTGTGGGGTCGCTAAGAGTCGGACACGACTGAGCGACTTCACTTTGACTTTTCACTTTCATGCATTGGAGAAGGAAATGGCAACCCACTCCAGTGTTCTTGCCTGGAGAATCCCAGGGACAGGGGAGCCTGGTGAATTTCCGTCTATGGGGTCGCACAGAGTCGGACACGACTGAAGCGACTTAGCAGCAGGTAGCAGACCAATGGCTTTTAGTTACACAGTCTTTATAACTTATATGGAGAACCACCCATCTGTATTTCCATATAAAGAAGGGGTTACAATGGGCCACTGGCAAAAAACATTATTTCCTGAAATTGCCAATAATAAGAAGACCCCTGACCACCCCACTATGGATCTCTCTCCCCCTGTGTGTCATTATAGGCGACTAGAAAACATCTCTCTCTCTCTCTATCTCTCTCTGAATCTTCTTCTTTAGGCCCAACTTCAGAGTTGAACAAATTTCCATCTTTCTGTCATGGACCTGGGAAGCAAAGGTGCTTTTTCAGTGACTTCTGGTGTCTTGGAAAGTCCCTGCTCCCCTTAGGATTTCTCTATCAGCCAGGCTGAGGCCCTTGAGCTGTGAACTACAATATTGGGAAGCCCTTCTAGCTTTGGCTGCACAGACAAGAATGCATTCGCTACTCGAACTTTTCTTAAGCACTTACGATATGTCAAGCTCTTTTCTAGGCACTGGAGATAGAGCAGAAAGAAAACAAAAGGAAGGACATAAATATCTGCCTTCATGGAGCTTACATTATAGTGGAGAGAGATGGGCAATAAACAAGATAAAAATTGTGTTCAGTGTCATGGAGCTTCTGTTAACTAAGAGAAGAAAGATCGGGAATTCTTTTTGAATGTGGTAACTTCTGTGGAGAGAGGTGGTTAGTTAGTGTATGGAACACTGAGGCACCTCCCCACCTTCGAAATAAGGCAGGGATATTTGTGGCTTCTGCACTTCAGAGGTCCAATGAAAAAAACGAATATCAGACATAAATAATATGTGGGAAGAGCTGTCATGTTTTTCACCATCAAGGAGAAGCTCACAAAGTGAAGACGTAAATCTGTGGTCAGTTCAAGAAACAGCGTGCTGGACAGGGAGTTTGGAATGGACACACACACTGCTCTGTTTAGAACGGGTAACCAACAAGGACCTACTGTATAGCACAGGGAACTCTGCTCAATGTTATGTAACAACTTAAATGGGAGAAGAATTTGAAAGAAAATAGACACATGTATCCTTAGAATTGAATCACTTTGCAGTACAGCTGAAACTATCACAACATTGTTAATCGACTATATTCTAATATAAAATAAAAAAAAAAGAAGACATGTGCTCAAGAAAATTAAATACTGCCTTATATATTTCTTCTCCTTTTTAAAACAAACATGGAACAGAAAAATCTTGGAAAGAGGAAGCAACCTTTGGCTCTTGATCTTGAGAAGTCAGAGGTGGCCAAAGCTATTTAGGGAGGAAGAGGGCTATCTGATCTTTGGGGAAAAGCCAGCCTGCTTTTCCTAAGATTAACCTTATAGGAACAACGTCGTCCTCTATCCTGCAGTATCTCTTTTAAACTTAATGTTTAAATAGCTATACTTAAATGATAAGGCGCTAGCTTTTCAACTCCAGCATCCTAACTGGATTCAAACTCTAGTCTTCTGGGAAATGAGTTCGGTCATCTAAGCTGAGCCTCATAGACAAAAGTCCTTATCTCCATACTCCAAGCACAATTCAGTCCATCATGGTAGGACTGGAAGTCTGCTCTTGGGAAAAGAAAGAGAATGAGCTGGGGTGAAAACTAAATTATTGAAGGAGTTAAATCAATCCTGAATTCAAATCCCAACTGTTTAAGTCATAGTACCTTTCTGTTCAGACTACAAAACAGCTTTTCACACCATGCTTTCCGAGCTGCACCCTGAAAGGAGGAAGTCACTTAGTGTTGCTAAGCCTCCAAAAATGAGGGCAAAGTTGCACAGAGGGAGAAGCTTGAGCCCTTTAATAAATGTACATTTCCTTTGAATGCTGGTTTCCTTATCAAGCTCAGAAGAATACTTCACATCTTTGCCCTGTATGTGTGCTGCAAGCAACAACTGTGACTTTTATCTTTCATAGACTTGAAGATGTCTAAACATGTCAAGGAAATATCGTGTGCGAAGATGTTATGTTCGAAAGCAGATTCAGTAAGTTTAGAATAACACAACCCATGTTGTCGCCCAAACACTCTAAAAATAAAAATAGAATTGAGCCAAAAAGGGACTTCCAGAGACCCGATCTCTGGTTTACTTTGCTTGGGACTCAGAAGGGAATGATTACAGGCAAAATGCTTTGACAACTCAGCCTATTGATGAGAAATGGACTAGGGAGGGATATTTTGAGTCTTTTGAATGGCTTGCTTTCCAGGTATTGAGAGGCATGCATTTATCTCTCCCGCCCTCCCCACCCCACACCACCCTGACCCGCCACTGGCCTGCTCCCAGCCCCCTGCTCCCCTCCCCTCTATGCGCCACTTATCAAGTTGGCATTTTGCTCACAATAAAATGGATGACAGTTTCATTACAGAATGGCATCACTTGTCAAACTTTGAATTACTGATCATAAAAATATCTGTTATGCTTTGAAGGATTGTTGGAGGACTTCCACTTTATATAAATATATATATATATATATATATATATTTTATCAGTACTGTTTAGTGCAACATGCACAAGGAGAGAACAGAGGAGGGGGGAAGGAGAAATCCAACCCAGCCAAGAAGCCCAGGGTTGGCTGTATCCTACCCATACCAACAAGCTTCTATCACAGCTCTAGACAGCAGAAATAAAAGGGAGCTTTTTGGCTCACAGCTATAAAAAAAAATTATCATAGTGATGAAGTTCCTCAGCCATCAACAGAGCTGTGATAACGCTGTTTGATGATGATTTTCCCATGAATGTTAAACAGCCGCCACTGCAGAGGGAAAGGAGCTTATCTGCACCTAATACTGATCTCTAATTCCTGCCCTTCTTGAACCATCCATTTTCTAACAGCATTAACTGGCAAATTTACATCCCATCTTAATGCTGCTAAAGAGGACAGGAGATGAAGAGTAAATGACAGCAGTGTAATGAGGGTGGCTTTTTTCTCCTTTCTCTTTAATGGCTAAAGATTTACACAATTGTCTGTAAGCTTATATAGAGAGCTTACCTGAACCTTTTCCCAGCATGGATTCAACTTACAGGAGCTTTTGTTAACTAAACACACATAAATATTTTTAAGGAGGTTTAATAGTGTGACTTCAAAAGAAAGTCAAGAGATGGCAAAAGGAAAAAACAAATTTCAACATCACAAATAATATAAACGTCTCCAAGAGCTAATGATTTCCGAACAAACAAGGTGGTAAAAATAACCACCTAACATTCTCTTAGGTTGAAGAATGTTAACCTAAGAGCTCAAAAGATTTCGAATATTAAGGAATAATTAATTAAAACAAGGATTTAGAGAGAGCTATGTTCCGCACGCCACCAAGACCCAGGATTTCTCTGATCGTGTAACATCCATCAAAATACTACCTGTTCACTAACAGGGTGTGAAGAGATAGCAGGTAATTTCAATGGTAAGTCTGCACGTTGGGAGCTACAATAGCTCGATGTAGGAAAATCCCATTTGTGCATTCAGATGATAAAAGTAAACCAAATAAAAATCACCATGGACAAGCCATTTAACATCACAGGCTCGAAACCTTGAAGTTGTCTTTGACTCTTCTCTCTCTTTCATCCTCTTTATCCAATCCATTACCAATCCTGCTTTTCCTTCCTTTGAAATGTGTTTTTGAATTTACTCCCTTTTCTCTCCTGCTACTCTAACCCATGTCTCCAGAACCTCTCGTTTTAAATGGTATAGATTTTTCTTGTTTTCTTCTAGCCTCTGTGGGCCCTTCCACTGTATTATTAAAACTATTTTAGTGTTTTCACTATGTAATTTGACTTCCTAAAAAAAAAAAAGTTAACTATTTGTGTCCCCTGCCCTGTTTCTGCCTCCACTACTTACAGCACTGGTTCTTAAAGTGTGATGGACCACAAGAATAAATGCTTAAGCAGATTAAGCATACATTTAGTGAAAGGTGTATAAGACTGGTGCATTGAAAACTACAAGATATTTTAAAGGGAAATTAAAGAGGTAAATAAATGGACAGATGAGCCACATTCAAAGGTTTGAACAAAGGTTGACAAGCTTTTTCTGTAAACGGCCAGAGAGTAAATATTGGTGGCTTTTCAGGCCACATAGGTCTCTCTGGAGTTTTTTTCTTTGTTTTGTTTTACAACCCTTCCAAAATGTAAAACCACTTTTAGCTTGAGGGCATACAAGAACGGGCTAGATTTAGGCTGCAGACCATAGTTTACTGTATCCTGGCTTGGAAGATTCAATATTATTAAGTTGGCAGTCCTCCCCAAATTGATCTCAAGATTCGATGCAATCCCAACATAATCTTACTAGGCTTTTTTGAAGAAATAAGTGACATTATTTTAAAATTTATATGGAAAAGGGAGGGAGGAGCTAAGATGGCGGAGGAATAGGATGGGAAGACCACTTTCTCCCCCACAAATTAATCAAAAGAACATTTAAACGCCTAGTAAATTCCACAAAACAACTTCTGAATGCTGGCAGAGGACATCAGGCACCCAGAAAAGCAACCAATTGTCTTTGAAAGGAGGTAGGAAAAAATATAAAAGACAAAAAAAGTGACAAAAGGGAGTCTTAAAAAGAGAGAAGTTTCCAAACACCAGGAAACACTCTCACTGCCGAGTCTGTGCCAAGCCTTGGAAGCACAGGGGGCAACATAACAGGGAGGAAAAATAAATAAACAATTAAAATCCACAGATTACGAGCCCAATGGTAACTCCCCCAGCGGAGAAGCAGCACAGATGCCTGCACCCGCCACTAGAAAGCAGGGGCTGGGCAGGGAGGCGCAGCGTGGGCTGCATCACTTAGACTAAGGATCTGGCCTGAATGTCCGAGATCTGAGCAAACTAATTTGGGCTAGCAAACCAGACTGTGGGATATCTACCATGCGAAAAGCCAACCCTAACCTAAGACACCGCCAGGCCTGTGCACGGAACAAAGGACTGAACAGAGATAGCCGGCTGCAGACCATCCCCCTCCAGTGACAGACAGCCAGAGCCGGAAGGGGGCAATCACAGCCCCAGAGAGACATTATCTACAAAACTGTAAGCAGGCTTCTTTGCAAACTAAGACTTCTTGGGGTTCTGGACGGTCAACATCTGCCTGAGAAGGTGCGCCGGTTGTACACCCAGAAAACTGAGCAGCAGGGAGGCGATAAGTCGCAGCAACTGCACTTGCCAAACACCTCATCACCTGAGCTGCTTGGACCTGGGAAGGGCACAAAATGCAGGCCCAACCGAGTCTGTGCCTCTGAGGACCACCAGAGTGCCTGAACCTGAGAGGCTTAGACCTGGGAGGTGCAGGCAGCCCAGGGCTGGCCTTGGATGGTTTCCGGTGGAGAAACCTAGAGCCTGAGCAGTGTGGACAGGGAGGCTACATGTGCCGTGAGCAGGGGCAGGCCCAATGTGGCTGAGGCACTGCGAGCACACGCCAGTGTTATTTGTTTGCAGCATCCCTCCCTCCCCACAGCACAACTGAACAAGTGAGCCTAAAAAAAAAAGTGTCCACCACCGCCCTCTTTGTATCAGGGCAGAAATCAGACACAAAGAGACCAGCAAACAGAAGAAGCTATAACAGAGGGAACCGCCTTGGAAGTGACAGGCAATAGATTAAAACCAAGTGGTTAGTACCGACTATATAGGAAGGGGCCTATAGATCTTGAGAAATTAAGCTGGACCAAGGAACTAGCTGAAAATGAACTGACCCCACAATACCCACAACCCAGAGAAAGTCCTAGATATATTTTTATTATTTTTATGATCATATCTTTCTTTTTTTAAAATTAAAAAAAAATTTTAAGTCCTCTATTACTTCTTTAATTTTCACTTTTATAACCTACTATTACTTTACAAAAAAAGACTATTTTTTTAAAGCAAACTTCATATATATATTTTTTATAATTTTTGTGACCTTGTTTTTTTTTTTTCTTTCTCTCTCTTTTTTTTTCCTCTTCTTTTCTTTAACATTGTATTTTTGAAATTCCAAACTCTACTCTAGATTTTTAATTTTAGCTTTTTGGTATTTGTTATGAATTTTGTAGCTATATTTTTTTAAAATAATTTCTGTGACTTTTTTTTCTCTCTTTTTTTCTCTTCTTCTTTTCTTTAACATTGTATTTATGAAATTAAAAACTCTACTCTAGATTTTTAATTTATGCTTTTTGGTATGTGTTATCAATTTTGTACCTGTATTTTCTTTATAATTTTTGTGACTTTGTTTTTTTCTCCTCTTTCTTTTTCTTCTTCTTTTCTTTAACATTGTATTTTTGAAATTCCAAACTCTACTCTAGATTTTTAATTTATGCTTTGTGGTATTTGTTATCAATCTTGTACCTATATTTTCTTTATAATTTTTGTGACTTTTTTTTCTTTTTCTCTCTTTCTTTTCCTTCTTCTTTTTTTTAACATTGTATTTTTGAAATTCCAAACTCTACTCTAGATTTTTAATTTTTGCTTTTAGGTATTTGTTACCAATTTTGTACCTTTAAGAACCCAATCTTCAGGACCCATTTTTTACTTGGGAGCGAGATTACTGGCTTGACTGCTCTCTCCCCCTTTGGACTCTCCTTTTTCTCCACCAGGTCACCTGTGTCTCCGCCCTAACCCCTCTACTCTACACAACTCTGTGAATTTCTGTGTGTTCCAGACAGTGGAGAACACTTAGGGAACTGATTACTGGCTGGATCTGTCTCTCTCCTTTTCATCCCCCCTTTTATCCTCCTGGCCACCTCTGTCTCCTTCCTCCCTCTTCTCTTCTCTGTATAACTCCATGAACATCTCTGAGCAGTCCAGTTGTGGAGTGCACATAAGGAAGTGATTACTGGCTAGCCCACTCTCTCCTCTATTGATTCCACCTCATCACATTCGGGTCACCTCTAACTCCCTCCTCCCTCTTCTCTTCTCCATGTAACGCTGTGAACCTCTCTGGGTGACCCTCACGGTGGAGAAACTTTTCATCTTTAACCTAAATGTTTTATCAATGGTGCTGTATAGAAGGAGAAGTTTTGAGACCACTGTAAAAATAAGACTGATAACTGGAAGCAGGAGGCTTAAGTCCAAACCCTGACTCCAGGGAACTCCTGACTCCAGGGATCATTAATTGACAGAAGCTCATCAACACCTCCATACCTACACTGAAACCAAGCACCACACAAGGGCCAACAAGTTCCAGGGCAAGACATACCAAGCAAATTCTTCAGCAACACAGGACCACAGCCCTGAGCTCCAATATACAGGCTGCCCAAAGTTACTCCAAAACAATAGGCATCTCATAACTCATTACTGGACACTTCATTGCACTCCAGAGAGAAGAAATCCAGCTCCACCCACCAGAACACCGACACAAGCTTCCCTAACTAAGAAACCTTGACAAGCCACCTGTACAAACCCACACACAGCGAGGAAATGCCACAATAAAGAGAACTCCACAAACTGCCAGAATACAGAAAGGACACCCCAAACTCAGTAATTTAAACAAGATGAAGAGACAGAGGAATATCCAGCAGGTAAGGAACAGGATAAATGCCCACCAAACCAAACAAAAGAGGAAGAGATAGGGAATCTACCTGATAAAAAATTTCGAATAATCATAGTGAAATTGATCCAAAATCTTGAAATCAAAATGGAATCACAGATAAATAGCCTGGAGACAAGGATTGAGAAGATGTAAGAAAGGTTTAACAAGGACCTAGAAGAAATAAAAAAGAGTCAATATATAATGAATAATGCAAAAAATGAGATCAAATTTGTTGCTCTCGAAGCAACAAATAGTAGAATAACAGAGGCAGAAGATAGGATTAGTGAATTAGAAGATAGAATGGTAGAAATAAATGAATCAGAGGGGAAAAAAGAAAAACAAATTAAAAGAAATGAGGACAATCTCAGAGACCTCTAGGACAATATTAAATGCTACAACATTCGAATCATAAGAGTCCCAGAAGAAGAAGATAAAAAGAAAGACCATGAGAAAATACTTGAGGAGATAATAGTTGAAAACTTCCCTAAAATGGGGAAGGAAATAATCACTCAAGTCCAAGAAACCCAGAGAGTCCAAACAGGATAAACCCAAGGCGAAACACCCCAAGACACATATTAATCAAATTAACAAAGATCAAACACAAAGACCAAATATTAAAAGCAGCAAGGGAAAAACAACAAATAACACACAAGGGAATTCCCATCAGGTTAACAGCTGATCTTTTAATAGAAACTCTCCAAGCCAGGAGGGAATGGCAAGACATACTTAAAGTGATGAAAGCAAATAGCCTACAGTCCAGATTATTGTACCCAGCAAGGATCTCATTCAAATATGAAGGAGAAATCAAAAGCTTTACAGACAAGCAAAAGCTGAGAGAATTCAGCACCACCAAACCAGCTCTCCAACAAATACTAAAGGATATTCTCTAGACAGGAAACACAAAAAGGGTGTATAAATTCGAACCCAAAACAATACAGTAAATGGCAGCAGGATCATACTTATAAATAATTACCTTAAACGTAAATGGGTTGAATGCCCCAACCAAAAGACAAAGACTGGCCGAATGGATACAAAAACAAGACCCCTACATATGTTGTCTACAAGAGACCTACCTCAAAACAGGGGACACATACAGACTGAAAGTGAAGGGCTGGAAAAAGATTTTCCATGCAAATAGGGACCAAAAGAAAGCAGGAGTTGCAATACTCATATCAGATAAAATAGACTTTAAAACAAAGGCTGTGAAAAGAGACAAAGAAAGTCACTACATAATGATCAAAGGATCAATCCAAGAAGAAGATATAACAATTATAAATATATATGCACCCAACATAGGAGCACCTCAATATATAAGACAAATGCTAACAAGTATGAAAGCAGAAATTAACAATAACACAATAATAGTGGGAGACTTTAATACCCCACTCACACCTATGGATAGATCAACTAAACAGAAAATTAACAAAGAAACACAAACTTTAAATGATTCAATAGACCAGTTAGACCTAATTAATATCTATAGGACATTTCACCCTAAAACAATGAATTTCACCTTTTACTCAAATGCACACGGAACCTTTTCCAGGAGAGATCACATCCTGGGCCATAAATCTAGCCTTGGTAAATTCAGAAAAATTGAAATCATTCCAAGCATCTTTTCTGACCACAATGCAGTAAGATTAGATCTTAATTACAGGAGAAAAACTATTAAAAATTCCAACATATGGAGGCTGAACAACACGCTGCTGAATAACCAACAAATCACAGAATAAATCAAAAAAGAAATAAAAATTTGCATAGAAACGAATGAAAATGAAAACACAACAACCCAAAACCTGTGGGACACTGTAAAAGCAGTCCTAAGGGGAAAGTTCATAGCAATACAGGCATACCTCAAGAAACAAGAAAAAAGTCAAATAAATAACCTAACTCTACACCTAAAGCAACTAGACAGGAAGAAATTAAGAACCCCAGGGTTAGTAGAAGGAAAGAAATCTTCAAAATTAGGACAGAAATAAATGCAAAAGAAACAAAAGAGACCATAGCAAAAATCAACAAAGCCAAAATCTAGTTCTTTGAAAGGATAAATAAAATTGACAAACCATTAGCCAGACTTTTCAAGAAACAAAGGGAGGAAAATCAAATCAATAAAATTAGAAATGAAAATGGAGAGATCACAACAGACAACACAGAAATACAAAGGATCATAAGAGACTACTATCAGCAATTGTACGCCAATAAAATGGACAACATGGAAGAAATGGACAAATTCTTAGAAAAGTACAACTTTCCAAAACTGGACCAGGAAGAAATAGAAAATCTTAACAGACCCATCACAAGCACTGAAATTGAAACTGTAATCAGAAATTGCTGGGGACCAGCCCCAGCTGAATCAGGGACTTCGAAGCGAGGACGGCGTCGGTGAGGATCAGGATACAATAGTTATAATTAGAGATATAAAGAATACTAGAACCAGGATAGCTCAGTAGGAAAATTTCAGTGGAGAAAAGAGGCTGAGTAGCTTGGTTTACACGGGGGACCAATCAAAGTTCAAGACAAGAAGTTTGCACCACTTACGTAGGCCGCAGGCGTCTTTCCGTTCTCCCGAAGGAGAGAAGACACTGAGGCCTCCCCGGTCCGATCTTAGAAGCCCAGGCATAATTAGTAAGCATGGTGGGTCCCGCGCCCCAGATGGAGACTCAGCCAGAATTTGAGAGAGAGAGCGACATGGGGAGACCAGTCTTTCCAGGAACTGATCCCATCCTTTATTTTCCCTGGTTTACTTTTATACACTGAGATGTTATACAAAAGTCACGCGGGGTCTTACAAATGTATACAGAGGTCTTAGGGGTGTTACATCATCTTCCGGCCAGGGGGCCTGTTGACCATTTATGACCTTCTCCTTGTGATAGTGGTCAGTCACTTATTTCTCCAGGGCGATTATTCTTAAAACAGACTCCACTAGATAAGTTTACATTTCTATAGGGTGAGGGTGTAGTGGGTTTTAGTCAGGGAAAGAATTTACTTAGCCTAAAGTCTAATGTGATTAATATCAAAGGTTAATACTTATCTCTTCTATTCATTAATGTGTATAAGGGCAGGGGAAGTGGAGACTTAGCAGTAATCATTGGCTCAACAAATGAAAAACCCTTCACCAATATAATTTCTAATCAGCCCATTATACTTATGTTAATAGTTTTCTAACTTCTCTAAAGAACCTGTTTTTAGAAGCACATGTGGCCGGACAAGCCTGTCAGGTGGGCTAAAGAACCTTCAGAGGAGTTTGTAGGTTATACTCCTGTCACACCCAGGAATTTATTAACTGAAGCTTTAAGTTAACTCTTTTTTCAGAGAGAGGTAGTGGGGGACAGCCCCCCGTAAAGTCAGAGGTGTAGGTGAGAGCACAAGTAGTAAAGCAGGCAGGCTCTGGTTTTGGGGGTAGATGCTCGAGAACCTCCAAGGGGCTCCTGAGGCTAGACCCCACCTTTGTGTACGTCAAGCCTCCTTCCTCATGACCTTTGCCACGGGCAGAGCGCTAATTCAAACCGGCTCCCAACAAGAAATCTTCCAGCAAACAAAAGCCCAGGTCCAGATGGCTTCACAGCTGAATTCTACCAAAAATTTAGAGAAGAGCTAACACCTATCCTACTCAAACTCTTTCAGAAAATTGAAGAGGAAGGTAAACTTCCAAACTCATTTTATGAGGTCACCATCACCCTAATACCAAAACCTGACAAAGATGCCACACAAAAAAAGAAAACTATGGACCAATATCACTGATGAACATAGATGCAAAAATCCTTAACAAAATTCTAGCAATCAGAATCCAACAACACATTAAAAAGATCATACACCATGACCAAGTGGGCTTTATCCCAGGGATGCAAGGATTCTTCAATATCTGCAAATCAATCAATGTAATATACCACATTAACAAATTGAAAAATAAAAACCATATGATTATCTCAATAGATGCAGAGAAAAGCCTTTGACAAAGTTCAACATCCATCTATGATAAAAACTCTCAAGAAAGCAAGAATAGAAGGAACATACCTCAACATAATAAAAGCTATATATGACAAACCCACAGCAAACATTATCCTCAATGGTGAAAAATTGAAAGCATTTCCTCTAAAGTCAGGAACAAGACAAGGGTGCCCACTTTCACCATTACTATTCAACATAGTTTTGGAAGTTTTGGCCACAGCAATCAGAGCAGAAAAAGAAATAAAAGGAATCCAAATTGGAAAAGAAGAAGTAAAACTCTCACTGTTTGCAGATGACATGATCCTCTACGTAGAAAACCCTAAAGACTCCACCAGAAAATTACTAGAACTAATCAATGAATATAGTACAGTTGCAGGATATAAAATCAACACACAGAAATCCCTTGCATTCCTGTACACTCAGAAATTAAGGAAACAATTCCATTCACCATTGCAATGAAAAGAATAAAATACTTAGGAATATATATACCTAAAGAAACTAAAGACCTATATATAGAAAACTATAAAACACTGGTGAAAGAAATCAGAGAGGACACTAATAGATGGAGAAATATACCATGTTCATGGATTGGAAAAATCAATATAGTGAAAATGAGTATACTACCCAAAGCAATTTATAGATTCAATGCAATCCCCATCAAGCTGCCAACGGTATTCTTCACAGAGCTAGAACAAAAAATTTCACAATTTGTATGGAAATACAAAAAAACCTCGAATAGCCAAAGCAATCTTGAGAAAGACTGGAACTAGAGGAATCAACCTGCCTGACTTCAGGCTCTACTACAAAGCCACAGTCATCAGGACAGTATGGTACTGGCACAAAGACAGAAATATAGATCAATGGAACAAAATAAAAAGCCCAGAGATAAATCCACGCACCTATGGACACCTTATCTTTGACAAAGGAGGCAAGAATATACAATGGATTAAAGACAATCTCTTTAACAAGTGATGCTGGGAAAACTGGTCAACCACTTGTAAAAGAATGAAACTAGAACACTTTCTAACACCATACACAAAAATAAACTCAAAATGGATTAAAGATCTAAATGTAAGACCAGAGATTAAAACTCCTAGAGGAGAACATAGGCAAAACACTCTCTGTCATACATCACAGCAGGATCCTCTATGACCCACCTCCCAGAATATTTGAAATAAAAGCAAAAATAAACAAATGGGATCTAATTAAACTTAAAAGCTTCTGCACAACAAATTAAATTATAAGCAAGGTGAAAAGACAGCCTTCAGAATGGGAGATAATAATAGCAAATGAAGCAACTGACAAACAACTAATCTCAAAAATATACAAGCAACTCCTAACAGCTCAATTCCAGAAAAATAAATGACCCAATCAAAAAGTGGGCCAAAGAACTAAATAGACATTCCTCCAAAGAAGACATACAGATGGCTAACAAACACATGAAAAGATGCTCAACATCACTGATTATCAGAGAAATACAAATCAAAACCACTATGAGGTACCATTTCACACCAGTCAGAATGGCTGCGATCCAAAAGTCTACAAGCAATCAATGCTGGAGAGGGTGTGGAGAAAAGGGAATGCTCTTACACTGTTGGTGAGAATGAAAACTAGTATAGCCACTATGGAGAACAATGTGGAGATTCCTTTAAAAACTGGAAATAGAACTGCCTTATGACCCAGCAATCCCACTGCTGGGCATACACATGGAGGAAACCAGAACTGAAAGAGACACATGTACCGCAATGTTCATCGCATCACTGTTTATAATAGCCAGGACATGGAAGCAACCTAGATGTCCATCATCAGACGAATGGATAAAGAAAGCTGTGGTACATATACACAATGGAGTATTACTCAGCCATTAAAAAGAATACATTTGAATCAGTTCTAATGAGGTGGATGAAACTGGAGCCTATTATACAGAGTGAAGTAAGCCAGAAAAAAAAACACAAATACAGTATACTAATGCATATATATGGAATTTAGAAAGATGGTAACAATAACCTTGTATACGAGACAGCAAAAGAGACACTGATGTATAGAACAGTCTTTTGGGCTCAGTGGGAGAGGGAGAGGGTGGGATGATTTGGGAGAATGACATTGAAACATGTATAATATCATATATGAAACGAGTCGCCAGTCCAGGTTCAATGCACAATACTGGATGCTTGGGGCTGGTGCGCTGGGACAACTCAGAGGGATGGTATGGGGAGGGAGGAGGGAGGAGGGTTCAGGATGGGGAACACGTGTATACCTGTGGTGGATTCATTTTGATATATGGCAAAACCAAGACAATATTGTAAAGTTAAAAAATTAAATTAAATTAAAAAAATTTATATGGAAAAGGAAAGGACTTAAAATAGCTAAAACAATTTAGAAAAAGAAGACCAGAATTGGAGGACTCATCCTATCTGACCCTGTGACTTATTCTAAAGCTATAATAATCAAGACAATGATGCATTAACATAAAAATAGATCAAGAAACAAGACTTGATCTGTCCAGAAATAGACCCACAGTTACGTGGTCAATTGATTTTCATCAAAGATATCAAGGTAATTCAATGGAAATAAGTTAGTCTTTTCAACAAATAGTGCCGGAACAAATGGAGATCTGTATGAAAATGAAGAAACTTCAACCATTATCTCACACCATATATAAACATGCACTCAAAATAGATCATAGATCTAAAAGTAAGAGCTAAACTGATTAAACTTCTAGAAAAAATACAGAGGATATCTGTGATATTGGCACAGACCAAGATTTCTTAAAGTGTAAAGTATTTGTTGCTCAGTCATGTCTGACTCTTTGCAACCCCATGGACTGTAGCCTGCCAGGCTCCTCTATCCATGGGATTCTCCAGGCAAGAAGAATACTGGAGTGGGTTGGCATTCCCTTCTCCAGGGGACCTTCCTGACCCAGGGATCGAACCCAACCCCTGCAGAATTCCCGCACTGCAGGTAGATTCTTTACTGTTTGAGCTACCCACTGGATACCAAAACACATAAAATAAAAAAATGATAAAAAATGTTTTATGAAGACAAAAAGTTTCTCTTCTTTGGAAGACATAATTTCAGGAAAACAAAAAGGAAAGTTAGAGGCCGGAGAAAAATGTTTACAAAATATCCAACAGTTGCTTTGTATTCAGAGCATGTGTAAAAGCTCTGAAAAAAAAAATGTGAAAATTTATTGCTAAGTTGTGTTTGACTCTTCGTGCCCCAGTGGACTGCAGCCTCCAAGGCTCCTCTGTCCATGGGATTTTCCAGGCAAGAACACTGGAATGGGTTGCCATTTCCTTCTCCAAGGGATCTTTCTGAACAAGCGATCAAACCTGGGTCTCCTGCTTGGCAGGTGGATTCTTTACCACTGAGCCACCAGAGAAGACCCTCAAAAGCTCTACAACTCAATAATAAAAAAAAATCCAATTAAAACATGGGCAAAAGAGTGTAAAATAAACTTCACAAAAGAATATAGTCAATAAGCATTTGTGAATATGTTCAACATCACTAGTCATAAAAGAAAGGCAAATTAAAACCACGATGAGAATGAGAAACAAACCAATCAGAACAGGTAAAGTAATAAAGATCGATAATACCAAGGACTGGCAAAGTCTGTGGAGCTATTAGAAGTCCCATGCATGGTGGGTTAGAATGTTAAATGGGGCAGCCACTTTGGATGACAGTATGTTACTACCTTATAAAGTTAATTTAATGAAGCCAAATATGAAAGAAATTTGAATATATGTAAAGTAAAATTATTCTTCCACTAAGTATTTTCTGTTCTATTATTCTCCATAAAGGTGTTCCTTATGTTGTATTGCTGTTCAGTTGCTCAGTCGTGTCTGACTCTTTGTGACCCCATGAACTGCACATGCCAGGCTTCCCTGTCCTTCACCATCTCCCAGAGTTTGCTCAAACCCATGTCCATTGAGTCAGTGATGCCATCCAACCATCCCATCCTCTGTCACCCTCTTCTCCTCTTGCCCTCAATCTTTCCCAGCATCAGGGATTGTAATGGGCTTATTATTATCATTTTAAATATAAAAATATTAATATTTTAAAAATTCCTCTGTGTTAATCTCTATGTGGTAAATACCAAGAAATACAACCCATACAAACAAAAGCTCTTTGGGATTCTTAATAATTTTTAAGAGTATAAAGGGGTCCTAAACCAAGAAACTCAGAGAACAGTTGGCTAATAAGAGTCACCCAAATGGATACTTGAAGTTCTACATAACTGGGATGTTCTTATCATTCTGCCTTTATCTATTCTTAATAGGAATCTAGTTCTCCCGCTGGGCCATGATCTCTCTCCATACCAGCTGATTGACCTTGAGGTCAGGTTCATGACTTACCTGTTCAGATCAGATCAGTCGCTCAGTCGTGTCCGACTCTTTGCGACCCCATGAACCCCAGCACGCCAGGCCTCCCTGTCCGTCACCAGCTCCCGGAAGTCACTCAGACTCACATCCATCTAGTCAGTGATGCCATCCAGCCATCTCATCCTCTGTCGTCCCCTTCTCCTCCTGCCACCAATCCCTCCCAGCATCAGAGTCTTCTCCAATGAGTCAACTCTTCGCATGAGGTGGCCAAAATACTGGAGTTTCAGCTTTAGCATCATTCCTTCCAAAGAAATCCCAGGGCTGATCTCCTTCAGAATGGACTGGTTGGATCTCCTTGCAGTCCAAGGGACTCTCAAGAGTCTTCTCCAACACCACAGTTCAAAAGCATCAATTCTTCGGCGCTCAGCCTTCTTCACAGTCCAGCTCTCACATCCATACATGACCACAGGAAAGACCATAGCCTTGACTAGGCGAACCTTTGTTGGCAAAGTGATGTCTCTGCTTTTGAATATGCTATCTAGGTTGGTCATAACTTTCCTTCCAAGGAGTAAGCGTCTTTTAATTTCATGGCTGCAGTCACCATCTGCAGTGATTTTGGAGCCCAGAAAAATAAATTCTGACACTGTTTCCACTGTTTCTCCATCTATTTCCCATGTAGTGATGGGACCAGATGCCATGATCTTCGTTTTCTGAATGTTGAGCTTTAAGCCAACCTTTTCACTCTCCACTTTCACTTTCATCAAGAGGCTTTTTAGCCCCTCTTCACTTTCTGCCATAAGAGTGGTGTCATCTGCATATCTGAGGTTATTGATATTTCTCCCAGCAATCTTGATTTCAGCTTGTGTTTCTTCCAGTCCAGCATTTCTCATGATGTACTCTGCATATAAGTTAAATAAACCTGGTGACAATATACAGCCTTGACGTACTCCTTTTCCTATTTGGAACCAGTCTGTTGTTCCATGACCAGTTCTAACTGTTGCTTCCTGTCCTGCATACAGATTTCTCAAGAAAATCTGAGAAATTTCTCAAGAAAATCAGAGATACCAAAGGAACATTTCATGCAAAGATGGGCTCGATAAAGGACAGAAATGGTATGGACCTAACAGAAGCAGAAGATATTAAGAAGAGATGGCAAGAATACACAGAAGAACTGTACAAAAAAGAGCTTCACGACCCAGATAATCATGATGGTGTGATCACCGACCTAGAGCCAGACATCCTGGAATGTGAAGTCAAGTGGGCCTTAGAAAGCATGACGACGAACAAAGCTAGTGGAGGTGATGGAATTCCAGTGGAGCTATTCCAAATCCTGAAAGATGATGCTGTGAAAGTGCTGCACTCAATATGCCAGCAAATTTGGAAAACTCAGCAGTGGCCACAAGATTGGAAAAGGTCAGTTTTCATCCCAATCCCAAAGAAAGGCAATGCCAAAGAATGCTCAAACTACCGCACAATTGCACTCATCTCACACGCTAGTAAAGTAATGCTCAAAATTCTCCAAGCCAGGCTTCATCAATATGTGAACTGTGAACTTCCTGATGTTCAAGCTGGTTTTAGAAAAGGCAGAGGAACCAGAGATCAAATTGCCAACATCCGCTGGATCATCGAAAAAGCAAGAGAGTTCCAGAAAAACATCTATTTCTGCTTTATTGACTACGCCAAAGCCTTTGACTGTGTGGATCACAATAAACTGTGGAAAATTCTGAAAGAGATGGGAATACCAGACCACCTGATCTGCCTCTTGAGAAATCTGTATGCAAGACTTACCTGTTCATTCTTTACCTAATCTTAAGTTGCATGACTTGGCAGCTTTTTTTTTTTTTTTTTAATCCTATAGGTCACAGTTTCCTCATCTGCAGAATGGGGATTACAGTGGGATCAATTTCATAGGCTTGTTGTGAGGAATGAGTTTATGCAAAGCCCGTAGATCAGTAACTGGTGATGGTAAGCATTCAGTCCCCGTGAGGTGGTCGTGTAATTGTCTTTGCTACTGTTATCAACCCTGCTTCCCTCCATCTTTGGAAATGACATTTCTTCATGTTGCCTGTACCACCACCACCCCCATCCTTGAGCTCCGGCATCTCAATAAATGAGTGTCACATGGTTTTGCTCTCTTTCTTCTATTTGCTTGAATCTAATTCTCATTTTACTTCCCCAACTGTATCTAAAGCTTCTTTGAACCAAACTCTTTCTCAGGCACAGTTTACTTAACACTGAACTGGGCAAACAATAGATGCTCAACAAATACTTACTGAGTTGTTAGCTTCCAGTTCTGTCTTATTTATCTCTTATTTATCTCTTCATGGGTATGTTGCAAAAATTGTATGTGAAGCAGTTGAACTGCATTTAAAAAATCCACAAACCAAACCAGGCCCTTTTCTTTATGTTCCAATATGTCCTAAGGTCATGATAAGGAATCTTTTTAGAAACCAATTACAGTTAAATGGATGCCCCTATTTATATTTTCTCTTAGAACTCTGAATTCCTCTGGCTCGTTGAATTTTTTATACCTAACAACGCTGTTTTGTGAAATAAGCATTTGGGGAAATATCAAAACTGGCTCCATAGGACTTAGGAAGATGACACTTTCTCTTGATCCCGTTAAATATGTTCTCACTTAAGATTTTGCATTGTCAATTCTCTGCCCATGATATTCTCAGGAGGAAAGGATTAGTCCATTAAAATCCTAACTGAATAAGACCTCACTGGCATTTTGAAAACATTTTTGCAACATTATCAGAACTAATTTAATTGGTACAGAACTTTTTTCAGATACAGTGGTCATTAAATTTTAGCTCCAGTTTTTTCAGCGTTGAGCAAAATAATTTCATCTACACCAAAAACACCATGCTCTAAGGTATCCTGCTGAATTGATCACACCCATTCTATACCTAACAGAAAAATAATATTAATTCCTTTAAGAAACAGAAAAATAATATTAATTCCTTTAAGAAACATTTATTGAGCATCAGCTATGTACCTGGCTCTAGGGACATTCAGTGAGGTTCAATTCCAGTAGCAGGAGACAGAGAAAAAAATGAAAACTGAATAAATGAGATTATTTTAGATAGCGATGAGTCCAAAGCTAGCATTAAATTGGATGACAGGAAAGAGAATGACTTGGGGCTGGGGGGATTCTATTTTGATAGAATGAACAGAAATTACAGATAATGGGGATCTTCTGAAGATCCTGTGGTTAGGACTCAGCGCTTTCACTGCCTAAGGCATAGATTCAATTCCTGCTTGGGGAATTAAGATCTTGCAAGCTGCCAAAAAATATATATATAGATAGATTTTTCAGAGATATTCAAAATAAATGTCTAATGAAAAATCCTGTATGGGACTTATTTCTGTGAAGGGTGATTTTATTGTCTTTTTTTTTTTTTTTTTTGTATTTTCTGTGTTTTCCTAATTTTTTACTTAAAAATGTACCCCTTTCATAGTCAAAGAAAAAATGTATATACAAAATGTTACTGTGATAGCAAAATTGTGTTCACCTTGTGAATAAAGATATAATGAGAATTTCCTGGTGGCCCAGTGGTTAAGACTCAGAGCTTCCACTTCGGGGGGCACGTCAGGCAAGCTCCACACGTCACAAGGGATGGCCGAAAAACAAAGATGCCATAATGATCTTAAATTCTAAAGAGAGACTATTATCTGAGAATTCTCTATATTCACAATGTGGCTGCCTATTCAATAAGTCACTATTCATAAAGCACTTGGATGAAGGTTTAGCCCCTGATTAGTGGTATGTACGTGTTTGCTAAATTAATACACTGATATGTTGAAATGATCTCTAATTCAATTTAAGTGACTTAGCAAAAATGACCAAGTGCAATTCTGTTTTCTAAGCATTATGAAGCATAAAATAATGACATGGTATGAAATTCAAGTCTGAGGGTCTTGTATTTCTTTCTCTGTCTCTCTTTCTTTGAAAGCTATAGCAGCCTTGCCTTCAAGAAGCTTAGAAATACTGAGATAGAAAAACATGCACACAGCTATCGTTCTGTGATACCAAGGTTTTGTATTTACAGCAAAAATTGATTGAACAGTAGGTTCTGGTCAAGGAAGGAAGAGTTGATTTCTTCTTGAAAGCCAAAGTGAAAGTCATTCAGTTGTGTCCAACTCTTTTCGACCCCATGGACTGCACACAGTCCATGGAATTCTCCAGGCCAGAATACTAGAGTGGGTAGCTGTTGCCTTCTCCAGGGGATCTTCCCAACCCAGGGATCAAGCCCAGGTCTCCCACATTACAGGCAGATCCTTTACCAGCTGAGCCACCAGGGAAGCCCTGATTTCTTCTTGCTGCTGCTGCTAAGTCGCTTCAGTTGTGTCTGACTCTGTGCGACCCCAGAGACAGCAGCCCACCAGGCTCCCCTGTCCCTGGGATTCTCCAGGCAAGAACACTGGAGTGGGTTGCCATTTCCTTCTCCAATGCATGAAAGTGAAAAGTGAAAGGGAAGTTGCTCAGTTGTGTCCGACTCCTAGCGACCCCATGGACTGCAGCCTACCAGGCTCCTCCATCCATGGGATTTTCCAGGCAAGACTACTGGAGTGGGGTGCCATTGCCTTCTCCGATTTCTTCTTAGGTTCAATCAAATTCAAAGAGGGAATTTAATCATTTCCACTTTATTATTGAACTTCTTCCTTTCATTGGTTTGAAATCTAAATGCTTATCCTCTCAAAGATGTTTACTGAAATCCATACGCAGGCTTCAAAATGAATTTGTGATTTTTTTTGTGTGGCAAAGTTTGGTTAAGTTATCACAATATCTCCCAAGAGAAGATGCTTTCAACCTAGGTGTGCTGGATCGTATGCAAACGCTAGGTGGACCTTGATGTTTCTGGGAGTGATCATCACACACTCACACTTGCTTCACTTTGTCATGTAAACATAACTCACACAAACTGTGTGCCAGAAAAACACCAGCTAGTGATATTAACAAAATGCATACATTTGGCCCCTTATTCAGTTAAGGTATGGCCCATACGAGAGCCTGGAATTAATGGATTTCCATCCATAGATGCAGAAACCATCTACATCTGTGAGCCAGTTGAAACGGGTTTGTGAGAACAGCCTTCGAACCCCTTGCATCGAGATCTCTGCTATTTAGCCAGAGAAGGAGACTGTTGATAACATAAAAAGGTTTCTTGCCACTCTCACTTCTTGTCAGCCCTTAAGCCCAATAAATGTTGTCTTCTCAAAAGCCCTTCTTGAAGTTACTTTTTTTGGGAGGAAAAAAAATCACAAAAAACTTTAATCTGGCACGTACAGGCACTTTTCACTTTCCACTGCCGCAGTCTTCATATCTCTGCTTATTCAGCACTGCTTCATATACAGCTAAACAGGAAGCCTCCAGAGTATGAATGTGCTTCGTTCTAGAAATGTACCTTTAGGTTGATTATGTGGTTCTGAGAATATAGTTTCTCTTGGGGAAAAAAAAATGTTAGAGTTGATACGTTTCCTGGAAGACCCCAAAGCCAACATTAGCTTACTGTTCCCAAACTATTACTTTTAAAATTACAGCCTAAAAAAAAAAAAAAAGAGAGTGAGTGTGTTTACTTATTTGTGTAAGGATTTTTTTTCAACCCTAGAGGGATCCTCCATCACGTGGACGTGGCTTCGTGGAAGTGACTTTGGTACTGTTTGAATTTTGAACCACTGGAAATGTTATCTAGTCCAAATTTGATAATTAGAAAAAAAAAATGGAAGCCCACTTACAAATGATAATAATTTTATCAGTCTGGACCCTGAGCTCAGGAACACGAAGTGAAATGAGACGAAGAGACTGTCGTCTCCCTTCTGATTCATAGCTGGTCCAAAGCAAAATTTGGGGGAGCAGCGACAACGAAAAGAAAGCTTGGTATCCCCTTTCTTATATCTCTCCTCTGCCTCCTGTTCTACCTGAGCCCTAGTCCCAGGTGTCCTTAGCGCTCCTCTGACCTCGCTCCCTCCCCACAGTGTCACCATCCATTTCAGGAGAGTTTCTCCTGGCCTTCAAAGATCTTCAGTTATTTTACCTCCTTCCCATAGCTTGACACATAGGATTCCCTGGTGGCTCAGTTAGGTAAAGAATCTGCCTGCAATGCAGGAGACCCGGGGTTCAATCCCTGAGTTAGGAAGCTCCTCTGGAGAAGTCAAAGGAAACCCACTCCAGTACTCATGCCTAGAGAATCCTATGGACAGAGGAGCCTGGCAGGCTAGAGTCCATGGGATCAAAAAGAGTTGGACACGACTCAGTGATGAACACTTTCACTTTCACAGTCCGACACACCACATATTTACTCTTACAAGTGCCCTGTGCTAGATTTTGGGAGGAAAGAAACGGTGTCAAGCTATTTTACCGTAGAATGTGAATGACCTAAAATTTAATAACTTTCCGTGAGTCACTTGCAGATTTCAAAGGGATGACTGTGAAAAGAAAATTAAAAATGGCAGTGAAACACTGCAGGTAACATGGGGGGCGTCTCAGCTGGTGGGCTGTTTCTGGCTCCATGCCTCCTCTAGGCTTGGTATTTTCTTCCATTTCTGAACAAACAGCTCTCCTACAAGCTCTGGGTTTTCCCTGATGTCTCTCACGGCAGTGGCTGCAAGACCCAGTGGAGAGGCTTTGGTATAGAGCAGGCTGATGGTAGTGTTTTCCCTCTTTGGGTGGCCTGAGGGGGTCCATCTGGGTGCTGGTCAAGTCAGTGGAGGCCAGTTTAGTCTTAGAGTCAGATCTTGAGCAAAGTTTTCCACCTGAGACATCCAGGGGTGAATCGAGCCAGAGGCTGAGAAGGCCAGAGTCCTTAGAGTGTGCTGAGCTCTAGCTAGGAAAACAGTCAGGGTCAACATTGAAGACTAAGAGAGCTGGAATGGGAAATAAAGTCAAGTGTGAGGCTCCTGGTAGAACTGGAATGGAGAGGGCCACGAGAAAGAGTCATGGGGAACAGCCATAAACCACATTTAATTGTCCATCATCGCCCTTTCTGGCCATCAGCAGGGTGGTTATGGACAAGGTGACTCAAATGGGGTAGGGCTGGTGAAACAATGTGTGCAAACAAGCATTGTTGCTTGGTCTATGGCCATGGCCTTGATTGCTCAATATCTTTTTGTTTTGAGTAAACACTTGGAAAATTGTGGATATGCCTTCAGAATTTTGTCTTAAGATGTCACAAAGTACATCTGTGGTTAGTCCATAACTGTGGTCTCCTGTCTCTTCATACCAAAAGCAACAGTCTTTAGAGTATTTTTAAAAATAGCTTTCTTACCATTAGCCCTAGTGCTAACTATCAGAGAATTCTGACCATCCCCCTGACCTACCAGCAAGGCTGTTTGGCCCCTGTGAGCCTAGCCCCACCCAGGTCTGCTGGTACATTAAGAACATGTGATGTCTAGGCATCCGGAGTAGACGAAATTCTGGATATCCCACATGTACTGTGTTGTAGTCTCCTTCTGTACCAGCATAAGATAACTCTGCCTATCTAGTCCTTCTATGCCAGTTTCTGCTACATTTGTATCCTGGTATCAACAGAATCCTAGTTTCTGTCCCCTCTTATAGGATCTGCCAGCTCCCCTCTCTTAGATCTAGCCCTGGTTTCCAAATGCACGAACACAGTTCGAGGAATAGATTTGTCTATCAAAGACCTAGATTTCTCTGGAGATTGATGACCATGTACTATATGCTAAGTCACTTCAGTTGTGTCCGACTCTTTGTAACCATATGGGCCAAAGCTTACCAGTCTCCTCCATCCATGGAATTCTCCAGGCAAAAACACTGGAGTAGGTAGCCATTTCCTTCTCCAGGGGATCTTCCCAACCCAGGGATCAAATTCCAGTCTCCTCCATTGGCAGGCGGGTTCTTTACTACTAGCATCACCTGGGAAGCCCTACTGATGACCATCAGATCAGTTCAGTCGCTCAGTCGTGTCCGACTCTTTGCGACCCCATGAACCACAGCACGCCAGGCCTCCCTGTCCATCACCAACTCCTGGAGTTCACTCAGACTCATGTCCATCGAGTCAGTGATGCCATCCAGCCATCTCATCCTCTGTCGTCCCCTTCTCCTCTTGCCCCCAATCCCTCCCAGCATCAGAGTCTTTTCCAATGAGTCAACTCTTCCAATGAGGTGGCCAAAGTACTGGAGTTTCAGCTTCAGCATCATTCCTTCCAAAGAAATCCCAGGGCTGATCTCCTTCAGAATGGACTGGTTGGATCTCCTTGCAGTCCAAGGGACTCTCAAGAGTCTTCTCCAACACCACAGTTCAAAAGCATCAATTCTTCGGCGCTCAGCCTTCTTCACAGTCCAGCTCTCACATCCATACATGACCACAGGAAAGACCATAGCCTTGACTAGGCGAACCTTTGTTGGCAAAGTGATGTCTCTGCTTTTGAATATGCTCTCTAGGTTGGTCATAACTTTCCTTCCAAGGAGTAAGCGTCTTTTAATTTCATGGCTGCAGTCACCATCTGCAGTGATTTTGGAGCCCAGAAAAATAAAGTCTGACACTGTTTCCACTGTTTCCCCATCTATTTCCCATGAAGTGATGGGACCAGATGCCATGATCTTCGTTTTCTGAATGTTGAGCTTTAAGCCAACTTTTTCACTCTCCACTTTCACTTTCATCAAGAGGCTTTTTAGTTCCTCTTCACTTTCTGCCATAAGGGTGGTGTCATCTGCATATCTGAGGTTATTGATATTTCTCCCAGCAGTCTTGATTCCAACTTGTGTTTTTTCCAGTCCAGTGTTTCTCATGATGTACTCTGCATAGAAGTTAAATAAGCAGGGTGACAATATACAGCCTTGACTTACTCCTTTTCCTATTTGGAACCAGTCTGTTGTTCCAAGTCCAGTTCTAACTGTTGCTTCCTGACCTGCATACAGATTTCTCAAGAGGCAGATCAGGTGGTCTGGTATTCCCATCTCTTTCAGAATTTTCCACAGTTTATTGTGATCCACACAGTCAAAGGCTTTGGCATAGTCAATAAAGCAGAAGCAGATGTTTTTCTGGAACTCTCTTGCTTTTTCCATGATCCAGCAGATGTTGGCAATTTGATCTCTTGTTCCTCTGCCTTTTCTAAAACCAGCTTGAACATCAGGAAGTTCACGGTTCACACATTATTGAAGCCTGGCTTGGAGAATTGTGAGCATTACTTTACTAGCATGTGGGATGAGTGCAATTGTGCGGTAGTTTGAGCATTCTTTGGCATTGCCTTTCTTTGGGATTGGGATGAAAACTGACCTTTTCCAGTGCTGTGGCCACTGATGACCATATCCACCCAGAATTCTCAGCACTACATTTTAATCCACTATCTGGACTGGCTATTATAAATATATCCTCAACATCCCATATTTGGGATAACTAACTTGAACTTCTGCCCAGTCCTGACCTTTTCTTGACTGCTTCTCTTACCCAGCTCCTCCACCACACTTAAGGATTGCATTAGTTTCCTTGGCTCTTACTGTATTGGTTCCAGCTCAGGAGTGGACCAGGTCATGGCTCCAAGCATGCCCTGGATGAGGGCCTTTTATCACATTGGAGAGCTTGCTTCTGCCACAGAGCTCCTGCCTAAACTTTTCTGCAGTCATAAAATGGCTACATCTCAGAGTCCATTTGCTGATAGTAACAATACCCTCCAACACTTAAGAGTTTGTCATACCCTGTCTAAATTGATAGGCATTAAGCCCTATGAAATAGGTAGGTCCAATATTATCTCAGTGTACAGATTAGGCAGCTTAAGCTTCTGATTTAGTTGCTTTTGTAAACGCATCCAAAAAAAAAGTACTTGGCTGAGAAAGCACAAGTAAATGACCCAGTTAAGAGCTACCAAGTCTGGGCACACTTTTCACTAACTCATGCTGCCAACCCTGGTAATGTAGGGCCACATGAGAAAGTCCAGTATTATTCCTAACTGGCTTATAACCTTGATCAAAAAGCTGATATTCACTGATTCGGTAAATATTTCTTGAGTGCCCACCATGTGCCAGGCACTCTTCTGGAGGGTTAGTGAACATTAGTTGACAAAAGGGACAAAACCCCTGGTGTTAATGGCACTTTGCACTTGGTGGTCTGTTCCTTAGGAGTTCAGTTCTTCCTTAGCTGGTTCAGATCTGACTCTGCCCCTAGCTTCAGCTCTCAGATGGAGAGAATTATACTGGTGTTGCTAGGCTTTACATCTGTGATTCTGTGACTCCCCTTGAGGAGCCCTTTCAGTTAGGAGCTGACAGTCTGCTTGTGAGTCCCTGACTTCTTCCCAATAGCAAATCTGGGCAACACTATTGAAAATCCTCTTAGAGAAGAAGCAAGAAATAAAATAACATGATTCGTCCTTAGTGCAGCTGTTGAAACGCCTGGTGATGCAACAGCTGGGGCAGCTCTTAATGACAATCTTTCAAGTGAGGCTGAATGATGACATGGAACCAAAAAGCAGCTCTGTGATGTTGCTTGATTTTCAGTTGGTTTTACGAAAACTATTTCACCGGGGAAAATCATTTTAGAGGAAAAACATAAAACCTATAGCTAGGCTAAAAATATGGCATTTCTGTGGTGTATGTTGAGCTTCAGCAAAGAAAATAATACAGAGTTGATTCGATTCACAAAATAAGCATTAAAGATCTGTTATATACTATAATTATCTCGGAATTTTTTTATATGATGGGAACATGAAAACCCAGCTCTTCGCTGTCAGAAATGTTTTCTTTCATTCCATTTTTTTTTTCTAATCTTCCTTAAAATATTGGTGTGAATTAAACTCACCAAGGAGGAAACCAGCAAACATCTTTCATAATACAGTTATGAAAATAAGAGCAGAGCTGTTATTACTCCCATCTGGGACACCAGATGTTTGCAGGCTGGTGTGCGACTTGAAGCACATTTCTGACCCCTAAACCAAGACCTGGTTAAATGTGTTTAAAGTGTCCTCTTTCCTGCTCCAAACAAGTAAATGCAAGTGAGCGATAGCAAAACAGAAGTAATAGTATTGATAATCTGCTAAGAATTCATGAGAAATCACTGGTAAAGTAAAGTGACTTAAGGAGAATCTGATTGTATACAGTATTGATAATATAGAACAAGGGTGACGAGTTCATGCCATGAGAGCATCCTATCAGGCTACTGCCAAGAGCAGGAAGTCCAGTACAGGAAGTGTCCTCGAAACTTTAATCTTGAAATGTCAGAAGTAATATACATTTTCTTTCTCCATATATCTAGAGGGTCAAGAGTAGACACACATATAACAAAACTGAAAATATATAATTAGTTTTCTTTTACTCTCTAATCACTTGTATTTTTTCTTTGTCATTTGTTGAAGGCCAAATGGTCCACCCATTTATCATTTCAGCCCTGAAGTCTCAAGAAAATGCCCTCATCTGAGATGGGTTCGGTTGCTCATCATTTTGTCCACCCACAATCATTGGAGAGTGGGGCTCCATTTGAAGTCTGTAATGAAAGAGGAAAGGGAAATGGGAGAGCACTGACTTTCTGCTATCAACCAATGGATTTCTAGAAGTTTCTTCTAAGTACAAAACATTTGAGAAATACTCTTGACAATATATATGTAATGTGATAGGTTTATAAGATGGTTAGTTCTTCAAAGTTCAAAAAAACATACAGTGACTGTCTTGGCCCAGGATGGCATGAAACAGTTCTGACAATTTGATGACTAGGATATGAGGAAAGAGTTTCTGTGCAGTAAGATCATGTGTCTACTTAACTCTGTTGACAGTAAAATACGGATTTCAGATTATTCTATGGCTTGGAAATATACTTTGTTGAAACCATGGTTTTATGTCTTTCTTTTATAACACCAAATAAGATTACAGTACGATTTGCACAGCAAATACTTCAAGAAATTTTTTAAATAATTGAACTTTTAAGAAACAAATTAGAAGAGAATTTGCATCATATCAGGGCTAATGAGTTTTTTAATGTTTGTATTTATAACCAAGTACCTGCAATATGGGAGACCTGAGTTCGACTGCTGGGTCAGGAAGATCCCCTGGAGAAGGAAATGGCAACCCACTCCAGTATTCTTGCCCGGAGAATCCCATGAACGGAGGAGCCTGGCGGGCTAAGTCCACGGGGTCGCAGAGAGTCGGACACGAGTGAGCGACTTCACTTCACTAGTGCACTTCCCCTTCTTAGTTTAGTGATAGAGCCTAAATAGAATTTTTTGATGCAAGTAATTTTTATATATTAGATTTTTATATTCTATATAGGTTGTTATATGATTAATTTTATAAGACAGATTATTTATCTGCAGTTGTAAAGAGTCATCCCTTAATGTACCTATTTTGGAAGTTTGGACTTCTGTGTATCATTTTTCCCTAGAATGACCTCAATGTATCACATAGCTTCAATTTTCTACTCCCTGTGCTTCATAATCCATAGTTAACCAGGAATGAGGGGAAAAGAAAAAGATCTTTTTTCTCATCTAACTGTGTAGAGAAAAACTGCAGATGGCTCTAATACAAAGCCTTTATAATAAAGTTTTATTAAAAGCCAATGTTTATTATAACTTTAAAAGACTAAATAATTCTTCTAAAACTCAAAAAAGTTTTTCATCTTGCATAAATAAGATTTTGTATAAAATCTTCATATAATGTTTATGCAATGGCGAGACAACTCTCTACCTCAGTTTCCTCACTGGCAAAATAAAAAGCTTAAAATGTTGAGCTATTTGATTATAAACTACTTCTAGCAGGTAAGAAAAGTGGTACAAATAAAGTTTGTGTGTGTGCACTTTACAGTGAGCTTTGGGTCTCAGAATCAAAATCTTCTCTTCCTTGTAAGATTATTTTGTATAAGGACATGATGTACAAAACACTAATCAGCATTTACTTATTCATAATTCATTCAAGGAAGCTCATTATTATGGTCTTTCACAGTCTCTGCCTAACATACTTTATTTTCATCTTGCATTTAAGACAGAGAGGCCTGTTCCTCACATCCCTTGTGGATACAGCCAGGAATGAGGGTATGATATCCACGTGCTCAACTACAAAATCTGAAACACATTCAGTGGGCTGACCTCAACAGATGTTTTGGTGAGAGCTTCTAAGTGGAGCCAAAGCAGGGTGGAAAATTAGGTCACACTGCTAGGAAAGAAGTAAAGACAAGACTCTTGCCAGAGAGTCAGGGTAGAGAGCAAGAAAAAGACCATGGGTTTATTGCTTGGCTGCGGAGTCTAGTTCTTTCTCTGGGCAGTAGGGAACAAGGTTCCTTCTGGCTTTATCCTGGAGAAAACAGCTGACCCTTGGCATACTATGCAGGGGAATTGTTTGATCTTTCTGGAACTATAAGATGTTTCAGGGTCATTTTGTAGAATTGATCATTTCTCTCAGGCATGCTTGCTCTTTTCATAAGAGTAAAACCAATATCCGGGCACTAGGCTAACAGATTGCTACTGGGGAGTCATTGCTTCTAGCACATCTCAGCTGTCAGAGTTAAAATATACATGTGTGTGTGTGTGTGTGTGTGTGTGTGTATACATCAGTGAAAGTCATTCAGTCATGTCAGACTTTTTGTGACCCCATGGACTGTACAGTCCATGGAATTCTCTAGGCCAGAATACTGGAGTGGGTAGCCATTCCCTTCTCGAGGGGATCTTCCCAATCCAGGGATCAAACCCAGGTCTCCTGCACTGCAGATGGATTCTTTACCAGCTGAGCCACCAGGGAAGCTCATATTAAGTGTATATACATATACCTATAAATATTTCTGTATGTACATACTGCATCTTCTTTATCCAGTCATCTGTTGATGGACACTTAGGTTGCTTCCATGTCTTGGCTACTATATATAGTGCTACTATAAACATTGGGGAGAGTGTACCTTTTCAAATTGGAATTTTCATCTTTTCTGGATATAAGTTCAGGAGTGGGATTACTAGCTCATACGTCAGGCAACTCATATTTTTAATTTTTTAAGGAATTTCCAAAATGACAACCCACTCCAGTGTTCTTGCCTGGAGAATCCCAGGGATGGAGGAACCTGGTGGGCTGCCATCTATGGAGTCGCACAGAGTCGGACACGACTGACGTGACTTAGCAGCAGCAGCATACTGTTCTCATAGTCGCTGAACCAATTTACATTTCCACCAAGGCAATAGGAGGGCTCCCTTTTCTCTACATCCTCTCCAGCATTTATTAGTTGTAGACCTTTTAATAATGGTCATTCTGACTGGTGTGAGGTGATACCTCATTGCAGTTTTGATTTTCATTTCTTTAATAATTAGCAACGTTGAGCATCTTTTTATGTTTCTGTTGGCCATCTGTAAGTCTTTTTTTGGAGAGATGTCTATTTAGGTCTTCTGCCCATTTTTGATGCACAAAAATTAACTCAAAATGAATCACTAACCTAAATAGAAGAACTAACTAAATCCATAAAGTCGTAGAAAAAACATAGGGGTCAGTTATCGTGACCTTGAATTTGGCAATAGATTCTTACATATGACCTAAAAGCACAAATAACAAAAGAAAAAAATAGCTAAACTGGACTTCATCAAAATTTAAAAAATTTGTGCATCAAAAGATACTATCAAAAAAATAAAGACAAACTACAGAATAGGAGAAAGCACACGCAAATCACTTACAAGGTTTAGTATCTAGAATATATAAAGAATTGAAAGTCAACAACGACAGAAAACAGACAAACTAAAGGGAACAATCCAATTTTAAGAATAAGCAAGGGACTTGATTAGACATTTCTCCAAACAAAATATATAAATGCCCAAAAAGCACTGAAAAGATACTTACTTATTAGTCACTGGGCAAATGTAAATCAAACCACGAGATACTGCTTCACACCTACTACAATGGTTATAATTTTTCAAAAGAAGTAAGAAAGAAAACAGCAAGTGTGGGCAAGAGGTAGAGATGTTGGAACCCGTGTGCGTTACTTGCGCTCCGTTGCTCAGTTGCTTCTGGCTCCTTGTAACTCCATGGACTGTAGCCAGCTAGACTTCCAGACTTCTCTGTCCATGGGATTTCCTGGGCAAGAATACTGGAGTGGTTGCCACTTCCTAATCCAGGGGATCTTCCTGACCCAGGGATTGAACCTGTGTCTTTTGTCTCCTGCATTGGCAGGCAGATTCTTTAACACTAGAGCCACCTGGAAAACCCATACATTACTTGAGACGAATGTAAAATGGTCCAGCCACAGAAAACAGTTTGGTAGTTCCTCAAAAAACTAAACACGAAATTACTATCTGACCCAGCAATTTCGCTCCTAGGTATATATCCAAAAGAATTGAAAACAGGGACTCAGACAGATACTTGTGTGCCAGTATTCATTGCAGCACAAAGCTAAAAGATGAAAACAATCCAAGTGCCCATCAATAGATGAATGAATTTTAAAATGTGGCATATACATACAATGGAACATTCTTTAGGCATAAAATAAAGGCAGTTATGATAAAATGTTCAACATGGATGAATCCTGAAAACATGCTGAGTAAAATAGATCAGATCAGATCAGATCAGTCGCTCAGTCGTGTCCGACTCTTTGTGACCCCATGAACTGCAGCACACCAGGCCTCCCTGTCCATCACCAACTCCCGGAGGTCACTCAGACTCACATCCATCCAGTCAGTGATGCCATCCAGCCATCTCATCCTCTGTCGTCCCCTTCTCCTCCTGCCCCCAATCCCTCCCAGCATCAGAGTCTTCTCCAATGAGTCAACTCTTCGCATGAGGTGGCCAAAATACTGGAGTTTCAGCTTTAGCATCATTCCTTCCAAAGAAATCCCAGGGCTGATCTCCTTCAGAATGGACTGGTTGGATCTCCTTGCAGTCCAAGGGACTCTCAAGAGTCTTCTCCAACACCACAGTTCAAGGACAAATATTATCAAATATTAATATATGATCCAACTTTTGTGAAATACCTAGAATGGGTAAATTTATAGAGATGGAAAGTGGATAAGAAAAGAGGGGGAAGGTGGAAAGAGGAATTATTGCTTGATGAGTACAAGCAATAATTCTGTTTGGGAGGATGAAAAAAGCTTTGGAAAAAGATAGTGGTTATGGTAGCTATGGTATAATAAATACCTGGTCTTTGTCCCTATTCTGGTCATAAAGCAGATAAAACCCTTGTACTCTCCTGAGTGATAGGAAAGCCTTGTGTTTGTCATAAAAAGCCCCTTTCCATCACACCTGAGTTTATGCTAATTGACTTAGGGTGGGGCTCCTAGATGTTTCAGGATGTAGACTGGTCCCCAGAAAGACTGAGCTAAGATCAGAGGGCTGGAACTTTCAACCCCACTTCTCACCCTTCCTCCTGTATCTCTGGGCAGGGAGGAGTAGCTGGAGACTGAGCTTTATAAAAACTCTTGAATGAAGAGATTCAGAGAACTTGTAAGTGTGAATACATTGAAGAAGGATGGTTGTACAGCAATATGAATGTAATTAAATACACTGAGTGGTATACTTCAAATAGTTTAAATGACAGATTTTATGTTACATGTGTTTTACCATATTAAAAAAAAAGCAAAGAATTAAAAAAAATACTAAAGATTAGAGAGGTTGGCGAGCTTGTAATTCAGTAACTGGTAGAGATTGGATTTGAACCCAGATCCATCTGAATTCTGGGTCTTTATGTTCTTAGATACATAGCAATTGGATTAAACTGTGTACAGCCATCTTTCACTTAGAATTTTTGAGCTATTAGTAATAGAAGAAAGGTAGTCTTTAGAGACCATCAGCCTCAAGGGATGGGCAGGTTTGAAGAAAGAGTGAGTGCCAGGTGATCAGCTAGAAGGCTAGTGTTGTAGTACAGTAGAGAGAGAACTAGAGTCTGGACCAGGGATGTGGTTATGAGAGTGGAGAGGAAACAAAGCTGAAGGGAAGAAATGACGATATATACCTGATGACGCCTGGAAAGAGACAATGAAGGACTCACAAAGTCAACCTTGGGAAGAGGAGAGTGGTGGGCAGCTGCTGACAGAAATAAGATATTTGAAGAAGACCCCTCATTTTCAGTATACTCAGGAATGTGTTCTCATCTCCCAAGCACATGAACCCTGGAGTCCCCAGCAAAATTGAGCTTGTTAATGTGGGTAAGAGAGAACTAACTGCTGGGAACACAGACCCCTCTATGGACTATCTGCCTTCCATGGAGTCAGGATTAAGTTAACATATACACAACAGGGACCTATGAAGACAAGACAAACTTAAGATACAAAATATATATTTTGTCTATCTTCTACCTAAGCTAATCCAGTGATAATTAACACCTAGTTTTATTGTGTTATCTCTTTAAACACAAAGGTCAAAGTTCTACCCGCCTTTCAGCTAAACGGCCAGGTTTTGTTGTTGCTTTTACATATGAACAACATGCTCGAGTGTGTGCTCATTCGCTTGTGTCCAACTCTTTGCAACTCTATGGACTGTAGCCCATCAGGCTCCTTTGTCCATGGAATTCCCAGGCAAGAATACTGGAGTGGGTTGCCATGGTCTCCTCTAGGGGATGTTCCATACCCAAGGATCAAACCCACATCTCCTGCATTGCAGGCAGATTCTTTACCCAGTGAGCCACCTGGGAAGCCCATGGACAACAACATAAATATACCTAAATGCCCATCAGGATATGTGGTTGCTGCTGCTGCTAAGTCGCTTCAGTCGTGTCTGACTCTGTGCAACCCCATAGGCAGCAGCCCACTAGGCTCTGCCGTCCCTGGGATTCTCCAGGCAAGAACACTGGAGTGGGTTGCCATTTCCTTCTCCATTGCGTGAAAGTGAAAAGTGAAAGTGAAGTCGCTCAGTCGCTTCTGACTCGTAGCGACCCCATGGACTGCAGCCTACCAGGCTCCTCCATCCATGGGGTTTTCTAGGCAAGAGTACTGGAGTGGCTTGCCATTACCTTCTCTGGGATATGTGATTAGCAATGGAGAAAGAAGCAATGCAAAGCCAGGCCAAGGAGGGGCTGTGGCAGGAATGGAGTGAAAGAAGGGATGTGGGGGAGTGTTAAATTCCCTCCTCTTCCTTCCTTGTGCGCCTCTGTTCTCCAGCTTTGCATGCTCCTCTGCACATCTACTCTTTGCAACCCCATGGACTATACAGTCCATGGAATTCTCCAGGCCAGAATACTGGAGTGGGTAGCCTTTCCCTTCTCCAGGGGATGTTCCCAACCCAGGGATGGAACCCAGGTCTCCTGCATTGCAGGCAGATTCCTTACCAGCTGAGCCAATGGCACCCCATTCCAGTATTCTTGCCTGGAAAATCCCATGGACGGAGGAGCCTGCTGGGCTACAGTCCATGGGGTCGTGAAGAGTCAGACACGACTGAGTGACTTCACTTTCCCTTTTCACTTTCATGTATTGGAGAAGGAAATGTCAACCCACTCCAGTGTTCTTGCCTGGAGAATCCCAGGGACAGGGGAGCCTGGTGGGCTGCTGTCTATGGGGTCGCACAGAGTTGGACACAACTGACGTGACTTAGCAGCAGCAGCTGCACATCTACGGCTAGAAGAAGCGCCCGTCTTCTTCCATAACTGCTGCAGCTGATGTTAAGTTGACAAATTATCTTTTGCAGCCCTTGGAGACCCAGCAGAGCTATAGAGACACAAAGACTACTGATACTTATGCTGTAGTACTCTGTTCTCACATTCTCCCTCAAGAGACCTAAGTGATAGAGTTTTAGAGAACCTGCCAGATATTTATATTCTAACAAGCCAAAGAGGAAAAAACAAAAAACAAAACTCAAAGCAAATCTATTAATTCAAGGAGAATTTTACATATTTATGTGCTCGATTGCCATCTCTTAGGACTCTCCAGGCTTTTCACAGGAAGGAGTATATTGAAGCTGAAAGAAACTATTCCTAAAAATACAGCACAGAAGAGGTTTCTGATCAATTCATTGTGTTTTTATGCAGCAAAATGACAACTGACATGCAAATAGATAGACTATTGGTCTATCACACAGAGTGTGGGTTACAAAAATGAATCAGAGTCTAAATGTTAATAACACTTAGGAAAGCAGCTAGAAATGTGATGATTGTATTTGATCTCACAGACTTGAAGCACCCTGAGAACAGTGACTGCATCAACTACATTCACTGCTGGGGCCCATGTGAGCACAGAGAAGGGCTCAACGTGTATTCACTGAATAGAGAGATGGTGGTACCACTAGTTGATCTGAGTGATGTCATATAGTCTTTCTAATTGTATTGTCGGTAAAGGATGCTCTCCATGGTGACATCAGAGTAATATACAAGGATTTTAGCACGTTGGCTTCCCTGGTAGCTCAGCTGGTAGAGAATCCGCCTGCAATGCAGAAGACCCTGGTTCGATTCCTGACTCAGGAAGGGATAGGCTGGAGAAAGGATAGGCTACCCACTCCAGTTTTCTTGCCTGGAGAATCCCCATGGTCTCAGAGTCGGACACAACTAAGCGACTAAGCAATTAACGCATTGATGAAGAAAAAATGTTGCTTTGGTGCAGAGGTATTGCATCTATGAATTTAAATCTAAAGTGAACTTGTAGACATTTTGAGGTTGCTTCTTAAGTTTGAGGTTGAGGTCAGTTAGCTACTCATTTAACTGGGAGTGGAAAGAAATTGGAACTTACAACTCTCAGCTGTTTCCCAAGGTGGCCACCTCTGCCACCTCCTCCTCCTTCACTTTTGGGGGGAATCTGTTTTCTTGTACCTACTCAATCTAACCTGCAGGAGAATGCCAATACTCTTAGGTCTCTTGGCCTAGATGTGGCTAGATCTCTTCTATTCTTGGTTTGCGTGAAGGAATAGTTCAAAGCTATCCTCACATACTCCATCTCAGAACATGTATCCTGTATTCATCCCTTATCTGTGATCACAGATAGCTCAGGTACACTGTCACACAGAGAGATGCATCTCAAACCATCATGTGTATAGGCGTCTCTGGGGAACATATTAAAAAATGCAGATTCTCCCTCAGGGAGCTTGGAGTGGAGGCTCCACGTGAGGCTGATGCTGCTGGTCCATGGACCACATGTAGAGTAACAGACTCAATTGTATGTAACTCAGTGCTTGTATCTCTACAGGACGTGCGTGCATGAGTGCTGTATTGCTTCCGTCGTGTTCAATTCTGCAACGCCAAGGACTGTAGCCCGTCAGGCTCCTAGGACCATAGGATTCTCCAGGCAAGAATACTGGAGTGGGTTGCCATGCCCTTCTCCAGGGGATCTTTCCGACTCAGGGATCGAACCCATGTCTCTTAGTCTCCTGCTTTGGCAGGTGGGTGCTTTACCACTAGCGCCACATGGGAAGTCCTCAGGTATATATACAAGATGTATAAAATGCTAAGTAAAAGTACTTGGTCTTTTAGCCTGAAACAGTTTTGAGTCAGTAACTCTGAACTTCTGATGGAATTCTCAGTTCCTTCCAGAATTTTCTTCCAAATCTTAGCTCCAGAAGTGGGCCCCCAAACCACCCTCCTTGCCCTGGACTCTGCAGCTCCTTCGCCTGGAGTGATGATAATGACTGCTATTCTTCAACATGTGAAGAATTCTTCCTATCTAACTCCACAAATTCTTTTGACTTGGATTTTCCTGCATAAATTTTGCCACTATCTCCTAGAACCTAGATCCTGCCAGCCTCTACTGTTTAAGCCTCTGGAAGCCAGACCCTTGTCATTGATCTGTTTCATTTTCCTGAGTTATTTCATAAACTCCTTGTTCAGTTCCATGCTTCATTTATGGTGACAATTTTGGACCTAGAATTAATCATGCTACTGGTCACGTGAACTGGCTCCATTGCCATTGCCTTGATCAAAATCACCAGAATGCTTCACTAGAATGTTGAATGTCTTAACTCACAAGCCTATATGTCTTTTGCCTTCTTCTAATCTGCAGTTTGACTGATATTTTTGAAATAAGAATCCAATGATCTCTTTGTCTCTCTCCACCCCAAGAAGCAGACTACTCCCTCGTTCTGTGCTGCTGAGTGAGTTTTCCTAATCCATCCTTTGCATGTCTCAGTTTCACAAAGGGGATTTCAGCTCCAACTTCCTCCCTCCCTCAGCCAAAGCCTCATCTTCTCTTAGCCAAAGCCTTGTGTTACCGAGATTAGTAACTCCTAGAAGGGCAACCATGGTGCTCCTCACTGGTCTATCTAGTTTCTTAATCCCTTCCAGCAACTGAGAGTTTCCTGTTGTTATAAGATTTACTCTGCAGTAAACAGAAGATGTTTTATTCTGTGTGCAACATCCCAGGTGTTTTAGCAGGAACATTTTTAGGTTGCCTACTGTTCCATGGGTCAAAACACCTTGCTCTCTGCACTCACCCCACACATCTTCCTGGTTTTCCACTGTTTATTTCCTCATTAAGATTTCTAGGGCTATCCTTTCCACCAGGAAGTCTCTCCTTACTTAAACTTTCAACCACAATGAAAGGTAAATTGTATAAGAAATATTTCCTGATTCCTTGATAAAGTTGGGCTCCTCTCTTAACATATGTTTCTATGGTTCCTTCTATGGTTCCTATGGTACCCTTCTTACATAAATAGTACTTATTCCAATTGTACCTTATAGTCTACATCCCCTTCCAAAAGCTAAGTTCCTTAATAGGAGGGCAGGGGCCATGTTATTAATAGTTTCATTCCACTGTACATGGCTTCCAGTGCAACATGGAAGTAATGATAAGCAGCATACATTGAGCTCTTTCTGTATGCCTCACCACAGCTCCACTGGTATCCCTGTTTTACAAATGAGGAAACTGAGGGATAAAGAGATTAAGTTGTTAAGATCTGAAATCAAATCCAGGCAGTCTGGCTCCAGAACCTTCTGTCTAAATCTCTATTTTGTGAAAGGTTGTTGCTTAGTGAATCTGGGGGGAAATGACCCTTCTTGAGAGCCCAGGAACTCCCATGCTCCCCGCCAGAGCCAACCAAAGACGTCTCCTTTCTTCATTTTTCACCATATGACCCTTCTCCCAGAACCTTCCATGGATGCACTTCCTGGATGAGGAACCCCTTGGGCTGCTGCTTATTTGCATGGCAGGGATTGTTGGCAAGCCTGGTCACATCACTTGTCTGCCTCTTTTCCCATGATCTTGATGAGAACTCACTCAAGTGATGCTTGGCAGAGATCTTTCAGAACTCTGCAGCTACCAGAGGAAGCAGATTCTGATTCAGTATCTGAAGCCTTAGAGTCTGCATTTCTAACCACTTCCCAAGTGATGCTGATGTTGCTGGCCTGCAGACAGCTTTGTAAGGGTCAGAAGCAAGGTCAGCATAATCTACTCTCCAAGCTTTCATTTCCTACCTTGTTTTTGCAGCTGATACTATCTACTTTGTAATATTCATATGAATAAAAGAATGTGTGTGAAGTACTTGGTACTGTGGTTGGAACATGTTAGGTGTTCAACTAATACTTTTGTTCCTTTTCCTATTTTAGTTTTCTAAATATTAGTTGATATTAAATCTGTAAAGATCGTATCATTTAATACAATATTTCTACTGAAAAATTAAAACATATGCACACAACTCTTGAACCATTTTTAGAAAAGGAATCCAATCAAGGCATTGAAAATATTCATCTAACATTATGTAGCATAAAAAACAGTCATCTTCACCTCTTTGAAACTTAAATTCACTCTATAACTACCTAACCTCCGGATATTCTCTGCCTGACTATTAAAAGCTGATGATGAATCACACTAAGAAGAAACTCTTATAGCTTCTGGGTTCTCACCATTTGCACCATTACTGCAAATCCATAAATTGCCCAGAACTGTAGCTTTGAAGGTTGTTAGCTCTCAAGATTTCTATTATGAATTGGCACTTAATCTTTGATCCTGACATATCTTTTAGGCTTCCTATTTAATTATTTACTAAATACACATTTAAAAGCCCTAGAAACCAGACTTCTCCATGGCGGCTGTCCACCATGCTCACCTCCCCACCTGTGTGTTTGACCTCTAGGCTGCCCAGAATGCTGAGCTGCACCCCACATGCCCATGTTCCAAGGGACTCTGCTAATGGATTGATCAAGGAACTTCTCTTGGTCTGGAACTCAGTAACTGACATTCTGACTGACACCAAGCATGAAAATCACATTACCCTGGTTGTAAAAAAAACCTTCACTGGCTACCTGTAAAGTACAGGATTATGTGTAAAGTCCTAGTTATTAACTTACAAGTCCTTAAACTGACTTGGTTTTGAATACCTCAGAGACATCCTGCAACCATACATTCCCAGTCATTTTCTTTGGTCTCAGTCAATTGGATTAGTTCTTTTTGGCTGAAGACATTGAGCTACAGGGCATTTTTAATGTTTGCTCTCTACTTATGGAATTTATTAACCATGGAGGTCAGGCTGTCTTACTCTCTGTCAAGCTTTCAGTCCAAATTTGAGAGGCACCTTTTCCAGATTGCTGATTTGGCTAAATAAGCCATAAATCGATCCACTGTTGTTTAGTTTTTAAATCACTGTTCTTCTTTGGTATTTTTATGTATCTGCTCCAAGAGTTTGTTTGGCATGTTACATTTAAATTTTATATTATTCCACTTAATATCTTTTTTTTTTCACATCCTGACTTGAAACACTGTCAAAGTGAATTTACTAATTAAATGCTTTGCATGACATATTACCTTTCCCCATCTGCTTCAGAAGCATGTCACAAGGACAATGAGATGTGAAAGTACTACTTGGATTGTGAAATATCAGGTCTTATATTCAATTATGTACATATATTTCACCTTATTTTGATTCCTAATCAATCACTCCAACTGTGAGGGTGCTCAGAAATTAATTGCTGAATGGACTTATATATGCTAGACACACAGGGGGACCAAAGTATAGGTCATGGGTTTCTTTAGCAAATTTTAGTCTAGCATCTTTCAATCAGTATAAATATGTCTGAAGTTAACTAACAATAAAATATTTAAATATCAGGTGACAACAGAGAAAAACATGACTCAAGTCACTACACAATTAAGAGCCAAATATCGGGTTGGCCAAAAAGGTGGTTCGGAGTTTTCTGTACCATCTTAGGGAAAAACTTGAATGAACTTTTTGGCCAATACAATATACTCTGCATATAGTCCCAGCTCCATAATTTCTGAGCAGAGTGCCACTCCTGAGGCTGGAGCAGTGGAGGGAAACCTGACTGAGATGTTGGATTTACGGTGGATCCTGGTATGTGTGAGGGAATAGGGTAAGCAAAGAAGAGGCGAGGAGGCTGTAGGGTTGAAACAAAGAGGGAAGGAAAGCAGGAAGAAAACCCAATGACGTTTTCCTTTCAAGTAGGAGGAAGGGTTTTTAATTTGACTGATTTGGCTGGAAGATGATTCAGAAAAAATATATAATAGATAGTGTTTTCTATTATAGGAGTTTCTTTTCCTGAGGAGATAAGTTTTTTTCTTAGAGTGTCAAGACCATCAGCTGGGATCAGAGAGATGGAGGAGACCACAATGGGGAGATCAGTAGAGTTCTCCAGAGAAAGGCAATGAAAGGTTCTGTTGGTGATGGTGTTCTACTTCCTGTTTTGTTTATTTGTTTGAGGACTGGGGCGGTGGGGTTGGGGGAGGGCAGGTTCTGAGATCTAATGCTAGAACTTGATTACTTATTTGAGAATCGCTACTCCAAACAGTTTAAACTATGAAATCTCCACCAAAGCTCTCACAAAGTCTATAGATCCTGCGTGGAAAGAACCATATTCTCAAGATATCATAAGAAATCAGAGTCAATTCAATTCAATCCAATCCAGCTCAGTTCTATTCAACAAGTAGTTACCAGGGCCTTCGTGCTTCTGGTGTCATCGATGTTGCTGCTGTGATGAGCCAAAGAGGGAGCAGAGTGTAGACTGAGGTTGTGAAGATAAACCTTACTCAGGGGAAACATTTACCCATCAGACGAAACAGAGGCCAGGTAAATATCAAGATCAATATCAAATATGGTTGCTCTGTGCTCCCAGATTTCAGAGAAAGACCGAAGAGGAAGAGAGAAGATTTGTTTGTGGGGAGAAAGTCCTGGAGCTGACTCTGAGGAACGGATGCCTCGCTACTTAAAGTAGGGTCCATGAACCAGCCGCACCAGCATCATTTGAAAGCATCATAAAAATGCAGAATCTCAGGCCCCATCTCAGAGACATTGAATCAAAATCTGGATTTTAAAAAGACCTCAGGTGATTTATACTTTCATCTCCGAAAGGACTGTGCTAGAAGATGCCAACTCAACTGCAAGAATGAAAACATCAGATAGACACACCTGGGAAAAGGAACGGGCCTGCAGGGGGTGCCCCACTTAGCTGAGTACTCCCCAGATCCCCCCTCCTGGCAGATCGCCTACACTCTAATGGATCTTGCATGAGCATCCAAAGACAGGATTGGCCTCATGTGTAAGGAAAGAGTCACTTAATAGCCAACCCTGTTGAAATATACTCCTGAGCTCTGACAGAAATGTTGAAATATTCGGATGGTGGGCACAGGCTTGGGAATAGGCAAGGACTGAAATGCCCTCTCTAGCATGTCTGGTCTTACACGTAAGTGCCTGCAGGCATTGATTTGAGCCATTACCTTCAATGGTTGAAAAAATTATACACATGCCAAAAAAAAGAAACACCCCCAAAACCTAGCTTCCTGTTTCTGTCGTATAAGTTCATGCTTGTCTGGTTTGAATTAGTTAGAGTGCTTCATTATGGAGCAAGGAGAGAAGAGACATTTTAATGGAATTGGCAAACCCAAGCCACAATGCCCAACAGAATAGGGCTGGAAGTAAACAGTTAAGCCCTGGCTTCTTATATATGAAAAGGGTTTCTCATGCCTAGGATTAATGGAGTGCTTAAGCAGCTATAGGGACCCTTTTATAATTATTACAGTCTTTCCTTTCCTTCCTTCCTTCCTTCCCTTCCTCTTTCCTTCCTTCCTTCCTTCTATAAGGTTTTAAAAATAATGTAGTTTCCATGCAAATCAAAACCAGCTGAAAGCTTGCCAAGACCAAGATGTAATTGAAGATGGCATTTAAGCCTTTGTGTCTCCTCTGTCTCCAGAGATATCATCATAAAATAAAAGACTTCATCAGGTAACATTTTCTTCATTATTCAACATCACAATTCTGAAGCGAAAAAAAGATAATTAGACATACGGTGCTGTCGACACATAGTTTATGAGGAACTCCTAGTTAATTAGTTATGGTAAAAGGTTTTTATACAGTCATAATTACTTTATATTTTAGACGAAAAGAAGCAAACATCCATGTATTTTATTTTACCTGGTGACAAGTTTATCAAAGTGATGCTGGTGTTTGGATGATCCTTCACCACCTTCTTCAAACTTCCTGGGATGTAATACAAGGTGTCACGAGGGGACTGTAATAGCTCAGCTCTTGTCAACTTTAATAGGACCCACACATCTGAAATCCTTACACATCATCTGGCTAGGTTCTATAAGAAAATATCATCTTGGTGTCCTGAATTTCCTTTGTCATCGATGGGGAGTTCACCTATGGAATAATTCAGAGCATGGTTACAGCAATTTGTTTAAAACATGAGACGAGTCATCTTCGGGAAAATATTTTGTATATTCTAATTTCTGGGGGAGCCATTGAAGAAAATATGATGGCAAAATAATATGCCAAGAAATGCAGCATTCTACAGTTTATTTGTTGAAAAATGTTGGCTTGGCCAAAAGGTTTGTTCAGATTTTTTCATTAAACCAACCTGAATGAAATTTTTGGCCAACTCAGTAATTACAATCTATAAAAGCTTCCCCCCTCTACCAGGCGTTTCTAATAAATTGATTATTCAAGATAGCCTAATTAAGAAATGAAGGGAGATTGGGATTAGCAGATGCAAACTATTATATATAGGACGGATAAACAACAAAGTCCTATAGATAGCACAAGGAACTATATTCAATATTCTTGATAAACCATAATGGGAAAGAATATGAAAAGAGTATGTGTGTGTGTGTATATATATATATATATATACATATATATAATTAAATCACTTTGCTGTACAACAGAAATTAACACAGCATTGTAAATCAACTATACTTCAATAAAGTCTTTTAAAAAGAAAAAAAAGAGATGAACTTAAAAATAAGATCCATATTATTAGTTTTGTGTCTGTACCAGTTTCAATCATTTCTTAGCTGAAGGGAGAATCCGAACACTTTTGTTATGTCCTGGGATTTCTTTGGAAGGAATGATGCTAAAGCTGAAACTCCAGTATTTTGGCCACCTCATGCGAAGAGTTGACTCATTGGAGAAGACTCTGATGCTGGGACGGATTGAGGGCAGGAGGAGAAGGAGACGACAGAGGATGAGATGGCTGGATGGCATCACTGACTCGATGAATGTGGGTCTGAGTGAACTCCGAGAGTTGGTGATGGATAGGGAGGCCTGGCGTGCTGCGGTTCATGGGGTCGCAAAGAGTCGGACACGACTGAGCGACTGATCTGATCTGATGGATGTCCCAAGCATAGATTGTGTAATCTCCAGCAATACCTACCCATGAGACAAAAATTAATCAGGTACCAACATGCCCTGACTGTTGATTTCCTAGGATGTCAAATGGCTGACATTTGCCTGAGTGTACCATCAAAGGGTACTCAACCGTGGGGCTAAAACACAATTTCCCTCAATCGCAATCCAGTGTTTTATGTCTCAGAACAGAAGGAGGAAATCTGAGATTTGAGTTAAAGAGGGAAAATAGTACAAAATGCTAGTGTCCTCTTCTCCACAGCTGGGTTTGACAGCTGTCTAACCTGGAGAGTCAAAACGGCAGGAGTGTGCTTCCCTCTATTCCCACCATCCTATTTGGTATAGGAACACTCATAGAGAGACATATGGGAATGATCACAGTGGCTATTTCTTGAGTGTTTAGTGACACTTGCACTGTGTCACACACTACGCTTCATCAAGGACTCGCTGCCTCTTAGATGAATGTCCTGTGAAAGTGTCGGTTGTTCAACTGTGCCTGACTCTTTGCCATCCCATGGACTGTAGCCTGCCAGGCTCCTCTGTCCATGGGATTTCCCAGGCAAGCATACTGGAGTGAGTTGTTGTTTCCTTCTCCTTGGGATCTTCCTGACCCAGGGATCAAACCCTCCTCTCCTGAGTCTCCTGCATTGCAGGCAGATTCTTTACCATTTAAGTCACCAGGGAATCCCAGAATACTGGAGTGAGTTGCCATGCCTTCCTCCAGAGGATCTTCCCAACCCAGGGATCAAACCCGGGTCTCCTGAATTGCAGGTGGATTCTTTACCAGCTGAGCCACAAGGAAAGTCCAAGAGTACTGAAGTGGGTAACCTACCCCTTCTCCAGGGGATCTTCCTGACCCAGGTATTGAACTGAGGTCTCCTGCATTACAGGTGGATTCTTTACCAGCCGAGCTACCAGGGAAGCCCAGATGAATGTCCTAAGGTGAGGTAATTAATCTTTCTAAGATTAATTAATTAAGATTTAGTTTTCTTATCTATAAAAAGAGAGTAATACTAGGATTAAGACAGATAGCAAATGTCAGGAAATTAGCACAATGCCAGACATATAGTAAATGCTTAGTAAATCTTAACTATTGTTATTTTTATTTTGAGAGCAGCTCTGTGATTTTAGATACCATCATTATCCTCATTTTATAGATGGTAAAACTCAAAGACGGAGAAGGCAATGGCAACCCACTCCAGTACTCTTGCCTGGAAAATCCCATGGATGGAGGAGCCTGGTGGGCTGCAGTCCATGGGGTCGCTAAGAGTCGAGCACAACTGAGCAACTTCACTTTCACTTTTCACTTTCATGCATTGGAGAAGGAAATGGCAAGCCACTCCAGTACTCTTGCCTGGAGAATCCCAGGGACGGGGGAGCCTCATGGGCTGCCAAAACTCAAAGAAGTTAAATCATGGTAGCTAGGATGTGGTTTAAAAAAAAAAAAAAAGACTGAGTGCCGAAGAACTGATGCTTTTGAATTGCAGGGCTGGAAAAAACTCTTGAGAGTCCCTTGGAATAGCAAGGAGATAACACCAGTCAATCCTAAAGGAAATCAACCATCAACCCTGAATATTCATTGGAAGGACTGAAGCTGAAGGCCACTTTATTCGAAGAGCGGACTCATTGGAAAAAATCCTAATGCTAGAAAAGATTGAAGGCAAAATGAGAAGGGGGCAGGAGAGAATGAGATGGTTAGATAGTGTCACTAAATCAATGGACATGAACCTGAGCAAACTCCAGGAAATAGTAAGCCTTCTCTGGTGGCTCAGATGGTAAAGAACCTGCCTGCAATGCGAGAGACCTGGGTTCGATCCCTGAGTTGGGAAGAGCCCCTGGAGAAGGGAATGGCAGTCCACTCCAGTATTCTGGCCTGGAGAATTCCATGGACAGAGGAGCCTAGCAGGCTGAGATCCATGGGGTCGGATACAAATGAGCGACTTTCACTTTCACTTTCCGGGAGATAGCGTCTACCCTGGTGGTTAAGATGGTAAAGAATCTGCCTGCAATGCAGGAGATGCAGGAGATGAGGGTTTGATCCCTGGGTCAGGACGATCCCTTGGAGAAGGAAATGGCAAGCCACTCCAGTATGCTTGCCTGGGAAATCCCACGGACAGAGGAGCCTGGTGGGCTGCAGTCCATGGGGTGCAGAGAGTGGGACATGACTTGCCGACTGACCACACACAACACAGGATGTGGTAAAACTCGCATACAAACCCAGGCTCCAAACTCAAACCATTGACCTCATCAGAAAAACTGTAACAACCCTGAACCACCATCATCTTCTTGTTTGACTTTCCCCTTTAACCCTCCATTCTGGTGGGCATCTTGGAAAACAAGATCTAAGGTTTCTGGTTCTTGGGACTTATGTCGCTTCTGTGTGGATCTGCAACGTGTTGGAGCTTGGCCTGAGTATCCCAACATCATGTCCTTCAACTTATCCAGGCCTCAATGTTTCCCAGCTTATTTGCTTATTTAAAGGATGGGTGGAGGAGACCCAGCAAGCATTTCCCCCACATCCTTGCTCTCCTAGCCTACCTGATATTGGTCTTTTGTGGTGAATGACAAGGCTCTCACTGCTCTGGACTTTTCCTCTATAATTCTCCCTGCATGGTTCCCGTTTCCAACATCCTTTCCTAGGATGCTAACATATTTTTCCTGGATAAATCAGGGAAGGATTGCCTCATTTCTTTAGTCAGAGAAAAATCGGTCTCAGCATTTGCCTTTCTACTATTTATCCCCTTTGATTTTTTTCAAGTGGACCAAAAAAGGGAATGCACTCAAAAAGAAATAAAGGGAGGAAGAAGGGAAAAAGAAAGGAAGGAAGGACGGGAATGCATCTTTGGTGTAGGTTCCGTTGTGGCTAAATGCAATTCCAGGGTGTGGTGAGGTGACACATGAAGATATGTCTTTAGGTAGGAATCATTTGATTGCCAAACTGAAAAAAGTCTATTCAGAAAGACAAAATAAATTTTATTTGACACCAGGCATGTTGAGAGCCTGAATAAATGAGACCATTAATGTGTTGTCATTACGTGTTTCATACACTGCATCCTTATTTCCGCTTTGAAGCTAAACTTATGTTTTATGCCCCAGAAATAGAATGATGACACAGAAGTGTGCCATAGAAAGGAACAGCCATCTTTGATCTCATTTCCTTGAGCTAGTTAAGAGAATATTTACTATTTCTGTGTATATTTTTTAGCTATGATTCTAATCTTTAATTGTTGTCATGTAATCTAGGGAAGAAATATCAATTGAGAATGACAGAATGTTTGGAAATAATCTCTCTTTCATCTCTTCTTAAAATAATAAAAGTTTTAATATGTCTAAGGTGATTGGTTTCTAAAATTTGTGATGTTTCAGGTTCAATCAATATCTTTGGGTAATGTAGAACACTTATATATAAAAATTTTGAATAAATAATTGCCAATTAAGTATGTTAATTAATTCTCAGTTATTTTGTAATTACACTAATTATTAATGTAATTACAAAATTGAAGATTAACCTGGAAATTTGGAAGAGCAGTGTTTTTGTTAACAAAATGAATAAATTACATAGGCAAGAGCAGACACAGGGTTCTTTTATTTTGTTTGTCTAACTGAATGCCTACAAAGTACAATGTAATCTGGGAACATCCGACTTTAGGATTTAATCCATTTGCAAAACCATAGAATCCATCCCATCTTCCATTTCACTCCCACATGTATGCTTTGTCTTCAATGTTGCTGATTTTTCAAAAGCTGTTACTAGCGATGAAAAGATCATCTCTAGCCATAAAAGGAAAAATAAGACTAGGCCTTTCTATAGCATTTTTGTCATGACAATTTTGTCATTGTCATTTTTCCAACAGCCGAGGCTGTTGGAAAGCTACAGAATTGCTAGGCCTATTGCATATTCAACAGGACTAAGAAAGTATCAGTAATCTTTGTTTGCTGAACTCAACCTAAAGATGCTATAGGACATGCTCCTTGGGATGCTGGCTTGAATTACAGGGACCTCTTTCTTGCTTAGGTTCAGATAGCTGTAGGAGAAAATTGGGGTAGCTTCCAAATAGTAAGAGCTAAGCTGTTTGAGATGACAAGCATTACTCCTGATTTTATGTATTGTTTATTTTTCATACTAATGCTGTTTACAAGGTTTAAGGGGTTATATTTTTCTATGTTTTATTGACATTCACTGAGTTGGTCAATCAGTTGACCACTGGGGTGTGTGTGTGTGTGTGTGTGTGTGTGTGTGTGTGCGCACACATGCAGGCTTCTATTCTTGTCTGCTGTGCCTGGTTCTAGATCTTGACTTTACAAAGAAGTAAAAAGTAAAAACTCAGCCTTCACCAAGCTCTCACCCAAGCAGAGATAATGTCCCATAGTTTTCTCAACATAAAATTACAGCTTAAAGAACACAGTTTATCAGCAGGGGGTGAGGGAGGGGAAGCTCACTTTGAGGATATGACTCATTGAGTAACAATTTCCAGCTCACAGTTCAGGTTGACCTAGCCTAGACCTGTGGTCAAAAGGATTTTTCGGATTTGCATATGATGGAGTAATTCACCCCATTCTTATGTAGTAAGGAAAGAGTCAGCTTTGCTCCTTCCATCTCTAGGTTTACAGAGAGGCATTGCTCCAAGAACTAGTGCAGAAGAATCCATTGGAATCTGATCTAATCCTCATTTCCCCTCAGAGGCTCACTGACTTAGGTCCTAAAACCTACTTTTAACTCCTAATGAAACAAATTTTCTTCTTCTGAGGTAGAGCACCCATGGCCCTGGAATGCCGCGAAGAATAACAAACAAATGCTTCTAAAGTACTTTAAACGTCCAAAATGAAATTTGCCACATGAAAGCTGAGTATTGTTATTAATGACAGGAATTGCCAACATGCTAAGAACAAAGGAATGCTCCAAGCCCTTATCATTCATCTTATGCTTTTTAATCCATTGTGCTTTTCTTTAACAGCAAAACCTATCTTGTTATAAATTATTAGTTGTAAATTACTTGTTTAAAATCTCATGACTGTTCATTTGAGTAAACCATGAGGTAGATTTCTGGTGTAATTTAAAATGCTCCCCCATGAGCTATAATTCATTCACTATTAACATAAAAATAAGAGCTATAAACCATAAGAAGAAATGAGTCATGGTTGCATCATAAGATTTAACTTCAGAGAAATAGTAAAAACTAAATATTATTTTCAGTACCTTGGGATTAACTATTATTTGCAACCCAACCACTGGTAGCACTCTATTTCATGATAGAAAGCACGAAAACATATGATTAATCCTGATCTGCTATCTATTAACATTCATCTAGATTAGTGTCTCCCAACCCTAGTTTATTTCACTCTGGGGCATTTCCAACTATCTCAAGGGATGTTATGAAATTCTTCCAAATTGCCTAAACAAAATTAATTTTAATTTACATTAGTATTAAAAATAAATGTATACCATATGGCAGACCAGGGGAAAGAAAATGCTAGAAAGTCAAACTAATAACTTAGAAAAAGCTTCCAACTCATTAGCCAACTTAAGTGAGGATTTAGATAACACTTTTGAAGCCACAAATTCTCAGCAAATAGGAATGCAGTTCTGCGAACCAAGAAAAACAGCACCGAGTTTTAAGTCCTTAAATTGCATATTCGAGGTCTCTTGATGAAACACGTTTCTTTACCATGAACTAATCCTAGTTTCAAAAACCTTTACAGACATCCCTGCTCTCTCACAATTTAGGTGAGGACAATGTTTTACTCCTATATACTGTTTCTTGGTTTATAATATGCTTGCATATACAGTATCTTGGGCTAATAGGAAATGCTGGTGACCCTTATGGCCACAGGGAAAGAGAACACAAAAGGGTTATCTCAGTGAAAGATCTTTATTAGATGCAACCTTAAGTGGAATAAGGTAATACTTCATCACTGAAAGGGCTTCCCTGGTAGCTCAGATGGTAAGGAATCTGCCTGCAATGCTTAAAGTTAGTGAAAGTGACTAACACTTTCACTTCACCACTGAAAGCTTAATATTCTTCGTGGTGCACTTGGGATGAAGCAGCAAGAGTGAAGGGAGCTCTTTTGCTTTTCCTTTTCCAGCTCCAGTGCCACAAAGTGAAGTCGCTCAGTCGTGTCCGATTCTTTGTGACCCCATGGGCTGTAGCCCACCAGGCTCCTTCCATCCATGGAATTTTCTAGGCAAGAGTACTGGAGTGGGTTGCCATTTCCTTTTCCAGGGGAATCTTCCCGACCCGGGGATCGAACCTGGGTCTCCCGTTTTGCGGGCAGACGCTTTACCGTCTGAGCCGCCAGGGAATCCAGTGCCACAGGTGGAAGCTAAATGTCGTATGAACTTGACCCCACTCTCTCTAGTGAAAGAAAGTGAAAGTTGCTAAGCTGTGTCTGACTCTTTGCGACTCCATGGACTATACAGTCCATGGAATTCTCCAGGCCAGAATACTGGAGTGGGTAGCCTATTCCTTCTCCAGGGGATCTTCCCAACCCACGAATCGAACTGGGGTCTCCTGAGTTGCAGACATATTCTTTACCAGCTGAGCTACCAGGGAAGCCACTCTCTCCAACTTTCTAATAAATAAAGGGGAGGGACAGTTAGGAATCGGTGGTAGACAGGGATAATAGAAAATGATTGATTCAACACAAATTTAATTTAAAGTAAGCAGTGTGGGTAGTGATTTCTTGAGGAAACTGGGTGAGCAGGCAGCTGACCACATGGGTAGAAGCTGGAAAGCTCAGATCTGGGGAACTTTAAAATAAAACCTACTGCTGAAGGCATCTGAGATACAGGAGGAGATCCAGGTACAAGTTAACTCACCCTTTAAAAAAACCCAGCTCTTACAAGCAAAAACAAAGATGTGCTTATTGTAACAGGGTACTGAAGAGTGTTTTTCATCTTTTTAATTTTTTTTAACTTTTAATTTTATATTGGAATAGAGCTGATTAACTATGTTGTGACAGTTTCAGGTGGACAGCAAAGAGACTCAGCCATACATGTACAAATATCCATTCTCCTCCAAACTTGTAAAACCCCAATTCACCCCTATTTGTGATGATATGATCTATCTTATAATCTGATTTTAATGCTTATTCAGAGGAAAGTAATTGGAAATAATACCTTCACAGTTTTAGTGTTTTCAGCATAAATATAATTTTTAGTATACCTTCAATTGAATGAATATGCTGAGGACATCATTATAAGAAGCAAAATGTTGAAGAAGCTATTAATCATTTGAAATTTCTGGTTCACATAGGAAATATTAAATCTGCCTGCTAAAGAGTTATATCAGACTACATTTAACTCATCAACTCTAATATTAAAATGCAAAGCATGATGGATATGATTTTTCATGCTTCTATGTTATCCTTTGATTCTCTTCCTGCAGGTGGCAGAAAGTATAAACAGACTTTGAAAAGGTTTCTGGTCCTTGTATGAAGGCTAAGAATCATAGAACTAGTTATTCTTAGTTGGTTTAATAACAGTTGCTCACTCAACAACTTTTCAAAAACTCGTAGCAGGCTAAGGTCCTGGCCTTCAGGAGGTCTCAGTTCAGTGGCACAAGAGATATAGTCAAAAAATAACACATTATAGTAAGAGCTGCAGAAGAGGTGTGTTCAAAAAAATTCTAGAAGTTCAGAATAGGGAATGAAAATTTCTTTCTAGGGGAGGTGGGAAAGGCTTCTCACAGAAAGTGGCATCTGGCTTCCCAGTTGAAAAGCAGAAGCTATCAAGTACAAAAGAAGGACATTCAAGGCTGAGAGAGGAGCAAATGAAAAGTCAAGAAGATGGTGAAGCATACAAAAAGGCATGCTTGGACTTCCCTGATGGTCTACTGACTAAGAACCCACCTGCCCATGAGGGGATGTGGGTTTGATCCGTGGTCTGGGAAGATTCCACATGCTGCTTGCCATAACTAAGGAAAGCCTGCATGCAGTAACAAAGATCTAGCACAACCAAAAGTAAATAAATAAAATAAATACCACTTTTTTTTTTTTAAAGGCATGCTTCAGGGAGGAAGGGGATGGGTTTATGTGCCTGAGGTGTAGGCTATGGTGGACAGGAAGACACTAATAACAAAAGGGAAAGGGAAGTTATACTACAAGTTGGCAAGAGGGGAGATGTGGGAAGTTCTGGGGAAATTTCCAGGGGGTGAAAAATGAAAAAGGACTCACAATATAAAAACCTCCAGGAAAACAGTATTGGATTTAGCAATCTCCAACTCATATCCAATTCTGAATCTTTTGTTTGCATGGATGCTAAGTTGCCATTATATCTACTACCATGGGCAGGAATCCCTTAGAAGAAATGGAGTAGCCATCACAGTCAACCAATGAGTCTGAAATGTAGTACTTGGATGCAATCTCAAAAATGACAGAATGACCTCTGTTCATTTCCAAGGCAAACCATTCAATATCACGGTAATCCAAGTCTATGCCCTGACTAGTAATGCTGAATAAGCTGAAGTTGAATGGTTCTATATGCAGAGTACATCATGAGAAATGCTGGACTGGAAGAAACACAAGCTGGAATCAAGATTGCCGGGAGAAATATCAATAACCTCAGATATGCAGATGATACCACCCTTATGGCAGAAAGTGAAGAGGAACTAAAAAGCCTCTTGATGAAAGTGAAAGTGGAGAGTGAAAAGGTTGGCTTAAAGCTCAACATTCAGAAAACGAAGATCATGCATGGCATCTGATCCCATCACTACATGGGAAATAGATGGAGAAACAGTGGAAACAGTGTCAGACTTTATTTTTCTGGGCTCCAAAATCACTGCAGATGGTGACTGCAGCCATGAAATTAAAAGACGCTTACTCCTTGGAAGGAAAGTTATGACCAACCTAGATAGCATATTCAAAAGCAGAGACATCACTTTACCAACAAAGTTTCGCCTAGTCAAGGCTATGGTCTTTCCTGTGGTCATGTATGGATGTGAGTGCTGGACTGTGAAGAAGGCTGAGCGCCGAAGAATTGATGCTTTTGAACTGTGGTGTTGGAGAAGACTCTTGAGAGTCCCTTGGACTGCAAGGAGATCCAACCAGTCCATTCTGAAGGAGATCAGCCCTGGGATTTCTTTGGAAGGAATGATGCTAAAGCTGAAACTCCAGTATTTTGGCCACCTCATGCGAAGAATTGACTCATTGGAGAAGACTCTGCTGCTGGGAGGGATTGGGGGCAGGAGGAGAAGGGGACGACAGAGGATGAGATGGCTGGATGGCATCACTGACTCGATGGATATGAGTCTGAGTGACCTCCGAGAGCTGGTGATGGACAGGGAGGCCTGGCGTGCTGCAGTTCATGGGGTCGCAAAGATACGGACACGACTGAGCGACTGATCTGATCTGATGAAGACCTACAAGACCTTCTAGAACTAACACCCAAAAGAGATATCATTTTCCCTATAAGGGACTGGAATGCAAAAGTAGGAAGTCAAGAAATACCTGGAGTATTTGCAAATCAGGCAAATTTGGCCTTGGAGTACAGAATGAAGCAGGGCAAAGGCTAATAGAGTTTTGCTAAGAGAATGTACTAGTCATAGCAAACACTCTCTTCCAATAACACAAGAGAAGACTCTACACATGGATGTCGGGAGCCGGTTTGGATTAGCTCTCCGCCCATGACAAAGGTCATGAGGAAGGAGGCTTGGCAATAATGCAAGGCGAGATGGAGCCTCAGGAGCCCCCTGGAGGTTCTTGAGCATCTACCCCCAAAAAGCCGGAGTCTGCCTACTTTCTGCTTTGTGCTCTCGCCTACACCTCTGACTTCACAGGGGGCTGTCCCCCACTACCTCTGTCTGAAAAAAGAGTTAACTTACAGCTCCAGTTAATAATTCCTGGGTGTGACAGTGTTTCAGCCTACAAACTCCTTTTGGAAATCCTCTAGCCTGCCTGAATAGGTTTTTCCGGCCACATGTGATTGTTTAGAGCCTCCCAACTGTGAGAGGCATGAGATGTTCTAACTGTCTAAACACAGATTCCTTTGAGCAGTTAAAAGATTGATTAGAAATTGTATTGGTGAAGGGTTTTTCACTTGTTGGGCCACTGTTTGCTGCTAAGTCTCCATATCCCTTACCTACTGTGTCCTTGGCAGTGTATTGATTGATATAATTGGTTATAGAAATGTAAGTAGTAGCTTTAATGTTTGTAACCGTGGACCCTTGAGTTAATTCTTTTTCTTGTTACAACCCACCACACCTTTGCCCTATAGAAATGCAACTCCAGTGCTTTTTGAGGGTGGCACCTGACTTTAGAGTAATCACCTTTAGAGAAAATAAGTTCCTTAAAATGTTAATAGGCCTCTGGGCCATAAGATGATGTAACTCACCTAAACTTTTGCATATGATAGGTTTGAAAGCCTGGCTCAGGGACTGCTGTCCCTGCATGACTCCACCCCTTCCTCCATTATCCTCTATGCATAACTTAAGGGATAAAAACTACTTTGAAAAATAAAATGCGGGCCTTGTTCACCGAAACTTGGTCTCCCCATGTCGTTCTTTCTCTTACCTTCTGGCTGAATTATTCAGCCTCCTCTCTCCACAAAATGTTCTCAATGAGCTATCCTTATTTCATCCGCTTTTCTTCACTGAATTTCCTCCTCACTGAGCTATCCTCATTTCTATTATTCTTTATATCTTTAATTAATACTTAATTAAGCAATTGTTTCCTGATCGTCGCCAACGCCGTTCCCGCTTTGAATTCCCTGGATCCACTGGGGCTGGACCCCGGCACATGGACATCACCAGATGGTCAATACAGAAATCGAATTGATTATATTCTTTGCAGCCAAAGATGGAAAAGCTCTATACAGTCAGCAAAAACAAGACTGGGAACTGACTGTGGATCAAATCATCAACTCCTTATTGCCAAATTCAGACTTAAATTGAAAGTGGGGAAAACCACTAGACCATTCAGGTATGACATAAATCAAATCCCTTATGAGTATACAATAGAAGTGGCAAATAGATTCAAGGGATTAGATCTGATAGACAGAGTGCCTGAGCTATGGGTGGAGGTTTGTGATGTTGTAAAGGAGGCAGTGATCAAGACCATCCCAAAGAAAAAGAAATGCAAAAAGGCAAAATGGTTGTCTGAGGAGACCTTACAAATAGCTGTGAAAAGAAAAGAAGTGAAAGGCAAAGGAGAAAAGGAAAGATATATCCATTTGAATGCAGAGTTCCAAAGAATAACAAGGAGAGATAAGAAAGCCTTCCTCAGTGATCAGTGCAAAGATATAGAGGAAAACAACAGAATGGGAAAGACTAGGGATTTCTTCAAGAAAATTAGAGATACCAAGGGAATATTTCATGCAAAGATGGGCACAATAAAAGACAGAAATGGTATGGACCTAACAGAAGCAGAAGATACTAAGAAGAGGTGGCAAGAATACACAGAAGAACTATACAAAAAAGATCTTCATGACCCAGATAACCCTGATGGTGTGATCACTCACCTAGAGCCAGACATCCTGGAATGCAAAGTCAAGTGGGCTTTAGGAAGCATCACTATGAGCAAAGCTGGTGGAAGTGATGGAATTCCAGTTGAGCTATTTCAAATCCTAAAAGATGATACTGTGAAAGTGCTGTATTCAATACACCAGCAAATTTGGAAAACTCAGCAGTGGTCACAGGACTGGAAAAGGTCAGTTTTCATTCCAATCCCAAAGAAAGGCAATGCCAAAGAATGTTCAAACTACCACACAATTGCACTCATCTCACATGCTAGTAAAGTAATGCTCAAAATTCTCCAAACCAGGCTTCAACAGTATGTTAACTGTGAACTCCCAGATGTTCAAGCTGTATTTAGAAAAGACAGAGGAACCAGAGATCAAATTGCCAACATCCGTTGGATCATGGAAAAAGCAAGAGAGTTCCAGAAAAACAGCTGCTTCTGCTTTGTTGACTATGCCAAAGCCTTTGACTGTGTGGGTCACAATAAACTGTGGAAAATTCTTCAAGAGATGGGAATACCAGACCATCTGTATGCAGGTCAGGAAGCAGAAGTTAGAACTGGACATGGAAAACCAGACTGGTTCCAAATAGGGAAAGGAGTACAAATATATTGTCACTCTGCTTGTTTAACTTATATGCAGAGTACATCATGAGAAATTCTGGGCTGGATGAAGCCCAAGCTGGAATAAAGATTGCCAGGAGAAATATCAATAACCTTAGATATGCAGATGACACCACACTTATGGCAGAAAGCAAAGAAGAATTAAAGAGCCTCTTGATGAAAGAGGAGAGTGAAAAAATTGACTTAAAACTCAACATTCAGAAAACAAAGATTATGGCATCTGGTTCCATCACTTCATGGCAAATAGATGGAGAAACAGTGGAAATAGTGACATACTTTATTTTTTTGGGCTCCAAAATCACTGCAGATGGTGACTGCAGCCATGAAATTAAAAGACACTTGCTCCTTGGAAGAAAAGTTATGACCAACCTAGACAGCATATTAAAAAACAGAGACATTACTTTGCCAACAAAGATCTATCTAGTCAAAGTTATGGTTTTACCAGTAGTCATGTACGGATGTGAGAGTTGGACTATAAAGAAAGCTGAGCACTGAGGAACTGATGCTTTTGAACCATGGTGTTGGAGAAGACTCTTGAGAGTCCATTGGACTGCAAGGAGATCAAGTCAGTCCATCCTAAAGGAAATTAGTCCTGAATATTCATTGGAAGAACTTATGCTGAAGCTGAAATTCCAATACTTTGGCCACCTGATGCGAAGACTTGACTCATTGGAAAAGACGCTGATGCTGGACAAGATTTGAAGGCAGGAGGAGAAGGGGATGACAGAGGATGAGATGGTTGGATGGCATCACTGACTCAATGGACATGAGTTTGAGTAAACTCCAGGAATTGGTGATGGAAGAGAGGCCTGCCGTGCTGCAGTCCATGGGGGTCACAAAGAGTCGGACATGACTGAGTGACTGAACTGAACTGAACTGAAGTTGCTTCAGTCATGTCTGACTCTTTGCGACCCCATGGACTGTAGCCTGCCAGTCTCCACTATCCATGGGATTCTCTAGGCAAGAATACTAGAATGGGTTGCCATTTCCTCCTCCTGGGGATCTTCCCAACCCAGCGGTTGAACCTCTGTCTTTTATGTCTCCTATATTGGCAAGCAGGTGCTTTTACCACTAGAGCCACCTGGGAAGACCTCTGAATCTTCTAGTAAGTAGTTTATTCAAGAGAAAACCAAGCTAACGGTAGAAATCAACAAGAAAGCTTTCTTTCTTTCTTTTTTTGATATATTGCTGGAACACAATTATTTTATGTTGAACTCATGGTTGTTATTGCAATATTTTAAAATACTCATCAAAAAAAATAGAAAGGCTGTATGCCTTGAATATTAAGAATGGCCAGATTCCTATGATTCAATTGGAAAATTAAAAGACTTCAAGTATATGAATTTAATGTGACCACAACCCACGTTTACAACTGAACACTTAGAAATGAGACCAAATTTTCACCTCCTGTGTTTCCTCTGGCTATAATCTTCCCAACTATACCAAGAAGCTCCTGGGAAGTATGCCTATCATGAAAATTGCTCAATTTTCAAAATGATCTATGAATCATAATGGGAGTCTTGGTAGTTAAGTGTCTACAATAACATAAAAATGCCTCCCAGCCCTTCAACAGGTGGTAGAAAGCAGTCGGATAACTCTTACAATGGTCTTTTTTTACTTCATTTAAATCCCAGCATATCAGACAACATTAGAAAAAAAACAAAAAACCCAGAGCATGGGTATAATAAGATATATAAGCTTATAGGAAAACAATATGATACAAGAGATAGGACTAGTGCAGTGGAGCCAAACTGCCTGGGTTAGAGTCCTGGATCCATCACTTAGCCTCTGTGCAATCCCGGGGAAGTTATTTAACCTCTCTGTGTGTTAGTGCATGCTATAAAAACTCACGCACCAATGTCATCTACTAACCAGGATTATTATAAATGTTCTGAGGATCTCTACCTCCCCAAAGTCTCCTCCAAGCTGTCTCCATTCTGCTTCTGGACCCTGGAGGCTGGCCCAGAAAAGTGGCAACAATGAGCTCTTCACCTTGCAGCTTTCTATCCTGTTTGGCAGATGGGAGGGACAGTCAAGAGAGCTGGAGGCAGGGGAAATTCCTTGGTGGTCCAGTGGTTAAGATTCTGAGCTTCCAGTGCAAGGGGGTATGGATTTGATCCCAGCTCAGGGAACTAAGATCTCACGTGCAGTGCAGCATGGCCAAAAAAATAAAAATCTTAAAAAAACCCAAAATGATGGGAGAGAGCTGGAGGCAGGAGGAAGAGTGAGGGCTGGATGTTTATTCTCCTTGTTTCTCTCTGGCAGATTGCCATGGTTGTCTGCAACCCACTCTTTCTGGGTACATATAACTACTCTCTTTCCTCACCCCTTCAGGCAGGCCAAGGGGAGGTAAAGGTTCCCTACTGCTGTCAGCCACAGGGTTGTGCAATCTTTTATTGCGTTTTCTTAAATCCCACTCACACCTTTGTAAATATTCTTTTTATTCTCTTCACTTCAATTTATCCAATTTGAGTGTGCCATCTGTTCCCTGCCAGAATCCTGACTAATAGAATGAGTTTCGCTTTGCAAAGCACTTAGAATAATAGCTGGCCCAGGATAAGCACTGTATAAGTATTCGATAGATACAGGAAATAAATGAGATTTAGAAACTTTTTTGTCGTTGATTTAAACATATCTTTCTGCATCCTGTCATACAATGCAAAATCGTCAGAAACATTTTCCCAAATAAAAGTGTTTTCTTCAGCAGAATTTCTGTATATAAAACAGCCATCATTCTATTCTAATGTTTTTAGTGCTTTGGTTAAAAAAATTTTTATGTAATTCAATAGGATCCATGGGGAATTTATGTAACTCTATTCATTGTAATCATATAATAAACATATAATTATTTCCTCCTTTTTTCTACTGTTGTTCTTCTCCATATACCTTTCATCACATTTATACTACTGTCTTTTTTTGATACTTTAAAACAATCTGCAATATAAACATATATATCTTTTAATCAATTGGTCAAATATAACAGTATTTATAGTTTCTAAAACTATAAATGTATGATAAAAAACAACAGGCTTGTTACTTCTTTGCATGAAAGACAGGAGATTTTGCATATTGGATTCTACCTTTCCTATCAATTCTTTTTTGTTTGCTTGGTTGTTTTAGATTTATTTATTTATTTTTGACTGTATGTGGGTTTTTGTTGCTGCATGCAAGCTTTCTCTAGCTGCATGCAAGATTTCTCTAGCTGCACCAAATGGGGGCTACTCTTTGTTGTGATGCATGGGCTTCTTATCGTCGTGGTTTCTCTTATGAAGCATAGGCTCCAGGTTCATGGGCTTCAGTAGTTGTGGTACACGGGCTTAGGTGCCCCACGGTGAATGAAATCTTCCAAGACGAGGGATTGAACTGGTGTCCCTTGCATTGCAAGGCAGATTCTTAACCACTGGACCAACGGGGAAGCCTCCAATCATTCATTCTTATATCTGAGGTTCTAAAACCCCTGTCCTTCCCTATTTTCTATCAGAAAGTTTACCTACTTTGTGTGTTCCTTTTTTTTTTTTTTTTTTTAATCTCTTAAACAAGACAACTGGAGAAGGAAATGGCAACCCACTCCAGTATTCTTGCCTAGGAAATCCCATGGACAGAGAAGACTGGCGGGCTAGAATCCATGGGGTCGCAAGAAAGTTAGACACGACTTAGTGCCTAAACCACCACCACCACCACCAAAACAGACAGTGGCAGCAGCTTTCTAGTTTGAGCTCTTTTTTACTCATTTCTGTAATGACTGGTGGTTCATCTTAGCCTATCATCTCCACTCAGTATTTTTTTGTTCTAGTTCATATCTTAACACCCTAGAGTGTGGCCTCCAGCAAGCTGCCAAAAAAGAAAGTTTGAAACATTGTAGATCTTAGAGTATCCTTTCTTTTGCTTTTCTATATGAGTGACAATTTGACTAAGAGATATACTCTCAGGTCTTAAGGGGCATGTAGATGTTACTCCAGTTTCTTGCAATAACTGCTAGAGTAGACATATATGAAGATAGTCTGTTTTTTACCAGTCTGAAATTAAGCAAAGTTGCTTGCTAAAAGACCATCATATAAAAAGCAATTGTGTGTTTTCCTACTCCAGCACCCAACATTTAGAAAAACACAATTTTAAAAATATATGTACTATTCACAAAAAAGGCCTTACAAATAGCTGTGAAAAGAAGAGAAGCAAAAAGCAAAGGAGAAAAGGAAAGATATAAACATCTGAATGCAGAGTTCCAAAGAATAGCAAGAAGAGATAAGAAAGCCTTCTTCAGTGATCCATGCAAAGAAATAGAGGAAAACAACAGAATGGGAAAGACTAGGGATCTCTTCAAGAAAATCAGAGATACCAAAGGAACATTTCATGCAAAGATGGGCTCAATAAAGGACAGAAATGGTATGGACCTAACAGAAGCAGAAGATATTAAGAAGAGATGGCAAGAATACACAGAAGAACTGTACAAAAAAGAGCTTCAAGACCCAGATAATCATGATGATGTGATCACTGACCTAGAGCCAGACATCTTGGAATGTGAAGTGAAGTGGGCCTTAGAAAGCATCACTACGAACAAAGCTAGTGGAGGTGATGGAATTCCAGTGGAGCTATTCCAAATCCTGAAAGATGATGCTGTGAAAGTGCTGCACTCAATATGCCAGCAAATTTGGAAAACTCAGCAGTGGCCACAAGATTGGAAAAGGTCAGTTTTCATCCCAATCCCAAAGAAAGGCAATGCCAAAGAATGCTCAAACTACCGCACAATTGCACTCATCTCACATGCTAGTAAAGTAATGCTCAAAATTCTCCAAGCCAGGCTTCAGCAATATGTGAACCGTGAACTTCCTGATGTTCAAGCTGGTTTTAGAAAAGGCAGAGGAACCAGAGATCAAATTGCCAACATCCGCTGGATCATGGAAAAAGCAAGAGAGTTCCAGAAAAACATCTATTTCTGCTTTATTGACTATGCTAAAGCCTTTGACTGTGTGGATCACAATAAACTATGGAAAATTCTGAAAGAGATGGGAATACCAGACCACCTGATCTGCCTCTTAAGAAATCTGTATGCAGGTCAGGAAGCAACAGTTAGAACTGGACATGGAACAACAGACTGGTTCCAAATAGGAAAAAGAGTACGTCAAGGCTGCATATTGTCACCATGTTTATTTAACTTATATGCAGAGTACATCATGAGAAATGCTGGACTGGAAGAAACACAAGCTGGAATCAAGATTGCTGGGAGAAATATCAATAACCTCAGATATGCAGATGACACGACTCTTACGGCAGAAAGTGAAGAGGGGGCTAAAAAGCCTCTTGATGAGAGTGAAAGTGGAGAGTGAAAAGGTTGGCTTAAAGCTCAACATTCAGAAAACGAAGATCATGGCATCTGGTCCCATCACTGCATGGGAAATAGATGGGGAAACAGTGGAAACAGTGTCAGACTTTATTTTTCTGGGCTCCAAAATCACTGCAGATGGTGACTGCAGCCATGAAATTAAAAGACGCTTACTCCTTGGAAGGAAAGTTATGACCAACCTAGATAACATATTCAAAAGCAGAGACATTACTTTACCAACAAAGGTTCGCCTAGTCAAGGCTATGGTCTTTCCTGTGGTCATGTATGGATGTGAGAGCTGGACTGTGAAGAAGGCTGAGCACCGAAGAATTGATGCTTTTGAACTGTGGAGTTGGAGAAGACTCTTGAGAGTCCCTTGGACTGCAAGAAGATCCAACCAGTCCATTCTGAAGGAGATCAATCCTGGAATTTCTTTGGAAGGAATGATGCTAAAGCTGAAACTCCAGTACTTTGGCCACCTAATGCGAAGAGTTGACTCATTGGAGAAGACTCTGATGCTGGGAGGGATTGAGGGCAGGAGGAGAAGGGGACGACAGAGGATGAGATGGCTGGATGGCATCACTGACTTGATGGGTGTGAGTCTGAGTGACCTCCGGGAGCTGGTGATGGACAGGGAGGCCTGGCGTGCTGCAGTTCATGGGGTCGCAAAGAGTCGGACACGACTGAGCGACTGATCTGATCTGATCTGATCTGATTCACAAAACAACTAAATGTATAAAATATCTAGGAATAAATTTACCAAAAGTTATGAAACTTCATGGGCATACATTAAAGAAGAACTAAATAAATGGAGAGGTATACTGTAACTCATGAATGGGAAGACTCAGTATTATAAAGATGTCAATTTCCACATCAAAAGTTATGCATTCAGTGCAACTGGGACAATTGTCTATCCATACGTGAAAAAACGGATTTCTACTTTACATCATACAAAATACTGTCAGTACGGATTCAAAACCTAAATATAAAAGAAGAATATTAGTTTTTTTAGAAGAAAAAAAGAGAAAGTCTTTATTATTTCATGGTAGGGAAGCATTTCTTAAATAAGATATAAAACTCACAAGCCACATGGAATCAATCTGACTACCTTGAAATGAAAAACTTCTGCTTATCAAAAACTACCATTTAAGAGTGCAAAGAAAATCCACAGGCTGGGAAAGACATTTGCAAAACATTTTAACAAGGATGAGTATACAACTCAATGAGAAAAAAGGCAATCTAATAGAAAAATGGGCATAAGACAGGCACAGATATCTTATGGGAAAGAAGATATGAATGTCTAAAAAATGAATAAAAGCGTCAACCTTATTAGATCAAAGAAGACTTACGATCACAGGATATACTATTTTGTACCAACTGTATTGGCTAAAAAGTTAAAAATAAAGTGTCGTTAATGATGTTAAACAGTAGAAACTTATTTATTAATGAGTGGGAGTGTAAGGATACAGTCACTTTAGACACGTTTGATGTTATTCAATCAAGGTGCATGTACCCTCCTAAGACCAGTTTTGGGGCAGTGGGTCTCAAAATTGTGCATCAGAATCTCCTGGAGAGCTCATTAAAACACAGATTGCTGTCCCCGTGCCCAGAGTTTCTGACCCAGTAACTCGTGATGGGATCCAAATATTTGTCTTGCTAACAAGATGGCAGGTAACACTGAGGCTTCTGGTACAGGATCACACTGTGAGAACCACTGTCCTGGAGAAACTCTTACACATGTAAATATGGCCTTGTGCACAAGAGTGTTCATAGAAACATGTTTTTGGTAACAACAAAAAACTAACAACCCAAATATTCGTGGAAGAAAGAATGAAAAAGTAAACTGCAATATGTTCATAAAATATTGTAGAGCAATACAGTGACTAGTGAATAAACAGCAGCCAAGTTCATCAACCTGAAGGAATATCAGAAAACAACACTGAGTAAAAAATATATGTTGCAAGAGAAAGAATATGGGATAATGCAATTTAATTAGCTTTCAAAAGCCTGCAAAACTTGAACTATAATTGCTTAACAATAAATGCACTTATATTAAAAAGCCAAGGTAATGATAAAACTCAACATAGTGGTTATTCCTGGGAGTGTGTATAGACAGATACAGTCAAAGAAGGACAAAAGGTGGAGCTTAACAGTACTTGGTAAGGCTTTATTTCTTAAACTAGAGAGTACACAAATGTTTGCCATGTTATACTTAAATTTTTCTTGATATGTGCAATATTTCAAAATAATGTAAAAACAGCAACTATGTTTTAAAAGGTATTTAAACTTTCTCTTTCAAAGTTCAGAACTCTCGTGTCCTAATTTTAAGTAGATATAAGGTGGGTATTTGTTTTTTCATGGCACTGATTTTCTGTTCTGAAGAATTTTACCTATGTATGACTTTATCTTTTGAGCCTTTACTATTGTTTGATCTCCAGAGCGTCTATTTTATCACAATTTGGATCTCTCTGTATCAGTCATCTTTTCTTGAATTTTTCATTTCTGTCACATCCTAGGGCTTCCCGCATAGCTCAGTTGGTAAAGAATCTGCGTGCAATGCAGGAGACCCCAGGAGATTACTGGATTGGGAAGATCCACTGGAGAAGGAATAAGCTACCCACTCCAGTATTCTTGGGCTTGCCTTGTGGCTGAGCTGGTAGAGAATCCGCTTGCAATGTGGGAGACCTGGGTTTGATTCCTGGGTTGGGAAGATCCCCTGGAGAGGGGAAAGGCTACCCACTCCAGTATTCTGGCCTAAAGAATTCCATGGACTGTATATTCCATAGGGTCCCAAAGAGTCGGACACAACTGAGTGACTTTCACTTCACTTCAGTTCACCTGGTTTATTTCTAAAGTTTATCTTCTATTTTCTTATTGTACTTTTCAGCATCATCCATGGGCTTCCCAGGTGGTGCTAGCAGTAAAGAGTCCACTTACCAAGGCAGGAGGGGTTTGATCCCCAGATCGGGAAGATCCCCTGGTGGAGGAAATGGCAACCACTCCAGTATTTTTGCCTGGAGAATCCCATGGACAGAGGAGCCTGGCTGGCTACAGTCTATAGAGTTGCAAAAAGTTGGACACAACTGCAACAACTTCGTATGCAGCATCATTCATCTCATAAGAATTTTCAACTGATTGATAACTAGATTCCTGCCATTTAAATTTTGCTTTTCCATGAAAAAATATCTATGGAAGACACTAGGTTTACTTCTAAGTGAGGGATTCTTAATTGAGATTGGTGAAATATCTGAAACCATGTGTAAAATTTATGTTTGTGATTTTTTTTTTAAATTATATGTTTGTGATTTTTATCTGGGGGGGGAATTTATAATTTTATCAGATTTCATTACATGGTCTATTACTGGAAAATGTTTACTTCTAAGAACTATTCTGTTCTTATGTTGGAGAAAAATTTGCTGTGAATCGTATTTATGTTAATTTATAAATTTTCCTTACTGATGAGAATCTTATTTTACTTTATAGTTATGCTAACAAAATATCACAGATCAATTTCTTAGTTTAGATTTTGGTTAATATCCAACCTAGACAGCATATTAAAAAATAGAGGCATTATTTTGCCAACAAAGGACCATCTAGTCAAGGCTATGGTTTTTCCAGTAGTAATGTATGGATGTGAGAGTTGGACAATAAAGAAAGCTGAGCACCGAAGAATTGATGCTTTTGAACTATAGCGTTGGAGAAGACACTTGAGATCCCTTGGACTGCAAGGAGACCCAACCAGTCCATCCTAAAGGAGATTAGTCCTGAATGTTCATTGGAAGGACTGATGTTGAAGCTGAAACTCCAATATTTTGGCCACCTTATGCGAAGAGCTGACTCAACTGAAAAGACCCTGACGCTGGAAAAGATGGAGGGCAGGTGGAGAAGGGGACGACAGAGGATGAGATGGCTGGATGGCATCACTGACTCAATGGGCATGAGATTGAGTAAACTCCAGTAGTTGGTGATGGACAGGGAGGCCTGGCATGCTGTGGTCCATGGGGTCACAAAGAGTCAGACATGACTGAGCGACTGAACTGAATATCCAAATATTTTGGTTCAGCTGAGCAAAAATATTAAAGGCTAAATTTTTAATTTCTGACCATGGTACTGCTCATTCTATCATACTGGGCTTTCAGGTTCATGATAAGATATCAAATGTTCTCCTTTTTTATCATACAAAAAGCCATGAAAGTGAATACTAAAATATTTGTTTGAAAGGAAAAGATTATTTCCAGTTGGCAAAATTTTGGAAAATGTACTGGAGAAATTGACATTTGCCCTGAGATGGGTGGGGACAGAAGGGGAAAGTGCTGTTGGGTTAAAACAAAACCAACCCACCAGCCAAACAAAGAAAAACAGGCAGCATAGAAAAGACAAGGCAATGGGAAAGTTCACGAGTATTGATCTTTTCAAGGAATCAGCTTTTGGCTTTGTTAACGTTCTGTATATTCTGTATGGTTTTTTACTTAACTATTTTCTGCTCTTTGGTTTTTCCTTTCTACTGATTCCTTTGGGCTTACTGTCTCTTATTTTATAGGTCAAACGTAGTGTTAGTCACTCAGTCATGGCTCAGTCCTTGCAATCCCATGGACTGCAGCACACTGGGCTCCTCTGTCCAAGAGATTTTCCAGACAAGGATACTGGAGTGGGTTGCCATTTTAATTTTATTTCATTTTTTTCCCTAATAAAAACATTTTAAGCTAGAATTCTTCTTGTAAGCACTGCTTTAACAGCACCCCACAAATTTTGATATGTTATGTTTTCACTATCACTCAGTTTAGAGTATTTGCAGTTCAAAATCTATGAGTTGCTCTTGTTCCAATTATCAGTTGTGTCCAGCTTTTTTTGACCTCATGGACTGTAGCACACCAGGCTCCCCTGTCCTTTACTATCTCCCACAATGTGGTCAAATTCATGTCCACTGGGTTGGTGATACTATTTAACCGTCTCATCCTTTGCTGTACTTTTCTCCTTTTGTCTTCAACCTTTCTCAGCATCAGTCTTTTCTAATGAGTCAGTTCTTCGCATCAGGTGGCCAAAGTATTGGAGCTTCAGCTTCAGCATCAGCCCTTCCAGTGAATATTCAGGGCTGATTTCCTTTAGGATGGACTGACTGATTTGATCTCCTTGAAGTCCAACTCAAGAGTCTTCTCTGGCACCACAATTCAAAGGCATCAGTTCTGTAGCTCACAGCCTTCTTTATAGTCCAGCTTCCATATCCACACATGACTACTGGAAAAAACATAGCTTTGACTAGACAGATCTTGGGTAGCAAAATGATGCCTCTGCTTTTTAATATGCTAAGTTTGTCATAGTTTTCCTTCCAAGGAGCAAGTGTCTTTTGATTTCAAGGCTGCAGTTACCATCCACAATGATTTTGGAGCTCAAGAAAATACAATCTGTCACTGCTTCCACTTATTCCCCTTCTATTTTTCATGAAGTAATGGGACTGGCAACCCACTCTGGTACTCTTGCTTGGAAAATCCCATGGGTGGAGGAGCCTGGTAGGCTGCAGTCCATGGGGTTGCTAAGCGTCAGACACGACTGAGCGACTTCACTTTCACTTTTCACTTTCATGCATTGGAGAAGGAAATGGCAACTCACTCCAGTGTTCTTGCCTGGAGAGTCCCAGGGGCAGCGGAGCCTGGTGGGCTGCCGTCTAAGGGGTCTCACAGAGTCAGACATGACTGTAGCAACTTAGCACTAGCAGCGGCAATGGGAATAGATACCATGATCTTAGCTTTTTGCATGTTGAGTTTTAAGCTAGCTTTTTCACTCTCCTCTTTCATCAAGAGGCTCTTTAGTTCCTCTTTACTTTGTGCCATTATGTGGTATTATCTGCATATCTGAGGTTGATATTTCTCCTGGGACTCTTGATTCCAGCTTGTGACTTATCCAGCCCAGCATTTCTCCTAATGTACTCTGCATATAAGTTAAATAAGCAGGGTAACAATATACAGCCTTAACATACCCCTTTCCCAATCTGGAATCAGCCCGTTCCATGTTCTGTTGTAGCTATTGCTTCTTGATCCACATACAGGTTTCTCAGGAGACAGGTAAGGTGGTATGTTATTCACATCTCTTTAAGAATTTTCTGCAGTTTGTTGTGATCCACACAGTCAAAGGTTTTCATGTAGTCAATGAAGCAGGAGTAGAAGTTTTCCAGAATTTCCTTGCTTTCTCTATGATCCAATGGATGTTGGCAATTTGATCTCTGGTTCCTCTGCCTTTTCTAAACCCAGCTTGTACATCTGGAAGTTCTTGGGTGTCAGTTCTAGTATGTCCATTTGGTTCTTTCTTATAGGTTCTAATTCTCCATTAAGATTTCAGATTTGTTGATTCTTTACATATTTTCTTTAACATTCATGAGTGCAGTTTATAAAGGCTGATTTAAAATTCTTGCCTACTAATTTCAGTCACTGAATTCTTTCAAGGTCAGTCTCAATTGACTGCTTTTTGGCTCACATTTTTTTTCTTCATGTACTTAGTATTTTGGGTAGTGTCCATTCATGAATGATATATATTGTAGAGCCCCTGGATTTTGTTGCGTTCCTCTGAAGAATATTGATTTTTTTTTTTTTTTAAAAGTGGGCAGTTAACTAACATCAGACTCCAAACTGTGTTGCTTGTAGTAAACAGCCACAGAAACCTTTGTCTAGTCCGTTTAGCCTTAGGTGGACTACTTGCACAGAAGATTGGGGGTCAGCAATGATTTGTGCAGAGTTTATGCACAGAATAAACTCTGTCCCCCCTTGTTTTGGCTCTCTTCTTTCCAAGATTTTCCCCTCACTTTCCAGTTCAATCACCTTGAACTCTTTCTCCTGGCTCTTCATACCGATAAGACTTCAGGTTTTCTATCCAAGTTTTGAGTGACTCCTGTTTGGCAAGGATTGGGTCCTGCTTTCTGGCAAAAAGCAGTAATCATGGGAAACTTGCCCGTTTTCATTCCCTTCTTCCAAAGGCAGACTCCTCTCCAGCATTTGCCAGCTTGGTTACTCTTTGCTGCCTTTGGACAGCTGCTTTTTATATTTTGTTCAGAATTTATAGCCGTTATGTGCACAAGGAGTACCAGAAGCCCGTTCCATTTCTTTTTTTGAGCTTGTTTGTATCTCATGTTTTTTCTTTTCTTCTTCAGTATTTACCACCTTTGTTCCCTCCCGGGACCCCCAGGGGCAGTTCTTTTGGTGCCCAGAGTTTCACAGTCTCTTCTGAAAGTAGCTCCCATCCTCATCATTCTAATCAAGTCCAAGGAGACAGAGAGAGGATGAGAATAAATTATCAATGACCTTGTCTTAATGATCATAATGGAGCATTTTCTTTAAAGCAACAAAGTCTCTAGACCTCCAGCCATTCATTCAACTCAGAAAATATTTACTAAGTGTCCACAAGGTATGAGGCTCTGTCAAAGGCCTTTCAGATACACTGATAAACAAAACAGTCAAATATCCCTGCCCTTAGGGAAGTAACATCAGTAAACAATAGACATAATAAATAAGCATTACAGTCTGTTAGAAGACGGTAGCTGGCCACCTTCATTCTTATTTCTAGAGCAGTCCTGGCTCTTTGGAATCATTCCAACATCTTCATTTCCCTTAACTTTACCAACCCTTGAGTTGTTGTCTCAGAACAAATAAAAAGGCAGTGAGCCCTGAAGGAAAAGCATTTGGCTTCACTGCTGCAGTGACGGAGAAGGCAATGGCATCCCACTCCAGTACTCTTGTCTGGAAAATCCCATGGACGGAGGAGCCTCGTAGGCTCCAGTCCATGGGGTCGCTAAGAGTCGGACACGACTGAGCGACTTCACTTTCACTTTTCACTTTCATGCATTGGAGAAGGAAATGGCAACCCACTCCAGTGTTCTTGCCTGGAGAATCCCAGGGACGGGGGAGCCTGGTAGGCTGCCGTCTATGGGGTCACACAGAGTCGGACACAACTGAAGTGACTTAACATAGCATAGCATAGCTGCAGTGACTCAATTTCGCCACTGGGTGGGCAAAAATAAAAGGAGCTGAAGAGTAATTGCAAAGGGTTAGATGGCAAAGAAAAGCCATGATTCAACTATTGCAAAATTCCACCTAATCTCAGCTCTCGATGTGACCTCTCTTCTACCTTTAGTGCAAAACCCACACAATCAGATAGAGTAATTTCATCACAGAGTAGTTTTTCTGTGCCTGAAAATGGGAAAGTGCTTTTTTCTAGCACAGGATTTTGTATATGTGTGTGTGTCTGTGTTACCCATGTGTGTGCCTGTTTTGGGCTTCCCAGGTGGTGCTAGTGGTAAAGAACCTGCCTGCAATGCAAGAGACCTGGGTTTGGTCTCTGTGTTGGGATGTTCCCCTGTAGAAGGGAATGGCAACCCACTCCAGTATTCTTGCCTGGGAAATTCCATGGACAGAGGAACCTAGAGGGCTACAGTCCATGGGATTACAAAGAATTGGGCACAACCAAAGTGACTTAGCATAGCACAGCACAGTGTCTGTGTTACTTGCTCAGTCATCTGTGTTAGTCATGTATGTGTAATCTGTCATTATTAAAACTTATTTTTTCTCTTTTCAATACATATGTGTACTATAAGTATTTGTGTATGTATATGTGTGTATCACACTAACACTAATACATATATATATCTATCTATATATATATCTATAACTATCTATCTATCTATATATATCTTTGTTATATTTATTACATGAATGTATATCTGATATGTATATAGGATTTCCCATGTGGTGCAGTGGTAAAGAATCCACCTGCCAGTGCAAGAGATGCAAGAGACATGGGTTTGATCCCTGGGTTGGGAGGATCCCCTGCAGAAGGAAATGGCAACCCACTCTATTATTCTTGCCTGGGAAATTCTATAGGCAGAGGAGCCTGGCATGCTACAGTCCATGGGTTGCAAAAAGTTGACTGAACGCGCACACATACACACACACTCAGTGAATATTAGCAAACATTAGGCATAATGCCAGGCTCTTGACAAGGCTTGTTTCATTCACAATACCCCTCTGTAGGTAGGAGCTGCATTTGAGAATGGATGAGGAAAATTGATAAAATATCAATATTCAGAGTGTGGCAGGCAAAGGCCTCTCAGACTAATACCTCATCTGGGAATGTGGCAGGTCTAGCAACAAAATATCATTAGTATGTTCACTATGACAAAGTCAACTGCGAAGTAAATAGGTCATATATATATATATTCTACTCTGGCCAGAGTATCAATTTATTCATTTATCAGGGAGTATTCACACTTTTTCAAAGAAGGCAATGGCACCCCACTCCAGTACTCTTGCCTGGAAAATCCCATGGACAGAGGAGCCTGGTAGGCTACAGTCCATGGGGTCGCAAAAGTCAGACACGACTGAGTGACTTCACTTTCACTTTTCACTTTCATGCATTGGAGAAGGAAATGGCAACCCACTCCAGTGTTCTTGCCTGGAGAATCCCAGGAATGGGGGAACCTGGTGGGCTGCTGTCTATGTGGTCACACAGAGTTGGACACAACTGAAGCGACTTAGCAGCAGCAGCAGCAGCATTCACACTTTCTATAAAAATAATATTTATCTGTTTATTTGGTTACCTCAGGTCTTAGTTGCCACACGTGGGATTTTTGTTGCATCATTTGGGCTCTCTAGTTGTGATGGCTGGGATCAGTAGTTGCAACATATAGACTTAGTTGCCCCACAGTATGTGGGATCTTAATTCTCTGCTCAGGAATTGAGCCCGTGTCCCCTACATTGCAGATTCTTAATCACTGGACCATCAGGGAAGTCCTGGAGTGTTCACACTTATGGAGCAGGATTTTTAGTTCAATAAGCATTTCTGAAATACCCAACATGTACTAAGGACTCAAGAACAAAGATAGGGAAGAAGACGTGGCACTTGCATGAGGGAACTTTCAGACTGGCCTCCGCAGGCCTGACGGATAGGAGGTGTGTTGGGTAGAAATGGTCCAGGGACCACCTGAAAGTGGGCTGCACCCTAATGCAGGCCGATCTATTGGCAAGCACTCCGATAGGGCCCACATATGGGTTAGGAAGAAGGACACCAAACTGGCTTCCCAGGAGACCATTAGGCCTTGCTCTGCCAGTCTTCTTCTGAGAACTTGGACAGTTACATTAATGCCTCACACATACTGAGCACTCACAGTGCATCCAGGTCTGTGTGCTAAGTGCCTTAACATGCATGGCCTCTCAAACCGAATCTGAATTACCAAGTGTGACAGTGTAGGTTTACAATGATTTAGCCCCAGCATAGCCCGTTCTAGTTTCTTCTCTTCTACAGGCACCCTAATCTGTACCCATATTGCACTGTTTTCCATTACGTTTATTCCCAGTTTTACGTGACACAATCTCTACTCCCTGGGTCCTCTTCTCCAACTCAGTTCATCATAATGCTGGCCATTTTTCCAGGCCCAACTCACATGCTAACCCTCTCAAAATTTTTTCTTCGTAGGATCTTTGAATATCATACAATTTTTCAGCTCATTCATTAGCACTCAGTTCAGCTCAGTTCAGTTGCTCAGTTGCGTCCGACTCTTTGCGACCCCATGAATCACAGCACGCCAGGGTTCCCTGTCCATCAGCAACTCCCAGAGTTCACTCAAATTCATGTCCATCGAGTTGGTGATGCCATCCAGCCATCTCATCCTCTGTCGTTCCCTTCTCCTCCTCCCCCCAATCCCTCCCAGCATCAGGGTCTTTTCCAATGAGTCAACTCTTCGTATGAGGTGGCCAAAGTATTGGAGTTTCAGCTTCAGCATCAGTCCTTCCAATGAACTCCCAGGACTGATCTCCTTCAGAATGGACTGCTTGGATCTCCTTGTAGTCCAAGGGACTCTCAGGAGTCTTCTCCAGCACCACAGTTCAAAAGCATCAATTCTTCAGCACTCAGCCTTCTTAACAGTCCAACTCTCACATTCATACATGACCACTGGAAAAACCATAGCCTTGACTAGATGGACCTTTGTTGGCAAAGTAATGTTTCTGCTTTTGAATATGCTATCTAGGTTGGTCATAACTTTCCTCCCAAGGAGTAAGCGTCTTTTAATTTCATGGCTGCAATCACCATCTGCAGTGATTTTGGAGCCCCCCAAAATAAAGTCTGACACTGTTTCCCCATCTATTTCCCATAAAGTGATGGGACCAGATGCCATGATCTTCATTTTCAAAATGTTGAGCTTTAATCCAACTTGTTCACTCTGCTCTTTCACTTTCATCAAGAGGCTTTTTAGTTCCTCTTCACTTTCTGCCATAAGGGTGGTGTCATCTGCATATCTGAGGTTATTGAGATCTCTCGCAGCAATCTTGATTCCAGCTTGTGCTTCCTTCAGCCCAGCGTTTCTCATGATGTACTCTGTGTATAAGTCAAATAAGCAGGGTGACAATATACAGCCCTGACCTACTCCTTTTCCTATTTGGAACCAGTCTGTTGTTCCATGTCCAGTTCTAACTGTTGCTTCCTGACCTGCATACAGGTTTCTCAAGAGGCAGGTCAGGTGGTCTGGTATTCCCATTTCTTTCAGAATTTTCCACTGTTTCTTGTGATCCACACAGTCAAAGGCTTTGACATAGTCAATAAAGCAGAAGCAGATGTTTTTCTGGAACTCTCTTGCTTTTTCCATGATCCAAGAGATGTTGGCAATTCGATATCTGGTTCCTCTGCCTTTTCTAAATCCAGTTTGAACATCTGGAAGTTCATGGTTCACATATTGCTGAAGCCTGGCTTGGAGAATTTTGAGCATTACTTTACTAGCGTGTGCTGCTGCCAAGTCGCTTCAGTCGTGTCCAACTCTGTGCGACCACATAGACAGCAGCCCACCAGGTCCCCCCATCCCTGGGATTCTCCAGGCAGGAACACTGGAGTGGGTTGCCATTTCCTTCTTCGATGCAGGAAAGTGAAAAGTGAAAGTGAAGTCGCTCAGTCGTGTCTGACTCTTAGCGACCCCATGGACTGCAGCCCATCAGGCTCCTCCATCCATGGGATTTTCCAGCCAAGAGTACTGAAGTAGGATACCATCACCTTCTCTGTACTAGAATGTGAGATGAGTGCAATTGTGCAGTAGTTTGAGCATTCTTTGGCATTGACTTTCTTTGGGATTGGAGTGAAAACTGACATTTTCCAGTCCTGTGGCCACTGCTGAGTTTTCCAAATTTGCTGGCATATTGAGTGCAACACTTTCATAGCTTCATCTTTCAGGATTTGAAATAGCTTAACTGGAATTCCATCACCTCCACTAGCTTTGTTCGTAGTGATGCTTTCTAAGGCCCACTTGACTTCACATTCCAGGATGTCTGGCTTTAGGTGAATGATCACACCATTGTGATTATCTGGGTCGTGAAGATCTTTTTGTACAGTCCTTCTGTGTATTCTTGCCACAATTCTTGAATGACTGTATTGCATTCATCTTTCTATCTCCTCCAGAATCTATCCACTATAGCTCCAATATGTCTACTCCAAGCTTGGTTTATAGTGAGAACTAAATAGATCTTTATCTGAATGAAGGAATTATGCTTAGAACTTTTATAGCTAAACCTAGAGCTGAATTTGTTTATTGTTTAAATTATTTTTATTGGATGTAGTTGATTTATAATCTTGTATTAGTTTCTGCTGTACAGCAAAGTGAATCAATTATACATATAGGCATACATATATCTAGGGGTTCTTGATGAAAGTGAAAGAGGAGAGTGAAAAGTCTGGCTTAAAATTCAACATTCAAAAAACTAAGATCATGGCATCTGGTCCCATCACTTCATGGCAAATAGATCAGGAAACAATGGAAACAGTGACAGACTTTATTTTCTTGGGCTCCAAAATCACTGCAGATGGTGACGGCAGTCATGAAATTAAAACACGCTTGCTCCTTGGAAGAAAAGCTATGACAAACCTAGACAGCATATTAAAAAGCAGAGACATTACTTTGCCAACAAAGGTCCGTTTAGTCAGGGCTATGGTTTTTCCAGCAGTCAAGTATGGATGTGAGAGTTGAACCATAAAGAAAGCTGACCACTAAAGTATTGATGCTTCTGAACTTTTGAAGACTCTTGAGAGTCTCTTGGACTGCAAGGAGATCAAATCAGTCCTAGAGGAAATCAGTTCGGCATATTCATTGGAAGGACTGATGCTGAGCTGAAGCTCCAATACTTTGGCTATCTGATGTGAAGACCTGACTCATTGGAAAAGACCCTGGTGATGGGAAAGATTGAAGGCAGGATGAGAAGGGGACAGCAGAGAATGAGATGGTTGGATGGTATCACCAACTTGATTGACATGAGTTTGACAAGCTCTGGGAGTTGGTTATAGACAGGGAAACCTGGCAGGCTGCAGTCCACTTAAAAGTCAGACACAACTGAGTGACTGAACTGAACTGAACTGAATACATACATCTTTTAGATATATACATATCTATATAATACATATATCTTTTTTAGATTCTTTTCCCATATAGATCACTACAGAGTATTGAGTAGAGTTCTCAGTGCTATGCAATAGATTCTTACTAGCTATTTATTTTATATATAACAGGGTGTACATGTCCATCCCAAACTCCCTAACTATCCCTTCCTCCTGTTTCTCACCCCCAGCAACCAGAAATTCATCTTCTAAGTCTGTGAGTTTCTCTCTGTTTTGTAAGTTCATTTGCATCATTCTTTTTTAGATTTCACATAAAAGGGATGTCAAATGATATTTCTCCTCTGACTCCTCTAGAATACTCCTCCTCAGTATTACAATCTCTTCAATCTCAGTGTTGCTGCAAATAGCACTATTTCATTCTTTTTTAATGCCTGAGAAATATTCCATTGTCTATTTGTATCACATCTTCTTTATCCATTCCTCTGTTGATGGACATTTAAGTTGCTTTCATGTCCTGTCTGTTGCAAATAGTGCTTCAGTGAACATTGAAGTGCACGTATCTTTTCAAATTATGGTTTTCTCTGGATATACGCCCAGAACTGGGATTGCTGGATCATACAGTGTCTCTCGTTTTAGTTTTTTAAGGTACCTCTGTACTGTTTAGAGCTGATTTTTAAAAATTTTATGTGGGATTTATGGTCAATGATGTTATTAAAGTGCCTTTATTTCTAATATTATATACTTCTCTAAAAAACTATTAACAAAATCATTTTGTTACTAGATTAAAGGAAATGCCTGTGCTTTCTTGGAGTGTGGGCCAAATCCATTCCTGATCATCTGTTATTGCTAGAAATCCTATTGCCTTTATCTCCCGACCACTTTGGAGATGAATTATTTAATTCATGCTGAGAACATTTCAGTACTTGAGGTTGTTCACCTTTCCAAGTTCCTCAGGTATCTGCAAGAATTTGTGAGTTAAAATATTCCTGGGTTATAGGTCTTTACTTCATTGGAAACTGACTGCACATTTTTATCATTAAATCATGAGCATCACAGATGACTTTATCCTTTCTGCTGAAGGCATGTTTCTTATTAGACTCAAGCTTTTCAACCTACAATTAATGGTTCATAGCACACTAGGGAACATTTATTAATCTTCATTTTACTTGTTTTTTGAAGATTATGGGGGTTAAGGGTTCTGAGTTGGAGTTATTGAAATTTTAAAGGTGTAAATAGGTAAATATTATAGCTCTTGGAAAAGTGAGACATTTTTCCCTTTAAGCAAGTGATTAATATTACTAATAAAAATGTCATCAGTCTTCCCTGCCAGGGTTATGCAGTGAGAAAGATATTTTGTATGTGTGTGGTTTGCTTTCCCTATCAAATAGGGCATTTTTGAGAGAATACTTTATATAAGAAAATTACTTTTAAAAATAGATTCTTGATGCTCTGTTGACCAAATAAAATAATTCTAAATGAAAAATAGTACCTTCCTATGTATTTACTAAAGATTTTTCTTGACTATTCTTGATGGCTTATATCAGTGTTTGAGATGCAGGGGATTTTTTTTCCTCTTATCAGATCACCTAACATGAATACTATTCTTGCTGAAGGCTGGATTTCTGAAAGGTAGGCCTATTTCCTATCCTTTTATGGATAGATTACTTACTTTATATTTCATTCAAGTTTCATTTGCAGGCAAGTTTCCTAAATAGTTATTTCCTTATGCTACTATTTATAGTACATGATGTTGGGTATATATATAATAAAATGTGTAATTTTGGCATCTGTCAAGTAGTATGTTGTTGAGATGTAATTCACTTACAACACAGTTTACTCATTTAAATGGTTTTTAGTTTATTCACAGAATTGTGTATCCATCACAACAATCTAATTTTAAAACATATTTGTCACCCCCAAAAGAAATTCTGTGCCTACTAACAGCCACTTGCCATTTTCTGCACTTCACCAGCCCTGTTGCTAAGTCACTTCAGTCGTGTCCGACTCTGTGCGACCCCATAGATGACAGCCCACCAGGCTCCCCTGTCCAGCCCTAGACAACTACTAACCTAATTTGTGTCCATAGATTAAGCAGTATTTTAAAAAATACATTATCTTATTCAAAAAAGATAATTTTAATTATCTAAAAAGTTTGGTGATTTTATGACATTATTAAAACCAATACAGTCAATACAATACTTAGGTAAGGGCATTTTTCTTTATCTTCTCACTGATTTTATCCTCAAAATAAAGCATCTTATTTGCAATAATTTCAAATCCATTGTTAAGTTATAGTAGCATTATGTTTGCCTGTGCTGCCGTTCCATGGGGTCGCTGGGAGTCGGGCACGACTGAGCGACTTCCCTTTCACTTTTCACTTTCATGCATTGGAGAAGGAAATGGCAGCCCACTCCAGTGTTCTTGCCTGGAGAATCCCAGGGACGGAGGAGCCTGGTGGGCTGCCGTCTATGGGGTCACACAGAGTCGGACACGACTGAAGTGACTTAGCAGCAGCAGCAGCAGCTCTTCTATTGGGTTAGTACCAGAAAGTTCTGTATCTATACCTACCCCAAGGCAGAAGGGTTACATTAGAAAAATGGTGACTATGTCAGTGGTTAGCATGAAGCGTCCTCAGAGCAGAGCATCTCAAGCAGCTCCCCTGTCCTTCTGTTTCATTCTCCAGTTCCTTCTGCTTCACCAACACGTACACATACATATGTGCACACACACGCTCACACACACACATTCACATCCACACACATGTATGCACACAGAGTAGCCATGGTCACATACAGTGGAAGATGCTAGAGAGCAAACTTTATGCAATGACAACCAGAAGTGTCAATACAGGCTCAATATAGAACTGACACATTCTTGCTGCTGTTGCTAAGTCGCTTCAGTCGTGTCCGACTCTGTGCGACCCCATAGACGGCAGCCCACCAGGCTCTGCTGTCCCTGAGATTCTCCAGGCAAAAACACTGGAGTGGGTTGCCATTTCCTTCTGCAACACATGAAAGTGAAAAGTGAAAGTGAAGTTGCTCTTAGGCACCCTATAAAAATAACATGTGTTGTATATTTTCATTGCATGTATATATGGTTTATTTCTGAATCATAGTGAGGTCACAGAACATTCTCTAGAGGTCAGAAATACTAAAGCCGAAATGTATATGACAGTATTGTAGGTTGATGCTTATTTCTACTGATTTTGCTCATGGATCATCAGCAAGGCTGGAGGTCATTCATTTCTTCCTTCATTCATACAACACGTACTGGCTAAAGATAATGTGAAGGGCACAATGCAAGGCCCTAGGGAAAAATGAACACCTAAAAGCCAGCTTCCTTGGGAACTGTTACTCAACTGCAGCACATGGAAGGAAATAGCTCAATGAATCATCTCTTCCTTTTTCTTGAAAAATTGCAGCTTATATTTTTCAGGAAAATTCAACATAATTGGTATATACCCATCTTTTTAGGTGAATTAGGTCTTAACTGACAGCTAGCCCATTTTGTTCTAAAATTCAACAAACTCTTGGAAAATCTTATTCCATACAATCTTTTGAATATGTCATTTGCTATTTATATTTGATGGCCTTAAGCAAAAAAAAGTTATAAAAGGTATTAATGCAAGTAGATAATAAAGCTGCATTCTATAAATCTATAGCGGCTTACAGTAATCATTAAAGCATGCAAAAGTCTTTCATCTATTCAAAAATATGCAGTGCACAGAATGTCTGCTAAGGTGCATGACAAGTCAGAGTTAAATATATATTAATAAATGAATTAGCTTCATAAATAATAGCCATAATGACATTTTAGGAGACAATAAGTCTGAGGATTGTCAGAAAACGGTTGATGTATGAGCTTCACGTCTCAGTGATTCTTCAAAATGAATAGGCTTTGCGAGATAGTTCAGACCCGCGACCAGCCTATTTCCTTGAATAATTTACTTGTTGTCAATTTGTACAGCCACATTACACATGCAAATTGTGCTGCCTGTGCAAACACCACTTGGAGATGATAAAAACAAATTTACGAAGGCTATAGAAGAAGGATTTATTTCACTTTCTCACCCAGGTCAAGCAATACATGTATCTGACGATTGTGTGTACCCAATTTTGTTGTAATTATATCAGCAAATTATTCCTTATAATCTTATTATTTTTAGCAGTCTCCTTGTGCTTGGGATAATTAGCTTTCTTCACTCAGTGTAAAAACAATTCAACTTGCCAGCCAGGCAGGGCATAGCTCCATTATCTGTTTTGGGTTTAAATTTATTCCCTATATTCTTGGACACTTTGTGTAAATTAAAAATTTCATAGTCCCTAATACTGTACACGCTGTTCATTCAGTGATGAATTAAGGCCCCTAAACCTCTCCGTTTGCTATTAGATATCTCACCCACTTTATATGTTAATCTGTGCTAATGAATTCCACAACCCCTAGCCACAGCGAGATGACTAAAATTATTACCACTTACAGAGATAGGCCTTTTTCATTTAAAGTTCAATTCAAATTGCTCCCATAAACAGTCTGCCACACAAAGATACCTCCTATAAAGGAGAGTTACTTACCTATAAGTAGAGTTCTCTGAAGGTAGTATTATCTTGGGATGCACATTCCTAGGTCACATGCCCTCAGGTCTTTGGTGTGGGGGGAGAGAACTCATGGCTGATGGGTAAGACTTTCTTTCCTTGGGGCACTTCATTAGCTCTGTGGCCTGTATTCCTAAGGGTTATTGGTGCCACACCCCTTCATGCAACCAATCCCTTCTTGGCAGACCAGTCCTCAAGTGCAGTAGGAGGCCAATGTAGCCTTCCAAATGAGAAGTGAAGGACTGGCTACCATAAACAATGAATGATGATCAAGAAACACATTTTCCATTTTAAAAGAAGTTACCTATAAAGTAATATGCCTAATAATTTTTTAAAAAATGAGTCTTTGCCTATAGTATGAAATGTTAAATGTATGTCTACTTTTTATAGAAATAGCATTTTTATTGCAGAAGAAATGAAAGTGACAGTGGTAGTCACTCAGTCATGTCCAACTCTTTGTGACCCCGACTGTAGCCCACCAGGCTCCTCTGTCCATGCGATTCTCCAGGCAAGAATACTGGAGAGGGTTGCCATTTCCTTCTCCAGGGGATCTTCCTGACCCAGGGATCGAACCCCGGGTCTCCTGCATTGCACGCAGATTCTTTACCATCTGAGCCACCAGGGAAGCAGAAGGAATACATTGTCACTATGGAAGAGCTAGAAAATATAGATCAACAAAAAGAGTAAAAATCACACATATTCTCACAAAAAATCCTGTCACCTAGTGATAGTCACTGATAATGTCTGGTATCTATTTTTACAGACTAGCTTTCTACACACTTTTACTTAAGCTCTTAAGATGGCAGCAAAATCACCAGTCTTATTAGGTCCCTCTTCACCCCATTTCTAGGACAAGGCAGCATCTGCCCTGTTTGCTCCTAAGTCTCCAAATGAACCCATTTTAAGATGTGATTTGCTGTCTTCCTCTAACGTGGAGAGATTCCCAGAGTTTCAAGGGCTGAGCCCTTGGCTCCTTCCATCCCTGTTTCCTCAACAGAATATTCAAGCCGGTTCTCCTCCTGCTTCAGCTCGAAAATACTCTCAGCGATTACCATCTTCCTGAATAATCTTTCACAAACAGTACAGCAAGTCACAGGCATGTCAGGCACGGTCTGAAGGCTGGGTCCCTGCACCAGACTTTACCAGACCTTACACACACGGTGTTTAATCGGTATGGGTGCTGTTTCATGCTCATTGCTGTCTCTGCCCTTGATTATTTCCACAACCCTCTGTGAGAACAGGCGGGGCAGGTGCAGTTGTTCCTGCTTCACATATGAAAGCATCTCAGGTACCAGAGTTTAAGCGGCCTTCCCTGGAGAAAAGAATTAGTTCCCAAGTCTTTGTGACTTCGGGTCTAGAAAGTGAAAGAAAGTGAAGTCACTCAGTCGTGTCCGACTCTCTGCAACCCCATGGACTGTAGCCTACCAGGTCCTTCAGTGCATGGAATTTTCCAGGCAAGAGTACTGGAGTGGGTTGTCATTTCCTTCTCCAGGGTATCTTCCCAACCCAGGGATCGAACCCGGGTCTCCCGCATTGCAGGCAGACATTTTATCGTCTGAGCCACCAGGGAAGACAAGAAGAGGTCTAGAAGACAAGAAGAGGTCTAGAAGAGACCTTCATTTCAATCCTTGTCCTGTATGGCTCTGGAACTTAGGGCATTTGGGGTCTTTTCAGTATTTCTCCTTAAGGGCAGATCTCTTTAAAGGTAAAGCTTTGGAAACCTTTTTGGTTAGAAACTCAAGAGCTTCGTACATTATTTTATATTGAGTTTTCCTTAATTATTTATAGCTGTAAGAAGGCTATTTACCTAAAGCAAATATTTTGCTTCAGGAGAGTTTATAATAGTCTATCTTTTATAGCATCCTCTGCTGAAAAGTCAAAACAACTTCTTGGAAAAGGAGATTTTTTTTTTTTTTTCAGTCCACAGGTCAGAAAATGCGCTTAATTTTAAGTGAACTTAATTCAATATGACGCCTGGATGTAGTATGAGTGAGATGCTGCTGAGCCCTTCCCCACTGTTTATGCTTCTCTTTTGGCCTCAGGGTCACTCACAGTGGTAAACACCCTGCGATGGGAGGAACATCAACCTAGAGAAACCATTTAATCTATCACTTGAAAGTTTGAAACGTCATGCCCATGATAGATTGGGCAGCCTGCAATTAACCCAAGTTAATATTTGACAGAGCCAGACATACAGCTCTTAACATCTCATCTCACAGAAGGTGCTATATGTTCTGTTAATAAAACCAGATGTACTTTGAGCATCTTTTCTGGATCACAGTATGTTCACCTCATTGTCTCAACTCCATTCATGAATCTCAAGTGCAGGCACAGTTCTACAGTGACCAAGCTCTGAGAAGCATGAAGTGGGCAGGGTTGGGATTCTATGCCTCAACCATCCCCAGAAGTGTCTCCCCCGTTCCTCCTTCCAGTCGACCCTAACCTTCTCCCTGTGTGCTCTGTGACCTCCTCATCTCCCCTCCCCTTGTTAAATTCCTCCTGTCTGGAGATCAGCTGGCCATTTAGTCAAAATGCAGGGCAGTGGCTAATAGCTCTTCCTGAGTCTTCTCTCGGAGAAAGCAATGGCACCCCACTCCAGTACTCTTGCCTGGAAAATCCCATGGATGGAGGAGCCTGGTAGGCTCCAGTCCATGGGGTCGCTAAGAGTCGGACACGACTGAGCGACTTCATTTTCTCTTTTCACTTTCACGCATTGGAGAAGGAAATGGCAACCCACTCCAGTGTTCTTGCCTGGAGAATCCCAGGGATGGGGAAGCCTGGTGGGCTGCCGTCTATGGGGTCACACAGAGTCAGACACGACTGAAGTGACTTAGCATAGCATAGCATAGCATAGGTTTTCTCTCCCAGGATCATCTTCATTTTGATTGGAATGAATCCTAGTAAGAAAATATTTAGGCGCCAGGTAAACATTTCCAGTGACCATAGAACGATATGACTTGGATCCAGGTTCTTGGGGATTAGGGATATTTTAATTGTAGAATTGTTGAATGCCACGAGGATGTTGAATGCCAGTTCTTTTTTTGGTCTGTGTGACAACTTAGAATTCTCTTTTTTTTTTTTTTGGTGGGGGTGGGGGGGGAGGGGGTGGGGAGCGGGTAATTTACTCTTGTACAGAATTAGGATAAAAATGAACTCTCTCTCATGACTGTGGTGATAATATAATTGGTTAATATGTGTAAAAGCAATTGGAATGGTACTGGCCTTTAGGAAGTACTCGGGGCAGTCTGTAGATCTTCCTCTTCTTCCTGGGGTAGGCAAGGTGGCATAGAAAAACACGTGGGTTTGGGAAGCAGGTGATCTTGGCAGACGGCAGATCTAGATTCTGCCACTTGCTAGCTATGTGATCAAGGACACATAGCCTTTCTGAACTTTTATTTCCTTTACTATAAAATAAGGATGACAAAAGTATCTTATCTTACTGTCATGAAAATTGAGATTGTGCGTATGCTATGATTAGCAAAGCATTTTGTACCTGGCAAGTGCACATTAATGAACTGTTATTTTTGGTGTCAATAAAGGCAAAAGGGCTTCCCAGGTTGTGTTAGTGGTAAAGAAGCCTCCTGCCAACGCAGGAGACTCAAGATCGGGTTTGATTTTTAGGTCCTTTGAGCACTTTGTGTCCCTTTAGACACAGCTGAGTGACTGCACTCACTCACTCAAAGGCAAAAGACATACATGTATTTGAGGTAGCAGCACAGTTTTCTAAATATTCAATTGCCTCTTATAGTCACTTAGCTAAATATGAATGTCAGCTTGTTTGCATTGAAATACTGAGAGTTTCCAGGTTTATGAATCATAAATCCCGTTTTCTTTACGTAAATATTTTTCCACTATCCAAGACAAATAAACAATAACAGAAAACCACAACAGTATTATTTGGCAAACATTCTAATGAAATGCTATGGAGGTGTGCTAGTAAGAGGGTTGTTACTAAAAAGAAAAATTTAGTATATCTGAAAGTATGAAGTATATGCTAATAAGACTTCAATGAACCAGAAAGTAGAGAAAAGAAAATGTAGAAATTCTATTATTAAGCGAAATTATGAAGAAAGTTCCTTGAGTTTCTTTTTAATTAAAAAACTGAAAAACTTTGAAAATTATTCTTTCAATCTCTTTAAAGTCCCATTTAAAAATAATTTACATATTATATTAATATATGCATCAGATAATTGCCTCTATATTGCAAAAAGGAACCCTACATATATATCATACTAACAGAATTACTGTAAACTACAATCTGGTTTCCATTAAATTCCCTGAGTTTCCACGAAATTCCCTGAGTTTTCACTTTTTATTTCCTCCATAGAATCTATTGCCAAGTTGTTTATATTTGTATCCTCATTTTCAATTTCTTCCAAAGCTTATGGCTGAAATAGAAAATCGTCTTTTTTTTTTTTTTCAGGTTTAGTCTTGCAAGCATTTTTTAACCTAGATTATTGTTAAAGCTTCCTAAAAGGCTTCCCCAACTTCAGTCTACATGCTTCTATCAACCTGTCTTTTAAACCTCTCCATAATTTGATCTCTACTTGACTTCCCCTCCCCCCCTTTTTTTTTTCTGATGGTGAAACTGAGGCTCAGGGAAATTTAAGGAGTTGAGCAGAGTCATGCGTATATTTAGGTTTTCCAGGTGGCACTAGTGGTAAAGAACTTCCTGCAGTGCAGATGTAAGAGACACAGGTTCGATTCCTGGGTCAAGATCTCCTGGAGGAGGAAATGGCAATCCACTCCAGTATCCTTGCCTGGAGAATCCCATGGACAGCGGAGCCTGGTCGGCTACAGTTTATAGGGTCTCAAAGAGTCGGACACTAATGAGCAACTTAGCATATGTGACTTTGTGACTTCAAAGTCCAAGATCTTATCACTAAACCATGCTACTTTTCCCCAAACAAGACCTATAATTTCCCAGACTTTCCTAGAATGAAATTTCCCTACCAGATATGCCTATTAAATTCTTTTTATCCTCCTACTTCCCTTTTTTTTCCAAGGCCAGTGTATGTCCTACCTCTATCAAGAAACTGTCCTGGAATTTTAGTCTGATTTCATTGCTTCCTATTTACTGCAATCATAACACTTTACTCTGTTTTTGAAATAGCACTTACTGTTGTCTGCTTTATATGTTAGGGTTATTTATATCTGTCTGTCTCCCCAACAAGATTTTGGATTTTTGGGTGGCAGGGACCATGTTCTTATCTTTCTCATTTAATCGTCCTTCCCTTTCATCCTAAAATAGTCAATGTCTCCCACGGTGCCTTATATCTAGTAGAAATTAAATCAATATTGAATAAATTGCATTAAAGCTTCATTTTTAAAATTGCAAGAAAGTAGGCTCCTGTATTTTTGAAAGAATTGTAAGGGTTTATTTTTTCTAATAGCATTTTTAAAGAAAAATGCCTGTGATTAACTAAGTATTTTTGCATAGAAAAATTTTTCTCAACAAGAAGGTATTCTATATAGGTAAGGAAAAGTTTATGCTACATTATCTCATTTTTCATCATGTAATTATTGACTGAATGTCCAGTGTATAGGACAAGAGAGCAGGCAGATATACAGTTGTTTAGTTCAGTTCAGTTGCTCAGTCGTGTCCGACTCTTTGCAACCCCCATGAACTGCAGCACACCAGGCCTCCCTGTCCATCACCAACTCCTGGAGTTTACCCAAACTCATGTCCATCGACTTGGTGATGCCATCCAGCCATTTCATCCTCTGTCATCCCCTTCTCCTTCTGCCCCCAACCCCTCCCAGCATCAGGGTCTTTTCCAATGAGTCAACTCTTCCAATGAGGTGGCCAAAGTACTGGAGTTTCAGCTTCAACATCAGTCCTTCCAATGAACACCCAGGACTGATCTCCTTTAGGATGGACTGGTTTGATCTCCTTGCAGTCCAAGGGACTCTCAGGAGTCTTCTCCAACACCACAGTTCAAAAGCATCAATTCTTCAGCGCTCAGCTTTCTTCACAGTCCAACTCTCACATCCATACATGACCACTGGAAAAACCATAGCCTTGACTAGATGGACCTTTGTTGGCAAAGTAATGTCTCTGCTTTTCAATATGCTATCTAGGTTGGTCATAACTTTCCTTCCAAGGAGTAAGCATCTTTTAATTTCATGGCTGCAGTCACCATCTGCAGTGATTTTGGAGTGGTGCTTAATATAAAAAGTAGTAAAGTGAAAGTGCTAGTCGCTCAGTTGTGTCCAACTCTTTGTGACCCAGTGGCCTGTAGCCCACCAGGCTTCTCTATCCATGGAATTATCCAGGCAAGAATACTGGAGTGGGTAGCCATTCCCTTCTCCAGGGAATCTTTCTGATTCAGATATCAAACTTGAGTCTCCTGCATTACAGGTGGATTCTTTACCATCTGAGTCACCAGGGAAGCCCCCAAATCTTTATCTTAAAAACTGTAACCAAAAGTGAATAAACTCTAACAACAAACAGCAATAAGATTCCATGAAAAATATAAGATTGTTTAAGAAGATACACACCTATCTGAATTAGAAATGCTTGCATTTCCAGTCATGGCCAAGTAAGCTCCTCTGTGGCCCACCATTCTACTGATGGCAACTCTAGACTCTGGAAGAAGCAAAATTATTTCTTGAAGACATTGGAGAGTGAAAGAAAGCAGTCAGACACTGGAGAGTTCAGATACCGAGAAGAAGCGAACTCAAAAGGACGAGTTTATCATTGTTTTCCACTTAGCCTGAGAGAAGGTCATAGCCAGCTTTATGCTTAAAGGCTATAAATAGATTGGAAATACAGTCTTACTGGGAAAAGAGTTTGGGTCAATCACAGCTGCTAAAAAGTAATAAGGTGTCTTGAAAAGAAGAGAGAGAGGGTAAGCCCTCTCTATTCTATTTATAAACTATGCCTTAATCTTTGGACAGGGCTTCCCTGGTGGCTCAGTGGCAAAGAACTTGCCTGCCGTTGCAGTAGACATGGATCGATGTCTACTCCAATAGAATGGCAACCCACTCCAGTATTCTTGCCTGGGAAATGCCATGGACAGAGGAGCCTGGTGGGCTGCAGTCCTTGGGTTGCAAAAAGAGTCAGATGTGACTTAGCAACTAAACAGCAACAACAACAAGACTCTTTGGATGATCCTTGAACTATGGAAGTTAAGGACAGATTCCTAGCAGCCCAGCTAACACAAAAATAACTGAATTTAGATTTTAACTGCCACCTATCACAGGGAGACAGAGCTTGTACTTTGAGCGTAGCCAGTTAACTGCCTGCTTGGAAACAAAGCAAAAGCAGCAACAACAACAAAACAATGTTCTTTAGAGGAATATAAGAGAATCTAGTGTTTCTACAACGTGTCCTTCACAGTTTCCAGGATGAAATCCAAAATTTTTCATTGTCTATAGATACGGGAAAATATGAAACATTAAAAAAAAAGGAACGTCAATGGAGACTAACCTGGAATGCCCCCAATGTTGGAATTGAAAAATAAAAATTTTTAAATAGTTATGCTAAGACTTGAAAGGAGAATACTATACTATAATGAGTGAGGAGACTAGGAAATCTCAGTCAAGATATATAAATTACATTAAAAGAACTGAATAGAAATGATGGAACTGAGAAATAAAATACATATAATGAAAAATTTACTACATAGCTTAATAGCCGTATAAGTATGCCAAAAAAAAAAAAAAAAGAGATTCAGAGAACTTGAGGATACATCATTATAAATCATACAATCTGAAGAACAGAGGAAAACATTTGTAATAAATGATCAGAGCCTCAGGGTGTTGTAGATCAATATCAGAACGTCAAATATTTGAGAAATGGAATGACAGAGGGGAATATAAAAAGTGTTTGAAGAAATAATAGCTAAAAACTATCCAAATTTGTTTAAAGACATAAATTTTCTAGTTCAAGAAGTTTAGTGAGCACTTAGCAAAACATCTAAATTCTAAAACGTGCATCTAGAAACATTATAATCCAACTGCTGAAAACCAAAGGTAAAGAAGCAATCTTATAAGCACGTGAGGAAATTTCTGTGCTTTGAAAGACACTTATGAAAGTAAAGACACAACCACAGACCTCACTAGTCATTAGGGAAATTAAAATTAATACCACAAAGAGATACCACTAGACATTTATTTGAATGGCTAAAATTCTTTTTCGTGTCTCTGGCAAGAATTTGGAGCAACTGAAGCTTTCACCCATGGCTGATGAGAATAAACAGTGGTACAACCACCTTGGAAAACAGTTGGTGGCGACTTATATAGTTAAACACAAATTACCGTATAACCCAGCAATCCCGCTCCTAGGTATTGACTCAAGGGGAATGGAAACCCTTATTCACACAAAAACTTACATCAGTGTTTTCAGTATTCTTTGTTCATAATTCAGAATTGGTAAAGATGAAAATCATCTTAAATATCCTTCATCTGGTGAATGGATAAATAAACTGTGTTTTAGCTACGTAACTGAATATTACCCAGCAATAAAAATGAACAAACTGCTGATGGATTCAACATGAATGATCCTCAAATGCATTACATTACATGAGAAAGGCTAGACTCAAAAGACTACACACAACTAGATTTTACTTGTATAACTTCATTCTGGAAAGGGCAAAACCATGAGGACACAAAGCATCTCAGTGGTGTCCAGGAGCTGTGGGTGGAAGAAATAACTTAACTTCAAAGAGACATGAGGGAACTTGAGCTGATGGCAAAACTTCATGTATCGATTGCAGTAGTGGTTACATGAGTGTATGCATTTGTGAGATTTCATAGAATGTACACTATTAGGGGTAATAGAAATAGAAATCTTTTTTTCTTTCTTTTTTTATTTTTTTAAATTATGACAGTATGATAACACATTTACAGGAGACTTGGAAAATACAGAACAAAATTACATATACTGATAGCTCCACTGTATATTACAATTATTTTTAAGTAGATAAAGTATAGTTTTTAGTTGCAGTTTCAATATCAAACTCTCAAAAATTAATAGAATGAATAGACAGAAAAGTGGAAGGATATACTAGGCCTGAAAAGTACTATGATCCAATTCTACATAATTAAGATTTATACAATTTTCACACAACTGCTGCTGCTGCTGCTAAGTCGCTTCAGTCGTGTCCGACTCTGTGCGACCCCACTGACGGCAGCCCACCAGGCTCCACCATCCCTGGGATTCTCCAGGCAAGAGTACTGGAGTGGGTTACCATTTCCTTCTCCAATGTGTGAAAGTGAAAAGTGAAAGTGAAGTCGCTCAGTCTCGACCCCATGGACTGCAGCCCACCAGGCTCCTCTGTCCATGGATTTTCCAGGCAAGAGTACTGGAGTGGGGTGCCATTGCCTTTTCCATTTCACACAACAGTAAGACACAAATTCAAGTTCCCATAGACATAAACCAGGAGACAGTGGAACATATCCAGGAACATAAAACAAGGTGCAAAAATATCATGGTCTAAAGATATTGAAACCATACAGAGTCTGTTCTCTCATCACTATAGAATTATGTTTAAAATCAATATCAAAAGATATTTGAAAATAACCCACATATTTTCAAGTGCAGTGGGACATTTACCAAGAGAGATCTTTGACAAACCCATTGAAAGCCTCAATAACATTAAAAGACTGAAAAAACTCCGAGGGTGATTGCAGAGAAGAAAGCATTCAAATGAGAAATTAATATCAAAATGAGAAATTAATATCAAAGATACTTTAAAAACCAGTAAGGAGTAAATTTCATTGTACTTAAATTTTACCTCAATGAACTTGACTTAGAAAAAGAATGATATTTTCAGGTAAAAGAAAATTAAGAAAATCCATTGCTAGCAAACGTACTCTAGCAAAACATGGTAAGGGAAATTCTTCAGAAGGAAAGTGAATGAAATTAAATGAAAGCAGATATAAATTCACATCCATAAGATGAAGTGAAGAGCATCAGAAATACTAAATATGTAGGTAGATGTAAAAAACAAATTCCACCTCTTTATTCCTTTAAAATACATTTATGGTTTAAAACAAACACTGGATTGTGGGATTCATAATGTGTGTAGCTCTAGCATATGTGACAATATCGAGGTTGTGTCCAGATCAGCAGATGTACCTGTACAGCTCCAAGGTTTCTACATTTTTCATGAACTGTTAAAATATGAACTTTAAGTCATCTGTGAATAGTTAAGGATGAATACTGTAACCCCTAGAGTGACCACCAAAATATAAGATGAAGAGGTAAAAATAAAAAGCCAATATATAAGTTTAAATGAAATTCTAGAAAGGACCTAGGAAATGCACTTGGAAAGAGAGAAGACACTGCTCTGAGGATGGTCATGCTCAGGGCTGGGAGGCATGATGGCAGAGTCTGTGTGACTCAGTTACTGATTTGGTTGGATGGGCTGAGAACATAACCATGGAGTAAAATGTGCTTTCCTTTCATTTTGATTCAAGTATTGTTGATTTATAATATTCTGTCAGTTCCAGGTATACAGTACAGTGATTCAGAGATTACATCTATCTCCATCTCTTTCGGGACCCGGGTTTGATCCCTGGGTTGGGAAGATCCCCTGGAGAAGGAAATGGCAACCCACTCCAGTATTCTTGCCTGGAGAATCCCATGGACAGAGGAGCCTGGTGGGCTACAGTCCACGGGGCTGCAAAGAGTCGGACACGACTGAGCGACTTCTCTCTCTCTCTCTTTTTCTCTTTCTCTTTCAATGTATTCTTTTTTCTGATTCTTTTCCCTTACAGGTTATTACAAAATATTTTCTTTAATGTATTTATTTTTGGCTATGCTGGGTCTTCATTGCTCTGTACCTGCTTTCTCTAGCTGCAGGCAGCAGGGGTTACTCTTCATTGCAGTGCTCGGGCTTCTCACTGTGGTGGCTTCCTTTGTCACAGGGCACAGGCTCTAGGCACACAAGCTTCAGGAACTGCGGCACTTGGGCTCAGTAGTTGTGGTGTGCAGGCTCTGGAGTGCTGGCTCAGTGGTTGTGGCACACGGGCTTAGTTGCTCTGTGGCATGTGGAGTCTTCTCGGACCAGGGATTGAACCCGTGTCCCCTGCATTGGCAGGCGGATTCCTAGCCACCGTGCCACCAGAGAAGTCCACCAAATATTTTGAGCAGAGTTCTCTGTGCTATATGGTAGGTCCTTGTTGATAATGAGCTTTTCTTAAGTGGAATTAAATAAGTAAATTTACCCCCAGGTTTAATGATAGAAAGGAATTCAAAAAAATGTCCAAGTTAAAACCTAACGAGGGTAAAGTTGTATGAGACAGATCACTCAGGATGGCCTCAATTTAGCAAATACATGGTTTTAAGTGTTTGTTTCCAAATAGTTATAAGATATTCAGAAAAGCTGTTTCACTAGAGACAGACAATATCCTAAATGCCAATGCAGTCCCCAGGCCATAGAAAATAATGCCACATGGCAATAAAAACCAAACAAAATAAATAATAATACTGAATAAGAAATGATTCTTGCTTACTCTGAATGATGGAAACTCTGGAAAGCTTTCTGAAAGGCTCTTTTCGATACATTCAAGGTGAGATGCTAGTTCCGTAATTAGTTACTTCACTTTAAACTTCCAGCTTTCTTTTTTTCTCACCAGCACATCATCACCTTGTGCTTGGCAGTCAGGATGAGTGTGGTGGGTAGTGGTGTTTTACGCATCACAAAAAAAGATGACGGAGAATAAGACACCAATATAACTAGGTTAAAACTGGAAAAGAAGTTTCCAAATGGAGTATCTGTGTCTACGAGTAAGAGATAAGCTGGAATTTCCACCTTGTGAACTGTAAAGATTGAAGGGGAGGCAGAGCATCCTTTTTGCATTCTCTGCACCAGAGGATATGTGTTGGCCAGCCTCCAAGCAGGCCACCTACATGACCACTGCTTACCTGGAACAGTTTTGCTATTTCTTGGAATAAATTGAGGATGTGGTACTGAAGGTGGAAGGGAGGTGAGAGGTGGCATACAATAAGTATGTTTTCTTGAGCAGGTTATTTCAAAGTCAAATTTGACTAAGGGGGTTCCTTAAGGAAAGGGATCCTCGAAGACTGTGTTGAGTTCATAAAACTGAATGCAGAATAGGAATGGGTAGAAAGGAGGGAGCAGTAAAAGAACAAAAGCATGAAAGCGAGAATGAAAGGCAAGAAATGAATGAGGAAAAATATTACCCTTGATGATCAGATTTCTTATCCTCATTACCATTACTTTTATCCAGATGTTTATCATTTATCCCACGATGGTCTTCTAGCTAGGCATCTTTCATGTTGGCTCAGATCAGATCAGATCAGATCAGTCGCTCAGTTGTGTCCGACTCTTGTTGGCTCACCTACTTCCAAATTCATCTTTCTTATTCACAAGACTATAATATTAAACTCGTTGGAGTACCTGCTTCTTCTATTATTCCCTTGATCAGAATCCATTGATTCCCTCCTCTGTATCAAGGTAGAAATTGTGTGTTTGCCTTAGGGAAGTGCCCTAAGATGCTGACCCAAGTTGGTTTCTTATGTCTGACCTAAACCACACCATTCTTGCCACTGTACATTGGTTCCTAAACACCTCCCCTGTTTCTCTTCATCTCATGCCTTGACATCTCCACTTCCATCATCCATCCGTCTTCTCCACAAACACTTACTGGATATCTGTGCCAGGACAAGTGCTTTGCCTTCAAAGGAGCACACAGTCCATCAAGGTTGGACTCAGCTATGACAACTGGTTGCATTTCAGTGTGATGAAGCCCTAGCTGTGCTGTGCATCCGTTATTATAAAGGCACAGAGAGGAAAGCCATGAACTGTGTGTCAGAAAAGATTTAACTGAGGAGATAATATTTTGATCTAGATTCTGAGTTCAACAGCTATAAAGAGACAAGCATTCCAGGAAAAAGAGATCAGATCAGATCAGTCGCTCAGTTGTGTCCGACTCTTTGCGACCCCATGAATTGTAGCACGCCAGGCCTCCTTGTCCATCACCAACTCCCGGAGTTCACTCAGACTCACGTCCATCGAGTCAGTGATGCCATCCAGCCATCTCATCCTCTGTTGTCCCCTTCTCCTCTTGCCCTCAATCTCTCCCAGCATCAGAGTCTTTTCCAATGAGTCAACTCTTCGCACGAGGTGGCCAAAGTACTGGAGTTTCAGCTTTAGCATCATTCCTTCCAAAGAAATCCCAGGGCTGTTCTCCTTCAGAATGGACTGGTTGGATCTGCTTGCAGTCCAAGGGACTCTCAGGAGTCTTCTCCAACACCACAGTTCAAAAGCATCAATTCTTCAGCATTCAGCCTTCTTCACAGTCCAACTCTCACATCCATACATGACCACAGGAAAAGCCATAGCCTTGACTAGACGGACCTTTGTTGGCAAAGTAATGTCTCTGCTTTTGAATATGCTATCTAGGTTGGTCATAACTTTTCTTCCAAGGAGTAAGCGTCTTTTAATTTCATGGCTGCAGTCACCATCTGCAGTGATTTTGGAGCCCCCCAAAATAAAGTCTCTCACTGTTTCCACTGTTTCCCCATCTATTTCCCATGAAGTGATGGGACCAGATGCCATGATCTTCATTTTCTGAATGTTGAGCTTTAAGCCAACTTGTTCGCTCTCCACTTTCACTTTCATCAAGAGGCTTTTTAGTTCCTCTTCACTTTCTGCCATTAAGGGTGGTGTCATCTGCATATCTGAGGTTACTGATATTTCTCCCGGCAATCTTGATTCCAGCTTGTGTTTCTTCCAGTCCAGCGTTTCTCATGATGTACTCTGCATATAAGTTAAATAAACAGGGTAACAATATACAGCCTTGACGTACTCCTTTTCCTATTTGGAACCAGTCTGTTGTTCCATGTCCAGTTCTAACTGTTGCTTCCTGACCTGCATACAAATTTCTCAAGAGAAGCACATGCCAAATTCCATTCTGGGGGTCTTCCCTGCGGTCCTATGGTTCAGACTTTGTGCTTCCACTCCAGGGGTCCCGGGTTTGATCCTGTCAAGGAACTAGGATCCCACACATTGTACAGAGCAGTCAAAAAAAATTCCTCTTTGGGACTTGTGTAATTTCTACTTGTATCATGGACCTCATAATTTTAGTAATTATGGTACAAAATGTGTCATTTAAAATTACATTACATTTCTTGCACTACAGACTTCTTGACAGGACAGTTTACATACTTCATTTGTATTCTCTTCGTGAATGTGAAATTGCTCAGTCGTGTCGGACTCTTTGCGACCCCATGGACTGTAGCCTACCAGGCTCCTCTGTCCATGGGATTTTCCAGGCAATAGTACTGGAGTGGATTGCCATTTCCTTCTCCAAGGGATCTTCCAAACCAGGGATCGAACCCAGGTCTCCCGCATCATAGACAGATGCTTTACCGTCTGAGCCACCAGGGAAGTATTCTCTTCAAGCCTTAGCAAAATGCTAAGCATTACGTCTAAATTAAGGACCACAAAGATGCTGACAGATTAATCTGGCAAATCTGTCAACATTTATATACTTGTGTTCCTATAGAACTGTATGGACACTAAAATTTGGATTTCATGTAGTTTTCACAAATAGTAGTATTAACTACATTCCAATCATCATCTCTGATGATTTTTAAACAGTATTTTCAGAGCAGTTTTAAGTTCACAGCAAAACTGAAGCAAGGTACAGAGATTCTTCCATATGTGAATCACCCTCCTCCCACGCCATGACAGATATTCCCTACGAGTGTGTTGCATCTGTTACCACTGATGAGCCCACAGTGATACATCATAATCACCCAAAGTCCATAGTTTACATTACTGTTTGCTGTTGGTGTGGTACACTCTATGAGTTTGGGCAAATGCTTATGGTATCATTATGGCGTCATATAGAATGTTTTCTCTGCCCTAAAAATCCTCTGTGCTCTGCCTATTCACTTCCCCTCCCCTCAAACATGCACACACACACACTAGTTTTCGAATGCAAAGGGAGGAAACTTGTGTTTACTGACTATTAACTACATTCCAAGGCAAATGTTAAAAGCTTTACATGTGTTTCTTCCTTCAGAGAGATTAAGCAGACAATAAGCTGGTTTGGAAGATGAAGGTATTAGGAAAAGGGAGAGTAACACATATTTCAATGCAGCAATCAATGAATTGTTGAGTAAGATGGGATTTGATAATAGGATGGGATTTGATCACTCACTACATACACAGAAAGATGCAGAGAGAAGACACATTTTGCTCCCAAAGCCTCTCTTTCCATGAGTTTCCACCCAGTACACATTCCACTGGGTAGTGATGATGTCTATGCTTTATTGACTGCACTATGTTGGGATTTACCAGGAACTTCACTGTAAGAGGGGCAGTGGGTGACAGTGGAAAGAGCAGGAACTTCAGAGCCCAGTGAAACTTTCTGATCTTAGTTTTGCATGTTATTATTGTGCCTCTTGAGAAACCTGTATGCAGGTCAGGAAGCAACAGATAGAACTGGACATGGAACAACAGTCTGGTTCCAAATAGGAAAAGGAGTATGTCAAGGCTGTATATTGTCACCCTGCTTATTTAACTTATATGCAGAGTACATCATGAGAAATGCTGGGCTGGAGGAAGCACAAGCTGGAATCAAGATTGCTGGGAGAAATATTAATACCTCAGATATGCAGATGACACCACCCTTATGACAGAAAGCAAAGAAGAACTAAAGAGCCTCTTGATGAAAGTGAAAGTGGAGAGTGAACAAGTTGGCTTAAGGCTCAACATTCATAAGACTAAGATCATGGCATCTAGTCCTATCACTTCATGGGAAATAGATGGGGAAACAGTGGAAACAGTGGCTAACTTTATTTTTTGGGGCTCCAAAATCACTGCAGATGGTGATTGCAGCCATGAAATTAAAAGACACTTAGCCCTTGGAAGGAAAGTTATGACCAACCTAGACAGCATATTAAAAAGCAAAGACATTATTTGTCATCAAAAGTCTGGCTAGTCATGGTACGTAGTGAGTGATTAAATCCCATATCCAGTATGGGATCAAATCCCAAATCCAGTAGTCATGTATGGATGTGAGAGTTGGACTATAAAGAAAGCTGAGTGCTGAAGAATTGATGCTTTTGAACTGTGGTGTTGGAGAAGACTCCTGAGAGTCCCTTGGACTGCAAGGAGAACCAACCAGTCCATTCTAAACAGTCCTGGGTGTTCGTTGGAAGGACTGATGCTGAAGCTGAAACTCCAATACTCTGGCCACCTGATGCGAAGAGCTGACTCATTTGAAAAGACCCTGATGCTGGGAAAGATTGAGGGCAGGAGGAGAAGGGGACGACAGAGGATGAGATGGTTGGATGGCATCACTGACTCAATGGACATGGGTTTGGGTACACCCTGGGAGTTGGTAATGGAAAGGGAAGCCTGGTGTGCTGCAGTCCATGGGGTCGCAAAGAGTCGGACTTTCTGAGTGACTGAACTGAACTGATTGTGACCTTTGACTATATTTGTGACATTAGATCAGTTTCTTAAACTCTTGAAGGCTTAATTTATTTTGTCTATCAAATGGATACAATAATAACCACCTCTTGGGTTTATATGACATTAGTTATATAATAGCAAGCACCCAGAAATGTTTCCTCTCCTATCTTCCTATGTACAACAAGTTGGACCAGAAGAATCTAAAAATAAGGCAGGATGAATAAAGAAACAGTATTTTTCTTTGGCAACATCCTATATACAGAAATTTCCTTTCTTCAAATGTCAACTGTTGCTAATGTCATAGTGTTAGTTGTTCAATATATTCTTGGAAGATTAACGTTACCTAGAGATGCTTTAATTTGCAAGTTTGAAAAATCCAGACAGAGAAATTGTCATACAATATCGAAGTTCAGAACTCCCTTGATTCTATTTTTTTGCATAAGTCATTAGCTTAATTTTTCTTCAATGCAGAAAGTAAGGCATTTTATACAGATGGAAAGAACTATTCTCTTAGTTTTAGCAAGAAGTACATTTATCATGTGTTCAACAAAGTTGCATTTACTTTTCCAACTGAGACATATTTAAGGGACTTCAATATATTTGGGGAAATTTTCATCAGAGATTTAGCAGCTACCAAAAAAAGACCTCCACAATTAATCTTTTATAACATGAGTGTGACTTGTAATCTCTACGCTTAGGATAAGTGAGCAAGTGTTAGTCGCTCAGTCATGCCTGACTCTTTGCGACCCCATGGACTGCAGTCCACCAGGCTCCACTGTCCATGAGATATTTCAGTGAAGGATACTGGAGTAGGTTGCCATTTCCTTCTCCAAATATTACTAAATATAAGGAAAAACAATTCATAAACTATAATATTTCTTAGCAAAGAAAAACTGCTTTATGATTTTTAAGATGTTTGAAAATTTAAATGAAACTTACATGTTTGAAATTAGTGCCAGATGTAACACAATTCAAGCACAATTATCTAGCTGAATCACATTTAATATGATTTAGTAAAAGGAATTCAATAATTCTGTATTTCATAGAAATATCACAAAAACAAGTATTTCATTCACAAAATGCATGGTTTGGCAGGTTTCCAAAGCAGGAATTTGCTGGAGGGAAGGTAAATTTATTGATTAAAATAAATCAAATGACTGACATCTCCTTTAGAAAACTGGCAAAATAATACTATTCAGAGACGGAAAGTCTTACAACCAAAACCAGAAGAAAAGTCTGAGCTATTTACATGTATTATAGAAATCCAATAATGTCACAAGAGTAAGTTAATCAGATACTTGAGCATTCTCAAATTAACATTGAGAACATTTTAAACTATGTATTTTGGGAGTCGGACTTTCCAAAAATCTTTGGTATGAAATCGGGTGGTTATAAGTCTTTGCTATGCTATGCTATGCTAAGTCATTTCAGTCGTGTCTGACTCTGTGTGACCCCACAGACAGCAGCCCACCAGGCTTCCCCGTCCCTGGGATTCTCCAGGCAAGAACACTGGAGTGGGTTGCCATTTCCTTCTCCAAAGCATGAAAGTGAAAAGAGAGAGTACTTATATTCCTCATTTATCCTTTGCAGATTTATATGCAGTAAATAATGAGTATTCTGTGATAGAATTTATATAGAAACTATCTAGACAGTTCTTGAACCAGGCCGACAATACTTCCTTCCTATCCTTTGTCTCATTTCTTCCTTCTCAGCATTTGTTATGGACTGATTGTTCCTGTACTCCTAAAATTTAAACACTAAAATTCTAAACCCAGGGTGGTTGTATTTGGAGATGGGGTGGTTAAAGAACTGATTAAGGTCAGATGAGGTCATAAGGTAGGGCCCTGATCCAATAGGATTAGTGTCTTCTTAAGAAGAAACACCAGAGAGCTTTTTCTCTCCCTTTTCCTCTCCTTACACACTGAACAGAGAGTTTATGAGCACACCACAAGATGACTGCTGCCTCCAAGCCAAGAAAAGAGGTCTCAGAATGAAGTCTACTTTGCTAGCCCCTTGATCTTAGATGGCCCAACGTCCAGAACTATGAGATATAAATTTTTGTTGTGTAAGCTATATAAGCTTCCCTGGTGGTTCAGTTGTAAAGAATCCACCTGCGAACGCAGGAGATGAGGGTTCCATCTCTAGGTCAGGAAGATCCTCTGGAGAAGGAAATGGCAATCCACTCCAGTATTCTTGCCTGGAACATCCCATGGACAGAGGAGTCTGGCAGGCTACAATCCATGGGGTCACAAAAGAGTCAGACAGGACTTAGTGACTAAATAACAACAACAAAACTACTTAATCTGTGATGTTTTATTATGGCAACCCCAGCAAACTAAGATAGCAATTAGGAGGCTTAACGTAACAGCCACAACAGAATTTTCTTTAACTGCTTAACTTGTTTACCTATCTGGATACAGGGAAAACACTATTGAGAGGCTGGACATGCTTGCCCCGGAGAGTTTCATACAGATCCTTAAATCATTCAGCCCTGCTTCTATTTTAGAATCAGAGAATGTGAATGTAAGAAAGGGTCTTTGTGACCCAAGCTTGTCAATTCAGATTTTGCTATCATTCTGGGGGCATAGAAAACTACTCCATACACCTAGCACATCTTCTGGAAAACAATGGGGGTTAGGTAGTGGATAGTTAAGTATTAAACATCTGTTTATACTAAATTATGACATGTTATTGAGTGCCATATGCGATTTTTACACATTTTTGGAATGCTTCAAAGGCATTATTGATAAGGTTAGTGACAATAACAACAAATAGCTTAAAGACTGGAAGTGAATGGGGGCCAGGTAATGCCTTAAGGGGTTTATTTGTATTTTGTTACATGATCATTACAACACTAGAAAACAGAAATGTATTTTTATTATTACAGAACATTATTACAGAGTATGAAAGCATTTCTAAAATAGTCCCACTCCCATCATGGTCATATCCTGTTTTATTTTCCTCATAGTTTTTTTTGCTTATTTCTTTTCCCCTTGCTTATTTTCTATGTTCCTCCCAACCCCCTTCGCAGAGCCTAAGTCAGTGGCTGCCAGGGAAAAGGAACTCAGGGAGCTTTTTGCCAAGGCCACACAGCCAGTCTGTAGCAGCTGCCACCATGAACAGCAGCTGCCACCACCAGCAGAAGCTAAGCGCCACGAGAGCAGGGGTAGAGACCATTTTGCTCTCAACAGAGGATGGCACGGTGCATGCAAAAAAAAAAAAAAAAAAATGTGTACGGGGAGGGGGTGGGAAAGTAAGGAAGCGAGCGAGGGGGGTAGTTTGAATGAATGGAAACGTTCCCAGAAGGGTCTAGAGAGCTTCTGCAGCGAGTCTCGGTCTTTGGGGAATGAACTCAGTGCCAAGCACTTTCCTCACCACAGAGTACCAGAGTACGGCAGGGGGTGGAAAAAGAAAAAAGTCTTTAAGACGTCCAGAAGAAAGGAGAAAATGGCGAGAGAAAAGCAGAGGGGAAAAAAGAAGAAGAAACGAATCGCCCTTTTTCGTTTATTTAAAAGGCGAGCCAAGCGCGACCGGTTACCATGGCGACCCCAGGCCAGAACAGCCCCAGCCCATTGGCCGAGATGTCGGAGCCAATGAGAAGGCGCGATGTTGGTAGGTCTTAAGATGGCTGCCGGGCGGCACCGTCCGGACTGGTGAGTACGGCTGATTGCTAGGCTGGTTCTTGTGCTCCAGGGAGATGGACCCAGGGAGGACAGGGTGCCAGGAGCGAGGGAGCAAGCGCGGGCGGCCTCACAGCCTCTCGGTCGAGCCGTAAAACCTTTGGCCAGGCCCGCAAAGCCTTTGACCGGGCCCGTGGGAGCGTCGGCTGAACCTGCCTCCGCCTTGCTCTGACGCGGCGTCGCGGCGGAGTCCCCGTCCTGTTGGTGGGAGAGGGGTTCTCCGTCCCATCCCGGCCGGAGTGAGACGGGATGAGAAGGCTTTCGACCTGGGAAATGGGCTATTGTTTACATTTCCCTTACCCGGAAACGAGCTGCAGTTGATGGGAGAGTCAGCAAGGTAAACATCCTACATCAGAATCTGTGGCGCTTAGTTCTTAGTTCTGTGCCGGGAGGGGATTCTTCCCATTTGGGCATCGGAGTGTGGCCCAGCCGCAGGAGAGCCTGCAGAGTTCCGGGTGGTTCAGCCGTGCAGCGAAAGGTGTACGTTTCTAGAGCCACCCCTCTTGCAGTCTTGCACCCTGTAAGTATTCTCACGGAGACACCCAATTTTAAAATGGGCCTCGAAATACTATTGGCTACCTGTAAATCTTTCTTGTAGGGTCTTGACTCTCGGGGAGTGTTTTCTAGCCCTAGACTGAACAAGACACTCGCTTTGAGATATGCTTACGTGCAAAATCCTGCTAAATAGTTTATCTGGGTAATCGGATTGGTAACTTAAATCCGAAGTCAGGCCTGAGATTCACTTGTACTTTCTGTACCTTTTTAAGAAAACGGAGCATATGTATTTCATAAACATGAACAGGGCATTAATATTGATGATAACATGCTTAGAAGTATTTAAGTTAAGTAATTAATGCCCAGTCACAAAAACTGATTATTGTGTAAGTTATTTAACAGGATCTTCAGATTGGTAGGTGGTGGTTTACGATTTCTGTAAGATTTAAGTTCAGGTCCGACAAGATTTTCAGTTTTCTGTGATTATTTCTAATTGAATACAAAATTTGGGAAATAAGGCAACTTCATTCAGTAAAAATGGAATTGAAAGTGTAGAATATGAGCGTCAGGGGAACCAAAGCATTTACCCATAAACTGCTTAGGTTGAGTTTTGATTATAAGCAGGTACCTGGACTTCAGAAAATGTGCTATTATTACCCAGGCCTGTATTCAATTTGGTATAACATTTTTATATAGCTTTCTTCCCTTAAAAAGTGAGAAAAAAATTTCTTCTTGATCAGATTTTAACATTATTATAGGCTGGGGACATTCTTCAGACCCACTCTCAAATCTCTTGTCACCAAGAACATACTACTACTTAAACTCTGCACTCTGTAGACTTTTGAGTTACAGAGTTCTATTTTTCTAAGATTAGTGGATCACCAACCATTGGATGAGTCTGTTACCGCGTCTGTAAAAGGGGTTTAGATAATAATTCCTAGTGGTAGGGTCATCGTGAGGGTTAAGGATAAAACAGTGCCTGTCACATTGTTTGTATGCCATTTATAGCGATGACCTGGTTTGTTTTTCTTTTTGGTTCTGTTTCTTCGGTCACAGTGGGGTTTCTTTCCCTTTCTCCAGAGTGTCTTTTAGGTGTTTTCTCTGAAGTGCAGGGTCTTACTGAAAACTAGCAAGCATGGCTGTGGTGGCTGGGTTTAGAGAGAAACCTTATCTTATTGGGTGTTGGGGTTTAATTGTTATGGTTCTGACAGAGAGAATGGAGTGTTACATCAAAGAATGAGTGATTCTGGGCATTTGGGCACACATAATATTGGGATCCATAAAAAGGCATATTAGAGCCTCAAGACGTCTCAGAGATTTGATCAAACCCCTCATGTTTTAGATTAAGGGTGAAGACCCAGACAGATCGAGTGGCTTTTCCACAGTTATGTTCTTCAGGACTAGAAACCCATCTTCTGACTTCTAAAACTGTTTTTCTCCTTTGATCTACCACTGGCTCCCAATCCTTTCACAACCTAGAATCCCATTTATTGTAATTTGGTATCTCCATGGATGCTGTATTTTGAAATATTGCGTCTACTAAACTATACCCATTAATTTGTGTCTTTTCCTTTTTAGTAAAACTCAAGCCTTTAGCTACCAATCAGATGAATGAAAATGTGGTGAAGAATAATGTTTCATTGAATTTAAGTTTCCTAACCTAAAAGTGCATGATATTGTTTGAGGGAAAATTAAATATGTTGGGCTTTTTGAGTATTGCAATTAGCTTAGAAATCTCCATTACTATCTTCATAAATTTTGAAAAACCCTTAGCTGAGGAACTGCTGAGCTGTGTCATGTTCTTCTAGATACACTGATACCTGCCCAGGTGTGCTAAGTAGTAGCTGTGCTTAGTTTCCAAGGGCAAAAGAAAGCCCAGCCATTCAGACTAGGATGTGGCATAGATATTTTTGTTCATCATAAATCAGGTCAACCCTGGACTGCATAGCATACACTGAATTTTTCTTTGTAGAATAACTGTGGATTGGGAAGGATCTTCACTCCAGCAGTACAGAGTATGTGAAATGGAGAAGCTGATATTCAAAATCACAGAGAATAGGGGGATTCTGAATGATTCACATCTTCTTTGGGGCTAAATGATTAAAGTATTTGACTTACAGGCTAAAAACATGAAGGTTAATATATCAACACATGGACTGTTACACAGACTTGACTATAATCTACACTAACAAACTTGTTCTTGGTCTCTGGTATGTGATGTTTCTTGAGAATGGTTGAGTGATGCCCACATTTGAAGGGTTATCTGCTTTAAAATGAAAGAATGCACCCTGAAAGGTATGAGATGAGAGATCCTTCAAGGAACTAGAGAATCAGAATCCAGAGCAACCCAAACAGAAGTAACAGGAGGCCTAGTGGGACCAACTGGTACTGTGGTTCAACTGGAAATATATGAATAACATGCATATGCTTTGACTAGAAAGACACTGATTCTGAACCTAAGCCCAAAACAAGTCACAAAGCAGCTCCATATTGGCTGATTTGCAGTCAGAGCTGCTGCTTAGGTGGGCAGCTTCACTTTGCAGGCTTCTCAGTTAACTGTCTGTGTGTGTCAGTGGCCACCAATTTGTCCTGCTGTTTGTGTATGTGTTTATGTTACGGTCACAGGAGAATGGCACATCACTTTAAAGATATTTAAGGATTAAGTTCAGAAACACGTCTTATTTGATCTTCGCCTTCTTTTACGGACTTGGACATAGAGTCCACTTTTTAAAAATTATTTTAGTTTTTCCCCCAGCATGGGCACACATAGGAAATTATTATACTAGCCAATAGCCTGCTGAGGACAGTTCTTAATGCCACATCAGCAAGAACTTATTAAACATGGATGAAGTTGAGGAAGTCCAAAAGTGATCAGAAATGATTAAGGGCTGCTGAAGAAAGGCACGCCCTCTCCACGGCTACTAGCCCTGCTTCCCAAGGTGAAGCCCCTTGGGGTGCCCAGAGCACAGACTCACCCTGTGAAGATACTTCAGCAGTGGCCAGTGGAAGAACTGTGCCCATCTGAGCTGCCACAGCTGAAGTCTGGGCTGAGTGGTACTTGGCTGCTGATGGACAGAAGCTTGCCATTTGTATAAGAATGTTGGTTCCGTGAGGTTAGACATTTTTGCCCATTCTGTATACTGCTGTTTCTATGTCTTGCTAGTGCCTGGCACACAGTGGACATGCAGAAGATGCTGTGGACAGGGACAAGAAACAGTGGCTCCAAAACAGTGCTAAGAAAGCTAACTCTGAAACTTGTTACCATCCTAAAGTCCTGAAACGGATAGTGAGTCTGAAGGTGTATTGTATGCCAGCGGCAAAGTCACGGTAGAGCGGATTATCACAGCCTTCCTCCTGCTTTGTGGGACAGTAGAAATGTTTTTAATAGCTCCACACCTGTTTTCTATATTGGCATGTTATACATCATATCTTTTGTGCTAACAGTATCTCAGTATTACCGCCACTTCCAACTTTTAAAATCCTCAGTCCAGATTTAGGGATGGATTCAGTTTTCCCCAGTGGCTCAGGGGTAAAGAATCTGCCTACAGTGAAGGAGAGGTGGGTTCGATCCCTGGGTGGAGAAGATTCCCCTGGAGGAGGAAATGGCAACCCACTCCAGAAAAGTCTAAACTTCAGGCAGTCTAACTGCCTGAAAAATCACATGGACAGAGGAGCCTGATGGGCTACAGTCCGTGGGGTTGCAGAGTTGGACATGACTGAGCAACTAAGCATGCAGACACATAGCCGGTTTTATAGGGCTTAGAATTTATGTAATCTGAGTCCTCTTCTTTAAAAAAAGGAATACAGATTCAAAATACAAAGTCAGGTATAGTGCTTTGGAAGAACTTACGCAAAAGATGAGCCTTCAGGTTTGGGTTCTGTTATCTTCTGGTAATTTGCTTCTGATTTTATTGCTCCATTCAGAAAATCAGACATCAGCATTTTTAATTGAAAGTTCATGTCAGACTGTGGAAATCAGGGAGTTAAATGACTTGTATCAATTACTAAATGAATGCACCTCAAACATTAGAAATTTCAAAACTACCTTATATAAATGCTGCCACCCATAATAGAAATGATAAAAATGCAGTACATGGCCACAGAAATAAATGATAATGGCAAAAAGAACCAGTCATTGACCAAGTCCCCAGAACCTCCTGAGCACTGTGTAGAGTGTTTCAGTAGCTTATGTCATTTCATCCTGAGAATAACCCTGTGTGCTGGGTAATTAGCCCTGTATTACAGATGAAAAAACAGGGTCAGAGGTGTTAAAAATGACTTCTTCAAAATTACAGTTAGAGTAGTTAGATGTTAGAAATCTTCCTCTGAAAAAGCCATGACAGTGTTTTGGTGAGCATGTTTTTCAGAGAGCCAGCAGCTAATGAGACTGGACCCAAATGTGAAAAGTGAGAGCTGATTCTTTGGACTTGGGAGGAGGTCCTTAAAAGTTATCAGGAATCCATTGTTCAGAGTATGCAAAATGCCATGATACTTTGTCTCAGAGACAGTGCTGATGGTTTTCCTATACTCGATTAACACAATAGAGGGCAGAAAGATAGCGAAAAAGATTTCCATCCTTCCGTTTTATTCCTTCAGTTGACAGTAAATCCTGAGCAGAAAAACTCAGCTTCTCTATTCTAGGCATCTTTTAAATGAACTAGTTTTGGCTTATTATGTATGCTAAACTAGACTATGCCATGGAGATTAAGAGTGAAATGTACTCAATCATAATTTTAGAAAATGATTACAACTTCAATTTTTAAAAATTATTTTTATGAGACTTAACAATAGTTAATGATTCTCTCTACCAATGGGCTGTATAACTAATGATAAAAATCACTCTGAACTTGTTTTCCAAATACAGTATATTTACTTTAAAAAGCTATACATTTTTGTTAATTTGTAAAGGTTATACTCTATTTAGTATTACTTTAACAAGCAGTGTAAAATGTAAAACTGGGACATCCTTTTTACCACCATACTTTTCTCAAACTGCTTGCACAGCTCAAATATTTTCCTTTGTGTAATTGTTTTCCTCCTCCATAGATAGTCCTCTGAAGTTTTATACGTTCAAATACAGGTGAGAAATCCAATTGTATTTTGTTTTCTAATTGTTACAGCTTGAAATGTAGCGTTACAATTCTTAAATTACCTGCAGTGTATATTGTTAGGCTTTTAACATTCTTGAACTATGAATGCTTTTACTGAATTTCCTCTTTTTTTGGACAAAATTATTCATGTATTACAGGATCGAGGTTTTGTTGTCATTAAGTCATTCAGCTGTAGGTGTGTCTTATAACAGACTTACTTAAACTACCTTACACTTCTAAAAAATTTATATAAGCAAAATATTTAAATTGTTTTGATATGGAGAGTGTATTCTGCTTTATACCAATTTTTTAAAAGTGTAAATGGACTTTTCCCAAACCCTTGATATAATTATTAGATTCCTGGTATATCTTTTAATGGTCTTAAAATTCTTTCCATGTCTATATATCTTAATTCATTTTTTTTTCCCTCGAGCAGAAAAGATGTGGAGTGGGCTGTTACCTCCTGGCCTAAATGAAAGTGATGTTGAATTGAATTCTGACGATGATACCACATTAGAGAGCTCTGAACTTAACTTACAAGAGGGTAAAGAAGATGGGATCTTTGAAAGGACAGAGATCATAGATATTCCTACAGATGGACCAAACACTGCAGCAGAGGCAAATATAAATGCATATGAAGAGTGTCCCTCTGGAATTCCCTTAAATATGTGGAATGTAGGTTTTCTCTCATGTGTTCTTACTGAAGTCTGTGCCTGTGTGTTTCTGCCAGGGTCAGAATGTATGTGTTCTTGGTGGGTGATGGGTAGGGAGGATTGATCCTGAATGGTTTATTACTCTCTGGATCTGTGGCCAACTCACTGGTCACTGAGGTACTTGCCTTCATTTTTGTTTTGTTTTTCATAAAAAGAGGAAGAAAAAAAACAGTAGGATTAACTACTTTGCTTAACACAGTACACAAGGAGTTTCAGTCTTAATCTCTTTGTTACAAAGTCTATGAGTCATTGACTTTTACCCCTAAATTATCAGATTGACTTGTTTGGAAATAAATGAAGATAGTTCAGGTTGTAAAAGTCTCAGACTATAGAGTATCTTAAGAAGAACTAAACTACTTTCATTATATTTGTATTTTTATAAATGTTAAAAATATAGTTTTTATTGACGTGTTATTTTTCAGATGTATACTTTGCTTCAAAACATATTTGCTCTTTTTTTTTTTTGCTTTTATGTAGAAATTTCAAGAATTGCATAAAAAGCATTCTGAACAGAAAACTTCAGCTTCTAGATCCGAAAAGAAAAAAAGAAAACGCTCCAGAAAAGGTGTTTTAATTCAGGTTAATTGTCAAGTGTTAAACTGTGACCAGTTGGACTTAACAATTTTTAATAACCATCATTTGAAATAACAAAATGCTTAGGTATTGACCCTTTGTGAATTCTTTTCAGGTAAATTGAAGAATGAAGAAGAATCTCATAGGTAGGTGGAATTTAAAATATCTGTCTGTCCTAGACAGTATTGCAGAACTTGTACAAATAGCTGAATTACCTCTGAAACCTAAGAAGTAGTTGATGTAATATAATTGTGGTAATGAATTAAAAATGGTAAATATAATAATGAGTACATTTTGTGTGAAACATAAGTTATTGTCTATCTTTTTACAGTGAACAGTCTTCAAGTGAAACCCAGTGGAAGGAACTTACCCAGTATTTTGGAGTCAATGAGAGATTTGACCCCCCTGTTAAAAGGAAAAAAGTTGAAAAGGTAAGATCTTTGTTATTGCATCTTCTGTTCGCCCATGGGAACTGTTTGAAATTAGTCTTGCCTAAGGTATTTCTCCTCATTAATTCATTCAGTGAAGAAGTTAGTGTGTGCAGGATGCTAGATAAACAAGTAAATACATAGTTACAAATCATTTTTTAAAACTGTTAAAAAAGAAAAAGGATATTGTGAAGAAATTAATAAGGAGGCCCCATGTTAGCCAAGTGGTCTGGGAAGGCCTGTCTCACTAAGACTGAAGGATAGCAAGGAGCCATCTATGTAAGGCCCACTAGTGGAGAGGTGATAACCTGGGTAAAGATCCTGCTGGGGAGGAAGAGCCATCGTGGGACATGTGAGTAACGGTGAGAAGGTCAGCCTGGGTGGAGGAGTCAGCGAGGAGGAGGGTGGGTGAATGGCCCAAGATAAGACTGCAGAAGCAGGCAGGCAGGGCCCAAACTGTGCAGGACCTTAAAGGATGCATTAAGGAACTGGGTTTTCGTCACAATGCAGTTGAGAACCATTCAAGTGATTCATGTGAAGGGAGTGGTGATCACAGTTATGTTTGAAAATACGGCATCTTATATCGAAGATGGACCTTGGAGCAGCAAAAGCAGATGAGAACAGTTAAGAGACTCAGCCAAACATGAGATGATGGGAGCTTGAATGAGAATGGTGCTGCTGAAGGTAGATGAGAGGAAGGATCTGAGGTGCACTGTAGAGGTAGAATGCACAGTATTTGCCTCTGGATCGCTTGTGAGGTGGTGGGGAGATTGGAATTAGGAGGATGGGAGAGAACCATTCAGGGTGTTACTCAAGCAGTGGTGTGAATAGTCACATTAATTACTATTAAGGATGAGAAAGCTTTGGAGGGGAGAAGATTTAGAGCGAGGCCTATCCAAAATTCATTTCGGGGCATGGGTGGTATCAGTAAGCAGAATAGAGTAGACCATTGGTAAAATGAGGCAGGAGCTTGGAGGAGAGTCTGAGTCTCGAGATGCATGCTTGGCAGTTGCCAGTGTATAGATGGTGTAAATATTTGATAGAGGCTAGAATGAATGAGTAACTTACACGTTTATCTAGGGAAATGTTGACAGACTTTAGGAGCATGGAAATTGGGCTCTGGGCTGGAATGGAGGTACAGAGGCCTCTTGGTTAAAGTGCAAGGATATTGTGTCTTGCATATATGGACAGGATCACAGCTGTATACCACTGTTTGTATGTAGAGATCGTTACTGTTTTCTGGTTCATCAGTATTTCTTGGGAAAAACTGCTTGATTTTTTAAACCCATCATTGGGGTTTAAAATTAGGTGCCTCATTGAGGGCACATGCATTAAAGAACTGACACAATAGAGTTTTACATGTGAACCATTGATTCGAACTTTGCCAAGAATTCTTGTCACCTAGTCCGTGGAACACTGGGGAGTTGGTACCAGGATCACCTTGTACTGCAACTAGTTAGAGATGTTGAGCAATCGCCTTCTCCCAAATGTTCAAGCAGGTACAGAAATGCTAAATTTCTTACAGAAATCACTGGTTAGAGCTGAAGCTAGAACCCAGACTTTATTCCACCATTCTCAGTTCTCCAGCTTCACCATCCAAGAGGCTGATAAGTATTTTAACGTGATTGCTATGCTCTTGACCACTGTGATTCTGGTGGGCTGGGAGGAGGGATCTTGTGGGGAGGATGCTCTTGACTGCAGCAGACCTGTTCCAAAGCATGAGGTAGGAGGCTCATGCTGACAGCAGTGGTCCCCAGGCCATCTCTGGCCCACCTGCTTTAGAATCCTAGCTGCTGACTAGATTGTTATTTTGAGGGAGAAAATGGTTAATTCAAAAAAAATTTTTTTTTCTATTTTACGGGCACGCTGTATGCACGCAGGCTCTTAGTGCCCTAACCAGGGATCAGACCTGGGCCCCTGCAGTGATACCGCCGAGTGCTGACCTCTGGATCACCAGGGAATTCCCAGAAATGGTGAAATACTGGTTCTCATCGGAAATATCTTTTAAAGCTGTGCTTGTGAATTAGGTGGACTTTGATCTTCAGTTGTTTACAATATTTGTTATGTTTTCTCATAACTATATTGTAAGTCACTCAGTCATGTGTGATTCTTTGCAACTCCATGGACTATAGCCTGCCAGGCTCCTCTGTCCATGGGATTTCCTAGGCAAGAAAGGGTTGTCATTCCCTTCTCCAGGGGATCTTCCTGACCTAGGGATTGAACCTGGGTCTCCTGCATTGCAGGCAGATTCTTTACCGTCTGAGCCACCAGGGAATCCTGTATTTACTTTAAAATATCTAAATTGTTTCTTAGTGAAGTTAAAGCTATAAAATTCAGTCTTTTAGCCTTTTCAAAATATAGAAATTATGAGAGTATTTTTTACAGTCTATCTGTATTAGAGTATTATTTCCCTATATGTATGAAATTGTACCTTCTTGATAACTGGCAAGATATGGCTAAGTTATCCTTTGTCTAAAGTTTGGAATTTGTGAAGAGTAACTTTAATAAAGGATACTAGGATTCCTTGTGCAAAGACTTTTGTACAGCTCAATTTTAAGAGCTAGTGTTCTGTTTCACATTATATATTAGATGTATTCTAGAAAAAATAAGTCAAGCTCCATTTTAAAAAGAAATTTCTGTTTAAGGGAAGACTGCTATAAATCCTTTTATATATACTCACTGATCTGTTTTAGAAGTTTGGATTTTCTTAACAGCAGTGTTCTTCTGTATGAGTGACATCTAAGTAAGAAAGTCATGGCATCTGCTGAACAAGGAAACTGATGCTGGCCAGGCTAGTATCGACCAGGATGTTGCCAGCACTTAATATTCTATTAGTAAGTGTAAGCATAAGAGGAAAGGAAGGATTCAGTGAAGCCAGATGATTTCATATTCTCTTGGTAGTTCAGCCTAATTGCATGCCAGCAGGTTCACCCTTATTCTTTGGTTTGGGATCGCTGTTTTCCATGCCCCCTTGGGCTCTCATGCCAGAGTCTCCACTGTGAAGCCAACAGAGTAAATAGACAGCAAAAGATGTCCACATTGGAGCCACCAAGATAAAGGCTAAGAATAAATGTCAGTCCACCAGATAATAGCTACTGCCCGAGAAGTCTAGAGAGGATCATGAAAATCCCTGATGCAGTTTGGACAAAACCAGCATGGATTTCTGCTCCATTATTTTACTTCTCAACCCTTTTTAGTCCCCTTTTCACTCAGTCACTCAACTCTCAAGAATGGTAAAACAAAACAAACTTTTTAAGTCTGTTGTGTGATCCATCTTTTTTATTCTTTCCCTCTCTTTTTTTTGGAGCACTGCCAGACTATTGAAACTCGCTCAACCAAGGATGTGCATTTATAACACTGCTGTCACCTGCTTCCCTGACAGTGCAGAGAGGCTTGCATTTTAAAATATAATCTTCCTAATATATAGAGCTGTTTTAAAGTGTTCTTGTATTAAATACAGCTATAATTGTGCTTCTGGCAGCAGTTCTGGGTCTTACAAAACTTGTATAATTGTAACGTAGTTAATGTTGAATCTATTTGGGAATTTCTTTAGAATAAATTTTACTCATTAATTTCATTATAAATGCCTTAAGTATTCTTTAGTTGCATCAATTTGATTAGTCAGCAGTCATCTTTGGGAGTAGTTTTATGTCTACTTAATGGGTACTTTTTGGCAAGAAAAACCAAAGGTACGTTTAATAATTTGTAGAGTAACTGCACAAGGTCTTTGATAATTTTTGTTTATAAGAGGAAGCTGCTGTTGTACTGAGTGGCTATTTTCAGACTTGTTTTTTTAGAAGAATACTTTTTCTTACTAGGCTCTCACATGGAGATCCGGTACACAGATCACAGGCTGGCTGCCTGGAGTGGGAGGGAGTCGGGTGGCTGGTGGTGGGAATGTAGAGGTACCCGGTGTTCCCCTGGTATCAGGTACTGAGTTTTCTCTCTTGCTCTTTATGTGATCCCTGTTGGGTGGGTCAATACCCACTAGCTATTATTCTTATAATACAGATGAAGCAACTGAAGCCCAGCATGTTTTGTCTAAGAAAACAGAGCAGGTTGAAAAGGAAAATGGTCCAAATCTAGACTCTTCTGAAGTAATAGTCCAACTTAGTTTTACTTTGTTGTTTATTTGCTAAGTTGTGTCCATCTTTTTTTGTGTGTGTGTGACCCCATGGACTGTAACCCACCAGGCTTCTCTGTCCATGGGATTTTCCAGGCAAGAAGACTGGAGTATGGATTGCCATTTCCTTCTCCAGGGGGTCTTTCTGACTTGATTCAAATAGTTTAAGTGGATGTGATTTATATGTAAAAGTAACAACACTTAATTCTTTTTTTCTTCCTCCTTTATGGAGAGATTACCTAATTTTTTCCCTAGATATTTAGATCTGATCATAGAACAGCAAACTTGAGTGGACAGTTCATTTGTATTAAGGTTTAAAAGTTGAATATATTACCTGATTGAATATTCAGTAGCAGTGGCACCCCACTCCAGTACTCTTGCCTGGAAAACCCCATGGACGGAGAAGCCTGGTAGGCTGCAGTCCATGGGGTCGCTGAGTTGGACACGACTGAGCAACTTCACTTTCACTTTTCACTTTCATGCATTGGAGAAGGGAATGGCAACACACTCCAGTGTTCTTGCCTGGAGAATCCCAGGGACAGAGGAGCCTGGTGGGCTGCCGTCTATGGGATCGCACAGAGTCGGACACGACTGATGCGACTTAGCAGCAGCAGCAGCAGCAAAATGTCTGTAGAAATGCATTATGTTACAGTTTGACCTAAACAATTTTAATCAGTATATTAAAAGAGATTTTACTACACACATACGGATGATTAATCCTTAATGTTAAGCCTAGTACCCATAAGTTTCTTAGATACTTATAGTACTACTGCCTTGACATCTGCAACAAAACCGTTAGTTAGCCGTCACTTATTGCCTCATGGGAACCTGTCAGATACTGGCCTTAGATGATTTTCCACCTGTGACCAAATTGCCATCAGTAAGTTTGTCTGTACTGAGATATATCTTAAGCTAAACTCTGAGTCCTGCCAGAGGCATCTTAGGAGCACACTGAGGCCTTATCATCAGTCCTGTCCCCATCAGTTCTGAATATTCATTGGAAGGACTGATGTTGAAGTTGAAATTCCAATACTTTGGCCACCTGATGCGAAGAGCTGACTCATTTGAAAAGACCTTTATGCTGGGAAAGATTGAAGGCGGCAGGAGAAGGGGACTACAGAGGATGAATGGTTGGATGGCATCACCAACTCAGTGGACACGAGTTTGAGTAAACTCCATGAGTTGGTGATGGACAGGGAGGCCTGGTGTGCTGCAGTCCATGGGGTTGCAGAGTCGGACATGACTGAGTGACTGCACTGACTGACAGATGGACTGAGGCCTTGCAGAGGATCAGCAGTGCTTCTGTGCCTCCTGCCACTCCAGAGTGTGAAAGATGCCCTAGATATTTCTGGTAAAGGTTACTCCGGGGTCCAGCTTATGACCTGTAGAAAGCATTACTACTCAAATCTTAGTTTGTGAGATGACTTGACTGACTCAAAGTTGAAATTTTGGGTCTTACACTGTGTCTGAGCCCTTGACTAATTGTAACGAAGTCTGTAGTTATATAGACCTTCTCTTTGTTTTAATGGTATCCTGATAGATATAATGTGAATCCCTTATTTATTGAGTGACTACTGTGTTCTAAAACTTTGCTGGGTATTCTTTGCCTTTACTGTAACTGCAAACAATGTGGTAGTATTCTCATTTTACAGGTGAGAGAACTGCAGCCTATAGAGGTTTGGAAACAAAACTCAGGGTTTGTTGGCCAATAGGTAGAGGACTGGAATTTGAATCCAGGTTTGACCTCAGCAACTGTGTTCTTTGTAAACTGTTGTTAGCTTTTGGTCTTAAGATGATAGAAATGTATAACCTCAGGGTTACTATTATTATTATTTAAGCATTTTACAAATATTTGGAATGTTACTATCTTCTTATAGAAGCAGAGTCTGGGTGTGTGTATGGAAGCAGAAATTTTTCAAAGCCAAAAGGAGCTATTATATTTTACTTAAATAAATTGCTTAAAAAGAAAAAGAAAAGAAAGGAGAAAAGGGGGAGAAAAAAGCAAAGTCATATCTAATTAAACTTTTATTGATATTAAAAAAAAACTTCTAAAAGAGCTAAAAACAAAGTTGAACATGTAAGGGGAATTTTATTTCTAGGGGAGAATTTTGGTCATCCATGCCGATTCTTTGATTTTCTCTAAGAAAACTGAAGCTTATGGGTTAAATACCTCCTTTGCCCGGTGCTGTGATCACCTTCTCTGACTTCTGGCCCAGTGCTCTTCCCGCTATGTTAGAGGCTGGTTGGAATGGCATGGGGAATGGGAGTTCGTTGATAGTAGAGAGATTTGTAATTTTAGCTCATTTAATTTTCAGTGACAAATATCAGCTCAGCAGTTCATATGTTTCCAGAAAAGTGGAATGTTCTTGTTTTCCATTTTGGGGACTTTCACTGTAAGCTGTGTCTCCATAGTAACCAAAGGGAGTTAAGTTGATGGATTTCTAGGCCTCACCCCCAGAGTTTTCTGATTCAAATTTGAATTTTTAACAAGTTCTCAAATAGTGCCGATGCTGCTGGTTCAGACTCGAACTTTGAGAACTTAAGGCTTAGAGTCCAGTTTGAAAAGTTATTCATGAGTTGCAGGCTGGAAGGGAGGAGGGGAGACTCAGGAAGGGGCTGAAGGACTATGAGAATAAATATGATGGTGCTAGAGTATGGGGTCCAAATGAAGCCCCGACAGGTTCACTTTCTCTGAGGACTCGAGGTAAGTGAAAGGGCAGAATCTTGTGTTTGGAGAGAATTCTAGATTGTAAAGCTCTTATGTGGCCTAGAGCAAGAGTATTCAAAGGTTCCAGGAGATAATGAACTTGTGCCTGAGTGTAACCCAGTATACGCCTTCTTTCTTTGAAGAAGTTTGTTTGTCCTCATCACTTACCCATCCTCTTCTAATAAAAAATCACCTAGGCAAACCTATGCATAGTCATGTAGTTGATTTGCATTCTGGCACAAGCTCAGTTCACAGACTGGCATCATTTGCAGACTTGAACTAGAACGTAGACCACACTTGTGGAGTCCCTGGCCTTGAGTGTAGGTTTGGGGTGGGGGTGGGGGGCTGTTATTTAGTGGCCCCTGAAGATGAAGGATGTTGGAAGAGTGAGTCCAAGGATGTTGTTTGGATCATCAAGAGAGGAATTCTGCAGCAATACAAAAAAAAATTTCTGGAGACTGGTGGATGATCACAAGACCACGGTGGAAAAAGGACAGTCGAGCAGCATCACCTGGGCTCAGAGCCTCTGAGAGGCTACTGAATGACACTCTGCAGCTCCAGTCCAGAGCAAGGAAAAAACCACATCATCCCCCAGGCCTGGGTGGGGTGCAGGATTGTGAGAAGGAACAGTCTTCACTTTGATAGCCTCCTTGGTGTTTGCTTCCGTAATCTTTTTAGGCACATTATGCGTGGGCATTCTTAAAGTCTTGTTTCAACAAAGGCTCCATGGGAGTGAAGTTTCTCTTATAATCAAGCAGTACTCTGATGGAAGAGACATTGCTTGGACTTCTTTTATTAGGTTAAGTAGGGAGAAGTCTGTTAACCAAAAATGAGGAAGATACACTAGATAAGCCATTGGGATAAACTTTTCTTCTAAGAAATATATATTAGACTATCTCTTTAAAAAATTTCCTGGTTGGGGAACTAAAATCCTACAAGCTGAGCAGTGAGGTAAAAAAAAAAAAAAAAAAAATTATGTCTTTCTTAATTTATAAAGGGTTAGAAAGATTGCATGTGTTTTTGTTAAAGTTATCCCTATATATTTTATATTTTCAATACTATGAAGATGTTTTTTCATATTTCTATATCTTACTGTTTACTGCTAGCAGAGTAGTAATAAACTTTTCTGTATTTGTCTTATAATCAGATTTTACAAATTCTCTTATTAATTTTAATGCCATTTTCATTGGTATTTTTTTGTTTTTTAAAATCACAGTCATACCTCAAAGATGTTTTGTCACTATTTTTCAACATTTAAATATTAATATTCTAATGTCATTTTTTGCTCTGAATTACAGCCTCTAATAAAAAAAAGTTCGTATTTTCTTTGGTAACTATTTCTACAAACTAAAACTCAGTTATTTAAGTCTAACAAGTATCTTTTCATAGGATATGATGTATCCTACCTAGTCTGTTTGGTAATCCCATGAACATTTTAATTATGACTTCATGAAGTAGCTTCAGCTAATAAATAGCATTTCCATAGGAAAGTAAAATACAACTTCCCTCCTGTGTTTAATATCCAACTTAGTACTCATAGTCAGAGACCAGGAGGGGCTGGTGACTGAAAGTACGGGCGTAGAGAAAGGCAGAGAAAAAGGGTGGTTTAGAATATGGGCTCTGGGCAAATCAATTAATAGATTTATGTGATGGCTTAACACTTAACAGACTCTGACTTGGATGAATTGATGAGTCCAAGCTTCTGTTTCCTTTTGTTCAAAACAGGATAGTTTTATTTCATCAAATTGTTTTATGGATTAAATGAGCTTTCTTATGGTGAGAAGGGATGTGCTATATAATAAGCATGCCATAATTTCTAACTTATTATTAACATATTGTTATCAAGGGAAAATGTAGTCCTTAGAATCACAGAAATGTGGATTCGCATCTCCTTCTTCTTAATTAATCTGACCCTGGATAAGTCATTTAATATTGCTGATTCACTTTCTCATCAGCAAATGGGAGTGGTAGCAACTACCGTATGCGGTTATTGTGAGAATGAAGTAGTCTAAGTACATAATGTGTTTGGTGTGGTCCCGTGACATAGTCTTTGCTAGCAAGGGTTTGCCTTTCTTTGCTGCCTCTAAGTTTGAGACGTCTTTTCTTTCTAGTCAGGACTTGAGAAGAGGATAGACCAAGCTGTGGAAGAGTGGAACATTGAGAAGGCCGAGGAACTCAGCAACCAGCTAGCTACTCGCGAGGTGAGTCAGCCCCACTCTGCTGTGCTTTCAGATCTTCTGAAATGAGTGTACGTTCTTTGCATGATCACGAGTAAGTGCAGTGTTCAAATATTTGATCTAAGATTTTGCTTTCTGTCCATTTTCTTCCCTCTTAATCTCCCATTTATTTTGAAATACTGGGTTTTATTTTTGTCTTTAATGTTAATAAATTATTCTTATATAAATCTTAAGGCTGGAAATAATCCATGGTTGATCTTCGGCCTCTAGATTTCATCTAGTTCAGAGCTCTGTCTGCCAGTTGTGCTGAAAAGGCTAGCTTTCTTTTTCCATTTTCATCTTTAACTCAGTTTAACTCTCCCTGAGGGCAGCCGCGTGTTGTGGGGTCACATCTCTCAGCGTATTCCTAACCCTTTCTCCCCAGAATGCTTTCTTCCTGCATATTCTAAATAGTTCCCTCAGCCCTAAAGAAGTCTCAGCCTTTTTTTTTTTTAACCTAAAGTCTGTAGTATAAAGCTAATAGGTATATTGAATATTCTTTTCCCAAGTACCAAGGCATCCAGAAGATTCTCACTTGCACCCTCTGGGAGAAAGTTGCAAAATTTGTAAAACAATTTCTGTTTGCCCTTCACTCAGATAACTGAAATGTTAGCAGTCAACATTTTCTTGATCATTCTTTTCTGATTTATGTGCCTTATTTAGATTTGCCAAATATGTCAGTGATTGCCTTTATAATAAAAGAAAATTTTTCTATTTTCCGGTCTCGGACGCTGAGTTTTGTTGTGTCTTTTTAGTCTTCTTTAGTCTGGAATGTTTCCTCCACCTGTCTGTGTTCCTCAGGACCTCAGTAGTTTTGAAGAGTAGCTGATGATTTTGTATGTCATCCTGTATGACAGGATGTCTGTCAAGTTTGCTTTGTCTGGCGCTTCCTCGTGATTAGATTGATGTCATGCGTGTATTGGTGGGAAAATCACGGAAGTATCCTCAGTGCAGGATATCAGAATGCATGTGGCATCTATTTGTCTACTTTATTGATGATGATCCTTTGATTATTTGCTTAAGGTGGTGTCTCCAGGTTTATTCTGTCTAACATTATTCTTCCCTGTGTAAATTAACAAGTACCTCACAGAGAGGTGAGAGATGATTTGAGACTCTGTGAATATTCTTTTTCTCACTCTTCTTTACCTACTAATTTTAGCAGTCATTGCCGATTGTTTTCCAACTTGAGACAATTACTATTATAATTAAGATCTTGAAAACATTAATTTGAATGTACTTTTCTTCTTTACCTGGCAAATCAGATCTAAAATTTGTCTTCAGTGAGATACTGGATTCTAGAATCTCTTATGTATCTAAGTTAAATCTCCCAGTAACCTGGACAGTTGGAATACAGTTTTCCTACGTGATGGATATATTTCCCCTGAGTGACGTGCTGGGAGGGCTGGGGCGTGGGGCCTTGTGTCCACCAGGGTTGTGTGTTCAGTCCCTGCTTGTCTGTCTCGTCAGGGGCCACCTGTGAGCAGGAGGCCGCGTGTCAGAGCGAGCAGAAGTAGAACCTCCGAGGCCTCAGACCTGTGTGTTTCCTTTGAGGGTATTGAATTTCTATTTCTGTGTTTTGATTTGTCATACTGCTATTTTTGAAATGGGAATTGCGTACTACTGACTAGGTATTTTCCATTTTAATAATAATAAATAATTATAATAACATTATATGATAATTATAATATAATAATAACAATAATATTTATAAAAATAATAATAACCATTTAGGTTATTCTTTCCTGTCACTCTTTATGACAAATGAGATTGCTTTAAAGATATACCCCATTTTCAGCACTTGTAAGGATCAGATCAGATCAGATCAGTCGCTCAGTCGTGTCCGACTCTTTGCGACCCCATGAACCGCAGCACGCCAGGCCTCCCTGTCCATCACCAGCTCCCGGAGGTCACTCAGACTCGCATCCATCGAGTCAGTGATGCCATCCAGCCATCTCATCCTCTGTCGTCCCCTTCTCCTCCTGCCCTCAATCCCTCCCAGCATCAGAGTCTTCTCCAATGAGTCAACTCTTCGCATGAGGTGGCCAAAATACTGGAGTTTCAGCTTGAGCATCATTCCTTCTAAAGAAATTCCAGGATTGATCTCCTTCAGAATGGACTGGTTGGATCTTCTTGCAGTCCACTTTAATTCATAAAGGGTTTCTGCCCCAAACTCATGATTACTTACTTCTCAAAATCTCATCTTTCATATCCACAGTGATTGGCACAAAGGAGATAAATACGAAAAACTTAAACCTCAAACTAAACTATTTATTCAAGAATTACATCTCGATTACTTTATTCTTCCACGGGTGTTTAATTAACATGTAATCAGTATCTCTCCAGTGTCTGTGGCCAGTAAACACTTTCCAGATGTCTTTCTACTTATACAAGGAAAAGAGGAGGGCCCAGATTACTTTTCCTTTTAACCAGAAGTTGTCAACCCCACACTAGATAAATTTTCTTTCACTAGAACAAAGCATTATGCTGGTATGGAAGTAAAAACAACTCTTGAGAAAAATAGTATTTTCTCAAGAGTTGTTTTTACTTCCATACCAGCATAATAGTATTTTCTCAAGAGTTGTTTTTACTTCCATACCAGCATAATAGTATTTTCTCAAGAGTTGTTTTTACTTCCATACCAGCATAATGCTTTGTTCTAGTGAAAGAAAATTTATCTAGTGTGGGGTTGACAACTTCTGGTTAAAAGGAAAAGTAATCTGGGCCCTCCTCTTTTCCTTGTATAAGTAGAAAGACATCTGGAAAGTGTTTACTGGCCACAGACACTGGAGAGATACTGATTACATGTTAATTAAACACCCGTGGAAGAATAAAGTAATCGAGATGTAATTCTTGAATAAATAGTTTAGTTTGAGGTTTAAGTTTTTCGTATTTATCTCCTTTGTGCCAATCACTGTGGATATGAAAGATGAGATTTTGAGAAGTAAGTAATCATGAGTTTGGGGCAGAAACCCTTTATGAATTAAAGGTATATATGCATGGCAGGTGTCCTTTTGGAAATCAGGTATACTGGTTTTTAATCAGTACCGTTTTCTTTTTTCAAGAAGCAGTGAGTGGGATGTGCTGATAAAGCCTTTGCTCAGAGGCACAGATCTCAAGAGTTCTTAAAGCCTTTTCCAACTGTAATAAGTGAAACTAATTTTTGATGTTTAACGTTTATAAGCCTGTAAAACCAACAGGGCAGTATCAGTATTGAGAAGAGTGAAGCCAGAAGTAGAACCCATGTCTGAGAATGGGCCCTGAACAGAGTTCCTCAAAACAGAACAGAGCAAAACAAAACAAACTGGTACGTCCAAATGAAGCCGTCAGTGCACTGGCGTTAGGACACAGCACGCGCGTGTTTTTCCAGAATCATATACCCTCAGGTTAATGATGGCACTAAAGATGGGTGTAATCTGGTGTGGGGGATGGCTTACGTTCACATGTTGGAAACTGAGATTGTGCTGTCAAATTTGGCTTTGCCATGTAGTAATGTGGTTGGGAAAAGTCCGTCCTTTGGGAAAGTCCGTCCTTCGAGAAAGTCCGTCCTTCGATTAAATCCTTCTTTGTTGTTAACAATCTTGGAGGAGAGATAAAAGTGGAAAAATACACTTGGGTTTGTGTCATACCGATGAAAATGTTCTAATTTGAAAAAAAAAATAGCTCTTAAAAAATTATTATGTATGTATGTATACATACACATGCACATTCACACACACGTTTGAGCACATTTATAGCTTCTTAACCTCAGGCCTGAACTGAAAGAACATTCCATTTATTGATAGTGATCCTCAAAAATGCCATCCTTTGGTTCTTATCTTTTCTGACACACTTTGTTACAGTCCAGATCATACCAATTTGTAGAAACCAGTAGAAACAAGTATTTAAAATTAAGTGCTAAGCCTAGATTTAATAAAGTAAGCAGCATTTCAGTTGAATCTCAATTTTGAAAACAGACTTTGTCTCTAGGCATCTTCATGTTAGCCTGCTGTACATAAAAACCAACTTGGTTTGGCAGCAGACAGTGAATTTCTACCATTGAATGAGTCACACCTACATTAACTAGAAAATATATTGCTTTCAATTACAGCTGTACCATGTTAGGGCAAAAATGAGTGGGGAGGAGAGGTTGCCAGTGAATTTTGTTTGAGCTTTGTATATAGCTCATGCCCCTGAAGGTTATCTTTTCTGTAAATGATTTAATAGGATGATCTTTGACAGCACCAACTAAACTTAATTCCTTGGAAACATCAGTACATACTTTATGTTGTAATGTTACAACTATTTTATGTAACTTACAGTAATTAAAAAAATAATTTGCAAGGTATTCATATCTGAAATATTTTGGTTATAATCTGCTACTATCTTTGCTAAGGTCAATAACCTTCAGTTGGAGTAATGATATAAAATGTTTCATATCTTAAAGCTTTTTGCACCAACTTATAACTTCAGCCTTTTGTACTATTAAACACAGTATTTATTTAGAATCTAACCAGGGTGTCACAAGTACAAATGATAAAAAAAAAGTGTCTCACTTTGATAGTGTTCTTCTTATAGGTAGTGATAAGTATTTCATTGGCAGTATGAATTAAACTGAAAATCTAATTTTAGCTTTATTAAATTTCTAAATAGGGTACTTAGATTTTTGGATTCCAAAACATAGGTGAAGTTAATAATGTTGAAATAGTAATAGTTTGTTAATATTTAAATAGGGCAAGGTAGGAATGGTCTTTTTAAAAAACCAATGTTTGAATTGATTGAGTTGTATTCTTTCCTAGCTAAATACATTAAATACTCTCTAAATTTGGGGCAGATTAGTAATTTGTTGGTGAAGTTCTATTTTTTAGAGTCATTTCATAGAAAAATCTTAAGGTGTTCTTGTTGGAGAGGGATATATATACACATTTGAGGCATTAATTTTTGTATTTTATGTTAATGTGTAAGAAGAAATATTTCCTATTTCTCAGAAATATTTCCTATGCTACAGCACTTGTTCTGGCGCTCAGAATTTTTCCATTACAATTCATTGTTGGGCTGTAGTTTCCTCGAGAGGATTCTGGCTATAAATTCACCCTTTGATTTTGATTATTAATTTCATGTTGATGTACACACTGCATTGTCTTGATGGAATAAGCTTCAATTCACCCCCTCCCCCCAAAATAACCTCCCCTCATAGAACAGTTTGGACAGATGTAGCTATCAAAGTACCTGGAGCATTTGCATATCCAGAGTTCAGAACTGACACATTTGTTTCAATTTTTGAGATAGAGATGCTGCCAAACCTGGTTAAGTTTGAAGTTGCTTCTCATCAGTGCTGTTTCCAGAGCTCTGGTATTTTAGGAAAATTGTTTGCTTGCATCACATTAAAAAAAAAAAAAAGCTGAGTTGATGGATATTATAGTGAAGAAAGTCTTGTGGTTCTAAACTCTTGATTCTCTAATCCAGAGGGCAAAATTATTTTCTTCCTGTTTTTGTGACTACTTTTAGAAGTCTCTTAACGACCATGATTGCAGAGGTAAGGCGATTTGTTCAGATATGAAGCTGAACATATATTCCAATTAGCTGCTATCAGAATTTATCGCTAGAACCTATAACTCTAAGAAGGCCAGCAGGTGCTTTCTATTTTCTTAATTATTATGATTTCTAGCCACTGAAGATAGGGTAAACAAAGTACAAATACATTAAGTAGTACCCTTTGGTACATATTAAGAATTTAAAATTGAATATCTCCATTTCAACATCTTATTTTTACAGAAAGGAGATTTCCTTTGTTGTGAATTCCAGGAGTGTATGTGAAGAATACATTGTTTCAAAGTCATCTAATGCCAGCAAACTGTCTGGCAAAATTTATTTTATGTCCCTCTTTGAAATTTTACTACCCTACCTCCCACCCCTTACTTTTACTTTCTTTTGGTCTTTCCATTAGACAGCAGAGTGTAGGACCATTTTCTTTGCAGTATATTTCACTGATTAGCACTGGGAGGGAATCTGGGACACTGGGGAAAAGGAGTCCTCACCGAACAGGCTCTTGCTGGTCGGCAGTGATCAGCCACCTGGGGAGGCTGCCTGCCATGGAGGGAGGGTGTGTGCCTCCGTTAAGGATCATGTAGAAATGACTCACTCTCATTAACTTTGGTCATTTCTCAGTGGTTTTTTAATTTAAACGTTCCTCTTTGTGTCATTTTGTAGTCTGTGCATAGTCCGGGGGGCTTTTCAATGGTAATTTTAATTCTTTGAAGCCTTGTTCTCCTTAGTTCTTAAAAGTAATTCAGTTATTTCATATAGATGAACAGGTAGCGCAATGTATGGAAAATAAGCTCTGCCTGTCCAGGTGAGGGAAGGCCTAGTTGAATTCCTTTACGTGGAGCTGAAAGATACGTTCTTTCCTATAAAAAATGGTGTACATCCTTGAAGTTGGAGCATTTTAATATGAAAAAAAAAAAATGGTACTGAGTGAGGGGGTTTCCTCTCAAGCTTTCAGGTGTGCTTTTTAGATCTCATTGCACTGAGGACGTTTTCTTTTAACCTCTGGGGTATGATTGGGTGATCACCTAGAGTGGTGTTCCTTATGCTCTCTTTTAATTATGTTTATGGTGCTTTTAACAAACCTTAAAAAAAGATTTCAGATGTTACAAGTCTAATTAAAGAGACAGACAAAGCACAGTTTATACTGTAGATTTTTTCTGCAGTTCAATTAATCAGCATGTTTTCTCTTTTAATTAAAACCATTTTAGTAAATTAAAGCCCACAGCAAAACACATATATAATTTGTTTGTAATTAGCTCTTAATTGGTGGTAGTTGAAGCTTAGCACCCTTGGTTTCTTTCTTCATGATTGCCATTTTATTAGCAGCCAGTCATTAATTAATCTTTTTCTAATTAGCTTATAAAACTGTTGATGGCACATTATTGTAAATGTGATTTTAAGTTCAAAGCTTGTTAATAAGCTTTCTTACTTAGAAGAACAGAGATAAAGAAATTGCTGAAAACAGTACTACAGTTCTTTAAAAAAAAGAAAAAGTGTCTTCCTGATGGGGACTGTGTAAAGCATCTAACAGCTTATGGTTAATTTTTTTCCCTTATGAATGAGTTGCTTGATTATAATAAGTTGCTTGATTATAAATGTCTCTATCCAGGAGTAATTTCAACAGTATAACGTCCTTTCTCCCCCCTTTGGAATACTGTAATCTACATATAATTTGAAGCCTTAATAGTCATCATTAAACCAGGTGTTACATAAACTATTTCACTATGAAATCAGAGTTGCGGATATGAATCAAAATGTATCTTCTCACACATCATGGGCTAAATACATTGTTTTTTTATAAATTGCAAGGTGAATCATATCTATTTATACATGTAAATATACAATATATGTAATATGTCTATACAAATATATCTTATATTTTAAAAACAGGGTTTGTTGGGTTATACCTTGAAGTAAAATCCATTTGGCTTTAACTGATTTGTAGTTGTAGGTGTTAAAATAAATAACAAGTGTTTGTGCAGTTGTGCAGACAACATAGATATATGTAGTACACAAACATGGAAACCTGAGCATGCACGTTTTAAGGTGACAGTGAAATCAGGCTGTTCTTTCTAACAGAGGGAAGAAGACTTGATTTAAAGTTAGTATTTAAATGACTGGATATGCCGCAGCTTATTTGCTGTCCTCAGAGCTTCGGCATCTCAGGTATGTCCGTGGAAATGTCCCAGTACCACTGAAGACATCCTGAATTCACAGCAGCACCTGCCGTGTTAACCTGTGGTTTGAATAAAACACATTAGCCACGTCATATTGTTTATTGAAATACATTATCAATTTCATAAAACTTAACTTCATGGTATTCTGAGCTGTTCAGTAATTTTGCAAAGTTTTGAAAGTTATTAAAAAGAAAAAAATACAGCATCATCGGTCCTTGGAAGTGCTTTTTCTTCTTTGCTGTTTGAACTTTGCATGTTATTTCAACTTTGGCTATTTCTCTGCTTGTTTTTAAGAAGGCATTTTATGATGCCATGCAAGAGACACTAGAAAGGGATAGCTGACAAGGAAAAAATTAAAAATTGGATAAAAAGTAAATGAATAATGTCATATTACCAAAAAGATGAGAGGCTAATTTGTGCCGACTTTTTGCTAATTTTGTTCAAGCCTCAAAATGAGGAGCTGTCACCGTTCTGTGTAGCACTGATGACAGTGCCAATGATCCATGAAATAAGCTGCCGCTGGCTTTGTTCTGATAAGAATGAACAAATCTGCACAATGTTCGGCTCCCAGAATCTCATTTTCATACTTGCATGCAGGCGAAAAGAAATAAGCTGTTTGCAGGCTTGATTAATCAGACATTGGAGGGGTTTTTGTCTCTTTGATCTCTTTCGTCTCCTAGGTAACTTGCTTGACATTAATGTTGAGCTTGAGTAAAGACAATCAGGAATTGTCGACCAAACTGATATAAAAATTAAAGACCTTAACACTTTAAGTACTCCAGTAATGGTTCCGCTTTACTTCAGAAAACATCTGTTTTCATTTAATTAAAGAACAAAAGAGAATGGCATAAATATTTTTCATAGAGACCTATTATTCCAAAGTTAAAGTATGATAATTGGTATTTTTAAATAAGTGCCTTGAAAGTGTGCAAAAGGGAGGGAAACTTCATAAATCTGTTACAAGCTAGTAATTTGAAGATGAGTAAAATATTTTATGAAATGGATAAGAAGTTTACAGTGATGCTAGATGAAGCTGTTTGAATCAGATTCTTTTAAATGATTATCAGCAAACTTTAGCAAGGCAAGGTTTAGCGAGAAAAACTATTTTGCAAGTTTGTCTTTTAAAAATCTTGACTATGTTACACGATGTGCCATTATATCTGTTTTACAACCCAATATGATTTACACATGCTCAACCTGTAAAATTGAAAGGAATTAAAAAAGTGTCGCCGTGCATTTGCTTGAGGTTATGCAGACGCTTTTACAAACCTTCCAAGTGGCTGTAGAGATGAATGCCTCAGGGGTCCAGCCGGGGCCCTGCTTTCCCAACCAGCTAAAGCCCTTATCTGAAATCCAAGCAAAGTACCATTAATCTTTCTGAAAGACCTTTTATGGCTTTTAATATATCCCAAATTAGAACATTTTACACCCTTGGTTCCTGAAATACGGTGATAAAAAGCCTTTAGAGCTTAATTTTCCTTAGCGCTTGCTCTGACCAATTTGCAGTTCTTTGTGATAATGTTTAGACACCTTAATTAAAATGCAGCAAAATATTGGATGTTCTATATGGAAAATGCTGATACTTTGACGACACACAGAAGAAATTCTGTATATATTTTTATTCTTGAAAAAAATTTCTTCCCACATGGTGTTGCTCTAGTTATCTGATGACCTGAAACCGTTTTTTAATATAGAAACCATTGACCAGGCTTTTGTGATGTTTACATTGGGCCCGAAGATGCTTTTTTTCTTTTTAGAGAAGCGAAAGGGGGATTCTTGGGGACCTATACTGTTTGTTTATAATATTGAAACATAACGTGATATTCTTTTTCTTCTGGAGCTTGGCTTAGTCTTCTTGCCTGGGAAAACATGTTTCTTCTCAACTGTCTTTTCTATAGAAGATCTTATGATCCTTTCAGATTTCCAAATATTTCCGTTCTTTTTCTTTTCTCCTTGGGAGTAAGTAAAACACATTCATCTTAAGCATGCAAAGGCCCCAGCATTGATGGGACTTCTCATCGTCCTTACAAGCTAAAAGATCCTTTCAGTTAAGTACATAGACCAGGCTTGTTTAATGTTTATCAGTTAAAGAACATTTCATTGAACCTAACCCCAGGCAAAATACAGTTAGAAAACACAGTCTTTCCTACAAACAAGTCTGTTTGAAAGTATTGCCTATGTACCTAATCGCTTATGCTGTTCAGTCTACAAAACGATGGAGCCCTCCCATGTAAATACATGTTTCTTACGTTGTCATGAAGTGTTTTTAAGAAGTTTATTCTGCGTCTTACGTGGTGCGTGTGCTCTCGGTCTTATCTGTGATGCTGATTGTGCTGGGTTTGGCCTTCATGTTGCTAGAAATTCTCCCTTCTAAGAGTATGTGTCTATGCTGAAAGGAGTTCCACAGCCAGCATCCAGACATACTGAGATGTCTTTGGTTTGTCTACTCCAAATCTAGAAAACCCTATTGGGAAACTTCAGTAAGCTAAAAATGCTGCACCCTAATTTACGACAGTTTCAAGAGATAATTTTGTCTCACAGTTAATGGTACATAGCAGCTGTATAGTTCAGGTCATTGTTGTTTCATACTCAAAAGTATAGGCTCAATTTAAATAGAAGATAAACTAGCTGAGGTGGAGTGATCTCAGCAAAGTTCTCGTATATCAGATTTGTATTTGCTGTCTAATAGGAATATAATTAGACAAATACTGAATTCCGTTTTACCTTTTGGAGGTGGGATACAGAGAAGGAGACTATCCTGCATGAATGTGGGGAGACCCGGCGTGCCTCTTAAACAGAAGGCGAGCTGTGTGTCCTGACAGCACGCAGCTCCTTAGGTGCGCTTCCTGCTCCCCTCACGTTCCCCAGCACCCCTTCGCCAAGTGGAATTGTACTCTGACCAGAGGGCTGTGAGCAGAGACGCTGTGTGCGCTTCTGGACTAAAGCACGGAAGAGCCAGTGTGAGCCCCTCCAGCCAGCTCTTCTCCGCACTGAGACTTGAAGGCCGCATGTTGAGATGCTGGCAGCACCAGATGGAGAGCCTGGCCAGTCCACAGCTGATGTGAAGTGAAACAGAAATAAAAGTTCAGCCAGTGAGATTTGGAGATTTGTCAGATACTGTGGTTTTGACTAGCCTAACCCAACAGGCACTAACTTGATTTTTTTTTTACATTTATGACAAATGGATGGCGTTTTAGTCGATAGGAAATCTATCTTCATGATGAATGATGCCACAGCATTCTTCTGAGCTTTGTTTTCTCCTTCGATGAGGAAGCTACAGCCCTTTGATTCTTGGCCTTTTCTTAGTTGACTTAAATGATTTGTTCTGTGGTGAAGAACTGAAAGTGAAAAGAGAGCCAAGAGAACAGGGCAGGGACTGAAGCCATCAGATGTAACTGACAGCCCCTTCTCCTAGCTCCCTCCACCCCAGCCCTCTTGTTCAAAGCCATGTCTGCAGCACCCACAGCAGTGCCTGGCAAAATAATGCATTGGTGCCCTCATGATATTGGTTGCATGAATGTCCTCCTTGTGAGAAAAGATGGTGACGACGGTAGTGGTGCGAGTGTTGGCTTGGGTGTCAGGAAGACTGACTTGCTCTGCTGTCCCAGGTGGGCTCCCAGCCACAAGCCCTCCTTCCTTCAGTGGTCTTCCTTTGGGTTTCGACCACCTCAGCACGCTGGCTTGACTGTCACATTGCTTCCGTCTGCTTACCTTCTTTATGTGCATTCTTTCCTGGACTGAAAAATCGGATCTGTTTTTGTTCTCGTTTATAAACCTGGGACAGTGCTTGATGACCGTTTGTTTCTTTCATCCTAAAAAAAGCTGTTCTCCAAGGTGAGCTGAAAGGAGTGGCAGGCAAGCCAAACCTCACTTTTCTAGGTCAGCTTCTCTCCTTACGCGTGAGCCCCTAACCGCCTGCTGTGCCTCACTGTCGGCAAGCAGGTCCCCAAACCTTGGGCTCTAATACTTTGGCTGGAGAGTGGCTTCTGGGTCCTTTCCTCTCATCCACAAGTCTGCTGGCTGCTGAAACGCAGTAGGCTGTGGTCAGAGAGAGAAAAGGAAAGAAACAGCAGGAAGAGGTTTTTGTAGCCTTTGTTGTTTTAACAGATACTTTTGATCCTTCCATGTAGGCGGGCATTTTTAAAATTGGAGCCCACTAAAAACAGAAGAGCCCATGCCTGTCCTGGAGACACTCACTGAGGAACAGCTCTGCGGCCAGAGGGCCGTGGAGAGTCCACTGTCGGAACTGTAGGCTGTGGCGTAGAAGCTGAAGGGCTGGAGAAATACAAAAACGAAGATGGTGTGTTGGGTTGAGTTAGAGGAGTCTTGGGGGGCGGGGCCGAAAGGACGCTTTGTTCTGCTGGGACCTTTAGGACTGGGGCAGATGAGTGGAAGGAGTGTGAAGGGGGCTGCTGGCAGGGGACGCTGTGGTCCTGGGGCCCCGCCTTTTTGCCTCTTGGCACCCCTTATATTCTTTTTTCTGTCAGTGAGTGAAAAGCGATTGCCCATCACACAAAGTGTGTTTATCAAGTAGTAATTAGCTTTCCCGTGTTTTATTAATCACATCTGTGACTGCCAATCCGAGCTTCTGATCAGTGTGAGATAACGGGTGCGCCCATACCGAGTTGCTATAATTCTAGCCCAAAGCAAAGACACTGGATGTCTCTGTCAGCCTGCGCCGCCTTATCAGGGTAAATTCCTGTCTGTCCTCCTGAAATGCTGAAAGCGCTTCAAGATCTTCAACCACAGGCCTGGTGGGCCCTCGAGGGGCCTTGGTGTGGGAAGGAGCTCCATCCGGGAGACTGGCACAGCTAGGGTGAAGGGCTGGCTGAGGGAGCAGAGGAGAAAAGGGACTGCGTCTTTGCATTTGTGGTGGTACTTGGGTGGTTTCAGAGGCCCAAGCATTAAGAATTTCCATTCTTAGCACGTGTAAAGTAAGGTTGACCTGGCTTTCTTACCCACAAATTCTCGAGTATCTGTATCATTGTAATTCTTGTATCAGCTAAAATATTTATTTTCACTTTTTCTCGTTTGTAATTCTTAGCTTGGTGTAAAAATTGCCAAAGCTATTGCCTGCCACAACTTCGTGAAAGCCAAAAAGGAGGCTGAAAATTCACAGGTTGCACGAAAAAAGAAGAAACTTGCCTGGGGGTGAGTTTTAAGAATTTTTTTAAATTAGCGATTCTACCAACTTCATAGCAATTACAGAAATGCTGTGATACATTTTGTGAATCCAGTTTGTGCGTAAATGTTATTCATTTTATTCTTTGGATCTTTGCTGCATGTTTATCAGATTATAAATATAGAGGCATGTCTTCATCCTATTTGATATTTATTTTGTAATTGATGGAGTGTGCGAAAACTTTTGAAGTTTACTTTGGTACTTAGTACACATGTTACTTCAGTAAAGTATTTTGAAATGAATCGAGATTTTCATGTTCTTCATTTTAGATTTGAAGCAAAGAAGAGATGGGAAACCAAAAGCAACATGGGATATATGTGACTTGCCAGAGTTCTTCAAGACCTTTGAGGCTTCACTCGTCTTCAGTTGCTCCATTTACTAAAAAAGATTTTGTCAGAAAATTGATGGAAATAGAAAAAATAAGCATAAAACTTGGGAGTTGATTATCAAATTGTTTTTCAGTCTTTTTCTAAAGAGTCCATCCCATTGAAGTGAGTGAAATGGACCATCCCATTATTTGTGCAAGTAATCTAAGCATATGTACAGAGGGAAAAAAAAGATAGGATTTATTTATTTATATAGACCTCCAGTATAAAATCAATTTTACTTTTCCTCCATTTGCTGGAGCATAACCAATGAGCTCCTTGTAGTTTCTTATCTGCACTCAGTGTAACTGCACTCACTCTGGAGTTGTTTTTAAGATGGGCATTTGTTTATAATGGATTAGTCATAAGTGCAAGAAAGATCCTGTGTTTACAAATGCCTTTATCTTAATGTTACAAAAGTAATTATCAGTTCTTTATTGTAGGCAGTAGAGTTGATATTTCATAGTAACATAATAAAGGTAATTGATTAATCTTTGTGTACCTTCAGGTTAAATAACACCCTTTTAAAAAAGGACAGAATCTAACAGTATTTGGAGAATGATTTAAATTCAGGTTCTCTGCCTGGAAATGTCTTCCTAAATATCTCTCTCAGCCGTGTCACTCTTTAAATTATGAGATGGTTCTTGGAGAAATTGATATAACGGTTCTAGACAGTGATAACTCCAGACATTGAAACCTTGAACCTTCTAGGAACAAACATGATTGGACTGTTTTCACTCCTCTCCCCTATTGCTCCGGGAAACGCTGAGTGCTTGCATATGGATAAAGCAGATTGGCGCCCTGCTAAGTGGTTTTCACTACAGGTGTGTTTCAGAGTCCTAACTAGAAAGGGCTTTGAGACATTGTCTCAAGCTGGTGGACAAGCCCACAGCTGGATGCTGTGGTTTTTTTTTTTTTTTTTTTTTGGCAGGCCTGGGTTATTTTGGCAGCTCCCTCTTGGTGCCCAGTCGAGGTAAAGAACTGCTTATTGCGGTTTCCATCTTGTCCCATCCTGCTACTTCATCCGAAGTTTTCTAACCATCTGATAACAAACTTTCTCTCAGTTGGTAGTATAAATTCAGGAACATAGAAAATGAATCATGGTGATGGTATTATTTTGTCAATTTTAGACTTACAAATAGTAACCAGATTTTACTAATTTATGGTGACATATTTAATGTTTTTTTCCTGTTCTGGAATAAGTGAGCAACTTGTTGCTATTTGAAAGAACAAAAATCATATCTTGCTTCCGTTTAGTTGATGAAAACTAGTATAGTAGAGAAAGTGAGCTTTTAGGAAATTGTGTCCCTACTTATGGACTTCATTGTGAAAAGATATTCAGACCAAACATTGGAAAATCTTATGTTTTAAGACAATATTCCCTGTTGAGTTTTATAGATATAATCGTATAGCCTTTACCTGTAACATCGTACTTTAGGCTCCTAGTAGGTGAATGCAAACTTAGAATATAGGAGATTTTCCTCTTTAAAAAAAGATTCATTATGGGGGAAATATCCACTGCACAACCCATTGGTTTTGTCTGGAACATGAAAAACGTTCTCTTTGAGCAAGCGGGTAGTGTAACATTCTCACGTATGGGGCTCCAAGACAGTCGTCTCCCTGCATTGTCTGCTCACCTTTTCCCGCTTACCTACTTAGAACATTTCATGACCCCCTGTGGGCACATTTCCCCTCTTTTCTCATGGTGAGGCCTGGCCAGAGTGGTCACCTTTAGGGTCTGGTTTGGGAGCCCCTGACCCAAAGTCCAGCTGTCTAAACCCTCTTCCTCCTGCCCTGGGGCCAGCAGTTGCTCATTCCTTCCACTCAGGAGTCCCACGTGGATGAGGACATTTTCCCTGAGTGGATGGGATTATGGTGGAATCAGGTCTCAGGGGATTCATTGGATAAGAGGAGCCATGTTGCAGAAGTCCCTTTTTCTTCGAGTCCTGGCTTGTGAAAGAGTCCAAGATCATCCAGCAGAAGGGGTGGGAGGGGAAAAAGGATTTGAGGAAGAGGAAGGCCCTGATTTTCTTGGGTTAGCCCTGCTGGCATATCATTTGGGACAACTTTATTTTTAATCTGCTTTAATTTGAATTTTCCTCATTAAATAGCATTAAAATGGGGACATTATTCTTAGAAAACCCAGATTGCCCCAAAAGTATAATCATTTGTCCTCTGCATCTGGTGACAGCGAAATAAGGATTCTCTTTGGATCAGTAATGATTTCAGTTCCTGAAGCTTTAACATGTGCATTTACTACCATCAGAATGCCTGAATTAGATTAGTAATGTAAATGTCAGTTATTGTTAACTGAGATTAATATGTTTCAGGCCATGGGTATGCCATTAATGTAACTATGATTTACCGTTTGAGTACTTCAGGCTAAAACACCTTACTAAAGAACAATAATTTGGGGCTTTGCAGCCCTGGTTCTGAGAAGTAAAGTTGATAGTGCATTCCTCTTTGGAAGCCCTCAGGATGTTTCTGATTTTCCGCAGAACATTCTCATTTCTTTCACCAAAAGGAGAGTTTGAATATATAATCTCAGGTTTGCTATAATTAGTTCTGATGACAGACCTAAATACCTTGGCCCAAACTGTAAATCAGTAGTTAAACAGGTTTCTGCAACTGATCATAAATCTCAAACTCCATATTTTAAATGCACTTATTTTTTTTAGAGAGACAGCTAAGGAAGGAGCAGGCCAAGGACAGGAATAAAATGTTACCTGAACTTTGGCTAACAGCTTAAAACTTTATGTTTAAAACGTACTGAGTTCCCTGATGCCTTTTGTCTAAAATGTTATCTTGTAAGTATTGTAATAACATAGCTATTCTTCACTCTGATAAGACAAGTTTGAACTTAATTTTTTTTAATATAATTTTATTTATTCATTTATTTGGCAGCAGGAGCTGCCCCGGCTGCTGTACACAGGCTTCTTGTTGGGGTGGCTTCTCCTGTTGCAGAGCAGGGGCTCTGGAGCACAGGCGCAGTAGTTGTGACTCACGGGCTTCGGTGCTCCGAGGCACGTGGGATCTTGCTGGCCCAGGGTAGGACCTGCGTCTGTTGCATTGGCAGACGGATTCTTTACCACTGAGCCACGACGGGAGCCCCTGAACTTAATTCTTCAAAGATGAATATTAATTTTCAGATGTTCAAATTTTCATTTGTTGGGTAAATAGGTCACATTTTTAGAAAGGTATGTCCTGCTAAACTATAAAAAACTATCGGGTTGATCCTTAAAAAAATTGCTGACAGTTGGCATCTTACTTCAGAGGTAAGTTTTGAGGAAACAAGGTAATAACCTTAACATCAGGCCCCATTTTGGAAAATTAGTGAAACCTGGTTAACTTCAGAACCAACTGAAATAATTCAAGTTTTTCCATGTTGGCAGAAGTTGCTTTATTTTTAGTATCTGGCAGAGCAGCAAATGCTCTGCATGTCAATTTAATGTTTGTTGAAGCCAACTGTTTATTCATTGGCTTAAAATTTACACTCTACTAAAGTCTTTGCCTTGACTTCCATGAAACAAATAAGTAATATTTGGACAAAATGTGTGCACGAAGATCTTTTTCCAAGACCAAATGTAGATTAGTATTTGTGGCATCAATGCCTTCTATCATGGTAATAGATCAAAAAAAAAAAAAAAAAACAACTTTAAAAAGGCTAAGTCAAAACCAGGACAGTGCAGTTCAAGGAATTAATTTTTATTATGAAATAATCAGAGCATCTTTCTAGATTCTTCAGGTTTTGAAACTGCTAAGAAATGAAATCTTTATAGAATAAATTTCAGTGAACTGTCAAAAGATTATTTTATTATGTATTTATTCTTGACCGTGATAACATTCTGAGGCGGTGAGACCTGTTTTCCCATTTTTGAGGTTGGGGTGCTTTGTAGATTTTGATAAACTGAGTAGAGCTGCATTCTTTAGTCTTTATGATTTTATCTTCCCTCCATATTGCTCACTGTAAAAGACACATGCATGCATGCATGCACTCATTCAGTGTTATAGCTGTGATCAGCACAAAGACTGACTGGGGAAAGGATTCCCAACTCCAGTTAAGAACATGGAAGTGTGGAGCAGATCAAGATGCTGTGGAGAAACTCAGGAGTCAAACTATCTGTGCCCTTGGGTCTCAGTGAAGTATACTGTTTCTTCATCTCCCCCGATCCGTGAGTGTTCTAGAGACGTGTGTTCATTTTGCTAGAATTTCTTCAGACACAGCAGTATTATCAGAGAGCTTCCGGCCACTCTAGCTTTTGTGACCTTGATCCCTGGAACACAACCATAGGCCTTTGATGGGACTGTCCGTTAAAGGCCATGCAGTATGCTGGGTGTTTAGATGTGCTTTTCAAATCAAGACTTAGCTGAGAGATAATCATCTTTTTATTAGCATTAGTAATTCCTTTTTACCAAGTAAGAAAGCATAAGACTTTTCTGAGTAGGATGGAATGTAGAAAAAAATTAAGTACATACCTTTTTGTCCAGACCAGGTTTCTTAAGGAAACAGAATAAAAGGGACTGAAGGGAAGGGAAGGTAGAATGTCCAAGAAAAGCCTTGGCTCCTGGCTGCTCCTTCCCCAGGGTCCTTCCTGTGTCCTCTCTGGCATCATTCTAGAAGGCCCAGCCCACACCCCCGCCGGGGGCCCATGGGCCGCCTCTTGCTGAATTGCTTCAGGGGGCCTGCTCTTTGACAGGTATGGAATGAGGTAATCTTCTCCCACCTCTAATTTCTGAAAGGTGTGTCTGTCCAGTTATTACTTGTTCATTGAACTGAAAGGTTTAGAAACCAACAGCTCTGGTACAAGCTATAATTATTGATGTCTGTTTCATATTCATCTGTAAGTTCTGGCATTTGATCAAGAAGTTAATATATCACTTCATCTTCAGGCTGAATATACCTCAGCTATAAACGTTAAATTTTTTGATGGATAGTATACAATTACAACTGCCCAGAATAAAAAGTGTTTTCATTTGTAATGTGAGTGATACTAGAAGTAATTATGGATGTCACAAGGAGTAGTGAAACAATGAAGCCTTGCGTTGCTTCAAATTCCTCCCTACTTAATATCTGAGAGACATTCACTGAACACCTACCCTGTTAGACACTAAGCTAACTCATGCCGATGCAAAAGTGAATGTGCACAGTCTGCTGGGAAATGTTTAGGAAGCATGTTTTGGACAACTTGATTTTCAGGTAGGCTGTTAATACAAAGGGGCTTCCCAGGTGGTTCAAGTGGTAGAGTCCGCCTGCCAGTGCAGGACACATAGGCAGGAAACGTGGGTTCAATCCCTGGGTCGGGAAGATCCCCTGGAGGAGGAAATGGCTACCCACTCCAGTATTCTTGCCTGGAAAACCTAAGAAATAACCTGGAAGAAAAGTGAAAGTGAAAGTCGCTCGGTTGTGTCTCACCCTTTGCGACCCCATGGACTATACAGTCCATGGAATTCTCCAGGCCAGAATACTGGAGTGGGTAGCCTTTCCCTTGTCCAGGGGAATCTTTCCAACCCAGGGATCGAACCAGGGTCTCCCGCATTGCAGGCAGATTTCTTTACCAGCTGAGCCACAAAGGAAGCCCAAGAAATAACCTACATGTAATAAGTAACCTAGATGTAAAATTTTTAATTGCATGGGCACACGTTCTTTTCTCTGCAGGATGTGAAGCCTCCTCACTGGTTAGCTCGGCTACAGTCATTCACTAGCTTAGCACTCACCTCACAGGGACTGACACCCTGACTGTCACTGTATTTTGTAGCCTCACACAGGTGAGGTCCACTGAGGTGAAACGGGAATGAATGCAGCTGTTTTGTACAATGCTCCGTAATTTTAGGCTTAGTTTTTCTTAGGCTGTATCAACACGTCCTTCATTCTACAATGGCTATGTCACAGCGCCTGCCCAGGGTAGGGAAATGTTAACTACTGCAATAAATATGCCCCTGAACTACAATGACTCGAACAGTAGAAGTCTATTTCCTGCTCACGGGACAGGGGACATCCCTATCAGTGGGGGGCTCTCCTCACAGTCGTTCAGAGATCCAGGTTGACCGCAGCTCTCTGACTTTCTTTTCCTAATAAATCTGGGGGTCACCATCCCAGCCAACAGGAAGGGAAGAAGCCACAAAGGAGCACTCAAGGAGGTTATGGGCCTGGCCTAGAAGGGGAATGGGTTACTTCTGCTCACTCTACCAGCTAGAACCTCATTACTTCACCTAACTGCATCAGAGGCTGGAAAATATAGACTGTTTGCCTGGAAGGAGGGGAAATACATTTAGTAAACAGCTAGCTGTGTCTGCCACATCCATGACCATCACATATGACCTTGGTGTGTGGTATCCAGGTGATGCTAAGACATGATGTTGAATACCACAGACTACTACTTGTGACTTGATGTAAGCATTGTACTTGGATATTTTGACAGAGCTGATCAGAAAACCTCTCACATTTGTCAAGTAATGTGCCTGGGGTCTCAAGCATCTCCCACGATGTATGGGAAATGCTGAAGTAGAGTCACATTTCAGCAAGGCTCAAATGAGAACGTAGTTGCCACCTGGAAAGTCGGTCAAGGTCATGGGAAAGGCGATGCTTCAGTCAAGTCAGATCAGTTGCTCAGTCGTGTCCAACTCTTTGCGACCCCATGGACTGCAGCACGCCAGGCTTCCCTTGCATCACCAACTCTCAGAGCTTGCTCAAACTCATGTCCATTGAGTCGGTGATGCCATCCAACCATCTCATCCTCTACCATCCCCTTCTGCATTCAATCTTTCCTAGCATCAGGGTCTTTTCCAATGAGTCAGTTCTTCGCATCAGGTGGCCAAAGTTTTGGAGTTTCAGCTTGAGTGTCAGTCCTTCCAATGAATATTCAGGACTGATTTCCTTTAGGCTAAACTGGTTGGATCTCCTTGCAGTCCAAGGGACTCTCAAGAGTCTTCTCATGGGAGGGTGTTTGAACTTAGGTCTCTAGGGAGTGAGGATGCATCAGCATATATTAAGCAAGAGATGTACATGTTGGCATACTGGTGATGGTGGTTTAGGAGTCAGGCCTGGAGCTAGGGCAACTAGGGTATTTCAGTATCCTGGGGAGGAACTGATGAGACCCTAAACCAAGGCTGTGGGAATTGTGGGGAGAGCGTGAATGCTGGAAGTTTTTGTGGGGAAGACTTGACAACATTTGTTGACTGCACAGGGGCGTGGTAGGGTTGGGTGCCCATGGATGGTGATGTGGGTTGAGTGAAGCAGGGAGCAGAGAGCAGGTAATATAGGTAGAGTTTAGTAATTTAGTTGTGTGAAATCAGACATTTAATAATAACCCTGATGCTGGGGAAGATTGAAGGCAGGAGGAGAAGTGGGTAACAGAGGATGAGATGATCGGATGGCATCACTGACTTAATGGACGTGAGTTTGAGCAAACTCCAGGAGATGGTGAAGGGCAGGGAAGCCTGGCATGTTGCAGTCCATGGCGTCGCAAAGAGTTGGGCGTGACTTAGAAACTGAACAACAACAACATATCCAGTAATGTAGATGATACTTAGACACACGTTGTCCATCCAAACACCATGGAATTTCCTTCTGGAAGGTCAGAGGAGAAGGCTGTTGAAGAAAACAGAGGCTTATTTAAAAGATGGGATGTCAACAGCAACACAACACCGCTGAGCCACTGAGCAAGGTAACAGTGGCATCAGAAAGTCTGGTGATCTGGGTCAAATCCAAGATTTAAATCGATCACAATAGGTGGTTCCTCAGATCAGGTTTCCTAGAAGTAATGTCCCAGATGTCTTCTGAAAGCAATTTATAAATGTGTGCATTTCTGGAAACACCTGTAAGGGAGAGTGAAGCCCATGAGGAAGTGAAAGAGCTGGTCAGGCCGTGTCTGTCTGAACCACTCACCTCAAAGGAGCTGGCTCCTCACACCCTCAGCCCAGTCAGCCAGGGGCTGTGGGTCTTTCCTGGTGCACCACTGCCCTGGGCAAGGGGGCCTCCCTTGGTGGAGGACACTTCTGTCAAAGAGGGGCAGCCTGGCACTGCTATTGGCTGTAGCAGCAACTGGGGGAATGGATAAACCCCACCAGCCCCATACACACACACACACACAGTAAAGTGAGGTGGATGTGTGTGTGGACACAGGTCAGACAATCCTGACCATGGCGGCAGGCTCAGCTCTACCCAGGGGAGGTTATTTGAACCAACAGCGTGGGCTGGTGGCTTGAAGTCAGAAGGGTATATCTGATAGGGCTTCCCTGATAGCTCAGTTGGTGAAGAATCCACCTGCAATGCAGGAGACCCCAGTTCAATTCCTGGGTCAGAAAGATCTGCTGGAGAAGGGATAGGCTACCCACTCCAGTATTCTGGCCTAGAAAATTACGTGGACTGTATAGTCCATGGGGTCACAAAGAGTTGAACATGACTGAGCAACTTTCCCTTTCACTTGTCTGATATCTTGATTACATGAGAAACAGAGATGTGTGGTAGTGGTGGGTAAAAGCCTGCTGGATTCAAAATCAGAAGTGATTATTGATTCCAGTAATAAATGAAACCCCTTAATAACTGTCCCTGAGATGTATGAAAATTGAGCTGCTTAAAGGTTTTAAAAACTCATGATCAGGGACTTCCCTGACAGTCTGGTGGTTAATATTCTGTGCTGCCAGTGCAGGGGTCCTGGTCAGGGAACTAGGATCCCACATGCCTTGTGGCACAGCAAAAAGATTAAAAAAAAAACCCACAAAACTTATTAGCACTTGCAAGCACACCCATGAGCAACTGTGAGTACAGCAGGTGCTGTACAAGGGTTTGGACACTGGATAAAGGATAGAAATTGAAACCATCTACTACTAGAAGACATTTGCTTAAATAGGTATGTATCTTATAGTTGCAGATCATTTCAATTGCTATCCTTTTTCCAGCTTCCCAGGTGGCGCTTGTTGTAAAGAACCTGCCTGCCAATTCAGAAGACCTAAGAGACACATGTTTGATCCCTGGGTCAGGAAGATTCCCTGGAGGAGGGCATGGCAACCCCCTCTTGTTAGCATTCTTGTCTGGAGAATCCCCATGGACAGAGGAGTCTGGCAGGCTACAGTCCATAGGGTCACAGAGTTGGACACAACTGAAGTGACTTAAAATATGCACTTAAATAGGTAGTAAATGTATGTACATATAGTTACAAACAGGAGGAGCTCCCAAAGTAAGTTCCCTGGAACCTTGGGCCATTAAGAAAAACAAGTTTCTGTGGTCAAATGCTTTTGGGAACCATTGCATGTTATTGCCACTGTGACCTTGACAGCTGTGACTTTATCAGCACCTCAAGGCCTCTGAGAAGTCAGTAACCCTCTGCTGGTGTTTATCACAATGCTTCTCAAATTTGTTGAACACTGTGATCTTTTTTTTTTTTCCCACCCACCACTTATTAACAATCCACATGTTTACTCACAACACTCTGGGAAACACAAAACCTAACTGTACAACATCTAGAATAGTAACATTTTAGAGTATATAACACTTCTCTTGCTCCGCGGGAAACCTGTCTGGGAAGGGCCTCTGTGCTTTCTCCCTTTAGATTTTCGCTGAACCACACCCCCGCCCCAATCCCACCCATTACCATCCTCTACTCCCAAGTTTTCCTTGGTATTTCTTTCCAGGGCATGGAGATCATATCCTCTGTACCCTTATAGTGTGTAGATTTTTGAGTCCAATCCAGACCTACTGGACATGTGGCTTGGAACAGTTTTGTTTGATTTTAAAGGTCTCTGTGGTTTCTAATGCAGCTAGACTGGTACAGAATTACAGGCCAATATTTTATGTGGATGGAAGGATGGTGGATGGATGGATGGTTGGATGAGTGATTGTATACATACCTGGTCCCTCCAGTTAAACCATTTGAAGTCTTGATGTCCTTATTAAATAATCATGGCTGATTGAGAATATAAGCCTTGGGACTATTGTTACTATTCAACTGAAAAAAACTTTTAAACATGTTGAGAATCATTACAGTTTGTCCCCTACATACAAATGAGTTTCATTCCTAGAGCTGAAGGATCATCAACAGTAGGAGACAGAGGGCAAGCTGCAATTTTACTCACGCCTGATGTTGATGAAATGCACGTTTGCATCTTTTAAAGTTCTCAACTTGAAGGTTCATATGTAGGGGACTTACTGTACTGTATATGTTCCTGCCTTACAGAGACACCTTAATTTTACATGCATGATATAAAAGTCTAGCAGGTTGAAAAGTTAAAATGTTTTTCATTATATTTTCATTATATTCTTGGAAGCCTCTCTCTAAAGAAGTGGATACATGTTATATATTTTTTATAGAGGAGGAAACTGAGATGCTGGGAGTTTTAGGAGAGAACTCTAAAGCAAGCAGACCCTCTCTATAGCATACAAGAGCCAGGGTTAGGGCCCTGGTCAGGCCTTTGCTCTTTCTCCCTCTTCCATTGATTCTTAAAGTATGATCCATGAACTACCAGCAAGCAGAAGAATCACTTGTTAGAAATGTAAACTTCCCCGTGTAGGAAGCTGGGATGGAAGAGACGAAAACAAGCCAATGCAACTTGCACATCTTATCACAAGACGGAGCTTCCCTTGAGACTCAGCTGGTAAGGAATTTTCCTGCAATGAGGGAGACCTGAGTTCGATTCCTGGCTTGGGAAGATCCCCTGGAGAAGGGAAAGACTACCTACTCCAGTATTCTGGCCTGGAGAATTCCATGGACTACAGTCCATGGGGTCGCAAAGAGTTGAACACGACTGAGCGACTTTCACTTTCACTTTTCTTTCACTTATCACGAACCATAGGGAGAGAGGGATACCTCAGTATAAAAATACTGAGTCTAATTCCATTAATATAAATGTTCATATCCCCAAACAGGCTGGCTGTACTCATAAGCCACTTTCATTAATGGGAAAAAGAAAAAAAAAAAAAAAAGGCCAGAAAAAGAAAGGTTCCGTGTCAAAGAACTCAATTGGAATCCTCGCTTGGTCCTCGCTTCCTTGCCAGCAGTGCTCAAAAAGAAAAGAGAAGAAAATCCGAAGTCCGTGTGCATAAAAGTTCCATTCCCCATGGCGGAGGGTTTAATTAAAATCTTCAGATGTTTCTCTGCAGCTTGGAAGGCATTTTTTATGAAATTCATATATTACTAGAAGTGGCTCCAACAATTCTCGAGGTCAAAAGCTTTGTAAATGACATCAGTGGATCAGGAGCTTACCGCCCTCTTCAGGATCTCTGTCCTGATTTCTTTGCCTCCAGTCTTGCGGCGGGAAGGACTGACTGCTGCAGGAGGCAGTAGGGTGTTTTCCAAACGTGCAAATGACAGAATCCAGAAGAAATGGACTTCCCCGTGTGTTCTTCCCTGATTCAGTAAATATGTGTTGAGGGCTCGTCACATGCCGGGTCCAAGTGGAAGCACTGAGGATACAGCAGTGAGCAAAACAGACAAATTCTGAAAATCATGGAGCTCGTATTCTAGTGGGGAAGACATCATAAACAAACGAGACAGCATCCCGGTGGTTCCCGGGGTGAGCTCCTGGGCCGGCAGCCCCTGGCAGATGGAGAAATGCATGTCCTCAAGTTCTAGGACAAACACTGATGTGACAAACCGTCCAGGTGACGCTGATGTACACTCAAGTTTGACTACTCATGTGGTGAGAAGCTACAGAGAAAAGGAGAGCATCCAGTGGGTAAGGCTGATACCAGCAAATGTTAAAATAGTGAAGCCATTACCCCTGGACTCTGAAGGAGCCCAGATTCCTATATCAGCGCTCCCACTATGAACTATGTCGCCTCAAACACGTCAACTTCTCTGTGTCTTGGGTCTCCTCCTGAAAAAATGGGGATACGAATAGTACCTATCTTATAGGACTGTGAGGATTAAAGAAAATGATGAATATGAAAGTGCTCAGGGGACTTCTCTGGCGATCCTGTGGCTAAAACTCTGTACTCCCAATGCAGGAGTTCCGGGTTCAATCTCTGGTCAGGGAACTAGATCCCACATGCCACAACTGAGTTTGCATGTAGCAAACTGAATAAAGTCCTGCCCGGTGCAATGAAGACCCAGTATAACCAAATAAATAAACAAATAAATAGTTTAAAATGGTTTAAAGATCCTGACACATGGCAAATCATATCCCCGTAGGGAGACAGTTCTCTGGGGGATTTCTTGCATTACTGCCATCTTGCAAGCATAGTGCTAACTACTCTTTGTTGCAAACTATTTTTGTGAGAGTGTTTATATATAAACAGGATTCCCTGATGGCTCAGCAGGAAAAGAATCTGCCTGCAATGCAGAAGACATGGGTTCGATCCCTGGGTCAGGAACATTCCCTGGAAAAGGACATGGCAACCCACTCCAGTATCCTTGCCTGGCAAATCTCATGGACAGAGGAGCCTAGTGGGCTACAGTCCACAAAGTTGCAAAGTGTCCTACATGACTGAGCATGCACACACATGTATGCACATTGTGTATAAGCAGCCTTAGAAGACTGAGATTGAGATAGTGCCTCTCTCTCTGGAGCAAAGAGCAGCCATGCTTACTGTCTAGTATAATAAAGAACGTCCTCCTGTGGAGCTAAGGTAGCCGAGCTTACTCTCAATCCAGTTCTCTAAGGAACTTCTTTAATGAAAGTCATGCAGAGACAAGTGTCATCGTGCCCTCTTAGTATCACACTATTGAAATCAGTGCAAAAAGTGCTGAGACAGTGGCTATTGCTTGTGAGTACAATAAGTCCCCTACATAAGAACCTTCAAGTTGTGGACTTCCAAAGATGTGAATGTGCAATTTACTAATGAAGATCTGATAAAATTGAAGGCCTAGAGGAAGGACAAAGAGAGATAAGAGGAAGAAGAAGTAACTGAAGGACCAAAGAGATTCACGATGCAAGAAATGGCAAAGGATTTTCCTGACTTGAGGAGGTACTGTTAGATTTTTGAGACACAGGGCCCAAACGTAGAACTGTACATGAAGGTTCCAACAGCCGTACAGAATGCAATCCAGTGCTGCTGTGTCTTCTATGATGAGAAGAAAAGAGCTACTACTCAGACATACTGGATTTTCTTTTATTTAAAAAATAGGATAGATAGAATTGAATCCAGCAGGAAACCAGAACGTATGCCATCAACATCAATTGTGAGTGAGATTGCAGCTTGCCCTCTGTCTCCTACTGCTGTCGATCCTTCAGCTCTACCATCTCCCACCTCTTTTTTTTTTTTTTAATTGTATTTATTTATTTGTGGCTGTGCTGAGTCTTCATTGCCGCGCAGGCTTTTGTCTAGTTGCGGGGAGCAGGCTTCTCCTTGCGGTGGCCTCTCTGCTTGCAGAGCACGGGCTCTGGGGTTCACAGGCTTCGGTAGTTGCAGCTCATGGGCTCCAGAGCGCAGGCTTGGTAGTCGTGGTGCACAGATTTAGTTGCTCTGCAGCACGTGGGATCTTCCCAGATCAGGGATCGAACCCGTGTCTCCTGTGTTGGCAGGCGGATTCTTTACCACTGAGCCACCAGGGAAGCCCCCATCTCCCACCTCTTATCCCTCCTCCGGTCAGGAACTCTTCTTGCCTGTTCACTCACTGCCAGCTCCTGGATGCCAGTGGTTGCCACTGTACTACTGTACTTTTCAAGGTGCTGTGCTATAAGATTAAAAATGTTTACTTTTTTTGTTTTTATATATTATTTGTGTGAAAGTATTATAAACCTACTACAGTACAGTACCATATAGCTGATTATGTTAGTTGGGTACCTAAGCTAACTTTGTTGGACTTATGGACAACTTGGACTTATGAACACACTCTCAGAACAGAACTCTTTCATATGCAGGGGATTTACTGTAATAAATTGTCCTTGGTCTCTGACCCAGGAGTCTAGTATCCTCTACCAACATCCATGAAACAATAGCAAGCTGACTTGCTGGCTTTAAATAGGGTGAAATCTCAGCCCTTTCAGAACTCTTGATGGTACTATATGAATGTTAGTCTGAAGATGTGTTAGTATTGCTGCTGTTATTCCCCTATATGCCAAATTTCATAATAAACAAAAATATACCTGGTGACTCCAGCCTTCAAAGAGTTTCCTAATGACCCAAAGAGGTTAAATATCTATGTAAAGATGACATGAAAGACAGTAAAGCAGGTTTGAATCTAGGTTCTGGACTCTTACTCACTATGGGAATTCTCTAAGCCTCAATATCTTATTTGTCATGTAGTGTTAGTAATGATGCTTATTGTGTGAACTTGTGGACATTAAGATAATGCATGTAGAAAGTTTAGCCCAAGGCCTGGTGTGCAGTAAACACTCAGTTATCATTAGCTGGCATTACTATATGTTGTGTATACAATATGATCAGAGCATTTTCTACCCTCTCCCTGGATCTTTAGGGAAGTCATACTCCAATACTGTACCACATTCCAGGCAGAAGCTGCCTTTCAACTATCCAAACACCTACTCAGTGTATTCCTGGATTCTGTCCAAAAAAATTCTCCAAATTCAGCTCCTATAGATGGGGTAGAGGACTGACTTTAGAGGCAGAAATCTCTCATTTCATATATAATTTGAATTTAATAGGATAATATAATAATTTGAAGTTTATATGGTTCAGTTCAATTCAGTGGCTCAGTTGTGTCCAACTCTTTGCAACCCCATGGACTATAGTACACCAGGCTTTCCTGTCTATCACCAACTCCTAGAGCTTGTTCAAACTCATGTACATAGAGTCAGTGATACCATCCAACCATCTCATCCTCTGTCATCCCCTTCTCCTCCTGCCTTTAATCTTTCCCAGCATCAGGGTCTTTCCCAGTGAGTCAGGTCTTTGTATCAGGTGGCCAAAGTATTGCAGCTGCAGCTTCAGTATCAGTCCTTCCAATGAATATTCAGGACTGATTTCCTTTAGGATGGACTGGTTGGATCTCCTTGCAGTCCAAGGGACTCTCAAGAGTCTTCTCCAACACCACAGTTCAAAAGCATCAATTCTTTGGTGCTCAGCTGTCTTTATGGTCCATCTCTCACATCCATACATGACTACTGAAACTATAGCTTTACTACGGACCTTTGTTGGCAAAGTAATGTCTCTGCTTTTTAACCTGATGTCTAGGTTGGTCATAGCTTTTCTTCCCAGGAGCAAGAATCTTGTAATATCATGGCTGCTGTCACCATCTGCAGTGATTTTGGAGCCCAAGAAAATAATCTGTCACTGTTTCCATTGTTTCCCCATCCATTTGCCATGAAGTGATGGGACTGGATGCCATGATCTTCATTTTTTGAATGCTGAGTTTTAAGCCAGCTTTTTACTCTCCTTTTTCACTTTCATCCAGAGGCTCTTTAGTTCCTCTTCACTTTCTGCCATAAGGGTGGTATCATCTGCATATCTGAGGTTATTGATATTTCTCCTGGCAATCTTGATTCCAGCTTGTGCTTCATCCAGCCTGGCATTTCTCATGATTTACTCTGCATATAAGTTAAATATTCAAGGTGACAATATACAGCCTTGAGTTACCCCTTTCCCAGTTTCCCAATTATACGGTTGGTTGTTTTTAAAGATTTTATTACTGTACATAAAACTCCAGCACATAATCTATATTCAGTCAATGGTATTCAGTCCCCTTGGCTGCAACAGTGTGGTTTAGTGGACCATTCCTTTTCATGACTGCATCCCAAAGACTTTTTATAATGGCTGGCACATAGCAGGTATTAAAAAAATAAAAATGACTGACTGAACGAACCCAAGTATCTGCTATATAATTAATAAATTCTGAAAAAAAGTTTGTTGGCCATGCCATGTGGCATGTGAGATCTTAGTTCCCTGACCAGGGATCGAACCCACACCCCTTTCACTGGAAAGACAAAGTCTTAACCACCAGACAGCCAGGGAAGTCCCTAATTAATAAATTTCTATTTTCTCTTCCTTTGGAGACGTTTCTGCTCTAAAATGTCCTCAGTACATTTTTCTGAATTCAAAAATTCTTGACAAAGCTCCTCATTTCCTCAACTTCCTCTCTGCCACTGGCTTTTAAACTTCTAGAGGCCACAGAAAGACCCTCTCTGTGAAAAAACACACATGTGAACATATACACAGAATTCTGGCATGAACCCAGTGGTTCTTGGTTCTCCTAAAACCCATCCAATTTAAAGGACCCCATTTAAACGCTTCTGTTCTACAGCACACAGTCCACCAAGGTAAGAAGGCCAAGAAAGCCCATCCCCTCTGTCCCAAATCAACAAGCTATTATGGACAACCTATATAACACAGTGGCTATTTCAACCTTCTAGTCAAGTCTGCCCCCTTCATGGATCACAGCTTTGTTGTGGTGAAGGGGTTTGCATAATTCAAATGATGCTATGAGCCATGCTGTGTAGGGCCACCCAAGATGACCCAGGATGGATGTGTCACAGTGAAGAGGAAGACTGAAGGTAAAAGGAGAAGGGGTGGCAGAGAATGAGATGGTTAGGTAGCATCACTGACTCCATGGACATGAACTTGAGCAAATTCCAGGAGATAGAGGGGGACAGGGAGGCCTGGGCATGCTGCAGTCCATGGGGGCAGTGGGGCGGGGGTTGGGGTGGGTGGTCACAGAGTCCGACATGACTTAGCAACTGAACAACAGCAAAAGCCAAGTCTACATAAAACCTACTTCCTATCTACTTGTGATTTAGGGGAGCAAAGCTGAAGGAATTCAGGTATTTTAGGTTCCTTAATATAGGCTTGCGGAGAAGGCAATGGCACCCCACTCCAGTACTCTTGCCTGGAAAATCCCACGGACGGAGGAGCCTGGTAGGCTGCAGTCCATGGGGTCGCTAAGAGTCAGACATGACTGAGCGACTTCACTTTCTCTTTTCACTTTCATGCATTGGAGAAGGAAATGGCAACCCACTCCGGTGTTCTTGCCTGGAGAATCCCAGGGATGGGGAAACCTGGTGGGCTGCCATCTATGGGGTCACACAGAGTCGGACACGACTGAAGTGACTTAGCATAGCATAGCGTAATATAGGCTTGTGATCTTTGAAAAAGCTCATGGAAATGTTATTTGTAAAAATAGGTTCATTCCGTCTCACTGATGCTTATCATCCTGAGAAGTCTTAATGTACTTTCTATATTTCCCCTTTCCTCCCATTCTCTAGCTGTGGGAACACTCAATGGTCAAAGAATTGTCAGCCTTCTCTGGGCCCCAGAAAACTGGGCAGTCAAGACGTTTCTGGAAACCGAAAGGAGAATTGAACGGGAGAAGACTTTCTAAAATACATCACGTCAAGTGCCATGTTTAACCTCAAAAAACACTTCACCAGGGTTGGTAATTGATTGACAGGGAAACTCAAAGGGAGAAGTGGGGAATGGATGAAAATGTAAAACTGCCCGAAGGAAGAACCTGAAGAGTTCAGGCATAGATTTTCAGAGAAGATGAAAGTATAGGCTTTCACGTATTCACAAATTAGGCAGCGAATTATCTCCATTTGGAAGCTTAAAAAGGAGAATGATCTGCTGCCCAAGACAAAGAAGAAAATGATTTGGGCCCAGAGGGAAGTGTCGCTCATACCTGCACTGTCCAGGGGGCTGGAGGAGGATTAGAGCCGCCATTTTGCCTTCTCTAGAGTGAAGCGGCAAAACAATGTCTAGTAGTTGCTAGGCAACCATTAGCTCATCATTAGCCCTTTCCCATTAAACATTATCTGCCTTCCTGGATTGTTTTAATTTATATTTTTAAACAGGGAAGGTAAGGCAACAGAGAATTATCAGTGTCACCTAACACTAAAAATGCATTTGAGGTAAAGGTTTTTGCAAAGGTTAGATCACTCTTGGGTGAGATGTTAAAATTAGTGACCGTTGACTAAAACCTCTTCCCTCAAACATTTCATCACTTGACCTCATGTTTTCCAGTGCCAAAAATAACACTGGAGACAGAAGATAATCTCTGAAGGTTGTAAAACTTAAGGTCACAGGTTTTTACATGGATTCAGTTTGATTCATTCTCTCGGTGCTCTGCTATGACCTACCCCAACCTAGAGCTTGTTGTAAAGCAAGTTTATCAGCAAAGAATGGCTGTTCAAGGTGGTGAAATGGAGTTCTGCCTCTGCTCAGCTTTGCAGGCAACTGAAATCATGTTATTCACAGTATCTGAGCAGAGAGATAGGGAAAGACCACCTGTTTATGTAAGGAACAATTTCTGGAACATAAAAATGAAAAGTACCCGAAAGACAATATGAGTCTTTGTTCAGAAACTCATGTGCATTCAAGTTTTAGAGATACATTTGTGGCTTTTACAAAAGAGGATGAGGAGGTACTCAGCAACAAGGGTACAGAATCAGAACTAGGAGATTTACTGTTAGCCTGCCATGGACCATGCACATAGGGTCTTTTTTTGAATTTCAGTCAGTTCACTGTTTGGCTCAGGGGACCTGTCTGGGAAGGGATTCGGGGGAGAAAGGTGAATTCCACAGATGGGGGCTCAAACACTTAAAGCTGCATTTATAAAGTTAGCTCTCTCACTTCCATGCATATCCACGATAAAGGAGATGAGAGTGGGTATAAGGTCTGGGAGAGTGAAACGTGCAGCTAACAAGATTTCAAGCCTGGTTCTCCTGCTCATAAATTGTGTGACCTTGGGCAGCTTTCCTATGTTGTTTATCTATAAGTGAGGGTAATAATACATACTTCATCAGGGCTGTTATGAAAACTAAACAATATAATGCTTCTCTCTACAGTAGAGAAGCCCTGGGTCACGTTGCCCCTTTCAGATGTCTGTTATTCTTCCAGACTATATTTAGTGTTCTAAATGCAACTTCATCTGGACTGGAAGCATATATATACCATATGATTCCAACTATATGACATTATGGAAAAGGCCAAGATTTGGAGACAATTACCTTTAGCTAGGAGGAACTAGGAGAGGGCTATGGCACCCCACTCCAGTGCTCTTGCCTGGAAAATCCCATGGACAGAGGAGCTAAGAGTCAGACATGACTGAGCGACTTCACTTTCTCTTTTCACTTTCATGCATTGGAGAAGGAAATGGCAACCCACTCCAGTGTTCTTGCCTGGAGAATCCCAGGGACTGGGAAGCCTGGTGGGCTGCCGTCTATGGGGTCACACAGAGTCGGACACGACTGAAGTGACTTAGCATAGCATAGCACCAGAGCTGGGGCTGAGGGACAAGAAAAGAGATGAAAATGTGGAGCACAGAAGATCTGCGGGTCAGTGAGCGCACTCTGTATGATATAATGACAGATCTGTGTCATACATTTGAATGAACACCGAGAGTGAACCCTAAGGTAAGTGGTGGGCTTTGGGTGATTATGATGTGACAGTCTAGGTTCATCCTGATAACAAATGTATCACTCTGAGAATTAATACTGATTATGGAGAAGGCTATGCACGTGTGGGGGCAGGGCACATAGGACAGCTCTGTATCTTCCTCTCAATTTTGTTAGAAACCTAAAGTCAAAGAAGTCCAGTCGCTCAGTCGTGTTCGACTCTTCACGACCCCATGGACTGCAGCCTACCAGGCTTCTCTGCCCATGGGATTTTCCAGGCAAGAGTACTGGAGTGGGGTGCCATTGCCTTCTCTGTGAGAAGGTCCAGGGCTCCCCTATTTTGTAGGGCCACAGAAGCTAATGAGTTAATTTGTCTTTGGATTGAAATGAAACTGCTCTATAAAAAATTGTCTTTACATTAAAAAAGAAAAGAAGAGAATGTAGGCTTCCCTCTTGCCATCACTTTCCTCTGCAAGCTTACAGTCCAGTGCAGGAGAAAAAAGTTATCAGACTCACTCAAATAGATTAAGAGTAAACTGGGGTAAGGGGCTTCCCTGGTGGCTCAGTGGTAAAGAACCCGTCTGCCAAAGCAGGAGACTTGGGAGATGCAGGTTCGATCCCTTGGTGGGGAAGATCCCCTGGAGAAGGGAATGGCAACCCACTCAAGTACTCTTGCCTGGGGAATCCTATGGACAGAGGAGCTTTGTGGGCTACAGTCCATGGGGTCACAAGAGTTGGACATGGCTTAGCAGCTAAAAGAACAAACAACAAAAACTGGGGGAAATGGTGTAAAGGAACTCTTGATTCTGGGCAAGGCCACAATGAACGGACATGACTGGATCAAGATCCAGGAGGACCTGCGGGATGTCCTTGAGGACAGGGGAGTGGGATTCAGCTCTGAAAAGGTGAGTCCATGGAAGCGAGGGGACACACAAGGGGACAGTCTACATGAGGCCTCCTGGTGCAGGCAAGTGGCACACTTGGAGGCTTGAGGCTGTTGGGGTAACTAACAGAAATCCAGGAGTCGATAGATCAGGGGCAAAGCTGCAGGTCAGGTATAGTATAAGTCCGGCCTGATCACACAGCGTGTTGATGACCCAACTGGGCTGTGATTTCAATGACAGTGTTTTAGGTCTTTCCTTCCAAATGAGTCGAATTCTCTGAAGACTCTACCTTTCTTTCCTTAGAGGTTGAAGGCTTGCCTACTAAGACTCCGGGACCCATGACTAAATGAGTGGGCATTTCAACTTCTGGCATGTGTACCTTCCCTTATGCCCCTGGTTTGGTGTGTTTTCCCTCCTCCTACCATGTCCAATGGACTTCCCAGGTGGCACAGTGGTAAAGAATCTGCCTGCCAATGCGGGAGACACAGGAGATGTGATCCTTGGATTGGGAGGATCCCCTGGAGGAGGGAATGAGAACCCACTCCAGTATTCTTACCTGGAAAATCCCATGGACAGAGGAGCCTAGCGGGCTACAGTCCAGGGGATCACAAAGAGTCATGTATGACTTGCCCAGTAAAAAAAACCACACCACCATTACCATGTCTAATATCTCTCAGTCCAAAGCCACTCTGTTTGTCTTCTCCACAGACAGGGTGGGGAAGGATATCAGTTTAAAAGGCACATTCTTGTAAACAGATTTTCCATCTGTGCCTCTTACTTGTCCAACCACTCTTCACCCCCCATGTCCAGAGGCAACTGGAGGTATAATGTCTTATACCCTGTGTGTACTGAGTGGGCCTTGGCTTTCCCCATTGGCCCCTTAAGGATCTGATCATCTCAGGTTTACTTTATTCTTTTCAGCTTCAATTAACTTGGTTGCTAATGACTCTTTTTCTATTTACTGTCCTTGTAGATACATCCTTTGAAAACTGATTTTACTACTATCTGGAAAGGAATAAAAATTGATATGTTCCATCCACCATTCTTGTCCAGAATTCTTAGTTTTTTAAAATCAACTCCATGAAATGTGATATATGTGCAACTCCATGAAATGTGATATATGTGCAATATATATAAGTGGATATATCATCCATTTAAAATGTGCAATTCAAAGATTTCCCTAGGGGTCCGTGGCCAAGGCTCCATGCTCCCAATGCAGGGGTCCTGGGTTTGATCCCTGGTCAGGGAACTAGACCCCACATGCCACAACTAAAGATCTTGAAAGCCACAATTAAGACCTGGCACAGCCAAATCAATCTATAAATTTTTTTAAAAATTAAAAAACAAAATGTGCAATTCACTAGTTTTAATAGAAGTTTATACCTAGAAACTTCTACCATAATTAAGATACAAAACATTCCCATCACCCCCAAATAGTCCTGGTGCCCCATGTGCAGTCCAAACCTCCCTCCAGAGTCTCAAGTAGAGACAGTGTTTTTATCACAATAGAGTAGTTTGCATTTTCTATAACTTTATAAAAATGGAATCATGCAGTATTTACTCTTTTTTTGGTCTGGCTTTTTTTTTTTACTCAGCATAATGATTTTGAGATTCATTCCTGTTGATGCATACATAGGCGTTTACTCTTTTGTATTACTAAGTAGTCTTCCATTGTGTGGGTATACCACCAGTTTATCCTCCTACTAAAGGGCGTTGTTTCTAGTTTAGGACTAAAACCACTGTGTAGATTTGTGCACAAATCTTTGCATGGAAACTCTCATTCATTTTTTTTTAGAATATTTATTTATTTGGCTATGCCAGCTCTTAGTTGCAGCACGTGGATCTTTGATCTTCATTGTGGCATGCTGGAGCCTTAGCTGTGGATTGTGAACTTTGTAGTTGGGGCACATGGGATCTAGTTTCCTGACCAGGGATTGAACCTGGGCCCCCTGCATTGGAAGCTCAGATAGCCACTGGACCATCAGAGAAGCCCATCATTCATTCTTAATTTAGCTATTTCCATAGCCAATTACTGGGTCTTGCTGTCTTCAACCTTTTCCTATGCCAGTATAGCCTGCACATGGCTTCCAGAACATTCTTCCCAATGCACAGCTCTGATCTCATACCTTTAAAGATGTTTCATAGTCTATAAGTAAAAGTCAATATTTTTTATTGCCAAGAGCATTCACATATCTTTTCACATCACTCATAATCTACCTCTCTTCTGACCACATCAGACCCACTCTCCGGAAGCCCCCTTCACACTCGTGGATCCCCGGACCTTCCCCTTCCATACTCTTCCAGGAGAGCCTGCCCCATCACTGTTTCTGAGCTGTTCAGGAATTACAACTATTATAGGAATGGAAGAGCAGCTATCGCCTCCATGAAATTCAAGTTGGCCATCGATCTCGGCTTCCATTCTCCACCAGCCCTTGTATACCCCTCATGGACTGACTATGCTTTGCACAGAGGTGGCATTCTATCTGTTGAGTAAACATGTGGGTAAATTTTAACTCTGTATGTAGGACATAGTTAACAGGATGCAATGTATCTTGCATCACTGGCAGATGAAACAAAACATCCAGGTTATCCAGGTAACCTAAAATAGTTAGTGTTGAAAATAAACACTTTATGGAAGTATTTCTAAAATGAGTGATAAATGTCTCTTCCTTCTTAACCAGATTTAACTGAACATAACTGAGACTGGGTAATGGATCAGAGTAATCACTATAATCATCATTTGTATATCTGTATGGTGATGTCCGGAGAAGGCAATGGCACCCCACTCCAGTACTCTTGCCTGAGGAGCCTGGTAGGCTGCAATCCATGGGGTCGCTAAGAGTCGGACACGATTGAGCGACTTCACTTTCACTTTTCACTTTCATTAATTGGAGAAGAAAATGGCAACCCACTCCAGTGCTCTTGCCTGGAGAACCCCAGGGATCGGGGAGCCTGGTGGGCTGTCGTCTATGGGGTCGCACAGAGTCGGACACGACTGAAGCGACTTAGCAGCAGCAGCAGCAGCATGGTGATGTCAGGGGTGTCCATGGGGCAGATGTATACAGCACTTTCACACCTTCACTAAATATCCCCATACAGTTGCACTTTTATTTCCTTTCTCCATGAGGTTGTCATTTATGACCACACAGTGTCTAGTTGCTGCCTTCTGTTACTCATAACTACCAATGAGATAGCCTTCAGTATAAAGAAATGGGGTCTGTTAAACTGCATAGACTTATCAATCCTTGAAGACTGTGATCATGTGGTTGTGATAATACCATCCCAAGCACAGTATAGAGAATGGCTTGGTGGCTAGAGCTATTTGTTAGTTGACGTAGGTTGTGTCTTCAACAAAGGAAAGGGGGCCCAGAAAGTGGCGAACTGATGGAGGTGACATACTGGTTAGCTGAAGAACTGAGACCAGAACCCAAGCTCCCAAACTCTTGTCCCAGGATTCACTCTTTCTGTACAATTTATGTACAGAAAGTAGAGACACACAATTCTACTCTAATTTATATCTACATTTTGGGTGGCTGAGTTTCAGGAAGCATCATCATCGGATAGGCGTAATTTGACCATGTAAATATTTAGCAATGTGAATCTCCCCACTTTCTGTTCCCTGGGGAAACTATTTTTATTTTGCACAAAAAGTTCTCCTCATTGCCACAATGAAGCCCATTAGGGAGTTGCTCATTGTACCAGTTGGGGAGCATGTATTTGCAATTAAAAGCAATGAAGTTTCTAGGAAGTCACAGTCAAAAAATTGTGCTCAGATGTGTAAGATATTTGCAATTAAAAGCAATGAAGTTTCTAGGAAGTCACAGTCAAAAAATTGTGCTCAGATGTGTAAGAGTGGATCCATATGCAGAAGGAAGGGTCTAATGGGCTTGGTTGGACTGGCTTGGAAATTAACACTGCAAGGTTTTCCCTTGCAAGACTCCAAGGGAAAGAATCAGTAGGTTGAAACCAGGCTGGCTCTATGAGAGGCTGTGATAATAACTGATTTGAGAATTCCTTGGAGGATGGGATGAAGCCCTGGACAAGGAGAGAGACTGATAAAGATTGATTGGGCTGCTCTTTAGTGAGGTCTTCCTCCTTCATACCCTTCCTCCTCTCAGACCATCTCTTTTCAGTCTTTTCTGTTGAATCCTTAAAGGCAGGTCCCCAAGTCAAGAGATCTCTTGTTTATCTTTGAACCACCGTGGGTGATCATATTATTGGGCCCAATTCCTTATCTCTCTCTGTATTCATCTTTTCTTAGTGACTTTGTAGTTCTCCCACCAGCTCCATGAGCAGAATGGCAGAGTATCATTTCATGCTCCTTGAATCTGGGCTTAGCCATGTGGCCTGTATTGGTTAGTAATATATGGGTGAAAGGACAATTTGCCAGCTCTGATCCCGAGCTTATATTTCCTCATGCAGAGCTTGTTGTTTGGTTCCTCTACCATGACTATAAGAAAAATATACCTACCTTAGGCAGGAGATCAACAGACCATGAGAGACGTATGGAATGTGGCTGCCCCAGTCCACCAACAGACCTGCACTGAGAGTTACCAAGATGTCTGAAGCAGTCATCAGCTGATCCCAGACTAGATCAGCCAAATCCAAGAAGACCCATAGATGTGAGCAATTATAAATCATTGATACTTTAAGCCACTGAGAGTTGGATGGTTTGTTACACTGCAGAACTAATATCAACCTCCAACAAGCTCTGAAAGAAAGGTCTGTCAGAAAGCAAAAGAGCTGCTAAATGAAGGGTCAGGACAAGTCCACCTACTGTGTTAGAAACAAACAGCTAACATAGATAGAGCCCTGCTTTATTCCTGGATAAGAAAGGAGGAGGAGGAGCATGAGGAAGAGAAAAAAAGAAAAGAGGAGTGAGAAGAAGGAAGAAAGAAAAGAAGGAAGGGAGGAAGGAAGGAAGAGAATTTGGGGCAATTGACTGAGGAAAAAAAAGAGATGAGCCTACAGCTTAAAAAAAGGAAGGGAACTTTGCCTGAAGATGCAGAAAAACATCATTCTTTTGAAAAAAAAGTAACTTACCAAAGGAAGCACAATTTTTAGATAGCTTCTGCTTGGTACTTATAATAAAATTGGAGAAAATATGGACTTTTGAAAATAAGAAGCTAAACGTAAGATAAGACAACAGTATTAACAATACACACTCTCTTGGATCACTTCTCTGGTTCACTTGCCAGCTGCCACACTGTGAGGACACTCTAGTGTTCCTATAGGGAGCTCCATGGGGGAGAAGCTTAGACCTCCTACAAACAGCCAGTATCAATTTGCCAGCTTTATGCATGAGACATCTTGGAAGTGGGTCCTCCAGCCTTCAGATGATGGCTGTTGGAAGAGAGTGCAAGGTGGAAGATGCAATGAAATTTGCAACCTACCCTCAGAAGCCACACTCCATCATTTCTTCAATGTCCTAGTGGTTGCATAGTCAGCTCTATTCACTATGAAAGCAACTATACAAGAATCATAAATGCCAGGAGACAAGAATCTTTGGGGGCCATCTTGGAGGCTGACTACTTACTACACTCTGTGTATGAGATACTTGCTTAGTGGAAGACTTTTTCCAGTAAACAATAGTTGCTAACATTTATTCTGTCTTGCTATGTTATAGACCCTGTTGAACACGCTTAACATGTGTTTAACCAACAACCCTATGAGGTAGGTAGTATTATCCTCATTTTATAGACCAGGAAACTGAGGCATTAAGAGTTGGAGTAATTTACCCAGTGTCATTCACTTAGTATGGACTGGCTTCAGAAGCCACACTTTTGTAAACACTGCATTATCCTGCCCCTTAAGCATACAAAATTTTATCACTACAGCTTGTTTGCAATTATTTTGTAGGAGTGGAAGAGGAAATACCCAGAATAGGAGGGAGCTAAGAGAGGTGGGGGCATCTTGCTTGCTACCGTACTATGGATAGCAATTCCAGAATCCAGAAGCATCTGCCCTACCAGGAAGATCATGCTCTACCCAGACAGCCTCTCTGCACAATGTGCAGGTGGCAGTTGGCTCCCTGTTTCACTGCCTGGTGCCATCCTCAGGGTGCCTGCTGCTATGGAGGATATTCACAACCAAGATGCCCAAGCATTTTCACACCTCCCTAGAAAAGAACACAGTTAACTTTCCTTTTAAATAAACTTTCCCAAGCCAGTCTATTACTAGTTATCTGCTCTTTGCTGCCAGAGGGTGCAGATGAGTGAGGAGTACCTCACTTATGTGTTTGATGAACATTGAGCAGTAAATTATAAACAAAAATTCAACCTGCTCAGAATGGCCCACTCCTGTACACTTGACCCCAGGAGTTTATGAACTTGCACCAGAAGAAAGTAACTGGATTTCCTGGGGCTGCCTCTGAGGTGCTCAAAGCAGAACAGGACTGGAGTAGACCAGTTATATATTGAGACACAGTTGAGGTTCTATGCGAGGCTACCTGCAAAGTTAGGCCATCTCCTCCTGGGCTTTCAGTCAGATTTTGGTGTCTCAGAAGATACTGCAGTGCCAGGCTTGGAGAGGAAAACCCACAGGGTTTCTCACAAAGAAATAGAAAGTGTGGCTTAGAGCAGGGTGGAGGCATGAGGGAATAGCCTGCAGAGGACAGTGAGTGGGCACACTGCCATTTCTGCTGCTCTAACTTCATATTCCTTCTATTCTTTCTTTCTTTTTGGCTCAGAGGATGACTTAACATGTGGCTCACAGCTGACTCTTATGGGGATCTCAGATAAATGATGAGAAGAAAAATAACACCTGGGTACCTTTATACTGTTCCTTCTGTGCAGATTGAGAACGTAGCCAGATGGCCTCTCCACTCCACCCCCTTTATTTATGAAAGGCTTCACTCGCTTTTCAACAGGACAGGAGAGGGAGTGGGGGGGACACTGGAGTTTCATGTTCAGGGACAGGAAACAGTGTGTATGAGCAAGCAGCCCTGGTAAGCCATTGAATAGACACCTGGTCACTGGGGCCCTTTCTCTTCCAAAAGCCCTTAGCTTGTGGCCCAGCCAAGGGCTGCTGGAGGTCTTAATAAGAAGAGCATAATAATAAGCACTTGTATAGCGCTTCCCTTGTAGCTCAGCTGGTAAAGAATGTGCCCGCAATGCAGGAGACCTGGGTTCGATTCCTGAGTTGGGAAGATGCCCTGGAGAAGGTAAAGGCTACCCACTCCAGTATTCTGACCTGGAGAATTCCACGGACTGTGTAGTCCTTGGGGTCGTAAAGAGGTGAACATGATTGAGCGACTTTCACTTCTACCTTATAGTGCTTATTGGGACTTCCCTGGTAGCCTACGTGGTAAAGAATCCACCTGCAGTGTGGGATACCTGGGTTTGATCCCTGGGTTGGGAAGATTCCCTGGAGGAGGGCGTGGCAACCCACTCCAGTATTCTTGCCTGGAGAATCCCCATGGACAGAGAGCCTGGCAGGCTACAGGCCACGGGGTAGCAAAGAGTCAGGCACGACTGAGCGACTAAGCACAGCACGGGGTACTTTCATGGAGCCAGGCTGTCTTCAGAGTGCGGTGTGTGGCAGTCTCTTGCAGAAGTAGATGCAGTCTTATTCCAGTTTCACAGATAAGAGAAATGAGGCACGGAAAGATTACGTTATCTGCTCAGGTTTATCCACATGTAAACGCTAGAGCCAGGAACTCAGACTCGGGCAGTCCAGAGCCCATGTTTGTAACCACCATTCTCTATTGCTTTAAAGCAGGAGGATCCCTGAAGCCATCTGACCCAGGTTTCCCCAACATCACTCTCTCCTAAATGACTCTCATTAGTTTGCAACATCTGTGTCCCGCTTCTAATGTCACTTACCTAACATTCTGAATTAATCACTATGTTTAATTAAATGGTAAAGAATCTGCCTGTGAAGCAGGAGACTAGGGTTCGATCCCTGGGTTGGGAAATTCCTCTGGAGAAGGGAATGGCAATCCACTCCAGTATTCTTGCCTGGAGAATTCCATGGACAGAGAAGCCTGGCAGGCTATGGTTCATGGGGTTGCAAAGAGTTGGACACGACTGAACGACTAACACACACAACACACATTTTAAAAGGAATCTTGATGTTCCTACTAAAGATGAAAAAATCAGCATTGTTTGCCATAAGTACAAAAGGAAATGTGAACATAAATTCAGTGAACACAGTGTTATTGAAGGTTAGCTGGGTACTGCAGCCCCCCTGAGTTGAAGGATGGAGAGAGAAGAGGGAGGGGTCACGTTCATAGAGCTTGCCTCCGTGGATGCTGTGTTCTCTCAATGAGCCACGTGGCTTGTTCCCTCCACTCTGAGAAATCTGGTCTAAGACATCTCTCTTCTTCTTCTTTTTAATCTCTGTAAAAAAATAAAATAAAATTTACACTTTATTATTTTATTTGTTTCTTTTTGTTTGGTTTGTTTTTCATCTTCTGGCCATGCCACATGGCATGTGGGATCCTAGTTCCCTGACTAGGGATCGAACCCATGCCCCCTGCGTTGGCAGCACAGAGTCTTAACCACTGGAAAAGAAAGTATTAGTCGCTCAGTTATGTATGACTCTTTGCGATCCCATGGACTGTAGCCCTCCAGACTCCTCTGTCCATGGAATTCTCCAGCCTAGAATACTGGAGTGGGTGGCCATTCCCTTCTCCAGGGATCTTTTCAACCCAGAGATTGAACCCACATCTCCAGCACTTCATGCGGATTCTTTACTATCTGAGCCACCAGTGAAGCCCCTTAACTGCTGGATCACCAGGGAAGTCCAGGACATCTCTCTTTTTATCACTGAGGAAACAGAAGTTCAGAAAGAGGAACTATTGTGCCCGTGAGCACATTGGTGGCTGGGCCTGGACCAGCACTTGAGACTTCCAACTCCCCAGCACGGCGTCCCCTGCACACCCATTTCTAGAAACATTTTCATGCAGGGTGTACCTACCAGGTTCATTTTTGAGTGAATTCTGACCATTTATGTCTCCGCTGGAGGCATGCCTTCTAAGCTGGTCCTCCAGTTCACGCGTTTCTGGAGTAATTCCAAGCTTCCGCTCTCGCAGCTGTCACTGTCCATCTTGGAGAAAGCCCCAGGCCACGTGTGAGTGTGGACTCACGACACCTTCACCTAGTGAGGTCTGCCTGTCATTGTGGTATGAGTCACTTAACTTATTTCCATCTGCCAACCCATTTAGAAGTTCAGCTAATAGCACTTTCTCTATGTAAATACTTCAGAGGGCTGTTGTTAGAATCCAAGTGAGGTCATGGATTGGAAGATGCTCTGGTGGAATACACTTCTCTAAATAAGCACGCTCGTACTCACCCCAACACTCACTTATCTGGCATCCATAAGTGATGAGAACCGCGAAGGAAGGGAAAGGCATGTGAACAGACGAAACAGATATCTCCAAGTTGACTCATACATTCGTGGGGCATCTACTTATCCTGCAGCACAATGTGTCAGGTGCTAGCAGGGTATGAAAGAACAGAGATAGGGTACCACGTGGCTCTGGTGGAGGAGGTTCACAGTGTAAAAGATAGCCATGCGCTAAATCGATGAGGTTCTTCACTGTGCGGATCCTTAACCTGGGCACCAACAGTCTTCCATGGTTCCCAATCTAACAGGTTTGCTCATCTGTTTTCCTAAATCACATAGCTTCAGAGCTAGCAGATAGGGAGGTAGGGGCTAATTTCCTGGGCAAGGAAACACTGAGTTGATGTAGAAGAGGGGCCGACTTGGAGGAAAGAGATAGGAAAGCCAAGAAGCAGGAATTTATACAATGAAGTCTGAGGTCTCTTAGTGGAGGAGCTCAAAACCTTACCTCAACCCTGAAGTTTGTTGTTTTGTAGAGTTTAGTTATAAACCACCACATATTCATAGTTACCTCTAGAATCGAGGCGAGGGCTTTGTTACTGCTGTTCCCTCCACCTGGAACGCTCTTCCGCAGACCTCTGCTGGCCTGCCTCTTCAATTGCTTCAAGTTTCTGCTCAAGTGTCCCCAATCTCAGGGACACCCACGCTGGCCACCCTCTTCTCGGTATTTCCCATCCCGCCTCTGGAACATTTCCTCTATTTTTTCCCGTAGTACTTATCACCGTTGGACATACTACTTTATCTATCTATCATCATCTATTACCTATCATTTTTCTATCACGTATGATGGCTTTTGTTTGACTCCCTTCTATGGAATATAAGTTCCATGAGTGCCAGAGCATTTGGTTACCCGCCTCCCCCTGGCCGGCCCCACATAGGTCCCGTGGCCAGAGCATGTATTAGGTGCGTGTATTAGGCACTCAATAAATATCTGTTGGTTAACCTCCAACTCTGAGTCATTAGGGAAAGGTCAAAATGTAGTTAATATATTTTAAAAAGAGAGGAGTTGACAGCTGCTTTTGCCTTCGTCACCAGTCACATTATCGCATGTCAGTGTGCACCGTGTATTCATTCCTGGAGAGTAGACCCCATCTCCCTCTTCTTTACACCCAACCTGAGCCAGGACCTACATAGAGAAGCCACGCCCTTCTCCAGCCTGCCCCGTCTCATGGACTTCCCATGATGACTTCTCTGAAAGAGTTTCTGCAGAGAAACAAGTTTATTCTTTTTTTTTTTTTTTTTTTTACCATTTGCCCAGTTTTCTTTACAATTTTCTTTCTTTCTTTCTTTTTTTATTTAACCAGTCCTTAGAAAGTCACTGAGGAGATAAGTAACCAAGATCCCTATGAAAGAACTGACATAAAGAGACAGAGAAAATACAGTATCACAATTCACTCGTCCATGATCAGCTATTTAGAGGAAAAACAAAAACTATAAAAGGCAAACTTTTAAATTAGCAACCAAAAATGCCCTGCTTAACCTAAGTACTTTTTAGGCTACCGTTGCCATAGCAACTTGAAGCCCATCTTGGTGGTCACTGTGCCCAGTTCTATCGAAGCTAAAAATTACCTTAATTTTGTGCATATGCTTGGCCAACACAGTAAAGTCTGGGTTAACAGAAAATTAAAAGTTTTTAAACCAGTGAAATTACTTTTACTGGAGCAAAAGAAACCTCTCAATTCTAATAGTTTTTTCTTCTAAAAAAAAAGCATAATTTGTTGGACATTAAAATAACAAAAGGGCTTTGAGAAAGGATTATGGGTTTCTGATGTTTCACCAACAGAATAGATTTACTTTATATCCGACTGATGTTGTAATCTTGCATTCTGAGGTAATGGTTTAGCTCTTTCTCTTCCCATAAATAAAGATTTCAGTGATAGCACTTCATTCCTTCTCTAGAGCATTCCTTTGGATTTTTTTTTTCCTCTCAGACTTGTAAACCATTTCACCAGGATGGCGTACAAATTGGATGCAGGACTTCTTTCGGGGGGCAGGGAACTCATTACCAGAGGTTTTCATTGCGAGGAGCTTAAAATGGAAAATGTTTAAAGTCTAGAGAGTTTGAATGGAGGTGCTTTGCATCAGGTGCTTTTGCTAACCACGAGAAGGAGGAGAAATTCCATTTTTGAAATGGAGAGTTCAAAGTTCTCTTCTTAAACCCAAAGGTGCCTGGCCCTGGGATTTCTCTGAGCCCAAGGCTGCCGATGAATACGAACTTGGGGTAATTCTGATTTCAGAAACTGCCTGCTTACTGCCCTGGCCTGCTGATCACATGCATCTCTTTTCCTCCATTGCAACCCACAACCTACAAATCTATGCGGGCAGCATAGATTTAATTAGGGTGAAATCTCTTTAAAAATTCACATATATATCCCTGCCTCTGTAAGGCAACAGCAGAAGCTAGCCAGGCATTGAATATCTTTTGAAACCGAACAACTGTATGTAAATAAAGGGCTGTTATTTACCAACAAGAGGACAAAGCCCCCAGCACCCCTTCAGCTCCAGGCCACTGCAGGACACCTCTCCTGGGCAACTTCAGACTTATTAGCCTGATTGCCAACTTTGGTTTGTTATTCACAAACTCACCCTGAGCCCCGCCTTTGAATGCAAAGAAGAAATGGTGTTTATGTTCCAGATTTTCTGCTTTATTCTCAGGGCTGAAGTAAATGCTGAAGTATTTTCTGCCTCAGCAGAGCCAGCAGGGAAGAAACACATGGTGTAATTACCTTAAACAAGCAGGCGATGGAGATCGCTTCTGCAGTTGCCTGGTAGGAGCCCCGGGAAAAGTGAAGAACACAGGATGGCCTGTCTACACTCAGCCTGCCATGTATCTGCTCACTTGGGAACTAAAGGAGGGACCCACAATGTGATAGATACCTTCAAATGTGGCCCAATTTACTGACAGAAATGTTTACTGCTCTCCAGCCAGTAAAACACATACTATTATTTGGATCTTACTTCAATTTTTTTTTTAAAGATGAAAATCGATGAACATGTTTCAGTGTTTTTTTAAAGGAAAATCATTGTACTCAAGCAACACAAAATGACAGGAGCAAATCTAAACTTTGCAATTACTAAAGATCACTAAAAAAATCTATTAAAGAGGCATCACCGATGAGAAACACTTGTGAATCTGAAACAGTTTCAGATGAAGATTTTGATCAAGACAAATCAATCAGGCTATTATTAAAAGTACAAATAGTATCCAACGTTTGACCTTAAATAATCTCCAGTTCTGGTATCTGATTTGAGACCTGGTTCCAATAGAGTCAGCTTCCTCCATAACCGCTAAAAAAGGACCTATCAACTATGTCTCTGGTTTACTCTCAAAAGCAACTGGGCTTGCCACTGAGGTTTAGGCTTAAAAGCAATATTTGTATTGAACAGTTTTCAGAGTTTCTCCACCAGTTAATAATGCTGGATTGTCCTTGCCAAGGTCAGGAGGCAGTTGGTAACCAAAGGCCTGGGTGATGCTCTCACCGGCCTCCCCTCCGGAGTAGGTTTTGGTGGGGAAGGAGCAAGTTAGTGGGAGAGGGTATGTCTCCTGGTGCCCCCCACCCCCAACGCCCTGTTTTTCCCTCTTGAGAGGCCAGCAGATTTATTTCTCCTAATTTCTCCTATACAGTGTATGCAGTGTTCCTTCTACTAATTAATGTGAGATAGAGACTCAAAGAGGGTATCCCTCCAAAGAGTTGTTTTTGAAGAGTGACAAATTAATCCCCTCGGATATGCCTGGAGGCAGACAAGATATCTTCTGTTTTGTTTTGCAAAATTCTGCAATTAGATGTGCAAAAGTTCCATTTTTAGTAAAGATTTGTTGACAAATTTCACTCCCTTCGGAAAGTGCACACACACACACACACACACACACTCCATTTCTGGGAACTAATTCTAAGGAGAATACATTTTTGGACAGCTGAAAAATGCCTGGTGTGCCCTGCCAGCTTCCCTACCATCTCTCTAACAGACCAGGAAATTCACAGCTTGATGTAGAATGTCCCCATTAGAAGTGGCTGCATATCCTGGAAGATGGGCATGGTGTATGGTCACAAATCCCTTCCTCACACCCATTTTGATGGTGGGACATCTGCGAGAAAGTGAATGATTTATCCAAGGTCTCATTACATTTACTTAGTGATGGAGTCTGGATTCAAATTGGGGTTCTTTTATTCAATCAAACTCTTGACACTTAAGACCATATTTCTGTCAGTTTCATTTACATTAACTAAAGCTGGGTAGCTTAAAGAATAACACGATTATGCCTGAAGATAAGGGCTATCTTACCTCTGAATCCAGTACCTGAATACAAGAAGAAAGGTGTCTACAGATCTTCATTTAATGCTAGACATTTAGTGTTAATTTCTTACTGACAGTGCACTGGAGTTCTTCTCACCCAAGAGTCCTGGTGAACACTGACTGTGTCCCCAGTTGCTGCCCCTAAGACCCTCATGACTGTTTGGGTTTTGTGTATTTCTTCAGGTCACATTTGTGCATGTGTACTAAATCACTTCAGTCATGCTGGACTCTTTGTGACCTTATGGACTATAGCCTGCCAGACTCCTCTGTCCATGGGATTCTCCAGGCAAGAATAGTGGGTAGCCATGCCCTCCTCCAGGGAGTCTTCCTGACCCAGGGATTGAACCTGAGTTGCCTACATTGCAGGTGGATTCTTTACCACTGAGCCATCAGGGAAGACCTTTAGGTCAAATAAGCAGGCCTAATTCTCTAGTCTTCAGGTTTTTAGTGTTTGCATTTGGGCAACATGGAAGAGGAAGCTGACATGATATTTAGCCAAGGACAGAAGAACACTTTTCTGGGACTAAGATGGTATAACCTTTGCCAAGCCTGGAACTTAGAGGCCCCTGGAAATAGGACAAGGGCATTTATATTGTCCGATTATTGCTCTCTGCCATACCTAGTTCAAAGAGAGGACAGACAAATGCAAGAAGATGGGATGGGGCCTGGGAGTCTCAGGGACCGTGACTTGGGACATGTGTCCCCCAGTTAGGTTCCCACTGGTTGGAGCTAGTAGCTAGGACGGAGCTTGCAAAATTGTGAGGTGATCCAAGTTTGTGTTTTATACCCCTCCTTGTGGATCTTCTCAGAGCTCATTGGTGTCCCCACAATCAATTGCCTGGTCATACACCAACTCTTTGTGGCCTAGTTCTTTTGGATAATACAGATACCAAATATGATTATTAAAACCAAGATTTCTGGAATCTGACAAACTCAAGTTTGCTTCCTAACCACTTCATTGCTGTGTAACCTTGGAGAAGTCACTTAACCTTTCTGGATCTTAGCTTTCTTATCTGTGAAATGGAGATGATAATACTGCTTATTGGATAAGGATTATGTGAGATTATGTATATAAGGCACTCAGTGCCTGGCCCATGGTAAGTGCTCGGTAAATGGTGGATGATTTTTATTTGCTGTGTATCTTGAAGATATAGCTTAAAGAGTACTAGGCTTAACATTGTGGAAAGGGTTCTGATTCATGCTACAACACTGGATGAACCTTGAAAACATTAGGCTAAGTGAAAGAAGCCAGATACAAAAGACCACATATTGTAAGATTCCATTAATATGAAATGTCCTGAATAGGCTAATCTATAGATGCAGAAAATAGATTAGAGGTTTCCAGGGGATGCAGGGAGAGGTGAAGCGGAGTGACTGCTTAATGGGTCCAGGGTTTCCTTCTGGGGTGATGAAAATGTTCTGGAACTGGAGAGGGATAATGGCTGTACAACACTGTGACTGTACAAAATACCGCTCAATTGCATATTTTAAAATAATAAATTTTATGTGTGTTTTGTTGCAGTTTAAAAAGTTGTGTAAAGCACACCCACATGTTTTTAGCCAACTGAGGTCACTTAGTTACCTTGATAGTCATAGAGGCATAATCAATCTCTGAACTCACTTACCCTTAAGATCAATTTGTCAGCATCTAAACCTAAACCTCCAACCTAAACCTCTAAGCCTAAACCTAAACCTCTAAATCTAAACCTAAGCCAGAATCCAAACCTCCACATTTTAAATAGAGCTTTATCATTTGCTAGAAGGCGATGGCACCCCACTCCAGTACTCTTGCCTGGAAAATCCCATGAATGGAGAAGCCCAGTAGGCTGCAGTCCATGGGGTTGCTCAGAGTCGGACAGGACTGAGCGACTTCACCTTCACTTTTCACTTTCATGCATTGGAGAAGAAATGGCAACCCACTCCAGTGTTCTTGCCTGGAGAATCCCAGGGACAGGGGAGCCTGGTGGGCTGCCGCCTATGGGGTCACACAGAGTCGGATATGACTGAAGTGACTTAGCAGCAGCAGCACATTAAACTACATTTTCCACAATACTGTGAGGTAGGTGGCAAGTAACATTGCCCCCATTCTACAGAGAGAACTAGAGGATCAGTGAGAGTAGAATCAGCTGTGGTTGTTCCGTGTGCTGTTTTACAGTGTTGACATTATGTTCTGAATTCACAGGAGAGCTAATGGCTGTCAGAGGTTGGACTCAAATCCTTGTTGGACTCAAATCATTGGTCCTGGGTCAATGTCACATTTCTGGATAATATATTTTATATTATACATAATATATTTTATATTATACATAATATATTTTATATTATACATATTGCACTTTAATTTTATGTTAATCACTTACAAATGATATTGTATTAGTGTTTATTCCTGGCTGACTCACAAGGAAGGCAGATTTCGTCTATGGAGACTTTGCGATTGGATCCATGGCTTCCTTTATTTAACTGAAAATTACTGCCTTAACTAGGGGCCATTAGCACATCAAAATGGTGTTCGTGGAGCCAGGAAACGTGGTACATTATGCTTGAATTTGTTCTTTGGTCCCCAAAGATGAATTGTTGGTTTATGTTTTTAAACACACTTTCAAACGCTAAGAGGCCCTAATGAGTTAAATTAACAGACTGTTGTTGTTCAGTCACTAAGTCGCGTCCGACTCTTTGTGACCTCTTGAACTGCAGCCCGTCAGTCTTCCCTATCCTTCACTATCTCCCAGAGTTTGCTCAGATTCATGTTTGTTGAATGATGGTGTGGCGTGGGCACAGTGTTCCAATGACGGGGCTGGAGATCAGGATGAGACAGGGGATTCAATGACTACAAACTCCCCGATTTTTGAGGCTATTTGTCACATGCCAGAGTGTTTCCTCTACCTTGTTATTTAATAAATGCATCAATCCTTTGACTTGGGGGACTAAAGCTGCCGTTTCACAGGTGAGGACATTGAGGCTTAGAGAAGCAAAGTGGTACCCATTCAGAGCGCGTAAGGACCATTCAGACATGGGTTGGGGCACCCCAGAGACCATCCCAGAGAGCACCTGTTTGCCGGTGACGTCACACATTTGGTCGGCTTTTGGACGTTCACCGCACTTGTTGGGTTTCTGTTATAAACTACCCAGAGCTCATCTCAGTACTGGTTTGGTGATGAGGTCCCATGATTCCACTTGAAGATCTGACTTATATCAACAGAAGCCAGAATCTTCATGTAACTAGGTGACCCAGAGGAGACCATGGCAAGCACCATTAGAGGCTGTTAAAAGAGATGTTTGGATTATTATTCATAGTGCTGCAATGAACACTGGGCACAGGTATTGTTTTGAATTACGGTTTTCTCAGGGAATTTGCCCAGGAGTGGGATACATTGGTCATATGGTAGTTCTATTTTTAGATTCTTAGGAACCTCCATACTGTTCTTCATCCTGGCTGTATCGATTTACATCCCCACCAATGGTGCAAAAGGGTTCCATTTGCTTCATGCCCTCTCCAGCCAGGGAGCTCTGCTTGGAGTTCTGTGAAGACCTAGATGGGTGGGATGGGGAGGTGGGAGGGAGGTTTAAGAGGGAGAGAGCATATGTATACATATGGCTGATTCAGTTCATTGGGAAGCAGAACCTAACACAACATTGTAAAGTAATTATATTCCAAAAAAGAGAGAGATGTTTGAGGGTGGCCCCTAAAATCTGCTAAAGTGCTCAGCTGAGTTTTCTGAGTGGATGGAAACCTAGCCCTACTCCATGGTGATAAAGTATCAGCCACGTTTGGAAAATCTGGAGACATCCTCTGAGTGGATCTGTTCCTGGGGAGCCTAGGACACCATGGTTTCCAGTTGAAGTTGTTAATTACCACTATCATCTCAGCTCACTTGGTGTTTATTGGATACGTCGTGCTCCCGTATGTATGATATTGAATTATGTCAGCTGTCACATGTGGTCAGCACTATTATTTTTCTACCTTGCAGAAGAATGTATTGAAGCTCAGAGCAGCTGAGTGGCTTTCCTGAAGGTATAGTACCCACTGATTAGGTGTCTCCTGCTGCACTCACCTGCGGCATCCCAGCTGGCCCCCTCCCTTGGGTGGTTCTAACATCACTGCTTGTCCTCATGACCTGTCAGCTGAGCTCCAGAGGCAGTGTTTCCATCACACCCTATTGAGCCAGGGCTCAAGCTAAGCTGAGGAGGTCAGTGAGAATGAGTCCAGGGGTTCAATCAACCCATACTTGGCTCTCATATTTTAAGGCATCGGGGAAGATGGGCCAGGAATTGCTGAGAATCAAGGGCCTCTGCTCTGAGGAAGGTGTGTTTTATTTCACTTAGCAGAAAATCATCTGGCCCTGTCTGAAGTGCTCTAACCAAAGTCTAGCTCCCCAGATTCCACCTCAATAGGGCCTATATGCTATTTTGAGCCATTTGGCACTTATGGGGTCTCCCTAGTGCTAGGGGAATTGGGCTGCTTCTTAATATGTAATAATCGCCATTACCTCTCAATTACTTAACAAATAGACAAGCGCAGGGCCATGTTATTTTGAAAGCACCTCCTGAGAATAGGGCTGGAGATCTCCAAGTGCTACCCAGAATTAGCTGGGAGAGGGCAGGTAATCAGATCTTTTACTATGTACCCAGGGGAAGTGCACCTATTATGCACTAATAGCTTGGGCAGGGCCATAACTCTTTCATGCCCTTTCACTGTAAGCTCTGACCTATGCGACACCCCCTCCTTCTCTTGCGGAGAGAGAGCCGGCCCATGGAAGAGGGTCCAGCCAGGGCCTTCTGTTATTAACATTTGTGGTGGATAATCTACTTTGCTCTCAAGCCTAGCAGTGTGTGTGAGTGCTGTGCTCAGCTGCGGCCAAACCCTTGCGACCCCGTGGACTGTAGCCCACCAGGCTGCTCTGTCCATGGGATTTTCCAGGCAAGAATACTGGAGTGAATTGTCATTTCCTGCTCCAGAGGATCTTCCCAACCCGGAGATCGAATCTGTGTCCCTTGTGTCTCCTGCATTGCAGGCGGATTCTTTATTACTCCGCCACCCGACTTACCTCCAAGTCAGAGACCAGGTAGCCATTCAGGAAAGGTGAGGAAAAAAAAAAAAAGTAAATGAAGTAGTGGGGAAAAGAGAAGTGAAATTGTTTGATAGTGTGTAGACCAAAAAAAAGAAAAGAAAAAAACAGAAAAACTGGATTGTGGGGGATTCTCAGGTGCTCCAGTGGTTAGAATTCCTCACTTTCACTGTCAATGACCTGGGTTCCATCCCTGGTTGGGGAACGAAGATCCCACAAGCTGGGTGGTGTGGCCAAAAAACTAAATAAAAATCCTATAAAAAAACTGGGTTATGAGACATCACCCTCTTGTTTTTTGGAATGACAGTAGCTACCTTATGTTTTGAGTTTGCCAAAGAAGCCAGTATTCATAAAATTCTGTGAAAAGGATGCTTTGGGCAAATTAAATATAGCCCATTTTCTTAAGAAATATATTATTTCCCAAGGCAATTTTTAGTCTTAAGCAATCACTGTTTCCTATGAGAAAGTAGGAAAAAATAAGATCTTTAGTTTTATATCCAAGATTTGATTTAGATTTAATGTAGGATTGCAACTTTGAGCTTTGATTTTCCTGGTGCCATGAAAATTAAAATTAAGTTTGGCTTTAACCGAAAATCCTCAATGCATAATGAGGATTTAAACGTTAGGGATCTGACTGCCCATGCAACTTTTGATTTCATTTTGATTGGCATCTGTGAACACTCAGAGCAGAAGGCACACATTTACTTTACAGGAATATGGAGACTTCAGGTACTCTGCTGGCTTTGCGTGGGTCTTTACGCCAAGTGAATAGCTGTGCACTTCTTGTAGAATCAAGGACTCAGGAAGTAAAGGGGAGAGAAGAGATTACCCTTTCAGAATCCCGATTTCCACTAAAACAAAGGTAAGCTCTTTGTAACTATTGATCAGGAAATAAATCCTCTTTAGTATTCCACAGATGCAGGAAAATCTCTTTCCCTCTGCTTTTCTTCAACTCTTCCCACAAATACATAGTTTATACTGACCTTGCATTTCTTCTCACAGACTTACCAGTTTGGAACTTTTCTGATCTTAATTGCTGATTTTTTTTTTTAACCTCCTCAAAATAGGAAATGAAAATATCTTAGCTGGTGAGGTAGACTTTTCCATCCAAAAAAATGTTCCAAACTATTTACCATTTTCAACTTGCTGGAAAGAAAAATAGTGATATGTTTGACCTTACTCAAGTCACTGTAACCTGTAATATCTCATATTCAATATCCTAAACAATGCTTTTAATTATATTCAAAGAGTAATGAAGCAAATACTTTAGATTTTTATGTTAAAAATCAGAGATTATGACTCTACATGATTCTAAGAAACCCACTGATATTTTTGAAGATGTATGCATTTTTCTTACGAATTCCCAGCCCAGAAATACTCAACTTCACTCAACTCGCAAGTCTTTGCCAATAGTTGCTAGTAATCAACCACTGCAGAGGCGGTAGAAGGGGAAGTGATGATTAGCACATATATGTTTATGTTATTTAAGTAGAAAATCCATGAGCCATTGGTAATGAATTGAAGGTTAAGTGACAATTTTTCTTTATAACCACTCTTGTCGTCTAGTCTGTGAACTGAAAATCGGATTAACCTTTAATTACCCTCTACGATCTCTCAACCCCAAGACATTACCACTCCTACCAGTGGTATCTGCATATACAATTTAATGAAAGAAACATCTGTTTGCATATTTGATATCATTAATATTATGCAGATGAATAGATACTCACAATATGATGGGCATTCATGCTAACGTCTCATTTTCTTTCTTCATTTCTAGTCTTTCTTCCTCTACCCACTGATTCAGCTGGATGTGTATTAATTAGAATTAAAGTCTGTCTAGAGCCAACCGCCTTGTGCAGAATGCACAAATGCAATGGAATCTGAATGCCTGCAAAGCCACATTGTAATCAACTGGGGAGAACAGTGTGTGTGATTTAAAGAAAACTATGTTTTCCCCTCTTTAATCCAAATTTTAAAGAAATCCTTTGTATATCTGTTTTTGAAAACGCTTGCTTTCACATACAGGTTTCTTCTGATGATTGTATCAAATACTTGCTATCTGGAGTTTGACAGTTTTAGCACCGACAGAGTGCTTGGAGCCCAAGCCAATCAAATCTTTATTTTCTAGCCGAAGTGACTTGCCTGCAGTCACCTTAGTGGCCAGTGATGGAGCTGGGCTGGGCGGGAGTCTGAGCCTCCAGACTAAGCCTCGTGCTTTGTCGACTGAATTGTGCTGCTTTTCTATGTGAATAAAGTTTCAAGACCTTTCTGATAGCCAGTAAACCCATTTCACACAGCTTTCTTGAAATTCTATCTGGTTATTGATTGACGCAGTTTTAAAGGTATATACATATGCATTATAAATGTAAAATGCCTGCTAGAAATACAATCTTCATCAATAAGTGTATTTTATGTATATGTGTTTTGATTCTTGCACGTGCAAAGTTTCCATTTTGCATCGATCCAAAGATAATGAAAGATTCCTTAAAGATTTTCAGGGCTTTAATTTCATGGTACATTTTTCAATACTTCTCTCAGTATGAAAATAAAGTGCTGTTTCTTTATGCTTTTTAAAGTTAAAGAAAAAAACCCTCTCAGTTCTAACTTAATTTCACCCCCTTCTGATTATAAGCCTTGAGCCAGGCATCATCCCCTTTAGTATTTCCAGCTTCTCAGCATATGCCATGGAAATTATTTGATAGACCTACTCCCCATGACTGTATTGTCTCATCAGAATGAAGAAAATTCTTGGCTTTCATTAGTGAATCCATCCTCATTAATTCAAACTAAGTGGTGGTGGTGGTGAAGGGGCAGCCAGATTAACTAGTGAATACTTTGAACCATAGAAATTTTTTTTTATGGGAATGTACTATTCTAACTTCCATGGATGTTCTGTAATTAGAGCTGGGCTGTGACTCCGAAGGTCTTTAGGATACATGATTAAATCTGTTGGTTTGTGATTTCATATCCATTATTTGCAGGCAAAGCTGCATTGCTAAACTACCGGAAGCAAATTGTTCTTTCAACACTTTCAAAATTCTCCTTATAACCTACCTGCTCATTTACTCTATATATAAAAGTTAAAAAAGCATTTCTAGAAAAGAAAAAGACAGAGAGCTAGTTCAGATGGAATATGGGTTATTATCACTTCCAAATAAGTAAGCTATTTATCATATTCTCCAAGTAGAAATGCACACAGTGTGACAATTTTATTTCAAAAGGCATTTTGAGCACCTAACTTGGAAAAGAACACTGAGCAGAATGAGGGGTCTATGGGAAGCATGGTCCTTCTGTACAATCATTTTTGATGTCTATTTCCTACTATTGTCCTGCAAGTAACATTTAAATACTAGGTGAAAATGTGACTGTATGAATGCCTGCCACAGCAATAATAACAATATTCAATATTCATTAATAATAAACATTTGTTGGATGGATGGAAAGATGGACTGTGGCAGCATAAAGCATTCTAATCCTGTTAGCCATTTCTAGAATCTGAAGGAGCCCACTGTTTCCAATGATCTAAGTACTAATTCTAGTCCTAGGGCAAAATTTTGTAAAGAGAGATGTCACTGTAATTCATGGCTTCTAGCAATAGCTGTTCAATCATGTATTTATGGGTTTCCAAAAATGAATTCCTAATGACTCTAGAATTGCTTGGGCAGTAAAGTTAAGGGGGGTGTGTGTGTGTGTGTGTGTGTGTGTGTGTGTTGGGGGGATTCATAAGAAATCTACCTGAAATTGCATTTACTAGATAACTGGAAAGTACAAATTAGATTCCAGTTTCATGGTGACCCAAATATTTTTAGACTTGTGCTACCACTTGTTCTTGTTATTTTATATTAGTCTTGACCTATGTGTTTCCTGGTGGCTCAGAGGATGAAGCATCTGCCTGCCATGTGAGAGACTCGGGTTCGATCCCTGGGTTGGGACGATCCCCTGGAGAAGGAAATGGCAACCCACTCCAGTATTCTTGCCTGGAGAATCCCATGGACAGAGGAGCCTGGTGGGCTACAGTACATGGGGTCGCAAAGAGTTGGACATGACTGAGCGACTTCACTCACTTCACTATAGATTCTTGGGACTTCCCAGGTGATGCTAGTGGTAAAGAACCCACCTGCCGATGCAGGAGACATAAAAGATGTGGGTTCGATCCCCAGGTCAGGAAGATCCCCTGGAGGAGGGCATGACAACCCACTCCAGTATTCTTGCCTGGAGAATTCCATGGACAGAAGAGCCTAGTGGGCTACAGTCCATAGGGTTGCAAAGAGTGAGATATGACTGACCACACACGCATGCATGCATAGATGCTTTTATTGTGTTTCTGGCTGTGTTCTAGACTCTAGAATCTATAGTGCGTGCTCTTGGGTGTGCTGATTTATGGGTCATGAGTACATTTACTCCAGGACAGGAGAGAAAAATTTTAGGGGATGTTCAGAGCCAGATTTCCCTGTGGGGTATTAAGGGTGCATCTGCTGATCCACTGGTTGGAATTCTTTTAGCTTCTCCTGTAATTGCACTTCACCCGTTTCTGACCAAATTAGGTCAGAACCCTTGGCAAATGATCAAGCTTCTGGTTGCATTAGGAAATGGAAGCACATATGCCTTACCTAGATGCACCAGAAGAATCTCTTGGGCTGACCTTGGTTTTCCACGGGTCTGTCATGGAACTCAGGGACATTTGACACTGTCCTTCATCCACTAGGGCAAGGAAAGTAAATACTAGAACTTCTATTAACATGTTTTCGTGAAAAGGATACTTATTACAATGGAGTAAATCTGTGTATGTATATAATTTAATCATAACTATGCATATGCTTGGAGAAGGCACTGGCAAGCCACTCCAGAACTCATGCCTAGAAAATCCCATGGATGGAGGAGCCTGGTAGGCTGCAGTCCATGGGGTCGCTAGGAGTCGGACGTGACTGAGCAACTTCACTTTCACTTTGCACTTTCACACAATGGAGAAGGCAATGGCAACCCACTCCAGGGTTCTTTCCTGGAGAATCTCAGGGACGGCGGAGCCTGGTGGGCTGCTGTCTATGGGGTCGCACAGAGTCAGACACGACTGAAGTGACTTAGCAGCAGCATGCATATGCTGGGGATGACCAAATACTTTTTCAGGGATGGGGATACACGGCCAAAAAAGTCGGGAGACCTCTAGTCTATGGGAAGACACACTGTGCATTCCTCAGCACCACCGAGCAGGTTACTTTCTTGCGTCTCCAGTTTAGTTTCCCACTCCTCCCCCATCATTTCTTGTGCCTCTGGACAGTCTGGACACCCCACCCAGTTTTCAGATCTGGGCTCTGCTCTATGCTGTCATGTCCCTCAGGGTCCTTGCACTTGCTATTTTTTGAACCTTAGCTTTTCTGTCCCTCTGCTTAGTGAATCTTTATTTGACTTTTGTAAACAGTTTCCTGTACTTTTTGCACAGAGTGACTCTCTCTTTCCTGGAGGCCCTGCCATCCCCACATCGTGTATCTGTTTGGTTGTCTTCTGGCCAGCATAAAATCGTTTCTTCTACCTTGGTGCAGAAATGCTTGTAGAATGAATGAAAGAAGCGATAATAGTCTTCACTGACAACTAGCTGCACTGTTTGGACTCTGTGGCTTGTTCGGGTCACCAGGAGGGGGCGCTGTTGGCACTTTCCACAACAGGGGAGCCTGGTTATCCCATCCTGGCAGTGAGATCTTTCCCCAAATGGTAGAGTCTGATTTCAGTTCTGTTCTTTCCTACCCTTCTCCTACACAATCACTTGGGAAGGGGAGAAAGACTGAGCCAGAAAAGCAAAACAAAACTTCAGACATTATGATGAGATTTTTTGTGCCTGGTTTATCATGGGAAACTCAGACTGGGAGACCCCAGCATGTGGGTCCAGCCTCGCTGGATGGAGTCACAAATGCCACTGGAGAAATTGCTGATGCTGCCTTGCCTCTTCTAGACCCTCTGCAACAAACAATGGGTTATAAAAGAGGCTTTTGAAAATATCGTTAGCTGAGAAACAGCAAACAACACCCGTGAGCAGATTTTGTGAGGCGCAAAATCACTTCTCTGCTTCTGAATGTAACCAGGTTGGAAGATTCACTTGGCTTCCCTTGGTAAACTGGATAGAAAAATGAGCCAAAGTAGGCGAGATCTTTGTATTAGCCTTAATGGCAGAGAATGCATTGTCATTTGCCATGACAAACTATGTTTTTAAGAGGCAAGCAATTATGAAGGAGTTGGTCCAAATAAAAAAGGGTACAGAATGTTTCAGTCCCATCCTTTAAAATTGCTTTTCATTTTTTTTTCCACTTTATTTTAATTCCAGGACATTTTTGTACCTTGGTAATAAATTAACATTTCAAAAGTACTTTTACCTGCTGAGATGGTTCATTCCGCTAATATGGGTAACGCTGTGGACTCGAATAATTAGTGTAAATTGCCTTTGAATAACACAGAGCTGGGAACAACTCTAACTTGCTAGGGCTTAATGCCCCTTGCCGTACAGGATGAAGAGTCCTTAATGGGGCCTGGAAAAACAACTAATACCTACAAATCAAAGGAGAAAAGCCGTTTTTGATGCATTTGTCTGAGAGTGTGAGTTTTAAACTAAATTGTTAATACTTCCTCCCCTGCTGAGGGTCATGGATTAGCTAGGCTGGGAGATTCTTTGAGAATCTTTCACACTGACCAGGGGAGGTAGGGGGTTCCAAATACAAGTGTTTTCTTAACCCTAATCCCCACCTCCCTGACCAGGACAGCTCTGCATTTCCCTCTAATTAGGTGAAGAATTAGGAGGTGGATAAATGTGTTCAGGGATGAGGATAAAGTGATTAGTTCACTCCAGACCATGATAGCGATTTTGAGGCGCTACTTAGTCCCTTTCAAAATGATAACTTTTCTCTTTTTTTTTTTTACAAAAACGTTTTCAAGCAAACCTCAAACATGTATTTATAAGCAATGATAATCATCTTCGGGCAAGTTTGGGGCAGTGTATTAAAGATTTTTACTCTTCTTTGCATTTATTTGCTTTTCATAAGATTTTTATCCCATAGAGGAATATCTGGAGCTGTTTCTAATCTGACTCAAGTTTTATAATTATTTGTGCAATCTGAACACAATCTAATAACCTAACCAAAAAATAATGCATTCACATTTAAATGATCCTTTCAATGAAAGAGTGGAAAGGACACACTGCTTAGGAGCTGAGATAAAACCATTTTGACACTTTTCTGCATATAAATAGATACTGCTGTGTATGCCCCCTCCCTTCACTGAAGTGTAATTTTGAATTTCAGGCTGATGAAAGAGGTTACAGAACAGCTTCAAACTTTGGTGATATTAGCAACGTTCACCCTTGACGACTATCCCAGGGCTACCTAGATCGCCAAATCAGTTTCCATACACAAAAACCCCAGCCACGTACCAAAAAGAACATATTGCTTTTTACGCTCGGACAATCCGTACCAGAACTGCATGCATCAAATTTTCCTCTGTTTCTGCCATTTCACTCACTTGTAGACTGAATGTATCCCCATTTGTCTTACCTAGTATATGTCTTTTGTGCTATAAAGATATACTGGAAATAACCTGAGGAAAAAGAAAAGTGGTAGCAATAAATAACAAAACATCACGTTCTACCTCTTTTCAGAGGGCGTTGGAAGGCCCAAGGCCTATTCTGGTTCGTTTGAAGGCCCATGAAAAGCAATGATCTAATTGTGACTTTCCAAAACAAGTTCTTCCTGTTTTCATCTTTCTTGGACGTTCATCCTGGAGGATTATAAATGAGCCAGAGCAAACAAAACAGAGGTGAAAAGTAAAACTGTAGCTGTGTGCTGGGTCTCCATACTTAATTTTTTTCTTTCTTTTTTTTTTTTTTTTTTTGAGGTTTAGGGTTTTATTTTTTTAAGAGCACACTTGTATATGTTGATTTTTTTTCCCTTAAAAAATTAAAGGACTAGTAGATTTACAATGTTGTGTTAGTTTCAGGTATACAGCAAAGTAATTCAGTTATATATGCATGAGTGCTTGTGTGTGTGCTCAGTCATGTCTGACTTTTTGCGACCCCGTGGACCCCACCAGGATCCAACCAGGCTCCTCTGTCCCTGGGATTCTCCAGGCAAGAACATTAGACTGTGTTGCCATGCCCTCCTCCAGTGGATCTTCCCAATCCAGGGATCTAACCTATGTCTCCTGAGTCTCCTGCATTGCAGGCAGATTCTTTACTGCTTGAGCCATTGGGGAAATCCCATATATATGTGCATCTTTTTCAGATTCTTTTCCCTTATAGGTTATTACAAATTATTGAGTATAGTTTTTGGTGCTATACAGTAGGTCCTTGTTGGTTATTCATTTTATATATGCTATGCTATACTATGCTAAGTCACTTCAGTCGTGTCCGACTCTGTGTGACCCCACAGATGGCAGCCCACCAGGCTCCCCCGTCCCTGGAATTCTCCAGGCAAGAACACTGGAGTGGGTTGCCATTTCCTTCTCCAATGCATGAAAGTGAAAAGAGAAAGTGAAGTCGCTCAGTCATGTCCGACTCTTAGCAACCCCATGGACTGCAGCCTACCGGGCTCCTCCGTCCGTGGGATTTTCCAGGCAAGAGTACTGGAGTGGGGTGCCATTGCCTTCTCCACATTTTATATATAATAGCGTCTATATATTCATCCCAAACTCCTAATTTATCCCTTCCCCTTTTCCCTTTTGGTAACCATAAGCTTACCAAAAATCATAAAACAAAGTGACAGATTTTATTTCAGGGGGCTCCAAAATCACTGCAGATGGTGACCACAGCCATGAAATTAAGACGATTGCTCCTTGGAAGAAAAGCCATGACCAATCTAGACAGCGTATTAAAAGACAGAGATATTACTTACCAACAAAGGTCCATCTAGTCAAAGCTATGGTTTTTCCAGTAGTCATGTATGGATGTGAGAGTTGGACTATAAAGAAAGCTGCGTGCCAAAGAATTGATGCTTTTGAACTGTGGTGTTGGAGAAGACTCTTGAGAGTCCCTTGGACTGCAAGGAGATCCAACCAGTCAATCCTAAAGGAAATCAGTACTGAATATTCATTGGAAGGACTGATACTGAAGCTGAAGCTCCAGTATTTTGGCCACCTGATGGGAAGAAGAACTGACTCATTGGAAAAGACCCTGATACTAGGAAAGATTGAGGGCAGGAGGAGAGGGGGATAATAGAGGATGAGATGGTTGGATGGCATCACTGACTCGATGGACATGAGTTTGAGCAAGTTCCAGGAGCTGGTGATGGACAGGGAAGCCTGCCGTGCTGTGGAACATGGGTTTGCAGAGTCGGACATGACTGAGCAACTGAACCGAACCGTAAGTTTGTTTTCTATGTCTATGGGTCTATTTCTGCTTTGTGAATAAGTTCATATGTATCTTTTTTTTTTTTTTTTTTAAGATTTTGCATATAGGCAATGGCATTTGCTATTTGTCTTTGTCTGGCTTACTTCACTTAGTATGATAATCTCTAGTTGCCAGGCTTAATTTCTGAGTTAGTCTCAGCCCACTGAGAGTAGACATTTCTCCTCTGGATCACACAATGGTGGATCATAATAATGGAAGGAAGGCACATCGCACTGTTACCTAAGGACAACAGCAACATGAAACAGCTTCCACACTGCAGTAAGTTTTCCTTTCCACTCCTACAAATATCATGGCCTGTTTAAGCTGTGATGCCCAATTATGCTACACAAGACAGATCACACTACATTAACCAGGATTGTGTTGCCCCTTGATCTTATCAGCTTTGTTTCCTAAACTACAAAAAGATCCAAGATAGCGCTGGTTAGCAGTTTGACTTAGACAATTTCCACAGCCATCCATCACTGTCGCCAGTTAGCAGGAGGCATCAGGCATGTAGCGAGGAGGCAGGATGCTGTGTTGACAGGCTCTTCCCAAACCAGCCCTTAACTTCCCACGGATGCTTGCCCTTCCTCTCTATTGCAACTTTCTTTTCCTTGGTGAAAAGAAGTCTGTACCAGGTAAGACAGAAAGGGAACATATAAGGTAAAATATACACGTTGTTATTGTTTGGTCTCTAAGTCCTGTCTGATTCTTTTGTGACCCCATGAACTTTAGCTTGCCAGGCTCCTCTATCCATGGAATTTTCTAGGCAAGAATACTAGAGTGGGTAGCCATTCCCTTCTCCAGGGGATCTTCCTGACCCAGGGATCGAACTTGTGTCTTCTGCATTGACAGGCAGATTCTTTACCGCTCAGCCACCAGGAAAGCCCATAAAATGTACATTCCCGAGCTAAAAAGCAGGTAGAAAGTTAGATGCCTGAGGGAGAAGAGGCTAATTCGCACATTTGAGCCAACCAACCCCATCTTCTGGGTTTGACTTGGATAAACTTTGTGCCCATAATGGGGATTCTCAGGACAAAGATACACATAGTCTAGCAACTGGGATGTAACTTTTTTTTTTTTTTTTAAATCAACTCTGGGATTATTCCAAATGTGTCCATTTCTGTTTTATAGCCTGGCTCTTTTAAATAGCCTTAGGAGTAAGCTAGGACATTTGGATTCTGACCCACTGTATACTGGAGTAGATGGCACCTTCTTTGGGCACTTACTCCTGTTAAGTATCACTGCCTTGTCTAGAGAGGTGAAACAGAATGAGATTTGAAAACAGAATCTATTACCCTATTTGTGGTCAAAATCTGATAGGATAAAGTAACAGATCTCCCAGTAGAAATATCTACGTGTCATGGAGTAAACTTGATCACTGTAAGAATATAGTTAATGCAGCAGGAAAGGATAGCAAACCAGAATATTAACATTTCTGTTACCTCCTTACAAGTTCAAGGAGTTTGGCCCTTATCACTTTATAGTGAGTATAGAAAGGAGCAGTGATCTCCTTTAATTTGGAATTATTTAACTGAAATATGAGGTCCAGCGGCCTTGCTCTCACCCTTCTGGGCTGGCAGACATTGGTATGCAGAATCCATGAGAGAAGGAACGGTACACTATCAGAGGGAGACGTGTTTGATTATTCTTTAAAACCAACTAAGAGAAGTTAATCTCATTGAACTTCTTTTTATTCAACAAAAGAGTTGGATGTTTTCAAGTCTAATGTGACTATAATGTTCATTAAATGGACTTCTTTACACCTTTAAATGGATTAACGGTACATCTTCACAGTTTAATTATTATACATGTCATTCAAAAAAATCACAGATCTAATTCAGGGGATGATAAAGCCCTTTCTTTTACGACGATGGAAAAGACACAGCAGTAAATGGGTGTGATTTTTATCTGGGCCTTTTTTTTTTTAAAGGGCACATGTTGCTCCAAGGAGGTGGGAGGGGAGGCCGTGGTGAATGTACCACGTGTTTCTGCCCCGATCATTTGTGTTTGGAGATTTAGGAGCTGACCATGCTGTAGCTTGCCCCTTCCGGACTCAACCGTGCCAGGCACCTCAGCCATTCCTCCCGCCCAAGCCTGCTCAGCTAATGACTTCAGTCTGTCCAAGACAGCTCTTAGGCAGATAAGCGATAAATTATGCTCTCCTTTCAGTCTCAGGCCTTTGGGGCTTCTCTGAGTTCCTTTACCTAGACCTTTCTTGAAAGACAGAGACGCCTTCTCATCACGCCTCAAGAAATAGCAGTTTGGTTTTTACATGTACATTTGACATCAACTATCTTTGGGTCCGTACTTGTCTCCTTTTTTTTTGGCTGGGGGAGCATTAAACTTGGCATAGTCTGGCAGCTCATGGGTGTCCTAGGAATGTCACCGGCTGTGCTTGACTCAGGTGGGTAAAGAATGTTCTAGAAGCCATCTGAGAGCTACCAGGACATTTTTCTCCCTAGGGGATGGGAAGTCTAGATGGGGGGAGACCTGGCACCCCACAGGGAGTGATTTGGGCTTCTCTGGTTTAAGTTGAAGAGAGCAAAGATTCATCTTCATTCATTAATTCATTTCACCAGTATTCACTGGGAAATGATTATCTGTCAGGTCCTGGGCATAGCTTGTGAGATGCAGTGAGAAGGTGAGCAGACACAATTCCTCCTCTCAAGGAGCATTCCATCTAGAGACACTGACATATAATTTTGTAAATCAATCAGATCAGATCAGTCACTCAGTCGTGTCCGACTCTTTGCGACCCCACGAATCGCAGCACGCCAGGCCTTGCTGTCCATCACCAACTCCCGGAGGTCACTCAGACTCACATCCATCGAGTCAGTGATGCCATCCAGCCATCTCATCCTCTGTCGTCCCCTTCTCCTCCTGCCCCCAATCCCTCCCAGCATCAGAGTCTTTTCCAATGAGTCAACTCTTCGCATGAGGTGGCCAAAATACTGGAGTTTCAGCTTTAGCATCATTCCTTCCAAAGAAATCCCAGGGCTGATCTCCTTCAGAATGGACTGGTTGGATCTCCTTGCAGTCCAAGGGACTCTCAAGAGTCTTCTCCAACACCACAGTTCAAAAGCATCAATTCTTCAGCGCTCAGCCTTCTTCACAGTCCAGCTCTCACATCCATACATGACCACAGGAAAGACCATAGCCTTGACTAGGCGAACCTTTGTTGGCAAAGTAACATCTCTGCTTTTGAATATGCCATCTAGGTTGGTCATAACTTTCCTTCCAAGGAGTAAGCATCTTTTAATTTCATGGCTGCAGTCACCATCTGCAGTGATTTTGGAGCCCAGAAAAAGGAAGTCTGACACTATTTCCACTGTTTCCCCATCTATTTCCCATAAAGTGATGGGACCAGATGCCATGATCTTCGTTTTCTGAATGTTGAGCTTTAAGCCAACCTTTTCACTCTCCACTTTCACTTTCATCAAGAGGCTTTTTAGTTCCTCTTCACTTTCTGCCATAAGGGAGGAGGCACCAAATTTTCCAGGGAAAAGGGCTTATATTTGGCCATCTGGTTGGAAGGTGACTCCAGAAGTCTTGCTTTGATGTTGTGTTTGCCTAGCAAATTCGCACTATTTTTATTTATATTGTACCTATATGGAGTCGCTTTGTAGTAACAGATGCAGACCTGGGGGAAGAAATGAAGCACCTAATCCCTCTCTTAGGGTCACCGTGAGACATCTTCCTTGGAACCAGTCAACAACCTTTAAAGCTACTGGGAAGGCCAGGGTTGGGATCACAGGTGAGGACGTAAGATGTGTCTTTGGACAGGATGTTCAGGATGTCACTGAAGAAGAGTACACTGTTTCAGGTAACCCAGGGGGAACACCAGCGTGGCTACTTCCAGTGATTGGCCTGACAATATTCATCTTCTTTAAGCCTCAGTTTTCACATCTGTAAACATGGATAATTATACCCATCTTTCAGTGTCTTTGTGGGGATTTAGAAACAACACATATATAAAGGGTCTAGCCCAGTCCCTGGTGCACAGTAGGCATTTAGTAAATACTATGCTATGCTGGGAGCCTGGTGAGCTTCCATCTATGGGGTTGCACAGAGTCGGACACGACTAAAGCGACTTAGCAGCAGCAGCAGCATCATATGCTGTCATTTCAGTCGTGTCCGACTCTGTGTGACCCCGTAGACGGCAGCCCACCAGGCTCCGCCGTCCCTGGGATTCTCCAGGCAAGAACACTGGAGTGGGTTGCCGTTTCCTTCTCCATTAGTAAATACTAGTCCATCTGTTTTTCCCTATCAGCTGCCCTCTTCATCACACTCCTCATTTTCTCTGCCCCATTATTAATCCTCATAATTCATCATTTAACTCTGAGTCAGGTCTTACTTCACAAACAAATGTAAAGCTCCAAGCCTATCTGTACTGGGATCTTGGCCTTCTGAAAGGAAAATCTGAAGACATTCAAAATCCCAAGGAGTGGTGGAATGATGCCCAGTGGGGCTGACATTTGCTCAGATGGACACGCCTTTGATGTGGACACCTGCAGAGCCACATGACCACAGACTCTCACAGCCAGAAACCCTCATTTCAGGCTCACTCTGAGCTTGCTACCTCAAACTCCATGCCCAGGGTGTGACTTATAGCCCTGGATTATGCATGAGGCTGGTGTGGCCCAGGCTTAGCATGCACACTCCCCGAGCCTGGGCTGTCCAGGCTCAAAGCTCAGATTAACACTTCTGCTCCCATCACCGCCCACCTCCTGGTCTCCTTTGCTTCTGGTGTTCCACAGGACCAACGATGGGTGAGGGTACTCTTAGAAATGCTGCACTGAGGCAGCAAACTCTTTCATAAATCATTTAAGATCCATGTTGTACCAATGTCAATTACGAGAATTGATTGCCCCCCTGAAACATGAGGAATTGTGCTACAGAGAGTCAACATGAACTAGGCACCGTAAGCCTCTGCATCCTGTCTTCTGAAGGAGCGTAAGGCAGGTACCTTGATAAAGCAAACACCAGCTTTTCATTGTGCACTAGGTACCGTGTCCCCATTTCCAAACTAATAAATACTGAATGAGTAAATAATTTTGTTTTCTCTTTGCACTATAAAGATTCAGTCTTATTTGGCCAAGTAACTGCAGAGAATATCATTAAATATTTTTCCAGTAGTGCTTTCTCTAAGCCAAAGTCTGCTCTTGGAAAATGCCTACAGATCAATCTAAAAAGTCAAGGTGGAAAGAGGTGCAAAACCAACTCTCTGTAAGAGGCCCTTCAAAATTGGGACCATCCTCACTGAGAGAAAAATCAATGGTGGAGAGATAAACTGTTCACTTATTCATTCACTCAGTCACTGGTTTGTCTTATTATAGTGCTTTGAAGATGTACTGTGGAATATTAAGTTACAGGAATTAAAATGTTACCCAAACAGATATATTTTGTAAATGATAAAAAGCCAGTGAAAATTTTAATTATAAAAAATATGATTTGGGGATATTTGATAGAATTCTAATATTTAATTTTTTACGTATAGAGCATATATATGGCTGTAACTTTTATCCCATAACGGTGAGGTTAGATACATAAATAAAATGCATGTTACATAGGAGATGATAGTAACACCAAAGATTTCTGGTTCATTAGCCAGAAAACAGATTACTACTTCAAAATTTTTCTCTACTAGGGCATTCTGTGATGATCCTATTTCCATCTTAGATTAGATGAATTTGATCCATAAGATAGGAAGGGTTAAATAGCTGCGTTATATTTTATGTTGATTTTATGCTAGGTTTATCAGGTAATAGACAACATGCTTTGATTTGCACTTACATGGAGACCCGACACCAGCTTCGATGCTTGGGAGGGAAAAGGATTTTTGTTCACCAAGTTTCTTGTTGGACAATTAACATGTGGAAACTATACCAAAGAGTATGTGAAAGTGGTAAGTTCATATTGAGTTTCCAAAGGGTGGAGGCTCATTCTTCTTACAGCATGACCATGACAACTCTCCCTGATAGAATACATGGAATCATTCTATTTCCATTTCCAAGTGATTATCAGAAATGAAGCTTTGTGAATTCTTTCCTAAGGGGGCCATCTGTCAACCTTCTGTCTCTGCATATAATGCTATTTTGCTTCTGAAGACCTCGGCCCAAGTTCAGCTCTTCCAAATGTTAGGGACCAAGTCCTGACCCCATGTCTTGCTGTGATGAACAGATACATTCTCTGCCGGTTATCCACCCTCCACCCAACATGTGATGCCGCACGTCCTAAGTGCCTGTGGCGGGTATGTAAAGCGAACAACAAAGCCAGGTGTCCCACCACCATTGCTTGCCCGTCAGCAGACTTGACCACTGAGACATTCATAGCAGGGGGTGCCTCTCCCCACCCCCATCCCCCTTGCCTCCTCTCACCACTGCCTGCTGCTCTGGGTCCATGGCGGCTGTATCGGGCTGCTGCAGACACCCAGGGCTGGCAGCTGCTCCACGTGGCTGATGGTCAGGTGAACTGGGTTTCCGGCACCTTGCTTAGGGACTTGATCCAAACACCAGCTCCACATCTCTTCGACTGGCAGACCATCGGCATGTGCTCAAGGCTTTTCCTCTGAGGCTGAACAGAGAATGCAGCTTGACTCTGAGACTCACAAGCTTTTTGGGGTACAGCTGCTTTGTAGATCTCTGGTGGATGATTCAAGATTTTTCTCTTTCAGGGGCATTCTGTGATGGCCCTATTTTTTGATCTGTGAGACAAGGAGCCTTAAACGGCACCATATTTTATGCTAATTTTGTCCTAGGCTTATCAGGAAATGGACAACGTGCTTTGAGTTGTGATTATGCAGAGACCCGACACCAGTTTTGGATGCTTGGGAGGGAAAAGGATTTCTGTTCAGGAAGTTCAGTTCAGTTCAGTTCAGTCGCTCAGTCGTGTCCGACTTTTGTGACCCCATGAGTAGCAGCACGCCAGGCCTCCCTGTCCATCACCAACTCCCGGAGTTCACTCAAACTCATGTCCATCGAGTCAGTGATACCATCCAGCCATCTCATCCTCTGTCATCCCCTTCTCCTCCTGACCCCAATCCTTCCCACCATCAGGGTCTTTTCCAATGAGTTAACTCTTCGCATGAGGTGGCCAAAGTATTGGAGTTTCAGCTTTAGCATCAGTCCTTCCAATGAACACCCAGGGCTGATCTCCTTTAGGATGGACTGGTTGGACCTCCTTGCAGTCCAAGGGAGTCTCAAGAGTCTTCTTTAGGAAGTTACTTATGGTCAATTAACTTGTGGAGACTACCTAGGTAGTATGTGAAAGTGCTGAGCTCACGTTTCACTTCCAAAGGTAAAAGCCTACCTCTTGCCTTTTTCCTGAGGCCAGAAGCCTGTGTTGCTGTGTTCAGTGATAGCTTTAAATAGTAGACTTTCCCCAAGATCAGGGGTGATGTGGGGACCTCCAAGAGATACAGCCTGGCACCATGTCCTTATCAGGGATCTCCTCTCCTAGGCAGAGATGTGTGGATAGATATCTCCAGGGTAGGTGATCTCCAGGAGATCATCTAATAGTACTTTCACTAGACTGTGCTTTGTGCTGACTTCTCTGAAACAAGGAGGGGAAATCCTTGCAAAGTCTCTTCCATTTGATGATGCTTTTTCACTGGAGTGGAAAGTGCTTTTCAGAGTTTGGGAGTGAGATGGGGAAACAATATTTGAGTGCAAGTCCACACAATCACAAGAGCCTGGGCGAATTTCCTTACCTCGGGATTCACAGTATTATAGGTCCATGTGGATCGTGGCTGTAACATTACTCAGAACTATAATTTCACGCTAATTAGGACTTGTCATAACCCACTTCCTGAAAGGTTCAGGTTGGTGCTAGTGAGGCAAATTTTAATCAGTAATCAAAAGCATTTATTCCTAACATACGAAAAACCCTTAGGACTTTGTTATGTCACCTAAAGATGTCCTTGCTCCAAGCTGGGCCCAGTGAGAGTGAGTGCCAAACTGACATCTTAGCTTGTTTCACTCTCAAATTCTCTTGCAAAAGTGATGGTTCTTTAGCAACATCGCCCAGCCTCCTTCCCTTCCTCCAGCTGGACCGACTCCATCACATGCGTGCCAGAGTGGCTAAACTGAGCACGGCCATCCTCATGTGCTTCTGTCCACTGCCCCCAAATTGACACCTGTTGAAATAATTTTGGAACCACATTTGTAACTAATCGCCTCCAAGATGTCAACTCAATTATTCTGACAATAGGGCAACCCAGGAGACTCCGCTTCTGCCCGGGCTGAGGCTCCCAGCCAAGTTCAGGCTTGTTGTCTATTATCTGACAAGCCCAGGACAAAATTAACACTAAATATAAGGTAATTTAATTAACTTCTCCCATCCCAGCAGGCAGGTCCCAGCACCCTAGGCGCCCCAGGCCTTCTAGGCAGCAGAGGAGTGTTGCACTCCCAGAGGAAACAGTTGGGTTGTGCATTTATTGTTTTAAGTGGGTGATTTGCAACCAAGGAGTTCTATGAAACTCCGTTGAGCAGGAAGGCAAAAATTTAGTTTTTTCTTATTCTTCAAGACACGGTAATAAATTGTATGCAAATCATTTATAGGAAAACACATCTTAAGAGTCAGGATTCTTCAGTATGCTTCCTGGAGAGGAGAGGGGAGAGAGAAGACTGAGAAGGAGAGAGAGATAGAGGGCACAGTAGACCCTGGTTTAAAAAGAACAACAATAATAAGACAGTCTGAGAGGGTTAAAAAAAAACAAAGAAGCTATAATAAATACAAGAAAAAATACACTTTGTGAAATTGTTTTATTATGAAGACCTTCCATGAGCTGATATTTTTAAGGGGCATAAGGTCACTTTTATTTCCAAATTTCAACAAAGTTGGGGTAAACTTTGTGACTCGGTGTAAGGAATCCACCTGTCAATGCAGGAGACACAAGTTCGATGCCTGGGTCAGGGAAGAACCCCTGGAGTAGGAAATGGCAACCCACTCCAGTATTCTTGCCTGGGAAATCTCATGGACAGAGGAGCCTGGCGGGCTACAGTCAACAGGGTCACAGAAGAGTCAGACTCGGCTTAGAAACTAAACGACAACAAAGCTGACCCTTGACTCATCCCCAGGGAAGTGAACATCAAGCTATCTAATTATTCCTCCCACTCTCCCGCTCTCCAATATTAAGCCAACACAAAGGACAAAAGCAACAGGTTAGGAGGTTCGTGAGCGAACATTACAACCTTTCAGTCTGTAAGGATGAAGTGGACAGTTGGAAAGGCAGGGTGAGAGAAATTAGGCAGCGTATCATGGCTGTGAACGTTAGCAAGCTGAGCCCTTCCTTTGCTTGTAGCTCATCACTGGAGGTCATGGGAGAATGTGGGCTTTTCGCCTCTGTCCGTGGAGTGGGAGAGATTGCCGAGCGCCAGGTCCATGTTCCCAGCTGGGTCTCCTGGTGACGAGCGCCAGCCGTGCTGAAGGCTGGCTGGGCTTGGTGTGTGTGGTTATGGGACGTGGCTTTTCTCTACGTGAGGCCAATTAGATTAGGCATCAGAACAATAAGGACGCCGCAGCACATTTCCACATGTAGATGAAATCAGTTACCTGAGTGAGGAGAGACCAGGTCCATCAAAGCCTGCAGACCTCATTAAAAAGCAGATCAGCAGGATGGACTAAAATCATGAAATATGTTAATTTGCAGCCAGGAAATGAAAATCTGGGGAGAAGCCAGTGGTTGACAGGTGCCCCAGTCTTGGGTTTTCATCTTGGCTCCCTGGGTTCTCTCCTTGGGTGAACTTGGGCAACCCCAGGTTCTCAGGCTCCAGTGACCTTGTCTATTTTGTGAGGGAGTTGGTGTGCATCACCTACACTTCACCCTCTTTCCATTTAGTTGATAACTTGGGACTCCAGACAATATAAGCAAGTGCTTCTAAGCCAAGGTGGCACGTTAGAATTACCAGGGACCTTTTAAGTATCCCAGTGCCTAGACCCATCCCAGACCTATTCCACTGGCGGGACTCAGGAATCAGTATTTTTCAAAGCTCTCTAGGTGATTATGTGGTCAAGACTGAAGACCACCAAACTCTCATTCTTTCTAGTAAATAGGAACAAGAGACACTTAAGTTCCCCTTTCCTGCCACCCCATCTCACATCCTTGAGAAAAGCTGGCATTTTCTTGGTAGGAGGAGATCAAACAAGTTGCTCCAGCTTGAATTCTTTTTCTGGGCAAATAGCTTTGAATCAATGACAGATCACCAGTGTAGATAACAGCAAATGGCTGGTCAGCTTGCTGATGGATGGAGCTAGAGAAGCCCGAAGGGGCCATCCCATGCCAGCGTGGAAGGTATGGACTGCTTGGAAGACTTGGAGCCCATCTTTGCTTCATATTCTGGAGTGCCAGAATATGAATAGTGAAGCACAGGCATTTCTTGCCATGGTCCCTTGACAACCCTCCAGCAGGGAGAGAAAACTGAGACCCATGAAAAAGTCAGTATGAAAACCGATTAATTACTCTTTTAGGCAAACCGCACTGCACCGTGTGGACCACAGTCCTCCTCCAAACTCATGTCCTCCCCAGAACCTCAGAGTGTGAGCTTATCCAGAACAGAGTCATTGTAGAGGTGGGAAGGTCATACTGGAGTAGGGTGGCCCGTAATCCACCGTGACCCATGAAGACAGAAAGCAGGGAGACACGCATGTGTCTCTGTGTATATGTCTTGTGTCTACACAGGACACTATGTGTATTAGTTTGCTTGGGCTGCCATACCAAATCTCACGACAGAAACTGGTTTTCTCACAATCCTGGAAGCTAGACAAAGGGGTCAGCATATCTGGTTTCTCCTGAGGCCTCTCTTCCAGGCTTGTGGCTAGCTGCCTTCTTGCTGTGTCCTCACGTGGTCATCCATTGACCAGTTGTTGTTGCTCAGTCGCTCAGTCATGTCCAACTTTTGCTAGCCCGTGGACTGTAGCCTGCCGGGCCCCCTGTCCATGGGGTTTCCCAGGCAAGAATACTGGTGTAGGTTGCCATTTCTTTCTCCAAGGGATCTTTCTGACTCAGGGATCAAACCTGAGTCTCCTGCATTGGCAAGCAGATTCTTTACCACTGAGCCACCTGGAAAGTCCCCACTAACCTGTTACCTGTGTAATAATCTCTTCTTTATACAGGGACACCAGTCATATTGGATTAGGGTCCACCCTAATGATCCCATTTTAACCCAGTTACTTCTTGCAGGCTATAACTCTGAATACAATCTCATTCTGAGCTACTGAGGTTAGGGTTTCAGTGCATGAATTGGGGTGAGGGGAACACAGTTCTACCCATAACACCAAGGGAAGAGGGAGGCCAAGACTAGAGCCACACATCTACAAGCCCAGAAAGTCCAAGAATTGCTGAAAGAGGCACAGAGCATCCTCCCTGGAGCCTTCAGAAGCTCTGCTGACACCTTGATTTCAGACTTCCAGCTTCCAGAGCTGCGAGAGAAGTTTCTGCAGCCCCCTGGTTTCTGGTAGTTTGTTACAACAGCCCCAGGAAGCTAATATGGCTTGCCTTCTGCTTATTCCCCTGGGCATCTACAATGCGACTTAAAGGTTGCGTTGATTTTCCAACCAAGCTTGTGTTGTCCCCTTTAGGCAGCAACAGAGCCTCAGGAGCAGATTTTTCACCTGTTGCTATGGCAGCCGTCACTGCCCATCTCTACACACCTTTCCACAGGGGACCCTGCAGAAGGCCAGGCCAGGGTGCGAGGAGCAGAGCTAGTGGGGCTTATGATGAGGAGGGATGTCTCCTACCACAGCTCACTTTTTCTGGGGAGTGATCTTCAGAGCTCAATTGTCATTTAGTTGCTCAGGCATGTCAGACTCTTTTGTGACCCCATGGACTATAGCCCGCCTGACTCCTCTGTCCATGGGATTCTCCAGGCAAGAATACTGGAGTGGGTTGCCATTTCCTTCTCCAGGGGATCTTCCCAACCCAGGGATTAAACCCACATCTTCTGCATTGTAGGCAGATTCTTTAACCACTGAGCCACCAGGGAAGCCCTCTGAATGCAGTACTGGTTGCAGATCATCCATCAGAAGTTCTGTGTGGGATTGGCCCTCGTCTTGGGACTGAGGGTGATTTTAACAGGGATCTGTTGCCCCGGTATTGCCCTCAGCATCCCGCCTAACCTAAGCTCCTTTGCGAGCGGCGTGACTATGACCCAGGCCCTTGTGTGGACAGAGCGCTGAGGCTCGGAGGCAATGGGCCCACACCACTAGCGTCCTTGTTGTGGTCATGGGTCAGTGTGGACCTGCATGGTTCAGCAAATTCATTTACAAAAGGGGATTGCTGGGCTCCTGAATGTCGATTCTCCAATACTTTGACAACCTGATGCAAAGAGTTGACTCGTTGGAAAAGACCTTGATACTGGGAAAAATTGAGGGCAGGAGGAGAAGAGGTCAACAGAGGATGACATGGTTGGATGGCATCATCGACTCAATGGACATGAGTTTGAGCAAGCTCCAGGAGACAATGAAGGACAGGGAAGCCTGGCGTGCTGCAGTCCATTGGGTTGCAGAGTCAGAACTGAACAACAGAGTCAGAACTAAGCAACTGAACAACAACACTCCCACCCCCGGCCCCCACCTCCTTCACAGGGTCTAGCTGGCTGGCTTTTGGACCACATGGGCAGGTTTCTGATTCTGGAAGAGCCAGAAAAGGGGAACAGGCCACAAAAACCACACCAGGAAAATGTATAGGAAGAAGCTCCAGCTACAAAGGACAGGGCATCCCAGGAACCCCTAATTTCCCGGATAGAGGAGCTCCGCTGGGGACCATTGAGGAGGCTGCGACTGTGCTCGCCATGGCAGAAACCTGTTGAATGCATGATGACTAGGTTTCAACAGGGAAGCAAAGATGCAGAAGTCACTCCTGTGAGGTGTTTTGCCCACAGGAAGTCCGCGGCCCTGGGTTCTGCTCCAGCTGGATCCAGGCTTCGGAGCTGCCACCTCCGCTCTGGGTCTCAGTCACAGGAGGGACTCAGGATGCGTGGCCTCCAACCTGCCCTGACTTGGCCCCCTTTCTTTGCAATCGGTGAAAATAGCAGGAGCAGGCATGATTTGTTTTGTTTGTTTGCTTATTTTCTTGCTTTTGGCTCCCAACCTTGCAAAGGAGCCCCAGTGTGTAAATCAGGCCCTTGAAGCCTCTTTGAAAGGCAGGAGGGCCTGAGGGGTGGAGACCAGGCAGTGCTCAGCATCCATCCTTCTGGATGTCTGCAAATAACGAGCACAGAGAAAGCCATGCAGAGCCCAGGGCTTGTTTGAAATGGTGCTTCCAGGGCAACTGGGCTTAACAGTGATTTTGAAATGCAGGAGGAAGGGAGAGAAGGGGCCAGGGAGAGGAAGGGGCCCCAAAGTGGAGAGCTGCCCCAATTAGATCGGTGAACAGAAGGCAGCCTTTCTCCCTGGCAGGAAGCACCCCAGCACGCGATGAGTGACAAGAAGCCTCTGCGAGGTGCCCACTTTTTCAAAGGGAAATGTAATTTGTAAACAATCAACATCTTAACAAGCTATAAACAACCACTCCTGACTTCTAGCAGATTTACTGATGCTTGAGTGGCTAAAATTCACAGTGTTTTCCCAAACCAACTCTGTTAATTTGTGGCCTGGTATTCATTAGGGACCGCCTCCAGCTCTGCTTCCAACCTAATGATGCAGGGCTGGGTCTGAGCCCTTTTCCATCAGGGGTGCAGGCCTGGGCAGTTCAGTCTTGTCTTCTTCTCTTTTTCTCCAAGGCTGGCCTTGGACCTCATAGAATAGGATGTGTGTGCTTTGTTTTAAAATTCTGCATTTTAAAAATCACCCATCATTTATCACTCATCTCAGATGAGCAATTGTGGGCCCATGGCGGCAGGATGCTTTTTCCTCCAGGCTCCTCCTCTCTCTCCACCCCACCCGCAACCAGCCCCCACCTCCTACCCCCCACCCCGGGGGAAATCAAGAAAAACAAGATTCTACTTGTCCAGCCCCTCAGAGGCTCCCGGGAATTGTTGGAATCGTCACAATAAGTGGTAGTAATAGAACCATATACAGGACCGTAAATACAAACTGCTCTGTGGAGTGGCAAAAAATAATGAAGTAATTAGGTGCACTATTATCAGCACCTGTGACTGATTGGTGCAAGCACATCTCTTTATTATATTATTTTTTGTCGGGAATAATAAGCAGATTCGGAAGTTGCAGAAAGTTAGCCCCTGCCCCCAACTTCCCTCTCCTGAGGCCCCCATCACCCCAAGGTGCATGGTCTGGGGGGTGGAGGGAAGCTATCTGTTTAGCTGGTGGAAACCCACAGCAGGTAAATTCGAATCCTGTTTCCCAACCCATTAGGGTTAATGCCACCTTAATTAGCAACCGATGGGCCACCTAAGAGGTGCTATTTCACACGCCACGTCTAGGCTAAACGAGTGTCCCACAGACAGACCCAAACCAAGGGCCGACGGGAAGGGAGACTTTCAAAGCTGCTCACTACTGGTTCTAAGTGGAAACAACCGTTTGAATGCTCAGCCTGCAATCTTGTACCTGGCAGACCGCCCTTTCTCTGTGTCGGAATTTCTGCACGGAAGTGCCCAATTGCCAGTAATAGTAACTACTTGATGATGATAATAAAAGTTAACAGTTGTAATATTACTATGCACCTGGCCCTGTTTTAAGCATCGTATATATATGTTTACTCATTTACTCTTCACAATGACCCAGGGAAATATATACTGTTATCATTCCCATTTTACAGATGGAGAAACCAAGGCAGAGAGAAGTAAAATGACTCACTCAAGATCCCAGAGCCAGGATTCCAAGCCAGGGAGTTTGGTGGCAAAGTATACTCTTAATCCTCTGTCCACTTCCCCTCTTTAGTGGTTTCCGTATAGGACTATGGACCAAGGGATACCCACAATGTGTCTCGTAGAGGCTGGGCAAGAAGGGAGATAAAGAATGTGAAAAGAGTCATGCTAAAGACCAAGGCAGAGAAGGCAATGGCACCCCACTCCAGTGCTCTTGCCTGCAAAATCCCATGGATGGAGGAGCCTGGTGGGCTGCAGTCCATGGGGTCGCTAGAGTCGGACATGACTGAGCGACTTCCCTTTCACTTTTCACTTTCATGCATTGGAGAAGGAAATGGCAACCCACTCCAGTGTTCTTGCCTGGAGAATCCCAGGGACGGGGGAGCCTGGTGGGCTGCCGTCTATGGGGTCGCACAGAGTCGGACACGACTGAAGCGACTTAGCAGCAGCAGCAGCAAGGACCAAGGCAAGACAATAGTTCCTCAGACTTGCCAATAGATAGGAGAATCCTGTGCATTTCCTTAGCTGGTGAAGGTAGACCTCCAGGTACAACCCTCACATATACAAAAGCACATGCCAGAATTCTAATCCTCATCTAGAGAGACATGCCATGTTGACACAGGACATCCTTTCACTAAGAGCCACAGATGTGCTTAGGCTCCTCTTGGGTTTCCTGTCACCTAGAACCTCTGCTGCTGCTGCTGCTAAGTCGCTTCAGTCGTGTCCGGCTCTGTGCGATCCCATAGACGGCAGCCCACCAGGCTCCCCCGTCCCTGGGATTCTCCAGGCAAGAACACTGGAGTGGGTTGCCATTTCCTTCTCCAATGCATGAAAATGAAAAGTGAAAGTGAAGTCGCTCAGTTGTGTCCGACTCTTAGCGACCCCATGGACTGCAGCCCACCAGGCTCCTCCATCCATGGGATTTTGCAGGCAAGAGTACTGGGGTGGGGTGCCATTGCCTTCCCCTCCTAGAATCTCTGCTGCTGCTACTGCTAAGTCACTTCAGTCGTGTCCGACTCTGCGTGACCCCATAGACATCAGCCCACCAGGCTCTCCTGCCCCTGGGATTCTCTAGGCAAGAACACTGGAGTGGGTTGCCATTTCCTTCTCCAATGCATGAAAGCGAAAAAGTGAAAGTGAAGTCGCTCAGTCGTGTCCGACTCTTAGTGACCCCATGGACTGCAGCCCACCAGACTCCTCCATCCATGGGATTTTCCAGGCAAGAGTACTGGAGTGGGGTGCCATTGCCTTCTCCACCTAGGAGTCCACAAAATTTGACTGGCTATTTAACTGAAGGATTTTATTTTTAAACCAATCGAGATTGTTGAATTGCTGGCCGAGTGATTCTGTTTTGCAAGTTTTGGTTCAATGGGAGACAGAGTCATTTGCCATTTCTGGCAGGAGGCTGAGCAGTGAGTGGATATTGCTGGATGACCACAGTTACCCAAATTAGCCAACCTCTGTGGACCTCAACTTTCTTATCTGTAAAATGGGAATAATAACCCACCTGCCTCATAGGTTGACTGTGATGATTCCATGAGTTAATAAATGTTAATCACTAATTACTATTTCTATGTATAAAGGTGGGTTGTCCATGAAGCCAGTGAAACTTAAACTTTAGGTCTTAGGGTTTCATTCTTGCATGTCATCTCCCCCAAAGCACTATATTTCATATTTATCATTTTGATCTTTTTTTTTTTTGGTGGTGCCAGCTGACTTGCAGGGTCTTAGTTCCACAACCAGGGATTGAACCCAAGTCCCCTGCAGTGGAAGTATGGAGTCTTAACCACTGGACCACTAGAGAATTCCCTTCTTTTTCTTAAAGAAGGTCTCAGTTTGTATAAGCTTCAAGCCCTTCAACACCTAGATCCACCCCTGGATTAATCTGGAAAAGGAAGCATAGGATTTGGAAAATGGCTGTAGTCTCGCCTAATGCAAAAATGCAAGCTTCCAGGTCTAAGACATCAACACACGTGTCAAGGACCCTCCTTTGTGGAGAGGGGCACAATTGTCTTTCTAAGCAGACAAGGAGCTGTAGAAGATAGCATATGGGAGGCTCATGAGAGAGGGACCAACTCATCCCAGTTTTCAGGGGTCTGGTAACTCTGCGTTCAGTGAGTGGTGTGTAAACCAACCATGGTGCCCCGTGAGCTGGAGGAGGGAGCTGCATGGGCAGTGGGGGGCGGGGAAGCAGGTAGATTGCCTGGAAATCCAGGGTGCAAATCAAGCCTGTGATGGTGAAGTTGGATCAGAGAGCTTGGATCAGAAGTTGGATCATTATTGGAGGGAGGAACGTGGAATATGATGAGAGCAACCGCCCACACGCAGGTAGGCTGCCCAGATCCAGGATAGTTTCTGTTTACTTCTAGCTACCTGATAACAAACAGCATGGCTTTCACTGAGAACCTGCAAGTTGTCGTTTTCTCAGCTCAGAAACTACGCCTGTGTCCAGGCGTAATCCAAGCTGGATCTGGCTGGTGGCGGGGTGGGGTGGGCAATGGTGCTGCAGGCGGGTCTGCGGCGGGCTATGGGCACACGGGCGAGCTGCTCAGGCCCCGGTTCCACATGCTGTGTAGACTCCAATTACTCAAGGACTAAGAGATCAAACGGCCCAACTGTGCTCCACAATAAAAGAGGAGCTCTTAATTTTACTCTGCCCTGCACCCTCCAGCCAGACTGTGCAAAACAATGTGCCTCATTGATGTCCTCCTGAGCCCCAAACCTTCCTGAAATTGTCTCCACTTATCCCAGCAACATCTCTATAAAGTGGCCAGGGGAGAAAGTCAGAGATTTTAAAGAATCGCCCAGAATATTACGGCTACCATACATGGCTTGAACCCCATGCCCCTACTTTGCTAAGGACAGAGAATTTTAAAATTATTATTGATTTGCATTTTCAGGTATACTTAACATTGGAAGGTGAGGGAAATTATTTGTACTGGCCCTTAGCTGAGCTATGGTATAGATGCAAAGGACCTGAAATAAAACAGAAAATCAATTGAAAGGCCAAGGACCAGAGACTGAAATTTTGCAAAGTCTATTTTTTTCTTCTCATAGTACAAGCATAGGACATCATAGTTGGGATTTCTAGTGGGGGTGTGGCATGGCCAAAAATGAGTCTGCCTTTTTCCCCAGTGATAATGTCAAATAATAGGTAAATATTCTGGAAAATGCAATCACTTTGAACATATAAAATTAAGGAAAGTTAAAAGATTTGTGGACATCTAAATATGTAGGCAACGATGGAGTTCTAAGCCCACAAATCTAATTTGTTTTTCCATATACCAGTATTTTAAAAAATACTTTTCACTCTCAGGACAACAGATATAGAAGAATACTGTACTAAAGTGATCAAAGAAATTTCAGGATTTTTTGATAGATGACGTCACCTGGATAATAATCAGGTTATTCATGTTGCTACTTATTTATAGGCTTATCTGTCAATGAATGATACAGATACCTTAAATGGATCCATGGTTCCCCTTGATATAGAAAGTGAAAAATAGATGTTTGAGATGTAGTTGAAGCTCTATCACAACTCAGGGATCAGGATTATAGCTCAAAAGGCAAAAGCAAGCATCTTTTAGGTTGAGCATTCTTCACTTACCGCATATATTTACAATAAAAATTGACCGTAAGACAAAATGGTCTTGCCGGCTTTTCTATTTGGAACTAATAGACTAAATTGTTTCTCATGTGATGGTCTTAAAAAGTTGTTAATATGACTTTGAAAGCAGCATTTTTCAAGCACTATAAACATGCTAGTGTAGAAAGCTAGAGAGAAGCAAAACTGATGTGTGAGATTCCTAAACAACTTGTCTTCACTTTAGTTATTTATTCACAAATACTGAGTGCTCTTCCCACCATGCCACTGTGCCCACACATTGCTTATTTAGTGATTTTTGTGAAATTTACACCTAACTGACTTATTATCCCATTTCAAATTGTCTTTAAGTTATTTAAAGCTGAAACAATGCAAGAAGTACTCAGAGTGTTCACTCTATTTTGAATTGCTTGCCATTGCAAGAAGAAACCTGGAGATACTTTCTGCTACTAATTTTGGATCTACTCATTCTTTGTACTGCAATTGCCTTCCACTAGAAAGTTAAAACTCAGGCTCTTGATAACTGTAAAATGGATATTTTGATCAATTACAAAAACGTCACGATTGCGCATATGTTTAAGAATTAAGACATCTTATGAATTAGCACCAGACAATGGCTAAAATGAGCCACCTGCCACAGAATCCTCCCCTGAGCAAATTCAACAGTGCTAAGCAGGTCCTCCGGGTTGTAAAAGTCATGGCCAGATTATGGATTTCTGCACACAGTGATGGTTTCTGGGGGAAGAGTATAGCAGGGAATGTCACGTTACTTACCTTGCTTTATACCACAACTGTTGCAGGCAAAGCTTTCTCCGATGACTTCCCAGTCTTGCTCCGGATCCAGAAAGAAAACAGTTCCCCTGAATAGTTACTTCCTAGGTGTTCCTTAGGACAGAGATTTTGGAAGATAATTTGGCATGCTGTCCTCAGTGGTCCCTCTCAGTTTAAAGCCTTAAAGATGGACAAACGTACATTGGTTTCCTGGCAGGCGCTGAAATTCCGAAGCAGTCAAGCTGGCTCCAAAAATCTTTCCCTGGAAACGAGCACACTTCCTCATAGAGCCACTAGATGGCGTGTGACAACCATTTGTGTTAGCCCACACAGGCTTTCCATCTGTCAGTAACTTAACCAAAGGTTCTAAAACAGTTCCTGCAAGACAACTTTGCTAATAGATCATCATCATTTCAATCTTTATATGGAAATTTAAATGTTTCTGATTTATGTTTTGGAAGTAGAGAATATCTTCACTGGAAGAGATACATCAGAAAGTGTACTCGCTATGTACTAGCATTAATAAACACTGGCTCTTAAAGCTGCATTAAAATACAAATAATAAATGTCAAAATGTGGCCTGCCAATTTATCTACTCAGGCTTCCACAAACTTTTGTTAAGTGAAAATTGTGTGGTAGATGTTAGTTGTGCTTCTAAAATGTTGAAAGAATATTTTTATTACCAGAAATTAATCAAATATTTGAAAATAAAGATGTCAATTCCATGTTTTACACTTAAGTCACCAATGTAATGTTAAAATGAAGTAAGTGCTGGAATTTCAGCAACTTCATATCTGAGGTAGAAAAAATCTGAAATTCAGGGGCAAAAGAAATCAAGTAAAGCACTTGGTAGATTCTCTTCCCCTCATAGCAAAATGTGATTCCCCAAATCCCCATCTTAATAAATGTAATCGCCTATAAAGAAAATAAGCTAATAAAATATACCACTTCTATAGTAGGGTCAGTTTTCTCTTTTGTGTCCTTTGTTACCAAGTATAGGTCAGACATACTGAGCTACTCATAGGAATGAGTATTTTATGACATAATTTTTTTTGGTCTATTTGCTGATAAACCTTAATAATAATAATAATGGCTTTTTCACGGTGTTCAGAAGGACATGAGATGATTTCTTCAAAAGTTAGTTCCACACCTGTGGAGCTAATCAACAAATCTCTAAGATCTATTCCACTTTTAAGAATCAATGATTAAAAGAAAAAAGAAAAAAAGCATTCAAATTCTTTCACCCTTCTCATAATAGGTGTGATATTTCTTCTAGATCAGCCTCTACCCCAAAGGAAAGAATGGTCTCATTTTTAGAATTGCTGGCTGTTTGTTTGAACTGAAGAATTAATTGCATTTCAAAATAAAGACATGGCTAATGAAATGATTAAAACATACAGAACATTAAATTATAAGCAGATGGGGGTGAGAGGAGGGAAGGGTGGGTGGTGAGTTTGCTAGAGACCTGAGTCCAGGAATGTTGACAGCTTTGGGTTTTTTCTCAATAATACAGAAGATGATTATTTAAGCAATAAAAGATAGAAAACAACTTCTGAAAGAAAAAAAAATGTTTGATAGGCATATGCAAGAAGAGACAGGGAGTTAAATCCATATGTATTGTAAGGGTTTAAGGAGATGGCTGCTACGGAAGGAACCTTGATATTCACACTGATACTGGGAAAAGGATCCAGTATATTTGCCAGTGTACCATGATAGTGTTGAGTCCTACGAGAGCAAAGAGGATCAGACAGGCCCAGAATAGGTCGTGGTTCAGGGTTTGGAGTCTTCAGAAGAAAATCAGACATCTCCCCGGCTGTTGTCTGGTCCCAGTTTTTCAGGTAACCCTGCCTCTCTTCCCTCCTCCTTGAAGTTTACAATTTTAAATTCTGCTCCATATAGTTAAAAGATAAGAGCTTGATGAGATGAAGTTTAGAACAGCTGAAAAAGAAGTTTGGCAAATGGGAGCAATTCACAGACTGCGCAAATTGTCTCAGTGACACTATAGTTCGGCAGAATCCATGAGAGTTTTATCTTGAATTTCTATCAGGCTGCATTCAGTGCAAACTGGTTCCCTGGAAACAGACATTAAAAAAAAAAAAAAAAGGCCCCAAACTAAAACCTGTGCGGCGTCTCCCTCTTTCCTCAATATACGATGGCAGGTTTGACTCATCTGAGCTGCCTCCCTGAACAGCAGCCCTGATTGTCCTCGAGTGCGGGTTAATGGATGTAGGTCTAGAGATAAAGGAAATACACCCTCTAAGATTTTGTCTAATTTTTAAAAGGCATCTCACCTTCCTAAGTGGTGTGTCTTCTTTGTCTTGGATGACTGCAAGAGAGAGGACAGCCCTGCTGTAGTGACTGTGGCTTGCACCGGGGGCCAGGCTGGGCTCAAAGCGAGGGCCAGGGTCATTTTCAGAATTGAAAGCAGTCTTTGCTTTAATAACAGAAAGAGCACACCGAAGCTAAGTGGGGTGCGCGCACACACACACACATATACACACAGATGGTCTCTCCAGGGAGGAATTTGCTGCCCTTTTTCTCTTTCAGGTAAAACCGTGTCTCCCACTGGTCTGAGCCGCCCTTGTGCGTGGCCATAGCACCTGTATGTCTCACCACGTGGTGCTGCTCTGAAAACTGATCAATTACTGCCGGATCTTGTTTCTCCAGCACCATCCGCTGACCTTGAGCATGGCTAAAACCTAAAGGTGGAGGTCCAGCCTATCCTCTCATGCCTTACTGAAACCCTCAGAGTCATCTCTGCCAGGAGACAAGGTATATGTGCTCATGCCTGGAGGGAAGGAGTCTCCTTCCCAGATATTTTGCCCCATTTATTGGGAAGGTTGGGGTTTAGTGGAAGGCTTAGCTGTGCCCAACCCCAGTGGCGTGGTTTGTAAATAGTGCTGCCTCTCCCCCATCCCTGCTCTGACCACCATAAGGTTTTTGTGTTTGCTTTTTTAAAGTTCTACTGAATGTGCCATGTAGTAAGCTTCATTCAGTTCTTGGAAGGTAAATGACCATAAATGTGTACACATTTAACACTTATGCATGAAAATATACAAATAATATTTACTGGCAGTCTACCTTTAAATTTGGAAATTTGACAGTTTTCCCACCCCTTTATGAGAAAAGAACATTTCTGAAGAGGTTGAGACCATCTATCTCTATTAGTTACTGGCTTCTGGGGGCTCAGAAGCTGGGATGGTTTGGGGAATTATTTGGTGGCCCAAATAGCAGTGCTTATCAGGGCTTGGAGAGGAGATGAGACTTGATGGGGTGACAAGTGTGGGCAGAACTATTCTCTGTGTGGTGATGGGAAGGAGTCAAAGACCCACGAGAGCCACCTCTCTCTGTCTGTGGCCCTGCCCCACCTCTTCCTGGTCCCTCCAAGGTCCCCCAGGAGTAAAGGGAGGACTGAAACTCTGCAACTGGACTGGAAAAGCCCATATCCTGATCTTGGACCAGGCACACCCCTGTGAAGACCTTGCATTATGTCTTCTAAAAACTCAGTTGAGTGATTGCTATCATTGTTATCCTCCCCCTCATCTTCATCATCATAGAAGTTAGTAGAAACTAACTTACTGAGAGCTTACCACCTTCAAGGGGCTATTGTGAGCACTTCACATGCGTCGTGGCATTTCTAGCTCCTAGTGACCATATGAAGTAACATCCAAGTTCATGCGAAGTCCTGGTCAGAACAGGGCTAAGCTCATAATAAAAGCTGCAGGAAGAATAACCACGGTTGGCATTCTGTATGAGACGCACGCATGGGAACAGTGCTTTAAAAGATGACAGAGGTAGCCAAGTGTGATTCATCAGCAGGAGCTCATGGACTCCTTCTCAGAGTCCTTGTGGAGGAGGCCAGGCTGCTGGCCTTGCAGGTCTCAGGGCACCTGGCTGTCACATTTACAGGTCAACTGGCTCCATCGATAGGGGACTCAGAGACATGGATGGGCTACCCTGGTCCTGGAGACCTCACCTTGAGGATGAGGAGTAGAGATGAGATGCAGAGTGACAGAAAATTGTGAGGAACAGTAGCACAAGGTTCCTGCTGGAGACATATGCCTCCCATGCAGGTGATTAAAGATGCAGGCACTTGGACTGTATCCCTAGAGATGCTAATTAGCTCAGTATGGATTGGGCCAGGGAATCTGCATTTTAATTACGTTTCCAGGTGCTCCCAGGGTTGGAGGTCCAAAGACTGGGAGCCAAAGCAGAGACAAGGCAAAGTCATGCATCCTGCCTTGGGAGCGGATGCTCAGAAGAGGAGACAAGGCTCAGATTAACTCTAAGGTCCCCGGAGCACAATTTAGGGCTGTGACCAGCCAGGAGGAGGCTGAGGGGCGCCTTCATCAGCCTGTGGTCCAGCTGCTTGGGTGGAAACAGCTCAACTTCAAAAGAAGCCTGGGGTTTACCCAGGCTGTGGTTGTGATTGTGTGGGTGGGGCACCCAGAGAAGCTGACAAAAGAACTGAAGAACAAGAAGAGAGAGAGATTTGGGGAGAAATGAACAGTCTTGAGATCAGGGCTTTATTTAGGAAGGCAGTGGGCACACTTGGAAATGCCTTCCACATTTGTGTTTTCATCAGCACTGAATTATAAAACCATCCTGGTAATTCTTTGAACATACGCTCAGAGAAGTTGTTTCACGGTAATTCCATCTGAAATCCTTTCCTGCACCCACAATTTAAGGACTTCCATTAAAACATCCTGGGAACCAGGAGGCAAAAAATCTGGGGTATCCTTGTCACTCCTAGCAGATCCTTTGTGAGTCGCCCCCCGCCCTCCCTTAAGAGACAGTGATTCTAGAGAGTTTGGCTAAGAGGTAGAGAAAACCCCAAACAAACAAAAGAAAGCCACTCAGGATTTGGAAGACAGAATTGCTAAGAGCCCAGACCATGTTCTGTCTTCGGAAGACAACAGAAGACAGGGCTCCTAGCAGTTTTATAATAGGTGAGATGATGTTATCGAAGGAATTGCTTTCCATGGCTTAAGTTACAGGAGGAAAACACAGGCTCAGAGCTTGAGAAGATTGAAAAAAAAAAAAAAAGAAAAACCAAACCAGGGGATTGTGCAGAACAGGAGAACAAGCAAAACAAGGGAATGAACTGCCAAAGAAAGTGGAATTTCCATCCCTGGAGCTATTCTGGGAGAGAGGAGGGACCTCTTTATTACAGGTTGTTTAGAATAATGAACTCGATCCCAGCGCAAGGCATGGGAATGGACTAAATGACCCCAGCCAAGTTCCTTCCAGTCCAAACAACTCCATAATTATTGACCCAGGTGGCCAAGGGTTGGTCTCAGAGGAGGAAGAGTCCGCTTTCAAATGACTTGCAAGGGCTCAGTTGCCAGCAGTGCTTTGTCATTGATTGGATCGTTTTCAAGTCATTTTGCTCAGCAAAAACTCCAATGGGGAGGCCCACTCAGCAACCGGTTTTGAGCCTTTGCTGAGGTTCTCCAGGTTTCAAACCTTTCTGGCCAAATTTAATTCCCAGCTGCCCTGTACAGGCTCTAGAAAGATCCCAGAGGTCTCTGGCAGAATTCTGTGGGTCTCTGGAGAAAGGGAGGTGGCAAATGCCCTCCCTCTTTTTCTCTCGCTGGAAAGTTCCTTCCATTGGCCTCTAAGGCTGGTTGATGGAGTTTCTCCCCAAGGACGTCAAGCAGAGTCTACCTCAATCTTGTTTGCAGGCACTTGGAGTAAGTGGGACATGACTCTGGCCTCCTGGTCTGCAGTTTTGCAATTTTGTCACCTTAGTAGCTTGACATGGGCATGTCTCCCTGCCAAAAAAAAAAAAAAACAAAAAACGTCAAAAGAGACTCCTAGTCGATTTTAGCTCTCCAGTTCTCTCTCATCTTTTGGTTTCTGGGAGATCGTCTTAAAAAGAATTTTAGGAAATGGGTTTCAAGCTTTTATGTACTTACACAATAAATATTTCATAACAATGATTTAATGAAAGCATCAACCCTGATTTTCTCAGGCTTCAGGAGCATGAGGGATAAAGGACCCCCACCTTGATGAACAAACCATACCTCCCTGACTCTCCCACTTCCATGACACATAATGCATAGGGCCTCTCAAAGCCCCAGAAGGTTTTTGAATGGACACCTACAGTCACAGAGAGGCAGTCCACTCTAGCTCCCCTTCACAAGAAGCCATACGGAAGTGACATTTTTTTTTTTTACCACCCCTGCTGCCAGGACCCGCAGTGACAAAATGGATTTACTGACAAGCTTGTTGGTTCCAGGTGGTTCCAAAACAACAAAGCCAGGGGGCCCCAGCAGTGCAGTATTCCTCAGAGTCCTCTGCATGCTGAAGACACACCAGCAGGTTCAAATCCTGCTGAAATCTGGAAAGACCTCTCTCCCTTAGTCCCTACCCACCCCACCCGTCTCTATGTCTCTGTAAGTGAGACTTAGACACCAGTCACTTAGCTTGGCCAAGGTATTAAAACCTGTGGCAGTGGTTCGGTTGCTAAGTCATGTCTGACTCTTGTGATCCCACGGACTGTAGCCTGCCAGACTCCTCTATCCGTGGGATTTTCCAGGCAAGAACACTAGAGTGGGTTGCCATGCCCTTCTTCAGAGGACCTTCCTGACTCAGAGACTGAGCCTGTATCTTTTATGTTTCCTGCATCATCAAGCAGGTTCTTCACCACTAGCACAAGCTCATAGGCACAGTGATGTTTATTGAAATGTCACTTAGAAGAATAAGAAATTAGAAATCAATGAAATGTTTGACCATTAAAAAACAGGTGGGTAAATTATGAAACATCCCCTTCTAAGGGATGGTGCATAGCCATTAAAAATTGTTTACAGAGGCTTTGTAGTAGCAAGGAAAATGTTTGTCAAATAAGATTAAGTGAAAAAGACAATCAGAATACAGAATTTTATATTTAACTGATCGTAATCATATAAAAGAAAAGCAAAATTATGTATAAAAGGTCAGGATAGATACATAAGTAAGCATGACCAATATTTGTCTTTAGGTAGTAGAGTACTGAGTGATTTAACAAATACATTTCTTTTTATTTTTCTGAATATATCAAATTTAATCAAATGAGAGTAGCTCTTAAATAATGAAAAAAATAAGCATTAAAAAAATTCCCATCCCCATTTCCATACAGGTGAAAATGGAGCCTGCTTCAGTTGATGAAGGGCACACAAGTTCAGCCTCCCACATAGGACACTCTGGCAGCCAGCATTCCTTCCTAAGAGCATTGTTGTTCAGTCATTAAATTGTGTCCAACTCTTTGGTTGGACTGCAGCATGCCAGGCTTCCCTGTCCTTCACTATCTCCCTGAGTTTGCTCAAATTCGTGTCCATTGATGCTATCTAACCATTTCATCCTAAGCCACCCCGTTCTCCTTTTGTCTTCAATCTTTTCCAGAATCAGGGTCTTTTCCAATGAGTCAGCTCTTTGTATCAGGTGGACAAAGTATTGCGGTTTCAGCTTCAGCATCAGTCCTTCCAAAGAATACTCAGGGTTGATTTTCTTTAGGACTGACTGGTTGAGCTCCTTGCAGTCTAAGGGAATCTCAAGAGTCTTCTCTAGCATCACAGTTCGAAAGCATCAGTTCTCTGTGCTCAGCCTTCTTTATGGTCCAGCTCTCACATCCGTATATGACTACTGGAAAAACCAAAGCTTTGACAATATGGATTGTCAGCAAAGTGATGTCTCTCCATTTTAATATGCTGTGTAGGTTTGTCATAGCTTTTCTTCCAAGGAGCAAACGTCTTTTAATTTCCCAACTGCAGTCAATGCCTGCAGTGATTTTGGAGCCCAAGAAAATAAAATCTGTCACTGTTTCCACTTTCTCCCCTTCTGTTTGTCATGAAGTAGTGGGACAGGATGCCATGATATTAGTTTTTTGAATGCTGAATTTGAAGCCAACTTTTGCACTCTTCTTTTTCACCCTCATCAAGAGGCTCTTTAGTTCCCCTTCACTTTCTGCCATTAAGTGGTATCATCTAGGTATCTGAGGTTGTTGGTATTTCTCCTGGCAATCTTGATTCCAGCTTGTGATTCATCTAGCCCAGCATTTTGCATGATGTACTCTGCATATAAGTTAAATAAGCAGGGTGACAGTATACAGCCTTGATGTACTCCTTTTCCAGTTTTGAATTCGTCTGTTGCTCCATTTCTGATTCTAACTGTTGCTTCTTGACCCGCACACAAGTTTCTCAGTATTCCCATCTCTTTAAGAATTTTCCACAGTTTGTTGTGATCCACACAAAGGCTTTAGCATAACCAATGAAGCAGAAATAGAGGCTTTTCTGGAAATCCCTTGATTTTTCTATCATCCAGTGAGTGTTGGCAATTTGATCTCTGGTTCCTCTGCCTTTTCTAAATCCAGTTTGTACATCTGGAATTTCTTGGTTCACATACTGTTCAAACTTAGCTTGAAAGATTTGAGCAACTTTGTTAGCATGTAAAATGAGTGCAATTGTACGGTAGTTTGAACATTTGGCATTTTTCATTGACTTTCTTTGGGACTGGAATGAAAACCTTTTCCAGTCCTGTGGTCACTGCTGAGTTTTCCAGATTTGCCGGCATATTACTGGCAAAGATTACAGGCAGGAGGAGAAGGGGATGACAGAGGATGAGATGGTTGGATGGCATCACCGACTCAATGGACATGAGTTTGAGTAGGCTCCAAGAGTTGGTAATGTACAGGGAAGCCTGGCCCGCTGCAGTCCATGGGATCCGAAAAGAGACAGGACTGAGCGACTGAACTGAACAGAACTGGAAGTGGCTCCTTGTGAGGCTCTACCAGTAGGGGGAGCTAGAGGGAGATGGAGAAGGAAGAAGACGCTTGCTCCTTCTCTTGGTTTCCCCTTTCTGAGTACCTCTCCAGACCGGGCTGCTCCACCCTGGCAGTTGCATTCCTTCCTGAAGCAGTAGCTGAATCCAGTTCACAGTTTTCCCAGTGTTTACAGAACGAACCTCATGAAACCCCTTAGCAGCATGTATTCTGGCCAATCCTTCCTCCTCAGAGGTCTGGATCCTACTCCACCAGACCCTCTTCTAAGCTTCTAAATTTTAATAATCCAAACTTTCCCTTTGTTCCTCCAGCCCTAGGAATGGTTGTTTTTGCCTTCTGCAGTAGCTACCTCTGTAATGCCTGAAGGTGGTCTTTTTAAGTCTTTTGGTTATTTAAGGTTTTTTTTTTTAACCTTATTAACAGTTCTTCACATTAAATGATCTCTGTTCAGATAGATGGAGTGATTTCTGTGTCCTGACTGTACCTTGACCCATATGATACACATTTCCCAAAGATGAGAGTCACTTGGGTGACTGTCCGGACACTTAGGCTATGCATTTTGGAGGCTATGCATTTATCCATTTCCACTCATAGGTATTCAGCATTGTCTCAAATGGAAACTTCTCACTGGCTATTAAAATTGATCCAAGTCCCCCCACCAATGACCACACTTCTTGACGAGTTCTTTAATGAGTCATCTCCATTTCCTCCCTTTCTACCCATTTCTTGATTTACTTCAATTTGGTTTCTGGTCCCACCAATCTGCTTTGTTAAAGGCAGCAATTTGGACTTTTCTGATGGAACAGTGGATGGGAATCCCCCGCCAAGGCAGAGGACGTGTGTTTGATCCCTGGTCTGGGAAGATCCCACCTTCTGCAGAGCAACTAAAGCCCATATGCCACAACCACTGAAGCCCATGGACCTAGAGCCTGTGCTCCACAACAAGAGAAGCCACTGCAACGAGAAGCTTGCACACAACGCAGAGTGACCCCCACCCCACGCCACTCGCCGCAACTAAAGAAAGCCCAAGTGCAGCAACGAAGACAAAAAGAAAGAAATAATTTTAAAAAGTCACCGATTTGTGTTTTGTTTGGTGGACACCCTTTTTTCAGCCTTCATTTTATAGGATTAGTCAGCAGCACTTAAGACTTGTCCTATTCCTTTCCTTTCTTAAGCAGAGGCTGAGGAACATAGACTCTTGCCCCTGGTCCCTTTGTCACCTGGGAGGACACACTCCCCGAGTTTCCTTCCTCGCTTTCCAATTCCTGTTTTCATGGCAGAGTCCCCAGAATTTTATATGCTGACAGTGCAGAAAGCGCAGCCTTAAGCCCTTTCTTTATTCATTGCTACAGAAGTCGTCTTATCCACAATTGCTGCTGCAGGTGAAGTATTTGCGCACTTGCACTTTAGCTCAGGAGTGCCTTCTGCATCCCAAACCCATATGTAGCCCTGCTCCTTGACCTTTGCCCTTGAGTGTCTCACAGGTACTTCAAACTCAACAGGGATAAGAAAAAACTCATGTTCTTCCCCCATATCTGGTCATCTTCCAGGGTCCCCTGTTTTAGTCAAATGTACAATCTTCCATCTTGTGGAACAAACCAAAAACCCAGGGTTTTTTTTTTTTTTTTTTTTTAATGCTTCCCTCTGTCTCTAAATCCAATTATTTCCAAATGTGTCTCCTTTACTTTACAGCTGTCTCTTGCAAACATCTCTGCTGTTGCCTTCCTGCCATATTATTTATCTACTGCAACGGCCTCTTAATTGAGCTGCTTTTGTCTACCTTTCCCTCTCCCAGGGCCTTCTCCAGACTGCAGTTAGAGCAATCATCTAAAGAAGATCTGAGCATGTCACCTCTCAGCTTAAAGCATGTCAATGATTTCTGTTTACTCTTAGAAAAAAATGAAACCCTTCCCAAGACCGTCAAGGCCCTGGCCCATTGCCAACCTCAGCCGACACCCTTCTCTGCCTTATTCTTTGTTCCTGTTCGCCTCCTGTTCCCTCCTGTCTCAGGGCCCTTGTACCTGCTGGTCTTGTTATCTGAAATGTCCATTCATTCTTCTTAGCTCAACGCAGTGATCATTTCTGAGGGAAGCCTTCTCTGATTCCCTCTCTCATTGCCCCAGACTCAATAAGGGCCCCTTCACATAGCACTGTGAACCTGCCTCTCCCTGGAGGCATTTCCCCAGTTGCAGTCTTACATTTGGGCTTCCCCAGGTGGCCCAGTGGTAAAGAATCTGCCTGCCAATGCAGAAGGGGTAGCAGGAGCCATGGGTTCCATCCCGGGGTTGGAAAGAGCCCCTGGAGAAGGAAATGGCAACCCACTCAGTATTCTTGCCTGGAAAATCCCTTGGACAGAGGAGCCTGGTGGGCTACAGTCCATAGCGTTGCAAAAGAGTTGGGCACAACTTAGTGAGTATACAGTTTTACATTTATTCTGTAGCTGAATGACTCACATTGGTCTCTGCATAGGTTTCATGTTCCAGCTCAGGGACCATATCTGCCTTGCTATGCCCTCGAATTCTCAGGTCCAGAACTGGCTTTTCCACACCATAAATGAGCATTTGTTGAGTAAATGGATGAGTTTAAACAGAGGACTGATGACCTCAGGATGATACTCTCTCAGTACCTTTACACCATGGAAACTTTCCACATGTTTGAACGGTAAATGTTGCCTGAATATAAAGAGATACTGTTTCAAGCTGAAAGACCACAGATTAGACCACTACAACCTGAAAAGGAAAATCCATGATAAAAGTTAATATCTTTCTGACTTAAAACTGAAAGAAACTTTCCTTAAGCATTTTTTAAATTAGAAATATATTTTCAAACAGGAAAAAGGCAGATATATGTTTCATTTACTATTGAAGGCAGAAAAGTTAGATCTGTTATAGCAATGGAAGCAACACCTTTGATAAGAGACAAAACTTAGTAATTTACTGCCTGAATCCAGAAGGGACAACTAACTACCTAAGTGTTTGGAAAAGAATATCCTTTAACTAATACACTTTTATTTTGACATAAATTTAAATGTATAAAAAAGTTGAAACGTAACGTAGAGAGAGGTCCCATATACCCTACCTACAACTTCCCCCATTGGTAAGCATCTCATTTATAATCATGGTGCATTTGTCAATATAACCAACCTTTGCATCTTGCTTACTACTAACTAAACTCCAGAATTTATCTTGGATTTCATGAATTTTCCCACTCATATCCTTTTTCTAAGGTCTGTCTAGTCAAGGCTATGGTTTTTCCAGTAGTCATGTATGGGTGTGAGAGTTGAACTATAAAGAAAGCTGAGCGCCAAAGAATTGATGCTTTTGAACTGTGGTGTTGGAGAAGACTCTTGAGAGTCCCTTGGACTGCAAGGAGATCCAACCAGTCCATCCTAAAGGAGATCAGTCCTGAATATTCATTGGAAGGACTGATGCTAACGCTGAAGCTCCAATACTTTGGCCACCTCATATGAAGAGTTGACTCACTGGAAAGACCCTGATGCTGGGAGGGATTGGGGGCAGGAGAAAGGGATGACAGAGGATGAGATAGCTCATCTATCTCCCTTTCTCTTTCTCCCAGAAGTGTTTCTATGCAGTTAACTTGGGCTTCTTCACAGCATGGTAGTCTCCAAAGGATCGGTCTTAGAAGGCAGCTGAATTTCCTCAGAATGACCATTGCAAGAGATGGGCTGGAGACTGAAACAATGTCACTTCTTGTTTTGGTCAAAACAGTCGCAAAGTACAGCTAGACTTAAGGGAAGGGGAAACAGAGCCCAGATGGTGGTGGTGGAGGGGTGTCATAAAATGTCACCGCTTAAATTCATCATAATCAGATACATAATCATAAAATTAGAATTACTCTCTTTCAATTCTTTGGAATAGTTTCAGTTCAGTTCTGTCTCTCAGTCGTGTTTGACTCTTTGGGACCCCATGGACTATAACACGCCAGGCTTCCCTGTCCATCACCAACTCCCAGAGCTTGCTCAAACTCATGTCCATCGAGTCAGTGTTGCCATCCAACCATCCCATCCTCTGTCATCCCCTTCTTCTCCCATCTTCAATCTTTCCCAGCATCAGGGTCTTTTCCAATGAATCAGTTCTTCACATCAGGTGGCCAAAGTGTTGGAGTTTCAGCTTCAGCATCAGTCCTTCCAATGAATATTCAGCAAGGAGATCCAATAAGTCCATTCTAAAGGAGATCAGTCCTGGGTGTTCTTTGGAAGGAATGATTCTAAAGCTGAAATTCCAATACTTTGGCCACCTCATGCGAAGAGTTGACTCATTGGAAAAGACTCTGATTCTGGGAGGGATTGAGGGCAGGAGGAGAAGGGGACAACAGAGGATGAGATGGCTGGATGGCATCACCGACTCGATGGACGTGAGTTTGAATGATCTCCAGGAGTTGGTGATGGACAGGGAGGCCTGGCATTCTGTGATTCATAGGGTCACAAAGAGTTGGACACGACTGAGCAACTGAACCGAACTGATTTCCTTTAGGATGGATTGGTTGGATCTCCTTGCAGTCCTAGGGACTCTCAAGAGTCTTCTCCAACACCACAGTTCAAAAGCATCAATTTGTTAGCCCTCAGCTTTCTTTATGGTCCAACTCTCACCTCCATACATGACTACTGGAAAAACCATAGCTTTAACTAGACGGACCTTTTTTGGCCAAGCAATGTCTCTGCTTTTAATATTCTGTCTAGGTTGGTCATGGCTTTTCTTCCAAGGAGCAAGCATCTTAAATAGACATTTCTCCAAAGAAGACATACAGATGGCTAACAAACACATGAAAAGATGCTCAACATCACTCATTATCAGAGAAATGCAAATCAAAACCACTATGAGATACCATTTCACGCCAATCAGAATGGCTGCTATCCAAAAGTCCACAAGCAATAAATGCTGGAGAGGGTGCGGAGAGAAGGGAACCCTCTTGCACTGTTGGTGGGAATGCAAACTGGTACAGCCACTATGGAGAACAGTATGGAGATTCCTCAAAAAACTGGGAATAGAACTGCCTTATGATCCAGCAATCCCACTGCTGGGCATATACACTGAGAAAACCAGAATTGAAAGAGACACGTGTACCCCAATGTTCATAGCAGCACTGTTTGCAATAGCCAGAACGTGGAAGCAACCTAGATGTCCATCCACAGATGAATGGATAAGCAAGCTCTGGTACATATACACAATGGAGTATTACTCAGCCATTACAAAGAATACATTTGAATCAGTTCTAAGGAGGTGGATGGAACTGGAGCCTATTATACAGAGTGAAGTAAGCCAGAAACAAAAACACAAATACAGTATACTAACGCATATATATGGAATTTAGAAAGATGGTAAAAATAACCCTATTTACGAGACAGCAAAAGAGACACTGATGTATAGACCAGACTTTTGGACTCTGGGACCGGGAGAGGGTGGGATGATTGGGGAGAATAACATTGAAATATGTATAATATTATATCTGAAATGTATTAATTGTTCAAACTAAATACTGTCATGTTATAATTTGTTCATATTAGATGTTTGTAATGTTTCTGATAATCAATAAAAGAGATTCTTGATAAAAAAAAAAATTTCATGGCTGCAGTCATCATCTGCAGTGATTTTGGAGCCCCCCAAAATAGTCAGCCACTGTTTCCCCATCTATTTGCCATGAAGTGATGGGACTGGATGCCATGATCGTAGTTTTCTGAATGTTGAGCTTTAAGCCAACTTTTTCACTCTCCTCTTTCACTTTTATCAAGAGGCACTTCAGTTCTTCTTTGCTTTCTGCCATAAGGGTGGAGTCATCTGCATATCTGAGGTTATTGATATTTCTCCCAGCAATCTTGACTCCAGCTTGTGCTTCATCCAGCCTGGCATTTTGCATGATATATTTACTCTGCTTATAAGTTAAATAAGCAGGGTGACAATATACAGCCTTGACATACTCCTTTCCTGATTTGGAACCAGTCTGTTGTTCCATGTCCAGTTCTAACTGTTGCTTCTTGACCTACATACAGATTTCTCAGGAGGCAGGTCAGGTGGTCTGGTATTCCCATCTCTTTAAGAATTTTCCATAGTTTGTTTTGATCGACAAAGTCAAAGGCTTTGACATAGTCAATAAAGCAGAAGTAGATGTTTTTCTGGAACTCTTGTGCTTTTTTGATAATCCAATGGATGTTGTCAATTTGATCTCTGGTTCCTCTGCCTTTTCTAAATCCAGCTTGAACATCTGAAAATTCACAGTTCATGTACTGTTGAAGCCTGGCTTGGAGAATTTTGAGCATTGCTTTGCTAGCCTGTGAGATGAGTGCAGTTGTGCAGTAGTTTGAACATTCTTTGGCATTGCCTTTCTTTGAGACTGGAATGAAAACTGACCTTTTCTAGTCCAGTCCATTAAAATGATAAGTATACATTAAATAACTCAGAAATGTTGATGGTGATCATGGCAGGACATTAAGATAGAGGGTAAATAGAACAGAAAGGGTGGCAATATTCTGTTTCTTATGAACCCTGATGGTTAAAACATAGTGACTCCCAGGAGAGTAGTGGACAGTTGAAGAAGCACGGAAATGGTATGTTATCATTAATACTTCAATTTTCACTGTTTTTATGATTTCCTTTTTCATGGTTATCTTTACTTTTTTAAGTTGTTGGGTTTTTACTGATTCCCTGGTAGCTCAGATGGTAAAGAATCTGCCTGCAATGCAAGAGACCAGTGTTCAATCCCTGGCTCAGGAAGATCTCCTGGAGAAGGGAATGGCTAACTACTCCAGTATTCGTGTCTGGAGAATCCCATGGACAAAGGAACCTGGTGGGCTACTGTCCATGGGGTCACAAAGAGTCGAACACAACTGAGCAACTTGCACTTTTGTCTTTTAGCATTTTATCCCTGTAAATGTCATTATTCTGTCCTACAGCTTCATATGCCCTTCTCTGAATTTTTTTTAAAAATTAAACCTTTTATTTTGAAAAGATTGTAGATTCAAATAGAATTGCAAGATATAACACAGATCTCTGTACCATTGACCTAGTTTCTTCTGATGACAACACCTTGTAAAACTGTAGTGCAATAACAGGAAACAAAGAAATAGAGGAAAACAAGAGAATAGGAAAGACTAGGGATCTCTTAAAGAAAATCAGAGATACCAAAGGAACATTTCATGCAAAGATGGGCTCGATAAAGGACAGAAATGGTATGGACCTAACAGAAGCAGAAGATATTAAGAAGAGGTGGCAAGAATACACAGAAGAACTGTACAAAAAAGATCTTCACGACCCAGATAATCATGATGGTGTGATCACTGACCTAGAGCCAGACATCCTGGAATGTGAAGTCAAGTGGGCCTTAGAAAGCATCACTACGAACAAAGCTAATGGAGGTGATGGAATTCCAGTTGAGCTATTCCAAATCCTGAAAGATGATGCTGTGAAAGTGCTGCACTCAATATGCCAGTAAATTTGGAAAACTCAGCAGTGGCCACAGGACTAGAAAAGGTCAGTTTTCATCCCAATCCCAAAGAAAGGCAATGCCAAATAATGCTCCAACTACCGCACAATTGCACTCATCTCACACACTAGTAAAGTAATGCTCAAAATTCTCCAAGCCAGGCTTCAGCAATACGTGAACCGTGAACTTCCTGATGTTCAAGTTGGTTTTAGAAAAGGCAGAGAAAGCAGAGATCAAATTGCCAACATCCTCTGGATCATCGAAAAAGCAAGAGAGTTCCAGAAAAACATCTATTTCTGCTTTATTGACTATGCCAAAGCCTTTGACTGTGTGGATCCCAATAAACTGTGGAAAATTCTGAAAGAGATGAGAATACCAGACCACCTGATCTGCCTCTTGAGAAATCTGTATGCAGGTCAGGAAGCAACAGTTAGAACTGGACATGGAACAACAGACTGGTTCCAAATAGGAAAAGGAGTACGTCAAGGCTGTATATTGTCACCCTGTTTATTTAACTTCTATGCAGAGTACATCATGAGAAACGCTGGACTGGAAGAAACACAAGTTGGAATCAAGATTGCTGGGAGAAATATCAATAACCTCAGATATGCAGATGGCACCACCCTTAATGGCAGAAAGTGAAGAGGAGCTAAAAAGCCTCTTGATGAAAGTAAAAGTGGAGAGTGAAAAGATTGGCTTAAAGCTCAACATTCAGAAAACAAAGATCATGGCATCTGGTCCCATCACTTCATGGGACATAGATGGGGAAATAGTGGAAACAGTGTCAGACTTTATTTTTGGGGGCTCCAAAATCACTGCAGGTGGTGACTGCAGCCATGAAATTAAAAGACACTTACTCCTTGGAAGGAAAGTTATGACCAACCTAGATAGCATATTCAAAAGCAGAGACATCACTTTGCCAACAAAGGTTCACCTAGTCAAGGCTATGGTCTTTCCTGTGGTCATGTATGGATGTGAGAGCTGGACTGTGAAGAAGGCTGAGCGCTGAAGAATTGATGCTTTTGAACTGTGGTGTTGGAGAAGACTCTTGAGAGTCCCTTGGACTGCAAGGAGATCCAACCAGTCCATTCTGAAGGAGATCAGCCCTGGGATTTCTTTGGAAGGAATGATGCTAAAGCTGAAACTCCAGTATTTTGGCCACCTCATGCGAAGAGTTGACTCATTGGAGAAGACTCTGATGCTGAGAGGGATTGGGGGCAGGAGGAGAAGGGGACAACAGAGGATGAGATGGCTGGATGGCATCACTGACTCGATGGATGTGAGTCTGAGTGACCTCCAGGAGTTGGTGATGGACAGGGAGGCCTGGCGTGCTGCGGTTCATGGGGTCGCAAAGAGTCGGACAGGACTGAGCGACTGATCTGATCTGACATTGGTAAGATCCAGATGCAGAACTTCCATCTCCATAAGGATCCTTCAAAGGTGCCCTTTATAGCCATTTCTTCCCAACCCAAACCCTCTTTAACCCATGGCAAGCACTAATCTGTTCTCCATTTCTATAATTTTGTCATTCAAGAATGAAATATAAAGGGAAAGATGTATGTGTGTAACCTTTGGGGACTGGCTTTTTTCAATCCCTGTAATTCTCTAGAGATTCATTCAAATAGTGGTGTGTATTGAGAATGCATTCATTTTCATTTCTGAGTAATATTCCATGGTATGGGTGGACTGTAATTGAATCATTCACCTGTTTAGGAATATCTGGGCTATTTCCAGATTTTGGCTTTTCCAAAAAAAGGTGCTATCCATATACACTTACAGGTTTTGTGTGAACATAAGTTTTCATTTCTCTAGGATAAATTCCCAGGAGTCCAGTTGCTGGGTGGTATGACAATGGCACATTTGGTTTTTTAAGAAACTGCCAAACAATTTTTTTCAGGGGACAATACCATTTTCCATTCTCATCAGCAGTATACGGGTGATCCAGTTTCTCTACATCATCTTCAGCATTTGAGTTGTTGTTGTTTTAATTTTAGCCATCCTGATAGGTGCATAGCGATGGGGCATGCTTCTAGTTTGCATTTCTGTGATGGTTAATGATGTCGAATATCTTTTCATCTACTTATTTGCCATCTGTGTAGTCTCTTCAGTGAAATGTCAGTTCATATCTTTTGCCCCTTTTCTAATGGGGTTGTTTGCTTTCTCACCATTGAGTTTTGAGAGTACTCTGTACATTCTAGACACCAGTACTTTGTCTAGCATGTGGTTTGCAGGTATTTTCTCCTACTCTGAAGCTTGCCTCTTCATCCTCTTAACCGTCTTTTACAGAACAAAAGTTTTTTAAAAAAATGTATGAAGTGAATTTATCAAATTTTCTTTTGGTGGTGTGAAATTTTGGTGTCAAATCGAATTCTTTTCCTGTTTCTAGATTCTAAAGATTTTCCCTAAAACTTTCAGTATTTTCTTTTACATTTAACTTAGTGATCTGTTTTGAGTTAATCTTTGAATAAAGTATAAGACTCAGGTCAGGATTAATTCCCTTCTTACATCCATTTGCTCCAACACCATTTGTTTTAAAGACTATCTTTCACCAATCAAACTGTTTTTTGAACCTTTGGAAGATCAGTTGGGCATATCTGTGTGAGTCTATTCCTGGACTATATTCTGTTTCATTGATCTATGAGTGTATTCTTCTGTCAGTGCTGCACAGCCTTGGTTACTGTAGCTATGCTATAAATATTGAAATCAGGTAAACTGATTCTTCTCTTTTTTTTTTTTTTAAACTTTTTTTTGGCCATGACATATGGCATCCAGGATCTTAGTTCCCCAACCAGGGATTGAACCTCTGTTCCCTTCAGTGGAAGCACAGAGTCTTAACCCCTGAACTGCCAAGGAAGTCCCTTATTTTTTATTTTTAAAAGCTTGCCTTAGTTATTGAAGTCCCTTTGCCTTTCTGCACACATTTGGAATAATCTCGCTGATTTCTACACAAATCTTGCTGAGATTTTAATACAAATTATATTAAACTTATCTATATGTTTGAGTAGAATTGGTATCTTTGCTACTGAGTCTTTTAATTCATGATGAAGTATTCATTTATCTATTTAGATCTTTGATTTCCTTCATCAATATTTTATAACTTCAGCAAACAAGTCCTATTTTGTTAGATTTATATTTAAGAATGTTATTTTTTGAAATGGTAATAAAAAGAAGTGGCATTATATTTAAATTTTCATGTTATGTTCATGGCTATTATATACAAATATCCTTGATTTTTTGCATATTTATCTTGTATCCTGTGACCTTGCTAAACTTGCTTATTCTGAGTTTTGAGTGTAGATTTCTTAGAATTTTCTATGTAAACAATCGTGCCATCTGTAAGTAGGGGCAGTTTTATTTCTTCCCTATCTGCATTCCTTTTGTTTTCTTTTCTTGTCTCATTACACTGGTTAGAAAGACCAGCACTATGACGAATAAGAGCAGTGAGTGCTTTATTCCTGATGTTAAGGGGAAAGTAGTCTTTTGCATTAATTGTAATGTCAGTCGTAGGTTTTTGGTAGATGCTCTGTTCTTTTTCTGAGAGGTTTTTTGTTTGTTTGCTTTTATTAATATCATGAATGGGTTGAAGTTTGTTAAAGTTTTTTCTGCGTATGTTGACATGATCATACGACTTTTTGTTTTTTAGCCTGTCATTATGGTGGATTACAGGGATTGATTTGCACATACTCAGCCGGCCTTGCATTTCTAAGATAAGCTACATTTGGTCATCATGTGTAATTCTTATATTGCTGAATTCTACTTGCCAATATTTTGTTAACAAGCTTTGTATCTCTACTCAGGAGGAGTAATGGTCTATAGTTCTCTTTTTCCTACTGTCTTTGCCTAGTTTTAGTACTGAGAGCATACTAACTTTATAAAATTTATTGGAAAATATTCCCTCCTCTTCTTTTATTTGAAAGAGATTGTGTAGAATCAATGTTAGTTCTCAAACTCTCGTTAAAATTCTTCAGTAAAACATCTAGGTCTGGAGATTTCTTTGGGTGGGTGGTTAAAATTATAAATGCAATTTTCTTAATAGTTATAGGGCTGTTCAAATGATCTATTTTGTATTGTTGAGTTGTGGTAGTTTGATTTTTTGAAAGTATTTACAATTGGTTTATTTCATCTAAATTGTTAAATGTATGCATGTAGAATTTGAAGTATTTCCTTATTATCCCTCTGATATTTTCAGGATCTGTGGCAATATTTCATGTATCATTTCTGATACTGGTCATTTGTGTTCCTCTTTTTCAGTCTTGATAGAAGCTTGACAATTTTATTTCTTTTCGAAGAACCAGTTCTTTGTTTCATTGACTTTCTCTTTTTATATTGGTTTTTATTTCATTTATTGCTTCTCTTATCTTTAAATTTTGCTTCCTTTGTTTTTTTTATTTTGCTCTTCTTCTAGGTCCTTGAGGTAGATGCTTAGATTATTGATTGTATCTATGGTTTCCATCCTTTTATCACCAGTTTGTTTTTCTTATTATATACAAAATGAATTTCTTGTAGACAGAACAAACTTAGGCCATGTTTGTTTTTTTTAAATACACTCTTCTAACCTCTGAATTGGTATATTTAGACCATTTACATTTAAAATTATTATTGATACTTTGGGTCTTAAGTCTGCCATCTCTTTCCTGCTTGTTCTCTGTTTTTAATTTTTCTGTTTTTTTCCTCAAATTCCTGTGTTTCACTTAAACATTTCTTAAAATTCAAATTTGATATATCTATGACAGTTTGAATGTATCTCTTTCTAGAGCTTTTTGAATGGTTGCTTCAGATATTATATTGTATATACATAATTTATCAGTTTACCAGTATCATCTTTTTACTGATTTGAGAAAAATGTAAAAAGCTTATCTTCCTTCATGTCAGTTTATCCTTCTTCGTATAATAGTTCAGTTCAGTTCAGTTCAGTCACTCAGTTGTGTCCGACTCTTTGAAGCCCCATGAACCGCAGCATGCCAGGCCTCCTGGTCCATCACCAGCTCCCGGAGTCTACCCAAACCCATGTCCATCGAGTCTCTGATGCCATCCAACCATCTTATCCTCTGTCATCCCCTTCTCTTACCCCCAATCTTGCCCAACATCAGGGTCTTTTCAAATGAGTCAGCTGTACGCATCAGGTGGCCAAAGGATTGGAGTTTCAGCTTCAGCATCAGTCCTTCCAGTGAACACCCAGGACTGATCTCATTTAGGATGAACTGGTTAGATCTCCTCACAGTCCAAGGGACTCTCAAGAGTTTTCTCAAAAGCATCAATTCTTTGGCACTCAGCTTTCTTTATAGTCCAACTCTCACATCCATACATGACTACTGGAAAAACCATAGCCTTGACTAGATGGACCTTTGTTGGCAAAGTAATATCTCTGCTTTTTAATGTGCTGTCTAGTTTGGTCATAACTTTCCTACCAAGGAGTAAGCGTCTTTTAATTTCATGGCTGCAATCACCATCTGCAGTGATTTTGGAGCCCCCCAAAATAAATTCAGCCCTGTTTCCATTGTTTCCGCATCTATTTGCCATGAAGTGATGGGACCGGATGCCATGATCTTAGTTTCTGAATGCTGAGCTTTAAGCCAACTTTTTCACTCTCCTCTTTCACTTTCATCAAGAGGCTCTTTAGTTCTTCTTCACCTTCTGCCATAAGGGTGGTGTCATCTGCATATCTGAGGTTATTGATATGTATATAATATCTTTCCTCATGTAATAAGATTGTGTTAAATGTTTCCTTTAATACAGAAATCTGTCAGACTGTTATAATTTTTGCTTCAAGCATCAACCGTAATTTAAAAGACTCAAGAGGAGAAAGAAAGTCTATTATATTGACCTGTAATTTTGCTTACTACATTCTTTCCTTCTTCCTGGTGTTCTGATATTGTTTCTTTTATCATCTCATTTTTATTTAGAGAACTTTCATTAGCCATTCTCTTAGATCTGCTGGGAAGAATTCTCTTAGGTTTTCTTCATTTTTTCTGAAAATGTGTTGATTTCTTCTTAATTCCTGAAGGATATCTCTCTTAAGTATAGGATTACAGGATGTCAGCTCTTTTCTTTCAGTATTTGAACAATGTTATATACCACTGCCTCTGGCCTCCATGATTTCTGATAAAAAATTCACTGTCATTAGAATTGCTTTCCTCCTATAGATAAGGTGTTGTTTCTCAGTGATTTCAAGATTTTTTCCTTTGTCTTTGGTTTTCAGAAGTTTGACTATGATGTATCTTGGCGTGGCTTTCTCTGGGCTTATTCTGTTTGGAGCACATTCAGTTTCTTAAATCTAAAAATGTATGTGTTTTACCAAATTTGGGATGTTTTCAGTCATTATCTCTTCCAGTACTTATTCAACCTCACTCTCTTATTTTCCTGTCCTTCTGGGATTCCAAGGGCACAAATATTCAATCTTTTATTAAAGTCTCATAGGCACCTGAGGCTCTGATCACTTATTTCCAGTCTAATTTTCTCTATTGTTCAGATTAGATAACTTATTGTTCTACTTCAAATTCAATGATTCTTGCCTCTGTTCCCTTCATTCTGTTGTTGAGCCTATTTATTGAATTTTTAAAGTTACTATACTTTTCAGTTATGAAACTTCCATTATTTTTTCATTATATCATCTATGGTTTTGCTGCGATTCTGTCTTTTTTAATTTGTTTCAAGTTCATAATCGCTGATCAAAGCATTTTTATGATGGTTGTTTAAAAATCTTAGTCAGATAATTCTAATATCTCTGTTATCTCAGTGTTGCTTGCTTCAGTCATGTCCAACTCTCTGTGACCCTATGGACCATAGTCTGCTAAACTCTTCTATTCATAGGATTCTCCAGGCAAGACTACTGGAGTGGGTTATCTCAATGTTAGCATCTCTTAATTGTCTTTTTCATTCAGCGTGATATTATTCTGGTTTGTGGTATGATGAATAATTTTGATTGAAATCTGAATATTTTTAGTACAATGTTATAAGACACTAGATCTTAATTTAGTCTTTTGTTTCAGTTGGTGTCTCTTGATATCACTCCAGCAGGAAAAGGGGGAGGGAGAGAGGCACCACCTCATCACGGCTAGGTTTATTCTTGACCTTTGTTGAGGCCTATTCAAAAGGGAGGGGTGCTTCATGTTAGTGCTGGGAGGGTGTAGAGTTTCTGGGTCCGCATGAGGCCTCCAGTGACAGCCTGGAGTGGAGTGGCCTCTGGATGTTGAAAAGTTATGAAATTCTGACTCTTCAAGTCCACCATTTCTGATACCACCAGTGAATCAGGGTAGTGGGGGCACCTCATTACTGTGAGGTGGGAGTTAAGTTTAAACTTACTGATACTGCAGGGGCATGGGTGTTTGAGCTCTTTACTTCCTGTAAAGAATGGAAGTCTCAGCTACAGGACCGTCTCTGACATCCTTCCAGTGAGGATGGGGGTGGGATTCGGACGTCTCCTTACAGCCTGGTGGAGACTTCTCTGATAGCTCAGTTGGTAAAGAATTTGCCTGCAAGGCAGGAGACCTGGGTTCAATCCCTGGGTTGGGAAGATCCCTGGAGAAGGGAAAGGCTACCCACTGCAGTATTCTGGCCTGGAGAATTCCATGGACTATATAGTCCATGGGGTTGCAAAGAGTCAGACATGGCTGAGCAACTTTCACTTACAGCCTGGTGAGAGCTGAGGTCTAAAATCCCACTTGGTCTTAACTGTCATGGGGTGGGACCGGGGCCACAGTGTCCTCTGTGATGTGCTGTTGCAGCCAAGAAGTTGTTTTCTAAACGTTTACTTTCTTGTGAGGCTGTCCTTTCCTTATCCTGTGGTGCAAGAGAGCAGGCTTTTTGTTGAGGCTTTTTTGTTTGCATCTGTAGGTATTCACAGATTACCTGCTTTACCAGCACCCAGTCCGGAATGTCTAGATAATTCCTCACTGTGCTGTTTTTCAAGTCCTGGGATCCCTAGCCCGTCTACCTTCTTTCCTCTGCCTTTCAGAGTCTTCTCATGCTTGTCTTATATATTATGTCCAAGATTTTTAGTTGTATTTGGAGGGAAGGATAGAGAAAAGTACATTGACATTATCTTCCCAGAAGGTGAATTTCTGTTATCTTTATTTTTAAAGAATACAGAGGATTTTGTTTAAAAATAATAATTTTAGTTTGCACTTAGTAGGAAAACAAAGACAGCCAATATGAGACAAACTTAGGTGTAAAACTTGGAAATAACTGCTCAACATGGTCTTTTAAAGAAACCTATTAGAATAAAAAGAATGCGCCCTTATACTTTGAGTTCTTTATACTTTCTTATCTTTGATCTTGTTGGATCCTACTGGGAACCCTGTGAAGGAAGTAAGGCAAATATTATCATTCCAGTTTTACAGAAGGGGAAATGGGACCATAAAAATCAGAGCGAAACATAGGACCTATTAAAAATTTATATTGAACCATTGGCATATTTGTTTCCCTACTTTAAAATAAATAATCCTTTTATAGAACATCATAAAACTAATCTTTCCTGAAGGCTTTCTTCCCTTTCATCAAAAAAGAGAGTATTTTACCTACTCTCATGCTTCCAGGTTCCAACCATGAGAAGATTTGTTTGGAATCAATGATAGGATGGGAATTTACTACCGTGGCACCCCCCTCAGAAATTCCCCACTGTATCGTCTCCCACTCATGAATCATCTTTTGAAAGTCTTGAGTTAAATGCTGAATCCTCATCTGGACCCAAGCTGGAGATATGGCATCCTCTTTGAATTTCAGATTCCTTCTGTGCAATGGAGACTAAACTCTGCCGTGTTTCCCCTACCTGCTGCTGTGCGGGGAGCAGGCTAAAACATGGGAACTGTTCTGAAGAATGTGTGATGCTGAAATGAGATGGTGTCCATTCTGAGCCTGAATTACAGGCAAAGCACACTCTAGCTGAGTTTTTCTTGGACACCAAAGATTTCCACATGCCACAAAAATTCCTCAAGTGTGATTTTTCACTGTCTGCCTCCATAGTTCTGCAAAAGGCAGGGAGCACTGAGAAAGTGGTCGTAGGGCTTCCTTTTGGAAATACAGCCTGAAGAATTTCTCTGTTTAGTTCGGTTGCTATGTGCAGTTTAAAAAGATTAAAATGCAGACTCTACGGAAGAAGAGAGGGGAAATAAAGCAATACCTTGGAACATGAGGAATCTTTTAAAAATCATGATAAGAGAGGAAGCGTTTGAGAGTCAGGAATTGAGACCTGGCAGAGTGAGCTGCTGAATTTATTTGTTGTTGTGTTAGTCTCTAGTCGTGTCCAGCTCTTTGTGATCCCATGGACTGTAGCCTGCCAGGCTCTTCTGTCCATGGGATTCTTCAGGCAAGAATACTGGAGAGGGTTGCCGTTTCCTTCTCCAGGGGATCTTCCTGACCCAGGGGTTGAACTCGGGTCCCCTGCATTGGCAGGTGGATTCTTTACCACCTGAGCCAACAGGGAAGCCCGAGTTTATCTAGGTATTCAATAATGACTCACCAACACAAGGCACTGTGACACGGAGGAACCATTTTCCCAATTAGGCCAGGGTCTGGCTCTTTCGTTTATTGTCAACTCTTATCCATCGCCGGTTCCTCCTATCCGAGGCAATTGCTGGCAGCAAGAAGATTCAGCCTCTGTCCTCAGGGAGCTTCCAGCTCAGCTGAAGAAGCCAGACATAGAGACAAGAAGATGAGGAGCTGCAAGCGAATGGCACAGATGTGTCCTTGGTTCTGTTATTTTTGGACTGGGCTGGCCCTAGGAAGTAGGCCTGGGAGATAGCAGGGGGAAGAGGTTTCAGCCAGAGAAGAGAAGGGAGGAGAAGCACTCGAATGGGTCTCTGCCGTTACTTCAGGGGCAATGGATGAACATGCCTCTAGGATCTCTGCCAAGGAGATAGTTTATAGAGGAACATAGTGGAAAGAGGGGCCCCAGAGACAGGACAGGTGAGACTGGGACTTTCTTTGGCAAGGAAGGAACGCTCTTAAGGGTCAATGGGGAAATGAGAGACACACAGAAGGAAATGCATCAGGAAGACGAATCCAGCAGTGGAGTACCAGATGGGTTGCAGAGGAGAGACCTGCATGAAGTGGTGACAGGTCATTTGTATAGAAAGAAATGTTCACTTTTTGGTTAAACAACAAACCTCCGCAAGGGAATAATTAATTTGCATCCTCTTGATATGTTTACAATTAATATGGTCAAATAAATGTCCAAAAATTCAAATTCAGCCAAGTTCAAGCTCTGTCAACCCTGGGGATTCCCTAATATAATCATGAAGCTATTATTCAACTGTCTCTGAACATCTTCTGAGTCCCTGCACTGAATTAACACTCCTACATCTCATTTGGGATGCAGAACTGAAACTATCATATCTTTACTCACAGAAGAAATATCTCACAATTTCGACTACTACGTCTTTTCAAAATTATAAAATCTGCTTCACGTTTTTTATTGAAGTATAGCTGATTTACAACACTGTGTTAGTTTCCGATATACAGCAAGGTGATTCAGTTATGCATACATATATATCTGTTCTTTGTCAGATTATTTTCCTTTATAGGTTATTACAAAACATTGACTGTAGTTTCTTGTGCTATACAGTTCAGTTCAGTTCAGTTCAGTCACTCAGTCGTGTCCAACTCTGAGACCCCATGAACCACAGCACACCAGGCCTCCCTGTCATTACCAACTCCCGGAGTTCAATCAAACTCATGTCCATCGAGTCAGTGAAGCCATCTAGCCATCTCACCGTCTGTCATCCCCTTCTCCTCCTGCCCCCAATCCCTCCCAGCATCAGGGTCTTTTCCAATGAGTCAACTCTTTGCATGAGGTGGCCAAAGTATTGGCGCTTCAGCTTTAGCATCAGTCCTTCCAATGAACACCCAGGACTGATCTCCTTTAGGATCGACTGGTTAGACCTCCTTGTAGTCCAGGGGACTCTCAAGAGACTTCAACACCACAGTTCAAAAGCATCAATTCTTCAGCACTCAGCTTTCTTCACAGTCCAACTCTCATATCCATACATGACCACTGGAAAAACCACAGCTTGACTAGATGGACCTTTGTTGGCAAAGTAATATCTCTGCTTTTGAATATGCTATCTAGTTTGGTCATAACTTTCCTTCCAAGGAGTAAACGCCTTTTAATTTCATGGCTGCAATTACCATCTGCAGTGATTTTGGAGCCCCCCAAAATAAAGTCTAACACTGTTTCCATTGTTTCTCCATCTATTTGCCATGAAGTGATGGGACCGGATGCCATGATCTTAGTTTTCTGAATGTTAGGCTTTTAGCCAACTTTTTCACTCTCCACTTTTACTTTCATCAAGAGGCTTTTTAGTTCCTCTTCACTTTCTGCCATAAGGGTGGTGTCATCTGCATATCTGAGGTTATTGCTATGTCTCCCGGAAATCTTGATTATAGCTTGTCCTTTTAAGTTATCTATTTTATATATTTTCTGTTGTGCTTAAGTGATGTGATGTTTGTATTTCTTCCTCTGACTTACCTCACTTAGTATGATATTCTCTAGGTCCATCCATGTTGCTGCAAATCACATTATTTCATTTTTTTTTCTGTTGGAGTAATATTCCCTTGTGTTTGGTACATCAGCTGCTTATCCTTCAAGGGGAAAAATTAAGTAATCCAAATGGCTAAAAAGAAGCCCACTGCCAAGTATACATAACAGTAGAAAGAGGTGGGTTGGGCTTGTCTCAGCATTGAGATGCAGTAATGCCCTTCAAGACCAGATACTACAAACCTTTCACTTTAGAGGTGAGGGTGTGAAGAGCAGAGGGGTTTGGGGCCTGCCACCTGTCCAGTTGGTGGTCAGATGGGACCATGCTGCTTTCACCCCATAACTCATCTTCTGATGTTCACTGGGATGTCTGCTCATATCCCTGGCTGCCCTGGCCCTTGCTGGGCCTATTAGACAATAGGTATGAGCATCGCTTCCTTGCTCTGGGATCTGAGTGGACAGTCTCTCTCAGAGTGAAGTCCCATGAAGACTCTGTTTCCAAATTCTATCACAAGTTTCTTTGACTTTTCTGGTTCTCAGTTGCTTCTTCTTTAAAATAGACTAATACCTGTTCTGTGCATGTTACAAAGCTCTGATTAGGATCAGGGAGATGGTGCATGTGAACTTTCTTAGAAAATAGTAACTCATGATGCAATTATTTCTATATTAGCTGATTTATCCTCCAGTCAACTGTGGATTGGTTTGATATAAGTCATCAGGGAATAGTTTTTTAAAGCCCTTGATTTAGTGCTGTTATTCACACCAAAAACTCTGGTCAGACTTATATTAGCCTGTAGGGTGTGCGAAGAATATAATTATTCTAAATATCTTTTGTCTCACATCCGTAAGGTTTTTTTCCCCAGGACAGAGAGGAATGTCTTCCTTTCTGGCTCCCAGAATTCAATTCAACAAAGTTTACTGAAACAACGTGCTATAGGAAGAATCATGCTAAGTGCTGAAGAGATAAGTGAAAAGAGTTCAGCTGCCCAGAGAAAACTCATGACCTGGAAAGGGGAAAAGAGCTCTTAGTATCCCAAGTTGAGAACCAGACATGAATTAACTGCCAATCTCAGTTGATACATACACGAGAGCGTTTGCCCTTCTGAGAAGCAACCGACTGACAAATCAGCTTGATTTTGAGCGTGTTGATGCCTGTAACTTTCAGGCTGGGCCTTTTTGAAATCACTGTTTGCCTCCCTCCCTATCAGCAGTTGCTCTGGCCGTGTTTGGCACCTAGTTTTGACTCATCTGAAGGATCACCATCCATCCATTTGCCATGTCCCACCCCACGCTCATCTAGAGTGATTTCCACATAAACTCACATGGTTCCCATTTTAGACCTTTCCAAGTGGAGCGTAAGATTTCTTTATTCATTTTCTCTTAGTGCTTTTGTAGAAATTTAATTTTATTTCTTACACATTTTAATCCAATTTCTTTGAAAAAATATTAAGGCACTTAACCATGATCCTATGAGATAACAAAGTTATGTGTGTTAGCTTGCCAAGGTTGCCATGAAAAAACACCTCATACACAGAAATTTATTCTCTCAGAGCTATGGAGGCTGGAAATCAGAGATCAAGATGTTGGCAGAGCTACAGTCATCTGAAGGCTCCTTCCTTGCCTCCTCTTAGCTTCTGCTGGCTCCTGGCAATCCTTGGCAACTTTTTTGGGATTGCAACTTCATCCCTGTAATCTTGCCTCCATCGTCACATGGCATTTTCTTGTGTCTCTCTCAATGTCTTCTTTTCTTATAAAGACACCAGTCATTGGATTCAGGGCCCACCCTGTTCTAGTATGACCTCATTTTAATCTAACTAATTATACCTTCAATGGCCTTATATCTAAATAGGTTCACATTCTCAGTTTTCCCCCAGGTGGATATGAATTGGTGGGGCGAACTTCTGCCTCCTACAGTAAATAAGAGGGACCATCAGCAGTGGGATAGGAGAGTTGTTGTTCAGTCACTAAGTTGTGTCTGACTCTTTTGTGACCCCATAGACTATAGCCTGCCAGGCTCCTCTGTCCATGGGATTTCCAGGCAAGAATACTAGAGTGGGTTGCCATTTCTTTTCCAGGGGATCTTCCCGACCCAGGGACTGAACCTGTGTCTCCTGGTGGATTCTTAACTAGTGAGCCTCCAGTGAAGCCTGGCAGGGGAAAGGACTTGCCAAATAAAATGAAGAGGAGGATTGACATCCAGAGGCTGCTGTAGGCTACTCCATACATTTTTTAGAAGACGGGCTGCAGGCTTGTGGTTGTAATTCCTTAAACAGAGTTACTATAATCAAGAACTTGAGTTCTAGGGTCTGACCATCTGGGTTTGAATCCTGATTGATTTCATCAATGTGATTGGAGGCAAATTAGTTAAACTCCCTATGCCTCAATTTCTTCGTCTGTAAGCTGGGATTAATGACTATTGGGGGAATAATGAAAAAAAGCATGTAAGGTACTTGGCATGCGTGAAAGTCAGCCATGAGGATGTTGGCTTTCCAAAGTCTAGAAGGTGAAATATAAAGGAAGTCACAAAGTTCTGATGTGGGAGGGGATGGCCAAGGAGTGATAAAGTCTGGCTGAGAAGTTTAGGAAAGCCTCCATGGAAGGGATGGCCATTACAAGGACTCGGACATTTGGAGGGGGTGGGCACAGGTCCTATCCAGCTGTCAGGAAAGTGTAGGGTCTTGGACGCATGGGGCAAGTCTGGTCTGGAACAGAGAATGAGCGAGGAGGTGTGTAGAGCTGATCGAACAAGTTGGCTGGGCCCGTGCTGGACACCAGGATGAAGACCCTGATCCAAGTGGTACAAGTGGTGCCATCTTGCCAAAGTCCTGATACCCACAGAGAGCCAGGAGGAAGGGCATTCCTTCGTCTCTGCAGGAGACTATATCATCCCGTGCCATGCATCTCTGTATTCCCACTCATAAAACCTCCTCATCGCTGTTGGTTTTCAACCCAGTTGTAAATTTTGTAGCTTTGCTTTGATGTACCACAAACTGTCCCTCATCTCCTCTCTTTGGTAGAACCAGAACTGCCCACTGTTAGGGTTTTATCCTACTTCAGATGTTTTATTCCAAACTCCCAGTTTTACAACCTGGTATCCTCTGTCTCTCCACCCCCTCACTTCTTTATCTATAAACAGGGTTATATATGTGACTCCGTGTCTGGTCCACTGTGACCCCTGGATCATTTCCAGCCTGTCTCCTTGATCTGTAGGTGTTCTAAATCTTATCCTGGCCTAATTTGCTGCTTCCCTCTCTGTGGGGCACTGTGATGTGCACGCATAGTACTGCATTGTATCAGGACTGTGGCAAGCTGCTCTCCTCCCAGCCACAAACCATAAAATTACGAACGGCGAGACTCTCTTGATTAATTTCATTCGCCTGTCTTTAAATCCGTTAAAGAAAATGCCTGCTTAATCATTCTTTTGCAAGCATATTTGTAAATAATACTTAAAAAGCCCTTCATCTAATTATTCTTACCACAGTTGAATGTTAACAGATTGAGGATGAGATTTATGTTTAGACAGAACCAAGGTACCAATTTTTTCTCAACAATAGACGCTGCCATTAACAAAATTAAAACAGAAGATGTAGACCCACAAAAATTAAGTTGCAGCAGGCTTCATCATTTCTCTAAGCAAAGCCAGTCTCTCCTCAGCTGCCTGAGAAAACCCATAAAAATTTCTGAGAAGAATCTGGAGTTTGGGATTCCACACTAATTGCTTCCCCTCCTCTTTTACCTCATCTCCTTTTCTTGTTCATCTTGACCGCAAAGGGACAAGCAGTTTCCATATCCAAAATACCTTCAGCTCTGCTGGGGTGAGGAAGTCAGTGGGGAGCCGGGGGCAGGCTGGGGAACCACATAAATAAATGGGAATTTCTACATGAACATGAGGATTTTCGTTTTCATTTTTTTAAAATGAGAAGAAGGCACGAGTATAAATTCCAAAAAGAGCAATTCATTTAAGTCTATCATTTTTGGCAACACAATAGAACGCACATTGGGATGAACAGTCACAAATCACTCCCCTTCCCACTGTCTGTTTTCCCCACCATATGTTGTGGAGAATACAGTTCACAGACTGAAGTTTCGCCTCCTTTCCATGTGAGAAAGCATATGCTATATCAGCAGCCTGGTCACTGAGCCAACACTTCTTGGAGCGGTGGGGGTGGAGAGGGAGAGGAAGGTTGGGGGGAAGACAGCTCACCTTCCAGTCAGAGTATTTATTGTAAAGCCTGGGGAACCTTCAGGATAGTTTGCTCCTCAGTAACATGGGCTGGACTGAGCTGGACTAGGTGCTTCCTGTAGTGACTTTTACTGACTCCCAGTAATCAAGTTCTGGGTGTGAACTTGATGGGCCACCAGTGTGAACACATAGCATAGATGTCCCATCAGTTTTTTTTTTTTTACAGTTTACCATTTTATCCACTAGGGTCACCTCCCTTCTCCATAGCGAGTGCAGGGTGTCCAATTTTCGATTGCTGGATCTCATAAGCTTTTGAGTAAGTAAATACTTGAGATTCACACGCTGCACTTGCTATGGAGAAGGGAGGTGACCTTAGTGGATAAAATGGTAAACTGTAAAAAAAAAAAAAACAAACTGATGGGACACCTATGCTATGTGTTCACACTGGTGGCCTTCATGGTTTCCCCCACCCCATCATAGCCCCTCATCTGATCCAGCAATCGAAAATTGGACAGCAGGGACTGATGAAGCAGACAGAAGGCTACTCCAGGAAAGCCTCACAGTTCCAACCTTGTTGTTTACTCGCTAAGTCATGTCTGACTTTTTTTTTTACCCCATGTGGGCCATAGCCTTCCAGGCTCCTCTGTTCATGGGATTTCCCAGGCAAGAACATTGGAGTGGGTTGCCATTTCCTTCTCCAGGGGATCTTCCCAACCCAGGGATTGAACCCTACCTGCATTGGCAGGTGCATTCTTTACCACCAAGCCACCAGGGAAGCCCCTCCAACCTCATTAGTACTTTGTTATAACCGGATGAGCTGATCTACCCACAATGCACCACACAGAGAGAAGAAGTGTGATGAAGACCAAAGAGAAGTTTAAAGCTTTAGTCTTTAGGGAAGACTAAAGCTGTGATGACCTTTCCTTGCTGTCTCAGTTATGGCTGGTCGGATACTCTCTGTTATCATAAGTGTCATAATCTCTGTCCTTCCGTGTACATGGAAAAGATGGCCCTAGTGAAACAGGTTTTCTGGAGACATTCTAAGCTGACTTAGGATGAGGTCAAATATTTGACTAAGCCCTACTCTTTCATTTGCTTAAGGTTAAAAAAAAAAAAAACAAAAACCACTCCCCAAATCAAAAAAACTTTTTTTTTTTTTCATTTACACCATGACAGTGTTTGAAACAATGTTTTCAACATGTTCCAATATTTAATCCATTGCCAAGTGCAAGCTGACCTGTAGGAAACTTCATGGAAAACAAGGAAAATCTTTTTTTTTTTTTTTTTTTGGCTCTTGGGAGTTGTAAGAATCACAGGTAAAAAGTGAATTAGATTCCTAAAATGATGCATCAAACTCCTTGTCTAAATTAAACTGAACAGATGTGGAAAAAATGAGTCAGGGGCTCCCCATATAATTTGAAACGAGCTTTCAGGTTCCGCTTCCTAAGGCTGATTTCAGCCTAAGCTGCCTTATTGCCTAAAATCTGCAACTTGATACTAAAAGCTTGTCAGAATTAAGTGCACGCTTTATAAGTTTACATTTTACAGTCTAACTGTTTTTCTTTGATATTTGACAGGGACACAGGTTCCCATGTCATCTGGCCTTGAAGTACTTTTGGAAGTTTCTCCTGGACCAATTTGAGGAAGCTCAAGATTGCCATGAGTTATAGGCCTTTAAGCTGCCCGCCCAGCCGCCGGCCGTTGGGCTCACACTTGAGGGCTAACACCTGTTGGCTGGACAGAGCAATTAATTTTTTTTTTTTTTAAATGCAGTAAGCCGCCAAAAATCAAAGCTAAAGGATAAAAATATAATTTTACCTCTTGAGCTTCCAGGGGTGACCTTTGATCTCATCCAACGTCTGTGTGGCAGGAGGCACCGATCTTAAATTTTCTTCCCAAAGAAGCAGCTTTGAAAGACACAAGTTCTGAGAACTGGCTGCACGTGTCTACCCTCTGTCATTTCACTCTTGTGTGATTATTCACACAGAGACCAGAGATCGCAACTCAGAACAAAGAATCAGGACTACCAAGTGTCCCCTCCTTTAGGAAAATTCCAGTTGGAAGCTCTAAAATTATACTGCAGTCCATCCCTTGTGAGATCGACTCTTATTTCCCTAAGAGGCGTTAGTTGGGTTTTCCAGTTGATGATGATAATGTGGCATTTGTTTCAGAATATGTCTGTACATTAAACAGATAACTGTGAACTTGAAAGAGCTAAATACCAGTCGTGGACTGGGGCCTGGCCACACGGACAGCCTCCCTCCTTCTCTAAACCCTTTGGTAGCCAAGACAAGGTCACTGATCAGGGTAATTTGCAGGAAAAGTCAATTTCTCAAGTACCGAAGCAGGTGTTGTGGCACTCTATGACAATTTACTGAATCTAAATTGAGGAAGTTGAAAAAAACCAAAGGTCATGATCTGTAGAAGAAAGGAGGAAAGGAAATCTCTTTGACTGTATTTTTAACTCCTTTTCTACTAAGACACATTCACCAACCAAAATGATTAATGCTAAAAATAAATAAATGAAAATCAGAATATCTCACTGTGATCAGCAACTTATCTGATTAAGTCAGAGGAGAGGAATTCAATTTTGCTTGCCTTCATAAGGAAATAAGCCCAATTTATAGACTCTCAAGATCAGGTCTTTTGGCTTATGACTGTTTAGAAATAAAAATCAAACCAAGATGTCAGAACTTTCTGTCTTAAGAAAAATTAAATATGTTATAAACTTTATACGATATATATTTAATACTACTTAGTCTGTGTGCTGAGTTGTGTCCAACTCTTTGGGATCCCATGGACTATAGCCTGCTAGGTTCCTCTATCCATGGGTTTTCCCAGGCTGGAGTGAGTTACCATTTCCTACTCCAGGGGATCTTCCTGACCCAGGGATTGAATCCGTGTCTTTTGTATCTCCTGCGTTGTCAGGCAGATTCTTTACCACTGGTTAGCATATTGTCAGGTGGATTCTTTACCACTGATTTAGCATAAAGTGTGGAATATAATGTATGATAAACATATAATCTATAACTTGGACTTTTTTCTTTTAAATGAGCACATTCCCTACTTCTCCAACCCTAGGAAAAGAGAACACAGCTAAAATGAAAAATACTTTTAGGAAGGGAAATTTAACATGACCTTAGTTGTTGGTGTAGCAAGGAGAACGTGGGGTGTGGAGTTAGATTTAAACTTGAATTTTAGTTAATAACTAATTAACTGTGTAATTATAGCTAATCATTTAGCCTCCTTAAGCCTCTATTTTCTCACCTGTAAAATTGGGTGTTATTGTAAGGATTAAATGAGCTAATATATGGGGAGGGTGAAATTTTGGCAAACTATACATACTAATTATGATTACTAACCTTTAGGGTATCTTTATCCTGAAGGATGATATGTACACCACTGGTGTGTATGAAGTTGTTATAAGCCTTTGAGGTTAAAAAAAATGTATCAATTAGAAGAAAAATGTTAAGTAAATAAGAGCACAGGTGGAAAAATATTGAAGGTGGCAGGCAAAAGACTGGCATTTGGGTGAATTGCCAAGATTTAGTTAAGTTCTTCTTGGGAGGTAAGGAAAAGAGATGGAGTTCCCTAACTCCCTAGTGATGTTTCCTGCAAAAGAAAATTTTTTAAAATTTTGATAAAAAGTTAAAAAATTAGTTATTTTTAGTTAATTCTAACATTTCAGCCTAAGAAGAAAATCCATTCACGTGCTTGTCAGTTTCTCTTATTCCAGAAGAAATTCTCATGAAAACAGTATTCATGTAATCGGAAGACTTCTGAGTTCTTGTTTGTAGGTCAATGATTTAAAGCAATTTTAAGCAGAACAAAATTCTCTTCCAGCATAATCAGAATGCCCCACTGGGAACTCATGTCCTTTGTCTAACAAGGTGTGCAGGTTGGAACGTGATAGCCACAGTTATCATAAATGTCGTGTACGCCAACTCCCTTGTTTTCTGGACAGGGAGATTGAAGACCAGAGAACGACAGCTGTCTGGTGACTGTGGATGTTGCAGATTTCGGACTGGGAGGGGCTTTGTGTCCCATGATTAAGTTCAGGGCTTTTCCTAGTTTCTAAGTGTCAAGTGCTTAATGTTCCAGCTAAGTAGGGAGGGATCGTGGAGGGTGCCACTCTTACCTGCAGCATTTTGACATTTAAATCTCCTCCATTCTTTTCTTTATACTGGTGCTAGTGAAAATCTTATGTAGAACACAGAGGGCAACCTTGAAAAACCTTACAAATGTAAGGTTTAATTACATTTAATGTACAAAACCTTCCATACATTAAGAATTGAAATGTAGGTCGAATATTATTCTTCCAGACTCATATTCTCACCTGCTTTTAAAGTTTATGATTCTTTAATATTCCTAGTTTTGTTCTAAAGTTACTTTTCATGCTTATGCTGCCTCCCCTTGGGTTTAAAGATATTGGGTTGGCCAAAGTTTCATCTGAGTTTTTCTGTAAAACTTTATGGAAGAACCTGAATGAACTTTTTGGCCAACCCAATTCTTTCACAAAGATGCTTCTTAATCTTAACCATAGTGTTTGTGCACCTCCCACCTGTATTACAATATTTTAATATTTGATGTTGCTCATTGAAAATTCACCATACAGAAAATATTGATCTATAAGGAAGAGAATTTCATTGTTGATACATATTATTACACTTGAATATTTAACCTGAAAATAGTTGGCTTTTTATTTGTTTTTGTTGTTCAGTTGCTCAGTCATTTCTGACTCTTTGTGACCCCATGGACTGCAGCACACCAGGCTTCCCTGTCCTTCACCATCTCCTGGAACTTGCTCAAACTCGTGTCCATTGAATTAGTGATGCCATCCAACCCTCTCATCCTCTGTTGTCCCCTTCTCCTCCTGCCTTCAATCTTTCCCAGCATCAGGGTCTCTTCTAATGAGTCAGCTCTTCACATCCTTGCTTTTTTAATTGTTATTTATTGTTTGGTCAAACAGATATTTTCCAGTGACCTTTAAAATAAATTGCTAGAAAATGCATTCTATGTTACCTATCAGGATTCTGTGGTCATTTTGGCTTTCAGAAACCAAGTTCCAAACATGTGGAGAGACACATTTCCTGCAGTGATGAGTCCCAGAACATTCCAGCATTTTACTCACACTCCTGGCACTGTGCCCTCCAGAACTGAATGTCGAGTCTAGAGGTTCATTTATTTTAAAGTTTTATTTTATTTTTTTTTGTATTTTATTGTTATTATTTTTTTTTACTTTACAATATTGTATTGGTTTTGCCATACATCAACATGCATCCGCCATGGGTGTACATGTGTTCCCCATCCTGAACCCCCCTCCCACCTCCCTCCGCATACCATCCCTCTGGGTCATCCCAGTGCACCAGCCCCAAGCTTCCTGTATCCTGCCTCGAACCTGGACTGGTGATTCATTTCTTATATGATATTATACATGTTTTAATTCCATTCTCCCAAATCATCCCCCCTCCCTCTCCCACAGAGTCCAAAAGACTGCACTATACATCTGTATCTCTTTTGTTGTCTCTCATACAGGCCTTAAAAAACTGGTAATTGAACTGCCTTATGATCCAGCAATCCCACTGCTGGGCATACACACTGAGAAAACCAGAATTGAAAGAGACACGTGTACCCCAATGTTCATAGCAGCACTGTTTATAATAGCCAGGACATGGAAGCAACCTAGATGTTCATCAGCAGATGAATGGATAAGAAAGCTGTGGCACATATACACAATGGAGTATTAGTCAGCCATTAAAAAGAATACATTTGAATCAGTTCTAATGAGGTGGATGAAACTGGAGCCTATTTTAAAGTTTTAGAATTACATTTTAAAGTTGGAAATGTTTTATATAATGAAAATTTACAATAATAGGATGAAGAAGAACTTAAATATTGTTCTGTAGATCTTTTACCTGTAAAAGATCTCCTGTAGATCTTTTACCTGTAAAAGATCTCCTGTAGATCTTTTACCTGTAAAAGATCTCCTGTAGATCTTTTACCCAGATTGTCCATGTTCACACTCTGCCACAGTTATTTTATCATTCTTGACAGAGAGATAGAGACATATTTATTTTCTATGAAAATTTAAGAATAAATTGCAGGCGTGATGTTGCTTTATTCCTAAATATTTCAATGTTTATTTTCCCTGTATAAGGACATTCTCCTACATGGCCACAGTAAAAATAATCAAAATCAAGAACTGAGCCTTAATATAGCACTAATATCTAATCTGCTTCCCAGGTGGCTCAATGGTAAAGAATCCACCTGCTGACACAGAAGACGTGGGTTTGATCCCTGGGTTTGGAAGATCTCCTGGAGGAAAAAATGGCAACCCACTCCAGTATTCTTGCCTGGGAAATTCCATAGACAGAGGAGCCTGGTGGGCTATAGTTCATGGGGTCACAAACAGACACGATTTAGCAACTGAGCACACTCACAAGCATTATCTAGTCTACAGACCTATCTCAAAAATGACAGAATGATCTTAATTCATTTACAAGGCAAACCATTCAACATCACAGTAATCCAAGTCTATGCCCCAACCACTAATGTTGAAGGTGAAGTTGAATGGTTCTACGAACTACAAGAGCTTCTAGAACTAACACCCTCAAAAGATGTCCTTTTCATCATAAGGCATTGGAATGCTTATTCTTGGAGCCTTGATTTCCTCTAGTCAGTGGGACACACAAGCTCTTCCTTCATGAATTACAGGAATTAAGTAAAGCATTAGGACTGGAACTGGCCCATTAAGGGCCCTGTCACTGATAGAAATGACTGATTTCATCATTTGCATGAACTAACAGGCAAATGCACTTTGTTTTGCATTAAACAGGAAAAAAATATTCTAAGTCAATGGAAAGCAATTAGCATATTGATTTCCCACAGCTACTCAAAGCAAGTTAAAGGGATCCTAGCCCTCCTCATGAAAGAAAAAAAAAATAATCCCAGCCTTATTTTGGAACTTTCAAATAAAGAGAATATATTAAACTAAGATGGAGTAGGAGATGGCAACTCACTCCAGTATTCTTGCCTGGAAAATTCCATGGACAGAGGAGCGTGGCAAGGGCTACAGTCCATGGGGTCACAGGGGCTGTTTTATTTATATACTGCAGTGGATACTTTGTCTACAGTGCATTAAATGATATTCCAACAAACTTTCAATCGTATTCCTCTTCCTTGTGTAAGAGGTCTTAAAATAAGGCATCTTATCACAGAGGCTAAAGAAAATTATAAAGCACCATTCTTATTCCCTTACTTTCTTTCTTTCTGGAAGGGACAAAGAAGGAACACCTCCAGCTTGGGAATGTGACCCCGAGATGATTAGCCAGGCAAATAAACAAATACAGTAAAATATACAAATAGAGGTCGCCACACCTGCAGACAGGCAGACAGGGTGAGAGGGGACCACGTTGGCCCCTTTTCCACCACCACTGACCGTCCTGCAAGTGCAGCTGCGACACCAGTTTGCCTCCAGCAAGGTCAGAGCCCAGCGGGCCACAAACAGAGGCAGTATTGTCTCCATGTCCACACAGAACAGCGTCCCGTGTGCTCTGGTCTGCAGCTGCAATGTGGCTTCCCCAGAAAGCCATCTGCCATCAGCCTCCCTTCTTCCATGGACTCACCTTCCCCAAAATGCCTGATCTTGACTATTTAAACACTCTTCCATTTTCCTTTGATGAACACAAGACTTCTAAGCTTTCTTATTTGTACAAATTGCCTTTAAATGAGAAGGTATTTGGCCTGTGGTGGGCACTGTCACCTGGAGCTCAATGAAAGCTATGATTAATGAGTGATAAAGCCAGCTCACTGAGCCATGACACTGTTACAGCACTGTCCTAGGCAGGAAACTAATTATATGTGGAAATAATCATTCAACCTGAGAAAGGTGTTTCCTATTCATTAGAAAATACTATGAAGAGATAATACTTAAGAAAAAAAAAAATGTTTTTACTACACTCTGGGCCAAAAGAAAGGATTATTCCATTCTTTATAATGAATTTGTTGGGAAACCTCAAATTTGAATTTTGGCTTAGTTGTAGGTTTTGCTTTGGGGTGAAAAAAGTGTTACTCGATTATAAACAATTTAGTACATGACTAGTTCTTGAAAAATATATATCTCTAAATGAAAATTCTCAATTTGTGTTTCATCACTGAAAAACTTGGTAGGCAAAAATGTTTTCAAGACTATAATACAAGCTTAGGGGAAATTTTGGTCATTATTGTTCATTTATTTTCCTTATTGAGCTAATTTAATTATCATAGAGACACAAACATTAGCTCCAGTGCTGGGCTTCTCACATCTGTTGGTAAAGATTTGATTAGGGCTACACAAATGTGCTAGATTAAACTATCTAGTTGGTGAAATTCAAGCCACCTGGATATTTTAGCAACATCAATAAGAATAATTCTCTTTTTCAAAATCAGTAAATCCAGGCTATATTAAAAAGAATTAATTAATGAGTGCCAGATAGGCAAAACAAACATTTGACAATGAATCATATTATCAAAGGTTTTGAGGGAGATCCTTCTCAGCTTATGTTTAGATGTCAAATTATATTACCAAAACTAAACAATCTGTTAAAATGATGTCTTAATGCAATAAGTCTCCTGCGCCATACTTTTTTTTTAAACTTCTTAAATATTTATAGTAGAAAAAAGATATGCTCTATTTAACAATGATAATCAAATCATAAGACATTTGCCCCAAAATATTGCCTTAGATATTTCCAAGAGATGTTAACACAATTTAAATCCTATAAGAAAAAGAAACTATTATGTAGTTTGGTTAATATATAATATGTATCATTTGAAACAGCACAACACATATTTCACAGAAGATCTTTAAAGATATGGGCATTGAAAGAATTAATGTATAAATATTAGGTGTTTTATGGGATACATAAACAATTCTAGAATAGGAAAGGACCCTGAAAATTGACTCCTCCAGGGCTGCCCAACTTTCTCTGTTAATGGATGGGTAGTAACTATTTTAGGCTTCCCAGGTGGCACTAGTGGTAAAGAACCTTCCTGCCAATGCAGGAGATGCAAGCGATGTAGGTTCAATCCCTGGGTTGGGAAGGTCCCCTGCAGGAGGGCATGGCAATCCACTCCTCTCCATTCTTGCCTGCAGAATTCCATGGACAGAGGAGCCTGGAGGGCTACAGCCTCTGGGGTAACAAAAAAATCAGACACGACTAAGCACACATGCACTCACAGTAACTACTTTCGGTTTTGTGGGCCAGATGGGTTCTGTCACAGCTGCTCAACTCTGCCCTTGTGGCTGCAGACAATAGTAAACTCACAGGCATGGTTGTGTCTCAATAAAACTTTATTTACAAAAGCAGACAGCAGACTGGATTTAGCCCATGTGTCATATTCCAATGATCCCTTATGGAGCCCAACCTCTGTATGTTGAAGATCAGACACCTTAGGTCCTGGGTGGGAAAGTAACTCACTCACAGCTAAACAGTAAGTTACACAGCAAGTGGCAGAGTTAGAGCTGAAATTGACCTTTCCAACTTCTAGGCAGGCACTCAGGCTGGGATGAATTAATTGCAATGACACGTGGACAGGTAGCCATGTTCAAATGGAAGGTCTGCCTCTGTGTTAAAGCACATCCACATGCTTCATGCATTGGTGTCTATAGAATTGTGATGTGTAGATGATTCCTCAAGTCTCCAGAGAATGAGTTGCTTTTCAGAGACCTCAGCAGAGTCACAAAGAATATTTTTTTGGGAAAGGAATATGAACAGCCTGACAGTTAGTGAAGCATGAAAATGCTTGACTGAAAAGCCACACATGGCTTGCTTCCTTAAAGACCATTTCAGTCCTGGAAAACTGCATTTCTATTGAATATTTATAACAAATATTGAATAAGAAGAATCTAAAGTGGAAAAAAAAAAAACCTGTGTGTTGTGATTCCAAATTAAATCTTATTTTCATGGTTGACAGTGTTTTGCATTCCCCATGTTTGCATCGTATAAAAAAACCCGTCATATTACAATGCCCTTTTCCAGCACCAAATAATAAGATTTCTAGATTAACACTTGAGTCACCAACATCCATTTTCTGGTGGGGTTTCCCATTTTCACATAACTCATTCTTTTCATTTGGAAGAAAGTGGAAGAAACGGGACTCTAGGAAATTCTACATGGAGAACTGGATCAGGGTCTTTCTTCGAAGGCGTCTGTGGACGTCTGCGTGGAAAGGCTTGGTAATCACTGCTCTGAAACTGACAGTCCAGAAGGACATGATTGATGAAAGGGAATTGGATGTTTGAGCCAAAATGGACCGTCATTAACTAACTGAACCAAGTAAACGAAATGGAGTTTCCGAGGGGCATGGGGCACATTCTTCTGGAAAATGTGGGCTCAGTGTTCAGGATGTGTTTCACCGAAGGGGGTGGGGGGAGTGGAAGGAGCCATTACTTAATGGCTCCCAGCTTGTGAAGGTGAAATAACCCACACTATGTAAGCTTTTTATCCCCCCTTCGGCAGTTCCGTGTTGGTGTTGATTCACACATTTCCATCGAAACAGATGAAGCTGTATCTTCTCATGTGTCATGCATTTTCTGGTCCTGAAAATCACAAAAAAATGTTTCTGTACTAATAAATGCAAATAGGATTCTGCTACTGTAATTGTTTTCTATGTTAGGCATTTTAAACCAAGTTAGTAAATTAAACTGTATTATTTGAACTTCAGCTTATGTGAACAAACAAAATTGTATGTGGGTATAAAATAAAATTATGCATTTGTGTAAATTCATATTTTTTAAAAGGAGAAAAGAAATTTTAATTGATCTATTTTTTAAAATGTTTTGTGGATCTATTTTTGTTTATTTATTAAAAAAGTTTTGCCGTGTAGTTGGTTAAAGTCATATTTTCATATATAGTTCTCTTTCTTGATCCAAACAACAGTAGATATTTCATAAATCTTATTTATTTTATAATATCTCATGTTAGAACTTAACTTTAAAGTAATAAAAAGTAGTTTTTACAATATAATAAAAAATCCATACAATTATTGACATATTGGAGTATATAATACTTTTTAAAAATGTTTTCTAATAAAAAGTTTGTCCCCCCAAAACATATCCACCAGATTGCTTTAGGTCAAGGATAACAAAAGCATGAATGATTCAGATGGACACCTTTTGAACTTTCCTCAGGAAGACTTGAGTGGTAGGATAACTTAAAATCTTAACCAGAATGTGTGCAGGTGGCCATTTCTTGGCTTGAAACATCTTGAAACAGTTTCCCGTGCCTAGCAAGGAGGCTCCTGGTGTCAGAAAGTGGCTTGTTTAAGAGGGAGGGAATGAGAGTATGTAAATGAGCGCATATGTATTAGTTCAAGAGCAAGACTGAGCACCTTAAAGGTTAGAAGCCCAGAATCTCATTACCCTCCTCTCAGAATCTGGCCAGAGTACATCAAGTGACCAAAAATGCATTTTCATTCTGTTTTATTAACCAAAAGAATTTCTGTTTTGGTTTCTGTAATAGACTATGAAGAAATACAGGACAGCCTGCAATGTATTATTCTGCAAGAGTAGCAAAGACAAACAATTAGCAGACTACTGAATTTGAGTGGATTTACTATGGTGGATGTTTACCTAAACAGAAGTCTGGGCCTTGGTTTTAAGTATTAACGGATGCAAATCTTGGCTGAGCTGTGTGAGGTATTTCAGCTTATAAAACAGAACTTGTGACAAGTGTGTAAGAGTTTGTAGTATACATTTTTGTATTAGTTTTATTCCTTGCTTCATGTTATAGTTACACTTTCTTAAAACGTTATGTTATCTTGAATAATTTCATGTATCTCTAGAAATACTTTAGGTCCTTTTTGGAAATAGAAAGTTGCATTTATAGTGTGTAAATTTTAAATAATCATGGAAATTTAAAGATGGTATGATTCAATGACAGGCACAAATTATTATAAGAAAACCTGAAGTCATTAGCCCAAATAAAGGATTAGAATTAACAATGGAATTGAACCTAGAGTATAATTAATGAAGTCTCTAATTGTTCTTCCTGTGTTAGTTCATTAAGCCTCACTATCGAATGGATATTCGGGCATCTGTCTCTAACATCTGTTGTCTCATTGATTCCCTGGGTTGAATCCATCAACGCCTGGGAGGAAGGGTATGATTTCCCTCCAAAACTGAACATACTGGAAAAAAACAAACCAATAACCGTTCTTTAATATGATACCATGATAAAGAAGGGAGTTTAACTAACCTAAGACTTACATGAAAAGATTAGAGATTATGCTAAATGAATTCACTAAATGAAAAATAGAAAGTATAATTCTCCCCAGAAATTTCACATTAGGTGAATTCAATTGCAATCAAAACCACATATCAAACACCTACTTGTCACAAGATTTTCTTGGCTAATGATGGCTCTTATTGACTGAGCACTTATCTGTATCAGACTTAGTGTCAAGGTTTTTATGTACTTTATCAAGTTTAATTTACTCCTGCCTTGAGGGCCAGTGTCGCTATTTCTATTTGCAGCTGAGTAGACTGAGGCCCAGAGACATCATTTGACTTGCCCAATTTCAACCAGTAAGTGAGGAAGTGAGGCTCGCCGTCTGCTTCTAGCACTGAGCTTTTATCCAATACTCTGAGGATAAAATGTCCCCTCTGGAAAGTTATTTGTTGCATGACTTAGTTGGCTCAGGGTGCTATAACAAAAGTAGTGTAGGTGGCTTAAACAAACATTTGTTTCTCATAGCTCTGGAGGCTTGGAAGTTCAAGATCAAGATGCCAGCAGATTCAGTGTCTGGTAGGAGCCCACTTTCCAGTTCATAGATGACTGCCTTTTTGCTGTGTCCTCACACTGGTGTTTTATAAGGACACTAATTCCAATCACAAGGGTTCCACCCTCATGACCTCATCACCCAAGGGCCCCAGCTTCTAATATCATCTCATTGGAAGGTTACATTTCAACATATGAATTTTGAGAGATCACAAATATTCAGCCCATAACACAGAGGGCCTGCAAAGTTTTCCCCCTGTTCCTTAATGATCCAGAAATAAAAATTGAATAAGAAATTGGAATGTCAAAGCTAGGACACAAAATCTGTCACTTGCTATGGATGGCTGATGTCAGGGGGAGAAAGAGATACTTTTAGAAGTGTCTCTACATACTTAGGCTCATTTTAATATCTGCTTATGTAGGTTGTGTTGGGTTGGCCAAAAAATTCCCTTGGATTTTTCCATAACATCCTACAGAAAAACCTGAACAAACCTTTTGGCCAACCCAATACACAGTCCACAGTGTGGCCACTCCTGGCCATGCATTATCTTTTGTTTCTGCGCTCTCCTGGTGATGAGATAGGAGATGGGCAGATGTCTTCTCGGATAGATGACTGTTCTCAGCACCATGGACTCATTTTTCAGAAACAAAAAGTTTACAGCCTATATTTGGATCCTGCCATATAACCTTTTCCCAGTTGGAAGATTCTAAATAGTCTCACAGTGCTCAGAGATTAATGGTGTGGAGAAGAAATAAATTTATCTTTTTCTTGTTTTATGATGACCTTTAGTGTTCTAGATAACACTCTTTAAGAATTGGAGAGCAGAAAGATCTAGAAGATGGCAGAGACACAGAAAGAAGCAAAAGATGTCCTTGTCATTTAATCAACTTGTTAAGTTCCAGGACTTTACATTAAAAAAGAAGGAATAGTTGCTTAGGCTATTATTAAAAGCAAACAATAAAACTCTAGCTGAAGAATAGTTGGCTAGTAAAAGCAATCTGAGGATAAGTTAAAACTTGGATGCAGTGTGCTGGGTTAAGATAATTTCCCTGCAGATAAATAAATGTATAGTAAAGCTCATTGCTACTTTGAAAGTAATTTGGCTTCAGCTTGCACTGGCAGATGGTTGTATGTATAAATATTTGCTCATGGCCATTACTATTATTAATGTATACCATTTGGGAAGTTTCAGAGTTCTAGTCATATGGATTTATTAGGAAATGTTCTCCTGTCTGGGAGATGTGCATTGCTACAGTTTTCCTCTTTTGCAGTAAAGTGTGAGTCAAGCAAAAAAATCTGAAAGTGGACACACTGAAGAGAGTAAAAGGCTAGCTTTATTTTTACCCATGTCACCCCTTCGCAAGGTGACACAGCTTGGTGCCAAAAGAAGACCCTAAGCCTGTGGTTTCTCCCGTGGGTGGACATGAGAGCAAAATGAGCACCTGGCTTCCTCAGCCTTGTGGGATGATCCCCCGGAGACCACTTCCATCCTGCCCCATGCAGAACATGGAGGGGTCGGGACAGGGATCACCAGGGCTGCATCATCTGGGGACAGTGAGGAACAGCTAGGAGCAGAGATAGAGGATGCAAATTCACAAACAGCATGTGGATCTCATAATCTGGACACAGTCCTTTTCACTGGCTTGCAGACCCTACCAAGAGGCCTGTCCATGAAACCTTCAGGACAACATGCTTGTAACCCCCCAATCAGCCAATGTACTCTTTAAGCCCCTGTGCGTGACCCCCTACAAGCTCTTGCAAATGATGTATGTGAGGGCCTACTCAGAGATCTACAGAGGCCAACAGAGATCTGGAAAGTAGGAATGGATGTCAGCAGCTAACTGGATTCTCTGAACTGGACTGGGTGTACAGCCTTGAAACTTCAAGGTATGCCCAAGGGGACGTGAACAGGAGGCTCTAAGCACGCAGCTTGGCTTTGGGGGAATCAAGAGAAGACACACAATGCTAAGGCTTCCTCCCTTAGAGGGAACAAGAGGAGCAGAGCTAGTACATCCCAGGGTCTGTAGCTGGGCTGACTGGTAAACATCATTCTTCCCTGAAGCCAGTCACTAAAAGCTGGAGCTGGTGACAGCTTTTTCAAATGCAAAAACAGGAGGCTTTGGGGAACACAAAACCTCAAGGAAACATGGCCCCTCCAAAGGAATGAAATCAAACTACATTGGTGGAGCACAAAGAAATGGGGATTGATGAACTGCCTGACAAAGAATTCAAGATCATCATCTGAAAGTAGCTCAGTGAACTACAAGAAAACACAGACAACTGAATTAAATCAGGAAAACAACACTTGAACAAAATGTGAAGTTTAATAAAGAAATAGTAAGCATGTAAAAGAACCAAACCGAAATGTGCGAACTGAAGATTCAACAAAGAGTTTCAACAGAGGTTTGGAAAAAGCATTTCATCAATAAAGAAACGCAATGGCAAATAAGCACATGAAAAGATGCTGAACATCATTAGACATCAGGGAAGTGAAAATTAAAGCCGCAATGAGATACTACTACATATAAAATTAAATGGGTGACTGCATCAAGTGAGAAGGTAGAGGAGTTGGACCTCTAGTATCCTAATGGGGATGTCAAATGGAAGAATTGCTGTAAAAAAGCTCAATAACTTCTGAAAATGTTAACTATCTACTGCCATATGACCTAGCTATGCCTTTTTTTTTTTTTTTTAAAGTCTTTTAGTCACATCCAACTCTTTGGGACCCCATGGGGTATACAGTCCATGGAATTCTCCAGACCAGAATACTGGAGTGGGCAGCCTTTCCCTTCTTCAGGAGATCTTCCCAACCCAGAGATTGAGCCCAGGTCTCCTGCATTACAAGGGGATTCTTTACCAGCTGAGCCACCAGGGGAGCCCAAGAATACTGGAATGGGAAGCTTATCATTTCTCCAGCAGATCTTGGCCTCCCAGGAATCAAACTGGGCTCTCCTGCATTGCAGGTGGATTCTTTACCCACTGAGCTGCCCTAGCTTTTCTACTCAGGAGTATTTACCCAAGAGAAATAAAAGCTTATCTATAGGAAGACTTGTACAGGTTCATAGCAGATTTATTTATTTTTCTTTAATTTTTAAATTGAATGATCATTGCTTTATAAAATTTTGTGGTTTTCTGTCACATCAACAAGAATCAGCCATAGGTACACCCATGTCCCCTCCCTTCTGAACCCCCTTCCCATCTCCCTCCCATCCCAGCCTTTAGCTTGTCACAGAGCCCCTGTTTGAGTTTCCTGAATCATACAACAAATTCCCATTGGTTATCTATTTTACATACGGTATTGTAAATTTCCATGTTAGTCTCTCCATACATCTCCTCCCCTTCTTCCTCCTCTACTCCCACCATGTCCATAGATCTGTTGTCTGTGTCTGTTTCTCCATTGCTGCCCTGAAAATAAATTTATCAGTACCATCTTTTCAGATTCCCATATATATGTGTGTGTGTCAGTATACGATATTTATATTTCTCTTTCTGACTTAGATTTTTTTTATGCTGATCTTTTGTTCTAATTTATTTTTTTATTGAAGGATAATTGCTTTACAGAATTTTGTTTTCTGTCGAACCTCAACATGAATCAGCCATAGGTTTACAAATATCCCCTTTCTTTTGAACCTCCCTCCCCATCCCACCCCTCTAGGTTGACACAGAGCCCATGTTTGAGTTTTCTGAGCCATAGAGCAAATTCCTGTTGGCTCTCTATTTTACATATGGTAATGTAAGTTTCTGTGTTACTCTTTCCATATGTTTCACCCTCTCTTCCCCTCTCCACATGTCCATAAGTCTACTCTCCACATCTATTTCTCCATTGCTGCCTTGTAAATAATTCTTCAGTACCATTTTTCTAGATTCTGTATATATGCATTAGAATATGATATTTATCTTTCTCTTTCTGACTTCACTCTGTATAATAGGTTCTTGGTTCATCCATCATTAGAACTGACTCAGATACATTCCTCTTTATGGCTGAGTAATATTCCATTGTGTAATAGCCAAGATCTAGAGATAACCTGGAGAAGGAAATGGCAACCCACTCCAATATTCTTGCTTGGAGAATCCCATGGACGGAGGAGCCGGGTGGGCTACAATCCACAGGGTTGCAAAGAGCCAGACACAACTGAAGTGACTTAGCATGCACATAGAGACAACCAAAATGTCCATCAACAAGTGAATGGATAAACAAACTGTGGCATATTCATAGAAAGAAGTACTACTTAGCAATAAGAGCTTCCCAGGTGGTGCTAGTGGTAAAGAACCCACCTGCTAATGCAGGAGACATGAGACACGGGTTTAATTCTGGGGTTGGGAAGATCCCCTGGGGAAGAAAATGGCAACCCACTCCAGTATTCTTGCCTGGAAGATCCCATGGACAGAGGAGCCTGGCAGGCTATAGTCCATAGGGTCGCAAAAAGTCGGACATGACTGAAGTGACTTAGCAGGCACTTAGCAATAAAAAAGGAATTAACTATTGATAGACACAACAGTGTGGATGGATCACTAAATAATAATGCTGAATGAAAGAGGACAAGCAAGAGTACGTATTATATGATTCCATAAATATAAAACTCTAGAAAATGCAAACTAATCTATAGTGTCAGAACACAGGTCAGTTGTCACCTATAGAAAGGGAGGGATTAGAGAAGACTTTGGGGGTTATGGATAAATTCATTGCCTTGATTGTGCTGAAGGTAGAGGTCAAAATTTATCAAATTATGTACTTTGTACAATTTGTTGTATGTCAATAAAGTTTATTTAAAAAACAAGCAAAACTAGGAAAGTATATTTATAGCAAATATGATAATCATATCAAATCTATAATAGATATAAAAGCTTGTGTACATTGATATGATAAACACTAATAGTTTCAGTACAGCCAAATAAATAAATAAAAATTTTAAATATTAAAATTCAAAAACATTAAAAAACCAAAACAAAACCCTAATAGTCCAAAAAATAGGCTGTATATAGTTTTTTCTTAAATAATAAAAGTATGACTAGCGCTTTAAATATGAAAATGTTCAATGTCTTAAAGAATTAAAATGGGAATTAAAACAACTTAATAATATCAATTTTTACTTTGGGAAATATATTTAAGTGATTAAAAAACATTCATCAAATTATGATGAAATAGTCCCTCACATATTGCTAGTTCAGTTCAGTTGCTCAGTTGTGTCCTAGTCTTTGTGACTCCATGAACCGCAGCATGCCAGTCCTCTCTATCCATCACCAACCCCTGGAGTCCACCCAAACTCATGTCCATTGAGTTGGTGATGCCATCCAACCATCTCATCCTCTGTCGTTTCCTTCTCTGCCTGCCCTCAATCTTTCCCAACATCAGTATCTTTTCCAATGAGTCAGTTCTTCCCATCAGGTGGCCAAAGCAATGGAGTTTCAGCTTCAGCATCAGTTCTTCCAATGAATATTCAGGACTGATTTCCTTTAGGATGGACTGGTTGGATCTCCTTGCAGTCCAAGGGACTCTCAAGAGTCTTCTCCAACACCACCATTCAAAAGCATCAATTCTTTGGCACTCAGCTTTCTTTATAGTCCAACTCTCACGTCCATACATGACTACTGGAAAAACCATAGCCTTGACTAGACAGGCCTTTGTTGACAAAGTAATGTCTCTGCTTTTTAATATGCTGTCTAAGTTGGTCATAACTTTCCTTCCAAGGAGTAAGTGTCTTTTAATTTCATGGCTGCAGTCACCATCTGCAGTGATTTTGGAGCCCCCCAAAATAAAGTTAGCCACTGTTTCCACTGTTTCCCCATCTATTTCCCATGAAGTGATGGGACCGGATGCTATGATTTTAGTTTTCTGAATGTTGAGTTTTAAGCCAACTTTGCCATTCTCCTCTTTCACTTTCATCAAGAGGCTCTTTAATTCTTCTTCACTTTCTGCCATAAGGGTGGTATCATCTGCATATCTGAGGTTATTGATATTTCTCCTGGCAATCTTGATTCCAGCTTGTGCTTCTTCCAGCTCAGCATTTCTCATGATGTACTCTGCATATAAATTAAATAAGCAGGGTGACAATATACAGCCTTCACATGCTCCTTTTCCTATTTAGAACCAGTCTGTTGTTCCATGTCCAGTTCTAACTGTTGCTTCCTTACCTACATACAGATTTCTCAAGAGGCAGGTCAGGTGGTCTGGTATTTACATCTCTTTCAGAATTTTCCATAGTTTATTGTGATCCACACAGTCAAAGGCTTTGGCATAGTCAATAAAAGCAGAAATAGATGTTTTTCTGAAACTCTTTCTTTTTTGATGATCCAGCAGATGTTGGCAATTTGATATCTGGTTCCTTTGCCTTTTCTAGTGATCATGTAAATTTATATATATACATAGACATATTATAGGGCTATATGCAAATTCATATATGGCTTCCCTGGTAGCTCAGATGGTAAAGAATCCACTTGCAATGCAGGAAAGGTGGGTTTGATCCCTGGGTCAGGAAGATCCCCTGGAGGAGTAAACAGCAACCCACTCCAGTATTCTTGCCTGGAAAATCTCATGGACAGAAGTGAGTGAGTGAAGTCGCTCAGTCGTGTCCGACTCTTTGTGACCCCATGGACTGTAGCCTATCAGGTTCCTCCATCCATGGGATTTTCCAGGCAAGAGTGCTGGAGTGGATTGCCATTTCCTTCTCCAGGGGATCTTCCTGATCCAGGAGTCGAACTGGGTCTCCCACATTGTAGGCAGACACTTTACTGTCTGAGCCACCAGGAGCCTGGCAAACTGCAGTCCATGGGGTTACAAAGAGTCAACACGACTGAGTGACTCAAGTTTAGTTTTAGTTTAAATATATATATATATATATATATACATATATATATTTATATATATATAGGAAAACAATTTTCAATGTGCACTATATACACAAAACAACATACAACCCTGAGCCTTGAAAATAAACTTGATACTGATCCAGTAATTCTACTACTGGAAACCCATCCTAAGAGAAAAAAATCCTAAAAATGAAAATCCCTCTTTTCCCCAAAGATATTCATGGCAATTATATTTATAATAAAGAAGTCTTGGAAACAGTATAAAATTGAATCTTAAGCATTTTTTTGTTGTATCAATTATTTGAAAAATTACACAGCACTATACATTTACAAAGATTCTATAATAACTGGAGGGGGAGATTAAAAAACCAAATAAAAGTACACAAAATCACATGATTATTACAATTATGTTTTTACAATGTATTTTATTTATTTTTGGCTTGCTGAGTCTTCATTGCTGCTTGGTCTTTTCTCTAGTTGTGTGAGTTGGGGCTACTCTGTAGTTGTGGTGCTTGGGCTTCCCAGTGTGGTGCTTCCTCATGTTGCAGAGTGCAGGCTCTAAGGCTTGGGGGTTTCAGTAGTTGCAGCACACGTCATGTGCGATCTTCCTGGATCAGGGATTGAACCCGTGTCTCCTGTATTGGCAGGCAGATTGTATACAACTGAGTCACCAAGGAAGCCCCTAAAATGTATTTTTTAATCAGGAAAAGACATAATAAAGTGAAGATTGAATTTGATTCAGCTTCCCTTCTTTTGATCTTTGAATGTTTCCAACTTTTTTAGTGACTGTGTTATATTTTGGTATTAAGAAAAAAATTCGTTTAAAAATACAGAAGCAGAAGAATTTTATCGTTTGAGAATAAAAGTTTGAGTTTCAAGGTCTTTTTTTCAGTTATTTGAAAGTGAAAGTGAAAGTGTCAGGCGCTCAGTCCTGTCCGACTCTAAGGAGCCTGGTGGGCTAGTTCATGGGGTCGCAACCCCATGAACTAGCCCACCAGGCTCCTCTGTCCATGGAATTCTCCAAAATAGGATACTGGAGTGGGTTGCCATTCCCTTCTCCAGGGGATCTTCCCAACCCAGGGATTGAACCCAGATCTCCCTCACTGCAGGTGGGTTCTTTACCATTTGAGAGGGTGTTTCCACTTACAAAATGATATTTGGAAAGACCACTACCCAGTTCCCATCATTGCCATCAACTATCTGTGTGGCAAGATTCTGTTTGTCTGAATCTGTTTCTTTGTCTTCTCACTGAGAGAGCTGGACTAGTTCTGTACCTTTTAAAGTGTGTGTTTCTAGAGTACCTGTTCTAGGCAAATTGGGAGCAGGGATGCTGGAAAACCTGTGCTGTTCTCAGGATCAAAGACGTCCTTTGGGAGCTTTATGATGAGCAAGCTTTTGAGAGCTGGTGATTTCCCATGAGCCGGTTGCAGGTTGTTTCAAAGAACAAACACTCAGAGGTCTCTCTCACTGAAGAGTGAAAACAGCCTTCAGATCAACAGGTAAATGCACATTTATCCCAGAGGCATGGCCAGGTCAAATAAGGTCAAAGGAAAAACTTTAAAGGTCAAATCAAAATTAACCCTATTATTTCTTAGAGTCTTCATAATACATTCACCATCAGCTCAGAGAGAAGCAAGAGGAAGAAATGGCAATGTGTGGTGATAGTTTGCATGCATACTAAATTGCTTCAGTCATGTCCAGCTTTTTGCGACCCTATGGACCAGAGCTTACCAGGCTCCTCTGCCCATGGGATTCTCCAGGTAAGAATACTGGAGTGTGTTCCCGTGCCTTCCTCCAGAGGACCTTCCCAACCTAGAGATCGAAACTGCGTCTCCTGTGTCTCCTCCATTGCAGGCAGATTCTTTACCACTGAGCCATCAGGGAAGCCCAGTTTAGAGGAGGTAAAGGCAAATAATAGTCATGTCTGTGTGGAGGACTTGACTCTGGACATTATGAACTCAAAGTGTGTTCATAACCAAGTTTAACTGGCTCCAAAGACTGAGGGTTTTATAATAACCCGGGATGCCAGTTCTGAATGGATCACAAGTTCTACTCTCATGGGAGGATGATGTTGCTCTAAACAAACACCTTGACCCCAGAACACATCTTCCCTACCTCTGAACATTCTGCCTGCCTTCTCCATCCTAACTTTTTAATGTTGATGATGCCAGGGGAAGCTGGGTGCTACAGACACTCATCCAGAAAAATGTGCTAGCTGCTTTTAGCTCAGATCAACTTCAAGCTTCTGATTAAAGCCTGAAAAGAGAATCTATTTTGACTTTCTCCTATATGTAAAAAATGATCATTTGCTGATGGTTCCTTGTGCAATTCGAAAAGAAAATGATTTGATGTATGCAGGCAAGTACCAGCTTGCAATGACAGTTTCAGTGAAGATGTAGAACGTATCAAAAATATATTGGTAGGAATTTTCTGTTTGTTTTCATTATCTAATGTTCACTAGGTTGGTGGGAGGTGAGGGTGTGTATATGTGTGTGTTTCCACGTAGGGAGAAAGTGCAAAGTTATTAACAATTTCATCTGTAGAAACTGATTGAAATTGTGTTCACTGACTCACAAGTGAGATCCATTATCGGATGCTGGTTGGCACTGTCTTCTGAATAGCACGCGGTGAATAAGAGATTGCCATGCGGGTTTGTGTGTGTGTGTGTGTGTGGGGGAGGGGGCAGTAGTGGCCACTTTTGAGACAAGGGTTTTGAGGGGTGGTTTTAAAGGGGTTTGGCTCGAGTTGGAGGACCCTCCAGGCTCTGGCGAAGGGTTTGACAACAGTTAATGGGTCACACTCTGGCTTGTCATATCCTCAGGAAAAGCGGATCGGTTTCCTAAGTCCACGAGTGACAGGATTACTGTGTAAGTGCTTCCGAAACACTTTCATCTTGACTGTTCTCATTTGAAGCTGTTGGAAGGGGCTTTGCCAAGAAAAGCAAAGAATAAAACTGAAACATGCCCAGTGCGAACGTCCTGGGTTTCACAAGCGCCATGCCAGGGAGTTTGAATTTTAAATGGCATGCCCTCAGAGCGGGTCGGGTGCAGGGATGGAAACTCATCACAGGACCTTTACACAGCGGAAAGGAAGCAGAGGGTTCAAACCACGTTTCTTTGCCCCCGGCCGAGCCATCACTTATGGAGATTTTCCACTCCAGCCAGGAGTGTCAGAACCTCTTCAGAGACAAGCCCATCCAAGGGCTATATTCTGGGCCAGGCAGTGACCCAGTTTTATGCATGACCCATGGGATAAATGCGTTTTGTTCCCCAGCCTCCTCTAAAGAGCCAGATGCTTTCTCAGTATTCCTCTTGATCCTAACATGCTAAGTGTCTACTAAGAGTGGGTTGTGGTCTCCCCGCACCAACATTATCTGGAGCAAGTGTTAAAAATGCAGATTTCAGCCCCCAACCACCCTGACCTACAGAATCAAAGTTTGGGGAATTCTCACACTGAATCTGTATTCTTAGGCACAGGGAGGTTTGAGGAGCCCTGAGAAAGGTGAAAAGGTGTGGTTTGACTTTTTTTCCCTTTAGTCCTGCCCCAGCAGCAATACTGCCCTGTGTGCTCCTCCTCTAGACCCCCCAGATTGGAAACTGGGACACTGGGGGGCCATGTACATAGGACCCCTTCACATCCAACCATCTCCTGGGACTCATTTAATCAATGTCTTTGGTAATCAAGTACGGTCTCCTCATTACAGCTGTCCACACCACCCCATGTCCTGTCCATTCTGTCCTTTGTCTCTGCCCCCACCCACCCTCCTTGGGTCTTCTTGTGCAGCCCTTTTCTTCTCGTCCCTAAGTGCCCTACAGACTGGGATCAGGGTACTTTTGTTGCTATAAACAGACTGACTTTTGTCATTGGCAGTTTCTTTGGAAATTCTTTCTATCCTTAGCACAATTTCCATTCCAACCAGGAGTGTCTCAGAGAGTGTCTGCAGAGAAACAGAATCTCTGCAGGAAGAAATCCATGCACAGACTACATTCTGGCAGGACCCACTGATGGCAGAAAGTGCAAAATATGTCTCCAGCATGTTTACTTCCCCTCTGACAAGTGTCGTCTATCCTGATCTTTTTGTTGTTCATTCACTAGATCAGATCAGATCAGATCAGTCGCTCAGTCGTGTCCGACTCTTTGCGACCCCATGAACCGCAGCACGCCAGGCCTCCCTGTCCATCACCAGCTCCCGGAGGTCACTCAGACTTGCATCCATCGAGTCAGTGATGCCATCCAGCCATCTCATCCTCTGTCGTCCCCTTCTCCTCCTGCCCTCAATCCCTCCCAGCATCAGAGTCTTCTCCAATGAGTCAACTCTTCGCATGAGGTGGCCAAAATACTGGAGTTTCAGCTTTAGCATCATTCCTTCTAAAGAAATTCCAGGATTGATCTCCTTCAGAATGGACTGGTTGGATCTTCTTGCAGTCCAAGGGACTCTCAAGAGTCTTCTCCAACACCACAGTTCAAAAGCATCAATTCTTCGGCGCTCAGCCTTCTTCACAGTCCAGCTCTCACATCCATACATGACCACAGGAAAGACCATAGCCTTGACTAGGCGAACCTTTGTTGGTAAAGTAATGTCTCTGCTTTTGAATATGCTATCTAGGTTGGTCATAACTTTCCTTCCAAGGAGTAAGCGTCTTTTAATTTCATGGCTGCAGTCACCATCTGCAGTGATTTTGGAGCCCAGAAAAACAAAGTCTGACACTGTTTCCACTGTTTCCCCATCTATTTCCCATGCAGTGATGGGACCAGATGCCATGATCTTCGTTTTCTGAATGTTGAGCTTTAAGCCATCCTTTTCACTCTCCACTTTTACTTTCATCAAGAGGCTTTTTAGCCCCTCTTCACTTTCTGCCATAAGGGTGGTGTCATCTGCATATCTGAGGTTATTGATATTTCTCCCGGCAATCTTGATTCCAACTTGTGTTTCTTCCAGTCCAGCATTTCTCATGATGTATTCTGCATATAAGTTAAATAAACATGGTGACAATATGCAGCCTTGATGTACTCCTTTTCCTATTTGGAACCAGTCTGTTGTTCCATGACCAGTTCTAACTGTTGCTTCCTGACCTGCATACAGATTTCTTAAGAGGCAGATCAGGTGGTCTGGTATTCCCATCTCTTTCAGAATTTTCCATAGTTTATTGTGATCCACACAGTCAAAGGCTTTGGCATAGTCAATAAAGCAGAAATAGATGTTTTTCTGGAACTCTCTTGCTTTTTCCATGATCCAGCGGATGTTGGCAATTTGATCTCTGGTTCCTCTGCCTTTTCAAAAACCAGCTTGAACATCAGGAAGTTCACGGTTCACATATTGCTGAAGCCTGGCTTGGAGAATTTTGAGCATTACTTTACTAGCGTGTGAGATGAGTGCAATTGTTCGGTAGTTTGAGCACTCCTTGGCATTGCCTTTCTTTGGGATTGGGATGAAAACTGACCTTTTCCAATCTTGTGGCCACTGCTGAGTTTTCCAAATTTGCTGGCATATTGAGTGTAGCACTTTCACAGCATCATCATTCAGGACTTGGAATAGCTCCAAGTCCAACTAGGACTAGTCCAACTTGGAATAGCTCCAAATAGTCCAACTCTTTGTGACCCCACGGACTGCAGCACGCCAGGCTCCTCTGTCCTTCACTGTCTCCTATAGTTTGATCAAATTCATGTCCATGAGTCGGTGTTTCCTGATCTGTCACCTGCAAACTGGAGGCCTAGGAAAGCCAATGGTGTTGATCCAGTCTAAACCCAAAATCCAGAGAACCAGAGGAGCCAATGGTGTGAGTCCTAGTCCAAGTCCAGTGACTCGAGAACCAGGAGTGCAGCTATCAGAAGGCAGAAGATGAATGTCTCAGTTCAAGCGGAGAGCAAGTTCATTCTTCCTCTTTTTGTTCTAATTAGGCCCCAAACAAATAGGAAGAGACCCATTCATGTGGGGGAGGAGGATCTTCTTCACACAGTCAAAAGCTAATCTCTTCCAGAAACATCTTTACAGACACACCCAGTAAATAATTAATCATCAAAATGATTATAGTGGATAAAAATAAATGGATGCCAGGAGAAGAAAGAGATGTGGATTCAATCCCTGGGTTGGGAAGATCCCCTGGAGGAGGGCATGGCAACACACTCCAGGATTCTTGCCTGGAGAATCCCCATGAACAGAGGATCCTGGTAGGCTACAGTCCATGGGGTCGCAAAGAGTCAGACACAACTGAACGACTTAGCACTCACATAGAAACCTTACGTGACTCAATCAAATCCTTAAATGTAAAGAATCTTGGGTAAATCCAAGTACTTGTTAGGGATGCTAATCTAGTAATGGTCCTTTAAGTCCCAGATGACACACAGAAGATGTGGAATCCCGTAGCTCCCTCTTCCTGTATCTCTGAGACTCCGAGTAGGATAAAGCAGTCTAAACACAATGATGTGCTTTGTAGAGCTGAAGAAAGAGAAAAAGAATCAAGTGAGTAGGTTGGAGAAAAAGAATATTCATATCGAGATGATACATTGAGGCAAATTGAAGGAGCCTCTCATTCATGCCCTAATGAGTGGTATTGTGTTATATGACTTACGGGTTGCAAGATTATTGATACTTTCATTTCTACTAGCTCATGAAATTAGTTGATGGTGGAATAAATCTTTGTTAATGTGAAGTGGAATGCTCATGTTATTTGGGGACAGAAAACCACCATGACCTTTGAACCATCTTCTCTCACCTTGCCTAGAGCCTCCATTGTCACAGAATATTCTATTTAGAAGGAAGCCTAAAAACTCTCGTGTCAATTACTATTAGAGTAGGCCACTGGCTTTTTCAAAATCTCAAACCTCATTTCCTTTGAAGGACATTTCAGTTTGAGGTTAGCATGGCCTGTTTCTATGTGCCGTAGTGGCACAAGAACACTTTAGGTCTGGTAAAGAAGGAATGGAATGTACACTTGTCTAACTTCCCAAGACAGATTAGAGAATACTGATGTAGAGCAAAGATGTTTAGATAAACTAAATCTAAATATTTAGATAAACTAATTCATTAGGTCCTAGATGGATTTCTGGGATGAATATATCAGAGTCTTTATGAAAGCTTCAAGAACAGATTGTCTTCTAGATTATCTACTTCCTATTTTTGACACTAATCTGACCTGTTAATGAGGATTCATTTCATTGATAACTTGATTAGAAACTCAAATTGGGATGTCATCTTTCCCCACCTCATTGTCACTCTTAAATTTGTTCATCTTCTAGTGTTTCCAGCTCAGCAGATGACTTACCTTCACCCTTTCGTACCCACTTCTCCCCTCAATATTCATCTAACCAAAGGGCAAGTCTAATTAATATCCACTATCCATCACTCCCTTTTCATTGTCATCTCATAGTCCAAGCACCACCATCTTTATCCCAGATCATGGCCATTTCCTCCTAACTTCTCTATTTCTTCTTGTCTTCCTGTTCCTTCTCCATCTAATCTCTGTGCAGTAGCTAGGATGATGTCCTCAAGACACCAATCTGACCATATCTTACCTTCACTGGATTCCTCTGTGATACTTTAGCATGGCCTTAACTAGACGGACCTTTGTTGGCAAAGTAATGTCTCTGCTTTTCAATATGCTATCTAGGTTGGTCATAACTTTTCTTCCAAGGAGTAAGTGTCTTTTAATTTCATGGCTGCAGTCACCATCTGTAGTGATTTTGGAGCCCAGAAAAATAAAGTCTGACACTGTTTCCACTGTTTCCCCATCTATTTCCCATGAAGTGGTGGGACCAGATGCCATGATCTTCTTTTTCTGAATGTTGAGCTTTAAGCCACCTTTTTCACTCTCCTCTTTCACCTTCATCAAGAGGCTTTTTAGTTCCTCTTCACTTTCTGCCATAAGGGTGGTGTCATCTGCATATCTGAGGTTATTGATATTTCTGCCAGCAATCTTGATTCCAGCTTGTGCTTCTTCTAGTCCAGCGTTTCTCATGATGTACTCTGCATAGAAGTTAAATAAACAGGGTGACAATATACAGCCTTGACATACTCCTTTTCCTATTTGGAACCAGTCTGTTGTTCCATGTCCAGTTCTAACTGTTGCTTCCTGACCTGCATATAGCTTTCTCAAGAGGCAGGTCAGGTGGTCTGGTATTCCCATCTCTTTCAGAATTTTCCACAGTTTATTGTGATCCACACAGTCAAAGGCTTTGGCATAGTCAATAAAGCAGAAATAGATGTTTTTCTGGAACTCTTTTGCTTTTTCGATAATCCAGCAGATGTTGGCAATTTGATCTCTGGTTCCTCTGCCTTTTCTAAAACCAGCTTGGACATCTTCTGGAAGTTCACGGTTCACATATTGCTGAAGCCTGGCTTGGAGAGTTTTGAGCATTAGTTTACTAGCATGTGAGATTAGTGCAGTTGTGCGGTAGTTTGAGCATTCTTTGGCATTGCCTTTCTTTGGGATTGTTCAAAGTCCAAAACACTGACAAGACCAAATGCTGGCAAAGATGTGTAGTAACAGGAACTGTAATTTTTTTTTGCTGCTGGGAATAAAAATGGTACAGCCACTTTGGAAGACAACTTCTGGCAGTTTCTTACAAAATTGAACATACTCTTACCATACAATCGAGCAATCAAGCTCCTTGGTATTTACCCAAATGAACTGAAAACTTATGTCCATACAAAAGCCCACACATAGATGTTTATAGCAACTTTATTCATAATTTTCAAAACTTGGAAATATTCAAATCCAAGATATCTTTCAGGAAGTGAATGGGTAAACAAACTGTAGTACATCCTGCCAATGGAAAAATATTTAGTGCTAAAAGAAAGAAGCTATCAAACCATGAAATGATATGGAGGAAGCTTAAGTGCATTAAGTGAAAGAAGCCCATTTGAAAAGACTACAGTTGGTATGATTTCAATTGTATGACATGCCAGAAAAGGCAAAACTATGGAGACAGTAAAAAGATCAGTGGTTGCCAGGGCTTTGTGGGGGAGAAAGAGAAAGAGACTTAGCTAAGCACAGAGGATTTGTAGGACAATGAGGAAATGATCTGTATGGTACCATAAAGGTGGATATTTGTCCTACACTTGATGAAACTTTGAACACAAGTTTGTGTGCACAACACACAATGAGGCCAAACAATCTCAGAAGGTTGGAGTTTGCAGAGAAAGGTTTATTGCAGGGCCCTGCAGGGACATGGGTGCTCAGGCTCTAAAAGCCCTGAACTCCCCAAAGGGTTTCAGCAAAGCACTTTTAAAAGCCAGGTGAGGGATGCGGGTCTCAGAATCTGTAATCAACTTGTGCCCAGTTCTCTGATTAGCTGATGTTGAGGGTAGCAGGGAGGTGTCACAAGGGTTAACATTATCAGTCCTCAGGCTCCAGGAGGCCTGGGGCTATGTGCTCCTGATCCTCAAGTAGTGAACATCTTCTATTTGTTGGAGAGGGAGGTTTTTTACACCTGCAAAACAACTCAGGAAATGGGCATCAAATACTATTATCTAGGTACTTCAGAGAAGAGCTAAAGCAGAAGATATGGGGGAAGGTCCCATGAGGTTACAATACCTGTAGAATGTGCAGCACCAAGGGTGAATTCTAATTATACTGTTGACTTTGGGGGATCATGATGCATCAGTATAGGATCATCAATTGGATCAAATGTAACACTGTGATCTAGGGATGCCCACAACAGGGTGGGTTGTGCTTGTGTGGGGACAAGGGTTATCTGGGAACTGTCTGCCCTTTCTGCTGAATTTTGCTCTGAATCTAAAACTCTGAACAATAAAGCCTATTAATTTTTTAAAAAGTATTTTAAAAAAGAAGGTTTCCCTTAAAATTATTCAAAAATAAAAAAAATCTCCTTGACATATCCCCTCCAATTTTCCCCCAAGATGGTATTTTTGAAGAATCAGGAAAAGAGACAGAGGACAAAAAGAAAATAATGGAACAAACCTCCAAACCTGAGGATTGAGCTCTCTGTGTCTTTGGTACCAGCTTTTCAATCTTCTTCATGAGTACAAAGAGAATAGAATTCATTTTCTTTTGTCCTAAGACTCAGGATTGTGAATAACCATTGATAGATGCTTGCCAAGACATGAAAATCATGGGACTGCATCTGACTCAAGGAGCAAAAGATATAAAACTGAGAATAGAACAAAGATGGAAAGACCTAAATAGAAATTGGAGCCAATTCCATCATGCTGCCCCTCCCCCCACCCTGTCTTTCCTGAGCTGGCTCCTCACAGCACTTAGAATAAAAGTCCCAGTCCTTTCCAGGATCAAAATGGCCCTGCATGAACTGCCTACACACTCCTGTCCAATCTCACTTCCTACCAGTCCCTCCTTGCATCTGACTTTCTTATTGTTTCTGCCTCAGGACCTTTGCACTTGCTGTTCTTTTTGCCTGGATGATTCTCCTCCACCTGCATGACTTCCTGCCACCCATTCTATTCTCTGGTCAAATGTCATTTCTACCGAGAGGCCACCCTTGACCACAAGACTTTAAATATTAACTCCCTCCAACCTCTCTATTTCTCTTCACTGCTTGATGTCTTTTCACATCATAATACATATTGCTCTGTCCTTCTCTTCCACATCTGTCTTCTCCATCTAAATGTGAGCTCTGGAGGACAGAGTTCTGTCATTGGGCTCTCTTACCTTCACCTCAGCATCTCTGACAGTGCCCACTGCACAGTAGCAAGTCCATATATCCATATTTATTGATTGAATTTGTTGCAACCAATTTCTATATGTCAACTTGGCAATTGCAGTAAATCCATTGTTTGATTTTCTAACAATCAAAAGAAACCTCAGTGACTATGAACCAACCTCCCTGGGACAGCTCATGTATCTCCTCTGACGGAGGCATAGGTGGCTGAGAGTGCTACCAGTCTCATTTATTCCAGATCAAACTCAAACACTCATAATGTAAAGAATATCACATGCTTCCTCATGGAACTGAGACATACTTTTCAAGAGGATTAGCTTATAAGAGTCAGATAATCCCCCTGGGTTGAATAAATAGATCTTATAGAAATTCCTGGGGCACGTTCTACATAAGGCCTTTCGCTAAAATTAAATTAGCAACAAAATGAGCTTTTCTTGGGGGTAAATTCAAGTGGGTTTTCTTTTACAAGCTGTTTTAAACTATCATAATCTGATAGACAGGGTCCTCTCCCAGACACACAGTATTTCAAACGCCTCATTTCAGAAACACATGCCCCCACGGCCAGAAAGATGGGAACTCCCCAAATTTGCAAAGAGAGGCAGACTGGGGACTTGTTAAAAAGAACCTAAGAATTTCAGTAATTTAGGAAAACAATAGGATTCCCAGGTCACTCAGTAGTAAAGAGTCTGCCTGCCTAGGCAGGAGATTCAGGAGACTTGGGTTCGATCCCTGGATCAAGAAGATCCTGTGGAAAAGGAAACGTCAACCCACTCCAGTATTCTTGCCTGAGGAATCCCATGGACAGAAGAGTCTGGCAGGTTACAGTTCATGGGGTTGCAAAGAGTTGGACGTGACTGAGCAACTGAGCACTCACACACTTGCTCAGATTGGTGCCTGTGACAATGCGAAGCACACAGGGAAATAGTGATGCATTAAAAAAAAAAATCAGCCTGTCACTTGCCCCCGACCCTTCAACAAACCAAAACTGAGATCGTGATTATGTCACAATCCAGCAATGTCTGTCAATAACTGTTGCCGGGGCAGTGACCTAAGCAAGGGCATGTCCACGGAGCACGTGCAAGGCTGAGGTTTGCTTGCCTCCTACAAAAATGTTGGTCCTGGTGAGGTCAGCTGACCATCCTCCTCCCACTCAGGTGCAGTGCTGTCTGCTCCCGACTGAATCACACACTGTACAAATATTTTACTTTCATACATCATCTGTAGCAAGTATAATACTGAGATTTAAAGGTAAATAGCTAGAGAAATTGCAGTTGCATTATCAGGCTGACATTCCTATCATCGCAAATCAAATTCTGCTATGTGCAGCCCAAAGCAAATAGTGGTTTTAGTCAACACTCCCCCCCACCTTTTCTTTTGTGGCTTCCTGCGGATCATATATACAAGGCTGTGATTTTGGTCAACAAATAATCAAATAAGAAACTTATTTCATAAGGATTATTCCCAGTGAAGGGATTGAACTCTTTATTTTAAAATCTTATTATTTCTTCCTGCTAGAAAGAGAACTAAACTGGGAGAATTGATATAGTGGGTGTGATTTAGAACAAGAAGAGAGCAAACTTGAACTGGAATATTAAAGCATGCTTGGCCTCTGAAAGGATCTGGTTTAGCCACTGCAGATGGCTCAACTGAAGGGCTTTTTGGCCTGAGGTGGCTTCTCTTCTGTGACTGTGAGAAGAAGGTGAAGTATAGTGCCCAGGAGTGAAGGCAAAATTCAAAATGGTGAGACATTCACTTACTCAGTCATAATGAGGCCAACTCCATGCCACATTCTGTGCTGGGTTTTGGGATAGAAAGCAGCCCCCTTGCCTGGTTACTTACATAAGGACGAATGATGCATAAGTACCTATGAATATGAAATAAAATTTATTACTTACACAATAAACAGTGAAAGCATAGAGAAGGAGATGGTAACCCACTTCAGTACTCTTGCCTGGGAAATCCCATGAACAGAGGAGCCTGGCAGGCTGCCGTCCATGGAGTCTCAAGAGTCGGACATGACTTAGTGACTAAACCACCAAAAACAGTGAAAGGATTCCCTGAGGAGAAAGACTCTGGAGTAAGGGCAAAACTTCGTGGGGCTTTGATTCTCCTCCTGCCCCCAATCCCTCCCAGCATCAGGGTTTTTTCCAATGAGTCAACTCTTCACATGAGGTGGCGAAAGTATTGGAGTTTCGGCTTCAACATCAGTCCTTCCAATGAACACCCAGGACTGATCTCCTTTAAGATGGACTGGTTGGATCTTTTGCCTGGAGAATTCCATGGACAGAGGAGGTTCCCCAGCATGGGCTAGAAGTTGTGTTATTTGGGATTTCCCTGGGAATAGAGATGGGAATCCCTTGGGGGTCACACAAGAGATAGGCAGGAGGGGCTCTGACATACTCACCAAAAAGTATCATCCCTTCTCTGCTGGAGGGCAGAAGCTGTGTCTTAATCATCTTTGCAAACTGCATTTTGCCAGCAGTGAATTTACTCAGGCCCCTCCTACTGGCCTTCTGGTTCTGCTTCTCTGGAGAACTCTGCCTGATTGAGTTTTTGTTTTCCAAGCAGGAGTTTGGAATGATATGATATGTAGGAGTTAGCTTTTACCAGCTCACAGGAGCCAATTTTGGGCACATCTTTCTAGTGTTGTGTCCAGTCATGTCGTGTTGGTAGCTTGAAATTGACCCATAATGAAAGTATTAATATTCACATCATAGAAATGGGCAAGCATTGGACTCTAGGGTTTTTTTGTTTCTGCTTTTCCCTCTGAAAGTCAGTTTCACCAGCATACCACCAGGGCTAGTTCATCCTTACAGATCTTTTCTCAAATTGTTTGCTATTCACAGCTATTGTACCACACAAACTAGAATGCTTTTAAGATTGTTGCTGGCATCACATTTAAGCTTACTTAATCTGGAAAGAATTGATATCTTCCAACTTACGACAGTCAATCTTACCCTTCTAATGAAAGGTGCATAGTTTGATTTAAGTATTTCCAAATAAATCTCTTCAAGAAATGGTCAGTAGTTCTCTCTGTATGGGTCATATAAATTTTATAGGGTACTTGGTAAACAATATTCTAGACTGAAGTTGTGATAAGTTTGCAAAATTATTGACCCCAAAGAAATGCGAATGAAAAGACACACACCTTAGATGTCCCTTGGAGAGCTGAATTTTATACTCGTCTAGTGTTGACAACATCCTGCCTCATCTGACTCTAAAGAGGTGATAGACAAAATTTGGGATGTTCATTCTCAAAAAGAAAACCAGGGCTTCCCTGGTGGTCCAGTGGTAGAGAATCTGCCTGCCGATGCAAGGGACATGGGTTCCACCGCTGGTCTGGGAAGATCCCACACGCCGTGGAGCAACTACACCTGTGGGCCACAGCTATTGAGCCTGTGCTCTAGAGCCAAGGAACCACAACTGCTCCTGAGTTGTGGTGCAACTCAGTCCTGCTGAGTCCACATGCTGCACCTACTGAAGCCTACACACCCAAGAGCCCACGCTCCACAACCAGAGGCCACCACGGTGAGAAGCCCCACGCAGCACACTAGACAGTGGCCCCTGCCGGGCTCCACAACCAGAGGCCGCCACGGTGAGAAGCCCCACGCAGCACACTAGAGGCCACCACAGTGAGAAGCCCCACGCAGCACACAGACAGTGGCCCCTGCTCTCTGCAACCAGAGAAATAACGCACAGCAACAAAGACCAAGCTCAGTCAAAACCAAAATAATAAAAAGAAAATCAAGGGACAGAGGATAGGTCATACCAGGCAAAGCCAAAGGGTCTGGAAGCTTTATTCTAGAGAAGAGAAACCTAATAATGTATGACTTGATAAATAATATAAAGATTCTTCTGAAAAAAGTATACCAGGGAGCTCATCCAAGAATGAGGACTAGAAAAAGTGGAGAGGGAATTTATACAAACAGTCAGAATTAGATGAACAGACATCAAAGTTTCTTTTGACTATTGCAGGCCGAGATTTAAATTCTCTCTGATTGTGGTGAACTAACAAAAAGAAGCAGAAGTTTCAGTTCAATGGAAGGAAAATTCTAACTCTATTAATCCAAACAAGCAACAAAAACAATTGAATAAACACCGGAGAGGAGTTTGAATGAGGCTGGGTGTTCTCCAGCTGAATATTTAGTAGCAACCCTGGATCTGTGTCAGCAAACTGGAAGGTGATGGTCTCAGTGTGGCAACAGGGGTGTTTCATTTATCTGGCAAGATAGCATTAACAAACAAAGTCACATTGTGCGTCTCAGGTAGTGGAAGATACATTTTCGCATTTGCCGCAGCCCACCTTCTCTCTACTGCTTATCCTCTTTCCACCGGAAGTCTGCTTTCATCCCTTACACACCCTGGCTAGTTCTGAATGTAGACCTACATGAAACCTCTGGTTTAAGCATTCAGTACTCTGAGGTTGAGGTCTTAAAAACCAATTCCAGTCTTAAAGTTGCAAAAACCTTAATGGAATTTTAAGTTGACAACTAAGATTCACATCTTGGACTTTTAATCTTTTCTTCTAAAATTGCTAGCAAAATTCGTATTCATTAGTGGTGATTCATAAGTAACATTTGGGCTTCCCTGGTGGCTCAGAGGGTAAAGAATTTGCCTGCTAAGCAGGAGACCTGGGTTGGCTCCCTGGGTTGGGAAGATCCCTTGGAGAAGGGGGAACGGCTACCTACTCCAGTATTCTTGCCTGGAGAATTCCCATGGACAGAAGAGGCTGGCAGGCTACAGTCCATGGGGTCACAAAAAGTTGGACATGACTGAGAGACTAATTTTCAAAAGTAGCATTTTGGGATAGCTAATGTTTTCTGCTCCCAGTTGAGCATGGTAACATTTCTACTTTTAGGAATAAGTTTGCTGAATCACTTTCCTGGTTGACCAGGCCAATAAGTATTTGAGACCCAAGTTCAGTTCAGTTCAGTCGCTCAGTTGTATCATGAATTGCAGCATGCCAGGCCTCCTTGTCCATCACCAACTCCCAGAGTTCATTCAGACTCATGTCCATCAGGTCGGTGATGCCATCCAGCCATCTCATCCTCTGTCGTCCCCTTCTCCTCCTGCCCCCAATCCCTCCCAGCATCAGAGTCTTCTCCAATGAGTCAACTCTTCACATGAGGTGGCCAAAGTATTGGAGTTTCAGCTTCAACATCAGTCCTTCCAATGAACACTCAGGACTGATCTCCTTTAGGATGGACTGGTTGGATCTCCTTGCAGTCCAAGGGACTCTCAAGAGTCTTCTCCAACACCACAGTTCAAAAGCATCAATTCTTCGGCGCTCAGCCTTCTTCACAGTCCAATTCTCACATCCATACATGACCACAGGAAAAACCATAGCCTTGACTAGACGAACCTTTGTTGGCAAAGTAATATCTCTGCTTTTCAATATACTATCTAGGTTGGTCATAATTTCCTTCCAAGGAGTAAGCGTCTTTTAATTTCATGGCTGCAGTCACCATCTGCAGTGATTTTGGAGCCCAGAAAAATAAAGTCTGACACTGTTTGCATTTTTTCCCCATCTATTTGCCATGAAGTGATGGGACCAGATGCCATGATCTTTGTTTTTTGAATGTTGGCTTTAAGCCAACCTTTTCACTCTCCACTTTCACTTTCATCAAGAGGCTTTTTAGTTCCTCTTCACTTCCTGCCATACGAGTGGTGTCATCTGCATATCTGAGGTTATTGATATTTCTCCCAGCAATCTTGCTTCCAACTTGTGCTTCTTCCAGCCCAGCGTTTCTCATGATGTACTCTGCATATAGTTAAATAAGCAAAGTGACAATATACAGCCTTGACGTACTCCTTTACCTATTTGGAACCAGTCTGTTGTTCCATGTCCAGTTCTAACTGTTGCTTCCTGACCTGCATACAGGTTTCTCAAGAGGCAGGTCAGGTGGTCTGGTATTCACATCTCTTTCAGAATTTTCCACAGTTTATTGTGATCCACACATTTGAGACCCAAAGATAATGATAAATAAAGACATGGTAAATTATATGCTCTTAAAATACATTTCTAGAGACTAAGACAATCTTAGTCTCTAGAAATTGAATTTTTTCTGCATGTACAGATGTTCTGGAGCCATTTTGACCATCACACAACAAATGGATAAACAACAGTTCCAAAGGTTCAATTGCTATGAGGGATGGATTGGGAGATTGGGGTTGACATATACACACTATTATGTATAAAACGAGCTTCCCAGGTGCCTCAGTGGGTAAAGAATCTGCTTACAATGCAGGAGATGCAGGAAATGGGGTCTGGATCCCTGAGTTGAGAAGATTCCCCTGGAGAAGGGCATAGCAACCTACTTCAGTATTCTTGCCTGGAAAATCCCATGGATAGAGGAGCCTGGGGGTCTATAGTGCATAGGGTTGCAAAGAGTTGGACATGACTGAAGCAACTGAGCACGCACACAGCACACATGTATAAAATAGACAACTAACTTAACTTATATGCAAGTACTTTATATGAAATGCTGGGCTGGATGAAGTACAAGCTGGAATCAAGATTGCCAGGAAAAATATCAATAACCTTAGATAAGCAGATGACACCACCCTTATGGCAGAAAGTGAAGAACTAAAGAGCCTCTTGATGAAAGTGAAAGAAGAGAGTGAAAAAGTTGGCTTAAAGCTCAACATTCAAAAAACTAAGATCATGGCATCTGGTCCCATTACTTCATGGCAAATAGATGGGGAAACAGTGGAAACAGTGAGAGAATTTATTTTGGGGGGCTCCAAAATCACTGCAGATGGTGATTGCAGCCATAAAATTGATGAGTGCATGCTCCTTGGAAGAAAACTTATGGCCAACCTACCCAGCATATTAAAAAAGCCGACATTACTTTACCAACAAAGGTCCATCTACTCAAAGCTATGGTTTTTCCAGTAGTCATATATGGATGTAAGAGTTGGACTATAAAAAAGCTGAGCTTCAGAGAATTGATGCTTTTGAACTGTGGTGTTGGAGAAGACTCTTGAAAGTCCCTTGGACTTCAAGGAGATCCAACCCAGTCCATCCTAAAGGAAATCAGTCCTGAATATTCATTGGAAGGACTGATGCTGAAGTTGAAACTCCAATACTTTGGCCACCTGATGTGAAGAACCGACTCATTGGAAAAGACCCTGATGCTGCGAAAGATTGAAGGCAGGAGGAGAAGAGGACAACAGAGATGAGATGGTTGGATGGCATCACCCATGCAATGGACATGAGTTTGAGCAAGCTCCAGGAGTTGGTGATGGACAGGGTAGCCTGGCGTGCTGCAGCCCATGGCATTGCAAAGAGTCGGACATGACTGAGCAACTGGACTGAACTGATTGAGAACCTGCTGTATAGCACAGGGAACTCTACCTAATGCTCTATAGAGACCTAAGTGGGAAGGAAATCCAAAAAAGAGAGGATGTATTTATCTGTATAGTCGATTCACTTCAATGTACAGCAGGAATGAATGCAGCATTGTAAAGGAACTATACCACAATAAAAAAAGAAAAAAGATAATAATAAAGAAAGCACTCTTATAGATGTAAATCCTAATCATAGAGGCCAATCACAATTATTGAACTTCTAGCCATGATTCTTGACCTTTTGCATCAAATGGTAAGGCAAATGTAAAAAAATAATCTAAAACTGAGTACGTGGACTGCTAAGAGGTCAGTGTCAGTGACTCAATCCACTTGGCAGGCTTGTTCTTGCTTTTGCCCTTAACTTCTTAGCTTCAACTTGGAATGAGATAATAAGGAGAGAAACAGCTAGATGGAGAGCAAATGTCATACCCTCAACATGGCTTTAATATTTAATAGATTAGAAACAATATAAATTTGGGTTGAAGAAACTGGTTCTTCTTTTCCTTTATATGCAGCATCAGAATTCTATACACAGTGTTTTGAAAGCCAGAGCCTCCTGAATAAGAGTTTAAAGTTATTTCTTAGAATTTGTTTCAGGAGTTTTGGATAGGGTCATATTTTGAACATATGTATAAAACAGCATTCCATAATTGATTTATTAACATATGAGGTCATGTTTATGATTTCTTTCTGAAATATTTAAAAGCAAACTATAACTGCATAATCCTATAAAATCTATTCATCACAAACCTGCTTCAAAAGTTCATAAAAAGCACAAAAAGAGCCAGCATATTGTATTTAGTTACGGTTGAAGTTTGTACTCCAAAGGATAAATGAATACGATTTGTATTTGCTATGGATTGGGTTGGGTTTTATTCACATTGTATTACATCTCAGGAGAGAGTTTGCTAAATAAGTCCAAATGGCAGATTCAGAAATCCAGAAAAATGCAAACATCACATTTTTTTTCATGATGGACAAGACAGGAATGATTAAGAAATCCTTTAGAAAATATTACGTTTTCAAATGTTTTCAAAAGGCCACAAAATTCCTAAACGCTAAATCCCTTCCCATCTCATTCATCTTTAACTATCCTGTCATTGGATGCGATCTTTGAGAATATAATGTGCATGCTTTGTTCTGCTAAGCTCTTTTAATTTAGGTTTCATGTATCCTTTATATTCAGATATATTTACTTGTCACCATTCCCTGCTGATTTCAATGGTTACCAGAGAAGAGAAAGGCCCTATGTTGGCTCAAAGATAGGGTTGGCAATTTTATTTGCAGTATAATATCTGGGTTATCAGAAAACCTCTTCTTACTACAAAATTGCTCCCCCCAAAAGTGTGTATGAATATCTCACCTCTTTTATCAAGGATGTCTGGAAGAGGTAGCATATTGAGTTTAGTGCGGTGTGTGCATGTTAAGTGGTATCTGACTCTTTGCGACCCCATGGACTTTAGCCCACCAGGCTGCTCGGTCTATGGGATTTTCCCAGCAATAGTACTGGAGTGGGTTGCCATTTCCTACTCCAGGGAAAGTTTCCGATCCAGGGATCGAAACTGTCTCCTGTGGCTCCAGCAGAATTGGCAGGCAGATTCTTTCCTGTTGCGCCATTTATTATGTTGGGAAGCCCAACATAAATGAATTAAATTTACATTTAATTTTACAATTTACTCTGAATTGTAAATGACTGCTCTTAGGTCTCTTAATGAGAATTGCTTTTATTGGAGAGCAGGGTAGAGTTCTGCCACTTAGAGGAATCTTTGGAAGGGGAAAGAGAACATTTTCTGGGAAAGGACAGAAGTCAAGAAAAGAGAGTCTGGAGGTATTGAAGACTAGCTTGTTGCACAGTTTTTCTGAGAAAGGAAGTAAAGAAAGTGACAGTGCCCGAGACCAACTAATTGCAACATGGCAGTGTCACACATGGACCTGTTTAATCCAATTGTAGTCTTCAGAGAGTCCTTTTTTAAAAATTTTATTTTACAGATAGGAGAAGTAAAGCACATACTTTTTTAGTGGATAAAATCATGACTGTCATGCAAATATACGCATCAGAGGTTTTATTTAATTCGTTAGTTAATGAGAGCGCCAGCAAGATGTAATAGGTACCAGGAAAAAGCCTTTGAATCAAATTGATCAAGAGTGCCCAAATGATTTTGCTCATAAATGCAAAACTAGTCAATAGCTACATGGTAATAACCTCTTGCATCTCCACAGGGATAAAGCTCATTTACATCTGCATTGGCAAGAATCATTTGCATCACTCTAAGTTTCCTGCAATTTATAGAGTTGTAAAAAAAACAATGAAAGGTGTAGACCCCTAAGAATCAGAGAACCCCCTGGAGGATCTGTCTAGACCGAGTTTTCTTAATCTCATTTTGGGCCAAACAAGTTTTCACAGTGGAGGGCTATCTTGTGTGTAGTGGGATGTTTCACAGCATCTCTGCTCTCTTTCAGCTAGATTCCAGGAGCAACCCCCAAGCTGTGATGACCAAAAATGTCTGCTGAAATTGTCAAATATCCCTTGGGGGACAAAAATCACCCCAGGTGGTTATACTGGTTTAATAATCTCCAACATTCCATTGAAAGGATACCAGTCTACCCTGCCCATTTCCAGGTCTCTCAAGATTTTTCGAGACAAAATGAGATTGAAAAAATTAAGTATCTTGGTCAAGATTACATAACTACAAGGTGGTGGAACAACCTTGAAACTTCCACAGTGTGTTTCTTTTTCATTCCACCACTATGAAAATAGGAATTGGTAATATTTATCTCCTTACTTGAAAAATTCCAAGTATTATAATCCAAATAATTCTGGACTTTCTGGTACTAAGAAATAATTTCTGCTTGGTGTCACTATTTAGAAAAACACAGATCTAATCCAAAGGTCTAGGAAAAGTAATGTCTTCACTGAAGTCTCATGATGAAGTAGAAAATGAGAGTTTCATTGCATAAAAAACAGCAAAGCTACTTAAAACTCTTCATAGGCATCTACCTCTTGAAACCACCCTCATGTAGTTTTATAGCTGCTTCCCTAAAATCTCTTCTGTCTCTCTGATACTTCAGCTTGCTTTGTTGTCATGATTTTAAGGTTCTTGCTTCGTTGCAAAAAAAAAATTTTTGAGATGAAGTGATAGGTAAGAAGTAGATTTATTTAGAGAGAAACACACATCACAGACGGAGTGTGAGCCATCTCAGAAGGCGAGAGAGAGCCTTGACGTACAGCTTGCTTAGTGTTTATAGGCTGAGTAATTTCATAGGCTAATGAGTGGGAGGATTATTCCAATTATTTTGGCGGTGGGGCGGGGATTTCCAGGAATTGGGTCACCATCCACTTTTTGACCTTTTACGGTTGCCTTCAGAACTACCATGGCACTGGTGGGTGTGTCATTTAGATGCTGTTGCTCTTCAGTCTCTTGGTCCTGTCCACCTCTTTGTGACCTCATGGACTGCAGCACACCAGGCTTCCCTGTCCTTCACCATCTTCTGAGTTTGCTCAAACTCATGTTCACTGAGTCGGTGATGCCATACAACCATGTCATCTTCTGTCATCCCTTTCTCTTCCTGCCTTCAATCTTTCTCAGCATCAGGGTCTTTTCTAATGAGTCAGCTCTGTGTATCAGGTGGCCAAAGTTTTGGCGCTTCAGCTTCAGCATCAGTCCTTCTAGTGAATATTCAGAGTTGATTTCCTTTAGGATTGACTGGTTTGATATCCTTGTTGTCTGAGGGACTCTCAAGAGTCTTCTCCAACACCACAGTTCAAAAACATCAATTCTTTGGCACTCAGCCTTCTTTATGGTCCAACTTTCACATCTGCACGTGACTACTAGAAAAAAAAAAACATAGCTTTGACTATATGGACCTTTCTCGGCCAAGTGACATCTCTGCCTTTTAATACACTGTCCAGGTGTGTCATAGCTTTTCGTCCAAAGAGCATATTGTGAGGTTCAGGGTGTACTGGAAGTCGAATCTTCTGCCATCTTGAATTTATTTGGTTCCAATCACTTCATGTTGTGTCCTTGGGCTATGCCATTCTTTTAAATGTTGTGACCCACTTACTTCCCTCCTGTTTCAGCTTCTCTCATATCTCTTAGTCCCATGCTCCAGAGAGAAGCAGCACTATGCCCTTATAAAAGTTAATTTTGTTTCTCTGCCTTTGTTTTTTAATTGATTTCTTCATCCCTTACTCTGATCCACACAACAAAGAGGCTGAAAGAGAGAATAAAAAACAAAGCTGTGAATCCTTACAGTTTGGTATTTTTAACCGTTGCAAAAATAAAAAATCCTTTCAAAATGAGAAGGTAAATAATAATACTTTGAGAGGCTGTCCAGTCAATGAATCTAGAAGCAGTGATACTCCAGGAGCAATACGCACTGCTAATGCCCAGAGCTTGGTTTCTAAATACCAAGACATCCATTAATAGGAACCACGGCTCTTCAGAAAAAGGTTCTGGGGGAGGAAAAAGCACAGAGTGAGCCTGGAACATCTTGAACCAGAAAGGGAGGAAGAGCTTAAATATGAATGATGGGGACATGTCAAAAAAATGCAAAAGCCAGCTTTAAAAGAATTCTCATTGCCAAATTTAAAACAATTTGAGCAGCAGAAAGAATAATGGCAGTTAAGGATCATAGCACAAGGAATTCATGACTCCATAGTGATACTCAAAACAAAAAGAAAAACAAACCTTTGGGTGCTGGGAAAAGGAGAAGGAAAAGATTTTCTTTACCAAAAAATACTAACTAATAAATGTAAAAGGAATGATAGAGAGCGTACATATAGTTTTTCTGCAATTATTTATTTTTTTCTGCAATTATTTAAATTCCTCTCATTACCAAAGTAATTATATATTTGTTTAAACAAAAAATTCTATCTATCCATCCATGTATATATACTTGGGTTTTATATTTACATGAATCTTTAGGTTCATCTGCTAACATGAATTTGAAAACTACTGTTACACAACTTATTTTATATATTTTATTTATATGTCTGCCTAGATTTCTTTGTTTAGGCTTAAGAAATTTAATTTAACCATATGTTAATTATGGGCACTTTTAAAAGCATTTCTTTGTCATGTTAAAATTGACCTCCTCCTTAGTAACTCTCTTTGTATATCTGAACTGTTTCCTCCAGATAAGTGCAGAGACACGGACTGACTGATTCAAAGGATGGAGATAGTTTTGGATTTTTGGTATAGATTTTCCAGAAAAACCATGTGGCAGTATCTCCCTCCAGCAGTGAGCTTGCATGATGTTCTGATTTATGAATAGTGGCAGTCATGCTGGTCCCCATTTCCTGGGCACTTGCACTATGCCCCACAGTTGGTAGACATCTTTCTTATCATCCTCCCAACCACCTTGCAAGGTTAGTCATCTTTTCTCCATAAAAAACAGGACCTGAAGCTGGAAGTGCTTTTTTGGGTCTCTAGAGCCTATGCTCTTTCCACTTGACCAAGCTTCCTGGCTCAGTGTGTTAAAAACAGGGTCTCATTCCCTGTGATTCTGTCTCTCTCCATGTCTAATTTTCACAAACTGTAACTTGTCCTTTACTCAAGGGAAGGAATAATCTGCTTTCTCATCCTGTTTTCCTCGGTACCTAGTTTGAACTCCATTCCCCAGAAGGCTAGCTGAACCTAACACTTGCTCCTCCACACCACAGACAGGAATGCGTGGACAGGACGCCGGAACTCATTTGACACCTCCAAGTCTAATCCAAAACGGAACGATTCTTCCCATTCCATATTCTTCATCTACCTTTATCCACAGGGAGGACCCTGGTTCCCAACAATACGAGTATATTTGCTTGTTTTCTCAATCTTAAGATACAAAATTTCAGAATCATTCTATCAATATCACTATCAGACAACAAATCTAATGAGTAAACTGAATTCCTTAACATTCCTTTATATCCTTAGCTTATATCCCATCGAGGGTGTACAGTCAGAGGAAGATGCTCAACACTTACTCAGATTAATTCTTCGTTTATTCTGTGTGGTTATGTTATTAATTTTGTATATGGTTAGAGCAATTGTTTTCCATTTGTTTTCAAATTTAGGATCTTCTCTATCTTTTCTGATGCAACTCTACATCTGAATATAAACATGATACAAAAGTCACAACTATATACTCAGAGAAGTCTTATTTCCTCTCTGTCCAACTCTGTTTCCACCTACTTCTTATAAACAGCCAACGTGACTCACTTCTGGCTTACGCCAGAAATCTTATTTTCCCTTCTGTCTTATGTACAAGTAGCGCATTGTATACATTCTTTTTCACCTAGCTTTTTTCTCACTAAATATATTTGGTATATTATATCAGTTCATAGAAATCTTCTTAATTTTTTTTAAAAAAGATCTGCATACAGCTCCCCTGTGTGGCTGAATCATTGTTTATTCAACCATTCTCCTAAGTATTGGCATTTAGACAACTTCCAACAATTTTCTAGTAGAAGTCACAATTTCAATGCATAATTTTTTGTATTCCTACAGGTATATCTTCAGAATAATTTCTTAGAAGTGGATTTCTGGGCCAACAGGTAAATGCATTCATAATTAGAAGTTGCCTCCTAGCAGTATAAGAGATTCCATTTCCTCAAAGCCTCATCAAGAGGATGTTATCAAATTTTTGACATCTTGCTTGTCAGTTTCAGGAGAAATTACACCTCTGCGCAGTTTAATTTAGGAGAAGGCAACGGCAACGCACTCGAGTACTCTTGCCTGGAAAATCCCATGGGTGGACAAGCCTGGTAGGCTGCAGTCTATGGGGTCGCTAAGAGTCGGACACGACTGAGCGACTTCACTTTCACTTTTTCACTTTCATGCATTGGAGAAGGAAATGGCAACCCATTCCAGTGTTTTTGCTTGGAGAATCCCAGGGACGGGGGAGCCTGGTAGGCTGCCGTCTCTGGGATCACACAAAGTTGGACACGACTGAAGCGACTTAGCACTAGCAGTTTAATTTGCATTTCTCTTATGATAAGTGAGGTTAGACATTTCCGTGTACATGTGTCACCTGTACACGTACATTTGAATACATCATGTGTATTTTTATACATCCATGTATCTTTTCTGAATTTTCTGTTTATCTCCTTTGCCCATTTTGGTATTTAGCTTTTTTTCTCCCATAATTTTTAAGAGTGCTTTATGTATGTAGTGGATATTAACCTTTTGTCTGTGATGTATGTTGCAACTATTTTATTCCAGTTTAACATTTGTGTATTGACATATGATCTTTTCTTAATGCACAGATTTTTAAAAACTCAACATTTTCTTTGTTGCATCTGGATTTGGAGTCATAGTTGGAAAACCTTTCTCCGTGTCCAAGTTTTATAATGAAATTCACCTGTGTTTTATTTCAATACATATATGGTTTCATGTTTTACATGAAAATCTCTCACTCAGTTGGAGTTTATTTCTGTATGTGGTGTAAGGAAAAAGAAGATTTAAAAATTAATTTTAAGGTTGCCATTTTCGTGGCTTGCAGTTTAAGAACTTGCTAGAATGTATGACTTATAAAAATGCAAAAGCTGTGAGGATAAGGGCTTCCCCTTGTGGCTCAGTGGTAAAGAATCCACCTGCCAAGCAGGAGACATGGATTTGATTCCTGGGTTGGGAAGATCCCCTGAAGGAAATGGCAGATAACTCTGGTATTTCCTCTGACCTGGGAAATCCCATGGACAGAGGAACCTGGAAGGCTACAGTACAAGAGGTTTCAAAAGAGTCGGACATGACTTAGCAACTAAATAGTGACAACAACATGAGGATAAGGGATGATGAAGTAGCAACATCAGAGTGAGATTCTCATGCACAGGAGACCTTCTCTTTCTGAAAAGGGCAGGCTGGTCCCCAAGCATCACCATTCAGAAGCCTACAGCATCAGCATGGAAGGTGTGAGTTGAGACTGAGCCAAATTGCTGGTGGCCAGGCAAACTGCTTTATGGTAAGAGGGTAACAAGGCAATGAAGAGAAGTCAGGGAAGGAGGAAAATCTGGGTTGATCATTGATGGGTTCAAAGGAAGGAGAATTACCTCCTGCTGAGCTGTGGAAGCTGAGAGGAGCATCACTGCAGTGATGTCTCAAAAGGCCAAGCTGGTGATGAACAGAGTTGGGGTAGAAGATGGGTGTCATGGGGTGACCAGGAAGCCCACTGGGAAGAAGGTGGGGCTAGTGGCCATGGTGCTCCGTCAAGATGACTCTTGTTAGTTTGAGTTCTGTGATCTGGATCTAAAGGGTTGGCTTGAACCCAGCATTTCAAGTAATCTGCATTCTCCAGACTCAGGGGTGGAAAGAGAAACCTTGGCCATCTGAGGGAGTTTTATGGATAACCCCCAAGAGCGTTCAAAAATGCATCATACAGAATGAAACACAACTTGTGAGGATTTAGAGAGATTTCTGACACAGACCATGAAATCTGGCTCACAGAGACATCTATGAGTCAGGGGTGTTCCTCTAAGCAGAAAAGAACTAATTTTCACGAAGTGAATTATTGCTGGATATGAGACCAAAAGAAAGTTAGTCTTTTACCGTAATTAATAGAGATGCCACTGCTTCACCCATCGTCTCCTGTCTTCTCTGTGGCTGGGGTCTCTGACACCAGGATGCAAAGATAACCCAGAGGCCCTGTGCTGGAGTGTAGCCAAATCAAGATTGAGGACCCCTGGTCTTATGTGCACAATCTAAAGAAAGGACCAATACAATACTTTTCACCTTAAAATGACATTGCCTGTAAATCAAAGTCAAGAGGGCCTTGTGATGGGTTCAAAAATTCCATTTCAAACATCAGGGAGAGAGAGGGGTGAGGAGCCCCTGATAAGCTTATGCAGCATTCTTGAAATGGGATCCAAACTAGGTACAAAGAGAACAGAGTGAGAGCAGGTCCTCCCTCTCCTGAATAAGAAGCGGGCTCTAGCCTGAGTGCAGGAAGCATCCTGGCCTGGGGCAAGAGAGAACCAGAGAAAGGACGTCCAAGTCAGGCATGTCTTGATCCTTGCTTTGTAACTCTGCACAACTGGGTCTGGTGAGCTACAGGCCCTCATTTGTAGGGGGATCAGATGACTAACCTTGCTTGCTGGTTGGGAGGACTATGAAGGTGTCAGTCCCTCAGTCACGTCTGATCTTTGCTACGCCATGGACTGTAGCCCACCAGGCTCCTCTGTCCATGGGATTTTCCAGGCTAGAATACTGGAATGGGCAGCCATTTTCCAGCTTTCTCCAGGGGATCTTCCTGACCCAGGAATTGAACTCAGGTCTCCCACTTTGCAGGCAGATTCTTTACTCTCTGAGCCACCAGGGTAGCCCAGGAGGACGGTAGGAGACGTATCTGTAAACTGCAGGGCAAGTGCCCAGAAAATGGAAACCAGCATGACTGTTACTTTGTATAAATCACAAGATCAAGAAAGCCCTTTGCTGGAGGGAGATATTGGTACATCATTTTTCTATGAAATCTATACCAAAAGTTCTAAAAATGTCTCCATTCTTTGAATCAGCCATCCTATTTCTTTACATTTATCTGAAGGAAACAATCAAGATGAACATAGACAATTATGGATTAAGATGTCCATGTTAGCATCACAAATAAATGATATTTTGAATTTAGCATAATTGAGAAACAATTAAAATATAGTGAACATTTTCAAACTTAGCAAAATGCTAGAATAACAAGAAGAGATAAGAAAGCCTTCTTCAGCGATCAATGCAAAGAAATAGAGGAAAACAACAGAATGGGAAAGACTAGAGATCTCTTCAAGAAAATCAGAGATACCAAAGGAACATATCATGCAAAGATGGGCTCAATAAAGGACAGAAATGGTATGGACCTAACAGAAGCAGAAGATATTAAGAAGAGATGGCAAGAATACACAGAAGAACTGTACAAAAAAGATCTTCACGACCCAGATAATCACGATGGTGTGATCACCGACCTAGAGCAAACATCCTGGAATGTGAAGTCAAGTGGGCCTTAGAAAGCATCACTACGAACAAAGCTAATGCAGGTGATAGAATTCCAGTGGAGCTATTCCAAATCCTGAAAGATGATGCTGTGAAAGTGCTACACTCAATATGCCAGGAAATTTGGAAAACTCAGCAGTGGCCACAGGACTGGAAAAGGTCAGTTTTCATTCCAATCTCAAAGAAAGACAATGCCAAAAATGCTCAAACTACCGCACAATTGCACTCATCTCACACGCTAGTAAAGTAATGCTCAAAATTCTCCAAGCCAGGCTTCAGCAATATGTGAACCGTGAACTTCCAGAAGATGTCCAAGCTGGTTTTAGAAAAGGCAGAGGAACCAGAGATCAAATTGCCAACATCCGCTGGATCATCGAAAAAGCAAGAGAGTTCCAGAAAAGCATCTATTTCTGCTTTATTGACTATGCCAAAGCCTTTGACTGTGTGGACCACAATAAACTGTGGAAAATTCTGAAAGAGATGGGAATACCAGACCACCTGACCTGCCTCTTGAGAAAGCTATATGCAGGTCAGGAAGTAACAGTTAGAACTGGACATGGAACAACAGACTGGTTCCAAATAGGAAAAGGAGTACGTCAAGGCTGTATATTGTCACCCTGTTTATTTAACTTCTATGCAGAGTACATCATGAGAAACGCTGGACTAGAAGAAACACAAGCTGGAATCAAGATTGCTGGGAGAAATATCAATAGCCTCAGATATGCAGATGACACCACCCTTATGGCAGAAAGTGAAGAGGAACTAAAAAGCCTCTTGATGAAAGTGAAAGTGGAGAGTGAACAAGCTGGCTTAAAGCTCAACATTCAGAAAACGAAGATCATGGCATCTGGTCCCATCACTTCATGGGAAATAGATGGGGAAACAGTGGAAACAGTGTCAGACTTTATTTTTTTGGGCTCCAAAATCACTGTAGATGGTGACTGCAGCCATGAAATTAAAAGACGCTTACTCTTTGGAAGGAAAGTTATGACCAACCTAGATAGCATATTCAAAATCAGAGACATTACTTTGCCAACAAAGTTTCGTCTAGTCAAGGCTATGGTTTTTCCTGTGGTTATGTATGGATATGAGAATTGGACTGTGAAGAAGGCTGAGCGCTGAAGAATTGATGCTTTTGAACTGTGGTGTTGGAGAAGACTCTTGAGAGTCCCTTGGACTGCAAGGAGATCCAACCAGTCCATTCTGAAGGAGATGAGCCCTGGGATTTCTTTGGAAGGAATGATGCTGAAGCTGAAACTCCAGTATTTTGGCCACCTCATGCGAAGAGTTGACTCATTGGAAAAGACTCTGATGCTGGGAGGGATTGGGGGCAAGAGAAGGGGACGACAGAGGATGAGATGGCTGGATGGCATCACTGACTCGATGGATGTGAATCTCAGTGAACTCTGGGAGTTGGTGATGGACAGGGAGGCCTGGCGTGCTGTGATTCATGGGTATGGATACATGGATATGTTCACATCCACATGTTAATATATACTCACACATATACATATATATGAAGATTAATATATAGAGGTATAGAGAGAAATTTATTTAAATTTCTCTATAAATAAATAGAGATTTATTATTAAATATATATTTCTTTACATTGGTAAATAGGAAAAATTATTCAAAGTCATAAAGACAAACTAGATGAATTCTATCAATGTGTTAATAGCCATATGCAATATTGAGATAGTCTCTTACTTTGTCTTTACTCCACAGATATTTATTACAAGTATAATTGAAATTGTCTTCTACTAGGAAATGGCAACCCACTCCGGTTTTCTTGCCTGGAGAATCCCAGGGACAGGGGAGCCTGGTGGTTTCTGTCTATGGGGTTGCCTAGAGTCGGACACGACTGAAGTGACTTAGCAGCAGCAGCAGCAGCAGCAGGACAAAAATACATGTTGGCCTTCTTTATAAACATAACAAAAATCAATCTTGCTATCTAATCCTAACTTGGCAGCCACAAGACGTAAATTTCTGTTCAGTCATCATAGAGCTCTTTTCAATCAGCTCTTACCAGACAGCTCATTTTTGAATGGACTGCCCTGTATTGCCCATCAAGGCATGATTGAGATTACAGATGCTTGATGGAGATGCCTAAAACTTTTCTTCTCAGTCCTTATGCTCCAATCTGATGTCAAATTGAATTACCAGACCGTAATGTAGATATAACCTCTGCTAAAAACAACTCCAGTTAAACACCGTGTCTTTCTATCATAGGTTGGAATTAGAAGCATTAATGTAAATAACATGTCTGCATCTTGCATAACTTACTTTTTAATAAAATTCATTATCCTGTTAAATGCTATTTGATGAGGATATATATATATATGTATGTATGTATAATAAACTCTAAGATTTAGTACCAAGAAATTTGCCCGTCCCAAAGAAGTGGTAAACTGCTTTTTACCAGCATTGAAACATATGTATCTTGACTGATTTTCCTTTTTCCTTTGGCTTTCAGGAAGCTCTCCTGGTGGCTCAGATAGTAAAGAATCCAGATTATGGATTGCTGTCATTCCCTGGTGGTCCAGTGGTTAAGACTTTCTGTTTCCAACACAGGGAGCATGGAATTGACCCCTGGTCAGGGAACTGAGATGCCACATGAGCACTGTGGCCCAAAAAAGGCATTAAAAAAAAAAAAAAGACAATTGAGATAAAGAAGTGTAATAAATGTGCTCAGGCAGAGACTTCCCAGGATAGTTCTGTGATCAGATCAGATTAGTTGCTCAGTTGTGTCTTACTCTTTGCGACCCCTTGAATCACAGCACGCCAGGCCTCCCTGTTCATCGCCAACTCCCAGAGTTCACTGAGACTCACGTCCATCGAGTCAGTGATGCCATCCAGCCATCTCATCCTCTGTCGTCCCCTTCTCCTCCTGCCCCCAATCCCTCCCAGCATCAGAGTCTTTTCCAATGAGCCAACTCTTCACATGAGGTGGCCAAAGTACTGGAGTTTCAGCTTTAGCATCATTCCTTCCAAAGAAATCCCAGGGCTCATCTCCTTCAGAATGGACTGGTTGGATCTCCTTGCAGTCCAAGGGACTCTCAAGAGTCTTCTCCAACACCACAGTTCAAAAGCATCAATTCTTCAGTGCTCAGCCTTCTTCACAGTCCAATTCTCACATCCATACATGACCACAGGAAAAACCATAGCCTTGACTAGACGAACCTTTGTTGGCAAAGTAATGTCTCTGATTTTGAATATGCTATCTAGGTTGGTCATAACTTTCCTTCCAAAGAGTAAGCGTCTTTTAATTTCATGGCTGCAGTCACCATCTGCAGTGATTTTGGAGCCCAGAAAAACAAAGTCTGACACTGTTACCACTGTTTCCCCATCTATTTCCCATGAAGTGATGGGACTGGATGCCATGATCTTCTTTTTCTGAATGTTGAGCTTTAAGCCAGCTTGTTCACTCTCCACTTTCACTTTCATCAAGAAGCTTTTTAGTTCCTCTTCACTTTCTGCCATAAGGGTGGTGTCATCTTCATATCTGAGGTTATTGATATTTCTCCCGGCAATCTTGATTCCAGCTTGTGTTTCTTCTAGTCCAGCGTTTCTCATGATGTACTCTGCATAGAAGTTAAATAAACAGGGTGACAATATACAGCCTTGACGTACTCCTTTTCCTATTTGGAACCAGTCTGTTGTTCCATGTCCAGTTCTAACTGTTGCTTCCTGACCTGCATACAAATTTCTCAGGAGGCAGATCAGGTGGTCTGGTATTCCCATCTCTTTCAGAATTTTCCACAGTTTATTGTGGTCCACACAGTCAAAGGCTTTGGCATAGTCAATAAAGCAGAAATAGATGCTTTTCTGGAACTCTCTTGCTTTTTCGATGATCCAGCGGATGTTGGCAATTTGATCTCTGGTTCCTCTGCCTTTTCTAAAACCAGCTTGAACATCAGGAAGTTCACAGTTCACATATTGTTGAAGCCTGGCTTGGAGAATTTTGAGCATTACTTTACTAGCGTGTGAGATGAGTGCAATTGTGTGGTAGTTTGAGCATTTTTGGCATTGTCTTTCTTTGAGATTGGAATGAAAACTGACCTTTTCCAGTCCTGTGGCCACTGCTGAGTTTTCCAAATTTCCTGGCATATTGAGTGTAGCACTTTCACAGCATCATCTTTCAGGATTTGGAATAGCTCCACTGGAATTCTATCACCTGCATTAGCTTTGTTCGTAGTGATGCTTTCTAAGGCCCACTTGACTTCACATTCCAGGATGTTTGCTCTAGGTCAGTGATCACACTATTGTGATTATCTGGGTCGTGAAGATCTTTTTTGTACAGTTCTTCTGTGTATTCTTGCCATCTCTTCCTAATATCTTCTGCTTCTGTTAGGTCCATACTGTTTCTGTCCTTTATCGAGCCCATCTTTGCATGAAATATTCCTTTGGTATTTCTGATTTTCTTGAAGAGATCTCTAGTCTTTCCCATTCTGTTGTTTTTCTCTATTTCTTTGCATTGGTCCTCAGGTCTGTTGTTCTAGAAACCTGACTTTCTAGAAAATAAGTCAAAGAGAGATGATTATTCTCTTAAGCATTATGTTAAACTACTCAAACTTGTAGGAAACCAATAGTGATATTGTTGTTGCTTAGTCACTAAGTCGTGTCTGACTCTTTGCACCTCCATGGACTACAGCACGTCAGGCTTCCCTGTCCTTCATTATCTCCTGTTGCTCAAACTTAGGTCCAATGAGTCAGTGATGCTAATAACTGTGATCATAATGACTAACATTTACTGAATGCCTGTTTTGTTAAATACTTACAAGCAACCAAATATATTGAATAGTTGATTCTAGAACAATATAAACTAGAGTTTATTTGTCTCTTGGAGACCACTTGAGTCGACCAAATTCACAAGAGACCAACGCTAATAATCATGATAGCAGTTGTTCCCCTTGTGAAATTTTCTTACAACCAGCCAAGACAAACTGAATCGTGGTTAAGAGCAAAGTATTTGAACTTGTGTCTGAGTGTAAGACCCAGCTCTGTTACTTAGTCAATGAGTAACTTTGGGCAAATTACTTCACTTTTCCATGCTGGTTTCCTCATCTATAAAATAGAGATGATTACAATACTAATACGATATTCTCTAAGCACTGTGGGGGAATGATGCATGTAGATAGTCAGCATAGAAACTAGAGAATAAATCAATGGAAGTCTTGATGATGAGTCAATGTAGAGGGGATGATAAGAGATGTCCCATGGGAAGCCAAGTCATAATCAGAAAGATAATCCAAGAGCACGGATGGATTCAGAACCAAGGGAAATCATCACCTATCTTAACAAAGTTACTCCTCATCACTTGGCTTGACCAATCTCTCCATTCTTGGGCCTGAAACTTCCAATCAGAGTGCGAGGCCCACACAGTGTTGATTCTGTCTGCACCTCTTTTTGGCTGGAAGTTAAGCATAGCCCCAGGAAACACAGCCCCCAGTGTGCTGCTCACTCACCTTCCTTCCTCCGCCCCCTCCCCGGCCCTGCATTCAGCTTCCTTTTACTGCATAGACTTCCTTCTTCTTGAGAAAGGGATTCAGGCATGTTGGCACCATAATATTTTCCTGGTCATGTTCATGGACGATATTGTTGTCACACTACCTCAAGCTTGCATGCTATTTTTAAAAGGGATAGCATTTTAAAAATTGTGTTGATTTTACCCATTGTGTGTTAATGGAAAAACTTTTTGGTCCACTTCTTGTGATTAGTTTAGCCCTTCATGCTGTTCTTCCAGGTATCTATGTTCTTTGGGTTGTTTTTTTTTTACTGGCGTTTGCTTCATATTCTTTCCTTTCAGCTTTGAAAATAATCAGGCAGAGTGTTAATATTTTAAAAATTATAATCAAAAGGATTTGTGAAAACATATTTCAAAAACTTCTAAATAATGAATGCATTGGCCAAGGGAAAAATGATTTTATTAATTTTAAAACCTACACACCTGTTCACTAGTGGGAAAAGCAGAGGAAACAAAAGCTGCTTTAAAAGCACTGACGGTGATACCATCTCAGCAAGACCGTGTGGTTTTTCTTTACAAATCCAAGAGGAAGAGCCAAAATCTAAGAAACCAGAGTCGTTCACCTTAGTATGGAGAGAAGTCATAGATTATTTTCTTCTTCTAGTGAAATCCTATTCAAATTGAGTATTTATATTCTTCCTTTCACTAAAATGCAATTCAAAATGAATATGAATCTTGTGGGGATTTAAGCATCACATATTGTCTGCTTGATAGTCATTTATAAAAGTCAGGATATTTTATACCCCATCAGGGCTTAATTAGGTTTATAAAGATCACTGGCAGTTGCAACAGAAATATTGTGCTTTTCTTTCCCCCAATGACTTTCCCTAGTTCTTTTATGGGGGCCTTTAAAACTCATTTAAGTCTTGCTGAAGTTCATCATAAAGATAGATACCGACCATTCTACTGGGGAATTTAATCTTCTCCACTTTCCCTTTTGCCCCCAAAATTTCTTGGAAAACCATAAGCAGGTCAGTTTCAAATTCCACCCTTTCTCCTAACAGACTTTTGATAGGAAATGCCCTCCAAACAAGGAGGTAATTGAAAATACACACTAAACTCAAGACATCTGCACTCAGAGAATTTCAGCTGATTTAGGCCAAAGAATAAAAAAATGAACTGTTTGGTAACTCCAAATGATGGAAAACGCTGACAAATAGTATCTTTGCACAAGCAGTCTTAACACTCTGACTGTGAGGGTGACAAATTGAACAGATGGCACCTCTAAATGCAAGACTCATGTAATCTATTTCCACTCATGTTTTTTTGTAAACTTTTATTTTAAATTTGGTGCTAAGAACAAAAAAAGGGGGGGGGGTGTTAATGACACCATCGCGGGACAAACTTGCACAAGCTTCTCTTTAAGAGCTTGATTAGTGTGCTTCTAATTCAGCCTGTAACTCTTATCCTCTTCCTGTTTTTAGTCTTTCTGGGAACCGATTAGAGTGAGATTTCAGGGGAATCGGGCTATCCAGCCAGATAATGACTGTATTAGGGTCTGTACTAGGACAAGACCTCTGAGGCCCTTGACATCAAAATGGAAACCCCTAGTGGTTCTCCTGCTGGTCTGTCAGCCCCGTTCCATTGTGGATTTCATCAGTGACAAATGTATTGAACTGCAGCTATGAATAAAGGGCGAGACAGAAATCTTACGTTGTGACCCTTTATATGTGAAAGACAACACGTTGACAATGAACTAAGACTTGTCAAAGCAAATTGTCAAAACATGTCCATCTTAAGTTTAGCTGTTAAGTTTTGAGCTGGATTCTAATATGGGAATATTTTAGAATGTTGAGACTCTACAAATTCCATCCCTCTGGTTATGTACTATAATTAGTTGGTTTTGTTGTGTTGCTCACAGAACAGGTATTTCGGAAACCAGGTTTTTATCTTAACGTGCGTATGTGTCTTACCTTCTACAACCAAATCTTAAGGGTCCTCAGAACAGGGACTGTATCTTTTACTTCTGTATGTATATCCCCACTGCCCCAATTGTGTGCGTCAGATGAAGTACTCACTAAATGCGTGTAACAGAACTCTGTGCTCAGTCACTTCAGTCGTGTCCGACTCTTTGCAACCCCATGGAATGCAGCCCACCAGACTCCTCTGTCCATGGGATTCTCCAGGCAAGAATACTGGAGTGAGTTGCTATGCCCTCCTCCAGGGGATCTTCCCGATCCAGGGATAGAACCAGCATCTCTTTCATTGCAGGTGGGTTCTTTACCGCTGAGCCAGCAGGGAAGCTCCAGTTGAACTCTGCTGCTGCTGCTAAGTCACTTCAGTCGTGTCCGATTCTGTGTGACCCCACAGACGGCAGCCCACCGGGCTCCCCCATCCCTGGGATTCTCCAGGCAAGAACACTGGAGTGGTTTGCCATTTCCTTCTCCAATGCATAAAAGTGAAAAGTGAAAGTAAAGTCTCTCAATCATGTCCGACTCTTGGCGACCCCATGGACTGCAGCCTACCAGGCTCCTCTGTCCATGGGATTTTCCAGGCAAGAGTACTGGAGTGGATTGCCATAACTCTAGTCAAGTTTAAAACAGGGGTGGAAAGATCACTGCAGATAATTTATAAACATAAAAACCTAGAGATCAAATGATCAGGCAAGTGAGGGCTGAGCAAAAATAACTTTAGACAAAAGTGAATGAGCCATTCTAAGTAAACTTCAGATCTCTTCCTGTTGATGCATGTCAGGTGTCAGCTGCTAGAAACATCATTATTTTTACAGAATAACTAGGTAACCCCTTGGAAGTTCAAATGCATCCATCAAAATTGCCACTCTACTCTGCTGGTCCTAGGAAATAGCTGTATCAGTTGGATGTTTAGGTGCAAGCAAGGCACAGAAACTGACACCACTCCAAATGCTATGCTATGCTATGCTAAGTCGCTTCAGTCGTGTCCGACTCTGTGTGACCCCATAGATGGCAGCCCACCAGGCTCCCCCGTCCCTGGGATTCTCCAGGCAAGAACACTGGAGTGGGTTGCCATTTCCTTCTCCAATGCATGAAAGTGAAAAGTGAAAGTGAAGTCGCTCAGTCGTGTCCAACTCTCAGCGACCCTATGGACTGCAGCCCACCAAGCTCCTCCATCCATGGGATTTTCCAGGCAAGAGTACTGGAGTGGGGTGCCATTGCCTTCTCCGAATGGTACTGGGCAAATCATGGCATTTTTGGGGGGAGGGTCTCAGAAAATGGCTGCAGGGAGGCAACCAAATGCAAGGGCCAGATGATGCTACGGAACCAGGCTGGTAGATACCACTGTGGCAGTCACGGGGCACAGGTGCCCTCCACCACCAGTGCTGGATGCTGGATATTGCCCCCTTGAGCCACAAAAAGGCCACCACTGGAGATTAGATGCAAATTTTGCTGGACAGAGAGGATTTGTGTCTCCACTTTCACTGAAGACTAAAGAACAGAGTGGCATGTCAGTTGCCTGAGGAAGGGGTCTGACTGTCCTTATGGTCACTGAGATGGTGGCATACTACTCAGACTCGTCCCTAAATCAGTAGCATCGTCATCATCACTTGGGAGCTTTTCAGACATGTGGACCTCAGACCTACTGATTGAGAGTCTGCATTCAATCGGATCCCCAGGTAATTCATACATGCATTAGAGTTTAAGAAACATCCACAGCAAAAGTTCTCAGCCTTAATTGTACATTTCAATCACCTCAGGAGTTTTTAAAACGATTGACGTTGGAGCCCACCTCCAGTAATTCTGGTTTAATTGTTATAGGATGTTACTGAGCAAGCGGAGTTTTAAATGCTTCCCAGATGATTCTAACGGGAGCACAATTTGAGAACCACTGCTCTTTTGCACAGTGAACATGTGGTCCCCCTGCCTTTTCTTGGATACATTCAGGGATGGCAACCCGGTCCAGGCCATGAGAGTGCAGTGTGCCACTTGATGCTAAATTGGAGAAATCTACCTTTGGGTAGCTTTTATCTTGGCCCAGCTTCTATCCTTGGAGGATTTAAAGAAAGTGTCCAGTTCCTGTTAGGATGACTAGCTCATCCTGATTTGCCCACAACCTTCCTAATATTAGCTCAGAAAGTCCCTTGTTCCAGAAAACCTTAGTCCCTGGCAAACTGGGATGGTTGGGTCAGTGTTCTCCTTCCAAGTCTGTTCTTCCTGAGGCTAACCATGAATGCTTTCTTAAATGCATTGATCAGTTCTTACCTTTCTAGGGAAACATCTACGTCTGTGGTCCTGTGGTCCCAAATCTATCAATGCAACTAAGAGTGACACCGGACCTTAAGAATGTAAGCTCAGAAAGGAATTGTGATCCAAGTCAAATAAACTGGTCCTTGAGGGGTTTCTGTTTTCTAAAAATAAAATTGAGTTTAAGAGATGCTGCTTTGAAAATAAATAATGATCAATTATCTCCTTCCAAAATCATCCTTTGTGTTATTTTCACAGATTTTCAGTGCAGAAGGTGACACATACCTGTTGTTTTATTTCTCTATCATCTTCCAGTGTAACCATTGATCATAATTAAAGAACAACAAAAGCACTATGCTAATGCTAAGTCACTTCAGTTGTGTCCAACTCTGTGCGACCCCATAGATGGCAGCCCACCAGGCCTCCCCGTCCCCGGGATTCTCCAGGCAAGAACACCGGAGTGGGTTGCCATTTCCTTCTCCAATGCATGAAAGTGAAAAGAGAAAGTGAAAAGAGAAAGTGAAGTCGCTCAGTCATGTCCGACTCTTAGCGACCCCATGGACTGCAGCCTACCAGACTCCTACATCCGTGGGGTTTTTCCAGGCAAGAGTACTGGAGTGGGGTGCCATTGCCTTCTCCAAAAGCACTATAAATTGTAGAATTAAGTTTTGAAACTAAAAATAACAGATAATTATTTTGGTTTAAATTTATCTTTAAAAAACCTATTAAAAATAAAATGTCATATGAATAAATGTTTGTATTGCAATATTACTTATAACTGTGAAGAAAATCGGAAATAATATTAATATATAATAATGTGTGTGTGTTAGTCGCTCAATCATGTCTGATTCTTTGCGACCCCATGAGGGTAAGTAAATTACAAATTAGTCACTTGATAAAATGTTATTCCACAATTATAAAATATGGTTGTGATGACTAGGTAGCAGCATAGAAATGCTTATTGTATAACATTGGCTGAATAAATCAAAATACAAAATTAAATCCATGCTGTGATTATAATTTATGTACTCAAATTACAGTTTTAGATGAACAGAGACAGAAAGGAAATAGATATTTTAAGTCATGACAGAAAGGGTGATATGAGTCCTCATGACCTAATTTTTTATTTTATTTTGGCTTCTGCTCCTGTTATTCGGGGAAAAAATTATAATAAAGCATGTATTTTCTCCAGCTTCAGTAATTATTTTTAATCCGTTTGCACTTATTTAGAATAACATATCTATCTGTGAAAGGTGGCAGAGGAGAGTGACTTCAGGTGATTACAGAGCCACTTGGCGCCTCCACACCTCAGCTTCCTCTTCTGGAAAATGGGCATAACAAGAGCTGCCTTGCAGCATTGTGGTGAGGGTTAAGTCAATGAATCAAATAGTACTTACAAAACAGTGCCTTGCACATAATAGTATTACAGCTGAGACATATACAACAGTAAATTATATATGTGGGCGGGGGGGGGCTTCCCTTGTGACTCAGTGGGTAAAGAATCTGCCTGCAATGCAGAAGACCCGGGTTCAATCCCTGATTTGGAAAGATCCCCTGAAGAAGAAAATGGCTACCCACCCCAGTATTCCTGCCTGGAAAATCGCATGGACAGAGAAGCCTGGTGGGCTACAGTCCATGGGGTTGCAAAGAGTCGATAGGATTCAGAGACTAGTACCTTCACTTTTCATATGTGTTGATTGAAATGATTATATATGATTCAGAATCAAAAAATCAACACACAGAAATCCCTTGCATTCCTGTACACTAATAATGAGAAAATAGAAAGAGAAATTAAGGAAACAATTCCATTCACCATTGCAATGAAAAGAATAAAATACTTAGGAATATATCTACCTAAAGAAACTAAAGACCTATATATAGAAAACTATAAAACACTGGTGAAAGAAATCAAAGGGGACACTAATAGATGGAGAAATATACCATGTTTATGGATTGGAAGAATCAATATAGTGAAAATGAGTATACTACCCAAAGCAATTTATAGATTCAAGGCAATCCCTATCAAGCTACCAATGGTATTCTTCACAGAGTTAGAACAAATAATTTCACAATTTGTATGAAAATACAAAAAACCTTGAATAGCCAAAACAATCTTGAGAAAGAATGGAACTGGAGGAATCAACCTCCCTGACTTCAGGCTCTACTACAAAGCCACAGTCATCAAGACAGTATGGTACTGGCACAAAGACAGAAATATAGATCAATGGAACAAAATAGAAAGCCCAGAGATAAATCCACGCATCTATGGACACCTTATCTTTGACAAAGGAGGCAAGAATATACAATGGATTAAAGACAATCCCTTTAACAAGTGGTGCTGGGAAAACTGGTCAACCACTTGTAAAAGAATGAAACTAGAACATTTTCTAACACCATACACAAAAATAAACTCAAAATGGATTAAAGATCTAAACGTAAAACCGAAACTATAAAACTGCTAGAGGAGAACATAGACAAAACACTCTCCGTCATACATCACAGCAGGATACTCTATGACCCACCTCCCAGAATATTGGAAATAAAAGCAAAAATAAACAAGTGGGACCTAATTAAACTTAAAAGCTTCTGCACAACAAAGGAAACTATAAGCAAGGTGAAAAGACAGCCTTCAGAATAGGAGAAAATAATAGCAAATGAAGCAACAAACAACTAATCTCAAAAATATACAAGCAACTCCTACAGCTCAATTCCAGAAAAATAAATGACCCAATCAAAAAGTGGGCCAAAGAACTAAATAGACATTCCTCCAAAGAAGACATACAGATGGCTAACAAACACATGAAAAGATGCTCAACATCATTATCAGAGAAATGCAAATCAAAACCACTATGAGGTACCATTTCACGCCAGTCAGAATGGCTGTCATCCAAAAGTCTACAAGCAATCAATGCTGGAGAGGGTGTGGAGAAAAGGGAACCCTCTTACACTGTTGGTGGGAATGCAAACTAGTACAGCCACTATGGAGAACAGTGTGGAGATTCCTTAAAAAACTGGAAATAGAACTGCCTTATGACCCAGCAATCCCACTGCTGGGCATACACATGGAGAAAACCAGAATTGAAAGAGACATGTGTACCCCAAGTTTCATCGCATCACTGTTTATAATAGCCAGGACATGGAAGCAACCTAGATGTCCATCATCAGACGAATGGATAAGAAAGCTGTAGTACATATACACAATGGAGTATTACTCAGCCATTAAAAAGAATACATTTGAATCAGTTCTAATGAGGTGGATGAAACTGGAGCCTATTATACAGAGTGAAGTAAGCCAGAAAGAAAAACACCAATACAGTATACTAACGCATATATATGGAATTTAGAAAGATGGTAACAATAACCCTGTTTACAAGACAGCAAAAGAGACACTGATGTATAGAACAGAATTTTGGACTCTGTGGGAGAGGGAGAGGGTGGGATGATTTGGGAGAATGGCATTGAAACATGTATAATATCATATATGTAACGAGTCGCCATACCAGATTTGATGCACGATACTGGATGCTTGGGGCTGGCGCACTGGGATGACCCAGAGGGATGGTATGGAGAGGAGGGAGGAGGGTTCAGGATGGGGAACACGTGTATACCTGTGATGGATTCATGTTGATATATGGCAAAACCAATACAATATTGTAAAGTTAAAAAAATAAAAATCCAGACTAGAGCCTACTGGACATGGCTGTCCTCAAGCAGGGTGTATGTGCTTCATTTCCAGTGTGTCTGTGGGTGTGAGTCTATGCAGGTGAATTTGGATGCACCTGTCTGTGAAGTTACCCACATACCTGTGGATGGGACTTTCGGATCATCTACTCAAATCCTTTCATTTTATCAGGGAGAATACTGTGGCCCAGAACTGGGGTGTGATCCTCATCTGATCCCAGCATGAGAGAGAGCAGGTGGGAATCTGGGCATCCCCACTGGTGACCCTGAGTGCCGAGCAGGCTGGACAGTGTGGCCTGGGGGCTAAGAGGGTGGGCTCCAGGATGAGAGGGCTCAGGCTTCAGTCTTGGCTTTTCTATTCCAGACAGTGGTTGAAACTGACTACCCTTTATTTCTTCACTTGAAGACCAGGGATAATACCCATCTCATGCTTGTCATGAATATCAAAAATAAGATGGACAATGCCTCACACATAGTGAGAACGAATGAATGTCTGCTATAATTGGACAGAGTTTCCAGGGGGCTACAATTCAACATTATTTCATCAAATAGATAAATATTTAAAAAGAATAAGTTGTCATTACATTTAATTTCAGGGAAATAAAGAATAGTCACATGTTACTATGTGGGTAGAAATTTATATAAGCAAACTCAGTTAATTCCCAAAATGACCCTCCTAGCAGGAGGAGTATTATTATGCCCATTTTACAGGTAAGGACGATAAGTCTATGAACGATGAAGTAACTAATTCAGTAAAAATGAATATTATAAGAAATAAAATTGTTAATAAATGTGAAGACATAATCAAATTCACTAATAATCAAAGGGATATATACAAAATACTAATGAGATATCACTTTTAATATATCAATTTTTTTTTCTTATTGCTTTTGAACAAGATTACTCAAACTCAGGCAGCTGGAGTAAAATAGAATTCTTACACACTACTTACTACTAGGAACCTAATTTGGTACAAGCCTTCTGAAGAGCAATTTGATGTGATTCATGAGACTTAAATTCATACTCATAACCTTCAGTATAGTATTAGTCTCTCTTAAAATATATGTTAATAAAATAACTGAAAATGTCAATAAAGACCGACACATAAAGATATTCAAGTGTTACAGCAAAAAAGAGAAAGGAACCATATAAGTAGTCACAATAATAGACCAGTGATTAAGTACATTTCACATAAAGTAATATTATACAATTGTTAAATATGGTGTTTATTAAACATGGGAAAAGGCTGGTATCATGACAGTGACAGTAAGTGAAAAACAAGGTATAAAACTATAGATAGAGTACTGTCTCAATTATATTAGGAAATCTTAGAAAAATTAAGGATGATACACTCACGTATTATATGTATTAAACTAGATGATTTCTTTTATCTTTTTTATACTTTACCTTCAGTCATTCTAAAATGAGTATACATTCACTTAGAATGAGGAAAAGTAAAATGAATTTGGTCCAACACATACTCCAGAGCAGAGCCAAGATTTAAATCAGGCCCATCAGACAAGGACGCTGCCTTTATTCAACCACATCTGGGATCTCAAACTCAAGAGACTACAGCAATTGGCAGGTATGGTCAGTGAGCAAATGGGGATAGTGTGGAAGCCCCAGGAGATGGTGGGGCTTTTGGGGCTCTGGAGGCCACATGCTTCTCCTAAATGGGTGGTTACTCAGCTCTTCCAGCCAATCTCTGCCATGGGGAGAATGCGGGCTTGGTCTTGACAGATCTTTGGATATTTTAAGAAAAGCCAGAAATCCAACTTTTGAATGTTAAATGTTGACAATCACAGTCTTGTTGACTCTTTGAGGCCCCATAGACTGTAGTCCACCAGGTTTCTCTGTCCATGGAATTTTCCAGTCGAGATTACTGGAGCATGTTGCCATTTGCTACTCCAGGGGATCTTCCCAATCCAGGGATCGAACATGAGTCTCTTGCATTGGCAGGCAGATTCTTTACCACTAGTGCCACCTGGGAAACCTAAATGTTGATAACTAATTCAAAATATTTTAAAGCACAGTGCAGGCCACAAGAAGCTGACTTGGGGTATCTGCTCTCTATCACACTCCCCTCCCTCCTGCCAGGTTTCTGTCACCTGAGTGAATCAATCACCTGTCCCAGTCCTGTCGCCTGAGGTCCGAGCCTTGCCAAGGAACATCCCACAACCAAATCTCTGGCAAGATGCAATGAGCTTTGATCAAATCTCTTATATTTGACACACTATAAAAGTGAAACTGATTTCAAACCATTTTTCATAGTAGTATTTCCCTGGGACAGTTTAATCCCAACTTTAAATTTAATCAGAAATAAAAAGTAATGACACAGCCCAGGCAATCATTTAATCACTACTTCAGAAGCAGACATTTTTCTGGGTAGAAAGTTTGGGTATCAGTATGTTGTTCCTGTCGAAGGCAAGGGCACCCCACTCCAGTACTCTTGCCTGGAAAATCCCATGGATGGAGGAGCCTGGTAGGCTGCAGTCCATGGGGTCGCTAAGAGTCAGACACAACTGAGCGACTTCACTTTCACTTTTCACTTTCATGCATTGGAGAAGGAAATGGCAACCCACTGCAGTGTTCTTGCCTGGAGAATCCCAGGGACGGGGGAGCCTGGTGGGCTGCCGTCTATGGGGTTGCACAGAGTCCGACACGACTGAAGTGACTTAGCATAGCATAGCATGCTGTCCCTGTATGATACTTTACAGGTTATACTGTGTCATGAATGAGTGGTCCTGGTGGAAGAAAGACAGAACCAGGTGGAATCTCCTATATATATATCTATATATATATATATATATATATATATATATATATATACACACACACATATAAGATGCCTGGTAAAATTCTGGGAGAAAAAAAAAAAAAAAGCATTCTTGTAAAAAATTTTATAAGGCTGTAATTCAAATGCTTAACCAAGCATTAAAATATTATGTTTCTGGGAAAATCTCACCATATACAGGCACACCTGCTTTCTCAATTTTTGTTCTGAGTTTTAATTAAGCAGTTAGACTCTGTCCCATCCCCTTAACCTGTAACAACAAGTACCTGATGGAATCAATAGCATTTTCTATCAGTAGGAGAGGCTCCTTGCCTACTTTTACCCAGTAGATCTCAAGTCACTGGCAGAGCACTTTGCAAATATTTTGCAGACTGCAGTATTTAGGTGTTTTCCATGATTAGTTGTTTGCTAATATCCCAAATTATCCTCTGTAGGTACAGGCTGCTGTTTTTCTTCCTTTAGCATAGCACTTTTATTTTGACAAGAACGTGACAAAGGATTAATTGGACCCATTTAATTCCTCAAATGTTGAACTCTCAGGAAATTCACTAGTTCCACTTCTAATCAAGAGCTAAACTGGCAAGTGGGTAGTTAGCAACGTTGAGCACACATCTGTGAATATCAAATGTCTGCGAACAAGACGAAGAATGCTCTCTCTCCTTTCTGGTCAGATGGTTTCATTTAAGATCCAAAGGGTCAAGGGTCACAGCATGACCTCATCAAATTAGACCCAACTGAGAGAGGTGTTTAGCACAACAGAAAGGAAATAATCTGAAGGACATTAAATGCAAATGAAATTGCCATCTGCAAACTTCAAAAAACACCTGACCTAAAAAAATAAATCTCCCACTTAGAGCTGAAACCTTGCCTCCTTCCCTTGTCCAGAGTGGACACAGAAGTTTGCTCTTGGAGTTGCCTGACAATCACTCAAACTGCCAAAGTCCATTTGCATTTAATACTCCCTTCTTGATTTTTTTTTTTCTAGTTGAAGAATTTGACAGTGATCTCCGAGGAGCAAGAAGAGGGAAGTTCAAGCATGAATATTACACCTTCGCCTCTTGTGTCTGGATGATTAAATTGGTCACAGGAACATTTGATTTCTAAAACTAGAAGCCCGTCACTTTGGGGCAAATTTGTGAGACCATTAGTGAGACACTGGGTAAATTCATGGAATGGGGCTACGAGACAGAGGTCTTGAGGGTGATGGGAATTGCAGTTTATCTTTTATTTATTCAAAATATGCCAGGCCTTGGGGATATACACTGCTAAGCCAGGCAGACATGGTTCCTGTCCTCATAGAGCTTATAGACAAGTAATGACTGTCAAGTGTGACAACTGCTGTTCATCATAGTGGTCACTCAGAAATACCCAAGCACCACCCAGGTGGCCTTGTCCTGTTCAGATCCAATCCAGACAGAGAGGAGAACGAGGCAAGGAGCAGCAAGGGACAGGACCTGGGCCATTGCTCTTGTCTGGGGAATGTGAATCAGAAAGGCCCTTGGGTGATACCGTCACTGACTCTGTCAGCCCTGCTACGGAGCATGACCCATGCAGGACCCCTCGCCGGTCCGGCCCTGGTTTCCTCATCAGCCTGATAAGGTTGGAGTAGGGCTGTTCTATTGATACAGACCCTGATACAGGGAAAGACTGAGGGCAGGAGAAGGGGACGACAGAGAGATGGTTGGATGGCATCAGTGACTCAATGGACATGAATCTGAGCTAACTCCGGGAGATGGTGAGGGACAGGGAAGCCGGGCGTGCTGCACTCCGTGGGGTCACAAAGGGCCTGACACAACTAAACAACTGAATAACAATAACAATTGATACAGAACTTTCTAAGAACCTAGATGTCTGGCAAAATCCAATCAACAGTTTCATGAGGTGAGCTTCTCTTTACTGGCTCTGTTCCAGAAAGGGAGAGAAAAGCCGTAGCTAGGATTGTTAGGGGCAACTGGAGGAGGTGGATGGGTGTCTAAAGCCAGATCCAGTTTCAGCATCGCAGAAGACTGAGAGAGGGTTTTTTTTTTTCGGTTGTAACACCATGATCTTATTCATGTTCATAAAAATCACTGTAAACATTTCACCCACATAACATTAGGGAAAAACTTTCTCAAAGATGTCAGGTGGATAGTGCTGAATTCCTGGAGTCATTCACAGCTAGGACTCTGAGTAACCTAAAACCAGCTTTCCCTCTGACCAGATGTAAAGTTCCCTGAGAGACTAACAGGTTCTTCAGACATCCTCTGATGCCTCTCATTGAACTAACGTGATCAATAAACACTTGTGATTTTGATCAAAGTCTGTGAGGTTTCTGCTGCTGATGTTCTTGTGGCCTTGCTGTCTCACATACCTGGGAACTGGGAGACTGTAGTCAATGGCTCTGCCACTTGCAAGCTGATTTATCTTATGTAAGTTTCCTAAGATTTCTGAAACTCAGTTTTATTATTTATAAATGAGATTGTAAAAAAACAATTGGCCTGCAAGGATTCTATAAACTGTAAAGAACTACAGAAATGAGAAGGCTGCCACTGTTCCTTATCAATGATGGGCACCAGGTTTTCCTTGAATTATGGGAAGAAATATCAGGAATGGGAATAGACATCTCCTGGCATCAAGACTCTTGGTGTCTTTTTGTTGCCAAAGCAATCTGAAGGTTGAACAACGATCAAATCCTGCTTCCGAGGCAATAACAACCTCAAGATTTTCCCTCATGTTTTCAGAACTGTCTAGAAGGCAAGTAGAGATCAAGGTTCATGAGAAAAAGTGGGAAAAAGATTACTATCCTGACCAGTGTCTTGTTTATCCACTGACCAAGGTCACATTCATTACATCTGAGTAACTCATTGCTTGGTGGTTTAGTCGGTAAGTCGTGTCTGACTCTTGTGACCCCATCGACTGCAGCCCACCAGACTCTTCTGTCCATGGGATTTCCCAGGCAAGAATACTGGAGTAGGTTGCCATTTCTTTCTCTAGGGGATCTTCCCGAGCCTCGTCTCCTGCGTTGCAGGTGGATTCTTCAAACTGAGTCAGCAGGGAAGCTCAACTCATTGCTTAGGACTTGCTAACTTATCCTACAAAAGAATCTGAGAGACCCAAAGAGGTATATAGATGCCAGGGAGCTGAACCTGAGAGATGCGGGCAGTAACGATGATTTCACAGCCACCAGTTTTGGATATGTAGGATCTTCAGCTTTCCTAAGACCTGTCCCAGGAGACATGGAAGCCATGCGGGCTGTGCGGGTACAGAGAACAGGGAAGGCGAAGGAGGGGCAGGGACAGGAGCAGAGAGGGGAGGAAAGAGGTGTGAATGGAGAGCAAGAAGGACATGAGCCCTACCAGCTCCACTATTATCTGTTTGAAAATAATGTTCAGCAAGTCTTTGGTGCTCAGTTCACTCATCAGAACAAGAAAAGGACTGAACCAGATGCTTTTCAAAGACTTGGTCATGATAATGGTGGAAAATTCACTGGATTGAGCAATGGAAGGTCTGGCTTTGGAGAAGCAGCCCTGTCATGCATGGGTTCTGTAATATTCTACAAATCACTTCCACCTCTCTGAGCTTTGCTTTTCTCCTGTTCTCTCTGGGACACCAGTAAGGGCTTCCCTGGTGGCTCAGTGGTAAAAAGCTTCAGCGCAGAACATGCAGGTTCGATCCCTGGGTTGGGAAGATCCCCTGGAGTAGGAAATGACAACCCACTCCAGTATTCTTGCCTGAGAAATTGCATGGACAGAGGAACCTGGCAGGCTGCAATCCACGGGGTTGTAAAGAGTTGGACATGACTTAGTGACTAAATAACAATGAAATATACATTGTTATATTGTATAACATTGAAATATACAACAAAATATACCAGTAATACATATCTCACAGGGTTGTAGAGAGGATTAACATGGCCAAATCAACATGGCAATCTTTTGCTAAGTGCTACACAAGTGTCAACTCATTTATGACCCCAGAAGTGAAGGGCAAAAAATGAAGGGGCAGGAAATGTTCCCTGATGTAAAACCATGGTTTCTCTCCAGTGAGATGGGTATGAAATATTAGTAGCTAAAACTGGCTTCCCTGGAGCCAGTGCACTAGATTCAAGTATTTTTCATCCCTAAACATTTTTAATGCATCAACAGATAACAGAAGACAGAAAAATCTAGACCCATCTAACAAATAAAGGGATTGGACTCCACAATGGTGTTTTGGCCTGTGTGGATGGGACCAAAAATACATCCCATGATGCTGGGATCAAATACACTTTTGGACCCAGTGGTGACATAGGGTAACTTCATCATCCTGGTGCCTGTAGGAATGGAGAAGGAGGATTTGGGCATGAGGCCTAACTGTCATCTTCTTGGGTTTGGAAATGATGACACCTCATCCATCTTGTGTCATTTCAGAAAATGGCCAATCACCTCCCTGCCTTGGAACTGGGTCAGGGAGCAGCGGTCCAAAGAGGCATTTGTTAGCGTTGAGAGAGCAGTCAGTGTGGGGAGCAGGGGATTTATGAATCTGAGCCCAGGAACGCTGGGTGTGGGGCACACATCTGGCCACAAGATGCTCTCTGGCTGCCTTGTGGATGAAGAGGCTTGGTCAAAGGAGGTCACGGCAGGTTCAGGGGGGCGGTGAAGGGTGGGGGCTGGAGTGAAGGTAAACAAGGAGCCCTCATGGCTTTGGGCTTCCCACGAGCCAGGAGAGAAAAAGGGGTGCACTTATATTTATCTTCAAGATCATTGAGCTATTTCTAAGCTCTTGGAAATTCAGAGCTGACAGATCGCTCTCATCAATCAATATTCAAAGTTTGGTATGAGGACCATGACATCTGAAAAGCTACCTAAAGCAAAAGAGTACTGCTCTAAAGTAATTGCTAAAAGGCTTAAAGGAAAAAAATCTATGCCTATGGTATCAATCCTACAAAGTAAGTCAACAACCAATTCCACATAATTTCTGCACAATAACTTTTGCTGTTCTCCTGGATTAATTGAAAACACTATATTGGTAAGATTTGAGTGAATTTGATAAGGTCCCCCCCCCCCCCCCCGCCTTTGGACAGAAGACAGCTCTATTATATATAGAAGATAGACCTACTGTATATATAGAAGAAAGAAGATAGATCAACTTTTTTTTTTTTTTTTTCTTTTTGGCCACACTGTGCAGCTTGTGGGAATAAACCTGGGCCCTCAGCAGTGACAGTACAGACAGAGTCCTAACCACTGGACCACCAGGGAATTCCCCAGATAAACTCACTTTTGAGAACTTTAAAAATAAGAGTCATTCAGTGAGACTGAAAGGACTTCTTATTAAGGCAGAAAAAAGTCATGTTCTCCTGGTATTTTTGCATAGGAGCATCAAGTATGGTTTTCTGCGCACCCCATGGTCTTGCACAGTGCATGTCTCTCATACCATTTCTGTGGATTATGTCACCAAGCAGGAGCCCAGCTCTAGTTCCACCTGGACAGACATACCCGGCTATGTATACAACTTCAGCCTGATGTATTTTCCCATCAAGAATTCCCTCTTGAGCATCCTCTTTCATCAGTCTGGGAAAACCTCTTTACTGAAGCATTGCTCTGCTCCCATATTTGGTATCAGAGTTAAAGTTCATTTCTAATAAAGACAAAAGTACAATTCATAAAAAATCTGGGGCCTGGAGTCATCTGGAAAGAGGTGCTCTCATCCATTTCCATGGAAGAGGAAATGGGCAATGTTGTCATATCATCACTGGTACCATCTCTTCCTGGGTGAAAGCTAAGAGAAAATGCCTTGGCTATCACATATTTTGACCCAGATATATAATATCTTCAGATCCTTCTTGGGGATCTTTCCATTTGGAAGAAGAGATGAGCAAGATAAGGATCATCTTTCTAAGAAATGACTATGGGCTGGGCCATTAGAGGCAGGGCAATAGATCCTTGGGAAAGCAAGGGTCAGATTGTTGTTAACGCTTCATGCAAATCCATGATCTTAGGGAAACATGCTTAGGAACAACAAACAAATAAGTAAAAGTTTCAGATACTCTCAAGGATTTCTGAATCAGGTATAGCTACCCAGTACAGATATCCCAAAATTAGAATAGTTCTCACTGAAAGTTTCAGGCTGGTGGCATTCTTCAAGACCTTTCTCAATTCTCATCACATAATTTGTCTTCTCATTTTGCACTCGTGGAAGAAAAAAAATACCTTCAAAATGGAACTGATCGAAGTCTTGAAAACCTACTCTATAGTTAACTATTAAGTTTAAAATGAAAATTGATATTTCCCAGAAGAGTAAACTAACACTCTACAGAATAGCTTAAAAATTATGAAATATATACCTACAAGGTTTGTTTGGTCCTTGTTTAGGACAACATGAATTTGTGATATAGTTGACATTTCAAGGAGAAAAATTTTCTTAATTTTATCCCTAGACTTCTTACAAGAATGTGAATACTTTATAATAAGAATGCATTGCTTTTACAAAAAAAAAAAAGTGGTAATTTTTCTTAACAAGTGAGAAGCAAATATATTAATAATGCTGAATTCTAGGTACTGGAAATACACAGGATTGTTATTTTCTTCTGTGCACTAGTCTATATCTTCTCAATTTCCTGAAATTAAATAAGTCTTAAGAGTAATACTGAAGAGGAGATAATGTAATAACAACATAATCATTGTTGTCTATAATTTTAAGCAGCTTTTTAAGAGACATTTTATTGAATGTCATCAATTAACTAAACGTACAAATATGTAAGCTTTCAAAATCTATCTTATTAAGTCTTGAGTGATAGATTTTCATCACAAAGATCTATGAAATCTTTAAGCTCAAATAATTTATGTGTTTTAATTTAAGACATCTGTTTTTCATTTGACTGAGTAAAATACCTTCTGTACAATATTTAGAATTTTTTTTTTACTCTGCATCATTTAGTTAGACCATCTTTTGAGTTTGAGAAATTTTAAAAGTCCTAATACATTGGATGCATAAATCATTTTAAAAATACAAATTGACAAGTCTGTCTTATCACACCACATTATTCCCTAAGCAGCAGGACTGAGTTCTCAAGAGACATCATTCATTGGGTCCATAAAACTGTTCTCTTCCTCAATGACAGGAGAATAGGAGACTAGTTCAGATTTTCACAAAGTTATCTTTCCTCCTTTTGTTCCTCTTTGAGTGTTTGTTTGCTTTACCTCTTTAGATTCAAGCCTTTGTATAGAAGGCAAAAACATGTAATCAACATGTACAAACACCCCACAGGGTACCAGGCCTTATTATTGGTGTGAATAAGACACAGTTAAGTCATCAAGGAGCTTATAATTTACTAAGGGAGACAGAGGTGTACATAATTCATCTCATAATGGCAACATGTAGTAAGTGCTTTGATAAAGCCACAAAGAAAAATGAGAGTGTGACATGAGAAGAGATTAATTCAAGTGTGGAAGCGGGGAGTGAAGGAGGAGAAGCTATCTGAGCCAGGGTTTGAAGGGTGGTCAGGAGGGGATGCACATTCCAAAATGAAAAACTGCAATGAGCACAAAGGACTGAAGAGAGGGAAGCAGGACAACTGATGGGATGTTACAAAGAATCGCAAGAAGACGATCGTGGCTGATGCTTGGAAGTACATTTGGGAGCGTTGCAGTGAAAGATAAATTTTGAAAGAAACTTTGGGGCAGAGTAAGGAAAGACATGAATAACAGATTAAGGAATTTCAAGTTTATTTTAGAGAATAGGGGAAGATGCATATGGAAGGTTTTCTGGCATTAAAAATTACATGACCATATCTGCACTTTGGAGAAGGCAATGGCACCCCACTCCAGTAATCTTGCCTGGAAAATCCATGGACAGAGGAGCCTGGTGGGCTTCAGTCCATGGGGTCGCTAAGAGTCGGACATGACTGAGTAACTTCACTTTCGCTTTTCTCTTTCATGCATTGGAGAAGGAATTGGCAACCCACTCCAGTATTCTTGCCTGGAGAATCCCAGGGACGGGGTCGCACAGAGTCGGACACGACTGAAGCGATTTAGCATTAGCATTAGCATCTAGCATTAGCATTAGGATGCTAACTCTGGCCAGCAGTGTGGTAGATGCATCAGAAGAATACACTGGGGACAGGGACCATAAGAGCATGTTGTACTGGTCTAAGTAAAACATTTTTTTTAAATGGCCTGAATTAAGTTAGCAGAAGTGGTCATGGGAGGATATTTCAGATCTTTAAGAAGATGGATGGATGGATAATATAGAGACCTATCTATTAGATGCTGGAAAAGAGGAGATAAAAGATGATCCCCATTCTCACATGGAAGGAACCAGAAGCGTGGTTTCACCATCAACTGAAATAATTAATAATTAAGGAAAATTATTAAAACTGGAAATAAGTTTTTAAAATTACTTCAATCACTTTTCAATGTCCTATTGGAGCATTATCTAACAATTTCTTACTCTTGAGGGAAATGTAACTTTGTTTGTCTTACCCTTTCTTATTAATTAGGGCCCAGAATCAGTAAATTACATTAATTTGTAGACTTTTATCTGTTGCAAATGATTTTTGTGTAGTAGAGATACAAATGACTTCTGTCCAGTAGAAAAGAGAAACCTGAAGGTCATGGTTATGCTGACCCTTAAGACATTAAATAGTTTGCATCTGACTTAGTAATCTTAGTTCAGCATTTTTTTTCATTTTTTCTTTGAAACAACTTTGTCATCTTGAAGTCCCCTCATAAATTATTTCTATAAACACTTGACACATGCTTACTATATACTATACATTTTTATTAAAAACATTTTTAACTTCTTAATAATTATACATTGAGAGGACCTAACATATAACATGAAAATACCAAGGCTCTCCTTGCATTAATAGGCAAAACAATATATTAAAATTACCCTAAATGAGGATTTTTAACAACAGACAAAATATGACAGACAAGTATGTTTTGGTTGGAAATGTAGCATACCTTAAATACTTCGATTTTCCAAAACCCTCCATGTGGTTCACTTAAAAATATTTCCCATTAGTGCATTTACCACTCTCTGGTATTGAGATGATGTTAGCCGCATTTTAGCCCACATCCTTGGTTATTTATTTAAGATAAACTACGAGGATAGAATTGCCTTTTTGAAGGGCATGCACATTTCTTTAAGGCTTTTGATATGAATTATCAAATTGAACTATAATTTATATCCCTATCAAATGGTACATAAAATGCTCATATTCTTGAAAAGTTGGCAATAATGAGAATTTTCTTTTCTTTATTTGAATTTTATACCTAAAAAAAGGTTTTGAGGTATATATCAGCTGCATAGAGAAAACCTTACCTACTCCAAGCTCGTTATTTAAAAACAGATAAAATAAAACTAATAGATGCATAATTGAGTCAGATATTAATAAAGGAAAGCACCAGACCCGGTTTCAACAGCAGGGAGTGAAAGCAGAAGCTGAGCAGGTCCTGGGGACTGGAAGTGGGCCTGGGCGGGGAGGGGGCTGCAGGGAGGGTTAAGGCAGGAGAAAGCACGCGCTACTACCGTTTCCTTAAAAGAGGGATAAGAAAGGTACCCGCAGGCCCATAAGACAATGAGGAAGTCCATCTGCTCTGTGGGACCATGGTGGGAAATAGCGTCCCCCTCACAAATTAGAACACGAGTATCTCACACACCACTGCTGTGTCAGACTTCAGGTACCAATGCAGAAAATGCACTTTTACTGAAAATTAATTTAAAAAGTGATCTTGGACCAGTAAAACCAGTAGGAACTTACAGAAATATTAATAAAACTGAAACAATGCTTTTACCAGCTAGACTTCTAAGAAAACAACCACTGCTAGAGATGAACTCCCAGTGGAAAATTACAAACCACACAAGGAACCAACCGCCACAGAGGTGGGGAGTCAGGACACATAATAATGGAAAACAGGTATTCCACATATTGAGTATAAGAGAATAATTTTAAATAGTCTTCAGAATATTTAAAATGTTAAGGAAGTTAAAAAAAAGCCTTAATACAAGAACATAGCACTATTTAAAAAGAGAGGAGGAAAGCCGGCTTGAAAAACTAAACGAAATAGAATTTTCAAAAAAATAGAGAGTGTGGATCTGACCACCAGCATTGTGCCAAAGTATCATTAAAAACAATAAATACTTGTTGAACAAGGAAAAAAAAACAATTTGCAGGATAAGTGATATATTAGCTCCAGCTATACCCAGACTCACAAGTTGGAATCAAGATTGCTGGGAGAAATATCAATAAGCTCAGATATGCAGATGACACCACCCTTACGGCAGAAAGTGAAGAGGAACTAAAAAGCATCTTGATGAAAGTGAAAGTGGAGAGTGAAAAGGTTGGCTTAAAGCTCAACATTCAGAAAACGAAGATCATGGCATCTGGTCCCATCACTACATGGAAAATAGATGGAGAAACAGTGGAAACAGTGTCAGACTTTATTTTTCTGGGCTCCAAAATCACTGCAGATGGTGACTGCAGCCATGAAATTAAAAGACGCTCACTCCTTGGAAGGAAAGTTATGACCAACCGAGATAGCATATTCAAAAGCAGAGACATTACTTTGCCAACAAAGGTTCACCTAGTCAAGGCTATGGTCTTTCCTGTGGTCATGTATGGATGTGAGAGCTGGACTGTGAAGAAGGCTGAGTGCCGAAGAATTGATGCTTTTGAACTGTGGTGTTGGAGAAGACTCTTGAGAGTCCCGTGGACTGCAAGGAGATCCAAGCAGTCCATTCTGAAGGAGATCAGCCCTGGGATTTCTTTGGAAGGAATGATGCTAAAGCTGAAACTCCAGTATTTTGGCCACCTCATGCGAAGAGTTGACTCTTTGGAGAAGACTCTGATGCTGGGAGGGATTGGGGGCAGGAGGAGAAGGGGACGACAGAGGATGAGATGGCTGGATGGCATCACTGACTTCGATGGATGTGAGTCTGAGTGACCTCCGGGAGTTGGTGATGGTCAGGGAGGCCTGGCGTGCTGCGGTTCATGGGGTCGCAAAGAGTCGGACACGACTGAGCGACTGATCTGATCTGATCTGATCTGATACCAAAACTCAAACCTAGAAAATTGATAGTATACAACTTAGTTATCTGATCTCAAAGCACTTGTCATAAGTCAAATATAAAAAAGATGATTCTGTAAACTGGAAATGAAAACCAATTCCATTTGTAAATCAGATCTGGATAATGGAAGCAATCACAATAGACATCACGAAATATTTTGATCTAAATAGAAGCAAACTTCTCCTTATTAAAATATGTGGCATGGAGCTTGAAGAAGTACTTTGAGTGTCTTTCTGTGACTGGCTTATTTCTCTTAGCATAATGTCCTCTAGTTTCATCCATGGATCAGTTTCCTTTCTTTTTAAGGTTGAACGGTATTTAATTGTGTATATGTATACATATATAATTATACATACACATGTAAATATACCTATATTAAATATATACATATATAACTGTATACATCAATATATACCATATTTTGCTTATCTTTTCATCCATCCTTTGATGGACACTTGGGTTGCTTTCACATTGTTTATGAATTGCAGATTGAAGGCAAAAGCAGGCAGCAGAGGATGAGATGGTTAGATAGCATCACCAACTCAGTTGACATGAATTTGAGCAAACGCTGGGAGATAGTGAAAGACAGAGGAGTCTGGTGTACTACAGTCCATGGAGTTGCAAAGAGTCAGACACATCTTAGCAACTGAACAACAACAAAAGACCTACTTAGCATCCCTAAAAAAGTGATTTGATTTAATTTATGTTTGAAACATTGAAATAGCTAAAAAATGAAATTATGACTGAGTTAGAGGCTGAATCCCAAGTCTCATTCAGAAGTACTTAGGGATACCGCCTCCTCCATTTCCATATATCACAAAAATGGCCTGAGTGTTGAATGTTTATAGTCAGAATCCTGAGGTATGTGTGCCTCTTTTTTTTGGAATGAACTTGAGATTAATTTCTATTAAAAGATTAACAAGTCAAATTTAATTAAATTCTATATTTTAAGTCTGGGAATAATATTGTTTAAGAAATGCTTAATGATTTTATTTTGTTGTTTTGGATTAGGTGTTTAAAGACAAAAGACCTGAGGCTCCAATTAGCTGCTGCCAAAATTAATTTAAGTAAACTAATTGACTACTTGCTGTAAGCTACATACAGTCTTGGTGTTTAAATAATTCAATTCCTTGAAAAAAAGTGGGTGTGAGCTTTGTACTTTCTAGTAAAATAAAGCAACATCAGTCTGTTACCAAATACTTACCGAGCATTTATCCAGTTAAGCTCTGCTCTGGCACTTGATTTTTCTGGGCTCCAAAATCACTACAGATGGTGACTGCAGCCATGATATTAAAAGACGCTTACTCCTTGGAAGGAAAGTTATGACCAACCTAGATCACATATTCAAAAGCAGAGACATTACTTTGCCAACAAAGGTTCGCCTAGTCAAGGCTATGGTTTTTCCTGTGGTCATGTATGGATGTGAGAATTGGACTGTGAAGAAGGCTGAGGGCCGAAGAATTGATGCTTTTGAACTGTGGTGTTGGAGAAGACTCTTGAGAGTCCCGTGGACTGCAAGGAGATCCAAGCAGTCCATTCTGAAGGAGATCAGCCCTGGGATTTCTTTGGAAGGATGATGCTAAAGCTGAAACTCCAGTACTTTGGCCACCTCATGCGAAGAGTTGACTCATTGGAGAAGACTCTGATGCTGGGAGGGATTGAGGGCAAGAGGAGAAGGGGACGACAGAGGATGAAATGGCTGGATGGCATCACTGATTCGATGGATGTGAGTCTCAGTGACCTCTGGAAGTTGATGACGGACAGGGAGGCCTGGCATGCTGCAATTCATGGGGTCACAAAGAGTCGGACAGGACTGAACGACTGATCTGATCTGGCACTTGATGTGCCCACAGTCCACACTATTATCTTTCACACACAACAGATGCTTCAGAAATATTTGCTTTTGTTTGTCTCCTGTGGAGGACACAAACCAATCCAAGTCTCAACTTTACCATCAAGGAGTCAATATTGGGAAGACAGAGCTTATGAGAGATATAAAAGGCTGCTGCTGCTGCTGCTGCTAAGTCGCTTCAGTCTTGTCTGACTCTGTGCGACCCCATAGACGGCAGCCCACCAGGCTCCCCCGTCCCTGGGATTCTCCAGGCAAGAACACTGGAGTGGGTTGCCATTTCCTTCTCCAACACATGAAAGTGAAAAGTGAAAGTGAGGTCGCTCAGTCGTGTCTGACTCTTGGCGACCCCATGGACTACAGCCTACCACGCTCCTCCATCCATGGGATTTTCCAGGCAAGAGTACTGGAGTGCGGTGCCATTGCCTTCTCTGTATAAAAGGCTAGATGTGATCAATATTCAAATGAATGAATGAGTTTTCCTCAGTCCATGAGTTTAGAGAGAAGAGAGTAAGAGCATTATGGATGCAAAGATCTAGATAAACTTCTTGCAAAAAAACCCAAAAACAAATTGATCACACTGAATGTCCTTGGTTGAAGGAAGGATAGGAGAAGAGGAAAGTGAAAACATGGGGAGAGGAAATGACATTTGGTGCTTAGTATGTTACTCTCTGGGCTTCCCTGGTGGTTCAGTGTTAAACAATCTGTCTGCAATGCAGGAAACCCAGGTTCAATCCCTGGGTCAGAAAGATCCCCTGCAGGAGGACATGGCAACCCACTCTAGTACTCTTGCCTAGAGAATCCCATGGACAGAGGAGCCTGGTGGACTGCAGTCCACGGGATCACAGAGAGTCAGACAGGACTGAAGTGACTAAGCAGCAGCAGCAGTGTGTTGCTCTCTGGGCTGTTTGCTGTGTTTTACTTGCCTATGACTTTAATCTCCAGCTGAGGGGAAAAATAGTACATAAATATGATGATGATGGCGATGGTTTCAGTGACACCCACTGAGCCTATGCCATGACCCAGGGACCCAACTGAGCATTACATGTATTAACTCATCTAATCTTCACAATCATTCTATGAGGAAATACAATAGATCCTAAGAAGGAAGAGTCATGCAAGCTAAAGAAGCAGGTGTGTGTGTATGCATGAGTGTGCATGTGTATGGGTGTGTCAACTACAAACTGGCACTTGCCATCTACCTCTTCAAGGATTAAATCATGTACAGCTCTGCTAGTGGCTCAGATGGTAAAGAATCTGCCTGCAATGCAGGAGACCTGGGTTTGATCCCTGAGATGGAAGGATCCCTGGAGAAGGGAATGGCTACCCACTCCTGTATTCTTGCCTGGAGAATTGCATGGATAGAGAAGCTTGGAGGGCTACTGTCCATGGGGTCCATAAAGAGTAGGACACTACTCCATGATTAACACACATTGTTACAGCTGCTGACTTTCAACACTCTCTGAAAGGAGTTCAGATGGGAGAGCACAAATGAGGTACTCTGTGCTCTGGGAAAAACTGGCAGAACAGGTCTTCGGATAGTTAGATCTTTCCAAGAGCCGATTTTATGAGCCCAGCTCGTGTATTTCCTCGTATCTAGAAAAGCACTAAAATCTTTCATGGTGATGATTGCTTCTCATGAGTAGCAGAAACCTTCTGCAAAAAAAAAAAAAAAAAGTGCCTGATTGCACGTATTCCCCCTTCACCAAAGATCACATGTATATTGACCTTCCTCCCTACTTCTTTGGAGCAGTGTCTCAGAGCTACCTGGGATGCTGTCTCTGGGGCTACAGCCCTCATTTTGCCCCAAATAAAATTTAACTCACAACTCTCATGTTGTGCATTTTTTTAAGTCGACACGTGTGAATGTGTGTGAAAGGACAGAGATGGAGAGAGAGCTGTTTGGAGGTTGGGTGCTGGCAGATGTAGGAAGATAAAAGATGAGGGTTTCCCAGCCAGCAGAAGTGTCTGCTCTACGACCTGGGCACGAGGTAGAGCCTAGTGTCTTCAGGAAGGCCAAGTGGGTGGTCTTGCAGAGAACAAAGAAGAGAATGACTTGGAAGTAAATCAATGGGTCCGTGGGTCTGGCAGCTACAGGCCTTATATACCATATGAAAGGGTCTGGACTTGATTCTCAAGTAAGGAGAAGACACTGAAGGGCTTCAGCCTGGAATTACATGATCCAATTTGCATTTTTTAACATTTATTTTTATTTATTTTCAATTGGAAGATAACTGCTTTACAATGTTGTGTTGCTTTCTGCCATACAGCAACATGTATCAGATATAAGTATACATGTATCACCTCCTTCTTGAGCCTCCTCCCCCGACCTCGCCCCCATCCCACCCCCTATAGGTCATCACAGATCTCGGGCTTGGCTCCCTGTGTTAAGCAGCAGCTTCCCACTAGCTGTCTATTTCACACATGGTAGTGTGTATATTTCAACGCTACTCTCTCAATTCGTCCCACTCTCTCCCTTCTCTGCTGTTTCCACAAGTCCATTCTCTACAACTGTGTCTCTATTCCTGCCTTGCAAATAGGCTCATCAGGACTATTTTTTCTAGATTCCATATATATGAGTTAATATACATTTTTTGTTTTTCTCTTTCTGACTTATTTCACTGTCAAGTTTCATTTTTGAGCGTTACCGGCTAGTGAATGAAGATACGGTTGGAGAAACGTATAAAGGAAGGTATAGGGACCAGGCAGGAGGCTGTCTGTCATTCAGGGGAGAGATGCTGGGGGCAGAGGGAATGGGGAGGAATGGATAGAGCCCAGGCAAGGCTGTCCTTAGTCGCTCGGTTGTATCTGACTCTTTGTGACCACATGGACTGTAGCTTGCCAGGCTCTTCTGTCCATGGGGATTCTCCAGGCAAGAATACTGGAGTGGGCTGCCATGCCTTCCTCCAGGGGATCTTTCCAACCCAGAGAATGAACGCAGGTCCCCTGCATTGCAAGCAGATTCTTTACCTACCATCTGAGCCACCAGGGAAGCCCTAGGCAAGGTTAGAGTCAACAGAAAGTGATGACATTATTTGGGTGAGGGCTACCTGCTGTCTCTCAGGCTTTTGGCTCCAGCAGTTGGAGTTGCACAATTTACACACCTTCACTGTTGGCATGACCTCCTCACCTTCTGACTGTACTTGGGAAAGATCTATTTAGAAGCATGGAGCAGGAAGATGGGCCCTTTGCTGAAGAATTCATTCTTGCTGCAATATTAACCATCCAAAGAGTTTCCTCTGGTAAGCCCTAAAAATTCTTATTCAAGAATTTATTGTCTAAGAAATGAGAATATTGTGTGCTTCCCTTTGAAAAGGGCCCTCCACAGGGCAGAGACTTACTGAAAAGAAACTTCATACATTCCTGGTGACTTTCCACCCATTGAGATCAAAGTCCTTAAGAGTCATTGGCTTGGGTTATAATGACTATTCAGAGTTTAGGTAAAAATTAATGAAGCACATATTTTGCTTCAGTGTAAGGAAGGACTTTTTGAAGAGGAAATGAGCTGCCTCAGGGGAATGCATTACTCACATCTGAGACTCAGCTCCAATATCACCTCTTAGGATGCCCTGTGTCCCCCGGCCAGAGGCCATTTACTCCAGTCTCGCTGTCACACTGCTTTGTGTCCCTCTTCATTGCAATGTTCACCTCTTCTTACTACATCTCATTGCAAACAACTACCACCTATTAGTCTTGTCCATGACTGTGGTCTGACATGAGATGGTGATGGACAGGGAAGCCTGGCATCCTGCAGTCCACGGGGTTGCAAAGTGGCGGGCATGACTGAGTGACTGAACTGAACTGAACTGAATGTGGAAGGCATTCAAATATTAAATGGCTGAGCGAATAAATGAATGCTGGCAGAAGTTCGTAGAGGTTGGATGGTGACATAGCTGTGAGGTGAGGAAATTCAGGTGAATAGTGAAGGAGTTGGATTATAAGAACTTTATGATCCTTTTTATAAAAATTGTGCCCGTTTTAGCCATGAACAACCTTCACATTTTACCTGAAGCCCTCCATCCTCACGATCATGGGCCAATGCCTCAGGAATTTCTTCTGAGCCTGAATCTTCCCAGCTTGTGGGCCTTACTTATACCGCTTCCACTTGATAATCAGCTTTCATTTCCAATTTGGATTTGGCCATCAGGATGGAAGTTTTCAGTTCTTACAAAGGTGCCAGGACACTGGCTTCCCTCTTCTTTGCTCTGTACTCTCCAACCAAGGACTAGAAGACGTAAGCCTAGTCTCAGCATAGCCAACCTAAGTAAGGGCCCAGACCTCTCCTAAGAGTAGCTTTTAAATAAATACATTTCACATCATAGACTCAGAGCATTCCATCGGGATGAATGCTTTGTTGAGAATGCTTAATTAACCCTGAAGTCTTGTGCTTCTTCCTCTACAAATGTTTCCCTGCAAGTATTATAGGAAAATCCAGCAGAAGATGTATTTTGTGGCATAACCAGGCATGTAGGTCTCCTGTGGCTATTGGAAAAAACTATTACAAACTAGGTGGTTTGAAAGAAGAGAAATGTATTCTCAAATGGTGCTGGAGACCAGAAGTCTGAAATCAAGGTATTGGTCTTGGCCATGGTTTCTGTGAAAGTTCTAGGGGAAAATGCTTCCCTTGACTCTTCTAGCTTCTGGTGGCTCTAGGTGTTCCTTGGCTTGTGGCATCACCACTCCAAATCTCTGCCTCCATGATCAATCGTCTCCTCTTCTTCTGCCTCAAAACTCCATCTACTTTTCTCTTACATGGACACATCTGATTGTGTTTAAGGCCCACCCAGATAATCTATGGAGAAGGCAATGGCAACCCACTCCAGTACTCTTGCCTGGGAAATCCCATGGACAGAGGAGCCTGGTAGGGTGCAGTCCATGGGGTCACTAGGAGTTGGACACGGCTGAGTGACTTCACTTTCACTTTTCACTTTCATGCATTGGAGAAGGAAATGGCAACCCACTCCAGTGTTCTTGCCCAGAGAATCCCAAGGATGGAGGAGCCTGGTGGGCTGCCGTCTATGGGGTTTCACAGAGTTGGACACGACTGAAGTGACTTAGCAGCAGCAGCAGTAGATAATCTAGGGCATATTCCTCCTTTCAAGATCCTTTATATTTTGTTCTTATACAAGGAATATTCACTAATTTGCCATATAAGGTAACATTCACAGTTCCAGGAATGAGGACATGGATATATCTTTCAAACAACCCATGGCACTTAGGTCAAACTTACTTTGTCCTATCATCTTTGGAAGACGTTAATGTTATTGAAAAGGCCATTATATGCGAGAGCTGGTAAGCCACTGAGAAAGCAAGTGAAGAAGTCTGAATCCAGAGAGGTAAGTGACTTGCCAAATGTTGCTCAGCAGTAGAGCTAGAATCAGAGGGAGGCCTCCAGGCATCCAGCCCAGGGAGCTTGGGTCCCATATCATGAAATAATCCCAGTAGAAATATTATGTATGTGCCCACTGAGTTACAAAAATTAATCCCTATATTGAGTTTGTGTGGGTGACAGAAAAGGGAAGCCACTTAAGACAAGCAAAGCTGAAGTCATTTCATTTATTGCCATCCCTCTTGCATAGGTGAAGAATAAAAATGTCATGTTGTTACTGTTCAGTCACTAAGTCACATCCTACTCTGTTGTGATCCCATGGACTGTAGTCCACCAGGTTCCTCTGTCCGTGGGATTTCTCAAGCAAGAATACTAGAGTGGGTTGCCATTTCCTCCTCCAGGGAATCTTCCCAATCCAGGGATCAAATCTGCATCTCCTGCATTGGCAGGTGGATTCTTTACTGCTGGAATAAAATGTACATGACTTAGTATCTCTCTGTGATACTTAAGAGTGATGTGAGCAAATCCTGTAGAATAAATCTGCAGAGAGAACAGGGCTTATTGTTCTTCCTAGCAAAGAAATTAGAGGGTGGAGGCTTTGGAAATAAACCAATACTGGCTTGAACTGCAGTTCTTCCACTTCAATGGTGCATCTCCAGGAAGGTGATTAACATCATCAGCAAATGGAGAAAATAACCATCAGAGTGGGTTCAAATATAGAAATCCTCAAAGCACCAAGACAAGGACTGGACGTGGCGGACTCTCGATCAGCAACAGTAATATCATTATCACCCCTATACTGATACATTGGAGGGAGAGCCATGTGCTTCCCAAGTAAATTAGATACGTCTACCTGAAAATGACAAGAAAAACATAAGCCCAGATATGAAAAAGACAAGAAAAACATGGGGAAGTATTTGCAAACTCATTTTAGCACACTATTTTTTTTTATACCCAAATTATAAAAATTTGGCTGGCTACTTTTGGAACTAAAATTATTTTCAAACTTCACAGGTCTTCAGTACTCTTGGGTCACATTTTACTCTTCCAAAACATGAAATATGCTTACTTATGTCAACAAAACTTCTTTGAACACTTAGCATGTGCAAAGAATTAAACTGGGGTTTACAAGTGCCAATTTTAAAATTATATTAAGAACAAAGAACTATTTAACCAAATAAGTGAAAGTTCTAAATGTACCTAGACATTTAAGGATAGGACCACTTTAACAATGCTGTAGAGCTCATGACTTCCATAGAAGTCACCGTTTCTGCTTTTGCCTGCAATGGAATAAAGCAAGAATCACTATATTCAACAATATGGTCACCAGATCACATCAGAAGTTTAAGCTGAAGAACAATGTATACCTAAACATAGTAAAAAAAAAATATAGTATGATTTGCAAAATAAAGTGTGAACATCAAAACAGAAATAATTGGAAACAATTATTTATTTCCTTTTGGAAATAACTGAATTCATTTCAAAAGAGACCATATGAAGTGGCAGAGCACAGGTCTGAAGTCAGACACCTAGGTTTGAAACCTGGTTCTGTTCCTGACCAACAAGACTGAGGACATGTTACTTCTCTTTGTGCTTAGCTGCTTAGTCGTGTTTTACTCTTTGTGATCCTTCGGACTGTAGCCCTCCAGGCTCCTCTGTCCATGGATTTTTCAGGAAAGAATATTGGAGAGGGCTGCCATTTCCTTTTCCAGGGGATTTAACCCCTGTCTCTTGCGTCTCCTGCATTACATGCGTATTCTTTACCTACTGAGCCTCAATTTCCTCATCTGTGAAACGGGGATAGGATAACTTGCTTCATAGGAGTGCTGTGAATAGTAGTGCTGAGGATTAAGCTTAGGGAATATCCAGTACCCAGTATTCCCATCTCCCACAGTAAGTGCTCAATAAATGTTGTCCATCTCTGAAAATAATCAGTCACATAGTTGATTTCATCAAAAGAAGCATCAGGCTTTTTGAGTTTAAATTTTTAAATGGCTTCTCTCCTTACCATTTGTGTTCTATTTTATTCTATTAGTTAAGGCATATTGTTGCCAAATAGAAATATTTGTTTCATTGTTAATTTGTTTCATTCATATATTCATTTCAGACATTAACAGAAGTGAAAATATCTTCACAGACTTACTATGCATATATCACAATGGAGATTCCTTTGAGTTCTTTGCACTGGGAAAGACACTCATCTAAATGCTAGATCTAAAACACCCCAACATAGCTCCCCTCCTCTGACATCTTCCCCTTTTACCTCCCCACCCCCAAAAGAATCAGCCTGCATTGTTGCTCACTGGAATCCTTGGCAGGGAGAGTTTATTTTCTTGGAGGAAAATAAGATCTTTCCTTCTCATAGTTTGAATTTGATGGAAGATAGTCCAAATGTTCAACACAATAGATTGAGCTCTTTTTTTCTGATAGAACCTACATTCCCAAGTGTGAGCTAATCCATACTTTCCCATGGTCCTTGGACAGAAATAAAATGGATAAGTCAACAAATCTCATTTCAACTCATTCATTATAACTACCCTTTTATGAAAATGCATGCTAAAGTTCTTCCAAAGGAAAATCCCAATGGGCTTGAGGTACAGCTCCATCCAGTCCCTTTTCATAATTGGTACTAGGAATAAATAGTAGCTTGTTTGTATTTAAGGGCAGAGCTTAAGGGAGAAATAAGTGTACTGGGGTAATAACAAAACAGGAATTTTTTTTTTTTTAATTTACCCCAGGGCCTTGCTCTGGATAAGGGGAAAATAAATTTCTGGCTGTCTTCATTCTATCACAAAAGTTGATGTACTGGCCAAAAACTCTGCCTAAGAATATAAACAGAAACAAATTATAGGGGAAAATCAAAATGCAAAGCATCTGTTAATGTTTTGCTTTGCTAAGAGTGTAGAATCTTTTGCGTAGGAAAATACCCTAATAAGCTTTCTTGGATGATGAAAAGTTTGAAAGGAGATGGTTAATATAAAAGGTCCAAATTATATTAGATAATAAGATTGTACAACAACCACCATGACTAGAAGATGTTCCCAAGCAGTAGATAGGTAAGAAGCTTGTGTGTGTGTGTGTGTGTGTGTGTGTGTGAGAGAGAGAGAGAGAGAGAGAGAGAGGTTCCTCTGATCTGAAAAAAGTGGGAGTAGGCACAGGCAACATGGCAGCCTGTTAAGCAGATCTTGAGAAGGAAGATGGTCAATAAGATATCCATAGTGACAGGTTGGCAAAGGGTCTTATAAGAAAAAGCAATAACTACTGTTTAATTTTAAGCAATTTCTTTTTGTGCACAAGACTGTTGTCTTCTCTAATATTATCAACCTTCTATGACTATCTGTCACACAGCAACCCTGAGTTTGTGGTGCTTTGGAGAATAAATGTGAGGAGATATTGGCCACACAGGAGATAAAGTAGCTGGAGAGAAGACAGCAACAGGGGGCAAGATGGGAAGTCAGTGGGAGCAGGAATCTGGGGTGGAAATTTAGGAGAGTGTGTGCACATAGTATATGTGACAAATCCATTCCAGGGGGATGAATGTATGAATAAATGGACCTCTGGAAATACTGAGGTAGGAATGCTTGACTTCTAAGAGTCTAAAGTATCACAGGTATTTCGAGTCATTGTATTTGGATGTTGTTGTTGTTCAGTTTATCAGCCTACTCTTTGCAACCCCATGGACTGCAGCACAGTAGGCTTCCCAGTACTTCACCATCTCCTGGAGCTTGCCCAGCTCATGTCTACTGAGTTGGTGATGATATCCAACCATCTCATCCTTTGTTGTTCCCTTCTGCTCCTGCCTTCAATCTTTCCCAGCATGTATTTGGGTACTAATTTTTTAAATGCTCTCAGAAGAATGTAGAAATTGGGGACATCTTCCCTGGTAGCTCAGAAGGTAAGTAAAGAATCTGCCTGCAATACAAGAGATCTGTGTTTGATCCCTGGGTTGGAAAGATACCCTAGATAAGGGAATGGCTACCCACTCCAGGATTCTTGCCTGGGGAATTCCACGGACAGAGGAGACTGGTGGGCTACAGTCCATGGGGTTGCAAAGAGTCACACGTGACTGAGTGACTAACATAACAAACAATAGGTGGTTAAGACCCAGATATTGGAAGATCAATGTGAAGAAGATGCCTAAAGGCTGAGGATAAGAAAGATGAGAAATTGAGGATGTCAGTTCTAGAGAACTGTGTTTTGCACTTCTACATCTTGCTTATGTTTCTGGGAGGGAGATAAGGGAAAATTTCCTCAACTAGTTCTTGACACTGTCCATTGCATTTGAAGTGAGAGGCCCAGTACTATTTGTGAGAACAAACACTCAATGACACACTTTGTTTCTCCCAAACAAAAAAATGGCATCATGTGACACCTAGGATGAGGTGGACAGGAGTCATAAGACCTCATAACCTCAGACTCTTGGGACTTGGGCTGGGTGTCTGTTTATAAGTGTATTCCACTAAATCATCCAATGGAAAAGAATAGGGAAAAACAGTTGATTTGGGAGTCCAGGTTCTCGATGGCAGAATATGTGAAGCTATCATTTTTTGTTCCCTGTCCTGGAACTGTGGCATTTGGCCAAACTCAGACCAATGGCTCAAGAAAAGAATGGCATTGCGTTCCCTGATGAAATGAACACGATCTTCCCAAAGTAGCACACATTGTGATCTCCACTAAAAAAGTCCTAAAATAAAACCTCCAAAGGGTAAAATGAATTAATAACTGACAGCATTTATTATTAAATTCTTAGACTGGAGCAATACATTTGACTATTTTTACTTATGGAAACATTTTACCTTCTAGAATGGCCCCATTTCAGATGGAGTCCATCCAAATCAGAAGCTCAGGAAAGAAACAAGACTTCCTTCAGCTCTGTGGTTAATTGTACTCTGAGGGTACAATTTGTCCACCAGGGGTCATTTGGCAATGGCTCGGTGGTAAAGAATCTGCCTGCTAAGCACGAGACCTGGCTTCTATCCCTGGGTCAGGAAGATCCCCTGAAGAAGGAAATGGCAACCCACTCCAGCATTCTCACCTGGAGAATACCACGGACAGAGGAGCCTGGTGGGTTACAGTCCATTGCATCGCAAAGAGTTGGACGTGACTGAAGTGATCGAGCACAGCAGCACATAGCACATGCCCACATCTAACCCACTTCAGATCAGTTGTTTTTTGTATGCGTACATATACATTAGAGGATCTCTTTTTAAAAAATTTTAAAATCATTGGTTTAAGAAATTCACATTGCCAAAGTGAAAACCAAGGACACTCATGTGAATTAAGTCAACATGGTGTAAAGAGAGCTATATTACACAGGCAGACAGGAAGCCGGCATTCTCACTTAACTCTGCTCTTGACAAGCTGGTAACTCTTCTCTTGTGCAAGGTATTTCATCCCCTGGGTCTCAGTTTCTTCACCTGCAAAAAGGCAATGATTATTCTAAATTTTCTCTGAGGTAGCTCTCAGCTATAAGAAGCTATTATGTAATTATATGATAATACTGGAGAAATAAATAGGCAGAGAAAGGGTTTGATTACACAGACAAGAATAAATAAAATCCTGGGAGTCCTTTTCTAAGAGAATGGACGCTTCACATTTGAATCCATATACTAGATTGATATACACAGAATAGTGCTCTGAGTGCAAGGTCTGAGTAGCATCCTTGGGTCTCTCCTTAATCTCACCAGATATGCAAATTAGGAAGAATTCACTGCTCCCAAGGTCAAATGTAAATATCGAATAGCAATGGAAGATATTTATTAATAAAGAGAACCCTGCATTTAACCAACAAAACATGTGGTTTCATCAAGGTATCCAGCAGAACACCAGATACTCAACTGTTTTCTTCACTGGTGATCTGGTCTACCCAGGAGGAGCCATAACTGAACAGCAGGGAGGGGAGACTTATTCTCCCTTCCCTTTCCCCTAACAAGTGGCAGGGCCTTTTATGTCATATGACGTCACTTGCAACTGCACTGCTTTCAGCTCATCTTGAGCACGTTTCTGATAACAAGAAATATAACACCTTTCATTCATCCATTCAGAAAACAAAGATTTACTGAACACCTGCTCTGTGCCCTAGAGGTGAGGCACTCTCTTGTTCCTAGTACCACCTCTAAAGACGAAGATGGTTTTAAAACGACGGCCACAGGTCCATCCTGTAACCTGTGTAGTCCAGAAGTATTCCATTATCTGAACCCACGAGTTACTGAGCCTTAGCGTTGCCATTTTACCAGCATTTCCCCTTTCTGTGTTTTATAACTCCATGAAGTCACATCTCCCCTAGGCTATTGGAACAGTTCAGCTGAGCCTGAAACCTACCAAGAAAGGAGAAATGAGAAAAAAGTAGAGGGGGCGGGGAAGTTAATGGTACCACCCCCACGGGTCCAGCAGGTTCTGAGATATCCTTGCAAGCTTGGTTAGTGAGGCATGCCTCCCCAGGGACAGACATGCCGGAACGTCCAGTTTCTCCAAAGGACCCGCCAGGCCAAACTTCCTGGAGAAAAACCCCATTATCCATAAAACACGTTTTGAGTCACACCAAAGTGCACAGTGACCCTTAGCTTTCCTCTTCTGAACAAATTGTTTAAAGACCAAGATGTGTTGAGGAGATACCAGGCACTGGAGAATTAGCCGCAGGTGCTATTTATAGAGCCACTGGGCTCTGCTGAGATCGCTCTGCCCAGGGAAAGCCATTAATCTTCTCCAGCAAAAGAAAAAAAGAAGTAATAAACTTAATAATGATTTAGAGTAGAGACGGGGAGAGAAAGCACTGAGGCTAATACTAAGGTGGAGCTAAGCCAAGAGATTAGCTTCTCCCTGTGGAAAACAACATGTGTGCGTGCACACACACACACACATGCACACACATGCAAGAACATTAAAAAATGCAGGCTAGCATTGTTTCCTCCCACCTCCCTAAACTCACCACTGCAGTTCAGCCTCTGGAAAGAAGCAGTTGAATGGCTTTTCTTTTTTTGAGGCTGACAGACATGTGTCTTCAAATCTCACCTTGCTATGCAAAATACTCTCCAGATATGCAGCTCTTAAAACAGAAAAGTGAAGGCACTGGAGGTTTATTAAACCCTACCGTGTCCAAGAAATAGAATAGAATTAATTCCTATTACCTTTATCAATTAAAAAACCCAAGACATATTTTTAAACATTTCTATTTTAGTATTGTTAAACTCACACTCCAAGGTGAAGACCTAGCACTGATAACCTTTTTTCTCAAGAAGCTTAAGAAAAAAATTTCTGGTTTTGTACTTAAAAGAGATCTTGCCCAGGTGTATATATATAAATATATGTGAAGGTTAAAGCTCCTAGTCCGTAAAGGAGTAATTCGTCAATAAAAGATTCTCTCTTTTTCATAAAGTTCTCATGAATGGGAAAACATAAATTACGATAAGCAAGATACACAAAGAAATAACTGTTTTTCAGAAAAGATGCATAAAAATAAGTATTCTTCCAAAGGAAGTGACTGTCCTCATTTGCGTCTTTAACGTTCTCAGAGAGTGCCAGTTAGCCGGAAGTATTTTCTTTGCAAACAATTCTGCCTTTTTAAATGGTAAGTATCCTTTATTCCTGGACATCAACCAGAGACAATGGAAAGAAAGAGAGACCTGGGCATCCAGGCAGAAAACAGGCCTTGTAACGCAGCCAAAATGAATTGAGAATTCTTGTGCAATACAATGTTAAGGCAGGAGTGTTGAGTCCAAATGTGTAATGAACTCCAAGTGGCTGCCTTTCAGATCTCAAGAGCTGAAACTGACTTGACGCCGGGTCGTTGCTTCTCTCGCGCAAGTATTCAAGTGGCTCCGCACCGGAGAATAACAATGAGAAAGGCGCAAAGACCACCACGTCAGCGCAGTGTTCACGGATGGAGAAGGACCAAATGTGCAGGGGGCAACAGACCCCCCAGACACCTTGTGGGTAATAATTGTTCCAATTTGGTATCGCCTAGGGGAAAAAATATCAGGGATGTGTGGCCACTGAGTAAGTTCATGTCACTTTCGGGGAAGTTCTTGGAATGCAAAAACACTAGATGCTGCTGCTGCTGCTGCTGCTAAGTCGCTTCAGTCGTGTCCGACTCTGTGCAACCCCATAGACGGAAGCTCACCAGGCTCCCCTGTCCTGCTTTTCATTAATATCCCATAGAAAGGGGAAAAGCATATTCCAGGGCTTTGTTAAGTAAAACGTCTCTTATGAGACAAGAGACTGTCATTGAATAAGTGCATGTTACTTTGGGGGAAGCTCTTGGGATGCAAAAAATAATAACTTATTAATATCTTAATAAGTTAATGACTTTTAACATATTTAATTAACTAATAACTTAATTAATAACCTAATATCACATAGGAAGGGGAAGAGTACATTCCAGGGCTCTGTTAAGTAAAACATATCTTATGAGACATGAGATTGTCATTATGTTGACTAAATTGTTAGTGATGTAAAGAACATCATCTCCTAATTTTTTTATGTTAATGTCTATTTTCACAAAGACTGTGCTTCATGACAAATCTGCAATGTAGGTATGGCCATATTATCATCATTGTTCTGCAATAGGAAACTATAGCATGGAGAAACGACTGCTCCATGTAACTGGGATGGTAACACCTGGGTCTCCTGATCTCTATTTTGCTGATCATGATGCCATAGCAACTATAACATGGAACCCAAAATCTGTAAAAGTTTCCAAGTGCAGCTATAGTGTCACTGATCAACTGGCTGGAACACGGTTCTAATAAATCAAAAGTGAAGTGAAGTAGCTCAGTCGTGTCTGACTCTTTGCAACCCCATGGACTACAGCCCACCAGGCTTCTCTGTCCCTGGGATTCTCCAGGCAAGAATGCTAGAGTGGGTTGCCATTTCCTTCTCCAGGAGATCTTCCCAACCCAGGGACTGAACCCATGTCTCCCGCAATGCAGGCAGATGCCTTACCATCTGAGCCATCAGGGAAGTCCCAGAGTACAGAGGGCAAAGGCTAATAGAATTCTGCCAAGAGAACACACTGGTCATAGCAAACACCCTCTTCCTACAACACAACTAGTAATAAGGAAAAGAATTAAAAAACCCACTCCACAAACATTTAAAACATAACCCAAGAGACCTAATTTTATTACACAAATGTGACAGTACACTGCTTTTGGCAAACCAGTAATAAATCAAAGGCAATAATAAAAGTAGCTACTGCTACTGCTGCTGCTAAGTCGCTTCAGTCGTGTCCGACTCTGTGCGACCCCATAGACGGAAGCCCACCAGGCTCCCCCGTCCCTAGGATTCTCCAGGCAAGAACACTGGAGTGGGTTGCCATTTCCTTCCCCAATGCATGAAAGTGAAAAGTAAAGGTGAAGTCGCTCAGTCGTGTCCGACTCTTAGCGACCCCATGGACGGGAGCCTACCAGGATCCTCCGTCCATGGGATTTTCCAGGCAAAAGTACTGGGGTGGACTGAACTATAAAAAGGAACATCTAGTCTTGCTCCATTTCATGGCCACAAGCCATATCCATGGCTTCATTCAGCTACTTCATAAATATGCACCCAAGCATCAAAAGTATGTGAAATAAGGCAGAAAGGTAGATGGGGCTTCCTAGGTAGCTCAGTATTAAAGAATCCGCCTACCAGTGCAGGAGACGCAGGAGACACGGATGCCCCCCCGGAGGAGAGCATGGCAACCCGCTCTAGTATTCTTGTCTGAAACATCCCATGGACAGAAGAGTCTGGTGGGCTAGAGTACCCAGGGTCACAAAGAGCTGGGCATGAATGAGGGACTAACACACACACAAGAGGGTAGATAGACCAGCAGAGACTTCTGATTACAAACAGGGTAAAGAAAAAAAAAAACAAAACAAGATAATTTTGAATTAATTTTACATTAATGATGAATTTTCATAATAAAAGAAATTTTATTATTATAAGATTACAGGAATATAACTAACTGTTTGCCGGTATGGGAGAACAGAATACCATACCACTAGTGTAGCCCCCAGACTTTATACTTCACACATACTCTAAATTACAATTACTCCGGTATTTTGCACTTATCACAACCCACAGGATGGAGTTCAGATAAGGCAGAATTGCCTTTGTTCCCATTTAAAGCAATATAGCACTTTCTCCTTATAAGTGTCTATGGTACCACTGGTTTTCCATTTGATTTTTCTCTGACAGTTCATTTACTGTGTAATGCCCAATGCTGCTAATTTGCATTCTCTTTTCTTTTGAAAATGCCCTTTAAAAATGTTGCTGACTAAATAGAAACATTCCAGAAACTAGTGAATGAAGGCTAAGAAGCATTCTCATTTTCACTTCCTCTAATACAAGATGATCTGTTTTGGAACAAAATTTTCAAGGCTATTAATGAACTGTACCCAACTTCCAGAGTGTGAGTTTTGTTTTGTTGGCTCCTTTATCATATGAGCAATATGCATTTTCATCTCCTCAGGTTTTTATGAAGCAGGATTCTATCAGAGGGAGAGAGGAAGAGCAGGGAGAGTTGAAACAGTGACATACTCTGGAAATGAGAATTATATGAAATTGCAGAATATCCCTATTCTAGACAATCCCAATAATGGGTCAAATTGGAGCATAATGTATGAAACTCAGATAGCCCATTTTCAAATGTCTATCTCTTCTTGGATCACAGAACTAGTTAGTCCTTAGCCCTAATTTTCTTTTTAGGGCAGTGAAATGAGTCTGTATTGTATTATGATGGATACATGTCATTATACATTTTCCAAATCCATAGTATGCCCAACACCAAGAATGAGCCCTGATGAAGACTGTGGACTTTAGTTAGCAATAAAATATCAACACTGGCTTCTTAGTTATAACAAATATATCACACTAATGCAAGATGTTTATGATGGGGAAACTCTGTGTGTGTTGGGGGAATATGGGTACTTGACTACCTCTGTATATTAGATTAACAAGATTTTATAATACCTAATGAATAATGTTTTGCATCAAAATTTTCTCATTTATTTTTCAGTGGTTCCACCATTGATTACAAGAAAAGTAGCTTTGATGATTTGTTCTTTTGATAGTTACTTCTTAGATATTGGAGGGTCACTTCAGTTCAGTTCAGTCACTCAGTCGTGTCCAACTCTGCGACCCCATGAATCACAGCATGCCAGGCCTCCCTGTCCATCACCAACTCTTGGAGTTCACTCAAACTCATATCCATTGAGTCAGTGATGCCATCCAGCCATCTCATCCTCTGTCATCCCCTTCTCCTCCTGCCCCCAATCCCTCCCAGCATAAGGGTCTTTTCCAATGAGTCAACTCTTCACATGAGGTGGCCAAAGTATTGGAGTTTCAGCTTCAGCATCAGGAGGGTCACTAGGCCACACATTAATATGTTACTATTCACAGAATAGGAACTATACTAAGAGGAATTCCACTTGAAGGAAAAAAAGACAATCTAAGAATCTGAGTTTCTTGTTAAAAGAATAGCCAAAACCAAGGACATTTAATCTCTCTGTGTTTAATCTCAGAGTTTTTGCCATTTCCACACATACATTTCAACATTTCTTCTACATGAAAATAAGCAAAAACAGCAAAATTACACTTGGCCATCCAACATTGTAGTTAAGATTTGATCCACAGAAAATTTTTGTTATAAGACCAGTGAATAATACTATAAAACAAATTCCTCTGCTGAAGATATTTTTCTTAAAATAGGGGGAAATTCATAGCTGACTTTTATTTATTTATTTTTTTATTTTGCTTAACTTTACAATATTGTATTGCTTTTACTATACATCGAGATGGATCCGCCACCAGTATACACGTGATCCGCATCCTGAAACCCCCCTCCCTCCCCCCTCCCCACACCATCCCTCCAGGTCGTCCCAGTGCTCCAGCCCCAGGCATCTGCTATCGGGCATCATACCTGGACTGACGACTCGTTTCAGATATGATATTATACATATTTCAATGCTATTCTCCCCAATCATCCCACCCTCTCCCGGTCCCAGAGTCCAAAAGTCTGTACTATACATCAGTGTCTCTTTTGCTGTCTCGAAAATAGGGTTATTTTTACCATCTTTCTAAATTCCATATATATGCGTTAGTATACTGTATTTGTGTTTTTGTTTCTGGCTTACTTCACTCTGTATAATAGCTGACTTTTAAATGCTGGTCTCTGGGTTATCACTGAGACTGACAGTATAAAGATGAGCATCCCTTACAGAGGGTGGCCATGTTCAATAGACCACAGGAGGCTACTGGTCCAACCACCCCTATGGAGGCTGAGATCACAATGAGGAAGCCAAGTCCTTGATGCAGTGTGGCTGCTGAGAAGGTAAGAAGCAGTTCATCGGGCACGGAAGTGTCCCACTTTGCTTTCTCAGGCACAGTCCCAACTGGAAGAACAGGACTGGTGGTGCACCGAGCCTAACAACACCGGCATTCTTTACTATTTGTCCCCGAGGCTGCAGTCCATGGGGTTGCAAAGAGTCTGCCACAACTGAGGGACTGAACTGAACTGAAGGGGGTGAATGCCTACTTGGATAGTTGATTAATCAGTAATTCAAGGAGATCAAAATCACAAAATTAAAAGGCAGAGTTCAATCATATCCCTTAACAAAAGGAATGTCCTAATTACTACATGCCCAAGGCAGGATATGGAGAGGGTGTGGAAGTGTGGAAGGCACTAATCCGATGGAGGTGATTAGCAAACCATTTTATCCCAGCTCCCTAAAGTCTCCTACCCCAATCCTCCTCCAGATTGCAGTTCACCAAAATTTCCCTCCTACAGCCAAGTAAGGCTGCTATGCCAGAGAACTGCTAGGATTTATTTTCCTAAGAATTGTAGGACAGACATATCAGAATTCACACACTGCATCCCAGGAGACGTACTCATTTGTAATTTGGCAGCAGTCTCAGGTCTCACTTGACACTCACTAGTGGCAGATTCGTGAAGGTGGGACTGCTCCTACCAGCAGTACCCAGTTCAGAGGAAGCAGAGTGACAACCCTCGTCCAGTCTCCAACCGGAGTTTCCAGGTGGTCATCCTACACAGCGTGATCACCAAGACAGCTCCGACATCTGATCCTCGAGGAAAGGGTACACTGCATCCTGGTCAGGACTCTTAGCTGTGGGGTGTCATTGACACCTACATAGGGGTTGCTTCTCTTTCTGCCTCTTGTTCTGGAAGCTTCGTCCTCAGGCCAGAATATAGTGAAGCAATTTAGGGCACTGCTCTGCTCCTAAGAAGCTTTCAAAGGAGTTGAATTCTAAACCTTCCTTGGGATGTATTTATTTCCAGCTTAAAGAAGATTCTTTCATGATTCTGTTGAGTTAAGAGGTTACCACAACTACTGTGAACTTGGTGAATCATGTAGAATGTTTACCTGGGCTTTCTATACACTGCTCTGAACAATATCAAGTTTCTCATACACATCCTTAAACACTTTTATTATAGTTTTCCCAGTGATGTCATGTAAGACATTTTAAAAACCTTTGTGTCCCACAACTAGCTTCTGTTGGGACAAGCCAGATGTTTAATTACTTCTGTCCCTCTGCAGGTGTTTTGAACGAGAAACCAGAGTTAATACTAAACCTTAACTAAGTAAAGCCTACAAGATATTACTGGATAACACTACACTCATTAAGTGAAAGTGAAAGAATTAGTCGCTCAGTTGTGTCCCACTCTTTGCAAACCCACAGACTGTAGCCTGCCAGGCTCCTTTGTCCATGGGGATTCTTCAGGTAAGAACACTGGAGTGGGTTGCCATTTCCTACTCCAGGGGATCTTCCCAACCCAGGGATCAAATCCAAGTCTCCCACATTGCAGGCAGATTCATTACCTTTGAGCCACCAGGGAAGCCACACCCATTAAGGAGCACCATATTTTTTTCTCCCCTATCATAAAGATTTCACTGACTCCAACTTTTTTCTTAAACAAGTTTATATGATCATTTTTAATTTCAGGAAATGAAGAAAACTCCAATTATATTCTGATGAATGTTACTGTTATTGCTTCCAGATGAGGAAACCAGGGACATTGTTGTTGAAGGAAAAACAGCCCATTCCTGGCAGAGCTGGGTAAGGTCACATGAAAACCAGTGGTTTGCTTGTTAAAACCCAGCTACATATGAATTTGTCTTCACTGTGACAAGACCAGAGCTCAGCACCCAATCAACCTGTCTTCAAGGGAAGGGATTGGTGGCATCTCAGTGTAATCATCATGGAAAAACTGTAGTTGTACAAAGTAAAGCTATGGTTTTTCCAGCAGTGATGTACAGATGTGAGAGTTGGACCAGAACGAAGGCTGAGTGCCAAAAGAATTGATGCTTTCGAATTGTGGTGCTGGAGAAGACTCTTGAGTGTCCCTTGGACAGCAAGGAGATCAAACTAGTCAATCCTAAAGAAAATCAACCCTGAATATTCATTGGAAGGACTGGTGCTAAAGCTGTAGTACTTTGACCACCTGATGTAAGGAGTTGATTCACTGGAAAAGACACTGATGCTGGGAAAGATTGAAGGCAGGAGAAGTGGGGCAGTAGAGGATGAGACAGTTAGCATCACTGACTCAATGGACGTGGGTTTGAGCTAACTCTGGGAGATAGTGGAGGACAGAGGAGCCTGATGTGTTGAAGTACATGGGGTTGCAAAGAGTCAGACACAACCTAACGTCTGACAGCAACAGCAAGGCAAACTCTGCCACGGGAGTATTTTCCTCAGTTGGATTTTTTTTTAAACTGGTGTTTTTCATCTTTACTTTTTTCTCTTTCAGTGTCTTTTGAAATTAAGTGACTTTTATAATCTGATGATGGGAGATGATTTAAAAATTCGGGATTAGTAGATCTTAAAAGTTCTCATCACAAGAAAAAAAATTATAACTATGTGTGGTTGTGGATGTTAAATAAACTTCTTGTGGTCATCACCTCACAATATATACCTATACCAAATCATTATGTTGTACTCCTAAAACTGATACAAAATTTTACATGATAATAAAAAATCTCAGTAATAAAGAATCAGGAATAAAGAGGTCCAAAATTTGCAGTCATCTAAATCTAAAAAAAAATTATGTATGTATATACATGACCGAGTCAGTAATGCGAGTGTTTCTTATTTGTCTTTAAAAAAAAAAGCTTTATATCTTATTAGCAGTTGAAATATAAACACAGATAAATACATTTGGCACAGGGTCTGGTGCTTAGGAAATAGATTTTTTTTAGAATCTCAGCCAATCTGGGGTATGGAATCTTTGTAAGCCTGTATGGTATTTAACAGGAATGTCAGAAGCATAGCTCTTACGCTCTGCAAAGAATTGTAGTGGCTCTGACTGATGTCCCGTTCCCTCCAAATTTTATACCATGCTCTTCTTTCAATCCTACCCAACAAGTCTGCTAGATGCTATTTGTAAATTTGCCTAAGACAAATATAATATTTAAGAAAACTGAGCAATAACCTATATTTAATATACTATCAGATAGAATAAAGAATAATAATATAAAACTGAAAGCCATGTTGCATAAGAGAAAAGTAACAAAACTTCTATTGACTTTAGAGCTGGATTAAAAGCTGCTCTTAAAGCTTCACTCTGCCCAGCATACATTTCCCAATCACTTTGGGTTTTATAGATGTTTCATGATCATTGGCCTTTAAGGGCACTTAGTGTGTCTGTGGGAGCTATGCAAACCCACAGTGATTTACCAGAGAGGAGGGATAAGGTTTTTCTGGTCAGAGGAGTTTTGCTCAAAATGGAAAAATCTCTTGAGATCCATTGATTGGCTATTTTTAAATTATTGAGTTATTTGCTTATGCAACGCTTAAAGCAGAAGGAAGAAAGTCCTCGGTGCCCAAATATATTAAGACTGAATTTCATAGGGAAAAAAAAAAAGAAGAAAAAAATTATTGTTTTTATTTGTCTGTTGTCCATCAACAAATCTGTAGCATGCACTGATGGTAGGTTTCACTTTGCGGTCCTGTTGCTCAGATATAATTGCTTATGTCTTTAAAGCAGAATACCTGTCAGTAAAAATCTAAGAAGGTCACCGTCATAGCTACTCAAAGAAGATTCTAGGGGAGTCTCTTCAGATGACCTTCCTTCAAACACTCATCTTTTATTGACATCTGAGCGTTCTCTCAGCACCTAGAGTAGCTCCTTGAATTGAAAGGCTGTAACTGTTTTTGTGACAGAACAATTGATTTTTCTTTCTGATATGACTTCGCATATCATACTGAGTTTCACAAGCCACCTACATCAATACAAAGTGGTTTTTAAAGAGCTCAGATAGGAGTCATGTGTGGGCCATGTATGTATATAAATAGATGTAACAGATCTTTTTTTTATTCCTACCACGACAAAGTATAAGAAGCATAGCATAATAAAGTTAACTTCTTTATTTGATGAAAAGCTTTTCTACTTTACACCATGAGATGCTGTACTTTCCAGGCAGAAAGCACCAGTGACTTCCAGCCCCCCTGGAAGAGTGGGCACTCGTATGGGGATTTCTCATTTGATTTCTTTAAACAGCATATTCGTGGAAATCATGATTCCATTTTTTAATTAAAGAAGAACCTCGTTCTCCGAATGCTCTCCTATACATCATTCCAAGCTAGGTAGCTTGAACACAGTTTGAGACTGGAAAGAGGCCGCCCAAGGTGCTTATTAGGGAACTTTGCTGGCGGACCACTGAAAAATATCCTAAAGTGCGACTCATCACGTCTGCATCAAGTTATGAAAAAAGTAAGGCTTGTTAACCTGCTGTTTGGAAACCAGAGCACTTTTATCAGTTCATATAATTGCTAACCCCTTATTCACTGCTCAGCACTGCAGAGTTCTTTACCTCCTAAGATCCCACTAATTGCTGACAGATTTGATTTCTCCCTGACAGCAGGAGTCCTGTTTCTGGCCTTTACATCAAGTAATTGCTTTATTTTTCTCCCTCTGCTCTAAAAAACGGAATTCCCTTCTCCCCTGCTTGAACCCCTTTAATGGCTTCTTTCTCTGTTATTAAATCCTTGCCATTTAAATCACATTTAGCGATGTTTTGAATAACTGATTCCAATTACTCCAGCTCTTACCAAGAAGCAGCTGAAAACGCAAGTCATTACTTGCCCACAGACAAGCGGCTTTACCTTGCAGCCAAGTCTCTGGTGAACTGTATTGTGTTTCTTCTCAGTACGGGGCAATTTAGACGCACAGGAAGCTGATGCTCAGCAAATAGCCAGCCGCCAGAGCGCTCCTCCACTATCATCTGTGTATAATAGATATTAGACTTTATATTTATTTTATAAATAGCCCAATTCCTTAAAGAAATCATTCCTTCCTTCCCATAGAGGCCGAGGTGGGCCACTTGGAACAGCAGAGATGCGCAGCTGACCGCCCCGTGACCCACCATGAGGCTGCTCTTCAAAGGTTTGGCGCAACCCGTGGTGGGGTCCACACTCAACAGTGACCCGGCCATGACAATGCCACGCCCAGGCCTCAGCTATGACAGATTCGGCTCCTACAGTCCCCACTTTGTTTTCCCTTGATGTTGCAGAGTTGTCTTTTTTTTAATCTCTGCTATCTTGTTTTCCCCCTCTCCCCATGCTTTTGGGGAGCAGCACTCCCCAGTCGAGTACTGCTGTCCTTTTTATGTTTTTATTTACTTGGCATGCACTTGGCACTGTGTTTTCATTTATTGATCAAATTCATGGCATGACCATATTTCTGTTATCATCACATCATTTCAGGCTTTGGGTAGATCCTGTTTCTCAATCACAATGGATGAGAGATGATCAGAAATTTTGCTCTGTTTCTTGAGGTATACATCTAATCTGATTTTGGCTTCATGCACGGTTTTGGCCTCACTTATATTGTGTATTTTCTTGCCCTGTTTGTCCTAACAAAACATGATTTTGTTGGGCATAACTTTTCATGCAGGAAAACCTTTGTTACACAAGGGATTTAGGCGGTGTGGCATAATTTATATGTCTTTGACATTCTTATTTTAAACACTGAATAACCAATTAATTGTATAAATGCATGTATAACATGTTGGATTTAAATGGTCCACCATGTAATCTTGACATGGCCTGGTCATCACGGCTCTTGGGCGTATCTAACTTAATGAAAATGTGTATCTGACAAATGTGAAATCAGACTCATACTTTTGATTAACTAACTGGATGTCTCTGCTGTGATTGGGGCTTAGGAAGGTTATCACTAATTTCAAACTTGAGATTGTTAGAGAAATTAAAAGGTTTCTCAATTTTATATACTACATCTAGATGTGAAAAGAGTTGTGTGTGGGCAGCTGTGCTCAAAGCTTTAGTCAATATCATCACCATAAAAATAAATAATTTGTGTGGAAGTTAATTCTGTTTTGTATTGTACTAGACTCTTCTCTACTTTGCTGAGAGTCCAACAGAGCTATAGAAGTCAATCCACTACCAGACAGAGGGAGGACTTTTCTTCCTGAAAATTACAAACATTTTGGTTTTCATCTTTTTATTAAGGTAGTCTATTTAAGTAGGTAACTTAACTTGAAATCGATTATTCTATTATTTGACCCCCTTCGAAACAGTGACAAAAACACAAGTGTCTGAAAGAATTTAAACGAGGTGTCAAGAGCATTTCAAAGTCCTCATGGGCAAGAGGGCAGAGGCACATTGATAAGCAGCAAATTCATTTGGGATTTTGTCTTTCCTGTTTTTAAACATTGCCTTTTAAATGATTTATGCTTGATATTTGTGAAAAGTGCTACCTTGGATGGCCCAGAGACTCGGGTCTTCTATTTTATGTGGAAAAGGAAGCTGGGGTAGGGGCACCACCCATTCTAGAGACTGTATTATTCATGTGCTTCAAATCTAAGGCCATTACCTCGTTTCCCTCATCCAGCCTCAGAACCCGGGTGGTGCTAATCCATCCATAGAGAGCAAGACCTTTTTATGATTGTGTGACTGAGTACATATCAGGAGAAATGTCCAACCTTCCCTGGCATCTATTATAAATAGGTAGCCCTCCATATCTGCCTAGCTCTCACCTCCTATCAACTCTATACAGAAATCCATTTGCAGAGGGGCTTCCAAAGCCTCAGTGCTTCTCTTACAAAGGTTCCTGGAGGAGGTCTCTGGTGGCAGACAGTGTACTGTAGGGGTCGTCAGCACAAGGCAGCTTTTGAGACTTACGTGCCAAGTTCATCAGGTCAAGCAGATGTGGGGGCAGGGACGAGTCTGCTTAGACTCATTTAGTGGAAGGCTTCCTGGTGGCTCAGGCTGTGAAGAATCTACCAGCGATACAGGAGACGCAGCTTAGATCCCCGGGTCAGGAAGATCCCCTGGAGAAGGAAACGGCACCCTGTGCCAGGATCTTTCATCATGGGTGCACAAGCTCAGTAGTTGTTGCACACCGATTTAGTTGCCCCTCAGTTTGCAGGATCTCAGTTTTCCAATCAGGGATCAAACCCACGTCTCCTGCATTGAAAGGTGGATTCTTAACCACTGGGCCACCCTGGAAGTCCCTGGGAAGACTTCATGTTTGAAATCAGTGTTGGAACTCATCAGGAAGATACTTCTTTATCTAATACTAGGTATTTTTTTACTTGAATTTAAAAAGAGAACAGACAATACAACACAGCATGTATTATTATTTATCAATAATAATGATAACTTCTTAATATTTTATATTAATGTTATTGAGCAAACTCCAGGAGATAGTGGAAGACAGAGGAGACTCGTGTGCTACACAGTCCATGGGGTTGCAAAGAGTCAGACCTGACTCAGCGACCGAACAACAACAACATTAATGTTATAGTATGTATACTATGTTAAGATATGTATGGCTAAGTCCCTTCGCTATTCTCCTGAAACTACCACAACATTGTTAATTGGCTCTGAAAGTGAAAGTGTTAGTCACTCAGTCGTGTCCGACTCTTTGCAGCCCCGTGGACTGTAGCCCACAAGGCTCCTCTGTCCATGGGATTCTCCAGGCAAGGATACTGGAGTGGGTTGCCATTTCCTCCTCCAGGGGATCTTCCCGACCCAGGGATTGAACCTGTGTTTCTTATGTCTCCTGTATTGGAAGCCAGGCTCTTTACCACTAGCACCACCTGGGAAGCCCTATACCCCAACACAAAATAAAAAGTTTAAAATTTGAAAAAAATATATATATATATGTGTGTATATATATATATATACCATGTTAAGTATTCATGTATTACTGTGTATAAATGTTATATATGTGACATTATATATAATATGTGATGGTATATGTAATACATTGTTGTTAATAATGATAATATGAATACAGCATCAATACTGACCAAAATAATTGGGTTCCTGAGAGTCTGTAAGTGCTTTATACCTGGTAAAACTATAATGAAATTCATTTAGAGCATTTCATTTAACAGATCACATCTGTGCCCTTAATGAATAGTAATTAAAACTCACAGCAGCACTCCCATTAGGTGACAAAGTATTAATATACATACTTTCTAAGACAGATAGACTTTAGACCATGGAGTCCGGCCTTTTATGTGGATGTCAGCATTCAGGAGGAAATTGAGATTATTTCTAAATTTTCCATTTCTAGAGGACTAGGTACTCTTTTAGAAACAACTGTTAAGCCTGAGAATCAGCATTCTGACTTGACCCCTTGCCACTGTAGCGTGGAGTGGCAGGCAGGTGCTGTGGCAGTCTCTAGTCCTGACTCTTTAAGGGTGGTGGGATTGCCCTTGCTTAAGACATCCATCCTCAGTTTCTCATCTGCAGAATGAGAGGCTGCACTGTATCTTGGTCAAACTCATATTTAACTACAGTAAGCACTGAATTTCTCTCTGCCCCAATATTCCTGGCAACAGCCACTGTAGTCAGCGACATTCCCTGTAGAACCCAAGCCATCTCTTTTTGATAATGGACTCTATCTATTAAGGAATGTACAAACAGTCCCTGAGCACCCTACTCCTCCCCCTCAGGGCTTCAGCTGCTTCTTGTTAGTGGGCTCATGCCTCTTCTTCCCCCCTTAACTTGCCTGATCTGTGGCCCTTGACTGCTTGGATGACGAGTCCTCAGTTACCTTCTGTTATGTCTTCTGGATCCAATCTGTTGTCCCTGAGCACACACACCTACTATTTCTGGTGCATTTCTTAGCTATGATAAGATTTCACGGGTCTAAATTCTTCCATTTTTCGGGTTCTTTCCTTAGCTTCCTTGGTCCCTGACAGTTCCTACAGGCTGTTGCTATTCCCTAACGTGGCAATGATACCCCTCAGCAAGACAGGTCTTATTTTGGTTCATCCAGAAGCCAACTCTGAAACAGGGACTCAGATGCAAGTAGTTTACTTGGGAGGTGAAGGAAACATGGGTAGGAAAGTAGGGAAAAGAGGCAGAGAGGTAATTCGACCCCAAAAGGAGCGTCATCAAGCAAGCAGTTGTTGTTGTATTGTGTTAGCTGCTCAGTCATGTCCGACTTTGCCATCCCAGTGGGCTGCCATTCCCTTCTCCAGGGATCAAGCAAGTTACCACAGTCAATAAGTGGACCTTCCCCACAGGGAACCCTGGGAACCAAAGTGGAATATGAGCTCAAAGAGGTACTAAGCTCTGTGGGGTGAGAGAGAGCTGGGGTATTTATACACCAACTGCCATTGTCATTCAGATGAAAAGAGGGCTTTAGTTCTTGGGCACTTCCTGCCTACCCATGCTTAGCAGAATCAGTTCTGCTCACCAGAAAAGGCCCTCAGGTAGATAGGTACCAGGCTTGGAAGTTGGGAGACAAGGGGAGTACAGCCAGTGGAAGGACTGGAAGGAATATGTGCAGGTGCCCACAGCCCATCAGGGTTTGAATACAGGTACCGAAATTCTATCACTTTAAGGATTCTAACCATCCCAGTAAGAGAGCTCAGTGATGAAACCATGTCAGTCGGACTTTAGCAGCAGCCTATATCCCAGCTTGGGTTCTTTTGTGCCCATCTTTTCCTTCTTCCCAGCACCTTACTTCTTCAGCTACTTTCCCTTCTTACAACCTCCTTCTAGCTTCTGACTCAACACTTCTTTTCTCAACAAATGACCAGTTTTTGTCTTACAGTTGAGTTTTCTGCTCCCCAGATCCGCTATATTGCTACTGTTTCTGCTTGTTCTCTCTACTAAACTATTCTATGAAAAGTCCAGTGGTTTAGATTTCCAACATTCCCCCTACTTTCCCTGACTTTGGCCTCAGAAGGTCAAAAATAAGGTTTAAGGGATGTGATTAAGTAACACTTTGCATTTGTAAGGCACTTTACAGTTTATTGGGCTTCCCGGGTAGCACTAGTGGTAAAGAAACTGTCTACTAATGTGGCTAGATGTAAGAGATACAAGTTCAATCCCCAGGTTGGGAAGATCCCTTGGAGGAGGGCACAGCAACCCACCCCACTATTCTTGCCTAGAGAATCTCATGGACAGAGGAGCCTGACAGGCTAAGGTCCAGTTTATAAAGAATTTAATTGCAACTTATTGGGAGAGCATGCAAGTTAGAGTTAAAAGCATTGACCTTGCATCTTGGTTCTCATACTTACTAACTCTGTGATAATGGCAAGCCATTCCCTATTAGGTGTCAGTTTTCTTGACTGGAAAATAGGACTAATAATGTCAATATCTGTCCTCCTTACATCACCAGAGTTGTTGCAAGGTTGAGTGGGGTAGTGGGTCCCAGACAACGATCACGGGTTTCATCTACATTTTGGTGACCTGATTTTTCAAGATTTTACTATCTGATTTTTCACTCTATACTGTTTTGACAGCAGTCTTGTGGGAAAGTGTCAAGGTAATGTTTTCTTTGTTTTGAGAGTAAAGAAACAGAGACTCTCTTCTGACTCTCATGCCAGCATGTATCATATTCAGATGCATACAAAGAATTATTGTAGCTTTGAATCACATCCCATCTAAAATATATTTGTAATGTTACATTCTTCAAGAGAAAAGCAAATACGTGACATTCTTTGAATAAGTAGAGTCACAAATCTGAGGTCCTGGAACAACTGAAAGAGTATGAGACTTGGATCCTTAGAAAAAGTTTTGCTTTCTCTCTTTAAATTCACCTCAAAGTTAACTGGATCAGTCATTTGTGATTCTAAAATGTACAAATCCAATTGCGCTAAGAAACCAAGGACTATGTACTTATCTGTTACTGCTTCTTTAAAAAAAAATTCTCCCCAGTGACTTTTAATTTCCTAGATAGGGGGCAGCCAGCCTTTTGAAGAAACTCATTTATTTCATCGTCACTCTGAGTTTCTAATGTAAACGTCTTTAAGGGCTGATTTAGAAGAACTAGGACAAGACATTTCCACTGTTGCCTGAGGCCAATTTGCATCTCTTAGAGATGAAGAGGCAGAGGGTAAACATAAGCTGAAGCTCATCATGACTTATATACCATGGAATTTTTTTATATATCATTTCACACAGATCCGTTTTTAAAAGTTGAATTATGTAATTTTTTAAAGTCAAATATCTGCAAAGGAAATTGGACTGACCCGACTCTGCCTCCGAGGTTTCAGGTTAAAGGATGTTGTGAAATTTGAAGCAATTTTGTTTTCCATGCACATATTCTTTTTTAGGAAGAAAATCTTTCTTTGCTTCACATTCCTTTTTGTGCCCACAGAAATGCTTGATTTGGTTTGGTATGAGTCAAACAAACTGTTCTCATCACAGTGGAGCAAAGGAAAAAAGAGCTTTTCATTCAAGTTATGGGTTCTGGAAAAATCTGTGTAAAAGCATTCTATGTAACTGTAGTTGTTGGCCACTCTTTTGTGCGTTATCTGTAGAATAGTTATTTTCTCCTGTGCCCAACAGGAAAATAATGGAGCATGAGAAAATTCAGCCCATTAAAGTTCAGGGAGTATAGAAAAGTGCTTATAACGCTCCTTTTTTTCTCCATCATATGAATGTTCTTGCACATGTGTGGAGAATTCTTTCTCTTCTTTCTTTCCATGCTTCCCTCAAGATTGTGCCCTGTCAGTCCAGCAGGTTTAAGGGATGGAGTGCAAGATGGGAATCATATCCCGTGCCAGATTTCCTGGGATGATGTGCCGTATGTATTAAATCTCATCTACTACCAGTATTAGGGCTTCCCCAGTAGTACTGGTGGTAATGAATACACCCGCCAATGCAGGAGACATTCAAAAAAACGTGTGTTTGATCCCTGGGTTGGGAAGATCCCCTGGAGTAGAAAATGACAACCCACTCCAGTATTCTTGCCTGGAAAATTCTACGGGCAGAGTCCAAGGGGCTGCAGATCAGATCAGATCAGTCACTCAGTCGTGTCCGACTCTTTGCGACCCCATGAACTGCAGCACGCCAGGCCTCCCTATCCATCACCAGCTCTCGGAGGTCACTCAGACTCACATTCATCGAGTCAGTGATGCCATCCAGCCATCTCATCCTCTGTCGTCCCCTTCTCCTCCTGCCCTCAATCCCTCCCAGCATCAGAGTCTTCTCCAATGAGTCAACTCTTCGCATGAGGTGGCCAAAATACTGGAGTTTTAGCTTCAGCATCATTCCTTCCAAAGAAATCCCAGGGCTGATCTCCTTCAGAATGGACCGGTTGGATCTCCTTGCAGTCCAAGGGACTCTCAAGAGTCTTCTCCAACACCACAGTTGAAAAGCATCAATTCTTCGGTGCTCAGCCTTCTTCACAGTCCAGCTCTCACATCCATACATGACCAAAGGAAAGACCATAGCCTTGACTAGGCGAACCTTTGTTGGCAAAGTGATGTCTCAGACACAACTGAGCACATATGTACATACTAGCGTTATGATTTGGTTAACATGGTTTATATACATAATTATCATTCTTAAATCACAATACTTAAAGATGGATATTTAACAAAAAAATAAGTTAAAATGAGCCAAAGATAGGAATTAGACAATTATTGGGACTTCCCTGGTGGTTCAGTGGTTAAGACTCCACACTTCCAATACAGGGGACACGAGTTCAATCCCTAGCCATAGAACTAAGGTCTCACATGCCGTGTGGTGTGGCCAAAAAAAAAAAAAAAGAAACTAAACAACCATTTCTTCTATTACAGAAAGCTTTCTAGCAAATCAGATGATAAATAATCTGCCTGCAATGTGGGAGACCCAGGTTCAATCCCTGGATGGAGAAGATCCCCTGGAGAAGGAAATGGCAACCCACTCTAATATTCTTGCCTGGAGAATCCCATGGACAGAGGAGGCTGGTGGGCTACAGTCCATGGGATCACAAAGAGTTGGACACTATGGAGCAACTTAACACTTTTTTAGCAAATGAAAAAAATAAAACATCATCATGATCAGAGAGGAAAGAGACTAAGACCTCAGTGAACCCTCTTAGAGACTCAGTCATCCTGTATTATAATTTGGAGATGCTAGAATAACTTCTTTGATGTACTGGGACATAACTAATGCCAACTCAGAAGCTCTTTAAAATATCTAGTGTATCTTCTCCAAGGGATCTTCCTGACCCAGGGATCAAACCCAGGTCTCCTGTATTTCTTTCCCAGGTTCTTTACTATCTGAGCCACCAGGAAAGCCCAGTGTTTCAGGCAATGAGATATTAAAACTAGAGCAAGAATAGGCCTGATAAATCAAAGGAGATTGGACCCCTGTGGAGGAGCTCTCATGGTTTCAGTGGTGGTGGTCTTGGTGGGTGAACGGAGCCTCTTGAGTTTTAGGAAATGACCTGGGGAAAAAATATCTTAGGATCTCAGGTCCAGGAGGAAACTGTGGATCCCACCCAGTCTGCCCACCTGCCTTTAAGTTAGACTACACCAAGCCATATAAAAATTCCATGGAGCTTATACATTGCAACTTAAGGCAATGGCAACCCACTCCAGTACTCTTCATGGAAAATCCCATGGATGGAGGAGTCTGGTAGGCTGCAGTCTATGGGATCGCTAAGAGTCAGACAGGACTGAGCGACTTCACTTACACTTTTCACTTTCATGCATTGGAGAAGGAAATGGCAACCCACTCCAGTGTTCTTGCCTGGAGAATCCCAGGGATGGGGGAGCCTGGTGGGCTGCCGTCTATGAGGTCGTACAGAGTCGGACACGACTGAAGCAACTAGGCAGCAGCAGCAGCATTATTATAAGAGAAAGAAGTAATCCATTTGTTTTCCCTTCTGAAAAACCTACCTCAACCTTAAGGAATTAGTTCACACCTCTCAAATTGTTGTTGATTTTCAGATAAAATATTATACAGAAGTGCCGAGAATCATTGCTCACAATGCTTCTCTCCTTTCAAAATCAGCTTTGGAAACACTTAAGTTTTGGATGGTTTGGCATTCTGGTTTGAGATCTTGCATGACTTAAAAACACTAACCAACAAGTAAATGTCAAAAGATGAAAAAAATCTACCACATTCTGTTTTTCATAAAAATGTAGATTTAATAAATTTCTAAAGGAGAACAGAATGGGCACATTAGAACACTGCCAAAGTTATAAACTTTGACAGTCCCACATACTGAGATGAACAGGAAAATGCATTTCACAAGAAATAAAATACATTTTCCGTCCTCTGGATTTGTTGAAGAAGAAGAAGAAAAGCACATCTGTCTCAAATTTCTTTGAAGGAACTGAAGGCATTCAGTTTTCTTGAGTGAATAGACTTATTCTTTCTGCTGGGTTACCTTAGAGGGCTTTTAAAAAATAATTTCAAATCTATAATCAAATACAATCAAGGAGACAAATTGAACAATCTTTATTTCAATTAACATCTGGAAGCTGGAAATAAAAATTCCCTAGATATAGGAAGAAGATCAATATGAGTAATTAAATATTTGTAGGGTTGCTTACCACAGGATTGTATAAAAATAATTATAACATTTTGTGGTGTTATTGTATCATTTTTTCTCCTAAATTTTTTATTCTCTTGATAAGTGTTAGTGTTTAATTTTCCTAAGTGTAAGATTCTTCCCTAGAATGTTAAACTCCTGTAGAATGGACATGTTTTATGTTTTGGGGGATGTGCGTGTATTCTAAGGCACTTCAATCGTGTCCAACTCTTTGGGACCCTATGGACTATAGCCCACCAGGCTCCTCTGACCATGGGATTCTCCAGGCAAGAATACTGGAGTGGGGATCCCCTCCAGGGGATGGTCCCCACCCAGGGATCGAACCCATGTCTTTTACATCTCCTGCATTGGCAGGAGGATCCTTTACCACTAGCACCACCTGGGAAGCCCCCAGAATGTGATAGTCATAGCCATTTCATAGGTCTTGTGGAAGTCATGTGAATTAATGTTTATAGCTACACAAACATACAGTCTATGTTTTATTTAATTTAGTTAGATTATGGCAGCATGAAGAAGTGGGTTACAGTGTGGTGGACTCCAGAGCAGTACTCTCTGGGTCCAAATCTTTGCTCTGCTTTTCACTGCTTCTTTAATTTTTGGTAAGGTTGATAATCTGCCTGTCCATCGGTTTCATCACCTGTAAAACGGGAATAATACTAGTGTCTGCCCCATCTAGTTGTTGTGAAAATTAAATGAGTTAATACATGTAAGTGCTTCATGTCTGAGAGTAGTAAACATGCTGGAAGTTGTTGCTGCTTCTCCTATTGTTGCTGCTGTTGTGTCCACATTGTTGCTGTTGTTGTGATGATCCACATTGTTGCTGCTGTTGTGATACACATTGTTGCTGCTGTTGTGGTCCGCATTGTTGCTGCTGTTGTGGTCCGCATTGTTGCTGCTGTTGTGGTCCGCATTGTTGCTGCTGTTGTGATGATGTACATTGTTGCTGCTGTTGTGGTCCACATTGTTGCTGCTGTTGTGGTCCGCATTGTTGCTGCCGTTGTGATCTGCATTGTTGCTGCCGTTGTGGTCCGCATTGTTGCTGCTGCTGTGGTCTGCATTGTTGCTGCTGTTGTGGTCCTCATTGTTGCTGCTGTTGTGATGATGTACATTGTTGCTGCTGTTGTGGTCCACATTGTTGCTGCTGTTGTGATCCGCATTGTTGCTGCTGTTGTGTCCACATTGTTGCTGCTGTTGTGATCCGCATTGTTGCTGCTGTTGTGATCTACATTGTTGCTGCTGTTGTGTCCACATTGTTGCTGCTGTTGTGGTTCGCATTGTTGCTGCTGTTGTGATCCCCATTGTTGCTGCTGTTGTGTCCACATTGTTGCTGCTGTTGTGTCCACATTGTTGCTGCTGTTGTGTCCACATTGTTGCTGCTGTTGTGGTCCACATTGTTGCTACTGTTGTGGTCCACATTGTTGCTGCTGTTGTGATCCACATTGTTGCTGCTGTTGTGTCCACATTGTTGCTGCTGTTGTGGTTCACATTGTTGCTGCTATTGTGGTCTACATTGTTGCTGCTGTTGTGGTTCACATTGTTGCTGCTGTTGTGATCCACATTGTTGCTGCTGTTGTGTCCGCATTGTTGCTGCTGTTGTGGTCTACATTGTTGCTGCTGTTGTGTCCACATTGTTGCTGCTGTTGTGGTTCACATTGTTGCTGCTATTGTGGTCTACATTGTTGCTGCTGTTGTGGTCTACATTGTTGCTGCTGTTGAGGTTCACATTGTTGCTGCTGTTGTGATCCACATTGTTGCTGCTGTTGTGTCCGCATTGTTGCTGCTGTTGTGGTCTACATTGTTGCTGTTGTTGTGTCCGCATTGTTGCTGCTATTGTGGTCTACATTGTTGCTGCTGTTGTGTCCACATTGTTGTTGCTATTGTGGTCCACATTGTTGCTGCTGTTGTGGTCTACATTGTTGCTGCTGTTGTGTCCGCATTGTTGCTGCTATTGCGGTCTACATTGTTGCTGCTGTTGTGTTCACATTGTTGCTGCTGTTGTGGTTCACATTGTTGCCGCTATTGTGGTCTACATTGTTGCTGCTGTTGTGGTTCACATTGTTGCTGCTGTTGTGATCCACATTGTTGCTGCTGTTGTGATCCCCATTGTTGCTGCTGTTGTGTCCACATTGTTGCTGCTGTTGTGTCCACATTGTTGCTGCTGTTGTGTCCACATTGTTGCTGCTGTTGTGTCCGCATTGTTGCTGCTGTTGTGGTCTACATTGTTGCTGCTGTTGTGTCCACATTGTTGCTGCTGTTGTGGTTCACATTGTTGCTGCTATTGTGGTCTACATTGTTGCTGCTGTTGTGGTCTACATTGTTGCTGCTGTTGAGGTTCACATTGTTGCTGCTGTTGTGATCCACATTGTTGCTGCTGTTGTGTCCGCATTGTTGCTGCTGTTGTGGTCTACATTGTTGCTGTTGTTGTGTCCGCATTGTTGCTGCTATTGTGGTCTACATTGTTGCTGCTGTTGTGTCCACATTGTTGTTGCTATTGTGGTCCACATTGTTGCTGCTGTTGTGGTCTACATTGTTGCTGCTGTTGTGTCCGCATTGTTGCTGCTATTGCGGTCTACATTGTTGCTGCTGTTGTGTTCACATTGTTGCTGCTGTTGTGGTTCACATTGTTGCTGCTATTGTGGTCTACATTGTTGCTGCTGTTGTGGTTCACATTGTTGCTGCTGTTGTGATCCACATTGTTGCTGCTGTTGTGTTCACATTGTTGCTGCTATTGTGGTCCACATTGTTGCTGCTGTTGTGTCCACATTGTTGCTGCTATTGTGGTCCACATTGTTGCTGCTGTTGTCATTTGTGTTATTATTCCATTCTAACTGGCCTCTCTGGGGACAAACTGCAGGAACCTCAGTGGCCAAGGAAGGTTACAGACAAGGATGTCTAAAAGCAAATTTCAGGGTTCATATTTTCTGGATTTCTAAGTGGGAGGGGTAATGAATAGGACTAGGTTATCACTTCTCAAAGGGACAGGACAAGGAGGACCATGACTGAAACCAAGAAATTCAGACAAGTGTAGTAGAAAGCCCAGTATGAAGACACTTCCTCTCCCACCTCACGCCCCAGGGCCACTTTGTGTCACTAAGACTGCAGTCAGGGGGTGTCCCAAGCACCTAAGGGCAAAGCACTGGGAGAAGACACAGTCCATCACTTCACCTCCTTCTGAAGGATTTGAAAGCATACACCATAAAAATATTACAAAATAGGAATATTGATAACATTTAAAAACAACTCTCCAAAATGGCAAGAAAGTCTCAATTTAATTTTCAGATAAATAAGTCTTTGTAGGTGCAAATGACATATTAGGATGTCAAAGGACCAATTCAAACAACCTCTCCAGCTAAGTACCCACTCTGGTTCACCAGAAGACCTTATTATTTAATCTAACAGTGCTCGATCCAGGAGAGAGTCTTCACAACATATAAATAAAGAACTGAACCTGTGTCTACATTGACAATTCAGTAAACGTTGTAGGAAAAAGTCAAATCTCAAATCATTGAAGACACCATTAAAATAAACTGGCATTTTGGCTCTATGAAGACAAAAGTTCTCAAGTGTTGATTTTCAATTAGTTGTTTTGTTCCTGCATAAACTTAACTGTTGACACTTTTATTGTTCTTGTTTTCTCCTTTTAGGAGAAAAATCCTTCAAATGTCAGTGGCATTACAAAGTTGTATTTTTATTTTACTTTTCTTTTGAGAAAGAGAGTTATGGGAATATTTCCTACAGATCCTGTCTCTTTAACACCCGCCTGTTTCAGAAATGTTAAGGCTGCTTATTTAAAAATGCAGATTTGTGGAACTCGCATTATGAATGAGTCACTCTCTTTGACCTATGGGAAAAACAGGAAAGGTACATAAAAACAGAGGGTAAGAAATGTCTTTCAGAAAAATTAATAATATGTAGAGTGCCTCTCATTCACAAAACTAGAAAAACAGTCTTAGCTGAAATGTATTACAGATTTTCTAATATAACTATCTCCAAGGCTAGTTCCAAAACCTAACTCCATATGTCTTTTTTATTTGTTATATGTTTTTGTTTGATTATACACTTTCTGTTTTTCATAAAATATAGATTTCATTATTTCTAAAGAAGAGCATAGTTTTATAGTAAACTGCCTTTTTAGAGAGGATTAATTAGTATATAAATCAAGGAATGTAAGCCTAGAAAAAATACAAAAAGTATGAGTGGAAAAATGTTAGCTGGAGAGAGGATTTTTCTCCCTTTTTAATATATATGTTTTACATAACAGGAAATCCTCTAGTTTATTTTTAGAAGGATGTTACATACATGCCTAAAGAAATAACCATAATCTGCTCTTTCATGAGAATACAGATAAGACCTACTGAAATTCCTAAATACTACATTTTCTGGAAAGTTCCCAGCAATCACAGAGATAGCCTAGTAGGAACAAAATTGACACCATCAGAGAACATAGCCACCTAGATGTTTAAATTCATAATCACCATACATTCTATTACTTGAATTTTCTAAACAGTAGACTGTGTGTGTGTGTGTGTGAGTGTGAGTAAGTCATGTCTGACTCTGCCAGCCTTTGGACCATAACTCACCTGGTTCCTCTGCCCACGGGCTTCTTCAGGCAAGAATACTGGTGTGGGTTGTCTTGCCATTCTCCAGGGGATCTTTCCAACCCAGGGATCAAACCCATGTCTCTTACATCTCCTGCATTGGCAGGCAGGTTCTTTACCTCTAGTGTCACCTGGGCAGGATCAAAGAGTAGACTATTCTTGGAATTAAGATGTCCCTTCTCTTCTCCCACTTAACATTTTGTCCACAATGCATGGTTTGGGGGATCCCTATTTCCCCAACCAGGGATTGGATCTGAGCCCTATGCAGTGAGAGCGTAGAGGCCTAACCACTGAGCTGCCAGGGAATCCCCTCTTCTAATGTTGATAATTAAGTTCAACCTGATGATTATCCAAGGAAAGTTATATCTGTGAACCCAGGAACTTCCTCTAGCTTTTGGGCACCTATCCTAATAGTCTTTCTGTTTAGTTTACATCTGAGCTTTGAGGATGGCCTCCCTCCCTCTCCTTCCTCTATAATCCCTCAGTCTTTAAACACTTAGCAACTCTTTGTCTGACAGAGAGAAATTGAGCTTGGTTGCATTCAGAATTATTGATGTGCTTTTGATATGGCCAAAATGGATGTAAATATGCTTTATGTGTGCAAAGAAAATTAAACACTTGGATGGCGCAGTTAAGTAGAAATGGCAGGGTGTCATCATGTTTGATAACTGAGCCATGTAAACTGTCATTAGTGAAAGTGAAAGTGAAGTTGCTCAGTCGTGTCCAACTCTTTGAGACTCCATGGACTGTAGCCTACCAGGCCCCTCCATCCATCCATGGGATTTTCCAGGCAAGAGTACTGGAGTGGCTTGCCATTTCCTTTTCCAGGAGGATTTTCCTGACCCAGGGAGTGAACCCTGCTCTCCCGCATTGCAGGCAGATGCTTTTACCATCTGATCTGTCATTAGGAGATATCAAAAGTCATTATTCTCTTCTTACAAAAGTTTCTTATACATCTTTCCAGACTTCATGTACCTTAAATTCTAAGGTTTACATATTATTATCACTATTACTTAAGAAATCAGAGGCAAAATTTGATGAATGTAGAAAACATTTACTTAGATACATCCAAAAGCAGAGATGAACAGACAGATGCAATTGTGAGAACATCTGTATCTTTATTGATACAAAAGTTTCTTGGGATAAGAAGGCTAATCAAAGAATTAAGTCATCTGAGGTCAAGGTGTACATTTCCAATGCCTATAGGTTGGAGATGACATTAGTTCAGTTCAGTTCAGTTCAGTCACTCAGTCACATCTGACTCTTTGCGACCCCATGAATTACAGCACGCCAGGCCCCCCTGTCCATCACCAATTCCTGGAGTTCACTCAGACTCATGTCCATTGAGTCGGTGATGCCATCCAGCCATCTCATCCTCTGTCATCCCCTTCTCCTCCTGCCCCCAATCCCTCCCAGCATCAGGGTCTTTTCCAATGAGTCAACTCTTCACATGAGGTGGCCAAAGTACTGGAGTTTCAGCTTTAGCATCATTCCTTCCAAAGAACACCCAGAAATGATCTCCTTTAGAATGGACTAGTTGGATCTCCTTGCAGTCCAAGGGACTCTCAAGCGTCTTCTCCAACACCACAGTTCAAAAGCATCAATTCTTCGGCACTCAGCTGTCTTCACAGTCCAACTCTCACATCAATACATGACCACTGGAAAAACCATAGCCTTGACGAGATGGACCTTTGTTGGCAAAGTAATATCTCTACTTTTTAATATGCTGTCTAGGTTGGTCATAACTTTCCTTCCAAGGAGTAAGTATCTTTTAATTTCATAGCTGTAATCACCATCTGCAGTGATTTTGGAGCCCCCAAAATAAAGTCTGACAGTGTTTCCACTGTTTCCTTATCTATTTCCCATGAAGTGGTGGGACCAGATGCCATGATCTTCGTTTTCTGGATGTTGAGCTTTAAGCCAACTTGTTCACTCTCCTCTTTCACTTTCATCAAGAGGCTTTTTAGTTCCTCTTCACTTTCTGCCATAAGGGTGGTGTCATCTGCATATCTGAGGTTATTGATATTTCTCCCATCAATCTTGATTCCAGCTTGTGCTTCTTCCAGCCTAGCATTTCTCATGATGTACTCTGCATATAAGTTAAATAAGCAGATAGTATACAGATGATATAGCAAGGAGCAAAAGAATACTGGACAGAATTAAGAGATCTGGGCCCTAAGTCTGACTTTATGACTAAACAGTTCTATAACTTTGGGAAATTCTATTGATTCAGTTTCTTTATTTGCAAAATAAATGGGTTGAGATGAATAATCTATAAAGTCACTTCTGGTGTTAAGGCTTTAAAATGGACATGAATCATCATCATCATATCAATATACATATGAGTGAGTGAAAGTCACTCAGTCATGTCAGACTCTTTGCCACACTATGGACTATAGCCTGCCAGGCTCCTCTGTCCACAGAATTTTTCTAGCAAGAATACTGGAATGAGCTGCCATTCCCTCTACAGGGAATCTTCCCAACCCAGGGATCAAACCTGGGTCTCCTCCATTGCATGTGGATACTTTACCATCTGAACCACCAGGAAGTCCAAATATATATGATTAAGACTCTCATTTCCCTCTTTACAGAAATCTCAGATAAAGACTTTTCTCCAACAATAAAGTCAACTAACAATGAGGAGGCAAGTCACCAATAATATTTTTCAATTTATCCAATTGAATGATAAACAAACTCTATGCAGATATTTATTGTTTCAGAGAAATGCCACTGTCTGTCAGGTACAGAAATGGAGGAGCAGAATAAAAGTCAGGTATCTGTCTCTCAGTCAGACTGAACCCAGAAATAAGCTTTGATTGACTCAATGATCTAGAACTTGGAGCAATACATTCAGAAAGCCCTGGAAGGAAGAAGCAGGAGTTTCTGTCTGTCCCCCAGAAGGTCCTTTGCAACCATAGTGAACAGTTTGCCCACTCCAGTACTCTTGCCTGGAAAATCCCATGGATGGAGGAGCCTGGTAGGCTGCAGCCCATAGGGTCGCAAGAGTCAGACATGACTGAGCGACTTCACTTTCACTTTTCACTTTCATGCATTGGAGAAGGAAATGGCAACCCACTCCAGTGTTCTTGCCTGGAGAACCCCAGGGACGGGGGAGCCTGGTGGGCTGCCACCTATGGGGTCGCACAGAGTCGGACACAATTGAAGTGACTTAGCAGCAGCAGCAACAGCAAATGGAAGACCCTTTTTTCTTTAGAGCTTTAGAGGAAGCGAAGAGAACCTCACCAGCCAATAAGCACATTAAAGTGACATGGATTTTTGCTTTTGAAGTAAAATGTACATAAGAACTTGTGTGATATTCCCAGATTTGCTCTCGCTGCAGAAATTTCCATTCAACACCCTGAAGTTGAAGAGATATGCTCGTTATTGGAGACATGTTGAAAGTTTACCCATCATTGTTGATCTGTCTTCTTCTTCTATAATCTTTGACTTAACTAGGCTGCTAAGATCCTCATTTTGATTCTTCCATTGGAAGGTGCCAGAGTCACATCAAAAATTAACCCTGGGATTAAAAGGCTTTATTCAACACTCTTTTCCATGGGGATGGTCTTGATCCCTGTCTCCTGTACAATGTTACGAACCTCCGTCCGTAGTTCATCAGGCACTCTATCAGATCTACTCCCTTAAATCTATTTCTTACTTCCACTGTATAATCATAAGGGACTTGATTTAGGTCATACCTGAATGGTCTAGTGGTTTTCCCTACTTTCTTCTATTTCAGTCTGAATTTGGCAATAAGGAGTTCATGATCTGAGCCACAGTCAGCTCCCTGTCTGGTTTTTGCTGACTGTATAGAGGTTCTCCACCTTTGGCTGCAAAGAATATAATCAATCTGATTTTGGTGTTGACCATCTGGTGATGTCCATGTGTAGAGTCTTCTCTTGTGTTGTTGGAAGAGGGTGTTTGCCATGGCCAGTGCATTTTCTTGGCAAAACTCTACTAGTCTTTGCCCTGCTTCATTCCATACTCCAAGGTCAAATTTGCCTCTTAGTCCAGGTGTTTCTTGACTTCCTACATTTGCATTCCAGTCCCCTATAATAAAAAGGACATCTTTTTTGGGTGTTAGTTCTAAAAGGTCTTGTAGGTCTTCATAGAACCATTCAACTTCAGCTTCTTCAGTGTTACTGGTTGGGGCATAGGCTTGGATTACCGTGAAATTGAATGGTTTGCCTTGGAAACAAACAGAGATCATTCTGTCATCTTTGAGATTGCATCCAAGTACTGCATTTCAGACTGTTTTGTTGACCATGATGGCTACTCCATTTCTTCTAAAAGATTCCTGCCCACAGTAGTAGATATAATGGTCATCTGAGTTAAATTCACCCATTCCAGTCCATTTTAGTTCACTGATTCCTAGAATGCCAACGTTCACTCTTGCCATCTCCTGTTTGACCACTTCAAATTTGCCTTGATTCATGGACCTGACATTCCAGGTTCCTATGCAATATTGCTCTTTACAGCATTGGACCTTGCTTCTATCACCAGTCACATCCACAGCTGGGTATTGTTTTTGCTTTGGCTCCACCCCTTCATTCTTTCTGGAGTTATTTCTCCACTGATCTCCAGTAGCATATTGGGCATTACCGAACTGGGGAGTTCCTCTTTCAGCATCCTATCATTTTGTCTTTTCATACTGTTCATGGGGCTCTCAAGGCAAGAATACTGAAGTGATTTGCCATTCCCTTCTCCAGTCGACCACATTCTGTCAGGAAGGAGAAAGCCTTCCTCAGAGATCAATGCAAAGAAATAGAGGAAAACAACAGAATGGAAAAGACTAGGGATCTCTTCAAGAAAATTAGAGATACCAAGAGAACATTTCATGCAAAGATGGGCTTGATAAAGGACAGAAATGGTATGGACCTAACAGAAGCAGAAGATATTAAGAAGACGTGGCAAGAATACACAGAAGAACTGTACAAAAAAGAGCTTCACAACCCAGATAATCACGATGATGTGATCACTCACCTAGAGCCTGACATCCTAGAATGTGAAGTCAAGTGGGCCTTAGAAAGCATCACTACGAACAAAGCTAGTGGAGGTGATAGAATTCCAGTTGAGCTATTTCAAATCCTGAAAGATGATGCTGTAAAAGTGCCGCACTCAATATGCCAGCAAATTTGGAAAACTCAGCAGTGGCCACAGGACTGGACAAGGTCGGTTTTCATTCCAATCCAAAGAAGATCAGATCAGATCAGATCAGTCGCTCAGTCGTGTCCGACTCTTCGCGACCCCATGAACCGCAGCATGCCAGGCCTCCCTGTCCATCACCAGCTCCCGGAGGTCACTCAGACTCACATCCATTGAGTCAGTGATGCCATCCAGCCATCTCATCCTCTGTCGTCCCCTTCTCCTCCTGCCCTCAATCCCTCCCAGCATCAGAGTCTTCTCCAATGAGTCAACTCTTCGCATGAGGTGGCCAAAATACTGGAGTTTCAGCTTTAGCATCATTCCTTCCAAAGAAATCCCAGGGTTGATCTCCTTCAGAATGGACTGGTTGGATCTCCTTGCAGTCCAAGGGACTCTCAAGAGTCTTCTCCAACACCACAGTTCAAAAGCATCAATTCTTCGGCGCTCAGCCTTCTTCACAGTCCAGCTCTCACATCCATACATGACCACAGGAAAGACCATAGTCTTGACTAGGCGAACCTTTGTTGGTAAAGTAATGTCTCTGCTTTTGAATATGCTATCTAGGTTGGTCATAACTTTCCTTCCAAGGAGTAAGCGTCTTTTAATTTCATGGCTGCAGTCACCATCTGCAATCCAAAGAAAGGCAATGCCAAAGAATGCTCAAACTACTGCACAATAGCACATATCTCACATGCTAGTAAAGTAATGCTCAAAATTCTCCAAGCCAGGCTTCAGCAGTACGTGAACCATGAACTTCTTGATGTTCAAGCTGGTTTTAGAAAAGGCAGAGGAACCAGAGATCAAATTGCCAGCATCTGCTGGATAATCGAAAAAGCAAGAGAGAACCAGAAAAACATCTATTTCTGCTTAATTAACTATGCCAAGCTTTTGACTGTGTGGATCCCAATAAACTGTGGAAAATTCTGAAAGAGATGGGAATATCAGACTGCCTGACCTGCCTCTTGAGAAATTTGTATGCAGGTCAGGAAGCAACAGTTAGAACTGGACATAGAACAACAGGCTGATTCCAAATAGGAAAAGGAGTACATCAAGGCTGTATATTGTCACCCTGCTTATTTAACTTATATGCAGAGTACATCATGAGAAACGCTAGACAAGAAGAAGCACAAGCTGGAATCAAGATTGTCGGGAATAATATCAATAACCTCAGATATGCTATGACACCACCCTTATGACAGATAATGAAGAGGAACTAAAAAGCCTCTTGATGAACGTGAAAGAGGAGAATGAACAAGTTGGCTTAAAGCTCAACATTCAGAAAACAAAGATCATGGCATCTGGTCCCATCACTTCATGGGAAATAGATGGAGAAACAGTGGAAACTGTGGCTGGCTTTATTTTTCTCAGCTCCAAAATCACTGAAGGTGGTGATTGCAGCCATGAAAGTAAAGACACTTACTCCTTGGAAGGAAAGTTATGACCAACCTAGAGAGCGTATTAAAAAACAGAGACATTACTTTGCCAACAAAGGTCCATCTAGTCAAGGCTATGGTTTTTCCAGTGGTCATGTATGGATGTAAGAGTTGGACTGTGAAGAAAGCTGAGTGCCGAAGAATTGATGCTTTTGAACTGTGGTGTTGGAGAAGACTCTTGAGAGTCCCTTGGACTGCAAGGAGATCCAACCAGTCCATTCTAAAGGAGATCAGTCTTGGGTGTTCTTTGGAAGGAATGATGCTGAAGCTGAAACTCCAGTACTTTGGCCACCTCATGTGAAGAGTTGACTCATTGGAAAAGACTCTGATGCTGGGAGGGATTGGGGACAGGAGGAGAAGGGGATGATAGAGGATGAGATGGCTGGATGGCATCACTGACTCGATGGACGTGAGTTTAGGTAAACTCCGGGAGTTGGTGATGGACAGGGAGGCTTGGCGTGCTGGGATTCATGGGGTTGCAAAGAGTCAGACATGACTGAGCCACTGAACTGAATTGAACTGATTCAACATTCATTTGTATGTCTTGCTTTGCAGTGGAAGTGGAGATGCGGTGAACTTTCCTAGGAGTCCTGGGAGTAGCTGGCTTACAGAATTAAATGGGAGTGTCAAGTAGGGAGAAGGGATCAGACAGGAGGAAGGCAGTTTAGAAGCACAGCCTTTATGTGAGGCATAACCATCATAAGTCATCGTGTTTTCCTCCAACATGACCAATAAGCTTTCAGTCTGAAAGAGCACTCCCCAACTTAGCAAGGCATATAGTTTGTTTTTCCAGATGATAGATCTTGAGCCAGTGTGTTACATTTTTGATAGATACGCAGCTTTGCAAGGCATGCAGCCTGACTTAGTACTTCTTAATGATGCCAAAGATGAGAAAATTGTCCCAGAGTGAAAATACAAGATGGATTTGTTTCAAGGCGGTAGATCATTTGAAGACAGTGTCATGAAAAACATTGGCCATGGCTTATCACATCTCATCTGTTAGTGGCTTCTGGAAAAGAGTTAAGTTATAGAATCTTGGATTTCTTCTTCAATTTTTAACTTTTAAAACTTATATTTTTTGATTAAACTCATTAAAGTTCAACAATTAGTATCTTAAGAAATTGCTAGTACAGGCAACATAGAGAAAAGAATAACCTGTTTAGAGAAATGATATTAGATACAGGAAAATGAGAGGTTTCCCTTCATAGTAGGATTTATTGTTGTTTAGTCACTTGGTTGTTTCTGACTCTTTTGTGGCCCCATGGATTGTAGCCTGCCAGGCTCCTCCATCCATGGGATTTCCCAGGCAAGAATACTGAAGTGGGTTGCCATTTCCTTCTCCAGGGGATTTTCCCAATCCAGGGATCAAAACCACATCTGCTCCTTGGCAGACGGATTCTTTACCACTGAGCCACCTGGGAAGCCCCGAATAGGATACTTTGTCCAATTTAGTCATCTAACTTAGATCATATTTTCAGTCAGAAAGTGGTAAGAGTTATTTTGGAAGCTTTGCTATCTTTGCTTTTTGCAACTGGAACAATAGTCTAGGTATGTACCAAGATGCAATATCCACAGGTTTTGTTCTATCTTCTTTTCTTTGAAGGCGTTCAAATGAGAAACTGCTATACAATCAAGTTTACCAAAAGTTCTGTGTAAAAAGTAGTTCTGCAAGTCAAATTATTCTAAATGAAGCAACTAACCATTGCTAAGAAAAAAGCATGCTAAAATGCGAGAGTGACTGCACAAAAGGGGAGGACGAGAACTAAGGGGATCTGAGGGGAACACCAACCTTATCCACCGTGTCCACTTATTCATCGAGGTCCATCATACTTTGCCAGACAGGTGAAATGCACAGGGTTATAATGGAGACCACTAACGTTGTGACCTGCAGTCTTTGCAGGTGATCCTAGCAACTCCCTGGGGATGTAGTAGTTACTTCCGATGTGTGTGCATGCGTGCTAAGTTGCTGCAGTCATGTCTGACTCTTTGCAACCCTATGGACTGTAGCCCACCAATTCCTCTGACCATAGGATTCTCCAGGCAAGAATACTGGTTGCCATGCCAATGAACTGTTTGCTATTTTAGCAGTTTACCTCGCCTATACCCACTAGATACCAGGGGCATCCTGTTCCATCCCCCCACCCCCTGCCATGTTATGACAACCAAGTGTTTCTAGATGTTGCCAAATGTCTCTTGGAGTCCCCAGTTGAGAACAATTGATCTAGAGAACCCAGCCTCCTTTTAACCAAAGGTCTCTGGGTCTGTGAACTGACTTAGATCTGAAAATTGGGTGAGGGACCATGATTTAAAAGCAGGGGCTGCTATCAGCTTTCTGCTTGCCAGTTCACATTTTTAAATTATTATTCCATCTGGGTAACTGGCTAGTGGGCCTTTCACACGTTGCCACAGATTCCTGTATAATCAAGTCACCCTGATTGTTACTCCAGCCTTTCAACTCACATGAGTCATCACATCCTTCTTGTCTCTGATGACCAAGGGCTTTTGCCAGTCTAGATTTCCATGGTTCCCAGGGAGCTCATGAAGCATCTTCCACCATCCTTCCAGACTGAAACCGTTAAGTGATTTCCTGAGTGAACAACTTAGAGATGTAATTCATAGTGCTCTCATGAAATGAGATGACGCAGGACTGAGTCATCCAGAGTGATTTTCCCCTCCTTTCTTGTTTTACTATTCTTGTCCCTTGCATCCAATTCCTCAGGTTCACATTTCAAAATAAACTACCTAGATATGGACCTCGGTTTTTAGGATCGACTTTCAAGGAGTCCAGGCTAAGACTCTTACTATCAAGAGTGACCCTAGGAAGCAGACTCTCTGGGTTGGATTTTAAAGCTGGATCACTCACCAAGCATATGACAATAAGAATCCCTTTGCTAGTGGTAAGTGGGGTGGTGATAATGCTTGGCAAGTAGACACAGGCGAAAAGTATCTGTGGCACTTGAATGTTCTGGGGGCAATAGTAATGATGTGGATTACAGAGTGGCCTGGCATTTGTTAAAGTTTTTAGAAATCTGGGGAAGCGTGGGAAACAATGAGCTCACCAACTATCAACATAAGGCATGCAGTCAAATCTTCAAGGACACATTAAGAAGCCCTACTTATTCAACAGCCACAGAAGAGATTGTTGAAAATTAGACCCTGAATCTTTCTGTGAACGGCAAGAGCTGTAAAGGTATCTGTTTTGGCTGTGCATTTAAGCTTGTTTATAGCCCTGCCTCATATCAAAAATCTTAGATTATATACACATATACAACTGTATCACTTTGCTGTACAGCAGAAATTACCACAACATTGTAAATCAACTGTGCTTCAATAAAATAAAATTTTAAAACAATGAAGAAGCCTCAGGGAGCAAAACCCCCAGCAAATAAGTCACTTAAGCTTAAATACTTTTATGATTGTTAGCCACAGAGATTTTGAGATGTTACTGCAACAAAATTTGATGAGAGCTGATTGATAAACCCTCTATAATCTTCATTAAGGTTTCCCCCAAAGCCACCTCAATTTTCCAAAATTTCTCTTATATTATCATGTGATATTTTCTCAGTCTGAAGTCAAATGAGAATAAGAGCATCTTCATTAAAAATAAAAGAAAAAGAAGACTCTTACTTAGACTCCTTTAAAGAAGAGACTGAAACGAAGGCCTACCTTGGTGGTTTATTTTGGAATATGAACTCCATGAAACAGGAGTAAGGGAGTCTAGGAAAACATTTGTTTTAAGTCACTAAGTCATGTCTGACTCTGTGAAACTCCATGGACTGTAGCCTGCCAGGGTCCTCTGTCTATGGGATTTCCCAGGCAAGAATACTGGAGTGGGCCACCATTTCCTTCTCCAGGGGATCTTCCCAACTCAGGGATGGAAACTCTGTCTCCTGAGTCTCTTGCATCGGCAGGCAGGCTGTTTACCACTGAGCCACCTGGGAAGCCCATAGGAAAACGTAGACGGAGGGGAAAACCACTCTGCATGGCTTGATCTGATAGGACTTTCACAAACGTCTTATGAAATGCATCTTCACACTGTCTGCTCAGGGAAGAATGGAAAAAGCATTTACCCAGTGGCTTCTATCCCTGATTAATCAAGGATGGCTCCAAGGAATGTTAACTCCCTCACACTTCTGGATCACGCATGAATTGTTTCTACCTGCATCTTATAAGATGTCCCATTCCATGGTGTCAGAGTAGTGCCAGGGCAGAAAGCAGGAGAGGCAAGGCATGGTCACATCTGCAAAGTTGGTTGAAACCTTCATGTTACTGGTCCCCAGAGCAATGGCTAGAGTCAAAAGTGGAGCCCATATAGCATAAGGAAATGCACAATGTATATCTTCTCAAGCTAGAAAAGACAGTGTTTCAGGGAACAGGAAATGATCCATTGTACCAAGTGCTGTTAATAAGCAGCACTGGAGGTCATGATGACCTTGACAAGAGCAGGTCTCATGGAATGATGTCAGGCAAAGCCTGCTTTGTTCACCCAGGCTCAGCTCCTCTTTGCTATTTCAGGCTAGGAAATAGGTCACACAATAGAACTGAGTTAATTTCTGGGGTGTAACTTTCTTTTTTCAAAAAGAATTGTATTAATTTTTATTTTTGACTGTGCTGGGTTTTCTCTGCTGCTGTGTGAGCTTTGCTCTGGTTGCAGGAAATGGGGGCTAGGGGGCTGCTCTCCAGTTGCCGTGTGTGGGCATCTCATGGTGGTGGCTTCTCTTGTTGCGGAGCACAGGCTCTAGGGTGCGCTGGCTTCAGTAGTTATAGCATGTAGGTTCAGTAGCTGCAACTCCTGGGCACTAGAGCACAGGTTCAACAGTTGTGGTGGATGAGCTCAGTTGCTCCTCAGCATGTGAGATCCTCCCAGATCAGGGATTGAACCTATGTCTCCTGCATTAGCAGCCAGATTTTTCACCACTGGGCCACTAGGAAACCCCTTGTGTAACTTTTAAATCTATCTTAGCCGTCAGCCTTGGCTTCTTCCCTTTAGATGCAAAGGAGAAGACAATCTCTTTCTGCGTAAGGGTTCTCTCCAAGCCTTGTAGGAGCTCTTCATTTTTTACTTTTCCTTCTAGATAGTCAATACCCTCTTCTCTGTTTAGTTTTTCCCATCCTGAAGCCACCATAGAGTATGACCTATTCATCAAACGGCTCCCAGAGTCTAGAACAAGGCTTGGTATATAGTAGACCCTAAATATATATTTGTTAATGATCAGATAAATGAGTTTTAACTACTACTTTACCTATATCTTGCTCACAACAGTCCTTGCCTAAGTATAGGTATGAATCAATCAAAGTGTGTGTGTGTGTGTGTGTGTTAGTTGCTCAGTCATGTCTGATTCTTTGTGATCCCCTGTTCCTCTGTCCATGGGATTTCCCAAGCGAGAATCCTGAAGCAGGGTGCCATTTCCCTCTCCAGGGGTTCTTCCTGACCTAGGGATCAAACTCGGGTCTCCTTCATTGCAGGCAGATTCTTTACCACTGAGCCACCAGGGAAGCCCCGATCAGTGTATAAATGACTGAATATTTTCTTGGCTCCCCCAGCTGGAAGAAATCTCTCCTTTCTCTGAACTCATACACAACATCACTTTGAATGTCAACACATTATTCTATCTTTAAATCAATTGATTTCAATATGCCATCTCTCTTACTGACTGTAAACTCCTGAGCTCAAGATCAAATCTCTTTTATCTTTACTTCCCACCTAACATATACTGCCAGATGTTACAGAGAGTGGTACTTCAACTGATATTTGGTGATTGACATGAATGAATGAATAAGCAAATAACTATAAAGGACAAAATCTGGCAACCTGTAAACTCCCACATCCTTAAGACTATTGAATCCTCCTTTCCTACTTGTCCCAGATCTATTTCTGCTCTCCACCAAATTCACCACTTGAAGATTTAGAAACTCAAAAAACTTCATTTCTTCCCGCTGAGCTGTGACTTTAAGAGGCAGCAAGTTGTGAAACACTCATGATACCCATCGGCCTATTGGAATCTTTTTTGACCACTAATCCACTTAATTTGGTGTAGTTTAGGCATCATGTATAAATGTGAGAGTTGGTCTGTGAAGAAAGCTGAGCACTGAAGAATTGATGCTTTTGAACTGTGGTGTTGGAGAAGACTCTTGAGAGTCCCTTGGACTGCAAGGAGATCCAACCAGTCCATTCTGAAGGACATCAGCCCTGGGATTTCTTTGGAAGGAATGATGCTAAAGCTGAGACTCCAGTACTTTGGCCACCTCATGCGAAGAGTTGACTCATTGGAAAAGACTCTGATGCTGGGAGGGATTGGGGGCAAGAGGAGAAGGGGGCGACAGAGGATGAGATGGCTGGATGGCATCACCGACTCGATGGACGTGAGTTTGAGTGAACTCTGGGAGTTGGTGATGGACAGGGAGGGGAGTGCTGTGATTCATGGGGTCTCAAGAGTCGGACACGACTGAGCGACTGAACTGAACTGAGCACATTACAAGATGGTTCAAGAGTGCTATAAATGATGTCAGACACCATCAGAAACCACTTCAGAAAATCATTGCCTGCAGCCGGATAAAATGGTGGATGCCTAGAAACTAGCAATGCTAGAAAAACAGAGTAAATCATTTTTTCTTCTCTATCTCTTAGAGATGTGCACTTTGTGCCCCAAGAATGTCCATATTTTCTGAAATTTGAAACTTCTGTAATACATTTATAAAGCATTTGTGCTGTAATGAAACATATTGGTACCTCACTGAAGAGGAAGGATCCTGGGTGCTCACTCCTCTTTGCAATTATTTTCACCTATTGTCAGGTCATTTTATTTATTCAGGTTATTTTATTATGATGCCATTTTCAGCAAATTAATGCAAAAATGATCATGTTTATCCAAATCATCATCGTCTTCATCTTCTTGAACTTTCAATAAACTTTATTGAATGAAAATATTTTACATGGATTTTAAAAAGCAAGTTGGCAAAAGTTTAATTGCTTTAAACATATTAATTTAGCCAAAATACAAGACTCAGGACGGTGATACTTTTATATTTTCATTTATTTTTCTTTCAATCTCAGAAGAGAATTGTAAAAAACAGTTTGGTCAGAGTTCTCATGTGAAAGTTAGTGTCCAATTTTAACCCAGTCATTTATTTCTTGGAGGATGCAGTTACTCAGTACTGGCCTACACCTTGCCTCATGAACTGGTATACGTGATCAAGATGACCTCGCCTTGGCCGGTCAGGTAACTCACATTGAATTGTGAATAGATTCAGCCAGCACACAACAGTCTATGTGTCAGCAGCAACCTCTTTTTACGAAAGAGATACCAAAGCTGGGCTTTCTTATAGGAGTGTGGGAAACGAAATGAGATGTGGGAAAAATTAGGACTTTTTTTCAGTCATTTTTATAGCTTGAACGTGGTTTATCTGAAATTTTGTGAACTTGATATGCTATTGTGTTAATGCATCAAGGCTGCAGAGTTCAAAAAGAGATGGTTTGTTTGAAATTATGGCACCAAAATGTGTTTCCACTTAGGATTTTACAAAACAAATGCTTTGGAGACTTGGAGAAGGATACAGCACAAAAAGAAAGAACTTTCAAATTTTAACATTCGGTTCTCTGTACTCAGAGGAATTCTTCGGTCCCAGTTCACTATGACAATCACATCTGTCAAGCCCTTTTTGAATTCATCTCAATCTTGAAGGCAGCATTCAAAAATGCCCACAAGGGTTTTGTTCCTCTGAAAAAATGAACCTGCTTGGCTCTGGAGCTGTTTCTTAAAACATTGTTATTTTCTTGAAATGTTCAGTTCAGTTCAGTTGCTCAGTCATGTCCAACTCTTGTGACCCCATGAATCGCAGCACGCCAAGCCTCCCTGTCCATCACCAACTCCCAGAGTTCACTTAAACTCATGTCCATCGAGTCGGTGATGCCATCCAGCCATCTCATCCTCTGTCGTCCCCTACTCCTCCTGCCCCCAATCCCTCCCAGCATCAGGGTCTTTTCCAATGAGTCAACGCTTCACATGAGGTGGCCAAAGTATTGGAGTTTCAGCTTCAGCATCAGTCCTTCTAATGCGTCTTTTAATTTCATGGCTGCAATCACCATCTGCAGTGATTTTGGAGCCCTAAAAAATAAAGTCTGACACTGTCTCCACTGTTTCCCCATCTATTTCCCATGAAGTGATGGGACTGGATGCCATGATCTTCGTTTTCTGAATGTTGAGCTTTAAGCCAACTTTTTCACTCTCCTCTTTCACTTTCATCAAGAGGCTTTTTAGTTCCTCTTCACTTTCTCCCATAAGGGTGGTGTCATCTGCATGTCTGAGGTTATTGATACTAGACCAAAATATTGTGTTGGCCAACGTATTTGTTCAGATTAAACCCGAGTGAACTTTTTTGGCCAATCCAATATATTATGACCTCTACCTTGAAATCCCTTGTTCAAAAAATGTAAAACTATAGAATTGATCAACTAATCAAACATGTTATTTCCAAGTGGACATTTGTGTGTGAAGATCTTTTTTCCTACTTTATATTGAATGACCTGCGTCAGATGAGGAATGTGTGCGATTGTATGTATGGGGGAGTGCTTTGTTGGGGTTAATATTTTCTGCTTTCCCTGGACCCGGATGAGACAGGACTCATTCGTTCTTTACTACCTTCATGCCATTTGCAGAGGGATGAGACCTGTTCAGAATATTCAAGAGGGAGAGGTGACCAGGGTACTTGTGAACTTTGAAAAAGCCAGCTCTGCTAAGAATATACACCTGTACTTTTCAGAGTTACTCCCACTTCACTGTTAAGCTTCAAAAGACTGAAAGATAAACACACAAACAGTAACTCTTTGTAGGGATACAGGCATACTAAGTTGCTTATTGTGTCTGACTCTTTGCAATCCCATGGACTGTAGCCCACCAGGCTCCTCTGTCCATGGGATTCTCCAGGCAGGAATACTAGAGTGGGTTGCCATGCTCTCCTCCAGGGGATCTTCCTGACCCAGGGATCGAACCCAAGTCTCTTGAGTCTCTTGCATTCACGGGTGGATTCTTTACCACCAGTGCCACGTAGGAAGCCTCTTTATAGGGATAAATTTCTTCAAACGTGTCATTTGCATATGATCTTCAGAATTTTGGCATATTCAAGTACCCTATTACTTACTTGATCCTTGTTAACAAATTTGATTATTTTTAAAGAAAATTTAAATCTATTTTGTTAAGGGGAGATTCCTTTCACTATCACTCATAGATTCACTACTTATATATATATATTTCTATATTTCTATTTTTATATATGTCATGATCTAGAAATATTTAGTAATAATATGTACATAGTGTATTTACATGTAATATATAGTTTTCTGAAACATTACATATTAAGTATATAAATGCTCTAGAAAAAAAGTTTTTGATCTGAAAGTATATACTATGGGAAACATTGTTTTCAAGTTATCAGAAAATAGCTTTTGAAAAGAAAAAGTTGAAAAATTTCGGTGAGGAAGCCCATGGGTTCCTGCATATGAGGGCCTCTCTGATGCCTTCCTTTTTTTTTTTTTTACTTGTTGGCTCCCTTTTCTTGTATTTTCCCTTTGTCATGATTTTTTCCATCATTCCTGCCAACAACCATGTTTTCCCTTCTATCCCTTACCTCATAGAGGCTACATATAATCTGGGTTTCCCCACAGAAAATTATGACACATTCGCATTCCCAAAGGAGTGTAAACAGACTACTATACCAAAATCTTGTTTCACTGTTGAGAACAGGATCCCCAAATCCTACTGGATGTCCAGACTTCTGTGATATTGTATGTTGGTTACACATGGCCATCAACACATTTGAAACGTGAAACCATATTTTTAAATTATACTTAGGACTCTCTTTTAATTACTGACTGAAATAATAAATTAAGGCACATTTAGACAATGATAGAAAGTATATCTTGTTAACAACAGCACCAGCAGAAATTAAAGCTATCTTTTATCACTGGGAAATTAATCTTCCAGTTCACCTTATTTGAGTACCTGGAAAGCTAGAGATGGACTTGGAAATACGGCAGTTCTCAGATACTAATATAGAAAAATTAAAAGTGAGTATCATTTATTCCCTTTAGTTCTCTTAGCTTAGCTAGAAAATAGCTTCACAATAAAATGGGAAATTTTTTGTTTTGATTTGTTTTTACGATGAAGATTATACCTAAAAGATATGTCAAAAACAAACAGTTTTAAAGTGTTTTAAACTTCACTTTTAAACTTGATGTTTATTTTGTTTAGCAAGTTTGCTGACACTGATGATTTTATGCATAATAGAGGAGGTTTTAGTAAGATACAATGACCCTATTTTAAATAAACCCTAAGTAAAATAATCTGCTCATACAAAAATCTTTATTCAGGCTGAAGACAACAACCACCCATGCAGGTCCTTAGTTTCCTCATTTGTAAGAGAAGTGGGTTCAATGAAAGGGATCTCCAATTCCCTTATAGCTCTAAAAGTTTATAATTCTGAGAGCCTATATTTTTCAAAGATATCAAATATTACATGTTAGTGTTGATGAGATTACTAAAGAAGCAAACATGAAATATCAGAAAAAATATGTACCTATTAATTCATTAATAAATTGTGGTCTCTACATTAAATATTTGTATAGTCACAGTTTTCTGCCTTAAAATGATTTCAAGTCCAGTGACTGACTCAGTTGTCATTTTAAAATCTGTAATAAAAAAAGATAACTATTCAGTGTTGTCACTGAAATTGCGTTGTGCAAACAAAAAAATCAATGAGCTAAATTATAGCCACCTCGTATGTTTTATTTCAGGGTTTGAGTTCAGTCTGAGATGGAGATACATATGGCTGCTTCCCTTTAAACTTCAAAAAAAAAACCATTGCAACTGTGTCTCTTTCTGACTTAAGGTTTCAATGTTAATATGCTATTTTATGCACTCCTTAAACTGAACTGATGCTGGGAGGGATTGGGGGCAAGAGGAGAAGGGGATGACAGAGGATGAGATGGCTGGATGGCATCACTGACTCAATGGACATGAGTCTCAGTGAACTCCGGGAGTTGGTGATGGACAGGGAGGCCTGGTGCACTGCGATTCATGGGGTCGCAAAAAGTCGGACACAACTGAGTGACTGAACTGATCTGATCTGATAAGTCTAAGCAGGTTATCCTGAACAAAGGCAGAGAGGGAAATAAGAAATGTCATTATTTTGGCTGAAAAGGCAGATGAGTTGATGGATTTAACATAGGCTTGGGGTGGGGTAAAGGCAGGAGTGAGGTTTATAGGAGTCCCTTAATCCAAGCTGGGGTCTTATATTTGCACTTTGGAGGTTATTTCTAAACAAGATTAAATATACAGTTATTATATTTTGTGCCATAGGCATTAATTTGTTATATATGATCATTTAAAATTCACTAAAGTTTAGAGAAACTGATGTTGCCATTTCTTCCTCCTTTTTAAAATGTATTCAAAAGCCTAAAGAAACAGAAGTGACTTGATTATGACTCTTATTGGTTTCCGGATGTTTACATATTGGTGACCACCAGAATCCAGGTTCAAAGGTTGGATGCTTGACTGTCTTACTAGAGTATCTCCAGTGTCTAGAATAGTCCCTGACACACATAGACACTTGAACAAAATTTGACTAATAAGTGAATGAATAAAAGGGATGAATACACTTTTGAATTTGTATTCGCGCAATGTCCATATTCTTCTCCTCTCTCTCAGGCTTTGGGAAAACCTGCAGGGATTAACTGAGAAACAGTGTAATCTTTTCAGTCTTTCTATAGAATGTCCCTCAGATTGCAGTCTGATCTTACAGTGGAAACCAGCAAAAAGTGAAACAGCAAATCCAGGAAAGCAGGCAGTAGCAATAAAAAGCCCAAATAAATGAGGAAGCACTTTTTTTCCCTCAACTTGACCAATGAATTCTCAAACTCTCACTCAAGGATGTTTATATTGGGCAGAAAAAAAATGACAGACAGACTGAATGAATGAATGAATGAGATTGGGGAAAACTATTTTATCTCCTCTTTGAAAATGTAATAATTATAGTAATAATAGCTAAATACATGTAAGGTGCTTATTTTATGTCAGGATCTATTCCAAGAGTTTTATATATATCAACTTAAGTGGTTCTCACAACTGCCCTGAGAGATAGACTCTATTTCTGCTTCTAGGTACAGAGAGGTTGAGTGACTTGACACTTAGGGGTGGAGTCAGGAGTCAAAGTCAGCAGGAGCTATGGAGTTCAGACTCCTGACTGCTCTGAACTACCCCTTCCGAGACTCAGCAAAGACATGTCTTCAGCTTTATTTAACCCAGTGCTCCCAATCTTATGTGACTAGGGCATACCAGTCAATATGTCTAGAACAAAACATGGCAAACACTGAAGCAGAAAATTTCTTCGGTTCCTTACAAGTCAAATTGTTGTAACAGGAGGGGCTCCCCTGGTAGTCCAGTGGTTAAGATTCTGTGCTCCCAACGCAGGGTCACAGGTTCAATCCTTGGTCAGGGAACTAAGATTCTGTAGGCCATGTGGCATGGGGGAAAAAAAAAAAAACACAGAAAAAAATGTTGAAATAGGAAAATGAGTTATGATCATAAGAGTTCTCCTAATTTTAGGAGAAAGTGAATATGGATTGAGTTTAAATTCTCCTCCTTCCCCTGGCATGTAACTTGTTTATCAAACAAGGGAAGGAGGCAAGATAGTCTTTGCCATTTCTTAAAAAATAAAACTTAGCTTCTTTGATTGCTGTTCATGAGACACAAACCAAATAGAACTATTCCAAAAGTGCATCGCTGGCAAAACAACATGCCTGATCAAACCATGAAGTTCATGATGAAAGAATACTAAGAAATGTTTAGTTCTTCAAAGTAATTGAAACCTGGGCTTTTCCATGTAATCATGAGCCATTCCAACTGCCAGAGTCCTTCTCACAGCCATCAGGCGGGGTCTAAATGGGCCCCCCTGTAAAAAGGCGAACGTAGAACACTCCCTGTTTACACATATCTGTATAAGTGGCAGAAGTAGGTTTGACTGGGTAAGGCTGTATTTTTTTAAGAGACTACAGGAGATGAGCTTGTCCCTTGAGAAGCACTCGGTCCAGGTCTGCCACACAGAACAGAAGCTTCGAGCATCTTTAGCTTATTTTGAATTCCTATTCCCAGCCACTGAGATCAAGTTTAAGGTAGGGAGGGGTGGCAGGTAGGAACGATGGAAAAGTATGTTCCACAGGTAGAAGAAGAAGCTGCCAAGTCACTCCCTGTTCTCGCTCAGTCATCTGAGACAAACATCAATTCCAGCTTTGTCCTAAATGAGAGCTTTAGCCAAGCAAATTCCTCTTGTAACACATGGACAGTTTTGGTTGACTAGATCATTACTTACTGCTGGATGGGACATGAGTCAATATGCTCTCAGAAGGAAAGGGTTTGGTGAGCTGAGGCTGTCCAGGTTTTCCTTGAAAGTCTTTTTTTTTTTTTTTTTTTTTTGCTTTTTATTAAAATTCTCATTCTTGCTGACTACAGACCAGACAGTATCAGAATCCAGAATGTTGGTCCCCTTGGTTATCCCCAGCATATGAACTGTAGTGCTAATACTGCTATTTTAAATAACAAGTAGAGAAAAACTGGGTTTTAATTATTTCACTACTAAGCTTTAACCTTTATTTTACTAAATATCACTTTTAATGTTATAAGTTGACATAAATTTGAACAAAGGAAATCTCTTATGTTGATGGCTGTAAGGAATCACTCTCACATCCATTCTCATAGCCTTCCAAAATTAAAGGTACAACATGTAATATGAGATATATCATTGGAATCCATAATGGAATCCTCAAATGGTTCAATGGATGGCTTGAATTAATAAAAACATAGGGAAATTGTTCTTTAAAACCATGAATTCACAACTACAAAGCTTATTTTTGCTTTGCTATTATTAATACAATAAGAGGTTTGACTTTGACCTTGGAATCATAAACGTGGAAAACATTAACAGTATTATATTGACATGTTCTGAACCTCTCTTTTTCTGTAGAAACGGAGGCTTCTGATAAGTTTGGTGGAGTCACTGTGGCACCAAATAAAACTAAACAATTCATACAGACTAAGATCAAGGAGGTCTAGTGAATCGAAAGATTCCAGCTCCCTGATAAAAGGAGATCTGTTTGAAACCCCTGGCAATTATTAATGTTTTAAGACTGTAATTTAAGAAATCATTCTTTGTAAGAATAAAGGTTAACCTTTTGGAAAGTCTGTCCTCTAAAATAAGCTATATAGCAGGGTTTTCAAAGACATTTCAGACACATGTTGATAAAAATGTCTTCATATTATTAACCCAGCTGTTTCTCTTTTGCTATGATACTTTTAAACTGTCTTAAGAACTAATTGCTGCTGCTGCTGCTGCTGCTGCTAAGTCACTTCAGTCATGTCCGACTCTGTGTGACCCCATAGATGGCAGCCCACCAGGCTCCCCCATCCCTGGGATTCTCCAGGCAAGAACACTGGAGTGGGTTGCCATTTCCTTCTCCAATGCATGAAAGTGAAAAGTGAAAGGGAAGTCGCGCAGTCGTGTCCGACCCTCAGCGACCCCATGGACTGCAGCCTACCAGGCTCCTCCATCCATGGGATTTTCCAGGCAGGAGTACTGGAGTGGGGTGCCATTGCCTTCTCCAAGAACTAATTAGAAGGTTGCAATTGTCTTTAATGTAGTAGCATGTCTCTTATAATAAAATAAGACACCTTTTAAGATGCTATGGGTTTTTTTTTTCCCTAGAAGTAGTTAATACTTAAGGATGGGTTTTGACAATGTAGAGTAAAATGAAATTTTTGTCCTCCAGGTTGTTGGTTAGTGTCCTCCCGAGTAATAGAGTGGTAGTGGGTTGCAGGCTTTGAGTTTTACAACTCTGTAACTCTGCAACAGGAAAACTACATGTGGTGTCACAGTTTGCAAATGAAAACACAATGCTATCTTTCCCTTCTTTTCGACTTAAAGAGGTCAATAGCCATGAATCAGGTTTGGGATGGAACATATTCCAGAGAAAGTATGTAACAAAGAGAAACAGCTAGGAAGTAATTGTCACTGGTCATCTGGTCATGATATCTCAAGCAAGTATTCAATACTAGCTTTCCCCAAATAGGATAACAGGCTCAAGGCTTGGCTTGAATTCTGTCATAGTCTGAAAAGAGCTTGCACGAATCCAAGTGCCTGTAAGTATTGCTCGCTACACTTCAGTGGTTCTTTAGACATCATGTTTTCTTAGCCTTCTTGCAGAAATTACCATGCTGGGAAAGGTGGAAGGAGAAACTACATTTCTGAAGATAATTTTTGTCAGAGAAAGGGCAAAAAACAATTGTGAGTTTTAATCCTTTCCAACCTAGTCAAAAATATATGCAATTTTATGATAAACTGTAGTGATGTGTACAAATGATCAAAATGAGCTTTTGGACCTCTTTGGTCTTTAATCACATGACAGGGGCAGCACTCCATTAATAAAAGATGAGAGCAGAATCCATTTTTTAGCTGAAAATGTTAGTAGATGTTGGTTTCTTAACAGTTAAGTTAGCTGTCTCAAAATAGCAACAAGAAAACCCAGTTTGGATTGATCTCCTCAGTCTCAAAAAGAATGTGTTTTCATCCTGAATGTGTGTATATTTATGGTAATTGGCATGTTCTATTGATTAATTTGGCTTCCCAGGTGGCTCAGTAGTAAAGAATCCACCTGTAAAGCAGGAGATGTGGGTTTGATCCCTGGGTTGGGAAAATCCCCTGGAGGAGGAAATGACAACCCACTCCAGTATTCTTGCCTGGAGAATTCCTTGGACAGAGGAGCCTGGCAGGGTACAGTCCATGGGATCACAGAGAGTCAAACACAATCGAGGAACTGAGCACCCACACACATGCATTAACTTGACAACTATTAATGGGCCTCATGTAACTGACCCCTTTTGAAACCCCCTAAATGGAGATATTTTCAAAAATCTTGAGTTATGATGTCAGTTCTTGGTGTCCTTTAGAACAGCTCTAGCATATTCAAAAGACTATTTCTCCATTACTTTTCGTGTAAACCACTGGTGTTCAATTTAAGTAGGGAAAACCTTATCGTTAAGGTTAGGTTGTGCAACACAAGTGAAATGAGATTTTTGTCATCCAGATCATCAGTTAGTCTCCTCTGCATCAATAGTCTTTAAGCTTGACTCACAAATCTCCTTAGTCTATGTGTAACTATCAGTTCAGTTCAGTGGCTCAGTTGTGTCCAACTCTTTGCGACCCCATAAATCACAGCACGCCAGGCCTCCCTGTCCATCACCAGCTCCTGGAGTTTACCCAAACTCATATCCATCAAGTTGATGATGCCATCCAGCCATTGCATCCTCTGTTGTCCCCTTCTGCTCCTGCCCTCAATCCCTCCCAGCATCAGGGTCTTTTCCAGTGAGTCAACTCTTCACATAAGGTGGCCAAAGTATTGGTGTTTCAGCTTCAGCATCAGTTCTTCCAGTGAACACCCAGGACTGATCTCCTTTAGGATGGACTGGTTGGATCTCCTTGCAGTCCAAGGGACTCTCAAGAGTCTTCTCCAACACCACAGTTTAAAAGCATCAATTCTTCAGCACTCAGCTTTCTTCACAGTCCAACTTTCACATCCATACATGACCACTGGAAAAACCATAGCCTTGACTAGACAGACCTTTGTTGGGAAAGTAATGTCTCTGCTTTTGAATATGCTATCTAGGTTGGTCATAAATTTCCTTCCAAGGAGTAAGCATCTTTTAATTTCATGGCTGCAGTCACCATCTGCAGTGATTTTGGAGCCCAGAAAAATAAAGTCTGACACTGTTTCCACTGTTTCCCCATCTATTTCCCATGCAGTGATGGGACCAGATGCCATGATCTTCGTTTTCTGAATGTTGAGCTTTAAGCCAACTTTTTCACTCTCCAGTTTCACTTTCATCAAGAGGCTCTTTAGTTCTTCACTTTCTGCCATAAGGGTGGTGTCATCTGCATATCTGAGGTTATTGATATATTCTCCTGGCAATCTTGATTCCAGCTTGTGCTTCTTCCAGTCCAGCGTTTCTCATGCTGTACTCTGCATAGAAGTTAAATAAACAGGGTGACAATTTACAGCTTTGACGTACTCCTTTTCCTATTTGGAACCAGTCTGTTCCATGTCTAGTTCTAACTGTTGCTTCCTGACCTGCATGCAGGTTTCTCAAAAGGCAGGTCAGGTGGTCTGGTATTCACATCTCTTGAAGGATTTTCCACAGTTTATTGTGATCCACACAGTCAAAGGCTTTAGCATAGTCAACAAGCAGAAATAGATGTTTTTCTGGAACTCTCTTGCTTTTACAGAGGATGTTGGCAATTTGATCTCTGGATGTGGTCCACTGGAGCAGGGAATGGCAAACCGCTTCAGTATTTTTGCCTTGAGAACCCCATGAATGGTATGAAAAGGCAAAATGATAGGATATTGAAAGAGAAACTCCCCAGGTCAGTAGGTGCCCAATATGCTACTGGAGATCAGTGGAGAAATAACTCCAGAAAGAATGAAGGATGGAGCCAAAGCAAAAAGAATACCCAGCTGTGGATGTGACTGGTGATAGAAGCAAGGTCCGATGCTGTAAAGAGCAATATTGCATAGGAACCTGGAATGTCAGGTCCAAGAATCAAGGCAAACTGGAAGCTGTCAAACAAGAGATGGTCAGATTGAATGTCGACATTCTAGGAATCAGCGAACTCAAATGGACTGGAATGGGTGAATTTAACTCAGATGACCATTATATCTACTACTGTGGGCAGGAATCCCTCAGAAGAAATGGAGTGGCCATCATGGTCAACAAAAGAGTCCGAAATGCAGTGCTTGGATGCAATCTCAAAAATGACAAAATGATCTCTGTTCATTTCCAAGGCAAACCATTCAATGTCACAGTCTATGCCCCAACCAGTAACGCTGAGGAAGCTGAAATTGAACGGTTCTATGAAGACCTACAAGACCTTTTAGAACTAACACCCAAAAAAGATGTCTTTTTCATTATAGGGGACTGGAATGCAAATGTAGGAAGTCAAGAAACACCTGGAGTAACAGGCAAATTTGGTCTTGGAATACGGAATGAGCAGGGCAAAGACTAATAGAGTTTTGCCAAGAAAATGCACTAGTCATAACAAACACCCTCTTCCAACAACACAAGAGAAGACTCTACACATGGACATCACCAGATGGTCAACACCGAAATCAGACTGATTATATTCTTTGCAGCCAAAGATGGAGAAGCTCTATACAGTCAGCAAAAACAAGACCAGAAGCTGACTGTGGCTCAGACCATGAACTCCTTATTGCCACATTCAGACTTAAATTGAAGAAAGTAGGGAAAACCACTAGACCATTCAGGTATGACCTAAATCAAGTCCCTTATGATTATACAGTGGAAGTGAGAAATAGATTTAAGGGCCTCGATCTGATAGATAGAGTGCCTGATGAACTATGGACTGAGGTTTGTGACATTGTACAGGAGACAGGGATCAAGACCATCCCCATGGAAAAGAAATGCAAAAAAGTAAAATGGCTGTCTGGGGAGGCCTTACAAATAGCTGTGAAGAGAAGAGAAACAAAAAGCAAAGGAGAAAAGGAAATATATAAACATTTGAATGCAGAGTTCCAAAGAATAGCAAGAAGAGATAAGGAAGCCTTCTTCAATGATCAATGCAAAGAAATAGAGGAAAACAACAGAATGAGAAAGACTAGGGATCTCTTCAAGAAAATCAGAGATACCAAAGGAACATTTCATGTAAACATGGGCTCGATAAAGGACAGAAATGGTATGGACCTAACAGAAGCAGAAGATATTAAGAAGAGGTGGCAAGAATACACAGAAGAACTGTACAAAAAGTATCTTCACAACCCAGATAATCACGATGGTGTGATCACTGACCTAGAGCCAGACATCCTGGAATATGAAGTCAAGCGGGCCTTAGAAAGCATCACTACGAACAAAGCTAGTGGAGGTGATGGAGTTCCAGTGGAGCTATTCCAAATCCTGAAAGATGATGCTGTGAAAGTGCTGCACTCAATATGCCAGCAAATTTGGAAAACTCAGCAGTGGCTACAGGACTGGAAAAGGTCACTTTGCATTCCAATCCCAAAGAAAGGCAATGCCAAAGAATGCTCAAACTACCGCACAATTGCACTCATCTCACACGCTAGTAAAGTAATGCTCAAAATTCTCCAAGCCAGGCTTCACCAATATGTGAACCATGAACTTCCTGATGTTCAAGCTGGTTTTAGAAAAGGCAGAAGAACCAGAGATCAAATTGCCAACATCCGCTGGATCATGGAAAAAGCAAGAGAGTTCCAGAAAAACATCCATTTCTGCTTTATTGACTATGCCAAAGCCTTTGACTGTGTGGATCACAATAAACTGTGGAAAATTCTGAAAGAGTTGGGAATACCAGACCACCTGACCTGCCTCTTGAGAAATCTGTATGCAGGTCAGGAAGCAACAGTTAGAACTGGACATGGAACAACAGACTGGTTCCAAATAGGAAAAGGAATACGTCAAGGCTGTATATTGTCACCCTGTTTATTTAACTTCTAAGCAGAGTACATCGTTAGAAACGCTGGACTAGAAGAAACACAAATTGGAATCAAGATTGCTGGGAGAAATATCAATAACCTCAGATATGCAGATGGCACCACCCTTAATGGCAGAAAGTGAAGAGGAACTAAAAAGCCTCTTGATGAAAGTGAAAGTGGAGAGTGAAAAGGTTGGCTTAAAGCTCAACATTCAGAAAACGAAGATCATGGCATCTGGTCCTATCACTTCATGGGAAATAGATGGGGACACAGTGGAAACAGTGTCAGACTTTATTTTTCTGGGCTCCAAAATCACTGCAGATGGTGACTGCAGCCATGAAATTAAAAGACACTTACTCCTTGGAAGGAAAGTTATGACCAACCTAGATAGCATATTGAAAAGCAGAGACATTACTTTGCCAACAAAGTTTCGTCTAGTCAAGGCTACGGTTTTTCCTGTGGTCATGTATGGATGTGAGAGCTGGACTATGAAGAAAGCTGAGTGCTGAAGAATTGGTGCTTTTGAACTGTGGTGTTGGAGAAGACTCTTGAGAGTCCCTTGGACTGCAAGGAGATCCAACCAATCCATTCTGAAGAAGATGAGCCCCGGGATTTCCTTGGAAGGAATGATGCTTAAAGCCGAAACTCCAATACTTTGGCCACCTCATGCGAAGAGTTGACTCATTGGAGAAGACTCTGATGCTGGGAGGGATTGGGGGCAAGAGGAAAAGGGGACAACAGAGGATGAGATGGCTGGATGGCATCACTGACTCAATGGGTGTGAGTTTCAGTGAACTCTGGGAGTTGGTGATGGACAGGGAGGCCTGGCGTGCTGCAATTCATGGGGTCGAAAAGAGTCGGACACAACTGAGCGACTGATCTGATCTGATCCTCTGCCTTTTCTAAAACCACCTTGAACATCTGAAAGTTCATGGTTCACATATTGCTGAAACCTGGCTTGGAGAATTTTGAGCATTACTTTACTAGCGTGTGAGATGAGTGCAATTGTGCAGTAGTTTGAGCATTCTTTGGCATTGCCTTTCTTTGGGATTGGAATGAAAACTGACCTTTTTCAGTCCCGTGGCCACTGTTGAGTTTTCCAAATTTGCTGGCATATTGAGGGCAGCACTTTCACAGCATCATCTTTCAGGATTTGAAATATCTCCACTGGAATTCCATCACCTCCACCAGCTTTGTTCAAAGGATGCTTTCTAAGGCCCACTTGGCTTCACATTCTAGGATGTCTGGCTCTAGGTGAGTGATCACACCATTGTGATTATCTGGGTTGTGAAGATATTTTTTGTACAGTTCTTCTGTGTATCTTGCCACCTCTTCTTAATATCTTCTGCTTCTGTTAAGTCCATACCATTTCTGTTGTTTATCAAGCCCATGTTTGCATGAAATGTTCCCTTGGTATCTCTAATTTTCTTGAAGAGACCTCTAGTCTTTCCCATTCTGTTGTTTTCGTCTATTTCTTTGCATGGATCACTGAGGAAGACTTTCTTATCTCTCTTTGTGTAAGTATAGAAAATGTTAAATTTTTAAAGGGGTTTTGAATAATGTTTGGTTTTATTAGTTAAAAACCTTTAAACATTGAAAATTTTGTTTATATATTTAATATATTACATTTTAATTTCAAGTATCTGAACCTCAGTAATCTGAACTATAGAAAATCCAATATATACTTATTCAGATATATATATTTAGTGCATTATAGAAACAGTGACACTAAAGTTCTCTTAAGTCATGCAATATTATATATTAATTTAGTGAGATTTCATTTAAAAGACTCAAGTTAAAATAAAATGAGCAATTACCCTAAACTGAAGGGTGTCTAGAATGAAGTATTTTTCATTTTAAAGCAGAGATAGTCTTGAGTAAACAGGACAAGTTGGTCACTCTAAGTAAAAGTCACAATGACCATTTTAAATTGAAGTTATAAGACTGTAATTTCAAGTAGGCCAAATATATAAAATAACAAATGTGAACAACTCCCTTTGTAGCCCACAAACATTAATATTTCAATTTTAACCACTGTAATCCTTTATACACTTAATTCTAAATCTTCCCACCCAGAGTTAAAAGACTCTTACCATTGAGGGAAGCTTGCTGCCATCCCAAGGTCACTTGTGAATGGAGATTTTGGTCTGAATGGGGACTGGAATTTTGTTAAGACTCTAATGAGTCTCACTGAATCTTATTTTATGGTTGAAATATCACGGGCTTCAAATCATAAAAGTGAGTTCAACATCACTAATCATTGCTTAGTTGCTCAGTCGTGTCCAACTCTGTGACCCCATGGACTGTAGCCCACCAGGTTCCTCTGTGCATGGGATTTCCCAGACAACAATACTGGAACAGGTTGCCATTTCCTCCTCCAGGGGATCTTCTCGACCTAGGGATCGAAACTGCATCTCCTGTGTCTCCTGCTTTGCAGGCATATTCTTTTCCTGCTGAGCCATTGGGGAAACCCAATGCAAAGAAAAACCACAATAAGATATACTTTACATCCACTAGGGTGGCTAGTGTCAAACCAAATAGAAAATCACAAGTGCTGGCAAGAATGAGGAAGAAATTGGAACACTTGAACACTGTTGGTAGGAATGTGAAATGGCGCAGCCACTATGGAAAACAGTATGGCATTTCCTCAAAAACATTAAAATAGAATTACTACATGATGGGGCAATTTCACTTCTTTGTATATACATAAAATAATTGAAAGCAAGGTCTCCAGGAGATATTTGAACACTCGTATTCATGTCAATATTATTCATAATAACCAAAAGCTAGAATGGACATGACAGGTGAATGGATATATCAAATGTGGCATATGTACACAATGGAATAGAACTGCCATATGACCCAGCAATCCACTGCTGGGCATACACACCAAGGAAACCAGAATCGAAAGAGACAGGAATACCCCAGTGTTCATCACAGCACTGTATACAATAGCCAGGACATGGAAGCAACCTAGATGTCCATCGGCAGATGAATGGATAACAAAGCTGTGGTACATGTACACAATGGAGTATTACTCAGCCATTAAAAAGAATGCATTTGAATCAGTTCTAGTGAGGTGGTTGAAACTGGAACCTATTATACAGAGTGAAGTAAGTCAGAAAAACACCAATATAGTATATTAACACATATATATGGAATTTAGAAAGATGGTAACGATGACCCTATATGCGAGACAGCAAAAGAGGCACAGAGGTAAAGAACAGACTTTTGGACTCTGTGGGAGAGGGTGAGGGTGGGATGATTTGAGAGGGTAGCGTTGAAACAAGTATATTGCCAGTGTGAAATAGATCAGCAGTCCAGGTTCGATGCATGAGACAGGGCGCTCAGGGACGATGCACTGGGATGACTCTGAGGGATATACAGAGGGAGGTGGGAGGGGGGTTCAGGATGGGGGACACATGTACACCCATGGCTGATTCATGTCAATGTATGGCAAAAACCACTATAATATTGTAAAGTAATTAGCCTCCAATTATCACAAATAAATTAATTTTTTTAATGGTATATGTGTACAATGAAATATTAATCAGTTTTAAAAAGGAAGAAAATTTTGATCCATGCTTCAACATGAATGAAACTTGAGGACATTATTCTAGGTGAAATAAACCAGTCACAAAAAGGACAAATATTATATGACTTTACCTATGTAAGGTGCCTAGAAGAATCAAATTCATAGACACAGAAAGTATGAATGGTGGCTTCCAAGAGATGGGAGTGTAGGTGGATAGGAAGTTGACATTTATTGGGTATAGAGAGTTTTAGTTTTATAAGATAGAAAGTGTTTTGGAGATTAGCTTCTTAACAATGCTAATGTACTTAAGATTATTGAACTGTACACTTAAAAATGGTTACTATTGTAAACTGTACGTTGTGTATCTGTTACCACAGTTAAAATGTATTTTTAATTATGTTCAGAATCAAAAAGTTAGATAACAACCAGCATTGATGAGGATGTGTAGAAATAAGAAACCTCATGCACAGTTAATTGAAAAAGTAAAATGGTGCAACCACTTTGAAAAACAGCCTCAAATGACTAAATTTAGAGTTATCATATGAAGATATGTCAGTGGAAACTTCCAAAACTGAAAGGCAAAGAGCAAAAACACTGAAAAAGGTGGAACAGGGAGAACAACTACAGAAAACACAGTATATGCATAATGTATATGCTAAAAACAGAACAGAGAAAGAAACAGAACACACAGTGAAAGCAATAATCACTATGGATTTCCCTAAATTAATGTCAGAAACGAAATCACAGATCCAGGAAGCTTCGAGAATACCAAGCAGGATAAATGCCCAAAGTACTACGTCTTTGCATATCCTATTCTAACTGCAGAAAATCAAAGATTAAAAAAAAAAAAAAAAAAAAACACATAAAGCCAGAAGAAAAACAGAGTACTGACACACATATAGATGAGCTTTGAAAATGTCATGCTAAGTGAAAGAAGTCAGTCACAAAAAGCCACATATCATATGATTCTGTTCGTATGAACGTCGAGAACAGGAAAAATTTACAGAGACAGAAAGGAGATTAGTGCTTGCTTAGGGCTGGGTAGGGAGTAGAATTTTGGGGTGGATAGGGAGCTGATAGCTAAAAGTTCAAGATTTCTTTTTGAGATGATAAAATTGTTCTAAAATTGACTGTGGTGATGGTTACATATATCTGCAAATAAAGTAAGAACCTCTGAATTGTATGTTTTAAATGAATGAATCGTATAATAAAGGAATTATACATCAAAAAGGCTCTGAAAAATAGTTTTTAAATGTGAAAGTGATTGGTCTCAGTTCATACTGTCTACTTCTTTGTCTACTCACAGAAATCCAAAACTCTTGCCCACGTTGAGCCCTTGACTGGATTTTCATTTCTTTGGCTCTTATGAGGTTTATACACATATTCCAAAATACTAAACACCTCTGGATCCAACAAGAGCCTTTGCTATATAAATGCATTTTCTATATAATCGGATAGAATCTTGTTTTCTTTCTTATTCCTAGGACCATACAACACTTGAGGATATTTATAATGATATCCAGAGAATTCTGGAGACATCATGTAGCTAGTCACCAGCACACATAAGACCATTCTGCTGCCAAATGTGATCTTGGTGAGACTACAGCTCTTCCAATTCACTTTTCTGTGACCAAAGGATAATTTACAAATAATAATAACTCTGAATCACCAATTTGAAAAATTTATAAAATTTACCATCACCCACATTATTCAAAATTTGAAATTTTTGCCTATCATAGAGTTTACATAAACTAGTAACAGAGGGGCTGATGTCTAGTTTTAACAAGAATGTTAAGTTTATCAAAAGGTAGTGATTATAGAGTGATTTAGTCTTGTGAATATATTTAATATTTGGAAAAGGAACCAAAATTTTCAGCAACTATTGGTAAAGGAATCAATGAAGATAGATGACTTTTAATATATATAGAAATGTTGTAGTACATATTGCTAAATGGGCTGATTTGTATCCCCAATGAATTTATAGGGTGAATTCATTTGTCAAACCCCTAGTTTGACCATATTTAGAGATGGGATGTCTAAGGAGGTCATTAAGGCAAAATAAGGTTATAAGGAAGGAGTCCTAATCTAACAGGACTGAGTCATAGTCGCTCCGTCGTATTTGACTCTTTGGGAATCTAACAGTACTAGCGTTCTTGTAAAAAAAGTAAGAGACCCCAGAACGTTCCCACAGTGGGGAAAGGCCATGTCACTGAGGTCACTGAGAAAGCAGCCGCCTGCAAGCCAGGAAAAAAGGTCTCACAAGAAACCAAGACCATCAGAACCTTGATTTTTAGATTTCTAGCCATCAGAACTACAAAAGAATAAATTTCTGTTAAACCACCCAGTTGCTGGCATTGTGTTATGGTAGTCCAAGTCGACTAACACAAGTTTAAAATTTTTTTATAAATTTCTTTTTTTCTATTGTGGTGGACACTTTAGCCTGTTTTAGATCATCTCACTAACTTCCTGTCACACAGCAGCATCAACTTGTTATGTTTATTAAGTTGAAGCCAAAAAGGTCATTTACAATGTGAAGGTTCCCATATCTTCCTAGTTATTTGTTTGTTTTGATCTTAATATGTTTTCATCTTTTAGAATTCTTTAAAGATTTGTTACCAGGTTACTCTTTCTTGTGTAATTCTTTGTTCATGGTTAATGTATTAATACTTTAAATTTGAGGTTCTTCTGATCATAGTAACTATTGTAGCCCCTTCTTCACATCTTCACTTCATTCCTGCATATGGACATGCGGTCCCCATTGTTTCTCATGTGGCTCAAAAGTCAAGTTTATCAAAGTTTGAGCTTTAGTTCAGTTTTAGCTTTGTTGTATTTTTTTTTCCTCCTTGGCCATTTGCAGTGGATTTGTCAGTATAGGTCAGTTATAGGTCGTTTCATGTGTTTAATATTTGAAACATTGGGTATTTCTCAAAAGCTTAAAACCCATGTAAAATGTTCACACAGACTGATGAATAGAGGATTAAAAGAAGTAGAGAATGTTAGACTGAAAATATGTTTTAAAAAAACTTACCCCATTGATTATAAATCATCAAGATAGTCAATACAATTACATTTGTAATTTGACACACATAACATACTTTTCTTCCCGAAATTCAGACTACTACAGTAAAACCTATGATATTCTTGTGTGGCTCACCACTGCAGTTGCATGAAAACTAAAGCCAAGTGAAAGCTTTGAAAGCAAAAATTTTTCCTAAAGTTACTGCAACCAGTAACCATGCACCATGGTTACTGATAATATTAGACAAAGTTAATGGAAATGATTTAATTTTCAGCAAATTTCTCATTTGACAAATTGGTTTTCCAGCAAGTTGATTTTCTCCTCTCCCTCTCTGGATGTGTGTGTTCCATAAATATGTATCCACACAGAAGTTGAAGCAGTAAGCTAAATGCATTCAGTAATTCGAGTTTTTTATTGCATTATCATCTTTATAGCTGAAACAGAAGGAAACATCTCTGTCAAAAAACATGATGCATTCGTCATCTGAAGAGACGACCTTCAAGTTGGAAATGTTTTTAAGCTTAATGGAGGTTACTAGTGACAAATCTAATCTCAATGGAAACATTTTTCTGTATGTTATATACTAACTAGAAAGATTGCTTTATTCAGCTGGACATTTTAAAGCACTTAGTAAAACAGCTACTTGACATTTAACATTCTTTCCTCTTGAAAACAAATTTATCTTTATAAAGGGTTCGAAGTGATAAATATACTGAATGGAAATGAATACTTCACGTGGTTATCCACCCAGCACCGTTAATGGGAAATAAATAGATGTTTTAAATATTTGCTCCTAGAGGTCTCTTCTTGAACTTAAGCATAAGTTATCTAAACAGTTGAAAAAAGATTTATAGTTATGAAGAGACCTGTATGTCAAGGAAAGTTTTATGATATGTTCCATAATAAATTAGCAATAAATGGATACAGGTGACTGTGGAATTTATGACCTTTAATGCTTTAATACTGCACTAAAGAAAAACTAATTATTAAGGTCCTAAAGGGTAATATAAGAATACCATCTACAAATTGTCAAATTAAGCCATTAGTGCTAGGTATTCGAGATAGTTGTTTTAATGTGCCTCAGTGAGGCAGAAACAGATAAACACAGAAAAACAACACCTCAACATCATCAAGCAGTGGAATAGCAATTGTCAGGCTTAATCACTTCTAAAATTTGTTTCTTCTGCTTAAAAATAATCATTCCTCTAGCACTTTAGTGAAGGGCTATGTCATACTGAAAAAAAAAAATGACAAATTTCCCTAGATTCTCTCATAGCATTTCTTGCCCATTTTCCCCTCAAGTGCCCTGTGAAGGTGTTTGAACTCTAGAGGTCCCAGAAAAAGTTGTCTGACAAAAAAAAAAATCAAATTTCAGCGACTTGCAGTTTTTAGAACTGTCCTTTCCGTAAAAAATTTCAATTAAAGCACCCGTTGTGGTGAAGCATCTCCACTTTCATCCTTAGTTTTTCACAAGAGAAAAAAAAAAAGAACTCACCCTTTTCTTCCTAATTTGAACCTCACCAGGAGGTAGATGAGTTTATTTCCTAGAGGGAAGAGGCTATTGTAAAAGTAGGCCTTTAAAGTGATCTTCCAGCTTCCAATCTCTCACCCTTTTAATCCATTCTCCACACTAACACCAGAATGGTCTTTATTTTTAGGGGGAAAAAAATGTGATTATATCACATCTCTGCTTAAAATCCTTTGCCAGGCTCCGACTGCTTCCCCAAGCTAAGGCTGAGGTGCTTTTGCGATTCTGTCCCACCTGTGTCTCTGGGTTCACTGCCTCCGGGGATGCTCTGGTCCCCTGTGATGGGCTGGCCTGTGATGTTAAGTATTCTCACCCTTTATTTCTGTTTCTTGAACAACCTTTCTCTTTATTCTTCCTTTTTTTTTTCAAGGACCAGCTCAAACAGCACTTCATATGTCCTGTCACAAGTGTAACAGTCGTCCAGTGAGCATCCATTGGTTTCTCGTTCATTCCATGTCATCAGCTCCCTTACCTTGCATTACGGTTAATTGTCTAGGTGCCTGTCTTGTGACTCAAAATCGTAGAAGGCAAAGACTTCATCTTGCATCTTTTCATCTAAGTCTAGAGGGATCTAAGTCTAGAGGGGTATAACAGTGTTCAATAAAGGTTTATTGAATAAAAAACTGGGGAAAGGGAATTGAAAGCAGAGAGGTGATGCAAAATGGATTACCAGTCTGAGACACGGGTGATTAAACCTTTCTTGCTCATAGGTCCAGAGTTAAGAGGAAGTCTTGGATAGAAACCCAAGTGAGCCTTTGCCCATGTTTCATCATTTCTTTAAAAGGTTACTAAATAATAGCATAGAAAAGAATACACATAATCTGAGATTGAAAGATGGAAGAAATTAGTAAAGAAATGCTTACAATAACAAGGGAAACAAGAAGGTAAATTCTCTCAATCTGGGAGGCTGCTGTACCACAGAGAAAGGGACTTAAAACTAGAATTGGAAGACTGAAATGGAATCTCACTGTGCTCTGTGATCTAATGGAAACTGTTTGTTTTTTTCTTACCTTACTTCCACTTCTGTGAAAATAGAGATAATAATGGATACTTCCCAATGTTTTCAGGTGGACCAAAGGAGATAATATATATAAAATGATGATAATAATACATAGTGTTTATTAAAGATCTGCTACATGAGAGATTTTGTGTTTTATATACATTATATTTAATTTCATTTGGAAAAATGTACAATGTTTTTGTAACTACCCTATTGTTCATTTAAACAGCTGGTGTTGTTTTCCAGTCACAAGAAGTTTGACTTTAGATTTTATGATATCAAATTCTTAGTGGACAGACCTGCTCACTGAATGTCTTTACCTTAGACAAAAACATTCCACAAATGTTTCTAGTGTGTGCAAGTGGCTCATGTCCAGCAGTTTAACCATGTGCTTCCTTGAAAACATGCCCAGCTTTTTGTAAAAGAGGCAAAGATGCCTGTCATTTCCATATTTCTGTATGTCTCTTCCTTGTCCCCAGTGACTGCAGAGTTTGTGCCCCAGAGTCTCCTATGACCGTCCCAAGAATTCCAAATGTGGTGCTGAAAAATGACTCTTATCCTCCCTGTAACCGACAAATGATCCAGAGAAACTGCTGAAACTAATTCACCCCATCATAAACAGTGTCTGCTTAAATCTTTCTGAGTGGATATTTTAAAGATGTATACAAATAAATGAATATATTTAATCAAGAATTCTTCATTTAGACTGATCCAGAGGCAAATTGATTTAACTTTCAGGGCCCTTCATTTGTTTGATTCACCTTCTAAATGACTATTTACCCAAGTCATTTATGTTTAAGCCCCACAAAACTTGGAATGACCCCCCAGCACAATTCTCCTTGGTTTATGGCTTTGCCACTGGGGTTGGCTAATTTCCTCCTCAAAAAATTTTCCATGATCTCTCATTCACTGTCTTTCCCCTGAACTCTGATTCACCATCCATGCCTTGGGTAAATCTAAGTAAGCACATTAGCAGAGACTCCAATATTATACTGGCTCTCTATGGCTCAAAGTGCACCCTCGAATTCCAACTCTCAGAAAGTTTTGCCCTTCACCTCTTTAGTTTAAATGAATATAGTTATGATCTCTCTGTGCTGATAAATAAATTATTTAAAACATGTAATGTAAAGGGGTATCCAAGAGTGTTTCATTGTGGTGATGGAATGGTTCTGTATTGGATGGTGTTGGTGGTTGCATGAATTTATATGTGCAATATATTACTACACATCAAAAAAGCACATGTAAAAACTGATAAAATTTGAATAGGGCCTGTAGTTTAGTTAACAGCATTGTACCAATGTCAGTTTCCTGAGCTACCATGGTTATATACAGTATGATATGAGGTATGATCTTTGGGGAAATATAGGTGAAAGATATACGAGAACCCAACACTTTTTGGAACTTCTTGTGATTCTTACATTATTTCAGAATAAAAAGTTAAAAATATATATGCATTATTTCTAAACTCATCTGAATAATCTTTTCGAGTTTGGAGTTTAGTGTTCATTACTGGTAGTGACCACCTTTAAGATACACCCATTCTTACCCTCTGCCTGAAATGGAAAAATGAAGGAACAAAGAGTGAAGGAAAGTCTCAGTTTTCAATAGCACCTTGTTTTAATATATATTCCAAATGCAGAATAAAAAGCCTGGGTTTCTTTTACACATCTGACTTTCTCTAAGCGTGACAAAGGTAGACTGCAGGTTTGGAGTAGACCTCCTGCTGTGGTCCTGTTCTCCACCTATCACTAATCACAATCAAGGGTCAAGAAACTATCTGAAGGCTGATGTACAATGAGCGGATCTTATCCAAAGTTGTTTAAAGAAGATGCTTTCATTGAGTGGGAAGTTAGAATAGCTCAGTGATTTCAAAATACATGGACCATGCTAGTACAACATGAGAATTTCAGCTGTCTGGTGCTGAATGAGAAAACCAAGGACAGTAAAGTACACAAGTCATTTTAAAGCTGACATATCCCCTTGGGAGGACGACCAATCTTTTATCATAACACTATAACCTTTGAATTTTGTTTGTGCTTGTTGAACATTACTAATAAACCCCATTTTGTTTTTATACTGTGTTTTATGAAATGGTAATAGAAGATAATTGTTTTATTACTTCTTGGCAAAATAAAAACTGGCAATTCTGTCACCCAGCTTCTAATTTCCCCAATCTGTAAAAACCGCACATCCAAGAACTACTGGATTAAATGTGTTTAAAGTATCTTCAATATTTAATTGGTACTCATACATTTAGTCATTTATTTTGCCTATTATGTCAAAGCATCATTACAGGAATTATGGGATTCTGTTCTTCAGAAACCAAAGATAAGATAGGTGCAGAAATAATAATAATAATGCAAGGCGGAAACTGGAAAGTGCTGTGCAAAGTTTGAAAAATGAGCTGGAAGTTTATTCTGACACCTGTAAACATAGGCAAAGTGGGAAATGGTGAGACCTGAAATGTCAAGTGGCATAAAACTTGTTGGCTAGACCTTTTGGGCAGAAAGGGAGCCTCATATCAAGATTGACAAGAGTGAAGGCTGGAGAAAGGCAAGGCTGTTAAACTTGAAATAAAATGCACTACATTAGAGCAAGTTTAAAGGGGCTCAGACATGAACCAGAACATGTGTCTTAGGGGAACCCTCCTAGCACAAAGGAAATGAAGTCATTTATTTCTGTACCCTAAGCAGTTTAGCTTAGGAACTTCTTTGGAGAAGGAAATGGCAACCCATTCCAGTACTCTTGCCTAGAAAATTCCATGGATGGAGGAGCCTGGTGGGCTACAGTCCATGGGGTCACAAAGAGTTGAACATGACTGAGTGACTTCATGACACAAAGCAGTTTAGCAGTGACACGTTTTTTACATGCTGAATCTGAAGTCTCCTTGGACTGCAAGGAGATCAAATCAGTCAATCCTAAAGGAAATCAATCCTGAATATTCATTGGAAGGACTAATGCTGAAATTAAAGCTCCAATACTTTTGCCACCTGACTTGAAGAGCTGAATCATTGGAAAGGACCCTGATGCTGGGAAAGATTGAAGACAGGAGGAGAAGGGGATGACAGAGGATGAGATGATTGGATGGCATCACTGAATCAATGGGCATAAGTTTGAGCAAGCTCCAGGAGATAGTGAAGAACAGGGAAGCCTGGCATGCTGCAGTCCATGGGGTTGCAAAGAGCCAGACATCACTGAGCAACTGAACAACAACAACAAATCTGAAAATAAATTGAGTCTGACCACAGAATCATTTGATATTTGATTTTTTTTTTTTTAAGCTAAATCCTTAAAGCTACTCTTGCCTGGAAAATCCCATGGACGGAGGAGCCTGGTAGGCTGCAGTCCATGGGGTTGCTAAGAGTCAGACACGACTGAGTGACTTCACTTTCACTTTTCACTTTCATGCATTGGAGAAGGAAATGGCAACCCACTCCAGTGTTCTTGCCTGGAGAATCCCAGGGATGGGGGAGTCTGGTGGGCTGCCGTCTATGGGGTCGCACAGGGTCGGACACGACTGAAGTGACTTAGCAGCAGTAAACTAAAAAAGAAAGAAAAACAGTATCTCAATATATGGACTTATATACATGATGAGGAAAGTGGAGAAAAAAAGCAAGAAAGAAAACGAAAATGTGAAAGGAAAGACAAATCAGGAAAGTTACCACTGTGAGCAGTAGGGGGCTGGTGAGGAAGCAGAGGAAGGCTGGTGATGAAAGAGAATTAAAAATTCCTCCACTGAACACGAGGTTTTGTTTTCTCACTTCTTATTGTCACTTACAGCTTTGTTCATATAAATGTCTTTGAATCTGAAAGCTCCAGTGCGGTGGTTTTAATGTCTACGTAGGTGAACTACTGGGCTTCTCAGGTGGCTCAATTGTTATAGAATCTGCCTGCAATGCAGGAGACATGGGTTTGATCCCTGGGTTGGGAAAATCCCCTGGAGGAGGAAATGGCAACCTACTCCAGTATTCTTGCCTGAAAATCCCATGGACAGAGGAGGCTGGCAGGCTACAGTCCATGTGGTCACAAAGTGTTGGACCCAACTGAAGCAACTGAGCATGCATGCAGCTGAACTATCACTAATCACTCATCATTAATTTTACCCAATTTATTCAACTTATTTCCAGGAATTTTAAAACTTAGTCTAACAGTTTCCCCTAGTTTCTGGGCTTCCTCTAGTACATTAACAGTATATTACAATTTTAAAACTATAGTATAAGGGCTAGGTAAACACAACCATTTTCTATTTCATAAAGCATTTACTTTACCACATAACTTTCTAAAATGATTATGTATAGTGCCAAAGAACTGATAATTCAATTCTCTAGTCCTTACTACTTGTTTTCCTTAAAGATATCTGGCTGTATTTCAAATGTGGGTGCTATATTAGCTACCTACTGCTGTGTAACAAACTACTACAAACCCAGCAACTTAAAAAAATAAATGTTTATTATTTTAAAGTTTCTATGGTTCAGAAGTCTGGCATAGCATAGTTGGATCCCCTGCTAACAGTGTAACAAGGCTACAATCAAAGTACTGGTAGGTTGTGATCTCATCTGGAGACTCAACTGAGGAAGGATCTGTTTCCATGTTTATGCTGGTAGTTGACAGAACTCATTTCTTGGTGCTGTACGACTGAAGCCCTTAGTTGCTAGAGGCTGCTCATGCCGTCTGCCACATGAACTCCATATGTTTCACAACAAGGAAGCTTAATTCTTCAAGAGTGGCATGAGACTGAGAGCTAGAAAGACAGTCATAAAAAGCAATGTAATAGAAGCCACATCCAATCACATCCTGTTATCCTGCCATATTCTGTTAGAAGTCACAGGTTCTGCCCACACTCGAAGACAGAGAATTATACAAGAATGTGAACATCAGAAGGCAGGGTTCACTGGGGATCACCTTAAGGTTTGTCTGCCACAGGTGCCAAACTAAACTTTTCATATTTTGACATATTTTTACATTCAGATCAGATCAGATCAGATCAGTCGCTCAGTCGTGTCTGACTCTTTGCGACCCCATGAACTGCAGCACGCCAGGCCTCCCTGTCCATCACCAGCTCTCGGAGGTCACTCAGACTCACATCCATCGAGTCAGTGATGCCATCCAGCCATCTCACCCTCTGTCGTCCCCTTCTCCTCTTGCCCCCAATCCCTCCCAGCATCAGAGTCTTCTCCAATGAGTCAACTCTTCGCATGAGGTGGCCAAAGTGTTGGAGTTTCAGCTTTAGCATCATTCCTTCCAAAGAAATCCCAGGGCTGATCTCCTTCAGAATGGACTGGTTGGATCTCCTTGCAGTCCAAGGGACTCTCAAGAGTCTTCTCCAACACCACAGTTCAAAAGCATCAATTCTTCAGCGCTCAGCCTTCTTCACAGTCCAGCTCTCACATCCATACATGACCACAGGAAAGACCATAGCCTTGACTAGGCGAACCTTTGTTGGCAAAGTAATGTCTCTGCTTTTGAATATGCTATCTAGGTTGGTCATAACTTTCCTTCCAAGGAGTAAGCGTCTTTTAATTTCATGGCTGCAGTCACCATCTGCAGTGATTTTGGAGCCCAGAAAAACAAAGTCTGACACTGTTTCCACTGTTTCCCCATCTATTTCCCATGAAGTGATGGGACCAGATGCCATGATCTTCATTTTCTGAATGTTGAGCTTTAAGCCAACTTGTTCACTCTCCACTTTCACTTTCATCAAGAGGCTTTTCAGTTCCTCTTCGCTATCTGCCATAAGGGTGGTGTCATCTGCATATCTGAGGTTATTGAGATTTCTCCCAGCAATCTTGATTCCAGCTTGTGTTTCTTCCAGTCCAGCATTTCTCATGATGTACTCTGCTTAGAAGTTAAATAAACAGGGTGACAATATACAGCCTTGACGTACTCCTTTTCCTATTTGGAACCAGTCTGTTGTTCCATGTCCAGTTCTAACTGTTGCTTCCTGACCTGCATACAGGTTTCTCAAGAGGCAGGTCAGGTGGTCTGGTATTCCCATCTCTTTCAGAATTTTCCACAGTTTATTGTGATCTACACAGTCAAAGGCTTTGGCATAGTCAATAAAGCAGAAATAGATGTTTTTCTGGAACTCTCTTGCTTTTTCGATGATCCAGCAGATGTTGGCAATTTGATCTCTGCTTCCTCTGCCTTTTCTAAAACCAGCTTGAACATTAGGAAGTTCATGGTTCACATATTGCTGAAGCCTGGCTTGGAGAGTTTTGAGCATTACTTTACCAGCGTGTGAGATGAGTGCAATTTTGCGGTAGTTTGAGCATTCTTTGGCATTGCCTTTCTTTGGGATTGGAATGAAAACTGACCTTTTCCACTCCTGTGGCCGCTGCTGAGTTTCCCAAATTTGCTGGCATATTGAGTGCAGCACTTTCACAGCATCATCTTTCAGGATTTGGAATAGCTCCACTGGAATTCCATCACCTCTACTAGCTTTGTTCGTAGTGATGCTTTCTAAGGCCCACTTGACTTCATTGACATACCTTAAAAGGTGGGATTCCCTGGTAGCTCAGCTGGCAAAGAATCTACCTGCAATGTGCGAGACCTGGGTTTGATCCCTGGGTAGGGAAGAACCCCTGGAGGAGGGAATGGCAACCCACTCCAGTATTCTTGCCTGGAGAATCCCCATGGACAGAGGAGCCTGGTGGACTATAGTCCATGGGGCCACAAAGAGTTGGACACAACTGAGCCACTAAGCCCAGCATAGCACCTTAAAAGGTGAATATGATAATATAGAACAGTGTCTTTAATAGGGAAAAAGTTAAGGTCAAGAGAAAAACTTTAAAAGGTACTCTTAGGACACTCAGAATATAAAAAATAAAATTCAAGTTTTAAAAATTATTTAGCTAATAACTAATGTGGATAGATATATATTAGGTAACTGATTTCTTGAAATGTTTAAGTATTAGCAATAGTTTTACATGCTCCAACAGTGTCCAGAAATTAGTAAAAAAAAGAAAAGAAAAGCAACATATTAGTAGAAAATACTTGCAACAAATTTAACAGAGAGATTAAATCCAAAATACATAAAAACTTCAACAAATCTGCAGAAAAATAAAAAATCCCAAAGAAAGATGGACAAAATACAAATAAGCAATTCACAAAGATATATAGTAAATAAATAAATGCTAAATTTCCCTTATAACTAAGTAGATTATCAAAATAATAACAAAATATAAATGTTCATTCATACAATTGGCAAGATAAAAACAAAAACAAAGAAAAAAAAGATTTGCAATCTCAAGGGCTTTTGAGGAGGTGAGAAAACAGACACTCGTACATTTTATTGAAAAGATAAGGTTTTTGGAAGGCTGTTTAGAAAACCCATAAAATTTTAAAAAGGCTTACTATTTGACCCAGCAATTTCATTTCTGGGAAACTATCCTAAAGAAATACTCCCACTTTTTCAAAAGCAATTCACAAGGATATTCATTGTAGAATTTTATAACAGTAAAATACTGAAAATAGCAATAATATGTTATAATATAGAACTGATTCATGCTAGATTCATGCTATGAAATCCTATGAGACCAATACAATTTTAAAATTTGATTTATGTGTACTTGCCTATAAAGAGCTCCATGACATATGAAGTTTAAAAAAAAAAAAAAACTGAGGTATTTTGTATATATTTTGTTGTTAATTAGTCACTACGTCATGTCTGACTCTTTGCCACCCCATGGACTGCAGCACGCCAGGCTCCCCTTTCCTTCACTGTCTTCCAGAGTTTGCTCAAATTCATGTCCATTGAGTCAGTAATGCTATCTAACCATCTAATTCTCTGCCTCCTCTTTCTTTTTGTCTTCAATCTTTCCCAGCATCAGGGGCTTTTCCAATGAGTTGGCTCTTTGCATCAGGTAGCCAAATTATTGGAGCTTCAGCTTCAACAACAGTCATTCCAAAGAATATTCAGGTTTGATTTCCTTTAGGATTGATTGGTTTGATCTCCTTGCAGTCCAGGGGATTCTCAAGAGTCTTCTCCAGCACCACAATTTGAAAGCATCATTTCTTTAGCACTCAGCCTTCTTTATGGGCAAACTTTCACATCCATACATGACTACTGGAAAAACCATAGCTTTGACTATATGGACTATACGGCAAAGTGATGTATTTGCTTTTTAATACTCTAAGTTTGTCATATGTGTTGATCTTTTGTATATAAACAAGATATATATAGAAAGATATGTACATATATGTATGAAACACACAGAAGGGAACTGAAGGAACATACATCCAACTCTTGACCATACCCCCTTTGAGTGGGACTTGAGTACGGGGGTGATCAGAGACTCTCATGGTTCGTTTTGTCACTTGATTTATTCCATGTGCACTATGAATGCACACTAAAAGTAGAAATAAATAAAGTGCTACCACATTCTAAATGGAAAAATCACTTTAATAACGAAACATTTTAATCTAAGTACCTAAGTTTATGCCCTTCCTTACAAACTTCTTGCTGAGTCAGCTAATTTTCCAGCATATAAATGATAAACAAGAGATCTGAAATTAAGGGTAACCATCTATCTGGACTTCCCCAGTGGCTCAACTGTAAAAAATCAGCCTGCAAGACAGGAACAACAGGAGACATGGGTTCGATCCATGGGTCAGGAAGATCCCCTGGAGGATGAAATGGCAACCCACTCCAATATTCTTGTCTGGAGAATCCCATGGACAGTGGAGGCTGGTAGGCTACAGTTCATAGGATCACAAAGAGTTGGACATGACTGAGAAACTTAGCATATGCTGGTCCAAAAATCTTTAAGTTTTCCCCCTGAAAAGACTCTTGAGAGTCCCTTGGATGGCAAGGAGATAAAATCAGCCAATCCTAAAGGAAATCAACCCTGAATAGTCATTGGAATGACTGTTGCTGAAGTTGAAGCTCCACTACTTTGGCCACCTGATGCGAAGAACTGACTCATTGGAAAAGACCTTGATGCTGGGAAAGATTGAAGGCAAAAGAAGAAAAAGGCAGCAGAGAATGAGGTTAAATAATATCACTGACTCAATGGACATGAATCTAAGAAAACTCCAGGAGATAGTGAAGGACAAGGGAGCCTGGTGTGCTGCAGTCCTTGGGGTCACAAAGAGTCATACATGACTTGGTGACTGAACAACTACAACCTCCTGAGAACATTTAGTTTTTGGAAGCCGTGAAAAGACTAAAATAGTATTGGAAAATAGCAAGAATACACAATAAAAATAACAAATTAAAGAAGACCTGTGTCACTCACATAGCTCTAGAATTTTGGGATCATCTGTAAAGCTATTCTTGCCAATGTTCAGTTTCTCCATCTAGAAGGTTCAGTAGCTCTGTTTTCTTAGCAAAATGAAAGCAAGCTGTAAAGTGTTCTGATCTATTTTGTCACATGACCTCATGCCACTTTTTACTGATATGCATGGTTGTTGCCATAATCAGTGCATTCTACTATGATACCAGCTTGTAAGCAATAATTTTATAAAGGTTAATGCAGCTTATTTTACATCAAAAAGCAACAAAAGAGCTTAAAAATTAAAGCAAAAATTAAAAACATCTGGTTTGGGGTCTTTGCACTTGATCGGGTGAATTTGTATATAAATTATACTTAGACCTGAAGGTAGTCATTTTCCATTTTTACTTTATGATTACCTCAAGTCAGTGTGTTTTCTTGTAAAAACATACCTGTGCTGCAGTTCTTCCATAAACTCTATGAAATAAAACACATCTTTCTGGCTCAGTGAAGTTCAGAAAATCTGGGTCTTCGCTCCTATAAATGTATCATATTGCATTTACTGGCTAATAAAGTCTCAAAGAACAAGATTGCCCTCCTTCTCACAACTTGATCCTCTACAAATTTACAAATGTAAGGCTTTAACCTGCTTGAACTCAACTCTGGCTCCCTGAGGGAAGACGCTAACCAAGCGAAGGTGTCTGTTCTGGGTTAGCTGGGCCTGGGCTCCCAGCGGCCGCATCGGGAGGGGGCAGCCGTGTGCCTGAAGGGTACAGCTGGCCTCCGCTAGAGGTGTGTGTCTCCTGAGCTAATGAGGTTAATTAACCAAGGTCAGAGCAAGGAGACAAAGGAGAGGTTGGGCAATGAGAAGGCAAAACACGGGGATCAGGTACAAGAAGGTCTGGTCACAGGACAAGCGCGGGACCTGTTATCAAGTCGGAGGCCAACTCCCTGAAAACCAAACAGAGATAAAAGCTGGGGAACAGGTGACATTCTTCAGGATCGAGGTGTTCGTTCCCTCCTAGCCCACAAATGCTTTGAGAAAAATTTCTCTGCAGAGCTTCTGTATCTAGACAGTGTCAGTCCCCTTATCTGAAAAGCCTTTGTGACATCCATGTGGCCTCATGGAGGGTCTTGTGAGAAAAGGCCCTTACTCAAAGCCCACCCAGAGCAAGTCATTTTTGTTTCTTTTTTTTTGTTAAAAGGGTATCGTTTGAAATGAGAGGCTCCAAAGAGGGAAATGTGGAAGAAACCATAATGACACTGTAGGCAGTAACTTGAACGTGGCCTTGTCTAAAAAGGGCAATTTCTTTATCAAACCGTGAAATGTTTTGTCTATATAACTCCAAGCATTTTGAACTCAGCACAGTAAAACAATGAGTTTGTACAGGAAGTAGAGGGTAGGTGGAGAGATGTAAAAACCGAAGAAGAGACAAGAAGTAAGAAGCAGGAGGAGAGAGGGTGAATGTGTTTTCTGTCTGAAACAGGAGAGTATGTTTCACCTGTCAGATAAAAACAGCCTGTTTCTGCATCAAATTATCCTCATGGAAGAATGGATTTTGTTTTTTTTTTCTGAATTCCCTGCATGTTTGTTGCTAAATCTGATCACTTAACAAAATAATTAAAGCTGTTTGCTAAATGACTCCAACAATCGCTTCAGTTGCAAAATGCAACCCATATATTTTCTAGGTAATTTGAAATCAAAGCTTTCGGATCTGAAAGGATTGCCCGGTTTTCCATTCTGCTCTGCTGGTTGATCTTCACTGGAAACAGAACAAATGGTTTCTCAGAGTCTGAAATGCACATGGCCCCTTTGTTTTGAAGTTTTTAACTGGCTGGATGCACTATCCATTCCTCGCGGTTAAGGACCACTTCTAACTACCTCATTGCCTCCTCAGAGAAGAAGCAGTGTGTGCGCATCATTAAAATCTTGACAGGAAAATCTGTGTCACTAAACTTCAAAATAAACCGTGAAAAGCACTCAGTGACCTCTGGCACCCATGTGCTGGTTTCCTTCATCTTTTAACAATTCAAAATCTTACGGAAAGCAAATACTTTTCATGAAAATGGTTGACCTCTGGCTGCCCCTAGATGAGAGTGACCTTCCTGAAGCAACGATAGCATAAGGTCCCATATTGCATGTTTTTTAATTCAGGTAAAAAAAATCAACTGATATGAATCTTTGTGGCAACCCTAAACAGTAGAAGCTCAGCCAGAAGGTCTGAAGGTAGTCTGTGGAGGTGAGAAAGGGCAGGTGAGGAGCATTGAAAGGCTACAGCTTCTAAAGAATGTTCTTAGGGTAAGAAGCACCTCCATCACCACCACCCACCCCAGCACACACACACACACACAAACACACACACACATTTTTCCATCGTCACTCCACTTCCTATTAGTTCAGTTCAGTTCAGTCGCTCAGTCATGTCCGACTCTTTGCGACCCCATGAACTGCAGCACGCCAGGCCTCCCTGTCCATCACCAACTCCTGGAGTCCACCCAAACTCATGTCCATTGAGTCGGTGATGCCATCCAGCCATCTCATCCTCTGTCATCCCCTTCTCCTCCCCTCTTCAGTCTTTCCCAGCATCAGGGTCTTTTCAAATGAGTCAGTTCTTCGCATAAGGTGGCCAAAGTATTGGAGTTTTAGCTTCAACATCAGTCCTATAACAAGGTTTATTTTGCTTGTTTTGTTTAGCATATTTGGGGGGCAACCTCCACCATCTCAAGAGTTGCTGCCTTGGTCCCACAGGGCAGGGGCTGAAGGACTGTGTTTGATTAACATACGGAAACAAAATCCACCCTGTGTTTTGGAGCTGAAATGCCAGTTGGTCTTTGTTTTACAAATACATCTGTAGTTTTATCTTTATTTCTGATGTAGATGAGACACCATGCCTTTTTTTTAAAGATTTTGAATGTAAGAGAAAAACTTCCTAGTGAAAAATCTGTTTACAGTGGTAATGTGCTTGCCTGAACATTTTGGGAAATATTTGCTTATTTTTCACAACAAATATTTGGCAGAGCAACTGTGTTTTAAATAGTAGCTACAACCCTGTAGTGGAGATATGATTACCCAAGGAGTGGTAAACATTTCAAGCCCATTCAGTGTAGCATTGTGTTCCTAGTCTATGCTTGCATGCATGGTAATTCACTTCAGTCATGTTGGACTCTTTGCGACCCTATGGACTATAGCCCACCAGGCTCCTCTGTCCATGGGATTCTCCAGGCAAGAACACTGGATTGGGTTGCCATGCCCTCCTCCAGGGACTCATCCTGATCCAGGGATTGAACCCATGTCTCTTTTGTCTCCTGCATTGGCAGGCGGGTTCTTTACCACTAGTGCCACCTGGAAAGCCCAATTTATGCTCAGCACCCTATATGTGCTGGAAGATAGCAAAGAAGTATAAGAAGCAGCTTCAGCTTTCTGCAATGTTATTAAAGAGAAAAGACAGAAATAAGGGACTATGCAAGAGAGCATATAAGGACGTTGCAACATGTGACCTGCCAAGGACATGTTCTTCTTTTAAGCACTAAAGGAAAAAAAAAGTTATAATGTAGCTCTGCTAAGAAAAATGACTTAGCCTTATCTTCATTAGAGATAGTATGGTACAGTGGGGGGTGAGGGGTGCGGGGAAGAAAGACTTTTAAGGTCAGAGTACCAATCCAGGTAATTAGTGGGGGGGGGGGGGGCGGGGAGGGCAAGGACAATTATCTCAGCCAGAGGGTTCTTACACAGACCTGGATTTGAATCCTGACTCTTCCACTGTTTCATTTTGTGATCTTGGACAAGTTTAGATTATAATTGCAAATGAGGATAATGATAAAGTATAACTGATTTATTTCAAAGTCTCAATGGCATAGGGCATACACATGAAATGGATTTATGCTAACCCAACCACTGCTTTTAACATTACTTTGGGAAAGTTTCTCTTCCTCATTGAAAAGCTTGTAATTTCTTATCCCTTTAATAAGCCAGGGAAAATGTCCAGTCCCTGTGTTAAATATTACAGAGATCAACCAAAATCACTCCACTGTTTGGTCCAGAAAAGACTTGTTTTGGAAGATAACACCATCAACCCATTCTGAAAGACAGAGTAAACAAAGCAGCTTACTGATCAAAACTAGCTACTTGCTCAATAAGGTTCATTCCAAGATGGGAGCCTTTATTTGCCTTTAGCCAAAGCTGATACGTCACAAACAGCCTGCCCTTACCCAGTGACCCCTACTCCTGCCTTGCAGCACCTGCCCCAGTGTTACCAGCCCAGATGCTTAGGCCTTTTCCCAACTGCCCTGCTTTGAGCACCCCTTTGAGACTTCGTCAAGGTGGTATTCTCCCTTGGGCTTCCCTGGTGGCTCAGACGGTAAAGAATCTGCCTGCAATGTGGGAGACCCAGGTTCAATCCCTGGCTTGGGAAGATTCCCCTGGAGCAACTCAGTCCAGTACTCTTGTCTGTTCTTTTATTGCAGTACATTTAATAAACTTCTCTTGGCTTGATCAATAGGTTTTCTGGTGGCTTTTAAAGAAATTAATGGCCAGCACATCCCTTCAGAATAACTTCAGCAGCTCTCATAATATTCTGGCCATTCTGGAATTAAAACACAAGCCTATCTGATCTAGTTTATAAAGTCCAATTTATATCGTCTTCAAAGCACTCACCCAACATTCCCTCACCCAGCTGCGTGGCTTAAGGAACCTGGGAGTGAGAAGTGGGTTGGCCTTCCTTCCTTCAGATGATCTATTTGCAAAGCTGAGATAGAGACACAGATACAGAGAACAAACTTGTGGACACCAAGGGGGAAAGGGTTGAGGATGGAGAGGAATTGGGAGATTAAGACTGACACGTATACACTATGGATACTATGCATAAAATAGATAACTGATGAGAACCTACCCCTAGCACAGGGAACTCTACTTAATGTCCTTCCGTTTAAATAGGAGTGAGGCAAGACGGGGAGGGGACATGGCTTGAGATGACCCTTCTGCCTTGGAAGGACTAACACCGCTGGGAGGAGGAAGGTAACTAACTGGTCACTAGCTGGTCGCATGGAGAGGTTTTTCTCATATTGCTGCTCTGGCTGGTCCCACGTGTCCCTATGTCCACTAACATGGCGGCCCCCATGCAGATGGTGCTCGTGGCTTTCTCTGGGCACAGTCTGTATCATGCTGGCCCCTCCGTCACTGATGTCCTTCTCCAAGAAGACAATCTTCTCCATCATACCTGCCTCCCAAAATCTTTCTTGGTGCACTGTCCCCTCTCATAAACTTTCTGTTTCTTCATGTGGAGCCAAAGAACTACCACGAAAATGAGAATGAAACAGAATGTTGTAGTGAAAGTTAAACACACTTTTAAAATATGTGGCCTGCAGACAATGACTAAGTCTTCTTTCTTTCCTATCATATGTGATGTATTGTGAAGGGTGATGCTACCCAAAGCGTCTGTCTACGATGTTGGAGACCCGGGTTCGATCCCTGGGTTGGGAAGATCCCTTGGAGAAGAAATGGCAATCCACTCCAGTACTATTGCCTGGAAAATCCCATGGACAGAGGAGCCTGGTAGGCTACAGTCCATGGGGTCGCAAAGAGTCGGACATGACTGAGTGACTTCACGTTTCACCTTTGTAACTAAGAATGAAATATGAGAATATTATATAAATTTACCATTTTCAAGTATATAAGAAAAGGTTCACAAGCATTTAGACTTCAAAACCAAAAACTAACCTACCTTGATTTTCTCAAAGTGCAAACTAATGCAAATTTACCATCAAGTATTTAAAAATTCTTGTCCAGACCAATAAGGAAGAAAATTCTGATGCCAGAGTGACTCTATTTTGACTTTTTGTTGCTGTTTCCTTTTAATAAATAATCTTTAATTCCATGTCTTAAAAATCAATACTTTGTTCTTGATGTGGTTAGACTCTGTTCAAGGTGTGAAATCAGTATGTGCCAACACAAAAGGAGGATTGCTCTCTTAATAACATTTTTCCCAACATGTCTTAAAAACTATTGGTATTTGGGGAAGAGCCAAAAGAGCAGAGTGAAAAATATTTATAGCATATGAGTGTAATAAAAAATGTAATCATGGACAAACAATACATTATACTGGTAGGACATAGTTTACATTAGATCACAGGAATGAATATCAAAAATACAGGCGATATTTTTGAAAAAACAACCAGCAGTGAAAAATTTATTTATAATGCAAACCAGACACTCCAAAATAATTTGTGGTTTACTTAATTCTTACCGTTCATCCTATATTCTTTTGAATAAGCTGAAGGAAGGCACCCGAGTAACTACCTCAGCTGTTTTTGATTTTGATTCTGAATTTTCAGTGAGATGAAAACTCTGGTCTCTACAACAAAAAGAGATGGCATCTCATTTTCAGAAATTAAGATTTTTTTCCCTCATTATAGATATATATTAAAAAGAAATGCATTACAATAAATTACTATATTTCCAAATTGTCTCATTATTTCTGGGCAAATAATAATTATGTATAAATTCTGAATAAAAGAATATCACGTTGCATCTTATGCATTCTGCAATGTGCACTCATAGAAAATCATTACAGTAACAAAACCAGCTGTATGTAATAGAAAGCAAATGATTTACAATGTTACTATGAGAAACTACTTTATTTCATATTATCATAAAAAGAGCAGAACTGAATATTTGCATGACAAATAGAAGAATCCAGGAAATTCCAAATGCAACTCAGTTTTTTTTTAAAGGTATTAATGCTGGGAGGTGATTTGAAAGCTTTCTACTGTAGAGAATATTAGCAATTATAATTTGTAGTCATTATTATTTTAACAATTGAAAGAAAAAATCTACAAACATTAATAGAATATAGAAATAAATACTTGGAATAATATGTGCTTCGATCATACAACATTGACATGACAAGAGCATATATTTAGTGATTTTGAACACTTTATTTCATTTAAACTGAGAGGTAAAATGACTTTTGTTCCTAAATGAAGCTTGACCCTGAAATTTGAACCACACCAAAAGTCTTTAAAGTCTGTATTTTAATGTTTTATATGTCTGTAGCTGCCTACAACAACCTAGTCCAAGAGGACTGGCTCTGCCTATATCCTAATAAAGTGGAAATCCTATACAGACTGTGGGGCCCACCAGCCTCTCTCCTTCCACCAAGCCACAGCCACAGGGATAGAGTCAGAGCTACTCTGATATGCCCTGTCTCAAGAAAAGTTGACTTGGGCCTATGAGACGCTTAACATCACCAAACTAGAGAAAGAGTGAGGATACAGATAATTCATGTGGCTCAGATGGTAAAGAATCTGCCTGCAACGCACGAGACCAGGGTTTGATCCCTGGGTCAGGAAGATCCCCTGGAGAAGGAAATAGCCACCCACTCTAGTATTCTTGCCTAGAGAATTCCATGGACAGAAGAACCTGGCAGGCTAAGAGTCCCAAAGAGTTGGACACGACTGAGTCACACACACACACACCCACACACAGATATTCATCCCTGAAGTCCAAGCTCCAAGTCCCCTATTCAGTTCAGTTCAGTCACTCAGTCGTGTCTGACTTTTTGCGACCCCATGAATCGCAGCACACCAGGCCTCCCTGTCCATCACCAACTCCCGGAGTTCACTCAGACTCACGTCTATCAAGTCAGTGATGCCATCCAGCCATCTCATCCTCTGTCGTCCCCTTTTCCTCCTGCCCCCAATCCCTCCCAGCATCAGAGTTTTTACCAATGAGTCAACTCTTTGCATGAGGTGGCCAAAGTACTGGAGCTTCAGCCTTAGCATCATTCCTTCCAAAGAAATCCCAGGGCTCGTCTCCTTTAGAATGGATTGGTTGGATCTCCTTGCAGTCCTAGGGACTCTCAAGAGTGTTCTCCAACACCACAGTTCAAAAGTATCAATTCTTTGGTGCTCACCTTTCTTCACAGTCCAACTCTCACATTCATACATGACCACTGGAAAAACCATAGCCTTGACTAGACGAACCTTTGTTGGCAAAGGAATGTCTCTGCTTTTGAATATGCTATCTAGGTTGGTCATAACTTTCCTTCCAAGGAGTAAGTGTCTTTTAATTTCATGGCTGCAATCACCATCTGCAGTAAATTTTGGAGCCCCCAAAAATAAAGTCTGACACTGTTTCCACTGTTTCCCCATCTATTTCCCATGAAGTGATGAGACCAGATGCCATGATCTTAGTTTTCTGAATGTTGAGCTTAAAGCCAACTTTTTCAGGCTCCGCTTTCACTTTCATCAAGAGGCTTTTTAGTTCCTCTTCACTTTCTGCCATAAGGGTGGTGCCATCTGCATATCTGAGGTTATTGATATTTCTCCTGGCAATCTTGATCCCAGCTTGTGCTTCTTCCAGCCCAGCATTTCTCATGATGTACTCTGCATAGAAGTTAAATAAGCAGGGTGACAATATATAGCCTTGATGTACTCCTTTTCCTATTTGGAATCAGTCTGTTGTTCCATGTCCAGTTCTAACTATTGCTTCCCGACCTGCATGTAGGTTTCTCAAGAGGCAGGCTATTAGAGCTACCAAATAAGAGTTCTCTTACTAATCATGCGTTTCAGAGACACACCTAGTATAAGGCTATTTAACAACTTTTGTGGTGGGAGCCGTGGGTGGATATAAAACATATTTTAAATATAAATGAAAAATATACTAAATGAGTCCTGGAAATTAGACTTGGTTTATATTTTCATTACTAATCATTGTATGGCACAATGACATTAACCTGTAATACACCCTTACAACAGAGTAAGCCATTGTTCTGAACCTTGGTCTTCCTTTAAGATGTCTTTGCTTCCTAAATTTGAACATTGAATTTTATCTAATGAAGGAAAGCTATAAGTGATTAACTGTATCAAATATTGCTAATTAGCCTAAGATGAGCACTGAAAATTGACCCTGGCAACATGTACGTGTGGAGTGGGAGAGACAAAAATCTGATTGGAGCGCAGTTCAAGAGAAGATAGGAGAAAGAGAGGGCAAGCTGTGACAAGGCTTTCAGGAAGTTTTTCTCCAAAAAGAAATAGAAAAGTGGGGTAGTAGCTGGAGGGGACACAAGGTCAAATGAGCCATTGTTGTTGTTTCATTTTTTTGTTGTTTTTTCAAATGTTTTTTATTGTGGTAAAAGTCACATAATATAAAACATACTCTTTTAACAATAGTCACTGTATAGTTCAGTGGCGTAAGTACATTCACATTGTTTTGCCACTGTCATCATCCATCTCCTGAATTTTTCACTTTCCTAAACTGAAATTCTGTCCTGTCCCCAATCCCCCTCACACCCCAACCCCTGGTGTATACCAATATACTTTCTGAGCCATTGTGTTTTTAATATGAGCGGTATTAGAGAATATGTATTGTGCCAAGACTTCAATCCAGTAGAGAAGAAAACAGCTGAGGATGCAAGAGGGAGAAAGAATAATGGAAGATGCAAAACCTTGAGAAGACAAGGGGTGAGATGCAACCCCTTCAATCTCTGGGTTGGGACGATCCCTTGGAGGAGGAAATGGCAACCCACGCCAGAGAATCCCATGGACAGAGGAACCCAGCAGGCTACGGTCCATAGCGTCCCAAAGAGTCGGATACAACTGAGCAACCGAGCACACCATCATTGTCAGTTCCTGGTCTTTGGTCCATGTGCTCCAAACCTTTCCAATCATAACTTGGATGATCATTTAGGTCTACCAGTGGTTTCTTAGTCATTTTCTCACCTCTCTAGAGAAGATGAAATTCTCAAGAGATTTTCTGGTGCCTCTCTGATAATAAGAGGCTCAGGGGGTTACCTCGGATCTTCTCTGTCTAGAGTCCCCCTGACCTGACGTTCTCCTGCTGCGCTGCTGCTCCAAGGCAGCATGGTACAAGGGATTGGGGAGCTCTAGTACTTGGCTTATTTTCAAGAAACTTCCTGGAAAACAGGATACAAGTGATAACTACTTTTGGTCTGGAAGTTTTATGAACAATATGCCCAATACTCATGCTCAACAAGGGAGAGAAGAGAAATGTCACAGAGACATTAAAAAATATCCAACAAGCTTGACCCTCTGTGAAAGTATTCTTATTTTTTTCTCCTTCTCCTTGACCAGTAAAATCTTTGTCCAGTCTATTCAGCAATTGCGTTCTTCCAACATTTTTTATTTACTGCATAAACCATGGCTTTTGTTACCTCTTCCCTTACTGGTAACTTTGACGTGGCAAAGTTGATGCTGGACATTGGCATTGTAAGCCTGGCTCTTCTAGCTACTGCCTCAAACTAGGAGGAAAGTCTCAAGGGGACTCTGTATAACTAAGAATGAGAAGCATGGAAGATGTTATCAATGTATGATCAACCCTACAGACACAAGGGTCTGTTAAGGTGTGTTTTTCCAAGAGCGTATGGGGGTTTTCATTCCACAATACGTTTATATTTAGTCTGTTCAAACAGTATATTATGTCAATATATTTGACCCATCACATACATTTATCTATGTAGCTAAGTTATTATTTATTCATTACTTTATAAATTAAATTGAGATGAACTTAATTTGAATGATGGTAAGGTAGAATTTTCTTGCTTTTCAATCTGTCCAACTCATCTAACTATTGATGCTAAAATGCTAGTAGGTACACAGTATAAAATTTCATATTTATAAAATTCTTTACAGTTTCAGTTCAGTTCAGTCACTCAGTCATGCCCGACTCTTTGCGGCCCCATGAATTGCAGCACACCAGGCCTCCCTGTCCATCACCAACTCCCGGAGTTCACCCAAACTCACGTCCATCAAGTCTGTGATGCCATCCAGCCATCTCATCCTCTGTTGTTCCCTTCTCCTCCTGCCCCCAGTACCTCCCAGCATCAGAGTCTTTTCCAATGAGTTATCTCTTGGCATGAGGTAGCCAAAGTACTGGAGTTTCAGCTTTAGCATCATTCCTTCCAAAGAACACCCAGGACTGATCTCCTTTAGAATGGACTGGTTGGATCTCCTTGCAGTCCAAGGGACTCTCAACAGTGTTCTCCAACACCACAGTTCAAAAGCATCAGTTCTTTGGTGCTCACCTTTCTTCACAGTCCAACTCTCACATCCATACATGACCACAGGAAAAACCATAGCCTTGACTAGACGGACCTTTGTTGGCAAAGTAATGTCTCTGCTTTTCAATATGCTGTCTAGGTTGGTAATAACTTTCCTTCCAAGGAGTGTCTTTTAATTTCATGGCTGCAGTCACCATCTGCAGTGATTTACAGCATGCTTTCCCCATATACTATTGCAGTTTACTCTCTGGCAAAAGTCTAATAAACAGAATTAGTAGATTAAAGTGATATATGAAACTTGGTCTTCTGAATGAAAACCTAACAATTGCCCATCATTGGGTTATGAAAGCAGAAATGATGTCAAAAGTGGCTTTTTTCCCCAGTGGATGGGTTCACTGATACATGTCAATCCCTCTGCAGTTTATGCATAGCATTTTTTTTTTTTTTTTAATTTGGCTATGCCGAAAGGGCTGTGGAGATCTTAGTTCCTGGACCAGAGATCAAACCCACATCCCCTGCAGTGGAAGGGCAGAGTCTTAACCACTGGACTGCCAGGGCAATCTCATCTCCTGCAGTTTATGGATGCCAAACACCACAGTAAAGGCTGCTGCTTCAGAGAGTATGTCAGGTGTTGCAAAATAGATTGATACTCTTTTGCTTGCCTCTGCGCTTTCACTAACGCAGTGTTAGGCTCTGGGATTGTGTCAAGGATGCTATGATAATGCTTAAAGCCAATTGAAGTACAAGAGTTGTTCTAAGGATATGAAGAATTTGGTTTCCAAGTGTTCTGTCTCATCCTGATGTGAGCAGTGCCTGAGAGGACAGTCTCCCTTACAAACTTCCTTCTTCTTTGTGATGGGATATGAAAAAACAATGGTGATTCATATTTATGTTGGTTGTAGCTTTATCTCTTTCAAATTAAATGAGTATGTGATGTTAAAGAATTTAGCATAAGGTAAGCAGGGAGGCCTGGCGTGCTGCAATTCATGGGGTCGCAAAGAGTCAGACATGATTGAGCAACTGAACTGAACTGAACTGAAGCAATCAGCAAATCAGATCAGATCAGATCAGATCAGTCGCTCAGTCGTGTCCGACTCTTTGCGACCCCATGAACCGCAGCACGCCAGGCCTCCCTGTCCATCACCAGCTCCCGGAGGTCACTCAGACTCACATCCATCGAGTCAGTGATGCCATCCAGCCATCTCATCCTCTGTCGTCCCCTTCTCCTCCTGCCCTCAATCCCTCCCAGCATCAGAGTCTTCTCCAATGTGTCAACTCTTCGCATGAGGTGGCCAAAGTACTGGAGTTTCAGCTTTAGCATCATTCCTTCCAAAGAAATCCCAGGGCTGATCTCCTTCAGAATGGACTGGTTGGATCTCCTTGCAGTCCAAGGGACTCTCAAGAGTCTTCTCCAACACCACAGTTCAAAAGCATCAATTCTTGGGCGTTCAGCCTTCCTCACAGTCCAGCTCTCACATCCATACATGACCACAGGAAAGACCATAGCCTTGACTAGGCGAACCTTTGTTGGTAAAGTAATGTCTCTGCTTTTGAATATGCTATCTAGGTTGCTCATAACTTTCCTTCCAAGGAGTAAGCGTCTTTTAATTTCATGGCTGCAGTCACCATCTGCAGTGATTTTGGAGCCCAGAAAAACAAAGTCTGACACTGTTTCCACTGTTTCCCCATCTATTTCCCATGCAGTGATGGGACCAGATGCCATGATCTTCGTTTTCTGAATGTTGAGCTTTAAGCCAACCCTTTCACTCTCCACTTTCACTTTCATCAAGAGGCTTTTTAGCCTCTCTTCACTTTCTGCCATAAGAGTGGTGTCATCTGCATATCTGAGGTTATTGATATTTCTCCCGGCAATCTTGATTCCAACTTGTGTTTCTTCCGGTCCAGCATTTCTCATGATGTACTCTGCATATAAGTTAAATAAACATGGTGACCATATGCAGCCTTGACGTACTCCTTTTCCTATTTGGAACCAGTCTGTTGTTCCATGACCAGTTCTAACTGTTGCTTCCTGACCTGCATACAGATTTCTCAACAGGCAGGTCAGGTGGTCTGGTATTCCCATCTCTTTAAGAATTTTCCATAGTTTATTGTGATCCACACAGTCAAAGGCTTTGGCATAGTCAATAAAGCAGAAATAGATGTTTTTCTGGAACTCTCTTGCTTTTTCCATGATCCAGCGGATGTTGGCAATTTGATCTCTGGTTCCTCTGCCTTTTCTAAAACCAGCTTGAACATCAGGAAGTTCACGGTTCACATATTGCTGAAGCCTGGCTTGGAGAATTTTGAGCATTACTTTACTAGCGTGTGAGATGAGTGCAATTGTTCGGTAGTTTGAGCACTCCTTGGCATTGCCTTTCTTTGGAATTGGGATGAAAACTGACCTTTTCCAGTCCTGTGGCCACTGCTGAGTTTTCCAAATTTGCTGGCATATTGACGGCAGCACTTTCACAGCATCATCTTTCAGGACTTGGAATAGTTCCACTGGAATTCCATCACCTCCACTAGCTTTGTTCGTAGTGATGCTTTCTAAGGCCCATTTGACTTCACATTCCAGAATGTCTGGCTCTAGGTCAGTGATCACATCATCATGATTGTCTAGGTCTTGAAGCTCTTTTTTGTACAGTTCTTCTGTGTATTCTTGCCACCTCTTCTTAATATCTTCTGCTTCTGTTAGGTCCACACCATCTCTGTCCTTTATCGTGCCCATCTTTGCATGAAATGTTCCTTTGGTATCTCTGATTTTCTTGAAGAGATCCCTAGTCTTTCCCATTCTGTTGTTTTCCTCTATTTCTTTGCATTGATCACTGAAGAAGGCTTTCTTATCTCTTCTTGCTATTCTTTGGAACTCTGCATTTAGATGTTTATATCTTTCCTTTTCTCCTTTGCTTTTCGCTTCTCTTCTTTTCACAGCTATTTGTAAGGCCTCCCCAGACAGCCATTTTGCTTTTTTGCATTTCTTTTCCATGGGGATGGTCTTGATCCCTGTCTCCTGTACAATGTCACGAACCTCAGTCCATAGTTCATCAGGCACTCTATCTATCAGATCGAGGCCCTTAAATCTATTTCTCACTTCCACTGTATAATCATAAGGGATTTGATTTAGGTCATACCTGAATGGTCTAGTAGTTTTCCCTACTTTCTTCAATTTCAGTCTGAATTTGGCAATAAGGAGTTCATGGTCCGAGCCACAGTCAGCTCCTGGTCTTGTTTTTGCTGATTGTATAGAGCTTCTCCATCTTTGGCTGCAAAGAATATAATCGATCTGATTTCGTTGTTGACCATCTGGTGATGTCCATGTATAGAGTCTTCTCTTGTGTTGTTGGAAGAGGGTATTTGCTATGACCAGTGCATTTTCTTGGCAAAACTCCATTAGTCTTTGCCCTGCTTCATTCCGTATTCCAAGGCCAAATTTGCCTGTTACTCCAGGTGTTTCTTGACTTCCTACTTTTGCATTCCAGTCCCCTATAATGAAAAGGACATCTTTTTTGGGTGTTAGTTCTAAAAGGTCTTGTAGGTCTTCATAGAACCTTTCAACTTCAGCTTCTTTGGCGTTACTGGTTGGGGCATAGACTTGGATTACTGTGACATTGAATGGTTTGCCTTGGATACGAACAGAGATCATTCTGTCATTTTTGAGATTGCATCCAAGTACTGCATTTCGGACTCTTTTGTTGACCATGATGGCTACTCCATTTCTTCTGAGGGATTCCTGCCCACAGTAGTAGATATAATGGTCATCTGAGTTAAATTCACCCATTCCAGTCCATTTTAGTTCGCTAATTCCTAGAATGTCGACATTCACTCTTGCCATCTCTTGTTTGACCACTTCCAATTTGCCTTGATTCATGGACCTGACATTCCAGGTTCCTATGCAATATTGCTCTTTACAGCATCGGACTTTGTTTTTATCACCAGACCTATCCACAGCTGGGTATTCTTTTTGTTTTGGCTCCAAAACAAAAATACCTATCCACAGCTGGGTATTCTTTTGTTTTGATTGGATGGAGCCAATCAGCAAATAGTGGCTATTATTATTATTAATATAGAGATACAAGAGTGCTCAGTCACACAGTCATGTCCAACTCTTTGCCATGCTAGGAACTTCAGCCCACCAGGTTTCTCTGTCCATGGGGTTCTCTAGGCAAGAATATTAGAAATTGAAAGTGTTAGTCATATAGTCATGTCTGACTCTTTTGTGACTCCATGGACTGTAGCCTGCCAGGCTCCTCTGACCATGGAATTCTCCAGGCAAGAATACTGGAGTGGGTTGCTATTTCCTTTTCCAGGGGATCTTCCTGACCCATGGGTTGAACCTGCATCTCCTACATTACAGGCAGAGTCTTTACTGAGGGGCCACTGGGGAGGCCCTAATATAGAGATAACATGCTTAAAATTAGAGTGCTATGTGGAAGTTTGAAAACACTGATCAGTCACTGAAGTTTATCTTACTCGGTGTACCAAAGGATGTGATGCTTCTGTTTTTAAATTTATCACAATTCTAAGTAAAAATCTAATATATTAAAATACTATCTGGTATATAATTTATTAAGTTCCTAATTCAGCTGCTTGTAGAGAAAGAAGTTACATAATTTAGAGAGTCTTCATTATTTTTCTGGAACTCAAAATCTAATTAAGTTGTTAAAATGATACTTTTAAAAGTTAATGTTCAATATTAAATGAAGGTCTGAATATTCAGGAGTTATTTTATTTTTATTTGGAAAAAGTGTCTGATAACATCGGGTTTGGCTTGAAACTAAAGTAACTCAGAGTCTCCACAGGTTGACTCTCACCCACTGAGCTGGTGAGGTACCCACTGCAGCTGTGTGTGTGTGTGTGTGTGTGTGTGTGTGTGTGTGCTAAGTCGCTTCAGTGGTGTCCGACTCTTTGAGACCCTATGGACTGTAGCCCGCCAGGCTCCTCTGTCCATGGGATTCTCCAGGCAAGAATACTGGAGTGGGTTGCCATGCCCTCCTCCAGGGGATCTTCCAACCCAGGGATCGAACCCACATCTCCTGAGACTCCTGAATTGCAGAAGGATTCTTTACCGCTGAGCCAGCTGGTGGGGAGTTGCCACCAGCTGCCGCTCCAGATGCTTAACTCCTTGATGAAGAATAGTCCAGAACAACTGTGCTGCTGACTGTTGCCTTCAGATATGAGGAAAATTGTTTCACAGAGAAGTGGAATTATACCACCAACCCAATAGCAATGAACATCTTTTGAGCACTTCCTGTGTGCCAGTTCCTTCCTGAACTTTACTTGACCCCTCATTTCATCCTCCCAACAATTTCTTTTGCAGATGAGGAAGCCTAAATTTAGAGAGTTTACACAATTTTCCAAAGGTCACACTGGTAGTTAGCTTCCAGGGGACAAAACCTTTCCTGGGATGGGCACTCAATGAAAGCTGAGTGAATGTTTCTATCTGAGTGAGTGCCAGGAACTTTGGAGTAAATCTTGCTTTAGAAAATGTTGCAGCCCTTGATTCCTGAGATGTCTCATGCTCCAGACTTCATGTTTACAAAGCTGGTTTGCCTCATTCCTTTCCTGTGTTCAAATGTATATAAGAAAAGAGAAATAAAAACCCTTGAGATTACAAAGATGATTTAGTCAAAACTTGAGCTTCGAAATTCAAACAATGTACTTCGCAGTTTGGACAGGAGTTGTTTCTTTTTTTAAACTTCCTTAATTTATTTTTAAAATTCATTTTTAATTGGAGGATAACTGCTTTACAATGTTGTGTTGGTTTCTGCCATACATCAACATGAATCAGCCATGGGTATATATATGGCCCCTCCCGCTAGAACCTCCTTCCCACCTCTCACCCCATTCCACCCCTCTGGGTTGTTGTCACAGAGATCTGGATTGAGCTCCTTGCCTCATACAGCAAATTCCTATTGGCTATCTATTTTACATATGGTTATGCATATGTTTTGATGCTATTCTCTCAATGCTGCTGCTGCTGCTAAGTCGCTTCAGTTGTGTCCGACTCTGTGCGACCCCAAAGACGGCAGCCCATGAGGCTCCCCCGTCCCTGGGATTCTCCAGGCAAGGACACTGGAGTGGGTTGCCATTTCCTTCTCCAATGCATGAAAGTGAAAAGTGAAAGGGAAGTCGCTCAGTCGTGTCCGACTCTTAGCGACCCCATGGACTGCAGCCCACCAGGCTCCTCCATCCATGGGATTTTCCAGGCAAGAGTACTGGAGTGGGGTGCCATTGCCTTCTCCGATAAATGTCCTTAATTTTTATTAAGACTTCAGGTTACAAGAGCATAGTTATCGGTACAAACTTCACAATCTAAATACCTTATCCTTCTAGATAAGTCTGATCAACAATCACAGCAAAAGGTTGATGTGAGTCTATTGGGAAGCAGTTCTAGATAATCTGAGATCCAAGTTTGGAAGTAGAAGAAACTTACAAGCTGCTGTTTTACTAAAGAAGAATTTATGTTGCTTAAGGTCATACATACACACCATTGGTTGGCTGAGCCAGGTGGCCCCTCTTCATTCAGTGCCCCTTCCATAATCGCCTCACTTTCTGGAAGCAAATACTGCTTTCAAGTCTACTTTGCCAAACTAACCTTGCCCTGTGTTTAGTCGTGTCTGACTCTTTGGGAACCCATGGACTCTCCTCTGTCTATGGGGATTCCCCAGTTAAGAACACTGGAGTGGATTGCTATGACCCTCCTTCAGGAGATCTTGGGGATCCAATCCAGGGATAAAACCCAATTCTCCTGGCTTGCAGGCAGATTCTTTACTGTCCAGGAGAAGGAAATGGCAACCCACTTCAGTATTCTTGCCTGGAGAATCCCATGAACAGAGGAGCCTGATACGCTATAATCCATGGGGTCGCAAAGAGTTGGACACGACTGAGTGACTTCACTCACTCACTCACTCACTCTTTACCATCTGAGCCACCAGGGAAGCCCTGTCAAACTAAGTCTGATGCTTAATTTTGGCTACATAGATCATCAGTGATCATTTCAATGATGAGAAAATGATTATAATACAGGGTCAAGATCGTCTGGGTCAAGATTGTCTGTCCCTGAATCATAGACTGTAAGTGCTTGGAAGGCGACCTAATCCAGACCACATAAAAGATAAGCACCTGGTTCTAAGTCCAAACTGCCTTTATTATCAGACATTCAGATGGACTAAAATACTGTTCAGGCTGATTGAAAACTGCTTAGCAGAAATAGTTTGAAATCTGACCTTGGGACAAGAAGCACTGGGTCTGTGCCTCAAAATGAAATACTTTTCAACTGGTTTTATATCAAACACACAAAATATAACACTACTTTTTACGTCCTCTATTTTGTTTTGTGTGGATTAAATTAGTAGAAAGGGAGAAAGGGCACCCACTAGGTCTTATGCAGGGGGAGAAAATTATCCCACCAAATGCTTTTGCCAGCTGCTCACCAGTTTAATGCTCTCCAAAGGAACATATATGTTAGTTTCAGAAATATTGTAATTCTAATCCTTTATTTCCTTTTTAAAATCCTCCATCTTCGATTTTAACTGGTCATGAAAAAATATCATCAGCTGTTTACAAAATACAAGGATGATAAGTTTATGTTAGTCTGATAAACATTTCTTTCAGCAATAATTAATATGATCCAGTCCTTGTTAACCTCCACATAAATCCAGAAAAGTAACCATGTTCTGGAAGATTTCAGCAAGGCTCATGACAATGAGATAATCACAACTTTAAGACATATACCTTTGTATTTGCAAACTCTTCCCAACTCATGCATCCAACCTGGGTCTCCTATGTTGCAGGCTAATTCTTAACCATTTGAGCCACCAGGGAAACCTGAAGGTGTCAGTCACTCAGATGACTTTGTCGAGGGAACAAAAATTGCATAACATAATAGTATGATACTATGAAAGGGAACTGTACAAAAGAGACCTTCACGACCCAGATAATCATGATGGTGTGATCACTGACCTAGAGCCAGACATCCTGGAATGTGAAGTCAAGTGGGCCTTAGAAAGCATCACTACGAACAAAGCTAGTAGAGGTGATGGAATTCCAGTGGAGCTGTTCCAAATCCTGAAAGATGATGCTGTGAAAGTGCTGCACTCAATATGCCAGCAAATTTGGAAAACTCTGCAGTGGCCACAGGACTGGAAAAGGTCAGTTTTCATTCCAATCCCAAAGAAAGGCAATGCCAAAGAATGTTCAAACTACCACACAATTGCACTCATCTCACACGCTAGTAAAGTAATGCTCAAAATTCTCCAAGCCAGGCTTCAGCAATATGTGAACCGTGAACTTCCTGATGTTCAAGCTGGTTTTAGAAAAGGCAGAGGAACCAGAGATCAAATTGCCAACATCCGCTGGATCATGGAAAAAGCAAGAGAGTTTCAGAAAAACATCTATTTCTGCATTATTGACTATGCCAAAGCCTTTGACCGTGTAGATCACAATAAACTGTGGAAAATTCTGAAAGAGATGGGAATACCAGATCACGTGATCTGCCTCTTGAGAAATCTGTATGCAGGTCAGGAAGCAACAGTTAGAACTGGTCATGGAACAACAGACTGGTTCCAAATAGGAAAAGGAGTATGTCAAGGCTGTATATTGTCACCATGTTTATTTAACTTATATGCGGAGTACATCATGAGAAATGCTGGACTGGAAGAAACACAAGTTGGAATCAAGATTGCTGGGAGAAATATCAATAATCTCAGATATGCAGATGACACCACCCTTATGGCAGAAAGTGAAGAGGAACTAAAAAGCCTCTTGATGAAAGTGAAAGTGGAGAGTGAAAAGGTTGGCTTAAAGCTCAACATTCAGAAAACGAAGATCATGGCATCTGGTCCCATCACTACATGGGAAATAGATGGAGAAACAGTGGAAACAGTGTCAGAATTTATTTTTCTGGGCTCCAAAATCACTGCAGATGGTGACTGCAGCCATGAAATTAAAAGACGCTTACTCCTTGGAAGCAAAGTTATGACCAACCTAGATAGCATATTCAAAAGCAGAGACATTACTTTGCCAACAAAGGCTCGCCTAGTCAAGGCTATGGTCTTTCCTGTGGTCATGTATGGATGTGAGAGCTGGACTGTGAAGAAGGCTGAGCGCTGAAGAATTGATGCTTTTGAACTGTGGTGTTGGAGAAGACTCTTGAGAGTCCCTTGGACTGCAAGGAGATCCAACCAGTCCATTCTGAAGGATATCAGCCCTGGGATTTCTTTGGAAGGAATGATGCTAAAGCTGAAACTCCAGTACTTTGGCCACCTCATGCGAAGAGTTGACTCATTGGAGAAGACTCTGATGCTGGGAAGGATTGAGGGCAGGAGGAGAAGGGTTCGACAGAGGATGAGATGGCTGGATGGCATCACTGACTCGATGGATGTGAGTCTGAGTGACCTCCGGGAGTTGGTGATGGACAGGGAGGCCTGGCGTGCTGCAGTTCATGGGGTCGCAAAGAGTCGGACATGACTGAGCGACTGATCTGATCTGATCTGATGAAGGGGAAATTTTTAAAAAACATCCATATAAAACATTTTTACATACAAATATGTATCCTGGTCCACAAATCCTTACACATTATGAATAGAAGTTATATTTATTTTATAATAAAATTAAAAGTTTAAGGCTTTTCAAAATCCCTTACACCTTTATGTAATTTCTTTCAAATTTTGAGTTGTTAGTGTCAATTTCCTCATGCAGGGTCTATAAACACAAGTTATATTTACTTCCTTTCTGTAATGGTCATTTTCATTTGAAAGAGAGAGATCTTCTTCTGCTGAATTAGAAGATCCTTTATTAATAAATTACATAAAAAAGGGAATCTGTGTTAGTATACCAAGCAAATTCAATTAGACAATGATAATGCAATTTGCTTCCTTGTGTTCTGGATGGACTACTTAGAATTATTAAATGATAGAGAATGCTTTAAGTGGTTCCTGTTAAAGACTCTTACTTTACAAATGAATAAACAGAGGTCCAAAGAAGGAAAATGACTTCCCTAAAGATATGAAACTTGTAATAGGCAGCCCTGGGATTAAGACCCAGGCTGTTGACTAGAGCACTTTCAGCTACATACCACACTGCTTCTCCTGCATCACAAGCTGTGCCCTACACCACAAACTGTGTCCTACTCTGCCCAATCCCAGAGATAAATTAATCAGTGATGAAAACAAGACAATCACCAAAAACTCCAATACTAGTTTATAACAATTATAATTTCAAATCAGTCTTGCAAGATACTTTTCAACTGATTATGTGGAGATTATCTACGTACGAATCTCTAACATAATTCCAAGTTTTGCCGTATTGTGTGTGTGTACAAGGGCTTCCCAAGTGGCACTCAGTTCAGTTCAGTCGCTCAATCATGTTCGACTCTTTGCAATCCCATGAACTGCAGCACGCCAGGGCCCCCTGCCCATCACCAACTCCCAGAGTTCACCCAAACTCATGTCCATTAAGTCTGTGATGCCATCCAGCCATCTCATCCTCTGTCGTCCCCTTCTCCTCCTGCCCCCCAATCCCTCCCAGCATCAGAGTCTTCTCCAATGAGTCAACTCTTCCCATGAGGTGGCCAAAATACTGGAGTTTCAGCTTTAGCATCATTCCTTCCAAAGAAATCCCAGGGCTGATCTCCTTCAGAATGGACTGGTTGGATCTCCTTGCAGTCCAAGGGACTCTCAAGAGTCTTCTCCAACACCACAGTTCAAAAGCATCAATTCTTCAGCACTCAGCTTTCTTCACAGTCCAACTCTTACATCCATACGTGACCACTGGAAAAACTATAGCCTTGACTAGATGGACCTTTGTCGGCAAAGTAATGTCTGGCACTAGTAAAGAACCCGCTCGCCAATACAGGAGACATGAGAGAAGTGGGTTCAAACCCTGGGTCAGGAAGATCCCTTGGAGAAGGGCATGGCAACCCACTCTAGTGTTCTTGCCTGGAGAATCCCATGGACAGAGGAACCTGGCAGGCTACAGTCCATAGGGTCACAAAGAGTGGGATACAACTGAAGTGACTTAGCATGCACTCATATGTGTATAAGTTTTATATATATTTGCAGCATGTGTGTGTGTGCATATATCTGAAGACTATAATGATACATTAGGAAAGCTTCTTGTGGCCCTGTGTCTCTGAACCTCCATATGAAAAACAATATCTGTTACATAATGTATATGTTATGCAATGTGTATGTGGGCTATTTAAAAACTAAGACCACTATTATTGTCCTACAATAGATATTTAAGTCTCAATTTTAAAGATGTTGATGCCCAAAGAAGGGGTAGGGATCTTTTACGATGAAGTTTAGCGTAAGTCTCCTTGTGGGATTTTATTAAAGTGCAGCATTAGTAAATATTTTCATCTGTGAAATTCTCCACTATTGGAGAGTATTATTTGTACCTCCTGAACAAATAGTTCTTATTCATTGCAGCAGTATTGTTAAGTTAGAAATTTCAGTGTTTTCCTCTTTTATGGTATGTTATTTTCACAAACCCTTAATTTTGGAATTTTACCAAACATTTCAGGACATATCATCAGTCATAGGATAACTTTAAAAAGTGACTCTCGTCCATTCGTAAGGTATGTTGTCCTTACAACATATGCAATCCTTTTTCCCTGTCTAAACTTTGGTTCATGTATATTTTTCAATTAGTAAAAAGAACCTTTAAACTGTAAGACAATAAACATTTTTGTAGAACCACTTTCATCTCAGATCTTGCATAATTACCATTATATTTCACAATGAGCCAATCATATATTTGACCCGACTGACATGTTTTTACTCTTAATACAAACAATCAAAAAAGGAAAAAATCTTTCTTATGGGAAACCACTTTTACAAATGCAATTAAAGACTCTTTCTAGTTCATTTTGATTTGCTTGTTTATTTGCTTCCTCTGGGGCAAAAATAAACTATTTTCTTATTATGGCTCAGAACATTAAGTCATAATTTGTGAACCTGCCAGACAGTAAAACTGAACAATTTTGGCTCTGGCCAAGTTTTGGGAAAACTCAAAAGAAACTTAGGTGCAACAGGAAGAGATGTTAGTAATTCCAGTTGTTCAGCTGTTGCCTTCAGAGTATTCCCTGAATTGTGTTAGAGTGTGTTACTGCATTGCTGTGAACCGTAACTGCCAACTTCAGATCAGATCAGTCGCTCAGTCGTGTCCGACTCTTTGCGACCCCATGAACTGCAGCACGCCAGGCCTCCCTGTCCATCACCAGCTCCCGGAGGTCACCCAGACTCACACCCATCAAGTCAGTGATGCCATCCAGCCATCTCATCCTCTGCCGTCCCCTTCTCCTCCTGCCCTCAATCCTTCCCAGCATCAGAGTCTTCTCCAATGAGTCCTCTTCGCACGAGGTGGCCAAAATACTGGAGTTTCAGCTTTAGCATCATTCCTTCTAAAGAAATTTCAGGATGGATCTCCTTCAGAATGGACCGGTTGGATCTTCTTGCAGTCCAAGGGACTCTCAATAGTCTTCTCCAACACCACAGTTAAGTGGTCATGTACGGATGTGAGAGCTGGACTGTGAAGGAGGCTGAGCGCCGAAGAATTGATGCTTTTGAACTTCCACCCTAGAGACGGCTATATTTCAGATGAATGAAATGATATTTGTAAACAAGTTTGTAATCATTCATAAAGCTTACCAAACAATTTAAGGTCTTCAGAAACACACATTCACTATTATAATCAGTTGCCAATTGCTTACTTAATGATAGTTTTTAATAGAGAGGAAGACTTTTAAAAATGCAATTTATAACAATTCTAAATTTAAATTTATTTTTATGATGTTTGTTTTGCTTTTGTAAGTTTCAGGTGTCAACTGATTTCTCCCTGGACAACCTGGTTGAAATTCCACCCTTGATTTCTCCAATGCACTCTTTAAAAATTCCTCAGAATATTTTTCTTTAAGGCTTACAACTGCCCACTCTGGAATCCAGATGCAATATTTACAGTATGATGATTTTGTTCTGCTTTCCATACATGGCTTTTTCATAGACTGTCTCTCAGAGATGAAAAATTCTGCCTCTTTTTAGATTTTAACTTTAGCAGAATGACCTGACACCACGTCTTTTCATCCTAGATGATTCAAGATGATTCAAGATTTATCTGTAGTTTGGGTCCCTGAATATCTTGGTGGTAAATTAATCTAGGGCTGCTCTGGTGGCTTAGTGGTAAAGAATTCGCCTGCCAGTGCAGGAGACAGGGGTTTGATCCCTAGGTCAGGAAGATCCCCTTGAGAAGGAAATGGCAACCCAATCAATTATTCTTGCCTGGAAAATCCCACAGGCAGAGGCTGGCAGCCCACAGGTCATAAGTTTGCAAAGAGTCAGACAAAACTTAGCGACTAAACACCAACAAATTAATCTCTCTTTTTAGATTGCCTACCTCATGGAGAACTCACAACAGTCACTGCACATAAGCAGTACCAAAAAAACCATGGTTTCTGATAAATGAAATTGATAGATGTCAGCAAGTGTCAGTGGGTCCCTGAAAGAATGTGCTAGAACATGAATAGGTTTTGAGATTTGTGGTGCTATTCTTTAGGCTTAGGGCTTCCCTTGTAACTCAGCTGGTAAAGAATCCACCTGCAATGTGGTTCAATCCCTGGGTTGGGAAGATCCCCTGAAGAAGGGAAAGGCTACCCACTCTAGTATTCTGACCTGGAGAATTCCATGGACTGTAAAGTCCATGGGGTCACAAACAGTCGGAGATGACTGACTTTCACTTCACTTTCACTTTCTTTAGGCTCAAGCAAATACCTTCTTTCTGCAAGATTTAAATAATACATAATGTTATCCCCTCTCCTCCCAAGGTTTTTCAACTGTATGGTTGTTTTTCTGACACAAATGTATCGGACTCTCCCAAATCTCCACTCAAAAAATATTTAATGAAAAGATCTTGTTTCTTAAAGAGTTTTAAGTTCTGCAGCTATTATCCATGGGGTCACTGAGGGGAAAAAAACAAAAACAAAACAAAACATGGAGAATACAATGTTCTCAAGTGGGAATGTTTTAAACCTCACCTGAAAATGATAAACATAATACTTTACATTTTTGTAGTCATTTAGAGTTGGAAATATGTATGCACCTCTGCTGCTGCTGCTAAGTCGCTTCAGTCATGTCCGACTCTGTGCGACCCCATAGCCCACCAGGCTCCACCGTCCCTGGGGTTCTCCAGGCAAGAACACTGGAGTGGGTTGCCATTTCCTTCTCCAGTGCATAAAAGTGAAAAGTGAAAGTGAAGTCGCTCAGCCGTGTCCAACTCTAGAGACCCCATGGACTGCAGCCTACCAGGCTCCTCTGTCCATGGGATTTTCCAGGCAAGAGTACTGGAGTGGGGTGCCATTGCCTTATCCGTATGCACCTCTAGCATACTGTTTTACTCTCCAAATTAGTCTTGTAAATGGAGAAAGGCACTGGGTTATTCAACAACTGTCTATTGCCTGCTAAGCACTCTGAAGGGATGATCCACAATACACAGGGCAATCCAAAGAAATTTGACTTTCCTTGGGAAGATAAGACATAAATAGAAGTGAATACAACAAATTATAGCCTGCCAGGCTCCTCTGTCCACAGAATTCTCTAGGCAAGAATACTGGAGTGGGTTAGCCATTCCTTTCTCCAGAGGCTCTTCTTGACTCAGGGACCAAACCCGGGTCTCCTGCATTGCAGGCAGATTCTTTACTGTTTGAGCCACCAGGGAAGAATACAATAAGTATAGTATATAAACATCTCCTGTAATAGAGAAATAGAGAGACAAAGGCAAGCTGAGAATTATGTTCCATACTATGCCAGGAAATGTCCATGAATTATCTCTTAATACCCTCCTAACTCTGTAGTAGCAATCTTCTGGACAATTTATGGACCAGGAAATCCAGGCTCCCAGAATCTAAGTTCTTTGTCTCAGGAAGCTAAGTGCTCATCGTGAGCTCTGGACAGGAATTTCTGGCAATCAGGACATCAAACAAGGCTCCTGACTCATCAGTCATTACCTGCCCTTCTCCCACTAAGTCAGAATGGTTTTAGGAAAAATTCAGTATTAGCACATCTCCATTTTTTTTTTTTTTTTTTTTCCTCTTAAAACTGTACTGGTGTCCATCAGGCCTTGCCCTCAGGGCAGGTAAGGAACTTGTCATCCCTCCTTGGTGAAGGAGGTTGTTTGCTTTTCTTCGCTGACTTCGTTGAATGAGACCAGAATCACCTCTGAGTTTGGCTTCGGAAGTTACAGACTACCAGACTGAGTGCCCAGGAGGTTCTTGGACGTTGAGTCCATAGAGTCTCAGGGACGATGGAGACGTGTTTTGCTTGTAAAACCAAGGTTCAGGCAGGGGAAATGACCTGACCAGGGTCATACAGTCTGATAGTGGCAGACATTTAACTAGAACCAGGTCTCCGGACTCCAGCCCAGTACCTCCCAGGATATAATTAATTAACCCCTGAGTTATTTTGCAATCTTTTATCTGCTTGCCTCTACCGTCATTTGAGTTGGGGATGTCATTCCAATCAACAGCCTTCTCTCTTCAAAAAGAGAAAAGTGGATTGCAGGGGGCTGGGGGGAGTATGTTTTCGGCCTTTGAAGGTGACTGATTCATTTCCCCATCATTCATCCGATGCCCGCTCGGTGCCAGATATTGGGCATCCAGGGTACAGCAAAGACGGCTTCCAAAGATCGAAAATGGGTCTCTCCCAAGACCGGGCAGGCTCCGGGCCTTGGCTGCCTCCTCTCGGATTGGTCTCCCGGAGGCCCGCCACCCCTCCCCCGCCCCCGCCCCACAACTGCCAGCTCCTGCAGGTTCCCACGTCCCCAGCACCCAGCGTAATGCCAAGCCCCAAGCTGGCGCGAACCAGCAGGACGAACACTCAATATACCGGCGCTGAGCTCTCCCGGGCTCCCGCGAGGCACGCCCCCAGTCACCAAGGCAACCGGGGAGGTGCTGACCCTTGACCCCAGGGCCCCGCCCGGCCCCACCCGGCCCCGCCCCGTCGCATTCTCGAGACCAACATGGAGAAGGCGAACCCGGAAGTGCTGTCGCCGCCCGCTCGGTGCTAGGAGCTGCCGGCCCGGCGAGGTCGAGCCGCGCACCCGCCGCCCTGCAGCCCGCAGCCTGCCGCCCCGCGGTCCTCTCGCGCCGAGGCAGCCGGGGTTCCCCTCCCCACGTCTCACTCCACTCCCGGCCCCCACCACACCCCGCCCCGGGCGATCGGCCCCCGCCCCCACACCCGCCCGAGAGGAGGAGCCGAGGCGCGGGGGAGGAGGAGGGAGAGGTTTGCTAGAGGGAGCGAGGCCGCGCGAGCCGGCGGCGGTTCGTATTACCGGGGTCGGTAGGAGGAGCCCGGCTGGGCCCGCGCGGAGTCGCGCAGGGCGAGCGGGAGGCGCGGAGGAGGCGGGAGGGGGGTGGCCCGGTTGCGAGGAGGCCGGCGGGAGGCCAGGGGCTGAGAATTAGGGCGTGGGGGCGCACTCCTTTCCTCCGCCGCCCTCCGCCGGGGCCTTGGCGGCCAGGCCTCCAGTGCCCGGCAGGCCCGGGAGCCGCCCGCCGGTGCCGAGGGCCCGTCCCGGGGCGAGGCGGGGGGGCGGCGGAGCGTGGAGGTGCGGACGCGAGGCCTGGACGGCGCGGCCAGGTGATGCTGGGCCCCTGTGCTTCTCCAGAGGAAAGGGGACCCCTTCCCACCACCGGCACTACAGAACAGCCGTGCCCCCGGGCTGCCCCAGCCAGGCGTTTGGACCTCAGCCCTAGAGGGAGTCGGGCAGCTCTGAGTTTGCCTGCCTCCGTTAAGTGCCCTTAGGATGCAGTGATCAAGGCATCAGGCTCTCCCTGCGGGAGGGGCTCTTTCTGCGCTGGTGAACTCGGTGCAGAGAAAAAGGACAGGATGATGCTCTCCGAGCAAGCCCAAAAGTGGTTTCCGACCCATGTGCAGGTCACCGTGCTCCAAGCCAAAGATCTTAAGCCAAAGGGCAAAAGTGGCGCCAATGACACATACACTATAATTCAGCTGGGAAAGGAAAAGTACTCCACCTCTGTAGCTGAGAAGACCCTTGAGCCAGTCTGGAAGGAAGAGGCCTCTTTTGAGCTACCTGGGCTGCTAATGCAGGGGAATCCAGAGAAATACATCCTTTTCCTCATAGTTATGCACAGGTCCCTGGTGGGTCTGGATAAGTTTTTAGGGCAGGTGGCCATCAATCTCAATGACATCTTTGAGGACAAACAAAGAAGGAAAACAGAGTAAGTTATGTAATTTATTTTGAATTGGGGGGAGCTTAGCTATTATCTGAATGGATTTCTGTTCTTGGAAATTATTTGTCTACTTGGGGCATTGGTTTTTGGACTGAAATATGACCCAGTTTTAAGCACCATATTTGCATAAATCTGAAGTAAAAATAGCCCTTGTGAAGACATTTTTTTTTTTTTTTTTAAGTGGAGTCTTTAATGATCCATTATTCTCGTTTGACGTAAACCTCGTCAATAATTGAATATTTTGCGCAGGATTTTAAGTAAATTAACATTGTTTCACTACTTATAAGAGGACTGGGCCGTAGTGTTGTTGATCAATTTAAATTATTACAATCTTTAAACATTACAATTTTCAGAAAATGGAACATCAGAAAAGTAAATCTGCCAATATGCCGTCTTCTATATATATATATATATATATATATTTTTTTTTTAATTTATCTTGTAGTTGAACTCTGAAGCTGTCAAGTGGTGAATTACCAAATTTAGAACTCAATATTTTATTTCAGCATTGTAAACACAGTTGGCTTTTATTTTAGCTCTGATTTCAGGGTCAGTACATCGTGGTGGAGTCTAAAGCTATTAAAAAAGTTTTAAAAGTATGTACAGACATCCTCATTCTTGAACATGGTTACTTCAAAGTTAGTTCTGCAAAGCCAGTGTGTTTAGACCGTATTAAATGCTATCAGATTGGAAACAGTGATTAAATTCTTGTGATGAAATGACATATTCAGTAAAAACATGGGCTTTTTAATATGACTTCCAAACTTAGGTTAGATATATTCTAATTTAAAAAACCATAATATAAGTTAAAACTAGGATATTATGTCTTAAATTGAAAAATAGTATGTTTTCTGAGATAGTGATACCCCTTTCTTAAACTTATAATTACTCTAGTCTGAAAGAATGTTTAAAGTGGATGGAATTAATGGGAGAAAAATATAGGTTGAATTTATAAGGGGATGTCACATTTCAAAAATAGCTTTGCTGTTATAACTGATACTTATTTACACTTTTAAAAACTTTCTTGAAGATCTTGTTATTTTCTTATATTTTAAAACAACCATGCCATGTTTTTTCTATACCTACCTTCCTGCAGATTTCTCTTGATTGAAATTTTTACTTTCATTGAAAAAATGTTCTTTAATCAGGTCTTTACCTAAGGACCTAAAGGTTTAATATATGTAAGGTAAAAGGGTAGAGAGATAAGTAATACTAGGAATGCCAGAGGAAACTGAAGAGATGAAAATATTTTAGAAGGAGAGAAAATGGTTTAAATAAAGTGTAAAGTTGAATATATATCAGTGATTTTAATAATACTGGTTGATACCTATGAAGTAGCATACAGTTATCTCTGAGGAGTTCTTCATCGAATTTAAACTGAAAAATGGATAATCACTGACTAATTTATTGCAAATTGCCAATTTTGGATGACCTTACTAAATAATATTTAGAAATGTTTTGAATGTAAACTTTTTAAGTTTATTGCATCTTCAAATTTGATACTGCATTTACAGTACTTTTAATGTCAATGAATGATATGCTACAGGCCTTCTCTGAAATATAAATGTTCCAAATGAAAGTAGGCCTGACTGTGAACCCAGGGATCTTGAAGATGGAATACACTTTTAAAGTTTCTTCTTGTTTTACTCCTTATCTTTGGCAGCATCACAGTTACAATAAATTTGGCTGTAAGCAGTACTCTAATATTGTCATCTCCCTACAGAAATTCTCTATTGGCTACTAAAAAGAACGGATTAGGACTTTTGCAGAGGAAAATGCATTTAAATGTTATCAACAGTGCTTGTGATGTTATTGCATTCAAAGTGATTTTCAGGTTATTAAATCCCTAATATTTTCTTTGTGGATAAATGGAGACCACATATTTGATGAGATCTCTTTATTCGTTTTACTAGTTTTTAATATAGTTAATAGTTTCCTTTTGCAGCACAACTATACATATGGCCCAGTAAGAGACAGACTTGAGCCACCGGTGTATTGCAAGAAAGATATTTAATGTTCTACACTGCTGAGCCTTGTCAGCATATTCCCAAGTGCTTTTTAGAAAATGGGTATGGGTGATGAAGGCAACCAGCTGATTTGGAAGTCCCATGAAACTGCTGGGTGTGACACTTTCTACTCTTGACACTCAAGACAAGGATTTACAGCTTGTCTTCCATATGCACAGAAGTGTGGTGGCTAAAAGTATCATTTGATTTATTTTTATACCTTGAAATTAAAAGCTTTTTTTCCTTCTTTCAAGGAGAGGGATAAAGGGCCTGAGCCAGAACACTTTGATGAGTGGGACCTGGAAAGAGAACTTTTCTGTATCTTCCGTTTTGATGGGCGTCTGGGTTGGTTCAGGCACGAGATTTAAGAAAACAATACAGTACTTAAAAATAGAATGGTAAAATTGTTTATGCTATTATGTTGTGTCGATTGATTTTTCTTTTTTTAACAGCACAAGTGAGCGATGTTGATTTTTTCGTTTGTTTTTAATGCTCATGAACAGTAATAACCATCTGAGTCCCTAGGTTAGGTACGACTGAAACACATGCAGGTTTTAGGACTTGTGTGTGCGGCTGTGTGGTGCACCTGCGTCCTGGCCTCTGGCACCCTTCCTGCCAATCTTGTCCCATTTCTGACCACACAGCACCAATTGCTTGGGAATAGTTCCCACATGTGTGGTGGTTTTTGAACATGGACCTGTGCCCACTCAAAAATTGAAGAGAGGCCATATACAGTTTAAATCTAGCACTCCAGAGGTGAAAAAATAAAATCAACATTAATCCACTAAGCCTCAAATGCTATGTCTTCCTTTTATCTTTTTAGAAGCCAGGGAAAACAAGTGCTATCTCTGGAATGATTCTTGAAGGTCTCATTAAGACTTCTGTGTTATATCATTTTCCAAACAAAGCAGCTAGAGTTATTTGTCATGCCTATATTTTAAGTTGGTATATTTGCTAAAGTTCTTTGCAGTTGGGTCTTTGGGTTTTTTTGTGTGTGTGTGTTTTTACTTTTTTGGTCAAGAAGGATGGAAAATACTGTATTTAGAGTTTATATTCAAACACTGACTTGCTTTTATCCATTAAAGCTTAGCTAAGTCTTCAGCTTTTCTTAACCAGAGAACAAAATGGTGCACCATACACGCAGACATACACAGAGTTGTAGTATCGTTGTTTTAAGAATATAGCTCTAGAAATGAAAATTCAGTAAACATTTATTTAGTGCAAGGAAAATTGCCTTCAAGAAGCTTACACTCCAGCTAGACAAAACCTATGTTGCCCTTGTGATTGAGTCTCCTGATTAAATACAGTGTCCTGTGGTATACAACCTGGTATGCGTTTAACCTTATTAACATATATGTGGTTCATTAAATACAAAAGAACTACTATTTTCGTGCAGCTGTTACTGGTCAGCTTTGTCTGTTTTCCTTGTTGACTCCAGTCTGACATTAAGAAGCTACTTATTCTCTGTGCCTGAGTTTCCTCTACTGTGAAATAAGGATTTTGGACTAAATGATTTATTTGGTCTCATTTCTAAAATTCTGTTTTTGAATTTTTTCCCCTCAGATTTGCTATGCTGTGCTACATACACAGATCTGACATAGTTGGTGTTTTTGTTTGGTTCTGTTTTGTTTGGGGATTTGACGGGGTTGGGGCACATTTTCTTGCAAAGTGTACTCACCTATTTTCTGAATAACCTGCAGTATTAACAGAGCATTTATTACGGGTCATCCATCAGAAGGATTCCGTGCCCCGCCCCGCCCCCGAAAATGCTCTGTTTTCCAAAACTGTGAGTTAATAATTGGGTATATAACCTTGCTTTGTTTTCAGGCTTTGTGAGTGTTCAACTTTGTGTTGTTGAAGTTTCTCTATTCCATAGAGTTTATTGCTGTCATTTTTTATTTCTAGTCTCTGAGTCTTCACATTTCACCTTTTGCCTCAAATAAAGGGTTTTCTCTATTTAGGGTCTCAGGTTAATACTTTCTGTTATAAGACTTTCTGTTTTTTTAAAAGTTGCTTGTTTTGATGCAACTAGATCTTAACTGATTAAATTGAAGATATTTCACTTGCATGTTATTTTCTAAGATGTAGCTGGTATATATATATATATACACACACACACATACATACATATTATGTGCCAGTTTTCTTTTGCCTGGAAATATCTTTGAAACTAGTGTTCCACTTGATGGTAAATGCTAGCTTCTTCTGGTGTATTCTATAAAATTAGATCTGAGTTATTTAAGAAAATTTAACACTTGCAGAGCTGTATTTAAATAATGACCTGTCTGCAGAAATGGATATTATTCTTCATTGTTTAAGTAATGTGAAAACATTGTAGGAACTCTCATCTCTGCTGGAGTTTGTAGTTTTCTTGGCTATTTGCCTTGTAGACTGACCATTTATGACACCAACAACTGGAGAAGTTTTCATGGAAAAAAATACTGTAAATAAACCAAAATAAATTTTGCATTTTACACGTCATTTGAAAATGGGCAGTGTAATTCACTCAAGTGACTAAAAGCATAAGATTTGGGTCCAGTTAAAATAAGTTTTATTTGGCATTGTCACAGTAGCAAGTTATTGAAACAAAGAGATTCTAAGAGGGAGCACTTAAGCTTTCTTTTTTTCTTTAAAAATGCTTTACAAGATTTATTACCATTTGTCACTTCTTGCACTTTACTTATTTTGCACATTTTATTCAGGAAGAGGCTTTGACCCATTTTATATGAATGTAAATTACATTGTGGGCTTCCCCATTGGCTCAGCGGAAAAGAATCCACCTGCCATGTAGAAGCTGCAGGAGGCACAGGTTCGATCCCTGAGTGGGGAAGATCCTCTGGAGGAGGGCATGGCAAGCCACTCCAGTATTCTTGCCTGGAGAATCCCGTGGACAGATGAGCCTGTCGGGCAACAGTCCATAGCGTGGCAAAGAGTCGGACATGACTGAAGTGACTTAGCGCACACACACACACACAATTTACATCGTACGCAATTTTCATGATGAACAAACTGTATGGAGTAGTCTCCCATGTTAACAAAATTCTTTTAGTAGCTTTTACAGAAGAACTATTTTGGCTCAGAGGCTGAATATTATTTTATTAAAAGTTTGGTTGTTATTTATTATTTTATGGTGCTCAAAAATAGTATGTATTGATGAATTATTTCAGAGTCTGTACCTCAGTGTCTTTTAATGCTAAAAAATATTCTTCAGCCATGAGCCACACTTGGACTAGATGGAAACATAATAGCTATTATTGGTAAGAAATTTTGATGTGTGATTTTCAAATCATGAAAGAAAAAGTTGTCTAATAAATAGCTTTTCAAAAAAGACTGATTCCTTCTGCATGTGATACATGGCAGAGACCTCCCTGTTTTTTTAAATGAAGCCATGAATAAAACCAGAAGCACTCTGGCTGACAGTTTCTCCTTCAGTGCTTAGATTGCCTTGATGTAGAGTAACTTTACCTAAAAAGCAATTTGTATACAACAGAGCTCGATAATCCTCTCTTCATTACATATTACAACCCAGTTTTTCCTTCTCTTTAAGGTGGTTTAGATTAGAATCCAAACAAGGAAAAAGAGCCAAAAACAGGGGTGAGATAAAGGTCAATATTCAATTTATGAGGAACAATATGACAGCAAGTATGTTTGACTTATCAATGAAGGACAAAACAAGATCTCCTTTTGCAAAATTAAAAGATAAGATGAAAGGTAGAAAAAATGATGGGACATTTTCTGATACATCTTCTGCAATCATTCCAAGTTCTCACATGCCTGATGCCCATACTGAATTTTCAAGTAGTGAAATACAGATGAAATCTAAACCAAAAAAGCCTTTCCTTTTGGGTCCTCAGCGACTCTCTTCAGCACATTCAATGTCTGATTTAACTGGGGCCCACGTATGCTCGGAGAAGCTGAAGTCTGGCACCGTTGCTCAAACACATCTTCTTGGCCGCCAGATAGATTCCTTTGGAGCAGTTCTGGAAAGTGGTAAGTGATGTATGCATTCTTTCTAGTTGATCCTGTGTGATCTGAACTACCTTCTTAATTTTTAAAGTTTGCCTTCTAAAGTTAGTAAAAATGAGGTTTCTTTTAGTTATCAGATATTTATTGAGTACCTACTGTACTCAGATTTGATAAGTTTAAAGACAGAGCTGGTTTGAATTCAATACTGTATTTATAGAATTAGATAATAAAAATGAGTCTTGGTCTCTCTTCATGGCCTGGTTTCTTTTTCTTTTTTTTAAACTGTCATTTCTCCTGTCTCAAAAGCCTGAAACATAAATGAATATTCCATTTCATAAGAATTTTCCTAGAAAAGAATCTTATTGTTCAGAAGTAAGAAAATAAATTTAATACTACAGATGAAAGAACAGAATTTATATAGCACTATAATGCTGAGCAGAACCTTTAGTTTTGACATTATAATTTGTATGATTGTTTCATTCTGAGCTGAGTAAATTACTAATTGTCTAGCAAGATACTAATTGTTATTAGCCTACATACTGCTGTACCTTAGCATTTTAAGATTGTTTTCCTTGATTATTTTAAAAGGTTAATATCTTTAAATAGCTAATTGCTCTCATTCTGAAAGCAGCAGTATGCACACAGGATGTGTCAAATAGTGTGATATAATGTGTCACTGATTATGTACTAACTACAAAATTGTTTGCAGGAAGTCTCAAATCTCCACACAGAAGAACATTAAGCTTTGATACTTCTAAAATGAACCAACCTGACAGCAGTGTGGATGAAGGTGAATCGTCTTTCGGAAGACAAAATGACCCATTTACAAATGTGACTGCTTCATTACCCCAAAAATTTGCAACACTGCCAAGGAAGAAAAATCCATTTGAAGAAAGCAGTGAATCATGGGACAGCAGCGTGAATTTATTTCCAAAATCAATTGAAGTAAGAAAAGAAAACAAGAGAGAAAAAAGGAGAAAGTCAGCCTCTTTGAAAGAGTGACTGGAAAAAAAGATAGACGATCTGATAAACTTAACAACGGGGGAGCCGATAGCCCTTGTGACTTGAAATCACCTAATGCGTTTAGTGAACATCGGCAGGACTATTTTGATTATGAGTCAACTAATCCGTTTACAACAAAATTCAGGGCTTCAAATATAATGCCATCTTCAAGGTAAGCTTAAACGTGGGGAAGTTGTGCTATTTTGGAAAATATTATACTTGAAAGTATCAAATATCCTTTTTAAATTCCTCTCACTTTATTTGAGAAAAATGCTAATCTTGTTTTTATAATTAATTTTGGAGCCAGGCAGTGTGTACATCTTTGGAACTGAACTTTTTATCTTAGAAGGATAAAAGATTCTTAATCCCCACTGCATTATATTTCTTTCTACATAACGCTGGCCAGAAACTCTCAGAAACGTATGGAGAAAACTACGTAGCTTTTGATGAGGTGTGGTGAGAGGGAATCACCAGTGGGTGCTAATTCAAGCCAGAAATCTAAGTGATAAGTTGGGTTTCTAGATGTTATTTTTCATTGATTGGTTGTGAACCAGTAGCAGCCTATAGACTATTCTTTAAGAAATACTGGCTTAAGTTAAGTATTAATGGTTTTTGTGAAAGTGTTAGTTGCTCAATCATGTCTAACTTTTCGTGACTCCATGGACTTAAAGTCTGTCATGTTTTTCTATCCTTGGAAGCCATGGTTTTCTTTACAGGTGTTGACTATCCTTACTAAGGGCTTCCCAGTGGCACTGCTGCTACTGCTGCTGCTAAATCGCTTCAGTCATGTCGGACTCTGTGCGACCCCATAGACGGCAGCCCACCAGGCTCCCCTGTCTCTGGGATTCTCCAGGCAAGAATACTGGAGTGGGTTGCCATTCCCTTCTCCAGTGCATGAAAGTGAAAAGTGAAAGTGAAGTCGCTCAGTCCTGTCCAACTCCTAGCCACCCCACGGACTGCAGCCCACCAGGCTCCCCAGTCCATGGGATTTTCCAGGCAAAAGTACTGGGGTGGGGTGCCATCGCCTTCCCAGTGGCACTAGTGGTGAAGAATGCACCTGCCCATGCAGGAGACTGAAGAGACGTGTGTTCAATCCCTGGGTCTGGAAGATACCCTGGAGGAGGGCATGGCAGCCCACTCACGCTTTTTTGCCTGGAAAATTCCGTGAACAGAGGAGCCTGGCAGGCTACTGCCAGTAGGGTCACAAAGAGTTGAACATGACTGAAGCGACTTGGCATGCATGTACATCCTTATTAAATGGCTATTTGGAGTAATATTTATTGGGATCCAGTGAACCTTGGGGGTACTATAAATACATCACAGAGCATCTGTAATGATGACTTATAGAAATAATCTATCATGATAAGGTTTAGATTGTCAAAATCCTTGAGTTTTCAGTTATGTTAATAGTACTTTTCTAATTCCTTAGTTCAGGTTGGAACTGTATGGCTTAAGTGAGATGATGCATTGTGCAGAAGTGAATAGTGGAATAGCTGATTAAGGAAACCTCAAGCAAAAAATAAGATGAAGCTATTGGAATCTTGTGCAGCTATCATGGAGGAGTATGGTAGACTGTTTGCCGTGAAACAGACGTTCTTTCCCGAGGCAAGAACGTATGGTGGTCAGACTCCAGTGAGAAACCTCCTCAGTGGCTCTGTGACCTCTCTCAACTTCCGCATCTCTGTCTTTGAAATAAGGAAAATGAGACGTTCTCAGTAGGATTGGGGGACGAGAAATGATAAAGTGCGTGGCATAAAGCCAGGCCCCAAATAGGGAACCCATGAACAGCGGTTGCTGTTACGTTTTATATAGTGCCATGTCATATTTTGTTCAAGAACGTTGCTTTGTTTTGTTCCTCTATAAACAGAAAATAGTGCTAATAATCGCCCTTTTAGGCTTGTGATCTCCTTCCTGTCTTCTGATCTCTTAAAACATGCATTTAGAGTTTTCCAGGGAAAGCTAGTATTTCTTTTGTCTTCTTTTATCAAAACGGGTATTACTGTAGCTTTGGAAAGTATTGTTCAGTTTTCTTTATAGACTATACTTCGAAGAAATATGTTTTTATCATATGGTATTAATATTTTATTGAGAAGCCCATGGTTTTGATATGCTACTCTCAAATATTTCATTTTGTTATTTTACATACTGTACTTCACATATTACGTTAAGAAACTACAGAGGTAAATAGAAATGTAGGTGCTTTTTTCTCAACTGAGCTTTTTTTGGACAGTTATTGCCAAGAACTATCTGAGATAACTTAGAGATTGGATAATTTACATAATTTTAGAGTCAAAGAAAAGCAAAAACAGTGGGTCATGGTAGGAAAATGATTTTTAAATTATGGCAGTATGTGGAAAAATAGGTGTCCTCAAATTTTTAATTGCCTTATACTTGCCTATTTACATGAACTTAAAAATCAATGTTTTAAAAGTGAGTGTGGTGTTTTGCCAAATTGAGGCTTTGTTTTGGGTTACTTCAGTATTAATGCTGTGTCTTTCAAAATTAGAGTTGTGATCTAAAGGAAATCAACCCTGAATATTCACTGGAAGGACTGATGCTGAAGCTCCAATACTTTGGCCACCTGATGTGAAGAGCTGTCTCATTGGAAAAGACTCAGATGCTGGGAAAGATTGAGGGCAGGAGAAGAAGGGGCAACAGAGGATAAGATGGTTCAATGGCATCATGGACTCAATGGACAAACTCTGAGAGATAGTTAAGGACAGGGAAGCCTGTTATGCCACAGTCCATGGGATTGCAGGAGTCGGACACAACTGGTGACTGAACAACAGCAAGATGATATATGCATAAATGATTGCAAGTAGTGAAAAAACAGTAGGTTTTTTCATTTTAAAATTTTCTCTTCTTCATACTCATGAGATGCCTACTATGAAGACAAAAACATCTGTAGATTCCTTCAAAGTTGTTCTTCCTTTTTATGTCACAAACCATCTTTGTGGTAAATGACAAACATTTGTGGTAAAGGGGTTTGTTGTTGTTTCATCACTAAGTTGTGTCCAGTTCTTTGTGACCCCATGGACTGTAGCCCACCACTCTCTTCTGTCCTCTGCTAACTTCTGGAGTTTCCTCAAATTCATGTCCTTTGGGTCAGTGATGCTATCTAATCATCTCACCCTCTGCCGCCCCCTTCTTTTGCTTCAATCTTTCCCAGCATCAGGGTCTTTTCCAGTGAGTCAGCTCTTTCCATCAGGTGGCCAAAGTATTGGAGCTTCAGCTTCAGCATCAGTCTTTCCAATGAATATTCAGGACTGATTTCCTTTAGGGTGGACTAGTTGGATCTGCTTGCAGTTCAAGGGACTCTAAAGAGTCTTCTCCAGCACCACAATTCAGAAGCATTAATTCTTCAGCACTCAGCCATCTTTATGGACCAGCTGTCACATTGTACATGACTACGGGAAAAATCAGTTTTGACTGTAGAGACTTTTGTCAGCAAAGTGATGTCTCTTTAAATACACTGTCTAGGTTTAGTCATAGCTTGTCTTCCAAGGAGCAAGCATCTTTTAGAGATAAATTAATAGAAGGATTGACTATAAATAGATCTAGGAAGATAGTGCAGTTTGAATTTTTGAAAAGCAACTTTGTCTCAAGTGGAGTTAGAAAGGATATAGTTAAGATAGTTTGGTCTGTTCATATTTTTCCTTCCAGTAGCATTCCTCAGTTACATGGGACGTTTTCGATTTCTTACCTTACATCTAAACCAAATGCACTTTTGAAACTATAGACTCGCATCACTGAGACACATGCTGTGAATTATTTTTTTTTCCAGTAATGCTAAATAGATCTCTTTACAGAGTCTTCGGGACTCCTGTGACCGATGTCTGTGAGAAAGCCGAACAAAGTGAATGCTGAAATACATAGGTGTGGAACTGAATTTTGTTCTTTGAGTAAACTGGTTCCCTGTGATCTCTGATATGTGGGAACCATATTGTTACTCTCTGGCTGAATAATGTGTGTGATCACAACTGGAGAATTTTCCTTATGCCAAAAAAAGGAACACTTTCTTAAAAGTTAGAGTTTTTATTTGTTTGTAAGTAAAGTTGAGCTGAAGAAATCACCTAGTAATCACAAAAGTTACTGCATTTTGCTTCTGTTTTTGGAATAGATCCCATAGTACGTAAAACTGAGAGAGGAAATGAGCTAGCTTTTTTGGGGGGTTACTTCAGCATAGAGTAGGGCTCTTTGAAAACCCTTTCCCTGCAATTGCTAATTCTCAGTCTCTTTCCTCCTACGTACCCCCACTTCTCTGAACAGAAGTAACTGTTCCTTGTGCTGCAGCCTGGTCTTCCCTAGGCCTTCCTTTCTGTGGGCATCCCCCTGTTCACTAATCTGACCACTTTACCCCTCTCACCTCCATGAACAACATGATGACAGAGCCTCCTTTTCATTCATCTTTTAACCCTTAATCTCCAGTGTACTAGTAGGTAGCAGGTATTGGAAAGCAGTTTTTGAGTAAATGAATATGGTATAGCAGATGGACTTCCTAAAATACTAGTATCATCCCCTTGTTCCCTTAGTCCCCTGCTTCCAGCTCAGTGTGGGCTGGAAGGTCTTTCTGACAGACCAGCAACAGATCCATAAAGACAGATGTGTGTATTTTTATTTACAACTAAACATGATTCCACTCCAGTATTCTTGATTGGGAAATCCCATGGACATAGGAGCCTGATGGCCTACACCGCAGTCCATGGGGTTGCAGATGAATCAGACGTGACTTAGTGACTAATCATTAACAGCAAAAGATGGTTAGAAATCTAAATGAGTCTTAAAAAGGACTACTAAAATGTAATACTCATATTCTGACTGGCATGTTTCTGAAGTTTGTTAAGAATTCTGTATTATAATAGTTCGGATAGATTACCAGCTGCAATAAACAACCTTAGATCTCATTGGCTTGTTCCAGTAAAAGTTTATCCCTCCTTATCATGACAGGTGAGTGCTTTGCTCCATGCTGTTTCTTGGCTCCACATGGTTGCTCAGGAACCAGGCTCCTTCCTTGTAATACTTCTGTTTAATGTGCATCCCCCAAGGCTGTGCAGCAGAGGAAAAGAGTGGAGGATCATGTGGATGTCTTCATGTGCCAGGCCTGGCAGTGGTACCCATTACTTGTTCCGCTGGTGTTCCATTGGGCAGTGTTTAATCATGTCCTAGCCTGAGTGCAGCCAGTTAAGAAGCATGGTTTAGCTGCAGACCCAGAGAAGAGTACTGGGTTTGAGTGCACAGTAATGTGTGTGTCCTGGATGCCAGCTCTAAGAAGTCTGGATAACATTCTAACACTTGGTGTGCTGTAGAAGTCCTGCTACACATGTATGTGAAAGTGTAGCTGAAATTCTTATAGTTTTCAGAAGATGTTTTATCAGTTAACTATTGTTGTTGAGTTGTTTGTGTTTTAAAATTGCTGCTGCTCCTGTTTTTAATTACAAATCACAGGTGGTTTAGCAGCATCAGTATCAGCTAATGTTACGTGATTAACCCTACAGTTAAATAATTTTAAAAAAATAGTGATTTTTTTTACATCAGCAATATTTAACTTTCCCAAAACCAATATTCCTGAATGTTTGTTAGACCATTTTTAATAATTTGTTCATGACTAATTCTTCAACACTGGGCTATTTTCCTTCTGGAAAGTAGAAATAGGTAGATATGTTCACCAAAGTAGATTTGCTTTTTTTTTTTTTTTTTAAAAAAAAGAGTCACAGCTAGACTGTTCTCTTAGGTGGGGACAGGTGATCAAGTTCTGGATTACTGAAGGCTTAGTGGAAAAAAAGAATGGTCTGTCCTCCATATCCCTGAGTTCTTTGCATCCCTGGAATTGAGCAATCTTGGGTCAAAAATATTTGGGGGAAAAAATACTGGAAAGTTCCAGAAAGTAAAACTTGAGCTTGCTGCTTGCTAGCAGCCATTTACACAGAATTTACAACTATTCACATAGCACTTACATTGTGTTGAGTGTTATAAGTAATCTAGAGATGATTTAAAGTATACAGGAAGAATGTGTGTAGGTTACATGCAAATACTAGGTTTTTTAATATAAGGGGCTTGAACATCTAGAGAGTTGAGTAATCTGGGGTCTTAGAACCAATACTCTGTAGATACCAGGGGGTGATTATATACCAGTTTTAGGGCTAGTCCATGAAAACCTCCTATACAGCCCCCCATATTCCTTGCTTCCACCATACCCTGGACAGAAGGTTGGCAAACTAGGCTTGTGGGCCAAATCTGGCTTGTTGCCTGTTTTTTGGAAATAAGGTCTTATTGGAATGCAACCTGCCCATTTGTTTATGGATGCTTTTCTGCTGTAATAGTAGAGTTGAGTAGTTATGACAGAGACTGTATGACCCACAAAGTCAAAAATATTTATTACTTGACCTTTTACACAGATAATCTGCTGGACCTGTACTAACTAGATGGAGGTCTTTGGAGAGCCATAGAGTCCCTGAATGCATGTGGAAGGCCACCTCATAACAACAACTGCTGAACCTTGTTGTGAATAATAAATTTTCAGAATATTAAATTACTGTGATGTTTGCATTTATGTATTATAGCACGTAGCATCGTTATTTAGAGTTTAGGTCATAATGCCTCTTGTTCTGTTTAAGGAAGCCTAATTCAAAACACTTTCAGCGTCACTGGTTTGCAACACCAGATCCAAACTTCTGTTTCTGATCGTCAAGGATTATTGTGTTTTAGGCTTTTCTTAACTATTGAGCTTTTCTTTTACTGTACTTCACCTTTCTCTTCCAGGTGGGTTCATTTCCTTATTGCAGCTCTCTCTACCTGGAGGTCTCTAAGCCTGGCCAGTTCTGTTCCTTGGCTCAGCTGTGGAATGCACTCTTCACTGGTCTCTGAGTGTCCTCAGACTATCCTTGATGTTGAAAACTCTTTAATCCTGTCTTGATTGATAACATAGTGCTCCCTTCTGTGGAATTCTGCTGATATAGAACGTAATTGCTGAACAGTGTTTATTCTGTCTCGGTTTTAGTTTTCCCAGCTAACCTGTGTAAACTACTCAACAGCTGTGCTGTATCTTCTTTTGTGGGTGCCTGCAGCACCCAGGAGCTTCCCAGATGGCTCAGTGGTAAAGAATCCGCCTGCCAAGAGAGGCAGGTTTGATCCCTGGATCGGGAAGATGCCCTGGAGAAGGAAATGGTAACCCACTCCAGTATTCTTGCCTGGAAAACCCCAGGGACGGAGGAGCCCGCTGGCAACAGCCCGTGGGGGCACAAAGAGTTGGACACGACTGAGCATATGCCCGCAGCACCTAGATCACTGCAAGTCCTCAGTGCTGACCATCAGGGGTGCCTGGGTTTTTTGTTTTGTTTTGCTTAAATCTTAGTTGAGTCCTACTGCAAGGTTAAATTAGAATCTTCAGTGGGTAAGCCCGGAAATAAAAGCCAGTGTTAAAAAAAAAGACTTCCTGCTGATTCTCAGGCTTAAAAGTTGTTGATCTGAATTACATCATCTATTTCATAAAAGTTCAGTAAGTACTTATATATGAACAGGAATCAGGAGTTGTGCCGGTAAACTCATAGTTGAAGAGACAGTTTAGTCATATTAGCTTTGTCTGCAGGGCCCTAAGTAAGTAGAGGGATCAGTGAGGAGATCGGCTTGACTAAAACAGGGATGTGGAGAGGAATATTTATTTGGTTGAATGGCTAAGAAACAACTTATAGTAGGCATTGAAGATCAAGCAGAAATGTCTGACTGTTGAGTATTTTTGGCATCTGTGGTTGGATTGTTTTTTAGGATTCAGGTGACACCTAGGCATCAGTCATGATGAACAACATTTAAAAAACATGCTTGTGTTTGTACGCTACCTGAAAGAAATTGAAGAGAACCTCAATTTGTGATGTGTATTCTTCTGAGCTTCCAGTTTAGGACTGAAGAACTCCTCCTGGTTATGGGAAGTCGTTTATACAAGGAAAAAATTTGTAGTGTGTCTTATTCTGAAATTTTTAAAAATAATATATAGTCAAAAACATAAGCCTACTCTGTAGGAAGAGTTAATACTGTTTGAGGTTAGAGGCAGCTCAGTGAAGAGCAAGTATGGGAGATATTTTTACCCGGGAATTTTGTTTTGGGAACATCCTCTTTAAGACCTGCACAAAGAACCTGCTTTCCCTTCATTATTTTCTGCCTTATTGTAGTTGTGAAAACCATGTAAACAAATTCTTAGTTGTGCTGTGACAACTTAATGGTATATTGTATAATACCATTCCTAGTATCCTTGACTTTATTAGAGTGTGTATGCCTGTGTTTCCCTTTGCAGTATTTGCTGTGGAAGAATCTGTCCACTTCTTAGCTCTGAACTTAAGCCAGTTATTTTTTAGGGCAGTGCATAGTGTCTGTGAAGTTCAGAGAAGGCAGTGGCAACCCACTCCAGTACTCTTTCCTAGAAAATCCCATGGATGGAGAAGTCTGGTAGGCTGCAGTCCGTGGGGTCACTAAGAGTCGGACATGACTGAGCGACTTCACCTTCATGCATTGGAGAAGGAAATGGCAACCCACTCCAGTGTCCTTCCCTGGAGAATCCCAGGGACGGGGGAGCCTGGTGGGCTGCCGTCTATGGAGTCGCACAGAGTCGGACACGACTGAAGTGACTTAGCAGCAGCAGCAGCATCGTGTCTGAGATGAAGATCTCATATTTATCATACGTACTTTACAATTTTGCATAATAGTATCAGTTCAGTCGCTCAGTCGTGTCCAACTCTTTGCGACCCCATGGACTGCAGCATGCCAGACCTTCTTGTCCATCACCAACTCCTGGAGTTTGCTCACATTCATGTCCATTGAGTCAGTGATGCCATCCCACCATCTCTCATCCTCTGTTGTCCCCTTCTCCTCCCACCTTCAGTCTTTCCCAGCATCAAGGTCTTTTCCAGTATCTTTGATGATTGTAACATGCCTTTCTTAGAAGCTGCAAGAAAAAAAAAAAAGTTACCTAGAGTATATATTTAAATATGTTTCTAATTTTCACAGCAAAAATCACCACAGGCTTTTGAGCATGTAACGATGATTATGAAGTTGTATAATATGTCCATTAAAAATAGACTTATGTATTTATTTTTGAAAGTTATAGTAAATCATCCTAAAGAAAAGACCTTATTCATAGTTTTAAAGCCATTGTTTTTATAATGTTCTTTACAACATTTTTTTTTCCTATTTAAATTTAAAGGACAGTCTTTGGTTTAATAAACCTCACCCCACATAAGGTTTATTTTAATAGCAGTGTTTACTTTTTGTCCATATTTGTCTAATGTTAAAGATAATCTGCCTGTTATTCATAGCAGCCTATAAATCTTTTTTACACAGCTGACAATTTGTAGCTTCATTTATGAGACAGAAAACAAAAACTTTTGAGATGATTTTTAGAGCCATTAATCCATTAGTGCCCAGGGATTTACAGAATGTATCTAATGAAACGATCACTGGGAACCTGAAATATGTGATGTGATTAGTTCCCTTAACACTAACTAGAACTTTTATGCTTAACTCCCCAGATACGACTTGAAACTTTTTTACCCTTTGTCATCCTAATACTCATTATAATAGCTCTCATTAATTGGTACAACTCCCAGTGGGTTAATTTGAAGATACCAACCATGCTATCCTTTTGCTAACTTACTAATGCAAATTGATATTTATAGACTTCAAAATTGAAAACAAAAAAAGCCCTAACAGAAAAGGACAAACTTTGCTAAGTTATTATTATTTTGAGCTGAGAGATTGAGATACACAGAGAATCTGTTGAGAAAAGAAAACAAGCCAAAAAAAAAAAAAATCCATAAAAACTACTGTAGGCTAATAAACTGATGTGAAAATTTCTCAATTTACAGCACTTGACAGGTGCTAAAAGAAAAGCATCTTTAATTTTAATGTGTTGTTAGGACCTATTTAGAGAGACTGTACAAGTTATTAACAAGGTCCTCTGAGACAGGAGACGGGTAATTAACAAGACCTATGGAGATATAGTTTAGGTAATTAATGAGCTCTTAGGCACTGGACACAGGATAACACATAGCGAGTCCAATAGTTAAAGAGAACAGGTTGTTATGATATGATCAAATACAAGATGTAGAATGTAAGTCTTCTTGAAGTTTCTGATAGGAAAATATTAAGATTATATTCTAGTGACCTTAAGGCACTGATTTTTATAAATCAATATGTAAATTTTTGCTTTAAGATAGAATTTGAGATAATTTCTTTGTAAAATCAACAAGCAAGAAAGCTTGTTACATATAGATTAATAATTTTCATTAATTGCCATTAATGAACTTTGAGAACAATACATTGCAAGGACGTAACTTCTGTGATTCGGACTGTGCGCTGTGTGTAGTCGCTCATTCATGTCCGACTTTTTGCAACCCCATGGACTTTAGCCCCCAGACTGTAAATTTAGACTATTATTCTGTTTATTTTTCACCTATGGGCTGTTGACTAAAACTGCCCATTTCAAATAGGCAGTCCACTTTCTTTGAGCTTTAAAACAGGCAGGATCTAGGCCAGAGAGGACTGTCCTCCATCAGTTTAGTTTTTACATGATACGCAAAGGTCCCTCCCATCATGCTCTTAGGGTACCTTTAAGTCTGAGATTAGATGGTCTCAATTTCAGATACTTGGTCTAATTATTTCCTATGTAAATTTGAAATTGTTGGAGTATGAGTTGAGATCTGGTTCAGAAAATTCCCAGTCTGTAAGCCTTTATTAAAACATGCTATACTCTAAGGATTAAGAATATGAAGAAAGCCATTGCAGGTCTTCTCATTCATTCCATTGCTTCTTCTGTGTTGTCTGCTCAACTCCATCAGGATGACTTTTTCTGAATTTCAGATCTCATAATCAAATTATGTTTTCAGTTTTCATTATTTTTGGATGAATAAGCTAGAACTATGTCTCATGCTGGGATATAGGAGGAGCCTGGTGGGCTACAGTCCATGGGGTTGCAAAGAGTCAGACATGACTGAGCAACTACACTTTCACTTTCATATTTGCTATATATAAGGATAGCAGAGGTTATTAAGATACAAATCCTGCTCTAAGAGCTCATCAAAACAGGCACATAAAAATTAGGTCTAAATTCCATGCTAAGGACTGGACATTGTATCAGCATTGGGGTACTATGAAAGATTTTTACACTGGGTTGTGATACCATCAGAGTAATATCTTTGGTATTCTGTAGCACGGGGATTTCCTGGGGCCAGGAGTGGCAGCAGGGAGGAGGCCTTGGAGCAAGAGAACAAGTTAGGAAGTTACCATGATTGTTGAGGTGAGAGTTTGATAGAGGTCACTTGGCAGTGAGGATGGAAAGAAGGGAACATCTCTGAGATACATTTCTGGACTAACATAGATGGGATTTGACCATTCTGCCTGTGTGTGTGTGTAGGGGAGGGATGTTGGGGGACTGGTAAAGGAGAAAAAATAAGGAGGATCGTTTCAGTGATGGTGTCTTTAATCAGTGTCTTAAATTTGATGAATCACAGTACTGTGAGAACTGTATTGTAGCAATGTCAGATCTTTAGTCTTTGAATCAAACTTGGTATTCCAGTCTTGATGAAGAGGTTTGAGTTTTTTGTGTTTTTAATGTGATGCTGTTTATTTTAGAATTTTGTTGTTAGAGAATAGGAATTACATATTTTGAGTTATTGGAGACAAGGAAGTTAGTATCAACCTAATAACAAGTTCATAAGAGTTTGTTTTTTTTTTTTTTTTTTTTTTTTAAGAGTTTGTTTTTGAAACCTGGAAAATACTTCGGCTTCTTTGAACTCGGGAATGCATATTTCTATAACTGCTTATGGACTTAATGCATTTAAAGTGTATGCACCTTAACACTGTTATCACTACATGCATTTCTCTCAGTGGCTTTGGCTGTACCAAGTCTTGCCCCCTTAGATCCCTTTTGTCAGTTTCTCACTAAGAATAACTTTTCTTCCTTTTATGCTTTTCCCTCTTTGTGCACCACTTTTGTAGGCCTCCTGCTTCGATGTTCAGAGCATTTCTTTTTGGACTGCTGTGTCCACATCACCTGTGGTTACCCTTCATAATAATAAAGCTTTAATTTTTTAAATACAGGTGCTATTTATATATTTATCATGTGGTGATAGTGTTACCTGTGGCCAGAGTGTTTTAAATAGCTGCTGGTGATAGAAATTAATTAATTTGATTTGGAATTGATAGAAAGCCATTACTTTTATTTGGAAATCATCTTCCTTATATGCATTTAGCTAGTTTTTAAGAATATTAGGATTCAGACACTTGACATTTGTCTCCTTGAACTTACAGTTTAAATATAAATTATCTATCTTTGATTTGATATGCTAAGTACAATTCAGTATTATATAACAGAGGCTCCCCAGGTGGCTGAGTGGAAAAGAATCTGCCTGACAGTGCAGGAGATGCAGGAGGTGCTGGTTCGATCCTGGGTGGGGAAGATCCCCTGGAGGAGGAAATGGCAACTGACTGCAGTATTCTTGCCTGGACAGTTACATGGACAGAGGAGCTTGGCGGGCTGCAGTCCATGGGATCGCAAGGATCCCAGCATGACTTAGTGGACTGAGCATGCGCACATGCACACACATCATAGATAATTATAATGTAAATGTATATAAATCAATATAAATATTAAAGTACAGTATTATGTAACTACTTTAAATATACAACAAATAAAAATGTTTTATGTATTTTATATATTTGTTTTAAGCTTAGATATCTTTCTGACAAAAGTGCTAATACTTACTTAATAGCAATTACGTGGGTCAGTTTACCCAGAATAAAACTTAATTCAAATTGCCAATTTTTAAAGGTCCTTTCAACAAACATGTTTGTAAAACTCTATGGGGGCTGGAGGTAGATGAGTGAAGATGAGATTCATAGGTTACAAGTAGCCTCCTAAGCTAGGGAGAAGGATGTGTAAGCAATGACCAGTAATCCAGGCCGAGTGAACTATGTTGAATACGGTTTGTTATGAGAAGGGAGAGGAAGAGCTTGCTAGAGATTGGGAAATGCTTCTTCAAGGAAGAGGCCTTTGAACTTTTGTTCTTGATCGTTGAACGAGATTTTTCACCTTGGGGAATGAGTAGACAGAGTAGGTTTTAGTACATAGCAAGGAAGCTTATTTTAAAAATTGAGAGATGCATTTTGAAAGAATGTTTTATAACAGTGACTATATACTGTTTTATCTTTAGTTGTCTGCTAACTACCTAGTAATTTTACCTTTGCTTTTCCAGTTGGAGTCGTAGTCTCAGTCTGTTGTTCCCTTCCTGGTAGGTTCCTGAGGAAGTGTGTTTGTTCCATTAGACTTCCAGGAGCCAATTAGTGAGTGCCCTGCAGCAGCTCTGCGTTAAGGATAACAGCCTCTTTGTTATGGAGCCTGGTGTGGGAATGGGGATATTCAGGTTAATCACAAGTTTTGTTTACTTGAGGTGTACAATATATTGTTTCATGTAGATTTTTTCACTTTCAAAGAAATTAAATTCCCCAAATAAATTAAAAATGGAGATCATACCAGATATAACTTCATGTTTGATTCAGAAGATAGATTTGATTAACTACTTCTACCAGAGGACTTTTCAGTGTTATATAAAAGTATAAATATGGTCATAGTAGAATATCCTAAAGCAAGTCTAGGATAGGTATCAAGATTTCAAGTTTAGGACTCAGGTCTGCATTTGAGTCTGTTGACTAGCTGTCTGACCTTACTTAGGCTTTCTAAGCCTCAGTGGGCTAACAGCCTTGGTGTTACGTGATCTAAGGCACCATAAAGTGCTAAAGGTAGGTTTGCCACAAGGTAAAGCTGGACACGGTAGCTCTTGCTGTGGTCTTACTGCAAAGCATCTATAGAATCAGTAACAATTGTTTTAAATAAGTTAAATTATTTACAAATAACTATATTCTCAGCTTTAAAATCATAAATAAAAGAACTTAGGAGCTTATGTTTTTCACTGACTGATAAAGAACATCAGATCAGATCAGATCAGTCGCTCAGTCGTGTCCGACTCTTTGCGACCCCATGAACCGCAGCACGCCAGGCCTCCCTGTCCATCACCAGCTCCCGGAGGTCACTCAGACTCACACCCATCAAGTCAGTGATGCCATCCAGCCATCTCATCCTCTGTCATCCCCTTCTCCTCCTGCCCTCAATCCCTCCCAGCATCAGAGTCTTCTCCAATGAGTCAACTCTTCGCATGAGGTGGCCAAAATACTGGAGTTTCAGCTTTAGCATCATTCCTTCCAAAGAAATTCCAGGATTGATCTCCTTCAGAATGGACCGGTTGGATCTTCTTGCAGTCCAAGGGACTCTCAAGAGTCTTCTCCAACACCACAGTTCAAAAGCATCAATTCTTTGGCGCTCAGCCGCCTTCACAGTCCAGCTCTCACATCCATACATGACCACAGGAAAGACCATAGCTTTGACTAGGCGAACCTTTGTTGGTAAAGTAATGTCTCTGCTTTTGAATATGCTATCTAGGTTGGTCATAACTTTCCTTCCAAGGAGTGAGCGTCTTTTAATTTCATGGCTGCAGTCACCATCTGCAGTGATTTTGGAGCCCAGAAAAACAAAGTCTGACACTGTTTCCACTGTTTCCCCATCTATTTCCCATGTAGTGATGGGACCAGATGCCATGATCTTCATTTTCTGAATGTTGAGCTTTAAGCCAACCTTTTCACTCTCCACTTTCACTTTCATCAAGAGGCTTTTTAGCCCCTCTTCACTTTCTGCCATAAAAGTCGTGTCATCTGCATATCTGAGGTTATAGACATAAAAATTCTTTTCAATGTGTATGTTCAGTAATAATCTTTGATGAAATAAACTGTATACCACATTGAAATTAAATAAAAGTATTCCCTATTTAAGAAGAAAATTTATGACTTTGAAGGCAGTGTATAATCCTGTGTTCGGAAACTATTACATAACACGAATAAGAACAGTGCAGGGTAAATACCTAAGTTGTGGCTTTACCTTAAAGCTTGATGAGTTTTTCTAAACTTACATGACTGAGTTCAAATTAAATTGTTCAAAGCTATCAGAGTAAGAAGGATAACTGCTGGTTATGGAAAACTCCTCAAAGTTTGAGTCTGCTTTGGGAAAAGGGTCCCTGCCTTAGGAAATTCACACAGGTAGTAGTGTATCCCTTCTAACCAAATAAGTGGGTACTTGTTTTATGTTATTTTCTTTTAAAAGTTCTTGTTTGGAATAAAAGGCTAGAAAGTGTATTTTTTACATGGAACAATAATTTTTTTTCTGGCAAAATTGCACAGTTAAGAGTCCTAGAAAACCAGCTCTTAACTTGCCAAGACTTCTTAAGGCTGGGCTTTTCAGCCTAAGGTGTAACATAGCCAGAAATCTCTCAGTCACCCTAGCAGCTGTGCTTCCAAGGAGGATACATACACCGAGCCTGGGGTTTGTGTCACCCTGTGGAAGGGCCCCAGGAAGTCTGGTGGCCTCGTGTACCTCGTCTTGAAAGCTCTGCAGGGATGATGGTTTAAGGAAGCAGGTGCTTTATGGCCACAACCTCTTGCAGGATGTTCTTGAACATTGGAGGCCATCCTGGTGACCAGAGGGTGCCAAGGCTTCTTTTCCAGAACTTGGGCTTCCTGGTGGCTCAGACGGTCAGGGAATCTGCCTGCAATGCAGGAGACCCCAGGTTTGATCCCTGGAGAAGGAAATGGCAACCCACTCCAGTATTCCTGCCTCAGTAATCCCATAGACAGAGGATCCTGGTGGGCTACAGTCCATAGAGTTGAAGAGTCACATGCGACTGAGCAGCTAATACTTTCTCTTTGTTTTTGACTTTGTCCTGGGTGCCGAGCCAGCTTGTGGTACTTTTGGCCAGGGGCACTGTGGGCCAACTTACTTTTGTCCCCTTCTTCATGGAAGAGTTACCTCTGCCTAGATTGTCTTCAGCCTGTCAGAGGAAAAGGCTGATCAAGGCTGGGTTGGTCTTGATCACAGAGAGAGGCGATGCTGGGTCTGGCCCTGTGAAGGGCCCTGGTGCCTTGTTCTCATCACTCCTGCCCAGTTTCACTGTTGGGCTTCCAGAGTAAACAGAACTTGCTTCCTACCCATTCCCCATACCCTCAAAAAGACTCCAGCGAATATATGATAGACAGTGGGCCACGGTCTACTCAGAGCAACAGGATAATCACAACACAACTTCCCAGACTGACAAGATTCCTAAAAATTTAAGGAGAAAAGATTTTTTTGTGTTAAGACAAACGTGATTATGGTGTGGAATAAAATGTAAAAATCTACCTGAATTTTTAAGTTAAATTTGAGATGTCAAGGCAATTCTATGCTTGTTGTCACATTTATTCTCATGCATCAGGCATAGTACTAATGAGAACAAAGTTTGAGAAGCTTAGTTTTAAAGAAATGGCAAACTCTCAGAATTCATAGGGCTTATGTTTGGAAATTTGTAAATTGATCGACTTTTTTTATTTTGTTTTCTGCTATTCAGTTTAACTACATTTTATTTATAACTAATTCTTTTTTCACCAGGAAAAAACCGTAAGTTAAACTTGATCAAACATAATATTCTTAAACATGCCTTAATTTCATGGATATCCTTCAGTCTTCAATGTTTTAGGACTTCGTCAATAACATAGAGATTTCCATATCACGGTAGAGAAGCAGCTGGGTCTGAGTTTGCTGTCCATGATCTGTGGTGTCACTGACCACAATTTCTTAATTATCTTGCCTACGAGATCTCATAAAAGATACCCTCTGAGAATAATAATAAGTAAATTACTGTTAATCCCCACGGACATTTTTGTGTTAGGTTCTGTTTTGCCATCCAGGTATCAGTGTGCATGCCCAGTCCCAGGAGAGATAATGGAGTATATTAATCTCTAGTAACATTAATTTGATTTGGTAGTCACTTCCCCCAACTCCCCCTTCAAAAGAAAGGAAAAAGGCAGTATTGAGTTGCACCTTGACTCTTAAGCCCTATTTGCATGTGTAATAGACATAATTGAAATGTGCCAAAGGTTTTGTTTTTCAGGAATCTCTCTACCTGGGGAAGGCAGTGGCACCCCACCCCAGTACTTTTGCCTGGAAAATCCCATGGACGGAAGATCCTGGTAGGCTCCAGTCCATGGGGTCGCTAAGAGTCAGACACGACTGAGCGACTTCACTTTCACTTTTCACTTTCATGCATTGGAGAAGGAAATGGCAACCCACTCCAGTGTTCTTGCCTGGAGAATCCCAGGGACGGGGGAGCCTGGTGAGCTTCCGTCTATGGGGTCGCACAGAGTCGGACATGACTGAAGCGACTTAGCAGCAGTAGCAGCAGCAGCTACCAGCACTTCATTTTTAAAGGCTTTTATAAAAGGAATTGTTAACATTCTTTGAACTCCTTTAACATTGAACCTCTATAAATTGTTTTCAGAATTTACCAGAGAATTTTCATTTTAATCTGTATTGTGATCAAATACCCAAAGTGGTAGACCTGGTTGGTAAACTGGCTAGTGGAATGGATTTTATTAGAAGTCACCAGTTTGAAACTTATTTCAACTCATATTGGCAGTTTTAAGTATCAGAGTAATTCTATCTTAAAAAGAATGAACCGCCCCCCCCACCCCCCGCCACCAGGCCCCCCGAGTAATACGCTCTCAGGTCCAGATCAAAGTGATCTTCATTATTGAGAAAATTGATTTCCTCTGCTCTTTGGGGACTTGATTATTTCCTGTCGAAGCCTTTATTGATCAACTATTTATTCAGTCAATTATTAGCTCAATTTTTATTAAGCACTGGCTATTAATTTATTCAACATATGTTTGTTAAGCATCTGCCATACCCTAGGTACTGTGTCAGATGTTTGGACTGAAAAGATTGAGATATTGTTCCCTTTCTTCAAGCAGCCTGTGGTAGAAAGGAGTAGAGAGTTCGGGGATTAAGATAGATACCCAAAATGCAGACTTAAAAAACAATTATTTATAGAGCAGTTTGAGATCACAGCAGAATTGAGCAGAAGGTACAGAGATTTCCCATATCATCCTGCTATCACACAGATGCAGCTTCTTCCATTATCAACGTTCCCCACTAGAGTGGTAAACGTCTGTTAAAATTGAGGGGCCTACTCTGACACATCAGAACTATACATGGTCCATGGTTTACATTAGGGTCCTTCTTTGTGTGCTGTATTCTGGGCTTTTGACAAATGTGTAATGACGTGCCTCCATCTTTATAGTACCATATGGGGTATTTCCACTGCTGTAAAAATCTTTTGTGCTCTGCCTATTGACTGGTCCCTCCTCCCAGAGCCCTGGAAACTACTCATCTGTTTACTGTTTCTGTATTTTTTGCCTTTGCAGAAGGTCACGTAGTCAGAATCGTATAGTCTGTGTAGACTTTTCAGATTGGCTTCTTTCACCTAGTGATGCGCATTTAAGGTTCCTCCACGTTCTTTTCCAGACTTGAGAGTTTGTTTATTTATTTTTTTAGCACTGGATAATATTCCATTGTCTGGATGTACCAGTTTATGCACTTAGCTGCTTGAGGACATCTTGAGTGCGTCCAAGTTTTGGCAATTAGGAATAAAGTTTCTGTAAGCATTTGTGTGCAGGTTTTTGTGTGGACAGGATTTCTAGCTTCTCTGGGTGGACGCCGCGGGGCGCGGTGGCTGGACTGTGTGGTCAGTGCTCCTGCTGCCCCACGCCTTTGTCCTCCTCAGGTGCTGTCAGGGCTGCAGGTTTTGGCCTTTCCGGTAGGTGTGTGAGGGTATCTCGTTGTTTTCATTTGTTTTTCCTCAGTAGCATATGTTGAACATGTTTTTATGCCTAATGCCATCTGTATGTCTTCTTTGATGAGATCTGTTGGAATCTTTGGCCTGTTTTTAAATCGGATTATTATTGTTGACTTTTAAGAGTTCTTTGTATATTGTGATAACAGTCCTTTATCAGATATCTTTTTCATATATCTTCTTTCAGTCTGTGACTTGACTTTTCATTCTATTAACAGTTTTTTTTTTTTTGTACAGCAGAAGTTTTTAATTTTAATTAAGTTCAACTTGTAAATTTTTTCTTTCTTCATGGATCATGCCTTTGGTGTAATATCTGAAAAATGATTACCATACCCAAAATCATCTACATTTTCTTTGTGTTATCTTTTAGGAGTTTTATAATTTTGTCCTTTACATTTGGATCTGTGATTGATTTTGAGTTAATTTTTATGAAGGATGTAAGGTCTGTATCTAGGATCATACACTTTACATTGGATTTAGCACTTTGTCATTTAAAAAAATGTTCCATTTTAAATCTCTTTTAATCCTAATTTTTTGAAATAGGTAATGAAATTTTTGTTTCCTAATTAAAAATAAAATACGAAATGTAGAGCAATTTAATAGGTTGTACCTGGGTGCTGAGTGGTGGGCAGTAAGTTTGAAAAGATATAATTAAGCACAATAGGCTTTGAAAGCCAGGCTAAGAAATTTTGTTATTGTCCTGGAGGAGGTGGGAGGCCAGTTCTCTGAAAGAAGGGTGACGAGGTTAGACTTGAGCTTTAGAATATCCTACCCACGCCTGTTGCATAGCTAGATGGGATGGAAGGAGGGTGGTAGAGCCTGAGAGGAAGCTGTTACTGTGGTCCAGGCTGTTTTAGTGTAGGTCTTCATGTGGTCCCCTGAGCAGAAGGGTAACCAACATTGGAAATGAGTAGCAAGGAAGCAATGAGAGATCCACGTCCAGAAGCTGAGTGGGGAGAAGCTGGCTACCTGCTGATGAGGCATGCAAGCTGAAGGCTGCAGTCAAGGGTGCCTCTGAGTCAAGGCTTCACCTTTTCGTACCAGAAGAGGAAAGTCAGACAGAACTGATAGAAGAGTCAAGGTGATGATTGGCTAGGGACAACTTTGAGGTGCAAGTAATATACCCAGTCTGAGACTGAACACACTTTTGTAAAGGAGGTATTGTTACAAAGGATAAAGATGTAGCCGTCATCAGTCCACATGATGGTGGGAGCTGAAGTAGTGGGAAGGAAGATAGGAAATCACCAAGGTAGAGTGGAAAAAGAAGTTTGAAAACAGAACCTTTAGAAATAGCTAGTGTCTTCCACCTAGGGCAGAATGAGGAAGATGACAGGTAATCAGAAACACAGGAGAAAATTTAGGCCATCACAGATCTTAGAAAGAGAGAATACTCTACAAAGAGAACTGAGAGGTTAAAGAGAATGAGGCTGTTGTCGTAAATAAAAGTGATTTGTTGTTAACCTTCATAAAAGCGGCGGTGAGGATATGTTTCAGGTTAGTTATAAAGGTGAGTCAGTAAAGTAATAAAGACGGCAGGAGGGGCTTGGGAGGAGTTAAGAGATTGGCAAAATGAATGTGGGGAAACATCTGAGGGATGATGGGCTGTAAGTATGCTCTGGTGAGAGGAGTGAGTAAATACAGACGAATTAGGAAACAACTGGGATGTTAGTGGGGGTCCACAAAGTGGGTCCGATGGGAGCAAGGGAGTGGGAAAATCCGAAGGTGCGATGGATGAGATGGGGTTTCGCCAATGAGATCTTACTGTGGGAGACTGTATTCCAGTGTGTTGATTCCTCTTCCTTGGGAAACATGTTTAAAGGAGTTCTGTTCATGAAAATGTGTTATATATCGGAAGGCCCCATAATAAAGTATAGTAGTAGTATTCAAATCCCAGCCACTTCAGTTATACCATTTCAGAACTGCAGTTTGGTTTTCTTTCTTTCTTATTTTAAATTATTGAGTGAACAGTGTATGGCGTTTATTGTGTATTCTTACATTAGTTAAATTCCTAGCAGGAAACAGATGACACACTCAAAGTGAGTAATTGAAGAAAGTTGAATGAGGAGACTGCGTATGGAGGGCTGGCCAGGGTTGGGACACCAAGGAAGGCATATTGTAGCGCTAGGGACCTGCCGTGTCTGGAAGGGACTGCCACACAGAGTGTGAAGGGACAGCTGTGGCTGTTTGTACAGAAGCTACTGGCAAAGCTGTAGTGCCATGGGGCTGAGACCCCTTCTTTCTGTCCTCTAGTCTCTTGCAAGTATCTCCCAGTGGTCAAGCACAACTGGAAACCAGTGGGCAAGGGGGCCCAGGTGACGTACTTTCCAGCGATCAGCCACCTTGGGTGCAGAGATGGGCAGAATGGAGCGGGGGAGCCCAGAGGGGACAGACAAAGAAGTTCAGTACCTGTTAATTTTCAGCCTTTGTTCTGTCTGTAAGAATGTCTGGGTCTTGGACTTTTCTCAGTCATCCTGATTGGAAGAATGCTCAGGAACAGTGTTGGCTGTCTTGAGACCCGCCTCTCTCAGCTCCCAGTGGAACCCTGTGTAGGAGGTGCAGTTTGTGACTAAGAGCTTGGATGGTGACCTTTGGCTGTTTTTCTCTGAATCCTGACTCTGCCCCTTAGTAACCGTGTTACCTTGAGCATTGTTGTTACCTTGACTTTGCCGTGCCTGTTTCCTCTTCTGTTCAAGGATTAAGTGGGGTAGCATGTGAAGTGCTCACCAAGGTACCTGGTATCATGGTTAAAGTCCAGTAATACCAGTTGTGGCTTGACCAGTGTCATTACTTCCTGCCCTTGCTTCTCTGTAAAGGGCATACTTTCCTTTTCCTCTTTTCACACTCATTAAAGGTTTTGTATTATAATTCTCAGTTTATACCCCTCCCCCAGAACTACATCTCCCGCAAATGAAGCTCCAGGTCTGCAGAGCCCCCTCTCTCAACTAAACAGGAAGATCAGTATTAGGGTACCCTCCCTTGAAGAGAATTCATGTCAGGGGTTCTGCAGTAGTTAAAGTGGTACTTCCTGTACAGTGTCAGGAATTAAATGGCGTTTTTAATAAAGTTACTCCTCTACTCCCCTTCCTCTCTTTGACCCTCCCTCACAGACAAGCAGGACACCTCCTGAATTTTGCAGATAACTTGAATTCACTTCTTAAATACAAAATGGGTCAAATTGTAGGCTAAAATGGACTTAGCTTTGTAATTCCAGAGTAACACATCTTGGAAAGATGTATTGTAGAAGATATAATAATACTTGTTTTTAAATGCCTTCAAAAGAGCTTCAAGTGTTGTTATATGACTTCTTCTAGAAAGATATAAAATCCTAGAGCCAGGAATTTCCACAGTTTGTATTGTCTTATACTGACAAGGCAGCTAGTTAATCAGTTTTAATAGATCTTTGTTCTTCTGTGGGTTTTTTTTTTTTTTTTGTCTTGATAAACTTTTTCACTGTTAACTGTATCTGCCCTTTCTTAGGTATTCTCACACCAAAAGAGAACAAAAAGAGTTTTAAAAAGAGAAAAGGAGTGATAAAGAAAAAAACTCAGTTCACTGCCAAATGCCGTAGTGATTTCTGTAGTTTTATCACTTTATAAACGTTGGTTTGCTTTTCTGGCTTATCTGTGGGAAGCTAGTCCATAGCAGAAATTGAACGACAATTTTAAGTTTCACTAATTTACTTACTCCGTATTTATCCTAACTTCAAAGTAAATTTTTGTGATGTTATTGAAGAGACAGTAACGATCCCTTGAAATATATTTGAGTACTGTTAATTAAAAATTATTTAAAATTTGGGAATACCACAAGATAAAAAAATAAGCTTTTATTAAACTTAAAAACCTCAGAATGTTAACTTAAAGCATGTTATTAGCTTAAACTATTTTTTAAAATATGAATGTAAAAATGTTTTTATCAGTCTAAAGGTACTTTAAAATCTCCTGCTGCCACCTTAATAGTCCTGATTTTGAAAAATAATTTTTTTTGAATTGTGAAGTTTAAATTTGTGTAAGACCTTTTCAGTATGAGCATGTCTGTTTATTTTTACACTTGATTTAAAAAACATTTTCCTTAACCTGTCAACAACTCAGTTGAGCAGCCAGCCTATATTCCTCAGTGTCTTGTCTGACACGAGGACAGCAGTGCAAGGGGAAAGGTATCACAAATCGGCGCCACACGTCGATAAATAGAGACATTTTATTTCTCCCCAAGCTAATTCAATCCAGTTCAGTTAACTCTTTTTTCCCCTTTTAAGGACAGATCAAAAAGGCAGCTGTGAATGACTGGGTTGGTCGTGTGTTTGACACGTCAGTTTGTGAATATAAAGCCGACCACAGGGGACGGGTTCTGCCTTTGGATTTCAGACAATGGCCAGTCCCAGAGCTTTGGCTTCAAGTCCCAGAGCTCTGGCCTCAAGTCCCAGAGCTGTGGCCTCAGATGGCTGCCTTGGCTGCGAGTGTGGGCACACTCAGGTTACACGCAGGTACAATGGCGAAGACCTGGGCTCTCTGCGCTCCACACCTCCTTCCCTTCCAGTTGTGACCATTCTTGACAATTCACAGACCATTTGCAGGTTGTCTCTGAGTTTCACTTTCATCCCATAGGCTAATGCCATTGGATTGTACATACTATTAGCTTTGTGATTTTGGTAAAATTTTTGTCCTAAATGTCTTGTTCCTTTAAAACTTTTATTACAATAATATGAGCATTTCTATTTCTTAGTCTAATAATGCATTCCTGAGACATATAATGAGATTTATACAGCTGTAATACTGTTTATTCTTTAAGGATGTGATGGGATCGACGTATTCCGCCAGGCTCCTCTCCGTGGAATTCTCCAGGCAAGAATACTGGAGTGGGTTGCCATTCTCTTCTCCAGGGAATCTTTCCGACCCAGGGATCGAATCCTGGTCTCCTGCATTGTAGGCAGACTGTTTACCATCTGAGCCACCAGGGAAGCCCCTGTGAAACATCTAGTAGCATTTATGAAAGATGAAATTCATCAGAAGTGACCTCCTGCTCTGTGGATCAGCTCCAGGGGCCTCATCTCCTACATGACTACCCTTCACGGGCTCCCTCCCAGCCTGCTGCCTGTGTGCCGGTCTCCTTGGTGTCCTGCGGTAGCAGACGATATAGGGCCTCCCTGTGCTCTTTCTCTGGCCTGCCAAGCCTATCTTTCATGCAGTGTTAAGTCCTACTTTTTCCTGGACTTGGACGCTCCTTGGCTAATTTGCTGCACTAGAATGCCTCCTTCCTCTAGGTGGTCTAAGAATTTAACTCAGGAGTGCTCTCTTCCCCATGCAGGGGCACATCTCCTGTGTGCTTACTCAAAACATTGTGTGTCTCATGCCTCATGCCCTGTGTGTTCAGGGCTTCAGCGATATAGCCGGTGCTCACTAAGTGGATCCATGAGCAGAAAACAGGGCTGGGCCTGTGTCACTTCCACCACTCACCTCCTGTACTACCTCCCAGAAGCTGCCTAACCTCTCTGTGACTCATTTCCTTCTTTTGAAAATGAAGATCATACCTACCTTAAGGGTTATGAAGATGAAATGAGTTAATTTTGGTTAAAGTGCTTATTATTAAGCACAGTGTCTGGCACAGTATAAGCGATATGTAAATATTCATTCAATAAATTAATTTACTGAACATGTGCTGGCTGCTAGCCACGGTGCTGAGGGTTTGACCTGGGATCATCTCATTTGATCTTCCCAGGAGTCCTACATGGGACTGTTGCATTCCTCCTGTTAGCATTCCCATTTTACAGATGAGGGAACCCAGACACACTCAAAGGCAAGCGTGTAAAGGGAAAAAGAAGGATTTGAGTTCACACCACCACCTCTCTGTAACCACTGTGGTGTGCTGTCAGCCCGTCAGTTTGTCCTCGAGAGTATCACAGTCGAATGGAGAGAGCCACCGCAGAATGTGTTTGTTGACCGATCGGAGAACAGCACACTGAGATGATGGGCAAGGAGAGAGAGTCCTGTGGTCCCTGATGTTGACCTCCTTGGCCAAAAACCGGGGAGGATGGGAACCACGCGTGTTATCAGCTGCTCCCGAGGCAGTGTGGGCCAAGGGGTACACATGATGATGTATTTGGGATTTGTTTTTGTTTTCTTCTAAGCCACTTTTTTTGTCAGACTTTTGAGGCTTTGCCGGTACAGTGACTAGTCTGGGACCACACAGAACACCATTAAGACAGTGAGGTACCGGGAATGAGAAACTCTGGCCTGTAAATGGTACATCGTTGGTGTTTAAAACATGTCTCAGTCTTCCCTACCATGTCACCAGGCTCTACTGAGATGCCAAATTTATCCACAGGAGTTCTAGGCAGAAGAGGTCAGCAACCAGTTCTGTTAGCTACTACCACAAACCTTTAGTCATAACAAATGAAACCTTGGATATATGAGAAACTCTCTCAAGGTGGTCATACATGCACACATGCCTTGTGAATTTACAGCTTGGGACAAATACTTGTGAAAACACATATTTTTCAGTGTGAAAATAGATATTTTTCAGTGCCCAGACTTTTCATGCATGCAGTCAAAAGTTTTCAAAGTGAATTTCTTTAAAGGATTCCAGTTACTTGCACAGATAATGAAATAAATAAATACATATATATCTTTTACAGTGAAGTCTTTTTGTGGGGGCTGTGGGGATTAAAAAGGTTCCCTAGGACATTAATGCTTTGTAGAGGTTCTGATGGCTAATAGTCGTTAAGTGCTGGGTAAAAATTAAACTTGAATAGCAACGATGAAATATTTACTCAGCAGATGGCTTTGAAGTTTAGCTTCTTTTTGCTTGGAGTCCCCTTCCTAATGGACACGTGTTAAAGAGGAAAATGATTATAACATTCAGCTGTGATGTTTTCATCCTCTGCATGGAAGAAATCCATTTTGTTTTGGTCCATTTGGGTATTTAAATTTTGAAGACCAGCTACTTAGAAATACATTAATGACAGAAATGGTTCACACAGCTCTGAATTTATTCTCCTTGATAGGAAAATGTTTAAAGGTTAATTTGTGTAACACCTATTCAGTTGTTTTAAAAGATGGCTTCATCTCTTTCATTCTACAGGCTTCCCACACTAAATTTATTTAAGTCTCCTTAGTTTTATTTCAGAAGGCCTAAGGTATGTGTGTGTGTATTAAATGAATAATAATATTACAAACTTTAATTTTATAAAGTATCTGACTAGGTAAATTTGCTTATATTTAAACATGTTTAGAAACTATGTATTTAAAGATACAATTCTTCAATTCTAGTATTAACTGAAGGGTTTCCCCTCAAAGTTTAAAAGTATAGTATGTTGCATAAATCTTGTTTTTCTTTTATATCCTGGATTAAATGTCGGTCACCCAGGTGGTGTACGAGTTTAGAAATTGTTGTTGCAGTGCTGGTTGAAATGTTCTGCTTTCATGTTTCCTCCCACATGGACTGTGATAAGCTTTTAACATTTATGCTTGTCTTTTATTGCTCAGTTTTCATGTGAATCCGACAAGTCATGAGGACCTCAGGAAGATTCCGGTAAGTTGTATCGAGGGGTTTGAGAATTACCAAAAACCAAGCCGCACGCAGTGTGTATGCAGCACGTTCTTAAAAAGGCCTCCATCTCCGTGAATCCCTCCGTTACCTACAGATTATGGTTTAGTGTAATAATCTGCAGAGAAAGAAGAAACACAAAATATGCCATAGGGTAAGACTTAGGTATGATCTATGGAAGTATAAGCAAACAGTTTTAGTTAAAATTGAAGTTCATTTAGAATATACAGATTTTGTTTGCAGGCTCTTTAAATATGAATAAGAAAGCTATATGTCAGAGTCAGCATTATAATAGTTATGAAATAAGAGCATGTGGAGAAAACTAGCATTTTGTTGTTGTTGTGACTAAGATTGAAGGAAAAATAAAACTGCTTGTTAATATTTAACAATAGGGAAAGCTTCCTGGCAAGAGATCCATTTAACCAGGAAAGTGTGTTTGAAAGAACCTGTAAGACGTTTACCTTCTAAGTCAGAATGAAACCAAATATGTTAACAGACTTGGTATCAACCTGTTAAATTAACTTGCATATTTTGCAAAGATTATTCAGATATTTTAAGTTCATTTCATTGTTATTTCAAGCTCAGTTTTCCATCTCTGTTCAGAGGTTCCGTAAGATCTTCAGTCAATTCTAAATACTATATTAAACCTAGAGAATAAGTTACTTTCTAAAATAGGGGCACACGTCTTGGTAGGAAACTACATTCTCACTGAGTAACAGAAATAGAGCGTTTATTCCAAGAGGCTGGTGGTTGCTGTTTGAACCATCTGTCCTTAACGTGTGTGATCCAGATGTATAATAAGAATTTTTCAAAGCAGTAACATATCACAATTTTCTGTGATGTGATAGGCCTAGAAGAGACCATGGTGTTGTGTAAACCGCTCTAAACATAGTTGTCTTTAAAATGGTAGGAAACATAGAAGCAGAGGACTTTGTGCTGTGTTTTCACTGTTTTATGTAAATGATTTGTACGTTTTGATGTTTCATAAATACTCAAGTCTTTATATTATGGCACTCTGGCAAGAAATGTCAGAATATATGAAGTCAGCCTTTGATCAGATAGTAAAGTGAATTCTATCAGGCAGTTACTTAATCTCAAACAAAATGCAACATCAAAAAATCAATTGAATGTGCAGCTATTGTTTATTAAGTAACCTTAATTACAACTTCTGTGTGCTTGTAAATGTACTTTTCCAAATCTTGTAATTTATTGCTGCAAAAGCATCCTTAGAATTCTTTAAAGAAATAAAATGTGAAAATTGTTTTAGTTAAGGGATTTAAAGGTGATAAAAGAATCCTTGATGTGTGATTATTTTTCTCTGGAATACTAACTATTCTAAATGACAGTTAAAGGATTACTAGGTGTTGTTAATTTACTGCAAGATACAATTAAGAGGAGAAAGCTCATCCTCCTACTGATCGTTGTTGAAAAAAAGTATTTGAACAAGTTTTATGTTGAAGATTATAAGATGTTTGAAGTAATTTACATTAAGTTCTCCAATAACAGCCATGCACTACGTTATATTTTTTCCCCTTCTGGACGTAGTATTTTGTAATTAAGTTTGTATGTCTTATATGCTAGTGCCAACACCTGTCTGTGAAAGCACAGTGTTTAAACAGGAGCAGTAGCCAGTTGAAAGGGCAGTGTGAGCTCTTTAAGGCCTAATTAAGAACTGAAAGGGAGATGAAGGGACTAGGACAAAAGATGTGAAAGTAGCTGAGATGATATTCCCAGAGCAAAGTTCCTCATTAGAACAATAATGAGATGATCAGAGAATGCCAAGCCTTCATCTTATCTCTCTCTCTCTCCTCTAGTTGCTTCGGATGTCAGTTAGTACCCCACCAATATTTGGTTACCAGGACAACCTTTCTTTAAATCTTCAGTTATTTTGAATCTTGATAATTTGCTTTTGTTGAAATTTAAATATTGTAAAAAATATACATTTCCTAGTTTAAAAGGCTAGACTATGAGTAAAGTAAAAATAGATCACTAGTAATTCTCAAAGTCATTTGCACAACAGTTATTTAAAATTCCAGTTAGAAAGCTTCATGTAGTAATTCTTTTCTCTCACCCAATACTTATTTTCTTATATCTGCGTATGGAAATTTTTAACAGAGGTCAGGTAGTAATAAAAAAGATTGGTTATGAAAGAGGAATAGAGGAGAAAAATTTACATTAAATTTCAATATAAGAAGACATCTTAAAAACATATGTGCCATCTATATGGAATGCTAGAGGAAAAATATTGAGTACTTAGGAGGCCTATGTTAAGTTATTTGAGTCTTTACCAGTTTGGAGATTTCTCAGTTTTAGCTTTTCCAAAAATAGTATTGAAAGTATATTTTGAAAAAATAATTTATTTTTATATTTGCCTGAGAGTTCTTAAGCAAAATAATTTTTGAAACTAGAAAATATTTTTTATTTCCTATTGTATGCATTAATCTTTATTTTATTTGGAATTATGTAAAAACAGAAAGATAGTTGTGTTTATTGAGTATATTTAGTCAATTAAGAATCTTATGCTTAAAATTAGATTTACGTGATTTTCAAATACAAGATAAATCTGGAGCTAGGCATAAAACTGTTTTTAATTATTTTATATTATTTTCCAGAACATAGTTTATAGTACATGTGTTTCTAAGATTTTTGGTTTTTTGGCATAGAAACTTGATAAAGAAATTTGGGGTAAAATTTTCACATAAAAGGACAAATGGAAAATTTATTGAAAAGCTCAGAAGTGTATTTCCAAGAAATCTATTTCCCCATAATTATTAGATGATTGTGAAGAGAAAAATAAGCCAGTTAGTTGATTTGTATATTCTAGATTATGGCTATAAAGTATTAAACAATATTGTGGGATAATAATTGATTATTTTGAGAGATTAAATTTTATTTATTTTTTTTCTTGCTGTTGACAGACAAGGGTACGTACACAGCAGCACAGCGCTGTGTCCCCGACTTCCCGGGCCCCTAACCCCCTGCACCCCTGGGTGCACAAGCCTAGACTTCACCAGACACCTCCGCGGCGGGAGTCGGGCTGTAGACAGACTGCCCTTTCTTGGCTTTCTGAGCAGCCGCAGTGGGCCCAGCCGAAGGCAGCTGGCCGCCATATCCTGAGAGATTAAATTTTAGATTGACCTGTATTGTGGCATGATTTAAGCTACTTACGTCAAAGTAAAAGAATTTTCTGATATTTTTAATCCCCGTTTTAAAGAAATATTAAAAATTTAGCTACATTCTCTGGTAGTGCTGGTATAGTGTTAAATGTAACAATATAAATGATTTTCTAAGTGTATATTATCACTTAATTAATTTGGAGAAATCAGTTCATAAATGTATAATTTGAGAGGCTCAATCTGACACTATTACTATGTTAAATTAAGAAAAAAAGTAAAATAATCAATTGATAATGAATCTCATTTAGTTTAATTTCATTAATCCCTGCAGTTCTCAGAAGTACTGCTATTTTTCAGTAAATGTTGTATTAGAAAAATGAAATCACATTAGTTGGACATTATTATTTTTTTTAAATGCAGTTCAGAAAAATCACTTTAGACCAGGAGATGTTAGAGTTGAAAGGGAACTTGTAGAACGTCTCATTTATGAGAGAAGGAAAAGTGAGACCTATGTGGGTTTCTGTCTCAAATTTGTACAGAATTACTTTGGTTAAGTAAGAAAGTAGCTTATTTTCAATTAACGTTTTAAATATACTTACCTCTACGGTATTTCTTACTTTTTTTTTTTTTTTTTTTTTCAGAAACATGCGTAGTGTAATAAATGTCATTAAGAATGTGTTTAGAAAATTATAACTTTTGTATCTCTAGACTACTTATGACCAATTAGATAAACTTATAAACATGTGTCGGGGAAGGCAATGGCACCCCACCCCAGTACTTTTGCCTGGAAAATCCCATGGACGGAGGAGCCTGGTAGGTTCCAGTCCGTGGGGTCGCTAAGAGTCGGACACGACTGAGCGATTTCACTTTGACTTTTCACTTTCATGCATTGGAGAAGGCAATGGCAACCCACTCCAGTATTCTTGCCTGGAGAATCCCAGGGACAGGGGAGCCTGGTGAGCTTCCGTCTATGGGGTCGCACAGAGTCGGACACGACTGAAGCGACTTAGCAGCAGCAGCATAAACATGTGTGTGTACTCTAACAAAAGGTTAATTGCTCTGAAAGAGAAGAAACTACAAAGTAAACCAGCATATCTCCAGAATTGTCCTTTAGTTGTAGTAAAACAATATTTTGAAATCTTTGGGGGACAAAGATAGCACAACTCATAAATTTGTTTCCTACCAGTTTCTAATGGTAAAATACATTATCTTTAATATGTTTAACAGAATTTAAACTCACTTCCTTTTAGCATCTTTTCTATTCTGTTAATCTAGTAGAGACTCTTACTAACTTTTGTCTGTACTATTAAGTGGGGGCTTCTTGGGTGCCGCAGTGTTATCCACCTGCCAGTGCAGGGGACTCGAGTTTGATCCCTGGCTTGGGAAGATCCCCTGGGCTAGGAAAATGGCAACCCACTCCAGTATTCTTGCCTGGAATATTCCACGGACAGAAGAGCCTGGCGGGCTACAGTCCATGGGGTCAACAAAGAATCAGACACAACTGAGCATGCGTGCACCACATACTATTTAATAACTTTATAACTAATCATGGTCCCTCCAAATGGTCTTACCCAATGCTATACCATTTTGCTAGAACTTAGCTTTACTCATCTTTCTTCTCTTCCACAACCTTCAGTAGGCTCTGTTTCCCATAGCACTAAGTCTGATAGCATTAGACATCCTTGATGGCCTGTTTGGAACCCACTATTTCAACCTCTGGCTGTCTCTGTGCCCTGCCCTGAACCTTTCCCAGCTGTACTCTGCTGATCACCTTTATTGACCCCTGGGCCTTGAGCTTTGTTTCCTTCCTTTGAACAAGCAGAGCCCTCTGCTTGAGATTCCCGTCTGCGTTTGTACCTTCCAGAATATTTGAAGGTCTAGTGCAAGCTATGTCTTCTCTAAAACACCTTAGGGATTTTGTGGCTTGGAGAAGTTTTCAGCCCACAATATTTTTTTGCCTTTATCCTGGCTAGAGAAGGGAGTGTGCTTGGCTAACACAAACATACTGGCATCTGTGCTCTTGCTTATGCCTTTGGTGCAGCACAGTCACAGGGTCTGGGAGAGAAGGGGATGAAAAGTTCCACTTTGACTTTACTGATGAAAACTCCCGGATGCATAGCAAATTAAAATAGATCCTAAAAAATGAATACAAACTTAATTTCTATGACAAAAAGACCTATCTATATTTATCAGTCCTGGTTCTCAGTCCTCTACTGAGTAGATTAGATACCGTTAGTCCTTAAGAGCAAGGTCCGTTTCCTCAGGATTTTAGTGTATTTTCTTTAAAGCCAAAAGGAAATGTTTGGAAAGAAAGTGATGAACACCAATTCCAGTCATTGAATGTAGTGATAGAAGTATATATAAAATGCCATAAAGATTGCTACTTTACATTTTGCATAATGAAAAATCTCAGTATTACACACTTTAAATAGATGATGATACAGTGCTTTTTTGATGAAATTCCTGAGAAATATTTTCTATTAATATTAGGATGCTTTATAATAAACATTAATCAGTGCCTTTTTGGCTTATGTTTTTACCTTTGTGTTAAAAGAATTTTCACCCACAGAATAAGATTAAGCAAAGTAAGTGAAGTGGGAGACAGTGCAGATATACTAATCTTGTTAGCATGATAGTGGTGGAACTCTGAGTTTCCTGACAGCCAGGGCAAAAAGGGAAATAAATTATACAGGTATTAGTACTGGGAGGAGAAAAATAGACTAGTTTCTCAGAGGAGGAAAAGGTCTATTTGCCTATAAGTTAAAATAGTAGTTATTCCCATGGAGCTTCTTGCAAGGGTTGCCCGTGGATTTATTATTATTATATACTATTAGTACATAATAATATTATTATGTAATAGTATATAGTAGTTCTGAATGCCAGCCACATTTCATAACAAATATCTGAAGCAGAGTTGATAATGCTGTTTCTTATAACCATCTTCGATAAAGAGGCAAAGCTATAACATTAAACTCATGAAGCAATTCCATGAGAATGAAATTAATGTCCAAAGGTCTAGTTTTCAATAGCTTCTTATATTTCCAACAGTTGATTCCTACAGATTTTTTGGTTTCGTCTTCTTAAATTGTATTTATTATAGAACATTTTATCTGTTAATCTAATCTTAAATTATATGGTCATTTATTAACACTAGGATATTTATACACAGTGTAAAAAATGGTTTTAGAAGAATTTAGAGTTGTAATCAAGGCATGGGTACATCTGCTCTAGTCCTTTTCTGAGAACTGGCTGCTAATAAGTCGCTTCAGTCGTGTCCGACTCTGTGCGACCCCATAGACGGTAGCCCACCAGGCTCCCCCGTCCCTGGGATTCTCCAGGCAAGAACACTGGAGTGGGTTGCCATTTCCTTCTCCAATGCATGAAAGTGAAAAGTGAAAGTGAAGTTGCTCAGTCGGCTCCTCCGTCCATGGGATTTCCCAGTCAAGAGTACTGGAGTGGGGTGCCCTTGCCTTCTCCGGAGAACTGGCTAGACATGCTGTGAACTGTCGCACAGGTTCTCACCAAGGATAGGGACGAGGGTTTGAAAAAAGTTGAAGTTCAAAATAGTTCATCATCTGCCCCTGATACTCTACTGAAGTGACCGTCTTCATCCTATTGTAGGAGAGCAACCCCTTTGACGCCACTGCAGGCTATCGCAGTCTGACCTACGAGGAGGTACTGCAGGAGCTGGTGAAACACAAGGAGCTCCTGAGGAGGAAGGACTCGCACATCCGGGAGCTGGAGGACTACATCGACAACCTCCTGGTCAGGGTGATGGAGGAGACTCCCAGTATTCTCAGAGTGCCCTATGAGCCATCCAGGAAAGCTGGCAAATTCTCCAATACTTAACAAGCCAGTGGTACTGCATTTATAATCGGGGGCGGGAGGAGGGAAGGAGAAAGGAAGGAAGAAAGAGGACGAAAAGTAGAAAAGCTTGGTACTGAAAAAGAGACCACGCTATCAGGTTTCATTACGTACTCTCCTTCATTGTGAAAAATGATTTCACCTGTAAATATTAGCAGGGACTATCAAGAGTGACCTTTGAAGTGAGCTCAATCATTTAAACCTTTAAAGTGAAAATGGGCCAGATTCTCGTGAATAAGCCGTTCCTTAGGATTCACTTAGGTGCTGGTGCTGGCCCACTAATCTCTCTTAGACCTAGAAGTATCTTCAGAAGTACATGACGTATTCCTCAGGAACAGGTTTCTCGTAAAGCAAAATTGAAACTGTGGTTGGTTTCTCAGAAGTCAATTTATAGACATTTAGCTGCAGGAGTACTGATGATTATAAACACTACTAAAAAAAAAAGGTTTCATATTTTATATACATATATGTGTACATGAATATCTAGACGTTCATGTATCTTTGTATGTAAAATACGTGCATATACCTCATATATACGTGTGTTTTTAGAACATTTAAAACCAACTGGTTGCCTCTAAAATTATAGGATACCAATTAGGGTTTCTTAATCTGGAAATAGATGTGTGCTCTGTTGATGCAAAACAAATCAGCATTGCTATTAATACTCTAAATGGTTTGTTATAGAGAAGCTGCTTCAAATCACTCTTGACTATATGAACCTTGGTTTCAAAATAGCTGCTACTATATATTAGTCTACCATCAGATCCTTTTTCTTTTTCCAAAGTAATGACCCAAAGTCCCTTTTTGAAGAATGATGTATTTTAGGAAACTTCATTAACTTCACAACAGCATGAGTTTTTTTAATTAGTTTTTTGTCTTAATAACTGAGCTTTGTTTGAGCCTTAAGCAGAAGATAAGCAAATGTGATTTGTTTTGTTGAGATTTTGAATGTCTTTAAAATACTATCAAAGAAAATATTAGGAAGTTATATCCGAAGATAATTTGGGGGGAGTAGGTGATCATTCTGATGCCTGATAACCCAGAGCAGTGAGCAAATTCTAGGAATGATGAATTAGGCTTGGTTTCAAGTTACATAAATAATGGAACAGATGGTTACATTTGGGTTCTGGACCACAGTAAGATTTACTAAAGGAGGGGTGAGTTCTTAGAACAGATCACAAAACTGTATGTCAACTTTTTTTTAAAGTCTGCTCCCCCAAAATGTTGACTGCTTTCATGAATTTTCTTTATATATTTGTACAAAATTAGTCTTTAAAGTGAAAAACAGTGATATAAAAATTTTACTAATCTCATTTTTTAACTGTAAAAGTCTGAAATACATACTGTGTAATACTGAAATCTTTTTCTTCTAAAGGAAATTTACAATGAAAAGTTCACCTGTATACGGAGACATATATTCCCCAATCTTTTACCAAATACATTTTTGTCTAATATTTGTCTCTACTAAGACTTCATTGAGAATTAAATAACAAAGCACATGTAATTGTTTTGCTCAGTTTTAATATTTTGAATCAGATAACACTTGGCCAAGTTTATATTCATAAGCTAAAATTCCTTATTTGTATTTTTCTGAGTTGCTTTAATTTTCCTATGAGAGCACAAATTTTGAAATTCTGAAAAAAAAATCCCAAATGGTAATACAAAAAATAATTTTTAATAATGAGGAAGGAAAAATAGCTCTTTCCAACTTTTTCCTTCACTTCTAAATTTCTGTAGTAAACCTCACAGTCTGGTGTAAAATTTTATTTTCTCATTTGAGGTCTTACTAGTTCTTATTTTTTAACATGGTGCCATTTTTAGTTAACATTTGTTAAGTGTTGCACAATTCTTAGTTTTTCTTTTAGTATAATTGAGGCTCTTCTTACACTTTTAAAAGTATTAGAATCCATGTGTTTTCAGTATTATGACATTATCTGCAGATATTTTAATATGCTTTGGCCAAATTTACTCTCTATAGAATGACCCACAATACCAATGTTGTACTGAGGATATGTTTTATGTAAACAAAGCTCATGAAAAAGTATGATTCAGGGACTACTATTTTTTTAATGAGGAAATTCATTTTTAAGGAGAGAATCTTGGCCTGTTAAGGATTAGACTTAAACTTGGTGAATGATTTGGCTATAACTACATCAATATTTTTATCTTTTATTCTGAGACAAGAACTGTATTGAAAACTGAATTTGCATTTATCATTGCCTGAAATATTCTTTTCTGATGTTTATGAACTTTCATTCATGACCTAGAGTCAGACTTAACTCTGTATTTTCATAATCAATTCGTCAATATAATGAACTAAAAACGAAAAGTAAAAATGAGTTCCTAAGTAAACATACCAGTGTTTCCTGTGTTTGTGAGTGGAAGTTCAAGTGGAGTAGTATTAACTTCTAGCATTGTAGAAAAAAGGCCAAAAGATCACATTGGTTTATTTTTCCAAACTAACTTTTAAGTATTAAAATGGTATGTTTTTTTAGTAACTTAGACATGAAAATAAAACATATATACTCATTAATGCACAGCACAATAGACTTATAGACAGAGATTACTTCTGTTTTTATGCTTAAAAAAGGCATGCTCAAAAATATTTCCACAGAAAAGAGGATTCTTTTTTTAATTGCAGTGTTTGTGATAGTCTCAAACCTGTATTAATCTAACACAATTCTGTTAATGTAATTAAAAATGCCTCTGCTAATGTTTTTTAAATAGTGTAGTTATACAACCAGCTCCCCTCCAAATTCTAAAATTCAACTTCAAAGTATTGAACATATACTCCTACCACTTAGGCTTCAAGTTCATTTATTGAATACCAGGGAGTAAATCTTAGAATTGTATATAGAATAACATGTCCCCCATTCACAACTCTTTTAAGTATTGCTTTTTGCTGCTATATTCTGCATTGAGCCTAGTTCTGCCATCCTCCCATGAATGTCATATTATCCATAGATTATACATAACTATGTCTGTTGCTTTTAACAGCAAATGAAGATTTTGTTGTAATTTTCCAGCTGTGAAAATGTTGCCCTGTATTTAACGGGGTTTCATGAATGGAAACCTAAAGTAAAACTCAGCTCGTTAGTGACAGACTTGCTTTCTTCTCATCCTTCAACTCCTCCACCCTCGTAAGAGTGCTTATTCTTCAGCAAAGAGAGCTCAAAAAAAAAAAAAAAAAAAATTGCTGCCTTTAATATATCTATTATTGTTACACTAGAGCTTTTATTTTCTTCTGTAGCTTTTTAGAAAAAGCAGCCTACCCTGTATTTGCAAAACAAGGTGAAACTTTCTGATGTCTCTGTGCTCATATGTCTTATAGATACGGTTGGTGTCACTCATGTGTGTAAGTGAAATATGAAGCATGCTCATTTCCTCAATCTCTTTGAAGTAAAAGGAGAAGGATCGCAGTGCTGCTGGCTCATGATTGTAGATGGAAGGGTCTGTCAGCCCACACCGAAAGCCCCCATTTTCACAGATTTATAACTTTAATAATCCAGGTGCACTCATTGGAAGTATTTAATATGCAGTAGGTAGCACCTTAACTAATTAATTGCATATGAAGGGTTTTCTGATGTATTTAATAAGAAGTGTAGAAGCTCTTCAAGCATTAAACTAGAATTGACATTTTATTTCATTTATTTTCCATGTCAAAAAATCCACTCTCATAATGGAACTGAAGTCTGTAACAAATGATACATTGGGCTTATAATCTTAACTCTTCTAAGTGGTTTGTATTTTGAGGTACAAAAAAATGCTGCAGATCTAGAAATGTATATATTTAGCAGGTATTTGAAAGATACTAGCATTATTTATAACTGAGGAGTATTACAATTACTAAGGAAAATGCTCTAGTAACTTGTATACATTTTCACAGGTACAAACTGAAAAGTATGTAAACATTACATAATGTGACAGTTGTTTAATTTATGTAATCTGATGCATGAATCAGAATTTTTATATAATATATGATTATTGGTTTATTATAGTTGATTAAAGTGTTTAATCTTGATCTGGTTGTCATAATTTCTTATTGTAGATAGAACAGCATGAATATGCATTTGTCCGTGAGCCCGCCTTGACTTCTAAAAATGCAGTACTTGGATGTCTTATCATTTGATGTGTCACAGCAAGGATTCTATAATACCTGCAGACTCATTTCACTATGAAAATAGTTTTGGGAAGTCACTGAGAGAGTGGCTTATACCTCAGCGTGGACACTGTTTAGCAGCCCTTCATATATAAATACATCATCCCCTCACAGGGACAGAACTTAACAGTTTGGTGGAAAATTACATCTTGAGTGTTTGTATAGAATCTGAGACCTGTACGGAGTGCCTTCTCTTTATGCATTATCTGATTATTCTTCACAACAGCCTTCTAAGGTAAGGACTGTACAAGCTTTCAGAGGAAATCAAAGACGATTAAAGGAATATCTACTTCTGGAACGCAACAGTAGACTACAGTTGGCCATCCCATAGCATTTCTCACCACTGTTTTTAGTCTAGGTCTTGGTAAAGACCACTAACTCCTGCCCACTTCCAGCCTTCTCAGCCTGCAGTGCAAGTATACGACACCTGTATACCATCCCAGGCAGCAGGAATGCCATCCAAGGGCAGCAGGAAATGAAGGGCATGGGATGATGGTTGGTGTGGCAGTATGTTGAGTGGTTTTATTCTAGATGAGACGTGATCCACACTTCGTAGTTGTGAAGGTAAGGAATACACACTTGCAACAAGGGAGTTCTCTGCAGACAGAATACCTTCCTCACCCCTAGCTGTCCTCAGTTTTAGAGGTCCATTTAATGTATCTTGTCACCTCCTCTAGTATTTCTCCAGGTCATTGCCTTTTCTGCCTGTCCCTAGCACTCACATTTATTTTCCTTAGTCTACTGAGCGGGGAAGGCAATGGCACCCCACTCCAGTACTCTTGCCTGGAAAATCCCATGGACGGAGGAGCCTGGTAGGCTGCAGTCCATGGGGTCGCTAAGAGTCGGACATGACTGAGCGACTTCACTTTCACTTTTCACTTTGATGCATTGGAAAAATGGCAACCCACTCCAGTGTTCTAGCCTGGAGAATCCCAGGGACAGGGGAGCCTGGTGGGCTGCCGTCTATGGGGTCGCACAGAGTCGGACATGACTGAAGCGACTTAGCAGCAGCAGCAGCAGTCTACTGAGACAGATATTGGGTAATTTGAGAGTAGAGAGTTGTTATTCTGTTGAAGTGGCTATTTTCCATGTAGGTTTGCTCTATTGCAGTGCCTCTCAGAAATGTTTGTTCAGCTTTTCAACTAATAAGCTTGTAGGATGCCCAGCATTCTACATTTCCCCCTAAATGATTTTACATGATAACACAAAAGTCATATTTTCACATTTTTATGATTGTACAAATGTTTACAAGCCACATTCTTATATACCTATAATTACATGAACTAGAAGTGCTTGATTCTGTTCTTATACCCTTAAAATTTTATTCTTGAAATTTCAAGGGTTTCATCATCTGTTAGACATACTCAAAAGTCAGAATGTATGATAGGAAGCATGAAATCTAATTCTCAGAGGTATTCAGTGGTGTGTTGTCAAGTGTGAGATAGGGTCTACTTTTTTAATATTAGAACCAAAGTTTGAAAATGATTAAAAAAAAACAGGAGGGGAGTAAAGATGGGCACTATTACAGTGTCACGTTCTCCTGTGCTCTGGTGAATGACAGAGAAGTGCATGAGACAGAGATTGTGGTTATTTACAGTTCCCAGCAAACTTTCATTTATACCACAACCTTGGTGCAGGGCTTGTAAACTGAAATGTTTATAGAGCCGGATAGGTGTGGTGGAGAAGGCAGGCCAAAGGCAGGAGAGGAGGGGTTACTGGGAACAGTGGCGGTGTGGGAGAGCTGAACTGCTCAGCCCCAGCTCATGGTGGCTGGATAGAAATGAACATGAGGCCAGGGTTGCTGAGCCTGATCGTCTCAGTGACTGACAATACACATTTTTATGTGAAATATGATGTCCAAATGTTAGTAACTGGTTCTTAAAACTGCAGGCCACTAGTACAGTCTCTTCCTAAGTGAATCTCTTTTTTTTTTTTTTTTTTTTTAAATATTTTTAACTGCACCAGCACAAGTGAAATCTTAGTTCCCCTTCTTGGAATTGAACTGGTGCCCCCTGCATTAGAAGCACAGAGTCTAGACCACTGGCTCTCTGGGGAAGTCCAGTGCATCCCTGTTTCTGATGTACCACTATCATCATCAAAACAGTGCAGAGTGTACTTGTTTACTTCACGCACAGATGATCTTGTGTTTAATCAAAACCCGACTTGGCCAAGGGGCACGCGGGGCCCATGTGATGTTGAACCACAGCTCAAGACTCTTGGGCGGGAGGCGGGAGGCAGCTTTCAGTGACTGTAAAGTTTCAGTTACGTAAGATGAGTCATTTCTAGAGATCTGCTGCGGAGCGTGGTGCCTACAAACAATACTATATTGTGCACATAGAATCTGTTAAGAGGGTAGAGCTCATGTGAGATGTTCTTACAGCAATAAAGAAAAAGCCTTTCTCAGGTACACCTGCCCCTGAGCCTGGCAGTGCAGGTAATCTGACTGAGTCCACGGACTGCTGCTCTGGTGATTAGAGCCTTCCAGAATGTTACCTAGGAACTGACACACACCCCTTTGTGGTAACTGTGACTTTTCAATGTCATTTATGATGGTCTTGCCTTTTGGTAAAAACTGTAAGTATCCCAGTGGTCAGTTTAGCACATAATACTGCCCCGTGTTAAGGTCATACCACATACGGTATGTGACAGCTTCCAGGCGTCTAAAGTCAATGTGTGTGTGATGTGATTTGGGGATGTAAAATACATTTTTCTGTTGAAATACAGTGGTCCTTGATTCCATAGTCTCTTTGATTTTGTACATCAGCCGTTTCAAATTCTACTGTACTTTTAAAGGAGTTGGCCAACCAGATCTGGAAAGCTGGTTGGTGAGATCACCAGTTCTCAAAGTGGTGTCCCGAGAGCAGCAATGGCAGTAGCACCTGGGAACTTGGAAGAATGCAGAGTCTCAGGCCCAATTCCAGACCCACTTCACTAGAAACTCTGGGGACAGGACCCAGAAAGCTCTATTAACAAGAACTGCAGGTGGTTCAAATGCATATTCAAATCTGAGTACCACTGAGATAGAGACCCACTCCCTTTTTTCTTAATGTATTTTAGAGAACTTTTTTTTGTAAACTTTAAACAACTTTCCTTGCCAGTCCTGAATTTATTTATGAAAGTGTTTTGGTTGGTTTTCTGGGTTTTTTTCCTAGCTTTTTGATGATGCGAATATTTTGTGTTTTAAAGAAACTTATCTGACGAAACTTCATATAGATAGACTGCTTATAAGATATGCAGAATACATTATGCAGAATACATAGTTCATACTGCTGATGCGTCTAAATGATTGTTGTGCAGTAAGATTTTCTGTTGTGATGGGGAAGGCAAAAATGCACACAGGCCTTAATGTGAAGCTGCCAGAATGCCTGCCTTTGTTCTGATGTGGTGGCCAAGCTTGATTCAGGAGGGCATCCTTCTCAGCCCCACAGATGTCTGGAAAAGTGAGGTACAAGATATTAGTGTTGAAAGGAAACAGAACGCAGCCACATATGGAGTGCAGTAGAATAGTTATTGAAGATATGTATGAAATTGGGCAGTGAACCTTGATGCAAGTGAAGCCAACTTGTGACCTGAAGGTGAGAGGTTTTATTTAACAGACACTCTGTAATTTTGCTAGTTATAATCATTTTGTCAAATCGTTCATAAAAAGCTTACATTATTTTCACAATCAAAACTGAGTCGAGTTCTCATGTCTGGGGAAATATCTTGCATCAGATTCTGGAAACATGATTAGGAAAAGACCATTACTGATTAGGAAAAGATCATTACATACTAGGTTGAAAATAACAATTTAAAATAAGGGTAGTGTGAGAGAGGAGGGCTTCCCAGGTGGCTCAGTGGTAAATAATCTGCCTGCAATGCTGGAGCTGCTGCTGCTGCTGCTAAGTCACTTCAGCAATGCTGGAGACCCAGGTTCATCCTTGGGTCAGGAAGATCCCCTGAAGAAGGGAATGTCTACCCACTCCAGTATTCCTGCTTGGAGAATTCCATGGACAGAGGAGCCTGGGGGGAGCTACAGTTAACTGGGTCGCAAAAGTTGGACAAGACTGAGCGACTAACTCTTTCACACTTGAGAGAGAAACATTCAGTAGCAGAATATTTCATTGGTTTTTATCCCTCGATGGAATAATGGCTAGAAAGTTAAGAATGTAAAATGGATTCAAAGACATCTGTACACTGGCAAAAGTTATCTGGTTTTTGGTCTTTGTTTCAATCATCACACAAACTCTCAGTGGAAACTCTAGTGCCAACCACTAGAGAAGTCTCTTGCAGAAAAGGAACTAGAGAGCATAGGTCATTAAAATCACAGCTGATTATACCGGAATTCTTAGCTTGAACCTGCACTTTCAACTTCTTTTCAGCAAAATTTTGCTAAAGTTGGGCAAATGATTACAAATTGACTTATGAATTTCATTTCCTTTCCTAGTTCAGAGAAGGCGATGGCACCCCACTCCAGTACTCTTGCCTGGAAAATCCCATGGATGGAGGAGTCTGGTGGGCTGCAGTCCATGGGGTCGCGAAGAGTCAGACACGACTGAACGACTTCACTTTTCACTTTCATGCACTGGAGAAGGAAATGGCAACCCACTCCAATGTTCTTGCTTGGAGAATCCCAGGGATGGGGGAGCCTGGTGGGCTGCCGTCTGTGGGGTCACACAGAGTCAGACACGACTGAAGCGACTTAGCAGCAGTAGCAGCAGCAGCAGCAGTTACAAAGGCGGCATTAATGAGGGAGAAATGGCAGAGAAGCCTGGGGAATTGGATGGAGAAAGCAGGAGTAGGCCAGGCTCATAGGAAAACTAGTTGCCAACCTCAGGTTAATTTAGGTTCTAATCTGAAACTGTATAGGACTAGCATTTCTTTTAAGAAATAATTCGTCATAAACAGTTGACCGATCCAATAGCAGTATTGAATGTTTTATGTTTACATTTAAAGATTTTTTATTAATATATTGTTATTGAACATCTTTCATGATTTGTAAGCTGTGAAATATTTTAATCCTTGACTCATTTGTTTACCAAGCTCTTCACTTAATGCTATATAATATGTAGCCCTTGAAGCCATCTGTTAGGAATACTTAAAAATACACACACTGTGAAGATATGCACAGCAAATAAAGCAGAAAACACATGAAATATTCAGGAAGAGTTTGTGAGGACAATCCTTGTATTTTAATTAAAAAAAAATAAAATGTCGGAAATTTAGCAGTAAGTCTTTACAAAAATGAAGCTCTTTTCTTATTCTGGGCAAATTACTTTGCTGACTGGCATTCTCAGTTTTCAGTTCAGTCGCTTGGTCTTATCTGACTCTTTGCGACCCCATGGACTACAGGATGTCAGGCTTTCCTGTCCATCAGCAATTCCTGGAGCTTGCTCAAACTCCTGTCCATCGAGTCAGTGATGCAATCCAACCATCTCATTCTCTGTCATCCCCTCCTCCTACCTTCAGTCTTTCCCAGCATTACAGTCTTTTCCAATGCTGCTGCTGCTGCTGCTGCTGCTAAGTCACTTCAGTCATGTCCAACTCTGTGCAACTCCATAGACTACAGCCCACCAGGCTCCCCCATCCTTGGGATTCTCCAGGCACGAATACTGAAGTGGGTTGCCATTTCCTTCTCTAATGCATGAAAGTGGAAAGTGAAAGTGAAGTCCCCCAGTCCTGTCCGAAGACTCCTAATGACCCCATGGACTGCAGCCTACCAGGCTCCTCCATCCATGGGATTTTCCAGGCAAGAGTACTGGAGTGGGGTGCCATTGCCTTCTCCGCTTTTCCAATGAGTAGTTCTTTTCATCAGGTGGCCAAAGTACTGGAGCTTCAGCTTCAGCATCAGTCCTTCTAATGAATATTCAGGACTGATTTCCTTCAGGATTGACTGGTTGGATCTCCTTGCAGTCCAAGGCACTCTTAAGAGTCTTCTCCAGCACCACAGTTCAAAAGCATCAATTCTTCGGTGCTCAGCTTTCTTTGTAGTCCAACTCTCACATCCATATATGACTACTGGAAAAACCATGGCTTTAACTAGATGGACCTTTGTTGGCCATGTCTCTGCTTTTTAATATGCTGTCTAGCCTGGTCATAGCTTTTCTTCCAAGGAGCAAGCATGTTTTAATGTTATGACTGCAGTCACCATCTGCAGTGATTTTGAAGCCCAAGAAAATGAAGTCTGTCTCTGTTTCCACTGTTTCCCCATCTATTTGCCATGAAGTGATGGGACCGGATGGCATGATCTTAGTTTTCTGAATGTTGAGTTTTAAGCCAGCTTTTTCACTCTCGTCTTTCACTTTCAAGTGAATCAATGCTGAATGGCATTAAGATGTCACTTCTACTTTAAGTGAATAGATTTTAAATAAAAATATTGGCATTAGTACTGATTAGAATTGTGCTTCTGTGCTTCCTTCACTAAGTGTGAGAAGTTACTGCAGAGTACCAGCGGCAGCGGTGTAGGAACCAGGACAAGCAGGCTGCTCTGTGAAGTGGACCAGAGAGGGAAACCGTGACTAGGACAACCTGGGTGTCTTGGGGTCATCCCTGGAGGACAGGTTTGGGAGGAGCATCAGGTTAAATTTGGTAGTCTTGGAAACAGTGAGCTGGGTGGTGGAGGGAACTTTAATCCAGTTGAAGCTATTTGTTCCTTTCCTCTGAATTGGTGAAGGATGGGGGCAGGTTGGCACCATGGGTGGGTCTCCCCAGAGCAAGGGAGCTTGTGAAAAATTGATAGCTTTTCTCAGCCACTCAGCTGCCTGTAGATACCTGGCTTCTTAGTCAACCCACCTGTTAGCCAGGAGTGGTTCTAAGGAGGTTCACTCACTCCAGGAGGCTTGTTATTTAAGGGTCACACCACCTGATGAACTATCTAGCCTAGACACCTGTCATGATGCTGTTTGCCTCTAAAATGTGCTAGAATGATATCTATATGGGACAAAATTTAGTCCCCCACCCCAGGCCACAGGAGTGCCTTGCCAATGGTAAATCTTAATCCTGGTGCTCACCCTTCAGCCCTGCCTTCTCTGCTTTCAACTCTTGTGTTCTAATGTCTAAACCAGATGTCCTCAAAATTAAACCTTCTCTTTGTTTAGTGACTGTTATCTTTTGGTGTCACAATAGTAGGAGTGACCTCACTCATGGGTATCCCCCAAACACAATTGTCAAAGCCTTAAGAAGATCACAGCAATCGACCACATCTTAATTTCTGATTAACTATGGCATAGAACTCACCATTTTTAGATACTAGCTTATTTCCACCTTTTGTCTGATCCTTACTCTTTTCAACATGATTTCAGACACCTAGATATTTTTTATTATCCACCTAAAGTAGGTTGGGACTATCCCTTCTGTTGATTTCCACAGACTGGCTAATCATTTTATTTATTTTTTTAGTTTGATGCATGCTTTAATTAAAAAGCATGTTGTTGTGTCCTGCAGTAGAAAATACAACTGTTCACACATAAAAGAATGTTTCTTTAAAAAAGCATAATTTTCAGTTCTTTCAATAACAATACCTTTTCCATGTGTTCTCGCTGAGCATGACCATTATGTAGTATAGTCAATCGTCTTACAAATGCCTTTTATTTGTCTGTGCATTAAATTCTTCCTATTTGCAGAAGAAATCATGTTAAATAGGCTTGCAGCACCTACATTTCTCTTCCATTTGGCAATCACTACTGGTTGGCTTTCCTGAGTAACTAAATGAATTTCAGAAAGTATATCTAAATGGTAAATTTATTCCCACCTTTATTATTTTAATATCCGTATTTCTTTGCACTGACTCATTTATTTCATCATTTTGAATTGTATGTGTCTTTCTGCTGTGCTCTGCTTAGTTGCTCAGTTGTGTCCAACTCTTTTAACCCTGTGGACTGCAGCCCACCAGGCTCCTCTGTCCATGGGGATTCTCCAGGCAAGAATACTGAAGTGGGTTGCCGTGCCTTCCTCCAGGGGGTCTTCGCATCCCAGGGATCAAATCCAGGTCTCCCGCATTGCAGACAGATTCTTTACTGCCTGAACCACCACGGAAGCCCAAGAATACTGGAATGGGTAGTCTACCCCTTCTCCAGGGGATCTTCCCAACTGAGGAATCTAACTGGGATCTTTTTCATTGCAGGTAGATTCTTTACCAGCTGAGCTATGAGGGAAGTTCATATATCTTTGTAAATCACCTCAAACCTCTTGTAGGATGAGATACCATATGAATGATTTTTTTTTTTTTCTGGCATTTCTTCTACTGCACGCAAAGTGCTCTATCTGAGCTTTGCTGACCTCCAGCAATCCACAGTCTTGTGCATTTATTTGTCTATGTTTTTAAGTCTACTAGTAATTAAAAAAATATATACAAAGAATATATAGCCTCTCTAACCGTTGTAGCCCTGACATTGATGTAGCACAGTGCCTGGTATTTAGTTGGTACTCAATAAATATTTTTTGAGTGAGTGATCAGATGATTTTTTAAGGTCCATATGGTTGGTATGAATATCTGTTATAAACAGTGATGTTATCTCCTGAGGAAGCCAACTCCCTTGAAATGAATAAAAGCAAGGGTTTTTAACAAGCAGTGAAAGTTGAATCTAGAGGAGAAATGATTACTACCAAAAACTTGACAGTGTAAACTGGGAACAGGCAGAAATAAATGTTCATTTTAAATTACAGGCAGTCTACCAAAATGTAAGAAGCAGCTTCTTCAGTCCTTCCCTGACTTTAGTCAGAGCTTGTCATCAGCCACTCTCACTGTTTGTTTGCTTGTATACACTCCCTGCTTATCTGTATGCAAGCCCAACAGAACCAAATGGCTGCTCACCTTTGGTGCCGGCTCCCTCTTACAGGTCATGTGTCACACTCCAGGTCCCGAGTAAGAAGAGCCTGTTAGAGGAGGAAGGGGAGGAAGGAGCCAAGTGGCTGGTGCTTTGAAATATGGTGTAAGAAGATTTTACTTTTTTGTTGTATATGATTTGGATGGCAGCATGCTGAGATTTTAATTATCTGTACTTTAAAATACTGCAACCATGGCTATTATAAAAACACTTTCCATTGTCCTTGATGAAAGGAGGAGCTCCCGTTCTCATTTGGCTTATATTTGTAATTAATGAGAAAGAAAGAAACCTTGAGTGGTCCCTAATGGAAACAGGGACATCGATCCACTTATGTTTAGGAGACTTATGGAAACTTGAGATATAAAAACAGTTTTCTTAATTATATCATGATGCAAAAATGAGCATGATGCATTTCGATGAGAACACCAAGCAAGATAGGCTTTTCTGACTGAAGTGCTTTCTTTAATATACATGTCTTTCATTGAATAGTCAGGAAAAATGAGTCAAGAATAAAACCTCAGGGTAGTACGGAAAATAGATTTCATCTTGAGTGTTTAATTGCTCCATCAACAGTTGCTGCTGTGTTGAGGAAGTTGGTGAGTCCTACATCTGGACTCTCCCATCCACCCATTGATCCATCCTTCCTTCCATCCTTCCACTCAACGAACTGAATATCTGCTATGTGCAAAGCACTGTTCTAAGTGGTAACATAGAGGTGAACAAGATGGACAAATGGAAATAGGATTCTGTTCCATCAATGATGTCTACCTAAGGCTCATGAAGTCCATATGCCCTCCCCGCCCCCATTTTTAAAGGAGCATTTTTGAATCTTTTTAAGGACTAGTCAAGTTGAAGCAGCCTGCAAAGTATTCTCAAGTTTATTTTAGCAGCACCAACTGATTGCACTTGAATATTACCTTCTTGTTAGGGTAGAATTCAAGTCATCTGACAAATACAGATCCTAGAAGTGAGTTAACAGTAGAGGTATCTGGAAACATAAAGAACTAATGATGAACTCACGTGCAGTTTTTCCATGACTCTCTTTGTTAACCCAGGAGATTAACTTTTTTTAATGTAGTTGAGACCTGGAAGGTATCCCAAGCAAGACTGGAACAAACAAAAAAACACAGCATAATCTCCAGTAACGGATCAATTCTTGCATAATTAAAGGTAATGATGCAAATAGTCTGTTATCCTTTTCTGCATTGCATTCATTTTCCTTCTCCACTTGGACTGCAGCCTTATTGCTAAGAAATGAAAGATGAATGGGAGTAAATTTCATTTAAGAAAACTTCATCAACATTTATGACACATGAATTTTTGGTTTGGAGAAAAAAATAAGTACCATCTGCTGAATGGATTTAGAATTGTATATAAAAGGAATTTTTTTGCCAGTAGCTTCTAAATTGAATAAACTAACTGAAAATTTTTCATACCCAGGATCTAATGAGTCTGATCTAGCCTTTTAATTGAGAATAATTACCTTCAAAAGATGAAAAACAAACATCAAAGTAATGGGAAAGAGGTGGGTCAGTCAGTAAATAGACTTAAGGCAACCGAATTCCATTTGGGAAAAAAACACGAGCTCAAATCCATACCTCATTCTTTATACCAAAATTAATTCTATATGGATTAAAATTTTAAACATAAAATATGAGATGTATCAAAACAGTGTGAGAATTTTTTTCTGTCTTGTTTGGTTTACAGTGGAGATGGCCTCTCTATTCACGTCACAATATCTAAAGCTATAAAGGAAAAGATAGATAGATTTGACCACAGATGACTTTTGAAACATTTGAACAACACCAAAAAATCCAACAAACAAAATCAGAAGGCAAAAAAGCGGGGGAATACATTGCAGTACAAATGACAGACAAGTTTTGATGTTTCTATAATATAAAAAGCCTTCATATATCCCTAAGAAAAAGACCATTCGGAAAATACTCAGCAGGCCAGCAGAAGAACAATCCAAATAGCCTTATGAACATCTGCAAGTTAGAAAAGACAAGGGAGGTGCCATGTTTCACCTGTCAGGTAACTGCGCTGTGTTAAAGCACAGGCTTGCCAAGAGAAGGGGTTATTTGACGTGTAACTTGAAACAAACTCTTTGAAGGGCAATTTTATAATCTCTTTGAGTATCTTAAATGCACATCCCTTTTGATATCCAGCAATTTTATTCCAGAAATTTATCTTACAAATATCCTGGAAGTGTATACCAACATGAATTTTTCAGGATGTTGACTGCAGCACTCTTGATAATGACAAAATACTAGAAATTGGCTGCTAGTCAAACACATGATGGTGTCTAATGGAATACTATGCAGCAAGTAAAAAGCATGAGATCCTTGCATAAGCTGGTGTGCCAAAATACCTGATTACTTTCTGAAGTGGTAAGAAAAAAGCAACAGAAAAGTATAGAGAGTACTAGTAATGTGCATTTTAAAATACATATGGGTATGTATGCATATGTAGGAACATTTCTGGAAGAATACTGAGATGGTGGTTACTTCTGAAGAATACAATTGGGTTTGCATAGGAGACAGATTAGTTTCTCACAAATCCTTTTTGGTTTTAGTTTTCTATGCATGTGCCATTTTCAGAATTAAATAAGATACATCTTTTGATTAATTTAGGAATATTTGACTATTAGCCTGATTGTAGACTTTAGCCACCCTTATATAATTTGGGAGTCTGTATCAGAGCCCCAGATAAACCACTGCCCTGCTGAAATGAGTGGTTCACCATCTGGTCAAGAAGAGGAGTCAGACTCCTCCAGTTGCAAAGCCACCAGCTTTCTCACTCACATCTGGCATCCAGAACACATGGGGCCCTTCCTGTCAAAGCACAGAATCCCTGTGACCCAGGCTCTCCGTGAAGATTGATGCTGCTTCTGCTGGAGAACCACAGGAAGATGCTGCTCATCATGTTTCTTATGATACATTTCTGGTAGAATTCAGTCCAGAAATCTCTTTTTTAATTTTCTGTAGGAATTGGACTGTGAAGTTCTAGAATTGCCTTTCTTTACCATGTTGCTTTCTTTGCCTGGAATTTTAGCATCAAAATCAGTGTTCCATTTATAGCTGGCTTTTTAACAACTACTTTAAAGATCTGCTTGTGACTAAGAAAACTATTGAAAATCGTTTTTTTGGTGAAACCATGACATCAATGTAAGTTGTAAAGAAATGAACAGGCTTAATGCTACTCTGACTAGAATCTTTTCTGTCCTGTAGGTGAGATGAAACTTTTAAGGTGTGTTTTCCTTCAAGGAAAGACATAATTCTCCTGCATAGAATTCTTGCCAAAGATAATTTAATTTTAATCTGATCATGATAAACCATTCAGACAAATCCACAACATAGTTTATTCTACTCAATTATCTTTTAAAACCTCAGCGTTACCTCTTCCAACAACGCAAAAGAAGACTCTATACATGGACATCACCAGATGGTCAACACTGAAATCAGATCGATTATATTCTTTGCAGCCAAAGATGGAGAAGCTCTATACAGTCAGCAAAAACAAGACCAGGAGCTGACTGTGGCTCAGACCATGAACTCCTTATTGCCAAATTCAGACTGAAATTGAAGAAAGTAGGGAAAGCCACTAGACCATTCAGGTATGACCTAAATCAAATCCCTTATAATTATACAGTGGAAGTGAGAAATAGATTTAAGGGCCTAGATCCGATAGATACAGTGCCTGATGAACTATGGACTGAGGTTCGTAACATTGTACAGGAGACAGGGATCAACACCATCCCCATGGAAAAGAAATGCAAAAAAGCAAAATGGCTGTCTGGGGAGGCCTTACAAACAGCTGTGAAAAGAAGAGAAGTGAAAAGCAAAGGAAAAAAGGAAAGATATAAACATCTAAATGCAGAGTTCCAAAGAATAGCAAGGAGAGATAAGAAAGCCTTCTTCAGTGATCAGTGCAAAGAAATAGAGGAAAACAACAGAATGGGAAAGACTAGGGATCTCTTCAAGAAAATCAGAGATACCAAAGGAACATTTCATGCAAAGATGGGCTCAATAAAGGACAGAAATGGTATGGACCTAACAGAAGCAGAAGATATTAAGAGATGGAAAGAATACACAGAAGAACTGTACAAAAAAGAGCTTCACGACCCAGATAATCACAATGGTGTGATCACTCACCTAGAGCCAGACATCCTGGAATGTGAAGTCAAGTGGGCCTTAGAAAGCATCACTACGAACAAAGCTAGTGGAGGTGATGGAATTCCAGTGGAGCTATTCCAAATCCTGAAAGATGATGCTGCGAAAGTGCTACACTCAATATACCAGCAAATTTGGAAAACTCAGCAGTGGCCACAGGACTGGAAAAGGTCAGTTTTCATTCCAATCCCAAAGAAAGGCAATGCCAAAGAATGCTCAAACTACCGCACAATTGCACTCATCTCACACGCTAGCAAAGTAATGCTCAAAATTCTCCAAGCCAGGCTTCAGCAATAGGTGAACCGTGAACTTCCTGATGTTCAAGCTGGTTTTAGAAAAGGCAGAGGAACCAGAGATCAAATTGCCAACATCAGCTGGATCATGGAAAAAGCAAGAGAGTTCCAGAAAAACATCTATTTCTGCTTTATTGACTATGCCAAAACCTTTGACTGTGTGGATCCCAATAAACTGTGGAAAATTCTGAAAGAGATGGGAATACTAGACCACCTGATCTGCCTCTTAAGAAATTTGTATGCAGGTCAGGAAGCAACAGTTAGAACTGGACATGGAACAACAGACTGGTTCCAAATAGGAAAAGGAGTACGTCAAGGCTGTATATTGTCACCCTGTTTATTTAACTTGTATACAGAGTACATCATGAGAAATGCTGGGCTGGAAGAAACACAAACTGGAATCAAGATTCAGATCAGATCAGTCGCTCAGTGGTGTCCGACTCTTTGCGACCCCATGAACCGCAGCACGCCAGGCCTCCCTGTCCATCACCAGCTCCCGGAGGTCACCCAGACTCACACCCATCAAGTCAGTGATGCCATCCAGCCATCTCATCCTCTGTCGTCCCCTTCTCCTCCTGCCCTCAATCCCTCCCAGCATCAGAGTCTTCTCCAATGAGTCAACTCTTCGCATGAGGTGGCCAAAATACTGGAGTTTCAGCTTTAGCATCATTCCTTCCAAAGAAATTCCAGGATTGATCTCCTTCAGAATGGACCAGTTGGATCTTCTTGCAGTCCAAGGGACTCTCAAGAGTCTTCTCCAACACCACAGTTCAAAAGCATCAATTCTTCAGCACTCAGCCTTCTTCAGAGTTCAGCTCTCACATCCATACATGACCACAGGAAAGACCATAGCCTTGACTAGGCGAACCTTTATTGGTAAAGTAATGTCTCTGCTTTTGAATATGCTATCTAGGTTGGTCATAACTTTCCTTCCAAGGAGTAAGCGTCTTTTAATTTCATGGCTGCAGTCACCATCTGCAGTGATTTTGGAGCCCAGAAAAACAAAGTCTGACACTGTTTCCACTGTTTCCCCATCTATTTCCCATGTAGTGATGGGACCAGATGCCATGATCTTCGTTTTCTGAATGTTGAGCTTTAAGCCAACTTTTTCACTCTCCACTTTCACTTTCATCAAGAGGCTTTTTAGCCCCTCTTCACTTTCTGCCATAAGAGTGGTGTCATCTGCATATCTGAGGTTATTGATATTTCTCCCAGCAATCTTGATTCCAACTTGTGTTTCTTCCAGTCCAGCATTTCTCATGATGTACTCTGCATATAAGTTAAATAAACATGGTGACAATATGCAGCCTTGACGTACTCCTTTTCCTATTTGGAACCAGTCTGTTGTTCCATGACCAGTTCTAACTGTTGCTTCCTGACCTGCATACAGATTTCTCAAGAGGCAGATCAGGTGGTCTGGTATTCCCATCTCTTTCAGAATTTTCCATAGTTTATTGTGATCTACACAGTCAAAGGCTTTGGCATAGTCAATAAAGCAGAAATAGATGTTTTTCTGGAACTCTCTTGCTTTTTCCATGATCCAGCAGATGTTGGCAATTTGATCTCTGGTTCCTCTGCCTTTTCTAAAACCAGCTTGAACATCAGGAAGTTCACGGTTCACCTATTGCTGAAGCCTGGCTTGGAGAATTTTGAGCATCACTTTACTAGCGTGTGAGATGAGTGCAATTGTGCGGTAGTTTGAGCATTCTTTGGCATTGCCTTTCTTTGGGATTCGGATGAAAACTGACCTTTTCCAATCTTGTGGCCACCGCTGAGTTTTCCAAATTTGCTGCCATATTGAGTGTAGCACTCTCACAGCATCATCTTTCAGAATTTGGAATAGCTCCACTGGAATTCCATCACCTCCACTAGCTTTGTTCGTAGTGATGCTTTCTAAGGCCCATTTGACTTCACATTCCAAGATGTCTGGCTCTAGGTCAGTGATCACATCATCATGATTATCTGGGTTTTGAAGCTCTTTTTTGTACAGTTCTTCTGTGTATTCTTGCCACCTCTTCTTAATATCTTCTGCTTCTGTTAGGTCCACACCATTTCTGTCCTTTATCGTGCCCATCTTTGCATGAAATGTTCCTTTGGTATCTCTGATTTTCTTGAAGAGATCCCTAGTCTTTCCCATTCTGTTGTTTTCCTCTATTTCTTTGCATTGATCACTGAAGAAGGCTTTCTTATCTCTTCTTGCTATTCTTTGGAACTCTGCATTTAGATGTTTATATCTTTCCTTTCCTCCTTTGCTTTTCGCTTCTCTTCTTTTCACAGCTATTTGTAAGGCCTCCCCAGACAGCCATTTTGCTTTTTTGCATTTCTTTTCCATGGGGATGGTGTTGATCCCTGTCTCCTGTACAATGTCACGAACCTCAGTCCATAGTTCATCAGGCTCTCTATCTATCAGATCTAGGCCCTTAAATCTATTTCTCACTTCCACTGTATAATAAGGGATTTGATTTAGGTCATACCTGAATGGTCTAGTAGTTTTCCCTACTTTCTTCAATTTCAGTCTGAATTTGGCAATAAGGAGTTCATGGTCTGAGCCACAGTCAGCTCCTGGTCTTGTTTTTGCTGATTGTATAGAGCTTCTCCATCTTTGGCTGCAAAGAATGTAATCGATCTGATTTCAGTGTTGACCATCTGGTGATGTCCATGTATAGAGTCTTCTCTTGTGTTGTTGGAAGAGGGTATTTGCTATGACCAGTGCATTTTCTTGGCAAAACTCTGTTAGTCTTTGCCCTGCTTCATTCCGTGTTCCAATGCCAAATTTGCCTGTTACTCCAGGTGTTTCTTGACTTCCTACTTTTGCATTCCAGTCCCCTATAATGAAAAGGACATCTTTTTTGGGTGTTAGTTCTAAAAGGTCTTGTAGCTCTTCATAGAACCGTTCAACTTCAGCTTCTTCAGCGTTACTGGTTGGGGCATAGATTTGGATTACTGTGACATTGAATGGTTTGCCTTGGAAACGAACAGAGATCATTCTATTGTTTTTGAGATTGCATCCAAGTACTGCATTTCGGACTCTTTTGTTGACCATGATGGCCACTCCATTTCTTCTGAGGAATTCCTGCCCACAGTAGTAGATATAATGGTCCTCTGAGTTAAATTCACCCATTCCAGTCCATTTTAGTTCACTAATTCCTAGAATGTCGACATTCACTCTTGCCATCTCTTGTTTGACCACTTCCAATTTGCCTTGATTCATGGACCTGACATTCCAGGTTCCTATGCAATATTGCTCTTTACAGCATTGGACTTTGCTTCTATCATCAGACACATCCACAGCTGGGTATTCTTTTTGTTTTGGCTCCATCCCTTCATTCTTTCTGGAGCTATTTCTCCACTGATCTCCAGTAGCATATTGGGCCTCTACTGATCTGAGGAGTTTCTCTTTCAGTATCCTATCATTTTGTCTTTTCATACTGTTCATGGGGTTCTCAAGGCAAGAATACTGAAGTGGTTTGCCATTCCCTTCTCCAGCGGACCACACCCTGTCATCTCTCTCTACCATGACCCACCCATCCCAGGTTGCCCCTCAGGCATGGCTTAATTTCATTGAGTTAGTTAGACAAGGGTGTGGTCCTTGTGTGATTAGATTGACTAGTTTTCTGTGAGAATGGTTTTAGTGTATTTGCCCTCTGATGCCCTCTTTCAAGACCTACTCTCTTACTTGGGTTTCTCTTACCTTGGGCGTGGGGTATCTCGTCCCGGCTGCTCCCGGCCAGTGAAGCACAGCCATCGCACCTTACCTTGGACAAGGGGTCTCTCCTCACCGCCGCCCTTCCTGACTTCGGTCGTGGGGTAGCTCTTCTCGGGCGTGCTTAGTGCGCTGGCCCTCACCGCCGTCCTTCCTCGGTCGTGGGGTAGCTCCTCTCGGCCGCGCTCTTAGTGCGCGACGCAGCCGGCGGGGCGCTCTTAATTGTGCGCCGGTCGCGGGAAGGCGAGGGCGCTCTTAATTGTGCACCGGTCGCGGGAATCAAGATTGCCGGGAGAAATATCAATAACCTCAGATATGCAGATGATACCACCCTTATGGCAGAAACTGAAGAGGAACTAAAAAGCCTCTTGATGAAAGCGAAAGTGGAGAGTGAAAAGATTGGCTTAAAGCTCAACATTCAGAAAACAAAGATCATGGCATCTGGTCCCATCACTTGATGGGAAATAGATGGGGAAACAGTGGAAACAGTGTCAGACTTTATTTTTCTGGGCTCCAAAATGACTGCAGATGGTGACTGCAGCCATGAAATTAAAAGACACTTACTCCTTGGAAGGAAAGTTATGATCAATCTAGATAGCATATTCAAAAGCAGAGACATCACTTTGCCAACAAAGGTTCACCTAGTCAAGGCTATGGTTTTTCCTGTGGTCATGTATGGATGTGAGAGTTGGACTGTGAAGAAGGCTGAGTGCCGAAGAATTGATGCTTTTGAACTGTGGTGTTGGAGAAGACTCTTGAGAGTGCCTTGGACTGCAAGGAGATCCAACCAGTCCATTCTGAAGGAGATCAGCCCTGGGATTTCTTTGGAAGGAATGATGCTAAAGCTGAAACTCCAGTACTTTGGCCACCTCATGCGAAGAGTTGACTCATTGAAAAAGACTCTGATGCTGGGAGGGATTGGGGGCAAGAGGAGAAGGGGACGACAGAGGATGAGATGGCTGGATGGCATCACTGACTCGATGGACGTGAGTCTCAGTGAACTCCGGGTGTTGGGAGGCCTGGCATGCTGCGATTCATGGGGTCTCAAAGAGTCGGACACGACTGAGCGACTGATCTGTATCGGACAATATTACTGCCCAAATATTAGATTCTGGATTAGGAAAGAATGGCCAAAAAGACAATATTTGAGGGACAATGGAGAAAATTAAATATGAACTATATATTAAATAAAATTAATGTTAATTTTCCCAGGTATATTGATGGTTATGGCCTATTATTAGGAGACGCATGTTAAAAAATTTGAAAATGAAGCATTTTGGTGTTTGCAACTTATTTTCAAATGACAGGGAGTAGGTTACAGTTAGACAGCTAAAAGTAAATGTAGTAAGGTGCTTACAATTGTAAATCCAGGTGAAGGATATATGAGTAAAAAGTGCATTTTTCTTTCAACTCTCCCGAGAGAGTTTGATATTTTTCAATGAGAAAAAAAATGGAGACAAAAAAAATCTAATTTGACTTTCATAAAATTATACTGTATGAGAAACATTCACAGACATAAAGAACAGACTAGTGTTTGTCAAGGTGGAGGGCGGGAGGAGAGGGGATAGAATGCGAGTTTGGGGTTAGCAGATGCAATCTATTATACATAGAGAATGGATAAACAACAAAGTTCTGCTGTATAGTACCGGGAACTATGTTCAATCTATCCCTTGATAAGTCATAACGGAAAAGAACATAAAAGAATGTATATGTATGTACATATACAAAACTAAATCAATTTGCTGTACAGTAGAAATGTATACATTGTAAATCAATGATACCTCAGTTTTTAAAAAATCATACTGTTCATAAACAGATACTTATAGCCAAAAAAAAAAAAGAGAGAAAAGAAAAAAAAAGGACATTTTTAGGTTAGACTCCTGTACTTTGTGCCATCTCCTGACCTGACATTTATCCTTTCTTATTCCCAGGTGAGGACATTCTCGTAGTAACATCCCTGTCCTTCCTAGTTCCTTTGACCTCTCTTGACTGACGACAGACTGCCTGATGGGCAATGGCCGCTCCTCCACATCCTCCATTTCTGCCCTCTGGTTCTGCCAGCCTCCTTGACCTGCCTCCTTTACACCTCATCCCGCTTAGAGTGTTTCCATCAGGGTCCCAGGTGGCTTGTTTTTCTCAACCTTTGCCCCATCCCCACCTTGGCTCCCCAGGTGTCTCTGCTTTCAGAGCCCTCCCTCTCCCCCTCCCTTTGTCTAATTAAACTGAAGCAGTGCCACCTGGTCAAGCCTTCCTTCCTGGGCCTCTTTGGGTGGGTTTTTCCTTTTCCCCCTCGGGGGCTGTCATGAATTTCTTGTCAGCATCCTTGGCCTTTCCCACCCTCCTTTCCCTTGAGTTGGCTCTGAGGCTGTGCCAAGGTGTCCAGTTCTTAGGTGTGATGTGCTGATGGCCTTTTCAGAAATCAGAAGGACCCAACTGGGACTGCCCTGTGCCTTTCCAGACAGAGATTCCAAACAGGAGTGCCGGGTGGATGACTACAAAGTAATCAGTCTAATTCCTGGAGCTGGGGCACACATGTGTGTGTGTGTGTGTGTGTGTGTGTGTGTGTGTGTGTGTGTGAAAATGGTGTCTTTGCCTTTTCTTCCCTGGGGGCCCTGTGTGTGTGTGTGTAAATGGTGTCTTTGCCTCTTCTTCCCTGGGGGCCCTCCCACCCTTTCTCACCTTGGTGTTGACCTTATCACTTTCACACTTTGAAATTTAATACCAAAACTTCCCTATCATTCTGCTGGAATCCCCATGATCCCCCAAACAACACCCCCAAAAAATAAATCTTAAATAGTCAAGGCTAATTTAATGACTTACATTCTGAGCCCATTAAAGCAAGGAAGCAGACTTAGGGATCACCTCTTACCTGTATTTCACAGATTTGAGTTCTGATCTGGCCAGTGGGGTTGGCTGCTGCTGCTGCTAACTCGCTTCAGTCGTGTCCGACTCTGTGCGACCCCATAGACAGCAGCCCACCAGGCTCCCCTGTCCCTGGGATTCTCCAGGCAAGAACACTGGAGTGGGTTGCCATCTCCTCCAATGCATGAAAGTGAAAAGTGAAAGTGAAGTCGCTCAGTCGTGTCCAACTCTTCACGACCCCATAGACTGCCACCCACCAGGCTCCTCCATCCATAGGATTTTCCAGGCAAGAGTACTGGAGTGGGGTGCCACTGCCTTCTCCGAGTGGGGTTGGATTTTAGCATAAAGTGTATTGTGAAGAGAAATAAAAGCTGAAAAATGACCAAGAGACAGCCATGCTTTGGACCAGAATGTTCAATCTACAACTTACTGCTAACCTTGGTGAAATACTTCAGCACTAAACACAGAATACAGATAACAAGGTAGCAGTCACTGCCTTCTTCCCTTGACTCTTGGTCTATTCTTCCTGGAAGTTCCCTACAGTTGAGAAGCAGAGATGATGAAAGATGGACAGAGGATCTGAAAAACTGAGTTCTAGCTCTGGCCTGGTCACTGATGAGCTTTGTAATTTTGTTCAAGTTCCTAACCTTGATTTCTTCTGTTTCCCCATTTCGTAAATCGAGGATGTGGGTTGGAGGGCTGGTAGGTTTGATGATTCCCCAGCTCTAAGACTGCACATCTAAAGTTTTACATACTTCGCCTCTATTTTTACGAAATACCTTCTAAACATCCAGAGGAATAGCTGGATGTAATTCGAGTAGCTCAGTTTTGAGCAATCAATCCTGATCTGAACCCAGGGCTAAGATGATACAAAAGGGACTGTGTGAAAATTAAAGACCACAGTGTTGGGGAGACACCTGCAGAGCACTGACACCCAGGTGTCTTCCGTACTGATCTGAACCTCAGGGGAACCACTCTGCAAAAAATGTGAGCCATTCTGCAAAAAATGCCCTTGGATGCCCATGCCTGCACGTCTGCATTCTATACCACAGAGCCCTCCCTGGTGTCATCAGGTGTCATCACCTCTCCTTAAGTGTTTGACAATGGTGACTTTGATCTGAGCCGGAAATCCCAAATCAAAGTGATCGTTTGTTTAATATTTGTCACAATCCGGAAATTCTAAAACCCAAAACAGAATAGAAAACACTATAACAAGGATTCTTCTTCCTAGCCAATTAAGGTCATTAAGAACATTGTCTAAGCAGCTATGCTTAGAATTCCCGAGTTTCCCTAGCAACAGCTTAGAGAAAGAGTAGACTAAGTCATAATACAGAACCGAAGTAAAACGAAAATATATAAATGAAAGTATGACCAAGCAATTCCTTTGACAATAACATGATTCAGTCTAAATAGAAGGCAGATTTTAAAAATGGATCTAAAGAATGAGATGAATTTTAAATTTGGAGGGGTATTTGCTAATACATATTCCAGTTACCACAACAAGAATAGAGTTGAGTAGTGAAGCCCATATAGTTTTAAAACCACAAATCCCCATGGCTGCGGTCCGGTCTGTGGGGTCTCAAAAAGAGCTGGTCTTTAGCTACTAAACAAGAACTAGGCATTCACTTCCACAGCATATGTCTCTATTTGTTGTTTAGTCTCCAAGTCGTGTTTGACCCTTTTTGAGACCCTATGGATTGCAGCCCTCCAGGCCTCTCTGTCCATGAGATTTCCCAGGCAAGAATACTGGAGTGGGTTGCTGTTTTCTTCTCCAGGGGATCTTCCTGACTCAGGGATCAAACCTGAGTCGCCTGCATTGGCGGGTGCATTCCTTACCACTGAGCCACCAGGAAAGCCTGTATGTCTCTGTAGAGAGGTAACAATTCCCACTCTGCTTCCAGAAGGATAAAGGCCTTTGGAAAACTTCCAGCTTCTCTCCACCCCATCCCCCACCAAAAAATGGGCGTGGCTTACCTGATTGAGGGTTGGGGAAAGGAGCTGCACCTCCTCGGCTCCAGCGAATTCCTGGGGGGCAGTGAACTAACAGGCTCCCATTTGTAGGGGGACCTCCAGTTGCCCGGAGCTGAGGGGCCAACTCCATCTAATTCAGGGTGAAGGATTCAGAAGTTCACTCTATTCACAATGCTGCCATGCATGCCCTCTAATTTAGCTTTATCTTGAACAGAGCTGGTATTTTTGTCTCCAGCTGTCTGACTCTTCTGTGCATCTCAGGTAGGAAGAAGATGTTATTTATTGCAGTGGCTGCAATTTCAGTAAGTTACCTCCTAGCAGACAGGCTCATTTCCAGGAACTGAGTCTATAAAGAAGGCTAAGTCTTGGTCTCTGTCCTGAGAAATCTAGAGTCTGCTGCTGCTGCTGCTGCTGCGTCACTTTAATCGTGTCCGACTCTGTGCGACCCCATAGACGGCAGCCCACCAGGCTTCCCATCCCTGGGATTCTCCAGGCAAGAACACTGGAGTGGGTTGCCATTTCCTTCTCCAATGCATGAAAGTGAAAAGTGAAAGTGAAGTCGATTAGTCGTGTCCGACTCTTGACCCAATGGACTGCAGCCTACCAGGCTCCTCCGTCCATGGGATTTTCTAGGCAAAAGTACTGGAGTGGGGTGCCATTGCCTTCTCCAAATCTAGAGTCTAGGATTACGGAAGTCAATTTCACTAGTTTTAACTGCGGCCAAGGTCTTTACTCATTCTTTTTTTTTTTTTTTTAATCTCTTTGGGTGTTATCATTCTGTCCTATAAATAAGTAAATGGCAGTTGTGTTTCTAATGTGAATTATGATTCAGCTATTTTGGTCCTCTTCCTACTACTGTTGGGTTTTAACAGTTCACATAGAACAAATTTGATTGTGTTTATATTTAAACCTTCTTAACAAGGAAAACAGAAGGATTAGATTTAATAAAAACAGGGGCAGCATTCTGAATGTGTTTAAACAAGTTTTCCCCACTGATAAATAGAACTATTGAGTATCATTTTCAACTAGGCTGACAAGGAAAAAGTCATCAGTTCTCCTGAAGAATTTGTACAATGCTTCAGGCAAGTTACAGCTGGATCCTCTTAAAGAAATCAATCTTTCCTAGAAAATGACTCATAAGACCATTTAAATCTATGAAGCTTTTCAGTAAATTTATTCAATTAAAAGGACTTTCAGTATTTTAGAAAATATTAAATTACCCATAATATTCTCACAACAGCAGAATGGAAAACAAAACACAGCATACACCCGAAAGCCCAGCCCCAGAACTGACAGCTTGTGAGTCAGCGCCGGCCCTCCAGCCTTCAGACAAGTCTCGTGTAGATTGATGAAAGTTACTTTGCTGCGCTAATGCTGACAAATTTACTTATCATTCATGATAATCACTCCTGCTGCTTTAGGGAAAAAATGTTTTTTAAGTACCAAACTATTGGGGGATATATTATGCTGCACAAAAAGGAGGGGAAAAAAAGCAACTTCTATAATGACAAGACAGCATCAGTCAAGACTCTGGACTAGATAACAATAATATGCTCTTATTAGAGTAACTTCTCTGTGAGCATAGTGCATTTCATCTCACATAGCAATTGTGACTTTTTTTTAAGTCCCTTGAAAAAGCTCATTTTAGAGACTATGCTTTGGACTTCTAACTTTGATTATTCTTTGAATTTGACAAAACATCATAGTAGAAAGTATGTCTTATTATTCCCACCCAAGAAGTACCTTCTAGTGATTGGAATACAGAATTCAATAGATGGGGGAATACAATGGCTAGAAAGGCAGTTCTCATCCATCCCTCCTTGGCATAGGTGGAATTCACAATTTCAGAGGTACAGTCAGATTTTGACTTGGCCTTTTGTTGTGTAGTGAGTCAACTATAAAGTGGAGGGAGAATCACCTACCTTTTGGGTCTGAGGATGAACACAGAGTTTTAAAGTCTGTTGAGGTTCCCAAGATAAATTGTTTGTGTTAATTCTGGAAGTACCCACTGGACTCAGAGCAATGAAGTTTCATTTTCCATTAGGCTGGAAAGAAGAAAGTTGGATGATGCCAAGTGTTGGTGAGGATGTAGGAATATATGCACCTTCCTACCCTGCCTGTGAGATTGGAAGGCAGGACGGTGCGCAGTAAGCCTGCATATCTTGCTCTTGTTCAGCCACTAAATCGTGTCCAACTCTGTGACCCCATAGACTACAACACACCAGGCTTCCCTGTCGTTCACTGTCTCCTGGAGTTTGCTCAAATTCATGTCCATTTAGTTGGTGATGCTTTCTAATCATCTTATCTTCTGCCACCCTCTTCTCCTTTTACCTTCAATCTTTCCCAGCACCAGAGTCTTTTCCAATGAGTCTTCTCTTTGCAACAGGTGGCCAAACTATTGCAATTTCAGCTTCAGCATCAGTCCTTCCAATGAATATTCAGGGTTGATTTCCTTTAGGATTCACTGATTTGATCTCCTTGCTGGCCAAGGGACTCTCAGGAGTCTTCTCCAGCACCACAATTTGAAGGCATCGATTCTTCAGCTCTCAGCCTTCTTGAGTCCATCTCTCACATCCATACATGACTACTGGGAAACCATAGCTTTGACTATACAAATCCTGTCGGCAAAGTGATGTCTTTGCTTTTTAATACACTGTCTAGGTTTGTCATAGCTTTCCTTCCAAGAAGCACGCATCTTTTAATTTCACAGCTGCAAGCACTGTCTGCAGTGATTTTGGAGCCCAAGAAAATAAAATCTGTCACTGCTTCCACTTTGTCCCTTTCTATTTGCCATGAAATAATGGAACTGGATGCCATCATCTTTGAATGTTGAGTTTTAAGTCAGCTTTTCCACTCTCTTCTTTCACCCTCAACAAAAGGCTTTTTAGTTATGGCTCAGCAATTCTGCCTTTCAGGGTATATTCCAAGAAGATGCTCACACAGGTTTCTCACAAGACTGGTACAAGGACATTTATTGCAGCATCGTTTCTCATAGTGGAACTATGAACCAAACAGGGAAAGTGGATATGGGGGCAGGAGGACCACAGATGCTACGCAGTAGTTGGAAATAACAGAATAGATGTCTGCACTGTAACCTGGATCGACTTGAAAAACATAGTCCTAATAAAAGCAAGGCACAGAGTAAGATCTATATAATCAGATCAGATCAGATCAGATCAGTCGCTCAGTCGTGTCCGACTCTTGGCGACCCCATGAACTGCAGCACGCCAGGCCTCCCTATCCATCACCAGCTCTCGGAGGTCACTCAGACTCACATCCATCGAGTCAGTGATGCCATCCAGCCATCTCATCCTCTGTCGTCCCCTTCTCCTCCTGCCCTCAATCCCTCCCAGCATCAGAGTCTTCTCCAGTGAGTCAACTCTTCGCATGAGGTGGCCAAAATACTGGAGTTTCAGCTTTAGCATCATTCCTTCCAAAGAAACCCCAGGGCTGATCTCCTTCAGAATGGACCGGTTGGATCTCCTTGCAGTCCAAGAGACTCTCAAGAGTCTTCTCCAACACCACAGTTCAAAAGCTTCAATTCTTCGGCGCTCAGCCTTCTTCACAGTCCAGCTCTCACATCCATACATGACCACAGGAAAGACCATAGCCTTGACTAGGCGAACCTTTGTTGGCAAAGTGATGTCTCTGCTTTTGAATATGCTATCTAGGTTGGTCATAACTTTCCTTCCAAGGAGTAAGCGTCTTTTAATTTCATGGCTGCAGTCACCATCTGCAGTGATTTTGGAGCCCAGAAAAATAAAGTCTGACACTGTTTCCACTGTTTCTCCATCTATTTCCCATGTAGTGATGGGACCAGATGCCATGATCTTCGTTTTCTGAATGTTGAACTTTAAGCCAACCTTTTCACTCTCCACTTTCACTTTCATCAAGAGACTTTTTAGTTCCTCTTCACTTTCTGCCATAAGGGTGGTATCATCTGCATATCTGAGGTATCATCTGCATATCTGAGGTTATTGATATTTCTCCCAGCAATCTTGATTCCAGCTTGTGTTTCTTCCAGTCCAGCATTTCTCATGATGTACTCTGCATATAAATTAAATAAACATGGTGACAATATACAGCCTTGATGTACTCCTTTTCCTATTTGGAACCAGTCTGTTGTTCCATGACCAGTTCTAACTGTTGCTTCCTGACCTGCATACAGATTTCTCAAGAGGCAGATCACGTGATCTGGTATTCCCATCTCTCTCAGAATTTTCCACAGTTTATTGTGATCTACACAGTCAAAGGCTTTGGCATAGTCAATAAAGCAGAAACAGATGTTTTTCTGGAACTCTCTTGCTTTTTCGATGATCCAGAGGATGTTGGCAATTTGATCTCTGGTTCCTCTGCCTTTTCTAAAACCAGCTTGAACATCAGGAAGTTCACGGTTCACATATTGTTGAAGCCTGGCTTGGAGAATTTTGAGCATTACTTTACTAGCGTGTGAGATGAGTGCAATTGTGCGGTAGTTTGAGCACTCTTTGGTATTGCCTTTCTTTGGGATTGGGATGAAAACTGACCTTTTCCAATCTTGTGGCCACTGCTGAGTTTTCCAAATTTGCTGGCATATTGAGGGCAGCACTTTCACAGCATCATCTTTCAGGATTTGGAATAGCTCCACTGGAATTCCATCACCTCCACTAGCTTTGTTCGTAGTGATGCTTTCTAAGGCCCACTTGACTTCACATTCCAGGATGTCTGGCAGGCACTAGTTATTTAAATCAGCAGTATTTACATGCAAAACAGTATGCATTTTACAAGAACACGTACAAACGAAAGTTTTTGAGTCAGCTGGAGGGACTGGATGCGGTAGTGGTGGACAGTGGGAGCAGGGAATAAAGAATAAACAATGTAATTTTAAAATATGAAATAAGGGGTCACACATGGAACAATAAATAATGTATGGTGTAGTGGTGTACTACTAACTGAGAGTGATGAACTCAGATCATTGCATTTCAAGTATTGGCCTTCCCCTAACTATAGTGTGCATGCGCACACACACACACACACACACACACACACAGTATTGCAAGCTGGTGACAGATGGGTCAAATCAGGCCCTCAGTTATATTTTGTTTGGCCTATGCAATACGTGCAAAATGGTTTGAATTAGTTGTCAAGATTTAAAAATCCAGCTTTTCAAGTACTTTTAGAAGACCTAGCCAGCTTGGGCTGAAGGTCTCAACACCCAGCTGTGCCTGGCAGCTGCGCTATCTAAATGAGCATGCACAGCCCTCATCCCACCCCGCCTCCGACAGGATGAGGCTCAGCTTGCATTTACCTGGTGTTTTGTGCTAAACCAGCTGCTGTTCCCACTGTGTTTCAAGCCCAGGCCTTGAGTTGGTGCTGACTGACACAAACGTCAGCTGCCCACCCCGTCCACTCTCCTGCCACGCCCTCTCAGAACCTCGGTTTAATCAGACCAAATAAACACAAATAATTTTAAAATGTCAAAAGTTGCTACAAGGGAAAAAGTTAAAAATAATAATTCCAGGACTTCCCTGGTTCTTCCACTTCTGGGGACATGGATTCGATCCCTGATCAGGGAACTAAGATTCTGTATGCAGCAGGGCCAAACAAAAGAAAAATAATATTTCCATGCCCTTCTTGCACACTGCGGAACTCTCCTTTGGCTGGAGGCCTCTTCTATTTCTTTCTTCTGAAATGTATCTCCATGTCTCTCCCTTAAACATATAGTGCATTCCATTGGATCATGATTTTTAGGCATTTTTCTATTAGTTTTCTCCTGTGCAAGATGAGATTAAGTTTATCTCGTACTTATTCCCATTCTCCTCCCTCCCTTCCACCTATCCTCAAAATACAAGTATACCACAATTTTAGGTTAAACCCTGATTGAATGTTTTAGTTAGGATTATTCAGTAAATCTTAGATTAGTGGGTCCTGGAGCCACACTTCTGGGTTCAAAACCAGTTCTGCCCCTCAGTGGCTGTGTGAGCTGGGCAGCAGCATATTTAATCTTTCACAGCCTCATAGAGCCTGATAGTTATAATAAGACTTGAGTGAGTTAGCATATGTAAAGCGCATAGGACATAGTTGGCTCTTTGTTTTTTTAACTCGTTTTGACAGTCTCTCTTTTAAGTGGAATGTTTAGAGCATTAACATTTAGGTGCTTCCCTGGTGGTTCAGTGGTGAAGAACCCACCTGCCAATGCAGTAGACATGGATTTGATCCTTGATCCAGGAAGATCCCAAGTGACTTGGAGCAACTAAGCCCCAGCACCACAACTACTGAGCCTGTGCCCTAGAGCCCAGGAGCCAAAGCTACTGAACCTGCATACCCTAGAGCCTGTGCTCCACAGCAGGAGAAACTATTGCAACGAGAGGCCCATGTGCCGAAACTAGAGAGTAGCCCCCACTTGCCACAACTAGAGAAAATCCCTTGCAGCTGTGAAGACCCAGCAAAAATAAATAAAGATTTTTTAAAAAATAAGCAAACAAAACCACAAAAATAATATTTAAAAAAACATTAACGTTTAATGTAAATAGCAGTATGCTTGAAATTAGGTTTATTATTTTCTACTTTGTTTGTTCTCTAATTGTCACCTCCCCCTTTTCTACTTCAGTTTCTCCCTGCCTTCTTTTGATTTACTTAAACATTTTTGAGAATTCCCTTTCATTAACTAGTGTATAATTATATAACTATAGTCTATTAGTTCTAGCTATAACTTTGCATTGTTTAAATGATTGCTTTAAAGATTACAAAATCCATTTTTTTATTTTTTACAGTCTACTGAGCGTTACTATTGTGCAGTTACATATAAAATATGGAAATCTTACTTACAGAGAACTTTCTCTGTTAGTTTCTACCTACCTGCCAACCTACAAGCTATAATTTTCATGTTTTACATTTATATACATTATAAACTGCAATATTATATTCTGCTTTTTAAATTCATATGTATTTTAAGGAAATGAAGAGAAAAAATAACTTTACTACTTTTAATGCTTTGTGTTTCTTCCTGAGGACCCAACTTTCCTTCTAATATGTCCATTTCTCTTGAAGAACTTCCTGTAGAATTATTGCAAGTACTTTAAAACAAGTATGAAATGGTTGCATACAATATTGTCATAGATCCTTGAGAGTAACTCCTTGATAAATCTGTTCTTTGTAATGAGCTCATAATTTTCTATATTTTTGACCTTACTATTTTCTTAGTCAAAGCTACTTTGCTTTGTCAGCTTTATTAATGCTTCATAGAGTCACCCATATTTGTGAGTAGAGCCATTTCTAGGATCGTGCAATCATTTGTGAAGCAAATGTCTGTAGACCCACTACGTGGACCAGGCATGCTATTGGACTTTGAGGTTTTACTGGTTAGAGATGAGAGCAAAGTCCTTGTTCTCATGGGGCTTCCAGGGTGGGGCTGGGGGGTCTGGCATTGAGCAAACAATCAGATAACTGGGTATGTGGTTATAAGCTGTAGTACATTTGGAAAGGAAAAGAATGAACCTCTGTAAGTCAATAAAGTCAGAGAATCTACTTAAGACCCGGAATCTGGAAGGGCTTCCTTGGTGTGGTGACCTCTATGTGGGTCCTGAAGGTAGAAGACAGCCATTGATGGGAGAAGGACAGATGGAACAGCACATGAAAAGGCTCAGGGCAGAAAAAGAGTCTGACAAATCCTTTAATCCAGTGCTTTGGGTGGGGTGAAGGCAATTGGTTGAGACTCATAAAGACAGCCCCTTGTAAAGGAGGAGCTCACACCCCGCCTTTCTTCCCAGGTTGCCCTTGGTGACTGCATTTGTCACTCAAAGTTATTCTTGATCTCATGCCTGGATCTCACTGGGGTAATCCCAGCAGGAAGAGGGGAAAGGTATGGTTTGAGGGGACAGTGGATTGGAATTGGCCCCATGCCTTTCTAGGGAACTGTTGTTGTTTAGCCACTAAGTCGTGTCCAACTCTTTTGCCACCATCTGACTGCAGGCTCCTCTGTCCATGGGATTTCCCAGGCAACAATACTGGAATGGGTTGCCATTTCCTCCTCCAGGGCACCTTCCTGACCCAGGATGGAACCTGACTGTCCTCCATTGGCAGGTGGGTTCTTTACCACTGAGCCACCAGGGAAGCCCTCCTAGGGAACACCTGCTTGGAAAACTCACTCCTAAAATGAGAAATGCTTTTTTTAGATGACACTGCAATATACTACTGCTGGTTCCTATTCAGTGACGCAAAGTAACCCCAAAGGCTCATCAAAGGCCATGAAGACATGAGGTTTGATTCTGCCAACCTGTTTGGTGGTGGGCAAGACTGGCCACATTTTGCAATGAACCCTTCCTTCCAAGTAACCTTGGGCAAATTCCTCCTTAAAGATAAGTTGTCATCAGTGCACATTAGCAAGGCCCCTGGGTGGGTTTCACAGAACCCATTTCTAGACCACAGAGACAATCCTGACAGCCTCACATCTATCAGCAACAGATAAGAACATTTCAGAGACAAATGTCAAAGTATTTGATAGGAAATTCTAAGGTGTCAGTACCCAGTGAAAGCCTATCTTTTGCTCCGTCTTAAAAGCCACAGTAAAATGGACCAGGAATTTAGCGAGTTTTCTTCATTTTTATTTGTAGGTATGCAAACAGGCGCCAGCCACCCCTGGGAAATTAATGTCATTGAACAGCTGTGCTCACCTTCCTTTTAAAAATAAGTAAGCAAATCAAATCCTGAAAGCAAAACTCTTCCCCAGGTTATCTCTTCTATCTCCCAGCACCCTCCTTTGCTGAACTTTCCTTCGGATGTGATGAGTTACATTTATCAGGGTCTCAGTGGGGCTTTTATTCATGCAGGTTTTATTATTTATTTGACTTTTGCTTTTCTTCTGACTCTCTACTTTTCCAAAGTTTCTCTGTAATCTTTGCTATGGCCTCAGCATTGCAAGCTTCCTTCTGATTCCCCCTTGCTTGGGATTACTCCATGTTTTCTATTTTATTGAGATCAGTCTTTACTTCTCTTTCCTCCTGAACTTCTGACCTGAATTTTCTGCTCTTGTGGGTTTTCCTTTGTGCATCTCTTTCTCCTTTGTTTTCCTCCCATTTTATTTTTCTCGGCAGTTTCACTGTTTGGAAAAGCATCAAGGCTGTGTTAGCATTACTCAACATCAAGTCTAAGAATCTGCCTGCAATGTGGGACACATGGGTTCATTACTTGGTTTGGCAAGATCCTCTGGAGGAGGACAAGTCAACCACTCTGGTATTCTGGAGAACCCCATGGACAGAGGAACCTGGTAGGCTACAGTCCATAGGGTCGAAAAGAGTTGGACATGACTAAAGTGACTTAGCATGCAAGGTCTAATACTGAGTGAAATGATTATGATTCCACAGTCTTCTGCTTTGGTCTATGGTATTTTCAGCAAAGTGAAACCCTGCCATATTACCTGGGTTCAGTTCACTTCAGTTCAATTCAGTCTCTCAGTCGTGTCCGACTCTTTGTGACCCCATGAACCATAGCATGCCAGGTCTCCCTGTCCATCACCAACTCCCAGAGTCCACCCAAACCCATGTCCATTGAGCCGGGGATGCCATACAACCATCTCATGCTCTGACGTCCCCTTCTCCTCCTGCCCTCAATCTTTCCCAGCATCAGGGTCTTTTCAAATGAGTCAGCTCTTCCCATAAGGTGGCCAAAGTATTGGCGTTTGAGCTTCAACATCAGTCCTTCCAATGAACACCCAGGACTGATCTCCTTTAGGATGGACTGGTTGGATCTCCTTGCAGTCCAAGGGACGCTCAAGAGTCTTCTCCAACACCATAGTTCAAAAGCATCAATCCTTCGGCACTTAGCTTTCTTTATAGTCCAACTCTCACATCCATACCTGACCACAGGAAAAACCATAGCCTTGACTAGACGAAACTTTGTTGGCAAAGTAATGTCTCTGCTTTTGAATATGCTATCTAGGTTGGTCATAACTTTCCTTCCAAGGAGTAAGTGTCTTAATTTCATGGCTGCAGTCACCATCTGCAATGATTTTGGAGCCCAGAAAAACAAAGTCTGACACTGTTTCCACTGTTTCCCCATCTATTTCCCATGAAGTGATGGGACCAGATGCCATGATCTTCGTTTTCTGAATGTTGAGCTTTAAGCCAACCTTTTCACTCTCCACTTTCACTTTCATCAAGAGGCTTTTTAGTTTTTCTTCACTTTCTGCCATAAGGGTGGTGTCATCTGCATATCTGAGGTTGTTGATATTTCTCCTGGCAATCTTGATTCCAGCTTATGCTTCTTCCAGCCCAGCGTTTCTCATGATGTACTCATATAAGTTAAATAAGCAGGGTGACAATATACAGTCTTGACGTACTCCTTTTCCTATTTGGAACCACTCTGTTGTTCCATGTCCAGTTCTAACTGTTGCTTCCTGACCTGCATACAGGTTTCCCAAGAGGCAGATCAAAGTGGTCTGGTATTCCCATCTCTTTCAGAATTTTCCACAGTTTGTTGTTATGCACACAGTCAAAGGCTTTGGCATAGTCAATAAAGCAGAAATAGATGTTTTTCTGGAACTCTCTTGCTTTTTCCATGATCCAGCTGATGTTGGCAATTTGATCTCTGGTTCCTCTGCCTTTTCTAAAACCAGCTTGAACATCAGGAAGTTCACGGTTCACATATTGCTGAAGCCTGGCTTGGAGAATTTTGAGCATTACTTTACTAGCGTGTGAGATGAGTGCAATTGTGCGGTAGTTTGAGCATTCTTTGGCATTGCCTTTCTTTGGGATTGGAATGAAAACTGACCTTTTCCAGTCCTGTGGCCACTGCTGAGTTTTCCAAATTTGCTGGCATATTGAGGGCAGCACTTTCACAGCATCATCTTTCAGGATTTGGAATAGCTCCACTGGAATTCCATCACCTCCACTAGCTTTGTTCGTAGTGATGCTTTCTAAGGCCCACTTGACTTCACATTCCAGGATATCTGGTTCTAGGTGAGTGATCACACCATCGTGATTATCTGGGTCATGAAGCTCTTTTTTGTACAGTTCTTCTGTGTATTCTTGCCACCTCTTCTTAATATCTTCTGCTTCTGTTAGGTCCATACCATTTCTGTCCTTTATCGAGCCCGTCTTTGCATGAGATGTTCCCTTGGTATCTCTAATTTTCTTGAAGAGATCTCTAGTCTTTCCCATTCTATTATTTTCCTCTATTTCTTTGCACTGATCACTGAGGAAGGATTTCTTATCTCTCCTTGCTATTCTTTGGAATAGCAAATGAGTATATCTTTCCTTTTCTCCTTTGCTTTTTGCTTCCCTTCTTTTCATAGCTTTTCGTAAGGCCTCCCCAGACAGCCATTTTGCTTTTTTTCATTTCTTTTTCTTGGGGATTGTCTTAATTCCTATCTCCTGTACAATGTCAGGAACCTCCATCCATAGTTCTTCAGCACTCTGTTTATCAGATCTAGTCCCTTACAATTATTTCTCACTTACGCTGTATAGTCATAAGGGATTTGATTTAGATCGTACCTGAATGGTCTAGTGGTTTTCTCCACTTTCTTCAATTTCAGTCTGAATTTAGCAATAAGGAGTTCATGATCTGAGCCACAGTCAGCTCCTGGTCTTGTTTTTGCTGACTGTATAGAGCTTCTCCATCTTTGGCTGCAAAGAATATAATCAGTCTGATTTCAGTGTTGACCATCTGGTGATATCCATGTGTAGAGTCTTCTCTTGCGTTGTTGGAAGAGGGTGTTTGCTATGACCAGTGTGTTCTCTTGGCAGAACTCTATTAGTCTTTGCCCTGCTTCATTCTGTACTCTAAGGCCAAATTTGCCTGTTACTCCAGGTGTTTCTTGACTTCCTACTTTTGCATTCCAGTCCTCTATAATGAAAAGGACATCTTTTTGGGGTGTTAGTTCTAGAAGATCTTGTAGGCCAGTGGCCAGTGGTTATGGAGTCTGACATCAAAAGACCTAGGTTCAAGCCTAGGCTCCCCTACTAACTAGTTGAATAACCTTGAACTTGTTACTTACATTGTCTAAACCTTGTTTCTCCAGTGTTTCTGTGTGATGTGAGCACCTTTACAGTTAACATGCTTAGTTTAGAGCCTAGCACAGAGTCTGTGTCCTATGACTGCTGGCCTTTATTATCTTCTTTTATCATTAATTGAATTACTGAGGGAAGTTGGGTAGTTGGGTATTCCCCCCTAAAATTCAAGTGAAAGTGATGAGCCATGGACATTCTGAATGTTGGAGAAGCCAGCACAGTGGGCTCTGTAGCTAGACAGCATGGATTTGACTCCTGACTGATGGTTATTAAGCTGTGTGACCTTGAGCAGTCACTGAGTTTCTCACAGCTTCTGTTTCCTCATCTTTAAAATGGAGCAATTAGTCATTGTGAGAATGAAATATATGTGATACACTTTGAAGAAGGCCTGAGATGCAGTCTTTGTAAATGTCAGCTACTGGTGTGGGTGGGACACAGTTGATGGGAGGCAGGGGGTGTGAAGACCAAATCAGAGTAAGACAGGATGGGCTGTTGCTCATCCTATTGGCAGGACACTTGTTAGAGTTTCTAATGGTGATGGTTTGGTTTTTCCCATTCCTTCTTGCCCCTTTCTTCTCTAAAATTCTTAAATTACAAACAGTGAAATTTATCTTGAGAGCCACGAGGCAGAGACTGGCAGCCCTCTGGAGCAATCTGCCTCTGCAGATGAGGGAATGTGCAGCCATGCAGAGGAGAAAGGGGTAATGTGTCTGGGGTGAGAAGCAGGAAGAGACAGGGAGGGAGCAGGTTCACCTCCTATAGACCACTGGACACAAGGCATGGAGCAGGAACCAAGGATCAAGGACCTTTTAGAATGTGTTGAGGGTGGTAGATGTAACAAGTAAGAGAAGGGGAACAAGAAGGGACTGGTGGCCATAGGGTCTCCAATTTCACGTGCACAAGTTTGGAGAAAAGGCTGATGTTGAGGTTAGACCTTCACCAAGAGAGCAAACCACTCGCCACGTAGAATCCTTACTGTGAGATGCTACCCTGGTCAGTTCTGCATGTCACTGCCTTCTTGACCATCCATTTTCTGTCTGAGGTTTTCTATGATTCCAGGGAAGCTGATCCCAACTTCCTACCCCAAGGTGGAGCTCATGACATAGGTGAAGTCAGTTCAGTTCAGTTGTGTCTGACTCTTTGTGACCCCAAGGACTGCAACACGCCAGGCCTCCCTGTCCATCACCAACTCCCGGAGTTTACTCAAACATGTTCATTGAGTCCGTGATGCCATCCAACCATCTCATCCTCTGTCATCCCTTTCTCCTGCTGCCTCCAATCTTTCCCAGCATCAGAGTCTTTTCAAGTGAGTCAGTTCTTCACATCAGTCAGTCACACCTATTTTCATCTCCTACTCTCCTTCCTGTGACTGGTTCTGAAGAAGACCCAAGCTGGTTCAATAAGGTAATCTCAAGTCTTTGGTTCTAGAATAAATAAATAAGGGAAATAAAAGCGTATATTTACATGAAAACCTGTAAATGTACATAGCAACTTTATTTGTAATTTCCAAAACTGGAAACAACCCTGATGTCCTTTAACAGGTGAATGGGTAAAATGCTAGTACATCTGTATGCTGGCCCACTGCTCAGCAATGAAAAGAATGGACTGATAACACTCAATAACCTGGACAAATCTCCATATAGTTATACTGAATGACAGAATCCAGTCTTGAAAGTTTCCATATTGTAGGAGCGTATTTATATTCTTGCAATGATAAAGTTATCTATGCAAAAGAAACCTTAAAATGTTTGGTAAGCAAATGGCACCTTTCTTTGTTTTCATAAGTCCACCTCTTTTGTTTTTGATGACTGGAGTTGGAAGGGTATAGTTAGACATCTGTAATTATTCCATCATTTTATTGGAGGCCCACCCCAACATCTTAAACATTATTCATTTGTTCATCATTTATAAAGCATTTATTGAACATGATACATTTGGGCCCCATGTTTCTCACTGTGGATAGATAGGCTAACAAGACTGACATGGTCTTTGCTTCATGCGGCTTACAAGTCCACAGATTTCTGTCTTTCCCCAGAATCCTAGATAAACTCATTGTATATGGTAGACAATCAACATAATAGCTTGGTAATGAGGATACACCACCTGTGTTTCTGCTTATCCTTCCATGGTAGTCATACTCTGTTCCAAGGGCGTTAAATCTCAGAACTATCTCCTATGTCCCACCTTGATCCCGTTGACTAATCCGCACATAGAATGTCTCAGGGATTTAATCACTGTGCTGGGATGTCAACACATCTGGACGTCCAAGTTTTTCATTTCTTTTAAAGCCAACAGAACAGCTGAGCTCAGTGTACCCAAAGAAAGTGCCAGAAGATATATTCCATCCACTTGAAGTCCTGATGTGGCAGTTTAACGATCTTCTGACATTAAGGAGGTTTTCCCTACGAGGTGGTAATGATACGCCTGATGAAACTGACAGTGCTTAGAATTCGTGTCCCCAACAGCGTCAGCAGTGAAAAATTAGAGAGGACAGCGTGACTGAACAACCCAGTCAGTGGCATTTAGCCAGACCACTTGTAGATTTTGCTGCTGAGTGTTTGAATCCGACTTTAGGAGTGTGTGGCCGGTGGAAGGCATGCTGATTGTAGCTGTAACTTCGGCTTCTTTCTGTCACAAACTTGGAGGAAAATTACCTACCCATAATATCAAATTTTACCTACATAATTTCTTCTACGAGCTCTCTGGGCTTGTCTTGTGTTTTTCATGCTTCTTAATTTCACTGAGCCAGAACCATAGGATTGGGGCTAAAGTAGACGATGTTTCTGAAGGAAACAGACCACTTATTGGTCCCAGGTGGCCCTGAAGCTTTTGATCCTAATATAACCATTTTTAAAGCAATGCCTGGGACTTGTAAAATTGGTCATTTTATTACAAAAATACATTATTCTTTTGGTTAGAAAACGCCCTCCTTGGGAGCTGCCACCTGATTGGTTGACGATGCAGTCAACTTTTGCAGTCATTTTCTAATCAAGTAATACATCAGGTTTTTAAAACATTTTTGCTTGTGTGAGTTAGGGAGAGGAAAATCATTCTTTACATATAATAAGGTACAACTGTGCACACTTGGACAAGAAAATTACTCAACAAAGCCACAGTTTTATTTTAAGTGGCATTGAAACAGAAATCCACTTGTCATAAATTATTATAACAATGGTGCCAAATGCTTTGCAATTATCTCACCATCTCTCTTGCTACTCATAATGGTTGTATGGGATGGCTAGGGCAAGAATCATTGTGCCTGCTGGTCAGAAGAAGAAAATAAAGTTCATGCAACAGAAATGATTAAGTTGTATATGTCTAGAGAGAGAGGTGGGTCTAGAATTGATGACTTACGTTCCAATGATGTTGTTTCCAGACCATGTGTTCTGGGCTCTTCTCAAATCCAACAATATTGTAATGCTGGGAGCATCTTGAGAGAAATCTTATGGCCCAAGGGTTCCTAGATAAGTTGGTCTCTTCCTTGAAAAGGTAAGGCATTAGGTGATGATACAGGCAAGAAAGAAGCAAAATGGAAAATAAGAAGACCCTTTCATTTACTTTTTTCTATTCTTTATTTGTTTTGTTGGCTGATAAGAAGGTGATTGAACTTGAAGACACCAGGAATACAGCCCATCACCTGTTATTTTGCTTATGAAGGACTAACTTTTTTTTAGTGACCAACCCCACTTTATCATCATCTTTTCCAGTGGAAATAATTCTGTTAAGAGCCATCCTTCTCTGTGAGTGCACCTTTATGGAGCGGACCAGAGGGAAAAGTAATTGAATTTAATAAAAGCTGCTCTCAATATAAAGCCACAGGGAAATACATTTAACTTCAAAGCCAAGATGCATGGTTCCTAAATATAATTAATTGCCTGGCTGTTTCTTCCATCAAATCTCAATTTGACAGTAAAGAAGTGAATTCTTTGGCATTTTTTTGTTTTGTTTTATAGCAACATGAATTCTCTATTGAGATAGACTGATAAAAGTCATTCTCAGAAATGTCACTCTTTAGATTTATCAAAGTTGCCATGCCTGTAGCTCCTTGCCCCATCTGTTAAGGAGAGCTGAAATCAGGATTAGATAATCTTAACAAAATTGTCAAAAGGAAACTTTCTGCTCCTTAACCTCCTCACCACCCCACTCCTTTTTAAAAATCTTCCTTTCATAAGAAAAATAATATTCAGAGAAAATTCTTCTCTAAGCAACCCCATTAAGAAGATACTTCTATTTTTGGTGCCCTTGTTTGTAACTGCTAAGGATTAGTTCAACACTTAAGAAGTTTTCTCAGGAGGGTTTGGTAGAATGCCTCTAACTCAGCAGATTAAGAAGGAATAGTGTATATATACCAACACTGCTCCCCCAGTTCATCCCAGTCCCCTCTTCTCCCGCCGTGTCCACCTGTCCATTCTCTACGTCTGCATCTCTAGTCCTGCCCTGCAAATAGGTTCATCTGTAGCATTTTTCTAGATTTCATATATATGTGTTAATATACAATATAGTGGAAAGCTACTGTATGGCACAGGGAGCTCAACTATAGTTCTCTGTGGTGACCTAGATGGGTGGGATCAGGGTGGGTGGGAGGGAAGGAGGCTCAAGAGGGAGAGGATATGTGTATACATACAACTGATCGATGCCTTTGAACTGCGGTGTTGGAGAAGACTCTTGAGAGTCCCTTGGATGCAAGGGGATCAAACCAGTCAATCCTGAAGAAAATCAACCCTGAATACTCATTGGAAGGACTGATGCTGAAGCTGAAGCTCCAATACTTTGGCCACCTGATATGAAGAGCTGACTCATTGGAAAAGACCCTGATGCTGAGAAAGGTTGAAGGCATGAGGAGAAGAAGGACGGAGGATGAGGTGGTTAGATGGCATCACTGATTCAATGCACATGAGTTTCAGCAAACTCCAGGAAATAATGGAGGACAGGGAAGTCCAGCAGGCTGCAGGCCATGAGGTCCCAAAGAGTCAGACATAACTGAGCGGCTGAACAACAACAAGGAGTTGATTCACTTTGTTGTACAGCAAAAATTAACACATTATTGTAAAACAACTATACTCCAATAAAAAAGAAAGAGTAAACCTAAGATCTTCTTGGGGTGGGGGGCAGTGCAGAACTCATGGGCTACAGCCTCCTTGCTGGAGGGATTTCTGACTTGCATGGAGCATCACTCTTCTCTGGCTTAGAGTTCCTTTCCAGCTGACAGAAAATTATTATCTAAGGACCGATTCCTCTGTCCTCTCCTCCTGCTTAAGCCTTCTTCATTCTATGAAACTGTCTAAGTAGATCTAAGATGGAAAAAGTTGTTGCAAAAATTAAGGCTAGATAAAACCTCTGCCCCAAATTCTCTTCGACAAAGGAAAAGCACAGGATATCCTAGATGAAACTGAATGGGAAGTTGACCAAAGCAACATCTGAATCTTTGGCATTGCAAGTCATTATGAGAGAAAAACTTTCACCAGGAGGCAGCTTCCTACTAAATTGCTTTCATTTGGGAATAGCTTTAGAAAAATAATGGACATTTGAAAAGAAGAGATGGTAATATATGCATGAACACGTGTATTTTTTAAAATTAATGACATCATATTTCCAATAAAATTTAGGATAGAAAGGTTATATGGATGAAAATATCAACTACAGGGTTCCATGAATGCAAAATACTAAAGTCACATGGATCTCATAAAAAAGATGTTGCTTAGATAAACTATAGTATGTTTATGTGGTAATATAATAATGTAGTCATTAAAATGTAAGCTGCAAAAGGAAGGAAAATGGAAAAGTGTTTATAAGTACAATATAAAATTTAAAAATACGGGTATGTACATATATAACTACAACTATGTAAAAAAGTTTAAGGGCAAAGACAAGAAGTAACTATATAAAGAGGAAAATATGTATGTGAGATTACAGGGGGTTAGAAATTTCTACATTTTATTTCATGGCATGATACATATATATGATGAAAAAACATATTAGAAAAGTCAAAGCAGCCATTAAGCATTTATGAACTTCTCCTCAAGAACTTTTAACCTTAGGCACCCTCCATCCATTGGTGACTACTGGATTTTCCTCTGCCCAGAGCATAGGAGGGGCTGAGTGTGATTGGAAAAGCATTGCTTCCTCAATCTGCACTGTGAGCCAGACAGACCCTTTGATTTCTCTCTGTTCGCAGCTCTGCATTCTCAGAATTACCTAATCCTCAGCTGGCCAGATGGACCAGCAGTTGGGCTGGGCCTCCTTCAGGTTTTGTGAAGAGCAAGGCTATCTGAATGGCCTGAGAAGATTTAGTGTTTTCCGATGACTCAATTCCCATAAGGAGGAAATGATGATGAGCTATTAGGAACTTGGGGGACTGCTGATCATTGGGATTGGCTCATCTACCTGCCTTCTCTAAATAGCTTCCAGATAATGTTTCTAGAATGCTACAGGGTGCCTTTGGTCTGGAAGTGGGCTGGCAGGGCTCCTCAGGAGGCTGTCTCTGTCAGCCTGGAAGTCAGTGTATCCCAGGGATGAACCTCCCACAACACAGTCTGGAAAGGACTGGCCTCTCTGAGTCTAAATAGGGAATTAGTCTTTGAGGGTGGCCCATGTCATCTGGCAATAACAGGAGGAGGAAGTTGACATGGTCCATTAGACCATGTGCTGGGTGAAGAGACCTTATGCAATATGGAAAGGGACCACGTGATCTGACCCATATCCACTTGCCTACTCGGGCCCCTCTCTTATTGCCCTCCACCCCCATTGGGGTGCCAGATACTTGTCCATCTCACAGATTTGAGTCTTCTCTTTCCACTTCTGGGCTTCTGTAGTGGCTCAGATGGTAAAGAATCTGCCTGCAATGTGGGAGACCTAGATTTGATCAATGGGTCCAGAAGATCCCCTAGAGAAGGGAATGGCAACCCACTCCAGTATTCTTGCCTGGAAAATTCCATCGGCAGAGAAGCCTGATAGGCTATAGTCCATGGGGTCGCACAGAGTCAGACACAACTGAGAGATTAACAATTTCCAGTTCTAGGAAGATCTTTTCTCCTTTTATATTCTTTAAGTCCTGCTTCTTTTCATCCTTCTTAACTTAAAGAAACATCATGAAGAGGGCTTTGTCTACCTTCTATTTAAAATGAGTTATTCCCTAATTTGATCATTCTCTATTTCAACTTTGTTTCTTTCCATGCTCTTGGTCAGAGAAGGTGTAATTTTTATTTACTGGTTTTGCATATTGTTTTTTCCTTGTCTTTCTGGTTAGATTCTAAGTTTCCTGAGGTCAGAGATGATGTTTGTCTTGTTGACCATTTCATACCAGCAACCAGGGTAGCGCTTGACACAGAATAGGATTTTAATAAATATTTGCCAAGTGAATGAGTGAGTGGATGCGCAGATGGGAGGTGAAGCACTGTAGCATTTTCTAAACAGACCCTCTCTCTCAGCACCTGGCCTTGCCAGTTCCAGCACTGCTCACAGTCAGTGACTAGAGGCCGAACTTGCTGTTTTCTGAGTCTGAAGACAGTCTAGCCCCCCAACTCCCACCCCAGGGAAAGCCTGCTCCCATCCCGAAGGGATGTTACTCCTCAGAAGGGGAGTGACACAGACTGAGGACTGTCCCTCTTAGACTTTTGCTGGCCATCAGGTTAGTGTTGGATCAAGTAATTCTCAGGTCCCCTGCCAATCTGGAGTAGGGAAGGGAGAAATGCTAGGGTGAGCTTGGCGATTGGAAAAAAGATTTGGTCATCTTACCAAATGACATAAAAATACTTGAATTAGTGGATGTCAAAACAGGGAATGCCCACACAGTGTGAGTTCACATCTCTACCCCAGTGGACACTTGAAGACAATGTAGCTTCAAGACAAGGCCTAGGTGCAAGATGGGGCCCTGGAGAATCACTGCTTGTCTCTCTAGTGTCCAGGGAAGATGCTGTGGGTGGAAGATAGGGAAGAAAAATTCTAGCACGGGACTCTTTATTGATTTTATCTCTGGCTTAGGGCTTCCTGCATGCGCATTAAGTTCCACCCTGGTAAGAGGTGCAGTCATCATATTTCTTTAAGACTTTTAATTCAAAGTTTCATTCCCTTGTTTATTTAAGTTTTTTGAGAAAGACTAAAAAGTCTCTGCCAGAAATTACTCATATTTTTTAAAAATGTGAGCTTTGTGTCATTGTGCTCTTGTGGCTTGAGATCAAGGCAGAAATAACATTTAAATAAGCATCTCTGGTCAGTAACTAGCCCAAACCCGGAAGGAATCCCACCTCCTAATTTCTAGTCCAGTCTATCTTCTGAATAGTATTAATATTTTGGGAGGTGGCAGCTTTATTCATTTTCTAGTTTTCCATTCTTATATATCAATAGCCAAAAACTCCTTAAAAAATGATCATGCCATATTTGTTTAAGTATTTCCTTATTGGAATGTTCTAGTTACTTCCGTTTTACTTCCATAGATGTTGTAAGGAAAATCCTTGTATATATACACGTTTGTTCTCCTAGGAAATTCTTGGTTTCCAAGAATTGAACGTAATGGGAAACATTTAAATATTTCATTATGAAGTATAGCACAGATCAGATCAGATCAGTCGCTCAGTCGTGTCCGACTCTTTGCGATCCCATGAACTGCAGCATGCCAGGCCTCCCTATCCATCACCAGCTCTCGGAGGTCACTCAGACTCACATTCATCGAGTCAGTGATGCCATCCAGCCATCTCATCCTCTGTCGTCCCCTTCTCCTCCTGCCCTCAATCCCTCCCAGCATCAGAGTCTTCTCCAATGAGTCAACTCTTCGCATGAGGTGGCCAAAATACTGGAGTTTCAGCTTTAGCATCATTCCTTCCAAAGAAATCCCAGGGCTGATTTCCTTCAGAATGGACCGGTTGGATCTCCTTGCAGTCCAAGGGACTCTCAAGAGTCTTCTCCAACACCACAGTTCAAAGCATCAATTCTTCGGCGCTCAGCCTTCTTCACAGTCCAGCTCTCACATCCATACATGACCACAGGAAAGACCATAGCCTTGACTAGGCGAACCTTTGTTGGCAAAGTGATGTCTCTGCTTTTGAATATGCTATCTAGGTTGGTCATAACTTTCCTTCCAAGGAGTAAGCATCTTTTAATTTCATGGCTGCAGTCACCATCTGCAGTGATTTTGGAGCCCAGAAAAATAAAGTCTGACACTGTTTCCACTGTTTCTCCATCTATTTCCCATGTAGTGATGGGACCAGATGCCATGATCTTCGTTTTCTGAATGTTGAACTTTAAGTCAACCTTTTCACTCTCCACTTTCACTTTCATCAAGAGGCTTTTCAGTTCCTCTTCACTTTCTGCCATAAGGGTGGTATCATCTGCATATCTGAGGTTATTGATATTTCTCCCAGCAATCTTGATTCCAACTTGTGTTTCTTCCAGTCCAGCGTTTCTCATGATGTACTCTGCATATAAGTTAAATAAACATGGTGACAATATACAGCCTTGACGTACTCCTTTTTCTATTTGGAACCAGTCTGTTGTTCCATGACCAGTTCTAACTGTTGCTTCCTGACCTGCATACAGATTTCTCAAGAGGCAGATCAGGTGGTCTGGTATTCCCATCTCTCTCAGAATTTTCCACAGTTTATTGTGATCTACACAGTGTATAAATATAATAAATATATATAATTAAAAAATGATTATGAAATTAACACCTGTGCGCCCACTACCCAACTCAGACACTGGGATGTTACCAACACATATGAAGTTCTCTTTCTCCTAGACTGTACTCTCTCCCTGACCACTGATCTTGTCCTGGTCTCTCCCTCCAGAGATAATCACTATCATGACTTTTGTGACTTGTGGGGTTTCCATCTTGCCTCATTATTCTCCTCATAGGTCATAATACTTGGCATGTGATTGGTGTTCAGAAAATATTTGTAAATAAACAGAGGGAGGAAAAAGTATGGGGGACTGTGCTTAAAAACAGAACAAAAGAAAACCCAGACACTGACAGGCTCAAGAATCCAGCACGAATTTATCTGAGAGCTGCAATTCCCCCCCAAGCCCAGACCTGATCCTTGTAGCAGAGCTGAAGAGCAGGTTGGAAATTCCTGGCGTGTCTATGCTGGAGGGAAGGACCAGGACTCTGCACGGCCACCTGTCTTGGGTGAATCATGGTGTTTCTGACCTTCAGAATGACCTAGAGTGAAGCGGCAGGTGGCTGAGCAGACTGTGTCCTCTGTTAAGACAAGGCTCGGGCCATTCTGTGCTTGCTCAGGAAGCCCCAGATGTGAGGCCGGCCCCCTCTTTTTCACTGCAGGATTTCAAAGAGAATTATAAAGAGGAATCTCTAATCCACGCAAGCCCTGGGGAAGAGGCCATCTTCTCTCCAGGTGGGGAGAGGCTGGTTCATTGTGGAAGCTGTAAATCAGAGGACTGGGTACCCCAGGCCAGCCCAGTGATCCTCAGGACTTGAGATCCTGAAAGTGGGCCTGGAGTCCAGCTGCAGCCCTCGTCACAGTGTGATTCCGGGCCTCACCTTAGGTCTTTGGAAGCTGGGAATGAGGCCCAGGCTCTGGGCCCAGGTGTCCCCACCCTTTTGGTACCTGAAAATCCATCCCTGAGGATTGCTATCCTTCCTTAGAGCTCAACACCCAGCTCCCACAGCCAATTAGAAAAAAAAAGCCGAGGGAGCAAACAAAGTAGGGCTGTTGCAAAAAAAAAATTATATTTATGGAAGCAGTTGTGGAAAGGAACACTAATTCCTTTAAAAGAATTGGACTAATTCTAAAACACGGATTTATGGTAAGGGCTCCATGATCAGCCTACATTACTGCTTGAAAGAAAAAGAACATTTAATAATAATAAATATGTGTTTATAAATATGTGTGTGTATATACAGGGCTTCCCCGGTGTCTCAGGCAATAAAGAATCTGCCTGCAATGCAGGAGACCAGGGTTTGATCCTTGGATCAGGATACATATTTTGTAATACATGATTTTAAAAAATGTCATGCCTTTATTCTTGACCAAGGTGAAGTCTGCCTTGGCTTCCTTAGGTTATAATGCGTTGTTCTTGTCACCTCCACATGTGAATGGGTATTAATATATTTTTATGTACTATAGTTTAATATTTATATATACTACTTTATATTTACTATACTTACATAAAATATGTAATAACTTTATATATTTTATGTTCTGTGTTTTAATATATTTTATTATATTTATATATTTTATATCATGTAAATATTCAATTATACAATTACCTTTATAATTGATACATAAATTTAAGATACAGATATAAATTACTTTATATTATATATACTTTTATAGGCTTCCCTTGTAGCTCAGTTGGTAAAGAATATGCCTGCAATGCAGGACAGGAGATCTTGGTTTGATTCCTGGGTCAGGAAGATCCCCTGGAAAAGGAAATGGCAACCCACTCCAGTATTCTGGCCTGGAGAATCCCATGGACAGAGGAGCCTGGCAGGCCATAGTCCAAGGAGTCGCAAGAGTTGGACACAACTTAGTGACTAAACCACCGTATATACTTGTATAGTCTACATATAAATATGTAATATAATATTTAAATTTTTATATTTATACTTTTCATAATTTATTTATAGAGGGCTTTCCAAGTGGCTCAGTGATAAAGAATTTGCCTGCCAATGCAGGGTATGTGGGTTAGATCCCTGAGTTGGGAAGATCCCCTGGAGAAGGAAATGGCACTCACTCCAGTATTCTTGCCTGGAAAATCCCAAGGACAGAGGAGCCTGGTAGACTACAGACCCATGGGATCTCAAGAGTTGCACATGACTCAGTGACTAAATAACAACAGCAAATTTATTTATAAGTATATAAATAGAATATTAAAAATTTAAATATTTTATAATATTTAAAAATGTATCAATGCATACTGTGAATGAGTGAACCTTGGCATATAAAGCGGGAGTGGGGCGATCAGTGTCAACAAAGCTCCCATGAAAACAAAGGTGGGTGATTAAAAATAAGTGTGGGTTTCCCCCTCCTGCTGTGAGATAATAGCAAATCTCCCAGAAAGCCCAGGTACAGCCTCTGAGCTCGCCTCACTGCATATCGGTCTTACGAGTCTCGTAAAGCTGCAGGCTTGTTAATCTAGAAGCCTGAACAGATGGACTAACTGAAGCTTTAGTCATTATACTTAATTGGGCGAGTGGCCCTCAGAGCTGTCTATAAACTGTGTGTTCACAGTGAGGTAATTAATAACGCCACTTCCTTTCGGGAGACATATCATTAGCCATTATTTCTAGAAACATGACATTGATCTCTTTATTCAGAGAAGTAATTGCAGGTTTCTGAGAAGAGTGTATGGTTTACCCAACAATTCCCCACAAATGACATCATCTCTGAATAGTAAAACCCACAAAATCTGTCATTTTGAATCCATAGTTGGGATTTTGTTCCCTAGGTGAAAAAAAGAAGATTCTGGGAAAAAAATTAACTATTTTGGTATGGAAATAAGAGTGAAAGATAATATTTGTTTTTTTAGATAGTAATGCTTTCTCTCTCAGGCTGGTTGAGGGGTTGAGTTTGTGCCTGTCAGGATTAGAGCAAGAAGTGAAATAAAGTAATGATAAAAATTTTTAAAGGTTTATAACTATCTTTAGATAATAGTTTTCTTATTGTGTCTTGCAACATGCTCATGAATGAATTAATTTCACCCTTAACATGTAAAAGCCATGCATTCAAAAATCCAACTTAATGTTTAAAGGAGGTAGGAAAATGCAACACAGGACACGACATTTTGCATTGATTGGATTCCACACTGTAGAGCAAGAATTATACGAGAATTTCAGAATTACTTTTGCTCAACCCTGTTGCTAACTACACCATCAACACTACTGTCAGTGTCCAGGTTAAATTGAAAAAAAAAAAAAAGAATTAACTTGCCACATTTCACTTTTTTAGGGACTTAATGGGATGGTGGTAGGATTAAGGAGAAACAAGACATTTATTCATTTGGATTCTTTTCTTGACAGTTTCAAATCCTTGCCTGGTGTTTAGAACAATATGAGTCCATTTGAGAAAGAAAAGTTCAGCAGATTACAAGGTAGCTTATTTAAGGGGCTCTCCTGGTAGCTCAGTGGTAAAGAACCCTCCTGCCAGTGTAGGAGACACGGGTTTGATCCCTGATCTGGGAAGATCCCCTGGAGAACGAAAAGGCAACCCACTCTAGTCTTCTTGCCTGGGAAATCCCACTGATAGAGGCACCTGGTGGGATCGCAAAGAGATCACAAAGAGTTGATATGACTTAGCAACTAAACAACAACAAAAGCTTATTTAAATCAGCTGCAAGATAATCTTCTTCCAAAGTCTTTGTCAATTTTACGCTGTGAACCTTTCAAAGGTTGATAATGTTTTCAAACCATGATTTTCCCAAAGCATCTTTCTTTTTATAAACTTGTTCAGCACCAAGTTCTCTGCTTTTTCAGGTCTAATTCTAAACGGAAATCCTAAAACCTCTGGTTTTGCCATACATCAGCATTTTTCAAGGATACTAAAGGGAATATCAAACGTGCAAAGTGCTGCAAATAAATATGGAACATGGTACATTTTCTCTTCTTCTTTTGCAAACTGCTGTGTATATTGGAATATTAAAGGCCCTGACAAGGCCTGTAGTGAAGGAAGCTCCTAAGCTTTGTTTACCTGGAGGATGTTTTTTAAGCTGTCTACCCTTTTAAATTTTCTGTTCTTTTAAAATGTTTGTAATAATGGGTTAAAGGAAAAATGGTTTTATTTCTTCCCCCCATAATACCCATTAATGTCCTGCAGAGTTAGTATTTCTTAAGACCCCATAGGACACATTGTTCTAAGTGATTCCATTTAAGCTATTCATTGAGTTTCTGTTCTTTTCAAATAAACATGAGACTCACCTGAATGTGGATTTACTGGTTAAATATGAAAACTTTAAATTTGGAAACCATTGAACATCACAGGTATGAATTTATTTCTGAGATATAAACTGATTTTCATTATTCTTCGAAGCTGGTTAAGATGGTATTGACAAAACTGGATTTTCACTTGGCATAAAAATAAAAGAGAAAATATGTTTTCCATTAAACAGTTTTAATCAGCACAACGTTTATGTTCCCAGAAATAAATTCAAAATTTTAAGAGAAACTTGGTGAAAGAAAATCTCTCTTAAATCTTAGGTTCAAATAACGATAAAATTAAAAATGATGTACAAATGCCACAATAATTATTTTAAAGATAATCATAAAATGTCATTTAACGTCTCAATACCAAATGGATAGATTTTGGATTGAAAACTTTGGCATTTTAGGGTTTGGAGAATTGAATAGGGTATTTACAGCTTATGGGTCTTAAAGACAGAATCTCTTGATGAATTTGGTTAACATTATTAAAAGCTACATCTTAAATATCTATGCTTTATTTAATATATGAAGTTTATTAGCACGGTTGTCTGTTGGATTTTATTTTTAACCTGGCAGGAGCATATGCATTTTAATCTAAATTTAATCTAAATGCTCAAATTTATCTTCAAATGCTTTACTGAGCTAATTATGCAGACGTATCTTGCTAATGCAGCAAACAACTCTATCCAAGATGTACTTTGGATGCCTAATTATTCATAAGATTTAAAAATCCTTTGATTAAAACAAATCACTCCCATTGAGAATCAAACCATCTATTTCCCTCTCCCAAATTCATCTTGACATATCCTTGTTCATTATATTTGCCACCAGTAGGAATTTTCCCAGGGGGGATGGGAGCACCCTGAGACGGAGGCCTGGGGATGGGTGCCATGAAGATTTCTCTGAAGGGCATCCTTCTAGGGTTTATTAATTTTAGGGATATTAAAATGTACTGATTAATCTAATGCTTTCCTAATGTTTTGGATTATTATATGTGTGACAGATAAACAATGGAACGTCTTCTAAGGGGTATTTAAGTTAAGCAAATAAATTCTGGCTACGTCAAGTTAGTGGATCAAGATGTTTTTGTCTTTCCTGCCTTGGCGGGTCTGATAAAATCAGAAACTTCTCAACCTCTTTGGATTTTTAAGTAGGAAAGAAAGACCAGATTTAGGTCTGGATGCCTCTCCCTGGGCCCACTGAACCCGAACCAAGTGGCTGTGGACTGCAGAAACAAGAGTTTCTTTGTCATCTTCATTAATCAAACCGACCAAGCCAGATGAATGGGAGGCATTTTTTTAAGTAAAATAATTCACTGGTATTTGGATGTCTTTCTCTTTAAATAGTTTGATGAGCCCCAAGACTGAGACTTGTCAAACACCTGGCGTTAACCCTGTGCTGCTGACCGAGGGAAAGGCAAAGGGATGTACGGGGGAAGGAGCTGAATGGGAGGCCTTTCTGTGCAGCCTGTGCTCCAGATGAAAAGAATCATTACCACAATGATACTTCTAATTATACTGTCATTAGGATATGTCTTCAGTTTGCTGTGGGGCCGGGAGCCTTGCCTTTAGACAACATGATCCAGGAGATGGGGAAAGAGGGAGGCCTGGAAGGCACTTAACTCTTTCACCAGATGCTTACAAGTTACATCCTCACATCATGGAACCCATGAGTTTTCTTCCCATGTGGCCCATTAGGGTCCAAACAAGCGACACACATGTTGCTGTAAGAAAACAGACCAGGGAGGTGCTCTTGGCACAGCCACCATGACCCACATCACACATGCCAATGCAATTCCATGCTCTTATGTCCCAACGTTCTACTCAAGGTCAGCTGGCGGACATCTTGCTGACTGTGGAATATTTAATATCAGTCTAACCACCTCTGCACCACTGTAACAAATGACCCAGCAACTATACTTTAGTATTCCTAATTCTAGTGTGTTTACAAAAGCAAAACTGGGTGCTGCAGAATTAAGGGTATAGGGCAGTGTGTCTGTCCATGGAAGAGTGCTGTTCCTAGAAGAAAGGTATGGGCTTTGGTGTTTGATGGGCTTGGATCTGAATCCCAGCCTCTTAACTTGCTGGAACTTTGGCCTTCAATAGATGAGAAGTTTCTAAGCAGATTTTCTCATCTGTAAAACAGGGATGCATTATAATACCTACCTCACAGGGCTATTTGGAGGAATACATGACAATTCATACACTCTGCTAAATGATACTTAGGAAATGTGTAGCAAACACTTAAGAGGATGATTATGAAGTGGTAGTTCTAAACAATTTTCTGAAAGTGAATGTGCATTCTCTATGAGAAGTCCTGATAGCCTTATGGTAGAAATCTACTGATGGATTTCCTATTTCTGATGATAAAGGCTAAGTGACCTTCTGTAGATTTCAGCTGCAAAGGACCTAAATAAGACTGGTTAGTGAACTGGATTCTTTAGTTTCTAAGTCTGCTTTGAATACCACAAGCTCCTGAAAACTGTTTTGGAATAGGCACCCAGTAAGACATATTTTCCTAATAAGATAATATGCTTTATGATGGTGACATTTAAATAGTGAGAATGAGATTGTTAGGAAGACTCTTTGAATATTTGGGGGGGGACTTTATTCTTCAGGATAATGAACCACAATGTCCCAAATGGGGTCATGGATTTTAGCATGAATAAATCCAATCCTGCTGACATCTTTTAAAAATGGTGTCTGCCTCCAATCTTTAGCTGGAGCTAAGATTCTCAAAAACATTTTAGCTCATATATTCTTCATACATATAAATGGATTTAATGCATAGGATAAGAATTTGAACTATTGGGAAGAAAAGCACTATATTGAAAGTATTCTCATACTTTATTGCTATTTTTCTTAGAATAACAAATATATATATATGTTTGTATTAAACAATAGTCTAGAGAAACCACAATTTAAGCTATTTCAAAATAAGTCATTCTTGAATTTCACACTTACAGAGTATGGATTTTTCATGACACTTAATCAGAAGTATATTCTGGAAGGATTTATTTTACTGACAAGTACCACTAAAGATCCACTATGGTGAGTAATTTGGGGCTAGAACAAAGCAACCATGAAAGGGAGTGAGTGTTATCAGAGGACACACACACACACACACACACACACACACACACACACTCTCTCTCTCTCTCTTTTACGCAAAATTTATGCAAAATATATGTATATAAATATATGTTTATATATACATCTCAGACAGTTGTATAACTATATTTGTACACATTCCAGATAATTACTGACCACTAAAAAAAATATTCAGTGTTTTTGTCATATATTTCTAACTCAGTAATGGGAGTTTCATTAGTGAAATTATTATTTTATTTAAGTCCTTACTATGATTATTTTAAAGTTTATACATCTTGAGGGTTTTGGTATCACAGTAAAGTCAAATTATTATGAACTCAGAAAGATCACTAAGTCCAGAAGCTAGTTAATTTCTACAGCCATTGTAAAGATGATATTGTATTGCTATGAATTTTAATTAAAATGGCAGACTTTGTTTAATCCTTTTATTAAAAAAAGCTCCCTACAAGACAAGTAAAAAGTTTATGCAAGAAAGCAGTTAATTTTTTAAATGTTTTAATGTTTTTTTCTGTTCAAATCTCATAAACGGAGCCCTCCATCAGTCCATTTTTTCCTTAGAAGGCAATTTTCCACCTATTTGGTATAAAAAGTAGAGCCTGGAATTTGCTTTAAGTATAATTAAGGCCCTAAAATGTATGGTTGGTCTCTGAAAACTATATCTCCGAGCTCTCTTGCAATACAAGTTAATTAACTGGATTTAGATATTTGCAAGACGATATATTTAATGGGATTACTGCTCATATAATGTTCTCAGTGACTGATTTGCAATCTAAGCTCACAGAACCGAGTGCTGAATTTCCAGCTCTTTGAGAGTTAATGTTGTGTTAAAGAAAAGTACAATTTGAACCTCATTGTTCATGAATAGGTGAGTTATTCCCGTGAAATGGAGCTGGGCCCTACAAGGGCTGCAGTGGGCAGATGCGTGATCAGGAGCTCAGAAACCATTACATTCCAGCCACTGCCCCAGGTAGCTGGATCCCCACACCTGAACTCCTGACAAGTTCAAGGCAATTGTGTGTCCATCAAAATATAATGGCCCATTATTCACTGTCTGTCTCCCAAGTGGGATCAATTAGATGCTTCTGCTCCACAGGCTTAAAGATAAACACCTATGTTTTGGTTGGTTGAGAGTTAAAATGAAACCATACATAACCATTCTGCATCCTTAGACCCGACCATTGTGAGCTCTGAATGTTCTAAATCCACCTTTCAAAGCAGTCATTCAAAATATTTGTGATGATTTTAGCAGACTAGGCAGAAAGATAAGGAATAATTTGCTCTGAAGGAAGATCAGTAGAAAAATGTCAGCCTTCCAAAAAAAAAAAAAAAAAAAAAAAATCTTTTCCTAGTCTTGTCTGCCTTTGTCTTGCTCTCTCTTTTTTGTTAAGCAAATATATTTCTGTCCATCAGTTGGGCTCCCTCTAATGCTATAACTTCAGTCACTGAACATGATAGTACTAATGAATGTAATTTAAATCTTTCTGATCAGTGGACTACATAAAAATAGCATTTTAACTAAAATGTTGGAACTTTTATTAAATGTATAAATATTAGCTCAGTCAAATGACTCCTAAGAGAAAATGTGAATCCTCCCTTGGTTGGAAGGCTACATCATAACGCATCCAGTTTCTCGTTTTCATTGAAACTTTGTGCGTGAACTGCCCTTTGTATTTAATCTAATGAGATCATTTCCAGAGATCCAGAAGTAAAGTCTGTGCCTTGTACCCCAACTTCCAGGTCACCACTGAACTCTCTCAAGCCAAAGGCTGACTTTAAAAGGAAGTGTGTTTCCATAATATAGACATGCCAGTTTCCCTCTGTTTTTAGCCAAGTAACTCCTTAGGGTGAGCTGTTAGGCAAAAATGAAAGTATAATTTGAATATGGGGGGAAATTCAGAAACTTGAATCACTGGTGTGAAGCAGAGAGGTCATTTGATCTAAGTTCGCTATATGGATAAGAAGGCTGTAATCCAAAGAGATCAGGTTCTTTGTTGGATGGTCCAGGCTAAAGGGGAGGTGTATGAAGAAGGGAAGGAGTCTGGCTTCTACTCTTCTTTCTTCTCAAATACTCTACAATGTAGAAGAAGCTTACGGGCATGCACTCAAATAGTTCCCCTCTGTAAGCCTGCTTTTGTTGTTCAGTTGCTAAGTCATGTCCAACTCTTTGTGACCCCCATGGACTCTAGCATGCCAGGCTCCATGGTGTTCTCCTGGCAAGAATGATGGAGTGGGTTGCCATTTCCTTTTCCAGGGGAACCTCCTAAACCAGAGATCGAAGCCATGTCTTCTGCATTGGCAGGCGGATTCTTTATCCCTAAGCCACCAGGGAAGCCTGCTAAACTAGACACCCTGTAATGGGCACGTGTCTAGTTCAGCAAGCTTCCCTGGTGGCTCAGGAATAAAGAATCCGCCTGCCACCTGTAAAATGGGCAGGAGAAGGCAACAGCACCCCACTCCAGTACTCCTGCCTGGAAAACCCCATGGACGGAGAAGCCTGGTGGGCTGCAGTCCATGGGGCCGCTAAGAGTCGGACACCACTGAGAGACTTCACTTTCACTTTTCACTTTCATGCATTGGAGAAGGAAATGGCAACTCACTTCAGTGTTCTTGCCTGGAGAATCCGAGGGACAGGAAGCCTGGTGAGCTGCCGTCTATGGTGTTGCACAGAGTCAGACACGACTGACGCGACTTAGCAGCAGCAGCAGTAAATGGGCAATCCCTTCTTCAGCCATGGTTGGGGACATAGGACTTAGCACATACCCCAGCGGTCCTACAGAGATTTGGGATCTTGCTCCGAGGGCTCCTAAGTTGTTGGGGTATACACCTACCCCCTACCCCTCTATCCCTCCCCCTTGTCTTCTAATTTGTCCAGCAGCTTAGGGATTTTCTAAGCCCCATGAGCCTTTTTTCTCAATCCACCTTAGCTGAGACATCGCCGCTTTTCTGTATGTTCATGTGTTTTAGCTCTGGAGGTTCACGGAGAGAACTATTTTCCTACCTTATTGAACTTTTCCGAAGTCAAGGGAGTTGGATTCGGCCTCCCAGCCCTTTTCACCTCATTAACCTCTACCCTTCCTACAGATCTCAGCTCATTCTCAAGCCTTTCCTGACCTTCACAACCAGGTCAATCCCACCAGTGCAGGTTTCCATCACGTCATGCATTTTTCTGTGCAGCACTTAACATAATTGGAATTTTATATGCATTTGTGTGCTATTTCTAATATAACCTTTTATTTTGCAATAGTTACAACTGACAAGACTTTGGAAATTTTGTATTGAGAATTCTTGCCTACTTTTCACCCCGGTTCCCTGCTAGCAACATCAATGATAGTATCAGATATAAGGCAGTATATTGTCAAAGCTGGGACTTGACATGTGTGTGTGTGTGTGTGTGTGTGTGTGTGTGTTTGCACACATGCTCAGTCTTATCTGACTCTTGCAACAGCATGGACTGTAGCCCGCCATGCTCCTCTATCCATGATGGTGGTTTAGTCGCTAAGTCATGTCCGACTCTTGTGACCCCATGTACTGTAGCCTGCCAGGCTCCTCTGTCCATGGGATTCTGCAGGCAAGAACACTGGAGTGGGTTTCCATTTCCTTCTCCAGGGGATCTTCCTGACCCAGGAGTCAAACCTGGGTGTCCTGCATTGGAGGCAGATTCTTTACTGACTGAACTACAAGGGAAGTCCCGTGGGGTGCAATACTATTCATTCAGGTAAAAATCTTATTCAGATTTCACGAGTCTTTTCATGAGTATTGTATACGCATGCATGTGTTCTAAGTCACTTCAGTCATGTCTGACTCTTTGCGACCCTATGAACTGTTGCCCTCCAGGCTCCTCTGTCCATGAGGATTCTCCAAGCAAGAATACTGGAGTAAGTTGCCATGTGCTTCTCCAGGGGAATCTTCCCTATCCAGGGATCGAACCCATGTCTCTTATATCTCCTGTATTGGCAGGCAGGTTCTTTACCACTAGTGCTACCTGAGAAGCCCATTGTGTGTGTAGATTTATGAAATTTTAGATTCTAGAATATCCTGCTACAATGCTACAATCAGGATACAGAGCTATTCCTACATCACAAAGAAACTCCCTTGACCCCTGCACCCTTTCTCCAGCTCTAACCCCTGGTAACCACTGACCCGTTGTTTATTACTGTAGTGTTATAACTTTGGGAATGTTATATGAATGGATTCATGCAGCCTGTAACTCTCTAAGAATGGCTTTTAATCCTCAGTACAATCCATCCAAGTTGTTTGTGTTGATCAATCATTTGATGCCTTTTACTACTAATATTCCTTGATATTGATGTGCCATCATTTATTTATCCATTCACCTGTTCATGGATATTTGGATTGTGTCCAAGTTGGGGTTGTTACTATAAAACTTCTATAAACATTAGCATAGTGGTTTTTGCGTGGACATACATTTTCATTTCTCTTGAATAAATAGCCAGGAGGGTGACTGATAGGGTGTATGTTGTGTGTATGTTTATAAAAAACTGTTGAACTGTTTTGTAGCAAGGCTGTACCTTGTTACATCCCCACCAGCAATATTGGAGGTATCATCTAGTTGTTTCGCATAGTCATCGGCACTTGGTATCGACAGAGTTTTTTTTAATTTTAGCAATTCTAATAGGTGTGGAGTTGTATCTCATTATATCTCTATTTTTATGTACATAACTTTAATGGCTGATGGTGTTGGACACCTTTCTATGTGCTCATTTGCATTTATATATCCTCTTTGGTGAAGCAGTCTGTACAAATCTTGCCCATTTCCTAATCAGTTTGTTTGTTTTCTTCTGTTGAATCCAGAGTGTCCTCTACATATTTTGAAACAAGCCCTTTGTCAAATATGTGATGTGCAGATATTTTATTTCACTCTGAAACGTATGATTTTATCTTCAGAGGGTGTTGTGCAAAGCAAAAGTTCTTAATTTTGGCTAGTCCAATTTATTTTTTCTTTTATGGATCATGCCTTGTACAATCCATATGGCTGAGAGATCAAAGTCTAGGGAAACTTTGCCTAATCCTCAGTCACAAAATCCCCAGATGATTTCGATCTGGTTGAAGCATCAAGCATTGGGTCAGCTTAGGGTCCTTTCTTATATGAATATCTATGATGTTAGTGTTGAGGTTTAAAGAAAGCACTAAGAAGCCTTTAGTTCATTGCAACAAACAGAGAGTGAGGACCTCCTAAATGCAAAGCATCGTTAGCTACAAAGATGGCATTGTCTTTGCAAATGTACAGTCAAGTAGGAGTGGGATCTCCAGTGGACAAATGGCTCTGATAAGAGTGGGATCAAGGAAGGGCTCTACTGGTGAAGAAGACAAAGGTCACATCTGTGAGGGGAATTAGGAAGTCTGCGTGGGCCAGTGGCATTTGAGAACACATAGGAAGATTTCAGCAGGCAGAAGCTGGGAGTGCAGAGGAGACTTCTGGTGAAAAGGACTATGTAAAAAGAACTTGCACATGGAAAGAATACAGTGTGTTCGAAACAACACAAAACATTCAGTTTCCAAGTGAAAGAGAAGGGGGACGATGATGGGGATGTGGTTTTAAGAGCATGTTATGAAGATTTTGAGCATTACTTTACTCGCGTGTGAAATGAGTGCAATTGTGTGGTAGTTTGAGCATTCTTTGGCATTGCTTTTCTTTGGGATTGGAATGACAACTGACCTTTTCCAATTCTGTGGCCACTGCTGAGTTTTCCAAATTTGCTAGCATATTGAGTGCAGCACTTTCACAGCATCATCTTTCAGGATTTGGAATAGCTCAACTGGAATTCCATCACCTCCACTAGCTTTGTTCATAGTGATGCTTTCTAAGGCCCACTTGACTTCACATTCCAAGATGTCTGGCTCTAGGTGAGTGATCACACCATCGTGATTATCTTGGTCGTGAAGATATTTTTTGTACAGTCCTTTTGTGTATTCTTGCCACCTCTTCTTAATATCTTCTGCTTCTTTTAGGTCCATACCATTTATGTTCTTTATCGAGCCCATCTTTGTGTGAGATGTTCCCTTGATATCTCTAATTTTCTTGAAGAGATCTCTAGTCTTTCCCATTCTGTTGTTTTCCTCTATTTCTTTGCATTGATCACTGAGGAAGGCTTTCTTATCTCTCCTTTCTATTTATTCTTTGTTTATATCTTTCCTTTTCTCCTTTGCTTTTCGCTTCTCTTCTTTTCACAGCTCTTTGTAAGGCCTCCCCAGACAGTCATTTTGCTTTTTTGCATTTCTTTCCCATGGGGATGGTCTTGATCCCTGTCTCCTGTACAATGTCACGAACCTCAGTCCACAGTTCATCAGGTACTCTATCTATCAGATCTGTCCCTTAAATCTATTTCTCAATTCCACTGTATAATCATAAGGGATTTGATTTAGGTCATACCTGAATGGTCTAGTGGTTTTCCCTACTTTCTTCAATTTCAGTCTGAATTTGGCAATAAGGAGTTCATGGTCTGAGCCACAGTCAGCTCCTGGTCTTGTTTTTGCCGACTGTATAGAGCTTCTCCATCTTTGGCTGCAAAGGATATAATCAATCTGATTTCAGTTTCAGAAAAGGCAGAGGAACCAGAGACCAAATTGCCAACATCTGCCACCAGATCATCGAAAAAGCAAGAGAGTTCCAGAAAAACATCTATTTCTGCTTTATTGACTATGCCAAAGCCTTTGACTGTGTGGATCACAATAAACTGTGGAAAATTCTGAAAGAGATGGGAATACCAGACCACCTGACCTGCCTCTTGAGAAACCTGTATGCAGGTCAGGAAGCAACAGTTAGAACTGGACATGGAACAAGAGACTGGTTCCAAATAGGAAAAGGAGTACGTCAAGGCTGTATATTGTCACCCTGCTTCTTTAACTTATATGAAGAGTACATCATGAGAAACACTGGGCTGGAAGAAGCACAAGCTAGAATCAAAGTTGCTGGGAGAAATATCAATAACCTCGGATATGTAGATGACACCAGCCTTATGGCAAAAAGTGAAGAGGAACTAAAAAGCCTCTTGATGAAAGTGAAAGAGGAAAGTGAAAAAGTTGGCTTAAAGCTCAACATTCAGAAAATGAAGATCATGGCATCTGGTCCCATCACTTCATGGGAAATAGATGGGGAAACAGTGGAAGACTTTATTTTTGGGCTCCAAAATTTACTGCAGATGATGATTGCAGCCATGAAATTAAAAGTCACTTACTCCTTGGAAGGAAAGTTATGACCAATGTAGATAGCATATTCAAAAGCAGAGACATTACTTTGCCAACAAAGGTCCGTCTAGTCAAGGCTATGGTTTTTCCTGTGGTCATGTATGGATGTGAGAGTTGGACTGTGAAGAAAGCTGAGCGCCGAAAAATTGATGCTTTTGAACTGTGGTGTTGGAGAAGACTCTTGAGAGTTCCTTGGACTGCAAGGAGATCCAACCAATCCATCCTAAAGGAAATCAGCCCTGGGTGTTCATTGGAAGGACTGATGCTAAAGCTGAAACTCCAGTACTTGGCCGCCTCATGCGAAGAATTGACTCACTGGAAAAGACTGATGCTGGGAGGGATTTGGGGCAGTAGGAGAAGGGGACAACAGAGGATGAGATGGCTGGATGGCATCACTGACTCAATGGACGTGAGTCTGAGTGAACTCTAGGAGTTGGTGATGGACAGGGAGGCCTGGCGTGCTGCTATTCATGGGGTTACAAAGAGTTGGATCCGACTGAGCGACTGATCTGAACTGAACTGATGAAGATTTTGAAAGATAAGTAGAAGTCTTTCTACTCAGTATTCTAGGAATAGAGGGAACCCACTAGGAATTTGGGGCAAGAAGATGGATTATATATACTTTGAACTTGGGAATATATAGCTGGCAAGGGCAGGAATAGAATGCTGGCTGCTATGACAGTCCAAGCAAGCAGGCTTTTCTTGGCTACTTGTGTGTGACGGGTACTAACCCATTACAACTTCATGGGAAAGAGGAAGAATAGTAAACAGGACCTGGGAATTGAATGTCCTATGAAGTACTTGAATGAAACATATGTCTTTCTTGAAATAGACTTGTATTTGTTCAACATATCAGTTGTCTGAACATGATTTTGAGCAACAAGAAAAATAATGTATGCATTAAAGTTATGTTACAGCTTGTGTATGTGCTCGTGCATACTCAGTCACTTCAGTCATTGCTTACTCTTTGCAACCCCATGGACTGTAGCCCACCAGGCTCCTCTGGCAGTGGGATTTTGTAGGCAAGAATTCTGGAGTGGGTTGCCATGCCCGCCTCCAGGGTATCTTCCCGAACCAGGGATCGAATTCACATCTCCTGCATTGCAGGAAGATTCTTTATCCATTGAGCCACCTGGGAAGTCCCATGATATAGCTTACTTGGCAAAAGAAAAAAAAAATGGGCAAAGGATGGAAAAAGAGATTGGCTCACCCAAGACCACTAGTTACACAGTATATCCCAGCTATTCAAAAAGCCTCAAGAGCTGTATGTAGAAGAGCCAACTCCACTGCCCCCGGCTTTCAAAACCAAGATATTATAGTATCTCTAAAAACTGAAGGAGTTTATACTTGGGTTGAGACCAAATTCTGTTTAGCAGAAAGGTGTGCTACACATCCACTGTAAAAAGCATGATCCCTCTGAGTGATCTTGGAAAGAGCAGTAGTCAACCATGGGAACCGCAGCATGACACACATCCAGTTCAACCTAAGCCAGGGTCATCGGCTACAGAATCTTTCCCATGACATGAAATCTAGGAAATTACTGAACTCTAAAGGCAAAATTCTGACTCTCAAAAAACTAAAAATAAAAAGAAAATGAAGGAAGGAAGAGAGGGAGGGTGGGAGGGAGGAAGAAAGAAAACGTAAAGAAAAGAAAACCCCTTAGGCTCTCATATTTCCATAAGTTGCTCCTATACCGCCCCCCCCACCAATGTTAAAATGCTGAGAGATGTCTTTAAGAAAGAATATGGAGTTACTCATCTCATTACTCATAGGAAGTCAGTCTCACCATTTGTTGAGAGAGGCCCTCATGACTGCATACATCCAGGGGGGCAGTGTCTATGCTCCCTGGCCTCGCTCACTTTAGACTTCAAGCAAATTCCGTATCTTAATTTCAAAGATCCTAAAATATTAGTTCCCATATAATTTTTTTCCTCTAAAATCTTATACCACTGAGCCTTCTCAGCTGTTAGAAAGATGTCAACGCTCCCCATCAGCCAAGATGAGCATTCCTAGTCTCACTTTTAAAGAACCAGGAGAGAGGAAACCACTCGGAGACTTTTTGGAAATCAACGCACGTGGAACAAAATAACCCATTAAAATTCGACACAATACCCTGGTTTCCTAGTAGTTCCTTTTGAAAAGAGAAATGGGCATTGGTTACACAAAGATAAGGCCAAGATGCTTAACAGCAGGTAACTGAGATGCTGTGTAGCAAGTGGAAGGAGGAAGTGGGGGCCCAGCAAAGACAACTTCAGCCTTTGCCAGGGGAAGCATGTCACGTCCATCCTGTGTGCACCCTGGCCTGTCCCTCTGTCTTCATCAATTTCAGCAGACTCTGTGAATTTGTATCCTGAGATGTCAGGCAAAGAGTCCTTCTGTGTATTAATGAGCAAGTGGTCAGCTCATTTCTGCAAGCAAATACTTTAAAAAATAGCACTAGCAAGGCTCAGCCTGTGCCTGAAGCAAGCATGCGTTCAGAGAGGGGACTGAAAAGCTTACATTCAGGATACATTAATCTGAAAACAAGCGTACTTTTGTGTCTGTGGAGGATTCGTTTCATTGCCATCAATTTAGTACATCGATAGACGGAGATTCTAGCTTCCCTATCGGGTTGCCCTCAGAGCTGAGACTGCTCCGTGGGCCATGCCGAATGAAACTCTGTATCCTCTCTGATTTCTCCCCATCATCAGGCACACTCTCATTTCCCTTTCCTTCAGTGACCTGCTCTTAATTTCTTGGGAGGAAAAATGACCTCCTTGTAATGTGAAGAGTTATTCAGTTCCACTGATGGCATGTTAACAGGGGGAAAAGAAACATACACATGACACTTTCCAACAACAAAAAGCATTTTGCCTTTTTGCACCAACACCTCATAGGATAGGATCACAGATTTTGGCGCTCTAGGGGTGACTCTAGGCACTTGTGAGCCCTAGCCCTTTTCCCCTGTGCTGAGATTTTTCTCAAGGGGCTACCATGATTTGAGCTAAATTCTACTGATATTGGGAAAAAGAGATTTTTTTTGCCACATGTACTCTTTGAGTGATCAGAACTGCGTGGATATCCAGGGGGCTGGGGTGGGATGTTTTGTTCATTTTCTTTGTTTTAATGCTTTTGTCATCTTAGTGGATAGATGAGTTGGAAGTATCTACAAATGAATAGATACTTATTCATTAGTATCTATAAAGTAGATCTAGAAGCAGTGGCAAGAATACACAGAAGAACTATATAAAAAAGATCTTAATGACCTAGATAACCACAATGGTGTGATCACTCACCTAAAGCCAGATATCCTGGAGTGTGAAGTCAAGTGGGCCTTAGGAAGCATCACTATGAACAAAGCTGGTGGAGGTGATGGAATTCCAGCTGAGCTATTTCAAATCCTAAAAGATGATACTGTGAAAGTGCTGCACTCAATATGCTAGCAAATTTGGAAAACTCAGCAGTGGCCACAGGACTGGAAAAGGTCAGTTTTCATTCTAATCCTAAAGAAGGGCAATGCCAAAGAATGTTCAAACTACCACACAATTGCACTCATTTCACATGCTAGCAAGGTAATGCTCAAGACCCTTCAAGCTAGGCTTCAACAGTACATGAACCAAGAACTTCCAGATGTACAAGCTGGATTTAGAAAAGGCAGAGGAACCAGAGATCAAACTGTCAACATCAGTTGGATGGTCAAGAAAACAAGAGAGTTCCAGAAAAACATCTACTCTGCTCCATTGGCTTCGCTAAAGCCTTTGATTGTGGATCACAACAAACTGTGGAAAATTCTGAAGGAGATGGGAATACCAGACCACCTGACCTGCCTCCTGAGAAATCTGTATGCAGGTCAAGAAGCAACAGTTAGAACTGGACCTGGAACAACAGACTGGTTCCAAATAGGAAAAGGAGTACATCGAGGCTGTATATTGTCACCCAGCTTATTTAACTTATATGCAGAGTTCTGTTCAGTTCAGTCACTCAGTCGTGTCTGACTCTTTGTGACCCCATGGACTGTAGCACTCTTGTCTTCCCTGTCCATCACCAACTCCAGGAGCTTGCTCAAACTTATATCCATCGAATCAGTGATGCCATCCAACCATCTCATATGCAGAGTACACCATGCAAAATGCCAGGCTGGATGAAGCACATGCTGGAATCAAGATTGCCAGGAGAAATATTAATAAACTCAGATATGCAGATGACAAAACCTCATGGTAGAAAGTGAAGAGGAACTAAAGAGCCTCTTGATGAAGGTGAAAGAGGAGAGTGAAAAAGCTGGCTTAAAATTCAACATTCAAAAAATGAAGATCATAGCACCCCGTCCCATCACATTATGCAAAAAGATGGGGAAACAACGGAAACAGTGACAGACTTTATATTCTTGGGCTCTAAAATCTCTGCGGATGGTGACTGCAGCCGCTAAATTAAAAGACACTTGATCCTTGGAAGAAAACTATGACAAACCTAGACAAGCGTATTAAAAAGCAGAGATATTACTTTGCCTACAAAAGTCTGTATAGTCAAACCTATGGTTTTCCCAGTAGTCTTGTACAGATGTGAGAGTTGGAATTTGAAGAAGGCTGACTGCTGAAGAATTGATGCTTTCAAACTGTTGTGTGGAGAAGATTCTTGATAGTCCCTTGGACAGCAAGGAGATCAAACCAGTCAATCCTAAAGGAAATCAACCCTGAATATTCATTGGAAGGACTGATGCTAAAACTGAAGCTCCAGTACTTTGGCCACCTGATTCGTAGAGCCGACTTATTGGAAATGATCCTGAAAGATTGAAGGCAGGAGGAGAAGGGGACGACAGAGGACAAGATGGTTGGAAGGCATCACTGACTCGGACATGAGTTTGAACACACTCCAGGACATGGTGGAGGACAGAGAAACTTGGTGTGCTGCAGTTCATGGGGTCTCAAAGAGTCGGACATGACTGACTGAACAACAACAAATGAATTGCTATCTTTTACATGTGCAATACTTGGAGACTCACATGCTTCAAATGTTTATTTGCTAATTACAATTCCAAAACAGTAATGTTAATGCATTGAGGCATTTCCCTGGGGCAATATGGAATGAGACCCTTTGCTTATATTAGTCTAATGTGAGTGATAGTCCAACATGTCAGAGATGACAAGAGTTGGAAAGTTTGGTGACCGGCTCAGACAACGCAGCTCATTCATGGCCATGGAGGCAGCTCCAAAGCCACATCTTTCCCACAGCATGAAGCCATGAACACTGAAAACTTCAACAGAGCTTCATCAACCAGATAGTTCTCAAGCTTGTGATTCCAAAAGAGGGAGTAAAAGTCATTGGTTTTCTTTCTGTTGGGGTTTTTGGTTTTGTTTAAAAAATAAAAAGGAAAGAATAATAACTTGAAGAGACTACATTTTTAAGTTCCAAGTCTGCATTTTAAACAACTTCCAAAATTATTCATGTTTCCTAATTCTAGTTTGTCAAAACTCAGATTATCCAACCAAAGGTAAGCTTATCTTGTAGAATGTAGAATGTGGGTGTGGCTCAAAATTCAGCTCCCCTTTATTCTTGGAGGATGTGCACCCCAGAGGCTAGAGATGTCATCAGTTGACAAATTGAAAAGGGCCCTTAGCCATACTGAATCCAACCATTTCCCCCAGAAGAGGAGCTGAGGTTCAAGTTCACTGACTGGAGCAGGACTTGGGTACCCTCTCTGCCTTTTGTTGTGGGATTGTTTGGGGACCACTCAAGACAAGGACCTTGCCTTCCTCTCGCTGTCCCTTGACTGGCCCCTTCCTTCCCTTGCCTTGATCTCTGATGTCCTTGGTCTGACTCTTGCTGATCACTATCTCAAAATTACTTTCCTTCTTGACAAAAGCCCCAGGGTGACCCCACGAGCAGGAAAGTCCTTCCCCTCTAGCACAGCAGCCTGGGGTCTCAGCTCTGAACATTGAATTTTAAAAGCGCTTTGCAAGTCTTATTGAGTTAATCCCTGTAATCTTAGGGAATAGAGGTCACTATTAATTTCTCATTTTCACTCCTTGAGTGAGGAAATCCAGAAGCCAAAGGTTCAAGGGTTTCCCAGGATCACTGGGCACTTTCCTCCCCCAGGAGGAGAGGCTGAGGAGGAGCCTGGCTCTCAGCCCTCTGCTACTGGATTCTGGGTCTCCCCTGGCGTGTGCTCACACCTGTCCTCTGGTGAATGAGGAAGGGACCAGAGGAGAATCCTCTTTCCTATCACTGCTCCAGGGACTTCCTGGGCTTTTGATCATTCATTTAACAAATATTTGCCAAGTGTCTTCCAAGTAGCAGACTTGGATAAGTGCTGGGGATGCAATAGGAGAACAAACAGATGTGTTCATTATCCTCCCGTGTTCTATAAAATGCCTCTCAGAAATTTGTCCATTTATTCCTTTATTAATTCTGCTAAACTGCTAAATCACTTCAGTCGTGTCCGACTCTATGCGACCCCATGGACTGCAGCCCACCAGGCTCCCCCATCCCTGGGATTCTCCAGGCAAGAACACTGGAGTGGGTTGCCATTTCCTTCTCCAATTTATTAATTCTAGTCCTTCAATTTACTCCCAAGTGACTGTGGGAGCACCTAATCTTTGATTTTCAGAGAGCTGAAGGAGAGTGGAAGACCCTCTATGTTCTCACACTTGTTCCCTCCAGTCATGGGATGAATTTTAAGCATCAGAAAGGGATCCTCTCTGTTCCCCACCAAAATATTTTTTTCTGACTGTAATGGGCTAAATGTTTATATCCTCTCAAAACATATATGTTGAACCCCAGCATGATGGGTTTTGGAAGTATAGTTTTTGGAATGATTAGGTTGTGAGGGGTGGAGCCCTCATGAGTAGGATTAGTGCCCTTGTAAAAGGGACCCCAGACAGCTCCCTTGCCCCTTTTGCTACATGAGAACACAGTGAGAAGACCTTCTGTGAATGAGGGAATGGGTTCTCACCAGACACCAAATCTGTCTATGGCTTGATTTGACCTTCCAGCTCCCAGAACTGTGAGAAATAAACTTCTGTTGTTATAAGTTACCCAATCTATAGACTTAAGTTACAGCAGCCTGAATGGACTAGGACACTGACTTTCCTAATCTGGTGACTTCCCTGGTGGCTCAGATGGTAAAACGTCTGTCTACAAGGCAGGAGACCTGGGTTTGAGCCCTGGGTCAGGAAGATCCCCTGGAGAAGGAAACAGCAATCCACTCCAGTACTATTGCCTGGAAAATCCCATGGACAGAGGAGCCTGGTAGGCTACAGTCTATGGGGTTGCAAAGGGTCGGACACGACCGAGCGACTTCACTTACTTACTCTTAATCTGGAGGGCATGGACAGTCTTGCAATTACATCCCATGGCAGGTTTGCACGTGCACTCATTCCCTGCCCAGGAAAGCTTCCTGCCATTTGGTTTATTGCGTTCAATGTTGAGTGCCTTCTGTATGCAATTCAGCTCTGTGCAAGACATCCTGCTGCTTGCCTCCCAGTGTGGTGTTAAAAGAACTTCCCAAGCAATTCAACATGCAAGCTGACCTAACTCTTGCAGTTAACTGCAGCTCATGAAATGATGAGGGTGCAATAAAGTCCAGTTTATCCCAAGCATCTTTCTAATGGGTGCATAATTCAGTGACTAATGCAAAATATGCTTCCACCTAATGTTTGTGATGAAGCTATTCATGGGTTTCCCTGCTAATTCACCACCATAAAAATTGTGATAATTTTAGGCTCCCTTTAACATTAATTATGACTTGCAAGAGCATAGCTAAAAGTTTGCAGTGTCAAATATGGCCCTTGAGCAAGCAGGAACTTCAGTCAGTCAGCTTTGCCTTGAAGTCTCCACGAATGATAACTGTAAAATAGTCCGTTTCTCTGGAAGGTCTAATTTGGGGTGTATGTTACACAGAGGTGCATTTTTAAAAATAACAACTTCCACTCTATATTGAAGGCTTAATAGCTTTTACTAGTCTTTGAATTCAGTCTTCACATGCAATTTAAAACCCAGTAATAAGTTTAATAAGGTACATATTAGAAATCAGGTTTTTTTTCATACTGTAAATGTACATGAACTCACATAAGCCAAGAGATACTGTGTTTCAGACTCTTTCTCCAGCTTCAACATTTGGTTGGAAAGAGAGAACAAGGGTTATCCATCTTCCTCTAGTAAACTTTCCCTGGAGGCAGGTTCTAAGTCCAGGGCTGGGATGGGAGGATGAAAATGTCATGAAGTTGCCCTCTAACAACCTAGAGAAGTCTGGCAAGTGGACAAATCATGGGCATATCATGAAAAGCACCAGGCTGGCGAAGCGCTTTCACTTTCCCAGCGTGAAGATGACATAGGTGTCTTTTTCTAATTAGCGAAGCAGTTCTGCCTTGTGGTCAAATCTGGATCAAGACAGGTGTTGCAATGTATGAGCCATGTTAACTCAGTCAGGTTAATGATCTTTTCTGAGCCTCTGTGCCTCATTGAAAACTGAGGGCAATGGTAGTTACTGATGTCGTTGTGAGGCTCCAATGTGTTACTAGATGTAAATTGTCAAGAACACACAGGAAATCCTCTTCCCCCCGTGTTTGGTCTGCACTTTCACACTGAGACAACCAATGTGCACTCACTGAAAACAAGGGAAACAGTTCAGGAGAGGAGGAGGGTAAACAACAAAAATTACTGCACTCCTGCCGCCCTGAGATAGTCTTATTTTGGTGGCCATACTTCCACTCATCATTTATTGAAGAGAAACTTTCCGCCAAATATATTTTGTGTAAATAGATATTATATGCTTTTAATATATTATATATATAATTATATATATAACATAATATATAATATAATATAATATATATATATATAATCCCCTGGACTGCAAGGAGATCCAACCACTCCATTCTGAAGGAGATCAGCCCTGGGATTTCTTTGGAAGGAATGATGCTAAAGCTGAAACTCCAGTACTTTGGCCACCTCATGCGAAGAGTTGACTCATTGGAGAAGACTTTGATGCTGGGAGGGATTGAGGGCAAGAAGAGAAGGGGACGACAGAGGATGAGACGGCTGGATGGCATCACTGACTCGATGGACGTGAGTCTGAGTGACCTCCGGGAGTTGGTGATGGACAGGGAGGCCTGGCGTGCTGTGATTCATGGGGTCACAGAGTCGGACACGACTGAGCGACTGATCTGATCTGATCTGATCTGATATGCTTTTAAAACACTGTAATCTGGGGAGGAGCTAAGATGGCGGACGAGTAAGACGGGGAGAATACTTTCTCCTCCACAAATCCATTAAAAGAACATTTGAATGCTGAATAAATTCTATAAAACATCTTCTGAATGCCGGCAGAGGACATCAGGCACTTAGAAAGACAACTCATTGTCTTCAAAACAAGAAAACGAGCCCTGCGGTAACTCCTTTTGCGGAGAAGTGGCGCGGACAGCAGCATTTGCTATTGGCAAGTGGGGGCTGGGCTAGGAGGAGTGGCGAGGCCTGTCTTGCTTTGAGAAAGGATTTGGCCTGGCTATCTCGGGCGCTATCTGGGCGAAATAACCGGACTGTCGTTTATCTACTTCATCAAAAGCCAGCCCTAATTTAAGACATCACCAGGACTACCTACGGAACAAAGGGCTGTACAGAGTTGGCCGGCTGCAGGCCGTCCCACTCCGGTGACAGGCAGCCAGGGCCGGAGGCAGGCAATCACAGCCCTAGAGAGACACTGTCTAACGGAACTGTGCGTAGGTTTCTATGCTGACTCATGCTTCTTGGGGCTCTGGATGGTCAACATCTGCCTGAGAAAGTGCGCTGTTTGTATACCCAGAAAACTGAGCGGCGGGGAGGCGATAAGTCGCAGCAGCTGCACTCGCTGAGCATTTCATCACCTGTGCTACTTGGATCTGGGAAGGGCATAAAACACAGACTCAACCAAGTCTGTGCTTCTGAGGATTATCCGAGTGCCTGAACCTGGCCGGCTTAGATTTGGGTGTTCATCTCCGCCCCCTCTGTAACAGGGCAGAGATCAGATATTGAAAAGACCTGTAAACCACCTCAATAAAGAGAATTCAACAAACTACCAGAATATAGTAAGGACATTCTAAACTTGGCAATTTTAACAAAATGAAGAGACAAAAGAATACCCAGCAGCTAAAGGAACAGGATAGATGTCCACCAAACCAAACCAAAGAGGAAGAGATAGGGAATCTACCTGATAAAGAATTCCAAATAATGATAGCGAAATTAATCCAAAATCTCGAAATCAAAATGGAATCACAGTTAAAGAGTCTGGAGACAAGGATTGAGAAGATGCAAGAAAGGTTTAACAAGGACCTAGAAGAAATAAAAAAGAGTCAACACATAATGAATAATGCAATAAATGAGATCCAAAACACCCTGGAGGCAACAAATAGTAGAATAACAGAGGCAGAAGATAGGATTAGTGAATTCAAGATAGAATCCTAGAAATAAATGAATCAGACGAGAAAAAAGAAAAAACGCATCAAAAGAAATGAGGACAATTTCAGAAACCTCCAGGATAACATTAAACGCTACAACATTCGAATCATAGGAGTTCCAGAAGAAGAGGATAAGAAGAAAGATCATGAGGAAATACTTGAGGATATAATAGTTGAAAACTTCCCTAAAATGGAGAAGGAAATTACCACTCAAGTTCAAGAAATCCAGAGAGTCCCTAACAGGATAAACCCAAGGCGAAACACCCCAAGACACATATTAATCAAATTAACAAAGATTAAATATAAAGAACAAATATTAAAAGCAGCTAGGGAAAAGCATCAAATAACTCACAAGGGAATTCCCATAAGGATAACAGCTGATCTTTCAATAGAAACTCTCCAAGCCAGGAGGGAATGGCAAGACGAAATTAAAGTGATGAAAGAGAATAACTTACAGCCTAGATTATTGTATCCAGCAAGGATCTCATTCAAATATGAAGGAGAAATCAAAAGCTTCACAGATAAGCAAAAGTTGAGAGAATTTTGCACCACTAAACCATTTCTCCAACAAAAACTAAAGGACATTCTCTAGATAGTAATCACTAAAAGGGAGTATAAATTCGAACCCAAAACAATAAAGTAAATCTTATTTATCAATAATTGCTTTAAACGTTTATGGGCTGAATGCCCTAATCAACAGACAAAGACTGGCCGAATCGATACAAAAACAAGACCCCTACATACCTTGTCTACAAGAGACAACCAAAAGACTAAAATGGGTCAAATGGATACAAAATCTAGACCCATATATATGTTGTCTACAAGAGAACCACCTTAAAATACGGGATATATACTGACTGAAAATGAAGGGTTGGAAAAAGATTTTCTATGCAAATATGGACTATAAGAAAACAGGAGTAGCAATACTTATATCAGATAAAATTGACTTTAAAGATCCTGAAAAGGAGACAATGAAGGTTACACATAACGACTTAAAGGAATAATCCAAAAAGAAGTTATAACAATTATAAATATATATGCACCCAACATTGGAGCATTGATATATCTAAGACAAACATTAATTAATATGATAGAAGAAATATGCAGCAATACAATAATAGTGGGAGACTTTAATACCCCACTCATATAATGTGGCTGTAATAGACAAAGTAAAGAGCAAAACATATTCACTTATGAACCTCAAAAAATTCAGTTCACTCAGGAGAGTTTAAAAAAAAAAAGACTTATTTTGTTCACTCTGTAAAGGTTTATTGACTATTTTATCGGTTTGGTACCACTTTGGGTAGTAGGGAGGAAGAGGTGATAAATGTGATCCTGTCCTAAATAATATATTGTGGTAAAGATAGACTTACCAATACAAAATACCAAGATGTGCCTAAGATGAGGACACCCAAACTGGACTTTTTGTTTCCTGAACTTTTCATTTCGAGAACAAACCTCCTAATATAGGATGAATTCAACATGATTTTTTTTAAGTGTTCTTTGTGATTAAAAACAGAAAGCCATTGGTTAAGAAATTACATATACTCCTCCCCACCATCATTCCCCTTCTTTCTTCCCATTTCCCTCCCACCCTCATTGATCCTTTCCTTTGTCCATTTTCCCCTGCAAAAAAAAAAAAAAAAAAGAAAGAAAAGAAATAGGGATGTCTATAAGGAAGATAGAGCAGTATAGTTGTTTTTTATGATCCAACTTTTCAGATTTAGTAATTAGCAGCACATGGGCAAGTTTATTTCAACTCTTTCACCCACCACAACTGGATTAAATGAAAATGCTAGGTATATTATTTCTTCTGTAAATATTTAAAGATATGTCCCTAAGAGATAAAGTTTTCTGATACAAAGCTATTCTAAACTTAATTTCTTAAAACAGTTTATTGTTCTCTCTCACAGTTCTGTGGGTTCATTGGGTTCAACTGGGCAGGTTTTTAATACAGGCATCTGAAGATACATCTGGGCTGGGTTTGCAAGGGGGCTCACTCATGACTGTCCGCTGGGAACTCAGGTGGGACTGTTGATTCTACTTCCTTTAGATGGTTTCTCCATGTGAAAAAAAAAAAAAAAAAAAACTGTAATCTTTTAAAAACCCTCAATTTTGGTTTACTTTTCCCAGCCTCCTGACCACCCTGATCCTGGGATGTTAAAGCAAACATTGATGTGCAGCCTTCTGCATCTTTTTTTAAAAAATTTTTATTATTACTATTTTTTTGATGCTTCAATAATTGACTCACTGGGAAGGAAGAAATCCAACTCAGTCTCAAAAGATGAACAGGGTATAGAGGGTAGAAAAGAGGGCACAGCATCTCAGGTAAGGCATATAGCGTGGTCCGGGCCATGTAGGTGTAAAAGTTCATGGTGTATGAGGAAGCAGTGAGCTTTTCTTACTGCTTAAGTCTAGAGTTATAGCAGCAGCTTAAGATGGTGTTACAAGTAGGTGAGACCACATGGCTAGCAGTGAGGGGCTAGGTTTGGAGATTTTATGTTGACATTGACATTTACATTTGAAATTTGACATCTTGAGCAATATTGAGTGGTGGACTGTTACTCAGTATGGAAAGATGGAATCTCACTGAGAAACTAGTGATGGCTGAAGAGGAGTCAAGAATGGATACTGATGCTGAGTCATTGCCAAACTGCTGTGCCATTGCCTGGGGCAATTGCCCAGAGCAGCAGATACCACTTGTGGCCTTTAGCCCCACCACTTTGGAAGAGTCTCCCCACATTCTAAAGGATTACCCTGATCTCACATTTATGAAGTAAGCTCTGTTACACAAGGGACTATCTTTTATAGCCCTGTGCTTTTGGCAATGAACAAACATCTCAAATTCCCAAGAAGAAAGCTGTGGTTCTATTATGAAATTAATTTTCCACTGACCCAGGTCCAGAAGGCTGTTTGAAAGATAAGTGTTGATTGATGGGCCTATGAAGACTTCTATCCAGCTTTCTAAAGTACAAAATCTGTAAATCTGCAAGTAGAAATAGAGTCTTTCTGGAAAAAATATTAATTCTGTACCTTGGTGTTACCGGGTGATTGCTTTTCAACACCTGGGAGGACTTTTAAATGAACAATTCCTATTTATATCTTCCCCTAAATAGTGTTGGAACTCCCAGGCATCTTATAAAAGTTTGAAACAGGCCTGTGTTGCCGGGGTCATAACTTGATTAATCATACAGAAAGCGCAAGCCCAGGCATATTACAATTATAGAGGGATCATGTCTCAAATGAGCCAAGCACCTGAAATGAGTGAATGTCTAAATCCCAGGGGTGATTCTGAGAACAGAAATGCAAGGAATGAATCCAGAGGACAATATTGAAATCAATGGCAGGAGGTGAGTTTAAGAAAGAATTGAAAAATGAGAGATGAGAATAGAGTGATCGAGGCAGGACCCTGAGGACATGTTTCCATGGCAGCAGGCAACTCAGAGGAGAGGTAGGAGGGAGAACGAAGTAGAAATACCCAGAGTCAGACTCTGGGAAAGTAAAACCTGAAGGAGGGCTTGGAGGCGTTGAACGAACCCTTTCTCCTCCTCATCTTACAAACAAGGAAACCCAATGATCAATCCTGAAAGGCAATACAAAGCTTACTTCTGGGGTCTGCTTTCTGTTCACCACACCATGATTCCTGGAACCTCAGCTCAGGTCTTGTTATGCTTGCCCAAGAGAACAGCTGCAATGTTAGAGGTACACGAATTCTGTCTCCATCTGCCACAAACACTGCAATGGGACTCGAGGTGCTGTGGAATACTGAGGCACAGATACTGAACTCAAGGGAAAAGATACATCTTTTTAGACATAAGCAGAAGGCTTTTGCTTTGTTGTGTTGTTTGACAAACTGGTTTAAGGAGGTGTGTGAGTGTGTAGAACCTCCCATGATGGGCAAAACGACAGTTATACCCCCAAAATGCCCACATCCCCATCCTCAAAACCCTGGAATATGATACCTCACATGGCAAAAGGGACTTTGCAGACACGATTAAAGTCAAGAACATTAAGATGAGGAGATTATTGTGGATTACCCACTGGGGCCAAATCTAATCCTGTGAGTCCTTTCTTTTTTCAAATTTTTTTTGTTAATTGTCGTAACAATTTTCTCATTAACCTTATAAATAGAGAAGCTTCTTCACTCCTGAGAACCAGAGAGAGAAACTAGAAAGATTTGGCCCAACATCAGTGGCTTTGGGGACTTCCCAGACAGTCCAGTGGTTAAGACTTCACCTTCCAATGCAGGAGTGAGGGTTCAATCCCAGGTTGGGGAACTAAGATCCCATAAGGGATTTGCCACATGGCAAGAAAAAAAAAAACCTGAACACGGACAACAGAAGCAGTGTTGTAACAGATTCAATAAAGGCTTTAAAAATGGTCCACATGAAAGAAAATCTTAAAAAAGAAAATATTGCTGTCTTTGAATATGGAGGAAGAGGACTCAAACTAAGGAGTGCAGGAAGTCTCTAGAAACTGGAAAAGGCAAGAAAGCAGATTCTCCCCACAGCTTCTTTAAGAAACAGACACCTGCCAACACTTTTTATCTTGTAGGACTCTGACCTCCAGAACTGTAAGATAATAAATTTGTGTGGTTTATGCCACTAAGATTGTGCTAGTTGGTTGCAGCATCCATAGAAAATGCTCACCAAGCTGGTGAAGAGAGAAGTCTGCAAAGATGAGAGCAACACCAAGAGTAGAATGAATCAGAGTTCTGCTGAGATTCACCTTAAGATTTGTCTTAGTCAGTTCAGGTTGCTATAACAAAATATCATAGAAACACACAACACGTATTTATTTCTCATAGTCACAACAGACATTTATTTCTCATAGTCTAGACTGGCTGGAGTCTGGCAAGTCTATAGGTGCCAGCTGATTCAGTTCCTTGCAAGAGCCCTCTTCCTGGTTTGCAGATGGCCACATTTTCACTGTTTCTTCACATGGCAAGAGAGACAGAACTCTGATCTCTTCCTCTTCTCATAAGGACACAAATTCCATCATGGGGCCCCACCTTCATGACCCCATCTAAGCCTAACTGCCTCCTAAAGACCCTGTCTCCAAATACCACCATACTGAGACTTAGAGCTTCAATATATGAATTTGGGAGGAGGACACAAATCAGTCCACAGCAAGATTTTTGAAATATTAATGGGCAAAAATGAGAAGCAAAACAAAATACAGTATTTATTTAAATCTGTAAGCAGGTTAATTTTCCTTAGAGGTAGACATTAAATGTTGACTACAACTGATGGTCTAAAAATCTCACTGAGACATGTTTGTTTACACAGAATGGGTGTACCTTTAACTTTCTGCTTGCTCCTAGGGACATGTGTGTATCCTGGGCAAGCTCATAGGCTATAGTGGCTGTAGTCATGCAGGGCTTCATGAAGGGATTGGTCATCATGACGATAGGAGGATCAAGAAAAGAAACTGAATCTGACCTGATGAAGTTCCATCTGGGTTGTCCTATGGGTAGTTATGTTCATCAAAGTAAACAATATCTGCTAACTAACACAACCCTGAATTCCAGCAGCATAAGTCAACACAGGTCAATTTCTTGTTTATAAAACAATCATGCAGTTAACCGGATGTCAATTTGGCAGTTGATATTCTACAAGATGATTCAGGAACCCATACTCCTTCTTTCTTGTGACTCTTTTTTTCTAGGGCCTTGGAGGACCCCATGTCCAGGCAGTCAATTGGGAAAGATGGCGGAGAAGACATGTTGTTGTTTCTAGTTGAGATTCTTTGAGACACCATGGATTGCAGCCTGCCAAGTTTCTCTGTCCCTAGAATTCTCCAGGCAAGAATACTAGAGTGGGTTGCCATTTTCTTCTCCAGGGGAATCTTCCCAACCCAGGAATCAAACCAGCATCTCTTGTGTCTCCTGAATTGTCAGGCAGATTCTTTACCACTGTGCCACCTGGGAAGACATACCTGCTCCTTACCCACTGTGGCTCCAAAAGGATATGTTACGTCCACTCTCACTCCACTGGTGACCATCAGTCCTGTTGTCTTACCTAGGTAGAAGGGGACCGGGGCCATGTCTCTGCACTAAGGAAGAAGAAATAGAAACGTCTGGGGGAACAGCCAGCAGCCTCTGCCATAGTGTTCAACACAGTTGTAAGGGTCAATAGTTTAGACTGGGACATGTACTGACAATGTACATTATGTTCTAATAAGACTGTCCAACTTGGAGTGTGTTTTTTCCATGAGGTAATGAATACTCACACTCTCAGTCACCCTGAAAGAGGCTGCTCCTGGGAGAAGAAGGGAAGATGGGAGAAGTGGCCTCAGACCAAAGAGACAGAAAAACATATTTCTCCCTCTGGACTTTCCTGGTTGGGTCTGTATGAAGATACAGATGTGAGTTTGGTCTCAGTGGCTTAAGAGAGAGGCTGCTGCCAAGTGAACAGATTAGAAGTTAAGCAAGGTAACATCCTTCAGGTAGCCCGGGGATTTGGTCTGCACTTGTGAGTTTTGAGGGCGCCCCTATACAGGATGGTTAGAGCTGTGCTTTCTATTGTTTTCTCTGAACTATCCATGAAGTCATATTAAAAGTTGGGAACTCTACTCAATACTCTGTAATGGGAAAAGAATCTAGGAAAGTGTGGATATATGTATATTATAACAGATACACTTTGCTACTTAACTGAAACTAACTCAGCATTGTAAATTAGCTACACTCCAATAACAATTTTTAAAAATATAAATATTCAGAGAAAAAAAGTTGTGAAATGGTGGTTGTTCTACTGCAGAGACTAAAGGAAGGGTCGATATTAGGGGCTGAATTGCGCTCCTGCGAAACTGACATGTTGAAGTCCTAAACCCCAGCATCTCAGAATGTGACCTTATTTGAAAATAGGGTTTTTAAACAGGGAAGTTAGAATGAGGTCCCTAAGGCTGAACCCTAAACCACTCTGACTGGTGTCCTTATAAGAAGAGGAGATAGGGAAACAGACATACCCAGAAGAAGACCATGGAAGACAATATGGAATGAAGAAGACACAAGAAAAAAAGACATTCACAAGCCAAGGAGAGAGACCTCAGGAAAAGCTAACTCTGTGCTTGATCTTGGACTTCTAGGCTCCAGGATTGTGGGAAAATAAAATTCTGTTGTCTGAGCTGTCCAGTCCTTGGTACTTTATAACTAGCAACCCTCTGAAACGAATTCCTCCTGGTTCATACTTGAGGCAGAATGGAGAAGAGGAGGGCAGAGCACACTCCCCAGGGCCATCGTGCGGCTGTTAGGAGCAATCACGGGCAGGGGCAGGCAACACTCGCGGAGCAGAGACAATGTCAAATAGCAGAAGAAATGGCCAAGTGCTGGATCTGAAGGCAGATAACCAGGATGGATCTTATTTTGAGAACATATCTAACTTGTGGCACTTCCTGGGGACCGAGTTCTCCCACGGCATAGTGAAGTTGCAGTCTTCATAGTATGTCATATTAGTGGACATACTTATGCCCACTTTGAGAAGGTCCAAGCTGGTTAAGCCAAGCCTCATGTGGATAGCAAGAGAATGAATGCACTTAGGCTTCAAGGAATAGACGGTGTCCTTTGAAATCCCAACCCCTCCTCTTCCTATCTGTGTGTCCTTATCTTAGCCTCAATGAACTTGGCTTTTTCATCTGTAATTTGTTAAAAGTAACAGCTATTGCTTGGATCTAATATAATTAACTAATAATCAAATTATATAATTATATAATACAATAATTATATGAACATTATATTAATGTGATATATTATAATTGTATAATATTAACTAAATATTTATAATTAATTATATAATACAATTAATATATTAATTATAAATATATAATATACATAACTATATAATATAAATTAATTATACTGTCATTTGATTTAAATGCAATGATATAAGTTTCTAGTACTAGGTTTGGTGTATATTATAAGAAGAGAACCGAAAAGCAAAGGAGAAAAGGAAAGATATAAACATCTAAATGCAGAGTTCCAAAGAATAGCAAGAAAAGATAAGAAAGCTTTCTTCAGTGATCAATGCAAAGAAATAGAGGAAAACAACAGAATGGGAAAGACTAGGGATCTCTTCAAGAAAATCAGAGATACCAAAGGAACATTTCATGCAAAGATGGGCTCGATAAAGGACAGAAATGGTATGGACTTAACAGAAACAGAAGATATTAAGAAGAGGTGGCAAGAATACACAGAAGAACTGTACAAAAAAGAGCTTCACGACCCAGATAAGCATGATGGTGTGATCACTGACCTAGAGCCAGACATCCTGGAATGTGAAGTCAAGTGGGCCTTAGAAAGCATCACTACGAACAAAGCTAGTGGAGGTGATGGAATTCCAGTGGAGCTATTCCAAATACTGAAAGATGATGCTGTGAAAGTGCTACACTCAATATGCCAGCAAATCTGGAAAACTCAGCGGTGGCCACAAGATTGGAAAAGGTCAGTTTTCATCCCAATCCCAAAGAAAGGCAATGCCAAAGAATGCTCAAACTACTGAACAATTGCACTCATCTCACACGCTAGTAAAGTAATGCTCAAAATTCTCCAAGCCAGGCTTCAGCAATATGTGAACTGTGAACTTCCTGATGTTCAAGCTGATTTTAGAAAAGGCAGAGGAACCAGAGATCAAATTGCCAACATCCGCTGGATCATGGAAAAAGCAAGAGAGTTCCAGAAAAACATCTATTTCTGCTTTATTGACTATGCCAAAGCCTTTGACTGTGTAGATCACAATAAACTGTGGAAAATTCTGAAAGAGATGGGAATACCAGACCACCTGATCTGCCTCTTGAGAAATCTGTATGCAGGTCAGGAAGCAACAGTTAGAACTGAACATGGAACAACAGACTGGTTCCAAATAGGAAAAGGAGTATGTCAAGGCTGCATATTGTCACCATGTTTATTTAACTTATATGCAGAGTACATCATGAGAAATGCTGGACTGGAAGAAACACAAGCTGGAATCAAGATTGCTGGGAGAAATATCAATAACCTCAGATATGCAGATGATACCACCCTTATGGCAGAAAGTGAAGAGGGGCTAAAAAGCCTCTTGTTGAAAGTGAAAGTGGAGAGTGAAAAGGTTGGCTTAAAGCTCAACATTCAGAAAACGAAGATCATGGCATCTGGTCCCATCACTACATGGGAAATAGATGGGGAAACAGTGGAAACAGTGTCAGACTTTATTTTTCTGGGCTCCAAAATCACTGCAGATGGTGACTGCAGCCATGAAATTAAAAGACGCTTACTCCTTGGAAGGAAAGTTATGACCAACCTAGATAGCATATTCAAAAGCAGAGACATCACTTTGCCAACAAAAGTTCACCTAGTCAAGGCTATGGTCTTTCCTGTGGTCATGTATGGATGTGAGAGCTGGACTGTGAAGAAGGCTGAGCGCCAAAGAATTGATGCTTTTGAACTGTGGTGTTGGAGAAGACTCTTGAGAGTCCCTTGGACTGCAAGAAGATCCAACCAGTCCATTCTGAAGGAGATCAATCCTGGAATTTCTTTGGAAGGAATGATGCTAAAGCTGAAACTCCAGTATTTTGGCCACCTCATGCGAAGAGTTGACTCATTGGAGAAGACTCTGATGCTGGGAGGGATTGAGGGCAGGAGGAGAAGGGGACGACAGAGGATGAGATGGCTGGATGGCATCACTGACTTGATGGGTGTGAGTCTGGGTGACCTCCGGGAGCTGGTGATGGACAGGGAGGCCTGGTGTGCTGCGATTCATGGGGTCGCAAAGAGTCGGACATGACTGAGCGACTGATCTGATCTGATCTGATGTGCTCAATAAGTGACAGTTGTTGTGTTTATTATAGAAAAACACTCACTGATGAGAGGAACGTTGTCCTTGAGCCCTGTTGAGCAGAATAGTTATACAAAGGATGTTGACCATTTGTGTACTGGGGAGAAATTTAGCCAGCTCTTTGACCAAATTTGACCCCAGTTGGACTCCCTATGGGATGAAAATGGAAAGGGAGGGGGATAGCAGAGCCATACAGAGGTCCATGGTTCCCTTCTGTCTCAAATATTAATTCTGTTATAAGTCCAAATTCAGGCACCTTCATGCACCCAGCCGTGTGCCAGTGCTGCTGGGAATTCTGTTTTTCACGACTCATCATGTCTGAAGGAGGCCCTATGCATCTGAGCTAAGTGTGCTAGCCATTACCAGAAAGAGGATTCTCAGAGCCAGGTCACAGAAGGAGAGCTGCCCAGCGTGGTTAGCTGTGTATGCTGCATCTGCTGCATCTGGAGACAGTGGTCTGCAGGAGCTCAGGCTGTATTTGGGGGAGGGGATAGTGTTGAGCCTCTGAATGTAGAACATTCAGCCGTATTCAATTTCTTGGTTGAGTGCCCTGTCATCTCCTCCCACTATCTCGACCCTCAAGGCTTTCAGTTTTGGTGCCTTTTACTCTTTAGACGGATGGCGTTTTGGAAACTTTCAAAACATTTGGACCAGGATTCCCTTCATGCACACTGAGCTGGTCTGGGGTTGATTAGGCACAGGCAGCCGCACCTCCAGATGCCACCAGGATCACAACACTCTCTTATGAAGCCGGACTTTTAAAGAGCTGGAGTCAAGTGGCAAAGTCAGTGGCTGTCAACGGCTTCAGTCCTGAGTGAGCACAGTTTATGGGTGGGGCAGCTCTGGGCAGTCTCAGATGGCCCTGTCTGGGATTGGAGGAGCGGGTGGAGGGAGGAGTAGACCCAGGAGGACCGGAAAGAGGAGGCCAACCCCTGGGTCTGCAGTGCTAAGTCACCCATCTTGTTATCCTGATTCTGACCTTGCACCCTCTCTACTGTTTCAGCATCCATCTTTTTCCCAGAGTCCCTGACTTGGTTTATCCGCTCAGACTCCTTAAGACTGGGACCCTCCTTCATTCTTTTTCAAGCTATGCTCCTGAAATTTCACCCCAGATTGGTGGGGTGGTAAATCAAATTAGTCCTGAAGTATCTAGTTGGTTTCCAGTCGAGAACCACACTTTGCCACCTTGTAGACACATCACAAACGTCTTACCTCATCAACTCTGAGAGTGGGTATCATTTTTGTCTTCTTTCTATAGATGGGCAAACTGAGGCTTAGAGAATCTAAATTACTTAACTTAAGTCACACAGCCCACAAGTGATGGAGATTCAAATGAAAGACCATTTGAATCCAAAGCCTGGTTTTTTTTTTTTCCCATATACCACAGTGGTCCTTCATTCTGAAAGGGGAAACCATAGGGTCCTGGAGGAAGCATTTCAGGAAGTTTAACACATGTACATGTGCGTGCATGTGGTATGTGTGCACCTATATGTTTAGGGACAGAAAGGAGAAACAAGGAGATGAAGCTGGGAAAATAAGGATGATGCTGAGGAGGATATTTAATGTCAGGTGGGAAGGTTTGAATCTTATTCTGAAGGAAATGCCTGCAGAAAAGGAATGGCTAAAGCCTTGGAAGGAGACTAGGGATCTTTGCTTCAAGAGGGCTCTGCTGTTGAACTTCTCAAGGCTGGACTGAAGGTGGTGGGGGGAGGCCGTGAGTCTCCAAGGTGGGAGTCCACCAAGATCCTTAGGGGCTGCTTGTTAACCTAACAACACACTTCATCAGCCAATATCCTCTCTCCAGGTGCTAGTTTCCACTCTTCCACTGGATTGTCGATTCCTTGACAGCAGAAACTGCCTCATACTTTTTCAAATCCCCTACAAAACCCAGGATAACGCTGAGCACACAGCAGGAGCCCAATGAACACGTGTTGTCAAAATCATGCATGTGTTAATTGTTCTTCTCTTATGAGCAAATTATAAGCAGTTGCCCTACATATACATGTTACATATGAATTCTGAGAGAAAGAAGGTGATAAATCTTTTCCTAAGGAAGTATTTCCCTTTGTGCACACATATTTGTTAACCCTTTAGCAAATGTATACTAAGTAGGCCTGAAAATCTCCCAATTCTCAAAGTAAGAAATACCAGAGAAGATCTGCTAACAAGTCTTATTTGGCTTTTGTTTAGATTTCATTGTTTTATTTTTTGTTCTGTCTAATACTATATAAGGAGCTTCAAAAAATGCCATTAAAAAGCCAGTGAGATCTTGGAGCCATACCCCAATTCTGTTGCTTTCAGTAGAGTTTTATATCAAAAACATACTGCTGAATTATTGTGTAATTGCCAAATTCCAGAATCTGCTTATTATCTCTAAATTTTAAACAGAGATTCAACTTACTGGGGACTTTGTTATCTCAAACACATTTACAAAGAAATGATTGAGTTTATCTTATTTATTAACGTAATTCAAACTTATAACCCAAAACATCCTCTCAAGAATTTGAGGGCTTATGGCAAAAATACTTATCATGAACTGGTAACCTAAATGTCAAATTTAAAAAATCAGAACCCAGGTAAGTAGAAATTAAAATGGGAAGTCAAACCCAGGAGAAAAACTGAATGCAAATATCTGGGTCCCTAGAGAACATCGGAGAACATTACAAAATGGCAGCCCTTGGGACAAACCCAACTGAAGTTGCATTTTGCTTTTTAACCTGTTTCACAAATCAGTGGGAGGAGAGACTACCACAGAGCAAAAGGGATGCAAGAGCTGTAACTACCAAATGCAACGTGCGGATATTGTCTAGCCCAGCTATTTGGATTTGGAAATTTTGAATATTCGTTGACTTAGAGGATATTAAGAAATTATCACTCATTTTGTTAGATATGATAATGGAATACATGCCAGGAAAGCCATATCTGAGACTTACTTTAAAATACGTGAGCAAAAATTTTAAAAATTAAGTGGAGTAGGTAAGTAAGATTAGCAAAATGATGATTACTTTTGAATCTGAATGATGCATGTAGGAGGGTTTATTATATCTCTCTATTTTTGTAGATGTTTAAAATTCTTCATAGTGAATATCAAAAAAGTCAGACTATGACTGTCTTGAGGTGGGTTATGTGCTTCTTAGTTTGACATAGTCTGCACCTGCCACCCATCTTACCCTGCACCCCTGTTACCACAGACTCAGATTCACATTTAATTACCTGCTGGATTTGCCTTATTACATGAATTATGATTTCTAAGTCAGATAAAAAAGGGAGTGGTTGATGATGAATAAACATCCCAGTTCCTCAACTGGAAAGAATCTAGCACTTGCCTGCTCAGTTGCTTCAGTCGTGTCTGACTCTTCACGACCCCGTGGACTGCAGCCTGCCAGGCTCCTCTGTGTATGGGATTAACCCAGCAAGAATACTAGAGGGGGCTGCCATGACCTCCTCCAGGGGATCTTCCCCGCCCAGGGATTCTTTCCTGCATATCTTGCATTGGCAAGTGGATTCTTTACCACTGAGACACCTGGGAACCCCTAACTAGCACATAACAGTAAAAAAATTCTTCCCAGAAGCATCATGGAAAACCAGAGTAATGCAGACAGGGTCCTACACAGCAGTCTTTCTTGAACAGCTGCAGAGGGAGCTGACCCCACCTCCATCTTTGGGCACAAGTGACCCCACAGTTCTGGGACTGGCTCCGATCCATAAGCCTAAGAGCAGCACTCCTCTACTCCGGCACCCTCAGCGAGGGTCAGTAGGCATTGGCCACAGTGCATTTCAGAAAAGCATTTCTGCAGGGCCCCAAAGCAATAGGATCTGGGCATGCAGCTTTTTGATGGACTGGCTGAATCTAGAGACAAAATGTCGAATATGGGAGATTCGAGAAGACTGAGCAGAAGGCCATACATTCTTCAAGCAATCCTTGGTAGGTATCACTCATTGTGGAGTGACTAGTTGACCTCCAGAAAGATAAGTTCACATCTTGACCCTGGTACCTGGCTCTTCTATCCACAGAATTTTCCAGGCAAGAATACTGGAGTGTGTTGCCATTTCCTACTCCAGGGGATCTTTCCGATGCAGGGATCAAATCTGAGTCTCTTGCATCTCCTGCATTGGCAAGTCGATCCTTAACCTCTTTACTTCATCTCTTTTTTTGATTTCCTTCCCATTTAGGTTACCACGGAGCACTGAGTAGAGTTCCCTTTGCTATACAGTAGGTTCTCACTAGCCATCGATCTTATCCTTGGTGTCAATAGTGTATATATTAATATGTCATTCCCAATGCCCCAATTCATCCCACTTCCCCACCCCTGCCCTGCTTGGTGTCCATGTTTTGTTTTCTGCATCTGTGTTTCTATTTCTGCTTTGCAAATAAGATCATCGATACCATTTTTCTGGTCTTTCCTGGTGGCTCAGCTGGTAAAGAATCCGCCTGCCATGAAGGAGACCTAGGTTGGATCCCTGGGTTGGGAAGATCTCTTGGAGAAGGGGACGACTACCCACTCCAGTATTCTGGCCTGGAGAATTCTATGGACTGTATATCCATGTGGTCTCAAAGAGTCAGACACAATTGAATGACTTTCTCTTTCACTTTCATATGATTTTTCTAGATTGCAGATATGTACATGTGTGCTAAGTCACTTCAGTCATGTCCGATTCTTTGTGACCCTGTGGACTCTAGCCCTCCAGGCTCCTCTGTCCATGGGATTCTCCAGGCAAGAATACTGGAGTGGGTTGCCATGCTCTCCTCCAGAGTATCTTCCCAACCCAGGGATCAAACACACATCTCTTATGTCTTCTGCCTTGGCAGACAGGTTCTTTACCACTAGCGCCACCTGGGAAGACCTCTAGATTCCACATAAATGCATTAATATTATAAGATTTTTTTTTCTCTTTCTGACTTACTTCACCCTGTATGACCATCTCTAGGTCCATCCACATCTCTACAAATGACCCAGTTGTGTTCCTTTTTATGGATGAGTAATATTCCATTGTATGTGTATATATCACATCTTCTTCATCCATCCCTCTGTTGGTGAACATTTAGGTTGCTTCCATGTCCTAGCTATTGTGAATAGTGTTATAATGAACATTGGGTTACATGTTTCTTTTTGACTTATGGTTTTCTCAGGGTATATATGCCCAGTAGTGGGATTGCTGGGTCATATGGTAGCCCTATTTTTAGGTTTTTAAGGAACCTCCATACTGCTCTCCACAGTGGCTATATGAACTTAAATTCCCACCAAGAGTGTAAGAGGATTCCCTTTTCTCCATATCCTCTCTAGCATTTACTCTTTGTAGACTTTTTAATAATGGCCATTCTGGAGGGTGTGAGGTGATACCTCATTGTATTTAAAATTCAGATTCCAGTGACTCTCTCTTAAGACTGATCCAGGAGGAAATGGCAACCCACTCCAATGTTCTTGCCTGGAGAATCCCAGGGACAGTGGGGCCTGGTGGGCTGCCGTCTATGGGGTCGCACAGAGTTGGACACGACTGAAGCGACTTAGCAGCAGCAGCAGCAGCAGCAGAGACCTTCAGAGGAGCTGTAGAATCTGTGACTTTCCAAAGGCTCCAGGCAATGCTGATAGAGGTGGCTGAGGGTGTGGCACTGCAGACACCTGCAGACCCAGGTGAAGACCCAGGTGTTGAGCTAGAAATGTTCGTTCCTGGACAGACAATCTCTTATCACTTTTTAAAGAGACAACTCCATATTTTACATCATTTTCTCATGGACAGACTGAGAGTACTAAAATGTATAAAATAATAATGACACTGATTTCATTCTCTGAAGAAAATTTGGGGCTTGTGCAGTTTTATCTTTTCAAATAAAAATTCCTTAAGATCTGTAAAAATGTCAATCAGCAAAAGAAAAGAATGGAGCAGGCATGGAAGGGTTTCGGTTTTTTTCTTTTTTTAAAAAAAATCTGTCACTTAGCAACAACATATGTATGGCTGACAGTTGGAGTAATCTTTGAGTTGGCAACATCAAATTGTTAGGAAGTTTAAATTTGTGTTTTATCATTGTTAGCGGTGTTTTAGCAAATCATGGAAGGTACAATATGTGCGTTCTGCTGTTTTGTAAGGGAGACATTTTAAGTCAGAAATATTTGACTGTAAACATATTTTGCACTGAACCCAATTTTCCTTCTACATAGAAGAACCAAAGCTTACCTAAACACACTCAGAAACCTAGTTAATCACTGTTATAGGATTAGGCCAGAAATGTTCTTCAAAAATAGTTTATGAAAGTTTTAATTACACATACAATCATAAAATGTTCAGTAATTGCTGCATATTGATTCCATGTTTTTTTCTGAAAATGCTAAAACTATTTCAATATACACAGAATCAATAAACATAATTAAAATATGAGCTCATCAAAACAGTAATTAAATGTACTTAACAGCTTTTGTGGCTTTTCCCCATATGGTTACTGTGGGAGTGTGAATCTGGCGCGCGAGATAAATGTAACAAAATAAAGTGAAAGCTTCGGAAAAGATTACTGTCGTATCATAATATAATAAAACCCGGCTCTGCAGCAAGTTGCACTAAATAAAAAAGTTGACAAAAGGAGTGGTGTATGCAATTATTATACATTTTGGGGCTGTTTTCTATTTATATGAGATTAACACTATCATGGTCTATATTCAGAGGGAACATTGAAATCCTCCAACATGAAAGGAATGGGGGGGGCACATTGCCCTGAATTTTTAATATGACAATTCTCCTTTTAGGATATTGCTGGAAAAGAGTTTGATCCTCGCTGCCCTGCTTCCAGCTCTAGGCTGGTCTGCCTCCCAAGGGCAAAGTCACCTGACTCCCAATGCCTTGGCCCCTATGGTTCTCAGACTTAGCAATTGTGAAGATGGTTTTCATCCCTTTTGCCTTTCATTTCAGCAAGCCTGGGCAAGATAAGGGAAAGTTTATTTGTTTATTTATTTATTTATTTATTTTGGCCACGGTGGTTGGCATGAGGGATCTTAGTTCCCTAACCAGGGATTGAACCCATGTCCCCTACATGCAGTTCAGAGTCTTAACCACAAGTCCCACAAAGGTTATTGAAGTTGGACTCTTGCCTTCCAGGAGTGTACAGACCAAGTGTCTGGAAGTAGTACTGAATCACCAGGTAAGGAGAGACCCTGAGACAAGGATGTGACTGCCAGGAATTTATAAGACAGGCCAGCCTAGGAAAAGTGATCAGGGGAGGGGAAGTCGCACAGGGAAAGAGAAAGCTGGTGAAGGTGCATGACCAGTGAACAGGCCCCGTCGGGGCAGCTAGTGCTCCATCCTGGGAACAGTGATAGTTTAGACCACCTCTGACTTGCCCCACCTGAGCAGAGAGGAAGTCTGGTATTTATCCTCTAACCCCACATCTGGATTTGCCTGAAGGTTATTCTCTAAACTTTAATCCCTTGGTCCTCTCTGGTCCAGAGAGAGCTCCCAAGAGGCAGAGTCTTCAGTGAAAGTGAAAGTGTTAGTCATTCAGTTGTGTCTGACTCTTTGTGACTCCATGGACTGTAGCCCACCAGGCTTCTCTGTCCCTGTAATTGTCCAGGCAAGACACTGGAGTAGGTAGCCATTCCCTTCTCCAGGGGATCTTCCCTACTCAGGGACTGAACCCAGGTCTCCTGCATTGCAGGCAGCCACCAGGGAAGCCCTAGAGTCTTCAGGACTTACACTCAAGTGCTACTGACTCAGACTAGACTGGCAAGGGCTGAGGTCACAGGTGGGGAACACGGGTCTTCTACCATCCCATCTATGGTAGGCAGAACCCTCCCAAAATTGTCCACATCCTAATTCCTGGAATCTGTGATTGTTACTGCATATGGCAAAGATGTTGTACATATAATTAAATCAAGGCTCTTGAAGATATTATCCTAGATTGTCTGTGGTGGTGGTGGTTTAGTTGCTAATACATGTCTGATGCTATGGGCTGTAGCCCACCAGGCTCCTCTGTTCATGAGATTCTTTAGGCAAGAATACTGGAGTGGGTTGGCCATTTCCTTCTTCAGGGGATCTTCCCAACCCAGGGATTGAACCCAGGTCACTTGCAGACAGATTCTTTACTGACTGAGCCACTTCTGAGTGTCCTTGTAAGGGAGGCAGAGGGATGTTTTGAATAGAAGAGGACAGGGCAATGTTACCTCAGAGGCAGAGCTTGGAGGGATGTGGTCACAAACCAAGGAGTGCTGGCAGTCAGAAGCTAAAAGAGTCAAAGAATGAACTCTTTCCCTGAGCCTCTATAGGGAGTGCTGAGGCAAGCTGGGACCTGGGACCTGGGAGCCTTTACTGCAGTGCTTGTATCTAGAGAAACATCTCCTCCAGCTACAAATACAAAGAAACTATAAGGATGCTAAAAATAACTACACACTTTCTTTTGGGACAAATTATGGACAATAAGGTACAAAAAGGCCAAAAACCATCTGCCACTTCTGAGGTAGGAACAAAAGCAGGATACTGGGCATGATCCCTGCACACAGCACCACAAGGGGTTGGGCAGACTGCTGAAACCATCCACTCTGGCCCAACCCACTGATCAGCCCCTACCTCATCCTGTTCAGGAACCAGCTCATCCTCCCATGGGGAGTGAGCAAGGGCACCTGTGACTTGTTCTCTCTCCCTCAGGCTGCATCTATGTATGCTATGCTATGCTAAGTCACTTCAGTTGTGTCCGACTCTGTGCGACCCCATAGACGGCAGCCCACCAGGCCCTCCCATCCCTGGGATTCTCCAGGCAAGAACACTGGAGTTTGTTGCCATTTCCTTCTCCAATGCATGAAAGTGAAAAGTGAAAGTGAAGTCGCTCAGTCGTGCCTGACTCTTAGCAACCCCATGGACTGCAGCCTAACAGGCTCCTCCGTCCATGGGATTCTCCAGGCAAGAGTACTGGAGTGGGGTGCCATTGCCTTGTCCGCGGGCTGCATCTAGAGCCCCACAAAACCTTGCCAGAATTTCTCATCTGACCTCTTCTCAATTACCATTGATGGAGAGCCCACAAACCCAGATCGATAACAGTTTGTCTGACATCTTGAGTTTGTCCCTGAAATACTGATATTGAACTTTCATCCTCCAAACTAGAAGAGAATACATTTCTGCTGTTCTAAACCACCAAGTTTATGGTTATTTGTTACAGTGGCCACAGGGAACTCATGGAGGGTCCTAGGAAAAAAGATTCTTTCAAAGAAGAGTATCCTTTTGTAGACAGAGAAGAAACAGAGCCAGGGAGCTTGTGGGGGTGATCTCGTCTGAAACTGATGTCACTTCAACACCACCCCCACTTCCTCTTTTCTTCCTCGACCATTTCCCTATGTTCCATGAAATCTTCTGCAGATTTTTTTTCTCAGTAGTTTCATCTGCACCTGATTGTTGGACCCAGCTCTGTCCTTAGCTAAAATTCTTGTTCTGCATTTTCCTGTAACTTGTACATGGAAGATTAGATTCAAGAGTGGTCTTTTGGTCTTTCTCTTGATTTTCTGGAAGCTTCCTAGTGCTACACTTAGAAGTGCCCTCCATGTGCTCCCTTCCACCCCGGGCTCACTTGTAGTAGAATTCCACTTGGAGTCCAATTAGTACGATAAATTGGCTTTGAACCTATCCGTGACGTCTCTACTGTACAGAGAAAATATACTGTATTGCCTGCAAAGAGGCCACGGTTAGACTTGGCTCTTAAAGTTGAAGAACTACCTTACCTCTGAAAATTCAGGGAGACAAAGGAAGGAAAAGGCATGAAGAAAATAAACTCTAAAACTTCTTGATTGCTTTGGACTTGGGACACAGATGAGAGTTCCTCTTGTGCCAAAAAATCTATCAAATGGCACCAGCTGTGGGATAAAGAAAGTCTAAAAGAATCACACATTGCCGTTCACGGGAGGAACTGTAGGAAGGCGGGAGGAAAAAGTTTTACAGATCAGTTGATTTCTCAGTGAGTCATGTGGCCAGATGCAAAGCCCACGACTACATCTGCAGGCATAGTGTAACTAGTATTAATATTCATGCAGAGACTATCAAGAAAGCTGTTTCCTCTGCATTTTTAGCAGTATGGTAGGTCTGGAGGAAAGTCATTTCTTTTGTGTTAAAGGAGTTTATGTTGCATTACTTTCAACCTTCATGAGGATTAATTTTAAAAGAGCCCTGGGAGTGAAAATATTAGGCCTTATGTAAGGGTAATATTTCAAATATTACACAATTAGCAAGGCTGGAACCAGCCAATCAGAGCAGGTGCTGTGCCCCGGTGTTAACCTTTTATTTGCTGGATCATGGGAAACGGGGATTTCTGGAGAATGCTGGGGTGGCTGGAGGTACTGGGGGCTGTTTGGGGACTCAAGGGGTGGCTGCTTGTAGCATGGCCATCCCGGTGTGTGCCAGCTAAATGTGGGCCCTCACCATACAACATGTAAACATATCAGTGTTAGTCGATCACTCTTTGCAACTCCGTGGACTGTAGCCCACCAGGCTCCCAGTACTCTTGCCTGGAGAATTCCATGGACAGAGGGCCCTGGTGGGCTACAGTCCACAGGGTCACAGAGTCTAACTTGACTGAGCAACTTTCACTGAAAATGCCAAGCTTTCCTCTTACCTCTTCTTAACAAGGGAAGTGAAAACACATGCTAGAGATTCATTAACCTAATGCATGTTCTTTGAACCCTACTATGTGTCAGGTATCATGCTAAGAGCGAGAAACACTAAGATGTTGTCAATGAAGAACTAGTGTGAAAGTGTAATTATCTCTTTGCTATGTCCGAGTGTATATCCCATTTGGGTCTTGAGTGGTCTCAAGCGATGAAAAGTCTAATGCCAACTGCCTTGTGTAAAACAGAAAAAGGGAGAAGATTTGTTGACTCAAATAACAGACATGTTGAGGAATACATATTACTGGGCACAGGGGACTGGGTGTGTCTGTGTGTGTGTGTGTGTGTGTGTGTGTGTGTTTTCCCAATTCACCTCCTTTGGCTGACATCTTGTTTGGGTTCCTGTGAGAGGAGACTCTGAGACAAGAACTGAAGCTCAAGTAATTTATCTGGAAGGGGGTCCCAGAAGAGGAAATGAGGGAGTGGGAAAGAGATGGATGAAGGAGGAGAGCCCATGTGTATTGCGGTAAAGAGCTGAACATGTCCTGCTGGGAGCCCTCTGAAGAACCACATAGAATTCAGAGAAAAGTGAGTGGCTCAGTTGTGTCCAGCTCTTTGAGACCCCATGGACAGCAACCTGCCAGCCCCCTCTCTCCATGGAATTCTCCAGATAAGAATACTGGAGTAGGTAGCCGTTCCCTTCTTCAGGGCATCTTCCCAACCCAGGGATCGATCCCATGTCTTCCTCATTGCAGGTAGATTCTTTACCAGCTGAGCCACCAGGGAAGCCCAGATTTTCCACCATGGAGGATGGGGGAGGCTAGGACACTTAGCCTTAGATCCCCGCCTCCCACTGGTTGAGGGCTGCTCCAATGAGGCTTTAGGTCCCCCTTGCTTGTCGATTGTGTCTGCTTGTGCCTAGACAGTCTTCCAGGACACCCCTGACATGGGACCCTGCCACAGGGTGTGAGGACCCACTCCTGCTTCCCTGGAAACGGGTGGGCAAGGAGATGTGGTATGTGCAGCACAAGCGTCCACTCACCTGGGCTTTCCTCGGTGGGGGCTCCAGTCTTAGAGTCCATGTGAATGGGTGAGGTTCCCATCACATTGTGACCTGGTAGGAACTGGAGATCTGGAAATCAGCAGGAAGAGCAGATGAGCCAAGCCCCCTCTCACTGGCATCCACAGAACTTAGTAGAGTAGAAAATAAATTCAGAGCTCCTATGTGAACATTTCAGGTCACACAGATCTTAAATTTAAAGTCATCCCCCCAAACTAAGTTCAAGATTTACTTCACTCTATCTTAAATGTGGGCAAAATTCCATAGACCTTCACTGATTGTCTGCATATACCTTGATAGCACCAATGAATTCCCTCAAACTTGAAGTGAGCCAAATTTGGGAACCAAGAAATAGCGATTGGGGTTTCTTTCTATAATCTATAAACCAACTTGACTCGAAAACTCTGAAGTCAACCTCCTAGTAGCCCCTTCACAAAATCCTTGCTGTGCCGCATTTGTGTTCCCATAATATTGTATTGTAGGTTTAAATGTCACATCAGGCTAGAACATTTGTTATATATGAGAAAAGAACGAAGTGAAAATTGCCGGGTTTTGCCTCTCATGGAAGCTTCATTTGTTCGTCGGGGCTACCTGCCTGATATCAAGGTAAAATGTGACTCTTCCAGACTGGTCCAATTTTAATGTCAACCTTCCTGGCCGTGAAGGTCCCTGTGGGGCCTCAGCCATCTCCGCTGGACTGTATCCTGACCATTCAGCACTGCAGCTCTACTAACCTTTAGGTCCCTGGCCCAGGAATCCCTGAGGCTGTTTTTCCCTTGAGTTCCTGGTGAAGTCAACCAATATACATGGTGACAATCATGCTGATCGATATATTTTGTTCTTCACAAGTTTTTGCTTTTTTGTGAGGGGGAAGAGGATTGTCGGTCAGAATTCAAGGAGAAGTGTTGCTTTTGGCTCGAGTGATCTTGGCAGTTGTCTCAACTCCTCACTGCATTAGGTCTCTGTGGACAAAACCTGCTGATATTCTTCAGGCCTTTAAGGTCAAAAGAATTGCCTTCTGCCTCTTAGCCGTGTGGGCCCGATTATGTCTGAAAAATAGATTTTCCAGGTGGACTGCTAGTCACAGAGCTTCCCTGGTGGTGTAAGGGACATTTAAACTATGTTTTACCCACTGCCAAGAGCCAATAATAGAGCTCAGGGTTTGGGTTTTTTTTTTTCCCTCCTATGGGAGAAGGTGGTAAGGCCACAAGAGCGGTGGCTGATTATGCATTCAAGCATTCCTGCGACCATATGTGGAATGACACTCTTCTTTCATTGCAAAGTCATTCAAGGTGGAGGGTACTTGCTCTCAAAACTCTCGAATTAATCTCTTGGTACCAATACCCTTTCAAATTTGTTTCTGGACTTTTATTAACTTTTACTTCAAACGTAATAGTCTAAGGGCTATGAAAACCCAGAGAGAAACTTGAGTGAACACCTACTATATCTTGAAGTGGTTATAATTTATATCCTGTGAGGAATGGCTTGCTGAAAGTGCATATTCATTTCCATTTCTAGGTTGGCTTTTTGGCTGATCTAATTCTTTATCACCATTTAGCTTATGAAACACCTATTGGTGCGGGCTGGGGTGACCTTTTGCATTCCTACTGACAGTTGATAGATAGATATGCATAAATTAGGATATGGAAGTTTCTTTTTTGAAACTCAGTGGCGTTTAACCCTTCTGAGGGTTAAGAAAGCAATTAAAATATATAATCTTTATTTAGAAAATTTTACCAAGTCTTAGTATGATATTTATTGACATTTTAGGTAGTACTTTAATACAATATAATATTGGTTAATACATTCTCCTATTGTTATCTACTGCTTTCTACTAGTAAATAGAGCAGTCAGTAACTATCTTATCCTTGTGTGCTGATAAGCTTTAAGGACGATGTCACAGAAGAAATTATTTATGGCCATTTTATAAGTCATTCATTTATTAATACTTAAGTGGTTAATAGCATATGCTCTGAAATTATTCCACCAGATTTTGTATCCTCATGACTCTGCTTACTGTATATGTGGGTTTCCCTTATCTGGAAAAGGGAAAGATAAGAGAAAGTTGGTAAAGAATCTGCCTGCAATACAGGAGACCCTGGTTCAATTCTTGGGTTGGGAAGATCCACTGGAGAAGGGATAGACTACCCACTCCAGTATTCTTGGGCTTCTGTTGTGGCTCAGCTGGTAAAGAATCTGCCTGCAATGTGGAAGACCTGAGTTCGATCCCTGGGTTGGGAAGATCCCCTGGAGAAGGGAAAGGCTACCCACTGCAGTATTCTGGCCTGGAGAATTCCATAGACTATACAGTCCATGGGGTCGCAAAGAGTCAGACACAACTGAGCAACTTTCACTTTCACCATATACGTAACTTGGAGAAAGTTACTTCTCCTTTCTAAGCCTCATTTTCCTAATCTGTGAACAAGGATAATAGCAGTATCTGCCTTATAGTTATGAGGACCAACTGATAGTTTGATTGAGAGCAGAGAACAGTGTCTGGCACATAGACAATGCTAAATAAGTCTTAGCTCTTCTCATGATTTAAAAGTTATTTTTAGTGTTGTTTGGCCTCCCTGGTGGCTCAGATAGTAAAGAATCTGCCTGCCATGAGGAAGACCTGGATTCGATCCAGGTCGAAGAAGATCCCCTGAGGAAGGGAATGGCTACCCACTCCTATATTCTTGCCTGGAGAATTCCATGGACAGAGAGAGGAGCCTGGCAGGCTATAGTCCATGGAGTCTACAAAGAGTCAGACACGACTGAGCAACTAACACTTTCACTTTCTCTTCAGTGTTATTATCATTATAGTGTGCCACATGCTGTTGAGGCTCTAGGGATGCAAAGACAAACAAGACACAAACTTATTAATTAAACAAATAAATTTTAAGCCCCTAATTGAGGTTCTAAGCTCTGGAGACACAGTACAAAGAGAGCCCCTCTTCCTCCCTGCAACCTAGTTGAGTAGACAGAGACAAATCAACAAAAATATGAGTGATGAAGGTAAGAGGGAGAAATAGGCTAACAGATGGAGAGTGAAGAGTGGAGGAACCTTAGGCTTCTCTGATGTGGTAACATTTGAGCAGAAGTGGAGGGGGGCACTGTGTGAGTATCTGGGGGAAGAGATTCCTAGGTGGGGGGATAGGACAAGCAAAGTGCCAAGCTCTAAACACCAAATGCAATTGTACTGGGAGCCCAGTCATAAAGGGAGGTGTCAGGGGAGGAGGTAGGAAAAGGGAGAAATCTAGGATGTCATCTAAATTTTTAACTTGAGCTACTTGTGAATTGAGAAGTCATTTACCCACTGGGCAAGATGTGGACTAGTGAGTATATTTGAACTGGGAGTCATCAAGAGTTTATTTTGTATATGTCCCATTTGAGATGCCTGTTATACCCTCAAGTGCATATACCCAGTAGAAGGACGACTGTATCCATCTAGAGCTTAGGGGAAAGGAAGAGGGAGGAAAGATAAATGTAGGAGTGATCATTATAGAGCCAGCATTTGAAGTCAGTGGCTAGATGAGATCCATTTAGGTTGCCGAACAGAACCTTGGAGTCCTTCAGCATCTACAGGTTGAACAGAACAGAAGCCAGGGGAGGAGAAAAAGGGGTTGAGAAGGGAGGAAAGCCTGGAGAATATGATGTCCTGGAGCTCTGGAGAAGAAAATCTTTCAAGAAGAAAGGTGTAGATGAACATGTCACCTATTTGCTCCTGAGAAGTAAACAAAAATGAGAACAAAAAGTATTGGATTTGGAAAAATGGTGGCCCACTGGTTATCTTAGATGCTGGAAATGACAGAAGATAAAGGAAGGGAAATAGAGATCAAATTTTGATCCCTTCTCAGAGAAGCTTAGCTGTAAAAAGGAGGAAAGTTATAAAGAAATAATATTGAGAAAGAAATCTATGAAAATTGATATAAGCTGGTAAGAGGGTAAAGAGACATGACTTGTGATGCAGAAGAGATCAGAACTGCCAGCCTGGGAAAACTGTGGACAGGACACAGTGCTTAAGGAAGGGACCCAGTATTCCCATGCATGTCTTCAGGCTGAGAATGTAGTTGGAACTCCAGACAGTGTTTTTGAAATTAAGGACATCTGGGATATGGACGATCTTAAACAGAATAAGATTCCTGTAGGATGGGCAAAAAATAGAAAGATGGAAATGAATATTCTAAGTATGTAGGACAGAGGTATATGGCATAGCTCTCATATTATTTCTGTATCACTAATGATTTTAAGACCCAGAAAAATAAGGAAATGTTATTAGATATTATAAGAGCAAAGCTGTTGTACATTAACAATAAAAATGACAGTTTTAAAAATTCCTTCTTTGTGTGATTTCATAGCTTTACTTAATCATTAACCCTATATAGATCTTCCATAACTTAAAGTGGAGTTTCAGTCACAAAGTCATGTCTGACTCTTTGTGACCCCATGGACTGCAGCCACCAGGCTCATCTGCCTCCACTCTCTCCCAGAGTTTACTCAAATTCACGTCCATTGAATCAGTGATGTTATCTAACCGTCTCACCCTCTGACACCCCTTTATCCTTTTGCCTTCAATCTTTCCCAGCAGCAGGGTCTTTTCCAATGAGTCAGCTTTTTGCATTAGGTGGCTAAAATATTGGAGCCTCAGCTTCAGCATCAGTCCTTCCAGTGAATATTCAGGGTTGATTTCCTTTAGGACTGAGTGGTTTGATCTCCTTGCAGTCCAAGGATTTACTTCCCAATAAACCCATCTTAAATTGAAAATATTGTAAAAAGAAAGTGCATTTACTACATGTAACCTACCAAATATCATAGATTAGCCCAGTTTACTTTAAATGTGCTCACACTTACATTAGCCTACATGCATGCTCAGCCACTAAGTTGTGTCTGACTCTTGTGACCCCATGGACTGTATTGCCCACTGTATTCCCTCTGTGTATGGGAATTCTCAGGCAAGAATACTGGAGTGCATTGCCATTCTCTTCTCCAGGAGATCTTCCTGACTCAGGGATTGAACTCATATCTCTTGTGTCTCCTGTACTGGCAAGCAGATTCTTTTTTTTTTTTTTTAATTTATTTATTTATTTTAATTGGAGGCTAATTACTTTACAATATTGTAGTGGTTTTTGCCATACAGGCAGGCAGATTCTTTACCACTGCACCAAGTAGGAGGCCCTTCCATTAGCCTACAGTTGGGCAAAATCATCTAAACTATTTTATAAAAAAGTGCTGAACATTTCATGTAATTTATGGAATACTGCACAGGTACAGAATGGTAATAAGGGTATCAGTTTTTCATCCTCATGATTGCTGCCCAGCATCATGGGAGGGTATCATACAGCACATCACTAGAAAAAAATCAACATTTGAAGTGTGATTTTTACTGACTGTGTATAGCTTTATCATTATAATAAAGGGAAAAAAATAGTTGTTGAACCACTATAAGTCAAGGACTGTCTGTACCTTTGAAGTAGACCACCGAGGTAGAGTATTAAGAGCGGTGTTGTTGGAGTCAGAACATAGACCTGAGTGTGAATCCTGGATCTGTCACAACTGGGACAGAATCTGTCACTGGATCTGTCAGTGAGTACCCATAGTTTTAGGTGCTTTTAAGCATCTCAGTTTCCTCATCTGTACAATGGAAGTACCATTACTAGCTTTCAGAGGGTGGCCAACAAGGGTCCAAAACAAGATAAGGGTCCTGCCTTTCTCAGTAAAACCTCCCAAAAGATGCCCACAGGACCTTGAATTCTTATCACTACATGGGAAATAGATGGATAAACAGTGGAAACAGTGTCAGGCTTTATTTTTCTGGGCTCCAAAATCACTGCAGATGGTGACTGCAGCCATGAAATTAAAAGACGCTTACTCCTTGGAAGGAAAGTTATGACCAACCTAGATAGCATATTCAAAAGCAGAGACATTACTTTGCCAACAAAGATTCGCCTAGTCAAGGCTATGGTCTTTCCTGTGGTCATGTATGGATGTGAGAGCTGGACTGTGAAGAAGGCTGAGTGCCGAAGAATTGATGCTTTTGAACTGTGGTGTTGGAGAAGACTCTTGAGAGTCCCTTGGACTGCAAGGAGATCCAACCAGTCCATTCTGAAGGAGACCAGCCCTGGGGTTTCTTTGGAAGGAATGATGCTAAAGCTGAAACTCCAGTACTTTGGCCACCTCATGCGAAGAGTTGACTCATTGGAGAAGACTCTGATGCTGGGAGGGATTGGGGGGCAGGAGGAGAAGGGGACGACAGAGGAAGAGATGGCTGGATGGCATCACTGACTCGATGGATGTGAATCTGAGTGACCTCCGGGAGTTGGTGATGGACAGGGAGGCCTGGCGTGCTGCGGTTCATGGGGTCGCAAAGAGTTGGATGCGACTGAGCGACTGATCTGATCTGATCTGAATCACTATTAAGACCCCATGTTTCTATTCCCACCAGTTGTGATGATCAGGAATCAACCATGTGTGTTCCCAAACCTATTTATGCTAGTTGTGCTGGCAACTGTTTATGCAAATATTATATGCTTATTATTTACATAACTATTATGTAGCGTGATAAAAGATTTGATGATGACAAGTTGCTATGATAAATTGCTATCAAATGAAGTATATGTAAAACACACATAAAAGACTGGGGCAAGAGCAAAAATGTAGAAAAATTGCTTTCTAAAAGGTCTCATTCTGCCTTAAAGAAACCAAAACTGGGCCTTCTGGATGATGCATTATGGGTGGTTTTGAAAGAAAGACAGCTTAGAACTCTGATCAGCAGACCCTGACACAAAGAAAGGGTCTTGGCACAACATCAAAAGAGTGGCAAGTGAATGAACATCCATATGTTTTAGGTTAAAATTAAATCTTTAAGGTATGTATGTATCACATTTTATGATTCACTGCTTTAATTAACTTTTCCAGTTGACTTGCCAACTGCCAGTTCCAACTTCATTGGGTAACAGTAAAACTGTAATGTTTATTTTTCAGTTACTACAAATGTATACTCATTGTTTAAACCACTGTAAAAGGTGAAAATGTATAAATAAAAAAATAAAACTTAACTAATCCAAATCAAATACTAGCAATACTTTAATATGGTTCCTTCTAGTCATTTTTTTTCAAAATATATTTTTTGACATAAAATTATTACTGTTAAACATTTATTTTTTGTCTTCTGTTTTTTCATGAAATACTTTATCATAAGCATTCCCCATGTTAATATTCGTCTGTACACTATTTTAGGGCTTCCCTGGTGGCTCAGTGGTAGAGTCTGCCTGCCAGTGCAAGAGATGGCGGGTTCCATGCCTGGGTTGAGAAGATCCCCTGGAGAAGGGAATGGCAACCCACTCCAATATTCTTGCCTGGGAAAGCCCATGGACAGAGGAGCATGGAAGGCTACAGTCCACACAGTGGCAGAGTCAGACTTGACTAAGCAACTGAGCACAGAGCACAACAGGATTTTGTTTCTTTAAAAATTTCTGAAATATTAATAGCATTTGTAATAAAAATGATATTCATCTGTTAACTTCAAACAATACAAAAATTAAACAAAAAAGCAAATCACCATGAAGCCGATGACTTAGAAACAGCCAATGTTAAATTTTTATTAACATTTTCCTAGATTTCATTTTTCATAAAGACATAGATAAAAGGATATATGGATATGATGCATATTATTTTTAAAGAAATGGGTTATAATGTAACTATTTTAAATTTACTGAAAAGTTGCAAAGATATCACACCTTCACCCAAACTCTCCTCCTATTAACATTTTATATTACCATTGTAGGTTTGTTACATCTAAGAAATTAACACCAGTAAATTACTATTACCTAAACTCCAAAATTTAGATTTTACTAGTTTTTCCACTACTTTCCTTTGCTTTACAATGCAGGGTACCATGTTGAATTTATCCCATGGACAGAGAAGCCTGGTAGGCTGCAGTCCATGGGGTCGCTAGGAGTCAGACATGACTGAGCGACTTCACTTTCCCTTTTCACTTTCATGCATTGGAGAAGGAAATGACAACCCACTCCAGTGTTCTTGCCTGGAGACAGGGAAGCCTGGTGTGCTGCCGTCTATGGGGTCGCACAGAGTTGGACACGACTGAAGTGACTTAGCAGCAGCAGCAGCAGAAAATTTTATTTTTTGGAGTTCCAAAATCACTACTGATGATGACTGCAGCCATGAAATTAAAAGACACTTGTTCCTTGGAAGAAAAGTTATGACCAACCTAGACAGCATATTAAAAAGCAGAGACATTACTTTACCAACAAAGGTGCATCTAGTCAAAGCTATGGTTTTTCCAGTAGTCATGTATGGATGTGAGAGTTGGACTATAAAGAAAGCCGAGTGCCGAAGAATTGATGCTTTTGAACTGTGATGTTGGAGAAGACTCTTGAGAGTCCCTTGGACTTCAAGAAGATCCAACAAGTCCATCTTAAAAGAGATCAGTCCTGAATATTCATTGGAAGGACTGATGTTGAAGCTGAAACTCCAATACTTTTGCCACCTGAGGCAAAGAACTGACTCATTGGAAAAGACTCTGATGCTGGGAGGGATTGAGGGCAGGAGGAGAAGAGGACGACAGAGGATGAGATGGCTGGATGGCATCACCGAATCTATGGACATGCTGCTGCAGCTGCTGCCAAGTCACTTTAGTCATGTCTGATTCTGTGCAACCCCATAGACTCCAGCCCATCAGGCTCCTCTGTCCCTGGGATTCTCCAGGAAAGAATACTGGAGTGAGTTGCCATTTCCTTCTCCAGCAATGGAGATGAGTTTGAGTAAACTCCAGGAGTTGGTGATGGACAGGGAGGCCGGGCATGCTGTAGTTCATGGGGTTGCAAAGAGTCGGACACAACTGAGCAACTGAACTGAACTGAGAAAAATTTTACTTCTTTTTAGCAGAAAAAAAACTGAATAAACATAAAGAAATCTTAAGCCACAGATTAATGTTTCTCTATTGCAATAGTTGTTTCCTAAATGACCACACTAAATTTTAAAATGAGCTGTGTGATATTGCTTCAATTGTGTCCGATTCTTTGCAAGCCTCATGGACTGTAGCCTGCCAGGCTCTTCTGTCCATGGGATTCTCCAGGCAAGAATACTGGAGTGGGTTGCCATGCCCTTCTCCAGGGGATCTTCCTGACCCAGGGATTGAACTCACATCTCTTATGTCTCCTGTATTGGCAGGCAGGTTCTTTACCACTAGTGCCACATGGGAAGCCCAAATTTTAAAATAAGTATTATGAAAAAAGAGGTTAGAGTAATAAATATTTAATTACATAATTTATTCACCTACTAAAAAGATAAAATTACTTCTCTTATATTTCTTACCATCCCTCTCCCCAACACCCACCCCCAGTTTCATTGCTTTTGTAGCTTTGCAGACTTTTCCCAGATGAATAATGTGTACATTGTTCTGCAGTTAAATTCTCATGTTAGATCTTAGACTGTATTTAGTTGGATTCATGACTCATCACTAGTCTTTTCAGCCACAACTTTTCTTGCTTAAATTCTGTATTTCATTCACCTCTTGGTTGGCTGGTTCCCTCTGTTAGAAATTCTTTTAGAAATGGGTTATGGATGCTATATTTCACTATTTTTTCATGTTTGAGAATATCTGCCTGCGACTTTTTATATTCAAACAGTCAATTGTCTTATCTTAATGTTTTAGAAAATCATTTTGTTTTCCTTAAAATCTTGTAAAAATTCTACATCAACTTTTGACATGGAAAATTTATAGCATGTCCAAGACCAACCTCATGGTTTCCTTTGCTGGTGGCTTGTGTTTACCCCCTGACAGTTTGAAGAATTATTTATTCCTTAGGAAATATAGTCAATAATATCATAATTTTCTACAGTGACAGATAGTAACTAGACTTATTGTAGCAATCATTTTGCAATTTATGCAAATATCAAATCACTATGTCATATACCTGAAATGAATATAATCTTATAAATCAACTATACCTCAATAAAAAATATATTCTAAAAGTTCTTTCCTCCTGAGTTTACTATTTGAACCAAGACACATTTCCACGTGGACTCCACTATCAATTTTTCTCTGGAACATAGTGAATAGATCTACTTCTTCCTTTCAAAGATTTTTGGTTTTCACTATTACGCCTCAAAAGCACTTTTCCTATTCTTTTGGAGTATCACTCCAGGGAAGCCAATTAATTATCCTTATGTTGGATTATCCTCATCTTCCATCTTCTTTTACATTGCTTTACTCTTCTTTTACTTTTGTGTTCACTATGAAAAAGCAAGAGAGTTCCAGAAAAACATCTATTTCTGCTTTATTGACTATGCCAAAGCCTTTGACTGTGTAGATCACAATAAACTGTGGAAAATTCTGAAAGAGATGGAAATACCAGACCACCTGACCTGCCTCTTGAGAAACCTGTATGCAGGTCAGGAAGCAACAGTTAGAACTGGTCATAGAACAACAGACTGGTTCCAAATAGGAAAAGGAGTATGTCAAGGCTATATATTGTCACCATGTTTATTTAACTTATATGCAGAGTACATCATGAGAAATGGTGGACTGGAAGAAACACAAGTTGGAATCAAGACTGCTGGGAGAAATATCAATAACCTCAGATATGCAGATGACTCCACCCTTACGGCAGAAAGTGAAGAGGAACTAAAAAACCTCTTGATGAAAGTGAAAGTGGAGAGTGAAAAGGTTGGCTTAAAGCTCAACATTCAGAAAACGAAGATCATGGCATCTGGTCCCATCACTACATGGGAAATGGATGGAGAAACAGTGGAAACAGTGTCAGGCTTTATTTTTCTGGGCTCCAAAATCACTGTAGATGGTGACTGCAGCCATGAAATTAAAAGACGCTTGCTCCTTGGAAGGAAAGTTATGACCAACCTAGATAGCATATTCAAAAGCAGAGACATCACTTTGCCAACAAAGATTCGCCTAGTCAAGGCTATGGTCTTTCCTGTGGTCATGTATGGATGTGAGAGCTGGACTGTGAAGAAGGCTGAGCGCTGAAGAATTGATGCTTTTGAACTGTGGTGTTGGAGGAGACTCTTGAGAGTCCCTTGGACTGCAAGGAGATCCAACCAGTCCATTCTGAAGGAGATCAACCCTGGGATTTCTTTGGAAGGAATGATGCTGAAGCTGAAACTCCAGTACTTTGGCCACCTCATGCGAAGAGTTGACTCATTGGAGAAGACTCTGATGCTGGGAGGGATTGGGGGCAGGAGGAGAAGGGGACGACAGAGGAAGAGATGGCTGGATGGCATCACTGACTCGATGGATGTGAGTCTGAGTGACCTCCGGGAGTTGGTGATGGACAGGGAGGCCTGGCGTGCTGCGGTTCATGGGGTCGCAAAGAGTCGGACACGACTGAGCGACTGATCTGATCTGATGATATCTCGAGAATTTCTCCATTCCAGTCATCTAATTTTTATTTGCATCTATTCTTTTGCTTGCTAATTTAAATGTATTGTAATGTTATTGTTTTAGTTCTCAGTATTTCAATAGTTGCACCGTTCCTTTTCTTCTCACTCTGTTATTTTATTATTCATTTTGCTGTTTTGTCTTTACCGATTTTCTAAGTTTTTCTACACTATGGAACAATCTCCTGGAATAATTTATTCTGTTTCTTAAATTGTTTGCATCCAGCCTGAATTTTTCATTATGTTTTGTTTCTTCTTTCTCCTTCCATTCCCTTCTATCTTTCATTCTTCCTTCATTTCTTTCTTTCTCTTTCTTTCAGTGCAAAAAGATTCCCACCTTGAATTAACCCGTCCATCACTTCACATAAGTAGCTTTTTTCTTTGGTGATAGCATTTAATTTCTACTCTCTTAGGACATTTTAATCATATAATACAGTGATATCAATTATAGTCACTGTTTTACATTAGATTCTCAGATTTAATCATCTTTTAAAAGAAAAGTTATACCCTCTTCTTTCTAAAGGACATTTGCATGGCTGCCCAGACCTTCTTTATGCCACAGTATGGTCGCAGACATCTTTATACTACTTGCAGTTTTCTTGGCACTTCTGTGTTCTTTGAGTTTGAAACCATCTTTGAGTTTGAGGGTATTCCTATTGGTCTCCTTTTTTCTCAGCCAACAGTATGGAGTGGAATGAGGAGATGCAGGAAGCTCATAGAGGGAATGTAGCTCTCCCCTTTCTTCTGAGGTCCTGTGAAGTACACTATACACTGGTTTGCTTCCCAAACTGACTCAGTGGAAATGGCAGGCCTTGGCACCATGCACCTCCCTTTGCTGACATCCATGTGAAATGTAGGGAATTTAAGATGCGCCCTGCTCCAGTGCTCTTGCCTGGAGAATCCCATGGGCAAAGGAGCCTGGTGGGCTGCAGTCCATGAGGTCACAGGGAGTCAGATACAACTGGGCAACTTCTATTTCACTTCTCACTTTCATGCGTTGGAGAAGGAAATGGCAACCCACTCCAGTGTTCTTGCCTGGAGACTCCCAGAGACGGGAAGCCTGGGTGGGGTGCCATCTATGGGGTTGCACAAAGTTGGACACGATTGAAGCAACTTAGCAGCAAGACTTGCTAGGGTCTTCTCCAAGTCACCCACTAAGTTCCTCAGTTTTCTCCCCAAACTGAAAGGTATTAATGAGATATCTCAGCAGTTCACTAACTCTTTTCTCTTTCTTCAGGGTTAGGTGAGGGACAGGTCAGTGCCGGCACAGCAAAATCATTTGTTTCCTTCTTAGGCTGCCATACTTATCAGATTATGACATGAATTTACAGGCTGTTCTCTGTTTAGAAACTACTGATGAACTTTTATCCTTTTACAGAAACTAATTGTGTACATTTCACTAGGCGCTGGGTTGGATACACTCTAGCATTTTAACTTTAATTCTCCACTATTATCCTGCAGCTTGTCAATGTTTTCTGGAGAATTATCAACATTTATTTAACCATCATTCTTTTTTTTGGCTATTTAAGATTTTCCTGAATTTTTTGCTATAATAAATAACACTACTGTAAACATCTTTGATAATAAATTTTTCTTTGCATATTAAATTATTCCCTTGTGGTGGATTTCTAAAGGGGAGTTACTGAATCAAAAGGCATAGACCTATTTTTTTTAAGATTTCTGATCCAAGTTGCCAATTTGCTTTCCATATTTGTTATATTTCAAAATATACTGCCAACGGCTAATGTTCAAAGTCTCACAAATGAATTTCTTGCAACGGGTTTCAGAAGAAGTAGAAACAAATTAACTTAAGAAATAAAGATAACTGTTCATTTGAAAAGGTACGTTAACAAGGATGAGAATGGTTTTGCAGCCAAAACGATATGAAAGCTGTGATCAACAAGGACAGCTGAGAGCAGATCTAAAACCTGATGAGAAGAAGATGAATCCCCATTCAGCGAGGTGGAATGTGGACCAGAGTCACCAAGAAGGAAATTGGGTTGGGGGGAGTGTCAAAAATCACTCCAAGTTTACAACATGTTAATTGCATCTATAAAAAGTACTTAGGGAAAGCACTCTATTTTTTTTTTCCATTCCCACAGACTATCTGCTAGGCTTTCAGCGTCTGCTGCAACAAGAAAATAGTTTATTTTTACTCAATTTTTCTCCCCCATAAAGAAAAATCAGCGAAGTATTATCATGTTTCTTAAATACAACTGAACTCATCTTATTAGGGAAAAGTGAAGAAGGATGTGTCATCTTATTAGAAATGACATGATGTATATACAGCCATATGTTTTCAAAGGGTTTTCTGTCAGTGTTAATCAAAACTCCCCCAAATTTATGAACCTCCAGAGCAGCATGTCAACCATATGGGACCATATGGGAAATATCTCCCCTTCAATATTGCGAATTTGAATTAATAATAAACATAACTTAGTGAACCTAAATGAGAAAAACATATCAATGTTGAATCTCAGAAAAGTAGAAACTTATAAAAAAATTCCCCTGGGTGTTAATTTTGTTAGCATTCTGTCCAATATCTCTATCACACTGCTCTAGTTTTTTCACTCTGCCTGCTCATTTATTGGACAGAGAACTGGTTGCGACCTATTTCATGATTGCGACTAAAGTATCAAATAATAATCAGTACCTCATATTTCCCCCCTTTGCTTTTCATTTTGTGGGAAAACAGAAAACATGGACTGAAAAGAAACCAGGAAGAATATCCCAGTTATTATTTAGTGTCTAAAATCTGACCATTGAGATCTTTCCCAATCTGCATCCAAGGCCTTCCCACATCAAATTACTATTATTTACATATTACTACATTACTAATTCTTCACTACATTACTCTGTTAATTACTACCTTCCTACACTAATTGCTATATTGTTAATTTAATATTATATATTACAAATCACTTTTATTATAATACTATTATCTTATTTGCCTAGCCGTCACCATCTCCTTTCTGTTATTTTAGGAGATAATATCGTTTTAGGATCTGCGTTATGTAACTTAGACTGATTTCTAACATTGAGTGAATGTGGGCATGTGTTAGAAAATCATCAAGCAAGCGAGTTCTTTTTAGTTGGAGGAAACAATTTTGATTCTCACACATGGATCTTAAATATGAACTTTCAGAATACTGGGGGGAGGTGGTGGTCATAATTGGGAACAGGCTGAAAATGAGCCAGAAATGTACAGCTGTTGACCATAAACTTACTACAATGTGCAGGGGCTAGGAACTAGACCAGGGCCAGGGAAAGAAGGGCTAGTCTCTCTTTATAGTATTTTCTCTATTGTTCAGAAAAAGATCTGGGTGAGGACGAAGATGTTAATAGTGATGATGATTTTGCTGATGATGGTACTGTCTATTTTGAGTCATCATAAAGTAAGAAAATACACAAATATTATAATGAGTTTAGAAACAGTGTGGCATAACATGCTAATTATGGAATCAAGATTGCCGGGAGAAAAATCAATAACCTCAGATATGCAGATGACACCACCCTTATGTCAGAAAGTGAAGAGGAACTAAAGGGCCTCTTGATGAAAGTGAAAGAGAAGAGTGAAAACGCCGGCTTAAAACTCAACATTCAAAAAATGAAGATCATGGCATCTGGTCCCATCACTTCATGGCAAATAGATGGGGAAACAATGGAAACAGTGACAGACTTTATTTTCTTGGGCTCCAAAATCACTGTAGATGGTGACTGCAGCCATGAAATTAAAAGACACTTACTCCTTGGAAGAAAAGCTATGACCAACCTAGACAGCATATTAAAAAACAGAGACATTACTTTGCCAACAAAGGTCTGTCTAGTCAAAGCTATGGCTTTTCCAGTAGTCATGCATGGATGTGAGAGTTGGACTATAAAGAAAGCTGAGCGCCCAAGAATTGATGCTTTTGAACTGTTATTTTGGAGAAGACTCTTGAGAGTCCCCTGGACTGCAAGGAGATCCAACCAGTCCATGCTAAAGGAAATCAGTCCTGAATATTCATTGGAAGGACTGATGCTGAAGCAGAAGCTCCAATGCTTTGGCCATCTGATGTGAAGAACTGACTCACTGGAAAAGACCCAGAAGCTCGGAAAGATTGAAGGAAGGAAGAGAAGGGGACGACAGAGCATGAGATGGTTGGATGGCATCACTGACTTGATGGACATGAGTTTGAGCAAGCTCTGGGGGTTGATAATAGACAGGGAAGCCTGCCATGCTGCAGTCCGTGGGGTCAAAAAGAGTAGGACACGACTGAGCAAGTGAACTGATACACATGCTAAAATGCTACCTGCTGAGCCAGCCCTGCTATAATCCCTTCACACTGAATTTGGTGGGATGTATCATTTGCTTCTGGTCCACAGAATATGGCAAAAGTGAAAGGACTTACCAGATGTAATGGAAGTTCAAAAACACACTGATTTTAAGTTAATAACAAGCAAGATTCTCCTGGGTGGGCCTGACTTTGTCAGGTGAAAGGCTCAGAAGAGATTCTCCTCCTGGCCATGAAGAAATCAACTGCCATATTGTGGAAGGTTCTGTGAGAAGGCCATATGGAAAAACACTGCCATGTCCTCTAGGAACTGAGAGCAGCCCTGGGATGAGAGCTAACAGAAATGAGGACATCAGTCTTACAGTAGCAAGGAACCTAATTCTGCCAATAGCACATGAGCTTTGAGGAGGTCTCTGAGGTCCACCAAGGAAAACAGCTCAGTCAACATTTTGATCACATTTTTTTTGAGATCCTGAGCACAAGACCCAGATGGTTGAGCCATAGAAATTGTGAAATAATAAATGTATGTTGTTTAAAATCCCTATATTGCTAGCAATTTGTTACATAGCAATAGATACCTTCCCTTGTAGCTTAGTTGGTAAAGAGGCTGCCTGCAATGCAGGAGACCTGGGCTAGATTCCTGGGTCGGAGAGATCCCCTGGAGAAGGCAACCCACTCCAGGATTCTTGCCTAGAGTGTCCCATGGACAGAGGAGCCTGGCAGGTTACAGTCTATGGGGTCGCAAGAGTCAGGCACAACTGAGCGACTAAGCACACAGAACACAAAGGACCAAATAAGATAAAAGGGAGAAGTCTTATCTGGGAATTTAATCATGGATTTGGGATTACTCATTAGAAAGCTGGGGTATAATTCTTTCTTCAATGTTCAGTTCAGTTCAGTTCAGTCGCTCAGTCGTGTCCAACTCTTTGTCACCCCATGAATCACAGCACACCAGGCCTCCCTGTCCATCACAAACTCCTGGAGTTCACTCAGACTCACGTCCATCGAGTCAGTGATGCCATCCAGCCATCTCATCCTCTGTCGTCCCCTTCTCCTCCTGCCCCCAATTCCTCCCAGCATCAGTCTTTTCCAGTGAGTAAACTCTTTGCATGAGATGGCCAAAGTACTGGAGTTTCAGCTTTAGCATCAGTCCTTCCAAAGAAATCCCAGGGCTGATGTCCTTCAGAACGGACTGGTTGGATCTCCTTGCAGTCCAAGGGACTCTCAAGAGTCTTCTCCAAAACCACAGTTCAAAAGCATCAATTCTTCGGCACTCAGCCTTCTTCACAGTCCAACTCTCACATCTATACATGACCACTGGAAAAACCATAGCCTTGACTAGATGGACCTTTGTTGGTAAAGTAATGTCTCTGCTTTTGAATATGCTATCTAGGTTGGTCATAACTTTCCTTCCAAGGAGCAAGCGTCTTTTAATTTCATGGCTGCAGTCACCATCTGCAGTGATTTTGGAGCCCAGAAAAAGAAAGTCTGACACTGTTTCCACTGTTTTCCCCTATATTTCCCATGAAGTGATGGGACCAGATGCCATGATCTACATTTTCTGAATGTTGAGCTTTAAGCCAACCTTTTCACTCTCCACTTTCACTTTCATCAAGAGGCTTTTTATTTCCTCTTCACTTTTTGTCATAAGGCTGGTGTCATCTGCATATCTGAGGTTATTGATATTTTTCCCAGCAATCTTGATTTCAGCTTGTGCTTCTTCCAGCCCAGTGTTTCTCATAATGTACTCTGCATATAAGTTAAATAAGCAGGGTGACAATATACAGCCTTGACATACTCCTTTTCCTATTTGGAACCAGTCTGTTGTTCCAAGTTCAGTTCTAACTGTTGCTTCCTGACTTGCATACAGGTTTCTCAAGAGGCAGGTCAGGTGGTCTAAAACTTTTATAGGAAGAGAATCAGTTATTTTCCAAGACCACAGATGATAAAACAAAAAGGTATCATCTTCATTAATTTTTTTTCAGAGACTTTCATCTCAGAGACTCTGGTCTAATTGATTTCAGATGCTATCTGGGCATCAGTATTTGTCAAAGTTGCTCAGGAGAGTCTAATGTGCTGTTCTGGGTTGTCAGTTTCTTCACAGCAAGAAATATGCCTCTCCACAGTTGATTGCAAATAGTGTTAAAGTCTGTACTCTGCGGGCAATGTGTCTTAAGTCAAAGTGGACTTCAGAAATGCTGATGCAATAGCTAAGTGGATGGGGAGAGAATGCCAGGCCTGCCAGGACAGATCTATGATGAGTGAAAGGAAGCAGCCTAGAGTAATTCTGATGGGAGGTCCAGGGGCTATAGAATAAATGTGAAGGAATGGGGTTGCTCAGCTCCTTCTTGGTAAAGTCTTGATTCCAGATCAAGCTACTCTCCTCAAGCCTACCTGAGTCCCATCTAAGTAGTTGGGGTATTCTTGTCCTTCCTTTGGCCTCCATGTTTGGCCTAGCATGTTTTATTTTTTGTTGTTGATCATTTCTTCTCCATATTCTTTCTGTTCCTTAGAAATTTTTACTTCTCCAAAAGCCTGCCTGGTGAAAATAAATGATATGTAAAGAGAAAAAAAAATCCTGAACCATAGGAGATGGCAGTTCAGTAGCTGGAAACATATTTGGGAATTGTCTCTGAGTTTGTAGAAGGTTGCAAGGAAGATCTTAGCCTAACTGGGCAATACATACTTTAGAATAAGTGATTGGCACAGTGGACTAGATCTGCCTATAAGGAACAAGTAAGTCTCCATCTCAAAGAACTGGGCAAGTCAGGATAAGCCAGGTTTTGCTGCAGTAACAAACAGCTCTAACATCTCAATGACTTACAAAAAAAAAAAAAACAGGTTTATTTCTGGCTTACCCTTATGGCAGAAAGTGAAGAGGAACTAAAAAGCCTCTTGATGAAAGTGAAAGTGGAGAGTGAAAAAGTTGGCTTAAAGCTCAAACTCAGAAGACGAAGATCATGGCATCTGGTCCCATCACTTCATGGGAAATAGATGGAGAAACAGTGGAAACAGTGTCAGACTTTCTTTTTCTGGGCTCCAAAATCACTGCAGATGGTGACTGCAGCCATGAAATTAAAAGACGCTTGCTCCTTGGAAGGAAAGTTATGACCAACCTAGATAGCATATTCAAAAGCAGAGACATTACTTTGCCAACAAAGGTCCATCTAGTCAAGGCTATGGTTTTTCCTGTGGTCATGTATGGATGTGAGTGTTGGACTGTAAAGAAGGCTGAGTGCCGAAGAATTGATGCTTTTGAACTGTGGTGTTGGAGAAGACTCTTGAGAGTCCCTTGGACTGCAGGGAGATCCAACCAGTCCATTCTGAAGGTCAGCCCTGGGATTTCTTTGGAAGGACTGATGCTAAAGCTGAAACTCCAGTACTTTGGCCACCTCATGAGAAGAGTTGAGTCATTGGAGAAGATTCTGATGCTGGGAGGGATTGAGGGCAAGAGGAGAAGGGGACGACAGAGGATGAGATGGCTGGATGGCATCACTGACTCGATGGACGTGAGTCTGAGTGAACCCCAGGAGTTGGTGATAGACAGGGAGACCTGGTGTGCTGCGCTTCATGGGGTCGCGAAGAGTAGGACACGACTGAGCGACTGATCTGATCTAAACTGAATGTTCTATAGTTCCCTTAGTACGAGTGGTTGGGGCCTTTCCTGTGTGTCATTCTGAGTCAGAGACTAGTCGATGGAACCTCAGTCATGTTGAGTTTTGCCAGTCAGTGTCAGATGCAAAGGGGAGGGGCAAGCCACTGGCTCTTACAGGCTTCTGCCAGGAAATTACACACGTCACTTCCCCTCACATTTGATTGGCCAAGGCAAGTCATGAGACTTCAAAGGTCAAAAAGTGCAATTCTATCCTGTATCTATACTGAGGAAGAGAATCAGACGTTTTGGGGAAGTAGCACTAATAACTGGAGAAGGCGATGGCAGCCCAGTCCAGTACTTTTACCTAGAAAAATCCCATGGACGGAGGAGCCTGGTAGGCTGCACTCCATGGGGTCGCTAGAGTCGACACGACTGAGCGACTTCACTTTCACTTTTCACTTTCATGCATTGGAGAAGGAAATGGCAACCCACTCCAGTGTTCTTGCCTGGAGAATCCCTGGGACGGGGGAGCATGGTGGGCTGCCGTCTGTGGGGTCGCACAGAGTCGGACTTGACTAAAGCAACATAGCAGCAACAGCAGCACTAATAACTACCACAAGGATTTAGCCCAGAGTTTCTCTGAGGCCCCAGATTTCTACAGTACTTTCAGAGGCCTATGAATCCACACTGGCTAAAAGCACTGTCTGCTGCTGCTGCTGCTGCTAAGTCGCTTCAGTCGTGTCCGACTCTGTGCGACCTCATGGACTGCAGCCCACCAGGCTCCCCCGTCCATGGGATTCTCCAGGCAAGAACAGTGGAGTGGGTTGCCATTTCCTTCTCCAATGCATGAAAGTGAAAAGTGAAAGGGAAGTGGCTCAGTCGTGTCCGACTGTTCGCGATCCCATGGACTGCAGCCTACCAGGCTCCCCATCCATGGGATTTTCTGGGCAACAGTACTGGAGTGGGGTGCCATTGCCTTCTCCTAAAGCACTGTCTAAAGATCCCCAATTACTATATATTGGACAAATGTAGTTCTATTTAGAATAGCTATAGACGTGTTTTACTGAATTTCAAATTACTGTTGAACTCTAATATTTACTCTTGATGTATTACTTTTCAAAGAACTTGCATTGAAATTACAACTAAAGTTATGTTGAGGAAGGTTTTGAAGTTAAAAAAAAAATGTTCTGTTTGAGAAGGTCAGGAGCCATGGAATTAACTATTTCCCTGACTCATGTAAGTCAGCCAGATGGTTTTCTTAGGTAATTTCTTTCACAATTTAGGTTGCATGATGATGCTGAAATAAGTGTTTCATGAATATGGAAGGGGTTGATTGAGACATACACTCCCCCTCTAATCCGTCTATTACTGTTGCTACTATATAAACTATGCATGATAGTTTCATTCATCAAATTCGCCACACCTTCCAGAACATATCTGAATATACAGTTGCCTGTGAAATGGCAACGTAGTAGAGGCACTAAAACTCTACGTTTTGAATAAATAGGGAATTTAGACAAGTAGCTAATATTCCTACATTTTTGTGATCAACTTGGTAAAAATTCATTTGAATTAAGAAGTTAACTACTTTCTGAAGGTCCACCTGTAATTCATGGTTTCTGCTAGGGAGGAGTGGGAATCAAGAATCTTTGTTCTTAAATCTTTTGAGAAAATATTCTATCATGTTGTTTTCTTTCTGCTTTTGAATTCATCCTGCAGCCAGTTCCTTTCAGTGGTGCTGGTTGAAAAGATGTGGAATAAAACCAGCATATTCTGAGGGGACACTCCCTCTGCACCTGTTCTTTTCTTCTGATAAAGACTAGCCACAAAGGAACCAAGTGTGAGGAGGAGAATTCTCAGTGCTCTCCCCTACTTACCCTTTCCTCGGTCTCTGGAATTTTCTTACACTATTGGATATGCCATATGATATCCTGCAGAACTCCTTCACCCACGAGAATTTTCCCTAGGCTTGGAACCCAGCATCCACCTGCAAACTGCCCGATGATTCAAAAACAGCATTCTTCTTTCAGATGGCTATGTACAGTTTTGAAAAACTCTGCCCTGGATCTAGAAAGAGAGAGCAGTCCCATGAAATTGGCATCTTTTAATAATTTCTGCATCAGACAAAAATGAACGGTTTTCCAAATACAACTGGATACGCCACAAAGAGAAAAATAAACTGGAAAACATCTTAAGCCCTCCACTGCAGGTGTGTTGGCAAAAATTTCCACCCAACTTTCACATAATTCCTGGTGCTGAAAGAAAAAAATGTTTATACTGACAGCCCTTGAATTGAGAAGAGTGATATTATGGAATATCCTCTGGATTTTTTTTTTCACTTAGTTTTTGTTTTACTGTAAAAGTGACCTAAAAGTTGTAAAAATACTTTACAAATACAAAAAATAACAAAAGGAAAATCCTTACTCCAGTAATCACATTACTCAAAGATAACTATTAACATTTATTGTATATTTTTCAACACTTTTTCTATGCATTAAAAAAATGCATAGAACTTGAACTTGCATTTTAACTCAAACTTTAGTATGCTGAATTCTGTGTTTAAGGTGCAAGCTTTATAGCTGTTGATTCAGCTTTAGTTTATTGTTCTCATACTCTATTGACTTTTAATGAACGTCATCAGACAAGGACCAAGAATGGGATGTTAAAAATACGCAATTCAAAAATCAGGACTATCAGTTTTGTATTGTATTCTAATAGGGTGTGCCCTGTATATTTTAATTTTTAATACTTAAATGTACACAAACTGATATACTTTAATTGTACATTGTAGATTTTTAAAAATCTTGATGGTATTTTACATAATATGAAGACTTTAAAATTATTTTTCTTGCCTCTCTAGGAGAAGAAGATTATTTGGAGGAAAAAATAGAATTCAGAAGATATATTAAGAACTGTGACTTTTGCCAACATAGAATGACCTCTTTCAGCTCAATTGAAATTTTGTTGTTGTTGCTTGAATTGGACTTTGAGGCTAAAACTTCTACCCTTGGTTTATTTTATTTTAAATTTGCTTGCTAGTTTTGCTCCTTTGCTTATTTTTAAACAAACTGTAGGGTATTTTGTTTTTGTTTCAGGGTAGGGAGGATAGTAGGAAGAGAGATGGATTTTGTATTTTTAACCCAATTAAGGTCTTCATCTTTCCTAAAAGAGTTAAGCATTCATTTTTACTGATTTGAGTTGCATAATATGATACCTACATCTCTGTTTATGCTTGTTTTAAACTTATTTTTGCTCTAACTTTGCTCTGTGAACAAGATCTGGCTGGTCTTCTTTCCTGTAGGTAGGAATTCTTAATCTTGGTTCCCAGACCCCCTTGAACATCATGTTTCTGAAGATTCCTGAGATAGGGCAAAACTCGTATGTGCGTGTGTGTGTGTGTGTGTGTGTGTGTGTGTGTTTGCAGGGAGAAGATCCACACTTCTCTTTACCTTTCCCTCCCCTCAAACCACCAACACATTCCCCTCTTGACTTTCACCTGCTGAGAAAATAGAAGCCATCAGAAGAGAATGTATCCCACCATCACCACCTAATCTGCCCACCTACCTGTTTGGGACCCACTGATCGGAAGGTTGTGGAAGCGGAGGGAGCCTCCGTTTGAGAAGGTCCGGGAGAGTGGATCCTCAGGGCGAGAAAGCGGAGGATGTTTGGGAAGACGTGGTGGATGCAGAAGGCAGCCAAGGCTGGCCCACTCTGAGTCTGGGGAGCATACAGAAAAGGGGGTGGGGGCGCAGGGGGCAGGAGGGGATGATGTCAGCTGAGGTAGGTACTGGACCCTCCTGGATGAGGTTGTAGGGGATAAAGGGAAACCTGGGCTCACATGGCAAGTGAATAAACAGGTGAAAAAGACCCCGGGGAAGATGATCCCTAAAACTTCCAGGGCAGATGGTGGCTGAGACGTTGGTGTGGGAGGAGGAGCGGTGTGGGCAGCAGCTCACTGCCAACTCAGGTACAAAGGCCAACGGAGCAGGGTCTTTTAAGTAAGTTTTTAAAATTAAAAACACATCCCCTCTCCTAACTCTACCATCTCAAGAGAACTAATCCCTTGATTTGGGAGAAAAACAAAACCTTTCACAGGTGTACAGTTTCTATGTTACAGGGAAGTACGCTGATTGTTCTAAAATATGTAAACATTAGATCTATCGCTTGAAGCACCTCTTCCACACCTCTATGTAGCTTTCAAAATTCAGCCCAGCGTGAGACCTCAGTTAGGTGGCTGGACCATAGTTTCCTGAAATGTTCCCAAACATGGGACACTTGTGTTGTTTGGCATCATGAGAGGGAGCTAAGCAAACCTGTCTGAGCGCACAGCCTCTCAGCCATCAGGAACGCGCCTAAAAAAGCAGCCACTTTCGCAACATGCTGCTGCCGTCCTCCGAGTGTCAGCTCCGCTCCAGGACTGACCTGGCACTGTCGTCCCCTCACCGGACATGTGGACATGCAGAGCAGTCTGCTCAGTTGCTCAGGACCCACTTGACCATCTGCAGTGGAGCTGGGGTGAGACAGGGCTCAAGGGGCTGGTGTCTGCTGGGGAAAGCAGGTTCCACGAGCTGAGATGTTTCCAAATCCAGCAATAACGTACGCAGAGTGCCAGGCAGGCAGGAACACATAGAGGCTACCTTGGTGTGTGATGTGGCTGAAAATGAAGACACACAAAGTGGCCCTTGGATCATGTCATTTGGAAAAAAAATTCAATATTTTTATTTATTTTATTTTTTGGCCATACCATGCACCTTGCGGGATCTTAGTTCCCTGACCAGGGATGGAACCTAGTCTCTTGGCAGTGAAAGCAGGGAGCCTTAACCACTGGACCACCAGGGAACTCCCTGGAAAAATTTTAAAGCATTTAGAAAATAATATCTCTAGATTAATTCATTTTCTTCTTTTTTAATCACTGGTGAGAGAAACCATTTTTCTAGTTTACTTATTCTGGATGCCCATTAAGTTTCATGGGAATTCATTCATTCTTCATCTTGGAATCCCTGGTGCCTAGTAGAATACCTGGTACATACTGGATGCTGGACAAACATCTGCTGAATGGGTTGAATGAAGGTCAGGGAGGCACTGATGGAGTGGCAGAGCCTGTACCTGCCAAGTTCCAGAGCTATGTGCTCCTCCTCGCTGGGCAAGGGCTCCTTGATTCCCTTCAGGCAGATGAACCTCATTTTGCCCCAGGTTCAAACTTATCAAATCCCCATCTCCACTCCAGTCTCTCCCTACCTACTTCCTAGTATGGCAGTTGGATGATAGGAGTAGCCTCCAAGCGTGCCCCACTGCCCCCAGCCCCTCCTTATTCCGCATCTGCCCCTCTTCTGTGTCATCTTCCTAAAGCACTATTGCACTATTGTTCCAAAGTCTTTCCTAATTCTCCATCGGCTGCAGGAAAGACCTCAAATCCATAGTTTTTCATAAAGGGCTCTTCACTACCCATCTTACTTCCCTTCCTGGGTTTCTTACCAAATCACTGCCCTGGTCCTTCACCCCTAGTCCTTTGCCCCATGTATCCCACACACATGAAAAGTTCCATGGTGCCTGAACACCGTGTACTTGCACTGTTTTGCCTTGTTCAGGGATCTCTTCTGCATGGAATGTTTCCACTGGCCTTGCCCAGTAATGTAAAGACAGAATGCCTCTCTGAATTGTTTTTTTCTTTTCCTCCTCAATTCCATTCCAGCCTCAACTCCATTGAATTAATAGGTTCTTCATACAAATCTCCTTAGCTTTTATATGTCCTTTCTCCTCTACCAACCTCCCCTGTGTGTGCGTGTGTGTGTCTGACTGTCTGTCTGAGAACTAGGGGTAAATAGGTAATGAATTCCTCTTTGCAGAACTAGGGCCAAGTTCAGTGTTTGGAACACAGTTGTCACTGTGTGACACGCCACTGAGGCTGGTGTGACTTTGTAGTTAAATGTCATCTCTCTGGGTCTCACTTTCACCTGTTGCAATACTTACTGGCATTTTTCATCAATGTCTGTGTTCTCTTCTTCCACCTACTCCAGGTTGAGCAAAAAAAACAAATGCCAAGTCAAACCTTTCCCATGTATTAGACCTAACCTGTACTTTCACAAAGAAGAAAATCTCTCAATTCTGTCTTTGCATGCCACATGACCTCTCAGGAAAAACGAGGCCATTGTGTGGCAGAAGTCAGGAAGGCTTAACGCGGTCTGAATGCCAACCAGGCTATCTGTGTTCGCAATCAGACCTACCATCCCCACACACAGGACGATGTTGGTTTGACCTCAGCAGAAATCAGATCTGCTCTACATGGTGATGATGATAGCAAACATATGGAATTGATTAAATGAATAAATAACCCTACTTAGTTTTGCATAAGAATATGTGGTACCCAGGTCAAAGATAATCCCTAATTTTTCTATGCATAATAGATTCCAAAGTGTAAACATCACCAGTAGCCTGAACCAAACTAGATGCTTTAAGTCAACAGTCAAAGGTGTGATTGTAAACTCAGAAATATTGACAGTGTTTGTGAATATCACTTCTCTAAATTAGGTGAGAGGTCCGCAGCTGATGTGGGTGCCTAATTTATCTGACATCTCAGTGTCGAGTCTTGGTCAGCCCCAGAAATTTGATCACAGCCTTTCTACTGCTCAGCTGTAGATAATTCTCTAGATTTTTCATCTGCTCTCTTTTGATTTAAAAATGTCACACAACATCAAATTATCCACCAGAAGCTAGTCATTCCCTGCTAAAACATCTTATTTTTCTCCTTTGAAGTCACAAACATTTAAAGTGTGTTAATGTCTCAAGGCGATACCTGCCTATGGAAATCATCAATTTTATTTCATTCTTTTATTTTGAAAAGTTTTAAGAGCCATTCACTCAGTGACTGCTGGCTGTGGGTCATTGAGTCCTTTCTTTCTGTCTGAACCGGCTAGATCCAGGCCTTAGAAACCAGAGCCAGGATGGCTGGGGTGTGCAACATTGAGAAGGTCTGAGTAACAAGCCATGAAAGGCAGGCGACCAGGGAAGGCATGGTGTCAAAACGGGTAGAGAGTCACTGGCCAGGGGGGTCAGCATTAGGAGGGCAGGTGGTGAGATTCAGCAAGATTCCCTATGGTGGTTGAATAGTGCCCCCTCTCCCTCCCAAAAGATACGTCCTGGTCCTAATCCCAGGTCCCTATGAGTGGAACCTTATTTGGAAATAGGATCTTTACAGATGTTAATTACATGAAGGATCTCGGAATGAGATCATCCTGGATCTGGGTGGACCCTAAATCCAATGACTGGTGTCATTGAGAGAAAGAAGAGGCAGATCAGAGACACAGAGACTTGGGACTTGCCTGGTGGTCCAGTGGTTAAAATTCCACACTTCCAATACAGAGGTGCATGTTCCATCCCTGACCAGTGAGCTAAGATCCCACATGCCTCTTGGTCAAAAAACCCAAAAGCATAAAACAGAAATGATGCTGTAACAAATTCAATAAAGACTTTTAAAATGGTCCACATAAAAAATATCTTTAAAAAAAAAAAGAGAGAGAGACTCAGAAGGGAAGGCAACTGAAGACAGAGGCAAAGATTGGAATGACGTGTCTACAAGCCAAGGGACATCAAGGGTTGCTCCCAGACACCAGAAACTAGAGGAGAGGCATGAAACGGATTATCCCTCAGAGGCTCCAGAGAGAATAACCCTGCGGACACCTTCATTTCCAACTTCTGGCTTCCAGGACAGTGAGAGAATAAAGTCACCGAGTTTTTGATAATTTGTCACCGCAGTCGTGGGACACTAAGACACTCCCCCACATACTTACTCTCTTTCCATGCACAGAACTCTCCAAACTGCAAGCTTCATGAGGGCAAGGGTTCGGCCTTGCTCCCTCTGCATGCCTAGTCCTAGAGCAGTGGCCAGCATTTAGCAAGTGCCCAATCAATATCAGCTGAATGAATGAATTGAATTTCTTGTTCCTGCCTCACACTAAAATAGATAAGAGCCTTAGTAGTAGACAATGATAGGTCAATCCTTTAGCACAGATTCTGATCATCTTGAGTACAATGAGCCTTTAGAGAAGGTTAAGTAAACTTTTATCATATTTATTTATGTAAATCAGTAAAGTAAAATTATTCTGCTTTATTTCAGCTCAGGTACAATGCTAGAGGCAGATAAAATAGGTTCATGAGTTGAATCATTCAATTTTCTTTCCATCAACAAGTATTTCTTAAGCACTCAGATGGTGGTAAGCGTTATCCTGAAAGTAAGAATCCAAGACACAAATAGGAACCTAGGGAACTTTCAGCCTATTGGAAGAGGAAATAGCAGTTAATCAAACAGCAAACTAGTCAGTCACTGCAAATACAGTAAGAGTGATGGAAGGAAGTGCTGTGTACTCTGTCTACAGGTAGCTTGAAGAATGTGTATCCCTGCAAATAGCCCTCAAGGTCTATGGGGCAAGGGCTACTTCTACTTTTGCTCACCTCTGTTTTCCTCATACTTAGCTCAGTTGAGGGTCCAGATGTGTTTTGTTAATCAAGTAAATAAATAGTATTGCTTTATCATCTAGAACCCCAGTCACGGTACTTTTCCAGTACTTCCAACAGTACCTTCCAACTGACTTGCATTATAGGAAGAGGAATGCATCTTTATACCACGACCAGAGATAAAGAATAAGTCAGCATCCCCCATTGCCAAGTCAATGCAAAGCCACCAACAGTTTGTTCTCAAGGACATAGAAGACTTCATGTAGTAAAAGGAAACTTCACCAGAGGAGTTGGACCATAAAGAAGGCTGCGGGCTAAAGAAGTGATGCTTTTGAATTGTAGTGCTGGAGAAGACTCTTGAGAGTCCCATGGACTACAAGGAGATCAAACCAGACAATCCCAAAGGAAATCAACCCTGAATATTCACTGAAAGGACTAATGTTGAGCCTGAAGCTCCAATCGTTAAGAGCAGACTCATTGGAAAAGACCCTAATGCTGGGAAAGATTGAGGGCAGGAAGAGAAGGGGATGGCAGAAGATGAGATGGTTAGATAGTATCACTGACTCAATGGACGTGAATTTGAGCAAACTCTGGGAGATAGTGAAGGACAGGGGAGCCTGGCATTCTGCAGTCCGTGTAGTCACAGAGTTGGACACAACTTCATGACTGAACAACAACAACATCCGAGGAGCCACCAGCATCCTGCCAGGCCATCTGCTTTGGCAGCTTCAGGCACCTGTCCAAACATGTAGCAACTAAACAGAGCTTGTGTCTACAGTCACCATCACTGTGAAATTATGGCATTTGCCAGGCAAAAGACAAGAGACATCAAAGCAAAGTTTTGATTAGATACACTTTTTAAAGTGTTTATTGTTTCTTGTTTTGGTACTACTAGTCCAAAATTGTATATAGGTAGCATGGCAACCCACTCCAGTGTTCTTGCCTGGAGAATCCCAGGCAAGGAGGAGCCTAATGGCTGCCGTCTATGGGGTCGCACAGAGTTGGACATGACTGAAGCGCCTTAGCAGCAGCAGCAGCAGTTATCAATCAGTTGATGCCCTCATGAGGCACCTACTAAATATAAGGTATGGTGCTCAAGCCCGAGGAAAACACAGAAGTAGGAGCTGAGATTTCTGTCCTCAAATTAGCTTCTACCTGGGACACATTTACATCTCTGCTCACAGTATCCATTCTCTTTTCTCATTTCATGAAGTCACTCCTCCCCCACCCTTCAGTCTATGTGCTTCTGGTGGATCTGACTCCACCCCCTGCTCGAGACTGGAACACATGGCTTAGATCAAGCTGATGTGTGCACCATATTGTCCTATCCATGATCAAGGAGCTTTTGAGTGAGAGTGAAGTACCCAGATCTTTCTGTCTCCTACTGCACAGGAAACTGAAAAGTTGGAGCCCTAGGAACCACTGACAGTCACCTTACATCCATGTGGGACTACAGAAAGAAATCAACACCAAAGATATTGAACTAAGGAATATATACTATATACTTAGTTTCTCAGTCTTGTCCGGCTCTCAGAGAAGCCATGGACTGTAGCCCATCAGGATCCTCTGTCTATGGGATTTCCCAGGCAAGAATACTGGAGTGGGTTGCCATTTTCTTCTCCAGGGGATCTTCCTGGCTGAGGGATAAAACCTGCAGCTCCTGCCGCGTCTCCTGCATTGCAGGCAGATTCTTTAACCACCGAGCCACTGGGGAAGCCCCGACCTCAAGAACAGAAAGAGGAAAACTGGATCTCAGGCACAGCATTTGAACTCTGGATTAAAACTTGCCTGAAATCAGAACCCACCCCCTACACTCAGATTCTTTCAGTGACAAGAACCAACAAATTATTTCCTTCTTTGCTTTTTTTTCTTAAGTCAGTTTGGTTTGCATTTTCTGTCACTTACCATCAAAAGAATCATACCTGACACAGAGACAATATGAAAAGGGTGTTAGCAATAAATGCCAAAGGTCAGATAGTATGTCCAGTGTAGGCTACAGATGGAGGTGGCTGAAAAAGAATGTCCTGTGCTCAGCGGGGTGAGCTCAGGAGTAGAAGAGCATGGCTGAGAGACCTCCTAGAGGGCAGAGGTGGGGAACAATCTGAGGGAGGCTGGTGTCAGTCCATTGACTAGCTGAACAATGAGTTTGGAATTTAACCTGTGGCCCTTGGATCTTTTGTGCTGAGTAATGACCTATAAGGAGGAAATTGATCCTAAGGATCATCAATTTTGTCTATCAGTTCCCCACACAATTAGGAGAGAGAGACAGATTGGCTTGAAAGGCAACTTAATGCTTTGTTTGTTTACCCATCCTTCCAGGAGGCTTTTAGCACATTAGAGGATACTTTACATTGTGCTGCTCTCTTTGGTGATAGAACACAAACACAGCCAGGGGCCCTCACCTTGCCCAGGAGGGCAGAGAGTCAGGTGACTCTACCATTAGCTCAGGAAGACCTCGGCAGCCTGTCAATAACTCTCTAGGCCGCTGTAGGGGAGGCTGGGCCTGATGGTCAAACACCAGGCTGGCTCTGGATAAACTTTAGTCTTGAAATGCATCTGAGACAAGGTGATGGCAATCTGGGAAGCCATCCAGGTCAGAGCGTCCCAAGTTTAGTAACTAAAGAATCCTTAAACAAGAGTTCAATTTCACTTTCCTAGAAGAGCACAGAAAGCGTATTTAGGCATTTGACTATGGCTCGAATACATTCTATTAAAACCAGGCCTGCAACTGGTTTCTAGAATATTCCTAAGTGAGTCCACTATCACTATGGAGTCCTGCTCACAAATTGGGGACAGAAGTGGAAAAAGTCAAAAGGAATGTTTTTATTCCCTTTTAGTAGATGTGTAGACTCTCTGACTCCAGCCTTGGGGTGATTATCTTTGACCAGCAATTAATTCCAAAGTTATAAAACATATGAGTAAACAGCTCCTTTTCTACATAACTTTCATTTTAATATACCATTACAAATAGTGAGAAAAAGACCTTCTTGAAGATAAAATTCCAAAGGAGGAGGAAATTATTTCAGAGGGACTGTCTAACATTTTGTAGGGTTTTAAGGATAACATGAGACTCAAAGTGGTATTATGTGAAAAAAGAAATGCTGGAACATCTGTTATGTTAAGTATAACAACAACAAAACCAAAATAAATCTCTAGTGAAGAAAAAGCTCATAATAGATCATTGTGGGGCTTCTGCCTTCTTGCAAGAGAAACTGACAAAAGCATTGCAGTGGGAACAAGATGAGCAAAAGTAACAATACATGAATGAAGCAATGCCAGCTTGTAAGGTCTGCTAGCTCATTCCTCTTGTGCTGGACATATTTGTGCAAAGTTCTAAGTCACAAAAGCCACCTCCCAAGGAAACCAGCTGTCAGTCACATACATCTTTGTTCTGTTTTGTTTTCTTCATTGTTTTCAATGTAAGTGTTTTTCTATTAATAAGAAAAGTGTGATCTGATTGGTGACAAAAAGTCACACACACGCATACACACATACGTGTTGTCAAGTCAGTTTCTTTCCATTCATTTTAATGCGTAGCCATGCCATTCGAGATGAAAAGACTTTAGTTTAATCTGGCTAGATATTAAGAAATAAACAGATGAAATGCGAAAATCATAGCAAGTGTTCAAAATCCAGATTGGCTCAGACTGACTTAGAAAGTTTTTGAATAATTTTCTAAATACAGCTAATACAAGCAAACTTCCGTATCCTCAGGAAATAAAATGCCCCTGTTCTGGTTGAATCTGAAAAGTCTTAGCAGCATGTAATGCATTTAGAATTTTTGTGCAACTTTAAAAGATTGGAGGTCTAAATTGGTCTAAACAGTAACAGCCTGGTGGAGTCTTTACATCTTGAAATCAAAAGCTTCTTAAATAGTTGGTTAGCTAGCATCAAACATCTCCAAGTCAAATGTGATGATGTGTTGTTTTGCCACTTTTAAGGTAGTCTGTCCCTTTTGGAACAGAGTAGCTAAAATGTCAAAAATCTAGTAAATTTAAATAAGAGATTTTTCTAAAAAGATCTCTAAACAACTCTGTCATATATTATGAAAAGAAAGAGTCATAATGTGTTGTATGCCCTTGGCCTAAAATATTCTACAGATCTAATCCTTGCTGATCTCTCCAAACTCATCTCAAGTCACTGGTGCCCTGGCTCACTACCCTTCAGACACAATGATCTTTTATTAGTTTATTTTAAGCATCATTTTTTCCTACCACTCCTGTCTGGAATGTTCCTTCCCATTCCACTCTGCAAGGCTAGATTCCTCTCATCAGATTTCAGGTTGGCATCTCCTTTGGTGGACCTCTGTTGCATATACCTTCTAAGCATTTCTCGCCACTTCCTTTCATAGCAAAATTCAAATTTTCTTTTGAAATCAATGACTAAATCATTGACTAAATCTCATTTAGTCAGTGAGATTGTGGATGAAGAGGGCAAACCCAGGAAGTTTCAAAGTATTAAACCTAGCTCTGGCCACAGTGATTGGTTCTGACATGTGACTCAAGACTGACCAACGAGGATCAGCCTCTAAAGTCTTTCTAGAGCCAAAGAGATAGAGGTGGCTCAGCTGGTAAAGAATCCACCTGCAATGTGATGCGGGAGACCTGGGTTCGATCCCTGGGTTGGGAAGATCCCCTGGAGAAGGGAAAGGCTACCCACTCCAGCATTCTGGCCTGGAGATTTCCATGGACTGTATAGTCCATGGGGTCACAAAGAGTCAGACGTGACTAAGCAACTTCCTTCCTTCCTTCCATCCACTGGGTCTGTTAAGTGGATACCTGGACTTGCAATGGCTATCTCTGACAGCATGAGAAGGTACTGTCTCAGGACAGGAAACTGGAAGGGTGAGGTGAGGAACTGAAAGGAACAGAGAAGCCAGGTCCCTCCCAGTGACACAGATTAAGGACTCAAGTGCACGATGATTTCTTTCTTTCTTATCTTCCTTCCTTCTTCCTTTTTTTTTTTTTGCTTTTAATGGCTTGAGTTCATTATTTCTCACTTACAAACCAAAAAATATTGACTATGATCTTCCTCAAGGATGATACCTTTGGTTTCAGGGTACAGAGCAACTGCTTGCTGTCTTCTCATTTTCTTTTCATTATTGGATTTTTTAATCACAATTTGCTATTATTTTGCAGTTTATGATTTTTTTTCAATCTTCCGCCATAAGATATTAGCTGCATTAGTCTGAAATGCAAAACTGAGAAAGACACTTTATCTCTAGGCACTAGGAAGAACACGAGCAGAGTCATGATCAAATATATGCTTTGTGCAGAAAAAAAAAGTACAAAAACAGTAAGATTATTAAAAGCAAGATATTAAGAAGTCTTAGAAGTCTGTATCTGCTGCTTCTATAAATGAAGACACTAACATAAGTTAATAACCAATATCTTTATTACAGAAGTGGAACCTTGAATTCCAAACCTTTTTGTGGAGCTCAAACACAGTATAGGTGGTGAACGGTTTCAGTGGTGGCAGTTATACTGGATAGTCCAACAAATGAGCCTTAGGCATTGGTATATAAATGGATTTCTAATAATTCTCTGGTGGTCTACTGAATTGCAGGCCTTATTTAGTTTGGTTTTTGGTTAGGTAACTCATTGAGTGAGTCAGGAGGCAGGGAGGATCCCATGAAAACAGCCATGAGTTTTCCATGTCATCAAGCTGGGAATATTTAGAGGGGAGCTGAGATTTTAGAAACCATCTAAATGTTGTTGGTGGTGGAGCTCTTACAGGGTGCTAAGTAGGGCGGGGGAATTCTCAGCCTCCAGCGCTCTATTAGGGGCTTCCCCAGTGGCTCAGTGGTAAAGAATTCGCTTGCAATGCAGGAGATACAGGAGACCCAGGTTCAATCCCTGGGTCAGAAAGATCCCCTGGAGAAGGGAATGGCAATCCACTCAGTACTCTTGTCTGGAGAATCTCATGGACAGATGAACCTGGAGGGCTACAGTCCATGGGGTCTCAAAGAGCTGGATATGACTGAAGTGACTTAGCACACACACAGTTCTCTGTTAGAGGGGGTTGGGGATTTGTCTGAAATTGACCCATCTGCGTCCCCACCCCTGCCACTTGGGAGGGATGGATGAACTGAATAGTCTCACTTCTGTTTTTCTGGGTGAAGTACTAATTCAGGATTCTAACACTTCGGTACACATCAGAATAATTTGGGAGCAGGCCAGCTTCCTCTTAGAAGCCTGCCCCCACTCCCTACCTGGTTTAATGCTCTGTTGACACTGTTTTAAAATTTTAATAATTTTTTGAATAAGAGGCTCCAAATTCTCATTTTGTATTGAGTCACACATATTATGTATTAGGTCCTGCCTGGGGAGGAAAAAGAAAGCTGAGCACCAAAGAATTGATGCTTTTGAACTGTGATGTTGGAGAAGAGTCTTGAGAGCCCCTTGGACTGCAAGGAGATCCAACCAGTCCATCCTAAAGGAAATCAGTCCTGAATATTGATTGGAAAGACTGATGCTAATGCTGAAAATCCAATACTTCGCCCATCTGATGCGAAGAACTGACTCATCGGAAAAGATCCTGATGCTGGGAAAGATTGAAGGCAGGAGGAGAAGGGGACGACAGAGGATGAGATGATTGGATAGCATCACCGATGCAATGGACATGAGTTTGAGCAAGCTCTGGGAGTTGGTGATGGACAGGGAAGCCTGGCGTGCTGCAGTCCATGGGGTTGCAAAGAGTCAGACACGACTGAGCGCCTGAACTGAACTGAACTGAGGGAGGAGAATATATGGAAAAGCAGATTCCCAGGCCTTTCCCCAAAACATCTGACTCAGAGGGTCTTGGATAGGTCTTAGAATCATCATTGCTAAGCACAGAGTGTAAGTGAGAACCCTTTGGAACATTGCTAACTGTACCCAGGGAATTTCAATCAATTTTCCAAAGAAAAGCTAAGATTTGAAAGCGCAGAAAAGGAAGGCTTCAGCATTTTCAAAAAAACAGGCTGGGCCTTAGTTTCCAGGGTCCCCTGAATACACCTTCTTTCTGCCTTAGCTCTGCCATTTCTCTAAGGGTTAATGCAGTGCTTAGAAATCCTTAGATCTCTAGATTTTTAAGAGGTCCTTTCTAGAGAAACTCAAAAATGCCAAGATTGCTGTCATCTGTTGTCCAAAATGAAGGGCTTAAGTGCGCCTAAATCCATGGGCTAAATGAATCCCATGGTAACTAAGAGCAACAGCTAATATAAAAGAACAGTACTTTCCAGACCCCTTCTTTAGCAGACTTTACTAATCACGGCCCCAGACACCACTAATCAATCACACCATGCATTTCCACACAGCCCTGGTGTGGCCCTAGACCACACTCTCAATCCAGGCAGCCCTCACCAATGAACTAAACTTGACAATGTTGGTGAAAACCATTTCCCAGGTATATCAATTGGGACGAAGAATGGGGAACTAAGGCTAAGTGAGTATAAATGAGTTACTTTTTTTTTCCCCCAGGTAAATGAGAACCATTAAAAGGGTCACTCCTTTTGAGGATAAATTTACTTACCAGCTGCCTATGTTGAAAATAAACAGAAACCCAACACTTTCAGGGGAATGATACTATCACTGTCCCTCCTTCCCTTGGGGTAGGTAAAACTGGGGGCCTCAAAGTAACTTGACCACATTAGATAGGAAAAGTACTGGGTAATTTTCATTAACATCATTAGCTCAGCTTAACCAATTGTATGAGGGAAACTCTGCATCTGGATGGGTTTCGGGGGCTTCTCCTTTTAGCTAAATTCATTAACTACCATGCTTCTAGAGGGAAGTGAGAAATTTGCATCCTTATTAAGCCTGCCTCACCTCTGAGATCAGGATCTCATTAAGACACAACAGCACATCTTGAGAACTGTCTCACCAAATTGCTGTTCCTCTGAACTTGGCTTTTGGTTAAAAAATGTCACACGTACTAAAACTCACTTGAAAGTATATTAAATTCCAAGACCCTGCAGTTGGTTAGAGAGGGGGATGTATACCTGCTGGCCGATTCTGGGATCCAGAGTTCAGCTTCCAACCACGGAATTATTGAGCACTTCATCAGGGTACAAGCGATTTCTCTCAAACACAAGTGGATCCAGTCACTTCTTTACAACATGTTGGGAGATGGGGGTGGGGATAGAGGGCTAGGCTGCACTCAACCCAGCCTTTCCAGAGGCATCCTTGGAGCTTTATAGCTTTTGCAGTGATAGTGTTTGAAATGGAAAAGCAGTTCCTCCAAACAAGCAAACAACAGCAAAAGTCCCTTTGTTACTTTCTATGATGTCCTACATATGGCTACAATGTTCTAAAGGTTACAAAGTTTTGCATCCAAGATGTGCATTGTGTTAAGAGCAAAGATAGAAGGATGGTCACAGGGACAAAGACACATGAGCAACAGAGTATGGTAAATTCCAGGCAGGAAGTTGCTCAAGCTGTGAAATCCATCACCTAGACAGTGTTTAACTTTAGAAGAAAGAGGAAATATTTCCCCCCAACAGCTGCACCAAAAACCCCTGTGATATATGCATATGCAAATATATAGAAGAAGGTCTGGAAGGGAACAGTACACCTTACCCCCACCCCCACTAACACACAAATATAAAAGTGGCCATCTTGAACATGAGGACTTGGGTTAGGAATGACACTCAGTGAGAGTTTAGGTCTTTTCATGCTTCCATTTTTCTCAGGAAGCAGGTATAAGTTATACCCGGACTCAGGTATAAGTTAAGAAGACAGTGGCAGAGGATGAGATGGTTAGATAGCATCACCAACTTCATGGACATGAATCTGAGCAACTCCAGGAGACAGCGGAGAAGGCAATGGCAACCCACTCCAGTGTTCTTGCCTGGAGAATCCCAGGGATGGGGAGAGCCTGGTGGGCTGCCGTCTATGGGGTTGCACAGACTCGGACACGACTGAAGCAACTTAGCAGTAGCAGTAGCAGCCAGGAGATAGCAAAGGACAGGGAAGCCTGGCATGCTGCAGTCCATGGGGTCGCAAGGAGTGGAACAGGACTTAGGGACTGAACAATGAGTTGTGAAATTAAAAAATCACTTTCAAAAAACATTTACTGTGATCTTCAGATGGACATTTCATATCAAAAGCCTTTCTTTACCTACTGTCATGCTGGGTTTTACAGAAAATTTTAAAAAATATAGTGCCTACAATTTATAACATGTGACAAAGATGAGCCAGTGTGCTGGGTTCCAGATGGTTGGATGCTATAAAGGCAGCTTGCCAACCAAGCAGACACTTGAACTTTGGTCTCTTAAGCTGTGCAGGTGCCTGGTGGAGAATGAGAGAGGAGGAGGCTGATGGAGCTGGTGGAGGGGTTTAGGGGTTCTAGATGCAGCTGTGGAGGCAGCTGGAGTCAAAGACTCCACCCTGAGGGTCTTGGCAGGACTTGATGAGAGTCTGTGTTTGGCAGCAGGAGAGAACTGAGGAAATGATAGAGGGTGATGGAAGGATGGGAGAAATGTGTCCACAGAGCTGGCTCGGGGTGACTCAGAGATGATACTCTGGCTTTAACTTGAGGACACCTGGAAACCTGGTAATACCATCAATATCGCCATGTGGGAAAGGAGCTTTGGCAAGTTGAAGAGAAGGAGAAGCCAGTGAGAAAACCAAGAGGTAACAGCAAGGATGTTATCAAATTGTGGTGTTGGTGAAGACTCTTGAGAGTCCCTTGGACTGCAAGGAGATCAAACCAGTCCATCCTAAAGGAAATCAGTCCTGAATATTCATTGGAAGGACTGATGCCGAAGCAGAAGCTCCAATATTTGGCCAACTTAGTGTGAAGAGCCAACTCATTGGAAAAGACCCTGATGCTGGGAAAGACTGAGGGTAAGAGGAGAAGGGGGGCAACAGAGGATGAGATGGTTGGATGGCATCACTGACTCAATGGACATGAGTTTGAGTAAGCTCCGGGAGATGGTGCCGGACAAGAAAGCCTGGCGTGCTGCAGTCCATGGAGTCGCAGAGTCAGACACAACTGAGTGACTTGGACTTTCACTTCCAAACCCATGCTGAGTGTCTGCTGCAATAACTCAGAGTGAAGAACACTGATACTGACTTTATTCCCCACAGCTATGGTGTGCTGTGCTGTGCTCAGTCACCCAGCTGTGTCCAGTTCTTTGCGACCTCGTGGACTGTGGCCCTCCTGGCTTCTCTGTCCATGGGGATTCTCCAGGCAAGAATACTGGAATGGGTTGCCATTCCCTCCTCCAGGGGATCTTCCCGACCCAGGGGTGGAACCCAGGTCTCCCATATTGCAGGCAGAACAGTTTATGGCATATATTCCTCCAAACCATGATGGGATTAGCCTTTTCAAAAGTCAACAGAATTTCCTACTAGAGCAGGGCTTGTCTAGTGTGAAAATAAGCTGTCAGTTGGCTGGGGGTGGATAAGAATATAAATATTATACATGAACATACATATATAATATTTATATCAGCACCAAACAGGTTAATCATATGTAGCCATAAGAAATCTATGTAACTTCCTCTCCATGAAGTAATACAATTGCATTATCTTCAGAATTACTCAGATTTCCTCACTAGATGCCATTTCCAGTTAGGAAAGGAAAATAGGAGAAATCAGGTAAAATACAGATATCTGACATTTTTGCTCACACAACACACCAGTGAAATCTCTGCGAGCTCATTCAGCTATTTTACTCTCATGAAATCAATGGAACTCATTGCTCAGGCTGTCATGTCTGCAGGTTATGTCTGTATTTAAGAGGCTTAAATATTTATCAGTATTTTTATTGAGTCATTTTAAAATTAGCTTCTGCTGTTGAATATCATTCAGAGGAGAGCTGCCCATCATGACAAAATTGGGGATATTCTCCCATTTCATCCTTTGCCCTCTCTCCACCCTGACCCTCACTGGGAAGTGTGTGTTCCTGAAGAAAAAGCCTCAAGGATGTCAAATATGCAATTGTATTATCTCTGAAGATAAACATGAGGGGGCATGCAATAAAAACTGTGCTCAAAACCCATGGTAAAGCTGCTAAAAGAGGATTACTCTTTCTCTTTTTTCTCTCAGGCAGAATGATTCTAATTGTGAAGATAGCTCTGTTTTCATATACATTTATGTTTTGTAAGCCTTTGGTAAATAGGATATTATTAGAAATAATTTAATGTACATGAGGCAATGAAAATAGATTAGCACCTCTCTCATTCAGCCATCGCTGCATTTAATGTAAAGATCATGGTGATATTGTAGATCTTCATCTTTGTGTGTGAGCAAATATGTGCACTTAAGGTTGAAATAGCTGTGAAAAGAAGAGAAGCGAAAAGCAAAGGAGAAAAGGAAAGATATAAACATCTGAATGCAGAGTTCCAAAGAATAGCAAGAAGAGATAAGAAAGCCTTCTTCAGCGATCAATGCAAAGAAATAGAGGAAAACAACAGAATGGGAAAGACTAGGGATCTCTTCAAGAAAATCAGAGATACCAAAGGAACATTTCATGCAAAGATGGGCTCGATAAAGGACAGAAATGGTATGGACCTAACAGAAGCAGAAGATATTAAGAAGAGGTGGCAAGAATACACAGAAGAACTGTACAAAAAAGAGCTTCACGACCCAGATAATCACGATGGTGTGATCACTGACCTAGAGCCAGACATCCTGGAATGTGAAGTCAAGTGGGCCTTAGAAAGCATCACTACGAACAAAGCTAGTGGAGGTGATGGAATTCCAGTTGAGCTATTCCAAATCCTGAAAGATGATGCTGTGAAAGTGCTGCACTCAATATGCCAGTAAATTTGGAAAACTCAGCAGTCACCACAAGATTGGAAAAGGTCAGTTTTCATCCCAATCCCAAAGAAAGGCAATGCCAAAGAATGCTCAAACTACTGCACAATTGAACTCACCTCACACGCTAGTAAAGTAATGCTCAAAATTCTCCAAGCCAGGCTTCAGCAATATGTGAACCGTGAACTTCCTGATGTTCAAGCTGGTTTTAGAAAAGGCAGAGGAACCAGAGATCAAATTGCCAACATCTGCTGGATCATCAAAAAAGCAAGAGAGTTCCAGAAAAACATCTATTTCTGCTTTATTGACTATGCCAAAGCCTTTGACTGTGTAGATCACAATAAACTGGGGAAAATTCTGAAAGAGATGGGAATACCAGACCACCTCATCTGCCTCTTAAGAAATCTGTATGCAGGTAAGGAAGCAACAGTTAGAAGTGGTCATGGAACAACAGACTGGTTCCAAATAGGAAAAGGAGTATGTCAAGGCTGCATATTGTCACCATGTTTATTTAACTTATATGCAGAGTACATCATGAGAAAGGCTGGACTGGAAGAAACACAAGCTGGAATCAAGATTGCCGGGAGAAATATCAATAACCTCAGATATGCAGATGATACCACTCTTATGGCAGAAAGTGAAGAGGGGCTAAAAAGCCTCTTGATGAAAGTGAAAGTGGAGAGTGAAAAGGTTGGCTTAAAGCTCAACATTCAGAAAACGAAGATCATGGCATCTGGTCCCATCACTGCATGGGAAATAGATGGGGAAACAGTGGAAACAGTGTCAGACTTTGTTTTTCTGGGCTCCAAAATCACTGCAGATGGTTACTGCAGCCATGAAATTAAAAGACGCTTGCTCCTTGGAAGCAAAGTTATGACCAACCTAGATAGCATATTCAAAAGCAGAGACATTACTTTGCCAACAAAGGTTCGCCTAGTCAAGGCTATGGTCTTTCCTGTGGTCATGTATGGATGTGAGAGCTGGACTGTGAAGAAGGCTGAGCGCCGAAGAATTGATGCTTTTGAACTGTGGTGTTGGAGAAGACTCTTGAGAGTCCCTTGGACTGCAAGGAGATCCAACCAGTCCATTCTGAAGGAGAGCAACCCTGGGATTTCTTTGGAAGGAATGATGCTGAAGCTGAAACTCCAGTATTTTGGCCATCTCATGCGAAGAGTTGACTCATTGGAGAAGACTCTGATGCTGGGAGGGATTGGGGGCAGGAGAAGAAGGGGACGACAGAGAATGAGATGGCTGGATGGCATCACTGACTCGATGGATGTGAGTCTGAGTGACCTCCAGGAGTTGGTGATGGACAGGGAGGCCTGGCGTGCTGCAGTTCATGGGGTCGCAAAGAGTCAGACTGAGCGACTGATCTGATCTGATCTGAAGGTTGAAATATTAATAAAAAGTCTAGAGCAAAATAATATAGCATAACAAATAGAGCTGACAGCTCTTCAATGCCTACTATGTGCTGTATGAGATTTTAAAATCCATTATATTGTTATATCTCACAGTTGTTTGAAAGTATGTGTTATCCCTCTCTCTCTCTAACAGATGCGTCAACCAAGACTTAGAATGGTTAACTGACTTGCCCAAGATCACCCCGCTGTAAGTGTCAAAGCTGAGATTCAATTCTAGGTCTAGGGCCCAAACGTCAAAGTCCATGCTCTTTCTATTCCATTTCCCCGTGCCTCTGCATTGTAAAGAGGAATTTCCAAAGCACCCATGGGCTTATTACCCCTTGCATTTGACTGTCTTACTTTTCCAGATGTTTCCAGTAGGAATATCCTCAAAACACACATGTCCTTTGGTCAATGCTTTTGGACCACCCTCCCCAGAGTTTGTTCAACAAGGCGCCTTCACCATCGAAATGTTCTCAATCTTGAGTGGACTGAAGAAGCCAAATCATCACTGGGTAGGAAAGGGTAGAGACATCATCCTCACAGCTGTTCCCAGATGCTCTGTATCCAGTTCTACTCGGCTGTCATGTTACCTCCATCAATAGTGACCATCTGATTCTTTCTGCTTACTCCAGAAGGAATAGAATGTATCCAATTCCAATTGCTATTCATTTTTCCTAGACTTGAGCATATTTATAAATAAATGCACTTAAGATCGTACAGATAGGCAACAAACAAAAAAAATCTATCTTTTGCTACCTTTGCTTAGTGACCAAAAATGCCTAAGTAGACCTTAACTTGGGAGAAGGCACTGGCACCCCACTCCAATACTCTTGCCTGGAAGATCCCATGGGCGGAGGAGCCTGGTCGGCTGCAGTCCATGGGGTCGCAAAGAGTCGGACACGATTGAGCGACTTCACTTTCACTTTCCACTTTCATGCATTGGAGAAGGAAATGGCAACCTGCTCCAGTGTTCTTGCCTGGAGAATCCCAGGGATGGGGGAGCCTGATGGGCTGCCGTCTATGGGGTCCCACAAAGTTGGACACAACTGAAGCGACTTAGCAGCAGCAACAGACCTTCACTCTTGCCAAGCCAGTTTTGAATATATTTACAAGGATATGAATGCCCATTATTTCACTTAAATATAGATTATGAATACTGACAAATACTTTTATTCAAAGATTTTGATCACTTGGGGATTATATTTCATCCTAGGCCTCAACCTTTTTCGACTTCCACAACTTTCAAACATACGTTCCCACAAAACCAGAGTTTCATAAAAATGTACTAAATAACCTTAAAGCCCTTTATGAATAATTATGAGTTTTTACGTTTTTGTGAATCTGCATATTAATTCTGTCCCATAAATAAAACATGAAGCAAAAATCCAGCATGCTGAGTGTCAGGGGGATAGAAGATGAGAAGGAAGGATAATTATCAGTTTAATGTGGGAACATGCTTAACCTAAAAGATTACCTCCAAAATTGGTGACATCCTAAGTATATATAATACACAAGGATGTTTTAATTTAAATAAAAAGGGGGAAAGATTTGCACTGAGTCTCTGCCATTTTCACAGTTCTCTTGGCAGCCCGTGGTTGAAAAGGCAATTGTCAGAATTTTTATTTGCTTGGGATTAGTCCTTCTCACATATTTAGTTTTTTTCTTCCCTGAACATTGTGGGCTTCAATACCATATAATTCACATTCTTGTATGTGGTGTGTATTCCTTGTCATTCATCTGTAACTATAGATTTTCTTAGGGGACTAATAATGAAAGTCCACTGGTAACTAAATTGACTGCACTTTATCCACTCTCAGACCTTTGTGCATCTAAAGGGCAGGAGGAAACAGAGCTGGTGCCCAGATGACTCCAAATCACTTATGCTCAAAGTTCCTGGGGTGGTAGCCTACGGGCAAATATTGTGGGATCCATGAATATCTCTTCTGGAATAAAATGCTCCTGGACGCCATGATCATGCCTTTGGCCAATTTTTAAATAAGAAAGATGACTAACCCAAGACTGTGCGCATGCCAGGCCTCTCAGATCATGAAAACTTGTCTATCTAAGGTACCCAACTATGAAATGCGTTTCCCTGAAGCTCCAAAATCTGCCATGTTTATAAATGTCATCTGAGAAGGTCTCCAAGTTTTCTATAACTTTTGCCAATCACACTGCCCCCATGATTCAGACTAGCTTAACAACCAAACTCAGATTGTCACCAGAGGAGGCCTCTCTCTCCAGACTCCAAGCCACCTTCCCCAGAATGTCTGATTGCCAGACTCATGTGGGGTGGGAATGGACTCTGCCAAGGGAATTTTGCTGCTTGCTTGGTTAAAAACAGTGCCAAAGACTTGGTGAAAGCTTTAGAAGGTCAAGCTAGGTCAGTGATGGTACTACTAGTGTTAGTTGCTCAGTCATGTTGAACTCTTTGCAGCCCCATGGACTGTAGCCCACCAGGCCCCTCTGTCCATGGGATTCTCCAGGCAAGAATACTGGAGTGGGTGGCCATTCCCTTCTCCAGGGGATCTTCCTGACCCTGGGATTGAACCCAGATCTCCTGCATTGCAGGCAGATTCTTTACCACTGAACCACCAGGGAAGGTACCATAATGGTACTATGGATCCCCATATTTATTTTAAAAATGTTCTTTTCTAAAACAACCTCTACTTAAAATGTCCTTTCCCCCCATTTCCTGATTTCCACAGAGCTGTCTGAAGCAGATGCTTGGAATGCCTTAATGCAGATAGACACTGAGACAGTTTTCCCCAAAGCCATAGAAGTTGATAGAGTTTCAAGGGCTCACAAGGTCTCAAACAAAGGTGTGCAATTACTAACACTCTACCACTAGCCTAGTCATCCTTCTTTTCTCTTTCAATTTTTCCTCTTTCCTCCTCTCCTATTTTTTTCTGTCCCATTTGCCCAATTTTAAGGAGTTGGAATGCATAAAAGTTTGTGGAAATAATAGTTTAAAATATAATAACACAGACTAGTAACTCAATCCCACTAACTCTACTTACTCCTAACGGTAAAACCTGCTCTTTACTCATTTGCACAACCAACACAGAATCAATACAGAAATCAATATCCACAGGGAGCTTCTCACAAGAAGCCAAAACAGATTGGTGAGCTAGTGTTAATGTTCAATAAAATATACTTAAGTTTGGCAAAAGGAGTCTAGGATTTGACCTTCTTTCCAAATAGATTCTAATCCCACCACAGTTCCATATTTCCTGAGCACCGAGGGCTTGTTCTTTAATCTGTTGGAACCTCAGTTTCCTTATCTGTAAAGTGGGGATGCCTATAAGAGAGCTATGGAGATTAGAAATGAAGTAAGCCATGACCTGTGAGTGGCTCTGTCTCTCTGATGGTTACTTACTCTAGAGTTTTCTGGTGAAAGACCTTCTCCTTGAAATAGGGGTAGGTTCATTGTTCAACTCATTTCTTTTTGAAGACCTTTAAGTTCCTGGCACTGTGCTTGGTGTGAGAGGTTCAAAGTAAAATTAGGTAAGACTCCCAGCCTCTATGAGCTCAGAGGGCAGCCAAGGAGACAGAGAGACATGTAAGTCAGAAGTCAGTGCCCTCCTGGTTTAATCCCAGTAAGGATGGGGATCTGAATTCTTCTTTAAGGACATGGGACAAGCTGTGAAGAATAGAGTACCTTAAACAGAGTCTTGAAGCCTGAGTAGGGCTTTCCCCCAGGAGGGAGGAGACTAGAGGACAATCCGGCAGAGAAAACAGACAATCAAGGTCACGGAAGTGCAAAGGTCCGTGCGTTCTGGAAGGAGCACCCAGCATCCTGTCATTCAGTAGACATGTACCGAGGCTCTACTGAGTAACAAGCACTCCGTTTTCTGGGAAGGGCAGTGACAGCAAGGGCCCTGCTCTCTGGGAGCTTACAGACCATTGGGGATGCAGACACTGAACAACAACCAGAAAACAGAAGAATACAAGTCATGAATTGATGCTGGCAGATGGGGTGGAAGTGATCAGGGGCTGCTTCAAGTGTCCGTCCAGCTTGTAATGATGACATTTAAGCTGAGACCTACCTGAAAGAGCAGCAGGGGCCATGAGAAGATCAAAAACAGAGGATTCCAGGACAAAGGAGCAGCTTCTCCAAAGGCCTGAAGCCTGTCTACAGAATGTAAAGAAGTACAAATATCTACTGAGACTGGGTTCAAGAAAAATTCCATAAAGAAGAAGAAGTAAAAGTACCACTAACTGATCCAGAAGTTTAAAAGAGGTTAGAAGTTTGCAATTTTGGGGAAATCACCTTTCCAGAAACTCCTTACAAATGTCAAGCAACAACTAATAATTTTGACTACCAAGATTTCCTCTTTTCCCCTGGTCCTCTCACATTAAAAAGCAAGAAACTGCTTGTCATTAAGCTTTAAAGTTTGTAGAATACATAAATTCGAACTACTCATATGCCCAATAGATTCTAGTCATTGAAAAACTTAACAGGTCAGTAAGATGGGTCTGGATATTGTGAAAGTGGAGAGTGAAAAAGTTGGCTTAAAGCTCAACATTCAGAAAACGAAGATCATGGCATCTGGTCCCATCACTTCATGGGAAATAGAAGGGGGACGCAGTGGAAACAGTGTCAGACTTCATTTTTCTGGGCTCCAAAATCACTGCAGATGGTGACTGCAGCCATGAAATTAAAAGATGCTTACTCCTTGGAAGGAAAGTTATGACCAACCTAGAGAGCGTATTCAAAAGCAGAGACATTACTTTGCCAACAAAGGTCCATCTAGTCAAGGCTATGGTTTTTCCAGTGGTTATGTATGGATGTGAAAGTTGGACTGTGAAGAAGGCTGAGCTCCAAAGAATTGATGCTTTTGAACTGTGGTGTTAGAGAAGACTCTTGAGGGTCCCTTGGACTGCAAGGAGATCCAACCAGTCCATTCTGAAGGCGGTCAGCCCTGGGATTTCCTTGGAAGGAATGATGCTAAAGCTGAAACTCCAGTACTTTGGCCACCTCATGCGAAGAGTTGACTCATTGGAAAAGACTCTGATTCTGGGAGGGATTGGGGGCAGGAGGAGAAGGGGACGACAGAGGATGAGATGGCTGGATGGCATCACTGATTCGATGGACGTGAGTGTGAGTGAACTCCAGGAGTTTGTGATGGACAGGGAGGCCTGGCGTGCTGCGATTCATGGTGTCACAAAGAGTCGGACACGACTGAGCGACTGAACTGAACTGAACTGTCCAAACTCAGAGACTTGATTTTATAGAGTGATAATTCTTTTGAATTTCATGATAATCATTCTCTACTTTTTGTTCTTAAGCCAGACTTTAGAGTGGATTGATCATGGCAGTGCTAGGTCTCTTCAATGAGTAAGCTGCCAACTCAATGTATTATTAAAAAGGAAGGTTCTTAAAGATCTGAGTTGAGAAAAGAATTAGAATTTTAATGGAGTCTTCCCCATCCAGGTTAAGGGGGTGGTACTGAGTAAAGAAGAATGTATCTTTATTAAAATTTTTTAAATATTTATGTTATTGTTTATAAGTCTGTCACTTAATTATAATTAATAAATGATACAATAAGTAGTAAAATTCCTTCTTTGGTCTACATTGTTGACCTCATTGCTCAAACCCCCTTATTGAATCCACATTTTGTTGACAACACACAAATCAGATTTGGTCTGATTTCTCTCCTTGTATTCTAAAACAAATCTTTGAGGATGAGACGTTTATTTTCTGCAGCCAACATTTGAAAACTCTAATAGATTGCCAAGGCTATCTATGTCAGGATGAACAAAAAAGCAAGATTTTGGTAATATGCTTGCCTCTGTCACATTAAAACAAAATCCAAAATGCATCACAGAACTTAACAGAATCAACAGATATTATGCTTCATTTGGAAGGGCCTGGGGCTGTATTATTTTTCCCCTCCTAAATCATGGTATTTTCTGTTAAACCTTGTAGTTAACAGCTTAAGATAATTCTGCCATGTGTAGGACTTACATAAATGCATGGACTTTATGTCACAAACTCAGCTGCAGTTTAAATTATTAGGTAAATTCTTTTCACAGAGCTCCCACTCTTGAAAATCCACAGCAAAAATAGTAGGCCAGCTGCCCACTCTACAAGGAGAGACCCTCATTAGGTGTTATTTGCATCCCATTAACCACCAAGCAGTGGGTCAGTCATTGCCTGTCAAGCATTCAACTCATTCTTTTTGTGTTAATTAGCAGAGAACTAAGGAGTTAATGAAGATCTTATGATCTGCGGTGACTCATCTGGTTGTTTTGGAGGAATCGCGGGGATGGACCACTTGGGCTCACCCTCTTCAGATCCTCTGAGCAGAGCTGGAGGGAGGCTGCCAAGCGAGCCTTTGGAGGGGCGCTCTCAGAGGCCTTTGGCATGGTTGGCTTTGTTAGCTCAAGATTAGAAGGAGTTAATTGCTTCAAGATTGCTGGGAGATTAGGTTACTGGGTGGGATGTATCTATATAAGCATATGTCAGCGCTAGTTAGAAGATAGGAGATGCTTATTTTAATAAACTTATGAAAAGAAGAATTAATTTGTCATTACATTGGAAATCTTATTTTATTAACTTAATTTGAAAATGTAAAACTGTCTGAAATGCTGGTTTTTCACTCACTTTCCTTCTGAATATGTATGAATCACAGATTCGCTGATGTGCAACATTGTTCATTCAGAGGGTTTTTTTTTTTCTGGAGGATTTTTTTTTTTTTTTTTTGCTGATGGCATCTGGCTCTGGGGGAGTGGGATGGTTACAGTGACCTCTGGGTTCTTTTCCTGTGGTGGGTGGAACATGGCCTCTCAGCCCATTGGCAGTCCTGTCAAGGGAAGAGAATCTGCTTGTGTCTATCCTGCTTCTTCCCCTCTGAGTGCTGGTTGTATACAAATGATGTCCGTGCTCCAGGACCACGAAAGAGACTGGGGAAGAGGGTGTAGGAGGGAACTGTAGGGACCAGTCTCTGAACTAAAGCCATCAAAGATGTTTCCTTTTTTAAACTTTTTATTTTGTATTGGGAGATAACCAATTTGGTAAAGAATCCACCTGCAACGCAGGAGACCCAGGTTCGATCGATGGGTCGGGAAGATCCCCTGGAGAAGGAACTAGCAACCCACTCTAGTATTCTTGCCTGGAAAATTCTATGGACAGAGGAGCCTGGTGGGCGACAGTAGTCTGGTGGGTGACAGTAGCCTGGTGAGCTCCTGGTGGGCGAGCAAGCCGACTGTAGCCTGCCAGGCTCCTCTGTCCATTCGATTTCCTAGGCAAGAATACTGGAGTGGGTTGCTGTGCCCTCATCCAGGAGGTCTTCCAGACCCAGGGATCGAACCTGGGTCTCTTACATCTCCTACATTTGCGGGGGTCCTTTACCACTAGTGCCACCTGGGAAGTCACTCCCAGCTCCTACCTAGACACTAGTACCTAGACTCCACCCAGCTCTCTGCATCCAGGGAAGCTCAGAAGTTTCAGTCAAGTCCAAGAGAGATGGCACTTTGCAGAGCGGACTGTACTTGGACTAAACCTTGCATCCTTCTCCCCCTGGATTAACGCTGCTCTGGGTGAGCTACATGGGGCTGCTGAAACCTACTTGACTGGGGTTTTACAACTCAGACCCAAACTGGGCATTGACTAATGTAAAAACTGCCTTTTCTTATACTTCATATTGGTCATATATTTAAAAATTCCAATTATCTGTTTAGCCTGCAGCCAGAAGGTTAGCAGAAGCAAGATACAAGTTTTCTACATTAAAAAAAAATGTAAACAGGAGAGGAAAAGGAATAAGACAGTTGTCCATCAACTGACAGCAGCTCACTGGAGGCTCTGAGACAAGACAATGTGGCTCCTCACTTGAAAATGAATTCACTCTGGGAAGCAAGTGTGGAAATTGTCAACCATCCTCTTTTTTTAGTTAGAGAACAGGTCTCCTTGAATTAAAATGTTCTGGTCATATTTAATCACTCTTCTGTATAAAAACTGGACCCAGATGTGGTTCATGAGATTCACTGACTTGTAAGGATACACAAAACAATCGGTGAGAGTTAGGAGCCAGAGGCTGAAGGCAGGTAGGATGCTATTCACCACCTGAGCTCTCCTAGGAAAGAGAATTGACTTCCAAAATATCATTTATTTCCTTATTTCTTGACCTTTGCTGAAAAAGCAGAGCCCAAAGGAGATAATAAAAGGCTAAAAATAAATGATGCATGTGTTCGTTTATAAAAAACAATCATCGCTGAAGTGTGAGGCAGGTCCAGGCAAAGTTACATTCCCTCCCAAGGTATATCTATTTTTTTTAAACTATACTCTTTTGCTAAAATTGTGGTGGAAATGTTGTTCCCAATTTTCTCAGGAAAAAAATCTGCTATTTCCCAATTCTCTCCCCTAAAAATAAATCTTTTTGTCCAAATATGCTATGGATGACCATTTTCTGAGTATTCTGTCTACCATCTTAAGAGAACTCACTCAGTTATGCAGAAACATATTTTCTGCCCAAAACACATGCAGGGTTCTGGGGACACAGAGTTGGCTAAGATGATCTGTGCTGTTGAGGAAATCAGAGCTCCAAGGGGCATAGAAGACAAACATAGAAACATTCATCCATCAAGTCAATGAGTGTTTGTTAAATGACTTCTAAGTGCCCAGGACTGGATGGGCAATTACAGAAGTGTGGTGGAGAGTGTGCTGGAAGGTCTGGTCACTGTTAAGAGCAGCCCAGAGAAGGAAGGAAGGGAGGGAGGGAGATGTAGATGGCGATTGACACATGTTCATGATAAGTGGAAATTGACCAGGAGAAGAGGAGAGACAGGAATTCTGGCTAGCAGAAAGAAAAAGACAAAACTAAGAAGCAGCTAAGATTCAAGGCTACTCTTTATCTGATTCAGACAGAGACCAAGCTCTGTACCTCTGATTTCTCAAACACTTGATTGTCATTCTGTATACCATCCTTGGGGCTTCGCAGGTACCGCTAAAGAACCCACTTGCCGATGCTGGAGACCTAAGAGAGACGGGTTTGATCCCTGGGTCGGGAAGATCCCCGGGATGAGGGCATGGCAACCCACTCCAGGATTCTTGCTTGGAGAATCCCATGGACAGAGGAGCCTGGCGGGCTATAGTCCATGGGACCGCGAAGAGTCAAACTCGACTGAGCAACTGAGCACACGTACCATCCTTTGGCCACGGCTGCAGAAAAGGGGAGGCTCCCTTCATCCCCACTCAGCGCTGCAGGTGGAGGCTGCCTGCCTGCCTTCTGGCTCCTGAGGGCAGTAAGTGTCCTTTGCTGCAGCCCTGATCCAATGGCCCAGTGTCCCCTGTCCTCATTTGCATTTCTGCATTTTTCTTAGGGTCTGAGCTAAAAGGAAATGTTCTTTCCATTTAGAAAAGTATGAATATTGTGTTGTTTTCCATGAAGAACCAGTAGCTATGCCCTGAGCTGCCCACCCTCCACCCCACCACAGGAACTCAGGGTGGGTTGGAAATTCCTTTGTGAATAGCTCAAATGATGGTGATGTGACTGTCTTAAAAAAGTCTATTAAGTGCTTACTCTAATAGAGATACAATCTACATTCAAATTGTTTCCATCTATAATCCAATTTACACAAAAACTGTTAGATTTTCTCCAAATTTGGATGATATATAAGGGATAGACTGGCTGAAAATACAGGCCATGAGGCATACAAAAAATTTTTCTGAGTCCTGAGGGCAGAGTTATCTTCCAGGTCCCTGAAACTGACATAAAAGTCAGGGCACCTGGATGACCCATAGAGACATGTCAGACATCCACAGATGTTATGGTCAGAAAATCAACAGGATTTCCAAATGTGAGCTACAAAAGGAAGGCCAGAAAGACACACGCTCCATGAGTGTTGTTTCATTGCTTCTCATAAGGGCAACCCTATGTAGCAGGCTCCAGGGTGAGGAGAAACAAGAATTTATGTATATGTTTAGTGGTGGTCAATGGTTCCCATAAGTAACACAGGGGAGTAGGGAAGACAGCTGGTGATGATTATAAGTTTTTACTGTGAAGGTGACATTTTCAGCTTCCACTGCAAAAAGCAATGTTGGCTCTTGTAGGTGCACAGCTGAACATTCTGGATTTTGAGATGTGATCACTGGAAGATCATGTCAGGTCTTCCCCTAACTCCCATTTTCTTGTCTTACTAGCATGAGTGCAGTGATCCCTACCACACTTGACCATCTTCAATTCTTAAGGCTTGCAGTATTAGATACATCTCTCCCATCCCAGAATCAGATATAAAGTCATAGAAATGAGATAAAAAATCTCACCTCTCATTGAAGCAACATGCCAGAAACTCAGAACAGACGGTCCAGATTTAGGGGTAGCCTTATTATTCATGTGGAGAAGAAAATGGCAACCCACTCCAGTATTCTTGCCTGTAAAATTCCATGGACAGAGGGGCCTGGTTGGCTACTGTCCATGGGGTTGCAAAGAGTTGGACACGACTGAGTGACTTCACTATCTATCTTATTATTCATGATAACTGCCTAGCAGCACCACGAAGGGGTAATGAGGGCACCATTATCAGGATGGATAAAGCCCAAAGCTCTGGGACAGCTACCATATACAGTATTGTGTTTATAACACTGTAACCTCACCCACCCCTCAGAAGAGGACGAAAATGCAGGGCTTCCAATGTTGATTCAGTTGCGATTCCATGTCTCTCAGCAATACTTTGGCCACCTGATGCAAAGAGCCGACTCATTGGAAAAAACCCTGATGCTGGGAAAGATTGAGGACAGGAGGAGAAGGGGGCAGCAGAGGATGAGATAGTTGGATGGCATCACTGACTCAACAGACATGAGTTTGAGCAAGCTCCAGGAGATGGTGAAGGACAGGGAAGCCTGGTGTGCTGCAATCCATGGGGTCGCAAAGAGTTAGACACAACTGAGTGACTGAACAACAACAGCAGCAATACCCTGGCCTGAGCTGGTCATCAAAGAAGCAATGAAATGGAGCAAGAAGGAAATAAAGACCAAAGCAACCAAGACACTGCCAAGCAAACTTTAGTAAAACCAGACTGTTGACGTTTTATGAACTTAATGGCATAAAGAACATGCAGTAAAAATAATTTGCATTCTCTGATTATATACGTTAGATCCCTAAATATCTTGATCATGTAATTTCACTAAAGATATCCTGATGTGGATCTGTGTATGATTTACATAAATGAGGCATTTGCATAAATGAAATTAACAAATATAAATACATGCTTACAAAATGCTGATACCACTTAACTATTCTCATAAAAATGAATTATGAGGAATGACATACAATAGGCTGTGTGGTTTCTGGGCAATCATCACGTGCCCCTGATACATTCTTGGCACTTCGTTACCAGAGGAAGGAAAAAACTCCAATTCTAGCATTTCTAAAAGCAGGGTTCTTCCAGAGAATCTAGAACAGACGTTTGGAAAGAGATGTTGTCTAAAGTGGTTAAAAAACCTAGTTGAGTGCCATAACAAAGCACATGGGCACCAGAGGCAGACAGCCTCGGTTTAATCCTGACTCTACTGTTCCCTCCCAGGTAGTTGAGGACAAGTCACCTAATACACACCTCAGCTTTCTCATCTGTAAACGCAGGATGGTACCAGTGCTGACCTCAAAAGGAGGTCATGAGTTAATGAACACAGAGGGACTTAGAACAGTACCTGGCATATGGAAAGTGCACAGTGAATATTATCTCTATTAGTATTATTCTGATGCTCACGCTCAGCATGTTGGAAGAATAATTTCCCAAGGTGACATATCTACTCTATCTCTTGACCAGTCATGCTCACAAATTTTCCTGGTTTTTGGAGCCACAGGATGAGAGAATAAAAATTGCCAAGGATCATCCCTTTGATCAATATCCAAGTCATCCTGAATTGGGCTGCTGGAGTGACTCTGCAGGGTGGGTAGGGTCTCATGAGGCAACCACAGATTTGTACTAGATCTAAGGTATGACCTTCAAATGATTGGCATTGAATTCAGAAACCCCAGTAGACTGATGGGTGTGGTTGGTGGATTGCACAGAAGGGACCATTGCACGTGGTGGGTACCACACGCCACTCCAGTTCTGATCAGACCAGGGAGGGGATAAGAGGAAACAGGAGAACTTAATTCCATTTAAATTTCTTCCCCTTGTGCACAGTCTAGCTCAGTCATTGTCACAACAGCAACCACAGGTGATACATTTTCATCCAGTGGCCGCTAATTATGTCGACGTCAGGAGCTAGACAGTGAATCCCACAGGCTTCTCTAGAATTGCAGCCAACTGCACCCATGCATTACCTCTTATTCCCTTGCTGATACCCATGGGAATGATTTAATGATTATTAAAGTGAAAGTCCCTCAGTCGTGTCCAACTCTTTACAACCCCATGGACTAGTCCATGGGATTCTCCAGGCCAGAATACTGGAGTGGGTAGCCATTCTCTTCTCCAGGGCATCTCCCTAACCCAGGATCGAACCCAGGTCTCCCACATTGCAGGTGGATTCTCTATCAGCTCAGCCACCAGGGAAGCCCAGTGATTACTAATTCAGAGGGAATTATTGTAATTTTCATCTCTAACTTAAGCTATATTTTATTTAATTTTAAAAAACTGATTATCAGAAATCAAATTATTCAGTGCCTTTGCTTTTGAGGTCACTGGAGAAAATTGTCTATTTTCCAGTGAAATTCAGATTTTTCCTGTGAGCCTGCATGCATGTGCCTGCTAAGTCGCTTTAATCATTCCTGACTCTGTGTGACCCTGTGGACTGTAGCCTGCCAGGCTCTTCTGTCCATGGAATTCTCCAGGCAAGAAGACTGGAGTGGGCTGCCATGCCCCCCTGCAGGGGCTCTTACCCACCCAGGGATGGAACCTATGTCTCTCCCAACTACCTGCAATAGCAGTTGGGTTCTTTACCACTTGTACCACCCTATGAGCCTAGACCAAGCCAAGTAAATGTTCTGTCCATTAGACACTCTCCAATCCAATAGAATCTCCAGAAGTTTATAAAGTAACCTCCAACCTCTCTCTAGGAATTTTCTCCCTGTTTGAGACCAGTTCCCACAGTGGCCTGGCTGGTGATTAGAGCAGGGTTTGGAGCAGCCTTGTGGGGCCACAATGCCAGCTGTGGGATCTGAGGGCACCAGAAAACCCTCTGCCCTGGGATGATCACACCTGCTTTGCAATTTTGCCTCACACTGGGCCTGGCTGGACTACCCCAGAGGGCAGAGTACATGTTTCTGAGGTCAGGACAATAATTACCATAATAGCAGCTATCAGTAACCCAGCCCCTTCTGTGGGTCAGGCCACGTGCTTTACATATGTTGTCTTAACCACCCTGAGAGGCAGCTTTGCAAATTTAGCAGTAGTAGGCTCCAGTCCGTGGGGTCGCTAAGAGTCGGACATGACTGAGCCACTTCACTTTGACTTTTCACTTTCATGCATTGGAGAAGGAAATGGCAACCCACTCCAGTGTTCTTGCCTGGAGAATCCCAAGGACAGGGGAGCCTGGTGAGCTTCCATCTATGGGGTCACACAGAGTCGGACACGACTGAAGCAACTTAGCAGCAGCAGCAGCAGCAGTGATGAGACTTCAATGCTGGGATGTCAGAGTGAGGTCCCATCCCTAGAAACACACCATGCGTGTAGATGGTAAAGTTTCCAACTCAACGGGCCTACTGATGTCCATCCACATTGACTTAGTGTCTGGGAAGGGATCTCATCATTTCCATCCTTCCCAAGGCCGTCCTGATAACCTGATGCCCTACTTGCCCTGTAATCTCCATCTGACTCTATCATGGTGCTCTTAACTAAGAACTCCTTCTGCAGATTCTCATCCAGCTGCTCTGGGCCTCAGCTCTCACATCTGTTGGATGAGAAAACTGAACTCTGATCGCATCTTCAGAGGGTCATTGCACAGCTCAAATGAGATGATGAATGTGAAACATATCAGCACCCATGTTGGTCACTCGGTAGTATCTTTCCACTGGGATGAATGTGCTACAGACTTGTGAATCTGAACAAGCATTTATTGGAAACTTACACTTTGGAAGAAAGTACCAAATTATTGAAACTATTGCTTGAGTTCTAATTCCGGATTTCCAGTCCTAACGTTGCTCTTAAGTGCCAGACTCACCTGCAAGCTGGACTGGTCCATGGATGAAATGAACAACATCAGGTGAAGACTCATCGTGAAGGTGTACTGGCTGAAGTGGCCACTGGGGCTAGGGTGGGAGATGACAGCTCCCTCTTTCCCCACCTCCAGTCCAGGACTAAGTTCAGGGACCCTCTCGAAGATGTAAACCTTTTGCTCATAGTCTCTGGAAGCCCCAGGCTAATAAGAAGCTCTGGGTGACTCCCAAATATGCTAAGCTCCCATCAAAGCAGCATTTCTTAAGAAGCTGTCCACCAACCAGTTACGTCGGAATTTCCTTACTATCGACATTATCCCAGACTTTCATGAAATCAAAAATGATGGCCATGATGCTAAGTTATTATAATGTATTTATTACCAGGATTGCTTCCATACTAATGGATGAATTTCCATCCATTAGTAGCAGATGCCTAAGTCCACAGCATCCAATCCTGAGAGTGGGCCTGAGGATCTACATATAATAAACTTCCTAGATGACCTTTGCATTCTAAAGATTGATAACCACAACATGAGAATCACCACTCTCTGCTCTTTTAGACTGTTTCATAATGAACAGTGATTTTTTTTACTAAGCCTTTAAGAGAAAAGGTAAATGGTGTTTCAATTCATTTTTGCAGTTTGCAGCATAAACTGTGGGACTTGAATTGTGGGTATTAGGAAATCTAAGGGCTTTAAGAAAAGAGGCTTATTATAAAATTTTTTTATTTATAGCTATTGTTCTAATAGTTCTGTTACCTTTGCTCCTAAGAGGAAATTTTATTAAAGAAGCCCACAAAGTTTGCATTTATCCATTCATTCATTCACTTTGTTTCACATTACATGGCAATGAAATAGATGAGCAAGACATAATCCCTTTAAAAAAAAGTTGTGATCTAGTCAAGAAGATAGATGATTAAATTAATCATTAATTAAATTAATGATTAATTTAAAAATCATTAATATAATCAATAAATCAATCAAAAATAATTAAATTAAGAAAACCAATGCAATATCCTGAGTACAGGCTCAGATTCTTCTTTTCAATTCCCTGCCACTTAGCTGAGTCATTCTAATGTAAACGTGGGACTCTGGAGGTGCGGCTGCTTTTTACCAATAATGACTTGAAATAGATTCCTTCAATTTGCCTGATTCAACATAATGCTACAAACAGAGTCTGTCCCTTATCCAAATCGTTTCTTTGACTTATTCAACGTAGTGTGTGCCAACTGTTTTGGCACTGGGCGCTCCATTTGAAAGCAGACCTTGTGTTGTGAAGATTACAACAGAGAAGCGGTAAGAAGACTCGGTGGATGGGCTGCTGGGCGTGGGGCTGAGCTGAGAAGGGGAGATGAAGATTCTTGAAAGAACTCAGAGGATGGCAACGGGGAGGAAGGAGACATCTAATGGAAGGGAGAGAAAAGACAAGAACAGGGGGAAAGTTGGCGGGGAGGCGGGGAGTGTGGAGATATTTGAGATGTAGTAAGTGGTTCCTAAAGATGGGCCAAGCTGGTCACCCACAGGTGGGGCTGTCCCTCCTGCCATGTCTCCCCACCCCTCACTGTGGTCCATCCCCGTGTTCCCAGGATAATCTGTCCATGACAATGACAGCGGTTGCCAGCACACCGGAATGAGATGGGATGAATGCTCCCCTTCCCTCTCCCTGTGACATCCATCAGAAAGGGCTAGCTTTTGAGCAGTGAGAGAGGGGGGAGAATAAGCAGAAGTAATTTATTCGGGATCTTTGAGAGGATAATAGCCAATTATTTGTTTATAACACTGGTTAAATTTTCATTAGGCAGATTAATGGAATATCATGTACTGTCAACATTGGACTGAGGGGTGGTCTGTAAGAGATAAACGGGCAAACAGGCTCTGTGTCTCTCTGAGTAAATTAGTTTTTGCTTTCCTGTTTTTCATATGAAAATGGGAAAGGTGGGCAAGGTGGTGCATTTTAAAACAGGTCTCGAGATGGGCCAAATTGGTTAAATATGAAAGCAATCCTGGTAATAAATACATTATAATAACTTAGCATCATGGCCATCATTTTTGATTTCATGAAAGTCTGGGATAATGTCGATTTTTAACCTGCTCTCTTAATACACATTTTTCTCTCCCTGAACTCAAACGCAGCTTGCTGTGAGGTGAAAGCACATTACTTGGGGGGCCTGATTTGTCTGTATAACGTGCTCAGAATTACAGCTGCTAAGTGCAAGAGACTCCGGCTCTCCTGTGAGTTCCTGCATTGTCCTCTGAGTGCTGTTATCAGGATCAGGATTCCCCGGGCTCCACAAGCCAGGAGAGTTGCTTATCACCCTGCAAGTAGACTGAGAGGTGCATACTCCACGGGTTATTGGATGCTGTACCTCTGGTCCGTAGATGAGGTGGCTTCTTAATCTTTATATTATTCTATGTAAGAATCAGTGGATCCAACTTCAGAATCAAACCTCTTAGCGAATTGGGAAGTCTCTCTCTCTCTCACACACACACACACTGAATTGGATTGTTTCATAACAAATGATGTTCTTCAGTTAAAAAGAAAAATTACTTGGCAATTGTTTAGTTGAATTAACATTGGAGAATCATTTAAGTTCTCTTACGGAGAAGGCAACAATGAATTTTCATTTGCAGCTCAACTCTGGATTTTAAAACAATGTCATTACTTAGAAAGAAGACGACAGGATGCAATTTCTTTCTTAAAAAAATAAAAGAGAGTGGTAAGGAAAGTTACAGAAAGAGGTGGAAGGAAAGAAGAAAGGAAGGAAGGAGGGGAGGAAGGAAGTAAAGAAGGAAGAAGGGAGGGAAGGAGGGAAGGGAGAGGAGAAAGGGAGGAAGGGAGGGAGGGGGAAGAAGGGAGGGGGAGAGGGAGGAAGATAAAATGGGGAGAGGGAGGGAGGAAAGGGCATTTGCAGGGCTGTGGAAAATCAAATAAATGAAACCTGTTGTTCTTTTCGTAAAATGCCAAAATTTGCTGCAAATATGTCTAGTAAAATTTCTTTCAAACAGTTGAAGCACTACTGCTAGTCTCTGCAAACCATTTTACTGGTTTATATATTGATTTCTCTTTGAAGTAATTCTATGCCGCAAACGAATTCCCAGCATGAACTGTTTATATAAATACTTTTGCTTTCTCAAAAAAACTTTCCCGGCCAAAGACATGTGGCTGTAGCTCACCCTGGTCAGTAGTCTGAGAGCCCCATTCCCAGGTCCCATGACTGAGTCGTCCTTACTGGGCATGACAGCAGTTGGGGAGGGGGGTGGGGGTGGGGGTGGGGAGGTGGAAAATATGGAGGACAAGGGCCGCCAGCTCTGCCTTCCCGTCTTCTGGCTCAGGCGTCTCTGCATCTTCAGGACTGTAACAGAGTGGGGATGGGATGAGCAGTCATCAGGCTGACAGAGGGCTGGGGTGACTGGTGTGCTTGGGTAACCAGGGGCCTCTAGGGAAAGCGGGGGGCTCCCACCCATGCCTCTGAGCCACATGGATTCCAGCTCAGAGAACAGCAAGGGCATGTGTGTTGCTTGTCGGTAAATTGCTCTGAAATGGGGAAAGGAATAGATGGAAGGTCACATTTGTGAGCAGACTCTGAAGTAGTCTGGGCCCTTTCATGACTGCCAGCCAGGGTAATGGCCTTTCAAAGTCTTTAGGGACAATTGATTTCTTTAATATCCAGCGTGGATGTATGGCCTGTTAACCTCCTTGCCGGGGCATCGAGGACATAAATGCCTCCACAGTTGGGCAGCTTTGGGCAGGAATGTTACAGCCTTTGGGAAGAGTTCAGTTGGAGGGGAAGGTGGACAGGGGACCATTTCAAATCTCTGGGCACTTAGCACAAGCCTAGGACAACTGCCTTTGGCTACTGCATCCCTGAATTTCTGTTCTCATGGTCAGCTCTGCAAAAGGCCCTGTAGGAGGACCCTTTGGCTATCCAAGAACTAAAATCCCTTTTGCTGGAAGATCTGGAGGTGATGGTAGTGGTTTAGTCTATGTCATGTCCAACTCTTGCGACCCCATGGACTGTAGCCCACCAGGCTCCTCTGTCCGTGGGATTTCCCAGTCAAGAGTACTGGAGTGGGTTGCCTTGAGCTTCTCCAGAAGATCCAGAGACCCACCCAATGCAGACCTTGGCTGCTGTGACTAGTGTTCAAGGGATAGTTGCAGAGAGGAAAGCAATGCTAGATTTCCTGAATTTGAAATATGAAAGATATTCTCTGGGTTATTACATCCTTTTAGTGAAGGCAATTCACATTCTTTTGGTGGTTTATCCTACTTATAATGATCAAATCCTAGAATCAAAACTTCTAATGCAAACCACTTTTATAGCTGTAATTGGATCTGAGGCCAATGCAACCACCAAGTGGCCTAAGACTCCCTGGCAATGCTCAATCAGGATATGATATCGCTTATGAAAGTGATCTCTCACTATTGATACTTCTCCCGAGACCAGCACAAATTAGAGACACACTTGAGTAGTTCCGAGGCCTCACTGACAGACAGCATGAGAGCAGGCCCTGTTAAAGTGAGGATTCTCAAGCATGGCATGAGACACATTTCACTGTGGTCATTTAATGGAAACCCTCTGAAAGTCCTCTGCTGGGTCTGGGGGTAAAAGAAGTCCTAACATTTAGGGAACCACATGAAATGTGCTTCTTAAGAAAATTTGAGAACTGATAATGCTAATGACATCTGAAAGCAGACTTTGGGGGACTCTGGGATACTTGGGCACAAAGTGAAAACATGTGGACTTCCCCATTGCTCAAAGCCTATACGCATGCACACACAAACACACACACACATGTACTCCACATCCAGGGATTGGCGGGTGATCTCTAAGTGGACAGAGATCTGAGTCCTATCCAGGGATGGCTTCAGCTCCTAAATGCCAATCTAAGTAGCAGGTGTGAATCTCAGTCCACACATTTGAGGGTGCAAAGAAACAAAATTATTATACTGACTGTCTTTGTATTTCATATACTTTAAATACACCTCTTGTGGCTTCTAGATCCATTATAATTTCTAACTTTAACACACAGCACACTCCTGACTGACCTCTGCCCTCCCTCATGTCTGGAGCTTGGCGTCCCTGCTGAGCTGGGTCTGTGGGTTCCTGGGGGCCCAGCCATCTCCCTGCAGAAGTCTCTGTTCATAGGGATGGCTGGGGGCATGGGGGAGCCCTGGTGAGTTGGAACTACTTCATTGACAGTGACAGTGTATCGTTTCGAGCCCTCCCGATGTGTCTCTGAGCGAGCAGAGAACCTTGAGGAATCTTGGTGAGGACACGAACCAGACCAGCAGCTTTGATGAAGCCCCAGGAACACAATGCTGAACAAAGGACACTGACTTTTATGTGATGCCTGGAATGCCACATGGGCCCTGGGAGCTGACACGTGTTCCCACATTCAGCCTCACAAAGTCCTGTGCTGTGAGGAACCATTTCTCTTTCTTTTAACTCATGTATTATCTACTACCAGGTGTCTCCACGTCAACCACACATCCTCCATGCTCACAGAGCTTACTGTTGCATGGATGAGACACAGGGACTAATAGCCCATTTCCATGAGGCAGACAAGTGCTGGAGAGGCATGAGCAAGGGAGCTGGGGAAAGATCTAGAAGGACTGTGGGGTCAGAAAAGGATTCTGGTGGAAGTGACACTCTTCTTCCCACTCTCATTCTCACCTGTGGCCAAGAGAAGCTAAGCAGCAGGTCCAAGGGCACAGACCAAAGAAGCCTGGAACAGAAAGTGAAAACCTCCCCACAGCGGCCTTTGCCAGTCTCTTCCATGTGTATCTCCTAACTCCTAGAAAGAGTCATCCTCTTCCAGCTTGTTCCAATGCATTGACAGAGTCCAGAGGCAGGACCCAGGGAGGAGAAAGGGGTTCTAGGAGGGAAGAAAACAAAGCCATTATGAGGAGAGGGAGCCAAAGAAGGACTGAAGCAGGGAAGGAGCCCCAAGGTTTTAGAGACCCGCTCACTTCTCAATCTGAAAATCAGGAAGAGGCTCAGACTCCTAAAAACCAATTATTGGAACTGAAGTTCCACATGACACTTTAGATAAAATTGTAGAAACGACAGTGGCAAATCCTCTATGCTATTTTGAAGTGGAACTGGAAAAAGGGAAAGACTAGTTTTAAACGAGATTGGTCTACACATACATACTCTACATTGTTTTTTTAAAAAACTTCTTGTTTTATATTAGAGTAGTGCAGGAGGCCTGGATTTGACCTTTGGGTCAGGAAGATCCCCTGGAGAAGGGAATGGCAACCCACTCCAGTATTCTTGCTTGGAGAATTCCATGGACTGAGGAGCGTGGCAGGCTATTGTCCATGGAGTTGCAAAGAGTTGGGCTGCTGCTGCTGCTGCTGCTAAGTCGCTTCAGTCGTGTCCGACTCTGTGCGACCCCATAGACAGAAGCTCACCAGGCTCCCCTGTCCCTGGGATTCTCCAGGCAAGAACACTGGAGTGGGTTGCCATTTCCTTCTCCAATGCATGAAAGTGAAAAGTGAAAGTGAAGTCGCTCAGTCGTGTCCGACTCTTAGCGACCCCATGGACTGGAGTCTACCAGGCTCCTCCATCCATGGGATTTTCCAGGCAAAAGTACTGGGGTGGGGTGCCATTGCCTTCCCCGAAGAGTTGGGCAGGACTTAGCAACTAACACATAGCCAATTAACAATGTTGTGATAGTTTCTGGGGGCTCCCCCTGCTGGTGGCTCAGTGGTAAAGAATCTACCTACAATGCAGGAGATGTGGGTTCAGTCCCTGGGTCAGGAAGATCCCATGGGGGAGGAACTGGCAACCCACTCCAGTATTCTTGCCTGAAAAATCCCAAGGATAGTGGAGCCTTGCAGGCTATAGTTCAAATGGCTGCAAAGAGTCAGTGGACAGCAAAGGAACTCAGCCATACACAGGCATGAATCCATTCTCCCCCAAACTCCCCTCCCATCCAGGCTGCCACAGAACCTTGAGCAGAGTTCCCTGTGCTGTACTGTAGGACCTCACTGGACATCCATTTTAAATATAGCAGTGTGTACACGTCCATCCCCAGTTCCCTAACTATCTCTTCCCCCCAGCAACCGTAAGTTCATTCTCTGTGAGTCTGCGTTTCTTTTGTAAGTAAGCCCATTTGTATTATTTATTTTTAGATTCCCCATATAAGGGATGTCATATGATTTCTCCCAGGGAAGGCAATGGCACCCCACCCCAGTACTTTTGCCTGGAAAATCCCATGGACGGAGGAGCCTGGTAGACTCCAGTCCATGGGGTCGCTAAGAGTCGGACACGACTGAGCGACTTCACTTTGACTTTTCACTTTCCTGCATTGGAGAAGGCAATGGCAACCCACTCCAGTGTTCTTGCCTGGAGAATCCCAGGGACAGGGGAGCCTGGTGAGCTTCCGTCTATGGGGTCGCACAGAGTCGGACACGACTGAAGCGACTTAGCAGCAGCATGATTTCTCCTTCTCTGACTTTTCACTCAGTATGATAATCTCTAGGTCCATCCATGTTATGCATTGTTTTTATATTTTCTTAATTTAGGAATAATGCTGTATTTATCTGAAAAATGTCAAGCAACAATGTGCTGTAAGGTCATCCAGATTCTCCTATATATATCGTATCTTGGGCAAGAGAGCACAAAACTTGACCTACACATATTTCAATCCCTGTCATCGGAATCACAGAAAACATGGACCTGCCAGTCGCAACCCCCATAGGTGATGTCATGGGGCTGATAATCTCCAAATTGCCTCTAATCCTATAATGGCTTCCAAACCACATATTATGCCACACGTAAAAACCCAATTACTAATACCACCATTTTCATGTATGCAAAGGACAGCTAGCTTTTCAGCCGTTAGGTGAATGCACAGCTACAATTAACTGGCAGTTTCAGTGCAACATGAGGAAACTGCCGTTCTTACTGCATTCCGAAGAAAACCCTAACCAAACAGCGATAGTCAGAGCCCAGTGTCATCCAAGCCTGCTTGTCAGTCAGCAAGACAGGCATGTCCCCAGGGCCCCTGGCTATTCTCTGAAGTGAGAAAGCCCTTCGTGGTGCTTTCTTTTGTGAAGAGGCTAACATGGATGCACCCAGAGACATCAGAATTCCAAAGTGCAATCAGACTTTCTGCACCAAGTTTTCCCAACTCTGCATTAGAATAAAGAGTAGGGGAGGGGAAACAAGGACCTACTGTATAGCACAGGGAACTCTGCTCAACGTTATGTGGCAGCCTGGAGGGGAGTGGGGTTTGGGGAAGAATGGATACATGCCTGTGTATGGCTGAGTCCCTTTGCTAATCACCTGAAATTATCACAGCATTGTCAATCTGCTGTGTGTGTGTATGTGTGTGTGCCTGTGTGTGTGTGTGTGTGTGCTAAATTGCTTCAGTTGTGTCTGACTCGGTGCGACCCCATGGACAGGGTGCTCTGTCCATGGGATTCTCCAGGCAAGAATACTGGAGTGAATTGCCATGCCCTTCTCCAGGGGATCTTCCTGACCCAGGGATCAAACCTGCGTCTCTTAGGACTCTAGCATTGACAAATGGGTTCTTTACCACTAGCGCCACCTGGGAAGCCCCCAAAATGGGTGTGGAAAATGCATGCATGCTCAGTCATGTTGGACTCTTTACGACCCCATGGACTGTAGCCCGCCAGGCTCCTCTGTCCACAGGATTTCCCAGGCAAGAATACTGAAGTGCGTTGCCATTTCCTTTTCTAGGGGATCTTCCAGTCTCAGGGATCAAACCTTCATCTCCTGTGTCTCCTGCATTAGCAGGCAGGTTCTTTACCACTGAGCCACCTGTACTCCAATAAAAAAGAGCAAAAAAAAAAAAAAAAAGAAAGAATGGGGGAGGGGGAATCTATAATTTGTGTCATTTTGAGAACCAGGACCATGTAGTTATTCTTGGATGGGCCTTACAGATCACCTAGTCTGGTCAAGACCCAGAGAGAAAGGAGGACCCACGTGTGCCCAGGTGGATCTCAGCCTTGACTCATGACTCTGACTTAACGCATCGACCAGAAAGCTGCCAAGACAGGTGGAGAGCCAGGAACCAAATTTTGAAAAGAAAGGATCTTCAACAGAGGAATAGCTTCTCCAAATCCTCCTCCACCCCAGTAAGCATCCACTTGGCTTTTCCCAACCTCTCCTTGGTCTACCTGTTAGAATGACTAATATCCCGACTAATGCTCTGATATACTCTTCCTTTAGGCTTCATGGTTTTCCAACCACTCTCCACTTTTCATCTTCATCTTGTCTCACCTTTTGTGTTTCTTCCACGAAATTTTTCCGCTTGTTATTCCTAGGCTGGTCTGTCCACTCCTCTTGTCTCTGTGCGTTCTGTGCGTGCTAAGTCACTCAGTCGTGTCCGACTCTGTGTGATCCTATGGACTGTAGCCCGCCAGGCTCCTCTGTCCATGGGACCCTCCAGGCAAGGATACTGGAGTGGGTTGCCATGCCCTCCAGAGGATCTTCCCCACCTAGGGATCAAACTCATGTCTTTTACTTCTCATGCATTGGCAGATGGATTCTTCACCACTAGCACCCTACTCAGCCCCAAATATGGCACCTTTCACATATTACACTTCAAAAATATCCCTAGAAAATGGTCTCTCCCTAGGATCAGGGGAAATCTTTTACTTCCCTTTGTATTCCTACAATCCCTGGCATATAGGAGGCACTCAATAATACTTGTTGAATGAATGAATGATTGAATATATGAATAGATAGATAGATGATAGACACATAAGCAAAGGAACTGTTCTCACATTCCTGCCATGATTCATAGTATAGGAGTAACTGCCTTTTCACAGCCATCTACTCTAGAACTTTCTTCTTCTGAAAAGAATATCATAAGCCTAACACAAGACCTAAGACTGTATATCTACTTTTTACCAACATGTTCTTCACCATTAGAACAATTTGGTGGCCCTCTGGCTGCAATAAGGAGATATGTTCTTTGCATAGCAGATGGATAGAAATAGATTCAAAGGAATAGATTTAAACTAAAGATGGACGGGCCCCAGATGGATTTGGTTGGGGTGTGGAAGAACATCTTGAACTATTTTTCAAACATTTCAGTTTCGGCAAAAACCAAAACATGTTTTGCCAATCACTTTCCCTTAATTTTAAGACCCATGGATTTCAAAGGAAATTTAATCTGAATGTTTCTACTTCATTTATCCCATCTCTTCAAAATGTTCTCCTGAAAAAGTGAACTGATGTCCTAGAAGTTTAAAAGACCCTTTAATAGTTTGCTGGTTTCTTTTAACAGACGAGCCACTTAACAATTTAGGATGGAATCAAAAACTCCTAAATCTTGAAATAAAAGAAAAAGACATAGTGCAGGTCAGTTGAAATTTGGATCAAGGAAGTGGGCAGTGTGTTTCCCATGCTAAAACAAAGAAGAAATGGCTAAAGTTAAAAACTAATGGAAATAGAATTGTTTAAAAAGTGGATAAATTCTATATGATCAATGGACAAAAACATAGCTAGAGATAATTACAGATATGGATTCATCTGTGATGGACTGAGTCATCTGTTCACTTTGGTTTATTTGTGACAGAGTTCGAGTGTGTTGTCAGTAATTCCTTAATCATAAGTGCACGTGACTGTGGCAGAAATTTCGTGATGAAGCTTGAAAAGGAAGGAAATAGCAGAATTGTGGGTGTCAGCTCCCTCTAAGCTCTTCCTAAAGTGTCAGTTACCCTCCTGTACATTATCCCATAACCCAGTCATTAGTGAGACTTGGGTGGGATTTGTCAACTCTTTGCTTCCTAGTGCATTTACACAGGCTCAGATGGTCCCTGAAAACCTTACCTGACATCCTTTTGTTCCACCAGATCCTTCCACTGTGTCAGTTACAAGCCAGAAATAGCCTGGGCCCCTGGGGCATGTATCTAATTCATGGGAGTCACTAGGGGACATTTAGTTCACAGCAGAAATCCAGTCAACACCCTTGTTCCCCATAGTTAATATACTGTTTGACACCACTGTGGCCAACAGAAGAATTAGTCCATCTCTCCCAGACCACCCACACCACTAATAGCTAATAACTAACACATGGGGAGACCATAGCTAATGATATCCTTGGGTTCAGTGGTTCATTGTGTTTTTATTTCTTTTTCCCTTTCTTATTAGCATGTACTCATTCAATTAACCATTGTTGAGCACCCATTGAAGGCCAGGTGCTGTGCTGGACATTTCAAAGGAGACAGAAAAATGAGGGAACTATAGCCATGGCCATCAAGAAGCACACAGGCTCATAGGATTAACTGTCATATTGGTGCATTCATTCATGCACTGCTGCGGCTTTTTGTTCACGCACTGCTGTGGTCAATGCAATTCATATTAAGGAAGGGTACGTTTTAAAATAGGCACTTGAACATTTGGAGAGAAACCCAAATGGGGAGGCCATCGTGTCTCCCAAAGGAATGAATTATTGTCAATTGTCCTCCCAGAATCAATCAACACTGACATATTAGTGCCCATAGGAGGCCTCAGCAACAGATACGAGGCATAGATTTCACTTGGGGGTGAAATGAAAAACTTGAGACTACTCTTGAATACCTTGTGAAATACCATGAGGGTTGGCAATCTGAAAAAGACCAATAAAGAAAAGCATGAATCATAAACTCCTAAAGAAGTTGACTGAGGATACCGCCAAATGAGAACTGATAATAGAACCTTCCCCATCAATCAGTGCATCTGTCTTTAGACCAGAAGTCTTTGACTTCTAAGAGTTTGCCAATCCCAGTCCCGCCACTTTAACTTGCCTCCCAAACAAAGATTCTAAGAACCACACGTTTTTAATTATACAAAGTAAAGGTTGATGAATGATTCATACAACTAATCTAAACTTGGGCCAGGTTAAAATAATACTGTGTAATAACTTATATTTATATAGCTCATAAGAGCACTTTTCTCCAGAGCTCAAAGTGGTTTTCAGATACTATCTCGTCTCTTCTCATAACATCCTTGTGAAGTGGACACAGTAAGGGTACCCTCACTTTCCTTCCACGGACAGGGCAATAAAGGGCCAGAAAATGTTAGATCCAAGTCCAAGATCACACAGGATGGTAGACTGTATATGCACTTAGAAGAGATGTCGTCTCAAAAGTTTGGAAATGAAGGGACAGTGGCATTGATAAAGCGGGCTGCCTTCATGATGACAAATGACCACATTAATGGTGGAAGTTGGGATACTGACAGCTCTAGGCCATAGTATTTCTTTTGGTGGCTTTGAGGGGCATTGGAGGTACTCAGGGGTTTCAGGAACTAAAGATGTAAATTCTGAGTTAGAATGATGCCCCATCAGCTCCAAGATTCATCCTCTTGAAGAAGTCGTGAATCAGCATGGCTGTTGTGGGCAACATCAGCGTCCTACCAAGCTCCCTAGGACCTTTACCCTCGAATGTGCCAATGTCTGTACTTCTGCTTAAGGGCCCACTCACAGATCCTAGAAGAGAGGGGTCTTGGGGCCACTTCAGGCAGGCTAGAAGAGCCTGCATATTAGGCTCCCCCTGAATGGAGTAGGGTGTGGATGTCTGAGCTCCTTATCCTTTGAGTGAAATAACTGAGGCAGGACCCTAATGCTTCCCAGAGTCTCTCCTTGGGATTAAGCTTTGGACACTCACAGTGGTCACTGGGTGGGTAATATCCACTTGAGAGTTGCCATCCTATCCCTGTCTCATCTCTCAGCAGACAAGTTGCCCAAAATACTCACATCAGGGTCTGCTTCTAGGGAACTCAAGCCATGACAATGATCTTCCCTCTCACCATGCTGGACATCCTGGTGACTCACTGTGGAGCATCCATGGACCACACCTCTGTGACGAACCACATCCGTCTTTCTCTGAGGGTGTCAGCTCCCCAAGTTCCCTGCACACCTTGGGAAGAAGAGCACACTGCTAAGTCTATGGCAGGACTTGAGCAAAGAGGAGTAAAAGTAGAAGTGTGCTCCAAAAAATCTGAAATTCATCTCAGATTCTTTTCTTTGATGTCTGGTCAGACTGTATCAGAAAGTTAGGAATGAGTGGACTTTTGAAAGCCATATTCTCATTCTTTACTGTAATTTAAATGAGTTTCTTATTCCACCTATTGTATGGCCAGTGGCACATGTGAGATGTATAATACTGCTTGAATTTATTTTCTTGGTTATGTCAACCGTATGTGCTACATTTGCATCCATCTATAAGTGTGATGCATATACTTGCCCCCTAGTGGCTTAGTTGGTATTTGCAGAATGTAAATTTCATTCATTCATTCATTTATTTAGTAAATCAGTCACTCCATACGTCAGTCTGATAGCTTCCCTGAGAGCTCAGTTGGTAAAGAATCTGCCTGCAATGCAGGAGACCTCGGTTCGATTCCTGGGTTGGGAAGATCCCCTGCAGAAGGGATAGGCTATCCACTCCAGTATTCTTGGGCTTCCCTTGTGGCTCAGCTGGTAAAGAATCCACCTGCAATGTGCTAGACTTGGGTTCGATCTCTGGGTTGGGAAGCTCCCCTGAAGGGAAAGGCTACCCACTCCAGTATTCTAGCCTGGAGAATTCCATGGACTGTATACTGCATAAGGTTGCAAAGAGGTGGACACAACTCAGCGACTTTCACACTCACACTCAGTCAGTCCAATAACAAGTCAGGCTATACTGGACATAGTGCTAGTACGGTCATTGTACTAGACATGGCACTAGGGACTGGCGAAATAAATGTTCCCCAGCTTCATAGAGCTTATAGTTTTATGAAATAAATAGGTATAAAAGCAAATTAACACTAATAATGAAATAATTGAAAATTGTGAGAATTTTTCAGTTCTCATGAGGGAAATTAATGCTATGTAAAAAAGCAGAAAGCAGGGCTTGTTTAATTTGAGGACAAAGTCAGATAAAGCCCCACTAAGAAGTGACATATCAGCTGAAATCTCAAGGATAAGCAGTCAGGCAAAAGGCGGGGAAAGGCAATCTTAGCAGAAGGAACAGCATATGCAAAGGTCCTGAGAATGGAAAGAGCTTGAAACGCATCTTCAGGGGAAGGATAGCCTTGTGATTTAGAACATGCAATACAGATTCTGGCAGACCGGGCCCCCAAAGTCCTTCTTCTGTTGTTAGCTCTGAGACCTTAGACAAGAGACTTAACTTCTCTGTGCCTCATTTGTAAACTGGGGATTGCAATAAGAGTAAGGATCTGGGTAACAGTAATATATTGAAATAACAGTAAGATGCCCAGAACTTCACAAGGACTCAAAAATATTTTGGTTATTCATTAGAGCAAGGAGACTGCATTGGCTGGCATAGAACTGGTCAAGTCTTAGGAGGCCAATTCCAACACACACACACTTTTCTTCATCTCTCAATCTTCTTCTCTCAATGGAGAATTGAACAAGAACAAGACAGGTTCTTTAGGACCTCCCTGTTCAGAGTGAGGTCTGAGGATCAACAGCATCGCCATCACCTGAGAGCTTGTTAGAAACACAGAACTTCAGGTCTCACCCTAGACCTCCTGAATCAGAGTCTGCATTTAACAAGACTCCCAGTGACTTTTGCGCACATTCAAGTTTGAGAAGAGCTACTCTAGAGGCTTTGACTGCCATGGTTGCTCAAGGTCAAAATATCAATATTTCACGGCATTATAGAAACTGCTACCAGGTGACATCTCCTTCTTATTGTGATCTCGACACTGTCCCTTTGAGCAAATACTTGGAGGCTAAGTGCCAAAGGAGAAAAGATTCTCCTCCCTTTTATACAGGGATTGGAAGGCTGGAGACATGCTATCAGTTGGAAGATTTGGGCCCAGAATTCTAGAGTGGGCCAGGGAAAGATGGTGATGTAGGGAGAGAAAAGGGGAATGGAATAGAGCTTTTCTTTCTTTCTTTTTTTTTTTTTTACAACCCCCAACTTTTATTCCACCTCTCTCTAAAAATGTTTTTATAAAAAGTGACTCATTAAAACCTAATAACAATGAAATAGGTCACAGGGATGTAATGCACAGCACTGGGAATATAGCCAATATCATATAATAACTTTCTGTGGTTTGTGAGCTGTGCTGTACACCTGAAACAAATAGAATCTTGTAAGTCAATAATAAATAAACAAAAAATTTTAAAGTGACCCAAGTGTCTTCCATCTCTCATCTTTGGTCACCACCAAAATGAAAATTTTCCCTACTCTCAACCATCCAAAACTTATGATTGGCATCACTGTGTTGAAATGTAATCATATATTTGACTGTGTCAGTATGAAAAATTAAAATATTGATAAAAACTGGTGAGCATGTGCACAAGCAAGATGGCTATATGGAATAAGACTTAAAAGTATAACTTTATTTTTAAAAAAAAAAACATTAGATTTTTTTGTCAGTGTTTTATAAATAACCCATGATTTGAGGATGCTTCTGATATTATTTACAACACAAAGAACAAAGCACAAAGGCTTATAAGCTGCTTGTATTATCTGAACATCAAGCAAGAGTTTTTAGCACCATTTCCTTCCTAAACATACAATTTAGATTTTGTCACATTTGTAATTACTTTGAACATTTCATGCACACAACACAAAAGATTCTGATGCAATGTTTCCTTTGATAGCCTATTATGTCCAACGTGAATTCTAAACCCAATCATGTTACCAAATAATACTGCACATTAGAGGTTTTCGTAGTTTATGTGCAAAATAAATAAATAAGCCCACAATAATCTCAAATGAAAACAAATCAAGGATGCATTCCTCATAAATTTACATTATGTTTGATCACTTCTGTGATAAGATTTAGGTACTCTAACTAGAGGGGATTGTCTGAAAAATAATTTATCAGTTGGACAGGCCAGTTACTTCTTCAATTTTTTTTAAGAAAATATATTTATTTATTTGATTTTGACAGCACTGGGTCTTTGCTGCTGAGAAAGCCCATGCTCAGCAGCAAAGACCCAGTGCCGTCAAAATCAAATAAATAAATATTTTTAAAAAAAAATTAAAGAAGAAACTGGTTGTGGCGCATAGGCTTATTTGCCCACAGCACGTGGTCTCTTCCAGGACCAGGGATAGAACCTGTGTCCCCTGCATTGGCAGGTGGACGTTTAACCACGAGACTACCAGGGAAGTCCCCTTCTTCAATTGTTTAGGCACACATTTAAATCACATCTATGTCATGATGAATCTCTATCTGTGATTAAAGGACACTCATAGGCGGTGACTTAAGGGCTTCTATGAGGGGCTCTTGAGAAAGGATCCCTTCATTTCACTAGGAGATAAATTCACATCTCGTTTCAGCAGAAGATAACAGGGGTTTTCAAGCTGTTTAAATACTGAGCACACTCTTTGCCCCTGACTTCAGGCTGGAGTCTTTTGAGGGTGGTGCAAAGAATGTGTGCGTGGGGATGGGGTCTGAAGTTTGAGAATTCATTCCTTCATTCAAACATGCATCACCATTCTGTTTAGGAGATTTATGGAAAAGGTAGGAGCTCTATTAAAACTTAAAATATAATCTATACAATATTTTTTTAATTTATTTACTTTAATTGGAGGCTAATTACTTTACAATATTGTGTTGGTTTTGCCATACATCAACATGAATCCGCCACGGGTGTACACGTGTTCTCAATTCTGAATCCCCCCTCCCACTGCCCTCCCCATACCATCCAGAAACCTTTAAGAAATTATACATAGAGACAGATATTAAGAAATTTCCTCCAAAGTCACACCACCCCATTCATACAACTACCTTTTTAATTGTTCATTCCTAAAATATAGTAGCTGTTTGGCTGGGTTTGCAGTTTTTGGGGTGTGCCCATAATTCTTCAAGGAGCAGGAGCGCATTCACCTTTGTTCCTTCACATCTGGTTCTAAATGAATGCTCAGTGGATGTTTGTTGAATGAATGAATAAGTGAAAGGAAGAATGGATGGGTGGGAGGAAAGAAGAATGGATGCCTAAATACTACACTATCTCTCAGATTAGATTTGAATTATGGAAGAGAAAAGCGAAGGGGAAATAAAGTAAGATATTATTTTAGAATTATTTTTTGGTGATTTTCTTTTTTTTTTTTTGCAAGGTGCCCAACTTGAGACCAAGCAAGGAAGACAGGCAGCTAGCTGATACTCAAAAGTCCTGAACTCCCAAATGGCTTTCAGGAAAGGGTTTTCAAAGGCAACCTTAGGGGTGAGGTTGTAGAGTGTGAAATCAGCCTGTGAACATCCTTCTGATTGACTGATGGTGAAGTAACAGGGTAATGTTTCAGAAATCTCAATTATCAACCTGGTTCCAACTGGTCTGGAGACTACACATTGGCGGTCAGCATGCAGTTAACTTCTTCCACCTGTAGATTGAATTTTTTATTTCATGTAATAGAAACAGTTCAAATTAGCCAGGGAAGGGTGGTAATTATGGACCACGGAAGTGAAGTCATGTAACTGTAGGTACATGACTGGATCGAGGTGTTAGGATGACATATTTGGGGGCTTGTTTTTTGGGGGGAGGGGGTTGCTATTTTTCTTTCTTACCTCTGTTTCTCTCCGTCTTGGCTTCACTCTCAGGCAACTTCAGGTTTATGTAATCTTTGCAGCACTTGCTTTCAAAAGGAAAAAAAATACCATCTTGCTCTTTGTTCCTCTCTTATCCACTCCTCATTTCCATGCTGGGCATACACACAGGTACACCATGATCCACTAGAGGTGTGTCATAATGTTTGGAGAAGATGAAAACCTAAACTCATGTGCAATAACCTGCAAAAGAATTTTGAAATGTATTTTTATAATCAGAATATAAGATTCTCTTGTTTAATTAAAAGAGAAAATTTTTTATCTCAAGAACCTTTAACTTCACACTGTTATCCCAATTTTGGGTAAATAAAAATCAATAATTTCACACTGTTATCCCCATTTTAGAGAAATAATGTTTTAATGGCAACTGAAGCACAGAAATCCTAAGTAACTTACTTGCCTGAGGTCACATAGCTGTTACCTAGTAGAGTTAAGATGCTATCTGGTAGCTTTGAGACCAGCCTGGTTGAGCTGAGATGCAAACTGGGGAGGTCTGTCTGTCAGCAAAGCCAAAGTTTCTAGTATTTCTGCTTGGCTGCTAAGCTTACTTCCTTCTCTGTAGTAATGGAAATAATAATAGCACCTACTTCTAGGGTTGTTAAGAGGATTTTATGTATTAATATGTAGAAAGTGCCTACATTATTTCCTAGCACACAGTAAAAGAAAGAAAGAAAAAAGTCGCTCAGTCATTTCCAAATCTTTGTGACCACAGGGACTATACAGTCCATGGAATTCTCCAGGCCAGATTACTGGAGTGGGTAGCCTTTCTTCTCCAGGGGATCTTTCCAACCCAGGGATCGAACTCATGTCTCCTGCATTGCAGGAGGACTCTTTACCAGCTGAGAAGGAAGGGAAGCCCACAGCAAACATTCAGTAAAGGCCACGAGTTCTTATTCCTAAAAGTATTTATGAGCTGAAGGTGGGGGAAGGGTGGAGGAGAAGGCAGGAAACTGAGACTTAACTAATCAAGGGTTCCATGTAGTAGGGTTAAGGCTTACTGATATTGGACCATGTAGAGCTGACAAATGTCAAACTTTCCTCTCTATGGTTTAATTATGCACAAGTTTAAGGCAGCTCTGGTGTTTATGATTTTTACCCAGGGACTGAACCTCTGAGAGCAGACGCCCATAATTGGGGATTGCCTTTGCCAGCCAATCACGATGGTGATTTCCCCTACAGCTGAGTATAATTTTAATTCTGTTATGGAAATTGTATTTCATACAACAGAATTCCAAATGTTCTACTTGGTAGTTTAATAACTACAGAAAACAGACATGTAGGCTTCTTCAAGAAAACTTCAGATGCCTAAAGAATGTAGACTATTTGAACTTTGGACAAGTAGCAGGATCGCACACAGATTCCTCCTGGAAGCAGTGCACCGTACTCTCTTTCCTGGCCCTGAGAAACATGCTTGGGGGATTAACACCTGTCGCTGCTGTCTAGTGAGAAACTTGCTTGATAGCTAGCAGTTAACTATCCACACAATGAAAGAAAGTGTTAGTCACTCAGTCGTGTCCAACTCTTCACAACCCCATAGACTATAGCCCGCCAGGCTCCTCTATCCATGGAATTCTCCAGGCAGGAATACTGCAATGGGTTGCCATACCCTTCTCCAGGGGGTTTTCCTGAGCCAGGGATCAAACCTGGGTCTCCTGCATTGCAGGCAGGTTCTTTACTGTCTGAGCCACCAGGGAAGCCCCATGCAATGCACACCCACAATTAAAGCAAACCTTCACCAGAGCTTCCAGTTTTCCTTCCACCAGAGAATGTATTTCTAACGTCACCAAGTATCCTACTGGAAATGATAAATTAATTCCTGAGATAGAGACATAGGGGTCCCTGGCAATGCCAGGATTACGAAAAACTTTGGGGGCATCCTTCTAAAGAGGGACACAAGCTGTTAACTGACATTGACATGTATTAGCAAAAAGGCCAAAGCAGGTGTCTTGCTTTGCCGATTCAGCACAAAGGAGAGGATATAAGCATTATGATAACAGGGCCATTCATGTTGCTATGGGCTATAGTTGTGTGTTCACACTTCCATAATAAACCTATTTTCAGGGGCTTATAATTCAACCGTAAAAATCGGCTCCATGCTCAAACTTGGCAGAACAAAATCTTAGACTCTGAGCAAAAATCCCTCCCTGACTTAAAATATTTTTTAAAGATGTGTTTTGGATGGAGTTTAAATTTACAACGTGCCAAAAATATTAGGGATTTGAACAGCTATTTTTCTTTAGTTGATATCTAGAGACAAATAATCCATTCCTATGTAAAGGATGCTCCAGTTTTTTTTTTTTTTTTTATCAGTTTTGCCTGAAAGGTTGTCAAGTTGGAAAGAAGTTAAACACCAATCTGAAATGAATTAGAGAGCATTAGACAATAATTAAACTGAAATTAGGGCATCATTTATTCATCAAGTCACCACTAGGAAAAGAATGCAATCCTCGTAGATACCTTTAAAATATTTAGATATCTTAAACACCTTTGCAAGTCAGGGAGAACGATGGGATTGTTTCTGCTCAGAGGGGTTTGCTGACGACAGTGACTGAATTTTAAATGCAGCTGAACCCTGGGGAGGGAGGTTGGGGGATGGAAGGTGAAGCTAAGCCGCACTCCAAAAGCTGCCTTCCACTTGTGTGGACAAACAGAAGTGACAGCTGATTGCTGGGAAACTCTCCCATTTCCATAGGCTAGCTTTGCTCCCAGAGTCCCCTGGATCATGTGGGACAAATTCAGCAGGTTGGTGAAATATCCCTGTACCTTTTTCCTAGGAAGTTACTGCCACAGGCAAATGGGGCTTGCCCCACTGCAGCCCTCTGAGAAAGCACACAGAATATGCTTCAGAACTGTCTCTCCGAAGAAGGGAAGCCTGAACCATTCAGCCATTCAAAGAATTTACTTCCCCACATTGATGCTGGGACAGATTGAAGGCAAAAGGAGAAGGGGGTGGCAGAGGATGAGACAGTTAGATAGCATCACCGACTCAACAGACATGAATTTGAGCAAACTCTTGGAGACAGTGAAGAATAGGGGAACCTGGTGTGCTGCAGTTCATGAGGTTGCAAAGAGTTGGACATGACTTAGGGACTGAACAATAACAACCCTTCTAGACTTCAGGGGCTTTAGAGAAGGCCTAATGACAGAAAGTGAAAGTGGAGAGTGAACAAGCTGGCTTAAAGCTCAACATTCAGAAAATGAAGGTCATGGCATCTGGTCCCATCACTACATGGGAAATAGATGGGGAAACAGTGGAAACAGTGTCTGACTTTATTTTTCTGGGCTCCAAAATCACTGCAGATGGTGACTGCAGCCATGAAATTAAAAGACGCTTACTTCTTGGAAGGAAAGTTATGACCACCCTAGATAGCATATTCAAAAGCAGAGACATTACTTTGCCAACAAAGGTCCATCTAGTCAAGGCTATAGTTTTTCTAGTAGTCATGTATGGATGTGAGAGCTGGACTGTGAATAAGGCTGAGCATCGAAGAATTGATGCTTTTGAACTGTGGTGTTGGAGAAGACTCTTGAGAGTCCCTTGGACTGCAAGGAGATCCAACCAGTCCATTCTGAAGGAGATAAGCCCTAGGATTTCTTTGGAAGGAATGATGCTAAAGCTGAAACTCCAGTACTTTGGCCACCTCATGCGAAGAGTTGACTCATTGAAGACTCTGATGCTGGGAGGGATTGAGGGCAGGAGGAGAGGGGGACGACAGAGGATGAGATGGCTGGATGGCATCACTGACTCCATGGATGTGATGAGTCTCAGTGACCTCCAGGAGTTGGTGATGGACAGGGAAGCCTGGCGTGCTGTGATTCATGGGGTCGCAAAGAGTCAGACACGACTGATCTGATCTGATCTGAATGACAGAAAGGAGAGGTGCAACAGCCTTTGGGATTGTATAGGAACTGTCCACTACAGCTGTAGCTGAAGTCAGAGGTGGTCCGAGGGGCTCTGGCGAAGAGGGTGACTGACTCGTCCTGGGCTGCCAGGACTTACCTAATTTTAGCATTGAAAGTGTCAAATCCTAAAATCCCTCAATTGCAAGAAAACTGGGAAACTTGGCACCCTAGTGATAGAGAAACCAACAGCAATCTGCTAAAAGGGGAGTAGAGACCCAGGGCCATGCTCTGGGACCATGAACACTTCTGCAACTATTTTCTAACAAGGATGTGTCCACTTAGCTGCTGAGGTGTTTGTGAGCTGGGGACAGCACTAAATTGCTAGGATAAAAGGTGATTCCACTGGAGGTAGGGAGAGGGCGGTTTTCTCATTCTCTCCTCTCTCCCCTACAACAGTCAACCTCTAATAGAAATGAATGTCTGGTAGATACTAAATAGCAGCAAAGCAAATTTCATCTTGTCTACATGTCTCCATTGATCCTGCTTCTATCTCTCCATGGGGCTCAAAGGCTCCTCTCGTGGTGCCTCCTTGACCCCCACCCAAAGGCCTCAAGCTGTCACCACGGCTCACACTGATCCTCACCCTGACTCAGGTCTGCACCCTCCTCTTTCAGCCCTGCCTCTTCCTCCTTGCAGCCTTCCTGACTTGATCCCTCTGGAGAACAGTGCAGATCAATGAAGGACAAGGGCACAGGGACGACTTGGAAGCCCAGGAGGCCTCCCAACCTACCCTGTAGCCAGTCTTTTCTGGGGCGTTCTAGAAACTGTGGGCCCTTCCTCCCCCCACTGAGTCCCAAAGAGTGAGAGCTGGAGGAGGCCCTGGAGTACTTCCCAAGCCCCTTCTCTGTTCAAAAGGAGAAACCGAGGCTTCGGAGAAAAATGGCTTGCCCTCAGCTTGCAACCACCCTACCTAACCACTGTGACCTGTTTCTTTCCCCACTTTGATGCCGAATCCCAGAGAAACTCGGAATTGATGAGGACTTGAGTCATCCGGGACCCGCTGCTCCAAGGGTGCTTCCCAGACCAGCAGGTGGGGCCTCACTGGAGAACGGTTAGAAAAGCCAGACTCTCCCTGAGACTCACCCCACTAAGAATCTGCATTTCAACAGCAAGCCCAGGTGGCCTGTGTGCAGGGAAGTTTTCAGAAACACTTGTCTGCTGGGGCTTTTGAGCTCTGACCCAGCCCCTGGGTGATTCCATCATCTAGGAAACTTAAGAGAATATAGATGCCTGAGTTTCATACAGGGTAGATGCAGCCAGTAGGTGGGAATGGCTTTAAAGCTCCCCCAGTGATTCTGTGTGCAGCAAAGTTAGAGAACTACCGGTTTGGCCCAATATGGCCACCAAGACCCTTTGAGCCGCTGCTTGAGTCATGCCAGTGGCAACCTCACCATCCTGTGGACTGCCTCATCCATCTTTGGATACTTCAACACTCTCCCTCAAATAGGAGAAAGGGCCTCCCGAGTGGCGCGGTGGTAAAGAATCCGCCTGCCAGTGCAGAAGCAGCAGCAGATGTGGGTTCGATCCCTGGGTCAGAAAGATCCCCTGGAAGAGGAAATGGCAACCCGCTCCTGTAGTCTTGCCTGGAGAATTCAACAGACAGAGGAGTCTGGTGGGCTATAGTCCATGGGGTCGCAAACAGTTACTAAGCACGCACGTCTCAAACAGGAGAAAGGTCTTCCTTGGAGGTGATGTAACAGCCCAGGGTCCCCTGCCTAACCTCTTGGTCACTTGCACTGGTCCATGTCACCAGAGATCTAGTTGCTCACAGAGGGATGCACAGCAGCATGTGGGTGGATGCACAGGCAGCATGTGGGTGCATGCACCTAGTTTATTTCACACTCATGCCATGTGTCCCAAAATGTATCATATTGTATAAGGTTGACATATTCTTTCTGGTTGGGGTTACTATTGCTTTCTGGAAAGCAGTCTTTTCTAACTCCTAGATATCTGGAATGACCCTGTCTAGAAATAACAGTGGGGGAGGTGTTTTATGTATGGTCTTAAATTTAGGGCTGTTGATGGTTTCTTTGCTTTCAAAGATTCTACTTAAAGTAGATAGATTTCCTAAGAGAATCTTTAAATATTTTTGTGCAGAACCTTAAATCTTCTCATTACGTTACTTTGCTTTCCTGGCATCATTAATCATTAATATGATTATAGTTTTATGACTTATCTTGAAACTAACTCAAAGAAAAGCTTATATGCAGGAAAATACCTTCAGTGAATTTTCATTTGGAAGTGAAAGGGGTACAAATAGCTCGTTCCCCTTCTCTCCCTCCCTGGTTCTTTCTTTGTTTTTTCCTTCGAGCAGTGGTTTGCTGGCTGTCTTTTTGTCCTGTTACTTCAACGCTGAGCTGTGTGCCCTGTCAGTGGTGTGAGCTTAGAAAGAGAAGGCCGTCCCTTCTGCTGAGCTGAGAAAGTCCCCTCAGATGATTAACAGATGAGCACCAGAAAGTGTAGCATTTCAAAGCTGCCACGATGTCGTGGAATATTTTACATTGCGGCGGATTCATCTGTCGAGCAGCCATTGTTCGCCTGGATGTGTGCCCCTTTGGGACATGTGCTTTTGGTTTGGTCTTTATTGGTTTCGTTCTTTATTTCCACTCTTTCTTTTACACAGGCACATAGGAAATCATGACTGAAATCATCTTCATAAAGCGGTGTGTGGTGAGAATTGAAACAACTTTTCCCTTTCTTCTGAGGAAGAAAACGGTTTGGGGCGATTGATCGTCTCACTGCTGGCGTTGCTTTTGATAAACGTGCAGGGGAAGGTTGGGAAAAGAGTTCTGATTAAAGACCATCTTTCCTGACGCTCCGTGAGGCTCCAGAAGGTTCCAGGAAGTTTAAACCGTGGTAATATCCACACGGCTGCCAGAAGGACCAAGTTGATAGATTTTTATGCAGTCATACATCCAAGGGAAACCTGCTCCTTTTCCTTCCTACATTCAGAAATGTTTTAGGCCATGTGGAAACTGGAGTCTTTAAACATGTTCATTTGTGCTGAGGTAGGCATTTGTTTTGATGGCTTCCACAGAAAAGTCCAGGCTCCTGAGGTATGTAGACATGACCTTACAAACAGCAACCAGAGGAAAACAGTGGGATTTCTCCTAGGAACAAATACATTACAGAGACCATAGTAAGAGAGGCCTCTGATTATTGTTATTGTTTCTTGCGTCCAACTCTTTTGCAACCCCATGGACTGTAGCCCTCCAGGTTTCTCTGTCCACGGGATTTCCCAAGCAAGAATACTGGAGAGGGTTGTCATTTCTTTCTCCAGGGGATCTTAATGATCCGGGGATCGAACCTGTGTCTTCTGCATTGCAGGTGAGTTCACTACTGCTGAGCCACCGGGGAAGCCCCCTGATTATAGGAAGAGGAATTAAATAAAAGGCAAGTCCTAAATATCAGTGTGTGTATGAGAAAAAGTCAAGGTTGGGAGAGGTTATGCTCAATAAGTATTGTCTCTTTTTTAAATTTCATAAGTAGGCTGATGACATTCTCTCAACTAAATCAACATCCTATATTGACTGACTCATTTGTCAGAAAGAAGTTTCTGTGCTGACCCTCAACCTCCATTCCACACACACCCTTACACACACACACACACACACACACACACACACACACACACTCACTCACACCATATATAAATTGTACATTGCTGCTCATCAGATTGCCTGAAAACTCCCCTTTTGGCATTTTTCATGACCACATCTACCTGCATGCTGGGTTGTGAACATGTGCTACAGATTCTAAAGGCAGAGAGGCTGGAGGGCACGGTGGCACAGGAAGAAGGAAAATGGGGGGTGAGGAATTTTACATGAAGCTCTGAAGGCCTCCCAGCTGGCGCGGTGGTGAAGAACCAGCCTGCCAATGCAGGAGACACAAGAGGCTGGGGTTCCATCCCTGGATTGGGAAGATCCCTTGGAGGAGGAAATAGCAGCCCGTTCCAGTATTCTTGCCTGGTAAATCCCATGGAGAGAAGAACCTGGTGTACTGCAGTCCATGGGGTCACAGAGTCGAACACAACTGAGAGACTAAGTCCAGCACACGTGATGGCTTTTATAAAATAAAATGCGGTGCTTAATTGCCTCTATGTATGCTGCTGGCTGGGGGCTTCCCTAATGGCTCCTGCCTGCAAAGCAGGAGACGCAGAAGACTCGGGTTCGATTCCTGGGCTGAGAATATCCCCTGGAGGAGGAAATGGCAGCCTACTCCAGTGTTCTTGCCTGGAGAATTCCATGGACGAAAGACCCTGGCGGGCTACAATCCATGGGGGCACAAAGAGTTGGACACAGCTGGTGACTGAGCACATGTTGCTGGATATTTAAACAGCTTCTTCGCCATCTTAGTCAAATAGGCAACGATTCTACCGAGTTATAACTCAAACAGAAAACTACACTAATCTTAAGTATATAGTGATGGTGTTTTACATAGGTGTACACTCGTGTGGTCACTACTCAGATAATGACTTAGAACATTTTCGACCCAAAAATGGTTCCTTCTTGGACTTCCCTGCTGGTCCAGTGATTAAGACTCTGCACTTCCCAATGCAAGGGACTCAGGTTCCATCCCTGGACAGGGAACTAAGATCCCACATGCCGTGTATACAAATAAATAAATGACTTTTTTTTAAGGATTCCTTCAGGCAGGCCTCTTCATAGTCAATATTTATTCCTACCCAGAAGCAAAACACTATTGTGACATCTATCACAACTCTCTACCACTGTAAATTGGTTTTGAAAGGACAAGACATTAAATATCTTACAGAGAGGTAACAAAACAAATTAATAATAATAAGAGTATCATTAGAAATCATTTGTTGATCCTTTACTATGTGTAGGCATTGTGCCAATTACTTTATTTCAACATCATAGTTGACCTTCATATCAACACTGTGAAGAAAATCTTTTCCCCATTTAATAGATGAGGAAGTTTCAGCTCAGAGAAATTATGTGATTTACCCAAGGTCACACAAATAGTAGGAGATCAAACCAAGATTTGAACATGGATTTATTTCTTTAAAGCTTTAGTCCAAAGCTACTGTGCTGTATCATCAAGAAGGATCAGACTTGCTGAAGTTCAAATGGATGTTAAATAATATTCTATAATGTTATTTTAAAATTCTAGGTTAGATATGAATATCTATATGAAATTATTGATATGTGGCTGTTTTAAATCGGTGAGATGGTAATTTCATATGATTTAACATCATTCCTTAACTAACAATATATTTTATCAAACTATATTACTAACCTCAAAGAACTAAAATGCTTAACTTGAATAATTGTTTTCATTCATTTATTTATTTTTTTAATAAATATATTTAACCCTCCTGTATATCACAAAATACCAACTTGGATGACTTAAACAACAGAAATGTATTTCCCATCTTTCTGGAGGCAGGAAAGTGCAACATCTATGTGCTTCTATTCCTGGTGAGAACTCTCTTCCAGGCTTATAGATGGCCACCCTCTCACCATGTTCCCAAAGGGTAAAGAGAGAGACAGAGTGTGAGCAAGCTCTTTGGTGTCTCTTCTTAAAGAAGATTAAAGCTATGAGATCAGGGTCCTGCCTCCATAAAGGCCCTATCTCCAAATATAGTCATATCTCAGAAATACTGTGTGTTCAATTCCAGACCACCATAGTAAAGCAAATGACTCCAATTAAATCATTCCCTAGTGCATATATAAGTTATGTTAACACTATACTGTAGTTAACAATATACTGTAGTTAACAAAGGCAATGCCAAGGAGTGCTCAAACTACCGAACAATTGCACTCATCTCACACGCTAGTAAAGTAATGCTCAAAATTCTCCAAGCCAGGCTTCAGCAATATGTGAACCGTGAACTTCCTGATGTTCAAGCTGGATTTAGAAAAGGCAGAGGAACCAGAGATCAAATTGCCAACATCCGCTGGATCATGGAAAAAGCAAGAGAGTTCCAGAAAAACATCTATTTCTGCTTTATTGACTATGCCAAAGCCTTTGACTGTGTGGATCACAATAAACTGTGGAAAATTCTGAAAGAGATGGGAATACCAGACCACCTGATCTGCCTCTTGAGAAATCTGTATGCAGGTCAGGAAGCAACAGTTAGAACTGGTCATGGAACAACAGACTGGTTCCAAATAGGAAAAGGAGTATGTCAAGGCTGCATATTGTCACCATGTTTATTTAACTTATATGCAGAGTACATCATGAGAAATGCTGGACTGGAAGAAACACAAGTTGGAATCAAGATTGCCGGGAGAAATATCAATTACCTCAGATATGCAGATGACACCACTCTTATGGCAGAAAGTGAAGAGGGGCTAAAAAGCCTCTTGATGAAAGTGAAAGTGGAGAGTGAAAAGGTTGGCTTAAAGCTCAACATTCAGAAAACGAAGATCATGGCATCTGGTCCCATCACTTCATGGGAAATAGATGGGGAAACAGTGGAAACAGTGTCAGACTTTGTTTTTCTGGGCTCCAAAATCACTACAGATTGTGACTGCAGTCATGAAATTAAAAGACGCTTGCTCCTTGGAAGGAAAGTTATGACCAACCTAGATAGCATATTCAAAAGCAGAGACATTACTTTACCAACAAAGGTTCGCCTAGTCAAGGCTATGGTCTTTCCTGTGGTCATGTATGGATGTGAGAGCTGGACTGTGAAGAAGGCTGAGCAACAAAGAATTGATGCTTTTGAACTGTGGTGTTGGAGAAGACTCTTGAGAGTCCCTTGGACTGCAAGAAGATCCAACCAGTCCATTCTGAAGGAGATCAATCCTGGAATTTCTTTAGAAGGAATGATGCTAAAGCTGAAACTCCAGTATTTTGGCCACCTCATGCGAAGAGTTGACTCATTGGAGAAGACTCCGATGCTGGGAGGGATTGAGGGCAGGAGGAGAAGGGGACGACAGAGGATGAGATGGCTGGATGGCATCACTGACTCGATGGATGCGAGTCTGGGTGACCTCCGGGAGCTGGTGATGGACAGGGAGGCCTGGCGTGCTGCAGTTCATGGGGTCGCAAAGAGTCGGACACGACTGAGCGACTGATCTGATCTGATCTGATACTGTAGTTGTTAAGTGCTCAATAGCATTGTATCTAAAAAAATGCAGAAGGACTTCCCTGGTGATCTGGTGGTTAAGAATCTGCCTGCAAATACAGGGGACATGGGTTCGATCCCTGAGCCAGGAAGGAAGACCCCATATGCTGAACTGTAACTAAGCCCGTGTGCTGCAACTGATGAAGCCCACACACCCTAGAGCTTGTGCTCACAACAGGAGAAGCGATTGCAATGAGAAGCCTGCCCATCACGATGAAGAGTCGCCTCCACTCACCGCAACTAGAGAGAAATGCGGGAGCAGCAACAAAGACCCAGCACACCCAAGAATAAATATAAAGTAAAATAATCTAATTTTTTTTAAATTTTGAAATATAGATACCTCAATTAAAAAATATTTTATTGCTAAAAACAAATGTTAACCATCATCTGATCCTTCAGATGCAAGAAGATCCAACCAGTTCATTCTGAAGGAGATCAGCCCTGGGATTTCTTTGGAAGGAATGATGCTAAAGCTGAAACTCCAGTATTTTGGCCACCTCATGCGAAGAGTTGACTCCCTGGAGAAGACTCTGATGCTGGGAGGGATTGGGGGCAGGAGGAGAAGGGGACGACAGAGGATGAGATGGCTGGATGGCATCACTGACTCGATGGATGTGAGTCTGAGTGACCTCCTGGAGTTGGTGATGGACAGGGAGGCCTGGCGTGCTGCAGTTCATGGGGTCGCAAAGAGTCGGACACAACTGAGCGACTGATCTGATCTGATCCTTCAGAACCGTGATCCTTCTGCAGTAGTAACATCAAAGATCATTGATCACAGATCACCAGAACAAATATAATCATGATGAAAAGGTCTGAAATATTCCGAGAATTATCAGAATGTGACACATAGACACAAAGTGAGTAAACGCTGTTGGAAAATGGCACCGATAGACACGCTCAAGTCAGGGTTGCCGCAAACTTCAATTTGTAAAAAAAAAGTGCAATACCTGCGACGTGTAGTAAACTGAGGCACAAAATGACGTATAGGGGGCGGGGCTGAGGGTTTGAAAATAAGAATTCGGAAGGGAGGTGAGAATATAGAAACTCTGTGAGCTCTTGAATAGTGGGAAAGACAAACCCATGCCCAGAATATGTTTCAGTCCTAACAAAGACAAGTTGTCACTTCCTCCGGGATGAAAGAGCTCCCATGTAATCAATTTATCACCAAAAGTCAAGTTCTCTTTGCTCGAGGACTGGTCTCGTTGGGGGTTCAGCACTGGTCTGCAGCTGGCAGCTCACACATTCAGCAGCATCTGCAGGAGATGCATCAGCCATGGTGAAAGGGAACTACCTTGACTGCTCTGTTCATGGACCTGTTGTGCAAGCACCAGGGTGGACAGGGCAGGGCCTGGCTGATACCACTTTCTGTGTGTTGTTTCAGGCCCCCTCTGCAAATGAATAGGGATGGTGGGCAATGATGTAGGTCACCTTGAACCCACTGCCTGGAATCTATCCACATCCATCTTCCTAGACCTCTTTGCCTCCGTCTAATCCTTTCAGCGGAGAAGGCAATGGCACCCCACTCCAGTACTCTTGCCCGGAAAATCCCATGGATGGAAGAGCCTGGTAGGCTGCAGATCTGTGTCCAACCAGCCAGACCTTTCACCACTTCCCAGGAGTCTATGTTTACCCTTATGTCAGATCATGTCTCCTGGCACACCAGGTTCATGAAAAAGTTTAGGATTTACTCCTTGAAGCTGGAAGGATTTCCCACCCACCCCCGCCCCAGTTTCCAGTGTCACCCATGAAAGAATGTAGTGTTGTGACATTTCTTTCTTGCCACAACACATTGAACTGACCATGTGTGAGCCCCAGACTGGGTTTTTCTCCTCCGTCGGTTGGCCATAAAGAACTTCTCATGCGGCCGTAAGGGAGAGCTAGGGGCGTGATAAAGGAGAGGAAAGGGAGCTGGGAGATTTGTATTTCATTTCCCATCAGTCTCCTAGAGAATATTAATTCACGGGCACATTGAGAAGGATGTCAACCTGGGAGCGCTTCAGTCAGGAGTCTGGATGGATGTGGGCCAGAGTCATAGCACCTGCCACACTGGTGAAAACCAGTTACTAAAGGGAAGTGAAAAAGTCCTATTCACCATATTAACCAGGAATAAATTTAATAATAAGGGAATAGAGCCTATATAAAGAAAGCTATAAAATCTTATTGAAGATCTTAAAATAAGGCCCAGAGAAATGGAGGAACGTATCATGTTCCTAGTAAAGAAAGCTTAATGCCGTAAAAGTATCAGTCCTCAAATTAACTTAGAAATAAAACACAATTCAGTTTGGCATCCCTGTGTGTTTTGTGTGTTGAGGTGCTGGTGATGCTGGGAGTGCATGAAGCTATTTTAAAGCTTATATGTAAGTAATAACTATCTGGGAGTGACTAAGAGAAGTTTGAAAGAGGAACAATATTTGGAGGGGTTACCCTACAACATTATGAAACTTCTTATGTTATACTATACCTATGTGTGTGCATGTATTATATGCTACACTACACTATAATCTAAGCAATATGCCACTGACACGGGAATACATTAATAAAGAACAAAACAGAGAATGAGAAATAACTCACAGTGTATATGAGAACGTAATACATGTAAAAGGTGGTGCTTTGATTCAATGTGAAGAGGGTAGTTTATAAACCAAATGATGCAGAAAGAACTGGTTGGCCATTGGGGTGGAGGTGAATGCTACATCTCAAACCTCACGTCATAAACAAAAATAAATTCCAGATGAAATACTCAAAAACTAAGAGTCTGGAGAAAGTTCAGCACTTTCCACCTGAGAAGCAGATGGCCTGGTTTATGTCCTTGGGGAGGAGTGACCTTGGAGACTCATTGCTCCAAGCCTAGACGCTCCACATCCCCTGGAAAACTGATGATTGGGAAGGTGACTGCGGTGGGTGTTATGTCCCAAAACGCTTTTCCAAAATGAGCCTGTCGCCACATTGAGACAAAGCATCCTTTTATCTTCACTTCCCCTGCAAGCTTTGAAAAGTTCTTTAATGTCTCCAGACCTCAATTTCCTCACTTGTAAAAGATTGTGCAGATTCGATGAGATAACAAGGGTAACATGCTAAAAAGAGTTCCTGGCACAGAATAAGTGCCCAATAAATGCTATGATTACTGTCATTATTACCATTATGGGTATATTCCTTATTTTCATCTGTCAAGGTATCATGTAAAACCAATTGGCCATTATGAGAAAACATCCTCCGCAAAGTTCTGGACATCACCCGCTTCTCCTCTGATCATTAACGCACAGGCACTGGGCTCGCAGAACTAGCTAAAGCAGCGGGTCACGGCCACGTCCATCTCCAGAAGCACCTGCCTCCTAGTTCTTATTATAGTTACTATTATTGTCTGCCAGCTCTGTGACTCTAACACCTGGCTGTTTATTTCGTTTTAAAGTTTTTTTTCAAAGCCTGTTATCTCACTCTTTGTGAAAATCCAACCTAACTAGGTCTATTTGTACCCTATCATTTGCTAATGTATTTTTTTTTCCTGTTACAGAATTTTTCTTCACTAACTCGGAGGAGAGGTAAGAAACCGTGCCTGACTTGACCCTATCAAGTTCGACTAATCCACGTATCACGTTGTTCTCTTTTAATTAGACTTCCCAACAGTTTTCCCAGTTCCAAGCTGAGGCTCCTCAGGGATCCGTGAGATCTGAAAAAGATTTTCCATAAAGTAATCTTCGAAGAGCAGAAATTCTGAAACACATCCGCTTTTGCCCTGTAACTGCGAAGTTTGCCCTAATGGGAGACCAACTGTAGCCCTGCTACATCCCAGACTTCCCCAGGCCATACCAGAGTGATCATTTCCAAGCCTGTTTGAGGTGGTGCCCAGGCTTATACTGAATTAGGAACTTGAGATGCTATCTCTGCACTTTTAAATGGATAATGGGCTTTCATCAGAGGAAGCTAATATTTATTAAACACCTACTGTGTGACTAGGCACTACAGTCCTCATATAAAGAACATTAGTTCAGTATTTGAACTGCCTCAATTCTTTAAAATTGTGCTTAGTTTAAGATTCACAAGAAGTTGTACAGTACAGAATATTCCTATGGACCTTTTGCCCAGCTTCCTCCAACCATCAAGTCTTCCATAACCATGACACATTGTCAAAACCAGGAAACTGACATTGATATCATATATTAACCCAGATGCCATCCTGGTCAAATTTCACCTGAACTGCCTTCATGCGAGTCTGGCTCCTCATTTGCAATTTGCAACTTTGGGAAGAAAATGAACATCTCCCTGCTTCAGCTCACTTAGCTGTAAAATGGAGACACTAATCATACCTATATCACAGGATTATTATGAGAATTAAGTAAGATTAGCTATTATTATTTGTGAATCCTTACAACAACCCTATGAGGTAGAGACTTCGGAGACTGTTTGCAAAACTGTCTACCATTACCTTCCTTCCTTGGAGACTTTGTGTTTCTTTCCATCAAGAGATGGATTCCATTCCCCACTCCTTGAATCTGGGTTTGGTGGTATGGGACTTGCTTTGGCCAGCTGAACGCAGCAAGGTGATAACATGCTTGTTTTGAGGCTATGTCTCAACAGGGCTAATGTTCTGTCTCTTTTTCTCTCTGAACACTGCTTCTACCATATGAACAAGCCTAGGCTAGCTAACTTCAAGAGGAAAAGACTTATGACCCAAATCACCCCTGTCACCCAGCAGCCAAATCCCCGAGGCAGAGCTGCCCTGCTGACCTGCAGCTGATTGTAGAGATTTGAGAGTCCATCGGAGACCAGAGCAACTCAACAGAGCCCAGCCTCAGCTTCCAGCTCAAAGTGAGCTAGAGGGAGGGTTATTGCTTACCACTGAAAGTCAGGGGTCGTCATGTGGCTATAGGTAACTGAAACAGATAGTATTGTGAAAACGTTAACAGTAACTACATTATTAGATCATGATGAGAATTAATAAAATAATGAACATAATACATTTAGTGTCCAACCCGTGTTGCTACTGCTGCTAAGTCGCTTCAGTTGTATCTGACTCTGTGCGACCCCATAGATGGCAGCCCACCAGGCTCTCCCGTCGCTGGGATTCTCCAGGCAAGAACACTGGAGTGGGTTGCCATTGCCTTCTCCAGTGCATGAAAGCGAAAAGTGAAAGTAAAGTCACTCAGTCGTGTCCGACTCTTCGCAATCCCATGGACTGCAGCCCACCAGGCTCCTCCGCCCATTGGATTTTCCAGGCGAGATTATTGGAGTGGGGTGCCATTGCCTTCTCCCATCCAGCCCATGAGACATCCTCAATAAATGGTCATTGCTGTAATTGTCGTCATTCACAGCATCCCATTCTACAAATGAGAAAACCAACATTTAGAAAAGCTTAGGAAGTTTGCTAGTAAGCATCTGAGCCTGATTTCAAACGCTGGTCTCATTCCAAAGCTGTGTGCTTTTCCCTGTGGGAAAATGTCTCTTTCTGCTTCCTCTGTCCTCACCCTATTGGGATGATGCAAAACTAATCCACCATAATTCAAATAGTGATAGATTGTAATGTGGTCCTCACTCTTCCCGCTTCCCTGTGAGTCTGTAACAAACTTTAACAGGTGATAGTATGATCTTTCGGAGAAGGCAATGGCACCCCACTCCAGTACTCTTGCCTGGAAAATCCCATGGATGGAGGAGCCTGGTGGGCTGCAGTCCATGGAGTCACTAAGAGTGCAGTCCATGGAGTCACTAAGTTAGACACGACTGAGCGACTTCACTTTCACTTTTCACTTTCATAAATTGGAGAAGGAAATGGCAACCCACTCCAGTGTTCTTGCCTGGAGAATCCCAGGGACGGGAGAGCCTGGTGGGCTGCCGTCTATGGGGTCGCACAGAGTCGGACACGACTGAAGTGACTTATCATAGCATAGCATAGTATGATCTTTAATATAGACACACAAAGAAAGATATTTGATATTTAAATTATTCATTTAAAAGGAAAACACTCAAATTAGAATTTTGAAGAACTGGTTCACATTTCAATGTAGGAACAAATGTCCCACAAAATCTCCACTACTGTTATCTTTAGGATATTCTGGAATCCTGGGCAGAAGTCAATTGAATGTTGAGAAAAAATTAGAGGAAATAGAATCTTAAAGTTCTCAGTCGTTGTTGGTCTCACAGCATTATGATCCATTTTTGTTGTTCGGGTGAGGGTTGTGGAGCCCGTGGGCATGTGCTGACATCACGTTAACGTAGACGAGAGAACAGACTTGCAGCAAAGGCTGTGGGAGAGCAAAGATGTGACGATGCTGCCCTGCAGTGTCCCTCTACCGAGAAGCCAGGCACTGTATGAGTGAGATGTTTGGGGAAAGGACGTGGACGACTTGAATGTGGTAAGCTTTCATTTTACATTTTGATGAAAAGTTGATAATTTTTAGACTGTCCTAGATCAAACCATAGCTAAATGTAAAATGCACAGAGTTGGGTTCATCTTGATTTTCTAATCACGTAGCCATATTTATGGCCACTCTATCACCCCTACTCTCAGAGGAGTGATAAGTGTGCCCCTTCATATACCACTTAAGTTTGTGTCCCAGTGAAGGAACCAGAAGGCAAAAACCCACCTGATATACAAGTAGTCCTTCAGCCACATGAGAATTCGTGGAATTCTTCCCCATAGTGAATGAGAATGTCTTGTGTCAGGGAAGAAACCACTGGTAGTTCACTCAATGTTCATCTTTTCCTTTTCACACTAGCAAAACTAATTTTATTAGGGACCAATCATGTGCCAAAATAAAAAAAATAAATAAATAAACCTGTTATCCCATCCTCCTCTACAGCTGGGAGTGACCATGCAACTAAGTTCATCAGAGTGGTATGTAGACTAAAGTTATTCCGTGAGGTTTTTGCTGCTTTTCTTCCTCCTTCTTCCTTCCTGGAATGTAGATGTTTTGGTTGGAGCTATAGCAGCCAGTTTGCAATTATTTAATAGCTGAGCCACTTGACTCTCAGCCCAAGTTTTCTCATTTAGTAATTGAGCAATCAATCTAACTTTCCTGTGCCTCAATTTCTCAATTGTAAAAATCAAGATAATAATAGTATCTGGTGGTTGATGAGGTTAGCCACAAAAATGACCTTACGGAATGATTAGATATAGTGAGTTTTGTCTAATGTGCATTCTGTAGAAGTAGTAGGGGTAGATGTAGTAATGGTAATAGGCACAATATTATTAGTAGTAACAATTATGATAATAAAGTGAGCTGAGGGTCAAACTAGAAAGCACTTAAAATGATGTTATGAGAAATTTTTCATTCCATGAAGCAGATAATAATCTTAAGCAGGAGAGCGACATGACTGCTTCCAAGTTATAAAAGTTACAAGCTTCCAAGTTAAAAAGTGTTACCTCCTCTCTAAACCTACACTAGCCATTTCTACATATCAGTTAACCAAGCCAGTGCCACTCCATGGCAAAGAACTCCCAAATCCATAATTAAAAGAGAAAAATGAAGACAGCAGAATGAACTATTCATAAGCAAACCTCATTTCATTTAAAGGATTGACATTTATTCTGAAATTATGTCCTTATAATTCTTATAAGTTTTCTTTTTGTCATTTAAAAAACTGTCCTTTGTTTTATTAAATGTTTGGGGGGGTAAATATTATTCATAACAGAATAAGCAACAAACCTTATTGGTACCTTGGTTTTGTTTTAATCTTCAAACCTAAGAATCAACAAGTCTGAAAAATAGGTTTAAATATTTCAGTGGATATACTCCCCACCTCCCACCCCCTGATTCCACAAATGAAAACAAAGTCGCCTCACTCAGTAAGGTACTACATCATGAGTCAGAACTCAGGAAATGATCCCAGGCTTGTATACACGCATTTTGATAAAATGTAGACAGACATTGTATCAAGGTTAAATAACATGCAGTGTCTGTCCACTATGTAACTTGCTGGATTTTTTTTTTTAAACAAATGATGATATATATGATTAACAATCCGAACTGGCCGTTTACAAGAGTTTCTAGTCATGTACTAGACCAGTGCTCTCAGATTTTAGCATGCCTCAGAATCACCTGGATGGCTTGTTAAAACTGGGGTCATTAATTTCACCCCTCGAGTGTTTGATTCACAAGGTGTGGAGTGGGGTCTGAGAAATTTGAGTTGCTTGCAAGTTGACAGGTAAAGTTGCTTGCTCTGGGACTACACTTTGAGGATCACTGCTCCAGATAAAGCAAAATTGTGAGAGCAAATGTGAGTCACAAAAATATTTCTCACACACAAAAAGTGATACAATAAAAAGCATACTTTTTAGTTTCATTTGTCTATAGAATATGTGTACCTCAGGGAATAAGTCAACTTGAAGGGAATGACTGGCAGCAATCCTATCGAATGATTTTATTAAAGCACTATCAGCAACTCCCCTGGCGGTCCCGTGGTTAAGAATTTGCCTTGTAGGGCAGGGAACATGGCTTTGATCCCTGGTCAGAGAACTAAGATTCAACATGATGCAACTAAGGCCTGATGCAGCTGAAGAAATAAATAACTTTAAATAACAGAGAATTCCTTGGTCGGAGGAGGAATCTTCATGTTGGGGCCAGGTAAATCATTCCATAGACAGTGGTCTCCTTCCAGGTCTGAACATCACGTCGTTCTGTATCTTCACGCACATCCCTCTCTTGCTCCATTTGGACCTCGGATGTGGAGAGCAACTCTAAGAAGATGCAGTCTCCCGAAAGGTGGCTCTCTTCCAAGCCTGCTGTCCAATGCCAACAACAGGCCCATTACATTTAGCAGAAGTAGAAGAAAAGACACAGTCCCACTCCAGGACACACCTGCAACCCACCGGACAGCCCACCAGCTTCCAAACCGTTCTTAGGAAAATTAGGCTATCTTTCATTAGCTATCTATCATGTGGCCTCCACTGGGCTGCAGGATATGAGGGCCATTTAATTAGGCCCTGCACCACTCTCTGGTGTGAAAAGGCTCTCAAACGCTTTGATTCCCCACTGCTTCGCAGCAGGAAGTTGTTGGCGATAATTGACATAGGATTTCCTTGTTAACCAGCAGCAGACATGCCGGATTAAAGCGACAGAGATCTCGAGAAGAAAGTGAAAGAGATAAGAAGCTCAGGAAGACTTCTGCTTATTTGGCACTTGAGGATGGGGAGGAAACAGCAATCACCCACTCAAGTGGCGACTCCCAGAGTGGAAGGGCGTCCCCTTATCAGACCCATTTCAGCTTGGCTGATCAAAGATTGACTCCCCGTAAAATCACATAGGCCTGGGGTTTGTTAGTTTATTAAGCGGCAGGTTTTCGGAATTATCACAGGTTTAAAGATGGATTGCAGTTTATGTGAAGGGGGAGAGGATTATCGGGTTTTCATCTTAACAATTATAAAATATCACAGCTGAAAGCTTGCTTGCAAATGACATAATTTTCCACCGCCAACTAAACAGGTCATTGTGAGGCTGCGTGTAAGCGTTCTCCACGAGGGAGGAAATGCAGACAAATTAACTCTGGGGAGAAATGAAGATGAGGGGCCTCCAAACGCCTTTTTCCATTTCGGAAGCTGGTGCGATCTCATTGTCCCCTGTGCGCTTCTATAGGTAATTATATTTAATTTCTTACTGGGGCCATTTAGGTCGGCTCGCATTCAAAGAGAGGGACAAGAGAAAGCAGCCGCCTGAGATGTGTCTTTAAAAGCGGCTATGATAAATGATACCGAAATAGATCCACATGAGGCAAGTGAAATGAAACGTCTGCTTTGGAGTAGAGACAATTATTGTATATCACTTAATAACTTAACCTTACAAGAGCACATGTGGCATTAATAACGGGCTCGGAGCTGCAAAAGCATGTTATGGGACTTCCTTTTGACAACATATAGGTCCCGGAAGAGTGGGTCCGTGAGATGGTTTTGCATGCCTGCTCACCTGTGTACTTGACCATGGATCCATACTTCAGATAAATACAAATGCTTGCATCCTTCTAGTTTTTTAAATTTGCATTTACTATTGTTCAAGTTATCAGAGAAATGTGTACTGGTTGTAGAAAATCAAGAAAATTGGGAAAAATATTAAGAATGAATAAAAATAATTTCCCCTATCCAGGGCTAAGAACCAGAAAAATCCTGCAGGTTTTGTTATTACCTATACACAAGTATGTAACATCTTGGAACATCAGGCTTACTGCTTACAAATTTTTTTTTTAATCCATAGTTTATTTAACAATAGACCATGAATTTTTCCTATGCTGTGCTGTTCTGTGTTTAGTCGCTCAGTCGGGTCCGACTCTGCAACCCATGGACTGTAGCCCCCAGACTCCTCTGTCCATGGAATTCTCCAGGCAAGAATACTGGAGTTAGTTGCCATGCCCTCCTTGAATTTTCCCTATATTTAGTAACTATTATTTGAAGGTTTGATTTTGAATCATGGTGTTGTGCTTGATAACATAATTTACTTGCCTCAATAGTTGGACATTTGGATTGCCATCAGTTTTTTGGTATTATAAACAAAACTGAAATGACTAGTTTTGAACATAAATCTTTTTATGTTTTACTGCTCCCTTGGTAGAATTAGAAATAGAATTTCTGGCTTAAAGGGCATGGTCACTTTTAAGGACACTGATACCTACTCAAATCTGCAGATTTTCAACAGAGCTTGAAAATAATTGTCCTGGTGTTGAAATCAGAAGCATTTTATGTCATTCACCCTGAAGCAAGAGCAAGTAACAGCAACTATTTCATCAAAAGAAGATCAGTCATTCTGTCCGCATCACTTGGGTCCTTTCGTGCTGACAACCTTTTGTTGTTAAGCTCTGTGACAGACTATGACAATAAACAGTGACTCAATAATCAAGTTAATGGGGCCAAACTCTGAAGATAATCATGTCAATGTTAACGACGTAAACATCGAACACATCTTTTATCCAAGAAGTTCAAGTTCCTCCAACAGTACCAATTCATTATCATTCACAAGTGCAGATGGAATTGGTTGAGAAAACAACAAAAACAAAAACCGTTAAAAACAAACTGAAAGGGAAGCAGTGGGAGGAAGGAGGAAGGACTGATTCTGGACCAGGTTTTTTTTTTTTTTTTAACAAAATAACCCTTGGGGCTTGATCTACTATAGAAAAGAGGTGGGGGGGTTGACTTTTTTTTTTCCCCCATTGTAATTGTTCTATTTGCTGCTGAAGGACTGGAGCCAATCAGCCAACAATTCTTTAAGACTATCTTGAAAACGATGAAGCAAACATCATCTTTACTTTCTGCATCCTTGACAGCAGTCTTATTTAAGTGGGGTTTCCAGTACAAAAGTCCAGTTGTTCCTCATCTGAGGGATATTTAGTGTGCAGAAGATTGAGATGATCTGAGGTGTTATGTTGTTCCTGAATTAAAGAAAATGGTCTGCCTGGGCAGAAGCTTATGTTATGTGACTGTAGGACTTTTCTGTGTAATTTACTCATGAAGAAGATGCACAAAAAGATGCTCTTGGTTGACTTTAAGTTCTTTGGAAAATACACACATCTATGAAAAAAGATAATTTTGCCTATTTGTCTATGAAGCCCTGAAAGATAATATTTTTATGTATTATCTATAGAAAAGATACTTTTAATTTACCTCTACTTCTTCTTAAGGTGTACATTTATCTGTGAAATTATTTTTATAAAACTCAATTCAGACATTGTCTGTCTGGTAAGAATAATGTATTACAAGCAACATCTAACTGTTCAGTATTTTGAAGCCCTTACATTTCTCCATCTATGAACAAAGATCGAAAATGGTTATTCACCTCTCAGTATCAGAGACTAAACCTCACTATATTGAAATCACATTGAGTCCAAACACAGGGTACCACATTGTCAGAAATTAGCCTGTTTCTGCCTAGGGTAAAATAACAAGCATGAATCTACTTTATCCCAAATTTTCTTTTCCTGTCCTTTTTATCTTGGGTAATGTCTATTTTATATGGCAAAATGCAATGAAGTTGCTTTCCACAATGTAATCTAGGGAACTGAGACATTTATAAATCCTGCTGCTATAGCGGTAACTCCGACTTTCAACACTTTAACCCATTTGAAGGGCTGAAGAGTAACTAGCCTCCTTGTCCCCCAGTCCTGCTGATGGGAGAGACGTAGAAATCATTTCAGCAGCCAGGGCTGCTTTGCTCAGAGAAACATCTGTCCAAGAGAGGAAGCAGGGAGTATCACCGACTGAAATAAAAATCAGCAGGAACATCACCTTCTCAATCTGGTCCCCAAGATTGCCTTGAGGAGGATGGTCCCTGGGACCCCTGGTAATTTAGGGTGCAGAAATCATAGACAAATGGAGCTTGCTGTAATCATTTTCTCATTACCATCTTGGGAAATTTCCAGCAAAGGTCTGGGAGAATAATACAATGCCCCTGATACTAGTAATACAGTCTGACTTGCAATGCAGCTTTCACAGTGCCGTAGAGAATGAAAAATCTAAGCTTGAGCCTAAGACTGTATCTGTAAAGGACACGCACAGAGAATGTCAGGGAGCTCTTTCTAAATAGCACTGGTCAGTTCTGCTTTTCAAATTAGGAAAAGTTTGTATTTCTAAGTTATATACAGGGGAACCCCAATTTTCAACCACTTATAACTTTGGGGCCCAACAAAGCAAGATTTGCTTTAAGAATTCTTTCATCAGGGAGGGCCTAAAAATTGATTTTATTTTATTATTAAATTGCACATCCTCCATTCATGAGATAAGGAACATTAATTACATATGATATATATCGTATGGCATATATAATAGAATGACATGTTATAATGATAATATATATAGCAAAGGAAGAAGAAAAATATGGGCATTTTAGAAATTGTCATTTCTGAATTTTTTGAGTCCTTCTGTAGATGATATCCTGTATGAAGATTCCTCTGCAAGTTTGCTGGAATTTCTCCAGCAGACCAAGCCAAGATAGCTTTCTCAAAGGGGAGCTGATTTCTTAACGCTGGTAATGAAAGTCACTCACATATATCAGTGGCTTCCTGTGTTATGTCAGGCGCAGTTTTAAGTGTTTTGCATCTATGATCTCATTTAATTATCATACCACCCTATGTTTGAAAACAAATTTCTCTAACTGAAAGTCTTCATTTATGCATTTGTTTAGAAATCGGGAGTAGGTGTCTACCATTTGTCAGGCACTGTGCCTGAGTGTTGAGGATTTGAAGATGAAAAAAAAAAAAAAAACCCTGAGCACATGTGTGAAAAACAGAGCCTGACACATGGCAGCACAGCAGAGCGTAATCTGAAGGAGGCAGGACCCAGAGTGTAAGCACTAGCTTCTGATGCCCGGGGACGTGGACGGGATTCCCAGCTTGGTCACTCAGTGTTGGGTGCCTCAAGTAAGCTCTGTAACTTCTCCAAGCCGTGGTTACCTAGTCCCTCAGGAGACAGTAATGCTGCCAGTGTCACGGGTTGTTGCAAGAATTAAGACAAGCCAGCCCGTCAACCACTTAGTAACCAGCGGACATCTAATCTGTACTTTAATAAATAGTATTACCCACTCATTATTATTTTATTCGTAATAAAATAGAAATAAAAAAGTTTATTTTTAATAAAAATAAGATTATTTTTTTCATTGTTATTTTTAATTTTTATTATTATCATTATTTTTTCATTATTTCTATTACTGTTAGTGCTGTTACAATTTAGTAAAGTATGATGAAATTACCAAAAAAATTTCCAGAACCAGAAGCTTCCACCTCTAACATCAATACTTTGTCAATGATCTTATCAGATTTTCTGGAGGTTCTCAGGGATGCAGGCCACCTCTGATACGTGATCACAGCTTCTTCAGTCTGTAGAGAGAGGAACCTCCATCTGTCTCACCCAGAAAGGAACACTTTCTTTCTGAGATAGTGGTTTTTTTAAACATGTGTGTTATTTTAAAATCTGACCTGTCTTAAAATGTCCTTTCCTTACAGAGTGATGGAGATACTAGGAAACACTTGTGAATGAGTTTATTTAGCAAAATTAAAAGTTGACAATCCTATGTGGAGGGACCTTCACCCCAAACTTTTAAAAATAATTTTGTCGCTGTTTTTGGTGTTAAAAATAAATAAGTAAAAATTAAAAAAAAAATTCTCTTGCTTCAAGAAGTCTGGGAACCCCTGGTTCCTACAAAGTATTCTTTCCAGCAAAGCCTAAAGTCAACTCTCTTCCCATAAAAAAAAAAAAAAGTGATTGTTTTGGTCTGTTTTTATTTTTTCAGTGGCAAATGAGACTTTTGTAATGTCTTTTTCTGCTGCAATGTGGCTTTGAATTGAGGATTCATTTTTCTAAGGGATGCATCTGCTTTTAATGACTTAAATGCTGGGATGGAACAGATATATCTTTCTGGTCTGGCTTTTCTTAAATAACCAAAAGTCTTCATGATAAAGACAGCAACCATCTAATACAGAAATAAGTTTAAGACAAAGTGCTGTGGCTGCATGGTGTCGCCTCCCTGACAACCTATAAATGGACCATATTGATGAAGTGAATGGGATTCTCTCTGGTCATTTTCAACTAGAAACTAATAACCCCCGTCATGATATCAGGCATGCAATAACCTCAGTTAAAACTAGGTTCATCAAATAAATCACTCAGGAATTTTTCTGTTTCTTTCTCTGGACACATTGCACATCTGTTCAATGAAAGGAGAAAAGAAGCAATATTTCTTTGATCAGGACTTTTTTTTAATATTCTTGTATCTGTCCCCAGGGATGCTATCTTTTCAAGTGGGTGCAGATAGTACATCACTTTCTAATGAATGTAGAGAATTTATGAATTTAAGCTATAAAACTAAATATGAAGGATTTGAGTTCATCTCAATCTATATTTTACATTGTCATGAGAAAATAAACTGGACCACAAAGCTGTATTGTGCCCTGTTCACTAAATCTCCTGATCTCTCATAACCTTTCCAATGTGTTCCATTTGTGACCACATGTGCGAGGGGATACAAACAGATGATCGCTTTGTACTATTTTCCCCAATATGTTTAAATACATGTAACGCTTTTCAGACCCTCTGAGCCACGGACAGTGAGCGCTTGGCCAAAGCATCAGACATCAGCCTCAGCTAATATTGTCATATGTTAACATCTTACTGACTCTGTTAATATTTTCTAGATATTGGATGAACTTTGAATTTTTTGAATGGACATGGTTGTCATCCTGTGTCTTGAGGATCTTAAGAGCCCTAGGTCAGCTCCTTGAGTCTTAAGGAATTATGGAGAGAAGATGATGTCTTTTCTGCTTGTAAAACAGGAAACAGCAGAAGCTGGACAACGAGGAAAGCTAAGATTTCCTGAATGTGGAATAAACAGTGACTGAAAAGGCAGCGCCTCTGGTTCCTTGGACCTGTATCGAGAGGAGACTAGTATGGGAAAGAGGGAGCAGGAATAGGAGCAGGTGGATCTAAGTTCAAATCCCAGCTCTGCCACCTGCCAGCTGTGTGGCAGGACAATTATGTAAACCTTGAGTTCCTCATTAGTGAATCTGGGATAAGGGGGATCTCACAGAATTTTGTAAGGAATTAAATGAGTTAAGGTTTAGGAGACATTGGGCAACTTGCCTGCTCTGTGGTAAGTTCTCAGTGAATCTAAGTTCCCTTTCTTTTTCTGTGTTTGAGGGTCAGCCTTGCAAGCTATGTGACCCTGAGCAAGATATTTAACCTTACTTCCTCCTCTACAAAAATAGAGATTATTATAAAATATATCTTGTAATGTTGTTATGAATGGGATCTCAGGTATAAACACCTAGAACAGTGCTTGAGTTACTGTATTATTTACTGTTATTTATTATTTACTGTTATTTGTGATTGTTCCTTTTTAAAAAATTCTTACCATTATTTATATTATTTCAATCACCGTTGTTTTTCCTCTTCTTGCTTTTTATTGGGCTTCTGGTTCTTCATCTGGAAAATGAGGGGGTTGGACGTGGTAATGTATCCATCTCTTCTAGATCTGAGCTGATATGACCTAATATGTGCAGTAACATTTGTAAGAGCCAACTTGCCATCTCTGAATTGTCACACGGTGGAAGTCCGAAGTTTTGTAATCTGCGTTTTCTGCCAGGGCTTTCTCCTCAAAAGAGTAGCAATAGTCATCATTTATTGAGTGCTCACTACATGCTTATTTTTCTAATAATTTCTTGCAGTTTGGAATAATTATAGATGTACAGAAAGGTTGAAAAGAGAGGACAAAGTTCCTACTTGCCCTTCACCATGTTTTATTTCTGCAAAGGTTAACATCTTACGTCACCATGACATATTTGTCTAAACAAAGAGACCAACATTGATATATTACTATTAACTAAGCTCCAGACACTATTTGAATTCTGTCTTTTTCTCATAAATGTCCTTTTTCCTGTTCTGGAAAAATGGCGACCATTTCTCAATCTTTTCTTGTTTTTTTATAACCTCGACAGTTTGGAGAAGTACAGATCAGGTGTTTTTTCAATTAATAACGAATTAATTAATTTTGGCTGTGCACGCAGGCTTCCTCTAGTTGCGGTGAATGGGGCCACTCTCTAGTTGCAGCGGGTGGGCTTCTTGTTGCAGTGGCTTCTCTTGTTGCAGAGCATGAGCTCCAGAGTATGTAGGCTTCAGTAGCTGCCGCTCTAGGGCTCTCGAGCATGCAAGCTTCAGTAGTTACGGTTTGTGGTCTTAGTTGCTCCAGCATGTGGGATCTTCCCTGACCAGGGATTGAACCTGTGTTTCCTGCATTGGTGGGGGGATTCTTAACCACTGGACCACCAGGGAAGTCTTGGTCAGGTGTTTTGTAAAATGTCTCTCAATTTGGGTTTGTCTGATATTCTTTTCATGATTAGTCGATGATTTGGGGGGAACATCCTACAAAGGTGAAATGCCCCGCTTATGACAATATACGATATCCATGTGACATCTACTTGGCATACTTTTAATGGAGTAGCCACTGTACAAATCTGTCACAAGTTTGTCCTCTCCATAGCTAAGGCATAGTTGAATGGTTTTCAGCTTCGATGATTATTATGAAAAAAGCTTCTAGAAACATTCTCACACAGGTTTTTGTGTGAGCAGAAGTTTTTCTTTCACTTGAGTAAATACCTAAGAATAGGATTGTTGAGTCATATGTCTAGTATACATTTAATAAGAAACTGCCAGCCTGTTTGCCAAAGTGATTGTATTGTTTTGCCTTTCACCAGCCGTGTATGAGAGTTCTAATTCTGCACATTCTTTACCAGCATTTTGCATTTTCAGATTTTAAAAAATAGCCATTCTAATTAATATGTTGTGGTTTCTAAATTATAGTTTTAATTTGCATTTCCCTAGTGGCTAATGATTCTGAGCATTTTTCACAAGCTTATTTGCACTGTATATCTTCTTTGGTGAAGACTTTTATTCAAATACTTTGCCCATTTCCTAAGAAATATTTTTTATTTTCTCATTATTGAGGTTTGAGAGTTCTTTATAAGAATTATTGATATTAATACAAGTCCTTTATTAGATGTGTGCTTTGCAAATATTTTTTCCTAATGTGTGGTGGGTTTTGTCTTTGTTTTTTAATTCTCTTCACTGTCTATTGAAGAGTAGGTCTTAAGTTTGATAAGGTCGAGTTTATCATACTTTTTTCTTTTATGGATCAAGATTTTCATTTTGAAATATTCACTACCCAATGTCACAAAGATATGCTTGTTATATCTTCTAAAAGTCTTTGCATTTTATATTTAGATCAGTGGTTCATTTTGAGTCAGTTTTTGTAGAAAGTGTGAGGCATGGATTGTGGTTGACTTTCCCTGTATACAGGCACTGTTCTCTGAAGAGACCATCCTCTTCCCATCAAATTGCCTTTGCACCTTTGTCAAAAATCAATTAATCATATGTGTGTGGATCTGTTCCTGCACTCTGTATCTTGTTCTATTGATCAATATCTCTGTCATTTGTCTCTCATCATTTTTATTTTATTTTGCTCTGTTTTGTTTGCATCTGAAACTGCCTCACTGATTTATTTGTGTAAAAACAAACATTTCTTTAAACAAGAGGGTTTCCATTCATAAACCAGAAGCTACACAGGAATCTCCCTTCTATCACTCTTGACCAGAGAGAAAATTAGTCTAAGATTCAGTTAAACTAAAGAATCCCTTCACTGAAGCTCCAAAAAGATATTGATTTAAAAATAAATAAATAATAATATATTTGATAAAATAATCCTGTGATGGAAAAGGTTAGAAAGTGGGTGGAGCCACAGGATGGGATCCAGAAAGACGGTTCTGTCTGGCCTGCCTCCTGGCCTCTAAACACTTGAAAAGTAGTGGATACATGTTCTCCCTCCAATATCACAGGACTGTTAGGACACTGATCCTGAGAATTAATGGTGATTCCATGTCATTCCTTTTATAACCATCAAGAAAAAGCCTTGATCAGGGCTTTGCAAAGATCAAGTGTTGGAAAAAATACCCTCCAGGAACCTCAAATCTCCCTTTTTTGAATCATTATTATATTCAGATAAGTGTGCCCTAAATTTAAAAATTGTGACCAATCAATGTAAAGTATTTTTGATTGATCTGGTTGGACTATATAGAATCATTCCAGTTCATTATATATTTATGTTTTTAAAATAATATTTGTGTGTAGTTTTTTTCGACCACAAAGGTTCTATTTATGATGGAACAAAAACACTGCACACATTTTTTTTTAATGCAAGGAACTTGCTTGGGATAACTTCAAGCAGGCAATTTGGAATATAATCTCAGACTGCAAAACCCAGTTTGTGGCAGAGCTTTCACCCATCAGGCCCAGGGTAAGGGGGAAACTTATCAAAAGAAATAATACTTTCCAATAATCATTAACTATTCAAACCTCTCCAGTTCGGACTGATACAAAAGAAGGGGACATTTTATCCTTCCATTCACATTTAGAGGAGCCCTGTTACAACATCCCTTCGCCTCATGTGGACTTGGTTGTAGTGTGAGGCCAAGCGTGTTTTCTGAAATTTAAGCATTTTCAGTAAGAACCTGATATGACCCTGCTGAGCTGTTAGACACCTGTTCAGCCTGTCCCCCAACCCCAGAATGACAAAGGAGGGCTGTCAAACAAGAAGGCCTTGAATTAGTCCAACAGAACACACCTTTGTGGGGGCCCTTTGGGACTCTGGCTTAATGAATAAAAAAGAGTGATTTATAATTAGCCCAGCAATTGTGCCTGAATGGGTGTTTCCAAAGTGATTGAAATGTGTGCTTTTGCAAAGTGCCTATCATTCTAATTATACGTGGGGGTTTTTTTCCCCCTGCTTGGAAAACCTATTTTCTATAGACAAAAGGCAAAGGGGTGAGAAACAGCTATTTCTTAAGAACCTACTATGTGGTCATCATGTTGCATTTGTGACCTCATCTTAGCTTTGCAGAACTGCCCAGAAATAGGTAGCAAATTCCAAATGGGTGGGGTTCAAAAATGAGGTTTGCTGTATTTTTGTTTATCGCAAAGAAATGATGACATTCCCTAAAAATTGTACTACTGCCTCTTAGGGTCACTATAGCCCATAGTAAGTATTGTACTGTGCTTAGTAGCTCAGTTGTGTCTGACTCTTTGTGACCCATGGACTGTAGCCCACCAGGCTTCTCTGTTCATGGGGATTCCCTAGGCAAGAACCCACTGGAGTGGGTTGCCATGCCCTCCTCCAGGGCATCTTTCCAATCCAGGCATCAAACCCAGGTCTCCCTCCAGTGTTGCAGGCAGAGTCTTTACCGTCTGAGTCACCAGGGAAAACCAAGAATACTGGAATGGGTAGCCTATCCCTTCTCCAGGGCATCTTTCCGACCCAGGAATTGAACTAGGGTCTCGTGCATTGCAGACTGTTTCTTTACCAGCTGAGCTACCAGGAAAGCCCAGTAAGTACTATTAAGTATTTAATGAACACACTCTGGAATTTCAAGATTGTAAGTCTCTATCCAAGTTAGGTAACCCAGTTACCCGCCTCATCCAGGGTGCTTGTCCTCTGATGGGTGAAATCAGATATTTTTATGATATTCCTACCAAGATCTGGTCCAATGGACTTAATAGCCCACAAATTTACCAAGTCAGTTCTGAAAAGCCAGAGAGAGGCAGAGGTGGAGACTGGTGAAGTTTGGTTCTTATTGCCTATGAATGTGGTCCCTGTTCATAAATATTTATGTCCCCTCCTAATTTAAAATCCTGCCAGGACTGCCTCTTGCCCCAGCTTGGATGAAACGCAGACCCTTGACCATGGCATCCAAGGCCTTGCATGATCTCACCTCTTCCTGCCTCTGTCTGGGTTCTCCTATCCCCTGGTCCCCCCCACACTCAGACCCCTCCCTGACCCCATGCTCTTGCCGCAGCTCTTTTGTCCCACTTTTGGTCCTTTTCATCCCTTAACTTTTGGCTAAAATTTCCAAGAGTCCTTCCTCGATCATTTCCAGGAGATTCCAGAATCTCATTAGGTTCTGTTTTGCAACTACCTGTTTCTCTTACAGCATTTACTATTTGTAATTATATAGTTATACATTTATACGGGCTTCCCAGGTGATGCCTGCCAGTGCAGGTTAGATGAAAGAGACACGGGTTCGATCCCTGGGTTGGGAAGATCCCCTGCAGGAGGGCATAGCAACCCATTCCAGTATTCTGGCCCGGAGAATCCCATGGACAGAGGAGCCTGGCAGGGGATCCTGTCCATGGGATCGCAAAGAGTCAGACATGACTGAGTAATGCACACAGGCCTTGCACCACTGCAGGCTCTGGCCACAAGACATTCTTTGCTATGAAAGGAGTCCAACACCTAGGACAGCTTATAGTTTCTGGAGAGTCTGGCCACCTAGATGCAGCCCTGTGGACACTCGATGTCCTACTTTCAGATCTGAGGAGCTCTGGGCCCAGCCACAGGCCCACAGGCCTTTTTCCTCTCGCCGTAATCAGATGGTTAGCCAGGGAGCTGGACATACAGGCTGAAACTCATGCTCACTGCTGGCACCATAACCAGAATTCCTAAGGGAGGATGCCACAGAAGCTGAAACTCTGAGCCAGTCTAGGCAAAAAGGGGAAGGGAGTAGGTTTCAGGAAAAAGAGGTTGGAGGAAGAGAAAGAGGAGGAGAGAAGGGCAGGAAAGAGAAGGAGGAAGACCATAGCTCCTACATGAGTGCTTTCTGGGTGCAATGCACCACACCAGGAGCAGGCATCTCTTAACTCCTTTACACTCCTCAATCCCCTCTGAGATAAGAGGACACTAAGGCTGATGGAAATGAGGTAGATGCCTGAAGTCACCAGTTTCTCAGTATCAGAGCTGAGATCAGATTTATTTAAGGTAAGGCAATCATTTTAAAACAAATCCATCTTGGCTGACAAGCTGGCATCTTCTGCATACAGAGGTCCATTCCTCTTTGGTGGGTCTCTTACACACAGCCTTTTACAGAGCACAGAACCCACCCTACAAATCTAGGAGGTAGCTAAAGGGAAGACATGGGCAAAAATGTGCTGTAGCATTAAAGAGGCTCATGGGGGAAACCAAGGCTGGGGTTCTTGCTACAGCACCCTCGCCTCTCTACTCCTGCCCAAGTGCTGACTACAGAAATGATAATAATGAGTGATGTTGATCATGATGATAAGACTTGGATTTAATGAGTGTTCACTGCGTGCCAAGCCCTAGAACTGAGAGCTACTAGAATTGGCCTCCTTGGTGGCTCAGACAGTATATAATCTGCCTGCCACGTGGAAGACCCGTGTATGATCCCCAAGTTGGGAAGATACCCTGGAGAAGGGAATGGCAACCCACTCCAATATTCTTGCCTGGAGAATTCTATGGACAGAGGATACTGATGGGCTACAGTCCCTGGTGTCGCAAAGAGACAAGCACGACTCAGCGCGAACATACTTTACAGATACTGAAACTGAGGCACAGTGAATCACACACATAGGAAGCTAGGAAGACTTAGGACCAGGGCCATCTGCCCCTAATAAGAGCCCATAATCACTAATCCCACTCCTCCACTTTAAGGAAGAGTTGTTGAAAGGAAGACCCATGATATTTAAAATTGCTGTTTGTTGCCCAAATGTCACCTCTCTCCTGATCGGGAGGCTCCAAGTTTTGCATCCAGGAGCTGATGGTCCCAGGCCACATGTAAGCCCTGAAATAAGCTGTCCCAAGTCTGTTATGCTTTAGGACCCAACTCAACTGCCACCAGACCCTAGAAGCCGTCCCAGAGCCTCCCTGCCCACTCGGAATGAGCTCCTCTCTCCCCTGGACCCAGAGCCAAGGGAAATGTGCTACGTTCTACTCACGCTTCTCTGTCCCTCCCTACTCCAGCCCACCATGTCACTGAGAGCAGAGACCATGTTGCTTCCTCTTAGCTATGCACCATCCCTTCTTGGCTCATAGCAAGTGCAAAGAAAATCACTTCTGTCTGGGTTAAGGAAGGAGTTTGACATGGAACCCATTCTAAAGACGGTGGCTGCCATTTTGCTGCCCAGCCACAGAAAGTTGTTTCTTTCTAACAGTGATGGGATCTGAGCACCCATGGGTGGCCAGGTGTCTTCTTCAGTCTCAGGCTATTTGTTTCTTCCTTGGGACCACATGGTATCAGCCGTTGTTGTCATCATTGTTCGGTCACTCAGTCATGTCTGACTCCCTGTGACCTCATGGATTGCAGCACGTCAGGCTTCCCTGTCCTTCACCATCTTGTGGAGTTTGCTCAAACTCATGTCCATTCAGTCCACCCAACCATCTTGTCCTCTGCCACCCCCTTCTCCTCCTGCCCTCAATCTTTCCCAGCATCAGGGCCTTTTCTAATGACATCAAAGTATTGGAGCTTTGGCTTCAGTATCAGTCCTTCCAGTGAGTATTCAGGGTTGATCTCCTTTAGGATTGACTGGTTGGATCTTCTTCCTGTCTAAGGGACTCTTATACTAGACTTGACTTTCACTCTTCCCCTGCTTGGCTAATTGAATAAATCATTTGATTTCTGCTTCTCAGTTTTCTCATCTGCTAAGTAAGCATAGTGATGTGATGAGGATTGAGGCAGAAATAATGCTCAGCTGTTGGCATTTTGGATTTGCATATGGAGCCACACCCACTACCTCACCCCAGGGAAAACCCAGTGGACTGGGTGGTGGCCACCCCCACTCAGGAAACTTGTCACAGTACACAATTTCCTCTGTGCCCTGTGGTCCACGGCGATGGCTGTCCCCCGCATCACACACTCACACAGCCTGTACTGTTCAGGCTTGGCCTCCCAGACCAGGAGTGTGAGCTGCCCACCCATTCAACAGCCACCCTGCCTGGCAGAGGTGCTGATGTCAGCTCCAGGCTGCATGACTTGGATGAAGAAGGCAGCCATTGAGTGTAACACACCTATGGGACCTCCCCCAGGGAATTCCCGAGAGCGAATCCCTAGATGATGCTTTTTGTAGTGGGGAGTTAGAAAAGGGAGCTAAATGGCCAACCTACAAGACTAGGGGGTTTGGGGGGCAGAACTTTGTTCCTGGGTTACCTCTGACACCATCTCCTGTAGATCATTCTTGTCCTGAGCCTTTAGCAAGCTCCTCCTAAATGCCGTGTACCAAGTAACACCAGGGAAATGGAGGGTAGAGGGGAAGAAACAGCTAAACAAATGAATCAGGTCAACAGATAGGGGTGACTTCACTAAGAGAGTGGGGAAGACGTGAGATTTCAGGATGGCTTTGGGAGGAGGGTGCCTCAGAGATTCCCCCAGCTCCTTTCTTGCCCTCACATCAGTGAATGACTAATTCAGGTACGTGTGTGTGTGTATGTGTTCAGTCATGTCTGAATCTTTACAGTCCCTGTGAACTGTAGCCCACCATGCTCTTCTGTCCACAGAATTTTCCAGGCAAGAATACTGGAGCTGTTTGCCATTTCCTTCTCCAGGGGATTTTCCCAACCCAGGGATCTCTTGCGTCTCCTGCATTGTCAGGCTGATTCTTTACCAGCTGAGCCACTGGGGAATTCAGGTACAGGGAACAACAATAAAAGCCAGGCCCTTGACTGTTCCAACATCCTGACCACTGGGTTTTGCCTCTGGTTAAGAGCAAGGCACCTGGAGTCAGATTCACCCAGGCTGAAACCCCTGCTCCATTGCTTACTAATTCTGCAGCCTGGACCAAGCACCTTAACTTCTCTGAGCCTCTGTGCTGTGACTTATAAAATGAGGACAGCAGGTGCCTACTACAGCACGTGAGATCATGTAGGCAGCATGCCAGCACAAATGCTCAATAAATGTGAGCTGTTCTGATGAGGAGGAGCCCACCGGCCCTTGAATGTTCCAAGCAAACCAGGTGGGATGCATGTGGGAGACTCCGCCAGCAAAGCTGGGTGACCCATCACAGCCCAGGGTGGGGTAATAGCCAGAAGAGCTGGAAGGAAGACTCCTGTACCTGCCAGGGGTCTGGAAGAGAAAGGCTTCTGGAGGTCAGATTTAAAATGATGAAGTGAGTGAGAAGACAAGCAGGGAGAAAATGGGGAGCTTCAGAAAGAAAATTGGGTTGGGTTGGGGGAAAGCGCAGTGCGTGGAGACAGGAGTGGACAGATGACGTGTGATAAGAAGATTATGAGCTGCTGAGCACTGGAGTGGGCAGTGAGGAGGGAGCCTGAGTTGAAGAAGAGAGGAGAACTTGGCTGCGATAACCAGATGGATCAAAGGTAATGACGTGAAAAGGGGAGAGCGGATGTGTGGGAGCAAGACAGAGAAATTCAAGCCATGCCAGCCAGTGTGGCCCAGCCCAGGGGCCCGAGAGCCAGGATAAGATGTCCTGCAAAGACCCTCTGTCTGCATGTGTGTGTATGTGTGTGCGTGTGTGCATGAACGCACACGTACAGATTAACAAGAGCATGGGCACATATTGTGTACATCCGAGCAGTTCTATTCACCTAAAGGACCAAATTGAGTATAATCTCAAGTGTACAAGAGTAACATGTGCTATTGCACACAACTAATTTCAGTGCTGATAACATCAGTAACAACAATAAAAACTGCCATTACTCACCAGTCATTATGTGTTAGCCACTCTTATAAACCTTGATGATCCCAATCTGAACAATAATCTGGCAGAGTTGGCGCTAGCGTTCTCCCTGTTTCAGAAGTAGGAATTGAGGCTCAGAGAGGTTAAGTTACTTGCTGAAGGCCACACGGCCGTAAGAGGCAATGCCAGAATTCAACACTGTATCTGTCCGGCTAGATAGCTGCTACCGTTGTTTAAAAAATCCCTGGTTATAAGTATGCACATTCTTTTCTTGAGGTGATACTCCCTCAAAATAATTTCTTAGTTGGAAAGCAAATAGAACACAAGAGACCTTCTGACTGGCCAGGGTTTGTAATTTAGGACCATGTTCAGCACATCCCAAAGGAGTCCCAAGGCCTGAAAGGGAATCAGGTCCATGTTTCACGCTAACATCCACAGACCATTCAACGGCCAAGGGCAGCAGTCACCACGCCCAAGGCTGCCTTTCACCATTAGAGAGTCCAGGACCACCTGCCTTGGCAGCTGCTGGCAGTGGGCATTCTAATGCACCTGCAGTTCTCTGTGGGTGTGGCCTGCTTGTGTGCTCAGCTGTGTCTGACTCTAGGACCCCATGAACTGTAGCCCACCAGACTCCTGTCCACGGGATTTTTCAGGCAAGGATACTGGAGTGGGCTGCCATTTCCTTGGTGATCTTCCCAACCCAGGATCAAACCCTCATCTCTTGTGTCTCCTTCATTGGCAGGCAGATTCTCTACCACCTGTGCCACCTGGGAATCCCAAATGGTCAGTATTTAAAAAGCAAAACAATAACAACAACAAAAATTGCATTTTTTTCATGATGCTGTTTCTGAAAGGGCATCAAAGAAGGATTTATTTTATGCCAGTGACTGTATGAAGAGCTATTCCAAGCCCAGTGTTACACAGCAGGAAATTGTATGAAGCAAAGTGGGAAAAATCAACTTTTCTAACCTGAATCAAATTCTGATTGTACCCACTGATAGTAGATCTTTCTTTCACAAACTACCTCTATCAGTGTCTGGTTTTTTTCGTTGTTGTTGTTTTTAACAAGTGACAGGAAAGCTTGGCCATGTCCATAGCTGTTTTTGTCGGTTAAAAGTCAGGCATGGTTGGGTTGTATTCCCAAACCATAATGATCGCATCACTAGTGTTTGGCAACAGTTACAGTCAGCTGGTTATCCCATTCTGCCCTCCTTACTGTTTACAGATGAGGCACTATGTCTCACTCCTCACCTTCTCCTCTGGGTCTGATGACAAATTCTTAGAGATGCTAAGGCAGCAATTGGCATTTGGCAGTTTTGGGGGCAGAGCATCTGTAGTCCATTGGGCATGGGTTCTGGGGTGTGGCTTTGGGAAAACTGCCAACCAGGGATAATAAAGGTGCCAAATTATCAGGATCCTTAGCAAGGGCTGTATGAGACATTTTTGGTTACATCTGGGGTAGGGGTGCTACTGCCCTCAGCTTTGGGGAGACCAGGGATGCCCCAAAGCCTTCTGCAAAGCGCAGGACTGCTCCCATGACAAAATATGATCTGGTTCAAAAGGTCAATAGCGCCAAATTGAGAAACCCTGCTTTCAAAACCAAAAGAAGACCAGTGGCTGGAGGGCAGCTGGAGGATAATGGGAACCACATCCAGGGCTGGTGACTGACAAGGATGCGGGCAGCACCCACCTGTTATGGCAAAGCAGTCAGCAGTTGCCGCCAAACCACTTTGTCAAACGCCCACATATCAGGATTACAACTCCTATTGCCAAACCAAACAAGTTAGTAAGCAAGGCAGACCTCTTTGACGACGTGTGTCCATAACCACAAGAAGCGCTCGAGAGACATCATGCAATGCAGTTAAAAGGTCATCCAGCACCTTCTATACACTATACAAAGGCACAGAGGAAAGACTGGGAAGGAATGACAGCTTGCTGAGCACGGTGATGTCAGAAGGAGACTGAGTTTTATTCTCTGGGTTGCCATGAGCTTTCCTGACTTCACAAATCTCTAAAATGAGTTTGTATTACCTAACTTTATATTTTTAGATTCTTTTATATGTTTTTAAGTTTCCATGTGAAGCATTTTTTATAATTTTATTTATTTATTGACTTAATTTTTACCTGTGCTGGGTTTTCGTTGCTTCACGGTGGCGGAGAGCGGGGGCTCCTCTCTAGTTGCGGTGCTAGGGCTTCTTGCTGCCGTGGTTCCTCCTGTTGCGAAGCACAGGCTCTAGGCATGTGGGTTTCAGTAGTCGCATCTCCCGGGTCCTGGAGCACAGGCTCACTAATTAGGGCACACAGGCTTCGTTGCTCTGAGGCACGTGGGATCTTCCCAGATCTGGGATCGAACCTGCGTCTCCTGCATTGGCAAGCAGATTCTTTGCCACTGAGCTTCCAGGGAAGCCCTACGTGGACCATTTTAAAAGTCTTTATTGAATGTGTTACAATATTGCTTCTGCTGTTTATGTTTTGTGTTTTTGGCCATGAGGCATGTGGGGATCTTAGCTCCCCTACCAGGAATTGAACCTACACCTCCTGCATTAGAAGGCAAAATCTCAACCACTGGACCACCAGGGAAGTCTCTGATATTATTTTAAAGTCCCTGACACTATTTTACAGAAAAGTTGCAAGAAAGTCCTAGAAACTTCCAGAAACCCTGCACACAGGCTCACCAAACAATTACATCTGACCCTGTTTGTCCTCTCATTCCATCTGTCCTCTCATTCCGTCTGTCCCTCCTCTCTCTCCCTCAGCTGTTGTGTCTCCTGATCCCTAAATACATGAATGATACATTAATCAAAATCAGGAAATTCATTTCTTCTTACCTTTAACCTAGAATGGTTCCTTATCCTTTTTTGTGTTTCTTGACCTTGGTAATTTTGAAGTTTATATGCTTGTTATTTTGTGTATTTATTTGTTTTTGCAGAATATCCCTCACTTGGGGCTTGCCTGATGTTTCCTCATGATTAGATTCAAGTTATACATTTTTGGCAGGAATATCATGTAAGTGATATCACGTCCTTCTAAGCATGCATGCTTTGAGTTTTGTTTTTTTAATGTTTATTTAAATATATACTTGCATCTTCTGTCCCCCGCACCTTTTTAAGGCATTTTTATGTTGTTTTTGTTATTTTATTTTTATTTATCTATTTATTTTTAGGCCACATGCAGGATTTTAATTCTACAACCAGGGGTGGAAACTGTGGCCCCTTTGTTGGGACCGTGGAGTCTTAACCGCTGGACTGCCATGGAAGTCCCAATTAGATCTTAAATAAAAGAGAAAATGCTATGAAAAAGAAATGGCTTGATAAGTGAATATAGCCTTACTCCCCACCAGGTCCCACTCCCTGTCTCCTCCATGGCAGGAACTATGGCCTTGTCTCGTTCATCTGGATATTCTTTGCAGTGTTTAGTACTCATCTCGGTTACAGTTCATCTCACTCACTTGTCAAATGTTTCTGGAACACCTATGACTCTGCTCACTTTTCATTCTTTGATTTCACCTCATTCATGGGCCAAACCTTTCTAGAGCACAAGCTCCAGACTGAGCTTATGCCTGATTTGGATTATGCCCCCAGTACAGCAAGCAACTGAATATTTCTGAATTGAATTACATACACTTTTTGCTGCATCTGAGCAGATGTGTGTGGCCATCCAGGGTGGTTTTCCCTCTTTAGTGGTTTCCCAACTGTTCTTTCCTACCTGTATCTTGGTGTTTATGACATTCAATCAAAATTCTGTCTCCCCAACTTGTCTCTTAGCAGCTTGAGGAGTGAAATCAAGTCAGGTCCATCTCCAGCTCCCAGGAGCCTAGCCTAAAACATCCCATCAACGCTTCATAAGCATTTCCAGAATAAACAACGTTTACATGACCAGCTGAGGCTTCCCAGGTGAGGCTAATGGTAAATAATCTGCCTGCCACTGCAGGAGACCTAAGAGATGCAGATGGATTCCAGGGTCAAGAAGATCCCCAGCAGAAGGAAATAGCAACCCAGTCCAGTATTCCTACCTGAAGAATCCCATGGATGGAGGAGCCTGGTGGTTTATAGTCCATGGGGTGGCAAAGTCAGACATAACTGAAACGATTTACCATGCATGCACGCACACACGCATATAACCAGTCAGTGTGACTTTTCCCTTTGAGAAAATTGACTAAGAATGCCCATTCTGTTTAACTAATGATCCTTCATTTATAAAGAAATCAAGAGTGACCTAAACAAAGCAGTAGCCCATGGTAGCTGTACACACACACACACACCCCTGCTCTTTTGGTGGGTTTTGGAGTTACGATCAGTACAAAGTGTATTTCTGGTAGCTTATGGTGAACGATGTCGGATTCATGATTTCTGAAGATGTAGCTTCAGGACCAGGGACCAGGCTTGATCACTCAAGAACTTTTGGGTAGCAGAGTTTTATTAAAGTGAAAAGGGACAGCTTCTGACATAGATATCAGAAGGGGGACAGAGAGTGCCCCCACTCACTAGTCTTATCAGGGCCTTATATATTTTGGGGGCTTCCCTGGTGGTTCAGACGGTAAAGCGTCTGCCTGCAATGCGGGAGACCTGGGTTCAATCCCTGGATCAGGAAGATCCCCTGGAGAAGGAAATGGCAACCCACTCCAGTACTCTTGCCTGGAAAATTCCATGGATGGAGGAGCCTGGTAGGCTACAGTCCATGGGGTCACAAAGAGTTGGACATGACTGAGCGACTTCACTTTTCATTATATACTTTTACCAGACCACTCCCACAACATACATCTTAAATTAACAAGATTATAACTAACAATAGAAAGGTCTTAGCAGACCCACTCCCACAACATATGTCTTAAGATAACAAGATTAGTCAGGAAACTGTCTTGTTAAGGAGAAACATATGGTCAAGGGAGATACATTTTATATTGACTAAAACACAGCAATGTAGAAAAAAAAATTTTGTCTTTTTCTTCTTGAAAGCCCCAGACCCCTTTCTCCTCAATGGGGATCCTGGACTTCTTATCAACCTACCTAGGAAATGACTTTCTCATTTCTTCCATCAAGATGGTCTATTGTGCCCCAAACCAGCTAATGCTGTGCTTCCAGTATTTCAGAAGTTGAGCATCAGATTGTGTTATTAACCCAAATTCATTCGAGAGCAACAGCTAAGCTGCCACCCATACTCAGAGCCCCACCATCTTCACCAGTTGCCCTGGTAACTTTCTTTGCTTTTAACTCCAACACCATGAAAAGTAAATGAAAATGAGCCACTTTAAATTAAATATGAGAAACAATTGCATTTTGACAGTTTAATTGCTTTCTGTCTCCTAGCCTAACTTTCTAAACAAGATACTGCACATATCAAGTATGCCAATTGTATTTTTAGATTCTTTTGCAATTAAGAAAGTATAAAGGAGATAAAATAATTGGTGGACTAAATGCTTCTTTCTTGAGGGAACTATATTAAGGAATGAATGCTGGGCCATCACATCATAGCAATTAGCTTTGAAACCATTGTGGACAGATGGAGACTTCTCCATGAAACCACAATGCTATCCTTCACACTCTCTTTTCTGTTCCATGTTGCCCAGCCAATTGAGGGTCAACAAATGCCTTATCCCACAAGGATTGGGTGGGTTCATTGCTCTATGGTTTGAGTGCCTCAAGGTGGCTCCAGGGATGGATCACCTGAGCCCACCCAGGCAGAATTGCTACTGACTTATCCTGGGAGGTGACTTCAGCATCTGAGAACTGTGAATGAGTCTGGAATATGATATATTGCTGTAAAAATTCCCAAAACCAATTCAAGCTATTCAGTGGGGTGGGCTAGGTAAGATCCTAAATGGTACAATCTCAGTTGGTACCATCAAAATGGTGTTGAAATAGTCTACAAACAATGCTGGAGAGGGTGCAGAGAAATGGGAACCCTCTTACACTGTTGCTGGGAATGCAAACTAGTACAGCCATGATGGAGAACAGTGTGGAGATTCCTTAAAAAATTGGAAATAGAACTGCCATATGACCCAGCAATCCCACTGCTGGGCATACACACCAAGAAAACCAGAACTGAGAAGTATACGTGTACCCCAGTGTTCATTGCAACACTGTTTACAATAGCTAGGACATGGAAGCAATCTAGATGGCCATTGGTAGACAAATGGATAAGAAAGCTGTGGTATATATACACAATGGAATATTACTCAGCTATTAAAAAGAATGCATTTTAATCAATTCTAATGAGGTGGATGAAACTGGAGCCTTTTATACAGAGTGAAGTAAGTCAGAAAGAAAAACACCAATACAGTACATTAATGCATATATATGGACTTTAGATAGACGAAGAAGGCAATGGCACCCCACTCCAGTACTCTTGCCTGGAAAGTCCCATGGACGGAGGAGCCTGGAAGGCTGCAGTCCATGGGGTCGCTGAGGGTCGGATACCACTGAGCAACTTCACTTTCACTTTTCACTTTCATGCATTGGAGAAGGAAATGGCAACCCACTCCAGTGTTCTTGCCTGGAAAATCGCTGGGACGGGGGAGCCTAGTGGGCTGCCGTCTATGAGGTCGCACAGAGTTGGACACGACTGAAGTGACTTAGCAGCAGCAGCAGCATGGACTTTAGAAAGATGGTAATAATGACCACATATGAGACACAGATGTAAAGAACCAGACTTTTGGACTCTGTGGGAGAAGGCAAGGGTGGGATGATTTGAGAGAATAGCATTGAAACATGTATATTACGATATGTGAAATAGATCACCAGTCCAGGTTCGATGCATGAGACAGGGCACTCAAGGAGGTGGGAGGAGGGTTCAGGATAGGAAACACATGTACACCCATGGCTGATTCATGTCAATGTATGGCAAAAGCCACTACAATATTGTAAAGTAATTAGCCTCCAATTAAAATAATTTTTTTTAAAGATGGTATTGAAAAAAGACAAAAAGGATGTACATCAAAGCATTAACCCCTGGATACTGAGATGAATGGTGAGCTTTACTTCTTCACCTTTTTATTTTATAGCCAACAAAATGTAAAAGTTACACAAATGTCTACAGGGTAGGGTTGAAATAACCTGTCAGTTCAGTTCAGTCACTCAGTTGTGTCTGACTCTTTGTGACTCCATGGACGGCAGCATGCCAGGCTTCCCTGCTGCTGCTGCTGCTAAGTCACTTTAGTCGTGTCCGACTCCGCGTGACCCCATAGATGTCAGCCCACCAGGCTCTCCTGCCCCTGGGATTCTCCAGGCAAGAAAACTGGAGTGGGTTGTCATTTCCTTCTCCAATGCATGAAAGCGAAAAAGTGAAAGTGAAGTCGCTCAGTCGTGTCCGACTCTTAGCGACCCCATGGACTTCAGCCCACCAGGCTCCTCCATCCATGGGATTTTCCAGGCAAGAGGACTGGAGTGGGGTGCCATTGCCTTCCATCACCAACTCCTGGAACTTGATGAAACTCATGTCCACCAAGTCAGTGATGCCATCCAACCATCTCATTCTCTGTCGTCTCCTTCTCCTCCTGCTTTCAATCTTTCCCAGCATCAGGATCTTTTCTAATGAGTCAGTTCTTCACAATAGCCTGTGATTGAAACCAAATTCAGACTGATGACCACAGAGCATCTATACCTGATATACATTTAATGGGCTGAACTGCATCTTGAGAGTCCCTTGGAATGCAAGAAAATCAGACCAGTCAATCCTAAAGGAAATCAACCATGAATATTCATTGGAAGGACTGATGCTGAAGTTGAAGCTCCAATACTTTGGCCACCTGAGGTGAAGAGTTGACTCATTGGAAAAGACCTGATGTTGGGAAGGATTGAGGGCAAGAGTAGAAGGGGGCAGGCAGAGGATGAGATGGTTGGATGGCACCATGGATTCAATGGACATGAATTTGAGCAAATTCAGGGAGACAGTGGCAGACAGAGGAGCCTGGCATGCTGCAGTCCATGGAGTTGCAAAGACTCAGACACAACTTAGTGACTGAACAGCAACAACCACTAAACAACAACCTCCAAATCCTATGTTGAGGTCCTAACCCCTCAGATCAGTTCTGTCACTCAGTTGTGCCCGACTCTTTGTGACCCCAGGGACTGCAGCACGCCAGACCTCCCTGTCCATCCTGTCCTCCCTGTCCTAACCCCCAGTACCTCAGAATATGACCCTATTTGGAGATAGGGTCCTTAAAGAGGTCATGGAGTTAACAATCCAGCCGTTGGGGTGGGTTGTTATCTATTATGACTGGAGTCCTTGTAAGGAGATCAGGACACAGATGCACACAGAGGGAAGTGGACATGAAGACACAAGGAGATGATGGCCATCTATAAGCAAAGGAAAGAGACCTCAGAAGAAGCCAGCCTTGCTGACACCTTGATCTTGGATGTCCAGCCTCCAGAACCGTGGGAAAATTAATTTCTGTTGTTTAAGATGTCCACTGGGATCTTTGCTATTGGCAGCCCAGGCAGATGGCTACAGCACCATTAAGTTACAGTAATGATGATAGGACCCAAGCAATTGCTCAGAGCCCAGCATGCAGAAAGGCCCTGCACTTGTCTCAGGGCTCTGCTGTCAACATCTTAAAATTCTTAATAATTTCTGAATGAGCAACCCCGTGTTTTCTTTTGCACTGGGCCATAAAGTATTCAGTCAGCCCAGACTGTACCCATGATTCTATGTATATCTCCCATCTTCAAGTTAGACCAAGTAAGTGGTCTCTTATTCACTAAGCATTTATTGAGCACCGGCTGTGTACCAGGCACTTTGCTCCTAAACACAGAGAAAAATCAAACTCACATTTTATCCTCTAGGAAGCTGAACTGAAGAGAGGGAAAGGCTTGAAGACAAAAAGCTCAATGTCCACATATGGAGGAGGGGAAGGGAGCACCACGGCAGACATGTCCCCAATCCAGATGGCTTCACACCCCCCAAAGCCCGTCCTAGAGACGACGAAATGGAGGCTGACCTGCCCATTTTGGCCAGCTGGTGAATGACAGACTCAAACCCTGGTCTTAAGGTCTTCTTATGGCCTCACCACTCCCCAGAGTGCTCTACGTGACTTCCCATGTACTCAACACACAGACCAAGGGGGCATGGAGCAGATGTGTGGTGTATTCTCACCTGATGATTACCCAGGCAGCAGGTATTCTGTGAAGTTATTTTAAAGGCTCATGTTTGCAGCACGGGGCTCATGAATCACATGAGGCCTCATGCCAGGCCTGTTGCCCCCAGGACAGGAACTGGCTGTAGGGTAGAGAGCCTGAGACTGGGAGGCAGAGAGATCTAAAGGGGAATGGCCCTGGATTAAATTATTTTAGAAACAATATGTCTGAATCTATTCCTGGGGCCACAAGGGCTTCATTTATGGGGTAATGTCCACTCTCAACTGACTCTCAAAGTGTCTGCTCAATCATTTCTTTCCCACTGTTGGCAGAATAACTGATACAAGAAATCTTCATGCTCAGAAACTATAGATGAAGACACTGTTGGGCTACAGTCTGCATTATCGAGAAATAGAAACTCGATGGCTTTATTTCTATTAAATATAACACCCCTGTGTACTGTGATTCACCACCACCCCCCATTCTGATGGATTTTGTTCAGTGTCTAAGAATGCTTTCCTCACGTGGCTCAGAAATGTTCTGCCACGTTAATAACCACATTATTATGGTTATGATTCAAATATGGTTAAAAGATGGGTGGGCTTCCCCAATGGCTCAGCAGTAAAGAATCCACCTGTGATGCAGGAGACGCAGGTTTGATCTCTGGGTCAGGAAGATCCCCTGGAGAAGGGAATGGCAACCCACTCCAGTATTCTTACCTGGGAAATCCCATGGACCGTGGAGCCTGGTGGGCTACAATCTGTGGGGTCACAAAGAGTCAGACAGGACTGAGCATGAGCATGATCAACAGAAAGGTAAGATGAATTATTTTTCCAACTTTCAAGAAAGTGAAGCATTGTCATTTATTAAAGCGGGAATAGGAACACGCGTACACCCATGGTGGATGCATGTTGATGTGTGGCAAAACCAATACAATATTGTAAAGTAAAAAATAATAATAATAAAATTTACAAAAAAATAAAGCGGGGATAAAAAAAAATGCCCCATTCTTTTCTCTCGCACCAACCAGTCCTGGAATCAGCACTTCCCCTGCCAGACATGCAAAGGGTCTCAGGTCCCCTGCGGGCCAGTTCAGCACCATTGTTTCTCAACTAGCAGATGCACTCAGGCCTGTTAGCCTGCGTGCCCCACAGGCCATCAAGAAGAGGCACCAGACTCCATTATAACGTCTCTTGGCACTTTCCGCACCTCCACTGCGTGCTGGTGCGGTACCTGGCTGTGCAAGAGGGGCTTGCAAATGGGATTAGAGACAGAACATCACCTTGCCTGTCTCCTCCAGCCGAGCAAGGGAGGAGGCAGGTCGTGCTCAGCAACCAGCTGCATCTTTTGATTTTCTCAGAGGCCACGTGCCAGGCCTGTTGCCCCCTGACCGAGTTCCACTTTGATGGATGAACCAACACCCCGCCAGTCGGGGCTGCCACCTGGGGCCCCTCCATGCAGACGGCTGGGGAGACGGAGCCACCGTGATGTGGTTCCGAACTCTGCACAAGCCAAGTGGTGTCGCTGTCTTTCAGCTTTTATTTTGGGGTCATGGTGGTGATGAGTGCATGTGAGTATGAATGTGTGCGCTTTCTTCAGCTCTAGAACGTAGCAGTCTAGAGAAAGGGTCCACAGGGTTCTAGAAAAGCAGAGGGCAATTCAGTTGATCAGGGCATCTGGGCCAGGCGGGCAGAAAACTGTCTTAGCACCTTATGAAAGAAACACACACACACACACACACACACACACACACCCCGAATGATTTGAGGCATCGCCTTGCCTGTCCAAGTTCAGCAGAGTTGACGATTCTGAGCTTTGCTTCGTGCCGTTTGGACTCTGCCCGAAACCCCCCAACTGTCCTAAGCAGGAGAGAATAGGCCCTCTGCTAATTACCCCAGGGGCCAGCTTTCTGCTCCTTTGAAGAGCTCGCTTTGATGTGATGCAATTCCGCTGCCAGGCCCGGCTGTGCCCAGATTAAGCACATAATGAGCAATTATCAGCCGGGCCCTAGGAGTGCGGCTCAGGCAGCTGAGTGGAAACCAGCCTGCGCCCGCCTCCAACTATCCCAGCCCGCTAACTCCCTCCGGGACTGGAGTAATTCATTTGCCCACTTTCCTCCACATCCCTGCTCTTGGCCACATCCTTCCCATCTGTAAAATGGGGCCAAGGAACCTCCTCAGGGAACCTGCTCAGAGGGCTCCAGTCAACTGACCACACCATGCTTTAGCTACTGCTCAGGGCACTAGAGAAAATATTGGGAAAGATAACAAAGGGTAGAACAGAGCCTCAGGGAGGTCAGGTAGCACAGTCTCAAAGTCACGTGGGTGACGGTGACCTTGACCAAGCAATGAACCTTCTCAGGTCAGCACGCCTTCCTGGAAAGGCAGGACACTTAGCGAGTCTGCCAGCTGGATAGTGGGGTGGGGAGTTGGGGAAGGACTGAAGCCCAGTGCCTGCAGCCTGGGACTCATTACACACTGCGGGGCCTATAACCATCGTGCTCACATATTCAGCCCCAGGCCCTGAGGTAGGAATTGGCAGGCTCGTAATAAGTGAGGCACAGGCTGACAGAGTGACCAGCATGTTGTCTCCCTTAAAGACCAGGAAAGAATGTTCGAGCTGAGTTCTAAAGAAATGATAAGGAAGCAGCTTGGTGGGATCTGAGTCCCACCCTCTTTCAGAAGGTCTCTAGGGGCAAGACCTGGGGATCTTTCCTGATTTTGTCCACCATGATGCTGGGTCTTGTCCTGACAACTTTCCTCAAAGCACAGGGCACATCTCCTTTCCAGGAGGAACAATCTACCAGAGCAAAGAGCCTTCTCTTCTTCTGCATTAAGGGGCTTCAGTCCTTCCAAGGGTCTCCTCCCTGCTCCTGAAATTCCATTTGTTTCCCATCAGATATTGGGCTTGAAAGACAAGAGCTCCCTGGAGAGGGGACACGGGACTTCCCTGCTGGGTGGTCCCCTTAACCTGTCATCAGATAAATCTGCAGAAATTCACCTCCAATAAGAAGCCCCCCATCCACCTGCCCCGGTGCCCATGTGGTCTTCTCTGAACTCCCATAATTCCCTCTGTTGAGTCCTAACCTCTGGGGTCTTGCAGATGTTTCCATGGGGACAGATTAAGGAGGCTGTGAGCATCCTGGGGCAGAGATCATATCCTGCCTATCTGTCCCTCACAAGTTCGCCATCTAAGAAACTATGCTTCTTTTCCGTCCTTCCTTTCCTTCCTTTCTTTTAATTTGAGCCACTGGCCTGAGATTATTTCTGAAGAGCAGGCTCTGTGGAGGGGCCTGGGGCGAACATAGGCATACACGGTGCAGGCACTGCCGCAGAAGGAAGCACCCAGGAGAGGCCACCTCAGTTGTGTGTAAAGCCAGCCTTTGTCATCTTTGCCAGTTCTGGAAAGCTCTGTCTGCTTCACCCTTGGGAGCCCTGCCCTTGTTTCCATCCGCCTTTCAGACCCTCAAATGAAGCAGATGCTCGTCTGTCCCTCCACACATGCTCCTCTTTCTTCCCTTTAACGACTTCCTCCCAGCTCAAGTCCTTCAGAACCTGGCCCCCTCCTCCGACAAACCACCTGTGGTGACCAATCCAAACCGGACCCCCTCCTCAGCTCTATCCTTTCATGGTTCCTAGCCCAGTTTTTCTTCAAATACCAGTTTGTGGGAATATCTGATGAGGACTCACTTGTGACACCCACTCATCTGTACAACCCATGAAGGCAGTGCCTGGCCATTTGAGCCCTACCGTCCTCCTGGGGCTCGGGACACAGTAAGTGCTCAATAAAGATTTGATGTACAAGTGAATAAGCTTGATTTCCAACTGTAGTTTGGGGTCAAGTTATCAATTCTACCCTGAAGCCTAGGTAATGTAACTTACAAATATCCAGAAAGGAATGGGTCTGCTTTCTGTCTGCTCCAATGAGAGTCCCCACCCCTGTCCTCTGCCCCCAATTACAGGAGCCTAAGCTTCCACCACTCCTTTTAAGCTCTGGGATATAATCAAATGGGGTTTTAACAATAGCCAAGACCAGCAAACGTTTGTTAAAATAAAACGCCCCCCCGTTTCCCAAGAGGGAGCGTGACGGGCATTCATCTCCTTTGGGAACCTCCTTCCCCCCAGCCCCCAGGTACAGGAGTCACCAGAGTGGCCTGCCCATGAGCTAAAAGCCTGCTGTCCCCTCAGGGGAGGCTGGAGAAAAGGGCAGCCACAGGGGGGTGGGGGCTCTCACAGGCAGTTTTCACATCTCAGGATCTGAAATTATTGCCTTTCTCTCCTCTCTCTGTGGGTGGGGAGGTGTGTTATGAGCTGGTGGCTTCAGGCTGGGCCTGGAGATGGGAAAGATGGCAGTTGTCAGGAGCAACTTAGCAAGTCCCGCCTCACCCATCAAAACTGAGGCCAGATCTATCCACAGTCCATCCGCAGGTATTTATGCAGCCTGTCCCACGACCAGCCTGTGCCAGGGGCCGCAAGGGGGCCACAAGTGGGCTGCCAAACTAGGGAACCAGGGAGATGCCTGTTTGGCAGAGAAAAATTAGTGTAAGAACACTGATAAAAGAAAGGGGTTAGAGCCAGGCCCGGCCCTCCATGGAGCCGGCTACAGAGGAGGTCCCCACTAGAGACCCCAGATTGCCAACGGGAGAAGCTAAGGGCTTTCCAGAGAACCCCGCGGGGGTGTCCTTTTCTCCACTCCCACGGTACCAGGGACAAGGCCTGGCACCCAGAAGGGCCTGGGATCGCTTCCTCTAGCAGCAAAATGTAAGGGAGAAAGGCTGAGTTTGGGGTCAGATATTGTGTCAGTCGCTCAGTTGTGGCTGACTCTGTGCGACCCCGTAGACTATAACCCTCCAGGCTCCTCTGTCCACGGGATTTCCCAGGCAAGAATACTGGAGTGGGTTGCCATTTCCTTCTCCAGGGGATCTTCCCAACGCAAGGATCGAAGACTGGTCTCCTGCACTGCATGCAGATTCTTTACCAATGAGCTCAGACAGGTCAGGTTTAAATCCAAACATGGGCAGTTGCTGAACAAGCCCGTCATCTCTCTTAGCTTTATCTAGTTTCATCTTCTTCGATCTTTCTCGTGGGTTAAACATTATATCTTTTATGAGATCCTTGGGATAGCTATGGGTGACGTTATGGATGCCGTCCACATATCACCCTGGTGCACGCATCAATGTCTTTCTCCATGTAATGAAGAAAATGAATGTCCTGGGTAGAAAACATGGCCTTCAGTGGGGTTTCCCCACCCGGCAGACCTGCCTCTCTCTGAGCTAGAATTCATGCCAGTGTTTCCCATCACTCTGTTTGAGTCTGGAGCTCACGCTAATTCATATGAGAACTCAACTCGCCCTGCACATCTTCTTAGCTTGGATAGAAAAAGTACAGTCAATAATTAGGATGAGAACAGACAAGAGAGCCTGAGCTTGAAAAAGTGCTTTAGAGCTGGCAGCATTTTGATGTATGGCCTCTCTTGACAGACAAGGACTCTTGTTGGAATGAAAAACATGAAACAGGTGGAAGTAAGTAAATAAAGGGTCCAGCAGGCCCGCCAGTCCAGGAGCATGCATCTGGCTTGAGGTGTCGCTGGGGCTTGGTCTTTGCTCTGACAGCGTGGTGCCAACAGCACTCAGCAGCCTATGGAAGTGCTGATGGGAAGGTGGGTACATTTCATATTGTGATATTTATCATGTACTATGTGATAAATATATATCATAAAATATTATCAAAATTTCATGATATGATAAAATCACAAAATTTCATAGTGATCTGCAGTAGTCACCAGGCCCTCAAACTCCAGAGTGAAACCTAGTCATTGGAGTTGTTACATCGTCACAGTTTTGTTATGTATACTTTCCTCTTTATGAAGGATTTAGTATGACTTACCACAAAGACTATATATATATATACACATTATAGATAGGTATGTATGTAGGTACACATATCTATACACACATATATGTGCAAACATATATACATATACATAAACACATGCATACATCCATATACAGTTCACAACAGGGTAAAATAAATAGATAAATCCTGATGAAAAGAAAATAAAAATGGTAAAAATCAGATTAATCCAAGCACTAAGTCATAAAATCTGGAACAGTTGCCAGTTGCTACAGGTGGGATGGGAAAGTTTACACTTGAAAACATTCTTTTATTTTACCCCCAAATACTGTCCTCGGAGCCACCCAGACACACTTGTTGACACTGATATAACAAATCCGCCATGCAGGTGTCTCACTGCACATCACCATTTTACATATAATTTATTTCCTGGCATGAAACCCACACTACCTTTAGAGCCATGGCCTTCATCGTTTTTCACCTGGCAAATTTTTCCCAGATATCAGACATCTCCCAGGTCTGGGGAAGCCATCTGACTCAGTCTATTGAAGAGCAGGCTGAGCTTCTTTGGAAATTTTGGATATAGCCAAAGAGGTTTGCTCCATGAAATATGGTTGTTCAGATGTTCCTAATTCCATTGCGAGCTTACAGCCATGAGTGCCTTCATCCACAACGTGGACAAGCATCATGCTTCCTCCAGATACCAGAAGGACACTATACCAATTGTCTATGGGGAAGACAGCATATCCACAGACAAGCCACATTTTGATTTCTTTGTAATGTGGAAATAAGATGACTTATTATTCCAACAGACTCTCAAAGAGAAGTTTACTATGAGGGATAACAGGAAACAAATTTGTTCAGTTATATCACTTAATAACGAATCCAAATTCAGCAGCTTCGTTGTTTATTCAGTGGTATGGATGGGAATTTCAGGGCTCGCCCCACCTCTGGCCCTTATAGCTATGTGACATAAACCTTAACCTCTCACAAATGAAAGTTTCTCACTCGTGAAATGGGCTAATACGAATATCCACATAATCAAGTTAGTGTGAGGATTAAATGAGAGAATGGATAAAAAGTGTTGAACCATTCCTAGCACTCAATGAAAGTTAGCTGCTTATATTCACATTATTAATTTCATGATGATGCTAATGATAACAATATTTAAAGTTGTGGTTCTCAACTAGGGACAACTTTACCTCCAAGGGGAATTTGCAATATCCGGAGACATTTTTGTTTGTCTTGTCCAAGAGGGAGGATGTTACTGGCATCTAGTGAGTAGAGGTCAGGATGCTGCTAAACATCTTCTAATACTCAGGACAGCCCCTAGTACAAAACAATCCCCGCTAAAATGTCCATAATGCCAAGGCTGAGAAACCTTATTTTCAAGTATAAACATGTCTTGTTCACAGTTAAATTCTTGCTTTCTAGGAATTCTGTTAACATCAGCTAGAGAAACCACCCTTTAAAAAAGAAGAACAAAAAGGGAGGGAAATACCTTTGCCAATATGCTAACTGGCTATGTAATTTGATATAGTCTGCTCAGACCTCAGTGTTGTCATCTGTAAAATGGCCAGGTTGTACTAGATGATCTCTAGGAGTCCTTCTGGCTCTGACCCTGTCCATGATTCTAATTTTCAACAATCCTCTTTTGTGCACGAAGGAAGAGGGGCTGGGCAGAACCAGGCTACATTCGGGATAAATAACAGCACAATAGAATTCCTTTTGGAAATAAATCATCTTTTCATATAAAATCTTCTGAAGACCATTTTGAGAAGAGTAATAGATCTGCCAGTCCAACACCTGCAGGGTGGGTAATAATTTACTTAGCCCGCTGACTTAGGGGCAGGTCCTGTTCTTGATAAATGACCCAATTAAGCATCTGTTAATCACAGCATTATCTCATCAGAAGGTGGAATACTTACTTCTCTCAAGCAGTTTCTCAGTGAGATAACATCACAAATTCCCCCAAGCAGTGAAGGGCATTTAACGGCACAGGGAAGAGTCGTGGAGGGGGGAAAGGGGGGCAATATTCCTCTCTGGACCTTCGGCCCCCAGTGGTTGCTGGGAATATCCCCTATGCCCCATCCCAGCCCTTCCCCCATCAACCTTCCTATAACCTCGGCTCCTGAACTCTCCTGTTCATCTGAGGCCTTGATAATAAAGCAACATCTGCAAAACCTACAAGAACTTTACTGCAGTTAATTGAGTAATTGAAGCAAGATGCAGGGAGAGGTGATCTATGGGCCTGGGTTGAGGGCTGAGAAGGGAGACAACGGATTTATTGCAAAGGCCGTGGGCGGCCTTGGGTCCAGGCCCTGGTTCACGGGAAGTTTGAGGTCATGTGGGATTAAAATATCTTTAGAAACAAATGGAATAATTTGACTGCCATATCAGGAACGCTGTGCCAGTTTATGCCAGGAGTCCAGGTGTGATTTATTCACCATGCACCCAACACATTTTTTTGATATCTGCCTCATTAGTCTAAATTTATAGATTATTGAGCAGATGGATATGACTTGTCTGTGTCTGTCTGTCTGTCTGTCTCATCCTGGTGGTTACGTGAAGCTCAACTTTTGCAGTTCAAGATAAGTAAAGTGATGCCTTAAAGGCCCTAGCACCCTAGAAACTATCCAGGTGGTAAGCAGGGCCAAAGATATTTACAATCTAGTGGTTGTATTTTCTAAAAAAAAAAAAAAAGTTTAATAGAGGCAATATGCAATCGGTGGTAATATCTTCTTGTAATTGAATAAATCCATAAATCTTTACATTTAAGCACAATTCACCACCTTGAAGTCATTGGGTACCATGTAATATATTTTCTAGCCTTGCAGATGCCAGATACACACATTATAGATACATAAAATCGCCCCTGTGAGCGCCTGGCATCAGATACGTCTGTGTCTGTGACTAACCAGAGCACACACCCCCAGCACCCGGAGGACTGGCCTTTGCGAAGGTTATTGCTCCTTTTGTAGTTTCTCTGCTGCTTTATTAAATCCCAAATTCCTTGCAAAACTGTACAATTTTAATAACTCAAATCCGCGTGGATCATAAAGCTGTCTAAATAGACCTAGCGCCCTGAGTATCAGACAGATCCGCGGGTGATGATGTCGCTGGACCTGATTAACCGGAACGGGTCACCCGACAAGATTTTATTACAAGTGTCATTTAGATTTCTGACAGCTTTACAAGGCTTAATGGCTTTTTATTAAATACATTGTGTTCAAGGAAGCTGACAGTTGGGGATGCCTTGTAAATACAATGCAATGGAATTTCCTTAGAAGCTGGGTGAGAGAAAGCAGAAGGATGGTGGGACATCCCTCCCGGTCCCCAATTCCATGGCTCCGGAGGCCCAGAGTTCACCATCTCCTGAGGCTAAAGACAAATGACCCCCCTGGCACCACCCCCGCCAGCTCTCCAAACCCGACAGGTCTGCCCTAGGTTGACCCCAGAGGTTTACACGTGAAGCTCTCCAGAGAATCAAATTCCTCGGTCCAGAGGGTGACCTGCTCCAGCCATCCACCCACCCCCAACTCCTCCCCTAAGCCAGGAATCCTCCTGGGAATTAGTGAGCCTGGCCTTCCTGAAATTCAAGTTCTCTGTGAGCCTTAACTAAGTTTTGTTTGTTTCTGCCCAGCAGTTTGTTGGACCCATTTGGAGGCAAGATAGAGGAAGGACAGATGGACTTACCGTGTCCCCTGCCATGGCCTTCTTCAGGTGCTGGGTGCTGTGCTTGGTGCTCTCAGTAACTTACCTCATCCAATCACGTAGCCACCTGGCTGGACAGGTGCTTTACTCCCCCTTTAACAGGTGAGGAAATGCTGGTCCTAGCGGAGTAAACAAATGAAGGGAGACAAGAAAGTAGCATTGTGCTCAGGGGCCTTTAGTTCTCACCCAATAATGGGAGGAGGTTCTAGTACCAGTTTTAAGGATGAAGATGCTGAGGCTCATGTGACTTCCCCTACATGTATCAGTTCAGTCCAGTTTTTCAGTTGTGTCCAACTCTTTGAGACCTCATGGACTGCAACACGCCAGGCCTCCCTGTCCATCACCAGCTCCCGAAACTTGCTCAAACTCATGTCCATCTAGTCAGTGATGCCATCAAAACATCTCATCCTCTGTTATCCCCTTCTCCTCCTTCCCCCAATCCCTCCCAGCATCAGAGTCTTTTCTGATGAGTCACTTCTTCACATCAGGTAGCCAAAGTATTGGAGGTTAAGCTTAAACATCAGTCCTTCTAAAGAATATTCAAGACTTATTTCCTTTAGGATGGACTGGTTGGATCTCCTTATAATCCAGAGGACTCTCAAGAGTCTTCTCCAAAACCACAGTTCAAAAGCATCAATTCTTTGATGCTGAGCTTTCTTTATGGCCCAACTCTCACATCCATACATGACTACTGGAAAAACCATAGCCTTGACTAGACAGACCTTTGTTGGCAAAATATTGTCTCTGCTTTTTAATATGCTGTCTAGGTTGGTCATAACTTTAAGGAGCAAGTGTCTTTTAATTTCATGGCTGCAGTCACCATCTGCAGTGATTTTGGAGCCCCCAAAAATAAAATCTCTTACTGTTTCCACTGTTTCCCCATCTATTTGCCATAAAGATCTGATGGGATCAGATGCCATGATCTTAGTTTTCTGAATGTTGAGTTTTAAGCCAACTTTTTCACTCTTCTCTTTCACTTTCATCAAAAGGCTCTTTAGTTCTTCTTCACTTTCTTCCATAAGGGTGGTGTCATCTGCATATCTGAGGTTATTGATATTTCTCCCAGCAATCTTGATTCCAGCTTGCGCTTCATCCAGACCAGCATTTCTCGTGATGTTCTCTGCATATAAGTTAAATAAGCAGGGTGACAATATACAGCCTTGCCATACTCCTTTCCCGGTGACAATATACAGCCTTGATATACTCCTTTTCCTATTTGGAACCAGTCTGTTGTTCCATGTCCAGTTCTAACTGTTGCTTCTTGACTTGCAAACAGATTTCTCAAGAGACAGGTCAGGTGGTCTGGTATTCCCATCTCTTTCAGAATTTTCCACAGTTTGTTGTGATCCACGCAAAGGCTTTGGTGTAGTCAATAAACCAGAAGTATATGTTTTTCTGGAACTCTCTTGCTTTTTCAATGATCCAATGGATGTTGGCAATTTGATCTCTGGTTCCTCTGCCTTTTCTAAATAAAGCTTGAACATCTGAAAGTTCACAGTTCACACACTGTTGAAGCCTGGCTTGGAGAACTTTGAGCATTACTTTGCTAGCATGTGAGATGAGTGGAGTTGTGCAGTAATTTGAACATTCTTTGACATTGCCTTTCTTTGGGATTGGCATGAAAACTGACCTTTCCCAGTCCTGTGGCCACTGCTGAGTTTTCTAAATTTGCTGGCATATGGAGTGCAGCACTTTAACAGCATCAACTTTTAGGATCTGAAATAGCTCAACTGGAATTCCATCCCTCTACTAGCTTTGTTTGTAATGATGCTTTCTAAGACCCACTTGACTTCCCATTCTAGGGTGTCTAGTTCTAGGTGAGTGATTACACCATCGTCGTTATCTTTGTTGTGAAGATCTTTTTTGTATAGTTCTTCTGTGTATTCTTGCCACCTCTTCTTAATATCTTCTGCTTCTGTTAAGTCCAAACTATTTCTTTCCTTTATTGTGACCATCTTTCCATGAAATGTTCCCTTAGTATCTCTAATTTTCTTGAAGAGATCTCTAGTCTTTCCCATTCTATTGTTTTCCTCTATTTCTTTGCATTGATCACTGAGAAAGGCTTTCTTATCTCTCTTTGCTCTTCTTTGGAACTCTGCATTCAAATGGGTATATCTTTCCTTTTCTCCTTTGCCTTTTGCTTTTTTTCTTTTCACAGCTATTTGTAAGGCCTCCTCAGGCCTTACAACCTAACCATTTTGCCTTTTTGCATTTCTTTTTCTTGGGGATGGTCTTGATCACTGCTTCCTGTACAATGTCATGAATCTCTGTCCATAGTTCTTCAGGTACTCTGTCTATCAGATCTAATCCCTTGAATCTATTTGTCACTTCCACTATATAATCATAAGGGATTTGATTTAGGTCATACCTGAATGGTCTAGTGGTTTTCCCTACTTTCTTCAATTTAGGTCTGAATTTGGCAGTTAGGAGTTCATGATCTGAGCCACAGTCAGCTCCCAGTCTTGTTTTTGCTGATTGTATAGAGCTTCTCCATCTTTGGCTGCAAAGAATATAATCAATCTGATTTCGGTGTTGACCATCTGGTGATGTCCATGTGTAGAGTCTTCTCTTGTGTTGTTGGAAGAGGGTGTTTGCTATGACCAGTGCGTTGTCTTGTCAAAACTCTCTTAGCCTTTGCTGTGCTTCGTTTTGTGCTCCAAGGCCAAATTTGCCTGTTACTCCAGGTATCTCTTGACTTTCTATTTTTGCATTCCAGTCCCCCACAATGAAAAGGACATCTTTTTGGGGTGTTAGTTCTAGAAGGTCTTGTAGGTTTTCATAGAACCATTCAACTTCAGCTTCTTCAGCATTACTGGTCAGGGCATACATAGGCTTGGATTACTGTGATATCAAATGGTTCGCCTTGGAAACAAATAGAGATCATTCTGTCGTTCTTGAAACTACATCCAAGTACTGCACTTTGGACTCTTTTGTTGACAACCATGGCTACTCCATTTCTTCTAAGGGATTCTTGCCCACAGTAGTAGATATAATGGTCATTTGAGTTAAATTCACCCATTCCAGTCCATTTTACTTCACTGATTCCTAAAATGTCCATGTTCACTCTTGCCGTCTCCTGTTTGACCACTTCCAATTTGCCTTGATTCATGGACCTAACATTCCAGGTTCCTATGCAATATTGCTCTTTAAGCATTGGACTTTACTTCCTTCACCAGTCACATCTACAGCTGGGTTTTGTTTTTGCTTTGGCTCTGTCTCTTCATTCTTTGTGGAGTTATTTCTCCACTGATCTCCAGTAGCATATTGGGCACCTACCAACCTGGGGAATTCATCTTTCAGTGTCCTATCTTTTGCCTTTTCATACTGTTCATGGGGTTCTCAAGGCAAGAATACTGAAGTGGTTTGCCATCCCCTTCTCCAGTGGATCATGTTTTGTCAGAACTCTCCACTGTGACCCATCCATCTTGGGTGGCCGTACATGGCATGGCTCATAGCTTCACTGAGTTAGACAAGGCTGTGGTCCATGTGATCAGATTGGTTAGTTTTCTGTGATTGTGATTTTCACTCCAACTTCCGCTACACCCATCACTCAGCTCAAATGAGGGGCACAGTCACTTGTTACAGTAGAAATAGCCACAATTCATTGGGAATTAAAGTACTTTAGATGCGTGTCTGACTGAAAGTTTATAGCATCCCTATACATACTATGTTAGTATCATCCTCATCGCATGGGCATGATCTAAGACTTTAAGAGGCTCAGTCATTCACTCAGGCTCATGTAAGCAGTCAGTGCCACTCAGGATTCAAATCCTAGCAGGGTTCTGCCTTCCCAGCTCAAAGCTTATCAGGAAAGCCTGTAAATCTTGTACGTCTGTGGATTATTTACTGCCACCACAGCACTTTTGCAGAGTCATCTCATTGGATCTTCACAAGATGGGAAGATAAATCATTATGACCCCTGTTTTACAGACTGGATAGCTGAGGCTTGAAGAAGTGACATGTCCTGTCCAATCCTGTGAGATTTACCAACTGTGAGTCCAGGGCTGACTCCAGTTGCTCTCCTCTCCTCCAAATTCAGGGCTTCATCACCTCCTGGTCCACCATGGAGGGGGTTGAGTTCAGTTCAGTTCAGTAGCTCAGTCGTGTCTGACTCTTTGTGACACCATGAATCACAGCACACCAGGCCTTCCTGTCTATCACCAACTCCCGGACTTCACTGAAACTCACGTCCATTGAGTTGGTGATGCCTCCAGCCATCTCATCCTCTGCCGTCCCCTTCTCCTCTGGCCCCCAGTCCCTCCCAGCATCAGAATCTTTTCCAAGGAGTTAACTCTTTACATGAGGTACCCAAAGTACTGGAGTTTCAGCTTTAGCATCATTCCTTCCAAAGAACACTCAGGACTGATCTCCTTCAGAATGGACTGGTTGGATCTCCTTGCAGCCCAAGGGACTCTCAAGAGTCTTCTCCAACACCACACTTCAAAAGCATCAATTCTTCAGTGCTCGGCTTTCTTCACAGTCCAACTCTCACATCCATACATGACTACTGGAAAAACCGTAGCTTTGACTAGACGGACCTTTGTTGGCAAAGTAATATCTCTGCTTTTGAATATGCTATCTAGGTTGGTCATAATTGTCCTTCCAAGTAGTAAGCGCCTTTTAATTTCATGGCTGCAATCACCATCTACAGTGATTTTGGAGCCCAGAAAAATAAAATGACACTGTTTCCACTGTTTCCCCATCTATCTGCCATGAAGTGATGGGACCAGATGCCATGATCTTCATTTTCTGAATGTTGACTTTAAGCCAACTTCTTCACTCTCCTCTTTCACTTTCATCAAGAGGCTTTTTAGTTTCTCTTCACTTTCTGCTGATGCTAAACAGACAAAAGCAGGACTCTCAGGGTACATTCTGAGCATAAAAGATCAGCAGCCAGTGGCAGGTGAGCGTCAGGACTGACCTCAATTAACAAACACAATCTATCTTAATTATTTGTAGATTCTGTATTCACCTCCTGGCTAAAATTTATTTGTAACACCCAAGTCAGTATTCACAGGTGCTTTTGTGTCATGTGCAGACATACGCAGAATGGAGAAAATTTTGAGTCACCAGACTCATGTTCATAAATGTTCTTTTTGCAATATATTTAGTGCCATGTTTATAATGTTTTTGTGCTTTTTGTTGGTGGTGAGTTCACTGGTTAAAAAGATCCCCAAGCATGTTATTGTCTGTTACCCCCAAGCTCAAGAAGACTATGATGTGCCTAATAGAGTGTTAGATAAGCTTCAGTCAAGCATGAGTTATAGTGTTGGTGGCTGCGAGTTCAATGTTAGCGAATCAACTACATATACCAACTATGTATACTCACTTTTTTGCATATGTGTCTTCCCAGGTGGCCCAGTGGTAAAGAATCTACCTGCCAATGCAGAAGACACAGTTTCAAACCCTGGGTTGGGAAGATCCCCTGGGGGAGGAAATCACAACTGACTCCAATATTCTTGCCGGCATAATCCCATGGACAGAGGAGCCTGGTGGGTTACAGTCCATGGGGTTGTGAAGAGTCAGACACAGCTGAACAACTGAGCATGCATGCACATGTGTGTATATATATTAGTAAAGTTTCTTTAAACAGAAGCACAATTAAACAAGAGTATGTATTGATCAGTTGGCAAAAATGTTGTAAGAAGTGGATAATGAAAACCTAACCCTGTATTTCCCTGAGGAGCAATGTTTCCTTACTTGCTATTTAATTGTCTGCATCAACCTTGCCTGTGAGTGGGTGCTAAGTCACTTCAGTTGTGTCTGAGTCTGTGTGACTCCATGGACTATAACCTGTCAGGCTCCTCTGTCCATGGGATTCTCCAGGACAGAATCGTGGAGTGGGCTGCCATGTCCTTCTCTAGAGGATCTTCCCAACCCAGGGATTGAACCCACGTCTCTTAAGTCTTCTGCATTGGTCAATGGGTTCCTTACCAGTAGCACCACCTGGAAAGCCCCTGAAGCTACATTAGGACATAAACTGCCATGAATAATAAGAATCAGCTGTACTTCTGAAGTTTCTTCTTTGCACACAGGCCTCTGCTTGTTGCCCTTGGAGGACAGAAGGGAAAACGCAGTTCTTTCCTCCCAGTCCTCTTCATCATCACAAGCAGAGAAGCCTGAAGTCTGGAACTGTCTGAACCAGCCTGAGATCAAGACAGAAACGTTGTGCGTGTGAGCAGCAGAATGAACCTCAAGGGTAGTGCTGTTGGTAGAAAAAGGGCAAGAATCCTATGGAATGTCATTAATAGCAGCCACATTTACATAAAAAGAAATAGACAAACTTCATTTTAATAATACATTTTATTTAACCTGATATATGTAAAATATTATCATTTCAACATAAAATCAATACAAAATATTAATGAAATGATTTGCATTCTCTGATTTGCACTACCTTTCAATTCAGAGTGTGTTTGACACTAAAGTTTCTTGACACTCACAGTACATCTCAGTTAGGACAAGCCACATTCAAAGTGCTCAGTAGCCACATGGAACAAATGACTGTTGTTTGCACATGATTCTCAATGTTAAGATATGTCATCCCCAGTTGCACTCAAGAAACAGGATCTGCCCACAGTAGGTATTCAGCAAACGCCTTTCATGAAGCTTCAATTTGGGAGAAGTGGTTGCGGATGCAGTTTTATAGAGGGTGGTCTTGGGCGAGTTACTTGGATATCCTATCCAAGCCTGGGTATCTGTAAAGAGGGTGAAGACAACACCCCCACCTTCTCTGAAGGAGGATACAATGAGACAACGCTGTACAGTGGGACCCTGGCCAACACTGGCTGCCACTACTACTGTATTTCTGTTGTTGTGGATGCAAACTCAGTGGTCTATGTCCAGCCAGTGGCTGTGCTGGCTGCAGATCCACATGGTGCTCTGGGCAACACCCCAAGTCCTCCATATTTAACAGTGCACAAGAAAGTGGGGGCACATGTTTGCCATTTCAGACCAAAGCAGCCAAACCGGAAACTCAGCAATATTCCAGGAGCCACCTCCAGGAGAATCAGGGGTTAGTCAGGAAATTACTCCGATTTAACGTGCGCTGGGTCTCCAGGGACCCTGCTGTGTCCCCCGGCTTGGCAGCCATGTCACTGGGGTGGGTTTCATCATTTCTGAGGCCAGGTTTTGCTTAGAGTTGGCAAGAAGAGCCAAGTTGGCAAGTAGATCTTCTTCCATTCCCCCAGTGCTAAAGCCTGCAGGCATGGAGCAGGGTTACCCGGGTCTCTCCTGGTCATTTGTTCACCGTATCTGAGCTTAGGGGGCTTGGAAGTGTAAAGGGCCAGATTTCTCAAACCCCAACTGTGTGTGGATTCCATTTAAAGGAAAAAAAATAATTCGGAGATTCTGGAGAATTCCTCTTGAACCTCAACCTGAGATACAGGAAAATGAATGGCTTATTCTACAGCAATGTAGATTATCAGTTTAACAGAGAAGATACGTTTAGATGTCTTGTTAAGGATCTATTTTTTATATTATTGAAATAAAATAGGTTTTAAAAGTTTTTGTAGGACTTAGGGCTTTCCCAAGACTATGTGTATAAACAATTTGAAAGTCACCGGATTAGGGAAAATGGCAGTGTGGGGGTCATTTTTGAAAGGCCAGGGCAGCCTGAAGGGATGGCCCACGACACCCTGTCCCATCCATCATGTCACCTCTCAGCCTCAGGGAATGGACACCTGGCCTGGGCCCCTGTGCCCACCCCCTGCCTTTAGGTGGCAACTTGGAGCTAATTCCCATGACACTAAACCTGCCTCCCTTGCTTGGCAAGCCAGCACCTGTCCTCTTCTCATCTGGGGGCAGGAATAGTTTTTGTGTTTTATTTTTCTCCAAGCATGACTGTCAATTTGGGGTAAAAATCTCAATGGTGTTGGGTTAAATTTCAAACTCAGATATGTTGAAAATATCCCTTAACTTGAAGTTGGAAAGTAGTCACCGCTTTTATGAAGAACAGATCTATCTAAAATGATGGCACTCTGCTTGTTGTTGTTGGACTGTAACACATTTTTGCACTTCCAGACTGTCTCCTCTGCATGAGGCCGCACCCCCCAGACACCCCTCAGAATGAGCCAGAAGCAAGTGAGCACCAACTCTGCTGCCAAGATTTTGGACATTATGTTGAAGCCTCCCACGTCGATGTTCAGCTGGGGAAAACGTGGGTGGTATCAGCCATGAGGGGGTGACCAGGAGGGGTCAGTGAAAGAAATAAGGTGCCTATCAGAGGGCCCAGCACAGAATAGCGGCCAAGCCCTCCCACTTCAGCTTCCCAGGTGGTGCTGGTGGTAAAGAACCGGCCTGCCTATACAGGAGACATAAGAGATGTGGGTTGAATTCCTGGGTTGGGAAGATCCCCTGGAGGAGGGCATGGCAACCCACTCCAGTATTCTTGCCTGGAGAATCCCATGAACAGAGGAGCCTGGTGGGCTACTGTCCATGGGGTTGCAGCGTCGGACACGACTGAAGCGATTTGGCATGCACACACACCTGCCTCCTGTTTCACCGCTAGAACTTGCTGTGAAATCAGAAGGGGGCTCTCTCTCCTAGCCACCCCAAGAAAAAACAGTCTGTGCATAAGGCATCATCCAGAGGAGGCTGTCAACTGTTTAGAGATGGTATCAGACTGCTCTGACTTGTGGCAGCGGAGTGATAAGCAGTGTTCTCCCACATTTCTCTCAGCTTCTCTGGGGTCAACACTCACCACCAGCTCTAGCCGGCAGCATGCTGTCACCCACGTGCTGTCCCCACAGCCACAGAAATCGCTGCAGAGCTGACAGTGGAAGCAGAGATACGATGCCCTCATCTCCAGCCTTGATGGGCTCCTCCTGTTCACCAGGCCGCCAACTGCGGGAGAAGCGGTTAGAGGGAGGGCCGGGTGCAGCAAACCTCTTCTATCCTCTGCCTGCTTGATCTACAGGAAGTGCTGCATTCAGTGCCTTGAAAAAGAGATAAGTGGCTTCATCTAAGTGAGCAGCACAGTCAGAGTGAAGGGGAGGATGTGAGGGAATCAGAAGCATGCTTTACAAGCTGGCAGACAGTGCCTTGCCATTCCACAGCCTGCTAAAGGCAGCGGCTGGAGAAGATTGGATCACATGTCCCCACCCCAGCCCTTAATGCTTTGACCCTGTCATGCTCTGACGTTTCCCCTACTCTTCCAATTATCAACTGTGAGAACTTACACTGATGATTTACTTTTTCTGAGCCTTTAATTTTTTCATCAGTGAAAGTGGAGATAATGATGCCCATTTCTCAGGGATGGGGGAATTCAATGAACTAAGACATGAAAACACACAACAGAGCCATCAGGTAGTAAAGTGAAAGAAAGTGAAAGTCGTGTCTGACTCTTTGCGACCCCATGGGCCCATGGAATTCTCCAGGCCAGAATACTGGAGTGGGTAGACTTTCCCTTTTCCAGGGGATCTTCTAGACCCAGGGATTGAACCTAGGTCTCCTGCATTGCAGGCAGATTCTTTACCAGCTGAGCCATAAGGGAAGCCCAAGAATACTGGAGTGGGTAGCTTCTCTCCTCTCCAGCAGATATTCCTGACCCAGGAATCAACCTGGGGTCTCCTGCATTGCAGGCAGATTCTTTACCAGCTGAGCCATCAAGGAAGTGTTCAATTAATTAAAAAATAATTATTATTGATAGATGATGACCACATCTAACACCATTTTTTGAAACAAAGGGCTGAGTCCCTTTGGGTATAGTGAGTATTTATGCCAACCTTACCACATTTTATGAGGGAAAAAAATTAGCCTCCAACCCTCAGGTCAAGTCTCCCTGATGCTTGACGCAAGCTCCATGCCACCCAGGGCCACCTGCCATAGCTACCTGGCTGTGTACTAAATAAAACTGCATGGCTGTCCATGGCTGCCCTGGTCCTGCTCCTGCCCAATGTGTATCTAGAGTCCACGGGAAGTTATTTCCTCAATTTTCAGTCCTCAGAGTTATCCAACAGCCTAATTAAATCTTCCTCGACTTGACAAGAGAGCATCGCCCCTCCCATCAATCTCCAAGTCCTTTCTTCCCTGTGTCCGTCTATTCCTCCCTGAGGGTCTCCACCTCTGAGTAGGGGCTCAGTAGGTTCAGTCTCAGACAGATACCAGGAGGCCCCCACCTAGTGGTCCTGTCATCTCTCAGAGCCTGATCTCCAAGGAGGATCTCGCCTCCAATCACTTGTACCACATCTGCCCAAGTTAGGCTGTGTGTGTGTGTGTGTGTGTGTGTGTGTGTGTGTGTGTGTGTGCACTCATTGTTTAGTTGCTCAGTAGTGTTCAACTCTTGGCACTGTAGACTGCCAGGCTCCTCTGTCCATGGGATTTCCCAGGCAAGAATACTAGACTGGGTTGTCATTTCCTTCTCCAGTGGATCTTCCTGACCCAGGGATTGAACTGGTGTTTCCTGTGTCTCTTATACTGCAGACAGATTTTTCAGCTGCTGAGCCATCTCAGGGAAGTCTCAAATTAGGATTTGTGAAACCCCAAATGGGCAGCCTCCTTCTAAATGGCAGACTCCTCTCTGGCCTTCCCACTCCTATTCCTGCTCCTCTGCACCCCTCTTCCCACACTTGATCCTCTAGAACAGTGATCCCCAACATTTTTGGCACCAGGGACCAGTTTCATAGAAGACAATTTTCCACAGACCCCAGGGAGGGTGGGGAGTGGTTTCAGGATGATTCAGGCCCATTATATTTATTGTGCACTTTATTTCTATGGTTATTACATCAGATCCACTTCAGATCATCAGGCATTAGATCCCGGAGGATGGGGACCCCTGCTCTAGACTATGAATCTACTCCAGCTACCCATCCCTTCTTCAAAACAATCAGTGACTGAAATTCCAACTCCTTCCCAAGATGTAGAAGGTTTTTCTGAAATTGCCTTTGCTTTTCTGCCCAGCTAACTCCTATCCCAGCCTCATGTCTCAGCTTAGGTGTCACCTCCTCTAGGAAGTCCTCCCTGATACACCTCTCAAAGCTCCCACAGCTGCCTGTTCTTTTCCACCAAAGCATGTATTGAACCCTATGTACTGACACCCTGTCTCTTCAGCTGTCTGAAATAAGTTAGTTCTCTCTGCTTCCCAGTGCCTACTGCAGAACTGAAAATTGTGCAGAATTAATGAGTTGATTGATTTGTGATGACTGCTTCTGGAGACTCTACCCAAGGCTCTCTCGGCTTTGGGACTAGCAGTTCAGAGCTCCTCTAAGACACTGGGAGATGTTAGAACTCGCTGGCCTGTGGCCCAGCAGAGGTCTGTGGTTTTACTGCTAATGGAAATTGGCCTGGCAGATCAAAGACAACAGCCTCTACAGTTCAGGTCACCAGCAGCCAGCTATTGAAATATCAGTGGAATCGGTAATTCAAAATTAAGTGGGTTAACGATTGACGGTCCGTTTGCAAAACCTGGCCCACCAACACTCCTTCCAAACAGGGCCTTTCCTTTTCTGCCTTGGCTGGGAGCTTCCCAAACAGGAGTTCATTCAGCTCTTGCCATGCCCTGCCCCCACTCCACCCAGATTTTAAAAGGCCCTTGTTCTCAAAACTCTACACCATTCCTGTGAGATGTCTTAGAAAGCCTTAGCACCTGAGATCCCCTTTCAGAATTAAAAACTCACAAATTTGAACCAAGGGGGCAAAGTCCGGGGCAACTTCGCACCTGTAACATATGAGTCACTTGATTAAGAAAATCAAGTTCAAAATTAAAATCAAATTCACAATTTTTTTCTTGTGGGGAAAGTTGGTGGTCAGAGGGAGCATGTGGAGGGGGAGAAATACGTTCGGTTGCATCAGCTTTCAAACTCTAATCACAGTCTCAATATTCTGGGCTGTCCACATTTGGGAAAATAATTTTTCCCCTGTTGGCACTCTTTTGGGCTGATCACAGGGAGATCCACATAGACGAACAACCACGGAGGAATTCAAAGCCATCGTACCCCCAGGGCAGGCAGAGCTGGCTCCCTCATCTTTGTTGAGATGCCAGGGAGCAGACTGGGGGTCTAAGAAGAAGCAGAGGTCCCACTGTGTCAGATAAGAGAGACCCCACCCAGAGCAACCCCGCATGCAGAGCCTTCAGTGGGTGCAGACTTACAAGCGCTCTGATGATAAATCGAAAATCTGCGGGAGAAAAATGTCCTTCGTGAAGGCCGCTAATCTTGCTGGGCCTGCGCACAGAGCCCAAGTCCAGAGAAGGCACAAGCTGCCTGGCCCAGTCCAGCCCCTCCTCCTGACTGCCCAGTTGAATGATTCCAAGAAGGCTGACCTGGGCTAAGGATGCCCTCGGTTACAGAGACAAAAGGGCAAGCACAGCCCAGGGATCCCACCTTGGCTCCTCTGTTTTCTTCTATAAAACAAGGACAGTCTCCCCCTTTCCTTTAGGTGAGGATCCAGTGAAATCATTTGCCTGGAGCAGGTGGCTGTGTGCCCAGCATTGCACCCTCTCCCAGCTCTCCTGGAAGCAAGGGGCATGCGTTCTCAATGACTGTGACTCACACCATTACCCCAGGTCACTCTAGAAATGCTTTTTCCTGCCTTGCTGGAAAAGATACAGAAGAGCTGGAAAGAGGAGGAAGGTGGCTGCTTTGTCATCGGGTCTCAGGCAGAGGACACAGGAAGATAGGTTGAGGTGACTCCCTTCCCAGAATGCTGCTTACTTGCCAGGTTCCTGCCTGGGATTGGGTGGAGTGGACGTGGGGGTGCTAGGGGTCGAGGAAGGCCAGAGAACAGAAGGCCACCTCCATCACCGCCTCCCACCCTTTCACCCAACTTTTCTTCGTTTGTTATGAGAGAGAGATCTTGGGCTGCATATTAATAAAACAATGGAATTTTTATTTCTTTTTCTCATAAATTACATAATTCAAACCTTAAAACACCTTTAATGAACAGTGACTGGGCATGTGACACTTAATAAAACTGGACTCAGGTCAGTTTCTGCTTGACAGGCTACCAGCCGAGAATGTGACTTACCAGTAAATGATTAAGAGGCGGGGATCTTTCCTGGGCTCTACTATTAAACACTTCAAAGGTTTCCAAAGTCAGATAAAATGAAAAGCAAATGTGTTTCATTGCCTCTCAAATGCCTCAAATGTTTTAGCAGGTGCAAGCAATGAAACCTTCCATGGTGACAGCATTTTAGGGTCTGCAAAGTGCACCCGGCTGAATTCTGGGAATTCTGGGCTGGCTTCATAAAAATTCATGATTTCCAAGGAGGAGAGAGGTTCGTCTTCAGAGCCCATCTACATATGTGGCCCAGAAGGAAAATGTCTCAGGGTCCTGTGGGTTGTGGGTCAACTTAACCCTTTCTGTTCCAGGAGAGACACATGCATAGAGCACAAAGGATCCTGGGAGGGGCAGCCTTGTGCTAGCAAAACAGGAGGACACCTCTTTGGGTTGGTTTAGACTCTCCAAAGGTGCATTAATGGTCAACTCAAATCCAAGCCCTCTTTTTCTAAGTATTTTATTCTCTGATCTACGGATGCCCCAAAGATGATGAGTCAGCCAACTTAGTACATGGAGCTGGCATTTTTGTTGTTTAGTGACTCAGTCATGTCCGACTCTTTGCGATCCCATGGGCTGTGGCCCACCAGGCTTCTCTGTGCATTGGATTTCCCAGGCGAGAATACTGGAGTGGGTTGCCATTTCCTTCTCCAAAGATAGCATGATTCTGTGCAATTAACTTAACCTCTCTTCACCCCAGTTTCCTCATCTCTGAGATGGGAATAACTGTAGCACCCACCTCACAGGGATTTTGTGAGGATGAAATGGGTTAACATCTTAGAAGCTCATAGATCACATAGCAGAATTCAATACATGTTCACCATCCTTATTGTCCCGTTAGGAAAAATGAATGTGAAAAGTTAGCCATCGACAGCCTGGCCATTTGAGTTTTTCATTTAGAATTTGCTGTAACTTAGCTTTATAAGTCATGGTAATCTCTCACATAGACATATAATATTTTATAGTTTACAAAGGACGTTCTGAGACGTTACCTCATTCCAACTTCCCAACGGTTAAAGCTGGCAAGGCAGGGATGATCATCCAAGGACCAGCAGTGGGCTTCCACCTCTGCTGTGGCTCCCTTGCATAGAATTGGTCCTATCTTTGGACTGCCACACCCTGAGAGCACCCATCTGTGAAATGGGTACAGAGGGGCTCCCTGTGAATCACAGCACACATCATCCTCAGGAGCTGGCACCTCCACCATCTGCTCAGTTATCAAGACCACTGAACCTACTCTCTGCATTTTTTTTTATTCATGAAGGAATTCAAATGCTTTTACATATTATCTCAGTAATCTTGTAAGCACTTGTTTATGAGACCTCAGCTTTTATTCTTCCCTCTTATAATGAGGAGGGCAATGAAATGGCATTCCAAGAGTCAATGGAGGAGAACCCTTTAGTTCTTTCCTCAGGGAATAACTGAACAAGTGATTGTTATCAGAGAACATTCTCCAGAGTTCCCAGCCATGCAGGATTACTCACCTCCTCGTCATCAACACCCACTACTCGGTGCACATCTCTGAAAGATTTTGTAGACATGTCACATAGATCCTTCCCCACATGGCAGGTACCCCACGTGAACACGGTTATACGCATCTCACTAACCAGCCACCCAAACCCCACCGGCTCTGCCCCTACTCCAGTCAGCACAGTTAGAGATTCCCTTCAACAAAATCACAGTGAGTGTTGGACTCAGATGTCTCTCATCTCTTCTCCTTCAAAAACCATGTTGGACCCCACTTGGTCTCTACTCTCTGCTCTTGACACACACCAGCCTTAACCCTATGCATTTACACTTTTCTAACCATCCTATTTAAGGACATAATTTTAAGATGTGTGTGCAAAGGTAATTACTAGGGTGTTCTTCAGACCTTAGTATAATACTGAAAACGCAAAACATCTTAAGTGCCCAGCATTAATAAAATTTAGAGCATTCATCCTAGTTCGGCTGAAGAACAAGGCAGGTGTTATTTACATGAGGTTGATCATGATGTGAAAGAGGCTCATTGCGTACATGAACAGAAATACATGGGTCGCGCTAAGTTACAAATACGCATACTGTAATGCTCTGTGTCTAGACTGATCCCCTGTTTACTAGAAAGGCAAACTTTATATTTTTTTCATCTTTATTAAAAGATATAAAGGCTTATTCATGTTTACTGCTTAGTCACATGATTTCAATTTTTTATAATTTTTCTTCAATTTTATTCTCGGTACTATAATTTCAGATTTCACATTTTGCTTGATTTTCTTTCTTTGGCCCATTCGTGTTTTCCGATTTCTCTATAAGAAGTGATTCCTTCTGTTATATTTTTTAAATGTTCTTTTTAATTAAAAAAAAAATAGATACTTGGAATTTCACAACTGATCATAGCTTTGGAATTCATCTAGTCTAATGACTTTAGTTTCCAGTGGGTAAACTGAGGCCCAGAGAAGTGAAATGCCTCCAAAAAGGTCATCAAAGCTGTTTGGTGGCAGAGCCAGGTTCCCCGATTATTCCTGTTCTTTCCAGGAAATCCTGAGATGTCTCTGAGATTTTTGTAAATATGGAGAAATTGTTTTCATAAAGTCACCTTCATGAAACCCCCTTCCCTCTCAGCAAAGCTCAGCATCTCTTGATTGGTTCAAAATCAAAAGTGCCCCTTACTGCTTCTGTCTCCACCCCTTTCCCCCAGGTCGTAATACCAGTGGCACAGGTCACAGCATAGGTGCCAGGACACCAGGTAAATGTTACGCCAGGTTTCAGCACATTATTCTTGTCCAAGTCTCCATTGTGTATGCAGGATGAGTGTGAGACACAGCTCCACCCTCGGTTTGCCCCACCCCTTGGCTCATCCCAGTCTAGCTACATGGTTAATAAACAATAAGGCCAAATGAACGGGTGGAGATTGTATCAACCAGCTTCAGACAAAGATTTCTTTTTCTAAACCACCTTAAGCCTTTGTGGTTTTTCCTTCTCATCCATCATGATTCATTCTTCTGTCGAGACTAACATGGATGGTTGCTTATTCTGCTCAATTGCAGTGATTTTTTTTTTCCATCAAGGAAAAGAAATGCCAAGTTGAATCCCCCAGGGAGGCCACAGTTGTAGGTATGGGAAGGAGAGGCAGGCTGGGTCATACTGATCCCCTGCCGAGGCCTCTGAAAGCAAGTTCAAGTTGGAGCCTTACTAGGGCTGATGCCTGCACCTTCTCAAACCCTTCGCCTACTCATGGGGATCCCCAACCACCCAGCTGTCTGCACCAGGTCCACTGGGCTCTTTGCAGATGGAGAGAATTGCCCAAGATCACAAGGCTAGTGAGGGGCCCCTGCCCCTACTTCAGTATTTTTCCTCCTACACCAGCCTCTGGGAGAATGTGAGAGTGGCCTGAGAGCCCTGTCGCTCTATCTATAAGAGGCAGAAGGAACACTCTGAATCATTTAGGAATGAGGGTAGAAAAGTAAGACCATGAAAAATGTCCCAGCCTCAGAAGCTCCTAGCTAAGGGCTTATATAAAAATGAATCATTTGTTTTCCTCCTTTAGTGTTTTTTCCTTTTAAACCTTAAATCCTACTGAAGTCTCAGAACTTTCATTCCTGGGAACCTATTCCATAGAAGGAAAAGCAATTACCTAAAAGATATGGATCTGCATGTAAACACGTAAGGATGTTTAGCACAACATTGTTCACAGTGCCAAGAATAAAAGCAAAACACTAAATGAATTTCCATCAATGGAAGAATGGCCAAATAAATCAGATGTGAGTGAATGAGAACTTCATTTCGAGATTGGGGGGTGGGGTGGATTTCCATAGCATGTGGCAAATGAAAAAAGCAAGAGGCAGCAGTGTGCTTCATAGGTGCATCATCTTGTACGTGTCTACATTTATCTATATATCATTCTATCAGCACTGGAAAGGGTGTGTGTGTGTGTGTGTGCTCAGTCATGTCTGACTCTTTGCAACCCCCTGGACTGTAGCCCACCAGGCTCCTCTGTCCATGGAATAAGATTGGAATGGGTTACCATTTCCTACTCCAGAGGATCCTCTTGACCCAGTCTTCTGCATTGGCAGATGGATTTTTTACCACTGGGCCACCTGGAAAAAGGATGTAGACGGACAGAAAACAGGTTACTAGCCTGAGTTGGAGGTGGGGGTGGGGGAAGAAGACGAAGAAAGCAAGTTTTTCAAAAGCCTGCTCTCAAAATCAGCATTTTAATAAAATCTTAAATATACAAATTATTTGTGTGTGCATGCTTATGACCTTGAAAAACTAAATATTGAGATGGATTCATATTCACTGACTTGTAGAGCTATTAAGTATTCAAAGCAAACTAGGTTGAGAGAAATTTATAGAGTAGGATTCCATCTCCATAAGAACAACAAATAAAGCCCGTATTACTTTGCCACCAAGGTCCGTATAGTCAAAGATATGGTTTTTCCAGTAGTCATGTATGGATGTGAGAGTTGGACCATAAAGAAAACTGAACACCGAAAAATTGCTGCTTTCAAACTGTGGAGTTGGAGGAGATTCTTAAGAGTCCCTTGGACTACAAGGAGATCAAACCTAAGGACATCAACCTGAATATTCATTGGAAGGACTGATGCTGAAGTTGAAGCTCCAGTGTTTTGGCTACCTGGTGTGAAAAGCCGACAGTGGAAAAGACCCTCATCATGCTGGGAAAGATAGAAGGCAAGAGGAAAAGGGGGCGACAGAGGATGAGATGGTTGGATGGCATCACTGACTCAACGGACATGAGTTTGAGCAAGCTCCAGGACATGGTGAAGGACAGGGAAGTCTGGCGTGCTGCAGTCCGTGGGGTCGCAAAGAGTCAGACACAACTGGGTGACTGAACAACAACAATGAAAGGGTATGTGCGGGCTTCCCTGGTGGCTCAGACAGCAAAGAATCTGCTAGCAAAGCAGGAGACTTGGTTTGATCCCTGGGTCATGGAAGACCCACGGAGAAGGAAATAGCTACCCATTCCAGTATTCTTGCCTGAAGAATTCCATGGACAGAGGAAGCTAGTGGGCTATAGTCTGTGGGGTTGCAATGAGTCAGACAGGACTGGGAGACTAACACTTTCACTTTCTTTCAGGGTATGTGTGTATGTGAGAAGGAGGAGAGACTGCAGAGGACAGACCGCTGACCCAGCATCACTGGACACTCAGGAGATGGCTGGGATGGAGACACCTTTTCTTTCTGTACTTTATTCTTGTCTCACAAAATGCTTTTAAAAACTTAATTTTGCATTCTAAAAAGTTATCAAATTGATGGTGCTTTCAGTGTTCCAATGTGCTTATTCTTTGGTGACTTTAAGTGAAATATTAATCGATTGTTTGTTACCCATACAGGTGGTATTCTGCAGGGATGGCTGTTGCTGAGTGAGGGGAAGACCCAAGCCAGGCAACTAGGACCCCCCCCTCCCTGGCTGCCTGGTTGAAGGACTGTGGTGCCTCCTGTCAGAGGCTTGGGGAGGCCTGGATGTGGTGCTGGTGGAAATGTCTTTCTCACGCAAACCAGGGGTCCTCTGATGGGTAGACACAGTCTGAGGTGGCCTCTCCACCATGCTGGCCACCTGGGAACCAGGCTTTGAGGCTGTGGAAAGCCCAGCCTGAGGGGTCATCTCTGAGGAGGCAGAATTGGGAGTCCTGAGGGAGGGGCTTGTCTCCTCTTGTGGGGTTTTGGTCTCTGCCCAGTCTCCCAGATCAGATCAGATCAGTCGCTCAGTCGTGTCCGACTCTTTGCAACCCCGTGAACCGCAGCACGCCAGGCCTCCCTGTCCATCACCAACTCCCAGAGGTCACTCAGACTCACATTCATCGAGTCAGTGATGCCATCCAGCCATCTCATCCTCTGTCATCCCCTTCTCCTCTTGCCCCCAATCCCTCCCAGGATCCGACTCTTTTCCAATGAGTCAACTCTTCACATGAGGTAGCCAAAGTACTGGAGTTTCAGCTTTAGCATCATTCCTTCCAAACAAATCCCAGAGCTGATCTCCTTCACAATGGACTGGTGGGATCTCCTTGCAGTCCAAGGGACTCTCAAGGGTCTTCTCCAAAACCACAGTTCAAAAGCATCAATTCTTTGGTGCTCAGCCTTCTTCACAGTCCAACTCTCACATCCATACATGACCACAGGAAAAACCATAGCCTTGACTAGATGGACCTTTGTTGGCAAAGTAATGTCTCCACTTTTGAATATGCTATCTAGGTTGGTCATAACTTTCCTTCCAAGGAGTAAGCGTCTTTTAATTTCATGGCTGCAATCACCATCTGCAGTGATTTTGGAGCCCAGAAAAATAAAGTCTGACACTGTTTCCACTGTTTCCCCATCTATTTCCCATGCAGTGATGGGACCAGATGCCATGATCTTCGTTTTCTGAATGTTGAGCTTTAAGACAACTTTTTCACTCTCCACTTTCACTTTCATCAAGAGGCTTTTTCCTCTTCACTTTCTGCCATAAGGGTGGTGTCATCTGCATATCTGAGGTTATTGATACTTCTCCTGGCAATCTTGATTCCAGCTTGTGTTTCTTCCAGTCCAGCATTTCTCATGATGTACTCTGCATATAAGTTAAATAAGCAGGGTGACAATATACAGCCTTGACGTACTCCTTTTCCTATTTGGAACCAGTCTGTTGTTCCATGTCCAGTTCTAACTGTTGTTTCCTGACCTGCATACAGGTTTCTCAAGAGGCAGATCAGGTGGTCTGGTATTCCCGTCTCTTTCAAGAATTTTTCAGTTTATTGTGATCCACACAGTTAAAGGCTTTGGCATAGTCAATAAAGCAGAAATAGATGCTTTTCTGGAACTCTCTTGCTTTTTCCATGATCCAGCGGATGTTGGCAATTTGATCTCTGGTTCCTCTGCCTTTTCTAAAACCAGCTTGAACATCAGGAAGTTCATGGTTCACATATTGCTGAAGCCTGGCTTGGAGAATTTTGAGCATTACTTTACTAGCGTGTGAGATGAATGCAATTGTGCAGAGGTTGAGCTTTCTTTGGCATTGCCTTTCTTTGGGATTGGGATGAAAACTGCCCTTTTCCAGTCCTGTGTCCAGGTTGTGGTAATTGTGTTGCTTCCTGAGCAGGTGAGAAAACAGGCACAGGGCTGATGTTAATTTAATTTCTGATGAGTTTTCACATGAAAGAAAAAGCCTGAGGTCGAATTCTCCAGACTCAGCTCTAACAGATGTGGGAAAGGAGGAAGGCAGAGGTCTGGCATCAGAGGAGAAGGGGCATGGCCTTCCCAAGTCTGCTGAGGAGGTGGGCCACAGTCATCAGGTCAGAAGGTAGGCTGAGCACTGTGCCCACGCCCAGGAACCCACGCAGCAGCCCCTCCAGTGGGCCCCACCCGACACGCTCTGCCACCTTCGCTGCGGCGTTTTCTCCGGGGCACTTCCCACCTCCGACACCCTCTGTGTTTACCTGTTTATGGTCAGGTGCCCTTTTCCAAACTGGAAGCATCCGGAGGCCATGGGCTCCATCTGTTTCGCTCCCTCCTGGACAGGGCACGTGGAACTCACCCGTGGTTACTAAATAAACACATAAATGGTGACAAAGAGAGGACCAGAAATGCAGTGAAAACCTAAAAATGTAGCTCTTAAACAATGGGAACATGGAAGCAAATGAAATGTAGTATATCTACTTGAAGGAATATTATACAGTCACCAAAAAGGGTTCGCATCTTGAAGTGTACCCCAAACTGCTCACAGTCATTATCCTTGGGGGCAGTTTTACAGGAGGGACTATGTCTTCCCTTTTTCCTATTAGGCAATTCTGAAATAAATTTTACATTATTTTATATTTCATTTGTAAACAAAACAATAAAAATATATTACTTAATGTAGGGAAATGTTTACAGGTGTTTGTAATGACATGGGAAAATAATTTTGAAGCAGGGTTAAGCTAAAAAAAAATTCGAAGTACAAACCCTTAGATGGAATAATTCTATAGACTTACATGTCCAGCAAAGAAAGAAGAAATTTTAGCAGGGTTTACCTCAATTTGTTTCTTCTGCTTGGTACTTGTCTGTTTTCAAAATTACTTACAATAAGCATATAGTCAGGGGAAAAAAGATTTATTTAAAAATACAAGTTTAACATAGCTATATTTCACTATGAGAAATGTGATTATGTAGACATATAAGATGGGAAACAAGAAAATTTTAATTTTAAAAAAACTGTCAGATCAGGGCTTCCCTGGTGGCTCAGTGGTAAAGAATTCACCTGCCAAGGCAGGAGACACAGGTTTGACCACTGATCCAGGAAGATCCTACATGATGTGGAGGAACTAAGTTTGTGCATCACAACTATTCAGCCTGTGCCCCGGAGCCGGGAGCTACAATTACTGAAGCCCGTCTGTGCACCCTAAAGTTGGTGCTACACAATGAAAGAAGTCAATGCAATGAGAAAACCGTGCACCTCAACTGGAGCATAACTTGCCACAACTAGGGCCCATGCTGCAACAAAGACCCAGCACAGCCCAAAATAAAAATAAATAAATAAATAAAGTTTTTAAATAAATTAAATAATAAATAAAAAGGAAAAAAAAAATATATATATATATATATGTCGGAGAAGGCAATGGCAAGCCACTCCAGTACTCTTGCCTGGAGAGTCCCATGGATGGAGGAGCCTGGTAGGCCGCAGTCCATGGGATCGCTACGAATTGGACGTGACTGAGCGACTTCACTTTCACTTTTCACTTTCACACAATGGAGAAGGAGATGGCAACCCACTCCAGTGTTCTTGCCTGGAGAATCACAGGGACGGCAGACCCGGTTGGGCTGCCGTCTATGGGGTCGCACAGAGTCGGACATGACTGAAGTGACTTAGCATAGCATAGCATATATATATGTATATATCAGATCAGATCAGCCGCTCAGTCGTGTCCAACTCTTTTCGACCCCATGAATCGCAGCATGCCAGGCCTCCCTGTCCATCACCAACTCCTGGAGTTCACTCAGACCCACGTCCATCGAGTCAGTGATGCCATCCAGCCATCTCATCCTCTGTCGTCTCCATCTTCTCCTGCCCCCAATCCCTCCCAGCATCAGAGTCTTTTCCAATGAGTCAACTCTTCACATGAGGTAGCCAAAGCACTGGAGTTTCAGCTTTAGCATCATTCCTTCCAAACAAATCCCAGAGCTGATCTCCTTCAGAATGGACTGGTTGGATCTCCTTGCAGTCCAAGGGACTCTCAAGAGTCTTCTCCAACACCACAGTTCAAAAGCATCAATTCTTTGGTGCTCAGCCTTCTTCACAGTCCAACTCTCACATCCATACATGACCACAGGAAAAACCATAGCCTTGACTAGACGAACCTTTGTTGGCAAAGTAATGTCTCTGATATGTATGTATAAAGCCTATCAAATAAGAATGAGACTCTGGTCTTCAGTGAAGACTGTATCTACTGGTCAGAAGGCAGAGATGTTCTTCAGAGTTTTCAGGAAGAGATAGATTCTATACCCCCAATCAGAGCTCATCACTGTGATAAACCTCCTTTACTTCAAATCAGCCTTCCTCAGGTCTAACTTAATTCCCTCCAGTTTCAAAAGAAAGCCCTTCATTAGTCTTAATGGAAATGACTGGTGACATGCTTATAAAGCCCTCAGCAGACTTGAAAGTGGGGAGCCATTAAGCCGTCCCCACCTCTCCACATCCTCTGTCCCTCTCTCCCTCCAAATGTTAAATACTTTTAGCTCCTTTAATCCTACCTTTCAACACTTCCAAGCAATTGTAGCCTTCCCTGGCCTCTTTCCAGGATCCCTGCATCTTTCTCCAAACAGGGTACCCAAAACCGAACTTGGGCATGGACTTGGCCAAAGCAAAAATGGCCAAGCAGTTTGCTTCTGGGGTCTTGCAAAGCCGCCTCCTATCAATTTGTTCCCATGTTACGGGCTTAAGAAAACAGCAGTTCACTGAAATGGGACTGCTGCGGGCTTCTCTGGGCAGCCTGGCCCCTGGGGACTGCATTGGTGACCTCCTCATTAACCAGGCCTCCCGGCTCTGATTCCTGTGTCTCTTTGCCTTCTAGGGTTCAGCGTGGCTGCATTCACATGGTCCCTTTCTCTCCGTGCTGCTTGCTGCAGTCATCAGCCACTAACTCTGCCCCAGGAGAACACTTGGCCTTAGGCTGGGTGGCAGTTTTAAGCAGTATCTCCAGAGGTGCCACCCTGCTGGCCCAGGATGGTCAGACACATAGGGCAACTGTATCATAGCTGCCACTCTCCAGGACAGGACTGTCACTGACAATGACCGCCAGTCTGTCTTGTGAATGGACAGGTAGATTTCATTCAAATGCCAAGCAGTTTATCTGGGAATCATCTGTCTGAACCACACACACACACACACACACACACACACACACACACACACACACACACACACGGCTTGTTGTTGCATTCAAAAACAAATTTAAAACACATTTATGGAGTTAACAGACTGTGAGAGGTTTGTTTTTTAATACAGTAAAATTAATTTGTAAAGGTTTCAAGATGTTAACAAATGGCCAATGAGACTGTTTCATAATTGATTTAGAAAATTCATTAGGTACACAATGTGGCTTTCTTATTAACTTACTCTAGCTGCCAGTTGAGCCTCTGTTGCACTTGAGTGGATCCAGGAAGAGGAATTCCTGTGGCCACCTGGATTGGAACCTTATCCCAGGACCCCACCTTTTGCTTCAAGGCTTTGGGCCAGGACACTGCCCCAGGGATCAGGTTGAGTTGCCTTTCATGCCAGGGGAGTTGGGGGAGAAGTCTTTAAGAGACTCAAGGAGTCTCCTGTAAGGGCCACTTCCACCCATCTCATCTTCCCCAGAGGATCCTCTGTGACCTGCTGTAAGTCACCAGGATAGTGTTCTGATTTGAGACCCTAAACTTTGCTCTGTCCATGGGCAGTCTCGTGGGCAGTGGGCAAAGGTGAGGGAAGCATCCGCACTCCCAAAGTCCACCTCAGCTCTGGATGGGTTCGGGGCTGCCCTCAGCCTTCAACCCACCCCATATATCTCATGACAACACCCTCTCATCCACCCACCCATCTATCCATCTTGCATTCATTCATCTGATACTGAGTGCTCACTAAATGCCAGGCCCTTGGCTGGAAACTAGAAATTTTACTCCTTATTTCTTTCTTTTCACTTGTTTCTTTCCTAAGAAGAGAACAGAAGCAGGAGCCCAGGAGTCCCAGTAGAAAACGGGTCAGCTGCCGACTGGGGACCAGTGACAGCCAGGACTTCATGTCCTTTGAAGAAAATCCTGGGAGGTAAATCTGTAGGTTTCTTTGAGGTCCTGGAGGTTGACCCCCATTGCTAATCACGCTACATCCCCCACTACCTACCACATTGTTTTATTTTTCTACATAGCACTTATTACCCTGGAGAGGTTCCTCATGTATTTGATTATCACTTATTGTCTCTCTCCACCCACCAAAATGTAAGCTGTAGAGACTTTGTTTTGTTCACTGCAATTTTCCTAGTGGCCAGATCAGTGCCTAGCCCATGGATGGCACTACTCAAAAATGTTTGTTTTGGGTGGATATATGGATGATGGATGGAGGGATAGTTGGATGCATGATGGATGGATAGGTGGGTGGAAGAATGGATAACAGACATGGTTCCTGCCCTTGTGGATTTTTTGGTTTTGTGAAGGAGACTACAAATTAAAGAATCATGAAGGCTGACACCACATTTTCATTTTCACAGCTATACCCTCAGCACCTAGAAAAGGTTGCACACATAGTAGATGCTCAGTAAATATTTATCAAAAGAATTAACTTTTTAGGAAGACAAGAAATACATGAAGTGACCAGGAAAGAATTTAAAGGAATAAATCCCCTTACATTTGTATAATGCTTTTCATTTACATGCCTTTTGCTGAACACAAAGGTAGATGTGAAAACGCTATAGAAACTAGAGATCTCCATACAAATATTTCATCATCCTTGCCATGGTTCAGCTTACTCCCCCAGCATCCCAGGACAAGGATTTTATCCTCTGAGCATCACTACCCTCAGAGAGAGGCAGTGGCCTGCTCTATGTCACCTGGATAGTGTTCTGATTTGAGATCCTAAGCTTTGCTCTCTCCATAACACTTCTAAAAATACACTGTCATCAAGTGCTTGGAGAAACTATGCAGGTTGATTAAATGTGGCCAGCATTAAGTTCAAGTCCAAAGATCAAGCAGAAGAGTTAAGGAAACTTGCAAATGAATAGAGTTTATATTTTGGTTCACTTTTTTCAGCAGACTCTTCCGTCTCATTCTTCAGAAAAAAAAAAAAAAAAAGCCTATTTAGAAAAGGGCATGGGGTCTCCAAGAGGGAAAACCCTGAATGCCTTTAGGCTTTTCTTTGCCATCCCTGCCTTTTGGGTCCATGGTCACTGTGGAATTTGGTCGGTTCTGCATCTTTGCCACATCTGAGCAAGCCAGACTCACCTTGCCCATGGCTTTAAGGGTCTAAGGAAGAGCACATGGGAGGTGGGTATGGTAACCCGGCCCTTGGGGAATTCCCAACCCTGTGGAAGACAGAAAGCTCCCAGAGCCGCAAAGCGAGCCCCCGGGCAATGCGCAGAACCCTGTAATGCTGAGAGTCAAAGGAAGTGGCTCCTGTCACACCGGAGCCTTCAGAGGGGCGCCCAAGTAGGCAGGGCTGAGTCTGAGCTTTGGAATCCTTCCTTGGCCATGAGGAAGAACTCCTGGCCAGCAACAGAAACCCAGCTTAACCCAGCCGATGGGGGAACACAAGGGAGATTCTGGCTCAAGTCATTGAAAACTCCCTGGGTTAAGTCAGGATCCAGCTCCTGAAGAATCTGCCTCTTCTCAGCTGTTTTGTCCAGAAGGCCATCTGCTACAGTGGCCAGAGCCACTCTAGGTTCACATCTTTCTAGGTTCAGGTCAACTGTCAAGGGGTGTTGCTTTCTAGACGGCTCTAGCAACCAGTCCCAGTTGCTCTGACTGGTTCGGAGATGAAGCTCTGATTGGCCAGGGCTGGTCACATGCTTCGCCCCTGGAGCTTGTGGGTTGCAATCAGTTCCCACCCACCCCCACTCCAACCCACCCCAAACCCTGTGAACCGAGAACCCAGGAGGAAGTCTTGGCTGGGAGGCTCTGAGTGGAAAAAAACGGGAACTAGTTACTCTGCAGGATAAAGCAAATGTTTGCCATAGAAGATTGTGATTATGACTCTGCTCCTTCAAATGAGAAAATTGGGGTCCAGAGAAATTAAGCAGCTTCCTCCAAGTCACACAGAGAACTGGGGAGAAACTTTCTGCGTTGCTTAAACATCCTGCTCTAAGTAGTACCCACGATGCTGGGTCATCTGCTGGCTGTCCTGAAAACTCACCATTCGCGTCTGCATTCTTGGGAAGACTGGTTCTAAGAAGGATGTCTGTCTAAGCACGCTTTTGTCTGGAAAACCATGTCATCTGCCCTGCGGGATAAAGAGGGCACTTTTTTCACTCTTACTGACTTGGAACTGAAACATTATTGTAGTAACTATTTGTTTCAGGGAAAAAATTGTAATTGCTTCTAGATCCACTCACTGGTTTCAAGAGCACTTTAACCTTTAACTTTCTCAGTACAAAAGGGGCTTGCTGGGCAGTGAATCTAACAAGACCATCATTTATCGCTGGCAGAGTTCATTAGTCAATCGTAACAGTTTAATTATTAGCATTTTAATGCATGAGCATTTAACCAGACAGAACAACAAGCTCTGGAGTACAGAACAAGACTTCTTAAATAGAGCTGAATTAACCCGCACAATTGTTTGTATTGTGGTGTGTTATTAAAACAAGATGATTAAAATGCAAAAAACAAATAGGTCCATATATTTAGCCAACAAACCAGCATTTGGCTTCATGGTGTTGAGCGGATGGGTGTTTTTCATTTGTTTGTTGTTTTTTTTTTCACTTGAATTTGGAATTTAAAATTTTTGTTTTATTTTTCCTGCCCCAAGTTATAGGTTAAAATGATACAAAGAGGATCTACTTTGGTGAACCAATTTGTGATGAGTGACTTTAATGAAAGAGAGACAGAAGATCTAAGGAGAAAGCCTGCAAAAGGCAGTGAGTGACTCAATCTGGGCTCCCTAGCCCTCAATTCTAGCTGCACAGAAGAATCACCTAGAGGGCTATGTTTTTAAATATGTATTTATTTATTTATTTGGCTGTGTTGGGTCACCACTGCAGCCAGCTCTCTAGTTATGGTACCCAGGCTCTAGGGTGCACAGGCTCAGCAGTTGCAGTGCATGGGCCCAGTGGCATGTGGGATCTTAGTTCCCTGACCAGGGATTGAACTCGTGTCTCCTGCATTGGACGGTGGGCTGTTAACCCATGGACCACCAGGAAAGTCCCCTAGAGAGTTTTTTAAACTGCTCTGTCCAGTCTGCATCTCCAGAGAGTCTGACATTCTAGTGGTCCAGAATGATTTTTTTTTTTTTTTTTCAAATTCCCAGGCCATTCTAACATGCATCCAGGACTGGACACTAGGCTCTATCTCCACGAGACTTGCTGGTTCACTAAGCTATATTTCTCAAATAGAAATAAGACTTTTCAATGTTCGCAGCAACTTTATTCACAATAGCCAAAAGTAGAAACAATCCAAATGTCCATCAGTGGATGAAAGGATAAACAAATGCAGTGTGGACAGCCAGTGGAATATGACGCAATCTTAAAAATAAATGAAATCTTGATATATGTTACAACATAGAGGACTTTTAAGACATATAAGTGAAAGTGTTATTCGCTCAGTCATGTCCAACTCTTTGTGACCTCAGGGACTGTAGCCCACCAGGCTCCTCTGCCCATGGGATTCTCCAGGCAAGAATACTGGAGTGGGTAGCCATTCCTTTCTCCAGGGGCTCTTCCCTAAGTGAAAGGAGCCATGAAAGAACAAATATCGCATAACTGCATTTATGTGAGGTTCCTGGAATAGTCAAATTCATAGAGGCAGAAAGTAGATTAGAGGTTACTAAGGTCTGGGAGAGGGGAGGGAATGGGAGATCATTATTTACTGGGTATAGAGTTTTTATTTGAGATGATGAAAAAAATTATGGCGATAGATAATGGTGATGGTTGCACCATGTTGTAAATGTGCTTAACGCCACTGTGTTGTACACTTTAAAATGCTAAAAATTATACATTTTATATTATGTATGTTTTACCAAAATTTAAAAACAAAAAATAAACTTTGCCATTTTCACATGGTAGAAGTAATGTGTGTTATGTGAGACTGTGGATAAAAGCCTTTTATAAGCTTAAGACCATGTGCACATTTAAGGTGGTAGTAATATTCTTTAATTATTTGTTTTAATCATTTTGTTTTAATAAAAGGCTACAATATAAACAGCTGGGAAGGTTAATTAATAATGTCAAATCTAAATGAGTATAATTAATGTCACTCAGCAAAGGCCTTCACTAGACTCAAAACATATTTTCTCTTGGGGGTAATCATAGCCTGATTTTTCTAAACAGTTTCTCCTTTGGCTAGGAAGCAGGAACTATTAGAGAAGAGAGGAAGAAATGCAAAGTCCCACATTTTTCATTTGAGACTAAATCTTCATAGCATAGTCTCACATGTGGTCTGTAGCGTCCTCATCCAGGCCTCTGGGAAGAGGAGGTCTGTGATGGCCTTGCCTACAATAGACACTGGACAAACTGTAACACAGCAGTCATAAAAACCAGCATTTGCTGACTCTTTGCTAAATGCCAGGCTTCTGATGGAAGTATGGCTTGAGGGGGTTGGAAGCATGGATGGGCAAAGAAAAAATAGGGGACTTCTCCTCATGACCAGTCAAGAAAAAAACTCAGAATCCCAAAGAATTTTCCATCAGTTCTTTACGCTTAATTCAAGTGGGTTGCAATGGCAACCCACTCCAGTACTCTTGCCTGGAGAATCCCATGGACAGAGGAGCCTGGTAGGCTGCTGTCTATGGGGTCGCATAGAGTCAGACATGACTGAGCGACTTCACTTTCACTTTTCACTTTTCATGCTTTGGAGAAGGACATGGCAACCCACTCCAGTGTTCTTGCCCGGAGAATCCCAGGGATGGCGGTGCCTGGTGGGCTGCCGTCTCTGGGGTCGCACAGAGTCGGACACGACTGAAGCGCCTTAGCAGCAATTCAGTCGAGAGAGTCTATGGCTTGGTTGGGATTTGGGCCTGATTCTAGATGGTGAAGATGTCACTGGTCCCTCAGTGAATAGACAGAATTCCCCTAGTTCCTCTCTCTCATCTCTGACCATCATTGTTTGGTTCTTTTAAACTCTTGTCTTCCCATCCTCACCTCTCATGCATCAAGACCCTGTGAAAGGGAGAGGGCAAAGTGGAGAATCCTCAGGGTTGATTGCCTCTGACCTTATGGAAAGGTCAGGCTGGAAAGAATAGTTCTTGTCCCTTTCTGCGCTAGAAGAGTTTATGACTCATTCTCTGCCTTGAGGTATAAGCTAGGAAACGTAGCAATTCCCCTTCTATTATTTATATGAAGACACTCAGCCTCCCAGAAGTATGGGGTTGGTGGGCAAATGAGGAGAGAACTGTCCCTCCATGTTTTATTTATTTTGATTCATTTAAATGGTACCTTGCTGATATTTCTTAAGGAATTAGTGCAGCTTGCAAATTGGATATATAATAATGAGATAAAATAATTTAATTCAGAGAGAAAACAGGATGCAGACAATGCAGGATAGAAAATACCATATGGGATAAAGAAAAGGATGTGGGTGGCCATGAGGAATTTACAAGCCAAGGAGGATCCACAAGAGTAGCAACGAGCTTGACCTGTTCTTCCCTGGGAGGTACCTGCCATTCTGGGTTTCCAGCTGTATCCACAGATACGTGCTTTAACCATCAGATGAGCAGGGAAAATATCCACTAATATCCTCCTGTAGAAACTGGGAGGGCATGACTAGAACATGTGCCTGCAAGGAGGATCACCCCTCTTCTACTCTCTCTGGCCTGGGAGAATCTACAGCAGGCCAGATTCTCCTCAGACCGATTTCAGTTTGGGACGGACTCATAGCCTGATTGGTAGTAGAGCTTCTCATAAATTCACCATCTGGCACAGCTACTCATTTTGGCTGAAAGGTCTCCTAAAGCATTCGGAACAAAGTTCCACCTGGATTTTAGGGTTATCTCGCTAACACCTCATCTCCCATCTATGTTTGAGCAACAGAACTTCCTGGAAAACTCTCCAAGGCCAACCAGCTACAAACTGAAGCCAGTAGACAAAGGATTTTAGCATCACATAGCGTGATTTTTAACTCCTCCTTTCCCATCTACCAACTGTCTCAGGAATGTTTGCCCAGAAAGTGACAGTGGGACGGGCCACTCTTTCTATGAATCCTAACAACACTGACTGGCTATTCTTCAGTATTGACTGAGTTTGGGGGCTACCCCGTATTCTCTAGGATGATATTGGCTCATTAATTATTGAAGTTCAGGTTCATGAAATTGGAGAATGAGTTTCCTGTCTATGACTAAAAGTTCACATTTTTCATGATCAGTATTTGCAAAGATCAAAACCCACAATGCCAGCCTCCCCAGATTCCACCTATTCTCAACAGGCTTCATTCATGAACCATGGGAACAGGAATGGTTCAGGGAGAATTCATTACTTTATCTTCAGGATTTAGGGGCATGACTGGCAAATACATAGTAAAGATGTATGGAATAACAGAATCCAACTTGGTTCCAATTTCTGAGCATCTCTACCAAAAGATTATGATGTGCATAAAAAAAAAAAAAAAAAAAAGACAGGAACCTCTGAGGAATCAGAGAAAGTACTTTCCTAAGAAATAGGTACTGCAATAAACAGGAGAAGTTTTTAAGAATTATCTAATTTGTATTTTCAACACCATATCAAGAGCAAGTGATAATTTAAAAAGAATCAGAGATCAGGAAATGTTATTAAATGATGGGGAGCACAATTTCTGAATTGAAAGCAACAAGTAGCAATTTTTGAATACTTCTAAAGTTTTACGTCAATGAAATACAAAATAAGGCCAAGAAATTTTCTCAGAATAAACAGTTGCACATTTTAAAGGGAAGGATTTTTAAAAATTATTCAACAGATTCAGTTCAGTTCAGTTGCTCAGTCGTGTCCAACTCCTTGCAACCCCTTGAACTACAGCACGCCAGGCCTCCCTGTCCATCACCAACTCCCAGAGTTCCCCCAAACTCATGTCTATTGAGTCGGTGATGCCATCCAACCATCTCATCCTCTGTCGTATCCTTCTCCTCCTGCCCTCAGTCTTTTCCAGCATCAGGATCTTTTCAAATGAGTCAGCTCTTCGCATCAGGTGGCCAAAATATTGGAGTTTCAGCATCAACATCAATCCTTCCAATGAAAACCCAGGACTGATCTCCTTTAGGATGGACTGATTGAATCTCCTTGCAGTCCAAGGGACTCTCAAGAGTCTTCTCCAACACCACATTTCAAAAGCATCAATTCTTTGGCGCATAGCTTTCTTTATAGTCCAATTCTCACATCCATACATCACTACTAGAAAAACCATAGCCTTGACTAGATGGACCTTTGTTGACAAAGTAATGTCTCTGCTTTTTACCATGCTGTCTAGGTTGGTCATAACTTCCTTCCAAGGAGTAAGCGTCTTTTAATTTCATGGCTACAATCACCATCTGCAGTGACATTGGAGCCCCAAAAAATAAAGTCAGCCACTGTTTCCACCGTTTCCCCATCTATTTGCCATGAAGTGACAGGACTGGATGCCATGATCTTAGTTTTCTGAATGTTGAGCTTTAAGCCAACTTTTTCACTCTCCTCTTTCACTTTCATCAAGAGGCTCTTTAGTTCTTCTTCACTTTCTGCCATAAGGGTGGTGTCATCTGCATATCTGAAGTTATTGATATTTCTCCCAGCAATCTTGATTCCAGCTTGTGCTTCTTCCAGTCCAGTGTTTCTCATGATGTACTCTGCATATAAGTTACATAAGCAGGGTGACAATATACAGCCTTGACATACTCCTTTCCCTATTTGGAACCAGTCTGTTGTTCCATGTCCAGTTCTAACTCTTGCTTCCTGACCTGCATACAGGCTTCTCAAGAGGCAGGTCAGGTGGTGTAGTATTCCCGTCTCTTTCAGAATTTTTCACAGTTTATTGTGATCCACACAGTCAAAGGCTTTGGCATAGTCAGTAAAGCAGAAATAGATGTTTTTCTGGAATTCTCTTGCTTTTTTGATGATCCAGCAGATGTTGGCAATTTGATCTCTGCTTCCTCTGCTTTTTCTGAAACCAGATTCAATCATCATTTATCCAGAATATCAATGTAGAAGCCAAAAAAATGGAGATGGAAGATACAATAATATAACAAATACTAGAAGAAAATTTTATAAAACTAAAAAAGAAGAAGAAGAAATAAGTCTTTAGATACAAAGGGGACACTGAAGATCAGACAATATTAATTTAAATAGCTAATATATAGAAATATTCTGATAATTAGGTTTTAGTCTTAGGAAAAATACTATAATTCCACCCAAGAAAGGGAAACCCATCTGACCTCAAAATTCTTCCCAGCAACACAAAACAAAAAGATTAAACAGCATTGGCCTTTCCTTGGGGGGCGGGGAAAGTAAGAAATAATATACAAAATTTAAAGTACTCAAATCATAAGTACACAGCTTAATGAATTTTCAAAAAGAAACACCCATATAATAAGCAGTTGGTTAAGACCAGAATATGACAATCAGCTCAGAACCCCAGCATGCCGCAACAGCCACTCCATACCCCCAAAGGGTAACCACTCTCCTGACTTCTAACACCATGGGTTCATTTAGCCTATTTCATTAATAGAATTTTACATGTATGGGTGGAGTTATTCAGTGTGGAGTCTTTTGTGTCTGGCTGCTTGTGTTGAGCATTACGTTTCTACCTGTATTTGTGGTTTGTTCACTCTCATTGCCAAATAGTATTCCATTGTATGAATATCTTGCAATTCATCCATTCTGCTACTGGTAGACATTTCATTAATGAAGGTTATCTTTTGGTGAATATATGTTCGAATTTCAGCTGATTATGTAGCTTCAAATGGAATTGTTGCATAATAGGAAGATATATGTTTAAAGTAAATCAGATCAGGTTAGTCACTCAGTCATGTCCGACTCTGCAACCCCATGAACTGCAGCACGCCAGGCCTCCCTGTCCATCACCAACTCCCGGAGGTCACTCAGACTCACGTCCATCGAGCCAGTGATGCCATCCAGCCATCTCATCCTCTGTCATCCCCTTCTCCTCTTGCCCCCAATCCCTCCCAACATCAGAGGGATGTGGTCAAATGATTTTCTAAAGTGACTGTACCAAGGGTTCCAATTCTGCCATGTCCTTCCAACATGTAGTATGCTTGTCTTTAATTTCAGTCATTCCTGCAAGTGTGTAATTGTATCACATTGTGGTTTTAATTTGTATTTTCCTGATGACCAATAAAATTTAGAACCTTTCTATATGTTTTTTTGCCACTTGAATATCCTCTTTTTGAAACATCTGTTCAAGTCTTTTACATATAATACCCCTTTGTTTTAATTACTCCCATTGTATCATGTCTTGATACCTGGTAGTATAAATCCACTTCTTCATTTCTTCTTCAAGATTGACTTGGCATTTGTTGGCCTTTGAATTTCCATATAAATTTTAGAATCAACTTGCTGACTCCACAAAGGAAAAATAAAGCTTTCTAGAATTTGTTTGGGATGACATTTAATCTATAAAGGAATTTTGGGGGAATACTATCTTTACAACATCAGATCAGATCAGATCAGTCACTCAGTCGTGTCCAATTCTTTGCGACCCCATGAATCACAGCACACCAGGTCTCCCTGTCCATCACCAACTCCCGGAGTTCACTCAGACTCACGTCCATCGAGTCAGTGATGCCATCCAGCCATCTCAACTTCTGTCGTCCCCTTCTCCTCTTGCCCCCAATCCCTCCCAGCATCAGAGTCTTTTCCAATGAGTCAACTCTTCCCATGAGGTGGCCAAAATACTGGAGTTTCAGCCTTAGCATCATTCCTTCCAAAGAAATCCCAGGGCTGATCTCCTTCAGAATGGACTGGTTCGATCTCCTTGCAGTCCAAGGGACTCTCAAGAGTCTTCTCCAACACCACAGTTCAAAAGCATCAATTCTTCGGCACTCAGCCTTCTTTACAGTCCAATTCTCACATCCATACATGACCACAGGAAAGACCATAGCCTTGACTAGACGAATCTTTGTTGGCAAAGTAATGTCTCTGCTTTTGAATATGCTATCTAGGTTGGTCATAACTTTCCTTCCAAGGAGTAAGCGTCTTTTAATTTCATGGCTGCAGTCACTATCTGCAGTGATTTTGGAGCCCAGAAAAATAAAATCTGACACTGTTTCCACTGTTTCCCCATCTATTTGCCATGAAGTGATGAGACCAGATGCCATGATCTTCGTTTTCTGAATGTTGAGCTTTAAGCCAACCTTTTCACTCTCCACTTTCACTTTGTTCAAGAGGCTTTTTAGTTCCTCTTCACTTTCTGCCATAAGGGTGGTGTCATCTGCATATCTGAGGTTATTGATACTTCTCCTGGCAATCTTGATTCCAGCTTGTGCTTCTTCCAGCCCAGCGTTTCTCATGATGTACTCTGCACATAAGTTAAATAAACAGGGTGACAATATACAGCCTTGACGTACTCCTTTTCCTATTTGGAACCAGTCTGTTGTTCCATGTCCAGTCCTAACTGTTGCTTCCTGACCTGCATACAAATTTCTCAAGAGGCAGATCAGGTGGTCTGGTATTCCCATCTCTTTCAGAATTTTCCACAGTTTATTGTGATCCACACAGTCAAAGGCTTTGGTGTAGTCAATAAAGCAGAAATAGATGCTTTTCTGGAACTCTCTTGCTTTTTCCATGATCCATCGGATGTTGGCAATTTGATCTCTGGTTCCTCTTTACAACATAGAGTCTTCCAATTATTGAACATAGTCTATCCTTCCATTTACCCAGGTCTTTTAAATTTTATGTCAGTAACATGTTGTAGTTTTCAGAACATATGTCTTGCACACCTTTTTAAACAGCCATTCCTAGGTATGTGATTTTTTTTTTAATGTGGCATTACTACAAGAATGGACAAACAGATCCGTGGAGGTTCTGTTCTACTCATGAGTATTGAAAATATTTTATACCTTAATCTAAGTGTTTATACAGATGTGTACAAGTGTCAAAACTAATCTATTTGTACCCAATTAATGTATTTTATTCATTTTCTGTAGTTTTGCTTTACTATAACAAATGTGTATGAAAAAGAAAAATATGTAAAAGATATGGAAGATAATGCAAAACAGAAGAAATATACTACTAATATAAGATGTAAATTACAATCAGGTATAAAAATGTTTGACAAAGTAACAAAGCTTTTATCTTTTTGATGGTATCACTAGTATAATAACCATAAGGCTACAAGGAAGTAGGTAATTTTATGTACTATTAGTGGAAGGATAAATTGGTATAGCCTTGCTGGAGGGCACGTGGGCAAAAGACCTAAAAATATGCATGCAAGTCCACTAGAAATTTATTTTTAAAATCTATCATGAATATAGCATGTGCTCAGACACCCAGTCATATCTGACTCTTTGTGACACCATGGACTATAGTCTGCCAGGCTCCTCTGATCATGGGATTCTCCTGGCAAGAATACTGGAGTGGGGTGACATTTACTCCTCCAGGGAATCTTCCCAACCCAGGGATTGAACCCACATTCCTTACATCGCCTGCACTGGCAGGTGTATTCTTTACTACTAGCTATCTGAGAAGCCTAGATATAGCATAAACTATTAGGATATTCACCAACCAAAAAAAGCCTATGATAATAAAATAACGAAATCTAGCTAATATTAGGGAATTCATAAACTATGATATAGAACATTGAAATAGTATCAACTATTAAAACTTATGACACACAGAAAAAGTTAATGATGTAGGAAAGATTCTCAATGCAATATTCATCCAAAGAAAGTAGTCCGTAGTGGTGGTTATTCAAGAAGTTCCCAATTTAAGTTTTAAAATTTAAATTTATATATCTCATTAGAAAAAAATTGTAACCATGTGAAATGATGGATGTTAACTAAACTTATTGTGGTTATCATTTCACAATGTATATCAAATCATTGTGCTGTACACATTAAATTTATACAATGTTATGTAACAATTAGATCTCAAGAAAACTGCAGATCTAACAGTTTATCATATATAAAGTGTAAACATATACTTTATATATATTCATATATAATATACATATTATATGTGATTGTTTTATATATATATAAACTTTTTAAAAAGGAATAGCAGGATACACAGCTAAATGTCAGCAGTGACTATTTCTGTGAATTGAGATTATAGGTAATATTTCCATTTCTTCTTGTGCCTTCACTTTTTATGAATATTTAACAATGTACATGCATTCAGTTCAGTTCAGTCGCTCAGTCGTGTCCAACTCTTTGCGATCCCATGAATTGCAGCACATCAGGCCTCCCTGTCCTTCACCAACTCCCGGAGTTCACCCAAACTCTTGTCCATCGAGTCGGTGATGCCATCCAGCCATCTCATCCTCTGCCATCCCCTTCTCCTCCTGCCCCCAATCCCTCCCAGCATCAGAGTCTTTTCCAATGAGTCAACTCTTCGCATGAGGTGGCCAAAGTGTTACCCTTATACTATTAAAAATAGTATTCTGGGACTTCCTTGGTGGTCCAGTGGTTTAGACTTTGCCTTCCAGTGCAGAGGATATAGGTTCAATCCCTGGTCAGGGAGCTCAGATCCCACTTGACTCAAGGCCATAACATAAAACAGAAGCAATATTGTAACAAGTTCTGCTGCTGCTGCTGCTAAGTCACTTCAGTCGTGTCTGACTCTGTGCAACCCCATAGACAGCAGCCCACCAAACAAGTTCAGTAAGACTTAAAAAATATGGTATCCTAAGAAATTATAAGAGAAGAATTGTATATAAAAGTATATTCTAATCTATTTAAAATTATCAATGAATAAGACTCTTCTTGCCAAGAAATATAAATTTGACCAATAAAAAATTTTATTTATAGACATAGAAAAACACACCAATCTTTTATTGGGATTGTGGATGATTTCTTTTCCTTCTTAATATCCATCTTTAGTTTTCAAGCTTTTTCCAGTAAATACATATTAATTGCATAATTAGTTAAAAAAAAAACACACACACACACACAAAGACACAGGTGTAGTTTCCTGTGCTGCTGGACTTTGTGTGATACTACAGATATCTTGCAATGCTCTGGACACAAATACAGAATCATTCTCCTTACCCAAACAAGCTCAGTCCCAGTGCCTACCTACAACCCCAGCAGCTTCCACACGTGTAAGCTTCCCATTGAGACAGGCATTATTCTTAGAATTTTTACAGGTGAGGAAAGTCAAACTAGATAGATAGCATAGTCACTCACTTAAAGAGGCTCAGGTAATATAAAGGGGAGGAGGAATTCGAACCCAGATCAGCCCACGTTCAAAGCCCATGCCGTTTTTACTACGTGCTGATGCTGCTGCTGCTGCTGCTGCTGCTGCTGCTAAGTCGCTTCAGTTGTGTCCGACTCTGTGCGACCCCATAGACGGCAGCCCACCAGGCTCCCCCGTCCCTGGAATTCTCCAGGCAAGAACACTGGAGCAGGTTGCCATTTCCTTCTCCAATGCAGGAAAGTGAAAAGTGAAAGTGAAGTCGCTCAGTCGTGTCTGACTCTTAGCAACCCCATGGACTGCAGTGAGTAACTTTTATGATCATATCACAACCAAGACCACCAGATTTGTTGTAAACTCTTAAGCCATGGTGCAGAGGGCTTCCTTCAAGATAAATATGCCCCAGTTTGGAATGCACCAGCTTTATTGAAAAATATTACTGAAATCAAAGCATTTTGCACTACTTTATTCATTATTTTTATGGTACTCCAGGATTTTTGTGGGATTTGTTTTTCATTTCACTTCTGTAAGCCTGCCAATGCTTTAAAGCAGTATTTCAATTGAAGAAAAAAAAATTTTTTTAAGCAGAAACTCAACAATGTTTTCCATCCTTTTTTCATACAGTTTTGGGAAGTCCTCCCCTCCTGCTCTGCCCCCACTCCATGTCCCTCTTCCCTCATTCTCATAAAGTGCAAATATAATACTCAAGCTACTGTTTAAACATCCCCAAAGGTTCAAAGAAGTTAAATCTGTGGTTGGCAAAGTTTTGAAATGTTAACTGTATCACTGGCAGTTGCACCAGAGAAGTCACAAATCATTCTGATGCAAAGGCCACAGAAGCGCACGCTCCATAGTCCCCGAGCAGCCGGGGACCCCCTGCTCTGTGGCCTCAAAAAATGATGAAAGGGGACTTCCCTAGTGGTCCAAAAGGTTAAGACTTCGCCTTCCAATGTAGGGGCTGCAGGTTCGATCCCTGGTTGGGGAGATAGGATCCCACACACCTCCTGGCCAAAAGGCCAAAAGGTAAAACAGAAAAAATATTGTAACAAAATCAACACAGATGTAAAAAAAAAAAGATGATGAAGGGCTACTGAGAGGTGTGTACTGGACCTGCGAAGCCACTCCAGTCTCTGAAATGAACAGCCTGCTGAACTCACACATCCCTTTCATCGCTCACACGTGTGTTTTCAATAGCCGCCAGATACTACTGGCCCTTGAGAAGTTTACCATCTAGGTTGGGTTCCAAACAGATAGATTTTAGAAAGCGAATTCCATTCTGCTTCTGTGGCGCAATCCTGCAATACTGTGGTTTCGAGCTGTGTTCCCTAGACCTGCAGATGGTTCAGAGTTGCCCCGGGGTTAGGGGGCTGCGAGGGGGGAGGGCAGGGAGAGGGGAGGATTTTTCACCCACAACCCCATCCCTCACTTCAACCGCAAGAGCTCTGCTCTGGTCTGTTTCATGTACTTGGATTCCCCATCAGTCTTCTCTTGGATGAGACAATGTGGCTTTAAAAAGAAATTTTGAAAAGAATTCCTGCTTCACACAGCAGGATGGGAAGAGAGGGTGTCACTGCTCATTGGCACATTAAAAATGTGAAGGCATTTTCAATCTATAGGTGCCCAGAAAGGCCTTCCTCAGTCTAAACTCCTCTCTTAACAGCTGATGACATTGTAGACCAGAGCTAGAGAGAGATATGCTCAGGATTACAGAGACTTCTCAACAAACGCCACAGCAAAATTTAAGAATGTCGAGGCATGATACAGGATGCTCGGGGCTGGTGCACTGGGATGACCCAGAGGGATTGTACAGGGAGGGAGGTGGGAGGGGGGTTCAGGATGGGGAACATGTGTACACCCATGGCGGATTCATGTTTATGCATGGCAAAATCAATACAATATTGTAAAGTACTTACCCTCCAATTAAAATAAATAAATTTATATTAAACAAAGGAGAATCAGGGTAGTTTTTCCATCCCAGAAAACTCAACCATAGGGTTTTACTAAGCAAATCACATTTCCAAAATGCATTTATTAGTATTTTCTTCAGTCCTGCTTCTCTTCAAAACAGAAATAAGTCGGAATAGAAACTTGAGAGCTAATACTGTGATTGAATGGTGAAATTAACTTTGGCCTTCCTGCCACTCAAGGAAAAAAAAAAAGACATCCACTCTGTTCCAGAGTTCTTACTGATGAGGAAACATCAATTCTTTTTAGTAGAGATGATCTCATAAAGAAATGTCCTTATATAAACTTACAGAGGAAAAGAGATGTGCTCTTCTTTTGATGGAATGTACCAGTAAGTCTAAAGATAATGACTTTCCCATCTAGGATGACTCCTTCAGACAGCTGAGGTGTTAATGAGTGTCCCCTTCCACTGCCATAATAAGTGAAATAGTGGGTTTTGAAAACTCTTGTTTTCTCTTCTCTCGTTTCTCAGGGTTACATCTATTAACCCAAGGTTTCCATTCTGTGTAGCTTGTATTTACAAGTAAGACTAGCAAACTCATAGAGGAGCAGAGGGAAAAAAAAAAAAAAATATATATATATATATATATGTTTGGGGGGTGGCACTGATTACTCCATATGCCGTTTCATGATATTATTTAACACTATTGATTTCTGCCGTGTGTCACTCACTCCTTTGCTCAGTGAAATCCACGCTGGATCTCAGCGCATCCTTTTCACACGACAACCCTTTAAAGTGGCTTCTGGTCCCACAGATACAGAAAAACTGAGGACTAACGCGGCTCAGAGGGCTTCCCTGCCGGCTCAGTAATGAGGAATCCACCCACCTGTGTTCAATCCCTGATCCAGGAAGATCCCCTGAAGAAGAAAATGGCAACCTGCTCCAGTATTCTTGCCTGGCAAATCCGCCCTGGACAGAGGAGCCTGGCAGGCTACAGTCCGTGGGGTCGCAAAGAGTCGGACATGACTCAGTGACTCAGCAACAACTGCAGCGAGGCTCGGAAGCTTGCCCTGTTTACAAGGACTTTTGGTTAAATACTCCAGCCATCTGCTGGGAGTCAGGCATTCCAAGTCCCAACACATAGGGATCAAGCCCCTGCCTTCAGTGACCTCCATCTTATGACCCGAGACAGCCAACGATCAACAAATAAAAAAGGACAATAAACAAACAAGAAAATTGCAGACTCTATCTCAAGCCAGAAAGGAAACAAACCAGAGGGAGTATTGGAAAGCAAGAGGGAGTGGGAGGAGCAGGGTGCTTTCCATGAGTGACCGGGGAAGGCCTCACTGAGGAGGTGACCTTTAAGCTGAACCTGGGAGATGAGAAGCAGCCAGGGAGCCAAGGGTCACGTGGGACCAGCAGAGCCTGAGTCTTCACCAGGAGGCTCAGGAGGCCTCAGGCTGCCTCCTGCCCAGTTGCTCTGACAGCTCCGCAAGGTTGGCTTCACCTTCTGTCACACAGACACGCATGCCAGGGCTCAGAGAGGTTGAAGGACTTGATCAAGACCATGCAGCCAACAGCAGTGGAGCGAGATTTTAATCCAGGACCATCTGGCCCAAACCTCTGCTCTTAGCATTGACCTCATTTGATCTGACTCAATGACTGACATCAGTTACCAGCTCTGGCAACTCAATTTACAGTTAACAACTGTAACAGTTAACAACTCAGTTGTGTATCTATACTTTTTTATTCACAGTCAGTCTCATCCCAAAGAGAGTTTGAACCCCTAGGTTCTTTGGACTTGCTGGAGTTTTCCTTCACATACAGCCCCCTGTTCCGTTTGGATTGGTGGTACAGAAACTCACGATGATTCTCCCCAGGGTGCAAGTTCAGAATTCTTGAGAAATTCTCACAGACAAGGGTGCCCAACGAGATACTTAGGAACCATGTCACCCTCTATTGGGAACAACAGGAGGAGCTGCACAACACGTGTTCCCCCAGGACACTGTCATTCAATCTTCAAAAGGTCCTGCACATACCTGGAAAATCCAAACTACTTTTTCCAGGTCAAAAACTAAACAAACAAAAATCCACCCCTCTCTCTGGCGATGCAGCAAATGTCCCTGGGGAGTCAAGTGAGGCCCCGTGTGGTCTGCTCCACCTCCCACCTCTCTTTACCATCTGGTTGAACGTGGATGTCTGCATGGAGATGTCCCTCCATCCTTCCCAGCCCTGACTCACACAGGGTAAAAGCAGTCCAGAGTGGCAGGAAAAGCTCCTTTCCAGACCTCCCAGTTGATGAAATCCATTGCAATGACCTCGACGAAGTGCAAGAAAATGGGTTACTCCCTGAACTGCCAAGGCCACTGAAAATAGGTATGTTACATCATCGCCACCTGGGACCTGACTTATTCACCCAGGTGTGCAATCTGGGGGCTCTTCTAGGTACTCTGCCAGCTGAAAAAAGAGTCTGCCATTCAGGGAGTGCTTATTAGCCAAGAATAATAGCCATCACGTATTCAGTCTTCCAGGACAACGAACTCTTCTCAACCCCTTACCGTATAATCTCAGTAATGCTCACAAGAGCTCTGCCAAGGAGGGAGGCAGATGTTGTCAAAGTCTCTATTTTCCAGAAAGGAAACCAAGGTGCAGAACTCCTGTACCACTTGTCTAAAGTCCGCAGGTAGAAAGGAACAGGGCTGGATTCAAGCTTCTTAGTCCTTAATGCACTGGGTCTCATCCAAAGAGATGGCTGTGCAAAGTCATAGGAGCAGGGGTAGAGCCTGTTCTTCAAGCAAAAATCAGAACCTCATATCCAGCAGTCACTATGGATACAGACAGATGCAGAAAGATGGAAATGGTGGAGATGACATAGCAGATGGTTTTAAGATTCCAGTTTCACTTTTATGCATGCAAAAACCCAACCATATATTACAAAAATAGCAGGAGGCTGGACATGAGGAGCAGAGATTAGAGATGATGTTAAAAGTCTGCAATTATGGGGTTACACTAGCATTGACCTCTGACATGTGCATGCCCCACCTCTGATTGCCACATCATATGCAGGGTGACAGGACTCATTTCCTCAGACCCTCAGGGGCCCTCAAGCCATATCCACCAGGAGACCTTCCGTGAAATGACATGAGTCCATCCTTGGACACTGCCAGGCCTCTGCCTCCTGGGTTCCTGAACACCCAGCTCCCAGAGGAAATGTCTCCCCCAGGCAGCTTTGTTATTTTGGGTGGTGAGGTGTAAGTTCAGTAAGGAGCTCTGGGTAAAAGACAAAGTTTGCTTTCCTCCAGAAAGGCAGTTTCAAGAAATTACATTTTCAAAGGTGTACTTAGTCACTAAGTCAGGTCCAAATCTTTGCGACCCCGTGGACTGCAGCACACCAGGCTTCCCTGTCCATCACCATCTCCTGGAGTTTACTCAAACGCATGTCCATTGAGTCTGTGATGCCATCCAACCATCTCATCCTCTGTCGCCCCCTTCTCTTGCCTTCAATCTTTCCCAGCATCAGAGTGCTTTCCAATGAGTCAGCTCTTCCTATCAGGTGGCCAGAGTATTGGAGCTTCAGCTTCAGCATCAGTCCTTCCAATGAATATTCAAAGGTAGAAATTGATTATTCTGTAGGCATTTTGTTGTCTGTTAGCTCTGAAGGAGATGAGGAGGGAGGGAAAAGTGGAGAGACCTAGAGGCTCCCTCCTCACCCTACACCTGGTCCCAGGCAATCAGGGGCTGGAGAACCTGGGCTCTGTCTCTCCCCTGCTCACCACCATCAGCAGAGGGAGGAAGCAGGCCACACATTCTCCAGGAGACACACACCTAGACACACGTGGATATCAGCTTAGAGTTCACGTGAAAACCACTGACCCCTGGGTGCAACGGGGGACTTTGGGAATGGTCCAGCTCAGTGCTTCCCAATAGGAATGGCATGTGGGCCACACATGGCATTTTACATTTCCTAATAGCCATAGTAAAAAATTAAATAAATTCATAAAAAGGAACAGGTGAAATTAATTTTCATATACGATTGAACCTAATATATCAAAATATTATCACCTCAGTATGCAATCAATATAAACATTATTGAGATATTTTACATTGTTTTTTTTAATATACTGAGTTTTTGTGTATTTTATACTCAAAGTTCATCGGAATTTGGACTCAGCCATGTTGCAAACGCTTAACAGCCACAATTGGCCAATGGGCACCAAATAGGACAACGTGGAGCACGTAGGTCCATCTGGGTTGTCTAGTGTCTTCCCCAGCAATCCCCAACCCCAGTGAATCAACTATCTCCCTTCTACCCAAGTGTGGTCATAGGGTAGTAATAATATCACCTATAGCAGGAGTTCCCCAATCTCCAGGACCTAATGCCTGATGTGGAACTGACGTAATAATAGAAATAAAGAGCACAATAAGTGTAATGCCCTTGAATCATCCCAAAACCACCCTTCACCCAATCTGTGGAAAAATCACCTTCCACAAAACTGGTTCCTGGTGTCAAAAAGGTTGGGGACCACTGACCTGAGGTCACTAGAAATGCAGAACCTCAGACCCCACCCAGAACCTACATAAATCAGAAGTCAACTGTTAACACTCTCCCTAGGTGAATCTTCTGCACAAGAAACTGAGAAGCCAGTTACCTCCTCTTAAATACTTCCAGTGGCAGGGGACTCACTAGCCCATCCCCAAGGAAGCCCATGCCATCTTTCAGTTCTGTTCAGTCGCTCAGTCGTGTCCGACTCTGCAACCCCATGAACTGCAGCACGCCAGGCCTCCCTGTCCATCACCAACTCCCAGAGTTCACTCAAACTCACGTCCATCGAGTCAGTGATGCGATCCAGCCATCTCATCCTCTGTCGTCCCCTTCTCCTCCTGCCCCCAACCCCTCCCAGCATCAGAGTCTTTTCCAATGAGTCAACTCTTCGCATGAGGTAGCCAAAGTACTGGAGTTTCAGCTTTAGCATCATTCCTTCCAAAGAAAACCCAGGGCTGATCTCCTTCAGAATGGACTGGTTGGATCTCCTTGCAGTCCAAGGGACTCTCAAGAGTCTTTTCCAACACCACAGTTCAAAAGCATCGATTCTTAGGCACTCAGCCTTCTTCACAGTCCAACTCTCACATCCATATATGACCACGGGAAAAACCATAGCCTTGACTAGACGGACCTTTGTTGGCAAAGTAATGTCTCTGCTTTTGAATATGCTCTCTAGGTTGGTCATAACTTTTCTTCCAAGGAGTAAGCGTCTTTTAATTTCATGGCTGAAGTCACCATCTGCAGTGACTTTGGAGCCCAAAAAAATAAAGTCTGACACTGTTTCCCCATCTATTTGCCATGAAATGACAGGACTGGATGCCATGATCTTAGTTTTCTGAATGTTGAGCTTTAAGCCAACTTTTTCACTCTCCTCTTTCTCTTTCGTCAAGAGGCTTTTTAGTTCCTCTTCACTTTTTGCCATAAGGGTGGTGTCATCTGCATATCTGAGGTTATTGATATTCTCCTGGCAATCTTGATTTCAGCTTGTGCTTCTTCCAGTCCAGCGTTTCTCATGATGTACTCTGCATATAAGTTAAATAAGCAGGGTGACAGTATACAGCCTTGACATACTCCTCTTCCTGTTTGGAACCAGTCTGTTGTTCCATGTCCAGTTCTAACTGTTGCCTCCTGACCTGCAAGAGGCAGGTCAGGTGGTCTGGTATTCCCATCTCTTGAAGAATTTTCCACAGTTTATTGTGATCCACACAGTCAAAGGCTGTGGCATAGTTAGTAAAGCTTTAACTGGTTCTAATTATTAGAAAAGCATTTATCCTTCCTTTATTGAGTACTCTCTAGGAACTTGGCACTATGCTCAGTCCATCACATAAATTATCTCATTTATTCCCAGTACTATTCAGTAAGATGAGGGTTAACTTTGATTCTTTATATAGATGAGAAAACAGAGGCCTCACATATCCAAATAACTTACCCCAGATCTCTCCACTAATCAGTCTGTCTCAGGACCTGTTTTCTTTGCCAGAGCTTTCTTTCTCACCACACCAGGGCCTCCCTGCACCCTCTGCCTGCTCACCTGCACTCTACCTAGAGGCAGTCTGGAGCTCAGGAGACTTTTCCATCCTCAAAGTAAAGGAAGGTGTTGTTGGTACTCAGGAGAGTCTTTAGTACCATGGCTTTATATTTTTGTGTGTTTCATTTATCACCGACTTCATTCCTTTTCATTCAGTATTGCTTTTATTGTATGAATAAACTCTGTTGGTAACTACATAATCAGGATTTCCTTTCCTCATCAAAGTTTAGAACAAGTATAGAAATTGGCAATTGAGCAAATAGGCAGAAATTAATACAAGTCATATGATGTCATTAGATAGCTCAAAGGTCCCTGGTTTCCAATTACATAAGGTACACGGTTAGAACAATTATGTAAAGTACACATATTTTGTGAGGGACCCCAATTATACAAGGTTCACGGATGGGCACTGCACCAGAGAAAGTATTGAACTTGCCACAAAATACCACGAGGTAGCAAGCATGATGCAAGTGTGATCAGATAAGAAGTGGAGAGCAGTGAGCCAGCTGTGAAGGAGTTTTACTCCTTAACTATCATGGGTTGGTAAACTCCAAACTGGAAGAGCATTGCTTTTCTTTGGTCTTTCCACTAATGGCCGGAGTTGCTTCCCAGGTGGCCCTAGTGGTAAAGAACCACCTGCCAATGCAAGAGACATAAGAGATGCGAGTTTGATCCCTGTGTCAGGAAGATCCCCTGGAGAAGGGCACAGAAACCCACTCCAGTATTCTTGCCTGGAGAATCCCATAGACAGAGGAGCCTGGTGGGCTACAGTCCATAGCGTTGCAAAGAGTCAAACACGACTGAAGTGACGTAGCATAGCATAGCACAGTACAGCCAACTGCACAATAGAGACTGAACACTGATATGAGACTTACGCTGTTGTTTTGGAATAAATTATATTCTGAATTCAAAAGAAAAGTCATTTGTCTTAAATAATCATGGAAATCATTGGAAGAGACACTGCCATTTAGGGGAAGGAATTTAACACTTTTTAAATGACTACCATATTCTTCAACAGTCCAGGAAATCAAGAATCACTGTGTTTGAGAAAGAGTCGGGCATGGAACTAGTGTGTGTGTGTGTGTGTGTGTGTGTGTGTGCGCGCGCACGCGTGCACATGTGTGTGGTTGGGGGGATGACAAATAAAGAGGAAGGAGGAATTAGAATCAAAGGATATCGAGTGGCATAAACCAGAGACCCTATACAACAAATCTACATAAATGAAATACTTTTCTGTCTGTCTGTTTTCACAGCACATGAAATGCCTGGCTGATTCTCTCCAAATTTAGAAAGTACATTTGGGGAGGCCAAATAAGATAGCTGCTATATTGCACACATGACATTCACTTAGGGAGTTTTGCAGTATCCTGGAGAAATAGACAGTCATCCCCTTGAGCAGCTGATAGTATCTATCAGTTGATTAAGAAATACATCAGGACGCCACAGAGAAAATAAACAGCAGTTTCAAACACGAGCCCTGATTTAGAGTTCTAATGGCAGACAATCTGAATTGCAGCCCATGATTTAGATCCTCTGACATGGGCATTTCTACATGGCTGCAGGCACTGGTTGAGTTAAAGATGGTTAATGATTGTCCAGGGGCTTCCCACGTGGTACAGGGGTAAAAAATCTGCCTGCCAATTGCATCTCTCTTGCAGGAGATGCAAGAGATGCAGGTTTGATCCCTGGGTTTGAAAGATCCTCTGGCATAGGAAATGGCAACCCACTTCTATATTCTTGCCTGGAAAATTCCACGGACAGAGGAGCCTGGCAAACTACAGTCCATGGGGTTGCAAAGAGTCAGTCAAGACTGAGTATGCCTACATGCAGTAATTGTCCAGCGCAGTCTGGGGACTACAGCAAGGTGTGAAATATACCCCAGTACTGCCGTTGGTGCCTTTGGAAGCAGCCCACACTCCACAATCTCTGGTCTTCCTTTCTTTTGTCAAACATTCTGCATCCATGTAAGGTGTCCTTCTGCAAGACATGGGCCAGAGTCTCCAGGATAAGTGAGTTCCAGTCGGCAGTAAGCCATGCATCGTTAATGTGCAACAGATTCTCTGGGATAGATTCAACCTTTGTCACCATGGCATCTTCAGGGCAGAGGACAACACTTAGCCTCCCAGTGAGCATCCAGTACAAATCTGTTAGCTGACTTCAGTCCCGTGTGCTGACGCTCTCCATTTATAGCACAGTAATCACAGCTGCTAACATCTATTAGAGGTTTATCTTATCCTAATTATCATGGCAAACACTCTACTGACATCACCCCATGGAACACTCCACCCAAGTGATGAGAATTTGGCCATTTCTATCTTGAAAGTGTGTTAGGTGCTCAGTCGTGTTCTACTCTTTGCAACCCCATGGACTATAGCCTGCCAGGCTTCATTGTCCATGGGATTCTCCCAGCAAGAACACTAGAGTGGGGTGCCATTCCCTTCTCCAAGGGATCTTCCTGACCCAGAGATCGAATCCAGCTCTCCCACATTGCAGCCAGATTCTTTACTGACTGAGACATCATCTTAGACACAAGGAAACCAAAGTGCCGGAAGATTCGGTTTCACGTTCAATGCCTCCTGCCAGTAGGTGGCAGGACCAAGATTCAAACCTAGATCAGCCGACCTCCTTGTTCGGAATGACTTCACTCTAATGCTTCATTTTAATTTTCATCCTGGGCATCTGGAAGTCCACCGTAACCCCAAATGCTCCTTCTCAAGGAGAAGGAAGAGGGAGGTACTTCTGCAGTGGGAATTGTCATCTTGTGCACCTCCTTGCGGCAGCTTTATTCAAGGACCTGTGACTTCCCTCATTCTGAAGTCTGAAAGTCATTTCAGGGGCTTGGGCACTAGAGATAGATGCAAATTTGTGGTTCTAGCTGGCCAAGAATCACAGGCTGGTCGGGTGTCGGAGGGGTAGGGTGGAGATGAAGAGACTTACAATGTCAATGCAACGTGGCATTGAGACAGACTTGAACATTGCCAAGCTGGCATCGCCAAGCTGGCACTGAACAGGGTGGGGACATCGCAGACCCCGCCCTCCAGCAGCTTACAATCTGTCTGCCCCTCAACTGCCTAGATGCTGGGTAGTCTTGAACTTGATCACAGGGTCAAGACCAAATGTGCTAGAGGCATGCAAACGGAGTGAGATCATTGCAAGTTGAGGTCATTGCCACCCTCAAGGAGATGAAAGCAAAAACAGCCCTGACAGATGCCCTGAGTGTCCCCATTACTTCTAAGTGTTTCCCTGGAGACAGTTATTTAGGGGAGTTGGGATGGTAAAGGCTGCCATGGCCACATCTGTACAGCAGCCCTAGGCTAAAGACTCCCCACGGCTGCTTTTAGATTCCATGGTCCCACGTCAGTAAGAAAACCTCAGGAGAAGACCACCTCAGTCAAGGGTGCGTGAAACTGGATCCCAGTGAGTGGCCCTGGGGGTTGCTAAGGTTCAGTGAGGTTGAATGAGCATCTTGAACTTGACTCTGATTTTGAATAACACAAATAAGCAACTTTAACACTCCGAAGGGTAATTTGTAGTAGAAATAGCCTGGAGCTCTTTTTCCAGAAGGACCACAAGGGCACACCCTCTTCTCAGAGCCCTGACCAAGGCCCAGGGGAGTTCTCCCAGCCTTCTCTGAACCAATTTTCCAAAGTACTCTGTAATTAATGCCTCCCAGAAGAGATCCTCTGCTTGTCACTGAGAAGAGAAAAATAAAAGCATTCCTGCAACTGTTTTATACCTTGGGCAGGGAAGGTTCATTTCTAGCCATCTCCAATAAAGCACCATGATGTGGGTAATAATAGAGGCCCATATTTTACAAGACAGTCCATCAAGTTCCTTCAAGCACGCTCATCACTTTTAAAATGCAGAGGCAGAGTCCACATAGAGTTTGCAAGAGACATTATTGCTATTAATAGAGCAATTTGGGCTTTTATTTTTTTCCTGTGGAATTTCTGCAACAGAATTGCTGGTTTAGTCTTTATGGCATCTGGTATTTTGTTGTTGTTGTTCGGTCGCTCAGTTGTCTCTGATTCTTTGCAACCCCATGGACTGCAGTACGACAGGCTTCCCTATCCTTCACCATCTTCCAGAGTTAGCTCAAGCTCATGTCCATTGAGTTGGTGATGCCATCCAATCTTCTTATCCTCTGTTGTCCCCTTCTTCTCCTACCTTCAATTTTTCCCAGCATCAGGTTCTTTTCCGAGTCTGGCTCTTTGCATCAGGTGGCCAAAATAAGGGTATGGAGCCCCTTAAGTATAAATTGTTTCTATACTCCACTGTTTGTTCACTCACCAAATATTTATTGAGCAACTACTAAATGCAAGACACTCCAAGACATGCTGGAGAAAACTGACTCTCTGCTCTCACACGGAGCTGGCATTCTTGTGGGGGAAACAAACACAAATAAAATGATAAATGTTTGTTAAATATAATTTAGTGTGAAAGTGAAGTCCCTCAGTCGTGTTCGACTCTTAGCGACCCCCTGGACTGTAGCCTACCAGGCTTCTCAGTCCATAGGATTTTCCAGGCAAGAGTACTGGAGTGGGCTGCCATTGCCTTCTCCAGGGGATCTTTCCGACCCAGGGATCGAACCCGCGTCTCCAGCATTGTAGGCAGACTCTTTACCCTCTGAGCCACCAGGGAAGCCCTATAATTTAGTATAGAGGCTGAGTAAAGAATAGAAACAAGAAGTAACTAATATTAAGGGAAAGCTGTTTTATGGCCTCAGGCTCATGAAGGACCTCACTACAGAGAGAACTTTCATACTACACCTGGAAAAGAGCCAGCCTTGAAAAGGGCAGGAGATCTTTCAAGCTTGTGCAAATGTCCTGGGGCAGATGGGTCACAGTTGAATTGGAGAAGCCAAGCGAGACACCCGTGGGACTGCAGTGTGATAAGTGAGAGGGAAGGGACTAGAGATGGGGGTAAGGGTGGGCAAGCCAGGTGCACCCCTCTCTGCAGAAGGGTGGCCTGTCTTCTCTAATATTCTACCTGGCTTCACAGAACAACTCAACACAACAGACTGGTGCCTGACTCCTCCTCCTCGCCCCTACTTAGCACCCCAGGAACACTATGCTCAGGCTTAAAGGGAAAAACCTGTGACACAGGGAACCCAAAGCCAGTGCTCTGTGACAACCTGGAGGGATAGGGTGGGTAGAGAGGGGGCTTCAGGAGGGAGGGCACACATGTATGCCTTTGGCTGATTCATGTTGATGTATGGCAAAAAGCATCACAATTTTGTAAAGTAATTTTCCTCCAATTAAAATAAATAAATAACTTTAAAAAAAAAAGGAACACCCAACACTCTGGCCACCCTCTGCTTTGTTCCAGCAATTTCCGCAATGAGGAAAAAGCAGAGTCCCCGAACAGCGAGTGGGTGATGGTTCCCCAGCACCCAGGTTCTCCCACCCCATCGAGCCAGCCCAGGGTGGCTGCGCTCAGTATGCTGCCACAGTCGTTGATAATAATTGTTGCATTAATTGGTGCTGTCCGGACCAGACAGCACGTAAAAGATCCCACTGTGTCCAATAATTAATGTTTTTCCCTCACTGCAAACGCCATTAATAAGGGGCTCTTCCAAGAAACGAGTAATTGGCTGGTGGGGCGTCATTAGGGTATTTATAGATAAGCTTTGGTCTGGAGACGTAGAGGAAAGCTGATTATGTTTATTTAGACTCTATTATCTATCGCTAATGTGTTATCCTGCGTTCCGATCGTCCCCATTCTCTAGGTCCTAATGACAGAGGGCACACGCACAATGTGATTTCAATGACCTGCAGCCCGGCCTTCTCCCAGTCGCTGGGGAGAGACGGGGACGGAGGGGGAGGCGATTCACAGGTTCTGCTAGCTCACACTCATCTGCCGTGAACCTAGCCTTTCCGCCAAGAAATTTAGAGGCAGGCACTCGGAAGTATCAGGAAGACAGTTTCTCCTAATTAAACCTCAGAGGAGTGGAAGTTTCTTGGGTTTGTGATTATCTGAAGGGTTTTTGAAAATGTAAATCTGGTCGGGGAGACGTTGCTTGGAAATATAGAGGTAGGGAAGAGGCAGCTTGGGTTTGAGATGCTCTCTCGGTGGTAAGGAGTGATGAAGTCTCAGCGAATGAGCAAATCTGGCAGAAATCCACATCTCACTAGACAAGCAGACCTGCTTACAAGTGCTCCTGGACCCTGGGAAGGGGATCTAGGGGCGTGTGGGGCTGACTTTTCTCCATGCCTTTGATCCATTTGTTCTTTGCTAGAATTTTCAGAAGAGATTTCTTACGTTTCATGAAAAAGTATAGGTATACGCAACAGTAGGAATGGACTTGATGCCACTGGACTCTATTGATATAGTTAAAAATTATTTAAACAAAAAATGTTATGGCATGCATGTTTTATCACCGTAAAAACAATAACTAGGAGAAGAAACAAATATATTTTAGAGGCAAAATATAAAAGCATAAGGAAGAATGAGGGTTCTAACTTTGCAACTGTAATGTATCTATTAGTTTTAGAAATAAATGGACTTCTAAATGGTCCCCTCTGAGTATGCAGTGACCATGTTTATTTTGTAAAACCTTAACATTATGAATAATAATTCAAGGCAGTTAATTTGTCAATGAAATGAGCTGAATTTGACACAACTATCGAGTGAACTCAATCTTACTCATTTTTACAATTTGCTATTTCAATGCTTCTGTGGATAGTTCCTTGTCCACTCCTGTCTGTAATCTCACATAGGTTCCCTAGCTTTCTCAGTGACTCTTATAAATAAAGTACCCAAGGCCATTAAATAACTTTTTAAAATTATAGTTAAGTAAGTCTTTTTAAAATCTACTTTATATATAGTAGTGTGTATATTACTAGTAGTGTAGTAGTGTGTATATAATCCTATACTCCTAATTTATTTCTCCCCCACCTTTTTTCCCCTTTGATAACCATGTTTGTTTTCTGGGTAAATCTGTTTCTGTCTTGTAAATAAGGGCATTTACTTTGTAGCACACAGAACTACACTCAATATCTTATAATAAATTATAATCTGGAAAAGAATATATATAAATATGTACTGTAAAACTGAATTATTTGACTGTACACCTGAAACTAACACAATATTGTAAATTAACTATACTTTAATAAAGACTTTTTGAAGTATAGCCAGATGTATATGTGCAACTGCACTCTAAAAATTAATACGTAACACATATCACCCCTGTTCCATTCTCACTGCATTGGGCGGTGGGGAAAAAGTAGGGTTAGGAGTCTGGAACCTGGCTTCAAATTCGAACTCTGCCCATGTCACATGGTCTGTAAGAGATAGAAAGACACCTGACCTCATCCGGCCTCAGTTTCCACATCTGTGAGATGAGGATCTGTGCATGCGCATTTGGTATGGGCTTTCCCGGGAAGAAGTGAGATGGTGTCTGTCGAGGCACCCACTGGGCCCATGCAGAGATGAAACAGGCCCCTCAAATATCCACCTCTCCCCATCTGCCCTGGTTCATGTGAAAGAATCTGACAATCACGGGATGTCTACAGGCCTCCCCGCCTTCTCCATGAAGGACACACTTAGGATCCCTGACCTGCCTCCAATTCTGAAATAAGCTCCCAGAAAGTTGACCTGTGCACATATGTGTGATGTAACTTTGCAAATTAAGTGTGTAATGCTTTTAGGAAAGCATTGCCCTTCCCTGGCCTGCTCCCTACCCCTGGGACCAGGTAATTTGTGGGCACATCTGTTGCAGGTGTTGGGGAATACTCTCGGAGATATTCTTAGATCTTGGCCAGGATCGAAGGTGGAGAAGCTGGCTCCTGGGACATAATGATGCCTGCAGCCTCAGTCAGATAACTGGAGCGGGGCAGGTAGGCCTGTGGGCAGTGCTGGGCCTGAGCAGAATTAGTGGGTAGCTGGGCAAACAGGGAAGCCCCAAAGAACTGCTCTCAGGGGCAAGAAAAGGAGATGGGTAACCCCCAACCCAGAACTTCCCAGCTGGCTTAGGGATAAAGAATCTGCCTGCCAATGCAGGAGACGCAGGTTCAATCCTTGGTTTGGGAAGATCCCCTGGAGAAGGAAATGGCAACCCATTCCAGTATCCTTGCTTGGGAAATCCTATGGACAGTGGAGTCTGAAGGGCTACAGTCCATAGGGTCTCAAAAGAGTAGGACACAACTTAGCAACTAAACAACAACCCCCAACTCAAGCATCCAGATATCTATTTATCAGATATCACTTACCAGATACTACTTGGTCCAGGAAAGCAACTTAACCCCTGTTGGCCTCAGCAATCTCAGTTTGTATGGGAGGCGTACAGACCTGCTTAGCTCATGGGCTGTGGTTGTTCTGGCTGGTAGCACTTTAATTTACAGAGTGCCTGCTGGGCACCCAGCATTGTGCCAGGGGCTGGAAGGAGAAGGATGGCAGATCAAAGACAAAAAGAGGAGGTGTAATCATCACCCTTGCCTGAAAGAACCCATAACTCTTAAGATCTTGCCATGGCTCCTTGTTTTCCTCAGCATAAAATCCTAACCCTGTATCAAGATGTACAGAAAACTTTGGGATCTAGTCCCAGGACTTGTCTCAGCCAATATTTTGTAATGCTCCTTTGATATCCTGTTATAGAATTCAGTGTAAATAGTAATAGAATTTATCTACTCACAAGAAGGGAGACGTAATTCATATCAAAAAAAGATGCATTTCAACTGGAAAGTTCTCTGACACAACTTCACTATTCAACACAAGGACTTGTGTTTGTGTGTAAAATCATAGTGAATGTCACAACAAGAAACTCACACCTGATGACAGGGTGCTGTTTGGAGACTCAAATACCAAGAGTGATGTTGCCATGGGTGACATTTTCCCAACATGACAAGCACCACTTGGTAATATTCCAAACAAAACACAGAGCAATCCTCCCTTAATTTATATAGTAGCTCCATTCCTAGAAAATTCAATGTATAATTAACGCTGTGCTAAAATTACTTTCTGTTTATGTGAATTAGAGAGTTATACCCAGACTCAGGTTATTAGAAATTGGCTTTTTACCTACACGAATATCTACCAGAACATCCTAAAGCCTGTAGGACCCAGGCCAGCCCATCGGACTTCCCTGGTGGCTCAGACGGTAAAGCGTCTGTCTATAATGCGGGAGACCCGGGTTCGATCCCTGGGTCGGGAAGATCCCTTGGAGAAGGAAATGGCAATCCACTCCAGTACTATTGCCTGGAAAATCCCATGGACAGAGGAGCCTGGTAGGCTACAGTCCATGGGGTCGCAAAGAGTCGGACACGACTGAGCGACTTCACGTTCACGTTCTTGGATATGCTGATTGAAGCCTTGCACCCTTGGTGCCTACTCACTGCATATATGGCACTCCCCTCCCCCAACAAATGGCTTCCCAGGTGGTACAGTGGCAAAGAACCCACCTGCCAATGCAGGAGACACAAGAGATGCAGGTTCAATGCCAGGGTTGGGAAGATACCCTGGTGTAGTAAATGGCAACCCACTCCAGCATTCTTGCCTGGGAAATCCCAAGGACAGAGGAGCCTGGCAGGCTACAGTCCATGGGGTTGCATAGAGTCATATATGACTGAGCATACTTGCACTCCAACAGATATCCCAAATGAACTCAGGGCAAAATCACCTTCCTTGGGAATCACAGATCTAACCCCTGCCTGCCTCTCCAACACTGATCTCCTGCCTTCCTCCTGTTTAGGATGTTCTCAGCCACACATTGTAGCTTCTCTCCTTTCCTCCAACACATCAGAGGGCCTTTGCACACGCTGTTCCCTCCACCAGGATGCCCACGTCCAGCTGCTCACATGGCAACCTTCTCCTCCTTCAAGTCTCCACTCGGGTGACATTTCCAGGACAGCAGGCCTCCCTAGCCACCCAATCTACAAGAGTACACCCCCCAGCCAGCTAGTCTCAGTTACGTCACCTTGCTCTGGCCCCTCAGGGCACACATCATGCTGTAAAGATATTTTTCTAGATTGTATTCCCCAGCAGGGTCAGCACATCTTTCTGAAAAGGCAGAGAGCAAATATTTCAGGCTTTGCTGGCCATATGGTCTCTGTTACAACAACTCAACTCTGCCTTTCTCACTCAAAAGCAAAGTCACATACACTCTGTAAACAAATGGGTGTGGCTGTGCACCAATAAAACTTTATTTACAAAAACAGGCAGAGGCTGGGCTTGGCCCCTGCCTGTTTTTGTGAATCAACAATCCCTGCACTGGACTATCACTCCTTGTCTGTCTGGTTTACTCTTGAACTCTTTCTGTCCAGCACCGTGTGGGGAATACATAGCAACTGAATGAAGGTATTTTGAAAAAATGAGTTTGTCTAGCTGGAATGAGGGACAACAGAGAACACAAGAAAGACCTACCTATTTTGTTCTTCTTATTATTGTTTAGTCCTGTCTGACTCATGTGACACCATGGACTGTGTGTCCATGGGATTTCCCAGGCAAGAATTCCTCCTCCAGGGGCTCTTCCCAACCCAGGGATCAAATCCATGTCTCCTGCACTGGCAGGCGGATTCTTTACCATGGAGCCACCAGTGGCTTACACCCATTATTAGCACCTATGGAATCAGGCAGGCAAATTCAGGGAGGGCTTCCTGGAGAAAGTGACCCTGAGCAAAAGCTGAAAGAAAGATGGGACTTGGACCATGGTAGTAGTCCTGGCACTCACTTGCTCCGTTCATTAATCCATTCCTTCATTCAGGGATATTTGTTCAGTGTCATATCAGCTGCTTATAAGACAAAGATGAATACACAGTGCCCTCGGGGAAGGAAGAGATATTGATCCCGGGCTCAGGACAGTCTGGGGAGTCCAAAGATGCTGTGGACCAGTCACGCTTTTGGGTGCCTTGTGCACAGACAAGACAAGAGCCAAGCTCACATCTAAGCTTGGCTCAGTGGTGCCCCAACTGGACCTTTATCCCATCAACCGTCCACACCATCCAATCCCACTGTGAAATCAGTGTACCCATCATCAGCATCTCCCTGAACCCCAAACCCCACGTCACAGGGTCCCAGCCCTCTGCCCCCCTCATCCTAAACACAGCCCATTCCTGCAGCCTCCATCACACAGCAGCATAATCACATGCTCTTTCCAGGAAGCAACGCCCTAATGGTGGGTCTTCAGATGGAGGCCTGGGCAGATTTTGAACAGTGGTAGCCCTGGGCCATCTGATTACCAGCCCCCAGATGGTTTTAACTAACTGGAGACAGATAGTTCATTAGCCTGATGGGTACACTGAGAACTTGGTTGACAATTCTTTGATCTTTTAATAAATTATTTGAAATCCTTTTCTCAAAAGAGTCAACATTATCTGTGCTCTTCCCTCTCACTTGACTTCCCTCCAGAGTTCAAGAGCTTGCACCTCCTGCAAACCTCATCCGTTCTTTTTTCTCTCTTGACTTTGGCTTCTCAGACACTCAGAACCAAATACATAGCAGCCCCAAAGCATCTGGACCCTAGTGGTGGACACATTGCATAGTAAGTCCTCACTTGAATGGATTTTGCTGCCTATTTCTCTTCCCTGAGGATTTCTGGTTGAAATCCTCATCATTTGTGAAATCATGGTGGCTGCGTATCTCTAGGCCAACTCAAATACTTCCATGGATGAGCCAGTGCTCTTTATGTACAAAGTAATCATAATTCCAGAATGTTCTCTGTATATCCCCACCCCCTTTAACCCTGAACCTATTTTATTCATATTGAGCTTAATTATTTTGAAGTTTAAACCACTCAATTTATTATTAGCATTTCAAAAATAATACATTTTCTACCTGCTAATGTGGGGTGAAGATAGATAAATGAATTTCTCAATCCAGGGTTGATGTTGTGCCATAAAAACAAACAAGGAAACATTCCCTATGGGAACTCTATACCATGACCTTCTTCTTGTCTGAATCTCAGGTCTGTAGCCTTGGGGTGATCCTAATTGAATGTACCAGGTAGGGCAGCCCTGTAGCACTGCAGGGAACACCCCAGGGAGAGTTGGGGACCACAGCCTAGAAGCTACAAAGGGTCACTCACACACAAATCTCCCAGTGGGGTGACTAAGAGCCCAGCTTTGGGACAGAAAAGTATAGTGAAAGAAAGTAAAGTCACTCAGTTATGTCTGACTCTTTGCGACCGCATGGGCTGTAGCCTACCAGGCTCCTCCATCCATGGGATTTTCCAGGCAAGAGTACTGGAGTGGGGTGCCGTTTCACGCCCCTGATTCATCCCTCTGTTTGCTGCGCCATTCAATAAAGCAAGTGTTTTGGGGGGTCAGGCTCCTTGCCGAGCAGTGGCAAAAACAGGTAAAAGGACAGAAAATCCGTGCCCCCTGGACCTACCCTTGATATGGGGGTGAGACCACAGTTCTCAAGGGAGCTACCAAGTAAACAAGGTCATTCCAAATTGTGCTCATGTAACAAAGTGGCGGGGAAGCGGTCACATTAAGAAAGGCCTCTCCAAGGAGGTGACATCTGAGCCACCATGAGAAGAACATTAGAAGCAAGTCAAGGAAAACAACAGCACAGTTTCAGAGCAGGAACACGTGGCTTTGGAACGTACAGGAGTGTAGAGGCCATGGGGCTCCCTGCCTCCACCTCCCAATGCCTAGAAAACTGTCCAGAATCCCCACTCATGTGCCAGTGGGGACAGGACAATGTCACTCTCCCCGTAAGAGAGGAGAAGAGGACAAAACACTGACCCCAACAGTGGGAGAATCAAAACAAAGAACAAAAAGGGAGGGAGGTTTAAAAAAGCTGAGGATTCTCTTTTGCTAGAATAAACCAATGGCTCTCTTGCAAGTGATCACTGCTGGTTGTGAAACCCAAGGGGCTATCAGTCCCTGTGATTTCAGGGTCTAGAGACCCGAGGCCTCCCTGCCAGGACCAAGGCTGCTGACTCTGTGTCATTAACAGTGGCGTCCAGAGGATCACAGTGCTGTGCTGAGCATCACTGATGGTCTTTTGATTAGCTGACAAACTAAAGCTCTCTCTTCTCTGCACCTGTCTCAGATAACGCTGCTCTGGGCCCACCTTGAAGAGGGATGAATTCCCCCTCGAAAAGCGACAAGGGTTTCTTGCCCCACCAATGAGCCAGAGACACTCTCAGACCCTTCAGAAAATAGTCACCCGTGCCAGCAATCTCCGGGCCTGCCGGTGACATCTAAACACCAGGATCTCGCAGCGAGAAGCAGGGAAGGCACAAAAGTCTACCTTGCCACCTTTTTAATGAGTAAGATCCTCTGGCTGCTGCCAGGGCCCTCAGAGACCAGCTATTAATGAGCGCTTAGAATAGATTGTGCCTGTTTTATACGTGTACGGTGGCCTGGGAGAGACACTTCAATTTCCATTTTACATCTGCTGCCATGTTCAAGTGTCTCCTTAAGGGTAGGAAAGCACTTGGCAAATTTTGTCTTTAAAGAGACATGTTCAAAGAGAGTGCAGCCACATTCTATATGTGAGCACTTTTTCAATTTTCAAAGTATATATTTAGATTATGTATATGAGGATGTGAGCGGCGCCGGCAGGCAGCCAGGCCTCAGCTGCACACACAGCCCTCCCTGCCTCTTGGGGCTGCAGGGAGAGGGGCTTCTGGTTTTGTCCTCAGAGTCATTGGCTTCACTCATTGAGCTGGGGATGAGTGCAGGGGACGGGGACCACCTATGTTTTTTTTCCTATATGGACCCTGGTCCTAGGCAGCAGGTGATGTGGACTATGATGACTTGAGCTGAGATGCGGGAACATGGGCTGGACCAGAGCATGTGCCAGGTGGGGCCAGAAAGGAGGCGTGGCTGGCAGAACCCACACAGGGGCAGGTAATGGAACTGGATTCCTATGGCAAGTTTTCAAGGGGTCTTTCTGAAAGAGGAGGGCTTGAGGAGCAAGAAGGAGGAGCTGGAGATAAGAAGGGACTTCAGAAGACAGCAGAGGCTTGGAGGTCTCAGTGACGGCCCTATTGTCGTCATCGGCAATGGGGAAGGAGCGTAAAGGATGGGGATGTACGTGGTGGGCTCATGGTGTGAGGGAAAACACAGCTCTTGCACCGACCAGCTGTCCTGGTCAGCTCAGCACACGTGCAAGCTTAGTTGCTAAGTCATGTCTGACTCTTGGCGACCCCATGGACTGTAGCCTGTCAGGCTCCTCTGTCCTTGGGATTACCCCAGCAAGAACACTGGGGTGGGTTGCCACTCCCTCCCCCAGGGGATCTTTCCAACCTGGGGATCAAACCCACATCTCCTGCATTGGCAGGTGTATTCTTTATCACTTTATCACCTAGGAAGCCCCTAGTCAGTTCAGGCTGCTACAACAAAAGTGCCACAGACTGAAGGTTTAAATAGCGGATGCTTAGTTTTCATAGTTCTGGAGCCTGGAAGTCCAATATGAGGGTGCTGGCATGGTCAGCGTGCAGTGACAGCTCTTTTCCTGGTTTGCAGACAGCCACCTTCTCACTATGTCCTCACTTGGCAGAGAGAGAGAGCTCTGCAATCTTCATCCCCTTTTAAGGGCACCAATCCCATTATGGGGCTCCATCCTCATGACCTCATCCAAACCTAAGTACTTCCCAAAGGCCCACATCCTAATATTAATACCATCACATCGGGGGTTAGGGTTACAACATATGAACTACAGTGGTGGTGGGGTGAGTGGGAGGAGGGGAGAGATACACATTCAGTCCAAAGCACCAGCTGTGTGATCTTGGTCAAGTTGCTTAGCCTCTCTGAGCCTCTACTTTTCATTGGTAAAGTGGGATCCTAATCCCTCTCCCATATTCTCATGTTGTGAGAATAACATGACGTGCCTCATGTACAGTGCCTGGGACATGGGTGGAGCTGACTCAGTGGTGTCTGTGTTTGTTTCTACAGCCCATTAATCATGTGACTCCTCCAGAAGAGGAAACGTATCCTCCAGTCAACCTCAGAAGACCCACAGAATGAATGTGTCATGAACAGCAGAAATCCAGAGAAATAAAATGTGTTCATATTTTAAAAAGGGACAGTGAAGGATGAAAGTTGCTGACAGTGTGAATTACTGTTGATTTCATCATTGTTGCCATCCCCGAAACAAACAGCCCCAGAAAGCACAGTGGTTCCAACCCTAGGTCTGAGGCATCTCAGGGCGTTTCCAATTACCTCCACGTGTGTTAAACAAAACTCAGACCAGAGCTAACTAGAGCTTTCTCTATTTCAAAATGTCACTGTTCTCAGTCATCAGCACTTTGCAAGTAGGAGAGGCGCCACAGAATCGTGCCATGGCAGGGTCTGCCTGCTGCTCCTTCCATATTCTTTGCTCACAAGCTCTATATTCTTGAGGTAACAATACGTCCAGTTCAAGATTCTGCTTCCTGCTAAGTATGGCCGTGTGACTAAGGTGTGGTCACTGAAACAAGAGAAACTCACAGAGGATTTCAGGGAAGGTTCTTTGAAAGGAAGAAGAGATGACAGAAGAAAGACCCCTTTGTTTTACCCTAGTCCTTCCCTCCTGCTGCCTGGAATGTGGATGCAATGACTGGAGCAACAGCAGATGTCTTGGCATACCGAGGATGGAAGCCAAGTATTGGGAACGGCAGAGCAAGAAGAGAGACACAGACTGGGCCCCACATGATCGTGAGGTCACCACACCAGCCTCCCCAGGACTTCTTGTACATTAGAGGGAAAACCTTTATGCATTTAAACCTCTGTTTTTGGAGTTTTCTGTTGGGTGCAATATATAGTAACTAACATATATATTGAGTTATTAGAGACTGCTCTGTGTCCCTGGCTACTAACCCATGCTTGGCAGGAAATACAAGTGGGGGTGGTATGTAAGGGGGCAGAATGTCCCGCTGCCAGGGGAGCATCCAACAGCATCTTCTCACTAGTGCCCACTGATCTTGGCTAGTTCTAGCCCTGGGCAGTGATCCATCCGTCCCTGTTTTGCGTTCTAGAGACCTCCAACCTAAGCCAAAATCCAATGCGGGTCAGGGTGCTGCCGCAGGAAAAGAACGTAAGTCTGCACGAGCCTTGGTTCAAATCTTACCTTTGAATCTTAACAGCTATGTCACTTTGGGCAAAACCACTTAACCCTTGAGCTTCAGCTTCCTTCTCTGAAAAATGGGAGTCCCAGTAAGGCCCACCAGAAAGGGCTCCATGGATAATGCAAATCAAGTCCCTGAAATTCAGCCCTTAGGAATGACAGTTGTGATTATTACAGATTAGTTATGCATTGATGTTATTATTTTCAGAGAGAGGTCTTGGGGCCGTGGCACATTCTCCCCAGGTGACACTAGTTCTAAAGAATCCGTCTGCCAATGTTGGAAACACAGGAGTCACAGGTTTGATCCCTGGGTTGGGAAGATCCCCTGGAGAAGGAAATGGCAACCCACTCCAGTCTTCTTGCCTGGGACATCCTGTGGACAGAGGAATCTGGCGGGCGACAGTCCATGAGGTCACAAAGAGGCAGATACGACTAATCACGCACACATATGTATACACTTGCTCTCTTTCCGAGGCAAAGTGGAATCAGCTTTAATGCCAGAAAGGTCAACCCTAACTGAGGACTGGCAGGAGGAGACCCAGCCCCTGTCACTGGCTTCGCTGCTGTCTAGTGACCTCAGGTTAGTCACCAACTCTTTCTGAGCGGCAATTTCTCAAGGATGCCAGACTTCATCTCCAAGATCCCTCCCAGCATCAAGGTGCAGTAACCCCAGGAACACAAGGGAGTCTGAGAACCAGGATCAGAACAGACAGTCCACCTGCTGTACTTCTATCTGTGCCAATTTTACCCCCAGCCTCCCCAGCCTCTCTCCACCAGTCATTTACAATGTTCTTACTTATTGAATTCCTATCCTAACAAGGTCCTGATTCTGGAAGAAGTATTATTTCTGCAGACACTGAGGCTAGATCTCAGGACTTGGGCGATGAGAGACTTGGGCACATCATTTGTCTCACTTTATGTAAACTTGATGTAAAAACTCAGATGTGCAAATAAATTGGAAAATTGTTGGTTTGTCAAAGAATCATCAAGAAGCATAAATAATCTTGCTCATCTCTCTCACTCACATGAATTGCCCACACAGTTGAGGGTAATGACATTATGCTTAGTCCCGAGCTATCGAGCTTGAGATTCTCCATCTCATCTATCATTAGTTCGATGCTCTCCATAAAACTCCCACCAAGTAAGCACTCTCATCCTCATATTGCCAACAGGATAGAAGGACAGAGAAGTTATTATACATACTTAGCTTAAGTCAAGGTCAGGCAGACAATAAACAGTTGAACCAGGATGATGATCTAGATCTAATCTAGGTTGTCACCATAGCACCAAATTCTTAAGGCCTAAAAGAGAAACAGCACAAAATGGGATGATGCCAGAAGAGAACTGGCTGGCTATGTGACCTGGGGACAGTTGAGGAATCTCTCTCTTCCTGTTTTCTCATGTAGCAGAAATGTGCATTGGAGAGATCAGAACCCCATTCTACAGAGCAGCACCTGTTGGTACATCTCCAAGCTGCCAGGATGTCCCACCCACTACATACTCAATATGTATCAGGGTTGCCAAGGGGAGAGCAGCCAGCAATGGAACAACGGCCTACTTGGAACCTCCCAATGGACAGAAGACTGGGGACCTTGACTTCACACATCTTGCCTACCCGTCTCCAGCTGCCTCCAGAACACCATGGGTGTCTCCACTGGGTCTCCAAACCCACACAGGTCTGCCTACAAACCTAAACGTGTAATGCTTGGGCTCTGTGGAATAGCTGGGCTATCTGTTGTTGTTTAGTCACTAAATCGTATCAAACTCTTTGCGACCCCATGGACTGTAGCCCACCAGACTCCTCTGTCCACGAGATTTCCCAGGCAAGAATACTGGAGTGGGTTTCCATTTTCTTTCCTGAGGGATATTCCTGACCCAGGGATCAAACCTGTGTCTCTTGCATTGGCAGGCAGATTCTTTACCACTGAGCCACTCAGGAAGCTTTACTATTTGAGGTCTCTCTAAATATCTACCAGAGAAGGCAATGGCACCCCACTCCAGTACTCTTGCTTGGAAAATCCCATGGACCGAGGAGCCTGGTGGGCTGCAGTCCATGGGGTCGCTGGGGGTCGGACATGAGTGAGCGACTTCACTTTCTCTTTTCACTTTCATGCATTGGAGAAGGAAATGGCAACCCACTCCAGTGTTCTTGCCTGGAGAATCCCAGGGACAGGGAAGCCTGGTGGGCTGCCGTCTATGGGGTCACACAGAGTCGGACACGACTGAAGTGACTTAGCATAGCATAGCATAGCATAAATATCTACGCCAATTCCTGCTCTATTCACAAACTCTCTCTCCACCCAGCAGTTTCTTTAGGGAGTGGGGGCCCTTCAATTGCACTAATGTCGACCTACATCAGCCAGACAGTGCCAAATGATGTCACCGTTCCATGTCATCCTATGAGACTTTCGCAACAGACGGTGTTGCTATAAAAAAATTTAACAAGCCAACAATTGACACTCGAACTCTTTTGTATCCGCCGATGAATCTGATGCCCACGTGTTGCCAAAAGCATTTATTGTCTCATAATTTGATTTACTTTTCTCCATGCTGCTCTCGATGTCTGCAAGTAGGGGCAAAATGGCTGGTGTCTCCAGATGCCACGGAGGCTAATAAAGCTTGCTGTGCTCCCAGCATGCTCTCTGCTGTCAGAAACCGGCAATTAACTTAATAGGGTTCTTGAAATGGAGTCGATCCGGGAAATGCGGCATGTGTTGACACTCTCCCGCTGATCCAGGCAGCCTCCCACCATTGACTTGCCGGGTCTGTTTGCTGTTTGAATTATTTAGGAGCTTGTTATGTGAATTAAAAAGCACCACTTTGCAGCATTAAGTCTAATATTTTATGATCTTCAATTGATTAGGTGGGCTTTCAGGATTACATGGAAAGGTTAAGATAAAACACGCCTCAGACAGGCGGCTCTCGCCAGCCTGCTTTGCTTTTCAAAAACCAAGATGAAAACCCAAAAGGAGCCTGCCTCCTTTCTCACTTTCAAGCGAGTCTTCTGGAACCTGTTTCCAGACCATCAAAGGGCTTTGTCACCCTGAGGATACCAGGCTTCTTGGGTTTTCAGGACCGAAAGGAGGCTGGTCCCTCCTTTCTCTAATTTTTCTTTTGTCTCTTTCTTGGAACAAAGATACCAGTGATGACATGATCCCAGAAGGACGGCCTCCCAAGCCTGGGCCTGCAAAAAGAGAACCCTGCTGTTGGTTCCCAGCCACTCGCTTGGACTTGGATGGGTACCACTGTCACACCTGCCTTCGGCCAAGGGTGTGTATAGCCCACGCCCCATGCGGCACCAGCCTTACAGCGCCAAGCTCCAGAGGACTTCCCCTGCCATGTGCGCATTCACACTTTCCTGCCCTACCAGCTGCCACTGCCCTCTCTCCTGGCTGATGACAACAGTGTTCTACAGGGATTTTCCCATCAGTCCCCACCCAATCCACCCTACACCCGGCAGCCTTATCTTTCTAAAACCCAGCTCTGGCTATGACACTCCCCTGCTCAAAACCCCTCAATGGCTCCTCATGGCCTCACCAACCTGGCCTCAGGCTCTCTTTCTAGCCTCATCTGCTATTATTCCCATATGAACCAGCCAAACTGAACCATTTATTATTCTCAAAAAAATAAAAACAAAAAAAAACCTCCGTTTTCTCAGCTCTGAAGCTTTGTTTATAATACTCGCTTGGTACATTAAGCTTCCTTTCTTTACCTAGTGAAAGTACACTAGTCCCTGATGATGCAAAGAGTAAATAAGTATTTAATCAAGAGCTTCCTGTGTGCCAAACACTTTATATATTATTATTTAATCCTCCAAGGTAGGTGAAAAAGTGAAAGTTGCTCAATCGTGTCCAACTCTTTGCGACCCCGTGGACTTAGTTCATGGAAATCTCCAGGCCAGAATACTAGAGTGGGTAGCCTTTCCCTTCTCCAAGGGATCTTCCCAACCCAGAGATCGAACCCAGGTCTCCCACATTGTAGGTGGATTCTTTACCAGCTGAGTTACAAGGGAAGCCCAAGAATACTGGAGTGGGTAGCCTATCCCTTCTCCAGGGAATCTTCCCAACCCAGGGATCGAACCCAGGTCTCCCACATTGCAGGTGGATTCTTTACCAGCTGAGTTACAAGGGAAGCCCAAGAATACTGGAATGGGTAGCCTATCCCTTCTCCAGGGGATCTTCCCAACCCAGAAATCAAACTGGGGTCTCCTTCATCACAGGCAGATTCTTTACCAACTGAGCTATGTACCTTTACTATCTATATTTTATAAATGGCAAAATGGAGGTTCAGAGAAATTAAGTAATCTCTCCAAAGTCACTGGAGAAGGCAATGGCACCCCACTCCAGTATTCTTGCCTGGAAAATCCCATGGACGGAGGAGCCTGGTAGGCTGCAGTCCAAGAGGTCGCAAAGAGTCGGGCACAACTGAGCGACTTCACTTTCTCTTTTCACTTTCATGCATTGGAGAAGGAAATGGCAACCCACTCCAGTGTTCTTGCCTGGAGAATCCCAGGGACAGTGGAGCCTGGTGGGCTGCCGTCTATGGGATCCCACAGAGTCAGACACGACTGAAGCGACTTAGCAGCAGCAGCAGCCAAAGTCACTGAGCTAGCTGGGATTCAAATCCAGGCAGAGCAGGCTCATCTAATCCCTCTTCCATGGGAAAGCCATCCGTGCCCCTCTCTGGGTGCTCTCTTTCTCCTCTGAGGTTTGTGGCATCTATCCTTGCCAGGGCACTGACTTATCCAGGTTGCAGGTAGAGATACACAGCTCTCTTCTCAACCCAGGGTGCCGATGCCATGGGATAGTCTGGGCCTCCCCTGTATCATATCAGGGCACGGGGTCAGACTTTGTACATAATATGGGTTGACTCAGTGGGCTGTCCACCTGACCACAGGCTGGCTCCCCACCCAAAGCCATGACCCCTGGAAGAGTATTTGCCCGGTCCCCTCTGCACTTTCCAAGTGGCAACAGAGGCAGTGCAAGGTTCCGCATGAGTGAAAGTACAAGTGTGAAAGCAAGAGCGACTTGAATTTGAATCTGGGCACCACCTTTTTTAGCCATGAAACCTTGGGGAGAGATTATTTGCCTCACTGAGCCTTGGTTTTCCCACCTGTGAAATGGAAATAATAGTAGTTCCTACTCCATAAAGAAATTATCAAAAGTAAATGAAATGATTCATCAAAAGCACTCTTGATACACAGGTCCTAACTCAGGAAAAGTTAACTGTTACTACCTTTGAATTGACCCATTAGAGTCTCCAGTCCACCTCCAGCAGCTCTGGGCCACTGGGCTGGCATCAACACATGGGCTACTTAAGACTCACTTCATAGGATGATGGAGAGGATCTAAAGAAATAACAGGAGGCCTGGTACAGAACAGATATTCAATATATTAAGATCTTTATTATTTTTAATTCTTACAAACTTCATCCAAGCTGAGGATTTTTTTTTTTCCAGAACACCATAAAGATGGTACTTGACCCCTGACATCAACAATCCTGTCCGAAACAAATGATATTGGCCACACCCCAACCCTGCAGCTGGCTCTAAGGAGAGGAGATAGATACATCTCAGCCCCAGTCTTCACGCTCCCCTCGATTTAACAAGGGAAGGCAGCACATAAGGATCCCATCTCACCCAAGCCAGAAGGAGGGCAGGGATTTATCAGGGGGACCTGGGCCAAGTCTCAGGGACTCAGCTGAGAGGAACTCTTGCCAGAGCCTGTAATGTGTGACCCATCAAATCTGGTGGATGTACTGGGAGGACAAAAGCAAGCACTTTGGCAACTATAGCCGGAAGGAGAGTGTATGACTAGCAAAACCCTCTTAGGAAACCTCTGTCCTGAGAAAGGAGGCTGACACTAAAAATCTCTTAGTAAAGAGTTCTTTTCAAAACCTCTATGCTACAGGCAGCTCTGAAGCCAGAAAGTTACTCTCAGGAATTATCTTACCATCAGTACTAATAACAAGTGCTGGGTCTGGTTCTTTATGGCAGTAAGGTTCTAAACTTGGGTCATATAGATGAGCTAAAGGGGGATGGGGGCCAGGGGGGCCAGGAAGACTCTAAAATACATAGGAAATCTTATAATATGAATGTATGCAGGTGTATACACTAGGTAGAGTCTCTGTAAAATTCTTTGTCAAGATAGGCTAACTGCTAGCTGAAGTAGTAAACAACCGCTAAATCTCAGTGGTTTAATACACATGTCCCAGTCCAAGCAGCCTGAGAAGCAGCAGGCAGTGAAGGACAGATTTCTGCTGGCAGGGGCTCCACCATCTTCACCATGTAGGCTTCCAAGGTCACCCTGAGCCACATTCTGTTGGTGGATGGAGGAGAAAAGGAGTGTGAAAGATCTTACAAGACATTTTAGGGCCTGGGCCTGGAGGTAGAATAGATTGCTAACTGCTAAGTCACTTCAGTCGTGTCCGACTCTGTGCGACCCCAGAGATGGCAGCCCACCAGGCTCCCCCGTCCCTGGGATTCTCTAGGCAAGAACATTGGAGTGGGTTGTCATTTCCTTCTCCAACGCATGAAAGTGAAAAGTGAAAGTGAAGTCGCTCAGTCGTATCCGACTCTTAGCGACCCCATGGACTGCAGCCCACCAGGCTCCTCCATCCATGGGATTTTCCAGGCAAGAGTACTGGAGTGAGGTGCCATTGCCTTACTCCTGGACAAATTTCACTGGCTAGAGCTCAGTCACATGAGGCCTCTAACCACAAAGGAGGTTGGGAAATGTAGTCTTCCTGTGTACCCAGGAGGGAAGGAAAACTGGTTTGGAGAACACATCTCATAGCCTTGCAAAAGAACTTGTACAGAAGGGGGAAAATGGGACAGGGTATGAGGAAGAATGATAAGTACCGTTTGCTTTATGTACATTACTCACTTAATTCTCACCACTGACAACAGACATTTTATATTATATCCATTTTATAGAGAAGAAAACTGGAACTCAGGAAACAAAGTCACTTGCAAAAGATCACACAGTAGTGAGTGGTGAGGCCCAAAATACACATCAGGACTGTCTCTTGTCAACATGGAGCTTTAAAGGCATCCCATTTTACGACTTTTGCATATTATGTATTTTGAGTGGGAAGGCAGATGTGAATGGAGAAGGTAATCTTGAGCTTGTAATTTGGGGTCAGCTAACATTTATTGACTACCTACTCTGTACCAGATACCATTTAAAATGCTTTTCCAGGAACAAATAATCAACTTCTTCCAGTAATTCTCTGAGCTACATTCAGCTATTAGTCCAGCTTTATGAATGAGGAAATGGAAGCAAAGAGGAGTCATGTAGTTTGCCCAAGACCCCACGGCTAGTAACTGGGGAAACCAAGACTCCCGCCCCTGAGCCAAGCCAGTTCCATAGGCAAACCCTCCTTCCAGCGCCTGCACTGACTCAGCTGCAGCTGCCCTTGGCTGCCCCACGAGTTCAAGGCAAACAGAGAACACATCTCCCTCATCCTCATGCCCCCATCTTGCAACCCAGGCCTGTCCCCCACCCTAAGAAGTCACCGTGTCCAGGGCAGGCTGACACATGAGTACAGTCATCAGCCACTTGCAAATTGGAAGCCCCATGGCAGAGCCCAGGTAAGGCAAGTGCTGCAAGCCCAAGAGCAGCTGACATCCCCTTCACAACCCCACTCAGTCCACCCGATAAAAGAAGATTTTTACCATCTCTGACCACCATGTCATTTAAGCCAAAATAAATTCAGCTGCTAGGACCAGAAGCAGGCCTGGAGTGAATGTGATGGGCCATCAAGGCAGCCTGGTCTGTACTGATACCTGCCCCTCTCCTCCCCAGTCCTGCTGGATGCCCCTGCACACAGGGTAAGCTCCTGGGGATGGAGAGACATCTCTTTATCTTGGGCAGAGGTGTTGACACAAAGTCAAGCGGTTGACTTCAAGCTCTTACAAGAAAGCAGTAAGCTGGTGGGTGGGTGGGTGGAGGAGAGTAGGATCATCCCTCTGACACTCAGTAGAGGTGGGTGGGTGGGTGGAGGAGAGTAGGATCATCCCTCTGACACTCAGTAGAGGTGGGTGGGTGGTGGACCCCCAGGACTGAGGAGGGGTGAGGACATAAAAGTACCAAGGTCGAGAGAGGGGGAACCTCAGACAAAAGTGCAACTAAACCCGGAAGTCCAGAACCAGAAGCAAAGAGGGGCAGCCCCTCGTCCCAGGTCTGTGCCAGGGCCCTCTGGAGCAGACCAGCAGGACTTGGGTCAGAGCCCAGCTCCTCCATTCTTTAGCCCTCAGTTTCTCAGCCTGTACAATGGATACAATGTCATCTCACCTCACAGGACTGCAGGAGGGCCCAGGGATGGGCCACAGAAAGCACTGAGCACCTGGCCTGGCATGAAGCTCTCTGAGGGTCTTGGAGTACAGTCCTCTTAGAAATGAACAAACAAAAAAGTAGCAGACAAGTCTCTAACCATCAAATCAGATACCTCATTTACAGCTGTCCATTTTACAATTAAAATAATCACCTCTTCCCTTTTCGTGAACCTACATCCTGATCTTTAAAGTAGGTCAGTCGCCTGGCCCCCCTCCCAGGGTACCCAGCACAGGCCAGGCCTGCAGAACCAAGTGTTTCTGAGGTCAAAGTTCATACTTCACAGGGCTCTTCCTTGTCCATTCTTTTCATTACTCCTGGAAGCAGCTCTGAGAGGTGGGGAGAGCTGACCTCATGACCTCTAGTTATGGAGATTCCCCTGGGGTTTCCATTAGTGAGGAGCAGCTCTGGGCTCCAAGTTCAGAGTGTCTCTGGTGACACCAAAGGGAATCAGCACCCTCTTAACCATCTGAGGACGAGCACAGAACACTGGGACTGCTGGGCAGAGGTCTGACCCATGGCAGGGCTATGAGTATGGGCCCTGGAGAGAGGTCCTTTTTGGTTTTCAATCCCAGCTCTGCCACCTACTTGCCCCGAGACCTTTGGATGAGTGGCTGGACTTCCTAGTGTCTTACCTATAAAATGGGGATGACATCACTTCCTATTTCCTAGGGTGCTATGGGTGCTATAAGATTTAAAGAGCTAATAATATATGTAGAGCAATTAGAACAGGGCCTGGTGTATAGTAAGAACCATTACAAGTCACCACTGATTCCCTGTGCGGGAAACCATACCCACCCACCTACCTTCTGTTTGCTTCTGATGCCCTGTGCCCCTGGATGATCAAAGCTGTATCTTATCCATCTTGGAGACTAAGACAGAGGGCAGTGCAATGTGCTGGTTAGAAGTGCAGGCTCTGGTTCCAAGTTCAGACCCATCACTTCCTGTCTGGGTAACCTTGGCAAGTTCTATGTCTGCTCTGAGCCTGTTGCCGCCTGAATAAAAGAGGATAATAATAGAACCTATTTCATTGAGATTTGAGTATTTTGTTTAGTGATGTAACACACATGAGGCGCCTAGAACAGTTTCTGGCACATCAGACGTGCTAAACAAATGTTAGCTATTATCTATCATACCTATGTCCCCAGCAGCCATTACTGTGTCCGATCCAGTGGTGCTAAGAAACTAGTTTTGCACCCATGGACGAGTTGAGTATTTATACTTCCTGTTCTCCAGATAGCCAGAGGTCTTCTCCAAATTCTCTCCCAAAGATAGGACCCTAGGCCAGGAGTTGGCCAAGGATGGTCATTCGTGTCCGAGACACTCATTGTTTATAATGACCTCATTGAGTAAATACATAGTGTGAGATGGGGAGCCTGGCCAGACTTCCAGAAATACTCTGTCCCTGGCTCCAGCTGGGACAAGGTAACACAGTGACTCGGTGATCCGAGCCAGTTGACTCATCTCCCCAGCATGAGCAGAGCTGCTGAGGCAGCCCCACCCAGCCTCTGCGGGCCTCTCTGGCTCCTTCAGACGGTCTGGCAAGCCCAGCAGGAGCCAGTCTAAGGCAACTGGCTCCCGGGAGGAGAAAAAGCAGGTGTGAATCTGTGATGAATACCAAAGAGGGCGGCCAAAGGAGCAGAAAAGCTCTGGCAGAGGAGCTTGGGGACAAAAGGCCAGGGCACATGATGTATTCTTGGGGAGGGAGGCGTGGTCATCAGAGTGACACTAAAGGGCAGATAGCATGAAGCTGGATATTGCTGTGCTGTGGGGTGGAGGTCTACACGATTCCTGGGCCCAGGTTAGGGAGGAAATTCAGACCGTCCCTCTATCACCTCGCAGGATCAGGGAGCCATGGGGAGAACTTCAGCCTCGCGGGCAAAACAAGGTAGAAAGATGGTGACGTGGAGAAAAATCTCCAACTGTCTAGCACCCTTCCTGAGAACCTCAAAATCTTTAGAAACTTACTTTTTTTCATTTTTAAAATATTATTTCCAGGCCAATGATTTCACTTATAATCTTGAATGACAGGAATGAGCACTCAGCGATGAAGCTGTTGGACCACTTTGAGGTACAGGTGAGAAGAATGCATCCATTCTCCTGGAATTTACTGTGCCCCTGCTGAAAGGCAGGCACTGATCAAGGCGCTGGGACCTGCAGAGAATAAGACAAACTCGGTCCTCATTCTCATGGAACTTACATTTTGGGGAGGAAAGAGACAATAATGGCTAAGCAAATAGAGAAAAACATTCAGATAAGGATAATGTCTAAGAACGAAACAAAGAACTTTGTGATACTGAAGAGTCAGGGAAGGTCTCTCAGAGCTGAGGCCTGAATCAGAAGCTCTGAAAGGAGCAGAGCAACGCTCTGGCAGCAAGTGTGAAGACCCTGAGGCAGGGACTTGGATATGGAGATGGAAAAGGGAAGGTGGTCAAGTAAGCTGAGGTCAAGTAAGCCCTACCGACAGTTCTGGGCACTTCACTTTGTTCCAGGCACCATTCTAAGCACTTTACCAGTAGCTTATTAAATGCTCATAATGGAACCAGAGCTTCCCTGGTGGCTCAGGCGTTAAGAATCCTCGTTCAATGCAGGAGCCACAGGAGACGTGGGTTTGACCCCTGGGTTGGGAAGGTCCCCTATAAGTGGAAATGGCAACCCACTCCAGTATTCTTGACTGGGAAAATCCCATGCAGTGAGGAGCCTGGCGGGCTACAGTCCACCAGGTGGTTAAGACTCAGATTCGACTGAAGCGACTGAGCAAGGACCCTAGAAGGAAGGATTTCACTATTAACCCCCTTGCTGTGGAAACTGAGGCTAGAGCAGTCAAGTCATCCTCCAAAGTTACGCCTGAAAAACAGGGCAGGCAGGATTCCCTCCCTGGCATTGGGAATCCAGGTAAAAGCTGGAGGACAGAGAACCTCTGGGCCTCAGAAAAAAAGTTGCGATTTCGTTCAAGTACAACGGGAAGTGATCAGATCACACTGAACGTTCGTGGCCAGTGCAGTGATTATTGAGCCCCTTCCGCACTCAGGCAGGTTGCAGGCACCCTAGGGTCGCAACCTGCGATCCTCTCGGGCGACCCGGCCTTCCTGCCCTGCCCTGCCCCTCGGGCCTCCCCCAGCGGCTTCTTCCCCATCCGGGCTTCGCAGATTCTGAGTGAGAACTAGCGCTCGGGCCTCCGGCCCTCGGACCCCGAAGCCCAGAGCCTAGCCACCCCCCGCTGCCCGTAAACCCGGCTGGCAGCCCTGCCTCCCCTCCGCCTCTAGCTCGGGCCGTGCCGCCTCCTCGGGAAGCCCTCCGGGGAGTCCCGGGGAGGCCAGCCTGGCCCAGCTAACCCATTGACCGAGCGCCAGGACCACCAAGCCCCCTTGGGAACCCTTTCTGCCCTCCACTCGGCAGCGCGTGCCCAGCGCCATAAACCCCTGGCGACCACGGTGTCCGCGCGGCGGGCACCCGGCCGGTGGCACGCACACGCTGACCCCTGCGGCCGCCTCGGGCCCCCGCGACCCCCGCGCCGAGACTCCGGAACGTTCCACCCCCTATCCTCGGGTCCTTGAGGATTCCCAGTCTCACGGTGGCGCGGCCTGATTGGCAGGTCTCCCCCTGGCAGGGGTGGGGGCCGAGGGAGGGCTGTGGTGCACAATTGGTGTTTTTACTCCTGCCATCATTAATTCAACTATTGACAGAGAAAGCAGGGTCCGCCGCGGCTTTGTGTCACGCACTCACTGTAATTTACTTGAAAAGAATTAAATCACTATTACTTGCCACTCGTTTTGCATAAAACGAGCCGTAAGGAAGCCGCAATCGCAGTGCTTGAAAGGACAACAGCCCCATTGTTGCCACATTAGAACAATATTTCTCAATTTGAAACTTAAAACATTCGAATTAGCAGCTTTGTTTGACGACGGTGGACCACAGACAGGCAAGACCGACACCCCACCTCCGACTACAGACATTACAGTTAACGAGCCTAATTTTCATTCATTTAAGTCTAGACCGATCTTTTAAAATCGTTGCATTAAAAATGTACCTCCCAAATGTTGGAAGGGAAAATGTAATCTTTTGTCTGTTACCTAGTCCAGTAGATAAATTATCTAAATGCCATGTAAATTCCTCTTGCTGAAGCAAAAATCGAGCAAACTCTAATTAAGCCACTTGAGATTTCAGTGTCCAGAGAAATCACACTGGTTCTCAAAGTTACTTCTGTTCTCATTTTCTCTCCTTTCAGATATGGTCGTCAGGTAAATATGACTGATTAGCTTTTAAATCGAAGGTTTTAAAGTGTATTTAAAATATTCACTTCTGCAAAATTACATCACTGTTAACTGATGTGTTCAGCAAATTTGAAGCCAGGCTGGGTTTTTAACAACTTCTGTAAAAGTAAACTGCTGCTTTGAGTGAGCTGTAGTTTCCATTAACATTAATGGGTTTTCAGTAACAAAATGTAACTGTTCGATCAAACTTGAATATTAAAAAGAACCCAGTTACTAATTGTGAGAACACTTCATCAACAGGGAAAAACTGCACATTAAAAAATACAATTGTTAACATTGGGAACTGTAGTCGGGAAAAGTAATATGTCATAAGGCTTTATGGATATGAAAATAGAAGTGGTCTATTTCATATCCACAAATCTATAAATAAGGTTGAAAATGGAGAAAATGAAGAAGCAGAAAGAAGGCAGCACTTCTAAAATCTTAAAGCAACAAGCAAGGTGAAATGTGGATTTAGTGCCAGGAATAATTAAACTGTACAGTAAGAAAATCCTGTAACCTAGGAAAACAAGTCAGAGAAAGAATAAAAATACATCTGCTATTGTTAATAGTGGACTTTCCTAATTTTAAGAAGTGTAATTTATTTTTAAAAGTTTTTTTAAAGCAAAGTCTGCTGAATTTTTTTAAATGAATGTTTGTTTCCTTTAAGGGAAAAATATCTTACTGTCTACTTTTTATTTTTTGCAATGAGTATAAAAATTAAAATGTTTAATTTTATATTCAGTGACTTAAGTTTTTTTAAGTAATTTTTCCTTTATTCTTTTAAGAGAGAATAAATGTTGGCTTCAGTAGAAAACAAATTACATGTGGAATAAACCCAGGACTCGACTCTATTTTCATGACTGGGTTTTTGAACGATAATCCATAATAGAGGTGGGGAGAAAGGGATTCATCAGGCAAATGAAACAAAGTCCCTGATCTGTATTCCTATTCTGATATCACCTCCTGGAATATCGGCAACATTTTAAGTTCCAGCCTAAGCCACGAATTCCTTCAGAACAAATCAAATGTCTTTAAAGAATATTTCTGTTTGAAAAGGAATTAAGCTCTCCTGAAAGAATTTTAAAGGTTGTGATATTCACAGGCTGATAAAGCAGCACCTTTAATGAAATTCTAATTAGCAATTTCATGCACTTTGCTATTAGTCATATCAGATTAGTGCACATTTTCACAGCCTTCCTTTAATTAAGTGCACTTATTCCAAGTTTCAAACACTTTCCTTATAAGATGAAAACTGTGCTGAAATGTTATTTAGTAAACAGAGGAAGTGTGAAAGTGTAGGTGTGCGTGTGTACAGGGGCAGACATTTTTAACTGTCTAAAAATTTTTTTACATTTTGAGTTGGTGAATTCAGGTTTTCCTGCCTTCTTGCATTCTCGGTATTTCCTTGGTATTTCTAAGGGATTTATTCAAATCTTTAGTCCAAGTGTACATTAATCATGTGTATTTTGCCTAAAACATATTGTCTGTTTGTGTGTATATGTAAGATTTTTCTGTTTCAAACATCTTTATGTGTGTGTGTGAAAGAGAGAAGAAAGAGAAGAGAGGAGAGATAGAAACTGTGTAATATACAATATTTAGCTTTTAAAATCTCCTCTGGAAAGCAGTGATCAAGCATTTGCCCATATAACATCCCCATGCCCATCACCTTGTGCAGGCACCTCGTTGCCTTTGTAAACAGCAATATGATTTCATTCCACCTTCTAACTTTCATTCTGAAGCCCCAGCAAGGAGGAGGCAGCTTTGTGGTGAACCAGATCCGGGGGACACCGGATGTCCTCTTCCATTTCAGACTCCACTTCTCCTCTGCGAAGAGCGCAAAAGTCCAGCCAGTCTTTCTCAGGGACAGTGAGAACTACCTGGTAACTCACACTCTCCAGACCCCGGATTCCTCAGACCCCTATCTCTCCCTCCCAGCCTGCTGGAGGGTTGCTCCAGTTCTGGGAGGTTGTATTGTCCGGGAATCCACCTGATCTTATCTGTAGCCTTTTGTCAAGAGGAAATTTGTGTTGCCTGTTTTGCTCAGAGGTTGAAGCTTGTAATATATTAACTAATTGCTTGCATCGCTAACACATGTTCTCTTGTTGGTGTCATTCATTTATACTGTAACATTTTTGACATTTTTAGATTGTCTCTTGGGACTCCTGGGCCTCTTAGCAGTTCCCTCCATGAAGAGTGTTTGCCTAATGATTACTGACTGACATCTCAATAACAAGCAATGTAGGAGTTGGGCGCATCTATTGAAGAGTTCTGGGGTGTGTGCGTGTGTGCACGCGTGTTTTAATTCATGGTCTACTTTGTCAAGTCATGTGTGAGCCATAATTTAAGTTAATAATTACCAGACATGAATTCAATGAAACATTGGTGTCTACACTTAAATAAAAAAGTCCTGAATTTTAATGCATTCAGAAAACGTTTGCCTAGGGCCAGGCTGGGTCCAACACGCATATGGAAGCACTTTAAAAGTGATAAATGATTTGGAATCTACCCTGTCTACTGGTGTGCTTCTCAGGAAAGAAAATTAGAGCTAACAGGTGTTAGATAGGGAATGCTGGGGCATTTTAATAGAATTGTCAAAATGTTGGTACCAGATGTTGACATTAATGCACACAACTCGGAACGTAATGCCGGGCCGCCATTTAAATGATTATTTGTTTAAATTTCAAGTCCCCAGCAGGAAATCCTTACTTTGTTCAGCACCTTTCTCTACACACCATCCCCCTGCTCTTTCCCCTACGATTTGCATCAAAGTGTCCTCGCTGTTCAGCTCACATATGCATGCTTTAAATAATCCATGCCTGTCAAATTTCATTTTTTCTTTTCAGATCATACTCATCACGTCCCCGTCCTTGCCAGCCTTGAAGTCCACCTCAGTGTATTCGAATAGGAGAAAAAATTATTTAAATGCTGCCAGTTACAGGATAATTAATCTTTGAACTACTCGGTAACTTCAAATGTATGTACCAAGTAATCTGCATGAACTTGTAATTACTACGTATTTATATGATATTCTCCATGTAATCACCAAGTCGTTACATGGTTATGTGAGCCTTGTAAATTATGACAATCACAGAAGGCTAATCTTGCCCACACCACATCAAAATGCCCATGTGGAACCGCTGGTCTCCACCTCAGTCGATTAATCGAAAGATCCAGAAAGAGTCTCTCCTTTAAAGGAAACCAGCACATTTGCCTGCGACAGAGTCCCAACTTTATCAGAAATATCAGGGGATTGAGATACTGGTGAGGTGGGCAGGGAGCAGTCTTCCTCATTCAGCTTTCATACAAAGACTGGCTTGGATGATTTGTTGCTGCTAGAGTTGAAAGGCAATTGGGAAAAAAAAAATCTCTAGGCAAAATCCACCATCAGTTCTGCAAGCCGCCTTGTGCTGTGATGTGGGGAAGGTCCTAAAATAAATTCCAGTGTGAGTTTTAAGAACCTACCTGAGGCAGACTTGATTTGTCATCTTTTTGAACCCAATTAAAGCAGAAGCAAAGCCTTCAGCCTTTCCAGACTGGGGCATCTTGTCTCAACTCTCCAAAAGTATTTTCACAAACTCCGTGTATGTGTGTGTGTATATATATATATGTGTGTGTGTGTGTGTGTGTGCATGTGTGTGCAGTCATATACACACATGCATGAGCAAGTGTTAGCTTGCTAATTTAACCTCTTTAAAAGCTACATTGGACCATGTGGACCCTTTATTCAAAAGAAACCATCCAAACAGGAAGGACCTTTCTCCCTGCTTGTGTGGATGCTGAGGTCTGCTTTCCCTTGGCACAGCAAAGGATGAGGGTGTGTGTATCCCCCTGGCCTTTCTGGGAGCTCTAAGTGCCATTCAGAGTAGAACAAGGGGGACAGAGGCTAAATCTGTACTGGATTCTGTATTTCCACAAAGTCATAAGCTTTCCTCTTTTCTCAGCCCAACTTAGAACTAGGAAGAAACCAGGAATCAACCCTGGAGCATCTGCCAAAGCCCTGTTACACAGCTGACCCACACCCAGACCCTGGCCTGGCTCCCACACAGCTTGGAGATAATGTCCCCAACCCACTGACGTTCAGCACACAGTTGACTCAGCCTCCTCAAAGTCTGTCTCTTCAGAGGCTCATCCATTTAGAATTGCACTGTCCAATACAGAAAGCACTAGCCACAAGTGGCTATGTAAATACTTAACTAAAATTAAAGCCTCCATTTCTTAGTTGCACTGAACACATTTCAAGTACTCAATAGCCATGTGGGCTGGTGGCTACCATATTGGCAGGCATATATAAAATCTGTTTAAGATAGTTGATCTAGAACTCTACAAATTCCTCTGCTATCTGTTCTGAGCTTTCCCTGCTCAGAGACACTGGCATAGAGGGCATCAAAAGATGAAGCCAGAGCTGCTTTCCCGTGGCCAGTAAAAGGCTGCCTTGCCTTCTCAGGAAGACCTCTTCTTATGATATCTGGCCTTTGAGGCAGAGCTGAGGTCAGACCCCAAGTTGAGTGTGTTACCCAGAGCTCAGCAGACACTCCATGGGATTCCTCCTGGGGAACAAAAGCCCCAGATCTCTCAGAACCCTGGGAGGTGTCTGACTGCATGGAGGCCAGAAGTGACACATGGTCAGTTCTGCCAGCCAAATTGGTATCTGCCTTTGCTGGTATTTAAACCTTATCTGCCTTTGCTGGTATAAACCTGGGATGTCACTCTGTCTTCCAGGCTAAGAAATGCCAGGGAGAAATTCTAATCATTTGTTATCTTTAATCATATATTATATTATTCTCTACTTCATTGATATTATATATAACTTGTTATTATGGCTGTTTTTCCAGTGCCTACCATATGCAGATCTGTTGTCTCTTTAGTCTTCACAAAACCCTATGATGTACACTGCGATCCCATTTTACAGATGGGAAAACTGAGGCTTAATGGACTCACTGACTCCCCCAAAGCCACATGGCTAGTTAACAGTGGATCAGAATGGAAACCGCACCCCATCTCCACAGATGAAGGCCTGTTCTTCAGCCTGGTGTGAGCTGTCTCTGCTCTCAACAGGTAGCCAAGGAGCTAAGCAGAGTGCAGTGGGATTTTGCAGCTCCTTTTCTCAAGAGATGGAATTCATTTTGCAGAGTGAATTTCTGAATCAAGGTTGGCCTTGTGACTTGACTTGGCCAATAAAATGTGGCAGAAGCAACACCTTGCCAACTCTCAGAGTGGGTCTCAAGAGGCATTACACTCTTTCCTGCTCTCTGTCTGTCTTTCCTCTCCTCTCCCTCACTCTCTCCATCCACACACACACACACACACACACACACACACACACACACACACACAAACTCCTGCCATCACCACTTAAATAAGGCCAGGCTAGCCAGCTAGAAAAATGAGAGATAAATGCCCAAGTTGTCCCAACAGCTGTTATCTAGCCAACTTCAGAAAGCAAAACCACCTCACTGGCCTTCAGCTGACCACAGATGCATAAGGAAGCAAATTAAAAAGGAAGAACCGCCTGGCTGAGCCCAACCACATTTGCTGACCTACAGAATCATAGATAAATGGTGGCTGCTTGATTCACTATATATTTGGGGGTGGTTTATTTCATAGCAGGTTCTAACTATGGCACACCCTCCCGGCCAGATTGTTTTCTTCTTTAATTGACTGGTTATCTTTAAGGCTATGTCAGAGCTTCTGCTGGAGACCCAGAAACCTGTCAACCCAGTGAGATTCAACAGCACTCCTCCTGTCACCACTCCTGAATACCATGAAACCTCCTTGCTTGGTTCACAACTGATAATTGAGAATTTTTGTTTTAAAAAGTCTAACTCTGCAGTCATTGGGCATAAGATTCATTCCCACTTTTGGTTCTAATTTTGGACCAAACCACAAAGTCTCCCACATCCACCGAGACTCTTGCTTTTATTTTCTTTCCTTTCATAGCCAGGCATCCAGAGGAAAATGTTTTTCCCTCCCTAAGCCACCAGCAGCCTGCAGGGCTGAATGAGACTCCCCCAACTCATTTTCCATTTTCCTATTGGATCCATTGATTCCAGGCCTTCCCAAGCCTGGAGTGCAACTCATGTTGGTAATCCCATAAGACCTTGTGTCTGGTACTGTGTTGTAGAGTCCATAACACATACCATGCAGCTGAAAGTGAGATTTTGGAAGCTGAGTTGTGACCAAGCTGGGCTATTCCAGCAAATTCCATGGAGCTTCTAGGAAATATTTCATCATTCATGCTTTGGGTTTCACAGTTTATCTCTATGATCTCCTAGATTTCCTAAGCATTTTAAATTTTGTATTCATTCAATAAGTAGGTCTTAGTCACCTACTATGTGCAAGCAAGATTTGGAGGGATAAAGAGAGGGAGGAAAAGAGATCTATGCTTGGAGAGAGCTCACTGATGGACAGAAATAAAAATGACAAAGATGACGATGGGTGGAACAAAATGGGTGTCTGCAGAGAATAAAACAAGAAGGGCTGATAGTTTCAAATAGTCGGCATCTTCCAAGCATGCTTCCAATTTCTCTAACATGCATTAATACTTTATTTAATCCTCACACCTCTTTTATCATGAAGGCAGTATTAGTAGTACCTGTCCCATTTTATAGATGAGAAAACTGAGGCACAGAGAGGTTGAATAATACAGACATTCCTCTACTGCATTCCTGAAAATACACATGAGGATTAAATGTATAGAAGTTGAGTAGCAGGCTGGAGTGTTAGAAATAGAGCTCTCTTTCAATGACAGAAAACATAGAAATTATCTTGCACAAGTGTTCGACAACTTATACTTGATTATTTAAATTTAAATATTTTATATCATTAACATATCAAAATGATTAAAACCCTAAAACATTAATTAAATATGTATATATAGACAAGAGCATGGCTAAAGTAATTTTTTACCTAACACTAACCTAACTCTAATTTCTTACCAAATCTGTAACCTCTTGGTTGACCTGAAATGGTATTTATAAAGCAGAGTCAGTTTTTTTTTTTAAATTAAAGCATGGTTGACTTACAATATTATATTAGTTGCAGTGTACAACAGAGTGACTTGATATTTTTATAGATTACACACCATACAAAGTTACTATAAAATATTGACTGTATTTGCTATACTGTACATTATATCCCTCTGACTTAATTTAAAAGAGTCAGCTTTAATTTAGGTCAGAGCATTTGTGGAGAAGGAAGCATTGCAGCAAAACCAGCTCTGAATGCAATTCTGAGCAGAGAAGCTGGGTGACTGGTGAGTCAAAGCAGAGCGCAGGAGTTGGTCATCCTGATCTGAACAAGGGCCTCTACCACCGTGGCTTGGTACCCTTGGGCTAATCATTTAACCTCTCTGAGTCTTAGTTCCTCAGCTTAGCAGGCCTCATGGACTTTTTGTCAGAATCAATTAGAACATGTTGTGAATGAGTTCTATGAACTATTAAGCACTTAGACTCCAAGTCAGGCTTCTCAAGGTGTGGTCCCTGGACCCATAGTATCAACATCACCTGGGAACCAGGGCAAATTCTCAGGCCCTAACCCTACTGAATCAGAATCTCTGAAGGCAGGACCCAGGAACATCCTTTGACAATCCTTACCCATGGTAAAGTTTGAGAACTATCTCCTCAAGGGATGCTAGTTCCCCCAAGAGAGTCCCAGATTATACCTGTGAGAAACAGTTAAGAATGGCCCTTTCATTCTCAAAAGGATCTCTGAGTAGTTGATAATTGTATGGTCCTTACAAATGGCTCACATGAGTTTAAGCCTTCCTAAGAGAATCGTGGGGAAGGTGATGGCACCCCACCCCAGTACTTTTGCCTGGAAAATCCCATGGACAGAGGACCCTGGTAGGCTCCAGTCCATGGGGTCGCTAAGAGTCGGACATGACTGAGCGACTTCACTTTTCACTTTTCACTTTCATGCATTGGAGAAGGAAATGGCAACCCACTCCAGTGTTCTTGCCTGGAGAATCCCAGGGACGAGGGAGCCTGGTGAGCTTCCGTCTATGGGGTCGCACAGAGTCGGACACGACTGAAGCGACTTAGCAGCAGCAGCAGCAAGAGAATCGCATTATGACCATGGAGACTGGACTAGAAAAAAAAAAAAAGAAGGAAGGAAGGAACAGAGGGAGGGAGACAGGCAGACAGACGTTTTCTAGAATCTTCCTTTTGGGCAACTAGAAACAGCAACTAGAGATCATGAACACAGGCCCCAAGACCATAGCGACTCAAAGGATCTTGGCTGTTGGGGCCATTTCTATGTCAACAATCACGCCATCATCTTTAAAGGCTAGAGGTGAGTCACTGGTCCCCTCACTATCACAGTGCCTGAGTGAATTCCACACACAGCCCTCCAAGCAACCACTTGTTTGCCAGACCTACTTAATTCATCCTCTTCATCCTGGAGATGAGCAAACTGAGGCCCAGATAATAACTCCCCCATGGCACACAGGGTATTTGCAGAGCTTGGAGTGCCTCACAGAGATAATTCTTCTTGGCCCTTTGCAACTATGTGCTGTCTGAGAGTGAATCACATTGAACGGCTTGGCCTGCTGAGAAGGAAAGATAGGAACATTGAAACTTTCAGTGACACAAGCCTGAACCATCTTGAGGGAAGTAACCTTAACTTTAATCTAATCAGGCAGAGGTCACCCATTTTTCAGATGAATAAATAGAGGTGCAAAAAGGTTAACTTGCTTGCCGTAGTAGAGACTCCCAGGTTACAGCTGTGAGAAATATCTCAAAGGTTAACTGGCGTGCCATAGTGGTTAAGGGGACCTAATCTGAACTTCTTGATGCCCCTTGATCCTTGAATATTTGATTGGAAGTGTTGACTGCCTTTTTTAGACTTAGGACTTTCATGTGCTGCTAGCCTGAAATTCTTATCTTAGAGATTCATTCCTTTGGGTGTGCCGAATAACTCAACTGGCAAGAGTCTTACCTGTGAGATTCGTGCCCTCATCTGCAAGTGTGGTTATAAATTGGCAGTGAGCCAACAATAGGACCTTCTCACCAGTTTGATCATAGCTGCACACCTGTCTTTATATTCTTTACTCAAAATTTAACTTTCAGTTGATTTGCTTTTTCATTAATAGTTTTAATACACTTATTTTAAAAGAACACATCACATTACTGTTGGAAATGAGAAACCAACTTCACTTATCATAATTCATTATAACCCATATATAACTTTCAAAATATAAAATGTTTCTCAGTGTAATAACTTCAACCAATCCACATGCCACCCATATGGCACATAATGTGTGTGGAAACATGATCACATATAGAAAGGTGAGGCTAGGAGAAGGCAGGGAAGGAGTTTCCATATCTGCACTGAGGTTGCACAGCACTTTCCAAGGAAATCCCAGGGTGTGGAGGGAGGTTGGATATGACTTTGTTGAAGCCACTTCTGTTTCAAGCTCAGTTTCTTCAGTTCAAAAGTGAGACTGAAAGTGATCATCCTTTGCCTCCCTGCAGGCTTGGGAGGACAATTCATTAGGGTTGTAGCTGTTTGTGAGCTTTATGAACAGTGACACAGCCCACAACTGAATGTTCCCTGTCATTGTCCTCAGCTCTCCCCACTTGTGAGGCTGCCAGTCCTGAGCAGATGCAGGTGTGCACAAGAGAGGGCACTGTTCCAGGAGACCTTGTCACATGTATGTCACTGAACCATGGAAACACGAAACAGACTGAGAAAGTGCAAATAAGAGCAGACCATCAAGAAGTTTCCCTAGTTTAAACACAGCCTCCTAGTGGCAAAAGCAAAAAGGGAAAGATAGTCAATTATGAAGGAGAGAAGCAAAGCATTTCAGTTGCTCAATGGACACACTTTCTTTCTAGTCTTAAATTTAAAAATTACTTTCTCACTTGAAATTTAAGATGGGGATGCTAGGTGACAGGAAAAATTGCCTTATCCCAGAGCTCTACATCCAGCCTCAGCAGCTACCATAGATTCCAGGGCCCCTTTTGAATCTGCCAGTGCCCTCCAGCTGCTTTTGAATTCATGCCTTCTCCCTGTTTCATTTTGTGACTATCTCCACCATGTGCACAGTGGGAAGGGTGCTGATCTGGACACCCGAGAACTTCAGGTCAGATTTGGGGTCATGGGATCCCACACAAAACAGCTCACCCTGGCGAAAACTTCTCCACTGTCATATGGGTGGCAGCAGTAGTGCAACCGCTGAAAACCACTTTAGAAGCATTATAATTGCATCTGAAAAGCTCATGGGGCATATTATAGACACAGCATGATTTCAGCCATAAGTCTCCTGGTATATAAAAAAGGCCAAGTGCAGGGTGGTTAGGAACACAGGATGCATGCTGGAGCCAATCTGTCTGTCCAGGCTCAAATCTGACCTCCCACCACCTCTAGCTGTGTGGCTTTAGGCCACAAGATTGCAGGGAGAAATATCAATAATCGCAGATTTGCAGATGATACCACCCTTACAGCAGAAAGTTAAAAGAAACTAAAGAGCCTCTTGATGAAAGTGAAAGAGGAGAGTGAAAAGGCTGGCTTAAAAGTCAACATTCAAAAAACAAAGATTGTGGCATCTGGTCCCATCACTTCATGGCAAAAAAATGGGGAAACAATGGAAATAGTGACAGATTTTATTTTCCTGGGCTCCAAAATGACTGCAGATGGTGATTGCAGCCATGAAATTAAAAGACGCTTGCTCCTTGGAAGAAAAGCTATGACCAACCTAGACAGCATATTAAAAAGCAGAGACATTAGTTTGCTGACAAAGGTCCGTCTAGTAAAGCTATGGCTCTTCCAGAAGTCATGTATGGATGTGAGAGTTAGACCATAAAGAAAGCTGAGCACTGAAGAATTGACACTTTTGAACTGTGGTGTTGGAGAAGACTCTTGAGGATCACTTGGACTGCAAGGAGATTAAACCAGTCCATTCTAAAGGAGATCAGTCCTGGGTGTTCATTGGAAGGACTGATGTTGTAGCTGAAACTCCAATACTTTGGCCACCTGATGTGAAGAGCCAATTCATTGGGAAAGACCCTGATGCTGGGAAAGATTGAAGATGGGAAGAGAATTGGACAACAGAGGATGAGATGGTTGGATGACATCACCAACTCAATGGACATGAGTTTGAGCAAGCTCAGGGAGTTGGTGATGGACAGGGAAGCCTGGCATGATGCAATCCATAGGGTCGCAAAGAATCGGACATGGCTGAGCAACTGAACCAACTTAGGTAAGTCAAAACCTTTCTGTACCTCTATTTCCTCTTTTGTAAAATAAGATAATAATGCTTGATAATACTTGATAGACTTGCTTTGAGAACTAATTGAGTTAGTACATGAAAAGCAATTATAGCAGTGCCTGGCACACTGAGCATTGTTCTGTGTGTACACATGTGAGTATGTGTGTTTGTGTATATGTATGTGTGCCTGCATGTGACTGTGGGTGTGTGCAGCCACTGAGAAAAGTTCCAACGAAAAAAAATCCAAAGTACTAAATGTCTTCTGGTGGTGATTTGGGTTTTCTTCTTTATACTTTTCTTTGCTTTTCAAATGATTTTCTTTATTTTACTTTTCTAATCAGGGGGGAAATGTTTGTGTTTGACTTTTACCTTCTGAAAATCAGGATGCCAAACCTTGATCAACATATTTCCCAGGGTCACTGGGAGGTTCAAGGAGACACCAAATTCCAGGATTTATAAACTGTGAAGTGCTGTACGCAGTTGGGGAATTGCCCATATAAGCACCCTGGAGCCGAGAACCTCCTGCACTTTGGGGCACAGTCCCCTGTGGTGGCTCCTGTGCCTGTGTCTCCCTCATACCCTGGCCCTGAATCTGGGTTGAGGGCTGCCTCCCTCAGCGAGTCCTCTCTGAGTGCACCCCCAAAGGCCTCTGGAGGAGGGAAAACACTTCCTCCTTCAACCATGAAATGCTCCTCTGCCCTTTGGGCTTAAAAGCTGGATAGTCCTTTTATCATTCCCTCCGTGGTGGAAAGACTATCTTTCCAGCGCCCTCCCACTCACACATACCTCCCATCTCTACCACAATCAGGCCTCTGAATATTTTCCATTAAATTCAATGTTTTGTTTTGTTTTTTAATGCACAGGGATCTCCTTCTTTGGGTATTTGTCCCAGCATTTAGGGGGTGTCTGGAGCCAGCTCCCTTCTCTAGCTCACTGATCCCAATTCATATCCAGAAATGAAATTTACAAAAGCCAAGAGACCCAAAGAACCAAGAGACCTTTCCCACATTTTCCTCCTGAGATTATTTTTTTTTCTCTTTAAAACAAATTTGGCATCTTAAGCGAGATACCACCGTATATTTATGGGAGTTTAATAACTTCTTCCATTAATAACATAGACAAACTAATTTACCCAAACGTGTCTGTTTTAAACTCTGGGAACAAAGGGTGGGAGGAAGAAAATCAATCTTTCCTTTGTACTTGAGCCACTGACCCGTTAAAGCTTTGAAGATCATTTCTTTAAGAAATTGTGAGGAGTTATTTAACTACAAACAGCAGCTACCTTCCCATTCCAGCTGCGTAATCAAGCATAATAAATTAGAGTTGTGTGTTTTTTTTTTAAGTTGACTTTTTTTTTTGTATAACTGAAAATCCTTAATAGCACTTTGACAAATCGGCGTCATGGCAGACATCAGCGAACTTCCCTTGCACTGGAGCTGGTTAAGCCAAGCTGAAGCCATCCGGAGACATTCCTGATTGGAGGGCGTTGGGAGAAACTCAGGTTTTACCTTTGAAGCAGGGCTTGATAAAGTTCCTGACGCTGGCAGGGATGACCGATTCCCTGGGACCCAGCCACCCTGAGCGGGTGGCAATTTCCGGCCTCCGCCCTGAACGCCCACCAGCCGAGGGACAGTCCATTGGGAAGGAGCGGCTTCGGCTGGCCCCCAGGAGCAGCCAGGCACCTCCCTCCCAAATCTGGCCAGCATTCCTCCGTGCAAACTGTTCTGATCCACTGTGATAAAAATCAGTCTCTGTGGGTCTTGAAAGAGTCAAAGGCCCTTCTTAATCAAATGATCAACTGTTCATTTTGAAAGCTTGACTGGTTCAATTAAGATCACAGGCAGGAGACAGGCCGGTCATATTACCCTCCTTTCCAGCCAGCCTGGCCAGTCGCCGTCCCCAAAAACCTACCTTTGACCAGCCCACTCCTGTGCCTGCCTGGAATGTTCCACCACCCCCTGATGAAATCTGACCACCCTTCAAGGCCTCATCCTGCTCCCACCTCCTCCCAGAAGCCTTCCCTGGGCCCACCAGCTGCCAGGGACCTGCCTTCCCCCTGAAATTTTGCAGCCATATTGTGAATCCTTTCACTCAGGGTTTTATTGTGGCCTGTCTCAAGCTGCTCTTTACCACTTCCGAGCAGTCAGACTGAAAGCTCCTTGAGGAGCCTGGCCATGGGACGTGGCCTTCCTGAGCACACCCTGACCGCTGACTGAGGACCGGCTTTTATAACCCCTGTGTGAGCCCGCAAACAGGCAGTCCTTGACGACCAAGGGTTGGCTTCCAAAAGTTCATTTGTGAGTCAGGCTGTTTGGAATTCAGAATGTGCTCTTTTATTTTTTTTCCAAAATAACAAAGTCCTAAAATGATGCAATAATGCTCTGGTGGAGACTGGATCGCAGGCTAGCCCACAGAATCCCATTTTGCCCGTAACATACCTGCAATACTACTCAACAGCCATGCTCCAATTAACAGTGTTAATCCACTGGGAGCTAAATAATTTTTTATGGGCCAGCCTGGGAACTTGACCCCATTATCCACTAAAGGGAAATGCTTTGGTGGGAAGCCCAGTCAAAGCTCCCCAGCCTTCCTCCCATCCGTCCACCGCAACAGTAGCTGGCAGGGTACAGAAAAGAGGCAAACCTATGGATCTATTCTCCCTCTGCTTTCTTCTACTGATCAGGTCAGCCTGGTTGCCCTAAAATGAAAAGAGAAGGGGAGACTTCAGGAGTCCTAGTTGGCCAGGGATGCCCCTGTCAAAGCCAGTTCTTTGTTGGATGCTGGCAGCAGGGGTGGGGGGTGAGGGCTATAAGTTTAGGGACCCTGGGAGGCAGCACCTACATCTTAAGGCTGTGGAGAGCTGCCCTTCCAAGCATGCCCAAACCCAGCCCTCAGACGTGTTCTCTCCCAAAGGCATTATTTCAATTGGGAGACACGGCAGACACCCGTGTGCTCTGATGTGACTCTCACCAGGACTCTCATCTTTTCCCCTTCTGTCCCTGGCACAAGGCCAGGTGGTGCAGCACTCCCCCGCTCACCCCACCGCCCAGCCTCCAAGCACAAGGTCAGATAGTGCTGGGACCCTCTGGGCTCCAATCCTACCCGTCTGTCTACACCTGGTAACTAGACAGGCTGAATGTCTGTTTTTTAAAAGCAGTGAAACTTCAGGTATAGCATTTTCAATCTCCCCTCCCCAATTAATCCCATGCACCCCTCCCCCCTCCCTCGAAAGAAGCTCCTTCTTTCAGAATTGATGCTTTCAAGGACAATACCAAGTATATGTCTCTTATGATCAAGTGATCAATAAATTATGTTCCCATCAGTGATTTTTCTAGAAACAACTCCATCCCAAATTTTAGACCCACCCTGTACTCAGCGCATGTGACCCCAGAACACCTTTTCAACTGACACATTAATGCCAGGGAGGTTGACCCTGGAAGGAAAGTCAAAAGTGGTCTGAGACATACGACTGTCGGAAAATCCTTAAATGGAAGCTTTCAGAGACTCGTTACCTCGTCACGTCACCACTTTGCAGATGGTGTGTTAGAACCCATTTAAAGCATTCAAGCATATAATCAAATTTCAGTAATGAGTTATTAATTAAGCAGGGGCAACCAATTCTCTGCTAACTGCCTCATAAACAATCGACAGGAGATTTGTGAATTTTGACTTCCTGACACTATTAAACAAATCAATATTAGGTTTCAGACACAGCAATTCAGACAGTTTTCTCTGTTATTTGGCAGTCATCTGCCTGGAATACTAATGAAAGAATTAAGAGCTGGAGATTTTGCATGTGTTCCATCAAAAAGATCCTTATCTGTGGGGAATTGGGGCCTGATTTGCATGGAAGAAGTCTTTGCTTTTGTAGGTACAATTTTTCTCAATATGTCACTCATTAGTATTTATAAAAGCTCTGGGCAGTGGAACGTCCACCAGGCTTCAGAGCTAGCAGCCAAAGCCCTACTGGAGATAGCTCGGAACAAAGCAATTCATTTATTTATATATTTTGCAGACTGGTTAATTTATAGCTAACCTAACCCATGGAACACTTGGGTCTAAGAATACAGCCAAGCGTCTTACTCAGCTTTTATTTTTTTCTAAAGGTCTGTTTGTTCCAGTGTAGAAACAGCTAACTGAATCAGGAAGATGGGGTTTTGCCAAATCTGGGCGACCTCTGAGTGGCAAAGTGTGGTCATCTCGGTTTACCCTTAACCTTCTCTCTTTCTTTCTCTTCTCTTTGTTTATTTCCCTTTCATACTCATTTGACTCAACAACAGTGCTGTTAAAAATGCCTTACAGAGACAATGACAGAGATTTACCTCTGTTTATCTAAGGAAGAAATAGAACCCAGGCAGTAGCAGTGCTAAGGTGCTCTTATTCTTCCTCGTGTACCCCAGACCCAGAGTCAGGGATTTGTTCAATGGGTCACTTGGCAAGTGTAATCCATTCCCTCCGTGGCCTCCTGGTTTAGTCGGCCACAGAGGTGCCAATTAGGAATTGACCTGAAGTTTTAAGGATTGGACTAACATATGGGTAAGGACTCTTTTCAGAGGCAGAAGATCCGCTGCTTATCGCACACTTATATAAATTGCTTGCAGCACCTCTGTTCAAAAAACCCACAACTATATGTTTGTGTGTGTATACGTATACATATATGCACACATATATAGTTTTTAATAGATATTTATATATTATGTACTTTTATATATTGATATATTTTGTATAGATATACATACCCAGAGGGGCTTCCTAGGTGGCGTAGTGGTAAAGAATCTGCCTGCCAATAATGCAAGGAGATGCAAGGGAGATGTGGATTCATTCCCTGGGTCAGGAAGTTTCCCTGGAGGAGAAAATGGCAACCCACCTCAGTATTCTTGCCTAGAAAATTCCATGGACAAAGGAGCCTGGTGCTACTTCCCTTGTGGCTCAGATGGTAAAGATTCTGCCTGCAAAGCGGGAGAACCAGGTTCGATCCCTAGGTTGGGAAGATCCCCTGGAGAAGGAAATGGCAATCCACTCCAGTATTCTTGTCTAGAGAATTCCATGGGCAGAGAAACCAGCAGGCTACTGCCCACGGGGTCATGACAAGTCAGACATGACCGAACAACTACACTTACTTAGAGGAGCCTGTAGCCTTAGAGGCTACCGTCCATGGGTTTGCAAAGAGTCACGACTGGGCAGCTGAGCGCATACACACATACATACCCAGAAACATATTCTTGAGAGCGTTGAGGTTTAATTTTTTTCAGATGCATTTGATTTGTTCCTTATCAAAAAGTATTTTAGAACTATAATCTAAAGCCAGACAGAAAAAAAAAAAACCAAAAACCTGAAGGTTGTTATATAATGCTAAAGCTGAGAAATCTTGTCAGTGGTTCTTATTCCCTGATACTTAGACCACTAAGGAGTTCATCGACTAGCTTCGGAGGCCTCCAGAATTCTTCCGACATTGTCTGCCAAACTTGTTCTCTTTGAATATATGTATATTTTTTAAGATGTGGCTCAGATGGCAAGGAATTTGCCTGCAGTGCAGGAGACCTGAGCTCAGTCCCTGAGTCGGAAAGATCCCCTGGAGAAGGAAATGGCAACCCACTTCAGTATTCGTGCCTGGAGAATTCCATGGGCAGAGGAGCCTGGCGGGCTACATTCCAAGGGCTGCAAAGAGTCAGACATGACTGAGTGACTAACACTTTCACTTTTCACCACTCAAAATGAATTAAGAACCACTTTCTATTTTTTTTTTTACCGCTTTTATAGATGGAAATCAGTGAACTGGGTGAGTGCTGTGCTTCTCGAGATCATTACTGATGGTGGCTAAATTCCCACCTCTAGACTGCCAGTAGTTCAGTCTTTCATTGCATGACATGCTGGAGTTACTGTTTATCTATCAATTAAGATTATAGTCAATTGTTAATAACAAGAAACTAAAAATAATAGTGGCTTAAATAGGAAGAAATGTTCTCTTCTTCCACATAAATAAGGTCCACAGATAAGCAGTCCAGGATGAACATGACATCATAATGGTCCCAGGCTTCAGATATTCTGTTGCCTCTGTTCTACCATGAGGTCCCAGATGGCTGCCCCAGCTTCAAATATCACATCCTCAGCTCTGTAGTCAGCAAAAAAGGAGAACAAGTAGAGTAGTAGAGAGGGCATGCCCCTCTTTTAAATATATTCTTCAGAGACCATCTTTACATCTTAAAAAACAAAATTTACATGGCCCCACCTATAAGGGAGACTTGGAAATGAAGTTTTTAGGGTAGGTAGGGGAAATTGTGGGCTTCCCTAGAGGCTCAGCAGTAAAGAATCGGCCTACTGGGCAGGAGACCCAGGAGACATGGGTTCGATTCCTGAGTTGAGAAGATCCCCTGGAGGAGGGCATGGCAACCCACTCCAGTATTCTTGCCTGGAGAATCCCAAAGACAGAGGAGTCTGGCGAGCTACAGTTCATGGAGTCACAAAGAGTCAGACACGACCGAGCAACTGAGCATGAGGGGAATTTGCCCACTGGAGGAAAACAAGTGGTGAGAGAAAGTACCCAGTGTCCCTCCCCAGCACAACCTGCAAATCAACACAGAAGGTGCCCGGAGTGACTCTGACCCATCTACTTCATGGAGCCAGAAGGCAAAAGTGTCATCATATCTAAAGAGACAGAACAGACAGCATGTCGAAAAACGGTCACTGGAGTTAACAGTGGTAGAAGGGACAGCCTGGTATGGAAGTGGAGAGTTAAACAGAACTGCAGAAAAGAGAATGGGTGAAATGGGAGGTGGGGAGGATGGGTTTCAGAGACAGATCAACACCCTGGCTGGTGCTCACATCAGTAGGTTTCTATAAAGGGGACATTACGGAACAGATTTTGAGTTTAGTTCCCCTTTGATCAGCCTCGTTTTCTCATCCTCACATCCTGAGGTCTCCAAATTCAATTAGTGTAATAAAACAGTATGTCCTAGTGCATGAGTACTTTTAGTCTGAAATTATTATGAAAGTGAAAGTTACTCAGTTGTGTCCAACTCTTTGTGACCCTATGGACTGTAGCCCACCAGGCTCCTCTGTCCATGGGATTCTCCAGGCAAAAATACTGGAATGGGTTGCCATTCCCTTCTCCAGGGGATCTTCCTGACCCAGGGATTGAAGCCAGGTCTCCTGCATTGCAAGCAGATTCTTTATCAGCTGAGCTACCAGGGAAGCCCCAAATTACTATCAGTCAGTTCAGTTCAGTCGCTCAGTTGTGTCCAACTCTTTGCGACCCCATGAATCGCAGCATGCCAGGCCTCCCTGTCCATCACCAACTCCCGGAGTTCACTCAAACTCACATCCATCGAGTCGGTGATGCCATCCAGCCATCTCATCTTCTATCGTCCCCTTTTCCTCCTGCTCCCAATCCCTCCCAGCATCAGAATCTTTTCCAATGAGTCAACTCTTTGCATGAGGTGGCCAAAGTACTGGAGTTTCAGCTTTAGCATCATTCCTTCCAAAGAACACCCAGGGCTGATCTCCTTTAGAATGGACTGGTTGGATCTCCAAGGGACTCTCAAGAGTCTTCTCCAACACCACAGTTCAAAAGCATCAATTCTTCGGTGCTCAGCTTTCTTCATAGTCCAACTCTCACATCCATACATGACCACTGGAAAAACCATAGCCTTGACTAGATGGACCTTTGTTGGCAAAGTAATGTCTCTGCTTTTCAATATGCTATCTAGGTATAGACTGTAATAATTCATCAAATGAAAAATCCAGAGAAAATTCAGAAACTATCTCTGCTTCCCATCAAGCTTATATTCCTTGCCTTGATGGAGCAACCTGGAAACATGTATTTTAAAATATACTTGTTCAGAGCACTGGCCATATGCTGATGGACCACTCAACAACTGATCACTCAAGGTTGACAGCTGCAGTTCCATATTCCTGGATGACACAATGTCAGTCTTTGAATATTATTTCTGGACAACAGAAGCTACTCCGGTCAGCTTAAGCAGAAAGGGACTGTTTTCAAGGAAAATTGAGTAGCTCACAGAACATCCAGGGGTGTTGGAGAACCAGATTTGGATTCTACAAGAAAGACACTTAGCCAAGAGGTCACTTCACTGGTAACTCAACCCATGAAACTGTTGTTCTATAAAACCCAGGGTTTCTGTAATCCACTGATTAGAACCTATGGTACTGAATGAAGGGCTCTACAAACTCTACCAGAATCAGCTGCAAACACAAATACCTACACCCTCCCACCAGCACGTCTGATCTTCCTACATGTGGCTACCATCTTCTATTGCTCGCTTCACTTCCAAGATTTGCATGACACACAGAACAGAATTTAAGTCATATGCAAATTCCTAGCTGCAAGGTAATCTAGGAAATGTACTTGTTTTGTTTTCAGTTCTAGAGCATCTATTATACAAAAAGATATGCTAGAAGAGAGTTGGGATGAGTGATAAGTAAGCCGCCGGACAAATCAGCCACAGTATTGCTGGTCATAGTTTTCTATTTGGGAAAACTAACCCATACACTATGAGGCTCACAGTACACTACAGAGTATCCATGATGAGTAATAACCTGACATTTGTAAACTTATTTAATTTTCATACAAGTACCCTTGGCTAGATAGGTACCCTCTTACCTGCAGATGAGAAATCTGAGACTTAGAGATGTTTAGAAATTTTCTCAACATCAGACAGCTAGTGAATGGTAGAGCTGAGCTTTGTTCTATGTCCTAGTCCAGCAGAAGAGTTATACATTGAAAAGATCACAGAAACTCAACCAGTGACCAGCTAAGTGACTTAAACTTTTATCTGACCTCCTCAAACCTCAAGTTACTCATCTGAAAAATGGAGATAATTATGCTTCAAAGGTGGCATATTGAAAGTAGAATAAGATATTATATGTACATCACTAATTTGGGATCCAGAATATAATTTAACAGTCTTTTAAAACAGTTAAATAAATAAATGTATGAAAAGATTTAGAAAACAACCCTCTCCCAAAAAAAGACCTTCCTAATTTCTCACTCCCTAACAACCCCTCTTCTTTTGCTGAATGGGTCATGATTTCCTTGATAATCTGCCCAAGACAGGAAGGATTCATGGCCAGTAGTTCAATGTTAAAATAGGATTATGTGCCCAAGTGAAGGGAACCTTTTAGAGTAGCAGTGGCTCGCTTCAAAAACAGGAGGCCTGTTAACACTCAGGCTTAATTAAACTGATTTCTTGATAAATCCACTATGACAGGGACCGACACCGTTAACTGTTAACATGCAAGTGCTCTCGGGCTTTCTCTGGGGAGAGAAAGAAAAGGGTATTTTATGAACTACTGTAGAGGTTATTCAATAGATCTCCCTTTGTTGTTGTGATGATGTAAGTCAAATTTAGAATTCCTTTTGAGTTAGATTTGGCTGATGGATAGCACTTCTTTGAATATGACCCTACATAGACTGGGTCACATAGGGTCTAACTTGTATTTGGGTTACACTCATTTTGGAAAACTCAGCCAATAATACAGTGGCAGTGGACTTATTTCAAGGGTCAAAATTTATGGATTTGGGGCTCTCAGGGAATGGAGAGTAAACAAAAACCTTGGAAGAAATCTCTGCCTTCGTTTATTCACCAAACATCGCATGTAGATTGAATATGGAATATGCTTCAAACACATATACATGCACAACTATTTTTCTTCTTCTTTATTGAAAACATTTAATTTTACAAGTAAAACAACTACTTCTTGTTGCAAAAAGTTCAGAATTCAAGATCCCTTTACCATTTATTTCATTCAAAATGAATAAAATAGCATTGTGTACCTACTATGTCCCAGACATCATTCTAAGTGCTTTACGTGTATTAACTTACATTCTTCTCCAGATAACTCTCAAGATTGGTCCTAATATTTATCCACATTTTCCAATGAGAAACCTGAGGCGAGGGAGGGAAGTTAATCTGCGATGACATAGCCAACATGTTGTAAAACTTGAACCCAGGCTGCCTGGTTTCAGAGTCCATGCTCTTATCCACCACTATATGCAATTTCTGCCAATTGAAACTTTCAGGAAAAGACACTATTACAACTTTTCTGTGATGCCTCCCAGATATTTTTCTTCATGTTTAGATCATAGGCAAACCTATAAAAATATTTTTAAATTACCATGTGTTATACATTAACAGAGTGGTTCTCAAAGTATAGTTCTCTGTCATCAGCATTATCTGGATAGTTATTAAAATGTAAATTCCCAGACTCCACCCTAGACCTACAGCATCAGAAAGTCTAGGTCTGGGGCCAGCCATTTGTGGCTTAACAAATCCTCCAGGTGATTCTAATATACACTGACGCTTAAGAACGGCTGTGTTAATGGTGTGCCCTAGACTGGGTCTTCCAGCCTAGAAGTAGACACCAAGGTAGGATGAAGCACGTGAGAACCTCATTAACGGAAATTCCTCCGTTAGAGGTTGAGAATCATGCATTTCCCTTCTCCAGGGGATCTCCCCAAGCCAGGGATTGAAGCCACGTCTCCCGCTTTGCAGGTGGATTCTTTACCAACTGAGCCACAAGGGAAGCTCAAGAGTCATGCAGGAAGAGAATAAAGGGGAAATAGGAGGAAGGTGAGATAACGATCAGACTACAATACAAGTCTGATCCTGAGAAAGGAAAGGGGAGACAAGGTTAGGTGGGGGCTGTCTAGACTAATGGTGGAGAATCCTTGAGATCAAAGTTGGTCAATAGAGGAGTCCGATGTCTCCCAGGGGAGAAGGCAATGGCACCCCACTCCAGTACTCTTGCCTGCAAAATCCCATGGACGGAGGAGCCTGGTAGGCTGCAGTCCATGGGGTTGCTAAGAGTTGGGCACGACTGAGCGACTTCACTCTCACTTTTCACTTTCATGCATTGGAGAAGGAAATGGCAACCCACTCCAGTATTCTGGCCTGGAGAATCCCAGGGACAGAGGAGCCTGGTGGGCTGCCGTCTATGGGGTCTCACAGAGTCGGACACTACTGAAGCGACTTAGCAGCAGCAGCAGCAGCATGTCTCCCAGGAACAGGTTGACTTTAGCTTTCTTCCCACATCCAGTCATTGTGGGAGCAGCTCATGTGAAGCATGGCCTTGACTCAAACACAGAGATGGATTTCAAAATGTAACAACTAAGATCCTCAATCTGCAATGCTACCTAGAGATGTATGAGGTTGTTCTCAGGGCGGCTATGTAATAGCACAGGTGATGTTATCATTCTGCAGCTGATCACTTGTTTCACTTAACTACCCTTCTTAGAAATCTTGATCTGCTCACTCAGTTTAAGGGCTGAGTATTATTCCATTGTGTGACTATTCCATTGTTTGTGTAATTACCCCTTCATTGACAGACATTTAACCTATTTCCAATGTTTTTGCTATTCCATACATTCCCTATTCCATAGGGTGGCAAAGAGTCAGGCATGACTGAAGCAACTTAGCACACACACGCACAGTGTTTCAAGGCAGTGCTGGTGGTAGAGAACCTGCCTGCCAATGCAGGAGCCATGAAAGACGGGGGCTCAATTCCTGAGTCAGGAAGACCCCGTGGAGGAGGGCATGGCAACCCATTCCAGATTCTTGCCTGGAGAATCCCATGGACAGAGGAGCCTGGCGGGCTATGGTCCATAGGGTCACAAAGAGTTGGACACGACTGAAGTGCCGTGGGATGCACACACACGCACATGCTCACACAGTGTTTCAAAGTTCATCTCATCTTGTACACTAGAAGAATTACCAAGAAGTGAAGTTGCCTCATCCCAGAATGTGTGTGTGTGTGTGCTGTATTTTAATAATCACTGCTACATTCTCCTCCAAACTAGCTGCATCAATTTATACTCCTGTGAACGGAAAATAGATAAAAGTAACCATTTCTCCACACCCCAACCAATACGAGATAGTATCACTCTTAATTTTTGCCTATCTGATGAATGAAATGATGTCTTATTGTTGTTTTAATTTGTATTTCCCTGATTATTAGTAAGATTGTTCATCTTTTCATTTACTTATGGGCCATTTGTGAATTTCCCCGGTGAATCACCTATTTATATCTGTACCGTTATCATTAATTTACATAGATGTGATGTATAAAATACAATAGTATTAAATTAGGAGTATCTTTTTATCATTTGGTTTTTATCGATTAATACATTCTAAAAATATTGGAAATGTTTTCATGTTAAATGGATATTTGTAACTAAACTATCAAGAAGGGGTGGATTCATGGGCTATGAACTCTGAAGAGCCCAATAAATACGCAGAAAACAGAAGGGGTTGAACCCTGGCTCCCTAGGAATGTCAGCAAGGTTTGTACCAGGCTTCCACAGCCCTGCACAGGATGGGTCCCAGATGTGCATGCATGCATGCTAAGTCACTTCAGTCATGTCCGACTCTTTGTGACCCCGTGGACTATAGCCCTCCAGGCTCCTTTATCCAAGGGATTTTCCAGGCAAGAATACTGGAGTGGGTTGCCATGCCCTCCTCCAGGGGATCTTCCCAACCCAGGGGTCGAACTCGAGTCTCCTGTGGCTCTTGCATTGCAGATGGATTCTTTACCTCTGAGCCACCAAGGAAGCCCCTCCAAGTGGTAGGGCATCAGCTAAAAACAATGTCAGGTAGACAGGCCTTCCTTCCCACCCCATCCTCAGCTGATGTCTTGCTAGACAGTCAGATGACAAGGATTGAATGCCAGCTCTGCTCTGCACTGTTTGCACAAGCTCGGGCACATCATGGAACCTCTCTGAGTCTCAACTTTGTCATCCACTAAATACAGATAACCATACCCCTCATAGTGGCACTGTGAGAATCCAAGTACGAGTGCCGCCCCTGCCCCAGAGATGAACCGTTAGATGCCCCATGGACAGCTGCTATCATGACTGTTCTATGTGCTACTCTTATCAATTACCACTAGAAAGAGAAACGGGTACAAATTCCTTCCCAGCCAGTTTACATCAGAAAGAAGGTGTCTATTTCCAGTTTTTTAAGTAATCTCCACACTGTTCTCCATAGTGGCTGTACTAGTTTGCATCCCCACCAACAGCGTAAGGGAACATGAAACATGTAAATTACCATATGTGAAATAGATGGCCAGTTCAAGTTCAGTGCATGAAACAGGGTACTCAAAACCGGTGCACTGGGACAACCCAGAGGGATGGGATGGGGAGGGTGGTGGCGGGGGGGTGTTCAGGATGGGGGACACATGTACACCCGTGGCTGATTCATGTCAGTGTATGAAAAACTACTGCAATATTGTAAAGTAATTAGCCTCTAATTAAATCAGTTCAGTTCAGTTCAGTTGCTCAGTCGTGTCTGACTCTTTGCAACCCCATGGACTGCAGCACTCGAGACCTCCCTGCCCATCACCAATTCCAGGAGTTTACTCAAATTCATGTCCATTGAGTCAGTGATGCCATCCAACCATCTCATTCTCTGTCGTCTCCTTCTCATTCCCTTCTCCTCTTGCCTACAATCTTTCCCAGCATCAAGGTCTTTTCCAATGAGTCAGTTCTTCACATCAGGTGGCCAAAGTATTGGAGTTGCAGCATCAGTCCTTCCAGTGAATATTGAGGACTGACTTCCTTTAGGATGGACTCTTTATTTAAAACAAATAAATTAATTTAAAAAAAAAAAAAAAAAAAAACAAAGAAAGAAGGTGTCTTCAGCCCTGAACCTGGGCACAGGGAACCTGGGCTTAAGATCTTCCCACAAGGCACCTCTCCAGCCCCTTCTGCAGGAACTCCCAAAGCAAAGCCTGGGACTCCCACTGGGTGTCGCCCCCTCCGGAAGTCTGTCACCCTCCCAGCACCCCAGTCAGGCCCCATTTGGCACTGACTTCTTTGTCTCTTGCTGCCTGCCTTAATCTTGTGACGCCAATTAACTTTAATGAAAGTTACATGGGAAAATTACGGGGTGTAGACACACAAATATGTCTTTAGCAGGAAAACAAGGACAGCCTTAGAACCGTGGTGATTTCCAGGTGGAAAGAAATGTGGAGCTTTCTGTCTCCTCCGGGCAAAAGAGGATTTACGAAACCCAAAAAAAATAACTCTCGAAGCAGAGGTTTGAACCATGCCAAGTTTGTGACACGAAGGGAGCCGCTCCCCGAAAGGAAGTTCTGATTGAGACTGACAACCTTGCTGCCACTCCCGGGGGAGGGGGCGGGGGACAGGCCGGCACGTCTCTTAGACAGGTAGCGGGCTCCACCCACTCACCACATGAGCCCAAGCGGGTCTGGGGGACACACCTGACTGCTGGTGATGGATTTCCCCCACTTTTATTTAATTACCCTAATTCCTCACATCTGGAGAGCCTTTCAGCCCTTACAGCACACCCATTATCTTGCTCTTGCTTCCTAGCCACCTCTTAGGGTAAGAATCGCTCTGGTCCCTGTTTTGTGCGTGGGCAAAAATGAACTGAGGAAAGGGTAGGTGATTCACAAGGCAGTGAGACGACTAGAACGCGGGTACCCCACTGCTTCCTGCAGCTTTCCCCATGAACACCCGTGTCCTGCTTGCTTTCTCCCTCGCCCTCCTGGAAACTTACCTCCTGAGTGTGACAAGCAGAACTTACTGGGAGAAGCGAGAACAAATTCATAGGTTGCTCTGTGTTCGTCACTGCAGCTGCCATTGCCAAATCCTCATATCTCTATACCTAAGGGACATCTCTAGGGTGCCTGTGCTTCCTCTAAAACTCCATCTGGAGGGGTACCTAGAGCAGGTGTCCCATCCTACAAGGGGGGCTTTGGCCTTGCAGACTAGCCGCTGCCTGATCTTGTTCAAACATTTGTGGCTGGACTCTTTTATTTTTTCCACCCCACCCTGCCCCACCAAAAGAACAAGAAAATATGTACTCTGATTATATTATTATAACATTCAACTTAAAAGAATGCCTTTGAAACTATTAAATAATAGCTCCCAGTACTCAAGTGCAGGCACTATGTCAGGCCCTGTGCTTTACAGCTTAAGCACACTGTCTGGCTTAGTCCTCTCTACAGCCAGCTGATGAAGCTATTTGTGGTAAGACAGCTAGTTATCCATCAGAGAGCAATGCTCCTTCTTCCATAGTAAGAGAATGGTAGCTGAATACCTGATTGCCCAGCTAAAGACTACATTTCCCAGGCCCCTTTGCAACTAGTCTGGTCATGTGACTACATTTATATCAGTGGAATGTTATTGTACGCTCTGTGCTCAACTTCGGGGTCATTCTTTTTTTTTTAATAAAAATTTATTAATTTTAATTGGAGGCTAATTACTTTACAATATTGTATTGGTTTTGCCATACATTGACATGAATCCGCCATGGGTGTACATGTGTTCCCCATCCTGAGCCCCACTCCCACCTCCCTTGGGGTCATTCTTTAACTCCAAAGGCAAACTCTTTACTGTGATCTCTCTCTCTCTCTCTCATTCCCATTTCTGCATAATGATTTTGACCATATGGATGAGGACAACAACCCTGAGAGGCAGGGCAGTATGGTAGATGGGATCTTGGTCCTGGAATGACCACACAACTGGAATGAACACGACTGCACATTGACTGCACATGTGCAGTTCATGCAGGACCGGCCGTTCATGCAGGACTGATACATGAGAGGAAAACACACACATATTTTTTGATCCCTGTATTTGCCATCTCTTTGTTTCTCACTGTAGCTTCATCTCTAACTGATGCAGTATTATTATGCCCATTTTACAGATGGGGAACTTAGACTCATAAAGATTAAGTAAATGCCCAAGTTTATATGAATACAAAACAAGGATTCAAGCCCATGTCTGTTGGATTCCAAAACCTCTGCAAGATGATTCATTCATTCATTTACTCATCAAGGCTTTAACAACTATCTATGTAATTGAAGCAAGAATCCCAGGGCTTTGCTGGTACAGGAGGATCATAAATCCATGTGTTGCCTCCCTCCCTTTCATCCTCAAGAGAATGCCACGCTCAAGAGGCAAGTTGCCCTGAGATGCAGATGAAAGTTAATTTCAGAACTTCTTCCTGGTCTTTGTGTAGCCATAAGTGAGCAAGTAGATGGCTCTGAAGTGGGTGCCAGCTCCTTCTACCCATAATGCTCAGAGGGCAACCCAGGATGACCAAAGAGGGATTAAAAGAGAAACAGAGACCACCTTAATTCACACTCTAATGGCTTTTCCCTTGGACAGGAGTCTGTGAAGATGAGGTGGCATTTGGAGAAATGTCTTTATCTCTTAGCATGGTTTACACTGTTTCAGTTCAGTTCAGTTCAGTCGCTCAGTCGTGTCCGACTCTTTGCAACCCCATGAATCGCAGCACACCAGGCCTCCCTGTCCATCACCAACTCCCGGAGTCTATCCAAACTCATGTCCATTGAGTCAGTGATGCCATCTAGCCATCTCATCCTCTGTCGTCCCCTTCTTCTCCTGCCCCCAATCCCTCAGGGTCTTTTCCAATGCATCAGGGTCTTTTCCAATGAGTCAACTCTTCGCATGAGGTGGCCTAAGTATTGGAGTTTCAGCTTCAGCATCAGTCCTTCCAACAAACACCCAGGACTGGTCTCCTTTAGGATGGACTGGTTGGATCTCCTTGCCATCCAAGGGACTCTCAAGAGTCTTATCCAACACCACAGTTCAAAAGCATCAATTCTTCAGCGCTCAGCTTTTTTCATAATCCAACTCTCACATCCATACATGACCACTGGAAAAACCATAGCCTTGACTAAACGGACCTTTGTTGTAGTCTCTGAGAATTCATATTTCTCATTAAAAGAGGTACAGATGTATGTATATATGTATGTTTGCTCATGTTCACATATTTGTGTGCCAATGTGGTCACATGTGTATATGGGTAAGTGGGTATGCTACCATGTATGTATATATGTATGTGTGATGTCTATTATACTTTTGGTGTGATTATGTAACAGTTGTGTGTGTGTGGGGGCAAGGGGGAGGGGGTGCTCCTTTGCAGTTGTGTCTGAATGAGGGTGGTGATCTACCAGTTGTGACTGGATGGCTAGGAAGAATCACCCCTGCACACCTCCCCCTGTGAGAAACCTAGCAGATCTGACTTGGTGTGGCCAACTACACCCCACATGTCCCATTGGTCTTCTCCCAAATACACACACGCAAACACGAGCTCATTTTTTTCTTTACTGAAATATGATTGATTTACAATGTTGTGTTAGTTTTAGGTGTACAGCAAAGTTATTCAACTGTATATGTACATACGTGTGTGTGTGAATATATATATATATATTCTTTTTAGATTCTTTTCCATCGTAAGTTATTACAAGATATTGAGCATAGTTCTCTTGCTATACAGTAGGTTCTTATTGGTTAACTTTATGTTTGTTTGTTTTCATGCTCACATTTTTTTATGCTTTGATCAAATCACTCAGTTTCTAAAAAGGAATTACAAAGATTACTGAAGCTCACAGACTATCGGCTGAAAGGAGAGAGTGAATTCCAGGGTCAGGCCAAACCTCCAAGCCTAGCACGGAGCTTTCCCAGCGTAGGGTAGAGACTGATCTAGAAGGTTTAGAGGAGGAGGCGGGCTCCGAGGAGGAGAGGGCCGCCCCAGCTAGGAGCCCAGACTCCCCGTGGGTGGGAGCATGTGGGAGTCCTATGGACTGGGAAGTTTTGCATCTTCCGCTTCCAGTGTTGTCAGTCCTGTTGGATACTCCCATCGCCCCAGGAAAGTCTGGCCTGGCTTTGCAGGAACAAGTGGCAACAGGGCTGTACAAGCCTGTGTATCTTCTGTCCTCACTCCCACCCTTCAGAGGTGCCCCAGCCCCTCAACCTGCCCAGAGTACAAGCGGTGACCATCCCTAAGGTGCACAGAGGTCTCAAGGATGATGAACAAGGGCCAGAGAACACCCTGGAGAGGTAGACAGGAGACAAACCTTGAGCAGCCCCATGTGTACTGGATGGAGGTAACTCAAAGGGGAGAGGCTGAGATTGGGCTCCACCTATCCTGTTGCTGGGCCCAGGCCTTGGAGCATATGTATAGCTGAGAGAGGGTTTCCTGAGTCAGTAATGACTCCTATTATGCAAAAGGAACTTTAATATTTTCTCTTCTGTTCTATTTCATGTTTTGCCAGTGCTGTGGAAAACATCCAGCAAAGTGGTTTTGGGATCCCTTGAAATTTTGTAAGGAGTAGTTAGGAAAGTGCTTGCTGGAGTAAGTCATGCAGGAGGCAGCAGCAGGCAAAGGAGCAGCCGTATCTTCAGGGGAGGTAACTGAGACACCTGAAGCTGACATTTAAAGAAGCACTCACTCTCAGGGTCGGCACCCAAGAGTAAGCACCTCCTCAAATTTTGTTTCCCACCTACTTCTCTGGTCACATCCTAGTCTCAGCCTTGTCACTAGACACTTTTCCTGTGCCAGACTTTATGCTAAGGGCTCGTGTGCACCATCACACTCCATCCTCCCAGCAGCCCCTCTTTTCACCAGGAAGACTGAACCAACAGAGATGCCCAGGGAATGCCAGTGTGACTATTAGCAGCCACCAGACTTGAGAGTCCCTTGGACTGAAAGGAGAACAAACCAGTCAATCCCAGAGGAAATCAACCCTGAATATACATTGGAAGGACCGATGCTAAAGCTGAAGCTCTAGTACTTTGGCCACCTGATGTGAATATCCGATTCATTGGAAAAGACCTTGATGCTGGGAAAGATTGAAGGCAAAAAGGAGACGGGGTCAGCAGAGGTTAGATAGCATCACCAACTCCATGGACTTGAATTTGAGCAAACTCTGGCAGACAGTGAAGGACAGAGGAGCCTGGCGTGCTGCGGTCCACAGGGTGGCAAAGAGTTGGACATGACTGAACAACTGAACAGCAATGAACAGGACATCTTGGGTGATTGATGATGGCACCAGGACAAAAAGCAACAGGAATGGCTGGCTTGAGTGGGGAGGGCTGGCAGAGGGGCTGAAAATACCTATATGAGAGCTAAAAAGTCACATACATAAAGAGCATGTATATTCACAGCACATAGGTGGATCAGTCAGATAGTAACTGAGTTAGATGTAGAAAGGAAGGTAAGAGTGACTTCTAGTTATGCTGACCTCAGGCAGAAAGAGCTTGACAAGGAGGATGCCCCTACAAATTCGCCCTACTGTGGCTTCCTCTGTGAACATCCTTTACGCCAACATCTCAGGCTGCTACTCAGGACTACAGTTAGCCTATCGGTCACCTTCGTGTGAGTTAGAAAAATGCACCCCTTCCTCTGGGCGAATGCAGCACCGCAGCCTTCCCAGCAGCCCTGGTGCCATTGGCTCAAACATCGTCTTGTTAGTTGGACCCTTAAGGGCCTTTCAAGTCCTTGCTTTTGAACCAAGTTCTATGTGAAGAGAAAAAAACAGGTCAGATCCCACTCCAGGGAAGCACAAAGGCAAATTATATAAATGAACATGGCCATTCATGGAGTCCCATTGGCAAATTCAGCGTTTACAAAGCAGTCGGGCTCTGATGGAAACTTCCCAACGCTGTCCTTTCGCAATCCAATGTCTTGGGTGGGGGTGGGAGAGGTGGACAGAGACCCCATTTCTATACAGAAAAACATCATAAAATATAGCCTCAACCTTGTTCCCTGTATCCAAGCTTTCAGGGGCTTAGTATCCACTTGAATTATGACCTACCATAGGGATATGAACCCCACTATTAAACATGAATGGAGGAGTCTGGTAGGCTGCAGTCCATGGGGTCGCTAGGAGTCGGATATGACTGAGCGACTTCCCTTTCACTTTTCACCTTCATGCATTGGAGAAGGAAATGGCAACCCACTCCAGTGTTCTTGCCTGGAGAATTCCAGGGACGGGAGAGCCTGGTGGGCTGCCATCTATGGGGTCGCACAGAGTTGGACACGACTGAAGCGACTTAGCAGCAGCATTAAACACCCAGACCCGTGAGCCTCAGAGAAAAAACTAGCTCCCCAGCCCTGTGTAGAGAGAATTGCTACTGTGTCCAGGAAAAGCCAACAGAGCCTGGGCCCCAGGAATCCGAAAGTTACTACAGATATCAGATAAACGAGGTTCCGCCCTGCAGAGACCGGACTTGACAGGCCCATAAAGGCGGCCTAATACCCGGAGCCCATGTGCTTTTGATATCATGTCTCATTTTCTGCATGAATGAGAGACTCAGCCAGGGGAAGAAATCTTAAGTTTTCATTTACAACTCAGGAAGCCTGGCTCGCCTGCCGTGGGCAACCAAGAGGGCTGCCGCAGAGCTGGTGGCCACCTGGCCTGGCACACACAGAAAGAGCAGGGGTCCTCAGTGGCTGCTCGGTAATTTAATGGGAAATGGAAATTCCCATGCCCTCCTGAGGCTGAGTCCTGACAAACAAGGTTTCAGGGCTGAGTAAATCTGCAGTGAGCCCTGATTTCCTGGTGCTTTGAGGGAGAAAAGAAACCCAGGGCCCATAGGTAAGGTCAACTCTGGGGCAGTCTGTCGAGCTTGTGATTAGTGGCCCTGATCTGGGCGTTCAGGCCCTCTGCTCTCGCTCCCTCCAGGAAAGGGAAGTAGAAAGGAACAGACTCTTACTTGGCACCTACCGTTAAGCTGCAGGCCAGTGTCTCCACCCCTAGTCTTTCTTTAACTATTATTCCCACTTGACAGATGGGAATACTAAGTCACACAGATAGTAAGTGTCAGAGCCAAGCTTCTGATGCTCCTCAGAAAGCCAGCAACCTCTGGGCTCTCCTTCCTGAGAGCCTGCCCTCAAGTAAAGACCTGCCACCCGTCATTTACACATCAGCGCAGAAGGCACCAAGGGCTTGGCTTCCCAGGTAGCTCAGTGGTGAAGAATCTGCTTGCCAGTGCAGGAGACGCAGGAAACATGGGTTCGATCCCTGGGTCGGGAAGATGCCCTGGAGAAGGAAAGGGCAACCCACTCCAGTATTCTTGCCTGGGAAATTCCACGGTCAGAGGAAACTAGCGGGCTACAGTGCATGGAGTCGCAGAGTCAGATACGACGTATGCACACAAAAGTCACCAAAGGCAGAGGCAGCTGAAACCTGGTAGGAAGAAGGATGCTGCATTGAAAGTGTGTGTGCAAAACAAGCATGCTGAGTTGACTTATGTCCAGGAGCTCCCACTGGAGGACCCCTCTCTGAACTCGAGCATTCCAAGGCCCTGTGCATGGTTTTGCCTTTGCAATTCTGTATTCTTCCCCCCAAATTTTAGCAGCTTTAAACCTGAGACTTTCCTTGCTGCATGCATGCAGATTGTGTTTTCCTGAGGAGGTGGCTTTGGAGGTGATGCTGATGGAGGTGATGGATATGTGAATATATATATATATGTGGCTGAGTCCATCTGAAAGTATCGCGACCGGTTGCCATACCTCAACACAAAATAAAAAGTTTAAAAAAAGAACTGTGTGCTTCCCCCTAGGTGTTGGCCTTTGTGGAAGCTGGAAGCCCAGCCAGGTATCCTCCTTGTTCCTTTTGGTTTTGGTGGGGAAGGGCACTATCCATGGGCAAGAGCAGACAAGTTTCCTGAGACCCTCTGCATAAGGACACCCAAGGGGATCGGAGGGCCAGACCTTGCCCATCTTTCCATGAGCGAGCGGTCCCTATCCCAAGGTTGCCATCCCATCGCAAATGCCCACACACTGGCTTTGAACAACAGGCCAGAAGTTCAAAAGGCCAAAGCTCTGGAGGCCAGAAGTTCAAAACCAAGGTGTCACGGGGTCGCTTCCTGCCAGAGGCTCTGAGTGAGAAACTGTTGCAAGCTGTTCTCCGGGTGGTTGCTGGCAAGGTTTGGCTTCCCTTGACATGTAGATGAATCACCACAATCTCCACCTCCACCTCCACAGGGCACTTTTCCCTGGCTCTTTTGTGTCTCCGTCCAGTTTCCATCTCCTTGTAAGGCTATCTTAATCCAGCATGACCTCATCTTAACTTGATCACATCTGCAAAGACTCTGTTTCTGAACGGGTACTGCAGGGTAGGACTTTAACAGTTCTTTGGGCGGGAACACAATTCTACCCACTGTAGGAGCTGGGGTCACCTTTGCCAGAGTGGCCTTGTGGACTCCTTGCCCTGTCAGTGGAGCCTCAGTGGCTTCTCAGTCCACGTGCTACGGCCCTGCCCAGGGGCCTGCGTGAGCAGGGCTGATCCCAGTGGTTCATCCTGCCCAGAATAGGAGAAGTGGCTAGTCCAGCAGCCTGTCTCTGGGCTTCCCTGGCACACCCCAGAAAGCTTGAGGCTCTCATGGGTAACAGAGGAAGAGTGAGGCTTTCCCCTTCTCCAGTCACCCCACAAATCAAAGTAGATGTCCCCTGGAAGCCCCCCGATTTATCCACCTGCCATAGACTGAATGTTTGTGTCCCCCTCCCACACAAAAAATCATACATTGAAACGTCATCCCTAATGTAATGGTATTTGGAGTTGGGGCTTTGGGGAAGTGATTAGGGCAGATATGAATGGGATGTGTCCTTATAAGAGATCCCAGAGACCTCTCTTATTCCTTCAGCCACATGAGGACAGAGGGAAAAGATGGCCACCCATGAATTAGGAAGCAAGCTCTGATCAGACACTGAGTCTGCTAGTGCCCTGATTGTGGACTTAGCAAATCTCCAGCCTCCAGAACTCCATGAAATAAATTGTGGTGCCAAAGCAGCCTCAGATAATACAGAAAGCAATGGCTGCAGCTGAGTACCAATAAAACTTTATTTATAAAAACTGATGGACAGCTGGGTTGGCCCAAGGGCCATAGTTTACTGACCTGGCCTAGCTCATCAGTTATCAAGCCAGTCCCTTTCATTGTTAGAGCTTAGGATGGTCCCAAATTAGAGCTGTTCTAAATAAGTCTGCAGAGATCTTGGTGCTGACATCCCAGTCTACATTTCTGACTATTTTCTTAGGACAGTGTCTCAGAAGAACTACAGTTTGAAGGCTCTTGAGTTATACTGACAAATTCAGTAAGCATCACATTTTTCCTTTGAGCCCAGGCCTTACACTTTGACCCGTACCTTGGCTCGTCCCACGACTGCTTTCCAGATGTCTCAAGCAGAATTTCTGTCTCTTCTTTCAGACTTCCAATTCCTCAAGTGTAACGATGTGACATCTTAGTCTATTACGTGCCTTGCCCTCAGCTTTTCCATCTTCCTCCTCTCCCCCACAAAGCTTGTGCACAAGTGAGTGCATGCACACGCACACACACACACACACACACACACATGCTTGCCCAGTATCTATTGTGACTACACACATAAGATACACAGGGGAAACTGGGTAATAGCTGAACGGATGGACTCTACGTGTTTAAAACCCTACGGAGGCACAAGCCAGATACACGTGATTAGTCACCGATACTTGAATGTAGTGGACCTTTATGAGTTAGATGATAAATAAACCTCACTCTTTCCCAGAAAACCCTGGGCAAGATGTCAAAGAAAATAATGATCATTTGTCCTAAAGTCCTGTGTTCCTCTTTGCTGCCCCAGGCATTGGTGCCACCCCTGCACTGCCCCTTTCCCAGACAGGCCCTTGGAAAGACAGGGATCGCACAACCTGGGTTTCCCCCTCCCCCTCATTTTCACCAACCTCCACTGCTCCGGGTCCACACCACAGGGGACCCTCTCACCAGCTCTGCCATTAATCCAGTTCATGAAAAAGTTTAAATGTTCTTTTATATTTCTTTTCACCTTGAATTTTTCATGAAACCAAATGGCGGTTTCCAAAGGTGAAAAACTGTTATTTTCCAAGGCAAATTCCTGTGAAGTGAAAATTGCTAGCTTCACACAGCTCTACCACTGATGACTATTATTACTGCGGGTGCTAGATTAACACAATTTGATCAGGAAAAAGTAAAACCTGGGTTATATTCCTAGCAGGCCTTAAATATTCCCATGGCCAGACTTTCACAGACCAAGAGTGAGCGGGAGGTCTTCCCAAGGCTCTGGTCACCAGGCCCACCATCATCTCTCCTGTGGATGCCCGCTGAAGCCAGTGCCCTACCCAGCACAGTCAAACTCAAGAACATGCCTCTTATCCTCCTGAAGACAGGGATGGACTCTGTAAAGAGCACTAACTCAGACCCTCTGAGAGGAGACATATAGTGTTTGCTAGTCTTCGGGGAAGGCAATGGCACCCCACCCCAGTACTTTTGCCTGGAAAATTCCATGGACGGAGGAGCCTGGTAGGCTCCAGTCCATGGGGTTGCTAAGAGTCGGACACGACTGAGCAGCTTCACTTTCACTTTTCGCTTTCATGCATTGGAGAAGGAAATGGCACCCCACTCCAGTGTTCTTGCCTGGAGAATCCCAGGGCAGGGGGAGGGGAGCCTGGTGGGCTGCCGTCTATGGAGTCACACAGAGTCGGACACGACTGAGCGACTTCACTTTTACTTTTCACTTTCATGCATTAGAAGGAAATGGACCTCCTAATGACGGCTGTTCTTCCCTGTAGGAGAATCCCATGGGGACGCGACTGGGGGAGCCCTGGAGGGCGATCAGTTTCTGGATGGAGATGACTGTAGTATGGGGTTGCTATGGGGTCGAGCACCTTCACATGAGAGTCAGAGACACGACTGAAGCCACCACAGAACACTTAGCAGCAGCAGGCAGTCTTAGATAGAAGGAAAATAGAAGAAGGAAGAAAGAACTCTTAGGCTGGGGGCGTGTTATGAGACATATATATGAGCATAAATGATGACCTATATGGGAAATATCTCCCCATGTATTAGTTCATAGAGCTGCCATGACAAGTAGCACAGACCGGGTGATGTTAACAACACAAATTTATTTTCTCACAGTCAAGGACCAAGTCCAGGAAAGGCAAGGATCAAGGCATCAGCAGAGTTGGTTTCTTCTGAGGACGCTCTCCTTGGCTTCTAGATGGCCATCTTCTTCCAAAGTCTTCACATGGCCTTCCGTGTGTGTGTGTGTGTGTGTCTCCTAATCTCCTCTTCATACAATTCATGTTCAGCCACTTCAGTGGTATCCCACTCTTTGTGACCCTATGGACTATAGCCCACCAGGTTCCTCTGTCCATGGGATTCTCCTGGCAAGAAAACTGGAGTGGGTTGCCATGCTCTCCTCCAGGGGATCTTCCTGACCCAGGGATCAAACCCAGACCTCCTGCACTAAAGGCCGGTTCTTTACCATCTGAGCCAGCAGGCTGGTGCCAAAAGGTGAGAGTCCCGCTGGAGTCAGAAGCAGGAGTGAACTCACATATCTCAAAGCATCATTCTTGGGGTTTGGACATGTGGAAAAGTATAAGTCACTCAGTTGTGTCCGACGCTTTGCAACCCCATGTACTACACAGTCCATGAAATTCTCCAGGCCAGAATACTGAAGTAGGTAGCCTTTCCCTTCTCCAGGGCATCTTCCCAATCCAGGGATCTAACCCAGGTCTCCCACATTGCAGGTGGATTCTTTACCAGCTAAGCCACAAGGGAAGCCCAAGAATACTGGAGTGGATAGCCTATCCCTTCTCCAGTGGATCTTCTCGACCTAGGAATTGACCTGGGGTCTCCTGTGTTGCAGGCGGATTCTTTACTAATTGAGCTATCATGTGGATCTCAGCTTAAATATCGGGAAATCTGAGTCACTACTACCCTGATGTCAGAGGTTATCTGGGCATTGTCACTTCGAAAAGGAAGAAAAAAGTGCCCCCTTCAGGTGCTTTTGGGTGTCTCATCTAGGGGTCATGCACAGCGCTGAGAAGTGATAGATGTCTTCAGTGACAAGCCGTGGCTAACTGTTTTTGCATGCTTTCCTGGGTGTCTGGCTGTCAGCAGCCAAGATGGAGATGAAGAAAAAGCACAAGCCTCCACTTAAAAAAAAGAAATTAATCTCTGAAAGCCCAACACCCTGAGCTTACCACAGAATGAGAATTTTTTCACTTCTAAGTTCTAAAGAAATGCTCTCAGTTGGAATATCCCAAGAAGTTCTTGGCTATGAAAAGCTGAATCATTTTACGTAGATATGAAGTCATTTTACCTAGAGTTAGGGTGAAGGTGGCTTTTGAGTGGGAGGAAAGGGCACAATCCCAGGCTGTACATTTGGTGGGGGGTGGTCCCTGTACTCTCTCCTGTCTGCAGCCCCCTGGAATCCCTGGGCTGGAGATAGGAATCAGCACTGGGTTGGGTCTGTGCTTTGCAGGGCTTCAGGGTAAATTGTGTGAGAAAAAAATGGGAGTCTCACTCCACACCTAACTAACAATAAGAAGCTGATTTCCCAAGCTTCTCTTTGGAATGTTCTGGTAGGGACCACACCAGGCTGTTGGGCCCACTCGATTCTCATCCATTCTAATAAAACTTGAACCAACTCTTTATAAAGTCATTGAAAGAAATCCTGGAAGAACAGCTGACCCTCCACAATGGAAAAAGAATGACCCACTCCCAGGCTACTCCTTGGCAAGGTCTGGACCCTTGGCCTGGGCCCGTCCGCTCCTGCCATGGCCTGGCTTCCCCAGGGCTTCCTCTGGTACCCAGCTTGGGCAAAAGCATTTCCCACCCTCTGCCCAGCACCAGCAGCATCAGACTCACCTGGTAGATGATTAAAAATGCAGAATCACTGAACTGCCCCAGACCTACTGGATCAAGATCTGCCTTTTTGCCAGATACCTGTAACAATTTGAGAAGTGTTGGTCTTCTAGCAAGGAACTTAAGCAGCTAGTTCTGAGGCTTTGTGAGAGAGTGCCCCATGCTGTGTGGACAGAGAAAACTAGCAGTGGTTTATAAGCTCTAAAGTGAGAGCCACGGGGCAGACCCTGGTAAAGTGTTCATGATGAGTAGTGACAGAATGTACTCCTGAAGACAAAGAAGAACCCTCCCAACCCTGCTGGAGAATGGAGCCAGCTGGTCAAAGCTCCAGGGTCCTGAGCATCTCCTCTGTGCAGGCCTGTGCTAAAATAAATGTTCTGTAGGCTTTGCATGCATTTAATTCTTGCATCAGCCACATGAGGTTGACATTCATACTCTAAGTGAAAGAAATGGAGGCTTTAATTTAATTGTCCTCTGGAAAATCATTGAGGTGGCTCAGTGGTAAAGAATGTGCCTACCAATGCAGCAGATACAATAGACTCCAGTTCTATCCCTGGATGGAAAGATCCCCTGGAGAAGGAAACAGCAACCACTCCAATATTCTTGCCCGGAGAATCCCAGGGACAGAGAAGCCTAGTGGGCTACAGTCCACGGGGTCACCAAGAGTCAGACATGACTTAGTGACAGAGCATGCATGCATGTAATGTTGAAGATCCCTACTCCCTGCCTGCATGCATGCTAAGTTGTTTCAGTCATGTCCAACTTTTTGCAACCCCATGGACTGTGTAGCCTGGTAGACTCCTTTGTCTACGGAATTTTCCAGAAAAGAACACTGGACTGGGTTGCCATGCCCTCCTCCAGGGGATCTTCCCAACCCAGAGATCGAGCCCATGTCTCTTACATCTCCTGCATTGGTGGGCAGGTTCATTTACCACTAGCACCACCTGGAAAGCCCTTCCCTAGTCTCTGCTGCTGCTGCTGCTAGGTCGCTTCAGTCATGTCCAACTCTATGCGACCCCATAGACGGCAGCCCACCAGGCTCCCCTGTCCCTGGGATTCTCCAGGCAAGAACACTGGAGTGGGGTGCCATTTCCTTCTCCAATGCATGAAAGTGAAAAGTGAAAGTGAGGTTGCTTAGTCGTGTCCAACTCTTCACGACCCCGTGGACTGCAGCCTACCAGGCTCCTCCGTCCGTCCGAGGGATTTTCCAGGCAAGAGTACTGGAGTAGGGTGCCATTGCCTTCTGCTCCCCGGTCTCTAAGCTCCAGCAATTCCACTTCTCTGTCTATGTCCTATAGAAACTCATCCACATGTGAAGTAGAAGGCATGAACTAAAATGCGCACAGAAGTGCATTTATAATTGTAAAAAAAATCAATACAGCCCAAATGCTCATCAGAAGGAGATTAGATAAATACATTTTAATGTATTCCTACAACAGGATATTCTCCAGCAGGAAAAAAAAATGGATGAAACACAGCCTTGCTTAATAGCAAGAATGAATCTCAGAAATAAATGTTTAAGTGAGAAAAAAGCAAGTCACACAAGACCTCAAGAGAGTACAACTTTTTTAAAGCTAAAAAAAAAAAAAAAAAAAAAAAACCCCAAACAAGCAAAAATAAGAAATGTATTATTTAGGGGTCTTTCCCAGGCAGTCAGTCTTGCCTGGAAAATCCCATGGATGGATGAGCCTGGTGGGCTGTAGTCCACGGGGTCACGAAGAGTCGGACATGACTGAGCGACTTCACTTTCTCTTTTCACTTTCATGCATTGGAGAAGGAAATGGCAACCCACTCCAGTGTTCTTGCCTGGAGAATCCCAGGGACAGGGGAGCCTGGTGGGCTGCGGTCTATGGGGTCGCACAGAGTTGGACATGACTGAAGCGACTTAGCAGTAGCAGTCAGATCAGATCAGATCAGTCGCTCAGTCGTGTCCGACTCTTTGCGACCCCATGAACCGCAGCACGCCAGGCCTCCCTGTCCATCACCAGCTCCCGGAGGTCACTCAGACTCGCATCTATCGAGTCAGTGATACCATCCAGCCATCTCATCCTCTGTCGTCCCCTTCTCCTCCTGCCCTCAATCCCTCCAAGCATCAGAGTCTTCTCCAATGAGTCAACTCTTCGCATGAGGTGGCCAAAATACTGGAGTTTCAGCTTTAGCATCATTCCTTCTAAAGAAATTCCAGGATTGATCTCCTTCAGAATGGACTGGTTGGATCTCCTTGCAGTCCAAGGGACTCTCAAGAGTCTTCTCCAACACCACAGTTCAAAAGCATCAATTCTTCGGCGTTCAGCCTTCCTCACAGTCCAGCTCTCACATCCATACATGACCACAGGAAAGACCATAGCCTTGACTAGGCGAACCTTTGTTGGTAAAGTAATGCAAAGATATTGGGAAAAAGTACCTCTTAGGTTGGGAAGTGAGTTCACAGGGATTTATCACTTATTCATATGTTGTCTGTCTTCTATTATATGTGCATATATATAATTTCCAATAAAAATCAAATGGTGAAAGCTGACATCAGAAAGACAATGGTTTGACTAGGATTACACGGCTAGTAATTGATAGCACTGGGGTTTGAGCACAGGCAACTGACTGCAGGGTCCACGTAGCCATGAGCTGAGCTGAGCTGTCTCCTGTGTGTTTGGCTGCCCCCAAGAGCAGCTACAAATACAATATTATCCACAGGTATGACTACAGGCGGGAGAAGGAAATGGCAACCCACTCCAGTACTCCTGCCTGGAAAATTCCATGGATGGTGGAGCCTGGTAGGCTACAGTCCATAGGGTTGCAAAGAGTTGGACACTACTGAGCCACTTCACTTTCTTTCTTTCTATAGTTCCTTTCGGAGAAGGAAATGGCAACCCACTCCAGTACTCCTGCCTGGAAAATTCCATGGATGGCGGAGCCTGGTAGGCTACAGTCCATGGGGTTGCAAAGAGTTGGACACGACTGAGAGACTTCACTTTCTTTCTTTCTATATTGTTCCTTTTGGAGAAGGAAATGGCAACCCACTCCAATGTTCTTGCCTGGAGAATCCCATGGACAGATGGGCCTGGTGGGCTACAGTCTATGGGGTTGCATAACCAAGCAACGAACACACACACACATGACTACAGGGCCTGGGGATGGGGTGGGGGGTGGGGGGTGGAGGAGTTGATCTGAATGACCCAGGTTACTCCACAAAGGGACAGGTGCAAACAGGTGCATGTCAGACACGACTCAAGGTGAGGTCAGTGCTGGATCATCCTCTTCCCCAAGCTGGTCCCAGGGGACTACAGTCTGCCTCTGAATCCACCTGCCTTGTTCCACTGGATGCATGGTGACCCCAGCTCACAACAGGCTCACAAATCTGCCTGTGTTTGCTCCAAGTTCCAGTGCTACGTGGCTATCACAGATGTATAAAATAAGGAAAAGAAACAGAAGGTAGAAGAGAAAAGTAGGTATATCCTGTTCATTTTCACTTTATCTAATAGGGAGTTTCAGGGGCCCTTGTTTTTGGAAAACACATTGTAATTATTGAAAAAACTTCTACTCTCTCTTGCCTTCCTGTTGGTCCATGTTGTGAAAAGCACTCCATCCCTATTGACAGATGAGGAGGGAAGCACCCCGAGAGGGTAAACAAATTGCCCAAAGTCAAGGCCATGTGACCTTGAACAAGTCACTTTCCCTTTCTGTGCTTCAATGTCCTCATCTGCAAAACAGAAGGGTTGACCCCGGTGATTCACAATTGACAATCAGCAGTTCTCAGGGGAGAAAAGCAGGAGAAAATCCCCATCTCCCAGTCTGACTGATTCTTCAATACCTCTGCTTTAGGAAGACCCCATGGGTTCAAAATAACCAGAAGGAAAAGGGAAGGACAACAGCATGTCAGGAAAATACACACACACACACTAAGTCAACTCCTGCTGCTCTATTTATCATTTAGGTGTTCTGGAGAGCCTAAGAGAATAATTCAGATTTCCTGTTCGTTGCCTGGCTTTGATAGCAAACAGCCCGTCACCAAACGAACACAAAGGGGGAGTGAAACGGCATGGTCCCAGCAGCGGCGTGGCCAGCAGTGTGCAGAGACAGTGGGCACTGGTTTACTTTCCCCACCTCCTCCCAAACTGCACTCGAAGCAAAGTCAGATGACGCCTTCCCAGAAAGTGGAAGAGGAAAATATCAATCTGTTTCGGGGAAAGTTACGAATTGCGTGTGCCTGGAATACTTGATATATGACTGTAGCCTGGTGAGCAACAAGTGATTCTGGCTGTTGCATTTGATCTCGGGATGGTAATATGCTCTCCTGACATCATCCAAATGGGGAACGACTGAGGATGTTTTATATAAGATGCTTGCAGACTTCAAAGGCCACTCTTAACCCCGAACCACCCCTCTTCCCTCCCTTTCTTCCTCCTTTCCCTCCAGACCCTCTTCTCCCTTCGCCCAGCAAATTGTTTCGGGGCCAAAAGTGATTGTAGGACGATCAAGAATCAAGGAACTTGTGGCAGGTGGTACCACCTGTGTCTGGGCAGCAGCCTCTCGGGCCGCATCTGCTCTGCAGTTGTGGAGGGAGGGAGGGGGTTGCTGCATCTGAGAAGGATTCCCAGCCAGAGAGCCAGAAGCCTGGGCTGCCAGGGAGGGCAGCTGGTGGGGGGAGGGGGGACAGGGAGGGCGGAGGGCTCACTCACATCCTTCTACCCTCCAGCTCTGAGAGTCAGAGGACTCTTTGGGGAACTGAGTGTCTGCATGCAGCCCCCACATTTATCACAGACAAGGAAACTGAGGTCTGAAAAGACGAACTCACAGTCAGACACTGAGGAGTGGGGGCAGAAACAGACCCCAGGTGCCATGACCTCCAGCCCTGAATTCTTCCCCTGCACCAACCATTGCCCCCGGGCTTGGCTGGTTGGAGAAAGTCATTCCATCCATCTTCTCCGTCCTTTGGATGAATGGGAGCTAACATTTAACCAGGGCTCCCTGGGCCAGGCACTGTCCTCCCACCTACATGAATTAACTCATCTTGTCATCCTATTGATCCGGTGGTCCTCAGTGGGGGTGACTTTGCCCCCTGGGGAGTGTCTTTATTATCATGATTGGGTTGAGGGGCGCTACTGCATGCCTTGGGTAGAGGCCAGAGATGATGCTCAATATCCAGCAATAGACAAGCTGCTGCTGCTGCCGCTAAGTCACTTCAGTCGTGTCCGACTCTGTGCGACCCCATAGATGGCAGCCCACTAGGCTCCTCCGTCCCTGGGATTCTCCAGGCAAGAACACTGGAGTGGGTTGCCATTTCCTTCTCCAACGCATGAAAGTGAAAAGTGAAAGTGAAGTCACTCAGTCGTGTCCGACTCTAGCGACCCCATGGACTGCAGCTTACCAGGCTCCCCCGTCCATGGGATTTTCCAGGCAAGAGTACTGGAGTGGGGTGCCGTTGCCTTCTCCAAGAGAGCCCCGCAAAACAAAGAATCATCCAGCATCCAACATCAACCGTGCTATGACTGGGAAATGGCATTAACCCTACATAGTATTTTATCATCAGCATCGTTATAGTAGTCATCTTGTTGTAATGGTGGTACTGCTGGTGGTAATTTTCATGTTATAGATGTGGAAGCCGAAAACAGTGACATAGCCCCTGAGTGGCAGAGCCAGGATGTAAACCTAGGCTGTCAAACTTCTAAAGGAAACGGGACCCAAGTTTCCTCTCTTTAGGAGGCCAAATTCATCTAAAAAAAATCTCCGAAATACAGCTCAACCCAAAGAACCCTTAGCCCTCACCCAGATGCACTCCCCTTCCCAGAATGATGCACAGTTCTGGCACATCCTTTCAGCCTTTTCCTCTCTGTGTATGTGAATGCATAGAGCTCCGGTCCTGCTGTGTGGTCGGTGAGCACTTTAGTGAAATGTCTCTGTATCTTTTGTAACTTTCTTTTTCTCCCTTACTCATTGTCTTTGAAATCATTCTACAGCAGGACATGCAGGCAGACATTATTTTTAAGCAACTATTTAATATTCCATAATTTGGATATCATCACTCCCCTACTGATGGATATGTGGGTTGTTTCCAGTTTGGGACTCTTTGAACCACATGATATGGTAGTTGGAAGTAGAGGCTTTGGGCTCACAGAAACCTGGAACTGAATTTTGGACTAGCTCTGTGACCATGGAGGAGTTCCTTGGCCTCTCTGAGCCTTGCACTCTTTGCCAAATGAGAACCTCACAGAATTAAAGTTTTCAATGACATTGAGTGAAAGGGATGAATTAAGTGTCTGGTACATAGGGAGTGCTAAAAAGTGGCAGAATTTGCTATTATTTTTTTACCACACCTCAATTATTATTTGCATTATTACTATGATTCATATTATCATTATTAATCCAGTTAGATAACAGTCTGCTGAAGCCAATTCACCCAGAAATGCCATCAAAATCCTTCAGCGAAAGCGGGCCATATGATGGAGTTTCCCATGTCCAAAGACTTGAAACACTTTCCCAGCATGAACTGACTCAGCCACAGGGCACCCATCAGGAAACTGGGGGCGAGAGGGGCTCATGTTGCTAAGCAGATTTAGTGTGGACCACTTCCCACCTTGGGATTCCCTTGTGGCTCTGCTGGTAAAGAATCCACCTGCAGTGCAGGAGACCAAAGTTCAATCTCTGGGTTGGGAAGATCCCCTGGAGAAAGGAAAGGCCACCCACTCCAGTATTCTTGCCTAGAGAATTCCACAGACTGTATAGTCCATGGGGTCGCAAAGAGTCAGACACAACTGAGTAACTTTCACTTCATACTTCACACCTCCCACCTTAACCAATGCAGAAAGGCCAGCATCCATGGGAGACTCAACTGATGGGTTTTCCAAAAAAATTCAAAGGGAAACAGGACAGGGCAGTTCTGTGCCTGGATGACACCTGAACCGGACAAGATACAGGCATGATACTTGACAAGTCCAGCCCATGACTCAGAGGGCCATGGTGACTAGGGGTCCTGACGGCCAAAATTCCTAATCACATCTGCGATTCAGGGAGAGGCCAGATGGGAATGAGATGGTTCAGAGGCTGAAGCTGGCCTTGGGGCTGAATTTTGTAAACAGGACTCTGTTCAGCTCTTTCTTGGTTGTTCCCTGAGAAAGTCTCCCACACTCCTTAGGGATGGAGGGTGGAGGGATGCCTCTTTTAGGGGCCTGAGGCAAGCGTTCTAGAGCAGAAGCTTGCCAAGTTGTTTGCAAACTGAGGCAGCTGTGCCAGGAAAAGAGTGCCAATCTCTACTGTTATTACCGCCCAAATCCTTGGAGGGGGTGGGGAGAGAGGGAGCAGAGGGCAATCATAACATATTCCTGGTATCCTTCCCTACCTGTCCTCCTTCTGGGTCCAGATGAGGAGGGATCTGCCACTCTGGCTATGAAAGTGGGGTCATACCAGGGTGGACCAATCACAGTAGAACCTTACCTAGAGTCAGTGAATGCTCTGAGGACACCTGACTCAAGATGAGACCATCACAGATCTCCTGGATTTTTTTTTTTCCAGACTGGGAGGGGTAATAGCTCTACTTCCTAAGCTAATAGACCCTGTGAATCTGGCTCTAGAGCTGCTAGTGGCCCAAAAGCACAAGGCCAGTGCAGAAACATCCATGGAGACACAGCAGGGGGAATCTGGTGGCTATTCAAATGCCCAAAAGCACTCCTCTTTATCCTCCCTGGATACCTGAGCCAACTGATTGATTTTTTTGTTTGTTTTGTTTGTGTTACGCTTCTGTTATTAGCAAATAAAAAGAGTTCTGAGTAAATATATCAACCAAGTCCGGTAAGGAAGTACTGTGACTGGCTGTGGCCTCAGGGACACTCAGAGACCAGGAGATCCAGAAGGGTCCTTGGTGACCAGGTAAGCATGCGTTCCTCAAAAACCGCTCTCCTTTTTCAGAGAGAGGAGGCTTGTCCCACCCAAAGCGAAAGCCAGACCCATCAGTCCCGGATCATGAGTCCTGCAGTCCTGCCAGTGTCCCGGAAAGGATCCTCCCGGTGCCAGCACATGAGGAAGACCCTCACCTCATGCTCAGAGCTTAGCTGAGGGCAGGCATAAAAGCCCAAAGAGGAACTGAATCCTAAGGAGGAAAACAGACTCCAGCCAGAAAGAGACAGGAAAGAAACACACTCCTGAAAGACCAAAACGGCTTCATTCATTCATGAAGGCTCACTCAGGATTCTAGGAATATAGGCCAGTCAGCCAAGGGGAGCTTAGTGGCATTTATCTGGGGACTGGAGGTACCCTGTTACTACCTGGGCTCTCTCCAGGATGGCACCTGAGCCTGGTTTTCTGCCTGGCTCTGCCCCTCCCCAGCTGTGTGTCTGGATGAAGGATACATGTAAGCACACGTGTGTGTACCTGTGTGCTTCCCAAGACCTGAGTGGGATACGGGGATGACACAACTATTGCATGAGTGTCTGTGAGAGGTGGAAAGGGCATGTGATGTCCATAAATAAGACAAGTACATGTGGGTGAGTGGACATGAGTGTCTTACAGAGGGTAGATGAGGGACAAAGAGTGACAAGTACGTGGAAAGGGGGTAAAGGATAGTGAGGGGAGTGTGAACACTGTGTGTGTGTGTGTGTGTGTGTGTGTGTGTGTGTGTGTGTGCATGTGCACACACATGCCTGCACACGACAAAACAGGCCTCACAAATGGAGGGGTACCACTTGACTCGGGGAAGTGGAGTGGGTGGGATATGTTTGCTGGGTGTAAATGGCAGAGCTGGGGGATGGGAGTGAGGGGTCTGCTGGCGGTGAGCAGCCCCCGAGGGGAGACCCTACTAGACCTTCCAGGTGAGGCAGCAGACAGTCCCATATATCAGGCCCCCTCCTCCCAGACCCTGAGCCCCAGGTAACTGGCTTTCCTAGCCAGTGCCAGGGTGGTGTACCCCAGGGCCTCGTGGCCTGGCCAGCTGCCTGTGTTAGTAATCCAGCCCAGAAATGCCAACCTGATTCCTCACCCCAGGGTGCCAACACACCTCATGTTTGGCTTGGAGGCTGGGGAAATGAACTTGTCGGGAAAGACAGTCTAATTTTCTTTTCCAGTCCTAAGGCACCTTCTGAATGCCTCAGAGAGAAGCAATGAGCAAACCTGAGTTGATGATGATCAGTCTGGCGGCGCTCTCTTTTGGTGAGCTTCCCACAAGAACTTCCAAGGGGGCGGCTAAACCCATGGTCTTCAAGAACCAAGAGCTCTGCTTCCATGGACATGACTGCCTACCGTGGCTGTGTTCGGGCCCCTCTGGAGTCCCCCACTCTGCAAAGAAGTGTGGGAATCTCTGGGATCTATAAGCCCATCTCCAGGAACCAGAACCACCAGGAAATCAGAGCGACTCATTTCTGGGGCTGAGAAGCTGGGTCCCCAGGCATCTCGCTGGTACACAAGTTGGAACAGGCCTGGCCTTAGTCACATCTCCACTTCTAATCCTGGTCCATGTCCAACACCCACATGACAAGTGGCTGAAATATTTGGTCCTTGCTGGTTGTCCGTCTTCTCCACCCCACCCATATTCCCTCGACCCAGGCCTTTTCCACCCAAACCCAGGGCCACTCCCCATCCTGCCTGCTCCTGCGGGCCCTGGATTGACAGGGTTAGCGGCCAGCAGGAGGTGGGCTGCTCTCTGCTTTCACAGGAAGGCTCCCCGGGGAGACCCCCACATCCCACTGAGCTCTGTGCGTGACCCACGCCCCAATTCCTTCCTCCCTCCCGGATGATGAAATCATAGCCTCGATCTGGACCTGTTCATGCCACAAGACAAATTGTCAAAATGTTTTGATCTAATTGGGTCTTTTTCAAGTCAGCTGAAAACCATCAGGCGGGGAACCAGATGGAGCTGGTGATTAATGAGGGACATTTGGTTGTTTCTCCACATCCATCATGGAGCCCCATTTGGGCGGGCGTGCTCTCATCCTCCGCCATAAATGGGTATGACCAGGCAGATAACTGAGGCCTTGCTTCCACGCTTCCGTGGGCTTCTCCCCTGAGGCTCCAAAACCCGGGGTCCAGGAATGACTGCTCCTGGACAAGCCCCAGACTCAAAGATAGCCTCTTGTCCACAAGCAGCCCCGGTCCCACTGGGAACCACAGGTGACACTGCCAGGCTCCAGCGCAGGTAGGGGACAGAGAGGAAGAGAGAGCATTTCTGTGATCCCCGGAGACATGCTGGCTGTAATCGACCCCGGGATCTGGGTTTGCAGGCTCTAATGCTCAGCCTACGTGGCCACCGTCCCTTTGTCTGAAAGGCACTCTGCTCTGGTGTGAGAGGTCTGAGCCAGTTTCTATGTATGTTTTCTTCACAGGGAAGCAGGATCAGAGCCAGTGTCCAGAGGCCTGACTGTTGGTGCAGCTGGGGCCTCCCACTTGCTATGTGATTTTTCGGTGAGATCCACTCCTCTCTGAGCTTCTGGTGCTCCATGGATAAAATTCGATGGGGCCTAGCCCTTGAACTGGTAACTGCTCTGTGCCGAGGACCCTCACTTGTACCACAAACCTCCCCACACGTGTGTGCTCAGTCGCTCAGTCTGATTCTTTGAGACACCATGGACTGTAGCCCACCAGGCTTCTTTGTCCATGAAATCTTCCGGCAAGAATATTGAAATGGGTTGCCATTTCCTACTTCAGGGGATCTTCCTGACCTGGGGGTCGAACCCATGTGTCCTGCATTGGCAGGCAGGATCTTTACCTCTGAGTCACCTGGGAAGCCCTACAAACCTCCCCAGATGAACGCTTTTGGTTAAAATTTCACACTCACGCAGAAGTGGTTCCCAAGACCCAGGATTTGTTTTTCCTGATGATAATCTTCTTTGATCAGTGAGACTCAGTGAAGTGAAATTTACTGTGGGATTCATTTTAGGTGTCTGGGAAGTTTGCTCCCTTCTAAATGGCCATGGGTCCTTCCTCCCCCACACTTTGGGGGTCTGTCACCCGAGGGCCCAGCCCTAGAATGGAGTAAAGCTGGTGTGAGGATGGCAAGGGGCTTGCAGTCAGAAGACCTGACCTCAAGCCCTGCCAAGGGCCACTTCCTGCCTGTGTGGCCTTGGGCTGCTGCTGCTGCTAAGTCGCTTCAGTCGTGTCCGACTCTGTGCGACCCCATAGACGGAAGCTCACCAGGCTCCCCTGTCCCTGGGATTCTCCAGGCAAGAACACTGGAGTGGGTTGCCATTTCCTTCTCCAATGCATGAAAGTGAAAAGTCAAAGTGAAGTCGCTCAGTCGTGTCCGACTCTTAGCAACCCCACGGACTGGAGCCTACCAGGCTCCTCCGTCCATGGGATTTTCCAGGCAAGATTACTGGGGTGGGGTGCCATTGCCTTCCCCGTGGCCTTGGGCAGGTTGTACCTATTCTCAGATACCCTTTTTCAACATCTGTAAAATGGAATCATCACACTGACTTTCTTGGGGTTATTGTGAGACCTAAACAATACAATGCTTGTGTATCATTTTTTTTTTTTTTTAGATTCCACATACAAGTGATATCATATAATATTTATCTTTCAGACTGACTTCACTTAGTGTGATAATCTGTAGATCCATCCATGTGGCTGCAAATGGCCTATAGAAAACAGACTTATGCTTACCAAAGGGGAAAATGGGGGAGGGATAAGACAGGAACTGGGGATTAACAGATACACACTGCTATATATAAATTAGATAAACAAGGACCTACTGTACAGCTCAGGGAATTCTATTCAATATCTTGCAATAAAGTATAATGGAAAAGAATCTGAAAAAGAATATATACATATATATACACACATATATATAACTGAATCACTTTGCTATACATCTGAAACATTGTAAATCAACTATGCTGCTGCTAAGTTGCTTCAGTCGTGTCCATCTGAACGTGATCGTCTCTGATCCCTGTGAAAGCCCTTTGCCTTGGAAAGTAGATTTCCTGGTGTGAACTGCCATTACTATTCTGTGGCCACATCCATGCAGAGTAGAATGGTGACCCCTGGACCCCCAAACTGATTTCCCCTTCTGATCTCTGAAATTCCCTTAGTACAGGTTTTCCCAGATTCGATACTGTTGATGTTCAGGGTAGGCCAAGCCCTCTTTGCTGCTGCTGCTGCTAAGTCGCTTCAGTCGTGTCCAACTCTGTGCAACCCCATAGACGGCAGCCCACCAGGCTCCCCCGTCCCTGGGATTCTCCAGGCAAGAACACTGGAGTGGGGTGCCATTTCCTTCTCCAATGCATAAAAGTGAGAAGTGAAAGTGAAGTCGCTCAGCCGTGTCCAACTCTAGCGACCCCATGGACTGCAGCCTACCAGGTTCCTCTGTCCATGGGATTTTCCAGGCAAGAGTACTGGAGTGGGGTGCCATTGCCTTCTCCCCAAGCCCTCTTTAGGGAGGCTGTTTTGAGCCCTGTAGGATTATTAGCAATATCTCTTGCCTCTACCGCTAAATGCTAGAAGCAGCCCCACTCCACCCAGTCTTACAACTAAAAATATTACAGACGTTGCCCAGTGTTCCCTACTGGGGGGAATACCAGCCCTGGTCAAGAATCATTGCTTCAGTAGGACCCATAGTATTTCTGCCCTTCGACACGACAGGTGGTCTGGAGAGAAGGGACATGGTGTTTCCAATTCATACCGAGGGTTCAACTGGCTCCTCGTCTAATGAGCTGTGTGAGTTTAGACAAGCCTCTAGCCTCTCTGGGCCTTGGTATCTCATGGGAACGAGCTGCCCTGTAGGGTTTCTCGACTTGGGGCTGAGTCCTTTCCCAAGGAGCAGTTGTGTCGGGTCGGGGAAGGGCTGGGGACCAGGTAGGCAGGAGGCATGGGAAGAAAGGATGGAAAGACGAGAGCATCTGCATCATGAAGCTCCCATCTCCCTGGAGGCTGGCCTGGTAGAGAACTGAAATTCTTGCTTCTCACAGTTCCTTCAGAAGAGAGTATGAAGTCCATAATACAATAGAATAACTGTCAATGGTCATTGAGCCCTTTTAGGAGGCACTTTGCCATGCTTTTTACATGCCTCATTTCATTTAGTCATCACAACCACCCAAATGGCCCTCTGAAGTAAGTTCAATTATTGCCCATTTCACAGATGAGGATGCTGAGGCTCAAAGTGGGTGAGTGAACAAAAGGTGTATATGGTGGGAAAAAAAGGGAACGAAGAGAGCCCAGAGGAAAACGGAAGACTTGTCCTAAAGCAAAGTCCTGCACCGCTTTGATTAAGCTCCTATCCAACTAGAGAAAGATTCTCTCTTGATTCATGCATCCGATAATAAGAGAGGTACCAATTACATGCCTTCTACTACCATTGATTAGTTCTGTGTTGCTGGAAACTAGGTATGTTGGAAAGTCGAACCAACATCACAAAATTTCCATGTGGCTTTGGCACAAGCTTTTGGGTTCTCCATGCTGCTGTCCCAGGAAACCCCAAATCTTCACAAGCCCTCTGGGGCCTGCAATTTCCCGTCCTTGCCCCAGCACAGAGGCAAGAGACTGCCAGCCCCGTATTTCAAACTCTTCCTGTGTGCCGAGCCATAATACTCTTCCTGTTAGTGACTTAGCTTCTCTTCCTCCCACGAATATACTTGGGGCTATTTTGGAAGGATTTTGCATTGACAGCCTCTGAGTGCTAATGAGTGTGACTCCAGAAGAGAAATTTCCATCAGTAGGTAAGAAAAGAAGACAAATAACCTTGAAATTTAATAAACAGTACTGTGCCTTGTATTTTTCAGGGTTCTCCAGAGAAACAGAACCAATAGGATATAAATAGATAGAGATAGACAGATAGATGATAGATATATATATGTTGTTCAGCAGCCAAGTCATGTTTGACTCTTTGCAACCCCATAGACTGCAGCATGCCAGGCTTCCTTGTCCCTCACACATATATAGAACTGTATAAAAATATATATAGATAGAGATATTTATTTAGAAGAGGAGGTTTCTATTAATAATCAGGAACCATCCATGATTATGGATGCCAAGAAACTCCGTGATCTGCCCTGTGCAAGCTGGGTGTCCAGAAAGTGATGTGAAAGTCTCTTCAGTTGTATCCGACTCTTTGCGACCCCATGGACTATAGCACACTAAGCTCCTCTGTCCACAAAATTCTCCAGGCCAGAATACTGGAGTGGGTAGCCATTCCCTTCTCCAGGGGATCTTCCCAATCCAGGGATTGAACCCAGGTTTCCCACACTACATGTGGATTCTTTACCGTCTGAGCCACCAGGGAGGTCCAGAGAAGCAGTAGTTAAATCCAGTCCAAACCCAAAGACCTGAGAACCAGGTAGGGCAATGGGGTATGTCCCAATTTGAGTCCAAAGCCCAGGAATTAGAAGCATTGGTGTCCAAGGTTAAAAGAAGATATATGTCTCTGCTCAAGCAAGAGGGCACATTCACCTTCCTCTACCTTTTTGTTCCAAGTAGTCACCCAAGGGTTGGGATGATGCTGATAATGAGGGTAATCTTCTTCACTCAGGCAAACAAATCAAATACTAGTCTCTTCTGGAAATACCCTCACAGACACACCCAGTCATAATATTTTACTAATTATCTGGATGTTCCCTGGCCCAATCAAATTGACACACCAAAAACAGACACACCAAATACTGACCATCACAGTCCCTTATCTCCTAGCAATGTCCTACGTGCTAAATTCTACCTGGCACTCAAGTTCAAAGCTGAAGTTGTTTTGTGGTTACATCCTTCATTCAACAAATATGTCTTGAGTACCTGCTACATGCAAGGCAATGGGCTGGGTGATACTGAGAATCCAGTGGGGATAACATGAGCCCTACTCTCCCATGGCGTATACTCTCAGAGGACAGCACACATGATAATATACGGCCAAAGAAGAAGAGACCTGCAGATCCACGGGAAGACTTCCTGGGAGGAAAGACTTCCTGGGATGAATGGGCCTTCAAGGATGATAAGAGATGGTGCCCCACCACCTTGCTTCAAATCTCATCTCGGACGTTCAGCAGCTGTGTGACCAAGGCAAGTTACTTAACTTCTCTGTGCCTGCCTTTCCCCATTTGTAAAGTGAAAGTGAAGTCGCTCAGTCGTGTCCAACTCTTTGCGACACCATGGACTTTAGCCTACCAGGCTCCTCAGTCCATGGGATTTTCCAGGCAGGAATACTGGAGTGGGTTGCAATTTCTTTCTCCAAGAGATCTTTCCCACCCAGGGATCGAACCTGGGTCTCCTGCATTGTAGACAGACGCTTTACTGCCTGAGCCACCAGGGAAGTTACATTTGTAAAGTGGGCAAAAAAAAAAAAAACAAACACAAACCACCAACCCCATTGGGTATTATGATGATTCACTGAGTTAACACATGTATAGTACAGATCTTGCCACATAGTAAATGCTCAATAAAGTGAGATAGGAAATGATTATTATCTGTTAAATGGAGCAATAAAGGGTCTTATTTTGCTGCCAGGATAAAGATGAGATCATTCAAGTAAAGCATTTCGGACAATGCCTAGCGCATGCTAAGCACTAGATAATGTTGCTATTTTTTTTCTTAACGGTGTTGTCCTGCTGGCGGCAGAGGTACAAAACGGAGGAGTGCAAGGCAAGCAGGGCGAAGCATTAATTAGCTCCCCCTCCTCTCCTTCCGGGTCCCAGGCCCTCTGTTTAGCCCCACGCCCTAGGCTGCCAAGTGTCATCTTTCCTGTTCCCCAGCCCTGAATCGCCCCCGGAAGCTGGTGCAAAGGGAAGGCTGGTTTCGGCCGCTCTCCTCTGTTCTCAATCAAATGTGCCGCTTTTCTGCCTGGCTTCACACATTGTAAAAAGCAGCCGTGTGCGGATTGCTCAGTGTCCACACGTCGGGCTCCTGACCCGCTGATGGCTCCGGAGCCCATTATTGTAATGGATTTGCTGTTGAGAAGAAGAAGGGGTCGTCCGCCTAATAAACCCCTGCCCCTGGTGGATCACGTCCAGCAGCCTATCTTCCATGCAGGTTTTCACTCTCACGGATTTGTTTAGTGATTTCTGAAAGACAGACAAGCTCTAATAAGTGCCCTGAGATACAGGCAAGACACCACCGAACAGGAACAAGAAACACAAGACTTTTTGGAGCAATGATTCAAGTTCTTTTTCTTTCCTTTTTTTTTTTTTTTTTCCTGTCCACCTTCTGAAAGCGTAATACTGTCTTGCTGTTAGGTTTTTTAAAAAAAGAAGTACTGCTAATGAAATGCATAGACAAGTAAAAACATGTCATGCAAATTAGACACCTTTGGGGATTTTGAAAAACTTGTTTGAAGGGCTAATTAAGAAGCTATTAAAAATAATTAATAATAATCTGCTTTTCCCAAATTCTTTTCAGTTCAGAAGTGTAAGTGACGCCATTTTTACTTCGCTTTTTAAAACGCGTAGGCTGAAGTGGCCGATCCTTCGTTTACCTGGAAGTCTTTACTAAACTTTTCGTGATGGGGGGTTGGGGGGAGAAGGTAATCCCATTCGTGTCCTTCCTTCCTTGGGTTTTCTTTTTCTGCATCAGTTGGTTCAAGCAGCAGATCGTTCCACAAATGCAGTCAATGTACCATCGCAGGAGTGGTTCTAAAGTCTCACTGGGGGAAAATTGTTGTGAGTTACAGGAAATTAAAAAATTCTTGCAATACCAACCCACTTCTCAAAGTCAATCTGTGGTATCCCCGCGTCCATTCGACTCTGAAGTCAGGCCAGCATGATTTTTTGAAGAGTAATTTCCAGCCTTATAAAGGGTCACACCGTGTATTGAAGCCACATTTGCTTCCGTGTTTTGTAAATTTCGAACTCATTACTGAACCTTTTGTCTCTCAGACCCCCGTGTCTGCCTCTCACCTCGCCCTCATCAATCTGAGCCTTAAAAATCTAATGAAAAATGCTGAGACACATTTTGTATGTGGAAATGCATTAAAACACAAATTGTTACGAACCTGAGGAGGAACTGGCTCTCCAGGACGGGCGGGAGAGGCATGCCACTGCTCTTCAGAGCCAGTGCACTGCTGGTCATGGCTGCAGGTCCTTGGGAACACAGAGAAAACAACAGGACCTCCCCACTCTTCTCTGAGCCTCAGGGTTCTGTGCCTTTGAGATAAATCCACCATAGCATCTGCTCCACAAGATTTCAAATTGTCTATGCCCTAAGTACCAGATTAGAAGACAGCTCTGATACTGTGTTCCCTCTAGAAGGCACGTGTCAGAGGTCTCCATGTCTCCACAGTGTTCTGACCCAGGAGCTCAGTTAAGCTGTGGTCAACTTGAGAATATCACACGGTGCCTCATAGTGGACAGAGAAACACCACCATTGGGCTCTGTGATTTGGGGGACATTAAGAAGAACCTGGGAATGATTAAGGGCAGGAGGAGAAGTGGGCAACAGAGGATGAGATGGGTGGATGGCATCATCAACACAGTGGATACAAGTCTGAGCAAACTCTGGGTAATAGTGAAGGACAGGGAAGCCTGGCATGCTGCAATCCCTGGGGTTGCAAAGAGTCAGATATGACTGAGCAACCAAACAACAACAAAAATAAATTGATGAAAGCTGCATGAACGTCTTCTAAACACACATACAGAACCTCTCTCTCTCACCCTCACTTACTCTCTCTTGCATTTCTTTTCCAAGAGCCCACACTAAACTCCTATGATACAGGTAATTGTCACACCTGACTCCCTTCACCTGGGGAGTGAGGTAGTCAGCTTAGTGAAATGAAAAGAACAGGAAAAGTGTAGGCAGGTTGACCTAAGTCTGCAGCTCAGTTCTGCCATTTCCTGGCTGTATGGCCTTGGTTGAGTCACTTACCTGTCTCTGAGCCTCAGTTTCCTCTCCTGTAAAGTGGAGATGATGATACCTACCTTTCAGGTTTGTGTTGAGAATGGGTCAGAACATACGCAAAGTGCCTGGTGCTGAAACTGACACACAGCGGGGCTCCCTCCGTGGATGGGAGGCAGTATTTTGGTTCAGATGGTTCTGGGCTCTGATTTGGGGTGGGGGAGGTCGATCCACTGAGGTGGTGGCTGGAGAATTAGAGCTGAGTGCTGCCCCAAAAACTCTGGATTCAGGGATAGAAGAGCTCTGTTCTTTAACACTCCGCCTGACACCTCCTAATGAAATGTAAATGAGGGTTCTAACAAGCCTGGCATTTGCTTTGGGAAAAGGTGCGAGCAGATAGTTACAGCCAGGGCAGTGAGTATACTGGGGTCTGAAGAGAGCTGATTTACAGAAAGAGGACTTCAGCTGCTCCCTAAGAGTAGCCCCAGTTGGAGGGTTTGAAGAGGCTTTCCCTGTCCATTGGAGGAGGAAATGGCAACCCATTCCAGGATTCTTGCCTGGAAAATCCCACGGATAGAGGAGCCTGGCAGGCTACAGTCCATGTGTCATATACAACTGAGCACACACCCACGCACACTTCCCTCTCCAAGGAGATGAGCTCAGCCTTCTTGCAGTACACCTGTGCCTTCAGGCCTTCCCATGAGTCACCATCCGAGCAGAAAGGCCTGGTGATCTGACAGCAAGTGGACCCATCTTGAGACCCGGGGTCAGCCTGTTCCTCCTGCTCCTGCCTGCCTTGGGAAAATGGGAAAAGGGGTGCTTGGACAGAGTCCATGCCCATAGCCATCATGGGACCTGCTCTCATCAAACCTGTATAGACACAGCCTCCTCAAGCCCAGAAGCCAAAGAAGCCAAGGCCCATGAGGGACTCCACCATCAGGGCTCTCCCGGGGCACCTCCCTGTCTGGAAAGAAAGCATAAGTGTTAGTTGCTCAGTCGTATCCAACTCTGTGACCCCATGGAATGATTGTAGCCTGCCGGGTTACTCTGTCCATGGGATTCTCCAGGCAAGAAGACTGGAGTGGGTTGCCATACCCTCCTGCAGGGCATCTTCCCAACCCAGGGATCAAACCCGGGTCTCCCACATTGCAGGCAGATTCTTTACCATCTGAGCCATCAGTTCCCCTCAAGTGTGAAATCCTCCTGGTCCACAAGAAGATGTGGCCCTTAAAAGAAACATATATACTACAGCTCCCATACAGGCATGAGCCCTGGGGGTAAAGACGCAAGGGATAACTAGGCTGACCCTTCAGAGTGAGCCAAACATCTGGTGCTCTTAGAGCAGCTGTTTGGAGCTGTTAGCCAGTGGTCCGGGAAACTCACCTGTATTCATTCCTCCGCCTCACCTATGGCTGGACTATGAGAACCACAGCTTTACAGAGGGTACACTGACCTTACTGCCTAGCATCTGCATCTCAGCTCAACCAGTATTCTGGGTTCTGAGTCTTCCCAGAGCAGAGGTTCTGGGGTTGCTGTGCTGCACTGGGACGGAAGCCCAGAGGAGAACTGAAGGGACCCACCACTCACAATGCATTTAGCATCACACTTGCAGACTCACTAAGGATCAGAAGGGGACCAGTGAACCTGACTGCATTTTGCAAGGGATATTGACTGCTGTGGGGGAGGAGCTTCTGAACTGTGGGAGGACCAGAAATTGCTTAACACAGAGGAATGCTACAACTAGCTCATTATTCTGTACTTACATATGCATCCATCTTTTCTCAAGGACAGGAATTGAAACTTATTTGGCTCATTCCTCACACTTAGCGAGGAATCGTTTTTTAATACTTTTTTTAAATCGATGAATCAGTGGCTAAAAGAACTAATCACCCACAGGAAAACACTGTCCAGCATTCAGCCTGAGGCCAGACATGAGCTGAAACCCTCAGCCGCGCTGTCTCTTGGGATCCTGTGGTCTCCATCTCCAGGGCTGCCTTTCAAGCGGGATGGAATCTAGGGTGAGGAAGGTCATTTGGGCCCCGCCCCCTCCAGAAATTCTGGAGCTTCTTTTGGGGTCCCCAGTGGGCTCGCTCTGCCAGCCTACCAGCCTCCCTCCTCCCCAGGAGCAGATCCACAGTCTGACAAGTGGGGAGCCAAGACCTGGTCCAAAGAAGGGCCCAGAGAGCTGCATCCAGGCCCTGCTGGGCCCTGGGAGTGTGGATGCTTGGTTCACAGGCTACTGATTGCCGCTCGGTCACTGCCCCTGGGCGGGCCTCCGCAAACCCCACTCTGCCGGGGCTCACCCTTCTCCTCACTTGGACCTCAAATGTCACCTCCTTCCCCACACCCCAGCCGAGATGGCCCCAGGCCAATAAGCCTTCAGCACATGATACACAAACGTGCTCATTTTGATCTTCCCACCACCTCCGAACTGCTGCGGAGGAGATGATGGGAATAGAATCCCCAGGGAGCCCTTGGGGCCTAATGCATCACATGTGCTGAGAGAGGCCAGGCTGGGCTGGACATTTGCAGCTCAGCTCCCGACCCGCCTGGGACCCCGGCTCCTTGCACTTGGGCTGAACTGGGGGACCAGGAACGGGAGGCTGAGCAAGAAGGACTCGCTTCTCCCAACCAAGGCCACCAGGGCACACGTCCCAGTCCCTCCGGGCTGCTCCAAGACAGAACATTTTCTGGCAACTTTCTAGCTGATTCAAATCCATACAAAAAATAGCATCTCTTCCTCATATTTAAGCCCAGGAAAGGGGGACGTTGAAGGTGTCTGGGCCCACTGACTCAGCTATTGAGGGGATTCAAATTAAAAATAGAATTGATCATAATCTGCAAACTCGAGTTCCTCCCACTAAGCCAGGCACCTGGCAAAGCTGTGTTAAAGGACCAGTTTCCAGCCGCTATCAGAAACACAGATGGGTACAGGAAACAGGAAGTACAGTGTTGCATGTACACATAAGCATCTGCTCTGTGTCAAGCCCAGGAATTACAAGAGTCTGGTGGGGAGACTGGCCATTGGAGGAAGTAGCAGATCAAGTGGGGAAATTAAAACAATGCAGTGGAGAAAGAACAGTCAAGTCAGACAAGCCAGTTTCTACCACTAATTAGCTGTGTGACTTTAGGTCAGTTACTTAGCATCTCTGAGACTCTGTTTCCTTATCTATAAAAGAGCCATAAGAGCAGCCTTGTGTGCGTGTGTGCCAAGTCACTTCAGTCGTGTTAAAATCTGTGCGACCCTGTGTACTGTAGTCTGCCAGGCTCTCTGTCCATGGGGTTCTAATGCTAGTCTCCTCTCGCCAACTCCTTGCTGGGCTTCCAACTGCTTCTCAGGTTTTGTCACCTCCACCTCCTGCTCGTCTTCCAGATAGTTCATTTCTTGCTATGCCCAGTGCCCCATCCAGGCCCTTTCATGGGTCCCCTGCACTGCTGCCAGTGCCCTTAACTTGCCTTCCAGCCTCCGACAAGACCTCCTCCAGGCCAGCATCCACAGAGCTGCAAGATGGGCATGTTCGCGAGCCATCAAATGATAACGGTGGTGATTGGCGATGGTGGTGATGATGATGGTGACAACATTGAGTGCTGTTCAGTGCTGACTTTATGCCCAGCCCTGTCCCAAGTCTTTTGCTTGAATTAACTCATTTAGGCCTCCCAGCAGCTCTGTCAAGGAAGTGCTATCACTAACCCCACTTTCCAGATGATAAAACTGAGGTGCATGGTGGTTAAGTCATTTGCAGAGCTCACACAGGAGTGAACAATGAGGCCAGGGTACGAACCTAGGCAGTCTGACCCTAGCCTTCCATACTTAGGACATTCAGTGGTTTTCTTCATGATCACCACGGGACACAGACCCCAGAACACAGCCCCTCACACCCCGATGCACCCAGCTGACCCTCCAAGCATGCATTCATCACCTTTCCACACCCAGGGCTCTGGCCGGGCCAAATGACATACTGTCCACGGCTGAACACAGCAGATACGTTTATGCCTCTGAGCCTTCATGCTTGCCACTCCCTCTGCCTCAAGCATCTTTCCAAATCCCACCTTTCTCTTCAAGATTCAGCTCTAGGAAGCCTTCCTTGACCTCCCAACCCCAATATATCCACAGCCGCTGCACTGACCTCAGCACAGCACGTACTCTCTTCGGCATCTGTCTCACCCATTAAGCAATGAGTTCTCAAGAACTCTCAAGAGCACTGTTGTGTCTTTTTCCCCTGTATTGCCTGCATCTTGCATAGGGTGTGAATGAACAAGCTGGAGACTTAATTTATTTCCAAATGTAATAGAAGAATTTTGAATCAAAGTGAAAATAAAACAAGGGCTTTGAATCCAGCTGCTCTGGATTAGAATCCCAGTTCCGCCGCTTATTAGCTGTGTGACGTTGGAAAAATTACTTAACCTCTCTGAACGTCAGTTTCTTCATCTGTAAAATGCCAAGGAGGGCATTACTCCTTCAAAGGGTTGCCCTGAATATTGTGTGTGTGTGTGTGTGTGTGTGTGTGTGTAAGTGTGTTTAGTCACTCAGTCGTGTCCAACTCTTTGTGACCCTGTTGGACTATAGCCCAACCAGGTTACCCTGTCCATGGGATTCTCCAGGCAAGAATACTGGAGTGGGTTGCCATTTCCTCCTCCAGGGAATCTTTCTGATCGAGGGATCGAACATGTGTCTCCTGTGTTTTCTGTGTTGCAAGTGTATTCTCTACCCACTGAGCCTTCAGGAAAGCCACCCTCTGAATGTTAAGTGTAATAAATTTGATAAATTGTAGAGCCATGCCATATAGACCCTTGCCATTGTGCTGTGCTCAGTCACTTCAGTTGCATCTGACTCTTTGAGATCCCATGAGCTATAGCCTGTCAGGCTCCTCTGTCCATGGAGATTCTCCAGGCATGAATACTGGAGTGGGTTGCCATGCCCTCCTCCAGGGAATCTCCCGACCCAGGGATCAAACCCGCATCTCTATGTCTTCTGCATTGGCAGGTGGGTTCTTCACCACTGGTGCCACCAGGGAAGCCCAGTCCTTGCCATTAAGTAGAAGCTATTTTGATAATGATTATTGAGTTCATTCTGTGATTATTAAGCTTTTATGTGAAGAATATTCACGTGTATTCACATCTGCATGTGTATGTGCTTCCATGCACTGACTAGGGCTCTGCTAACCACCCTGAGCAGCCCTAGGCAGCAATCTCTGAGCAGATCTTCTCCTCTCTGCTCCTCACACAATAAAACCAGAAGCCCTTTCCCACCTCAGGACCTTTGCACATGCTATTTCACTGTATGGGGTGTTCCTATCTCCAATGGCCTCATGGTTGACTCCTTTGCATCTTTTAGACCTAGGTGTAGGATTTCACCAGAGAAGGCAATGGCACCCCACTCCAGTACTCTTGCCTGGAAAATCCCATGGACAGAGGAGCCTGGTAGGCTGCAGTCCATGGGCTCACGAAGAGTCGGACACTTACTGAGCGACCTCACTTTCACTTTTCACTTTCATGCATTGGAGAAGGAAATGGCAACCCACTCCAGTGTTCTTGCCTGGAGAATCCCAGGGACAGCAGAGCCTGGTGGGCTGCCATCTGTGGGGTCGCACAGAGTCGGACATGACTGAAGTGACTTAGTAGCAGCAGCATAGGATGTCACTTCCTTGGAGGGCCTTCTCAACCACTCTGTCTGGACAGAAGGCCCTGTACTCAACTGCCCATTGTCCAAGTCAACCCTTGTTGGTTCCTTCCATAGCACTTTGAAAATATGTAAGGATTTGTGTTTTTGTCCATCCGTTCCATGTCAATCCCAAGATAGTGTGGCATTGCCATCCTCTCCTGCTGTGCTTTCAGTGCCTGGCACACTGCGTGGCACTTAGTAGCGAGTTCAGTAAACAAATGTTGAGAGAATGTTAAATAAATAACCTACTTGGGTTCCATTCAGCAAAAGAGAAAAGGTGTGAGGATTTGCAGCTAGAGCTCCTCCCCTGCAGATGAAAAGGAGACCCCTCCCTCTTCCCAAAGCCTCAGCAAGGCTGCACCTGGCTGCCTGCAGCCTGCAGAGCCCAGCATCAGCTCACTAGAGACAGATTGGAGGGAGTTCAGAGGAGCGGGCCAGGCAGGATTAAGTGGAGGGAGAGGGTGATTTATAAAGAAAGATAAAAGGGCCCAGCTTCATAAGGTTGGGCTACAGGATTATTTTGATAACAGCCTCCAAATGTTGGCAAGGTGTGTGTGCCAGGGAATGGAGATCGTTCCCCAACAAAGGTGTTGAGGTGGTCCCCTGGGGAGACTTGGTGAAATCTCAACTGACTCTGGGGTCCGGAGCTGGAGCAGGAAACCACGGCCAAAGCAAGGAATCTTCCCTGTGATCTGGCTGTCAGCAAGTCTCCTTGGAGCACCCTGGGAAATTAACACTGCAGAAACCAGGAGGATCTTTTGAGAAACCAGAGAAAACCCACCTCCTGAATAAGACTACTTTGTTAAGTATCTGAGAAGGAAGATGCCTCGGTTATCTTGTAGACCAGGGGTCCACGCGCTATGGCCTGAGGGCCAACTTCAGCCTGCTGCCTATTTTTGTTAATAAAGTTTTATTGGAAGAGAGCCACGCCCATCTGTTTACATATGATCTATGACTGCTTGTGCACTACAGCTTTACAGCTGAGAAGTTGCATCAGAGATAAAATGACTCACAAATTCTAAATATTTACTCTCTGGCCCTTTACAGACATGATCCAAAGACCCTCAGTTACACCACTGATTCTTGAGTAAAGTGCATGACACTTGGAGAAGGAAAAAAGTGTCCACAGGGCCCCAACTCTGACTTAACTTATTTTTATTATAGTAGTAAACAACACACACACACATATAAAGTTAGGTATAAATGTTTTAGGCTTTCAGCTCTTACACAACTGGAAAACCAAAAAGCATTCCTGGATTAAATGCCAACAAAATGACAGAAACATTAAAATGAAAATGAACAGCATTAACATAATGCAGTCGATGATGCTTTTGCTGAAGAGCCATCGCTGCTCACAGCATGAATGTGCTGCTCGTGGACAGATTTGTTTGCATTTGGCAAGACTGCTATGAAAAGAGTGTTGTGTGACGACTCAATCCCCCTACTCAGCTTTTCTCTTCTCTTTCAAAAACCTTCATTGACATAGAAAGCCATGACATCGTGGGCCTTCGGTGGATACAAATGTTCAGTCACATCTGCGCTTTCTCTCACCAGCCCATGAGAACTAAAGTACGTAGTTCTGACTGACTCAGTGTCCTCTTGAACACAAAAGTTAGGCACTAACATTTTATGGCTATGTCCAGGTGTACAGTGACCCACCAGAAGAGCCAAAAAATATTTACAACCATTTTCTAAAATAAAAAGAGTAGTGCAAAAAAAAAAAAAAAAAACCTCTTAGAAGATTTGTCCACCAATTGGGGGATCTAGCCCAGCCTTCGCCTTTTCCAAATGAAGAAACGGAGTCCCGTAGGAAGATGGCAACTTGGAGAGATCACGGTGGGAGCTGGGGCTGAAGCCATGTTTGAATGGGGGTGTGCTGACTCCCAGTGCCCTGCACTCCTCCTCAGCCCAAGGGGGAGCCCAAGGAGCTCCCAAGACAGCTGACCAGAGCAGAAGTCTGCCCACCGGAACCAAGAAGGGTGCCCATTAGCTAGAGTCACTGACTATGACGTGAATGGCTTCCTCTGGAGTTGGAGAGGAGCTGTGCTCTTGGACAACATGAGTGACCGCTGGAGCCAGCATCTGGGAAGCACAGGGGAAGGGGTTCTCCCAGGATAGACGACTGGCTGGAATGACTTCCAAGAGCCCCTCCCAGACTTTAGAAGTGAAGCAACAGCCGTGGAGCCCCTGCAACGGCAGAGCCCTCTTCCTTAAAGAGGGCTCAGTGGGATCCACCTGGGCTCAGAGAAAACAAGACTGTCTGAATCCAAAAGTTAATCCAAGTCTTCACTGTCTTGGAGGATGGCTCAGACAGAGGAATCATATGGAAGCCTCCCAGTTTAGCAGACCCTAAACGTGGAATTAAATTAAAGCCATGAAATTAAAAGACGCTTGCTCCTTGGAAGGAAAGTTATGACCAACCTAGATAGATATTCAAAAGCAGAGACATTACTTTACCAACAAAGGTTCCCTAGTCAAGGCTATGGTCTTTCCTGTGGTCAGTATGGAGTGAGAGCTGGAGTGAGGAAGGCGAGCGCCGAAGATGATGCTTTTGAACTGTGGTGTTGGAGAAGACCGAGAGTCCTTGGACTGCAGGAGATCCAACCAGTCCACTAAGAAGATCAACCTGGATCTTAGAAGGAATGATGCTAAAGCTGAAACTCCAGTATTTTGGCCACCTCATGCGAAGAGTTGACTCATTGGAGAAGACTCTGATGCTGGGAGGAATTGAGGGCAGGAGGAGAAGGGGACGACAGAGGAGAGATGGCTGGATGGCATCACTGACCGATGGATGCGAGTCTGGGTGACCTCCGGGAGCTGGTGATGGACAGGGAGGCCTGGCGTGCTGCGGTTCATGGGGTCGCAAAGAGTCGGACACGACTGAGCGACTGATCTGATCTGATCTGAAACGTGGATGTGGAAGCAACGTAGTGTTCCTTGGGGAATCCAGTTCCTAGGGGGCCAAGCCTGGAGAGGGACAAGTGAACCGCTCAGCCTGGCCACAGGTTTTGCAGGGTTACAACCCCCATTCTCCAGGCTGGTCAAGTACTGGGCTGTCTTCACTGACCTGGGGAGCAGCACGCTGGTCAGGAGGAGAAATGGGGAACAAGCTCATGATAGCAGCCTGTTCAGAGCACAGCAAGGCAGCCCGCTGATACCACTTCTATACAGGACTTGTGACTGGTTGGTTCAGACTAAATGAGAATATTTAAAGCCAACTCTTTGGTAAAGACTCTGATACTAGAAAAGGCTGACGGCAAAAGGAGATGAGGGCAGCAGAGGATAAGATGTTTAGATAGCATCACCGACTCAGTGGACTTGAACCTGAGCAAACTCAGGGAGATAGTGAAGGACAGAGGAATCTAGTGTGCTACAGTCCACAGGATCACAAAGAGCTGGACACAACTTACCAACTGAACAACAGCAACAAATGAGAACATACAAGACATTTCAGAATAGGGCTTGGCAAACGTTTTCAGTAACAAGTAAATTTTTAGACTTTGTAGGACGTGTGCAGGTCTTTTATGTTAACAAACTTTTTAAAATGTAAAAGCCATTCTCAGCTGACACACTATACAAATACAGGCTGCAGGCTGAATTTGGCCCATAGGTGGTAGTTTGCTGACCTCTGTTCTAGAATATCACTAACTCAAGACGTGCCCTGCACAATCAACTTGGTCTTCTCGGGACTATAAACACCCGAAAAACAGATGTACTCTCATCCCTAGGCTCATACACACACACACAAACACACACACACACACACACACACACACACACACACACACACACGCACACACACTCAGTGTTTTGTCCATGAGACAAAAATAATTTCCAAATTTGCAAAGCACACACGTGCCTGAAAGTTAATTCAAGGGCAATCTGTAATGTGCAAAGCCACCATGTCCAGAGCTGGGAAGCTAGAGACTATTCCCAGAGGCACAGAAGAAAATACAAGAGGAAAGAAGACCTTGCCTGTGATCTAGTCTGAAGGTTTCTAAACTGTTCCTCCGAGTCATGTGGCCTTGAAGGAGGGGACCTCTGGAGTTCTCTGCTTCAGGCTGCCACATTCAAATCAGCTAAGCCACCTAACCTTTGTTATGTTGGGTCACTAAGTCATGTCCAATGCGATGTGACCCCACATCCATTGAGTCAGTGATGCCATCCAGCCATCTCATCATCCTCTGTTGTCCCCTTTTCCTCTTGCCCTCAATCTTTCCCAGCATTAGGGTCTTTTCCAATGAGTTAGTGCTTCACATCAGGTAGCCATAGTACAGAGGCTTCAGTTTCAGCATCAGTCCTTCTAATGAATATTCAGGGTTAATTTCCTTTAGGATTGATTGCTTGGATCTCCTTGCTGTCCAAGGGACACTCACGCATCTTCTCCAACAACAGAGTTCGAAAGCATCAGTTCTTCAATGCTGAGCCCTCTTTGGTCCAACTCTCACATCAGTACATGACTAATGGAAAAATCATAGCTTTGACTATATGAACTTTTGTCGGCAAAGTGATGTCTCTCCTTTTTAATATGCTGTCTAGGTTTGTCATAGCTTTTCTTCCAAGGAGCAAGCGTCTTTTAGTTTCATGGCCGCAGTCACCATCCACAGTGATTTTGGAGCCCAAGAAAATAGTCTGTCACTGTTTCCATTGTTTCCCCATCTATTTTCCATGAAGTGGTGGGACTGGATGCCATGATCTTAGTTTTTGAATGTTGAGTTGTAAAACAGCTTTTTCACTCCTGTATACACTGGATTTCCATTGAAGATTTCATCCAAAGGTGGGATTTCATGACAAAAGTAGTGGTGGGTGTTCAAAACCAGTACCTGGCCAGTTGTCTTATATCTGGTCCCTCTAAAAAGCCTGGCAAGATTAGCCCACATGATTGCCTATTGTAGACATTATAAGATAGGACTAGTGCTCCATGGTTTGCTACAGTCCCCTCCCCTCCCTATTGCCTTACACCACCCTGCTTCATTAATCAGTAGGACCTGCCTGGCTCCAGAGGCATTTGAGTTTGTGACTCCTATCAATGCTGTCTCAGCTGCCTTTACATGAAACAACTCCCTGAAAAGCAGTACTGCTTTCTTCAGAGAAGTCACCACTAGATCCAAAACACTGACTCACCAACAGCTGCTGGATCCTGTAGGTCTTAGGCAACCTTTCACTGACTTACTCTGATATTTTCTTAATCTTTTGTATTTATTTATATCTCATTTCATTCCAAAAAGGATCTGAGACAGCTTGTAAATAAGCATATAAGAAATCTGAGGGAAGGAAAACCCAACTAGAATAGTAGGATGAGGCCAGATGAAAAGTTAGCACACAAAACACAGTTGAAGATGTCAGCGTGCTTTGTAACAGCAAGCAGAGATTTCTGCGTTAGGATGGTTCATAGAGGCATATGGAACAGCCCTCCTTTAATAGCTGATGAATTTGCTTTGGAAAAAAAAAAAAGGAAAGAAAAAAACAGTCATGAGGGAAGGAGGCTCAGCTCAAAACTTTAAACTTCAAAAATGTCAGCTAAGAGAAGAAACAAGAAGTTAAGGAGCAGAGCAAAACCATTTAGCACAGCAAATGTTCAGTGCCACTATCCAAGCCCCTTAGAGCCTTGGGGTATGAAAGTTAATTGTGTGCATCAACTTGACTAGATCACAGGATGCCCAGCTCTCTGATTAAAATTATACCTGGGTTTTATATATATATATATAATCTGTGAGGGTGTTACTGGAAGAGGTTAACCACGGAATCAATAGACTGAGTAGGGACTTCCCTGGTGGTCCAATGGTTAAGACTCTGCACTTCCACCTCAGGTGGCTGGAGTTTGATCCCTGGTCTAAGAACTAGGATCCTTCCTGAACAAAGCGCAGCCAAATTATGGGGGGAAAAAATACAGTGAGTAAAGTGCATTGCCCTCTTCAAAGTGGGTAGACATCACCCAATCCACAGAGGGCCCAAATACAAAAAAAAGGGAAGAGCAGGGTGATGTTGCTGGCCGAGCAGGGACATGGATCTTCTGCACTCAGCACTCTTGGTGCTCAAGGCTTCAAACTTCAACCTGCATCTTCAACATCAGCCATCTGGCTCTCAAGCCTTGGAACCACACCACCTACTTTCTGGATCTCTGCTTACAGAAGGCAGGTCGTAAGAGTGTTCAGCTTCCATCATCACATGAGTCAATAGCTTATAATAGACATAAACATGCAGCTCCTATTAAATTTCTTTCTCTGGGGAACCTTGAATAATACAGGAGGCCAACAGTATGCCAGCAGACCCCTAGCAATGTCAGATCTGGAGTGAAGCCAGCCAAAGAGGGACCCACAGCTTTCTCTCCAATGACTAGAGGAGACTAGAAAATGCTGCTGAAAAAAAAAAAAAAAAAAAAAAAAGAAAAAAACAGGAAAAATAGGAATATAATAAGGGCCTTGACTCTCTTGGACAGGTGATTGGGAAAAATAGTCCAAAGCCAGTAGAGGGAATAGTGTACAGACCCCCTGCCCACAACTGGCTGTAGTGAGCCCAGGAGAGGGCACGTAGCAAAATGTCAGAAGTGGGGATCTAACCCAGATGCCTCTTTACTGGAGCATCAGGATAAAAACATGTGACTACAAGATGAAATACCATTCCTCAAAATGCAGCAAAGGATATGAACATCCATTAAGAAAAATTGTACAGATTTATAGAAATTTTACTTACAATCACACAGAATTGCAAATAACTCAAATATTCATTAACTGGTGAATGAATAAATAAGGTGTAGGACATCCATACAGTAGAATAATACTCAATAAAAAGTTAAGTAAATAACTTTTGTTCTTCTAAATAATAAATAAATAATAATTAATAAATAAAAATTAACAATAAAGCAATAGAAAGTACAGACTATTGATTCATGCAAGTAACATGGATGAACCTCCAAAGCATTATGCTAAGTATAAGAGGCCATAAGCAAAAGGTGACTCACTGCATGATTCTATTTATATGGCATTCTAGGAAAGGCAAAATTGTTCAGTTCAGTTGCTCAGTCGTATCTGACTCTTTGAGACCCCATGGACTGCAGCACACCAGGCCTCCCTGTCTATCACCAACTCCCGGAGCTTACGCAAACTGATGTCCATCACGTCGGTGATGCCATCCAACCATCTCATCCTCTGTTGTCCCCTTTTCCTCCCACCTGCAATCTTTCCCAGTATCAGGGTCTTTTCCAGTGATACAGTTCTTTGCATCGGGTGGCCAAAGTATTGGAGTTTCAAGAGCAAAAGTGACTTACTGTATGATTCTTCTAAGAAAGGCAAAATTATAAGGATGGGAAACACATCAGGGGTTGGGGGCCAGAGGACAGAGGGGAATGGTGAGTGGGGGAGGAACACTGATTACAAAGAGAAGCAAGGGAACTCGGTGAGGGGATGGAAACAGTATAGATCTTGATTGTGGCAGCAGTTATACAACGGCATGTATTTGCCAATATTTGCAGAACTGTATGCCTGAAAAAGGACGAATTTTATTGGATGTATATTATACCTCAATAAACCTGACTTAAAAAAATATCATAGCCAAGGGGGAAAAAGCAAACTATCCTCAAGTACAATGGAAATAAAGTCAAGAAGTTAGCCATACTCCATGAGAGCAAAACCAGTGTCTAAAGAGAACTATTCAGCATGAGCCAAATAAAAAGTAATGGTATAGCAACTAGGCAACTAGGGATGTCCAGTTTGTGGTGATTCTTCCCGAAGGGGAAAAGAAACACAGCAACCAAAAGACAGACGTAAATGTATTATGAAAGAAACAATAATAAAAACCACAGAAAATTAGCATCCCTGATACAGAGAAGATGGGCTCAAAAAAGGACAGAAATGGTATGGACCTAACAGAAGCAGAAGATATTAAGAAGAGGTGGCAAGAATACACAAAAGAGCTATACAAAAAAGATCTTCACGACCCAGACAATCACAACGGTGTGATCACTCACCTAGAGCCAGACATCCTGGAATGTGAAGTCAAGTGGGCCTTAGGAAGTACCACTACAAACAAAGCTAGTGGAGGTGATGGAATTCCAGTTGAGCTATTTCAAATCCTGAAAGATGATGCTGTGAAAGTGCTACACTCAATATATCAGCAAATTTGGAAAACTCAGCAGTGGCCACAGGACTGGAAAAGGTCAGTTTTCATCCCAATCCCAAAGAAAGGCAATGCCAAAGAATGCTCAAACTACCACACAATTGTACTCATCTCACACGCTAGTAGAGTAATGCTCAAAATTCTCCAAACCAGGCTTCAGCAGTATGTGAACCATGAACTTCCAGATGTTCAAGCTGGATTTAGAAAAGGCAGAGGAACCAGAGATCAAATTGCCAACATCTGCTGGACCATCTAAAAGCAAGAGAGTTCCAGAAAAACATCTATTTCTGCTTTGACTATGCCAAAGCCTTTGACTGTGTGGATTACAATAAACTGTGGAATATTCTGAAAGGAATGGGAATACCAGACCAGCTGACCTGCCTCTTGAGAAACCTATATGTAGGTCAGGAAGCAACAGTTAGAACTGGACATGGAACAACAGACTGGTTCCAAATAGGAAAAGGAGTATGTCAAGGCTGTATATTGTCACCCTGCTTATTTAGCTTCTATGCAGAGTACATCATGAGAAACGCTGGGCTGGAGGAAGCACAGGCTGGAATCAAGATTTTGGGGAGAAATATCAATAACCTCAGATATGCAGATGACACCACCTTTATGGCAGAAAGTGAAGAACTAAAGAGCCTCTTGATGAAAGTGAAACTGGAGAGTGAAAAAGTTGGCTTAAAGCTCAACATTCAGAAAATTAAGATCATGGCATCTTGTCCCATTACTTCATGGCAAATAGATGGGGAAACAGTGGAAACAGTGGCTGACTTTATTTTGGGGGCTCCAAAATCACTGCAGATGGTGACTGCAGCCATGAAATTAAAAAATGCTTCCTCCTTGGAAGGAAAGTTATGACCAACCTAGATAGCATATTAAAAAGCAGAGACATTACTTTGCCAACAAAGGTCCATCTAGTCAAGGCTATGGTTTTTCCAGTGGTCATGTATGGATGTGAGAGTTGGACTGTGAAGGCTGAGTGCCGAAGAATTTTTGCTTTTGAACTGTGGTGTTGGAGAAGACTCTCGAGAGTCACTTGGACTGCAAGGAGATCCAACCAGTCCATCCTAAAGGAGATCAGTCCTGGGTGTTCATTGGAAGGACTGATGTTGAAGCTGAAACTCCAATATTTTGGCCACCTGATGCAAAGACCTGACTCATTTGAAAGACCCTGATATTGGGGAAAATTGAAGGCAGGAGGAGAAGGGGACGATAGAGGATGAGATGGTTGGATGGCGTCACTGACTCAATGGACATGAGTTTGGATAAACTCCAGGAGTTGGTGATGGACAGAGAGGCCTGCATGCTGCAGTTCATGGGGTCGCAAAGAGTCAGACATGACTGAGTGACTGAACTGAACTGAACTGATACAGAGAAATCAAAAAATGGAATTGAAAAAGAAAGAATGCAAAAAGTATTGGATAATACACAGCACCGTCTGAAATGCAGAGAGGACTGAATCCACAATATGTACTGTTCCAGAGATAAAAAAAAAAAAAAAATTAATTCAGAATTCTCAATACTATGACATGTCCTGATTAAGTAATTTAAGTTCAATAAGGAGGTAATAATAATATTACCACAATATCATTATTGTGGTAATATTAGTCCACAATAATCCAGGCATAAAAAGCAAATGACCATTGACCAGGCTGTTCTCAGGCCTCCATGGCAACATTCAAGGTCACAGTGGTGAAAGGACATTAACTTCAAAAGGAAGGGAGACCAAAAGCACTTCTTTCAGCAAAGGCGCTGGTCAGGTATATAGGCAAAGAGCAAACATTCTCAGACATCAAAAGAATTTCAAGACACATTTTAAGAATTGATGGAATACAGTGACTTCTTGACAAAACTGTTGTACTTGGCTATGAAATCCAGCCAATTGAGAGATAAATTAAAATCAGGACTTGAGCAATGGAATACATGTGGTAAAAAAGCCAATGGTGACAATAGAATCTTAGACTTGAGAGTCTACTTAGATAAAGAATTAATACTAAATCACTGTGTGAACTGTGAACATTTTATAAGCTTCAAAGGGTAATAGTTATAAAACTTACAAAATTAACTGGGGAAGGGAGTAAGAGAAGGTATGAACATCCTTAGTTTTCATGGCAGGGAGGGAACTGATAATATGTAAAACTGAAATTTGCAGTTAGAAAATCATAATTACTCCATCCTCCATGTTTTTTCAAAAACTTTTATTAACCTTAGAGAGATCTTTTTAAAGGAATATCTGTTGTTTCAAGTTGAACTTGAACTTTTGTTTCAAGTTCAACAATTCCTTCCACTTGCCTTTAGCTTCTTTTCCTTCTCTTAAATTCAAATAAAATTGACTTTAAGACTTGATATTAAAAATAACATGCATAATTCATATGATCTTCTTCTCATGAATGGACTTTTATACATGTAGATAAATAGATATATGGTAGATAGATACATAGGTAAATAAGTAGAAATAAATAGATATACAGAAGCCCATTTGTGGATAACAACTGATATAGATAAGTATACACATACAAACATAGTGTGATATTTGGAATATTTTTCATCTCATGGTAATAGTTGTAGTGATTTTTAAATACTTTTTCATACATCACTATATTGATTAAATTTTTAAATTATTATATTTTTATTTATAAAATCAATAAAGTGATTTTTACTTTTTAAAATATGTTAGTGAAATAGTCATCCTTGAGCTTCCTAGCAGCCAAAGAAAAAAGGGACCTTCATTCAGTTATAGTCTAACTATGAATGGCATCCATCAGATTAAAATAAACCAACCTAGTAAAAGTGCAGCAATTCCTCAGAGGAAATACAACTTTTCTAGGCACTCAGATTTATAGAGGAGATGCTGACTGGTGTGGAGGTGGCATCTTCACAACCTGCCTTCACCAATCAAGCAAAGGTCTCTTTTCACACCACTCCAGTCCTTTGATATGTGCTCATCTGCCCCAGCTGGAGGAAAGCACCAGATGGCCATGAATTTTGGCCTCTGGTTAGCAAGATGGCCACTTCTTCAAGATTTATTCACACAAGTTAATGATTTTTCCCTCCAGGTGAATTCAGGTTGTGGTGGGCCCACACACACAAACACACACCCTCTCTCTCTTTCTCTCTCCCCTCCAGTCATGAAAACTCACATGCAGTTCTCATGTTGATCACCACCAATTCCTCTTTCCTAGAAAATGCTTCATAGTATTGCCCATGCCTTTCATCAGGCTGACCATACTCATTCTTCAGGGGCCAGCTTACATATCACCTGCTCCAGGGATCATCCACTGATCCCCCCAAGCAGGTGGAATCAGGTTCTTGGGTTGGGACAAATAACCCACGTCTGACTATTCCACAGGTGTTACAGAAGTCAATGGGGTTTGAAATCCCCAAAAGGTCATGATTCATGTACAAACCATATAACAGCTCTAAAAATATAAAGGGTGAAACCATCATTGCCTCTTAGATATGCATAAAATAATTGGATGGATAAACTGACATTTTAGATTTCTTTTTAACAGCATTTTGGAAGATTGAAAAGTATTTCCATCATAAATTGGGAGACTAGAAATGGCTTTTAAAAAATGTATGTGTACATCTAAGCTTATACTCTAGGAGGAAAATTTTATCCAAAAAATTATAATCTCCCATAAATTTAAAAATTGGATTTTGAGAGTCTATCCCATGACCTAATTTACAAAGGCTGTATGTCAATATTATAAATGTATTAATTGTTCAAACTAAAAAAAAAAAAAAAAGTAGCTAGAAGTGAGAATTAAAAACATGGCCTATAAGATACCCTGTAATTCAAAAATGGAAATCAGCATGTGTGGCCACAAATTATTCTCTTTCACTTCCTTTCATCTGGACTTGGTCTTGTGGCTTGCTTTGACCCATAGGACATTGGCAATCATGACACAAGCAAAGTCTTTAAAAGTGATTGCACCTTGAGGGATCTCTCCCGTGCTGCTCCTGGAACCTCGTGATTGCCCTAAAGAGAGAAACCTCAGTCACATCAGCCATCCCAGATGAGATCATCGTGATTGCCCTAAAGAGAGAAACCTCAGTCACATCAGCCATCCCAGATGAGATCATCATAAATCAGATAGCCTCAGCCAACATATATGCTGACTGCAGACACATGAGCAAGCCCAGTCAAGATCAGTCATGCTTAACACAGACCAGAAGAACCACCCAGCTGAACCCAGGCTAGATTGTTGACCTACAGAATCATTACCTAAATAATTGGTGGTTGTTTTAAGCCACTAAGTTTGAAGCTTTTTGATATGTGGCAGAAGATAACTATTTACATTGTGGCATCCCATAATGACTCAGGAGACAAGGGTCCTGCCTCCAACTCACTGTGCAACCTTCAGCAAGTCACTGGACCTTTCTGATGCACCTAGTTCTTGCACTATAAAAGGAGGAGTCAATTAAATTATCAAACTTAAACAAGCATTAAAAACTCCTTCCAATTCTGTCACATTCTGTGATTCTAAATCTCAATCACAAATACTCATGAGTGCAGTTAATATTCTATGAACTGAGCTGAGGCATAGCTGAGTCTCTGGAGTTTTCTTGCCTCGAGGCAAGAGATTCTGAGATTTGCTTACCTGACATATGAACATAAACACAAAATGCTTCTTCAGCATTTTATGATCTTGTTGGACTCAGGCTAAAATATGAAGTTAAAAAAGCTGACCAGAAAGAAACTATAACTGATCCTGGCATGCAAAGAAAGGAAATTACTATCAACATCTAAATCCAGAAAGAGCTTTCTGCTGGGATGTGAGGCTTTCAGAAAATTCAAAAACAGGGTTAGGACTAGCCTTGTGGAAGAGAAAGCTCCCAGATTGCAAAAGGAAGAAAAATATTAATGAATCTTATGATTTGCAGAACCCTCAAATTCATATTTTTATTTATCTAGAAAGTGACCCAATGATTTTCTTTTTAAAAGTTACCTAGAAAAAAAAATGGAAACAGGAGCAACATATGTCAGTTTTCTTTGTTTCCTTCAGTGATTGAAATAGATCATAATGACCCTCTAAATGCTCTCTGAATGGAACTGATATTTCATGAAGTTGCATTCTTGGAACTGGGGCTGGAAGCAATAAAGAGTATATATTAGCCAAGAGTAATTTTATTTTTCTATTTCAGTATCATTGCTCAGAAGGACCCAATACTGAGGTTGCTGGTGCATCTGGGAATAAGTTTGCAGGAGGGAAGCAGGGAAAACGGATACTTTTCCAGAAAAGAGTTATTAGCATGAATTTTACAAATTGGGCTATGTAAACCCTTGGGGTTACTGCCTGAGTGTACACAAGCCCACAGAATCCACTGGCTGAATCTTCCAGGAGCGTAATTTTTACATGAAGGGTAAAACATCTAACATCAAAATTTGTCTTTCTTCCAACATGTGTCTTCAGGAGTAGCCTCCTTCATCAGGGATACTGATGTGACTAAGGGTTAAAGGCCAATATTAGACAATCTAATATATCCACAGGGTAAGCATTTTAAAGTGTCATTTTCCTGAGTAAAGAAAATCATCAAAAGCACTGCATTTCCTCTGAGAAATGGTCTGGGGCTAAAATGTTGGTTCCTTATCTGGACATACCTTATACCTTCCTGGACCTGAGAAGCAATTCTAAAGATAGACCTTTGTTACTGTTGTTTTCCAGTCACTAAGTCATCTCCAATTCATGGACTGCAGCATGCCAGGCTTCCCTGTCCTTCACTATTTCCCAGAGTTTGCTCAAACTCGTGTCCATTGAGTCAGTGATGCCATCCAGCCATCTCATTCCTCTGCTGCCCCATTCTCCTCCTGCCCTCAAATCTTTGCAGCATCAGGTTCTTTTCTAATGAGTTGGCTCTTGGCTTCAGGTGGCCAAAGTATTGCAGCTTCAGCATCAGTCTTTCCAGTGAATATTCAGGGTTGATTTCCTTTAGGATTGACTGGTTGAACCTCCTTGCTGTCCAAGGAGCTCTCAAGAGTCTTCTCCAACACCACAATTCAAAAGCATCAGTTCTTCAGTGCTCAGTCTTTTTTATGGTCTAACTCTCACATCCATACGTTACTACTGGAAAAACTATAATTTTGGCTATATGGAACTTTGTCAGTAAAGGCTTGAATCTCTCAAAAGCCATTCAAGGAACTTGTTTTTTAAAAAAAAAAAAAAACTAGGTCATGAATTCATCTTAGGAAACACTACTTAAGAACAAGGAAAGAATTTCAACGAGTCTTCCCAATGGTTACCACCCAAGTGTCTGTTTCTGATCTTAAGGAGCTCAGATCACTGACAATGGAATGATTTGATAAGTTGAAACTTCACCCAGGCTCCTCTCCTCTTGGCTCTTCTTTAGTATATTTATTTTTTCAGAAAACATTTTCTTGAGCCTTGACGTTGGGCCAGGACTGTTCTGGGCACCTGCAGTTCAAAGGTCCCTCTCTGGTGGAGCGGATGTCCACCTGGGGAGAAAACATCATACAAGTAAGTACATGAACATTTTTACAAGGAGCTCAAGGCAATGGCACCCTACTCCAGTACTTTTGCCTAGAAAATCCCATGGATGGAGGAGCCTGGTAGGCTGCAGTCCATGGGGTCGCTAGGAGTCGGACACAACTGAGCGACTTCACTCTCACTTTTCACTTTCACGCAATGGAGAAGGAAATGGCAACCCACTCCAGTGTTCTTGCCTGGAGAATCCCAGGGACAGAGGAGCTTGGTGGGCTGCCATCTATGGGGTTGCACAGAGTCGGACACGACTAAAGTGACGCAGAAGCATACTCTTTAAGTGTGTATCAAGTCGTGTCCACATTCATGAGGTTTCATAGAAAAACAAAAATAATCTCAATCATTTTAAAATCTGCATTATTGGACCAACCACTTATAAGCTGTTTCCATTCAAATCTATATAGTATCAGAGTCTATCACTACCCAAAGAGTTGTCATCACTTTTGATCCATCTCCTTTTATTCTGGGTTATCTGACAGTACAATTCAATTACAATGCAAACAAATTGCAGAGAGAAATTGAAGAGTTTACCAAAGATGTAAGATTTTATGAAGTTGATGAGAGAAATACTTAAACTTCACGCCAAGCCAATGACAGATGGGCCTCTCGCAGTTCATCAGGTAACAAAAGGAAGGGGCGGGAATTGGCAGAGGTGATGAACTGGTGGTCAAAACAGAATGGCTGGGCCATCAAGTGGTTTAGGAAAGCCTTTAGAAGCTCTAAGCTCTTTTTGCAATAAACAGCTTTCTTTATGTTTGTGTTGCGAAGATATAAAGAAACATGAAACTAGGGAAGCCGTATCATGCCACTATCCAATTTTGTCATTAAAAATTACATTCCTCAAAATTATCAACACATAACTTTGTTCATTCTAAAACCACAGTGTGTGATGGAAATTAGACTCTAAAACTGGAAAGAATAAGATTAAAATAAATTTATTTTTATGGTGTATGGGTTCAGTTTTCAAGCTAAAGTCTGAATCCAATTTTTTTTTAAACTCCCCTCTATTGCCTATGAAATATTGGCTCCTTGTTAAGTGAACTTGCTCTTTCCAGGTATGATTACCTATGGATAACAAGACCTCCTGTCATCACACTGGTGTAAGTGTTCTTAAGGAAAGTACAGAGGGCTCTGAGACCCACCCCCAGGGGTCTTAGCTAATCTAGGGAAGTGAACCACAGCTGAGACTTGAGAGATAAACAGAGCCTAGAGGTGAGAATATGCCTGGAGTGGGTTGCAAGGCAGGCTGGCAAGGTCTAAAAAAGTAAAAGAAAGCCAGCATGGTCAGAGGCAGGCACAGGAGATGAGTCTGCAGATATGGGAAAGCACCGGAATGTTTCTTCTCACCAAAGGAGCAGGATTTCAGATAGGAAAGTGACAGATTTCTGATTTAAAGAAGCTCTTGTGGGTACCACATGGCAGATACCATCTTACCTCTTGTCACTAGCAAAGCCTCCCTGGACATCTTGTTTCTTCATAGACCCAAAGCCCTGTTCAAAATTCCCAGACTGGGATCAGACTTTCCAGCTCTAGGGCCCCACTAAGGGACACTGCTTCACTGCAGGTTTATAAGACAGTGATGAACCCCAGTGAGAATGAGTGACCCACCTGGCATTTTGTGTTGGGAGTCTTTAAGGTCTCCAATTCCAACGATGAGACAGTACCAGGGACTGGAAACATCCTCTCACCTTAACCAAAAAAATGAAGAAGATGCCAAAACAAAAATTTTTTTTTCAGAACTTGGGCAATAGGCAGCACAGCCAGTGATCCCTGAAAGAAGGGAAATAAGTAAAATGAGCCCTGTGATTGGCCCAGCTTGCCGCTGGAGTTTCCAGACCATAGCACAAGGTGGGGAAACTCAAACAAGTCAGCAATATAGCTGAGTTGAAGAGACACAGTTAGGAATTTGGGGAGGCCAAGGTGGCTGGAATTTGAAGGATGGGGTACCTATGAAAAGATAGAGGCACAGAAAGGAGAAAGCTACAGAAAGAACTGTCCATTTACCTGCTCCCCTTGAGTCTCAAGCAGAGTGATGATCAGTGCATGCATGTGAGAAAGCTACTCAAGAAAGTGTCAGGGAGAGGGTGGAGAAACAAGGATAGGACCAAGCAGGACAATCGCCAAAGTTTATACTTGGCTGGGAAGGGTCTGTGTTCCCATCAGCCAGAGAGGAATACTCATAATATACAGGCACCAAGTAGGTACCCAAAAGGGTATTTTTTGTCTCAGTAATAGAGAAAAATTAGCCCTGGTCTAAAGATTGCTTTTTCCCACCCACCAAAGCTTAAAAACAAACCCTAGAAATACCAAATCGCTTCTAAAGAATTTGTCTGTTTCCCAGAGCAAAGCCAAGAATATTTAAAGAAATGCAAAATGTCAAGCACCACCCATGGTAAGAAGTGACAATGTCTGGCATCCAATCAAAAATTATCAGGCATGCCAAGAAGCAAGAAAATGTAATCCATAATGAGGAGAAAAATCAATCAATAGAAACAGACCCCAAAATGACACAGACGATAGAATTAGTAGGTGAGAGTCCAGCTCTCTCATCTGAAGACTTCCACAAGAATAATCACTGTAGAGAGAGGAACAAAGGGAAGTGGTCTTGTGATAGCCATCAAATGAAAGGCACTGGAACATCAAGAGTAAGAATGAGTCTACACACATGGTTCTAATTTCACCTCAAGTTTCCTAGAGCTCAGAAATTCCTCTCAACAGAGACCGATGGTTCTATTACAACTTTTAGACTGAGTGGGAACTCATTTCAATTATTCAATCATTTGAAATTAGAATATTCCTTGAGGGACAAGAAAGGCATGAGTAAGTCTGAGCAAAGTCCATTAGAAAATCAATCTATTTAGCAGCCGTTCAAAAATATTCAATCGCGTGTGTTATCAGGCATTAAATCAGGATTACTTTTTATTAGAAAGATAGAATATTCTGGTTTGGCAACAGCTCTTATTCAAACCTTTACTTCACTTCACTATCTGCTATCTATTCTGCCATCCACATCTGCTATTTAAATCATGAGGAAAAATTATTTGAAAGACAAGCCCTCTATGACAACTGAAGAATATTCTCCATTGCAGTGATTATATTATTGCTGAGCTGTGTTAACATGTAAATTCTTTTCTAAAGTCAAGTGTAGGAATACAACATCGGGAGCCAGCAATTTAAAAAGTGAAAAATCTCAATACATATTCAAAATGACTAGTTGTGGGAATAACCTTTCCCATAATAGGAGCACAGGTAATCTTTAACATCCTCTGACTATAAAGTGGGAACCCAAATTCTCAGCCTTGACTTTTCCAGGTGACTTTATTCCTCTTATTTTATTTATTTGATGCTTGTGTTACAACATAATGTGTGCTTGCTCTAACAAATAAATCCATGAAAGATACAGAAGGAAAAGCTAATAATCTTTCAACCACATTCACAGCCCATATTAATACCCAGGAGGACATTGTCCATATCCATACAAATGCAGTTAGATTATAGATACATGTATGGCCTTGGTTTGGTTTGATTCTATTTTTACGAATGTAAGATCATACTACAGATATTACTTGAGAGTGTGCTTCTGACACTTAATATATCAAAGACTACTCCACATCAACACTCTAATTTATTATTAATCATGATTGATTAGTTTATCAATCTTGTTTTAAAAGACTTCTTTTAGATTGTTGGTGTTTTTTTTTTTTTCTTTTTTCGCTATGACAAATAATCCTAGAGAAAAATATCCTTATTTGCCTGTCCCAGAAGCAGAAAATCCAGAGGTCAAACTGCCTGTAGATTAGATTTCCTCAAACCATATTGCATGGTCAAACGTATATGTGTATGTATTCTTAATAGCTACTGTCAGGTTACTGTCTTCAAAAAGATAAAAGTTTGCAACAATACAATGTATATCAGAAATGAATTACAGTGCCAGGACCCTTTCAACTGTCCTCTGGAAGTTTGAGGGTCCTTTCAACTGTCCTCTGGAAGTTTGAGAGAGTTACTTAACCTCTCAGACGCTACTGCTGCTGCTAAGTCGCTTCAGTCGTGTCCGACTCTGTGCGACCCCATAGACGGCAGCCCACCAGGCTTCCCCGTCCCTGGGATTCTCCAGGCAAGAATACTGGAGTGGGTTGCCATTTCCTTCTCCAATGCAGGAAAGTGAAAGTGAAGACGCTCAGTCCTGTCCGACTCTTAGCGACCCCATGGACTGCAGCCTACCAGGCTCCTCCGTCCGTGGGATTTTCCAGGCAATATACCTCTCAGAGCCCCCCACGCCAAATGGCAATATCATAATATGCATGTGAGAGTGGTCAGGGTGCACTCAATGTATGGGAAGTGTTGAGAGTATTATTATTGGTATTTTTAACATCATCATAATTAATCTACTATCTTTTGAGGTTAGTCAAGTGAAGGTTTTAAATTACAAGCAATGTCATGTTGAGATAAAACAAAATGCATTTATCTGGGGCATCCAGGAAAAATAGAACTGCCTATCAAATGATCTTTATAGTGTTACAAAAACCAGTATTGTTTTAAAGCCTAATATTAGAACAGTTCGTTCATGAGTTGTTTCTATTCCTGGGCTGCTGTTCCACATCTTAACTCCTGTCTAGTTGGTTTGTTTATTTGTTTTTACTACTGCCCTTTAGAAAAGTGCCTTGGAAAAGTTTCTTTAGGAGATCAATCGTTGTCAAGAAGACCATGCAGAGACCAGCCTTTGCAACTTAAACTGACCAGGGTGGTGTTGGTGAAGACTCAAGACCCTAGTGAAACCATCCAAGCCATGGAGGCGGGTTTTGAGGTTGGACAAGCATAGGCCCTGGCAGTAGCAAGGCCTGGGATGACCCCTGTCCCTATCAGAGTGTGACCTCAGGAAATCATTTGACTTTTCAGAGGCTCTGTTTCTTCATCTGTAAGTTGGATATAAGGGTGTCTTCCCCAGCACTGTGGCTATGAATGTTTTAATGGAACATTCCCTAAGGAAACTGTCTACAGGTGAGGTCAACGTGACCGATAGTCAAGCTTCAGGAAAGCAAAGGTGGGACACATGGTCAGAGGTCCAGGCTCAATGGGTGGGTGCCAGGGTTGTCTTCACCCTAGCAGAGGGGTTCCTGGGAAGATCTGCAGTTAGGATGGCCCATGCTCTCTCTTTCAGCATCTCCAGCATCAACTCCTGGGCTCCTGTTTTCCCAAATACAAGAAGGACAGAGAGATAAACACATGGTCATCACCCTCTTTGTCTGGTTGGTTTGCAGCCATCTCTACCTGTTTGAGCTCAACCCCAGAGCCCAGAAAACTCAACTGGAGGCTCTGATTCCTGGCATGATCCCACCCCAAGTCCCTCCTCACTGGGAACCCCAGGCTATGACCAGCTCCAAAAGAACAGCCATTTCTGAGAGGTTGGCTTCCTTCGTCCCTACTATTTCCCTGCAGGTGAGCTGGAAGCATAGCCCCACACTGTAAAACCCGATATCCTGAAACGGGCCTTGGCAAAATCATCTGTCAGCATCCTCTCCTGGTCCCCACCAGGCCACCAGGGCATCATCAGGCCTCATGAAGCCAAAAGCCATCACTTTGCTTTTGTCCCTATTGTAGTTTCTAAGAAAACAGGAGGAAATGTGCATTTTTTATATTCCACAAGAGTCTCAGACATTTTCTGATGTTTTCATGATGACTAGAAAGGCCCAAGGGTGTCATCCAAAGTGGAAGGGGTCAAGAAAGAGAAGGTAATCTCATTCTCTCTCGCTCGCTTGCTCTCTCTCTCTCTCTCTCTCTCTCCCCTCCCTCCTTCCCTCCCCATCCCCCAAGGAGGCCAGTCCTGTCTGTCTCACTTGGAAGCACAGGAATTCCAGAGCTGGAGGTACATGCTCTGAGAAGGCCACAACATCTAAAAATCTGTTTGTTTTAGCCCAGGAACCATCTCACTCTAGCCACAGGCCATGCAGGATTCTGCCATTAGCTAATAATAGCATTACCAATCCTGAAGTGAAAAGGAAAAAAAAAAGACTCTAATACTTCGTCTTAGCAGCTGATAATGCAAAACAGGGTGGCATTTGAAGGCCTAGGACGATGCCAGTCTCCAGGGAGAGAAAGGTGTTAACTTCTAATAGCTTTTCAGTAATAGCCAAGCATCTGCAGTCCCCTATAAAAAGGGGGGTTTTTAAAAATGAATCGAGCTGAATGTGCTTCACACTGAGGAGAATGCCAGATTAATAAGTGCATTAAGGGCCGCTTTGGATTGGAAATAATTATGGATGATGACAAGGAGCAGAGGGGGCACGGGTGCGCTCACAGGAATGCATTTTAAAAAGCAGTTTAAAAAGCCTTCAGATGTTGGTATTATCCTGCATGACCAAATTAAGAGCAAATGAGAAAAGTTTATCTGGCATTTTGGAGTATTGAAAGGGCTTAGTGTTATAAATTATACAGTATGAGGATAGGAAATGGTGAGTAAATTCACGTTAAATATTATTGGCAGTTTAAATAGCAGCTGCTTTATAAAGCATTAAATACTTTAATTTGGAATTAAAAATCCAAACCACAACATCCCCCAACTCCAAAAATATTTCAAGATTGTTTCAGTTATTTATTTGCCAGCACAATAATTAGAAGTTGCCTTGATCGGAAATTAATCTCCACCATGTCCAATTTGAGCTATCAGTGTTGCATGAGTGTGGTCGGTCTGTGCCTTGGAACTGGTTTAGAACTCGTAAGACAGAAAATGCCAAATGCTCTTTCAATATCTTAATCAGTCATTGGAAGAGCACATTGTAGTCACAACCTGGGCTGAGGTTTATCAGTATTTAATCTAGCCCCACTTCAGGCTTTCCTTTCTGGCAGTGCTTCAGATAGCCAAAACTGGCCAGAGATGGAAACTAGGAAACACAAGTTCACGGTTAGGCATGTTCAAGCAAATGATATATCTGTGGTGAGGGAGAGTCACTCATGCCATGGTGACAGCTTCCCTTGAGGTCCAACACTGTATCATGAACACTCTAATCTTTGCTGATGGATGGGTGCCTTTCCTGAGAAACAATTTGGCAAAATTTCATAAAATTCTTCAAAAGATACGTACTTAACAATTCAGTTTCTACTAGTTTGTCCTACTCAGATAAGAGCACAAAGACGTATGTCCAGGTGTATTTATTGTTTCATCACTACTAATAACAAAAGCAAATATTAAGTCATCTAAATGCCAAAAATAGAACATAGTTTTAATAGGGCACAACACATACATAAAATATAATGCAATTATTTTCAAATTATGTTGTGAATTCCTGGTTTCCATTTATAGATGGAAAGATCTGGAAAGAGCTTCATTCCTATTCTTATAAGAAAAAAAATACACAGAAGTTGGAAGATTGCTACACTTCTTAAACCCATCAGAGACCTGAGGTCATGGGACAGCCAACCACCTGAAAATCTGGGAGAGATAAAGCAAGACTACTTGCTTAACTGGGGCAGACACCTAAGACAGACACCTAAGAAGAGGGAAAAAAAGAGAGACAGAAGAAATATATGAAGAAATAAAAGCTAAGAATTTTCTAAAATTAATGACAGACACTAAACTACAGATCCAGAGAGGTCAGAGAACACCAAGTAAGATACATTCAAAAGAAAAGCAAAATATACCACCTAGGTACATAATAAGGAGGGCGGAAATCAAAGAAAAAAATCTGAAGACAGCCAGAGAAAAAGACTTCTTAGCTACAGAGGAAATAAGAGAATAATTAAAACACTTATCAGAAACCATGCAAGGAGAAGATAATGAAGTGATATCTGTAAAGTACTGAAAGCCAGAAAAACACCTGTCAACCCAGAATTCTGTATCCAGCACAATTTTTTTTTTTAATGAAATGGAAATAAAGATATTGTCAGGGAAACAGAAACAGAAAATTCATTGCCAAGACATTTATAGTAGAAGAAAAGTGAAAGGAAGTCCTTCAGGCCAAAGGACTATGATATCAAACAGAAACTTGTCTCTAAACAAAGATATGGAAAAGATAAGGTAAAATGAAATTTATTTTTCTTAACTTTAATTTTTTTAAAAGATAACTGACTCTCTAAGGCAAAGTATAGTAGCAGTGTGTTATGTGTTTATAACATATGTAAATGTAAACTGTATGCAAATATAGTACAAAGAATTGGAGGGAGGAATTGGGAACACTATACTGTTGGAAGTCCTTATACAATACATGAAATGATATATTATTTAAAGCAGACTCTGATTAGCTAAAAAGCCATATTTTAAACCCTAGGGCAGCTACAAAGCAGTCTAAAAGAGGTATAAATTATAAATCAATAGAAAATAAAAATAAATTTATTTTAAAATACTCAACCTAAAAGAAAGCAGCACAAGGGGAAAAAAAAAAAAAACCAAAAACCCTCAATCTGAATCTTATATTGTATACAAAAATGAACTCTGCTGCTGCTAAGTCACTTCAGTTATGTCCAACTCTGTGTGACCCCATAGACAGCAGCCCACCAGGCTCCCCCGTCCCTGGGATTCTCCAGGAAAGAACACTGGAGTGGGTTGCCATTTCCTTCTCCAATGCATGAAAGTGAAAATTGCAAGTGAAGTCGCTCAGTCATGTCCAACTCTTAGCAACCCCATAGACTGCAGCCTACCAGGCTCCTCCATCCATTGGATTTTCCAGGCAAGAGTACTGGAGTGGGATGCCATTGCCTTCTCCAAAATGAACCCTAAATGGATTATATGCCTAAATTTAAATATAAAGCCATAAAATTTGTAGATGAAAATAGGAAAAATCATTGTGACCTAGGGTTAACAAATATTTCCTAGATATTATAACAAAAGCACAATCTATAAAAGAAAAGCATCTGATAAATAAGCCTTGCTGCTGCTGCTAAGTCGCTTCAGTCGTGTCCGACTCTGTGCGACCCCATAGACGGAAGCTCACCAGGCTCCCCTGTCCCTGGGATTCTCCAGGCAAGAACACTGGAGTGGGTTGCCATTTCCTTCTCCAATGCATGAAAGCGAAAAGTGAAAGTGAAGCCGCTCAGTCATGTTCGACTCTTCGCGACCCCATGGACTGCAGCCTACCAGGCTCCTCCGTCCATGGGATTTTCCAGGCAAAAGTACTTATTACAAAATAAGTACTTATTGCAAAAGTACTTATTACAAAATAAGCCTTATTAGAATTTAAAAACTTGTTCTGCAAAAGACACTGTTAAGAAAATTAATATACTGGTCACAGAGTAGGAAAAAAAATTTGCAAGTCACATTTCTGACATAAGATTTGTATTCAGAAGAAGTAAAGGGTTTTCAAAACTCAACAATAAGGAAACAACAATGTAGTTTAAAATGAGGCAAAAGACATAAACAAAAGATGTTTTAAGGATGATATAAATTTATGTTAAAAAAGATATAAACAAAAATGTTACCCAAGAAGACATGCAAATGACAAGTAAGCTTATGAAGAGATGTTCAACAACATTAGTTATTCGGTTCAGTTCAGTCGCTCAGTTGTGTCCAACTCTTTGCGACCCCATGAATTGCAGCACACCAGGCCTCCCTGTCCATCACCAGCTCCCGGAGTTCACTCAAACTCACATCCACCGAGTCAGTGATGCCATCCAGCCATCTCATCCTCTGTCGTCCCCTTTTCCTCCTGCCCCCAATCCCTCCCAGCATCAGAGTCTTTTCCAATGAGTCAACTCTTCGCATGAGGTGGCCAGACTACTGGAGTTTCAGCTTTAGCATCATTCCTTCCAAAGAAATCCCAGGGCTGATCTCCTTTAGAATGGACTGGTTGGACCTACTTGCAGTCCAGGGGGACTCTCAAGAGTCTTTTCCAACACCACAGTTCAAAATCATCAGTTCTTCAGTGCTCAGCTTTCTTCACAGTCCAACTCTCACATCCATACATGACCACTGGAAAAACCATAGCCTTGCCTAAACAGACTTCTGTTGGCAAAGTAATGTCTCTACTTTTCAACATGCTATCTAGGTTAGTCATAACTTTTCTTCCAAGGAGTAAGTGTCTTTTAATTTCATGGCTGCAGTCACCATCTGGAGTGATTTTGGAGCCCAGAAAAATAAAGTCTGACACTGTTTCCCCTTCTATTTCCCATCAAGTGATGGGACCAGGAAAATGCAAGTTAAAACCACAATGAGATGCCACTTATATGTCTAATAGAATGGGCACAATTTTTAAAATTTTGAAATGAAAATACCAAGCATAAATGAGGATTCAGAGAATTGGAACTTCCATACATCACTGGTGGGAGTTCAAAGTGGTACAACCACTGTGGAAAACAGTTAGACAATTTCTTACAAAAGTTAAATATGCATACAACATGGTTGAGCATTTCCATACCTAAGTATTTATCCAAGAGAAATAAAATTTTACATCTAAACACCAAAAAAAAAAAAAATCCCTATACATAAATATTTAAAGTAGTTTTATTTGTAATTGCCAAAACTGGAAATAACCCATATATATATTTCAACTAGTAAATAGAAAAAAAAATCAACCTGTGGTGGTGTACATCCATAATGTGGAATGAAAGAAAGTGAAAGTGTTAGTTGCTCAGTTGTGTCCAGCTTGTTGTGACCCCACGGACTGTAGCCCACCAGGCTCTGTCCATGAAATTCTTCAGCAAGAATATTGGAGTGAGTTGCCATTTCCTTCTCCATAATATGGAATACTCTTCAATTATGTAAAGAAAATAGCTTTTGATGCACACAAGATCAGATCAGATTAGATCAGTCGCTCAGTCGTGTCCGACTCCCCGCGACCCCATGAACTGCAGCACGCCAAGAAGGAGTGCAAATTTTAAATGCACTTGTTAAGTGATGGAGGTCAGACCCAAAAAGTGACATATTGTATGATTCTATTCATAAGACATTATGAAAAAGGTAAAACTTTAGAGCTGGAAACAGATTGGTGGGACCACCATAAAGGGACTGTGTAAAGACCTTGCTGGAGATGATGACCTGTTCTATATGATATTAGAATGATACACATATAACTCCATGAATTTATGAAAAACCAAAGCACTTTGCTCAGTAAAGAGTGAATTTTACTGCATGTAACTTCAAAAACTCAGCATGTGGAGGGTACCCTCAACCAGAAGACCTAGCATAACAAGTCAAGCTGATTGTATTACAAATGAACAGAAGGGGGTGAGAAAAAAACAACTAACCTACTTTGGGAAACAAAATGTTGACTGGATATTTTTAGGTCAAAGACAAAAGAATTGTACACAAACACTATATTTTTGTTACAGGAAGAGTTAGCTATTCTGAAACTGCTTTATGTGTATAGACTAATCGAACAATTAAGTCAACTTCCTCGGAAGTTAAAAATAAGGAAAGTGAGAAAGCTAGAATGAGCCCTGCAGTGTTGAATTTGAACAAGAGGTAACAGCACAAACTCAAGGGATATTTTTAAGAAATGAAAATAAATGTGTGTGTGTTGTGTACCTAATATATATCTCCAAGGTTTGTCTGCTGAATGGGCTTAGAAGCAAGTGAGGACATCTAGCCAGATCTTGATTTCTAAATACCAATCTCCAGTAAAATGAACTAAAGCTCTTGGGAAAACCAGTTGATTCTAAGACTGGTCATAGAAAATACACACCTGCACGTGCCAGAAAGTAAGAAAGTGCCCAAAAGAAGTTTGGAGAGGTGGGAGGTGGACCTGATGAAAAGACATTGGAACCAACCAGAAAGCACTCCCAAGGTTCAAACCAAAACCATTTGAGCAACAAAATAAAGGTAGCATTGGATTATAACCATAAAATAGAACAAATATCTATGGGGCCATACTAATATGAATAACCAACAGGAAAGGAAAGAAGAAACGGAAGGAAAAAGGAAAGAAGGGATGGAGGGACCGGGGTTGGTGTCAGGGGAAAGAGAGTAAGCAAGAAGGAAGTACTGGCCTCTGTACTGAAGAATTTCAATTAATAAATGAAGGAATGAAGCAAATATAAAATCATCATTAAAATATCACAGTAGTAACTGTTGCAGTTTATATCCACTGCTGGATGCTGAAATCACCAAACTAACATTGAACAAAAAAGGATATTTGCAAACTCCCAAAGTATCTCCCCCAAGATTCATTCATTGCAAAGGGAAAAATGACTTTACATTGGAAGGACATCCAGCAGACATCACTTTAACCAACCAATCAAGGTTCACATCACCAGTCAGGGCACATAACAACAGCATGCAGCCCCTGAAGATAAATGGGTGAGGAACACATGGGATGTTCTTACCAAAAAAATACAACTTCAATCCAATCATAAGAAAACATCAGAAAAACCCAAATTGAGGGGCCATCTGCAAAACAACTGACCAGTATGCTTCAGTAGGGTCAAAGTCACAAAATATAAGAAGCTGAAGAACTGTCACAGACGAGACACTAAGACAAAATTAAATGCAATGTGGGATCCTGAACTGGCTCTGGAGACAGAAAGGGATAATAGGGGAAAAACTGGAGAAGTCCAAATAAAGTCTGTAGTTCAGTAATATTAATTTCTGAGTTTTGATCATCATGTCATGGTTGTACAAGATATTAACATCAGGAGAAGCTTGGCAAAGGCCATACAGGAGCTGTCTGTACTGTTTTGCAACCTTTTCACTGTCTAAAATTATATCCCCCAAAATTTAATTATATAGATGTAAATATGTATTTATGGACACAAAAGATTTTCACAACACTGCAGAACAAGCAAATCACAAAATAAGCATCTATAAAATTCTTGCTTACTTATCAAGACAAGTATGTACATGCACATATTTATTGTTGAAATGTGTATGTAAGTACATGTGTGCTATGTAACTTCAGTCGTTTCTGACTTTTTGGGACCCCAAGGACAGTAGCCTGCCAGGCTCCTCTGTCCATGGGATTCTCAAGGCAAGAATACTGGAGTGGGTTGCCATGCCTTCTTCCAGGGGATCTTCTCAGCCCAGACCCACGTCTCTTCCATCTCCTGCACTGGCAGTCGGGTTCCTTACAACTAGCGCGACTTGGAAATCCTGTAAACATGTGCAAATACCTGTTTATGGGTGTCCCTGGTGGCTCCGATGATAGAAAATCTGCCTGCAATGCAGGACATCCAGGTTCAATCCCTGGGGCAGGAAGATCCCCTGGAGAAGGGAATGGGAACTCGCTCCAGTGTTCTTGCCCGGAGAATTCCATGGCAGAATTCCAGAGGCAGGCTAGAGTCATGGAGTCACAGAGAATTGGACATGACTGAGTGACTGACACTTTCACTTTCACATACCTGTTTATACTTACGATTGCATAAATGTATACATACTAATATATCATACACAAAGTAAAAAATAATACCAAAGTGTTGCCATTCATTTTGCAGAGTGAGTGGGATGGTGGATGGTACTAATTTTTTCTTTTGTCTTTTTTTTCTTATGCCATTAATCAATTTTGCACATATTTGAAATTTTATGATTTCAATATATATGTGTAATCCAAGGATGAAGCTGAGTTGGGAAATCTGGGAAAGACCCAGCTGCAGGATTCAGCTCCAATGGGTGTGTCATGAAGATGCTGTGGTCATCGTCTTCTTTGAATCCAGTCTCTATTGTTTTACTTCAGAGCATCAACACAGGTGATACTGGACCTTTCTCCCCTTCTTTGATTTCTATCTCCTACCAGGTATCCGACCTCTGCGGATGGGGTTTCTGAGATCTTCTGTTCTCCCCAAATGCCATCTATTAGCATTCTAAAGTCCCCAAGTCCTCTTGGCAGCCCAAAGCACAAACATCCTTGGGCACATAGGAAAGTATAGAGAGGTGGTTGTTGAACTCTTGACCTCTTGGCAGAGAGGAGAAACAGCATAAGGAATTGGTCCAGGCACTTCCTTTATGATAGAAAAAGGGTGATGAAACAGAGATGTGACGTACATTTCAGACGTCAGAAGAAAATTGAATCCTTCATTCAAAATTTTCCATAATCTGAGTCCTCAGCTGCAAGACACAGAGGGTTTTTCCAAAGACTGGCAGTCATTTGTTTTACTCATTCTCTTCGGGAAATGATTCTGCCTGCTCAGATTTACAATAAATTTAATTTAGGCCCAATATTCTATGATTTCATAAGAGAAAGCAGATAGTAGAGGCTGAGGCAGGGCTTCCCTAGGAGAGGAGGAGAGACACAAAGAGGGCAGACACCACAGTTAGAGCCCTTCTCATTACATGACTCCTGACACAGCAGACACAAGTGCTGGCCCCTCGGAATTTCAAATCCAACTTCTCAGAGATTTATTTTTCTCCTGAAACAATTTCTGGCAGCTTTTGATCTTCTAAACTGAAAGAAAAAAATCAAAGAAATCTGTTTCTCTAGAGTATTAATAGCAAAGGAATTTCTGGATGCTGCAAAGTAAGAAAGGAACATAATAGCATCTCGTTTTATTCATCTTCAAAGCAAACTAAATATAGTTTTAAAAAATAGAAGCAGGATACCCTACAGATTTTTGAAGGGATGGAATAAACCTCTTTACACAAGAAAAGATGACATGAAATTTATCTTGAAGGACATTCACTGGGCTCTTGTCTGCTTAATACCTACAAGTGGGCTGTTAGAAGGGATGTAGTAAAAATATCCAGTCATTCAGGGAACTTGCAGGCTCCAATATTTTCATCAATATTGGGCATTGCTTCTCTTACCCTGCTGGGATGTCACTACCATCTGTCCCCCAAAGCACAATACAGGTGTCAGACTTTTCTAAGGAGCAGATGTCTAGCCAATGTACCTGAAAACCTGAGCAGCATCTTCATGTCTCCCATAATCCAAATTCAATCTTTACTCCCTCATCTGGTCACAAGTCTGGGAGTGGGAGTCAAAGATATGTTTGTATTTAGCTGGCTGCGGATAGCAAGGCACATGTGTGTGCATAAAATAGTTCTGGAAGTGCAACTATGGGACAGATGCTTCTCTAGGCCCTGGAAATAAGAGAAATGCTTGTAAACAAGCACAGAAGCTGATTTCTGATTGTGACATGCACTGCAAAAGAAAGAAATGAGAATACATGATGGAGAGTCCTAGTGGCATAGGATGCTAATTTAAGAGGACCTGTCAAAGGAGGAGACTCTGAGCTAAGAGCAGAAGGCTAAGATGCCAGCCTTGCAAAGACCTAGGGAGAAGGCTGCTCCAATCAAAGGGGCAGTAGGTGCAAAGGTCCTGAGGTCTTACAGCAGCCCTCCCATATTCCACATCAGCACTTACCTTTCTAGCACACATCTACAGTGCTCTACTGAAAACCCCCAAAGGTCTCTGCCTGAGGGCTCTCTGTTGGATGGTGCCTTGAACAGATCAGAAATGCCAGGAAATGAATGTCCCTAGGAGCAGCCTTCAGCCAACGCCCTATAGGAATTGATGGGTAAATACTCCAGCTTCCTCATCCTTATAATTCCCCATCAGGACTGAGTTCCAACTGCTCTCAGCATTGAGCTGCTGTAATGAGACACCCTTGGCTTCCTTTCCTTTCTTTCTCAGCCTTACCACTCTGCTCTGCCTCTGTTGCTTTCTGAGATCACCTCCCACATCAACTGCTAGGACTCAAATTGCTAACCTCAGAGCCTGCTTCTGGGGCATACAAACTGAGAGGCTGGAAAGGACTTGGCTGGTGAGTAGAAAGATGATTGGCTCTCGAGGAGGCCAGAGAGGATAAAGGGGGCCAAATGATGCAGGTGCTTGACATCTTTAGAGGCAATTTGTGTCTCCAGTGGTTTCACAGTGGGAGTCTGTTTTCCCCTGCCCAACAATCAACTGCTCTTAGCCAAAGACTGGCCTTGAACTGATTCTGTATCCCAACAACATGCCCCTCTCCCTCCCCTTGGCCCTACTCCTCCCTAGTATCATGGACCATCTAGTTCAGAGTCAACGCCATAGGGTCGGGAACTTTGGTTTGTTCATGGATGTAACCTTGGTACCTATAGCACTGTCTGGCATCCAGCATGCAGTGTCCAACAAACATTTACTGGATAAATGAATCCTACAAATAAAGAAACCAGGAGTCAGAGAAGGTAAATGGTTTATATAAGGTCATACCCAAGGTCAACTGGAGTACTGGTTCTAGAAGGCAGTCTCCTGCTTCTAAGAGGATTTTGCTACCCTCCCCAGCCTCTCAACTCGAGGTAGGTCTGATCTGATAATTGATCTTTCATGGAAACCTGATGGACACCCTCCACCAACGGACTCTACAAAATTTTATCATCTCCTGGGAGAGTTGCAGGACAGGGAAAGAGCTCAACAAAAGTGCATCAGCTTTGGAGCCAAGCTGGGCTGAATTTAGGTCTTGATTCTGACCTCAGAGTAAGCTCCATGACCTTGACCAGAGACTTAAGCCCTCTGAGTTCCGGTGGGATAGAGACTAGCTCATGTTCACAGTAAAGAGAGGGACATTAGGGTCTGAGAAGGGACAGTCTGACTTTTCCATTTTCACCTGGCTCCTCTGTTCCTAGAAGAAGCCTGGAATATTCAGTAGGAAATTCCTTACAATTTTCACATAAATGACCTGAAGAATAAATACAGATTCATTTTTAATCAATCATTATGGGTGAAAGTGACCTACACAAAAATACACCTGTGAGCAGTTCAAATTGAACATGTTAAAATGTATTATACATTTGGAACTAATGAAAGATTGAAATCATTCTGATAAGATTTTTATCACTAGAGTTACAGAGGAGAAAGGGATGAATAGACAGAACCGAGAGGATTTTTAGGGCAGTGAAACTATTCTGTATAGTACTATCACAGCTGATAGCTGTCATTCTACATATGGTCAAACCCATAGGATGTACACCACCAAGAGTGAGCCCTAATGTAAACTCTGGACTTAGCATGATGATGTGTCAATGTTGCTTCATCAGCTGTGACAAATGTGTCACCGTGGTCCATAGTGGGGGAGGTTGTGTGGGTGTGGGGACCAAGGAGCATGGGGCAAGTCTGTACTTTCCATTCAATTTTGCTGTGGACCTAAAACTGTTCTAAAAAATTAAAAGCTAACTAAATTTTTTAAATCTACCACACAAAAAAAGTAACACCCACAAAAGAGAATTCCAACGGAAACTGTTACAGTTTGTAAAAGTTGATGAGGACCAGAAAAATTGATCAATGAAGCAAATATTCACTGTAAAATCTACCTAAGAAGGAGCTGATACTGTTGAAAATGGATGAAAATCAAGACTTGTTTAACCAAGTAAACCGTGTTTAATTAATCCATTAAATTGGCTTGGCAGAGTGTGCCTCCTGTCTCGATTGTAAATACATCTGTTTTTGTATCATTCTGTATTTTTTAAAGTTTGTGTAAACAAAGCTGCAGTCTGAGAATTCTAGGGGTCAACACCGTAGGATATATTAATACATGTTCACAGGGTCAAATGGCAAGGTGCAAGCTCCCTGTACCTGGCACGGGGCCCTGGTTGCAGAGAAAGCTCATTTGTCCATTCACCAAGCATTTGCTGAACTCAGATTTGCTAGAAGCACTGAATGTCTGTGACTGGGGTGAAATTTTCAATCTCAGACCTCAGGAAGCCAGGGGTTGAGCAGGGAACCCAGTCCTGGGTGTTGTGACAAGTCTTAGCAGCAGCTGCAGGGACATAGAAGTGACTCACTGGCTGGAGCGGGTGCTTGCAGGAGGCTTCACTGAAGGCATGACATTTGAACTGAGTCTTCAGAAAGAGTCCAGGGGCTCCAAGATGACAAGGGACAGAAAGAGCATTCTGGGCAAAGGGAATCTTGTACCCTAGATGCATGAGAGATGGCAGTGTTCAGAAACCTGGAAACCATTCCCAGGGCAGGAGCGAAGGGCCTGGAATGCCTGACATCTTGGGCTTTCTTCTGCCGACAGTGAACACAACCGCATGGAAGGCCAAGTGCAGGGCCAAGGCTGAGGGCTGGGGGAGGCCGGTGAGGAGACCAGGCAACTGAGTGGGGCCAGGACGGGCGCAGGGGCTAAAAGGGAAACTGAGGAAGCAGGATGGGGAGGAGTCGGGGTAGCATCCAGGGCTGTCTCCAAAAGGCTCGTTAAGGCCAGTATGGGGTGGGGAAGTGCCGTGAGCCAGGGGTGTACACTCAGGAGGAAAGGAGAGTGAAATATGCAAGATCATTTTGGTCAATTGTTCAGAAAAAATGTTGGCCTCAGAATCCTTCAAACGAAACCTTAAGAATTAAAAACAATACACAGAGCTGCTTCAATGACTAAGGTGTCTTGGAAAGGTGGGGTGGGGGGTTAGCCTCCCCAGGACTGCTGTTGGAAGGCCCCTGATGTGGGTCTGAGCCCCCTTTTCAGCTGAGGCTCAGAGGCAGGGTGTTTCCTGGCTCAGAGCACACAGCTGGGACGGCTCTGGGACCCCGCTCAGGGACTCCTGGAGACCTGCCCCTCCTTCCACAGCCAAGAGGCTGAGTAGTAATGAGGACTTAGCGTTCTTGGCCCCCACTCCTGCCCAGCTGTACTTCTGGCTGAGGATGTCTCGAGTCATAGAAAAGCCAAATTCCTATGAATCTGTCCTAGTCCCTGGACCCTGTTCATACTCTAGCTGGGCAAATGCCCCATGACATACTGGTTCTTTGCTGTTAGCATCACTTCTCCTGGAAACACCCATTATTCAAACCCCCAGGTGCATCTGGCCCAGGTGGCAAGCAGAAAAAAATCCGAGTCATAGCTCTGGCACAATCAGCTGTGCGGTCTTTGGAAAACCACTTAGCCTCTGAACCACAGATTCCTCCTCCGCAAATCAGAGGTCATCATGCTAACTCTGGCTACATCAAAATGCTGTAAGGATTGTTGTTGTTGTTTAGTCCCTAAGTCATGTTCAACTCTTTGCAACCCCATGGATTGTAGCCTTCCAGGCTTCCCTGCCCTCCTCTGTCCATGGAATTCTCCAGGCAAGAATACTGGAGCCAGTTGTCATTTCCTTCTCCAGAGGATCTTCCCAACCCAAGAATCAAACCTCCGTCTCCTGCACTGGCAGGTGGATTCTTTACCACTGAGCAAGGCAATCAGCAAACTCATGTTGTATCCTGAAAAATCTCTATAGGAACACAAGGGACCCATGGTATTTTTCATGTGTCAGGGTTTCTGCCATAAGTAGCAATAACTTCTATGACCATCACCACCCTTCAAATAGCCCTATATTTAAAAAGAGGTGGGGGTGAAGAGGACCTAAGAAAACTCATGCCTCGTGTTTGTCCCATCAGATCCTCACTCAAGATTCTATTTACTCTTAATTTAGGTACAACCGGAACAAACTTACTCATCTGTTTCCCAGCTCACAGTACTTGAGAAGTAGCAAACTAAAAGGTGGGGAGAGAATGACAAAGGAAAAATGTACTAAAAAGGATGAGACAGAAGTACGATTAAAGGTGGATGCAAAACATTCACCATCATAGCCTGGAGAGAGACAGAAAAAGTGCAGGAAGCCTGAGGCTATCAGGGTACAATTGTTGATACACCCAATAGGACCCTGAGTCAAAGATAAAAATAGGAACAAAATATTAAATTAAGTACAGCACACTCACACTTTTTAAGAGACTCATAGCCTTTAAATCAGCACTTCCCCTTCTAAAGCATATACCCTAAGAAAATAACCAGACTGGGGCACAGAGCTATGTATATACAAGATTATTCATCACAGCACTCTTTTCAGTAATGGAAAAATTGGAAACATCCCAAATGTCCTTTAAAAGATGATGAGCAGTATCTTCCATTCTCAAACCACCTTCTAGAAGGTTGTTATATTTGCATATCATCCATTCTATGACTTTTATTTTCTTTTTAAAAATTTCTTTATTTTTTAATTGAAGGATAATTGCTTTACAGAATTTTGTTGTTTTCTGTCAAACCTCAACGTGAATCAGCCATTGCTATACATATATCCCCTCCCTCTTGAACCTTCCTCCCATCTTCCTCCCCACCCCACCCTCCTAGGTTGATTCAGAGCCCCTGTTTGAGTTCCCTGAGACATACAGCAAACTCCACTGGCTATCTATTTTACATATGGCAACTACGTTTCTATGACTTTTCTTTAAACTGATTAATTCATTTTATTCAAATAAATGTAATTTCTTAAAAAACTACTATATTACCCTAAACAGAATATTAGTGTCAGTTACCATAAATAGTAGTAACCACAATGCAAAGAAATCATGTCATTATAATCCAGCTCAGTGAGGGTACAGAACTGTAGAATTGTAAAGTGAAAAAATAATAAATAAAAAATAAAAAAAAGAAAAGTACTCTCCATTTTTTGCTTCCTGATTTAAACAAAACCATTATTTAAAAAGAGAGTTTGGAGGACTGTCAGGAAATCTGATGATAGACTCTCCAGGGAATCAAAGTTCACTTTGTTAGGTGTGGTACTGGCATTGTGGCTGCATAAAAAAGTATCTTCTTTTTTTTGATATATAAGGAATGCATACTAAAGGATGCAGGGTTAAAATGACAAGATAACTGGATTTGCTTTAAAATATTTCAGCAAAATAAAGCATTGACAAAGCAAATGTGGCAAAATCTTGATCATTACTGAATCCAGGTGTTGGAAATTTCCTTGCACTCTTCTCTCTACTTTTAAGTAGCTTGAAAATTTGCCTAATAAAAATAAACTTAAAAATAAAAACAGGAAGATCCCTTGTTCATGGGCCACCAAGGCTGACAAAGCCCTTGCCATTTTAAGAAGAGTCAAACCCTAATTTCTGTGCATATTAATGATCATTTTTATACACTGGCAATATGACCCTTTTGAGTTAATGTAGGTCAGACTCAACAAAAATAAATAAAAATAATGATGCAAATCCATATGTAATGACGAGGGAAGGGGTCCAAGACAGATTGCTGAGTGGGGAACCATGCACTAGAAGAAGAGTGCGTTTGGCTCCATCTCCTTTATGTAAAACTGTGAAGGAAAATCCCCTGAGTCTGTGTGCCCAGAGAAAGTCTGGAAGCTGGGACGCTAACCAGTTATCTCAGGATAGGGAGGGTCCTCCTCTTGCCTTTGTTTGTATCTTTATGCTTTTCTGTTTGTGTAAAATTTTTACTTTTTACAATTGAGTAGGTACTATTCTTATAATCAGGCAAAAGGCTATTACCATCGTGAGGAAAAAAGAAGAAACCAGGAAAATATTTCTATCTGTATAATGAAGTGATTTAAATATACACAAGGCTGCTTCACAGAAAATTAAACCTCCATTATTATCCCATGGCCTGTGACACTGCACGTTTACTGTCCATGTCTGGCAAAGGTGCTGGAACAGGCCTCCTGTAAGCTGATCTCAGCCCCCGGGCCTGAGCAAGTAGAGGGAGTGGGGTCCAGTTTGCCTGACTTACCCCTTTGTTCACACCATGCCCCTGCCTGCAGTGTTCTCTGCACTCTGCTGTGACTCCCTCTCTCCCCACTTTGAGGCTCAGCTCCAGGAAGGCTGCTCTGACGCCCCAGCAGGCATTATGTGGGTTTCTCCTTTGACAGGTATCAATCTTCAACCCATTTGCTGGGACCTGTCCAGAGCATTGGCAAGCAGAGGCCTCTTTCTGGGAGGGCTCACAGGCTCTGCTGGGTGCAAGGAGTCCAGAAGAGTGGATGGAACTCAGACATGCTTCCTGTCCCTTTCTAGGTTGGGTGACCTGGAGGCGTATTTCCCCTCCTAAGGCCTCAATTTTCACAGCTGTAAAATGGGAATAAACAGTCCTAATAAATACACACCTCTCAGAAAATTAAATAAGATGGCCTGGAGAGAGTTGGTAATCTCTAAAGCATTCAATTAAAAGATAATTTTCAATGTTAGTAGTACTATATAAAGGTTTATTGGTAATGACAAGGACAGGATTAAGAACCTTATTATCTTTAAAAATCACAGGGACATATTTATTCTGATATTTTCAAGAAATTTCCTAAGGAAATTCACACTTTCAAAAATGTGTGAATAAGGATGTTCATCAGTGTATAATAGCAAACATGGGAAACTAACTCCTATGGGTTGTCATGCAACTATTAAAGATGATAAAACATGTTGAGTGATTAAGAAAATGCTAATAACATATTGCCAAATTTAAAAACCTAGCTCCAGAAGAGTATAATCTATTTTCATTTTTTTTAATATATATATGTATGTATGTATGGGCTTCTCAAGTAGCACCCATGGTAAAGAACTTGGCTGACAATGCATAAGAGACACAGGTTCAGTCTCTGGGTTGGGAAGGTCCCCTGGAGGAGGACATGGGAACCCACTGCAATATCCTTGCCTGGAGAATCCCGTGAACAGAGGAGCCTGGTGGGCTATGGTCCACGGGGTCGCAAAGAGATGGATATGACTGAAGCAACTTAGCACACACACATAAACACACACACATGTATCACACATACAGAGACAGAGAGAAAGATCTACAAAGAAAGAGAGAAACAGAGACATCCAAAACACTTCTAAAGAAAATCACTCCCAAAATGTTAACAGTTATCTCTGGATTAAGTGATTACAGATCACTTTTTCAGTCTTCTTTTCTGTGTGTATCTGACTTTTCTAAATCTGTCTAAAATGCCTTTTGGGGCATTTCTAAGTTACCTTTTAACCATTCCTCTTCCCCCACCACTACCTCTACCAAATGTCCCTGTCCAGAAGTTAATGATAAAAGACTGTCCCAGGCCCCCAGCCTCGGATTGTGAGGGCCTCCAAGGTCACGAGACAACCCCATGGACCTCTGGTGTCTATATGGAAGAGTCTGGTGTGATTTTCACCAGAGAGTGGACACGGTGGGTGAACAATTAGCTAGCTCTGGGCAGAGAAACTGCCCCCCAGGAGACTCACACAGGGACCATGGCCTTGGGAACAAACGGGAGCCTCTCAAACAAATTCCCAGGAGGCAGGTCAATTAGAAAATTTAGCCCCTAGGCCTCACCACCCTCTCCATCATGTAACCTGATAGGCTGGATTGGAGGGTCCTTGAAGCGGGTAAACAGATGGGAAGGGACAGGTTGGAGGGCTGGGACTTGCCCTCCTCTCTCTCTCCCACTGCCCCCACCTCCCCACCTCCTTACCCACCTCAAGCCAGCTCTCACCACTCCCTCTGGGCTCCTCCCCCATCTATGTCTCTACCCTAGTCTCCACTGTACACCAGTCTCCTCTCCAAAAACTCCATAGTCTTTCTAGGAATCTTCCAAAGAAATGATATTATAAAATGTCAGAGCCGAAAATAACACTCTACTCTCTCACTTTCTAGTGGAGGAAACTAGTTCAAGGAGATTAATCAATGTGTCTAAAACCTCCCATCCAGTAGATGTATTAATAGAAGCCAAGAAAAGAGCTCAGATGTCTTTATTCCTAGGCCAGGGTGACTGTGACCTCTACCATTTCACTTCCTGCTGTTGGCTGAAAGCAAGCCCAGCACTGTGCTTAGGAGCATGGTCTCCAGGGCTGAAGCCCTGGGTTCAAATTCCAGATCTTGTATGTACCACCCATGTGGTCTTGGAGCCCCTGTTTGGAAGCAAAACAATAGTAGTAAATACGTCATGTCTTTGTGTGAAGATTAAATGAGTTAAAGCGTATTTAGAGGAGAACCTGGCAGGTGGTGTATGTTATGGAAGCCTTTGCTATCTTGATAATTTTGTCAGCCAATTAATTGTATCTATGGCTAAGGTCTACAGGGATCGCAAGAGTCGAACACAACTGAGCGACTAAGCACACACATATATGGAAGAAGTCAGCAAAGGGCAGAGATGAACCAAATGATTCAGCCGAGAAAAAATATGAGCTCCTCAGAAGGCAAAAGCTCAGAACCTCCATCTTCTTCAGGAGCACGTGAGGCCCAGGGCATCTACTCTTCATCCCTGAAGTATTCACCGAGCCAGCAGAGTGGAGTTCAGAAAACAGAGGCTCACACATATGGATGTCTGTGTGTGCTAAGTCACTTCAGTTGTGTCCAACTGCACGCGACCCTACAGACTGGAGCTCACCAGGCTCCTTTGTCCATGGGATTCTCCAGGAGAGAATACTGGAATGTGTTGCCATGCCCTCCTCCAGGGGATCTTCCCAACCCAGGGATCAAACCTGCATCTCTTAGGTCTCCTGTATTGGCAGGCGGGTTCCTTACCTCTAGCACCACCTGGGAAGCTTACAATAAACGTTCATTTGCAATGCATGGAGGAAAAATAATACACCCATACTACAGGGTCAAGATGGATGTTTGGATTAAGAAGAGGTAAAGGTCACCCCAACCTCCACCATACATAAAAGTCAATCCCAAATGGGAACAGAGGCCTAAATTGTGAAAGTTAAACAATGAAGCCTCTAGACAATAACATGAGAGGATATCCTCACAGCCAAAGGATAGACAAGATTTTAACAGGATGCAAAAATCATAAAGGAAAAGATTGATAAATTGGACTTCATTAAATTTGAGAATCTCCACAATTAAGAATAAAAATTTAAGAAATCCATTGTAGGAAATAATATTTCAAAGGAAATAATCCCTATGATGATTCAATCTTATATCATCATTAGCATCTACTAAAATGTAGTTAACTTGAAAAATTTGAAAATTTCTGTTCAATAACAAAAATTTCTGTTCTGTTCATCTGTTTCATAAAGAAAATGAGAAGGCAAGCCTGAAAAATTCATATCCATGGTATATCAAGAACTGGAACTCATTAAGAAAAAGTCAACAACTGCACAGAAAAAGGGCAAAAGTCTTAAATGGGAAAAAAATTTTTTAAGTGTTCAGATAAGGACTTCCCTAGTGATTCGATGGTAAAATATATATATATATATATATACACACACACACATATATGCCTACCTGTGCAGAAAAGCACAGGTGCAATCCCTGATCAGGGAGGATTCCACATGCCATGGAGCATCTAAGCCTGTGTACCACAACTGCTGCTGCTGCTAAGTCGCTTTAGTCGTGTCCGACTCTGTGCAACCCCATAGACGGCAGCCCACCAGGCTCCCCCGTCCCTGGGACTCTCCAGGCAAGAACACTGGAGTGCGTTGTCATATCCTTCTCCTACCGAAGCCCAAACGCCCTAGGGCCTGTGGTCCACAACAAGAGAAGCCACCACAGTGAGAAGCCTGCACACAGCTACTAGAGGAAAGTCCCTGCAGCAACGAAGACCCAGCACAGCTTATAAATAAATACTCAAATAAATAGCAATCAAGTAAATGCACATTAAAATCATAATTATAGACTGCTATAGACCCGTCAGAACAATTTTTTAAATAAGATAATATCAAGTTTTGGGATGTTTGTGGAGCAATTAATGGAATCCCCTCTCCTATACGGAGAAGGCAATGGCAACCCACTCCAGTACTCTTGCCTGGAACATCCCATGGATGGAGGAGCCTGGTGGGCTGCAGTCCATGGGGTCGCTGAGTCGCACACGGCTGAGCTACTTTACTTTCACTTTTCACTTTCATGCACTGGAGAAGGAAATGGCAACCCACTCCAGTATTCTTGCCTGGAGAATCCCAGGGATGGGGGAGCCTGGTGGGCTGCCGTCTATGGGCTCCCACAGAGTCGGACACGACTAAAGTGACTTAGCAGCAGCAGCCTCTCCTACAATGTGGGTGCACGCAAGTGGACAGACGAATGAATATTTTTCAGTTGAGCATACCTGTGTTTCTAGAAGCCAGTTCTCTCCCATCCAGCAATGTGATAATCGCATACACTGTGCTGATCTCATGACCTCAGAGGCATCAAACAGCTCTGAGATCTCAAACAAGTTGATCTCGTATATCTAGAGGCAGGATTTGAACTCAGGCTGCAAACTCCAGGGCTCAGACTCTGAGCCACTAGCCCATGGTGTCTTTTTCAAAATGTGGGAGCCGCTATCTCATGCTAAATCACATTTTCATTTTCACCAGCTTGAGTAATTCTTGACCCCTGTGATTTGGGCATCGATGGACAGCCTGGTGAACAGACCAACTCCCTGGACTCCAGCAGAGAGACGGACAAAAGCAGGTGGTCTTTCCTCTGCGCAGGCGGACACTCAGCCGTGAAACCCTTGGCTCCAGGGAGCCCTCTCCCACCCTCTCCTGGACTAAGCCGTACCCTGTCCCCAGCAGGCCTGTCCTCACCCCCTCGAGTGACAGATTGCCAGTTTCCCGAGGGTAAGCCATCCCAGCAACAGCCTCCACCCCAAGTTAGAAATGCGTGTGCTTTTGGATATAGATTACCATTTCTCACTTCTGCAGAGGCATTAGTGGAGTCTCACAATTGTTAAATTCACTCTCTTTTTAAAAATACAACACATACACACACATATACTCACATATGGATGGCCAGATACTTAACAACAACTGTTGCCAAGATTCTAGATTTTGCTCTAGTCATCTCCCAGCTGAACTGCTCTAATTTGTTTTCGGCTGATCTTCCTTCATCTATCATGCCATTTGTCCTCTTCAAAATGTGGCCTCACATTTGGGCTGACCCTTCCCAGGTCTCTCAATTACCACAGTAATGCTAATTATACCACTTCCCACTCACCTGTTGAGGTTAGATGCCCCTTCCCAGTGTCCCATTGTAAAAGACTTCTCATATCAGTCCCTTGGAGATAAGGCTCCACCAACTACTTCAATATTCCCCAAACTCCAGTGTCATTCGGTTATTGATGATGGCATCCAGTCTCCCTGTGCAGTGTTTCCATAATCAAGTCTTCAAACCACTAACCTCCCCACTTCCCCATAGATACATCAGCCATGCTTTTTCTGCTGTTACCGGAGACTTTCTCTGTGTTCAGAGTCCCCTGGCCTGCTAGTTGTTTCGGCAATAAGTTAAGCTTGAAAGCAAGATCCATGGCTGAAAATATTGCTCAACAAAGCAATAAATCATATCATTTTACATCATTGCCCCGATCCCATACCCCACACTGCCAGACTCCGTGCAGATTCACGGATCCTGTCTCTAAGGCACGCTCCAAGGAAAGACAAGAGACTTTCCAGCCTTTTGTTTTGTTTTACCAAAGAGATTTAATGTTTCTCTTGACAGAGCCAACACTTCCTTGTGTGTGTTCAGCACGAGTTCCCGCCTGCCCTCATTTCTGATGACCAAATGTAAACAGCTCACCAGAAGGACAGCAGGAAAGAGTTTGTTAAGACTGCCCTAACCAACTGCCCAACCTTGGTGGCTTAAGACAATAGAAATTGGGACTTTCTGGGCTGTCCAGTGGTTAAGACTCCACCTTCCGATGCAGGGGGTGCAGGTTGGATCCTTGATCAGGGACCTAAGACCCACATGCCTCGTGGCTAAAAAAAAACAAACATAAAACAGAAGCAATATTGTGACAAATTCAATAAAGACTTTAAAGATGGTCCACACTAAAAAAAAAAAAACAAACAAAAAACAATAGAAATTTGTTCTCTCACCATTCTGGAAGCCGAAAGTACAAAATCGAGGTGTCAGCAGGGTAATGCTCCCTCCAGAGGCCCCAGGGGAGCATCCTTCCTTGCCTCTTCCAGCTCCTGGCGGCTCCCAGCATCCTCTGGCTCCAGTCTCTGCCCCCGTCTTATGGCCTTCTTCCCTCTGTGTCTGTGTCCCTCTCCTCTTCTTATAAGGACACCGTCATTGGACCTAGGGCTTGTTCTAAATCCAGGATGATTTGCTCTCAAGAGCCTTAACTAATTACATGTTCATTACTCTATTTCCAAACAAGGGCATATTCTGACCTCTGGGCAGACACAATTTTTTTTTTTTTTTTTTTTTTGAGGTAAGGGGGACACTATTAGACCCACTACCCAGGATGTGGAAGGATCCAGTGCTTTCTTCCCAAGACCCTCATCTGAATGCCATGCCTTCTGCCTGCCTGCCTCATCCTTCTCCACAGACAGACAGCTGCTTATGTCTTTGGTTGTAATAACCGTATTTTTTTAAACTGCCTCAAGTTTATAGTTAAGTTTCAACTGGTGTGAAAGGAGGAGCGGCACATCAGTCTCCCAATCTGTGAAATGGGACCAGCAGTGTCTTTCTGGAAGTTGTCATGAGGTGTAACATACCAAACCAAAGGGGAGGCACCTGGTTCAAGCTGTGATAGCTCAGCCCCCAGGCTCAGGTCTCTGGGACCAGCATGCCTGACAAACTGAACTCACTTCTGAACAGAAGGGAGACAAGGGCATGAAAACCAGATGCTGGTCACCAGTAAGGTGAGAAAGAAACAGAAAACAATTGCTGAGTGGCCATCAGGCTCTATTTCACTTCAGCAGCTACTCTGAGTCCAACCAAGGGTGTTTCTCCAACTCCTCCCATCCTCTCCTGGATCTTGGCATGTGGCGAGAGTATTACGTCCATTCTGCAGATGAAAACACTGAGGTGAGGAAGTTAGATGTAAGTGGCTTGGCCATCATGTATGTTAAAATCTTGAGGGTCTAGTTTCAAGCCAAGGGCCATGGTGGGAGGTTTCCAGCTGGATCTGAGGTTGGGGTTCAGGGGTGCTCTGAAGGCAATGAGTCACAGAACCATTGAAAGGTGTCGGAGACTGAGTCTTTCTATGGAGTTTTGTTTGCAAAGATCAAATGTGCTCTGAGTCTGATAACGTCAGACTCAGATGTGAGCTGGGCTGCATCTGATAATGTCAAAACGGCAAAGAGAAATGTGGAAAATGAAGTCAAACCTGTTACTTGTTTTCATGAAGATGGAAAAAAAAACAAAGATGTGAATTCAACCTATTATTTCTTTTTTAATTTAGTCACATCTATTTATACATATTGACACATGGAACTAAGAGTTGGAGGCTGGTAACCAAGGCTTAAAAATAACACCCCAGCCAGAAGAGAAATGTGATCTTAGGGGTCCCTGAGTCCAGAAAAACCCTAAATGATCCTCTGGCTCTCAGGGGACTGAAAGTAATTGACTTGGAGATTTTTATTTTAATCATTTTTAAGTCAAGAAGGTTTGTGGTGAAGGATGGATTCCTTTCTAACCATGTCCACCTTGACCTGTTTTAGCCACAATCACGGCGTCGTTCTCATGAACCAGATCCCAGGAACTCAGAAAACCGCAAAAAGAGGATGGGGGTGGGGGTCAAAGTTCAATCTGCCAGAACTTTATTTTCAATCCAGAACTCCAGTCCTCCAACCAGCTCTCGAAGAAACAATCAACTTGCCCAGTTTTGCATTTGTTTTCCCGTCAGTTCTGTGGCTGTTCATTATGTGTGAGCAGAAATGAGGGCTTGTGTATAAACACCACGGCTGAACAAGGAGCATATTTCTTCCCCCATCTCTAAATCTGGACCCTTCCCCTTCTCGCCTGTGCTACAATTTCCTCTGGCACTTCAGACAGACATATGTTATTTTCAGTTCCACAACTTTCTCGTTCGCTGTATCACCGCACACATGGCCCAGGCACTGCAAATATAAATACATGTGGGCGTCTGCATTTCAACCACTGGACTCTCGCCACTTTTTTTTTTTTTTTTAATGCAATGTAACTCAAGTGGATTGTCATCACAGCCAAGTGGCATGACAAAGTCCAACAAAATCAACTTTTCCCAAGCCCGGACCACTGTCCCACCCCAAATTCTTGCCATTTGATATCCACCCTCGCCCACCAGCAAATGCACAAACTGGGTTCAGTGGGCAGAATGCTATAATGACCCTCTTATTTATTACTCTTACCCGATGATACAAGAGCCTAATAAATAAATACACTAATTGGGCTTTGCAAAGATGGATCTTCCCCAACAGTACTTATTACCACATAATAAAAACCCATGACAAGCTTCAGCTTTGTGGATACTCTGAGAGTAAATAAGAGATTATTTGCAAATTCAAACGTGCTGAACAGGTTGGCACTCTTTCAGGTAGCAGTGAGTTTAGGCCAGATGCCAAGCTGTGGGGAAGGGAGGCTTTTAATATGCACTCCCTTCCAGGCACCGTCAGCTGGACTATGCTCCAGGAGCCAGCAGCAGGACAGCGGCACATGGATATACAGACAGATGTTGGATTTTTTCTCCTAGATCCTGAAGGACTTGCAGATGGCCCCACACAAAGGAGATGACGGAGGGTAACTTGGTGAAATTAAAAGCAGCAACTTCCATTTAATGTGTGCTTCCTAGAAGCCACACAGCATATCTCATTTTAGTTTCATAAGTAATTATCCCCATTTAACAGATAGGGAAACTGAGACTTGGACCAATGAAGCCTTTTGCTAAGATCTTGAACTTATGAGTCAGGGATGAGGCACCCACTGCTGACTCCTTAAAAAGTATTTGGATTTATCAACTCTGTGCATTTCATATTAGTGGTTTAATCTAATCTCAGGAAACCCTGTAAGATAGATATTATCAGCATTTTACATTCACTAGGGTAAAGCTTTGAGAAGTTATGCAACTTGCCCAGGGCCATTTGGATAATAAATGAGCAGAGATTTGAACCAATGTGGTCTAATTCTGGAGTCTGTGCCCTAAAACATGTATCAAATAGTAAATGTCTTAGGCTTTCAGTTCATCCATTGTCACGACTACTATGAGTCTGTATTGGGTTGGCCAAAAACTTCATTTGACTTTTTTCGTAACGTCTTCTGGAAAAGCCCAAACAAACTTTTTGGCCAACCCAATAGCATGAAAGCAGCTATAGACAATATGTACATGAATGGGTGGGCTTCCCAAGTGGTGCTAGTGATAAAGAACCCACCTGCTGATCCAGGAGATGTAAGAGACATGGGTTTGATCCCTGGATCAGGAAGATCTCCTAGAGGAGGGCATAGCAACCCACTCCAGTGTTCTTTCCTGGAGAATCCCATGGACAGAGGAGCCTGGCGGGCTACCATCCATAAGGTTGCGAAGAGTTGGACAAGACTGAAGCATCTTAGCACACAGGCATAAATGAATGGGTATAGCTTTATTCCAGTCAAACTTTATCAACAAAAACAGGCAGGTGTGCAGATTTGGCTAAAGAGTTGTAGTCTATTGACCTCTACTCTAAAACACTACACTGACATGTCACATCCATGGTCAAGGTCAGGGAATGCTGGGCACAAGCTAGTGGCACAGAAACCAATTCGTGACCCTTTGCTCTCCCTGACCTCATCTTCTGTTACACTTCCCGACTCTGCTCCAGCCACACAGCCTCCTTGCTGCTCTTCAAACATACTTGCACCCTACTGCCTCAGGGCCTTTGCACTTGCTGTTCCCTGCCTGGAGTGTCTGTTCTTTGAGATCTCCTCTTGGCTTGCTGGCTCATCTCCTGTTTTCTGCACCACTCTCAACTTTGGGTGAGAACTTCTCTGAATACCATATCAAAACGTACAGCACACACTCAGGTCAGTATTTCCTCTCTCTCCCCTGCTTTCTTTCTCTCCGTGGTCCTCATCACCATCAGAAAACACTATCATTTTACTAACACATTTCACTTTTCTGTCTGTGCCCTCAAACACTAGAATGGAAGCTCTGGGAGGGGAGCCATTCTTGTTTTGTCCGTTTGGTTACTACAATCCATCCCCAGATTCTAGAATAGTATTTGGCACAGTGAGGGCCCAGTAAATACTTGCAGGATGAGTTAATATATTTTGGACTGATGGGAGCTCATCTTTTACAGTGAGCAGAACTCGGCCCTAGCAAAACTGCCTCAGAGTGCAGGCACTTGGCTGTGATGACTTCTGGGGCCACCTGGGCACTGCCCAGGGCAGAGTCAGGGGCCCTAGCACTTCTCAGCAACTTGGCAACGTCTCCATTGATCATACAAAGCACAGCGGCCATGGGGATGGGAAGACATTTGCGGAGGAACAGGGAAGTTGAACCATCAGCATGAAATTCCCTGGGCTGCATCTTCCTCACACTGACCTCTGTCTGTCTGAGTGATTGTCCGATGCTTCTGAAGCCCTTTGAACTCGCCCTTCCTCTGGGCACAGTTGCTATCTCTCTGGAAGGGAATCATTCATTTGACACCCTGTTAGAAGTAACGGATGAGTCAAGAGGCTAGCTTCGGGATGTTTCTCAGCAGCAGCACCACGCCCCCTCTTCCCCCCCACCACCCCCCCACCCCCTGCCGGCCCCAACCCCGCTTCCACCAGAGATGAGGGGAAACCATTTGGGTCTGTAATCTGACACTTTGTTTTACGAATGAACTAATTTTCCATAGGCACCTTCAAGCTGGGAAACATCCCAGAGGTGGACTAACCTTTAACATTAGGTGTAATTAAGGATTAGCCATGTCACCTGACCCGTGAAGCACCGGAGACCAGAGATAATAAATCCGCCCTCCCCGCTTTGCCCCAGCCACCGTGGGCCATTCCCCACAGGCAGCCCAGCCTCGGGACCTGGGAGGCCTAGCAGTGAACAAGTAACATCCGCAGCTCAAGCACCCTCCATATCCAGACCAGGCAGAAGAAAGCACTGCCTGGGTGCAAATCCAGTTTACAATCAACCAGAGATGGGAAGGGTCCACGCTGAACACTCTGGGCAGGCCACTACATCTTTCTTCACGGTCACGACTGAGTTAGTTACTGACTTGCCAGGGGACCCTGGGCCAGTCCTGGGCTCCATTGTCCCCGTGTAGTTACTGAAGGCAAGACGGCTTCCAGGCCTGGTGTTCCCAAGAGAAGAAAGTCACTGGTAGTCATAGAGATGTGAGCTTTCCTCGCCTCTCCCCTCCCTGTGTCCCCCTTCCTTCTCTCAGCCTCTCTCTCCTCAGCCCTTTCCTCTTCAAGAGCCAGTGCTTTCCAGTGCCTGGGGGGGACTGCACAGATGTGCGGGGCTTCTGCTCAGTCCGCATGCCCACCTCATGCAAGCGGCACCCCGGTCCTGTCTGGGGGCCCCTGCGTGCATGAAGTTTCTCTCACGTCCGCTGGGCCAGCCCCAGGGAGAGGGCTTCGGGCTCCCTCTACGCCCAGGGTACTTGACTGTTAATGATCCCCGGGCACACTTCCCCCACCCTGTCCCCTGAGACATTTCCAGAGTTGTTTTATGAGCGAGACTGGGGAAATCTATTAATGAGAGCGGTAATTGCTACCTTTGGGCACCTAGGGCTGATTTACAACGGTTAATGCCTCAGATTCCAAAGGCATAAATTTCAGCTTTTCCACCATTTTTGTCTGGAGCAAAACGACACAGAGGGAGATTACATATCCTGGGCTACAGATGTTTGGCTGCACAGAGTGTTTTTCTAAGATAGGGGCAGGGACAGAGGAGTTGTTTAATTTAATTGACAACAGAGCATCACTAACGCCTATGCACCTACATGGGTGCAAAAGTGTTCAATGGATGTCAATGCCTATTTCTTAGGAGAAAGGAATACAGGGCTAGACAAGGAGACTGGGCAAGTCCTCAACCCCACCCCACCCTCCAGGTCTGTCCTGATTGGTTTGATCACTTTGTCATGGAGGTGACATGGCTTCCAAAGCGCTCTCTTCACCCTCAGGGAGTGGCTGTGTTTCTGAGTGGCTCAGCCGTGTCCTTGGGAGTCCTTTGGGGGCGGGGGGGAAGATTTTAAAGATCAAGGAGAGGTGACCCCATGTGGAGGGTGATCGGGTGTCTGTCAAAAAGCAAAGAGACTGATCCCATTTTCCTTCCAAATGAGGATCCGAGGGAGTTGGAAACTCGAAAAAGAATTCAGTTTTTGGGATTCATCCAACTGGAGTTTCCAGGAACCCCTTGTAAGGGCTATAAAGCCACAGTAATTTATTCCCAAAAGGAAAGAGGAAAAACAGCTACAACACGAGCAGAAAAACACAAGCTCCACCACCAGAACCACCCCCACCGGCTGTTGGAAATCCATCTTCCTACCTTGGCTGACAGATGGCTCATGTCAGGCGAATAAGTGGCCTTGGCACCAAGCAGGTACCAGAAAGCCCTGGTCCAGGCCCACGACCCACCCTTCCAGCTGCCCCATCAGAGACCTGTTCTGGGACAGAAAGTAGCACAGCCCATGTGCTGTGTGGAGATCCACCACAACTCCAACAGCCCCTGGGATTCCAATCATTCAACAAATATTTGCCACGTGTCTGCTACGTGCAAGGCACAGTACAAACAGGCCTGAAGGAATTTCTGGCCCATTCTTAGGCCAGTTTTGAGTGAGAGTTTAATAACAGCTCATCCCTGTCTCCTGTACAATTCTTTATGATTTTTCAAATCCTTTATTAAATATTTGAAAATGTCAACAGCCCAATAAGTGGGCAACCACACTTTACAGAGGAAGAATATCATGTTTAGAGAAGCAAAGGAGTTTGCCCAAGGTCACCCAGCAAAAAAGGAAACAAGTCACAAGGCACAGCTGGCATTTGATTGCATGTTTCATGATCACTGAAAATGGATTGGGGGTCAGTTAAACCATTGCCCTGTGAGAGTAAAGCAAATGGAGGTCAAATATATCTGGAACATGTGGGGTCCAAGTTCTCTTTGTTATTGAAAGTTACCTTTGTTAAAAAAAAAAAATCTGGGGAGTACCCCGGAAGCCTAGCAGTGAGGATTCGGCACTGTCACTCCTCTGGCCAGGGTTCAATCCCTGGTTGGGGAACTGAGATCTTGAAATCCACATGGTGTGGTCCAAATTTTTTTTTTAATTTTGAATAATAATAAATAAAAAATCTATATGGGATTGCACCTGTGTATGTGTGTGACTAGAAGGAACCACTTGTATGGCTCTGTGTGAAAAACCATTATAAGGAGGACAAAAGAGCAACTATTAGCATGGAACTCCAGAGGGTCTGGGCTGGAGAACTCTGTAAAGGACTGATCCCTTGTTTCAGGAATGGGGACATGGAGCCCAGAAAAGGTGCCAAGGACTCCCACTCATGGAGTCAAGGATGGCTTTCAGTCCCAGGTGTCTGGACCCCTGCCCATCCCCTTTCACCAGCCAGGATGCAGTTGGTTGGCAGAGAAGAATCAGCTAAGAGTAAAGCATCAAAATTGCTATAGAACTCTCTTCTCTTCTCCTGGGTTTGTTTTGTTTTGTATTTTTTCCTTTCCAACTAGGATAAGAAAGCAAAAAGGAAGCACCTGGCCCCAGGACAGCCCCTCCTCCCAAGAAGAAGACTAGTTGAGAACCTCTGCTCCACCACTAGGGGAAGAGAAGGGTCCTCAGCTAGAGTATCTGGCTTCCTCCCCCAGTCCAAGCAGAGGCCCTGAATCGGGAGGGAGGAACCGCTCCCGTGGAGCAGGGAAATGGAATGGGGAGAGAGACTCGGAGCAAGTTAATAATGTGCCCTGGGATTTCTGGATCAGCAACTCTCGTGTGTGATTAGGAGCTTCCCTCCAAACTAAATCGATGTGAACTTAGCCTCTCACGCCCTAGAAGTTCACACACAACAAAAAACAGAGCATGTGTCCACTGCATCCACGTCTTACCCCCATGGCAGACCCTGCTAATCAGTGGTAGGCTTCCAATCCACTAACTGTGGGCAGCCAACATTAATCTGATGGAGTTGAAAGGTGAAAAGAAATTTAAACCATGAATATAGAAGATCTCACTTACTTTGGGGGGATGCAGTACATCCCTTTTATAAGTTAACAGCACTGACGTCACTGAAGTTTGATAGAGCTGTCAATCAAGAGGCCACACCTACTTCTTCTAGGGTGACTAGCTAATCAGAGTACTCCATGCTCAACTCCTAGCACCTGATTGGGGAGGACATGTGACCCAAATTGGCCAATCAGAGTTTGTTTCTGAGATTGAGTTAGATGAGGGCCAGAAAAGGCAGTATCTCAGTCTGGGAGTGCTGGTCTCAAGAAAGATGTGAATGTGGGGCTTACACTAAGAATGACGCCGACACTGTGGAAACTGGAGCAGAAACAGAGAAGAGAAAGACAGGTCCTGGGGATGTTTAAACTGTGAAAGAACCTAGGCCTACCCCCACGAAGTTGCCAGTTCTGTTATGCAGTAGAAGACAGTGAATGTCATGGTCTTCGTTGGGGAATCACATAACTCAGCTTTGCGTCACTCTGCCTGTATTGAAGCCAGTAGGGCCTGGGACTGATGAGGCTGCTGTATTCAACCTGCCCCACTCTGGATGTATCTGCATCCTTGCACCTTCAAGCCCTTTTCACCCACTGGTCCCTTATAGGAGAGAGCTAGGACATCTCCATGCAGACCCTTTGCAAAGACTCCACCAACTGCATTAACAGCAGCTCTCAGACACTCTCAGAGTCTGGACCTGACTTGTGTGTGCATGGCCTAGTCACTTCAGTCATGTCTGACACTGCGACCCTGTGGACTGTAGCCCGCCAGGCTCCTCTGTCCATGGGCTTCTCCAGGCAAGGATATGGAATGTTTTGCTGTGCCCTCCTCCAGAGGAGCTTCCGACCCAGGGATCGAACCAGACTCTCCCGCATCTCCTGCATTGCTGCTGCTGCTAAGTCTCTTCAGTCGTGTCTGACTCTGTGCGACCCCATAGACGGCAGCCCACCAGGCTCCCCCGTCCCTGGGATTCTCCAGGCAAGAACACTGGAGTGGGTTGCCATTTCCTTCTCCAATGCATGAAAGTGAAAGTGAAGTCGCTCAGTCCTGTCCGACTCTTGTTGACCCCATGGACTGCACCCTACCAGGCTCCTCCTTCCATGGGATTTTCCATTGCAGGTGGGTTCTTTACCGCTGAGCCACTAGGGAAGTCCCTGGATCTCACATGCAAAGTATCAATAAGTAGGAAGAAAAAGATAGGCCAAGATCTAACCAAATCATCTCTTAAAGAATATCAGTTCATTATTAGAAAAGAAAAACGATTGCAAAACTAATAGGAAGTTAACGTGATGGTGCCAGAGCGCCATACACCTAGTTTAGTGGGTCATGAGCTCACAGCTCCAGTGTAGGTATTGGATGACGTCGAGCGCCCAACAGCTACCTGCTTTTCCAAGTTGGCCTGCTTACCAATTTCACACATCTTGCATCCCCAGGTACCTGTCAGAACAGTTTGAATTGCACTCAAGTTGGACTGTGGCAGAAAGAATTAATGAAAATGTTAGTCACAAACTGGCAGGACTTAAAAATTTCTTCCAGAAGAGTTGCACACGAGCTCATTCTTCTGAAAGAGTTGCTTAGTTTTTTTTTTTTTTTTTTTTTTTAATTTTAAATAAATATATTTATTTTTGGCTGTGCTAGACTGGAATGCAAAAGTAGGAAGTCAAGAAACACCTGAAGTAACAGGCAGATTTGGCCTTGGAAAACGGAATGAAGCAGGGCAAAGGCTAATAGAGTTTTGCCAAGAAACTGCACTGGTCATAACAAACATCCTCTTTCAACAACACAAGAGAAGACTCTATGCATGGACATCACCAGATGGTCAACACCGAAATCAGATTGATTACATTCTTTGCAGCCAAAGATGGAGAAGCTCTATACAGTCAGCAAAAACAAGACCAGGAGCTGACTGTGGCTCAGACCATGAACTCCTTATTGCCAAATTCAGACTTAAATTGAAGAAAGTAGGGAAAACCACTAGACCATTCAGGTATGCTGCTGCTGCTGCTGCTGCTAAGTCGCTTCAGTCGTGTCCGACTCTGTGCGACCCCATAGACGGAAGCTCACCAGGCTCCCCTGTCCCTGGGATTCTCCAGGCAAGAACACTGGAGTGGGTTGCCATTTCCTTCTCCAATGCATGAAAGTGAAAAGTCAAAGTGAAGTCGCTCAGTTGTGTCCGACTCTTAGCGACCCCACGGACTGGAACCTACCAGGCTCCTCCATCCGTGGGATTTTCCAGGCAAAAGTACTGGGGTGGGGTGCCATGGCCTTCCCCTAAATCAAATCCCTTATGTTTATACAGTGGAAGTGAAAAATAGATTTAAGGGCCTAGATCTGATAGATAGAGTGCCTGATGAGCTATGGAATGAGGTTCGTGACATTGTACAGGAGACAGGGATCAAGACCATCCCCATGGAAAAGAAATGCAAACAAGTAAAATGGCTGTCTGGAGAGGCCTTACAAATAGCTGTGAAAAGAAGAGAAGCAAAAACAAAGGAGAAAAGGAAAGATATAAACATCTGAATGCAGAGTTCCATAGAATAGCAAGAAGAGATAAGAAAGCCTTCTTCAGTAATCAATGCAAAGAAATAGAGGAAAACAACAGAATGGGAAAGACTAGAGATCTCTTCAAGAAAATCAGAGATACCAAAGGAACATTTCATGCAAAGATGGGCTCAATAAAGGACAGAAATGGTATGGACCTAACAGAAGCAGAAGATATTAAGAAGAGGTGGCAAGAATACACAGAAGAACCATACAAAAAAGAGCTTCACGACCCAGATAATCATGATGGTGTGATCATTGACCTAGAGCCAGACATCCTGGAATGTGAAGTCAAGTGGGCCTTAGAAAGCATCACTACGAACAAACCTAGTGGAGGTGATGGAATTCCAGTGGAGCTATTCCAAATCCTGAAAGATGATGCTGTGAAAGTGCTACACTCAATATGCCAGCAAATTTGGAAAACTCAGCAGTGGCCACAGGACTTGAAAAGGTCAGTTTTCATTCCAATCCCAAAGAAAGGCAATGCCAAAGAATGCTTGAACTACCACACAATTGCACTCATCTCTCACACTAGTAAAGTGATGCTCAAAATTCTCCAAGCCAGGCTTCAGCAATATGTGAACCATGAACTTCCTGATGTTCAAGCTGGTTTTAGAAAAGGCAGAGGAAACAGAGATCAAATTGCCAACATCTTCTGGATCATGGAAAAAGCAAGAGAGTTCCAGAAAAACATCTATTTCTGCTTTATTGACTATGCCAAAGCCTTTGACTGTGTGGATTACAATCAACTGTGGAAAATTCTGAAAGAGATGGAAATACCAGACCACCTGATTTGCCTCTTGAGAAATCTGTATGCAGGTCAGGAAGCAACAGTTAGAACTGGACATGGAACAACAGACTGCTTCCAAATAGGAAAAGGAGTACGTCAAGGCTGTATATTGTCACCGTGCTTATTTAACTTCTATGCAGAGTACATCATGAGAAATGCTGGACTGGAAGAAACACAAGCTGGAATCAAGATTGCCGGGAGAAATATCAATAACCTCAGATATGCAGATGACACCCCCATTATGGCAGAAAGTGAAGAGGAACTAAAAAGCCTCTTGATGAAAGTGAAAGTGGAGAGTGAAAAAGTTGGCTTAAAGCTCAACATTCAGAAAACGAAGATCATGGCATCTGGTCCCATCACTTCATGGGAAATAGATGGGGAAACAGTGGAAACAGTGTCAGACTTTATTTTTCTGGGCTCCAAAATCACTGCAGATGATGACTGCAGCCATGAAATTAAAAGACGCTTTCTCCTTGGAAGGAAAGTTATGACCAACCTAGATCAGATCAGATCAGTCGCTCAGTCGTGTCCGACTCTTTGCGACCCCATGAACCGCAGCACACCAGGCCTCCCTGTCCATCACTAGCTCCCGGAGGTCACTCAGACTCGCATCCATCGAGTCAGTGATGCCATCCAGCCATCTCATCCTCTGTCGTCCCCTTCTCCTCCTGCCCTCAATCCCTCCCAGCATCAGAGTCTTCTCCAATGAGTCAACTCTTCGCATGAGGTGGCCAAAATACTGGAGTTTCAGCTTTAGCATCATTCCTTCTAGAGAAATTCCAGGATTGATCTCCTTCAGAATGGACTGGTTGGATCTTCTTGCAGTCCAAGGGACTCTCAAGAGTCTTCTCCAACACCATAGTTCAAAAGCATCAATTCTTCGGTGCTCAGCCTTCTTCACAGTCCAGCTCTCACATCCATACATGACCACAGGCAGGACCATAGCCTTGACTAGGCGAGCTTTTGTTGGTAAAGTAATGTCTCTGCTTTTGAATATGCTATCTAGGTTGGTCATAACTTTCCTTCCAAGGAGCAAGCGTCTTTTAATTTCATGGCTGCAGTCACCATCTGCAGTGATTTTGGAGCCCAGAAAAACAAAGTCTGACACTGTTTCCACTGTTTCCCCATCTATTTCCCATGCAGTGATGGGGCCAGATGCCATGATCTTCGTTTTCTGAATGTTGAGCTTTAAGCCAACCTTTTCACTCTCCACTTTCACTTTCATCAAGAGGCTTTTTAGCCCCTCTTCACTTTCTGCCATAAAAGTGGTGTCATCTGCATATCTGAGGTTATTGATATTTCTCCCGGCAATCTTGATTCCAACTTGTGTTTCTTCCAGTCCAGCATTTCTCATGATGTACTCGCAGAGACATTACTTTGCCAACAAAGGGTTGTCTAGTCAAGGCTATGGTTTTTCCTGTGGTCATGTATGGATGTGAGAGTTGGACTGTGAAGAAGGCTGAGTGCCGAAGAACTGATGCTTTTGAACTGTGGTGTTGGAAAAGACTCTTGAGCGTCCCTTGGACTGCAAGGAGATCCAACCAGTCCATTCTGAAGGAGATCAATCCTGGGATTTCTTTGGAAGGAATGATGCTAAAGCTGAAACTCCAGTAGTTTGGCCACCTCATGCGAAGAGTTGACTCATTGGAAAAGACTCTGATGCTGGGAGGGATTGGGGGCAGGAGGAGAAGGGGACGACAGAGGATGAGATGGCTGGATGGCATCACTGACTCGATGGACATGAGTCTGAGGGAACTCCAGGAGTTGGTGATGGACAAGGAGGCCTGGCGTGCTGCGATTCATGGGGTCGCAAAGAGTCGGACACAACTCAGCGACTGCTCTGATCTGAGGTCTCCACTGCTGTGCACCGGTTTCTCTAGTTGTGGCGAGCAGGGGCTACTCCTCATTGCAGTGTCTTCTCTGGTTGTGAAGCATAGGCTCTGCAGTGGCCACACTCAGGCTGAGTAATTTTGGCACTCAGGTTTAGTTGCTCCTTGGCATGTGGAATCTTCCCAAACTGGGGATTGAACTCATAACCCTTTCGTTGACAGGTGAATTTTAACCACTGGACCACCAGGAAGTCCCAAGAAAGCTGCTCTAAATTGAGGTTTTCCTGCCTCAAAGAAGAATGAGATTCCCCATCCATAGAGGTATTAAAGTCGAGGCAATTGAATTAGTCTACCTCTAAGCTTTTGAAGTAGCCAATATTCTTAAGGTTGAAGGAACATAAACACAAGTCAAAAAAGGGAGGATGAGGCTTATATGACTGTTTAAGTGGGCTTCAGGCATGGCTGAATCTAGGTGCTCGATCAGTATTATAGGAAATCTGTGTCTCTTCATCTCTAAACTTTTCTTTCCTCTCTGATTGCTTTATTTCAGACAGGCTTCCCCACATGAATGCTATTAATTCCAGGCTTAAGCACTAGTAGACAAAATGTTCCTCATTCTCAATATTATCTGAATTCAGCCTCATTAGATGGGCTTGGGTCATCTGCCCTAACCCTGAACCATGCACCGTAGCCAATGGGGAGTGGGATGCTCTGATTGGCCAGGTCTGATTCATATGCCTACCCTGGATCAGGGAGTAATGTCAGTTCATTCTCATGGTTTGAGAACAGAAAGTGATAATTTTCTCTCAGTGGAGGTGGAGGGTGGTGGTTTCCAATGAAGGCTGAAATGAGTGCTAAGCTGATAAAAATAGAACAATAAAGTATCATCTACACTCACCTCCCACCATAAATTCTATGACTTGTTTGGCAAGGCTTTTTGATCACGTGTTTCTTTTTGCCCCACACACGTGTCATTGTGCTCACTAACCCTTTCTGCATTCCTCAAACAGAGTCCTCCAGCCATCAACGCACAGGCAAATGACCAGGTCTCAGATGGGGGCACCTGTCTTCATCCACATTCCAGTAACTCCAGGAACACATGCAAATCCTGATGGATATGCTGAGGAGGCAGACTTCTCCCCACAAGACAAAATAGCTCACTTCTCTGCCAGGAATTTGCCACCAGGCGCTGAGTGGACTTTGATGTCCTGCCTCGTTTCCATTCTTGGCAAAAAGAAGAAATCCTAATACCCACCCAGCCTCCCTCTTTCCATCAGGCACATTCCAAGAACTTGTAGGTCTCAGCCCTGGACCACGGTCCTCTTCCCCAGAGAGACTTTTCATCAGTGTATTCCCTTGACCTCCCTGGACCCCAGATGCCCCTGAACCTCTCCTCATTTGGGGATCCTTCCATCGCAGAGGTGCCCAAGGTTAATCCCCTCCCTTTTCAGCTGAACCTTGGCATCACCTCATTAGTGCCAGGAAGAATGTGCCACTGTGATAAGAAGAGCACATGGGACAGTTGAGGGCACTGCATTCAGAGCTATGTGCCAACTGGAGAAAGTGTTAATAAGGCTGCCACTGCTTTTATGTCCTTTTATGTCACTGTTGTCTTAAAAACTTGGCTGTGTTGGACCAGCAATATTGCTGGGTTTTATTACAGACAGAAGGACACAACTGGGACTTCCCTGGTGGCCCAGTGGTTAAGAATCTGCATGCCAGTGAAGGGGACGGGGGTTCGATCCCTGGTCCAGGAAGATTCCACATGCCATGGGGCAACTAAACCAGTGTGCCACAACTTCTGAAGCCTGCACACCCTAGAGCCAATCCTCCACAACAAGAGAAGCCACCGCAATGGAAGCCCAGACACTGCGACTAGAGAGTGGCACCCACTCACTGCAACTAGAGAAAGCTCGTGAGCAGCAACGAAGACCCATCACAGCCATAAATAAATTAATAAATTCTTAAAAAAAAAAAAAGCTACCCACTGCCTGACCCAGGTTCAAGAAAAATATGCACTTTCAATATCACAGGCCAGGAAAATGGGGAAGAGAAATTCACAGGTCGGCAAGGCAATGAGTCCAAATGCCCTTGTGGAAGCGGTGACCCCAGACAAGGTTCTGGCTGGGCAGAGTCCCGTGGAACCATGAGTGCCTGCGGTTCAAATGGCCCTTGAGTGGTCCTCATGGGAATTCAGGATTGACTGATGGGATGGGACAAAGTGATGTGTGGGATATCCTGAGAGCAAAGACTCATCTGAAATCAGACAGGACTCTTGAGAAGCGTTGAGAAAAGGAAGAAGCTTTGAGAAAAGCCTCAGCCAGGTTGTCATGAATCTGTGCATGCTCAGAAACCCAGTCGTGTCCAACTATTCGTGACTTCAAAGACTGCAGCCCGACAGGCTCCTGCATCCATAGGATTTTCTGGGCAAAACTACTGGAGTGGGTTGCCATTTCCTCTCACAGGGGATCTTCCTGACCCAGGGATAGAACCCAGGTCTCCTGCGTCTCCTGAATTGGCAGGCAGATTCTTTACCACTGAGCCACCTGGGAACCCTGTTGTCATGAATGACAACTGCCATTTACGTAGTCTCTGTACGCCAGGCTCTGCGTTCAACTCCCACGGCATCCATCACCCCAGTTAACGGCTCCACAAAGTCTGGGGATAGCACTGTGCCCGTTTTCCAGATAAGAAAATAAAGATCCGGACAGGTTTCATCTCTGCCACAGCTAGTTGGAGGCGGAGATGGGTGTAGTGGAGGAGGCCTCTCTTCTGTTGCCTTGGCATTAATTGTCTCCAAGGACCAGACCATTGTTTTTGACCTGGGACTGCTAAGGGACTCAAAGGTTAGAAGTTCTGCTCCTTTAATTACTCATCCACCTGACAAAAGTCACCTTAATTACGATGGCTTTCCCAAAGAAAACGCAGCCAGTAGGAGCTGGGCCACGTCATCCCACTGGACATGTATCACCTCCCTGATTTCCAGTGCAGTTACTGAGTTTTCCAGAATTTCTTCTGCAGCTTTTCCTCCTTTTTCTCCTGCTCTACTGTTCCATAGCTCAGCTCTTTGTTACTCATGCTCAGATCGCCCAGTCTCTCCCAACTAGACTCCCCAACCACCCAATCCATCTTATATTTCTTTAGCAAGTACTTTGCTGCTTTTACCCTAAAACCTTCAGTGGCTCCCTATTGCCCACAGGAGATAGTGGAAGTCCCTCAGGCCGGCAGCTCCGGCTTCCTTTTGAACCTCACTGCCTGCTATCTTCCAACCTTAGCTCTGGAGCTCAGGCCTCTTTCTCTCCTGGAAGCCCACTGGGTGTCAGACCTCTTGCCTGGAACGTGTGCTGACCTCAGAGGGACTGGTGATAGAGGCCACGGCCAAGATGCTTACAGATGCCGTAAGTACAATTGAGACTTCCAACATGCTGTCACCCCTTGTCTCCACTCCCCACTGGTCTTCAGAACCTCCCACCCAGGAGACAAGACGCAGATTCCTCGGCCCGCTTTGGGAGACGTCAAGAGGTTAAGGAGCCAGTGCTAAGGCATGCGGGAAAAGAGGCATAGTCAGAGGATTCCTGCTGATAAGAGTGTACTGGAGGGACTTCCCTGGCAATCCAGTGGTTTAGACTTCGCTGCAAGGGGTGTGGGTTCAATCCCTGATCCCACATGCTTCACATCCAAAACACGGAAAAATGTAGAACAGACGCAATATTGTAACAAATTCATTCAAGACTTCAACAATGGTCCGCGTCAAAAAAATTTTAGAAGTCTTTAAAAAAAATTATAAAAGACTGTACTGGAGCAAGAATGAGTTTTAGGAGTGATGTCCCATCCAGGAGAAGGGATGTTCACTGCTGCCCCGTCCTCGGACTTCCATGTCCCTCCCAGGGTTCTACTTCTGTGATGACTCCCAGGGCCAACGTGGAAGGACCTTCCCCGGCATCCTCACAGTAGTTCAGGGACCATGGTTCCCTGCCTGGCGCACAGCCAAGGTGTGAGCAGACCATGACCACGATTTCCAACACCATGAAGCAATGAGGTACCACCCAGCACCCAAGTGTTGGATCCTCCCTGGATCACCCAGAGGGAGCTCGCCTGCAGTGTCCTTCTCCACGCCTCCTAAGGGTCCTATAAGCACTGGATGGGCCCTGCCCCTCTAACCCCTGGGGAGACCAGTGATGCTGGCTGCTGGCTCCTCCCTACTGCTGTGCAGGGGTGACAGCTGAGTGACAGCATGTTGGCAAGAGAAAGGAGAAGCCTGGGTTACAGAGTCAGAGGGAAGAAAACAGGTGTTGGCACAGCCCTCCCCCAACTTTGACAATTTTAAGGCTGAAATAAACCTAGGTGCCTAATAAAGAGCCAGCCTTGGGTCCAACATTTACAGTTGGACACCTGCAAACACCTCTGTGAGTTGTTCTTGACCCACCCCCCAAAAAGCATCTTTTTCCATGGCACCCCAACCCCCACTCCAGCACCAGTCACAAACCTCCTATGCCCTCTGGGTTGGCACCTTGACCTCACCATCTGCCTCTCCCCACTCAGACCTCCCTTTCCTTTTCTTCACCTATTTGAAACCCGGGTTCATCTTTCAGAACCTGATGTAAGCCCAGCTCCTCTGTGAGGCCTTCCTGTCCATCCTTCCTCCTCCTCTCCCCCATCTCCACCACCCTCCCCACCCAAGTCCCTATACAGTGATTTTCAAGTTGTTAGAAAAACTTTCCTCAATAGAGAAACTCTCTTACCTGTGCCTGGGAAGTCATGCACAAGCTTTGTTTGTGATCAGGAAAAACAGAAGCAACCTAAGTGGTCACCGACAGGGGCTGCTCTGCAAAATGAGGAATAATTATACAATGGAATACTATACAGCAATTAAAAGGAATGAGCCAAGTGTATACAGGTTGACAGTCCGGTAACTTTGATATAAAACACACTCAAGGAAGTGCTATGGAGGGAGACAGAGATTTACCTGCAAGTATGTATTACAGGCTTAACAAGAATACCCACCAACTCATAATGTGGTTACCTCTGGGGAGGGCTCAAGGGAAGCAAGCCTGGTCATGGAGGGTGAGTAGATTTTAGTGCAATCTTTTAATGTTTTTTTTTTTTTTCAAAGGAGTATGAATTTTCTGAGTGACTGATAGTTTTTTACATGTTATATTCCTCATTTCAATCAGGGAAGTTCCACCTTCAGTTTTTATCTGTTTCTCTTGGTTATATAGTTTCATTTGATAGCAGGGGAGGTAAAGTTTATATTGAGCTTTGCAAAAGACTTCCCTCTGGCTTTTCTTCATGCACCTGGTTTCTGGGAGTCATGAGCCCTCCCCAGCCTGCATAAAGCCCATGAGGTCGGGGACCTCATCTCATGTTCCTCTGGTGGTGCCTCACAGTGTTCCATGTCACCCCTCACTGGGAAGGTAGAGGAACCCAGCCTCAGGGAAACCCTGAGGTGGTAGACGTGGGTGCCTCTTACCCGCAGCCACAGTGCTTGCCCCAGCCAGGAAGAGGTCCAGAAAAACAGCCCAGTCAGAGCATAAAGAGCCCAGGGGTCATGGAGTCCATGCCTTTAAGGAGGAGGGTAATTCAAGGAACAGCTAAGCTCAAACAATAGAAGTTAATGATCCTAGAGGCCTAATGAGACAGGGTAGCGAAACTCCAGAGCTCATCAATGAGCTGCCAGGGTCTGTTTATATCGAGCCAGTTGGCTGGGAGGGAGGGACTTAAGATGGAAAAAAGGAAGTGGATGGAGGCCCCATGGCCTCCCAGGACCCACAGGGCCCAGCATGGACCCTTGTACCCAAGAGACATTGAATCACTGATGGGTGCATTTCAGTTGACCTACAGGGCCCACACTAGATCTCAGGTAAGCTTCACCCAGAGAACGTGGCCTTCTTTGCTCCTGGTCTAGAATCACGATGACCTAAGAATACCCATATTCCCTTTGATTGACAGTTCTGGCATTTCAGCCCCACTGCAGTCCATCCTCACCCTCTTCGCAACATCCTTCTTTTTACTGGGGGTCAGGCCAGAGGCCGCCATATTGCTGAAGTGGCCACAACACTCTGTGCAGACACGGTCATCAGGTCAACCTCCTCCCTTCCCCCACCCACTCTACATTCAACCCCACTGAGATTTCCAGGCCTGCCACCAGCTGTGTTTTTTGAACACACACCTCAGAGACTTCCAGGTCTCTTGGGGGAGACCACTGTTCAACCACCTTAGAATATAGATCATTAAAATTGTGTACGTGATGAAGGGTCACCAGGGAGCCAAAAGATGCTGCTATAATTTGTATCTGAACACTGAAATGGATTGTGCAGGATATAGAAGGGGTTGAGAAGATTAGCATAACTCCAAAATTTAATTGGGTTTTTTTTTCCCCCAACTCAAGAAAAGTATTCTCTTTGCAATATGGGGCTTATTGGTTAGGATGAAAAGTTTCCTTCCCACCTACTGGGACCACCAAGGAAGGAGGGAAGCAATTACTTATCTGTATCCGCAAGTGTTCTGAAGTCAGGAGCCAGAAAGAAAATTGAATGGAAACCCACTTGTGTTGTTTCCATTTTTTAAGTTTCCAGGGCACATTTTAGAGTCTATATCGCATTTGCTCATAGACTCATCAAGTGAGAAGCTTATCTGTTGTGTCTTGACTTTTGTTTGAGCCAAAACAGGAGTCCCTAACCTCTGGGATCCAACCTGTGCTTGAATCATCCCAAAACCATCCCTCCCACTCAGTTCATGGAAAAATTGTTTTCCAGGAAACAGGTTCCTGATGCCAAAAAGTTTGGAGATAGCTGCATTAAAATATTTATTTTCATCTCCCTCCTGTGTGTACCAGACCAATCCAGTCCCCACATTTTTCTAATCAAAACCCCGAGTCCCAAAACAGAGAAGTGATACATCCAAGGTCACACAGCCTTCAAAGAGCAAGATCTCTCATCTCTTTTGGTCCAGCGCTCTCCATCACACCACTTTGAAATGTTAGAAGCTTATTTGAAAACTGCTTGGGTCTTATCTCCACATTCCCCTTGAGCAGAATTTTGATTTACAAGCAGACAGCAACCCTCCCTACACTATTATCTTCACCACCATTTTCTCAAGTGTACCCAAGCTGCTCATTTTAAAGCGGGGGCTAAAGATAATCCCAAATAATTTTTAATTAAAGATCATCATTTAAAACGTATAATTTCATAAGTCTACCGGTGATTAGCTACATTAGGGATTTTGGTGACACACGTCACAATTAAGTGTTTTCAGTGTTGAGCCAATTAAGGGTTAACAGGCTGCAAATACCTACTTTGCACATTTTTGCTTAATGAATTCATAGTGGGAAACTATTCTCATTAGGTTAATTTGTCAACACAATCACGTTACATCACCAGGATTTTTCTTGGAGCTCACCAATGTAAGTGCCTTTGTATCATGGTACACGCTTTCCCATTTGATTACAGACTATTGGAAGAAAACCCTTTTTCATGAACAGGGAGGAAGTGGATAGAAGATTTTCGGGTCTTGATCTTAATTCTCACCTTCTTCGACATAGGCATGTTTATGTCGTCTTATTGAGCTCTCTGGGGCTTTCTGTCTGTATTTCCCTAGTAGGTTGTCATGCCAGAGAGTAAAACACACATCTGTGTACTGGTAGAGAGAAGGCTTCAGCCCCTAAGACGGGCGTGATGGCCGCAGGGAAAACTGTTCTCCCTAAACTCGCTGGGTTTTTTCACCAACTTGAAAAAACATCCAGGTCCTTGCAAAAGGCTTCATCTTCCTTCTGATAAGACTGGTTATCATCTGGGCAGAAGAGAAAACTCGCTTTCTCACTTTACGGCTATCTACATACTAATTAGTCTATTTAGTGGGGGGATAGACAGTCGTATTGTCAAGCCTCTCACAGGGCACAAAATATCATTCTCCTCCCAAATTTTGGAGTACGTGGTTATGTCCACAGTCTGTTGTTTCCAATAGCAAAGAGATTGAAAACAGCCTAGATGCCCCGTTATGAGAGACTCTTATGATAAAGCCATGTAATGAATAGAACTTAAAGGAGCTTTGAAACAATAACATGACTCAGAAATGTTTTTTTTTTTTTTTTTAAGATTACTTTTTGTTTATTTATTTATTTTGCAGTATGTGGGATCTTAGCTTCCCAACCAGGAATGGAACCTACACCCCCTACAATGGAAACAGATAGATTCTTAACCACTGGACTGCCAGGGAAGTCCCAGAACTGTATTTATTGACATGGAAACCTGTCACGGTGTGATGTTCGCCTACAAAAATATGTTGCAAAGCGCTGTGGAGGTGATGATGATGTGTGTTTTTAAATATGCGTATGTGTTTACACACACTAGGAAAAATCTAGAAGAACACACTCCTACTATCTGATAATAGGAGTTATCTCTCAGGAGTGGCTTGTAGGTAATTATTACTTTCTTCCTTGTTTGTTTTTTTTTCCAGGTATTGTCTGATTCTTTATGATAAATATATATTACTCTGGCAATCAGAACAAAGCTATTTTTATTTGTGAGGGGAAGGTGAGTGAATGAATCCCAGGCCTACAAGTCAGGGTGAGAGGAAGATTCCACAAGCCTTAAGCTAAGTTGAGAAGAAGAAAAGAAAAAATGAGGATGCACAGTGCTCTGATTATTTTCATCTCCAAAGCTTTTTTGACTGATGCTCCCCTTACACAAATCAGCAAGTTCGGGTGGGAGCGATTTGATCAGGGTTTGCATTTGGTTTTAATTTAACTAAGTAGCCTCCTCCAAATATAGACAGCACACAGCATCCGGGGAAAATGACATGAAGTTCAAAAAGTATTCATTTGAATGTTTTTCACACCATTCATTCCACAAGCCTGGAATCAGTGCTTGCTTGCCACATGCAAAGCTGCTTGCCTGGGACTGGGGTCACAGAGGTGAATCAAGATAAGCCCTGCCCTCAAGTAACTCACAGTCCCACCCATGCTCAAGGGTTCCACAAGCTAAAGGAGTTTCCCATTAAGTGTGGGAGGGGTTAGCTCTGAGGGAATTCAGTGTGTGGAAGGGGTTGAGGGGGGAGTTACGGGGGAGCTCAGAGGTGGGGCTGGCCTGGCTATACTAGGATAGTCATGGAAGGCTTCCTGGAAGAGGAGTTCAAAGGTGAGACCTGAAAAACCAAACTGGGTTAAGCAAAGTGTAGGGAAAGGGGGTGGGGCTTCCCAGGTGGCGCTGCTGCTACAGCTGCTGTTGTTAAGTCGCTTCAGTCATGTCTGACTCTGTGCGACCCATAGACGGCAGCCCACCAGGCTCCCCTGTCCCTGGGATTCTCCAGGCAAGAACACTGGAGTGGGTTGCCATTTCCTTCTCCAATGCATGAAAGTGAAAAGTGAAAGTGAAGTCGCTCCCATGGACTGCAGCCTACCAGGCTTCTCCATCCATGGGATTTTCCAGGCAAGAGTACTGGAGTGGGGTGCCAAAGTGATAAAGAATCTGCCTGCCAATGCAGCACATGCAAAAGATGTGGGCACAGTCCCTGGGTCAGGAAGATCCTCTGGAGTAGGAAATGACAACCCATTCCAATCTTCTTGCTCGAAAAAGTCCATGGACAGAGGAGCCTGGCGGGCTACAGTCTGCAAAAGGGCCACAGAGAGACACAGCTGAGCATGCACACACAAGGAAAGGGGGGCATACTGTCCTCTCTGAAGGCTGTAGCTGGTGACCACTGTTTCTGCCCTTGCTGTGCAGTGACAAGGGCGCTCTTCACAGTGCTAGGGAAAGGGGCCAGCGAGCTTTATTATGATGGTCTGGGCAGAAGGACTGAGAGTGGGGCTATGTCCCTAATCCTCCAAGACCTGCCCAGGAAATTGCTCTCATCCACAAACCCCAACTCTCAGCTGCTTTATTTGTGTGCATCTCTCCCTCATGAAAGCTAAGTGCAGAAAACATTTTTGAGTATTTGGACTTTTCAGTCCAGCCTCTCAGTAACCAGGAGAATGCTGTACAAATGCACCCAGTGACTATAATAGGGCCTCTCCCATCCTCCAAGTGCCCCAGGGCACATAGAAGATGATCCTTGGCCTATTTTATTCACAGTTTAGAAAGGCAGAAGCTGGTAGCCAGCTCTCACTCCAGGTCAGCCAATCCTAGGGTTTTCAACATCTGCCTGAGAAACAGTCTCTGCCTGCCATTCCCAGGGGTGGGAGAAGACATCCTCACAAAGAATCAGAATCCCTAGGAGCCATAATCACAATAACAACTGTTGCAATATTTCGGGGGCGGGGGTTATGAATGTGCCATGTATGTTACTGACCCCATAGAGTGTAATTTAATGCTCATAGAAATCTAAGAGTTGGGTAATTATCATGCCCCTTTTACAGAGGAGGACACTGAGGTGAAAGAGGTTGGGTCACCCAGCCAATACCACTCATGATGGAGGCCAGATTTGTGCCCAGATCCTTCTAACACCAAAGCCACAATAATGTCACACAGGTTCCATGCCCTACCCACCTGTGCTGGAGCCTGGGCTCCCCTGGAAAGTCTAGATCCAGGGGGTGAGCAAAGCCAGAGTGAAGTCCATTCTGTGCCCTGAAAACAATGCTACACCTGGTCATCAGGCACTGAAGCTCCCCAGCCCACATTTAAGAGCATATTTTTAAACTGCAAAGACCACCCATTAGTCATGTCAAAACCAGCATTTTTTCTTGAAAGAACAGAATGGACTTAACGTGAAGTGAAGTGAAATGAAAGTCTCTTTTTGTGACCCCGTGGACTATACAGTCCATGGAATTCTCTAGGCCAGAATACTGGAGTGGGTAGCCTTTCTCTTCTCCAGGGCATCTTTCCAACCCAGGGATCAAACCTAGGTCTCATGCACTGCAGGCAGATTCCTTTTTTTTTTTTTTTTTTAATTTTAATTGGAGGCTAATTACTTTACAATATTGTAGTGGTTTTTGCCAAACATCGACATGAATCAGCCACAGGTGCACATGTGTTCCCCATCCAGAACCTCCCTCCCACCTCCCTCCCCATCCCATCCCCCAGGGTCAACCCAGTGCACCAGCCCTGAGCACCCTGTCTCACGCATCAAACCTGGACCGGTGATCTGCTTCACATATGATAATATACATGTTTCAATGCTACCCTCTCAAATCATCCCACCCTCACCCTCTCCCACAGAGTCCAAAAGACTGTTCTTTACATCTGTGTCTCTTTTGCTGTCTTGCATTTGGGTCATCGTTACCATCTTTCCAAATTCCATATATATGCATTAGTATACTGTATTGGTATCTTTCTTTCTGACTTACTTCACTCTGTATAATAGGCTCCAGTTTCATCCACCTCATTAGAACTGATTCAGATGCATTCTTTTTAATGGCTGAGTAATATTCCATTGTGTATATGTATCACAACTTTTTTATCTATTCGTCTGCTGATGGACATCTAGGTTTCTTCCATGTCCTGGCTATTGTAAACAGTTGCAGGAGGATTCTTTACCAGCTGAGCCACAAAGGAAGCCCAAGAATACTGGAGTGGGTAGCATATCCTTTCTCCAGAGATCTTCCCAACCCAGGAATCAAACCAAGTTCTCCTGCATTACAGGTGGATTCTTTACCAACTGAGCTATCAGAGAAGTGGACTTAAGCTATATGGATGCAATGCAACCAACTATGAGTCCTGTTTCAGAAAATTTTATTTTGTTTTTGCACATGTGTACAGGGCCATGGGGAACAGTTCGCAGGTTGGCCTTCATGCACTAGCCCAAACTTAACTCACCACCCATGCTCTGACACAGGAGTACATCCCCAGAAGGAAGGTGCACAGAGATGCTCTCCTGTGTGCCAGGCTGTGTGCCAACTGGGATGTGTCTCTCTAGAGGGGGGTGCCCTTCTTCACATGCTCACAAAGGGGCCATATGGACTGTGGGCTGTGTTGCATGCATGCTCAGCCATGTCTGACTCTGCAGCCCCATGGACTGTAGCCTGCCAGGCTCCTCTGTCCATGGGATTCTCCAGGCAAGAATACTGAGTGCGTTGCCATTTTCCTCCTCCAGGGGATCTTCCCAACCCAGGGATCGTCTCTAGCATCTCCTGCGTTGGTGTGCAGATTCTTTACCACTGGCACCACCTGGGATGGGCCAGTAGTGTCTGTGTACATGAGCCCCGCTTCAGCGCAGTGCCTCGGATGAAGACCACATCTCCCAGGACCACAGCTCCTGCCAGGAGTCTTCTTCGGGATCCCACACTGTTCTTCACCTCGTCCCTTCTGCCCTGCTGCTGCTAAGTCACTTCAGTCGTGTCCAACTCTGTGCAGCCCCATAGATGGCAGCCCACTAGGCTCCCCCGTCCCTGGGATTCTCCAGGCAAGAACACTGGAGTGTGTTGCCATTTCCTTCTCCAATGCATGAAAGTGAAAAGTGAAAGTGAAGTTGCTCAGTGGTATCCGACCCTCAGCGACCCCATGGACTGCAGCCTTCCAGGCTCCTCCATCCACGGGATTTTCCAGGCAAGAGTACTGGAGTGGGGTGCCATTGCCTTCTCCGCCCTTCTGCCCTGGGGGTGGTAATAACTTCCCACTGCTGTTAGGGTCTGCGTGTCTCCTCGGCCATCTTTTCTTTCACTGGCCCCCGCCTCCATCAGTATCTCTTCAAATAAGTCTCTTTATTCAAACCAATTGGAGGGATTTTGTTTCCTGCTGGGACCCTGACTTACTGCTCATCCAGTGTGTGTGTGTGAATGTGTGTGTGTGAATGTGTGTGTGTGTCTGTGTACTGCACCACAATGTAAAATGTATTTCTTACTGTGGGATACAATTTTTTTTCAAGTGTAAAAGCCACTGGCCCAGGGGAATTCTAATGCAAAACAGCTTGGGGAATGCAGGCGGAGGGTGAGCTGGGGAGGCCTCCGAGGGGAGGCCCGGCTAAGAGAACTTAGTGAGAAAAAGTGCTGGGCCCGGAGTCCGGACTGATGGGACTTCCTCCACCTCGGGCCAAAATACGGCCACTGAACTCCATGACCTGTGGGCTCCAGCCAGCGCTAACTGGCTAAGATTCTGTTTTGGAAGTTGATTTATTTGCATACTCCAAGACCCACATCTAGGAACATCACACATATTTTTAATCTAAGAAAATATCAAAGTGACATCTACAGCCTGTTTGCGGGAATTAATAGTCCCCCCTCGGGCCTCTTCGTCTGCCGGATCCCTCTTTCACACCCCGGCGGTCCCTTGGATTTTGTGCTCAAACCACATTACATCGCGTGTGTCCCCTCGAATTCCCCAATTATGAGTCATTGTCTTCCCCTGAATATTTTTATACCTAACTCATGATCAGGCTGCCTTGCCAAAATTGTGAGCAAATACTGTCCACAGCCGCCTCTCTGAGAGGGAGGCAGGCCTGGAGCAGTGGATAGAGCCCTCAGACTCTCTTTTTAAAAATCTTTCTAATTAGAAGAAAATGGCTTTACAATGCTGTGTTGGTTTCTGCTGTAGAACAATGCAAATCAGTCATAATTATATATATATAAATATCCTCTCCCTCTTGATCCTCCCTTCCCTCCCCCCACCCCAGTAGTGTTGACATATATACACAATCATGCATAAAATAGATAGCTAGTGATATATAGTTATAGCTATAGATATATAGTTGCTATATAACCCAGGGAGCCCAGCCTGGCGCTCTGTGATGACTGCAGACTCTCTTAATAAGGCCTTGGGTCCACGTGCCACAAGCCATGGTGAAATGCTCTTGGGAGAAAAGGATCTCCCCCCCTGGCCCCTCCCACTGAGAAGGGGTCAAGAGTCGGGTACTGTTCACAGGGATCAGATCATTATGTGGATGGTATTATCTGTAAAAGTTTCCCCAGGAGTCTTCCCACCTGCGGTGATACTGTGTATCCCCATCAATGACAGCGCCTGCCACTGTGCAACTAGCATGGAGCTCCCCAGAATATAGAGCCCAGGCTTGTACAGTAAGCCCTCTACATGCAAACGAGTTCCTTTCCAAGAGCACGTTCGTAAGTCCAATCTGTTCAGCCCACAAAGTTAGCCTAGGTACCCAACTAACACAATCGGCTACGCAGTACTGTAATAGGTTTATAATACTGACACAAATAACACATAAAAAACAAAAAGCAAAGAAAACTTTTTTAATCTTACAGTACAGAGTCTTGAAAAGTGCAGGAGTACAATACAACAGCTCTACCTTATTTTTGCCTCGTTCCACTCTCTCAATTACTCGTACTTTTGTCTCCGTCATTACTGCTTGGTATTTGTTAGCGTTGCCAGCTACATCACTGCTGCTTCCAGACATCCTGGGCTTGAAATAAAGACACTGTACTCTGTACTGTATACAGTATTAGACAGTAAACAAAGGCACAGCCTCTTGTAGGAGATGCACACACGTGACAGTGTACACCAGACACTTGAACTGTTATGTCATTGGACTTGTGAATGCCCACATCTCTGAATATTTGCAGCTTTTAGACTTCCTGTAACAGATAGACGGTTCTTCCACAAGGAAGCAGGGCAGCAGCCACCATCCTGGTGTGCTCCCGGATCTGGATACTCTGTTGATAATTCCCAGCCGGAAGCTGGCCGGGAAGCACAAGGCGTGGTGCGTTGGCCTTAGAGGACTAGAGTTCAAACCCCATCTCTGCTGTTTCTTAGCTGGAGGACATTTGCCCATCCTTCAGCCTTCCCGAGCAGCCATGTTCCCATCAAAAATCAGAATGGCACTGCCTATGCAAAGGCTTATCATGAGAATTACATAAGGCATCACGTGCAGAGCACTTAGCAATGGACACAGTTGATACTTGTTGTGAACTGTGTAAGCATCAGGCACTGCAATGAAACCACCTATAATCAAATCTCGAATCAAAACTCCTCCATTTGGGGATTTCCCTGGTGGTACAGTAGATAAGAATCTACCTGCCAATGCAGGGGACATTGCTTTGATTCCTGGTCCAGGAAGATTCCTCATGCCATAGAGCGACCAAGCTCAAGCACTACAACTACTGAAGCCCATGAGCCTAAAGCCTGTGCTCCACAACAAAAGCCACCACAATGAGAGGCACAATGAGAGGCCGCTGTACCCCAGTGAAGAGGAGCCCCCGCTCGGCGCAACTAGCAAAAGCCCACACACAGGTACAAAGACCCAGCGCAACCAGAAATGTAAATTAATAAATAAATTATTTTTAAAAACTTCCCTGCCATTTACTAGCACTGAGACTTGGGCAAGTTACTGAATCTTGCTGAGCCTCCATTTTCTAACCTTTGAAATGGGTGATATAACAGTACTGACCTCCCACAGTGGCCTGGACAAATAAATTAATTAAATGAAACAAGTGGTTACACAGTAGGATAATCCTTATAAATTTTTTTAGAAAAGTTTAATTCTTATTGGAATAATGTCAGACTTAGAAAAGCTGCAAATGTAAAGAATTTCCATATACCATTCACCCAGTTTCCCCAAATGTTAAGATTTTCCCAACTTGCTTTATCATTTTCCCATTTTCTCTCTAATGTATACAAACTTATACATGTATAAGTTTAACTTTTTCTCTGAATTCTTGAGAGTAAGGTAGAGGCAGTTGTTGTTCAGACACTAAGTCGTGTCCAACTCTTGCAACCCCATGGACTGCAGCACACCAAGCTCCACTGTCCTTCTTGATGTCTTGGAGTTTGCTCAGATTCATGTCTATTGAGTCAGTGATGCTATCTTACCCTCTCATCCTCAGCCACCCCCTTCTCCTTTTGCCTTCAATCTTCCCTAGCAAGGTGGAGACACAATGTTCTTTTATCTCTAAATACTTCAATGTGTATTTCTTAAGAAAAAAAAAAACATTCTCCTACATAACCACAGTGCAATTATCAAAATCAGGAAATGGACATCGATAAAACAGCATTATCTAATCTTCAGACTTTACTCAGATTTCACCAACCGTCACACCACTGTCGTTTCCCTGGCCCAGAAGCCAGTCCAGGACAACCCATTCATTTATTTATCACGTCTCTTCAGTTTCACTGAATCTGGACAGTCTTCTGATTTTAGCTTTCATCATCTTGACCAGTTTGAAGAGAAAAAACAGTTGTGTTGTGGCATGTCCTTCAATCTGAGTGTGTCCAAGTTTTTCTCATGACTAGGTTCAGATTCTGCATTTTCAGCAGGAAAATCATACAGTAAAGACATTATGCCATCTCAGGGCACCATTCAGGGAAATAAACAATGTTGATTTGTCTGTGTCTGTGTCAGGTTGACTTTGATGCTTAGTTCATCTGGTGTCTCCAGGTTTCTTGCTGTAGAGTTACCGTTTTCCTCTGTATAATTAAATACATATCTTATGGCTGGGAGGATGTGGGACATAGGCATATCAAAGGCATGAGCAAGCACTGAGATACTTTGTAGACAGTGAACTAGGCGAGAGCAGTGATGCTGGGACTGAGGCAGCCAGAAGTTGACTCGGGTTCAATGTCATGGCCTTTGGTTATTGCAAAAATGCTTTTGGGATTGGTGCTGCCTTTTTTTTAGCTTTGACAGTGTCACCAGACCAATGGGTCAGGGCATAATGCAGGCCCTGTTTCTGGCTACATCTGATCACACTTAAATTAGGACCATTGTGGCAAAAAAAAATAATAAATAAAATACATGACACAAAATGTATCATTTTGTCCATTTCATGTACACAATTCAGTAGCGTTAGGCACAGTCACATTGTGAGTGATTCAACTGCCACCACTATCCAGCTCTAGAACATTCCCATCATCCTAACCTGAAATTCTGGACCCATTAAACGTAACTCCCCATCCCTTCCCCCACCCCCAGCCCCTGATAACCACTGTTCTACGTTCCATCTCTGTGAATCTGACCATTCTAGGTACCTAAACACAAGTGGATTCATGTGGTGTTTATCTTTTTGTATCTCACTTATTTTACTGAGAATGAAGTCTTCAAAGTTCATCCATGCTATAACATGTATCAGAATTTCATTTCTTTCTAAGGTTATATAATATTCCAGTGTATATACTTATCACATTTATTTTGTCCATTCATTCATCAGTGGGCGTTTGGGTTGTTTTTTCACCTTTTGATTACTGTGGAGTGTTGTTATGAACATGGGTGTACAAATATCTATCTGAGTGCCTGCTTTCGATTCTTTGGGGCATGTACACAGAAGTGGACTTCCTGGGCCATATGGTAATTCTGTGTTTAGGTTTTGGGGAGCCACCATATTGTTTTCCAAGGACCAAATGGCTTTTAACACACTGGTGCCCCCAGTACTCCTTCTCCCCCCACACCCACTCTGCTTTATTTCAGACTTGAGAGTGTGGAGTGGATAACAATAATGAGCTTCATCTTTAGCCTCAAGGGATTGAGAGACCCACTGGAAGTACCACTCCACCTGTAAATAAGAATCCTAATGGCCCCACATTTCGGCAAGTGGAACTCTGACTCTCAGGAACACCCAGTGGTGACTTCCACTATCAGCAGGAAAAGAGCTGTTACCCAGACGAGGGTAGAGACAGAAGAGGCACTCCAGTTTTGCAGACCAGGAAGGAGTGATGGAAAAGCACACGGAGACTCATATCCACAAAAATACAAGTGTCTGCTCTGCCCCTCGGTCTAATTATGATCCAATGTCTCCTCACCCCCTGGGGACTGGGGACTTGTTTGTTCGAGATGACATATCTATTATTACTCTTTAGGTAGTTAGCAGCATCATTTGCAGGGTTCATTAACAAGTATCACCGTATGGATTTCTAAACAGCAGCTCCACTTTAGCTAATGAGCCCCAATAGTGTAATATTTTACATATTTTATAGCAAGACAATTAAGCAATGTCTTGCTTTTATAGCAGACCTTAAAATAAATCATTTAGGATACAAAGAATAGACAGGAATAACGGTACCTACAGTGTGTTTGTGGTTAGAATCGGAGAAGTTAAACTCATTTTTACCCAGGCTTTCATTCTACATATGCACGCACTCAGGCTTCAGAGAAATAAAAGGTTTGCCACACTTTCTTGTCAACTTCCCAGGTTTGTAATAACAGACCGCTTAAGTGATCTGCATGTGGTTCACACAGAGATGTGGGGAAAGAGAAGAGAAAGGGAAAGAGAAAAGAAAAGAAGAAGCAGGCTGAGTTTATAAGCAGGAAAAGATTGAAAATGCTAGCATGCATTGAACATTTACCTCGGCCAGGCTTTCACCTCCACCCCTCATATAATTTCCATGAAACCCTACAAGTAGGTATTAGTAATTCTATTCAGTAAATGAAGAGACTGAGGCTGAGGGAGATTGCTCCTTGTCCAGGGTCACACGACCTGAAAGTGGCTGCGCTAGAATTTAAAACTAGGTCTTTGTGGGACTTCCCTGGTGGTCCAGGGGTTAAGATGCTGCACTTCCAGTGTAGGAGCACGAGTTCGATCCCTGAGAGGGAACTAAGATCCCTCTCAGCCAAAAAAAAAAAAAAAAACTACTACATGAGTCCAAAGACCTGATCCATCCATGATTGTGTGAAGGGCAGAGGCAGGATTCCCAGCCCCACCGCTTACTGCTAGTCTTCAAAATATTCTGATCTTCCCAGGAATGTGGGGGTGAACTCTCCAGTACACCTTACTCCTGCATTGTGCTGACACAGACAAGAGGACACACAGCCTCCTTCCTGAACCCCAGATGCCTCATTGACAAGACCCCTCCTCACCTCCACAACTCCCCCCGCCCGCCCCCCTGTCCAGGACTCCCATTTGGTCCACCACGGTGTTAGCTAATCGGAAAGACATCAGTGATTGCTGGTGAGTTTGTGAGTTGGGCCACCAGATAGGGTCACTTCTGCCTTGCAAGGTTAGGTTAGGGGTAAAGAATGAGAGAATCCCAGATCTAGTCCTGCATCCAGAAAAGAAGAGATGTTAGTGGAAAGGTTTTACCGTAAACCACCACCCCACACACCCAGACCTCAAGCCTACCGCTCTACATTCCTCTCTAAGCACAACACATTTCTCAGGGCTGTGGAGGGACACAGATGTGTGGGCAGCTGCTCCAAGTATGGTCCATGGCCACCTACAAGCCTGTAGGCAATGGGTGTGGCCAGGATTTCAAGACTCAAGAAGGATACGGTTTCTCTCTTCTCTTTTGCTTTCAAAACATGAGTCTCCAGCCACTGATGGAGATCTGTGGCTGTTTCCCTGAGTGGGGACATCATTTCCAAGGTGATCCAGCCCTATTTACCTTAACTGTTCTCTTGGGACTGTGAAACTAAAACTGCTCAAAAAATAAAGTCTATCTAAGAAAAGGGAAAGCAGACTTAAGGATCTCTCTCCACATTGCTATGGCCTGGAGCCATTTGGTCCTGTGGTCACTGGGTTCGTGGTGTTATGGCTCACAAATCATTCCTATTCAAAATGAGAACCCTAAGCCTAGAAGCCAAAGACCTAACTATGGTCCATGAGTTCTTCTTAATAAGGAAATACCATAGATGGTGCATTTCAAGATAATCCTACTAAAAGTATATTTTGAGAATTGGAGCTTGAATGAAAACATTAGCTCTCTGGAAAGTTCTCCATTTGGGTCACGTTCACTACTGCATGCCTGGCAAGACGGGGTTCACTACTGCACTTCAATTATGCTGTACCCTGCAAGGCTCTGCTCTGACTCCATCTGCTTAATTTCACACCAAAAGGAGAGCGCTTTGGGTGTGAGGGAAGGCCCAAGGGGGCAAAGCCCCTCAAAAGAAAGACGAAGGACGTCCTTGCTTAAAAATGGGTGAAGCCAACATCCCACAAGGGTGGGCCGTGAAAATGAGGCTGGTAAGCAGATTCCTCACAGGCACCAGCCCGGGTGCTCATTATGGTGTGGGTACCCCTCAGGGGGCCCACGGGGAGGATGAAGACAAATAAGTGAGCATGCTTTCTGTTGGAAAAACTAGGACACCTTTTATGTGGACGGAAGACGAGAAGTGCACTCTGGGACAAAAGAAATCTGGCGGCAAGCAGAAGTCAGGTGGCGCCTGTAATATCCACAACTGCCACTCCCTGAGGTCCTGCCAGGTGCCAGCTGCTGTTCTGGGCACCTAGAGATACAGAGGTGAGTGAGATACGCAAGGCTCTGCTCTATCCAGCTTATTCTAAACATGGAAACAGACAACCCACAATTTATTTATTCTTCATTTATTATTGAATTTAAGTAAATGCACTCCAGTGATATGGACTATGAAGAGCATAAAACAGGATGGTGAGAGAGAGATTAGATGCAGCCCTTTAGATGGTAAAGAATCTGCCTGAAATGCAAGATCTTGCCTGGGTTCGATCCTGGGTCAGGAAGATCCTCTGGAGAAGGGCATGGCAACTCACTCCAGTATTCTTGCCTGGAGAACTGCATGGACAGAGGAGCCTGGTGGGCTACAATCCATGGGCTCGCAAAAAGTCAGACGTGACGGAGGGACTAACATTTTAGCAGGCACTTAGGGAAAGTCTCTCTGATGAGGTGATATCTGAAGACTGGAGTCCGAGGAAGCCCTGGCATGCTGAGACCTGAAGGTAGTTCATTCCAAAGTAGAAAGCAAAGGAGAAGATTCTAAAATGGGAACAAGTTTATGAGGGTGAGAGACAAAGACACCAGAGAGGGTGGAGTAGGGTAAATAGAGGAAGAAGTGGTAGAAGATGAGATTGGAGCTGTCAGCCAGGGTGCCGTCAGCCTGGTAAGGAGCCTGGATTTACTGCTAAGTGTGATAAGTAAACCATGGCTTAACCCAGAGAAGGATGTGATCCCTCTCTCTGTATAATGGCAGGAGCAGAACGAGAAGTACCAGATAAAAGGCTATTTCAGGAGTCAAGGACCAATAATGATGATCCAGATTAGTGAGGAGGCAATGGAGATGGAAAGGAGGCAGATTTGAAGTATAATTTTAGGGCATATATTTTTAAGTAACTGCTGATGGACTAGATGTGGGAGCTAACGGGGTGGGGGAAAGAGTCAAGTGAGACTCAACATCTGGCACACTGCATTGCTCATAGCAGGAACTAATGACTAGTTGGATGCTTGGTTGTCTGAAGGTAGGCTGGCTGGTTGGTGGGTTATCTGAAAGGTTTATTGTTTGGAAAGGAAATCAACCCTGAATATTCACTGGAATGACTGATGCTGAAGCTGAAGCTCCAATACTTTGGCCGCTTGATGCAAAGAGCTGACTCATTGGAAAAGACCCTGATGCTGGGAAAGATTAAGGGCAGGAGGAGAAGGGGGCAACAGAGGATGAGACGGTTGGACGGCATCACCAACTCAATGGACATGAGTTTGAGCAAGCTCCGGGAGATGGTGAAGGACAGAGAAGCCTGGTGTGCTGCAGTCCATGGGGTCGCAAAGAGTCGGACACGACTGAGCAACTGAACAAAAAATTGTTTGGATGGAAGGATAGGTGGATGGGTAGTTGGTTAACAGTTAGGTGGACAGATAGTTGTCTGATTGAGTAGGTGGTTGAATAGTTGGATGGATAGATGGGTGGACAGGTGGATGAGAAGATGAATTGTTGGTTTATAGTCAGGCAAATGGGTAGTCGAGGGGTTGGTTTGTTCACTAACTAGTGTCATGTACTTCCTTCTCGCTGGACAACCTCTCCTTCCTTCCTTTAGGGCCCTCCACTCCCACCCTATTCCCATGAGCCTAATTCCCTGGTCTGGCCAACCTCTAGCACTTGCCATTTTATCCCACTCCTTGCTATTTGGCCCATGATCCTGCATCTTCAGAACCTTCCAGGGACATTGTGGGACCAGTGCTGGGCTCCAGTTACTGGAAGATTTGGGGGCAATGGATGGAGATACACATGGGCCTTAGGCTCAAGCAGAGTCCAGTTTTGCCCCTTAGTGGCCATCTGGCCTGGGCGGGTTACTCTATCTCAGTTCCACTTTGGTAAATGGAATTAGAACACCTGGCCCACCTACTCACAAGGTCATGAGAATCAAATGAGAAACTAGGTGTGAGAGTGTGCAACAGATGTCAGGCAATATTCTTATTATCCTGATGTTACAGTTTAGGAGCAAGAGTTTCCTGTCTGTGGCAGGCATCCCCCACCTTCTGGGACCTTCTGTTCTCTTCACCCACTGCTACTCTCACAATCAGCCTAACTTGAACCTTAAACTCAGACTTCTGCCCTCATACTACTCAATGCTTCCTTGACTTGCCCTTCTCAGCCTTAGACACCATGCTCTCCACAGTGTCAACATCCACCGCTCATGGGACACATCTTGACTGCACTTTAGACAAAGCCCCTGCGAGGCCGTCTGCCTTCTGGTTCCACATTTGAAAAGTAAAACTTGCTTCCTTCCTGAAGATCTCAAGCCCAGCCCACAGCACAGTGCCAAAAACATAGTAAGTGTTTACAAAGGGTCAGGCAGGCTTCCCTGGTGACTCAAATGGTAAAGAATCTGCCTGCAATGCAGGAGACCCAGTTTCCATCTCTGGGTCAGGAAGATTCCTCTGGAGAAGGGCTTGACAACCCATTCCAGTATTCTTGCCTGGAGAAGTCCATGGACAGAGGGGCCTGGGGATCACAGCCCATGGGGTCACAGTCAGACATGGCACAAAGTGTATATGCCTGAATGATGCCCCTCTGGTTTTCCAAACTATCTTTTGTCTGAGTATATTAGTTAGCTATGGCATCACTGACTCAATGGACGTGAGTCTGAGTGAACTCCAGGAGTTGGTGATGGACAGGGAGGACTGGCGTGCTGCAATTCATGGGGTTGCAAAGAGTCAGACACAACTGAACTGAACTGATTAGTTAACTATTGATGCAAAACAGCCATGCTACAATGAAGTGGCTTAAAACAACAAACACGTACTAGTTCTCATGATCCCGTGGGTTGGCTGGTACTTCTTCTGGCCTGGGCGCCTCAGTAGGAGCCAGACAGTCCAGGATCTCCTCACTCACATGTCTAAGGCTTCTAGTATGACTGGTCCTCTCTTGTCATGGTCTTTCATCCTCAAGGAGGCTGGCCAAGCTATTTCACAAAATGGCAGATGAGTTCCCAGCAGCAAGAGGTTGAAAGCCCAATGCATATGCACTTTATAAGACTCTGTTTATATCACATCTGCTAGCGTCTACTAATGCAGAAGGAAATGGCAACCCACTCCAGTGTTCTTGCCTGGAGAATCCCAGGGACTGCGGAGCCTGGTGGGCTGCCGTCTATGGGGTTGCCAGAGTCAGACACGACTGAAGCGACTTAGCAGCTTAGCAGCAGTGTCTACTAAGCCAAGCCCAGAATCATTCTGAGGAAAACCCACATGAGAGAACTTACACAGAAAATGGTAGGTTTATTGGGGGCTGTTATTCCAACAGAAGGAAATGGCAACCCACTCCAGTGTTCTTGCCTGGAGAATCCCAGGAATGGGGGAGCCTGGTGGGCTGCCATCTATGGGGTCGCACAGAGTCGGACACGACTGAAGTGACTTAGCAGCAGCAGCAGCAGTTATTCCAACAACTTACCATACAAGGTAATTGAAAACAGGATTGACTGAACCCATATTCCAAAACCTCCTCTGAGAGGCAGAGCACTGTAGCCCACCAGGGGAGCCAGAGAGACGAAGAAGCAGGTAGCTGAGGGCTGTCAGACCAAGCTGAAATCCTGAGAAAGGAACTGGAACTTCCTATCAACATAATACCTCCCTGACACATACCAGCTTTCACCTCTGTATTAGTCAGCTACTAACACATACCACTGCGTAACAAACAATCTCAAAAATATCAATGACTAGCAAGGCTATGGTTTTTCCTGTGGTCATGTATGGGTGTGAGAGTTGGACTGTGAAAAAAGCTGAGTGCCAAAGAATTGATGCTTTTGAACTGTGGTGTTGGAGAAGACTCTTGAGAGTCCCTTGGACTGCAAGGAGATCCAACCAGTCCATTCTGAAGGAGATCAGCCCTGGGATTTCTTTGGAAGGAATGATGCTAAAGCTGAAACTCCAATACTTTGGCCACCTCATGGGAAGAGTTGACTCATTGGAAAAGACTCTGATGCTGGGAGGAATTGGGGGCAGGAGGAGAAGGGGACGACTGAGGATGAGATGGCTGGATGGCATCACTGACTCAATGGACGTGAGTCTGAGTGAACTCCGGGGGTTGGTGATGGACAGGGAGGCCTGGTGTGCTGCAATTCATGGGGTTCCAAAGAGTCAGACACAACAGCAAATGAACTGAACTGAACAACAAATACTCACTCTTCTTATTTGCAAATCTGTGATTCAACTGGGGTTGCTCTCTTCCACGTGTCACATTCTGGGTTTTGGACTGAGAGAGCAGTGGCTGGCCAGGGCATACAACCCTCACAGCAACAGCAGAATCACAGAAATAGAAAGCCAGGTGAGCAATCACATTTCAGTCCTCCTTCACGTTACATCTGCGAACACCCCGTTGGCCAAAGCAAGGCTCATAGTCAAAAGACAGAGAGGTTCCCCTTGTCCACCATGAAGTTCTGACAAGGGAGTGGATGTAGAACACTCCTAGAGAGGAGTGAAGAATCGTGTTCAATTTTTCTATCACAACCTCCTCACTTTTCCCTCACTTCATCCCTCCTCATCTTTCCCCTTCCCCCATGCCAGCTCAGTCATATCAGAGCTTCCGGTAACAAGGAGGTCAGTAGCTTTGCTCTGGCAGGTGACCCACACCTTCCCTGAAGGTTCTCTGTGCTCAAGTCTACAGTAGATGACATGAGAATAAGGTTGACATAGTTAGAAAGATAGCACAGGGATAAGGGTCCATCTTCCTGCAGAGGAGAATGCCCTGAGGCCATGCATCTACCCTTGTCGGAGCAGAGGGGTCCAATTCTGCCATCGTGACACTTATCCTCATTTCTAGTACCCAGAGTCCCCAGCATCTTACCATCAGGTCTGAAAATAGCGTTATTGGCTGGGCTTCATATTTGACAGAAACGCATGTCCAGGACATATTTTTATCATTAAACTCTTCTAGAAGTTAAAACAACAGAACACTTTGGAGGGGACTTGGGCAAAACTTCCTCAGGAAACGCATTGATTTCAACCACCTGGACGGAGCAGATGTCCTGATCTTCTTTTTATCTTGCCGAACACCTTAATTGATTTATTACCTTCTCCTAACACATATAAAGGAAGATCTCATTCATTTGCTCATGGAGCTTCCCAGGGCCCAGGAATTAGGTCAAGGGGAGGCTAGACAAAACGAATTTTTAGGGTATACCTGCTAAGTGCCAGGGACTGCACCAGGAGAATAAGTGGATATCCAAATAGAGAAAAAAATTAATCTTGACCCAGAGTTCACACCATACACACCAAAAAATAAGCTTTAAATGGATAGGTCATAGGCCTGGATAAAAACTACAGTTGTAAAATTTTTAGAAGAAAAGTTAAGAGAAAATCTTTCATGACCTTGAGGTAGTCTAGGATTTCTTAGATGGACCACAAAAAAAGAACACTAATCATAAAAAGAAAAGATAATGTTGATTTTATCAAAATTAAAACTTCTGCTCTTCAAAAGACACTGTTAAGAAAAAATAAGAAAGCAACAGATGTAAGAACAGATATACTATTTAGATGATAGATAGATACATATGTATACACACATAGACCACTTGATAGGTATATATATAGAGAGAGAGAACTTCCAAAGAATATACATCCAGAATATATTTAAAACTTTTACAACTCAATAAGAGGGGCTTCCATGGTGGTTCAGCTGATAAAAATCTACCTGCGAAGTGGGAGACCTGGGTTCGATCCCTGGGTTGGGAAGATCCCCTGGAGAATGGAACAGTCACCCATTCTAGTATTCTGGCCTGGAGAATTCCATGGACTTGCAAAGAATATACATCTGGAGTATATTAAGAACTTTTACAACTCAGTGAGAAGAAAACTCAGTGGGTGGGAAAAATGCATGGGAAAAGATTTGAATAGACACCTCACTGAAGAAGATATACAGATGGGCAATAAGCACATGAGAAGATGTTTCACATCTTTAGTTATCAGGGAAATGCAAATTAAAAGTATAATGAGATTCTACTACACAACCATTGGAACTGCTACCAAAAAAATTAAATAAGGTTTGTTCAAGTTTCAGCTCACTAGAAGTTCCCACTTTGGGGACCAGACTGTCAGGAGAAGGATCTGCCCAGTGTCCATATTTGGCCAAAATTCCACCTAGAGGTGCCACTAACTTGACACTTCATAATACCAACGAAAGGATCTGCTGAGAAGAAGAATTTGTGGAACCAATTCACAGAGTGAAAATTCTAGATCCTGTGAATGATTTGCAGGGGATTCTGATCAGCAATTTCCCCTCTCACTCGGCCCAGGAATAGCTTAGTGAGGTGGAGCGTGCTTAGTCATTTCAGTCCTGTCCGATTCTTTGTGACCCTATGTGATCTAGTCTGCCAGGCTCTTCTGACCATGGGATTCTCCAGGCAAGAATACTGGACTGGGTTGTCATTCCCTTCTCTAGGGGATCTTCCTGACCCAGGGGTGGAACCTGGGGCTCCTGCATTGCAAGCAGATTCTTTACTATCTGAGCCACCAGGGAAGCCCTTGAGGGTGGTGATTAGAAGCAAAGTTATGAGAGATACAGATCCAACCTTCAGCTCCAACTGTACCACTGAGTGGCTAAGACTTAAAGCAAGTTATTTAATGTCTGAGCCTCAGTTTCCTCATCCATAAAATGGGGATAAGATTCCATCTGCTTTACAAGGTTGTCATAAAATCTTCCATGAAATCAAGTATCACTTGGTACCTGGTGTTATCCATACGTGGCTGGCATTACTATTCTGGCTACATCTGTATGACTTTCTCACAGCCTGGGGGGCTTATGCTAGCCTTTTAGTGGAGTATCCCCTCGCACTCTGTGTAGGATGCTGGGCCAGCCCTGGGCCTTTGTGCTCTCAGGTCTACTCCACATCCTCCCCTTTTACGGCACGGCACAGCAGGATGAACCAGCACGCCTCATTCCCCAAATTCCCATGTCAGCCAATGGGAGGCACTGAAAAGAGACTGGAGGGTGGGGGAAGGAGGAACGCACGTTTCCCCTCCTGCTCCTCTGCCCGGGGTGTCTTCTCTGGCAGCAGCTCCAGCTTTCACTGCATAGGCCTGCCTGATTCCCAGTACACTGGGCTCTAGAAGCATTGTCTCTTCCCTCTGCTTCTCCAGTTTCAGGTGGGCATGGCTTCCTGCCCAGATTCCCCTCCGAGGATGTCACTGAACCCTGTTTGCCATCCAGACTCCCCCAGATCACTTGTGTACCAGATTCCCTGTACTATATGTCTTCTGTTATAAATACCTGACATGGTTTCTGTTTTCCTGGTCAGCCCCTGGCCATCCACATCGGTGGTCACCTGGTATGTAGGACCCTTGGGATCCGCAGAACATTGTCATCACCTGTGTGCTTGTTCAGGGTCCGCTGTAAGTTCAGGTCTCAAGCAATCACTTTGCCACAGAAGCTTCGCATCCTTCTGATCCTTTTAGTAAAATGTGTGTGTGTGTTACTTATTCAGTCGCGTCGGACTCTTTTGACTGTATGGACTAGGGCCCACCAGGCTCCTCTGTCCATGGGATTTCCCAGGCAAGAATATTGGAGTGGGTTGCCATTTTCTTCTTCAGGGGATCCTCCCAACGCAGGGCCCAGCACCTCCTGCATTGGCAGATGGATTCTGAGCCACCAGGGAAGCCCACATTATGCAGTGCCAGTCTTTTATTCCATAGTTTTTGAACACAAGTTTTACTAGACTAGACTTTGGCCCTCAGGTCATTCCCACCTGATCAAGGAGACACCCAAGAATAGACAGCCAATGGGAAGGATCAAGAGACAAAACCCAAAAGGGAAGATCAAGCCAAGTATGTGAGCCTCAACTCCAGGTTAAGAAGTTTGCCCTTTGCCCCTAATCAAGTGGTTTCTCCATCAGGCATCTCTGACTCCTGAGAGTCTGAGTAGGCAGTTATGGGGAAGGAGTATCCATGAGCTATTTTCAGCACTTCTAAAAGCTTTACAGGAACTGTACCTTGCTATGCAAGGTAAATATGCAAAGGTCGGTAAGATACCAAGTTTCTTTGCTTTGAGCTGAAATTTTATTAGCATTTCTTATCTCTGGCTAATCAACGATTCTGATTGGCAGCCTTGTGGCTTTGATTATTTGTAAGTGAAGATATGAATTAATTCATAAGTCATGAAGACTGGACTACACATGCCCATAGAAGAAATTATTTAAAGAGAGTACCGGGGGGAGGTTTCAGGCAGGGGAGTGAGCATAGCAAACTTGGATTTTAGAATCCTCTCCACAGGCGCAGAGGAGAAAATAGATTGAAGGGACCAAGAACAGTAGTGAGAAAGTCCGTCAGGAAAATGCAGTGGTCCGCTGGGAGACGCTGGTAAGTGACCCAGGTTGATCCTTGTGTACCATCCACCCCTCCACCATCCCTCATCCACCTATCCATCATCTATCCATCCATCCATTCAACACATTTATTGAGCAGCTACGATGTGCCAAGCACAGCGCATGTGCTAGGAACTCAGCAGGGATGAAACACAGAAACACAGCCATCCTAATGAAGCAACCCATCCTCAAGGACATAGCTGTTAAACCATTGCACAGATGGGTGTGTGGGTGCTCTGCAGACAAAGGACAGGGAGCTAGGACCATAGGACAGAGTCCTGTGCTGATCACAGGATTGCTTTCAAAGTCTGAGTAGATAAATGACATGCTAATGCATCACCCATAACCAGGAAATTCAGTGCTTTTTACCATAGAAGGAGTAGGGATTGTGTCTGCCTTCCACACCACTACACGGTCCCATACTTCTGCTCATTCCAGCACAGGGTAAGGGTCATTGAGTAGTCATTTAGTGGATGAATGAATCAGTTCAGTCTCTCAGTTGTGTCCGACTCTTTGCGACCCCATGAATTGCAGCACACCAGGCCTCCCTGTCCATCACCAACTCCCGGAGTTCACTCAGACTCAAGCCCATCGAGTCAGTGATGCTATCCAGCCATCTCATCCACTGTCGTCCCCTTCTCCTCCTGCCCCCAATCCCGCCCAGCATCAGAGTCTTTTCCAATAAGTCAACTCTTCCCATGAGGTGGCCAAAGTATTGGAGTTTCAGCTTTAGCATCATTCCTTCCAAAGAAATCCCAGGGCTGATCTCCTTCAGAATGGACTGGTTGGATCTCCTTGCAGTCCAAGGGACTCTCAAGAGTCTTCTCCAACACTACAGTTCAAAAGCATCAATTCTTCGGCACTCAGCCTTCTTCACAGTCCAACTCTCACATCCATACATGACCACAGGAAAAACCATAGCCTTGACTAGACGAACCTTTGTTGGCAAAGTAATGTCTCTGCTTTTGAATATGCTATCTTAGGTTGGTCATAACTTTGCTTCCAAGGAGTAAGCGTCTTTTAATTTCATGGCTGCAGTCACCATCTGCAGTGATTTTGGAGCCCAGAAAAATAAAGTCTGACACTGTTTCCACTGTTTCCCCATCTATTTCCCATGAAGTGATGGGACCAGATGCCATGATCTTCATTTTCTGAATGTTGAGCTTTAAGCCAACTTTTTCACTCTCCACTTTCACTTTCATCAAGAGGCTTTTTAGTTCCTCTTCACTTTCTGCCATAATGGGGGTGTCATCTGCATATCTGAGGTTATTAATATTTCTCCCGGCAATTTTTAATTCCAGCTTTTGCTTCTTCCAGTCCAGCGTTTCTCATGATGTACTCTGCATATAAGTTAAATAAGCAGGGTGACAATAGACAGCCTTGATGTAGTCCTTTTCCTATTTGGAACCAGTCTGTTGTTCCATGACCAGTTCTAACTGTTGCTTCCTGACCTGCATACAGACTTCTCAAGAGGCAGGTCAGGTGGTCTGATATTCCCATCTCTTTCAGAATTTTCCACAGTTGATTGTAATCCACACAGTCAAAGGCTTTAGCATAGTCAATAAAGCAGAAATAGATGTTTTTATGGAACTCTCTTGCTTTTTCCATGATCCAGCAGATGTTGGCAATTTGATCTCTGGTTCCTCTGCCTTTTCTAAAACCAGCTTGAACATCAGGAAGTTCACAGTTCACATATTGCTGAAGCCTGGCTTGGAGAATTTTAAGCATTACTTTACTAGCATGTGAGATGAATGAGTAGGTACCTAAGGAAAGTTATGACCAACCAAGATAGCATATTCAAAAGCAGAGACATTATTTTGCCAACAAAGGTTCGCCTAGTCAAGGCTATGGTTTTTCCTGTGGTCATGTATGGATGTGAGAGTTGGACTGGGAAGAAGGCTGAGTGCCGAAGAATTGATGCTTTTGAACTGTGGTGTTGGAGAAGACTCTTGAGAGTCCTTTGGACTGCAAGGAGATCCAACCAGTCCATTCTGAAGGAGATCAGCCCTGGGGTTTCTTTGGAAGGAATGATGCTAAAGCTGAAGCTCCAGTACTTTGGACACCTCATGTGAAGAGTTGACTCATTGGAAAAGACTCTGATGCTGGGAGGGATTGGGGGCAAGAGGAGAAGGGGACGACAGAGGATGAGATGGCTGAATGGCATCACTGACTCGATGGGCTTGAGTCTGAGTGAACTCCGGGAGTTGGTGATGGACAGGGAGGCCTGGTGTGCTGCAATTCATGGGGTCACAAAGAGTCGGACACAACTGAGCGACTGATCTGATCTGATAGTCTAAGCTGGCATTTATTTTATCTATTGAACAAGCTTTGATGTAATATTAATTTACCACGTGCTAGACTCTGCTGTAAAAGCGTTGTTGTTGTTGCTCAGTTGCTCAGTCATATCCAATTCCTTGGGACTCCCTGGACTGCAGCACACCAAGCTTTCCCGCCCTTCACACTCTCCTGGAGTTTGCTTAAACTCATGTCCAGTGAGTCAGTGGTGCTATTTAACCATTTCATCCTCTGCCGCTCCCTTCTCCTTATGCCTTCAATCTTTCCCAGCCTAGGGTCTTTTCTGATTAGTTGGCTCTTCACATCAAGTGGCCAAAGTATTGGACCTTCAGCTTCAGCATCAGTCCTTCCAATGAATATTCAAGCTTGATTTCCTTTAGGATTGATTGATCTCTTTGCAGTCCAAGGGATTCCTAAGAGTCTTCTCCAACACCACAACTACAATCACTAACTCAGGTAATCCTCGTCATAACCCTTCAGAGGTAAATACTATGACCAACTCCATACTACAGATGCTGAAACTGAGGCTACACAAGTTAAGTCCAGCTCCAAGATCTGTCTACACCAGCACCTCTCAGATGGTCGTCCCCACACAAACAGCATCACCATCACCCAAGGGCATGTTGGAAACGGGCTCTCCAGGCTTCCCAGGTGGCTCAATGGTAAAGAAGCCACCTGCCAATGCAGGACATGCGGGAGACATGGGTTCGATCCCTGGGTTGGGAAGATCTCCTGGAGAAGAAAATGGCAACTCACTCCAGCACTCTTGCCTGGGAAATCCCATGAACAGAGGACCCTTGTGGGCTATAGTCCATGGGCGTCACAAGAGTTGGACATGACTTAGCAACTAAAAAAAAAAAACAAAAACAAAAAACCCAGATAAATCTGATCTTACTGTAATTCTTGTAATAAGAATTACAAGTGACCTTGTTAAAACTACTGTATAGCTTCTTCGCACCAATCTCTCCATCTATTAAATCAGATTGGAGGGAACCTGGGAATATGTATTTTTAGTAAAATCCCCCCAACATCAAACAAGTTTTACAAACTTTCATCCAGGCTTTAGCACTGCACTGGAAGAAAACAAAGATGAGACTTGGCTCAGTGTAGGTGGGCGTGTCTGGCGGAGAGATGGTTTGCCTTTCCTGGATGCCTAATTAAACACTGAAGCTTCCCATCCTGGAGTTGAGAAAACAACAGATCACAAGTGAAGTCATGGGTATAAATCTCCCTGAGCTGACCGGGTGTGTGCTGTTCAAGACTTCCTAACCAGAAGAGCAGATTCCATCTCCTGCAGGAATGTTAATGCCGCTGCCCTCACATACTCGCAGATCAGCCTCAGAAGTCCCATGCTCTAGGCAAAAGTGACTTTATTGCCATCTCTTTGAAAACCATAGGTCGCCCTTGCCAGGGATTTCCTGTAATAAATACCTTTGTCATCTTGGCAACAGAAGCTGTTGACCTAAAACACCTTGGGCTGAAATATTACTTCTGCCTACCTCTTCGTGGTCACCTGGACTTCGCAGTGTTGGGGGTCGAGAGAGGCCGGGGAGAGAATGAACCAGCCAGGGAGGGACAGGATCACCTAGGATCAGTGTCATTTCCCCTGCTCCTCCCGAATCTCCCAGTTTTCACCTACTACTGACAACTGAACAGGGGAATGATGAAAAACTGGCTTTACTTTTGAAAAATTAACATTTCTAAATGAAAAGGATAAATCTAGGCATGTGGTTTGTAATCCAGCTTTCAGCTTATGATGCATTCTGGAATATTTGTGACACTCAATCTGCCCCAAACAGAAGGAAATGTGCTAGACGGGGCGGTGGGAACCACGGAGTTCAGGCCCGGCTCTGCCACCAAGTACTAGTTGATGTGGTCACGAAAAGTGAAAGTGTGTGTCCAGCTCTTTTAGAACCCAGGACAATAGCCCGCCAGGCTCCTCTGTCCAGAGGATTCTCTAGGCAGGAATACTGGAGTGGGTAGCCATTCCCTTCTCCACAAGCTCTTCCTGACCCATTGATCAAACCCAGGTCTCCCGTATAGCAGGTATATTCTTTACTGTCTGAGCCACCAGGGAAGACTTTGAGCCTGTCTGTAAACCTCCCCCAAGTCTTAGATGACCTCTCTGTAAATGGATGGTACTTGCAGCTACACAGTCAACTTTGAAGGACTGTTGGGAAGGCTGGATGAGCAGATGGCTGCAAAAAGTGCTTTGCAAACTGTAAAGTGCTCTCTCATGTGAGGAGATAGGGTGGCATCAGAGAGGGCCTGGTGCAGATCCAGACCTCGGAGCATCCAGCACAGAGGAAGGTGGGGGAGGGCAGTATGGTGTCCCAGGGGAAGGGTGGGAGCTGTCCACTCCATAGGAACAGCTGACTTACACAGCGAAATTCACGTCCTCAGCTTGTCAGTGTGACACCCACCACTCAGTCTCTCACTCATGTCCGGCTCTTTGTGACCCCATGGACTGTAGATCGTCGGGCTCCTCTGTCCTTGGAATTTTCCAGGCAAGATTACTCGTGTGGGTTGCCATTTGGGTCACAGCCAAACTGACCCAGGGAGTCATTCCTCTTTCCAGATACTGTAAAAGTTGGACACTTAGGCTCCAGTTCTGGCAACAGAGATGTTAGAGCCCTGAGAGAGGTTGGCAGTGGTTCACTAGAGCCAGCTCACACTGTCCTCTGGCAGACAACCATGTCCCCAACTCTACCTTCAACAGCATCGTGTTAGTAGCGCGAATTGGCCAGATTGGAAGTATTTACACCATAGCAGTGGCAAACACTACAAGTCAGAGTGGTTTTGTCTTGTTTATTTATTTACTTTTTTTGCTTTCATTTTTTGAAGAGCAGTTGTTAAACACTTACCAGTGCGTCACTGGGTGAGAGCAGAGACAGAATGTAGCTGTTGGGATCTGGTGGCAACTGCAAAAGTTGTAAGCGGACAAGAGTTCCTCTTCCACTCAGGAGTGGGGTACCATTAAACCATGAAGCTTCTACTGATCAATATTTAGAGACTTCTTAGAGAAAAAGGGCTTCCCTTGTGGCTCAGTTGGTAAAGAATCAGCCTGCAATACAGGAGACCTGGGTTCGATCCCTGGGTTGGGAAGATCCCCTGGAGAAGGGAAAGGCTACCCACTCCAGTATTCTGGCCTGGAGAATTCCATGGACTGTATAGTCCATGGGGTCACAAAGAGTCGGACATGACTGAGCAATTTTCACTCACTCACTCAGAGAAAAAAAGCATTTCATTAATCATATATACAATGAGGGATTGCCTTCACTCTATGTGAAAAGTGAAGTGAAATTTAATTGCTCAGTCGTGTCTGACTCTTTGTGATACTGAGGACTATAGCCGTCCAGGCCCCTCTGTCCATGGGATTCTCCAGGCAAGAATACAGGAGTGGGTAGCCTTCTCCAGGGGATCTTCCTGAGCCATCAGGGAAGCCCTCTCTCTGCGTGACTTTGGAGCAAACCCCACTCTCCTAATATACACAAGCTTCAATATCAGAGCCAGTGCCCCCACCTCCAGGCAGACCTCCCTGATCAGATCAGATCAGATCAGTCGCTCAGTCGTGTCCGACTTTTTGCGACCCCATGAATCGCAGCACACCAGGCTTCCCTGTCCATCACCAACTCCCAGAGGTCACTCAGACTCACATCCATCGAGTCAGTGATGCCATCCAGCCATCTCATCCTCTGTCGTCCCCTTCTCCTCCTGCCCCCAATCCCGCCCAGCATCAGAGTCTTCTCCAATGAGTCAACTCTTCGCATGAGGTGGCCAAAATACTTGAGTTTCAGCTTTAGCATCGTTCCTTCCAAAGAAATCCCAGGGCTGATCTCCTTCAGAATGGACTGGTTGGATCTCCTTGCAGTCCAAGGGACTCTCAAGAGTCTTCTCCAACACCACAGTTCAAAAGCATCAATTCTTCAGCGCTCAGCCTTCTTCACAGTCCAGCTCTCACACCCATACATGAACACAGGAAAGACCATAGCCTTGACTAGGCGAACCTTTGTTGGCAAAGTGATGTCTCTGCTTTTGAATATGCTATCTAGTTGGTCATAACTTTGCTTCCAAGGAGTAAGCGTCTTTTAATTTCATGGCTGCAGTCACCATCTGCAGTGATTTTGGAGCCCAGAAAAATAAAGTCTGACACTGTTTCTACTGTTTCTCCATCTATTTCCCATGAAGTGATGGGACCAGATGCCATGATCTTCGTTTTCTGAATGTTGAGCTTTAAGCCAACCTTTTCACTCTCCACTTTCACTTTCATCAAGAGGCTTTTGAGTTCCTCTTCACTTCCTGCCATAAGGGTGCTATCATCTGCATATCTGAGGTTATTGATATTTCTCCCGGCAATCTTGATTCCAGCTTGTGTTTCCTCCAGTCCAGCATTTCTCATGATGTACTCTGCATATAAGTTAAATAAACAGAGTGACAATATACAGCCTTGACGTACTCCTTTTCCTATTTGGAACCAGTCTGTTGTTCCATGACCAGTTCTAACTGTTGCTTCCTGACCTGCATACAGATTTCTCAAGAGGCAGATCAGGTGGTCTGGTATTCCCATCTCTTTCAGAATTTTCCACAGTTTATTGTGATCTACACAGTCAAAGGCTTTGGCATAGTCAATAAAGCAGAAATAGATGTTTTTCTGGGACTCTCTTGCTTTTTTGATGATCCAGCGGATGTTGGCAATTTGATCTCTGGTTCCTCTGCCTTTTCTAAATCCGGCTTGAACATCAGGACCTCCCTGATACTCCTCACCAAACTCTACAGGTAACCCCAGCATCCTCTCAGTTCCTACAAAGATAGTAGAGGGTAGTTTCTCAGGGTCAGGCTTTGGAGTCCAAATGTTTGAGTTAAAAATCCCCAGTTTGACCATATACATATCAGGAAAGTCAGCTATAGGGGAAAGTCAGTGAATCCATCTGTGAAATGAAGCTGAAAGACTCTCTAGCCATCAGGAACTGTTGAGAGGATGTCCAAGCTAATGCTGATAAAGTCCTCAGCACACTCCCTGACACATATTAAGTGCTTAGTAAACACTAGCCATTAAAACACCTGGTCTTCTGAGCTATTATTTCAGTTTTCAGAAACAAAATCTGTGTGTCTCTGATGAGAACTCAAGTTTTGTGATGCTAAGGACCTCGCTTTATTCATCCCTCATCCTCCACAGGGCCTCTGAAAGCCCAACACACACGGAGCACACGGAGCCCTGAGGAAATCCACATTGCTTAAATGGAATTGAAAGCAGGCAGGTTTCCTTTCTACAGCTTCTCCACTCAAAGACTGGATGAACCATTGGCAAGAAAATGCCAGTTGAGAACAGGCCAACCGTCAGTCAACAGGTGTCTGTGATCCTGAGCAGCCCAGCTCCCCCATGGCTGATTCCTTCTCCAGACCTTGCTCTCCTCTAGAGGGAGATGCCTAGTCTAAGGTGCTCTCCCTGGGGCAGCCAATGTCCAGTGACTGGCCCACGGGGGATACAAAGACCCCATCCCCAGCCTTGATTCAGGATGTCCCTGAAGGACCAGCCCATGCCAGAGGGAGCCATGGACAAGGTGAGGGCTTTGTTAAAATCACCTCAGTTCCCCACTGCCCATTCCTGTCTCCCTCACCTCTTTGCAGCTTTTGTTCCTAAAGTATAAAGTGTAAGTTGCTCAGTCGTGTCCAACTCTTTGAGACCCCATGGAATTCTCCACGCCAGAATATTGGAGTGGGTACCCTTTCCCTTCTCCAGAGGAACTTCCCAACCCAGGGATTGAATCCAGGTCTCACGCATTGTAGGTGGATTCTTAACCAGCTGAGCCACAAGGGAAGCCAAAGAATACCAGAGTGGGTAGCCTATCCCTTCTCCAGGGGATCTTCCTGACCCAGGAATCTAACCAGGGTCTCCTGCATTGCAGGCAGATTCTTTACCAACTGAGCTATGTGGGAAGCTTGTGTCCCTAAAAGCACTCCCTAATAGAACCCAACTCAATGGACATGACTTTGAGCAAATTCTGGGAGATAGAGAAGGACAGAGGACCCTGGCATACTGAAACCCATGGGATCACAAACAGGTGGACATGACTTAACAACCGAACAACAACAAAACAGAGCCCTGTCGGCTCATCTCTGCCTCGGACCCAGAGGGTAGCCAGGCGTTTATGCCCTTATCTATAGCCAGGGTCCACTCCCCAACCCCCCACCTCTGTCATTCAGATGAGTGGGTGAGATCTCAGCCACCTACGATCATAATTCCAGCATGTTCTCAGACGACTTCTCCCCCACCTCTCTGCGGGCCACAGCTTCACTAAGGACTTCTCTCCAAGATCAGATTTTAGCAAAGGACCCACCCCTCCCTCCCTGATCCCACCTCTGTTCACAGTCTTGATCCCCAGACCCTTGTTCAGCACCTTTCTTAGGTCAGGTTCTGAAACAGATGTTGGGATGAGAATTTATTTGCAAGGGATTTGGAGGTGCTTCCAGGCGAGACTGGAGAGAGGGAATGGGCGAAGAGGAGAGGGAAGAGAGAGAAACAAAGCAAGGATGTCATCCCAGGGGAATCCCAGCACCAGCCTGATTCCTTGGGGAGCTCTACAGTGCAAACTACACCTGCCTGCAGATGAGGAAGCTGGTTCCAGTCACTCATGGGCTAAGAAGCACCCAGTTAGCTCTCAAGCACTTGTGGCCCTGTGCCTGGGCAAACAGCTTCAACGGCACAAAGGCAGCCATCTCCTGAAGAAGGTGGCAGGCAAGAGCCATGGAAAGCAAAGCACACGGAAGCCGGCGGGTAGTCCTAGGTGGAGGACCCTGGATCTGAACAGAGCATCATCAGTACCCACTACTGACACTTAACTGGAGCATGGAAAACAAAGACTCGGGGGAGCAGGGTAACTTCCCTGGAGGTGCAGTGGTTAAGACTCCGTGCTTCCACTGCAAAGGGTATGGGTTCTATCCAGGATGGGGGAACCAAGATCTTGTGTGCTGCACAGCTTGGCCAAAAAGAAAAGCAAGCTCATGAAGATGTATGTTAAATATATGCAATTTTGTATATCAACTATATCTGAATAAAGCTTAAAAATTTGTATTTAAAAAAGAAAGACTAGGAGTGAGGATTGTACTGTGATGTCAGGAAGAGAACCCCAGGCTTGGCCCAGAATCCCAGCTCTGCCTGTTCTCTGCTGTGTGATCTTGAGCGAGTCTCAGCACCTCTCTGAGCTTCAGTTCTACTGTCCGTAAAATCCAGATAATAAGGAAAACAAATCACTGCCTCTCAAGGTGGTTGTGTGGTTTACATAGAATTACTTAGGGCAGAGTGTTTTGTAAGCCACGGGGATGTAAGCTATCATTCCTGTCCTAGATGAGGCAGACTCCTGTCACCAGCACAATCACGCCCTGAGCCAAAACTCAGCAGGGATTTCCTCCTTTCTCCCCCTTGCTGGCTTCATTTACTCTTTCTCTCCTTAAAGGCTTCTATGTTTGCACTGCAGGCTGTTAAAACTCTTCATTCAAAATAACCCAATAAAATGCTCTCAGGGGCTTGCTGGTTCCAAATAGATACATGAGGAGCAGGTTGGCCTGAAACACAAAACTCAAGAGCCCCGAGCAGGGGAGAGACGCATCCCCCAGGCCTGGGAGAATGGCCCCAGAGGCTGAGCTCTCCACAGCCAGCTCATCAAATCCTCATCACCAGGACACCAAGCCAGGTGGGGAGCGCTGTGTGTCCGGCCTAGGCTGCGTGACAGGCCCAAAGGAGGAAACTACGAACAGCTCACCTGGAAGCCAGCCTAAACAGGACCCCCAACCTGAGGTCACAGCCCCCTGCCCATATACCCTAACCTATGGTGAGGGACCGTCCCTTCCCTTTTTCCTGGAGCCGTGCTTAAAGCCTGACCCAGGTCCCAGGGGCGGAAACCCAATGCACTCTCAACCCTAAGGGCTGCTTACGCCTTGAAAGAGGAAAATGCAACTGATTCCCCAGGGCAGGTGAAGAGAAGGGCTGAGAAACTGCTGACTGGTTTAATTTCATCCAGAGGCACCACATCAGTACAAGGACTGGCCTGGGAGCCCAGAGGTTTGGCCTGAAGCCCTGGTTTTGAGATGATGACTTGGACAAATCTACTTCTCCTTTGGGGGGCCTCAGGTTCCTCACCTGCACAATGAGAGTGCATCTCCTGCCTGTCCAGAGGCTTGAGAGGGATACGCTGGGAGGACTCGCCTGCCTGTGCAGATGGAGGTGGGGAAAGCTCAGTGCAGCTTCCATTTCAGAATCATGCCTGCTCAGTAGCTTCAGTCGTGTCCACCTCTTTGCGACCCTATGAACTGTAGCCCGCCAGGCTCCTCTGTCCATGGGATTCTCCAGGCAAGAATACCAGAGTGGGTTGTCATGCCTTTCTCCAGGGGATCTTCCCAACCCAGGGATCGAACCCACGTCTCCCGCGTCTCATGCATTGCAGGCAGGTTCTTTATCGCTGAACCACCAGGGAAGCCCCTTGGAATCACCTGCCATGTGCCAACACACTGCTTGCATCTTTTCACTGAGTCTGTAGAAAAAACAGTAAAACAATAAAATAAGCCCTCTGGCTCTGAGACTCAAGCTCTTTCAGGGACCTCCAGAGGGGTCCTAGGTTCTAAGAAATCAACAAGCAAACCCCCCATAATTCATTCATTCAGCTGGGATTTTTCTGGAGCCCAGCTAAGCAGAATAATGACAGTATTGCTATGCACAGGCAGCATTTTCCCATCTGCTGGACCCCTGCCTCCCAGTGACCTGGTCTCCACCATTTCACCCCAGGCCGCAGGATAGAGCTGGAGCAGAGCTGCTGCATGACTTCTGCTGGGCAACTCACCAAAGTAGAGAAAAGGACTCACCAGGAACTGACAGGCCACCCCAGAAGTCAGGAGATCTGGGCTTAAGGACAGTCACAAGAAGGGCGATAACAAGCAGGGGCGGAGCCCTCTGTCTGCACCAGGCTCAGCTATGGTCACTTTGCATGTGTTTTCTGTGGGGTGAGGGCAGGTGCCATCCAAGGTCACAGTGCAAGGCTCAAGGCTCATCTTTCCGCCTCCTGAGCCCACGCCCTTCTCTGCAGCCACTCTTCCCCTGAGACCCTCAGTGACTTTGAGCAAATCCCTGGACCTCAATTTCCCCCCATGCCAATGGTCAGGTAGGACTTGCTGAGATCTCGTCCCACCCCGACAATCAAGGGTCTTGTCCTTGGAGATGCAGGGGGAAGTGGCTGGCCTCCTCCCTGGAGAAGGGGACACAGAGCCTGGTTGGGCTTCAGCCAAGCAGCAAGGGACGCCTTGGGACAAGGGTCAGCCCTACCTACCAGACAGCTTACCCCTGGAAGCCAAAGTGAAAGGACCTCTGTGACCTCCCCATGACAAGCTGCTTGCTGAAGGGGCTCCTGCACTAATGAGCCTGGAATGACAAGTTCCATCAATCAGGCAGCACAGACACAAAACGCTGACATGTCCCAATTCTGGGAGGAGGTACCGTTCTCTTGCCTTTTTCTGTTTCTGCAGCAACATTCATCACTGCAATGCAGGGAGAGTCTCAGCCCACTCAGCAGGCTGATGAACAACAAATTGGAAAGGGGCTGTCATTAGCCTAGGTCCCTACTAGGGGTGGGCGAGGGGCTGAGCTGGGTCCTTCCAACTGTCTCTTCTTCCCAACAAGGTGGTACTTCCCTAAGTCAGTTTCACCCTGGAATAGCAGCATCCCACAGCCACTCCCCCTGATGAGAGGGAGTGGCTGATGGAGAGGTGAACAGAGAGCGGGGCATTGCTCAGTGAGAGAGGAGGGGGAAATCAGCTCTCAAGAGATGGCGTGGCCAGATCCCCTGGCCCAGCAAAGCCCTAAGCCCTGTACTGGACCTTTTCCAGGAGAACTCCTTGTCTCCAAGTCAGGAAGCTCCCGATAGTTGTTGGACCAATCCATTTTACTTTTGGGATCTCCAGGACAGGTTGCCAGGAATCTTGTATACATAGAACGTACTTTTTTTTTTTTTATAGTCACGTTGGGGATCTTAGTTCCCAGACCAGGGATCAAACCTGAGGCCCCTGAAGTGGAAGCACCAAGTTCTAACCACTAGACAGCCAGGGAATTCCCCAGAAGGTGTATTTGCTGAATGTGCGCTGCACCCTGTCGGGGCTGGCAGGACGTTCTAAAAGTTCAATAAATTACAAAAAGTCAGCTCTTTTGGAGCTCTACTTTCTAATTTACTTGGGCATCTTGCATTTTTATTTGCTCAATTTGGCAACATGACTCCCAGGATCCAGGCACTCTGAGACCACCAACCACACGACACGCTGGGTGGGAGCAAGGGGTGTGGTTTCTGCACAGACCATGGAAGCAGCTCTGTGTGTGAGTGTGCATGTGACATGTGTGCATGTGCACGCCCCCATGCCCAGTGGGATGGTCCTGTGTGTGTGTGCAACTTTAAAACCATGCAGGGCCTGGGCCTCTACCCAGCTCTGAACAAAGCATACAGGGCAGGGAAAGACTCACTAGAAGTCTAGGTGAATTACACTGAATGAAAAGACTTTCCCATGGCCTTCCTGACCATTTTTAAAGCTTAGGACCCTTCCTGCCAAACCCACCTGTGAGGCTGGTCAGAGGCTCCTTTTGAGACCATTCTACACATGATGCTCAAGGTATGTCACAGTCTTATCAGGCTGAGAGGGTCCTGCCTAGATGAGACCACTGAAGCCCAGAGAGGGAAAGGCCTCTTTCCCTCTTCCTAAATCAGACAGCCCATCAGAAAGAGCTGAAACTGGAATCAGGTCTTCTGGTCCTAGCCCCGGTTCATCCCACAGCATAAACTGACTCTTTCCGATAGCAGGATACAGTCAAGAGACAGAGGAATTCTTGAGAATTCAAGGGCAGTCATTTGCTCCCCAACTGTAGAAATAATTGCAGCATTTATTGAGTTCTTACTGCATGCTCTTCTCATTTAATTTACATGGCAACCCCATGTTATAAGTCTTATTATTGCCCTCATTTGTGGGTGAAGAAGCTGATGCCAAGAAGCTTACCCTAGGTCACACAGCTGCTAAGTAGCTTGTCCATAGTTGTTGGACCAATTCATCTCAGACTTGGGGGCCTCTAGGACAGGTTGCCAAGACACGCACTTTACCCATGGCAGGAAACAGGCTTCCTTATGCTAAATAAACTGAATTCTACAGTCAGTGTGTGGCTCAGTCAGTAAAGAAAGTGTTAGTCACTCAGTCGTGTCCAACTCTTTGCAACCCCTCGGACTGTAGACCACCAGCCTCCTCTGTCCATGGAATTCTCCAGACAAGAATACTGGAGTGGGTTGCCATTTCTTTCTTCAGGGTATCTTCCCAATCCAGGGATCAAATCCAGGTCTTCCACATTGCAGGCAGATTCTTTACTGTCTGAGCCATCAGGGAAGCTTTCAATCAGTAAAGCATCTACCTCCAATGGAGGAGATTGCCTGCAATGCAGAAGATCTGGGTTCAATCCCTGGGTCAGGAACATCCTCTGGAGAAGGAAATAGCAACTCACTCTAGTATTCTTGCCTGGGAAGTCCCATGGACACAGGAGCCTGGTGGGTTACAGTCCATGGGGTCAAAAGAGTCAGACACGACTGAGCAACTAAACTATCACCACCATAGTCAGTTTCTGGGAAATCTGAACAGCTAGCACAAGTGAGAGTCCATTAAGATAGGCCGTATCTTTTTTCCTTTTTTCTTTTCTTGGCTGCACTGCAGGGCATGTGAAATCCCAGTTCCCTGACCAGGGCTCGAACCCATGTCCCCCACAGTGGAATCAGAGTCCTAAGCACTGTATACCAGCGAAGTCCCAAAACAGGCCATCATTTAATCACCAGGGTCTGAACTCTTTCCCTTCAAGACAAGAGAAGCTGCATCTACCAGCCACTTCTTCTTGCGCCCAAGTCATTCATTTCAGCTAAGATTTTTAAACCCACCACATAGATATTTTCCAAGACTGATGCCCTAGACAAGGGTGGCAAGAAGTGATCCTATTTCTACCTCATAAGCTGCCTGTCTACTCACCCCATGAGATGAGACACCTTCCCCTTTTTCCTCCTGAATGGCTCGTCCCTGTGTACCCCCGCCACGCCCACTACTCCTATTTCCCCTCAGACCTCAGCTCAGTCACTTAATTCAGCAGCGTTTGCCCAGAGCCCCCGACACCACACCATCGTGTACTGTTGCTCACCTGCTCTCAGGAAAGTAAGTAGTCTTTTGGTGAGCAGCCAGGAGAGGGGACTGGATATGAGCAGAGAGGGGCACACAGACCCCTCCCTGGGGAACTGCCCCAGGCATGTTATCGAGTGTTCCTGAAACCCAATGCCCAGTCCACTGGGGCCTCCAGGTGTGCCCCAACACAAGGCTGTTTTTCCTCTTCTGGAAGAGGCCACCTCCTGCTGCGGAGGAAGGGGAGCTGATAAGGGCCTCCACTTTCTGCAGCCAGGCTACCTGGGCCGCTCTGGCAGGTGGAATCTCACCTCCGAGGACTCTGGCTAGATCTGCTTCTACTCCACCCCGCCTCCTCCTTCCAAGAATCTGGATCTAACTGCCTAACCCCCAGAAGCCCCTGCACTGACCCAGCCTTCATCCCCATCACTCCTCACTCACTGCTTGACATTTCTCGGTGGAAAGACCCCCTGATCCTCCTCTCCACCCTTCCCAACATCCTGCTCCCCAAGGACCCTCCTGACCACTGCTGCCCACAGCGAGTGCTCTGTCCTTCCCAGGCTGAGCCTGGCATTCTTTGGTATAAGCTGCAGAGGGGCTTTTCGGAAGCCAAACAGCACCTCAGCTCAAACGTCTGCTGTGTCATATACTGGCCTTGTGGCCTTGGACGAGACTGAATTCTGAGCCAATGTCCTCATCTATCAAATGGGGGTATAGGAGTCCCCACCTCTGGGGTTACTAGTGAGAGGATTAAATGAGATCAGACACATAAAGGTCCAAGCCCAGCACGAAGCACACTCATTCACCATCACTGCTGTCACAGAACCATGACAGGCTCCTGTAACACATCCACATTCCAAATCCCAACCGCCGCCTCCCACCATCTTGATTCTTTTAATTTATGGTTTTCCCACTGTTAATTTTTACTATTTTTTTACATTATAATTGGTTTATGTTTCATATGTATCTTGTTATTGTTGTTCAGTCACTAACGAACTGCAGCACACCAGCCTTTCCTGTCCTTCACTGTCTCCCTAAGTTTGCTCAAACTCATGTCCATCGAGTTGGAAATGCCATCCAACCATCTTATCCTCTGTCGTCCCCTTCTCCCGCCTTTAATCTTTCCCAGCATCAGTCTTTTCCAATGAGTCTGCACTTCGCATCAGGTGGTCAAATGGTGCCATCACTATGGGTGCTTCGGTGTCAATATGTATCTTAAATTTAATTATATTCACCTCAAATATTTTTTGTAATGAATCAGGAAAGACAGACATACAGAGACAAGCAGAAATGACAGAGAAGGAGAAACCAAAAATGGGGCTAAGAGAAGGAGCTGGGAGGAGAGAGAAGCAGGAGGGCTAGAGGAGGAAGGACCAAGCAGCTCTGGCCACAGCTGAGCACCAAGGAGCCATCAGGAAAGACGAGGAGCAGCCCTGCTCCCACGTGCATTCTTGGAGCCCACTGGAGAGATGGATGTACCTGCTGGGAGAGGTAACTACCAGGGACAGCAGGAGGAAATGACAACAGGCTCTGTATGGGGAGAGGGCTGGCTGGAAAATCCAGGCAGACTTCCTAGAGGTGGAAGGCCTAGTGACGACAAGTAAGGGAACAGAGGGAGGCATTTAGGCCCTTGTGAGCCAAGACTGAGACCAGGAACGGAAAAGAAACCCTCCCAGGAAAACTCCCCCTCCTTGCTCCATTTCCCCAATGCACATACACACCCACACACCCACACACATACATACCCATATACACACACCTATATACATACCCCCACACCTCCATATACATACATACCCATGTACATCCATATACACCCACATACTCATATATCTCCATATACACGCACATCCATATGCACACCCTTTCCACACACACACACAGAGCTCTCTGGGGGAGCCTCTCCCCTCAGCACCCACAGTGTCGTCCACACACACCTAACAAAGCTCCAGGCTCTTTTCCTGGCTGCAGCCCTGTGGACCCCCTCAGGCCGGGCCTTGTACCCGCTGCTGTCTGACCTTGGCGTGCTTCTCAGAGGCCGCTGAGAGGGTTCCACACACAAAAGAAGGTGGGAGAAAGTGAGAGGTGGTCCACTGGGGGTGGCCGTGGGGCAAGAATGTTCAGCGAGTCACAGGGACGTCCTGACTGGAAGGTCCAGAGACTCAGGACAAACACCACAACTGTTCCATCCTCACCGGCGTGCATTCCCTCCGCCACCCTCACCAGGCCTCTGGGTCTGCAGGTCAGTCTCTGACGGGCCAGTCTGGAAAGCTGTGGAGGCCTGCCCACCTTGAGGCCTCCAAGGCCCCAAAAGCCCACTGACCAGCCTGGCCCCACCACAGCCCAGAGGTATCCATTTCTCCCACCACCTCTAGGGACAAGGCTTTGGAGGAAACTCGAGAGGATGGTTCTCTTGAAAATAGAGAAGGAGGTCAAGACACACGCTTCCCAACTTTCAAAAGAAACTGTTAGGGATAATTAATCTGCACATCACCAAGACCAAGGGATTGTTTTATATCTGAAGACATATAATTAAGGAAACAATAGTAGGTTTGTTGGGTATTTTGTTCCTAAAGAATGCTAATTATGTTGAGCATCCAGACACATCCAAAGGTTCTCCCCCAATATTTAGAAATCCTAAAAAAACCCATGATGCTGGGAAAGACTGAAGGTGGGAGAAGGGGATGACAGAGGATGAGATGGTTGGATGGCATCACCGACTCAATGGACATGAGTTTGGGTAAACTCTGGGAGTTGGTGATGGACAGGGAGGTTTGGTATGCTGCAGTCCATGGGGTTGCAGAGAGTCACACATGACTGAGTGACTGAACTAAACTACCTGAACTGAAGTTGGCCTTGAGGTCTCTCTGTCTGGTCTTAGAACAAGGCAGGTCCTGGAAGGAAATGGGCTTCCAGCAGGTGCTGGAATGGGCTTCTCTGTCTGCAATTACTGCCCAGAGAGGAAAGGCTAAACTGCACTCGCCATGGCTTCATGACACCTTCAGATCAGCACCTAATTTGCTTAGGGTGCAACTGAGCTGGCATAGGTGTAATTATTTGCCAGGGACACTGCTTAGCAATGCAGCCACAGCTGGGCCACATGGGGAACCAGGCTCGGCTCCCCTCCAAGTGGCCATAGCCCCACGGCTGTGGCTTCCACCCCAGCCCCCAGCAAACCAGAGGAAGGCAGCCCTGACCCAGTAGCTCCCTAGGAGCCACCAGGGTGCCAGGAAGCTCAGAAAGGTCCACCTAGAACTGTTCAGAGAGTAACAACGAAGACCCTCCTGGGCTGCCCCTCCTGGTGGGTTCCTCCCCAGCTGCAGAGGTGATACTAAAGAGTGACAGGAGCACTGCTCGGGTTCTGCCCCTCTGTCCTGGGGACCCCTGCTGATCCCCATGGGCACCCCATGCAAGGGCATGGCAGGGTAAGTAGTGGCCAAAGATGCCCCCAAGGGAAGCAGGTTCATGACTGCAGGCAGCTAGACCCCAGATAAGGGAGCAAAGCTCCCTCCGAGTCTCCTCAGTTCCAGCTACGGTTTGTAGTCTAGTCAGATCAGCAACATCAAGATCCATGGGCCCTACTAAGGAAAGGGAAGACACCTACTTTACCCTTCAACACAGACACAGACTTTTTGGAAAGGAAATCCTCCAAACGGGAGGAGGTCACCAGCATTTACAGATGGACCTGCCCTTGGTCTCAGATGGGCTGTTCGTCACTATACTCTAGGGGAGTTCACACCCCTGGCCACGAGTTACATCCAGACTCCTGCCTACTCACAAATCAGCCCATCACCTCATAGAGAGGAGAATAATTAAGGAATCATGGTATTGTGATTAAGCTTCTAAAAGAATCCTGTTTGAAGTACATCCTAAAATTGTCACTAGCGAAAGATACCGTGTCCAGAATGACAGATGCAGCAAGAGTGACTTTGATTTCATCATTTGTATTCATTTACTAGGGCTGCTGAAACAAAGTATCATGCCCTGGGTGGTTGAAAAAACAGAAGTTTATTTTCTCACAGTTCTGAAGGCTGGAAGTCCAAGATCAAGGTGTTTGCAGGAATGGTTCCTTCTAAAAGTTTGAAGGAAGAATCTGTTCCAGCCTCTCTTGCCTTGGCTTGGAGATGATTGCCTACTCTCTATGTCTTCACATTAGCTTTTCTCTGTGCATCAGGGTCCGAACTTCCTCTTTTTAGAAGAACACCAGGTATAATGGGTTAGGACCCACCCTAATGACTTCATTTTAATTTGATTGCCTCTGGAAAAGGAGTACGTCAAGGCTGTATATTGTCACCATGTTTATTTAACTTATATGCAGAGTACATCATGAGAAACGCTGGACTGGAAGAAACACAAGCTGGAATCAAGATTGCCAGGAGAAATATCAATAACCTCAGATATGCAGATGACACCACCCTTATGGCAGAAAGTGAAGAGGAACTAAAAAGCCTCTTGATGAAAGTGAAAGTGGAGAGTGAAAACATTGGCTTAAAGCTCAACATTCAGAAAACGAAGATCATGGCATCTGGTCCCATCACTTCATGGGAAATAGATGGGGAAACAGTGGAAACAGTGTCAGACTTTATTTTTCTGGGCTCCAAAATCACTGCAGATGGTGACTGCAGCCATGAAATTAAAAGACGCTTACTCCTTGGAAGGAAAGTTATGACCAACCTAGAGAGCATATTCAAAAGCAGAGACATCACTTTGCCAACAAAGGTTCACCTAGTCAAGGCTATGGTCTTTCCTGTGGTCATGTATGGATGTGAGAGCTGGACTGTGAAGAAGGCTGAGCGCCGAAGAATTGATGCTTTTGAACTGTGGTGTTGGAGAAGACTCTTGAGAGTCCCTTGGACTGCAAGGAGATCCAACCAGTTCATTCTGAAAGAGATCAGCCCTGGGATTTCTTTGGAAGGAATGATGCTAAAGCCGAAACTCCAGTACTTTGGCCACCTCATGCGAAGAGTTGACTCATTGGAGAGGACTCTGATGTTGGGAGGGATTGGGGGCAAGAGGAGAAGGGGACGACAGAGGATGAGATGGCTGGATGGCATCACTGACTCGATGGACATGAGCCTCAGGGAACTCTGGGAGTTGGTGATGGATAGGGAGGCCTGGTGTGCTTCGATTCTTGGGGTTACAAAGAGTCGGACATGACTGAGCGACTGATCTGATCTGATCTGATAAAGACCCTGTCTTCAAATAAGGTCACATTTAGAGATCCTAGGGTATAGAACTTCAGTACATGAATTTGAGTACACAATTCAACTCATCATGTAATTGTTGAAGATGGGGGATGTATGAATTAAATAATTCACTTTACTACTGTTCGAGCTTGTATTTTTTCATAACTGGAGGGAAGGGGCCTGGAGGCAGACAATGCTTCAAACAACTGTCACGTCACCAGGTAAACTCCAAGGAGATAGGACATTCTCCAATGCTCAAAGAAAGTCCTATTAATAAAGGATTTTCGTGCTCCTATTCTCACCACCGCTACACACACACATACACAGGCTTGCAGCCTTCTCCCACAAACTCAAACAACTGTTTACGTTCACTCATTCATCCTTATGTAGGTATTCTATTCCTGAGCCTCACTTACAAGTGCAAAGGCACCTGCCTTTTACATGATGTTTAGGAATCACAGGGAAGGGTGGGCTGCCGTATCTAGGGTCGCACAGAGTCGGACATGACTGAAGCAACTTAGCAGCAGCAGCAGGAATGTCGTTGTGGCAGACAGAGGCGGCTGGTACACCCAAAACCTCCACACTAAGAAGGGGGCAGTCCCCAGCCAGTGAAGGAGACAGCTTGGCTCAAAGCCGAGTCTCAATCATAAAGACACCTTCAATAATATCACACCCAGGGACTTCCCTGGTGGTGCAGTGGATAAGAATCTGCCTGCCAATGCAGGGGACATGGGTTTGATCCCTGGTCCAGGAAGATCTCACAGGTTCAGAGCAACTAAGTCCATGTACCACAACTACTGAAGCCTGAGCCCCAGAGCCCATGCTTCACACAAAAAGCCACAGAAATGAGCAGCCTAAACACCACAAACAGTGAGAAGTCCCCACTTGCCACAACTAGAGAAAGCCCCAGAAAAGTGATGAAGACCCAGCACAGACAAAAATAAATAAAATGTCACACCCAACACACAAAATCCCCACCAGAGCCCCACTGTATGGCATACAGGCTGGGTATGGCATAAGCGGTCTGGGGGCAGCAGTGGAGTAGGAGTTGTTCATTGCAATCCAGCCCACATTTCACTCTTCATGTCACAGGGAACCATCCACCCAGAAGAAGGAGTGCCTTTTCCTAAGTTTTGTATGTGCTCCAACAGCCCTTTCACCCCAAGGCCATGTGCACACTTACACATCTATGTATGTGTCCACATGCTCAGGTTACATGCTGTGCAAGCCACATCCATATACGGTCACTTGTGTATCACATGCGAGGTGCATGGCCATCCTCAGGCGCAAAATCCCTTCCTTACCAGACTCACTCCCAGGGGCCCAGGCACAGATCTTTCTGCTTGTCCTTCGCCCAGGCTGAAGGTGATGCCCTCAGCCCCCATTCCAGATCCTGCACCCCACACAGAGGACCTTAGAAGTGTCGGGGTGGATAGGAATCCTGCCTCAGGATCCAGTGATCAGGCAGGTGCCCCCCAAAAGTCACTTCACCTGTCCCCCTTGCCTGGAACCAGGATAAGGTCACACAGTTCCAGCTGGGGGGAGAAGTTAGGCACGATGAGGCCCTTGGGTGGCCAAGAACATGAGGGTGGTGTGGGGGTGGCCTCTGCCTCCAGGAAGTCCTAGCTCCCACCTCTCAGCCTTCTCTTTGAGCCAAATTGGGAGAGGCTAAGTCAGATCCGTGATTTCTAAATAAGGCAGGTCTAGGACCCAACGGGAGTGCAAGGTCCAACATTCTTTCTCCTAAATGCATGTTTACTTGCCCAGGAAGCACAAGAAAAGGTCTTGGGACACCCGACTAACCACGTCAACGCTAATGAGGTCTGAAATGTTATTTCCCATGGGTTCTCCAGCTTTAAAAGTTCTGGACAGGGGCCTAGGACACCACCCCCCCTTCCCCGGCCAATCCTTAAGTACGATGCTCTGAAGACAAGGAGAAGGTGAGGGGTGAAGGACTGAAGACGCTGCCTCAGCCTACACCCTCCTTCCAGCCTCACCTTTCAAGCCGGGACAGGGCAGGGTTGAGCCCAGGGCTGGGGGTGGGCAGTTCGGACGCCTCCCTGCCCCCACCCAGCTTCAGACCAGCTCCTCTGGTTTAGGGGAGAGGGAGGAGGGGCACCCACGTTCTCTGGGGAGCACAGCGAGGCCCCGCGAAGTGACCCCTTTTCTGAATGAAATTGAGCTGCCATTTTCATCTTCTTCCCAAATGTCAGCAGCGTTAGATCAGATTAGGAGCTAATCTCTTGCCAAAATTCATTTCCGAACAAGAGAGGTGGCTCTGGGCGGATGGAGGTTTGTTGTTTGTTTCGATATTCCTCCCCACACACCTTCTTTCCCTCCCTGTCACCGGGGTGCGGACGAGGGTAAAGGGGCGAATAGACCTCATGGAGGCCCCGGGGGGCCTAGGGGAGAACCCTCGGAGGATACAGCAGCAAGCCGGGCCGTGGAGGTGGGGCGGGGCGGGGACGGCCTCCGCCCTGGCCCCGCGCCAGCAGTAGCGCCCTGCCTGCGCGTTTGTTCTCCGAGCGCTCGGACGGCTCCCGGGGTGCACCCGGGGTCGTCCTTCCCGGCCGCGGAGGAAAGGAGCTGGAGCCAGAGCCGGCAGGGCCCAGGAGACCTGCGCTGCGAGGGTCTGGACGCCTGAGCCGCATCCTAGGTGCGAGACGGACCTCCCTCCCCTAACCCCGCCTCCTCGTCCCAAGCGACACTCCCCCCACCCAACTAGCCTCCCACCCTCTGGCCAGGGAGGTTATAGGAAAAGGAAAGGCAATTGCAGCCTAAAGAGAACAAGAGGAAACGGAGGAAACAAACGCCCAAACTGGTCAGTACCTTGCAGGAGGCCTCATTTGACAAGTGACCAGAATACAGCCGCTGGCCTGAATGCATAATTACCCCCAAGTGAAAATTCCCCATCTAATTTGATATTTGGTTCTTTGCAGAAGCTATAGCCTTCGTAAATAATATACAAAGTAAGAAACCTAATCCCGCCTGCTAGAATGTTTAATTCATCATTATGCGAGCTAATTGGAAGGTGATTATATGGTAATTGCTCATTAGTGGTGTATATTTATCGCTGTACCTTATGTCAAGGCCATGGGAATTGTGTAGAGTCTGTTCTCTCATTTCAAGGATCAGTTTCAGAAGCAGGAGCGAAGCAGGCAAGATCAATTTCTTCCTGACGTCAGGGTCCAGCCGAGGGCTGTGGAGACCCGCGCTATATATAGGACCTAGAGCTAGCTGGGGGCAGGGGCGGCCTGGGGCCGGGCTGAGACCAGGAGCCAGGCAGCCAGACCACTGCTGGGCAAAGCAGGTCCTCGTCCGGGAAAGAGGAGAGGCGTGGTGGGTTGGGTGCCCTGGGTCATTTTCCAAACGCGACCCCATCCCCATTCCAGACACCTCTCTGGCGCATCAGGTGCATCTGGGTCTCTGGGCTTATGCTGGTAGAGGAGACCGTGCCCCTGCGCTCTCTGTAGGACTCCGTGGCGGTGTGCAGTAGATGTGGGTTAGAGGGGGACCAGGGAGGCTTGATTGGTCCACTGGGTGGGCGACAAGGAGAGGGAAGGTCAGGCTTGATTTAGAGCCAGGTAGAATTTGCAGTGGTGGAGACCCGGTCTTCCTCTGCTATCTGATCGCCTAACAGTGGGTCAATTCCCACCTCCTTGGCGGGCAAAAAAATATTCTCTCAATCCCTTCACCCAGCGAAACTGGGTGCAGGCGGGACGATAGTGCCGGCTTGGTGCCTAGAAGGGGGACCCAGAGCCGCTCGATGGAAGGCAGCTACAGCAGGGCCAAAGAAGCAGGAAGAACGGCTGGGCGTGAGCCCAACTCAGTCCCAAAGCCAGTGCCTGCGCTGGGAACTTAGGAAAGGCTGGAAGGCAGGTCTGAAAACCCGAAGGCGCGGAGAAAAGACGTGGAGACTAAGTCTGCATGCAGGTGGAGATGGGAGCAGAGACGAGTCCGTGTGGGTCTCCAGCAGCTCGGAGGATCCCGCGGGGGCTCTCGGAGACCCTGCCTCCTGTAGAGCATCCTCGCACGTGGGCGTGATCTTTGGCGCGCTCTGGCGCCCCCTCCGAGGAGTGCGACGCGCCTTTGCCCTATGCGGACCCCAGCCCGGAGCGCCAGGCACCCCTACTTGCAGTCCCGGCAAGGCCCTCCCAAGTTCCTCCAACCCCACTCGGGGCAACAGGCACTAACGAACAAAAGGCCAATTAGACGCCGGGGCTCTGCTGATGAATGGACCTTTCGCTTTCAAGCGTGGCACAGCCTCGGATTTCCCGGAGTCCTGGGTCGCGCCGGGAGAAGCCACCTCCCCGAGCGGGGTCACGGTTGGGGTCAGCGGGTTCTCAAAACTCCCACTTCCCTCTCGCCGAGGGACGGGTTGGGGGAAGTGAAGGCGGCGGCCGAGCGGCCAGCGCGGGAGCGGAGCTGCGGACCTGACGCGCCCGCCGCCCCGCAACTCGGCCTTGGGGCACCGCCGCCCGCCGAACGCGGCAGGCCCGCTTCCTCTCCCGCCCGGCCTGCCGCTGCTCGGAGGCGGCACCCACATAAACCAAAAGCTGATTGCCGGAATAAGAAAGGCCTGCCTGGAAAAATGCGCAGTTACCAAGAAACCCCCAGCTGTTTGCCAAACTTCGGGGCGAGTGGTGCGCTGCTGACACAATAACCAAACCCGAGCCTTCTCACTAGACACGCATGTCTAGATCCCGAAACACACAGGTGCCGCCATCACCCGGGACGCCCACCCAAACACGGAGAAATGTTCCCGCGAGCCACACACACCGAGGTCATTCCCATCCTCCGAGATTCACAGCTATCGCGGGGCTCACGGCCACTCGACGCTGGCACACGAATCCACGCACAACTGTGTTCCTACACCTCTGTAAGCACGCTAATTACAGCCGCGCAGCTGCACGTTCCTGTCCGTACTCCATACAATCTGGACGCACAAGGAAAGCTGGCCACCTTAACACACTCTCAAACCTACACACGCAGCACTGGCCTCTTTGGCCTCTAACTCACGCAGTTAGCACAATTAGCACCTACACACCCTGACTTCACTCCTGGCTCAGACACACAAGCACAACTGTTTTACAGACCTAACTCGTACACTCAACCTCTACAAAGTCACAAGCGCAGCCTCCCGCCCTAACTCACGCCCCCACCCTTATTCCGACTTGCAACTGCCCACAAGCAAGGAGCCCAGCCCAGATCCCCCCAACGGCGGCGCGGGGCCCCGGGCCAGGCCTCCGACCCGCCAGAGTTCCTCCCCACCCCCGCCCCAATGGGCCTGCGCGTCCGAGACTTTGTTTCCTGCGACTCGAGGCGGGGACGGGGAGGAGCCGAGGTTTCCAAGGCCGCGCGCAGGCCTGAGCCCCCTTTCTGCTGGCCCGCTTGGCGCGGCTCTCTGCCTGCCACAATCCGCCCCTAGCACAAAAGTGTCCCGGCAGGTTCCGGGCCGCCGCCAAAGCTCCCGCTCCGGCTGCGCTTGGCTGCCAGAAACAGAGCTGGAGTGAGCCGGGGGTACCGGACACGCAAAACAAGAGGCAGAAGGGGGTAACGGTCCGGAGGTCCCAGGCTTTTATCTCCTGAGTTTCTGATGCCTTGAAGGCAACCACCGCCCTCCCGCCCCAAACCTCTGCTTGCGCCTACAAGGCCCTTTGCCGCCCTGAGGAATTGGACCCCAAATGAGAAACGAGCGCCGAGCTCCTCTGTACCTCGCAGGAAGGAGAATGAGGTTGGGCACCCTTGCCTTGTACATTCCGTTTGACTCTTGGGGAAATATTAACGGAGAACCCATGCCACTCGGCTCTCTAAACCCACTCAGCTCAGGTGAACGCACACACTGACAAGAGAGCGGGTCATCGATCAGATGTGTAACCTACATTCCTATCCGGGATAACCGGCAGGACTCAAGGCAACATGCGTGCAGCTCCAGGTGTAGGGAGAAAAGCCGAACCTGACCCTGGTCGCCCACTGAGCCCTGCCAGGGTTATCTAGGCCTGGTACCCATGAACCACGAGGGAGGACTCAGACCTGCAGCACACAGCTCCCATGCTCCCCTCCCCAAGGGGCTCCAGCCCAGCACGCGCGCACTGCGACGGGGACGCAGCCGCACAGCACACGCGCCCCGCACCCTGCCCCGCGCCCCGCGCCCAGATAGTCATCGTGGGATGGCATCTCGCAAATATTTATATTCCTCGGCGCCACGGCAGCCCGCGTCCACATTAGACCCTCTAATCCTGCCACTTTAAATAGATGAATTAATAAAGCAAACGAGCGGCTAATAAGCTGACTGTCCAGCCTTTTTGAGGCGGGGGAAGGACTCGAAAGTGCGCCAAATTTGTTTGCAGTGGATCAAGGCGAGCCGCCTCTGCTTCACTTTCTTTATCTTAATTCCGACTTGAAAAGATATAATTATCTAGTTTGAACAGAGCTGCTATCAAATCCTTCTTTGGGCCGGGAAGGGGGGCGTTGGAGTGGATTGCGGCTCTCTGAGCCGCTCCGTGCAGCCGGAGATAGCGCGTAATGAAGATGTGGAGGCCCGAGATACAAAGGGCATTAACCTCATTAGCATGAAACCTTTTCTTCTTACCATTGTGGGACCCTTTCAGCCGCCTAATCCCCCCTATTTTCAAAGCTTGGTTTGTAATAAAGCTTTTAGTTTTTTTTTTTTTTTCAAAGCTAATAGTATTCTCTGATGATTTTATTGCTGTTACACTACATAGGACATTTACCAAAAAAAAATAATAATAAATCTTCATCACGCTCCCCCTTTTCTGGTACTTAAAAAAAAAAAAAGTGTACGCTTCTTGCAGAAATAAGCCTTTTGTCAAGATGGGAAATTTTCTTCAGGAAAGGCTAGTCTGAATTTTAACAGGTCTATGCTCCGTATTTGAGGCGTTCTGGGCTTGAGGAAGTGGGTCGAAGGGAAAGGTAACTTGTTTAAAAGAAAGAGGTGCGGAGGTGCTGCAGCAGGGACTGCGAAGCACAGAGAACAGCTATTGGCCAGAGTCGCACTCGCACTGTCCAAGCGGCTGGAATCCCCGACTGAGTCCCCAGGATACACAGGGCAGCTCCTGTCCCCCTCTCCTGAAGCACACCCCTCTTCTGAATCAGCCCCTTCTGGCCCAGCATCCTCAGAGCCGAGTCTCCCCCAGTCCACCCACACCTTTCCAGAGAGTCTGTGTGGAAATGCCCCTACAAACAGTCAGAGTTCTCCAGAGAAACAGAGAGGGAGAAAGCGGGTGAGAAAGGCAGAGATAAAAGGGAAAAAAAGAGAGAGAGAGACCAAGAATGAAATCTACTTTAGAAGAGAAGAAGGGAGGGGGAAAAAAAGAAAGAAAAATTTCCATAGTGCCCTATAGTCCCCACACGTGCACAGAATGTCTAATCTTAACTTTTCAAGGCAGGATGTTAACAAAGCTTGTATTTTTGCCCTGCATTGTAACTTGGCCTTATCACAGTGTAAAGGGTGGGGAGATTGTCCTAAATTATGTCCAGGCAGCCCCCCTGGATCCGTGGATTAAGAGATTAAAGGAGACCACTGGGCAAGGCCTCCTCTTTCCCCTTCATATTCCTGGTATGATAATTGCTTAAACTGATTTGCACTTTCACAAAAGCTCGCAGGACGCTTTGTAGCTCGAACAGAACAGACGAGGTTTCTCTATCAATGGAAATAAAACTGATTAATGCAGCCTATCAGGATAAGAAGCAAATGAAGCATGCAAAAACAACCTCGTACCCCCAGAAGGGGGAAGGAGGTGGGGGGAGCTAAGTTTCCTCCAAGACTGGTTACAACTTTTTCTTTACTGTTAAAATTGAGAGTTGAAGGTTTCTCAGAATGCTTGCCTTATAAGGCTGTTGAGGCCCTTGGGCTCATCTCATCCCCTTTAGCAGATTGGGGCTGGAGAGAGGAAGTAAAAAAGAGAGGGAGGGAGGAGAGAAGGAAGGAAGGGAAGGAGGAAGAAAAAGAGAGGGAGAAGAGACATATTTCAGGGGTTTGAGGTCAGAAACACATTTTAAAAATCCTAGGATTCTGATTCTGCTAAGTGTTTTCCCTAATTCTAGGGGAATATTCTTCAGTGCATAGCTACATGTCTAGTGTTTTTTTTTTTTTTTTAATAACTCGAGGTTAAGAGTAGTAAGCATGTTTAACCTGAAATTCAAATTAAACTGCTTCTTTAGGCCGTGCAATGGGCAAAGGTCTGGATGGAAAACTTTTCTTCCATCTCTTTTCTGAAGGACTTAAGTTTTCCTAATCCTCTCCCTTTTCCACCCTCTTCTCTCTTTAAAATGCCCAAGAATCCATCAGTCTGGCCCTTTTGTGGGTGGTGAGCCTGTGCTTCTTGAGCCTAGTTGGGAAAAGACCACACTCAAATTTAAAAGATGCTTTAAAAAAAAAAAATCACTTCAATTTCCCAAGACGACTACTCTGAGGGCATATTGATAAATCTTTATTGACAAAATATTGACATTGACATACTTCTTGGAAGTATATAGTGTGTTAGAATTCTAACAAATTAACACAAAACACAAAAATATTTACATTCTGGTATAGAAGACATTAAGGAAGCATTTGTCACTCTCTTTAGTAAGTCTATGATCTTGAAATAGAAACTCAGTGCTTGAAAACTTGCCGCAGTGTCCTTGGCCACACTTAACATCATCCCCGCTAACTACAGTCCTTCAGTTTTTGCAATATATAGATTTAAAGTTTGGAATGGCCTTTACTGCAAATGGTTGAACTCGGCCAATATCTTCAATGACTAAAAGGAGAAGTTTACTTCGTGGTTTTAAGCCTCAGCATGTTAGGAAAGGGAATGTCCAAGAAATAGAATTTAGATTTTTTGTTGTTGTTTCTTTTCCCAGAACAAGTTCTGACTCTTCTTATGGGCACCCTCCCCCTCCACCCCCAGCCCCCCATCCTGTTCCCCGTTTTTCTGAAAGAGGACCACTATTGCTGAGCCTACCTCATTTAGCTTTCACAATCACTTTGACATCAGAAGGTATCAAAAAGTGTTTACAGACTGCACGTTTCTTGAAAAAAAATCAAAATAAAAAACACACAGAACCTGTCTTTAAAAGGAAAAGAAAATTACAATTCATTTTCTTTCTTTAAACACCATTCGCCCAACAACTGCTACATGCAATTCAAGTTTTTGAACAGGTGTGGGATGGGGCTGGATATGGAATCTCGATTATTACTAATTATTTTTAAAGATTGGGGGGGAAAAACACTTCGAAGGGCAAAATTTAAAAGTCCTGTGCCTGGTTGGTTTTTTTTTTTTTTTCTTTTATCATCACCATTATCATCATCATTTAAAAAAAAAATCGGACTGCGATAAACGGAATACCTGCCAATCATCTTGTGTCGCTGGTTTGGCCTTTGACTGACAGCTCCCCTTGTCAGAGCGCCTTCGGCTTTGCCACCTTAGGACCTCTCTCTCTCTCTCTCTCTTTCTTTCTGCCTCACTCACTCACTCAGCTGCCTCTTTAGACAAGGGTAGCGTGTTCATCAAGGAGCCTCCGGTCTTCTGCCATCTAGGCGCGGCCTCGGATCAGGACCCTGCGTTCTGCCGCCCGTCTACGTAGCGCCGCGGCTCCTCTCTCTGACTCCCTGTCCCCTTCTCCGTGAATGTGTGTGTGCGGTTGTTTTTGTTTTGTAGGGTTTTTAGTTTTCTTTTTTTTTTTTTTCGTCTTCCCCTCCTCTCCCTGTCTCTGTTTTGCTCTGTGATGTCCGTTTCGGTGGGGTTCTGTCTGTGTTTTTAATCGTCTGAGGTCACATCTATTTCCTCGGGACTCGCCTGCTTTGTGGCGATCCTCCACCGGTTAATATGGTGCGTCCCTTTTTTCTTTTGTTGCGAATCTGAGCCTTCTTCCTCCAGTTTCTGCCTTTTGAACTTCGTCCTGCGGTTCTGAAACCATACTTTTACCTGCAGGAGAGGCAGAGAGGTCGCGTTAGTATTCCTGCACAGCGCCCTCCTACCTCCTCCTCTATTGCCTGCCCAGACCCTGGGCTGAGACTACAAAAGTCTAGTGTCCCGGCCCGCGCATCCTGTTAACCGGCACCCCCACCCCGCTACAGCCTTCCCTTGGGGAACAGAGCTCCTGTTGCCGGCCCGGGGAAGCCTGATCCCGGCCCTTCTGAGCCCTCCTGGTGAAACCTTTCCCCTGGCCCCGCGTGCTCGGTGCCCCTTTTAGCTTCAGCCAGCTCAGGACACTCACATCCTCGTTTGAGTGCAAAAGACTGCCAAACGTTGGGAAGCCCCTATAAAATAATAAGTAAAGGAAAATGAAAAGTTCCCTGACTCCCTCTACCTAACCAGTGCCACAAAGAGTTCATTCCCGCTGCTGGGCCCAACGTGCTTTCTATTTTCTGCCGGTTTCCGCAGCCACTGTCTAAACATAGTGCCTCCTCTGCAAGGCCTGGGCCCTCGGGTAGGCAGTCAGGATTTGCCTGCGCTTCCTCCTCTGTGCCCAGGACTCTTGCAGGTGAGCAGGAGCGGTTGTGGGAGACAGTCCGGGGTGGGGGTTTAGGGGGGAAAACCAGGAGGGACGGCGGGGGTACAGAGCCCTGGGGACTAACCCAGCTGAATCTTTTCAGCTTAGAAAAGAGGCTCAAAAGTGAAAGACCGTGGTATAGAGGGGAAGTAAAAGGAAAACAGAGAAAGATAAGGGAAGAGCCCCCTCTGTCCTCTTCTTGACCAGCTCCAGGGCAGGCCAGGGCCAAACCCCCACCCCATCGCATCACTTCCCACCAGGGCGGGGCTGGCGGCCTGGCCTCCCCAGAGGGCAGCTAGTAGTTTGGGGAGCACTGATGTGGGACTGGGTTGCACCGGTCCTTGGGGGAGATTGGTGATGGGTCCCTATACACTGACCACACCAGACAATGGCACTACCCAAGCTTCTCAGCAGCGAGGGACAGGTGAGGAAAATGGTGTTGACTGCACCTTCCACGGCCCCAGGGCTGTCCCCAATCTGCTGGCAGTACCCCCCAGGCCCCTGAAGTCCGCTGGGCTTTCTCCTTTGAGTCGGCAGGCCCAGGTCCCGGCTTGCTCTCCCCGAATGCCCCCAGTCCCCCAAAGTGTTCCCATGAAAAAGCTGAGCTGGAACAAGGCTGAGTTTAATTTGCTTTGAGTTTGCTAATTGAGGGGGAGGACGATTCATTTCTCCCCGGCGCTCGCCCAAGGCGCGCGTCGGTGCGCTCGGGGCTTGACACGCACACAAAGACTCCAGGCAGCGTGGGCAGCGAGGCGGACAAAGACCACCGCCGCCTCGGCTATCCAGGAGAAATCAGCCGGGCCGCGCCTTGTGCCGGGCCCCGCACCAACCCGCGAGGCCCTCTTCGGTTTTGTCTGGGGTAACGTTTTAAAACAAAAGCCTCGACCTCTTTGCGCCTCCCAGGAAAAGTGTTACAACTTAATCTGCCCGAAAATGTTACTGTTTGCCGGGAACTTTGACCCCGCCCTGCGGCTCCGCGTACAGTTGCGCCTACTGTAGCCCGAAACCACCTCCCCAACCCTGGGGCAGGCCGGAGCCTGGCCCGCCGGGGGACCCTGTTGCGCAGCAAGGGTCTGCCCCCTGAGGCAGCCCCTCTCCGCAGCCTCCTGGCTCAGTTTCTCCGATTTAGGGACGCACCCAGGATGCCTGGCTCGATGGCCTGACTCTCCTGTCCCCTCAAGGGGAGTAACTGGGAGCTGTCCGTGTGAGCCGTGAGCCTCTGGCAGCACGGACCTCGCTCTTAACCCACTCCCAGCCCTCTCTTCCCAGCCTCGAGCCCCAAACGCTCCTACACCTCTTCCTGGCCCCAGCCGTGCCCCCAGACTCGCACCGAAAGTGCGAGTTCAAAAGTGCAGAGGTGTCTCAGCCAGGAGCTGAGAGTCCAGTCCGGCCCTACAGAAACAGCAACTCAGCCGGAACCCCACCCCCACCCCACCCCCACTCCTCGGAACCTCCAGCGGGTCGGCTCCTACAGTCCGGTGCTGGTGCCCAAGGAAGCCAAGAGCCCCTCAAAACTTACACATCTTGAGCCCAGGGCGTGGGAGTAACTCCCGGCCTATTCGCGGAAGGCCCTCTGTCCGGGGATCGGGGTGCGGTGGCCGCGCCGGGGCCCGCTCACCTGAGTTTCCGTGAGGCTGAGGCTGTGCGCCAACTGCTTCCTCTCGGCGCCCACCACGTAGTGGTTCTTCTCGAAGGCGTGTTCCAGCCTCAGAAGCTGGGACGGGGAAAAGGCGGTGCGGATCCGCTTCGGCTTTCGGGCCAGGGCGTTGTGCAAAAGGAAGCTCTCCGGGCTTGTGTCGTTCCCTGCAGGGAACACAGCAGAAGTCCTGTTAGAGGTGGCCGTCCTAACCCGGGCCGCGCGCTTCTCTGGAGCCGGGCTGACCTGGCAGCGAGCTCAGGGCCTTAGCGGACGTACCCTGTGCGTCTTGGCCCAGTGGGGGGAGGGTCGGGCCCCTCCAGATGCGCGAAGGGAACGCCGGTCCAGCCGCCTGGCCCTGTCCGCTGCGCCCGGACCTGAGCGGCTGCCACCCAGCAGTTGTCCTAGGCGGGCTTCTCAGACCCCCGGGCGCCGCGGGCCTCACCACCTCCGCGCCGGGCACCCGGCGATCGAGAAGGGGGCAGCAAGGCGGGATCCGGGGATTGGCGCCCTGGACCCAAAGAAACGGCTTTTTTTTCTCATCTCGGAGAAAAGTTTGCCCCCGGGGATGAGGAGCGGAGAGGTGATGAGCCGCTATCTAAAGTTTTTTCGGGTACGTATTTTAAAAGTCTTTTCTCCTTCGGAAAAGCGCAGAGGCCGGGCGTGTCGTTGCAGCCCGGGCTTCACAGAAATCTCTCCGGCGGGTGTGCAGGGTTTCTGCTGAGGCTGCCTCCCCAAGGTCTCGGGTTCCCCACTGCCCTGCTCCGGAGAACTAGGAGACGCGAGCGAAGGCATCGTAACCCGGGGGGGTTGGGGGTACGGAGCTGCGGGCACCTTTCAGGACTGTTCGCGGCCCCCGAAGATCCCAGTTACTCCGAGTCTGGTGTGAGGACCAAGATCGTGGGTGCTGGAGAATGAGGAAAGGGAACCCTAAACTTTGCAAGCAGAGCCAGGTCCACTCACTGGGGTGGGAAATCGATTCACCAAAAACCCAAAGAAAAACAAGCCGACAGTTCAGAGGGGATGGAGGCAAATTCGGTCTGGGAATAAGGGTAAAACGTTGTTTTTGTTTGGTTTGGTTTTTGAAATTAAGGAAGAGGAGGGGTCTACCCGACTTTAGGCGCTGGCAGGAATGCAAAGGGTTAACAAATGGACAAGCCGCCGAGTATTGATCGGCTGCCTCCGGAGGTAGGTCTTTTCCCCGCTCGGATCGCCAAACTAATTACTTGTCCCCTTTACCCGAGTTTTAACTTTCCTCCTACCCTCCACCCAAAGGAAAAAAACAAACAAACAAACAAATCCCAAAAAACAGCAAGAAAGGAAAACATCCAAACAGACTTCCTCAAGCCCATCTTCCGACCCGGTTCACTTCTTTTAAAAGGAAAACAAAAACAAAAATCAGTCTGAACCTGCCTTCCCGCGGTGGCGACTCGGCGCCGGAATTGAACAGGTCACCGCGAGTGTGCCGAGCCTCGGAGAGGTTCCTACACGCGCGGGTTCCCGCCCCCTCCCCAGCCTCGGAAATAAGCAGGATAAAACAACCCCCCCAGACTTTGCTCCGGGGGCGTAAGGGTCTCTTCGCTGCCGGAAGAGAGTCAGAGACCTAGACGTCGCGGGTCTAGGAGACAGGGGCGCGGAGTGGGTGGCGAACACGCAGTGGAAGGCGAACCTGGGGCCGGCCCTTGCCTGCGCCCCTCGGAGCCAGGACGACGAGAGCACAGCCGAGGAGAAGGAGAGCCTGGGCACCCCGCGGGCCATGGATTCCTCAGTGGCCAGCACTCGGAGCAGGCTAAGACAGCCCACCTTGAGAGCATTCGGAGGCAACTCCTCTGCGTCCCTCCCTAAAGGGTCAAGCGGCCGCAGGCCAGCCCCCAAACCGGCCGCAGCTCGGAAACTGGGGACCAACACCAAGCCCGACTCCTCGCCGCCCAGTTTCCAGACGCAGCGAGCGGGCGATCGAGCCGGAAAAACCTCCATCCAGGCCTCGCCGGGGGCCCACCCGGAGCAGGCCGAGGGCAGCGTAGGATGCAGCGCTCCGCGGCCCCGCGACGTGGCACGTACCTTGGAAGCGGTGGCCCAGATATCGATAGCGATGGATGAGCCAGGGGTAGAAGGTGGACGGGTCCCGCTGCTGCGAGGCGAAGAGGGGGTGTGGCGAGTGCGAGGAGGGCAGGGGGTGGGCGGCCAAGGCGTGCGGTGGCGGCACCGGGTGCACTGGCACGGCCGGGTTGGGCGGGTGCGAGACCGCCTCGGCAAACACCAAGTCCGGGTTGGAGTAGACGCCCCTGCCGGCGGCGGCGGCGGCGGCGGCCGAGTGGAAGCCGTTGAGGAACGGGTTTATGGGGCTGGAGTTGGCGTAGCTGAGCGCCGCGGGACGGATGGGATCCTCGGAGCGCGAGGCGGGCAGGGGACTGTCCTTGGCCACCAGCGACTCGATGGTGAAGCAGCGCTTGGGCGCCGGCTGGAACATGCTGCGCCAAGGAGCGGGCGCCCGGGGCTCCCGGCTCCCGGCGACCGCGGCGCGCTGCCTCCGCCGCCCGCTGCCCGCTGCCCGCGGCGAGAACGGACGAGAATTGGGGACTTGTTGGGTGGGGGTGGGGGTGGGGGGAGGAAAGGGAGAAAGAAAGGAAAGGAAAGGAAAAAGGAAAGGAGGGGGGAGGGGGAGGGAGAGGCAACGCCGAGGATCCCGAGAATCTTGCACCAAACGCGCCCAACCTGGAGAGAGGGGGAGAAATCCTTCCAGAAGAATTTGCAGGCGTGGATTGGGGTAATTTTTTTTTTTTTTTTTTTTTTTTTTTGGCGAGATGGCGTGGTGGTGGGGGGGTCGAAGTTAGAGGCGGAGTAGGGGGGGGGTAGTTTCTCGGGGGAGGCAAAAAAAGTTTTCTCTCCTCTGCAAAAGGCGGGCAGGGCGCCCTAAGTCCAAGGACAATCCATGGAAGTGTTCGCTTCTTCACAAGTTGTGCAAACGATTTGTTAGTTCATGAGCCTAATTAGTGCGGGGATCACATAAACAGCTTCCTCCGAAGCCTGGTAAATGGCTTGATGATTGGTCGCTATTACTCGCCCTGAGGTGGAAGGGGGGAGACTCTTTAAAGTGCGTCAGAGGGAGGCGAGCGCCTGGGAACCCGGAGGCCTGGATCCGGGCCGAGAGTGGAACGGAGTCGCCGCCGTTGCCGCGGCCGTGCCTCCTGCGCCCGCCGGGCCGCCCGGCCTCTCGGCGCCGTCGCCCCGCGCCCGCAGCTCACTCGCTCCCGCGGCGCCGCAGCGGCTTCTTCTCCTCCTCTTTCGCCTCCTCCTCTTCCTTCGCTTTTTCTCCTCCTCCTCCTCTTCCTCCTTCTCCTCCTCCAGTTCTCCCTCCTCCTCTTTCCCCACCTCCTCCCCCTCGGCCACCGCCTCCTCTCCACCACCATCACTCCCTCCGGGGCACCCCGGTCTCTGCAGAGCCCCCGGTCGGCGCCGCCTCCTCTGTGGCCCCCTGGATTCCCCAGCCTGCCGAGCCCGGGCTTGGGGGTACAGACGGACGCGCGGACACTACAGATTCCTCGCGCCCAGCGCTTCCGCGCTGCTGCCCTCCGCAGCCCCGCGTCTGGGGAGCTGGAATCGCCCCGGGAGCCCTCGAGGGTAAGCGGGCAAGGGTGGGTTCCCGGCGAGGGTTAACGGAGCTGTTCGGTCAGCGATACTCCCGGCGATTTCCTAGGTGAGGAGGGATCCTGGCGTGAAGGGGTGCTGGGTCGTCCAACCGCGCGTAGCCTCGAGGTCTCAGGGTCGCTGATCTCTCCATCCTTGACGCGGCTCGTTCTTTTCCAAGTTGAGACCGGAGTGGATGACCCTGCCGGGACGGTGGGCACTTCCAACTTCCCCCACAGGGTCTCGATTTTCCTTTCCGGGAAGGGGCTCATCTCCTTCCCCCAAACAGCTCCTTCTGCAATATCTGGGACTAGGGGTCCAAGGTCAAGGGAGAGGCTGATGTGCTGTTACTATTACCATTAGGTTGTCGTTATTATTTTTGTCAGTGTTGTTGTCATTATTATTATTTATTGTCACTATTTCTATTATTATTCTGCCATCTGTCGTCCCAGGGGCGGGTTGCTGTGCAAACCCCGGGCTTACAATTAGGGAGTGCAGATCGTTTCTCCAGTCCCAGGCCGTGTCCGCATTTTCGAGCTTGCCTTCGGTTTTGGGATGATTTTAGGGCCGAGTTCCCTCGTCCCCATTGGCTCACGCAGCAGCATAATTATGATCACATCCCCCAGGCTGCTGGCGCTGCTCTCTGTTTATTGGTGGTTAAAGATCTATTATCTATTCATCAGCCGCCTCTTTTTTTCTCTCTCTTTTTTTTTCTTTTTGCCAATTACATTCTTCTAAAGTGAAGTACCAGCAGGTATTTTGCACGTTTACAATTAATGATTAAAAAAAAAAAAAAAAAAACTGGCATCCTTTAAATCTCTTACTTGGCGGCCCATGTCATTTTGCTTAAGGATGAAGAAATGCCTGTGTTTGGTGATGAGGTTGCCGTGAGACTGAAAAAATGTCGATTGGGAGGGGGAGAAGAGGGAAGTCCTGTAAGTCAGGCTGCACCGCCCCTAGATTCATCAGTCACAAGTCCCCAGGTCTGGGAACATGTTCCCCTGTCTTGCCAGCTACCCGTTCCCTGTCCTGGGGTCACCCCTGATCCTCTGTGGATTCTTCTACTGTGTATTTATGTGCATGTCAATTTCTCTTTATTCCAGGCATAGTCTGTATTGGGGGTACAGTGAGAGGAGGGTCCAAAAACCCCTTTTGGAAAACACTCTAGGCAAGAGAGGGGTTAGGAGCGTGTTTTCTGGAGTTGTCCAGGCACCTGGCCTTAGAGAGGACCCAGCAGAGATCATGGTGCTGCCTCCTCCCAACCTTCCCAGGGCACATACACACATTCACACACGGGACAGTCTTGGGCCTCAGCTTTGTGTTCATGTCCCAAGAAGCTTGCCCCTGCATCAGACTTCAGCTCTCTGATGCCAGCTATGGGCAAGGCTCTTGGCTGGGTTTTCACTCTTAGCAGTTTCTCTCCACCTTGCATTGTGGCATCCCCCCATCCTTTCCCACAGGCCCAAGGAAACAGGGTGCTTGATCCAGCCTTTTGGGGTGGGGTGCATTTTGAATATTGTCTCTCTGGGTCCTAAACCACAGACCACCAAAAATATCATCTCCAGTTCAGAAAACCTTCCTTCACTTAGGCTGTAGGGACACAAGCCCCATTGTCCAGGCCAACAGAGAGCCTGAAGCCACAAGGAAAACTAGAAGTTTTGGGGCTGCACTAGCCAGCCAGTCTGGGGTATTAGTAGAGGTCAGCCCTCTGTTCCCAGAAGAAGCACCCAGTTTAGGTGGGCTGTAGATCCCCAATCCTGGAGTCGAAGGGAGAGGACCCCATTCTCCACAGAAACATCTCCAGGGGGGCTGGAGGTTCAGATTCGCCTGAAGACCAGACCTGTCAAACTCGGCCTTAGGCTCCAAATGGAAACTGGGGGTACTAAAAGCCCCACCCTGTCTGCAGGCAGGGAACGGCCATTCGTTGCACAGTCAATATTAGTGATCTTAGCTGAGGGGAATAACAGGACACGATCTTGAAGGCCAAGGGCCTCCACTCTGTCTGGGCAGACGGGTGAAGCCATCTCTTCTAAACTCTCAGGCTGAGCACTCAAGTGTTACTGGTACCACCTTAAACCCTTTCCCCTGCTTTGGTCAAGATGTGTCCAGAAAGTGTCCTAATGAAGTGAGTGGTCTGGAGCCCAGACTCCCCAGCCTCCCTCCCAAAGTAGGACCAGTTGGCCAGGGCAGAGGGCCCAGGCTTCTCCCAGCCTACAACAAGAAACAGGCCACCGGCCTCTTGCAAACTGCCCTGAAGGGATCTGGCTTTACCCCCAGAGGGCTCTAGTTATCGGCAGGTGGGTGAGGCTGAGAGAATCTCCTATCGGTCTTCTTGGCCGCAGAAGGACAACCCAGTTCCTCTGCCCCTGTTTCCTGCTGGCCCCATGCCTTTCTTGGGCCCCCGTGAGGATGAAGCGGGTTTCCAGTGAGTGAGGGGCCTCACTCGGAAGTCCTGGAAGGGGAGAGTAAACTATGCTAATTCATGCGCCAGGACCAGGAGCTGGGAAGAGTTGGCGCTGCCGGCCTCAACGTGCAGGAGAATTAACTAGGAGAGTAACTCATTAACCAGGCTGGCGGTGGAGGCACATCAAGTTGCTGGGCACCCTAGTCTATCTGGACCCGGAGCCTAAGTTGCCCCTAGACTCCGTTCCCTGGACCCAGAGGCTGCTGTTCTCTTTACCTGCGGCTTCCCCAGCCTTGCAGAATTTGGCCTCTCTTTGTTTGTCACCCTTTCTGAAAGGGTGGGTGTTGGCTTAAGTACTGGTGCAGCAGTGTTGTTGGGGGGTGGGTATTTCGGAGGCTCTTCCCTTCCACACCCCCAGCCACTGAGGGTTGAGCTCAGTAGATTTAGGAGGCTACACTGCAGGTAGCTGATCTGGCAGGCACAGGATGAAAGTTCAAGTCACTGATCTGTCACTTACTGACTGAGCGATCTTAGGCAACACCACCACCTCTCCCAGACTCCATTTTGTCATCTGTTAAAATCATGGCCAATGCTGCCTGCAAGGCCGTAGAGGGAGTGATAGAACCCCTCTACCTCCCGATCATGGCAGGCAGTTATACATCTGTGTGTGTGTGTGTTTTAAAAACTCAGAATTGTGCACAACAAAGGATGAGTTTTACTGTATGTAAGTTACACCTTAGTAAACCTGCCCCCACCCCTGACCCTCCCAAAGCCAGACCTGAATGATCTTAGGCAAAGTTACCTAACCCCTCAGTGCCTGTTACATCTTGGCTCTTGAGATTGCTCAATGATAAACCTAGCTGATCATTCAGGATAAGCCCAGCAAAGTGCTTAGTGTCCAGCATGTAATGAATGAGCTGTAATAAAGGTAGTCCCTGTCTTTGATATTGCTGTTATCAAAGCAAGGTTCCCCTCCAAGTTCTCACTGGGCTTCAAGACTGAACAATAAAGTTGTACAAACATAAGCTACTGCTCACCTCATGCTCCTGACATGTTCCCTTCCACCTTCTCCTAAAGGCCAGGGACTTCTTTAAGGGGACTCTGGGGGTGAGAGAGGCTTGTGTTTTTGGCTAGGGAGACATCAAAGGGCAGCGATTTCTGGTCCTTTCTCCCATACCATCCGCTCTGAGTTTCCCAGCAGACCCCCTACCTTTGGAGGAGCAAATAGCAGTGCTTTTCCCTCTCCAGGCTCCTGCCAGGCCTGTTTGACAACTGGGATGGGTGCATAGCTTCGGTGCTGCCTGGGCTACTACCTGTTTGACCTTCACCTTCTTGAGCCTCTGTTTTCTTTCTGAAAAGGAAATATAGGATTATAATTATTAGTTGTTTGAGAGGAGTGAGTGAGCTAATGCTTGGCACAGTTGTTGTTGTTCAGTCACTAAATCCTGTCCGACTCTTTGCGACCCCATGGACCGTAGCACTCCAGGCTTCTCTGTCCATCACCCTGAGTTTGCTCAAACTCATGTCCATTGAGTCAGTGTCCATTGAGTCAGTGATGCCATCCAACCATCCCATCCTCTGTCGCCCCCTTCTCCTCTTGCCCTCAATTGTCCCCAGCATCGGGTTTTGTTTTTTTGTTGTTTGTTTGTTTTACTGTTTATCAAATGTTATTGTCAGGCGACGGCTTAGGCGACGGCTTTGTACATGCGCGGCACTCCCCTAAACGCGGCAGTTAGGAGCCTCCAGGTGAGAGGTACCAGCAGTACCTAGAGGCTGCACTGTGGGCCCGCCTAGCAGCGCGGGAAGCGCGGACGTCGATGGAGGGGAAGCCGCTTCCCGGGACCAAGGCTTAAGAAAGGTGTCCGGGATGGCATGAGAAAGGTGTCCGGAATGGGGAGATCCTTGGGACCCGGCTAAGAATTCCTCCAACCCACTGTGATTCCCAGCCACCCGGCCTCTCCAAATGTGTAGGACGGCGGTGGGACAACGAAGAAAACAATGAATATCCTAAAAACATTTCTTAAAATTGTGACTACGGCAAATCCCTTTATGCTGTCCTCCCTCGAGGCCGTTCGCTGGGCCGGCGCAGCGGCCTGGGGCGGGTATCCGCGTGCGCGCAGCGGCGCCTAGTGGCGAGGGCTGGGCTCTAGTCGCATCCCCATAGGCGGCTGAGCCCCCGTGTTGCCCCACTGCCAAGACCTTCCCGCGACCGCAGCCTGAGCCGGGAGAGAACGTCAAAGTTGGCTCAGAGAAAGAGAGGGCAGCTTGGAAATCCGTCTCTCCTCCCTCCATCAGCTCGCCGCTTCAAAGTTCACCACCCACGCTTGAATTCCAGCTTCACCCCAGTGGGGCTTCTTTCGGAAGGGTGCAAAGAAGAAAAGAGAGCGGATAGTGCTCCAAAAAGGACGGCGAGGCCCCGATCACCTGTTCTCGCGGCGATACCAAGCAGATGAGACCACGATTTCATGCGTCAGGTCCTCTCTCCTGCGGCCTGACCACGGTGGTTCAGAATGGGCCCATGCTAGCTTGAGCTGGCCCAGCCTGGGGTAGAGTCGAGAGGGCTTTCCCGTGCGGTTCTCTCCCGTGGAGGTCTCGCGTGCGGCTCTCCTAACTTTCACGCCCCCTCGCGGCCGGCCGAGAACGCCCCAGACAAGGGTCCCGGTGGTTATTACTGGGGTAGTAATTGATCACGCAGTCGGATAGGGCGGCCGTGGTGACTGTCCCCTTTCTCTGAGAGCCCTTAATCTGTCCCAGGGCAAGACGGCTCCTCCATGAGATGAAGTCGTGGAATCCGAGCGGGTTCGTTGGAAACCAATGTGTAACTAACTGTTCAAGGCGTCCACTGGGGGGGCGGGGACCGAGCCTTCCCAGGAGGGTTGGACCCAGGTCCAGGCTTCTGCAGCCCAGACGACTGCAGGAAACACGCTATCTTTCTCCAACTGTTAGGAGGAGGCTGCCAGCGTCTGGGTCTCGGAGAGCCATCCCTTTTGAGAGCCAGCGTTTCAGGAGCCAGGAACTCCGCACTGATGCAGAAAGTTCAGGACCTGACCGTCGAGTTTGCCTCCTTCACGACGCTGAAACTCGTCAATCTCTCAACACACAGGCTGTCCCTTTTCACTATTGAAAGCAAAGAAACAGATCAAAGGAAGTTTCGGTTTCTCTCTCTCTTGGCTACCTTCAAATGAAAGTCTAAAACCCAAGCAAGGATAGGTGTGGGGGCAGACTGACGGACGCAGGAATTAAGGAACTTGGACGCTTTTGCTCAGGCGACTGCCCGGTCAGCGGTGGAAACAGCTCCCTCTCCCCTGCCCTCTCCCCGCTGATGGGTGTCTAGAGTTGTTGTTCTCCCCTCCAACAGTCCCAAAAGCTTTGGATTCATTGGGCCACCAGGTCACCAACTATTGCAGGAGCTGCCTTCGGCCGGATAAGGTTACCTGCAGCACAGGGTCACAGGACCAGCACGGGCAGCGGGGAACTCATCTGCTGACTCTCATGCTACCTTCTCTGCCGTCTTTTCGTTTCAGACTCTGCTCTTGACACCCCTCACGGGCCTTGTAACTAGTGGGGCCCAGTCCTTTAAGGACATCTTTGGGGGTGCCAGTGGCAATCCACTTTCAAACCTAGGGACAGTTTCGGAAATGCTGGCGGGCCGCTGGGCCCTCTCTCAGGAACTCGTCTCCTCTTTTTGTACTTCCTCATTTTCTGGGCTCTGGGGTCTAGACTAGGGCTTAGAAAGATCATGGCTGTTGAAAGAAAGAAACTGGAGGTTCTTTCTCTTGGACGATGCAGCTCTCCAAGAAACCCTGGGAGGATATTGGGGAAGACTTAGAAGGGCAATTCCTCTCCCTGTAACGAATTTTGGCTTTTAAAGGCATGTTTGTGCACACCCAGTTCTCAGTGAACCTCGTAATCTGGTATAGAAGGAGTCATGATACCCATTTTCCAGATGAGAACATTGAGGCTCAGAGAGCTCATCTGCAAGGAGCCTTGAGGCCGGGTTCCTTCCACTTCCAGCTCCTCAGCATCCAACGTCAATGCATTCAAGCCAATGAGAAATGGCAGTGAAGACGCGGCAGGCTGACGGGACACGCTGCGAAGCCAGTCCAGGCGTGTAACCCCATCACTTGCCTCGAACTCACTTGCCCACTATTGTCCTCCAGGCCCCTGTTTCCACCTTAGGCCTCACCCCACACCCTTTTGCTTCTGCCCGGTAGTCTTCTGCGACTAAAGCCCCGGGTTTAGGATCACAGGGTCGGCGGCCTCACTGTGGCCAGTCAGCTCAAGGGCTGACCCGGCTGAGACTTCGTGCGCTCCACACCCTCTTGTTGCTCTTCAAAGCGGCCCTGAAACCTCCGCGGATACCCACAGAGCGGCCCTACGCCGGCGTCGGGGAAATCGGAGTGCGGCCCAATGACCCCTCGCAGCCAGCAAGGCGCCCCGAAAGTCCCTGGCCCAACGACCGATCTCTGCCTTCCTGGCTCTGCCCAGCCTGCGCGGAGTTGGCCTGGCCAGGGCACAGAAGAGTGGCCGGCAGCTGGAAGCTTCCGAAGAGGCCCACAGGGAGCGTCTGATGGGCCCTTCCTGAGGAGACCCTCCTCCCGGACGGAGCCTTGGCCCTGGTGATGTTTACAGGCAGCCCGTCACGGACAGGCCGCTCCCCAAGACGATCCGGAAGGAGCCTTTTGAAGGTTAGGGCCCCGAAGTTGCTTGGCTGCCCACCACACTTATATTCAGGGGAGGGCACCAGGAGGTTGGGCACACCAGGCCCCGCTTCCCTATTTGCGTCCCCTCTGTGTCTGAGCTGGAGTTGGGGGTCTGGCATGCGGTGCTGCCCGCTTCTCCCGAGACCCCGCCAAACCCCTGGCGGTGGAGGAGAGGCGAGAGTGGGGCCCCACTGCTGGCGACCCAAAGCACAGTTGCGTCCCGCGTGTCCCCCTACCCGGCCACATCCCCGGTGGGGGGGGGGGGGACCCTGAGAGGCCGGGCCACAGCCGCCCCGCGCTTAGCCCGGCCGCCAGCCGCTTGCCTGGGGCTGCGCAACAAAGGGTGGCATCGCAGCGGCGCGGGCAGGGACCTCATTGGTTCAATATTAGCTTTTCATTCCAGTCTATTGTGCCCATCTGAGATAATATTGACTCTGAGGTGAGAGTCCACAGACGACAGGGCTTGTCTAACACTCCACGGCAGGGCGCTCGAAGGGAAGAGAACCAGAAGCGGAGAGTTCAAGAGGCTGCAAATAAAAGCTCTGGCGCGGCGGCGCGCCCCGGGGCCGCTTACGGCCCCGCCGCCAGGCGCTCCCAGTGGCCTGCGCCCCGGGCCTCCGACTCAGAACCGGGGCTCGGAAAAGGGCCTTGGGGTCCCGAGGCCGCTCTGAGGCGGGCCGCTCCTTTCCATCGAAAACCGCCCTCATTTTCCACCCTCCTCCCCCATCTTCCACACTACTGATTTTGAGGTTCCACTGCTGGGTAACTCCGGAGAAAAAAGAATTCCCACGCACATTGTTTTAGTTTGCCTGTAAGCCACTGAGCTATTTTTTTCCATTTAAACGAGGTAATTCTTCAGGGTGACTTCGCTGTCAGTTTCTCCTATTTCCCCCAGCACCAGAAGAGTAAGCACGCAGCGACGGTAGTTAGGCTGCAGGACTGGCGAGTGCGCGGTTAATATCAAATTTCTAACTGCATTTTGCTTTGCTTTGCTTTGAGTCGTCTCCTGCAGCCCATCCTCGGGTTTGTTAACCGCCTTTCTAACCACAACTTTAAAGGGCCTCCAGAACGTTCACGTCTTGTATATAAAGATCCGTTTCAATCTCCAAATTGCCTCTAAATGCCTACGTTGGAAAATGGCCCTTAAAGTTGTCTTAGGTGCCTGAGAAAAGAACACTTAGGTTTACACTCGCAAGACAGAAGGCCAGATTCAGGGCTTGCAGTGGTCCTGGGAATGGATGCCCTCAGGTCTCCTTTAGGAAATCTGTGTCTCCCTGTCATTTGGAGTCTGACCTCCTCCATTAAGAGCATGGTAACTATTGCTAAAAATGTACTAAATACTTGAAATTTGCTAAGAGAGTATGAGTTTGGTGCAAATGTAATAGTTTTTGCATTGTTGAAATTTGCCGTTTGATACTGGAATACATTCTTAAACAAATGTGGTTATGTTATATATCAAAAAAAAAAAAAAAAAGAGAGAGGTAATCTGTTAACTCCGTCACTCCAATGAGCTGATCCATCCACTTGGATGTCTTGTGGAGAGCTGGGGTGGCAGCATCAGCACCCAGGAACCACTGTGAGCCTCCCTCCTTCCTTTTTGGTGCCCTGTGCTGAGCTGGGGTTCAGGGACATCCAGCTCCAGCACTTTGGATATTTCAGAGAAGGATACTCTGTCTAATATAATATATTTTACATACGGGCCATTTGTTTTCTATATTGTTTAATATAGAATATATATTATATGGATTTCATCATATTATGTACTGCTTGGCATATATTTCACCTCTAATATTACAATACTGTATTAGTTATTTAACATCTTTTTATACATTATATATTATACTGTATGTGTAGATAGTTCTTAATATATAAGTACATATAAATATATTTATTTTATTGTGTAAAAGTATTTAGGGAAGCCTTTAATCTTCCTGCAAGTACATATTTGATCGTTTTCATGCAACGTTATTTTTAAAAATCCTAATCGAAACCACTTTGACACCAGCCATGTCTTTATAACAAATAACCCTGGAGTCCAATTTCGGCTCCGGGGACCGAAGAGGGGTGGGGGAGGGAGGGAACTCTGCCGTAAGGGACAGCAGGTTCGCTTTGCAAAGTGGTTTCCAAATGCCCAGTCCCTGGGGATCGAGAAGCCGACGTTCTGAACTGGGCGGCCGCCCCCTCTCCCCGCTCGCGTGGTTGTTTTGGTTTTGAGAGAGGCTGTTTAGAGGCTCCTGTGGTCCCTACACTGATGTCATGAATTAAAAATGAATTTGGAGAGTGCAGCATATGCTCGGCTGCGGCGTCTGCGAGAGCAGCGGAGGCCTTTCACCCCGGGTTCTGGGCTCCAGACGCAGGAATGACTGCTCCGGCCTCGGCGCCCGAAGCGGGCGCGCACGCGGGGCCCTGCTCCAACCTGCAGTCGCCCTCCGCCGACCCCGCGCCTGGAAAAGCTGTCTGTGGCTTAGACCGCTTGCAGATCAGGTGGTCGGCTTCTAATATCTATTAAGAGCCGAAGAAAGCAAGCAGTCGGGAGCTCCCGCAGGAGGGCTGGGGCCAGGTGGAACAGAATCGGGATTTCAGATGTCCCTAGGTTATTAGCCCCACGCCGGAGATCCAGTTTATGGAGGGAGGAAAAAAGATCATTGACGTCTAGTGGCGACTAAAGAAAGCATCAGGAAAGAGAAACGCCCCGACTTTACAGCCCGATGAACCTGCGGGGTCTACTTCTGAGGGCTGGCAGTCGGGAAGAGAAATTGGAGTGGAGGGGGAGGGGGGATGGGGGGTGGGAGGAAGACTTGGAGAAAGGGCAAGAAGAATCAGAGACCGCCTGGAGGCAGGGTGTGGCGAGCTGTTTATTTCTTGAAAGTAGATCTCCCAAATGGCTACCTGGCGAACACCTTGTGGGAACAAAGCAATGAAACTCGGCTAAAATCTGGCCAAGAGATGGGCTTCCCACTTCAGGCAAAACCCCGGGTTCAGCGAGACCCGGAGTCCTCCTCTGATCTGGTCCAGTCCCCAGCCTTAGGAAAAAGGTTTTTGCCGACGTGGAAGAATACAGGCTATGCCCTCGCAACTCGGTCCCTGGCTGGACTCTAGGGTATTTGCTAAGATGAGCTGGGGACCAGGAAGTGGGAAAATGTCTTCACGTTGCTAAAAATAAAACAACTGACCCCTCCTCCTCCTCCTCCCCCCCACGGCTGCAGTCTCGGAGCCTGGCTGCCTGAGGAGGCGTCTGAACACGCACAGGACGCCAGGGCTTCCAGATGAAGGTTGGATCACAGTGCCAACCATGTGGATCTCCCCCAGATGGACTTCAGCACATCTGGCCCATCTGTAGTATTTCCTTCACCCAGGTGATTTGTCTTGCCCCTGCCCAGTGTGGTAGAAAACTTTGTTCTAATTGTGAAAGTGTTAAGAGTTCCATGTTTCTGCCCCTTGCTCTGAGCCCCCACCCCCTCAACCCCATCCTGGTTTAAGGAGCAGATGCTCATGTGCGCTTGGAACAAGAAAGGGTCTTTTTCATTGTGCATTTGCCACCAAAGCATCTTGCATGAGACGGTCCATTTCTATCACTCATGGCACCTGCCAAGGGTACTGGGCTAAGCACTTATTACAAGGACCTATCTCATTCAGTCTTCAGAACAATCCATCAAAATACTTCTAATTTTCTAGATAAGAAAATAGGGGCTCTGAAATGTTAAGAGGTTCACCGAACATCACACACAGCTAGTAAACGAAGGGGCCTGGATTCCAAGCCCGTCTATCTGATTCCAGTATCCCACCCCACCCCCATCATCCCACCATCTCATTTCCTATCAAAACATCTCCCTTTCCCCAGTGAGGAAGTTCCACAGGGTAAGAAAAGAGATAACACTTTGCTCTTGAGTCCACCAGAGTCTGGATCCCCCATTCTCTCCAGAGCATTTATTCCAGTTCTGGAAAAGACAATAAGCAGTTGGCATATGGCTAGTATATACGGTGCATAAGGAGTTTGTTCACACCTCACTTCGGTCATCCCTCCCACCAACCCCTTCAGGTGGGTACGGCCACTATCACTGCAGTTTAAAGAGGCAGAAACAGGCTCAGTGAGGTTGAACTATCAGTACATGATCACTACCCAGCCAGTTCACGCAGAACCCTGGCACTGGCCTGAGCTGGCTTGTTCCAAGCCTCCCAGCTCCACAGATACCACATATGAGACCATTTAACCAACGGAGTTAGGCCTTGCATTCTGTTGTGAAATTACTAGGTTGTTTTCTCTTTGTTTTAAGTATTTCTGCGAATGTTATTTTGGGATTCAAAACTTTTTCTTCATTTCTGCCCCTCTTACACACATTCTTTCTCCATGTACATACCAATCTGTATCACAGGACCATCAAGGAAACAGAACAAGGAGTTGCCGCTATCTGAGTTCAAATGTTAGAGACCATAGTGTACAGATTTTATCTACAATTTTTGCTGTATTATTATTTGTATATTTTGTTCAGTTACCATTTGCTTTACTTGCATCGCTCAAATGTGTGATCAGGAGTTTAAAGTTGCATATGTGTGTGTATTTTTTCATGACTTTAATAGCATTTTTAACTCTTGCTTGGACAATGCTTTTCTTTGCTAAGATTTAAGGGGGAAGAGTTGGAGGTTGGAGAAATCCTTTGAGCAAATAATTCCACATCTTATGAGATAATTGAGACTCCAGATAGGAAACAGTTCAAGGTGTCTCTGACTTTGAGATGATGTACCATATCCGCTGCCACTAGCAAGTCCTTAGCCAGGGAGTGTGTTCTCAGCCTTCAGGTGGCCAGGGCTCTATCCCCACACTCATTCTGAACAGTCTTCACTGTCTGGACAGTCTTCACTGTCCCCAAGAGCCATGGCCCCACCTCCCAGGAAAAAGCTTTATTTGTTCTCATTATAAAATTATATGTATATCTGTACACTAGACTAATGCTTCCCTGGTGGCTCAGATGGTAAAGAATCTGCCTGCAATGCAGGACACCCAGTTTTGTCCCTTGGTCAGGAAGATCCTCTGGAGAAGGGAATGGCTACCCCTCTCCAGTACTCTTGCCTGGAGAATTCCATGGACAGAGGAGCCTGGCAGGCTATAGTCCACGGACTTGAAAAGAGTCAGACACACCTGAGCAACTAACACGTACACACATACTAGATTAGAATATATAATGAAGATAGTAATCTTCATTATACAATCACTTAAACCCCTCCTGACCAGAGGTCACTACCGTCAGCATGTAGGATGTTAACTTCTGACAATCTTAGAAAAGAAAAGAAGTTTATATTTATACTTTTTCATTGCCAGTGTTCTGGTAAGGAAAGGAAAGAAATATACTATATGATTCTATATTTACTATAATTCTATATTTAGTATATTTACATGAAGTTCATAACTGGGTATAGAATTCAGAAGAGTGGTTGCCTCTGGGAGAAGGTTCACTGAAAGGGGAACAAGGGAACTTTCTGGGATCCTAGAAATGTTCTATATCTTGATTTGGGCCATGGTAACACATACAACTGCCAAAACTCACTGACCTGTGTATTTTACTGTAAAATTTTATGCCTCAATAAAGAAAAAGAAAGGAAAGAGTCCTGGAAAAATACTATAGCAAAAGACCAAACTAGGAATATGGGAAAGGAGAAAAAGAAAGCAAGAGATGCTGAGCAAAGACAAGGCAAATATAATATCTGGAACTAAATGAAGAGGGTAGCAGAGTTGGGCACCCACCTCCCAGTGCACCAGCCCTAAGCACTGCTTCCCTCTGCAGGACAGCAGTTAAGTTCAAAAGGCCTTGAAAAGGGAATACAATCGGAAGATCCAGCTGGGCCCACCACCTACCAAACTCCCCCGGTTACTCTTTTATATTTGCAATGAGGCATTGCATTTCCTGATAGAGGCAGGGGGTGGAGGTGAAAGGGTGGGAGGGATTTATTTGGATTTTCCGTATTTTTAAAGGGAGGTAAGGTGGTGAGGATGTGTGTGTGTGTGTGTGTCCCTTGGAGCATAATAAGAATCTGTGCTGGAGTCAGAAAGGGAGATTGAAGGTCTTAACTTTCAAATAGATTATGTTCCAAAAGTTTCTTTCTTAATCACTAGGACTTAATATGTTTGTACCTCATAGAAACGATGTTATAAATGATGGTCAAAGTTCCAAGTTTCTCCTCCCCCAAAGTCTACTAAGTGAACTGTTCATAAGATATAGAATTTTACACTTGGTATAAACATAATTACAGTGGTTGTGTGCCCTGTAAAAAAAAAAAAAAAAAAGGAAGAAAGCAAAATTCTTTTCTTTTTCCAGAAACATATCTTGCTATCTTCAAGGCACTATGTTGACATCTTATAGGTATTTGGGTAGAGGTTGTCATGATTTTTAAAAAACAGAAAAATAGAAGTGAATGTTAACTGACAAAGGAAAACACATTTCAAAGTAGGCACAGTTGATGGGATAAGGAATTAGATGAAGACTTATGGAGAGACTGTAAGGGGTCCTGGGGCACTTTGAAGGTTGAATGGCCCTAAATCTGTTTCTACTTCAAAATATATGTCTTCCCTTTTCACTGCTACCAGAGTATTATAGTTTGACTTCCCACTCATGATTGGGGTTGGCTGGTTGTCCTTTACTTTTAAATAACTTGGAGAGAGTAGAGGAGGGTAAGACTTACAATTCTAAAGAGAAAAGGAAAGGAGATTTAGAAGGTATGTAAGCTTAGAAGAAGGATTGTCAGAGGTAGATTTGAGCCAGAAGTAATGGAGGAAAAAGCATAACCTGAAGCCGTGGGGAAGAAAGAAAAGGCGATTTCCCCACCAGCCACCAGGTGGCGAAGTTGGCTCAGGACAGCTTGGTGGCTATCTTGAAAGCAGATTGGGCTAGGAAGCCCTGTGCTCTCACAAGGATGGGACCACTTAACATTTACAGTATGAGGGAATCATTTATTCATTTAACCAATATTGTGCATTTACCATTTATAAGGAAATTTGCAATTGACTTGCAACTAACAGGGTTAAGAAATTTAGTGAATTATGATCCTTGCCTTCAAGGGCTAGTTGGAGAACTAGAAAATTTAATGTGCTCAGACTTGAAATTTCCTGTTTCCCCCCATCAGTAAGTTGGGGGTAATAACAGTGCAGGCTTTACTGACCTCACACAACTGTTCTAAGGCTAAAATATGATGAAAGTGAAAGTGAAATTTGCTCAGTGGTGTCCGACTTTTTGCAACCCCATGGACTATACAGTCCATGGAATTCTCCAAGCCAAAATACTGGAGTGGATAGCCTTTCCCTTCTCTGGGGGATCTTCCCAACCCAGGGATCAAACCCAGGTCTCCCACACTGCAGGCGGGTTCTTTACCAGCTGAGCCACAAGGGAAGCCCAAGAATACTGGAGTTGGTAGCCTACCCCCTTCTCCAAGGGATCTTCCCAACCCAGGAATCAAACCAGGGTCTCCTGCATTGTAAGAGGATTCTTTACCAACTGAGTTATCAGGGAAGCCCTAGAATATGATTAGGGAGTAAACATGCCTTCGTAAAGTATAAGTGTTAGGCAATTACTTGTGAAAATGATTTTCAGCTGCGTCCTCCCTTTATGGTTAATTATTCATTCAGCAAATGTTTATTGTGCACTTAGGCTGAGCAGGCACTGTTGTGGGCACTGGGAACATAGCAGTGAAGAAAACAGACAAAATCTCTGACATCCTTTAGTAGGACCTTCCGCTGACATGAATAAGGCTCATCAGTCATGTGATGTGAGAGAGGCAGAAAGCTTACAGCTAAAATGAACCTATATATATATACTGTTAAGAATATTGAAAAATCAGAAACAATCCAAGTATCCTTTAATATGGGACAGGTTTTTTAAAATGATGATGCTTCCATACTACAGAAAACTGTGTAACTGTTAAAAGATGGAAGTTAGCTATCTGTGTACAGTATTATGGAAAGATTCCCAAAGCCTGTTAAAGGTGAGGGAAACAAGTTCCAGAACAAAACATAGTATGATCTATTAATGTTTCAAATAAACACTATCTATCTGTGTTTTATTCACATTATAATATAAAGTTACATGTGGATACTTACATGTAAACTCAGGAAAAAGTTCTTGAAAGATACACAGCTGACAGCTGTGTTACTCTAGGGTAGGAGAGCTGACATGGTTGGGGATGGTGCGGACCAGGGAACTTTACAACCTGTTGTTCAGTTGCTAAGTCATGTCTGACTGACATCCCATGGACTGCAGCATGCGAGGCTTCCCTGTTCTTCACCATCTCCCAGAGTTTGCTCAGATTCACGTCCACTGAGTCAGTGATGCTATCTAACCATCTCATTCTCTGCCACCCCTTCTCCTTTTGCCTTCAATCTTTCCCAGCATCAGGGTCTTTTCCAATGAGTCAGCTCTTCACATCAGGTGGCCAAAGTATTGGAGCTTCAGCATCAGTCCTTCCAATGAACATTCAGGGTTGATTTCTTCTAGAATGGACTGGTTGGATCTCCTTGCATTCCAAGGGATTCTCAAGAATCTTCTCCAGCACCACAGTTCAAAAACATCAATTCTTCAGCGCTCAGCCTTCTTTATGCTCTTTACAACTTAATGATGGTAGTTTCTGACAACAAGGGTGCATTTATGCATTATGTAATTAAATAAGGAGACACATGCATGTGGGTACAATTGAGTTATAGCAGTATGATTACAGATGACAATTGTTACTCTTTTAATCTCCTATAATGTTGTTTTAATATGTCTATAGAGAGATATACACATAGATGAGATGATGCCAGAACATAAAAGGTGGAATTAAAACACTGTCCTGGCTCAGAAATCTTGCCTCTCCCCACCCCACCTGCAGTTTATAGTGAAGCTTTTTCTAAGAGCATCATGGGATGTTGGAATGGAAACACTTGATCTCCCAGTTTTGAGGCCCATGTAATTATTTCACAGTTAAGTAGCCCCAAGGATCTTTGCTAAAGATATGATTTCATTATGAGAGCATCATGCCTCTTCCAGCAGTAACTGAGCTTCAGCTGGAGCCAACACAGGGGATCTGGTATGGGATGGGTGGACCCCAACAGGGTCCCCTGGTTCCCAAACTAAGCCAAGTGAACTAGCTTTAGCTTTGGCTGATCTCTGGAAATCAGGTCAGGCATCCTGGCTGAATCTCTTCCATCATCTCTGTGACCTTGGGCAGGTCTTTGCTGCTTCTGAGTTCAATGGCAGGAGCCACACTATACGGCCTGTAACATCATTGCTGCTCCTAAGCTTCGGATTTCTATTGTGGCAAGTTGTTGAGATCACACGGTTCACGTGCACGTGCCGTGTGCTGGGACCAAGAAGCAGAAAAGCAAGGTCACTGGCCATAAGGAGCTGTGGTGGAGTCAGATTCTTGGGCGGGAGGGGGATGTTGAAGCTGATGAAACTGCTGGAAAAGTGGACTCAGAAGAGAAGCAAGGAGATCCTCCTCCACTTCTCTGCCATCTCTGGCTCTAAATCTCTTGGAGAAAGCTGGCCTGTGTTCTCTAGCCCCTTCGTTCTGAAGCTAAGCTGGTAGCAGGGCCCCTAGCCATGCCGGGTGGCTTCAGGTCCTAGAGATGATTTCATGTTATTTAGAAAAAAGAAAGAAAAAAAGAGTCTCAGTGAGGACAGGGATAGTGGGGGGTCAGGGTGAGCTCTAGGAGGACCGGAGGTAGACCTGGGCCTTTACAGTCAATCCACTGAGATTCAACACAGTCTTAGCGAGCACCTACTGTTTACCAGGCACTTGGCTAGACTGTAGGAACACAGATGTGAATCAAACACAGGGCTTACAGAGCAGGGATTCAGTGGTTAGAGGCCTGTCCGCTAACCACTTAGAAGCAGGACACAGGTCTGTGCCCTTCTTCAGGGAGCCCGAGAGAGCAGAAAGCTGGGGTTGTTAGCCACTCAAGAGCCAAGCCAGTGTTGCCCCAGAGCTGCTGGTGGAAGGCCAGGCACCCTAGACACTGAGTCAGGCGATGGGGATCAAAAGTCACCCTCAACTGTGCAGAAGACTCCACGGGTGCCATGTCCCAGCCAATCTGGAACAAAGGGAACTTGCTTCCATGGGCTGTGGGCAGGGGGTGGGAGTGGGGGTGGTGGTCCCCACATCAAAGATTTAAATACTTATGCTGGTAGAATTGTTAGTTTTCTTCTTTCTGGATTCTGAGATGTCTCTTTTCAAGAAAAACCTTCCTCATTCTCAAGGTTATGGAATTCTTATTTTTAAGTTTCTTTTCCAACCTCATATCATTTTTTTTAAAATGTATACATCTTTAATACATTTGTTTTTGTTTTTTTCTATAAATGTGGCACAATGTGAAAACTGACTTTTTTACCCTCCAAACAGGTAACTATTTCAGCATTGTTTATGGAAAAATCCCGTCCTTCTTCACTAATAAGAAATACAATCTTTGTCATATATAGACTCCCATAGATACATTTTATCTCGTTCATCTGTCTTCTCTCCTGTTTTCTATTTTATCTGTTTATCTATCTGATATTCCTACAACATTGCCATAAGCTTCCCTGGTGGCTCAGACAGCAAAGAATCCGCCTGCAATGCGGGAGACCTGGTTTCGATCCCTGGGTTGGGAAGATCCCCTGGAGGAGGGCATGGCGACCGACTCCAGTATTCTTGCCTGGAGAATCCGCATGGACAGAGAAGCCTGGTGGGCTATAGTCTATGGGGTCGGAAAGGGTCAGACGTGACTGAGTGACTAAACACACGGCACATTATCATACTGCTTAATTACTCTGACTTTGTAACAGCTTTTAAAATCCAATAAAGCAATCCTCTTCTTTTTCTTCTTTTATAAAAAATGTTTATTCTCATGTGTATGGCTTAGATAAAATTTAAAATCAACTTGTCTGTTCTTTTAATCAGAAATTGTATTGAAATTGCATAAGAATTATAAACTAATTTGGGGAAGAACTGAAATCTTCACAATATTTAGCAATCCCTAGCAGAAGAGTAATTTACTTCATTTGATTTTATTTGATGTACTTCAGTATGTTTCTAAACAGGTCTTAGATATTTCTTATATGAATAAGTCATTGTATTTTCAGTTTTGTGGGAGATTTATGCTTTGTTTTGTTTTTGCTATGGTGAATGGAATAATTTTCATTTTATATTTTTAACTATTATATGAGAAAACTAGCTTGTGTCTGGGAATCCTTGCAAAGTCTCTTATTGTTTCTATTAAGTAATCAGCTGAGTCTCTTGGATTTTCCATTTAATAACTGCTTTACTTATTACCAAAATAAAGCATGTCTCTTGTAGAAAATGAAAACATACAAAAGGAAAGAAACAAGCAATATCTGTAAAATCTACTCTTCAGATGTAGTCATTCTTTACCTTGTGATGAATGCCCTTCAAAAAAAATACATATTATATGCACATATATATTTAAAATAGTATCATAATATATATAACATTATACATATATCTACTGATGTAAACAGACATATATACCTAAGAATTAAATAGACATATAGAGTCTGTAGACTCTATATGTCTCATATGGAGTCTATAGAGTCTTACATGTAGCATCATAATATGCATATTATTTTCCAACCCACTTTTCCTACTTAATAAAATTTCACATTATAGTTCTAAATTATCATTTTAATGGCTCCATTAGGTGTATGAATTTATTTAAGCAATCCCATATCTTTGAACACTTAGAGTCCATTTTTTAATATATAAATCTACAGGGAACATCTTATGACATAAATCCTTGTGAATATTCATGATTATTTCTTTAAGAGAAATTTCTAGAAATGAACTTTCTGTATCCAAAGGCATGCAGAAATCTAAGGTTTCTGTGATAAAGTGGACAAATTGCCCTCTAGAAAGCTTATTCTCCCACCTCCACATTTTAATACATATTTCTTCTTCATGTTTCCCTTTCATCAATGAACACTATACCATACGGATTTCTTAAGTTCTTAAATGCACTGGTACCATTATTTTAATAGTAGCAGAGTATTCTGTCTGCCACCAACCCTCCCTGGAGCCTTCGCAGTTATTTCTGTTTTCTGGGATAACCCCAAATTCCTGACTTCCAGAAAGTTTCTGACCTCTAACAGCTTTGTTCAATGATGGGGAGCCTCAGTTCGGGGTTCCAAATTCTCAAGTAGAAATAAAATGGTTAATTCAGCTTTGATCTTGTCTCCTCTGGGTAGCAGGAAGGTGGCCAGGATGCTCCTGAAATGTTAAGTATGCTAAGAATTTGCTACCTACAAGGAGCAGAAGATCCATTTATGTTTTACATAAAACACCCCTTCACTGTCATTTTTTTATCAGTAGGAAAAAGTGTCATATTTCTCCCCATCACATGTTTGTTTGGCAAGAAACTCCTAATTCAGAAACCCTTCCAGCAAGGGGGACCCATTTTCTAAGCAGCAAATGACTACAAACACATCTGCATTGACAAGTCACAACTTATATCCTTCTATGGTGTTTCTGCTCTTTTGAAAATGTTAATAAAAACTTAATGTGGAAAAAAAACAACTTTTTCCAAATATGTGTACCAATGAGCCTGAGGCAGCTCATACTTTCTTATAAAATAAAGTAGGTCACTCACATCAATCATGTTGTCTTAGCACATTTTTTCCAAATTAGGAATTCTCAATCCATCATACCATGTTATGGCATCCCTTTTCCAAACATTTCCTTTTAATATGCTCTTTAACATGATAAGCAAATCTAATAGAATACATTAGTGTCACTTTCCAGTAATGGAGTGTTTCCTCCTGTTGCGATTCCACGATGAGTTCAGGGAAAGATTTTCACTGGTTCGTTCTCTAACAGCAATTGCTTATTGAAAAATATGACAATGTCCCCAGAGTGGCCAAGGCCACACTGGGGTGTTGGCCTTAGAAAGATCACAGGCTTCCCTCCTCACCTCTCCATCTGCCATAGATGTAGAAAACTCAAAAGATGTGTGTGTCCCAAAGCAAAACAATAAATCCAGATTCTGTGTACGTGAGGAGTGTTTAAATTTAGCCCATCGGTTTGGTAGAGTTGCACATGCACACATACTATCCCATATAGATCAAAAGCTTGTACTGGGCTTCATTTTAAAACCACATTGCTCGCAGAACATTTCCAAATCTCCTGAATCATGCAGTAAGGGAGGATCCTTGGCTTAATGTGTGTGAGATTCTCCAAAACTGGATACCATCTTCTTGCAAGTGAATTTGGACCCCATGTGAGATGCACACTCTGTTTACAACCCACTTGAGATAAATACATTTGCATGTTTCTGTATTTGACAACATTTACCTGGCAAAAACAGAGTCTTTGTTTCCACTCATATCTCTAGTTCTCAGACTCATGTGCTCAGTGTCAGCACTTGACTTCCTTTGGAGATTTTTTATTTGGACAGAGTTTTAGAATAAAACATTTGTGAAAGATGGGAAGCAGAGAGACTTGAGGGTGCCCAGGAATTTTGTTCCGGGCTTTTGGCCACCCAACAGGAAGACATCTGAATGGAAAAGGGAAAGTTCCCTTTGTTTTCTGGACCTCTCATTTGGACACATGGGGGTCTCACAGACACTGGTTTTGATTGCCCATTCCATAAGTCACATGACTTCTTCCTCCAGTCTTGGGAAAGAAGACTTGACACTGCCCCCTCCTTGCCCAGAGCAAATGACTTGAGGCTGTGTGTGTTCAGGAAATGTCATTCAGTTCAGTTCAGTCGCTCAGTCATGTCTGACTCTTTGCGATCCCATGAACCGCAGCACGCCAGGCCTCCCTGTCCATCACCAAATTCCAGAGTCCACCCAAACCCATGTCTATTGAGTCGGTGATGCCATCCAACCATCTCATCCTCTGTCGTCCCCTTCTCCTCCTGCCCCCAATCCCTCCCAGCATCACAGTCTTTTCAAACAAGTCAGCTCTTCGCATCAGGTGGCCAAAGTATTGGAGCTTCACTTTCAACATCAGTCCCACCAATGAACACCCAGGACTGATCTCCTTTAGGATGGACTGGTTGGGTCTCCTTGCAGTCCAAGAGGCTCTCAAGAGTCTTCTCCAACACCACAGTTCAAAAGCATCAATTCTTCGGTGCTCAATTTTCTTTATAGTCCAACTCTCGCATCCATACATGACCACTGGAAAAACCATAGCCTTGACTAGACGGACTTTTATTGACAAAGTAATGTCTCTGCTTTTCAATATGCTATCCAGGTTGGTCATAACTTTCCTTCCAAGGAGTAAGCGTCTTTTAATTTCATGGCGTTAACCCATCACAAAAGGAACTGTGCTGGGGGCAGTGAAGGACACAAAAATGAAGCATAGCTCCTGCCCTTAAGGAGTTTAAAGTCAAGCTTGACATCAAGTAGAACACAACAAGGAAAAGCAAAAACATTCAAGGAGTTGAGAGAAGGGAGAGGTCACTGCCAGGTGAGGGGGGATGTAAGAAAAGATGGAGAAGATGATATTGCAACCAGGTCCAGCTGGTGAGCACGCTTCAGACCTACACAGAGGAAGGAGGAAGGGAATTCTAGGTTGAAAGCACAATGAGAGTCATGGGACAGGTGTCAGAAAGCACACAGGGAAGTATGGAGGCATGACAGACAATTCAGGACCCGCAGAACACAGTCAGTATAAAGTGAAGCATGAAAAGAAATCGGGGAAGGGACATTGACACAAACGTGTGAGGAGTCTTGAGTGACAGTGTAAGGAGTGAAGTTTCCAGGGAATGCTCCCCCTTCATGTCCCCAAAATTGTTCTGGTCACATCACCACATTTGTCTGAAATAGGGAGAATATATGTATATATATCAGAGAAGGCACTGGCACCCCACTCCAGTACTCTTGCCTGGAAAATCCCATGGACGGAGAAGCCTGGTGGGCTGCAGTTCATGGGGTCACTAAGAGTTGAATACGACTGAGCGACTTCACTTTCACTTTTCACTTTCATGCATTGGAGAAGGAAATGGCAACCCACTCCAGTGTTCTTGCCTGGATAATCCCAGGGACGGGGGAGCCTGGTGTGCTGCCGTCTATGGGGTCACACAGAGTCGGACACGACTGAAGTGACTTAGCAGCAGCAGCATGTATATATATATATATTTCTTTATAAAAAAAAACAGGGAGAATATTAGGGTGACATTTGAACCCCCTCAGTCTTCTATCTCTTTACACTTCTCCTTCTATACATAAGAAAATGCCATGGCAAATTCAAGTGTTTCACATTGCTGAGATTTGGAGCACTATCCTGGAAATTCCTGCTGGCCTCAAAACCATTGCTCACAGAGGTTTAAGATTCTCCCAAGTTTCAGTGTTTCCTATGAGCTGATTACATTTGGAGAAGCTGCCCTGTCCATGGACCAAGAAGGGACTGTGCAATGCAAGGCTTGAGGTGCTTTGGGAAATCCATCAGTTTGTCCACCAAACCTTTATCGAGCGACTACCACGTTCCTTCCCACTGCTCTACATGCTGGGGACAAGGTGTGTAAACAAGAGAGATGGGGTCCCTGTCTTCATGGGCTTTACTTTCTGGTAGAACAGACAAAAAGTCATCAAGATCATTTCAGAGTTACAAAAGAAACAAAGGAAAGATGCTAAGTTATGTGATAAAGAGAGATGGGAGGCGAGAGAAGGACAGCCACATCCGAGAAGGTGGGCAGAGGAGACCTGAAGGATGGAGCCCGAGAAGGAGCCAGCTAGATGAATGGTGGCCAGGGGAGAAACATGGTGCACAGAGACAGAGCAAGTGCAAGTGTGGGGGGAGCTGGAAGAAGCTAGCAAGTGAAAGGGAGAGGGTGAGCAGATGGGGCTGGAGCCAGGCGGGAGCCCACTTGGGATTTGAGGTGCCACGGGAAGTTCCTGCAGGGTTTTTGGGGAGGAGCAACTGAGCTATGAAGATTGGGGTCCCCACTTGAGAGGCGCCATTCACCACCATCTGCTCCAGCCTCGCCCTTGCTGACTTTCCCTACAAAGTCAAAATGAGTGCTCGGAGTGCATCAGCTTTTATTTTTACAGCAATCTTTGTACCCAAACCACCGTAGCATTTTTAATAACAAACTGGCAGGGAGTCAGACATCTGTACTTGAAAAAAACAGCCCAAGCCAAGTATTTCTAAATGTTTTATATTTACTTGTAACATTAGAATAACCATGAGGTTGCTTTTTGCATAATCGGAACCATTCTCATTAGGGTTCGACAGATCTCATCCTTCGTGGGTTTGGGTGGTGGTTTTCATTACAGCAGTGACATTGATCTGACGAGAGTGAATCTCTCCTTGAACGTTTGTGGATAAAAGGGGGAAGAAGTTGAGAGAAGCCAGGGCAGGCTAGGAAAATAAGAACTCTGTAAAGATAGCCATCAGCGTGGCACTGGAGTGCCATGAAAAGAGCCCAGCTCTCCAAGTTCAGCAAAAGTGTCCTAGAAGTTCAGCTGGGTGACCTTGGGTGAGTTATTTAACCTCCCGAGCTTCTGTCTACTCGGCAAAGTGAGGATGATAATAAAAACTACTTCATGGAGTTGCGGTGAGATCCAAATGAAATAACATCAGTAAAGAGACTTGGCACAAGGTTGCTTTCTGCTTGCTGTTGCTACTGCTGCTAAATTGCTTCAGTCGTGCCCGACTTTGTTCAACCCCATAGACGGCAGCCCACCAGGCTTCCCCGTCCCTGGGATTCTCCAGGCAAGAACACTGGAGTGGGTTGCCACTTGCTTTCTGCTTGCCTACCTCCCAAATCTGTACTTAACATCCAAGATTGAGATACTACCCCTCATCCTTTTTCTACAGTAGGTTTGCAAGATTTATCAAATAAAAAAAAATACAGCATACTCAGTGAAATTTGAATTTTAGGTAAATAGCAAATAATTATTTAGCATAAATATGTCTCAGACCATACTTGGGATATACTTACACAAGGCATCCCGTATTTTATCAGGAAACCCTATTCTAAAGGTTTACTAATCCTAAGAAAGAGGGTTTTTAAAATTTTATTTTATTTTTAATTGAAGAATAATTGCCTTACAATAATTATTTGCTTTCTGCCATACATCAACATGAAGTAGCCAAGATGTACATAGATGTCCGCCCTCTTGAACCTCCTTCCCATCTCCCACCCTTTTCCACTGCTCTAGGTTGTTACAGAGCCCCAGTGTGAGTTCCCTGAGTCATACGGCAAATTTCCACTGGCTATGTATTTTATATATGGTAGTGTATCTCGCTACTCTCTCCATTCATCTCACCAGAAAGAGGGTTTTTGAGACCCAGTTGGGTTCTGGTATTCTACCTGGGCACCAGTGTCAAAGGCAGTTTGATATCCTTGTTAAGACTGTCTTTCTTGCTCACTGAATCCCCAGTGCCCAGAACAGAACCGGGCATCTAGTAGGTGCTCAATAAAAATGTATTGCATGAGCAGCTAAGAGCCTGTAAGACCTTGTCATAAGTCCATCCGATGGGGAGGCATATATATTTTAAACACGCATCTCCTTCACCTGAGGTTGACATGAAGACAGACCCAATGACCACCCCAGCCCTCACTCCCACCCCCAGAATGAAGCTGGAATTGAAAAGCAGGGTGACTATCACGTGTGCAGTCATATCTGTGCAGTTTATACCACAGACCCTGCCCTGAACTCCCCCCAATCCATCGCTCCCCCAAAATGACAGGGGTTGCAAGAGTATTTTATGCCAACTCATTCCATACTTCATTAATCTTATTAAAGGAGACAAAACATCCACGTTCAGAGTCTGCATATCTTTCTTTCCCTTCCATCTGGGAAGCAGGACACCTCTGGGGCTGGGGCAGGGGAATGGCAGGGTCTGGGGCTGGGAGAAGCTGCTCCGCCAGAAGGTAAAGAAGTCTGTTGTGGCCCCTTCTGAGCTTCCTAGGCCCGCCCATGTCTACATTTCTCCAGAAGTTGTGATTACAGAAGATTTCCCCAGGAATCCAGGCTGGGCTTGTAAAGAAATGATCCCAACATCAAGAAAGGACCCCGGCCAGTAAATTCCTAGTTAGTTCATTTTCTAAGACTTCTGAATGTGTTTTGAATTTTCTCTAAATTAAGATAATCATAAAAGGTTAAGATATTTAAACAGAGCTCCACCTGATCCCAGGGCTTGATGTGTATGCTTAATTGGTTCCCAAACATATGGTTCAGAGCTTCTTATAAAAACAGGGTAATGACTGGCGGTATAGTTGGGTATTAGATTGAATGATGTTAAAGGGACATTCAGACCCATCTCAAAGGCCTTAACCTGCCCTTGATCTGTGCTGGAAGTTTTTGCTGACATCTGTTTCAAAGAGATATCAAAAAAAACTTTCCATTGGCCCCCTGATAAAACTAAAATGCACACGGAGATAGATATCAGGCATTAAAATACTTAGGATTCAACATTGCCTGAGGAATGTGTGGCCCCAGATTATAACCTTTGGGGTGGAGGGGTAGATGAGGAAGGTCCTTGCCTCTGACAAAGTCAGAAAGGGTGGCTCTGAGAATGCAAGGCCTCGGCTCCGGCTCCGCACGGAGAGGGAGCATCTGGGTCACAAAGGTCCCCAGGGCCCTTTGTTCCTTCCGTATGTTTCAGCCCCTGATAATAAATCGGGTGCTCCTGTGTGGCAAACAAAATTCAGGTCGCCAGGAGTCACCTCCCCAGCTCCGAGATCGACCTAGGAGCCTGCCCACCCACCCCCCTCCCCTCCCCCTCCCCTCCCCTCTCCCTCCCCTCCCCTCCCCTCCCCTCCCCTCTCCCTCCCCTCCCCTCCCCTCCCCTCCCCTCTCCCTCCCCTCCCCCTGCTCGCCTCTCCTCTCCTCACCCCCCATCCCTGCCTCTTCTCCCCCACTTCCCCTCCCCCCACCCCCACCTCCAGGCAGGCGCCCTCAGGAGGAGGAGTGAGGTATTGCACTCATCTGCACTCCTGGGTACTGCTGTGCGCGGAGCCCCATCCCCTAACCCAAGTACCCAATGAACACGTGTGCTTGCTCTTCAGAACACAGCTGTCCCTCACCAATCTGCCATCCCATTTCTGTCCCTAAACCCTTCCTGTCTGGGCACACTGGATCCCATCTGTTTGTGAAAATCTGGACAATAAAACAGGCCCCCTGAAGGGATCAGACTCATGTCTTCCCCTTCCAGTGCATCTCGTCTACCGAAATCCATTCGTTCATGCATCCAGTCAGCTGTCCTTTCAACAAGTACTCTTCAAGCACCGATTGTGAGATGGGGTATGATCTGCCACGGGAAAACCAGAGCTGATTACAGTCCAGCCCTCCAGGGGCTCACTGTCTAAGGAGGGGAGGCAGATATACTATGAGGCCTCTCACGGTGCTTGAGAGCAAGTAAGCAACAGGACTGGGTACCCAGTGACTCACTCAGCGGTAACGAATCCGCCTGCCAACGCAGGAGATGCAGGAGTCGCAGGAGATGCGGGTTCGATCCCTGGGTCAGGAAGATCTCCTGGAGTAGGAAGTGGCCACCCACTCCAGTATTCTTGTCTGGGAAATCCCATGGACAGAGGAGCCTGGTGGGCTACAGTCCATGGACTCTCAAAGAGTCAGACACAACTGAGTCACTAAAACAACGACAAACAAACAAAGGCAACATAATATAAGAAGCATGAGAAGGGAGATCATTTCAGGCAGGGTAATGAGAATGACTTCAGGGAAGACATGGTGTTTGCCCTGGGCTCTGAAGGATGCACCCATGTGGTCCACGGTAACTGAGGGTGACTAGGCACTCCAGGTGGAGGGAATGCCAGGAACAAAGGATGCCACTGTGGTCTACAAACTTTGAGTTTTTAGAAACTGTGAGTCACTTTCCAGGTAGAGTCAGCATACTCATCCCCACTCTGACCTTCAAACATCCTTGTGAAGTTGGTAAAGCAGGGATAATTATTTCCACATCACAGATTAGAAAACCAAAGTGCACTGAGGTTATATCCATTCCCTAGAGTTTCACAGTTCAGATCCAGCGAAGCCTAGATTCCAACTCAGGCTTCAGCGTCCCAGATCCACCTACGGCTGGAAAGTTAAGAAGAGGTCAGTTTGCCAGGGGTCTTAAATGAAAAGCTCTGAAGTGTAGTGAAAGTCGCTCAGTTGTGTCTGACTCATTGCGACCCCATGGACTATAATATAGTTTGCGGGATTCTCCAGGGCAGAATACTGTAGTGGGTAGCCTTTCCCTTCTCCAGGGGATCTTCCTAACCCAGGGATTGAACCCAGGTCTCCCACATTGTAGGCAGATTCTTTACCAACTGAGCCAAGTGAAAAACTGAGGAGGTTGCTATTTCCTCTGTCGTCACGGCGAGTCATCAAGGACTCTGAGCAGGGCTGGAAGAGCCATGTGGCAGCTAAGAGCAGAAGAAGCCAGAACAGAAAGAGGCTGGGTACAGGAGGATGAAGGAAGAACACGTGGCAGTCCCTCAGAACTAGTGACATCCAACCTGGGCCAGGAGCCAGAGGACAAAGAGAACAGGGTGCAAGAGACTGAGTTAGACTCCAATCATGCCGAAGGCAAGAAAGAGGCTCCAAGAACCACTGTGGGTGTGCTTCAAAAGAGCTGGCTCTGATTTCTCCCAAAACCAGCTGAGACTTCAGCATCATTGACAGCCACAGTTTAGAGTGATTACAACGAGGCAAGTGTTTCCACATATACATCCTCGATTCTCGTAACAACCTTGTGGTTTAGTCACTGAGTTGTGTCCGACTCTTTTGCGACCCCGTGGACTGTAGCCCACCAGGCTCCTCTGTCCATGGGATTTCCCAGGCAAGAATACGGGAGTGGGTTGCCATTTCCTTCTCCAGGGGATCTTCCTGGCCCTAGACTAGAACTCACATCATTTGTGTGTCAGGCATTGGCAGATCTTATGAGGCAATTGCTTCCCAGGTGGTGCTAGTGGTAAAGAATCCACCTGCCAGTGCAGGAAACATAAGAGACATGGGTTCAATCCCTCAGTCAGGAAGATCCCCTGGAGGAGGAAATGGCAACCTACTCCAGTGTTCTTGCTGAGAAAATCTGTCCTTGGGGAGAACATCCTATAGGAGCCTGGCAAGCTATAGTCCATGGGGTCTCAGAGAGTCGGACACGACTGAGCATGCAATGCATGCTTGAGATACTGAATCAGTTATTACCTCCATTTTACAGATAAGCAAACTGAGGTCCACAGTGGTTAAGACTTTTGGCCATGATTACCCTGGGAGTACATGGCTTATCCTGGAATGTGAACATGTCTTTCCACCTGGTGCCTGAACTCCTGATGACTACCTCTAACCACCTCTCTTAAGGTCTTATATGCCACTCAGACAGCCAGGGGCAGGATGGCATCCATCACCCACCAAAGTGTATCTGCCTAGCTGCCCTTGGCTGGCAAACCTCTCCTCAATCTGACCCAAAGTTACCTTTTTCCTTTATTACCTCCCCCTGGGTCCCTAGGGGTGCTGCTGCCACAGCCCAGCAGGCAGGAGGCCAGATCCAGGCTGTGATACACAGAGAGAGAGAGTCCCTGTGAGCTGGAGCCCCAGCCTGGGGCGTCACAGCAGGAGACCTCGAAGCTCGGCCAAGCTCAGTGAGACTGTGATCAAAGCCGGCGGGTGGGGAGGCAGAGCAACAAGGAACAGAAGTGAGCAGGGGTGAGGCTGGTCGCCTATCATTCCTGTGGCTGCATCCCTGGGCTGGGGCTTCTGGAAGGTCTGGGACACCCTATCCCTGGGTGCAAGGCTGAAGACCTCCCTCCTCACCCCGTTCCCCTCCAGGGGCTGGGGGCTAACCAAGTGGAGGCTGTTGTTGTCTGTGGATAAATGAGAATTCAGTCTTCCAGCCTGGCCTCGGCGACCTCTCCTCCTTCAATCACTGCTTGCTGGTAGCATCTCAGGATGCTGTACCCACATCCATGCGCTCTGGCATAGCTGCTTTCACTTTCCTATATGGCAGATGGATGTGGGTCCCTCCTGGTTCGGCGTGTTACACTCTTCACGGCTCTGAGCACGGCACCATGCACACTGTAGGACTTTTAGAAATCCTGGAGACCTGCATGATGGAGAGATATCCTTTGTGTGGTCCTAGGCAATGGCACCCCACTCCAGTACTCTTGCCTGGAAAATCCCATGGACAGAGGAGCCTGGTGGGCTGCAGTCTATGGAGTCGCTGGAGTCGCTAGAGTCGGACACGACTGAGTGACTTCACTTTCACTTTTTACTTTCATGCACTGGAGAAGGAAATAGCAACCCACTCCAGTGTTCTTGCCTGGAGAATCCCAGGGACGGGGAAGCCTGGTGGGCTGCTGTCTATGGGGTCGCACAGAGTCGGACACGACTGAAGCGACTTAGCAGCAGCAGCAGGTCCATAAAAGCACTGGAGAGGGACATTTAATGAGAGTCAAACTGGCACATAGTGCAGGAAGAGCACTGTCTGTCCAGGAAGCCCAGACTCAAGGTCTAATCCTGGCTTTGCCACTGACGTCCGCACCAAGCCATGTCACATCAGTTTCCCAGTCTGTGATGCTAAAGAAAGGCTGCTGCTGCTGCTGCTGCTAAGTCGCTTCAGTCGTGTCCGACTCTGTGCGACCCCATAGACGGAAGCTCACCAGGCTCCCCTGTCCCTGGGATTCTCCAGGCAAGAACACTGGAGTGGGTTGCCATTTCCTTCTCCAATGCATGAAAGTGAAAAGTCAAAGTGAAGTCGCTCCGTCGTGTCCGACTCTCAGCGACCCCATGGACTGGAGCCTACCAGGCTCCTCCATCCATGGGATTTTCCAGGCAAAAGTACTGGGGTGGGGTGCCATTGCCTTCCCCGAAAGAAAGGCTAGCTGACCTAAAGTTTCCATAAAGCTTCCCTATCTTCTCCTACTGGCTCCCTCTTGGTCATTGTTCCTTCTGGGTCACCTCCTCCCAGAGGGCCCCCTGGACCACTCAGGCTATAGCAGTTCCCTCTCTCCCCTGTGCATTAATTGCTCAGTCGTGTCCAACTCTTTGCGATTCCATGGTCAGTAAGCCATCAGGCTCCTCTGTCCATGGGATTTCCCAGGCAAGAATATTGGAATGATTTGCCATTCCCTTCTCCAGGGGATCTTACTGACCCTGGGATTGAACCCAGGTCTCCTGCATTGCAGGCACCAACCATGTCACTTTCTTTGCTGTCTCCATCTGACCTTTTCCTGTTTTGGTATTTTTGCACTTTTCTATTAACTGTCCCCCTGAAGAGGATATAAGTTTCAGAGCAACAGGGAGCCTGTCTGATCTCACCTGTGCTGCTCCCTGCTCTGTCTCCAGAGTGCAGGATAGAGCCTGGCACAGGGTAGGTGCTTAACTGATGTCTATTGAATGAATGAATGAATGAACTGTGAGCTCTCTTCCATGTCATAAAATATTCTTCAAAACCATGTTTATAATGACTACAAAATAAAGTGTGGGTATCTTAAAATATTTCTCACTTCCACTGTATAATCATAAGGGATTTGATTTAGGTCATACCTGAATGGTCTAGTAGTTTTCTCTACTTTCTTCAATTTCAGTCTGAATTTGGCAATAAGGAGTTCATGGTCCGAGCCACAGTCAGCTCCTGGTCTTGTTTTTGTTGATTGTATAGAGCTTCTCCATCTTTGGCTGCAAAGAATATAATCGATCTGATTTCGGTGTTGACCATCTGGTGATGTCCATGTATAGAGTCTTCTCTTGTGTTGTTGGAAGAGGGTATTTGCTATGACCAGTGCATTTTCTTGGCAAAACTCTATTAGTCTTTGCCCTGCTTCATTCCGTATTCCAAGGCCAAATTTGCCTGTTACTCCAGGTGTTTCTTGACTTCCTACTTTTGCATTCCAGTCCCCTATAATGAAAAGGACATCTTTTTTGGGTGTTAGTTCTAAAAGGTCTTGTAGGTCTTCATAGAACCTTTCAACTTCAGCTTCTTCGGCGTTACTGGTTGGGGCATAGACTTGGATTACTGTGACATTGAATGGTTTGCCTTGGAAACGAACAGAGATCATTCTGTCGTTTTTGAGATTGCATCCAAGTACTGCATTTCGGACTCTTTTGTTGACCATGATGGCCACTCCATTTCTTCTGAGGGATTCCTGCCCACAGTAGTAGATATAATGGTCATCCGAGTTAAATTCACCCATTCCAGTCCATTTTAGTTCGCTAATTCCTAGAATGTCAACATTCACTCTTGCCATCTCTTGTTTGACCACTTCCAATTTGCCTTGATTCATGGACCTGACATTCCAGGTTCCTATGCAATATTGCTCTTTACAGCATCGGACTTTGCTTCTATCACCAGACACATCCACAGCTGGGTATTCTTTTTGTTTTGGCTCCATCCTTTCATTCTTTCTGGAGTTATTTCTCCACTGATCTCCAGTAGCATATTGGGCCCCTACTGACCTGGGGAGTTTCTCTTTCAGTATCCTATCATTTTGTCTTTTCATACTGTTCATGGGGTTCTCAAGGCAAGAATACTGAAGTGGTTTGCCATTCCCTTCTCCAGCGGACCACACTCTGTCATATCTCTCCACCATGACCCGCCCATCCCAGGTTGCCCCTCGGGCATGGCTTAATCTCATTGAGTTAGACAAGGGTGTGGTCCTTGTGTGATTAGATTGACTAGTTATCTGTGAGAATGGTTTTAGTGTATTTGCCCTCTGATGCCCTCTTTCAAGACCTACTGTCTTACTTGGGTTTCTCTTACCTTGGGCGTGGGGTATCTCATCCCGGCTGCTCCTGGCTGCTCCCGGCCAGCGAAGCACAGCCATCGCACCTTACCTTGGACGAGGGGTCTTTCCTCACTGCCGCCCTTCCTGACCTCGGTCGTGGGGTAGCTCTTCTCGGCCGTGCTTAGTGCGCTGGCCCTCACCGCCGTCCTTCCTCAGTCATGGGGTAGCTCCTCTCGGCCGCGCTCTTAGTGCGCGACGCAGCCGGCGGGGCGCTCTTAAATGGCGCGCCGGTCGCGGGCAGGCGAGGTCGCTCTTAAATGGCGCGCCTTAAGGGCCTAGATCTGATAGATAGAGTGCCTGATGAACTATGGAATGAGGTTCGTGACATTGTACAGGAGACAGGGATCAAGACGATCCCCATGGAAAAGAAATGCAAAAAAGCAAAATGGCTGTCTGGGGAGGCCTTACAAATAGCTGTGAAAAGAAGAGAAGCAAAAAGCAAAGGAGAAAAGGAAAGATATAAACATTTAAATGCAGAGTTCCAAAGAATAGCAAGAAGAGATAAGAAAGCCTTCTTCAGTGATCAATGCAAAGAAATAGAGGAAAACAACAGAATGGGAAAGACTAGGGATCTCTTCAAGAAAATCAGAGATACCAAAGGAACATTTCATGCAAAGATGGGCACAATAAAGGACAGAGATGGTGTGGACCTAACAGAGGCAGAAGATATTAAGAAGAGGTGGCAAGAATACACAGAAGAACTGTACAAAAAAGAGCTTCAAGACCCAGATAATCATGATGATGTGATCACTGACCTAGAGCCAGACATCTTGGAATGTGAAGTCAAATGGGCCTTAGAAAGCATCACTACAAACAAAGCTAGTGGAGGTGATGGAATTCCAGTGGAGCTATTCCAAGTCCTGAATGATGATGCTGTGAAAGTGCTACACTCAATATGCCAGCAAATTTGGAAAACTCAGCAGTGGCCACAAGATTGAAAAAGGTCAGTTTTCATCCCAATCCCAAAGAAAGGCAATGCCAAGGAGTGCTCAAACTACCGCACAATTGCACTCATCTCACACGCTAGTAAAGTGATGCTCAAAATTCTCCAAGCCAGGCTTCAGCAATATGTGAACCGTGAACTTCCTGATGTTCAAGCTGGTTTTAGAAAAGGCAGAGGAACCAGAGATCAAATTGCCAACATCCGCTGGATCATCGAAAAAGCAAGAGAGTTCCAGAAAAACATCTATTTCTGCTGTATTGACTATGCCAAAGCCTTTGACTGTGTGGATCACAATAAACTATGGAAAATTCTGAAAGAGATGGGAATACCAGACCACCTGATCTGCCTCTTGAGAAATCTGTATGCAGGTCAGGAAGCAACAGTTAGAACTGGTCATGGAACAACAGACTGGTTCCAAATAGGAAAAGGAGTACGTCAAGGCTGCATATTGTCACCATGTTTATTTAACTTATATGCAGAGTACATCATGAGAAATGCTGGACTGGAAGAAACACAAGTTGGAATCAAGATTGCTGGGAGAAATATCAATAACCTCAGATATGCAGATGACACCACTCTTATGGCAGAAAGTGAAGAGGGGCTAAAAAGCCTCTTGATGAAAGTGAAAGTGGAGAGTGAAAAGGTTGGCTTAAAGCTCAACATTCAGAAAACGAAGATCATGGCATCTGGTCCCATCACTGCATGGGAAATAGATGGGGAAACAGTGGAAACAGTGTCAGACTTTGTTTTTCTGGGCTCCAAAATCACTGCAGATGGTGACTGCAGCCATGAAATTAAAAGACGCTTACTCCTTGGAAGGAAAGTTATGACCAACCTAGATAGCATATTCAAAAGCAGAGACATCACTTTGCCAACAAAGGTTCGCCTAGTCAAGGCTATGGTCTTTCCTGTGGTCATGTATGGATGTGAGAGCTGGACTGTGAAGAAGGCTGAGCACCGAAGAATTGATGCTTTTGAACTGTGGTGTTGGAGAAGACTCTTGAGAGTCCCTTGGACTGCAAGAAGATCCAACCAGTCCATTCTGAAGGAGATCAATCCTGGAATTTCTTTAGAAGGAATGATGCTAAAGGTGAAACTCCAGTATTTTGGCCACCTCATGCGAAGAGTTGACTCATTGGAGAAGACTCTGATGCTGGGAGGGATTGAGGGCAGGAGGAGAAGGGGACACCAGAGGATGAGATGGCTGGATGGCATCACTGACTCGATGGATGCGAGTCTGAGTGACCTCCGGGAGCTGGTGATGGACAGGGAGGCCTGGCGTGCTGCGGTTCATGGGGTCGCAAAGAGTCGGACACGACTGAGCGACTGATCTGATCTGATCTGATCTGATCTTAAAATATACTAAACCAATCTCCTATTGTAGGATATTTAATAACTACCATTCACTAAGTGCCTAAGCACGATCACTTTTTGTAGCCCTATTTTCTGTCTCCTAACTATAAGCACATCAGACACAAGGGAACAAGGGTCTTTTCTTCTTAGGTCTCACTGTCTCCAGCCCCAAGCACGGCCTGGCACACAGGTGCTGTTCAAAAGTATTTATTATTACATAAAGTAAGGGCTTCTTCCTTCAATTACTGAATACTTTCAATATTTTATTATTGAAACTATTTCAATTATTTTCAAATACTTTCAATTATTTTCTTCTTCTCTATAGTTCTACATTTTGAAAGTTGTTTGTTTACCCAGCAAATGCACTTATTGTGTTCTAATTACGCTCTTATTTAATACATCAGTTTTAGCTGCAGTCCTGCCCTTCTGGCAGCTTCTGGACACCACGAGAGAATCGGCATTACCACGTCCAGCTGATGTCATTCCAGATCACTGCAAAGGAATGTGAAGTATCAGTCAGCCCAAGTGATCTTTTCCGGAGCATCTTCACCATGTCATGAGACTCTTAGAAATTGCAAAAGTGTTTAGGAGTCTACAGAAAAATCTCAGCCAACCCTGTGGCTCTGAGGCCCCAGTCCTGTGCATCCTTGCCCCTGCCAGGTTACCTGAAGAATGGCAGGTCTTTATCTGTCTCTTCTCACTGCGGTAGCTCACTGCAGACCACCCACGGACCAGGCTCCGCACTGAGACCAATTAGGGCAGAATAGTACAACTTCCAAAATGTTCACTTGGTTCTGGCCCCAGAAACACATGGAGTGGGCACATGAGCCTCTCTGAGACTGTGCAAAGCAAGTCCAGATGACACGAAATGCCAAGAAATCCTGGGGTTACCCCTTGGGGTGCCCCCTCCAAGGGCAGGCACAGCCCACGCCTGGTACACTTCCGGATGGCTGTCTGAATGAGCCCAGAACCACCAGCCTGTAAAGAAAACACAGTGAATTGCTGTTAGATCATGTCAACTTTAATGTGCTCCCATAGTATTAAAAACACATCTGCAAGGAAACTTTTGACTCTTCAAAGGCTCCCTACAGGCAAAAATTTCCCTTAAGCCTCATTCAGGAGGAAGACAGAGAAGAAGACATCATGAAGTTTGAACGAGATATTGGGACAAATCTGAAGTCAACCAGAGAGATGGGGGTGGAGAGGCCAGGACCGGAGGCTCATTACTCACACCAGGTTTCTGCCAGAGGATACAGGCAGGGACTGTGTGCCCAAGGAGACTGTCCAGAAGTTAAGAGCAGGACGGCTCCATACAGTTGGGCAGTTTGTGCACAACAGCAGGGCACCCTCCCCTCCCCAGCAAGGAGGTGCTAATCACCTCTTAGATATGGTAGATTTATATATTTATTCCATTTATCTAGACTGGGATAAAATGTCTAATAATCGATGTATTATAACACTTTTCCAACAGATAGAAGTAACATGTCTTGGGGAAGAAGCCCCTCTTTCTAATCTGCCCAGAGGTGCTCTGTGACTTGTGATAACCCTGAGAGAAGTTGCTCTTATTTGGAAGCCTGGACAGTGTTTGGATATTGGTGTATATGGCAGATTCCATGTTTGTCATGCAGACGCCAAGCTCGACTTCATGTAATCAAATGGAACATAAATCAACAAGGAGAATATTTCTGTACCCATCAGATTAACACAAGTTGAAATAATTGATAATATCCTCTGTAGTGAAGCTGCAGGAAAACACATACTTTCATGCACTGATGGTGAACATATAAATTGTACAGACTCTTTAAGGGAGAATTTGGCAGTATTTATTAAAAAGCATAGCCAGGACATGGAAGCAACTTAGATGTCCATCAGCAGATGAGTGGATAAGAAAGCTGTGGTACATATACACAATGGAGTATTACTCAGCTATTAAAAAGAATACATTTGAATCAGTTCTAATGAGGTGGATGAAACCTGAGCCTATTATACAGAGTGAAGTAAGCCAGAAAGAAAAACACCAATACAGTATACTAACGCATATATATGGGATTTAGAAAGATGGTAATGACAACCCTGTATGCAAGACAGCAAAACAGACACAGATGTATAGAACAGTCTTTTGGACTCTGTGGGAGAGGGAGGGGGGATGATTTGGGAGAATGGCATTAAAACACGTATAATATCATATAAGAAACGAATCACCAGTCCAGGTTCGATGCAGCACACAGGAAGCTTGGGGCTGGTGCACTGGGATGACCCAGAGGGATGGTATGGGGAGGGAGGTGGGAGGGGGGTTCAGAATGGGGAACATGTGTACACCCGTGGCGGATGCATGTTGATGTGTGGCAAAACCAATACAATATTGTAAAGTAAAAAATAATAATAATAATTTAAATTAAAAAAAAAAAAGCATATGTTTTTCCACTTAGCGCTTTCTTTCTTTTCTAGTAATCCACCTTGGGGAAACTGTCACATATATGAACAGAGATACATGGTACAAAAATTATGGTTGTTAGTTAAGTCATGTCCAACTTTTTGCCACCCCATGGACTGTAGCCCACCAGGTTTCTCTGTCCATGGGATTTCCCAGGCAAGAATACTGAATACTGGGTTGCCATCTCCTTCTTCAGAGGATCTTCCCGACCCAGGGATCAAACCCACATGTCCTGCATTGGCAGGTGGGTTCTTTACCACTGAGCCACCAGGGAAGCCCCATTTACAAAAGTACTCCTGTAATAAAGAAAATTTAGGAATGAGTTTTACATCCAGAAATAGGGCAAGAAGGTATAAACTGGAGTAGTTGGTCCATGGAATAGGCAGGGGTAAAAAATTCTGGAATCAGTTCTCATAAACTCTTATGAGTACAAACTAAAAGGAGAATTATATTTCTCATTGGCCTCATGTAAACATACAGGGAAAGGTCTGAATAGACACTCTTCAATCTGTTGACAGTGGTTGTAGCTAGGAAGAGACGTCAACTTTTGCTGTATTTATTCAAACTTTCATAAATGAGCCCTCTTCCTTCTTTCCTAAAGAGTCGAGTGGTTTAGCTCATTGAACTCTGAGGTTGGACTGATTTGAATTCAAACCTTGGTCTTTCTGTTTTCTTAAGTGTCTGACAGTTAATGATCCAAGCATTAAATGAGAAACATCCATATAATATGCTTAATGCAACACATAGCATATGAGACTGGCTCTATTAGCATTGCTTATATCCTGGTATCTCTTCTCTCTCCTTGCCCCCAGCCCTTTCAAAGCCTGAGTAGACACTAATAAGTGTTTGATGAATGAGTAAGGTGGCTCATGGTAAGATTTTTTATGAGTGTAAAGAAATATGAAGATAATAGGCCTAAAGAGGCAGATCTTACCATTTTCACATTTTCTCCAACTCAAAGTGTTTTTCAGACTGTAGATTACATTCAATTGGTGGGCTATAAGTCAATTTATGGGACAGCAACCGACATTTTAAAAATACAGAATAGAAAATATCAAAGTGTAAGTAAGAAGTACTATTACATGAACTTCATTTTGTGGATGTGGGTACTAGGTTGCAAGGTAAGATTAATCATGGTAAAAATTACATGGGGAAACCCTGCTTCAAGTCCAGCCTTATTCTATTACAGTCTGAGCATGTGGTTCCCAGCCTCTGCTGCCCAATTCTCTGCTAAACATCATGGGCCAGGGGGAAGCAGCATCTGATAAAGCAGCCACATGAACCTATTGGATGGACAAAGATAACAGTGTCCACATGACAGCTTTCTCTCTTCCTGCCTCCCAGTATTCATCAGGATGATCCTGACACTTGGGAGAATAGGAATCCCCAGCCCCTTATGTGTTTCCTACGGCTTCTTTAGCAAAGCACCACAAACTGGGTCAGACAGTAAAGAATCCGCCTGCAATGCAGGAGACCTGGGTTCGATCCCTGGGTTGGGACGATCCCCTGGAGAAGGGAAAGGCTACCCACTCCAGTATTCTGGCCTGGAGAATTGCATGGACTATACAGTCCAGGCACTACTGAGTGACTTTCACTTTCACAAACTGGGTGACTTAAAACAAAATAAAAGTATCCTCTCACTATTTAGGAGGCTCAATATTTAGGCTCCTGAGAGGTCATCAACATGTCATCAGAGTCGGTGTCTTCTGGAGCCTGCGAGGGAAAATCTTTTCCATGCCTCTCTCCTAGCTACTGGTGATTGCTAGAAATCCTTGGTTATTCCTTGGCTGTGGCAGTTATAACTCCCATTTCTACCTTCTTCATCTTCACCTTGCATTCTCACCCCTGTTTCTATGAATTTCTGTTTCTAAGCTTCTTTCTTCTTATAATGACACCAATCACTGATTGTTCATGCTGCTGTTCAGTTGTTATGTCATGTCTGACTCCTTGAGATCTCATGGACTGTGTGCAGCACACCAGGCTCCTCTGTCTTCCACTATCTCTCAGAGTTTGCTCAAATTCATGTCCATTGAGTCAGTGATGGTGTTCAACTATCTCATTTGATTAGGTCCACCCTAATCCATTATGACCATCATCTTGATTATATCTCCAAAAGCTCTATTTCCAAGTAAGATCATATGCACAGCTTTTGGAGGACATGAACTTTCTGAGGGACATTAGCCAATGCAATACCTCTAGCCCCAAAGAGAGAAAGGAACCACATTAATAATTCCTTCTGGAGGAGAATCAGGATGGAAGTGATAATGAAGTCCTTCTCTGGCCTCTGCGCTCTGAGCAACAGACTGGGAGACTAGAACTCAAGACCCTTGGAATAGAAGGGACAAGTTCTATACCATGGAACCTGTATCCACAGCTTTGGAACAGCTAGATGTGTTTTCCTAGTTGGTAATAAGATTTGGGCCATTGAACGTCCCTGGTGGTACAGTGGATAAGAATACACCTGCCAGTGCAGGGGACGTGGGTTCAATCCCTGGTCTGGGAAAATTCCACGAGCCATGAAGGCAACTAAGCCTGTGTGCCACAACCATGGAGCCTGAGTGCTGAAACTACCGAGCTACAGAGCCTGTGTTCCAAAATAAGAGAAGCCACCGCAATGAGAGGCCCGTGCTCCACAGCAAAGAGCAGCCCCCATTCACCGTATATAGAATAAGTCAATGTGCAGCAGTGGAAACCCTGTGCAACCAAAAATAAAAATAATTTTAAAAAACATTTGTACCATCATCATTATCACTGACCATTATCAGTCTTGACCATTATCATAGACTGAAGGTTTTTGCTTGGGGGACGTTGAGATCACAGCCACCATCTTCTCATCTTATAGTTGAAAAAACTGAAGTCCAGGGAAACTAAATTTGTTTCCTTAAGTCACATGGTTGGTGAGTGGTCAAGTGAGGTCAAGAGCCCAGCACTGGATGCTGCCCAATTCCCTTCATACATGGCCATTTGTTTTTTTTTTTTTTTTTCTTCCTAAATACTTAATTCTAAAAACAATGGTGGCACCTACAGGTGGCTTGCAGGAATGGAGGAGAATTCAGTTCTTTCACAACGTTCAGCCTCCTCACAAAGGCACCTCAAATTTTTAGAAAATATATTATTTGATAAAGATTGTTTCAACCTTCTAAAAGTGTGAAAACAATGTATATCAGCATCTTTAGAAAATTCTGTGAATTTTTTGTTGTTGTTGAAACATTTTACCTAAACTGATGCAGTCTGCTTGATGCAGTCTGTAACTCTTGCAGCTTCGGTCCATGACCCTTGGTCACCTGTTCCTTTCCAATCAGGCTGTCCCCCACAAACCCCTCCAATAGAATTCGAGAGTCTCATGGAAGAGTGACAAGACCCACTGCTGTCTCCTGAGTGTCTATCGTGTGCCGGCCTCCGTGCTAAGTGCTATACGTGACTTATCTCATTTTTCCTTCCAACGGTCCTTTGAACAAGGAGGTTCTGTCTCTTCTAGTAGATGGGGAAACTGAGGTCAAACCTCAGCCAAAACAGGCATTTTTTTAAATATAAATGTTTCTAGAAGGAACACACACTGTCCAGTGTCGCAGGCCTCATCCCCCCCTGTTATGGTTATCTCATTCATATAAAAATAATATAATATTTACAATATAATACATACTAATATAATTTTATCTTATAAACATAAGATAATATTTTCTTTTCTTTTCTAAAAACATATTTATTGAGATAATTCATGTATCATACCATTCACTCATTTAAAGCATACAGTTCAGTGGTCTTCAGTATATTCACAGTCAATTCTAGAACACTTCCATCACTCCATAAAGAAACCTTGTTTACCCTTTAGCTGTCAGCTCTCTCTCTTTCCACCCGCCACCAGCTGTGTGGCATGCCCAGTCACTTCAGCTGTGTCCAACTTTACAACCCCATGGACTGTAGCCCACCGGGCTCCTCTGATTATAGGATATCCAAGGCAAGAATACTGGAGTGGGTTGCCATTTCCTACTCCAGGAGATCTTCCCAACCCAGGGATTAAACCCATGCCTCCTGCATCTCCTGTGTCTTTGTGCATTGATAGGTGAATTCTTTACTGTGCCACCTGAGAAGCCCCCACTAGCCCTGAGTAATCATCAGTCTACTTTCTGTGTGTTTACCTGTTCTAGACATTTCACGTAAATGGAATCATACCATATGTGACTTTTTGTGTCTAGCTTCTCTGACGTAGTGTAGTATTTTCCAAGTTCATCCACATTGTATCTATACTGCCTAGATCCATATATCTACACTGCATTTCTTTTTATAGGTGAATAGTATTTCACTGTATGGATACACCACATCTGGCTTATCCATATATCAGTTGATGGAAATTTGGAAGATAATGCTTTCTTAATACTATATGCCAGTTCCTGTTCTAAGGGCTGTAGATGATTTAATCCTCACAACAACTTTTATTAGGTGTTATTATTACCTCTATTTTATAGAGAAGGAAACTGAAGCACAGAGAGATTATCTAGCTTGCTCAAAATCACACAGCTACAAATACTGGCTTGGCCTTTAAGTTTCTTTGTAATTCCCAGTTGCACATGATGCCTCTCTTTATTGGAATCTTTAAGAACAACTCATACGTACCTCAGACCACTCATGTATCCCTACGTGGAATCCAAAATGGTGCACCAAGAGCCTCCCATCCTCATTACCCACCTCCCCACTCCCAACCCCTTCCCAACTACCCAAACTTGACTCTTTTTCCAAGCTGCTCAATCACCTTCACGCTCAGGAACACTCCAGAAAACTACTTTCACAGTACAGACAAACACCTTTATTCAACAATTGATGTTTGGTCAACAAACCCATTCAAGAGGTGTCATCTGAGCTCTGTAAAATCCTCATTATTTGGGGCCTCACTAATTCAATATTTGTGATATTTTCATGACACTGTGCTGGAGTAGAGTATGATTTCATTAGTAAACATTTCTTCACTACAAATTACAAATTCATAGTGTAAAGAAGATTGTAGAAATCATGTTTAAGTAAAGTGTTTTCAAGCCTTCTCAAAAATTGCAGAAGTCTCCCCCCCTCCCCCACAAACAACCTAAAGCTGACATGCAAGTTACATACAACTCTTATCCATTCTCTAAGTAAGTCCCCTAAAGACCTTCCAGGTAACCTTGCTAAACAAGGTGGTGACCAGAGTAATTGTGCATGGCTGCCTCCCTTCAAAATATGTGCTATTTCAGACTGATTCTCTGATTCTCCAAATCTGTCCTGATCCTCAGCTTCACTTCTTTGGAAAGGCTTGTTTTTGCCAATCGGACATTCAGATTCCCTCTTGGAATTAGGTAGTGAGCCCCAGATTCCCTCTTGGGCCACACCAAGTGGAGAAAGATTTTAGTTCAGATCCTAGGAGGGAACCAGCAAGAAAGGGCCCTGTGGGAGGCAGAAATTCTGAGCTTAAAGACCCCTCCTTCTATTCATGAAACCATCATTTTTCCCAGAGAGAATTTCTGCCTGGCAGAAAAATCTGAGGACATGAGGGAGAGCCTGCAACCAGACCAGACAAGTGCTCAATACCTTTGGCCTTCTACATCCTGGTTGTCTTTGATCTAGGCATTTCCTGTGGTCCAGCAAGTGAGAGGGAGGTGGGAAAGGCAGCAGTGGAGAGAGTCTGCAGATGCTCATGTCTCCAAAGTGAAACTTTTCCACTTCTTTCTAGAATCTTAAGCCCCAAATCATAAACCGGTTCAAGCTGTCCCAGTCTGTCCCAGTTTAGGGGTTCAGTTCAGCTCAATTCAGTCGCTCGGTCGTGTCCAACTCTTTGTAACCCCATGGACTGCAGCACACCAGGCCTCCCTGTCCCTCATCAACTCCCAAAACTTGCTCAGAGTCATGTCTATCCAGTCAGTGATGCCATCCAACCATCTCATCCTCTATCATCCCTTTCTCCTCCTGCCTTCACTCTTTCTCAGCATCAGAGACTTTTCCAGTGAGTCAGGTCTTCACATCAGGTGGCCAAAATATTAAAGTTTCAATTTCAGCATCAGTCCTTCCAATGAATATGCAGGACTGATTTTCTTTAGGCTTTACTGGTTTGATCTTGCAGTCCAAGGGACTCTCAAAGTTCCAGCGAGATTTCAGTCTTCTACACTTTTCCAGTGGACACCTTTCATCCTATCTGCAGAGCAGCTTCAGTGCCATCCCATGCAGTGAGGGCCCAAGGAGAGAGCAGTGTGTGTGTGCATGCTTCGTCGCTCAGTCATGTCTGACTGTTTGCAATCCCATGGACTATAGCCTGCCAGGCTCCTCTGTCCATGGGGATTCTCAGATACCCAGCAAAAGGCAGAGGCTTCTGACCCACTGTATCTTGGCTTCCACTATATCACCAGCTCCACTGCAGTGGATGCAGAGAATACCAGACAGGGAAGCCAGACAATCACTAGGTTGAGAAGGATTTTGAGGGTTAGCTGGAGAGAGAGAGAGAGCTGGGATCAATTAGCAATGTCTAAACGGCAACCCACTCCACTGTTCTTGCCTGGAGAATCCCAGGGACGGGGGAGTCTGGTGGGCTGCCGTCTATGGGGTCTCACAGAGTCGGACACGACTGAAGCGACTTAGCAGCAGCAACAGCAGCTATGAGCTTGGGAAGGAGAGCATAGTCACCTTTCTTGTCCTATATTTGCCGCTCCTGACATAGATCTCCAAAATCTTTCTTTGGCTCAGATCTTGTACGATTTTCTGAGTTTTCTTTTCTATGCTGTTTTCTTTACCTTCTGTGAAGACCTGTCTCAAAGTCTGTTCCCACCCATTGGGAATCGACAGTGGTCTGCAGACAATTGCTTATAGAGTTTGGGGCATGCCAGTTAGAGACCTCCAAGGCCAGTTAGATACCCTCAAGGCCAGCTCTCCACCTTGAGACTAGAAATAAGCTCTAAAGAACGTCTCGCTCTGTCAACACTGAACTGAAATCCACAAGGCATGAAGCACAGTCAAGGCAGATGACTGCGTTAAAAGTTTATCTGCCATGAGACTGATGCTGGACATGGCCTCCATCGGCATGGAGAAAGTCAAATACCCTCTGAAAAAATTGTAGAGAATTTCAAGCAGAGGCCTGCTGGGAATAGGGGAGTCTACCTGCCTGGAAAGCAGAAATGAAATAGTGCTTCCTTGGAGAGGGGTGGTTGAGACTGTGGAGTGAGGTAATGCACACGAAGGGCTCAGCACAGAGCCTGGCACAAGTGCTCAATGCCCAATAAATGTGACTCAGGGTCCACAGTATTATTTTTCTCTAGGGTCACCCTCTGGTGGCATTGGGCCTAAGGATATTAAATCTACTCTGAAACCGGCCCTCCCTTCAGTAGGGCGGGAGCCTTCGATCTCACCACCAGGGCCCCACGTTGGCCAGTTCCAATAACACGATTAGTCATTTTTCATTCCTGAGATGTCTACCCATGGGTGGGTGCATGTGTGCAAGTGTGAGTGCGAATGCGCCTCTCAGAGCAGGGGAAAATCCATATTCTCTCTCTTCTGACCGAATTAATCAAATAAATCTTCTGTAAGGAGCTGCTAAATGAATCACAGATGGCTCTGCCCTTTTACAGGTTGCAGAAAGCACCCGTTACAGTTCTTTTAATTTATCAGAGGAAAAAAGATGCCCTTGTGTGCCCCTTCCCGCTTGCAATAATAATCAGAACCAGTCTATTTTCCAAGGGTCCGAGACTCATTTTCAAAAAATGTGTATCAATAGATGTAACAGCGGGAAGATTATTTTGCCAAGTTCCAGCCTCCAGCACGGCAAAGGTGCCCTGGCTGGGGAGAGCGTTTATAAAACCACATTTAATAAAAGAGAGTGTTATATTAAGTATGTTTGCTAGTGTATTTAAGCATATGGTTTCCATATCAGGCGTAAAGATGGCAAACACATGCTTTACCTTCTTTCTAACCTTTCTTAGAGACGTCCTTTCCAGGGGGTGGTGGGATGGGAGGCTTTGGGGTGGATGTGAGTGAGTGTGTGTTGTTTTGTTTTGCTTTTTACAACTCTGGCTCACATGGAAAAGCACTGAGGAATGTTCAAGAAAACATGGGAAGACTCTCTGCTACTTATGTAATTAACCCAAGAAACTTGCTTTTCTTACTTTCTTCAACTGTCCCAACATTCTCCCAGCTTTCTCTTGCCTCCTCCCAGGCGCTGGGGGCTGGCTGACTTTAAAGTGTGAATCAATTTCAGCTGCAAAGAACTTGAGCTCCTGGATTTTAAACATGAACCCCTTGGTAAAGCAAGGGCTCTGAAGATGGCTGCCTGGCTTTGTGTCCCTGAGTTCTTGTTTACCAGTGAGGCATCCAACTCCAGGACTCGTCTGTCTGTTGCTGTTGTTATCCAGTCACTCAGTCATGTCTTCTTTGTGACCACATGGTCTGCAGGACGCCAGAATATCAGAATATCCAGGAGAACTTCACTATCTCCTGGAGTTTGCTAAAACTCATGTCCATTGAATCGGTGATGCCAGCCAACCATCTCAAACTCTGTCGCCTCCTTCTCCTCCCGCTCTCAATCTTTCCCAGCATCAGGGTCTTTTCCAATGAGTCAGTTCTTAGCATCAGGTGGCCAGAGTATTGGAGCTTCAGCTTCAGCATCTGTCCTTCCAGTGAATATTCAGGGATGATTTCATTTAGGATTGATATTCTGCTTTTTGGTGTTTGGACTGGGTACTGAGGATTTGATGCTTTTCTTCAGATCAGAGGCAACAGGCTGTGGTCCTATAGGCCTAGGGTCCCCAGAAAGGTAGCCAGGAAAGGTCTCCCACAGCCCATTCCCCTAAAATAGTTTCAACAATCCTTCCATTCTGAGATAATCCCAGAAGCCAAAATGCCAAACTAGGAAGGGGACTGGGTGGGGGCGTCTGCAGTGAGACCGCCATGCCCACCCCCACCAGCCCAAACAGATTTGCCAGAGCGAGTTATAAATCTACTGGTACCATTTCTTTTTCGTCACTTGCCTAATCCTGTGCCCTTCGTTTCATGTGCTGTAATTATTAACATCTGCTTTCTGAGCCTGGCCCGCATGGAGTTTGCAAAGGCAGTTTTCAGTCCAGAACAATGGTGACAGCTGTTTCATTTAGCCTAGGGCCAGCACTTCCTGTTCAGTCTACATCTGCCCTCCTGTGTCCAATTTCTGATTCGGGGTTTTCTGTTTTGTTTTCTGGGTTTTTTTTTTTTTTTTTTTTTTCCCTTCATCTGACCTTACTATATGTTTAAGAAGAATTTCTAACACTCCAGCTAGTATTTCTAGCACATATGCTTATGAGATTGACGACAGCCAAAGAGAGAGATAGGAGAAAGCAGGACTGTCTTCCGCAGCTAACAAGGTGGAGGGCAGACAGAGGCACAAAGCAGGTCTGACCATGAATCTAGGGGACCAGACTCAAGGAAATTTCTGGGCCTTGAAGTTGAATCATAGGCTGACCTCTCTGGAAGCTAGGCACAGGAAAAGCAGCCTTAGCTCACCTGTCCCCTGGCCCAGTATCATCTCCATAGCTTATTTGGTAAGAGGTCACCCAAACATATCTCTGAAGGAACCATGTGTCTAGGTGGCCACCAACACTCAGAGGCCCTTATTCCTTGGGAATCAAGGAAGCTCATCAGGTGAGGCAAGATTCAGAGGCCCCCAGTTCACTGTTTCCCATTGAGGCTCCCGCAGTGCAATACAAACCCTTCCTAATTTGTACAGGGAGGTCCATTGGATGGGAAAGGACCATACTGCCATCAGGCAGTGCTCGGTATTTATTGCCAAACAGGGCGAAACCCAGTCTTCACTTGGATAAGAACTGCTGGGGGTAGAAGTATCCTGTGGGTGCACAAGGCAGAGCGTGGAAAGGCAGACTCACCCATCAGAGGCTCCCAATATCCAGAGGCTTCATCTGCCTCTCACGGGATCTCAGGGCATCAGGACTGGAGATCTCGCAAGAGCTGATGCCCACCTCATCCCCTTACAACTCTTAGCAGATGAAGACACTAAACGCCAGGGAGAGGGGGTGCTTTCCTGCGGTTGTCGCTTGGTCGAGCTTGATGCTATTGGACAGAGAAGCAAAGGAAGGTAAATCTGTGCTGCTTCCAGGAGCCTGAGGCTTTCCCACCATTTCTACATGAAACCTCTCTTTCAATCCCAGACCCTCTCCACCCTTCTCAGTGGCTCACAGGAAAAGCGATCAGGACCCTGCTCCCAGGTAGGAACAGTGAGGTGAGCTGGGGAGACCCCAGCTTGGATGTCAGTACTGCAAACCCAGTCCAGGACTGCTTCTGGCTGCCAGGGTCAAGTGCTGGACTCAGCACTTGAGAAGAGTTCATGCTGGCTAGACACCTGGGGGTCACGGAGGTTCTTAACCTGTGACCTAGGCCCCGTGTCTTTGCAGGAGCCAGCGAACAGAAGGCACAGCTCAGGTGTGAAAGAGATGCAGTTGAGAGGGGCCTTCTCCCCCAGAATTCCCACCAGATGTCAGGGGTGCAGAGTCAGAAAGGCCCTGGACCTCACCCCCTACCCTACCCTGAGAAGACCCAGCCCTCCCAACACTTGGCTTGAGCCTGGAGCAGCTCAGAGGCCACTCCAGCAGGCACAACGATCATCAAGGACTATCCCTAAAGTCTCTAATCAAAGGAGCTAATGGATGATCCACAGGAGGCTGGGCCCTGTGGCCCCGTTCCCCCAGCTCTTCCAGGAATACCAGCCCCGCCCCTTTCCCTGCCCCCACTCACCATCTCCCAGCCTTGCCCTCCCCCTTCCCTCTCTCTCTCTCCTCTCTTCTTTTCTTCTTAAAGTTAATTGCAACTTTTTTCTCAGCGCCCTGATCTGGATAAGCCACATCTCATTAGAAAAAGATTTAGCTGGAGCCAAAGCAGGCTGGAGAAGGAATCCCTAATCAACAGAGAAAAGATTCGGGTGTAATTGCTCTCTCCCGCCATCCTCCCCCTCCTTCCTCCAATCTTTCTCTGCTCATTAATCTGAAAAGAAAGTCACAGTTGAACGTCTTGGTGTTCAAGTACCTGCTGCTGTGGCAAACAAATCGAAGTACTTGGGGTTTTCTTTTGTGGGGGTGTCTGTATGGAGAGCTTTGGCTGTTGTGTGTAGGAGTAAAACATTTTGCTCTTGGGGGTATGTAAGAAGCACCTTGGTTGGGGGAGTAAAACTCTTTGGGGGGTGTGTGTGTGTGAAGTGCTTGGTTGTGGGGGAAGTGTGAGTGGGTGTGTGAACCCTTTGGTTGCTGCAGTGTGTATGTGTGTGAAGCTCTTTGATATGAAGTGCTTTGATTATTGAGAGGGTGTGTGAAGCTCTTTGATTATGGAGAATGTGTGTGTGGCGAGGGGAAGCCCTTTGGTTGGCTGGGGCAGTAAAAACTCTCAGTGTGTGTGTAAAGCATTCTGGTTGTTGGGTACGTGTGTTGTGGATGTGGGATATGGTTGCGGGGTGTGGGAGTTGCTGTCGGTCCATGGGGATGCAGTGGAGGCCCTCAGATGTTAGTGTGTGCTGGTGTGTGGGTGTGGTGCTTTGACTGTTGGATGCACGTAAGTTCGTTCACGTGCCCTAGTAGCCCCTTTGATGGTTTCCTTTCGCCCCAACTAAATCCCAAGGGATGCTTAAATGGTGACACATAGAAGATGAATTTAGAAGCAAACCATCTCCCCAGAGAGGAGGTGGGTCCCTACACCCCCAGAACTTCTGAAGAGCCCAGGCCCCTGTGTCTCAGCTACCTTACCTGCGATCCCCACTCTGCCTCAGTCCAACTTTTTTGTGACCCCATGGCCTGTAGCCCACCAGGCTGCTCTGTCCATGAGATTTCCCAGGCAAGAATACCGGCGTGAGTTGCCAGTCCCTTCTCCAGGGGATCTTCTGGACCTAGGACTTGAACTTGCATCTCCTGCTTGGCAGACAGATTCTTAAATGAAACAAATTATGGAAATTAATAATGATGTGTGCATGTCAAGTGCTTTGACGCTCCTGTTTCCTTTACTTCGGTTCATGCGGCTACTGGAAAAAATTTTAATTACAATGCGGCTTGCACTTGTGGCTCGTGTTATATTTGCATTATATAGCACTGGCCTAGACTATAACACACCCTTTAATGAATACTGGTATTCTCCTTTAACCAATGAGCAAACCGGCTCAGGTTAAGTGGCTCCAGCCAATGACACCAGCTGCAGAAGCCAGAATGCATGAGTGATCCTGGCTGGACAGTCTGCTACTTGATGAAACTCCTAAAACAAGAGCTATGTTGTTGTGACACAATCTTACACAGAGTGTTTAGTGCAGCAGGACTGAAGCACATTTGGAGTCTGGGGGAAATTAAATAAAGCCTGTGACTTGGGGATGAAGAGGTTTTCCTGACACTAGCCAAAAATGTTAAAGTGTAGGGTAGTTCTCAGTGAGTAGTGCTTGGGCAGGCTTCTGGGATCCCTGCGTGAACTTGGGTCAGTCCCTTCCCTGCTCTCATCCTCAGTTCTTCCGTCCGAAGAGAATGGGCTGGATTAAATATTCTCTGAGGTCCATGGGGGTCTCTGGTGCCTCTCAGCAGATTCCCATCCTCCCAGGGATTAAGAGTGAGCTTGTGAGCAACGTGCTGGGTCCTAGGGCAAATAACACGTCTCTTGTATCACCTGTGAGATGCGGAGAACAGTGTGGACTTGGAAGTGATGCTCTAAGGATTAATGAGAAAATGCAGATGATGCACACAGCACACGCAGGGCACATAGGAAACATAAATGTTAGCTCTTGTTATCAGTATAGCAGTAAGCAGGTTGACCAGCTGGCTGGGATAGTTCTGGGTCAGCAGATTCAGATCTGTAAGCAGTATCTATCTCAGATCCTCCCCCTAAGCTGTCACATTCTGAGGCTGAATCTGATCCAAGGATCACCTTGAACTTGGCTTTTGAAGGGTTTGTTACCACTGCAATTCAATTCCCTGATTGCGTGGGTAACAGAAGCACCCAGGAAGAGCACAGATTGGCAGGGGTCCAGAGGACGTTGGAGGAGAGGGAGGGAGACTCGGGTTCTTGTAAGAGGGTATCTTTGGGAATGTTCAGAGGAAGGAATGTTAGTTCTTAGTGTCGTTTCTGTCCTTTGGTGGTATAGCAGTCACATGTCATCTTTCCATCCTTTGGAGGACTGATGCAGATCTGTGACCATAAGCTTTCTCCACTGCTTTTTTTTCCCACTGTGGGAGGACTCTGACTTTAGTTCTTCTCAACAGCTGTGTTCATTTTTTTCAATCTCTGATAGTAGATAAAGGCTTGATAAGCTCAGGAGCTCACCTCCTACATACAGCCTCTTTCTCATGAGTACAAGTCTGTGTTAGGAGTAAGTTGGACTTGATTTTGTCTGTTGGTTGTTATCTTGGACTTAATTGGGAGGAATCTTGCATTCAGCGTGCAGGCTCCCAGCTGTCTCTAGCGTTCCTCGGCTGCCATCTGCTGGGTAATCCTGGCATGACATAGTCTCCTCGGCTGGCGGGCTGAGAAATGGAGTGTCTTGCACTCAGTCAAAAATATACAGCAGGAACTGTATACCAGGTGTAGTTACAGGCACTTGGGATTCATTAGTTAACAAACAGACAAATATCTCTTTTCTTTTTAGCACTGGAAATATTCCACTATCTGGAATACTGGGCGGATTTTTGTTGTTCAGCCACAAAGTCGTGTCTGGAATGTTATTTATTCACTTACCTACTGAAGCGTATCGTGGTTGTTTCCAAGTTTTAGCAGTCATGAATAAAACTGCTATAAATATTTCTGGGCAAGTCCTTCTGTGTACATTGTCAGTGTTTTGGGTTTGAGCCATTTCTATAGGTATGTAGTAGCATCTCATTGTTTTAATTTGCATTTCTGAGGTGATAAATGATGCGGAACGTAGTCTCATACATTTTTTGCCATTTGTATATCTTCTTTGCTGAGATCTGTTCTGATCTTTTGCCAATTTTTAAATCAGATTGGTTGTTTTCTTATTGTTGAGTGTTAAGAGTTCTTTGTATATTTAAGATAATAGTCCTTTATCAAATGCATTTTTTGCAAATATTTTCTTCTCATTCTCTTGACACTACCTTATCAAGCAGAAACTTAATTTCAATGAAGTCAAGCTTATCAATTACTTCTTCATGGATGGTGCCTTTGGTATTGTATTTTAAAAAGTCATTGCCACATCCAAGGTCATCTGGATTTTCTCCTATGTTGATTTGCTCTTTTTCCAGTTTTATAGTATGGGAGCTTAAATGATTGATTTTTTATATTTCTTCCTTTCTAATACATATATTCAGTGTTACAAATCTCCCTCTAAGCACTCTTTTCACTGCATCCCACAAATTTTGATAAACTGCATTTTCACTTCATTAAAATATATTTTAAATTTTCTCTTAAGATTTTTTTTATTTGACTCATGTGTTATTTACAAGTGTATTGTTTAACCTTCAAGTGTTTGGGGATTTTCCAGCTTTCTGTTGTTAATTTCTAGTTTAACTCCACTGTTGTCTGAAAGCTGATGTTGCATGATTTCCATTTCCTTTAAATTTGTTAAAGTGTGTTTTATGTCCCAGGATGTGGTCTATCTTGATGAATGCTCCATGTGAGCTTGAGAAAAATGTATATTCTGCTGTTGCTGGGTGAACTTGCTTATAAATGTCAGTTATATGAGGTTGACCGAAGGTACTGTTGATTTCAACTATGTCCTTACTGATTTTCTCCTTGATGGATCTATTTTTGATAGACAGGTGTTAGAGTCTCCATTATATTGTTGGATTCTTCTTTTTCTCCTTATAGTTCTGTTTTGCTTCATGTATTTTGGTGCTCTGTTATTAGGCACATACACATTAAGAATTGTTATATATTCTTAAAATGTTGACGCTTTTATCATTATGTAATGCTTGTCTTTATTCCTGATAACTTTCCTTGCTCTGAAGCCTAGTCTGTCTGAAATTAACATAGGTATTCCTCCTTTCCTTTAATTGATGCTCAGATCAGATCAGATCAGTCGCTCAGTCGTGTCCAACTCTTTGCGACCCCATGAATTGATGTTAGCTCAGTATATTTTTCTCCATCCTTTTACGTTTAATCCATAAAAGTGAGTTTCTTGAAAACAACATATAATTCAGTCCTTTTTTTTTAATCCATTCTGACAATCTGTGTCTTTTAGCTTGATATTTAGATCATTGACATGTAAAGAGATTATTGATATAATTGAATTAATATATACCACATATGTAGGGATTCCCTTGTGGCTCAGTGGCAAAGAATCCACCTGCCAATGAGGAGATGCATGAGTCACGTTCAATCCCTGGGTGAGGGAGATCCCTTGGAGAAGGAAATGGCGACCCACTCCAGTGTTCTTGCTTGGAAAATCCTATGGACAGAGGAGCTTGGTAGGCTATTGTCCATGGGGTCGCAAAAGAGTCAAAGACGACTTAGTGACTGAACAACAAATACCATATATGTTACTGTTTTCTATTTGTTGCCCTTGTTCTTTGCTTCTGTTTTTGTCTTCACATTTTTTCTGCCTTTTGTGTCTTTAATTGAATATTTTTTATAATTTCCTTTTCGCCTTTCTTAATGTACTTCTTTTTTAAAAAATAATTTTAATGGTTGCCCTTGAATTTACAATATGGACTTACAACTACTTCAAGTCCTCTACTTTCAAACACTATTTTACACACAGTACAAGTACCTTATAATAACAACAAAAATAACATATAATAACAAAAACAACAAAAAAGTCTCAACTCTTCCCTCTCATTCCTTATATCATGATGGTGATGGACCTGGAGGCCTGGTATGCTGCAATTCATGGGGTTGCAAAGAGTCGGACACGACTGAGTGACTGAAATGAACTGAACTGAAGCACATATGAGTGTATGTGTATTAGATTATATATTGTTTTATATAATGTAATACTGCTACTGCTGCTGCTAAGTCGCTTCAGTCGTGTCCAACTCTGTGCGACCCCATGGACTGCAGCCCACCAGGCTTCCCCGTCCAGGGGATTTTCCAGGCAAGAGTACTGGAGTGGGGTGCCATTGCCTTCTTCGATATAATGTAATACGTTGTAGCTATTATTTTGGACAAACTACATTCATAAGATCCATTAAGAATAACAAAAATAACTTTTTTATTTTACTTTCCCTTATTCCTTCTCCAGTGAGCTTCCTTTCTTCATACAGATCTGAGTTTCTGATCAATATAATTTTTCTTCTCTCTGAAGAACTTTTGACATTTCTTGACAATCGGGTCTACTGGTAACAAATTCCCTCAATTTTTGTTTATCTGAGGAAGTTTTTATTTCTCCTTCAGCTTTGAAGAATAATTCCTGGAGTATAGGATTCTAGACGGGAGGGTAACATTCTCTCAACACTTCAAAATACGCGGCTCTGTCCTCTTGCATATTTTCTGAGAAGTTGGAATAATTCTTGTCTTTGCTTCTCTATAAATAAAGTGCCCCCCACTGCTCCTTTCAAGAATTTTTTTCTTTGTCTTTGATTTCTTGGAGCTTGAATATGATGTATACTGTGTGTAGTTTTTTAGTCTGTTTGGGCATTTACCCTGCTTGATGTTCTATGAGCTTCCTGTGGTTTGGTGTCTGTCATTAATTTGGAGAAATTCCTAGTCATTGTGACTTCAAATATTGTTCTTATTTCTTTCTCCTTTCCATCTCCTCTGGTATTTCCATTACATTTATGTTACCCCTTTTCTAGTTGTCCCACAGCTCTTGGATATCCTGTTGTACTTTTTCTAGTCTTTCTTACTCTTTGCTTTTCAGTTTTAGAAGTTTCTGTTGAGATATTCTCAAATTCAAAGATTCTGTCATCAGCCATGTCAAGCCTATTAATGAACCTATCAAAGGTATTCTTCATGACTGTTACAATGTTTTTGATCTCCAGCTTTTCTTTTTGACTCTTAGAATTTTCCCACTTGTACAACACATCTTTCTTATACATTGGTTTATTTTTCTATTAAAGTCCTTAGCATATGAACGATAATTTTAAAAAATTCCTGGTCTGATCATTTAAACGTTCTTGACTCAGATTCTGATGCTTGTTCAGTTTCTTCAAACTGTGCTTTTGGGCTTTTAGTATGCCTTGTAATTTTTTTTTTTTTTTTAAGGCAGATATGATGTACTAGGTAAAAGGAACTGCCTTAAAGAGGCATTTAGCAATGTATTGATAAGACATGCAGAGAGGGGAAGCGTTCTTTAGTCCCATGGTTAGGTCTCAGGCTTTTGGTGAGTCCATGCCCCTGGTCTGTGAACTTAACCAATGCATCTGTTTCTCTCCCTCAACTTTGGTGGGACAGGATGGCTAGAGAATGCTGAAGTAGTATTTTTCTTCTGGAAGGCTAAAAAAGCTGAAACTGAGTATTTCTCTCCACCTAGGTCAATGAGGCTCTGATAAAACCCCAGCAAGTTAGTCTCTAGTAAATTGTTTTGCTTGAGTACGGGCTTGTTAAGAACAGAGTTCTCCCGCACATTTCAAAGTGGTTCCTTTTTCCATCCCCTGCTGGAAGCACAAGGAGATTTTCCTCCATTATCCACTGGTGGATCCTCTGAAGAGAAGACTCACAAAAACATAGGGACCCCCATGTCTGTGAATTAAACTGGTGGAGAGTTTAATTCACAGACTTGTCCACACCAAGCCTCCAACTATTCGTCAATTACAATTCAGGTTTTCCTACCGCGGCACTGATTTCTGCAGAGGTTTCTCCTCTGTTAACTTGTGATTTTCTGTATCCTCCTGTTTGTATTTCCAATTTTTGGAGCAGAAATTTGCCTCATTTCTCTGATGAACATAAGAAGATTTGTTGATATTTCCGTTTATTCGGGTTTTTATTTATTATGATGCAGTGGCGACTGCTACGTTCTATAGATGGCAAACCAGAAACTCAAAGTCTCTGGTTTTCTTTTCTTGTACTGTTTTTGTCTGGTTTGGGTACGACAGGGTAATACTAGCTTCATAAAATGAGTTGGAAACTGTTCTCTCTTCTATGTTCTGGAAAAGATGATGTAAATTTTATGCTAGTTCTTTTAAGTGTTTGGAAGAATTCTCCAGCATAGAACTGAAGATTTCTTTTTCAGAAGCTTTTAAAGTTACAAACTCAATTTCTTTCATGGTTATAGGGCTATTCCAATTATTAATTTTATCTTGGTTGAGTTTTGGTAGTTTGTGGTGTTTGAGGAATTAATCCATTTCTTTTAAGCTGTTGAATTTATGAAACATAAATTTGCTCAATGTATTTGCTTATTACCTTTTTAATGGCTGCAGGATTCGTAGTGACCCTTGTCTCATTTCTGATATTGATCATCTATGTCTTCTTTATATCTATGTCAGTCTTGCCAGATGTTTATGAATTTTATTAATGTCTTTAAAGAACCAACTTTTTGTTTCATTAATTTTTATCTATTGTTTTCCTTTTTAAATTGCAGTGATTTCTGCTCCAACCTTTAATATTTCCTTCTGGTTACTTTGGGTCTAATTTTGTTCTTTTCCTAGATTCATGAAGTAAGAACATAGATTTTTTATTTGAAATGCTTCTTCTTTTGTAAAGTGGTAAGCATTTCATGTTATATATTTCCCTTTCAGTTCCGCTTTAGCTGCACCTCACATTTAATGATGTTGTATCTTAATTTTAATTTAAACTCCAACCTAGATAGCATATTCAAAAGCAGAGACATTACTTTGCCAACAAAGGTTCGCCTAGTCAAGGCTATGGTCTTTCCTGTGGTCATGTATGGATGTGAGAGCTGGACTGTGAAGAAGGCTGAGCGCTGAAGAATTGATGCTTTTGAACTATGGTGTTGGAGAAGACTCTTGAGAGTCCCTTGGACTGCAAGAAGATCCAACCAGTCCATTCTGAAGGAGATCAATCCTGGAATTTCTTTGGAAGGAATGATGCTAAAGCTGAAACTCCAGTATTTTGGCCACCTCATGTGAAGAGTTGACTCATTGGAGAAGACTCTGATGCTGGGAGGGATTGAGGGCAGGAGGAGAAGGGGACACCAGAGGATGAGATGGCTGGATGGCATCATTGACTTGATGGGTGTGAGTCTGAGTGACCTCCGGGAGCTGGTGATGAACAGGGAGGCCTGGCATGCTGCGGTTCATGGGGTCGCAAAGAGTCGGACACGACTGAGCGACTGATCTGATCTGATGTAATTGTTTATTTCCTTTGGATTTCCTCTTTGCCTCATGGGTTGTTTTGAAGTGTGCTACTTAATTTCCAAATATTTGGTGATTTTCCTGTTTTCTTTCTGCTCCTTAGATTTTAATAATTCTCTCCAGAAGATCAGACTTTTTCCATTTATCCAGTATATCATTAATGATGAGAACAGACAATATCTTGTGCTCAAAAAATGAATATGAATGAATGATCTAAACACGTAATTTAAAAATCAGTAAAGAGAAAGCTGAAAGTCAGCGAGGGGAGAGAGAGGCATCGGAACATTTCAGTGATGATTACTGCTGAGTGGGGAAGTATGGATGCCTTTTTCTGGTTTGTTTTCAGATTTTTCCAAATTCTCTGTGATGAGCATGTACTACTTTTATAATCAGATAAAGGAATTATAGAAGTGGAAGCTACTCTTTCTGATGATTCTCACTCCCTCTCTGTCAGGTCAAATCAGACTCTAAATTGCTGAAAAAACTGAAGATTCGAGGCAGAACGACAAAAAGACCCTGTAGAAGGTCCTGGAGCTGAATTGACCCCAGCCCCCCAGGCAGACAGGTAAGGACCCTTCCAGCCATCCCAGGTTCCCAGGTGGCTCAGTGGTAAAGAATCCACCTGCAATGCAAAAGAAGCGGGTTTGATCCCTGGGTCGGGAAGATCCCCTGGAGAAGGGAATGGCAACCCACTCCAGTATTCTTGCCTGGGAAATCCCAAGGACAGGAGAACCTGGTGGGCTATATAGTTCAAGGGATCCCAAGAGCCGGACACAACTTAGTGGTTAAACAATGAACAACAAGCCGTCCACTTCCATAACCTCCTGAGACTGCTGCTACGGAAACTTTGTCATGACCATTTTGAGACACAAGGGTCAATTTCACACTTCTTTCCTCACCCCCGCCCCCAAAGGTCCCTAGATATCTTGTGAATTAATGTTCATCCCAAAAGATCTGGTTTGCCATTAGAAATGAAAGACCTGTTCACTAAATCCAGCCTTCAAAATTCCTTTGACAGTTTGTTTTGAGGAAGCAGTATTGGCTTTTGCTTCCAGGGTTCCTGGTGTGCAAAAGATTACAAAAGAGTAAGAGGGAACAGAGAGGAGACACTGTCTTCTTAAATGTAATTGTCTTTTACACCTTTAGTCACAGCCTCCTCATGTTTTTCAAAGGCAATTTCTTTGAGAAGCTGAGCAGATAAGACGATTTGATGGTAACCCCAGGTGCCCATGGTCATCACCCAAACAGTTCTCAGGTGTGGACAATTTCTGAAGATGAGTGAGTATGCTTTTCTACTTACAAAAACAACCCTGAGAACTTGGTTTAAATTTTTTTTTTCATTCAACAAAGACATTGCCTAGACCTGGAAATTTTTTTTCACCCTTTCCTAATTTTGAAGTGCAGTGACTTGCTATAAGGTCAGGAATTACCTGGGGGCCCAGGATTGGGCAAGTATATAACCTGATGCCTGGGGATGGTAGAGGGTACCCTTCCTGGAGGATGCTCCACACACAGTGGAAGGAGAGTGCGGCAGCAGCTACATTCTCCCTGGAACTGAGCCAAAGAAGGCATCGGAGTCAACAAGTATATCCGTATCTACTTGTCAGAGTCCTAAAGAATAGCCAAGGCCATGAGAATCTAGAACATAATGGCATAACCTGATGGAACTATGGGAGAGAACAAGAAACCACACCCCAGTAACAATTCATATCAAATAACACAAGCAATTTCTGTGTTGAAATGAGCCAGAGATAGAATATTGTGATATAAACCAGTCTGTCCATTTTATTTTTTTTTTATTTTATTATTATTATTTTTTTTAATTTTTCTTAACTTTACAATATTGTATTACTTTTACTATACATCGAGATGGATCCGCCACCAGAATACACGTGTTCCCCATCCTGAACCCTCCCTCCCTCCCCCTTCCCACACCATCCCTCCAGGTCATCCCAGTGCTCCAGTCCCAGGCATCTGTTATAGGGCATCATACCTGGACTGACTCGTTTCAGATATGATATTATACATCTTTCAATGCTATTCTCCCCAATCGTCCCACCCTCTCCCAGTCCCAGAGTCCAAAAGTCTGTTCTATACATCAGTGTCTCTTTTGCTGTCTCATAAGCAGGGTGATTGTTACCATCTTTCTAAATTCCATATATATGCGTTAGTATACTGTATTTGTGTTTTTCTTTCTGGCTTACTTCACTCTGTATAATAGGCTCCAGTTCCATCCACCTCATTAGAACTGATTCAAATGTATTCTTTTTAAAGGCTGAGTAATACTCCATCATGTATATGTACCACAGCTTGCTTATCCATTCATCTGTGGATGGACATCTAGGTTGCTTCCACGTCCTGGCTATTGTAAACAGTGCTGCTATGAACATTGGGGTACACGTGCCTCTTTCAATTCTGGTTTTCTCAGTGTGTATGCCCAGCAGTGGGATTGCTGGGTCATAAGGCAGTTCTATTCCCAGTTTTTTGAGGAATCTCCATACTGTTCTCCATAGTGGTTGTACTAGTTTGCATTCCCACCAACAGTGTAAGAGGGTTCCCTTCTCTCCGCACCCTCTCCAGCATTTATTGCTTGTGGATTTTTGGATCGCAGCCATTCTGACTGGCGTGTAATGGTATCTCATAGTGGTTTTGATTTGCATTTCTCTGATAATGAGTGATGTTGAGCATCTTTTCATGTGTTTGTTAGCCATCTGTATGTCTTCTTTGGAGAAATGTCTATTAAGTTCTTTGGCCCATTTTTTGATTGGGTCGTTTATTTTTCTGGAATTGAGCTGTAGAAGTTGCTTGTATATTTTTGAGATTAGTTGTTTGTCTGTTGCTTCATTTGCTATTATTTTCTCCCATTCTGAAGGCTGTCTTTTCAGCTTGCCTATAGTTTCCTTTGTTGTGCAGAAGCTTTTAAGTTTGATTAGGTCCCATTTGTTCATTTTTGATTTTATTTCCGATATTCTGGGAGGTGGGTCATAGAGGATCCTGCTGTGATGTAAGTCAGAGAGTGTTTTGCCTATGTTTTCCTCTAGGAGTTTTATGGTTTCTGGTCTTATATTTAGCTCTTTAATCCATTTTGAGTTTATTTTTGTGTATGGTGTTAGACAGTGTTCTAGTTTCATTCTTTTACAAGTGTTCAACCAGTTTTCCCAGCACCACTTGTTAAAAAGATTGTCTTTAATCCATTGTATATTCTTGCCGCCTTTGTCAAAGATTAGGTGACCATATGTGCGTGGATTTATCTCTGGACTTTCTATTTTGTTCCATTGATCTATGTTTCTGTCTTTGTGCCAGTACCATACTGTCTTGATGACTGTAGCTTTATAGTAGAGCCTGAAGTCAGGCAGGTTGATTCCTCCAGTTCCGTTCTTCTTTCTCAAGATAGCTTTGGCTATTCGAGGTTTTTTGTATTTCCATACAAATTGAGAAATTATTTGTTCTAGCTCTGTGAAGAATACCGTTGGTAGCTTGATGGGGATTGCATTGAATCTATAAATTGCTTTGGGTAGTATACTCATTTTCACTATATTGATTCTACCAAACCACGAACATGGTATATTTCTCCATCTATTAGTGTCCTCTTTAATTTCTTTCAGCAGTGTTTTATAGTTTTCTAAATATAGGTCTTTAGATTCTTTAGGAAGATATATTCCTAAGTATTTTATTGTTTTCATTGCAATGGTGAATGGAATTGTTTCTTTAATTTCTCTTTCTATTTTCTCGTTATTAGTGTACAGGAATGCAAGGGATTTCTGTGTGTTAATTTTATATCCTGCAACTTTACTGTATTCATTGATTAGTTCTAGTAATCAGTCTGTCCATTTTAAAATCATTTGATTTCTATAATTCCTGGGCACCTGATTTGACTTTTTTTTTAATTTCTGATTTTGTTGCTGACTTGACTGATTTGAACTGCATATGTCAAAAGGCATAGATCTGTTTAGTCATTTGATTTTTATTGACACTTACTGTTCAGTTAAATTCAAAACATCAATTGTTCCTTCAGGACTGTCCAATGGAGACCACCCTTGCCCACTGTGGAAACCGTTCGCAAAACAGTTCAGGCTCTCTACTTCCTGAGTGTGTAAGGGGTCTGCTTCCCCATGTGTAAACTTAGATGTGGTCATGAGTCTTGCTTTGGCCAATGAAATGTGTGCAAAAGTGACACTTTGGGCAGAAACCTCAGGCCAGTGTGTAATTCACTCCATCTTCCCTCTTCTGCTGTGGTTGTGGATGTATGTGTCAAGATGAGGCCATTTGGTGGGACAAAGCAGTAGTTAGGGAGTCTGGGATGGACATGTACACACAGCTTATATTTAACATGGATAACCAACAAGGACTTACAGTATGGTACAAGGAACTCTGCTCAGCATTGTCTGGCAGCCTGGGTAGGAGGAGAATATGGGGGAGAATGGATACTGTTTTATGTATGGCTGAGTGCCTTTGCTGTCCACCTGAAACTATCACATAGCTAATCAGCTCTGCTGCTGCTGCTGCTGCTAAGTCACTTCAGTCATGTCCGACTCTGTGCGAACCCATAGAGGGCAGCCACCAGGCTCCCCCATCCCTGGGATTCTCCAGGCAAGAACACTGGAGTGGGTTGCCATTTCCTTCTCCAATGCATGAAAGTGAAAAGTGAAAGGGAAGTCACTCAGTCATGTCCGACTCTTAGCGATCCCATGGACTGCAGCCTACCAGGCTCCTCCGTCCATGGAATTTTCCAGGCAAGAATACTGGAGTGGGGTGCCATTGCCTTCTCTGAATCAGCTATACTTCAATACAAAAAGACAGTTAAAAAAAAAAAAAAGGATGAAGCCATTCTGGGTCCTAAAACAACTGTATCATGCAGATCACCCCTTGCTGACCTGTAATGGACCAGTAGCATGAATGGGAAGCATTCTCTGTGTAAAATTGCTAAGATCTGGTGGTTTTTACTCCAGTACAACCTAGTCCATCCTCGCTGATGTGCACATGCCACACACACACACACACACACACACACACACACACTTACTGAGTACCTATGCATGCAAGAGAGGGACCCAGGGCCACGGGTGAAGAGGGGGCCAGGGGTGCAAGGTAAGACGCAATTTCTGTCCCCAGTTTACAAGCGGGTTTGGCAGATTAGATAGCTAGACAGCATAGCATGATAATGACACGAGTGGACAGTTCAAGGGCAAAGACGAGATGTTTCTGTGGCTGCAGCCTTAAGAAGGAATTAGTCAGCGGGGTCTAGGATGAATGTAAGAATGCCTCCTGTGCTGGTATCACCTCTTGGCCCCTCCACCATCTCCCTCTGCCCTTCTCACCTTGCTCCCGGCCTGGCCACACTGAACTGTCTGTACCACCTGACTAAGTTCCTTCTGCCCTGGCTCCTGGTCAGGTAGAGACAACATGGGGACAGGGTGAGTGCTCAGCAGAAGACCGGAAACAGGGAGGACAGTGAAGCTGAAGCGGGTGTTCCTCTGACAGCCTTCTCACAGGTATGCTCCGACCGGCTGCACCCCTGGGCTGGAATCTCAGCTCCCTCAGTGAGCCTCCCCACTTGACGGTCTGCTTGCAGATTTCCCTAACACTCTCTTCGCTCGCTCCTTCAGGTCCAAGTGTGGTTAAGTCAGGGATTAGTCTCCGCGTCCTCCACTGCCTCCCTTGGTTTTTCTGCACCCCACCCACATCTCTGTAGATGGCCTTTTTTTTTAAAGGAGACTCTAAATTTTCCAATTTGAGCACGCCATCTGTCTCCTGATAGACCACCGAACTAATTGTCTTGCTTGGGGGAGTCAACAGTAGGATAGAAATGATCGTGCTTTGTCTTTTTATAGGGTCAGTTGGTAAAACCGGCAGGATGCTTTAAAATGATCAATCCTCCACTAAGAAATGAATTTTTAAACGACTTTACTTCTCCCATCCAAACTGGAAGAGTCCACTCCAAAGTAGAAAAGCACTGGCCTCTTTGCACCCAGAAGGAGCGAGGGAACCCCGCAGAGCCTCTGTTTCACAAAGCCCTTTGCAAACGCTGGGGCCACAGGACACATCACCCCCAAGGAACTTGTCTGGTCCAAGGGAGATTTCCAACCACTGTTTTCAACTTGAGCCTGAGGACAGAAGCACAATTTCTAGCTGCCCATGAAAAATTTCCGACTTTTCTTTTGGGTTCCCATATATAGCACAGAGGGCTTCGCTGGTGGTTCAGACAGTAAAGAATCTGTCTGGAATGCAAGAGATGAGGGTTCGATACATCCCTGGGTCAGGACGATCCCCTGGAAAAGGAAACAACCACCCACTCCAGTATTCTTGCCTGGAGAATCCCATGGGCAGAGGAGCCTGGTGGGCTACAGTCCATGGGGTCACAAAGAGCTGGACACAACTGAGCGACTGACGCTAACCAATTAACCAATTAACTAGCATATCTCTTGGGAAAGAGATACCACTGTTTTGCCATAACCCTACCCACTGGGAATTGTCCTTGTCCTGCCCTGGGATTCCTGTGTCTGATTCACAGAATGTATTCATTTGCTGGTTGGTGGGTTGGTTTTCCACGTGCAAACTAAAGGAACCTTACAAGAGTTGGGCTTGGGAGAGTTCTGGGTTCTGTTTTCTATTCCCTAACCTGCGTCAGCCCTGGCTCCTTCACTGTCCCCAGCTCTGGAAGGGGCAGCCAGGAGGAGCCTGGTACCTGGAGCCCTGGCATTTCCCAAAGCAGCCAGAATGAGCAGGTGCTGGACTGCAGGTGCTGGGGCTGGACCCAGGGAGTGGGTCCACTCAGGCATGCTAGGGTATAAAGTTAGAGGAAGTGCAGACAGCAGTTTGGAAGATTTAGGAGTTCTTGGGCTATACTGGGTTTTACTGCATTGTCGTTGACATGTGTTTGTGCTCTCTTCCTGAGCAGGTTAAGGGGTAGGGAGAGTGCAGGGAGGGTGTTCCTGGGTGCTAGGTCTGCACAGCTGGGCAGATGCGGAAAGATGCGAAAGAGGGGGAACAGGGATTGTCTGGGCGTCTGAGCATCCCATTTTCTCCTTAAGTGCCAGAGGGTGCATGCCATGGCCTGGGGTAGTGCCACAGATGGGAGCTTAAAACTCATAGCAGTACCGCTTGCATTAACAGCTCCCTTGAATTAAACACACTTTTCCAGGAAACAAAGACTGATTGCATCGGCAAACAGCAGCGGTTTCTCTTTACCATCATGGGGAGAGGCAGGACTGTTGAGAAGAATGAGCGTCTCAGGAAAGGAGCAGGGCGATCCTGTGGCCAGAAGGCACAGTGTGAGTGCACACCCCGGGGCTTTGTCCGCTTGGTCAGACCCAGGAGCACTTTCTGGAGTGGGGGAGAAACAGTGGCTCTTAGCCTCTGGCTTCTCTTCCAGAGGTGACTGAACCGCAGCTTCCCTGTAGCAGTTTTCCTCGAGCATCCTCTCGGTTTTAATGTGCATACAGCCCCTGCAGATCTTGTTGAAATGCACGTTCCGTAGGTCTGGTCTATGCGTTTGCACTTCTAACAAGCTCCTAGCTGAGGACGATTTGCTGGTCCACAGAACCCAGTGAGAATAAGTAACAAGGCATGGGAGGATGTGCCTTGGCTCAGCACCACTTACACTTGCCTCTGATGGCTCTAAAATGATAGTGAGTGTAGACGATCCATTCGACAGCCTGGGAAGTTTGGTGAAATGACCCAAGCCTTGGCCTGGTGACTGAGGGACTGCACCAGGAACTCCTGCAGACCCCCGGGCTCTCTCCCCTGAGTGAGCAGTGTGCAGGGGCAGGTTGAGGTCAGCCGTCACCAGGGAAAGAGAGACTGGTCACCAGGCACAAGTGTGTGGGGAGCGTACCTTCATGAATTCACCACATCCCTGGACCTTGTTGCTCAGTTGTTCAGTCGCTCAGTCATGTCCGACTCTGCGACCCCATGAACTGCAGCCCACCAGGTTCCTCTATCCTTGGAATTCCCCAGGCAAGAATATTGGAGAGGGTTACCATTTCCTCCTCTAGGGGATCTTCCCAACCCAAGGATCGAACCTGCGTCTCCTGTGCCTCCTGCATTGCCTGCTAACAGTGGCTCAGCAGTAAAGAATCCCTGGACTTATGGGCTTCCAAACTCCCCCTCTCCACTAACACACCCAATCATTTCTTCAACAAGTAAAATCATTTCATTTCTTCAACAAACACTGAGTGAGCATCTATTATCCCAGATGCAGTGCCTAGCACTGGGGGTCCAGATGAAGAAGCAGAATATGTCCTCATGAAGTTTACTGCACAGCTGGCCCCTGGGAAGGGATCTATTTCTCAAGGGCACGTGACTGATGTATGAAAAATAAAACTGGGGCTTTATTGGGGCTCTCCAGGTGGCGCTAGTGGTAAAGAATCCACTTGCCAATGCAAGAGATGTAAGAGACACCAGTTCCATCCCTGGGTAGGGAAAATCCCCTGGAGAAGGGCAAGGCAACCCACTCCAGTATTCTTGCCTGGAGAATCCCATGGACAGAGGAGCCTGGTGGGCTGCAGTCCGTAAGGTCACAATGAGTCAGACACGACCGAAGCAATTTAGCATGCACACATGCTTATTTATTATAATATTTATAATTACGATGATAATAGCTTACATTTTTTAAAAAGCCTGGGGTATATTTGCCATGGTGCTAAACTCTTTACATGTATCATCTCATTCATCCTCACAACAGCCTATATGGCAGGTACTATTATTAAATTCACTTCAAAGATGAGGAAACTGAAGCTCAGAAAGGTTAGGAAACTTTCCAAAGGACACCAGTTAGTGAGGAGAGGAGCTGGGACTCATGCCTAGGCAGGCCAACGCCAGTCCAGGCTCTGAGCCTCTATACCCATGGGCTGGGTTGGCACTTCTACTCACGGGCACATCCCCTCCCTGCAGGAAGGGTCCCTGGAAAGTCCAATGAAAGTCAGTGACTGAGTGAGCTCAAAATCCAATGAGTGGAGCATTGGCTGATGGGGATGATATTAACCACAGAGGCATCGCACGGTAAAACTTGATGCCTCTGATGTACCCATCTCCCTGAATGGACAGACCTTCAGCACAGACCACTCAAGTTCCTGGCCCAGGGGCCCTCTTTTCCCTTGAGGAAAGGCAAGAACACACTACTTAGCTTTGCTAAGGCTTGCTGTCCCTTGCCTGGGTCTGCTTAGCTGTACACACACACACACACACACACACACACACACACACTCACACATGGTCATGCACAACCACAGGTTCATACACCCACACATGCTCACACTCAGGGGTATCCACATACATACAGCCCCACACAATAGCACACATACACACATACATTCATACTAACACACACACATGCTTCTGAGGACCACATTCTCCTGTGGATGTGTTAATACTATGAATCTGGTAAAACAAAGTTCTTTGCCCCTCTCTGCTCTGAACTATTATATTTGTTTCATAGTTTAACTCTCAGAAGACTATCTTATTTCTCTGAACCCAAGCTCCATTGGGGCCCCTCACTTGGTCCATGATTTCTTTCCACTTTTAAAGCCCCCATGTTGTGTGGCCCCTTCCCTTGACCAGGGTATCAGATAAAAGAAGTCTAAGATGGTCTGGAGTATTGCTGGCTGTTTGTTTTAAAAATATACTCTCAATAGCTTCATCAGTACCATCTTTCTAGATTCCATATATATGCAATATTATACAATATTTGCTTTTTTAATTACTTCACTCTATATAATAGGCTCTAGGTTCATTCACCTCATTAGAACAGACTCAAATGTGTCCCTTTTTATGGCTGAGTAATATTCCTTTGTATATATGTACCACAGCTTCTTTCTCCTTTCATCTGTTGATGGACATCTTGGTTGCTTCCATGTCTTGAAAGTAAAAGCGAAAGTCACTCAATCATGTCCGACTCTTTGCAACCCCATGGACTATACAGTCCATGGAATTCTCCAGGCCAGAAGACTGGAGTGGGTAGCCCTTCCCTTCTCCAGGGAATCTTCCCAACCCAGGGATTGAACCCAGGTCTCCCACAATGCAGGTGGATTCTTTACCAGCTAAGCCACTAGGGAAGCCCAAGAATACTGGAGCAGGTAGGCTATTCCTTCTCCAGTGGATCTTCCTGACCCAGGAATTGAACCAGGGTCTCCTGCATGCAGGCAGATTCTTTACCAGCTGAGCTACCAGGAAAGCCTTTCTATGTCCTGCTAAGTTGCTTCAGTCGTGTCCGACTCTGTGCAACCCCAGAGACAGCAGCCCACCAGGCTCCCCCATCCCTGGGATTCTCCAGGCAAGAACACTGGAGTGGGTTGCCATTTCCGTCTCCAGTGCATGAAAGTGAAAAGTGAAAGGGAAGTCACTCAGTCGTGTCCGACTCTTAGCGACCCCATGGACTGCAGCCTACCAGGCTCCTCCGTCCATGGGATTTTTCAGGCAAGAGTACTGGAGTAGGATGTCATTGCCTTTTATGTCCTAAGCTATTGTAAATAGCACTACAGTGAACAGTGGGGTATGTAGGTCTTTTTCAGTTATGGTTTTCTCAGGGTATATGATCAGTAGTGGGATTGTTGAGTCATGTGGTTAGTTTTATTCCTAGTTTTTAAAGTAATCTCCATACACCAATGGAGATGCAGACATAGAGAACCAACTTGCAGACAGGAGGGGAAGGAGAGGGTGGGACAAATGGAGAGAGCAGCAAGGAAACATATACATTACCATATGTAAAATAGATGGCCAGTGGGAATTTGCTGTATGACTTGTGGAGCTCAAGCCAGTGCTCTGTGGCATCCTCGGGGTGGGAGGTGGGAGGGAGGGAGGGAGGGGACATATGTGTACCCATGGCTGATTCATGTTGATGTGTGGCAGAAACCAACACAATACTGTAAAGCAATTATATATACTTAAATTAAAAACACATAATTTTTTAAAAACCATTTTAAATGCACTCTCAGTGGGAGGTTGGACCCCTTTGCACTCAGTCTTCATTCTCGGGGGCTGCTGCTTGGTTTAATGAGGAGACTCTCTCCTAGTCTACCTCCATTTAACCCTACAGTGGCTGACCTCGGCTCTCCATCCCCATGTAAACCTGCCATCCGCGGCCTGCCAGGCCCATGATGCAGGAAGTCTTGTGCAGGCATTCCTCTCAGAGTTTCAATTTACCTCCAACCCCCAGTCCTGATACCATCAGATAAGAGAGTTTCTGCTGTGCTCTGCTTGTTTTAAAAAAATTGCAAATGCTATCCACCTGAAGTTAAGTCCTGACTTAGAAAGACAGAATATGAACACCCAAGGATTCCAGGCAGGCATGCCCTGACCACTGAGTTCCCCAGACATTCTGGGCTGTCGGAGTTCCAGAGAAGGGAGATTAGATGAGCTTGTGTGGGTGCAGAAGGCTCCCTGGAGGGGGTGAGATTCCTGACAGGCTTTTATTATGAGTTAAACAGTATCCCCCCAAATTCATATGTTAAAATTCTCCAAATGTCCACCATCTAATAATATAATCACTCTGCTGACAAAGGTCCATATAGTCAAAGCTATGGTTTTTCCAGAAGTCATGTATGGATGTGAGAGCTGGACCATGAAGAACTGATGCTTTCGAAATGAACTGCTGGAGAAGACTCTTGAGAGTCCCTTGGACTGCAGGAGATCAAACCAGTCAATCCTAAAGGGAATCAGTCCTGAATATTCTTTGGAAGGACTGATGCTGAAGCTGAAGCTCCAATACTTTGGCCACCAGATGGGAAGAGCTGACTCATTGGAAAAGATCCTGATACTGGGAAAGACTGAGGGCAGGAGGAGAAGAGGACGACAGAGGATGAGATGGTTGGATGGCATCACCGACTCAATGGACATGAGTTTGAGCAGACTCCGGAAGTTGGTGAAGGACAGAAGCCTGATGTGCTGCAGCCCATGGAAGGGCAAAGAGTCGGACACAACTTAGCAACTGAACAACAACAAATCAGCAATTAACGGGATGCTTCCAGGGGTCTTGCAGGCTGTGCTTCATTTGTAATCCTCCCCTCCCCTCATGCCAGAGGTCCTATTATTTCCATTTTACAGACAAGGACCCTGCGGCTCTGAAGGATAAATGTGGCCACGGTCTGAATAATTGCCACTCGGTGTCCAAAGCACTCCCACTGGGGTCCGCCACTCTGCCTTGGGAGCTCGGGACTGACTTTTCAAGGTAGCACAGGCAGCGGTAAGGGCAGAACAGTATCTGAGCTGCTTCTTGAAGGACTCAGAGAATCCACAGCAGGCAAACAGAAGGGGAAGGAACTCCTGGAGCAGAATCACATACGCTGGGTATAAATGAGTACAGTTAGGGGCATACATCCTTGGTTTCATTCTGGAAGTTAAGAGGACTTCAGGGTAGTGATGGCAGATGCAGCTAGAGGTGGGGGCAAGACTATACAGAACTTTGAGTGGCAACCTAAAAAGGGTAACTTCTGGAAGCAGTAGGGAGCCATTGAAGGTTGTTAAGTGGAAAGAAAGAGAGCACCTACAAGATCACAGGGCCTTGGAGGCAGTAGAAACGAGCCATGTTGTCAGTGCCCTGGAGGGTGGAGGAGAAGAGCCAGGGTGGGAGGAGCTCAGAAGGCTCCTGGAAGCAGGGGTTTCTGGTGGGTGGGAGGATCCATCTAGATCCAGTGCCCCAGTGAAGGCAGCATGCTGAGAAGGAAAAGCCATTTGTCTCATTAAGCCATGAACAGAAAATATCACACCTGGAGCATTTTAGACTCAGCCCAGATTTCCACCATAGCCACCTCAGCACAGGAACTAAAAAAGAAACAGCTAAGAAAGTGTCAAGTTTATTAAAACAGCTGAGTTCCTGTCTCTCTCCAGCTCTCTGGCTCCGACTTTCCCACTATTTTTAAATGTTCCAGAAATCTCTACCCAGACATTCCCCACACCCCCTGAAGACTGAACACATTTTCTACCTCATCAGCCATGGCCAACCCCACTCAGCCTCCTGTCCACCCCCCAGTTTCCAATGGGAGTCTGGGGGACTCCAAGAGTCCCAGTCCCCTCCTCTCCCTGAGTCTAGATTCCACAGAGAACCACCCAGAACATGGTGGTGTTCTCTTCTTAAAGAAAAGAAAGTCTAAATTCATTCTTTGGTTGAGTTTTTCACCATGACTGGTTTTCATTAGATTTTCAAGTGGAAAATACACACACACCCCAAGTGGAAAGTTGCCACTTGTGTGCAGAGAGTCATTGTTCATTTAATATTTTTTATACTGAATGGCCCAAGCCCCAGTCTGCTGGAGCTCTGGCCAGGACCCTGAAGGAGGGTGCTTTACAAACCTTCCTGGCAGGCACTGTTTTAAGAGCCAGTGGCCGCTTGCCTCTTGTTAAATCTTAAAGATGGAGGAAACCCAGGGAACTTGAACAGTCAGCTCTCCACTGCCCAGCCCAATTTACAGAGCCGGGACCCCCTCTCAGCCTTTTCTTTCCAGTCCAAGTCCTGGTTCACCTGATGAAGAAGCTTCCCAAAGCCATGTCTGCCTCCTCACCTTCTTCACACTGGAGCTGATAAGGGGTAGAGCAAAGAGAAAACTAAATCAGGAAAGAAATCCAGCTGATAAAACCCCAAGTCCCACTGCTTTGTGAAAGCAGGAGAGGCTACATGACACAGCTCTCCCCCTAAGGGGCCAACTCGGGAAGAGCTGAGACCAAGAGGGGTCTGCGCTCCCAGGCCAGCCCCAGGGCATTAAGCGGCAGGTTAAGACAGGTTAGATGAGGACAGATAGGCAAGAGGTGGACACAGGAAGTAGAGACTGAGAAGGAAAGCGGGGAGATAGGAAATGCAGAGATAGATAGAGCTCAGAGTTTTCCAGGTGGCACAGTGGTAAAGAATCCACCTGCCAAAATGCAGGATATGCGAGAGACACAGGTTCGGTCCTATGATTGGGAAGATCCTCTCGGGGAGGAAATGGCAACACATTCCAGTATACTTGCCTGGAGAATCCCATGGACAGAGGGGCCTGGCAGGCTACAGTCCATGGGGTTGCAAAGAGTCAGACATGACTGAGCACCCATGTGGGTGCACATGGGCATGCGCACGGGTGTGCACACATACACACACACATGCACAGAGGAAGTGGAGAGACAGGAAGAAGAGGGAAAGAAATGGCCAGCAGGGGCCCGTGTTACTCAGGATTCCTTCGCCAGCTGGATTCTCCATGCAACAGAATGAGGAAAATTTAAGTCTCTACCAGGAAAATTCAAGCCTGGAGATAATTCAAGCTTTCCTGGGACTCTGCCAGCCATCTCCAGGGTTTTGTCAAATTTTCCACCTACTCTGTTTGCATAAGGAAACTCAGCTTCCATCTTAGAAACCCCATCTTCAACACTGTCCTTTTTCAACTCTTGGTTATTCAAGAGGGTTTGTGGATGAAGATGCATAGGGTAAGGGGTTTAAAAGGACTGGCTGGAGCTATACCCCTCCTCCCCTACCCTCACTCACCTACCCACATTCACACACTCTTGTGCAAAAGGCAATATTTGGGGATGGCCCCTTAGAGAATCAAGTACTGTGCTGTCCTGCTTTGTGCCCCAGGGAAATATCAGGTATTCACAAAACCCAAGACACCCCTCCACCTCACTGCTTGGAATGATAGCATCTGCTCAGAGTAATTAAGGAGTTTTTCCTACTTCATTGTGCAAATACAGAACCAAATCACACAATATAAAAAGTATTATATGGTTGTTCAGTCACTCAGTCATGTCCAACTCTTTGTGACTCCATGAACTGCAGCATCCTAGGCTTCCCTATCCTTCACCATCTCCTGGAGTTGGCTCAAACTCATGTCCATTGAGTCCATGTTGCCATCCAACCATCTCATCCTCTGTCATCCCCTTCTCTTCCTGCCCTCAATTGTTCTCAGCATCAGGGTCTTTTCCAATGAGTCAGCTCTTCACATCAGGTAGCCAAAGTATTGGAGCTTCAACCTCAGCATCAGTCCCTCCAATGAATATTCAGGGTTGATTTCCTTTAGAATTGACTGGTTGGCTCTCCTTGCAGTCCAAGGGACTCTCAAGAGTCTTCTCCAACACCACAGTTCAAAAGCATCAGTTCTTCAGCACTCAGCCTTCTTTGTACTCCCAACTCTCACATCTATACATGACTACTGGAAAAATCATAGCTTTGACTATACAGACCTTTGTCAGCAAAGTAATATCCCTGCTTTTTAATATGCGGTCTAGGTTTGTCATAGCTTTTCTTCCAAGGAGTAAGGGTCCTTTAATTTGGTGGCTGCAGTCATCATCTCCAGTGATTTTGGAGCCCCCAAAAATAAAGTCTGTCACTGTTTCCATTGTTTACCCATCTATTTGCCATAAAGTGATGGGACCAGATACCCATCATTTTTTGATGGGTATCATTTTTTGAAAGTTGAGTTTTAAGCTAGCTTTTTCACTCTCCTCTTTCATTTTCATCAAGAGGCTCTTTAGTTCTTTACTTTCTGCCATAAGGGTGATGTCATCTGCATATCTGAGGTTATTGATATTTCTCCCAGCAATCTTGATTCCAGGTTGTACTTCTTTCAGCCCAGCGTTTCTCATGATGTACTCTGCATATAAGTTAAAAAGGCAAGGTGACAATATACAGCCTTGACGTACTCCTTTCCCTATTTGAAACCAATCTGTTGTTCCATGTCCAGTTCTGTTAACTTCTTGACCTGCACACAGATTTCTCAGGAGGTAGGTAAGCTGATCTGGTATCCCCATCTCTTGAAGAATTTCCCACAGTTTGTTGTGATCTGCACAAAGGCTTTAGCATAATCAATGAAGCAGAAATAGATTTATATAGGTATATATATTTTTAAGTTCATGGTCTTTCCATTTCTCCTTTTAATCCTGTCTGAGGATTACTATTTTGATATGTACACTCATTTTTATTTAATGCTTATAAAAATACATTGTCCTGCTGGTTTTTTCTCCAAATGAAATGAGGAAACATTGCATTCCTAAACTTGCTTTGTTAAAAAAAATATATAGCAGTATGTCCGGGTATTGTTCCAGCTCGTGAGATGGATCTGGGTCATTCTTCTTTAACAGCTCTGTTGCATCTCTTTCTGAGGACATTGTCTTCTTAGTCCTTTCAGGCCATTGTAACAGAAATATCACAGTCCGGGTGGCTTATAAACAACAGGAATTCCTCACAGTCTGGAGGCTGGGAGGTCCAGGATCAAGGTATTGGCAGGTCCAGTGACTGGTGAGGACCTGCCTCCTGTTTCAGGGATGGCTTTCTCACTGTGTCCTCATGTGGCAGAAGAGGGGAGGGAGCTCCATGGGGTCTCTTTTATAAGAGCACTAATCCCACTCATAAGGGCCCCACTGTCATGACCAAGCATCCTCCAAAAGCCCCAGCTCCAATTGCCATCATGTTGAGAGGTAGCTTTCAACAAATGAATTTGAGGACACAAACATTCAGTCTACAGTAACCATGATTTTAATAACTAGTCTTCTGTTGATGGACATTCAAGTGGTTTCCAGGTTGGGTTTTATTTTTGTTGGGGGTTTTGTTTTTATTTTGTTATTATTATAAAGAATCCTCTAATAATTACTATGCATCTCTCCTGACATTCTGGGGTTTTGATATTGTAGGGCAGAGTCCTGATTGCTGAGTCAGAGGAAGTATGTGTTTAAATTGTACTAGACACCACCTGATCACTTCTTAGGAAGATCTTGCAGTTCTCACTCAGAATAATCTTCAACTCCAAAACCAGAGGGTGATAATTTCTCAAGGACAGCCTTTTTAAATGTCATGTCAGTTTTAGGTAAAACGTGAAATTACCTTATAAACACCTAAGTGCTTATGGATCAGATACCAGCTGGTGATGACTTGCTCCTTAAACTCTAAGTAATAACGCTTCCAATCTCCATTCTACAGATCTTCCCAGGTCAGTGCCCTGCCACGTTTTCTGGGTGAGTAGTTGAAGTTTTAGGGACACCACTGATTCCACACTCTGAGCAACCCTGAAATTCTGTTAATGATCCCACACATGTTTTTTCCTGTGCCACGTTAATCCAGATGAAGCCCTTTTCTGTATTATATGCACACACTCTCTTACTGTACATGCAGACCACTGAAACTTTAGGGGAACTGAAAGGATTTATAGCTTAAGATAAGTCACTCAGTAGTGTCTGACTCTTTGCGATCCCATGGACTGTAGCCCACCAGGCTCCTCTGTTCTTGGAATTTTCCAGACAAGAACACTGGAGTGGGTTGCCATTTCCTTCTCCAGGGGGTCTTCCCAACCTGGGAATCGAACCCACGTCTCTTGCATCTCCTGCATTGGCAGGGGGATTCTTTACCACTAGCACCACCTGGGAAGCCCACCTTAAGGTACATATAACTTAAAATTCAGAGTTTAGTATGCCTGTTGCTAAAAATTCCCCCAAACATTTCTAAATTGGGGCTCTGATCTTTGGACTTTTATTTGATCTTTCCTTTTCTCTCCATATTTCTGTCCTCTCTCAGAAGAACAGTTGCCAAGAATAAATAAAATCCCTTCCTTTGCTTATACACTGAAATTCAATTCGTTCCAGCCTCTGCCCCTAGATTTTTTGACAGGGGGACAGAAGGGTCTTTCGTATAATGGAGTTCACTCTCCTTAGGAAGGAGCGTGGGTTGTGAGTAACAAAAAGTTTTCTCTCCTTTCCACACCAGAAGGTTCATTGCTTTTTTCCATTCTCCACCCCGAACAGAGTGTCTTTGTTGTTGTTCAGTCACTCAGTCATGTCCGACTCTTTGTAACCCTATGGACTACAATTTGCCAGGCTCCCCTTTCCTTCACCATCTCCCAGAGCTTGCCCAAGTTCATGTCCATTGCATCGGTGATGCCATCCAACCATCTCATCCTCTGTTGCCCTCTTCTGCCTTCAATCTTTCCCAAGACCAAGGTCTTTTCCAGTGAGTCAGCTGTTTGCATCAAGTGGTCAAAGTACTGGCGCTTCAGATTCAGTCCTTCCAAAGTATTTTTAAAAAATGTAAATCAGACTTCACAGCCCTGGTCCATCCCCATTGGCTTCCTAAAGCTGTTAGAATAGAATCCAAACCCCTTTCCTGGGCACAGACCCGCACCCTTTCTTGCATCCTTTTGCTGGGCACATACCCATTTCTGCTTACAGATCTTCAAACATACTTAGGTTCTGTTGTGTTCCCTGCCTCCCCTCTCCCTGCTCATAGTATACACAGGAACTCAGCCGGGGAGGACAAGCCCACCTCAGCCTCTTGCTCCCCTTCACCCGCCGACTACCCAGTCCTCACTGGGGCTCACTGGGTCTTCTCTCCTGGGTGTGTGGGAATTGGTTTGAGTTGGCCACACAGCCTTCCAGATCTTTTGTTCCATCACTGGACCTTGGCTTTCAAAACTGAAAAGCCAAAAATTGAACTCTTTTTCTCTTCATTGTGTTACAACAGCGATCCTCTCTTGGGGTGATGCTCTGATGGCCCCTGCGGAGGGGCACCAGAGGACAGGAGGAACCAGAAGCGACCACTGTAGTGACTGCATCAGCTCGTATTCTCTTGGCAAAGATACCCTAGCCAGACAGCCAGCTTGTTTCTGAATACTTTGATAAGCTCTTGAATGGAGGCACCCCAAGGGGCATGCTCGAGGGGCAGGGGGTGGTCTCTGTCCTGCTAACCACCTGGCTTACCTCCAGAGGGAGTGAGTGCTGATGGTGGACCCAGGAGTGCTCGGGATAATGATGAAGTTTTGGGAGACTGTACATTAAAAGAAATAGGCAATATGAAGCAGGGAAGAGAAACTTCTAGGAAAGATCAGAGATGCCAAGGGCATTTCTCTGAGGTTCTGCTGTCAAGACACCCAGCTGCATCTTTCCTAGCTGCTGCGATAGTGTCCTCACCATCTCCCACTGAGTCCCCCACCGGTGCACTCCCCACCTGCTCACATTGACCTTTCAGTTCAGTTCAGTTGCTCAGTCATGTCCGACTCTTTGCGACCCCATGGACTGCAGCATACCAGGCTTCTCTGTCCATCACCGACTCCCAGAACTTGCTCAAACTCATGTCCATCGAGTCAGTGATGCCATCCAACCATGTCATTCTCTGTCATCCCCTTCTCTTCCTACCTTCAATCTTTCCCAGCATCAGAGTCTTTTCCAAGGAGTCAGTTCTTTGCATCAGGTAGCCAAAGTATTGGAGTTTCAGCTTCAGCATCAGTCCTTTCAATGAATATTCTGGACTGATTTCCTTTAGGATTGACTAGTTGGCTCTCCTTGCAGTCCAAGAACCTTTATGAAATGCAAATCTGACTGTATCTTTCTGCCTAAAACCTTCCATGGCTCCCCATTGCCTCTGAACAAAGCCCAAACTTTCCAAGTACCATGAAACTCATTGTGACGTGGCTTCTCCTCTTTTCTCTCCACTCTTCACCATCCGCTCCTCACTTGGCAAATTGAGGTGCTTCCCCCTCCTCACCTTCCAGTCCTCCCTGTACCAGACTCTCCCTCTCCCCGGGCCTTCACACAACCATAGACCTCCTTCAGAGCTCCCTGTCATTCCTCTCTAGGAGCTTTCTTCATCCTCACAACCACCCAGAGAGGAGGGTGGTGTATCCTGGTTTTAGAGAGGACGCGCCTAAGGCATAGAGCATTTAAGTCCTCATAGCTTTAAACGCAGAGGAAGTGAACGTCTTAGTCACTCATTTGTGTCTGACTCTGCGACCTCCTGGACTGTAGCCACCAGACTCCAGGCAAGGGTGCTGGAGTGGGTTGCCATACCCTTCCCCAGGAGATCTTCCCGACCCAGGGATCGAACCTGGGTCTCCTGAATTGCAGGCAAATTCTTTACTATCTGAGCCACCAGGGAAGCCCTATGTTACATATATTTTACCACAATTTTTTAAAATTACATAATAAAAATAAAGTGCATGGGGAAAATGGAGTTGGGACATAACACAAAAACTTGGTTGATTACACATTTTAAAAATACGTCTGTACCAAACCAAGCATTAGCACAGTTTTATATGTGTTGAATGGTTAAAACATACATAAATATGATAATAAACATGGTACTTCACCTTGAAGGAAAAAAACAGGAAAGATAAAGAACAGAGATTCTCAAACTTTTTAGTCTCAAGACCCTTTTACACTCTTAAAGAATTTTGAAGAATCCCAAAGGGCTTATGCTCATGGTGTTTGTATCTATTGATATTTTCCATACTCAAAATTAAAGCTGAGAAATGTGCAGCAAACAAGAACACAGAGGTGCACAGTCCATCAGGGTGATGACATCATCACACATCACATAGCTTCCAGAAAACCCCACCACACATTCGAGAGAATGAAAGGGGAAAAGGCAAATAAGAGCATAATATTCTCTGATGAGAATAGTTTTGACCTCTTAGGTCTCCTGAAAGGATCCAGAGGATGCTTGAACGTTCCCAGAACATGCTGCTAAGTCACTTCAGTCGTGTCCGACCCTGTGCGACCCCATAGACGGCAGGCCACCAGGCTCCCCTGTCCCTGGGATTCTCCAGACAAGAACACTGGAGTGGGTTGCCATTTCCTTCTCCAATGCATGAAAGTGAAAAGTGCAAGTGAAGTCGCTCAGTTGTGTCTGACCCTCAGCAACCCCATGGACTGCAGCCTACCAGGCTCCTCCATCCATGAGATTTTCCAGGCAAGAGTACTGGTGTGGGGTGCCATTGCCTTCTCCATACTTTCTCTTAAATTTGGTTTTGGCTGCGCTGGGTCTTTGATGTTGTGCTCAAGCTTTCTCGAGTTGCGGCTAATCTTCGTTGTAGGGCACAGGTTTCTTATTGCAATCGCTTCTCTTATTGTGGAGCACAGGCTCTATGGCATGTGGGCATCAACAGTGGCAGCGTGTAGGCTCAGTAATTGCACCTCCTGGACTCTAGAGCACAGGTTCAGTAGTTATGGCACAGGGGCTTATCCCACTGCACGTGGGATCTTCCTGGACCAGGGATCGAACCCCTGTCTCCTGCATTGGCAGGTGGATTCTTTACCACTGAGCCACCAGAGAAGCCCCCCCCAGAACACTCTATCCTAGGACTAAGACAGAGTCTCTAGAGGAGCTGTGGAGAGGATGGGAAAGGGGAGGCGAGAGTATCTGAATGGGAAATCAAGTATAGTTCAGAAAAGCCTCACTATGAGGAACTCCATAAAGGCTGACAGATGCAGAGAAACCAGCAGGGAAAGCCAGCCGTGCCCACCTGACCTGGTACATCAGCCCCTGCAGCTTGGCAAGTGGGCCAAGGCTGCCCACAGTCAACTGCTCCCCAAGAGTGTGCCTTCTGGCCTTTCCGTGGAGCCCCCAGCAGCGATGCTTTCCAGGTTATTCCTGATTTGATGCAGGAAGGTGCTGTTGTTTGCAAGTGGTTTTTCTGCTGGCCAAGCCCTCCCTTTTGATGCTCCTGCAGATCCAGCATGAGTGGCAGACAGTTTAATAAGGCTTATTGAAAAACAAAAACAAATCAGCTTATTCTCAGTGTGAAATGAGTCGTGCGCAGCCTTAATCCCCTGTGGTCACTCTGCACTCTGCAGCTAGCCACCTGTCCTAGTCCCCGCAGACCTCCTCAGAGAAGGTTACGTCCCCTTTCCAATGACGTGGAGCAGAAATCCAGTAATGCATTCAGCACAGTGAAAACTTAATCCCAAATATCATTTTTACTCATCTGAGGAAAGTTAACCTGCTGAAGATTCAATTCAACAAACACTGCCTCCGAATTGAGGTCATCCATTTACTTAATTGTAACACTGCTGCTTCAGACACAAGGTCTGATCAACACCCAGGTCAGGGCTCTCGGATGGATTTTATTCATCACGTTTTCTGCTTCCCTCTGAGCAAGTGAAGCCAGGATGGAGTTGGGATTGGCAGTGTCTTCTTGCTGATGCCAAGCAGAGCTCTCCACACACATGGGCATTTATGGAACAGGAGGGGTCACAGGCCCAGGGGTATCAAATGACATGCCTCTTTGGGAGAACTAGGAGCCTCTTCAGCAGAGGGGCTCCTGGGCCACAGGGGAGAAATGAGGAAGGGCTGTGGAGCCTGGAAGGAAGGTCCCTGTACTACTGAAGTAGGGTGCTGTGGTTGTCAGGGTAATCCAGAAAATAGAACCAATAAGATGTGCATATACATAGAAAGGGGTGTCCCAGGTGGCTCAGTGGTAAGGAATCCACCTGCCAAAGCAGGTCTCTCAGGAGATGTGGGTTCAGTCCCAGGATTGGGAAGATCCTCTGAAGAAGGAAATGGCAACCCACTCTAGTATCCTTACCTGTAACATCCCAAGGACAGAGGAGCCTCACGGGCTACAGTCCAGGGAGTTGCAAAGAGTTGGACATGACCGAGCAACAACACATACAGATACGTAGAAAGATTTATTCTACAAAATTGGCTCACATGGCCTGGAAGCTGACAAGTCCCAGGATCTGCAGGGTGAGTCGGCAAGCTGGAGACCAAGGAGAGCAAATGGTGTAGCTCCAGTCCAAGTCTGAAGGCCTGAGAAGGAGAAGAGCCAATGGCATAAATTCCATCCCAGGAGCTGGCGGGCTCAAGTGCCAGGAAGAACCAGTACTCAGAAGACAGGAAAAAGCCACCATCTCAGTCAGCAAGCAGTCAGACAAGAGGAATTCGGTCTTACTCAGGAGATGGTCTACCTTTTTGTTCTCTTAGGCCTTCAACTGACTGGATGTGGCCCACCCGTACAGGAAGGGCAATCTGCTTTACTTAAGCTACTGATTTACCTGTTAACCTTATCCAGAAACAACCTCACAAAAAAACACATGGAATAATGTATTACTAAATATCTGGGTGCCCTGGGGCCCAGTCAAGTTGACACATAGAATTACTCAACACAGATACCCACAGAAAAAGGGAGACAAATCAAAAGGAAAAGATGGTGCTCACTCAGAAGGAAGGGAGAGCAGAGAAGCTGGCTGCCCGAGGCCCCAGGTCAGTCTGGTAGTTGTGCCAGGGCTGGGGGTTCTCCTTTGTGAGTTCTTCCTAGTCCTGCAGCAGTGGGGAGCATGCCATCGAGGTAGGCTAACTTTGAAAGCCCTGTGGGGCCTGGACCATTAGAAAGCCAGGCCTTTGGACAGTTATCTGGGGCCAAGGAGGACCTGGCCCCTTACATCTTAGACCAGGATGTCTCCCCTCTGATTACATTTCTGCAGATTAAAGTTGAGTCTCCTACAACCAACAATGAAAGAAAAGGGCCTTAAAGGAGAAAAGGAAGGAAATAGAATTCAGAGAACTGGCCCAGGACCCTTGCAATACCTGGCAAGTACATCATCTCATTGAGCAATGAAGAAGGACATGGTGGCCCTCCTATAATTATTCACTGTTCATTATGATGTCATAGTCAACATAACGGAACGCTTATGATAAACGTGACTCTGTGCTTTATGGTCTTGACTCATTCAATCTGTTAATGACATTAACTGGAACAACTCCAAAAGGTGGGAGGAAGAAAGTGAGGCCCATAGGCGTGCACTGACATGGGGTCACACAGCTGCTGAGAGCGGAGACCTGGGACTTGAACCCACATAGTCTTTCCATAATTATCTACTCCACTACCCACCTCCTCACTTGAGTGGATTCTGCCATGTGGGGCCTCCCAGGTTTAGGTTATGACCTGGGCAGTGGAGAAACTGAACTGAGAATCAGCTGGGCACAGGCCCAACAGCACGGCTGAGTGGAGTGAAAAGCAGGCTTGCTGGGGTAAAGGAAGACCAGACCAGCTTCCCACCTGGATCCCTCTGTCTCCTGTCTTTCTCTCATCATGGCCACAGGCAGCTTCTGGAAGAGCATTACCAGAAAATCGGGAAAGAAAGAGACAGCCCCCTGTTAAAGAGAAACCCAAAGGCCCCAGATGACTTCACCTGTACTAAAGCCTCTGCTGACGGGCCTGACAGCTATAGTTTTGCCCTTCCCCAGGAAGGTAATGGTACAAAGCCGGTCTGGAATTTCCTGGTCAGCATCAATGAGATCATCTATCATGGGGCCATCTCCATTTCCCCCACCACGGGATGAAGAGGTAACCTGCATGATAGACCTTCATCCCCTGCCTCTGCCCCCAAGAAGATGACCTGGTCTGAAACAATCCTTTCTTGTCTTTTGCTGAAGAGCTTCCTTGCCTCACCCTCCTCCTGCCTATAAAAACCATCCATTTTATGTAATTCCTCTGAGCATCCTCTACTCACTAGGTGGGATGATGCTGCATTCTTGAATCATTGAATAAAACCAATTAGATCTTCAATTTTACCCATTTGAATATTTTTTTTGAGCACAAACAAGGCTACCCTGGAGGAGGGCATGGCAACCCACTTCAGTTTTCTGGCCTGGAGAATCCCCATGGATAGAGGAGCCTGGTGGGCTACAGTCCATAGGGTCACAAAGAGTCAGACATGACTGAAGCGACTGAGCATGCACACACGCAAAGCAACGCTAAGGGTGGGAGGCAGCTCCAAAGACAGCAGTAGGCGTACCCCACCTACAGGGAGAGCTGACATTCTGGAAGAGGGAGACCAGGAGGCTATTCCTGTCTGAGGGCCCATCAGCCTCCTGTGCCCCCTCCAGGCTCCCCCATTACATCTGTAAACCCCCTGCTGACAGCACCTCTGTCTCCTCTCAACACACAGCGGACAATCCACAATCCCAGCGGGCCCTGGGCTCCAAACAACCATGACAGTGCTTCCCAAGCCAGCCTCAGGCCTCTCCTTATCCCTGAGGAAAACAGCTAAGTCTGCCCTTCAAGTCCAGAACAAGCTCTGAATTTTAATTCTGGATTTAATTTCATGTGGGTTGAGCCAGGAGCCATTCGGAGACGGATTAGCAGCCCTGACACTGAGCCTCTCATCTTTGGGAAAAGCGACATAAATCAACACCCACTAAGCCCAGCCCTGTGGAAGCCTCCCTGTGACCCCCAAGAGTGCTTTTGGGAATGATCCCTCTGAGCCAGTTCACCATCTTTTTAGGATCACTCTGCCCAGCCCAGAGCAGGACTCAGCAACATGACAGGAAGGTGACCAGAGGGGAAGGACGCAGCAGAAATAAGAGGTGTAATGCCAATCCCACAGATTCCTGGGGTGGGAGGATTTCCTCCTCGTAACCCTTGATGGACACCACACACACCAAAACTGGGAGAACAAAAGGGAGCCTGAGGAACTGGGGCTGGTATTAGTGAGAGTCCGCAGAGAAACAGAACTAATTGGCGACATGCACATGTAGTCTAAAGGCCTGCAAATCAAAAGACACGTACGTACACCTGATGGTGAATATTCCAGTCTGAAAGCCAGCAGACTAAAGACCCAGGAAGAGCTGATGCTTCAGTTCCTGTCCAAAAGCAGGGAAAGGCTGATGTCTGCGCTCAACAGTCAGGCAAGGGGAGTTCTCTCTCACTTGCAGAAGAGTCAATCTTTTCATTTTACCCAGGTCTTCGACTATTTAGATGAGGCCTACCCACTGTAGGAGGGTAATCTTCTTTGTAGCCTCTGTGTATTCAGGTATTAATCTCACCCAAAACCACCCTCACAGACACACCTGAAATAATGTTTGACCAAATATGTGGGCAACCTGTGGCCCAGTCAAGTTGACACATGAAATTAACCATCACAGGGCTCAGTGTAGAAAAAGAGAGGATACTTAGCATAAAAACACTTAAGTGCTATGCAAGAGAAATGGCCTTTGACCCAGGAAAGGCCTGATTGTCTTTAAGGTTCCCCCCTCTGAGGCCAGAGCAGGTACAAAGCCAAGTGGGATTGAGCGACTGCGGGACTGAAGAGGGACCCCGAGGAGGATCCCTGGGAGGAGCCCAGAGTAAGGGAATATGCAAAATATGTACCACCTGGTCCTTACGTAAATCCAAAACAGACTCCTACCTGCTGTCTCTAACAAAATTATTTATGCTGTCATTTCATCTTACAAATAAATGTTGTAACACAAATCATTCATGCAATCCCCCTAATAATTACCAGCTCATTTGTGAGTGATGTTTTTTAATTTGTTCTGGCTGCCACTAGCTGGGAGGTCCCTGTCTGAGCCACGATTGACTTAGTGCATGCCTGCGAAGGCTCTGTTGTATCCAACTCTTTTGTGACCCCATGGACTGTAGCCCGCAAGGCTCCTCTGTCCATGGAATTTTCCAGGCAAGTATACTGGAGTGGGTTGCCATTTCCTACTCCAGAGAATCTTCCTGACCCAGGGTTCGAACCTGTGTCTCCTGCATTGGCAGGCAGATTCTTTACCATTGAGCCGCTGGGGAAGTTCCCAATTGACTATCTACACTGCATCAATTTCTTTTTTTGTTTTGTTTTTCAGAGAAAACTTTTATTTAAATACACTGTAAATATAGTGTGAGGTTTCCCTGGTGGCTGCAATACAGGAGACCTGGGTTCGATCCCTGGGTCGGGGAGTTCCTCTGGAGAAGGGAATGGCTATTCAATCCAGGATTCTTGCCTGGAGAATTTCATGGACAGAGGAGCCTGGCGGGCTACAGTCCATGGCGGTCGCAAAGAGCAGGGCACAACTGAGTGACTAACACACACAAGCATAGCCTGAGTAGACGGTATATGAAAGTTGAAAAATCCCCAGTGCTACCCAGACCTTCAGCCTCCACGTGTCCTTCACCTCCCTGACATGGGCTGGGAGGACTGGGCAATGTTCTGGATGCTGCCTCCACCCTGCCCTAGTGGACTTACCAACCTCAGAGCTGCTTAACTTCCCCTGACATATTCTTAGCTATGCATTCACCTCCTGATGTTTCTGAAATCTGTAGCTTATACATCCCTCATGTTTCAAAGCCTTGAGTATAAAGTACATACGAGAGAAGGAAAGACTGCATCAAATTCTTCCAAGGATGTCGCCATCAGGGTGACGGTCACTAGGTCCCTGGCACCTGGTTGGTGTCCTCTTACAGCCAGTGAAGCGTGGCCTTGTGCCCACACGTCATGGCTAGGAACACACACACCTACCCCGTCATCTGGAGGGAGAGAGCCTCTGCCACTGTGGCTGTCTGCCTTGCCACCTGCCCACCAATGCTGGCTGGCTGCTCTGGGGCAGTGGGCTGGCATGGCACTTATCCTCACTGCCCCCATCCACTTGGTGCCATCAAGGGCTGCCAGCCTACTCTCCAGCGTCTGGCCACCTGGTAACCTCTAGGCTGCCAAGGCCAATGTCTGCCAGGGACTACAATGACGCTTCGTAGTCTCGTGAACTAGCACTTTTTACCATCTGGTATGAGAGGATTTCAGTATTTTAATCACCACGAGGAATTACCAGTGTGTCCTTAGCAAATCACAATCCTGAGTCAGAAGGACCTAGGGGCCATGAGGAAGGGGGTTGGGGATGGAGGGGCAACCAATAAGGAGGGGTTTCTCAATAGGCTAGACAGGAGCAGCTGAGGGAGGCAGCCCAGGAATCCAGCGTTAAGGCCCCCAGTGTCCCTGAGGGGATGGGGAATGAGCTGGAAAGAGAAGCTAGAAGTATGGGTCTGCTTTGAACATCTGAACTCTGCGCCCTTAACCACTCAATGGTAAAAACTAAGGGTAGAGTGCTGGGCAGATGTACCATGGACCGTGTACCCACACCATGGCAGGCTCCATGGATGGCATGCCCCTAATAGTTTTCTTTACATTTCTCAAAGAAACTATCTTTTTAAAGAGCATATTGTCTCACATTTTACATGAGGATAGTGAAGCTCGGAGAGTTGCGATTTATCTATTCATTCACCCTACAAATGAACATACCAAGTACTGTGCCTCATACTAGGTAAGGACTAATCCAAACAGACATGGGCCCTGGCTTCACGGAGCTTACAGTCTGGCGAGGAAAACCCACATTAAAGAAGTGAAGTGAAAGTCGCTCAGTCGTGTCCGACTCTTTGCAACCCCATGGACTATACAGTGCATGGAATTCTCCAGGCCAGAATCCTGGAGTGGGTAGCCTTTACCTTCTCCAGGAGATCTTTCCAACCCAGAAATTGAACTCAGGCCTCCCGCATTGCAGGCAGATTCTTTACCAGCTGAGCCACAAGGGAAGCCCACATTAAAGAAATGAGCCCACAAATAAATATATGATTATATGTCACTGTAAAGTATAGTTAGAAAAAGGCCGAAGGTACCGTGAGAGTGAATGATGTGGGGACCTAATGCAAACAGACCTCTCAAAGAGAACTTCCATCTGCAGGAGCCCTCCATGACCCAGCCAGGGAGCTGCAGAACCAGGATTCTAATGCACGGCCTTGTCCTTCCCAGTGGTTCCCCATCACTAAGCAAATGGGAACAGAGGGGCTGATCAATCTCCCCTTTGATATCTACAAGTCTTGGACATATCGTTGGCTGCTGGGGCCTAAGTTTCTCACTTCTACTTTCCCATCATCTATCCTACCTATCTCTCTTGGTGTATGAGGTTGGGGTAAGTCAGACATGGGAAACTAGTGATGGGACCACTTAAAAAAATGTTGATCAGTAGCAAGAAGCTTGGAGGCCCATTCCTGACTTTGCTGCTTACCAAGGATGAGACTAAAACACTTTGCTTTGCCCAGACTCTAAGGGGTCATGCTGTGATCATGGTTACCTTTCAGTAAGCACCTACCACATGTCAGAAGCTGAATAGCTGCTTTCGGTGACCACTGTCCTCTGAGGTTGCCTGAATGATCAACCCTGATTCTTCATTCCTCCCTGCACTCATGCTCTTGCCTTGGGGCAATTGTAGGCAGACTGTGCTTCCTGATCCCTGTCACCAAGCTCAGCCACGTGACTTACTTTAGACAATGGGATTTTAGTAGAAAAGATGCAAGCAAGGACTTGAAATGCACTCGAGCAGTCTTTTTCTTGTGTCTTTGCTCTGGCTATGAGAAGAGATTCCCCTAGACAGATGTTGCCACCTCAGCCTGGGCCCACAGTAAGATTCATGGAGCAGACTGGAGTTATCCAGACACACAGCTTGAACCAGAGCTGCCCAGCCTAGCCCAGCTACAGCAGCTGGTCCCAGCCAACCCTTGGAAACATTAGAAATAAATATTTTGTTGTTGGATGTCACTGAGATGCACTGGTTGACTGTTACACAGCACTAGCTAGCTGACACAGTATTTAAACCTCACAACAACTCTATGAAGTTTTGTTTGCTATCATTTTCTAGATGGATAAACTAGAACTGAGGTTTATTCTTTGGCCTAGGTCATAAAATTAGCGTGTGGCAGAGTTGGAACTTAAAGCTAGGACTTTCTGGGGCTACAGTCCTCCAAAAGTTTGGTATTGGTGCTGCTTCAATAAAAGCTTTGCATTGATACTGATTCTGTGATGATGTAAATTTGGATGTGATGTACTGGACAACTGGCCCCTCGACCCGGGAGCTGCCCAGTTACACAAGTTTATCCTACTTGTTTTATAGACTTATCAGTGATGCCATCCTAATTCATTTGTATAAAAATTTAAGTGCCTATTGAATAGCACGTTTTGCGGTCCTGGGCTGTCCCTGGTATGCAGGAGACGCGGTTCAATTCCTGGGTTGGGAAGATCCACTGGAGACGGGATAGTCTACCCACTCCAGTATTTTGGGGCTTCCTTGGTGGCTCAGCTGGTAAAGAATCCACCCACAATGTGGGAGACTTGGGTTCGATCCCTGGGTTAGGAAGATAACCTGGAGAAGGGAACAGCTACCCACTCCAGTATTCTAGCCTGGAGAATTCCATGGACTGTATAGTCCATGGGGTCGCAAAGAGTCACGACTGAGCAACTTTCACTTCACTTTGTGGTATTACAGCAGGTTTTGTGGTATTAAAATTCACTAGAAAGCAGGAGCAATTTTTAGAATAAAACTTAAGTGTCTTGGAAAGGGAGAAAGAAAAATGAAGGAGATGGCTTGTATTTAAGAAGATAAAAATCCCAGTGAGGGAAAGAAGGAAAAAGAGATGATGACTATTATTCATTTCAAGAGGCTGGAGTGGAGCTAACACTCTAACCAGAAGATCCGTGAGAAGACTCTTGTGGTTATCACCAGGCAAGTAACAGTGGTAACTTGAGTGAGGGTGAAAGGGTTAAGTGAGCTCCTGAAGAATGAAAACATATGATGTAGCAAGTGTCCTAAAGCCACGCTGTGAGGGAACTGGGCAAGTCAACCAACCTAAGATCAATGGCATCCTCCAAGTTCCTCCTCCCCATCCAAACTTAAGAGCTATGGAGCCCAACTCCAGGTCAGGGCCGGTTTCCAGTTAACTGGGCACCTCATCTCTTCTTCAGCCTGGGTCAGGGTCCCCAGTTAGCTGGAGTCTCCATCAGGATCCCACATCCTCATAGCAGGAGGGCAGCTGTGTGACCTGGACCGAGGTGTGTCCCCACTCCCCACTCCGCCTGGGCCTGTTCCAGTCTCATGGGGAGGGTAGATTGCAGACCTGGGTCAAGGCTGAAGAGATGCTGGAGAAGCTTCCAGTTTTCATAGAGGCCAAGGTGGAGGTGGGGAACAACGTGGAGGAATCCAGGCTTGAACTGCTTTGGATCAGAGACTGATCTTCTGTTTGCAGGGCATGAAGTGAAAGCCAGGAGGGGGGTTGATTTATCTACCACAGGATAAACCAGACCTCTGCTCTTCACCCCATCAGATGCAACTCACAAGGAAGGCCTGCGGACAGGGATCAGAAGCCCTTGGCCCTTGTCAGGCTGTCTCTGGTGGTAGCAGACATCTGCTTCTTGCTCCCTTAAAACTCAGCAGTGGAAACTTGGGCAAATAAAGGACAACCATGTGGGTCACCGAAAGATACCAGGACCCCAGCCTCGCTGCCTCCTGTATCCCCGGACTTGGTTCCAGAGGCCAGTTCTGCCAAGGGTGGAGAAGCCTTTCCCTGCTTAAGCATCTGGGTCATGGCTTTGCTAAATGTGTGTTTCTGAGCAGGCTGACTTCCTTAGGCAGTGACTAAGCTTCGAAGTTATAAAACCCAGTACTAAACCTGTCAGTGAGGCTGTCAACCAGGCCAGGATGCAGACCGTAGGTGTCGTTTTGCAGCCAGGCAAGGCCCCATACTTCCCGTTTCTCCAAGTGCCTCAGGCAGTCCTTGTCTGACCTGCTCTGAAATCCACAGGCTCGCCAGGTCCTTTGTGATGGGCCAGGAGGTCCAGCTGGCATCTACCTCGGATGCAGAGCAGGACTGTGCCTGGGTAGAAAGATGGGCCAAGATCAGTGTGACTTAGATGACCTACATTGAGTCATTCTCTGAAACCCTTTCTGAATCTGTGAGCGGAGAACCCTGGGATGTGACGGAGGGGGCTATCTCCCAAGGGGTTTCCAACTCAGCTCATTGCAACACCATGCGCTTTCTGTGGATGGTTTTCACACACAGTGGTCGTGAAACCCACAGTCTGAAGAGACTGACCTCAGCTCAGCTCAGCCACATGACTTGGGCAGGAGGCATCTTTGCTCTAAGCCTCAGTGGTTTTCAGCCGTAAAGTGGGAACCTGTCCTGCCTGCTCCATAGGCATTTGGAAAAGCTCAAAAGGAATAATATACTCAGAGGATTTGAATAAAGGCAGAGTACCCCATAACAATGAAGAATAACAAGTCTTGAGTTCAACCCAGCAGACCTTTACCAAGTGCCTCCTCTGTGCCAGACGATATCTGGGCACCAGAGATCAGAGACGAGGGAGGAGGATACAATTCCTGCCCCCATGGGCTCAGCACTCTGCTGTATGCTTGAGGGAGACAAATATGTCTCCTAATGGTAGCTTCCCAGGTGGTGCTAGTGGTAAAGAACCCTCCTGCCAACGCAGGAGACTTAAGAGATGCAGGCTCAATCCCTGGCTCAGAAAGATTCCCTGGAGAAGGAAATGGCAACCCACTCCAGTATTCTTGCCTGGAGAAATCCATGGACAGAGGACCCTGGCGGGCTACAGTCCACGGGGTCACAGAGTCGGACATGACTGAGCACACACACACACAATTCGTTTTAATAATAACAGCTCATTCACTGAGCACTTGCTATGGCCCAGGCTTGAGTTAAATACCTCAAGTACATGTAATCCTTGGACAACTGGGCAAGGAAAGCATGGCTATTTTCATTTTACAGATGAGGAAACTGAAGTTCAGTGGAGCGCAATCATTGCCCAAGATCACTCAGCTAAGCAGCGATTTCAAAATCTCTCTTTCCAAATGTGCATTCTTCTCTCCTGGACTCAGCCACCATGCACTTGTTTTAAGTAGCTTTCTTTTGCAAACTTTAGCAACAGGACTAAAGAGCTTTGTATTGTGTCCGTGTACACAGGGATGTGGGTATAGAGTCTATATATCAATAGAGCACCAGTGTGGAATGGATGCTTTTGAACTGTAGTGTTGGAGAAGACTCTTTAGAGTCCCTTGGGCTGCAAGAGATCAAACCAGTCCATCCTAAAGGAAATCAGTGCTGAATATTCATTGGAAGGACTGATGCTGAAGCTGAAACTCCAATACTTTGGCCACCTGATGTGAAGAACTGACTCCTTAGAAAAGACCCTGATGCTGGGAAAGATTGAAGGCAGGAGGAGAAGGGGATGACAGAGGATGAGATGGTTGGAAGGCATCACCGACTTGATGGACATGAGTTTCAGCAAGCTCTGGGAGTTGGTGATGGACAGGAAAACCTGGCGTGCTGCAATCCAAATATTAATCACAAAGAGTCAGACACAACTGAGTGACTGAACTGACCTCAACTGGAAGCATCTTGTCTGTCTTCCTATTTAGACTGGACCCATTTCCCAGCAAGTGACCAGCTTCTCTGTGCAGTGGGCCCACAAGTAGCAGTCGCAGCATACCCTGGCCCAAAATTCCGCTTATTTAGAAGCAAGCAGACTGTCCCAAGCCAGGCCTCCTTTTCCTACAGCAGAACCTTGGGCGAGCTCTCTCACTGACCTAGTGTTCTCTGTGACATGAGAGGAGAGTGACACCCACTTTGAAGTGCTTTCATGGAGGTGACAGAGAAGATGCCGCTAGAAAGCGCGTGGATCCTGAAGAGCCTTCACCGCCAGCTTCTCCCCGACTCTGTCCTGCCCCGCCCCTCCATTTCCGGTCCCAGGCCCTCAAGGTAGATGTAGCCCTCAGTCTTCCAGGCACGCTGGGCTTCCTCTCTGAAATCTTCTCCCACTTCTCAGAGGGCTCAGCCCAGCAGAGGTTGGCGAGTTTTTTCTTCTCATGATGAGAGGATTGTGGTGACTGGCTCGGGCACCCGGGAAGGTGGGGAGCCTCTCCCACAATACAGGCTGTCTTAGATGTGGCTCCAAACAGACATCTGGGCCAAACACCCATTTTCAATCAGCTAGCGTGGGGTGGGCTCCAGCTGGTCTGAAGGCTCAGAGAACAGACAAACCTTCTCCCAGGGGTTCCCCAAGGCCAGACGAGACACAGGCTCACATCCATGCTATAAAGGTCTGCAAGTGTTTCCATGATGTCTTCATGAGCTCTGGGGGCCCAAAGGTGAGGCTGGGGATTCCTGTAGGGAGAAGAGAGATCAGGGCTGGCTTCCGGGATGGGCGCCCCCATCGTGAGAACTGAAGATGCATTCGGGGGAGGCAGGTGGAAGGAGAAATGAAAGCAGTGGTGTGGAGTTTACAGGTTCAAGGAGCTCCCAGGCCTACCCTTCCGTAGTAGCAGCCCTTCCCTACCATGGCAGCCTACTGTATCCATGGGCAGTACCTAGGCAGAGGACTGTGTGCAGTCTCTCAGTCCTGGCCGACTCTGGGACTCCATGAACTGTAGCCCACCAGGCTCCTCTGTCCATGGGACTCTCCAGGCAAGAATACTAGAGTGAGTTACCAGTTCCTTCTCCGGGGGATCTTCCCAACCCAGGAATGGAACCCAAGTCTCCTAGGTCTCCCACCCTAGCAAGCGGATTCTTTACCCCTGTACCACCAAGACATCTGCCTGGTCTCCCTGGGGCTCCAGCCTTTAAACTTGCCTTTGCCAGCAGGCACAGGCTCACTCTGCTATTCAGCATGACTAGCTCCGAAGGGTAGAATTAGACCAGAGGAGGAAGCTTTGTGGATATTTCACTTTAACTACATCTAGTTGAATTTGTTGTCATACAAATATAGGATTTTAAATACATTTATTTTTATTCTTTTAAAATAAAAGTGGGGTTTGGTGGAGAGCAGAGGGATGAGGTAGGTGGATGGGAAAAAGAGACCTTTCCATGGCTTGTTTGCAGTAAGAGATTCTGGTTGACCCATCCCAGACCAGGCCTGGGCAGAGTGGGGGAGACAATGGTGCCAAGCTCTTGCCTTCTTCTTCTTCCCTTCCTGCTCCCAAACACTGGGTTTGGTATCCAGAGGCTGAACAAACCCGTGCCCCTTCAAATCTTGCTCACTCTGTCCATTACGCTTATTCAGAGACGGCACTTAGAGTCTGACACCAAAGCTGATCTGAACCCATAGCTGGGGTGAAGTCCCAAATGGCCACCATTTGATTATTTCTCCATGTAGCTCATGGTCTTGCTTTGACACTATTTTTACCAATACATATAAAGAGATTTAATGTGTGATACTTAGATATACCCCCAAAAGTTTAAAATTTAACCTAAGTACCACCTGTATGCTCACCACCCAGGTTAAGAAACAAACTTTTTACCAATAGAATTGAAACTGATCACACTCTCTCCTCCCTCTCCTCAAAAGAATCTGAATTTGGGGTCCATCCTATATATCTATTGGGATTACATTTGGCTACAAATCAGAGAAACCCCAAAACAGCTGCTTAAGCAGGATAGCAGTTTATTCACTTTTATAAAAAGAGAACTGGAGAAAAACAGTTCAGGGCTGCTGTGGGAGCTACATGATCAAGGACCAGCTGTGTTGTGTGCCAACAACCACAGCACAGTTTCCACCTCCTGGACTATGATAGCTGCAAAGATCCAGCCATTTCATCTGTTTTTAAGCCAACAAGAAGGAGAAGGGAAGGAAAGAAGGTGACTTCTTAAAACTGCCTTCTATGATTATCACATATCCCATTGCCCCGAACTTGGTCACAAGGCAACACTCAGTTGCAAGAGAAGGTGAAAAATGTACAGTAGTTTCATTCCAGCTAGCCCTGTGCCCAGTTAAAGATCAGGAGTCTCCTTCTAAGGAGGAAGCAAAGAGTGAGATTGTGAGACACTCAGTGGTCCCTGCCACATCACAGTCTTAACCAGAATGCCATTTTAGCACCTTGAAATGTTGAAGATGCCTGTTTTTGGTTTTTTGGGTTTTGTTTTTTTTTTTTTTGGTAAAGAAAATGCAAATATGAATAATAAAGCACAATGAATTTTCACAAATGGGTCAAGATATAAAATGTTACCAAAAGCTCAGAAAGCCTCTGTTAAAAAAGAACTCAATTAGAAAATAAAATGCCAGGATAGGAGCTAGCTCTTCCTGTGTTGGCTCACGAGATTTTCACTTGCATTACTCCTTGGTCTTACAGTGGAGTATTCCTTCTTTCCCTTCTGGAAGTCTGCCTCCTGATGAACAAGCTGAAGTTGCAGTTCCCTTAAGAGAAATCCTGACCCACAAGGGCTATGTCCATGGATTTGGTTCTAAGCTATATTAGCTACAGAGAACTTTTGTGCAACTATGCAACTATGACGTGTCAGTGGATGTACTGAATGAAGACGCCACTTTTTAATTTATTTATTTATGTTTGGCTGCTCTGGGTCTTAATGTTGCACATGGGTTTTCTCTAGTTCTAGTAAGCGGGTGTTACTTTCTAGTTGTGGTGCGTGGGCTTCTCATTGAGCTGGCTTCTCTTTTGTGGGGCATGGGCCCCAGGATATGCAGGCAACTTTAGTAGTTGTGGCATGTGAGCTAGTTTTTGGCACATGGGCTTAGTTGCTCTGAAGCATGTGGGATCTTCCTGGACTGGGGATCAAACCCTTGTCCTCTGTACTGGCAGGCAGATTCTTAACCACTGGACCACCAAGGAAGCCCAAGATGCTGTTTTTGATGCTGTCCACACTCCTGGATCTCCCACTGCCCGGGGTATATGATGTCACCTGGGATGAAATTGTGATGATTAAAAGAGGAAAAAAGTGGCCCAAGTGCTCTGTAAATATGAAACAACTTAAAGACTTTGCCACGGGCTTGCTGTTGGTCCTTTTCCAATGGGATCTGAGTTGTGAGCCCTCTGCCTCGTGGACCGCAGCCTTCCCCTAGGTTTCTGGAACTCCCAGGCTGCCTACGTGCTCAACTTCCATGAGTCTTCTTCCCTCCCTCCCTTTCATACTGTGCCAGCCCATATAGACTTAGCTCTTTTAATCTTGCTTCATCAATCATTTCTGTAAGTCAAGTCCCTGAAAATGTTTCCCTTGAACTCCCTCCAAACTGTATCTAAACACTTACCTTCTGGTAAATGCATCATAGCCAATTCAGCCTGCCACCGCAGTTGTCCTTACAGAGAAAGAGGACGTGGCAACTGCAGAGGAGGAGAAAAGGCAGGCACTGGCTCTCTTTGGACTGCTGTGTCTCTCTTTTGTAAAGATGCTGAAACAGCATTAAAAAGCCCTGCATGTAATCTACATTTTGGTCTTTACCATAGCAGTATAATCTGGTGGTTAAGGGTTTGGACTCTAGCTTGAGTGCCTGGGTTAATATCCTGGCTTCAACACTTGTTTGCTGTGGCCAAGTCACTTAACTTCTTGGAGCTCTGACTTCCTCAGCTATAAAATGGGAATGATGAGTGTTTACCTCACTAGGCAGTTATGAGAATTAAATGAGATAATGCATGCATGGTATTTAATAAGTGCTCCGGAGCTGTTAGCTATTGATTTATCCTGTGGCCCACCCAATATCCAGTCTCTCCTTGTCATTATTACCAGAACACCAATTTTATGCTGGGTGCCAATACACCTTGGTTTAAAAAAAATGATGATACTAATGTTTACTGGCTTCCTTTGCACCCAGTAGTCATGTGACACTGTTCTTGCCAAGGTGACATCAGCTGGAATCTCCAGTAATGCACCCAGGGAAACTTTTTAAAAGGAGCAGACTGAATTGGCAAGTGCTTGTCTGTCCTTCTTCCCTTTCACCTTTTTCTTGTTTAGAATGTGAGTGTGATGTCTGGAGCTTCAGCAGCCATTTTCTAACCGTGAGCCAACTTTGAGGATGGGAGCCATATGCTCAAAATAAAGGAATAGAAAAATAAAAAGAGTCTGGAACTCTTTTCCCAGATGATGCTGTGGAGCTACCATACTAGTCATGGAGTGCCTGCCTTCAGACTTCTCATTACTGAATGAATGAACAACCCCCTCAATCTGCTTAAACTTTTATTTATCAGGTTCCTACTGATCTGAGCTGATCTGATCTGATCTGATGGTGGCTCAGAAGGTAAAGAATCTGCCTGCAATGCAAGAGACCTGGGTTCTATCCCTGGGTTGGGAAGATGCCCTGGAGAAGGGAGTGTCTACCCACCCCAGTATTCTTGTCTGGAGAAATTCACGGACAGAGGAACCTGGCAGATGACAGTCCATGAGGTCACAAAGTGTCAGACATGACTAACACTTTATTACTAGCAACCATGCACAACTCCTAGATACTACAAGCATTAGGCTTCTTCTGATGAGGAACAACTCCAATTAGAGCTGGGCAGGAGAGCATGAAGTGGTTTTCACATTGCATGCCCCAGAAGCTGGGCAGTTCCATGGATCCCACTTCTCAGACTGGAGATTGGAAGTGGGGGCATAGGGGACCCCATTGCCTCTTCCTACCCCATCTTTTTTCCAACTTTCATTTCAATGTGCTGGAGGGGAAGAGGAGACCCACTTAGCTTTCATTTATAGAACAGATTTCAGGGGAAAAAAAGTAAAAGGTTTAGAAACCAATGTACTTTTCCAACCCCCTCATTTTACACATAAGTGATCTGAGGCCCCAAAAGGGAGTTCACTTGCCCAATCGAGCTCAGCCAGGCAGAGCCAAGAGGAGAACCCAGGTTTTCTGCTCTTTCCGGGTGCCCTGCCAAGTGCTGGAGCTGCCACAAAAAAAAAAAAAGCAGATCCAAAGAGTTTACAATCTCTGACAAAGCCCCAACCCTCTGAGCCCTGATCAGCTGCCGGCTTGGGAGAATGGACAGACCTCTCCAGTTAGAACTAATGAGGGCTGGGAATGCCCTTTCAAGGATTTTAGGCAGCCAGTGTGCCCTCCTGCTGAGAAAAATTTGGACCTGTTTCCTCTTCTAAGTAATTCATTAATTGTTTGTTTATTTTTTTTTTTTTAAACACACACACTGGATGCAAAGAAGGTAAATGGATGGTGTGAAATCCTCAGTACATGGGGTTCTTTGTCCCTGTTCCTGTAGTTCTCCTTTTCAAAATGCTGGCTTAATCAATTCAAGATCAATGGCTGCTAAGTTGCAGCTGTAAACAGCGCCTCTTTCAAGGTCAATTAGAGAGCAGCCCAGTGTTCTACAGCAGGAGGTTGACTGCGGGAGGAGCAGCCTGGAGGGCCTGGGAGCACGAAGACTGCTATACCTGGCTGGAGGCCCTGTCCTTGCAGGGTTTCCTATTCAGGCACACTTGATCTACTCAGTAGAAAATAAATGACCACTTCAGTGGAACTGGTGGCTCAGTGGTCAAGAATCCACCTGCCAAGCAGGAGACACGGTTTCGATTCCTGAGTTGGGAAGATCCCCTGGAGAAGGAAATGGCAACCTACTCCAGTACTCTTGCCTGGGAAATTCCATGGACGGAGGAGCCTGGTGGGCTACAGTCCATGCGGTCACAACAGAGTCAGATACCACTTAGCAACTGAATGACAACGCTGGGTGGTATAGTAACAATTCAGAATATCTCATTCTAGGACTTTAACTAGAAACTCTTTTCCTTCTCCCTCCAGGCCATCCAACCATCCATCTACCTAGCCAGTAAGTATCAGGCACCTACTCATGGTCTAGCACTGATCCTGAAGAAGACAGGCAAGGTCCTCATTTGCAGCTTATTTGGGGGGCTAGGGGGAGAGACTGAAAACCAGCACGTTAACAAGCAAACAAACAGCAGAGCCTGTGGAAGCCGCCCAGAGGAGGCCACAGGGTGCCTCCTCCAGGGCAGCCACGACAATGCAGTTCTCCCCCTCTCCCCCAGAACCTGCAGTTCAAGCAACCCAAGTTTGATCCCTGGGTCAGGAAGGTCCTCTGGAGAAGGGAATGACAACCCACTCTAGCATTCCTGCCTGGAGAATCCTATGGACAGAGGAGCTGAGCAGGCTACAGTCCATGAGGTCACAAGAGTCGAACATAACTTAGCGAATAAACCACCATAGATCAGATCAGATCAGATCAGTCGCTCAGTCGTGTCCGACTCTTTGCCACCCCATGAACTGTAGCACGCCAGGCCTCCCTGTCCATCACCAGCTCCCGGAGGTCACTCAGACTCACATCCATCGAGTCAGTGATGCCATCCAGCCATCTCATCCTCTGTCGTCTCCTTCTCCTCCTGCCCCCAATCCCTCCCAGCATCAGAGTCTTCTCCAATGAGTTAACTCTTCGCATGAGGTGGCCAAAATACTGGAGTTTCAGCTTTAGCATCGTTCCTTCCAAAGAAATCCCAGGGCTGATCTCCTTCAGAATGGACTGGTCGGATCTCCTTGCAGTCCAAGGGACTCTCAAGAGTCTTCTCCAACACCACAGTTCAAAAGCATCAATTCTTCGGTGCTCAGCCTTCTTCACAGTCCAGCTCTCACATCCATACATGACCACAGGAAAGACCATAGCCTTGACTAGGCGAACCTTTGTTGGTAAAGTAATGTCTCTGCTTTTGAATATGCTATCTAGGTTGGTCATAACTTTCCTTCCAAGGAGTAAGCATCTTTTAATTTCATGGCTGCAGTCACCATCTGCAGTGATTTTGGAGCCCAGAAAAATAAAGTCTGATACTGTTTCCACTGTTTCCCCATCTATTTCCCATGAAGTGATGGGACCAGATGCCATGATCTTCGTTTTCTGAATGTTGAGCTTTAAGCCCACTTTTTCACTTTCCACTTTCACTTTCATCAAGTGGCTTTTGAGTTCCTCTTCACTTTCTGCCATAAGGGTGGTGTCATCTGCATATCTGAGGTTATTGATATTTCTCCCAGCAATCTTGATTCCAACTTGTGTTTCTTCCAGTCCAGCATTTCTCATGATGTATTCTGCATATAAGTTAAATAAACATGGTGACAATATACAGCCTTGACGTACTCCTTTTCCCATTTGGAACCAGTCTATTGTTCCATGACCAGTTCTAACTGTTGCTTCCTTACCTGCATACAGATTTCTCAAGAGGCAGATCAGGTGGTCTGGTATTCCCATCTCTTTCAGAATTTTCCACAGTTTATTGTGATCCACACAGTCAAAGGCTTTGGCATAGTCAATAAAGCAGAAATAGATGTTTTTCTGGAACTCTCTTGCTTTTTCCATGATCCAGCAGATGTTGACAATTTGATCTCTGCTTCCTCTGCCTTTTCTAAAACCAGCTTGAACATCAGGAAGTTCACAGTTCACATATTGCTGAAGCCTGGCTTGGAGAATTTTGAGCATTACTTTACTAGCATGTGAGATGAGTGCAATTGTGCAGTAGTTTGAGTATTCTTTGGCATTGCCTTTCTTTGGGATTGGGATGAAAACTGACCTTTTCCAATCTTGTGGCCACTGCTGAGTTTTCCAAATTTGCTGGCATATTGAGTGTAGCACTTTCACAGCATCATCTTTTAGGATTTGGAATAGCTCCACTGGAATTCCATCACCTCCACTAGCTTTGTTTGTAGTGATGCTTTCTAAGGCCCACTTGACTTCACATTCCAGGATGTCTGGCTCTAGGTCAGTGATCACACCATCATGATTATCTGGGTCGTGAAGATCTTTCTTGTACAGTTTTTCTGTGTATTCTTGCCACCTCTTAATATCTTCTGCTTCTGTTAGGTCCATACCATTTCTGTCCTTTATCGAGCCCATCTTTGCATGAAATATTCCTTTGGTATCTCTGATTTTCTTGAAGAGATCCCTAGTCTTTCCCATTCTGTTGTTTTCCTCTATTTTTTTGCATTGATCGCTGAAGAAGGCTTTCTTATCTCTTCTTGCTATTCTTTGGAACTCTGCATTCAGATGTTTATATCTTTCCTTTTCTCCTTTGCTTTTTGCTTCTCTTCTTTTCACAGCTATTTGTAAGGCCTCCCCAGACAGCCATTTTGCTTTTTTGCATTTCTTTTCCATGGGGCTGGTCTTGATGCCTGTCTCCTGTACAATGTCACAAACCTCATTCCATAGTTCATCAGGCACTCTATCTATCAGATCTAGGCCCTTAAATCTATTTCTCACTTCCACTGTATAATCATAAGGGATTTGATTTAGGTCATACCTGAATGGTCTAGTGGTTTTCCCTACTTTCTTCAATTTCAGTCTGAACTTGGCAATAAGGAGTTCATGGTCTGAGCCACAGTCAGCTCCTGGTCTTGTTTTTGCTGATTGTATAGAGCTTCTCCATCTTTGGCTGCAAAGAATATAATCGATCTGATTTCGGTGTTGACCATCTGGTGATGTCTATGTGTAGAGTCTTCTCTTGTGTTGTTGGAAGAGGGTATTTGCTATGACCAGTGCATTTTCTTGGCAAAACTCTGTTAGTCTTTGCCCTGCTTCATTCCATATACCAAGGCCAAATTTGCCTGTTGCTCCAGGTGTTTCTTCACTTCTTACTTTTGCATTCCAGTCCCCTATAATGAAAAGGACATCTTTTTTTGGGTGTTAGTTCTAAAAGGTCTTGTAGGTCTTCATAGAACCGTTCAACTTCAGCTTCTTCAGCGTTACTGGTTGGGGCATAGACTTGGATTACTGTGACATTGAATGATTTGCCTTGGAAACGAACAGAGATCATTCTGTCGTTTTTGAGATTGCATCCAAGTACTGCATTTCGGACTCTTTTGTTGACCATGATGGCCACTCCATTTCTTCTGAGGGATTCTTGCCCGCAGTAGTAGATATAATGGTCCTCTGAGTTAAATTCACCCATTCCAGTCCATTTTAGTTCGCTAATTCCTAGAATGTTGACATTCACTCTTGCCATCTCTTGTTTGATCATATCATGCAGTCTTATCTGATAAGTAATCGTATCAGATGCTTACTTATTATCAAACGCTCAGTGTTAAGTGCTTAACTCTGGATTCTCCCGCTTAATGATTTTTGGAAACAGGCTGTCTTCCCTCCTGGTGACCCCAGACACCCAGCAGGAGAGAGGGACCCCCCAGCTTGCAGAGAGGACTGGATATCAGGGTGACTTCTGCAGCACTTCCCTTTGTGAGCAATGAGCAAGGCCCCAGGGCTGCTTAAGGAAATTTTTTAATAAACTACAGTTTTCAGAACAGCTGTGTGAGCCAAAATCAACATATTATAATCTTTCATAATTAGAAAAAATAAAATAACAGTATAAAAATAAATAAAATAAACTCATTAGGCAACTATTTGAAAAGGCCGTGGAAGGGAACCAGAATATAGACACTACAGTCATAATGAGAGTTCAGTTCAGTTCAGTCGCTCGGTAGTGTCTGACTCTTTGCGACCCCATGAATTGCATCACGTCAGGCCTCCCTGTCCATCACCAACTCCCAGAGTTCACTCAAACTCATGTCCATCGAGTCGGTGATGCCATCCAGCCATCTCATCCTCTGTTGTCCCCTTCTCCTCCTGCCCCCAATCCCTCCCAGCATCAGGGTCTTTCCAAATGAGTCAGCTCTTCGCATCAGGTGGCCAAAGTATTGGAGTTTCAGGTTCAACATTAGTCCTTTCAATGAACACCCAGGACTGATCTCCTTTAGGATGGACTGGTTGGATCTCCTTGCAGTCCAAAGGACTCTCAAGAGCCTTCTCCAATACCATAGTTCAAAAGCATCGATTCTTTGGTACTCAGCTTTCTTTATAGTGCAACTCTCACATCCATACATGACCACTGGAAAAACCTTGACTAGAAAAAAAGTTTCTAGTCAAGGTTTTCTAGTCAAAAAACCTTGACTTTTCTCAAATAGAAAAGCCTTGACTAGACGGACCCTTGTTGGCAAAGTAATGTCTCTGCTTTTTAATATGCTATCTAGGTTGGTCATAACTTTCCTTCCAAGGAGTAAGCGTCTTTTAATTTCATTGCTGCAATCACCATCTGCAGGGATTTTGGAGCCCAGAAAAATAAAGTCAGCCACTGTTTCCACTGTTTCCCCGTCTATCTGGCATGAAGTGATGGGACCGGATGCCATGATCTTAGTTTTCTGAATGTTGAGCTTTAAGCTAACTTTTTTACTCTCCTCTTTCACTTTCATCAAGAGGCTCTTTAGTTCTTCTTCACTTTGCGCCATAAGGATGGTGTCATCTGCATATCTGAGGTTATTGATATTTCTCCTGTTAATCTTGATTCTAGCTTGTGCTTCCTCCAGCCCACCGTTTCTCATGATGTACTCTGCATATAAGTTAAATAAGCAGGGTGACAATATACAGCCTTGACGTACTCCTTTTCCCATTTGGAACCAGTCTGTTGTTCCATGTCCAGTTCTAACTGTTGCTTCCTGACCTGCATACAGACTTCTCAAGAGGCAGGTCAGGTGATCTGGTATTCCCATCTCTTTCAGAATTTTCCACAGTTTATTGTGATCCACACAGTCAAAGGCTTTGGCATAGTCAATAAAGCAGAAATAGATGTTTTTCTGGAACTCTCTTGCTTTTTCCATGATCCAGCAGATGCTGACAATTTGATCTCTGGTTCCTCTGCCTTTTCTAAAACCAACTTGAACATCAGGAAGTTCACAGTTCACATATTGCTGAAACCTGGCTTGGAGAATTTTAAGCATTAGTTTACTAGCATGTGAGATGAGTGCAATTCTGTGGTAGTTTGAGCATTCTTTGGCATTGCCTTTCTTTGGGATTGGAATGAAAACTGACCTTTTCCAGTCCTGTGGCCACTGCTGAGTTTTCCAAATTTGCTGACATATTGAGGGCAGCACTTTCACAGCGTCATCTTTCAGGATTTGAAATAGCTCAGCTGGAATTGCATCACCTCTGCTAGCTTTGTTCATAGTGATGCTTTCTAAGGCCCACTTGACTTCACATTCCAGGATGTCTGGCTCTAGGTGAGTGATCACACCATCGTGATTATCTGGGTCGTGAAGATCTTTTTTGTACAATTCTTCTGTGTATTCTTGCCACCTCTTCTTAATATCTTCTGCTTCTGTTAGGTCCCTACCATTTCTATCCTTTATTGAGCCCATCTTTGCATTAAATGTTCCCTTGATATCTCTAATTTTCTTGAAGAGATCTCTAGTCTTTCCCATTCTATCGTTTTCCTCTATTTCTTTGCATTGATCACTGAGGAAGGCTTTCTTATCTCTCCTTGCGATTCTCCTCCACCACCACTCCTGCCTCTTTCAGCAAGCCTTTAATTTACTAAAGCTCACTTTCCTAACCTATAAATCAGCGATAACACTATCTTACTCATGGAATTGTTATGAGGATTTTTTTTTTTAAGTGATGCTGAGCACGTTTCTGGCATGGAGTAGGGACTCCATGGATGGTGGCTGAATCTGCCTTGAGGCAGAGTTCAGGAGGGTGGATTGAGGCACGGGCACTGAGGGTCTTCCCCAGGCAGGGAGCCTTGGGGATGAGAACAAGGTCTGGGAACAATGTTGAAGTGCAAAGATAAGTGGGCCTACACCACTACCTAGGCAGGACGGGGGACAGCCATTCACTGGGGCAAGAAACTAGGAGAAGCTTGGGAGACTTTCTGAGAGTGGTGCCATTGACAAGACTGGGACCTCAGAGATAGTCAGTTTGGGGGTGCCAGTAGATGAGGGCCAGAGAAGGCAATGGCAAGCCACTCCAGTACTCTTGCCTAGAAAATCCCATGGATGGAGGAGCCTGGTAGGCTGCAGTCCATGGGGTCGCTAGGAGTCAGATGCGACTGAGCGACTTCACTTTCACTTTTCACTTTCACACAATGGAGAAGGCAATGGCAACCCACTCCAGTGTTCTTGCCTGGAGAATCCCGGGGACAGGGGAGCCTGGTGGGCTGCCGTCTATGGGGCTGCACAGAGTCAGACATGACTGAAGCGACTTAGCAGCAGCAGCAGCAGCATCAGTGGTCCACCAGATAGGCCTCAGGAGACATCTGGATAACTGAGAGTTAGCCACATGGTGGTCGTTATGGCAACAGTGGCTGGCAGGCTCCTGAAGGAGACATCTGCTGTTTCTCACTGTCCAGCACATGCACACACACCTCTTCTAAGAGCTGCTCCCCCTTCATGCCCATTAGGGGCACCTGGCAGGACGGCTGAGCCCTGCCCCACAGTATACGAGGGTACACAACACAATCCTAGCACACAGCTCACTTGGCCACATGACTGCTCCAGTGATGAGGATATGACCCAACACAGGGTGCTCAGAGCCCTGCCTCGGGACTTTTAAGTTGCAGTTGGAGGAGAAGGGCTTGGTTTTTTAGTCCCAGAGTGGGAAGAAATTGAGGCTGCCAGGCACCAGCCTCTGCGGTGTGTGAAAAAGCTAATTTTAAGGAGAGAATAAGCCAAGCAGAGTTGAAAAATAAAGAATTCTGACAGCAGCATGCTCCTGATTCCAGTTCACCCAAATCCACAAAGCTGCTGTGCTTCCTTGAGTTCTTTGAGCTACTCCAGGCATGTAAGTCTCTAAATTCCCTCTTTGTCCAACTTGGCTTAAGTTGGGTTTCTGTCACTTGAAACCCAGAGTTTCTTGGCAACCTCTCTTCTCAAAGGCAGAAAGATTACATAGCTGTGGCTTTTAACACTTTACTATTCATGGACCCATTTGAGAAGCAGATGAAAGCTATGGATGCATGCACAAAATGTTATCTACAATCTAAGGTCCCAGCCTGGGATGTTAGAACCTCTGGGATACAGGAAACAGGAGGGAACCTGGGCTGACCATTCGGGAGCAGTTCCTTTCAGAAGACCGGAGGAGAGACTAAGGCCAGAGGAGAGGCAAGGGCATGAAGATGGAAGGAGAACCAGGAAGGGGCGTCATGGTGGAAGCCAAGGATGGAGTGTTCCAAGAGGGAGGTTGCCACCAGTGACTTACTGAGCCCGTGAAACGCCATGAAATTTGGAAGCAACTGAGTGGATGCTACAGGGACCTCAGCAAGTGAAGCATGGGAAAGGTTCATGGAAGCCAGGCTGGGAGATATGTAAGAATGAATGACACTTGGAAACACTATGACGTGAAAGTCACTCAGTTGTGTCTGACTCTTTGCAACCCCATGGACTGTAGCCTGCCAGGCTCCTCTGTCCATGGAATTCTCCAGGCAAGAATACTGGAGTGGGTTATCATTCACTTCTCCAGGGGATCTTCTAAACCAAGGTGTTGGACCAGGGTCTCCTGCATGGCAGGTGGATTCTTTACCACCTGAGCTACCAGGGAATTTGGTGAAATGAGCCAGATACAAATGGCCATGTATTCTATGGTTATGTTTATATGAACTGTCCAGGCTAGAATAGGTGGATCCAGAGACAGAAGTTTAGTGGTTGCCGGAGACTGAGGAAGGGAGGAATCGGGAGTGACTGCTGATGGGTATAGGGTTTCTTTTTAGGGTAATGATAATGTTCTAGAGTTAGATAGTGCTGATGGCTTCACACTATAGTGAACACACTAAAACCACTCAATTGTACACTTTAAAATAGTGACTATTATGGTATGTGAATCATATCTGAGTTTTTTTTTTAAAGGAGTGGGTGAAAAAGGATGGGAAACAGCAAGAGTAGACCCTCCTCCAAGGAGCTTAGCATGGAATCCAGGAGAGCTGGGTAGCACATGCATACAGGTAGCAAGGCCAAAGAAATGGTTCTTCAGGATGAGAAATCCTGACTTCAGCGAGAAGGTGAGTATGGAAGGCAAAATATGACATGTGCATGCTCAGTCGCTCAGTCATGTCCCACTCTTTGCAACCCCATGGACTGTAGCCCACCAGGCTCTTCTGTCCATGGGATTTCCCCGGCAAGAATGCTGGAGTGGGTTGCCACTTCTTTCTCCAGGGGAGTTCATCCCTACTCAGGGATCAAACCCGTGTCTCCTGCATCTCCTGCATTAGCAGGCAGATTCTTTACCACTGAGCCACCCGTTGCTGCTGCTGCTGCTAAGTCGCTTCAGTCGTGTCCGACTCTGTGCGACCCCATAGACGGACGCCCATCAGGCTCCCTTGTCCCTGGGATTCTCCAGGCAAGAATACCGGAGTGGGTTGCCACTTCCTTCCCCAATGCATGAAAATGAAAAGTGAAAGTGAAGTCGCTCCGTCGTGTCCGACTCTTAGCAACCCCATGGACTGGAGCCCACCAGGATCCTCCGTCCATGGGATTTTCCAGGCAAAAGTACTGGGGGGGGGGGGTGCCATTGCCTTCCCCGGAGCCACCCATTAAGCCCATGCAAAATATGACATACACACACACACACACACACACACACACACACACACACACCCCACCAAATGTTCCTGACTTAATCCCTGGAACCTGGAAATATGTTACCTATCATGACAAAGGGGAATTAAGGCTTCAAATGGAATTAAAGTTGGTAATCTGCTAACCTGAAAATTGAAAGATTATCCTGGATTATATGGATGGGACCAAAGTGATCACAAGAGTCCTTAAATGTAGAAGGAGGCAGAAAGAACAGTGAGTGATTCAATGGGAGAAAGACATAACTGACTACTGCTGACTTTGCAGGTGGAGGAAGAGGGGCCATGAGTCAAGGAACATGAGCAACTTCTAGAAGCCAGAAAAGATAAAGGAAATGCATTCTCCCCTAGACACTCCAGAATGAAGAGCAGCCTGGCTGACACCTTGATTTTGGCCCAGTGAGACCTGTATAAGACATCTGACCTGCAGAACTCTAAGATACATTCACATTGTTTAAGTTTTGGGTACTTTGCTGTTAATACATTAGCCACAGAAAACTAATACTGTAAGATATTCCAGTAACAGAGATGAATAAAGTCAAGTCAAGTGGATGTGAGATGGTGGTGATATAGGAAGAATAGGCTGAGAATCACGTGACATGTGAAACCCCAATTTGCCACTAAACTGACAGAGAGAGAGAGAGAGAAATCAACCCTGGCCAACCTAAGAGAAAATACCAAATCCTTACTGAAAGTATTGTTTTAAGTCTCTCAGTCGTGTCTGATTCTTTGCAGCCCTGTGGATTGTAGGTGCCAGGCTCCTTTGTCCATTGGATTCCTCCAGGCAAGAATACTGGAGTGGGTTGCCATTTTCCTCCTCCAGGGGATCTTCCTGACCCAGGGATGAAAGCCTACCACTAGCACTACCTGGGAAGCCATTGCTTAGAAAATTAAACAAGAAGCAGAAAAAGAGGCAAGACCAAGTTAACACAGAACACAGTCATGGTCATGCCACAAGAAAAGCTTGATTGAGACATCACTCTTGGCACCAGGGGACACTCCCGGTCACAGTCATTACACCAGCAATTCAGCGGCTACCAGTCGGAACAGCCTCTGCCTCTTTGGGACACTCGAGATTCCAGGTTCCAGCGGAGAGAACCAGTGGCCAGCACAGTTAAGTGCTGCCCCCTAGTGGACAAGAACGAAGAGACGCCTCTGCTGGACGCATTTCTCAGGGAACTGGAGGCTCCGCCTCCCACCTTAACCCATCCAGTGGGAGAATGCCTCCTAGTACCAAGCAGTTTCACACGCTACTGCTGCTGCTGCTGCTGCTGCGTCGCTTCAGTCGTGTCCGACTCTGTGCGACCCCATAGACGGCAGCCCACCAGGCTCTGCTGTCCCTGGGATTCTCCAGGCAAGAACACTGGAGTGGGTTGCCATTTCCTTCTCCATGCCAAGTCGCTTCAGTTCGTGTCTGACCCTGTGCGACTCCATAGACGGCAGCCCACCAGGCTCCTCTGTCCCTGGGATTCTCTAGGCAAGAATACTGGAGTGGGTTGCCATTTCCTTCTCCACCAGTTCTATGCTGCTGCTGCTGCTAAGTTGCTTCAGTCGTTTCCGACTCTGTGCGACCCCATAAACGGCCTCCTACCAGGAGCCTCTGTCTCTGGGATTCTCCAGACAAGAACACTGGAGTGGGTTGCCATTTCCTTCTCCAGTGCATGAAAGTGAAAAGCTAGATCCCCTTAAAAAGGTCTAAGGTCCCTTGACTTCAGATAATTACTATGGATGGGGGAATTCCTTGGCAGTCCGAGGTTAGAACTTGGCACTTTCCCTTGGCGTGCGTTCAATCTCTGGTTGGGGAACCAAGATCCCGGAAGCGGTGCAGGGCAGTAGATATAAACATAGATCAATATAAATGGATAGATAATTACCATGGAATGTTCCTGCTGGAAAAGACTTTTGAGATCTATGATGCAGCATTCCTGTTTGGGAAGCTCAGAGGGACTGGTCCCCAGCGGAGTTGGAACTAGAACACAGCCTTCCAGCTCCCTTTCCAGTGGTTCTCTGCCCCCACAGCAGTATCCTCCAGCCTGCAACTAGCCTGCTCCAGGGCAGCTCCGGAGAGGAGGCGGGTGTTGCCATGGCAACTGAAAATCACAGCTTTTCCAAGACTGGATGAATTTCTTGAACTGTCATACTTTTCTAAGGCGAGATGAGTAGTATTTCTATGTGATTTACTCCTTCTACCTTTGTAAACATAACTTTCAAGTGATTACAGTAACAGTTCAGCAAAACATCCCTTTGCCTGGTTCTGTATATTCTTTCTGAGAATCTGATTGCCCCAGGGACAGACAGGTTACAGAGCACCACAGCAAGGGCCTCTGGGCAGCAGGGGGAAACAGTGCCTGGGGTGAGAGGACAAAGAGGAAGCAGGAGGGACCCTGGGCAGGCAGGGAGGGAGCTGGGACTTGTAGTGAATTCATTATTTTTCAGCAAGCTGGCCAGGCAGCATTGCATCTTGGCTGGACAGGGCAATTAAACAGCTTCCCGAGCTCCTAACGACTCGCTTTCTTGAGATTTGAGCTGCCCTTGGAGTTTCCCAAGGGAATTTATTCTCAAAAAGTGGCCTCCCCTGGATGCACCTGGTCCACTGCCCTGGGTTTGGCCAATTGGTTGGAAACCGGGAATTCTGGGTTCAGAGCCACAGCCTGTAATTTGCAAGGGGTGATCAGTTGCACAGTTCAGCCCTAATCCAGCACTCATAATCATGTCTGCCGAAGACTCTTCCACTGTGGGGGCAGCTCAGGGGTCTGATTTCTCATAAACCTCTTCTAAGATGCCCATAGAGGGTTTACCATACTTTGTTCCTAGTTCACCGGGAATTGGACACAGCCCCCAAGGCAGGATTTATGATTGACTAGGAGCCAAAGCTCTGTCCTAGAGCAGAAGCTAAACCAACCAGACTCTCTCCTGGGGCACTGAGAGCTGCAGAAAATTGTTCCTAAATATGAGCATGAGCAGAGGAACGATTTGCTGAGAAGAGGGGAATGATGTTGGAGGGAGACGAGTCTTCCTGAGGCATGGCTGCTTGAGGAGGTGGAGCACTTCAGTTTCCGTTGTAATCTGGAACAACCTGAGTGCATCTCTGATCCTGTGACCCAAGAGATCCTCTTTCACACAGTCACACACACACACACACAGAGCCAGGTGGACAGTGGTCCACTTCCATCTGACTGACTCAAGCCAGAAGGACTCGGCCTTTGCCTCACACTGAGAAGACATATGTGTGTCTAGTTGCTCAGTTGTGTCCACCTTTTTGTGACCCCAGGACTGTAGTCCACAAGGCTCCTCTGTCCATGGGGATTCTGCAGGCAAGAATACTAGAGTGGGTAGCCATTCCCTTCTTCAGGGGATCTTCCCAACCCAGGGATTGAACTCGGGTCTCTGGCATTGCAGGCAGATTCTTTACCATCTGAGCCACCAGGGAAGCCCCAAGAAGACATATAGGATCTAGAAAAATTCAAGAACTGTCCTCAGTTTCTCACTTTAGTTTTACCATGAAACATGGGCAGGGTCAAAATAACCCCCTTTTAAATAGAGTGATCTTAGTCGGCACTCGGCTGGGAAGCTAGAGTCCCCGCCCGGAGTGGGTGGGAGGAAGTGAAGTGTTGGGGGGAGGGAAAGAGCGCGGGGGGGGGGGGGGCGGGGAGGGGCAGCGCCGGGGGAAAAAAATGTTTAAGAAAAAAAATAAATAGAGTGATCTTGTACATGTTTGGTTTCACCAAATTATGATTCGTTTGTTCATGGGTCCATCTTTCCCAAGAGACTATGAGCTTATGGATTGAAACTGGGTCTTACTCAGTTTCACTGGAAGCCTAGTGTCAATGTTCCAGTTATGTACTGCTACGTAACTATCCCCAAACTTTCTCACTTAAAATAACACTCTTTTCACATCATGATTTTGTGAGTCAGGAATTAATACAGGAGTCATCTTGGTGATTCTTCTGTTATACAGTCTCAACTGGGGTGACTCAGTGACATTTAACTGGCCACTGGCTGGGCTGGGGAGTCCAAGACAGCTTCCCAAATCAGTGGTGCTGCAGTGGGGTGGCTGGAAGGTTTGGCTCAGCTGGGACCCTCTCTCTCATCCCAGAAGTGTAATCAAAAGCAAACATTTCAAGAAGACGTAGGCTGAAAGAGGCTCTGAAGACATCAGTAGAAGTCCCCGAATATCATTTCAGCTACATCTTATTAGTCAAGCACATCAGTAAGAACAGTCCAGATTCTAGAAGGAAATTCGATTCTACTTCTTGTTGAGGGACAGCATTCATGAACTGGAAGGGAAGACATTGGTGGCCGTCCTCCTTATAGATAATCTACCACAGCCTAGTACAGTAATTGCCAATAAATAATGAATTAATATGAAAACAGATTAGCTCTACTTAGTTTCACACAGATGATGGAGTGGTTCAATGAATACAAAGCACATGAAAAGGCTTTCCAAACCATCAAGTGCTACAAAGAAATAACGGTTTGTCTTAGGCAAAAACTACAAAGCTCACTCTATTTACAAATGAGTGTTTGCAGGGTTCTCTCTGGGCTGTCCCTTCCCATGCAGAGATTCATGACAGACATCACTAATCAATCACAGCTCTTGTCCACTGTGATGCTGTACACAGTCTCAGAATCCTTCTCAACTCAACACTCCAATCACCTAATACAAATTGGCCAAAGTTATCATGGGAGTTGAAACCTCTTTACTATCAATTTTCTTGCCTAAATTCCTACTGTTAACCCACCCACAAAGAGTCCAGGCCCTTAGTTTCTTAAAACATACACACAAACTGCTTCCTTTTTTAAATAGAAAAATGTAAAGTTTAAGTCCTGAAGAAGATGAAATAGCAGACACCATCACCTTCCAAAATTGGTTTTGTAATGGAAATAGAAACTGATTAATGGCAGTGAGCTCTGCCACTGTGAATTATTTTGAAAGAAATAGCTGCACGCAAGAATAGTCATAAGACATGTCAAAAAGGAGAGAATCTGTCTACCTTGACAAATTTTCCCCCACGGAAACTGCATTTCAAGGTGAGGCAAGACAAAACTTGTGCATCTGGATGAATGCAAGTTGAACTGCCTATGACCACCATCTGCCTCCACGCTCATCACCCACCCACTGATTCCCCTCACACCCACCCTGCTGGCTGCTCAGCCTTTTGGAAAATACATTTTGATGACTCAGCTAAAGTCCTTGAGGAAAGATAGAAAAATCCACAAAACAGCCTCTGGTTCTAACATGGCTTTCTGCCGAGTGATTGTTGATCCTGCAAGGCCAACAGCAGGTCATGCCTCACATGGGGTGAGTGGTCCTGGAAACTGCTTGTCTTCCCTCCCCAGCCTCCAGTCCTGCCCTGTTCTCAAGCAAGAAAATAAGAGGCTGAAAATCACTGATAGAATCTGGGGAGGCCAACTAGACAGCTGTAGGTTACAGGATTTGGAATAAGGAGACGGGTTCAGGTCTCTGGGAGGTTGGGCTTCCAGTGGCTCAGGAGGTAAAGAATCCACCTGCAACAGTGGGGACATGGGTTCCATCCCTGGGTCAGGAAGATCCTCTTGAGAAGAGAATGGCAGCCCACTCCAGTATTCTTACCAGGAATATCCCACAGACAGAAGAGTCTGGTGGGCTACGGACCATGGGGTCACAAAGAGTCGGACACGACTGAAGCGACTGAGCACAGCACAGCACAGCTCCCTTGTTAATCGCAGGTCAGTTTACATCCCTGAGCCCATCTGCTCCTCTGTGCAATGGGAGCTGTACTAAGACTGGCCTCGAAGGAGCTGGACAGTCCAAAGGCAATGACAGATGGGACCCGGGAGCCCTTTCTACACAATTGGGCCAGGAGCCACCAGCAGGATATGGGACCACAAATTGGACAGTCAGCATCCCAGCTTTCCCAAATGGGGAAAATCCAGGTCTGTAAAGCTGCCCTCCCCTACAGAGAAGGAATTAGGCCATAGTGACTGGGATGATGGAGTAGCTTCATGGAGCTCCATTCCATGTCATCTGCTTAGAAACAACCCAAGTAGAAGAGTCCTACTGGATCCCTGCTGGAACCACACCTCGAGCTCCTTCAGGAAGTGTTCCCGAGGAGTCTTCCAAAGTAGGGATGAGGTGTTATTGTTCTCGTGTTACAGATGAGGCAACAAGGCACAGAGAGGTTAAGGAGCTTACCCAAGGTTCCCCAGATGGTAGACTTGGGATTCAAATCTACAGAATCCAGCTCCAGTGGCTTTAATCTCTAGGCTACACGACGTTCCCCAGAAGATGAGGGTGGCTGGAAAGAAGTTGGGACCAAGCAGCTCACTTAGAAAGGGTCTCCTTCCCTCAGGGAAAATAAATGAGCCAGAGTCACAGCAAGAAACACAGTTGACATCAAGCATCCTGTAGAGTTAAAAAAAAAAAAAAGCAGAAGGGATGATGTCATTTACCTAAATGTTTTAAAACATACAGAAAACATGATATTTTATCTAGAGATTCAGACATACACAGCAGCACTGAGACATTCCTTAGAATGATAAACATCATCTGTAAGATTTACCTTGGGGGCAGATGCATATCGGGTAGGGGTTCCCAAAAGGCTTCAAATATATCTATAATTCTGGAAATCAGTTTCAGTGGTGGGAACATGAACATTCAGTAAATCCCTATGCCTTTCTGAAAGTTTGAAATATTTCCTAATTTAAAAAATTGCTTTCTACCTTAGAATACTAACATCTCAATATTGACATCTGATTTATTTGTTACCCCTTAGGTTATATATCCGGAGAAGGCGATGGCACCCTACTCCAGTACTCTTGTCTGGAAAATCCCCTGGATGCAGGAGCCTGGTAGGCTGCAGTCCATGGGGTCGCTAAGAGTCGGACACGACTGAGCGACTTTACTTTCACTTTTCACTTTCATGCATTGGAGAAGGAAATGGCAACCCACTCCAGTGTTCTTGCCTGGAGAATCCCAGGGACGAGGGAGCCTGGTGGGCTGCTGTCTATGGGGTCACACAGAGTTGGACACGACTGAAGTGACGCAGCAGCAGCAGCAGCAGGTTATATATCAGCTCCCATTTCTTTGTCAGCTGGTGATCAGATTGCCTTGAGCATCTGCTAATAATAACATTAATAACAACAGTAACTAACACTTATTGAGAGCTTAGTATGTACCAATATGTGCTTCCTTGGTGGCTCAAATAGTAAAGAATCTGCCTGCACTGCAGGACACCCAAGGTCAATCCCTGGAAGTTCTCCTGGAGAACTTCTGGAGTCAGAAAGTTCTCCTGGAGAATGGAATAGCTACCTCACTCCAGTATTCTTGCCTGGAGAATCCCCTGGACAGAGGATCCAGGTGGACTACAGTCCATGGGGTTGGCAAGATTCAAACACAGCTGAGCAAATAGTACACATACACATACACACACACGTACCAATTTTGTTAAACGTTTTTCAAATATCAACTCAGTATTCCCAGCGACTTTGTAAGGTAGGAACTGTTATTAGCCCCAATTCATAGGTGAGGATGCTCAGGCTTAAAGGAATTTGGAGCGTTTCTATGGTTCCTCAGATAATATGCTACAGAGCTGAGATTTGAATCCATTACTGCCTGACTCCAGAGCGCGATTTTGAACAAAACTCAGGTGCTAGGGGAGGGGAGAGGCAAGTGGGAAGAACGACATGGCCCCCAACTTCAAGGGGCTTCCGGTCCACAGTGGACGCCATGATGTCCTCATTTCCCCGAGTCACTGGAGGTGCTGCTACCGCAGCCCTTAGCTGAGTCCCTCTCCAGGACTTGCCCTGGGCTGAAGAGAGACAAGTGGCCCAAGGTCATGCCTTCTCCCAGGACCAGCTGCCTCCAGTGACTTGACGAGTGGGTGGAAACACCCAGTCTTTGCCCAGCTTTGAAAGCGCTCCCACATTAGCGCTCCAGTGTTAGTGCTACTGGAGGTTGGCTGAGACCAAGGTTGCAGGGCTGCAGTTCATATTCTCCCTCTGCCCACTCCTGCACCTGTCACTCCCCATGAGCCTGGGCATGAGGGCATCTCCGGTAAACTTCTTGTGTGCAAGAGCCTGCTTCCCAGGGAACTGGCCTGGGACCCCATCTGACAGGAGAAGAAAGGACACGGGGACGATTCCATGCTACACTGAAAATATCCCAGGGAGAGGTCTAGAAGGGCCCGAGGAACTACAGAGCCTTCCTGGAGGAGGCGAAGATTCAGCTGAACTTTGAAAGATAGGGAGAATGAGAATATTTCTATTTAGCCATAGAAAGGAATGAAGTTCTGACACACGCTACGATACCGAGAAACCTTGGGAACATTATGCTAAGTGAAAGAAGCCAGTCACAAAAGACCACATGTACGATTCCATTTCTATGAAATGTCTGGAACAGGGAAATCTATTCAGAAAGGAAATAGATTATGGGTTGTCTAGGGCTGGTAGCCTGGGGCTGAGGGGACTGGGGAAGAGATGGCTAAAGCTTATCGGGTTCTTTTTAAGGTGATGAAAATGTTCTAAAATTAACTGTGAAACATTGCACATACCTGTGAATATACTAAAAACGATTTTATGTTACACTTTTGGTGGATTGTGTGGTATGTGGATTGTATCTCAATAAAGCTGTTTTGTTTTTTTTTAAGAGGAGAATCTGGAGAAGAGTGGGAGAATCGCAGATGGGCAAAACCACAGGCAAATACGTGGAGACTTACATGAATGTGTGTGGGTGTGTGTAGGTATGATGAGAAATAGCAAAAAACAAAGGTGGCAGGAGGCCGTGGCCGTATAATAAGGAAGGTCAGAAGTTCCTCCAGAGAGGAAGTTCGTTTTGGAAGGTCTGGAAGCAGTGAGATGATCATGATGCTACCTTCCCCTCCTTCTACATTTTGTGACTGCTTTGTAACATTTTTTTTTCTTCCATTTTATTCAGACTACATGTTGCCATAATTTTAATTTAAAGAATCTCAGAGGTCTCCAAGGCTTCCGATTTCCCCATCTCAAAGGCAGCCACTTAAACTCTTTGCTTGGTGATACTTTTGCTACATCTGAAGTTGTACCATCCTGGGAAAGGAAATTAACCAGCCAACAGAGATGTCCTCACCTTTGCTTGGAATCCCAGTTGCTCTCTCTCCTGCTAGATCAGGTCCAGTTGAACAGCTGAGCCAGACAACTTAGAGGGGGAATCCAAGAAGAGCAGCCTTCAGAGATGGGGCTGCAGAAACCCAACTGTTTAATTAAAATACGAAGTCATGGTATACTTAGCTTTTGATCAACGTGCCTCTCCTGTTCCATTTTAAATCCCAGGGCTGGTGGCTCTGCCTGGCTTGGAAAGAGGTGTAGATCAGTACTGACATCCAGTGGTCGCAGAAAATTCTCTGCCTGAAGCTCTCCATCTCTGTCTTCCCAGAATCCAGTGGGTGTTCGTTCACCCAAGGAAAGGAGGAGCTATGGAAGCTGACAGCTACCAATAGGAGCTGTTAACTTGGAAAATGGCGTGATCTGTAGCCAGAGGCCAAGCAACTCAGACCAAAGCCTTGCCAGTTTACAGGGTGCCAAGGGGTTATCTGAATGCCCACCCTAGTGTCAAAGGGAGAAAATGGGGCCATCACTGGCACTCCAGTAAGACCATACAAAGTTAAAATGTTAAAGAGCCACAGGGCCTTGAAAAACGCACTGGATTTTAAGTTAGAAAGCTTGGTTCAAGGGACTTCCCTAGTGGTCCAGTGGCTAAGATTTTGCACTCTCAATGCAGGGCACCTGGGTTCAATCCCTGGTCAGGGAATTAGATCCCACATGCCACAGCTAAGAGTTCAAATGCTGCAGCCAAAGATCCTGCAGGGCACAGGGAAGGTCAAAGGTCCCACATGCCGCAGGTAAGACCCAGCACAGCCAAAGAAAAGAAACCTTGGTTCGAGACCTGCTGCTCTGTGTCACCCTGAGCAAGCCCCTTAAACTCTCTGTGCTTCAGCTTCCTCACCTTCAAAGTGAGGCTGGTGCTACCCTCTCAGCCAGCTTCATAGTCTGCAGTAAGTGTCATCTGAGAATGTCTGCAAAGCATTTTGTAAGCTGCGAAATGCAGTACAGCTGGGGCTTCTAGGATGAAATGGTGATGGACAGAGTAGGGCAAACAGGAGCTGGTAAATACATGTTGAGAAGTGACTCTGGAGGTTTGGACAAATGACAAATAACACTTCCAATTTCCAATTTCACTGAGGCTTTGGAGACTCAGCCTTGGACTGCCAGGGTGACCTCATCAGAAAAGGGCACTCTGCATTTCCCCCTGGACTCAAGTCTCTGAGATAAACATTGGTGAGTAACTTCAGAGCCCATCTAACTTCAAAAATCATATATATAAAACAGGTTTTTAAAAATAGAATCATAACCCAGAAGAAAAACACAAAGCACCATTTCTTCTCATGTCAAAGGGAGCTATTGTTAATGCTGATCGCACTAGAAGACTACACCCTTGTACATTTCTTTTTATTTTTTCTCTTGTTTTTCCATTTATATTTGGACTAGGGTTTTGGCAAGGAAGATTTGTCTTGCAAAGTGGCTCTAAATGAAGTTATGAGATGACCAGAGATAGCGAAATGGGGTGTGCATAGGAGAGAAAATGTGGGGAGGTAATTTTGGAGACTCAAAGACCATTGTTCTGACTCTTTCAGTGCCGCCAGATTTCATAAATTACCAGAGCGGAATTTTTTAAAGCTTAGTCCAGTCTTTCTACTTGAGCTTAATTTGAAAGAACTATAAACCAATTATCCCCTGCTTCCTTGAGGTATCAGAGGGTGTCGAATCCAAAGAAATAATTATGTTGCTGTGTAAGTCTATCTGTCAAGGAAGAAAATTCTATTCTTGCCCTGTGAGTGCTACGTGCTAAGTTGCTTCAGTGGCAACCCTATGGACTGTAGCCCACCAGGCTCCTCTGTCCACAGAATTCTCCAGGCAAGGATACTGGAGTGGGTTACCATGCCCTCCTCCAGGGGATCTTCCTGACCCAGAGATCAAACTCTGTCTCCTCCTGCTTTGCAGATGAATTCTTTACCACTGAGCCACCCGGGAAGTCCATTCTATCCCTAGCAAGGTTGTTTTGTTTTTTACAGTTTATAGAATTATAGGAAGGGCTGGGAAAAAAGGTATAATTTCCAGTCACAGAGCAGAATCAGGCCACAGGGAGCAGATGCCTCTTCTGTTACCAGGAACCACCTACTGAACTGGGAGGACTGGAAGCCGCCCTCCCTTTTTTTGGTACCTGGCAAGATCTGTTGCCATGACTCTAGATCCAGTTCATTGGAATGAGGCAGGTGCAGCTCCTTGAAAAGGGGGAGCAAAGCTGAGAAAGAGAATAAGGGATGCTGACGAGTCATGATAAAAATGTCCATGACACCTCACAGAACCATTGTGCAGATCGACTGATAATGGGCACAGAGCTCCCACAACATGTCATTGTCTAAAGCCTCCTATGGGATGCTTCCTGTCATCTGTAGACAGAGCCACTGGTAAAGCTCAGAAGCAAAGTGGCTGGGCGACCAACCCAGGACTGAGAGGCAGGCGTGATTGGTTTGTAACTTGTGACCAAGGATGAGTCACAAACCTCACCAAGTTCAGTCCTATAAGAATTAAATGAATGAATAAGAAAGCTGTGGTACATATATACAATGGAGTATCACTCAGCCATTAAAAAGAATACATTTGAATCAGTTCTAATAAGGTGGATGAAACTGGAGCCTATTATATAGAGTGAAGTAAGCCAGAAAGAAAAACACCAATATATATACTAACGCATATATATGGAATTTAGAAAAATGGTAACGATAACCCTGTATGCAAGACAGCAAAAGAGACACAGATGTATAGAACAATCTTTTGGACTCCGTGGGAGAGTGAGAGGGAGGGATGATTTGGGAGAATGGCATTGAAACATGTATAATATCATATAAGAAACGAATCGCCAGTCCAGGTTTGATGCAGCATACAGGAAGCTTGGGGCTGGTGCACTGGGATGACCCAGAGGGATGGTACCAGGAGGGAGGTGGGAGGGGGGTTCAGGATGGGGAACATGTGTATACCTGTGGCGGATTCATGTTGATGTATGGCAAAACCAATACAATATTGTAAAGTAATTAACCTCCAATTAAAATAAATAAATTTATATTTAAAAAAAAAGAATTAAATGATGATATGTGCCTGCCACAATGTCTAAGCCTTTAGTACCTTCCTTCCAACAATTAGAATCATTATGGAAGAAGGATTTAGAAGCCCAATGGTCAAAGTCTTTTTCTAAAGATGTCAGCAGCTGGGCAAACTGAGTGGGACCCAATTGTCCAAGGGGGGAAAAAACAAAAACAAGAACACTGATACCAGGTCAGCCTTAACCTGGAAAAGTTTTAAGTTACCATCCATAGTAAAGAAATGTCAAAGGAAATGTAGTTCAGAGGGGCATTTTTTTCCTTACTCAAGCCATTGTTCAGTTAATACCGGTTTTTTTGGTTGTTTTTTTTTTTTTTTGAGTTGAGTCTGATATCAGTTCTTTGGGTTGCAGAGACCAAAACTGAGTAGGCAGTGTGCATGGGGATTTCTTCAACTGTTTATTCACATCCTTCATTGGCCATAGGCCCATGACTGCATGCTGGGTGTACAACCTAACAAGACAGGTTTATTGTCATGGTGCCTCATGCCCCAGGTCTTCTAGGACTGGCCCCACTTCAAATAGCCTGCCCTGCTCTCTTCAGGAGCTTGCTCGCTCTCTCTGCATCCCATTTTGCTTTCTTTATAGCACTTCTCTTTTTTCAAAGTGTCCCTGTGTGTTCATTTCTTGGCTGATTTATTCATTTTTCTGCTGCTCCCAGTAGGACATCAGCTGCATAAGACTAGCCCTCATTTCCCCAGGTCATTACAACATCACCAGCTCTCAAAACAGAACTGGCTCAGGGGGGTCACTCAGCAATATTTATTGAACGGTACTGAACTGAATCAAATGACTGAAGAATTGTCAGGCCACGTGGTCTGTTTTTCGTTTCCCAAGAGATAGCCACAGCACTTGAATTTGGAACTTCAGTCCCATCTGGGCCTCCATTTTATAGATGAGGAAACATCCACAGAGGGTGAGTGGTTTGTTTGACATCACATGACAGAAAGGAACGGCATCAGGGCTCCCAGTCCAGTGCTCCTTCTACCCCAGAAACACATGGAATGGTTAGATGCAGCGTAGCAGACCAGAGCATCGATGAGGAGGTTCTGAGGTCAGAAGCAGTTAGGGAACACCAGAAGCTGTGCTTTATTTGTTTTGTTCTGAAAACTCTCTTTGGGAGCCTAATGTAATTTTGATATAGATACTTCCAATTTACAGAACTCTCTTCTGACATCCGGAGAAGGCAATGGCAAGCCACTCCAGTACTCTTGCCTAGAAAATCCCATGGATAGAGGAGCCTGGTGGGCTGCAGTCCATGGGGTCGCTACGAGTCAGACGTGACTGAGCGACTTCACTTTCACTTTTCACTTTCACACAATGGAGAAGGCAATGGCAATCCACTCCAGTGTTCCTGCCTGGAGAATCCCAGGGACGGCAGAGCCTGGTGGGCTGCTGTCTATGGGGTCACACAGAGTCGGACACGACTGAAGCGACTTAGCAGCAGCAGCAGCAGCAGCTTCTGACATCATCTCCTACAGATGCTATATGATCTTTCTTAAGATCCAGATAGGGGTTTTAAGGACAAGCAGCTCCAAGCCTGTGAAACGACTTGACACAGTTTTGTTTCTGTGAGTCAGGACGCTTTGGGTTGCAAATGCCAGAAATGCAACCATAGTAGCTCAGACAAAAAGGTCTCTCATCCAACCATGGAAAGAGCTGCAGCAGGGCTACAGGAACGACTGAAACCAGGAACTCAGGACCGCCTTTCCTCCGCCCGTTGAGTTAATCTCCATGCAGCCCAATTTTCTCCATGAGCTGAGAACACGCTCACTCACATCCATCTCACATCTCGAAGCTCCCACCTCCAAATAGTTCCAAATTTTTAATATTTTTTTCCACTTTTTAAAAACGTGTTATTCTGAATTGGGGTATAGCTGATTGACAGTGTTGTGACAGTTTCGGGTGGACAGCAAGAGACTCAGCCATACGTATGCATGTATCCATTCTCCCACAAACTCCCCTCCCATCCAGGCTGCTACATAACATTGAGCAGAGTTCCCTGTGCTATACAGTAGGTCCTTGTTGATTATCCATTTTAAATATAGTAGTGTGTGCATGTCCATCCCAGGCGTCTCCATCCCTAACTCTCCCTCCCCCCATCCTCCCCCCGCCCCACCCCTGGCAACCATACGTTGGTTCTCTTAAGTTTGTGAGTCTCCTTCTGTTTTGTAAGTAATTTTTTTTTTTTTTTTTTTTTTGACTTTTTAAATAATTTTAATTGGAGGCTAATTACTTTGTGGTGCTTTTTGCCATACATTCACATGAATCAGCCTTGGGTGTATGTGTGATCCCCATCCTGACCCTCCCTCCCACCTCCCTCCCCATCCCATCCCTCAGGGTCTTGCCAGTGCACCAGCCCTGAGCACCCTGTCTTATGTTCTAAATGGTTCCAAGTTTTTGAATTCCCAGGTAAGAACTCTGATCGGTCTAATCTGAGTCAGGTGCCAGCACTAAGCTAATCAATTTCTTGGTGTGGCACAGGCATGAGACCGCATAGCCCAGACTTGGTCCTATTTCTGTGAGTTTCCTTCAGGGTTGTGATCTACATATCCCCGTCATGGGTATCTACCACAGTTTGGTGCCTGACAATTTTGACCACCATGTTGCCTCTTCAGTTACTTCATAGAACTAAGTGGTGCGTGCCCTTCATGAGTTAAAACAAAACAAAACCCTCCAACTTTTTGCATTCTTAAGTTTTAAGATACAAATGAGTTGATTGACTCTCAAGTCCCTGCCAACTCCTACCCGTGAGTGGTTTCTGGATGACAGTTGCTCTATCGTCCCAACATTCTCCCCAAATGTGAACATCCCTCTGCTCTATCTCCTAGGACCAGAAAACCAGGTACCCTGAGAACCTAATGGGGCTGGAGAATAAGCCTGGCTGAAGAGGATGAAACTCTGCTGCACTGTGACCAGCAGGAGGAAACTCGTGGCTTACAAGGGCAGAATTAGGCAGAAACCAGGTCTTCTAGCTCCCCGCCACCAGGCTGCCATCACTGAGAACCTGAAACCTCTGAGGCCTCACTGTCCTACAAGTGTACACTTGGGTGTGCCCTGCCCATCTCTCCCTGCAGAGATGTGGGTGTCCCCCTCCTGGTGGAGCCCAGGGGCTCCTGAAGACACAAGTCTGCCTGGATATGAGAGTCACACGCCTAAAAGGCTCCAGCCCCACAATGGTGCTCTGCCCTTTGCCCTGTGATAAAGAGACAGTGAAAACCAAGGAAGCCAGCAGCACTTCCCATCCACAGGGATTAGCGCTCCTAGAAGTTACTGCTGAATCTTAAAATGAAAAGAAGTGCTGAATCTTAAAGTTACTGCTGAATCTTAAAATGAAAAGTGGTGCCTCTGTAGCAGGATTTCAGGGTTTGGAAATGGATCCAGCGCTTCTCACCCTTCTCACGTGCCTGCATTTTACAAAGTCATGTCTGAGATACCTCTCTTGGGTGTATTTCTTTGGGATGTGGCATTGAACTTGGTTTAAGAAGTGTACAGCAGTTAAATGGGTGACAGTTACCTGCCATTTAGAGGGCAGACAAGATGTGGGGATACACGCAGGAAGAATAAGGCCTCCTAAGGACCAGGGAGGAGGTGATGCTGGAGCTAGGACTTAAATAGCCAAGTAGAGGCATGGAGGGAGAGCATGGAGAAGGTATAGGAGCATGGGACATTCTGGAAAATTCTTGACTAGGATATAGGATGTGAGGTCAAGGGTAAACATGATCATGAATGTCTTCTGACACATTTAAGCTATACCCTCTAAGAACTGAACAAGCACAGACCACCTTCCAGATGAGCTAACCATGACCAGAAAGAGGAGGGGACTTGTGAACCGTATATGCCCAGAGCAGAGCACAGTTTGGGTTTCTCTGCCACCCCCAGTGGACAGTGGCCCACTCACTTACCAGCTTCCTTACCACAGGCAGCTGCCGGGAGAAGGTGAAAGATAAGAACAGGAAGGGCAACGTGCAAATGGTCCACTCAAGACCAGCCCGACCTAGGAGGTGACTGACAGCAGTTTGTAGGCTGGCCATGATCCATCAGCCCCAAGTTACAGCTGCTGGTGCCAGGACAGTATTAGAAGGAGGGTGGTGTTGGCCCAGGAGACACCATGCCTTGCCAGCAAGGCTTGAATCAGCATCCCAGAAGGTTTATCACACCTGGACCAGAGGAAGCCCCTCCTTCATAGGCAGAGAGATTCCCCATGGAGGAATAGTGATGGTTTGGTCAAAGTTGCCACCTGCCAAAGCAAGAGACCCAGGAGACTCAGGTTCAATCCCTGGGTTGGGAAGATCTCCTGGAGAAGGGAATGGCAACCCACTCTAGTATTCACGCCTGGAGAATCCCAGGGACAGAGGAGACTACCGGGCTATAGTCCATAGAGTCACAAAGAGTCGGACACAGGAGAAGCTTCACATGTATGCATGCAAGCACTCAGGCAACCCAGAGAGTCACCCGGCTGCTTCCTCAGCTCCTAGGAGCCACAGGGGCCCCCAAAAGAAGCAGGCACAAAATCAACAGGAGTTGGTTATAACAGCTGCACCCTCCTGTCTTCTCTCTCTCCCTCCCCCTCCCTTTAGTAAAAGACAACTCTCCTGATTAGTTTCTGGTTGCCTGTCATTGTTCCTGACTCGTCATCAATCTCAAGGTGTGCTGGGATGCTTTATATTTACTTGGAGTTGCTTGCTTAGGCATGCTGAATCGGCAATCCTATTAGCAGAGTTTTTCTTTTCATTGTGTTTGTGAAATGAAATAAAATAAACAGGCCCTGTCTCTAGGGACCTCTGCCTGCCTCATTTCTCTGAACACTGTCAGGCTCCGGGGAGATCCTATGAAGACTTTCGATGCAGCCAAGGGTACACCTTTACCTTTGGTACTAAGAAGGCCTGGGAGGAAGGGTGGCTGGCTCCTCCAGCCAGGAAGAGAATCGTGGTGAGGAAGAGAGTCCTGACTGGCCACAGTGAAGGGGTCCTGCAACTGATCATCCAAGGCTGCGGTGCTGGACAGGGCAGGTAAGGTAGGGAGACAGGTCCTAGTTCCAGTTCTGCCCTTCCTACCTGGGAGCCTTGTGTACTAAGTCATTTCAGTCGTGTCTGACTCTGCAGCCCTATGGACTGTAGCCTGCCAGGCTCCTCTGTCCTTGGAATTTTCCAAGCAAGAATACTGTAGTGGGTCACCATTTCCTTCTCCAGAGGATCTTCCCAACCCAGGGATCGAACCCATGTCCCTTGCATCTCCTGCATTGGCAGGCAGATTCTTTACCACTAGCGCCACCTGGGAAGCCCTGGGAGCCCTTAAGCATATAATTCAAGCTTTGAGTATCACTTCATTCATTTGCAAAGTGGGGAGAACAAGTCCTGCCTCATAAAGATTAAACGAAATCTCATACACGTAATGCCTTGGCACGATGCCTGGTGCAGACACATCTGGTGAATATTTCTGTCATTCCTTTTGAGGCATTGCATTCTATAGGGGTGTATGTTAGAGAGTGCCTTCTGATGGTGCAGGGAGAGGAGGGGACCTTTTGCTGGGTCCTTTGGAGGGAATAATAAAGGTGTGGGAAAGGCTTTGAGAACCTGAAATATACATATGATTAATGAGACCAGAGGGCAGTGAGCTCTCCTGAAAGCTCCAAGGAAGTGATTTATTGCACAGAATCAGTGGTGCTCCAGCACCACTAATTGGGGAGCACTTTTCTGGGTCACAGACCTTGACCATGCACTCGCCGTGCTCCACGTGAATAGTGCTTGTGCCAGAATTTAAAAGAAGTTCATTCCTAGCTGGTCTTTAGGGCTGCCTGCTCAATCACCGTGAGCACAGGCTCTGTGCAAAATGCAACCCTCTTGCTTCGTGCTGGAGAGAGACAGAAGGGAGGGACCTCCCCACTCAGTGAAAGGTTGAAAGTGAAAGTCGCTCAGTCGTGTCCAACTCTTTGAGACCCCACGGCTGTACAATCCATAGAATTCTCCAGGCCAGAATACTGGAGTGGGTAACCCCTTCTCCAAGGAAGCTTCCCAACCCAGGAATCGAACCCAGGTCTCTCACATTGCAGGCAGATTCTTTACCAGCTGAGCTCCAAGAACACTGGAGTAGGTAGCCTATTCTTTCTCCAGTGGATTTTCCCAACCCAGGAATTGAGCCAGAGTCTCCTGCATTGCAGGCAGATTCTTTACTAACTGAGTTATCAGGGAAAACCTCAGTGCAAGGTTAGGACACATTTTAAGCAACTTTCATAGAAAAAGAAAACCCTCCTGTAAACCCCCACTTGTAGGGAAATCTTGGTCCAGTACTGCAAGGGGATTTTACTTGATCAGTAAAAACTTCATGTTGAAAAAGGATTGTGAAAAAAAGCAGAGTACAAAGTACTACATGCTTTAAGATTCAAGCTGTGTTGAAATGCATTTAAAAATTTTTTTAAAGATGAAAACACCTTCTTGTGTCTAGCCAGTGGATGATGAGGTTTTTTTTGGGGGGGCGGGGGTTGGTCTTCTTCCTACTTTTCTATTTTTGACTTCGTTACAATATTGTTTCTGTTTTATGTTTTGGTTTTTTGCCAGGAAGTATGTGGGTTCTTAGTTCCCCAACCAGGGATTGAACTTGGACCCCCTGCACTGGAAAGTGAAGTCTTAATCACTGGACCACCAGGGAAGTTCCCTTCCTACTTTTCTGTGTTTTACTAATTTTTCCATGAGCATGTTGTTGTTGTTGTTATTTTAATTTTTTCAGCTGTGCTACGTGGCATCTGGGATCTTAGTTCCTCAACAGGGATCAGCCCTGCTCCCCTTGCAATGAAAGTGCAGAATCTTATCCACTGGACCACCAGGGAAGACCCCAGCATGTAACTTTATAAAGATAATAAGGATGAGGGGAGAAAGGAAGAGGAGGAGGTGAGAAAGCTTGAAAGGCCTCTCAAGCCTTTGTGTACTGCTGCTGCTAAGTCACTTCAGTCGTGTCCGACTCTATGCGACCCCACTGACGGAAGCTCACCAGGCTCCCCCATCCCTGGGATTCTCCAGGCAAGAACACTGGAGTGTGTATTGCTGGTTTCCATTTAAAATCACACTTTCTCTCTCTGGATACCCAGAAATCATTGGGGAGGTGGAGGCACCATGGCAACAAGTCCATGGGCCTCAGGACAGAATTGACAGCTACAGGAGCCAAGGCCACTTCCAGGCCTGCCCAGTGCTGACAGCCTAGGAAATTACCTTAGTTGATAAAGAATCTGCCTGCAGTGCAGGAGACCTGGGTTCGATCCCTGGGTCGGGAAGATCTCCTGGCTAGAGAAATGGCAACCCACTCCAATATTCTTGCCTGGGAAAGCCATGGACAGAGGACCCTGGTGGGCTATTGTCCATGGGATTGCAGAGTCGTTTTTGCTGAAAATCCATTTCCAATCAAGCAGGTCTATCCAGCTCTGTTTTAGAAATAGGCAATAAAGATGTATTTACCAAACAATTCTGTCTCCTGGGAAAAGGGTAAGGTTTTATATGTGAATACATTTAAGTCTGAATTATCTACTTGCTTCATGAGCCCTACAATTTATGAGATTGAATAAAATCATGATTACTAGCAGTTCATCCAGGCTTACAATGAGTTGTTTCCAGTAAGCTCTGTGCTGGGCTTCCAGAGTGGGGAAAATACCCTTTTAGATTTCCTTCTACTAATACCTAATTGTCTCCTGGAAAACAGATTGCTGTGGGTGTTGTTGATAGTTTCTTTTTTTAAATGAAAGGTGAGTTTGTGTATTATTGGAACTCATTTGCAACTATGATCTAAAATATCAATATTAAAGGCAAGAAATGTATTTTTCTGCATTTGGACTGTTTAACTCGTCTCGGCACCTTTTTGAGGTCTAGATCCTGGTGAATGGGAAGCTCTGAGCAGCCTTCAAACACATCTGCCTTCTCATCTGTTCAGCCACTGGGGCGCTGAGTGTTTTCTTTCTTCTGTCTTTAAAGAGAGGCAGCCAGAGACCGCAGGCAACATTCTCAAAAGTGCTAGTGTGAGTGAGTGTATATGTGGGCGTGTGCTCAAAGGGTTGCTCTGAGTGCATTTCTGGTCTGTCATGTGGTTTGTGCCAAGGGGACTCCGCTGAGAGGAATCACGAGAAAGGGTCTGCAGAGGCGCCAGCCTTGCATGTGCCCCAGAGAAGGCAAATACCTCCACAAGGACCCTTCGCTGGGTCCACATCTGAGACTAGGGAGCCCTAAGTACAGGCTCTGGTGGACAAGTGCCACCCCACCAGCTACTTCCGGGGTGACCTTGGGCAGGTTTTGCCACCTCCCTGGGTCTGTGCTCTCACCTGTAAAATAGAGATAATCCCAGTAGCTTGTTGTGAAGACTTTTTACATAATTCCATTGGCATTGCGATTATATAAGAAAATGCCCGTAACTTTTAGAGAGACTCACCAAATATACAGAAAGGAAACAGCATGAGATCAAGGGTTTTAAAAAATTGAGTAAAAATATAGTGGGGGATGATTCCACATACATCAAGCTCAAGAAAGGGCAGAATGAATCTATGATGATAAAAATAAGAATGAGAATTGAAATGAAAATGAAGGAAAAGGAATGAAAAATGAGAAATGGAAAAGAGCACCAGGCTGCCTTCTGGAGTGCTGGAAATGTTTTATAATCTGATTTCACTGATAATTGCATAGATGGCAAAACTCACCAACTGGAAAATGGTTCAGAAAGATGATGACGATGACAGTATGTGTGTAAAGTATGATAAAGCAAATGTGGTAAAATCTTAACATGTAGGGAGTCACATTAAAGAGTATATGGGAATTCTTCATGTTATCTTTGTAACTTCCTATAAGTATGAAATAATTTCAAAATAATAAAAGTTCAAATTAAAAAAAAACCACATACCTGTACACTAAATATATCCGAATCTCAGTAAATATGAATTACATGTCAAAGGAAAATTTAAAAGGGGGATTAGGAAGTATACGCAGCAAGATCTTTAAACGTTGAGTTTGAGTGATAGGTGTATGGAGGTTCATTGTACTAATCCTTTTCTACTTTGGTATATGTTTGGCTGTTTTTATAAATTAAAAAAAATTAAAAACAGCCAAAATATTTGTCAAGCTCCTGGCCCTGTGCCTAGCAGAGGGAGGCTTCCACCTCTGAGAATGGCCACCCTGTATATTCTTGTAGGGTGATGAGGAATTACACATACATCATCTGCTGCTACTGGCATTGTCTGTGACCATGCTGGACAAATAATGCATCTGAAGCTGGTTTTCTCTGCTCTTCAGCTAAAGAAGGTGAAACAAATAGCCAGACTATGTTGGAGATACATGTCCTTTCCTAACACCCACCGGGGTGAATCTCTTTGCCTGAGAGTCTTCCTCCTGCAGAAGCCACATTCACTCAGCTGCAGCCACAGCCAAGCCACAGGGAAGTCAGGGAGGACAAAGGCGGAGCCATGAAAACACCTTGTAAAACAAGCAGGAACCACTCAGGATCAAATTTCAGTTCTGCAAGGTAAACATTTGCCTTGATAGAGACAGAGGGGAAAAGTGAGGGCTGATGACCTTTAAAGTGAAGCAAGCACATCTCTTAAGGAAGTCTCAGTTTTTATGAGGACAGGAGCACTGACCTAGGAGGATGGAGATCTGGGTACTTTCCCATCCCCATCAGGGATGACCTGTGTGACCTTGAATGAGTCACCTTCCCCTCTCTGGGCCTCTTTCTTCCACCTCCGAATGAGGATTTGGACCAAAGTCTTTGACTAAAATCCAGCTTTGTGATTCTTTATTAAAACATAAAGCCAGGACTCCAGGTCAAGGACTGAGCAGCAACCCACCCATGGAATCTACCAGAAGTCTTTGTATGTTTCCCAAACTCAAATGGGAGACAAGTGAGGGTGCAAACAGGACACATATTGTAGGAAAGATTCCTGGTACAGTTAAATCTTCTGAATTTTCCAGAGAAGCTGAAAATCTAGATGTTTATGTCCAATTTTCAAATGATAGTAATGATTTCAATTTTTTTTGTCAGTGCAGTGCTAGGCTACCAAATATATCCATGAGCAGAATTGAATCCCTTGCTGCTCAAGTGTGTCTTGGTGTGATGTCATAGCCTCCTGGCTGGGGGCTGGAGGTTGGTGTCTCCCTAGCTCTCAGAGATGATCACCTCAAAGCTGAAGACAAATTTTAATAACAAATATTTCAAACATGTAAAATCCCACGGATGGAGGAGCCTGGTAGGCTGCAGTCCATGGGGTCGCTAAGAGTCGGACATGACTGAGCGACTTCACTTTCTCTTTTCACTTTGATGCATTGGAGAAGGAAATGGCAACCCACTCCAGTGTTCTTGCCTGGAGAATCCCAGGGACGGGGAATCCTGGTGGGCTGCCGTCTATGGGGTCACACAGAGTCGGACACGACTGAAGTGACTTAGCATAGCATAGCATACAGTAAAAAATCCATTTATGCTCCATCAGTGGTGACATACAATTGCACCAAAATATATAAAGCTGAAAGAAAAGATTCGCAAAATAAGATTGACCTCCTCCCTGCCACTACAAGTGATGCCCTCTGATATTTTCTATTCTATTTTTATCTTACTTCATTTTTTTAAATGCTGGTGGCAACCCATTAAACTGATTTCAGGGTCATGTTAGAAAAACATGGCTTTAGAATTCAGTTAATTTTCATTTAATTCTCCCTGTCACTTTATGAGGTAGGAATTATTGTCATCCCCATTTTACAGGAGAAAAATGAATCTCAGGCTTCACACACCAGATCTGATTTTTTTTTCTTTTATTTTATTATTTAAAAAAAAAAAAAGAATGAGAAGAATTAGGAGACTCCAAAGGGGCAAAGTCAGAGAAGAAGTCCCAGAGATTAAGTAATCAAGAAGGACCTCAGGGAGAGAGGGAATATATGTATGCCTATGGCTGATTCAGGATATATGGCAGAAACCAACACAATATTGTAATGCAATTTAGTCTCTAATTAAAAGTAAATAAATTTTGAAAAATTTTTGAAAAGGAGGACCTTAGAGAAATAGAAAAATCAAGCAGAAAGATTAAGCTGTATGTTGTGGGGCATGCTACATAAAGACTCCCCTTTGTCCACCCTATGAAACCTGCAGTGAAATCTTCATGGCTTCTCATACCGTGGGTGAGTGGTTTCTATAAGGAGGAACCAGATTTGTCATCCAGGTGACCCCAGCGGACTCAAAGGGGATGAGGAAGTTGTTAATCCCTAAAGTCACATTCATGAACTCCCGTTCTCCAGACTTGTAGGGATGGGTAATTGGTGGGAGAATGAGTAGGATTCACATCCAGATCTATGTGACGATCAAGGCTGGCCTGGGAAACCTTGCCACTCACCTCTGCTACTTCCCAATTCATCATTAGTGAACTGACAAAAGCTCCGTATCTTCTCCATAGGCGATGATCAGAGAGGACAAGAGACAGAAGCCTAGCTTAGGGATGTCAGTGGGAGAGGTTTGGTGTTTTAAGACACTGATGAACTTTGTTTCTAATTGGAACAGTCAGCTAAGCCTGATAAAACTGCATCTAATCAAGCTTTGCAGCCATCTGGTCTGGAGTAAAGATCCTGGCAACTTTAAACACAGCCCAGCATAGTCCAGCATAGCCTGGCCTGAACTTGTAGCATATCTGGGCTGCATTCTAGGATGGCTGAGTCTATCCCCATCTCTCTCCATCTTTTCCTTGAGTCTTCCACTTCCGGACTTCTAAAGAGAACCAGTGGAGTTGTGTCTGTTTATATAACCCAGAGGCAATGATTTCAAGCATTTTCATTGGGTGACTTTCTGCTTTCTCTAAAGTGGTGCAAGCCCAGATGTTGAGTAATGTTTAAAGGAAAGGAGTCCTAGATTAGCATCACAAAAGTCAATTAACAAGTCAATTTCTTCCCTGGATTTGTATTTGTATATTATTAATGAACTACCAAGCCTGCTAGTGCAGTAAATTAGCCTAGGTAACTGGGGATCAGAGTACAAACATTTTTTTCCCTTAATGGCCCCAAACTTTTATCTCATACTGAGAAAACTATATACAAGTACAGGGAGAGCTCCTTGTTCTGGCAGCCGCTGTGGAAGCACATTGGAGCAGCTCTGATAAATATTGATGTCTGTTTATCCAAATGCCACAGACCATGCTGGCAAGTCTCCACCCCCTCCCACCCTTGCATAGCCCTAACTGGCAGGACTCATTATGCAAGGAGGAGACAGAGGAGCTTCAGCTGCCTTTGCTGAAGGACTTTGAGCCTTTGTTTTCTGAACAGGCACATACACACACACACACACTCACAAATTAGGGGAACTAGCTGTCCTGCTCTACAAAGGTCAAGAATAAGACACACAAAAAAACAAAGAAGCCTATGTCCTATCTTTAATGGAAGGGCAGAAATATATTCTCTTATGTGAAAAAAGAATGGTAATTGGAAGATTCTGCCTCACTGAAATAACTAGCTTAGGAATGTGTGAATCCTGCCCCAAAGTGCCGCTTTGTTACAAAATCAATGCCTTTAAGAACTGAATTGTGCTGGGTGTGTGTGTGTGAGTGTATGTGTATGTGTGTGTGTGCTCAGTTCCTCAGTCATGTCCAACTCTTTGAGATCCCATGGACTTTAGCCCTCCAGGCTCCTCTGTCCATGGGATTCTCCAGGCACAAATACTGGAGTGGATTGCCATGCCTTCCTCCAGGGGATCTTTCTGACCCAGGGAACAAATCCACATGTCTGGCATCTCTTGCATTGGTAGGGTTCTTTATCACTGCACCGCCTGTACCAGAGCATTAACATGGAGATGTTAGTAACCACCCACTCGGTATGTCACAATTGAGCAAGGACTCTGTACAACGCAGTGTGAACCGTATCCTTCATCCAGTCTCCTCTCATCTATTACTAAGCAACATGACTCAGATTCAAATTGTTTGGTACTAAACAGAGTGTAAATTAATAAGGTCTGTGTATTCATTCAGAGAAGGCAATGGCAACCCTTCCAGTACTCTTGCCTGGAAAATCCCATGGATGGAGGAGCCTGGTAGGCTGCAGTCCATGGGGTCTCAAAGAGTCGGACACGACTGAGTGATTTCACTTTTACTTTTCACTTTCATGCGTTGGAGAAGGAAACGGCAACCCACTCCAGTGTTCTTGCCTGGAGAATCCCAGGGACGGGGGAGCCTGCTGGGCTGCCATCTATGGGGTCCCACAGAGTCGGACACAACTGAAGTGACTTAGCAGCAGTAGAAGTATTCATTCCTTTAATGAATAGTTATTGAATGCTTATCATGTGACTGCCAGGTTCCAGGCACAGAACAAAAACTGAAAAAGACACAGTCCCTCAAAGAGCCCAGTAGCTAGCTGGGGAAGCAGACGGATAGGAAAGCACTATAAAGTGGACCACAAGAGAAGTGTAGCCCAGGCTCCTGGGGCAGGTGGGAAGGAGATGGCCATCAGAAATGGCAAGTGAAGGTCAATGTCCAGGGGAGAAGGTAGATGCTCCTACTAACGTCGCCAGCATTGATTCCTTCTAGGATGATACACTGACTCCTCCAGGTAGCTTTCTCAGACAAGCACATCATCAAATAGAAAAATCTCAGGGGGACATCTCCCCATGCCCTAGGAATCCCACCTACTCCCTTTGTTGTTGTCATTTAGTTACTAAGTCGTATCCAACTCTTTGTGACCCCAAGAAATGCAGCACGTCTTTCCCTCACCATCTCCTGGAGCTTGCTCAAATTCATGTCCACTGAGTCAGTGATGCCATCCAACCATCTCATCCTCTGTCATCCCCTTCTCCTCCTGCCTTCATTCGTTCTCAGCTTCAGGGTCTTTTCCAGTGAGTCAGCTCTTCACATCAGGTGGCCAAAGTTTCGGAGCTTCAGCTTCAGCATCAGTCCTTCCAATGAATATTCAGGGTTGATTTCCTTTAAAGACAAAATAAGACAAAACAGTCCCTCATTTCAGAATAAATTTTCTTTCTGACAAAATCTGTTTTCTGTCTGCATAAAGCACCTTTATTTATTTTTTTAACCTTTTTATTTTGTATTGGGGTATAGCCAATTAACAGTACTCTGACAGTTTCAAGTGAACAGTGCAGGAACTCAGCCATACATGGACATGTATTCATTCTCCCTCAAACCCCACTCCCATCCAGGCTTGCCTAGTCTCCTTTAGATTGAGCTCCTTGACACACTTTAGAGGATGTTGACCCTCAGGGAGCCCTGAGGGGTCAGGCCAGGGATGCCAGAGGCTCCAGTGAGAGTTACCTGGAGTCAGAGGCCTGCTGGAAAGCTGCATGCAAGCTCTTGTATCTGTGGATGTGCAGAAAAGCAGCACATAACTGCCTGATGTCTCATTCCTTCACACGTCAGTCGGTCTGCGTGTATATGAATGTCTCTACATCTTATGACTTTCTACCTGGATGGCATAATGAGTATCTACATGCAGTGCTTCCTTTATCTGGAATATCCCTCATCTCCCAACCTCTATCAGCTTCATCTAGTTAAACACCAACACACCTTCAGATCTCAGGGAAATGTGCCTTCTTCAGAGATGACTTCCCTGACTCCTCAGGCTAATTGCCCAAGTTATTCATACTCTCTGTGCCAAGCCCTCTCCTCCATGACCTTAGCTGTAGCTTGCAATTATGCATTCATCTGGGTCATTTTCTTTTATCTCTGCCTGCCTCTCCCATGGTCACATGCTCCATGTGGGAAGCATAGAGTCCAGCTTATTCCTCTCTGTAATCCCAGCTCTTACCTGGTACAGATTCAACCCCTAAGTCAAGAAGATCCCCTGGAGAAGGAAAAGCAAACCGCTCCAGTATTCTTGCCTGGAAAATCCCATGGACAGAAGAGCCTGCTGGGCTACAGTCCATGGGATCACAAAGAGTCAGACACAACTGAGTGACTGAGCGTGCATACATGCATACTTCTGTGCATATCATGCACTCAGCAAATTCTCCTTGATTATTCAATGAATTTCAGTAATGAGATTCTCTCCCAGAACTTGTTTCTCCTGTTCTGCCACACCACTGCTTGGCGTGGACTTCTGTTTGGTTTGAGGTTTTGTTTTGTGGATCAAAGGCATTATAGGCAAAGGCAAAGTCCTTCCACCTCCAAATATCTCCTGTGCCAGTTGGCCAAAAGGAGCCCTTCAAAGGAAGAATGCAAAAATAGTAAATAGGAATTTTTTTTAATTAAGATCTGAGTTCAAACAAGCCAAATATTTTGCCAAGAGTAGCACACACTGGTTGTTTCAGAAGGCTATCATAGACACAAATCAATAATGTTTTTCTTCTAGTAGATTAACTTCATGTTTAAAACAAGAATCTAATGGACAGCTCTTTGCTTTCTCCCCTCTGTGATATGATGCGGTTATACCAGAGCGAGGAGTTTGAGGACAAAGAAGTTTAGAAAGCTAAGGATATTGTCTAAGGCAGGAAAGAAGACTTGGAAAGAAGGTCAGATTCTCCCTAACCTGTCAAGTGGGACAGAATTGTTTATGCACTTGAAATGTGATGTGCAGACAAGTCACGCTGAAGGTAACTGTGTTGACTGCACGTATGAAGAACCAGAGAAGGCCAGCCTGCTGATAGGGAGGATGACAAGAGGTCAAATGTCCATGAACAAGACAGCCACCCTATTCCCACCTTCCTGGATCCTGATCCTTGTCCCTTATGAGGCCAGCCTGAACTTTCCATCCTTGGAGTCCATGATATCCCTTGTGTCTCCTGAGAAAATGCCTGCTCCCCACCTTTCTTGTTGCCAAAGTTACTTGGAGTGAGTGAGTGAAGTCGCTTAGTCGTGTCTGACTCTTTGTGACCCTGTGGACTGCAGCCTACCAGGCTCCTCCATCCATGGGATTCTCCAGGCAAGAATACTGGAGTGTGTTGCCATTTCCTTCTCCAGGGGATCTTCCCAACCCGGGGATCAAACCCAGGTCTCCCACATTGAAGGCAGACACTTTACTGCCTGAGCTTTGAGTGTGTGCTTCTGTTCCTTATGTATTAGTTTCCTGTGACTGCTGTAACTGACTTGGAACAACAGAAATTATTCTCTCACAGTTCTAGAGGTTAGAAATCTGAAATTAAGGTGTCAAGATGGCCAGACTCCTTCAGAAGCCTTTAGGGGGAGAATCCTTTGCTTTTTCCAGTTTCTGGTGGCTCCTGGCATTCCTTGGCTTGTAGCCACATCACTCCAATCTCTGCCTCCATTTTCACATGAACTTCTTCTCTTCTGCCTCTCTCCCCCTTTGTCACATCTAAAGACATTTGCCATTGGATTAAGAGCCCACTTGGTTAATTCATGATCATCTCATCTCAAGATCTTTAACTTAATTACATCTGCAAAGATCCCTTTCCAAATGAAAGCACGTGTATAGTCACTGTGGGTTAGGACTTGGACATAGCTTTTTTCAGCTCATTATACCTTGCAACCCACTGAGCCCAGGGGTGAGTTGACCAAACATTCCTGATTAAGCTTGCAAAGTGTCAGTGACCAGTTGATGTATAGCCCACAACACAAATTGTTTACAGATTCTAAAGAATGAATAAATGAAATAAAAGGCAGTTTGTGGTTGTTTGTTTTGTTTTTTTTTTTTGGTACGGGAAGTGCTTTGTGACCAGTTGTTCTTGATGGAGATGATATTCTTGATGGATATTCTGGGATGGAGTCAAGCCTTGATCTGTCATATCTGAAGATATGAGATACCTGAATAGTCCTCTCTAGACTCTTCTGGATTTGTATTGATGATAATATAGTGTGGTGAATTGAACACATGCTAGGTATCAGACACTGTATTTGGCTCTTTATGGGGCAACACCAAGATCTTCTGAGGGTTGTTTTCGTATCCCCAGGAGTCACACTCAAATTGGTCTGGTGCAAAGTCAGCATTTTCATCACCAGGAAGACCTTTTAGAGATTTGGCACCTTTGAGGGCTGTGGATATTAGAGAAAAGAGAAGGACCTAGTATGGGCAGCCCCTACTATGTGTCAGCTTCCCAGGTGGCACTAGCTAAAGAATCTGCCTGCTAATGTAGGAGACATAAGAGATGAGGGTTTGATCCCCGGGTCAGGAAGATCCCCTGGAGGAGGGCATGACAACCCCACTCCAATATTCATGCCTGGAGAATCCAATGGACAAAAGAAACTGGTGGGCTAGAGTCCATAGGGTTGTTGGACATGACTGAGGTGACCTAGCACACACACATTACCATGTGTCAAGCACTGCCTTCGGGTCATCACTGTTATCTCCTTTGATCTTTATAGTTTCTCCATGAGAGAGATGGTGCAGAAATTTACAGGCCAGTCAGGCTAACCAGGTCTTTCCCTGGACATAACCTGCCGAAGTCAGTAGGACAAAGTCCCACGTGCTCCTGCTCATCAGTGCCCAGGAGTTATCAGCCCCTACAGATCTAGTTCTACCAACCCAAGGAAACACAACACAGGTAGACACCAGAGTGGCAGTTGTAAACTGAAGGTGAGAAAGCACATCCTGAATTAGAATACTCTTCTCGCTGGAGAAGCTGCTAATATCACCTCTCAAGTTGTGGGCCTAGATGAGAACTGAAGTGAAGCAGCCTTCAAGGTCATGTCCCAAAGGGAAGGCTTCTCCTGGTACATGTTTTGTCTTGGTAGTTTTCTACCCCAACCCCAGGAAAGAATTTACTTTCAAAAGCCTATTCTCATAGTTTCCTTCTTCCTCCTTATTGTCAGTGGAATTTTTCCCGTCACACAGTGCAGATCAAGATCATCACTGACCTCCCCCTTTATTCCTCCTCACTAGCTCTACCCACACAGTAAGCCCACCCAAGTCAGCCACCAGGACATCATCCTCAGCTCTCTCGTGCCCAATCAGTCATCAAGTCCTGCTAGTGCTAAAGAACCTGCCTGCCAACGTAGGAGACATGGGAGATGAAAGTCGATCCCTGGTTCGGGAAGATCCTCTGCAGCAGGGAATAGCAACCCGCTCAAGTATTCTTGTCTGGAAAATCCCATGGACAAGAGGAGCCTGGAGGGCTACAGTCCATGGGATCACAAAGAATCAGACACAACTGAGTGACTAACGCTTTCACTTTTCACTTTTTTGCTTACATATGACCTCTGAACATGAAGGATAGGGGAAGGGAATAATGCAAGGCCATTTGCAGTGGTTTTGTGGTTAAAATTAGTATGAAATCCCTTGAAGGATCTTTTGCAAAGTAGAGAGTAGTTTCAAAGTAGAAGTTTCCTAACCTTCATAATACATTGGGAACATGTGTCAGATTTGTTCATTAGATAACATGGAGTATTAAGTGTTGGAGTATGAATTTGTCCTTGGTCTAAGACATTTTGGTTCCTATTCTTTAAGAATGAGACCCCACCCAAACCCACCCCCAGAGATCTTTGAGGTCACTAAAGAATGTGGAAGAAGAAAGTCTGCCCAGCTAAGCAATTTTATGGAAAAAATCATATACTTGTCAGTTGAAGTCTTAATTACTCTCACTCTGATGGGAATAATCATAAAAAAGTCATGTGGTCTAAACTGGACAGGATAGATGGTTTTAAATTGTCTTCAGTCCAAAGATATTTCGGTCTGAGCCAGGAAATGAGACACTGAGGGTAAAAACATCTGAAACCCATGAGCACCTTCCACCTATTGATCAAAAGTACTAGAGGATGTAATGAGCCCAAGCGTGGTTTGAGGAAAGTAGCTTTAGCACAAATGAAAGCAGAATTTCCTGGGGCTGAGTGAGCATCTTGGTCAATTTCTATAGACTTCCAAGAAAAGAAAAGTTTTGACAGTCATCAGTCAATTTGACAGTCATCAATGCGTTTGACATTCATCAATTTGACAGTCATCAATGCGTTCTGGTCCTCAAATGGATTTCTTTTAAATATGTGTGTATAAAGTCTGATCAGGCTCTTAATAAACCATCGATTACTTGTCAATAAACCCAGTAATTGTCTAAGCTCCTGTTCAGTATGTATAAGAAACACGCCCACACATGTGACTTATAGTGTTAATAGTTGTACAGTATCAGCGTGCTCATCTGCCCACAGGAGTACACATAAACCAAATGCATCCAAATCATTCATTTAACACACTTTGAATTCCTGGGCTAGAGTTACAAACACAGATAGAATGTTATCCCTGCCTTCAAGAAACACAGTCATGTTGGAATGACAGGTATGTTAGCAAATTAAAAGTCCCTCTTGGTGGCTGAGTCAAGGATAGAAGTTTGTACTGAGAACAGGGAGGTCTGGAGGCAGGGGAGTCAGAAGGCTCAGAGAAAGAATTTCAAGAAAAAAGAGGAAAGCAGGCAGGAAGACAAGGGCACTCCATTATGAGAGAACTGCTTGTGCAAAGGCCCTGAGGTATAAAGTCTTAGTACTCAGGGGACTGCTGATGGTTAGGTATGATGAGTATTGAAACAGGGATGTAAGATAAAGGTGAAGAAATATAGGGAGAGGTCTGATCTTTTTTCAATCAATATTTTTATTGATGTATAGTTGATTTACAATGTTATATTATTTCTGCTGTACAGCAAAATGATTATTATACATATATGCATTCTTTTTTCAATTCTTTTCCATCAAAATCACAGGATTTTGAATACAGCTCCCTGTGCTATGCAGTAGGAACTTGTTGCTTATCCACTATATATATATATATACATACACACATATCATCTGTTGCATCTGTTAATCCCAAACTCCCGGTCCATCCCTCTCCCACCCCACTTCCCTTTGGCAACCTCTAGTACTCTTGCCTGGAAAATCCCATGGATGGAGGAGCCTGGTAGGCTGCAGTCCATGGGGTCGCTAGAATCGGACACGACTGACGCGACTTAGCAGCAGTAGCAGCAGCAGCAGTCTATTTTCAATGTCCCTGATTCTGTTTCATAGAGAGATTCATTTGTGTCATATTTTAGATTTCACATATAAGTGATATCATATGGTTTTGTGTTTCTCTGACTTACTTTACCTCGTATGATAATCCCTAGTTGCATCCATGTTTCTGCAAATGGCATTATTTCATTCATTTTTGTGGCTGAGTAGTAGTCCATTGCGGGAGAAGGCAGTGGAAGCCCACTCCAGTACTCTTGCCTGGAAAATCCCATGGACGGAGGAGCCTGGTAGGCTGCAGTCCATGCTAAGGGTCAGACACAACTGAGCGACTTCACTTTTACTTTTCACTTTCATGCATTGGAGAAGGAAATGGCAACCCACTCCAGTGTTCTTGCCTGGAGAATCCCAGGGACGGGGGAGCCTGGTGGGGCTGCCGTCTATGGGGTCACACAGAGTCAGACACGACGGAAGCAACTTAGCAGCAGTACTCCATTGTATATATGTAGCATACCTTCATTATCTATTAATAACCTCAACAGACATTTAGAGGTCTTTGGTATTGTGAATAGTGCTGCTGTGAACACAGAAGTGCGTGTATCTTTTTGAATTACAGTTTTGTCTGGATATATGCCCAGGAGCAGAATTGCTGGATCATATGGTAATTCTATTTTTAATTTTCTGAGGAACCGCCATACTGTTTTCCACAGTAGCTGCACCAACTTAAGTCCAAACAGTGTAGGAGGGTTCCCTTTTGTCCACACCAGGAGAGGTCAGATTTTTCACTCACTGCTTCAGATAGTGTTCCAGGCAGACTCTACCGTCTGAGCCAACAGGGAAGCCTCAGACAGCATTACTGAATACTTCTTACTTACCAGGCAGGTACCTCTTGATATATCACTAAACAAGACAGATGCAGTTCCCAAGCTCGTGGAGTTTATGTTCTGATGGGCTGAGACAGGATAAACAAGCTAATAAACTTAATTTCACATAGTGATGAGTGCTGTGAAGGCAATAATCAGGAGGTGAGACAGAGTAATGGATTTGGAAAACAGCTTAGAAAACATGGTCTGGGAAGGCTATTCTGAGATGAAGGCTTTTAAATGAGGCCAAGGATGAAAAGGCCAGAAATGAGGACTAAGGACCCTAGCCTTTCCCTTCTCCAGGGGATCTTCCCAACCCAGGGATAGAACAGGGGTCTCCTGCATTGCAGGTGGATTCTTTACCAACTGAGCTATGAGGGAAGCCCCAGAAATGAGGACTAAGGACCCAAATGTGGAGGTTCTTATCATTTAGGGGACAGAGAAAGGAAGAAGAGGCAGCAAAGGAAACCAAAAGAAATAATCAGAGATTAAAGACAGGAGCTGTGAGAGGACAGCATAATGGAATCCAAGGGAAAACAGACTGCAAGGAGAAGAAAGGCCTCCACCCCATCCTGCTCCTTCACTTAGTGTTTTTAAAATAGAGACAGCAAAAGAGACACTGATGTATAGAACAGACTTTTGGACTCTGGGAACGGGAGAGGGTGGGATGATTTGGGAGAATAGCATTGAAATATGTATAATATCATAGCTGAAACGAGTCGCCAGTCCAGGTACGATGCCTGATAATGGATGCCTGGGACTGGTGCACTGGGACGACCCAGGGGGATGGTATGGGGAGGGAGGAGGGAGGAGGGATCAGAATGGGAAACACATGTATACTTGTGGCGTATCCATCTTGATGTATGGCAAAAGCAATACAATATTGTAAAGTTAAGCAAAATGAAATTTAATTTAAAAAAAAATAGATGGTTATCAGATTCCCAGGCAAAGACAGTGTATTAAGCCAAGCATCTGGTTGTCCTCCTCTTAAAAATCTCACTTAAAACTATATTAAAGAAAATTGTTCTAATACCTAAATCCACAAGGACAGGGAGAGTTGGCTAAGAGACAATATCAAAATTCTGGAAAGCAGATATGTGTGTGTGCTAAGTCACTTCAGTCATGTCCGACTCTGTGACCATATGAATTGTAGCCCACCAAGCTCCTCTGTCCATAGGATTCTCCAGGCAAGAATGCTGGAGTGGGTTGCCAGACTCTCCTCCAGGGGACCTTCCCGACCCAGAGATCAAACTGGCATCTTTTATGTCTCCTGCATTGGCAGGTGGATTCTTTACTACTAGCACCACTTGGGAAGCCCAGAGACCAGACAGATGGGTGTTAATTGACTTGACAAATACAAGGAAGCCAAATTCTAAATTGGCAATGGGGAACGTGGAGAAAGTTCAAAAGACTCAGGAAATAGTGGCACCACATATCTTTAGAAATGAAAGTAAAGGTGGGAGATTAAAATTAGTTAAAATTGGGAGGACTTAGTTGAAAGCTGTGTGAGAAATAATTCCCTCCTCCCACTCCACATCACTACTCCTCTCTCACCCTGGCAGAAGACTGGGATTATAATATTTGGAGGGAGTAAAACACAGCTCAGGGCATGAGTGCTGTAATAAAATAACTTAAAATTTGTAAATGGATGCACGTTGATCAATGAATTCCTCCTGATTTCTGCCCTTAAACGGTTCCCAGAACCCTGACATTCTGGTCTGTATCTTTAAGCCAGGAGAATCAAAGAACATTCTCTAAGGAATCTAACTTGCCTGAGAGGAAATATTTAATGATACAGCATGAGCAATTACTCTAAGGATGGCTGATTCAGATCATTCTACAGACAGTTCAAAATCTAGAATCAGACTAACATACACAAAGTTCCTATCAGCTACCTGGACCACCTCTCTTAAATATATGTGACAAGCAGGATCACCTGACTCCTGAGAAATAAACACTCACATTTATGGTCAATTGATTTTTGAAAAAGGCACAAGACAATACAATGGAGCAAAGGACAAAGTGTTTCCAACAGATGATTAGGGACAACTGGATATCCACATGAAAAAGAATGAAACTGGACCCCTACCTCACACCATACACAAAAGTCTACTCAAGGTGGATTATGTACTACCTATATGTAAGAGCTAAAACTATAATTCCTACAATAAAATATAGGGGTAAGTCTTCATGACCTTGGGTTAGGCAATGATTTCTTAAGTAATGATGCAAAATGCACAACCAAACAAAGAAAACAGATAAATTTGACTTCATCCAAATTGAAAACTTTTATACTTCAACAGACACTATCAAGGAAAAGTGAAAGTGAAAGTCACTCAGTTGTGTCTGACTCTTTGCGACCCCATGGACTGTATAGTCCATGGAATTCTCCAGGCCAGAATACTGGAGTGGGTAACATTCCCTTCTCCAGGGGATCTTCCCAACCCAGGGATTGAATCAAGGTCTCCCGCATTGTGGGCAGATTCTTTACCAGCTGAGCCACAAGGGAAGCCCAAGAATACTGGAGTGGGTAGCCTGTCCCTTCTCCAGCGGATCTTCCCAACCCAGGAATTGAACCAGGGTCTCCTGCACTGCAGGCAGATTCTTTATCAACTGAGCTATGAGAGAAGCCCAATCATCAAGGAAATGAAAAGACAACTCACAGAATGGGAGAAAATATTTGCAAATCATATATCTGAGAAGGGACTTATATCCAGAAATACAAAGAACTCTTATAAATTAACAGTAAAAGACAAGTACCCCAATTTAAAAATAGGCAAAGGATTTGAAAAGACATTTCTCCAAAGAAGATCATCGTTAGATGTGAGGGAAATGCACATCAAAACCATAAAGAGATCCTACCTCACACTCATTAGGATCCTACCTCACACTAAGATCAAGAAAACAAGCCAAGGCAAGCAAGTGGAGAAATTGGAACCCATATGCACTGCTGGTGGAATGTTAAATGGTGCAACTGCTTTGAAAAACAACCTAGTAGTTTCTCAAAAGGTTACATACAGAGCTACCATAAGATCCAGCAACTGTAGTCATAAGTATATATTCAAGAGAAATGGAAACATATGTCCACACAAGCACTTGTACACACTGTTTCATAGCAACATTATTTGTCATAGCCAAAAAAGCAGAGAAACCTAAATGTCTAACATCTGCTAAATGCATAAACAAATTGTATATTCATACAAGGGAATATTATCTGGTCATAAAAAAGAATAAAATACAAATGCTATAGCATGGATGAATCTTAAAGGCATTATGTTAAGTGCAAGTTGTTGTTGTTGAGTCACTGATTCACTTCCCACTCTTCGTGACCCCATGGACTGCAACGTGCCAGGCTCCTCTGTCCTCCACTATCTCCCAGAGCTTGCGCAAATTCATGTCCATTGAGTCAGTGATGTTATCTGATCATCTCATCTTCTGCCACCCTCTTCTCCTTTTGCCTTCAATCCTTCCCAGGATCAGAGTCTTTTCCAATGAGTCAGCTCTTTACATCAGATGGCCAAAGTGTAGCCAGTGGCAAAAAATCACATATTGTGTCATTTCTTTTACATGACATATCCAAATTAAGCACACAGATAGATGATTCCTGGTTGCCTGGGGTTGGAGTGAGAGGAAATGAGGAGTGATTGTTAACGCGCACGAGGTTCCTTCTTCAGATGTAAAAATGTTCTAAAATTAGATTATGGTGATGGCATCACAACTCTAAATATATTAAAACTAATCAACTGCACAGTTTAAATGGATGAATCTTATGGTATGTGAAAAATATTTCAACAAACCTATTAAAAATCTCACTATTCATAAAGATATCAACAAAACATAAAACATACAGATACGTCGATATCTTCCTAGTACTACAGTATGTTTCCCCATCTTGTTACTCAAGACCGTCTGGGCACTTTTTCAACTTGTAATAATCTTGTAAAGCCAGTTGGTCTTCAAAAGATGAAGCAAGTCAAAGTTTTGTAATTAGAGGGAAGAAGTACTTCTAAGTTCAGAGGTCAGGTTTTTACTCAATAGGAAAGGGTAGGTCAGAAAAACAATATCTTAAAACTATCTTTTAACACACTCTTATTAACTGTTTGCAAGGTGTTAATAAGCGTTGTCTTTCTAAAGAATCTGAGGAGTAAGAAGAACAAAGATGCTTAGCCAGGAGTCCCACTGAATTTTTCTTCACTAATGTTGATTATTTGGTTCTCTGGATGTGAGATGGTAGGGAGCAAAGAGCCAGTACATCAAGGTGGTCACCAGGTTGGAATCCAGACACATGAACCTGGATTCGTTTTCATCCTTTGCCACTTAGTGGCTGTGTGACCTTCTGCATGTTGCTTAGCCTCTCTGTGCTTCCATTTCCTCTTTGTAAAATAGGAATTCTATCTCGATCCCATGAACAGAGGAGCCTGGTGGACTACGGTCCATGGGGTTGTAAAGAGTCAGACATGACTGAAGCAACTTAGCACTCATGCATCTTGATCCAGTTTTTATTTGAGGGCCTAGCCCATTGCAGTTACCTTTGTTTTTAAAAAGCTTTTAACTGGTGTTTATGAGCAGTATATCTTGGTTAGTTTGTCCTGATTTAAAAAATACTGTTGGCATTTTCGGCAGATCAGTATCTTATTCCTGTATCTTTTTTTTTTTTTTTTTCCTTTTCTACTCGCTCAGTCATGTCTGACTCTTTGTGACCCCGTGGACTGTAGCCCACCAGGTTCCTCTGTCCATGGGATTCTCCAGGCAAGAATACTGGAGTGGGTTGTCATTTCCTTCTCCAGGGGATCTTCCCGTCTCCCGCATTGCAGGCAGACGCTTTAACCTCTGAGCCACCAAGGAAGCCCTGCTTTATTTTGATGTGTTTATTATTGAGTTACTTGTCCAAGTTCTTCCTTAAAACTCTGCTATCAACCAGGAAATAAAGAATTAAAGCATTTGATTGCTGTGTATTTTGTTACTGAACAGTTGTGGCTCTACTGCTGCTTAGCTAAAAAATAGAGTGTGGAGGGGGTAGGGGGCAGTAAGGGACAGTAAGGGCAGGCGGCACTATACAAATTTCCTTTTAAAGGTCCCATGTGGCAGCACTCATAAAGAACTCACCTGCCAATGCAGGAGATGTAAGAGACAGAAGTTTGATCCTTGGATTGGAGGATCCCTTGGAGTAGGAAATGGCAACCCACTCTAGTATTCTTGCTTGGGAAATCCTATGGACAGAGGAGCCTGGCAGGCTATAGTCCACGGGTTCACAAAGAATCGGACATATAATGAACACATATACATTATGCATTCATTCCAGAAATTCTCTGGAGGTTGAGTAGGAATCTTTGTAACAATGCAAATATTTCTTGGCCATCAATAGCACATAAACAATAATAATTATGTTCAGTTGTCCTTGATATTTTGCCAACTTTTAGCCACGTAAAAACTAGAATGTCCAGATTTTTTTAAAAGCTTTGCCATTGTGAATCCATATTCATAATGCAGAAGGAGAAGACAAATCCTGTTTTAACAGTCTGATTTATAATTTTCAAACATTTTCAGTATTCCTACTCTAGCCCTGAGTCCACATATTTTAAGACTGGGCCCCATTGCTTCAATCAGATGAATCAGATTATTCTTTTCCTGAAATTTAGCTAGTAATAACTTATTGACACTAAGCATGTGTCAGACTTCCTATTAAGTACTCTCTACATATTACCTTATTAAATCCTCTTAATTGTCTTGTGTCACCAGTAATTTTATTATCCTTGCTTTAAGATAGGACTCTGAGGTTTGTAGGGTTTAAGTGACTTGCTCAAGGTCATATAACCTCTAAGTCCTGGAGCTGGGATCTGACCCCAGGAGGCCAGAGTAACTTTGGGAAAGGGTAGTTAGGAGAGGCAACCTTGGTGCACAGAGCTGTAGGGAACTTGGACAGAGGAAGGTGATGTGGGAGGGTCAAGATATAGGAAGGGCTGCAAGGACACGTTCCATTGGACTTTGAAGTCAGACCGGAGATTTGAGGTCACCTCCAGGGAGCATCCCCAAGCACCAAGGGCTTGTATGGCACAAGGAGTGCCAGTGTTGCCAGCTTTTCGTATTCTCCTGACTTTAACATATACAGGGAAGAAGAATGTCCCATGTAACTCTGTTACTCTTAGATGCTCATTCTGAGGTCTGATTTCTTCTTTCCTTCCTTTCTCTCCCTCTCTCCCTCTGTCTCCTCTGTCTCTCTCTTTCAGGAAATACACACTGAGTTAATACTATGCACTAAGAACTATGCCTGGTTCAGGATAAAACAGACAGAACCTCACCCTTATGTCTAGAAGAGAGACAGAGAGCAAAACATCACGAAAAGACTGAAAATTGCCACGACGATCCAAAATGCCATGGAGAAGAGGTAGGTGCTCTCGGAAAGTGGGAACTAGGGGAATCTGGCCCAGTCTCAGGGTGAAGTGCAAGTTGCTCAGACATGTCTGCTCAGGCCTGAATACTGGAGTGGGAAGCCTTTCCCTTCTCCGGGGGATCTTCCCAACCCAGGGATGGAACCCAGGTCTCCCGCATTGCAGGGAGATTCTTTACCAGCTGAGCTAAAAGGGAAGTTGGGAAGAATTCCTTGAGGCAGTGACATTTCAGCAATGATCTAGGTGGTAGTAGGGGTTAAGGATACAAAGGCTCAGGAGAATGTTTCAGGCTGGGAGCCCTTTAAGGAAAGAGCCCTGTGGATTGGAGCATGAAGATTCTGAGAGGAGGCTAGTGAGGCTGGATTGTGAATAGAGGGCAAAATTCCAGATCTTCTAGACCAGGAAGTAAGCAAATTATGGCCCCCTGCCTATTTTTGTAAATATAGTTTTCTTGGAATACAGTGCCATTTGTTTATCTACTGCCTGTGGCTGTATTTGGCTACAATGACAGAGTTGAGTAGTTACAATAGAGAACTCACGGCCCACAAAATCTAAAATATTTCCTTTCTGCTCCTTTACAGAAAAAGTTTGCAGATCCCTGATCCAGGGGGAGTTTCCAAATGAAACCAATGCTGGACAGACAAAAAAAATATCCAGTGACATAACTAGGTGCTATATCTATACTGGCCAAACCAGTACCCACAAGCTTTGTAGAGGAAGCCACTTTTGCTCCTGTGGCCAGAGCGGAGTAGACCAGAGATCGGTCCCAGAGCAGCCTGCAACAACATCAGTTAAACACGAGAGAGGCTGAACAACACTGAGATGACTCAGCACAAATGCGGGGTGAGGGGGCTTGGGGAGCTAACCAATTAGACCTTCTCTTTTGGAAATATAAGTGCCAAGTCAGCAAAATAAGGAGGGCTATTTGCAGGCAGATTGACAAGGTCAACGTTACTTAGAAAAGTGTCTTGGTTTCTAAATACATAGCTCACCCTACATCCCAGGGTGTAAACAGGAATCCACACAGTTAATACCTTCTTGACTGAAGGAAAACCACACCTGACTCTTCCTACTAAGGAATTTGCCTGTCTTGATCACTATAGTCTGATGTCCTGGGAATATCTTCCTTTGCCTTTTCAAGAGAAAATGTTCCTGTTTTTGAGTTTTATTTTATTTATTAATTTGATTGCACTGGGTCTTGGGCACACAGGATATTTAGTTGCAACATGTGGCATCTAGCTCCCTGGCCAGGGGCTAAACCCCAAACCCTCTGCACTGGGAGCTCAGAGGCTAAGGCACTGGACGACCAGAGAAGTCCCTATCTTTGACTTTTAGACAGCAAGAAACAAGCTACTTTTCTGGCAAGGAATATGGTCAAAAGAAAGACTCCCTTGTTGAAAGAGAATTTAAACACTTCAGTAGGTGATTAGGAAAATGTAATCACATGACATTTTAGGGAAGGTAACTGAAATAAAAGCTAAGCAGCACGGAATTAGTAACTCACTGGCAGCTGGGCAGGAGCCCTGAGTTCAAGTCCCTGCTGGGACACCAGGACAAGTCACTTCTTTCTTCTGGAAAACAAAGTTTCAAAGTCATTCATTCCTTCTACAAAGCTGTAGATTAATGGCTGGATTAAAAGGGTGGCTAAAGAGTGAATGAGGTGGAAAGTAGAAGATGATAGGCAACAGGGACCAGGTCATCTGGAACCTTGGACTTCACTGTTCAACATCAGCTTTCACCTTGCCTGAGACAGGGAACTGTATGAGTTTCTTGTGGCTCTTATAGCAAATTAACCACAAACAGTGGCTTAACACAAATTTATTCTCTTACAGTTCTGGAGGTCAAAAGGCCAACTTTCAGCAGTCTTACTGGATGGAAATTAAAGTGTTTCTTTCTGGAGGCCACCACAACTCGTGCTCTTGGCCCTCTTCCATCTTCAAAGTAAGCAATAGTGGACTGAGTCTTTCTCCCATCATGTCATTCTGATCTTCTGTCCTGCCTCCCTCTTCCACTTAAAAAAAAGAAACAACTTCTGTTTGGTTATTTGACTGTGCCCGGTCTTAGTTACAGCACGTGGAATCTTAGGTCACTGCATACAATCTCTTAGTTGTGGCCTGTGGGATCTAGTTCCCTGACTAGAGATCAAACCCCTGTGTCAGGAGTTCAGAGTCTTAGCCACCAGACCACCAGGAAAGTTCCCTGCCCTTCTACTTTTAAGGACTCTTATGATCATACTGGACACAACTGGATAATCCAGAATAATATCCCTCTTAAAGGAAGCTGAATAGCAACCTTCATTCCATCTGCAACATTAATTCCTTTTTGTTGTATGACATAGCATATGGAAGGGTCCTGGGGATTAGGATGTGGACATCTTTGAGGGGGTCACTATTCTGCCCACCAAGGCACCACTGGTGGTTTTGAGCACTTGAGTAAAACCATCAGACTTATGCTTTAATGCAGTCACAGGGGCATCTGTGTTTGAACAGATATCAGGGTGGCCAGGGAAGAAAGAGAGACGCCAGTGGAGAGTCTGCTCTGAAAATCCAGGCCCAATATGATGCTTGAATCAGGATGTTGAATTGGTAAAATTTCAAATATATTTTGAAGATAGAACCAACAGGATTGATCAACAGACCAGATGTAGATATATGCAAAAGAAAGGTGTCAAGGACAACACAAAGCTTTTGGCTTGAGTACCTGGAAGAACAGAGGCACCATTAATAGAGGGCTACTCGAAGAACCAGTAGTGGTGAATATCAGCTTAGTTTTGCACAGTATTAATACGTGAAGCCATGTGGTTGAATTAGATACCTAAGGAGTGACTTCACTTTCACTTTTCACTTTCATGCATTGGAGAAGGAAATGGCAACCCACTGCAGTGTTCTTGCCTAGAGAATCCCAGGGACAGTGGAGCCTGGTGGGCTGCTGTCTATGGGGTCGCACAGAGTCGGACATGACTGAAGTGACTTAGCAGCAAGGAGTGAATTACTCACCTACAGCCAAACATCCTGGAATGCGAAGTCAAGTGGGCCTTAGGAAGCATCACTACGAACAAAGCTAGTGGAGAGGATGGAATACCAGTTGAGCTATTTCAAATCCTGAAAGATGACGCTGCGAAAGTGCCACACTCAACATGCCAGCAAATTTGGAAAATTCAGCAGTGGCCACAGGACTGGAAAAGGTCAGTTTTCATTCCAATCCCAAAAAAAGGCAATGCCAAAGAATGCTCAAACTACTGTACAATTGTACTCATCTCACACGCTAGTAATGCTTAAAATTCTCCAAGCCAGGCTTCAGCAATACGTGAACTGAGAACTTCCAGATGTTCAAGCTAATTTTAGAAAAGGCAGAGGAATCAGAGATCAAATTGCCAACATCCACTGGATCATGGAAAAAGCAAGAGAGTTCCAGAAAAACATCTATTTCTGCTTTATTGACTATGCTAAAGCTTTTGACTGTGTGGATCACAATAAACTGTGGAAAATTCTGAAAGAGATGGGAATACCAGACCACCTGACCTGCCTCTTGAGAAACCTGTATGCAGGTCGGGAAGCAACAGTTAGAACTGGACATGGAACAACAGAGTGGTTCCAAATAGGAAAAGGAGTACGTCAAGGCTGTATATTGTCACCCTGCTTATTTGACTTATATGCAGAGTACATCATGAGAAAAGCTGGGCTGGAGGAAGCACAAGCTAGAATCAAGATTGCCAGAAGAAATATCATTAACCTCAGATATGCAGATGACACCATCCTTATGGCAGAAAGTGAAGAAGAATTAAAGAGCTTCTTGATGAAAGTGAAAGAGGAGAGTGAAAAAGTTAGCTTAAAGCTCAACATTCAGAAAACTAAGATCATGGAATCAGGTCCCATCACTTCATGGCAAATAGATGGGGAAACAGTGGAAACAGTGGCTGAGTTTATTTTGGGGGCTCCAAAATCACTGCAGATGGTGACTGCAGCCATGGAATTAAAAGATGCTTACTCCTTGGAAGGAAAGTTATGACCAACCTAGACAGCATATTCAAAAGCAGAGACATTACTTTGCCAACAAAGATCCGTCTAGTTAAGGCTATGGTTTTTCCAGTAGTCATGTATGGATGTGAGAGTTGGACTGTAAAGAAAGCTGAGCGCCGAAGAATTGATGCTTTTGAACTGTAGTGTTGGAGAAGACTCTTGAGAGTCCTTTGTACTGCAAGGAGCTCCAACCAGTCCATCCTGAAGGAGATCAGTTCTGAGTGTTCATTGGAAGGACTGATGTTGAAGCTGAAACTCCAATATTTTGGCCACCTGATGCGAAGAGCTGACTCATTTGAAAAGACCCTGATGCTGGGAAAGATTGAGGGCAGGAGGAGAAGGGGACAACAGAGGATGAGATGGTTGGATGGCATCACTGACTCGATGGACATGGATTTGGGTGAACTCCGGGAGTTGGTGACGGACAGGGAGGCCTGGCATGCTGCTGTTTGTGGGGTCTCAAAGAGTCGGACACGACTGAGCAACTGAACTGACTGACTGACTAAAGGAGTGAATATAAAAACAAAAGAGGTGAATGTGCCCTGGGACTGCACTGTTACACTGATTCCCAACAGTAGATCTGGATTTGCCAGTAGATCTCAAGGGCTTACAAACTTCAAGCCTCTTGCAGCTGCAGCCTATCATTCTCCCCCACAGTTACCTTCCTCTGCTTTGTAGGGAAGTACAGCCCAGGGCAGTGTCTCTTCTCAGTCTAATGGGGCATTCTGATATCAGGGCTAACTCTTCCCTAGCCTCTTCCTTCAAACAAGTGGTCTCAAAGCTTCAGAAAAATAGGGTAGCTCTCTCTCACCAAAAGCAGAGAGGATGACATGTGAATATATTCATTCATTTAATAAACATCAGTTGAGCACTTACTACATTCCAAGCTCTACGCTGAGGACTGGGAAACACTGTGGTTTATAAGACACATTGTACAAGTGATGACAAAAAGAGGTAATCAACCTATATCAGGACTGAATCCCATGGGTTCGCAAAAGAGTTGGACACGACTTAGCGACTAAACAACAGAGACCTGAGAAATAGCTAGAGAGCTTAAGGGATATATTTCTCTAAAGCAAAAGAGGTCCAGAGGTGGGGCTGCAAGGTTGTATATAGCTTCAGTATCATCAGTGTTCTAAGATTCTTTTTCTGTTTATCTTCAGTGCATTCTAAACTTCTCTACGGTTTTCTCCGTATCTTGTGATATTTGCATTATTTTGTATCATTTTATAAATAGTAGGTTACTCACAAAGTCTCCATATTCACATGCTTTGGCTTTCTCATCTTATTTGTTCCCTCACCAAGAGGAATTCAGAATTTAATAGCAGAAGTGGTTCACGCCTCTATCTGGCTGGTGAGAATGGTAGTCTTATTTGTACCCCATCTTCCAGTATTCAACTGCCTTTCCCCTTGAAATGGATACTTCCCAGGAAGGCTGGTGGGGCAGATACATTTCAGTGACATCATTTGAAACTCATTAAAAGGTCAGCAGGCTGGCTAAGTACTACTTCCTTCAAAAACATACTCAGAATCATAAATGTTGGGAGCTGGGGATCAAAGGTTCTCAGACTTTTGAGTTTCTGTGAACTAGCATTAATATTTTTAAAAGGTTGCTGAATTTCTATTCTTCCAGAGAATGTCATTAAAAATAATAAGCTTCTAGGAACACAGAATCACCTCCCACAATGCACCGGACATCCCTCATAACAGAATTTTCCAGCTCCAAATGACAACAGTGCCAAGGTTCAGAAACCCTGGGCTAGCTGCCCTTAATGAAAGGCAAAAGAAGAAAAGCCCCCGACCTGGCAGACATTTGAACTGGCAGACACTGTTGAAATGTGGGAGTGGGTTGGCCAGATGGGCTATGATGAGGTCAGCTAGACAGGGGATGGACTGGCTATCCCAGGCCTGGGCAGGAGGGAGGGACAGGGTCAACGCTTATGGACATCTTGATTTTTAAATGGGATAAGGCACATAAAATCTGTAACACTAAGCCTGACACATGGGCTTTCCTGATGGCTCAGCAGTAAAGAAACTGCCTGTAATGCAGGAGATGCCTGTTCAATCCCTGGGTTGGGAAGATTCCCTAGAGAAGTAAATGGCAACCCATTTCAGCATTCTTACCTGGCAAGTCCCATAAACAGAGGAGCCTGGCAGGCTACAGTCCATGGGGTGGCAAAGATTAGAACACGACTGAGCATGAACACAAATGAATGAACTTTAGGGGACAAATTCTGCTGGGCACCTGATCAACCCTATATAATCGATTGAGAAGACTGGAGGTTCTCAGAGGTAATCTGAGGAGTAAGGATGAGGTAGGAGGGCAGAACAAGGAAGAGCCTGCAAGATGGAGTCTGAGACTGAGACTCCCAGGAAAATCATCAACTTCTGTGTGGGGGAGGGAAGTGGGCGAAGAATATTTTAAGATGCATAACGCATTAACGCACAATTTGAAGTATCTCAGTAATGTGAAGATTACTCAGATAATCTTCCACCTCACCTCCAGCTTCTGTGATGTTTAGTACAATGTGAATGTGTTATTGGCTCAATCCTGTCTGACTCTTTGCGACCCCATGGACTGTAGCTCACCAGGCTCTTCTGTCCATGAAACTTCCCAGGCAAGAATACTGGAGTGGGTTGACATTTCCTTCTCCAGGGGATCTTTCCTACTCAGGGATCAAACCCAGGTCCTCTGCATTGCAGGCAGATTCCTTACCCTTTGAGTCATCAGGGAAGCATTACTACAATGGTGCAGGGTGCAGGAGTATTACAAAGGTTTTTGGTGGATATTAAGGGTTTACATTTCCCATTTGGGTTCAAAGAGTGTAGAACTGAGACAGCAGCCCAGAAGCAGAGGCAGGAGCCAGAGGTGATCACAGGAAAATATCCCTGCAGGGTTCTGGGCTTCCACAGGATGTGGAATATGGTTTTGAGCCTAGTTCTCTCAGCAGGATTACATTTTCATAGTAAAGGAGCCATTCTGGTCTCATACTTGGGCATGCTGCTGCTAAGTCGCATCAGTTGTGTCTGACTCTGTGGGACCCCATAGATGGCAGCCCACCAGGCTCCTCCATCCCTGGGATTCTCTAGGCAAGAACACTGGAGTGGGTTGCCATTTCCTTCTCCAATGCATGAAAGTGAAAAGTGAAAGTGAAGCCGCTCAGTCGTGTCAAACTCATTGTGACCCCATGGACTGCAGCCTACCAGGCTCCTCCGTCCATGGGATTTTCCAGGCAAGAGTGCCAGAGTGGGTCGCCATTGCCTTCTCCAACTTGGGCATGAGTAAGTAAGATGAGATCAGCTTGGTTCCAAAGTTCTACACGTGCTCCACCTGGGTCAGAATTCTGTTTTCATTCTGGACTCACTCAGTCTCAGGACAGTCACTGGCTTGGGGATCTTCCAGGACTAGAGAGGAGCCTTGTACCGGCCCCTTACGGCCATCCAGAACCAATGAGACTATTAGGTATGGAGTATTCTGACCCTTAGTTCAGAAAACTAAGATCATGGCATCTGGTCCCATCACTTTATGACAAATAGATGGGGAAACAGTGGAAACAGTGTCAGTCTATTTGGGGGGGCTCCAAAATCACTGCAGATAGTGACTGCAGCCATGAAATTAAAAGATGCTTGCTCCTTGGGAAGAAAAGCATGACCAACCTAGACAGCATATTAAAAAGCAGAGACATTACTTTGCTAACAAAGACCATCTAGTCAAAGCTATGGTTTTTCCAGTAGTCATGTATGGATGTGAGAGTTGGACTATAAAGAAAGCTGAGTGCCGAAGAATTGATGCCTTTGAACTGTGGTGTTGGAGAAGACTCTTGAGAGTCCCTTGGACTGCAAGGAGATCCAACCAGTTCATCCTAAAGGGAATCAGTCCTGAATATTCATTGGAAGGACTGATCCTGAAGCTGGAACTCCAATACTTTGGCCACCTGATGCGAAGAACTTGACTCATTTGAAAAGACGCTGATTCTGGCAAAGATTGAAGGCAGGAGGAGAAGGGGACAACAGAGGATGAGATGGTTGGATGGTATCACAGATTCGATGGACATGAGTTTGGGTAAACTCCGGGAGTTGGTGATGGACAGGGAGGCCTGGCTGCTGCAGTCCATAGGGTCCCAAAGAGTCCGACACGACTGAGTGACTGAACTGAACTGATCTGACCCATGTGGGAGTAGGGGCAGATCTTTATGTTGTCCCTGAGGTTGGAGCACAAAAGCATTTATGATGTAACCAGACTGCAGGGGGAGTAACATTGTTGCTGGGCAACCTGGCTTCCTTCACTCTATAGCTTTCGTCAAGGTGCTACCCTGTGCAAAATTTTCTGAAGTCTTTCCTCACCTCCCCCTCCCCCTTTCCCAACTCCCCCTTCCTGTGCCCCAGGGAACCAATCAGCCCCCTTCCAACTCTAGCAATCTTGTTATCCTAGTGCAGAGTGGTGACTGAGGACTTAAGGTTTAGTTTTAGACAAACCAGGCTCCATTGTGTAACCCGGCAACTTCCTTTGCCTCTGCGCCAGCGTTTGCATTTGTAAAACGGATGGTGGCTAACTAAAACTGGTGGCTAACTAAAACTGTCTCTTAAATGGACTAAATGTGGCAATACACCCAGGGGCTTAACGCACTCCAAGAGCTCGACAGTGACTATTCATCTTCCAATCGTCTGGCAAGTTCATCTCACTCCTCATTTATTCCTTGTAGCGGTTCTTTTCTGTCCTTCTGGTTTAAATCTCAAATATCTATCTATGTAGTTAAGTTAGTTCGCATCTGACGCTTTTTTTTTTTTTTGTCTGTCCCTCCTTCCCAGGGCCCACCCTCTGCGGACGCAGAGCGTCTGTTGGTCAGACTGATGGTCGGTTACGGCAGTCTCCGAGGCAATGCAATCTTGTCCTCCGCTTGGAAAGTCTCCGAACCGCTAGCTCAGATCTTCTGCGGCGCTGCCCTGCATGGAAAGCCGCCAGCCCATTCTCGGGGGCACGAGTGGAAGAATCACACTGCTGCAGAGGTAACAGACACGGACCGAGGCCAATGAAGGGGGATGGGCACATTAGAAGAAAACAGGATGATCGGGATCAAGAACACGCCGCCACGCCCTCTCCGCCCGGCCTCTTCTCCTCCAGCCGGTGGCCCCGGTTATCCTCATAGATCGGGACAGCGGCTTCCGAAGTGACAGCCACGTGGACTGCGGAAGACTAGAATGTTGCCGTGGGGGGCGGGGCTGGAAGGGCGCCCAAGAGGTGAAGAAGGACCCGCGTACGCATGCTCGGGCGCCAGCTGCCAGGCGACGCCGCCGGGAGCGAGTACGCTCCTGACGTCACGCGCCGCTCGTCCAATGAGCGGCGGTCGGAGGGAGGTGCCGTCCCGCCCCCTCCCGCCCCCACCGCCGCCGCCGCCGCCACCACGGCAGCCGCCTCCGGGAGTGTCTGAGGGAGCCCGAGGCCGACGCAGGGTCGGGCGCCGCATCGTGCGGTCCGGAGCCCCCGGACGAGGCCCAGCGTGCCGCTTGCTCCGATCCCCGCCGCCCGATGTCCTCAAGATGGAGGCAGCGGGGAGGGCGGCGTGAAGAAAGCGGCGCTGTGGGCGCTGGGGCAAGGGCCCGGGCGTCCCGGGCGGAGGCGGCGGCGGCGGCGGGATGGGGCTGCTCCTCATGATCCTGGCGTCGGCCGTGCTGGGCTCCTTCCTCACGCTCCTCACTCAGTTCCTCCTGCTCTACCGCAAACAGCCCGAGCCGCCGCCGGACGAGGCCGCCCGCGCGGCCGACGGCTTCCGCTACATCAAGCCGGTGCCAGACCTGCCCCTGAGAGAGTACCTTTATGGCGGCGGCGGCGGGGCTGAGGAGCCCTCTGGCGGGGCCCCCGAGGGCGGCGCGACCCCGGCCCCCGAGACCCCCGCCCCGCCGACGCGGGAGACCTGCTACTTCCTTAACGCCATCATCCTGTTCTTGTTCCGGGAGCTGCGGGACACTGCACTGGCCCGCCGCTGGGTCACCAAGAAGATCAAGGTGGAGTTCGAGGAGCTGCTGCAGACCAAGACGGCTGGGCGCCTGCTGGAGGGGCTGAGCCTGCGGGACGTGTTCCTGGGCGAGACCGTGCCCTTCATCAAGACCATCCGACTCCTCCGGCCCGTGGCGCCCTCGGCCACCGGGGAGCCCGACGGCCCCGACGGGGAGGCGCTGCCCCCCGCCACCACCCCCGAGGAGCTGGCCTTCGAGGCGGAGGTGGAGTACAACGGGGGCTTCCACCTGGCCATCGATGTGGACTTGGTCTTCGGCAAGTCCGCCTACCTGTTCGTCAAGCTGTCACGGGTGGTGGGAAGGCTGCGCTTCGTCCTCACCCGCGTGCCCTTCACCCACTGGTTCTTCTCCTTTGTGGAGGACCCGCTGATCGACTTCGAGGTGCGCTCCCAGTTCGAAGGGCGGCCCCTGCCCCAGCTCACCTCCTTCATCGTCAACCAGCTCAAGAAGATCATTAAGCGCAAGCACACCCTCCCGAGTTACAAGATCAGGTGAGAGGAAGGTGGCGGGGGAAGGTCGCCCGGGCGCGAGGGCCCCCTGGTTGCTGGGACCCTGAGCCTGGCAGGGCACTGGCTCCGTCGTTGGGTGGGAAGGGCAAAGACTTATACACCCCCTGCTTTCCAGGGCTCTTCCCCACCCTGGACAGGGCCCTCGATTAAGTGCCCACATTCTTTGCTTCCAAAGGGCATTAATAAGGAGCTGGAAGCCTTTCCGTGTGCTCTTGGTTATCCACGGTGCTGTCAGCGCGGGTCGAAGCAGTATATTGAAAATGGAAAGGAAGTCCCTCCCTCCCCGGACGGCTCTGGGACTGTTGAGAAACTATTTCTCTAGGTGGTTGCTGCATTGAGGGCAGCTTTGCAGCATCGCCTTGGCCACATTGAGAAATTGTTCGTGGATACCAAGTACAGGCATGAGGAGTGTGCTGGCAGCCCAGAGCTCTTGTATTTTGCAACCGCAGGCCAGTTTTGCCGTGGTGCTTCACTTTAACTTTTCACTTTCATGCATTGGAGAAGGAAATGGCAACCCATTCCAATGTTCTTGCCTGGAGAATCCCAGGGACGAGGGAGCTTGGTGGGCTGCCGTCTATGGGGTCGCACAGAGTCGGACACGACTGAAGTGACTTAGCAGCAGCAGTGGGATTACATGTCATTTGGCAACTTTGAAGGCAGAGGCAGCGTCTATCGTAAAGGAATACTTTTCCACTGCAAATTGGAAACGAGTTGGGAGCCTATACATCTTGTACTTCTCTGTACTTTTTGTGTTAATGTCGTCTGGGGTAAATTCTGTAGCACAACCCCAGGCTGCCCCCTGACCTTTCAACTCTAGTTGGCTGTAGGCTCCTCCCACAGTACCTGAAATTGCCCAGCAGGTAGTATTTTAAGATGGATAGTGATTTTAACTTTGTAAAGCCTACCTATATTTGGTGGCTTGATTTTTGTGATTAATGTACAAGGGTTTGGGTTTTTATTTATATATTTTTAATATCGTAGAAGTGGAAGGGAAAAAGAAGTTTTGTGGGGCTAGAGTCTTCACTTTGGTCTGGGAAGGCTTGTCGGTGTTGAAGGGTCATATATGGTTATTCTAAAACAGATACATTTTTAATTTTACTTAAAGTGTTTAACCTTTATGAATTTTTTTCTTTGCCATAAAATTATGTCAGTCTGGTATTTGCCTTACCTAGTTCCCTTTCGGAGAAGGCAATGGAACCCACTCCAGTACTCTTGCCTGGAAAATCCCATGGATGGAGGAGCCTAGTAGGCTGCAGTCCATGGGGTCGCTAAGAGTTGGGCATGACTGAGCGACTTCACTTTCACTTTTCACTTTCATGAATTGGAGAAGGAAATGGCAACCCACTCCAGTATTCTTGGCCTGGAGAATCCCATGGACAGGGAGCCTGATGGGCTGCCGTCTATGGGGTTGCACAGAGTCAGACACGACTGAAGCGACTTAGCAGCAGTTCCCTTTAGTGGAAGTTACATGTTTCAAGATCACTAATTTGCTACCACAGTTTAAAACATCAATGACCCAGGTAATTCAGGAATGTTTTATGTTTGGGACGGAGTTGACTTGTGTTATGTGGCAGGTTTGCCTTAGTAATTGTGTTTGTTTAGGCTAATAGCACAGTGACAGCTTAAAACCGTCAGGTGGCAGAAATTTATAATGGAAAAATTTCCATAGATTTGCAGAAGATGGTCAACTGGTCACTGATTTCCTGTTCTGTGAAGTAGAACATATTTTATGGAACCTACTCTTTCAGCTCTGGAATATGTGACTAAATTCTCAATGAGTTGCAGTGTTTAAGCAGTGAGGTGTTTATAGCAGTGTGTGGCTGAGAAAGTCATGAGAGAAAGTTGTTACAGATTTTGATATGTTTTCACAGCTTCAGTTCTAATATTTTCTAAGTGGGTTTAAGATGCCAAAAACTTGACTAAGCTATTACTAATATTTGGGGGTTATTTGCAGGATAGCCAGTGGTAATGGAGAAGGCAATGGCACCCCACTCCAGTACTCTTGCCTGAAAACCCCATGAATGGAGGAGCCTGGCAGGCTGCAGTCTATGGGATCCCTAAGAATCTGACACGACTGAGTGACTTCACTTTCACTTTTCACTTTCATGCATTAGAGAAGGAAATGGCAACTCACTCCAGTGTTCTTGCCTGGAGAATCCCATGGACGGGGTAGCCTATGGGCTGCCATCTATGGGGTCACACAGAGTCGGACACGACTGAAGTGACTTAGCAGCAGCAATGGGATTACATGTCATTTTGAGTTGGTTGGTGGTATTCAATGTCCACTTGAAATTCAGTTAAATCTGAAGGAAATTATGATTAGGAGTTACGGAACCATTAATAGGTTTATTTCCTTTGAAGGAACTTTAGCATCTGTTTAATTGAATAGCATCATCATTTAAAATATAGTCAAATTGGTTTTATTTACTGTATCCAAAAGAATTTTTAGAAAACCTAAAAATCTTGGGTGTGTTAGGGTGTTATGATATTTCAACTTTTAAACCTTAAATGTTAAATGGTTACCTCCAGAAGTCTACACATTTGTGCTCTATATTCCAAAGCATTTCAATAGTCAGTAAGTACTGCACAGAATATATCACTCGATTTGTAAATATTTACTGTGTGTCTGCTATGTGCTTACCATTTTTCTGGGTACAGTGTTTCAGTACAGTCTCAACCCTAATGGAGGTTGGAGTTTAGTGAGGATTGAATTAGCTGTACTTAATAAGATTTAGCTAGAATGTCATTGATGGGTAACACTGAAGTAACTAGGAAGCTGATTTTAGTTTAGTAAAAGAGAATGATAGACATATGAGGATGGAGAGTCCTGCTTCAGAAAGTGTTGAGTTCTCTTATATGTGTGTAGCTGTTCTGCCAGGAATATTTTAAACTACTGATGTTGTGGAGCAAATTCAAGTTTTAGCAAAGAGAATAAATTAAAATACATTTAAGATGTGTCACAATTCTCATAATGAGAATTAAAATAGCAATGGTTTCTCCTTTTTTATAGATGGGGGAAGAGTGCTCAGAGTAGTTAAATAACTTGCTTAAAGTCACACAACTGTCAGATGGTGAAATCCAGCTCAGATAAAGCCAGACTGCCCTTTTTTCTTAAACTATACTGTGTTGTCCTTAAGGGATTTTTAAAGTATGCCATCAAAATAATGTATGTGGTGGGTATCCTTCCAAATTAACTGAGAACTCTTAAGAGGCATATGACTGTACAGCTTTTTTCCCCCCTTAAATTAGAAGTTTTATGAAAGATTCCTTTTAAATTTAAATCATACGGTTAAATCTTTGGGTGCTGCCCTATTTAGCATTTCATTTTTAATCCAGCAGATTTTGTTTCCAAATAGAAGGTCTTGCTAGTTTATCCTTTTTAACTGTCTAATCTACTTAGTAGAGCTAAAGCAGTAAAGAAAACTGTTTTGAGTCTTAGGATCTTTTGGCACTTAAAATTATTATAAAGCACAAATATCTTCACAGTTGGCCTTGTTGTCACTTATTCCCCCTCTTCATTTGTTTTTCCACTTTCATGTTGCTAAAGTGAAAGTGTAACGTGGACCATCAGGGCTACCAGTCCTCATCAGGAGATGAGAGGGCAGCTCACGTGGTTGGCAGCTTTCTAAGGACCTAGCTGATAGACACTTCATTTTACCCAGCTAACATAGTTGGTAAAGGTTGTAGTATTTTTTTAATGAGTATACATTTTTTACATATTATTCTAATTTTATTAATATTCCAATGTCACTATCAGTGTTAATTTTTTTGATTTTTTTCTTAAAATAGTAAAGCCATCATTTTTAAAATTATTATTAACCAAAAATTAGTCTTCAAGAGGAAAAGATTACCATCAGTGTTCTTTTCTTTTTTTGTTGTTGTTCTCAAAAAAGTTTTTTTAATTTAATTTCCTATTAGCAGAGAATTGTGGGTTACCAGTGCTCTTGACTACATGAGAACCCATCTTCAACATGAAATCTGAGTAATAGTCCTGAGGAGTTTAGGGTTTGCAAGTCAGGTATTTGAGATTCTTACTGATGCTCCTCTTCCTAGGGTATCATTGCTGAGTAGTCAGCACTGGTTGCATACTGAAAGGCCAGATCTGGTTCGTAGGTACTTTCAATTTGGCCTGCACTATAGTTTTTTTGTTTATTCATTGCCAACATTTAAAAATGGAAAATATTGCATGATTTGGATTTCTGGCTTCTCTTAGGAAAATCTGGAAGGTCTTAAAGCACTAGGCTTGCATTTGTCCTAGCAATAATAAGACGGGAGAGAAGGAGTCTAGTCACAACTGCAGGAAACTGGTACATAGACAGAGTCCCCACCCACTTGCTACATTTACTGATGACACTTGCCTGGCCTGGCATATACATTTGAAATTACTTACTAAATGAAGAACATTACTCTTGCTCTTCACTGCAAGTGGGAAGAGAGTTAGTAACTGGGTAGTAGAGGGTGATCATTTTTATCCCTTTTTAAACATTGTATCTTTGAAAAGCCTTTCACTGAACAACTTTATTTTGTAAAATATATTATCATTATAATGTTGAATATTAAAAACATCATTCTATTGCTAATCTTTTAAAAATCCCTTGAAATGTTTTTCGTTTCTCTGCAGTATAGTGATAGTAAGTAGACAGTGGCTGCTTTTCTCTTGAGTTTGCTGGACTTTTGCTTTAGTGCAAAGTGTGGGTCATCAATTAACTATATATAAGTGTTTACTTCTCTGAGTTACAAATAAGGGGGCATCTACTCATTGACACTATTTGAATTTAATAAATGAATATGGAACAAATATTGGAAAACTTCACTTTTCAAGTTCATGGAATGTCTTCTGAGCATGACTATTTTGTCAAAACTTTCATTCAATGTTCTGATATATATTTGTAGAAAATTTTCACATATTCTTAGTGACTGGAGATTGAGGATAGGTCTGTATTTAGTTCGATAGGATCTTTTAGCATAATTATCTGTATCTTCTGTAATATATGATTAATTTCAGAGAACTAAATTAGGCCTGGTCTGGAAAGCTTCATACTCTATAAAGTAGCTTCTAATTGTATTATTTCTTCCTTGGTCTGAGATGAGAAAGAAAAACATTTATTCTTAATGTTAATTATAACTTTTTAAAATTTTATTGAATATTGGAGGTAAAGATAGTTTCTAGTAATCAATGTCTTCTTAAAAATTTTCAAAGTCAATTCTCTGAAAGCTGACAAAATCGTTTGTAAAGTTAAATGTACTGTGTTTATTCACTTACACTTTCATACTTTTCTTTCTGTATATAGACAGCTTTTAAAAGATACCTTTGCTTAGGCTGGAAAATATTTTAAAATAGCTACTAATCATAATTTTCCTTACTCATATTGGTAGGAAATAAATCTCACCTTTGGTTCTTTGGGATAGTGAGGACAAAGACATTGGGATATCACTCTAGCTATTCTAGAGTAATGTATTAGCTAATTTTTTATTTGTTATTTCTTGTACTTCTGCTCAGATGAGTATCTCTATATAAATGGAATTGTAAGATAACATTGTTTTAGATAAATAATTGTCATTTTTAAAATAGTCACTTATTTTAGTAACTATTTCCTGAAGACTATACCATACCAAGTGGAGAAGGAAATGGCAACCCACTCCAGTATTTTTGCCTGGACAATTCCATGGACAGAGGAGCCTGGTGGGCTACAGACCATAAGGTTGCAAACAGTTGGACAATACTGAGTGACTAAAACACACACACACACACCCCATACCTAGTGTTGTGGTAAGAGTATGATGATAAAAGTGGTTATAGCATAGTTCATGCTTTCAAGCTGCTTACTCTTCCTGGGAAAAACGAAAAACAGTTAAAGGTCATTATACTGGCATTTGTGTATATTTAAGACCTTCAGTTTTGCGAGAAACGAAGAGGAGCGATCAGTGTCTGCTAGGCAAGCACTTGATTACTTTGTGTTGTATAATGTTTTGTGACCTTGGAATACCTGAGTGTGCTCCAGTTTAGTGCTGGTTTTAACTTCTTGCAAGTTGGGTTTTCTTCAGCTATTTTGAATTATGATTTAGACATTTAAAACTCTTTAGATGGAAAATAGTATATTGAAAATTAAGTCTTTGCTCTAAAAATTTGACTTACATATTGAAAAGAGAAGAATAATAATGAGGAAGCTGTTGGAGTCTAATCAGTAATGTAGAGATGTGTGGGCTTCTGAGAAAGTGCTACTATGTTACTGGAAATAGCCAAAGCAGATCACTATAAAGTAGATTGCGTTGACGGAGCATGCCTGATCAAACAGTTAATATTGACTTATAAATATTGCTAGTCTATCACATGAGATAGAGGCACAGGTAATAAAATCAGTTTGCTGACTATATGCAAAGCACTGTGTGTGTACTTCCACATACTTGCTATCTTCCTTTTTTCATAGTAACAGGAACTGTGTAGGAAGTCGGTATCTCATTTTTACAGAGACGTTGGAAACTGGAGACTTCCAGGGGGTTAGTGACTTTCTCAGAGTCCTTTTTAAAAGTCCTGGATTCACAAAGCCATGCTGTGTTATTTCTACGGAGATAAATCAATGGTTACTCTAAATATACCAGGAGTTTGCAAACAAACTGGTGCTAGACTCACAAATTAAGAATGGCTTTATACATTTTTTAACTTTACATTTTAAAGTTGTTCAAACAAAAAGAAGAATGTGCAACAGATCATATTCGCCCATGGATTCTAAAATATTTCCTTTCTGGTCCATTATTAAAAAAGGTTTGCTAATCCCTGGTCTAAACCCTGAAACAGAAAGCCCTGAAAAAAAAAAAAAGACAAAACTGTGCTTGCTGCTGCTAAGTCACTTCAGTCGTGTCTGACTCTGTGCGACCCCATAGACGGCAGCCCACTAAGCTCCCTCGTCCCTGGGATTCTCCAGGCAAGAACACTGGAGTGGGTTGCCATTTCCTTCTCCAATGCATGAAAGTGAAAAGTTTAAGTGAAGCACCATGGCAAAACTGGCCTGCGGTGCTTAAGTGTATACAAAAAAGAAACATGTATGCATATACAATACATTGAAAGGTACTTTTAAACCTTTTTTTGAGGGTCCTATCTTTTTGGAAAGCTAATGATAACTGTGGTACTTTGCAGAAAAATGCATAAACAGTTTAATTTCATGGAATTTTTGGTCCCCTGGAAACCTGTCTGGGGTTCTTAACCCAGGTTGCATAGTAAACACGAAGGAATACAATTTTGTTCCCATAAATACAACTAAAACTAATCTTCTGAGATAAATATTAAGCACTTCATACTTTTGCCGGCCTTCTTGTATGGCTTCTGTGGCTCACTGACCCAGCATTTTTTCCCTTCTCATTCTCTGTACTCTCGGAACATTGTCACCAAGAAACAAGTGCTGTTAAATCCCTTTGTTTCTTTCTAGCGTCATAGGACCTACCAACACTTCTGTCATGCCATCAGAGCACATCACACTTTGTTGGAGAGTTATAAAGCGACTACCTGGTCATTAGCAGAAGTTTTACAGAGTAGTTTCAAAATCTCTCTTGCCAAATTGCTGCTGTTGCTAAGTCACTTCAGTCGTGTCCGATTCTGTGCGACCCCATAGACTGCAGCCTACCAGGCTCCTCCGTCCATGGAATTTTCCAAGCAAGAGTACTGGAGTGGGGTGCCATTGCCTTCTCTGTGCCAAATTGCTAGGACTCCAATAAAACCACATACTTACTGTATTTGTAGGGGAAAATGAGGTGTAAGTGTTAATTATTTACCTTCAAATGAGTAGAACTGCAGGTGTTACAGAGAGGCTGCCAGTACTGTGGAATTATTTCTTTCTTTTGTTTGAGGCTACAGAGCAGTACTTCAGTTATCTATTCCAGTAATAGAGCTTTGGATTACCATATACTTTAATTCAGCATTCTGCTGCTCAAAAGGACCTTGGACAAAAGGCTTTTATCTTCTCTTAGTCTCAGTTTCCATATTTGTAAAATGGAGATGAAGTAATATCTATCTAATTAGAGATAATAGATGTCATATATGATATCTACTGAATACATGTATCTTAGCTTTAGTAACTAATTGAATATACACATTTATTAATTATCCTGCATTTGCCATGTTTTGCTAGAGATGTCAGAAATTTGTTAGGTGATACCGTAAAAAAAATTTCACTTTTCAAATGAGTGATAAGCTCATTGTAAAAAAAATACAAACAGGGAAAATCTAACTGTTAGAGAAAATCATAGTGGAAAATCTCCTGTAATATGTTTTCTTAAAGAAAACTGTTAAATTCAGGGACTGTTATTCCATATTTTTTCTAAATGTATTCTAATTTGTTGTTCAGTCACTAAGTCATATCAGTCTTAGTGTGACGCTGTGGATTGCAGCACAGCAGGCTTCCCTGTCCTTTACTATCTCCCGGAGTTTGCTTAAATTCATGTCCATTGAATTGGTGATGCTGTCTAACCATCTGATCCTCTGCCACCCTCTTCTTCTCCTGCCTTTAATCTTTCCCAGCACCAGGATCTTTTCCAATGATTTGGCTCTTCACATCAGGTGACCAGAGTATTGGAGCTTCCCTCTGTCCATGGGATCCTCCCAGCAAGAACACTAGAACAGGTTGCCATTTCCTCCTCCAGGGTATCTAACCTACTCAGGGAATCCAACCAGTGTCTCCTGCATTGGCAGGTGGATATACCCCCTAGTGCCACTTGGGAAGCCCCTGTAATTTGTTACTAGTTTATAAAAACAGTTGGCATCCCACTGTTAGCATTTTGCTTTTCTTGTTTGTTTTACTCACTGTATCTTAGGTTTTTAAATGTACCTGCTTTATTTTCTTTTTAAAGGTGCTTGGAATTACACTGATTGCAAGTACCACAAGTTAACCAATTTCTTGTTGATTTTTTCCCCTGGTTTTTCACTAATATAAATAATGGTACCACAGACATTTCTCTATATATCTTTGAAAATACTACTTTTTTTTCTTTTGTTTTTTTGAAGGAGTAATTTTTTTTGTTTTGTTTATCCCCTTTTTTTTTGCCAGTGTTCAAGTAGTATTTAGGAACATTGAAGAGTTGAAAATATACTCCTCTCCCTTTTAATTTCATTCCTCAATATACCCATTGTTAAGTTTGTGGTGTACACCCAGCTCTGTGCTCAATCACAGGTACATCAATACAACTCTTATGCTCAAACACACATATACAAGCCTCTTATATACTGAAGCAGTGCCTGTCTTCCTTTCCCTCCCTCTCCATGTCCCCATCCTTTTCTCCTTAATAAAAAAAATGGGGAGTGTAATATAAATGTGACCCTGAAAATTGGTTTGTACGTGTAACACGAACATCCCTCCAGTCAGTATGTATAGGTCTAATTCACTGATTTATTCCACTCCTGGCCATACCTTATTTTCTATATTTCTTATTACCTCTGGCTCTGACCTTATATTCTATACCTCTTCCTCTTAGTTTGTTCCAGCCTCCTGGGTATTCTCACACTCCAATCTTGCAGCCATCCCGAGGCCTTGGCTAGTTGTTCTCCAGGAATATTTTCCCCACAGATAGCCAAAGAGCTCCCCCTGTCACTTTTCAGATCCTTGCTTCCTTATCACCTTTTAGTTATCCTATATAAAAAAGTACATTAGCGTGTTATGTGTGGAATTATTTTTTTTTTGCACAGACCTTTTACTGACACATTGTGTGTGTGTTTCTGTGTGTGATACAGAAACTGCCCAAATCCTAAGGATACACTTAAATTCTCACAAAGTGAATTCAGCCTTGTAACTGAAGTGTTGGGATTTTGAATTTAGTCTGAAGAATACCTGTTCGTTGACTTTCTTTAAATGGAATGTATAGAGTATATTAACTTTTTTTTAAATTGTTGAAGGTTGTCGTTACAAACACAGACTGATGATATGTAATCCAATTCTGACCGTAAAATCAGTACTGAAGAGGGATGCCTTCTCTCCCAACACACATACATGCACTCAAATGATGCTAATTGAGGTTTCCAGAAGTTCACAGTGCTAACTTCAAAGATCTGTCAGGCACCTTATGGACACCATCTCTCTTCCTCTGATTCTTACACACAAAGACAAAACATGAATCCATTTGCAACCTTCTCTAACACTGTAGAATCCTTGGTTTTTGATTTCACATTCTTTGGAAAGGTCAGTATTGATAAACTAGATTATCATCTTTCCCTTGGACTGATATAGAATAACAATAAAACTTATTTTCACATAATTACCAGTTTTCTTAAAACCAGCTGAATGCTTCAGAACATGTATTTCTTCTGTAATCAGCACATTGGGTCTTTATTTTATGCCCATGAATTCTTTATTTATTGTAGGGGGAATGGAGCTGATGATATGCTAGGTGAATTACTGAAATATCTGTGCTTTGATTTGCATAACTTTGATTAAAAAGCTGCACAATTTCCTGCTCCCCTGCACAATTAGTTTTTCTTGATATGTACTTAAAACAAACATGCTGATTAGCAAACACAACAGTAAAGATGTTTTAGAAGAGTTTATTCTTTTGTATCTGGCTTTCTAGGTGTCTCAGCAGTAAAGAATCTGCCTGTAGTGCAGGAGATGCTGGGGAGACAGGTTTGATCCCTGGGTGAGGAAGATCCCCTGGAGTAGAACGTGGCAACCCACTCCCAGTATTCTTGCATGGAGAATCCCATGACAGAGGCCTGGTCGCAGAGAGTGGGACACAACTGAAGCGACTGAGCATGCACGCATTCTTTTGTGTTAAGTACCTGTTAATGGTTACTTGTTTCATTTGGTGAGGTATGTGCCTGTTATTCAATAGGTGTTTGTTTAGAAATGGTGTTTCTGCTAGGATCAACTCCGTATCCTCCTAGATAATCTGCAGTTATAAGTGACTGTTGTTTTTAGTAATTTTTCTTTTGCTGTAAAATCTTCAGTAGCAATATGGGGAGATAGTATTTCTGTTTAGTAGCTGGCTATAAGAATCTCTGTTTTGAAAATGACTGTGTTCTTAGTACAGCTGTTTCATGCAGGCATCAGTAACTACTAAACAGAGTATCTGGTGGTGTGTGCTAACTCATTGTCCTCCTCACACAATAGCCTTTCATGCATGTAAGATTATACTCATACTCATTACTAAGGATGGATGTGGTTGCTGACTGCACAGTCTCTCTACCTTAGTTATTTGGTCAAGCAAGTAAATTATTCAAAGCTTTTAGTTCTGTAAAACTTAGTATAGCTGAAGTTAAGAGTCATTCTTCTATAGCTAATTTCATCGTATGATAATTATTTTTATAACACACTGAAATTTTTGTTTTGTTCTCACCATTATTAAGTACAATATTCTGTAAAATTCAGGAGATGATATCTGGTCTATTTTAATATTTGGGAAGGTTATTAGTTCTCAATATTTAATTTTGGATTTTAATCAGGACTAGAATTGCAGACTCTTAACATGGGAAGAATTTAAGTAAATGTTTATAGCAAAATATGGTAGCTTTTGTTTACTCATTCTGGAATGGTAGATAGCACAGATTTAGTTCAGGTGTTTTGAAATTTGTGAAGTATAAGGAGACAAATCATGGCAACCTTAGTCTGCAGTAAAGCCCATGAATATAGTTTATCTAAATGAAAGGCCATTTTAGGGATCAATTGCTTACCTTTATTTTAAGCTTCATGAAAGCTTAGAGTGTCAATGTAATTGGTTATAGGCCATGGTAAGAGACCTTCACGTTGTAGGTTGTGATGAACATAAAAAGATGGATTTATTAGACATGGTCAGGAGAATTGCTTTGGTTTCCTGAGCAACTCATCTCGATTGATACTTTATCTCTCTCATGCATAGGATATCAGTTAACACTGACTCACCTTTGAGTCACCAGCTATTGAGTTCTGTAGTGAGGGACTTGCAGCCTCTGTTATCACTCTTGTCAGCCTATATTTAAAACCACTTGAGAAAATTTTGTAACATTTTAGACCTTGACTAGCCTGTGCAGAATTAGGAGTTTGGATAAAAGTGAACCTCTCATATTAGGTAGAGGGTGTATGGATGAATGAGCAGGAGGGAAAGTTTTTTTGTAATATTATTTGTTATCCTTGTTTTTATTAGTTTCATTACCACTTAGACGTACTTTTTTCTCCCCAGGAGTACAGAAATTAAAATCATTTTCCCAAGTATGAACTTTATCCACCTAATGTGCCCCAAGGAATTCCATAAATAGAACAATTCTGTGTGGGTTTTCTTAAGAAACCCACGCAGTGTCATAATATATTCAATTTAATATAAGCCTTTGTTTAAAAAGCTTAATGACACAGAAGTATAAAGGTGATACCTAAGGTAGGGAAGCATACTGGCTATTATTAACTTGTTTCTTTGCACTTGCAAGTTTATATCCACACAAAGGACACAGTTTTTAAAAGGTCAGCTAGTAGAGTGACTGAAATCATGGTCATTTGAAATCTGCAGTCCAAAGAAGACAAACACCTACAATCTTGAACATCATCCATGGTCAGTGCTAAGTCCTGAGATGGTTCCTTGTGGAAGGGAAGAAGTTTGCTGTCTGACATGTCTCTAGGAGACCAGCCTTCAAATAAATAAATAGAAAGTTTGACAGGAAATATTTCTAGAGCATCTCCCTATGCCAAATGCTTTATGTGAACTTTCTCATCTAATCCTTAGAGTAACCCTATAAGATAGATTCTAATTATTATACTACTTTTACAGATGGAGAGACCAAGGCTCTCAAAGTTGAAATAGCTTTCCCAGGTCTCAAAGCTAATAAGTGTTGGACCTGAAATTCAAAACTAAGTCTTAACTAAAATCTGTGTCCTTACCACTGCTTTAAACTACCATGTAAAAAAGAAACTGAAAAGTGAAGGACGCTAAGTGCTTTACACTATTTCTTGTAATCCTTATAACAGCACTGTGAGATAGTTTATTATTGTCCTCCTTCTGATATGAGGAAACTGAGGCTTAAGGCAAGAGTTGACTCAGGGTCATGTTGCTGCAAAGTGGCGGAACAGGATCCCAAGCCCAGCTGTCTGGCTCCAGAGTCTGCTCTTAACCACTCTTCTGTACTACCTGCTATAGGTGTTTCCTCTCTTCAGGCAACTCCCTGTTTAGCTGGGAGGAGTGGGAGGTGTGGGAGAACCACAGACAGACAGACTTGTAAATGTGGTGATTAGTGACATAACAGAAGTGTGTGTCAAGTGCTTTTAGAGTACAGTTGGGGAGGCTGTGACCAGATGGTGGGGAGGGGGCTGCTGGTTACAGAGGAGGTGACTTTGAAGGAGAACTTGAATAGTGTAAATTAGGAACTTACCATCTGGGGCCAGTTACAAGATCAGAGTGATTAGCAGGCAGACAAGCCTCTCAGGAGAAATAATATGGCTGTGCTAACCTTGCTGAGTGGAAGAGCCTGGTGTATGAGTTGTCTTTTTAGTGTAATATCAGATGAATTGTCTACATAAAATAGAAGATTTGAAATTTAGGGCCATAGTTTACCAACATAGAAAGTAAAGAGTGTTTCGAACTACTTGTGCTTTGTTTTCTTTCTCCTTACATACAGCTTTGTATGTGTACCGTACTTTGCATAATAATGGGCACCGTACAAGTTATGACTAAGAGACATTTGTGATGATATTTAAATGCACCAGGAGAACTCTTTCTTTAAATGACTACTGAGGTGCCTCTGAAGAATAATTAATGGAGACACATTTTGAAACGATCACCACTGATTTATCTAGTTTATATATTTGGTCTAGGAGATTTGGGAGCACATGTATGTTTGCTAGTTCCTAATGTGAGAAAGTCAAGGCTGTCAGACTAAAAGGCAAAAACCACACAGAACTGCCAGTGGCCTGCTTATACCTGCTTGTTCTACTGCTCATTAGGCAGGATGTAGTGCTGTTTATGTTGCTGAGCCTGAGATATGACTAGTCTCTGAGAGCCTGACTGACTGGTCTCTCCATTCTTGAACACAGTAAACCTTTGTTGAGGGGATGAGATGACGTTTAAGCTGATTGTTGAAGGATGGTGTGGCTTTAGACCTAGGGAGATGGGATGGAAGTTTAGTGTGGGTAGAAGAAATAGCAAAGGAACAGAACCAGGACATCGTGTACTATCTTCAGGGACATTAAGAAAGCCGGTTTGATGAGACTCAAGCACAGAAAAGGGAGAAAACTAGCATTTGTATACCTGTTACCTGCTGAGAACTCTATGAGGTGCTTGACATGTGTGAACTCTCTAATTAATAGTCCTGGGAAGTTGCTTTTTAAAGAAAATAAAGGACAAAGGCTCTTGTTTTTGGTTCAGAAAATAGTCTTTTTTAAGAGGAAACATAATTTTAGAAGTCACCAAATTTTGAGTAATCATTGATAACCTGAACCAGGCTAGTGGGGAATGCAGAAGAATAGTAGAAGAGACAGTTTAGCATAATGAAATTGGGGGAGTGGAGGTGGAACTGTTTGGTTGTGAGGAGGAGGTACAAGTTAACTTCAGATTTATAAGAGTTCATGAAATCAATGATGCCAGTAAGAGAAAACAGGAGAGGAGGAGCAAGTTTGAAGCAAAGGTATTCCATTTACTTTTAAGCATAAATGTATGGAATTCATAGATGCAGTGAGAGCAAATGATGTTGCCAAGGAAAGTATAGAAGAGAAAGGAAAGAAAAAGAGAGAATCCAAGTTGTTTTAGTATACAGAATAAACTTCTAATTCTCCATTATTGGAAATTTCAAGCTTACTCAAAAGTTAAGAGAAATAGTTTGATAAACCCCATTATCTGTAGCCAGACAGTCATTAACTTGTAGTCACTTTTGATCATCTGTATCTTCCTATGCTCCCCTCCTTTGATTATTTTGAAACAAATATCTAGGAACTGGGACCATAATCTGTGTTTGTATGACTCTAAATCATGTTTACACAACACCTTGCCTCCTTGACAAGGCCTCAATCCAACCTCTACATGAATATTTTGAGAAATAGAAGGCAAGCAATGTCTCGAGACAGTTGTGCCTTTTTTATTGTTATTATTATCTCTTAATTGGTAAAATGTTTTCCCTTTCATTGAGTTGAAAACTCGAGCTGATTTATTATTATGGCAAGGATGCAAGAACCCATGGTGAAGTCCACAGTACATTTAGGCCTGAGAATATTTTTATATTGGGTTTGTAGTAAAGCCTTTTCTCTAAAGATCACAGTGTTTGCAAACAGTTTTACTGCTGCCATGTGATGGAGATGTCACCAGCTGGCATTCAGGGTGCTTATAGAACAGTCTTGAAACATCTTAGAGCAAAAACATATTTTAGATGTTAAAAAAGATTCTCTCGGATCCACATATGAGAAGAAGGCTTGGCATTTCTTGTAAGTGTAAAATTTTAAATATGTATTTTTAAAATGCTATCAAAGTAACATGTTTTTAAATTAAACATGGTTTTTCTTTTAAACTTTCACTGCAGTATAACTCACTGCTTAAAAAGCATGCTAACTGTAAAAGTTTAGTTCAGTGAATTTTTACAAAATGAACAAAACAGCATTCAGAACAAGGAATAGAATATTACCAGCAATCAGGAAGTCCCTCATGTGCTGCCTCCCCTGCTCTGCTTGAGAGTAACTACTGTCCTGCCATCTACCACCGTAGCATTTTGTGGGGGCCGGGAGGGGGGGTGCCTGTTTTTTAACTTGTATAAATTGAGCCATAGTGTTTACACTCATTGTTTTTCTGGTTCTTTGACTCAACAGTAAATTTGTGAGATTGTTTCCATGTTATTGTGTGTAGATATAGTTTGTTCATTATATTTGCTGTTGTGTCTTCCACATGTACCTTGATTTATCCCTTCTACTGTTGATAGACAGTTGGATATTGCTGTTATGAGTATTCTTATACATGTTTCTGGTGAACATTTATGAACATTTCTGTGCATAAATGGGTATCTAGGATTGCTGAGTCATAGGTTAAGCATCTATCCTGGTGTAGTAGATATAACCACACAGTTTTGCAGTAGTTATAAGAGCACACTCGCAGTTTCACATCCTTTTCAGCATTTGATATCGTCTGTCTTTTCATTTGGAGAACCTCTCTGCCAGTGTAGGAGACTTAAAGACACAGGTTTGATTCCTGGGTCGGGAAGATCCCCGGAGTGGGGCCTGGCAATCCACTCCAGTATTCTTGCCTGGATAATTCCATGGACAGAGGAGCCTGGCGGGCTACAGTCCATAGCGTTGCAAAGAGTTGGACACAACTGAAGCGACTTACCATGCATGCACGCATGTCTTTTCATTTGAGTTAATGTATATAATTTAAAAATCAAACATAATAGAAGGACTGATAATTAAAACCAATGATTACTTCCCTAAACCCTTTACTTTCCTCCCGTAAGTCACAGTCTTCAGTACCATTTATATGTACTATTTCTGTTTTTAGCAACTTTTAAGAGGCAGTGATAAATAGCATAGATTTTGAAGCCAGACTGCTTAGATTCTCTTCTTGGCTTTACCACTTACTAATTGTGTGACCTTGAGCAAGTTTTTTAACCTCTCTATGTCTCAGTTTCTTCATCTACAAAATGGGGATTAATTACAGTATCTGTCTGAAAAAATTGCGAGAATTAATAAATGACTTATGTAGTAACTGGAGAAGGAAATGGCAACCCACTCCAGTATTCTTGCCTGGAGAATCCCAGGGACGGGGTCGCACAGAGTCGGACACGACTGAAGCGACTTAGCATAGCATTAGCATAGCATGTAGTAAGTACTCAGCGAAGGTTAGCTGTACTAATTAATTATGACATTACCTATATTGTTCAACAAAGTCATACAGTCAGTTGTCTTGCTTCAACATCTTTAAATATTTTCTATTTATTGACTTCCTTCTAAGATAAATGAAGATTTAGCTAACTGATACCTTCTCACCTTCCTTTCAGAGAAGGAAATGGCAACCCACCCCAGTATTTTTGCCTGGAGAATCCCATGGACAGAGGAGCCTGGTGGTCTACCCTCTATGGGGTCACACAGAGTCAGACACAACTGAAGCGACTTAGCATGCATGCATGCATTGGAGAAGGAAATGGCAACTCACCCCAATATTCTTGCCTGGAGAATCCCGTGGACAGAGGAGCCTGGTGGGCTGCTGTCCATGGGGTCGCACAGAGTCAGACACAGCTGAAGCGACTTAGCATGCATGCATGCATGCATTGGAGAAGGAAATGTCAACCCACTCCAGTATTGTTGCCTGGAGAATCCCAGGGACAGGGGAGCCTGGTGGGCTGCCCTCCATGGGGTCACACAGAGGCGGACACGACTAAAGCGACTTAGCAGCAGCAGCAGCAGTAGCACATTCCTTTCTGTCTTTTCCCAATCCAGTTATGTCACTATTTTCATTTGATTCACTGACCTGCATCCTTCTTTATATATAATAACAATTATGTTCTGTTCAGACTTAAATCTTCCTTGATTTATATATATATACCTTACTGTTAGGTCTGTACAATTTTTTTTTTATTGCAGAACTGCCAAATATGGCGGTTTATGCTTACTTTTCTATAGTACAATTTTAAAATCTTTGAGCCATTCAAATCAGTTCCTAGAGTCAAGTTTGAATTCAGATGTTCCTAGAGTCAAGTTTGAATTCTTTTTTATCTTTTACCAAATTGTCTTAACCAAATCTTCAAGATTTAATTGAAAAATGAACCTCTTCCTTATTTCTTCTTTCATTCCCTGTTTTCTGGAGATTTCCTTCTTGGAGTTTTCATCACCTTCCCCAAACTGGACTTGTCCCTTGGTTTGCCACAGTCCTGTCATCTGGGTTTAGGACATTATTGCCTTCTTGACTTGGATCCCCTGTTTCCTGGATTACTTTCTTCTTTCTTGCTTTAGACCCTCATTTTGTTGGCATGTATTTCATGTAACTTTTTAATAAAGGATGCAGTTCTCTCTGAACCTGTTGTGTGAAATGGGGAAATGATCTGCATCTGTGCCTCACCCTGTTGTTGCTGAGTGAGGATCAAGCACAGCAGTACATGTAAAACCAGCCCATCCTTGTCAGATAACTGCAGACCAGGTTTAGAGCATGTGTTCCAGCAGAAGTCAGGGTGGTCATCAAGTCAGCCTCAGGAACTGTAGACCAGGCTCTGGAGTTGTTTGAGTTCTTTTATGGACAAATTGTGTCCCCAAAATGTTAAAGCACTAACCTTCATTGTAACTATTTGAGATAATAGGGCCTTTAAGGAGGTAATTAACATTAAAGAGTTCATAAGGATGGAGTTCTAACCCTAGTAAGACTGGCTCCTTACAAGAAAAGGAAGAGATACCAAAAATGTGTATGCAGAGAGGGTGTGTGCAGGATACAGCAGGAAGGCCCTGAGAGGATACAGCAAGAAGGTGGCTGTCTGTAAGCCAGGAGAGAGGTTTTACCGGAAACCAGGTCTCCTGGCATCTCAATCTTTGACTTCCACTGTGAGAAAACAAGCTTCTGTTTCTTATGCCACTCAGTCTATGGTATTCTGTTGTGGTGGTGCTAGGAAACTAATACAGGTTCCAGTTTGGGCTCCAGGGTATAGTGTTTGTGAGCCATCTAGGGCTGTTTCCTTATGTGCAGTGTGCTAATGCCTGGTTTGGGGGGGTTAAGTGAGCAAACAAGTGCTCTATACAGTCAGTACCTGGTATGGTAGCCATTCAGTAACTTTCTCATAAGACTTAAAACAACCTGTAAGTTACTTTATTTTATTTTAGTTAGGAAAGGATAGATTTATTATTTGCCTGGAGAATCCCAAGGACGGAGGAGCCTAAGGGGCTGCCCTCTATGGGGTCGCACAGAGTTGGACACGACTGAAGCAACTTACCAGCAGCAGCTACCTTTATTTGAATATTTTTTCTGCTTCTCTCTCTCTCTCCCCTCACCTCCCACTGGCACTCCAATTATGTCTATGTTTGTATACTTAATGATATCACTTCTCTAAGGCTCAGTTTGTTTTTCTTCATCTGCCCCCACCGCCCCCCACTCATGTTTTGGCTTGGCAACCTCTATTGCTCTGTCTTCCAGTTCACTACTTTTTTTTCTTCTACAGATTCATAGCTACTGTTTGGAGCCCTTTTGTTGAACTTCAAAATTTCTCTGTACTTTAAATTTTATTGTATTTTTCAAGTCCAGAATTCACACTTTTTAAAAAATATATATTTTTAAAAATATATCAAATGTATCCATTGATATTAAAGATTTCATGTTACATTGTCATAATACCTCCTTTTACTTCTTTAATCATGCTTTAAACATTTTTTTCACGAACATATTTTTAAGAGCTATTTTAAAGTCTTTTTCTGTTAAGTCCAACACCTGGTCATTTTAACTGGCAGGTTGTAGTTTGTGTTGCTTGCTTTCTTTCTGCTTTACAGATCATGCTTTCCTGTCACTTTATATGCCTCATATTTTTTGCTGGAAACCAAATATTTTAGATAATATATTGTAGTAACTGGATACTGTCCCCCTCTCTCAGAGTTTAGTGTTTGTTTAGTGATTGTTTTAGTGATTTGCTTGGATTATTTTAGTGGAGTGTTAAGCCTCTGACATGTCTTTTGTTTTTAACAATGCCCTGGAATGTTCCCTGACTCTAGCTGTTGGATGTTAGATGGAAGTGAGAAGAGGGGGTGGCAGAAGCCTCACGGGGTGGCAGAAGCCTGAGGTCCTCTTGGGTTGCTTCTCTTGGCAGAGAACCACTGTGTCATGAACCAGAGCAAGGACAATCAAGATGGCAGAATCCTCAGTGTGCTATGCCAGATAGTCTGCGTTTCTCAAGTAGGGACAGGGTCAATGAAAGGAGCTCCCGATTTCTTGAGCATTCTTGCCCTGAACTTAACCTCATCATAGGTAGTCGAGGGCCAGATGAGAAACAATGATGACCTGTTCTTTCCTCTGACAGGGAATTGGAGTTGGGGTGGTGGTGATGGCAAGGCACCCTGTGTTCTTGGCTCCAGCAGTCCAGGGTGAAATATCTTTCTTGCTGAGCCTATTGGTGGGAGCAGTCTTGACTTCAGCACCACAGATTGTCACCTTTCTTACCACGTTTCTATAGGTTTTCTTGATTATAAGTTTCTTTACTTGCTATTTGCCCTTGGAACCATTTCCAGAGGCCTTAATATTTGTTTTAATAATTTACCCAGTTTTACTGGGAGCAGGTCAGTGGAGTGTCTCATGCTGTTGTTATGAAAGTCCATCTTCCCAGATTGGTTTTTAAAGTTTTCTACAAGAGGAAATACAGATAGCGTGTAAAAGGTTTGTCTTCTGGGAACTTGAGTGAGAAAACTGACAGTTTTAAGTTGATAGGTTAACAAAAGATAAAGGCTAACAAAAGGATTTGTTGATAGGGTGGGAAGACAGAGTTCAGTTCAGTTGCTCAGCCATGTCTGACTCTTTGCGACCCCATGAAATGCAGCACACCAGGCTTCCCTGTCCATCACCAACTCCCGGAGCTTACTCAAACTCATGTCCATCGAGTCTGTGATGCCATCCAACCATCTCATCCTCTGTCGTCCCCTTCTCCTGCCTTCCATCTTTCCCAGCATCAAGATCTTTTCTAGTGAGTCAGTTCTTTGCATCAGGTGGCCAAAGTATTGGCATTTCAGCTTCAACATCAGTCCTTCCAATGAATATTCAGGACTGATTTCCTTTAGAATGGACTGGTTGGATCTCCTTGTAGCCCAAGGGATTCTCGAGTCTTCTCCAACACCACAGTTCAAAAGCACAATTCTTCGGCGCTCAGCTTTCTTTATAGTCCAACTCTCACATCCATACATGACTACTGGAAAAACCATAGCCATGACTAGATGGAGCTTTGTTGACAAAGTAATGTCTCTGCTTTTGAATATGCTATCTAGGTTGGTCATAACTTTCCTTCCAAGGAGAAAGCATCTTTTAATTTCATGGCTGCAGTCACCATCTGCAGTGATTTTGGAGCCCCCAAAAATAAAGTCAGCCACTGTTTCCATTGTTTCCCCATCTATTTCCCATGAAGTGATAGGACCGGATGCCATGATCTTAGTTTTCTGAATGTGGAGCTTTAAGCCAACTTTTTCACTCTCCACTTTCACTTTCATCAAGAGGCTTTTTAGTTCCTCTTCACTTTCTGCCATAAGGGTGGTGTCATCTGCATATCTGAGGTTGTTGATATTTCTCCCAGCAATCTTGATTCCAACTTGTGTTTCTTCCAGTCCAGCATTTCTCATGATGTACTCTGCATATAAGTTAAATAAACAGGGTGACAATATACAGCCTTGATGTACTCCTTTTCCTATTTGAAACCAGTCTGTTGTTCCATGTCCAGTTCTACCTCATTGTAATAATTTTGATTTGCATTTCTTTGATAATTAGTGATATTGAGCATCTTTTCATGTGCTTACTGGCCGTCTGTATTTATTCTTTGGAGAAATGTCTTTTTAGATCTTCTGCCCATTTTTATTTTGGGCTATTTTCTTGTTCATTTGTATGAATTGTTGGTATATTTCAGAAATTAAGCCCATGTCAGTTGCATCATTTGCAAATATTTTCTTCCAACCTATAGGTCATCTTTTTGTTTTGTTTATTTATTTTTTTTGCTGTACAAAAGCTTATAAGTTTGATTAGGTTCTATTTGTTTATATTTATTTCTGTTGCCTTAGGAGGTTGACCTATGAAAATACTGGTATGATTTATGTCAGAGCATGTTTTGCCTATATTCTCTTCTAGGAGTTTTACGGTGTCATGTCTTAACGTCTTTAAGCCATTTTGATTCTATTTTTGCAAACGATGAGAGGGTGTTGAACAAGTAGCTTTATCCCACTGTTTAGTGTGCTATTTTTAAATGGAATACATTTTTTAATTTTAATTTATTTTTGTGCAGAAATCCTTTCAGCAACACCCCTAGAAGTATTAATAAACCCAAATTAGATTTTACTGCTTGTAACATTGAAGTCACACACCTGTGAGAAATTTTTTAATTGAATTTTAGCTTTATATTTGACAAGAAAAGGTAATTCATGGAGCAGCTGTGATTTAGCACCTGGATTATTCAAAGTTGGTAGTGTATGTAGTGCTTTTTGCGATTTTTTTGTTTTTAATAGAGTGACTGTAACATGTTCTTCAGGAGTCATAAGGCTTATTAAAAACACTCAGCTACCACATCATCTGTCATTTCTATGATAGATGTAGTTTCTAACTTTTTTTCCTCTCAGAAATTTGGCGCCAGTCTGTCTGAATCAAAGAAGTTCAGTGGAAATTAAGAAACTAAAGGGACCTTTCTGTTTTCCATCCATTCCAGAAGCAACAGAAGAGCACTGCGCGTTGTCTGCGTGCCTGCTCACCTTCCCTAAGAGGTGCTTTTCTTTACTCCTGTTTCAGCGGGTAACCGTAAAATAGTATTTCTCTCCCTCTAACAGTCTTTTTCAGTATGAACTGTTGTGGGCCATTCATATTTTCATAATGTTTGTTTCATTTTTAATGTTGGATTTTTATAAACCAGATTGATACATGCTTCAGTCCTGATGGTATGTGTGAGGGGTTAGATAATTGTGAAAGCAGATTACATCTGAGATTTCAAGGAATAAATGTCCAGCAATTTTTAAATCACCATAAGATAAAGAAAAATGAAAGCAGTGTGTGTGGTCTGCCATGCTACAGGATCTACAGCCAATTGTTTAGGGTTTGAGTAGGCTTTGAGGAATAGAGAAAACCTTCACTTTGTACAAAAGGCTTGAAAGCGGGAATACACATGGCATCTTCTCGGTTCATGAGGCCACTACTCTTCTAGATTGGAAAGTTTCTATTAAGGAAAAATGCTATTGGAAAGATTGGTTCTGGTAGACCTTGAATATTAAACCAAGAACTTTTGACTATCTTTTATATTGTATGGTTAGTGAGAAGGCATAAAGCTTTTGAGCAGGCAAATGTCATATCTAGTGACAACAAGTAGAGTTAATTGAAAACTATAGACCCTCAACTCCAATTTTCTCTTATTTTTTGTCCTTTGCTTAAATGGAGAAGTACGAATTATGTGTCAAAATAAAGATTTTTAAAGCTGCAGTTTGTAACTCACCACAAGCATCTCCGTAAAAACCTAGAATATTAACAATGAACACGTAAAGACTTGAATAATTCATAAGTAACGGAAGTGTTTATAAACACTACATAACACAAGCGTTATGTAGTTTGAGCTTTGATGAAGTCAGAATAGCTTGAATTCTGGTTATACCACTCACCATGTAACAAATTCTTTAACCTTTCTAACCCTCACTTCATCTGGAAAGGGAAGCTAGTAATATTGCCCACTCAGGATTGTAAGCCTGAATAAGATACACAGCATGAAAGCTCGTAGCACACTGCCTGGCAAATAGTAAACATCTCTGATAAATATCTTTGCTGCTGCTAATTGTTTTTGTGTTATTGTTTATCATTATCTAGTACTAACCACTATCCAGTTGTATTGTTTCCATGGAACAGTGCATTCTGAATTTTGATCTTGTTACTGTAGGAACACTTCCCATCTGGTCCAGAAAGAATCTCTCTCCTCCCAACTCAAGTTTCAGAGCCCACTAGTTGGCCTTAGATTTTCTTTAACTTTCTTCCTGGAGTCCTGCCTGGTCAGTAAGGGCATGCCAGAAAAACCAGGAAGTTTTGACTGCCTCAAAGAAAGCACCACTTGCAGCCAGTTATGAGAGACAGGGGTAAACTGGTTTTATAATTTAGGTATTAGATGTTTTGTTTTGTGTTGTTTTCCTACAGGTAGGTTTTGTTACAGTGCTTTAAAGTGTGGTGTTTATTATTCAGAAATTTAGACTTATCTTTACTTTTGTCAGGTATAAGCCTTTTTTCCCGTTCCAAACCTTGCAAGGATTTGAAGACGACGACGAAGAGCTTATCCATATACAACAATGGGCACTTACTGAAGGCCGCCTTAAAGTTACATTGCTAGAATGTAGCAGGTATGTTCTTTGTTATTACTACCTTAGAGGAAAGAAAGAAGGTATACCAAAAATGTACTTGAGCATTATTTGTGCCTGTTCCTGTCTGTGTTCATTTATATTATATTATCTGTAAATTCTTTAGTGGTAAATTTCATAAGAGTAGTCCTTTCCAACTTATAAAAAATATAAACTATATTTTAGAAAGCATGCTGATGGGGGGAATCATTTATTCTGCAGTAATTTCCAGACTTCTTAGATACATAATGCTCTGTTGGCATATTTCTTACTACCTGTTAGAAAGCTGTTCATAGCATAATAGTTTTGAAAATTGTTTTTGATAATTAAAAGTACCCTGAAAAGTTGCAAAACCAGACTTGTAAACTCTTGTGATTCTTAAATTAAGGTGGAAGGGAATCTCAGAAATAATCTGGCCCAGCCTCTTTATTTTTCCATCGCTATAGTCTAAGCTGTGTTTATACTTTGCTTGAACTACTTACTACATTAGCCTCCTTCCTTATCTCCTAACACTGGTTACCAATATGACAACCAGAATAAGCTTTTCAAAATGCGTATCTGATTGTCCCTTTCCTACTTAAAATTCTCTTAATGACTTCCCCATTCCTCTTAGACTATAGACCCAAATCATTACCATGACATGCATGCCCCTCTTTACCTCTCTAGTTTCTTTTTTGTAGTCAGCCCCTCACTCACAGTGCTTCAGCCAAATAGGCCTTCCTAAGAGAAGAGGATGGTGGATTTTTTCTCTAAAGTGCCAGATAAGTAAATAGTTTAGGCTTTGGCATTCACATGGTTTCTTTTGCAACTACTCAACTCTGCCTTGTAGTAAGAAAGCAGTCATAGATAAGACAGTAGGTAAATGAATGGGCGTGACTTGACTGTGTAACCATAAAGCTGTATTATATGAATTTTATAATTTTTGTGTGTCATAAAGTTCTTTTGATTTTTTTTTTTTTTTTGACTGTTTAAAAATGTGGAAACCATTGGTAGCCCACAGGCCGTACAAAAACAAACAGTGGGCGGGATTTGGTCCATGGACCATAGTTCGCCATTCCCAGCCTTAGATATTTAAACATACCAAGCTCCTGTGTCTATTGCTTGTGGCTTTTAATCACTAGCTATTGTTGTCTCCTTTGCTCACCGTTCTCTTGCTGTATCTGAGATACTGCTCACCTAAAGCCTTGGGTCAGTCTTGGACCCAAAGCTGCATGAGGGCATCAAGAGCGTATAGTAAGACGTTATTTAGGTCATGTTGAATTGATATCAGTGATACAAAGGAAGACATGACAATTTGTGAAGTATATGTATTCTACTTTATTTTAATAAGGACCTGTATAACAAATCTCTGAAAGAATATACAAGAAACCAATAAAGATTTTTATGGGGAAAAGGTGAAGGAAACTGGGTTAATGATGATGGACGGGGGTGAAGGTGGGAGCCAAACTTCTCACTATAAACTTTTTCTGTGTTGTTTGATTTTTGTGACTGTATCACCTTGTCAAAAAATAAAAATAAAGACCAGTATTTCTGGAGAGTTGAAGGACAAAGCATGGAGAGTGGTTCATGTTCCTATGTTAGTCCCTGTGGGCTTGGGTTATATAGTGCCAGCACCTTTTCCCGGTGACAGCTTAGTCTTGGAAACAAGCACGCTATCTCAATAGTTTTTAGTTACTATGGTTACAGACCTGCCCATGTAAAGTTACTTAGTGTTGTGGTGCTGTGTATTATTCACACAGTTTAAGGAGTACTTAAAATTGTTAATGGAGGAGAGAATAAATTATTATTTTCAACTCATCCTTGCTTTTTTGTCTTCATGTTGAGAAGTTGAAACATTCATCTCATTTTTATTAAAATCTTTTTTACATTATTTTCTTCTAAATATTTTTGTTAGTATAAAAATAGAACTCTCAATTCATATAGCTTCCAAGTTTCTAGAATTCACACTAAAGAAAATATACTATTATAATCTCAGTATTTCAGGTTTTCCCCCTACTGAATATAAATTCATAGTGTGTGGTTCATTGTAATCTCTAAAACAGAAAATGACACTCTAGAAAAAACAGAAGAACAAATAATAATGCCCCCCTTTTTGGAGGAAGAACAAAAAAATGTTTATCATTTAATTTCAATTTTGGAAGCTTTAGGCTTAAGAGCTCTTAAGATATTTTTACCATGACTGATTCACTTAGTGATGTGAAAAGTTGTTGTCAGTTGCTAAGTAGCATCCGACTCTTTGTGACCTCAAGAACTGTAGCATGCCAGGCTCCTCTGTCCTCCACTACCTCTTGGAGTTTGCTCAGATTGATGTCCATTGAGTTGGTAATGCTATCTAACCATCTCATCTTATGCCACCCACTTCGCCTTTTGGCTTCAATCTTTCCCAGATTTAGGATTTGTCCCAGTGAGTCAGCTCTTTACATCAGATGGCCAAAGTATTAGAACTTCAACTTCAGCATCAGTCCTTCCAATGAGTATTCAGGGTTGATTTCCTTTAGGATTGACTGGTTTGATCTCCTTGCTGTCCAAGGGACTCTTAAGAGTCTTCTCCAACACCACAGTTCAAAAGCATCAATTCTTTGGCACACAGCCTTCTTTATGGTCCAACTCTCACATCCATACATGACTACTGGAAAAACCATAGTTTTGACTATATGGACCTTTGTTGGCAAAGTGATATCTTTGCTTTTTAATATGCTGTCTAGGTTTGTCATAACTTTCCTTCCAAAGAGCAAGCATCTTTTAATTTCATGGCTGCAGTCATCGTCCGCAGTGGTTTTGGAGCCCAAGAAAATAAAATCTGTCACTACTACTCTTCCCCTTCTACTTGCCTGACGCCTTGATTTTAGTTTTTTTGAATGTTGAGTTTCAAGACAGCTTTTTCACTCTCCTCTTTCACTCTCATGAACAGTCTCTTTATTTCCTCCTTACTTTCTGCCATTAGAGTAGTATCATCTGCATATCTGAGGTTGTTGACATTTCTCCTGGCAGTCTTGATTCCAGCCTGTGATTCATCCAGCCCAACATTTCACATGATGTACTCTGCACAGAAGTTGACAATATACACCCTTGTTGTACTACTTTTCCAATTTTGAACCAGTGAGTTCCATGTCTGGTTGTAATTGTTACTTCTTGACCTGCCTGCAGGTTTCTCAGGAAACAGGTTAAGATGGTCTGGTACTCCCATCTCTTAAAGAATTTTCCACAGTTGTGATCCACACAATCAGAGGCTTAAGCACAGTCCATGAAGCAAAGTAGATGTTTTTCTGGAACACCCTTGCTTTCTCCATGATCCAGCAAATGTTGGCAATTTAATCTCTAGTTCCTCTGCCTCTTTGAAACCCAGCTTCATATGAAAATATTTGAAACAAATAGAAGAACGTTTTAGAATGATCAAATTTTTGAAAGAGCATAAACCAATTAAGATTAGACCACTTGTATGTATATAAAATTGTTCTAAATTAACATACTATCGTGATTCGAAGTTTCTTGGGTTTTTAACGTTTAGGCATGCGTATTCACATTTCTCCTCCTTGAGACCTATTTAAACATGTCCAAGTTGTTACAGTATCATAGGGATCACTTAGTATTGTTATGTTCATGCATGCTTAATCTCTTCAGTTGTGTCAGCCCATAAGTTGTGTCAACCCATGGACTGCAGCCTGCCAGGATCCTCTGTCCATGGGCTTCTTTAGGCAAAAACACTAGAGTGGGTTGCCATTTGCCTTCTAGAACACTAGAGGATCTTCCCAATCCAGGGGTCAAACCTGCGTCTGCTGCATCTCCTGCATTGGCAGGCAGATTCTTTACCACTGAACCACCTGGGAAGCCCAGTGTTGTTATAGTTTTAACTTAATATATTTTTTTTAATTTTTATCTTTTGGTTGCACTGGGTCTTTATTACTGCACACGGGCTTTCTCTAGCTGCTGTGAGAGGGGCTACTCTTTGTGGCAGTGCGTGAGCTTCTGATTGTGGTGGCTCTTGTTGTGGAACACAGGCTCTGGGCATGTGGGCTTCAGTAGTTGAGTCACACAGGCTCAGTAGTTGTGGCTTGTGGAATCTAGAGCACAGACTCAGAAGTTGTGGCACATGGGCTTCCGTAGCATATGGAATCCTCCTGGACCAGGGATTGAACCCATGTCCCCTGCACTGGCAGATAGATTCTTATCCACTGTGCCACCAGGGAAGTCCCCTAGCTTAATATTCTTTTAAATGTTTGTTTCTTAAACATTTTTGAACTTGACCTTGAATCAAGTAAAATATAACTTTAATAATGTTTTCCCGAAATCCAGGAAACGATCATACTCATCACCCACAGACAGTGATGGCTTTCTACAAGGATTTCTTTATTTTTTAAACTTTATTTTGAAATAATAAAATGGTTCTTTGTGAGGATTTCTTTCTTAACTTTATTTTGAATTTCAGACTGCCAGAAGTCTGTGTGAAGATTTACCAAACTTAGCTGTTGTAATTTAAGAGTAAATTTTGCCAAAGAGGAAACAAGTTAGAAGTATTTGTAGAAAACTGTTTACTGAAAATACTGGAGTTGTACAGCTTTATGCTTCAGAAGGCAATGCGAAGTAGAAATAATCCTGACTTTTGAGTCAGCAAGTGCTATGTTCACATCCTGGTGATACGGTTTTACTGTTTGTTACATGTTCTTGGGCAAGTTACACATCTGTAAAAATGGACAAGTATGCTGCTTTGCTGGTAATTGTGATCAGAGATAGGTAAACTATAGTGCCTGCTGCTGCTGCTAAGTCGCTTCAGTTGTGTCCTACTCTGTGCGACCCCATAGACGGCAACCCATCAGGCTCCTCAGTCCCTGGGATTCTCCAGGCAAGAATACTGGAGTGGGTTGCCATTTTCTTCTCCAATGCATGCATGCATGCTAAGTCGCTTCAGTTGTGTCCAACTCTGTGCCACCCTATGGACAGCAGCCCACCAGGCTCCTCTGTCCACGGGATTCTTCAGGCAAGAATACTGGAGTGGGTTGCCGTTACTACACACTAAGGCTTCAGGACATGTAACTTCTGTTATTATGCCTTGATATAATCATTCTCATATTTATCAAGTAAAAAGTAAATCTTTTTTAGAAAACTGGGTTTTTTGGACATTTAGTTGTGAGAACTGGAATTTGAATGTATTAATTTGAAAGGATCTTGCACTGTGAAGGGAAGTTGTTTTCTAATTATATGAAATACAGTTTTGAATTTCCCAAATAAAGCTTGGGAATGGAAACATAGTTGTGTTTGTAAAAATTGGTTCTTACACCTAGCTTTTATCAAATGTTTTAGAAAGCGAACACAGTCATTCTGAAGTTGCCTTTTTTTTTTTTTTTGAATTTACTAAAGTTAGTTTTTTAATCACAGAAGAACTCAACTGCTATGTTTGTAGTACTGCTATTAGAAGACTAAATTATTTCACATCAGTGTTGCAGTCACTAAGATTATTAAGATTATTTTTAAATTTATAGTTCAGCTTCTAAGAGGATTTTAGATACTTTGCAAAAGAAAATAATATTCCCCTGTGCAGTTAAATAGAAGATAAATTAGATGAAAAACAGCCTTGTAGAAAAGAGGTCAGTTTTCTGGAGAAGGAAACTTGATAGGTTTCTTAGTTTTTAGTCTCTTGATAAACCGTGCCTGCTTTTCAGGGGAAGAGAGATTCTGATGTCAAATTCTAGAAGGGATTTGCCCCTACATCTTTGTATAAAAAACATTAAACAGTGTAGTGGGTCCCTTCTCATCTCTTCTCTCTTTTGTTTTCCTGGTTTTAGCAACCAGTGATATTTTTAAGAAATGAGCTAAGATAATAGTCAGTGAAAACAAAGCCTGTAAAGTTTTGTCGTGTCAGAGTTCTGTACTCTGCAGCAGTATATTTAGGATAGTCTGTCCTTATTATAGATAAAAGTTCTAATTAAGGTCAGTTCTTCACTGAGTCATACTTAGAGTGTTGTAAAGCTTCTGTTTTCTCAGCACCTTTTAGAGTGTTGTTTTGTTTTACTGGGTTCCAAAAATACATCATTTAAAAAAATTTTTTAATGTTAAATACAGAAAAACCATAGCCCTTGGCATTCTACTTTTATTACCAAGAGTTCTCCTTTATCCCATAATTATCTGTTATCAGCATGCACTCATGGATTCCTCTTTTTTTCAATGGTTATAATTCTTTACCATGCTTAATTATTTTGGTGCCTAAATTTTCTCAGATGTAGCTTCTTGGAGCCTCTTCAAACTGGCTCCTATATGCTTGTGACATGACCTTATCTTTTTTCTTTTCTTTTTCTTGCTGCTGCTTCTTGAAAACTGGACATTGGAAATAATGAGTTGTGGAAACTGTGGATTCTGTTATATTCTGGGATGATTGATTTTATGTTCTAGAGAGCAGCTGGCTTTCCTTTCCTCAAGTTGCAAACTTTGTCTCCTTACCCTTCCCACCTTTCCATCTTCCCAGCAGCAGCATGTTTCCGTTCTCTGCTTTGTCTCCCACTGCTGCCGTGTTAGACTGGTGTCTTGGAGTCTCCTCCTGTATATAGCAGTCAGCCAAGGATTTGAGCAGAGATGGAACTTAGCCTCTCAGTGGTTTCTTTGCTCCTGGGGATCACCCCATAATTTCTAGCTGCTCTGTCGGCTTTGCACTCCATCCTCTGATAGTTAAAACCCATAAAGCTTCAACTTTCTGCTGCATGAACTATACCCCCATTTTCCTGCAGCTCTAGCCCTGAGCTATGTAAACCCCAAGCTAGTAATTTGTACTCCTTCTTGAAATTTTTTGAAATTAGACTGTCCTCTGGCTTCTCTCTGCTTTGGGAAGGTTTTCATTGCCTTTAAATGTGTTTTTACAATTCTTTTTATCCACTTTTTATAACTGCAGTCTGTTGGAGAGTTTGTGTGACCACTTTACCACTATCACCTGAAGTTCTGTTCACCTGGTTTTGTTGTAGATGTTGTTGACAAGTTTTGCCTTTGTTTTCCTGATTTTTCTCTGTGCTTTTATGGGAAGATTTTGAGAGACTCAAAACCATGCTATCACTACTACCATCCTTCTAGAACCAGAAATACATATTTTTACTTAGATTTTTATAAGGCAAAGAGAAGGGTTTAATTGTGTGATTAAATGATTTTGAAATAAAATCAGCTGGTCTTGTTTCTTAGAGGCGGCTTTGACATAAAAATTTGGCAGAAGGAATTAATACTTTTAAGTAGTGTTATATCCATATTATATATGAAGTACTTGGTTCTTCCAGGGAGAAGGCTGTTAACATGGAGTTTTGAAATTCATTTCAAATTCATGAGCTATTTTAAAAGTTAAAACCAAAGATATAATTCTAGCTTACATTTGTTTGTAATCTTCCATTTATTTTAGGATTGAGTTTGAGTACATTCACTTGTTTATTTTTGACTCAAGTGGTAACTTAAAAAAAATTATCTGCAGTAAATAATGCTAAATACTAAGTTTCCCCTTCTGAGTAGTTGGTAAATAGATGTACCTTATAGTCTGCATTTACTTTAATATTTGACAGTTTTATCTTTTTTCAAAAGAGGAAATATCCAGCTAAATTTGAATATATTTGGGGACATGATTCCACAGATACCTTTCTTGTTGTTAATAGCATTTACTTATTATCTGTTTTATATATATATATATATAGTAGGCACTTTGCATTCATTATTTCAGTCCTCAGAACATCTTCATGAGATTTGTAATATATCTGAAGAACTGAGATCCATAAGTTACTTGTTTAAAACCACATAGCTGGAATTTGAAGCTAGATTTGTTTGACTTCAAAATCCTTCACTCATTCTATCTTCATAGTCTTTGTGTTTGTTTGTTTGTTTGTTTTCAGCTTGCTGAAGAAAATTTTGATTCTTAAATTTTTCATATTGTATTAGAAGTATATAAATTTTGGAATTTTTTTTTAAATCTGTTTGAAGGTAAGTCATTTTTTAAGTTACCTTTTCAGGAAGATCTTGAGATGTAGCAATGTATAGTATTAATAATGAAGCATCATTTATATAAAGGCTGGAGGAGAGATGAAATTAGATCAAACATGTTTCTGTACAGTTCTCTGGGGTATAATAAGGAATCTTCCTGTAGTTAGTTAGGTTGCTTTTGACTAGAAGCAGGCTTCTCAGAAGATCCTAAATTTGGAATTCACTTGCCCTAGGTTTATGTAATATTCTTTTCTTCCTCCGCTTCCTCTTCCCTAAGATTGTTGTGTTGGAAATAGTATTGTTCCTTTTGTAATTGTATAGGCATTGTTCCAGAGCACCACAATAACATGAACATGACGGTAAAGCAAATCACATGAATGTTTTGATTTCCCAGTACATATAAAAGTTATGTTTACACTGTACTGTAGTCTCTTAAGTGTGTGACAGTATTATGTCTAGAAAAATGTACATACCTTAGTTATAAAAAGACTTGATTATCAAACGACGCTCACCATCATATGGGCCTTCAGCGAGTCATAAACTCTTTGCTGGTGGATAATCTTGCCTTAATGTTGATGGTTCCTGTGACTTACCAAGTGTGGTGGTTGCTGAAGGATGAAGTGGCATGGTAATTTCTTAAAATAAGACAACAGAGAAATTGGCTGCATTGATTGACTCTTCCTTTCATAGACGATTTCTCTGTAGCATGCAGTTCTGCTTGATAGTATTTTACTCACAGCAGAACTTTTTTAAAACTGGAGTCAGTGCTCTCAAATCCCGCCACTGTTTTATCAGTAAAGTTTATGTAATAGTCTAAATCCTTTGTTGTTGTTTTCAAAAGTCAATTGAGTTTGAAACAATAAATGCTGGAGAGGATGTGGAGAAAAGGGAATTCTCCTACACTGTTGGTAGGAATGTAAATTGGTACAGTCACTATGGAGAACAGTAAGGAGGTTCCTTAAAAAACGAAAAATAGAGCTACCATATGACCCTGCAATCCCACTCCCCGGCATATACCTGGAGAAAAACATGATGTGAAAGGATACATTCACCCCCGTGTTCACCGCAGCACTGCTTGCAGTAGCCAAGACACAGGAGCAATGTAAATGTCCATTGACAGAGGAATGAAAGAAGACATGGTACATATATTCAATGAAATATTACTCAGCCTTTAAAAAGAATGAAATAATGCCATTTGCAGCAACATGGATGGACCTAGAGATTGTCATACTGAGTGAAGTAAGTCAGAGAAGGAAAAATATCATGTGACATTCCTTATATGTGGAAGCTAAAAAGAAATGAGACAAATGAACTTAAAACAGAAGGAGACTCGCAGGCTTAAGAGAATGAACTTATGGTTGCCAGGGAAAGGGATAGTTAGGGAGTTTGGTATGAACCCGAACACACTGCTGTTTTTAAAGTGGATAATCATCAACTACCTACTGTGTTTAGCACATGGAATTCTGCCCAGTGTTATGTGGCAGCCTGGATGGAAGGAGAGTTTGGGGAAGAATGGATACATGTATATGTATGGCTGAGTCCCTTCTCTGTCCACCTGAAACTATCACTACATTATTCAACTGAAATAAAAGGTACATTAACAGATTTTTTTTTTAAAGTCAAACAAGTTTGCCTTCTTCATGGTGCTCCAAAATAATTACATAATAGCATCAAGGATCATTCCTCGTAGATCACCATAACAAATATAATGATAAGGAAAAATTTGAGATGCTCTGAGAATTAACAAAATGTGACACAGACACAAAGTGAGCAAACGCTGTAGGAAAACTGGTGTTGACAGACTTACTTGCTCAATGCAGGGTTGTCACAAACCTTCAATTTTAAAAACTGTAATATTTACAAAATATAGTAAAGCAAAGAGCAGTAAAGCAAGGCGTGGTAAAACAGGTATGCTTGTATACCTCTACTGCTATTTCATGTAGTAAAACAACTGTTTTCATGCTTCTGATATCTGAATAGCAAAAGAACTTAAGAAAATTAAGTACAAACCCAGATGACATAAAGCCAACACTGTGTTAAAATGCCAAACTCCAAAATATTTCAGTGTGATGTTGGCATGCTATATACTTAAATATGATACTTTCAGCAAAAGTGAACTGTGAAATGAACTGTGGTCAGAAAAATAAAAATTCAAGAGTATTATATCTGACTTTTCCCTCCCTTTGCACCATGATGCCATAACTGTCAATCAAGTGCTTCTGATGAACTTATTAAAGATACCTGAAGGTGACATTAGGATAACACTTGTTTTCAGAAATTGCTGTTTATAGTATGGATTGCATAGTAAGAGAAATTGAAGGCCCAAAAACAAATTAAGAGGTATTATAGGTTAAAAGTGAGGAAGGAAGTTCTTGAAATACGTGTATTCGTAGAAACGAAAGGACCAAATGGTATAACTAGGGCAGGATTTAGTGAGTGACAGAATATGTGGGTGGTGTAGGCAGAAGCAGCCAAGGAATGTTAAGAATTTGAGTCTAGGTGAGTTATGATCTCATTGAACTTTGACTTGGTCAAGTATTGGTTATTTTCTAATATTAGAGGTTATAAAGTTCAAGACAAAGTTTTCCTCTCCAGGACTAGTGGGGGAAATAGTGACATTTGTTTCAGAGGGAGAAGGTACAGCTGTCATCACAGTCTGATTTTAGAACATTTTTGTCCCTGTCACAGAAGCTCCACACTCATTAGCAGTCAATTCCTATTCCCCCTAGTTCTCTTCCCCCAGACCTTATGTAACCAGTAGTCTTTTGAATTCTTATTTTTCTGACCACATTTCAGTTCACAGTTCACTTTTGTTGAAGGTATCATATGTAAGTGTATAGCATGCCGACATCACACTGAAATATTTTGGAGTCTGGCATTTTAACACAGCGTTGGCTTTATGTCATCTGGGTTTGTACTTAATTTTCTCAAATTCTTTTACTATTCAGGTATCAGAAGCATGAAAATAGTTTTACTACATGAAATAGCTGTAGAGATACACAAGTATACCTGTTCTACTGCGCCTTGCTTTACTGTATTTCATAAATATTACATTTAGAAATTGAGGCTTTGGGACAACCCTGCATTGAGTGACAACCCTGCATTCAGTGACAACCCTGCATTCAGTGACAACCCTGCATTCAGTGACAACCCTGCATTGAGCAAGTCTGTCAACACCATTTTTTCCAACAGCATTTGCTCACTTTGTGTCTATGTCATATTTTGTTAATTCTCAGAGTATTTCAAACTTTTTCATTATTATTATATTTGTTATGGTGATCTATGATCAGTGATCTTTGATGCTACTTTTGCCTCTAAATTTGCTTATTTCCAGACATTCCATCAGAGAAGGCAATGGCACCCCACTCCAGTACTCTTTTGCCTGGAAAACCCCATGGATGGAGGAGCGTGGCAGGCTTCAGTCCATGGGGTCGCTAAGAGTCAGACACGACTAAGCGACTTCACTTTCACTTTTCGTGCATTGGAAAAGGAAATGGCAACCCACTCCAGTGTTCTTGCCTGGAGAATCCCAGGGACGGGGGAGCCTGGTGGGCTGCCGTCTATGGGGTCCCACAGAGTCAGACATGACTGAAGCGCCTTAGCAGCAGCAGCAGTAGCCGCAGACATTCCATACAGTATGAGGTCTTTTGTGACTGTTTTTTTTTCACTTAGCTTGTTTTCAGGGTTTATCCATATTGTAGCATGTATCATCACTTCGTTGCCTTTTGTTACCAAATAATATTCCATCGTGTATATATGCCATATGCCGTATCTTATTTACCTGTTCATGACCTCATGGACATATGGGTTGTTTTCACTTTTTGACTGTTGTGACTAATGCTATCATGGACATTCATGTCAAGTTTTTGCGTGAATGTATGCTTTTATTTTTCCTGATTATATATCTAGGAGTAGAATTTCTGGGTCATATGTTAATTCTGTGTTAACTTTTTAAGGAGCAAGTGACTACATCATTTTCTAACCCCTTCAGCAATGTGTGAGGATTCTAGGTTCTCCATATCCTCACCCATACTTCTCTCTTTTTAAATTAGCCATCTAGTGGGTATGAAGGGTATCTCATTGTGGTTTTAATTTGCATTTCCCTGATGACTAATGACAGGGAAGGCAATGGCACCCCACCCCAGTACTTTTGCCTGGAAAATCCCATGGACAGAAGATCCTGGTAGGCTCCAGTCCATGGGGTCGCTAAGAGTCGGACACAACTGAGCAACTTCACTTTCACTTTTCACTTTCATGCATTGGAGAAGGAAATGGCAACCCACTCCAGTGTTCTTGCCTGGAGAATCCCAGGGACAGCGGAGCCTGCTGGGCTGCTGTCTATGGGGTTGCCCAGAGTCGGACACGACTGAAGCGACTTAGCAACAGCAGCAGCAGATGACTAATGATGTTGAGCATATTTTCATGTGCTGATTGGCTGTTTGCATATCTTCTTTGGATAAATGTCTATTCATATTCTTTGTCCATTTTCCAATCGGGTTATGCTAGGTCCTTATGAGACGCCTGATTTGCACATTGTGTGGATTGGCTTTGCTTACTTAGTGGTATCCTTTGAAGGAGAAAAATTTTAATTTCAGTGAAGTTCCATTCACCTATTTTTTCTTTTGTCACCTGTGCTTTTGGTCTCCTGTTTTAAGAAATTGTTGCCTGATTAAGATCACAAATGTTTGCTTTTATGTTTTCTTATCAGAAATTTATTTTCTGAAGCAAAAAAGAAATTTATTTATCCGACATTTAGTTCTGTGGCTTACTTTTTGGTTACTTTTTATTACATGTTTTTAAAATTTTTAAAAAGTGTTGTCAAAAATATAGAATGGTTTATGGTTTTAGGGAAGGATTGCAGGAATTATGCTTTCTCATTCCTGAATCCTGTAATACTTGTTGAGAATTTGGGAGTACTAGATGGTGCATATCGTTCTCTGGATTGACGGTAAATCCCTCAGGTAGTTTGCTCTTTTGAACAGATGGTGGCAGCAGAGCTTTGCTGAATAAAATTCTCAATTTTTAAGCCTAGTATTTTTGAATTATGAAGATTTTTCATGCTCTTGGCAATAAATTGTTAGGCAGTAAGTTTAAATTTCCCTTTAAGATGAAAAATTATTTAAATTTAGAAACTTTTTTGCTATGAGTTTATTCTGACTTTTCAGTTTATGAAACCAGTTTGTGAGGTATGGGCATGGTTTTCTTCAGTTCTCCAACCTTAGGACATAATTTTCTCTTAATACTCTAAGGTGTTTTATCCACTTTTCTCTCATTATCTCACTCCTATCCCTATGATCTTTGTATAGAGATAAAGTAATAGAGTAACAGCATATTCAAAAGCAGAGACATTACTTTGCCAACAAAGGTTCATCTAGTCAAGGCTATGGCTTTTCCTGTGGTCATGTATGGATCTGAGAGTTGGACTGTGAAGAAGGCTGAGTGCCGAAGAATTGATGCTTTTGAACTGTGGTGTTGGAGAAGACTCTTGAGAGTCCCTTGGACTGCAAGGAGATCCAACCGGTCCATTCTGAAGGAGATCAGCCCTGGGATTTCTTTGGAAGGAATGATGCTAAAGCTGAAACTCCAGTACTTTGGCCACCTCATGCGAAGAGTTGACTCACTGGAGAAGACTCTGATGCTGGGAGGGATTGGGGGCAGGAGGAGAAGGAGACGACAGAGGATGAGATGGCTGGATGGCATCACTGACTATGGACATGAGTCTGGGTGAACTCCGGGAGTTGGTGATGGACAGAGAGGCCTGGCGTGCTGCGATTCATGGGGTTGCAAAGAGTTGGACTCGACTGAGCGACTGATGTGATCTGATCTGAACAGTCAAAATGGTGATACTGCTAAAGCTATTTGCAAACTTACTTCTAAAACACATTGGTAGACTCACATTCTGACTTAGGAAATATGTAATATAGAAGTTGAACATGTGGGTAACAGTTTTTTCCTTCAATAAGAAAAACTGCTTTATATCATCTCAAGATTGGATTCAAGATTTCCTTTTTAGATCTAAATATTAAACAGTAAAATTAAGTGGTGTAGTTATTCTGTGACAGTTGTTTTCAAGGTAATAGAAATAGTAAACATATATTGAGCACTGACTCTTCACTAAGTGTTAGTCACTCAGTCTTGTCTGACTTTTTGAGACCCCATGGACTGTAGCCCACCAGGCTCCTCTCTCCATGGAGTTCTCCAGGCAAGAGTACTGGAGTGGGGTGCCATTTCCTTCTTCAGACTGTTTGCTAAACACTATGCTAAATGCATATGTGCAATGCCTTGTGTGCATTGTCTCTTACTCTCACAAAAGCTGCTTCTAAGAGGTAGGTTACTGTTTTTGGCCTGAGGTTTCCAGAGGAAGACATGAGTTTAGAGAAGTTAAATAATTTGCCCAAGTCACATTAGTGGATGGAGAGGTGTGTGTGTTTGTGTGTGTGTGTGTGTGTGCGCGCGCGCTTGCGCGTGTGTGCATTCATAAGCAATTATATTATACTATTTTATGTGTGTTTAATTTTTACAGAGATGGTATCATACTGAATATATGCATCACTTTGCAACTTATTTTTAAAATTCAACAGCCTGATTTGAAAATCTATAGCATTTGCTACTATGTATAGATGTCTGATCAATTTTTTTAACCTCATGAATAGATACTACTTTCTTTGAATAAGCTGCTTAAAAACAGCATGTCCTAGAGTTTCATCTGATTTTTCATTTTATTTCACTTTTCCACTAGAGCATGTACCAAGCGTTTAATTAATTTTTTTCCTCTGTTAATAGAGTAATTTATTAACTTTTGGTATAATGATCAGGAAGAAAAAGTTTAATACATATAATTGGTATAATAGTCCCTATATTTTATTTTATACTTCAGATTACTTATTTTTGGATCTTATGACACTGAAGCAACTATTCATTGCACACTTGAACTGAGTACTGGTGTTTGGGAAGAAAAGCAAAGGAGTTCTATTAAGACGGTAAGATAAATTTGCTTAGTTTTACATCTGTATAAAGTTTATATTCTATAAGTGTTTTTTTAATATTTCTGTATCCTTAAATTATTTTTAGTCATTTGCAAATAATTATGAACAGCTCTTATTTGTTTTGTTGTAATGCATCCATAATAAAATGAATCACATAAAGCTATAATATTAATTGCTTGCTTGCATCAAAAACCTTGTCTGACTAATTTTCTTTTTATAACTTTAGTTGTTTCATAGTTGTGGGATCAGAGGGAAATAATTCTGAAAACATTGAAAAGTATGTACATTCAGAGCATTCATTCATTCATCGGATATTTTGTGACACTTACTTTGTACCAGGCACTGTGAGCTGCTGGGGAAACAGTCTCTTGTCTCTCAGACAAGAGACCCTGTTTTTGTTGTGCTGTCCTGGGGAGAGGTTTGATACTGGTCTGTCTGCACAGAGAAAGAATTACAAGAGGACAGGGGTAAACCTGCAGAGACGAGATCAGTTAAGAGGGATTTAGGGGAGGCGTTGGCTACTTTAACTAGGTGGTAGCCAAGGCAATGGAAAGAAGAGAATGAATTTGGGACCTACTTTTGGTGTGTGAAGGACTTGGAGTTCTGGTTCCTTTTTTGATCTCTCTCAAAAGAAGCTGTCACCTAAATTGCAAAGAGTTTGAAAAAACTAAAAGCATTTTAAAAATATTTTAAGTGCTATGCTGCTGCTGCTGCTAAGTCGCTTCAGTCGTGTCCGACTCTGTGCGACCGCATAGACAGAAGCTCACCAGGCTTCCCTGTCCCTGGGATTCTCCAGGCAAGAATACTGGAGTGGGGTGCCATTTCCTTCTTCAATGCATGAAAGTGAAAAGTGAAAGTGAAGTCGCTCAGTCGTGTCCGACTCTTAGCGACCCCATGGACTGGAGCCTACCAGGGTCCTGTGTCCATGGGATTTTCCAGGCAAAAGTACTGGGGTGGGGTGCCACTGCCTTCCCTGTTAAGTGCTATAATTAAAAATAAAAACAGTACGTTAATCTCATTATGTTTTATTTGAACTTGTCTGCGTTCTCTGGGTTCCTAAATGAGTAAAAATTGTCCCTGCTGCTGCTGCTGCTGCTGCTAAGTCGCTTCAGTCGTGTCCGACTCTGTGCGACCCCATAGACGGAAGCTCACCAGGCTCCCCCGTCCCTGGGATTCTCCAGGCAAGAACACTGGAGTGGGTTGCCATTTCCTTCTCCAATGCATGAAAGTGAAAAGTGAAAGTGAAGTCACTCAGTCATTTCTGACTCCTAGCGACCCCATGGACTGGAGCCCACCAGGATCCTCCATCCATGGGATTTTCCAGGCAAAAGTACTGGGGTGGGATGCCATTGCCTTCCCCAAACTAGTTATTAGCTAATTTGTTTTCAAAATTGAGTTGGTGTTTTTGAATGTTCTGCATAGCAGTTTTAGTAGCAGTTATGTCTTGCTTCTTGGAATTTGCATAAATCTAGTAGTCTATTAAAGATTTTAGAGCATTTATTCAAGATATTGTCTACAAAATTTCTTAATTAAGCCCATGAAGTTACACAATGAAAATAGAATCCCAAAATTGTATGGCTGAAATAGAGAAGAAAAAAAAATCAGTGTTCTAAAGGGACCCTCAGATTGTAAAAAAAAAAAAAAAAGGTTTATTTAGTTTACCAAGCATATACTGAAATATTATGGATTTAGTAATAATAAAATTCCAAGAGTGCTTTTGGAACCCCAGACCTGTACAAAGTTACTTTTAGTCTGTTTTAAGGTAAGATCTGTTTAGTACATCAGTAGTTTTTTGCAGGAATAAATTATTGTGTTTTTAAAGTTGTGTTTAATAAGGTAGATATTTAGCTGTTCACATTTAACTCTTGGTGGCAGTATAACTAATCCTATGATTATTATTTGGTAGCCAGTATTTAAGAAAGTCTCTCTTTTGTCTTCATTATACTGGTGAATAAGTACTTTGAACTGTACTACCTAAGGGTACTTTTTGCAATTTCTAGAATAGTCTGTTGTTCTTCATAGCATTTTAAAAAAGACAGTTCTCAGTTTTTTAAACAGGTATGTAAACACATTACCATGCTTTCAAAAATTTTGACTTTTAATGGTTATGTGGTATTGTTATGGATGTCCCTTTGACTTTTGAATTGTTGCCAGCTTCTCTATGTAGTAATTGTTGTGAACATTCTTATGTAAAAAAATTGAGCACTGTGAAATTCTTTTGGAATAGAGTAATTTCAATGAGTATGGGAAAGGAGGGAGAAATAAAAGGGAGGATGGGCTGACCCCCAGAGTTTGAATATGTGGAAGTAATTGGGAGCATAGGATTGGGGACATGGGAATGCAGTCCATAGGGCCGCAAAGAGCTGGACACGACTGAACGACTGAACTGAACTGAACTGAGTGACAGGGTCAAAATAGTTTTTTATAGGAAAACCTCCCCTTTAGCTTGTGGTTGTTCATGCCACCTTTCCTTTGTTACATCTCAAACAATTTGAAGCAACTTCTCAGAGAAAATAGCCAGGTTTACAGTTTATTCTCAAATAAATAAATACTTGAAAACCAGCATTGTTTTGTCTACATATGAAAGGGTCCTAATTTGCCATTGCTGTTGGCATTTTCAGTTTCCTTTATTATACTTGGAAAGATATGAAATTAGACAGCTTTAATATTTTGTAGCAAAGGTTACTGAGACTCTAATCTTGAGTCATAATTTTAGATCTTAGCATATGTCATAGGTAGTTTTGGGAAGGAATTCTAGGTTAGTAATTACATCTGGTGTCAAAAATGGCAGCAGCACTAAAGTGTCTCCAGGCATTAAATCACATGTGCCTGAATTCAATAACCCTAGGGAGGAGAATCACAGTGTTTCTTAAGACTACGTAAATAAAGCATTACAGAATAGGATTTGATAATTTGAGATGCATTGCAAATTTGGCTAGAAAAAAGTATATCATTAAAAAATAAGTGTGCTAAAAAAAAGTATTTGAAAGAAACTTAATTACATGTTTTAAATATGCCTGTGAGTTTTTCAAACCTTTTTTAAAGTGTAATGTACCTTATGCTCTTAAGTTGGGTGAGATCAATAATAAATGGAAAGTTTTGAATTTGTGGTATTTGCACAGATGTTGGAGCTGGGGATGGAAGTGGAACAATTGTAATGCAATAGCTGTAAGTCCTAGCTAAATCTAATGAATAGTGGCTTAAGCAAGAAAAGAACATAATTGTCTTGTGAAGTTTTTCTTAATTTGGAATGTCAGAGAATAATTTAAAAGAATAATTTAATAAATACCCTGCATAGAACCTGCTTCCTACCTTATTAGAAATCTGAGGAAAGTTTGAATCAAAATCAGACACTCAGTTCAGTGCCCTGTTTGTTAGCTTATTTGCACAATAAAAGCTCATAGGGTAAATGAAATACTTTATGGTAGCCTTTATTCTTTAAAAATAATGAGTAAAGATTCCTCATGAGATAGAATGAGGAATAAATTGGAAATTAGGCTTAAACAAAAATTAGAGGATCATCTTGCAAGTGATGACAGTGTCAATACTAAAAATGTATTTACTTGCACCAAAAGAGACAGGACACTTTATGATTTATTTCAGTCTGTTGCACTATACAGGTTTGATGATGATAGTTTGCTTTTTTACTTAGGAACAAATTTAAGGAATTTTCAGATTTTAAAAAAGTTTCAGGCCATGATATTTCAGTAGGAAACGATGAAGACAACAGTATAGCTCAGCTCTTTTGACAGTATGGTTAACCTGACATCTATTAAACATGGGACTTTGCAGGTGGCGCTAATGATAAAGAACCCACCTGCCAATGCAGGAAACCTAAGACACACTGGTTCGATCCCTGGGTCAGGAAGATCCCCTGGAGAAGGGCATGGCAACCCACCCCAGAATTCTTGCCTGCAGAATTCCATGGACAGAGGAGCTAAGCAGGCTATGGTCCATAGGGTTGCAAAGAGTCAGACATGACTGAAACAACTTAACATATATACATATTAAACATATTGATCACACATAATCATTATTGTGTGCATGGTAAAGCAAACAGATCTCATAAATGTCACTTAGACGTACATGGTTTTAAACAAGGAGAGATCTTGAGTCTTACCCTCCCAGAATTGAAGTTCACTCATCCTTGATCGGAGAAGGCAGTGGCACCCCACTCCAATACTCTTGCCTGGAAAATCCCATGGATGGTGGAGCCTGGTGAGCTGCAGTCCATGGGGTCACTAAGAGTCAGACATGACTGGGCGACTTCACTTTCACTTTTCACTTTCATGCATTGGAGAAGGACATGGCAACCCACTCCAGTGTTCTTGCCTGGAGAATCCCAGGGATGGCGGAGCCTGTTGGGCTGCCCTCTATGGGGTTGCACAGAGTCAGACACGACTGAAGTGACTTAGCAGCAGCAGCAGCATCCTTGACCACCCACTTGCTTTACCCTTACTCCTGGACATAAGATAGGTTATCTGTAAATGCTCTTTTCTTTTACTCTCTCTCAGCTATCCTGTCTGTGCCATCCATGTTTTCTCTTCCATCAGTTATCCAAAATGCCACTGGAGTCTTCAAACATTGTTTTATTCTTGGTGCAACATGGAATTCTTGAGGCCATTTGGGGAGAAGAGAAGGCACCATGAAAATGAGCTGTGAACCTCTGAATGTGGACATTCTGGGGTTGAGGGAAAAGCACTGGGGGCCTTTTGGCACCCGGCTATTCAGTCTAGCTTTCCCTTATTCTCCATTTTTAATAAAAATATGAAAGGAGTTTTAATTTTTAAAACAAGCTTTTCAATGTACATTTTTTATACTAACCCTATTCCCTCTCCTTCCAGCCTACCAGACTATGCCCTGAGACCCTTGATAGCAATTGTCCCTTGTAAGATTTAAGTTTTCCCTTCTCTAATTAGAGATAGAAGGCTAAAAATCTAAATAACTGTTCAGGCAGTCCATCCACATAAATATGTCACTATCAAACAGGAAGAAAAGAATATCGATTTCTTCCTTTGAGGTGATGAAGAATTAGCAAGGAATCTTCTCTGGATATATAGTAGATGGACAAAAGAGAGCTACTGTTACAGTCACGTGTTCAGTATGAAAAGCAGAAGCACTTAATGTTTTATTAAGCACTTATGTAGCCCAGTATGTAGATGCCAGCGAGAACCATTAAAGACATTAGGAGATGTAATGACATTTCAGATTTGTCTGAAAAATAAGAAGTAATAAATTCCTGAAAAGTATTCGGCTAACCACTTGGGGAGAGTCCATAAATAATAATTTGAAACTCTTAATCAGAACAAAGGTATTCCTTTTAGAGGGTTGTGTGTTGTCACCTGGCAACTTGGGCTTTAGATAGGATCAGCCACATCCAAAATCATGAAGTCAGAAGAAGTCATCTAGAGTCTTGACTTTATCTTTTTGTTTTACTTCATTGGTACTTTTCCTTCTCTCTACTACCGCTTCCCTATCAAAACCTCATTTTTTGAAAGGATTTGATTCTGAGAAATAATTTATATCAGATTCCCTTACATTTTCTTTTAACCTTCCCTTAGAATTAGATCCACAGTTTGATTCCTGGGTCAGGAAGATCTGCTGGAGAAAGATAGGCTACCCACTCCACTATTCTGGCCGAGAGAATTCCATGGACTGTGCAGTCGATAGGGTCTCAGAAAGCTGGACACAACTGAGCGACTTTTACTTTGACTAGAATTAGAGAAACATTTGACGAAATGATGCCTACCTTCTAAGAACTGTCAGTGTAGGAAAAGAAACATGTAAACCAAATATGTCACGTAAGTAATACTTCGGAGTCTACAAAATACTGGATTCTTTTACCATATATAAAGAACCAAAGTCTTTTTGCCCATAGGATCTGTTCTTGTTCCCTCAAATCCCACTACCTCTTAACAAAAATTAGGCTGTGTGTGGTAGTCTGATAATTAGGAGACAATTTGGGAGTGGTGTTAGTGGGATTATTTTAGACCAGAGGCAAGGAGAGCTTTGAGACTGTGGGGAGATGGAAGTTGAGTGGAAGAGCCTTCATAATAAGGTCAGTTCAGTTCAGTCGCTCAGTCGTGTCCAACTCTTTGCAGCCCCATGAACCGCAGCACGCCAGGCCTCCCTGTCCATCACCAGCTCCCGGAGTTCAATCAGACTCACGTCCATAGAGTCAGTGATGCCATCCAGCCATCTCATTCTCTGTCGTCCCCTTCTCCTCCTGCCCCTAATCCTTCCCAGCATCAGAATCTTCTCCAGTGAGTCAACTCTTCACATGAGGTGGCCAGAGTACTGGAGTTTCAGCTTTAGCATCATTCCTTCCAAAGAAATCCCAGGGTTGATCTCCTTCAGAATTTACTGGTTGAATCTCCTTGCAGTCCAAGGGACTCTCAAGAGTCTTCTCCAACACCACAGTTCAAAAGCATCAATTCTTCGGCGCTCAGCCTTCTTCACAGTCCAGCTCTCACATCCATACATGACCACAGGAAAAGCCATAGCCTTGACTAGACAGACCTTTGTTGGCAAAGTAATGTCTCTGCTTTTCCATATGCTATCTAGGTTGGTCATAACTTTCCTTCCAAGGAGTAAGCATCTTTTAATTTCATGGCTGCTGTCACCATGTTTAATTGCCAAAGATCAAGCTTGATAATCTGCCTTAATATAGAGTCCAATGAGTCTGCTACTAGAGATCGGTGGAGAAATATCTCCAGAAAGAATGAAGAGACAGAGCCAAAGCAAAAACAATACCCCATTGGGGATGTGACTGGTGATAGAAGCAAAATTCAATGCTGTAAAGAGCAATATTGCATAGGAATCTGGAATGTTAGGTCCATGAATCAACGCAAATTAAAAGGGGTCAAACAGGAGATGGCAAGAGTGAACGTTGACATTCTAGGAATAAGTGAACTAAGATGGACTGGAATGGGTGAATTTAATTCAGATGCCCATTATATCTACTACTGTAGGCAAGAATCCCTTAGAAGAAATGGAGTAGCCATCATAGTTAACAAAAGAGTCCAAAATGCAGTACTTGGATGCAATCTTAAAAACAACAGAATGATCTCTGTTTGTTTCCAAGGCAAACCATTCAATATCACGGTAATCCAAGTTTGTGCCCTGAGTAGTAATGCTGAAGAAGTTGAAGTTGAATGGTTCTATGAAGACCTACAAGACCTTTTAGAACTAACACCCAAAAAAGATGTCCTTTTCATTATAGGGGACTGGAATGCAAAAGTTGGAAGTCAAGGGATACCTAGAGTAACAGGCAAATTTGGCCTTGGAGTACAAAAGGAAGCAGAGCAAAGGCTAATGGAGTTTTGCCAAGAGAACGCACTGGTCATAGCAAACACCCTCTTCCAACAACACAAGAGAAGACTCTACACATGGACATCACCAGATGGTCAACACTTATATCATATTGATTATAGTATTTGCAGCCAAAGATGGAGAGGCAGTATACAGTCAGCAAAAACAAGACCAGGAGCTGACTGTGGCTCAGATCATGAACTCCTAATTGCCAAATTCAGACTTAAACTAAAGAAAGTAGTGAAAACCACTAGACCATTCAAGTATGACCTAAATCAAATCCCTTACGATTATACAGTGCAAGTGACAAACAGATTCAAGGGATTAAATCTGATAGAGTGCCTGAAGAACTATGGACGGAAGTTTGTGACTTTATACAGGAGACAGTGATCAAGACTATCTCTAAGAAAAAGAAATGCAAAAAAGCAAAATGGCTGTCTGAGGAGGGCTTACAAATAGCTGTGAAAAGAAGAGAAGCAAAAAACAAAGAAGAAAAGGAAAGATACACCCATTTGAATGCAGAGTTTCAAAGAATAGCAAGGAGAAATAAGAAAGCCTTCCTCAGTGACCAGTACAAAGAAATAGAGGAAAGCAATAGAATGCGAAAGACTATAGATCTCTTCAAGAAAATTAGAGATACCAAGGGAATATTTCATGCAAAGATGGGCACAATAAAGGACAGAAATGTATGGACCTAACAGAAGCAAGGAGATCCAACCAGTCCATCCTAAAGGAGATCAGTCCTGGGTGTTCATTGGAAGGACTGATGCTGAAGCTGAAACTCCAATACTTTGGCCACCTCATGCACAGTATTGACTCACTGGAAAAGACCCTGATGCTCGGAGGGATTGGGGGCAGGAGGAGAAGAGGACGAACATGAGTTTGAGTGAACTCCGGAAGTTGGTGATGGACAGGGAGGCCTGGCGTGCTGTGATTCATGGGGTCACAGAGTTGGACATGACTGAGCGACTGAACTGAACAGAAACATAAGATATTAAGAAGAGGTGGCAAGAATACACAGAACTGTATAAAAAGATCTTCATGACTCAGATAACCACAATGGTGTGATCATTCACCTAGAGCCAGACATCTGGAATGTGAAGTCAAGTGGGCCTTAGGAAGCATCCCTACAAACAAAGCTAGTGGAGGTGATGGAATTCCAGTTTAGCTATTTCAAATACCAGACCACCTGATCTGCCTCTAGAGAAATCTGTATGCAGGTCAGGAAACAACAGTTACAATGACATGGAACAACAGACTGGTTCCAAATAGGGAAAGGAGTTCGTTAAGGCTGTATATTGTCACCCTGCTTATTTAACTTATATGCAGAGTACATCATGAGAAACGCTGGGCTGGAAGAGGCACAAGCTGGAATTAAGATTGGTGGGAGAGACATCAATAACCTCAGATATGCAGATGACACCACCCTTATGGCAGAAAGTGAAGAAGAACTAAAAAGCCTCTTGATGAAAGTGAAAGAGGAGAGTGAAAAAGTTGGCTTAAAATTCACCATTCAGAAAACTAAGATCATGGGATCTGGTCCCATCACTTTATGGCAAATAGATGGGAAAACTGTCCTAGACCTTATTTTGGGTGGCTCCAAAATCACTGCAGATGGTGACTGCAGCCCTGAAATTATAAGAGTCTTACTCCTTGGAAGAAAAGTTATAACCAACCTAGATAGCATATTAAAAAGCAGAGATATTACTTTGCCAACAAAGGTCCGTCTAGTCAAGGATATGGTTTTTCCAGTAGTCATGTATGGATGTGAGAGTTGAACTATAAAGAAAGCTGAGTGCTGAAGAATTGATGCTTTTGGACTATGGTGTTGGAGAAGACTCTTGAAAGTCCCTTGGACTGCAAGGAGATCCAACCAGTCCATCCTAAAGGAAATCAGTCCGAAATATTCATTGGAAGAACTGATGTTGAAGCTTAAACTCCAATACTTTGGCCACCTGATGCGAAGAATTGACTCAATTAGAAAAGACCCTGATGCTGGGAAAGATTGAAGGTGGGAGGAAAAGTGGACGACAAAGGATAAGATGGTTGGATGGCATCACCGACTCTGTGGACGTGAGTTTGAATAAATTCCGGGAGTTGGTGAAGGACAAGGACTCCTGGTGTGCTGCAGTCCATAGGGATGCAAAGAGTCAGACATGACTGAGCAACTGAACTGAATGATTCTTCCTCTACTTCCAGTGAAGGTTAGGGCCACTGAATACAGGAAACATTTTGTAGAAGGAAGCTAGTTCATTTGGGAGAAAATGCAATGTATATGGAAATCTTTCCTGTCTAGTATGAAGATGCTAAACAAACATATAAAAGAAATGGAAACAGTAAATGCATTCTCAATTTTCAAAAAGCTTTTGATGAATATCCATGCTATAGGTTCCCAAATCATCTAATTACTAGGAGAATATTTTGTCACAGATTTGCCTTAAGGATAAGGGGAAACGGTAAAAATGACCGGATGTAATATCCTGGATGATTGAGTTCAGGCCTTTGACGAGTTTTCACAAACGATCTAAAATAAAATAGCACTCTCCAATAGAAATAAAATGCGTGGCACTTAAGTAATTTTAAATGTTCTTGTAGCCACGGTTGAAAAAGTAGAAATTAGCCAGTAAACAATTTTAGTAGTCTTTTATTTGACCCATAAACGTAAAACATTGTCATTTCCGCATAACATAAAATTTAAGGAGACTTTTTTTTGTAGTCTTTGAAATGTGGTGCATATTTTACAATTACAACAGATCACAATTCATCCTAGCCACATTTCAAGTGCTCAACCACATGTGACTATATCTGATAAAACAAATGTAGAGAAAGCAACTCAGCTTTGCACATATCATTAAACTTCTAGAATGTGTCCCGTTATGAGGTACAGAATTGAGAACGTGCTCTCAGGACAAATGTGTAAGAAAGAATTCCAAACTGTGCCTAAACTATGTGAAATCTAGGTTCCCTAAAGAAATAGACAGTTATATCTTTGTACCTCCAAAACAAGACAGCTTTTCATTAGAGTGAGTGTCACAAAGTGAATATGCTTATTTCAAAGCTATGAAATTCTCAGAATAAGTTGTTTGTACATTTCTGTTTTCTATAATACTACAAATTTATATTTGCTAAATAAGCTAGGAAGAAAGAACTAAAGTTTACATGGAAGTGAGGTAGCCATATAAAGATAAATGGATGGGAAAAAAATTAATGTTCTTCAGCTGAAAAGACAAATGCGGGTGAATGACTAATGGCAGAATATAAATATAAAAAGTAAACAATAGAATGATCAAATTTACAGAGTCAAGGAACTAAGTCTATGGGTCTGTGAAGGTAAATCTCATAGCCCTGATGATAATGAGATGATAAATGCTAAAAGAAGGGTACTTAAAAGGTCTGTGGTAACACTGCACACTGCGTACTTGCTGATAGACCTTGCAGGAGCACGAACATGTTCTGTTCTATTTACGCTATGTGTCCTACACCTGTTAGAATTCCTGGCATGTTGCAGTCGTTTGGTGAAATGTCCTGGGAGGAAACGAGGAGGATTGGCGGCCTTCATAGCTCCATACTTCTCACAGGACACAAACTCACTACACTCGTACCTTCTGCTGGAAAAATCTGCTTGATGCTCCAGCCTCTATGCTATGCTATGCTAAGTCACTTCAGTCGTGTCCGACTCTGTGTGACCCCACAGACGGCAGCCCACCAGGCTCCCCCGTCCCTGGGATTCTCCAGGCAAGAACACTGGAGTGGGTTGCCATTTCCTTCTCCAATGCATAAAAGTGAAAAGAGAAAGTGAAGTCGCTCAGTCATGTCCAACTTTTAGCGACCCCACGGACTGCAGCCTACGAGGCTCCTCCGTCTGTGGGATTTTCCAGGCAAGCTCCAGCCTCTAGCCTCTGTTAATAATATTATAATTCCTCCCTGTGTTCAGCAAGAGCTTCTAAAACTCCCCACAACTTAAAGGGAAGTAAGGCTAGTAAAATTTAGATCCCACAGTTTCTTCCAAACTTTCAGCATGACTTAGTCACAGTTCTGTCTCCTTTCTCCCTTCAAGTCTATCTCTGATGGATGTTTTAAGCAAATAAAAATATTTAGGTTAAGGATAACCACAGATTTACTGCTCAGTATTCACGAGGCCTGGTTTTTAGAGTGAGGAATTTACACAGGTGGCACATAATAGTATAATGGCATTATTAAGAATACCAGAACTTCTTACCCAATGTGCGTAGTTCAACATATCCTGAAATAAAATGACTGGGATCTAAAATTTTACTTGGCCTCACTTCTTTCTTAGTTTTGGAGAGTTTTAGAAGTTCATGCTGAATATTATATGTCCATGAATTGTGTGTACATACAAACTGTTGAAAAGAGCTCCCTAAAGAACTGTGATTTTAAGTAAGAACATAAGAGACAAATTTATAAACACATTAAGGTAGATACTTCAGAGCTGGCATTTTGGTGTGTTTGTTTAAGGCCAGATGCCTTGCAGATGGTATTTTTTGGCGCTCCTGTTTAACCATTTGCCATTTACAGTCTTAATCTTGTCGAAAGGAAGAGAAAGATTAAAACAAATAAAGCTTTTTTGAAAATGTCAGTTTTTATGGAAACTCTGCTTTAGTTCCATTTGATAATATTTATGAATTCAGTAGGGACTCAGTGAAATTTTAACCATATATAACCCTCTATAATTTGGCTTCTTAAATAAACTAAATACCTTTGAGCTTTAGTAGTAAATCCTATTTAGCATTTCCACTCTTAAGTTCATCTTTGTAAGAAATGAAGGATGCAGTTTTCTGTCTCATGTTTTCTGTGTTTAATATGATTGTGAAATCCTGTGAAAAGAATAGGAACTTAGGTTAAAATACACAAGTATCTCCAAATCAAGTCAGTATAAAGCATTGAGTATGAGAAAGAGGAAAGTGAGCATGAGGTGCAAGGCAATGAGAATGTGGTCCTTTCCTTCAAGGAGGAGGAAATAAGATCAGCAATATAATGAACATACCTGAATATTCATTGGAAGGACTGATGCTAAAGCTCCAATACTTTGGCCATCTGGTGCAAAGAGCTAACTCACTGGGAAAGACCCTGATTCTAGGAAAGATGGGAGGCAAAAAGAGAAGGGGGCAGCAGAGAATGACATGCTAAGATATCATCACTGACTTAATGGACATGAATTTGAGCAAACTCTAGGAGATAGTGAAGGACAGGGGAGCCTGGCTGCTGCAGTCCACGGAGTCACAAAGAGCTGGACACGACTTAGCAACTGAACAACAACAACATGATGAGCACCAATATTCCTGTTAGCACATGAATGCTCTAAGGGAGTAGTTTCATGATAAAGTATTATAAGGTTCCATTGGAGGGTAAATAGCTTTCTTTTGGGAAAACCAGGAAAGAATATTTTGAGGTGACATTTGAGCCAAGCATCACAGTATATGTAGGATTTTGAAATGTAATAGGGAGGGCATTTAAGGGTGGAAAACATGGGATACACTCTGGGCTTCCCAGATGGTGCTAGTAGTTAAAAAAAAAAAAAAACCCGCCTGCCACTGCAGGAGACATAAAAAGACTTGGGTTCAATCCCTGGGTCAGGAAGATCCCCTGGAGGAGAGCATGGCAATCCACTCGGGTATTCTTGCAACCCACTCCCAGTATTCATGGGAGAATCCCATGGACAGAGGAGCCTTGTGGGTTACAGTCCATAGGGTCACAGAGAGTCAGACACAACTGAAGCAACTGAGTGAGTGAGCATGCACTGAGTCCTCCAGGTTGGCTAAAGAATTTGGTAATGCAGGTAGATCATGCAAAACAAGAGTAAAAGCAGTGGGATCGTGTTAAATTTGACTTAACTCCCAGACAGCAGTTACGGAGGCTTTTAGAATGAAACTGATGTCAGCACAATCTTGATTTAAACAGACTTGGCTCTCACTTTGAGTCTTAGCTGTTTCACTTATTGGCAGGAGGTTCTTAAAGTCCCCAAACCTATCTCATTCACAAGTATTTTATTTGTCTCTCAAATACTGCTCAGTCGTGTACAACTCTTTGTGATCCCATGGACTGTAGGCTGCCCGGCTCCTCTGTCCATGGGATTCTCCAGGCAAAAATACTGAAGTGGGTTACCATTTCCTTCTCCAGGGAAACTTTGCTACCCAGGGATCAAACTCAGGTTTCCTGCAATTGCAGGCAGATTCTTTACCAACTGAACCAGTAGATAAATGCTGCTAAGTCACTTCAGTCATGTCTGACTCTGTGTGACCCCATAGACGGTAGTCCATCAGGCTCCCCCATCCCTGGGATTCTCCAGGCAAGACCACTGGAGTGGGTTGCCATTTCCTTCTCCAATGCATGAAAGTGAAAAGTGAAAGTGAAGTTGCCCAGTCATGTCTGACTCTTAGCGACCCCATGGACTGGAGCCCACCAGGCTCCACCATCAATGGGATTTTCCAGGCAAGAGCACTGGAGTGGGTTGCCATTGCCTTCTCCTGTAGATAAATGAGATTCTGTATATTAAAATGCCTAGTACAATATCTGGCATATGGTAGGTAATAAAATGTTCACTAAACCTGGCAGCAAATGGGTAAAAGCAAGGATGAATTGACAAGGGAAAGACTTGAAATAGAAGAGGTGAAGGGTAATGAAAGTCTAAAACAGAACAGTGGTGAAAGAGGAAAATAGAATCAGTGTGGCTCAGATACCCCTGGAAATGGAGGGTTTTGGAGAATGAGAGAGAAAACCAGAAAGACAAGAGCCATGAGGAGGGTAAAGGAAGAGGAGAAAGGAGGTCTCATTCTGGATGTGCTGAGTACACATCACTCTACCTGTAACGTGTTAGGGTACAGTGATGGTCAGAGGTCAGTCCGGAGATCATTTTTTTTTAAATGTGCTGCTTTGATTTATTGTTTTTTGTTAATTCGTTTTTAATATTTTCAGTGCTATTGTTCAAAGTTTTAATATCTGGTAAGTTAAACACTTCATTTGGAATATCTCTTGTGGCTCAGCTGGTAAAGAATCTGCCTGCAATGCAGGACACCTGGGTTCGATCCCCGGGTTGGGAAGATCCTCTGGAGAAGGGAAAAGCTACCCACTCCAGTATTCTGGCCTGGAGAATTCCATGGACTGTACAGTCCATGGGGTTGCAAAGAATCGGACACAACTGAGCGACTTTCACTTCACTTCACTTCACTCTGTTTTTAGATTTCTTTATTCAAGGATAAAGAGAAGCAGAATGGTTTCGCAAAAGAATAGTAAGAATCTAAAAAATTTTTTTAAAGAGCCTTTGAGAACACGTTAAGGAAATAATACTAATGAGACCTAAACACTGGTTTGGTTTTTCTTTTTTTTTATTAGAACTCTCCAGTTCACCCCAATCCAAGTAAAACTGATTCCCCAAGTCCTTACTTTGTCATGAACTAAAACATTCTGTTCAAGGCACAGTAGCACCTTCCCATAGAAATCCACTTAGCCAGATAGCTCATTTTCTGAGTCATACACTCAGATGCAGGATACAGAACTAGGAAATAATTTAGAAAAGTGTTAGGTTTTATCAGAGATCCTGCAGTGTATTACAGCTCCTTGCCCACATGTGTTCAGTCCAGTGGTATTTAGGAGCAATAAGAAGATACCAGTGATTTCTCTGTGCCTCTTGGGATTTTAAGACACATGCATTAATTCTTATAACAATTCCTTGAGGATAGGCACTATTATCATCTCCATTTATGTATGAGGAAACTGAGGCACAAAGAGAAAGTAACTGACTCGGATCATCCAGCTAAGCAGATGGTAAGACAGTCTGCATGCCCAGGCAGTGTGACTCCAGAGCTGGGGTTCTGCATTACTATGCCATCTCCATGAATGGTGGCTTCAAGTCCGGTTCTTCCACTCTAGTTCTGTGCCAGTGAACAAGTTATTTCATAATTCTAAAAAAGAAATACTAGTAATGGTTGGACGCTTAGCCTAGTGTCACGGTAACTATAACAGTAACTATTATTATTGAACTTGATCCAAATGCCGCCTCTTTTGCACCAGTGTCTTCAGTGCTATCTGATATTTTGTACATTCTTATAAATCCTCCTCTCCCTTTTAGATTCTTCCTATAACAAGGTGAGAAGAACAAGAAAATAGCTTCCTGAAGATAGTATTGTTTTAAGAATTTCAGATGGTTACTTTGAAAAACATCTACAAGGTTATTAAAGGCTATTAGAAGAAAGATAGAGATCAACTAGCTATTGCTTATCACAGCTGATGATTATCTGTTGTAAACTGATCAGAACTTTGGGCTTCCCTGGTGGTGCTCGTGGTAAAGAACTCACCTGCCAATGCAGGAACCACAATGAGATATAGATTCGATCCCTGGGTCAGAAAGATTCCCTGGAGGAAGGTATGGCAACCCACTGCAGTATTCTTGTTTGGAGAATCCTTGGACAGAGGAGCCTAGCAGGCCACAGTCCATGGGGTCACAAAGAATTGGACATGACTGATGTGACTTAGCACACGTATGAGAATGTTGTCACAAGTCTAAGTAGGAAACTATTGAGCATAAGGAAGTTGGTATCATGAAGCAGAGTTTTAGTTTTTGTTACACTCATTTGTGAAATTGGAGGATATTTGTGTATTTTAACAGTAAAATCAGTAATTTATATAAGATAAAATTGATATATGCTTGGAAATTGGTATAAGCTTTCTTTTTTTGCCCATATTAAAAAAAAGAGAGAGAGAAGGCTATAAATAAAGCTGTAAAAGCCAGCCATATTCCTACTTTCCAAAGAAACCACTAATAACTTTTAAGAAGAACTTTATAGATACAAGCATATACACACAGGTATTATATGGTTCTGTAAATAAGAATAAAATGAGATTGTATATTTTATAACCTTTTTTTCCAACTTAGCAATATACCAAGGGCATATTTTTATCTCAATACATGTGTTATTTTTTTTTAATGTCTGCATGATACTCCACTGTGTACTATAATCTATTTAACCAGTCATTTATTGGTAAACATTTGGACTTTTTCCAATTTTTTGATGTTGTAGAGAAATATATAATGGCTGTGTGTGCGTATATATATATGTATGTATTCACGTACATTCATTAAGTCATGGTTTGGCACACTTTTTCTATAAAGGGCCAGATAGGAAATATTTTAAGCTTTGTGGGCAAGATGATAAGTCTCAGAACTACTCAACTCACCTGTTTAATTCTAAAGCAGCCAGAGACAATACATAAACAAATTAGTGTGGCTGTTTTCCAATAAAACTTTTTTGGAAATAACTGTGGTTTGCTGACCACTGATCTAAATGATTCCTTGATCAAATATTATGCCAAAAAAGAACAGCTTTTAGTAGGTATTTCAAAATTGCATCCCAGCTAGAATCAAGGCCATAAATTAGATAATAGTATTATATCAGTGTTAATCTTCTGACCTTGATAACTGTGCTGTGGTTATATAACAAAATGTCCTTGTTAGGAAATACACAGTCAAATATTTAATGCTGAGGGGACATCATGCCTACAACTCATTTTCAAATGGTTCATGAAAAAATATGAGAGAGGAAAAAAGTAGGAAAATGTTAATAATTGTTAAGTCTGGATTTAGGATGAATGGAAACCCTTAGTACAGTATTTCTGTATGTTTGAAATTATTTCAAAATAAATAATGGTCCAGCTCTAAAGCTCTCATACTTTCTTAGTGAGGTGTAAATCACCCTGCAGAAGGACGGTTGACAATATATGGAGCTGCGAGTTGACTTGGTAATTCAGAATCAGCTGTTTCTGTTTGACAAAGGAATTAAAAAGGGCAAAAGTGTTCCACTGCATTGTTTCTGCAACAGCTCAGACTTGATGTACTTTTCAGAGCTTTTTATTTCACTGGAATGGTTGTGTAAAATTTACGTTCGTGTCAGATCAAAATATTAATGCAGACTTCAATCACATTTAAAAAGAAAGAAGAAACCTAGGGTATGGCAAGGTAATCATTTGGCTCAGCTTGCTTTCCTAAGAGCCTTTGAACCTGGGCAAAGGGTCATTATTATTCTTTGGATCTCTTAGGTCAATTGTATTTTTATAATGGGCTTTTTTTCTCAGCATATCTATACATCTTTGTTGTGTCTCAGATGAAGCAATGAAAGGATGCAGCCCTAATTTACCATCCAGTTGCCTTAGAGACAAGATTATCAGGTGGCCAAGCTAGCATTCCATTTTAACACTTAAGGAGTCTCACTTGTATTTTTATCCTAGAAAGAAGTCTTCCTCATCCACCTGAACAGAGATAATTAAAGTGCCTGGATTGTACTAGTCATTTATTCCTGGAGTTCATTTAATCTTGACAACACCCCAGTGTGGTAGATATTAGTGTCCCCTTTTCACAAAGACCCAGAGAGGTTAACTCACTTGCCTGAGACCACCAAACTAGTAAATGTAGAGCTAAAATTCAAATCCAATACTGAATACAGGCCATCTCAGACATTGCAGTTTTTCTTCAAAGAAGAATTTTGAATTGGTCCTAGTGCTGAGGAGTTTCAGTATTTTTGTTGTTTCTTTTGTTGTTTTTTTTACCTGTTCATTAAGATGTGATGACTGAAAATTTAGACATTCTGCTAACAAAAAGAGAAGGCAATGGCACCCCACTCCAGTACTCTTGCCTGGAAAATCCCATGGACGGAGGAGCCTGGTAAGCTGCAGTCCATGAGGTTGCTAAGAGTCGGATACGACTGAGCAACTTCACCTTCACTTTTCACTTGCATGCATTGGAGAAGGAAATGGCAACCCACTCCAGTGTTCTTGCCTGGAGAATCCCAGAGACAGAGGCTCCTGGTAGGAGGCTGTCTATGGGGTCGCACAGAGTCGGACACGGCTGAAGCAACTTAGCAGCAGCAGCAGCAGCATGCATGCATTGGAGAAGGAAATGGCAACTCACTCCAGTATTCTTGCCTGGAGAATCCCAGGGACAGAGGATCCTGGTGGGCTTCCGTCTGCGGGGTCTCACAGGGTTAGACACGACTAATGCGACTTAGCAGCAGCAGCTAACAAAAAAGATGTGTACTTGTAAATCTTTGTGAGAGAATTTACGGTTTATCCCCTGTACTATTAATATATGCCTTTTTAAGAAACACCCATCTCTTTAAAAAATAATTTTTGTCATCATTTGGGACAAGGCATGAAAATTTACTTCTGTGGTGGCACTTCTCTTTATCTGACAGATTATTTTATTTTTTACTTATCTGGCTTATGAGTTTAAGATCTGTTATGATTTAAACCTTTATGAAGTGGTTAATTTTAATGCCAGGTCTTTGAAAAAGTTGATGGGAGTTGATAGTTGTTTGCCAAATGATAAAAACAAGACATTTGCCATATGTATGTTTTAAGAGTTACACTTTTTTATGAAAAAGACGGTAAATTGTGAATTCTCTTTGCTGCTAAGAGTTTAAAAGAAGACAGCTAATAAACATAGTATCTCCTCTTTTCTGGTTGAGTGATAAACTTTAGTGGAAGACAGTTGAGAATTGAGTTGAGTCTTTGAAAGCAGCATAGTTACCCAGTAGTCTAGAGCCCCATGACTAACTAATGGAGTTAGTGAAATCATTAATTATGGTTTTGATTTTAAAGGTGATAGACAGTAAAATACACAGTGGGTGAAGGTGACGGTGGGAGGAATTGAGAGTAACAGTGGCACATGTACACTGCCGTGTGTAAAATCGCTAACCAGCAGGAAGCTGCTCTGTAGCACAGGAAGTTCAGCTCCTCAGTCCGATGCTCTGTGATGACATAAAGTGGTGGAATAGGGATGTGGGAAGGAGGCTCAAGAGGGAGGGGATGTATGTATGCTGCTGCTGCTGCTAAGTTGCTTCAGCTGTGTCCGACTCTGTGCAACCCCATAGACTGCAGCCCACCAGGCTCTCCCGTCCCTGGGATTCTCCAGGCAAGAACACTGGAGTGAGTTGCCATTTCCTTCTCCAATGCGTGAAAGTGAAGTCACTCAGTCATGTCCGACTTAGCGACCCCATGGACTGGAGCCTACCAGGCTCCTCTGCCCATGGGATTTTCCAGGCAAGAGTACTGGAGTGGGGTGCCATTGCCTTCTCCGGGATATATGTATACATATAACTAATTCACATTGTCGTACAGCAGAAACTAACACAGCATTGTAAAGCAATTATGTTCCAATTAAAAAAAGAAAAATGATCACACACACAAGAAATGTGAAATCTGGCTCTAGCTCTTCAATGGCCTCATTGCTGCTTCTAATTGAGATGGACAGTAAACTGTTGGTCCCAAGCCTGGCTGTATTCTCTGCCCTGTAGCCATAAACAGATTGATCTGATATCTGGTATTCAAGCAAATGACCGGAAAGTTAGACACCTCTAAGACACTCTGTGCCAAGTATGTTGTACTTCGAAGTTTCCCTTGCAAACAGCTCAGAACCTTATATTTAATATAAAAGTTGTTCTAGTTTTAGAAATCTTGACCTCTCAAATATAAATCACTTTGGGGATAAATCTTTAATCATGATTGACTGGGCCCCAAATATTCAGAATTTAAATGCCACGTCCCAAAGCAAGCCAAGTAAAGGTGATCTGTTAAAAAGTTCAGTTTTATACAGGTGCTGTGTGTGTATGCATACAGGCTGTTGTGTCATTTCTCCTCCTTTCCCCCTACTCTACTAAAAAAGCTAGGAAATAGTCCTCATGATGTCTTTTTCAGAAGCTTTTTAGGTGAACAAATACTCAGAAGTATACATGGTCACAGTAATTCAAGGGTCTTTCACATAGACCCTTTTATTCTTTCTTGCATTTTTGTTTTTTTGTTCAGTGTTACAAGCTCAAGTAAGAGAACAGTTTGTAAAGGACTTATATTGATGTGTTATTAAAATATATCCTCTTCTTACCCATTATATAAAATTATGTCCCTATTAGGAAGGGATTTAAAAATCAATATGTTGTTTCCCAACCTCTTAGGTGAAAATAAGGCATCACAACTGGGTCCAGGAAAGGCTAAAATTATGTCAGAGTGTGAGAGCTCTTAAAGGCTATCTTGGTGTTTTTACTAAATTGCTGTCCACCAGATAGGAACACATACAGTTAGAATTTTTTAACCTGAGTCCAACATTATTGGTGAAGTTAAATGCAGGCTGTCACCAATCTTGTATGTATTGACTAGTGATTTAGCTCAGGTAATTGCGTTTAGTTAGTATGTGTCAGCAGTTCTTGACAATTGATAAGCTTTTTGATAAGCTTTTTTTTTTTGGTATATCATGCAAAAGAATACTGGAAATAGTATTTCTGTTCCAGTAGAAATTTATCTTTTGGTTTCAGCAAAATTCAGGCCAATTGATACATGCTAAGCCACAGAGAAAACACTTTTCCATCCTACATTTTTTTTTCTATTCCTATTAGAGATTGGTATATTGATTATGTTTACAACACAGTTAAAGAATTTCTTCATAACAGTTCAGAGTATAATCAACTACTAAGATGCAAGTTACAGATATTAAAGCCCACTTTACTTAGCACATGAGGGTACTACAAGGGCAGGGAGCAGGGGTGTACTCCTGCCCAACAAGGATGTCTTCCAGCAGTTCCCTGCTCCTCCCAGACTCTGAAGCCTACTGTGCTGCTCCTGGGGACTAGGGACAGCAGCTCAAGCCTCATGGAGACCCTGAGGACGCAGCTTATGAGTTTGGAGATGCCTAGACCTGCACCCTTCCAAGAGCCTCTCTGTCACTGACACTCCAGGACCTGGAGCTGCCAGCCTGGGGGTCCTCTTGTTACGGAGCAGGGCTCGTGTGCCCGAGACATAGAAGCCCAACATTGACAACAGGTGTATGAATCAAAGTGAGGGTTTATTTGTAGGGTGCCAAGCAAGGGAGTCGGAGAAGGCAATGGCACCCCACTCCAGTACTCATGCTTGGAAAATCCCGTGGACGGACGAGCCTGTTAGGCTGCAGTCCATGGGATCGCCAAGAGTCGGACACGACTGAGCGACTTCACTTTGACTTTTCACTTTCACGCATTGGAGAAGAAAATGGCAACCCACTCCAGTGTTCTTGCCTAGAGAATCCCAGGGACGGGGGAGCCTGGTGGGGCTGCCGTCTGTGGGGTCACATGGAGTCGGACACGACTGAAGTGACTTAGCATAGCATAGCATAAGCAAGGGAGTTGGAGACAAATCTTAGATCCACTCCAATTTGGTCTTTGATTTAGGGGCTATTTTAAAGGGTAAGAAAGTCACAAGATTAATCATCACCTAGTGATTTAATTGAGGCATAGCTGATGTAAAGTATTATATAACTTTCAGGGGAGCAACATAATGATCACCGTTCTATAGGTCGTGTACCCTTTATAGTTGTTCTAAAATACTGGCAATCTTCCTTGTTGTGTGTGTGTCAGCCACTCAGCCATGTCCGACTGTTTGAGATCCCACGGCTATGGCCCACCAGAAATCCTCTGTCCATGGGATTTCCCAGGCAAGAATACTGGAGCGGGTTGCTATTTCCTGCTCCAGGGGATCTTCCCGACCCAGGGATTAAACCCAGGTCTCCTGCTGGGACTTCCCTGGTAGCTCAGATGGTAAACTGTCTGCCTATAATGCACGAGACCTGGGTTTGATCCCCAGGTCGTGAAGATCCCCTGGAGAAGGAAATGGCAACCCACTCCAGTACTCTTACCTGGAAAATCCCATAGACGGAGAAGCCTGGCAGGCCACAGTCCATGGGGTCGCAAAGGGTCAGACACGACTGAGAGACTTTCTTTCTTTCTCCTGCATTGCAGGCAGATTCATCTCCCTTGTGCTGCATATATAATACATCTCTGTGGCTTACTTATTCTGTACATAGTAGTTTGCTGTTTTTTAACCCCTGGTGCTGGTGGTAGTCACTCAGTCGTGTCTGACTCTGCAACCCCATAGACCATGGCCTGCCAGGCTCCTCTGTCTATGAAATTCTTCACACAAGGATACTGGAGTAAGTTGCCATTTTCTTCTGCAGGGGCTCTTCCTGACCCAGGGATTGAACCCAGGTCTCCTGCATTGCAGGCAGATTCTTTACCATCTGAGCCACCTTTTAACCCTTACTCCTGTCTTGTCCCTTCCCACTTCCCTCCCCGCACTGGTAACCACTAGGTTGTTCTACATGACATTTCCTTTTTTAAATTGAATTATAGTTGATTTATAATGTGTGTTAGTTTCAGATATACAGCACAGTGATTCAGTTTTATATATGTATTTTTTCAGATTATTTTTCATTATAGGTTATTATACAATATTGAATATATAGCTCCCTGTGCTATAGAGTAAATCTTTGTTGCTTTGGTGTTTATCTTTTGTATACAGTAATTTATATCTATTAATCACATACTGTACATCAGTCAGTTCAGTCGCTCAGTCATGTCCAACTCTTTTTGACCTTGTGGACTGCAGCACACCAGGCTTCCCTGTCCGTCACCAACTCCCAGAGCTTGCTCAAACTCATGTCCATCAAGTCAGTGATGCCATCCAACCATCTCACCTTCTGTTGTCCCCTTCTCTTCTTTCCCCTCTTCAATCTTTCCCAGCATCAGGGTCTTTTCCAGTGAGTCAGTTCTTCACATCAGGTGGCCAAAGTATTAGAGTTTCAGCTTCAGCATCAGTCCTTCCATTGAATATTCAGGACTGGTTTCCTTTAGGATGGACTGGTTTGTTCTCCTTGCAGTCCAAGAGATTCTCAAGAGTCTTCTCTAACACCACAGTTCAAAAGCATCAGTTCTTCAGTGCTCAGCTTTCTTTATAGTCCAACTCTCACATCCATACATGACTACTGGAAAAGCCATTGCTTTGACTAGATGGACCTTTCTTGGCAAAATAATGTCTTTTCTTTTTGACATGCTGTCTAGGTTGGTTATAGCTTTCCTTCCAAGGAGGAAGCGTCTTAATTTCATGGCTGCAGTCACCATCTGCAGTGATTTTGGAGCCCCCCAAAATAAAGTCTGACACTATTTCCACTGTTTCCCCATCTATTTGCCATGAAGTGATGGGACCAGATGCCATGATCTTAGCTTTCTAAATGTTGAGTTTTAAGCCAACTTTTTCACTCTCTTTCACTTTCATCAAGAGACTCTTTAGTTCTTCTTCACTTACTGTATATGGCATGTCTTAATCATAATTTTAGGAGTCAGGGTGTCTCTGGATTATGATCCTCAGGCCAGGTGTTCCTCAAGGAGTTGTTAGCTAAACTTGCCCTGGAGAAATAACTTGAGTTTGTACTTTAAAAATGACATCTACAACAGCAATTTTGATACATTGATGATGTTAGCAGTAATGACTAACTGCAAATCATTGCAGATGGTGACTGCAGCCATGAAATTAGCTATGACTCTAGTCGACTGCTGTTCAGTTAGCACAGGATTTGGAGTAAGAGGTGACAAAGAAAGGAAATACAGCTTTAGATAGAATAACCACAAACTCAGTAAGGGAACTCTGCTTTAGGGGGACTTGGTTTTAGTGAGGATGGCACCCCACTTCTGAAGCCTCAAGTCCCCTTGAGCTGCTAGACAGGCCTCTGTCTGTGGAAGAGGCAGCCTGCATTGCCAGGAGGAGCTGCTGGTACAGTGCCGGCCCTCATGCTCCTCCCTTCTCTGACCCATCTCGCAGGCCCCAAGTCCCTGCAGGGGCAGGCAGCAGAGGCCCCTGGCTAGGTGCAAGCACACTCCCCCCTATACTCATAATGTATTTGTAGCTGTGTAGTTAATAAATACAGCAATTTGAGTTTATGACATATTGTATATCATGGTCTCTAACACAGGGCCTGGTCAGCCTGAACATATTTGAAACAGATACATACCTACTAAAATTTGCTTAAGCACAAAATGGGTCCTTATTCTGAGGATTCCATGATGTTTCATGCCACAGTCGGGTGTCCCAGTCACTGTTCAGGGTTGTGTGGGCTAGGTTCTGCATCGCTTTTAGTAGGAATGCAGCTAGGCTTTAGCCGCAAACTGGAACCAGAAACTAAACTACTCTCTTTTCTCCTTGCTCCTGGCTGTTCAGTGCTTTATTCTTCACTCTAGACTGGCTTTCTCCCCTTCGCAGCCCATAAGAAGATACACAGACACCTGTAGCTATGTTTATATTTATTCCATTTAAGGAATCTCTCAATCTGAATACCTACCAGCCAGGAAAGGACTCCGATTGATACAGCTTGGGCCAGGTTGGTGCCCCTGGACCATCCAATGAGGCGGGGCAGTAGAACCATGTCATATAAGCATGGCTGTTCCCGCTGTAACTGTAGGAAGGACTAAAGGGTTGCAGACATAGTCCCAGAGAGGAGAATTTGGCAGACATTAATGTCTATTTTACCAAGCCTATGGTAAGTATTAATTTCATTTCTTATTTCTCTTATAAAATTTCTGCCATGCTATAAAGTATTCGTTCAGGAACATGTTTATAGCAACTAGATATTAGTTTCTATATTCTTTATACATTTATACTCTTTATACATTAATTAAAAAGTCTTTATACATTTATAAAACAACTTCCTATAGGACTTTTTCTCTGTAGGATAATCAGAATATGTAGGATTCTATGATAGGTAATGAAATGTTCTCTGAAAGGCTATTTCTTTTTCCCAGTAAAAGGTGTTTTACTGTAATTAATTCAGCTTAGTTCAGTTCAGTCACTCAGTCATGTCTGACTCTTTGTGACCCCATGGAGTGCAGCAAGCCAGGCTTACCTTCCATCACCAATTCCCAGAGCTTGCTCAAACTCATGTCCATCAAGTCGATGATGCCATCCTACCATCTCACCCTCTGTTGTCCCCTTCTTCTCTTTCCCCTCTTCAATCTTTCCCAGCATCAGGGTCTTTTCCAGTGTGTCAGTTCTTCACATCAAGTGGCCAAACTATTGGAGCTTTAGCTTTAGCCTAAGTCCTTCCAGTGAATATTCAGGACTGATTTCCTTTAGGATGGACTAGTTTGTTCTCCTTGCAGTCCAAGGGACTCTCAAGAGTCTTCTCCAGCACCACAGTTCAAAAGCATCAATTCTTTGGTACTTAGCTTCCTAAAAGTCCAGCTCTCACATCCATACATGACTACTAGAAAAACAGCTTTGACTAGATGGACCTTTGTTGGCAAAATAGTGTCTCTGCTTTTTAATATGCTGCCTAAGTTTGTCATAGCTTTTCTTCCAAGGAGCAAGCGTCTTTTAACTTCATGGCTGCTGTCACCATCTGCCATGATGCAGTGATTTTGGCGTCCAAAAAAATAAAGTCTGTCACTGTTTCCCCATCTATTTGCCATGAAGTCATGAGACCAGATGCCATGATCTTCGTTTTTTGAGTGTTGAGTTTTAAGCCAACTTTTTCACTCTGCCCATTCAAAATATATGTTCTTATTTGTCCATAAGAAATATAGTTTTTTTTTATCTCCCTGCTATTGCTTTTCTTGACTCCTTCCCCTTTCGTTTGATATGTCTTTAGTCTTCTACAGAGGAAACTTTCTAGTGGGATAGAAACATAATTTAGATAGAAATACAAAAATATTATTTTGTGAAAAAGTAGATATTTATCATCACTGTGCTGGTTTCTAGATTTCAGAAATATTAATAAAGACCATGCTTGAGCCCATTCTCCTAGTGGGTTTGAACCGGCTGCTGTTCTCTTATTGAATGTTGGTTGACATCAGTCACCATCTTTGTCTTTTATAATGAGACAGTTTTTAAAGTTTTTAAATTTTATGTGATCATAAAATTATTTTTAGCTTCTCAGTCTTGATCCTATAAAAGTAAATTAATATTTGTAAGATATAAAATAGTTTAAATATTGTAATGTCCTGAATCAATATTTGTTTCATGATATGTTTGCCTTGTTTGTTGAGCAGTATATTAAGTTCATTTACAGCAGATTGGTTTTTAAATTTCCTTTTGTATCCCACTTGGACTAGTGATGCCAAGTCTTACTAATAGGAATAATAATAAATACTGAAACTTTTCACAGCTCCACATATGAAAAAAACATGTCATTTTGTCAATAACATTCACAGAACTTAATATTTGCCTAAAGTCAACACTGAAATCAGATCGATTCTATTCTTTGCAGCCGAAGATGGAGAAGCTCTGTACAGTCAGCAAAAACAAGACCAGGAGCTGACTGTGGCTCAGACCATGAACTCCTTATTGCCAAATTCAGACTTAAATTGAAGAAAGTAGGAAAAACCACTAGACAATTCAGGTATAACCTAAATCAAATCCCTTATGATTGTACTGTGGAAGTGAGAAATAGATTTAAGGGCCTAGATCTGATAGACAGCGTGCCTGATGAACTATGGAATGAGGTTGGTGACATTGTACAGGAGACAGGGATCAAGACCATCCCCATGGAAAAGATATGCAAAAAAGCAAAATGGCTGTCTGGGGAGGCCTTACAAATAGCTGTGAAAAGAAGAGAAGCGAAAAGCAAAGGAGAAAAGGAAAGATATAATCATCTGAATGCAGAGTTCCAAAGACTAGCAAGAAGAGATAAGAAGGCCTTCTTCAGCGATCAATGCAAAGAAATAGAGGAAAACAACAGAATGGGAAAGACTAAGGATCTCTTCAAGAAAATCAGAGATACCAAAGGAACATTTCATGCAAAGATGGGCTAGATAAAGGACACAAATGGTATGGACCTAACAGAAGCAGAAGATATTAAGAAGAGGTGGCAAGAATACACAGGAGACCTCTACAAAAAAGAGCTTCACGACTCAGATAATCACGATGGTGTGATCACTCACCTAGAGCCAGACATCCTGAAATGTGAAGTCAAGTGGGCCGTAGAAAGTATCACTATGAACAAAGCTAGTGGAGGTGATGGAATTCCAGTTGAACTATTCCAAATCCTGAAAGATGATGCTGTGAAAGTGCTGCCCTCAATATGCCAGCAAATTTGGAAAACTCAGCAGTGGCCACAGGACTGGAAAAGGTCAGTTTTCATTCCAATCCCAAAGAATGTTCAAACTACCGCACAATTGCACTCATCTCACACGCTAGTAAAGTAATGCTCAAAATTCTCCAAGCCAGGCTTTAGCAATATGTGAACCGTGAACTTCCTGATGTTCAAGCTGGTTTTAGAAAAGGCAGAGGAACCAGAGATCAAATTGCCAACATCCGCTGGATCATGGAAAAAGCAAGAGAGTTCCAGAAAAACATCTATTTCTGCTTTATTGACTATGCCAAAGCCTTTGACTGTAGATCACAATAAACTGTGGGAAATTCTGAAAGAGATGGGAATACCAGACCACCTGATCTGCCTCTTGAGAAATCTGTATGCAGGTCAGGAAGCAACAGTTAGAACTGAACATGGAACAACAGACTGGTTCCAAATAGGAAAAGGAGTTCGTCAAGGCTGTATATTGTCACCCTGTTTATTTAACGTATATGCAGAGTACATCATGAGAAACGCTGGCCTAGAAGAAACACAAGCTGGAATCAAGATTGCCAGGAGAAATGTCAATAACCTCAGATATGCAGATGACACCACCCTTAGGCAGAAAGTGAAGAGGAACTCAAAAGCCTCTTGATGAAAGTGAAAGTGGAGAGTGAAAAAGTTGGCTTAACGCTCCACATTCAGAAAACTAAGATCATGGGATCTGGTCCCATCACTTCATGGGAAATAGATGGGGAAACAGTGGAAACAGTGTCAGACTTTATATTTCTGGGCCCCAAAATCACTGCAGATGGTGACTGCAGCCATGAAATTAAAAGACACTTACTCCTTGGAAGAAAAGTTATGACCAACCTAGATCACATATTCAAAAGCAGAGACATTACTTTGCCAACAAAGGTTCGTCTAGTCAAGGCTATGGTCTTTCCTGTGGTCATGTATGGATGTGAGAGCTGGACTGTGAAGAAGGCTGAGCGCCGAAGAATTGATGCTTTTGAACTGTGGTGTTGGAGAAGACTCTTGAGAGTCCCTTGGACTGCAAGGAGATCCAACCAGTCCATTCTGAAGGAGATCAGCCCTAGGATTTCTTTGGAAGGAATGATGCTAAAGCTGAAACTCCAGTACTTTGGCCACCTCATGGGAAGAGTTGACTCATTGGAGAAGACTGATGCTGGGAGGGATTGAGGGCAAGAGGAGAAGGGGACAACAGAGGATGAGATGGCTGGATGACATCACTGACTCGATGGATGTGAGTCTCAATGGCCTCCGGGAGTTGGTGATGGACAGGGAGGCCTGGCGTGCTGCGATTCATGGGGTTGCAAAGAGTTGGACATGACTGAGTGACTGATCTGATCTGATCTGAAAGTCATAGGCAAGGATTGTTGAAGACATTTTATTTCACCTCTAAGTATTTCAGTATGAATCTTCTAAAAATAGACCATTTTACTACATATTCTATTGGTAGATAGATGCTACAATAACCATCATCACACATAAAAAATTAATAATTCCTTAATTTGTCTATATTAAAATGCTCCCAATGTCTCCTAAATGTTTTTGTGAGTTTCCTTTTCCCTCTCTTCTTACGTCTGACCAAGATTCACACATCGCATTGTGTTGTGACATCACTTCAGTGTTTGTCTCTCTCTTTTTTAATCTAAATGCTTCTCTCCCCTTTTGGGAGATTATAAAAGAGTGATTTTTCAAATCTAATCATTCTTTCTGCATTTATTAACTGGCTTCTTTTAGGCAGGAATGAGGGAGAGGTAAAGAAAAACTTCCCTTTGAATGCTAAATAATTTAATATGTAAACAAATGCATAGGAGCATTTAAGAGCTAATTGCAGAAACAGTATTTATTACATAAACCCTGCATTTACAGTGAAAGCTGTTGTTTTAAGAAAAACCTCCAAGAAAAACAAAAGACTATACAAGACAGAAAATGTAAAGATGTCCAGATTCTCAATAAATAATATTTATATAGTTATAATGTTTTAAACATAGCTGACTTTCAGTCAACCTTGATGGCTTAAAATAGTTTAAAAATGAATATAATAGTTATCAATTTTGATGATAGAGTTTAGAAAGTAGAAAATGACTTATACTATTGATTGCTGGCTGCTTGAATCAACCTGGAATTCCTGAATCAACTACACTTGATTATGATTATTATCTTCATCTACTAGGGAAATTCCCTAAAATTTTGTTAACAGATGTAAGGAAAATATTTAGGATTTCTATTTTCACTTCATCATTTAAAGGTTTCTATTTTGTCATATGTTTTATAGTACATGGTATATCCAATAATCATATAAAAATTTAAAATATAGATACATGTATATAGGGGAGAATTATATAATTATTTTGCTGTTCTTAATTTAAAAATAGTTTCACCCCAATGGACATGTCAGTTTTGTTTTAAAAGTATGGGATATTTGAATGGTCTTGTAAACATTATCTTAAATTTTCATTAAAATAAAAATTTTGTGTGATATTCATTTTTAAATATTTTCTATAAAATTTTTCTCAGGTTTTTAATTATTAGGGGTTTTTATACTTTAAAACTTTTGAATCATTGTCACAACTTAATTGTAAGTTTTAAATTTGTGTATCAGAGAAGGCTGGAACTAATTCTGAAAGTAGATGGGTCAGCGGTATTAGCTTAAAAGGAAATAAGCTTTTAATAAGAAAGGAGATGAAATAAATAATGTCTTAAGCTCTGTACCCTATATATGAAATTAAGAGCATTTACTAATAATCAGTATAGAGTTAGGAGAAGGAAGTAATTTAGTATTTGCCCTTATTAATTATTCCTACTAAAAACCTTTTTTCCATCTGGAATGTTTACTTCAAGGATCATTTGAAATAAGAAAAGCAAAGGAAACAATGTAATTGGTGGGGAGAAGATAAATCAAGAAGCTGAATTGCGCAGAAGCCTGTATTGGACTTAATTCCCTTCTCAACCCCACTATCCCCCCATCTCCATTCCACTTGAGGAGCAAAGAGACAAGATCACAAAAGAGCACATTCTAAATGTTAATTTTTAAAATTTACAGTTCTCAGACTCATACAGTTTAGTGTTTTGTTTTGTTTTGTTTTTATCCATTTACCATCGTTAACTTTCTTTTTAAGCTTTGGTGCTCTGTATATTAAGAATATATATAGGTTCATGGATTTGAGAGAAAGTTTTCTTTAGGGCTTTATTAACTGAAAAATGCTTTTAACATTATAAGGTGATATTTATTATATCATGAGGCAAGAATTGGACCAATGTTTTTGGAGGTTTAAACAGAAATAATGTTTTATGGAAGGATTGTTTCAGTAGATTTTTTGGTAAACTTTTAAATAGTTAAAAACTTGACTACATTTCCCATTTCTTGAACATATTAATATTGGTAAGATTTTCCTTAATATAAAAATAACTTTTCAATATCTATTAACACTCATATTAAAGAACAACTTTCAATAACATCATTAGGCCAGCATCATTAGGTAGGAGAATTGAATTTCTGGCTTTTAAGTGGGATTTATCAATTAAAGCACTACAGACAGTGATATATGTGGATATTAGCAGATTATTTGGCAGAGTCCTTCATGAGATAGCTTGAAGAATAGACATAGCCTGAATGATAATACAATTAGACTGATTTATAATTTAGCTTAATAAACACAAATTAAATTCTTATCATCTAGAGGGTTGTGGTATTCTATCCATTTTTTAAATCAGTGATTCAAATGAGGACAGATAGTATATGTTTTTTTTTTTTTAATTTATAGATGATATGAGTCTGAGACACATACTCCTAATAAATTGGATGGTATTTCTTTAGAAAACAGAATGATCTTGATGAGTTAGAACAGGATATTTCACAAGATAACTCTTAATAAAACATGAGCATAAACTACCCCCCCCCAAAAAATTTAACAATATACTATAAAAAATGGAAGTTCCCAAGCACATCTTAATAGATATTAGTAGAAGATTATTCCCATTTTATTTCAAAAAAGCAAGATTCAGGATTATATTTATAATGAGATCTCAACTTTATATATATATATACACACACATATATATATTATATATGAGAAAGTACGAAATACAGGAGTTCTAGATTAGGAGTGATTTTCTTTTCATTTTGCCTTATTTTCAAATTTTCAAAGATACATGCTACAGCAAGCGTGTATCTTTCCTAACATATGTTAGGTGTTTCATGTTCCCAATGGCCTAGATGTGCAATCTAAGCATAGTTTAGTTTCTGTTGTCACAATAGAGATTTCCTACCTTTTATCGGTCTGTAATAATCACCATGGCGTAAAAGCATCAGCTGTAGTGCTCTGTGTGTTCGTGTTTTCACTCCACCACTATGAACCCACTGAATCTGTTTTCATTTTTTTCTCTTTATCAAAGGTTGAATTAATAAAGGGGAATTTACAAAGTGTTGGGCTTACACTTCGTCTTGTCCAGTCAACTGACGGCTATGCTGGGCATGTCATAATTGAGACTGTGGCCCCAAATTCACCTGCTGCAATTGCTAACCTTCAGCGGGGAGATCGACTGATTGCTATTGGAGGTAATTATGCTGATATGCAATATACTTGACATTTACCAAGAAAACCAGAGAGTAGATGTGGGGCTTTTTTCCTTTTCCGTCTTTGTTTCTATGAGCACATTACTTTTATAATGGGAAAAAATTCATTACTATAAGTAAAAATCTGAAGGAAGCCTTAAAAATTTGAAACAGGTATCATTTTAGTTCTAATATATAAATCTTTAAAATACTTCCTCTTTAGACCATTTTCCTTCTTTTACTTCTCTGTTTTTTTCTGAGTATGAAAGGGCAGGTCAACAGTTATCTTTCTGTATGTTCACCACCATTACTACCCGGAGCCTAAAACTGACAGAATTAGCACTACTCCCCCATCACTTAGGACTAGATAATGAACAGGAGAGAGATTCCTTGTCTAACAGGGTATACCTGATCTATCCTGTGACCCCCATTTGCTGGCTCATATTGTTCCTTATTGGCCAGCCTTTTGTTGGTGGACTGACATTCAGAGAGCAGCCCGAATCACTGTCACTGGCATAAAAACGTGTCACCTGCATGCCTTCCTGCCAGTTGCATTGATATAATAAAAACTGCAAATCTATTGATTGGCAGATTATTTGCTTGCATGTAAATTATCAATAAGGCTAACTTACGGACACCAGTGGGGAAAAGTCTAAGCCTTTTCAGATCTTTGTAGTACCAGGCCCACCCATTCTAGACTTGTCAAGAGATTTTTTAAACACATGGTTGGTTACAGTTGAGCTTTTAAAGGCTATGTGGAGTATTCTCTCACAGCTAAGACAATAAATAACCAGGTAGGTTAGTTCCTAAATTAAGGAGCAGTTGTCTTTGGTTATATGTCAAAGAAACTCTGCCTTTATTTTAATTCATATCCATCATGACAATAAAATAATGAAAAATTTTTAATTTTCAGAATACTGAAAAATTAGAATTTGAAAATTTTGAAACAGTGCTTTTCAAAGTCTCTTGCGTATTCCAGTCACCCAGGCATGGTGTTAAAATGTGGGTTATTTATACATACTCTGTTTTGATTTTACTTACAGCATAAAATTTTCCTTTTTAGACCCTTTTATGGGAGATTTTTGTTTTCAATTACATAAGTCATAAATATCTATTATCAAAAGTAAATCCAAGCAATATAAATATAGATGGGGTGAAAAAACAAAAGTCACCTCTTCATGTCTAACATTTGTTAAAAATTATAATATTGAGATAAGGGGCAGGTATAATACACATTCTTTTTTTTTTTTTTAATCACTGTACTTCATTTATGCAGATATGTATCATTTAAAAAAATATTTAGTAACAGGATTGGTGATAGTTGAAATAAGACTGACAAAATGTTATAGCTTAAATAGCTCAATGATGGAGTTCATTTTACTATTTCCTCTGCTCTTGTGTATATTTGAAATATTCCAAAAGGAAAATAATCCAAATTTGGCTGGCTGGTTCCGAAGGATGAGTTTAGATTGATGTGAAGTTTTGCCTACCTCAAATCTTCAGATGGACTTATTTTTTATGTCAGACTACAGTTTTGCTGGAACGTGGTGTGGTTAGAGGGAAGCAGTAGAGCTTAAGGCTGGATGAATCATGAAGTCATGTTAGCTCTTGATTTCCGTATGATTGAGTTTAGCTAAAGGGTTTTGAACCAATGTTTGAGGAAAGTTGGGAAGCAGCATATGTTTGGTGATTAAAATAAGGACGCTCTAAGTGAGGGGTCATAGTAAAAAGCTGTTTATTACTGTAGTTGAAACAAGCGGTCAGGAGGATCTGAGCCAGGAAGGAAAATGGACTGGAACTCTTGGATTCACAGCAGAATGAGTCTCGAGTCCACCATCTCCACGATTCAAATCAGGTTAACTGGGAGGGCAGCAGATTGATTCATGTACTAGTGAGGACAGCAAGATGAGAATGTCAAAGAGAAGTTTTAACTTTATCAACAAAACATCCAGGTGGTGATATCCAGAAGCCTTTGGGAATGTATGATTAGATTGAAGAAGAGGGGTCACCACCCAAAGAGAAAGTTGATGGTTGAAACTACTGAATGGGTGTAATCTAGGGAGAGAACAGAACGGTCGAGGAAGCTAGTGACAAAACCATGGGAACATCTCATACAAGGGACCGATATAGGCAGGAGGAGAAAGTAGGGAGAGGCAATCAGAGCTAAATTACCACAGCGCTGTAAAACCAAGAAACAGAAGGTTTTAAAGGAAAAGAAGGACAGGAATTAACATTTCAGCAAGAATAATTGATAGAGCAAAATCCTAAAGGAGATGGGGAACAGAATCCAGAGTCCAGGTGAAGGGCAGCTTCCCTCTCAGACAGCTCAGTCCGGAAAATGATGGGCACGGAGAAAAGGCAGCTGTTTGTTGGTCTTTTCAGTAAATAAAGTGATGTCATCTACAGAATAAAAGAGCAGGAACAGTGGGTTTCAGGGGAATAAGAAAGGTTTGAAGCCGGTGTTTGGAGACTTAGTTGTTTAGAGACCAATTCAAAGAATGCTAAAGCAGCACTGAAAAGCACTCTGGAGACAGATGGCATAACTTGATGCTGTCTCCAGGTAGGAAGCTCAGCGGCAGGGAGGGGGCTAGCCCAGCCTAGGGATCATCAGGACAGGCAGAGGGCTGGAGCAGAAGCATAAAAAAGCTTGATGTGAACACCATTATGGTGAAGAGGAGAGGGCTAGGGCAAAAGCATAAAAAAGCTTGATGTGAACACCATTAAGGTCTTGAGACTGAGCCTGGGGAGGGAAGCAAGTGGACCAGCTGGACCCTGAGAGCAAAAGGAGGACTGACCGGACATGGACACTACCTCAGAACAGACTCAGTTAGCAGACAGGCTTGTTAGAGGTGGGAATAGGAGGCTGTAATCAGAAGTTCATTTCCAAGTAGAAGATCTTTGATGTGGAAAAGTTCCAAGTGATGACCAGATCTAAAGCATGCTCTTGCCTGGGCAGCTGGAGAATATTGAGGTTGGGGAACTCTGAAGTCAGGTTATTAGATGGGGCTGATACTATTTTGATTTATTGAGGATGGCTGTAGGATCTTTGGAAAGCCAAGACTCACCTTTCTCTTAAATCCTATAGAAGGGGATTGCTTAGGTAAGTACTGTTGGAGGGAGGGTTACACCTGGAATGTCCCTAGAAGAATGCATCAGAAGCTGCTAGCTTTGATTGCCTCAGGGAAGGGAGACTTCCCACTGTGCTTCTTTCTGTGCCTTTTGAATTTTGAATTCATATAGCACCTATCAGAAAATAGAATGAAAACTTAAGATAGGTATTATTGATACAGATACTGGTAATAAACAACTTAGTTAACTTTAAAGCCCTCCTATCCCTTCCTTATTCTTTCTCGTCCTGAAAAAGATTCGTTTCATGGGCAGGGCTAATAGAATCTGTAAGCGTCCACTATTCACAGCATAGTATTTTGCTAAGTTTAGTTCAAGCACCGGTCTCTTAATTTGAATCATTTATCACTAGTTTATAATCCCTGAAGCGCTGTAGAATTTCCTTCAGTAGAATCACAGTTTCCCATCATTTTTAAGCCTGGTTTAACCATTAATAAAATCCTTTCCAATAGGTTTCACTCGGTTCACTTCAATTCAAACTGAGAAAAAATGTCATTTAAACCTAGAAAGGAATGGGAAGCAGTTAGGAGTTAGCAGCTTGACACACTCCTAAGATTTTCATGGCATGATTTGGTTTGCAAAGGTAAACATTTCCAGGACACTGGAGCAGTCAGAGTTTAAGAACCAGTACACTGATGTATCCATAAGCCCATAACATAGGTTACAGTTTTCACTGTTGCTTTTCCATTAGTTAAATAATCATGAATTAATGGCAGTTATACTTAGTGAATTTAGGTAATTTTTACTGCAGTAATTTTATGTTTTCCCTTTTAAAATCTTAAAACAGGCGTGAAAATCACATCTACACTGCAGGTGCTGAAGCTCATCAAGCAGGCTGGTGACCGAGTGCTGGTATATTATGAGAGGCCTGTTGGCCAGAGTAATCAGGGTACAGTGCTGCAAGATAACTTTGGACAGTTGGAAGAAAACTTTCTGTCAGGCTCATGCCAACCGAACTTTGAAGAGGAAGCAACTGGGTTGGCAGTAGATGCTGAAAATAGAGACCTGGATTCTGAATTTGAAGACTTAGCAAGTGATGTCAGAGCACAAACTGAAGCCAGAGAGGAGGCACAGTCACTAAGTCACAGCCCCAAACGTACTCCAACAACACTTTCTGTTAAACCTCTTGGAACTATATCACCTGTTCTAAACCGTAAAGTGGTTGTAGGAAGTTACCCACCACCACCAAAACTTCCATCCAAAGAAGGAAATAAGCCCTTAGCCCTAAAATCTTCTGAGGTAACAGAACCAGCACAAGTGTCAAAACCCACCCAAGGACCCACTTTCAAACCACCTGTGCCACCACGACCACAAGTCAAAGTTCCTTTGCCTTCTACTGATGCCCTGACTCAGGCTGAACCAGATGTTTCTGTTGAAAAGCCAGAGAAGGTGCTGCCACTGCCTCCTGCAGATAAACCTGCTGAAAAGCAAGTGAAGAATCTGGATCACATAGAAGCAGCAGCTGCAGCTAAGCAGTTTTTAGCCAAGCAAGAAGTGGCAAAAGATGTGACTTCTGAAAGCGCCTGCCCATCTAAGGACAGTTCAGATGACCATCAAACATGGGAATCATCGGAAATTCCTTATCGCCAGAAGCTGGGAAAATGGACAAGAACCAGAGCCAGCTGTTTCTTTGACATAGAAGCCTGCCACAGGTACTTAAACATTGCGCTGTGGTGCAGGGACCCTTTCAAACTAGGGGGTCTCATCTGCTTGGGGCATGTGAGCTTGAAACTTGAAGAGGTGGCGTTAGGATGCTTAGCTACTTCAAACATGGAGTACCTTTCCAAGTTCAGACTGGAAGCCCCGTCACCTAAGGCCATGGTCACGAGAACCGCACTACGCAATTTGAGTATGCAGAAGGGGTTCAATGACAAATTCTGCTACGGTGACATTACTGTTCACTTCAAATATTTGAAAGAAGGAGAGCCAGACCACGTAGTTACTAACTTAGAGAAAGAAAAAGAACTCCATTTGATCGAAGAGGTGTCTGCCCTGCCTAAAGAGGAGCATTTTGTTGGACAGATGGGTTTAACAGAAAATAAACACAATTTCCAGGACACTCAGTTCCAGAACCCGACTTGGTGTGATTACTGTAAGAAAAAAGTCTGGACTAAAGCTGCTTCCCAGTGTATGTTCTGTACTTATGTCTGCCATAAAAAATGTCAGGAAAAGTGTCTAGCTGAGACTCCTCTTTGTGGAGCAACGAAGGATCAGCGGATAGACCGGGCCCAGAAAAATCTCAGGCTGGAAGAACAAGAAACCCTCTTAGGCCTGCCCCCTCGTGTTGATGCTGAAGCTGGGAGGTCAGTCAACAGAACAACAGGTTTGACGAGACATATTATCAATAAGAGCTCTCGTTTGTTAAACCTGTGTCAAGCCTCCAAAACTCGCCTGTCTGAGCCAGGAACTGATCTAGTAGAACCTTCACCAAAACACACACCCAACACATCAGACAATGAAGGCAGTGACACAGAGGTCTGTGGTTCAAACAGCCCTTCTAAACGGGGCAACAGCGCAGGAATAAAGTTAGTGAGAAAGGAGGGTGGTCTGGATGATAGCGTTTTCATTGCCGTTAAAGAGATCGGTCGTGATCTGTACAGGGGCTTGCCTACAGAGGAGAGGATTCAGAAACTAGAGTTCATGCTAGATAAACTGCAGAATGAAATTGATCAAGAGTTGGAACATAATAATTCCCTTGTTAGAGAAGAAAAAGAGACAACTGATACAAGGAAAAAGTCACTTCTTTCTGCATCTTTGGCTAAATCTGGTGAAAGACTACAAGCTCTGACACTTCTCATGATCCACTACAGAGCAGGCATTGAAGATATTGAGTCTTTAGAAAGTCTGTCTTTAGACCAGCACTCCAAGAAAATCAGCAAGTACACAGATGACACAGAAGAAGACCTCGACAGTGAAATAACCCAACTCATGGACTCTCAGCCATTCAGTAGCATATCAGATGACTTATTTGGCCCATCTGAGTCTGTGTAACAGTCCATATTTAAACTTTGAAGTGATTGAGGAAAAGTGGCATCTAAGGTACCATAGATAAAACCACATTTAAACCCTCCTATTATGCACTTTGGCCTGCTTCTTCACAGTTATTTACTTGCGTGAGAACTTGAATGGAAAAGGTGGTTTTCCAGCAAAAACATGACCAGCCTACTAAATTGGTTGTTTCAGATTGCATTTATAGCTATGCTTTTTTGGGTTTATACTGGGAATTTATTTTTACTAATTTATTTTTAACTTTTTCTAATTATGTAATTATGTAAGCTGACGTTTTGTGTTTATGTATGTGTGATGTCTCATCGTGTTTTTTCCCTCTCCTCTTCCTAATTTTTGAATTAGTGTTAAATAGCATACTGTCCAGATTCTTGAAATATTTTCACTTCCATCACGGTTGTAACAATAAATTTGCTGCATGCCCAACTTGACAACAGCAATCATTGAGGGAACAGGTTTTGAATCTTACTTTGTGTTATAAAGTTTGTCATTTCTACTTGCTTGAGATTTTTGTTATTTTGGGGTTTGGAGGTGATGCTTTCTGTTTTGATTTTGCCAAATGTAATATGAAAGCAGATGCTGCAGCTTTAGTTAGTTATGCTGATTTAGTAAAAAAAAAAAATTACATATATTGCTTGTTTTTTATGCTTCTGTGAAATTTTTTTCTAAAGCTTCTGTGCAGTTTAAGTATAGTAAGAATGTAGTGATTAATTTGAAGAGCTTGCACTGAAAAACGAAATGTAATAGGGAATAAATATAGAATGCAGTTGGTTAAGAATTTTGAGAGGATAAGATTACTTTAAAAAAAAAACAGTAACCATAGGATTTTGAAATATAATCTTTCAAAATATTGATACTTTCCTTTCGAGTAGAAGTTTTAAACATTTATGATTATTTTTTAGCTTCAGTTCTCCCATAGGAAATAAAGCATGTGCAAGGATATTAGAAGTTTCAGAGGACTGTTCTTAAAATGACCTTGTTGATATCTGGTTTGGCTATTTTGTTTTAGAAATTTTTTCATGCATGAGAATGTTGTGAATGAAAGGAATCATGCAAAATAACATTTATTGTTTTATCTGACATCTGCAGACTTAAAGGAATGATGATTCTGAATGCTTCTATAGTTCAGACTGTCTTTTATTCATTTAAAAAAAAAAATGGAGAGCATAGATACCTAGGAGTTGGGACCAGGTGTCTTTAAAGGAAGGTCTACTGATAGTTCATTGTGTGAAGCCTCGGTAACACATGACCGAGGGAAAACGTGTGAGCATGACCTTTGTTGGCATACCATAAAAGTTTTGGCCTTTTATATGTCTATAAAAGATATGTACATGTTTTTCCCTCTTGTAGGTAGCTACTATGATAATTGCTATATAGTGAAACTGACATGAATTTAAAACTAGATAGCACAGCTTTTATAACTGGCAGGAAAAGGCATCATATAATAGTAAGGATTCTGGCCCAGGTCCATAACCCAGGATTCCATACAAGAGTTTAAGTTGAAGCTCTTCTGTTGGCCATTAGCAAACTGTGTAACCATAAGCAAGCCACAAAAGGGCTCCATGCTGCAGTCTCCCTGGCTCTAAAGTGGAAATAAACAAAAACTTCCTCTTAACTACCTCACAGAATTGTTGTGAGGATAACAACAGCATAACTGTGGAAGTTCTCTGAATAGTAAAAAGCTGTTCAAATAAAAGGGATGACTTACATGGATGGTGAAAACATTTTTATGGGTATAAAAGCTATTTCAGTTTTAAAATCAATAGCCAGTTCTCATTCTTGCTGTTTTATTATCAAGTAAAATATAAGGAAACGAAATACCTTTCTTGGCCAAGTTTATAACAAAAATATATCTCTGTATGCCCCCTTTTTTGTTTAAGCATGCTTACATTTTAAAAGAACACTGCTATAGAAGTCTCTATACACCAGATTTACTGAAAGCTAAAATACTGTTCTGTAAACAGTAGTTTAAAGTAATCTGCCCAGTGTGATCACAAACTTTCATTTTAACGTAAAAAAATCACTTACCACTGACAACCTGGAAGGCAGAGTAAGTGACTGGTGGTTTTGGATTATACCATGGAAGTTTTAGTGACATCCAAGCATGCTGCTGAAACGGATGCATTTGAAACAGCTGTAGAAATAATGCAAAACTTTGCTTTCATAAAAATCTGCTCATGTTTTTAAAGTATCTAACTCTGTAGAACCACAATTATGGAAAGCTCAGAAATGCTGCTAATGACAATTGTAAAATGTACCTTCAGTGTAGTGCGATATTTTTCTATTTACTGGTGAGAGGCAATAGAGGCATCACAGTTGTATTTTAGGGCAGGGGAGGGGAACCCTCCTAGCCGTCTAGGGAATAGTAAGGTCTAAAGCTTCAATGAAAACAGTTGTATTATATCACATTCCTGATGTAATCTTTCTGCCACGCTATGTTATCAATAGCTTAAAAATAATAATAAATAAAAACTACCAAGAAAACAAGAATATCTTCATTTAACGACATCTGAAAAAAAAATACTGCCTCTTTGTGGAATTATTGCCTGTATAATTGGGCCATGAAAACAAGCTTAACAAAGTCCACTTTTGCTAAACAAAATTGCTATTCTGAAAATTGTCTAAAAGCATTAATTTGGTTTTACTCTTTTTTTAATGCTGTGAAATATCAGATTTATCTACTTGCCTCTGCTATCTAGGAGTAACGAGACTATTTAAAGTGTATTTTCCATGTATTGGTATTCGGATGAATGTTTAGACAGTCAAATTGAGCAACGTTTTAGCATTATTTTAAAATCAATTCATATGCCACATTTCTTAATATCAAGCCTTACATTCTTCAGTATCAGAACTAGTTACAATATTCTGTGGCCATTTGTGATTTTGAGAGGAAAAAACACATGGTAGTAAAGATTTGAGGGTTACTGTCAGTTCTAAATTTAAGTATATCGCAATTTTTCGAAAGGCAGTTTGAAGACATTTGGCTCTTACTAATAGTAAAATAATAAAGTCTTAAGTTCTCGTAAAAGTGAGTAACTTCAAAATCACTTTAATTTTAAAATATATTGAGTTTATTTCTAAACTGAGAGATAATAGCTTTTCTTTAAAAATGGGATTGGGGGAGGTTCCCTTAATCCTTTTTAAGCCACGGATCCACTTGAAGATCTGTTTAAAACCATGGATTCTCACCCCTGAAAGATGCACACAAGCACATCCTAGACTTCGTGGTCCTTCCGTGGCCGTGGATCTGCTGTGTCGAGTGGCTGCATATCATAGTTATTTTTATCAACCACAGTTATTCATAGCAATCAGGAATACAGTACAACTTTAGAGATGCAAGGATAACTTACTGGTTGGTTCCACATTGACACCATGTGGCTAGTTACATATTTCAATTTAAAACACATTTTGCAAAGCCAGAAAATATGGTTCAAACTAGTCTGCAGTAGGTTTTACCTGACGCCTGCAAGCAAAAAAGAATAGTTTTTAATTGAATATCCACAGTTAATATGTTCTCACATATTTTATTCTGATGATGATATCTGGTTAACAAAGGAAAACAACAGGCACAGAAGTGTTCAGAAGATTTATTAGGTAAACTAGCTACAACAGAATGTAGGTGGATACACTAGCAGTCAAAAGAAAGAACTGAGTATTCACTGCTACCTCATTAAGTTTTTTGTATCTGTTTTGCTAGGTACAAACATAAAAACCACCTCTGCTCAAAACACAAACAGTTCAGAGAGCTGTGTGTTCTTTGTTCTGATACACACATTTAAAAACAGCCCCTCTTTTCATAGTTCTGCCAACCCCAGAATATTACTCATATGAAAGACCTTATAGTTTTTTTCCTCATCAGATACAGTTTTTCCTTTTGCTCTCAATACACATGTGAAAAACATTTATATGATCTCTAGGGGTCACCAGCAGACATGGCTGCCAGTCATTCTTGAAGAGACTGAAGCCTTACAGGCAAAAATTTTAAAAGCTATATAGTATTAGGAGTGGGGAGAACTACAAACCCTCCAAGAGAACTGATTTGCAGCACACTGTTTTTTAAAGGTCTTCCCTACAGAAGTAGAGAACAATCCCGCTTTTTTAGTTTGGCCGTAGAAGCACCTCCAGCAAAGCAGAGGCCTTGTTGTGAGTCGCCCAGTGCAAATACATGAGTAGGAAGCCAGTTTGCTTCCAACACATACATGCACTTAAAAAACCAGACTTCAGATCAAAGTCCCACAAAAAACTTCATGAAGAAAATGGAAGGAAGTATTAGCTACTTTCTCAGGGAAGTAAAAGGTAGAGTCTTTCCAAGTTAACAGAAACAATTTTAGCTTAACAAAAAAACTGACATTAGGTAGTTTTTGTTTACCATTACAGAACTACAGAGTGAACAAGTGTTTTTGAGACATTCCACACTATCTTCATATCATACAAAATGATATAAACAGACAATGTTCACTAACAGTACTTACATCGAAAAGGCACAGCGATGTTATCACGCTCAGAAAAACTACATCACATAGCACTAAGTGATACAGTATTACACAGACATCTTTAGATGTTTAGGGTTTTTCCTGCATGTGAAAGGGAGTGTGCCCTGACCACCCTATTATTTTTACCTGTTTTCCTAACATGATTCAAGACAGTTTTATTCCTCCTTCATCTTCATCTAAAATAATAGTTATCAAAAAAAATAAACAGATCCCTAGAAAACACTTGACTTCCAGGTAAAAAAAAATTATAGTCTGGGATTTTTTTTTTTTTCCACATCACAGCAGCTATTAGCTTTTTAAATTTATTTTCTAAAACTTCAGCTAGATGTTGATATATCTCATCATGCTTAAACAATCCTGATAGTATAAGGTGTTTCTATTCTCAATCTTTGTCATCCGGTAAGACAAGTATGTATCTGAAAGGGAAAGCTTCTAGTTGTTCATAACTTTATATTTGGGTGCTTTTCTCTGCTTTCAGAACATTCACTGTTTTACCCTTATTGGCTTTAATGTTTGCTGCCAACCACAAGACATGTAAACATATAATTTACAACCATCTGCTTCCAGGTAGGTGATTACATAGAAAACTAATGCCAACTGAGATTCATGGATTAAATCCGAAAGAGACTGACTCAAGTCCTTCTGCATCTGAGGTAACTAGCTTTTACCTCATGTATATATTGATGGTACAGTTGACCCCCGAACAACATGATTTGAACTGCATGGGTCCACTTATATGCAGAGTTTTTTCAGCAAATACAGACTGCAGTACTGCGTGGCCCATGGTTGGTTGAATCCACAGATGTGAAATCACGGATATGAAGGGCTGATTGTTTTCGGCTGTGTGGGGTGTTGGCATTCCCAAACCCTGTGTTGTTCCAGGTCAACTGTAGTTCCAAGTTCAGTAACATTCAGTGTCATTACCTAATATATGCCGTCTTACTTGACTCTCTTTTTCAGACTTCCTTCTAGTTTCTCATTGTTGGAAGTGTCTCGGAGATAATGTGTACTTTAAACACTCATTACCAATACTCAGAAAAAAATATAAGACTTTTTTTGCCCAGGTGTTTGTGAATGTAAGTTAAAAAATTATATTTGATTTGGATTCAAATATTTATAGATTTACACTATATTTCGTCAAAATATATTGTATAATATTTAATAAAATCAAATACATAAAATAAAGTTTTCAACACTATTTATACAAACCCCTAGAAAAGCTGCTTTTTCTTTATAAGGCCGTTGGCAATCGATCATGACCGTGGAAAAGAAAGAACCTTTGGTTGTATGACTTTGACCAGGGATGAGTGGTATGACTAAGACAGTTCTGGATGAGTCATTTCACTGGAAACACGTTTATACAATTAGGTACTTGGAGGACTTCTGCGGGTCTCAGTCACTTTCAGATTCTTCATCCTCACCTATCGGATGCGACTGGCTGCTGTTCTGCGTGTACATTTTTGTTTTAATGGGGCAGTTGTGATCCATGAGGATAGCCTAAGAAAGAGCAGGTGCGGATACATTAACTCACTGGTTCACAAAGAGAAGGCAGAGACTGCTTAAGACGAAGGATTAGTAGCTTGATAACTTCCTGTGTTACTGGATTAACCAACCAGTAATTTTGTGCAACTGCCAGGTGCCTGGCCTAGAAGACCTGGAGTTCTAGAGTGAACATTCCAGGAAGGAGGAGGCAGCAGAAGCAGTCTCTGCAGTGTTCCTATTACATCTGCCAGGGACCCTAAGTCGATTTGGAAGAAACTGTAAGCTATGAAGAAAGGAGTATTTAGGTTAGGTTTAGTTTATACTTAGAGTGGGAGGATCCTCCTTAGTTAAGGCCACAGGTATGGCCCTGGATTAAGTCTCACAGGGCCCTTATCTTTAAATATGGCATCTTAGAAGGATGTCTTCCGAAGTCCTGGCTGACCTCTTCTTGCTCAAGTGTGTTTTATTAATAAAAAGTATGTTTCTTTCATACACATAAAAATTCTATGTGCTCCCTTATTGTAACAAAACCTTTTAAAGATCGATTGATCCTCAGTTGATAAGCGCTATAGTCATTATTCCTCCTGGAAGTATATGGACCAAGCACGTAGTCTTGAGTATACAGGTGGGGTTTATCATGCCAAGACTGTGCTGCTGCTGCTAAGTCACTTTACTCGTGTCCGACTCTGTGCGACCCCATAGACCCCACCAGGCTCCCCCATCCCTGGGATTCTCCAAGCAAGAACACTGGAGTGGGTTGCCATTTCCTTCTCCAATGCATAAAAGTGAAAGTGAAGTCGCTCAGTTGTGTCTGACTCTTAGTGACCCCATGGACTACAGCCTACCAGGCTCCTCCATCCATGGGATTTTCCAGGCAAGAGTACTGGAGTGAGGTGCCATTGCCTTCTCCGCAAGACTGTGCTAGGCATTTTCAATATACCTCTACTCCACAACAGCCCTATGTGATAGCTTGATCACCCACTGTGTAGGCACAGGGGTCAAAGACTTTGACCAAGAGATGTATGGCTAAATGGGGTGGATCAAGCCCAAGCAGCCTGTGCCAGCATCTGCTCTGGCGATGCCCCACAGGATAGCCAGGGGTGCAGAGCATGACACTGGGTGCAACTGAAATGAATTCTCTCACCAGGCTTGTCTTTCAGCTTCCCTGCACATAAGCTATCCCGCCAGTGCCTTTTTGTGCATTTGAAAATCTAAATGGCAGCATTTATCTGGATTAAATTAATCTTCTGTTGGCCTATTGCAACCTATCTTGGCACTTGTCAGCTGCTCCTCCCAGTTCTTGTCCCACAGATTTGATAAGCTTCTGTGTCTCTACTCAGCCCTTAACCCATTTATCATTTCCCAAGAAATTCTAAAATGATCTGCCATGTGGCCTGTGATGATAAGGACTTCCGTGACTCTCTAAGTTAGGCTGCTAGCTCAAATTGTCAGCTGCAAATTCAACTCTAGTTTTGTTTTTTTTTTTTCATTTATTATGCTTCTTGCCAAGTGAATTGATACATGGACTTCATGAAGAGCTCAATTTTTTAAAAGTAAGTAACTGAAGTGATAGACAGCAGGACCCTTCTTGCCACATGGGTGTGTGCTTGTAACACAAAAGCTTTAGCCATCAAGAGCTCCATGTCTTGCCTCTGGAGTCACAATCCTCAAAGAAACGTGCCCAAGAATCACTCGATGGGGCAGGTTAAACATCAAATCCCAGGTTCCTACCCTTAGTGACACTGGTGTCAACATGCTGTGAGAAACACCACACGACTTATGTGTGGCATCTTCTGGGACAAAGCAGGATCACATGGCTGACGACAGCTTACTGGGCTCCTATCATGTATGTTTCAGTGCCTTAAAGGTCCTCCAGCAACTTAGGAACCTCACTGCACACAAGTGACGGTTCCAGAGGGTTTGTGGGCATAGTGCTGACTGGGAGTTAAGTGCTTGGGGAAAGCACATGGAGAAGACAGGGGTGGACTTGAAGCTTGCAGGACATTAAAGCAGCCTGCCTTTTCCCCCACCCTCCTGCCAACCCTGAGATCTGATGTTGAGGTACAGTGAGACCATCACAGGAAAGGCCAACCAGACCCAGACTGTAGGGCCCTGAATGCCAGACAAGAAGCCTTATTAACCCCAGGCCCACAGGCGGAGAGCCAGCCTTGGAAAGGATGGCCATCCTTCTTCCTTACCACAAAGGCCTCTCCCCTGGCTAGTCCATCATTACAGTATGCACCATATAGACTTAAGGACTTCTGGAACCTAGCACTGGTCACATAACAGGGACCCAATTTAAAAACTGCATTGCAAGGGAAGATGTTCAGTCAGACCAATTATTTGGCAGTGTTCAGAACTTATCAATTAACCCAACTGCATTTGCTGACACTACCTGTACCAGGTAAAGGAGTTTTCTTTCTTAAAAGATCATTTGTAACTTTTAAAACATAGCTTACTGGCTTCTGGACATTTTTTTGAAAGATTTATTGTGCCATCTTTTTTTTTTTTTTTTTAAGTTATACAAGATTAAGCCAGATGGCATGTGATAGTCCAAAAGTGCCATGAAAAGAGAGGCATGAACAGCATCAAGTGGGTAAGTCACAGGCATGAGGGATGCATACAGAGGGGCCTGGCGAGCAGCCTGGTAATTAGAGCAATCTTCCATGCACTGCTGTGGGGAGAAAGATGTGTTTGACCCTCAAGTGAAGTATAAAAGAGGGGGTGCAGGGGATTGTTATTTGTATCCAGAGCAAAGCCCATTCCTGAGAGTTGAGCTCCAGTCCTGCCAAATGCCTGGTTTCATATCAGACACCATAGAGTCAGGATTTCCAAAGCAGTGAAAACATGCTGGACCAAGTGAAGTGTAAAAATAACATAAATATGGAGCTAGGACAGTGAAACCATCAAAGCATTAAAATGTAAGAGTTCCAGGCTTCAGGACATTGAAAGATACCAGGGCTCCTGTGTGCTAGAAAAGACTTATTTACCACATTATCTTTTTTTTTTTTTTTTTTAAGTGATGGTTTTGCATCAGGATCAGCCAGTAAAAGCAAGGTACAGTCCTCAAATCGCCTACTTTCCTGTCTGAGCAACAATTAGAAACTTGAAGAGTAAGACCTAAATTGTTCAGTCGCTAAGTTGTGATTCTTTGCAGCTCTATGGACTGCAGCACGCCAGGCTCCCTGTCCTTCACCATCTCCTGAAGTTTGTTCAAACTCATGTCCACTGAGACCTAAGAAATGTGCCCTATCTTTAAAAAATTTTAACCTGAAAAAATAAAAATCCATTCCAGAACCCAGTTTCCTCACTGGCTACTCTAAGAGCCAGAGGCTACAATCGATCTCTTATAAGTGGAACGCTGTTCCGTTAGATGACAGAGCTGGTGTTTCTTATACCTGCAGAGGGACTAGAGTAACAGGCTTTTCTCTCTGCCTGTATTGATAACACTGATTTCAAACAAACAAAATCCCGCAAATCCAATAAACCAAATGAAAGCAAAACTCGGGTGCTCACAAACTGGTTCATGATTGGATGACTTGGGAACCATAAAATGGCACTCAAACTTTCCATTTCGAGCTTAAGTCCACACACCACTTAATCAGAACGCTTCCTAATGAAGGAATTACTTGCTAAGACTCGTAGGCTTTCTGGCTCTCCTGTCCCCTGCCCTTGGTAACTGCTGATCCTGAATGCCGGCTCTTGGTGGTATTGGATTTTCTCAAGTGGGTGGTAATCGATCGTTTCTCCGCCCTGGCATGCACCGCTTCCTGCCCTCGCCGCCTCTCATCACTCGCTGCTATCGACTGCTTCCTGCCTGCACAGTGAGTAGGCAGCGGCTGTTGGCTGCCACCTTCCCGTGTCACCATCGTGCCCCTCAAATGGATCTGACGTGATGCCTTCAACTACAGGCATCAATTATGGGCAGGGAGACACATTCTCTCTGGTTTTCAATGATTCATCTTGCTAGGCACTTATTAAGGGACATTTTACAGTGGAAGTAGTTTCTGGAAGCCTGGCCCTTCTTATCACTTTGTCTTTCAGGATTGTCTCTTCCACTTCCTTCAGCACTTTTCTTTTTAAATGAACTAAAGCCTTGGTTTAAATGTGGGAAGAGGCACAGAGGCCTTCTGCCCATCATGTGTGGACCCCAGAGTGGGAACTGGTCCCCTGACCTCACCCACTTCCTCCAAGACTTCAGATAAGCCCTTGAAGCTGTTACTGACAAACGGATAACACAGTAGCCACTAACGTCTGCTGCTCGGCAAGGGAAGCCCACTGGGCAGCGCTGGGTTACGTGAGTTCTCATCTCACAGAGAGAAGAGAGGGAGGGACCTGAGGGACTGCTGGGCTGACAGAGTGTGTCAGAGTTAGGTAAGAGCAAGAAAGGAGAGTGGGGTTATATGGAAACTAGTGACAACTTATTGAGCATTTACTGTGTGCGGACATGGGGGTCACACTCTGCTGGGATTCCTTCACTGAATCCTCAAACCACCCTGTGAGGTCAAGGCTAAATCGTCTTCCTATGAGAGAGACAGCTCGGCTCCAGGGCCCTGCTCTACCTCCTGAGTCTGGCACAGTTTCCTGGGTGACAGAATCATTTGTAGGTGATTTGTTGTTTGGTTAAATAGGGTTGGGAGTAATCTTCATTCAGCCTTAATCAGATTGATACGGTGGCTACAGAACAAGAACTATTTTCTGTGATTGCACAGAGAATTTTCTGACCCTGATGGGGGCCAAGGAACTCTGCTGGGGTCGGACAAAGGTGGCCAGGGAACTCAGATGACCAGGCTGGAAAACAGGAAGTGCCCTGAGAGAGACGGGAAAATTGTTCGGAGCTGGGGAGGCGTCAGCAAGAGGAAGAGTCAGATGGGTGTGAGTAATTCAAAGATACCTACTTAAATCCTATATAATAAAGGGCACAAGACCAGTGCTCAGTGCTGGATACACTTCTTAAATATACTGAACATTTTAATAAATGCCCCAAATGCCCAAAACAAAGACTACACACGACCCAACTTCAGGGTCTGTGTCTGTCTTTAAACCTGCTCTTTGGGGAAGATCATGAAGGGGGCAATTAAGAAATGCCAAAGCCTTAAAACCCATTTCAGTTCAAACGTCATGGAGAACTTCTGACGTATTCCCAAGAGCACAGTGCAAGGGAACATCACATCCATTACTAAACAAAAAAATACCATCTCCCCTGGCCTTGCTTCTCTCATTCACTCTTAATCTAAGGCCCTCTTCTTTTAACCAGATGAATGTCCACCAGCATCAGACGTTTAAAAAAAGTCAGCAGCAGCAGCACCAGTTATGAACACTTATTGGAAAGGATAAAATGACTGATGCATTTCAAAATTCAAATTTAGAATTGATAACTTTGAATTTGTTCAAATGGGGAACATTTTATATTCAATATTATATCTTGCCTATAGCTAGGATTCTGGTCATGAAATTATTAACTTAAACGTTATAAAGATGTGCTCACATGTGCCCAAAGGTACATAAAACAATGTTTTTCCATAAGTGTCTATTACCTACATTAAAACCATCTCCAGAGTCTTATGCAGTAAAGACTAAGACACTACTACTGAAAACCGTAAGGGTTAGCAAAAAAGCAAACAGGACCAAAAACAGTGATCTTAGGAGTGAGCATAGGAGGTAAAAAAGTTATGTTCAAGATTTCAAGAATCTTTGAAACTTTAATTGTTAATTTTCAATATAAATCTATGTTTATATTTGGTTGACAGAGAGCTATACTGACAGCTAATCTATGTACGAAAATTATTTCACTCTTCAAATGTATAAACATAATGCTTGATACAGTCAAAGAAGTATCTGCTCCACGTGGTATAAGCTAAAAAAGAAACCCTTACAATTTATATTTGGGGAGTTCTGTTCAAAAGGAGAAATATATTTGAGAACCAAGCCATAAGACACCAGCCGGAAGACCATGCTAAACTGATAAAGAGACACACTTAACTGCATCCTAAAATTTTTCTTACCATTTTTTCTTCCTTGGCAGGTGGACTTCGAAGAAAAAAGCAGAGAGGAGCAAAAAGAATATCAATTATTCCAATAATTGTCATGAGCCATGGAAATCCAATTGCCTTTGCGATAGCCCCACCAGCGGAAGGACCTTTCAGGAAACAGAGAATTAGATGTAGTCAGAAAGATGCAAAGGTTTAAATAATTTTCAGTAGGCATTATCAATGGTGTACTGAGAAAAAAAAGTTCTTTTGGAAACCCAATGTCCTTACCTATGGCATATCCCATACAAAACGCGACATCGGCAATGGCGTACACGCTCCCATAGACCGACACGTGCCGCAGGTCAACCAGGTGGCCCATGATGGGCATCATTGATGAATCCACCATGCCTGTGGACAGTCAGGGAACACAGACAGTCTACAGAAAACTGATGGAAACCAACAGTGGGCTGAACGTCAATGACTGTGTCCTAACCTCATAACCCTGCCAAGATTCTTTACTGCTGTCTGCCAAGTCTAGAGGCAAACTCCCTACAACAGACCTTTCACTGAAGACAGACTAAAGGTGCCTGAGGCTGGGACTGGGACTCAGACTACTATTTGCCTGTTCCCTGCCTTGCCTCATTTTGTCCTCCACTGTCTGGTAGATGGCTCCCAGTCCTCTAGGGGCTTGCCTGCCATTCTGCAGACCTGGAGGGATGCTGGTTACTGGCTGTGTGAACTCTGAGCCTGCTTCCTGTGGGTGCTTTCCTGATTCACTATTTTCTGGTCCACATCGTCCTCTGCCCTCAAAGAGTGGGTACACTCCCCGCCTCACCCAGCCTCCTCCCCACCCACAGCTTGGCCTCACTCTTAGATTATGAGAGTTAAAGTTGGAAAGCATAGAGAGAATCAGAAGGAACCAGAACAGGAAAGAGTCTGAGGGATTGCCCGGCCCTACTCAGGAAACTAAAATCAAAAGAGGCTTGCTCCTTTAGTTGGCTAAAACACCAAAAACCATCACCACTGCCAAGACCTGTATTAGAACCTCTGGTCTCTAGAATAGTCAGGGAACGGGAAGCATAAAGAAAGGACGTGCGTATTCGGAGTTCTAAATCCAAACCCCCTGGGTGGTTGAGCATCGTCATGCCTTATCTCTCTGAACGTCACTCTCCCCATAGATAAAAAGGAGATGATAATGATTGGCTGAATGAGATGATGGCTGTGAACACACCTGGCAGGGCATTCAAACATCAGATCCCTCGCCCGCACCCCTACAGAGGCAGGAGGGTAAGGGAAATTTCTTGCATTCAACTAATACGTGCTGATCACCTGAAATGTGCAAGGTGCTGGGATAAGGGTGAACAAAGAGGTGAAAAATAAATTATGATTGTGAGTGATGCTATGAAGGCGCTGTGAGAAGCTATGTGTATAGCTTACACATATGTATGTGTGTGTGTATATGTATATGTATGCACATAAGCTGGGATAACCTAGTCTGGTCTAAGGGGGTCAGCAAAGGCTCCATCCTCTCTACTGTACCAAAGATCCAACTTCTGCCTTTACCCTACGACAGATTCACCTTTTCATGATTAATCTGTATATTATAAATGAGAAACAAGCATGTGCTATTTATCTAAAATATGAATGAGATTTTTCCTAACACATTATTTACTGTGCCTCACACTGCTCCAAAGACTTGTCCCCTTTGCTTGTGAAAATTCCCACAGTACAGCTGGTCATCAATACATCATCTACCTTTTCTGTACCAAACCTTATTGAAAACTACATGTGAAGCCTTTGTCCCCCAGAGTCATATGAGAAAGTCTGAGCGTAGATATGAGCCCAAACAGATGGATTCTGAGTAAGCAGTTCTGTTTGCCCAGGCTCAGCAGTGGAGTGTCATTTTGCTTCTGTAAATATCAGGCTTTTACAATACTGGTTTTCAGGAAATAAATGACTAGTTCATGAAAGCCAGTGTCTGTGGACAATCTACAAACAGTACATGAGCTAAGCTGCCACAGCCTCCTGTCAAGCATCTAGAAATTTTAGATTGAGCACTGCAGATGGTGACTGCCACCATGAAATTAAAAGACGCTTACTCCTTGGAAGGAAAGTTATGACCAACCTAGATAGCATATGGAAAAACAGAGACATTACTTTGCCAACAAAGGTCCGTGCCTAGAGAATCCCAGGGACGGGGGAGCCTGGTGGGCTGCTGTCTCTGGGGTCGCACAGAGTCGGACCCGACTGAAGCGACTTAGCAGCAGCAGCAGCAGCAGTCAAGGCTATGGTTTTTCCTATGGTCATGTATGGATGTGAGAGTTGGACTGTGAAGAAGGTTGAGTGCTGAAGAATTGATGCTTTTGAACTATGGTGTTGGAGAAGACTCTTGAGAGTCCCTTGGACTTGCAAGGAGATCCAACCAGTCCATTCTGAAGGAGATCAGCCCTGGGATTTATTTGGAAGGAATGATGCTAAAGCTGAAACTCCAGTACTTTTGGCCACCTCATGCAAAGAGTTGACTCATTGGAAAAGACTCTGATGCTGGGAGGGATTGGGGGCAGGAGGAGAAGGGGACGACAGAGGATGAGATGGCTGGATGGCATCACTGACTCAACTCCCAGTGAACTCTGGGAGTTGGTGATGGACAGGGAGGCCTGGTGTGCTGTGATTCATGGGATTGCAAAGAGTGGGACCCGACTGAGTGACTGAACTGAACTGAACTGAAGTCTGCCCAAGTGAGAACTCTTTCTTTTTTGTTTGTTTGTTTTGGCCACACAGTACAGCATGCAAGATCTTAGTTCCCCAACCAGGAATTGAACCCAAGCCCTTGCTGTAAAAGTACAAGAGTCCTAACCACTGGACTGCCAGGGAAGTTGAGGAACTCTTTCTTGGTACGGGGAAAACAAAGTTTTAAATTTAGGCACAAGGCTCCGGTGACTTACCAATTGCAAAACCAACTCCAAAGTTGGGAGCTATGAGTCCGTAGATGTTTTTTGCAAGAGGAATCTGTAAGAGGAAATACATGTTATGCCAAAAGAACATGCTATTCAATTCTGAATTATCACAGAAAGTCTTAAAGATAGGTTTTCTCTGGCCAGTTATGTGTGTTCCCTTCTGAAGGAATTAGGAGGAGGGTGCAAGATGGGGTTTGGGCAGAAGAGGACCATCCACATCTTTAATAGAGTTGAAATGGGTTTTGTGACCACAACGAAAAGCTAGTTCACTTCCATATGTGAAAGTTCAGCCTAGTCTATACTCCATTTTTTAATAGTTATTTTTATTTATTTGGCTGTACTGGGTCTTAGTTGCAGCATATGGGATCTTTAGCTGCAGCATTCGAACGCTTAGTTGCTATATGTAGAATCTAGTTCCCTGACAAGGGATCAAACCCAGGCCCACTGCACTGGGAGGGCAAAGTCTTAGCCTCTGGATCACCAGGGAAGTGCCCATACTCCATTTTTTAAAAGAATCAGAAGGTCTCATTTGCGGTAGATACTAGCCTTTGGTAGAAGATGTTTTATTCTAGAAAAACATCTTGCTATTGTTTCTGGCTGGTTGCCCTAAAGTGTTCAAGACACTGTAATGGTTTTAGATGCACAGAGAGAGGGGAACAAGGTGAAATAAAAACAGTGTAATAAAACATTCTAAATAATTTCCAACTGACATAAAATAAACCTTTTAGAGAATCTTGTCTTAAGTTTTTAACATGATAAAAAATGAGAAGAAAATGGAAGATTAATAAAACTAAGTGTCAACAAACTTCAAACTGCCGTATTTGTTGGTGACTCTTGCCCAAAGCAAAAGTTTCATTTATAGGTTATTTCCACCTGCCAAACGTCATCTTTTTTTTTTTTTTTCCCCCAAATGTCATCTTTTACTCACACATAAAATGCTCATTCCAACAATTATCATTCCTAGAAGAGCACAAAGCCATCTGTCAAAAAACAAAAAAGCACCATTAAGAAATTATTTTCCACCCCCACCATCCAGGTTTTCAGTGGGAATAACAGTTTATAGTAGTGAAAGTTTCTAACAGTTATAGTAGTGAAACTAGAAACACGTGGAATTTTTTAAAGTAAGTTCATTACTGTAACAGAGTGAGTGTTGGGTTGTTTCACTTCATCTTACCTCCCCATTTTGTGTGCGAGGATCCCAAAAACATTGGTTCCAATGAGATAAGAGACGCTAGCTGGCAAGAAAGCCACGCCTGTAAATTTATGAAAGGGACACCTTATCAGTACAGATATCGGTCACGTGTGAGAAAAACTAATAACTGTGAGGCACCACGCTTGTGATGAGAGCTGAGGAAATGAAGCCCTGGGACCTGCACCCAAGCAGCTAATATCCGGTGTCTGATGGAGCTAGTCTGGACTCCACACAGCTTATCCGTCCACACGAAGCCGCCAGCCGCCTCAACACTTCAGAAATGAGATTCCTCCCTCTATCGTGGGCTTCGTCTCGCCCCCACCTCTGCCTGGTGGCGGGTTTTACCAGGGGAGTTGGGGGGGATAGCAGTGACAGCTCCTGGCTGTGGAGCTGCCAGCCGCCACCCCACACAGGCAGTGAGCAGTGGTGGTGATCTGCTCCCAGGCTCCTCCCCTCGTATTTGTACAGCAGAACAAAGACACGGGCACCGACAAAAGTCAGCAATGCTGAGATGAGCACAGGGAAAACCAACATTAAAATTCTCCCACGTTCCATCGCTCAGATAATCCCACAGTTGTTTTCCCTTGCAAGTTCTATGTACATAAATAAATGCATAAGCACAGGAGTTTTGTGTCTTTAAAGAAAAAAAATTAGTATTATACCTGCTGCTGCTGCTGCTGCTAAGTCGCTTCAGTCGTGTCCGACTCTGTGCGACCCCATAGACGGCAGCCCACCAGGCTCCACTGTCCCTGGGATTCTCCAGGCAAGAACGCTGGAGTGGGTTGCCATTTCCTTCTCCAATGCATGAAAGTGAAAAGTGAAAGTGAAGTCGCTCAGTCATGTCCGACTCTCAGCGACCCCATGGACTGGAGCCTACCAGGATCCTCCGTCCATGGGATTCTCCAGGCAAAAGTACTGGGGTGGGGTGCCATTGCCTTCCCCGAGTATTATACCTATGGTTCTACAACCTGTGGGTTTTTTTAAGATTTATTTATTTATTTTTGGCTATGCTGGGTCTTCACTGCTGGTCAGGCTTTCCCCTAGTTGCAGCAAGTGCAGCTACTCTTCCTTGCAGTGGCTCTCTTGTTGGGGACTACAGGATCTAGGGCCCACAGGCTTCAGCAGTTGCAGTTCCTGGGCTCTAGAACACAGGCTCAGTAGTGGCACACGGGCTTAGCTGTCCCGTGGCATGTGGGGTCCTCTGGGGATCGAACCAGGGATCAAACCCGCGTCTCCTAACATGGCAGGTGGATTCCCTACCACTGAGTCACTGGAGAAGCCCCATTCTGCTTCCAATTACCTTTATGGACATGTGTCCATGCCAGATAAGTAAGTAAATATGTGGTCATTTTTTTGAGGCCAAATCCTATGTGACTGACAGTTTCATGTTTTCCCAGCAGAGGAACTTTGCAAGCCCCAAGCTGAGTTCACAGCTGACGAGGGCGATGGTTGCCTTGAACATACCTCTGTGCCTTGAACAGGAAAGCCTACTCAAGCCAGCCCACGCTTGGTGGCCAGGGCATTTGTCCATATCAGCTCCATCTGGCCTCCATCCATCCTTTAGGACAACAGGACAATCTCTTTTCCAAAGATGGCTTTTCAAACTTTTCACACTTTTGGTGTCTCCCCTTGAAATCCAGAATACCAGGTTGGTTCCTAAGCCTTGCCCACAAGTGGTAAACGTTGCTTTGTTCCCAATCATCTGACTGCATAAATGGTCAGCAGGTCCCCACTCTCTCCAAAGGCCCAGGGCCACAGTCCTCCTTGTACAGGCCGCTCACCAGCACACGAGCAGCAAGTGTGATCTTACCTCTCCAAAGACGCACTGGCTTCCACTGCTCCCCCACAGGCACTAACACAAGCCTTCAAACTCTCAGATACACAGAAGTGAAGGAAATCAAAAAAGGGGATACATGTAAACATACAGCAGATTGCACTGTGCTGTACAGCAGAGACTAAAACAACATTGTAAAGCAACTATGATCCAATAAAAATTAATTAAAAAAAAAGAAAAAAAAAACCTCCAGAAAGGCCAAGCTTCCCAGAACAGAAGGGACTTCAATAGTGATTGCTTACAGGAGCTAAATCTAAAACCAAATCATTCTAGATTTGATAATCTGGAAAGTAACAATTAAGTGCAATCTCATTTCACGTTCCAGGAAACCATTTCCATCACACTTAGCAACATACAGTGGCCACATAAGTGCTGGAGGTGACAAGACACAGCAAACATCACCAGCAGCTCAGTGCTGGGCTGCAGCAAAGACGATGGCCACAACATGGTCCTGGTCACCATGAGAGTCTTTTCAAAGGATCAGAGGACATCTGAATTACGACATGGCTGAGTTGAGAATGCATGCAGGTACCAGTGCCGTGCTCTGGGAACCAGAGTCTGCGGCTGGCAAAGCTCCTCAAAGCAGCTGGTGTTTAAACCTGACCCTGGAAGGGGCATAGCAGAGAACTAAACTAGTCTGGCGATGTAAGAAATCATGAGGGCCTTTGTCTGAGGATGAGTGTCAGGGAGGCATTAATGAATAAAGCACGCAAACTATCAGAAAAGGGACAGCATGGGCACTGTGATAAAGAGCCGCTGACATTCAGCTTCAGCATCAGAGAAACAAAAGGGAAATAGAGGGGGAGGCCCCAGACCTACTAAGGGCGCAGCTGCCATTCTGTCCGGACACTGACTGCCCTGGGGGACTGAAGTCCCAAATGAGACAATCTGTTTTTTCTAGAAAAGTTGGAACTCCAGATTCTTACATGAAGTCTCCTGATTTTTACACGTTGGCAATTCATATTTTAAAAACATAAACCTCATGCTAACACCTGTGCCAGCCAAGCAAAACATACTTCTAGGCTGAATTTGGCCCAGAACCTGAGCAGAGGTTGGAGAAAGTGGTTGGTACAGCATCTGGCCAGAATGGCCGGCTGGTGACTCCTGACTCCCCAGGTGAAACAGGGGAAGCATCTGTGAAGCCGAAACTTCAAAGCAGGGATGCAGACAAGCTCAGGGGATGCCCCAGATGAGCTACGTCTTCCCAAGCAAACCAGCTGGGATGCTGAGCACACAGGCATAACCCAGAAGCCAACACATGTTATTTTCCATGGACGGCAAACAGAGCTGACCCTTGAACAGTATGAGTTTGAACTGCTCAGAATCATTCGCGTGTAGATTTTTTTCAATAGTAAATACTACAGTTCTACACGCCCCACGGTTGGGTGAATCCTCACATGTGGAACCACAGACACCAAGGCAACTATAAATTATAGTGAATTTCCAACTGTGTGGAGGGTCAGTGCTTCTAACCCTTCCATTGTTCAAGGGTCAGCTGTACTCTCAGATGGCAAACACCAACTTCATGATTCTCTAGCCAGACGCATGGAATTAGGAGGCAGGCAGCAAGGTGTTCATTTCAGCTGGGAATTTACCAACTGAGGCTTGAATGGGTCACTTGAACCTCAAGACAGAGATGGCAACAGCTCCCACTGCACACACCTCACAGGGAGGCTTTGAGGATCACGTGGCAAAGTGAGCACCAAGAGCCTTGGCACCTGCCCTCCCAGCCCGATCCCTGTGCCCTGTCACTCCACACGCACCCCACCTGACCCACCATTCACCCTGGCACACTGACCTTCCCCACACTGCGGTAAGCAGCTGTGGGTGGGGACCACTTCATCTGTCTCCCTGCAGCCTTGCTCCATGGAGGCACACAGGAGGTGCCCAGAATCAGCTGACCATTTAGAGGAAAGACCCTGAGCAAGGATGTTCACTTCACAGAGCTGAAAGCCATCCTTCAAAGGCGCCCCCACTGGTCCAGCAGCCTGTCCCACGGGGAAACAGACAGGGTGCATGTTTGGGAGATCAGAGGCCCCCCTTCTATCTCCAAGGTGCAGACAGGGCCACACATGTTCTTTGGACCTCAGGCACCAAGCTCCCAATTCATGTTCTGACAGCTTCTGCATCCTCTGCCTTCTGGGACCTCCACCACCTACACCATGGACAGAACCAGCCTCTCGGAACTCAGAGAGACCTCAGTGGGCCTCACGAAGGAACTGCTCTAGTGTTCCAAGAGGGGTCCATCCATCTCTGCTTTAGAGACTGGGGCTAGCAACCGACTACCTTTCCAGACAGCCTTTCAGGGGCACCTCCTAGGACAGGGCAGGCACCCTGACACCAAGCCCTAAGCCTTCCCATCATCTCCACCCACCAGCCCTGGTTCACATTCCAGAGCCAAGAACAGCAGGCTTCAATCCCCACCTCACAAGACCCAAACCAGAGGGGCAGAGCTGCCAGGCCTCTGGGAAAGAGGCTGGCACTGGGTCCATACCTCAGGGACAGGCCCAGCCTGGGGTCTCCTCACCTGGCTGGGAGAGACCCAAGGGGCTCGGGAGAGGTGGGCGGCAAGGTGCCAAGGGCCCACATGGTAGGGGGTGGGGGGAGATCCGCCCCACACAGGAGATGACACTGCAAATGGGAACAGAAATCTGATTCTCTGAAGGAAACACAAATCTAGCTCTGAGGCAAGGAAGGAGCCAGGTCACTGGTTGAAAGGTATGGGGTTGGGGGACCATCTGGCCAGAGAGATAAGCCCTGCAAGAGGTCCTCCTGATGAAATCTAGGCAGCCTGTGGCCGGCTATCTAATCCGGATGGCCTGGGTCCCTGACTGACGTGAAAGACTTTACTGTGTTTACGTGTCTGGAGAGGAAGAAGGCGAAGCCACTGAAGAGCCCTGCGTACGACCAGGACGTGGTCAATTAGGGCGATAAGTCAGTTAATTGGAGAAAACAGAAACGGAGCAGCATCTCTGCCCAGGAGCACGGGCAAAGCCAACACGTAGCTCCACTCACAGCCATGCGCCACCCCCCTCCCCCCGCCCCCCACTCCCACACACAGGGCACTGCCTGAGGACCCCTGGAGGCCCCAGTCAGCACAGGCCAGAGGGAAAGAGCCTGAGAAAAACACCTCCCATGGCGTCATCCGCTGGTATCAGCACTGAGACGGAAGCTCGTCTCATCCTTTGCAAAGCTGCTATTCACTATTTTGAGGACAGAAGTCCACGCCTCCTGCAAAGTGCTAAGCTCGCCTTAGGACCCTGGGGAGCCTCCACAGTTCCTCTGCTGTCTCCATAGCCAGGAAGTTCAGAGTGAGATTTCTGCTGAGAACTGGCCTTAGTTGAGCTCCCAGAATCTTTCTTCTTCACTGAATGACTCTTGTTGAGGGTTTGGTTTTGTTTTTGTTTTGTGGCATAATCCACAGACCAGACAACTCTGCGTACCCTTTTTTTTTTTTTTTTTTCTGCGTACCCTTTTAAAGTACACAGTTCACTGGTTTTTAGTATATCCACAGGGCTGTGAAACCACCATTAAGATTTAATTTCAGAATGCTTTCATCACCCCCAAAAGAAATCTCACACCCTTTAGCAGTCTCTCCACATCCGGCCCAGCTTCTAGCCATTTGGGGCTTTTTAATGAAGGATTTTTTTTTTTTTTTTCATGAAAGAACACAGAAATTCAGTGGAGACCCCCAAAGGACTAGTTCCCAGGCCAGGCCAACTGGAATAAGTCTGGAAGATGAGGGACCAGCCCCAACCAGAGGGCAGCATTTGTGAAGACACCTCTGCAAGGGGCAGGCAAGCTCACCCGAGGAAGGCAGTGCTGCGCGGTGCTGTGCTCAGTCACTCAGTCGTGTGCGACTCTTGGCGACCCCATGGACTGCAGCCCGCCAGGCTCCTCTGTCCATGGGGATTCTCCAGGCCAGAATACTGGAGTGGGTTGCCATGCCCTCCTCCAGGGGATCTTCCTGACCCAGGGATCAAACCCAGGTCTCCCGCATTGCAAGCTGATTCTTTACTAGCTGAGCTACCAGAGAAGGTTGGGGGGCTCTAAAAATGTGGGCTTATTCAGAACTGAGAATCTCCATCTGAAGATGTCAGTATGTAACATGAAAGAACTGTGAAAAGAAACTAAACCTCTAGGAAGGACAATTGATAAATTCTTAAAGAAATGTGTATGTGCAAGAACTAGTCTTTCAGATATTAAGCAGGATTCTCAGGCTACAGTAATTAAATACTAAGGTACTGACAAGGGAATACAGGCAGACAAATGGAACACAAGAGAGAAACCCAGAAACAGACCCGAGAACGAAACGGTCATTTCCAGCAAGTTGGACATGGGAAATATCAGATGGACTCCAGGGGCACCTGGCTGTAGGGCTGGCTGGCTATAAAGAAAACAATAACATCAGGTCCTTGTCACACTCTTTTACAGAAAAATGCATTCTCTGTAAAACCAAGAGTTAAATGCAAAAAAAAAAAAAAAAGCAACTCACACATTTATTGAAGGAAACTCAGTGAAACAATAATCTTGACATGGGAAATGCCCTCCTGAACCTGACTTGAAATGATGAAGAAGCCTGCTAAATCTGACTCAGGGCATTTTAAATGTTCCAAGTGACAAAAAAGGAAAACAAAACAAAACAAAACCTGAAAACACCTATTAAGTCAAAAGATATACAACAAAAGGCCATATTTGCAAAACACCTGATAAAGATTAATATCTGAACATACAAAGAACACAACTTTTTTAAAAAGGATGAAACAATAGAAAAAAATGGGCAAAGGATATTAATCAGAAATTCACAGTAAAGGGAATAGATATGGATAAAAAACATATGAAAAGGTGCTCAATTTCACTCACAAAGCAGAAATAAATCAATATGAGACCCCCTTTCTCATATACACTCAATGGGAAAAGGCTGAAAACACCTGTTTTAGTGCAAGGCCAACAAATATCAAAACATAATAAATTTAGGAATTTGCCCTGTAGACATGGGTACTTTCAAACTTGAGTAGGAATACATTGAAAGGATATTTCACTGCAGTGTGGTTCCTAATGGCAAAACTAGAATGAAACCGAATGTCCAGCTAAGGACAGGTGGGAAACGTATGGTATAATCATAACACAGAACAGAGAGAAATCTCTAGAAGGATTGATGGGGTTGTCCCTAGTGTTCCAGTGGCTAAGATGCCACACTCCCAATGCAGGGGCCCAGGTTCGATCCCTGGTCAGGGATCTAGATTCCACATGTAGCAACTAAGTGTTCTCACGCCACAGCTAAAGATCCTGCTCAGCCAAATAAATAAATAAATATTTAAATTTTAAAAAGGAATGATGTTATTTAGTTGCCGAGTCATTTCTGACTCTTTTGCGACACCCCTGGACAGTAGCCCAGCAGGCTCCTCTGTCCATAGAATTCTCTTGGCAAGAACACTGGAGTGGGTTGCCATTTCCTTCTCCAGGAGATCTTCCTGACCCAGGGATCGAACCTGCATCTCCTGCATTGCAGCAGATTCTTTACCACTGAGCCATCTGGGAAGCCAGATCCAGTTAAACAGGGCAGACTGAATCTACAGGGTTTTCTAAATTCCACTTATATTTTAGTAAAGGAAAAAAAGAAAACTATAGACCCTCCCCTGTCTGCTCAAGGAGAAACAAAATGAAAAAGCAAAATGCAGTGAGAGGGAGATCAAACAGAGTGAGAGAAGTGAGGGACATGGCAGAGAGCTCCGGAACCTTCCACCCGCACACAGAGTGGGCAGAAGCAGTGAGACCTTCGTGCCTCAGAGCCCAGGGCGCTCAGGAGCTGCAGGCTGCAGGAGCTGTGAACAAAAGACTGAGAGTGGAGGCCGTCCACCAGAAAGAGGGTGAACTGCCCCCTCACCCGCCCCGTCCTCTGTGGTTCACCTGGCCGGAGACAGTTTCTTGAGAGAAACTGAACTGAAGAGGTTCACAGACCCCAGATAATGACACAGGAGGCTGAAAGAGGAGGTGAAGAGAGTCTTCCTACTAAATAGTAAGAGGATATTCTTTCAACAACCCCATCACCACTCCCTAACACACACACAAAACCACTCAGAGAAAATATGAAAAGACTCTTCAAACGTATGACGTGATGACACCAATTATAAAAGCTCAGTAGAGTTCAGAGGATGAAAATGAAGAAATTAGTGGAACAGGAAAGGCAAGATAAGAAATTAAAGCATAAAATGTAGGGTCCAACATCTGACCAACCAGAGCACCACAAAAGAGCAGAGAGAAAATGGAAGGGGGTAGGATTAAAGAAATAATATAAAAAGGTTTCCCAGAACTGAAAGAAGGGGTTTCCCAAGTGAGGAGGCTGCCCATGCTACTGCCCAGCAGAGCGGAGGAAAACAAGACTTCTGTCAATCACCACCATGGTTGCTCACAACCTAGAGACAAACAGAAGACCCTTCAAGCTCCTACAGAAGGTAGGGAATGCGGACACTGGCTTCCTCAACAGCGACCCTGGCTGCCAGAAGAACAGGCCAGTGGCCTCAAAACTCTGAAGGAGGACTTCCCTGGTGGTCAAGTGGTTAGGGCTCCAGGCTTCCAAAGCAGGGAGCGTGGGTTTAATCCCTGGTTGGGGAACTAAGATCCCACATGCCACACAGTGTGGTTAAAAAATTTTTTTTATAAGATTCTGAAGGAAAAGCATTTCCAACCAAGAATTATATACCCAAACAGACTACGTCAATCAAACTCAGGATAAAATGGAGGTAAGGATGCACGTGTGTATGCTAAGTTGCTTCGGTCATGATCGACTCTTTGCAACCCTACGGACTGTAGCCCAGCAGGCTCCTCTGTCCATGGGATTCTCCAGGCAAGAACACTGGAGTGGGGTGCCATGCCCTCCTCTGTAAAGACACTTTCAAATATGCAGGATCCCAGAGAATTTTTACCTCAGGAAGCTGCTGGAGGATGTGTTCCAGCATAATGAGAATGTAAACCAAAGAGACAAATGCAGGAGAGGAGGGTACAGGAAACAGAAGAGGCAAAGAAGATGCCCAGATATTAGAAAAGTCTCAGGATGGCCTAGAGCACAAGTCTGCACTGGAGACAGAATGACGTGGAACAGATGTCCACAAATAAGCAAAAACACAGAAAGGATAGGTCTATGTATGCACCTGGCTGTATTTAGAGGGTCTCTCATCTCTGCAGGAGAGTTTGAGGAATATATCACAAATGCCACACAGGAGTCTAAGGAAATGGAAAGACAGCAATTACTACCTACGGGAAAAACATGCAGCTTGTAAAAGAGAAAGAAACTATCAGCAGTCCAGTAGTTAAGACTCCGTGCTTCTGCCGCAGGGGCCCTGGGTTCAATCCCTGGTTGGGGAACGAGAGTCCACACACACACGAAAAGGAAATAATCCCAGAACCCTATACAGCTCATCTCTGAACAGTATTTACACAGTCACAGTAAGGTCAACACTGAAAGCCAATGTAAACGGAGCCTGTTAGAGAACTGTTTTAGGAGAACAGAGGATGAGAAAACACGTGAGTTGTTTGATATTCTCAAGTAGAGCAATTATGGCATTAAAGCTTTGTCTATTATTATATTAGGAAGTTGGTGGACAAGTCAGAAATTGGAAAATCAAAAAATAAGGGTGTACACGTTATTGAGAGACATAAAGGAATTAGCAGAAGAAACAACTAAAAGAGTTGAGAGCGAACAGAATTTGAGGAAGAGATTGAAGATGAGAAGCCATTGAGAAAAGACTGCTGTCTTTTCAGTACGACTTGTATAATATTTTACTTAAAAATTATGTACATTACAATTTTGATAAAAATTAAAATTTAACTGTGAAAAGTAAATCTACGCATTCTGACACAGAAGCATGAAAAAACAAGCGGTCACACAGTGATGTAAATGACAAGATTTCACACGGGCTGAGTTTTCAAGCATGTCACACAGATGGCACAGAATCAGAAAAGACACAAAACTGTCAACAGTGAATGTCGCAGAGGACAGGGCTGGGAGAAGGGGAAAGATGCATATGAGATTTTTTTTTAAATTTTACTTCCTCATTCCCTGTACTTTGGTTTTGAACAATAAGCATGAAAGTGAAAGCGAAAGTCTCTTAGTCATGTCTGACTCTTTGCAAGCCCATGGGCTATACAGTTCATGGAATTCTCCAGACCAGAATACTGGACTGGATAGCCGTTCCCTTCTCCAGGGAATCTTCCCAATCCAGGGATCAAACCTAGGATTCCTGCATTGCAGGCGGATTCTTTACCAGCTGACTTACCAAGGGAGCCACCAATAAGCATGAATTACTCTATAAATAAAAAATACTCTAAAAAATTCATCCTTCTTAAAAACTAAGTTTGTAATGGATAAAGATGATGTGGTATATATATATATATATATATATATATATATAATGGAATACTACTCAGCCATAAAAAGAATGAAATAATGCCATTCCAGCAACATGTATGGACCTAGAGATTATCATCCACTGTTCTTGCCTGGAGAATCCCAGGGACGGGGGAGCCTGGTGGGCTTCCGTCTATGGGGTCGCACAGAGTCGGACCCGACTGAAGTGACTTAGCAGGAGCAGCAGAGATTATCATACTAAGGGAAGTAACTCAAACAGAGAAAGACAAACAGCATATGATACCACTTATATGCAGACTCTAAAATTTGACACAAATGAACTTATTTAGGGAACAGAAACAGACTTAGACATGGAAGACAAAATAAATACATAGTTGCCAAACAGGGAAGGTGGGGGAGGGATAAATTAGGAGTTTGGTATTAGCAGATACAAATGACTACATACAAAATAAATAAACAACAAGGGCCTACTCCACAGCACAGAGAACTATACTAAATATCCTGTAATAAGCCATAATGTAAAAGAATATGTATATATATATGCTTGGGCCTTCCTAGGAGGCACAGTGGTAAAGAATCTGTCTGCCAATACAGGAGACACAAGAGACTCAGGTTTGACCCCTGGGTTGGAAAGATCTGGAGGATAAAATTTTCCTGGAAAATTCTAAGGACAGAGGAGCCTGGTGGGCTACAGTTCACAGAGTCTCGAAGAGTCAAACACAACTGAGTGAGCACGCATGCATGCATAACTAGATCACTTTGCTGTACATCTGAAACTAACAAAAAAGTGTAAATCAACTATACTTCAATTTTTTGAAAAATTGTTTAGTTGCTAAGTCCTGTCTGACTCTTGAGCAGCACCATGGACTATAGCCCGCCAGGCTCCTCTGTCCATGGGATTTCCCAGGCAAGAATACAAGAATGGGTTGCCATTTCCTTCTCCAGAGGATCTTCCTGACCCAGGGACCAACTCACATCTCCTGCACTGCAAGTGTATTCTTTACCACTGAGCCACTAGGAAAGCCCCCTTGAAAAATAAAACTAAGTTTCTTATTCTCTTTTCCATAAATTTGATTGCTGTCCACATATATTTAATACAATCGTTCAGCTTCAGAAACATGAGGAAATACGGAATGTATTTTTTTCTCTCTCATTTCTGCACCTCTATCAGGCATGATGCAAAAACTGGAGTTGAAAGAAACCCCAAAGCTCAATGGTAACCTAAGCACTGATCCCCTTAAGTGTCAAACAGAAACAATCGCTTTATCATCCTGCCACCGGCAGCTCAGCAGGGCTACAATAATGAGACCTACCCTGGGGACAACAGTTCTAGAATCAGAAGTGCCCAACCCAGTCTTACCCAGCTGCCACTTGTGGGAACACATGGTCTCCATCATCCAGATGGGCAGGGCTGGCTCCAGCATGGCAATCCCCATGTTTGCGAAGCAGATGGACCCTTTAAGGGAGGAAGAGGGTTAGTGTCCTTCTGTTTGGGGTCTCCAGTGTTCCCTAGCATTCCTACTGCTGCTGCTGCTGCTAAGTCGCTTCAGTCGTGTCCGACTCTGTGCGACCCCATAGACGGAAGCTCACCAGGCTCCCCTGTCCCTGGGATTCTCCAGGCAAGAACACTGGAGTGGGTTGCCATTTCCTTCTCCAATGCATGAAAGTGAAAAGTGAAAGTGAAGTCGCTCAGTCGTGTCTGACTCCTAGCGACCCCATGGACTGGAGCCTACCAGGCTCCTCTGTCCATGGGATTTTCCAGGCAAAAGTACTGGGGTGGGGTGCCATTGCCTTCCCTAAACACAGCTAAATCCCATGTGCCCACAGCCAGAACAATCAGCTCAGATACCCATAACATCTACTTTCGTAAGAATAACAGATTAAGGGGATAGTGGGGAGGGTTGTTCAAGTATTGTTATTAATTAAGACAACTAGCATCTCAGAGTCATAAAGTTTGGAACTGGAGAAAGGCTTAGCGATCACTAGGTTTAAACTTTCCCGATTTATTAGGGAAGTAATGTGCTTGAGGCCACTCAGCAGCTCAGACTGATCACACACAGACTCAGGCAACCTGAGGCTCCTACACTTTGTGCAATCACACAGATATTTCTAATGCCCTGGTTGCTTGAAATTCCAGTGCACTCAATGCAAATATGCTGGTGAGGAATTTTTCTTTTTAAACAACTATACCTATAGGGTAAATATCCATCATCACTGTGTTAACCAGAACCCTTTGTAAATGCAGAACCTTTAGGAAAACACACACACACACCCCACTGTCCCCATTATTCTGAAAGCTTTCTCTGCTGTGCGCTGTGAATCCTCTAATTTTCTAGACTTCTGATTTCAAAGAACATCGTGCAACCATAATTAAGGTGCTTACAGATGAAAAAAGATTTTTTTCCATTCTTCGTAAATTTAAAGACAGAACATAAAAATGATATTGAAATGGCTGGACTACCTTCACTCACCTATTGTGTATTTCCTCAGATCCTGTGTTTGTCTATTTGACATTAACTACAGGGCCAAACTAACAAACCAGGGTTGTTCATGTCTCCCCTGTGATCCAGAGCCCATATTCTGAGCTCCCTCTTCATCAGCTCTGACCCACGACACCAGTACCCCCTCCCCACCCTAAATTCACCCAGGGAACTGGGGAGAGCACCCAGACTGGGATTATTGAAACTGGCCATCCCTAAGCTACTTACCCTGCCCTGATATTCACATAGAATCCCCTTGGATCTGGCCTGGGCTTTCCCCAGCCCCTTTCTGCCTCCTGACCAAACCAGTTCCCCATGTGGCCCTGAGCAGTGTGGCATGCTCCCTTTTCTTGGGAAATGTAACTAACAAAAGCTTCCTTCAGTGGTATGGACCTCTCTGTGTGATCACTCAGTCACCTCCATAAACTAACAAATGAGACACACCAGGCTCCCAGCTAACCCCTCCCCCTGGCCAGGCTGCCCGGACCTGTGATGGACCACTGAGTGCTGGCTAGGTCTCCGTACTTCCTCCATGGCAGGTCAGGGGGCATGTAGGAACAAGACAGGTCAGAGAAGGTCAGAGAGAGGCAGGGACAGGAAGGTCACAGGCAGCAACACCTGCCCACACGTCTGCCCCAAGGTGCAGGGTGGCGTCTCTGGGCCCTCACTTCTCATCACACATGTCCTCACCCCCCAGCTCAGACAGCCAGGGCTCCAGAGGAATCCTAGCTCTGGAATGTTTCCTGTGTCTTGCAGGGGGCACACAGAGGGTCCCCTCCAGGAGGCGGTCACCACGGGAGGCTTACTACCCTTTGGTCAACGGGTCTGACAGACAAGGTCTAGACCAGGGTCACATGCGTGCCACCTAAATCAAACCCAGTGGCAGACAGCTTAACAAAGTCTGCCTGGGCATATAGGTCAACCCCAATCTCATAATTCATCCCACCTGCTCCTCCCCTCCTTGGTAACAAAACATTCATTCTCTACATCTGTGTCTCTATTTCTGCTTTAAATAAGATCCTCTGTACCAACTTTTTCAGATTCCACATGGACGTATATACACTATTGATACTATGTATAAAACAGATAACTAAGGAGAACCTACTGTATACCACAGGGAACTCTACTCAATGCTCTGTGATGACATAAATGGCAAGAAAAATTCAAAAAAGGAGGGATGTGCTTAGTCTCCCAGTCATGTTTGAATTTTTGTGACTCCATGGACTGTAGCCTGCCAGGCTCGTCTGTCCATGGGGATTCTCCAGGGAAGAATACTGGAGTGGGTTGTCAAGCCTGCTTCAAAAAAGGAGGGATATATATATAGCTGATTTGCTTTGTTACACAGCAAAAACTAATACAACACTATAAAGCAACTATACTCCAATAAAATTTTTTAAATATTAAAAAAAAAATCAGCCTTCATGTCTGTGACCCCTGCTTAGACACGCCTAACCCTAATAGGAGGGAACCCACACTGCTCCCCTGACCTCAAGGACTGCTGCTGGCCACTGTGTCCAGGCCCAGGTCACAGGGATGGTCCTGGGAGGATGGTCACTTGGATGGATACAGCCCATTATCCCCCAGCAAGAGCCACAGCACCCCAGGGCATCCTTTGAGCCTCTCTCTGCTAAGAGCACAAAGGATGTCTTCTAGCCACTGCACAGGATACCCTCTGCAGAAAGGGGGCATCCCCTTCACCCTCCAGTGCCCTGTGGTCGGTCTCCATTCCCAGATGCCAAGGTGAAATCAGACCACCCACCTAAGATGCCTGCTGGGAGCCCACAGACCCATTCTGGAAGCTCAAGGCCAAAGAGTGATGCCCTCTGACACAAACACAGCGAACAAGCTTGGCCCCGAACAATCCTCTGCGGAGGGCATCTCTGTGACTCAGACATCTTTGCCCCACATGCAAAACAACAAATGAGCTTGGCTGTGTCAGAAATCAACGATGGAAGAAAAACATTTCTTCTGACGTGTGACCTCTTTGTGCCTTTTATGTTTTTCTACAGCCCAGCGTTTCTAGCATGGAGAAGGCAATGGCACCCCACTCCAGTACTCTTGCCTGGAAAATCCCATGGATGGAGGAGTCTGGTAGTCTGCAGTCCATGGGGTCGCTAGGAGTCCGACACGACTGAGTGACTTCCCTTTCACTTTTTACTTTCATGCATTGGAGAAGGAAATGGCAGCCCACTCCAATACCCTTGCCTGGAAAATCCCATGGACAGAGGAGCCTGGTGGGCTGCCGTCTATGGGGTCGCACAGAGTCGGACACAACTGAAGCAACTTAGCAGCAGCAGCAATGTTTCCAGCAGCAAAACCAACACTGGCCCTCGCCACCCGCCCCCACCTGCTTGACAGGGAAGTGCCAGGGTGCTGGGGGAGCCCCACCTGCAGCGATGAGGATGTATGGGTCCCTCAGCAGGGTGGTGAGCGGCGTCCCCTTCTGGCTCTGTCAGGAAAAGAGGAGTTAGAAGAGGCCACGCGGCCACCACAGTGCCCACCTGGCCCTGCTGCTCACCTCTGGCTGCACCCGGGACGGCTGGAGCACAAAGAGCTGAATAGCTACGGGAGGAAAAAGAAGAGGCATGGCTCCAAGCACCTGCCCACAAGGATGCTGAGCCCAAGGGCCCCGAGATCATGACTAGGGGTCCCAGGGGACTCACTCACTCACCTCCATCCAAGAGCACCAGGGCAGCCAAGACTAGGAACGGAGCTGTCTTCCCCACAAACTCGTACAGCACACTCCCAAAGGGGGGGCCCACTGCGAGGAAGACAGAGCGGGGCTGGTACCAGGCTCAGGACTGTCGACGACCCCCTCAGCCAGAACCATCTTCTTTGGGCTTCTGCTATGCGTGCTCAGTTAGTTGCTCAGTCGTGTCTGACTCTTCGTGACCCCATGGACTGTAGCCCACCAGGCTCCTCTATCCATTGGATTTCCCAGGCAAGAATTCTGAAGTGGGTTGCCATTTCCTACTCCAGGGGATCTTCCTGACCCTGAGAGCAAGCCTTCCTCTCCTGCATCTCCTGCATTGGCAGGCAGATTCTTTACCACGAGCATCACCTGGGAAGCCCCTCTACTTGGTTCCAGACAGTATGTGAAAGGACCACCCTATATTCTGTTCAGGAATGTTAAACCACCCTGGCAACTCCTCTAAGTGGTTATACACCTGAGACATGGGCAAGAGCCTATGAGGGAAACCCCACAAGTAAAGGTCAGAGAGAAATAAGGTTCAGGCACAAACATACATAGGAAAACAGGCCAGGGAGGATTGCAGGGTCCTTATGAAGCAGCAGACAGGGAGGGACTGTGGGCCCCCAGACAAAGGTCAGAAATGTACAGAGAAGGCAGACGACCTGGATCTGTCAGGGAAGGTGCCTGTTCCTGGTCTGGGAGCTCAGCCAGGGCAAGTCGGGGAGGCAGGCTCAGAAAGTGGGGAGGTCCTCAGGCGGGATGGAAACTCAGAGAATGTTCTAGGGCAGGGACCTTGGCAGAGCATCCTGTTCAAGACTTGTTTTCATCTGGATTGGGGAGAGAGGACTGGGGAGCCCAGGACCGCCCAGGTCAGGACACGACCCATTTTTCAAAGACTCCATGAAAGCAGGGAGGAAGCAGAGGACAGTGGAGTGAAAGGGGCTCAGTGTCGCACACAGGATAGACTCTTCCCTCTACGGCAGCCCTCACCCACCTAGGACCCCCATGGCCAGGCCTCCCAGGGCGATCCCCATGGCGTTGCCCCTCTCCTCGTCATCTGTGTACACGCTGGCCAGCATGCCCATCCCTAATCAGGGAAAGAAACGGTGAGAGCCAAGCTCTGGAAGCAACAGAATTATCTTCAGGACTTGCACCCCGACCCACCCTCAGCCCAGACAGTGGTCTTCCCACACCTGCCAGACCAACAAAACACAAGGTCAAGCAACATCCAAAAACCCACCACCCACCACCCACCACCACCAATACCCTGATTGCCTGAATTATTCCAGCTCATTCTGTAAAGGGTCGCCAGCCAAGGCAGTGCCCATGGTCCTCCCACAGACCAAAGCCCCCAGGGCACAGACTTAGTCAGTTCCACACCTACCAGCTACAGACGAGCAGGAGGAACCGATGCCCTGCAGGGACCTGGCGATCAGCAAGAAGGCATAGCTGCGGGAGAAGGCGAACACTGCGGAGAGAGTGGCCAGGCCACAGTCAGTGTAGACCCAGCTGGCATGGTGACCAAATCTGCTCAAATAGGACCTTTCTACAGGCCTCCCTTAACCTGATGGGAGTACTTCTGGATTAACCACATCATGCTTTGGCTCCCTGAAGACCTCACCCACCCTGAAGATCCTCACTCTTTTCTGCAGTTGTTGCCAACATACCTACCCCGACTCCCATCCCAGCGGTGTTCTCAATTCCCAGCTGGTGGTGGTCAGAGCCCACCCGGTGACCCAAACTCTGAAGGCAAATGTCAGACACTTACTAACTGTTGAGATAAACATGATGCAGAATCCCGTAAACATGGGAATTGGGTAGCCAATTCTGCAAAACAGAACCACAGAAAGAACCCAGTGACTGCTCCGTATTTCTATTGAGTTTCTCCTGTTAGTCTTTGGGATCTGGTGGATAAGCGTCTGGTCAACTTTTCTAAAAATTCATATAGTTGGTGCTTCCTCCGTGACCTTTTGGTGTTTGACTGTCTTAGAACGTGAATACATTTAGGGACTGCCACTCTGAGGGGAAATTTCTCTGGCATAAATGTTAATAAAATCTTGGCAAGTAACCCAGAACACATTCAAATACACAGCCCCTGTTTCCAGCATTTTGTAAAACTTTCTTTAATTGGAGTCTTGGCTAGAGCTTCCCCAGAGGGACAGCTGCAATCAAATGATTCTAGTAAAAGGTCATGAAGAGATTCCATGGGCAGCAGACACAACTGCAGTGCGTCTAAGAGGCATCAGGAAATGAGGACATTTCCAAATCTATCTTCACCCTGACCCTGATACAGGCCTTGTTTTCTGTGCAAAAATTTCAACATCCTAATTGCTCCATAAGACCACAGAGCACAGGGCTCCGCCACCAGGCAGACAGGAGAGGTGGGGAGACCTCAATGTCTGGGTATCATACCCTTGGCTGGACACCTGGCCCTGCCATTTAACTCAAGTAGATCTCCCCCGAGGCTCAAAGAGAGACCACCACCCACTTCCCATAGGTGGAATGCTAAGTCCCTTCAGTCATGTCCAATTCTTTGCAACCCCATGGATTGCAGCCCGTCAGGCTCCTCTGTCCATGGGATTCTGCCGGCAAGAATACTGGAGTGGGTTGCCATGCCCTTCTCTAGGGGATCTTCCAGACCCAGGGAGTGAATCCACATCTCTTATGTCTCCTGCACTGGTGGGTGGGTTCTTTACCACTGGTACCACCTGGGAGGTGGAGTGGGTATGATATGAGACATGGCTCTTAAACTGCTACCAGGGCACCAGGAACATGACAAGTGCTTCAGAAATTTTGCCTCATCCCTCATTCTCTTCCTGTTTTCCCTACCCGTTTCTGCAGATTAAGCAAGCAGGTTGGTTCCTGTCATATAGATGGCACATGAGAGTAAAGCAGCTTCCTGCCCCCTGGCTTCCTTTCGGCCAGGAACAAAGCACAAAAAAGCAGGGGCCGGGACTGGCTGAGCTACAGCCTTAGAGGAGATCTGTGTCACAGCCCAGAATAGCCCTGAGCATCTCCAGGCCTCATCTTCTTCCAGCCCCAGACACTCAAGACCCTGGAGGGAAACCCAACGAGGAACAAGGAGCCCTGAGTACCAGTCACACAGCCTGGGAGGGCTCTTCTACTCAGGGCTGGAATGAAAAATCATAACAATACCTTCACCTAAGGTTACACTCCATTCTCCAAGCAGTTCCACCCATGAGCTCCCTGATGTGATATAAGAGCAGATGGACCACTTCCACATGTTACAGAAGTGAAGTGAAGTCGCTCAGTCGTGTCCGACTCTTAGCGACCCCATGGACTGGAGCCTACCAGGCTCCTCCATCCACGGGATTTTCCAGGCAAGAGTACTGGGGTGGGGTGCCATTGCCTTCCCCTCATGTTACAGATGAGGTATGTAAAACTGACTTGCCTGATGTCCTAGGGCTAATTCCACTCAGGGCCATTCTGTCCAGTCCTTCTCCTTGCAGACTTACTACTAACCTCCCCAGGTAGCCAAAAGGCATATATGGTTGTGAACAGAACCTTCTAAAAGTTCTGGTCCCACTTACATAATTTTTTAACTGCTTCATATGCATCTTGAAAGAGGGCATCAGAGGGCAAATACACTAAAACCATTCTCACAGAAAACTAGTCAATCTAATCACACAAGGACCACACCCTTGTCTAACTCAATGAAATTAAGCCATGCCCGAGGGGCAACCTGGGATGGGCGGGTCATGGTGGAGAGATATGACAGGGTGTGGTCCGCTGGAGAAGGGAATGGCAAACCACTTCAGTATTCTTGCCTTGAGAATCCCATGAACAGTATGAAAAGACAAAATGATAGGATACTGAAAGAGAAACTCCCCAGGTCAGTAAGGGCCCAATATGCTACTGGAGATCAGTGGAGAAATAACTCCAGAAAGAATGAAAGGATGGAGCCAAAACAAAAAGAATACCCAGCTGTGGATATGTCTGGTGATAGAAGCAAAGTCCGATGCTGTAAAGAGCAATATTGCATAGGAACCTGGAATGTCAGGTCCATGAATCAAGGCAAATTGGAAGTGGTCAAACAAGAGATGGCAAGAGTGAATGTCGACATTCTAGGAATTAGCGAACTAAAATGGACTGGAATGGATGAATTTAACTCGGATGACCATTATATCTACTACTGTGGGCAGGAATCCCTCAGAAGAAATGGAGTGGCCATCATGGTCAACAAAAGAGTCCGAAATGCAGTACTTGGATGCAATCTTAAAAATGACAGAATGATCTCTGTTCGTTTCCAAGGCAAACCATTCAATGTCACAGTAATCCAAGTCTATGCCCCAACCAGTAACGCCGAAGAAGCTGAAGTTGAAAGGTTCTATGAAGACCTACAAGACCTTTTAGAACTAACACCCAAAAAAGATGTCCTTTTCATTATAGGGGACTGGAATGCAAAAGTAGGAAGTCAAGAAACACCTGGAGTAACAGGCAAATTTGGCCTTGGAATACGGAATGAAGCAGGGCAAAGACTAATAGAGTTTTGCCAAGAAAATGCACTGGTCATAGCAAATACCCTCTTCCAACAACACAAGAGAAGACTCTATACATGGACATCACCAGATGGTCAACACCGAAATCAGATCGATTATATTCTTTGCAGCCAAAGATGGAGAAGCTCTATACAATCAGCAAAAACAAGACCAGGAGCTGACTGTGGCTCGGACCATGAACTCCTTATTGCCAAATTCAGACTGAAATTGAAGAAAGTAGGGAAAACTACTAGAACATTCAGGTATGACCTAAATCAAATCCCTTTTGATTATACAGTGGCAGTGAGAAATAGATTTAAGGGCCTAGATCTGATAGATAGAGTGCCTGATGAACTATGGAATGAGGTTCGTGACATTGTACAGGAGACAGGGATCAAGACCAGCCCCATGGAAAAGAAATGCAAAAAAGCAAAATGGCTGTCTGGGGAGGCCTTACAAATAGCTGTGAAAAGAAGAGAAGCGAAAAGCAAAGGAGAAAAGGAAAGATATAAACATCTAAATGCAGAGTTCCAAAGAATAGCAAGAAGAGATAAGAAAGCCTTCTTCAGTGATCAATGCAAAGAAATAGACGAAAACAACAGAATGGGAAAGACTAGGGATCTCTTCAAGAAAATCAGAGATACCAAAGGAACATTTCATGCAAAGATGGGCACGATAAAGGACAGAGATGGTGTGGACCTAACAGAAGCAGAAGATATTAAGAAGAGGTGGCAAGAATACACAGAAGAACTGTACAAAAAAGAGCTTCAAGACCTAGACAATCATGATGATGTGATCACTGACCTAGAGCCAGACATCTTGGAATGTGAAGTCAAATGGGCCTTAGAAAGCATCACTACGAACAAAGCTAGTGGAGGTGATGGAATTCCAGTGGAACTATTCCAAGTCCTGAAAGATGATGCTGTGAAAGTGCTGCACTCAATATGCCAGCAAATTTGGAAAACTCAGCAGTGGCCACAGGACTGGAAAAGGTCAGTTTTCATCCCAATCCCAAAGAAAGGCAATGCCAAGGAGTGCTCAAACTACCGAACAATTGCACTCATCTCACACGCTAGTAAAGTAATGCTCAAAATTCTCCAAGCCAGGCTTCAGCAATATGTGAACCGTGAACTTCCTGATGTTCAAGCTGGTTTTAGAAAAGGCAGAGGAACCAGAGATCAAATTGCCAACATCCGCTGGATCATGGAAAAAGCAAGAGAGTTCCAGAAAAACATGTATTTCTGCTTTATTGACTATGCCAAAGCCTTTGACTGTGTGGATCACAATAAACTATGGAAAATTCTGAAAGAGATGGGAATACCAGACCACCTGATCTGCCTCTTAAGAAATCTGTATGCAGGTCAGGAAGCAACAGTTAGAACTGGTCATGGAACAACAGACTGGTTCCAAATAGGAAAAGGAGTACATCAAGGCTGCATATTGTCACCATGTTTATTTAACTTGTATGCAGAGTACATCATGAGAAATGCTGGACTGGAAGAAACAGAAGTTGGAATCAAGATTGCCGGGAGAAATATCAATAACCTCAGATATGCAGATGACACCACTCTTATGGCAGAAAGTGAAGAGGGGCTAAAAAGCCTCTTGATGAAAGTGAAAGTGGAGAGTGAAAAGGTTGGCTTAAAGCTCAACATTCAGAAAACGAAGATCATGGCATCTGGTCCCATCGCTGCATGGGAAATAGATGGGGAAACAGTGGAAACAGTGTCAGACTTTGTTTTTCTGGGCTCCAAAATCACTGCAGATGGTGACTGCAGCCATGAAATTAAAAGACGCTTACTCCTTGGAAGGAAAGTTATGACCAACCTAGACAGCATATTCAAAAGCAGAGACATTACTTTACCAACAAAGGTTCGCCTAGTCAAGGCTATGGTCTTTCCTGTGGTCATGTATGGATGTGAGAGCTGGACTGTGAGGAAGGCTGAACGCCGAAGAATTGATGCTTTTGAACTGTGGTGTTGGAGAAGACTCTTGAGAGTCCCTTGGACTGCAAGAAGATCCAACCAGTCCATTCTGAAGGAGATCAATCCTGGAATTTCTTTGGAAGGAATGATGCTAAAGCTGAAACTCCAGTATTTTGGCCACCTCATGCGAAGAGTTGACTCATTGGAGAAGACTCTGATGCTGGGAGGGATTGAGGGCAGGAGGAGAAGGGGACGACAGAGGATGAGATGGCTGGATGGCATCACTGACTCGATGGATGCGAGTCTGAGTGACCTCCGGGAGCTGGTGATGGACAGGGAGGCCTGGCGTGCTGCGGTTCATGGGGTCGCAAAGAGTCGGACACGACTGAGCGACTGATCTGATCTGATCTGATCTGATCTCATATGCATCTGGGAAACAAATAGCCTCATAAAATCATCACCTTCTCAGGCAATCACCACCCCACAAACCGATGCAAAGACTCCTCTACTAGGACCTGAAGTGAGCTTGTAACTCACAAAGCAGGCTTTGAAGCTAATCTGGTGAACTAGGAAGGATACCAAGGTGCTGAACTGCAGTTCAGATGCCATCAAATGACAGCTGCTCATCTCCACCAGCCCCAAGCCAACTGCTCTGTGCTCTTACTTCTGCAGGCAAAAGAACCCTGCTCATGACACCAGAGCCAACACGGCACTAATGGAAACTGACGAAGGAAACTTCCAGGAGGCTCAGAGAGAAGTCACAGGCAGTTTATTTTCCCAGCAACTGCTGCATGTCCACAGAGAAGGCTGAGTGCCAAAGAATTGATGCTTTTGCACTGTGGTGCTGAAGAAGACTTTTGAGAGTCTCCTGGACTGCAAAGAGATCAAGCCAGTCAATCCTAAAGGAAATCAACCATGAATATTCATTGGAAGGTGAAGCTCCAATACTTTGGCCACCTGCAGCAAAAAGCTGACTCACTGGAAAAGACCCTGATGCTGGGAAAAATTGAGGGCAGGAGAAGGGGACAACAGAGGATGACATGGTTGGATGGCATCACCGACTCAATGGACATGAGTTTGAGCAAACTCCAGGAGCTGGTGAAGGACAGGGAAGCCTGGTGCTTGCAGTCCACAGGATCACAAAGAGTCAGACATGACTGAGCAACTGAACAACGTTTCACGTCTGGGGGAAGAACGAACACACAACTGCCCTGGAATGAACAGGGGCTTCTTATCCCTTTCAGCATCCAGCTTGGAAAACACTGACTTAAGTCAAAGCTATTGGAATACAGTAATATTACACCCAGTCGGCAGCCCAGCCACTGACCAAAGTCCCCTGGCAGGACACAGCTGGTGTGAATGCCTTCTTACCAGGAGGCTGCAGCACTCCTGGAGATGACGAGCATGCAGTCACCTGTGACCGTCACAATTCCATGTGATAGCTGGCTCCAACCCTATTTTCAGATGGCCACCTGGAGGCTCAAGAGATTTAAGTAACTTGCCCCAAATTCAGGGAAGAGGGCATAATCTTGAGTGTGGATGAGGCCGGGTCCTGCTACTATACACTTTGGTGGGGAAACCAGTCGCAGGAGCAGAGGTTCACACGGGGTGCGTGGAACGTGGGTCCACAGTACCTGTTAATAGCAGGTGGCTCGGTACCCACAGGGCTGCGCACTTACAGACGATTCTTTTAACCAAGACCGGGTGTTGTGTTTTTCTCTAAAAATGCAGCAGCTACTGTTGTGTTTCTCAGTTGCTTTGGGATTTCAATAAAGCAGGACTGGAAAACCAAATGGCAAAGCTAGAAGGAAACTCAAAGGCTGGCCAGTCCAAAGCCCCATCTCGGATGAGAAAGTCAAGGTTCAAAGGTGGAGCCTGTGACTCAGCCACAACTGCAGAGCAAACCAGACGCTTTGGGTATCACAGAGATCCTGCTGCTTCCTTCTCACTACCAGACTCATGTGCCCTCCGCTTTCAACATCGGCCAAGCTACTGGCAGTGTTGCCCAGCGGCAAGTGCTGGGCAGCATCCTTCTCTGGAGCTCGGCTCCAAGGCAAATGCAGCCCAATGGGTAGCTCCTGGCTCTCCACCCTCAGACTGCCCTGTCCCCCTGAACACCTGCCTCAGGACAGCTGCCCAAGGCCCCAGGGTCACTGAGTGGTGGGCAGATGGCCACTGTCCTTTCTCCTTCCCCACGATGTCTCCTAAATGGTCAGAACCTCAACTGACATTAGTCATAAATGTCTGATTTGGCCTCCTGCCGCAATTCAATGCTATCTCAATTAAAGTGATACTGAGCCGAGCCATGTCTGATGCGGCAAACCTTTATCCAAGCATCCCATTACCACCCCCTCGTGAGTCATCCTGGCCCACAGTCATCTCCACAGGGCATCAGGGAGCAGTTAATCCAATTGGAATAAGACTAAAAATCGTATATTTGAATCCTAGAAGAGAGTGCAAAGCAATAAAAGTTATATGCATTATGTATACATACACAGTCAATGGAGAAACCCTATTATGTTCCTAAATAATCACTGGCAATCAATGCTTGTTCTCTATGCTACGGACTAGTTTATCTTTACCACAGAGATTAACGTAAGGTCTTGTCCCTGCTAAGATCTGCCTCGGTGCCCTCTTCTGGGTAAGTGACCAAAGCAAGGACGCAGAATAGGGGACAGAGAAACGAACTGCCCCAGAGGAGACAAGAGGTGACATCTCCCTTTACAATTATCTCGACACACTCCTAAACGGTGAACAGCAGTAAACAGAGAGGTATTTTACATTTACTAGTGGCTCAGCGGTGTGCCGGAGACACAGGGTCCATCCCTGGAGCGGGGAGATGCCCTGGAGAAGGGAATGGCAACCCACTCCAGTATTCTTGCCTGGGAAATGCCACAGACAGAGGAGCCTGGCCAGCTACAGTCCACGGGGTCACAAAAAGTCCGAAAGGACTTGGAAGCTTGTGGTCAACCACTTCATAAATAAAAGAAAATCCTTAGGTTTAGCCCCTGGGTCTGTCTCTTCCAGTTATAACGTGTGTGGAGTGAGCTACATGAGCCTTGAATTTCTTACTCTCCTGGGTGTTCCTTGATGCACAGATCACGTGAGGGCTCTGCTCCCATGGGAAGGACCCAAATCCACGGCCAGCTTGTTCTGATTTCAAAGCAAAGACTCTGTCACACCCTCTCCATCCTCACGACATCTGGGATGGGAGATCCCTTCCCAGAATGGCTGATTTCCCTGTCCATGGAGACGCTTTTTGAAAAGGTCACTGCTTATTGCTATAGAACCCATTTCAGACCAACTGCCTGAAGCTAGAGAAAAAAAAACCCACAAAAACACATAGTCGATTTGGTGGGGATTTCATGCCCTGCAGCTTTCTCCCTGTCATTCAGATGAGAGCTAAGATTTGTGAGGAAGAATACCTGGCTTTCAAATATACTAGGTAACTATGGAAATAAATTAAGCCACTGATGCTGGTTTGATAAAAAGCAGACCACTGAGACAGCAACAAGCTGAGGAGGGAGCTCTCCCCACCCCCGTCCCCGGAGTTAACCCTTTCCCAAGCCGTGGGGTTCATTTGGAATATCTTGGGTCTAGAGATATAACTACTATGTAAGCCTTATGTTAAGCAAGTGAAGACCATGGTGCCGTGTTCTTAACTTGAAGAGAGAAATGTAAAGGTGGTTTTCACATTGTTTACCTCCCTGGAACATGCTTTTTATGTGTGTGTACCTCTAAAATCCACTTACTGGGCCAAATGACAACAGCTGTTGCTCATATAAGTCCTTCTACTCCATTTCACTCACAAGTGCAATCATGAAATGAAGAGTTAAACTGGAATTAGAAAAGAAGTCACACAAGCCTCAAAGATGGCAATCATGTCAAGACACACACCCACAGGCTTTGGAAAGTGTGTTTCTGGGCCTGTGATCACCACCCTCACCGTAGGCAAAATGTCCTTTATTCCCTATCTGGTCACAAATTATTCAGTGAAAATATGCTACCTACAGAAGAAATGAAACGGGAATTACTTGTACCATCTAGCAGCCAAGTGAGCATTTAAATACTCCCAAGAATTGTCATATTTTATTTTCATGGTTTGACATGAGATCTTACCCAATATTTAAAACAAAAGACAGGAGGCTGCCTTCTGTTGTCACCCACTCTCAAAAGCCACTCACACGGCAGCATCGTGACCACAAACAATGGGGTGCTGGACTGTAATGCGGGCGTTCAACGGGTTATGATGGGTGTGACGTTGGGTGTCTCATTTTATATGACTGAAGTGACTTAGCAGCAGCAGCTGCTTACAGCCAGAAGCTTTAGAAATGAGTGGCTCCAAGCTCCCTACTACATCTCTGGAGATGCAAGAGGTCTCTTTTTTCCCCACTGTCAGAAGCACTGCAGAGACACCAGGAGGCTGGGCCAGCGTGCATTGTAGGATGGAAAAAGATATTTTTCTAGGGCCAGGGAGGTAGGTGAGGATCGAGGTCCCTCAGATCAGGCTAATTTTTCCTAAACTCCCTCCCACTGAATAAAAATAGCACCCAACAGCTCACTGTTTAAACTTTTCCTCATTCAGCCTGGGGCACCCAGGGAGAGCCCAAGTAGATGCAAAAAAGGCAGATTTTACCTGTATTATTTATATTCCGTAACTAAAGGTACAAACTGGGTTAACAGTAAGCTGGTGGAAAGAACCAGAAGAGAGGAAGACATCAGCCAGAGTCTGGACAAATGCTTTCTCCTCCTGAGTTGTTGTTTAGTGGCCAAGTTGTGTCTGATTGTTTCGCGACGCCATGGACTATAGCTAGCCAGGCTCCTCTGTCCATGGGATTTTGCAGGCAAGAAAACTGGAGTGGTTGCAATTTCATTCCACTGAGTCACTGAGGAATCCTATCCTCATGAGTGGCAAACCCCTTTGGCTAGAAAGCAGGGGTCCCTAACCTTCAGGATCTAATGCCTGGTAATCTGAGCTGGAGCTGATGTAATAATAACAGAAATAAAGTGCACAATAAATGTAATGCCATTGAATCATCCTCAAAGCACCCCTCACCCACCCCCTACCTGTGGAAAAACTGTCTTCCACAAAACCGGTCCCTGGTGCCAAAAAGGTTGGGGACCACTACTATAAAAATACTAAGACAGCCCCCAAAGCTTTTGCTCAAGCCTCCTCAAGATCTGATGCTTCATGTTTTAACTACTCTTTAATCAGAAACATATTAACCAAGTGTAAAGTGCTATTTTAAACTCAGTTCTTTACAACCCTGAAAATGTGAGTCACATATCTCGTTGGTAATTGCGGATGTGATTGGCACAAATTACATCAAAAGGCTATTTGCAATGGCTCACAAGGGAAGAGTCTGTAAACGGAAATATATTTATCACTTCTCTGAGCAGAGCCGCAGAGTGCCCAGAAATGCTGCAAGTCCCCAAATTCATATCTACTGGGCTTGGAAAATATTAGAAAACATTACTTATCATGACCATGTTGGAGGGACAACTGAGTTTGTTCAATTGTTTTGCCTGCCTGCATTGATATTTGTTTCCATTTCCACATTACAAGGCAGTGCTAGAAGACGAAGATTATTTTGAAATTTGCTGGAGAGCTGGGAGAAATCAGCTAGGGAGGAAAATTTTGTTCTTGAAAAGTTCCACCATACAAATAGACTAAATTTCACAGGTCACTAAAGGAAATTAGTTTTCTCTTGGAAGATAATTTTTTTAGGAGGCCCAAACACAAGCCTTGCATGCATGCAAAGTCGCATCCAACTCTTTGCAACCCCATGGACTGTAAGACTGCCAGGCTCCTCTGTCCACGGGATTCTCCAGGGAAGAACACTGGGGTGGGTTGCCACGCCCTCTTCCAGGGGATCTTCCCAACCCAGGAATCGAACCTGCGTCTCCTGTGGCTCCTGCATTGCAGGCAGATTCTTTACTGCTGAGGTGGCTGCAATGTCAAAGTATTTAGAGTATATAAATAGGGCAAAAGTCTCACTGGTTTTAAACAAGCTCCTGCTCCTTGGCATAAGCAAAGCACTAGAAACAAGAATGGGATTTTTTTTAAAGCTTTTCATTTGCCGTTTACATTTGGAAGATTGGAACGCTCACATCATTTCCGCCGAGTTTCTAAGTATTGCATGGTACAGCTAGTGAAATTCATGTCCAAGTGATTGGCAAGGTGTTATTACAATAATGTCCTCAATTTTCCCATATAGTATTTGAGCTGCTTGCTTTCTCAGAATACAAAACCCTGAGCTGTTTTCTGTAATTATACCAGATGCATTTTAAGGAGCGCTCTTAGGCATGAGAAAAGAAAGAAAATCCTGTAAACCACGGAGGTCTGCCTGGTTTTCCTCCTGAAGAACAGACGAAATGCTGAACGCCATCTTAATAATGGTGCCTCTCGGTGGGCTTCCAGTCGGCCCAGCGTCCTGCATTCATCTGCTCAGCATTTTAGGCAGCAGCCTGGTAATACTGCCATACAGCCTGCAGGCTGGATGTGGCCTGGGAGGGTTAAAATGGATTCAATGGCCCCACCCAATCCAGAAAACCACATCGCAGAGGTAGAAAAGCTGCTTCCATCCGACTCACCATGGGTACCCTACCAGAAATGGTTGTTTCAGAGGACCACTTGTGTGGAGGAAGGCAGGCCTGCTGTGCCCGCGTTGAGCCCCTGCCACCACCCCAGGCCTCGTTGCCTCATAGAGCCCCCAACCCTCCAGAGTTGGCCCCACTCTCAGCCACACAGGGCCCCTCTCTATTGTCACCATCTTGATATGATTAGCAATATTTTAATAAAAGACCGGGCCTTGGAGGAGGAAATGGCAACCCACTCCAGTATTCTTGTCTGGGAAATCTCATGAACAGAGGAGCCTGGTGGGCTACAGTCCCTGGGGTTGCAAAGAGTAGGACAGGACAGTGTGACTAACACTTTCACTTTTCACTTTCCCTGACGCTTCGACTTAGCTTTGGAACCTCTAGTGGCTCCCAAGTGCTCCTGCAACAAACGCCTAGCCTACTCCTCTGTCATTTAGCACGTGGGGCTCCTCATAGCCCAGCCCCGCCCAGTCCCCCCAGACCTGCCCTCCTCAGTTCTCTGGACCCCTCTTTTGCTTTCTCTCCCACCTCTGGTCCTTGTCTTTGTTTGTGTGTCTAAGCCTGCTTCACAAGTAGGACTCTGGGCACCGCCCCCTCCACCATTTTTCACATGTCTGCTTTTGGGGTTACACTGTTTAGATGGGAGCCCACCACCACCGCTCACTCTACCAGCTCCCACTCTTTGCAACAGACACCTCCTCCCCTCTTTTGCAAGCCCCCTGTCCTGTGCTTGCAGCCCCCAAGTCCTGGGCAGAGCTGGACCACCTCAGCTGGAGACGAACAAATACTAGCTGGATGGCCACCAACAATGGAAATGTGAACCATTATTCAGAAAAACTGGGTCTCAAAAGACTCCAGAACATCTGGATTAATATAGAGCTTGTGTGGGCAGCTTGAATTATCTGGGGGAAAAAATTCTCTTTGTTGGTGTGCACATGGACACAGCTCAGCATGTGGCAGGGGAAGGTCCACTGCCCAGGGCGTCAGTGTCAGAGAGCAGCTTCCTCTATCAGCAGGACTATGGATCACATGCCACATTCCCCACCTGGCCATCCACACAAGCCCTGAGGGAAACCACTTCAGCTATCTATTGGGAAGTCCACGACCAGAGGTGGAAGAGAAGAGAAAGCCACGTGGCACACACAATCCCAGGATGATGGTCACAGTGGCACCGAAAAGGAGCACCAGATGTGAAATCGCAACTGACTCAAGATGGAAACGCAGGGTGAAGGAGACTGGATTTCCCCTCCTGATTTGGATCTCCAGACTCTGATCAACGAATGAGAAACACAATGATCTGGAACAATATTATGAATATTTAGCTCCTTGACCGAAACAGTATAACATACCTGTTGGTCAACAGTCCTATGAACGGGTTGGTGAGGAGCTGGACAGTGGCTTTCGAGGCAAACAGCAGCCCGACCTGCACATTCTCATTCAGGAGGTCTTTGTCTTCACTGGGACAGTCGGAAGGGGCCGAGGACGAGTTAGTGGTCATGCGCTGCGTGGTGGCCTCGTGCACCAGCACCCCCTGAAGGTGGTCGGTGTTGTTTCCCGTGACCATGGTGGAGTTGTCATAATAGGAGAAAATGTTCTGGAAGCTTCCGGGGGCAGAGGCTGTGAGCCCGGGCTTGGCGGTCTGGATTTCTAGAGCATCTTTCTCATGCTCAATGCTGTACAAGTAGCTGGGGATGATGGGGACTGGGGATGAGAGCAGGACAAGGGTGATTACACTGAAAGCCTCCCTGGGACCAAAGCCAGCAAAACCGTGGTCTTGTCAAATGCTAAATGAGACCCAGAGAAGTGGCGTGTCTGCCTCAGGAAAGGGAACCTCTGCACCAACACTGAACAATTTCATGTTGTTTAGCTCTGGGAAAGATTGAGGGCAGAAAGAGAAAGGGGTGACAGGGGATGAGATGATTAGAGGGCATCACTGACTCAGTGGACTTAAGTTTTAGCAAATTCCAGGAGATGGTGAAGGACAGGGAAGGCTGGTGGGCTGCAGTCCAAGGGGCTGCAAAGAGTACGACATGACTAAGTGACTGAACAACAGCAAGCTCTGAGAACAAAGCCCCAGAGGCTGTGAGAGCTCTCAGGGCCAGCAGACCTGACCAGCCCCAGAGCTCCCTGTGCTTCCTACAGGGCTCCTTCACAGGAATATTTTAGGAAAGGAAAGAAAGATGCCATCTGAAATCTAGTCCGTGCTGACCTGGGGTCAACCAGGGCTTCTCAGAAAGAGGCTAGAAAGACCTTTAAGTGAATGAATCAGGAAAACAGAAACCTAAATTTCATTATGTGTCTTAGAGAAAAAAAAAATTAACCCGCAGGAAGTAATAATTCGGAAATTCTGCACTAGACTCACTTTATCTTTCTATTACTTGAGGGGGAAGCAGCAATATTTCATACAACTTGGCAAATTCAAGACTTCCTGAGATTTTCATAAAGGAAAAGAAAGCTGATGTAATCGAAGCTCTGGGAATATGCATAACAGAGGATTCAAGACAGAGGACACAGGCCCTTGTTACTCTACTGGGATAAGCCCCAAAGCTCCCATATTCCTGGAAGTGAAAACCTGACTCTCTGGTGCTCTGAAACTGTCCAGAGAGAAAAACTTAAACAGAGACAAGGGAAATGACCCTTAAAAAAGTCATTTTTTATTCATTAAAAATTAGGGTATTTTTCAGGAAAATATGCGTGCCAAACCTGTTGTTCACGGGGCTAATTAAGAGACCTGGATGTCAATTATGTAGCTGTTCAAAAATCTATTACAGCAAAAAAATATGAAAACCAACAGTTAAAACTGCTCTTGATAGGAGTCCTGACGTGTGTCCATGTCAAGTCATCTGCAGAGTCGCTACATTTAAATGTCCCTTCCTTCTATGGAGGGAGGTATGCTGACGGTTCCTTTAGGTGACAGACCACATTATTAACCCACCTTTATCGTGGAGCGTAATAATTATTATAATATTATTCTGAATCCTGGAAATTGCTCTTCCTTCATAGAATATTTAAAAAAAATTTTATCGTGTTGAAAGTGACAAGGGGAAGCAGGAAATTATCAGGAGGAAACATAAGTTCTGGGTTTTATCTGATGTCACAGTTTTTTGACCAGACCTCCAGGAAAACGAAGCCGCAAACGCGGTCACTAGCCCAAGGGAGGCAGTCTCGGGCGTGGAACGTCTTTTTGAAAAACGTAGTCTCTCCAACCTGCCCGCACCGCGCTGGGGTAAGCGGGGCGCGCCGGGGGACTGGGACGCCGGGTCTGTACGTACCCACAACCGTGAGCAGCATGTTGTCCAGCAGCAGCGCGAGGAACACGATGAACAGGATGAGCTTCCGCGAGTGCCGGCTCTCCTGCAGCCGCCGGAGCAGCGCCAGCTCGCTCAGGGCCATGACTCCTGGGCTCGGCTGCGGGCGCGGCGCGCGGTCAGGGACCGTACGGGGCCGCGGGCTCCCTCGATCCCAGGGCTCGCCCGGCCCGGCACGCCGGAGGGGAGCTCGGGGAGCGGCGCTCACCTGGCGGCGCCAGACGGTCCCCGGTGTTCCACCCTCGGCTCACGTGCGGCGAGCGAGTTCTCACCTGCACCTGCGCTCCGGGGGTAATAACGCCCGCGAGCGCCGTCGGGGCGCGATCCCCCGCGGCGCCCGGCTCTCCGCCGCCCGCGCCCACTTCACCCTCCGCGCGCTCGGAAAGGGCCGCGCGCCACCCGCGCACCAGGCGTCCTGCACCTCGGCTTTCCCGGGACCCCTCGGAACCCCGCGCGTGGCGCCTCCGGGGGCTTCCCCTGTCCTCGGCCGGGCCCCGCTCTCCCGCGCGTCCGGGCGGCGATCAGTCCCCAGCGCCGAGCCCCGCGGGCTGGGAGCGGGGTCGGCCTTACCTCGGGGTGATCTGCGGCTGCCCGCCCTGGCCGCCGTGGGCTCCGTCTGGCCGGCCGGCTCCGGTCGCAGTCTCCACCCCAGCGCCCGGCCGCCGCCGCTCAGTTTACCGGGTCGGGCTCTGACGTCACGGCCGGCGCGGAGCGGGGGCGGGGGCTGGGGCGCCCCGGCCTCCGCCCTCCCGGCGCAATAGCTTTCCTGTCCCCGCCCAGTCCCGACCCGGCTTTGCGCCCGGACTCTGGAGTCGCCCCGTCCCGAACAGACCCTCGCCCCTGTCCGGGCACTTCACCGTGAGCCCTGGGGACACCGGCCAGGGTGAAGCGGATGGGTCTCAAAGGGAGGACGTCAGGAACCCCAGGGCGAGGGGCCAGGATGAGGAGTCGGGGATTAGTGCTCTCATCTGGCCTCACTTAGGAGCTAAAGCTCTCCTTGAGCCTCGTATTCCTGAGGACGTGAAGCCTCTTCAGTGAGTGTGCCTGGGACAGAGGTTGGGGTTGGGCAGCCGCCGACAGACCTGTTTCCTGGAGAAGCCACCCAGTACCCCAGCACCCTCCCCTTTCCCGCCTCCGGATCTTGGTGCAGAATGCCCCTTGGCCGACCACTGGGTCCTCCAGATGGTGATGTGCAAACGCGGGGGGCGGGGAGAAGGGGACATCCCTCAGCATCACCCCCACAGTGAGAGTGAGGATATGAGGGCCCCAGGCCGCTGAGTTCAGGTCCCAGAAAGGAGGACCATGTCCCCTAAGCAGGGGGCACTGGAGACTAGGTGAGTGCCTGGTGCCCAAATAAAAGGATCCCGTGGGCAGCTGCCCAAGCCCTGTGTGCCACAGTGCTCTCCGCTCAGTGTTTCCGGGGGATTCTGGCAAAGGGCCTGTTTGTGGCTGACCTGGAGCTGTCTTCTTCACTACCAAAGGACAAGAGCCCACTTTGATTTCCAAGTCCCTCTATTTTATAAAGAGAAACAGACAGACTTCCCTCCTGACACGGCTGGAGCTTTGGAGACCCTTAGTGGGCGGGAGGAGCAGAAGGTGTTTTCTTGGAAAGCCACTTAGAATAAACGTTATCTGCTGTGACTGCAGCCGTAGAGTCTGGCCATGTTTTATTAATGTTTGCTTGTCAGCTGGAGACTGCTGAGAGCAGCGGGGTGCGTGTGGGGCTCCCCTCTCTCTGTACCTCCTTCCTCCTTTCCAGACACCCCCTGTGCCATCCCCGATGTGAGAGAAATGGTTGGATAAGTAAGTAGGTCAGTAACATGGGGACTCTGGGATGTCCCAGGATGTGTGCAACTTAAATATTAAATGGGGAGGAGGGGAGGAAAACCACTGAGGAGGAGAGAACAGCTGGCAAGGAGCTGTTTGAGATGGCTGAGAAGGGTATCACGTTCATGGGGTGGCCCAAAGTGCCTGGAGTTTCAGAACAAAGACACAGGCCCTGTCCCTCTGCTCCCTGGGCCAGAGAGGTGTCATGGTTATCAGGATGCCTGGGTCCAATCAGCTGTGTCCTTGATAGGTGACCTCGGGCACATTATGATCTTCTCCTTGCCTTAGTTTCCTCATCTCTGAAACGGGGATGCCAACTGGACATAATGCAGTGTTGTTGTGGAGATCCACAGGGATTCCTTAACACAGTGCCTGGCACAAAGTGAAAGTCAGCATCCACCGTTCATCCACCCAACAAATATTTGCTGAGCATTAACTATAACCAGGCACTGTCATTGATACTGGACAGATATTAATGGCCCAAAGAGATAAAATCCCCATCCTTGGGGGCTTACACAATCTGGTGGCAACACCACAATGGTGCACAGAGGAACCACACCAACTCCAGCTCAGTCATCTGGAAGAATATGGTGCTAGGGGAAAATGCCAATCCCTGGGTCCGTTCTCCTGATTTCTGCCACCCATACTAGAGCACCATAGCCTATATTAGCATCTTCAGATTTTTTGTTGACATGCCCAAAAGTGTTTTTAAAAAGATAGGTGTGCCTCACACCTATCTCAGTTGGCATCTAAAATATTCTTTCATCATAAATTTAAATAGTTTAGGGGTATATCATGTATGTGTGTGTATGTTAGTCACTTGCTGCTGCTGCTGCTGCTGCTAAGTCGCTTCAGTCATGTCCGACTCTGTGTGACCCCATAGACAGCAGCCCACCAGGCTCTCCTGTCCCTGGGATTCTCCAGGCAAGAACACTGGAGTGGGTTGCCATTTCCTTCTCCAATGCATGAAAGTGAAAAGTGAAAGTGAAGTCGCTCAGTCGTGTCCGACTCTTAGCGATCCCATGGACTGCAGCCCACCAGGCTCCTCTGTCCATGGGATTTTCCAGGCAAGAGTACTAGAGTGGGATGCCATTGCCTTCTCTGATGTTAGTCACTTAGTTGTGTCTAAATCTTTGCGACCGCTTGGACTGTGGCTCACCAGGCTCCTCTGTCCATGGAATTCTCTAGGCAAGAATACTGGAGTAGGTTGCCATTCCCCTCTCCAGGGGATCTTCCCAACCCAGGGATTGAACCCAGGTTTCCTGTGTTGCAGGCAGATTCTTTACCATCTGAGCCACCAGGGAAGCCCCATATCGTGTATCAGTTCAATGCAGTTCAATTGCTCAGTCTTGTCCAACTCTGCAACCCCATGGACTGCAGCACACCAGGCTATATTCACCTTTATATATAAAACCATTATGACTCTCTTTTAAATGTAGCCAATGGATTATAAAATTACCATATTTTATTTAAAAATACAAACAGCTTTTTCTTTAATACTGTAAATGTTACAGTATTTTAACAATGTAAAATTATTTTTACATTGTTTCCTTTATGCTCTTAAAGTATATTTTCTAGCCACTTTCAACAGAATTTTATCTAACTGTAATGTTTTTATTACTTAAATTCTGTGTTTACCACCTTATCTATTATATGAACTACAACAGATATATGAACACGTATTAGCATTTAAAATTTTTCTTATGGCCATAAGGTCCTAAGTTCAAAAATTCTTTTTTAAGATTGTGTTTTTATAGCAATTATTAGTAGTATATAAATGATAAAGCTGCAAATGTATAATATTAATTTTGATAAATATTAAACACAAAGAGAAACATATTAAGAGGTGTATTACCTAATGAGATGCGTAGAGAGAGGATTTTGGAGCCTTAACAGAAAAGAAACCATATTGTCTCTGGATGTTTTTATGCTTCAGAACAATGTAACGCAGTAAAACAGTACGTGTCAGGTTGGGTGGGAGGTAAGCCTTTCTTTGTCCAGTGGGAGACAGGAGATTGTTGAAAGGGGAAGTGATAAAAGAGAATCCTCATGTCTCTACCTGGGTGGGTCCATCTCAGCCAGATTAACTTTTAAGCACAGGACATATGGAATGAGCATCTGCTATGGCTTGGGAAACCTTCATATATACCCAGTATCCCGAAGTAGCAGATTGAAGAGCCAACCTGGAAAGCCCAGCCTGATGGGGGACTTTGGGACTCCATAGCCTTTTAATTGACTCAGCCCCTACCTCCCCTCTCCAGCCACACTTGCTCCTCTCGGTCCTTCTCTGCCACATTCACTGCCCAGGAAGTTCTGCTTCTAGTTATCACTTTCTCATTTTTTGTTACTAATCCTAATGCCACTTCTTAAGGGGAGCCATCCTTTCATGGACATCCCAGCCCCAAGTATCAGACAGGTCCCCTTTTCTTGTAAATCCTCATGGAACTGTTACTTCCTCCAGAATATGTCTGTCCATGAGGAGCTGCTCTCCCATAGGTGTGATCAATTATCTCTGTTTCTCCAGGTATCAGGACCAGGGAGCCCCTTCTTGGTCATCACTGAGGTTCCAGAACACAGATGAAGCTCATTAAATACCTGCCAGGAGGATGTGTTCTGGGTAGGTCAGGTTCCCTTCTGAAGCAGAACAGGGGGAACCTGAAAGAGAAGCACCTTTGCTGGAAGGTCATTACACTCCTGTCTCTCTCCTCCACTCCTCCAGGACCAGGCTTTGAGGAAGCCCCCTAGTGAACAGTGGTGGCTCAGATGATAAAGAATTAGCCTGTAATGCGGGAGGGGTCGGGAAAATCCCCTGGAGAAGGAAATGGCAACCCACTCCATTATTCTTGCCTGGAGAATTCCACGGGTAGAGGAGGCTTGCGGGCTATAGTCCAGGGGGTCGCAAAGAGTTGGACACAACTGAGTGGCTAATACTTTCACTTTCATTTTCTAGTGAACACATTTATTGGGTTGACCAAAAAGTTTGGTATTTTCTGTAGAATGTTAAGGAAAAACTCAAATGAACTTCCTGGCCAACCCAGTATTTACTCTTCCTGGGAACTCAGACTGGTGAGCTCAGCCACTCAACCCCCTGCCTTTTCCCACTCCCACCCTTTTCAAACACTAGGGACTGGGAAGGTACAAAGGTCCCACCAGGGTTGACTTTTTTTTCCCACTAAATGTCAGTATTTAGGAAAGATAAGGGATGGAGCTTTCTGGAACATAGCAGTTATTTGAAATAGGCACTATGGGAGATACACTAACAAGAGTTTAAGCTATGGATGGCTTCTGATTGGGTCACTTTTACAATTCTGTGAATTTGAGCAAGTTGTTAAACTTTTACATGCCTCAATTTCGCACCTGTCACTCAAGCATGATAGGAGCCCCCTCCCCACCCCACCGACCCAGCAGAGCTGTTTGGGGATGGAGGGAGATGATCCTGCCATAGTGCCTGGCGCAGAGCTGAGACTCACACTCGAAGGGTTTCTTGGCCTCAGAAAAGTGAAAGTGCTGATACGTGGGAGGTGTGAGTGGTCCATGGGAAAATCCTCAGGCACTCCCCCCACCAGAGACCTTGGAAATAAGGAAAACAGATTTATGACCTGGGCTTTAAGCTGTGACATGCAGACAAGGGATCAGAGCAGAAATGAACAATGGCATCCTGAAGAGACACAGTGGTTCATGCACCAGCAAAACCCAATACACTGGTTAATGTATGGGCAGAGTAAGAAGTGGAGTATCCAGTGGAGAGCCAGGCAGAGGATGAAGCAGGCTATTCCTAGAAGAGGGAGCCCCAATGGCTCCCAAACTCATGAAGAGATGCTCAGACACACTAGTGATCAGAGAAATGCCAATTATAATGGGAGGAAGAGGCAGTGCTATACTCATCAGACTGGCAACAGCTAGGAAGCTGGATAAATGCCAGATGTTGGTGAAGATGTAAGGAAATAGGGAGCCTTTCCTTGGGGGTGCTGTGGGGACTGGGGCAGCCTTTCCAGAGAGCTTGGTGGAATTAAGTCACTGTGCACCCTCTGATCAAGTCCACATCTCAGGGAAATCCCAAGGCATTACAGTGTTGATCGCAGTAGGGAGCTGGAGGCAACCTCGGTCTCCATCACCAGGGAATAAATAATTGAAATGTGGAGGATGCTCAGAATGGAGTGCCATGGATGTGGGATTACCCACGTGTCTGTGCACAGATTCCACTAAGCCTTGAGTGTAAAGGCTGGAGGAGGCGAGCAGGCTCTAAAGTAAGATTCCATGTTGTAACAGCACACAGAGCATCACTTATTTTGGAGGCTTCGTTCCTACTCAAGTGTCCGTATTAAGTTCTTTGGAGTGGGTGCCTTCATAGGGGAGGGGCCCAGGAGTGAGCATCTGGGATGAATTGGAAAAAAAAGTGGAAATAAACCAAGAAATGGGCCTTACAAGGACCAATGATGATAGTATGATCAGAGATGAGACAGATGATCAACTCAACTCTCTGCGCACATGGTTGCCCCAAAGGGGCACCTGGAGAAGTCGAAGCCTTTCAGTACAGAGTTAGCTGCTCGAAACACACAGGCTGCACATGGGCTTTATCTCCCAGGGCAGGCAGGGCTGCGCTCAGTCCTAACCCAGACTCACGGGGAGTGTGAGCAGATGGAAATCCAGGTCCAGGAAAGAGCAGAGAACATCAGAAAGAGTAAGCTGTCTGCCTAAATGCAAAAAATACAGCTGGTGTTTTGGTCTTATTTTGTTCTGCTTTGCCTTTTCCCTCTTTATAAATAAGTCTTTATTTAAATTTATAACATTTAAAACTACAACAATTGAAGAATTGATAACAAGTAGCTGTACTACTTAAAACAACTATAACTTAGAGGATGAGGGTGGTTGTGGGGATATCAAGCAGCCAGATATCTGTATTTTATATGAAGTGGTATATTCAGATCAGATCAGATCAGATCAGTCGCTCAGTTGTGTCCGACTCTTTGCGACCCCATGAACCGCAGCACGCCAGGCCTCCCTGTCCATCACCAGCTCCCGGAGGTCACTCAGACTCGCATCCATCGGGTCAGTGATGCCATCCAGCCATCTCATCCTCTGTCGTCCCCTTCTCCTCCTGCCCTCAATCCCTCCCAGCATCAGAGTCTTCTCCAGTGAGTCAACTCTTCGCATGAGGTGGCCAAAATACTGGAGTTTCAGCTTGAGCATCATTCCCTCCAAAGAAATTCCAGGATTGATCTCCTTCAGAATGGACTGGTTGGATCTTCTTGCAGTCCAAGGGACTCTCAAGAGTCCTCTCCAACACCACAGTTCAAAAGCATCAATTCTTCGGCGCTCAGCCTTCTTCACAGTCCAGCTCTCACATCCATACATGACCACAGGAAAGACCATAGCCTTGACTAGGCGAACCTTTGTTGGTAAAGTAATGTCTCTGCTTTTGAATATGCTATCTAGGTTGGTCATAACTTTCCTTCCAAGGAGTAAGCGTCTTTTAATTTCATGGCTGCAGTCACCATCTGCAGTGATTTTGGAGCCCAGAAAAAGAAAGTCTGACACTGTTTCCACTGTTTCCCCATCTATTTCCCACGCAGCGATGGGACCAGATGCCATGATCTTCGTTTTCTGAATGTTGAGCTTTAAGCCAACCTTTTCACTCTCCACTTTCACTTTCATCAAGAGGCTTTTTAGCCCCTCTTCACTTTCTGCCATAAGAATGCTGTCATCTGCATATCTGAGGTTATTGATATTTCTCCCAGCAATCTTGATTCCAACTTGTGTTTCTTCCAGTCCAGCATTTCTCATGATGTACTCTGCATATAAGTTAAATAAACATGGTGACAATATGCAGCCTTGACGTACTCCTTTTCCTATTTGGAATCAGTCTGTTGTTCCATGACCAGTTCTAACTGTTGCTTCCTGACCTGCATACAGATTTCTTAAGAGGCAGATCAGGTGGTCTGGTATTCCCATCTCTTTCAGAATTTTCCATAGTTTATTGTGATCCACAATAAACTATGAGGATGAGGGTGGTTGTGGGGATATCAAGCAGCCAGATATCTGTATTTTATATGAAGTGGTATATTATTCACTGTCAATGGACTGTAAGAAGTCAAGAATGTGTATTGTAATCTCTAGCACAACCACTGTAAAAGTAATAAAAAGAATAAATAGCTAACAGGAAAATTAAATGGAATTCCGTAAAGTATTCAAATACTTGTAAAAGGTAGGAAGGAGGAACAGATGAGCAAGGAAAAAAAAAAAGAAAGAAATCGAACAAACAAACAAAAAAAACCCTAGAGGAGTCAAGTAGAAAACAAAAAATAAAGTGATAGATTGAGGGCTTCTCTGGTGGCTCTGTGGTAAAGAACCCGCCTGCCAATGTAGGAAACGCAGTTTTGATCCTTTATCCGGGAAGAATCTACATGCCACGGAGCAACGAAGCCTGTGCACCGCAACCATTAAGCCTGCGCCCTAGAGTCTGGGAGTCACAACTGCTGAAGCCCAGGCGCCCTGGAGCCCATGTTCTGAAACAAGAGAAGCCACCACAGTGAGAAGCCCACACACCACAAGAGAGTAGCCCCCTGCTCTCTGCAACTAGACAAAAGCTCCTGCAGCAACGGAGACCCAGCACAGCCAAAAATAAGTCAATAAAGAAATAAAAAATTTTAAAATGAGATTGAAATCTAGCTATATTAACAATTACATTGTGTATGGGAACACACAATTAAAAGACAGAAAATTGTCAGAATAGATTTTTTTTTTAAATAGTCCCGCCTCTACGATGTCTGTAGGAGACCATTTAAATATAGACATAGGTAGGAGGAAAGCAAATGGATGGAAAAAAAAATACAGCATGCAAACTATAAGCGTAAGAGTGCTGAAATGACTACATTAATATCATGGTAAAGCGATCAATTCAGTAGAAGACGTAAGACTCAATGTGTACACACCCGAGGAGAACTTCAAAATATATGAAACAAAACCAGACAGAATTAAATAAGAGAAAAAGACAATTTCACAATCCAAACTAGGGAATCTGAACACCTAGACCAAAAAATCAGCAGACATAGAAGATCAAAACCATGCCATCAACCACCTTGGTTTAATTACTATTTATTTACCCTGAAATCATTTTAATTTAGCCATGAAATTAAAAGACGCTTACTCCTTGGAAGGAAAGTTATGACCAACCTAGATAGCATATTCAAAAGCAGAGACATCACTTTGCCAACAAAGGTTCGCCTAGTCAAGGCTATGGTCTTTCCTGTGGTCATGTATGGATGTGAGAGCTGGACTGTGAAGAAGGCTGAGCGCCGAAGAATTGATGCTTTTGAACTGTGGTGTTGGAGAAGACTCTTGAGAGTCCCTTGGACTGCAAGGAGATCCAACCGGTCCATTCTGAAGGAGATCAGCTCTGGGATTTCTTTGGAAGGAATGATGCTCAAGCTGAAACTCCAGTATTTTGGCCACCTCATGCGAAGAGTTGACTCATTGGAGAAGACTCTGATGCTGGGAGGGATTGAGGGCAGGAGGAGAAGGGGACGACAGAGGATGAGATGGCTGGATGGCATCACTGACTCAATGAATGTGAGTCTGAGTGACCTCCGAGAGCTGGTGATGGATAGGGAGGCCTGGCATGCTGCAGTTCATGGGGTCGCAAAGAGTCGGACACGACTGAGCGACTGATCTGATCTGATCTGATTTACCCTGAACAAATGACTTCACATTCTTTTCAAGCGCTCTTTGAAGATCTCAGCCAAGATTGGTCTCATTCAGCGAGTTTTTCCTTCTTGAAGCCAGCTCTCTCTGTTGTTGACCACGTATACAAAGACTGAGAATACAAGTAGGAAAAACATGCATTTTATTTTCATTCTTTTCTGAGTTTTTCTGCATACTGCAAAGGCACATTTCCTGTATAAAGTTTAACCAGATCTACTGTTCTGGTTTTAAGACAGAATGGCAAAACAAATGTCAATTTACTTGAAGGAGGCCTTGCTGACGGCCAATGAAATTAAGTCATAGATGCTCTAACTTAATAATTCAATCACTGAATTAACTGGCTTCATGCAGCATTATCTGTAAAATGTGGGTCTCCAGGTTTGGCCACTTTAATAGAATCACTAACCTGTCTGAGGACATTTGCTGTAATCAGAGGCTGCAGAGGAGCCAGGCAGCTGTGAAGGGCAGCATTTCATCAGCTGTAAGCCTTGATCGTCCACTCTCACCTGGACTTTTGCAATTATCTCCAGTGGCTGTGCTGATGGTCACCCAGGCCTCCTGCAGTTCACCCTCCTCACCTGTTCTAGAGAGTTCCAAAACACCAGAATGGTGATACCACTCCCTCTCTAAACCTTCAATGGCCTTGCACTTGGGATAATGTCAAACATCTTCGATGTGGCCCAACAGGAAGTGCCTGTTCTGGCCTCGACCACTCCTCCGTGCTCATTTACCACATTGTTCGTGCCGCTGACATAAAATCAGATTCCCTTATAATTAGCAGGGCTCTCACATGGCATCAGATGTCTGTGTGTATCATGGGGATCCTAGCATTGCAGCCAGAGGAACCCTGACCCAGAGGCCATGCCCGTCCTGGCTCATGCAGCCTCCACACTTCTTATGGCCCCAGCCTTCCCCCTGCGGCCACAGAGGGCTTCTTGCCCTGAGGTTCTCTGTCTCAGGGCCTTTGTACACTCCATTCCTTCTGCCTGTGAAGTTCTTCTCTTGCCGGGAGCCAGCACGGCAGTTCCCACCCATGACAAAGGTCATGCGGAGAGGCCTGATATGCAAAGGCAAGTCAGGACTCAAGGGCCACCCCGCCCCGGACCTGCCTGAGTGTCTACCCCAAAACCAAAATCTGTTTTACTATTTCACAACTTTCACCAACTCTTCTGACATTAACGGGGGGCTATCCCCAACCACCTTCTCTATAAGAAAATCAACTTAAAACTCTAGTTAATAAGTCTCCTGGGCATAATAGGAGTGTTTCAATTCAACCCCCTCTGATGACTTTCTAGTTTGCCTAACAGGTTTGTTCAGATTCACAGCCTCCCAACCACGAGAGGCACGGGAAGCTTAAGATATTCTAACAATGCAGAGCTTCTCAGAGTTAAAATTGTTAAAATAGAACTAGTGGAGGATTTCTTTTTTGAGCTAATGCTTGCTGCCAAGTTTCCATATCCCTTACCTACTGTGTCCCTGGGAGTGTATTGATTACTATAGTTGGTGTACAGAAATGGAAGTAGTAGCTTTAATGTTTGCAACCTTGGACCCTTGAGTTAATTCTTTTCTTGTTATAGCCCACCACACTTTTCCCCTATAGGAATGCAACTTTATCTAATGCTTTCGGAGAGTGGTGCCAGACTTTAGAATAATCACCTTTAGAGAAAAATAAGTTTTCTGAAGAAAGGGTCATAAAATGTTAACAGGCTTCCTGGCCAGAAGATGATGTAAATCACCTAAAACTGTTGCTTATGATAAGTTTGCAGGAAGAAAGCCTGGCTTCGATAAGGATCAAGGACTGCTGACCTTGGATGACTCTACCCCTTCCCCCATTATCCTCTATGCAGGCCTTGCTCACCGAAGCTTGGTCTCCCCATGTCGTTCTTTCTCTTTCCTTTTCCTATTCAGGCTGATTTCCATGGAGCACAGGGGCTCTCTGCATTCACTTTCCTGCCTGGGCTTCTAAGACCCACTCGAGAAGGTGCTTAAGGTGGGGCACCTTTCGTGATTCGAGAGGGCGCCTGTGGCCTACGTGAACAGAGCAAGTCCCGTGCTGGGGCTTTCTTGGCTTTCTGCGTAAACCAAGGAATACCAGCCTCTTTTCTCTCCTCTATTTTCTCAGCTACAAAATTCTTTCCTTATCTCTTTATCTATTCTTTTGCCAATGCCGTCCTCCCGAGGGAATCCCCGGATCCAACCAGGGCTGGACCCCGGTATTCTCTGTCTCTTTGTTTCTCTTTCTCATTCCTAGTCTTCCATCTGTTCATATATCTCGTGCCCCTTCCCACCCAGAGCCTTTGCTCAGGCCATTTCTGCTTGCCAGGAATGTCCTTCCCTCTCGCTCCTTTTAACTTAGTTAGTTCCCCCTTAGCCTTTATGCCGGAGAAGGCAATGGCACCCCACTCCAGTACTTTGCCTGGAAAATCCCATGGATGAAGGAGCTTGGTAGGCTGCAGTCCATGGGGTCGCTAAGAGTCGGACATGACTGAGCGACTTCCCTTTCACTTTTCACTTTCATGCATTGGAGAAGGAAATGGCAACCCACTCCAGTGTTCTTGCCTGGAGAATCCCAGGGACGGGGGAGCCTGGTGGCTGCCGTCTGTGGGATCACACAGAGTTGGACACCACTGAAGTGACTTAGCAGCAGCAGCAGCCTTTACGCCTCAGGGTCAAGACCAGGTAGGCTGAAAGTAAATGGATGAAAAGGTGTTTCTTCTTAGGGAAGTCATCCCAACACCTGTGCATTTGTTGCTTGTACTATATTGATTGGCTCCTGCCATTTCTCAATTATAATCTGTGACTGTGAGACCGTGATTAATGTCTGACTTCTCCATCCCTCCTTCACACAACGGGAGGCCAGGGCAAGGCCGCTGCGGTCTTGCTCCCCACGTCTTCCCCCTAGAGTCTCATGCTGCCTGGCACAGTTAAGTATCCATAAATGCCTTGGTTGACTCAGGCTGGGAGATCACTTTGGCAGTGAGCGCCCTCTGAGGGTGACTCATGGAACTGACCTCTGTTCTCCCAGGCTGTCTAGAGACAGAAACAAGCTGTTACACCCCGTCCAGCTCATAGGCCATGGCAAGAGTGATGTCCCTCCACCACCCATCTCCTACCTGCCCAAGCCCCGACCCCTCTTACCTGGTTGGGTTTGAAAACCTTTTTCCTATCATTCCACCAACTCACTAAAGTTCAGTTCAATCGTCCAGTCATGTCTGACTCTTTGCAACCCCATGGACTGCAGCACGCCAGGCCTCCCTGTCCATCACCAACTCCTGGAGTTTACTCAAACTCATGTCCATTGAGTCAGTGATGCCATCCAACCATCTCATCCTCTGTTGTCTTCATCTCCTCCTGCCTTCAATCTTTCCCAGCATCAAGGTCTTTTCAAATGAAGTCAGCTCTTCGCATCAGGTGGCCAAAGTATTGGAGTTTCAGCTTCAACATCAGTCCTTCCAATGAATATTCAGGACTGATTTCCTTTAGGATGGACTGGTTGGATGTCCTTGCAGTCCAAGGGACTCTCAAGAGTCTTCTCCAACACCACAGTTCAAAAGCATCAATTCTTCGGCACTCAGCTTTCTTTATAGTCCAACTCTCACATAACTACTGGAAAAACTATAGCCTTGACTAGACGGACTTTGCTGGCAAAGTAATGTCTCTGATTTTGAATATGCTGTCTAGGTTGGTCATAACTTTCCTTCCAAGGAGTAAGCATCTTTTAATTTCATGCAGTCGTCATCTGAAGTGATTTTGGAGCCCCCCAAAATAAAGTCAGCCACTGTTTCCCCATCTATTTGCCATAAAGTGATGGGACCAGATGCCATGATCCACTCACTAAAACTCTGCTCAATTTATGATGCCAAGGCTTAGTGGCTCAGATGGTAAAGAATCTGCCTGCAATGCAAGAGACCCAGGTTCCATCCTTGAGTTGGAAAGATCCCCTGGAGAAGGGAATGGCTACCCACATTCCAGTATTCTTGCTTGGAGAATTCCATGGACAGAGAAGCCTGACAGGCTATAGTCCTTGAGGTCACAAAGATTCGGACATGACTGAGCAACTAAGCATATAAGCAAGGAATTGCTGTCTCTGCTTCTTAAAGTCTCAAGTAATTGATTCCTTCATGCCCCCTCCCTCCCCAGCAGTTACCTGCAGCCAACCCACTCCCAACACCCCAACTTCTGTTTTCCTGACTGAGTCTTTGCTTAAGCAGGACCACCCACATAATATGACCCTCCTGCCCTTAGGAAGGGGAGCCCAGGAGGAAACAAAATGCCCAGATGTCATCACACTGTCACGGTTTCACCATCAAAGCTGAAGACCCAAGGGACTGGCATCCTCTCATTCTGTAGATGGCTCCTCTTACCTCCAACTCCCGTCACCACCTCCTGCTCCAGCGGGCCCCTCACCCGCTCCCTGGCACCAGGTGCTGCCTCCAATCCATCAGTGACTGAGCGGATCTCACTGAACTACCGCTTCCAGCGAACCCTTCCCCAGCTCAAGAGCCAAAGGTGGCTTCCTATACTCCTGTCTAAACACTTCTGTGTTTCAAATTCAGTCACTCAGCTGTGTCCGACTCTTTGTGACCGTGACCCCATGGACTGCAGCATGCCAGGCTTCCCTGTCCCTCACCAACTCCCGGTGCTTGCTCAAACTCATGTCCATCAAGTCGGTGATGCCATCCAACCATCTCATCCTCTGTTGTCTCCTTCTCCTCCTGCCTTCAATCTGTCCCAGCATCTATGTTTCAAGGTTGTCCACAATCCACCCCACCACACTCTAATCACACTGGCCCCCTCAATTCCCCAGCAATGGACATTATTCATATTTTCCACATCTCTCTGAGTTTTTGAATCTTTTTCCTACCCTGGGTTCCCAACTCAAGTCCTCTGTTCACACGAAGTCAAGTCTGGGATGACCCACAGCCGCCCTGGGTCTCTACCTCTAAGAGTGCACGAAGCCCTAATAGCCTGTTCCCCCTAAAATTTTACCAGCCAGCACTGGTCCCCAGTAGGTGGCTCTGGGCTCATTCTTTTTCTTTTCTCCAACTGGATTATTAGCTCCTTGATGGCAAAGGGATGCCTTCCTCCTCTGCGTCCCCCGGAGTGGCTCGCACGGTGCACTGTGAAGAACAAATCCTGCAACCAGAACCAGATCGCGGGCAGGAGCCTGGGGCTACAGCCATCTGTCCCAGTCAGTCTGCGTCAGTGTCTTCATCTGTACAGATGAGGAACGGACCAAGGACACCTGAGCTGTCCAGTCCAGTAGCCATTCACCACCTGTGGCCAAGGAGCACTCAAAATGCCAGAGGCCAAAGTGAGATGTGCTGTTAAATATAAAATACACACTGAATTTCAAAGACTTAGTATGAAAAAAATGTAAGGAATTTCATTAATGTTTATTATTCTTATATGCTGAAACAGTAATATCTTAGATACTTAGATAAGATCTTCATGTCTTAGATCTTAGCATCTTAGATACTTAGAATTGGCTTAAATAAAATATTAAAAATTAATTTCACTTCTTGCTTTTTACTTTTTTAAGCATGACTGCTAGACATGAAATAATCTATGCGACTGGTGTTTGTGGCTCATATTATATTTCTACTGGATAGTGCAGGGCTAGAGTATCAGTGCCCCAGAGGTTGTTGAGTCTAATGGCTGCCTTTCCAAGTGGGAAAGCAGACTCAGAGACAGACAGAGCCCTGCCCGAGGTCACACAGCAGTGAAAGCTGGAACTCTGCTTCCTGGGCCTTCATGGTTTGGAGACAGCTGATGTGCGACACTGAAGGGGCTGACAGGTGGGTGCCCACAGATGGTCCTCGGGCACAGAGGAAGCTGGGAGGGACTTGGGGTGCAGCTGTGCGGAGGCTTCTGCCCCCACCCCCTCACCGCCTGTCCAGATCTGTCTTCGCCCACTTGCTATGCTGACTGCACACCCGGATGTCCACAGGGCAGGAAATTTTAGTGGATAATCAATAGTCCAATAGGGCAGACTGCAAAGCCCCAAACCTAATTATTTTGTTCAGAAACTTGTCCGTAACTAAAAGGCATCTGAGCAATCACAGTCACCGTGTCTGAAGTGGGGAGAGAAATCCAGTCATTACGGCCAATTGGATTTATATTGACTGTTGTTGTCTTGTTGTCGAAGATGTCGTCTCCCTGCAAAACCAGCATTCGGGTGTCATAGGGACACACACACACAGACACACATACGTATACACGCTCACACATATACATTCACAGGAACACATACGCATGCACATGGACATACACACATATAATCATACTGATGCACGCACACACGTATAAACACACATACATACACACACACACATGCTCATATACACTCACACACATACCTACGCATAAACATGTACACATGTGCACATGCACAGGCACACACATACACATAAACACATACACACTCACACACACACAATAGAGTTATCGCTTTTCTTGGGAAGGTTCTGATCCACCCTTTTCACACAGGTGACCAGAGCTGCTTTTACATAGCTGACTCTCTGGGCCTAATTTTTGAAGTTCCAGATGTTGCTAATTCCTAATTCGTCTGAGGAGAACAGAGAACGAATCCCTTTAAAGTGGCAGCATGGAGAGACTGCGTATCTTCTGCAAGTGCAGGAATTTATCAATGCGCCCCTGCCCAATGAGACCAAATATGTAGGAATGAGAAATCTTTTGAAAATTAGTTAAGACATTTGTATGTCAAGTCACTTGTGTGACTTTAAAATTGCAATAGGGAAGAACTGGAAGCCTCCTGAGTGACTGTACGCTGGGGCCTGTGAAAGTAAGTGGAGGTCATCCTGACGGTGAAACGCCCAGGGGCCGAGGGGATGAGGCAGCACAAGGTTCACCCTGGGAAAGCATCCAGGACATTCTTCATTCTGTATTTTTCATTCTTTGATTTGTGAAATCAAAGCTCACAGGACAGTGTGTCTGCTGTGATTCATTTAGGAAAGCAAATTAACTTATCGAAAAAGCTTTACAAACATGAACTAATGCAAAATGCAGAAAACAGATTAATTCTGGATGGCTGATGGTCAGCCCACAACGGTATTTACTGTATTTAGTTCCAGGGACTGAAAATAATGGGGGAAGAGGTGAGTAGGAGGGTGCAGATTTTCACTCTCCATGGGTAATATGTCCATCCAATTTAAAAAAAAAAAATTATTTAGCACAGCTTCTATTGCTTCTTTCTCATATCTTCATTATGGGATATATCGTATATACAAAGGAGAGCACAAGACATGTTTACAAAGTAAAAAATAATTGGTGAGCCACAGGCTGCCCCACCCATGCTATGCTCAGTCGTGTCCGACTCTTTGTGACCCTGTGGACTGTAGCCCACCAGGTTCCTCTGTCCTTGGGGATTCTTCAGGCAAGAATACTGGAGTGGGTTGTCATGCCCTCCTCCAGGGGATCTTCCCAACCCAGGGTCAAATGCTTTCCAAAATTGCACAAATACATATTTTGCATGATTCAGATCAGATCAGATCAGTCGCTCAGTCGTGTCCGACTCTTTGCGACCCCATGAACCGCAGCACGCCAGGCCTCCCTATCCATCACCAGCTCTCGGAGGTCACTCAGACTCACATTCATCGAGTCAGTGATGCCATCCAGCCATCTCATCCTCTGTCGTCCCCTTCTCCTCCTGCCCTCAATCCCTCCCAGCATCAGAGTCTTCTCCAATGAGTCAACTCTTCGCATGAGGTGGCCAAAATACTGGAGTTTCAGCTTGAGCATCATTCCCTCCAAAGAAATCCCAGGTCTGATCTCCTTCAGAATGGACCAGTTGGATCTCCTTGCAGTCCAAGGGACTCTCAAGAGTCTTCTCCAACACCACAGTTCAAAAGCATCTATTCTTCGGCGCTCAGCCTTCTTCACAGTCCAGCTCTCACATCCATACATGACCACAGGAAAGACCATAGCCTTGACTAGGCAAACCTTTGTTGGCAAAGTAATGTCTCTGCTTTTGAATATGCTATCTAGGTTGGTCATGACCTTCCTTCCAAGGAGTAAGCGTCTTTTAATTTCATGGCTGCAGTCACCATCTGCAGTGATTTTGGAGCCCAGAAAAATAAAGTCTGACACTGTTTCCACTGTTTCTCCATCTATTTCCCATGTAGTGATGGGACCAGATGCCATGATCTTCGTTTTCTGAATGTTTACATAGTGCTAATTTTAGAAGTTTTTTTTAAGGTCTTTATGCAAATAAAAAATGAGAGGGTGAAATGGGTTGTGTGTTGTGTGCTGACCAACCAGCCTGCTTCAGATCTTGACATTGCCCTCTACTCCCCACAGCTCACCTCTCCCCAAAGATGAAGGAGGTGCTGGTTAGCAGGATTGCTGGTGATGCTGAGCCCCACACATATCCAGAAGGAAGGGACTCCCCAAAGCCGAGAGTCCACTGAGCCTATATGCCAGTGACAGGCAGTCCATTCCATTTCGGGTGATTTTTGGCCTTGCCACGTGGCTTGAAGGATTTTAGGTCCCCAACCAGGGATCAAGCCTGTGCCTTCTGCAGTGGAATCGAGGAGTCCTAACCACTGGACTGCCAAGGAAGTCCTTTTTTTTTTTTTAAATGGACTTCTTTCTTCAAATGAAATGTTATAGGGAAGTGGAATATATAACATGGAGCAAAGTAAGTGACTGGGATCTTCACCTGGGTTTCAGAAACCTCCGTATGAAAACCCCTAGGTTCCTTCAGCCCCCATGTACTCTGGGAAACAGGCCTGGAGAGGCAGTTCTGACCATAAGCTCTGAGAAAGCAGAGACCTGGTTAGTTTTTTACCATGCTGAATCCCCAGCACCCAACCCACCCCGAGTCCTAGCACACAGTAGGTGCTTAGTAAATATTTATTAGATACTGACATACAAGCAAGGCTGTCTCTGTGAGGTCATCTCTTGTTCTACACATGAGATTGCTTTCCAAAGAGACTAAAGGAGGGGGCTTGAACCTCAGAGAGGCCCCCTTAATTGCCTGTGTCTTGAATTTATAGCATTTGAAAAGGTTTCATTCTCTGATCTAAATGGCAAGAACAAAAGCAAAACAGTAAAGAGCTCAGGAGGATGAAAAGAAGCCATAATTTGCATCCAAGATGGAAGTTGTTGTCCCCGCATCCAAGTCAACTTCAAAGTTATCTGCTGAGCAGACAGATGCACATTGGTCACCACGGCAACAACCAAGCCACCCAGCCCGCCCAATCCTGACAGCCCAGCTCCAGGACGTTACAGGGTGTGGGGAGTCTGACGACCTGCCCAGCCTGGCCCCTCCATCATCCAGCCATCTTGCTCCTTCTCTGTTGTTGGGGGGACGGGCAGGTCTGGGTCACCACCTCCACCTCAACACACACAGGGGCACCTGCTGGGTGCCTGGGCATCAGAAGTGTTCTCCTTCAGAGCTGTTGCCTCGGTGCCTGGCACACAGTTATTGGACAAAAGCTTGTGATGAGTAAGTGCATGAAGACACAGCCAGAGCCACTTGGGAGCTTCTAAAATATCAAATGCTGAGCCCCTCCTGAAATCACCGACAGCAGACTCACTCAAAACTGGAGTGCGGGGCTTCATAAACGCTGCACACATGCCTCTCAAGTCACAGTGGGCAAGAGAAGAAAGCAGGGTCAAGACAGCCTCCCAGGCATGTGGCTTGGGCAGCTAGCAGGCTGGAGCTGCCAATCCCAGGGTGGGTGGGAGGGACCAGGACTCGGGGAGAGGTTGGAGCTGTGTCTTAGACTTGTCCAGGGAGAGACTGCGGAAGAAGGTGTGAGTCTGCAGTCCTGGAGAGAAGCCAGGACTGGAGATGGTGTTTGTATCCATGAGCATGGAGGAGACAGAAGGCAGGGAGTGGAGGCAGGGAAGAAACAAATAGTCCGAGGTGTAAGCCCTGGAGCCCCATCAGGAGGGCCCAGCAGAAACAGAGCCATCAGAAAGAGAGTATCAGGCAATGTGGTGTTGCGGAAGGATAAACGCAGGCTGGAGAAGAAGGATTTAGTCATGTCTGGGGATCTCAGGGTACCCAGTGGGGAGCCGAGGAAGATGTGTGCTGGGGTGCTAGCCACTGAACATGCCCCATCTGGCTGCGGGTTGCCTATTCTGCCTGGGCCCGCAGGAATAAGACCACCCTAGAATCGGCCAGGGATAACTAATGTGCCCTCTCCCCTGATCAGTGAGGGGGTGCTGGTGACAGAGGAAACCTGGCATTTTTTGCCTCCTAATCACAACAATGGGGACAGCTAGGATTTTTAGGCATTAGTAAAGGTGGGCATGGGTGTCCCCAGTGGCTCAGTGGTAAACAGTCTGCTTGCAATTCAGGAGACGCAGGAGACATGGGTTCGATCTCTGGGTCAGGAAGATCCCCTGGAGGAGGAAATGGCAACCCACTCTAATATTGTTGCCTGGAGAATCCCATGGACAGAGGAGCCTGGAGGGCTACAGTCCACAGGGTTGCAAAGAATCGGACACAACTGAAGTGAGTGAGCATGCATGCATGCAAAGGTGGGCACAGGGCTACAGCGCTCCATGTGGATTATCTTGTTTGACCCTCACAACAACCCTCTGAGATCAGTACTATTGTTGCATCAACTGGCCAGGTTTCGTTGTTAGGGAACTGATCACTATTTCCCACCCGTCAAAGCAGCAGGACACGGGGCGATCCTCTCCTCTCTGGAGAACTCAGAAGCACCCGGGACTGGTGCTCTGGCCAGGTTTTCTTGTCCCTCCGTCCCCAGCAGCCCTTCCAGGAAGCACTAGGTCTCCCCAAGCCCCTTTCGATCAGAGCTGGCCTGGCCCTGTCTCTTCCTGGTCAGCACATCGAAGGTGCTCCTGGGGAGGTTTCTGGGCTGGCATTCGAATTCTTTCCTCTTGACTCTTTCTATCAGTCACCTTCTTTGGGGGACATCTCTGGACAGTGGGCAGTCTTACCACATGGCAGAAACCAGGGCATAAATCTTGTTAGTTCCTGGCTCCTCCTAAGGTTATTTACTGTACGCCTGTGTGCGAGGAGGCTGATGTGGCCAGAGGGGACCTTGTGGCCAGTGGCAAAGTGGCTGGACCTCTGTCTGGGGGAGGACATTGGATCAGCAGGAGGCTGGCCAAAGGGGACGTTCCCCTGGAGAGCATTTCCTTCTGTTGAGTACCTGTCAGCAGGGACAGGTTTGTGGATCTTGATTCAATTTAAGGGACTTCTGTAAGAAAACAATACAAAATTGCCCATTCAAAATTGGGTTTGATTGTGAATAATTTTCTAGAGTGTTTAACATTTAACAACAAATTAAAATGCCAACGAATACAAAATACAACTGAGGGACTTCACTGTCAGGGTATCTCCAAGCCAAAGGAGGTCCCAGGTGAGCCACGGGACTCTGAGTCTAAGCTTCATCGGTTTCCAGGTACATCACCTCTGCTTTTAACACACTGACCTTCATCAGAGTCACTGGGAGTCTCTGATTCTTCGTGGCAAGCATCACCTTCTGGTATTTGGCCCCATCCACCCAAACTGGAGAGGGGATAGTGTTAGGGAGGGCCCTGCCCTCCAGCGAGGCTGTTGCTGCTGCTGCTAAGTCGCTTCAGTCGTGTCCGACTCTGTGCGACCCCATACACGGCAGCCCACCAGGTTCCTCTGTCCACAGGATTCTCTAGGCAAGAACACTGGAGTGGCTTGCCATTTCCTTCTCCCCAGCGAGGCTGGTGGGTCAGAAAAACATCCAGAGTGAAAGGGAGCTAACGGCGGGATTACTAACAGGACACCACGTGTCGAGTGGCTGAGACTCAAGCAGTAACATTTCGGGCCCTGACTTGAGCTGTGATTTCAGAGATGCGGGACAGACGTCCGGGGCGCCCACGAGTTGCTTTTCCCGGTGTCCGCGGTGAGAAGTCCGAGGCGTCCCTTCTCAGAGGGCCACAGCGGATGACAGGAGCTTGATTCTCCCCTTGGTAGGGGAGACCATGGGATGAGATTGGGGGAGACAAACACTCCTGAAGCCCCTTCTTCCGAGGCGCCGGGCTGCAGGCGCGCCACCTGCTGGCCCTGGGAGCGCGGGGCCCGCGCGGTCTGGCTGCGCCACCTGGTGGCCACTAGGGGAAGGACTCAGCTTGGGGTCTGGAGGTGGCAGGTGAGTGGTAAGGGGTGGCTGCTCTCCTTGGCATTCGTGCACCGAAGTTCTGCCCAGAGTTCTCCTGTCTGTGGTAGACACGGCAACGTATGAGTAAGAGGAGTCAAAGAACAATGATAATAAAAGACACAATCATTTTACTCGGGGAGAGGACCTGTCACAGAGGAAGGAATTACGGTGGGTGCAGTGGGAGCATGGGGGAGACCAGAAGTCAGGGCACACTACCCAGAGGAGGGGACGTGTGGGCTGAGGCAGGAACTTAAGTCTTCATCAGTCCTAGAAGGGAGAAGGGCATTCAGGTGAGAGCAGCTAGTGCATGGTTCTCAACTCTTGACCACATGCTGGGATCAACTGGGGGAACTGTTAAAAAGCCCGAGTGGCACCTCGACCAATGACTTCTGAATCTCAAGGGGAGGGAGATGGGGAGACACGTGAATTCTTTGAGCCCCCAGGTGTCAGTGTTGTGAAATGGAATCAGTTCAGTTCAGTCGTTCAGTCGTGTCTGACTCTTTGCAACCCCAAAGACTGCAGCACACCAGGCTTCTCTATCCATCACTATCTCCCAGAGCTTGCTCAGACTTATGTCCATCGAGTCAGTGATGCCATCTAACCATCTCAGCCTCTGTCATCCCCTTCCCCTGCCATCAATCTTTCCCAGCATATCAGGGTCTTTTTCAATGAGTCAGTTTTTTATATCAGGTGGCCAAAGTATTGGAGTTTCAGCTACAGCACCAATGAATATTCAGGACTGATTTCCTTTAGGATGGACTGGTTGGATCTCCTTGCTGTCCAAGGGACTCTCAAGAGTCTTCTCCAACACCATAGTTCAAAAGCATCACTGCTTTGGTCCTCAGCTTTCTTTATAATCCATCTCTCACATCCATACATGACTCACATCATACATATCATGAAATAGAATGTCTCCTGCCATATCAATAAACAAGGATGTCACAGCTATCTGTCATTCTAGCCCTCTAATTTCAGGTTGTGACTCTATTTTTTCCAATCCACAGAGTATAGGCAAAGTTGAGAACCACCAAGCAAAGTCTTGGAGGAAAGAATTTCTATTTTCTCAGAACCACAGAAGAACACCCACTAGCAAATGAAATAAGCAAATCTTTAATTTGTATAGAACTTACCCCTGACAAACTCTGTTTGCGTTTGAACAGGACTCTCCTTACAAAGGAAGGGACTGAGCGATTCAATGGAAGTGGAAGTGTAAAAGTGTTAGCCGCTAGGTCATGTCTGACTCTTTGCAACTCCATGGACTATAGCCCTCTAGGATCCTCTGTCCATGGAGAGATTGAATATCACCAGTAATTACCTCCACGTTTCTGAGAATATGTCTGATTATCTTTGGAATCCTCTATGATCCTGGAACACAGCAAGCACTCAATCAATGTTTGCTGAACTGGACTTTGAATCCAATCATGTGCTCTCACTTAGTGGCTAGTCTTGATTACCGTTGGGTTTGAGTGGCTTTGCTGCACAGAAACTGGGTGACTGACTTCAGGGATGTGGGGAGACATCACAAAAACCCTAGTCCCAGTAGCTGCTGCCTAAATTCCATGTCTTTTCCTGGTTCCTGTTCACACCGTATCAGTTCCCTTTCCTGAAGTAGGTCTTAAAGAGTTAAAGGGGCAAAAAGCCGAAAAGTGTAACCGAGTTCCCTATGGGACCTATGGGGGACAGACGTTCCCCCATACCCTCTGCTTTAGCTCCTCTGAAGTACCCAGATAATAGTATTTGATGCACATTTCCTGAGTTGTTTGGCGAATGTAAAAAACAAACAAACAAACTCTCCGCCTCTCCAACAAATGGAAGGTGTTAACTACTTGATAACCCTGAGCACCTAGCCCCAGGCCTCCTGAATCCTGGGGACTGATAATGTTAACCCCTGTGACACCACCCTGCCACCATCACCATGTCACCATGTGACACCATCACCCAGAGTATTGCTCACGAACAAATCACAGATCCTGCGACCCCTCTCTCTCATTAGGTTTGTAAAAGTTTTTGCCGAAATCCTTTGGGGAGCTCAAGGCTTTTTAGGGCATTAGCACCCATCTACTTGCATGGCCTTGCAGTAAACCTTCCTCTGGGCTCCCCTGGTGGCTCAGACGGTAAGGAATCCACCTGCAATGCAGGAGACCCAGGTTCGATCCCTGAGTCAGGAAAGATCCCCTGGAGAAGGGAATGGCGACCTACTCCAGTATTCTTGCCTGGAGAATCCCATGGATGGAGGACCATGATGGGCTACAGTCCATGGAATCGCAAAGAATCGAGGACATGACTAAGCAACTAACACAAACCTTGTCATGCTGTGTCTGGCACAGAAACTTGCAAATTGCTAACTTGCATAAACAACAGTAGTAGGGTAGAAAAGGAAAGATCCAGAAAGGAAGGCCTGCACCCGCCACTGGGAGCTGGCTTCCTTTCACTTCAAACTGGAGCCCACTGGCAGTTTTCACTGGTTCTTGTGACTTTGGGTCTCCGTGTGCACTCAGGCGCTCAGTCGTGTTCAACTCTTTGCGACTCCAGGAACTGTACCCCACCAGGCTCCTCCATCCATGAGATTTCCCAAGCGAGAATACTGGAGTGGGTAGCCATTTCCTCTTCCAGGGGATCTTCCTGACTCAAGGATTTTGTTCTATACCCTGGAGCAAAATTCATTGGTTACGCAATTTGGCCAATCACAGGACACGTGTTGATTTTTCCAAGATTCTCTCAAAGAAGCATTCAGGAAACTTTGCTTCTCTCCAACAAGACACTTCCAATAAGTGACTAGGGAAACAGAGTGGCTCATGTTATTCTATGCATGAGCCAACCTGTTTTCTATACGGATTTGGTACTTTCTCTCCCAGGCTGGGGACCCCAGGAGTGACTCTGAGACAAGGCTTTGTGTGCAAGTGCTTTATCTCTGAGTGATCTCAAGAGGAGTGGAGACGTGAGACAGAGAAATGAAGGAGGACACACCAATACGTGGGCACACTCATGAGCAAGCGAGGCTCGACTGCCCTGGAGAACTCGGGGAGACAGTGTTGAACGTGGTCCAAAGTTACCTCATGGGAGGGGCAAGAAGCTGGGGCCATATGTCCACCCACTCCCGCGGGTCATCAGTTCAGGGATGTACCCAGAAATGTTAACCCTTTGGCACTTCTAGCCTGCCCTGCACATGCCTGTGCTTTGGTGGCCAGAGAAAGTCCTCCGGCAAAAGGAGCTGGAGTACCAGGCCACATGCCACACAGACTCCCCATTCACATGCCAGTCATTCATGAACAGCTCACATCCACCAGATAAGCACCAGCCCTTTTACGTACCCATCCGTAAACATCAACACGTTCACATGCCAGCTCACTCAGGAGATGCGATCCTGTGCCACTTGGTGAGAGCCCTAGTCTACACTGAATCTGGCAATCAGGAAGTCTGCCAGGCCCCTGTGAACACAGGTGACAATTTCTCTTAGTGCCATCCGTGTATGTTACAAGGGCGGGGTTTGGGCTGATCCCACTCATGCAGTCATTCAAGAAAAGAGGTGGCTCAGACTCGCTCTGCTTCACCAAGGATAAAAGGGGAGCGGCTCAGGAAGGTTTTAATTTAGCTGAAAGTACAAATGGCAAAATCAAAGGTAATTTTTTCCCTCCTCTTGCAAGAAACCCAGTGACATCTGTGAGGTGGTTTGATTCACATCAGGGGAAGCTTTTGAAAAATGGAGATGGCAATTAATTGGACTTCAGAGGATGGTGACAGTTTTTTTCTAATGTCCTGATTTCCTATCAAGACATTGGGCACTTTTCTGCAGGGCCTCAAGACAGTAATTAGATGCCATGTTGGAATGTGACTCCAAGGTCTCAGGCGACACCAGTTCTAACTAGAGCGCCCCCAAACACAGGACGAGACAACCAGCGTGGCCGGTGGTGTCATCTGAGAGTTAACGCAGCCTTCCCTCTTCAACAAGATGGGAAAACCCAAGTCAATGGAGCCTTTTCACTTTTTGACAGGACTGGAAAACCTCCCCTTTGCAAAGAAGAGTATGAGAGTTTTATAGAGGTGAATCAGCCTGTTCTGCACCAGCTTGAAAGCAATGCACACAATCTCCATCCCAATGATGATGTAAATGGAGAAGAACAAGAAGAAGTGAGGGTGTTCCAGCCCAATGTCCCCGAACCCAATGGTGGTAAGCGTGATGAAGCAGAAGTAGAAGGCGTTTTCGAAGTTCATCTGCTTCTCCCAGATGGGAAGGACGGCGGCCGCGCAGGAAATGTAGGCGAAGACCACGAGGGCTATGAGGGGGAGGGGGACGTCCAGCCTCTCCACCTGCCGCCCCACCTCATCCAGGTTGCTGATGATGGAGCTAGAGAGCTGCCCGGACCCCAGCTCGGGACACGATGTGCTCCTCTCCATGGCCTGAGGAGGCACCTGGAGGGTGTTGTCTTTCTCCTGTGCCAGAAGTCTCTCAAACAGCTCCATGTTGCTGCTTGGGGCCGCAGGGGCAGGTTTGGGGGCCGGGAGCTCCAGGTCCTGGATGACCACGTTCGGGACGGCTTCGTCTGCGGGACAGGAGTCGGGTCGTCTTTTGCTGGGGCGTCGGGAGCACCACTTGGGTCTTTTGCTGGGGCGTCCAGAGCACGACTTGGGAAGGGGAGTGGGGAGGAAGGGAAATCTTCGGAATTGATTGTAGGACATGGTTAAGATGGTGGCCAGGATGTCGCCCGTGTCCGTGAGGACCAGGAACATCAGCGGGATGCCAAAGAGAGCGTACAGCATGCACAGGTATTTGCCGAGCCTGGTGACGGGGTAGATGTGGCTGTAACCTGAAAAAGAAGACGGTGCCCCGATGGTCGGCGGCTCCTCCCCCTCCGCCGCAAAAAAAAAAAAAAATCCTTTAAAGAGACCTTCTGCCATTTCCTTTCCTTGGCATGACATTTTGCACCACATATTTTAAAAATATTCATCTTAAAACATTCATCAGCTTGTCTGATGTTAGGTCTGCTTTGGTTGGGGCAGTAGGAGGTGAAACCCAGCTTATCTTTAGGGTAAGGGAAGACTCATGTCCTTGGCAGGAGACAACCCCGCCTGTGGGAGTGAGCTGACTGCCTTGTCTTTTGCCATCTCTGAGCATCTGAAAGAGGACAGGGCCAGCACACCTGGAGAAACGCGATGAGCTCAGGTGACAGAGTGGTGGCTTTGCAAGCAAACCCATCACCTCCGTCATCCTCCATGAAAGCATCGGTTCCTAAGAAGCCACGCCCATCCTTTCTGGGATGTCTGGGCCTCTGTATGAGGTTTGTTTCCATATAAGAGGCAATTACATGCCAGTGGTGTGTAAGCAGTGCACACAGTTCTTGGGATGGCAGAAAGAGGAGCAGTGAATAACATACCACTGCTGCCCTCAGAGCCAGCTGCAGTTGAGTGGGTCAGACAACTGTTCATGAACAACAGTGAAGAGTTGAGGACCCCAGCATCCAGAATCCTGTCAGCCTCATTTCCAGTTCCAGCTCTACCATTTACTAGAAAGTGATGCGACTGCTTACATTTCAGGTTTTTTATCTCTAAAGTGGGGAGGACCACCCCTGCCTTGCATACTGACCAGCTGGAGGGATTACAAGAGACCAATGCCTCACACATGGTGAGCGTGTCATTCCCAGGCAGTCAATGTCCTCGATCTAATAATAAGAGCTGGCTTTTTGAGCACTTACTGATGGCCAGGTATTAACCAGCCTTCATTGGTAGCTATGGTGATCACTATCACAGATGGGGAAACTGAGGCTCAGAGAAGTGAACCCACTTAGCCAAGAGCATACGTGTGATAAACTGTGAAGCTGGAGATCAAAGCATTGAAACCTGGCCTACAGTAGGTACTCAATAAATGCCACTCTAGGATGGATGCCTGAAAATCCCATCTGGCTCCCAAGCCAGCTCCCTCCGCTGGGTCAGGAGCAACAAGGGGGCTGGACATGCCAACCATTGAGGACAGGTGAGCCAAGCAAAGAGAGGGCTAGTTTGAAGTTTTCCTTCTCTTCACAAGCTGCCTCCTTCCATCACCCCAGCCTCCTCTCTTGTCGACAGAGGCCCAGGAGCAGAGGGATGTCAAATCCCACAGCACAAGTTGCCGGATCTTCTGGAGTGGGCAAACTCAGTGCCTCCCACAAAGAGGGAGAAGCTTCTGTATTTAATGCCTGTGTTTAATTTTTGATGTCCTAAAGGATGATTCATGCAGAAAGCTCCAGCCCAATTATGTAAATTAATTGGAAGGCAATTGACAAGCTAGCTAAGCTGCAACCTCCTCCAGGGCCACCACTTCCACTGCAAACTCTGGCCTTGGCATCTGCCCTCCAGGCACATGCAGGTAGTGAGGCTGCCCATCTTTATTGGGGTCCCAGGGGAGGCCCTTGGAGAGTTTCCTCCATGTACATCCCTCCCAGGGCTCTCCACGCCACCCTGCTGCTTCTGCAAGGTACCATTGATGGCAGGCACAGTGAGCTCTACATTCATATTGTCTAGGCACATAAGCACTCACTACATGCACTGGGGCAGAGCGGTGAGCCAAAGAGATCTGGGATCCAACCTCGGTGAGCTTCTGGTCTAGTGGAGGAGGCAAATATGAATCAAATAACCACCCCAGTGAGTATGCTTCCCTGGTGGCTCACAAAGCAAAGAATCTGCCTGCAGTGCAGGAGACCTGGGTTCAATCCTTGGGTTAGGGAGATCCCCTGGAGAAGGCATGACAATCCACTCCAGTATTCTTGCCTGGAGAATCCCCATGGATAGAAGAGCTTGGTGGGCTACAGTCCATGGGGTTGCAAAGAGTCGGACGCCACTGAGCAAATAAGCACAGCGAGTATGCACGTGGAGATCAGTAACAAGTCAGCTGACTCATTGGAAAAGACCCTGAAGGGGGAAAGATTGAGGGCAAAAGGAGAAGGGGGTACAGAGGATGAGATGGTTAGAGAGCATCATCTACTCAGTGGATACGAATTTGAGCCAACTCCAGGAGAAAGTGAAGGACAGGGAGGCCTGGTGTGCTGCAGTCCATGGGGTCGCAGAGTCAGACACAACTTAGCGAGTGAAAGTGAAAGTCACTCAGTCGTGTCCCTATGAGCAACCCTATGAACTATACACGGAATTCTCTAGGCCAGAATACTGAAGTGGGTAGCCTTTCCTTTCTCTAGGGTATCTTCCCAACCGAGGGATCGAACCCAGGTCTCCTGCATTGCAGGTGGATTCTTTACCAGCTGAGCCACCAGGGAAGCCCAAGAATACTGGAGTGGGTAGCCTATCCCTTCTCCAGCGGATCTTCCCAACCCAGGAATCGAACTGGGCTCTCCTGCACTGCAGGTGGATTCTTTACCAACTGGGCTATCAGGGAAGCCCAAGCAAGTGAACAACAACAAGTTAGATTGGAACAAAGGCATCCAAGCTGTATTTGCATTTATTGAGGATCTACTCTGCGCCAGGCTTTTGTGGGCAGTATTGAGGATGCAGTGAGGAACCGGCAGAGGCCACGCCCTCCGGGGGCTCATAGTTGAGAGGGACGCAAAGCCATGACTTCAGCTCCCTCAGTGCCCAGCAAAACCGACAGCACCAGGGTCTGGAGTGAGCTCTCCCCGGCTAAACCGCCCATCAGACACCGGGGTTGCTCAGTGGGGCCGGCCATGCTGAGAGAGCCCAGGGTTTCCGGTCTCTGCTCTCTGCAGGGTTCCAGCAGCTCAGCCCTCCCCTCGGGGAGAGGAGGTGGCAGAAGGGACCTCAGGACAGCGTCTCGTCCATACTTCAGTGACAATGACCTCCTAGGAGCACCGAGGAGGTGGGGGTGCAGTGGCATCTCAGGGAGAGGGAGGGGGTGGGGAATAGAGGAGGCCCTGGATAGGAGGACCAACTACCCCATGCGCCCAGGACTCGGGGTCTCCTGTTCTGGTGAAACCCTTAAGTGCCAAAGCCAGGGCAGCCTTGGGCACTCCAGGGAGCTGCTCTCTGGAGCCAGGGTGAATGTGGAGGGGGTAGAGAGATTCTCCAGGGCAGGGAAAAGGAGAAAGGAGGGCGCCTGGAGCCCCTTGTGGGGACAGGAGTTCAGAGAGGCCATGGAGTCTTGGAGGGGTCCAGGCCCGGGTGTCAGCAAAGATGCCCATGCCCGAGCTTGTCACAGGCCCCGCAGGGCCGGCAGTCCTTAAAAGATGTCAGCAGAGGGACCTGTAAGCAAGGAGTCATCCCGTTTTCCAGATGTTGCGTAAGTCCCCAGCTTTCGTGCACCCGTAGGAAAATCAGGAAAAGCTCCCAGTGGAAGCCCCCCAGCCTCCAGGATGGGGTCTTAAGGTAGATCTATGTAAAGAGAAGAATATCACATTTCTTACCGGATTTATGGAGTAAAATGCCTTTTAGAGTCAGAGTTCCCTGCATACCAGAACCCCTAATGCCCGCAACCACCCGTTACTGCATGTCAATGGGCAAGGAAGGGGAGGTCAGGTGACTCATCTGGGGCCCCCAGCCCACAGCCAAAAAGCGTGTGCACCCCTCGCCCAAAGAACTCTGCCCCCCGCCTCCCGCAATGCTGTCCTTGGCAAAGGTGGGTTCAGTGGATCATAAACAAAGTCATTGGGGCCATCTCTGAGTGGAATATGATTACAATCCAGAGGACGGGCCATAGGCAGAGAGGCAAGTCTCAGAGCACAGGCTCCTGTGAAGGAAATGGATTGCCTCCCCAATTACTGAATGCTAGAACACAGAATGGAAAAATCGTATCAGTTCTTATAATGCAGGCGTATATTCTAATGACATCAGTTCACCTCACTTAGTCTCTGAGGATTTAACAGCCCACACACTCTCAAATCCCAGGGGGCTGATCCATTTGGAAATGACTGGGGATTGATCAGCCTCATATCTGCCCAGGGTCCCTTCCTCAGCATCAAGGTCAGGTGCATTTCAGGTGACCCAGAGATGCGGGGAAGCAAGCAGCATTATCAGCAGGGCCATTACTGATTACGGGCAGTGCAGAAACTGTCCCAGCATCCCCTTCCGGTAGTAATTACTGGATGGCCTGATGTCCTAATGGACTTGGACATGAGTGGGGGCATCGTTTTCTTGGGATATAGACCAAGCTAATGCATTTCCATTAGATCAGTGGTTCGGTGCCTGGACTACCATTAGAATCACCTGGAGGGCTCTGAAGACACCGATGCCCGGGCCTGTCCCGGGTAAGTCTGACTTGATTGGTGTGGGGTCCAGGCATGGTGGTGGGGCAGGGGTGGGGGGCGCCTGTAAATGATAACCCAGTGATTCTGATGTGCAGCCTGGCCTGAGAACACTTGTCCCAGGAGAGTGTTTCTCAAATGTCTTGTGCATCAAAATCACATGTAGAGCTGGTTACAACACAGTTCACCGGCCCCCACATCCATAGCTTCTGACTCAATAGGTCTAGGACGGTGCCTGAGAATTAATTCGTATTTCTAATAGGTTCTTTGGTAATGGTCATCCCACTGGTCCAGGGACCACAATTTGATAACCATTACATCACATCACATCTCAACAGGAGGCAGCTTTGCTCCCTGAGGGATATCTGGCAATGTCTGGAGACATTCTGGGCTGTCACAACTGGTGGAGACATCAGGGGAAAAGTTGGTTTTCCGTAGTGGGGAGAGGCCAGGGATACTTCTAAACATTCCACAATGCGTGCACAGAACAGCCCCCACCGTAGAGAATCCTTTAGTTTAAGACATCGGCTGTGCCAAAGTCCAAAGTCTCTCCCAAAAGGGACAGTCACAGCACCTACCTTGCAGAGCTGCTGTGAGAATTAAATAAAATCGTGCATATAAAACATGCTGACACTATGCCTGACGCTGGTGTGTGCTCAGTAGCACAGCTATTAAGTTGCTGTTACTCCTTTAGCGACTAAGTAACAACTACCCTACCTTCTGCCCCTTACCTGTCCCTGCCTGTATCAGCATTCAGGTGAATGAGAGCTGTTCTGAAAGAAGCCACACGGGGGCGCCCTTCGATACAAGCACGTGCCCATTTATACGAGCTCCTTACAGTAGACACTGGCTGTCCATCCAGCAGCCGTTCCCCTCTCTTTCCCTGGAATGCCGCTGGTCCCTCATCTGATTCAGTGATAGATCCAGTTAGTCTAAATCACCCCGGTAATCCAACCCCCTTTGCCAGGGACTGGCTTGGGGTGGGAAGCTTCTCAGAAGTTTCCTTGCTGATTACAACAGCCGGCCCTTCCTCTGCCTATGAGATGTGACTACACCCAGGGTGGGAGTGGACTTTGGTGGTCATCTTATGACCCGCTGAGCCGGTTGGAGAGAACCTGATGGTCAGCGTCACAAGTGAGCTGCCCACCAAGCGGCCTGAGAGCCGTCCCCCACTGGCCTTCTTACTTGCAAGGTGACACATCTTCCTTGCAGTTTAAGCCAGTTGGGTTGGGTTTTCTGTTAGTAGCAGCTGGCTTATATAGGTGCTTGTCACTGATCCTTACACAGACCCTGAAGGCAGGTCTGGGAGGAGTTAGAGATTAGGGAACAAGGCTCAGACCGGCTACATTGTTTACTGGAGGTCACACAGCTCTGACCCCAGGTGGTTGGCCCCCAGAGTCCATAATAGCCACTGCGCTCCACTTCCAGGATGAGTGCCCAGCCACGATCCTTGTGAGCTCAGGTTTACCGCCGCCCCCCACCCCACCCCCAGATTGGTACTGTCTTGAACTGATGTTCTCCTGAATGAAGATGGAGCCCCAGTCCTTTGTGCTGACCAAAAGGCGCAGGGGCTGAGCAATGGATCACATGCCTGGTGGAGACGCTGAGCCAGGATCTCCTGCCTCGTGGCTGAGGGCCTCCACTACGGTGACCCCCTGCCCCCAGTAGGGGAGGTTCCTACCAACCCTGGCTTGGCTGCTCTCACCTGGCCCTTCCTACTGCTGCACCACAGAGGGAAGCTCCTTGTTGTTCAGCCACTCAGTCGTGTCCGACTCTATGACCCCATAGACTGCAGCACGCCAGTTTCCCTGTCCCCCACCATCTCCCAGAGTTTGCTCAAACTCACATCTATAGAGTCGGTGAAGCCATCCAACCATCTCATCCACTGTCATCCCCTTCTCCTCCTGCCCTCAATCTTTCCCAGTATCAGGGTCTTTTCCAATGAGTTGGTTCTTTGCATCAGGTGGCCAATGTATGGGCCCAGATGCTAGGAGGCCCTCCGACACTGACCTAGGGATACGGTGCTTGAATGCAAGACCAGCCACATCCCTCACAGCCCGCCAGCTTTGGTGGCCTCTCCCTCAGAGTTCTGCCCTGGCTGGAAAGCTCTCTCAGCCTTCTTTGCCTGGTTAATCTCCACAGATTCTTCAACTCCAATGTCACTTTCACTGACAAGCCTCTCCCTGCTCCCCACCCATCAGGACCACCCCCACATCCTGTTTCACCCACGTTCACAGTCCAAGCTTCTCCTCTAAGCTCGTCTGCATGCTCAGCTGTTCATTGTTCCTCCCTCCGTTAGACTCGAAGCCACTGGGGTGGGAGGCGTCCACCTAGTTCAGTCCCGTGCTGTGCACAGAGAAAGTCAGGTCCAGACAGAAGCAGCGGGGTCTCAGGTTAAGACCCAGACAGCCTGAACCCAGACACACATGAGCTGTGTCACCTTGCAAACAGGGTGGACCTGCCCGGCCTCACTTTCCCCATCCAGAGAGTGGGACGCACACCAGCAGCTACCTCAGGGCTGCTGAGAGGGTTCAACAGGCTACTCATGGCAAAAAACTTAGAATGGAGCCTGGTCAGTAGTAAATACACACGTGTTAGCCAGCGCAGCGGCTGCTGTTGCAGTCATATGTGTTCAGTATGTGTCAGTTAAGGAAAGAAGGGAGGCAGCAAAGGCTATCTCCACGGCCCAGTTCCAGTGTCTTCTGTCACCCAGGAAAATGAAAAGTGAAAATGTTACTTGCTCAGTTGTGTCAGACTCGTTGCGACCTCATGGACTATAGCCTGCCAGGCTCCTCTGTCCATGGAGTCCTCCAGGCAAGAATCCTGGAGTGGATTGCCATTCCCCGAGCCCACCCTTTGTGCAGCCATCGAGAGGAGAGTCTGTGGCTTTGAGGGTCAATAAGTCCATCTTTAAACATGCAAGTGGTCACTGTGGGGTAGGGGCAGGTCTGTCCCCGCACCCTCTTCTCTGCCGGGGCTCTGGGAGGGACATCCCCGGGACAAGGACTCACACGGAAGTCTCTCCCTTCCTCTGAGGCTGGAGACACATATACAGCAAGTGCAGGGAGCAGGGTGGAGGCCAGCTCCTTCCTCTCTGCAAGCCCCTCCCTTGCGGGCACCATCATCCACTCCAGTTGGACGCAGGAATCCGAGGGGTCCCTGCTTCCCAGGAACAGCCAGGCCCTCCCAGGAGCTCCCTGTGCAGCGGGAGGCAGAGTTCCCACGGCACTCCCACAGACCTGCAAACCAGCGGCCTCCTTCAGGGAAGGAGCACTGGACTTGGTGTCTCAGTGGTTGTCATGGGCACCATCTCCACTCTCTGCGTGACCTTGGCCCCTGACATCCGCCCTGTGGGCTGGGGCTCCCTGACCTGATTCCCTGTGGGCCTTAAAGGAGGTGGCTTAGCACAGCCCCTGCAGGCAGCTGTTAGCTCTCGTTAGCCCTGCGGCTCCCGCTCCTCCTCCTCTGTCTCACGGCTAGTGCTCCGGTCCTGCTCTGGCACACCCTCCTCCCTCTCCAGGAAGAGCCCTCCTTGAGCGCCTTCCTCCATTCCTTCAGAGTCAGCTGCCCTCAGTGTGCCGGTGACTCTGAAACCCCAAGCCTGGAGTGACTGTGCTCTCGTGTTACCCTGAGCACATCACACTGACCAGATTTGTTTGCCCCTGAGTCCAAGACCCTGGGCAGGCAGGTACACGGCAGGTTATGTTTTACAAGAGCACTCACCTGGAGACGAAGAAGAAGCTGAAATGCAGCCTGCACCTTGCTTACTGGGACCTCCGCATGCGGCTGCCCTCGCCCGAAGGAAAGGTTGTTTAGTCCCTAAGTCATGTCAGACTCTTGTGACCCCCTGGACTGTAGCCCACCAGGCTCCTCTGTCCGTGGGATTCTCCAGGCAAGAATATTGGAGTGGGTTGCCATTTCCTTCTCCAGGGGATTTTCCCAACCCAGGGATTGAACCTGGGTCTCCAGCATTACAGGCAGATTCTTTACCATCTGAGCCACCAGGGAAGCCCGAACTGATTCGCACAAATGGGCCAGTGGCAGCCTCACTAGTACGATCTTTCTGAGCGAAGGGTAGGCACTCTACACCCATTTCTTGCACTAAATGAAGTAAGCATTTCAGCATTCCTACCAAGGGTTTCCCCAACCCCACCTGCTTTCCCTTGCAAGCCCGCCCTTGCCCTTGGACTTACCCACTGTGCTGATGACCGTGCAGCAGAAAAAGAGAGAGCTGAGGAAGGACCAGTCTGCAGACCTGCTGAACCACTGGGGCTTCACCTTCTGCAGCAGCTTCTCCAGGTCCCGCTTCCGGCCTTCCTCAACTCCACAGAGACAGGACGGAGTGAGAGAGAAGGTCCCACCCTCTAAAACAGGTCCCACCCACGTGAGGGTGTGTCTTCCCCTGGGACCACGCCCCATGCCTTGTGGCCCTCATCCACGCGAGATGGGGGCTCTCAGAACCCTCTGCTCAACGTCTCTGCAATTTAAGTCCTGCTCTGGCAGCTGCAGAGATCAGGAGCCCATGTAAACCTGAGTGACGAGCACCCGAGAGAGATGCCCACCAGCCTGGGGTCAGTCATGGAAGTGCCCAGAGGGCTTTCTGAATGTTCTGAGCCTTGCAAAGGGGCTTACTAACTTCTGCTCTGTCTCTTTCACCAGGGTCTTAAGAACTGAAAGGAAAAGCGTTTCATGAAATGAGAGGAGTTGCATGATTGCAAACCATCCCCACTCCCGGAGACCATTAAGCCTGATCCAGCATGGGGATCAGGCTGGCATCAGCTGCCTGAGAATGTCTAGGAAGCCTGGGTGGAGGCCAGCTTGGGGGCCCTGGTTTCTCAAAGAGGTTCCCAAATGGTTCCCTTGGCCCAGCACTCAGGGGGTTTAGGGATCCAAGAAACTGCCTGCCAGCTGGCACTGTTATAAGAGGAGATCACACAGCCAGGCACACAGCAGAAAACCCTTATTTTTGTGAAATATTACACATTTCCTTAATTTTATAAAAGAAAATCCATCCTTATTTGAATGGGCACTGAACTGGGAGTCCAGACACCTGCAGTCTAGACCTAGCTCTGCCCTTGACTAGTTCCCGTAGCCGTGGACATGAGGCTTCTTTCTGAGCCTCAGTTTCCCCATGGAGGAGGAAGCATGACAAGGTGAAAAGTTCTGGCTTAGGAATCTCAGTGCCTCAGATTGAATCCCTGGCTCCTTTTTCTCATGGGTAACCTTGGGCAAGTTGCTTCACTCCCAGTGCCTCAGTTTCCTGATACGTAAAAGGGGGACAATTCATACCTCATAGGGTTGGTGGGAGGATTCAGTGAGATAGTGCATGAAAAACACTCGGCACAGGGGCTGCAGAATCAAGCACTTACCAAGCATTTTCTCCAGTGAAAATCAGGGGATGGGCCAGCTCTGTGCCCCATACCATTCTAAGTGCATCAGAATCACCCAGGAAGATTCCCGGCCCAGCCCTGGAGATCCTGCTTCAGTGGGTTTGGGAATGTGTATTTGAGACAAGCTCCTTTGATGATTCTGGTGTGTGGCCATGTTGGGAAATCCCTGAACTTGTTGGCAGTCTGGATCCAGTAATGGCGCAGTGTCTGATGGCATCTCATGGGTCATCTGCGTGACCCAGATGCAGAGAGAAGGACCCTTCTCCGAAGTAGGACTCTGCCACCTGTGAGCAGCCTCTGGTCCGCCCCCACTGAAGGGACCTCCTGCAGGTCAGAGGCATCATCAACAGCCTAGCTGAGGACCTACTGTTGGACCCTGTTATTCCTCTGAACTTTAGAGTCCGTGTTTCCTTTGTCTTTTCTTCACTATTATTTTATCTTGTTCTGTTTAATACATCTCTGCAAGTTTTAGGGGACAGAACAGAATAGAAATAATGGAGAAATGCCAATGAAAAGCAATAAGGACAGACATACAGCGCCCTGTGCCTCCCAAGAGGCTTCATGCCTATTATCTCATCTGCTTCCCACAGGGTCCCTGGGGTTGGCAGACCTGAGACTGTGGGCCTTCTTCTCCCTGGCAGACTGAGACCTAGAGAGGGTAATTACTCTGTCGCAGATCACACAGCAAGCTGGGAGAGCACCGGGCCTGGAACCAGGACCCAAGTTCTTCTCAGGACCCTTCTTATCTCCCCTGAGTCGGACCACACACACACATACAAAAAAGGCCTTTGGAAACAAAAAGTAGAAGACCACAGAGACAGGCTGGGGCCTATCCAATTTGGATGGTTCCTTGAATTCTAGTCCCTGTAAACTGAATCAAGGTGGGGCAGGCAGTTCCGAGGACCAGCCTAGGAATCCCCGGCTCCAGATCTGGCCAGCCATCCATGCCACCCCGCCCCATCAAATCTCCAGCAATTGGTCCTCCATGGAGCATGCTGCTCTGGGTGGGGCTGGAGCTGAGGCAAAGGGGTGGGAACATCTACTGGATGTCCAGTGCCTTTCCTACATTCTTCATAACAACCCTGAGAGGCTGTCCTCTCTTCGCTCCCATTTTACAGAAGAGAAAACCGAGACTCAGAGAGAAGTCATTTGCCTAAGTTTGCCCAGGGATGGGGAGGAGGCAGGCAAAGGGCTCCCAGATCAAGCCTCCTCCAAACCCGCTGTTCTCTGGGGGCTGCTTCCACCAACAGAGAAAAGACCTGCCCCCCAGGTGAGCCACCTACCTGTGCTGTTACATTTCAGGATGCCACAGAGCTTCTCCAAGAACTCCTCAAACTCTGGGTCCTCTGCCCTCAGGTCCTGGCTGCCCTCGATGGCTGAGAAGACCGCAGCTCCCACCAGTGCGTAGGTCACCAGGGAGAAGAGGAAACAGAGGCGAGGGAAGAGCTTCTCCAGGGCCTCCCAGAAGCAGCTTTTCGCCTGGGGAAGCCCCGCAGCCTCCATCCTCCCAGCAGTGGGCAGGACAGGAAATGCTGGAGAGGCCGGAGTCCAGATGCTGGGAGGAGGTGCAGGGTGCGGGGGGAGGGGGGGAAGGGGCGGGGGGGCGGTGGAGGGAAGCGCCCTGAGAATGGCCTGGCTCCAGCGTTAAGTGGCTGGTGCCAGGGTTCCCCCCTCCTCCACCCATAGGACTCGGGAAGCAGCTGGCACTCATAGATAGCATTTAGTTCCTGCGAGTTTCTCGGATAGCGCACCCCTCTCCCCGGCCCACCCCTACTCAGTGCCCCAAATTGCTATTGATCCACCGGGCCAGTGCATGCCCAGCAGCCTGGCCAGCCCCTGAGCTGCCCTTCAGGGCTTTGGAAAGACTGTCTGGTGGTTGCTTTGTGCTTTGGCCTTTCCCGTCCCGAAGCTGCACTTTTGACTTCCAGGTACCGAATGTGACTTTTGCTTTTTAGCCAAGTGGTGGTCCTTCCTGGGTATGTGTGGTATCTAGACTCTTGGACAGGAAGAAATAATCGTAATTAGTGCGGCCAGAGCTCCATGGTTTACAAAGGGCCTTCATCCTGTGTGGATCAAATTGTTGGTCCCAATTCTTCATTCCTCAGTAGCATATCCCAACCTTGCCTTGGCCTCAGGTGGGCGGAGCATACTTCCCTGCTTCTTAGTGTTGGACTAAGCCGCGTGACTTGCTCCAGCCAATCAAGTATTAGCAGGTATGATGTAAGCAAGCGCCTGAAACGTGAATGTGAAGGGCAACTTGCTGCCCTGTGCCCTGTCTCTCCTAGGAGGGTAAAAACGTGCCCCAGATGGCAGACGTGGAGATGTGTGTGCCTTTAGATCCCCCTTCATGAAAGGATTCTCTGTGCAGCTCCAAGGAGCATGGTTCCTGACAGCTTCCAGCTGTTCGTTCTTTCGGGGTTTGCCTCAGCTTTCAGGCCGTGTTCTCTGGGAAGCCCCTGTCCATTGGCTGAGCAAGGTGCGGGGAACAAGAGCTTAACCATTTCTGTCACCTGCCAAACTCCTCTGACCTGAAATCTTTGGTCTCTATTGGTCTACCAGAGATTTTATCGGGTCTGCATCATGATCTCAAGGCTCCCCGTGTCCCATCCTGCTTCCTCCCCTCTCCCTTACTTCCTAATAAATAGAGCTTTTGCATATTGTGTTGTTGTCCAGTCGCTAAGTCATGTCTGACTCTTTGCAACCCCATGGACAGCAGCACTCCAGGCTTCCCTGTCCTTCACTATCTCCTGGAGTTGCCCAAACTCATGTCCATTGAGTCGGTGATGCCATCCAACCATCACATCCTCTGTTGTCCCCTTCTTCTCCTGCCCTCCATCTTTCTCATCATCAGGGTGTTTTCTAATGAGTCAGCTCTTCGCATCAGGTGGCCAAAGTATCGGAGCTTCAGCACCAGCCCTTCTAATGAATATGCAGGATCGATCCTCTTCCCTTCTCCTTTACTTACTAATAAATAGAGTTTTTGCATACCTTACTCTATCTGTGTCTGCTTCACAAGGGATCCAGTCTGCAGTAGTGGGCACCGGGGATAATCTGAGAGGGTAGGATGGCTCAGTACTCATTGGTAAGGAAATGGTGTGCAGAAAGTTCTTGGCTCAAGATTGCCATGCAGTTGTTAAACTTTTGTCAATGGTGAGCTGGTATGGTATACAAGTGCAACAACCCAGGCATTTAAAACAGGAGAGAGATGATCAATATAAGGATAAGTGAAGGTTGGGCTTCCCTGGTGGCTCAGACAGTAAAGAATCTGCCTGCAATGCAGGAGACCCAAGTTCAATCTCTGGGTCAGAAGGATACCCTGGAGAAGGGAATGGCAACCCACTCCAGTATTCTTGCCTGGAGAATCCCATGGACAGAGGAGCCAGCTGGGCTACAGTCCATGGGGTCACAAAGAATTGGACATGACTGAGCAACTAAGGCTACTACTAAGTTTAGAAGGTTATTAGACAGTTCCATTGATCCCCTGAAGGCAAACCTAGAAAGGGAAGTTAGTAAGACAAAACACAGCTTCCACTGTGGGTTGGATTCAGGACAGCAACTGATATTCTTAGCCTCCTTATTTCACTATTCATTCTAAATTCTCCTTGCCCTCTGCCACCTCTTTTGCTGCTTTCAGTGGATTTCCCAATGGCATGACCCAAATCCTCGTTCCTGAAAGGTTTGAGCCTTTCCAGGTCCGACTTGCTTGTGTTTGCCCATTCACAGACACGGATAAGAAGTGGGTCCCCTGGTTACTACCCATATTCTTCCTGCCCCTGCAGTGTGAACACCTTCACATCAGGTATAATGATTCCTCCTACCTTGTTCTTCTTTTTAAAGATTGTTTTAGCTATTTTAAGGCCTTTCTACTTCAAAGGCGTACTGTATAGCACAGGGAGCTATACTCAATATCTTGTAACAACCTACAAGGGAAAAGAATCTGAATATATATATATAACTGAATCATTTTGCTGTACATGTGAATATAACACAACATTGTAAATCAACTATAATCAATTTTTAAAATTAGAATGCCCTTTTTATTTATGTATTTATTTTTGGCTGTGCTGGGTCTTCCGGGGAAGGCAATGGCACCCCAACCCAGTACTTTTGCCTGGAAAATCCCATGGACGGAGGATCCTGGTAGGCTCCAGTCCATGGGGTCGCGGAGAGTCGGACACGACTGAGCGACTTCACTTTCACTTTTCACTTTCATGCATTGGAGAAGGAAATGGCAACCCACTCCAGTGTTCTTGCCTGGAGAATCCCAGGGACGGGGGAGCCTGGTGAGCTTCCATCTATGGGGTCGCACAGAGTCGGACACGACTGAAGCGACTTAGCAGCAGCAGCAGCAGCTGGGTCTTCACTGATGTGTGGACTTTCCTCTAGTTTTGGGAAGCAGAGGCTACCCTTCATTGCAGTGGCTTCTCTTGTTTCAGGCTCAAGGGCTCGCAGGCTTCAGCAGCTGTGGCTCGTGGGCTCAGCAGTTGTGGTTTCCGGTCTCTACAGCACAGACTCAGTAGTTGTGGCACATGGGTTCAGTTGCTCTTCGACATGTGGGGTCTTCCCGGACAAGGGATCAAACCTATGTCTCCTCCACTGGCAGGTATGGATTCTTTACTTAGCCACCACCGAGGCCCTATGCTTCAATTTAAAAAGAAAGCCAAAAAGGCCCATTATGTAAGTTTTCGAATTATCTTACCTATGTCTACAGGAAACCTCACTGGGATTTTGATAGGAATGGTGTAAACCCACAGAACAATGTGGGGAGACTCGACACCAAACTGTGCTGAACCCCCCAGTCCATGAACACAGTATGTCGCTCCTGGCCGTTGTTTTTGAATACTGCCTTAGTGTGCTCCATCATTCTTTACTCAAGTCAAGAATCAATATCTTAAGATGAGAAGGCATATGCAATGCTATGCTAAGTCACTTCAGTCGTGTCCGACTCTGTGTGACCCCATAGATGGCAGCCCACCAGGCTTCCTCATCCCTGGGATTCTCCAAGCAAGAACACTGGAGTGGGTTGCCATTTCCTTCTCCAATGCATGAAAGTGAAAAGAGAAAGTGAAGTCGCTCAGTCATGTCTGACTCCTAGCGACCCCACGGACTGCAGCCTACCAGGCTCCTTCATCCGTGGGATTCTCCAAGCAAGAGTACTGGAGTGGGATGCCATTGCCTTCTCCGGAGAAGGCATAAGTCATTTGTTATTTATTACATAGTGCCTTCTGAGTGCTATTTAATGTGTTTGGGGGCCATGTTAATGGATGAAAATGTTAGATGGTAGAAGTCAAAAAGTGTATTTGTACTCCTCTTTAAAAGTCTTTCCAGAAGACATAGTCCAACCGTCTAGAACAGTGTAGAGGATAACAGAGCCTGTGTGCTCACCATCCTTCGTGATGAGTATCACGATGCTGTGTGCCTTCCACAGGTAGACAGGCTGCTGGCTAGAAGAGAACCCTGGCATCAGCCTCAGACTGACAGTAAGTGAGCGCCAGCTCATTGGCCAGACCCAGCCCCACCCCAAGGAGCAGCCGCACCACATTGGCCATGTGCGTTCTCCTACCGCAGGCTGCCCTGGAGAGAAACATGGCCTCAGGTTCTCTCCCTACGTGTGTGCCTCTGTGTGCACGTGTCTATTTCTCACTCTCTATTTTTTTATTGTTTCTGTTTTATGTTTTGGTTTCCTGGCGGAGAGGCATGTGGGATCTTAGCTGCCTGACCAGGGATCAGACCTGCATCCCCTGCACTAGGAGGTAAAATCTTAACCATTGAATCGCTAGGGAAGTCCCGATTTCTCACTCTTAAGACAGGATGAGCAATCAAGGAGTGTGCTTCTCAATCACAAAGGACCCACCAGTTCTTGTAGAAATAATGAGAAGCTGATTACACTTCTACATTAAACATGGCATTGGTTCCTAAAATCAAGTTGCTATGTTACAATCAACTTGTATGGCTTAGGCATGGAAATAGGGACATGTGACCAGCTGTCCACATGGCAGGGCCTATGGGAAAAGATGATTCTTTCAGAAAAAGTCATAGGCCCAGAGAGGAAATTAAACCTTAAGGACATCATTGACCAAAGACCTGCCCGCAGACCACTATTCCATTCTTGGCCATCACCCTATGTCTTAGATGGGGATAAAGGTGAAGTTGCTTTAATGAAAGGACCAAAAAATATATATAGTGGCTTAAAAGAAATGGAAGTATACCGACCTCTTACATAACTGGCTGGAAGCAGGAGCGCTCCTTGCTGTTGGAGTAGCTCTACTCCATCCAGATGATCTCAGGTGGCCTTGGCCTGCAGCGGCTTGAAGCAGGACTTCAGTTCCCAGACAGAGACTGAAGTTAGGCCAAGGCAGTGAGAGCTCTGAATCCCAGCCCCTGACCAAGTGGCCAGTGACAAGGCCTTGGCCAGAGAGCTTTGTAGAAATAAATGTCCACATAGACACAGAAAGTCATGAGACAAGTTAAGTGTTTATTACCAGGGAAAGGAATACATGTGGATAGATACACGGGTGGACTCAGAGAGAGAGTTGTGTTCACGGGGTAGCTTGAATCACTTACATGGGGCCTTTCTTCTGGTTTTCTTCCAGGTTTGGCCAGTTATCTTGCTTTGCCTGGTTCTGAGCTTGTTCCTAATTTATCTCAGGGTCCTCCCAAGTGTAGGTGTGTATGTCTTGGCCAAGATGGATTCTAGTGAAGAGGCCCATGGCCAGGCTGACATCACTTACTGTGAGGTGACGACCCCTCCCTTTTGATCCCCAAGGAGCCTTTCTGCACAGAGGTAGTTGGGAAGGCCTCCATGACCTTGAGAATGAGAGAAATGTGGTTTCTTATCTGGGCAGGGCTCACCCAGCTCCTCCTCTTTATCTTGGAGTAACTGTCCACACCGGGACAAACTCCAGCTGCTCGGGCTGGGGCACATCTATCTCCTACCTCACAGTCATTAAGCACCGGAGCCTTTCCATCTTGTTGCCCCATCATATCCTAGGGCAGCAGTTTTCAAAATGTGGCCCTTAGACAAGCGGCATGACCATTGTCTGGGGACTTGTAGGAAATGGAAGTTCTTGAGCCCCATGCCAGACCCACTGAATTCAGAACTCTGGGGGTGGGACCCAGCGTTGTGATCAAGCTCCTCAGGTGATGCTAAAGCACATTAAAGTTTGAGAAGCACTGCCCTAAGCCATCAACCCCAGCTGCACGCTTAAAACTAGACACAGGACACAGAGGTTCAATCCCTGATCTGGGAAGATCCCATGAGCTGCAGAGCAACTAGGCCCGTGTACCAAAGCTACTAAACCTGTGCCCCAAAGCCCAGGAGCCACAACTACTGAGCCTACATGACCATACTCCTGAAGCCTGTGCTCCCTAGAGCCCGTGCTCCCTAGAGCCTGTGCTCTGAAACGAGAGAAGCCACCACAATGAGAAGCCAGTGCGTCAAAACTAGAGAGGAGCGTCCAGTCTCCACAACTAGAGAAAAGCCCACTCAGCAACAAAGACCCAGCACAGCCAAAAAGTAATTTAAAAATACCTTTGATTCTTCACTGACCACTTTATTTAAAAAAAAAAAAACACTAAACTCTTAAGCTCATCCCTGTCCTATCTCTAGGGAAGGGAAAGGGGAAGTCAGGATGAGAACTATTTTTTTTTTTTTTTAAACATCAGTGAGATGGAAACTGCACACATCACTTGTACTCACATTCAGTTGATGAGGACTTCCTCACACTGAGCCACCAGATCATCCAGAAGATGTAAGCAAAGCATCTGGCAGGTGGCAACTGCCCAGGAAGAAGGGGGGATTGATTAGGAGCACAGAATTGACCACAACCACACTCATGAGACAAGATATCCTGAGACTGTGGCTAAGTCACCACTCCTGTGGATGGAGACACACGAATCTGAGTCTTTGATAAGCGCTTTCATAAAATCTCCTTGTAGAGATGACGTCTTATTACTGCCTGCAGTTAATTATCCTGGTGGGTGAGGGAAGAATGAGAAAAGCCAAAAGATGAAAAGTTTTGAAAGTGCTTTGGGAACTCTAAGTGTGCTAAGTCACTTCAGTCATGTCTTTGCGACACCATGGGCTTGTAGCCTGCCAGTCTCCTCTCTCCATGGGATTTTCTAGGCAAGAATACTGGAATGGGTTACCACTTCCTCCTCCAGGGGATCTTCCCAACCCAGGGATCAAACCTGCGTCTAAAGCACTGTGTAAATTCAAGGGATGATGTTCTTATTTGGGGATTTTCCTTTTTTGTTTGGGATTTTTGTCATTTTTATTATTTGAGGATGTTCCTTAGTGGCTCAGTCGGTAAAGAATCCACCTGCAATGCAGGAAACCTGGGTTCGATCCCTGTGTTGGGAAGATCCCCTGGAGGAGAGCATGGCAACCCATTCCAGCATTCTTGCCTGGAGAATCCCTATGGACAGAGGAGCCTGGTGGGCTACAGTCCATGGGGTCTCAAAGAGTCAGACATAACTGAAGCAATTTAGCACATAGCATAGAATGTTGAGATATGGAGGTTCCCACCCTTTTCATTCTGCCTGTTCAGCACTACCCCCAAAAAAACACAATAGACATATTGACAGGAAATTGTGAACATAATCAAGTGGGGAAAAAAACAAAGATGGACCCACTTGTGATCCAGATGTTAGAATAAGAAGATAAGTACTTTAACATAACTGTAACTAACACGATAGAGAAAATAAGAGAAAAGGTTGACAAATGGATGAATGAGTAATGTTAACAGAGACTCTCTAAAAGACCATCAAGAAGATATTCTAGAATTTAAAATTTAAAAATATGAAATTTAAAACTAACTGAAAATGAGAAGACCAGGCACAGAGTGAGAGAAGATATCTGCAAAAGAAATACCTGATAAAGGATTTATCCAAAATATATAAAGAACTCTTAAAACTCAATAAAAAGAACAAGCTCACTTTGTGATGTATTATATAAGAGCATCAAATCAACATGCTGTATACCTTAAACTTACCCAATGCTACATGTCAACTACATCTAATAAAGTGGGAAAATAAAATATTTTTAATTTTTAACAAGAAAAAGCTTCCCGGGTGGTTCAGTGGTTAAGAATCTGCCTGCCGTTGCAGGGGGACACAAGTTAGATTTCTGGTCCAGGGAGATTCCAGGTCACTGAAAACACCATCAGCCTGGGGTTGCAAAGAGTTGGACACGACTGAGCAACTTTCACTTCACACCAAGGATCGAACCTGCCCTCCCTGTATTGGAAGGGCAATGTCTTAACCACTGAACTACCAGGAGACTGAATTTCTGCTATCTCCGCAGACAGGTAGCAAAGACCTTGCTGAACAGAGGATAGACCCTTTCTGCAGTCTTGAGGTCACATCACAGAGGGGCCTGTGGCATCTCCCCCGAACAAGATGCTCCTACATGCTCATTTCCCTGACCCTGCAGAAGTGGAAAAGATGTCAGGGTCACCTTGACATCTCAGCACAATGTAGAGTCATTCTATTCTGAAATCTGAATTTTTAATAGTTTAGAAATGCCCAGTCTTTCAGAAGGTGAACAGAGGTCCAAACACTGAAAAGCATGAATGCCCTGCTGGCGACTTCTGCAGCCTGCTGCTCCTTTCTGAGAATGTTCCTGGAGGTGAATAATTGATGCCACTTATTGATGCCCATTCCTTAAGAGGCCCATCTTAAAGGAGGCTGGAGGTTTCCACCCAGAGCAAGCCCAGCTTCCCCAGAGTCATTTCCAGCAATCGGGATGCTCCACAGCTGTGGTTGGCTATAAACATCCCACAGTGCAAACACATTTGCATCAAGACCATGAATGTCCTTGACACAATGTAAATATTATGTAGAAAAAAAGTAAACTAAGTACTGAAAATCACCCCAGTTCAAAGAGAAACAAATCTTATCAGAGATGCTGCAGAGGGTAATTTCTCCCGTACCTTACTCTGTGCCTCTAAGACCACAATTCAGCCACACCCTTTGCCCTGTGACTTTGCAATGCCTCCCACAGTTACATCCCTTCTCCATTAAAGTTGGGCTCGGCTACGCAACTTTAGACAATGAAAGGGCAGCAGCTACGAGGACAGAGAAGGCTTTTTAATGTGTTTGCATGGATGGGTTAGGCTTCTGCTATGCATGGTGAGAAGACCATCTCTGAGAGCTATTTGTTCCAGACACACAGAGCCAACCAGAACCCCCCTACTCCCACCCAAGCCAAGGCATGCCGGCCAGCTGGCAGGACATGCAGGAGGACAGATGAGCAGGTGGCAGGAATTATTAGATGCTGCTGCTGCTGCTAAGTCACTTCAGTCGTGTCAGACTCTGTGAGACCCCATAGACGGCAGCCCACCAGGCTCCTCCGTCCCTGGATTCTCCAGGCAAGAACACTGGAGTGGGTTGCCATTTCCTTCTCCAATGCATGAAGTGAAAAGTGAAAGTGAAGTTGCTCAGTCGTGTTCAATTCTTAGCGACCCCATGGACTGTAGCCTTCCAGGCTCCTCCATCCATGTGATTTTCCAGGCAAGAGTACTAGAACATGTCTTCTACTTGAAGACCTGGTTCATCAAGAAGTTAAACACAGAATTATTATATGACCAAGAAAGCCCACTCCTAGTGGACTACATACCTACATACTCCAAATAATTGAGAATAGAGACTCAAACACATACTTGGAAGAATGTTCATAGGAGCACTGTTCACAATAGCCACAAGGTGGGGACAATCCAAAGGGCCATCAATGGATGAGTGGTACCATATGTAATAGAATATTATTCAGCCATTAAAAGGAATGAAATTTTGTTATGTGCTACAACTTGTATGAACCTCAAAAACCTTATACTAGGTGAAACAAGCCAGATACAAAAGGACAAATATTGTACAATTCCATTTCATTTATTAGAGTAAGGTTCAGTTCAGTTCAGTCGCTCAGTCCTGTCCAACTCTTTGTGACCCCATGAATCGCAGCACACCAGGCCTCCCTGTCCATCACCAACCCCCAGAGTTCACTCAGACTCACGTCCATCGAGTCAGTGATGCCATCCAGCCATCTCATCCTCTGCCGTCCCCTTCTCCTCCTGCCCCCAATCCCTCCCAGCATCAGAGTCTTTTCCAATGAGTCAACTCTTTGCGTGAGGTGGCCAAAGTACTGGAGTTTCAGCTTTAGCATCATTCCTTCCAAAGAAATCCCAGGGCTGATCTCCTTCAGAATGGACTGGTTGGATCTCCTTGCAGTCCAAGGGACTCTCAAGAGTCTTCTCCAACACCACAGTTCAAAAGCATCAATTCTTCGGCGCTCAGCCTTCTTCACAGTCCAACTCTCACATCCATACGTGACCACAGGAAAAGCCATAGCCTTGACTAGACGGACCTTTATTGGCAAAGTAATGTCTCTGTTTTTGAATATGCTATCTATGTTGGTCATAACTTTCCTTCCAAGGAGTAAGCATCTTTTAATTTCATGGCTGCAGTCACCATCTGCAGTGATTTTGGAGCCCCCCAAAATAAAGTCTGACACTGTTTCCACTGTTTCCCCATCTATTTGCATGAAGTGATGGGACCAGATGCCATGATCTTTGTTTTCTGAATGTTGAGCTTTAAGCCAACTTTTTCACTCTCCACTTTCACTTTCATTCAAGAGGCTTTTTAGTTCCTCTTCACTTTCTGCCATAAGGTAAACACATACAGACAGAAAGTAAATTGGTGGTTTCCAGGTACCAGAGAAATGGGGACTAACTGCATCGGTACAGGAGTTTTCTTTTGAGATGATGAAAGTGTTTTGGAACTAGCACATTCACATAGCATAACAGTCACATAATATTGTGTATGTAGTGGGTGTCACTGAATTGTTCATGTTAAAATGATTGATTTTATAAACTATAATGGAGAAGAATATGAAAAAGAATATATGTGTGTGAATCACTTTATTGTACACAGTAACTAATACAATGGTAATCAACTATACTTCAGTTTGCAAAAATGATTTTATGTTATGTAAACCTTATCTCAAGGCTTCCCTGGTGGTTCAGCAGTGAAGAAGCCACCTGCAATGCAGGAGACATGGGTTTGACCCTTGGGTCAGGAAGATCTCCTGAAGAAAGAAATGGCAACCCACTCCAGTATTCTTGCCTAGGAAATCCCATGGACAGAGGAGCCTGTCGGGTTACAGTCCATGAGGTCACAAAAGAGTTGGACACAACATAGTGACTAATCAACAATTTTAAAAAATCTTACTCCAAGAAAAAGTAGAAGTTGTCATCACACAAATGAGATGTTTAATAATGACAAGTGTTTACCAGGGTCTAGTGTCGTTTCTCTTTTCAATGAATCTACTGTGAAACAGGAGTGTACCAGGTCTCAGAAGCTTGCAAAAAATGAGTGGATTTAAATAATCTGGCTGTAAATCCACTTAATGATTGCCTCTAAATTACCAGCTTGAAGTAAAGCCAAGGCATTAAGGATTGACCTAAGCACCTCATCTAGTTACAAGTATGTGTTCCTTCCAGGGATGAGTGAAGTCTGGGGGGACAATCTCCCGCCCCCTTTGTTAATCCAAGTTTGTGTGTCTGTGTTTGTGTGTGTGCTCATGGGCGTGCTCAGTCGCTCAATCTTGTCCGACTCTGCAAGTCCAAGGAATGTAGTCTTCCTGGCTTCTCTGTCCATGGAATTTTCCAGGCAGGAATACTGAAGCAGGTTGTCACTTCCTACTCCAGGGGATCTTCCTGATCCAGGGATCAAACTCGCGTCTCTTATGGCTACCTGCATCAAGTCAGGCGGATTCTTTACCACCAGCTCCACCTGAGAAGCCCATCCAGTTTAAGCTTATAAGGCTTGACAAATTGTTGTCCTCGCCACCCTACGAGATTAGATTCACTGCCACAAGGGGGCAGTGGTGTTCAGGAAATGCCCCACCTGTTAAGAGGAAGACAAATTAGAATTCTTGAGCTGCAGATTGGTTTTCATCATTGAAAGTGGTAGCAAATAACCCCAGGTCACTGAAAACACCATCAGCTATTTGAAAATACATAGTATAGGGCTTCCTAGGTGGTGCAGCAGTAAAGAATCTACCTGCCAATGCAGAAGACTTGGGTTCAATCCCTGGGTCAGGAAGATCTCCTAGGGAAGGAAATGGCAATCCACTCCAGTATTCTTGCCTAAAAAATACCATGGACAGAGGAGCCTGGCGGGCTATAGTCCATGGGGTCACAAAGAGTCAGACTTGCCTTAGCGACAGCGCACATGGAGAGTGGCTATTCTAACAGCATGGAAGGATGAAAGCACAGAATGGAATCCCAGCCAACCCGTGATGATCGCACACTACGAATGAAAAATAAACCTTGCTTTTTTTTTTGATATAGTAGGTTTGTTGAAAAGAATATTGGATCTGGAAAAGAATCTTTGGAAAACATGTTCTATCGAGTTTATATAAAGATAGAAACTGGGTTGCGTGAGCGGCCCAGAGCCACAGAACCAGGCCTGGAACCCAGGTCTAGTGTTTTCTGAGGCTCTTGGTGCCACAGCCTCCTGCTCTTGGGCTTTTCTTGGCCTTTTCTCAAGCTTTCAGAGCAAGTCATGTCTGCGCGTTGACAGGAGCACTTTTCACTGATTCTTGCAGCAAGTCTCTTCCAATGCTCTGGGCTGCCTTCGAACTCCTGCCACGCTGCCCGCGGCCCCCATCTCCTGGGGCAAAAGCATTAGCTGAAAAGCCCAGCTCTCACAATCAGAGCTGGCGGTCCGAGAGCAGCGACTGGGGACGAGCGTTCACACGAGGCTGACGACCTGTCAAAGCCACCACCGTCTGTCAAAACCTATGAGACCGCACCCCGCACAGGGCAGGCAAGCAGCTGATGCACTTGGTCACTCAGCATCAGCCTCAGAGGCACATGGCAGTTCACCTCGTGACTGGCCCAGGCTCCAGCATCTCCCAGGAAGTCCTCCCATCAACAAAGTCCCCTGCTAGATGCTGGAGGGAGGAGGCATCCTGCACAGGTGATTAAGATGTCATCTCAGCACTGGAGAAACTGCTGATTTGCTTGAGAAATAGGGTCCAATATAGGAAAGCTCTAGGGATAGGAACCTGCCCGCTAATGCAGGAGACGTGAGACTCCAGTTCGACTCCTGGGTCAAGGAGATCCCCTGGAGCAGGAAATGGCCACCCACTCCAGTATTCTTGTCTGGAGAATCCCACGGACAGAGGAGCCTGGCGGGCTACAGTCCATGGGTCGCACAGAGTCGGACATGATTGAAGTGACTTAGCATGCGCAAATGAGAAGGCAAGCACCAAGGTGGTCCAGAGCAGCTTTCCAAGTTCCCTGCAAGAGTCATTCACGCCAGGATACACGCACATCAACAGGACCAGACATCCGGAGGAATTTCAACTTCTCAGACTCTGAATGGCAGCCCCTTACAGAAGGGGATGGTGGATCTTTTGCCATGCCACTGAAAGGGTAAGGACCTTTCCTCCTGTAGCTTCTTACTGAAAACTCAAGTGACCTCTGTGCCACTGTACTCAGTCATGTCTAACTCCTTGCGACCCCATGGACTGTAGCACACCAGCCTCCTCTGTCCATGGAATTATCCCTGCAAGAATAGTGGAGTGGGTTGTCATTTTCTTCTCCAAGGGGGCTTCCTGACCCAGGGATGGAACTTGCGTCTCCTGCACCTCCTGCTTTGTGGGCAGACTTTTTACCTGCTGAGGCCTCAGGAAGCCCCTCTGTGTCTCTTGTTAATGTTCAGTCTCTCAATTGTGTCTGACTCTTTGTGACCCCATGGACTGCAGCACGCCAGGCTTCCCTGTCCTTCACCATCTCCCGGAGCTTGCTCACACTCATGTCCTTTGAGTCCGTGATGCCATCCACCCATCTCATCTTCTGTCATCTGCTTCTCCTCCTGTCTTCAATCTTTCCCAGCATCAGGATCTTTTCTAGTGAGTTGGCTATTCACATCAGGTGGTCAAACTATTGGAGCTTCAGCATCATTCCTTCCAATGAATATTTAGGACTGATTTCCTTTAGGATGGACTGGTTTGATATTGCAGTCTAAGGGACTCTCAAGAATCTTCTCCCACACCACAGTTCAAAAGCATCAATTCAAAGAAGGCGTTCAGCCTTCTTTATGGTCCAACTCTCACATCCATACATGACTACTGGAAAAACCATATACAGATCTTTGTTGGCAAAGTAATGTCTCTGCTTTATACTACACTGTCTAGGTTTGTCATAGCTTTTCTTCCAAGGAGCAAGGGTCTTTTAATTTCATGGCTGTGGTCACCATCTGCAGTGATTTTGGAGCCACTTGTGTCTGACTCTATATAGTCCGTGGAATTCTCCAAGTCAGAATGCTGGAGTGGGTAGCCTTTCCCTTCTCCAGGTGATCTTCCCAATCCATGGATTGAGCCCAGGTCTCCCACATTGCAGGCAGATTCTTTACCAGCTGAGCCACCAGGGAAGCCCAAGAATACTGGAGTGGGTAGCCTATCCGTTCTCCAGTGGATCTTCCTGACTCAGGAATCAAACCAGGGTCTCCTGCATTATAGGTGGATTCTTTACCAACTGCTCTATCAGGGAAGCACCCCCTCCCCAATCCCCGAGCACCCCCCGCCCCAGCCGCCAAAAACACAACCCTCAGACCTGGACTTTTTGTAATTGCCACCAGAGGGAGCTCTAAGAACAAGTCTGAATTTTGTTTTCTTCGTGTTTATGAAGGAAGAGGGGAAAAGCTCCTCTCTGCTCTCAGCAAGTCCAAAGACCAGTGAAAAAACCCTCTAATGGCTTTACTTCACTATGAATTTATGACAGGTACGCACTGCAAAATGAGTCTGGGTCTTTAGATTTACAGAACAGCTGCCTTCCCCCATGGGTTTCCCAAGAATATTTCAGACACAAACGACCCCCAAAGCACAAGCCCTGCCTTGATACTCTGCCATAGTGAACTGTCCAGAGCATCAGACGCTAGCATGCTCCCTGTCTGGATTCACAGCCTCTGGAACCGCTCTCCCAACCAGAATCGAACCCAGATCCTGTCTCCAGCAGCAACAGGAGTGCCAGCCCCACCCCTCAGGGGCCCTCTTTACCAAGCAACTCCCACGAACATATGATAACCCTGATGGGACAGACTGTGTTAGCCAGGCCTTGGAATTAAAGTGGACATGGCTTCCGGCTACTTGATTCCGTGTGCCTCCTTTTTTACTGCAGGTCCGCCTCTCGGCTGCGATGGGGACACGGCAGCATGGTGTTATGCTTCCAGGAAGAAGTGAGGAGACTCCCCAGGGAGGAGATCCAGCAGCCACATCCAGCAGCGTGACAAACCCCACCTGAGATCGCTTGTTGATTAGAACAGTTGGTGTTCCTGAGGTTATCATCCATATTACCACAGGAGGATGCTGTGCCTGCTTTTTTTTTTTTTTTCTCAAGATTATTTTGCACCTGCACAAAGTTCCCTTTTTAAAAATGTGTTTGGAGACAGAACTGTGAAGACAGCTGATGCTCCCGTGGGTCCATGGGCCTGTGGTTATCGTGCAGAAAGAACATGAACACGGGGCAACCAGAAGGGCAGCGACGGTAGGGGGCGGCAGAGGGAAGTGGCCCTGACACTCGGGTTTGGGGGTTTAGCACAGATTGCTGTTGTGAGCACCACACTTGAAGGAGGCCGTAGGCCAGCAGGGAAGTGGGTTTGTCGACACAATCAGATGCACTGTTCCTGCTCTCAGAAGACATTAGAGGAGTGCGTGACCACTCCGTGTGGCTTCCCTGGTGGCTCAGATGGTAAAGAATCTGCATGCAATGCAGGAGACCCAGGTTCAATCCCTGAGTCGGGAAGATCCCCTGTACAAAAGGATGGCTACCTACTCTAGTATTCTTGCCTAGAGAATTCCATGGACAGAGGAGCGGCAACTGCTCCTGGAGGCCTCTGGAAAGGCTTCCAAGGACAGATGTCACCTGGGTTTCTCCCGGAAGGCTGATAGGTAACTGTCACCACCACCATAGGTTCACCCCCAGCTGCCCCCCTGGCCTGCACCAGCACGTGTTCCCCAAGAAGCACCTTCTGCGTGCTTGCCAAGTCAGGTGACAGGACCAACAGGGGGCTGCTACTGTCCTGGGTCTTATTCCTTCCCCCAGGCCTTGGGTGACATTCACGACTCACACTCTTGCCCTCTGGGATTCTGTGAATAGAGAGTGCATTTGAGTTCCTTTTCTTCCTTGCGCATGGTCAAAAACCCAGACTCTCTTTGAGACAGTGTACCCAGGGTTTTGGTTCAGAGATGAATAGATCCCTTAGCTATAGTGTTCACCCACAGATCAGCTTGCCCCTCATCTGAAAAGGCCTAGAACATCCATACTTTCGGCTTTGTAATGGAATCCTGACTTTCCCAGCCACCCTCACGTCCTCTGAACGGTATTTTATGGTTTGCAAAATGCTTTCACTTTCATTGTATAATCCCCATTAGACAGATGAGGAAACTGAGGTTTGCCAGCATCCAAAAGTCTGGTGAATCAGGAACCATATTACAAATCTGTAGAAGTGAAAGTCCTGAAATTGAAGTATTGATTTTACAAGCTTACCTCATGGAGGAGATAATGCTAATCGGAGATACTTCATATTGATCAAAGAGCTGTGCTTGAGTTTGCAAGACTCTCTGGGTAAGTATCTGGATTCCAGAACCCACATAACCTGGTGCTGCCACTAGAAGGCTGATGCTCTAAGGAACACCATGTGTTCAATTTGACATCTACGGTGGATGTCTTAGGTTTTGCTATCCATCATGCTGTCTGCTTCCTGATACCTCGATTTTTCTAGGAGTGACCACTCTCTCTCAGAATGATGCTTCACCTGTGTCCAGAATGGACATGCGATTCAGACTTGAGCACTTGGAGCCTTGCTTTCTCTTGGCCCAAGTGATTGGTTAAGGCATGAGCACATGGCCCAGTCAGAAGCACTGAGACTCCTGCCATGATCATTAAGGGACAGGCACTCTCTTTCACAATTCTTAAACCTGGTAGGATGCAGGCTTGGAGTATCTGGCAGCAATCTTGTCACCATGAGGGACCCAAGAAATAGAGAATGTGATACCATTGGTCTCTGGAGATAACTATGTCTGAAATGAGTATTTTTCTAGACTTTTTTGTTATGTGGTCCAATAAAGTCCTTTCATTTCTTAGGTTAGCTTTGAGTTGGCTCAAAGGTGCTATCCAATATAACATCTCTTCTACGACAACTAGCAGTCATTCCATTTTAATCACACACATTCCTTTTCTAGACAATGGGCTTTGTCTCTGTCCTTCTTGTCAAGTCACATGGAAGTTAGTTGAGGACTCTGGCTACTCATCCCTTGGCCCAACGAGTTGATTCATGGAATGAGGGCAAACTGCAATACCCGGGTGAAACCAGCCAGGCCTCTTGCTTGGTCCTCATCTATTTGCATAAGGATGCACTGTGTTCACAGCAAGGCCTGTCATGTCTTCCATGCACCTGGAGCCGGGTGCCCTGTTCACAAAACTAAAGGGACAGACCAGTTTCATAAAAGGTCCACTGTAGCTAATATTCTGTCGCCCACTTAAACATTCTTTAAGAAAACATGGAAAACAGTTCCTATCAAGGAAGTGCGGCCTGTGATCAGAGGGCTTTGACATTTGGGAAAAACCTGAGGTTTCTGGAAAATGTCACTGACGAGGAGGTGCTTACAGACTCTCCATTTACAGTAACCTTTGACCCCAGAAATGTCTCAATTTGGGGGGAAATAAATGAGAATAAGCATTGAGGTGGGTCTGTGTAGGGCATAGTCTTCTTTGTCTGAGGCCTCAGATCTGTAAGCAAACGCTATCCAGAAAGCAGCAGAGGCAGGTCCCTTTCAGGAAAAACTTCTTCTTGTACCGAGGTTCCCGGAAAATTGCGTTTGGAAAGCTAAGAAGCTTGGCTGTGAGTAACTTGTTTTTAAATAACCCTGTTAGTTGGTCCACATTGTGTTTTTTATTCCACCAGAGCCGAAGGTGGCGTTCCTTTTGTTTATAGTATTAGTGTTATATTATTGGTGATCTCATTGTTCTTGTTTGTGACATGTTTACCTCGGTGGGACAGGTATTGTAGGAGGCACGTCGGGGGCCAATCTACCCACCAAACCTGCAGAACTAAAGAAAAAGACGCCAATCTGTCCTGCGGGGTGCACATTACTCCTCTCTTGGATTGTTAAAGTCTAATTATAGGCTGTTGATCCCAGTTAGAACCATTTATAAGCCTAAACACTGTTCTGCGGTGTCTTTTGCCAATAGGTGTGTTTCATTCTTATTGTTGTGTAAAACATAACATTTGCGCATTTGGGGGACTAGAACAGGTTAGTGTTCCCTCGGAAAGTCAAAGGGAAAACAGGCTAAATATGACTCAAAAGTGGGATGAGGGAAAGCAACAGACCTTGATGTTTATTTATCAGGAATTTCAGAAATCTCAGGACTATGGAGCTCTCCTTGCAGATCTCGGCTCAAGTGCTATCTCCTCTGGGAATCTCTCCCTGACTGCTCATCTCATGTTCTTGGGACAGCAGATCTCTCCAACCTTCCCCCGGTCCAGCTGCCTGGTGTTTACCCCATTCCATATGACTGTGTGGACTGATTGTGTCTTTCCACTAACTGGAAGGCTGCCTAGCATGATGCTTAGCATTTAGTACACATACTGTGCAATATGTGTGTGCTGTGTTATCTGAGAATACTGAATCGTGTTCCAGAAGACAGGAAAAAGAATCATGGATGAAACTCACAAGAAGTGTGATGGTGAGCAAGTCAGTAGACAATGAAACATAAGCAAAGTTCATAGGAAGTGTTCATTCTAGAGCAGGGGTCACAAGTATCTTGTGGGACATGGCAGAATTCACCTGCAGGTAAATCAGCAATATGCAGGATATGGTAAAGACGGAGAGAAAAAAAATAGTGTAGAACAAACCAAAGTGCTAAGTACAAATAGAGATGAAAAGACCAAGTAATAAGGTACGATCATGCCACCTCAGAGCTGGCAGCTATGTAATCCTCTAAACCAGCCACTCACTGGTGACATCCACTGTGGTCCCGGTTGTGTTCTGCCCATGACACACAGCTAAAGCTGAAGGTGTTCTGCAGACTAACAGTAGAGCTCCTGCTGTTAGCCAGGCGAACTTGACGGTGAAAGTGTGTGTCACTGCCTTGGGCACCTTCTGTCTGTCATCTCAGTACCCACTCCCAACTCTACTCCTTGTAACCACATCATCAAGGGGGAACCTGAGAAATCTATATGCAGGTCAAGAAGCAACAGTTAGAATTAGACAAGGAACAATGGACTGGTTCCAAATTGGGAAAGGAGTATGTCAGGGCTGTGTATTGTCACCTTGCTCATTTAACTTACATGCAGAGTACATCATGCAAAATGCTGGGCTGGATGAAGCACAAGCTGGAATCAAGATTGCCTGGGGAAATATCAATAACCTCAGATATGCAGATGACACCACCCTCATGGCAGAAAGTGAAGAACTAAAGAACCTCTTGATGAAAGTGAAAGAGGAGAGTGAAAAAGTTGGCTTGAACATTGAAAAAACTAAGATCGTGGCATCCAGACCTATCAGATCAGATCAGTCCAGATGAGTCGCTCAGTCGTGTCCGACTCTTCGCGACCCCATGAACCACAGCACACCAGGCCTCCCTGTCCATCACCAGCTCCCGGAGGTCACCCAGACTCACACCCATCAAGTCAGTGATGCCATCCAGCCATCTCATCCTCTGTCGTCCCCTTCTCCTCCTGCCCTCAATCCCTCCCAGCATCAGAGTCTTCTCCAATGAGTCAACTCTTCGCATGAGGTGGCCAAAATACTGGAGTTTCAGCTTTAGCATCATTCCTTCCAAAGAAATCCCAGGGCTGATCTCCTTCAGAATGGACTGGTTGGATCTCCTTGCAGTCCAAGGGACTCTCAAGAGTCTTCTCCAACACCACAGTTCAAAAGCATCAATTCTTCGGCGCTCAGCCTTCTTCACAGTCCAGCTCTCACATCCATACATGACCACAGGAAAGACCATAGCCTTGACTAGGCGAACCTTTGTTGGTAAAGTAATGTCTCTGCTTTTGAATATGCTATCTAGGTTGGTCATAACTTTCCTTCCAAGGAGTAAGCGTCTTTTAATTTCATGGCTGCAGTCACCATCTGCAGTGATTTTGGAGCCCAGAAAAACAAAGTCTGACACTGTTTCCACTGTTTCTCCATCTATTTCCCATGCAGTGATGGGACCAGATGCCATGATCTTCGTTTTCTGAATGTTGAGCTTTAAGCCAACCTTTTCACTCTCCACTTTCACTTTCATCAAGAGGCTTTTTAGCCCCTCTTCACTTTCTGCCATAAGAATGCTGTCATCTGCATATCTGAGGTTATTGATATTTCTCCCAGCAATCTTGATTCCAACTTGTGTTTCTTCCAGTCCAGCATTTCTCATGATGTACTCTGCATATAAGTTAAATAAACATGGTGACAATATGCAGCCTTGACGTACTCCTTTTCCTATTTGGAACCAGTCTGTTGTTCCATGACCAGTTCTAACTGTTGCTTCCTGATCTGCATACAGATTTCTTAAGAGGCAGATCAGGTGGTCTGGTATTCCTATCTCTTTCAGAATTTTCCACAGTTTATTGTGATCCACACAGTCAAAGTTTTCATGGTAAATACATGGGCAAACAATGGAAATAGTGACAGGCTTTATTTTGGGGGGCCTCAAAATCACTGCAAATGGTGATGCAGCCATGAAATGAAAAGACACTTGCTCCTTGGAAGAAAAGCTATGACCAACCTAGACAGCATATTAAAAAGCAAAGACATTACTCTGCTGACAAAGTTCTGTATAGTCAAAGCTATGGTTTTTCCAGTAGTTACGTATGGATGTGACAGTTGAACCTTAAAGAAGACTGAATGCAGAAGAATTAATGCTTTTGAATTGTGGTGTTGGAGAAGACTCTTGAGAGACCTTTGGACTGCAAAGAAATCAAACCAGTCAATCCTAAAGGAAATCAGTCCTGAATATTCACTGGAAGGACTGATGCTGAAGCTGAAGCTTCAATACTTTGGCCACCTGATGCGAAGACCTGACTCATTGCAAAAGACCCTGATGCTGGAAAAGACTGAAGGCAGGAGGAGAAGGGGACGATAGAGGATGAGACGGTCGGACGGCATCACTGACTCAATGGACATGAGTTTGAGCAAGTTCCGGGAGTTAGTGATGGACAGGGAGGTCTGGTGTGCTGCATTCCGTGGGGTCGCAAAGAGTTGAACATGACTTAGCAACTGAGCTGAACTGAACTTACCATAGGGGGGAGGGAGAAGGGGACATGAAACATATTACATAACCTACGATTCTGCAAGTGGTCATCCCCACCTTCTTATATCTGATCATATTGTTGCTAACCTACCCCATCTCTTTTTATCTTCCTTCTCCCTGTGTATTTTCAACTTATCCAATAATCTGTGAGATTAAAGCATCTTAACTTGGTCTGTGTGCCTTTCTATTCTGTCACCTCTAGAATAGCTTGCCTGGTAGGGCATTTGGAGGCTAATTTTTTTCACAACATATTGAAAGAGTGTACTGTGAATTACCTACTACGACTGCTAATTAGGGTGAGGGGTAGGGTTAAACTACTTTCTGAATCTAGCTACAAAAAAAGCCATTTCGTTGCCATTCAACCGTTAGGCATTGTATTAACTGTTAAGAACAACTCAGGGAGAGGAAAACAGCCATGGAGCTCACAGCAAAAGGAAGACAATCTGATGATTGCACGAATAAATGTGAAGTTTTAACAGTGATAAGTCATCATGAAGAGACAGTGTATGGTCCTCTGAGAGCATATGACAGGGGAATCTGGCCGGTTCAGAGAAGGCAGGAGTTAATGAAGCGAAGGGAAAGATGACTTGTGTAAGTCTGCATTTGGGATGACCAAATCCACTCACTCAGCAGCCAGCACGGACCCTGAGTAACTGGCCACCTCTTGGGTGCAAGAGTACTAAGGAGAAAGACCAGCCCTGCCCCAAGGCAGGTATAAGAAAACACTTAGGCTTGGGAAGGTCCTTGGGGAGCCGTAGGGTCCCAACTCCCAGCCTTACTGATTCTCACTGATGCAAGCTTCCACCCCACCGAATGGTCATTTGTGAGTTCAGCTCTCCCAGGATTAGAAACTCACCTTGTAACAGTATCTCTGCCCCAGTCTCATCCTTGAGTCCAAGTCAAATCCAATTTTCCAACCTTCACTAGCTAAAGTCTCATTGAACTCTTGGGCTTCCCAGGTGGCACTAGGGGTAAAGACTCCACCTGCAAATGCAGGATAGGTAAGAGATATAGGTTCCATCCTTGGGTAGGAAGATCCTCTGGAGGAGGGCATGGCAACCCACTCTAGTAGTCTTGCCTAGAGAATCCCATGCACAGAGGAGCCTGGTGGGCTACAGTTCACAGGGTTGCAGAGTCGGACCCGACTGCAACTGAAGAGGCTTAGCAAGCATTGAACTCTGGCTTTAGGGGAAATAATCAAGATACAGTTACCTGCCTAAACTTCACAGTATGATCTTTTAATCTTTATGACAGCCTGTGAGATAACTACTGTAGCAGGGAAAACTGGTACTTAGAAGGTAATTTGCCCAAGTCAGCTATTAAGTGACAAAATCAAGATTCAAATTCAGGTCATTCTGACACCAGACCTGAAACCCACAGGAAACCCAGGGAGCTCTAACCAGGAATTTCCGCTAAAATGCAGCTTGCTGAGTTTTTGCACGCTCTCAGGGAGTTTTTCGCCAGATTCTTGTTCGAATGAGTCATCTCTCTCCATCGCGTCTTCCCGGTAGGATTTCGAGGGAGAGAAACGGCTTCACACAGAGATGTGGGCAGATAGCCCCGCGGACATTCATGCGACTGGCGAGAAGGCCGTAGAATATCTGCCTTTCCGGTTCACAGGATCTGGGCAAGGGGCGGTGGGCACGAGGTTGTTGAGGGGGGACGTTTTCTTTTTGAAAATTCAGATGAATACCGTTTTCCTTCACCCCTGAATTAGGTGGATGGGTGGATTTTTTTCTTTTCTTTTCTCAACCATAGCGCTGGCCTCCGAGGGGCCTAGCATCCAGTGAAGCCCGGCAGTGGGGTGGGGGTTACCTGGCACCAGTGGTTTCTATTCAGGGAGGACCAGGCCCGCTGCTGGGGAACGTGGAGGGGGCTTGGACCAAGGGCGCGCCCGGGCCAGTCAAAGAAAGCCGCGAGCGTCTCTCGGACTGTCTCTGGGAACAAGGTAGCCACCTGCGTGAGAGATGGAAAAGTGGGAGAGGCGGACGAGGGCGCCCGGTCCGGCGGCGGAGGGGACCCGGAACTCAGAGGGATCAGCCCGGATCCGCCAGGGAGACGAGTCCGCGCGGCTTCCTGCCGCCACGGGGCGCCTCGCTCAGCGCGGCCGACGCCGGGGCTGGGCGCCTGGGAGAGCAGCTGGGGGAAGGGTGGGCGGGGTGCGTGCGATCCGACGAAGCCTGGGCTCCACCAGAAAACTCACTCGGAGGAGCGCTGGTGGCGCCCTCAACTCGGCCCCACGGGAGGGCGGGGGTTAGGACAGAGAGTGGGGAGCCCTTGGGGCGGCCTGGAAGTTGACCGTGACTGGGACGTGGGGGGTGGGGAGAGGGGTGGATGCCGGGCGTGGCTCCCAGGAAGCAATCGTCGGATATTTACCGACTGGGGAGCTAGGGGACTCCCATCGCAGGGAGCCGCTGGCCCGGGAACCTCACGGTCAAGTCCATTCCATGGCTGACTGCCAATGCCCTGTGCCGCGACACCCGATTACACGCAGTACACTCCCCGCACCCCAACCCCCGGTCCTCGAGACCTTGGTTTAGGGTGAGGGAGCGAGGGAGGTTTCGCGCGGCGTGGGTACCCGGAGGAGTCCCCGAAGCATCCCAGCATCCCGGATCCGCGCACCTGCGCCTCTCGGGGACTCAACAGGCATGGCCTCACCTGTTTTCTGGACCGTCTGGACCGCTTGATCTCAGCTTCCAGGGAGGGGAGAGGTTTCTTCCCCGAACTTTTGTCTGGATGCTTGGGTGGGTCACTCTGATCTGAGATCACCTAGGGGACTAGAGACAGAAGCAGACTCGATCAAAGGGCCTGAGGACACCCCAGAACTAATTGAGTGAAAATTCGCGTCAGGGCCTGAGATTCCCGGGAGGCCTCCTCAGCCTCCGTAGGTGCCAACGCAGGGAAAAGGAAACTGCAGTTTCAAGAACGTAGCCACTCCAGTGTTCTTGCCTGGCGAATCCCAAGGATGGCAGAGCCTGGTGGGCTGCTGTCTATGGGGTCGCACAGAGTCAGACACGACTGAAGCGACTTAGCAGCAGCAGCAGCATGAGTGGAAATAGAAGAGGGAAAGCCTATGCTTTCTAATGTCACACCAGAAAGGGCTTAGCCTCTGAAAAAACCAGCTGTGTGATCTTGAGCAAGTTACCCCACCTCTCTGAGCTCAGTTGCCTGCTCTGTAAAATGGAGATTTGAAAACTCAACTACTTCTGTCCCATCACTGTGAAGACAAAATGGGATAGTGAACGCGAAGCTCTTAGCCCTGTGTGTCTGATGCAGGTTAAGGCTGGGTGTGTGACATGTGTTAGGCCAAGGTTCTCAACACTAGATACTGTCATAAACAGGGATGACTAGCTTCCCAGAGCCTAGAGGCGTGAGCTAAGTCCTCCCTTCAAGCAAAGCCTGGGCCCTGGTGGAAGATACCCAGGAAGCATGAGGATCCAGGGCACAGCCTTCAGGGCTATCACTGCTCTGTATCCACCTCTCCTGAAAACTGGGGTTAGCACCACTGTGGTGCTTCAGGACCCCTCCTTTTGGGATGCTCTCTGGGGCACTTTCCTGCAGGGAACACCTACAGTCATCAATGGTGACCCTGACTGAGCACACACTTGAAGAACATTATCTCAATCCTCACAACCTCCCTGAAAAAGTAGCAAGAGATATACAGAGAGGCTGAAGGTCTCAAGGTCACACCCTCTGCAGGTGACCAAGCTGGAACCCAGAGTGGACCTGGTTTGGAAGTCTGAACTCCTTCTCTGTGTCCAGTGATCTAAACACCTACCTCTCCCCAAGCCCTAGCCTCAAGCAGGGGCCCAGTCCTACAGTTGGTGGTGGGTGTCTTGAGGCTGGTACCCACACCGGGCACCAGATGCCCAGTATGGGTTGCAGAAGAGGGCAGTCTTCCTCCGGGCACCTGCAGGAAGGCAGGGCTGTTGGGGACCCACAGGAAGGCGGCAAACTGGGCAGGACTCTGGGCCCTCCTGAGCCACGCCCTGGTGGGTCACCTGATACCTACCCATCTCTCCCACTTCGGGGTGCCAAGAAGACTGTGAACCTGCCTCCCCTTTCTTTCTTCTCCAGAAAGCCCAGATGCCAAAAAAAAAAAAAAAAGATGCCCAGGGAACTGGTGTTCATTAAAAGAATGAACCTTCCCAATCCTAAATGAGTCTCCGTGTACACAAGCGGGGAGCCTTCCCCGCTCACACAGGCCTGCAGTGAGGCCTCCTGGCAGCCCTCACATCTCAGCTGACACTTGGGTGCCAGATTCACACCGGGGGCCTGGTTTCGGCAGCCCGGTTTCGGGAATCCTCTTTGGGAAGGTGAGTGCTTGGGGCAGGGCGGGAAGGAAGGCTTTAGAGCTCCGCAGGAGAGCCCTCTCGAGGCCTCCCGGGGAGCTTCTGGAAGAGGGCTTGTGGTCTAAAAAAGGAGAAAAAGGTTAACCCCGGCGGAGGAGCAGGGAGATCGCCACCGCCTAGTGGGGCAGTTTTGGCGCAGGATACCAGGGGGGCAGTGCTGCGCAGCGAATGTGGCCGAACCCCAGCTTGCCTCCGGTTCTCCGGTCTCTCAAATCCGTTGCAATGTTGCACCTAGAGTGCTCCTGACCCCAAAAGGCCCCTCGCCCCAACACGCTAAAGAGGGCGCGCTCCTCTTCCTCCTCGCGAGGTGCTCGGTGCGGCCGTCCTGAATGTTTTTGCTCGGTAAAGACGCTGCCACCTGGTTGCTTTTCCACCACTGATTTGGTCCCCAAGAAGCGGAAGCTGGGGCGGCGGGGTGCCCCATCGGGTTTTTTTTCAGGCCTTGCAGGTCAACAAAGGAGGTTGGGGTTTGGGGGGGCCAGACTGCAAAAATGCAGATGCCACTTTGAGAGCAAAGGAAAGGGCCACTAGCTTTCCATCGCCTCCCGGATTTAGGTAGAAATCGGTCTGAGTAAAGGTCAGCTGAAAGGTGGAGTCCCACCCTTGGTCTTCTTGGAGCCAGAGGGATGAGGGTTGAAGGGCTGATCTTTAGCCCAGGACCTAGCCCCCAGGCCCATCCCAACCCCGGATTCTGTGCTGTATGGAAAATATGTCTTTCCTTCTAGCCTAGAGGAGGCTGTGTTCAAATTTAAACCTGCAGATGCAGGGGGTAGACAGGATCCGGTGACACTCAAGGGGCTCTTCCTACTCCCGAGGCTATGAATTCCACTCCCTGTCCCATGGAGGAAGAAAAGTCTGGCCAGGGAGCTCCCTGGCCAAGTGTGCACCCAGGGAGCTTGGTGAAATACAACGTGAACATGGTTTTCTCTTTGGGCTCGGCCTGCTCTTGCTGGGATTTTTGGTTTTGTGTTTCTCTCTCTCTTTTTCACTAATAGCCATTTTGCAATAAATAAAATTAAAAGGCAGCTGCATGTCAGCGTTTGAATGCTAGTGGCCGTTTGTTCTTTGAAGAATTCACACTTTAAAATTGCTTTCTGTGAGCCCAGAGGAAGAACTTATAAACCACCGTTATGTAATTTGAAACCATCAATAGCCCCTCTCTAAGGTTGTCTTTATTGTGGGAAGTCAAGGTAATGATTTTGTCGCTGTCTAATTTCATCCCAATGTACAGCATCTCTTTTATAGCCTTTCAAAGGTAAGTGAAAGGCGTCAATCTGGGACCCTTTTTGTGGCCCATTAACAGTTTAAAATGGTTTTCTAACCCTGTCGCAACTATTGGGCTGATAAACAGGATTTCTGCAGAGGCATTAGCAAGTCTGTAAATAGATCATTTTTTAAAAACTCGGGCAATTCTGCCGTTCCTCTGGCAGAAATAAAACATAGGTCCACAGGGCGGTGTGCGTGTGTCTCACCTCCTAGAAGAGGTAGTTATAAGCGACTTCTCAGGAGCTGTTTGTGTCCTGGTTATTATAATGATGATGATTGCTGCCATAATCTTAAAAGAAAGTGAACAACAAGCTGACGACACAGGGGTGGAAATCAATGGCCTGGGCGCACCGCATTGACTCTACCTTATTGTAGGAAATGTCCTTCCGTTAATCACGGGCAAAGCCGGGTGCCGCTGCAGACCGTCTTTGACGTAGAACCATCCAAATAGAAAATCCGATTTTGTTGCAAGGGTTCGACAGAAGAAAATATTTTACGTGGACACTGCTGGGACAACTGCAGGAGAAACGAAGGAAATGAAGGCAAACTAGACGCACGGGGTGACCCATCGGTCACCTTTCATTCATTCCCCTAATGTTTTCAGTAGAAGCAAAAAGACAAACTGGACAATTTGAGACTTTTAAAAAAAAATTAAGCTTAGGCCCAGTCCTACTTTTAGTTTATTCCCCCTGACGCCGTTGTGTTTCTCAGCTGCATCACAAATCTCCAACTCCTGGCCCCAGGTCGCACACCCAGACAGACGGCCCCACTCCCCCGGGTCACCTGAGGATTCCCTTTGGGTGCGGGTGCGGCCTCCTTCTCCAAGAGGAGGGGCTAGTTCCCCGAGTTCAAAGCGAAGGAGACATTAGAAGTAGCGATGAAACTGTCTAGAGGTCCAGCCTAGCACCCACTCCAGCAAATCACCGGGAGAGGCGACACCCCCGAACCAGGAGCGCACCCCCAAGAAGTTTCTTTGGCGCCGCTGGCGGAAAACTTGGACTGTTTTGTCTTCCCCGCGGCATCCCGCTGCCCCCTGCACGGGGTTTGGGGAGTTTAGGTCCCTGGGGAGGAAAGGGCGAGAAGGAGCCTCTGGGCTGGCTAGAGCTGCGGCCGCAGCGGAGCCGGCGCCCGGCCTCTATTCTCGTGGCCCTAGGCAGGGCCAGACGCCGAGGTGAGGTCGCGGGGAGGGCGGACGAGCGAGCACCCCTCACCCGCGAGGGGCCTCCCGGCGCTCCAAGCCGTCGGCGCGCATGGAAAGTCGAGGCGCGCAGAGCGCCTCCCTGTCCGCTCGGCTCCCGGGTTCTGCGTGGCGATCCGCACCAGGTCCCAGAGGGCGTCGCGACTCAGAACAGAGGGAGGTGGAGGGGGGGGCACCTCCCCCGGGCCGGGACCGAGACCGAGGAGGGCAGTTCACGCCCGGCGGTCGCCAGCGACACGCAGAACCTGGAGTTCGACTTGCATCTACATTCCCGGCTTCCTGGCCCGGCCCGCAGGGGTCAGGGAGGCCCCAAGTGGCCTTGCCTCCTCCCCTCCTGCAAACACCAGCGCCTGGTAGAACGGGCCACCCCATCCAGCCTGGAGAGCCACCCGGCCGCGGGCTGCTCCCGCCGTGGCTCAGTCTCCGCGGCTGGTGCAGATCCCCGATCGAGCCTGCGAGGAAGGCGGACAGAGCTCAGCATCTCGGCGGCTCCTGCCTCCGGGAGGCCGCCACCTGGGAGGGGAGGAGGCGGGCAGTGGGCCGTGGGCGGAGGCCGAGCCCTGGGACCCAGTTCGGCTGCCGAGGGCGCGGCCCCAGGCTGAGCCGCGCGCTCTAACGGAGCCCGTCCGGGCCCTCTGGTTCCGGACGCAGCTCGAGTGCAGACTTGCCTCTTCCCCGGCCCTCCTCTGTCTGCGTTCTCCGCCTTGGGCATTTCCTTTCCCTCCTGGGGTTTCCACCCCCCTGCTTCTCTCTTACTCTCTTCTTCGCTGACTCCTTTCCTCCCCACCTTGTCCCCCGCCCCCCACTCTGCAGCAGATCGCAGAGAGAGCCCCAAACAACCCTCATAAAACCAATAAACTAAAAATGTAAGCCCTGCCCAGATCCCTGTGCGCATCCTGTTGCTTCTAGAAGGCAAATTGACACCGGGAGGATTTGGGTCGGCTTCCTCCGAGAGGCCAGAAAGCTTTGAAACATTCTAAGTCTGGAGACAGTTGGCTGTTTTCTTAGCATCTCTGCAGCGGCTGAGGATTTCTTTCTTCATCCTCAGGCATCCCCAGCCCAGGGACGTTAGCCCATTGCACAGATGAAGGACTTGGAGCTGGGAGGTAACCCCAACTATTATCCACTTAATGTTTCTCATGTGATGGATTTCAGTCCTCTGAATATGATCTCTACCTCCTGTTTTCCATTCCTCTTAGTTTCTTGACATTTTCTTGGCCGATTTAAGCAGCAGAAGGAAGAGAGGGAGAAGATAGCCCTGAATCGTTCAACAGAATGAAACAGCAGCCTTGAATTTCAGCCACATAACTACCACAAATGAAACTGTTTGTGAAAATCTGTAACCCTAGCTATGTAATCTGGACACAGTCATGGGGGGAAAAAAAGGATACTGCTCAGGTTAAAGTGATTTTACAATTGCTTCCATATTTTTTAATATTTGTCAGAATTGCTGAGAGGACTTTCCCCAAGTACAAGGATGAATGTTTCAACTTGGAAACTTCAGCCTATGCCTTAGGCATCGGCAGGCAGGCTACAGTTATCAGAAATCGCTTTTAAAATGTATATTAAAGTGATCCTTTTTTCAAAAAGTCTCTGAAGTTGAAAACTTTCCGCCTTTACCAAACACACTTTCCTAAAATTCTTAAACAATTTTCATGAACTTTTTCTTAGAGAAATTTCACCTTAAATATAATATTTCTGGCAGCACTCTTTAAGAAACAGGAGTTGGAGCACAACATTCACAACCATCAATTTCCTGCCAGATTCTTTGAATTGAGCATGTCTGGGTGCCTGGACCTTCCTCTTCTGGAAGCAGAATTGTCAGGAGGGAAGTTTTGCCTTCCTGGAGAACTCTGCTTTATGGCAAGTCCAGAAGAAATGCAAGTTTTTGGATGCCTATTAGGGTGGACAAGATTTTGGACTTGGCATCAGTGTAAAATCCAGCAGATATTTTGGACATGCTGACAAAATGAGGAAGATGCAAAATCTAACCAGATGCATGGAGGATGAAGACAAAATTCCAATAATCCCTTGTTTTACAGGATACACTCAGATACCGAAGAGGCAGTGAGATCAGACTTGTCCTCAGTGTTTTTGTATCTTTCTGTTTATTACCAATTTTCATTCCTTTTCCAGAGCTCGTTTTGTTTAGCCAGCTCTGAGCACCTAGGATTTACCGGAAAACTGTTTGCTTTGGTTTCTCCCTATATTGTTGGTAACAGTTTGAACTGAGTCTGCCTAATCCAAATGCTTATAACTCTAATTTAGTTCTTTAACAACTAGATCTTCAAATTAAAGAGCTTTTCTGTCTCTACAAATTTTAACTTTTCCCCTCTTTATTCCTGTACTTCAGACTAGCTCTCCTTGCTTGTTATTCTTCCTCATTTATTCTTTTCTCACTTGAGGTTTCTATGATGGTGATTTACATTACTGAACGCATTTTCAAAACACTTTTAAAATTAACCGGTGCATTTTCTCACCCACTGGAGTATCATTTAACCAAGGAGCTGTAGTCAACCCAGGAAGGTAAGGGAAAAAAATGAGAAAATCATGAACAAGTGACTGAGGGCAAAAACATCTTCTCCTTCAGGTTTTTAAACAAGATGTCTTTAAATTAGAAATATTGGATTAATTACTTTAAGACAAATGTAAATTGCCATTGCCATTGGATATTCACGTCCAGAGTTGTTTTCTACTAGCAACATTATAAAACACAAATAGTGGCCATACAAAACATCAAAATGTGTGTCTAACCCCAAATGCCTCGTTCCTGTAACTGACAGTCTCTGGCATCCTTCTTTGTAGGAAAACCTGTACATAGAGGAAAAGGAAAAGTTGGAAGGACACCCTGACAGCTGATACAAAATAATTCTCTTGTTGAAACACTTGAAGGGAATTCCAGCAGAACAAATTAGTATTTCCATGATCTGTGTCTGTCCCAAGGAGAGGGAATTTGGGATGGGAGTGGAAATGGCAGTTATCGGGAAATGAAATGCTTGCTCAGAATTCTAAGCAAGTCAATCACCAGACCAGGCAGGAGTTGTTCGTTTTTTAAAAAAATATCCACTTCCCATTTGTTTTACCCAATTTAAAATTTTTTCCCAAGAAAAAAATACGCTTGTAAAATGTCTCAGTAACAGCGAAGATGAATTGGACTGCAACTTTTGAATGCCACGCAGCTTTAATGGAGATTGTAGAAGTTTGTGGATTGAAAGAATAGTGCCAGCTTGCATTCAGACAGACTATTTTCCATCTGTGTGGTAGAGTTTGAACTGTATTTGCTACAAAAGCTTCAGTTGGCTGAGGGACGACTTTCACCCTGAATTTTCATTTATTTTTTGGTTTCAAATGTGCAAGGATATTTGTTATTTTCCAAAATGTCCAATTTTCCATCATTTCCACTTTTTATCCACTTTAAACTATGTTTTGAGATGCACATTAGAGATTCTCTACATTTTATATTATTTTACAGGGGAAAAAAAGAGAGAAAAGGAAGGTTCTGACTTCCTATGCCAGAGAAATGAGCTATTGGTTTTTGTCTTCAGACATCTCTGATTAATACTCAAAAATAAAGGTGTTCTCACATGTGGAACTTTGCTAACACAAAGTCCACCAGTGTGATCAGCAGCCCTGAAATGGGAGGTGGTGAGGGTGGGATGTGGGGGCAGGGAGGACTCATCTGGTACCGACGCGTGATGCAGGGATTGTTTTTTATGGAAAGCCTGTTTTGTCCAGCAGCTGGTGAAATTCAAAATGGTCCCCAAAGCCTGTCTCTGAAGCCAGCAACTCAGAAACAAGAGAGCCAGTTAGCCTCCGGAGCTTGCTTCCCCACTCAGTGACACCCCAGCCCAGAGAGCCTCCAAAAGCAAGACTTTTCTAACCGAAGGGAAGCTGCTGGAAGGGGCTGGGTTCCAGGATCAACAGTTTTTTGCGTTAAAAGGAAGGTAACAGTTCAGCCGCTTGTTTGTTTTTGCTGAGCACCTCGGTTTAGCCTCCACGGTTCCCCAGCAGCAGGAGACCATTACCAGGGACAAAGTCCCATTCCATTGTCATCAACTCCTACAGAACTAAAACAATGCTCTGTTTGGCCTCCCAGGCGAGAGGGATTTGCTCTGCTCTTCCTGAAGCAAAGTTTCCGACTGAGTTTCTGACCTAGTCACTTGATATTCTGCAGGGATACCTGGGGACATATTTTTCAAAAATCTGCTGTCTTGTGTTTTGTAATTTCATTCTCTGAGAACAGCCCAGAAACTCAATTCTCAATCAAGAGGAATCACACCGTGGCTGAAGGAAGAAGATTTGCTCAAGCTGCATGGGCTCTATCATTTAAATCAGCTAGATAGGATTTATTTATAGTTGTCTCATTTTTTTTTTTGTTTTGTATTATTGAATAGCAAACCCCTAAAAGATTTTCTAATATTGTATTATTGAATATCAAACCCCAAAAGGTTAGAAGCTACAGAATCTCAAATATTTTCCACTGGGCCATAGTGTTTCCTGTCTGCTCACTTAATACATACAGACACACAGATACATATATGTCTGTGTGTGTACATGTATATATATATAAAATATTATGATATGTCAAGATTTCTAACATTCATGACAAACATTGATAAACATTAATCCTTTGGGACTATTTTGTCATACTTGAGATCTTCTATGAAAGTGAAACAAGCCCACAGAGTGGAAAGAAAGCCTCTGATCTGCCATAGGCATCTCTCTTTTCACATATCCCCACACAGGTCTGTCTGTTATGAAGCTTAAGGCAGTTCTAGTGGCAGAAAGACTTGTTTGTCCTGGAGCTAAAGAGTCAGTAGGACACTTAAGACTGTTTTACCCTTGGACCTGAGGCAAGCTAATTGTCGGCATCACTCCAGTAGTTGTTATCCATTTATTACTCCTGTTTAGCTATGAGTAACCTGGGAAGCACAAAACGTAACAGCTGCTTATAATAAAAGTATAATTGGCCATGACAGGCAACCTGAGGAGATTGAACCTCATGCTAATGAGGCCAAGGTCGTATGCTTATTTACTTTGCTCTGAGATGGCAATGAGTAAGTAGTCCCTGTCTCCAGCATCCCCAGGCTGGATCTGTGCAAACCTCCCTTCACAGGGCTAGCACAGAAACAGCTCAGAGCCTAGGTCTTACTGGAAAGCAAGAGAGCCATTGAAGGAGATGAGATGGCAAAACGCTTAAGAGTTGGGGCTCCAGAGACAGATAGACCTGTGTTTGCATCGTGACTCCCCTTGTTTGCTTTCTTGGTGACTCTGAATAAGTTACTAACCACTCTTGAGCTTCTGTTGCCTTGTTTTTAAGAACAGAGAAAATAAGAATAATAGTGCTCTATTATTTGTTAGAAAGCTTAAATGACACGTTGCATGTAAAGCATTCAGCACTCAACGTTAGTGATCATCAGTATTATCTGTGTATACACTGAGCATCCAAGAACCCAACTCTATAGTTCTTTCTAGTCTTGTCCCTGTCACTAGAAAGATTGTCAATTCCAAGGATATTGTGGTCACATGTTTTACTCCTAGACCATAAGAGACTTGTCATATACAAATAAAGCTTCGCTAATTGGCCTATACATTTATGGACACATTCTGCAAACACAGTAGTCTTCCCAATCTTGATTCTTATATTTTTATGAGAGTTGAGAAATCCAAGATTTTCTAGTTTTTATAGATAGGAACCTTGAAGCAGGAATAAATTGGAGTATTCAAGTGGAGTATATCAAGACTGACCAAGAGGTGAGATCATTGAAACCAACATATTTTCCTTAAAATGCCAGTCATGTAACAAAATTTACTCTTCATAACGGCCACTTGAAATCGAAGAGACCTTTTTCAAGTAACTTCTGCTGAATGAGCTGATTGGTGGCATACAAGTTTTCATTTTCCTACTAATGGGCTGAGACTCTGAGAAGCCTATGAACAAAAGAAATACCCTCCAGCTTTTGGGGAGATAATTTTTGTAAGGTTGTGGTTATCTTTTATACCCTTCTCCAGGACAGTCCCTAGTCCTAAATTTACTGATTCTGAAATGTTATACTTAGAAGGTCATGCTTCCCTGACTACACTGGTTGTTTGTAACATGATCCCATTGCATTTTACTAGACATATGTTACATTTTCAGGAAGTCCAGGATTATGCCAACAAGCACACTGGATAACCCCTATGGTTTCTTACAACTATTCTGAAAACTTCTTTATTTTGCTTTTTAAGCAAAACTGTGCCTAGAATGCAAAGTCATGGGTTCTGATCTCTTAAGCACTTTCTTGATTACTGGGTTGGGGCTCACTGGTTCTGTTCTCTTTAGATCCAATTCTACATCTTTTCTCCTCTGTTACCCATGAAACCACCCCATCACATGAGCTGCTTTCCCGTCATCATTGTTTCTTTACTAAAGCCTGAGTTCCATAATCTCACTGCACTGGCCACAGCTTCAGGGAAGAGATCCCTGCTCTCAAGAACTTATAGCCTAGTTATGGGGACACATGTACTTAAAAAGATAACTAGCAGCAGAAAGCAAGGCAAGAAGGGGATGAAAATGTAGTCAAGATGATAAGTGGATGGCATACCACACTTGGAACCTCCCTTTGCTCATTTGAAAAACTGGAGCTAATCCTCAAAGGTCAGCCCCTCTCATGGGATTTCAGTGAAAACCAGAGGACACGTCTTGTATGGGAAGCTTTCATCAACCACAAATCAACTGTACAGAGGAGTGAGCATTGTTAAAGTGTAAGATGCAGGAAAATAACAGAATTCTTATTAAACAGTAAAAGATTTAATGACAAATGCCAGATTCAACAGCATGGCAGTATGGTTGTATCTGGAGTAGGGATAAGTGTAGGGGGTACAATTCAAAAGGCTGTGCAAAGAGTGTTTTTTAATCTTTTTTGCAAAGAGTCTTAAGTTATGTTGGTGTGCTATGTGTTATGTTGGAGGTGGTCACATGAATGTTCACTGTCTCAGTTTTATAAATGCTGGTATATATGAAACAGTTACATACCATACATATATTCATATGTATGCTATGCTATGCTAAGTCACTTCAGTCGTGTCCGACTCTGTGCGACCCCATAGACGGCAGCCCACCAGGCTCCCCCGTCCCAGGGATTCTCCAGGCAAGAACACCGGAGTGGGTTGCCATTTCCTCCTCCAATGCATGAAAGTGAAAAGAGAAAGTGAAGTCACTCAGTCATGTCTGACTCTTAGCGACCCCATGGACTGCAGCCTACCAGGCTCCTCTGTCCATGGGATTTTCCAGGCAAGAGTACTGGAGTGGGGTGCCGTTGCCTTCTCCGATATTCATATGTATATACATATATAAATAACTTTAGTTATTGGGTCTAAATAGTTTCATTTTACAAATGCGAAAACTGAGACCCAGAGAAAGAAATGCTTCCTTGGAATCAAACAGCCTCTCAGTAGCTGCTGCTGCTAAGTTGCTTCAGTCGTGTCCGACTCTGTGTGACCCCATAGACGGCAGCCCACCAGGCTCCCCTGTCCCTGGGATTCTCCAGGCAAGAACGCTGGAGTGGGTTGCCATTTCCTTCTCCAAGGCGTGAAAGTGAAAAGTGAAAGTGAAGTCGCTCAGTCGTGTACGACCCTCAGTGACCACCTTGGACTGCAGCCTTCCAGGCTCCTCCGTCCATGGGATTTTCCAGGCAAGAGTACTGGAGTAGGGTGCCATTGCCTTCTCCGCTCTCAGTAGCTAAACTAGTGCTATACAATATCTTAACTGTTTCCCTTCCCCCTCCACCTTTATTTCCTTGATCTTCTGTAAATCTCGTTATCCTTCATTGCTCTCTTTCACTTACCCTTACACTCAATCCAGCAGCAGTCCTGCCAGTTCAACCTTCTAACTATGTCCTGAGTCCTCCCACTTGTCCCCACGGCCATTGCCCACGTACATGCTCGTGCATTTCCCCAGCAGCTCTGAACTGATGGTAGAGCAGGGCACTGTAGCAGTGGGCAGAGCTGGGGTTCCAGATTTCCTGACTGGGTCCTGACTGAGAAAGCCCTGCATTTATGCACATGGAAAATAGAAGTCACCATCCCTCCTGTTGTGCATACTTAACAAAGTCACTTATGTGGATAAATGCGAAGGCACTTTGAAAGTATAAACTGTTCTTTGTATATGCATGTATAGATGGGGAAGCATGCACACAAGTTTCTACGGCTACTGTTATACACAAAAGGCAGATCCGCTGCTCTCATGTACCTCAGTGTTTTCCCCAGCTCTCTAACGGAGCATCTCACTTTCTAGGGTATAATGTGTCATCAGGGGCCTTCCTTATCCTTGCCAGATGGAAATACCTGGAAGACAGGAGCCTGGGGCTCCACAGGGACAGAGCATGTACTGAATAGGTGTTGAATGAAAGTTCATTCAGAATAAGCTGTTGCTGTTACTGCTGTTTCCATTCCACCACGCACCTTTCCTTATATCTCTTTAGATAGAAACCACCCCCCCACCCCCACCCCAACCCTGCCACACATCCATCCTTTGATGCCTGTTGAGTTCCACGTCTTCCAAACAACCATGCTCCACACTCTAGCTCTCACTGTGGCTGGCCCTTCCTTTCTTCTGAATTCCTTCCCTGCTCGCAGTGTGGGCCACAGAGTTCAGCCCTCAGAGAGGTCTTAACTTGACATTTTAATGGAAGACTGGAAGCATCCTGGGCTGGGACCATAATGTCTTAGCGTCTCCTCTTTATAACACATTCACCAGTAAATTTTTCGAGGAGGAGGACTTGATCTGTCTTGTTCACTACTGTGTTTCCAGCATCAGTACATTATCCCACAGAACAGACACTCAGTAAATATTTGTTGAGTGGGTAAATAGATTTTACACATAATAAATGCTTACTTAATCATTCCTGACCAAGTTAGTCCAATAACACACCTTATTATTATTTCTTCATAGCACTTATCATCGTTTGAAATTATCTAGTTGGCTAATGAGTTCACATGCTCCTCGTTTGTTGCCACTCCAGGGTTCCCCAAGCTCTCTTTTCTAATGCTTGATGATCTGAAGTGGAGATGATGTAATCATAATAGAAATAAAGTGCACACTAAAAATAATGCACTTGATTCACCCCAAAACCATACTCACACCTCTGGTCCATGGAAAAATTGTCTTCCACAAAACTGGTCCCTGGTACCAAAGAGGTTGTTGAAAGGGAGCTTATATTTTAACAAGCAAGGCCCTTGTTTGCCTTTTTTCTTTTTTTAAAACCTCTCTCTTTAAAAAAAAACAAAAAAGATGATTTATTTATTTATGGCTTTGCTGGGTCTTTGTTAGGGCTTCCCTCCTAGCTCAGTTGGTAACGAAGCTGCCTGCGATGTCAGAGACTTCGGTTTGATGCCTGGGTCAGAAAGACCCCCTGGGGAAGGGATAGGCTACCCATTCCAGTATTCTTGGGTTTCCCTCCTGGCTGAGCTGGTAAAGAATCCACCCCCAATTCGGGAGATCCGGGTTCGATCCCCGGATTGGGAAGATCCCCTGGAGAAGGGAAAGGCTACCCACTCCAGTATCCTGGCCTGGAGAATTCCATGGACTATATAGTCCATGGGGTCACAAAGAGTCAGACGCAACTTTCACTCTCGCTTTCTTTGGGTCTTTGTTGCTGGGCGGGCTTTTTCTCTAGCTGCATCAAGTGGAGGCCGCTCTCTAGCTGTGGCGCATGGGCTTCTCTTGCTGCAGAGCACAGGCTCTAAGTACACAGGCCTCAGGAGTTGTGGCACATGGACTTAGTTGCTCCATGGCATGTGGGATTCTCTCCGCTCAGGGGTCCAATCCATGTCTCTTGCATTGGCGGGTGAATTCTTCACCACTGAGCCACCAGGGAAACCCCTGCCTTCTTCACTGCTCTGTCTCTAGATACTTAACAGACTGTTTGGCAACTGGTAAATGAATGAATGAATGAAAAAAGTCATATCACACTATTAGGCTGAATTCTGGCCCTCCCACATTTGTATGTTGTAGCCCTAATGCCTACTGTGGCTCTGTTTGGAGACAGAGACTTTAGGCAGGCAGTGAAGGTTAAACGAGGTGATAAGGTAGGGCCCTAATCCAAAAGGATTGGTGTCCTTATAAGAAGAGGAAGAGACACCAGATCTCTCTCACACATGAGCACAGAGCAGGCCATGTGAGGACATAGTGAGAAAGTGGCTGTCTACAAATCAAGAAGAGAGGTCTCATCAGAACCAACCTCGACAGCACCTTGATCTCAGACTTCCAGTTTATAGCACTCTGAAATATTAAATTTCTGTTGTTTAAGTCACCTAGTCTATGCTATTTTGCCATGAAAGCCCCAATAAATTGAAATATACACAGTTACTAACTAGCTGGCTGGCCTCGGACCAGTCTTTATCCTCTGTGTACCTTAGATTCCTCACCTGTAAAATGGAGCTAATAATAGTTTCTTCCTGGTAGAACTGTGATGAAGAATAAATGAGTTAATATATGTAAGGGATGGTAAAGAATCTTCCTGCAACGTGAGATCTGAGTTCAATTCCTGGGTCGGGAAGATCTCTGGAGAAGGAAATGGTAACCTGCTCCAGTATTCTTGCTGGGGAAATCCCATGGACAGAGAAGCCTAGTGGGCTACAGTCCATGGAGCTGCAAAAGAGTAAGACATGACTTTGCAACTGAGCATGTAGAATGCTATGTTAATAGTAGCTATATGAATTAGTCATAGCAGCTCCAGTCAATTTTGTGAATGACAGCAATCACGCAAAATTTTAGAACTCCCAAGTAGGACAAAGAAAATGTCATCTGGAGAAAGAGGTGACTTGGAGGGGTCCCAGACAAACAGGCAGATGCAAAGGAGCAGAGGAGGAAGAGAAGAAACTCTGGGGAGCCAGGGGTGGGAGGCGGCACTGAGTGCTGTGTCCTGGGGCAGCAAACAGGGTAATGTGGCTTGGGCAGAGAGTCTGTAGAGAAGAGAGCTCCATTTTTATTTGCACAAAAACACCAGTGTTTCAAAGCAAGGGAGAAGCCAGCAGACATTCTGAGAGTGTTTTGCATCACTGGTGATTCCGTTCCATTTACCGACCTTCTCGGGTTTGTCAGCAGGCCCTGCTGGCCTGCCCGTCACCAGCTGTCGCTTCTCACCCTTCTTGGCACCATGCTCTTTCTTACTCAGCACACTCTGCTTCTCCTGTTTTCTTCCGAACACCCACCAGAGTCAATGTCCTGTTACAGCGGGACATTAGCCACTGGCTCACACAGTCCCCAGTCTGACCCTCCCTCCCCTTCTGGCATGCGAAGATTTGCCCTGTAAAGAGAATTTAACTAGAATGTTCTTTTACTGTCAAGTGAGTTGATCTGTGTAGACAGCTGGAATCCTTTTGGGTTTGGTTTTATTTGTTTTAATCCTCAGAACCTGGGGCAGAGTTGGGGTCTGAACCTCTGGGTATCACATTGCCTTTCTGTTTCTTCTTTCCTCTTCCAGAGCTGAAGGACCAGCCTTGGCATCCACGGACACGTGCCTGTGTTTTCTCCTGCTCCGTGTCTGGCAGGGTGGACACCAGCCTGCGCTCTCTGATACAACTCTTCTGGTGCAGGAGAGGGAACGTGGATTCTGGAGTGAAAAACGTAGGCTGGTCATCCCGACTCTGTTTCTGCTTCCTCTAGGCTTGTCATCCTGGGAACCCTGAGCCTCAGTTTTCCCATCTGTAAAGTGGCACAGACAGTGGGGGAAGATTGATGTGAAGTGAAGGCGCCTGCGGAGGTGTCACTCCCCGGGAGGATGTGGTTGTTTGCACTGTTTTCACCAGCTGCCTGTCATTTGTTCTCTTATCTTCCCCAGCCTCATTGTGGCTGGACCTCTGGACTGGAGAGGAGGAAGGGATGGGCCTCAGGGCCATTCCACTGATGTAGGACTTCCCTGATATGACTCAGCGTTCTAAGTACTCCGTGGATGGTGCAAACCCCAATGTTTTGTGAGATGTGTTTTAGAACCAGCGAGCAGGGAGAACCTGACAGATGCTGAGGCTCTCCCACTTTGTCTGCTGCTCAGAGCGATGGCAGCCCGCACTGCCAGCTGCTTGTGCAACCCGGCTGGACAGACACATCTACAGGACCTGCTCCCTGCAGCATTTCTTAGACTCAGATGCCTCCAGGCCCAAGCAAGCAATTTGATTCAAGAGCCCACCTGGTGAGGAACTGGGACGCCCATGTCCTTTCCGGGAAAGGTAGTCATTTCTCACCTCCAGCTGACTGTTGACATGGAAAAATGAGCCCAGTGCAACCAGATCATCTAATTTTTCAAGAGAAATGGGGAGTTCAGGCTTTTAGATGAAATTGCTTTTAGATAATCTTTTAAATATTGGAAATTAACCTTTAAAATGTGAACAAAACACAAAATCACAGATTGGGTTCGGCTCAGGTCTCAAGCCTCTGCTTTCAAGTAATCCATTTGAGCGTATTGGTAAATGCTTGGTGGAGCTGTTTTGTGACTTATCTGTGTTTTTATTTGGAGTAGGACATGGCAACCCACTCCGGTACTCTTGCCTGGAAAATCCCATGAACAGAGGAGCCTGATGAGCTACAGTCCATGAGATTGCAAGGAGTCAGACATAACTGAGCGCACACACTGCGTTTTTATTTGGCCTTGTCTAAATACCCAGCAGCGGTCAAATTTGGATAGCTTGATGATTCTGCCATGAATCAAGTAGCCTCTGCCTAAGTACCCAGTTCCCACAGGGTTACAGGTGTAACTGCAGAGTCTGAGAATGTGAGAGCTGGGATCACCAGCCCTCCTTGGGCCACTGATCATGTCTTGCTCCTTCTTCATTTAAAAAAAAAAAAAAAAGAAAGTTAAGGTTAGATGGAGTGGGGTCAGATTTTTAGTGAACTAGTTGGAGCAGCCCAACCCCTGGTCCTATTTCCTTCCTTTTTTCCTAGAGCTTCTATTTCCAGATATAAAATAACTGCCTCTGCTTCAACCCCAAACTTGGGCTTCCCTGGTGAATTTAAAGAATCCACCTGTAAAGCAGGAGGCAGCAGGCGCTGCGGGTTTGATCCGTGTGTTAGGAAGATCCACTGGAGGAGGACATGGCAACCCACTCCAGTTTCTTGCCTAAAGAATCTCATGGACAGAGGAGCCTGGTGGGCTACATACAATCCATGGGGTCACTAAGAGTTGGACATGATTGAATAACTTAGCACACACACAACCCCAAACAACAGTCTCCTGAGAACTAGTATTCCTCTGAGCCACTGGGATTTCAAGCCACTGTAGAATGAAAGGCAGGTTGAATGAGTGGCCGGCACTTTGGTCTGTTGTTTATGGCTGAAGTCGAAATCAGGGCGAGTGGGACTCTAATTTGGCAAATCAGAATGCTCTGATGTGCATTTTCATTTGATTGCCACCGAATTTCTTCGCCGAGAGTAACAACATCCCCCTTTTATGAAAAGCATGGCAACATGTAAAAACAGGCAAAATAACTTGTCCACATTAAGAATGTAGTGGGGGAAGACACTGTAGAATCTCAAAACTGTGACTATTTTAAAGCATTTGTTTATTGGGCTGTGAGACCCCATAGACGGCAGCCCACCAGCTCCCCCATCCCTGGAATTCTCCAGGCAGGAACACTGGAGTGGGTTGCCATTTCCTTCTCCAATACATGAAAGTGAAAAGTGAAAGTGAAGTCGCCCAGTTGCGTCTGACTCCTTTGTGACCCCATGGACTGCAGCCTACCAGGCTCCTCCGTCCATGGGATTTTCCAGGCAAGAGTACTGGAGTGGGGTGTGTGTATTGGGCAGCAGGGATCAAATATTTGAACAGGGTGGGGGTAGGGCTGAGTGTGTTACTCTGCACCAGATATTTGGCCCCTGGCTGGTGTAGGGCTTCTCGAGAGTGTCTGCTCCCCACATCTCTTTATGAGGCCCTTTCTGCAGAGATGGTGGATGAAGCTTGATTTACCCAGGAGTCAGGCTTCCTCCTCCTTCCATGTACCCAGGGCTCAGACAAGCCCTTCACAGAGAGAACCGTAAGGAGAGGGGACCACAGCCAGCCACAGACAATCAGGCTGCTTGAAGAAAGAAAGCATCTTCCGTGTTTCGACTTGGTCTTCTGTTGGTGGTGTCATGGTAGTGACATGTTGCCATAAACAGCCTCTGAGAGTATCAAATGCCACCATCACACCTCCATATTTAATCCTTTACAAAAGCTGTTTACAGTTCTGTGTACTCCTCTTCATGAACACTACACCTTAATTTTATTAGCTTTTTCAGAGAACTCAAGCAGATTACAGAGGCTCAATTTTCCCTTCCAGAAGTCATGCTGGTTTAATTAGTGAATGTTTGTAAAGCACTTGTGAAAAAGGAAAGTGCTGGAGAAGGACTAAGTATAAGTAGTATTAGAAATTACTCAATTCACTTTATGATAACATCTCCTGGTTATAAATGTCATCCTTTCCAGCTCTTTGGGTGTGTGTTAGTTCTGACCATTATATAATTCATTCCTGGAGAGTGTTTCTGTCTCCTTCTGGGGTCACCTTGGGGGCCCAGGCCAGTTACAGCCCCCTGATGCCCCCTGAGTTCTCTCCTTCTGTCACAGCTGAGAGTCTTGGCAAACTCTTAGAACAAACGTCTCTCAAAAAACAGCCAACAGTCCTCTCATTTTCTTTTCCTCTCTTTGCAGATACTGAGTGCCCACCTTGTACCAGGCACTCCCTCCCTTTGGGTCCTCTTCTCTTGTCTGGGTTAATGTTTTTTGCTGGGTGACCTTGGGCGAATCAATTCATCTTGCTGCTTCTCTTGATTCCTTTGGCTCTGTTGCAGAGATCTAACACAAAACATCTTGGAATAAAACTATGCTCAGTTCTGTCTTCCTATGTTAATGCTCTCACCTCTGTCAGCTTTAAGTTGAGAATGAAGGGAAATCCTCGTTGCTTGCACTGCTTTCATACCGATATAATTTTTCCTTTCAAACTTACAGTGATTTCTCCCTTATTATAAATGAATACAGTGTGACATGTATGTAATTTTCTGAGTTTATTTTATAATAAAATGTTTCTCAGAGGTTTCCTGTGCTTCTCTGCCCTCTTAAACAAAAACACAATTTAATCTTTTGAGGGTCATTTCCCTGGATATCCATTGTCACGTTGCGTTTGACTGTTTTTATGCCCTCAAGAGCACTTGAGGTTGTAGTTACTTGTGTCCAAGCAAAGTCACTCCAGTCTGTGATATTTTTCAAGTTACTTGGTCTGTTTTCTATCTCCAAGCAGTATTTTCCCTTCCCATTTGCTGCCTCTAATCGTCTGTAGACTAGGAAATAGGAGAGTTGGGTTTGTTAGAATTGGGTCTAAAATGAAAGTAAATTGGCTTTGAATGAGGGACTGAGAAGGTCTCCTATAAGCCCAGAACCCAGGTTGTAATTTACATTCTTCAATACACACCTTTTAGCGACTCCATGGCTTTGCCTTCCATCTTTTCCAGTTGTGGCTCTCTTCTAGAGGGGGTGAGGTTTATAATTATAAGTGACTCCTGGGCAAGCATTCCTGCACACTGAAATAAAAACACGTTACAGTTCTGATACAGAAAGTTCTTAGAGATTTGCACAGAGTAGGTGTCAGTACCTGCTTGTTGAATAAATGGCTCCAGCAGCTATTCAGGCAGCCAGACATTTTAGAAAATGATGGGTTTAAAGATGCTTTGAAACACAAATGTACTCCTGTTAGAAAGATATAGATTTATAAGCCAGCTTTCCTGGAAAACCTCAAAGTTATCCCTGACCCAGAAAATGTAATAAAATCAACCTTTCTTTTCCTTCTCCCAGAATGCTTCACTTAGAGAATATCACACCTGTTGTCATTTTCCACTTACCACCCTAAGTGCAAAGGGGTCTCTGATTGCCTAAAGGTGAGAATAGAATATGTTCATTTGCATCTTTTTTTTAAAGTAATTTAGGGCTCTGCACCCTGAGGTACATCCCAGGAAAGTAGCCCCACACAATTCACAAGAAGTGATGAAGAACTTGGCAAAGGCCACAATCATTCGTCCATTTCTAGCTCTAACACTTTTATCCTCTTTGGTGTTTAGAGTGATGTGCTATGTCTTTTAATAGTCCAGTGTTTAAGATCTGAAATAGAGAAATTACAAAAAGAAACTAATAAATTATTCTTTAGAAGTTGGTTATTCTCTAGGAAGTACAACATAGTTCATCGGCCAAGGTCATGAATTTGGGTATAGGATGGCCCTGGGTTTAAATCCAGGCTATACCACTGCCTACTTGTGACACCAAGTTGCTTAACTTCTCTGAACCTCAGTTTCTCATCCAAAATATGGGTATTTCTGTTACCAATTACTGCATAACAAACCCACCCAAAACACGGTTTAAAACAACAGCAACTGTAATTTTTTTTCAAGATTATGTTATTTGGACAGGGCTCAGCATGGATAGCTCATCCCTGCCTCACATGATACCATGAAAATGTGAAAGTACTAGTCACTCAGTCATGTCTGATTCTTTGCAACCACATGGTGAGCCTAGCTCACCAGGCTCCTCTGTCCATGGAATTCTGTAAGCAAGAATACTAGAGTGGGTAGACATTTCCAAGGGATCTTCCTGATGCAAGGATCAAATCCAGGTCTCTTGCATTGCAGGTGGATAGGTACTAGAGCTAACCTTCTGTGCAGATAGGCTGCTGAGTCACAGAGTAGCAAAGTAACCAGCCTAAAGCTACATACCTAGTAAATAGTAGAGCTAACTAAGAACATATGAATCTGACAGCGTGGTTGACCCCAGAACCCTGTTTATTATACAAATTTAAGATCCCCTCCAACTCAAAAATTGTATGTTGCTTCTACCTACAAAATATATAAAGTAGTTGAAAGAACTTGGTTTCTTGTTACAAAATACAAAATTGAGAAATGGAGTCTCCTGGGAATGTTTGCTGGAAATGTGGTCAGAATAATTCAGAATTTAACTCTGTGCCTTTTGGCTAATACTCTATCTTTAGCTAAAATGGGGAAGAAGTATCTGGATATAAGGCTGTATTTTTTACCTTGGATATTCAGCACCAGTTCTCAATTCAGTTGCTTCTCCAGTGCCCTGACTGCCTGCATGCAAGCAAAGTCATTTCAATTGTGTCTGACTCTTTGAGACCCTATGGACTGTACCCACCAGGCTCCTCTGTCCATGGGATTCTCCAGACAAGAATACTGAAGTGGGTTGCCATGCCCTGCTCTAGCGGATCTTCCCAACTCAGGGATCAAACCCACATCTCCTATGGCTCCTGATTTTCAGGTGGATTATTTACCACTGAGCAACCAGGGAAGCCTAGTGCCCTGACTACTTTCTGTGAAATGAAGATAATGACAATTAGATGATACTGCAACTTTGATAGGTGTTCTTGCTTTTAATTAGTCATTATTGGCAGGTACTCTGATTTATTGTTACAGAAACTTAATTTCTGGTGGCATCATCTCCTCTGGTGCAGTTCTTTTTAAAATGATGTCTCAGACATTGTTATGCTATTCCGAAGTCACTCATAACCTAAGAAGATCTCAGATTTTTCTGCCAGCTTGCTTTCCCCTCCTACTTCTTTCTGAAATTAAAAAAAAAATGAAGATGGGAAAAGGAAGCAGTGTGTAGTACCTCTGATCCTGCTTTCTGTTGCAATGACAAGGTGGAGGCAGGAAATATGAAAAGCACCTCCAAGGTCCAGATTATGATGGAATTAATTTAAATGCCATTGTTTCATCACTTCGAGAGAGCACATTCATCTTGTTCAGGTTCTGGGCAGTCTGGATTGTGGTGGGAGTGCAGTTTTAAGTCAGGAGACAAGGATTGTAGCACAGATGTCCCCACTAACTAGTTCCCTAATCCTTAACAAGTCACTTTGTCTTTCCAAGCTCATTTTTCTCATCTGTCAAGTTAGATGAAGGTTATGGAATAGATGATCTCTAAAAATTCTTCCAGCTCTACAGTTCTATTCTGGGTCCGTCTGCACCTGCAGACAGTGATGTGGGGGCAGGAAGGGTACTGAGGAGGGAGGCACATTTAGTCAAGAGAATAAAACACTTTTTACCTGGGGCAGCCCTGCATCCTCATGGGTTGTGTAGACAGGCTTGTCTCAGATTAACCAAATAATTGACTGGATTCTCTCCTTCCGTTGCCAATGGACACACAGCTTTAATTTTTCTGGGAGCAGCAGCTGCTTTTCTGAAATTTCCATCCCAGGGCTTCCGTCTCCCTGTGTTCTCTCAGAAACCTGTCATGGTTTTTCTGGATGGATGCCCATAGAATTTTAATCCAGTCACATAAAAGTGCTATACATAACAAAAAGCAAAAACAGGTTATGGGTTGACTGTTTCTTTATTGAATTTTTTTTTGTTTTCCCAAGGACTTGGAACATAGCAGGGCATCGTTCAACAGCACCATCTGAGCTGCCAACTCAGAGCCATGGCTAGGGCCAGTAGATGAGGGTTTGTCCTTGAAGCTGTGGAGAGAAGCCCTATATGGTTTGTAGCAACCCTGGACTCTTGGTAACTGGCTGCTTAATTTAAATTAGTTGTTTCCCCATAATACCCCATTTTCTTCCCTTCCCCAATAAGTATTACATTTCTAATAAGGGGGAGGGGGAAAACCCTGTCCTCAAGAAGCTTAGCAGAGTCTCCCCACTTAAGCTAACTTTAAAAGGTGTAGTTCTCCAACTTTAACTTGCGGAAAGTTTCCCTGGGGCGGCAACTAGAAATGTACATTCTAGGACCCTGCTCTCAGATGTTCATTCAGTAGGTTTTGAGCCAATACAACTACATTTCACTCAATCCAGGGCAGCTTGATGTAGGAGGGTGATGGACTACTAAGAAATGTTCATGTTTAGAAACAAACAAAATTATCAGAAACAAGAATTTCATGTTTGCATTTGTAGTTCATGCAATCAGTGTAAAATTCATGAAAGTTGATGCCTAATACTCAAGATATCAGGCATTAACATAAAGGTCCTTGCACTGTACCTCACCATCACTGGCAGATTCTAAAAACTCAAAGCAGGCATATTATTATCTCCCTGATGGGAAGGTTAAAAAAATTAATTTATGCACCTGGTCAGTAAGTGACTGCTCAATAAATAGTTGCCACTTTTATCCCCTACAAGAAGAAGGAGGGGAGACTGTCTGAGGCCCAACCTCGAACTGGGACTTGGCTACAGTTGGGTCTGTTCTTTGGTGCCAGGGAAATGTGACCATGGATCTCCGGGACCACCACCCCGGGACACCCACCGCGGTGCCCTTACTACAGCCAGTAGTTCTGTTCCTTCGCCAGTTCAACCTCCTAGACCTAAAATAAGAGGGGGTGGTATGTGTGTTAATTGCTCAGTCTTGTAAGACTCTTTGTGATCCCATGGACTCTAGCCCACCAGGCTCCTCGGTCCATGGAATTCTCCAGGCAAGAATACTGGAGTGGGTAGTCATTCCCTTCTCCGGTGGGTTTTCCCAGCTCAGGGTTCGAACCCGGGACTCCCGCCTTGCAGGTAGATTCTTTACCATCTGAGCCACCGAGAAAGTTAAGAGGTGGTGGGTGGGGCATTTTTATTTTTAAAGATTTCCCTCTGGGCTTTTGACAGTGTTTTTGCGGGCTTTAGAAGTGGGTGTGGCCGGGGAGAGTCCCTGTGATCTTGACTCTCCGCTGGCCGGAGGTCTCCCGAGCGAGGAAGGCCCCGAATCCTCCGAAGCAACCGACCCGGAGCGGTCGGGGTGGGAGACCCCGTCTAGAGCCAGGCGCCAGAGGGTTTGAGGCCCACCCCCAGGTGGCAGGGAAGGGCGGGCGGGTAGGGATTTGGGACCACACCATCTCCCAGCCCGCAGAGGCCCCAGTAATTGACTGGTTGAGCTCTTCAGGGAAACAAGGACCCCATCCACCGCCCGAATCCTCATCAAGAGGACCCAGATCCCGGAACCGCCAAGTCCCGGCCGCGGCGCCCGCTTCGGCTCGGCCCGCTAGGGAGCGAAGCCCTCGGTGGGCCTCGGAGCGCCAACCCAGGGGTTTACTGAGCGGTGCCGCAGGTCCCTGGAAGGTTGGCTGGATTTTTGTCTCAAGCCTGCTCTACGTCTTCAGGACCGAGCCGCCGCAAATGTCCTTCTTCCCCCTCTCCACGCCCACCCGCCCCTACCAGCCCGCCCGCGAGACGCGGACTCGAAGGGACTGTCCACCTGAGGCCGGGCTGGCATCGAGTTTGGAGGGTCGCGCCGGTGCAGAAGGGGACCGACGGGCCACCGGTCGGCTGGGGACCCGGGAAACCAGCCGCCCCGCGGAGAGGAGCTCCGGACAATCGGGCGTACACACACACACACTCACACACACTCGTACACACAACCACCAACCAATGAAATAAAGTAAAAGCCCAAGGTCTGCCTCCGGGGACAGAGGAGGCTGTCTGATTCCTTCCTTTAGGTCGGAATCGGACAGAGCGTGGATTCTCTCTGGGGGCCAGAGGGACTGGGGGACGAAGGGGCGGGGTGGGGAAGAGAGCGAAGGTCCAGGCTCCGGGCCTCTCGCCATCCCCGCCCCCGATGTTAGCCAGAGTCCGGCTGGGCGGCGACCGCGGCGGCGGGAGGGTGGAGCGGGCAGAGCCCGCCTCGCTGTCAGCCAGAGCCCCGCCGAGCCCACCGCACACACTCGCACCCCTGCCTTCCCCCTCTCCCACCCGCTCGCCGTGACCCCCGCCCCAGCCCCCTCCCCTTCCCTGCCCGCCCGCCTGCCTGCCTGCCTCCGCCCCCATTCTTGGAATTGTGTGGAAAAATTCTCAGCCAAACCTCCCACCTCTCCTCTCCCCCCCGCCCCACTCCCTTTAAAAACCCCCTTTCCTCCCCGGCCCCTGCACTCTTTGTGAATGAGGGCAGGAACACGGCCCTTCCCCCGCCCAGGAGCCACGCCAGACCGCCGCACTCAGAGGACTGTTTGTTAATAGTCCAATTAGATAATTGCCATCTTTCACTCCTTTTGCTCCGTATTTCCCATAAAGGAATGAATGGGGAGAGCGGCGTGGAGAGGGCTTCTGCCCCGGCAAGGTGACGAGAAGGGCTGGAGCATGCTCCTTGCACAAGGCCATGCGCTTGAATTGAATCATTGTGGCCTAATCAATGCTCTTATTGGATTACTGGCTGTTGCTTTTCTCAAAGATATTGTAGCAGAGACAATGAAATAGCTAGGGGAAAACTTTTTTTTTTTTTTGAAGCAGATCTCACAGTTGAGATTTTCGCGGCTCTCTCTCCCTCTCCCCCTCTCTCTCTCCTGCTGGACTCTGAGTACAAAGCTGCCCTTTGAATGGGCTGCCTCAGGGCTGTTGGAGGTGCAGGCATGAAAAAATCCGACTGGAACTAAATGAAGAGAGGTGGCAGTTTAAGATGGCTGTCAGCGTCGAGGTGTGTTAAGGAGTTGTTTGGGAGGAAAGCTTGGCTTTTTAGAGTGTGGGGGAGATACTTTTGGGGAAAACTTTTTCTTCTTCCCCCTTCTTTATTTCCCCCCTCCTGGAGGCGACTGCTTTCTTCTGCTGAGGGTGTGTAAGGGGTTTTGTTTCTCCTCCCCCCGCCCGCCCCCATTCAGCTCTATCTGTCGAGTGTGGAGAAAGCCACTCTAGCCCGTATGTGAGCAGGAGGGTCAAAGGCAAAGGGAAAGTTAATAATGCCTGCTAATGGTACTAACAATTCAGGATGAATCTTGTCAAAAGTTTTTCTGGAAGTATGGGTCTTTGATTGTGTGTTTCCTGAAAGCAAGACCAATCATTTCCGTTTATTCACTGGCTAAACCCCTACTTGATTGGGGACAAGGACAGAAACCATCCATTACGATCTGATATATTATCCAAACAATTTAGTGTATTCATGAGGTAACCGAAACGTGGGGGCTGCGAAATTACCCGTAATCAATTGCAACAGCGAGTGCGCGTCCCCCCCGGGTGTCGGACAACTGCAACTCCGCGTCTCAGTAATAGGCGGGAGCCACAGCAATTCGGAGTTGCGCTGCTCGCTACCTGATCGCCAAGCTGGGGACACTGGACGTGCTCAGAAGACGCGGGCGCTGACGAGGCGGCCTCGCCGCTGCTCCGCCGGGATCCTGGACCAGACTCGCCGCCTCTCGGCGAGCGCGCCACTCGGCGGTCGCCGCTGACCCGCCCGCGGCCGCCCCGCGGGGACATTGATTCGTGCCGCTTGCCTCTCTCCGGGCCGGGCGTAAGGGCTGTATTGTAGGGGTTTTGTCCCCCCTCTATTTTTTTTTCCTCGCCCTTTTTTTGTTGTTGTTGCTCGTGCCTCTCCTATGTTCGGGAAACCAGACAAAATGGACGTTCGGTGCCACTCGGACACAGAGGCCGCCCGGGTCTCCAAGAACGCGCACAAGGAGAGCCGGGAGAGCAAGGGCGCGGAGGGGAACGTCCCCGCCGCCTTCCTCAAGGAGCCACAGGGCGCCTTCTCTGCGTCGGGCGCCCCGGAAGATTGTAACAAAAGTAAAGGCAATTCAGCAGCCGACCCGGATTACTGCCGCCGGATCCTGGTCCGAGGTAGGAACGGGGCAGGGCTGCTGCGGGGGGCGTTCTTTAGGGGCGACTCCGAGACCCGAGAGGCACGCCGCCACTTACCCTGGCCGGCGGGGTGGGTCTGCCACCCGGGACTTAGGTGAAAGTTGCTGGCCCTCCCCGGGCAGGGGTCCCGCCCGCCGCTAGGGACTCCCACCTGGGACGCAGGCTCTCCAGGAGCCTGGATCCCTCCAAGCCTCGAGGGGCCCCGCCGGCTGGGCTGCTGAGGGGAGAGCCGAGGGACTGGGCGGGCGGGCCCAGGCTCCAGGCTGCGGCCTCCGACCCGGGAAGGTAGCAGGAAACTCTGCAGGACGTGTTTGCGTCCGGCGGATCCGAGAAACTGCGGGGAGCCTGCTTGGGGGCTCCCGCGCCCTGCGAGTCGAGCGCACCCAAGGGGACGCAAGCGCTGGAGAAGAGCCGCGAACCGCCAGCAACGGCCCGGCCAGTTGGCGCTCTGGGCCAAGGGGGCCCGGCGCCGTGCTCCAGGCTGGCCGCCGCCGCCGCTGGGATAAGCAGCCAGGCGGGCTTGCCGGGCCGCGGATGCCGTTTTAGTGCTGGACTCGACCCCACTCTGCTGAGCAGGGTGCGCTCGGCTCTGGCGGTGGCGGTGCGGAGGGCCGGCTTCGGCCCCAGCCGGGCGCCGCCTCCGCCAACCGATCGCCAGGCCCTGCAGGCTAATACTCGGTCCCTCCTCCTTCCGCCGCCAGGCTTCGGGAGGGAAGGAGACCCCGGGATGGGGGTGGGGACCGCTGGAACACGGTCTGGTCAGCCTGCTCTAGAGCTGGGGCTGGCAGGACCTGGGCTGGTCAGTGCGGAGACCCTCAAACTACAGGGGATCCTGTCCATGCAGCCGAGGCTCCCAGGCTAAAAGGAACGTCAGCCCACTTATTTTTTCTCTCCTGTCCGGAGGGCTCTACAAAGGCCAACAGCGATTCCCCCTCCCATCAGCTATGTGAAGTTAGTCCCCTCACCCCCCAAACACACACAGGGTCCTTGTTTCCCGGCTGTGGCTGCACCCCCGTTACTCCCACCACCCCCACCATCCACCTTCGGACTGTGGTTCAGAAGCCAGTTCCGGCTTGGGGAGGCAGAGGAAAGCAGGAGGATGGGTTCTGATGCTTGACATCTCCCCTTCCCCAGATGCCAAGGGGTCCATCCGAGAGATCATCCTCCCCAAAGGCCTGGACCTGGATAGGCCCAAGAGGACACGCACGTCCTTCACCGCCGAGCAGCTCTACCGCCTGGAGATGGAGTTCCAGCGCTGCCAGTACGTGGTGGGCCGAGAAAGAACGGAGCTCGCACGGCAGCTCAACCTCTCCGAGACGCAGGTACTCAGAGACCAGGCCGCACACAGCTCTCTGCATCAGCCTCCCTCCCCATCAGCCTCAGCCAGTTCTAGCAGCTCTTCCTGACCACCTAGCTTGACTCTGGACCGAGCCTCCCACGGAGAGGCAGCGGAACTGGGGAGGATGGAAAAGAAGGGCTGAAGGCTTTCTCCCTTCAATAAGCCATCCCTTTCCCCCTACACCCCACATCTTCCAGGGCCCATGTCTGCCCACTTTGGCCTAGCTCAGGAGGACCCCAAACCCTGTCCTTTTGGTTTCTTTTTAGATCCTAGTCTTGAGAATTCCCTGCTTGCCTCTCCTCGTGGAGGAACCTGTGTTTGCCCCTGTTTTGGCCAGGTTTCCTGGCACCACCCTCTCTGGAGATGGTAACCTTCCCTAGCACCCAGGCTCATTCAGCAAGAATGGGGCTAGGACCAAAAACCCCTGTTTCAGAACTGTGGGTGACAACCAGAGATTAAAAAGGTGCACATTCTGGAGATCTGCTTATGCCTACCAGGCTGCCCTGATCCTTAATGCTTTTGCTGGCCTTGAACTGGACTCGGCCCCATTCCCAGCCCCAAGCATCCACTCTGGGCACCTTCAGTGCCAATGATGTGTGAGGTATGAGATAGGAAACAAATCTGGGCCCTTGGGAGCCAGCACTGACAATTGTGCTTTAGGTCTTCTCCTTTACTCAAAATCCATATTCTACTGGGACTTTGGGCCCAAGAGGTCTTTGGGGCCCAAGAGCTTTGCCTTGTGGAGGTCATTTAGGACCTGCCCAGGGCATGGCTTCATGTTGGCCTAGATAAGGCATATTTCTTTCTGAGGACCAGTCCCTTTTACCGTGTCCAGCTCTGAAACAGATGGGAAGCATTTTAGATATAGGATCTGGGCAGAGCTGAGACCCAAGGACAGAGCATACTGGATATCCATTTTGAGTTTGAGTTGGCATGCAGCTTTACCCCTACTCTTTCTGCTGCCATCCTCGTAGTTTACAAAATCTAGACCTAATAACCTTTAACCTAATAACCTTTCCCTAGAGCTGCCAAATGCCATTCTGGGCCACCAGTTAGGCCTGAAGAGGGACAGAGTGAGATGAGGAAGTAAGAATGGAGATTGATGGAGAGTACTTAGTCTACCCCAGCCTCCTGACTTCCTTCCATGACTCCAAAGTCCATGACAGAAAGCAGCAGAGTTAGGTTATAAATTAAGGACATCACTCAGACCCTCCAGTCCAACAGCTGGTAAGGAGATGGAGAAAGCCTGGCTTATAAATGCATCCTGTACAGATTCTATGTGTAGACATCCTCCCTGCTTGCTGTTAGTTGATAGTCCATCTGAGCCTAAAAAGCAAGAAATAGCCTCTTGTAGCCTTCAATAGAATTAGTGTTTCGGGGGCTAAATTCGAGCCGGTTATGGCCAGGGGTTTGGGTCCTGAAAGGCAGGGCAATACTCCTTCCCATTCACGCTCACTTCCTACTTCCCTTTAGGCCTTACACCTTCTCCTGGAAAAACGGGCCTTTACGAAGCGATGATCCACAGTCCCCCTGAGAGTAGTGCGGTAGCCCAGTGAAGTTAACTTCTGATCTTCCCAGTTAGGGTCATGGGCATTTTTATTTCTTTGTTGTCTGTAACCGGGGTCGGCCTAGGCCTGCTTCCATGACCCACCCGGAAGCGCAGCCTATGGGAGCTGTGTTCCCCTCTTGGCGGCCCTTGTCTCCCCGGCCCCCCGACTCCCACCGCCCTTGCCCCGCTGCTCCCGGGCCCGACTTCTCCCGCTCCAGCTTGGAGTTGGGATCGGGGGTTTGGCTGGAGTTGGGGGAAACCCCCCCTCCCCGGAGCCCTTGTGCCCGGGGAGCTGGCTCCCCTTGACGCTAGTCTCCCTCTCTCCCACCCTCCCCGGGGCCGGCGCGCAGGTGAAGGTCTGGTTCCAGAACCGGCGCACGAAGCAGAAGAAGGACCAGGGCAAGGACTCGGAGCTGCGCTCGGTGGTGTCAGAGACCGCGGCCACGTGCAGCGTGCTCCGGCTGCTGGAGCAGGGCCGCCTGCTGTCGCCGCCAGGCCTGCCAGCACTGCTGCCGCCCTGCGCCACGGGCGCGCTCGGCTCCGCACTCCGCGGGCCCAGTCTGCCGGCCCTGGGCGCGGGCGCCGCCGCGGGCTCGGCCGCCGCCGCAGCCGCCGCCGCCCCGGGTCCTGCCGGCGCCGCATCCCCGCACCCGCCAGCCGTGGGCGGCGCTCCGGGCCCGGGCCCCACCGGGCCCGGGGGACTGCACGGGGGCGCACCGGCCGCCGGCCACGGCCTCTTCAGCCTGCCCGTGCCCTCGCTGCTCGGCTCCGTCGCCAGCCGTCTTTCCTCCGCCCCGTTGACAATGGCCGGTTCGCTGGCCGGGAATTTACAAGAACTCTCCGCCCGATACCTGAGCTCCTCGGCCTTCGAACCTTACTCCCGGACCAACAATAAAGAAGGGGCGGAGAAAAAAGCGCTGGACTGATTTGAAGTGTTTCCCTGTATTTATATTTATAGTATCTATTGTGGTGATATTTATGAACTCACGCGCATTAGACGCCGGGGCTCCTGAGCTGGGCACCCGGCTCCCAAGAGGCCTCTGACAGCTGTCCTTCCGCACCAGTTTCTGCCATTTGGGCTACCCCCCACCCCCGCCCCTCCTCTGTGTCGTCCCACACCCACCCTCCGGCGCCAACTTCCTTCTGCATCCAGGAGAATCCAAAGAATTGGGGGGGAAACCAACCTGATGCCCCAACCAGTGCCTGGCCCTGGAGGGAAAGACTGGTTCTAAGTCCAAAGCACAGGACATCTGCTTTAGATTGAGCCGCTGCTGCCGTTCATTATGCTTATGAATATTTGAAAAAGGGAAGCTGCAAGCAGACCCCAGCTGAAAAGGCTGACAGGTTTCGTTAGACCAAAAAGGAGGAGGCTCCTTCCTCTCGCCAGAGAAACCAGGGCTTTTGGAAGTCGCTGACCCCACTTTGCGGACGTCTCGGGAGAGCCGGCGCACACTCAGCTTCCTGGCTGGACAAATCGTGCCAAATCTTCTCCCCTTTTATAAAAACTCCTATCACCACCAACCCCGATCCCAGGAGACAATAAATCAAACATCATGATAGGCGATTGTGGTAATACGGTTTGATCTAATCAGCAATAAAAGGAGAGTAATTACCATACAGAACCGAGTGGAGTGGAAGCAGTTTTTAAAAAACTCATAACGATGGAGTTAGGAAGCAGTAAGAAAATTCAGGATAGAAAATGCATCCAGGGCAATGCAAAATTAAAGGTCCGGGTGTTACGACTTTAAACAGGAATTGAAAAGGGAAAAAAAAAGCCTACTCGCTCCTCCGGGAGAGAGTAGGGCAGCTCCGGCCGCTCCTCCCCACCGTCTCCGGGATCCGTGGCTCCGGGCAGCATTGCTAGGTTTGGAAACAAGTCAGTGCTCATCCCTCTCCCCAACCCCCCGGATTCACAAAACCCTCCAGCACGCTGGAAATGTCCGAATGGCAGCCGCGGACAGGGTGACCCGGCCTCCGTATCCGGATCTGTTCCCTGCGTGGTTAGGAAAAGCATCCTTTCCCACCTCCTTCCCTATAAAACAACAACAAAAACAGAGTTTCCACGGTTCCAAGTGAGAAACCCGGACCTCCACTCGGTCGTGGCCTCACCCCTTCCCCCGCAACAACGCCCATCCCCACGGCCACGGCCACGCACATTTTGACCAAAACCACAGACCCAGACGGCGGGTGCTGCAGCGTCTAAGAATGTATTCCTCCATCCGAAGTGAGCGCAGAGCATTTTAAAAATAGTAATTTTATTGTAAATTATTTACATTGGAAGCTTTTCCCCCTTTTCCTTTTTTCTTTCTTTATTTCCTTTTTCTGTCCTTTTTTTTTTTTTAGGCAAATAGTGAAGAAAATAACGAACGATTCACACGCGGGTAGGTGTTACTGAATCCTGACTACTAACTGTTCTGAATGTTTTGGATATTTGGATGTTTTGTATTTATGTGGTGAGAGTGAAATATATATATCTATGATGAAGGTGTATTTTTGTCTTGTATTTGAAGGATTAAAAAAAAAAAAAGAAAAAACTCGGAAAGGGATGAGTCTGGGTTAGAGAATGGCTGCCCCCGGGTGCCGGGCCCTACAGCTGGTACCCTGAGCGCCTGGGACAATGTTTTCAGACAGAGGAGCCTGCCACGATGTTCCTTCGATGTTCGTTCGGCTTCCATGAGGGTCTCACTCTCCAGCCCTCTGTCGCAACTGTATCCGACCTTCAGTCCCTCTCTCCTCTGTCTCCCACTTTGATGTTTCCAAGTTTATTTAGGAATTTGTCTCTGGACACCCTGGAGTTCCTGCCTAATGACAAGCTTCCAGCTTCTAGAGTTTTCCAGCTGCATCTCCCTGGCAGCAGTATGTTGGATTTGTGCAGTCACAGGGTCCCGAAGAGGAAAGATTTGCCTTTCTTCTGACTGTCAAGAAGTTGCTCGGCTGTCAAAGAGAAACTTTGAAGGAGCAAGAGAATAAAATAGATATTAATTTTTGTAGAGATCTCTCCACCGCCCCCACCCTCACCCCATCCTGCTACACTAACACAATGGTGACCCATGTAGATTTTGCAGTCAGAAATCTGGGAGAGCTAGGAGGCCTGGGGACGGTAAGTACCCTGGGACACACTCTCCTAACCCTAGCCCTCTCTTATGGCGTCAGAACCTCTGAGGGGCCGGGTGGGGGGGGTCACAGTTCTCCTGGGGAAATTGCCCAAGTGAGGCCCCTCGGGCCACGACGAGTGTACTGCACCTATACCGCAAGTTTGAGGCATCCAAAATGAGGCGGCGGCACAGGGCGGGGCGGTGGAGTTCCTGAGCTGAGTGTGAGTCATTTGAGTGTGAGTCATTTGAGTGTAAGTTGCTCTCTACGCTTTGGACCCTCGCTGTGAGCTCACGGTATTTTTTTTTTTTTTTTTCGGGGCTCAGAGCAGCCGCAAACCCTAGACTTTTGTTTCTGAGTCGCTACACACCCCTCAGCTTTGCTACCTCTCTGCTTTTCCCTCCCTGTCCTTTCTTCCTACCCTCTTTTCCCTCCTCCTCGATTTCGATTTGTATCTTTGTCTTTCCCTCTAAGGACCTCTCTCCTCTGGTGGGCTCTCTGTCTCCACCCTCTTGTTTCTACTCTTTTCCATCGCTTCTCCAGATTGTCTCTCTCCCTTCTTCCACTCAGTCTCCATCTGGAGATTTCCACTGCCCTCAGTCTCTCCCTCTCCCTCTCTCTTTCTCCTGCTTTCTGATTCCTCTGTCTGCCCGGGTGGCCCCTAGGCCAACTCGTGGGTGGTTCTGGCTACAGTTTCATGGCTGGTGGCGGGGGGGGAGCCTGCAAGGGGGAAAAAGAGAGTGAGAAGGTGGCATAATTTTATAGAACAAAGGAAAGTACAAAAATTCCAGCTTGAGGGCCCCCAAGAAGCTCAGCCCCCTGCCCCAGGAGCCTCAGCTTGGGGAGTTACCAAGAATACCCTTACCAGCTCCCTGGCCTTTCTCCTTTTGCTTTTTATCCCTAAAAGTAGAAAGAACCAGTTACCGAATCTCTTCTCTGCTCTCACCTCCCTTCCCCTCCCTGGCTTTGGGAGAGCTGCTGAGCATTTCGCCTGGCACTTGGAGCAAAGTTGTTCTTAGACTCTTCTGCACAGAATAAGAATTACAATTTTAAGTAAAAAATATTTATAGACAATTGATTTCATTTTAATGTCTGCCCTGTCTCCTCTCCTTCCCCAAGGGCCTCCAGCCAGTTGCTTTGGTCCTTGGAATCCTCCAGTGAAGCCTCTGGCCCCCAACTAGTGACTCATAGGCCAAGGAGGAGGCAGGTGGCTTCTGGGACAACAGCTGGCCCTTTTTGGGGAGAAGGTGGAAGGGTTCTGGGGTCGAGGAGAACAGCTGGAGGTGGGAGTGCTGAAAGGAATCTCATGCCCAGGCCTGCACAAAGCCATATCCAAGTTAGCTCAGAGCAGAGAATAAAAAGGGAAAATATCTCACCAAACTCCTGTGAGTTTGATGGTCTGGTGTGGCAAAGAGAGGGAAGTCACTTCAGGAGCTGAACCAAACGTGATCACATCCATGCTTGCAGTGGGCCTAACTCTGAGCCAGAATCAATTTGTAATGAGCATCATTTAGCAATTCTTTATACAAAACAGCCCTTGCATATACCACCTCTATTTCTCACTTCCAGAGGTCTAGCCTAATTCTAAAGAGCCGCATACAGCTGCCCTGCCTGACTCCTGCGGGGAGCTCTCAAATGACTTGCCCATGGCCACATAGTCAGAACCACAGGACTATAAGCTCCCCCTAGGTTCAGGGCCTTCCTCTTTCTTTTTCTTCCTCTTCTCTCCCTCCCTCTCCTGCCTTGCTACTTCCCTCACTCCCTCCTTTCCTTCCTTCCCTTCTTTTGTGTCCAGAACGTCTGGCTCACAGTTAACGGAACTCTTTAGCCTATTTACATCCACTTCTGCCACCTCCTATTTCCAGGCCTCTTTCTACTACACCAGCTGCTGAGGATTAACTTAGTGCCTTCATCAAGAGATCCGAATGTCTCCCTTCTTTCTGTTTTCTTTTTCCTGCCAGTACCCAACTCCTTCCCTCTACTTCCCTCTGAAATGATGCCCATTACCCTCTTTACCCTACACTTTGTATCTTCCAATCTCCTTCAGTCTTGAGGTTGACTTAAACACCTGGTCAGAACTGTCTACTAACTCAGGGTTTCTCAAGATACAAATGAAAACCACCTGCTAGAGAATCACTTGGGAACTACTTAAAATGCAGATTCCTAAACCTCAGCCCCATCTAATAATCAGAAACTCTGGGGGTGGGTTCAGGAATGTGCATCGTTAACAAGTTTCCTACGTGATCCTCATCCACTCTAACATTTGAGAATTCCTGTACTCAGAGGCAAACTCACGGAGACCTCCAGCATCCGGCCTAGGGCCTGGTGTTTGGTAGGAATATGATGCATGTTTATTAAACACAATAATCCACATTTTCTGACACAAGTTTCTTGGATCACCTCATACTATTGTAATTTAACACCATTTCTACATTGGGAAATCCTTACAGATCGGAGTCTTCTCACTTAATTTTAATGAAGCAGAAGAGGAAGATGGATAGATTCTGGTGGTATCTCAAATCTAAGGGCGGGGCTTCCTCAGTAGTTAAGTGGTAAAGAATCCACCTGCTAATGCAGGAGACGAGGGTTTCATCCTTGGATCAGGAAGATACCCTGGAGAAGGGAATGGCAACCCACTCCAGTAGTCTGGCCTGGGAAATTCCATAGACAGAGGAGCCTGGTGGGCTACACAGTCCATGGGGTCGTAAGAGTCAGACACAACTTAGCAACTCAACAACAAGAACAAATATACGGGAAGGTCTTTTATTAACCTAACTGGCACCATCTTGTTGGGCTGCTCCTGTTCAGACCTGGGAGTTTGGGAAGGGCAGAAGGAGAGTCCTCCATATTTGCTAAAAGACACTCAGATGCACACCTTTCTTGATGGGACCCAAAGGTGTTGGCTGGAGAGACATCAGAGTTGTGATAGGAGCAAGGCCACCAGGTCCAGAGGAACTGGCATGGAATATACATCGAAGCTGAAAACGAGCACCACGTTCTTTGGTTTATTTAGTTGATAAGAAACTTATTTTCTATCTAGAAGCATGTGTGCTTATCCTCTTAGCCTGAAAACAGAAAATAAATGTGCTTTACGTGGTAGTGGTATATCCATTCTTCAAAAGAGCAGCCACTCACACACACTCCTCAGTATCTCACAAGGCTCAGGATGGTGACTTGCTGCACTAAAAGAAAGTAATGCATCTTAGTGGTTACTAGTTATGGGCTCCAGAGTCAGAGTGACATGGGTTCACATACTAGGTCCTCCACTTGGTAGCTATATAATCCTGGACACATTACCCAGCTGGTTGTGTTAAGCCTGTATCTACATATGTCAAATGGAGAAAATAATGGTAGCTCCTCATAGAATTTTCATGAATAGTCAATTAGATAAGGCATGTAAAGCATCTGGTATGACCTAGTATCAACATTCGAATATCAGCTATTTATTACAAGACTGTGCTACTGTGGTAGCTGATGGTCTGAGACTATCTCCAGGCCTCAGTTTCCCCATCTGTAGAGTGAGGGGGTTGGCCTTAAGTCCTGACTTGTAGGAAAGACTTGGAATTGTGGTTAAGCTGGTTGTAATGGAATTTACTCTCCCTGCCTTTAGAATGGACACAACAGCCATCAGTAAGAAGAGCATTTTTTACCAAAAGTGTTAAATTATTATTTTAATGACTTGGCAGACAGCCTTCAGCTGTCAGTTGTCAGGCAAGCCTCAGTAGTAAGTCACTTTTGGGAGTTGCTTCAGCTGAGGAGAACAGAGAACCACCTTGCCCAAGGTCATTATCCCTGGTTGGTGGCTTCCAACGACTGAGAGACCTGGGAATAAACCTGCTGGTCCACGCTCCAACTTTGGATAGTCTTGAAGGGCCATCCCATCTGGTTCTGGTGAGACTTCAGTGCAGCCTGACTTTTCCTCCTGTCCAATAGTACCTTCTTATTTTCTCTTCCTTGTTGGACTTGGAGCACTCCTAATAAACCTCCTACATGCCAGTCTCTCCGCCCCTTAGGGAACCTGACTTGCATCAAATGTCATGTGAAAGAGCAGGCTGAGTGGTGGAAATGGAGAGAAAACATTGAGGACCTGGAGCACAGAGTGACTGAGGGCAGATGGTGGGTGACGAGGCAGAAATGCAGGCAGAGCCTGGCATACCATGTTAACCATATTTGGACTTGACCATTAAGGTGATAGGGAGTCACTGAAAGTTTCTCCCAAGGGGATCGTGAAATCATTGCAGGTCTGTATTTTTTTTTTTTTTTTTTAATAGTTTTTAAAAATATAATTTTAAGTCATTTTCCATTTACAGTTATTACAAAATATTGGCTATATTCCCCGTGTTGTACAATGCATCCTTGAGCCTATGTTACACACATTAGTTTGTATTGTACCTCTCATCTCCTCCCCTTTTCCCCCATATTGTCCCCACCCTCCAAGACCACCAGTTTGTTTTCTGTATCTGTGAGTTGCAGGTCTATATTTTGAAAGATGTTTTGGCAATTGAGGGGATGATATGGAAACAGGAACTCAAGGATTCTTGAGCCAGAGGTCAGTCAGTGAGTTCATGGCAAGAGGGACAAGAGAGGATGACGGTGGTGGTGGCAGGGCGGTGGCAGCATCAGCTGGTGCAGTAGCAGCACAAATGGAAAAGAGAAGATGGGTTCAAGGTATTTCCTGAGTTTAAATCAACAGATCCTAGTAATCGAATGGAGGTCATGGGGTGGTGGCATTCATTCCAAGATTGGCTCAAGGGGAACTTTGAAATTACTTTCTTTGAGTCATGGAAGGAATGAGATGCGTGAACCCTAGAAGGGTTTGAGCCCCCAAGGCTTTAGTGGAAGCAGCGAGTTCTGGTGGAAGCCCCGGACAAGGTGGTGGGACGGTCAAAGGGCAGGAAGATCACGGAGCATGCGCCCTCTGCACAAACCCAGCATGCACACTAGGCACTGCTTCTCCCCAGAGGCAGGAGGGTTGGAAGGATTCTCAGGGTGAGTGGGCTTCTAGTCGCCTATGCCAAGACCCCCGCCCTTCACCCCTTTCCCCTCCCGAGGGGCATAGTATGCACTCACTTGAGGTGCCAGCTGCCAAGGAAGTGGAGAGTTGACCTCCTGTCTTGACCTAGTCTGAACCTGACCGTGGCGCCTGTTGCCAGTCTGCACAGGAATAAGCAATGGAAACACTTTCCCTGAAGATTGGTCTCTGAAGAGGTAAGCAGTGACCAGGTCTGTGGAGCACCATCGGCATCAGGAGGTGTGGTCTCCAAGCCTGAAGCTCCTTGTCCCCACGTGACTGCTCAGCTCATCAAAGAGGAGCATGAGGCAGGCCCAGTGCTACCTCTCCAGTCTCCAGACCAGCGCTCTGGGCAGCAACTCAAGCTGGACCCCAGTCATGGACTCACTCATCTCTTGGAAGAAGAGAAACAGGGATGCAGAGTTTGCTAAAAATGCCCAATAGTAAGTGCCTGGGTTTTGCTTTGTTTCCCTTTTCTTTCATTTGTTAATAAGACTCAGTTCAGTTCAGTCGCTCAGTCATGTCTGACTCTTTGCAACCCCATAAATTGGAGCACACCAGACCTCCCTGTCCATCACCAACTCCTGGAGTTCACTCAAACTCACTTCCATCGAGTCGGATGCCATCCAGCCATCTCATCCTCTGTCGTCCCCTTCTCCTCCTGCCCCCAATCCCTCCCAGCATCAGAATCTTTTCCAATGAGTCAGCCCTTCGAATGAGGTGGCCAAAGTAATGGAGTTTCAGCTTTAGCATCAGTCCTTCCAAAGAACACCCAGGACTGATCTCCTTTAGGATGGTCTGGTTGGATCTCCTTGCAGTCCAAGGGACTCTCAAGAGTCTTCTCCAACACCACAGTTCAAAAGCATCTGCCATCTATTAAATAGGATGTGAGAGTTGGACTATAAAGAAAGCTGAGCGCAAAAAAAAATTGATGCTTTTGAACTGTGGTGTTGGAGAAGACTCTTGAGAGTCCCTTGGACTGCAAGGAGATCCAACCAGTCCATCCTAAAGGAAATCAGTCCTGAATATTCATTGGAAGGACTGATGATGAAGCTGAAACTCCAATACTTTGGCCACCTGATGCGAAGAACCAACTCATTGGAAAAGACCCTGATCCTGGAAAGATTGAAGGTGGGAGGAGAAGGGGATGACAGAGGATGAGATGGTTGGATGGCATCACCAGTGCAATGGACATGAGTTTGAGTAAGCTCTGGGAGTTGGTGATGGACAGGGAAGTCTGGTGTGCTGCAGTCCATGGGGATGGACAGGTAAGACTGGTGTGCTGCAGTCCATGGAGTCTCAAAGAGCTGGATATGACTGAGTGACTGAACTGAAACTGAATTAGATAGGTGGTCAGTAGGGAAGTTCATCTAGCCATTGTACTTAGGTTCAGACTTTCCATTCCAAGGAAGAGCTAAATGCAAGTTTAATGTTTCTGTCCCAGTTGTCAGTTGATGCTCTGGGCTTGGTGAGAGGGCCTTTATTCTTAGGTTAGGTTGAGCAGACAGCTTGTCAGGAAGGACTGTAGGATTCCGAGATGATCAGGAAGGTGTTTCAGGCCTTCGCAAAGGCAGCTTAGGGAGAAACTGGAGAGGGAAGGGAATAAAATGAAACAGAATGAAAGGAGATGTTGGGGACACACACTGAGTAGAAGTGAAAGATGAGGCTGGAAAAGTAGCTCCATCAAGAAAGGTCTTGAGTACCAAGCTAAAGGTCTATTCTGTAGGCAAACAAGAGGGTTTTGGTAAGCAGCAATGAGTAGAAAACTGGATCAGGCAGGTGCAGACAGAGGAGAAATATTAGTGAATCTTGAAGTTAGGTATTGAGATCTGGAATTAGGCTACAGGTGGGGAGAATGGAAAGTAGGTAGGAGCTAATGTTTTTGATCTTATCAGCGATGGAGGCTAGGTGTAAGCCAATACATTGATACCAAAACTTCTAAACAAAAGCATTATTTCATTTTAAGATTCTTTTCCTGGTCTTCCTATGAATGTCTCTGTTCAGAGACAAGAGGGAAGGTGGTAAATAAGTTTCAGCTCTGGTGCCAAATTGGATTGATTGATAGTGGCTGCCTGTCATGTTGAGTTGCTGAGGATTCTGAAGCCTCATCAACCATCAGTTGTAAAAGTGACGTCTACCATAGCCATTGGAGATATTTTTGTAATTCTGAGAATTGCAAAATTCAGGCTGCTTCTCTAGGTTCTGAGTGAGGAGCTGGGTCCAGTTTTGACTCAGTGGTTTTCTTAGCCTGGAAAGTCATGGCAGAGGGGGGAGCTGATTCCAGGTAACCCAGGGGCAATGCCTTACAGCAAGCATCCCAGTCATCACAGACCCCCACAATTTGGCCATAGTAAGAAAACTTAGGCTTGAATTCCATCTCTGCCTTTTGTTTAGCCATGTGAATTTAGACAAATTACTCAACCCCTTTCAATCAGAATATTCATCTATAAAGTAGAAATGTATTACTTTTTCAACCTAAGCATTAAGTACTTAGGGACCAACTATGACCTCAACAAGTATTGATCAGCTGTTTATTTTCCATTTTGAACATAACCTTGTCTTTACATCTTGAGCATCAACTTCTGACTAGATTTTCACCTGGGGAAAATTTTGTAACTGTGATTTTTGTGAAGATTCACTGAGATACTGGATGTGGAGTACATGACATAGAATAAGAGAGTCCTCTTTGCAAACTGGTAGAACAAAGGATACACCTTCAACATTTTGGTATCTCGAGAGCAGTTTATTTTCTTTTTTTTGGCTGTGGCGGGTCTTCGTTGCTGCTTGTGAACTTTCTCTATTTGAGGCAAGAGGGGCTACTTACTCTTCCTTGCAGTATGCAGGCTTCTCATTGAGGTGGCTTCCGTTGTTGCAGAACGTGGGCACAAGGGTTTCAGGAGTTGCAGTGCGTGGACTCAAAGGTCTTGGCTCGAGGGCTCTAGAGCACTGGCTCAGTAGCTGTGTACATGGGCACAGTTGCTCTGAACCATGTGGAATCTTCCCGGACCAGGGATGGAACCAGTGTCCCTTGCATTGCAAGGTGGATTCTTAACCACTGGACCACCAGGGAAGTCTGCAGAGAAATATTTATGCATTTTTACACACACCTGCACTCACTCATACATGTTAAGTTTTCTCTTTTCCCTTGACATAAACAGGTTCATTTTCTACATATTGTTTTGTGTTTTATAACTTTCTTTTCATTTAACAGCATATCTTGGAGATCCTGTTAGTCATTGCTTATCAGTTCAGTTCAGTCACTCAGTCGTGCCTGACTCTTTGCAACCCCATGAACAGCAGCATGCCAGGCCTACCTGTCCATAAGCAACTCCTGGAGTCCACCCAAACCCATTTCCATTGAGTCAGTGATGCCATCCAACCATCTCATCCTCTGTCATCCCCTTCTCCTCTTGCCTTCAATCTTTCTCAGCATCAGGGTCTTTCCAAATGAGTCAGCTCTTCGCATCAGGTGGCCAAAGTATTGGAGTTTCAGGTTCAACATTAGTCCTTTCAATGAACACCCAGGACTGATTTCCTTTAGGATGGACTGGTTGGATCTCCTTGCAGTCCAAGGGACTCTCAAGAGTCTTCTCCAACGCCACAGTTCAAAAGCATCAACTCTTGGGTGCTCAGCTTTCTTTGTAGTCCAATTCTCACATCCATACATGACCACTGGAAAAACCATAGCCTTGACTAGATGGACCTTTGTTGACAAAGTAATGTCTCTGCTTTTGAATATGCTGTCTAGGATGGTCATAACTTTCCTTTCAAGGAGTAAGTGACTTTTAATTTCATTACTGCAATCACCATCTGCAGTGATTTTGGAGCCCAGAAAAATAAAGTCAGCTGCTGTTTCACTGTTTCCCCATCTATTTGCCATGAAGTGATGGGACGGTATGCAATGATCTTAGTTTTCTGAATGTTGAATTTAAGCCACCTTTTTAACTTTCGTCTTTCACTTTCATCAAGAGGCTCTTTAGTTCTTCTTCACTTTCTGCCATAAGGGTGGTGTCATCTGCATATCTGAGGTTATTGATATTTCTCCCGGCAATCTTGATTCCAGCTTGTGCTTCCTCCAGCCCAGCGTTTCTCATGATGTACTCTGCATAGAAGTTAAATAAGCAGGGTGACAATATACAGCCTTGACATACTCCTTTCCCTATTTGGAACCAGTCTGTTGTTCCTTGTCCAGTTCTAACTGTTGCTTCCTGACCTGCATATAGGTTTCTCAAGAGGCAGGTCAGGTGGTCTGGTATTCCCATCTCTTTCAGAATTTTCCACAGTTCATTGTGATCCACACAGTCAAAGGCTTTGGCATAGTCAATAAAGCAGAAATAGATGTTTTTCTGGAACTCTCTTGCTTTTTTAATGATCCAGTGGATGTTGGCAATTTGATCTCTGGTTCCTCTGCCTTTTCTAAGACCAGCTTGAACATCTGGAAGTTCATGGTTCACGTATTGCTAAAGCCTGGCTTGGAGAATTTTAAGCACCACTTTACTAGAGTGTGAGATGAGTGCAATTGTGTAGTAGTTTGAGCATTCTTTGGCATTACCTTTCTTTGGGATTGGAATGAAAACTGACCTTTTCCAGTCCTGTGGTCACTGCTCAATTTTCCAAATTTGCTGGCATATTGAGTGCAGCACTTTCACAGCATCATCTTTCAGGATTTGAAATAGCTCAGCTGGAATTCCATCACCTCCACTAGCTTTGTTTGTAGTGATGCTTCCTAAGGCCCACTTGACTTCACATTCCAGGATGTCTGGCTCTAGATGAGTGATCACACCATCATGATTATTTGGGTCGTGAAGCTCTTTTTTGTACAGTTCTTCTGTGTATTCTTGGCACCTCTTCTTAATATCTTCTTCTTCTGTTAGGTCCCTACCATTTCTGTCCTTTATTGAGCCCATCTTTGCATGAAATGTTCCCTTGGTATCTCTACTTTTCTTGAAGAGATCTCTAGTCTTTCCCATTCTATTGTTTTCCTCTATTTCTTTGCATTGATTGCTGAGGAAGGCTTTCTTATCTCTTCTTGCTATTCTTTGGAACTCTGCATTCAAATGGGTATATCTTTCCTTTTCTCCTTTGCTTTTTGCTTCCCTTCTTTTCACAGCTATTTGTAGGGCCTCCTCAGATAGCCATTTTGCTTTTTTGCATTTCTTTTTCCTGGGGGGTGGTCTTTATCCCTGTCTCCTGTACATTGCCACGAACCTCAATCCATAGTTCATCAGGCACTCTGCCTATCAGATCTAGTCCCTTAAATCCATTTCTCACTTCCACTGTATGATCATAAGGGATTTGATTTAGGTCTGAAAACCACTGAATGGTCTAGTGGTTTTCTCTACTTTCTTCAATTTCAGTCTGAATTTGACAATAAGGAGTTCATGATCTGAGCCACATTCAGCTCCCGGTCTTGTTTTTGCTGACTGTATAGAGCTTCTCCATCTTTGGCTGCAAAAAATATAATCAATCTGATTTAGATGTCGACCATCTGGTGATTTCCATGTGTAGAGTCTTCTCTTGTGTTGTTGGAAGAGGGTGTTTGCTATGACCAGTGCATTCTCTTGGCAGAACTCTTTATTAGCCTTTGTCCTGGTTCATTCTGTACTTCAAGGCCAAATTTGCCTATTACTCCAGGTGTTTCTTGACTTCCTACTTTTGCATTCCAGTCCCCTATAATGATAAGGATACCTTTTTTGGATGTTAGTTCTAGAAGATCTTGTGGGTCTTCATAGAACCGTTCAACTTCAGCTTCTTAAGTGTTACTGGTTGAGGCATAGACTTTGATTACCGTGATATTGAATGGTTTGTCTTGGGAATGAACAGAGATCATTCTGTTATTTTTGAGACTGTATCCAAGTACTCCATTTCAGACTCTTTTGTTGACTATGATGGCTATTCCATTTCTTCTAAGGGATTCCTGCCCACAGTAGTAGATATAATGGTCATCTGAGTTAAATTCACCCATTCCAGTCCATTGTAGTTCGCTGATTCCTGGAATGTTGATGTTCGCTCTTGTCATCTCCTATTTGACCACTTCCAATTTGCCTTGATTCATGGACCTAACATACCAGATTCCTATGCAATATTGCTCTTTATAGCATCGAACCTTGCTCTATCACCAGTCCCATCCACAACTGGGTTTTGTTTTTGCTTTGGCTCCATCCCTTCATTTTTTCTGGAGTTATTTCTCCACTGATCTCCAGTAGCATATTAGGCACCTACCGACCTGGGGAGTTCCTCTTTCAGTATCCTATCTTTTTGCCTTTACATACTGTTCATGGGGTTTTCAAAGCAGGAACACTGAAGTGGTTTGCCATTCCCTTCTCCAGTGGACAACATTCTGTCAGACCTCTCCACCATGACCCGCCTGTCTTGGGTGGCCCCACAGGGCATGGCTTAGTTTCATTGAGATAGACAAGGCTGTGGTCCATGTGATTAGATTGACTAGTTTTCTGTGATTATGGTTTCAGTGTGTCTGCCCTCTGATGTCCTCTTGCAACACCTACCATCTTACTTGGGTTTCTTTTACCTTGGATGTGGGATATCTCTTCACGGCTGTTCCAGCAAAGTGCAGCCACTGCTCCTTACCTCGGATGCGGGGTAGCTCCTCTCGGCCGCTGCCCCTGTCATTGCTTATAGGTCTATTTTATTAACCTCTGTAAGTTTCATAGTATGGGTGTATCCCTTATTGATGGAAATTTGTTTTCCTTTTTTTTTTTTTTTTTGCCTTTACAGATATGTTTATGAGAACATTCCTGTGCCTTTGTACGTATATGATATTTCTGAAAGTGGAATTATTGAGTCAAATAATATGTGTTTTAATAATTTCACTAGGTACTACTCAAAGACTGAACAAATTTATTTATATATTCCCACTCAACGATTTTTTGAAAGTTAGTCTGGGTAGTTTAATTTCTACCCCATGGACAGAAGAGCCTGATGGGCTGCAGTCCATGGAATTGCAAAGAGTCAGACACGACTGAATGACTAAGCACATTCTTGGATATGATCCATCTGAGACTCTTCTATATGCTAACTTCTCAAATAATTGTTGTTGAAACTACATACAACATGAATACCCAGAATGTACTGCAAAATATAGCTTGCTTCTTCTCTTTTCTGGATTGATTATTAATCTTGTAGATCATTTAGGATCTCCTTTAAAACTAAACAGATTTATTTTCAAGGGATTAAAAAGTTAAAGTGTTAAGACTTTTCATAAAAGAGCAGTCCCCTGCCCTCATTCTCAAGCTGTAACCACCTTAAATTTGTTTGAATTTTATCTTTCACTTTTTAACTCCTCCTCTTCATCTCCTTGATATGTCCGTAGTTACTCCCCTCCGATACTCATTTTAGTTTTAACATTTTTAGGAGGGGATGGCTAGACCAACATTTAGTATTTACATTATTATGGCAAACAAATCCTATTCACAGTTGAGCTGTTTACTGTATATAAAATGAATCCATTTTTTGCATGCAACTTTTGTTTTTTCTGGAGGTATTAATTTTTTAAACATTTTTTCAAATGTAAGAATAAAGAAAAACACTGTCCTCAGGAATAGCCTTTTTTTGTCTGTTTGTTTACAGATGGCTTGTGTGTGTGTGTGTGTGTGTTCAGTCACATCTGACCTTTTGCAACCCTCTGGACAGTAGCCCACTAGGTTCCTCTGTCCATGAAATTTTCCAGGCAAGAATACTGGAGTGAGTTGCCACTTCCTACTCTAGGGAATCTTCCCAAATGTGGAAAAACCAGAGAGTCTCTGTATCAAGTGGGAGTTCCTGATCTGTTTTTGTTTTAACTTTTGCCTGCACCCTACTGCAGGTGTGATCTTAGTTCCCAGTCAGAGATTGAACTTCACGCCCTGCATTGGAAGGTGGAGTCTTAACCACTGGACCACCAAGGAAGTCTCTAAACTTTTTTTTGCTTAATTGTTTCTCTGTGTACTACATGAATTCATTTCAAAGTTTGCCATGAGTATACATCTTACAATTAGTTCATATGCATCAAATATTCTCCCAGTTCCTTCTTTGTGGAGACATCTTCCATGGGGTCTTGGAGTCGGACACGACTGAGCGACTTCACTTTCACTTTTCACTTTCATGCATTGGAGAAGGAGATGGCAACCCACTCCAGTGTTCTTGCCTGGAGAATCCCAGGGACAGCAGAGCCTGGTGGGCTGCCGTCTACGGGGTCGCACAGAGCCGGACACGACTGAAGCGACTTAGCAGCAGCAGCAGCTGGTTCTTTAAGCTGGTGATGCAGCTGTTTTCTTAGCATCTTTCTTTTCATTTATTCTGGGGATCATCCTTTCTTCCTGGGTTGGAAGCTCTGTCTCCTGGATTCTGTTTCTTCTTTGATGATTTACTCCTTTGTTTTGATAGGGCATTTCCTTCAGTCGCTCCTTGAGACATGGTGCATGGAGGTAATTTTTGAGAGTTTGCAGGTCTGAAAGTGGCCCTGTTCTACATTTACACTTACATGATTATTTGCTTGAATTTAGAATTCTTGGTTGGAACTGCCTTTTCTCAGAATTTTGAAGACATTTCTTTATTGCCTTCTAAGCTCTAGTGTTGCTGATAAATCCACTGTTTTTCTGACTTATAGTTTTGTGTTTTGTTTTGTTTTTTAAATGTGATTGCTATTTCTCTCTGGAAGGTTTTAGAGTCTTTTCTCTATCCTGGTGTTCTGAACTTTCAAAGAAGTGTGCTTCAAGTAGGCCTTTCTATAGTCATTATGCTGGTACTCAACGAGTCTTTCATATACTTCATTGGGAAATTATCTGGCATTATTTCTTTGATAATTTCTTTCCTTCCTTTTTCTCTGGCCATTTTTCTGGAATTCCTATTATTTGGATATTGGATCTACCAGACTGATCTTGTAATTTTCTTTCCTTGTTTCTGTCACTTGGTATTTGGATGAGTTGAAGGCCATGGCAACCCACTCCAGTGTTCTTGCCTGGAGAATCCCAGGGACGTGGGAGCCTGGTGGGCTGCCATGTATGGGGTCGCACAGAGTCGGACACGACTGAAGCGACTTAGCAGCAGCAGCAGCAAAATACTTATAACAGTGCCTGGCCAACTTTATCTTCTAATACAAGATTAGAAAACTTCATTCTGCCAAGATTTTCATTTTGGCTATTGCATTTTGCATTTTTAGTATCCAAGATCTGTGTTTGATTTGCTAAATCTGAGCTGTACAGTGTGGCATCCACTAGTCACATGTGGCTACTTAAATTAAAATTAAGTATAGTTAAAATTCAGTTCTTAGGTGTATAAGTACATTTTGAGTGATCTATGGCTGCATGTAACTAGTACCTACCATATTGGACAGTGTAAATGTGGAACATTTCCATCATTACAAAACGTTCTATTGGACAGTGTTGCTCTAAATTATTTTTAAAATATAATATCCTGTTACTGTTTCAAGAATGCCCTGTCTTATTAAATTTATTTATTTATCTCTTATTACAATTTATTTATTTATTTGGCTGCATAGGTCTTAGTTTCAGCATGCAGGATCATCGATCTTCATTGTGGCACGCAAACTCTTTAGTAACTCTTAGTTGTGGCACGTGGGATCTAGTTCCTTGATGAGGGATTGAACCCAGGCCCCCTGTATTGGGAGCATGGAGTCTTAGCCACTAGACCACCAGGGAAATCCCCCCAGTCTCTATCTTTGAGGAGTAAATGCCCCACCATTCAGAAATTGAAGAATAAATATAGGTGGAAGGAAAGAATTTTATATAAGTACCCAACAATGTAAGTTGGAGTTAGATTCTGGAAGGCTCTGAATGAAGGGCAAATAATTCAAACCATCAGAACAGACATTGGCTTTCCAATACACAGTTTTGGAGGGGTAACTATTTGACTTTAGGCAATGTTGCTTTATAACTTACATGGGACTTAGTTCCTTATTTATAAAATGAGCAGAATAAAAATAGCTCTTATACCTCATATCTGGCGGCTGCACGGTGCTGGAGCAGCTGTGAGGAGAAAACCCATGTCCAAGGGCAGAGAAGCCCCAGCAAGATGGTAGGGCTTGAAATGAAAAGACTCTTGCTCCTTGGAAGAAAAGTTATGACCAACCTAGACAGCATATTAAAAAGCAGAGACATTACTTTGCCAACAAAGTTCTGTCTAGTCAAGGTTATGGTTTTCCCAGTGGTCATGTATGGATGTGAGAGTTGGACTATAAAGAAAGCTGAGCACCAAAGAATTGATGCTTTTGAACTGTGGTGCTGGAGAAGACTCTTGAGAGTCCCTTGGACTGCAAGGAGATCCAACCAGTCCGTCCTAAAGGAAATCAGTCCTGAATATTCATTGGAGGGCCTGATGCTGAAGTTGAAAGTCCAATACTTTGGCCACCTGATGCGAAGAACTGACTTATTTGAAAAGACTCTGATGCTGGGAAAGATTGAAGGCAGGAGGAGAAAGGGATGACAGGATGAGATGGTTGGATGGCATCACCGACTCAATGGACATGAGTTTGAGTAAACTCCAGGAGCTGGTAATGGACAGGGAGGCCTGGCTTGCTGCAGTCCATGGGGTTGCAAAGAGTTTGACATGACTGAGCGACTGAGCTGAACTGAAACCTCATATCTATTTAGCTCTTGCTACATGGCAGATTCTAAATTTTATATATAAGTTATCTACCTACCTACCTATCTATTGTCTTCTTTGATTTTCATATCTCTGTAAAGCCATTCCTCATTCTTTCCTCTTTCCTTCCTTCCTCCCTTGCTCCCTTCCTCCCTTTCCTGAGAAGTTTACCAGTGAGTCACTCGTAAAGGGTGCTTGTAAGGGAGAGTCACTTCCTGTGGATCTTCAGAAAGCCGGTTAATGATTCCCAACACCACCCACAGGGCTCTCCAATGACATTCAGCACAACAGTTTTAACATTGTCCTTTCAGACACTAATGTGACATTTGCCCAAGATTGTGAGCTCTTCCTAAGAAATTGTGATTGAGAAATCAAAATGTTGCTAGCGATCATTTTCTTATACTTTACTGCTGCTGCTGCTGCTAAGTCACTTCAGTTGTGTCTGACTCTGTGCGACCCCAGAGACGGCAGCCCACCAGGCTCCCCGGTCCCTGGGATTCTCCAGGCAAGAACACTAGTGATTCTTAAATCTTCTGCTTTAGGAATCTTTCATTCTCTTAAAAAATATTGAGTACACCACAGAGATTTTTAGTTACATGGATTATATCTATTGATAGTTACTTTACTAGTAATGAAAAGGCAGACATTTCAAAATGAGATTTATTAGTTCATTAAGCAATGATAAACCTATTACATGTTAAATCCAAAGATTATGAAAAGTAAGTATATTATCCAAAACAAAAATCAGTAATGGCATTTAAAAAATATGTTTGCAAATCATGGTCATGTCTGGCTTTATCGATGACAATTGGATTTTATGTCTGCTCCTGCATTCAATTTGTTGTGATATTCTGTAAGCCATTTTCTGTAATTATCTCGATTCTACATGAGAAAGTGAAGGACACAGAGGTTAAATGACTTGACCAAGATTACATAGTCAGTAAGTGGTGGAATCAGAGTCAAGCTTAAGCAAACTTTAGAGATTATACTCTTAGTCTTCTATATACTAAATTGCCTGTAAGGCCGTTTAGAGGATCAAATGAGACAATGTATTCACTTAATCAATGGCTGGCGTATAGTAAGAGCTCAATAAAGTGAGCCACCATTATTATTTCACTTGAGGAAATCAGTGAAATGTTGAAAAACATGGTAGGTTATTAAAAGTTTATGAGCTGTGGAGCATGTCGTGTAAGTGTTCATTTGGGGGAGCTTAATGTGACAATGCTCAGTAGGATGAGATATTAGAAGGCGAGACGAGATACAGAGATATTTGGAGACGTGAAATTGTCCACTTGACTGTAAGGAAAGATGCTCCATCAGTAGAAGAGCTTGACAGGGAAGGGAATTTTAAGATAGCATTGATAGTCAAGCAGCAGCATTTTTGGAACACCTGAAATGCACAGATAACTGCTGGTTATTGTGGGAACGAAAGAAAACTAACATTCTCTGAGCGCCCATGACAGGTACCATTACCTATTTTTTTTTTAGTACCTTGTATGGACAGATACTTGTCTATAATTATTTCTCAGTCTCACAGCAATATTGCCAAGTAGGTGTTATTGGTGCCATTTTTCTGGATGAGGCTTACAGGTAAGAGACTCATCCATGGAAGGAGGAGGGAAAGGGATAGGGGTGGGGGAGGATATTGCCAAGGTTCCATCCCAGACCTAACTGACTTCAAAGCCCATACTGCACTAAGAATATTAGTTTGAACTTTAGGAATTCCATGAATTTTCCATGAAATTGTAGGCATAGTTTTGTGGGGGAGATTATCATTTAGCACACTGGTCTCCAATCTTTTTGGCATCAGGGACTGGTTTTGTGGACGACAATTTTCCCGCGGATTGGGGAGGGGATGGTAATGCAAGCGATGGGGAGTGGCTGTTAATACAAATGAAACTTTGCTCACTTGCCATCAGTTCACCTCCTACTATGTGGCTCGGTTCTCAACAAGCCACAGACTGATACTGGTCCATGGTCAGGGGATTGGGGACCACTGATTTAGTAGATTTCTCAAAGGAATCTGTGACTCCAAAAGAGAAGAACAACCAACCATCTTAGACTGTCAAAGTTGGAAGGATACTTAAAAATCAAAAGCCTGCTGCCTTCATGTCAATGCTGGGCAAACAGAGGCATAGAAAGAAGAAGAAAGAATTTGTTACAGAGTAACTCAAGTGGCAGAGCCAATACAAGAACCCAGTCCCCTTGTCCCCACCCCAGGCCACTGCATCTCCATCTCTGGTACCTCCTATGAAAGCAGCAGAAGGCTTGAACAGCTTGGAAGAACTGCAGTGCACTGGACTGATGCCCTCTGAGGCCATCTTGGCAGGAAGTCAGTTAGGCACCTCTAGGGGGAGGCATGTTAACTCTTCAAGCACAGGCTCTAAATTAGTCCTATTTGGTAAATTGCACTTTACAGGGTACTGTTAGTAAGTGACTGCTGTAAAGCGAGCTCTGGAGTGTAGAAGAGCAACCCACCTCTCCAAGGGCCTGCTTCTTGCCTAGTACATAGTTTTTCCTCCGGGTAAAGGAAACCATGCCTGGACTGTGGCAAATCATGTTTGAGGAGGATGTAGGAGAAGGGGGAAAAATCAGGACAGGATGCTTTTAGTACCAGCAGAAACTTTTGCCTGCATGCAGGAACAGCTTTAACGTAAGGAAGTGCGAGTGGTGTTTTATCTGCTCCGTGTTCTGTCTGCTGCTGGAAGCTCTGTTTCCTCTGAGCCCACAACCACAGTCCCTTTTCCATTTTCCAGCTACACTATTCAAAACAATATTTATTAATTGGCTGCCCTGGGTCTTAGTTGTGGCACGCAGGATCTTTGATCTTCCTTGTGGCTTGCAGGATCTTTTTTGAACTCTTAGTTGAGGCATGCCCTCTGCCATGGCATGTGGGATCTAGTTCTCTGACCAGGGTTTGAACCTGGGCCCCCTGCATTGAGAGCACTGAGTCTGAACCACTGGACCACCAAGGAAGTCCCCCCAACTTTACTTTAAAAAAAAACTTTTTGTTTTGTATTAGAATATAACCAATTAACAAATAGTGTTGAGTTAGTTTCAGGTGAATAGCAAAGGGACTCAGCCATACATATACATGTATCCAGTCTCCCCCAAATTCCCCTCCCCAACTGTACTTTTAAGGTTCATTTTATTCTATGAAAGGTTCTATGAAGACCTACAAGACCTTTTAGAACTAACACCCAAAAAAGATGTCCTTTTCATTATAGGGGACTGGAATGCAAAAGTAGGAAGTCAAGAAACACCTGGAGTAACAGGCAAATTTGGCCTTGGAATACGGAATGAAGCAGGGCAAAGACTAATAGAGTTTTGCCAAGAAAATGCACTGGTCATAGCAAATACCCTCTTCCAACAACACAAGAGAAGACTCTATACATGGACATCACCAGATGGTCAACACCGAAATCAGATCGATTATATTCTTTGCAGCCAAAGATGGAGAAGCTCTATACAATCAGCAAAAACAAGACCAGGAGCTGACTGTGGCTCGGACCATGAACTCCTTATTGCCAAATTCAGACTGAAATTGAAGAAAGTAGAGAAAACTACTAGACCATTCAGGTATGACCTAAATCAAATCCCTTATGATTATACAGTGGAAGTGAGAAATAGATTTAAGGGCCTAGATCTGATAGATAGAGTGCCTGATGAACTATGGAATGAGGTTCGTGACATTGTACAGGAGACAGGGATCAAGACCATCCCCATGGAAAAGAAATGCAAAAAAGCAAAATGGCTGTCTGGGGAGGCCTTACAAATAGCTGTGAAAAGAAGAGAAGCGAAAAGCAAAGGAGAAAAGGAAAGATATAAACATCTAAATGCAGAGTTCCAAAGAATAGCAAGAAGAGATAAGAAAGCCTTCTTCAGTGATCAATGCAAAGAAATAGACGAAAACAACAGAATGGGAAAGACTAGGGATCTCTTCAAGAAAATCAGAGATACCAAAGGAACATTTCATGCAAAGATGGGCACGATAAAGGACAGAGATGGTGTGGACCTAACAGAAGCAGAAGATATTAAGAAGAGGTGGCAAGAATACACAGAAGAACTGTACAAAAAAGAGCTTCAAGACCTAGATAATCATGATGATGTGATCACTGACCTAGAGCCAGACATCTTGGAATGTGAAGTCAAATGGGCCTTAGAAAGCATCACTACGAACAAAGCTAGTGGAGGTGATGGAATTCCAGTGGAGCTATTCCAAGTCCTGAATGATGATGCTGTGAAAGTGCTACACTCAATATGCCAGCAAATTTGGAAAACTCAGCAGTGGCCACAAGATTGGAAAAGGTCAGTTTTCATCCCAATCCCAAAGAAAGGCAATGCCAAGGAGTGCTCAAACTACCGCACAATTGCACTCATCTCACACGCTAGTAAAGTAATGCTCAAAATTCTCCAAGCCAGGCTTCAGCAATATGTGAACCGTGAACTTCCAGATGTTCAAGCTGGTTTTAGAAAAGGCAGAGGAACCAGAGATCAAATTGCCAACATCCGCTGGATCATGGAAAAAGCAAGAGAGTTCCAGAAAAACATCTATTTCTGCTTTATTGACTATGCCAAAGCCTTTGACTGTGTGGATCACAATAAACTATGGAAAATTCTGAAAGAGATGGGAATACCAGACCACCTGATCTGCCTCTTAAGAAATCTGTATGCAGGTCAGGAAGCAACAGTTAGAACTGGACATGGAACAACAGACTGGTTCCAAATAGGAAAAGGAGTACGTCAAGGCTGCATACTGTCACCATGTTTATTTAACTTATATGCAGAGTACATCATGAGAAATGCTGGACTGGAAGAAACAGAAGTTGGAATCAAGATTGCCGGGAGAAATATCAATAACCTCAGATATGCAGATGACACCACTCTTATGGCAGAAAGTGAGGAGGGGCTAAAAAGCCTCTTGATGAAAGTGAAAGTGGAGAGTGAAAAGGTTGGCTTAAAGCTCAACATTCAGAAAACGAAGATCATGGCATCTGGTCCCATCACTGCATGGGAAATAGATGGGGAAACAGTGGAAACAGTGTCAGACTTTGTTTTTCTGGGCTCCAAAATCACTGCAGATGGTGACTGCAGCCATGAAATTAAAAGACGCTTGCTCCTTGGAAGGAAAGTTATGACCAACCTAGATAGCATATTCAAAAGCAGAGACATTACTTTACCAACAAAGGTTCGCCTAGTCAAGGCTATGGTCTTTCCTGTGGTCATGTATGGATGTGAGAGTTGGACTGTGAAGAAGGCTGAGCGCCGAAGAATTGATGCTTTTGAACTGTGGTGTTGGAGAAGACTCTTGAGAGTCCCTTGGACTGCAAGAAGATCCAACCAGTCCATTCTGAAGGAGATCAATCCTGGAATTTCTTTGGAAGGAATGATGCTAAAGCTGAAACTCCAATATTTTGGCCACCTCATGCGAAGAGTTGACTCATTGGAGAAGACTCTGATGCTGGGAGGGATTGAGGGCAGGAGGAGAAGGGGACGACAGAGGATGAGATGGCTGGATGGCATCACTGACTCGATGGATGCGAGTCTGAGTGACCTCCGGGAGCTGGTGATGGACAGGGAGGCCTGGCGTGCTGCGGTTCATGGGGTCGCAAAGAGTCGGACATGACTGAGCGACTGATCTGATCTTATTCTATCTACCACCTAGCTCAGAGTCTGGCACTTAGAAAATTTAAGCAAGTGTTTGTGGACTTAAAAATGAGATTCTACTTGTGCTTCAATCTTCATTCTACCACGTATAAGCTGTGCTGTTTTAACAAGTAAATTAACTTCTCTGAGCAATAATGCCTATGGTTACCTGGTAAAGTAGAAAACAGGAGAAAGTCTCAGTGATGGTCAGGACTGGCCCTCTTGGGACCTGGGGGAAAGGATTAGCAGGAGCTTAACCCTCTTGGTAGTTAGGGTCTTCCCCTGTGGTTCAGAGGTAAAGAATCCTCCTGCAATACAGGAGCTGTAGAAGACATGGGTTCGATCCCTGGGTTGGGAAGATCCCCTGGAGGAGGGCGTGACAACCCACTCTAGTATTCTCACCTGGAGAATCCCATGGACAGAGGAGCCTGGAGGGCTACAGTTCATGGGGTTGCAAAGAATCAGATACAACTGAAGTGACTTAGCATGCACACAGCCCTCTTGGGAAACTCAGAGGAAGATTGTTGGTCAGAGTCCCTGAGACCCAGTCTTGATTCAAAGCCCCAATCTTGCTCTTGTAGAACATCAGGCTTATTCCTCAGTTTTGGCCTGCCTCATTAGCACTGGGAATTTTGACTTTTTCTGTCCTTTGACATGATGGCTCATCAGCTTTTCTTTCCCTCAAGCAAAACCAAATTTGTACCAGCATCATTCAAGATGAGTGGTGTTTGGAGGAGATTCCTGCCCAACGAGAGCTAGGAATGAAAGATTTAGAGTTTCTGTAAAAATGCCCCCTTCCGCTTTAGACAAATTTCTGTTACTTAGCTTTGTCCAGAAAATGACTATTGCTCTAGATAAAGCCTTGCAGTTTCAGAACTAATCATGATGAATCTACCAGGAATTAATGCCTGTCTGACATTAGACCAATTGCCTAGAAATCATGACACTTATAAGAAAGAGTCATCTATTTATTTGAATGAAAACAAGCATCCCAAGGCAGATTTTAAAATATATTATTTTAATTTTTAGAGGAAAAGAATTCTTTAAAGAGAATTGTCAACGATCAAAACTGGTTGATAAATCACATGTGGAACTATGTAATTAAACTTCTCCATTTTCAGAGACCTGCAATTAGAGTTCTTCGTGTAGTTACCCATAATGATTCATTCTTGCTAATATGCTGAGGAAGAAGGGAGTCGGGAAGATAAATTTTAATTTGAACCTTCCCCTAATTTGGATCAAGAGACAGTGGAAGTATGCCTAGGCTGGGAGGTGGGAGAACTGGGTTCTAGTTCCAGTTTTTTCTCATTAACTGTGGGATTTTAGCCAGATCACCAAGCCCATCTGAGCCTTTGTTTCCTCAGCTATAAAATGATAATAATATCTACTTCAGAGTACTGTTATGAAACCTTAATGATACTGTGGGTGTGGTAATGCTTTGAAAATTTGAAAGCCCTGTAGGGTCTTAATGCATTTTCTTATTTTGCTGTCTTTTCTCATCATAGCAGGTCAGGCCCTCTGTTGGTGGTGAGAGGAAAAGGCTTTAATGAACAACATCAGCCTTTGTGTAGTGGGAAAAGACAGACAGTAATGAAGGGCTGGGGTGCTTTGTTGAATGTGTCTGTGATCGACTGGTGGCCCTGCTTCTGATGATCAGGAATTTATTATTATGAAAATTGCTGTATGCTTGGGGAGCTAGAACTTGTTTTGTGCCTTCCCAATGCAGAGGGTCGCCACAGATGCCTCAGGGGCTGTTGAGTTGACTTTGCTAGATTCGCATTTAAAGAGAAAACTTTCATTTGGACCAACTCAAAGTTAAGGGGGATTGTGACAAATACTTTGAGAATTTTCAGGGTTCCAGTCTTTATTTTTTTAATTGACATAAAGTTGATTTACAATGTTGTGTTAATTTCTGCTCTACAGCAAAGTGATTCAGATTGTATATATATATATATATGTTGCTCAGTTGTGTCTGACTCTTTATGACCCTATGGCCTGTAGCTCTCCAGGCCCCTCTGTCCACGGGATTCGCCAGGCAGGAATACTGGAGTGGGTTGCCATTCCCTTCTCCAGAGGATCTTTGTGACCTTGGGATGGAACCCAGGTCTCCCTCACTGCAGGCAGATTCTATGCAGGCTTTGTATATATATGCATACATCCCAAAGAAAGGCAATGCCAAAGAATGTTCAAACTACTGCACAATTGCATTCATCTCACATGCTAGCAAAGTAATGCTACAAGCTAGGCTTCAACAGTACATGAACTGAGAACTTCCAAATGTTCAAGCTGGATTTAGAAAAGGCAGCGAAACCAAGATCAAATTGCCAAAAAGCAAGAGAATTCCAGGAAAACTTATACTTCTGGTTCATTGACTATTCTGAAGCCTTTGTGTGGATCATAACAAACTCTGGAAAATTCTTCAAGATATGGGAATACCAGACCACCTTACCTGCCTCCTGAGAAACCTGAATGCAGGTCAAGAAGCAACAGTTAGAAGCAGACATATAACAACAGACTGGTTCCAAATTTGGAAAGGAGTACATCAGGATTCTATATTGTCACCCTGCTTATTTAACTTATATGCAGAATACATCATGCAAAATGCCAGGCTGGATGAAACACAAGCTGGAATCAAGATTGCCAGGAAAAATATCAATAACCTCAGATCTATGCAGATGACATCACACTGATGGCAGAAAGTGAAGAGGAACTAAAGAGCCTCTTGATGAAAGTGAAAGAGGAGAGTGAAAAAGCTGAGTTAAAACTCAACATTCAAAAAACTAGGATCATGGCATCTAGTCCCATCACTTCATGATGAATAGATGGGGAAACAGTGGAAACAGTGACAGACTATTTTCTTGGGCTCCAAAATCAGTGCAAATGGTGACTGCGGCCATGAAATTAAAAGATGCTTGCTCCTTGGAAGAAAATTATGACCAACCTAGACAGCAAACTAAAAAGCAGAGACATTACTTTGCCAACAAAGGTCCAGCATTGTCAAAGCTATGGTTTTTCCAGTAGTCATGTATGGATGTGAAAGTTGAACCATAAGGAAAGCTGAGTGCCAAAGAATTGATGCTATTGAAATGTGGTGCTGGAGAAAACTCTTGAGAGTCCCTTGGACTACAAGGAGATCCAACCAGTCAATCATAAAGGAAATCAGTCCTGAATATTCATTGGAAGGACTGATGTTGAAGCTGAAACTCCAATACTTTGGCCACCTGATGTGAAGAACTGACTCATTAGAAAAGACCCTGATGCTGGGGAAGATTGAAGGTGGGAGGAGAAGGGGACGACAGAGGATGAGATAGTTGGATGGCATCACCAACTCGATGGACATGAGTTTGAGCAAGCTCTGGGAGATGGTGAAGGACAGGGAAGTGTGGTGTGCTGCAGTCCATGGGGTCATAAATAGTCGAACATGACTGAGTGACTGAACTGATGCACTCATGTATATATTTTTATGAAAAATATATATCAATACATTATGTTTTAAATATTCTTTTCCATTATGATTAGCATAGACATTGAATATCGGAGAAAGCAATGGCACCCCACTCCAGTACTTTTGCCTAGAAAATCCCATGGACAGAGGAGCCTGCTAGACTGCAGTCCATGGGGTCGCTAGAGTCAGACACGACTGAGCGACTTCACTTTTACTTTTCATTTTCATGCATTGGAGAAGGAAATGGCAACCCACTCCAGTGTTCTTGCCTGGAGAATCCCAGGGACGGGGGAGCCTGGTGGGCTGCTGTCTATGGGGTCACACAGAGTCGGACACGACTGAAGTGACTTAGCAGCAGTAGTAGCAGCAGCAGACATTGAATATAGTTCCTTGTGCAGTTCAGTAGGACATTGTTATTTATCCATACTATAATAACTTACATGTGCTAAGCCCAACCCACTCTACCCTTCCTCCATACTTGACTACTGGAAAACGCATAGCCTTGATGAGACGGACCTTTGTAAGCAAAGTAAAAGGCTGTCTGCTGCTAAGTCACTTCAGTTGTGTCCGACTCTGTGCGACCCCATAGCAGCCCACTAGGCTTCCCCATCCCTGGGATTCTCCAGGCAAGAACACGGGAGTGGGTTGCCATTTCCTTCTCCAATGCATGAAAGTGAAAAGTGAAAGTGGAGTTGCTCAGTCTTCTCCGACCTCTTAGCAACCCCACAGACTACAGCCTACCAGGCTCCTCCATCCATGGGATTTTCCAGGCAAGAGTACTGGAGTGGGGTGCCATTGCCTTCTCCGAAAAGGCTGTCTAGATGATTACAATGTACAGTCAAGGCTAAAAATTTGCTATAAGGTAGACATTGATTCTTGTACTTTGGTGTGCCTCAGTAGTACCAGGAGAGCTTGTAAAAACACATTGCTGGCCCACCACCAGAGTATTGAGTTCTCATTCTAGAGTTCTCATTCTACTGGTCTTTAAGTATAGTCTGAGATTTTATATTTCTGTCAAGGTCCTGGTCCTAGGTGGTGCTGACACTGTTGGTCCAGTGATCACTTTGAGACTCTCTGAGGGAGACTGCATACACACACAGATGAGAAAAATGAGGCTCGTATTAAATAATTTGCCCAAGGTATGCATGTGTTCACATGCTCAGTCATGTCCAATTTTGTGATCCCATGGACTGATGTCCACCATGCTCCTCTCTCCATGGCACTCTCCAAGCAAGAGTACTGGGGTGGGTTACCATTTCCTCTTCCAGGGGCTCTTCCCACCCCAGGGAGCAAACGCATGCCCCTGCATCTCCTGCATTGGCAGGCAGACTCTTTACCACTTGAACCACCTAGGAAGCCCACACCCAAAGTTGTACAGTGAAAAATTTGTACAGCCCAAATATGAGCCCAGGTCTATACAAGCTCAAGTGTATCTCACCTCTCTACTTCCCTCACCCTGTTAGCGTCACTTGTCTAATGTCCACTAATTTAATAGATTGTATCCATGGCAATATATAATTCTTTAATTTCTTGACTCATGCCCCCTCCCCCAACAACTGTAAGTAAAGGAGTAGTAGAAGGGAGGTTTGAAAGGTAGTTGGAACTTTTCTTTGGTTTTAAAGGTCAGCCTAGGGAGCCTAAATTATACCCTATAGCAGCTGAATGTTTGATTTCTATCCCCAACTGTCTCCCCTGGTTGTTGACCCTAAAGGTTTGTGCCCAGGAAGGTTGCACAAAGTGTAGAGTCCTAGGGATGGCTGTGTTTCTACTGTCCCTCACTGGTCTGGTCTCAATGTAGGACATCATTAGAACTTTTTGTTATTTAATTTAGTTGATTTGGCAGTTTAAAACCAGGATCATTTTAGGGTCATAAATCCAAATTTTACAAAACCCGAAAAACAATCACATGTGTGATTGTTCTTACCTTGTTTAAAAAAATATGCTATAATCATGGTTGGTTCATCCCTGGACTAAGTTGGACTAAAGCCCTGTGCTAATGAGAAATGGGACTGGGACACAGAAGACTGAGCTTCTTGTCCCAGCTCTGCCAGATACTAGCTACGTGACTATGCGCAAATCATTTGACCTTTCTGAACTTGACTATTGTTGTTCAGTTGCTAAGTCATATCTGACTCTTTTGCAATCCCATTGCTTATAGCCTGCCAGGCTTCTCTGTCTATGCAATTTCCCAGGCAAGAATACTGGAGTGGGATGCCATTCCCTTCTCCAGGGGATCTTCCTGACCTAGGGATTGAACTCAAGTCTCCTGTATTGGCAGGTGGGTTCTTTACCCCTAAGCTACAAGGGAAGTAACTGGACTTGGGTACTTCATGTATAAATAAGAAAAATAATTCTTATCCCAGGGATATTCAGACATATCAGACTTTTACTATGGAACCTATTAATGCTAAAATAATTTGGAGGCTCTTCAAGACAAGTAATTGTAATGGTACTAGTAAGAAATGAATGGTGAATTCATACTATTAGACGTAGGGCTGAGGTTTCCAGTAAACTCCACAATTGCCTCATTTGCTTTTCTCAGCAACCTTATGAAATAGGTGTCATTATCCACATTTTGTAGATGAGGGAACTGAGGCTTGGTGTGGTCATACAGCTAGTCAAACCTGAAGTCAAACTCGGGTTTGTCTGGCACTAAATCCATTTTCTTTACTATTATTTTATGCCTCCTTGTCTATTCTTTAAGTGTTTCCTGTATCTCTGTCTGGTTTGGAGTGTTAGAGATTATTTTACTTGGCCTTCCAAATGAAAGTTGCTCAATTGTGTCTGACTCTTTGCGACCCCATGGACTATACAGTCCATGGAATTCTCCAGGCCAGAATACTGGAGTGGGTAGCCTTTCCCTTCTCCAGGGAAATCTTCCCAACCCAGGGATGGAACGCGGGTCTCCTGCATTGCAGACAGATTCTTTACCAGCTAAGCCACAAGGGAAGCCCAAGAATACCGGAGTGGGTAGCCTATCCCTTCTCCAGCAGATCTTCCTGACCCAGGAATCGAACCAGGGTTTCCTTCATTGCAGGCAGATTCTTTGCCAACTGAGCTATCAGGGAAGCCCTATTCAAGGTCCTTCCAAGGCTCCTTCCAAATACCACCTCTTTCATAACATTTCCCCTTCATCATCATTAAAATTTGGTCTTTTTCTCAGCATTTTATTTTTTTTTAATTTTTGTTTATTTTTGGCTGTGTTGGGTCTTTGTTGCTGTGTGGGGTTTTCTCTCGTTGTAATGAGTGGGGGCTACTCTCCAACTGTGGTGCTCAGGCTTGTCATTACAGTGGCTTCTCTTGGTTTGGAGCTCAGGCTCCAGGGCACAGAGGGTTCAGTAGGTGCAGCTCCTGGGCTGTAGGACACAGGCTCGACAGCTGTGGTCCAGGGGCTTAGTTGCTCCGTGGCATGTGGGGTCTTCCCAGACCAGGGATTGAACCTGTGTCTCCTGCTTTGATACACAGATTCTTTTACCACTGAGTCAGCAAGGCTGCCCTCTGCATTTTAAATTTGTGCTTGCACAAGAGTAGTCCTCATCTCTGCTTTGTGTCTTAATGATTCGGGTACAAGAGTGTCTTCCTCCACTAAGCTGTTGCTCAGCAGTATATCTAGCTATGCATTGTTTTCCATCATGGTTTGCTGATAATTGCACTTGGGGGCAGAAATTGTAACTCTAAAACCCATAACTGCCAAGGGAAAACTCATGTGAAAAGCTGTATGTGGCATATTAGGTTCAGTTTCTATCAGGTCAAATATGAAAAAAGGGAAGAAAATGAAATAAAGGCCTCAGTTTTTATAACCATTCTAGTGAAGTGGCCCTGAAGAAACAGGTGACGATGAATTCTGTGGAGTGAAGCTTCGTCTGGTTCTGGTTTGCAGAGCACCCATCTCTTTGCCTTTTAATCGTATAATAGAAATGACTGAAAGAGTAAAGGAGCCGGGCCAATAGTTATGCGGAGTCCATTCTTCCCACTGATGCTTAAGGGATTTATGTAGGTAAGTCCCATTAATGTTAATGGAAGTTACATGTGTAATTCCCCTTTTTCATCACTGAGAGAATAGAGCTTTATATTCCTGGGGTAATTATGGTACCGGCACTGCTAGTTTTTTTCAGTTAACTTTTTCACCTGCCTTTCCTGCTTGGACTGTTTGTGAAGAAAGGAACTGAATTCTTCTGTTCAAAAAGGAGAATTGCCGAAATATCTGAGAGGTGAAACAAATGTAACTAGATCCACTTGTTTGAGGGAAAAAGGCAAAAAAAAACACTAAGGCAGGAAGCTGGAGGGCGAGCTCCTGCTAATTTTCAGATCCCAGGAAGCATGTCGTGGTTCGGATTTTCTAACAATGCGAGGCTTTTCAGTGGCAGCCCATTTCCTCAGGTATTTGAAGTGAGAGGAAAATAAGTCCCGGAACATTTGGGCTGAATTAATTTCAGCTTGTAAGATTTGAGGAGGGATGCCCAGCTCTTTGTAGCGCCCAATAATTAATCTTACTCTCTGCCTAAGACTCAAGAAAGTATTTGAAATACCTCAGTATCTGAGATTTGATCCCAGGAATCTGAAAGCACAGCTGTATTACTGTCCTGTTAGAAATGTAAGCCTCCTGGGTGTTCCTCTGTCTCTGATTAGAGCAGACAGCGAGTCATCCTGTTTCTTGGGATACAGCAGTGACTGTGCCTTAGCGAGAGATGAGAAAGTCAGCATCCTAGTCTTGCTATGTAGACAGGTCATTTTTCCAGAAAATTTTTTCACTGTGAAAAGGGACAAAGTTTCAACTTTACTGATGGCTTTACTTCTTTCATTTAAAAATAGTTGTTGTTTTATAATTGGGAGCAGTGTGTTAGTCACTCAGTTGAGTCCGACTCTTTGCAACTCCATGGACTGTAGCCTCTCAGGCTCCTCTGTCCATGGGATTCTCCAGGGAAGAATAATGGGAGAGGGTAGCCATTCCCTTCTCCAGGAGATCTTCCTGACTCAGGGATCAACCCAGGTCTCCTGCATTGCATACGGTTTCCCTACTGTCTGAGCCATCAGAGAAGCCCAATTGGAAGTAGAAAAAGGTATGTTTAACACGGGCTTCCCAGGTGGCACCAGTGGTAAAGAACCACCCAGTGCAGGAGAGGTAAGAGACCAGGGTTCGATCCCTGGGCTGGGAAGATCTCCTGGGGGAGGGCGCGACAACCCACCCCAGTATTCTTGCCTGGGAAATTCCATGAACAGAGGACCCTGGCGGGGTACAGTCCACTGGGTTGCAAAGAATTGGACAGGACTGAAGTGACTGGGCACAGCATAGCACAGAGCACATACATCTAACACATCCCTGGCTCAGTGGACATGAGTTTGAGCAAATTCTGGGAGATACTGAAGGATGGGGAAGCTTGGTATGCTCAGTCCATGGAGTCATAAGGAGTCAAACACGACTTAGCGACTGAACAACAACAGAATACTTTAACACATGGGCACTTTCAAGTTTTGCAGCAACCGCCCAAGCTGCTGTTGGAAGGGACTTTTATAGTCCCCTGAAAAGCATTCAGTGATGGGGAACTGACGGTAGCACTTAGTATGGTGTACCAGTGAGGAAGTGACTTGAATCAGCTCGTCAGGAAGAGGTGCCTCTCTGGGCAACTTTATGTTAGAAAGTTCTGCTTCATCATGAGATAAAAACATGTCTTCCCTTAGTTTTTTTGTTTTTTAACCCATGGGCCCTGCTTTATCCTCTTGGGACCACAGAGAATAAATTAGTTCTGTCTGCCACTTGAAATTTCTTCACTTGTTTCTCAGAATTAAGAATTCAAATGTCTTATTGGCCTGCCTTTTTCATCCTAGATGTAATCATATGTTGGTTTTTTAGGGCAGGGCTCTGATTATTCATTCTATAGCTGTTCTCTTATTCCTTGGGCAGCTGAGCCATATTTCTCCAATTGGGCTAATTTCCTGAGGTTTATGACAGAAGGGTTTTTGTCTATCACCTTGTCCTTTAAGTCTTGACACTCATGTAGCTGCCTGTCCCTGAAGCCCCTTCCAGAAGAATCAAAGCTTGGAAAAGACCCAGATGTTATATGAGCTGCTTTCTCTACAACAGCCCACTGTAGTGAAAAATAAAATTAACTGAAAGTTAGGAGACCTGGATTTTAGCCTGTTCTCTGGATTTTAGCCTGTTCTCAGTCATGCTATGCTAAGTCACTTCAGTCGTGTCCGACTCTGTGTGACCCCATAGACGGCAGCCCACCAGGCTCCCCCGTCCCCGGGACTCTCCAGGCAAGAATACTGGAGTGGGTTGCCATTGCCTTCTCCAATGCATGAAAGTGAAAAGTCAAAGTGAAGTCGCTCAGTCGTGTCCGACTCTTAGCGACCCCATGGACTGCAGCCTACCAGGCTCCTCTGTCCATGGGATTTTCCAGGCAAGAGTACTGGAGTGGGGTGTCAGTTCTCAGTCATAGAGGCTTCCTATTTCAACTCTTTCCCATCCACTAATTTAATCAATATGCAAATACCAATGTAATTTTAAAATATACATTGGATTTTATCACTTAAAATCCTTCAATATTTTCTTAACCCGTTTAGATCTTAGGCTAAAATCCAAAGTTTTAACTGAGACCTACAAAGTCGTCCAGGATGGGACTCCATTCTGACTACCTACCTCCCCCACCTCATTTTTACCTTTTTCTACGTTGTTCACTCTGCTTCAGTCACACTAGCTGTTTCATAAGATTTGTCCCACCTCAAAATCTTTGATAGGCTGTTTCTACTTACTCCAATGCTTATCCCCTCCATTTTTGCCTAGCTAACCCTTAATCTCTAGATTTTAGCTCAGATATGATTTCTTCAAGAAGCTCTTCTGTAACCTGGAAGAAATGCCCTGGCTAAATGAATGGCAGGCAAACTGAGTTCCACGTCCTGGAGATGAGCATAGTCCAGCCCTCCAGCCTGCGCTGCAGAGGTGTGCTCAGCTTCTGTGGCTTCTTCCATTGATATGTTTTACATATAGGTCTTATGTTATGTAGGCTGAATATGTAGGCATGGGTGCTGATGGCAATGTACTTGGGTTTAAAAACTTAAAAAAAAAAAATGTAGTTCATTTAACTTGAAGTGACCTCACTCACTAAAGGAAAGGAAACAGATTTATTCATTACTGACTTCAGGTTTTGGCAGACTTATCCCGTACAGGGCCAGAGAGTAAACATTTTAGGCTTTGTGGGCCATGCAGTCTCTACTGAACTCAACTATGGCCTGAAAGCAACCATAGATAGTACATTAAGGAATGTGTGTGGCAGTGTTCCAACAGAGCTTGACAGTGACAAAACCGGTGGTCGTAGACGGCCAGTGATTGTCTCCCAGGCCCTGAACTAATGTGTGCCGGGTGCTTTGTATGTATTTACTCTTTATGACAATCTGATGGGCAGTTGTTATTTCATTTACAGGCTCACAGAGGTGAAGTAGCTTGTCTAGAGCCACCCAGCTTAGAAGAACAAAGAATAAGATTCTAACCTTAATTCGTGGGCTTCAAAGATAAGAGAAAGAAAGTATCTAATAACTTTTAAAAAATGTTTTATATTATATTGGAGTATAGTCAATTAACAATGTTGCGATGGTTTCACGTGGACAGCCACGGGACTCAGCCATACATACACACGTATCCATTCTCCCCTAAACTCCCATCCAGGCTCCCACATGACATTGAGCAGAGTTCCCTGTGCTATACCATAGGACCTTGTGCTGTACCGTAGGACATCCATTTTAAATATAGCAGTGTGTACATGTCCATTGCAAAATCCCTGTTTCTCCCCCTATCCTCCCTCAACTGGTGACCATAACTTCATTCTCTAAACCTATGAGTCTGTTTCTGTTTTGGAAATAAATTCATTTGTATTTAATTCAACAAATATATATTGAGCACCTACCATATGATTATGGTAGGGAGGACATTTGAAAGACTAGCATCTTTATACTTCTCTTCTCTCTGATTACCTAGTGAGATTTTAAAATAATTTGGAGAGGCATATGGTGTCGTGGTGTGGTGAAAAAGAAAGTGATTTTTGGAATCAAACGTGACTCAAATTTTAGCCCTACTACTTAACAGCTCTTTGATTTTGGGTAAGTTATTTAAGTTCTAGTCTAAGTATCCTGAGAAAAAACAAATGAAGTGATATTGGTAGATGGTTGTTGTTGATGATGGGATTTCCCAGCAAGAATACTGGAGTGGGGTGCCATTTCTATCTTCAGGGGATCCTCCTGACCCAGGGATTGAACTGGCATCTCCTGCATTGCAGGTGGATTTGTTATGTCTGAGCCATCGGGGAAGACTATTCCGTGGGCTAGAGCATCTCAAATTTTAGACCTAAAAGCACACCAGAATACCTTCTGCTCCTAGAATGACCATTAACTGCCAGAAAAACTGTCCGTTCCCTTTCTGTGACTTTTTAGTACTTTTGAGGGCTTTCTACTCCATTTTAAATGATGCACCTGGAAGATACTCTCACTAGAGGCAGCTCTCGGACTCTCTTGCCCTTGTCTATCCCTCTTGTACTAATGGGAGGAAAAAAAAACCTTCAGAAACCAGTGTGGGATATTAAAATATAAAGTAGGTCATGGTTGACTATTTGGCATTTGGTGCAATTTTAGTAATCCATAACCTTCTTATCTTCCTTCTTTTATCAGATGTAAGTCAAACTCCTTTGACCCATGAAGTTGATCTGTGAACTCTGTCAAAAAATTCAAAACGCTACAGTTGTAGATCATGCATCTATTAGCATAATTTGCCACCCAGGGTGTAAATTTCTTGAACTGATATATAATATAGATGGTATTTTACAGTGTGATGAGGAAAGATTGTTTATTTGACCTGTAGTAGAGTGAATTAAAAGTTTGCCATAAGAATTTCTGCTCTTCTTCTCTTCATGTTTTCTTCCAGAAACTGTGAGTTTTATATTGTGAGTTACAATATAAATGGAGTCACTGAGACAGATACTATACTTCGACCAAATAAGACCCTGTATTCTAGCAGAAGTTTTGGGTAGGTCGAACAGAGTGGGAATCTGATTTTCATAAGCATATAAGTTTGGTAAATTAAGATTGAAAAAAATAAGTGCCTCAACTAGTCAAGTTCAATCTCTGAATTTCAGAGAATGAGTTGATAAGCTGAAGAAGTTTATAACTTGAGAATATGAATTTCCTTTTGCCCCTGCTCTGGGGCTTCATTTTCTGGGTGTGTGCGTGTGTGTGTGTGTGTGGTGTGTAGCTTGGGTGTTTGTAGGACTTATTTCACTGTTATTAAAGCTTTGTAAGAGATTTCTCTAGGATCGCCACGATGATGTTCCTCTTTTTTAATTCCTGAAATTAAAATGTGTTGGAATGCTTGGCTGCCTTTCACTACCTCCTCAATGGACCCTTTAGTTTTTCACACCAAGGTGTCCTTCTTCAGGGTGCCAGGTCAGGCTACCAAAACAGCTTCTAGGAGGGGATTAGGACCAATTAACATCTTTGTACACAAAAGCCACTGGCAGCTGAACAGGCAGGCTGGTGGCGGCTCCGGGGCTGCATTTTAAATAGGGGCCTTCTGTACTTGAGTTCAAGTAGGAAGAGGTGGAGAAAGTTTTTATTTATCATTGAAAATGCTGTTTTTGGATAAAGTCTCATGAAAAGAAAAGTAGTGCTCAAAAGTATCTAACAAATACTATTTGAATGTTGGTCTATATTGTACGTGATTGTATCAAGGATGCTCTCACAATATAGCCTGTTTCTTGGCACATATTGAGCTGGAGTGATGTTTCTTCACATAACGATTTTGTCCTTACATTTCTCTTGTTCTCTGTTTAAAAAAAGTTCAGCTGGATTCCCTGGGCACAAAAAGGAACTGCTCCAGTGGATATATGGTCTTAAAAGCCAGTAGCCTTTTCATGATACATCTATCGTATGGATACCTGTACTACAAAATCTTTGTTTAGGGTAAAATAAAGTAGAGAGAGCCATTGTGCAAAGTTTGTTTGTTTATTAACTCTTCAATTTGAGAGGGGTCCAGTTAGTTTTGTTTTTGCTTTAATCACCATAACCAAATTGTTATACTTTTTTTTTTCCTCTTAAAAACTTTTTTTTTTGAGGTCATGTGTACTTTTGAGTTCAGAAATACTGGGATCAATGGAGATAATAGAGTTAGAGATTTTATGACCTAACTAAGTGGAATCTATCTTAAATAGAAAAAATCCAGTTGGAATGGATTAAGGATAATGTTGTTAAAGATGTAATGGAAACTGTTTATACACCTGGATGATGAGAGTTTTTAAAATATATCTTAAAGATCTGGGGTAAAGGAGGAGTGCTCTCAAACCATTTAGTATTGCACCTTTCTAGCTTCCTCAACTGCAAGGGCATGTAACTTTTTCTATGATTGAAAATGCTAGAAAATAAAATGCTGCTTTCAGAACCTACAGTAGGAATCCATGGGAAAAAAATAGAGACCTGGAAAAGAAATTAATATGTGGTTGGTCAAAAGAATGATGGTGATCACACATTTATTGAGTGAGACTGGAATGTAGGAAAAACGTGACAACCTACTTCCTGTCCTGCGATATATTTTTGTTTTATGGAAGGAAACGATGAAGAAAATAGTATGCATTTCGTTTTCAACGGCTTGAATGGAAAATGTTTTTAAAGAGTCAGGCTCTTGGTCCCTAATCTAAATTATGGTCATTTTCAGTTTCCTGGGTTTTATACATAACTCTAGATTCTTCTTAGTGTGATATTTTCGAAGCAAACCTTAATATAGTCTCAGTGTGTGGCTTCCCCCCTGGGTTTTGGTTTCAGATACTGTATTGTGAGTCTTCAGACGTGTTGAGTCCCCCTAATGTTAAATGGTAATTGCCAGAAGTATAGGTGGGGATGGAAACATTGTTATATTTTGTTCATTTTTCACACTTCAGCAGTTATCCCTTTTTCTCTCTTGCTGTATGCTTATTAGGGTATGAAATGCAGGTGTGTGGGAAATGGCTAGCGGACATTGACAGGTTATTTTGTTGGTCACTGCCTAATTAGTAGCATAGTGGATGCACCCTGCTAAGCTTTAGTGTGGGGCAGCGGAGCTGGTCTGTTCTAATTTCCTCACGGCTTTGATATTCGCCAAAAGATTGACGGTTTACACAAAAAGCCAAGGCCCCAAGGAGGCCTGTGAAAACAATGAGCCTTCTTGCTTGTAGACACCACAGATGTGAGAGAAAGCTGGCTAAAAACAATTGGCTGACACTGTCTAATTGTCTCCCATGTCAGCGTCATTAATGTTTTCCCATGTAAAACGGAGAAGGCCAAGGTTGTATCCTCCCTTTATTTTGAGTCACATGATTATGTAACTTATCGAGATTCAGATTAAGTGTTAATTATATTTGTGCAATAAAGAAACCGAAGCTACCTTGGGTTTAATTAATATGTGCTTAATTAATTTTGACAGCTTTTATCTTTATTACCCTTGGAATCACCCTCATCAGAATAACATTTTTCAGTAATTAAAAATCACAACACACTTAATGATAATATATATTTACATTTCTTTTTTGAGTTCACACCTGGGAAAGGAATGTCAAAGTTTGCTTATCGTCTACGAAACTTCTTCTTTGTATGTCAAGTAACAAGAGAACAAGTTCTTTAGGGTGTTAGAGTTTTTCAAATTAGACAACTGACCCAAGTGCGCGAAAGGAACACATAGCAATAACCCAGAAACACAAAATTACAAGGTTACACCTGTGAAACTCCAAACCTATTTTTATCTATGAAATGGTTTTAAAGATTTTTTTTTCCTGCGGAGGGGAAAACTGGGAGAGGTGAAACCCTAGGAAGAACTGACAAATTGGACTGAAATTTAAAAAAAAAATTTTTTTTTTTTTTACAAGGTAAGATCTGTAGTTTCCTACAGAACTGATGATGTACTGTGCTTAGTCACTCAGGCGTGTCCGACTCTTTACAACCCCATGAACTGTAGTCCACCAGGCTCCTCTGTCCATGGGGATTCTCCAGGCAAGAATACTGGAGTGGGTTGCCGTGTTCTCCTCCAGGGACATCACTGATGATCCATCAGTCCAAACTGAAGTATATAACTTTGTAATCAGCAAATATCATCATGTAGTTTATACTCTGCAGCAACATCTACGACACCAACATAAGTCAAGGCAGAAGCTGTAGTTTCTGCTCCTTTTAACATATTCTAGGTCTCTTCTGGCGGGGAAGGCAATGGCACCCCACCCCAGTACTTTTGCCTGGAAAATCCCATGGACGGAGGAGCCTGGTAGGCTCCAGTCCATGGGGTCGCTAAGAGTCGGACATGACTGAGCGACTTCACTTTCGCTTTCCACTTTCATACGGTGGAGAAGGAAATGGCAACCCACTCCAGTGTTCTTGCCTGGAGAATCCCGGGGACGGGGGAGCCTGGTGGGCTTCTGTCTGTGGGGTCGCACAGAGTCGGACACGACTGAAGCGACTTAGCAGCAGCAGCAGGTCTCTTCTGGGCAGTACTTTTTTTTTTTCCCATCTGAGCAATGTGATGCCTGCGGTAGTGGCTGTGGAACACAGCTGTGTATTGGAGAAGAGATATTCTGTGGCTTGTTTATTGTCTGTGAAGCTTTTGAGTAGAGGAAGCCCACTTATCTTCAGTTCCACATTTAGTTAATTTGTATCAAACTTGAATTCCCAAAATAACGTCTTTGAAAAGTTAGCCTCTCCCCATACAATTTTCATAGGAAAGCCCCGTAGTTTCTTCTTTCCCTTTTATTATCCAGTTTTGTCACTTGAGTACACAAATGCCCTTGACTGGAAGCATTAGTTTTTGAACTTGGAGTCGTTCATGAAAGAAAGTGAAAGTCTCATCCGACTCTCTGTAACCCATTGACTGACTACACAGCCCATGGAATTCTCCAGGCCAGAATACTGGAGTGGGTAGCCGTTCTCTTCTCCAACAAATCTTCCCAACCCAGGGATCAGGTCTCCCGCATTGCAGGTGGATTTTTACCAGCTGAGCCACCAGGGAAGCAAGGTATTTGGCTTCTTCCCCTGTGCTGTCTTCACAACAGTATCCGCAAAGTGCAGTCCACGTGGGCTTCCCAGTGGCTCAATGGTAAAGAACCCGCCTGCCAACGCAGGGGACACAGGAGATGCAGATTGGATCCCTGGGTTGGGAAGATCCCTTGGAGAAGGAAATGGCAACCCTCTCCAGTATTCTTGCCTAGGAAATCCCATGGCCAGAGGAGCCTGGCGGGCTGCAGTCCATGGGGTCGCAAAGGGTTGGACATGACTGAACAACTTAGCACGCACACATGCAGTCCACTTGGTGATTGCCCAGTGTGTGGGGGGGCCCGATACAGTGTCCATAGTGGTTTCCTAGGGAATGCATTACAACACAATTTATGGCCAAAGAAGCCCAGTGTCATGGAAAAGGGTCTATAGCCTTTGGGGTCAGGTAGATCTGAGTTTAAATTTGGCCTGTTTCTCACTAGCTATGAGACCTTGGGTTTGACTTTTCTGAGCTTCAGTCTCCTCATGTTTATAAGGTATAATAATGCCTTGCAGGGTTGATGTGAGATTTAAAGATGACTGTGAAGTGCTCAGCACAGGATCACCTGTAGTAGCTGTAGTAGAAATGGTGGTTACTATTGCTACCAGGCTTCCCAGGTGGCACGGTGGGAAAGAATCCACCTGTCAATGCAGGAGGCACAAAAGAGGAGGGTTCAGTCCCTTGGTCCAAAGTATACCCTGGGGAAGAAATGGCAACCCACTCCATCAATCTTACCTGGACTATTTCAGGGGCAGAGGAGCCTGACAGGCTACAGTCTGTGCAGTGGCCAAGAGCTGTGCACAACTTAACGCATACATGCACACACACACCATTGCTACGACACCAGTACCTTCTGCCCTCTAGGGCTTGTCTGCCTTGCGCTATGCTATGCTCCCCAACACACCTTGTTTTCTAATTGTGTGCTCAATTTCTAATTGTTAGGTTGTTATCTTACCTGCCTAAGGTTAATTAGTTCCTCATCTCTAATACGGGATGATAAAAATATATACCTCTCGTGTTCTTGGGAGGAGTAGGTGAACTGAGGGTGGTAATGTTAATAATAATAGACATAATGACAACTACTGACATTTATTGAAGTAGAGCTCAGTCCCAGGCATTGTTGTTGTTGTTTTTAATGCACTATATCTTACGTAGTGCTCATGGCACAGAATTTGAAACATAAATAAGTGCTATATAAATAATTAGCTGGTTTTGTTGTGCTTACTGAGAAGCCCTTGGAGTTGTTGAAGAATTTCAGCTCTGCCAGTGTCTTCACAGCAAGATCAAACCAGTCAATCCTAAGAAAATCAACCCTGAATATTCATTGGAAGGACTGATGCTGAAGCTGAAGCTCCAATACTTTGGTTACCTGAGGTGAAAAGTCAACTTATTGGAAAAGACCCTGATCCTGGGAGAGATTGAAGGCAGGAGGAGAAGGGGATGACAGAGGATGAGATGGTTGGATGGCATCACCAACTCAATGGACATGCATTTGAGAAAACTCTGGGAGATGGTGAAGGACAGGGAAGCCTGGTGTGCTGCAGTCCATGGGGTCACAAAGAGGCAGACAGAACTGAGTGACTAAACAACCACCACCACAACCTGTATCTCAGATTCTTCATTTATAAAATTAAAAATTGTGGAGAAATAGTATTTACTTCATCAGGAATATTGCAGGATTCAGTGATATAGTAATATATGTAAAGTGCTTGGAACAGTCCCTAGAACCAAGAAAAAGCTCAATAAATGTTAATATTGATATGTTAACTACTCCCAGAATATTTCCATTCAGAAGGAGGCAGCATTTAATTGAGGGAAATGGTGGGATTTTTCAGCATAATCATTTGCCTGGAAACAGAGGTCAGTGAGAGAACTAGAAAAAGGTGATCCAGTTCTCTCCATCGTATGTTCTAGGGGAAAATTTAGTGCTGCTGCTCATTCTGTAGTTTGAAAGGGAAACACAGATCCTAAATAGTAATTCCAAGCCACCTGGTGCTGTTCTGTCACAGAGTGGAAAGCTTTTAAAACCAAAGTTCTGAGAACAAACCCACCCCACTGGGCAGAACCTTCCCCTCCTTCCTCCACTCTTGCCTCCTCCTTTGTGCTTGCCTGGCTCCCTCTTTTTTCTCTTCCTTCATCCCCCCTTTCTTACTGTCTCTCAATTTCTTCCTCCTTCCTCCTTCCCTTTCCCTTTACCCTTCCTTCTTTACAAATTTGGTTGTTTGACTTGGAGAATGATGTCGGTTGGATTTCAAACCCATGGCTAGGTGCCCTTGTGCAAGACAGCTTGCTCAACCATCTGAGATAGCCCTCATCCCATTTTGAATTCTCCTATCTAAGCCCTTTTAGTGGTCATTGTTTTGTTTTATTTTTAATCGTGATAAAATACGCAGACGGCTTCCGTGGTGGCTCAGGGAATGCAGGAGACGAAAGTTCAATCCCTAGGTCAGGAAGATCCCCTGGAGAAGAGAATGGCAACCCACTCTGTGGGAAATGGGGAATGCCTGGGAAATCCCATGGACAGAGGAGTCTGGTGGGCTACAGTCCACGGGCTGCAAAACAGTCAGACATGATTTAGCAACTAAAGCAACAAAATACACAGAACATAAAAACTTTATGATTATGATCATCTTTAAGTGTGCAACTCAATAGTATTAAGGATATTCATATTGTTGTGCTGCAAATCTCTAGAATTTTTTTATCTTGCAAAATTGGAACTCTACACCCATTAAATAACTCCCATTGTCTTCTCCTCTCAGCTACTGATAACTATCATGCTATTTCTGTCTCAGTGAATTTGACCATTGTAGGTACTGCATACCAGAGGAATCATACAGTATCTGTACTTTTGTGAATGGCTTATTTCACAGTGTCCTCAAGTTTCATCCATATTGTAGAATGTGTCAGAATTTCTTTCCTAAGATTGAATACTACTTCATTGTATTTATATACCACCTTTTGTTTATTCATTTATCCTTTTAGGCATTTGTATTGCTTATACCTTTTGGCTATTATGAATAAGGCTGTGAACATGAGTGTACAGATATCCTTATGAGATCATCTTCTCTATTCTTTTGCATATATACTCAGAATTGGAATTGCTAGATCATATGGTAATTCTATTTTAAATTATTTTTGGAACTCCCTTACTCATATTGTTTCCTCAGTGACTATGCAGAGTACATTCCTATTGTAATGCACAGGGGTTCCAGTTTCTCCTCATCCTTGCGGATATTTGTCTTCTGGTTTGCTTTTTTGGGGGAGGGTGGGTAGTAACCATCCTAATGACAGGTGGTATCTCCTTGTAGTTTTGATTTGCATTTCCCTAATGATTAGTGATATTGAGCATCTTTTCAGGTATTTACTGGCTATTTGCATATCTTCTTTGGAGAAATGTCTATTCAGATCTTTTGGGAATTTTTGAATTAGGATGTTTGATTTCATTGTTGAGTTTCAGGTTTTTTTATATTGGACATTAATCTCAGATATCAGATTTTCATATACTTTTTCCCATTGTGTGGGTTGTCTTTTACATGGTTGAGCCACAAAATTTTTGTCTACTTTTTCTTTTGTTACCTACGCCTTTCACATCATATCCAAGAAGTCATTGCCAAACCCGATGTTGTAAGGCTTTGTCATGTTTTCTAAAAATTTTATAGTTTCCGGCCTTACATTTAGGTCTCTGATTCATTTTTTTCAAGTTTTTTGACTGTGCCATACAGGTATGTGGGATCTTAGTCTCCAACCAGGGACTGAACCTATGCCCCCTTCAGTGGAAGCACAGAGTCTTAACCAATGGATCACCAGGGAAGTCCCTAGGTCTCCAATCCATTTTGAGTTGATTTTTGTATATAGTGTTAGGTGAGAATCCAATTAGATTCTTCTACATGTGGATGTCCAATTTTTCCAGCACCATTTGTTGAAAAGACTGTCCTTTCCTCATTGAACAGTCTTGGCATTCTTGTCAAAAATCATTTGACATATATGTGAGAATTTCTGAACTTTCTGTTCTGTTCCATTGTTCTGTATGTCTGTCTTTATGCCAGTACCATGCTCTCTTGATTGCTGAAAGTTTGTAATAAAATTTGAAATCAGGAAGTGTGAATCCTCCCAATTTTGTTCTTTTTCAAGATTGTTTTGACTTTTGGGGGGGTCCCTTGAGATCCTCAATAGGACTGCACTGAATTTGTAGATCACTTTGGGATGTCCCTGGTGGCTCAGACGGTAAAGCGTCTGTCTACAATTCAGGAGACCCGGGTTTGACCCCTGGGTTGGGAAGATCCCCTGGAGAAGGAAATGGCAATCCACTCCAGTACTATTGCCTGGAAAATCCCATGGACAGAGGAGCCTGGTAGGCTACAGTCTATGGGGTCGCAAAGAGTCGGACACGACTGGGCGACTTCACTTTCACTTGGGAAGTATTAACATTTTAACACTATTAAGTCTTCCGATCTATGATAATAGGATTGGTTTCCATTTATAACAATTTTATTTAATTTCTTTCAAGCAGTATCTTGTAGTTTTCATTATAACTTGTCAAATGCTTTTTCTATACCAAATGAGATGATCATGTAGGTTTTTTGTTTGTTTCTTCATTCTGTTAGTGTGGTATATAATAGTGATTGGTTTTTTTATGTTGAACCATCCCTGAATTGCAGGGACAAGTCTCACATGGTCCTGGTCTCTGTGCTGAGAGTCAGACAGTATGCAATCTGCTCCTGGTGCATGGCTGCCTGACACATGGCTGGGGTGGGAGATGAGTGGCTGCTACTATGTTAAAAACTGAGATTGATTAAAATTGTGTCAATTCACAGTCCAGTCCTGCTGGGAGTTGTAACCTTCAATGGACTCCAGAGTTCCAAAACAATTCCATCAGACAGATTCTGCCAGTGTGATTATTGTCTGTGTAGGGAGACAGATTTCCAGTGCTTTCTACTTCTCCATCTTCCTCAAATCCTTCTCATTTTCTTAATAATGTCATTCGAAGTGGAACTTTTAAAATTTTGATGAAGTTCAACTTATCAACCTTTTTTTATGGCTTGCCCTTTTTGTGTTATAAAAATTTTATGGATCTCAAGATCATAAAAATTTTGTGCTTTCTTTTAGAAATTTTATAAATTTAGTTCTTAAATTTTGGTCTGTTTCCATTTTGAATTAATTTTGTTATATGGTATGAAGTAAGGACTGAGAGGTTCTTTTCTTTGCATCTGATTATCCAGTTGTTCCAGTAATATTTCTTGAAAAGACTGTCTTTTACGCATCGAATTACCTTTGTATCTTTGTTGAAAATCAATTGATGTATATATGGTCTTTCTCTAGACTTTCTTGTGTTACGTTAGTCTACATATGTCTATCTTTAAACCAGTACTCCAGTGTTTTGCTTGCTATATAGCTTTGTATTGTCTTGAAGTCAGGTGGTGTAAATCTTCCCACTTTTTTATTTTTCAAAATTGTATTGGCTAGATCCTTTGCACTTGCATGTAAATTCTGGAATCCTGAGCTGCTCTTTGGATACAGGAAGTATGTCCAAATCTTTTAGTGTCACCCACAGTGTCTAGCACAATACCTGCTAAAGGTACTTTTCTTTGTTTGTTGATTTATCAGTTAATAGGAATTGATGGAATCAGTAGGATTAACTCATTGAATCCTAGAATCTTAGAGCTGGAAGAGGACTTACAGGGACACTAAGACGAAGATGAAGCCCAGCCTCCTGGTTTTTGACCCACCTGTTTGTAAATTAGGCACTGGGCTTCCCTGGGTTGGTGGGTCCGTAGAGCTCCATTTATGAGCCAGAATAGGATTTCATTTTGCCTTTACAGCCAGAACTCATCAATAATGTGTCAGGTCAAAAGGATACATAGAGGAATGGTTCGTGTTTCTTTACATGTGAGATATTCATGATCTACTGGGAGCTACTTAAGTATGCTTCACTGAAAGTGCCCCCAGACAAGGTCCCTGATGTATGTGTGTGTGTGGTCCAAGAAATGTTTCTAAAAGTGACTTTTAGACAACTATGTTTAGTGGCAGACCTAAGGCAAGTCAACACCTGAGTGCATTTGATCAAAGACTCCTCAGAGACACAGGCAGCAATGTCAATGACAAAATTCTAGAAAAATAAACAGCCTACCCATTACAGGTGCTGCCATCTGCACACCTGTATTGGAGGTCTTGCTGAGTATAGACGTTTTGACGTCTTAATGGACAACCATGAAATTGACAAATTAGGAGGAGGAAAGGAAATTTCATCTTTGAAAGCTTATGTTTCATCATTCTACTGAAATGACTCAGCTTCTTCCCTTTAAGCTATAATTTCAGTTTCTTTTTCTAATGGACACATTGATTTTTTTGTGTGTGTGCTTATTTCTAACCTTATGGCCTGAAAATTTCCTTAAAAGGAAATAGAGAAGTTAGGAGGTGTAATTTGAAAAATAGCTTTTAAGTGAAGTAACTTAATCAATATTAAGATTTAGTCAATGTTTTATAGTGGAATATTTCTAGACTTGAATCACCTGTAAATAAATGCTACTGTTTTTCTGTGATAAATGAAAATTTTCATTTCTTTTAAATACTTTTGTCCATAATTGTTAAGTAAAAACAAATGTTAGTTTCATCAGAAAGCATTAGAATATGCTGTTTGTTTCTCAAATAAAATACTTTTCTAAAATTTTATATTTAGACTTTAAGTAAACAAAATTAGATTAATAATATGAATTTCTATGAAGTTAGCTTGAGAACTAGAAATTAGTAGTAAAATATAATTACCACTGTCTATGTGTTCTTCCTTATTCCATTTTCACCTCTTTTTCAGAGGTAGAAATTTTATGTTTTTACATGATCCTAAATTTTGTGTTTATCATTGCCATACTTTTAAGTTGTGAGATATGAACAATGTATTTATATAAGCAATAAGTGTATATTTGCCCAAACAATAGTCTTTAAGATATTTGAACTTTATGAAATGGTGCATCATACAGTCTTCTGGAATTTGCTTTTTTCTATTCCATTTCAACTTCATTTATTTTTATTTTTTAATTTCATATTTTATTTTATCTTCATTTATTTTATTTTATTTATATTTATTTTTGTTTCTATTCTATTCTGTGACTATGTCACATTTTATCTGTTATCTTGTTGATTGTGATCTTCCCAGATTTTTGCTATTATGAATGTTGATGCTATGGATATTTTTGGACATGTCTACTGATACACATTACAGTACTTTCAGCTATATATGTAGAAGTAGAATTGTTGAATTATAAACTCAGTCAATATTAAGTTTTGCAAGTTACCATCAAATTATTTTCCAAAGTGATTATGGCTGTTTAAATTGTGTCCCCATGTATAGGGCTTCCCCAGTGACTCAGGAGCAAAGAATCTGCCTGCAGTGCAGAAGACATGGATTCAATCCCTGGGCCAGGAATATCCCCTGGAGAAGGGCATGGCAACCCACTCCAGTATTCTTGCCTGGAGAATCCCATGGACAGAGGAGCCTGGTGGGCCCCAGTCCATAGGGTCGCAAAGAGTCTGATGCAACTGAGAGACTGAGCATGCGCACACGCTGGCGTCCACATATGAGCCCATTATTCATCTATTGTCAATTCTGCTCTAAGACAGCACTTGTGTCCTACAAGTCACCATGCTATGTGAAGTCACCATGCTATGCATAATTACCTAATAAAAACCACAGGGCTTATGGGGAAAAAATGGAGTTACAGGAAGTGCTTGAAAATTTTGTCAGTGGCATTTCAAAATAGGAGCAGAGTTTTATACACATTACATACTCAAGAAATATATAAATATTATAATAAATATAGCCCTTTACCTTGAAAAAGACCTCAAGTTTGCTCGTGGAAGTGAATTTTGGAAAGGAGTTTGTGAGTTATTGTGTAGTGATGGAAGGAAGGTTATCTGAAATTGTATGGAATGCTGTAGCACCAAATGTGGATGGGTGTGGTTCATAATCCAAGGTGAACTGAGGTATTGATAGATATTATTAATAGAGGTGTGTGTGTAATGTATGTTCCTATTTGGTGTTTTGGTTCAGCTGGATGCAGTTTTTTGCATCTGTCAGGATGAAATTGTGCATAATCAAATACAAAGTTCATGTTATGCTCAAATTGTTCATTAATATATTAATTGCATTGGAACAGAGTCACCTTTTCATGACAAATATTATAGCAGATCTGCCTGTACTCAAACACTCAATTGTGTCAGTTTTTTCTTTTGCCAACAAAAAAAGTATAAAATTATTTCTTATGTGGTGTTTACTCTCATTTCTCTGATTCTAGTAAGACTGAGCATCTCTATCATTTGTTCATTCGCCAAGTGTGTTTCTTTTTTGGTACCTTGCATATTCTTATATTTTATCTTTTTTTATGTGAGTATTTTGTCTTTGTGTTTTCAATTAAAAATAAATAAATTTTAAAAATTAAAAAAAGACGTCCTCCCCTAAAAGGGCACCATTACCTTGATACCAAAGCTAAATAAGAATACTTAAAAGAAGACTACAGGCCAATATCTCTGAGGGTTATGGATGCAAAATTTCTCAACAAAATACTAGCAAACCAAATTCAGCAGCACACTAAAAGGATCAGTGTGAAAAAGTAGGGTTTACCCTTGATGTGCAAGGATGGTTCAACATATACATGTCAGTAAACTGACACATCACATCAGTTGAATGAAGGATAAAAATCATATGATCTCCTTGATACAGAAAAAACATCTGACAAAATTCAATACCCTTTTATGATTAAAAACTCGATAAATTGGGCGTAAAAGGACCATACCTCATATAATCAAGGATGTTTATCAACAAACCGATGTTGTTGTTATTTAGTCACTAAGTCACGTCCAATTCTTTTGTGACCCCGTGGACTGTAGCCCACCAGACTCCTCTGTTCATGGGATTTCCCAGGCAAGAATACTGGAGTGGGTTGCCATTTCCTTCTCCAGGGGATCTTCCCGACTCAGGGATCGAATTTGCATCTCCTTCCTGGCAGGCAGATTCATTACCACTGGACCACCTGGGAAGTCCCATACTTAATGGTGAAAGGTTGAAAGCTTCTTCTCTAAATTCAACAGTAAGATAAAGGTACCCACTATCACCCTGTGGCTCAGCTCATAAAGAATCTGCCTGCAATGCAGGAGACCTGGATTCCATCACTGGGTTGGGAAGATCCCCTGGAGAAGGTAAAGGCTACCCACTCTAATATTCTGGGCTGGAGATTTCCATGGAGTGTATAGTCCATGGGGGTCACAAAGAGTCGGACATGACTCAGCGACTTTCACTTTCATCCACTCTCACCACTCCTATTCAGCATAGTACTATAAACCCTAGCCAGAGCATTTAGCCCCCTAAAAAAGAAATAAAAGTCATTCAAATCATAGAGGAAGAAGTAAATTGTCTTTGCAGATGACATAATCTTATATATAGAAAATCCTAAAGATGCCACCAAAAACTATTAGAAATAATCAATGATTCAGTAAATTTGCAGGATACAAAATAAACAAAAATTAGACATATTTATCTATACTAATGAGAAACTATCTGAAAAAGAAATAATTCTATTCGTAATAGCATAAAAATAATAAAATATAAATAAATTTAATCAAGGAGATGAAAGATCTGTAGGTTGAAAATTATCAGATACTGATGAAAGAAATTGAAGAAAATACAACTAAATGGAGAAATATCACACATTCATGGATAGGAAGAATTAATATTATTAAAACATCAATACTACCAAAGGGATCTATAGATTTGATATAGCTCCCCTCAAAATTTCAATTGCACTTTTCACAGAAATAGAAAAAAATCCAAAACTTTATATGGAGCCACAGAGGACCCCAAATAGCCAAAGTATTCTTGAGAAAAAAGAGCAAAGCTGGAGGCATCATACTTTATGATTTCAAGCCACATTACAAACTATAATTATCAAAACAATATGGTATTGTTATCAGCATAAAAACAGCCATATAGACCACAGAAACAAAGTCCAGAAATAAACTCACACTTCCCCAGTTCAAAAGGGGACCAAGAATATTCTATAGGGGAAAGACAGTTTCTTCAATTAATGACACTGGGAAAACTGGATATTTACTTGCAAAAGAATGTAATTGGACCCCTGTTTCACACTGTGCACAAATATTAACTCAAATGGCTTAAAGATTTAAATATAAGACCTATGTTATAAAACTTCTAGAAGAAAACATAGGGAAAATTTTCTTCACAGTGGCCTTGGCAATGACTTTTTGGATATGACAGCAAAGCATGAGCAGCAACAACAGCAATAAAAATGCTTCTACATCACACAAGTAATTGTAGAGGTTTTTCTGCCCTTGAATCCTCTAGTGGATCAAGGTAGTGGCTATACACACAGTGCCTTGTGCAGCAGTGGAAGAACAGAAGCCCAAAGGCTCGACATCTTTTGTAGTAAGCAATAAGCAAGCCAGTCCCCTTTCCAGAAAGTTACCAGTTGTGTGTTCGTCATGCCATGGTCATGTGTCCTACTTAATTGCCTGTGACTGGCTGCTGAAATAACTCAGGACAAGATGATGGTTTGACCTTGCAGCTGACACCCACAGCAAAGGTGTGCAGGTATCTTCAGGATACGTGGCAGACTGCTTCTCCCAACATTGTGCTTTTCTGGAAATATACATATTTCAGGCTTGTTTTTGAAGAGTATTTTTACTGGGTATAGAATTCTAGGATGGCAGTTATTTATTTCAGCACTTTAAAATGTTATTTCATAGTCATCTGTCTTTCATAGTTTTTGGCTTCTGGTTTTCATAGTTGAGAATCCATCAATTCTTCGGGAGTTGCTCTCTGCCAAGGCAAAGCCTTTTGCTCTGTACATTACAGCTTCTTTCCATGAACCTAGATATGGCAAATACTTCATGGGGAAAAGGCTACAGAACATCAGTTGACTTCTGCACAGTTCTCTCCTCTCTGGAATCAGCCTCTTGGTCTTTGTTTCTATCCTGTGCTTTTTCTGACCCAGTGGTTGTAACAGCTTCCCACTCTTGCTGGTCCCAGGGTGATTCCTTGTACCGTATTGGTTCCCTGAACTCTGCCTAAACTTTGTCAACAGTCCTTCACTAAACTTTCTTCAGTTACTCTCTTTGGGTGTGATGTCTGTTTCCTGCTGGGATACATGTCCAACAGGTTTCTTTAATGTGAGACTTCTGATATCTTTTAATGTACTAATGCATCTTGTGAGTTTTCCAGAAGGGTCTTAAAATATGTATCTTTCTGACTGTTTAAGGAGCCTTGTCTTTAGAAATAGTGTTACATGAATGTGGACCTAGTGTGAAAGGGCTGACATTTCTTACAGTGTATAAACAGAGGCTTCCTTGGGGGCTCAGTTGTAAAGAATCTGCCTGCCAATGCAGGAGACCCGGGTTCAGTCTCTGGGTCTAGAAAATCCCCTGAAGAAGGAAATGGCAACTGACTCAAGTATTCTTGCCCCCAAAATCTGGGGGACAGAGAGAAACCTGGCGGGCTACAGTCCATGGGGTCACAAGAGAGTCAGTCAGACACGACTTAGTGACTAAATAACAACAATGATAAGCCTCCCAACCTGGCTAATGCTATGCTATGCTATGCTATGCTAAGTCACTTCAGTTGTGTCCAACTCTGTGTGACCCCATAGACGGCAGCCCACTAGGCTTCCCCGTCCCTGAGATTCTCCAGGCAAGAACACTGGAGTGGGTTGCCATTTCCTTCTCCAATGCATGAAAGTGAAAAGAGAAAGTGAAGTCGCTCAGTCATGTCTGACTCTTAGCGACCCCACGGACTGCAGCCTACCAGGCTCCTCCATCCGTGGGATTTTCCAGGGAAGAGTACTGGAGTGGGGTGCCATTGCCTTCTCCGACCTGGCTAATGAGGGACTTGATATCTAAGTCTTCATCCCTCTTGTCTGTTTTTCCTCAGAGACTTTCTAGTTCAGTTAAGATTTCAGAGTACAAATCTTTACTCTGCCAGTTACTAGCTATATCACTTTGATAAATTACATAATTTTTCTGAGCCTGTTTGCTCATTTAGCATATAAAATGGTTCTATTCTTATCTCTCTTATCCATCTTTTGGAGAAATTAAAGGAAATAATGCATTTCGTTCGTGGAACATATTCAATAATGTTTTCCTCTCTCCCTTCGTACTTTATTGCCTCATAACGATACCAACTGAAGTCATTTGAGGAAGATGTAGTTACAGATTCCTTTTTGCCTTCTCAAGTAGAACTTCCATGGAAATATGAAATTGACTGTAAAATTGCTGACCCATATTTTTTCCAATTACTTAAAAATTTTTGCTCTATTTTCAATTGGAGGATAATTGCTTTACAATGTTGTATTGGTTTCTGCCATACAACAACATGCTGCTGCTGCTGCTGCTAAGTTGCTTCAGTTGTGTCCGACTCTGTGCAACCCCATAGACGGCAGCCCACTAGGCTCCTCTGTCCCTGGGATTCTCCAGGCAAGAACACTGGAGTGGGGTGCCATTGCCTTCTCCAACAACAACATGAATCAGCCATAAATATGCATATGTCTCCTCCGTCCCAACCCCTCTAAGTTGTCACAGAGCACCGGGCTGAGCTCCCTGTATTATACAGCAACTTCACTTCTATGTTTAAGAATTTGATCTTAAAACTCTGGCTTTTGGTTTATTTTATGAGCTATATTTCTTCCGTATGCAACTGAATACATTAACTTTTATTTAGTTAAAAATAAACTCCTCTTGCATCGATATTATTTTAATATAGTTAATCTTTTTGAATGAAGTGTTTCATGTTTAAGAAGAAAATGATTTGAACTTTTATTCTTTTGTCACGGGTTCTTTTCTTCTTTTGGGCATGCAGAGTTAGTGATCAAATAAATACAGTTGATGATTCCTCCAAAGTGGAACTTTGTCCACCTAAATCATTATTTTAAAGATTTCCATGATTGCTCTATAGTGCCTGAGTGCTCCAAATTCCTGGTTTTCCTCTCTCCCAGGGGCAGACTTGCCAACGAAAAACTCATTTTCCTTAAGTACACAGATGGAGCTGTTCTTTACACACATACTATTGACGAGATCAGAAATTACATGACATTGCAAGTCTTTCCACTTTAACACCATTGTCTTCTGTCGAATGCATACTCTTTAGAATCTCACTTCCTTTAATACCTGTTTCTGATCAGTCATTAGGGAAAAACTAACATCCTTCCCCACTTTCTGCTTGGAGAAAATTCTTTCGGAACTCATAACTCCTTTGCCAGTTAAGAAAACTTATTCCTCGAGGCATTTTAGCTTTGTAACTGCATTCCTTCTTCAACTTCTGTAAAGGCTTTTGTGTTAGAGTAGCTCAAAATATAATGCGAAAAAATAAAATGAGAGATGCTGAGGTGTGAGCGTAACAATGAAAGTCCTTAAACTTTTCTTCCACTAAAATAAAGCAATAAAGTCAGCACACTAAACACACCACCAATGAAATGTTATGTATCTTATATTAATAATAACAGATACTATGCAGTTATATTCCATTTGCCACTCTTCTCTTCAGAATCTTGTAAATCTTTTTCACTTTAATACAGCTAATGTGCATATTCAAGACTTCTATATGACCTATGGCAAATTAATGAGGGGTATTCTTTCCTTTCTCAAAAGTTGAATGTTTTTCACATTCAATGATTTTCAAAATTAATATTGACTTTTCCTTAGAATTCCAAGCTTTGAGTCAGAGCTTTATTCAGAATAACTTTGGATGCTTGAAATGATGAAATTGCTTGGTGATTTCCATCTCTCCTATCCAGTATGACTTCAGTAAACTTAGGAAGTTGTCACCTTATATGAAATTATGGTTTGCAATATATTTATTTCTGCACAGTGTTTTGGGGGCGAGCTTGAGGATTTCTATTCCAGTGTTGGTATTACCAGATCATGGGTTTGAGAATGGAGAAGAGAGGTGAGTAAATGTTGGAGAAGGAGAGACAGTCTTCCCAGTAAACTCCTAGTAAAGAGAAAGTTGAAGCCAAGAAAACTTAGGCCTTACATCAGCAATGTAAGGATGTAACTCTGCAGCAACTCAGTTCTCTTCTTCCCACCCTTCCTGTCACTTACCTTAGTTAGACAGCCATCACTTCCCTTTGTCTTTGTAACTGGTTTCTCTGTCTTCAGTCTTGGCCCATTTTGTCTGTTTCCAAGATACCCCAAGTTATCTTCCTAAAATACAAATCATCCTATCAAGCTCTTGCTTGAAGTCTTTCAACACCTCTCTATTGCTCTCAAGAAAAAGTCTCAGGTTTTAAACGTGACTTACACAGATTTACTGCTCTGGCCCCCTGTCTACCATATCTCCCTTACGAGATTATTCTAGTAATACTGATTATTATTATTGTTGCTCTAAGTGGTGTTTGTCATGTGCTTCCAACTCTTCTCTGACCCATTCTTTTCTTTTTTCTTGTTGTGTTGTTCAGTTGCTAAGTCGTGTCCAACTCTGCAACCCCATGGACTGCAGCACTCCAGCCTTCCCTGGCCTTCACCATCTCTCAGAGTTTGCTCAGATTCATGTCCACTGAGTCGATGATGCGATCTAACCATCTCATCCTCTCCTGCCCCCTTTTCCTTTTGTGATAATTGCTTCTAATGATTAGTTTATATATCCCACTAGATAGGAAAGTCTGTGAGGGGTCAGGCCATGCTTGTTGTCTTGGTCACTCTTGCATTCTCAATGCTTAGCAGAATGCATGGCATTAAAAGGTACCCAGGATTTATTTGGGAAACAATGAATGAATGCCTGTAATTTATGTGACAGGCTGACCCAGAGCCATTACCATCTCAAATGCACAGGTTATTCTGTGATTTGTATGGAGATCACTGTGTTGTTGTTCAGTTGCTAAGTCATGTCTGACTCTTTGCGACCCTGTGGACTGCAGCACACCAGCTTTCCCTGTCCTTCACTATCTCCTGGAGTTTGCTCAAGTTCATATCCGTTAAGTTGGTAATGTTATCTAACCATTTTATCCTCTGCCACCCTCTTTTCATTTTGCCTTCAATCCTTCCTAGCATCAGGGTCTTTTCCAATGAGTCGGCTCTTCACATCAGTGTAAGACCCAGGAAATGGAACTCAGGTCAGGAAAGGACAGCTCTGACTCATCCCCACACCGGAAACGCCTCTATGTGGCTTGTGAAATAGTGACTCTCAGGATACAGAGCATCTCCAAGGAAGCAATGCAGCAGCTACTGCTGCTAAGTCGCTTCAGTTGTGTCTGACTCTGCAACCCCATAGATGGCAGCCCACCAGGCTCCCCCGTCCCTGGGATTCTCCAGGCAAGAATACTGGAGTGGGTTGCCATTTCCTTCTCCAATGCATGAAAGTGGAAAGTGAAAGTGAAGTCACTTAGCTGTGTCTGACTCTTAGCGACCTCATGGACTGCAGCCTACCAGGCTCCTCCATCCATGGGATTTTCCAGGCAAGAGTACTGGAGTGGGTTGTCATTGCCTTCTCCAAAGCAATGCAGATTTCTCAATATTATGTTGAAACTCTGAGGAAAGGATATCCTAGAAATGTTCCTTACCAGTCAGGAAAAAGGTAGATGAAAAATAACAGAACAGTGTCCATTTTTACTAACTTAAGATGTGTAAAATTCAGTTAATTATGCCTATTTTGTTTTATTTTAGAAAATACAAAAAGATTTTTTGTTCATAAGACCTTCATTTTTCAACCCTAGATGTCCTGGCGGTGTTGAGGAGTTGAACCCAGGGAGGACCTCTCTATTTCTTAATTCCTCCAGTTGAGAGCCTTAACTTTGACCCAGATGATTTCAAGCTGTAGCAATGCTGTCTGCCCATCCTCCCTGCAGACACGGGAGGGCAGTGCAAAAGCAGATTTATTTTTCCTGAACTTCTTTATTTCCCTCAGGATGTTGTGAAAAGTTCTATTCCTGTCTTGCCAACTACTGCATTTCCTGTCCCTATTCTCAGTTCCCTATTCTTCTAATTATCCCCAGTAGAAATGACATGAATGACTGAAATTGAAATCCTCATCGTTTCCCCAAGCAACACAGAAATAGATATACACATATCGAAATTGTATAAGAGAGGAACAAAGATCTATGGTGGTATCACTGAAATATAAAAATTCTTAGTTGTTTGGAAGTTGTGTTTTATTTCAGAACCTGATGAATGGTAAAGATTCTTTCCCTGGAAATATACACATATACGCTTAACAGTTTTACATACAGTTTCAGAAGGTTCATAAACTATGGATTAAGAGCCTCTACTGGAATATATTTACTGAAGACCTCTCCTAAATTCTAAGATTTGGGTATGGGGGACAGGGAGTGAGGGTTATTAGAGATTCTTATGCTTATGAATTTGTTATTAAAAATGAAATATTTCTAAAACATGTAGCCAATCAGCATTTGATTACATGCTTTGATATATACTCTATTAATTTATGATACTGTGTCAGCCCAAAGCCTATTAGGGACTACAAAAAGAGGAGCCTTTGGTGTTGCTGAGAGTGGTTAGATACCATCAGCTTTTTAGTGAACATACATGGATGTACAATTAGAGAATTAGCTGAAGATAGCGAAGAGGGGAAACTATGTGCTTTAAACTAATATTTTCAAAATGCCAAGGCTTAAAAAAGCCAGTTCCCCTCTCCCACCTTCCACATTGATACTACCCTTTAAATCCAGGCAACTGGGGCTTCTACCCTGGGCAGTGCTTTGGAGGATCCTGCTCTGACTGTCTTCCAGCCATGTCCTACTCCATGGGCAAACAGTTCATAGGCTAAAGGCACGTGTCTGTGTCTGCCTCTTCTAGACCATACTTCCGATACTTGAGATCCCAGGACTCCCTGCCCCAGTGGCTCTAAGCAAGCCTTCAGAACTCGCTGGGCTTTTCCCCAGGTCCATTCTCCCAGAGCTGGTCTGTGTCACTGGCGTGCACACTCTGAGATTTTATGGTAACTGAGGATCTGCTCTGTGCAGAGTGGGAAGAAGGGCACAGCTCAAATGTGTGAGCCAGGGTGTGTATACTGATGGCCACCAGGTTCCTCGTGAAGTGAAAGATATGCTGCAGGTGGGCACTCCGACGAGGATCCTCTATTTTACCCTTGCTTCTAATCTGGCAAATGTTACAGACAGGCCAATATTTCCTTATGAGTATTAAATGAGACGTTACTTGTGAAGCCTTTAGAAAATGCCTCCTATACTGTAAAGTGCTCAGTAAATATTAGCTGTTATTATTATATCTCTGTTGGCTTAGCACAGTGCCTAGCGTGTAGTAGGTATTTAATAAGTTATTTTTTGAATGAATGTGTAGATGAATGATTGATTGAACAGCTCATTAATTGGGATACTCTCTCGGTTCTCTTGCTAGGTAAAATCACCTGTGTGTTAGAAATAAAGCTGTCTTCATTTATTGTAGCCATGATTAGTTGACAGTAAGAAATCCTGGCTTGGCATTCACAGTTAAGTATCAATTGCAAACTTTTTATCAGGAAAAAGGTCTTAGCTGTTAATTTCACAGAATGGCAGTTCTCAGAAAGGGGCTGCATTTCATTTAAGCTAACAAATGATTATTGTTCATAAGAAAACCACAGGGCATTTGAATTTATATACTATTAGCTCCCTGTTAGCTCGAATACATTTGCAATGACATATACAACAGTAGGATTGACAAGAGGGTTCTCGACCTCAAGACAACTGCAGTGGTTTTCTGGCAGTGTAGAGGACCCTTAGCATAAAAAAGAAAGCATCTGATGCTCAATTTGATTAAATCTGGGTTGGTGAGCCGAGAGTCAAGAGGAGAGCTTCATGTCTAGACTGAATTTGTGCATCCACTCAGGGTGCTGCCACCCATGGGACCCAATGTCAAGGAATTGAGCTGCCTTTCCCCCAAAGAGAATCATTTGCTTGCCAGAATATGGAGACTTCCTTATAAAACTGCTTCTTGGAAAAGAGGACTTAACACTCATAGAAAATTAAATGATAGAAAATTAAATGACTGAAATCAGTTAAGTTCTTGGCAATAATTTTGCTGGGGATACAGAAGATGAGGAGAAAAAAGAGTAAGAAAGAAGAGAAAGGCATATGGTGGGGGGAAGAACAGAGAGCAAGAGTCAAAAGGGAGCTCAGAGAAAACCTCCACTGGCTGCAGTTTTAAACCAGAATCTGAAGTTTTGAAAGTCTTTAGTTCTAGCAATAGGCTGTGATTTAAACAAGGGGAAAAAAACCCAGAATAGACACACAAAATGTATTTCACGTATCCATTTATTGGTGGTTTGCAGCCATTTAACTAACATACGTGGTATTGACTTCAGGGTCCATTATGGGCATCAACACAGCAGCCTGGATTTTTTTTTTTTATATATACAGTTTCATTTTCAAGACTTTCCCATAGCTTTTAGTACTGTTTTTTGGACTCATCTTCATTAAGGATTTTAAAAGCAAAGGTCTTTGCTTACACTGAAAGTGCTACTTTCCCTTGCATCATAGTTCCTTGCTAATGGGTTTCTGAATACCATTTTCATTATTTAATTTTTATAGAACTCTACTTCTTTTATTATTAACATTTGCCTTTGTAATATGTACAATCTGTTGGCTACATATTGCTAGGCTTTAAATATTTTTCCTGTTTACCATTAATAGAAAATGGTTGCTGATTCATTTGCTTTGCAGAATAAATCATAACCTCGTCCATGCCCAACAGAAAAATGGCATGTATTATTTCCTGATTATCTTCACTATCTATTTTGCTGTAATCTCTCTTTCCCTCTATACTGGTGAAGATATAATGTTCTTTGCTTATGGAGAGGAAGCAAGCAGAATGGGAATGCTGGTTGGACTTTACAAATTTAATAGTAGTCATCTACCTACTTCATAATAGTAACATATATAATACCCGGCAGTTTACTGAAGACTTTCCCTCATGTTACAGGGTTTGAATCCTGAAGGGTTGTCCTAATTATTATCCCATTTTACAGATATGACTTGTACCAGATCATGATGAGTAAGTTACTGAGGGCATCTCTTCTTTCCTGTAAGCAGGCTCAAGTCTTTTCCATCTAAAGACCCACAGTCCCTTTCTCAGCCTCCAAAAATTTTGGCTACAACTCCCTTTTTCTCTCTTCAGAGCTCAGCTGCTTGAGAGTGATCTGTACCCTTTTACCATTTCATCATGTCTCATTTATTCTTCAGCTCACTGAAATCCAGCATTGGTGTCCACCACAGTACTGGACTGACTTGGTAAAGGTTGTTGCAACTATCTGGTCACTGAGTGCAACCAGCTACCGGGGTGAGTCCCTGTGCTTGACTCGTCTGTGCTATTTAATGCTATTGGTTCTTCCTGCCTTCTCACAGCTCTTCCTTGACTCTGGGGACCTCACCTGCCTTGGATTTTCTGCTATATCTCTGTCAGTCTTCAGGTCTCTTCGGTGACCCTTCTTCCTGTGCTTTTTCTTAAATAATGAGATGCCTTAGAATTTCAGCATCTACTCACCCCACTCTCCTTTTTCTTCCCTTTGCTTCTCATACCAGAGCAATTATTACCCAATTCTTACTATTTCCTCTATAGGTCAGATCAGATCAGATTAGATCAGTCGCTCAGTCGTGTCTGACTCTTTGCGACCCCATGAACCGCAGCACGCCAGGCCTCCCTGTCCATCACCAGCTCCCGGAGGTCACTCAGACTCGCATCCATCGAGTCAGTGATGCCATCCAGCCATCTCATCCTCTGTCGTCCCCTTCTCCTCCTGCCCTCAATCCCTCCCAGCATCAGAGTCTTCTCCAATGAGTCAACTCTTCGCATGAGGTGGCCAAAATACTGGAGTTTCAGCTTTAGCATCATTCCTTCTAAAGAAATTCCAGGATTGAGCTCCTTCAGAATCGACTGGTTGGATCTCCTTGCAGTCCAAGGGACTCTCAAGAGTCTTCTCCAACACCACAGTTCAAAAGCATCAATTCTTCGGCGCTCAGCCTTCTTCACAGTCCAGCTCTCACATCCATACATATAGGTAGATGGCTTTTTTTCTCTTAACTAATACAGATGTTTTAAAACATAAAAGTAGAGATAATAGTTTAATGAATGCCCATGGGCCCTTCACTCAGCTACAATAGTTACTGACATTTTGCATGTTGTCATTTCACCTGCAAATATGTCAAATCTGTTTCATAAAGGCTTTTAAAAATAACCACCATGCCATTTCTGTACCTAAGTAGAATTAACAGTAATGACTTAGTCCCATCTGCAGCTGCTGCTGCTAAGTCGCTTCAGTCGTGTCTGACTTTGTGGGACCCCAGAGATGGCAGCCCACCAGGCTTCCGCGGCCCTGGGATTCTCCAGGCAAGAACACTGGAGTGGGTTGCCATTTCCTTCTTCAATGCATGAAAGTGGAAAGTGAAAGTGAAGTTGCTCAGTCGTGTCTGATTCTAGCGACCCCATAGACTGCAACCTACCAGGCTCATCTGTCCATGGGATTTTCCAGGCAAAAGTACTGGAGTGGGGTGCCATTGCCTTCTCCAAGTGTCATCTAGTGCTCTCTAAACTTCTATGATTGTCTCAAAGTTATCTTTTTTATAGTTGCTCTGTTTGACTCCAGCTTCAAAAGAGTTGATGGTTCTTAAGCAAGTCCCCATTTCTAATCCTGCCAGTCAGACCTCTCTCTGGGGTTCTAAACCCAAGTATCCAGCTGATCTTTGATACTTTCATTTGAAGGCCTCAAAAGTATTTCAGACTCTTTGTCCCTAAAAGCTGATCCTCATTTTGGGCTTCCTCTCTTAATAAGTGGTATTATTTGTCCACCCAGTTGTTCATGTAAGAAACTTGGGTTTCATCTCATTCCCTTCCTGCATCCAATATGTTACCAAATAGTCCCAATTCTATCTCCTAAATATCTTTTCAATCCATCTTTCCATCCTCCCTGCTGTCTTAGTTTAGACCATAATTTACCCCCAGATTTCTACAACAGCCTCCCAAATGTTCCCCCTATTTCTAGTCCTGCCTCCTCCAAATATTCTTCTCATCACAGCCAGGAATCTTTCTATAAAGTGTAAATTTGGTCATATCACTCCTCTAAAAGTTCTTAAATAGCTTCACATTGTTTTCAGGATAAATTCTAACATACAAGGCTTTTAAAACCCAGTGCTTGCCAATGTCTCCAGCTCCATTTCCACTTTCTCTCCTGATACTGTCATTCTCTGCCCTTTTTCACCTTGGGCCATATGATGCTCTTTCTACCTGTAACGCTCTTTCATTTCCTCTTCCAACCCTTTCCACATTGATTTAAGTTCTTGTCTTTACATCTTTGATTAAACAATACTTTTGGGAACTCTTCCCTCACAACCTAAGCCTAAGTGAGTACCTGTCTGGAGTACTCAGAGGTACTCAGTTCTAACTCCTTTTATAATATTTGTTCCATAGGTTTCTAACTGCTTATTTGATATTTTACTCATGGTTATAGTCTAAACGTTAAGCATAGTATCTGTGTGTGTGTTAGTTGCTCAGTTGTGTCCGACCCTTTGCGACTCCATGGACTGGAGCCCGCGAGGCTCCTCTATCCATGGAATTCTCCAGGCAATAAGACTGGAGTGGGTTGCCATTCCCTTCTCCAGGGGATCTTCCCGACCCAGGGATAGAACCCAGGTCTCCCACATTGTGGGCAAATTCTTTAACATTTGAACCACCAGGGAAGCATAGTGTCTGTTAGCAGACAAATACTCAAATTTTAGTTGAATGCATGAAGGAGTGGTTCTTCTAAGTCCCAAGTTCTTTCTAGTACGCCACTAGTTTCTCAGTGTTGTAGGTATTATCTGATAACCATTGCTCTAGCTTCAAGGCCTTAGAAAATTCAGTTGAATTTTCAGAAAATAGTTGAAACATGGAAAAATGGTAATTAGGGTACAGTTTGTATGTTTGTTCCTGTCTTAGGGCTAACTACTCACTCACCTTGGCATATTTTCACCTAGTTGATTCCTTGTTGTTTAGACTTAACTATAAATATCACCTCCTCAGAATGCCATTTCCTAGTCACACTATCTAATGTGACCATATGGTTCCTATCACACATCCTAGTTTTAATTCTCTGCCTAGCACTTATGACTGTTTATTGTTTCTTTATTGTTCTTTTGCCTCTTTCTCTCTCCCCAAAGGTGACAAGGGACCCTGTCTATCCTGTTCATTCCTGTGTAGTGAGTACTCTATAAATATATCTTGAAATAATGGAAAAATGAATGAATGACTGCTCTAGAAGTTGAGGTGATACACTTGCAGGACTGATAAGAGAAAATGACAAGCTTAGTTCCTAAGGGGTAATTTTTTTTTAGAAGTAAACAAACCCTTTGTGGTCTTGTTATTAGTTAGACATGAGATCTTGTGTGTAACCTTTTTCTGTACTGTTCCTAATTTTCCTTTTTCTTATGGATTTTTGGAGAGCTGTTTGATGGATGCTTTCCATTAAGCCATCTTATACAATAGCCAAGACATGGAGACAACCAAAGTGTCCATCAACAGACAATTGGTTTAAGTATATATATATATAATACACACAAATAAACATATATATGATAGGATATTACTCAGTTGTAGAAAAGAATGAAATTTTTCCATTTGCAGCAACATGGATGACCTGGAGAATATCATAGTCCGTGAAGTAAATAGAGAAAGACAAATATATGTCACTTATATGTAGAATCTAAAAACGAATACAAATGACTCTATATATAAAACAGAAAGAGACTCACAAACATAGAAAATACATTTATGGTCACCAAAGGGAAAACGAAGGTGCTGCTGAAGGGATAAATTAGGAGTATGGGATTAACATTTATTAATATACATAAAATAGATAAGCAACAAGGATTTACAGTCTAGCACAGGGAAATGTATTTAGTATCTTGTAATAACCTATGTGTCCTCTACATGTGGACATCACCAGATGGTCAACACCGAAATCAGATTGATTATATTCTTTGCAGCCAAAGATGGAGAAGCTCTATACAGTCAGCAAAAACAAGACCAGGAGCTGACTGTGGCTCAGATCATGAACTCCTTATTGCCAAATTGAGACTTAAATTGAAGAAAGTAGGGAAAACCACTAGACCATTCAGGTATGACCTAAATCAAATCCCTTATGATTATACAGTGGAAGTGAGAAATAGATTTAAGGGCCTAGATCTGATAGACAGAGTGCCTGATGAACTATGGACGGAGGTTCGTGACATTGCACAGGAGACAGGGATCAAGACCATCCCCATGGAAAAGAAATGCAAAAAAGCAAAATGGCTGTCTGGGGAGGCCTTACAAATAGCTGTGAAGAGAAGGGAAGCAAAAAGCAAAGGAGAAAAGGAAAGATATAAACATCTGAATGTAGAGTTCCAAAGAATAGCAAGAAGAGATAAGAAAGCCTTCCTCAGCAATCAATGCAAAGAAATAGAGGAAAACAACAGAATGGGAAAGACTAGAGATCTCTTCAAGAAAAGTAGAGATACCAAGGGAACATTTCATGCAAAGATAGACTCGATAAAGGACAGAAACGGTATGGACCTAACAGAAGCAGAAGATATTAAGAAGAGATGGCAGGAATACACAGAAGAATTGTACAAAAAAGATCTTCATGACCCAGATAATCATGATGGTGTGATCACTGACCTAGAGCCAGACATCCTGGAATGTGAAGTCAAGTGGGCCTTAGAAAGCATCACTATGAACAAAGCTAGCAGAAGTGATGCAATTCCAGCTGAGCTATTTCAAATCCTGAAAGATGACGCTGTGAAAGTGCTGTCCTCAATATGCCAGCAAATTTGGAAAACTCAGCAGTGGCCACAGGACTGGAAAAGGTCAGTTTTCATTCCAATCCCAAAGAAAGGCAATGCCAAAGAATGCTACCGCACAATTGCACTCATCTCACACACTAGTAAAGTAATGCTCAAAATTCTCCAAGCCAGGCTTCAGCAATATGTGAACCGTGAACTTCCAGATGTTCAAGCTGGTCTTAGAAAAGACAGAGGAACCAGAGATCAAATTGTCAACATCCGTTGGATCATTGAAAAAGCAAGAGAGTTCCAGAAAAACATCTATTTCTGCTTTATTGACTAGGCCAAAGCCTTTGACTGTGTGGATCACAATGAACTGTGGAAAATTCTGAAAGAGATGGGAATACCAGACCACCTGACCTGCCTCTTGAGAAACCTATATGCAGGTCAGGAAGCAATAGTTAGTGCTGGACATGGAACAACAGACTGGTTCCAAATAGGAAAAGGAGTCCAGCCTGTATATTGTCACCTTGCTTATTTAACTCATATGCAGAGTACATCATGAGAAACGCTGGGCTGGAAGAAACACAAGCTGGAATCAAGATTGCTGGGAGAAATATCAATATCCTCAGATATGCAGATGACACCACCCTTATGGCAGAAAGTGAAGAGGAACTAAAAAGCCTCTTGATGAAAGTGAAAGAGGAGAGTGAAAAAGTTGGCTTAAAGCTCAACATTCAGAAAACAAAGATCATGGCTTCTGGTCCCATCACTTCATGGCAAATAGATGGAGAAACAGTGGAAACAGTGCCAGACTTTATTTTTCTGGGCTCCAAAATCACTGCAGATGGTGACTGCAGCCATGAAATTAAAAGATGCTTTCTCCTTGGAAGGAAAGTTATGACCAACCTAGATAGCATATTCAAAAGCAGAGACATTACTTTGCCAAAAAAGGTCCGTCTAGTCAAGGCTATGGTTTTTCCTGTGGTCATCTATGGATGTGAGAGTTGGATTGTGAAGAAAGCTGAGCGCCGAAGAATTGATGCTTTTGAACTGTGGTGTTGGAGAAGACTCTTGAGAGTCCCTTGGACTGCAAGGAGACCCAACCAGTCCATTCTAAAGGAGATCAGCCCTGGGATTTCTTTGGAAGGAATGATGCTAAAGCTGAAACTCCAATACTTTGGCCACCTCATGCAGAGAGTTGACTCATTGGAAAAGACTCCGATGCTGGGAGGGATTGGGGGCAGGAGGAGAAGGGGACGACAGAGGATGAGATGGCTGGATGGCATCACTGACTCTATGGACGTGAGTCTGAGTGAACTCTGGGAGTTGGTGATGGACAGGGAGGCCTGGCGTGCTGCGATTCATGGGGTCGCAAAGAGTTGGACACGATTGAGTGACTGAACTGAACCAAACTCAATAACCTATAATGGAAAAGAATCTGAAAAAATATATCTATATACACATGTATATGTATATATATACCTGAATCACTGTTTTATACACCTGAAACTAATACAGTATTGTAAATCAACTATACTTCATTGAAAATAAACAAATAAATAATTTTTATTTATCTTTCAGGGTTCTGTGGCTGCCTCAGAGCCTGGGCCCACACTTCTGGCTCTTTCCAGAAGAGGCTTTAGGAAATGTCAGCACTTGGGCTCTGATCTAGGAAGGATGAAGGGTCATTGTCCCTAATTATATGCACTGTCTGCAGCCAGCTGTGAACAGTCCCAGGTTCAAAAGGTTTTTTCCCCTGGGACCTGAGGTAGACCAGAGGAGTAGTCAACAAGCAGTTTCTACCTCTTCATTTTAGATTTTCAGTATTGAGAAAAAAGACTTTCTTTCTTTCTTTCTTTTTCTTTAAGTGTTCAACTGTGCAGTGGCCTCTATGTTTATTTCATTCTGGTGTATACCACAGCTCTGTCTGGTCAGATTTGGGTCATTTCAGGTTGACTGAGCTACACGTTGGCTTCTATCTCTTGGAAACTGGGGCTCATTCTTTTCTCATATCTGCCTGATTTAACCTCACAAAGCTATTGTAAAGATCAAAGGAGATAAGCTGTGAAGATGTTTTGTTTACCATTTTCTAAGTATGAGTAAAGGATATTTATTATTTTTTAACAAAGACTTATTGAATATTTATTTGATACATACCAAGTATAAAGCAGAGAACAGACCTAGTCTGTTCTTGTGTCCCTTAAAGTTGATAAAAGGAAGACAAATATTGAGCAAATAAGTAAACAAGAGATTATACGAACACAATTGTCATAATTGTTATGAAGGAGGAGCCTGAGTGCTGTGAGAATGTAAAATCTGATTTCTTGCGATTTGGGATCACAAGAAAGACCTCGTTGAGAAAGTGATGTTTAAGTTGAGATCTGAAGGATGAATAAACATTGCCCAGGTGAAAAATGTAAGGAAGAATATTTCAGGTAGAAGGAACTATATGTGTGAAGATAATGAGGCATGATGGAGACTGGATTATTTGAAGAAGTTTATTTAAAAGGCCTTGGAGAGTCAGAGAAAGATGATCAATAGATGAAGCTTGGGAGGTAGGTAGGGATACAATCATGTAGGATCTCGAGGCCACAACAAGGGCTTTGGGCTTTTACCGAAACTTCTATATAGTTTCAGCAGAAGGAAATTGGTTACACCCCACTGGAGGTCTGAAAAGCTATGGGTTTCTTTTGAGATAAGAAGATTCTTGAGAGTACTTTGGCCACCTCATGTGAAGAGTTGACTCACTGGAAAAGACTCTGATGCTGGGAAGGATTGGGGCAGGAGGAAAAGGGGATGACAGAGGATGAGATGGCTGGATGGCATCACCGATTGGATGGATGTGAGTTTGAGTGAACTCCGAGAGTTGGTGATGGACAGGGAGGCCTGGTGTGCTGCGATTCATGGAGTCTCAAAGAGTCAGACATGACTGAGTGACTGAACTGAACTGAACTGATATTAGTATCACACTTTGAGGTTTAACTCTGCTTATTTAACTTATATGCAGAGTACATCATTAGAAACGCTGGACTGGAAGAAGCAGAAGCTGGAATCAAGATTGCTGGGAGAAATATCAATAACCTCAGATATGCAGATGACACCACTCTTATGGCAGAAAGTGAAGAGGAACTAAAAAGCCTCTTGAGGAAAGTGAAAGTGGAGAGTGAAAAAGGTGGCTTAAAGCTCAACATTCAGAAAATGAAGATCATGGCATCCGGTCCCATCACTTCATGGGAAATAGATGGGGAAACAGTGGAAACAGTGTCAGACTTTATTTTTGGGGTTCCAAAATCACTGCAGATGGTGACTGTAGCCATGAAATTAAAAGACGCTTACTCCTTGGAAGGAAAGTTATGACTAACCTAGATAACATATTGAAAAGCAGAAACATTACTTTGCCAACAAAGGTTCGCCTAGTCAAGGCTATGGTTTTTCCAGTGATCATGTATGGATGTGAAAGTTGGACTGTGAAGAAAGCTGAGCGCCGAAGGATTGATGTTTTTGAACTGTGGTGTTGGATAAGATCCTTGAGAGTCCCTTGGACTGCAAGGAGATCCAACCAGTCCATTCTAAAGGAGATTAGCCCTGGGTGTTCTTTGGAAGGAATGATGCTAAAGCTGAAACTCCGGTACTTTGGCCACCTCATGAGGAGAGTTGACTCATTGGAAAAGACCCTGATGCTGGGAGGGATTGGGGGCAGGAGGAGAAAGGGATGACAGAGGATGAGATGGCTGGATGGTATCACTGACTCGATGGACGTGAGTCTGAGTGAACTCCAGGAGTTGGTGATGGACAGGGAGGCCTGGTGTGTTGCGATTCATGGGGTCGAAAAGATTTGGACACAACTGAGCAACTGAACTGAACTGAACTGAACTTGAGGTTTCCACCCCATGGAACTGTGGTGGTAGAAGCCAGGAGTGCCCCAAAGGACCCATGTGGCAGGTGTTGGGACCATGGAGTAGGATGGAGTAGGGGCCTTGCGGGAGGAGCTACAATCCCCAAAGGACAGAGCTACTTAACTTGCTGTCAGGAGAGAGGCAAGTGAGAGAGAAGAAAGACAGTGAAAAGAGAAGAGAGTACTTTTCCCCTACCTTTTGCCTTCTGTTCTTCTGCCATTATGTCCTATTGTAGAAATTAATAGGAGAGTGTAGTTTATAAACTCTTGGCCACAACATTGTGAAGCAGAGTAGAAAAGAGTGGGTGTTTAAAAGAGTAGAAAATGATGGATTAGAGACAACGAGTGTGAGTCAGTACAAGTTTTAAGTGAGAAGAGGGGTAAGAATCCCTGAATTGCAGCATTGTGTATTATAATAATGACAACTTCCCTTCTGGGTCTTACAAAGTCATCTCCATTTATGGGTCACATTATCTAGTGAATTCCCCAGTTGCTTAACTTAAAGCCTATTGATCATATATTCTCTTTCCAGTAGAGACCTATGAGTTCTACAAAAGGACCTGCTAAGTAGATATCATTCATGAAGTATCTGTATGTTACAGTGCATTACAGGGCATTCCATCTCATTTAATGCTCACAACAAACCTACAAAGTGTATTATCTCTATTTTTTGGTAGAGGTGACTGAGACTGAAGGAAGTAAGCTAATGTATGAAACCAAAATGTGGCAGTTCTGGTGTTTGCACTAGAACTTTCTGACCCAAAGTCTGTGCTCCTACGATTCTAGTGCAGCATGCAGCCTAGACCTGGGATGAGTTCCTCACCATGACCCTCCAAATATAAGTTTTCTCTCTGGTGAGTTTCTTCTCACTGGTGAGAAAATTCCCAATGGAAATTGTGTTAGGTGAGCAGGAGACCCACTACTCAGGATCTTTAGTGTCTCAGACTTATTTTTTTTTTTTTTTTTTAACTAATGATACTTCAAATTTATAGTCAAGAAAGTTTTTTGATTTTTGTTTTAACTGTGGGGTAAATTTTCTCACTTTTACCCATTAGTCATAGAGTTCTCTTCATATGACTTCTTCATTTTCATATGTCATAACATTTATTCCCCTCCTCTGTAGGTTTGTTGTGAGGATTAAACGAGACATTGTAATGTCTATAGGGCTTCCCAGGTGGCAGAATGGTAAAGGATCTGCCTGCAAATGTAGGAGACTCGAGAATTGCTGGTTCAATTCCTGGGTCAGGAAAATCCCCTGAAGTAGGAAATGGCAATCTGCTCCAGTGTTCTTGCCTGGAAAATTTCCATGGATGGAGGAGCCTGGCCAGCTATGGCCCATGGGGTTGCAAAGAGTTGGATACAACTGAGTGACTGCTCATGCACGTTGTGTCCTGTGACACAGTAGGTATTCAACAAATGATATTCAACAGTGCTTCATTTTTAATACGCTTATTTTGTTGAGAACACAAACTTTAATTAAGATAGACCAGTGTGAACAGTTTTGCAGTATTTTGATGAGGCCACAGTGATTGAAGGGGAAAAGAATTCTTCTGGAAGAAGAGCTTAAATTCCTTTTCAATACCATCTGACCCTTTTTTGAGGTTAGTAGCAATGTAAAAGCTAAATAGTGCTTGGAGTTCATTTAAACCTGAAGAAAACCGACGAAATACCATTATACTTTACCTACAGTTCAGATGAGAGAAACACCGTGCACACATTAGTAAGGGAGTGCTGTTTTAAAATGTAGCCTGGGATATGGTTTCTAGAAGTAGGTTAATTAGTTGCTACTGATTGTTAGGTTTCTCAGAAGCTTAAGTATAGTGACTTGCCCTTTCTGTACAAAATCTATAGAAAGGATAACTGTTATCTAGATACATATCAAAGTTTCAGGCAGTACAATAATTGTAGATTTCATCTTGAATATCCATAATAATAATAATAATAATGTATTAACATCACACAGACAATGCCAGAAAACCTTGACCAATTTGCTTAAAAAAGTTGTTTCTTCCAAACTGAATTCTTTGCTAGTTCTATATTATTAGTTCTTTGTTCTCCTTCTATTTTAAAATTAGAAGCCAACGTCGCTAACAGATAATTCAAGCAGAGATGTTTTGTTCTAGGCACTGTATCACTTCAGGATTTTGTTAGAGATGTGACCATTCTTACTTCCCATACGGAAAGTTGCTATATAACACAGGGAGCCCAGCCTGGTGCTCTGTTATGACCTAGAGAGGCCGGATGGGGAGAAGGGAGGGAAGCTTGAGAGAGAGGGGATATATGTATCAGTTCAGTTCCGTTCAGTTGCTCAGTCGTGTCCGACTCTATGCGACTCCATGAACCCAGGCCTTCCTGTCCATCACCAACTCTCGGAGTTCACTCAGACTCACGTCCATCGAGTCAGTGATGCCATCCAGCCATCTCACCCTCTGTTGTCCCCTTCTCCTCCTGCCCCTAATCCCTCCCAGCATCAGAGTCTTTTCCAATGAGTCAACTCTTCGCATAAGGTGGCCAAAGTACTGTATAATCATGGCTAATTTGCATTTTTGTATCACAGAAGCCAACACAACATTGTAAAACAATTTTCCTCAAATTAAAAACATAGCAAGTTTTATGTTGTATATATTTTACCACAATAAAATATTGCAATGAAAGAATAAATAAAATTATAAGGAAAAGTAAAAAAAAAATCACAACTTTCTGTAACATTAATTCTTGAAAGAGCTATTAGGCTGTGAAACAAACCTCAAGGCAATACAGTCGTCATGAAAACAGTATCATCTGGTTGAAATTTGTTACCCTTTGTATTCCATGTTATCTACTCAAGGTGAAGTTCGTGGATATTGTGTGCACTTCTGGCATGTTGCCTTGGTTGGCTTATTGTTGGCAGCTGTTATATAGATAATCAAAGTTGGAAAGACCTTACATATCAATTACTCTCTGTTTCTTAAATCTTTGAAATCACCTGAGTTCCAAGTTAAAAAATCACTGTTCATGCTTTGCCATGAATGGAGAAATCTGAATCTATTAATATTAGCTATAGGGCACAGGAGCAGTTCTGAAACTGTCCATTTTTTAAAATTATTGAGGACCCAAAGAGCTTTTCGTTAAGTGGGTTATACTTATTAACGTTTACTCTATTAGCAATTAAAACTTAAATTGAAAAATATTTATTTCATTCCATTAAAAATAATAATATACCCACTAAATGTTAATACAAATAACATTTTAAAATGAAAAAATAACTATATTTTTAGTCAAATTTTTTATTTTGAGGTAATTATACATTCATATGCAGTTGCAAAGAATAACGCTGAGATACCTAATCCCAGGTATCCTTTACCTACTGCTGCTGCTAAGACGCTTCAGTCGTGTCCGACTCTGTGCAACCCCATAGACGGCAGCCCACCGGGCTCCCCCATCCTTGGGATTCTCCAGGCAAAAACACTGGGGTGGGTTGCCATTTCCTTCTCCAATGCGTGAAAGCGAAAAGTCAAAGTGAAGTCCCTCAGTTGTGCCCGATTCTTAGCGACCCCATGGACTGCAGCCCACCAGGCTCCTCCGTCCATGGGACTTTCCAGGCAAGAGTACTGGAGTGGGGTGCCATTGCTTTCCCCGATCCTTTACCTAGTTTCTTTCAATAGTACATCTTGAAAAACTGTACTGTAGTATCACAATCAGGATATTGACATTGATACAGTCAAAATATAGAATACTCTCAATTTGTTGTTGTCATTGATTAGTCACTAAGTTGTGTCCAACTCTTTGCGGCCCCATGAACTGCAGCACACCAGTCTTCTTTGTCCAACACCATCTCCCTGAGTCTGCTCAAACTCATGTTCTTTGGGTCAGTGATGCCATCCAACCATCTCATTCTTTGTTGCCCCCTTTTCTGCTTGCCCTCAACTTTCCCCAGCATCAGGGTCTTTTCCAATGAGTCTGCTCTTTGTATCAGGTGGATTGGAGCTTCAGCATCAGTCCTTCCAATGAATATTCAGGACTGATTTCCTTTAGGATTGACTGGTTTGATCTCCTGGTCCAAGGGACTCTCAGGAGTCTTGTCCAACAGATTTTTAAAAATTAATTAATTTATTTTAATTGGAGGCTAATCACTTTACAATATTGTAGTGGTTTTTGCCATACCTTGAAATGAATCAGCCATGGGTGTACATGTGTTCCCCATCCTGAACCCCCCTCCTACCTCCCTCCCCATCCCATCCCTCAGGGTCATCCCAGTGCACCAGCTCTGAGCACCCTGTCTTATGCATCAAACCTGGACTGGTGATCTATTTCACATATGGTAATATACATGTTTCAATGCTATTCTCTCAAATCATCCCACCCTCTCCCTCTCCCACAGAGTCCAAAAGTCTGTTCTTTAAATCTGTGTCTCTTTTGCTGTCTCGTTGACTACTGGTCCAGCTGTCACATCTATACATGACTACAGGGTCATTGTTACCATCTTTCTAAATTCCATATATATGCATTAATATACTATATTGGTGTTTTTCTTTCTGACTTACTTCATTCTTATAATAAGCTCCAGTTTCATCCACATCATTAGAACTGATTCAAATGCATTCTTTTAAATAGCTGAGTAATATTCCATTGTGTACATGTACCACAGCTTTGTTATCCATTCATCGGCCGATGGACATCTAGGTTTCTTCCATGTCCTTGCTATTATAAACAGTGCTGCGATGAACATTGGGGTACATGTGTCTCTTTCAATTCTGGTTTCCTTGGTGTGTATGCCCAACAGTGGGATTGCTGGGTTGTACGGCAGTTCTATTTCCAGTTTTTAAAGGAATCTCCACACTGTTCTCCATAGTGGCTGTACTAGTTTGCATTCCCACCCACAGTGTAAGAGGGTTCCCTTTTCTCCACACCCTCTCCAGCATTTATTGCTTGTAGACTTTTGGATAGCAGCCATTCTGACCAGCGTGAGATGGTACCTCATTGTGGTTTTGATTTGCATTTCTCTGATAATGAGTGATGTTGAGCATCTTTTCATGTGTTTGTTAGCCATCTGTATGTCTTGTTTGGAGAAATGTCTGTTTAATTCTTTGGCCCATTTTCTGATTGGGTCATTTATTTTTCTGGAATTGAGCTGCAGGAGCTGCTTGTATATTTTTGAGATCAATTCTTTGTCATTTGCTTAGTTTGCTATTATTTTCTCCCATTCTGAAAGCTGTCTTTTCACCTTTCTTAGAGTTTCCTTCATTGTGCAAAAGCTTTTTAAGTTTAATTAGGTCCCATTTGTTTATTTTTGCTTTTATTTCCAATATTCTGGGAGGTGGGTCATAGAGGATCCTGCTGTGATTTATGTCAGAGTGTTTTACCTATGTTTTCCTCTAGGAGTTTTATAGTTTCTGGTCTTACATTTAGATCTTTAAGCCGTTTTGAGTTTATTTTTGTGTATGGTGTTAGAAACTGTTCTAGTTTCCTTCTTTTACAAGTGGTTGACCAGTTTTCCCAGCACCACTTGTTAAAGAGATTGTCTTTTCTCCACTGTATATTCTTTCCCCCTTTGTCAAAGATAAGGTGTCCATAGGTGTGTGGATTTATCTCTGGGCTCTCTATTTTGTTCCATTGATCTATATTTCTGTTTTTGTGCCAGTACCACACTGTCTTGATGACTGTGGCTTTGTAATATAGTCTGAAGTCAGGCAGGTTGATTCCTCCAGTTCCATTCTTCTTTCTCAAGATTGCTTTGGCTATTTGAGGTTTTTTTGTATTTCCATACAAACTGTGAAATTATTTGTTCTAGTTCTCTGAAGAATTACTGATGGTAGCTTGATAGGGATTGCCAACACCACATTTTGAAAGTGTCAGTTCTTCAGCACTCAGCCTTCTTTGTGGTCCAGCTGTCACATCTATACATGACTACTGGGAAAACCATAGCTTGACTACACAGACTTTTGTCAGCAAAATGATGTCTCTGCTTTTGAATACACTGTCTAGTTTTGTCATCGTTATTCTTCCAAGGAGCAAGCAGCTTTTAATTTCATGGCTGCAATCGCCATCTGCATTGATTTTTGAGGCCAAGAAAGTGAAATCTGACACTTTCCCCACATTTTCTCCATCTAAATGCCATGAAGTGATAGGACCAGATGCCATGATCTTAGTTTTTTAAATGTTAAGTTTTAAGCCAGTTTTTTCACTTTCGTTTTTCACATTCATCAAGAGGCTCTTTACTTCCTCTTCACTTTCTGCCATTAAAGTGATATCATCTGCATATCAGTGGTTGTTGATATTTCTCTTGGCAGTCTTGATTCTAGCTTGTGCTTTATCCAGCCTGGCATTTCGCATGATGTATTCTGCCTGTTAGCTAAATAAGCAGGGAGACAACATACAGCCTTGATGTACTCTTTTCTCAGTTTGGAACCAGTTCATTGTTTCATGTCCGGTTTTAACTGTTGCTTCTTGTCCTGCGTACAGCTTTCTCAGGAGGCAGCTAAGGTGGTCTGGTATTACCATCTTTTAAAGAATATTTCACAGTTTGTTGTGATCCATGCAGTCAAAGGCTTTGGCATAGTCAATGAAGCAGAAGTAGATTTTTTTTTTGGAATTCCCTTGCTTTTTTGATGATCCAGCGTATGTTAGCAATTTGGTCTCTGATTCCTCTGCCTTTTCTAAATCCAGCTTGTACATCTGGGAGTTCTCTTCTATTGTCCTTTTATATCCACATTCCTCCTCCCCTGACCACCAACCCCTTGCAACCACTAATCTGTACTCACTTCTGAAATTTTGTCATTTCAAGGATGTTATATAAATGGAATCATACATATGTAACCTTTTAGGATTGGCTTTTTTCATTTAGCATAATTCCTTGCAGATTCATCCAAGTCATTGTGTATCAAGAGTTTGTTAGTTTTCATTGCTGAGTAATATTGCATGGTACTGATGTATCACAGAGCATTTACCTGTTCACTTGTTGAAGGACATGTGGATTGTTTTTAATTTTTAGCTATCACAAATATGACTGCCGTGAACACCTATGTATAGGTTTTTGTGTGAACATGTTTCAGGTTCTCTAGGATAAAAATGCCAAGAGTACAATTGCTGGATTGTATGATAGTTGAATGTTTATTTTTATAAGAAATTGTGTAACTGTTTTCCAGAGTTATTGTACCATTTTACATTTCCAGCAGTGTTAGAGTGATCTGGTTTCTCTGCATCCTTGCTGATGCTTGGTGTTGTCATTTTTTTTTTGGAGGGTTTATTTTCCCAAATTTTTTATTGTGTAAAACTATATATAACAACATTTACCATCTTTACAGTTTTTAAGTGTGCAGTTCAGTGGTGTTAACAATATGAACTCCATCTCTAGAACTCTTTTTGTTTTATTACATTGAAACTCTATGCCCATTAAACAACAACCTCCCATTCCTTCCTCTTCTTGTCCCTGGTAAGCATCATTCCACTTTCTGCTTCTATGATCTGATTAGGTAGGTACCTCATATAAGTGGAATTATACAGTGTTTGTGATTGGTTTATTTATGTTGGCATAATATTCTCAAGGTTCATCAATATTGTACCATGTGTCAGAATCTCCTTCCTTTTAAGGCTGTATAATATTCCATTGTATGTATATCAGATCAGATCAGATCAGTTGCTCAGTCGTGTCCGACTCTTTGAGACTCCATGAATCACAGCATGCCAGGCCTGCCTGTCCATCACCAACTCCCGGAGGTCACTCAGACTCACATCCATCGAGTCAGTAATGCTATCCAGCCATCTCATCCTCTGTCATCCCCTTCTCCTCTTGCCCCCAATCCCTCCCAGCATCAGAGTCTTTTCCAATGAGTCAACTCTCTGCATGAGGTGGCCAAAGTACTGGAGTTTCAGCTTTAGCATCATTCCTTCCAAAGAAATCCCAGGGCTGATCTCCTTCAGAATGGACCGGTTGGATCTCCTTGCAGTCCAAGGGACTCTCAAGAGTCTTCTCCAACACCACAATTCAAAAGCATCAATTCTTCGGTGCTCAGCCTTCTTCACAGTCCAACTCTCACATCCATACATGACCACAGGAAAGACCATAGCCTTAACTAGATGAACCTTTGTTGGCAAAGTAATGTCTCTGCTTTTGAATATGCTATCTAGGTTGGTCATAACTTTCCTTCCAAGGAGTAAGCGTCTTTTAACTTCATGGCTGCAGTCACCATCTGCAGTGATTTTGGAGCCCAGAAAAATAAAGTCTGGCACTGTTTCCACTGTTTCTCCATCTATTTCCCATGAAGTGATGGGACCAGATGCCATGATCTTCGTTTTCTGAATGTTGAGCTTTAAGCCAACTTTTTCACTCTCCACTTTCACCTTCATCAAGAGGCTTTTTTAGTTCCTCTTCATACCACTTGTTTATTCATTCGTCAGTTGGTGGACACCTGGTCTGCTTTTGTTACTGCACTGGGTTCATTTGCCTGATGCACAGCAAGCCAAAACACCAAGACACTGAGATTTGCAGCAGAGAAAGGGTTTATTCACAAGGCAAATAAGGGGACATAAGAGATCTCAAATCTGCCTCCCCAAAGACGAGGGGCTTGAGCTATTTATGAGATAAATAAGCAGGGTCTTAGGCATGAGGAAAGGTGATTGGCAGTAGGAAAAAGGTAAGGTAATCAGTGTTCTATGCAGGTATATGAGTTACATGCTTCTTCATGTGGTGTGTGTTCAAAAATGGAGGCCCTTAGTGTGATCTGAGGGTGGACTTTTCAGCCTCTGATGTCAACAGGCCTTTATCAGACAACTGAGCAGGCCAAATTTTAGGGTCATTGGTCGTGACCAGTCTTGGTAGGTTTGGAGCCAACTTCAAGTTTCTGGAAAACAACTTAATCTCCACCATTACTATCAGATCAGATCAGATCAGATCAGTCACTCAGTCGTGTCTGACTCTTTGTGACCCCATGAATCACAGCACGCCAGGCCTCCCTGTCCATCACCAGCTCCCGGAGGTCACTCAGACTCACATCCATCAAGTCAGTGATGCCATCCAGCCATCTCATCCTCTGTCATCCCCTTCTCCTGCCCTCAATCCCTCCCAGCATCAGAGTCTTCTCCAATGAGTCAACTCTTCGCATGGGGTGGCCAAAATACTGGAGTTTCAGCTTGAGCATCATTCCTTCCAAAGAAATCCCAGGGCTGACCTCCTTCAGAATGGACTGGTTGGATCTCCTTGCAGTCCAAGGGACTCTCAAGAGTCTTCTCCAACACCACAGTTCAAAAGCATCAATTCTTCGGTGCTCAGCCTTCTTCACAGTCCAGCTCTCACATCCATACATGACCACAGGAAAGACCATAGCCCTGACTAGGCGAACCTTTGTTGGCAAAGTGATGTCTCTGCTTTTGAATATGCTATCTAGGTTGGTCATAACTTTCCTTCCAAGGAGTAAGCGTCTTTTAATTTCATGGCTGCAGTCACCATCTACAGTGATTTTGGAGCCCAGAAAAATAAATTCTGACACTGTTTCCACTGTTTCTCCATCTATTTCCCATGTAGTGATGGGACCAGATGCCATGATCTTCGTTTTCTGAATGTTGAGCTTTAAGCCAACCTTTTCACTCTCCACTTTCACTCTCATCAAGAGGCTTTTTAGCCGCTCTTCACTTTCTGCCATAAGAGTGGTATCATCTGTATATCTGAGGTTATTGATATTTCTCACAGCAATCTTGATTCCAACTTGTGATAGCAGAGGCATTATTTATAGCGGTGGTTAATGAGTTAACAAATAGTTAAGGTGAGCCTGGTTAGTGAAGGCAGGTTACAAGGGGAGGTGTTTTTTTTTTTAATTTATTTTTAATTGAAGGGTAATTGTTTTACAGTATTGTGTTGATTCCTGCCATACATCAACATGAATCAGCCATAGGTATACATATGACCTCCTCTCTCTTGAACCTCCCTTCCACCTCCACCCTTTCCTACCCTTTAGGTTGTTACAGAGCACAGGTTTGAGTTCATTGAGTCATATAGCAAACTCCCACTGGCATTCTGTTTTACATATGGTGTTGTATATGTTCCCATGCTACTCTCTCCATTCATCCCACCCTCTCCTTCCCTCCCTCTGCCTGCTTCCGTAAGTCTGTTCTCTATGTCTGCATCTCCACTGCTGCCCTGGAAATAGGTTCATAAGTACCATCCTTCTAGATTCCATGTATATGCATTAATATACGATATTTGTTTTTCTCTTTCTGAGTTAATTCACTCTGTATAATAGGCTATACATTCACCCATCTCATTAGAACTGACTCAAATGTGTTTCTTTTTATGGCTGAGTAATATCCCATTGCGGAGAAGGCAATGGCACCCACTCCAGTACCCTTGCCTGGAAAATCCCATGGACAGAGGAGCCTCGTAGGCTGCAGTCCATGGGGTCGCAAAGAGTCAGACACGACTGCGCGACTTCACGTTCACTTTTCACTTTCATGCATTGGAGAAGGAAATGGCAACCCACTCCAGTGTTATTGCCTGGAGAATCCCAGGGACGGGGGAGCCTGGTGGGCTGCCATTCTATGGGGTCGCACAGAGTCGGACACGACCAAAGCGACTTAGCAGCAGTGGCAGCAGCAATATCCCATGTGTGTGTGTGTGTGTGTGTGTGTGTGTGTGTGTGTGTGTGTGTGTGTGTGTATGCTGCTCGACTTAGCAGCTGGAAATTGCAGTATCCCATTGTGTATATGTATATGTATATACATATACGCTGCTCAACTTAGCTGGATATTGCTGCTGCTGCTCCTGCTAAGTCGCTTTGGTCTTGTCCGACTCTGTGCGACCCCATAGAATGGCAGCCCACCAGGCTCCCCCGTCCCTGGGATTCTCCAGGCAAGAACACTGGAATGGGTTGCCATTTCCTTCTCCAATGCATGAAAGTGAAAAGTGAACGTAAAGTTGCACAGTCATGTCCGACTCTTTGCGACCCCATGGACTGCAGCCTACCAGGCTCCTCCATCCATGGGATTTTCCAGGCAAGAGTACTGGAGTGGGGTGCCATTGCCTTCTCTGATATATATATATATATACCACAGCTTCTTTATCCTTTCATCTTTTGATGGACATCTAGGTTGCTTGCGTGTCCTAGCTATTGTAAAATAGTGCTGCAGTGAACTGGGGTACATGTGTCTTTTTCAGTTTTGGTTTCCACAGGGTAAATGCCTAGTCGTGGGATTGCTGGGTCATATGGTAGTTTTATTCCTAGTTTTTTTTTTTTTAAGGAATTTCCATACTCTCTTTCATAGTGGCTGTTTCAATTTACATTCTCAGCAACAGTGAAAGAGGGTTCTCTTCTCTCCACACCTCTAGCATTTATTGGTTGTGGATTTTTTGATGATGGCCATTCTGACCAGTATGAGGTGCTATCTCATTGTAGTTTTGATTTGCATTTCTCTAATAATCAGTGATATTAATCATCTTTTCACATTTTTGTCAGCCATCTGTATGTCTTCTTTGTGGCTTCTCTGGTGGCTCAGATGGTAAAGAATCCACCTGCAATGCAGGAGACCCAGGTTCAATCCTTGGGTTGGGAAGGTCCCTGGAGAAGGGAATGGCACTCCACTCCAGTATTGTTGCCTGGAGAATCCCCATGGACAGAGGAGCCGGGCGGGCTACACTGTATGGGGTCACAAAGAGTTGCACATGATTGAGCGACTTGCACACACACATATCTTCTTTGGAGAAACATCTGTTTAGGTCTTTTGGCCACTTTTTGATTGGGCTGTTTGTTTTTCTGGTGTTGAGTTGTATGAGCTTAGAGGCATTTTTAACAAGCTGTTTTACCTGCTGTTCTGTAAGACAAGCTCAGGAATTTCTGTCAGTCAGCAGTTTCTGCTAACCCTACAGGGCATGGTTTCAGGATGGGTTTTTTAACCTGTGGGGCACGGTTTCACTTCTACCTTTCAGCTATTGTGAATAATGCTGCTAAGAACTTGGGTGTACAAATCTGGAAGATGCTGCTTTCAGTTCTTTCGGGTATACCTAGAAATGGACTTGCTGGCTCATTCTATTTTTATTTTATGTCTCCGAGGAACCACTGTACTATTTTCCACAGCAGCTGCACCATTTTCATTGTCGGTAACCCTGGACACAGATTCCAGTTTCTCCACATCCTCACCAGTACTTGCCAGTTTCTGTTTGTTTTGTCATGGCACTCATTATAATGGATGTAAAGTGAGATCTCATTGTGGTTTAACTTATACTTCCCAAAAGGGTGGTGATATTGAGCGATAATGTGCTTACTGGTCATTTATATATCTTATTCGGAGAAATGTCTGTTCAAATATTTTCCTACTTTTAAAAATTGGGACTTTTTTGTTATTGAGTTTTAGAAATTCTCTATATATTTTGGATGTTAATCCCTTACAGAACTATGGCTTGCATGTATTTTCTCCCATTCTGTGGGCTGCCTTTTCACTCTATTGATAGTGTCTTTTGATGCACAAAAGTTTCTAATGTTCGGAGAAGGAAATGGCACCCCACTCCAGTACTCTTGCCTAGAAAATCCCATGGATGGAGGAGCCTAGTAGGCTGCAGTCCATGGGGTCGCTAAAAGTCGGACACAACTGAGCGACTTCACTTCAACTTTTCACTTTCCTGCCTTGGAGAAGGCAATGGCAACCCACTCCAGTGTTCTTACCTGGAGAATCCCAGGGACAGGGGAGCCTGGTGGGCTGCCGTCTATGGGTTCGCACAGAATTGGACACGACTGAAGCGACTTAGCAGCAGCAAACTCTGATTTGTCTATTTTTTGTTGTTGTTGCCCATTCCTTTGGTGCCATACTTAAGAAATCATTGCCAAATCAAATGTCAAGAGGCTTTTGCCCCATTTTGAGTTGATTTTTGAATACGGTTTTAGTTAAAGGTCTAACTTCAATCTTTTTTCAAGTGAATATACTGTTTTCCCAGCACCATTTGTTGAAAAGACTGTCCTTTCCCCATTGAATGGTCTTGATGCTATTGTCAAAAAGAATTTGTCTGCATATGTGAGCATTTATTTCTGGCCTCTCAAGTCTATTCCATTGGTCTGTTTTTATGCCAGTACTATATTTTTATGATGAGTTGTGCAGTAAGTTTTGAAATCAGAAGTGTAAACCCTCCATTTTTGTTCTTTTTCAAGGTTGTTTTGGCTATTCCTGATCCCTTTGAGATGCTACATAAACCTTAGGGTGAATTTTCCTATTTCTATCAAAAATGTCATTGGGATTGGGATTGTAATAGAGATTGTATTGAATCTGTAGATTTCTTTGTATGCATGCTCAGTCATGTCCCAACTCTTTGTGACCCTTTGGACTGTAGCCCATCAGGCTCCTTCGTCCATGGGACTTTTCAGTAAGAACACTGGAGTGGGTTGCCATTTCCTCCTTCACAGGATCTTCCTGACCCAGGGATCAAACCCATGTCTTCTGCGTCGTCTGCACTGCAGGTGGATTCTTCACCTGCTGAGCCATCCGGGAAGCCCAGATTGCTTTGAATAGTAATGAAATTTTAATATTAATTTCTAAGCATTTTATTCTTTTTGATGTTATTATAAATGAAATTGTTTTCTATACTTTTTTCTTTTTGGGGGTTTTTCATTGTCCGTTTTGGGGCATACAACAGTTCATTGTATAATCCTTTTTTACTTTTGAATTCAATAATAATGTCTTCACTTTATTTCTGATTTTAGTAATTAAGTGTTCTCTCCTTTCCATTTTCATTCTAGCTAAAGTTTGTCAATTTTGCTGATTTAAAAAAATTAACTTTAGGTTGCACTATTTCTTCCTATTGTTTTTCTAGTTGTCTATTTTATGTCTACCGTAATCTTTACTATTTCCTAACTTTTGCTAGCTCTGAATTTTATTTGCTCTTCTTTTTTTCTAGTTCATTAAGATGTACCGTTAGAATACCAATCTGAGATCTTTCTTCTTTTTTAATCTAGGCATTGACAGCTATAAATTTCCCTCTGAGCCCTGCTTTTGCTACATCCCATACATTTTGGCATACTGTATTTTCATTTGTTCATCTTAAAAATTTTTCCAATTACTCTTGTAATTTATTCTTTGACCTACTGGTTATTTAATGCCGTATTATATTTTTAATAGCTGTAGTAACATCCTCTATTTCATTCCTGAAATTGATGACTCGTGTCTTTTCTGTTCATTTCTCTCAGTCTTGCATAGAGGTTTATCAATCTTAATTGATCTTTTAAATGAAGCAGCTTTTTGTTTCATTGATATTCTGTCTTGTTTTCCCATCTTCAGTTTCATTTATTTCCTTCCTTCTGCTTGCTTTGGATTTACCTTGCTCTGCTTTTTGTAGTTTCTTGAGATAGCTATTTAGGTTATTGAGTTGAGAACTTTTTTTTCTAGTGTTATCATTTACCAATATAAACATCCCTCTCAGTACTATCTTAGCTGTGTCCCACATATTTTGATTAGCTGTATTTTTATACAGAAAAAATGTTAAGATACCTATTACATATAGAATCTTTAGGACCTAGGCTAAATGAGCTCCTTATTTCCTCAACTGTGGCCCCTCTGCTTTACAACTCTCTTAAATCATGGTACCTGGAACAGAATTCTGGATTGGTCTGGCTATTGAATAATAGAACAGGAATGCCTATTCATTCCTTTTTAGTTCATTAATTTGTTGATTCATCCATTCAACAAACATTTATTGAATTCCTATGCCGGACATTGTGCTTCTTAGGAGGATAGAGATGACTAAAATGCACATATTCCCTCTTTTTATTGCTCTGTCTGACAGGGAAGAGAACTATTTAAACAAGTAATTTCAAGGGTGACTACATCTCACTATCTCCTGTGCTACAGAAATCTACTGCCATTAACACGAGCTAGGTTCAAAGGCCATTAGGTGTTTGTGTTTTCCAACAAGTTCTGCAATTTTTTTTACCCTGTTTTTAAAATCTCTGCTTTTCTTTAACCTCGGATGATCTAAAACTGATCTGTACCCTGCAGGCCCTATCAGCTGCCAAAGCTGACTTCTTTATGACTGGTTAGGGCTGTAGTTAATTGTTTTGAATACTTTCCCTGGCCTAACTATGATCGCAAATATCTCTGTCTGCCCCTTCCCATGGACCTAAAATACAATCTGAATCCATAGCAGAGTAGCACTTTAGATTTGGGTGGGATGATCAACATTTAAAGACTTCTTTTTTTTTTTTTTTTTTTGTAATTCCTGAGGTTTCTTTATTCTTTTTTATTTTTTTTTTTCAGTTATTCAATCTGGTATTTATTCAAGTACCTATTTAGGCCAGGCAGGCATTACGACAGGCAACTATAGTCCAAAAACTCATTTTATTAATTTAACATGCATCCTCTTTTGAATTTACTTTCTGTTTTTTTTTTTTTTTCAACTTTACTTGAATCACTTGGTCATTTATTCTTTTTTTTGGGGGGGGGGGTATGTTGGCCAGGAAGCCCATCATTTAAATTTGTTTTTTTTTAATTTAAATTTATTTATTTTAATTAGAGGGTAATTACTTTACAATATTGTATTGGTTTTGCCATACATCAACATGAATCTGCCGTGGGTGTACACGTGTTCCCAATCCTGAACTCCCCTCCCACCTCCCTCCCCATACCATCCCTCTGAGTCATCCCAGTGCACCAGCCCCAAGCTTCTTGTATCCTGCATCGAACCTGGACTGGTGATTCGTTTCTTATATGATATTATACATGTTTCAATGCCATTCTCCCAAATTATCCCCACCTCCCTCTCCCACAGAGTCCAAAAGACTGTTCTATACATCTGTGTCTTTTTTGTTGTCTCGCATACAGGGTTATTGTTACCATCTAAATTCCATATATATGCGTTAGTATACTGTATTCGTGTTTTTCTTTCTGGCTTACTTCACTCTGTATAATCGGCTCCAGTTTCATCCACCTCATTAGAATTGATTCAAATGTATTCTTTTTAATGGCTGAGTAATACGTGTACCCAATGTCATCGCAGCACTGTTTATAATAGCCAGGACATGGAAGCAACCTAGATGTCCATCAGCAGATGAATGGATAACAAAGCTGTGGTACATATACACAATGGAGTATTACTCAGACTTCTCCTTTTGATCCTCACCAAAATGCCGGGCAGTTGCAAACCTCGATTGACAGATGAGGAAATTGAGATTCAGAAAGGCTAAGTGGGAAAATTTAAAAAAAAAAAAAAAGTAGACAAGTTTCTAAATTCCCACCTGAGGCCTTTACTCTTGCCTCAATCTCAGTGCCTCTTCATAGCTGACCATTAAATATGTTTTAAAGAGGGCAGAGTCCAATTGTATAGGAGATCTGTCTGTCTGAAACATGATTTTTAGTGGTAATGGTTGGGTATTACCTGGCATGCATGTGTTAGGTTTACAGTAAAGAATGCCTACTTTTTATTACCTGTCCTCTTAGATCTATTAGTGACTGTCACACCTGAATTATAACAAAGAAGCAGTAGAGAAAATTCAATGTGGGCGGCAAAATTCTTTGAAGAATAACTAGTTATAATTGGGGAGTCTGAACACATTTCAGAGTTGCACGTTTAATATGCAGTATGGTTAATTGCACTGTAATTACAGTATTTTAGAATGCCATGCCAAGTGTTTAATCCTTTTCAGGTTTGCCCTCCAATCAATGGCCTGCCTTCATTTTCCAGATTGATGAAGTCTGCCTCGGAGAAGGGGGTAGGTAACAGGATTGTGCCAATGTGTCTAATCAGCTGGGAAAGTTGTAAAATGAATCTTTCCTATCTGGAATTTATATTTAATCATAGCTATGTTCGCTTTATGAATGAGCATTGATTATCTAGTTGTAAGAATATGAAAACAATAAGAGATTTTATTTACCCAGATAAGTTAAGCTAGCATCATTATTTGGGTCTGATTGAGTTCATGGGGATATTTACATTACCTCAGCACATAGATCCACTTAATCTTATTCATAATGTTAATTATATATTCCAAGAGTTACTGTCACGCACTTTTGTTTATGGTTGTTACTCTTAGGGTTTGTTTGTACCTGGGGTGTTTGTATGGTTCCCCTCTCTTCCACTGGACTATGGCCCGCCCCTTTTATAGTTGTACAAAGCATTTCCACTCAGAGAAACCTGATCTTCAGGACACTGTTCACACTGATATGATGACAGCTAATTCAAGGAAGGCAACTCAGTTCTGTTTCAAGAAGGTTGGTTAAGACTATAACATTGAACTGACTTTTAGTCTTTTTTTTTTTAAACATACATGTATTTGCATAATCTTTTTCAGTGTCTGGAGTTTCTTTCACTGCAAATCCCCTGCAAACTGCAATTCATTTTCCAAGAGCTGCCTTGAAATTCCATTCCCCAAGAAAGTATGTCCTAATTCTAACAGAGTGAATCATTGCCGCCTTTATCTCACTTACTGCCTCTGAATATTGATACCATCACAAATCATACTGTACAGGTTTTGTATGACTATTCAAAAGTAGAACATCCTTCTGAAATCTTTCCTAAGCTGAAATGGTATAAGGTAAAGAAGCAATTACCTTAGAATGCATCTTGCTAACTTATGAACAAAATATATCAAAATAAAGCAGAGATGCTCACAGAGTTCAAAGGTATGGCAACTTGATGCTGAGTAGAGTCCCAGGGAAGGAGCTTGGCGTGACACTCTTGCAGCTCCACTGGGCTTGCTGCAAAACAAACACTGAACACTATTTTTGCTTTACGCCTTTTTAAATAAAAGTGAAAACAGTTTCAGTTTCAGTTCAGTCTCTCAGTCGTGTCTGACTCTTTGTGACTCCATGGACTGCAGCATGCTGGGCTTCCCTGTCCATCACCAACTCCTGGAGTTTGCTCAAACTCATGTCCATCGAGTCCGTGATGCCATCCAATCATATCATCCTCTGTCGTCCCCGTCTCCTCTTTTCAATCTTTCCCAGCATCAGGATCTTTTCCAGTGAGTCAGTTCTTTGCATCAGGTGGCCAAAGTACTGGAGCTTCAGCTTCAGTATAAGTCCTTTCAATGAATATTCAGGACTGATTTCCTTTAGGATGGACTGGTTTGATCTCCTTGCAGTCCCAGGGACTCTCAGGAGTCTTCTCCAACACCACAGTTCAAAAGCATCAATTCTGCAGCACTCAGTTTTCTTTATGGTGCAACTCTCATATCCATACATGACTACTGGAAAAACCATAGCTTTGACTAGACAGACTTTTGTTGGCAAAATAATGTCTCTGCTTTTTAATATGCTGTCTAGGTTGGTCATAGCTTTTCTTCCAAGGAGCAAGCGTCTTTTAATTTCATGGCTGCAGTCACCATCTGCAGTGATGTTGGGGCCCCCCAAAATAGTTTCTCACTCTTTCCATTGTTTCCCCAACTATTTGCCATGAAGTGTTGGGACTGGATGCCATGATCTCAGTTTTCTGAATGTTGACTTTTAAGCCAACTTTTTCACTCTCCTTTTTCACTTTCATCAAGAGGCTTTTCAGTTCCTCTTCACTTTCTGCCATAAGGGTGGTGTCATCTGCATATCTGAGGCTATTGATATTTCTCCTGGCAATCTTGATTCCAGCTTGTGCTTCATCCCTCCTGGCATTTCACATGATGTAGTCTGCATATAAGTTAAATAAGCAGGGTGACGAACTCCTTTTCCTATTTGGAACCAGTCTGTCGTTCCATGTCCAGTTCTAACTGTTGCTTCATGATCTGTAGATTTCTCAAGAGGCAGGTCAGGTGATCTGGTATTCTCATCTCTTTAAGAATTTTTCACAGTTTGTTGTGATCCACACAGTCAAAGGCTTTGGTGTAGTCAATAAAGGAGATGTTTTTTTCTGGAACTCTCTTACTTTTTCAATGATTCAACATATTTTGGCAATTTGATCTCTGGTTCCTCTGCCTTTTGTAGATCTTCTGTAAAAGTGAAGTTGTTGTACAGTGAACTTTCAAAAAGTAGCAGATACCTGTATTGCAGCTATATTTTGCTATTAATTAATTAATTAATTTTGTTTTAATTAACAGATTGGTGTGTTTGAGAGTGAGGGTCATTTTATATTCATTTCTCTTATCACCCAAGTCTAACAGTGTCTGGTACATGACCCATGTTTAATAATTTCTCAGTGTTGAATGATGTAAATTATTCTTTTTAAAGTCTTCCCCTCCTTATTTAAAGACTATTTATTAGAATAGTTTCAGGTACATAGCAAAATTGAAAGGAAGGTACACAGGTTTCTTATGTACCTTCTGTTTCAGTGTATGCATAGACTCCTCCATTATCAGCATCTTACACCAAAATGAGATGTTTATTACAACTGATGAATTTACACTGACAGACTGTAATCAGCCAAAGTCCGTAGTTTTTATTATGGCTTACTCTTGGGGTTGTGCATTCTGAGTTTGGACAAATGTATCCATTGTTATAGTATCATAGAGTATCATTCATTGCCTTAGGTTTTTAAAAAATTGAGATATAATTAACATATATAATAGTTTTAGGTATACAACACAAGGATTCAATATTTGTGTATATTGCAAAATTATAACCACAGTAAGTTTAGTTAACATCCATTACCATACAGTCAGAAAGTTCTATTTTTAAGATAATTTTTTAAGATACAATTTACATAGCATAAAATCACTCTTTTAAATTGTACAGTTTTAAAGTGTTTCTAAGATATTAAAAGCAGATGTCATAAAAATGCAGATGTCATTGCTATCTAATTTCAGAGCATTTTCATCACTACAAAAAGAAACCTCATACCCATTCCTCATTCCCTCCTACCTCCAGCCCTTGGCAGCCACTAATCTAATTTTGGTCTCCAATTTTCCATTACTAGACATTTTATGTGGAGAAGGCGATGGCACCCCACTCCAGTACTTTTGCCTAGAAAACCCCAAGGACGGAGGAGGCTGGTAGGCTGCAGTCCATGGGGTCGCTAGAGTCGGACATGACTGAGAGCGACTTCACTTTCACTTTTCACTTTCATGCCTTGGAGAAGGAAATGGCAACCCACTGCAGTGTTCTTGCCTGGAGAATCCCAGGGACGGGGAAGCCTGGTGGGCTGCCGTCTATGGGGTTGCACAGAGTCGGACATGACTGATGCGGCTTAGCAGCAGCAGCAGCAGACATTTTATGTAAATAGAATCATATAATATGTGTCTTCTTAGCATAATGTTTTCAAGGTTGTCCATTTATAGCATGTATCAGTACTTCATTCTGGTACAAACACTATTCTATTGTATGAAAAAAGTGAAAGTCTTAGTCCTTCAGTCGTGTCCGACTCTTTGGGACCTCATAGACTGTAATTTCCGGGAAGGCAATAGCACCCCACCCCAGTACTTTTGCCTGGAAAATCCCATGGACGGAGGATCCTGGTAGGCTCCAGTCCATGGGGTCGCTAAGAGTCAGACACGACTGAGCGACTTCACATTCATTTTTCTCTTTCATGCATTGGAGAAGGAAATGGCAACCCACTCCAGTGTTCTTGCCTGGAGAATCCCAGGGACGGGGGAGCCTGGTGAGCTTCCGTCTATGGGGTCGCACAGAGTTGGACACGACTGAAGTGACTTAGCAGCAGCAGACTGTAATTTGCCAGGCTCTTCTGTCCATGGAATACTCCAGGCAAGAATACTGGAGTGTGTAGCCATTCCCTTCTCCAGGGGATCTTCCCATTCTGTTGTATGGACATAGCATATTTTGTGTATCCATTTACCAACTGATGGACATTTGGGGTGCTTTTACTTTTGGACTGTTATAAATAATGCTGTTAACATTCACATACAAGTTTCTGTGTGAACGTATGGTTTTAATTGTCTTGGATATATACATAGGAGTGAAATTTCTGGGTCATATGGTTACTTTTAAACTTTTTTAGAGGCTGCCAAATTGTTTTCAGAATGGCTGCAGCATTTTCCATTGCCACTGGCAATGTATGAGGGTTCCAATTTCTCCACATATTCTCACACACTTGTTATTGTCTCTCTTATTGATTATAACCATCTTAGTGAGTGTGAAGTGGTATTTCATTGTGGTTTTGATTTGCATTTAGCTATCTTTCAGGATTTGGAATAGTTCCACTGGAATTCCATCACCTCCACTAGCTTTGTTCGTAGTGATGCTTTCTAAGGCCCACTTGACTTCACATTCCAGGATGTCTGGCTCTAGGTCAGTGATCACACCATCATGATTATCTTGGTCATGAAGCTCTTTTTTGTACAGTTCTTCTGTGTATTCTTGCCACCTCTTCTTAATATGTTCTGCTTCCATTAGGTCCACACCATTTCTGTCCTTTATCGAGCCCATCTTTGCATGAAATGTTCCTTTGGTATCTCTGATTTTCTTGAATAGATCCTTAGTCTTTCCCATTCTGTTGTTTTCCTCTATTTCTTTGCATTGATCGCTGAAGAAGGCTTTCTTATCTCTTCTTGCTATTCTTTGGAACTCTGCATTCATATGTTTATATCTTTCCTTTTCTCCTTTGCTTTTCGCTTCTCTTCTTTTTGCAGCTATTTGCAAGGCCTCCCCAGACAGCCATTTTGCTTTTTTGCATTTCTTTTTCTTGGGGATGGTCTTGATCCCTGTCTCCTGTACAATGTCACGAACCTCATTCCATAGTTCATCAGGCACTCTATCTATCAGATCTAGGCCCTTAAATCTATTTCTCACTTCCACTGTATAATCATAAGGGATTTGATTTAGGTCATACCTGAATGGTCTAGTGGTTTTCCCTACTTTCTTCAATTTCAGTCTGAATTTGGCAATAAGGAGTTCATGGTCTGAGCCACAGTCAGCTCCTGGTCTTGTTTTTGCTGACTGGATAGAGCTTCTCCATCTTTGGCTGCAAAGAATATAATCGATCTGATTTCGGTGTTGACCATCTGGTGATGTCCATGTATAAAGTCTTCTCTTGTGTTGTTGGAAGAGGGTATTTGCTATGAGCAGTGCATTTTCTTGGCAAAACTCTGTTAGTCTTTGCCCTGCTTCATTCCGTATTCCAAGGCCAAATTTGCCTGTTACTCCAGGTGTTTCTTGACTTCCTACTTTTGCATTCCAGTCCCCTATAATGAAAAGGACATCTTTTTTGGGTATTAGTTCTAAAAGGTCTTGTAGGTCTTCATAGAACCGTTCAACTTCAGCTTCTTCAGCATTACTGGTTGGGGCATAGACTTGGATTACTGTGACATTGAATGGTTTGCCTTGGAAACGAACAGAGATCATTCTGTCGTTTTTGAGATTGCATCCAAGTACTGCATTTCGGACTCTTTTGTTGACCATGATGGCCACTCCATTTCTTCTGAGGGATTCCTGCCCACAGTAGTAGATATAATGGTCCTCTGAGTTAAATTCACCCATTCCAGTCCATTTTAGTTCGCTAATTCCTAGAATGTCAACATTTACTCTTGCCATCTCTTGTTTGACCACTTCCAATTTGCCTTGATTCATGGACCTGACATTCCAGGTTCCTATGCAATATTGTTCTTTACAGCATCGGACTTTACTTCTATCACCAGACACATCTACAGCTGGGTATTCTTTCTGCTTTGGTTCCATCCCTTCATTCTTTCTGGAGTTATTTCTCCACTGATCTCCAGTAGCATATTGGGCCCTTACTGACCTGGGGAGTTTCTCTATCAGTATCCTATCATTTTGCCTTTTCATACTGTTCATGGGGTTCTCAAGGCAAGAATACTGAAGTGGTTTGCCATTCCCTTCTCCAGCGGACCACACCCTGTCAGATCTTTCCACCATGACCCGCCCATCCTGGGTTGCCCCACGGGCATGGCTTAATTTCATTGAGTTAGACAAGGCTGTGGTCCTGGTGTGATTAGATTGACTAGTTTTCTGTGAGTATGGTTTCAGTGTATTTGCCCTCTGATGCCCTCTCGCAAGACCTACCGTCTTACTTGGGTTTCTCTTACCTTGGGCGTGGGGTATCTCTTCCTGGCTGCTCCAGCAAAGCACAGCCATCACACCTTACCTTTGATGAGGGGTCTCTCCTCACCGCCGCCCTTCCTAACCTTGGTCGTGGGGTAGCTCCTCTGGGTTGTGCTTAGTGCGCCAGTCCTCACTGCCGTCCTTCCTCGGTCGATGGGTAGCTCCTCTCGGGCGTGCTCTCAGTGCGCCGAGCGGCCGGCGAGGGGCTCTCAGCGCGCCGCGCGGCCGGCGAGGGGCTCTCAGCGCGCCGCGCGGCCGGCGAGGGGCTCTCATCACTACGAACAAAGCTAGTGGAGGCGATGGAATTCCAGTGGAACTATTCCAAATCCTGAAAGATGATGCTGTGAAAGTGCTGCACTCAATATGCCAGCAAATTTGGAAAACTCAGCAGTGGCCACAAGATTGGAAAAGGTCAGTTTTCATCCCGATCCCAAAGAAAGGCAATGCCAAAGAGTGCTCAAACTACCGCACAATTGCACTCATTTCACACGCTAGTAAAGTAATGCTCAAACTTCTCCAAGCCAGGCTTCAGCAATATGTGAACCGTGAACTTCCTGATGTTCAAGCTGGATTTAGAAAAGGCAGAGGAACCAGAGATCAAATTGCCAACATCCGCTGGATTATCGAAAAAGCAAGAGAGTTCCAGAAAAACATCTATTTCTGCTTTATTGACTATGCCAAAGCCTTTGACTGTGTAGATCACAATAAACTCTGGAAAATTCTGAGAGAGATGGGAATACCAGACCACCTGATCTGCCTCTTGAGAAATCTGTATGCAGGTCAGGAAGCAACAGTTAGAACTGGTCATGGAACAACAGACTGGTTCCAAATAGGAAAAGGAGTATGTCAAGGCTGTATATTGTCACCATGTTTATTTAACTTATATGCAGAGTACATCATGAGAAATGCTGGACTGGAAGAAACACAAGCTGGAATCAAGATTGCCGGGAGAAATATCAATAACCTCAGATATGCAGATGACACCACCCTTATGGCAGAAAGTGAAGAGGAACTCAAAAGCCTCTTGATGAAAGTGAAAGTGGAGAGTGAAAAGATTGGCTTAAAGCTCAACATTCAGAAAACGAAGATCATGGCATCTGGCCCATCACTACATGGGAAATAGATGGAGAAACAGTGGAAACAGTGTCAGACTTTATTTTTCTGGGCTCCAAAATCACTACAGATGGTGACTGCAGCCATGAAATTAAAAGACGCTTACTCCTTGGAAGGAAGGTTATGACCAACCTAGATAGCATATTCAAAAGCAGAGACATCACTTTGCCAACAAAGGTTCGCCTAGTCAAGGCTATGGTCTTTCCTGTGGTCATGTATGGATGTGAGAGCTGGACTGTGAAGAAAGCTGAGCGCTGAAGAATTGATGCTTTTGAACTGTGGTGTTGGAGAAGACTCTTGAGAGTCCCTTGGACTGCAAGGAGATCCAACCGGTCCATTCTGAAGGAGATCAGACCTGGGATTTCTTTGGAGGGAATGATGCTCAAGCTGAAACTCCAGTATTTTGGCCACCTCATGCGAAGAGTTGACTCATTGGAGAAGACTCTGATGCTGGGAGGGATTGAGGGCAGGAGGAGAAGGGGACGACAGAGGATGAGATGGCTGGATGGCATCACTGACTCGATGAATGTGAGTCTGAGTGACCTCCGGGAGCTGGTGATGGATAGGGAGGCCTGGCGTGCTGCAGTTCATGGGGTCGCAAAGAGTCGGACACGACTGAGCGACTGATCTGATCTGATCTGATCTGAGTGACTAATGTACTCTTGCCTGGAGAATCCCATGGATGGAGAAGCCTGGTGGGCTGCAGTCCATGGAGTCGCTGAGGGTTGGACACGACTTGAGTGACTTCACTTTCATGCATTGGAGAAGGAAATGGCAACCCACTCCAGTGTTCTTGCCTGGAGAATCCCAGGGACGGGGGAGCCTGGTGGGCTGCCGTCTGTGGGGTCACACAGAGTCGGACACGACTGAAGTGACTTAGCAGCAGCAGCAGCAGTGACTAATGATTTTGCACATCTTTTCCTATGTAAAATTGGCCATTTTTTTCATGACTCATTGGCCGTTTTTTTCTTGATATTTTTGATATGACATTCCAACACGTAGATTTTTTTGTATTCTGTTTGGTATTCTTTCAGCTTCCTGTCCTCCAGTTTGGTGTTTGTCATTAACTTTGGAAAATTCTTGGTCATTATTACTTCAAATATTTCTTAGATTTTTTTTTCTTTCTTCTGGTACTTCAGTTGGACTTCCCAGGTGGTGCTAGTGGTAAAGAACCTACCTGCCAATGCAGGAGACATAAGGGTTCAATCCCTGGGTCAGATCAGATCAGATCAGATCAGTCGCTCAGTCGTGTCCAACTCTTTGCGACCCCATGAATCGCAGCACGCCAGGCCTCCCTGTCCATCACCAACTCCCGGAGTTCACTCAGACTCACGTCCATAGAGTCAGTGATGCCATCCAGCCATCTCATCCTCTGTCGTCCCCTTCTCCTCCTGCCCCCAATCCCTCCCAGCATCAGAGTCTTTTCCAATGAGTCAACTCTCTGCATGAGGTGGCCAAAGTACTGGAGTTTCAGCTTTAGCATCATTCCTTCCAAAGAAATCCCAGGGCTGATCTCCTTCAGAATGGACTGGTTGGTAATTGTCCCACATTTCTTGGATAGTGTGTTGATTTTTTTTCCTCTTTGCTTTTCAGCTTGGGAAGTTTCTTTCCTCATTTGTGTTCAGTTTGTTCATGGGCCCATTAAAGGCATTCTTCATTTCTGTTAAAATATTTATTTCTTGTGTTTCTTTTTGACCCTTTCTTAGAGTTTCTGTCTCTGTGCTTACACTGCCCATCTTGTACGTTGTCCACTTGTTTCATTCCATCCCTTAGCTTGTTATTTGTAGCCATTTTAAATTCCTGGTCTGAAATTTCTAAAACTTTGCCATATCTGAGGCCAGTTCTGAAGACTACTATGTCTCTTTAAGCTGTTTTTGATCTTTCAGTATGCCTTGTAATTTGTTGTTTAAACCTGTTCATGATGTACTGGGTAAAAAGAACTGAGGTAAACAGGCCTGTATTGTGAAGTTTTATGTTTATTTGGCTAGGCAATAAGCTGTGTTTACTGTTTGCTGTAGCTGTAGGTGTCAGGGGCTAAATTTTCCTCTAGTTACCTTGTTTTATCTCTTCTGTGTTTTGGGGTTTCTGTAAAGACTTAAGATCTTAGACATGCAATTTTTTCCATTGTAATCCCCTGTTATTATATAGGAATGCTACAGATATGATGATAAAGTTTAAGTTGGAAGAGATGCATTCTACAGACCTATGATTGGATCTTGGTCTTTTAGTGAAACTGTGCCCCTGGGCTGTGACCTTAAAAATAATTTACCCTTTCTGGTAGATGAGAAGACTGGAGTTGGGTAATCCCTTATGCTACATGAAGGGACTAGGGTTGGGTATTTTTTTTCCCTGTGTGGGAGAGTGCACCAGGTCCCAGTTGGCTATTTTCATTCTCCAGGTTATTAAGCTTTAATAAAATCTCAGTAAAATAGTTTCTCCTGAAGACAGGCCTTGTTAAGGATAACAGAATTCTCTGGGTATATTTCAAAATGGCTACCACTGTGACTAGAAAAGATACTTGATATGGTTTTAGAAAAGGCAGAGGAACCAGAGATCAAATTGCCAGCATCCGCTGGATCATGGAAAAAGCAAGAGAGTTCCAGAAAAACATCTATTTCTGCTTTATTGACTATACCAAAGCCCTTGACTGTGTGGATCACAATAACTGTGGAAAATTCTGAAAGAGATGGGAATACCAGACCACCTGATCTGTCTCTTGAGAAATTTGTATGCAGGTCAGGAAACAACGGTTAGAACTGGACATGGAACAACAGACTGGTTCCAAATAGGAAAAGGAGTATGTCAAGGCTGTATACTGTCACCCTGTTTATTTAACTTATATGCAGAATACATCATGAGAAATGCTGGACTGGAAGAAACACAAGTTGGAATCAAGACTGCTGGGAGAAATATCAATATTCTCAGATATGCAGATGACACCACCCTTATGGCAGAAAGTGAAGAGGAACTAAAGAGCCTCTTGATGAAAGTGAAAGTGGAGAGTGAAAAAGTTGGCTTAAAGCTCAACATTCAGAAAACGAAGATCATGGCATGTGGTCCCATCACTTCATGGGAAACAGATGGGGAAACAGGGGGAACAGTGTCAGACTTTATTTTTCTGGGCTCCAAAATCACTACAGATGGTGACTGCAGCCATGAAATTAAAAGACGCTTACTCCTTGGAAGGAAAGTTATGACCAACCTAGATAGCATATGGAAAAGCAGAGACATTACTTTGCCAACAAAGGTTCGTCTAGTCAAGGCTATGGTTTTTCCTGTGGTCATGTATGGATGTGAGAGTTGGACTGTGAAGAAGGCTGAGCACCGAAGAATTGATGCTTTTGAAGACTCTTGAGAGTCCCTTGGACTGCAAGGAGATCCAACCAGTCCATTCTGAAGGAGATCAGCCCTGGGATTTCTTTGGAAGGAATGATGCTAAAGCTGAAACTCCAGTACTTTGGCCACCTCATGCAGAGAGTTGACTCATTGGAAAAGACTCTGATGCTGGGAGGGATTGGGGGCAAGAGGAGAAGGGGACGCCAGAGGATGAGATGGCTGGATGGCATCACTGACTCGATGGACGTGAGTCTGAGTGAACTCCTGGAGTTGGTGTTGGACAGGGAGGCCTGGCGTGCTGTGATTCATGGGGTCGCAAAGAGTTGGACACAACTGAGCGACTGATCTGATCTGATGGTTTAGTCTTCTTAAATTTGTTACAACATTTTGTGGCTAAAAGCATGATGTATCCTGGGGATACTTGGTCATGTTGTATAATCCCTGTAATGTTCTGTTGGATTAGCTGCTAATTTGTAGTTGTGGACTTTTTATCTGTATTTACAAGGGTTATTTGTTTAAAATTTTCTTGTGATGTCTTTATTTGGCTTTGATATGACAGTAATGTTGACTTCATAGAATGAATTAGGAAGTGTTCCCTTGTTTTCTATTTTTTGAATGAATTTAGAGGAAATGGTAATTGTACTTTAAATACTTGGTAGAATTCACTAGTGAAGGCATCTATCCTCGACTTTTCTTCACTGGAATGTTTTTGATCACTGATTCAATCTCTTTTTGTTAGGAGTCTACTGAGTTTTTCTTTTCCTAAATCAGTCTATATGATTTGTATGTTTCTAGAAATCTGTTCATTTCATCTAGGTTTTCTAATTTGTTGGTATATAATTATTCATATTATTTTCTTATAATTCTTTTTATTTTCATATTGTTGGTAATGTATCCACTTTCATTTCTGATTTTAGTTATTTTTATCATCTCTTGTTATTAAGGTTAGCCAAAGATTTGTCAATTTTGTTGATATTTTCAAAGAAATAACTTTGGATTTCATTGATTCTATTGTGTTTCCATTTGTGTTACTCTATTTATCTCCATTCTTATCTTCATTACTTCTTTCCTTTTGCTAACTTTGGATTTATTTTACTCTTCTTTTTCTTTTCTCTCAATGTGTAAAGTTAGCCATTTACAGCTATAGATTTCACTGGGAGCACTCACCTGCCTTCATTGCACCCCATAAGTTTTTGTATATTTTTGTTTTTTATCCTGTGTTCTGATTTCCCTTGTAATTTCTTCTTTGAACCTTTAGTAAATTGAAGAGGGTGTTATTTAATATTTATATTTGTGGATTTCCCAGAATTTTCTTCTACTGCTGATTTTCTAATATCATTCCATTATGGTTGAAGAAAATACTTTGTACCATTATATGAATTTAATTTTTTAAAATTTATTGATAATAAATTCTTGGCTGAACATAATATCTATCCTGGAGAATGTTCCCATGTGCACTTGAGAAGAATGTGAATTGTGCTTCTGCTGTTTGGAGTGTTCTATATATGTCTGTTATATCTATTTGGTTTATAGTGTTGTTTAAGTCCTCTCTGTCTTTACTGATCTTCTACCTAATTTTGTATCTGTTATTGAAAGTGGGATATTGTAATATCTAATTATTGTTAAACTATTTCTCCCTTCAGTTCCGTCAATGTTTGCTTCGTATGTTTTGGGAGTTGTTTTTTTTGCTGTATGCTGCTGCTGCTGCTGCTAAGTCACTTCAGTCGTGTCCGACTCTGTGCGACCCCATAGACGGAAGCTCACCAGGCTCCCCCGTCCCTGGGATTCTCCAGGCAAGAACACTGGAGTGGGTTGCCATTTCCTTCTCCAATGCATGAAAGTGAAAAGTGAAAGTGAAGTCGCTCAGTCGTGTCCGACTCTTAGCGACCCCATGGACTGGAGCCTACCAGGATATATTTGATGAATTGACAGTTTTGTGAATATATCATGTCCTCCTTTGTCTCTTGTAATAGATTTTTGACTTAGAAGTCTGTTTCTCTGATATTGGTATACCACCCCATTTCTCTTTTGATTACTAGGTTTGTATGGGATATTTTTTCATTGTTTTATTTTCAATGTATTGTGTCTCATATTGTTGAGTGCTGAATTTTATTGTAATCCTTTAATGATTACAACATTAAATAATAAGTCTGCCATCACGTATATTGTTGTTCTCCTGTATGTAATATGTATTTTTCTTTGACTGCTTTTAAGACTTGATTGTTATATTTAGTTTTTAACAATTTGCCTATGAAATGTCTAGGAGTGGTCCTTGTATTTCTGTGGCATTATTTGTAGAGGCAAATACTAGTAGCAAGTCAAATGTCTAAGAATTTGAGAATAGCTAAGTATTCATTGATATAATGGAGTGATACGGCATAAGTATGTAGACTTTACTGATGCAAGATAATATATATATGACATAATGTTTAGTAAAAAGTATAATTAATATATATACATATTTGAAAAATGAAAACTACTTATACAAAAAGATTATAAATTTAACAGAGTTATTTAAGTAGTCTATTAAGGTAAAAGTTTTCTTCCTCTGAAAACCTGTTTTTTTTTTTTTTTTTTTACTAATACCTTTTCTGAGATAAAATTCACACACCACAAAATTTCCCATGCAAAGTATACACTGAAAGTGTACAACCTAATGGTTTTGCATATGTTCACAGAGTTGTTCAACCATCACCACAATCAATTTTAGAAAAATTTTACTACTCTAGAGAAAAATCCTATATATACTAGCAGCCACTTACCATTTCCCCAACCATCTACAGTCCTAGACAACCACTGATTAACTTTCTCTGTGGATTTGCCTATTTTGGACATTCTAGATCAATGGAATCATACAATGTCTGGTGTTTTCTGACTGGCTTTTTTCGCTTAATGTTTTCAAAGTTTATCCATGCTGTGGCATGTATCAATACTTTTATTTCTTTTTATTGTTAAATAGTGTTCCAACGTTATTACTTTTATATCATAATTAATAATATAGTAAAGGCTTTTAGGGTAGATTACCTAATATGGAATTAGTGAAAAGGAAATGAACCTTCATTTCCTATTGTATTTCAGTCTTATTTGTCTGTATACTTCAAAAGATTACATAAATAATGTGATTTTACATTAATTTCCAGGCAACACAGACATTAAGAGAAAACCTATTGATCACTGCTCTCTCCCACTTCACTCCTCACCCCTTGGCCTGTTCCTCTACTTTCTACCCCTAGTTGTTGCTGTTTAGTTGTTAAGTTGTGTCCAATTCTTTTGTGACCCTATGGACTGTAGCCCGCCTGGCTCCTCTATCCATGGGATTTCCCAGGCAAGAATACGGAGTGGGTTGCCATGTCCTCCTTCAGGGGATCTTCCCGACCCAGGGATCAAACCCATGTCTCCTGTGTCTCCTGCAGTGGCAGGTGGGCTCTTTACACTGAAATACCAGGGAAGCCCTCTACCCCTAGAGGCAGCCATCATCCCGAGTTTAGTACATATCCTTTCAACTCATTTTTGAAAAGTCTCTCCTTCCCCTCTCTCTTTTAGTATATATTAAAAACACATTTTTAAAGGTTTTTAATTACATGTTTTATGGAGGTTAATGAATCCATTGTGATGCTTGCAACATAAATCCCTATATGCATTATTAAATAGAACAAAAACTAATTATTATCACTTCTATCCTTTCCATCAATATTCATATCATATAAATAAACCATAGTGAAATGGGAGACCTGAATCCCTATAATTGACTCTAATAGCCATCCTAATAATTCATTCCCTGCCCTCAAGATAATACCATATTGTATTTCAGGAGGCTATTTTAATTTCAAAGAAGGTAAACAAGATTAATTTCAAGGGGGTGCAGAGTGGAACCAAAGCACTCAATTTGATTATAGATTTGATAATTCATTCATTCATTCTTAAAGTCCAAAAGTGATACCTAAATTACTGTATAATTGGAGTAGAAAAATCAGCCATTTAAAAAATGGAGGCTTGTGAACTAACCCAAATATTTAACAGGCACTCTGCTGGTATTTGGTTTAATGTAAGAAAATAATTGATTATTTAGATTTGGAGGAGGCCTCTGGCATTATCCAGCAGATTGACTGATCAGTTATTAATATAATAGGTTTCCTGGCTGCAGTATGAAAGCTAGATGGCCATGATTTGTGACTCCAATCTTTTTTTTTTCTGGAAAGAAATGATTTCTCATGATGCAAAATAACTGGTGGCAGCACATTTCATTCATGTTTCATGTACTTGAGTCTGAAGCAATTCCTGAATTGCTTGAATTCCTGAATCTTCTTGAAACTCAGAGGATTTTCCTGGGCCTTCTTTAAACTCTGAGAATTAAGATACCATCTCGGGTAATCTTAAGGCAAAGGCCATTTGGTTATTATTCTTTCTTAAACTGTCTTATGAAAAACTAGGGAAAGGACTGAACAATAAGACCTCATGCCAAAATTATTTTTAAATTTTCAAAATTTTAATTCACTCTATTTAAACACACTGTGCTGCCTTTTTTAGATCATTCTAACACTAAATCACTCATGCTAAAATGTTATATTGCCTTTTTAGAAAAAGAGGAAGCAGTGCTACCATCTTTTTCCAGTTTGTTTTGAATTAGAACTTGGGAGGAGTATCAGACAGCTACTAGTTACAGTATTTACCTGTATTCTAGCACTCCTCCACCATCCATCATGGAGATCCATTCAGTAAACAGAGTTGGGTATTTACATAAAATATCAAGTGAGGAATGAGCAGAAGCACTGTGCAGGTGTAGAACCCACACGAAGAGCTTTGAGATAGTGAGAAAACTCAAGGTGTGTAGTGAGCCTAACTGAGTTTGGATTTACTTTGTATGCTTAATGTTTAGTGTAAAAGTGCCTGTGCTCGTTTTAGCATCCACACCGCCTTGTTCACAGAGCTGTAAACTTTTGTTTTTAAAGAACACCTGCTGCTGCTGCTGCTAAGTCGTTTCAGTCGTGTCCGACTCTGTGCGACCCCATAGAGGGCAGCCCACCAGGCTCCCCCGTCCCTGGGATTCTCCAGGCAAGAACACTGGACCTAGTGTATGTCAAATTATGGATGTGGCGTTTTGTGTATCTTCCTCTCCTTGTTGAACACTTTAACAACTTTTCCGGGAGAGTGGATATTCATATTATTCTCTTTTTTTTTTTTTTCAGATGAAGTTCAAAGAGATCAGGAAACTTGACTAAGGACTGGCTGCTGGGGGTAGGGGAGAGCCATTTTGAAATCTGGCAGGCCTACCGCCCCTCTTCTGGTCAGGCTCGAACCCACAGCTGGGTTCAAACAGAGCAGAAGGTAGTCAAACGTCACCAGCCTCTGATGTCAGGCAGCTGTGTGCCTTTAGGCATTCGGACTGCAGTGGCCTCTACCCTAAAGAGATCTTTCCACTACAGACCACATGATTTGCTAGGTCTGGCGATCTGTGGGCCGCAGGGCTCAGTTCTGACCATTTCTCAAACCGAGTGCAGCTGGAGGAAGCCAGCCCAGGAGCCAGGAGCAGTTAACTAATTTACCACGCCCTCCCCGGCTAACTGTGTACCTTACCCGTCTGGTCTGTTTCAATGTCTGTAAGCTTTGCAAAGTGCCAAACGTACAACACAGAGCCTGCCCCTGGGGGAAGAGGGGCGAAACCTAGGTTTGTCCACACGGAGCCCCCACTCCCAGGGTCCTCTATGCAAGAACTGGGGAAGAATCTGGGTGTTTATTAGCTCATAACGTCTCGCTGTCTGCATTATCAGCAGTTCGTGGGGAGAGGCCTTTGACAGCGTTCAAAGTGGGCTTCTCATAGACGCTGCAGACCCAGGCCAGGCTTCCTCCAGAACACGCGCCTGGCCGGGGTGGGGGTGGGGGTCCAAAAGGAGGGTGGAGGCGGAGAAGCGGGGTGCAGGCGGAGACGGAGGGTGCAGGAACCAGCCAGCGCCACCTCAACGCAGGGCCCGCGCACGCCCTCCCGCCCGCGCATCCTGCGGCGCCGGCCTGGGCAGCGGAGGAAACCGAGCGCGTCGGCGGCCGTCGCGGGCTAGCACGGTCCCGTGGTCACCGAGGGTGCCTCCGGCGTCCCCACCCTTCCCCGCTGCCCCCGGGGCTGCCGGCCTGTCTCCGCCCCCCCTCCCCGCCTCTCCCCCGGCCGGCAGGTAAAGCCGCTGAGGCCGCGGAGTAGGTGCGCTGGGATGATCTCACCCGCGCGCCCCGCGCCTGCAGGAGGAGGAGGAGGAGGAGGAGGAGCGGGAGCAAATCCAACTTCCGGGTAGCGAAGCCGCTCGCCAGCGGCATCTTGCTTTTTTCTTCCCCCCCCACCCCCCACACCCCTGCTGCACCCCCCTCTCTTCTCCCTCCTTTCCTTTTATTCCCGGCCCCACCTGCCAAAATGAACAGCTCGGAAGAGGAGAAGCAGCTGCAGCTCATCTCCAGCCTGAAGGAGCAAGGTAGGCGGGCGCGTAGCCGCCAGGTGCGGGCGGCCGCGGCCCGTGGGCGGGGACGGCTCCGGGGCGCCGGGTGCCGAGGGGGTGGAAGCTGGGTGGGAGGGGTCGCGGCCGCCACAGTCACCCCCAGTAGCTCCGACACCCCGGGGAGAGGCGTCCGCCGCGCCCCGCGCGCTTGGGCGAGCCCCGGGGCGGAGGGTTAACGTGCCTGTGCCCTGGAGGGTCGCGCCGGGCCGTGCGGGAAGCGCTTCCCCGTTGGTGGCTTTAGCTGGAGATGGGGGTTTAGGGAAAGGGACGGGGTTCGGCGCGGACACGGTCCCCCCCGTGCCCCGCGGGAGAGGCGAGTGGGGCTGGTTGTCGTGGAGAGGGCGCAGTGTGGGCAGCTCCGCTGGCCTGGCTCCCCTGGCCACGGCCCCACCCTTGCACGTTGGCGCTTGGGAGGCCTGCCGCGCGGTTTGACAGCCTTTCTCCAGCTTTTCATTCTGGTTTGGCCTAGTTCCTCTTTCCTTCCCCAGCTGGGATTTGCAGACCATGGTGTGCTTTATCGCTTCCCATTTCTAGCAGTGGATTCGCCAGTGAGGCGGCACCCTGATGGTGTAGGGCTTCTTGATTTAGGACTTGGCTCTGATTCGCAGAAAAGCCAGGCCTTGAAACCTGCATTTCCACACTGCCTGGTTACTAGATGCAGAACTGATTTAGTATCCTAAGAAGCAACAGTTTTAGTAATTTTCATCGCTTCACCACCCGTCTGAACAAAGCCAAATTAAGATCGCTTGTGAACCGAACACCTTTTCAACTTAAAATGATTATGTCCCTGACCAAAGGTGGCCTGAGAATACAGGTCAAGAAAGAGAGGAACCATACAGATTTAGGAAGTAAAAATGTGTGGGAATATACTTTTTTTTTCTGAATAACTTGCTGACACGACCAGGTCGTGGAAGGGGCCCTGCTCTGTGGTGAATCCTGGTGTGTAGTCCCAGCTTTTTCACTTCTGTTGACTCAACTCACCAACTCTGTGAACTTGGGAGAGTCACTTCTCTTTTATGGATCTTATGGTTAATCAGGCCTTACTTGACTACAGGCAAGAGCTAAACCAGATGATGTCATGAGATCTGTCCAATACTAAGACCTGTTGCTCCCTGAGATCACAAATAACCTGTTCATAGGGTATATGGATCCCTCTGGGGTCCACATTCCTGAAAACAAATCTCATCATGACTGTTTAGTAACTGGGTGACCTTGGGGAAATTATTTCAGTTCAGTTCAGACACTCAGTCATGTCTGACTCTTTGCAAGCCCATGGATTGCAGCATACCATGCTTCCCTGTCCATTGCCAACTCCCTGAGCTTGCTCAAACTCATGTCCATCGAGTCCGTGATGCCATCCAACCATCTTATCTTCTGTCGTCCCCTTCTCCTGCCTTCAATCTTTCCCAACATCAGGATCTTTTCCAGTGAGTCAGTTCTTCGCATCAGTTGGCCAAAGTATTGGAGTTTCAGCATCAGTCTTTTCAATGAATATTCAGGACTGATTTCCTTTAGGATGGACTGGTTTGATCTCCTGCAGTCCAAGGGACTCTCACGAGTCTTCTCCAACACCACAGTTCAAAAGCATCAATTCTTCAGCGCTCAGCTTTCTTTATAGTCCAACTCTCACATCCATACATGACTACTGAAAAAGCAACAGCTTTGACTAGATGAACCTTTGTTGGCAAAATAATGTCTCTGCTTTTTAATATGCTGTCTAGGTTGGTCATAGCTTTTCTTCCACGGAGCAAGTGTCTTAATTTCATGGTGGCAGTCACCATCTGCAGTGATTTTGGAGCCCAAGAAAATAAAATCTGTTACTGTTTCCATTGGAGAAGTTATTTAACCTCTCCAAAATGGGCACAACACATTTCTCTGTGGTATCCAGCATCTGGAAAGTGCTGGATACATGTTAATGACTTTCGCCTTCCTAGTACCTTCAGCTCTCATCCTTGATTAGTCTAGTGGGTGGACACAATGCCTTTATCTGGAATTTCTCAAGTGTTTTAGTGAGGGGCTGGATTTTATTAGTATTTTATTGCTAATAATACCACCCCCACCAACATAAGGGGTTCTTTGTAGCTCAGTGGTAAAGAATCCACCTACATTGTAGGAGATGCAGGAGACATGGGTTCGATTCCTAGGTCGAGAAGATCCCCCAGAGGAGACAGTTGCAACCCCTTCCAGTATTCTTGCCTGGGAAATCCCATGGTCAGAGGAGCCTGGCATGCTACAGTCCATAGAGTCGTAAAGAGTCAGACATGATTGAGCAACTGAACATGTATGTGCACCGCCAACATACTTGTCTCAATTCATATTCTAGACTGTTGAAACTTTTATTATTGATGATATCTGTCAATGGATATCAGATCTTTTGTTGGATGATCAGTTTTCAAATAATGTTAAAATTTAAAATTTCACTTCTTTTTATTCTATATATAATTTTAAGGGTAATTTACCAATACATATAATGCACAAGTTATTTATATTTGATTTTGGAACACATCTGTATCTCTGTGTTGGATTTGAGAGCTGAGGAAAAGGGATGATTCTTAAGTTTCTGGTTCTTTTTCCAATTATATTGGGAAATCTGTGCATTATATTTTTAGAGGATATATATCTTCAAGTAGGGCATGTCAAAGAGGGTAGAATAGCTGGACTTTGAAATTTGTGTTTCTTAAAGAGTACAATTTTTTTTTTAAAAAAAGGATATTGAGTCTGGTTACACAGGTATTGGGGTTTCTTTTTCAGCCCACAGTGTAATTTTTAGACATTTCAAAATGGGGGCGTTTATTTGTCAGTGGACAAAGAGCTGGGCATGAACTGAGTGACTAACATCACCCCACCATAGACTTCGGTAGCAATTGACTTGTCTCAAGAGTGTTTTGTTGCTGTTGAACCTACAGAACTAACTTGGGAAGCTAGGGATTTGAGGTGTAAAAACAGGCACCTAGGTGTTTGGACTCTTACCAATATTGTGATCAGTTTTGTAAGCTGATGTGTGTGATTTATTTTTGAAAGTAAACAGGACTGTTTATTGCCTGTTAACATTGTGAATAATTCCACTATCTCTCGTTAATGTGAACAAGAACCATTATTGATTGAAGGCTTTTTTGCTAATGCTGAGTAAACATATTCATTTACTCCTTTGACAAATAGCATGTACCTATCACATGTGAGGCCCATGTGCTAGGCACTGGGAGAGAAGATAGTGAACCAGACAGACAAGTTTAATATCTAGTAGACAGTCATTAATCAATAATCATACAGATCAATTTGTACAATTAAAAGTGTGTTGCTCTAGGATAGATTTTTAGATAGGTTTTTGTTGGCTTAGAGGGTGTATACACATAAAGTTTTGCTAGACATTGCAGAAATGCCCCCTTGCCCACCTCAGATGGCTGTACCAGTTCACATGCGCTTCAGCAGTGTCCGTTTTCCAACGCGTTAGTCAACACTGACCAAAGTCTTTGTTGACATCTTGACAGTTTGCTTAATTTTTGCCTGTCTGATGAACAAAAATGGTAAACCTGTAAAAAACCTGTTTGACCTGGTTATTGGTGAGGTTTGAAATATTTTTTACATGTTTATTGACCATTTAGGTTTCATCATACCTTCCTTCCCTAGTGTTTTAAGTCTAAAATTTGCGCCCATTCTTCAGGAGGGTGTTCAGAAAGAAAGTTCCCATCCGCCATGAATGGCAGAGCTGACAGCAGCCTTCCCTAATGTGAAGCCTTTCGTGGTGTGGTGAATAAGGTTGCTTTTGACAAAAGTTGTGAAATGTAATGACGGAGTCTGTCATAATATGAACAATCTCTAATTTATACTTACCATTCCCTAAGCTCTATGTCTTATAAATCACACCCACTTCTGAATTACTTCAAAACATTGTATGTTCTCTTCTAGTGAATGGTATAATTAGCTATATTATGTCTTTCTAGAAAGTTATATTATGTCCCTTTAAAAAAAATTAGCCAGTGTGCGATTGCTTATGTTCAAGCAGATGTTGAGGTAATGAGGTAATTCTCCTTTTGTCTTTTTGGGGGCTTTTTTTTTTTTTTTTTTTGGACTGATTGACATCTTTAATGCACTGAGAAATGGCAACTTGGGATACTATTTCCAATGCATATTTCCTAGCTTACTAAAGTGGACATTTTTCTTACAAAACATGTTACAATTTGCTCCCCTTCCAGAATTCTGCTGGGAAATGATAGACTTAGCTCAGCATTTGTTTAAGGTACATGATTTTCTTTGTATTTCATTCAGCCCACATGCATTGAATATTCATAGCCAGGCACTGTGCTAGGCATCAGAGATGCAAAAAATCTTGTCCCTGCTCGTGGAGTTCCTAGTCTAGAGTTGGTGGCCTCATTTGGGTCATGTATTTAAAATCCTCTGGCCAAGGAAGAGTGGGGCATCTTGACTCGCAGCCTCCACAAAGACCAAAGGTTTAGAATAGTCCAAAATAGAATGATGTGCCACTACCAGAAGAGGGGCGTGCAGGCTGGGCAGACACAAACAGCAGACGTCCAGTACACTGTCACCATCATAATGCCATGTCATTTGGATCTTGTGGAGGAATTTTGTAGAGAATGATTCCCACTTAGTAAAACTGGTGTTCTAACATAAGACCACCACCAACAAATAAATAAAAATTATGGGCTAGTCTTGGACTAACACTTTTAAATGGCAAGATAATTGATTTTAAGGCAGGATAACCTTTCACCTTGAGAGTTGGTATCATTTTCTCCAAAATTATTGAGCCAGTGCTCAAAAGTTCAGATGGAAATTTAGTCAAGCTTATTCTTAAGGCTGACTTAATTAATTAAAGAGGCTTCTTTAACTAAAAGAGGCTTCTTCCAGTGTTCCTTTGACTTCTAGGCTATAAAGTAGCTAGACCATTATTTTGACAAAAGGGACTGAAACTGTTGTCCACCACGATTACCATATTAGTGTGCAAACCCGAAGCATTATCAATCTTGGATCCATACAAAGTCAGTCCCTAGAAAGTTGTTTGGGACTAACTGGTTGCCTTGGTGTCAAGTGCAAACTTGACTTTATACCACTATTGTCTAAGTGTGGTCCAGGGGCCAACTGTATCTGAAAAGGCCAGGGAATATAAGTACTTACTGAGTTGTTTATGAAAAGGCTGGTAAATTTTTTTTTCTTCATCTAGTTACATTTTTATAAGATTTATATTTAAACTTTTGCTTTTACAACAAAGTATAGATTGAGGAAAGTCTGCAAAATATAAATGAGCAACTCAGTGAATTACTTTTAAAAAGCAAATATGTTCCTAACAACACTTAAATCAGAACATTTCCAAAAGCCCCTCATAACCCCTCAACACCATCAGCTTCCTCTAACGAAGATATTCAATACCACCAAAGATAAGTTTTGCAAGTTTCTGAAATTTACAGAAGTGGAATCATACGGTATGTATTACTTGCTTATGTCTTCTTTTACTCATTATGTGTATGATATTTATAATATTGTTGCATATAGTTGTAGTTCATTTGTTTGCATTGTGCTCAGTTGCTCAGTCGTGTCTGACTTTTTGTGACCCCATGGACTGTAGCCCGCCAGGCTCCTCTGTCCATGAGATTTCTCAGGCAAGAATTCTGGAGTGGGTTGCCATTTCTTCCTCCAGTGGATCTTCCTGACCCAGGGATTGAACCACATTGCCTATGTCTTGTGCACTGACAGGCAGATTCTTTACCATTTGAGCCACCTGGGAAGCCTGTGAACAGGCTCCACAGAAGGGAAAAGGCAAGGAGATGGATTTTCCCCTCGAGCTTCTAGAAGGAACATAGCTCTGCTGACACGTGGATTTTAGCTCAGTGAAACCTATTTTGCACTTCTGATCTCCAGAATCCTGAGATAGATTGATCATCCACTGTGTGAATAAGACAAAAAAAAATTTTTTTAAGCTGACATACTAGAGATCAGGGCTCAACAGACTTTTTCTATAAATGACAGAGATAAATATTGTAGGCTTTGTGGGCCATATGAATTTTTGTAAACCAGAGTATTTATTGAAAAAGCATTTTCCTAAAGTTTTTGAGCCACTGCTCGAGAGACCTCAGTTGGGTTACTTGTCTTGAGATGGACATTCAGCATGGCCTGAAGAACTAGATGGTCTAGTCAGAATTTCACTGTTCAGTTCAGCACCATGGACTGCAGCACACCAGGCTTCCCTATCACTAACTCCCGGAGATTGTGCAAACTCATTTCCATCGAGTCAGTGATGCCATCCAACCATCTCATCCTCTGTTGTCCCCTTCTCCTCCTGCCTTCAATCTTTCCCAGCATCAGAGTCTTTTCCAATGAGTTAGTTCTTCGCATCAGGTGGCAAAAGTATTGGAGTTTTAGCTTTAGCATCAGTCCTTTCAATGAATATTCAGGACTGATCTCCTTTAGGATGGACTGGTTTGATCTTCTTGCAGTCCAAGGGACTCTCAAGAGTCTTCTCCAACACCGCAGTTCAAAAGCGTCATTTCTTCACCAGTCAGTTTTCTTTATGGTCCAACTCTCACATCCATACATGACCACTGGAAAAACCATAGCTTTGACTAGACGGACCTTTGTTGGCAAAGTAATGTCTTTGCTTTTTAATATGCTATCTAGGTTGATCATAGCTTTTCTTCCAAGGAACAAGCGTCTTTTGATTTCATGACTGCAGTCACCATCTGTGGTGATTTGGAGCCCAAGAAAATAGTCTGTCACTGTTTCCATTGTTTCCCCATCTATTTGCCATGAATTGATGGGGCCAGTTGCCATGATCTTCATTTTTCAAATGTTGAGTTTTAAGCCAGCTTTTTCACTCTTCTTTTTCACTTTCATCAAGAGGCTCTTTAGTTCCTCTTTCCTTTCCTTTCTGCCATTTCAGGGGTGTCATCTGCATATTTGAGGTTATTGATATTTCTCCCGGCAATCTTGATTCCACCTTGTGCTTCATCCAGTCTGGCATTTCTCATGGTGTATTCTGCATATAAGTTAAATAAGCAGGGTGACAGTATAAGCCCTGACGTACTCCTTTCCCAATTTGGAAACAGGCCATTGTTCCATGTCTGGTTCTGACTTGCTTTTTGACCTGCATACAGATTTCTAAGGAAACAGGTAAGGTGGTCTGGTATTCCCATCTTAACTCTGCAATTAGGTAGATCAGTCTTACTTTTTTGTTGTTGTTGTTAGATGTAAAAGTAAACATATGCTTGTAGAAGAAAAAAAGCATATGGACTGAAAAGTACAATTAGCTTCTCCTTCTAACTCATTGTTTCCCAGTCTTTATTGTATTCTCCAAAGGAGTCTCTTTTTTGGGGGGTGGGGGTTTCCAGGTGGCATAGGGGTGAAGAATCCACCTTCTTGTGCAGGAGACGCAAGAGACACAGGTTTGATCCCTGGTTCAGGAAGATCCCCTGGAGGAGGAAATGGCAGTCCACTCCAGTATTCTTGCCTGGGAAATCCCATGGACAGAGGAGCCTGGAGGGCTGCAGTCCAAGGGCTCACAGAGTTGAACATGGCTAAGCACGCACTCAGGATCATATATATGTACCTCTAATAAAAGTTGATGAAAATGGCACGTCACCTGTAATCCTCTCCTAAAAACTTATAGTCCAAGTCTAATGAGGACAACATCCCATGTTAAGGAACATTCTATAAAGTATCTGATCAGTGCTCCTCAAAACTGTCAAAATTCTAGAAAACAAGGAAAGTCGGCGAAATTCGTCACAGCCTAGATTCTCAACGGATGTGAGTTTGAGCAAACTCTGGGAGAGGTCAAGGAAGTCTGGCGTGCTACAGTCCATGGGATTGCAAAGAGTCCGACATGCCTGAGCAACTGAACAACAGCAAGATGTGTCTAAGGAGACATGACAACTAAATATAGTGTGGCATCTGAATGCTACTGGAACAGAAGTAGAACGTAGATAAGAACTAGTGAAATAAGGTACGGACTATAGTTCATAATAGTGTGTCAGTATTCGTCCATTAATTGAAAGAAAAGTAACACATTAATGTAAGATGTTAATAATAGGAGAAACTGAGTGTACGGTATATGGAAGCTCTCCTATGTGGGCAGTTTTGCTATGGATCTAAAGTTTATAAAATCAAAATTTATTAGAAACGGTAATGCTCACAACCTTGTACACATATAGCTGTAAGTGCAGCTGTAGGACGAATTCTCAACAGTGGAACTGTTAAACCACAAAAGTCTGTGTATTTTAAACTTTGTTGTGCTATAGATTTTATTCAGAGCTGTTAAGACAGCCAAGCTTCACTTTAAAATGTGGAAGGAACACTGCTTTTGGTCCTCTGCTTCCCATGCTGGCTAAGCATTTTATTTCATTTATTTTTTTTAATCTAAGTATTGTAAGCATTAAAACATGAGTTTTGAAATTTTTGTATGATACAGTGGACAGTAATATATTAGGATCCTTTTAGTTACTTGATTCTATCTTAGATCCTGTATGGTGTAATTCAGGGTATGATTCTGAGACTGATACACATATATGTATATGTATTTGTTTTTTTTAAAAAAATAAGACCTTGGGGAGCAGTTTTAGATTGTAGAAAAATGGAACAGAAAGTACAGAGAATTCCCACATAATCCCTCATCTCCCCCCAGTTTTTTCTATCGTTATCATTTTATATTAGTGTAGTACAGATTATTGTACTACAAAACTGTACTACAGTTCTTAGAATTGATGAGCCCAGTATTGATATATTATTATTAACTAAGGTCTGTAGTTTGCATTAGGGTTTATTTTTTATGTTGCACATTCTGTGGGTTTAGACAAATGTATGACATGTACCCATCATAACATTTATCAAACAGAATAATTTCATTGCTCCAAAAACTTGCTCTGTTCTACCTGTTCATTCCTCTTACATTACTCTGGAACTCCTGGCAGCCACCCATCACTCCGTCAGTTTCGCTTTTTCCGTACTGTTATGTATTTGAAATTGTACAGAATGTTGCATTTTCCGATTGGCTTCTTCCACTTAGCAATATGCATGTAGGCTTCCTATGTGTCTTTTGTGCTTGAGAGCTCATTTATTTCTCTTTATCCCTGAATAATACCCCATTGTATGGGTGTACCATTGTCAGTTTCTCCATTCACTTGTTGATGAGCATGATGTTTGCTTCCGAGTTCTGGCAGTTATGAATAAAGCGGCTGTAAACAATCACGTGGTGGTGAGGTGGGGGGAAGGGAAGACTCCTAGGGTCTCCGTGTTTCAGTGAGCTATGCCCTTGGCTGTGACTTTCATAAGTGCTTCTAGTCCTAGTTTTCGCTGTTGGTAAGACAAGACTACAAAGGGTTGGAGGTGGTTATTACAGTCTCTTCAATCTGTTAGGCTCTGATAAAAGAATTTCCCTTGAGGGGAGGCCTCGTTAGGAAGAACAGAAGGCTCTGGGCGTATTTCATCATGGATACTTTTCCTGTCCCGTGCCAAAACCAGTGGGGAATTTTTCTCAGTATTCACTGTGAGGTCCTGGTAGCATTCCTTGAGATAGAACTCATAGAAGTGTCAGGGCTTCCTAACCCTGCCCATCACCTGGAGTTTTTAACTTTCAAAACTTGTTGCAACTGAACCTCTAGCAATTTGTCAGTTAAATTTTTCTTCCCCTGGCTTGGCACAGGGGGAGGATTTTGTACCTTGGCTTCTTCTCCACTAGGTTTTGATCCTCTGTATCTACCTGAGCGTATCTCTGATTTTTAGAGTAGCAGTTTGCCCAGAATCTTCGATTCTCTCATGGATCTAAGAAGAGTTGTTGATTTTGTTTGTTCAGCTTTTGTTGTTGTTGTTGTGCGAACCACAGTGTCAGCTTACAAGCTCCTTAAAGGCCAGACCAGAAGCCAGGCTAATAAATGTATTTTAAAGTTACCTAGTTTCGGAGGAGCCTGGTAGGCTCCAGTCCGTGGGGTCGCTAAGAGTCGGACACGACTGAGTGACTTCACTTTGACTTTTCACTTTCATGCATTGGAGAAGGACATGGCAACCCACTCCAGTGTTCTTGCCTGGAGAATCCCAGGGACAGGGGAGCCTGGTGAGCTTCCGTCTATGGGGTCGCACAGAGTCGGACACGACTGAAGTGACTTAGCAGCAGTTTCCTTCCTTTCTGTTGGTTAACTTGAAGTCCTTAATATAGTTTGTTGAGATTACTTCTTAAGCATCATTAAATCGTTAGCGCTGTACTGTGTGTTCTCTCAGGTAAAGATTGAATTTCAAGTTTGCTGTAACTTCTTTTCAGATATGAAATGTCTCACCTTTGTGTTTGATTAAGTTTTCCAGCAGTGTTTTCCCTGGCTCTTCTAATGCTTTCATTAACAACTGAGGTATAAATGACTTTTCTTTCTATTCTGCCTTTAAGAGCAGGACCTATTGGGATGTGTGGAGAAGGGAATAATGTCCTAATTGAACATTATCTCTTATGACTCATGTCCTTATACCCCATTAGTAAGAGATGTTTCAAGGCTCTGTGGGTTTCAGACTCAACCGATGAGAATATATATTAGATGATCTCATGAGGCAGTGTTTTTTTTTTTTTTTTGGTTATATTTGATGGCTTTTTAAAGCTTCATTTTTCTAAAGTACCTTGTTGTAACATATGATGCAAGAGGCCCTTTTAGTTTGGGGAGGAAAGTATGTGCTCTTGCATAAGTTGTTCATGTAAAGACCTAGGTCTGTTCTTCTTTCTTTCTGAATTTAGCACACATTTATCAAGTGCCTGATAGCTCAGGTGGTGAAGGATCCACCTGCAGTGCAGGCGACCCTGGTTTGATTCCTGGGTCGGGAAGCCACTGGAGAAGGGATAGGCTACCCACTCCAGTATTCTTGGGCTTCCCTTGTGGCTCAGCTGGTAAAGAATCCTCCTGTAATGTGGGAGACCTAGGTTTGATCCCTGGGTTGAGAAGATCCCCTGGAGAAAGGAAAGGCTACACACTCTAGTATTCTGGCCTAGAGAATGCCATGGACTGTATAGAGTTGGACACAACTGAGTGACTTTTGCTCACTCACTTATCAAGTGCCTACTATATGTCAGGCATTGTGCTAGAAGAGGGTACAATGGATAGATAAAGGATTATTTCTTGTCTAGTGCTTGGGCTTCCCTGGTGGCTCAGATGGTAAAGAATCCACCTGCAATGGGGGAGACCTGGCTTCGGTCCCTGGGTTGGGAAGATCCCCTGGAGAAGGAAATGGCAATCCATGCCAGTATTCTTGCCTGGAAAATCCCCATGGACAGAGGAGCCTGGTGGGCACAGTCCATGGGGTCACGAAGAGTCGAATGTGACTGAGCAACTAAGCACACAAGCACAGTGCACATCACACACAGTACTGCTCAGAAGTGTTTTTTACATGGATGACTTTGTGAATCAGTAAACTGGTTCTGCTTTCACCATTTCTTATCGTGGGATTTGACTTTTTTATGCATTTGTATCTTCACATTTTAAAAAGTGGATGTTAATATTTGGCTTAATTGCTCTATATCAAAGATTTATGTGAACCAGCCATTCATTCATTATAGGCATGACTCTGGCTTAGTACCGAGCTAAGTGTAAGGTTTACAGCAATGAATGGAGTGGGAGAAAAGGCAAGAAAACAGACTTATTTTCAGACAACTTATTAATGTTGCATGTAGATGCTCCAGTAGAGATATGTAAACACTATACACTGGTGAAAATTAAATGTTAGTCACTCAGCTGTGTGACCCAGTGAACTACAGCCTACCAGGCTCCTCTGTCCATGGGATTCTCCAGGCAAGAATAATGGAATGGGTTGCTATGCCCTTCTCCAGGGGATCTTTCCAATCCAGGGATCGAACCTGGGTCTCTTGCACTGCAGCCAGATTCATTACCATCTGAGCCACCTGGGAAGTCACTATAAATGCTGATTTTTGCCCATGGTATATGGGGAGAGTTTTTAAGAAGAAATGACAGTTGAATTGCATTGAAAAGGAAGATGTGGGAAAGATGGGGAAGGAAAGACCTTGTAGACAGAGGGGAAAATATTTGTAAAGACACCAGCGTCTGAAAGGTCTTAGAGGGTTTAGGGAGGCGTTGGAGCTTTGGGGGTGATGGAGTGAGTTGTGGTCTCTGAATGGAGAGAGGAGAGGAGTGTGGGGTTCCCAGATGTGATGCTAACATCTTTGGTGGCTTTTAAACAAGAGAATGAAATAACCAGATTGCTCTGTTACAATGCTAACTATCTATTTTGTAAAGAATGAACTTGGTATACAGGGAAGCTAGAGGCTAGAGGGGAGAGGCAATGGCACCCCACTCCAGTACTCTTGCCTGGAAAATCCCACGGACGGAGGAGCCTGGTAGGCTGCAGTCCATGGGGTCGCTAAGAGTCGGACATGACTGAGCGACTTCACTTTCTTTTTCACTTTCATGCATTGGAGAAGGAAATAGCAACCCACTCCAGTGTTCTTGCCTGGAGAATCCCAGGGACGGGGAGGCCTGGTGGGCTGCCATCTATGGGGTCGCACATAGTCGACATGACTGAAGTGACTTAGCATAGCAGAGGCTAGAGGAGGAGTTGTTCAGTCGCTAAGTCATGTCTGACTCATTGTGACCCCATGGTCTGCAGCACACCAGGCTTCCTTGCCCTTTCCCATCTCCTGGAGTTTGCTCAAGCTCATGTCCATTGAGTTGGTGATACCATCCAACCATCTCATCCTCTGCCACCCCCTTCTCCTGCCTTAAGTCTTTCCCAGCAGCAGGGTCCTTTCCAGTGCATAGGCTCTTCACATCAGGTGGCCAAAATATTGGAGCAGCTTCAGCATCAGTTCTTCCAATGAATATTCAGGGCTGATTTCCTTTAGGATTGACTTGTTTGATCTCTTTGCTGTCGAAGGGACTCTTTGAAGAGTCTTCTCCAGCACCACAGTTTGAAAGAGGCACTGCCTACAGAGGAAGGGCAGATTGGAGAGACATTTTGAGATCTGAGTAGTGTGCATATCCTTTGATGGTGAGGGGGAGGTGGGGAATCAGGCGATGATTCCCTTGATGCTGCGATACTAGCTTAAGAACTAGGTAGATGATGGTCATGCATACAGGAAGTAGGGTGGTTGGGCAAAATTTAATTGATAAGTTCCCTTTCTAACATGTTGAGTTTGAGGTGCTTGTAAGGTATCTGGGCAGAGATGTCCAGAAATACTGTCCAGTAGAACTTCCAGCTGGGATGGAAGTGTTCTGTGTTCACTGTCCACAGTGGTAGCCACTAGCCACGTGTAGCTATTGAGCAGCTGGAGAGCTGAATTTTAAACTTTATTTTATTTTAGTTAACTTAAATGTAAGTAGCCACATGTGGCCAGTGGCTACCAGATTTGATAGTGCAGGTCTTTTGTAGTGGTTGGAAATACTGATCTGGAGCTAAGGCTGGGATGGGGTGGTTAAGCTTCCTGGGACTGAGAGGGGCCCTGAACTCTAAAATGCTAAAACTGGAAAAGGTCCAGGCAAACTGGTTATTGTTCATCGTAGCAAGAGGTGTTATTGGCCTGTAATTATGACTTTAGTTGTCATGTTTCTCAAACAACTAAGTCTCCTCAGCTGCTTCCTGGGATGGCTATGGCATGGTCTGCAGCTTGGAAAGAAAATTCCCTTTCTTGCCATTAGGGGGTTAGAAAATAGAAAACCAGCATGATTCTTGAAACACGTGCTTTGCCTGATATTCTCCTTGTTTTCTCCACATCTTCCTTTTTCTTCCATTCCGTTCTCCTATGTAGTGAGTCTCTTCTTTGGCTGCACATTAAAATCACCTGGGATGCTTACTTCTTATAAAAAAATATGGCTGTCCAAAGTCCACCTAGTTAAATCAGAATCTTGGGTTGGCGGGGAGTGGAGAGGGAATTAGGCAGCTGTGGGATTTAAAAGCGCCTCAGGTGATTCTAATGTGCAGCCAGGATTGAAAAGTACAGCTTCAGACATGCCTACACTTCTTTGGCAGTTTCTGTTTTTTACTGCACAAACTGCAATTGATCTTTAGCCCCACTCTGGTCTCCTTTTATTTGGTGGAGGGTAATAGTACTTAGCATTTCAGAGATTTTGCCACCTTTCAGGCCACGTATGACAGAAGTTAGCCTGAGACTGAAGGGTGTTAGGGAGCAGCCTGATCTCATACCTTGTGTAAGGATTGACATACCTTGATGTAACAGTAATAGTTTTAACAAAAACTCAGGATCTTTTATCTTACTTGTGACAAATGGGGTCCTTTAATTAAGGCATGTGAACACTCAGTGGTGGCACATGGAATCTAGTTCCCTGAGCAGGGATCAATCCCGGACCTCCTACCTTGGGAGCATGGACTCTTAGCCAAGCCACTAGACCTCCAGGGAAGTTGCAACAGTTGAGCATATACTATGCCTAAGCGTCCTTGTATCTTACATATTAGTCCACCTACTCTTAATAACAATACTATGAGAGATGTACAGTTGTTATTCCTATATTCCAGATGAGGAATCTGAGACTCAGAATAACCAATTTGCCCAATGCCCGTGGATAAATGAAGTGCTTGGCCTGCGCTTTTAAATTGCTGTGCTACGTGACTTTATAGTGAAATATATTTTAAGGGATGACGTCTTTCCAAGCTACGGGTATCTTTCCCATGAAGTGAAGTGAAGTCGCTCAGTCGTGTCTGACTCTTAGCGACCCCATGGACTGCAGACTACCAGGCTCCTCTGTCCCTGGGATTCTCCAGGCAAGAACACTGGAGTGGGTTGCCATTGCCTTCTCCATCTTCCCCGTGAAGGAGTTGGTCAAATCATTTCTTCTTTTTTGTTGATTAATTCGGCGTTCAGAAGATTTCTCGCATCAAATCACTTGAGTTGCACAATTCATGGTAAAAGTTTTTGAAACTGTGAGCCAGGTATGAAACGATAAGGCTTACTCTGTGACACTTTGGCATTGCCAAAAAAGAAGTAGCTGAATAACATAGGTCACAACAGTGTTCACAAGTTTTGCTAAAAATGGGGTTACGTATGTATTCACTATGATGTATGTATATGTGACTATTGTGTAAGGCAGTGAGCTTGGTTTTTTAATTTCAAAGAAATAGAAATATATGAGTAGATGTTTTTATGTCCTAGTCCCCAAGTGCCCCTTCCCACTACTAAATGGTTGAATTCTTCCCATACTTTTTCTACCCCTGGGCAGGTACCTGGTTTCTTTTTTTTTTTTTAATTGTATTCAGTCTTATAAAACATATTTTCTGTGGTTTCCATTAAGATATGATAGGTGAAGGGTTCATAATTAATGCTTTTCATAAAGACCCAGTAATTGGGAGTCTGGACTCTGTTGGCAGTGGTATGGAAGAACAGTTCTCAGTTTTTTTGAAAAGGCCTTCAAAGCCATTATCTAATGTTTTAAATAGGAAGAAAAATTTCTTAAGGTCATGGTTTTACAATCCTTTATTGCTTTTTTTGTATATCTGTAATGTAGGTCATCAAGAATAGGGTGGTAAATCAGTTTTGATTTTTCAACTTTATCTAAGAATACTTTTGAATGTTAAGTAAACTGAAGCAAAGTCTCTCACTGAAATATTTATTTCTTTCTTGAAACAATATTAGAAGTAGTAATAAGATTTGGGACCATGACCGTAGACTTTTAGTTCTTGTTTCTTTTTGTTAAAAAAGGAGGGACAGGACATTTTATTGAATTTTCAGACCCGAGGACAATTTAGTTCATACTCATTGGTTGGGTTTGTATGATGGTGGCTGATAAGGAGCTGGTGAGCTTCAGTCTGTGATTAATCAAATCTTTTCTGTTGAAACTATTTTTAAAAGGGGTATATCTTTACATGTATGCATTACGGTATCTATGGGCTAATTTTCAAAGATTCTTTTTGGGTGTGGCTGTGATAAAAATTGTCTATTAGTTCTTATTTAGATGAAGTATTGGTAAAACTTAAGGGCATTGATGATATAATCCCATAAATATTTGTTTATTTGAATTGGATTTTAAGATTTCAGTCCTGCTATCGTAGTAACTACCCTTCAGATTGCTGTTGAAAGAAGCAGCATGTACTTTACTTTATGAATTGTTTTTGGGGTGTCTGCTCCAGTGGTTACTACCCTTCAGATTGCTGTTGAAAGAAGCTGCATGCACTTTACTTTACGAATTGTTTTTGGGGTGTCTGCTCCAGTGGTTACTACCCTTCAGATTGCTGTTGAAAGAAGCAGCATGTACTTTACTTTATGAATTGTTTTTGGGGTGTCTGCTCCAGCGGTTACTACCCTTCAGATTGCTGTTGAAAGAAATAGCATGTACTTTACTTTATTAATTGTTTTTGGAGTGTCTGCTCCAGTGGTTACTACCCTTCAGATTGCTGTTGAAAGAAACAGCATATACTTTACTTTATGAATTGTTTTTGGGGTGTCTGCTCCAGTGGTTACTACCCTTCAGATTGCTGTTGAAAGAAACAGCATGTACTTTACTTTATGAATTGTTTTTGGGGTGTCTGCTCCAGTGGTTACTACCCTTCAGATTGCTGTTGAAAGAAACAGCATGTACTTTACTTTATGAATTGTTTTTGGGGTGTCTGCTCCAGTGGTTAGAATCATACACTCTAGCATTAATGACCTTGGAGAAGGAAATGGCAACCCACTCCAGTACTCTTGCCTGGAGAATCCCAGGGACGGGGGAGCCTGGTGGGCTGCCGTCTCTGGGGTTGCACAGAGTCGGACACGACTGAAGCGACTTAGCAGCAGCAGCAGCAGCAGCAGCAGCAGCAGCAGCATTAATGACCGGATTCTTTGGAATGTCCTTAAAACTACAGGTTTCAGATTTTTTTATTTCTGCCTTCAGGTTCTTCATAGATATAGAAAGCTCTGTCTTTTTTTTTTTTTTTGAAGAAAAGCTGAACTTTTAATTAATTAATTTTATTTATTTTTGGCTGTGCTGGATTTTCATTGCTGTTTGGGCTTTTTTTCTAGTTGCAGGGAGCTGGGGCTGTTCTCTAGTTGCCATGCATTGAGAACATTCATTGCAGTGGCTTCTCTTTGCAGAGCACAGGCTCTAGACACATGGGCTTCAGTAGTTGCGGATCCCAGGCTGTAGCGCGCAGGCTCAGTAGTTGTGGCCCACAGGCTTTGTTGCTCCACGGCATGTGGGATCCTCCAGGACCAGGGATTGAACTTGTGTCCCCTGCATTGGCAGACAGATTCTTTACCGCTGAGCCACCAGGAAGACCAAAACCAAGCTTTTGAAAATAAATACCAATTAAATTTTTTAAAAGTCAAAGTATAAAAATCCAGGCTTGGTTATTGCCTGGCTCTCTCATACTGGTCAAAATGGTGCTGGTCTGGGAGTGGACAGCAGTTCTCCTGGGCCCACCATAGACATTCTGCTCCATCATTAATCCTAGATCATTCTCTTTCTTCCCACCTTAGACAATCTGCCTCATCATCAATCTAGATCATTCTCTTTCTTCTCTGAACATCACATTCTCAACTGTGAGGATATCTAAAAATGGTGCTTTGGCTAAAAGTTGAATGCAGGGGTTGGTTATGATCATTTTTCTGGCAGTAGAGGATTTTAAGTAGAAAACTGCTACTTTCCCCACATAGTTGGATATATTTGCAAACAACTCCCATATTCTTGCAACTTAGAGAAATGAATCTGGCTAGGATCTGGTCATAGCTTAGTGGTTGATGATCTTGCAGTGCCTGAAAATAGTTGTTCTTAGCTGAATGCTCATAGCATAAACTTTCGTCTGTGGGTAGAGCAGATATGTGACACTGAGTTTATTTTCTGGAGGCCAGTTTTCAAAAATACACCTCTGATTACAGTACTGCAGCCTGATCATGCTGGAAGGAACTTTAGGGAACACCCACCTGTCTCCTTTCACAATTGCTGAACATCAGAGATGAGAAGTGGCTTGTCATCGGCATTTATGGCTCATAAGTCTTCCTAATGACCCAGGAGAACTGAAATTTGGCTCAGGGGACTCACATCCACTCTGGTCTCTTTATCTTCCTTTTTCTTTAAAGCAGGAGCCCATCTTCTGTAGCCTTTTCTCCACCCCACCCCCAATCTAGTAAATAGTAGGGGTTAGTTGGGTTCCCAGGTTTTGCCACAGTAAACTTTTGATGGCATTGTGACATTTCTTTCCTGTTTTTCTTTTAGCGATAGGTGAATATGAAGACCTTAGAGCAGAGAACCAGAAGACAAAGGAGAAGGTTTGTATTTTACTCTTTCTTTCCTCTCTTACATGTGTAAAAAGCCTAGACAGCATGGTGCATTGTTCTGCCACCAATTTCAGTTAAATGCGAATGAGAGTTGTTTTTTTTTTTTAAATTTCTTTTCTCCTGCATGTGTGGTTCAGGCTAATATCAACTCCAGGCTCCAGATGGTAAAGAATAGCAGGCATGCCACAGTGGGCGCTGCTCTGGGAGATTAACTACGCAGCCAAATGTGCAGCAAGGCACCAGGCCAAGGAACTTGGGCCCCCAAGAAGTGTACTTTTTCCAACAGTCAGATTGTGATTCTAGTGATGGCATTGAAGGCCTGAGACATTTACCTTTGGGGTTCAAGCATCTTAGATCTGGAGGGAACTCTTTGAAATCATTCCATTGGCGTTTAGCTCAAATGTCTCCATAAACCCTTTGTATGTTTGCTTCTTCTAAATATGTGAATAATATGTTGGAAATTGAAAAACACCCAGTGTGAAGATGGTGGAGCCTGGTGAATATTTTCCTAGGCTCTGGCAGTTTTATTTTTTAATTGTTAAATAATTGAATTCTACTTACCTTTATGTCTCTGAACATACCCATTTAAAATTCATGAGTGGTTTTTTTTTTTTTTTAACATATGTCTTCTTTTCCCTTAAAAGGAAAGGGACAAATAAAAGGGAAGGCTAAGTTTTAAGAAGTACAGGGACTAAGTAGAGAATGAAAAGGAGAGAGAGAGAGAGAAAGCTGTCCGTTATTGTTATTTAGATATAAATGAAGTTTATTTTAGAAATTTAATATTTCTATTTTTAGAAATTTGTTTGATAGACCAAATATTTCAAAGCATAACATCCGTGGTGGAAAATTAATAAAACAGGTTCTTTGTGGTTATTAAAGAAGGTGCTCATCATTGCTGCAAATTATTCAACCTTGTCTTGAAAATTGCAGAGTAAGAGATGTAATGAAAATTGACAGACAGGTCAATATTTTGGAGGGGTAAAATAATAAATTGTGGCATATTTGGGGGGTATTTATTGAGCTTTTAAGAATTGACTTTTAAGTTCTTAACATTTAACTTTTTAACTCATATTAATTTGCCACCTATATAGATGTTGGTGTGGTAGTATTAATGGTAAGTACTCTAATTCAAAGCACATTATAATGGATTTTTAGATCGTTATTTTTCACTCAGATTTCTTGCCCCTTTGCTCATTTGTAAATAAACCTTTGGTGTTCTATAACATTTTAAGTGTCTTCCCTTCCTTTTACTAGGCGGTACAGGAAATGGTGGGTGGGTAATGAGAATATTTGTGATAGAGGATGATGGCTGGTACATGCGTATAATATGGTAAGAAGGTCACAGAAGAAAGTTTGACAGGTTTTCTAGCTCTCAATTATTAGACAACAAAACCACAAATGTCCCAAGTCTGCCAACAGGTGGGGAGTGTGTGGCTAGATCCTGGGTCCCTGATGCCCCATCATTTCAAAGAAAAGCCGATGGGTGATGCTTAAGCCAGATAGCTTGAGCCTCTTCCCGAAATTAAGATACCCAACCATCTTCCAGCTCAGGGAGAAAGAGCCAAGACTTAGCAATTGAGTCTCCTCCATAGATGTTTCTGGTCCAAGAGTGAAAGAGCAAATCAAGTAGGAAGGGTTAATTCAGGAGAACTCTTTGATTTACGTAGAAAATAGTACTAGGGAAAGCAAACATGTCTCCATATGACAGAGAAAGAAGGCTCTAGGAGAACATGAATAACATAAGAGGAACAAGTTTTTTTGTATTTTTTCTTATCCTTCTTTAATCCTTGCTTATTTGTAGACCTAGCATTGCCCTAAAAATAGTAGACATTCTATAAAGATCTGTTATTAGTGATGATGAAGGTTGTTTAACTGCGAGCCACTGTCTGCAGTGAGTTTTTAAGTGAACCATCTGTAATACAAGTGAACAGCAGGTAAAATGCATTTGGCAAAAGAAGGATTAAAAATTAACTTGGCCTTTTACCTGTTTACATGTTTTTCTACACAGAGGATGTCCAGAAAGTTTTGTAACATCTCTATTGAGCTGCTCCTATACTCATTCTTTAAAAATAACTGTTAACAGAAATAGGAAGAAAAGACATGAAAGCGATATGGAATGTTGTGTGGTCGGGTAAAACAAAATAGGATGGCTTTAAGTTTACCACACTCTTGTTTATCTTGTGTTAAAAGACTAGCAGGCTTATTACTGCAGATTTGTCCCCCAAAGGGGGCTGTATGACAAAGGAGGGAAGCCTATAATAAAAGCCTTTTTATACAACACAGAATGAGTAAAAGCAGCTTTAGTTCTGGAGGTGGTAAATGGAGAGCACCATTTTCTCTGGCAAAGCACTTTCTTCTGCCTGGCTGTGTGAGCTTTGTGCAGTCCACATCAGCAGATATTCATAGCTATTACTTCGTGACCCCAAACAAGTTCAGTTAAATTTGTCAAGGATGGGAGTTTCCTTTTGCCATAGCTAATTCACTGTGGGCAAATTTTGTAGACATGGAAGGGACCAGAAAAATAAACAGCAAGTTTTTTCCTTCCTTGTGTCCACATTAAGTTTAACCATCTGTGTTGTCTGGTCACGAACCTTATCAGTGGGAAGAGACACTGGGTGTGATTGCTTTGGGTAGATCTTTTTATACCATTTTGGAATCTCCTCTGTTGAGACAAGTGGTGGGATGTGAATTTCCTCAGAACAGGAAGTTACTAAAGAGACTGTTTTTTTAAGAAGCTACTGCAGGTCATGTACATCCCCTTATCTTCCTTATCTGATGCTCCCAACAACCCTGTGCCAGCTTTGTTTCACAGAAATAAGGACCTCAGGACTCAGCATGGGCTTCCCTGGTGGCGTGGAAGGTAAAGAATCTGCCTGCAATGCAGGAGACCCAGGTTCGGGAAGATTCCCTGGAGAAGGGAATGGCAACCCACTCCAGTATTCTTGCCTGGGAGAATCCCATGGACAGAGGAGCCTGGTGGGCTACAGTCCATGGAGTCACAAAGAGTCAGGCATTACTGAGCAAGTAACACTTTCACAATCTCCTTTTCAGGGCTTAACAGAGTCTAGATTCAGACATAGGTATCTTGACTACAAATACTCATTTTGAAGCAGGTAAACTTAGGGGAGCTAATTGAGTTTTCCCGCAGAAGTCTTGGTTTTATTCTTTATTTTCTTATTGTTAGCTCAGGAATTTTCAACCAGAAATGATCAGACTCAATACTTTTCTGGATCATTCTTCTTCACCATATATTGGTTTGTATTTAAAAACTGAAAGTTAAATGTCAAATCAGTCTTACATTAGAAAAATTCTCACGTGTGTGTGTTTCTGTGTGTGTCTGCACATGTGTACCCGCCTGTGCGTGTGTTTGTATAGAGTCTGACACAGTGCAATGCAAGGGTCAGAGTAGGAGATTTGGGAGGGTGGGCCAATGTCTTAACGGTCTTTCCCTTTGCAATTCTCCCTTTTTAAGAAAAGTGTAACACGATCATTTTGTGGTTTTTATCAGTTTTTTTGAGGATGGAATCAGGATCTGAGTTGATGAGGAAACCTTGTATTGAAAGGAAAGCTTTTGCTGAATGCCTTTTGAGCACGGGGATGTAAAGAAAAATGTGCGCATATCCCACTCTTAAGTATAAAACCACTCTAATGAGGGATACAGGCAAGTTGACAAAGCTTTTGCTGAATGCCTTTTGAGCACGGGGATGTAAAGAAAAATGTGCGCATATCCCACTCTTAAGTATAAAACCACTCTAATGAGGGATACAGGCAAGTTGTGATGAATTGTGCTTGGAACATGAACGCACATGTTCTAAGCGTTCATATCCATGAACGTTCATAACGCAAAGCGTTCATATCCATGAACGCTTAGAATTTGGGGGTAGGATGGGAAAAAGAACAGAGACAAGATTCCTACCCAATTCCAAGTGACAAACCCTTATTATCTCTTAATGCTTGGCTTAAATATCACTTAAATTGTATTTTTCAACGTCTTCTCCCTCTCACAAGCAAGATTGTTGCTTTTTTGTAATGAAACACCTATTTCTTATGTACTTATCACATCTTATCAACCAAAATTCATTATCAAAATCTTATATAGGGCACAGGTAAGTTGTATGGGTTGGATTAATGTTTGTTTTTTTTTTTTTTTTTTTTTAAGACATCATTAAAGGTGGAGATGATGGAAAGGTTGTTACTTTCCACTATTTTTTGCCTAAGTAGCATTATCACCAATATGTTAGAAACTAGGAAGGCCTAGCACATTGATTTCAATAACCCTTCCAAATTATTTTGGGGGTAAAAGAAAAATAGAGGACTATAAATTTTGAAGTCAACCAAATGAAGTTTCACTCTGCTTGTGAAGCAGTTATCATATTTAAATGTGTTAGTCATGCTTCTACAATTGAAGGGCATCCTTTATGACTCATTCAGAATCTTTGTCATAGTCTTTTGTGGTTTTTTCCTATATACGGAGGTGGGTGGGGGCAACGCTTCTTTGAGCTTTTAATGGAATAGCTTTCACATTTCTCAGAGTGGTGGGGGTGTGTGTGGAGTGTGCATAAAAAGAAAGAAATCTGTAGAATAGAAGAATGTCTGCCTTTGAACAGTAAGTATCTATGTTTAATACTATGTTCTGAGATCGAGTTTTGAAATGAATAAATGTTTAAGTGGCTGATTAGAAGTCGTTTGGGTGAGCTACTGTAACCCTGCATCAGGCAGTTCTGTCAGCTTGCCAGGAACAATGAGTGAAAAGAGAATGAAACAGACACTTTCCAAGACTTAGGTTTCAAGAAGCAAGATAGATGATACTGTTTGCATCTTGGCTCAGTTGTCTATTGTAAAAATTTCTTCATCTTGTGTAAATTTCAGAGGTGAAGGTCCCAAAGTATTTTATTTTTAAGAAAATCAATAAAGACGCCACTCTAAAGAGCAAGATATGCACCCATTATGCTAACTGTTCATGCATAATACATTCACATACATGCAGTTTCTTTAGAACAGAGTGGCAAGTGGTTGTGCCAGAGAAAAAGTAATTACTTAGCAGTTTGAAAGTGAAAATGAGTCTCTTATTAACAGCAATCTATCCAGAAACAAAGAGCAAGGATCTCTGTTCTGATGACATGTGTTTCCATCTAACACACAATACCTAGAATTTGGAGAATGCTGTAAGACAGCTTTAGGGGGCAGCTACTACTTTATTGCCTGTGAAAATTGGAGGGAAAGAACTTTGAATTGGAAGAAAGAACACCAGCACAAGAGAAAGAGAGTGAAAAGAATTCCGTCCTAGTGGGAATGATTTAATTTACTGTGTTCTTTAAAGATAAGCTCAGCTGAGTTCTAGCCAGACGTACAGAGGTAGAACAATAGAATTGTTGATTTTTATTAAAAATGATTTGATGGTTTCTGAACTGCATCACCAAAGATACTAACACAGGTAGATATGCACAATTCGAATGCTCTGCCTGTTTAAACTTTTAAATATTGTAACTGGACAAAAAAGGAATGAAGTTCAAGAAAAATAAGTAAAAAATGGTGCAGGGTTGAGACCTCTTCAGACTCAATGTGTAGCCTCTGCGGTGTGTTCTCTAGTGCAGTATTTCTCTCCTTACAGCAAGTGTTGTTACAAATTGCTCGTTTCATTGTTGATCTTTCTTGGTTGATCGTAAGTTTTATGAGAGCACTTTGCCTGATACGTTTCTCACTGTAGTTTTTTCCTGCTTAACACAGTGCCTGTATGAATAATTTGTTCAGTACTTGGAGGAAGGAAATAAAGGCTTTCAGGGATGACAGTAGATACCTGCTTAGAAGTCTAATTCAGTCAACTGTAAGGTAGTAGTCTTTGTCTAGATCGTCTGCTCTGTTGTCCTGTGTAGGCAGTGCATGTGTGTGCTTCTTGGGCTCCAAATTGGTGTTTCTACAGGCTCACAACCCTTGGTTAAATCTGTGCATCATGGAGATAAAAATGAATGTTTATGTTAGTGCAAGTTAGACACAATTCAGAACACCAGAGGTTTTCTTGCATAAAACATACACACAGCAAAATATAAAGATATCTTAGTGTCTAAATCAGTTATCTATACTTCTGCTGAGCCCCAGTGAGCAGACATCTTAGTATAAACTGGAGTTGGATGATATGTGAGGCAGAAGGAAACAGAGCTGCCCGTTTTGGTAGGGGAGAGGGGAGCACCAGTTCACCCTGGAAAGACTTTCCTCTATAGGTCAGCCTGCCAGTGCTTTGAAATGCTGATGTGGTTTCCGAAGGCAGGTACCTGCCTGGATGAGCCTCAAGGAAGAGTTCTGGAAAACAGCCAGGGCTTCTAATATTAAGAGCTTTCAAAACCAGCAAGGCTAACCACAGGCCAATTCGCCACTTCATGAAGAGCCAGAATAGAGACTCTAGAATATATATAATGTTACCCAGCTTGCTTCAGCCAGCCAGCACTGGTGCTGTTCCGTTCTACCCCAGCCTTGAGCTGCAGAGAATCGTTGAGCATCATCATTAAGTGATGTGGGCCCAACAACATCTGTTGCTATTGCAGAGTCTTCACGAGCAATTCTCACACAAAAAGAAGCAGTTTTTGCAATTGGTGCAGCTGCGCAAGCTGGAGAGAGGATGGGGTGGGATGGGTGAGGGGCTTCTGTGGGACATAAAGAGATAACATCCTTCCAGAATCTTTACTCATTTCTTCCTGTTGGTGGAATGAGATAAAGATTACAAGATGTATTTCTGGGTTCACCTAACATGATGAAAAAAGTAGATGTTTGGATTTCTGTTTAGTAAACGGATGTGTCCTCCATATTTTGCTCAGCTCTGGTTTGGAATAAATAAGTTGCTTTTGTAGCATGTGTAAATCTCCCCCCCCTCACCCCCACAACCCCTTTCAGTATCCATACCAGATGGTAAATTCTGTGGCTGCCAGTTCTATCATAATATGGTTGCAGAAAATAGAAAGCAACATGAAGACCTCTGATAGAACACAGCTGGTGTGTTGGGAGACCGCTTTGAAGCCACTGGTGATGACTGTAGAGTTAGTGTGAAAGCGTATAGGTGGACTGTAGAAATATGTTACTTGAATGTAGGGATAAGACCGATTGCTGAGACCTGTTACTAACCAAAGCATGTTTCCCTGGGCCTTAGGAGAGGAGAGCTTGGGAATGGGTAGGCAGATTGGCAGACTGGTGGGGAAGTACAAAGCAAACAGGTGCCACATTCATGAAAACGAGAGGAGCATTCCTGAGTCAGCTGGCTAGCATGCTCCTAAAGCTAGGTGTTACACTATCTGGGGGGGAAAGGAGCTCATAAACTTAGTTGAGAATCCAGGAGTCCAGTGCATGGAACTTGAAACACCGAAAGACAATAAATTCAGTTTACACATTAAATTGGGACTAGAAACTGTATTAGAATTACTTTTTTTTTTTTTTTTAGCTGAAGTTAAATTCCCACCAGAAAGCTTTAATGAAAGGATATTCCTTTTCCTTTAGAAAATGTCCTGCATGATCCCTTTTATGGAGGGTCTGAGTCAGGATTTAAGTAAATAGCTTTGCTAGTTTAGCACCGTGTACTCGTTTTGTGTATGCTAGTCAGAATGGGTTTACCCAAATAGACGGAGGTTTTTAAAACTAAAACTTTTAAAAAGTTTCAGTTCTTGATAGACTAACGGCCAAAACTGAACAATAGCTTAATTTTTTTATTTTAAAAATATTTTAAAAGCATAGAAAAGGGCAGAGAATAATATGACACATATACATGTCACAGAATTAGCTTACTTTTTCAAATTTAAAAGTAAAATTGAAGGTCCCCAGTGTCACCCAATCCTAGACCCTTCCCCTCCCTGGCTTTTAAGAGGCTGCTGCTGCTGCTGCTGCTAAGTTGCTTCAGTCGTATCCAACTCTCTGCAACGCCATAGACGGCAGCCCACCAGGCTCCCCCGTCCCTGGGATTCTCTAGGCAAGAACACTGGAGTGGGTTGCCATTTCCTTCTCCAGTGCATGAAAGTGAAAAGTGAAAGTGCAACTACTCTCATATATTTTATATGTATCCTTCTGTTCCATGTTTTTATATATATACCTTACGTATCAGGAAATATACAGATGCAGTGTAAATATATGAAGTACTTTTGTGTGTTTCAGGTATCATTTGATATATATCCTATAACTCCTTTTACTCAGCATTATGATTTTTGACAATCTGGTTTATATATATTGATAGATGTGAAACATTATAAAACATTGATACATAAAACATTAATTCATTCATAGTGTATTATATGGATATACCATAGTGTATTGTTATAAATGCAGAACATGTCTGTATAGGTCATCTTGTACACATTACTAGAGATTCTAGTGGTAGAATCTGGAAGTATAATTGCTGAGTCATAGGGTATATGCAATTCCAATTTTTTTTTCTTGCTGTAAGGCCTGTGGGATCTTAGTTCCCTGACTAGGGATCCAGCCCATGCCCATTGCCTTGGAAGCGTAGAGTCTTAACCGCTGAACCACCAGGGAAGTCCTTGCAATTCCAATTTTGCTAGTTTATTTCTAAAGTAGATATGCCAGTTGACATTTCCACCCGCAGTATGTGAGAGTTTCCGACTTCTGGTACCAGACCTTTTCAGTTTTTGTCAGTCTGTTAGATCAAAAGATCTCATTATTTTAATTTGGTTTTTCCAAATTGTCAGTGGCATCATAATTTTTAGCCACTGACATTTGAAAGTAAAAATATCCAAAGGTATGAAATACCCAAAAACATATCCCAGATATGTTTATCTGACATGATAGAATTAAAATAGAAAGTTGTATTATATATAGTATAATAGTATTCTTATACAACTAAAATTTTAATTATCATTCTAACAGCTAAAATCACTTTTTAAAGTTTTAGACTTTTTTTTATGAAAGTCTTCCAAAAATGTGTTATACTTCCTATTTTGTGAAATTCCATGCTCATAATGAATGTGTCTGATGTTGGGAAAGATTGAAAGCAGGAGGAGAAGGGGATGACAGAGGATGAGATTGTTGGATAGCATCACTGACTCAATGGACATGTCTAAACTGGCCCTGAAGGTATTAATGAATTTTTAAAAAACCTAACATTCCACTCATTTTCCAGTGAGTCAGTTTTTCACATCAGGTGGCCAAAATATTGAAGCTTCAGTGTCAGCATCAGTCCTTCCAGTGACTATTCAGGACTGATCTCCTTTAGGATGGACTGGTTGGATCTCCTTGCAGTCCAAGGGACTCTCGAGAGTCTTCTCCAACACCACAGTTCAAGAGCATCACTTCTTTAGTGCTCAGCCTTCCTTATAGTTCAACTCTCACATCCATACATGACTACTGGAAAAATCACAGCTTTGACTAGATGGACCTTTGTTGGCAAAGTAATGTCTCTGCTTTTTAATATGCTGTCTAGGTTGGTCATAGCTTTTCTTCCAAGGAGCAAGTGTCTTTTAATTTCATGGTGGCAGTCACCATCTGCAGTGATTTTGGAGCCCAAGAAAATAAAGTCTGTCATTGTTTCCATGGTTTTCCCATCTATTTGCCATGAAGGGATGGGACCAGATGCCATGATTTTAGTTTTAATTTGCTATACCTTCTTCTATTCAGAATTCTAAGGATACAAGGACGGTTTCTTCTTGAGTGACAGAGGGCATAGGACATTGAGGAGGAGTTTGTCTCCAGGTAGTGACCCCTTTCTATATTCCCCAGGGTTCTGGATAGTTGAAACAACCCAGTTTCAGGAATCTGCCCTGTGCATGAGTGGGGTTTTTACTATGCCAGCAAAATACCTGCTTGAGAAGAGGCACAAATATTCTCTTAAAGAATGAATACATTTTAACTCAAGGATGTTAAATTGGTCTGTTACTGAGGAGATAATAAGCAGGAAGGTGACTCATTATCTTAGAAGGTCTGAGAAAATTGGCCAAATACAAATGGTACAAGTATCATGCTGGTGACTGGTTATAAATACTATGTGGCCATCAATGCCTTTTTCCCTTCGTATTTTTTTTTCTTTTTAAAAATATGTTTTCTTCTTTTATTGAACTATAGTTGATTTATAATATTATGTTAATTTCACATACAGAGCAGAGTGATTCCGTTATTCTCTCTGTGTGTATTCTTTCCCAGTATAAATTAATACAAGATACTGAATGTAATTCCCTGTTGTGATTGTTGTGGTTTAGTTGCTGAAGTGGTTTAGTTGCTAAGTCATGTCCGAATCTTTGTGACCTTATGGACTGTAGCCTTCCAGGCTCCTCAGTCCATAGGATTTCTCAGGCAAGAATATTGAAGTGGGTTGTCATTTACTTCTCCAGAGGATTCTTCCTAACCTAGGGTTCGAACTCGCGTCGCCTGTGTCTCCTGCATTGCAGGCAAATTCTTTTACCACTGAGCTATCAGGGAAGCCCATAATTCCCTGTGCTAAACAGTAAATCCTTGTTATTTGTCTATTTTATATATGCTGTGCTGTGCTTAGTCGCTCAGTTGTGTCTGACTCTTTGCGATCCCATGGATTGTAGCCCACCAGACTCCTTTGTCCATGGGGATGTCCCAGGCAAGAATACTGGAGTGGGTAGTCATGCCCTCCTCTGGGGGATCTTCCCAACCCAGAGATTGAACCCAGGTCTCCCGCATTGCAGGCGGGTTCTTTTCTGGTTGAGCTGCCAGGGAACCCATGATGTGTATCTGTCTAATCCCAAACTGCTAATTTATCTCCTTCCCTCCCTATTTTGGTAACCATAGTTGTTTGTTTTCTATGTCTGTTTCTATTTTGTAAATGAATCAATTTTTTGTATTTTTTTTTAGATTCCGTGTGTGTGTGTGTGTGTGTGTGTGTGTGTGTGTATTGAGTCACTTCAGTTGTGTCTGACTCTTTGTGACCTTATGGACTGTAGCTTGGCAGCCTCCTCTGTCCATGGGATTCTCCAGGCAAGAATACTGGAGTGGATTGCCATGCCCTCCTCCAGGGGATTTTCCTGACCCAGGGATCAAACATGTGTCTCTTACATCTCCTGCATTGGCAGGCAGGCTCTTTACCACTAGCGGCACTTGGGAAGCCCAGATTCCACATATAAGTGATATATTTATCTCTGTCTGACTGACTTAGTGTGGTAGTCTCTAGGTCCATCCATACCGCTGCAGCGGCTCTGTTTCTTTTTTGTGGGTGAGTAATGTTCCCTTACTGTGGATATGTCCAGAGGTATGAATCACCCCCTGCAAAGCATATCCCAGTTGTGTTTATCTGACATGGTAGAATTAAAATGTAAAGTGCTATATTCACATGGTCATATATATATCAGTTCAGTCCCTCAGTCGTGTCTGACTCCTTGCAACCCCATGGACTGCAGCACCAGGCTTCCTGTCCAACACCAACTCCTGGAGCTTGCTCAAACTCACGTCTATCAAGTTGGTGATGCCATCCAACCATTTCATCCTCAGTCATCACCTTCTCCTCCTGCCTTCAGTCTTGCCCAGCATCAGGGTCTTTTCCAATGAGTCAGTTCTTTGCATCAGGTGGCCAAAGTTTTGGAGCTTCACATCGGTCCTTTCAATGAATATTCAGGACTGATTTCCTTTAGAATGGACTGGTTTGATCTCCTTGCAGTCCAGGGGACTCTCAAGAGTCTCCAACACCACAGTTCAAAAGCATCAATTCTTCGACGCTGAGTTTTCTTTATGGTCCCACTCTCACATCCAAACATGACCACTGGAAAAACCATAGCTTTGAGTAGACAGACCTTTGTTGGCAAACTAATGTCTTTGCTTTTTGGTATGCTGTCTAGGTTTGTCATAGCTTATATATATATACACACACATATATATCACATACCTTCTATATCTGTTGATGGACACTTAAGGTTGCTTCCTTAACTATTGTACATAGTGCTGCTGTGAACACTGGGGAGCATGGATCTTTTTGAATTAGAGTTTTGGTCTTTTCTGGATATATCATTAATACTTGTTAAAGATTTTTAATTTCTGTTTCTTTTCCTAAAACTGTTTACAAATTTACCCTTTCTTGTCTTTCCAAACTTATGATACAAACTTAACATTTTTGTTTTGTTTTCGTTTCAGTGTGACAAAATTAGGCAAGAACGAGATGAAGCAGTTAAAAAACTGGAGGAATTTCAGAAAAGTATGTAAGCATTTCGATGGAATTGTTCAAACACGTACAGCTGTGCTTTGGGCTTATGTGGGTAGGCATGTTCTCTGTGTTTAGTTGCTGATACAATGGGCAGCCAAGAAAGGATGAATTGTCTTCCCATTTGCCAAAAAAAATGCTCTGGCATTATTGTGATTTTTAAAGAAATGGATTGAGAATTATCATTTCATAAGTATATTATTTATATATACATAAAGTACAGTATGTACTTATGAAAATTTTTACTATGCAGACCAGTTAAAAGAGAGCAAAAATTGTTATTTTGACTGATAAAAGCCAACATTAGTGTATTATATAGTCTTTCTTTCCTGCTCTTTTATCTGTGAAATATATCAACAAAAAATGCAGTTATGCTTTGCACTCAATCTTGCAGCTGCTCTTTTAAGTAAATAGTATATCATGGTCATCTTTGCATGTTAGTAGAGAAATATATCAGTTTTTAGTGTTACCTGTAGTAGTCTATCATAAGATAGTACCGTAATTTATTTAAACAGTTCTTCAGTTTATTTCTGGTTTTTTAGGAATTATCTGTAATGCCATGATAAGAATTCTAATTCATACATCTTTACAATGGTCTGATTAGTTCCTTAGGTTAATTCATAGAAAGGGAATTCTAGGTTTACAGAACTTACACATTTTAGGAATTTGAATGGTTGAAATAGCTCTTTCACCGAGGAAAGTGATAGTCTCACAAAAGGTATAATTTCTTAATTTTTGCTGTTATTTTTTTATGTGATGTAAATCTGTTATTACTTTATCCCCTAAAATGGAGCAAATCTGATCATGCTCAGAAGGTTCAGGAGGAAATATGTCACAGGAAAGCCAGACTTTAGCTGGGAAAGTGACCCTCCCACTTGGAAGCAAGGCCTCTCCGTCCTTCTCAGATGCCACAGTAGTCAGGTTGTTTGATTATATCATAAAGGGTTGGCTTGGTAACTACACTGCAAAACATTTCAACATTTATTCTTGTTGGAGGTAAACAGCTATAAAAATGCAGCAGGATAGTTAAATTTCAGTAGCTAGTTTATTTCAAGTGTCTGGCTGTAACAAGGAAAACCTAAAGGGGATATTGTTGATAATAACCTGTCTTTGGTGGCCAGTATGCTATGACTGGCTTACTGTCATAGTATACCATAGGTAAAAATATTTTTTTATCTGTGAATGTGTGGATGGCAATTGTTTAGGACTTTCTCCTTCTCTAATAGAGGATTAATGGGAATTTCTTACACTCAAATTGACACTGAGTTACAGCTGAAAGAGTTATACCATTGACATTTTTGAAAGTTAATGTATTTGAATTAGTTGTTGATATTGGATTGGCCTACTGTGTGTAGTGGGAATAGTTCAAATTCTTATGATTGGAGTTATCATAAAATGTTTTGGTCCAGGTAGGTAGTAGAGATTTTACCTTTTGCATTATGCAAAAATGGAAGCAAATTTCTGCTAAATCAACTTACCTTTTTTCTTTTGAAGAAATTTTAAATACTATCTTTTAAAAAACTTTATTTTACACTTTATTTATTTAATTTTTATTGTGTTGAAATATAACTGATTAACAGTTATAGTGGTAGTTTCAGGTGAACAGCGAAGGGACACAACCATATATGTGTGTGTGTGTGTGTGTCCATTCTCCCCCAACTTCCCTTGTATCCAGGCTGCCACGTAACATTGAACAGAGTTCCACATGCTATACAGAAGGTCCTTGTTGATCATTTAAATATAGCAGTGTGAACATATCCATTCCAAACTCCCTAACTATCCACCCCCTACTGGCAAAGTTCCTTGTCTAAGTCTGTGAGAGTCTTTATTTGTTTTGTAAGTAAGTTCATTTGTATCTTTTTTTTTTTTTTTAGACAAAGAAGGAAAGATATTGTATGACATCCTTACTTTTTTAATATAAATTTATTTATTTTAATTGGAGGCTAATTACTTTACAATATTGTAGTGGTTTTGCCATACATTGACATGAATCCACCACAGGTATACATGTGTTCCCCATCCTGAACCCCCCTCCTACCTCCCTCCCCATCCCATCCCTCTAGGTCATCCCAGTGCACCAGCCCCAAGCATCCTGAATCATGCATCGAACCTGGACTGGCGATTTGTTTCACATATGATAATATACATGTTTCAATGCCATTCTCCCAAATAATCCCACCCTCGCCCTCTCCCACAGAGTCCAAAAGACTATTCTATACATCTGTGTCTCTTTTGCTATCTCGCATACAGGGTTATCATTACCATCTTTCTAAATTCCATATGTATGCATTAGTATACTGTATTGGTGTTTTTCTTTCTGGCTTACTTCACTCTGTATAATAGGCTCCAGTTTCATCCACCTCATTAGAACTGATTCAAATGTATTCTTTTTAATGGCTGAGTAATACTCCATTGTGTACATGTACCACAGCTTTCTTATCCATTCGTCTACTGAAGGACATCGAGGTTGCTTCCATGTCCTGGCTATTATAAACAGTGCTGCGATGAACATTGGGGTACACGTGTCTCTTTCAATTTTGGTTTCCTCGATGTGTATGCCCAGCAGTGGGATTGCTGGGTCGTATGGCAGTTTTATTTCCAGTTTTTTAAGGAATCTCCACACTGTTCTCCATAGTGGCTGTACTAGTTTGCATTCCTACCCACAGTGTAAGAGGGTTCCCTTTTCTCCACACCCTCTCCAGCATTTATTGCTTGTAGACTTTTGGATAGCAGCCATTCTGACCAGCGTGAGATGGTACCTCATTGTGGTTTTGATTTGCATTTCTCTGATAATGAGTGATGTTGAGCATCTTTTCGTGTGTTTGTTAGCCATCTGTATGTCTTCTTTGGAGAAATGTCCATTTAGTTCTTTGGCCCACTTTTTGATTGGGTCATTTATTTTTTCTGGAATTGAGCTGTAGGAGCTGCTTGTATATTTTTGAGATTAATTCTTTGTCAGTTGCTTTGTTTGCTATTATTTTCTCCCATTCTGAAGGCTGTCTTTTCACCTTGCTTATAGTTAGTTTCCTTGGTTGTACAAAAGCTTTTAAGTTTAATTAGGTCCCATTTGTTTATTTTTGCTTTTATTTCCATTACTCTGGGATGTGAGTCATAGAGAATCCTGCTGTGATGTATGTCAGAGAGTGTTTTGCCTATGTTTTCCTCTAGGAGTTTTATAGTTTCTGGTCTTACATTTAGATCTTTAAGCCGTTTTGAGTTTATTTTTGTGTATGGTGTTAGAAAGTGTTCTAGTTTCATTCTTTTACAAGTGGTTGACCAGTTTTCCCAGCACCACTTGTTAAAGAGATTGTCTTTTCTCCATTGTATATTCTTTCCCCCTTTGTCAAAGATAAGGTGTCCATAGGTGTGTGGATTTATCTCTGGGCTTTCTATTTTGTTCCATTGATCTATATTTCTGTCTTTGTGCCAGTACCACACTGTCTTGATGACTGTGGCTTTGTAGTATAGTCTGAAGTCAGGCAGGTTGATTCCTCTAGTTCCATTTTTCTTTCTCAAAATTGCTTTTCTATTCAAGGTTTTTTGTATTTCCATACAAATTGTGAAATTAGTTGTTCTAGCTCTGTGAAAAAATACCATTGGCAGCTTGATAGGGATTGCATTAATCTATAGATTACTTTGGGTAGTATACTCATTTTTACTATATTGATTCTTCTGATCCATGAACATGATATATTTCTCCATCTATTAGTGTCCTCTTTGATTTCTTTCACCAGTGTTTTATAGTTTTCTATATATAGGTCTTTTGTTTCTTTAGGTAGCTATATTCCTAAGTATTTTATTCTTTTCATTGCAATGGTGAATGGAATTGTTTCCTTAATTTCTCTTTCTGTCTTCTCATTATTAGTATATAGGAATGTAAGGGATTTCTGTGTGTTGATTTTATATCCTGCAACTTTACTATATTCATTGATTAGCTCTAGTAATTTTCTGGTGGAGTCTTTAGGGTTTTCTATGTAGAGGATCATGTCATCTGCAAACAGTGAGAATTTTACTTCTTCTTTTCCAATCTGGATTCCTTTTATTTCTTTTTCTGCTCTGATTGCTGTGGCCAAAACTTCCAAAACTATGTTGAATAGTAGTGGTGAAAGTGGGCACCCTTGTCTTGTTCCTGACTTTAGAGGAAATGCTTTCAATTTTTCACCATTGAGGATAATGTTTGCTGTGGGTTTGTCATATATAGCTTTTATTATGTTGAGGTATGTTCCTTCTATTCCTGCTTTCTGGGAGTTTTTATCATAAATGGATGTTGAATTTTGTCAAAGGCTTTCTCTGCATCTATTGAGATAATCATATGGTTTTTATTTTTCACTTTGTTAATGTGGTATATTACATTGATTGATTTGCAGATATTGAAGAATCCTTGCATCCCTGGGATAAAGCCCACTTGGTCATGATGTATGACCTTTTTAATATGTTGTTGGATTCTGTTTGCTAGAATTTTGTTAAGGATTTTTGCATCTGTGTTCATCAGTGATATTGGCCTATAGTTTTTTTTTTTTTTTTATGGCATCTTTGTCAGGTTTTGGTATTAGGGTGATGGTGGCCTCATAGAATGAGTTTGAAAATTTACCTTCCTCTGAAATTTTTTGGAAGAGTTTGAGTAAGTGTTAGCTCTTCTCTAAATTTTTGGTAGAATTCAGCTGTGAAGCCGTCTGGTACTGGGCTTTTGTTTGCTGGAAGATTTCTGAGTACAGTTTCAATTTCCAGCTTGTGATGGGTCTGTTAAGATTTTCTGTTTCTTCCTGGTTCAGTTTTTGAAAGTTATACTTTTCTAAGAATTTGTCCATTTCTTCCAAGTTGTCCATTTTATTGGCATATAGTTGCTGATAGTAGTTTCTTATGATCCTTTGTATTTCTGTGTTGTCTGTTGTGATCTCTTCATTTTCATTTCTAATTTTATTGATTTGATTTTTCTCCCTTTGTTTCTTGATGAGTCTGGCTAATGGTTTGTCAATTTTATTTATTTTCTCAAAGAATCAGCTTTTGGCTTTTTTGATTTTTGCTGTGGTCTCTTTTGTTTCTTTTGCATTTATTTCTGCCCTAATTTTTAAGATTTCTTTCCTTCTGCTAACCCTGGGGTTCTTCATTTCTTCCTTTTCTAGTTGCTTTAGGTGTAGAGTTAGGTTTTTATTTGCCTTTTTTCTTGTTTCTTGAGGTATGCCTGTACTGCTATGAACCTTCCCCTTAGCACTGCTTTTACAGTGTCCCACAGGTTTTGGATTTTTATGTTTTCATTTTCATTCATTTCTATGCATATTTTGATTTCTTCTGTGATTTATTGGTTATTCAGCAGTGTGTTGTTCAGCTTCCATATGTTGGAATTTTTAATAGTTTTTCTCCTGTAATTGAGATCAAATCTTACTGCATTGTGGTCAGAAAAGATGCTTGGAATGATTTCAATTTTTCTGAATTTACCAAGGCTAGATTTATGGCCCAGGATGTGATCTATCCTGGAGAAGGTTCCGTGTGCGCTTGAGAAAAAGGTGAAATTCATTGTTTTGGGGGTGAAATGTCCTATAGATATCAATTAGTTCTAACTGGTCTATTGTATCATTTAAAGTTTGTGTTTCCTTGTTAATTTTCTGTTTAGTTGATCTATCCATAGGTGTGAGTGGGGTATTAAAGTCTCCCACTATTATTGTGTTATTGTTAATTTCCCCTTTCGTACTAGTTAGCATTTGTCTTACATATTGCGGTGCTCCTGTGTTGGGTGCATATATATTTATAATTGTTATATCTTCTTGGATTGATCCTTTGATCATTATGTAGTGACCTTCTTTGTCTCTTTTCACAGCCTTTGTTTTAAAGTCTAATTTGTCTGATATGGGTATTGCTACTCCTGCTTTCTTTTGGTTCCTATTTGCATGGAAAATCTTTTTCCAGCCCTTCACTTTCAGTCTGTATGTGTCCCCTGTTTCTAGATGGGTCTCTTGTAGACAACATATTTAGGGGTCTTGTTTTGTATCCATTCAGCCAGTCTTTGTCTTTTGGTTGGGGCATTCAGCCCATTTACATTTAAGGTAATTATTGATAAGTATGATCCCATTGCCATTTACTTTATTGTTTTGGGTTTGAGTTTATACATCCTTTCTGCGTTTCCTGTCTAGAGAAGATCCTTTAGCATTTGTTGGAGAGCTGGTTTGGTGGTGCTGAATTCTCTCAGCTTTTGCTTATCTGTAAAGCTTTTGATTTCTCCTTCATATTTGAATGAGGTCCTTGCTGGGTACAGTAATCTGGGCTATAGGTTATTTTCTTTCATCACTTTAAGTATGTCTTGCCATTCCCTCCTGGCTTGAAGAGTTTCTATTGAAAGATCAGCTGTTATCCTTATGGGAATCCCCTTGTGTGTTATTTGTTGTTTTTCCCTTGCTGCTTTTAATATTTGTTCTTTGTGTTTGATCTTTGTTAATTTGATTAATATGTGTCTTGGGGTGTTTCACCTTGGGTTTATCCTGTTTGGGACTCTCTGGGTTTCTTGGACTTGGGTGATTATTTCCTTCCTCATTTTAGGGAAGTTTTCAACTGTTATCTCCTCAAATATTTTCTCATGGTCTTTCTTTTTGTCTTCTTCTTCTGGGACTCCTATGATTCGAATGTTGGGGCATTTAACATTGTCCGAGAGGTCTCTGAGCTTGTCTTCATTTCTTTTAGTTAGTTTTTCTTTTTTCCTCTCTGATTCATTTATTTCTACCATTCTATCTTCTACCTCACTTATCCTATTGTCTGGCTCCGTTATTCTATTGTTGGTTCCCTCCAGAGTGTTTTTGATCTCATTTATTGCATTATTCATTATATATTGACTCTTTTTTTATTTCTTCTAGGTCCTTGTTAAACCTTTCTTGCATCTTCTCAATCCTTGTCTCAAGGCTTTTTATCTATAACTCCATTTTGTTTTCAAGATTTTGGATCATTTTCCCTATCATTATTCAGTATTCTTTATCAGGTAGCTTCCCTATTTTTTCCTCTTTTGTTTGGTTTAGTGGGCATTTATCCTATTCCTTTACCTGCTGGGTATTTCTCTGCCTTTTCGTCTTGTTTATATTGCCGTGTTTGGGGTGGCCTTCCGTATTCTGGCAGTTTGTGGTTCCTCTTTATCCTGGAGTTTCCTTGCTGTGGGTGGGGTTGGACAGGTGACTTGTCAAGGTTTCCTGGTTAGGGAAGCTGTGTCAGTGTTCTGGTGGGTGGAGCTGGATTTCTTCGCTCTGGAGTGCCATGAAGTGTCCAGTAATGAGTTATGAGATGTCAGTGGGTTTGGAGTGACTTTGGGCAGCCTGTATATTGAAGCTCAGGGCTATGTTCCTGTGTTGCTGGAGAATTTGCATGGTATGTCTTGCTCTGGAACTTGTTGGCCCTTGGGTGGTGCTTGGTTTCAGTGTAGGTATGGAGGTGTTTGATGGGCTCCTATCGACTAATGTTCCCTGGAGTCAGGAGTTCTTTGGTGTTCTCAGGGTTTGGACTTAAGCCTCCTGACTCTGGTTTTCAGTCTTATTCTTACAGTAGCCTCGAGACTTCTCCATCTCCTTTCGAAGAGAATGGGCTGCTTTTCTGGGTGCCTGATGTCCTCTGCCAGCATTCAGAAGTTGTTTTGTGGAATTTACTCAGTGTTCAATGTTCTTTTGATGAATTTGTGGGGGAGAAAGTGGTCTTCCTGTCCTATTCCTCCGCCATCTTGGGATTGCCCCTACAACATCCTTATATGTAGAATCTAAAAAGAAAATAATTACCTTTAGAGTAACATGTAAACTTTGCTTTCATCTACCATTTCTCTTTTCCCTTTCTCTTCCTCTAAATATCTTTGATAGTTTAAAAAATTTGCATTTCTCTTTATGAACAACTCAGAGCCTGAAAGAATTCACCTTTATTATTGTATTCATTCAGTTTTTAACCTTTACTGCATCAGCCTAGTTTAAGTTTGAATGGCAGGAAGACAGAGTATCGACTCTTCACTCAATCTGAAAAGAACAGAAAATGAAAACTAAGAAAACTTTATCTGTTAAAAAACTGTGCCTGAGATAAGTGGTTCATGGCTTTAGAATAGAGGGTGGCAATTCAGGTTTGGAAGGGAATGAGGCAGTTTTCACCAGTGAAAAGCACCATTTGCTGTGAATCCCTGTATGCCCCGAGCAATTAATTTCTGCACTAGAAAAGTGAAATAAATGATCGTACCTTGTAGGCTGTTTGAGGATTAAATGAGATAACCCATGTAAAAAGTGCTGATCACAGGGCTCGGCACTGCTCTCTACAAATACTAGTTGTTGCTACTACCATCATCTCATTTACTGTGCCATCCAGGGCTTACTGCCCTTCAGTACTGAGTTCATATCATTTACCCTCCATGAATTAGTTTCGGGACACAGTCTCCACATTTGGACAGCACCAGGGGAAGTTTTCATTTGGTACAAAATTGAAATCTGCCTCCCTGTAATGTTTCCCTACTAGTTCTAGTTCTGAGTGTAGGAAGAACAGCCAAAAAAGGGTGAGAAAAAGCTTTGTTAGATTGTCGGGATCAACTCCTCCTAGCCTGGCATACTTTTCCTAGCTGGTTTTGCCCATATTTCCCTGAGATTCTTGGCTCTCTCCCAGCTCTTCCCGAGTCTATCTCTTGTCTCTCTGGACAAAGTACACCACTGCTGAGCAAAGCCATGTTCCCTGGAAAGACAGATGGAAGTAAAAGTGAAGTTCCTTCATGTCTTTTAGGCCACTCAGCATTAGATCCTTTGCCCTCTTTTAGGGCCTACCAATTTTCCTGCATACCTGCTAGCTTTCATGATTGTTTTCTCACTAAATGAAAACCTTTCTAAGTAATCCAATACTGCAGGAGAATTTATAGTATGTTTGCCACATATACATTAGAGATATCCTGCATCTAAAGATTGCTGAGAATGGGCTGAATAGAGAGGAATTTTGCTCAAGAAGCAGCACCCTGGGTGGGGTGGCACTTTTGAATATGAGCAATTAGGAAAGAACATAGAAAGTTGGAGTCTTCTAGACATAGCTTTGGCTGGCCTGGCCTTTACCAGTTAGAACTCTGTAATCTGGGATATGTTCCTTAACTTCTCCAGGCCTCGGTGTTCTCAAATACAAAAACTGCTCTGATAATCCTACCTCATAAGATTGTCGTGAGGATCTTTGAGCGGACACATGTGAAGGGCTCAGCATACAATAGACACATTGTTGGCCCGATAAACAGTGATAGTGGTTGTTTCCTAAGCCATTCTGTGCTACAGGGAACGTTCCTATGAAAGGGGTGTTCACATGTGAACCTAGGCCTGAGACAGTTTTTCAGTCATCAGACACACACAGACATGAATACCTACTTTTGTACATAGCATTGTGCTGGGTGTAAGAGAGTCAGCCATGAATGAAGAATTTTTCTGCCCTGATGCTCACTCAGTGGAAGACAAAGCAAATTAAAAGAATCCCAGTGCCCCTACAGTGTGATACGTTCTATGATGGCAAGTGTATGAGAATGTTCTGGGGTCATAGAACAGGAGAGACAGACTTTGCTAATTCGACTAGACTGATAGAAGCAGCAGTTGATACACTTTCAGGTTATACTTCTGAATTCTCAGAGTCCTTAAGAAAAACGTTTATTATGGAAAGTGTCAAGCTTGAACAAAAGTAAAAAATATATAATGAGCTGCCCCCACCATGTACCTACCACACAGCTTCAAAAGTTGTCAGTTTGTGTCCAGTCTTGTCTTCTTCTGTACATTCACACACCTATTCTCACTGACCTCAGATTATTTTGAAACTAATTACAGTCATCATATCATTTGATCTGTAAATATTTCAGTATGTATTTCTAAAATACTAGGATTTTTTAAAAACATAGCTGCAGTAGGGTCATTTTATTTAAAGTTCATCTTTTTTCTTTTTTAAACCTTTTTGTCATCCAAATTATAGGTGTTTTAGGTACAGCACTGGGTCATGGATTGTGGATATTATGAGGACAGCCTGAATTTAGGGCTATAGGCAAATCATTATATGAACAGTTAAAGTTTTAAAAAATCTTTATCATTTGAAAGTAAATAAATTTATATATTAAAAAAAAATTTCTGGGACTTCCCTGGCAGTCCATTGTTTTAAGACTCCATTCTTCCACTGCAGGGGGCACTGGTTGGATCCCTGGTTGAGGGACTAGGATCCCACATGCCACACAGTGCCACACAAAAAATAATTTGTTTCACGTCAGGTGACCTGACTTTTGGTTTTGGAAATTGGATCATCCTCTGTAAATATACAAATGCCCTTTGAAATATGCTCCTCTCTTTTGGATCTAGAAAGTTTGTAAGTAGGTTTCTCTGGTGTCAGCTTAGCATTGGGATAATTTTTTGAACTGAAAATTAAAGCAAAGTTTAAGTTTTCCACTGTTCCCTCTTATAAGAAGAAATAAAAACCTGCCTGATGGACTATACTGGATCAGAACTGGAGAAAATGTGGGCTAGCGCTGCCCAGCTAAGTTTATCGAGTTAAATTACAGGGCAACTTTTTACAAAATGTTTAGAAAATACGTGTTGTTGTTGTTTTTTTTCCTCTCTCTCTTTACAGGGGCTAAACCTTTCTAGTGTGGGGCTAAACCTTTCTAGTGTGGAATGATTTTTCTTACTCTTCCATGAGCAAGAATATTATTGAATAAAAAGTCAAATTCCTATGAAAAATGCAGAGTGTTTATGTTTTTGTTATGATAGTTAGAAATACCAGATTGTGGTAGAAGGTGTCAAGTAGTTAAGGCTAAAAATTTGAAGTAATATTTGATGTTGTAAAAATTGTGTGGGTTTCTTTTCTCTTTCCTTCACAGTTTTGAAGAACCTACCTTGTAAACATAGTGATAAAATGCCAGGAATATTAGGACTTTAAGGAAATAATAGAGCCTATTATTTAAACTACAATATAAAAGGCAATTATATTGATGAAGAGCTACATGGTCTTTGTGTGTGTGAATAAACTTGGCCTGTGTTCAGCTTCTATTTGTTCTTCTGGCATAAACACATATTGTGTGTGATTCCAGTTTAATGGGGACCCGTTTGTATGCCAAGCAGCTGCATTTTAGGACCTATTGCGTGATTTCATAGCTCTCTGAAAATTGGTTCTATTCAGAACAAGAGATAGAAGAGGAGAAGGGGGGGTGGGTTGCTGTGGGGGGGGTGGGGGTGGGGGAGAGCTTCAACACACAATCATTTCTTTTCAATTGGAGCCAGAAAGGTTGATGACAACATGACCATTGTGTTATAATGATAAGACCACTACGGCATCTGTACCTCTCATCAAGGCTTTCACACAGCAGCAGATACAATTTAATTCACTGCTCTGTCAGCAGTGCTGATACCATTATGCCGTCTGTCTCCACAGTTATAATCACTGTCCTCTGAGAAATGCAGTTGAAATGATCTTGAGCAGTCAAAGAAACTCTCAATTAAGGCTGCCACTTCCAATGTGTCAGATTGTGTCTTATGCACTTGGTACAATTTTCACTTCCAATCCTGTTTATTTACAATGTCTACCAGTAATTACGCTTAACGTGTCATTTAGTGAGGGGGGCCCCTGCCAAGCCGATTGTTGGGTGCTGCTCTACCATTGAGTGGGAGTTTCTCGAAGTCAATGCCATCAGCAGCTTTTAGGCCCTGATGGGATGCAGTAGTAATGTTGATAATGCAAGTATCGTGCTCATCAAGTCATAATTAGATGCCACTCAAATGTGCCACTTGTAATAACAGTGTTGATTCATGTTTTTCTCGGTGACTGCAACTACTAATTAGTTAAGTGGTTTTTGGTTGGCCTGCATTTGCTGCGGATCATTATTACTCCTGAAAAAATGTCAAGGTTAGAGATGTTTCTGGCCATTTAGTGCTGCTTTATGAATTTGAATATTAACATAATAAGAACTTTGGATGGACTTAGGAAGTAATACATTTTTGTATTTAATTTGGAGAGAAATTTTTTTCCCCTGAGTTTAATCATAATTGCAGGTTAATTAAGCTTAAATGAAGCAAAAGTAATCTGTCTTTGTGTTATGTGAGCCCAGTGCTTTTTCTCTAACTTTGTTGGGTTTCACGTTTCTGTGCCCTTAATTTTTCTTTTTTTTTTTTAAGCCAAACAAATATCAATAAATATACATGTCTACAGTTAAGTTTGAGGTTCTGAGCATTTTCTTTTCAACTAGAATTATGGGTGAAAGGATTTGGCATTTTTCTTACTTGATCTACAAAGTATAACTCAAGTTCTAAATTATTTTGTACTTTTGAATCTCATTTATATAAACCAGATACCAAAAAGTCTGAGAATTGCTGTTTTTGAAACATTGGTTAAACATCAAGTTTGTTATTTTTTTTAATCTTCTGACAGTCTGTGATGTGAGAAGCAATTTGTTACCATCAACTTTTATCATCACTTAGTGCAGAAATCTTATTGCTATAGTTTTATCCCCTGGAGTTTATGAAATACTTTGTTGGTAGTAAAGACCACTATTGAAATACTCAATTTAGTTAAGCTGGTGCATTGTTATTCTAGTTATAAGATCAATATGTAAGATTTATTTTTAAACATTTCTCTTTAGCTAGTTTTCCTGAGTAGATGCATAAGTTATATTCTGCTAAGAAAAGGAAATTATATTTGCCACTTTTAATTTATGAGAGATTCCTTTGCTTAAATTAGCAGACATGTCTATAGTTATATAGACAGCTACATAGAAAAGAAACTGAAAAAAATTCTCAGTAGCTTTCCTAAACTGTGTGTAATAGCCATAAAAGTTCTTTGTTGTCTTTTTTCTTTCTACATTCAAATATTAGCTAAGATTTAATCAGAGCAGCATCTTCAACATTTTTTTTTTCCATGATAGCTAAAGGTCTGGCCAGCTAAAGAATTACAGTATTCTTAATCATGGGACAAGATGTGTGGGCTTCTGGAATAGCTGACTAATCTCTGAATGCTAAGACTTTTCCCCCCTCATTCCTAGTTTCTCACATGGTTATAGAGGAAGTGAATTTTATGCAGAACCATCTTGAAATAGAGAAGACTTGTCGAGAAAGTGCTGAAGCTTTGGCAACAAAGGTGAGACATTTCATATAAAGGAATTCTACCTGAGCTTTTAAAGTTCAACTTGCTTTGCTACATAGTGACCTCTATTTTCTTCTGCTTTTCTAGCTCTCTAATTAATTGATTCTGATCCTCATCAGAGGTCTCAGAATCCTGAAATGTGATTATGCAAATATCTGTCTTAATGCCAAGATTATTTAGATTATAAAAAAAAAGTGTTTGTATGTGTGTATCTCAGTATTTCTGTGTGTTTTTTGCCTATGAAAATGGTCCGAGAGTGGCTGGTTGAACTCAACTTTCCTGATGTTTGTGCATTTGGTTAAAATGATAACCAAGTTTAAAACTAATTGAAAGTGACATAAAAGAGCAATGAGTGTTTCCTGTTTGAATCAGATGAAAAAGTCAGCCTCAGACTGTACATTTCAGGTGATTATTTGTGAAAGCAGAGTAAAGGCATGCTAAAGGTGACCTCCAGTGCACCACTGATTGCTTCTAGCTGATGAATTTACCAAGTGTGTAATTTTCTATATTCTATCTCATCAGAAGTACATTATTATTAAGGAATATTTTTTATCTCTGTCTTACGTATTTTGGGTTGGGCAAAATGCATCTGAACCACTTCATCAGAAAATGGATTACAGCGATTTTCAGCCAGATTTCATTAGTGATGCTGGTTCTGTTTCTTTCACCTCTCCACTGTCACCGACCTCCATAGTGTTCCTTTGGATGCTCCTGAAATTCTATACATCAGACAGTCAATCAGTCAATTTAATCTATGTGCATTAGCATTGTGCTTGCTAGAAGTATTTGCTTAATTGTTTGCCTTACGACACTACATTAGAATTCATAAGATACGCAGGCAGAACCTAAATAAGTATATTAATGTGTGTATATAGCTTCTCTTCCATTATTTGTCCAGAGAATCTATGGCAATAGAGGCCATTGCTTTAAAAAGAATGATAACATGGAGGTTCTATTCTGTATATCACTAGTGTTCACAAGTTCGTAATACTGTTTGAATTTCTTTTCTTTTCCTTTTCTTCTTTTGAGCCAAGTAGGAAAAATGTATTTGGAGCATACTAGCTGTTCTAAGTCTTGTAGCGGCTAAGGGTAGTTTCTGTATTTTCTCTTGTTTTTAACAAGTATTCCTGTTGCTATAATATATCCAAAGTGAGAACCCTATCTCTCAGGACTGGCAGTTTATGGAAAACAATGGTTTGGGAGGGAGTATATACAGGTTTTATTACCAGTTATATAATTTTGGACATACGTGACTTTGACCAGGTTAATTCTGTTCCCTAGATGGCTGTTGTCTCATCTTAAATGACAGGATAACCTTGAATTAGGACTAAAGTGAAAATGGGACAGATTTTGTTTATGATGACTTTAATCATTGGTCCCCTTAAAAATTATTTTACTGTTTTCCCCCCTTTTGTATTTAACAGTTGATTTTGAGTGGAAGAATTCACGCATCTAACCTGCAATTATCATGTCATAATTTTCAAGGTAGACCAGGATTGATTTCTTAAGAATACCCAGACCCACTGCTCTAGGAATATGGCCCAGGCATGTGAATGTTGAAAAAGTTGCCAGGTGACTGTATAGTCATCCCTGGTTATGACAGTGTGTTACTAATCTCTGGGGTCATTTTTTACAGTTTAGTATTGATAATAGGACCCTTAATGTAGAGTTTGTCTTCTTAAGAAGCCCTTTTGAAAATGGACAAATGGTTTGTTTTTGAGGGTACAGTGTACTTTAGGATACAGTATATGTGGACTTTAGAATAAAAAAACAAAAAAATCTATTCGGTTAAATGCTATCAATATGCTCAATTGATGTGAAAGAAGCTACAGCTTTGTATACAAAGTTTGGAAGCCTCATTATATGTGATCAATAAATGAAAGTAACACATCCTGGTTTAAGTATTAATCGTCATTTTTGAAAATAGTTTTCATTTTCTAAACAGCAAAGTTTCTGTAAGTTCTTATTTTTCTAAGCCTTTGCTCTCAAATTAAGGGCAAATAGAATGTTTAATTCTTATGATGCAATTTGCATTATTTCCTTAGAAGCAAGTATGGATGCTTTGCTTTGCTGAAATGTGAAAGTTAAACCAATAGAATATAGACCAGTTATTTAAATTGTATGATCCAAGTCTGTTTAGCATGCTTATTTTGTATCTTTATCCATTAAACTGTGCTCTATATAAAAAGCCTGTTTAAATTTGAATATAGCATAAAGTTCTGTTCCTGTAGGGTTATGAAAGGTTTATTTTTGCCTTCTAACTCAGAAGAGTTCTGAAGCAGAAGTAGCATGCATTAACCTATATAACCTGATGGCTAATAACTGCAGTGACATTGGTTAGCTTAAATTTGTGAATTCAGAGTTCTCAAAAATTTCTACTTCGTGTGGTCATAAGGTTTCATGTATATAAATCTTGTATTTTCTTCTTTCAGAATATGAAAATGATGTTTCCAGAGAAGACTTTGAAATTATGTTTGGCTTTTTTCTTGAGAAAGTAACTTTGTTGAATAGAGTAATTGTATTACAGCCAAATAGCTGGTAGATATTGGTGCCTGGTTTGATAGGAGCATTAAACTCTTTTGAGGGCAGAACTGTTAACTGTTACATTATCAAATGTTACTTTGATGGTGGCCTGGAAAGTAATATGTTAAGCATCAGATGGCAAAAATGAGTGTTTTCAGTTTTTCATGGGGAAAGGAACTTTGTATAGATAAATGCCTTGGTTGAAGAATATTAGCTTATAAATGATTTCTGGAGGAAAATTAATTAGTAACAAAATAAATCTTTTTTGTTACTATTAGCTAATATTTGCTGAATTTTTACTGTAAGTCACTGTGTTAAATGCTTTATATATAATATGTCATTTAATCTGCATATTATGGGATGGAAACTATTTTAATCCTTAGTAGCGAATAAGAAAACTGACATTGAAAGATTATTCTAGAGGCAGAAACAGAATTTGATTGCAGAGCTGTGTTCTCAGCTCTGCTATAGTACTGCTGCTGCTAATTGTATAGAAATATATACCCAAGTACTGCATTCCTCCATGTCAATTATTCTTAGTATTGATGTGCATTTGAATCACCTGGGAAGCCCTGAAGATGTATTATGATGGACTCTATTGCCAGAGATTTTTGGCCTGGTGGGAGGGCCTGCTTCCTCAGGCCAAATATGGGAAGTTTTTTTTTTTAACTCTACAGATTGTAATGTGCTGGGTTGGGAACCATTTGTTTATTAGGAGGCAGAAATTACAAATTAACTCTTGAGTTTTTCCACTCTTTTCTTAAATTGTTCTTTTTTCCCTGCATTCTGAAAAGATATCATCCTTTGAGAATTGACAGTGATCCTTGAGCCTCTAGTGCCGTGCTCTAGCATTCATGGTTCAAAGAAGCCACGACAGTGCTTGCTTGAATTGTCCATCTGAAGGAAGAGAGATTGGGAAATTGTGGGTCTCTTATCGTATTTCTGATCCTCTCCTGTAGTATGGAGAGCTAGAAGCTGGAGCTATGTCTGGGGACTGGGAGTGAAAGTCTGTGCCTAATTCCTTGAATGGATCTCACCAGCCTTCCCAGGAAGAATCCAGGGAAGGGTTCATAGCCATTCCTGAGTGATCCTTCCTGATTCCCCAGAGAGGTCAGGGAACCTCTTGTGTTCCAGACCTTGCTAGTGATATGGGCTGGGCTTTCCCTGAGAGAAATGCTGCTGCTGCTGCTGCTGCTAAGTCGCTTCAGTCGTGTCCGACTCTGTGTGACCCCAGAGACGGCAGCCCACCAGGCTCCCCTGTCCATGGGGTTTTCCAGGCAAGAACACTGGAGTGGGGTGCCATCGCCTTCTCCAGAGAAATCCTAAGGGGTCCTAATCATGATGACAAATGAAGGACCAAAGCCAGACAAGTGCTATACTAAACATCTTGTTCTGGTGTAAGGTTTACATAGAGAAGGGCCTTTAGCATTCTGGTGAATTATTTGTTTGTATTTATATTCAGTGTCAGTTATTAAACTCAGAGCTTGTTTTGATGGCTAACAGCCCTACTAAATGCAAGCACGTTTCTGCATCTTACATTTTATACTAGAGAAAGCAACCTACTAAACACTTCCTACTTAAATAAGAGAAGATCTTTCATATTTCAGTCTTGGGAATAAAGCAAAATCATGTTTTCATTCAGTAGACTTGGGATCAAGTTTAGTCTTTGTGTGTGCTTTGTACTAACATTTATACACACATGAATACAGGAGCTAAAGAAGGCAATGATAATTAATAACCAACCATTTTTTTACATAAAGAAAGTGAAAGAAAGAAAGTGAAGTCGCTCAGTCGTGTCCGACTCTTTGCGACCCCATGGACTGTAGCCTATCAGGCTCCTCTGTCCATGGGATTTTCCAGGCAAGAGTGCTGGAGTGGATTGCCATTTCCTTCTCCAGGGGATCTTCCCGACCCAGGAATCAAATCTGGGTCTCCTGCATTGCAGGCAGACACTTTACCATCTGAGCCACCAGGGAAGCTTAAGGGCGTACTAAATACATCAATGAATTAGGTTTGCTTTATTTGTCTATGCAATGACATAGAGATAATAGAAACATATCTTGAACTTTCTTCTATTGTGTATTATTAGAATTCTAGGGATAGACAGAAACACATTTTGAATTAGTTTAAGCAAGAAAAGCAGAAAAAAAGTAGGAATTTGTTCAGAGGGATATTGGAGAATCCCATAGAATCCATGAGCTAGTAGCATTTTAGGAATGGCCTGGAACCCTGTGGGAAACCCAGCATCTGTTGCTTTTCTCTGTCTCTCTGCACTTTGGCTCCATTTTGGCCTTGCTGCAGACTGCCTTTCTCTATTCCTCAGTTGAGTAGTGTGGTGTGGTTGCTAGTAGCTACTGTACATCCAGACACATGGACAGGAGTTCCTGTCCAGGAGAACAGGAATTGCTTTGGGAGAACTCGGCTGTTCCAGAAATTATGTGGAACATGAAGAGGCAGTGGCAGTGTCTCGAAAACAGGGAGTGGGGGACAAATATATAAAAGCTGTTCACAGCACAGCATCAAACCAAATAAAGTGTCTTAAATTAGGACTATTAATGACTGGATAAATTGAAATTTGATATAATCTATACTAGTGTTTTAATTTTTCTTGTACTAGTTATGACTAGCATTTTCACGGAGAAGGCAATGGCACCCCACTCCAGTACTCTTGCCTGGAAAATCCCATGGATGGAGGAGCCTGGAAGGCTGCCGTCCATGGGGTCGCTGAGGGTTGGACATGACTGAGCAACTTCCCTTTCACTTTTCACTTTCATGCATTGGAGAAGGAAATGGCAACCCACTCCAGTGTTCTTGCCTGGAGAATCCCAGGGACGGGGGAGCCTGGTGGGCTGCCGTCTCTGGGGTCGCACAGAGTCGGACATGACTGAAGTGACTTAGCAGTAGCAGCATTTTCACATGCTGTAAGGCATAGGTCTTACTTAATTAGTTTAATGTGAAAAAGTATAAATAAAATAATATTTAGGGACTCTTGTTTCATGCTGTGAATGTTGATGAATGTGTAGACAAAAAGACAATTTGACTATTGTATAAAAACCCAAGACACTCATTTGCTGTTAAAATAACTGTCTTTATATTTGCCTTAGTTAAATAAAGAAAATAAAGCATTGAAAAGAATCAGCATGTTATACATGGCCAAGCTGGGGCCAGATGTAATAACTGAGGAGATTAACATTGATGATGAAGATTCAGCCATGGACCCGGAGGATGTTGCCAAGACTTGCGTCTCAGTGCAGTGTCAGAAGCAGATCAAAGGTAGGATTCCTGGCTTAATTATTGAACATGGCTTTTACTCCTCTTAGGATAATGCTTCTCAACCCTGGTTGCACATTGAAATTACATAAGGATTTCAATAAACATTGATGCCTGGGTCCTTTTTTGGAAAAAAGTTCTGATTATTTGTCCCAGAGGGTAGTCTGTTTGAGAATCATGATGACTGTAGCTTTATGAGTTACTTTCTTGTTTGGGATTAGGTACGGTACTTTTGAAAGTGCCATCTTGACAGGAACAGTCAGTTAACCTATACATGTCTTAAGGATAGGACTGTGTATTAAGATATTTTTGTTAAATGAAAGAAAGAACGAATAAAAATTTATTTAGCCAACACCTTCTATTAGTCTGATTTCTCTGTTGAAATCTTTGGGAAAGATACCTCCTGAAATTGCTTTGTCTCTGCCCTGTAAGAACTTCTCCTAAGATTCAGGCAATGAGCTAGAAGCATTGTGTAGTATTAAGAAACTGTGTTGGTCCCCAAATAGTTCTATAAGGCAAAACCACACAATACATCTGTGAAATACACATTAACTCTTTTAATAAATAAACATACACATATAGTTTAGGATGTAGGAAAACAGTCTGGGGCTTGGTAATTATTGGAGCATTTTAACTTACTGTACCTGTCAAGAATAATATTTGTTGGTTTGATAGATAAAACTTCAGTTGGAAATATAAAGAAGAAAATAAAAAGAAAGCCATTTTAACCCTGTGTGTGCTTGATTGCTAAGTCATATGCAACTCTGTGATGCCATGGACTGACCACAGCCCGCCAGGCTTCTCTGTCCATGAGCTTTCCCAGGGAAGAATACTGGAGTGGGTTGCCATTTCCTCCTCCAGGGGATCTTCCTGACCCTGTAATCGAACCTGCGTTTCCTGCATCTCCTACCTTGGCAGGGAAATTCCTTAACCACTGAGCCACCTGGGAAGCCCCTCTTACCTTCTCACCTAAGAAAAAATTGTATTTATGTTGGCAGGAATGGGAAGAGGAAGTTTAAAGGCTTTCCTTTTGTTTCTATTTCTCCCTTCTGTTAGATCTTGAATAGTATGGTTTCTGATTCTTTTTCAAGATTAGTCCAGCAGTGGAGAAAGTGGTTTTGAAATAAGTCTCTTGAGAGCCCCTTCATTAATCTGGGTTCATGTAAAAAGTTTGATTTAATTTATTAGTAAATAACCACATAGAACGTTTCTTATTGTCCTTGGAGAAGGGTAAGAAATTAAAAGCACTTAAAAGCTAAGTGGCAAAACTATGTGGGCCTGGGTATAAATTTAAGTACTGTGCTAGTCCATGTATTTTTTTTTTTTTTTTAACATTTGAGTGGTAGAAGTAACTTTAATATAACACCAGAAGCTTTTGCACTTATAGTGCCTAATATTTTCACTCTAGTAATACAGTTTTCAGTTAATCTCAATAATATGAAATAAATTAAGAAACAAAACACCCACAACTCTGGAGAGAAAATTATTAGAATTAACCCTTTTTCAAATAGGTTATATATTGAGTCAGTTCAAATAATATTTAAGGGCTATAAATTGGCAGCACGTCAGGGTTTTTTTTTCTTTAAATCAAAATCTCCAAATTGTTAGTTGCCCCGTTTGTTTGTATTGCATTGTGACAAGAGCCCATGGCCATTATAAAATAAAAAAGAAATTAGTACAATGCCTTTATTTGTTTTGCTAAAAGCTAAAAAAATCCTACTTCTAAAATGCCAGACAGTTTCTAGAATATAGGTTTGATACAATGCAGAGAAAACATAATCTAGTACATTTAACATAGTGAGAATGCCTGATAGAAAATTTAAGAAACATAGCTATATTAGGGGAGGGGAACAAGTGAAATTTCCATTGTCTTTTGCTGCTTCCTTTTCCTTCTAATTGTTGAAAACCTTTGACAGTAAACTGCTCATGGACTGATATTTTCAATTCTTCTGACAAGATTGATTTCTTCTTTTAAAAATAAGTCTTTATTTTTTCTTTAAAAATGCAGAACTTCGAGATCAAATTGTATCTGTTCAGGAGGAAAAGAAGATATTAGCCATTGAACTGGAAAATCTCAAGAGCAGACTTGTAGAAGTAACAGAAGAAGTATGTATCTTAGGCCCGAAAGGCAGGACCTTTAGTGTTTTAAGATGTTTGGGGACAGGCTGCATCAAAAACTTGCTGTTGGAAGCTAATTTCTGACATGAGAACCATGTACCAATTTTAATCTTCTCTTGTCCCCACTATTCCAGACCTACAAAAAGGTATAGAAAATAAGATCTAAAGCATTCATGGGTCCACTCTGTAGCTCAAGAAATAATGTACTAAAATAGCATCAAAGTGTTTCCTGTTATCCCGCATGTTTCACTGTTTGCAGATTTGTGGCAATGATACCTGCATCTGAAATCACACACTGTTGCTGCTGGTAAAGAACGATTTTGCTTCTCTAGTCGAGGGCTAACTCAGTAGAGAAAGGCTCTCCTCCTCTGTACCTCCCAACACAGGCATATATGGTAGATGATAGAATGGGTTCAAGTGGCTATTGGGAGAATCTTTTTATTTTTTCTTCTGAATTGTCTGTAAAAGCAAAAGCACGTACTTAGCCTTCTTTGCACGTGGCTTCAAGAATCTGCCTTTGCAGTCTCAATTTAACTTGTGTCAGTGGTTCTCAGAGTCTGTAGCCCAAGGTTTCCCAACTGATGTGTTATAGCACCTTGATATCTTGCCAGTGATATCAAGTATCCCAGGGTATTGGTCCCTTCAGTGAGCGGCCTCATCCAGTTCCCATACACATATTCTTAAGGCCCAGAATGTGAAAAAGGTTGGGAAGCAGTGCCCATCTACCTCCCAGCCTCAGTTACTGTTTCAGTAAGTGTGAGTGGGAAGAAGGACAATGATATTTTGGAAGCACTGAGCAGGGTATACCAGTTACTAATTTAAACAGAAAGCAACAGTATACTTTGTACTAAAAGAGACCAGTTCACAGACTCTCTGGAAGTGCTGATGGATTCAGGGGCCCTTTCAGGACCATCGTCTTAGCTTGTTTCTTGAGTGTTATTGTAGGAGAGAAAGGCATTTTAATGCATTCCATTTCTCAGTTATGATTATTTATTGATGATTCTCTTCCCTCCCATTTAGAGGTATTATTGGAAGCCATTTCAGAAGTTAGTTTTTTTTATGATTATTTCAGACATCTGAAAAGTATGAAAAACAAAGTAATGAACATCCATATGCTGACTACGCAGTTCAGTACATAAAACATTAACATGTTATTGAAACCCATGTGTATCTCCCCCTGAATGCTTTCCCCTGACTCCCGGCCCTGTTTCTCCAAGCAGCCATTATTCTGAACTTGGTTTTTATGATTTCAGTGATTATATTTACATATCTACTACAATGACTAGTATTTTGAATGTTTTTAAATTCAACATAATGCTTTTGAGATCTATCCACTTGCTCTATGTAACTTTACATTCTTTTTTTAGAACTCTACTATGATATTCTCTTTTCCTGTGATGCCAAAAATTATTTCAGAAATTGAAGATTTTCTGGGGGAGGTTTTCATGTGTATTTTATTTAAGTCAAAGGTCAAAGTATTTTTTATTACAAATCTATGTATGTTTTATGTAAGCCAAATGTCATCAGAATGAATGCCAGAATTTAATATTGTATCTCTGATTAAATGATTCAGGTATTTTTTGGGTGCAGTCTAGTTGGATTTTTCCTTTTGAAATGTCAGTCATTTACGTTGGATGACTAGAACATTGCCATATTTAAGGAGCAATGCCAATGCTATTTGGAATATGTAAAGAAGTTCCAGGTATATATCCTAAATTAAATAGATATTTTGAGGCTATAAAAATGCTTTAATAAAAACCTAACACAGTGAAGGCAATTATTGCTTTAGTGTAGCATCGTGTTGAAAATTGAACAGCAGTTTAAGTCGCCCATCATCATGTCATGTTTTACAATTTTGAATATTTCCTCCTCTCACAATATCACATTTTTAGGTAAATAAAGTTAAACAAGAAAAAGATGTTTTAAATTTGGAAGTTCTTGAACAGAGAAAAGTCTTAGAAAAATGCAATAGAGGTATGTGTTTCTGGTCTTTTCTTTTAAATCTATAACTTACTTTGTTTATATATATTTTGTATTATTTTATACCTGTGTCTAAAGAGTGTTGTAGCAAAGGTTTTCTATATTGTGTCTTCTTAATGTCTAGCAACGAGTCTATCTCATTTCCTATTCTTTTATCACCTAAGTTAGAGCCTGAGGAGATTTAAAAGTGCTTCTGCTTAAGGAATTCACAACCCACTCATTTTGAAACTTCAGACCTAAATCCTGTTTTGTCCTACGTGTGTACTGGGACCATGGCCGTATTGGTATTTATGTATCTGGTAGGGTTATTCAGTAAACCTCTCCTCTCCTCTATTCAGTAAACCAGAGATTGGGATATCTACATAAATACATGCAACATTAGATGATAAAATTTTAAATTAAGAGGAAAAGGAAATAGTTTCATTAGTAATATCTAGATTCCATGCACATATGTTAACATACAATATTTGTCTTTCTCTTCATGACTTACTTCACCCTGTACAATAGGCTCTGGTTTCATCCACCTCATTAGGACTAACTAAAATGCATTCTTTTTTTAAAGCTGAGTAGCTTTCTATTGTATATATGTACCAAAATTTCTGTGTCCATTTGCCGTGGAGATGCAGACACAGAGAACAGATTCATGGACACAGTGTGGAAGGCTCACTTTGTTCATGTCCGACTCTGTGTGACCGTGTGGGCCATAGCCCGCCAGGCTCCTCTGTCCATGGGATTCTCCAGGCAACAACGCTGGAGTGGGTTGCCATTTCTTTCTCTGGGGGATCTTCCCAATCCAGAGATCAAACCTGCATCTCTTATGTCTCCTGCGTTAATAGGCAGTTTCTTTACCACTAACGCCATATGAGAGAGTGGCCTGGAGACATATACATTACCATATATAAAATATAGTCAGTGGGAATTTGCGGTGTGACATAGGGAGCTCAAGCCCGTGTTCTCTGACCACCTAGAGCGGTGGGATGGGGTGGGAGTTGGGAGGGAGTTTCAGGAGGGAGGGGATGTACGTATGGCTGATTCATGTTGATGTATGGCAGAAACCAGCACAGTATTGTAAAACAAATGTCTTGCAATAAAAATTAAAAAAAAAAAAAAAGAGGATATGGAAAACTGGACAAAGGAAAAGTGAAAGTATGTGTTCAGATACAAAGTGCCTCCTTGCTCCAAGTCCATGCACATTTCCTGCCTGTGTACCTGAAGTCTGGCTGTGAGCTCCCTGGGAGCCAGAGCCATGAGAGATTCATGATCTTTTCTGTGAATCACATAAGAATTTACCTCTTTGTCAGGAGAAGCAGACCTGGTCTCATGGTGAGAAGGAACTTTTTTCTAGAGAAAATTCTGTGTAATTTGATTTTATCATCCTAGCCATAAAGCATAGCATGTAGTCTCATGGTGCCATTTCTTATGTCTCCTGGTTTAGGACAAAGGAGTTATGCCAAAGTGCAAACGTCATTTTCAAGGGGAGCAGGGCCTCTTACTGTGCTTTCTGTTCTGCCTTTCCCCTCTGCCACTGTCTTTCCTAGTTCAGAAACTACCACTTGAAAAGGAAACCTTTCAGACCCAGGACCTTCCCTGTTGGTAGTGGTGGTGGTTCTCTATCTTTGTGTCATTCATGAATTGAGATTCTTTTCTTTTTAATAAATGAACTTAGAGCTAAGTGTGGGAGATGCACTAGGTTGTAACATTTCCTTTGCTCTTTGTGCATTTAAGAAGATAGAAATGGTATAGAAGAATTTTCAGTTGTGATACACTATGCTATTAACAAGGTTCTACAAAGGTTAGTATGATGGCCCTTGCCTTCAGGGAGCCCCCTATCTAGGAAGAGAGAGATTATGTAAATAAGTACATGACTAGGACCAACCCAATTTATTTCAGAATCTAAGAGGACCAGGGCATGTGAAAATTCACTTTTTATCATAGTGTTCTGGGAAAGAAAGTCAATTATCTTGCCCAGGACTTCTTTTTAAAAATAGGTTTGAGAATCATTTAGCTCTCAGGGACCTATAATTCACATCACAAACCACCACTTACATTGCTTCACTTGAGCAAGACTGTTAGTCTTTTTCCTCTGAGGAGGCGGTAGATTGACCGAGTACAAAGTTTGAAATTCTATGTCATTATACAGCAAACCAGTTCTTAGTCAGTTAAGACTGAAGTGCCCTGGAGGAACAGCTTGTGAAAGCAGCCACTAAGAGAGCCATTTTAAAGCTTTTTATCACTATGACTCAGCTCAGAGTTGAGAGTGCCTGGCCAGAATCTGATGGAGAGATCAATGTACTCTCTACCCATGTGGTACCTAGTTGGTGATGACGCCATCACTCCCTCTGACCCATCTATATCATTATTTAACAAAATGTCAAAAAGTAGGAAAGAATTCATGTTGCTCCTATTTGACAGGATATTCCCTTTGAAGATTTCTGCCCACAGGGATTCTTTAGTTCAAAGCTCTGATTCTGGGTCTCTACAGATCTAAGCCTGCTTCTTTTCTTTATAAACATGGATAACACTTTGAAACAACTAATACACACACACACACACACACACACACACACACACACACACACACACAAAGTATACATTTTTGTTTCTTTTTTATTCAGGTAACATACTTTTTTTTTTGGTGGGAAGTATAAATGCATATTGGAAAAGGAAAAAAAAAATCTCAACTTTTGTAGTCCAGGTATGAGGACTGTTAACATTTTAGTGTTTATTCTTCCGGGAGAGGAAAGGAGGGGAGGGACAATTTACAGGTAGGGGACTAAGAGGTACAAAGTATTATGTATAAGATAAGTTACAAGGATATGTTGTACAACACAGGGAATATAGCCAGTGTTTTATAACTATAAATGGAACATAACCTTTAAAAATTGAGAATCACTATACTGTACACCTGTAACATAATTTTGTACATCAACTATATTTCAATCAAAAAGCCTATATATACAGGTTAAATTGTTTGTTAAATATATTTATAATGTATATGGAGTATAAAGAAAATACCAACAAAAAGGATAGTCTTTTTATCCATTGGTACTTTACAAGCCCCTGAACATCAATCTCTACTTGTATTTCTTCATTGAATTTTTATCATAGTTTTTAATTTATAGTTTTTCAGATATGTATATATCTCTGAACAGCATATTATTTAATTTTGCATCAACTTGATATATATGCTGTCCTTTTGCCTGTGTCCTTCTGCAGCTTTTTGCGTTTGTGAGGTTCATCCATATTAAAGGGTTTTACTGTAGTATGTTTCTTTTCTCTGCTGTATAATATTTCATTTGATGTCTATACCAAAATTTGTTTATCCAGTATCCAGTTGGTGGATGTTTGAGTTTTTTCCAGTTTTTTGCTATTCCAAATCATCGTGTTATAAGAATTCTTACACATGTCTTCTGGTGCAAATATCAAAGAGTTTCACTAACGTACACACCAAATGTAATATTTTATCTTCAATTTCACTGCATAATGCCAGATTACTTTTAAAGTAGGTCTGTAAGTTTATATGCCTGTTAACAGTGTGTTTTCATTGTTTTGTGCCCTGTCCAAACTTGATACAGCTATACTTTAACATTTTTGGCAGTCACCTCTTTGGTGAGTATAAAAAGATCAGATCAGATCAGATCAGTCGCTCAGTCGTGTCCGACTCTTTGCGACCCCATGAGCTGCAGCACGCCAGGCCTCCCTGTCCATCACCAGCTCCCGGAGGTCACCCAGACTCACACCCATCAAGTCAGTGATGCCATCCAGCCATCTCATCCTCTGTTGTCCCCTTCTCCTCCTGCCCTCAATCCCTCCCAGCATCAGAGTCTTCTCCAATGAGTCAACTCTTCGCATGAGGTGGCCAAAATACTGGAGTTTCAGCTTTAGCATCATTCCTTCCAAAGAAATCCCAGGGCTGATCTCCTTCAGAATGGACTGGTTGGATCTCCTTGCAGTCCAAGGGACTCTCAAGAGTCTTCTCCAACACCACACTTCAAAAGCATCAATTCTTCAGCGCTCAGCCTTCTTCACAGTCCAGCTCTCACATCCATACATGACCACAGGAAAGACCATAGCCTTGACTAGGCAAACCTTTGTTGGCAAAGTGATGTCTCTGCTTTTGAATATGCTATCTAGGTTGATCATAACTTTCCTTCCAAGGAGAAAGCATCTTTTAATTTCATGGCTGCAGTCACCATCTGCAGTGATTTTGGAGCCCAGAAAAAGAAAGTCTGACACTGTTTCCACTGTTTCTCCATCTATTTCCCATGTAGTGATGGGACCAGATGCCATGATCTTCGTTTTCTGAATGTTGAACTTTAAGCCAACCTTTTCACTCTCCACTTTCACCTTCATCAAGAGGCTTTTGAGTTCCTCTTCACTTTCTGCCATAAGGGTGGTGTCATCTGCATATCTGAGGTTATTGAGATTTCTCCCAGCAATCTTGATTCCAACTTGTGTTTCTTCCAGTCCAGCATTTCTCATGATGTACTCTGCATATAAGTTAAATAAACATGGTGACAATATACAGCCTTGACGTACTCCTTTTCCTATTTGGAACCAGTCTGTTGTTCCATGACCAGTTCTAACTGTTGCTTCCTGACCTGCATACAGATTTCTAAAGAGGCAGATCAGGTGGTCTGGTATTCCCATCTCTTTCAGAATTTTCTACAGTTTATTGTGATCTACACAGTCAAAGGCTTTGGCATAGTCAATAAAGCAGAAATAGATGTTTTTCTGGAACTCTCTTGCTTTTGGTTTTACTTTCCATCTCCTTGGTTACTGATAAAGATGTATGTTGGCCTTTTACATATTTCCTCCTCTGAAACTTTTATTGATGTGTTTTATATGTGGCTTTTAAGAAACTGGAATGAGCTCATTTTAAAGATATATTATGAAGGTCTTTCCCATTTAGGACATATGCCTCTAGAATATAATTTTTTATGTTTTTATGTTGGTTTCTACCGTACAGCAGTGCACAACAGTGCAAATCAGTCATTGTATATAGCCATTCCCTCTTGAGCGTCCCTTTCCACTCCCATCCCACCCCTTTGGGTCATCACAGAGCACCAGGCTGGCCTCCCTGTGCCGTCCAGCGGCTTCGCACTAGTTATCCGTTGTACACATGGTAGTGTATGTCTGTCAGTGCTACCTCTCAATTCATCTGACACTCTCCTTCCCCCGCTGTGTCCCATCATCTGTTCTCTATGTGTGCATCTCCATTCTTCCCCTGAAAATATGTTCATCAGTACTGGTTTTCTGGATTCCGTTATCTGTGCATTAATGAACAATATTTGTTTTTCTCTTTCTTCACTCTGTATAAAAGGCTCTAGGTTCATCTACGTCACTGCACCTCACTCAGTACAACATAATCCTGCTGGCAGAATATTTCTTGTATATTTCTTTACTTACTGACCCCTCAATGTCAGGTCATCTAGATTGTTTCATTATTTTCAGCAATGATGCAGAGAGCACCTTTACAATTAGATCTCTGTAGGTTCATGATTCATTCTTTTAGGAGAATAAATACATTTCTAAAAGTGGAATTGTTGAGTCAAAGGGTATAAATAGTTTTAAATGTTTGATTCACATTGCCAGGTTGGTCTCTGAAAAGGTGTTATCTAATTTATATTCCAGCCAGCAATGAATGTGGGTGTTTTGTGTGCCTGAATAAGGAATCTTTTTGATGCTGTTTTTTCATCCATTTGCCTAATAATCTGTGTGGCCTATTGTCCATTTTCTTTTCCTTGTCTTCTTAAGTGTCCATGCTAGCAGTAGAAGAGTATGAGGAAATGCAGGTGAACTTGGAGCTGGAGAAGGACCTTCGAAAGAAAGCAGAGTCATTTGCACAAGAGGTAAATGTCTTGCAGAGACCTCATTTTTTAGTTTTATATTTTAAAGAGCTTTGCAGATGATATATGAAAACATTTTTTGAGGTTGAACAAACACTTGTCACTCTGAATAAAGATCATCTGATCTAGGGAGCTATTTGGAATAGTATCAAGTCACTGACCTTGGTGTCAGAGATCTGGGTTTACATTTTTCCATGCCATTCGGGTAGTAGTTCTTTGTTACTAGCAACTCTTAACCTCTTTGGGCTTCACTTTCACCATCTGTAAAATGGGTGATGATACCAACCTCACCAAGTGGATTGTAAAATCAAATGGCAAGAGTCTTCATAAGAATTTTATAAACTAGAAAATGCTATACGGGGAAAATAAATTGTATTTAGGGATACCCATCCCATTACTTTGATTTAAAGTCTGGTTTGAGTACAGGACTTTTGTATATTTCCAAAAGCCTTAAGAAACTGGGTTACATTTCAGCATACCATCTGAAAGAACATCATGGTCTTCAGTAACTGTTCAGTGCTCTCAATGTGTGCCTTGATTCTGCCACTTGCTGTGGAACATTGTCACACATGTTATACATCCATTATCTGAGCCTTTCTTCTCATGTTAGAAATGAGCTTTGAGCTTCTCATGCTCTGGGTTAACTTTGTTAACATGTGATGGTTGGGTATTTCACGGCTCTGTGACTGGTTTCCAGGGAAATGAGGAGGCATCAGTTGGCTGAGCTGTAACAGCTTATGATGTGTTATGTGTTAACAGCTTATGATATGATCTACATGAGATCTTCTCCATCATGTATAAATATTTTGAATCTGTTTGCCTACTGTGGGTTCAAGGAAGGTAGCTAAGGAAATGTAAGCATTCTTAGGTGGAAGTATCCAAGGTATAGAAGGAAGACAAAGTGCAGGGTTATGGGAATGACATTTGAAGATCAGATGATGGTTTTGTGCAAGAGTTTTTCCATATTTGAAGGTAACTGTGGTAGCAATGAACCCTATAAAAGTTTAGTCTGAGATCTGATTTGAAATATTATGATTCAGTTTATTCAGAGAGTTTAATGAAAGGTGAGTAAATATTTATTCTCTTATTTCTTGGAAGGAGGAAAAGAAGTGTGTTAGAGCCCTTCAGAAAAATCTACAGCGTATAAATAATGGAGCTAAAGAAATGGTTGAGGGGAGAGAGAGTAGAGATAATGTGAAAATGCCTTCATTGCAACACTGAAAATGTTGGCTGATTTTGACCTGCATGCAAGGGTCTTGTTTTTGAGAGACATTTTCAGTTTGCATTTCTTGTTTGCAGAATGATGTTAGAGTACAAAGCAGCTCAGAGAAAAACTTGAAGGCCATGCAGTAACAGGATAGATGGAAGAAGTAAGATTCCTTTAAGAATATAAAAATGAATGGTTCATTCTACCATGCAACCCGTAGTGATTGGTGCAAACAGTGCTCACAGGTTAATGCAGAATGAGGAGAGAGATGTTTGAGGAGGGAAAGCGAGAGCAGTGGTACTTACCCTGCTGGTGTGTGTGTGTGTGTGCTGCTGCTGCTAAGTCGCTTCAGTCGTGTCCGACTCTGTGCGACCCCATAGACGGCAGCCCACCAGGCTCCACCGTCCCTGGGATTCTCCAGGCAAGAACACTGAAATGGGTCTCCATTTCCTTCTCCAATGTGTGTGTGTACGCCTGCGCTAAGTTGCTCAGTCATGTCCAACTCTTTGTGACCCCATGGACTGTGTCCGCCAGGCTCCTCTGTCCATGGGATTTTCCAAGCAAGAATACTGGAGTGGGTTGCCATTTCCTACTCCACACTGCTGGTAGCATAAGTATTTACAACAGTGCTTGATGATTTTACAGTATCTAAGGCTTGGTCTACACAATAGTAAGAAGAAAAGACAAAACTAAATTAGAACTGGTATATCTTCCCTTTTACATGGTTTATAGATTCTCAGGTTTTCAACAGACAACTGCCGATAAAAGGTATCTGACTTAACTAGAGAAATACCACTTTTGCATTTTGTTTTTAGTGCATTCAGCAAATATCTTTCAAGCCAGACACTGTGTGCATAGTGGAAATATAATGGTGAAGAAAGCAAATACGACTCCTGCCCTGTTGGAGTATATAGTGTAGAGCCATAGAAATCATTTTTTAAAGTTAATTTAGGTCATGTTTTTTAACTACAAAAGGAAGATACATACCCTGTAAACATGCAAACAATTCTCAAATGTGTAAATTAAAACTGGAATGTTTTTTCCTTACTTCTACATTTGTCCAATTAAAAAACCAAAAGCATGATCACTTACAAGGAGGGAACAGTCAGTTGTCCTCATAACTATATTAAGTGTTTGTATTTCTTCAACATAATTTCAACTCTTAAAACCTTTCTTGTACTTTGTGAATGTATATTTTTTGCTATTTAGTGTAGTTTTTCTTTCCTCTGTTTAAAGATGTGAATACTTTTTCAACATGTAATCCTAATATACTAAGGGAATGTTACATAATAAGTTTTGTTTTCAGACAACTGAGATGATAATATTTTAATGTTATTTTTGAAAGAATGAATTATATACTGATGACAGTAAATTTTCTTCTCATTCTTTGAAGAGATGTAGGAAAATTTCTCTGAAATTCTGGTACAAATGTTATTATTTGTCTAATAAGGGACCCACTTAATAACTCTAACCAAGAAGTTCTTTCCATAGCTAAAAGCCAAATTCATTAGTGTTCGGTAACTGAATTTTCTTTAAATACATCTTTAGAAAAGGCATTATGTAGTGTTTTATTTTAGTACTTTAAAGTCTAGAAAAGGTGGTCTAATGACTAATATTTTTCAAGTTGCCATTGTTATTGAAAGGAACTTCTTTTCTGTATGTTCTTTTCATCTTATATTGCAATTTAGGGATTGTTACAGGGCTTTGCAAAAGAAATTCGTGTTATTAACATCCCTAAGACACAGTCTTTATTCTTCTCTCTCTAAAATAACAGTTGAAACAATTTATAATCATGTAAGTTAAGCAAGTTTTCCTGAGAGCTATAACTTTCCCCAAGAGAACCAGAGTACAGAGAAGCAGTGTGGGCAGAATCATGAAGCCAGCCCTGGCTTCGGTGGTCCTTGTGCCCTGCATTGTCTGACTGCTGGGCCCTTCGCCTCTGTCCTGGTCAGCCGCGCTGACTGCTTCCTCTCTGTCTGCTCCTGGACTCCGAGCATTCTTGGTGAAAGGCCTCACTTGCTGGGGAGCCAGAGAATCTCAGTTGTTTCCGTTGGATTTGTTGGCCTTTCATGTTGACTGTGAGTCACTGTCTAAGATACCAACACGGGACTCCAACCAGTTGAGTTTTAAGAGGGGAAAATTTATAAAAAATAAATTACTGTAATATTATTATTCAATAGTAATCTGAAATAAATCATTTCAATTAGACCATTGGTCCCAAATTTAAGATACTGTGATGGAATGTTGATGATGCTTCTCTAGTGCGTGGATGCGTCCAGTCTCACTTTTCTCCAGCCCAGCACTTGTGCACTCGTGGATACTCACTCATCCTCTGTTCCTATTCTTACACAGGCATCGGATGCAAGAAGAATGTAAATTTCACTTGCAAATGTTGCTCTACTATAAAATGGGCCTGATTTCAGAATTTGTAAAACATTTTGTGTTCAGACTCGCCCACTGGCTGACTTGTGTAGCATATTAAGGAAAAGAAGTAATAGGTGAATAGGAAATAATGTTGCTTCCAACCATGAAAAGTTGTGAAGATTAGGTGGAGAGTATATGTAACTTGTTTAATAAAATGCTCAGTTTAATTAATATACCTTTTTCCTTCTCCTCTTTACCCTCCTACTGTTAACTACTTTTGTCACTGGGGGAAAGCTGATTGGTTTAAGACAAAAATCTTAGGTCTAGTAAATAACAGAGAAGGAGATTAGCCAGATGGTGAAGAGCATGGGCCTGTAAATCAGACAGATCTGGATTTAAATCCTGGGTTTTGCCACTCACTTGTGTCTCTGGGAAAGCTACTTAACCCCTCAGAGCCTCAGTTATCTTATTAGTAAAAGTGGGATAATAATAGTGTCTACTTGACAGTGGTGTTCTAAGGATTAGATGATAAACTGCATGTAAAATGATTGCTGCCACACCTATCCTGTCTTCAGCATGCTTTAGCTTCTCAGAGCAGACGCATTCACCTCACAGGGATGGATGTAAAGGATTAAAATAATGTGTAGAACATATTTAGTAGAATACTTGGCATAAGTTCTTGATATATATTAGCTGCTACTGCTAGTATTTATATATTTTAAAGCAATAATAAAATAAAAGCTGCAGTATAGGACTAAACTATTGTATATATACTGTGCTGAGATGAAGGTTAAGGTTCTAAAGATTATATAAAAGTTATGAATGAAAACTACCATAGTACTCATTATTTCTAAAATCATCATACTACCATTCAGAAATTGCCTTTACCTTTTTAATGAAAACTCCACCTTTCCTTTTGCTCAAGTTTCCAGTGAGGAGGCTTGTGAACATGATTGGTATATACATCTTTTTAATTAACTTTTGTAGATGTTTATCGAACAGAACAAGCTAAAGAGACAAAGCCACCTTCTACTACAGAGCTCTGCTCCTGACCGGCAGCTTTTGAACGCATTAGATGAAAATGCAAAACTTGTCCAGCTCCTTGAAGAAGAGAGAATTCAGCATCAACAAAAGGTAACAGATTTTCTTCTGGGTTTTTAGTGCACACACATCCTTAAACTGAGAGGAGTTAGTCCAGAAGCTCATAGTTCCTTATTTTGCTTGAGTTACTAAGTCTTTCCAGTGTTTTCGCCTTTTAGGGAAAAAACTACCAAATGAACTTCTAGTAGCCATCTAAAGTTTATAGTGCACTGTTGTAGGCTCTATTGTTGTTTAGTTGCTAAGTCATGTCTGACTTCTTTGTGAACTTGTGGACTGTAGACCACCAGGTTCCTTCTGTCCATGGGATGGGATTTCCCAGGCAAGAATACTGGAATGGGTTGCCATTTCCTTCTCTAGGGGATCTTCTGACCCAGGGTCAAACCCACATCTCCTGCATTGGCAGATGGACTCTTTACCACTGAGCCACTAGTAGGGTTTATAGTGACTTTTAAACCGTCCAAAGAATCAGAAGAAGCGAGGCAGAGAGACAACTCAGAAAGAGCTTGAATAATGCAGTGTGGAAATCCATGAGTCAGTTGTGTTTTTGGAGAGTGCATCCACTAGGAGAGTGTATTGTGATTGGTCTCAAAGAGCTTGTCAGAGGGCATAGGTTTTATTCAAAGAGGGAGGAAAAGTCCATGTTTGTAGTAATTGTTTGCTTAGAGAAAATTTCTGATTTTGTAAACTTGCACAAATGTATATGTTTAAAGGCTTCCTAAGTGGTTATTTCAATTTGTTTGAGTAGAGTTCCTCCAGCTGACACAGCCTACCTGTGTGCTAGGCAGAAAGGATAGTGATCATGGTGGGTGAGGAGGAGAGGCAGAGAGGCGGAAAGGCAAGCAGGTGGAACAAAGCCTTTCAAATTAAAGAAACCACTTAAGAAAAATGGCATCAATATTCATGCTACTTACAGTGTCCCTGGTTGGTGAGGGAAAGGCTGTTAGCTGCCATTTGTTAGCACCTGTGGAAGTCTCTTTAAGCAACACTGTTGACATTTAATCCTTGGATGTTCCTGGAGTTTTTACCAAGTTGGTCGTGAGGTAAATTTTTTTTCCTTCAATAAGAAACATTGGCATATATGTAGGGAAGCTCTAAATAAATACATGGTAATAGTGCTTGGCTCTGGGAAAGTGCCCTGGGGGATAGGAGGGAAGGGACTTTTTTTTTTTCCCCCATATGCAGGAATTACCTTTTCAAATAAAGAGAATGAAAGAATGTTTATTTTTATTTAGCTTACTACTAGAATCTTCTGATTTGAAAAAAGCTCTACTACCTGTTTTAGTCACTAAGTCATGTCTACCTGTTTGTAACTCCATGGATTGTAGCACGCCAGGCTCCTCTGTCCATGGGGTTTCCCAGGCAAGGATACTGCAGTGGGTTTGGGTTGCCATTTCCCTCTCCAGAGGCTCTTCCTGACCCAGAGATTGAACTCAAGCCTCCTGCATTGCACGTGAATTCTCTACTGCTGAGCCACTCGGGAAGCTCTCTTCTACATGTAGTTACCTCATTAAATAATGAGTGCTGAGAACCTAGTAAATTATATTGAGGATGGGACTAAATTGTTGGATGTATACCTTGTTGGGGTAGGGTACTGAAGAGTATTTATAAGTTATAAATGAAATTAGAGCAATCAATACTTCTAAACCTATTCTACTGTACTGTTATTCTGGATAATCTTTCAGGTTTGTGGTTGGAAAATATTTCTTACCTGTCTATAAGTTCCCTTGCAAATTCAGCAATCTTTAAAATACAATAGTGTTGTTTTTATTATTATAATAAGGAAATCTTAAAAATACAGAAAAAGCTAAAGCAGAAAACTAAGATTAATTAAAAATTCCATATTTTGGTGCATATCCCAACTTTATGTAAATAAATATATAGTTTTATGAATATAGTTTAAATAGGATCATTGAAAGCATATTGTTCTACAACCTTTTTTTTTTCCATTGGTAATATATTAATATCTTCCTATGTCAGTGCATAGTGAGGTATGTGATTTAAAATTTTTGCATAGTATTGATATTTTATTTAATGAACACTGTAATTTATTAAATCAATAATATTGGTGGACATGTAGCTTATTTCCAAAATTTCCTTGTTGCAGAGAATGCTCTAATGAATGTATTTGAACACCTGTCTACTTCTCTAAAACAAGTTTTAGAAGTAATATTACTGAATCAAAGGGACTTTCCTTCCTTTTCTTTTTTTTTATGGTTTTTGTTGTTACCAAATTGTCTCACCAGGACTCCTTTTAATATTACCTGAGTTTTTCTTTTGAAATGGGCATAGAAGTGTTAATCTATTTTAAATGAATTTTTTACTTATATGAATATTTAAAACTAAATTTTCTGGGATATAAGTCTCCAATAAACTTATATGAATCACATTACTGATAATATAAGTATTATCTGTGGTGGTAGTGGTGATGGTTTACTTGCTAAGTCATGTCCAACTCTTGGGACTCCATGGACTGTAGCCTGCCAGGTTCCTCTGTCTATGGAATTTCTGGGGCAAGAATTCTAGCGTAGATGGCCATTTCCTTTTCCAGGGAATCTTCCTGACCCAGGGATCGAACCCGTGCCTTCTGTATTGTAGGCAGTCTCCTACATTGCAGGCAGATTCTTTACTAAGGAGCCACCAGGGAAGGCCCAGTATTATCTGTATCCCAGGATTTGTGTGATTAAGATGAATTGGAATCTCTTTGCTCTGAAATGCAAAGTAAAAGAGAAATATTTGCTTTTCCCCCTTGTTTTCCTTGACAAAGGAAAAACAATTATCACTGTATAAAAGTCTGTTTATAATTTATAGGTCAAAGAACTAGAAGAGCAACTACAGAATGAAACTTTCCACAAGGAGATACACAGTCTCAAACAGCAACTGGAGCTTCTCGAAGAAGATAAAAAAGAACTGGAATTGAAATATCAGAATTCTGAGGAGAAAGCTAGAAATTTAAAGCATTCTGGTAAAAACATTGAGTAGGCTATTATGTCTTAGTATTAATATGTGAATCTTTCATGGCTAGTACATTTACTGAATGCTCTGAATTCTATAGAAAAATTCAAGCTTTCTTTTCAGTTCCCTCGACTATTGCAGTTAAGTAGAACGATCACTGTAATGAGATGATTCACAAATATTTAGACTTACTTTTTGGACTCAGAGCTTTTATGAGCATCACATACAGAATTAAGAGACAGAGATACAATTAATACATATCTGAAGACCAAAACTTCAGCATTTCTCAGGGCTTCAGAGATGAGTGTTCTTATTTTGTCCATTTTAGGGTATATTTTTAAAAAGTAGCTTTTTAGGTTCATATTGCCTTCATCCATCTTCGATGTCTAATTATACACATGAAATAATGCTTTCAGTATCACACCTATCAATAAATGGGCAACAATATGTATATTAAATGAAAAAACCTTTAAAACACCAGGGGGTACTTAAATGATGTATTCATTCAGTTCTAGAAGGCTTAACGGGAATGTGTGAGTTAGATTACTACACAGGGATAAATAATAAGTTTCTTTTGGAAAGTAAGTAATTTAAGGAGTCAGGTTGTTCCCTTTATAACAGCTTCAATATTCACTTCAGATATTTTTGGTTAATTTTATACTAGAATTTTGAAATCTGTACAGAAGAATCAAGTAGGCTTTTTTTTTTTCTTTAAAAAATATTCAGTGCTTTCTAATCCACAATGAAAATGAACTATAATTTTTTTTTAAAGTTTATCTAAAATTAAGAAGTAGTTCATTCTTTTTGTCTGCTGTGTATATGCTCAGCCATACCCAGTACCCTGGGGTGCTATAAGAAATATAGAAGAAAAGAAACCATGCTTTATTGTCCACGAGGATCTCAGATTCCCTTTAGAGAAATAGACACATGTATATGACATTACTAGAGAATACTTGGTGTTGGAGAACGTAGCCTACCCTGCTTATTTAAGTGCTGGCAATAAAAACAAATGGACAGGTCACTGGAGTACAATTAGTCATGAAAAGTAGAATGACTGCATAGAGGGAGAGCTTTTCCTGAGAACAGTACCTGCAGCCCATGAGAGCTCAGTTAGAGGCACTCACATCTGTGCTATGAATTTAAATTGCGTTTTCTGGCAGTCAGGAACTATGTCTTAAACAGCACCAAGCACAGGCTCTTTTCACATTGTTGGAGCTTAGTAAGTACTTGTTTTATTAATGGCTTGAATGGATGGAATGAATAAATTATATTTCCAGAATGCTTTTCAAAAGAACAAAAAGTTTCTGAGTTAGACATTTGAGAGTCTGAGTCTGGTTAAAATGATGAACTCTAGGATTTGCAGCTTTGAAGGAGATTAAGTTAAGTGGAGGAGGAAAGTATGCTATTAAAATTCATTACTAAATGTCATCTTTAAAATTAATTCAATTCTTGGTCTATACACTTTAAAAGTCAAATATTAACAATTTCTTAGTGTTTGGGTGGCATATTCCATTCTTAACAAATATTTCTTCAGCCTACTCAGTCCTTACTTCCCACCCATCCAGCCATTGTCTTGATTTTTTTTCCTTTTCCATAGTTTGTACATATAGCAAAAACATGGTAATTTTTTGGTAATGTATATAAGGTCTCTCTCACTGATGATAAAACGTTTAAAAGGTTCTACAGCTTCATACTGGAATTTCTAACTTTGCCCTAGTAAAAGAATGTGATTTTGAACAGGTGGTTTTTTTCCCTTTACATGTATATAGGGTGCTAAGTTGCTTATTTCATCTGTTTTTTTCTGAATGCTTGCTCTCTGTGCAGTTGATGAACTCCAGAAACGGGTGAACCAGTCTGAGAATTCAGTACCTCCGCCACCGCCTCCTCCACCCCCACCTCCTCCCCCTCCTCCCCCCAATCCTATCCGGTAAGCACATCCAGGAAGATGGCTCTACATCAAATGTTAGTCCTTGTCACAGAGAAACTGAAGTTTATGTTATTGGTATCCTTTTTAAAAAATACTGGTTTAGAATGCATCATTAGACACAGGTAAAATGTTTGAAAGATATTAGCAGGTGTTTCAGAGAATTTTCTGAAGGCCAGTGTATCATTCCCTTCTTATAACATACTGTTTAGCTGCTAAGAAGTCGTATCCGACTCTGTAATCCCATGGACTGTAGCCCTCTAGGCTCCTCTGTTCATGGGATTTCCCAGGCAGGAATACTAGGGCAGGTTGCCATTTCCTTCTCCAAGGGATCTTCCCAACCCAGGGATCAAGCATCTCCTGCGTTGCAGCTGGATTTTTTTTTTTTTTTTTACCACTGAGCCACCAGGGAAGCCCATCTCTTGTAATATATTTAGGGTCTTAAATACCTGTTAAAGACATCTTGGGGCCTACAGGGTTCTTCTTACAGATATTCCGGTTTCATGTGGATGTTCCAAGCTGAGGAGCTAGACATAAAAAAACTTTTTTTGATACCTCAGTTTTAAACTTTCAGTCCATGTCATTAGGATTTTCTTTTACCCTTTAACCAGAAGATCAAGGAATTTTGAGCTTCTCCAGAATGTTTTCATGTTTTTCTCTCACTAATTTGAAAAGCTACAGTTTGTTATTTAAAAAAATAAAAATACTGAACTAATAAAAACCTTACAGCTCTTATTGTTGTAAACTAGTAATTAAACTAAAAGTATAATTATTTTTAACTCCTTAACCTCATATTTAAAACTTTAATAATGCTGAGTGAGTTACATTCCATAAAAAGAAATTATGTTTAAATTCTTGCAACAGGAAATCACATATGTGGACAAAAATTAGCTTTTTCTGAGCCAGAGGTGACTTGATGATGCCAGGGAGCCTGAGCTAAGCACAATACACCCCAGGACATCTCAAGTCAAATTCCGCCTCTTTCGTGGTTCTTCAGTCTACCATCCATGTACATAAGACAACCTACCTGCTGTGTGACAGTTTACCTCCCCATTTTATGCTGTTAACCACTTGTGTGTAATTTATTCTTGATCAAATGAAATTTAAAGTTTTGCTAGAGTTTTACCTTTCATTAACTCATGTGATTTGTTTAATCCGTTCACACAGAGAGTCCATTTATTTGTACTTTGTACCTTTGCGGATCCATCTCAATAGAATGAGTAGCATGGTCCTCCCACACGACCATGAAAATGGAACTCTGCCTTTTAAAAAGATTCTCATTAGTTTTCCTTACTGAGTAGGGTATGACATAATCCACTTTAAGCCATTGAAGTAGTTAAGGCAAAATAATTTTTACACGTGATCGATCCAAGAGTCAATTGAAAGAATTTCAGGTATTTTTAAATTCTTTCTCTCCTGGGTCGCTAAAGCTGTAGGAGATATTCTGAATTTGACATTTAAAATAGGAAATTCATCACTTTGATCTTTTGCTAAGGTCTAGAATTTTGAGCTTGATAAGAAAGATCACTTGTGTCTGTGAGGAGAGGGAACTATTAAAAACCGATTATAATCCTACTGTTGGCCTTTAAGTTTTAGTCTCTGAAATCTTGAGAGCCCTTCAGATTAAAAGTAAACTATAACCTAAATAGAGTATTTTCTCAAAGAGCACCCTACGGTTATACTGAGAAATGAAACTAGAATGCTGAGTATGTGTGTCTAAAAACATGAACTCTTGTAAGGCCCATTACAGAAAATTTTTGTTGAATAACATGAATGATTTTTCTTTTAAGATGAATTTAAATAGTATAAGACAAAGACATAATTTCTCAGTAGAAAGAGATTTTGATTTTTTGATAAGGAGTACTTTCTTGTCAAAGAAATATATTTGCATATGTATTGAGTTTCACAAGGTTTTCCAGTGTTGTTCTGAGCTGTTTGTTTTAAGGTGATGTAGGTCCTGGATAGAAGTGAAACTGGGAAGAAACGACTAGGGCCTGTGGCTTCTTTCAGGGACTTTATTGGGCCCCTCCACCCCTCCGTCCCACTTTCTGCTCATTTGACCAGAAGGATGGTTGGGAGACAGATAACAGAGAAACAAAGCATACCTTGGTCATTCTGTAGCAGCCAAATGAAAAGGCAGGCTCATGGGGAAAGAGTAGGGTGTATTAGTGTATAGGGTTATAGGGTTCTCCAGAGAAGCAGAAGCAGTGGGGGGAATGGTGTACATGTGTACATATACATCGTATACATAAAAAGAGAAGGTAGCCTGAGTAATTGGTTCCCATGACTGTGGAGGCTGACCAGTCCCAGGATCTGCAGGATAAATCAGCAAGCTGGAGACCAAGGAGAGCCTGCAGTGTAGTTTCAGTCCGAAGAACATCACCAGGTTGGAGACCCGGGAAGAGGAAGTGTTTCGGTTTTTGTGACTTAGAAGGCAAGAGAGAGCAGATGTCCTAGTTTCAACGCAGGAGAAATTTTACCTTAGAGGTGCATGCTAAGTAGCTTCAGTTGTGTCTGTCTCTTTACAACCCTGTGGACCGTAGCCCACCAGGCTCCTCTGTCCATGGGATTCTTCAGGCATGAATATTGGAGTGGGTTTCAAAATGCCCCCTTCAGGGGATCTTCCTGACCAGGGATTGAACCTGCGTCTCTTTTGTCTCCTGCATTGGCAGGCGAGTTCTTTACCACTAGCACCACCTGGGAATCCCCTTTAATTGGGGGAGGCTCACCCTTTTGTTGTATTCAAGCCTTCAACCAACTGACTGGGGCCCGTCCCACATTAGGGAGGATATTCCACTTTAACTCAGGCTACCAATTAAATTTTTTTAAAGATTTTAACATATATGAACCATGTTTTAGTCTTTATTGAATTTCTTATGATATTGCTTCTGCTTTTATGTTCTGGTTTTTTGGCCAAGAGGCATGTGGGATCCCATATACTTGCAGTGGAAGGTGAGCTCTTAACCAGTGGACCACCAGGGAAGTCCCCAGGCTACCAGTTTATATGTTACCAGAACCCTCACAGAAACACCCAGAATACTGTTTGGCCATATATCTGAGTGGGCTTCCCTGGTGGGACAGACGGTAAAGAATCTGCCTGCAGTGTAGGAGACCCATCTTTTATCCCTGTGTAGGGAAGATTCCCTGGAGAATGGAATGGCTTCCCACTCCAGTATTCTTGCCTGGAGAACCCCATGGACTGAGATGCCTGGTGGGCTACAGTCTATGGGGTCACGAAGAGTCGGACACGATTGAGTGCATGCACACACACACACACACATCTCTGAGTACCCTATGACCCAGTCCAGTTGACTCACAAAATTAACCATCAAAGTGGGTGTGAAGAACACTAGAACAATTTAAAGATGAATATTTCCACCTGGGGCAGTTTTCGCTAGAGATTTGACTGGTCCCAGATGTCTTGTTCTGGTCTTCTTACCTGTCCTGTGAAACCCACGCTCTCTATTTTCTCTTTAGTCTTAGCACCAGCTTGTCCGATAGTTCTTTATAATAGTACAGATGACTTTCTTGTGGACACCGCACCAGTCTTCAACTTGTACTTCAAATGTACAAAACATTTAAAGCTCACACTTTCTCTCATCCACTTAGGTGGTTTACAAGGAAGGACATCTATTCTCATTCATTTATGTAAATATATACAACTGTGCTGAGCAGCACAAATAACTTCTTGCTCTGTAATCTTTTTGTACAGTAATTCATATTCCCAAAACTTCCTCTCGGAATCAGAGGTGGGGTGGTTATGGTGTTGTGGGAAATTAAAGAGAGGTCTCGGACTAGTGAGAGGCCCCCAACCAGTGACAGCCCCCGCCTCTGTGCAGCCTACCCTGCTTTGGAATGTTAACAAGTTGACCCTGTATTCTCCTGCCTTTTAGTTGACAGAATGGAAAAAAATAAATTTTACATTATTTCCTTCCTCCCCTTGAGTCCTTTCATTACCTTAAAAGTTTTTTTTTTTGTTTTTGCCTACATATATATCCCTAAACTACTGTAAATACTTATCTAGTCTGTTACCTGTTTCTAAATTTTAAGTATGGATATTGAAAGGTTTTCTGTATCTATTTTACTTTTCAGATGTCTCTGCATCATATTAATAATAATGTTAGCAGCCTCCTTCTTCCAGTAATTGGACGTCTTCCCTAGTGGCTCAGACGGTAAAATGTCTGCCTGCAATGCGGGAGACCCGGGTTCGATCCCTGGGTTGGGAAGATCCCCTGGAGAAGGAAATGGCAACCCACTCCAGTACTCTTGCCTGGAAAATTCCATGGACTCAGGAGCCTGGTGGGCTACAGTCCATGGGGTTGCAGAGAGTCGGACACGACTGAGTGACTTCACTTTCTTTCTTTCACTTTAGCAGCCTCCTTCTTCCAGTAATTAGTTTGGTTTTACACAGGAAAGGGATGGGACATCTTTCTCTTTCTTACAGTGATGAAAAAGTTCACAATTTATTAAAAGTGTAAGTAGGCTACTTATACTACGATACCACTATTAAGTAGTAGGCTACTTAAATTCTAGTTCTATATTCACATACTTAGAGAAGAGTTGGATTTTTAATGATTATTTGGAACCTGTACCTTTGGTTTCTTGGCTCTTAAGGCATCTGCTAATCTCCTGTCAATCTTTTTCTTTCTCGCAAAGATCACTCATGTCCATGATCCGGAAGCGATCCCACTCCAGCAGCGGCGGTGCTAAGAAAGAAAAGGCGGCTCAACCAGAAACAAGTAATTCTAACCCACCCCCCTGGGTTCACTTTTTAAGTTGTGGATGACATACAGTTTTTCAGCAATAGATGTACTTGTTGAGCTGTTTGACTATGAACAGATTGTTGGGGAGAAATGTGGACTTAACAACCATAAGAATAAGCCAAAGAACAGCCATTGTCTTCACGTGGCTTATCATCTGGAGCAGATGGACACGTGTCACTGTGATGTGAGGGATGCTGGAAATGTGTTTTCACTAAGGGACGAGGTACTTTGCCGAGTAATTCCAGATGAGGGATTTGGGAAAAGGCTTTTTACAGTTGGTAGCAAGTGAACAGATACTTTGTCAGGTATTTGCTCTGTACCCTTGTTCTGGAGATTCAAGATGTAGAGTCACATTTGAGTGGGGCAAGCAGGAAGTAGATCAATAATTACCAATTCAGTATATAATTGTTTAAATACATTTTTGAATCAGTACTGTGGAGGAGTGACTGTTGGTACTGACTTAAGAGGTTATAGAGGTAGACTGCTGGGTGTCAGCAAGTGATGTTTCAGCTGAGTAGTTGTGGATTTAGTAGGTCAAGGTATTTCAAGTATAGTAGATCACACAGAGGTCAACAGTTCAAAGGTCTGGAGTGGGCAAGGAGCTCGGTATATTAGGAAACTGAAAAAAAAAAAAGTTGATATTATTAGAACATGGGTGTAAGAGAAGTCTGCTAGGTAGGCAGGAGCCAGATTCTAGAGGTGGTAATCAAGATTTTGGTACTTATTCTAAGGACAGTAGAAGTTTAAGTAGGAGTGTAACATGAGATGCATCTTTTATAAAAAATCACACTGGCTACAGTGAGAGAACAGAGAGAAGACTGCACAGGAATGACAGTGGATGAAGGGAGACTGCTGCACTTATTCAGACAAACATTGCCTGGGCTGAGATGAGGGTGGTAGCAGAGAGACAAAGAAATGGATAAAGTCAGGAGCTGTTCAGGGAAGTAACATTCACAGGACTCTGATTCTTTGGAGAGATGTTGAGGACAGGGAGAGATGGGAATGGAGAGAGAAGAGCTTTCCTGCTGAGCCAAGGCACCAGGTGGGTAGGTGGCGAGTCAGTGCTCAGAGCCGTGGGTGGTTTGATGTGTGGCCACGTTGAAAACAAAAGCTTGAAATGCTAGGGCCAAATCTTGGCCCTTTATGCCTGAGAACTGTAGAACCCAAATTAAACCCTGAAGTGTTTGCTCCACTCCCGTTACTTACAGAGCATGGTGGGTTTGCCTGGTTCAGGTACAGATGAGTGGACACTTCTTGGCTCCCTTTTCCTGCCTCTGGGTCTCCTAGCCCCACTCTGGCCATTTTCATACCTATGCAGTGCAGTGTTCTCAGATCCTGGGTCTAACAAAGTTGTCTTTCATCTTAGCACATTTCTGTGCTGCCCTCTGAGGCAGAATAGAATCTAAAGCCCTGTGGTCTGCTTAAAGGTGGTTTTCTGCCTTTACTGTGTAGCCTCATTTCTCATAGGGCTTTCCTGGTGGCTCAGGTGATAAAGAATCCACCTGCAGTGCAGGAGACCCAGTTTCGATCCCTGGGTCAGGATGATCCCCTGGAGAAGGGAGTGGCTACCCACTCCAGTATTCTTGCCTGGAGAATCCCATGGACAGAGGATTCTGGCAGGCTACAGTCCATGGGGTCGCAAAGAGTTGGACGTGACTGAGTGACTGACACTTCACTTTCATTTCTTATTACGTGTACCTCACCATATGGCTGGCCCTTGCCTGTAAGTTCCCTGTGCATTCGTTCCTGTCTTTCCTCATTCCAGAATTGTCCTCCTGCCCTCCCTCTACCAAAGTGGTGTCCTAATCTCCTATCAGATTCCAGGCATATTGCCTGGTGTGTTCCCTGGCTCTTCCTCCTCTTCTCTTATTTGTTAGTATTAATAATCCAGAATGAATGGCCTGATTACTGTGTGTTGCTATGGCAGTTGACTTCAAATTTTGTTGTTCCCATAAGGATTTAACGTCCCACCCCAAGACTCTGCTCTGGTGTTCGAGTTATTTCTACATCTCTCCCCATGAGCAGATTGTAGACTGTTTGAAGGCTCACTCCTCTTTGCAGCCATCCACAGCTTTCATGCATATTGACTGAATCAAAGTTTAGATTTAGTCTTTTCTTCTTATCAAGCACTTTGCAGTACCATTACAGACAAAAGCTGTTTGATTGTATCTGTGGATTGACTTTTTTGGCTTACCTCCTGCAGCCCATTGTAATGCTGCTAAAAGGTAAATTCTGCTTTGCCAGGGCATTGCAGGATTTAGAAATCCTGACTTCTGTGATCTGCAGGGCAGCCATGCTCTTGGATTACTGATTACTGGCTGTAAATCTTCCCTGACACTTGTAATTAAGATTAAAATTTTGTTTGTTTCAATCTCGTTTTGGGAAAACTGGTTAAGTCTTACAGGGTCAGGAAAGCAGTCAGAAAAAAATAAATTCCCCTTCTTAATAAATTGAATATTATCTTTTCAAATTAGCAAATCAAACCGGTCAATCGTAAAGGAAATCAGTTCTGAATATTCATTGGAAGGACTGATGCTGAAGCTGAAGTTTTAATACTTTGGCCACCTGATGTGAAGAACTGACTCATTAGAAAAGACCCTGATGCTGGGAAAGATTGAAGGCAGGAGGAGAAGGGGACGACAGAGGAGGAGATGGTTGGATGGTATCTCCAACTTGATGGACATGAGTTTGAGCAAGCTCCAGGAGTTGGTGATGGACAGGGAAGCCTGGCATGCTGCAGTCCATGGGGTCGAAAAGAGTCGGACATGACTAAGTGACTGAACTGAACTGATGAACCTCAGTAGCACCCTTAAATTTAAAATAAACGTGTTCTGAAACTCACTAACTCCGAGTATTAGAAACCATGCAGTTTTCCTTAAGCAAATGATATTTCATTTACAATTCATGAAATATGGCGGCATTTTCTCCCTCATCCTTGAGCTATTAACTTGTTACTTAGGGAATCTAAGTAGTTACTTAGACATCTAAGGCATTGCCTAGGAGACTTTTAGACTGGATCCATCCTAAAATCACACTGCCTTAATGATGGGTACCATATCCATACTTTGTCTGGCAAGGTAGTTGTCTATAGTGTCTTGTTAATCATTTGCACTAAAAATTGTCATTGAATGGACAGTGATTAAATGCATGATGAATGGATGTCGAGCATCACACACTGGGGTCAGCTGAGACACTCTGGAGTTTGCATTTATAACATAGGAACCAGCCCTGCTGTCACAGTGTTTTCCTGCATTAGCATCATATAATGACTTATACTATACAGTTGGTCCGCTTTTCAGTTTTGGAATGGAGAAGTGTTTCTTGCTAGGTTATGACTCTTAAAAAGCTTGATTGTAGGAAAGGCCTGTGAAATATTTTAGAAGTAGTCATAAGATCTCAATACAAGAAAATATTACATACTTTGCAGTTAATAACTCTAATTTTGATAAGAGTGCATTTATTGAACAGGTTATGAGATTTGAGAGGTATGCTTGCTCTTTATCATATTTGATATTTGCTGCTGCTGCTAAGTCGCTTCAATCGTGTCCGACTCTGTGCGACCCCATAGATGGTAGCCCACCAGGCTCCCCCATCCCTGGGATTCTCCAGGCAAGAACACTGGAGTGGGTTGCCATTTCCTTCTCCAGTGCATGAACGTGAAAAGTGAAAGTGAAGTCGCTCAGTCGTGTCCAACTCTTAGCGACCCCATGGACTGCAGCCCACCAGGCTCCTCCGTCCATGGGATTTTCCAGGCAAGAGTACTGGAGTGGGGTGCCATTGCCTTCTCTGATTTGATATTTAGGTCACTTAATTTGTTGATCTTGTCTTACCTCGGTTTGCTAATCTGTAGAATGGGAATAATAGTTTCTATTTCATGGGATTGTTCTGAGAATTACGAGTCTCACCACAGGTATAGTATTTAGAGTAGTGCCCAGAACATAGAAAAGACTCAAAATGTTAAGTAGAAAAATACAGACATGGTACCAACCACCATGAAGGGCAGAAGTCCTCATTTGGCAGACTCTTGTGATCACTGTCATTAAGGAAATTTTCTTAACTTTAGGATCTTAGGTCAAATCCAAACTTATTCAACCATGATGTGTTCTTTAGCAAATCTGTACCTCATGATGACATAAGATTTTTTACATGCCTTAAAAAAAATGTTATCGAAAGATAAAAGTAAACCGGTGAAATTTAGAAATTCATTTTAGTTTCCTCTAGGTAGTATCAAAAGGTTTTACTGAACAATAACATAGTGGTTTTGTCTGTGAGTCTTTTTTTTTTTTTTTTTTTGAAGAACTAACTTATTTTTCAAGTGGGTCTTAAAATTTAAGCCTCAATTAATTACATGTAGCTTTCTGATCCAAGACTGACCTTGAAGCACTAACTCAAAGAACATTTGATTTTATTTTCCTGTGGCAGTTCAATAACATTACACCCCTTGTCTTCATTTGTCCCTTTTCTTTAATCTCCAGTATCCTGCGTATTTCTATTGTCCCCCTGATTACATGCTTTTGTGAGACAATTACCAACTGCGTGATTGCAGAAAAGAATTACAAAACATACCATGAGCTCTCTGTAGGTGATTCTTGCAGATTTATTAGAACTGCTTAATAGTTCAGAAGTTCGTGTAGATTGCTTTTTGCTAGTTCAAAAACAGGGTTGGTGAGAGAGAGAGCTTGTGTAGCTAACCGAGCCTTGCATTGTGCCTGAGTAGAGAATCTGATCAGAATGATTTCTTTTCCTGAAGACCAATTAAGCCTTTACATTTGAAAAAGACTGAGACATTAAAGCCTGGTTTATCATCTGTACACAATGCAGATAGTGGCACTTCTCTGAATTATCACTATGATTCTGGCAAGCAAAAATAAGAAACTACTTTAAATTCCTGCTATGTTAGATGCTGCAGCAGATCTGAATGGTGTTGACCATAATTCTCCATCTGTCTGCCTTAATTAGTTTTTGTATGGTGCATTTAATTGGGTTTCAATCATTCCTTACAGAGTGCTAATCTGTTTGTAGGCGGTGTTCCCGTTGCCGTGCGGCTCTTCCCAAGTCTTTACTCAAAATGGCAGCCTTTCTGAAAATCAAATGTTTTTTGAAGATTTTTTTTTTTTTAACTCCCAGGAATAAATTCCATACCCCACATCAGGTGCTTGAATGACAGATCTGGGTCTTACTTCCTCTCATTCTGAAAAGGGTCAGCAAAAGCACTGTGTGATGTGCAGTAGGTATTTAGATATTGAATGAGGGAGTTGGTAAATGAGTGAGTGAATGAATGAATTTCTATTCATAGTAATTTTCTTGTCTGTCCCCTTGTTGATGTTTGTGAGCCATCAGCAGAGGTGGCCCTAGAATATACTGCTTAAGGGCACATAGTTGATCCATCTATAGTTTTGTCGGCCATCTGTTGGTGGATGTGGTCTCACTTTGGTGCCGTGTCTCCCATGTTGTCTGGCAAAAGATACTTTTTTGACTTCTAGAACTGTAAAATGCTGTTTGGACACTGAGAAATTTGAATTCCCAGCTTTTCAGTGGCTTATGAGGGTGCCCAAACACTATTTTAAATCAGGACTGTGTGAGAATACCTAGGTTATGTGATGGATGTAGCAGTGAGCCAATCACTGTGATGTTGCAGAACAGAGGCTGATGGACCCTTCTGCATTCTCTGTGTTGCTCCCACCTCCCCACTTCCCCAGCATGGATAAGAGTAGCTCCTCTGAGTTAGAGTGAGGTCTGCCATGTAGCAGTAAAAGAAGCCATGATTTAGGCCTCCTTAGCACAAAGCCTGACACCACTGTGAATTAGCTGAGGGATATATAAGTAATTGTGATTGCCTGCATTTAGAAGCCATCCTTTTGAGGTGTAATTACTTCTGCTCAAATAGTAACACTGTGGATAGCCATTTGAAGCCTGAACTTTTAGCAAGTCCATCAATAGGTAGATACTTGCTGAGTGTCCACCATATGACTGCCCCACAGTGTGGAGTCCATTAAAGTTGCTAATTGGAGGGTCTTTGTGAGATATTTAAACTTAAATGTAGTGGATGCAGTGATTTAGCTGCAGATAAACACAAAATCTAGAGCTGCGTAAATAGTGATAAATGTTCCAAAATGGTTCAGTGCTTTTGATCAAGCTCTCCTGCAAGAGACAAATTTCACTATTCTGACCAACAAGTCTTAGTTCATCTCAGTTGTATTTATCTGTTTTATACATTTTCCCACAGCTTTATTGTTTTTGCAGCAAAAGAATATAAAGATTAAACTGTAGGCCCTGAATTATTTTTATCAAATTTAATTACTTAATTGCAGTCATTTCTGTATGTATGTTTTCCTTCAACATTGACAGTTTTAAAAGATTTGAAAAGGTTTGCTTAAGTGTTTCCTTCCCATGTGATTCCTAAACAAAAGATGACAATTTAAAAATAGATTTTATCTATTTGCTGCTCATCTTCTGACTGTGGATTTCTTCCAACAGGTAGAAAGATCTCTTTGATTTTTTATTTTCTAATGGGTTTTTTGATGATTATTCCTGCTTTGGGCTAATTTCTTTTACATAGGTCATACTACAAATTACAAAAATATCTCTGAGGCAAAGGTGAATGATTATTTGGAGTTAGGTACAAAATTGGATTTTTGAGGACCTGGAGAGATCCAGATCTATTATTATGTTAACAAACGGAACAAAATCTACTTTGTTTAATGTAGATGAGCCAATATTGATTTCCAGGCTAAAAATTAGACCTTAAGTTTTATAACTCTTATTTCTCAAAGCAAACCTCTTATTAAAAGGTTTTTTATTGAAAAAATACTGCTACCTGGGAGCTGTTAACCTTAGTAAATTATTGGTGTTTTGTGACTCTGTCTGAAAAATGACTGTGGTTAATTACATAGTGCGATCTTTCTAAGTCACCAGAAGCAGGAAGTAGTTGTTTTCTTGTAACATAAGATGATTTACGTGTATGTTTTTTGAATAGCTGAAGAAGTCACAGACCTGAAGCGGCAAGCGGTTGAAGAGATGATGGACAGAATTAAAAAGGGAGTTCATCTCAGACCAGTTAATCAGACAGCTAGGCCCAGTGCAAAGGTATGGAATGACTAGATGCTTTTCCCCCTTGATGTTTCTTTTTTCAAATGTAAAATTTGATGAAAGCTACATCAGAATGGACTGTCAAATCTGAGGTTAAGGATAATGTGTCATAAAAACATTTGCTCCCATGAAAGCACGTTTCGGGAGGGCTCTGTTTGACTCATGGTAAACCTGGGATACTCCAGGAAGTATGGGTTTGGCCAGAAAGTTCGTTTGGATTTCCTATAAGCTCTTATGGGAAACCCAGGTGAACTTTGGCCAACCCCAAAGTCCTGTGATTGCAGGGTGCTGCTGTCTACTTGAAAGAGAGTATAATACAACAAATATTTATTGAGTATCTGCTATGTGCCAGGTACTATCTTAGGCACTGGGAATAAAGCAGTGAACAAGAGAGAAAGATTCTTGCCTTCCTGGGGCTTCTTTTTAGTGTGTTGAAGATAAAAATATCAGAACAGATCTCAGGCAGCTTTTGAAAAATAGGTTTATAAGGTTGTCCTCATTAATTTCACAAACCCACTCCAGGTCACTTCAAGGAGAAACTCATTATATATCTATATATTCTAAACTAGACCACAGTGAGCTCCAGGACTGTGCAAGCACCCAGCGTCTAATGCAGAACTTTTCCCGTCCCCTGTATGTCTGTCCTTTTAAATAGACCCAATCATAGAGCTTTTGACATTTTTCTTGAAAAATGTTTTTTCTTTCCTCACCCAAATAAGGTATTAGCAAAGTTCTCTTTCCTCTTCCTCTTCTTTTAAACCGAACTTTATGGTTCTTTCTCACTCTCAAGGATGCCACCTCTTCAGCTGCTTCAGTGTTCTTGAGTGTCATGACTGTTCATTAGAAATTCTGCTGGGCTTTTAACGTTGCCTCTTTGTCACCAGCAGACAAGATCGCTGGGCAAGGCAGAAATAGCCATGGTGTGGGCGGTCCACGGAGAGGGGGCTGGGCAGAGGGAATGGGTATTTCATTCCAAGAGAGGATTTACATCTAGTGCAGCTTCAGCCAGCTATGGAGAATAATTCAGTCCTATGCTGGTGCTCTGAAAGCAGACAGAATGTGCATCTCGACGAGAAGCTGAGTGTGTAAGCACCCAGTGCCAGTGTCTAGTGAGTGAAGAACACTGTTGATGGAGTTGGGTACTTGCCTGTGAGTCACCCAGCTTCCCAGGCTGCTTCTCCATAGAATACCATCTGTGACTCACACAGTTGTCATCAGGGTCAAATGGAATAAAATGTGAAAACACTTTGAAATGCAGGGTCTAAGTAGAACCTTAGAAAGAGAATACATTTTTATGGCTTTCATGTCACAACTATTTGGGAAAGAATAGCAAACCCAAATTATTACTAGAGGAAAAATGCAGTGTCATAAAAGAAACAAAATTAGGAAGAAAAATGTTGAAAACTTCTTAAATCGTAAGCAATCAGTGTTCTGTATGTACTTTCATTTTCAGAATATCACTGTGTCCTTTTTCTTTCATGCCGTGGCTCTTTCAACAGTTACACATTATTTAATGTCAATTCAAAGTCTGGACAACACCTGAACAAGGATCACTGGACAACTGTTTTGTTTTTTTTTTTTGCTGGTAATCATTAAACTATGTAGATACAGTGCTGAATGACCTGTCAGTAGCCTTTGAAACAAATGGTCACCGCATGCTGCAGTCCACACTTCTTGCCCCAGTACCGTCAATGCTTTCCTGATATGTCATCAGTTATGAGAGTATGCAGTCCAAGCTTTAAAAAGCTTATGCAGTCAGAGGGCAACTTGAGTGGCATAGCAGCACCTTTGAATATGCCTCTAGCCAGGGCATTTGTTCAAAAGTGGTAACTTCTCACCAAACAGCTTACCTGCAAGTCAGGCCTGCCTTGAGGGTACTCATTTAACTGCATATTACTGAATTCCTCAATGCTCTTGGTGGTGCTGGTGTGGTTAAAATTAGTGCCTTAGAGCTTTTGACTGGCACCCATGGCATGTATACGTCACAGAAAACTGAGGCTCCGAAAATCGGATGCCTTAGTCTAATTTGTACATGAGCAGCAAACCTCTCTCTCTCTCTTTCTGACTGTACAGTTTTTAAAAATTGGAATAGGATCTTATTCTTTTATTACCTTTTGAGAGGAAAGGATTATAGGTTGCAATGAATCACCTCCCATTTCTTGAGGCAAGATTAGCCTGGCCTCTTTTCTAGGAATGAGAGGCCTGAGGGATTCCTTTCACTGTGACTTGCAAGTTTTCTCTTTACCTCTATCCTTTGTGAAAGGAAGTGGTATAAGGAAAATCAGAGATTTCTTTTCATTTAGGGCCTCATGCCAAATTTTCCTTCTGTTAAATCAGTTGAGCGGTCCACAGAAACTGTTAGGTATGGTGGGGCAGGCAAGTGTTACCCAGAACTTCATTTCAAATGATTTTGTTCAGGGTATCGCCAGATGAGAGCTGGACTTGTCATCAAGACACCTGCCTCAAATACAGAATTCCTCAAGGTGAAACTTTGCTCATAAATAAGATGAAGTGGGGACTTCCCTGATGGTCCGTGGCTAAGACTCCACACTTCCATTGCAAGGGGCCTGGGTTTGATCCCTGGTCAGGGAACTGGATCCCACATGCTACACCTAAGACCTGGCACAGCCAAATAAATAAATATTTTTTAAAAAAAGATGACGTGCTTGGACTACACACCCTCTGAGGTCTTTTACTGCTTTGAGAGCCATGCTAACGTTCTCCTCTAATCTGGGTTCTTTGCTGATCCCTGTTACGAAAGTCATGAGACGAGACCTCCCAGGCCTCTGTGAGCTGGCCTTCGCCTGGAGCTGATGGAGCTGAGAGGTTTTCTGCCCTGTCGCTTGCTTTCTGCTCTGCACTGCTGCTTTCCTGGTCCTCACTTGCTGGCTCAAGTCCAGCAATGAGAGTGGAGAAAAGTTTGTTGTAAAATGTTCTGAATCATTTGGAATTAAATCTTTGAAATTTAATGTTTACCAAATCTTTTCTATATATGATGATAACAAGTAGTAACAAAACAGGTAAACGAATAGTGGCTCGAGTCCTTTTGCTTTGACTAGCGCCTCTGATTTTCTGTTTAACTGCGCCCTTGGGAGCACTAACATGTCTAATATTTTTTTCCTAACTGTTAGACATCGACCTAATTATTAAAACACATAGTCAATATAATATAAGTTACCAACACTTTGCCATGTAAAAATCTTTGTTTGGTATTTTAAAACCAAATTACTCAGTTGTTTTTCTTCTTTTTAAAATTGTAGCCGGAATCTGCAAAAGGCTCTGAAAGTGCAGTGAATGAGCTAAAAGGAATGCTGGTAAGAATGGGTCTCAGCTTATTCCTTAGTTAATGGGAAAATGGAAGAGTATTTTTAAACTTTATTTTGATGAATGATTGGTTTTGATATATTTTACTTCCGTTTACAATAAGCCTCATTACTTGTGATAGTTTACTTGATTGTGCTGTGGACTCCTGCATTGGGTGTGTTAATAATGTGTCAGTACTCCGCTGTTTATATTCTAAAAGGATGGGCACACTTTCCCCCAAATCGCTGTCTCCTGTTCTTGTCCTCCAATCCTTGCATTGCAGCATGAAGATAAAGTGTCTGGCCAGATGTGAGAATCAGCAGATGCTTACTGATACGAGAAATATAGTATATATATATTATAAATATAGTAGATAGATATATTATAAATATAGTAGATAATCTTATAAGTAAATATCTAGATTATAGTAGATTTATTTATAAGTAAATCTACAATAAATACAGTAGATAATAACAGTATATTGTATAGTAGTATCTCACATGAATGGTGCTTAACTTTGGAGACTGAAAGCAGAATTCTTGGCACCGAAATATAAATCTGAGCTTCTACCCAAATGTGTTAGCATCAGAGTCGCAGTTTGCTTTCCTCACAGTTTAAAAAAAGTCATTTGATCGTAAATTGGAGAATAAAATAAAAGTTCCTTTCTTTATGTTACTAATTTCATTCTCTGAAAGTAATTCACATCCATTGGAGAACATACTTACTGCCCATCTCTAGTCATATTTCTTCTTTCCAGAGTCTGAGCTTTTGCCAACAGAATAAATGACTACTGTCCTGTCCAACAGTTTCTGTCAGAGACAAATGCCTCACTTAGAAAATGTTTCAGATGCTAAGAGCTCTATTCTCAGATCCCGTTACAGTCTCAATACCAGTTATTATGCACAGTAAGTCAGCAAACATGGGGGCGGAGGTACAGAGCTAATATTCCCGTGTTTGTTGTTACTGCGCTAATTATGCATTGCATGCAGACATCCACATAATTGTGGTAAACAAAATTATTTTCATCAAGCACGAAACAGTAGACTTAACCCAGAACGGCTTAATTAGTTTGCTGTAGTTTTTAGGTGAGTGGAATTAGTACTCATGAGAGGTGTGCAGCACTGGCTAACCGTGGTGGCCTCCCCACAGAATAAAGTATTAAAATCTTGGAAAAACTAGGTGGTTATTATCTAATGGTTTCTTTGGTGAGAAAATGTTGTTATCCAGTGTTCTGGTAAGGAGGCTGCCCTATGATGGTCTTCTTGTTATCTCCACATGGTACTGTTAATGCTTGTTTGTAAAGATGCCCGTGGGGCCTTCTGAGGTTCTGCGGTTCTGATCCTCAGTGAAGAGGTCAACTGCACTCAGTTTGTTGTGAAAATTAGGTTTATTTGAAAACATCAGTCATCGACATGAGACACGTGATATTTGATCACCCAAGATATCCCACTTCCTGATAATGCTGGATGGTAGCAAGTTTACCGAATCATAGCACTGCTTTTAAAGGTCCTGTTCACTAGACACTCATACTTGCTATGGTTTTGTGCCACTTCAAGGAGAGAAATTCATGAACAGATTTTTGGGGAATAATTTGCAAATTATAAAAATTGTCAAAACATCTTTCTTTTCTCCCGGTTGCCCCCATCCTCTTTTGCCCTGGATTTATCATTAGATTTCCCTTCCTTGCGTGGTATTAATGTGTATCACTAACAGCTGTTATTCTTTTCCTTACATTTTTAAGAAGTGGAAATCAAGATGCCCTCCCCTACTTTCCTCTGCCCAAATGGCAACTTTGCGCTACCACTGTAGACGTTGCCTTTGAGGGCTGATGGATCACTTGGAGCTCCCAGTCACCTTGAGCCAAGACACCATACAACTTCTTATAGGACAGAAATGAAGCCCCCCATCAGATGTGGCTCTATTGGTGCTTCCTGCTGGAGTTCAGACTATTAGGAGTTAGTACCAAGCAAAGCACATGCCACCAACCTCACAGTTGTGGCATGTGAGAAACAAACATGAAAAGAACATGAAAAGTCTGCCAATTGTGTACTGAAGTGGAAAATGAGCACTGGTACCAAGAGATACCAAGAAGCGCTGGGTTCAGTTCTGTTCCTGAACAGAAACCAGGAATGAGCTCAGTGTGCAGGTGTTTTTGCTGAAATGAAAGTGACCTGAGTTGTAAGCCTTCTGCTGAAACTTAGCACATGGGTAGAAAACACATCTCCTGTTTTGGGGAGTTGGAAAACCTCACTCTTTTGTACACTTTTCAGGTCAACTTTTAAAAGTCTCAGTGTTGACTGAACTTACTTTTGCAAGTCTATTTGCACTTAATTTTTAAAGTTGTATAGTCTGTGGATAGAAATATATACAGTTCACTTCTCATAGTCACACAAGGGTTTTTGGAAGTCTCTGGAGCCACCCCAGCCATTTAAAAGCCACTCTTAAGTGAAAATGATGATTTCCAAAGAATGATTCAGTAGAAATTAATCTGAAAGTCTCCTCTCAAGTTCAGTTGCCTCTAAATCAAAGAGACAAAACCAGCTTTTTAAAAATTCTCTTTTAGGTCTTTTTGAACATTCAGTTTTTGTCAAATTACTCCCTAACAATTAAATTTGTCAGTTTTATGAACATTTAACTAACATGAAAATTAACAATTTGTTGACCAGAGACATTTCAGTATTCACTTACATAATAAATCACTGGCCACTGGCATTAATTTTTGCAAAAATCTCCCAGTCAATAATATGTTAAAACTGGTAAATGATGAAAGTGGCTTGAAGGAGAAACAGAGTACTGTTCTGGAAGTTAGAAAAGCCAAGTTCAAGGTTCAGCCCTATTACCCACTTTCTGTGGGACCTGGCCCCAAATTCCTAGGGATTCTCTTCTCTGTGAAATGAAGGAATTGTATGTACCATGTGGTAATTTCTGATTCTCTAATTTTATGATTATAATATAAATAGATAATTAAGACAATCTCAATACTTTATTAGCTGAGCTCCTGGATCATGTTGGTTGAGATCAGTGCAGAAACCTTTCCTCCAGAATTGCCTCCATATTTAAAGTTTGCTCAGATATTAACTGAATCAACCATCTCAGTCAGTGAATGGAGAAAGAATTTGGGAATTCAGGGATTAGAACTTAGAAAATGGAATTCCTTCAAGTATCAGGTGTGATGAGAGGGTAGCTCGCCACAGTCAGGAGTTTGGGGAAATAATGCTTTTATCCAAACAAAAATAGAGAATATTATGAAAGATAAATTCTTCAATAAAAGATGTCCCTGGACGGTGTATGGGTATGTACGTGTACATACACAGACACATAACTTTTTCTTGAATTAACTCTAGCCATTGGAAATAGCATGCAGAATGTCCTTGATATTCAAATAATTTGAATATCAAATTGGATATCACTCATAGTTTTATGAGTGATTTTAATAGTAATGGCCATGAGTTTTTCTGTTTACAAATGGTACAACTTTTTAAAAATTTTTAGCACAAATGATTTGGGAATATTTTTTTCTAATACATTAAAAAAATTTTATCTAAGTTGGTTTTAGTTCTGTTTTCATTACCTTATCAGTGTCAATCCTGCCTTACTCTAGAACTCTTTGATGAGTGGGTATAGATCCTCATTAACTATTAAATAAAATTTTCTGATTTTTTAAAATTATAAAATAATTATAGTGTTACATAAATACAATTTTCCTTTAATGTATTTTATGAATTTTTGCAATAAATCAAGAGGAGAAAGAGATTCTTCCGGAGAGAAAATGTTAGATGCCTGATTAAAATGTGAGCCTTATGTATTTTACACATCAGTTTTGGTTAGCTAGCTAAACAGCAGAAGATTATAATCTCCTTATCTTATCAGTCAATTTCCCCATGACAGCAGACTGCTTTTCTGTAACTTTGTGCTGTTAGGTGGAGAAAAACACCTTTGTAAACAAAACAGCATAGTAAATAAACTATTTTGTGAGATTTGCAACTACTTAATTTTACAAGCTACTTTTTTTGTTTTATAGGCTAAAGAAGAAACATGAGTTACCATTTTAGCCAGTAGGATTCTTAGAATCCTTCAGGAAGTTGGCAGGGGCCAGGGAGCAGGATTAAGGCAAACCCACAGTGAGCTGAGATGACAAAGGCTGGCCTATTTGTTAGCCTTGGTGGACAAAGGCTGCCTTCCAACTCTGCCATGAAGTCTGGAAAGTTATACCTGACTTGAGGTTCTGATTTTCTCTGATCAGAAGATTGTGGTTCAACTGGGTTTTGTTTTTTTTTTTTTTTTTTTTAAATCCCTGCTCCCCCACAAGCCTGTGGCACAGCTGAGGAGGGCTATTTCAAAGAAATAGTGGACATTTCTTAGAAAAGAAAATGGACCACTTGTAATGGTGGGATGCTCAATCCTTACCCCTTAAATCTGAGAAGTGCATCACCCAGTGCTCTGTACAAACACTTGACCAGTAACGGAGCCAAAAAACCATAGCTGTCCCTCGTAACATACTTCCTGGAGGAGCCAGGGCAGGGAAGCACTCCCTGGGTCTCTCTCAGTCCTCTTGAAAGTCAGCACTGCTTTCAGCAGGAGCCCAGCTCTGTAGCGTCCTTGTCTTGTTTTTCCTTCAGCGTCTTCTGGGTCCTAACTAATGCATTCCCTGCCTCCCCCGTTGAGCAGTGTGGCATGGCGGTGCTGGCCCTTCCTTGCCTCCCTGTATGATTATAACCTTTCCTCTTGCACAATGAAGTCGTGGTGTGTTCAGTGCAGCACTTCCTTGGGTAAGCCACTGGAGAGCACTTTGTGCCTCCTTTGGCAGCGCGACACCATTGTCACCAAGTGTGCAGCCAGGGTCATTCTCTCTGAAGAATCAGCCACATGTTTCAGTGCCGCAAGGATATGGGTTCAGTAACTCGTGGCTGCCATATCAAGATAACCTTCTCAGGTGAGTTCAGTATATCCGTTCTCTTCTCCACGTGGTTGATCAACACACATCAGAATCTTAATCATCAGTGTGCAAGTACCTTCCCACCACTGAATTTCATATAGTTAGCCCATCAAGAGGTGTTCTTGTGCCGTTCTTTTGATACGAAAGCTCGACATCTTACATCATCAGTAGCGTCTTCTTAAATGATCCAACACTATGTGTTGTTAAAGATGTGTACATTAAAAATACATACAGAGCAAATTCATTTTTAGTTCCTAATTCCATTCAAATTCTGGTAATGTTTTGGTGGTTTGACTTTTATATTCTTTTGTGTATTGTATTAAAACATTAACCTTTTTGTTTTTGTTTTGTTTTTACTTTAGGGGACACTTAACAAATCCACTAGTTCAAGAAGCTTAAAATCCCTTCACACTGAAAACAGTGAAACTGAGTTAGAAAGGATTTTGCGTCGCAGAAAGTTGACAACAGAAGCAGATAGCAGTAGTAAGCTGGTTTGAATTCTCCACAGTTCTACTCTTCCTCTCTTAAGCATCTTCCTTTCAGTCTCTTTTTAACATAAAATGATCTTTCTAAAATTATTATTAAAATTTTTTTGATGTGAATGAGAAGTATTGGATGGGCAAAGGTACTTAGGGATATCTCATAAGAGCTCTTATATATTTTTATTTGTTGGCATGTTTGTAATTTGTAGGGAATCAGGGTCTTATGGATCTGCTTTGCTGAATGCAGGATGCCCTGTGGTTAAAAACATTCAGGCAGGGCTTTGATAACAATGTTGAGGGAAGGCTCCCTAACCAGAGGGCATGAGTTTAATTCACTGCTTGCCCTACAAGCAAATTGCTTAACCTCTCTCAGTTTCTTCATCTGTAAAACGAGAATAATAAAAGCACTACCTCATAGACTTATTTCAAGGATCAAGTCATTATGTTTCAGTATGTATAAACAGTGCTTAGCACAATGCCTAGGACAAAGCACATAATAACTTGTAATAATAGTAGTAATTACAAATCAGTTACAAATGTAGAGAGATCGTCTTTATTTTTCATATCCATTTAGTTTATTGCCTCTGCCTGTGAACCAAGTGAATGAGAAAGTCCAGCTCTATCACCCACTGTAAATGACCATCTGAGCATCTTGAGACCACAGATGGCATTGCTGTCATGACACACATGTATTAGACTTCATCATGTGTTCCAGAACTCACTTTTGTATGTCTACAGTTTTTTTTCCATCAGCTTGGTCAAGGGAAGTAGCAGGAACCTTTGTGAGGTTCCCCCCTTGTTGCCGGGAGGCTAGTTTTGAAAAACCACTGTAAGCTAATATTAACAGTGACCATAGCTAATGGACTGAATCTTTTAGACTGTGTTAAATCAACTACAGTTAGTCTATCACAACAGTTTACATTTGCATTGCCATCATGTCTATCAGGTTTAAATCGCTAGAATATTAAGGATTGGGGGTTTTGATAATCAAGCTCTAGTTTGCATATAGAAAGTGAAAGTCGCTCAGTTGTGTCCAACTCTTTGCAACCCCATGGACTATACAGTCTATGGAATTCTCCAGGCCAGAATACAGGAGTGGGTAGCTTTTCCCTTCTCCAGGGGATCTTCCCAACCCAAGGATCAAACCCAGGTCTCCCTCACTGCAGGCAGATTCCTTACTGGCTGAGCCACAAGGGAAGCCCAGTTTGCTTATAGGGATTTACTCAATTGAGTAAATAGGTTCCTTGAACCAGAAGGAGCATAAAACCAGCCAAAACTTTTTTTTTAATTAAAAAAAGTGAAGCCTTTGTGTCCTCCTTAAAAAAAAATTAGCCGTCCAGTTTTGAGTTTGGACTAGAAATCCTGTTAATATCCTATAAGAATTAACAACCCCCACCCATAGAAAAAATAACCACCTCTCAGGAAAAGTAAAGGATACCATAGAAGAGTTTTTGTCTTGATGTGTGCTTTACAGGCTTTTACCAGCCTCCACAATGAACTGTTACTCATTTGCAACTTAATCAGTGCTTTGACTTTTCCAACAGTTCATCCTGAAAGTATTTGTGTAGTCATCGTTCATAGTCTTCATTCATTTTGGGGACTTTGTGAATGGCATTTTAGTGCTGTCATTTACCATTTGTATTTTGCCACTGACCTTTATGTTCCTCCAGAAACATTCTTACTTCACTCTTTTGGTCAAAGACGTAGCACTCGCTATTTCAGAGTTAGTTTTCCATGGGAGAAATGAGGAAACATTTTCATTTTAGTCAGTATGCAAAGCTGAATATTTCAAATGTGGAGAAAGCTAGGAACATATTTTATAGGCATAGTGAGAATCTTTCATTTTATTGATTATATTCCACCAGCATACAGATATTCAACGTATCATTCGAGGCAAGTTATAATAGGAGATTCAGTAGAATCATAAACATTTAGATAGAGAAATAAGAACTGTGTAATTGGCAGGGTAGAGAGGAAACATACTAAAGGGAGTTGCTTGTAGATGAGCAGAAATATTCTTTCGAGTAGCCAAAGGAAAAAAAAAAAAAGCGAGAGGAAACAAACTTCAGTCTCTATCACCTAGTAAAAGAAATCATACCATTTTTTTTTAAACATAGTTTAGGTGTTTTCAAGGATCAAGCTGGCAGAGATATTTACTATGTAAATCTTCTTATAAAGGTCATGGAATGAGAAAGTGAAACTCCAGGGGAACAAATAAGGAGCTGAAGTAGCACAGCTGCATGGTGGGAGCAGATTACAAAGATGAGTTTGCTAAGTTTGTTCCTCGGGTGCATTTGAGTCTCTGAGGTTTTTTTTCCTTCTGCACACAAAACCTTGTGGGAAGGCTAAAGGTGAGATCACAGAATGGAGAGGAAGCATCCTGAGAGGCAGAGGCCACCTGAGGTTGGCAGAACTCCCATCTCAGGTTTGCCAGTATCTCTCCCAACAGCCAGAGAAGCACTTCTTCCTTGAGATTTTTTTTAATGGGGTTAACTGGTACTCCCTTGATTTACCTAGATTTGTGGCCTACAAAATGGACATTTCAAAGAGCTCCAAGTGCCCCTCAGAAAATATTTGGACAGCTTAAACAGGATGCAATAATCATGATAGTATTAAACATCATCATCATCTTAAACATTAAGCATTTTTCTTCATATTTTTCTTTTGTATGTAACGAAAATACGAGTTCTGGCTCAGCTCAACCACCCTCCCCACTTTTTAATTGGCTTAGCTGCAGAACAAGCAGCAGGCGTTGGTGTATATTCAAAAACTAGATCTTGCTTTTCTACAAGGACAGATTGTTTAAAGCTACTGGGTGTTGCAGTCAGCAGTTACCCAAGAGCAGAATAGAGCTGCTCTGAAGCAAATCTGAGCTCACCTTTAAATGTTACACTTTTTGGACTTTTTGGAATGGACTTTCTTTTTTTGGTGGGGGGGAACTTTCTTTTTTCTTGATCTTTCTGCCCTTTTCTCTTTACTCCCTTATTGCCATGCAACATGAGGCTTGCCACAGGCAGGAGAGAAAGGCCTTTTGACCCAGAATATTCTATAATATCACAGATTTGTCTGCTTCGATGGTATAGAAGAAATCAATGAGAAAGGCAGACAGTGACGCTCTGTGAGCTGAGGCTTTCCCAGACCAGGGGGGATTAAGTCTAACGGAGCTGCAGTCACAGAATGGCTGAGCAATTTTCTAGCCTCTCTTACACACGTTTTTCAAATTAGAACTTCATTTTTGGAGTTCATATGTTATACTGCTGTAATACATGACACATTTATATGCAAATAGAAGAATAAAATTCCAGAGCTTAATATTAGTGATCAAGGATTAGGTAACATTTTGGATTGTACCCACCAGTACTTTTCCATTTTAGGAGACGATCTGACATTGTTTAAGGATAAAGAGACTCCCAAGTTTTGTTTTCTTCTTACTGGCACCTTTCATGTTTGTTCTTTAGCTTAATTTTTTAGAAGTTCTAATTTTATTTGTACCTTTGTGACATTTTATAAATTATTTTGTTTTAAAAGAATACCTAAGGATTCCTTCTGAAGTTTCAGGAAAGACATTAGAATCTTGCTTTGAAAAAGCTATCTAGGATAGCAAGCATCTTCCTAACAGAAGATAGAAAAGAAGTAATGATGGAGTTTAGCTTCAATGCCAGAAGTTTCAGATTGATATGCCAATAATTGTAGTAACAAGCCCTATCACAGTTTTCTGATCCTATTTAAAAAGAGTAGAAAAGTCCAAAAGGTAAACAGCTGAACTCTTTGCCACTTAATTTTATAATCCTGTGTCTGTATTTTAACAGGAAGTAAATCTACTTACTTCTCAATCACATTAAAATGAAAATGTTCATAAAAGCTGTTTACTGCTCAGGAAGCCTTCATGAGCCTTTTAAAAACAGCTTTTTGACATCATTCCATTTTCTCTTTAAAATCAGAGCTGAGTTTGGGGAAGAATTAACTCTTGAGAGGCCAAATGATTCAAGTAGGGCTGCCAGAAAGCCATACTCTGTGAGAAGTAAAGACTTGACAGTTCCAGTGTTACCAAGGACTCTGGTCAGTTGAGGGAACCATGGCCTGGGGTCTTATAGTTGCTTAAAGGTCTGAACACAGTTTCTCAGCATGGTCCTGCCACCCTGAAAAACAGTGGTGCCGGCCAAGCAGAGTAGATTTCTAATAGGAAGATTTTCCAGCATGCTCTTGAAATTTTAGCAAGTCTTGGCCTCTTCTCTTCCTGCGGGGATTTTCAGCTAATCTGTTTTTCAGTTCCATATTAATAAGCATCGAACAGAATGATTAAACTTGAGGTATGTGTTTGGTTTTAAGGTCCAACTGGAATATTAGCCACCTCAGAGTCCAAATCCATGCCCGTGTTGGGTTCTGTATCCAGTGTAACAAAAACAGCCTTGAACAAGAAAACTCTGGAGGCAGAATTCAACAGCCCGCCCCCCAACACCTGACCCAGGTGAAGGGTCGTGTAAATGGGAAGGATGCTCAAGTTCCAAGGTTACATTTCAGTAAGTAATGATGCTCTTTTCTAAGTAGTATGTAGAAGAAATCTGTGATGACTAATTTGTGTGCTACTTTGCTTTGTTTCTCTTTTAGAGAGCTTTTGATTTGGTTAGCCAATAGATACTCTTCTTCCTCTGTTTGATGAGCCAACTTTTGATTCTAGGCTCCTAGCTTTAGAAGTCTAATGCTGATGCAAAGCAAATGTGTATAAAGAGAAGTCCATCCCTAACTGGTTTGGTAATCTGATTCTTCTTCTACACAAAGAATTGACTTCGATGATCCTTATTCAGCATCAGAAGACATTTAATCATTCTTTCAAGATTAAATACTTAGATCATTCCTCTTAATGGTTCATGAGTGGCCAGAGAAGATACTAGATCTTTCAGAAGATACTAGGTCTTCAAACTTACTTTGAAGGGTACGTTTTTACAACCTTATTTTCTGATTCTCAATTAAAGATGTACCTTAATATTGCTCTGTCCTGAGATTGAAGACATGCTATGTAAAGAGTTACCCGGCTTGAAAGTGGCACTTTGATTGTTAAAGAGTTAATCCTGCTATTGAATGTGTTTTAGACAGTTCTGGTAGAGGATCAATTTGTTTTATAACAATGGCAAGCTCTTTTTGAAATTAGTCTAGTTTTGCTTTAGTTCTCTTGCCAGGATGTCAGCTGGTTTGTCACACAAAGAAAAGGAAGAGGTGAGACAAATCAGATCAGCGAATATTGTAATCACGGTTAATTAAACCTCTGATTTCCTGTTCTATCAGAAAAGAAAGAACCCCTCCCCTCCTTTTTTTGTAATTCTACCTGTCTTAGTTTTAAGGTGAAGCCTGGACAAATGAGGTTGAAATTCAGTTTAGATCTATTTTTGCCAACGGGTATTTTCTTCCAGTCTTGTATTTCTCTTATTGGTACTATTAACTTTTTTCCCCCTTCTTTTGGGATGAATGACCTTCTTCACAGATTTACAGTTTTATCTAATTTCATTGTGTTTAAAAGTACCTTTTCTCTTGCAGTCATGCATTTCCTTCTTTTGACGGGAGTCATTTGAACATTTCTAACAGAAAGATGATCTATATTCATTCTTCATCTTTCCTATTACATTTGTTTAGCACCTAATTTGACATCAGCAGTCTGGCTACATTTGAACCAATATCCAGACACAAAAGCAATTTGGCTGAGACAAGTTAGTTTCTGAGAAATGCTTCAGTGTGTGTGTGTGTGTGTATAGATTTTTTTTTTCCTTTAGCATTTTACACAGATAATCTTAATCAGAAAATACTGCAACTCCTTCCTCCTTTTGTCTGCCTTTTATTCTCCAAAAGTAAGTGGAAATTACATTTCCAAGAAAGGAAATGAAATAATTGCAGGCCCAAGGTCTGCAAAATGTGTGCTGAATTGACAGTGAAAAGGATCCATGTGTTGACAGACACAGTTGTTAGACACCATAAAGGCCTATGTGAAGCTCAATTTATTTCTCATCTTGCTTGTTCAATGACTGCTTAAGAGACACGTTTCAATTTAATTTATCTACTTAAAGCACTAATACAAATACTCTGTGCTGCTGTATTAACTTTTAAACTTTGTAACCTAACGCTTGATTATTCAGTTCTTGACATGCTTTCTCTGAAATAACCAACGCCATGCATTTTCATATTGACAGCCATTTAGCAAAGAAGAATGGCTTTCTGAAAAATGTGTTTCTTAAGTACAATCATCCAAATCAATCCAAGTATCTTGTGTATATCCATGGTAATTATTCACTTCCCAAACAGATGCACTTCAGATCATTTGTGTTTAAACCTAGCTTTTTAATGAGTAAAAGAAGTTTAACTTAGTGTAGTTGGATGTGAGCTTGAAAAGTAAAAAACCCATGTGATTTCTCAGGATCTCCTGAAAGTGGTTTAGTTACCGGGAATGAGAAGGGTTATTTCCGGGATTATTTCTGGCTGGCTTCGACTGATAGGTTCACTTTGTTATATAGGTTCACTCTGTTAACCTCTGGCTATTATACTATGTTATATTAACTATGGCTGTTAACCTATAACCTATGGCTGTTATACTAGCCATAAGGTAGAGGCAACAGCATTGTCTTACCTCATGGATCTGAATTGTCACTTTGAAGTGAGATCAGCTTCCCTGGTGGCTCAGCTATAAAGAATCCACCTGCAATTTAGGACATGCAGGAGAAGCAGATTCAATCCCTGGGTCAGGAAGATCAGGAGGAGGAAATGGAAATCCACTCCAGCATTCTTGCCTGGACAGAGGAGCCTGGCAGGCTACAGTCCATGGGGTCACAAAAGAGTCAGACACGACTTAGCAACTAAAAAACAGAAAAACAGTGGCACCATTATCTTGAGCTGTGGCAACACCACCATAGTGTATTTCAGGTGAGTGGCTTTATTGTCTCTTGACAGGTAGTCAAGGTCAAGGTCAAGTGTTAGTCGCTCAGCAGTGTCAAGGTCAAGGGAGGATACCAATCACAGTAGCCTCTAATATATAAACATTATTTTTTGTGCACATGTATGCACGTGTACACACATACACACGAGTCCCTGCCGCTCTTATGCTTCCTTCTGAGCCCCACTTTGGCCTCTCTGCTCTAGTGTCATTCCTTCTACACCAGTTCTTTGCTTTTCCTTCCCTTTGTCTGGGATGCCCTTCCTCCAGTCGCTACACAATGTCACCTCCATCATTTCTTTGCTCACATGTCAACTTTTCAGTGAGACCTATGCTAACCACCTATTTAAAACTGTAATTCAACTCCTGTAAACTGCAGTTCTTATTTGCAGTTTATATCCTACTCCATTTTCCCCATGACTGTTACCTTTAACATACTATATACTTTGGTTTTTTTTATATATATGCTTGTTTTTTTCTCTTCCCTTCCTAGAATGTAAACTCCATGAGGATAGGAAATTTTTTGTTACTCGTATATTTCAAACACCTGGAGAAATTCCTGCCTTATGGTAGGCTCTCAGGAAATAACTTACTGACTGATGAATAAATACATTTTTTTATTAGTGAAACAGAATATCAACTCAGTTAACTTACATTACCCCATTATTCAACAGTCACACATATACACATATGTGTGTACCCAAATATTAGATATTTTGGTTTGTTTGGTTGCTTATTTGGTTTTTTAAACCTTTTAAAAATGCCCCGGAGTCATTTACGTTGAGCTCAGTTTTGCATGTCTTCTGCATCTTTGGGCTTCCCTGGTGGCTCAGAGGTTAAAGCGTCTGCCTGGAATGCGGGAGACCCGGGTTCGATCCCTGGGTTGGGAAGATCCCCTGGAGAAGGAAATGGCAACCCACTCCAGTACTCAAGAGATTCTCCTGGAGAATCCCATGAAGGGGATGAGCCTGGTAGGTTACAGTCCATGGGGTCGCAAAGAGTTGGACACGACTGAGCAACTTCACTTTCACTTCTTTGCATCTTTGCATCTATAGCTATAAAAGACAGAGTGCCCAGAGACTGCAGAATGCCCAGTTGTAAAAGAATGTTTCGCCTGTGCTCATTTGATTGGCCTCAAGTGGACACGAAAGTTTGCTAACTACTAAGAAACCTTGTAAAGTGAAGGAAGAAACATAGATGTTTTCTGTGTAAGATCTTCACTTATCCAGAAAATTAAATAGCATCAAGCTCTTCCCAGAAAGTTTATTTTCCTTTTAATAAATCCCTAAAATTATGTGTGTGTTCCAAATAACTGAGTAAGTCCTGTTTGGTAAATTGTAGAGACAGAGATACATGGGTTTATTTCTTAGGGACTTAGGAAATGGCAGGAGATACCTTTGATACTTCGTTTTAAGAATTAATAAACGTTCTTGTCACCAGCCTGCGCAAGCAAGGTTTTTTGTTTTTCTGAAGAAAAATGAAAAAGAAGATTTAATCGGGACTTGGAAAAATCTAATTGTTTCTATTTCTCCTTTAATAATAGCTTTAGGAATATCTGTGTCCTCTTAATTATTTCTAATAAGTATATGTGTGTGTGCCAAGTCGCTTCAGTCATGTCCAGCTCTTTGTCACGCTGTGGACTGTAGCCCTCTAGGCTCCTCTGTCCATAAGATTCTCCATGCAAGAATACTGGAGTGGGTTGTCATGTCCTCTTCCAGGGAATCTTCTCAACCCAGGGATCAAACCCAAAATGTGTCCTGCATTGGCAGGCAGGTTCTTTACCACTGGCACCTCCTGGAAAGCCCAATAAGTATGTACTATCTGGTAATAATATCTTAAATCTAACAGTGAATTTGAATTTCATTAATTCTGATTAGTAATTGTTCAGACAGGAATTATGTTTATAATCTCCCTTTATACTATGAGAGGTAAGGAGCTGGCCAAGCAAATGAATAGTATAAGCTTTATTTTTGCTCTCATGCTCTCTGCAGCTGATCCAGAGTAAACTGACTGTGTTAAAATAGAGTAAGACTCATTGATTCAAGCTAATCAATGGCCTTGTTGGTCAATATAAAATAGGGAAAATTCCAAATTACAAAATTTTAAAAAGATAACTTTAATTACTTTTTGATAGCCATAGTACCTGGAAATAAACTGAGTGTTCCACAGGGTCAAATGAACAAGAATGAGTTGTATTTTCATCTGTAAAAGCCTGTAGAGTGGGCGAGGAGTAACAAGGAAGCACAGTGTGGTCAGGTTTATAAACCAATGTTTTCCCACATATGCTCAGAGTGGCAAGTAGCTTCGAATTATTTCCAGAATGCCAGCTCTACAATGATATCTTGGGTTTGCTAGCTATATTATCTTTATGGCCTCAGGCAAGTTACTTAACCAGTGACTGGTTCCTCACTTGGATGATGAGGGTAACCTTGTAGGGTTGTCATGTAAATTAAATAATAATGAAAAGTATTTCAACAAATCCCTTTTCTATCTTAATTATAATGCTGGGCCATTACTGGATGATCAGAGACAAAAATTAGAGTTGAAAGCTTGGATACTGAACACCTGGGTTATTGACTGGGCCAGGTTTCCTTGGGAAAATCATGTAACTTTTATTCTGTTTTGTTTTTGTTTTTCTTGTTTAAAATGGAGGCAAATAGTTGAGGTACTCTCTAGATTCTCTTTCAGATCTGGAACCCCAGTGAGTGAAAGTGTTAGACGTTCAGTCATGTTTGATTCTTCACAACCCCATGGACTGTATGTAGCCCACCAGGCTCCTCTGTCCATGGAATTCTCCAGGCAAGAATACTGGAGTGGGTAGCCATCCCCTTCTCTAGGGGATCTTCCAGACCCAGGGATTGAACCTGGTCTCCTGCATTGCAGGCAGATTCTTTACCATCTTAGTCACCAGGGAACCCCAATAATCCCTCACAAATGTGGTTGCTTGATAAAAATGTTCACAGTTAAGAAAAGAGTTAAGCACATATTTTCTACTCCTAATATGTCTCTAAACATAGATTTACAGAAAACACAAACCTAGAAATGTAAAATGATTTCTTGAAAATTTTTAATTTTCAAACTATATCAGGGGAACTTACAAATCCAAATTGAAATGATTGTTATCCTTCAGGGCCAGGATACTCATTCCAGCTCTGTCACTATTGCTCCAGATGCTTTTAGAACTACTTGGATTAGAGATATCTGACCACAGAGGAAGTAAATTGGAAGGTCTTTCCTATGCATTTAATTTGGAGTGGAAAAAGCAGATGAGAAGTAGAGTGATTTAGAGCCACTCAGCGAGTCCTGTAAGAGAATTAGTGTCAGTGTTCATTTTGGTCAAGAAACTATATGATCCATTTTAACCACCACTGTATGCTCAACATGTTCCCAAGTTTTGCACACGGACTCAACATTTGGAAATAGCCATCAGTTTGCCACCATTACAAATGCATTTAAAAAAAATGTGACTCAGACCCATGACATTGAACCACATGTACAGAAAAGTACTGTGTAATACAGGAAAATCAAAGCGTGTTTCTTTAACTCTAGTCAGGTTGACTGGTTCCAAATTTACATAATCTGGGGCATTGATTAAAGGGTAGGTAGGAAATTAATATTTCAGTAGCAAACATAAATTGAGCAATAAGTAAGAAAATGCAGTACAGAACCTAAGTATGGGTAAAGTTGTCTTCCATTGTATCCTGTGAGACACGTTAGCTCTATTAGCAACAGAATGGCAAAGCCTGATGTTCTTGATTGACATAAGTGAAGTGAATTGGGAAAACACTTGGGAATGAAAGCTTATAACCTTCCATTGTATATGTTTCACCTGTTTTTAAGTTAATGTTTTCTTTTACTCTTCATCAATATATGTTAATATGTATCCATATTATAGCAACATTCACCTGAGAGGAAATGTGCTTAAATTGCTGTAGGCAAGATGTCTGATGGACTTTTCCAGGTAGTACTGGTGGTAAAGAGCCCACCTGCCATTGCAGGAGATATAGGAGACATGGGTTCAGTCCCTGTGTGGGGAATATCCCCTGGAGGAGGGCATGATAAGCCACTGCAGTATTCTTGCCTGGAGAATCCCATAGACAGAGGATCCTGGTGGGCTACAGTCCACAGGGTTGGAGAGAGCTGAAGCAGAGTTGAAGCAGTTGGACAAAACTGAAGCAACTTAGTGCAGCATGAGATATCCGATGGAGGCTGTGAGTAATGGCGCCAGTTTCCAATTTGGAGGTTCAGAGTTTTGGTATTTGCTTCTTTGATGTTTTGTTGTTGTTATTAATGTTTCACTAACATTTATTCTTTGATTCTCCCAAAGGTACAGATTGGACATTATCTCCATTTTACAGATGAGAAAACTGAGTTTTAGTGGCATAAATAATTTGCCCAAAATTCTGTTCCTACTCCATAGTTGGGTCAGATTTTATTTGAACCTTTTTCATTCTAACTTTAAAGCCCATGCTTTTGAATGACAGCATATTCATTGAATGTATTCAGAGCTCTAGGAATGGAAGCAAAGAAAATGACTATATGGTTTCCCCTGTAGACAGCAGTGTAGTTCACTTGGCCTGTGTTACTCACCTCCTGCTCCTCTGACCCTGCATACTCTTAGATGGTGTAATCTCTTATCTTTCCTCTTCCTAAGGCTAACCTAAACGATTAAAATATCTTTTGCCATGGGAAGAAAATGTTACCCAGTAAAACCAAGAATTCTGAAAAGCAGAGTCCATCTAAATTAGCAAGAAGACTTGAAAGAGTAGGTGGAAAGGAATTTGGAAAGAAATTGTTTTAATGTTTTTCATGTCAAATGTCCAGTAAAGGAGCATGCTTCACAAGTAAACTTTGGAAATTAATACATTAGAATCCCAGCCTTAGCTCCTTTAGTCTGTGGCATAAATTTCATTTGTTGTTGTTTAGTCCCTAAGTTGTGTCCAAGTCTTTTGTGACGCTATGAACTGTAACCCGCCAGGCTCCTCCGACCATGGGATTTTCTGGGCAAGAATACTGGAGTAGATTACCATTTCCTCCTCCAGGGGATCTTCCTGACACAGAGATTGAACCTGCGTCTCCTGCCCTGGCAGGAGGACTCTTTATCACTGAGCCACTAGGGAAGCCCAAGATTCATTTACGAATTTTTTAATTTATTGACATTTCAGGCATGCTGAAGATTAGTTCATTCCCAGAAGTCAAGTACCTTGACTGTAACCATTGGATTAGAAAGATGTTTTACTAAATGATAATGTGATAATATAAAGATGAATCACTGTGAATACTGTTTTTTTCAAAACATACATTCTACAGCCCCAAATACATTTCATTGTTGTAGCCACTTCATGCTGTACCTCTGTCAGTCAGCTCCACCTCTGGTCAATTCCCCGTTAGCTCCTTTGAGTTTGGGCTGTAGTGTCCATTGGTCGTCATGTTTTGGGACATCTCTTACTTATAGAAAGATGGGTGGTTATAAAGAAAGGCAGGACAAATGGGCCAGCATCATGGAGAAAGAAGTAAGCAGATCTTACAAGAGTTCTGCAGCACAATCAGGCAGAAGCCCAGGAGTTTCTTGTGTTTTCGCCATCTTGCCTTTTTGTCTCCGAACAGTCTCATCTTAGAAGCGGCCTTACTTGTCTGTACTGAGTTTTATTCATCTATGTTCACTTTTTCTATTAACTACTTTTAGAAAGGTGAATATCCTCCTGACAGTTACAATTAAACAAAGTGGTCAACCTCACAGATGATTTTTCATTTCATCCAGTTTATATCTAAAACCTTGTTTCACAGGGGAGAAGCCAGTTTCTGTTGTAATTGGTGTGATTTGCAGTAATCTCATAGCTGTATCCTCATCTCTTGGCCATTCTCAAAGATGCTTTTAAGCCACACTTGCCAGAGACCCTTCCAGTTAACACTTCTCTAATTCATCATGCTTCTCTTCAGTCCTAGATCTCCCCCAAACTCTAAGCTTTATCAGGCTTTTTAAAATTTCCTTTTTAACCATCAGACAAGCGGCTAGCTTGCCTTTTTTGTATGGGAGGTCAAAACAGGTCACATCGTGCCCCATAGAAGAATTAAAAAAAAACAAAAACCAGTGTAGCAATTACAGGACTTCAATTTCAATAGAAAAATGACCGTTTCCAGTTAAGCCATTTTTATTTCAATTTGCATTTAATTTCTAGATCTGTGGTATCTCTAAATACATGTGACTTTTGGCCCCACACAGATTTATTTTTGTGAGAGTTCATCTTGTTTGAGCCATTAACTGACTACAGAAGTATAGTTGATAAAAGATAAATTTTAGATGTCTGATGGTTAGTATAATCAGTCAAATGTTTCTATGAAAGAAAAAGAAAATCTAATTGCCATTTCTGGGTTTGAATTAAAAGATCAATTGACTTTTAAGTAGTCTCTCTTCAGGTTTTTCCCCATTATTTCCAGTGTGAAACTGATGTAGAAAAATGAAATTGCTCTTTTGCATTAGAGCTGCAGAATTTCAGCTTTTGAAATATGTTGCCAAGTAGAAATTAACATTCTCAACTTATTTTTAGGGAAGCTTGGCATAAAATTGTCTCACATCTCACCTGGAAGTTAACTTGGTTGGTCATACAGCTATTTCTTTCAAGTCAACATTTTGTTCAGATTGAATAGAGCCAAGTTCTTGTAGTCCTTATGGTGGACAGAGTGTGTTTTTTTTTTTTTCCCTGTTACTCCCATCCCCCTCCCCCACCTCTTTTCTTTCCTTTTGTGTGTGTGTGTGTGTGTGTGTGTGTGTGTGTGTGTGTGTGTGTGTTTGCTTGTGTGGTGCAGAGCAGAGAAAGGAGAGCACCTTCCGTGTACTTAGTAAACGTTTGTTTCTGAGAAGAGATGACTAGCTAGCAGAATGGACTGCATGGACGTTGCTGCTTAATCTGATGCTCTTATACAATTAAAGGATTTGCTGTGCTCTCCACTGTAATCTTAGTACCCCTGAATTGTGTACGGACACTGCAGGAAACAGCTCTGCTCAGCTAAGCACTACAACAAAGGTTCTCCATATGTGCCTGCACATGGACAATTAAGTTTTAACAACAAAATTAGCAGAACAACTGGATGTTCTGGAAGTTGAGATTGCCTCACTCAGCCCCCTCCGTAGGAGTTTTCCTGTGGGCTGCCCAGAAGACCCGCCTGTCGGTTTTGTCTCACAGGTGTTCCGAGTTGCTCCACAGACAGCAGATGCTTCCAGATGAATTGTTGAGGCTCTGTTATACCCAGCGTTAAAATTCTGTTGAGTACATCTCAGAATGACTGTTAAAAATACAGCTGAGCAATTCTCAGTTCTCTCAAAGAATGAATTGCCTTGTGACATTTGCCTCCCGTTGCCAGCACCTATGATTTTTAGAAACTTAGCATAAAATATATCATTTCAGCATGGAGAACCAAATTGCTTTTGGTGCTTTGTCATTTATTTTAAACATCTTTCAGTAGTCTCTGCAGTATTTGTGTTTCCTTTTATTTTTCTATAGTGGAGTAGTGGAGACTTAAAATTTATTCAAATAGAAGTTCTGGCTAAAAGTTAAGTGTAGTTTCAGATCTGAGGGTAAATTGATTTAACTTCTGAAACCTGATAAATGCTTTTCATCTGAAATATATATTGTCATATAACTATATGAAAAATAGCACATTGAATTCTTCACAACTTACCGTCTTAAAAGAGAGTTTAAAGTATTTAATATAGTAAATTGAAAGAAAAATCTCTTAAAATTTAAAAATATTTTTCTGAAAATTATGAATGAAAATACAAACATTTTGTGCATGACAGCTTTCTTGAGGTGCCCATGTTATAGATGGTGATTCTGGTGGAAGACTTTATGTCCCTTAAAATTTCTTCTTTAGATAACATTCACATTTCATAGTTGAGATCTCAGTGAATTTTCTGTGGTGACTTAAGTTGTACAAAATTGCAAAAATCTTTATAAGTAGCCCCCAAAAGTATCATACACATTTTAAAAAAGAATCTCTGCCTGAGCTACAATCAGTCTTAGCTCATGTTTTATCATTGATTTTGCTGGTGAGAATGGTCCAGTTTCCTGGCCTCCCTGGGCCAGTGTATTTGGAATCTGTAAATGTGCAGAGCCCAGCTTACACTGGAGGAATAAAAGAACTGGGACAAGGCTTCGTGGCGTTCACTGCGGTCTGGGAGGTAACCTGTGCGTTGAGAAGCTATGCTGCAGTTACTCCACTAAAGAAACTGTGGCTCAACGTGGACACAGAAGTCTTTGCCCAGCCATTGTTAACCTCTGTTAAAAAGGGATTCTTGTTAATCCTGACGGCAAGTCAGCATCCAGAAGGTGATGTCAGATTTTCATCCGTGCGTGGCGGTATTCTGCTGCTTAACAGTATTTATTTTTCATAATTTAAAACTGTATCTATTTACCCCTCAAACAGAAGCTGACCCAAATTGGCCAGCTAATTTATTCTTTGAGCTTAAATGCAGTTTCAAAAAGTACACAAAGCCAAAAGGAATTAGTTTCATTCTGCCTTCACGATATTTAAAAGTAGTAGAATGAGCAGTAATATAGAAAGTTGCATCTCTTGTTTGAAACTCAATTTGGAGAAATTTTGAACAAGTGTGTTAAAATGTCCTGAAAAACAGGGCATCTAAGAGAAACAAAACCAGCTCTGGTTGCAATGCCACTGCGCTTCACTGTTGCTGTAACTCTGTAAAGGGCTTGGGGATGGGCCGGGGCGGGGGGCAGGGGGTGGGGTGGGGGTGGTGTTGGGCAGCAAGACTTCTTATTTTTACACAAGGGAAAATATAAAACTGACTTCCTTTTTGGAGTTTTCCCAGGAAACTACTTTATAAAGACACATTTAAATCTTTCCGTTTTCTGTCCTTGAAGGTGGTAAATATGATTGCGGCTTTATCCATTTTTATTGTAAATGAAGCAGAGTTCAGACCGTCCGGCTGTGCGTCATCTGTTGGATGGCTGCCACCAACTAATGCAGGCGTCCCACTGGGAGACCAGAGAAGAACTGTACTTTGATTCACCAGATTGTGTTAAATAGTCCAGCTGTTGCGATTTGAAAGATAGTTACCTCAGAAGTGAAATAGAAATGAACTTGGCATTTATGCCTCAAACCGTTTTTATACTGTTTGGCAATCAGCTTTTCAGAGGTAGCATTTTATAAAATAACTCTCGCCGCTTAAAAGTTTCGTTCACTGTAATGTTCAAAATGTCCCACCTTTATATTATCAGTAAAATTAAGCTTGAGTGATATGCAAAATTTGCATGAAATAAGCATTTTCCCCCCTTCATTTCATGAGCTTTGATTGTATTCAATTGAGCTCAGAACCATGTCTATTAGGGCTCTTTGGGGGCATTAGTTAATTTGAATTGAAACTGAAATGTTAGCTAGAATGTTGTTGAATATAATTGGAACATGGAAAGTTGATTTTGAATGAAATTTCATTGAATGCAAACAATGATGTGCTTTTTTAAGAATTAGAAAGCTGCACTTTCATCTCTTGTAACAGTCTGAGAAATCACTGAGTCCCTTTATTATAAAGTTCAATTTTGGGCATTACCATTTGCAATTGTTCTGATTCTTCTGGTACCAGTACCAGCTGGAGTCAGGTTTTCCCTTTTACTAGCAAGTGGCCCCATCTGCCCCAGACTCACCTTCTGGCTCTTGCAGCGGGGGAAAAGTAACTGCTTTCTGAAAGGGCAACCAAGTAGTGTTGAGTTGGCCAAAAAGCTCATTTGGGTTTTTCTGTAAGATGTTATAGGAAAACCCGAATGAATTTTTTGGCCCGCCCAATACTTGGGCATTAGGCTTCATAGAGTGGCATAGATTAGTATATTTTCTCCTAGCTTTTATTTTGCTTTTTGGTTTTTCTTTTTGTCTTGGAATAGCACTTAACAAATGATTGAAAATGACTCACAAAACACCTATTTGAATGGATCAAAAAATCACTGCTACTCTGTTGTGGTAAGAAAAAAAAATACTTGACAGGAAGTCAAGATGCCACAATGTTAATCCTTATCTGCTATTAACAAATTGTGTGCCCACACAAGCATTTAACCCACTATTCTTTGGTGTCTTCACCTGACAAATGAGAAGGATGGACTAGTTCATGTCAGTAATCCCTCTTAGCCTGAACAGTCCATGATTTGAGTCTTCATGTCAGCTCTAAAATTTAAGCTTTGCTTGGAGATTTTGCAGCTTAGAGGAGAAGGTCTGCCATCCTTTTTATGAATTCTGACTTTAATTCCTTATTTGGGATCATTGCTCTTAGACGAATTAAAGTAGAAAAACTGAACCAAACAATGGTATATTGCAATTCCTATTGGATTGTTGTGTTTGAGCACCTGGGATTTTTCACCTTGGGGAGAAGCCTCAGATTTAACCTTCTAGAACCTGCCACTGTGGCTGCCTAGAGCAGGAGCCTGGGTTCTGGGCACCATCACTGGGGGGCTTTCTGGCTCTTCCCATAAGATGGGACTGGAGGTACAATGAGGCCCCTCATTCCAGAAGGAGCCCTGGGCAGCTCCCCCATGGGAACCAGGAATGGACTTAATGATGTCAAACCAGGAAGAGCTAGGTTTAAGTCACAAAGGAAAGAAACAAAACAAGGGATACCTCCAAGGGATGAATTTTATATTTATACATCTGAAAGATGCGGGTGAAAACAAGGATTCAGAAAGAATCTGTAAACATACCAGAATTAGCCTGTGGCATCATCATCATGTTTTTAGAGGATGCCTTTGGTAAAAAGCTATGTGATATTGTGGGAGAATCAGGAACAGGGAGATAGGAACTTCTGATTCTTGTCTTAGCTCTGCCACCAATAAGCTGTATAATTTTAGGTCTTGCTTGTCCCCTCTCCAAACCTCATTTTCCTTATCTGTAAAAGAACCAGTTGGACTAGATGATTGCCATAGTCCCTTTTAGCTTCAACCCTTTGGAATTACAAGCCAGTGGTCATTATCTTTAAGAAACTAGTTAACTCTGATTCTCAACACATAGATTCAAAGAAGTTTTCCACTGTGCCAAGTTCAGTGATAAGCAAAGGAGTTCTCAAACTGGAGTCTACAGGTGACTTAATAATAGATTAATCTATTAATTATTGAGAAGCCTACTTCAGGAAAGAATAGCAGTCCTCTGGACTGAGACAATTCCAGGAAAAATTCAGCCTGGCCACAGTTTCTGAGCTGTCGGTTGAGTCAACATCATTTGCTGCTGTTGTGGAGCCCCAAGAGCACTTCCTGGAAGTTTTCAGCCTCCAGCTGATGAAGAAAGCATTTTTAGGATATGTTCACCACCCCTTTCACTTGCAGACACATGTGGGCATGAAACCATCCATGGTAGTTCTACAAAAGTGATGAATGAAGGTCAGTATGGGTTGATGGAAATTGCTCACCTGGAATGAGATGGATACCGCCATTTCATGTGTTGAGCAGACTGGCCAGCTTATCTGCAATGGGCTTAGACCCAGTGTCGCGGAAACAGACTGGGGACTTGACTGGCAGATTTTATGTGACTTTGACTATAACAGTTTAGCTAGGCTGGAACTTCATTTTCTAGAATTCCCTTGAATTCTCTTACCCATTTGTTTCCAGGTTCGGTTAACCCACTCCAGTATTCTTGCCTGGAGAATCCCATGGACGGAGGAGCCTGGTGGGCTACAGTCCACAGGGTCGCAAAGAGTCGGACACGACTGAGCGACTTCACTTTCACTAGGCTTCACCACAAGAGAAATTGGCATGAGATTTAGAAAGTGGAAGTGACATAATAGTCTTTTTTTTCTTTTTTTAATGCTCTGAAAGTGTGTGTAGGGCAGGTGCTTTTACTGCTCATGTGCATTGTCACCTAGTTGGCATGTGGCACAGCTGCCCCCATGTCCTCTTCTAGCTTCCCCAGATCTTGGGCCAGATACATGTGTGATTCCATGTGGAAGGGCTCCAGGTTTACCCTGAAGCTCGCCTGCATCATCAGGACTGGGGATTGTGAAAGAGATGGGACTCTTGTTTGTCCTCAGCTTCTTGCTGCTTCTCACCTGCACGACATGCTGATTTCAGGCCCAGCATCGTACACAGACTCACGTAGACTGCGTGACTGGCTCTCGCCATTGCCTGAGGTCTAACCTATAGTGAATCCTTATGCCTTTCACAGTGGTTCTGCTTTTCCAACCATGGATTCGGTCTTTCAGGTGTTCCCTGGGTCAGAGAAAGTCAAGCCAGATACCACTGGGGTAAATCCATCCCATGGTGATTGCCAGAACACAGTAACAGATATCTTGAGAAATGGATCTTTGGCCAGAGTAGGCGGGCAGTGTCAGGTGTCTGCTAATGAAAAGGGTGCTGCCAGATTCAGGCAAAAATAAAGGAATCTGTCCTCACTACAGTGTAACTTTCCTCTCAAGCCTCTGGTCATCTCTCTGCTTTTACTCCTCCAAAGAAGACAGTTACATGCTAGTTACTTATTGATGATAATTAAGTCACACAGTATAACTGGAAAGCCCTATAATGGTTTTCAAACATCTGGACAGATCTCATAGCACTAGGTGATAAAGCTGTGGTCCTTGGGTTGGAGTTTGTTACCTGTGGCTGGATCGTGCAGGCCACTTTGTCTCAACAGTTGATCACTTGTTCTTGTTGCTTTTGTTGTACAATAGAGGTATCCAGACCTGCTCACACAAAAGCCTTAGTTTCTGAGCATTCATTCTGAGCCTTTCACGCACAGTAGTTCATTAGTATTCACGCATTTGTTTAGTCCACAAATGGGTCTGCTCTGGGTGCTGGCGTATAACTATGAACAAAGCTAAACAGTCCAACTCATGGATGCTTACATTTTTCTTAAAGAGACAGACATTTAACAACTGGTTCTTTAACTGTAACTGTGGTTAAGTCCAACAAGGGAGAAGTATGAGGCAGTAAGGGAGTGTCAACCAGCAGGTCTGACCTAGGGGTCAGGGAATAATAGACATCAGCTGATCAGGGGGCCTAGTAGAGCAGTGGGGAGACCTGGCCAGCAGTTCGTCAGTATTCATCCTGACATCCAGAGGTGGACGTGGGACAGAGGTGTGCCGGGTCCTGGTTAACGTCCTAGCAACCACCAGGAAGACCAGATAAGTCTGAATAATCTCTGCCCTGCCTGCAACACATCCCTCAACCTCCAGGCATCAGATCAGCAGTCCAGCCCCTTCAGATGGTTGCTGCTGTCCTGTCTTCTGAGAGGACTGGGTGCCCACAGCCTAATCTCCTGACACATGGCAAGAGAAGAGTGTTTCAGGACATCTCCATTTCCACAAGGAAATTACTGCCTATTTAGCTGGAGAAGCAGTAGCTTCTTAAATCAGAAGAGAAGAGAGGAAACCTCAGTGGAAAAAGTAACTGCCATTTGAAATTCAATAAGAAATTTCTCAAATGTGACTCTCCTTTTAGAAAAAGTGGTAACTCTTCCTCTACCTCTAGATTCTCCCATCCGCCCTCGTTCCTCCCCAGGTCTGACCAGAGTCGTTCCTGCCAGCAAACGGCAGCAGCTGGCACATCTCTCAGCTGCCCGTGGGGGATGGTGGTGATTTATTTCCCTCCTCCACGTAGTCTCCTCAGAGCTAGTCTGCAACTCCATGTGCCCTGGGCACACAAGGGAGGGCCTCCCTGCCTCCTTCCAGCTAAGCAGAGGTGGGGCAGGAGTAGGGGCAGCAGGCAGTGGGGCGGTATGAGCTTTGTGGACCTGTGAGCTTTGTGCTTCTATGAGGAGAGTGTGTGATTAAGCAGGTAGGTGCCTTTGGCTTTTTAACACTTCTGCAGTTAATTGCTCTGACTTTTTCCGCCTTTCTTCTGGCCTTGTGTTCCTAATATGTAATCTAATAGCTTTTTTTTTTTTTTAATGGCTGGCACCTCAAAGACCACTTTTTGCATGTTGACTAGACTTAGAATGTTTGGGGTTTTTTGCTCCTCTGAATCCAGGAATACGGAAAGATAAATGCTTTCTCTCTCTGCTTTTAATTTTTTGTTTGTTTAACTGTTCCCCCCAGGCCTCCCAGTAACACTGGAAACAGGAAACAACACATTGGCAGTGGAAAACAAGCCAAACCGGTTGTAGTTTTAGATCCTGTTTCCACACACGAACCTCAAACCAAAGACCAGGTCGCTGAAAAAGATCCAGCTCAACACAAGGATGACGAAGGTGAAAGTAAACCAGCATACAAGCAGAGAGTGAGAGACACCAACAGCTCCAACTGCTGATCCGTAAACTGGAGGCGGGCACGTTCGGAAGTCCTTTTGTAACGAGCACATGATTAGTTTTGGTGTATTGGCAAGGGCTCTAGACGCTGTTCTTGTCACTGTATTCAGAATATAGGTTCTTTTCTGATGTCACTTTTGTAAGTAGTTCACCTATAAGTAAGCTATTTAGCAAAATACCCATTCTTTGTAGCTTTTTTTAATGTTCATAGGGATAAGATTTTTTTCTAATTACTGTATTAAATGTGACTTCTTTTAGAAGATAACAAAAAATTCAGATGTTATCTTCTTAGGTAATGTGCATACCGCTAATCAAGTGTAATGATGAAAGGTTGCAGCACTTGTGTATAAATGGATAAACAGAACTGACTAGCTTAATAAGATGATTTTAAAAAAAACCCAGAGAAGCTTCTGTTTTGCATATCTGATCCTTTTTTTTTTTTTGATGGAGAAACTTCAGTAGCATGGAAATTGTTAGGCACTGTGGTATACAAATTACTTTCTAGGATATACTGAGATAAGCTTAAAATTTCAGGAGCTGATGTCAAGCTAGCAGTCTCATACTCAAGTGTTAATTACATACATTATTAACTATGGGATGACTGTGCCCGAAGCCTCCCAAAGACTTTGGAGGGAATGCTCTAGGGGCCTGAATGCAGACTTGAGGTGAAGTCCAAAGCTTGAATTTAATAGAGTATTATCTTGGTAAACAGTGTGTTCAGTGCTATGGGTCAATTGTGTTTTCTCATGTACTCATGTGGCACAAGTACCATATTTTATCCCAGTTCTACGTACAGTGAAGATAAGCAACAAGCATACAATTTCTTGCTTCACTGCTGTGTTACATTACACAATTTTGTTGTTTTGTTTTTAAAGAAATTAGGTGATAGTCTCTAAAAATACAATGTTTCAGTCTACCACAGTGAATAAAGAAATGTAATCAGGGATTTAAAAAAAAAAGACTTATGCAGCTTTTCAAAGTTGATTGTTTCAAAATTGGTGTTTATTTAAAATAAGTGGTAATGTACTTGAATGCATTTTCTTATGACAATGATTCAGTAATGGTAATTTTACTATTAAAGAAAGTGAAAGGTTTAGTTTTGTTAGCATAGCTCAGCATGAAGCTGTCAGGTGTTTCTCACCTAAGGGCGGAAGAAAATGATAGTAATAATTGCAGTAGTTGTATTTTATTTTTGCACGTATGCTAAACATAGGCTTGAAAAGGTGGTTAGGCAAGTAAATGTACTTCCTAAATTTGGAGATAATTATCTTTCTGTAGGTTCGTTATGCTTGGCTGTCTCCATGTTTCTTCCAGTGATGTTTTTACAGTTGCTCATCAGTTTACTCATAGGGAATTAAAATGTAATGCTTTTCAACTGTGACTTCCCCTGATTGAACAATACTGCTGTATGATATACAAATTACAAATGGCATTAATTCACTGAAATAAGGTCTGTTATGCTGTGATTGGAACTCTCCTCAGCACATTTATTAAAAAGCACCAATAGTTTCCCACTAAAGGTCACTTGTGGTTATTGATATTTTTGGTTTAGTTCCCCAAACTTGACATCCTTTAATTAAAAAATTGTATAAGACTTGATAAGTTTAGTAATTTTTAATAATCCACAAAATGATTTCTTTTGAGGAATTTTATGCTACGTTTCTTCCTGCTTTCCTCATTCCTGTGTATATTGTCTGCTGGCATGTGTCTTAAAGGTATTTAGAAATACAAAATTCTGTTACATTTGTAGTTCCATCTCTCATCACACACCCTTTCCAAAGAGTCAGTCATCTGGTGAAATGTGTTAGCTGGACCAGGCAACATTTAATCACTGGTATTCTGAAAGGGTTCTTACTTTTTCTGAGCTGCTTATTCCTTCACCATGATCACAAAGTATTTAAAATTACTTTGATAAAATTATTTCTAGTACCTTTTTGTAGCTGAGCTAGTTTCATATAAACTCACCTCCATTAGTTTCAGCAGTTGATCATTCCTCTGGAAATTCCTGTGGCGTTAACAGGGCTAAAACCATGCAACCTTGGTTGGCCTGAGTAAAAACAATGGACGTTTTGGCTCTGACTCTATGTGTTAGTAGCTTCAGTCGTGTCTGACTCTTTGCAACCCCCATGGACTGTAGCCTGCCAGGCTCCTCTGTCCATTCGATTTCCCAAGCAAGAATAATGAAGTGGGTTGCCATTTCCTTCTCCAGAGGATCTTCCCATCCCAGGGATCAAACCTGGGTCTCCCACATTGCAGGCAGATTCTTTACTGTCTTCAGACTGCTGCTGATGCCAAGTTGCTTCAGTCGTATCCGACTCTGTGCGACCCCATAGATGGCAGCCCACCAGGCTCTCTGTCCCTGGGATTCTCCAGGCAAGAACACTGGAGTGGGTTGCCATTTCCTTCTCCAATGCATGAAAGTGAAAAGTGAAAGTGAAGTCGCTCAGTCGTGTCCGACTCCTAGCGACCCCATGGACTGCAGCCTACCAGGCCCCTCCATCCATGGGATTTTCCAGGCAAGAGTACTGGAGTAGGTTGCCATTGCCTTCTCCTGTCTTCAGACTACTCACCAGTAATTCCTCCTTCCTTACCTTTTTTGTTAACAGTAACATGTCTATTAAAATGGAGTAGGGCAGGTAAAGATTACTGTTAATTATCCTTCCATGCCATTTTTAGGATATGTGTCAGGTAAATGATAGTCTGTTTCACAGAATGTTAAAACAAGGCTTGGATGATTTTTATAAATGCACACCATACATGTTTAGGGGCTTCCCTGGTGGCTGGATGGTAAAAAATCTGCCTGCAAGGCATGAGACACAGGTTTGATCCCTGGGTTGGGAATACCCCCTGGAGAAGAGACTGGCAACCCACTACAATACATATTTAATCATTTTTATCATGGAACAGCTTCAGCTTATGTGGCAATAAGTTGTGGAGAATGGATAAACATCTCTCATCATCATTGACCTTAGGAAGGTCATCAAGCAGCCCTTACTTAAGGACTGGATTTGAAGTTTCTTCCAAGCACTAACATTCCCCAGTCCCCCTGCCATTTCTAATAAAGGGTATGATGAGTTTCTTTCATCTCTTTATATGTAATATCTTCAGTCATTCAGTCAGGTCCGACTGTTTGCAACCCCATGAACTGCAGCACACCAGACCTCCCTATCACCAACTCCCGGAGTTCACCCAAACTCATGTCCATCGGGTCTGTGATATGGTTTATATCTATTACATGTCCTGTAACGTGTGTAGAGAGAGAAAATATATAAATAGAAACAGTGCTTATCACTCTCAGAAACTTAAAATGCTAATGTCCATTTGGTGACCCCAGGCCTCAAGTGAGGTCAAGGAGAATAGGCAGTGCTCAGCACTGAAATTAGTGTTGACTTGGTTGAGGTAATAAGTCACCTCTTTGGTTAATTTAATTATTCAGTTACTAACTTGGTTGTACATTTTTGTAGTGACTTCATTCGGTTATGATTTGTATCACAGTTTCAGGGCATACTCTCCCGTGACCTCCCATATTTCATGTGTGTGTGTGTATGTGTGTGTGGGTACATTGTTTATTGCTAAGAATCAGGAAAGGCAACCACAATCGTGCACTGTGACACAGCTCTTAACTTCAGAGGGATATAAACCAACTCTCCTGTCTTGGGCTCTGAACAAACCTGTCACGGAGCCTATTTTAAGTCACTGCTTTGAGAGTAAGGCCTTGGCTCTGCCATAAGATCATTACATCTCCCTGTTAGTACTCTCTTCAACGGAGAGGTCCTTGGTGTGCTTGAGAGAATACACCAGAAATCTAAACTTAGCCAACTTTCTCACAGGTCAGTACGTAGCAATGTATGTAATTTGGGGAAAAAACATGGTAACTGAACAGAGAATTTAAATCATATAAAGCCACTGATAAATTTACAGGTCAGTGTTTGAATATGTTTGGTTTTGACTCTCCTCTATCACCCCAATACTAGCTTTCAAAAAAGACAATCTATATGTTGCATCATTTTTAATCACCTACTAGATACTATAATAAAAATAATTATGCATTTAATGGCTTTAAGAGTATTTATTCATTCATCAAATGAATAAATTCAGTGTTTACTGAATTTATACTCATTTATTTTCTCATTTATACTCATTCCAAAAAGGCTCAAAGGAGATTCCCCAGAAATATAAATGATAGATGAAAAATTAAAATTTAGAAAGAGGTGGGAATCAGAGAAAAGGGATTTGACGGTAGGAAAGTTAGAGGAAGCTGTTTGGCTCTTAAAACAATATGTGAAACTCATAGTTTTGCACAAGGTTGGCTATAAAACTATGTGTGTGCTTTCTAGCATGGATATTTAAGATAAAAAGAGAAGATGCATACCTTTTCCTGGCAGAGAAAGCGCCCAGTGTAAAACATGTTTGTTTTTAAGAGATGTTCTGACTAGTAAAATATGGGGTGTTTGAACGGAGTGTGGAGTTGGTGGCAAAAATATTGGACTGTTCTACTGGGTCATGACCCCTCCCCTCAAATGGACATATACAAACTTGTGCAAGACAATTTTTCCATGAACCAGAGCATGAACATGTACAAACACATCCCCACAGAAATGTGATGGCTGGAAGACAGGTTCACAGGTATAATTTCAGGCAAAATACTACCTCTGTCTTCCACCAAACAGTAAACATAAAGGAAGAAAAAGCCCACAAGTTAGTGAAGTTTTTGGAGCAAAAGCAAAATGAAGATATCCTCCAGATCTATCAATCTAATAGTCTGAGTGGTGTGGCTGTCAGCTGGGGTGTGTGCAACCCCAGTGGGAAAATGCTCAAAGTTTGGCGAGTTCCTCTGCAACTTCTGTGGGGAAGATGGGCTCAGGGACCTCGTGCAGCTCACCAGCCTTTTCAGCTTCCTCATTCCAGGAGAAAAATGTGTGTTCTTCATTTAAGCCTATTAAAAAATGACAATAACGTTTACTAATTCAGTGGCTGGTTTCTTTTTTTTGGCCATGTGACATGTGGGATCTTAGTTCCCTGACCAGGGATCAGACCCATGCTCCCTGCATTGGAAGCACAGGGTCTTAGCCAGTGGACCAGCAGGGAAGCCCCTGGTTCCAGTTTTTATCTTTGTTACAGGATTTAAATGAGAGCAGCTTCAGAACTGTCCAGAGGTGTCACACCACCATTAGAAAGGATTCTAGAACTGCCAAAAAGTGGGCCTGTCATTGGTTATACGTTAGCTGCAATACACTTGTTTTGTTCAGTTTGCATTGTATCCTTAGACAACATTCTGGAATGTTTGGTGTACAGTGGACTTTGGGCAGAGGCTGAGCAGCATAGGATAAGAGGAAGATGAACTGGAGGGAAGGCCAGTGCTCTGCATGAGACAAACCATTGCCAAGTAACTATTCCAAGATCAGCCTCTGTCGACGTAGACTGTTGCACTCAGGTCCCTATAGGCAGGAACAGTGTTTTAACAGCTGAGCTTTTGCCAAGATTTCCTACGCAACCTCTCAGTGGAGTGGTTTGCTTTTCCAGTTTTTTTGGTCCCCCTTCACATGTATTGACCACTGCCAATGTCAGCAAAATCCTCATTCATCTGTTAATCCATTCCGGATGCTCAGGGGCTGGCACTGTCACCAGGGAGGAGCTAGAGTCACTAGGGTCCTTGTTGATGCCCCGAAGCAGCTGTTCCCCTTGTGGGGAGGTCTGCTTAGAAATGTGATGGCTCATTTAGGGAATCTAAAGCTTCCATGAGTCAGGATGACAAAAATTAGACAGTAAGTAGGAGCCATATAATTTTACCCATTTGAAAAAAAAAAAAAGCCCTCATGTTACACACTAAGTAATACAAACTTTTGACTGCCCTTACATGACTGAGACATCACATCAGTCGCTCAGTCGTGTCCGACTCTTTGCGACCCCATGAACTGCAGCACGCCAGGCCTCCCTATGCATCACCAGCTCTCGGAGGTCACTCAGACTCACATCCATCGAGTCAGTGATGCCATCCAGCCATCTCATCCTCTGTCGTCCCCTTCTCCTCCTGCCCCCAATCCCTCCCAGCATCAGAGTCTTCTCCAATGAGTCAACTCTTGGCATGAGGTGGCCAAAATACTGGAGTTTCAGCTTTAGCATCATTCCTTCCAAACAAATCCCAGGGCTGGTCTTCAGAATGGACCTGTTGGATCTCCTTGCAGTCCAAGGGACTCTCGTCTCCCCATTATATCTTTTTTTTTCTATAAATGTTAGGATGTGTGTCGAGGTCATTACATATGTTAAATGTGACAAATTTATAGTTACTGTTTCTATTGGTCCCTGAAAAAAGTGCCTATATTGAGTAGGACTTCCTTGCTTCTCCACAATACTTTCTGTAATATATCTATCTCATTCAAGAGTTACACTTATGGCAGTGGCCGGCCCCCAACCTTTTTGACACCAGGGACTGGTTGCATGGAAGACAATTTTTCCATGAACCGGGGGAGGGTGGTGAGGGGATGGATGGCTTCGGGATGATTCAAGTGCGTTAAATTTATTGTGCCCTTTGTTATTAATTACATCAGATCCACCTCAGATCATCAGACATTAGATCCTGCAAGTTGGGGACCCCTGATTTATGGTAACAAGTATGTCAGCACTACTTAAATAACATCCTTTTTTGTAGTCTGTCAGTTCCATTTTAAAATGCAAATAGTTTTAGAATTTTGCAAAGACAAGTATTGGTCTCTTTAAATGTCTTTGCATGCTTTCTTTTGGCTATCACAGTAATACATAAAGAGTAAAAATGCATACTGGGGGTTTTCTCTCCAGGTAGCTGGTACATAAGCTGCTTCTATCCATGCAGATTTACAAAGTTTGATGTCATAAATGACTGGTTCATTTCTCTTGAGACTGTAGTCTTCCCAAGGTAGATTAAATTAACATGCTGTCTACTTAAATTGTTGCCCAGAACCACCAGGGAAACATCTGTCTATAACTGTCTTGGGCTCTGCAGAGAAGCCTTAAGTATAATTTGGACCATAACAAAAGGTAGGCTTGGAAATTCCAATCAATTAAGTCTATTGAAAAGCAACACACAGCCTATTCATCAAAAAAAAAAAAAAAGGGGGGGGGCGAGAGTTTTAAACATTCAGGTAAATAGATAATCCATTAAGAAAACAATGCACATTGTGGCAAATGCCAGCCTGGTTTTGTCAGCACTTATTTATAGTCTTTGGATTCCCCTGCCCGCCTGCTGAGAGACTTCTATTCCTCCCTCTCCCAATCTTTGTTCTCTTATTCATGGCTAAAGGAAAACAAAGCAGAAAGCAGCACATACCCAGTGTTCCATTCTGGCCAAGTTCTTCCTCTATACTAAAGAGGCGGTTGTACTTGGTCACCCGTTCGCCACGAGAAAGACCTCCCAACTTGATAAACCGGACACCAAGTCCAACAGCCTAAAGGGATGAGAAACAGCTTATTTTAAATGGAGTCATATTTCACTAAACTAAACTCGTTAGGGAGGAAGGACCCACACACTGCTGCTGTTGCCGCTGTGTGTTTTGTTTTACTCTCTTAAGTCAGTCTCTCATAAGTGTAAAGTGGCCTGCTTACAAGCCGAGAAGACTCAGAGGTACAGAGATAGTGACTATACATCAGATGCTATCCTAGTCATGTGAGCGTGCTGACTTTTATATAAGAACACTCTGGCCTTTATCACTTCATTTTAGGAGGTAAGATTGCAAGTGTACACCCCAGTCATTTAAGTATGCTCATCATTTTCCCAGGACTTCAATTTTTCTTGTTTTTAAAAGTTCAAAGATTAGCTCTTTGCAAAAGGCAGCTGTCTGGGAGGAATCTTCCATAAAAGGTTACATGACTTTGTCTGCCAAAGTCCACCGCTCTGAAAACACCATTTCATGATAAAAGCAGTGTTTTGGCAATTCTGCAATGGACCAGTTTTTAGCACTTACCAAATCGACAAGGCTGTCATCAGACGATTCTCCTTCTGTGCTTCCAAAGACAGCGATGAGCTTCTTACCTGTAAGCAGAGGAATTCGTTTCATTTTAGATGGTATAAGTCTCATTAACATACAAGCCTCCAGAATAAAACTTTAAAGTCTGCCAGAGGTTTAAAACTGAAGAGTCAATTCGTTGACCATCTGAGAATTCTAACCCGTGTATTTGCATTTCTAGTACCCTGATTATATCTGTGTAGATAATGAACACTAAATGAATGCTGTGTTTCATCAAATCTAAGATACCCTCAATTGTAAGAGGCACCATTATTACCACCAAAGAGGAAAAATGCTCAAGTTAGATTGACACATTTCTCAGACCACAGCTGTAAGACACAATCATCCATGTTCAGTGTAGAAAAATGTGCATCTTAGAGTCAGAATACAAGTAAGTGCAAGGGCCTAAATAACAGATTTCACAATTCGTGTAAAATTTTGTTCAAAGGAAAACTGTCTTTCTGAGTGTTGACTTATTAGAAGAGCAGTGTTAATACTACTTAATCAATCACGTTTAAAGATCTCAAAACCCCTTAAAATTTTCCAAAGCCTATAAAGACTGCAATCCAGAGTTCTTCCTGTGGTGACAGTGTTGTGTCTTACAGGCAGGAGTTACAGCAGTGATCTGGCATGGAACAGAATGTCTGCCAAGTGCCAAGCCCAGAAGAAAGGCCAGGCCCGGGGCGTCTCTCCCACCACCTGCAAGCCACCCTGCCTGGGTCCTAGACCGGGGCAGGCTGCAGGCGAAGGGACCTCAGGCATTTCATTCCATCTTCTGCATCCAACCCAGGCCCCCAGCTCCCAGTCTCCATCTGAGTCTTGCACCAGCTCTGAGACTAGCCTTCTGCTTAGCTTAGTTCCTGAGATCCACTCACGATACTCATGTTTCAGGCCCTGTGCATAAGTGAACAAGACTCCCAAGAATACCCTGGAAAAGGAGGCAACAAGAAGATGAGACAGTTGGATGGCATCATCAACTCAATGGACATGAGTTTGATGTCCGGGAGATAGTGGAGGACAGGGAAGCCTGGGCTCGCAAAGAGTCAGACCCAACTGAACAAATTGTGGCTAGTTACTACAGTTGAAAATATGGGATGAGAAAGATTCAGAGTAGCCAGTGAGGGGTGGGGAAAATTAAGAAAAGGCATCTTCATCTGAAGAGGTTTCATTTAGGTCAAGAAGATCTGAAGGATCAGGACTAGTTAGCCAACTAAATGGTACAGGGCAAAGCATTCTAGGCTGAAGGAACAGCATGTTCAAAGACCTGTAGGTTGTAAAGAGCTTGAAACTTTTGAGGAACTAAAAAAACGCCAGTGTGGGCTAATGATTGAAAAAAAAAGAATCAGTGTGGTATCCTGTGAAGCTGAGAGAACAGCAGCCTCGGCCATGTGTTTGTGGTAGCCCTCCCTGAAAGGGGCGACCTCCTGGGTGGGGCTGTTCTTAGAACATTATGAACTGAATCAGCAGTAAGGTACATTTTGCTATTTAGCACCAGCACCAAATCACTCACAAAGGGCTGGGGTGTTTTTTTCTTCCAAGATGGACTCCATGCTTTTTAGTGCCTGATACACTGTGTGTTTAAGTTCATAATGAGTCTTTCAGATCTGTATTTCCACTCACCATCAATGAGATTGGTTATTTCCACCAAGTCCGACATCGTAGTTTGGTTTGTGTGTTTTATGATCAGCCCGCTGTATTTGAGGATGCTGATGTTGCCCTCCTCTAGCAGTTTAGAGATGCTTTTGGACGCGGTGCCTGCAATTATGTAACACCTGGAACCAAGAGCATTATAGATGCTGTCCCACTGTTCAGAGTCCTGGGTGGATATTTAAGAATTGGTCATTACAGTGAATGGAGCATCATCACAAAACAATAGGAATCATAGACAATCAAAGTTAGACACCTTTCTGAGATAGACAAGCTAGGGGTTTAGGGGGAGTTTTTTGGTTTTTTTTTGCATTTTTCAGCTGAATGCTGCTTGTACCACAGCCACACAAGTTAATAGGCTTCGTGGAACAGAAACCTAAATTGATGAAATTTGAGCTTAAAGATCTAGTGAATAAAATGTTAATACACATTAAATGCTTTTCTCCACGTTGATTCTGACATCCTTCAAGCACAGGCTTTTCCCACCCACTGTGTTATCCACGATGCTGCTAAAGACTGGCTGGTTGGAGGATATTAATGTTATTTCTGGTAAAAAGACAATGAAAAGAAGTGAGCCTGCAGGGCTGTAGACCCTCATTCCCAACACCCTTATTTTTAATTGGTGAGACCAAATAAAATGAAATGCTCATTTAAATAGTAATATACAGTCTTCCCAGCTGCTGTACTAGAGTTCCACCTGTCCCATTAGGACAGACAATACAGGTGCATCTTATCACATTAAAAAAGAGCTGTGGCCAGAGCCTTGGGACAAGCAGCAGAAGATAACGTCTGGTGGGATGCAAGATCTGGGCTCAGCATCTTCCACAAGTGCTGGGATGTAGCCCAGGCTGTGAAGGGAAAGATGGGACTGAAAGAGCCTGGGACTCCAATAAGATCCAGCTCTCTTTCAGTCCCTCAGATTTGAATAGCTGAGTTATCTCAAAGAGGATATCTTCTCACTATATCTAATGGCTCTCAAGTTCATAAAATCAAGAATGTAAGTTTTGAAGTTCAAGTGGATTAGGAAGAGAGAGAGTCATAGGCACACAGACAATCCTCATTGGATGCATTAGTGTGAACAGGTCAGAAAACCCCAATATCTCAAATCTTTTAAAGAATATGTGTGTTTTTTTTAACTTCTATACATGTGTAGTAACTGAATTTAGGTTAAAAAACATTTGGCCTGGTTGAAGTTCTGTTTCCATAAGCACTGGGAAATGACGTGTGATTAACCTACTGAAGCACCAGCCAGCACAGCAGACTCACCTGCCATCACTTAGGCTGCTGGTAAACACACAGGTACTCTGAAGTGCTGGGGGATACGTGCTTTATTCTGTAGATGGGCACACTCCTGGGTAATTCTGTTTGTGCTAGTCATTTGCCCGGTAAGGGCCTTTTCTCATAAATGCCCAAATAAAATTTCCCAGCCCAAATTACATTTCAAATCTACAGATCGAAAAGAATGAGACTTTATTCTGTTTTATTATGAAATTCAAGGTGAATCCCGTTACCTCCTTCCTGAAAGGATCAATTAAGGCAATAATTGAAGGGAACTTGCTGATCAGATCCACATACAGGTCAACCATCTCCGCTGCATTTTTGTAGGTCCCCATCAACACTTCATACTTTCCTTTACTCTGGTAAGTGTAAAGAAGATACTAAAATAAAGGCTGAATGATGAGTTCTTCCAACATTAAAGATGCAATTCAACTTCTTTCATTCATTTCATATAAAAGACTGCAGGTTATTTTCAGGCCACCCTCACATGAGAAATCTGTGCCTTTTACTTTAAATATCTGTTAAATAACCTGAGAAAATCAAGTCTGCGTTTCTCTGGATGCCCCATAGAGCTCTTCCCACGGACTTCAGATGAAACCTGCACAAAACAACTGCCTGCAGAGTAGGAGAGGAGTAATTCCTTACTTCAGTTTTAAGATGTGATGCCAGATACCTAGCTGCTTGGAAGATGGGGAATCACATAAATTCATAAACAGAATAGCAGTGCAAACCTGCCTACTCACTAGAACTACCATTGTTCAGCCCACAGTGAATGAATTTAGCTTGTTTCCTTTACTGTGACTATTTTAAATTTGAAAGCCAGGCTAGACTTTTGAGATATGAACAGTCAATATGAAATGTAAAGAGACTTAGGTGAAAGCAAGCAGGCATGTTCTAGTAGTAACTATTGTTTTGGAAATGGAATTCTAGTGTAGCCTGTTCATCTGAAGTTTGGAATGCCCCCAGGTACTTACATACAGGAGTGAATGGACCTGGAGAATTTAGTATGATGTCTGCAAACACAGCACCCTTATGTCCAGTCCAAATCTGTGTCCAGCACTGGTACCTGGGGCATTTAGGTTCGGGGAGGGAGGTGGAGTGCACCAGAATGACTCTGATTTACTAATGCCTTCCTGTGGCTGCTTACAGAATGGATTCCATTAGAATTAAGCAGGTTCCTAAGAAGTCCATCATTAAAAAGATTCTGTACTTTTTTCACATTAAAAAGTGGTTAAGAACTCTTAGTTTCTATACTGCAAAACTTATACAATCTTGTCTTGTCAGAGAGGAAGTGCTTTGAACTTACTTTTTCAATGACTTTGAACTAACATAAGAAGAATTATCTGCTATCTAGCTAATGCATTTTACTGAATATAAGCAATAAATATCCAGTCTCGTTAGCACTAGCAGTCAGTATATTCATAGTTCATGGTATATGTTGTAGATGAAAACATGCAATTATTTTTCTTAATGGTATGCCTAGGAACCAATCATTATGTGAAGAATAGAAAATTACATTAAACATTCATTTCTGTGCTTAGTTTCTTTAGGAAACTAAAAATTTTAGAAGTCAGCTGATACTTAGGTTTCTAATATACTATTCAAGATTTCCTTTGAAGTCAAAAATTAGAATTGCAAATTAAAGTGGAATCCTATTTGGTCATGTCCCCTGAATTTGACATTAATTACCATTACTAATTATTCTCCAAAAACTTCAATAACTTGGAAATACTTTTTATATTTAAAAAGTGAGTCACCAGCAAAAACTCCAAGAACCATGTGTCTAGAAGAGCTTGTCAAGTCATAGTTACAATTGACTCGCTTTTTATGCTTGACCAATTCAGCATTCATCAACCAAATGAATGTACTCAGCAGAACATACCAATTTGTTAAATTATTTTTCAGCAGTTCTCATGATTTCAATGTAAGTAATCCATTTTAGTCATTTTTATTACAGAATTTCTCTATATATGTCATATAATTATTATGACATTTCCTGTTAATATTTAAAGTTATATGGCTATGTTATTGTCTGTCAGAAGAAAACTATAGGCTTCCCTGATGGCTCAGATGGTAAAGAATCCATCTGCAAAGTGGGAGACCTGGGTTCGATCCCTGGGTTGTGAAGATCCCCTGGAGAAGGGTATGGCAACCCACTCCAGTGCTCTTGCCTGGTTAATCCCCATGGACGGAGGAGCCTGGAGGGCTACAGTCCATGGGGCTGCACAGAGTTGGATGCAACCGAGTGACTGAACACAGCACAGCACGCTGTCTGGGCATTAGCTAACTTGGCTTTCCCAACTCCATTTATATTTGGACCCTTCCATGATACTACTTGAAAAAATAGACTTTGTTTGGAAATATAAACAGACAGGCTCCTCTTTTGAGTTCTAATTTAAAAATAATGGGACCGAAACAAAAGGCAAAAACTCTGGAGTGGAAACTTACATAGTCCATCAGCTCATGTGCGGCACAGTTGATGGCTAGATGCAGGTTCGTTCCCAATTCTAGCCCCAGGTTCGCACAGATTCCTTGTATGAGGAGCAGTGGCTGCTCTATAGTGTCGTAATTAATGGTTAAACAGCCAAGATGGGACATCTTGCCGGTGATCTGCTGCTGCAGGATCAAGAAAACCATGCATGTAAATATAGCACACTAAGGTTCTTGGAGCTTCTGGTGGTTGGCAGCTAATAACCAGACTCAGCCCTACAAACACAAGGTCCTCTGACTCTCCATTCACCGTGTCCCTAGTTCCCGCTCATGTCTGCATGACCTCTGGGTAGATGAGTGTTCTGCAGTAACTGGGAATAGTTTTATTACTCCTGAGGTTTTCAAGTTTGACCTGGGAACACACTCCTCTCTCTTTAGTTGCCCATGTCGTCTCTCTGTTGGCTCTACCACTGAACATGGGCTGACGTGAGCCATGACCACCAGGCTGGTGAGTCTTCAGTCTGTCCCTGTAAGTGTCTATCCCACCTGTCCCTAACTCTGCCTTCTTCCTCTAGACCTGCTCTTTCCTGTGTCCCATTGTCCTTTAGAAGGCTATAACTGTTAAAAGGCCACCTGATGCAAAGAACCGACTCATTGGAAAAGACCCTGATGCTGGGAAAGATTGAAGGCAGGAGGAGAAGGGGATAACAGAGGATGAGATGGTTGGATGGCATCACCGATGCAATGGACATGAGTTTGAGTAAGCTCTGGGAGTTGATGATGGACAGGGAAGCCTGGCGTGCTGCAGTCCATGGGACTGCAAAGAGTTGGACACAACTGAGTGACTGAACTGAACTATTAAAAGGGCTTCTCTGGTGGTTCACACAGTAAAGAATCCACCTGCAATGCAGGAGACCTGGGTTCGATTTCTGGGTTGGGAAGATCCCCTGGAGGAGAGCAGGGCAACCCACTCCAGTATTCTTGCCTGGAGAATCAGCATGGACAGAGGAGTCTGGCGGGCTGCAGTCCTTGGGGCCTCAAAGAGTTGGAAACGACTGACTACGCACAGTGCAGCACAACTGTAAAGATGCAAGTTAAAAAAATGTAACTCTTCTTCAAGAAAGGTTTTATTTTAAAAAGGATGGGAGACTCCAGCTGAAAGGACACAGCACAGAGGATGCTCGACAGTGGAAGAAGTGTGAGGACCCAAATGATCTTGGGGAAAGGTCAAAGTCTGAGATTTCAGTGGGCCAGACGACTGCAGGCAGTGGTGGCCCAGCAGCCTGTTGCCGGAGAGGCAGGGACCGAATGATATTGCAGCTCTGGGGGCTGGCTGCCTGGGTCAGTCCCCTTGAAGCCATATCACCATGCGATGTCTGTTTATGTGAGGCCTGGTCCTGGAGCGGAGTGACTTTGGGAGAAGGAAGGGGGCAGGGAATAAATGACCTGTCATATAGAGTGTGGGAAATGCATTTACTTACTTGGCCTCTTTTGCCTCCATCGTGGCTTTTTTTCGTCTCTGGCTTTGGAGGAGGGGACTGTGGTACAGAAGATAAAGATATGTCATTTGGGATTTTCAGACATGTCTGTGGCAGCAGGCAGAGCTTTTGGTCCTCTGACCTGGCAACTGCTCTGGGGCCAAGATGGTCATGCTGAGAGTCTCTCTCTCTCTCACACAATCACACACATACTGGTGATGACAACCACTCTAACTTCATAAACCTCGAACCATTTCTCAAAATCAGGTACACGTTCCCTTTCATTCTTACATTCTGTCTTTGATCACATGTATGGGGGTATGGATATACATGTTCATGCATTTTTACTTATATAAGTAATTATTCCTTCATCATGTCCTGACTCCTGATGTGTTCAGGAATTCTTTTTTACAGGTGGGTATTAAGTCCCCTTCTTGTCCGTAAGGAATAACCCCAGTGTGGGATTTGCTTTTAAAGGCCCAGCATAGTGTTTTACATATTCTTAGGGTGCAAACACTCTCACCTACAGGATAGGTTTGACTTTCGGAAATAGCTAATGGTCATTAAATCTGCTGGATCTGATGTATGTAATGTCATGTGACATTAAAAGTAAAGCTAATCACCAATGAGATGCTCCCACGGTTTGCAGTATTGACAGCACACTGTAACATGGATTTAGCCTTTTATAGGATGCACTTTAGGACTTTCCTGGTGGCGCAGTGGACAGAAACTTGTCTGCCAATGCAGGGGATGTGGGCTCGATCCCTGGTCCAGGAAGATTCCACATGCCATGGAATGGCTAAGCCCATATATGTCAGAACTACTGAGCCTTAATGCTATAACTACTGAAGTCCATGTGCCTAGGACCTGTGCTCCACAACAAGTTCAGTTCAGTTCAGTCGATGAGTCGTGTCTGACTCTGCGACCCCATGGACTGCAGCACGCCAGGCTTCCCTGTCCATCACCAACTCCCAGAGCTTGTACAAACTCATGTCCAATGAGTCAGTGATGTCATCCAACCATCTCATCCTCTGTCATCTTCTTCTCCTCCCAGCTTCAATATTTCTCAGCATCAGAGTCTTTTCTAATGAGTCAGTTCTTAGCATCAGGTGGCCAAAGTATTGGAGCTTCAGCTTCAGCACAACAAGAGAAAGCCTGTGCAAAATCAACAAAGACCCAGCACAGCCATCCCCCCAAAAAGACAACACACTTTAATGCCCAGCAGTTATTGCCTCAATAAGCGGGGGCGTGTTTGTCAAGAATCAACAAGGTTCATACTCAAGTATACACAAATACAGAAGTTATCCTGCTGCCTTTCACTGTAGAGTCAGCTCAGCTTTCTATCCCTTGGTATTAATAAAAATAATATAGCAAGAGAAGTGATGTGCCAAGAGAGACAGCGAGACACAGAGCACTGGCTCAGGAAGCTGTGCTCTAGTGATGGCAGATAGTGAGATGCAGGTAACAACCAGGAGGAAGGCGGTGTGATGGGGAGTGCGGAGCTGGGGACTTCCCTGGGTAAGAGTCAGGGAAGGGGACTCAGAAGAAGCGGATACCTGGTGGGAGGGGGGAACGTGGGAGTGCCGAACCCTCCAGGTAAAGAGCAGCATATTCGTGGCCCAGAGCTGACCAAGGGCAAAAGTTGTAAACCAGCGTTTTGCAAGTGGCACTCTTGATACTTTGACTGGGTGATCCTCTGCTTGAAGGGCTGCCTCGTGCATTGTCGGATGTGTAGCCGCATCCCTGATCTCAGCGTTCTGGATGCCAGGAGAGCCTCAAACTGGGATAACCCAGAACGTCTCTGGGCATTGTCAATTGTCCCTTTGGGCAAAATCACTCCCCACTAAGAACCACTGCCTTAGAAGAACACAGTGATACATTTTATCTTTTCAAAATTGAAAAAGAAAAAATATCTCTATGACTTCATAAAATACAGTTAAAAAGGCAGGCAACATGGTAGAGGAAATTAGGTATTAATGTAACATGTAGAAAGGACTGAAGCCTTTATTACAGAAAGAATTCTTAGATTATCAGTAAAAGATGAACACAAATAAAAAGGGTAAAGAAACAAAGCATCTGCAGAGATTTGTGCAGAATTTTACATGATTTTAAACACAAATCATGCTATATACTTGTATGTGTGATATCTGTGTGTATAAATACAAAACAAAAGCTAGAAGACCACACTTAATTTTTAACATTGGTCAGCTCTATAGATGGAACTGGAACTGAGGGTGGTGGTGAGTGTGGGGTCCAGGCAGGTGGAGTTAGCACAGGGGTGGGGTGGGGGGGACTAGCTCTACCAGTATTTAAATTTTCATAAGAACATGCATGAGCTACTTGTATAATTAAAAATAAACTGTATAATTAAAATTGTATAATTAAAAATTTGAAAGTCAGGATGACTGCAGAAAGCTCAAATATCCTGAATTTCTAATATTCTAAGCTGGATCTCCTCCACCTGCTCTGACAGCCACCACCACTAGGCACTGCTCATGGCTGTGTCAGCTCTGAGCACACTGCATATGTTCAACTTGTATACTCCTCAGATCAGATCAGATCAGATCAGTCGCTCAGTCATGTCCAACTCTTTGCAACCCCAAGAATCGCAGCACGCCAGGCCTCCCTGTCCACCACCAACTCCCGGAGTTCACTCAGACTCACGTCCATCGAGTCAGTGATGCCATCCAGCCATCTCATCCTCTGTCGTCCCCTTTTCCTCTTGCCCCCAATCCCTCCCAGCATCAGAGTCTTTTCCAATGAGTCAACTCTTCGCATGAGGTGGCCAAAATACTGGAGTTTCAGCTTTAGCATCAGTCTTTCCAAACAAATCCCAGGGCTGATCTCCTTCAGAACGGACTGGTTGGATCGCCTTGCAGTCCAAGGGACTCTCAAGAGTCTTCTCCACACCACAGTTCAAAAGCATCAATTCTTCGGCACTCAGCCTTCTTCACAGTCCAACTCTCACAACCATACATGACCACAGGAAAAACATAGCCTTGACGAGACGAACCTTTGTTGGCAAAATAATGTCTCTGCTTTTGAATATGCTATCTAGGTTGGTCATAACTTTCCTTCCAAGGAGTAAGCGTCTTTTAATTTCATGGCTGCAGTCACCATCTGTACTGATTTTGGAGCCCAGAAAAATAAAGTCTGACACTGTTTCCACTGTTTCCCCATCTATTTCCCATGCAGTGATGGGACCAGATGCCATGATCTTCATTTTCTGAATGTTGAGCTTTAAGCCAACCTTTTCACTCTCCACTTTCACTTTCATAAAGAGGCTTTTAGTTCCTCTTCACTTTCTGCCATAAGGGTGGTGTCATCTGCATATCTGAGGTTATTGATATTTCTCCTGGCAATCTTGATTCCAACTTGTGTTTCTTCCAGTCCAGCATTTCTCACGATGTATTCTGCATATAAGTTAAATAAACAGAGTGACAATATACAGCCTTGACAAACTCCTTTTCCTATTTGGAACTAGTCTGTTGTTCCATGTCCAGTTCTAACTGTTGCTTCCTGACCTGCATACAAATTTCTCAAGGGGCAGATCAAGTGGTCTGGTATTCCCATCTCTTTCAGAATTTTCCACAGTTGATTGTGATCCACACAGTCAAAGGCTTTGGCATAGTCAATAAAGCAGAAATAGATGCTTTTCTGGAACTCTCTTGCCTTTTCCATGATCCACTGGATGTTGGTAGTTTGATATCTGGTTCCTCTGCCTTTTCTAAAACCAGCTCAAACATCAGGAAGTTCACGGTTCACATACGGCTGAAGCCTGGCTTAGAGAATTTTGAACATTACTTTACTAGCATGTGAGATGAGTGCAATTGTGCAGTAGTTTGGGCATTCTTTGGCATTGCCTTTCTTTGGGATTGGAATGAAAACTGACTTTGTATACGCCTCACAATGTATCATATCCATTTTGAGGAACCTGAGGCAGAGAGCTTATGTAATTGGCACAAGGGCCCACAGCTAGTAAAGGGGCAATGCAAAAGGCAAGGTGAGGGTTAACTTGTCCAAGTCTGAGTCTCTGCAGGCTGGTCACCTATAAGGAAGTTGGCCTCCTGGAAATCACCCCGGAAACTGGCTCCAGTATGAATGTGTGAAAGTGTTAGTCACTCAGTGGTATCTGATTCTTTGTGACCCCTTGGACTATAGCCCACCAGGCTATTCTGACCATAAGATTCTCCAGGCAAGAATACTGGAGTGGGTAGCCACGTGCTTAAAGCAATTCTGATCAACTGTAGGGCATGGGCCCTAGCCACCTGCCCCCATCACTGATTCAGTGCTGGCAAGATTTCACTGGAGCCAAAGTTCCTTCACAACGTATTGAGATGGCATGTTGGCCCCCATCCTGCAGAAGAATCAGCTAGTGTGTCCTAATCATGTAGTTTAGAAGCCTCACACTATGTAACTGTGGGCTCAGGATTGGATCCTGGAACAGAAGAAGGATGTTAGTGGAAAAACCAGTGAAATGTGAATAAAGTCTGGAGCTCAGTTAGTAGTAACGTAGCCTTTTGGTTTCTAAGTTGTGATAAATGTGCTTCGGTGATGTATCCTGTTAACCCTGGGGGAAACTGGGGTGAGGGGGTATTTGTGAACTCTCTGCACTGACTCTGCAGCTTCTCTATAAATGCAGCATTATTAAAGACAAGGATCAGGCCCCTCAGCCTGTGCACTGTGCACGACCCCAGTCAGAACATGACTACATTCCTGCATCTGAACATGTATTCCTGATGCATCCATGGACAGAGATGCACTCTACTGTAGACACAGTGGAGGAAGGAGAGGGTGGGACAAATTGGGAGGGTAGCATTGAAACATATGATAGCTAATAGAAAGCTGCTGTATAACACACGCAGCCCAACCCTGTGCTCTGTGACATCCTAGAAGGGTGGGATGGGGGTGGCATGGGAGGGAGGCTCAAAAGGGAGGGAATATATGTATACTTAATGGCCGATTCACATTGTTGAATGGCAGAAACCAACACAACATTGTGAAGCAGTCATCTTCCGATTTAAATTAATAATAAAAAAAAGAATATGATGGAACCACCTGGTGCCTCTACAGCTGCCCCCATCCAGCCTCTGTGACATTCCCCCCAGGGGCTTCTCAGTCAAGGGTATTCATTTGCCCAACACTGGGATTCTGAGCAGGCACATGTGACTGTGCCTTCACCATCATACCAAGCGGCCTCTCATGATCCTAGGGGCCAGATCTTTCCCTCATAATCTTAGCACAGGGCCAGCTGCCTCAGAAATCAAAATGAGATGATTAAATTCCATTAGAAACTGGCCCCATAGCCAATGAGGGAATGTATGAGCTGGGATCATGGGGGAAACCCAAAGAAGATGAATACCTTTTCCTATCTGTAGCAACAATATTGATCATGTTGCAATATGAACTATAATTTCGACACCAGAAGGTATATAAGCATCAGTTATTACATACCATATATCCTCTTGACATACCATTTCAATTGCTTTGTTGATGTGTTTCTGAATTTCCAGAAGCATCTCCACACCCTGTAAGCAGAATAACCATGATCTTCCACAACTGCCTGATAGCTCAGTTGATAAAGAATGGGCCTGCAATGCAGGAGACCCTGCTTCGAGCCCTGGGTCGAGAAGATCCCCTGGAGAAGGGAAAGGCTACCCACTCCAGTATTTTGGGCTTCTGTTGTGGCTCAGCTGGTAAAGAATCTGCCTGCAATGTGGGAGACCCTGGTTCGATCCCTGGGTTGGAAAGATCCCCTGGAGAAGGGAAAGGCTACACACTCCAGTATTCTGGCCTGGAGAATTCCATGGGCTGTATAGTCCATGGGGTCTCAGAGTCGGACACGACTGAGTGACTCTCACTTCACACTTCACAACTGCAGTCTAGAATTTTAAATATAAACACTTACACCACACATGAATATTTCTAACTCAGAATATTTGTGGGGTCTTTGATTAGACATCCTGGGTAGTGAATTACATATGGCCTACAATATCAGAGGATTAAATGCTAATTTCAACTCTCCATTTTTATTTGGGTGAAAATGAATGAGAGGCTCTTCCTTGTTATCCTCTCTTCACTGTTCAGAACTGGCTGGTTTAGTTGGTTGGGTCACGTTAACTTCACTCTCTTTAACGGTCTCCTGACCAACCTTCTTGCAACACATGTCGCAGGTCATCAAGGGCTTTTGCAGGGGAGTGTTTGAATTAGTATAAATCCACTGTCACTTAGAAAGGGGGAGGATGTATTCTGCTGACGGTGGGATCTGCATATGGAGACAGACGAAGAATGGCATGCCAAATACTCTGGTACCCAAATAGCACAACAGATATTAACTGAAGGAAAGATTCTGGCACCAGGATCTGCACGGGATCTGACAGATGGTGCGCCAGATATAAATCTGAGTCTTCCAAAACTGATAAAAGCGAGGTAATGCCTATTTCCCTTTAAAAAAAGAATTCTTTATCATAAAGAAATCATCTTGAGATTAAAAAAAAAAAGATTTTCACTATGTTGGATAAAGTATCAGTCACTATGTTGCCCAGAGGGGACGGAGTTACTTGTCCTTTTCCTGTAAAAATCCACCACAGAACCCAAATGCTTAGTTCTGCCTAATGCCTAATTGGCAGGATATTTCATGAAGATATAAAGAGGCATATTGACACATTTATGCCACCAAAGAACAGTTAAAAACTGACAGACCTCTGAGCAATAAACATGCCACTTAGGATTCCTTCCTTCCATATTCCATAAACATGCACTAAACCTCTCTTACGTGCCAAGCAATCTGCTAGGCTCTGCAGTTCCTACTTAACAGAAGGGCTCCTATGAAAGTGCCAGCTTCCTCTTGTTGCAGCCATTGTGCATAGACTAGTAAATAAAGATATCTCAGTTGCCCCAAAGAACATCCTTCTAGCACTCTCAAGGCTTCTCTGTGAGCCTCTCAGTTCATTTCAGTCGCTCAGTCACGTCCAACACTTTGGGACCCCATGGACTGCAGCATGCCAGGCTTCCCTGTCCATCACCAACTCCCGGAGCTGGCTCAAACTCAACTGTGATCTTCTAACATGAGTCAATATTATAAACAGCCAGAGATCCAAGGTGGTCTAAATGTGGTCCCCTTTCATTTGTGGTCTTGTTTTCTTTCCACTTCCCTAATTTCCCAAATTTTTTTCTCATTTTTAATTTAATTCCTTTTCCATTGGTATCATAAGCCTTGGGGGCATCCACTAAATACTCACTAATCATGAAGTTTTTTTTTTTAAAGAAAAGGTTCTTTGAGATAATGTAAGGTACTTGTTTAGCTGTTAATCCAGGATGGGGTATACAGATCACTTCTTTCATCAAATTCAGCTTCCCAGGTGATGACTTCCCACAGCTGACCAGCGACACCATTGGAAGAGGTATAGTTAGCTTTTCTGGCTGTTCCTGAAATGCGGGTGGGGGGAAAGCAAGAGGAAATGAGAAACATGTTCATTCGTGTTGAGACACTCATGGTCCTTGTAAAGGTGTGTAATGGGCACTAACCTGGTGGTGCTTCAATAATGCAATGTTCAGGTAGAGAGGATTATTGTCCAGTACAGCACTGGTTTTGGCAACAGCCAGTGACACAGCCCCTATGGCCATGCTGCCACAGAGGACAGGCTCAGGAGGTTCTGCAGGTATGATTGGTTTTTCTGCAGAAGAGTCCATCCTTCCTGAAGAAAAAAATTTGATAAAAGATTGCTTTCCAGAAAGCAAAAGTGTGACTATGATAAAACTGATTTTTCAATGTTTTACTTACAGATGCAAAGGCTGAAAACTGAGGCTGGGAAGAACGTATTCACCACTTCCACCCCCGAGAAGTTTCTGTCTGATGTCACTACTCTCTAACGTCCAAAGAGTCCTCAACCATGGATTTTGCCGAAGACATTTTAGAATATTCAGTATTAACTCCTTCCACAGTCATATAAGGTAGAAATTGTTATCTCATCTAAATGAAGGCTTAGGCTTAAAGACTTTCCCCACATCCAGCAGAACGTGAATTTAAGGAGAGCATTTGGACTGTCTCTGAATTCCAAACCCTTTGTTTTCCTATGTTCCACCATCACTCTTGCCTACCCAGCTTTGTGTTGAACATCTCACATGTATATCTAACTGGTTATCTTGCTTGCCAACCCCAAGTGCATGTCTTTTTCTATGAGGAATTCCTTCCAGATCTAACCATTCACTCAGAATCCCCAGCCATCTTTCACCCTCATGTATTCTCAGCCACTTAGTCTGATCAGGCACCAAAGCGTCCATAATAAACCTCTTGTTCCCCTCCTGTTCTCTGCTTTCCCACAGCTGCTGACCTGAGTCAGGTACGTAAGGTAAGTGGAGTCAGATGTGTAAGCATCCAGCACACATTAAATGTTTAGCAAATTAAGGTTCTCTCCTACTCCTTCCCATCTTACATTCCAAGTTCTATCAGTCAAAAGAAATCACCAAATGAACACCCACTGGTGGTCTCTACCTATTTCAGCAGCGGTCATCCCCACCTTCTAGAAGATTGATCTAACGTGATTTTTTTGCCTTGGGCAACTCTCCTCCTCTGTCTGGGCCTCAGCATCTGAATCTATGAAATAAGAGACCCTGTCTTCATGATCTCTTTGGTCCATGGTTCTGGTGCTTTCTTACTCAGTGGAATCCACACTCATCTGGTATTTAGTCTAGTCCCAGCATCATGCTAGGAACGGGCAGTTCTAAATTGAATGAGGCACAATTCATGCCTTCAAGGAGCGTGTTATAAATGGATGGACATACAAAACACTGTTACAACACTAGCAGCAGCTCTGGAATTAATATATTAGAGGAACTGAGGTGAACAGTATGTTGGAAGGCATGGAGCAAAGGGCCATGATAACTTCAATTATATGCCTTAAAATGGCAAGGTCTTCTAAACACAGTTTTCATTAATATGTTACCTGGGACTGCAGAAATGTTGGTTATGCATATCAAAGGATATCATTAATTTTTAAAATATGGAGTGGCTTTCTGATGAGCTCATGGGAAATTTGAGAAGCAGTTGAAGGTCTCCATGTCACCCCCCACCTCTCTGCCCTTGGGCAGAGAGTACTGTTCAGAGTACTCTGTTTAGAGTACTTTGTTCAAAGTACCGTTCAGAGTACTTTGGTTACTAAGTGCTTACATCTGGGTAAGAAATATTTTTTATCTTACAAATAAAAATGGAGAGCAAAATGAGGTAAAACCATGCTGACCTAACATTGTAGCTTCAAGAAAGGAAATGGCATGGAGAATGGATGGTACTTGGTGGGAACCCAACCCAGGTGTGCAGCAGAGAGACCTGACCTTGAAAAGGCAGTCCAAACTTCAGCCATTCTTCCTCCATATTTGTTACTTATGGTTGGTTCTACAAGATGATCAGCCACTGACCTTGCTTTTGTCCTTTTTTTCTTGGATGGAGGTGGAGGAGGAGGTGGTGGCGGTGGCTGGGATGAAAGCGCTGTTGAGTCTTCTAGGTTCTTTTCCAATTCTTTTCTCTCCTTATCTTCTTGTACTTTATTTTCAAAGAATGTCCTTAATGGCAAGAAAGTATGGATTTATAGTGAGATTATTTAGGAAGATCGCTTGTAACTTTGGTCACGTTTTAGTGCTGACCCTAAAATATTTCAGTAGCTAACTCTGCTTTTTAAGCTACCTAAGAACAAATCTGCTTCAATTTCCAAGACTAAAAAATGACACTGTTATAAAACCATGTTCAAGAACTGAAAATCATTTTGGCCAGGAAATAAATGTTTAAAGATTTTGGGTGCTCATTTTAAAAATTATCTGAGCCCTGTTTATTATTTTTAAAGTAAAATTTAAAGAGATAATTTGATTAAGGGCTACTGGTCATTATTCAGGCTAATGGTCATTTATTCTTTTTGAATAAATAATAAATAAATGACCATCAGACAAAAAATGAGGCAAGCATAGACAGTGAAATATATAGCATTATATGCAGGACTGACTATTTTTTTATTTGAGGTGGGTGCTTAAAATGAACAGCTAAAAAATTTTTGGGAACCCCAACTTAGGTACCTCTAAATAAAATTTCAGCTCCCTGGAATAAAAAGAGGGTAAACATTTTCAGAGACAAAAAAAACAACAAGCCAAAATAAAAAAAAAAAGATTTGGGAATCAAATTTGCATCAGATGCTGGTGGGGCTGTGCCTTTAAAGTAATGAAAGAAACAGATTTCAAATGAGAATTCTATACTCAGCTAAACAGTCAAACGTGAAGGCAAAATGCTAACATTTTCACACATGTAAGAATACCCTTACAAAAATTTATATCCCAAATACTCTTTCCTCATCCTTACTTAAAAAAAAAACTATATATTTATTTTGGCTGTGCTGGGTCTTCATTCCTGGGTGAGTATTTTCTCTAGTTGCAGCAAGCGAGGACGACTCTCTGTTGCGGTGTGTGGGCTTCTTGCCATGGCTTCTCTTGTTGCAGAGCACAGGCTCTAGGCACCAGGCTTCACTAGTTGTGGCTCTCAGGCTCTAGAGCTTGGACTCAGGAGTTGTGGGCTTAGTTGCTCAGCAGCATGTAGAATCTTCCCTGACCAGAGATCAAACTTGTGTTCTTCCGCATTGGTAGGAGGACTCTTATTCAGTGTACCATGAGAGAAGCCTTCATCCTTACTTTTACAGGATGTAATCCAACAATTCAAGAAAGAGGAAGATATGGGATCCAGGAAACAGGAGAACAATGAAGGGATACCTTATGGCATCTCTGTAGTAGGTCTAGAGAGGAACAACTCAAGACGGGAGATTTGGGAGGGAAAGTTCCAGGAAAAAAAGGAATGTAATGAAATAGAAGGTATGACTGGGAGATTAGGAAAACAATTAAGGATATGTTAATAGCAAATAACACACACAAAGAAGTGGAATAGCATTCAAAAACTGGAGGGCTACAATCCATAGGGTTATAAAGAGTCAGACATGACTGAGCACGTACATGTGCATGTGCACACACATGCACATGCTATTTATAAAAGACATAACTAGAAGTCACACAAAATTATATAGGATTCAAAACCTGTAAAAAGCTATTCAAAAAAAAGTTTTCTCATAAGGTCATGATACAACTCTGATCCAAACTAAAGTGTGAAATTACACACAATTAAGCAAATGATAAAACTTAAAGAGAATCCAGTTGACCTTCTTTGACCACGAGGATTGTGGCATTGATCCACACAAAAGGAGAAGTAATGGTAACCCACAACGTGGTTGGGTTAGCTATGTGAACTATGCTCACACAGCCATACTTCCTTGGTTTGCACATTTTAGAGTCAACCTGTGGGCAAGGCCTGGAACATTTGGCTGTGTTTGGAGATCAGAACATAAGCACCACCCACTGGGTCATATAAAAGGATAAGAGAGGCTCATGGGGATGACGCTTGTGAGGAGGTACAGAGGGGAAAAAGATGATGTCTGAATTCTTCATCCTTTTCCAGAGAAACTTTGAATCCTAGAAAGCCCTATGCATAGAAAGAGGCCAAAAGGCCTTACGTAGCCTTACACAGTATAAGTTTAATAACAGCGTTTTCAGGAGAAAAACAACATTTTATGCTGCATGTTGATGCTTTAGCATGTTTCCTAATTGACTTCCCAACTGTACCCTATAGACAGGACACACCTGTTGCATTGGCAGGTGAAATGGAAAGAAAATAGGTACATAATTATACTGGACACTTAGGTTTCAAAGTTTCATACTTACCTGAGCACCTGGTCCACCTCAGCCTGGCTGGAGGGCACTAGGCCCTGCAGCTCCTCAGTGAGAGCTCCGTTGACCCACTGCACCGCGGTGCTGACAGCATCCAACCTTTCCAATTCCTCGGCTTCAGCTAGCTCAGGTGAAGCGTTCTCGTGGGCTTCAAAGTGAGTTGCGATCACCACAGAACATATGTTCTGAAAACAATATAAATATGTTCTACATTTTCCCTGCCTTTCACAGGAAATAGGAAATTGAATGTATCCAACTTTAAGGTACATGATCTTTTATCACCAATTTCAAAGAGAAAATGAGAATCTATAATTTTCTTTGAGATATTTTTATAGCTATTGAAACACGGTGGAACCCAACTTCAAGGAATGTTTAAAATTACTACCTTGTTAAAATACTCTTATAAAAACCTTACATTGAACTTCATTTCTATCATTGCCTCTCTCAAAAATAGCAAAAAAGGAGATAGATTTAATCATAATTATTTTCATGGATGACAATGAATTTTTCTTCACGTAGATCAGTCTACATATCTATAATTCTATGTAAGTGAGTAAGAGTCGCTTAGTCGTGTCCGTCTCTACAAACCCATGGACTGTAGCCCGCCAGGCTCCTCTGTCCATGGAATTCTCCAGACCAGAATACTGGAGTGGGTAGCTGTTCCCTTCTCCATGGGATCTTCCCAACCCAGGAATCAACCCAGGTCTCCTCCAATGCAGGCGGATTCTTCACCATCTGAGCCACCAAATCTATGTAAATATTTATGTAAATACATGAATCTATGACCCTATCTACAGATAATAGAACTCATGACATAGAGTTTTAAAACTGTTTTTGCCCCATTTCATGTCTCAATCTTCAGATCACCTTCAGGTCTGTACCGACAGTGCACATAATAAACCATCATGGAAGATTGTATGATTCATGCTTTGTGTTCATAACTGCTTACAAATACTGTATGTGTATCTCACAGACACTGAATTTCAAAACATTAATTTCCCACTATTTAGACAGAAAATGCTAATAAATGCAGCAGAGCCAAGACAAAGAGAACAAGTTTAAGTTGCTTCCTACCTTGGGAAAATTTTGAATGGTGCAGAATATTTCCACTTGGAGGGTTGGAAGCCCAAGTCCATCCAGCACATTTTTCCCCACAACTTTGCATATGGTGGGAGGTTTTGCAAGTTTAGAAAAGCAGTTTGCCTTCAACACACACACACATAAAAAACACACAAAAATACCACATCTAATTTATCTTTGAAAGGTCATTCACATTTACTCTAGTTTCTAGTAAACCTCTCTGTGAATGTCCTCATTCTGGGATTAGTCTAGCAGCTCTGTGGGAACATAAAGAGACTTGGATTTAGCCTCTGGTACATGGGGCAATTTGTCTATTGAACTCTCATGGGAAACTCACAGGCATGTCTTTATTTAAAGGTCCTGGTTCATTCTTAATGGGCCCTAACCTATCCTTCCATCCAAGATACTGAAGTCAATTGGTTTCTAGAAAACTGCAATGCATTCAAACCCAAGAAGCCTTAAGTGGGTTCAATATTGTTTCTCCCAACAAGGCAAGTATTTTAAAAGGTGAAGACTTATACATAGGCTGTACTTCATTTACCATCAGTTCACGCATAGAACTACATGTTCAAAGAGGACTGTTGGAACCTTAGTGACAGCAGTTTCATAGATGTGGAAGAACAGAGGTCATTTGGAAGTTGATCCAAAAAACAGAAGACAGAGAATGAAGCTGAGGGAGAAAATCCTCTCAAGGAGCCTGAGTAAAAAGATTCAAGGGACATTCCTGCTGATCCAGGGGCTAAGACTCTGAACTCCCAATGCAGGAGGTACAGGTTCCTCAGGGAACTAGATCCCACATGCTGCAACTAAAAAAAGATTCCACATGCCACCACAAAGACCCAGAGCAGCCAAATAGATACACAAATAAAAATTAAAAGATTCATGACTGTGCCCCTGTGCAGAGGGCCAGGAGCTGGGAGAGAAGAGGGGCGAGAGAAGGAAGAGGGGCGAGAGAAGGCCCACCCCCTCACCCTCTTTTATCTTCAGACAGTATTCATTCTTTATTTCCACATAGCAGACCAAGCCTCTGATCTTTCAGTTCAAAATCCAATGACCACAACCTACCTAACTGGTCCTCTCACATCCATCGGCAATGTGCCAGCACCGAGGTGGTGCCCAGCAGAACTAAAGCCAATTTTCAAGCCATCCATGCATTTTAAGGATGATAGTTTGTATATTACTGTGCGTGCACGTGTGCTCAGTCGCTTAGTTGTGTCCAACTCTTTGCCACCCCATGGACTGTACCCGTGAGACTTCTCTGCACATGGGATTCCCCAGGTAAAAATACTGGAGTGGGTTGTCATTTCCTCCTCCAGGGGAATCTTCCTGACCCAAGGATCAAACCGGAGTCTCCTGAGTCTCTGGCATTGGCAGGAGGAGTCTTTACCACTGAGCCACCTCGGAAGCCCAGGTATAGAGTAAGTATTGAAATGAAGTTAACAGAATAGGAGAAGAAAAATATTATCTAGTTTAACTTTTGTGTATTAGTGAATTCAACAAGTAATGAGCACCTACAATGTACCACATATTGTGTAAGGAGGGAAATGGAACTTTTTAAAAATGTTTAGTATGTACCTTAAAGGAGTGACTTGGTCTTGTTTATCACTGTATCACATTCCACAGTGCCTGGTATATTTGGGATTCCATAAATTGATTCGTTGGAAAAGACCCTGATGCTGGGAAAGACTGAGGGTAGGAGGAGAAGAGGGTAACAGAGGATGAGATGGTTGGATGGCATCACTGACTAAACAGACATGAGTCTGAGCAAACTCCAAGAGATGGTGAAGGACAGGGAAGCCTGGCATCCTGCAATCCTTGGGGCTGCAAAGAGTCAGATATGACTTAGCAACAGAACAATAAGAACAAAATTTGAATCTTGCATACATTAATAAAGGCCAGATACAACCTGTCTAACACAACCTTGTATACTTTGTATACTTTATATTATTAACTTCTCAAAACAACTCTATAAGGTGTTATCTCCTCAGTTCCACAGATGAGCAAACTGAATTCCAGAGGGAAACCTGTCCAAGATAAAATAACCCATGTCTTCATTAACCAATGTCTTAAAATAACCAATGTTTACTGCTTTGTAACAGACTTAGTGGCTCAAGCCATTTACTTGCTCGTGATTCTGCAATCTAGGCTGGGCTCAACTGGGCAATTCTTTGGTTGATCTTGCCTGGGGTCTCCTATACAGATTCCGTCATCTGTAGGCTAGACTCAGTTCAGAGTACCCAAAATGCTTCCATCCACATGTGCCGTGTCTCAGCCGGATGGTTGGAACATCCAGGGGCTGCCAGGCCATCTGTCTTTCTCACAGCACATCTGGAAGGTCTCTCACATCTGCTAGGTCCTCTCTCTACAGGATCTCTCTCTTTCGCTCTCTCTAGCATGGCAATTGGATTTCCTTTCAGCATGACTAACTTCCAAGAGGGAGTATTCTAAGAGTACATCACGCCAGCCCTTACCAAACCTCTGTTTGCGTCATAGTCACCAAGGTCCTATGGATCAAAGCAAGTCATAAGGCCACAACCCCAGTCAATATAGGAGGGACTTCCATAAGACGGTTCATTCTGGTGGTGTGGTTCATTGGGGACTATTAATTTAACAGTTCATTATTGCTACAAAGCAGCAGAGTTAAGGATCAAATCCAATTTGCCCGATTCCCAAGCACAAACTCTTAATCATAAGTTTTATGAAGGAGCAAATAGTATTGCTATTGCCCACAGGGATCTCTCCCATCCCTGAATTCTTCTAATATGTAAGAGAAGCATGGAAGAAATGGCATTTGAGCTGGACACAGGAGGTTGTGTAGTATTCCACAGGCAGACAACAGGGAGAAGTTGATACTTTAGGTAGGAGGAATAGGATAAGCTAAGGGAAGGGAATTGGGAAACTTCACATTTTAAAAAAAGTCAGCGGGCGCATGTAGAGGAGCAGGGGAGGGAAGCATAGATAAGACTGTGTACCAAAGTAGGGGCAAGCGCTGTGAGTCACACACACTGGAATGTGTTGGATCTTCCTAAGCATGCAAGAAGGAACCATAGGAAGTTCTGAGTGAGAGAATGATGGTCAGATTTGGGATGAGGAACACTACTCTGGCAACATTAGTGGGATGAACTTGATGGGGGATGGGGAGAGACTAACTGAGAATAAAGAGGGCCAGAACTGGGACAGCAACTGAGAACTGGAGCAGCAACTGAGAAAATGAAATGGAGGTGCCTTTATGTCAACTGCTGAATGTTCGTCAAAGCCCAGGCCAAAACTCCCACCAGAGCCCACAGGGATCTTGCCCACCCCTGAGTTTCTTTAACAAACACACAGTGATCTATTCCTCAGTCTGGCACACAATTCTGAATTACCCCATCTATTACTCCAGTTATTTTATGTATCAGTGGCCCTTGTCCCTAACTGAGGTATAAGTTCCCAAAGAGCTGTGCAAACCAAAGCCCTAGTTGCCTTGTAGACTGGGAAGAGCATTACACTGGGGGCAAGAGTCCAAGTTTCCAGTTTTAACTTCTGCATTAATTCACTGTGAGACAAGAGCTTGGGGTCTTTCTAAAATGAGGAAGTTGGACTAGTTAACTTTCAAGAATTCCTCTGGCAAGAGACTGTGGAAAGAGAATGGAACTGGGAGTTGCATTCACTTATTCATCGTGAGTGTCCACTATGCACTGTGCTAGGTACTAGGGACACAGACCTGGTTTGATTTCTGTCATTCACAATGTTCCTTGAGAAAACCATCTAAATTCACCGGGCCACGGTTCCTTTATTTGTAATACAAATCATTAAGGTTTACTTCACCGCGGTCCTAGGGATGAAGTGATATCAGAGTAACCACATAACACAAGGTGCGTCGATAAACACCTCCCCTCTCCCCTCCCTCGATTTGATGTATCGGCCAAGACCGAAAAAAACAAATATTTGTGGAACATCCCGTATATTAACTGCCCTGACAAGACGTGATTTTGAACCCTGTAGACACATTGCTTCTTCACTGCACTTACATACTCTGCTTGGTGTTGTCATTCTGTCTCACTGTAGTGCGAATCCTTACCAGTTCCAACCATGATACCTTTCAGAAGGTGGGTGTTGGTTAGTACTTATGGGTCTGGAAGTGAGAAAACGCCTGCCTTTGTTTCAACTGCCCAAGGCTTTAAGACTAAATATGCGCCAGATGGTGAGCAGAGGAGCTAAGGGGTATGTGAAAAGGCGAAACCCACCCCCCGCCGCCCCCAGCCCTCTCCACAGGAGCTCACAAGCTGCCTAGGTAGGGTTTCAATACAAAATAGGGGGTACTACAAGGCCGCTGCAGGACGATCAGTCCAGGGCGAAGGGGGGCAAGACTTTGATCTGAATTTGAAGTTTAGGTGCGAGCTGGTTAGGTGGGACGGGCATCCCCGGAGAGCACGCAGGGCCCACAAGCCCAGGAGCCGAGGTGTGAAATCGACGGAAACTTGGCAGCGATGGGGGCCTGCTGGGTATGAGGCCCCGGGGTGGGCTGAAGGCTACGCTGTAGCGAAAGCCAAAGGCGTTCGCTCCGTGGTCAAAAAGAGGCCGCTGAAGGTCGGTAAACTGAGCTATGAGGTGTAAAGGACTGTGATTAAAGGAGGTAACTGGCAGCCGGACGGGTCCGCCCAGACGTAGTGAGGATGCCTGCCAGCCCCTGAGCTGTCGCGCCGTAGCTACAAATCCGCCCAGAGCCCTCTTTCCTCCAGCAGTTTCCTGTCCACCACTTTCTCTCTCGAGTATTCCTTTAGCCAGGTTTCCGCTCTGCTTCTTCCCTTCAGGGTCCCGGCGCGCCGCGTCAACCGAGCCGGGACTCAGCGGCGGCGCGCGTGCGCGACTCTGCGGCGCAAGCGCCCGGCGTTGCCGCAGCGCGGGGCGGGGGGAGAGGGGCTGGAGGGAAGAGGGTTCTGGTCCCAGGTCCCTACCAGGTGCCCGTAGACGTCGGCAGGCTGGAGGTAGAAGGTGGAGTTGAGCAGCTCTTCCAGCCTGCGCGGAACGTCGTTCTCGCGGTAGTACTCCATCGCCTGCTGCTTCAGCTTCTGCAGCTCCCTAGTGGTCCCACAGCTGCGGCCGCCGCCTTCTTCCCCCATGGTAGGAGATTTAAGGCTACAAGCGGGGGGTTAGCCTGGGGGCCCGCGAGCGTCCTCCCTGTCGCTAGGCAACGCAGCGAGATTCCCGACCTCAGATCTCGCGAGGCTTTCTGCCTTGGGTTCTTCCCGCTTGCGGCAGACGCGAATGGTTCCTCCGCCTTTCTCCGTCCCTATGCTTGAGGTTTTGACCCCCGGGTTCTGGGTTCTTATTTACTCTTGAGACAAGCGCCCTTCTGGCGTCGTTTTCCAGGACGTGTTTCCCTGACGGTTTTCAGATGGGAAAACGGTTAACACTCTCACGAAGCGCTTTTTGCGGAGTCGTGAGAGAGGGTTAGCCCCTCCGCTTCCAGCTGGGGACTCGAACCCCGGGTGGCGCCAGTTCTCAGGTGGCCCTGGGACTCGGGCCGTCAGGCCTTCCCCACTTTCCCCCTCGTTCCTCGCGATCAGGGAGCTCCTCCGGGCTGCGGCCTGTGCCGGCCCCCTCTCCTGGGGAGGTTGTAAGGACGCTGGGTGTCCTTCCCTAAGCTGTGGAGGACTCCGCGGTTGGTTCGTTAGGCTGATGTTTACCTGCCCTGAGCCGAGCAGGGTGCTGGCAGTGGATACGGCGATGTCCAGCAGAGAACCGGCTACTCGCCCTCCTCTGGGAGATTAGTGAGGTGAAATTTTACCGTAGAAGGTAGAACAGTGTGGTCCCCCCCAAATTTGGGATGTACCTTAAGGACCGGGCCTAGGGTGGAGGTGTTACAGGCAAGACTTGAGGAGGAGAAGCAGGAATGGAGAACTGTCATTGGGTCACGTTCCTTCTCCAGAACCTTCTTCAGAGGCTGCCTGCGTCCTGCCCCTTTTAAATCCAGACTGCCTGTTTGGCTTCATTACACCTGCCAGGTGTCACGTGCACTTGTACAGCTTCTTAATGTGCCCCCTCTATTCTAGATTCTTCTGCTGCAGATAAGGGCTGAGATGGACCCTGTGTCCTCGTTCCCCTCTGTCCTTGTTCCTGGCCTAAGCGGACTATTCAAAACCATGCTGCACTTTTGCTCATCTGGAAAACAATCTTAACTACTTTGCTACTAACTACTAACTAATTTTAACTATTCTAACTCACAAGTCAGTTAGAATAAAATGAGAAAGTGAGTGAGAAAAAACTTTGAAACGAGATAGTTATTTTCAATAGAGGTCGGTATTTGTATAAAAATAAAGTGATTCTATAAATACTGTTAAGGAACCCAGAAGTGTACCTCCTTCTGAACTCTGGGTGTTTTCTCCAATATTCTAATGCAGGAGTCCCCAACCTCTGGGATCTAATGCCTGATGATCTGGGGTGGAGCTGAAATAGTAATAATTGAAACAAAGTGCACAATAAATGTAATGTGCTTGAATCACCCCAAAACCACACCCCCACCTCCAGTCCGTGAAAAAATTGTCTTCCACAAAACCCCTCCCTGGTGCAAAAAGTTTGGGGACTGCTGCTAATGGAACATCTCACTTTCTGGGTTGTGATTGATGGTCATGGGCCTACCTTGTCCTTGGTAGATGGAAATCTCTCCATGATGGAGCCAAGTCTGAGTCATCTTCACAAGTACAGCAGAGCCTGGGCCTCCCACAGGGACAGAACATGTCCTCTGCTGAATAAGTGTTGAGGGAACTTTTATTCAAAATAAGCCATTGCTGTTGCTGCTGTTTTCATTCCTCCATGCGCCTTTCCTCATATCTCTTTAGATAGAAGCCTCCTACTTCTCTCATGCTGCTGCTGCTAAGTCGCTTCAGTCATGTCCGACTCTGTGTGACCCCAGAGACAGCAGCCCACTAGGCTCCTCTGTCCCTGGGATTCTCCAGGCAAGAATACTGGAGTGGGTTGCCATTTCCTTCTCCAATGCATGGAAGTGAAAAGTGAAAGTGAAGTCACTCAGTCATGCCTGACTCTTAGCGACCCCATGGACTGCAGCCTACCAGGCTCCTCAGTCCATGTGATTTTCCAGGCAAGAGTACTGAAGTGGGGTGCCATTGCCTTCTCTCATGCACCCATCCTTTAATTCCTGTTGAGTCCCACATCTTCAAAAAAGCGGCCAGCCCTTCCTTTCTTCTGAACTCCTTCCCTGCTTGCAGTGTGGGCCACAGAGTTCAGCCCTCAGGGATGTCTTGACTCATGTGTTGTCTTACTGGAAGATTGGAAGCATCCTGGGCTGGGACCATGATGTCTCAGAGCCTTCCCTCTATGACCGACTGGCCTGTTAATTTTTTGAGGACAGGGACTTGTTTTGTCTTGTTCATTAAGATATTCAGTAAATGTGTTGAATGAATGGATGTATTTTACACATAATAAACACTTAACTCATAAAGGTTTTGTGGTTAATGGGTGAGTAATGAGTACACCAGGCTGGCTTGAGCAAAGCCTCTATTTTCAGGAACAATGAGAAATAAGAATGGAAAAGTAGTCTGAGGTGAGATCATGAAGGAACTGGAATACCATTCTGTAAGAGTGGGGAGCACCCCCAACCTTGTAAATGTAGACTGGGCAAGATGGAAGTGGTGTTGGAGGAAGTTAACTGGCAGCAGTTGGGTAGGTTTAGTGAGTGTTTGGTTATTAAAAAAAACATAGATGTAAGAGCCTAAACAGTAATGGGAGCAATGGGAAAAGAAGGATGAGATAGGTAATAGGAAGGGAGGATGAAAATCACTGAGTGGTTGGATGTAAGGTTGGGGAACCAAAGATGACTCCAGAGGATAACTTGTAGAATTCTTTTTTGGTGGACAGAAACGTGGTAAGTGAGAGAGTGATCTGGTTTTGATGAAGGGAACATGGTGCATTTGGCTTTAGCCGTGTGGAGCTTGGGGTATCCCAGAGGAAACAGAGGACTGACGATGAGAATGGAAGGCATCCACAAAGAATTTACAGTTGAATAAGAACACATGAATCCTCTGGAAGGAAAAGAGAAACCAATCATCTTGAACTCAGGACCTAAATATTCAGGAATGAATTCATCTAGGACAGGGGGAACAAACGAAAAAGAGAAAAAAAGAAAAAAGTGCACATCCCAGAGTCTAGTGCAGAAAATTTTGGGACTCTGTTAGATGTGTGTGTTCATATGCACGGATTAAAGTCTAAAAACATATATTTGCATGTTAATTGTGTCATCCTTAAGTGATGGGGTCTTTTATTTTCTCCTTTTGTATATTGGTAGTATCTGATTTCCCTGAAATGAGTGTATCACTTCTGTCACTTTGAAGCATTACGTTAAAAATATTTGAGAGAAAGATATTAGATCAAATGTTGCAGGAGAATTGAAGACAGAAAAGATATTTTTAGGAACTCAGTTCTTCCCTTATGGATCATTCCATCTTCTCAAATAAAAACTACAGGCAGGCTTAATAAGTAAGTAAATCTGCCTCCTTGTTTGCTTCCCTCATTCACTCAATCAGCTGATATTTAATGCTTACCATGTGTCAGGCCGGAGAAGGCAATGGCACCCCACTCCACTACTCTTGCCTGGAAAATCCCACGGACAGAGGAGCCTGGTAGGCTGCAACCCATGGGGTCGCTGAGAGTTGGACATGACTGAGCAACTTCACTTTCTCTTTTCACTTTCATGCATTGGAGAAGGAAATGGCAACCCACTCCAGTGTTCTTGCCTGGAGAATCCCAGGGACGAGGAAGCCTGGTGGGCTGCCGTCTATGGGGTCACACAGAGTCGGACACGACTGAAGTGACTTAGCATAGCATAGCATAGCATGTGTCAGGCACTGTTCTAGGCCCTGGAGGAAATACAGTGAATAAAGTGGGTAACATTTCTTCTCTTTGTGCCACTTAAGTTCTATTGGCATTTCAGTAGCACTTACATCCTAGTGAACCATTAGGACACTGAACTGAAATAATAATAGATGTGAAAGCATTTTGAAAAGTTGGTATGCTGGGGGTCTAATAGCCTATTGGTGTTGACAGATCCAGAATAAATACAATTATTATTCATGAATATTCCAATTTTCTTCTTTTCCGTAGATATTAGAAATATTAGGGTTATAGCTGTAAAATACATTTATGCATATACATATGTTATAGACTTAACACATGTCTTGTGCCAGTACCTTGGTGACTATTTCCATTTCATCTTGAGACTAAATGTCCAAGGGCACTTACAAAGCATCAGAACTTGAAAAAGATTGAGTGTGGCTCACCCTAAAGATGTGAACTGGGGAATACATGAGGGGAGGGAAATGAAGGGAAGGGAAAGCTCAGGTGATGTAGAATGTTCTGGAACATATCCAGCAAAAGAGGGTAGAACTATACTCTCCTCTTTTAGAGAATGGGGCACCTGCCCCACTGTTACATTTTCCTCATTGGAAAGGATGGACAGTGTGGGACAAGGACCATTTGTCTGGGAATTAGAAAACTCAGACTGAAGTCCCAGCGATCTCCAAGATCTTCTGGGACTTCATGAATGAAATGAGAGAGTTGGGCTAGATCAGTGTTTCCTAACCTTTTTCATTAAGGAGACTCCTTTTAAACAACAACAAAAAATTGAGACAGCCCCCTCCCCCTCCACAGCCCGTGTAACAGTGGCTGTGACTGTCATAGTGTCTATGAATTCAGTGGTCCCTCTAGAGGCATTTGTATTTCATTCATGAAAATTTTGTACATATGACAAAAATACATTTACAGGCAAGCCATTCTTCAGTGTAGGGAGTGTGTTTGGTGTGCGTTTGGAATTACAGGCCACTTGCCCACATCCACAGGTTTCTCACGGACCTTGATTGAGTGAGAAGCACTGACCTAGGTCTCTTCATCTCAGATCTGTACTACTTGTAGCTCTGAATCAAGATAAAATACCAGGACTTGTTAGTCTGTTCCTATCTGCTAATTGAAGATGCTTCGTAGAGGAAATTAATCATTTTTCAGTCTGCATTTCAAAAAGATTTTCTAAGCTATGTCAGACATCACCTAAATGAATGGGGATATATAAAGATGTATTTGTTCATTTTTCCTTAATCCTTTCCAACACCTTTATATAAATTAGAACCTGTTTGCCATGACTTTAATCTTCAAAAGTGATTATTTAGATGTTATTTCAGGGTTGCTATCAAGTGCTTGTTAATTCTTCTTTCCTGCAGTTCCCATCTGTGTGGAATATAATTTTTCATAGGGAACTAATGAACATGATTGCAGGTGCCTTTAATCATAGAATCATAGAAGCTGGAGACAGAATAGATGGAGATGTTGCATTTTCCTCATCTAGAAAATGGGACTAATAATGTAACCCTTCCTCACCCATTTGTCATGAATGAGAAATATGATTGCCAAGCTAATTGCAATATAAATAGCTGTAAATGAAATGCTAAGTAATAAAAGTAGGAATGATTTGACTAATAAAAAATGTTTTTCCTAACTCAGTTTTTTCATTACTGATGCCTCCTGGCAGTAGTCATTTCCAATGTAATAGTACTAACAACAAAAACCACAAAAACCAACAGCAACTATCATTGATGGATCACTTTTATATGCCTGGGTCTTTCCTTGTATCATCCCATTGAATCTGCACAACTGTCACAAAAGGTAAGTGATTGGCCCCAGGTTACACAGTTAATAAAGAGCAGAGACGGAATTTGAACCAAGGTCTGGCTGACTCCAGCGCCCACACATTTCTTACTGTGCTCCACTGCCTCTCAAATCTAGAACTTTCAGGCAGATTCTGATGCCTCGTGTCATCTTTTGCAAGACTCTTGGCCAGCCTCTCTAGAGAAGCCAGTTGGGTTCCTCACACTCAGCTTAGAGAAAGGAGCCTGGGCAAAGGTGGTAATCTCTTGATCACTGGTTCTCAGTCAGGGCTGTACACTAGAATTACCTGGGGAGACTGCAGCCATGAAATTAAAAGACGCTTACTCCTTGGAAGGAAAGTTATGACCAACCTAGATAGCATATTCAAAAGCAGAGACATTACTTTACCAACAAAGGTTCTCCTAGTCAAGGCTATGGTCTTTCCTGTGGTCATGTATGGATGTGAGAGCTGGACTGTGAAGAAGGCTGAGCGCCGAAGAATTGATGCTTTTGAACTGTGGGGTTGGAGAAGACTCTTGAGAGTCCCTTGGACTGCAAGAAGATCCAACCAGTCCATTCTGAATGAGATCAATCCTGGAATTTCTTTAGAAGGAATGATGCTCAAGCTGAAACTCCAGTATTTTGGCCACCTCATGCGAAGAGTTGACTCATTGGAGAAGACTCTGATGCTGGGAGGGATTGAGGGCAGGAGGAGAAGGGGACGACAGAGGATGAGATGGCTGGATGGCATCACTGACTCGATGGATGTGAGTCTGAGTGACCTCCGGGAGCTGGTGATGGACAGGGAGGCCTGGCGTGCTGCGGTTCATGGGGTCGCAAAGAGTCGGACACGACTGAGCGACTGATCTGATCTGATCTACTAGATTCTGCCAGGATTTTAGCACCATTAGAATTAAATACCACAAGAAGGATTACCTATTCTATTCACTGCTGTGGTATTGAAAAATGCTGATTCCTGGTCCCTTAAAATGGAATCTCCAGCAATGGGACCCAAGCATGGGTATTTTCTTTTAATGTGTGATATAAATGTGCAGCCAAGGTTGAGAACCACTGCTCTAAAAGATTTCTTCATGGATTGTGTCATGAAGAGAATGATTACAGATTTACCCAGGAATGGGTTGATAATGGATGCTGCCAAGACGATCTGGAAGTATTGGGTCTTGAATCAGACCCCATGGGTTCAAGTCCTGGTTCTTCCAGTTCCCAGCTGTTTGACCTTGTACAAGTTACTTAACCTCTCTGAGCCCATTTTCCCCATTGATGAGTATTTTCAACAGAATTGCTATGATTTAAATTTAAAAATCCATGTGACCTTCTTCCTGCTGTGCCCCAATCATAGTAAATGATGCCATTATTACCAAATAAATTAAGGAAAAGGAAAATGTAGCATTTTTTGCAGTTTGGTGGTATTGTCTGAAAACCTTCATTTAGCTTTGTACCAGAATTCAGATGGAATTGAATGAAATGATAAGGGACCCCCCCCCCCCACTTTGGAACAATATTAGTGGCCTTTAAACCTTAACCATTTTCACAAAATTATAAAGTTGATGTGTTATTTCTCTCTTGCTTCCCAAGTGTAGCAGGAAGCTGGAGTCATAGTCATAAAGTGAGTGTTCAAAACTGGCATCCTGTCAAAGGCTGTTTTCGATTCAGCCTTCTGGTCGTTTGTTCAAAGGGCTTTGACACAAGACCAAAAGATCCTGTTGGAGATGCTGCTGCTGGCAGTTTAATTGGTATTTTTCAGGGTGTAGACACACGATTTCTATATAGGCAGAAAGAAGCTGGAAACAGGGCAATTAATCCAGAGAGTTCAGACTGTAAGGAGAAAAGGAAAAAATTAGGCAAAAGAAATTCTTTTAAGCAAGCTATTTTGCCATATTTAAATAGATACTTTTTAACTTTATAGAAATAGATACAACTTAAAGAGTATTTTTGTGACATAATTACGGGGCTCACAAAGCAAAATGAATGCATATAAAATATCCAACAAAGGCCAGGTTTTCTAATTTGTACTTTTTTTAATATGAAAGGGGCAAAATAAATGTAGTAATTGCATTTATTATGAACAAAGAAAAAGTTAAATGTATTTTCCACATAGGGGGCAGCAAAGAAGAGAGGAATCCTGGTTAAGAGGAGCAGTTAGATATTTTATCAAATTATAGCTAAAAATGTTTTCTCTTACTACTGGCACAAATATTGACTGGGTTTGTCTTTTGGCTCCTGAGAGTTGTGAGCCTGCCTATTTTGTTGTTGCACTTGAGTGAGAGCTAATATTAATAAATTGATTGACTTTTGTAATTAAACATAAGAACCCAACTGAAGGGAACTTTTGCTTCCTAGAACATGTACTTTAATCTGCTTCAGAGGAATTATTTCATATTAGTAAAATCAAAAGTCTGTCTGTTCCTTTGTAATTGATGACTTCTACAGGCCTGGTCATGAATCTCATGGTAATGTTAAACCTTCAAAAAATTATTTGGGAGATTTGAAAAATTCACTTGTCAAAAATTTAGGATTTGACTCTTTACATATATTACTGGCAAAAGGCAGGATTGTTTGTTGTTCGTGTTGTTTTCTCTTTTTATTCCTTGAGTTGCCTTTTTTCTCATATTTGAGAAGTTTGAGAAGTTCTTTGAATATTAAAAAAATAAATACTGGCATAGATGTGATGAGAATTATTTCTTGAAGAATTGTGACTTGGAGTAAATTCCCATGAATTTTTAGTGAATAAAATAGGCAGATTCCTCAGTATTGATTTAAGTACATCTCTTTCATATATGACAATCATATGTAAATTTTTATCATTGGTCTCCAAAGTTATTTAAGGAGACACTTGCAAATGATTCTCTAATGCAGATCTAATGTGTTAGATTCAATTCCTGTACAGTTTTTTTTAATGTAATTGTGTTGTATATTAGCAAGGGATAATGGATCCTGTTTTTAATTAAGTAATACAATTATTACATTTTGTGATTGTGCATTCAGTACCTTAGGAGAATATTATAGAAAGTAGTAATCAGAATCAGTTTTTCAGAAAAGCAAATGCTGTTTCCATTAATACTTGAAGGAGAGATGTCGTACAGTGAAAAATTAAAATATTATTTCTAAAATGGAAGGAATTTTAATACATCGTTACTGATGCCTATCTTTGCCTTGGGCTATATTCAGCATAAGTATATTTTAAATGCTATACAATTTGGGAAAGAAGGAAAAGAAACATGCAAGAGAATCTAACACAGTAATACTCGGACAGAAATAAAGAGCTGAGGTGTATTAGGGTGATTTTGTATGATGGTATTTGCATTTGAAATAAGTAATTGAGGCAAAAGTAAGGTTTGGAATAGAAGTATCAGGGTGCCCACTGGTGTCCATTTCTTTTTGTGTGCAGAGATGCGGCCAAAAGCAGGATCGAGAGGAATCCGGGGTCCACCCTCTCCTCGGCTCCCAGAAGGAGCTGCACTTATTCAAAGGCTACTGTTAGACTGTTGTAAGAATGTGAGTTGATTTATGACCAACAGAGTGACTTTAATATGTCCCTGAGCTTTTCTAAGGAACCATCTCTCCCAAAGTTCATGGCCATATATTTGTATGACCTTTATGGGAATTTGAAAATGAAGATTTTGAAATGAACTCACGAGGCAGGGAATTTCAAAGAGAAGAGCCATCTCGGTTAACTGTAGATGTCTGTACCTTCTAAACAATTTTTCTACCTCTAAAATTTTAAAATTAGAGTCCCTGTTTGAGAGAACTAGTACCAGATTTCTTTTTTGGGGGTATAAAATTATTCCATGCCAGCACTTCCTGAAATTTTTATTCACTTGCAGATTTCACCTGAACTTTGGTTGCCTAATCATAACTGCTTTCTTTTCTTCATAACCAAGCTGACAGGATATAAGGGAAAAATAAAATTTCTGTGCTTGTTTTGAGCATATAAAATCAAAGGCTGTCTTTTGTAGGCTAAGAATCAAAGAGTATGTTTTATAGCATAAGAACAAAAATAAAGCTTTTAATGTATGATATTTGAAATAGGTATTTATCAATTTATAAGCTTAGAATGAATATCGTCCTATGTATCATTTATTACTTTACTGAAAATAGAGTCGTTTTGAATTCTTAACTAAGACCATCGATAGAAAAATATAAACATACAAATATCCAATTAATATTTTTTCTGTATATTTCTCATAAGCCTAATGTTAGAAAATTTGTTTTCTTTTTTGGGGGATAATTACAAATCTAAAAAAAGCAAAAATGCAATCAAAATGAAGAATTAAAAAATATAAGCTCTCTTTTCATTTTTATTTGCAATAGACTTTTTGTCTCCAAGTATTATTTGTCCTATGAGAACGAAAGGAATCACCATGTGTGTTTTTTTCTTATCTGGAAAGATAACCATTTTACTTTCCCCTGTGTCTGTTGCCTGGGTTTGATTGTGACTCACCAGGGGATGCCTTGAACTTTTCACACTCTTTTCCCAGCCCTGATGCTAAGATAAAAATACACTACCCTACTTGACATAAAACCAGACCCTGGCTGGTAGACCAGAGACCATCACTCACACACACACACACACACACACACACACACGCCTATACCCTCTGGGGTAAAGGCTCAGCTGCCACCTCTGAGTCAGCGTGCATGATTTTTATGTTTATGAGCAACTCACCTTGCTCTCCAAATTTAGACTTTAGGACTGTACACTTCACCCCATCCTATCTCATCCATTTTTGACAAAACGCATAGCTAAAAATTTTTTTTTTTTTTAATGAAACTAGTCCCGTGGGCCCATCATACTTGTGTTGATGACTAATGTGTGTCTATTTCCAGTAGATATTTTGTAATAAGCTATAACTCTGGAAGAATATGATGTGAGGAAAGGGGCCATGATCCTGTGTCAAACAAACTGGAGAAAACCAGTATGGCAGCACTTACTGCTTTCTGAGTTTTGAAAGGAAGGAAACTTTGCAGCAAGGAAATTGTAAGGCACAAGAAAAGTAGGCTCAAGTTTTTCATGGGGGAGGAGAGTGAAGTCCCTGCTTGTATAGCTTCTGCAATGTCTGACTTAGTCATGAAAAACTGCAGCTGAAATGTCTCTCTGGATGATCCCATGCATTGAACCAAGGCATAAAAGAGTAAAATCTTTTTCTTTCCTTAGCTGCTGGTTCTATATTAATTTAGGAACTATAAAGCAAGTTTCAAATTGACATCCTTTTCTAACTGGAAAGCAAGCATACCTTATATAGAGAATACAAACATTTCAACAGGTACTGTTACCCACTTGCCTGGTGTTAACTTTTTATTTAAGCACAAAAGGTCTTAACATTTCTGTGCGTTAACTTTTAGAGGATGTAATCCATGAACACAGTAAATAAAGGGCTCAGGCTGAGAAGCCTGTGGCTTTCATTGCGAAAGTAAATTTACAGAATCTGATTATGAAGCATGTTAGGTCTTCCCTTTCAGAACAGTAAGCATGCACCTTTCATCAGATTGGTGTGTGCATAGACATAGAGATGATGTAGCACTTTAAAATGCATTCTTTTTTCTTTTTCTTTTTTTAAACACAAGTCTGGGAATTCCCTGGCAGTCCAGTGGTTAGGACTCTGCACCTTGACTGTAGAGGCCCAGGTTCCGTCCCTGGTTGGGGAATTAAGATCTCAGAAGCCGCGTGGCACAGCTAAAAACAAAAGAAACAACCCCCTCCCCAAACCAAAAAGCAAAACAAAGAAACAAACACATGCCAAAAATCTCGACAAACTCTCTTTAGTATGAAGTTCAAACACATGTAACCCAAGGTTAAGTTCTACCTTGTAAAGTCAGGTGGTTTAACATGAGCTGTGAAGATCTACATGAAGAATAGGACGTGCAGCCCCGTTTTGTTGTCTCTGAACTTTGGAATTCTGTGCAAACCTCTTGCAGTGAAGATGCAAAAGTGAAACCAGTCCTGGCTTTGGGCAGATTTGATAGTCATTCCCTGATGATGCACTGGTTTGGCTTATTTTCTTCCTTTTCAAATATTCTTTCTCTTCCCCCTTCCAGAAATATGGTGAACCAGTGTCAACAGTGTTCATATAGGCTCCCACTCCAGGAGTTCACATAGAGGACACGGGGCAGGGCATCAGCCATGGGCCAGCCACCCTCCCACTCCCCCCCAACCCCCCACCCCAGCACTATCCTCCTGCTGTGCTTTACAGATCTCGGATCTGGCCTTGATGGTTTGGTCCTCCTGGTCTTGGCCTCAGGGCCTTACTTAACTCAACCCACTTTTCCTCTTGACTGCCTGTCTAATAGGTAGAGCGGCTAGAAATAACTGTGTGACCGTGTTTTGTGTTCATCTCACTATTTGCATGATAGGAATCATTCTTATAGATAAGTAAATCACAGAGCCAGGCAGAACGTCCACCCCCTCATTTTACAAACCTCCCTCCCCGCAAAAAGAAAAAGACCTTCTCTTATAATAAGCACATAGAAAAAATAAATTCCTGTTGCTGGTGAAAGATTCTGAACGTAATTCTTCTTATGCAGGAATCAGTTTATTTAATGGATTTAAACATAAAGGGTTTTAAATTTTTCTTCATTATATGCGTAGATAAAGGGAAAACACCTTTTATTATATATATATGTATTTTGGTGTAATATGTGTAATTGCCCTGGTATCATGTATATTCTGACAATATTAAAAGATTTAAAGGTCTAAAATCCAAAATTCCAAGAAAAAAGTGTTGTACCTGTTTATAGTTATGAAGCTTGTACCACGACCTTTTAGAGGGTTTAGATGTAAAAAGTTCTATGGCTTTCTTCAGATTTATACTTTTAAAATTACCTTTTTATAGCCGAGTTCCCTATACTCTTTCAAGTAGGCAGGCAGATGTTTTTGCCTTTTTTTAAAAAAGTACAATAAGAAGCATGTCTTCTGCCCTTCATCAGCTACAAAAAATATTCATGGCTGGTCCAGTTGGAAGGTGAGTCACCTGAAGCTTAGTTCCCAAATTAGTAACTGGGCAGCATCCATTTAGCAAGTGCTGCTTCCCACCAACTGGGGGGAAAAATAACCCTCTCTCTCTCTTATTCAGATATAAACTTAAGCTTTCACTTGTCAGAGGAAAATGAAACCATCACTAACCACTGTTTATTTCGCTGGCAGCTTCATGCCTATGACAAAGTAATTTTTGCCCAGGTGAATTACTCGCTTACATTGGTGCGGCAATGACTAATGAAGTTATTTATGAAAACTCCTTAAGTGTGCGGTCCCCGTTCCCACAGTGTGTCACTGCTGCCGCCAAGTGACAGTTCTGGAAAAAAATCAGCAAGTCTTAAGCAATTAGAGAATCGATTCCTCTTTCCAAGCGAAGGCCCCTGCTACTCCTAGACAGAGATTGTCTTCTTAGGTGACAGGAACTGAGGAAGAATGCTCTCCTCAATCAGCTTGACCCACGTGGGCGTCACACGCTCCCCCCCCCCCCCCCCCCCCCCCCCCGCCACCCGGTGCCCCGCCGCGCCGGAATTCAGGGCTTCTGAAAAAAGAAAGCCAGGGGTGAATCAGAAAACAGTTTCCTGGGCTTCAACGAATATATCCAATATTCAGGTTGAGGCTGTTTTTAGCTCAGTTTTGGTCGTGTCCCACCAAAAATCATGCTTCTCTACAGGGAAGGGAAATTGTCCTACAGATCCATCCAGCGCACCCAAAACTTGTAACTTTCACAACACGCCAGCGCGGGGGGTGGGCTGGGGTTGGCGGGGAGGGGGCGGCGGGAACCTATGCAAAGATTGTTCTCTTGAGCAACCCCATTCTTGAACTGGGCTAAGAGCTTTTCAATTGCCGTGACATTTTCAGCCAGGGAAGTAGCAGTCGTTGCAGAGCTATGTTTTACGGGCAATTACTTTATATGATCAATGGAGCAATTCCCCTTCCAGAAAGGAACCAAAGAGATCAAGTTAAATCATTAAAGAGAGAAAGAGAGAGCGGGGAGAAAAGGACTCGTCTCGTTAGCAGGTGCGGGGCTGCGGGCTCCGCGGCGGCGGCGCACAATGTCGCTGGCCCTTTAAGACAATGGCCGCGCTTCCCTCCACACTCAACCCCCGCGCCCCCTCCCCGGTCGCTGTTGACAGGTCTAAACCTCCCTAGCAGCCCATTGTGGCCGCAGTAGGAGGCACCTGCAGAAAATGTGCCAAAACCAGGCAGGGAGCGAGAGCTTTTCAATAAGCTCCGCAGCTGGAGGGACGAAGCAACACCAAACAAGCCGGCGCGGAGCAGGCACGTGATGGGGAAAGGGGTCACCGCCAGCCACCTCCTATTGGCTTCCTGCGCACCCGTCGGTTCAATTTGCTGACATCCACTAGCCGGCTTTTCTCTATTTGCTTAATATGCTGAGGTATTTAGCTTAAAAGCACTAAATGCTCCATCACGACGAGCTGCTCTCTCCCTTTCCCATTTACTGTTATTAAGGACATTTCCCCCCGTATTTTCTCTCGCTTTCCGCCCCAAAACTAAGATTGTTTTCTTTCGCTCCTCTCTCATGACTACTTACAGGCATTCTCTACCACACGCTGCTGCTGCCCGCTTGATTTTACTCGTTTTTAATTCAGGGACAAGTAATACTGAAGGTCTCTGCTGCTTTCCTAAAGCGCACGCATCCTGGCTGCCCTAAGCAGAGGTCTGGACAGGGCAATTGCGTTTCAACTTAGCAGACATTTTTTGTGCATCTTCTGAGTACCTTCCCTGAGGGCTTCACGGTCAAGAATCTGCCTTCAGTGCAGGAGATGAAATGTGGGTTCGATCCCCTGGTCAGGAAGGTCCCCTGGAGGAGGAAATGGCAACCCACTCCAGTATTCTTGCCTGCCAAATCCCATGGACAGAGGAGCCTGGCAGGCCCCAGTCCACGGGGGTGACAAAAGAGTTGGACTCGACTCAAGGACTAAATAGCAAACAACTGTGTACCTACCACTGTCCTTGGGGCTCTCGGAAACCCAGACATGAACAAGATCGTGCTCCCCTTCTTGTACTGTTTAAGGATCCAGCAGAGAGAGGAAGTGGCTAATATATGCACATTTGTTTTGCACCCATGCACTTTTCTGTGTTGTCCTGGGTTGGCCCAAAAGTTCACTGGGATTTTTCCATAACGTCTTAAGGAAAAAATCAACAACTTTGGGGCTAACTGGATACTTGCAGCCCTTTTGAGAATAGGCAGAAGTGGAGGTGGGGTAGGGAGGGACCTGGGAGGTGCTGGTGGTGCTGTGGCTTTGTGGAGCCTGCCTTGTGAGTTGAGAGGACAGACTGGCAAATCTCCAAGGTAAATGATAGATGAGAAATGATAGATGAGAACCTCGATTTTGGCAGCTCCTAAGTGTCCGAACTCCTTACTTTCACCTACCACTTTCCAGTTCTCATGATATTTCCATGTTGTTGTTTTTTTCCCCTCACTTGAAGTAGTAAGGCATTATCTCTATCTTACAGATGAAAACATCTGAGATTCAGGGCAAAGCACCTTGCCCAGGGCCCCACAAGGAATAGGTGGTAAGTTAAAGGCCCACAGCAACTGCTCCCCTGCCCCCTTGTCCCCATACTGTGGCTTCCCTTCTACCCTGGGCTGCCTCTCAGCCTGTCTGCCTCCCTGAGCACACAGTTTGAGAGCAGCCTAGAGGCACCCAAAGTGATGTGTTCACAGTGTAACTCTCTTCCCCCTCCTACAGATGGAGAGTGTTGGCGTGTACAGATTCTGTGGGTGTACAGCAAAGAACAAAATGAAGTGTGATTCCAGGTGGGAGATGACTGCTTCAGGTAGGAAATGAGCTGATGTGTGTAAGTATCAAATGCGTTTTAAGTGGTCACCCCCAGGACGCCATTCCTTTAGAGAGGGACGAGGTACTTGTACATCTGTGCACACGTTGTCCTAAGGTATTTGCTAAATCATGGCTTGCTCAGAGTGGCTTGTTCAGAATCCCAACACGTGGTGAGAGGTGTGAGAGAAAGAGGATCTCAGGCACTCGGCTCATGAAGTCATTTTCCACCTACCCGAAGCCCAGGGTGGTCGGGGTCCACGCTCACAAGCACGGCTCGTGGAGCAGGACTTAACATCCATGTAGCCTGCCTGGTGTACACCAGCCCCCTGCTCTCTGGGCACGGGGCTAAGGCAGGAAGAGATGGTCTCTCCCCTCAGCCAAGCTTGTTTATGCTTTAACACGTCTCTCCTCTCAGAGGACTGGTCTTCTTCCTTCTTCCCCAGTGTACCCCCCACCCCACCCAATTCTGGAGAAAACAAGCGGACTATTCATGTAACAAGAGAAAGAGTGAGCAGGGAAGGGGGAGAGATGCCACCGACAAACTCCATTGAAAGCCACTGGCTGTTCATTTACATTCACACTTTTAAAAAATGTTAACTAATGATGTTAAATGGTTTGCCAAAGGTCCTGGCAGGTCAGTTGTAGAAGTGTCATTTCTGCCTAATTAGGGCTCTTGTGGCTGCCCGGGGCCTCCCAGTGCAACTGGTGACAAGCCGAGAGCTGACAGCTTCAATTGATGCCAATAGGAAGGTTGGGCCGGTCATGTTTTCCAACTCAGCCAGGTGTTTGCTGAATGGGGGAGGGGGCCTGGCGAGATCTGAGCGCTTCTATGATCCTTTTTCTTTCAGGGCTCCCTCCCAAGTCCTTCCCCTTTGCCTGTCTTGTCTTGTGTCAAGGTCAAGAATGGGCTTTGCTAAATCAGCAGTTTGGGTTATCTCTGGGAGGTCATTAGCAATCCCCAGCCCAGACATTTCAAGTGGTCTCAGACCCCAGATGCTAGATATTTTTTTCTCCCTAAAAAATCAGAGGGTAGGGAAAGAAAAGTTTTAGGTGAAAAACAATAGTAGGAGAAAACAAAACAAAGCGGAAAAGACCCAGAAAGCTCTGCAGAGCCATCAAAGCATTAAGCTTCTGAAGACGTTCATCATAATAAAATTCCTTGAGGAGAAAACAGCTAACGCATCAGTGCTTTAATCAATGCCTTTAACCTTTCACTGAAGAAAAGACAACAGTGAAAAACCCTAAGCTGTTCCACTGGATATACAGAACCTGGCACATAGTAGGAGCTGAATAAATAATTTATTGTTTGATTTTTCAGGAGAAAAACCACTGTCTGAGAAGCAAAGAGTGATTGATAGAGATCCTGCTATTTCTCATGCTTCCTTTCATGGTTTCTACAGCGCTCTTTGAATTTCTTAGTTGACCGTGAAATATGTGCTAAGTTGATGCACCACATGATCAGGTGATATGATTATCTTATTTTTTGTTTTTTCTTTTTTTTTTTTTTTTTTTTTTAACAACTTAAATCAAGCAAAATACCACTGGTGCCAGAGCCCTGGGCTACAGCATCTATGATGCAAAAAGGCAGTCCAATAGCAGGAATAGAACAGCAGCATCTAGAATTTGGAGTTGACACCCTGGCCATTTGTGCCTGAATTCAACCTACTAGCACTTGAGTGTGTGTGTGTGCGTGCACACACGCACACACACACACACACTAACTGAGCCTATTAGCAGGCCTGGTAGACAAGGAATGACTGGAGTAATACATGGGGTTTTAGGAGCAGTGCTGTGTTTAAGGGGAAAAAGGTGAACTGAAAAAAGCCATGCTTATGAAAATCTAAGACCAGACCCCAGGATTGCAGTTCTAAGAAGGAGATGGGAGATTCGGGTGATGGGTGTCTGAAACTCTAAGTTTGCAGCTTCCTTTCTTCACACAATGATGCCTTTCCCACCTGCTGCCCCTGTTTTCTCTAACATGGGCCAGTGAAAAGCAGGGCCAGAAAAAACAGACTGTCTATTGGTTTTATCAAGGAGTGTTGTGAAAATAAAGGAGACAGCGTACTGAGCGCACCGAGGGTGATATCTGGCATATATCAGGTGCTGGATGGCTCCAAGTTCCCTCCCCGCTGTCCCGGGTTCTTCTTGGTTGGAGACCATGTGCTGTTCTGCGGTATCAAGCTATTTTCTCAATACCCAGGACATATTTGAACAAAGAGAATTAATAGACTTGACTAATAGGCTGACCTGATGAATCGTGAATGAGCAGATGAATCTAGACATTTTCAACCAGTTTAGTTGCCTGTCTCACACTTTCCCTCCAGGGACCACCTTTGTCACCGAAAAAAGAAAAAGTGAAAGTGTTAGTCGCTCAGTCGTGTCTGACACTCTGCAACCCCCATGGACTGTAGCCTGCCAGCCTCCTCTGTTCATGGAATTCCCCAGGCAAGAATACTGGAGGGGGTTGCCATGCCGTCCTCCAGGGGATCTTCCTGACCTAGGGATCGAAGCCAGGTGTCCTGCATTGCAGGACACTGCACTGCATTTTTTTTCCATCTGAGCCCTCAGGGAAGCCCCCTTTGTCACTAAATTCCTTTAAAAGACCCACTTTGCATTTTTGTCCGTCCATGTTGTGCCACAGCACATGCTATTTCTCCTCTTCTTCAGCAGCTTCCTGTGTTTCCTTGTACCGCTTCTATCCTGGGATGTGGTTCCGCTTCTGGCCCCAGTACTGACCCTTGTCTGTGCTTTGCCTCCCGCATCTGCCTCTGTCTCAAGTCCTGATCTGCAAGACCGCTGTGGCTGGATGTGTCCTCTGAGGCCAAATGATTGCTCTCTGGCTCTTACGAATGCTCAGGAAGTGGCCACTTAAGACTGGCCTTGTGGTTAGGAAGATGAACATTTAAAAATCATTTTGTTGGATATTAGTGGTAAAGAAAACCTAATGCACAACTAAACCAGCATGGAACAAGAAGCCAATTAGTTACTAAAACTGAACAGAGAAAACACTTTTGAGAACTTGCCAACAGAGGAAAGAACGTGTGAATTACAAGAAGTCCTCTGGCATTAATATCTCCTTACTGTATGCATGATAACTGATCATTACAGTGGTGACCCTGGAAAACTGGAATTATGTTCAGCTGTATCTGGGGCTTCCCAGGTGGCACTTGTGGTAAAGAACCCACCTGCCAATGCAGGAGACATAAGAGATGCAAGTTCAGTCCCTGGGTCGGGAAGATCCCCTGGAGAAGGAAATGGCAACACACTCCACTATTCTTGCCTGTGAACAGAGGAGCCTGGTGGGCTACACTCCAAGGGGTTGCAGAGAGTCGGACACAACTGAAGCAACTTAGCACGCACAGGTATTACCTAAGCCTTTCTGAAAGGCAAATCTGATTTGTTTTTCCATTGTTTTCTTTGACCTTAAACCCTTACTCTGGTAGTCCTGATGTACTGGCAGTTCTATCGAGATTTCAGGATGTTTCAAGCCTCAGGGCCTTTGAACAGATTCTTCTTTATCCTTAGAATGCCTTTCTCCCTCTTGTTTGCCTGTCTAACCGCCTACTCATTGTGCCACCTCCTCCACCAAGCTTCTCCTGGCACCCCCCACGTTAGATTGACCTTTCTCTCTCTTTTGTATCCCCCTGCAGAGTGTCACATTCTTCTCAGTAATCATAGCGTAATCATGGTTCAGTTCAGTTTAGTTCAGTTGCCCAGTCGTGTCCGACTCTTTGCGACCCCATGAACCACAGCACGCCAGGCTTCGCTGTCCATCACCAACTCCCGGAGTACACCCAAACCTGTGTCCATCGAGTTGGTGATGCCATCCAACCATCTCATCCTCTGTCGTCCCCTTTTCCTCCTGCCCTCAATCTTGCCCAGCATCAGGGTCTTTTCAAATGAGTCAGCTCTTCACATCAGGTGGCCAAAGTATAGGAGTTTCAGCTTCAGCATCAGTCCTTCCAGTGAACACCCAGGACTGATCTCCTTTAGGATGGACTGGTTGGATCTCCTTGCAGTCCAAGGGACTCTCAAGAGTCTTCTCCAATACCACAGTTCAAAAGCATCATGGTACAAGTTCCCTTTTATTGAGGGCCTTCTGTTTGCCAGCTAAGTGTAAGTGCTTTTGCTGTCGTAGGTAGGTGCGCACTACCGATGAGGACACTCAAAGTTCATGTTTAAGGTCACATGCCTTGAAAGAGGACTGGAGCACGTGGACTAACCACCTTTCACCTAGAACCACCCATGTACGCTGCCTCCCATTATAAGTGGCCGCCATGCTGATAAGCCTGGGTGTGTGGTTCCAGTTTTCTCCTCTCTGGACAGTGAGGCCCTGGAGGGTGGTGACACTCTTATTAAATCACTTGATGTTGTGGTGCTTAGCATAGGGCCAGCATGTGGCAGAGACATGAATTGTCTCTTGTGGTCTACCCAGGGCTTAATGAGAGCCTCTTTTAAGGAAGGAGTTCTAGGTTAGGCAGAAGGTGCTATAAGGTCAAGGAGGTTGGGGCCCTGAAAGCCAACTTTGCCCAGGATCAGCCATGAACAGCAGTGTTCTTCATGTCTGTCTACAGAGGACAAGGAATGAACAGTTGTTCTGTATTTCATGTTCCGTAAGGCTTCCTGAGAAAGCCCTGTTTTTCACATGGAACTACCAAGTCACTTGGGCATCTGCAGTGACTCAGCAATAAAGAATCTTCCTGCAATGAAGGAGACGCAGGGGTTATAGGTTCGATCCCTGGGTGGGGAAGATCCCCTTGAGAAGGGCATGGCAGCCCACTCTTGTATTCTTGCCTGGAAAATCCCATGGACAGAGGACCCTGGCAGGCCTCTGGGGTCCATGGGGTCACAAAGAGTTGGACATGACTGAGCGAATGAGCATGCATGCACCAGGTCATTTGGCCAAGAATTTCTGCTTATTTGAACTCTTCAGAAAGAGCTCCCCATTGAAGCACACCAAATTTAGAAATGGGCTTTCCTTTTACAAATAAGTGCATATAAGTTCTCATTCCTGCTCTTCATTCGATTTCTTTTTGCTTCTGTAATCTCTCCTGTCTTGAAAAGGGACTTTTTTAGACATACATGTAATACAATAATAAGAATGATACACCCGAGAGAAAGGACTGAAAGGGAACCAAGGCAAAGTCAAGGGTAAATGAGGTCACAGATGCATACCATGAGGTCCTCTGGATTTTTAAAGATGAGCCACAAACGTGTATCTTAGTCTCTGCGCATCAGCTGGAGGGGGAGGGGGATGAAGCAGGTCCCAGCTTGGCTTCCCCTGTTCCCCCGTGGGATGCAGAGATATCAGGAATATGAGTTGGGTTTTCCAGGAAACTATTTGCATGAGGAACCAGTCATCTCCCAGGAAACCCCAAAGGTAGGGCAGAGCGATGCTTCTCTTAGAGGAGAGGGTCATTTTGAGTATGTCGTGATGTCACTCAGGCTTCCCTGGTGGCTCAGACGGTAAAGCCTCTGCCTGCAATACAGGAGACCTTGGCCAGGAAGATCCCCTGGAGAAGGACATGGAAACCCACTCCAGTACTCTTGCCTGGAAAATTCCATGGATGGAGGAGCCTGGTGGGCTACAGTCCATGGGGTTGCAAATAGTCGGACACGACTGAGAGACTTCACTTTCTTTTCTTTGACGTCACTCAGTCTGTCCCTCACCTGCCTACACCCCGGGCTTGAGCAAACAATGCAGAAGCCCCTCGCTGTCCCATGTACCTCCCGTTCTGAAAGCAGGGGGGCGCCGGCCCAGCTCCTGCCGGTGATGACCCAGCGACGTGGTGGTGGCTCCAGTGCTGTGACCGCGGCGGCAGCAGAGGCGGTGAGCCCGGCGCCGGCAGTGTTGGTGGCACCTGAGTGGGGGCGGTGGCACCAGCACTGGCGGTGGCGGTGGCACCAGCACAGGCAGCACCTGTACCAGCAGGAGGCGGCACCACACCTTCCAAATGGATGCAGCAACATCGCAGCGGCTGCAGGGGCCGGTCGGCTTCAGCCAACGGGGAGGGGGTGGCTGGCCGCGGCCCAGAGTGGCTCTGCCTCCCGTGATGAGGGCCCTGCAGCAGCTCCATGGGAGACAGAAGCCTGGACAACAGCGAGGAGGCCCAACCAAGGAGGTATTTGAGGCTCCCCTGGAGGAAGACGTAGGGGCTTCCCAGGTGGCTCAGATGGTAAAGTGTCTGCCTGCAATGCAGGAGACCTGGGTTCGATCCCTGGGTGGGGAAGATCCCTGGAGAAGGAAATGGCAACCCACTCCAGTATGCTGGCCTGGAAAACTCCATGGACCGAGAAGCCTGGTAGGCTATAGTCCATGGGGTCACAAAGAGTCGGACATGACTGAGCAACTTCAGTTCAGTTCAATTGGAGGAAGACTCTTCCAGTAGCAGGTGGGAATTGGAGCCAAAGAACTGCTGTTAAATGACCCCATTTTTAGCCTTGGAATAGGGTGATCCAGATAGAGATGAGTGACGTTAAGATATAGAGCATTTGTGAGATAAGAACAAAGCACTTGGTGAAGAAAAGCTCAGTTCTTCCTCAGGTGGAAGCTGAGCCCTCATTCATTCATTCATCCAGTGATTCATTCAGCAGGGATCCGTGGAACCTTTGCTGGAGTCTGGACTCAGGTTCCAGGGGATCTGAACGGGCTTTGCCATGTGCTAGTCTGTGATCTTGAGAAGGTTACGTGATTCTCTACACCCCAGTGTCTCCATCTGTGACATGAACTATGAATGATATTATGTATTTGCCTCAGTGGGTTTGAAGAGAATCAGATGCACATGAAATTTTTAGCAGAGCGCCTGGCACCCATTAAGCATCAAATAAGCATGAGCTATGTGAGAGGTTGTGAGATGTTCATCATCCCTCATTAACTAAAGCAGTATTTGTCCATGTGAAACGCTGCATTTCCACCATCTAGAAGGATGTGCTTTGTTATCTGTGGCTGCTGCTTGGTAGAGAATTTATGGGTGATTCAACTCACAAATTACTTCTGTTATCTGCCTTTCCCTGGTAGCTTTTTTTCCTTGGTAGCTTAGTGACTTCCCTGGTGGCTCAGATGGTAAAGTGTCTGCCTGCAATGTGGGAGACCTGGATTTAATCCCTAGGTTGGGAAGATCCCCTGGAGAAGGAAATGGCAACCCACTCCAGTACTCTTGCCTGGAAAATCCCATGGATAGAGGAGCCTAGTAGGCTACAGTCCATGGGGTCACAAGGAGTCAGACACAACTGAGCGACTTCACTTTCTTTCTGGTAGCTTAGCTGGTAAAGAATCTGCCTGCAAAGCAGGGAACCCTGGTTCAATTCCTGGGTTGGAAAGATGCCCTGGAGGAGGGCATGGCAACCCACTCCAGTATTCTTACCTGGAGAATCCTCATGGACAGAGAAGCCTGGTGGGCTGCAGTCCACAGGGTCACATAGAGTTGGACACGACTGACTAAGCATACACATATCTGCCTTTCAGGACTTTTCTGGAGCACATGGACTATAGATGAGATTTCCAACAGCAGGGAAAGAGATCCCAGCTCACCACCTCTTTGGTGCATTACTCTGTTCCCTGACGTCTCTGTCCCCCACATGCTTGAACAGTTGCCATGAAGGGAGGTGCATAGGCACTTGGGGCAACTTATCCAATCTGCTGGCAACTCTGACTAGAAGGTTCTCCCTCGCTCTCCACTCTCCCTTGACTACAGCATCTTCTGTTTACCCCCAGTGTCTTCAGCTTTTCTTCTTGGAATGTGGTTTTACAGTCTTTTGTCATTCTAAGATCCAGCTTGTCGATATGCCCCCCCCACTTTAATAATGATATCATTGAGCTACAATTCACTTACCATACAGTTCACTCATTTAAAGTGTACAGTTCAATGATTTTTAGTGTATCATGGAATTGTACAGCCATCACCAGATCAACTTTAGAGAACTGAGTCTCTCTCACCTCAGACTCTCAGATGGTCTGTTTGTAGTCTCTGATAGCTATGTTTCTTGTTCATTTAATAAATACATATTAAGCACTTCATCTATGCCAGGCACAGTGATAAATTCTGGGGAGACGAAGGTGATTGAAAGTGTAGACGCTCCCTTCATAGAGCTGGTAATTCACCGAGTTCTGCAGACTGTAACCCTGTAGTTAAATAAACATGTCGTGATGAGCAGGTGTGCACAGCAAAGATGATGGGGGAGGGGAGTTGGGGGAATGTCCCTAGGGGGTGACAGTTGAGCTGAGACTTGTAAATGTGTAGGAGATATTGGGGGTGGGAGGGCAGTGAACAATCCAAAAGGAGGGGCAGAGTCTTCTTGGAGACCACACCAAGCACCTAATTCCCTTTCCGCGTTGAGCCCTTAAACATTTGACTATAGCATCTTCTGTTTTATCCCCAGTGTCTTCAGCTTTTCTTCCTGGGATGTGATTTTACAGCCTTTTGTCGTTCTGAGATCCAGTTTGTTGATATGCCCCCTGCTTTAATAGTAATTTTATTGAGCTACAATTCACATACCATACAATTCTTTCATTTAAAGGGTACAGTTCAATGATTTTTAGTGTGTCATGGAATTGTACAGCCATCAACAGATCAATTTTAAAACGTTTTTATTACCCCAAAAGGACTCTCCTATTCCCATAGCAGTCAGTCTCCATCTGCCCTCCCCAAACCCCCACCATGGGAAACACCAGTTGTTTTCTGATACTAAGAGTTGCCTATTCTGGATACTTCATATAAATGGAATCACACAGGATGTGGCATTTTGTAACATTTTTTTTCATTTAGTGCAGTGTTTTTAAGGTTCATCCATATTATAGCATATGCCAGTACCTGACTACACTTTTTGTTGCTCAGTATGGTATGGAGAAGTGACAGTTTGTTTATTCATTGGTCAGTCAGCGGGCATTTGAGTTGTTCACTTACTGGTTGTTATGAATAATGCTGATGTGAACATTTACATACATGTTTTTGTACAGATGCATTTTTGACTTCTTTTGAGTATATACCTTGGGGTGGAATTTCTGGGTCATGGTAACTCTGTGTTTAACTTTTTGAGATACTGCCAGATTGTTTTCCAAAGCCACTGCACCATTTTATATCTCAGCCAGCAGTGTATGAGGGTTCTTATTCCCCCACAAGCTGGCCAACAGCTGTTAATCTATCTTTTTGATTATCATCTTTCTCCTGGGTGTAAAGTGATACTTCATTGTGTTTTGATTTGCTTTTCATGGATGCTTAATGATAGCATCTTCTCATTTGCTGATTGATCATTTGTAAAATTTCTTTGGAAAAATGTCTATTTTTATCCTCTGCCCATTCTAGCACTGGGTTATCTTTTAATTATTTATTTGTAAGTGCTCTTTATATATTGTAGAAACAACTTCCTTACACCCAGCTCAGTAGTCCATGCATTCAATCCATAGGTCAGCCTCCCCTGAACTTATCAACTGAATTCATAAATCTTTGACTTGCTTCATTTCTATACAGTCTAATAATTCCATCAAAGAAGGAAACACATTTATCTGACAGAGCTTTTCCTCTCCGAGTCCCCTGTGGGTCCTAGTGATCTTGGCTTTCTACATGTTCATAAACCATACATCTCCTTTAACAACTAATCCTGAATCTTTTCTCCCAAACTCACAAGCCAGTTATTCTTTCACTGTAAAAGAATTAACTTCATATGAAGAAATAGAGAATCACAAAGAGTAAAGTCATACTTAAGTGTGGTAAGTGTGGAGGAAAGACTAGAATCCATGGCATATGATGACTTATCCTGAGTCCCCTCCACTCATGATGGAGAAAGTTTATGTGTGGATGGTGGCAGGAGCTAGTGTGAATGTGGGCAGAAACTCAGGAACTCCACATCCTTGGTAAACTTAGGTGGGCAGCTTCCTATACCCACAGTGAAATACTGCTGCTGTGTGTTATACATAGTGATGCAGTTGCCTGAACAAACACCAGTGGGTGGGAAGAACATGAATAGGGATCTTTTAACCCACAAATAGGAAAAAGAGTACATCAAGGCTGTATATTGTCACCCTGCTTATTTAACGTCTATGCAGAGTACATCATGAGAAACGCTGGGCTGGAAGAAGCACAAGCTGGAATCAAGATGGCAGGGAGAACTATCAATAACCTCAGATATGCAGATGACACCACCCTTATGGCAGAAAGTGAAGAGGAACTAAAAAGCCTCTTGATGAAAGTGAAAGTGGAGAGTGAAAAAGTTGGCTTAAAGCTCAACATTCAGAAAACTAAGATCATGGCATCTGGTCCCATCACTTCATGCCAAATAGATGGGGAAACAGTGGAAACAGTGTCAGACTTTATTTTGGGGGGCTCCAAAATCATTGCAGATGGTGATTGCAGCCATGAAATTAAAAGATGCTTACTCCTTGGAAGAAAAGTTATGACCAACCTAGATAGCATATTGAAAAGCAGAGACATTAGTTTGCCAACAAAGGTCTGTCTAGTCAAGGCTAAGGTTTTTCCAGTGGTCATGTATGGCTGTGAGAGTTGGATTGTGAAGAAAGCTGAGCACCGAAGAATTGATGCTTTTGAAGTGTGGTGTTGGAGAAGACTCTTGAGAATCCCTTGGATGGCAAGGAGATCCAGGCAGTCCATTCTAAAGGAGATCAGTCCTGGGTGTTCTTTGGAAGGACTGGTGCTAAAGCTGAAACTCCAATACTTTGGCCACCTCATGCGAAGAGTTGACTCATTGGAAAAGACTCTGATGCTGGGAGAGATTGGGGGCAGGAGGAGAAGGGGATGACAGAGGATGAAATGGCTGGATGGCATCACCGACTCAATGGACATGAGTTAGAATGAACTCCGGGAGTTGGTGATAGACAGGGAGGCCTGGAGTGCTGCGATTCATGGGGTCACAAAGAGTCAGACGTGACTGAGCAACTGAACTGAACTGAACTGAACCCACATCTGTGATTTCTTGTTATCTCATTTAATTCAGGTTACTCTTTGACCTGAATTATCTGGATTTCACCAATTCAATAAGCATTTACTCACATTTTTTTTTCCAGGCCCCAGGTAACTAGGGGCTTCCCTGGAGGCTCAGATAGTAAAGAATATGCCTGCAACGCGGGAGACCCAGGTTTGATCCCTGGGTCGGGAAGATCCCCTGGAGAAGGGAATGCGTACCCAGTCTAGTATTCTTGCCTGGAGAATTCCATGGACAGAGGAGACTGGCGGGCTATCATCCGTGGGGTTGCAAAGAGACGGACATGACTAGGCGACTTACACACACACAGGTCGGCTCTGAAAATCCTGAGATGTAACAGGCACAGAAAAGGTGGACAGGTCAATCCAGTGCCGTCAAGTCCCACTGTGGGTACTGTGGTAGGATGTGACTTGTCATCCTGTCCCCTGAGGTCCCATGCGGTCAAGATGGCAAGTGACACAGTTGAACCCATGTGTAACTGCAAAGCAGCCAACAGATGTTTATTCAGCATCTGTCCTAGATGTGAAAACACAGCAGTGAATAAGACATAGGAATTCCTGTCCTTGTGGAGCTTACAGTCTAGTGTGTGTGTGTATGTATCCAAAAATTGACAATTAGATGATAAACGGTACAGAGGAAAAATAAGGATGAATGGGGGGAGGGACTTTGCTGTTGGTCCAGTGGCTAAGACTTCATGCTCCCAATGCAGGGGGCCTGGGTTTGATCCCTGGTCAGAGAACTTGATCCCACATGCTGAAACTAAGAGTTTTCATGCCATCACGAAAAGATCCTGCTTGCCACAATGAAGACCAAAGAGCCTGTGGGCCACAACTAAGACCCAGCACAGCTAAATAAATAAATAAATAAATAAATAAAAATTTAAATTTTAAAAAATTTAAAAAGCCGAATGGAAGCTAGGGAGTGATGGGGTTTGAGGTGAAAATAGAGAGTCCTATTTCACAGAGCTAGAACAAATAATTTCTCAATTTGTATGGAAATATAAAAAACCTCGAATAGCCAAAGCAATCTTGAGAAAGAAGAATGGAACTGGAGGAATCAACCTGCCTGACTTCAGGCTCTACTACAAAGCCACAGTCATCAAGACAGTATGGTACTGGCACAAAGACAGAAATATAGATCAATGGAACAAAATAGAAAGCCCAGAGATAAATCCACACACCTATGGACACCTTATCTTTGACAAAGGAGGCAAGAATATACAATGGAGAAAAGACAATCTCTTTAACAAGTGGTGCTGGGAAAACTGGTCAAACACTTGTAAAAGAATGAAACTAGAACACTTTCTAACACCATACACAAAAATAAACTCAAAATGTATTAAAGATCTAAACATAAGACCAGAAACTATAAATCTCTTAGAGGAAAACATAGGCAACACACTCTCCGACATACATCACAGCAGGATCCTCTATGACCCACCTCCCAGAATATTGGAAATAAAAGCAAAAATAAACAAATGGGATCTAATTAAAATTAAAAAGCTTCTGCACAACAAAGGAAACTGTAAGCAAGGTGAAAAGACAGCCTTCAGAATGGGAGAAAATAATAGCAAATGAAGCAACTGACAAACAACTAATCTCAAAAATATACAAGCAACTCCTGCAGCTCAATTCCAGAAAAATAAACAACCCAATCAAAAAATGGGCCAAAGAACTAAATAGACATTTCTCCAAAGAAGACATATAGGTGGCTAACAAACACATGAAAAGATGCTCAACATCACTCATTATCAGAGAAATGCAAATCAAAACCACAGTGAGGTACCATTTCACACCAGTCAGAATGGCTGTGATCCAAAAGTCTATAAGCAATAAATGCTGGAGAGGGTGTGGAGAAAAGGGAACCCTCTTACACTGTTGGTGGGAATGCCAACTAGTACAGCCACTATGTAGAAAAGTGTGGCGATTCCTTAAAAAACTGGAAATAGAACTGCCATACGACCCAGCAATCCCACTGCTGGGCATACACATCGAGGAAACCAAAATTGAAAGAGACACATGTACCCCAGTGTTCATCGCAGCACTGTTTATATTAGCCAGGACATAGAAGCAACCTAGATGTCCATCAGCAGATGAATGGATAAGAAAGCTGTGGTACATATACACAATGGAGTATTACTCAGCCATTAAAAAGAATACATTTGAATCAGTTCTGATGAGGTGGATGAGACTGGAACCTATTATACAGAGTGAAGTAAGCCAGAAAGAAAAACACCAATACAGTATACTAATGCATATATATGGAATTTAGAAAGATGGTAGCAACAACCCTGTATGTGAGACAGCAAAAGAGATACTGATGTATAGAACAGTCTTTTGGACTCTGTGGGAGAGGGAGGGGGGGATGATTTGGGAGAATGGCATTAAAATATGTATAATATCATTAAAAAATTTTTTTTAAAGCTGAATGGAAGATAGAGAGTGATGGGATTCAAGGTGAAAATAGGGAGTTTAGGGAGGCCTCCCAAAGAAAGGGACACTTGCAGCAACCTGAGGAGAGTGGGTGATCAAGCCATGTGGATATCTGAAAAAGTGCATCCTGGGTGGAAGAAGAGCTAGTGCAAAGGTCCTGAGGTAGGTGTTGCCTTGAGTGTTATAGGTCCAGCAGGGAGGCCCCATAGCTGGGAGGTGAGGCCAGGGAGGGCCTCAGTCACGGATTCCAGCTTGACCTCTGAGACAGGAAGTAAGGGTCTTGAGTGATCATAATGACATCATCTAACTTACATTTTTTAAAGAATCCCAATGGTTATGCTGAGAAGATACTATGATGGGGAGTGGGCTAGGCAGTGAGACCAGTTTGGAAGCTGTCTCGAGGTGTAGATGGGAGACACTGTTGGTTTGGGTCAGTACGACGGGGTGGAGGTGGTGAGAAGTGGGAAATGTAGGCTCTGGGGATTCTTGCAACTGGATGTAGGATGTGAAAGAGATAAGTAAAAAAGATGCCGGCATTTTTGATTCAAGCAACTGGAAAGACGAAATTAGCAGTTACTGAGGTGCAGATGACTGGAAGAAGGGGAGGCGAGGGGGCCTATTTATCAGAGTTACCTATTACACGTGCAAGTGGAGGTGGAGGGGCTTGGGCTAGAAATATCAAAGTGGGAGCTTTCACACATCAATCAGGTTTAAAGCCGAGAAAATAGAAGAGGGAATTCCCTGGCGGTCCAGTGGTTAGGACTTCTCGCTTCCACTGCAAGGAACATGGTTTTGATCCTTGGTCAGGGAACTAAGATCTCACAAGCTGCATGGTGTGGCTGAAAAAAAGAAGATGGAAGAAGACTCCCTCAAGGAAAGAGTGTTGATGGAAAAGACATGTCTACTGCTTAAAGCCTTGGGTACGGCCACATTTGGAGCTTGTGGAGAAGATAAAGAAGAGGTGGAAAAGCCTGAGATGCTGTGCAAGTGAAGGAGAGGAAAAGCATGGGCCCTGGAAGTTGAATGATGAAGGTGTCCTAGGAGGAGGAGAGGCTGCCATGGCAAGAGGTGCTGATTGGCCATGGCTGATGAGCGGTGAGAACTGACATGCACTCGTGGTCTTCGTGGCCACAGCAGTGATGGAGACAATGGGCCGGGTGAGATGCAGGCTGCATCCCTCCCCAGGTGATCACAGCGACTGTCCTCTGGGCTCATCTCCAGCTCCACCCTGGTCCTCCCGTCTCTATTGTGGTCCCTAAAATGGCAAAACAAGTTTCTTCTTCTTTGATATTCCTGTGTCGACAATGGTCTTCCTAAAATGTTTGTCAAAATTCAGAAACTGTATTGGTTTTCCTCGGTTTTCTGCATTTTGCTGACTTGGACATACTTGATTAATTTTAATACAACTGATCCAGTTCAACCTATTTCTACCACTTAAACACATGTTCATCATTCCTAAACATGTTTGATCACATACAAATTCCCTTAGGAGGTACATTTCCTACACACATATTATTTAATATGATGTCCCCCGTATTGTCACTGTTCTCTGGATCACGCTTCCCATCCTAGGTCACATGTGATGGGAATTGGTTCTGCGCTGTATGCTGGGGATGGGAGATGGGTGCGTCCAGGAAGAAGTGGAGCCATGTATGTAGGAGGAGGTTGGAGGGTCTCTGGGGGTTGAGAGACATTTGGGGGTGGTGTTAGTCACTCAGTCATGTCTGACTCTTTGTGAGCCCATGGACTGTAGCCTGTCAAGCTCCTTTGTCCATGGGATTCTCCAGGCAAAGATACTGGAGTGGGTTGCCAGTGCCTTCTCCAGGGGATCTTCCCGACCCAGGGATCAAACTTGGGTTTCCTGCTTTTCAGACAGATTCTTTACCATCTGGAGCTGGGAAAGTGTAAGTGAGATTGGAGCCAGTGAATAACCACTGTTGGCAGAATAGAGACTCACAGGATGCAGGGTTTGGGCTGCCCAAGTTGCAACTGTCTGTTAAGAAGAAGAAAAATCAGGGGTCCCTGAGTCAGGCAGGGGGTAGGGGCAGTCCTTTATGTGACTCTGTTCCAAAAAGCTGTGAACATTGGAGAGGCCCAGAGAGATAGGAAGTGAGAGCCCCTGAGCACCGAGGGCTGCAAAGGGTTAACAGACCAGGATAGGGTACAGACCCCAGAGTGCTGGAGTGCTGGAGTGCCGGCAGGTATGACTCTCCCCCTGGGAGGCACACTGGGATGTGGTGGAGTAATCTCTCCACCACTCGGCATCCATTATTTTTCTTTGTTTTTAGTTTCTATCAAGACAAATTTGATTTTCACATTCCCTCCATGAACATGATTTACAGAGTACATACAGCCACGTTCCCTGCTCTGACATTTCCTGTCTCTGACAGGTGCTGCTTTCCTCTGGAACATCAGGCCTTTTTGTGTTGTGGGGTGGGCTGCAGCATCTCCTTGGAGGGGACAGCATTGGGAGATGTGTCTGTGTCCCTCTCCCTGACATCACTGTGGTTACGATTGGTGTCAAGCATCTGAGCAGGATAAAGATTGAGTGGATGAGCTGGGCTTCCCCTGAGGGGTGGGCCTTGCCGTGATCCAGACCCTGCCTACTTCTCAATCCTCAAGGGGCCAAGAGGGACAGCAAGGCTCATAGATTTCCGACTGGGATGGGGCTCCTCTGCCAGGGCAAGGAGTTGAGACTTTATTCCATAGATCCGGGAGAACCACCCAAGCTCTTAAGAGGATGGATGTGATCAGGTTTGTTTCTGTTTGGAGAAACCCATGGCAGTGCTTGGGGCCTTCCTGATGGCTAACTCAGTAAAGAATCCACCTGCAATGCTGGAGACCTGGATTTAATCCCTGAGTTGGGAAGATCCCCTGGAGAAGGAAATGGCAACCCACTCCAGTATTCTTGCCTGGGAAATCCCACGGACAGAGGAGCCTGGCGGGCTACAGTCCATGGGGTTGCAAGAGTCGGATACCACTTAGCAACTAAACCTTCATTGCCATGGCAGTGTGTGGTGAGGGGAGAGACAGGAGGCAGGGAGGCCAGACGGAGCTGATGCAGTAGCTCAGGTGAGAGGCAGTGAGGACCAGGCCCAGGGCAGGAACACTGGATGGGAAGAGGAAGCTGGAGATGAGAACATCATTGTGGAGGTCAGACAACAGGAATCTGTGCCTGATTGGATGTGCTGTGAAAGGCAGGATGACTGTCGGGTGTCTGACCTGGGCAATGAAATTGATGCTGCTGCTTTCAACTCCTGCAGGGAAAACGGTGAGACGATCTTGCACCATCTTCATATTCTGCAGATTATCTTGAATGACTCACACTTTTGAGGCCGGGGTTTTCTGTGGGGAGGAGGTGCAGAGGGAGGGGAAAACGAGCCTGAAATCTTCACGCAGTGGTTTAGACTCTCCCCCTCTCTTCATTCTGTTGGCAGCCTGACATTGTTAGTGTGGAGCCCAGAGAAATCTTAAACAGAGAATTGTTACATGTCGATATGAGGATGCCATATACCCCACTGGATTTCCTCGGCTGGAGCCACGGAAGCAGTGAATAGAAGACCAGCCTGTCCCTGAACTTGACGGCGTCAGGAGTGGCTGGGCTCAGATCACCGCAGATGGCTGTGTGGGGGTTACCACTCAGCGCACTGAGCCAGCACCTTCTTTACTATTGTCTGTGTAACTCCCATTGTTTTATCCAAGCTGACTTCGTAGCCAGGGTTCCATTCACTATAGACAAAGCCTCCGTTAGAAAAAATAAGATCTCTGAAGCTTTTAGAGAGCTGGGGAAAATCACAAGCCAGTAGCAGTGGAAGTCTCAATTCCAGATCCCTAGGGAGTAATGACAGATGGCGGTTCTCTCTTGTTAATTCTTAAAAAAACATTAAATGTGAAATAAATAGATCTGGACGGTGGGGAGAGGGAATGGCTTCCAGTAATTATTCCTGCCTGGCTCTGGAATGCAGCTTAGAGTTAGCAATTCAGATGATTCTGGAAAACTATAGCTTTCATTTTTAATGTTCAATAGTATAGTTGAGATATACATACCTTTATATGTATTTATAATACTGGAGCGGATTGCCATTTCCTTCTATATATACATATGGAAGAGCAGTATTAAATATGGGTGCTATATATATATGTATGTTGTTTGTTGTTTAGTACTAAGTCATGTCCGACTCTTTGCACCCATGGATTATAGCCCACCAGGCCTCTTCTTCCTATTTTTGAGGCAAGAATACTGGAGTGGGTTGTCATTTCCTTCTCTAGCATATTTACATGGAGGAGCAGAATTAGATGTGTGTGCCATGACTTGAATGGCCGAAATAGTATTTCAATTCTGCTTTCTTCAGGTGACTGGAATTTTTTCCCTCCTCACTGATACATTTGAGAATTGTTTTAAAGCAGCCCATCAGAAAGAAAAAAAGTCACAATAAAGAAGCTGAGCAAATGGGTAGCCGGAAGCATTTTGTAAGCTCCAGCATCAGCAGGAGACTTAAGCCGCGTACCAAAAACTCTGTTGAAGACTTGAGGCAACCGTAAGCTGGGTATTTCTCATTAGAAAGACTTGTATCACCAGGAAAGTAAGGGAAACCCTCCACTTAATGTTTCTGTGAGCAGCAGATTTTCCTAGAGACCTTGGCCACACAGGCCATTTGAATCAGGTATCAGAGTTTTCTCATTTGAGCAAGATGTTCCCTTGTATGCTTCTGATTACTCTAGGTAACATCAGCTGTGCATGCCTGAGTCAGGAGGGTGGCAGAAAAGCCTCCTCTGCTTGCTCCTTCAGGGAAATGATTTCAGCGCTACTGAAATCTCTAGGTCTCTGAGAAAAGGTCAAGAGGGCGTGGATCAAACTGTAATTTGGAGCATTGTTTGGCCTGGCATGTGGCCAACATTCCCTGCTCTGACAGCGGGGACGCCTGAGGTGGGCCAGGCACCTTCTGTGTCTGGAGACGCCAGCTAAACAGGGAGAACAATGGTTTTGGGGATTTTACAGTCAGTCTTACAGTGAGCTCTTCCTCTGTTGAGCACCAGAAGATACAGAGGTTTCAGAAAAGATGCTTGGGGCTGGAGGGGGCCTCGGGGATTGTGTAGGCAAGTTAAACCAATGGAGTTAAGCATGGGGACCATGCAGTCAGATGGCAGTCAAGTTTTGCACATGCTACTCATTGCCTCTGTGGCCAGCATGAACTTCTCTGAGCCCCCGTTTCCTCCTTCCTATAATGAAGAAACAATATCCACCCAAGAGGATAAGTAAGAGGCTTGATCGAGATGATAAACCTAAAGAGCCCAGCACAGTGTAAACTCAGTAAATACTCAGTAAATATTTGTTAATATAAATTGCCCAACTCCTTCATTGTACAGAGTGTAGAAAGGAAGAGCTGGAGCAAAAATGAGAATCCTACGGAGTTAACTTTGTCAGATGCACGCACCACTTAGGAATGCAGTCCTTCCAACCACAAACAAGCTTTCTGGTTTTGAGCATCGTCCACAGGAGACGGTGAGCAGCAGGCAGAACAATTGAAAAGTTAGAATTCATCACTGGCAGCTTAGAGCAATGTCCAAAGGGAGCAGTCCAAAGGAAAATGGCAGATTCTGACCATGCCCTCGTTATTTTGGACAACTGACTCAGCTTGTGTAAAGCTGATCTCCCAGTCCCCTCCTAGGGTTTTTGCTTGCTTGCTTATTTTATTTTTGTATTTTGGATCTGAAGTGGAGGAAATCCCTTACTCTGGCCAGATTTATAGGTGACCCAGAGTTGGCAGAGGATGACTGATTCATTGGCTACTGGGTTCACAAGGGTCCCAAAAGTCTGAAAAGAGTTGAAACTACTGGGACTTCCCTGGTGGTCCGAGGGCTAAGACTTTGCATTCCTAATGCAGGGGGGCCTGAGTTCAATCCCTGGTCAGGGAACTAGAGCCCACGTGCGGCAACTGAAGATCCTGTGTGGTGAAGATCAAAGATCTTGCATGCAAAATCAAGACCCGATGGAGCCAAGTAAATAAATAGTGTTTCTTTTTTTTTTTTTTTTTATAAAGAGTTGAAACTGCTAATAATTAGAATAGGGAAACATTTAAAGACCTGTGTCACTGCTGCCGTTTAGTTGCTTAGTCATGTCCAACTCTTGAGACCCTATAGACTGTAGCCCATCAGGCTTCTCTCTCTGTGGGATTTCCCAGGCAAGAATACTGGAGTGGGTTGCCGTTTCCTTCTCCAGGTAATCTCCTGACCCAGGGATCGAACCTTCGTCTCTTACATTGGCAGCCGGATTCTTTACTACTGAGCCACCTGGGAAGCTCCTTAAAGTCCAGTTCAGTTCAGTTGCTCAGTCCTGTCCGACTCTTTGCAACCTCATGAATCGCAGCACGCCAGGCCTCCCTGTCCATCACCAACTCCCGGAGTTTACTCAAACTCACGTCCATCGAGTCAGTGATGCCATCTAGCCATCTCATCCTCTGTTGTCCCCTTCTCCTCCTGCCCCAAATCTCTCCCAGCATCAGAGTCTTTTCCAATGAGTCAACTCTTCGCATGAGGTGGCCAAAGTATTGCAGTTTCAGCTTTAGCATCAGTCCTTCCAAAGAACACCCAGGACTGATCTCCTTCAGAATGGACTGGTTGGATCTCCTTGCAGTCCAAGGGATTCTCAAGAGTCTTCTCCAACACCACAGTTCAAAAGCATCAATTCTTCCATTCTCAGCTTTCTTCACAATCCAACTCTCACATCCATACATGACCACTGGAAAAACCATAGCCTTGACTAGATGGACCTTTGTTGGCAAAGTAATGTCTCTGCTTTTCAATATGCTATCTAGGTTGGTCATAACTTTCCTTCCAAGGAGAAAGCATCTTTTAATTTCATGGCTGCAATCACCATCTGCAGTAATTTTGGAACCGCCCAAAATAAAGTCTGACACTGTTTCCACTGTTTCCCCATCTATTTCCCATGAACTGATGGGACCAGATGCCATGACCTTCGTTTTCTGAATGTTGAGCTTTAAGCCAACTTTTTCACTCTCCACTTTCACTTTCATCAAGAGGCTTTTGAGTTCCTCTTCACTTTCTGCCATAAGGGCGGTGTTATCTGCATATCTGAGGTTATTGATATTTCTCCCGGCAATCTTGATTCCAGCTTGTGCTTCTTCCACCCCAGCGTTTCTCATGATGTACTCTGCATATAAGTTAAATAAGCAAAGTCCTGTACTTGGGTTCAAAAGCCAGCTGCATAAAGAAACTGCATAATCTCAGGACAAGGGACTATGTGAAAGGAATTTAAAATTTTTCATAGTTTATTGAGAAGGCAAGAGTATCCCTTACAGGCTTCTTCCTCATCTGATGGGTTTTAGGAAATTAAGTCCCAGCTCTGGTTGAAGTTGATTTGTTCCCCTCTCTCTATAATGTAGTCTCAAAAAGCAAATGTATAACCCAATCACCTTTTCTCAGTAGAGAACAGGAGAATTAGATTTCAACAGACAGGAAAGGAAAGGTGTCAAAAGTTAGTATACCAATTTGGCAGTGGTCCCAGACATTTTTTGGCACCAGGAACTGGTTTTGTGGAAGACAGTTTTTCCACAGACCTGGGGCATGGAGTAGGATGGTTTAGGGATGATTCAAGCACATTACATATTTTGTGTAATTTATTTCTATTATTATTACATTAGCTCTATCTCAGGTCATCAGGCATTAGATCCCAGAGTCTGGGGGCCCCTGGTTTATGGTACTCTCAGCCATTCCTCTCTGGTGGTAGACCAGCTGTCCTTCCCCTGCTGACTCTAAGCAGTTACTCCAAAGCCTGGTCTGACCCTTCCACTAGGATACAGCTGGGAGTCATCAGGATGGATGCAGGGTCTCTGCCAGCAGAGATCTGTACAAGTTAGCAAGCATTTTGAAGCCCATATTAGCTAGCATTTAGTATAAAATCAAATGGGAAAAAGTTCATCTTTGCAGGTGCTTATAGACAGACATCCTGGAATGTGAAGTCAAGTGGGCCTTAGAAAGCATCACTACGAACAAAGCTAGTGGAGGTGATAGAACTCCAGTTGAGCTATTTCAAATTCTGAAAGATGATGCTGTGAAAGTGCTGCACTCAATATGCCAGCAAATTTGGAAAACTCAACAGTGGCCACAGGACTGGAAAAGGTCAGTTTTCATTCCAATCTCAAAGAAAGGCGATGCCAAAGAATGCTCAAACTACCGCACAATTGCACTCATCTCACACGCTAGTAAAGTAATGCTCAAAATTCTCCAAGCCAGGCTTCAGCAGTATGTGAACTGTGAACTTCCAGATGTTCAAGCTGGTTTTAGAAAACGCAGAGGAACCAGAGATCAAATTGCCAGCATCCGCTGGATCATGGAAAAAGCAAGAGAGTTCCAGAAAAACATCTATTTCTGCTTTATTGACTATGCCAAAGCCTTTGACTGTGTGGATCACAATAAACTGTGGAAAATTCTGAAAGAGATGGGAATACCAGACCACCTGATCTGCCTCTTGAGAAATCTGTATGCAAGTCAGGAAGCAACAGTTAGAACTGGTCATGGAACAACAGACTGGTTCCAAATAGGAAAAGGAGTACGTCAAGGCTGTATATTGTCACCATGTTTATTTAACTTATATGCAGAGTACATCATGAGAAACGCTGGACTGGAAGAAGCACAAGCTGGAATCAAGATTGCTGGGAGAAATATCAATAACCTCAGATATGCAGATGACACCGCCGTTATGGCAGAAAGTGAAGAGGAACTCAAAAGCTTCTTGATGAAAGTGAAAGTGGAGAGTGAAAAAGTTGCCTTAAAGCTCAACATTCAGAAAACTAAGATCATGGCATCTGGTCCCATCAGTTCATGGGAAATAGATGGGGAAACAGTGGAAACAGTGTCAGACTTTGTTTTTTTTGGCTCCAAGATCACTGCAGATGGTGACTGCAGCCATGAAATTAAAAGATGCTTACTCCTTGGAAGAAGAGTTATGACCAACCTAGATAGCATATTGAAAAGCAGAGACATTACTTTGCCAACAAAGGTCCATCTAGTCAAGGCTATGGTTTTTCCAGTGGTCATGTATGGATGTGAGAGTTGGACTGTGAAGAAGGCTGAGCGCTGAAGAATTGATGCTTTTGAACTGTGGTGTTGGAGAAGACTCTTGAGAGTCCCTTGGACTGCAAGGAGATCCAGGCAGTCCATTCTGAAGGAGATCAGCCCTGGGATTTGTTTGGAAAGACTGATGCTAAAGCTGAAACTCCAGTACTTTGGCCACCTCATGCGAAGAGTTGACTCATTGGAGAAGACTCTGATGCTGGGAGGGATTTGGGGCAGGAGGAGAAGGGGATGACAGAGGATGAGATGGCTGGATGGCATCACTGACTCGATGGACATGAGTCTGAGTGACCTCCGGGAGTTGGTGATGGACAGGGAGGCCTGGCATGCTGCGATTCATGTGGTTGCAAAGAGTCGGACAGGACTGAGCAACTGAACTGAACTGAACTGAACTGATAGACAGGAAGTGTGTCCTTTTACTTGCTGAGCTATGAGGCAAAGAAAGGGAGATACTAGGAGGCCAGGCTCCAGGCCAGGTGAACAAAAGGAAGGGTCCCCCAAATCGACTCTCACCAATGGATGGCTTCCTTCTATTTTGGAAACTCCGCTTACCTGTTAGACTTTTTTATGTGATTCCGTTATGTCTTTTACCATCTTTTTTGGATTTCCCAACATTTTCCCCTCTGTCCTTCTGTCTGAATATTTTCCACTGACATGTTCAAATTCATGATCTTCTCTTCTGCTGACTCTAACCTACCCTTCAAGCCATCTACTGATTTATTTTTCTTTTTTGGGAGGGGGGTGCATCATGAGGGATCGGAGAGTTTTGTTTCCCCACCAAAGATTGAAGCCATGCCCCCTGCAGTGGAAGTGCAGAGTCTGAACTGTTGGACTGCTAGGAAATTTTATATTTTTCAGTTCTATAATGTCTGTTTAATTCTTTCAAAAATAAATTTTAATTTTCTGATGAAATTCTCCATCTTTTCATCTGTGCTCTTAAATATCTCTACTGTAACCATTGTAAAGTCCTTGTCTGCTGATTCCAGTGCCTAGATTACCTGGGGATCTGCTTCTATTGTTTTGTTTTGCTTTTTAAGATTTTGGTCATTTGGTTCTGTTAATAGACATTTCTGCTGCTGCTGCTGCTGCTGCGTCGCTTCAGTCACGTCCGACTCTTAGACGGCAGCCCACCAGGCTCCCCCGTCCCTGGGATTCTCCAGACAAGAACACTGGGGTGGGTTGCCATTTCCTTCTCCAGACATTTCTAGTAATTTCTAATTGAGTAGCAGACATTATGTATACAAATGTGAAGACAAAAAAAAAAAAGAAGACTCTCCGAATGGGCCCCTTTTCTTTGTGGCAGATAAAGTGGGAGCTGGTTGCTATAATCCTGTTAGGGATTTTGCTCTGTTTACCTGTTGGTAAATCAGATGCCTTTTAGGAGCCCTCCACCTGAGCCCAGGGTATTCACCAGGGCCCCTCCTCTATGGCAGGACCTTCACTTTAATCTTCATTGTCTTGGCATCCCAAGACTCCACTCAGCATCTCAGAGCTTCCTGCTTTAGCTTTCCAGCCTCCTCTGTCAGTTTCAGAAGCTGGCAAGGGTGTCCAAGGGGAAAGTGAGAAGTATATGGGGTTGACTTGTCTGTCCTGCTTCTCCAGAAAAAACCCAGCCTCTACAGATCCCTGCCTTTCTGTCCCTCCATTCTCATAAGGCTGACCAAAGTTCTACTTGTTTCTCTGCCTCTTTGTAGCATCCACTGTCTGGCTCCTCATCAGTCCCTCTCCTCACTCATCAAGCTCTAGCCAAACCTGGGTTTCTGTTTCTGGAAGAGACCAAATGCTTTTTCACTCCAAGCTTTCCACATCAGCTGTTGCCTCCTCCTTCTGTTGCCATGGCCACCTCCTACTCATTCTTTAAGCTCAAATATCGCCTCCTCCAGGAAGCCTTCCCTGAACACCTCATCCATTGTAACTTTTCCTCAGTTAACCTCAGTCTTATCCCCATGTTTGCTTTCCTCACAGCACTAACCACCTATCGTGATCTTCATTGTTCTTTCTTTATACAAAGTAAACTCCATGGAGGCAGGGCCACATTTGTCTTTTTTATTATGTACCCCTCGTCCCTAGAAGTCTTGAATACTTGTTGAATGAGTAAGAGAATGACTGTGACTATATTACCATGGGTCTCAGTTTTTAAATCTGTTAAGTAGGGAGCCGCTGTAGAGGAAATTTGGTTAGTGTAGTGGTTCTCAAACTTGAGCATGTCTCAGGATAATCTGGAAAGCTTATAGAAACAGATAACTAACCTCACGCCTAGAATCTCAGCAGCTCTGAAGAAATTTTGCATTACTAATATAATGTTGCTGTTACTGGCCAGAGGACCGCACTTTGAGAACCACGTCCCCTGAGGTATCTCTCTTTAACTTTATCAAGTTGAAATAATGAATATTAAGAGTCCTGTACTTATCTCCTGCATGGATCACAGCCTTGTCGTGGTGAAGGGGCTTGAGGAACTCAATGAAGCTATGAGCCATGCCATGCAGGGCCACCCAAGATGGACGGGTCATGGTGGAAAGTTCTGACAAAATGCAGTCCACTGGAAAAGGGAATGGCAAACCACTCCAGTATTCTTGCCGCGAGACCCCCATGAACAGTATGAAAGGGCAAACAGATATATATGACACTGGAAGATGAGCCCCTCAGGTTGGAAGGTGTCCAATACGCTACCCAGGAAGAGCAGAGACATAGCTCCAGAAGGAATGAAGAGGCTGAGCCAAGCGAAAACAGTGCTCAGTTGTGGATGTGACTGGTGGTGAAAGGAAGGTCTGATGCTGTGAAGAAAAATATTGCATGGGAACCTGGTATGTTGAGTCCATGAATCAAGGTAAATTAGCTGTGGTCAGGCGGGAGATGACAAGATTGAACATTGACATTTTAGGAATCAGTGAACTAAGATGGACTGGAACGAGTGAATTTAGTTTAGATGATCATTATATCTATTACTGTGGGCAAGAATCCCTTAGAAGAAATGAAGTAGCCCTCATACTCAACAAGAGTTCAAAATACAGTACTTGGATGCAGTCTCAAAAATGACAGAATGATCTCTGTTCTTTTCCAAGGCAAACCATTCAATATCACAGTAATCCCAGTCTATGCCCCAACCACTAATGCCACAGAAGCTGAAGTTGAATGGTTCTATGAACACCTAGAAGACCTTCTAGAACTAACACCAAAAAAGATGTCTTTTTCATCATAGGGGATTGGAATGCAAAAGTAGGGAGCCAAGAGATGCCTGGAATAACAGTCAAGTTTGGCCTTGGAGTACAAAATGAAGCAGGGCGAAGACTAACAGGGTTTTGTCAAGAGAACACATTGGTCATAGCAAACACCCTTTCCAACAACACAAGAGCAGCTGTGCACGTGGACATCACCAGATGATCAATACCAAAATCATATTAATTGTATTCTTTGCAGCCAAAGATGGAGAAGCTCTACACATTCAGCAAAAACAAGACCAGGAGCTGACTGTGGCTCAGACCATGAGCTCCTCATTGCAAAATTCAGGCTTAAATTAAAGAAAGTAGGGAAAACCACTAGGCCTTTCAGGTATGACTTAAATCCCTTATGATTTTACAGTGGGGGTGACGAATGGATTCAAGAGATTAGATCTAGTAGAGTGCCTGAAGAACTGCGATGGTCTGGAGAAATTTTGTATTACTCATGTAATGTTGATTTTGCAGGTCAGGAGGCCCCACTTTGAGAACCACTGGATTTGATTATTCTGCCTCAGGTCTCTTGAGGCACACTCATCGTTAATTTTTATCAAATTGAAATAATGAATGTAAGAGTGTTGTACTTATAAAAACAGGATGTATAAATGCAAGAGATGTTTTGAAACATCACTTTCAGACATAAAAGGGGAGGGGAGCAGTTGAAGGATAAAAAAAAAAAAAAACCTTTTCTCAATCAGGAAGTGTTAACACATACTGATGGTGTTTATACTGTTTATAATGGCAAAAGGTCAGGTACACGGAGGTGCAGGTGGACCAGGGCGAGGGGCTGAGCAAGTTGCTGGGAACAATGCTTGAAATGCAGCAGGTGCTACAGCCAAGAGATTTCAAGAGTGCTTCCCACCAGCTCAGCACTTAATCCCCACCTTAGAGAGTAAACCGAGAGATTCACAATTAATGAGGGAAGTCAGAGTCCAAACTAGGGAGAAAACAAAACCAAAGAAGCCCATTGTGATGCTAGAAGAAACAGCTCATGGCCATGACGTGCAGATTTGTCATTTGTATCATAAACATCATGAATTAAGTTTATCTCTATGAGCCTCACAGGCAGAGTGGCACAGTCACGCCCACCACCCCTATGTCATAAAGGAATGGTGATCATCCACTGACTTACATAAATGTACTGTCCAAGGATGTCGAAGTGTCGCTACTTCCACAGACCATATTAAACAAGGTCTTGGTAGCATGCATGGCGTGTTCACCTTGATTAACTTGAAGGCATTTTGGTAAAGGGATTGTTTGCAAAGGTAGGAGCAGAGTTTTAGGGTTTCCCAGGTGGCTCAACGGGTAAAGAATCGACCTGCAATGCAGGAGAACTGGGTTCGATCCCTGAGTCAGGAAGATCCCCTGGAGTAAGAAATGGCAACCCACTCCAGTATTCTTGCCTAAGGGATCCCATGGACAGTGGAGCCTGGGGGGCTACAGTCCATAGGGTTGCAAAGAGTCAGACATGACCGAAGCAACTGAGCACGCATGCATACAAGGCTAGTAGCAGCCGGGCTTAAACAGGCCTACACCTGCAAGGTGATGATGGAGCCAGTCCTGGGACCCACAGTCCCTTGGGGAGGGCTGCTTTGAGAGGAACTGTGACCAGCGAGTTGAGGGCATTGCCAGCTCACAAGGTGTATGCAGGGCTGCAGTACCCCCAGAGGCTCCAGGAAGAACCCTTCCTTGCCTGTTTGGCTTCCTGTGGCTCCAGGTGTTCCTTGGTTTATGTCTGCATCACTTCAATCCCTATCTCTGTCTTCGTATCATCTTCTCTTGTATGTCTCCTGTATGTATCTCTTGTAAAGACACTTGTCATTGGATTAGGCGTGCTGCAGTCCAAAGGGTTGCAAAGAATCAGACTGAACAACAACATTGGATGAGGACTCACCCCGTTAATCGAGGATGGTCTCAACTCACAATCTGTAACTTCATCTGCAAAGACACTTTTATCAGAATTTGGTAACATTCACAGGTTCCAGGGATTTGATGTATATGTATCTTTGTGTGTGTGTGTTGGGGGGGTGGGGGTGGATCACCATTCAACCCTCCATACCAACCTTGGCTTTTGTTGCCAAGTTGTCAGTTTGGAACTGAACCATCTCTCCTGAAGGCCACCCTTTAGCTCTGTGAGCTCCTTTGCATATCTGCTCTAACTAGATAATGATCCTTAAGTGAGGGGTGGTGAGGAGGGTACACACTCTTACCTTGTTTCACAGAATGACTAACATTATGGCCCTGTACAGATCATGTCAATTCATCCCTGAGCATCCATGGGGGAATTGGTTCCAAGACCCCCCTCCCAAGGATACCAACCTTTGTGGATGCTCAAGCCTCTTATCTAACATGGTGTAGTAAGTACGTGCTCATGCATACTTTAAATCATCTCCAGATTACTTATAATGCCTGATACAATGTAAATGCTATGTAAGTAGTTGCCATTGTGTGGCAAATTCAAATTTTGCTTTTTGGAGCTTTCTGATTTTTTTTTCTAGATATTTTCCATATTGCAAAAATATGGTTGGTTGAATCTGCAGATGTGGAACTCATGAATACTGAGGGCTGTCTGGATTTTCTGAGAGCCTATTTTACATGAAGCAGGGAGATTAAGTGATGCCTAAAATAGTTTCTTTGGCTCAGTGGTAAAGAATCCACCTGCCAATGGGGGGGTTGCAGGTTCCATCCCTGGAGGAGGAAATGGCAGCTCACTCCAACATTCTTGCCTGGAAAGTCCCATGGACAGAGAAGCCTGGCAGGCTACAGTCCATGAGGTTGTAAAAGAGTTGGACATGACTTAGCGACTCAACAACAGCCACAGAATAGTTTCTACCTCTAGAATCCCATGATGCAGCTAATGCCAGGGCGAGGTGGGTATCTCTCTGGTAACCCTGTGACATGCAGGAGGTATCTTGCCCATGCCAGGCTTGCTGGCACCTGGGCATCAAGCTCAGAGCCACAGACATCCACAAGCTCTCTAGGCCAGCCGCAGTCCATCAGCTAATCACAAAGGAGAGGCCCGAGGCTGAGGACCTGCGTCTGTGCGGCAGGACTGAAGGCCCACAGCCAGGGTGCCCTCCCTGGTGGTCTGCCGTGGCCTTTAAGCTCAGGCATCTTTAATAACTCAGCTCAGGTTTCCAGCCAAGCCATTCTTGAATCTTTTCATGCCGCAAAGTGTAACAGTGACTCCATGACACCTTTTCTAATTGTGTTTTAATTGAAAAGACTTGATTTGATTATAGAAGCCTACACCATAGTTGAAGGGCTTGTTAAAACATGTATTAAATCTGAAAGATTGCAATGTTTCGCTGTGTAATTATGTAAACAGTCACATAAAAGGAGCGCTTTACAGTCAGCAGGAATGCTTTTTCAGTCGCACACCGGCGAACTGGCACCGTTGATCAGTGACAGGTGAATTCTTTTTTCAAGGACAAACCCAAGTTGGTATCTGCCCCCTGACATCCGCCGGGCCAGCTTTTTCATTTTCTCCCTTTGTGTATGTTTTTCCTTGAAATTCATTATGATTTTAAGTAATGTTTCTGTGTCCTCAGGTGTGTGTGGATTCCCCATCATTGTGAAGGAAAATAAAATGCACCCCATCTCTAAAATGTTTAGATTTCTCCGCAGCAAAAAACGACCCAAGCATTAAAAAAACATCCTCAACTATAGTTTTAAAATAGGAATAGAACTACCTTAAAATTCCCTGCAGTTTTAATGAAAGTGTCCATTAAATTTACTGAGGATAAGAGAGTAATTTACCTCCAAACCTACTATCCCTGCCTTCCCAGAAGACCTGCAATGTTCACCTATCTTTTCTGAACTTCAAAAATAAATGAAACATTGATCAGAGCTGTCATTGAAACATTACTTCTTCCTGTCCATCACCTGCTCAGCCCTAGCTTCTTAGAAGGAAACAGGCTCTGCAATCATGATTTTCTCCCAGCCTCAAGAAAATAGAAGCCACAAATGGGCTGGTGAATTATGTACTTCCAGTGGTTTTGAAGGGAAGCATTTACTGAGGGAGAAAATTGTTTTAATCTTATAACAACCAAGGAGGAGAGTTTGTAAAAACACAGAACACCTACACACACACTTGATTTGGTTGCATGGGAACACTCGGGAATATTTCTTCCCACAAACATGCCTGATGCCTCAGCGGAGGGGTCTTGCTGGGTCCTGGGCAGGGGCAGGCGGGGAGGGGAATGGGGAGCCCTAGGCAGGCAATGAGGGTAGTTAGACCACTGTACAGTCAGCTGGGAATCGTAGAGACTTGGGGAGAGCAGATCCCATGCAGGATATGGGCTCTCTAGCCCCGTCTGGAAATTCGGGGCATACAGACACCCCCGAGCCTTGGTCTCCCAAGGCTCAACCCCTCAAATCCCAGGATGGAGCAGTCTGTGCCCCGTCTGCCCCAGGCCGACTTGAATAACTTCCTGCAAACCCAGCCTCAGTCCTCCTTACCCCTGGCACCCCTGACAGAACTCGACACACGGGTGTTTTATGAGTCTTGCATCCATGATAGCCAAAACCAATGAACAGACAAGCAAAGAAATGGAAATCTTCAGAAAGCCAGTCCTGGGAATGGTTTGGAGGAGAAAAGAAGAGTCATGCGTGGTTTAAAAGAAAGATGCATGCTTCCATTTCTGCAGGGAAGAGGAAGGAAAAGAGGGAAGGGGGAGGGAAGAAAACCAAGCATGGATGAAGGCTCATGTCTCTCTTTTCGGGAGTGAAGGCACAAGAGGTTGCACAAGTGTGTGAGTCACCAGGGAGAGGGTGGAGGTGCGTGGTCAAGGGACTTTCACATTTTGCTTGATGTCCTTTTGAATCTTTACCGAGGAAAAGTAATCATGGCTTACTTGTGTCATTTTCAAAAAGGGGAGGGCATAAGATTTAAACAGAAATGTCCAGACTTGGGGAAGAATCTTACACATGACCTCTTCATAAGAAGCAGGTTAGGAATGAGCCTTGGTCACCCGAGAAAGGAAGTGGCGAGGGGAAAACTTGGTATTGACACCCTCCTTCCAGCTCACACCCCTTTGGCTCCTTTAAGAGAATGCCTTCTGCACAAAGATGTGCTTTGTTCAAAGCAGGTAACCGCTGGTTTCCGGGAATACAGTTCAGACTCTGATGAATTCCAGCTGACACAGGATGTATCGTCAGAGAATGGCTCTCCCACAGTACAGAGAGTACACATCCCAGCAACAAGAGACACCACACGGGATCTCCAGGTGGTGGGCATTTTCTTGGAACCCTTGGTCTAAAGTGGAGGGTGATTAAACTGTTGTGGGCGGCTTTCCTGCTTCATTAGAGTACCCCAGTCCTGTTCGTGTGTGTGGGCATCAGATGCTGACCCAGAAATCATAGCTGAGACATGCCTGTGGGATCCTCTTTCTTGAAGGGCCTCCTCCCATCGCCAGTGGCAGGCTCTTCTCACTGCACTGCGTGGCCCCATGAACTCCGAGCAAGCGTACCTTTATCTGCATGTGCGAGCATTGTCTTCCCAAGAAACGGTATTGCGTTGGAGGAAAAAACCTTTTGCTTCACCCTCCTAGGTTCTCTGTCTGGGGCCCCGTGAAATTAGACCAACAAAAGATTTGTTGTTCACTTGCTAAGTCATGTTCGACTCTTTGCGACCCCATGGACAGTAGCCCACCAGGCTCCTCTGTCCATGAGTTCTCCAGGCAAGAATACTGGAGTGGGTTGCCATTTCATTCTCCAGGGGATCTCCCCGACCCGAGGATTGAACCCACATCTCCTGCATTGGTAGGTGGGTTCTTTACTACTGAGCCCCCAGGGGAGCTCAACAGAAGGTTAACAAGAGAAAAAACAGTTTATATTGTGTGCAGCACGTCAGGAGAAACTTTGAGATGAGTAACTCAAAGAGGGAGTTAGAATTTGGGCGTACATAGCACCTTTGCTGGGCTTCCCGGGTGGAGCTAGTGGGAAAGAACCCACCAATGCAGGAGACAAAAGATGCAGGTTTGATCCCTGGGTTGGGAAAATCCCTCAGAGGAAGGCGTGGCAACCTACTCCAGTGTTCTTGCCTGGAGAATCTCATGGACAGAGGAGCCTGGTGGGCTACAGCCACTCTTGCTAAACCAACGCTTTCTTGTGGCTTTTGAAGTCAGCCTTTCCTAGACTCGGGCTTTTGTACACTTTCACTGGCCTCCCAATTTGCCTCCATTTTATTTGTTTCTTTTATGTTTCTATTGTTGTTGTTCCAATTCTAAAAGCAACACATTTTCCTTGTAATGGGTTGGCCAAAACATTTTCGTTTGGGTTTTTCCATAAGATAGTACAGAAAAACCCAAACAAACTTATCCAACCCAATACTTCCAACAAAGTGAAGGTGACTCTTGCCATTCCAGTGAAGAACTTTCCATCCCAGAAGCAATCGCTGTGACCTGTTTAGGGTGTATCATTTCAGACATTCTCAATACTTGTACAACCAGAATATGTATACACACATGAATAAGATTTTATGTAAACAGGATCTTTCTATCCATATCTATAATTTTGTGGTCACATTTTTCACTTCGCAGTGCACTGCAGATATCTCTGTGTTGAGCTGCTTTATTCTTTTTATGTTTGCACAGAAATTTAATTTTTTTTCCTTTTTTTTAACAATGGTGCAAAGAATGTTCTGTATTAGCGTGTACAAGTAGTTTTGTAGGCTGGATTCTTTGAAGTGGCATTGCTAGGTTAGTAGATTTTGCATTCTGATGGACTCTTTCAGATTCTTCTCTGGAAGAATACGTACACTGTCACCAGTGTGGCTAAATGTCTGTTCCACTCTACCCAGCCCATGTATTTTTTAAAAATTTTAGTTTTGATGTAGAAATTGCAAACATAGTACAACCACTCATTGTACATTTCTTTTTGTACAAAAAATTGGTATGATCAGCCTACCCTTCACCCAGTCTCCCCAAAGATAGCCTCTTACATAGCCATAGTATATAGTCAGTTATCAGAAGCATGAAATTGACATTGGTACAATACTATTAACTAAGACTTGTTGGGATTTCACCAGTTTTTACATCACCTTTTTTTTTTCTTTTGGTGAATAGTTTTATGAAATTTGATCTCATATATAATTTGCTGGGCTTTGCAGGTGGCCCAGTGGTAAATAATCCGCCTACCAGTGCAGGAGATGTAGGAGACTTGGGTTTGACCTCTGGGTTTGGAAGAGTCCCTGGAGAAAGAAATGGCAGCCTGCTCTAGTATTTTTGCCTGGGAAATCCCATGGACAGAGGAGCCCGACCAGCTACAGTCCATGGGGTCGCAAAAACTCAGACATGACTGAGTGACTGAGTACACACACACACACACACACACACACACAGATTTGCCACAGACATTTTAAACTATTATTTTATATTAATATTAGCCTTGTTTATAAGAAAGAGAACTTTTTCCTCTGTGCAATTTATTTTTGCAGTTGTTCCATCCTTCTTTTGAGTGACTATGATGGTGGGAATGTTTGAATCTAAACCCAGTGCAAGCAGGCTGTCCAGTTTTCAATGTGAGGTGACCAGATGCTAGGAATTCACTTTACCCAGCCCAGCTTTCCCTCAAACCCCCTCAGGACAGGGCCTCGGACTCTCAGGATGACCTCCTGACCTTGGCAAGCACCAGGCTTCTGTTGCTAGCTAAAATGGAAACCTCAAAGAGGATTTTCAGTTTGCAAGGTGATTATTTGGCTCTGAAAACCTTTAATGAGTGTATAAGGAAACTTTATGGGGAATTAATTTCAGGGAAGTAAAACATGCCATCTCATTTTATTTAAAAAAGGAAGAAAATTAATGTGAGTACCTGTGCTTCCTATGTATTTATACAGAGTCCATTCACTTAGAATCAAGCCATTATTGAGGACGTTTGCTCTTGATGAAAAGAACCCAACATTAGACTGGAAATAGCATGTGTTGAAATCAATTTAGTGTCAACCACGTCAAGCCTTTCTACAATGGTAGATTTTACAGAAACTTTAAAACACAGCTTGTTTATTTGGTAGAGTTTCACCATGATTCGTCTTTCTCTGAAACAGACAAAAAGACAGAGACGGAGCAAATTGTAGGTGGGCAGTGTCCAGGGCAAGGACGTGTGACATTGGCACCACCTGTGCTCTACCTCATCCCCCTCTTCACCTCCCCCACCATTGCAGCTCTGGTACATTAGGAGTGAAATGAGAATCTTTCAAGGCTGAATATTTTGATGGTGGTCTTGCCTTGTGTCTCCAAACAGGGTCTTCATGGGGGCTTCCGTTTGAATAGAGAAAGTAATGGTGCAAATGTGTGACCTAGTAGGTGCTGGGCATCACTTAGTTCAGGGCAGCCTGGAGTGTGGGGTGAGGTGCCAAGCACATGTAAATTTCCTCTGTGAATTACCCTGTTCCCTCCAGCTAAGAAATCAGGCCTGGAGGTGGACTGCAAAGGCGTTTTTGAATTTCTTGATCTCGGCTGGCAGTCAAGACAGAATGAGAAAGGCTCTGGGGCACCCAGCGGGTACAGGAGGGGTTGTTGCAAAGCTGGGCAGTGCTGGGAAGTTCACAACTTCTCTCCCCTAAAAACTTGACCTCAGTTCCCATGAGTGAGCCTGAGGCTTTCCTGCTGAGCCAAGACCCCTACTCTCGGGACACAGAGGGGTCTTAGGAGTTGGAGAGGACTGTAGAACTTGCCCAGTCTAACCCTTTTGTGATGATGGCCTGTAACTGGGTGACACCCCCTTGAGTGTCAGTGAGCAGCCCCCTGATGGAGCAGGCTGGAGCGGGCAGTGTCGTCAGCTCTCAGAGTTGGGGGTGAGTGGGTGGGAGGGCTGGGGCTTCCACAGGAAATTTTTTCCCTTTAAAACCAGCTTGTTGCTGGCAGAATGTACTTGGCTACTACCAAACCAGAGCCACACATAGCTCTACCCTGGAGCCCTCTGTTAGCAAAAATCCAGTCGCTCACAGCTATCAGCTCCCATGCTTTCATTTTCTGGGAGGAGTGGGTTCCTATTTCATCCTCTTCCATTGTGGGTATTAGAAAGGAGACATGGAATTAGTGTAGGAGGAATCCGTTTTCCTAATGGATACTGTTCGGGAAAAAAAAAAAAAAAAAGGCAAAGAGAACAAAACCACGGCAACAAGAAACCTTCACCACCCACATATCCATTTGCCCATGAGATATCTAAGTGCTGTGTAGGGAGAGGTTTTTTTGTTTTCCACTGTTCACCGTTGTATTTCTGGCACCTAAAACCCGTGCCCAGCCCATAATAAATTCTCACTACATATTTCTGAATGAAAGGAAGTGAGTCATTCATTAAACACGTGTTGGGCACTCACTCCATGTGTAGCACTTGGAGGCAGAGAGAAAAGGTCAGTCCTTGCCCTCATGGAGTCTGCAGTCTAGACGAGAGACAAAGAAGTGAAGAGATCATTACTTTGCGAGTGTGGGCTTGGCAAGGCCAGCTCTTGGGGTGGGGCAGTGCGTTAGGAGATTTCTGGAAGCTAAGGGGTTTGATGTTCTCTCTAATGAGTTTCTAGACCCCTGTCCATTATGTGGGCCTTGTAAGAAAAGAGGAAAGATGCCGTGGTGTGAGTGTGTGTGTATGTGAGTGTGTGTGTTTGCTCAGGTCATTCAGTGTTACACGGGAAGCCAGAATCAGAACTCACATCTCCTGCTTCCAAATGCGATGTTCAATCCACCAACTGGATCCAAAGATGCTGTCTAGTAGATGAGCCAACAGAAGTCCTGGCTTTCAAGGGATGCCCCTGAGCCTGTTGAGAGGTGTGCAGAAGAGATTTCAAGAGCTGTGTTGGGAACGAAGGCCCGTCAAGGTGCTGAGATGCCCAAGGGCCTGGGCTGAGGGTCATGGCAAGCCCAGTCCATGGCCAGGAATGGCAGATACCTTCACATACAGGACAGTGAGACATCCTAGATAACCCTGGGTTGGGGGCGGCGGAACAGTGGTCAGGGTACGGGAGAAGACAGAGCTTTGGAGACCGGTGCAGTCCCTGACCAAGCTGTGGGAGGGAGCAGTCAGGCCCCCAGGGTGGCATCAGGCCCAGTGCTAACAGTGAGTGGGCATCCTGCCCCCTGCCCTGTCCACCGTGTTCCTGGCCCATGGCCCAGGCCGGAGAGGATGGTCGTGGACAAGTCCGGCTGGGACTCAGGCAGAAGGATGTGACTGTTTGGGTAAAGGTCAGTTCGTGAGCAGATTGGATTTTATTCCAAGGCATTAACTAGGGAAACAATATGGATTTCATTCCAGTGCAAAGGGATTGACCAGTTTTAGAGTAGGTTTAAATTTTAGTCTTCAGTAGAGTCTGCAATTCAATCAAAACACTGATCTCAGGTGAGGTGGGCTTTGAGTTCAGCACATGAATATAGAATCAGAAAGCTGGGGGTAGGGGGGCCCTCTGATGTGGAGGTCAGTGGTGGCCTGAGGCTGTGGTTCGTGGAGGTGAGTCAGGCCTGGATGAAAAGGGCAGGCAGGTCCCTAATCCCCCTCCAACCCCATCCCCACTTCACCCCCAGTGGCTCTGCCTCTCACTGTTTCCTATACTGAATTTCTGTGTGAGATTTGATTTAAAGATGGTGCATGTGCGCGCGCTAAGTTGCTTCAGTCATGTCAGACTCCCGACGCTGTGTGATCCCATGGACTGAAGCCTGCCAGACTCCTCTGATCGTGCGATTCTCCAGGCAAAAATATTGGAGTAGGTTGCCATGCTATCCTCCAGGGGATCTTCCTAACCCAGGGATCAAACCCAGTTTCTTGCTTCTCCTGCACTGGCAGGCGGGTTCTTTACCACGAGCACCACCTGGGAAGCCCTAAAGATGGTGCTGTTACTAAAACTCATCTGAGATTTGCTGATCTGGATGTGATCACAAGTGAGAAGAGGGAGGGAGACAGCTGATTAGTGGCTAGTGACTAATGGGGTGACCAGTTTGTCCCAGTTAACCCAGGACTTTCTGGTTAAACTGGAAATCTGAAACCCTGGAAACCCCCTCAGTTCTGTGTCAGCCAGGCTGGTTGGTCACCCTGGTGTCATAAAAAATTAGCCAAGTTTTTGAATCATTGCAGTGGCCTCCTTACCAGGCTTCCTGCCTCTTCCCTCCCCGTCCTTGCCAATCCCCTCCCCGGCTGGTTCCCCTCCCACCCCGGACCCTTCCTCCTCCACCCTGCAGAGGAGTGGCCTGATCACGGTCATTCCCCTGCAGAAAGCCCTGGACGGTCCACCACCACCGCATGACAGCCAGGGTCTCTAGCCTCTTAGGAGGCCCTGCCTATCTCCCCTGCCTCTGCCACGGTCGCTCTAGAAACATCAAAACTGCTCTAAGCTGCAAACACCATGTCTGCATAGACTGTGCCCTCTGCTGGGGTGTCCTCTGCCTGGGCTTCTACTTGAAGCCAGCAGCCCCTTCTGGTCCTCTGAGAAGCTTTCCCCTGGTACAGCCCTTCCAGGGAGCTGACTATTTCCCTCCTTAGCGCCTCCACTGGGTGAGTGGTGTATGTGTCCCTGTGACACCGGCCACTTAACCAAAACGCAAATGCTGCGTTCACAGCACAGGTTCCATTCCACAAGCGACCCCCGGGTCCGCGGATCCTTCCACTACCCACCCCACCCCCATCAGACTATAAGACCTTGGGGCCACCACCTTAGGGGCCCCCGAACGAGGTAGCATCCCTCAACGAGGCGCTGGCAGCTCTGTGCACAGTCAAGAAGTAGAAGTAGATAGGATTGACACAGACACGTCCCCTGTGTTTATTAGGGCACCACAAGCCATTCGGGCTTCCCTGGTGGCTCAGACGGTCAAGAATGCCTGCCACTCTGCAGACCTGGATTAGATCCCAGCGTTGGGAAAATCCCCTGGAGGAGGAAATGGCAACCCACTCCAGTGTCTTTGCTTGGAGAATCCCATGGACAGAGGAGCCTGGCAGGCTACAGTCCATGGGGTCGCAAAGAGTTGGACACGACTAAGCGACTTTCACTTACAAGCCATTTGCTTACTGAACGAGGAACGCCAGACAGCGGGGTCCTGGGCTCCAACGAGAAAGCTGGAGCTCCCCCTGGTGGCTGCGGAGAGTCAGTGCTGTCAGTCGGCTCCTGTGTAAGGAAATAGAAAATAGAATACAAGTTGCCCTAGTGGCTTCCACATCTCTGGGGTTTCCTTCCTAGACCTCAAGAATAGGCCCGAAGCAGCAGGAGCAGTCGTTCAGGGAAAATAAAATCATTGCAGTGGAGAAGCCTCAACTATCTCTGCGAATCATCTTTGAAGAGGGAGGGGAAACGATGCAGTTATTTTGAAAAGGACAATCGGGAAGCCCTCAAACACCCAAAGACATCACGCTTGTCAAATCATGAAGGCCAGTTCCCCTCAGCTCTGGGACTCTGTCCTCCACCTCAGTCAGAAGGTCGGCTGGGCTGAAGGTGTCCCTCTAGGAGATGCCCCAAGATGGGGAGGCCCACCCCCAAATCTGTCCTTCTCCTCAACTGGAATGCTGCAAGACGATAGCTGGACTTTTCTATCTCCCCATGGTAAAGGCTTTAAACAAAGATTTTAGGCAAAGAGGAACATCCTGAGTCCTGTGGTGTGGATGTCAGCATTCGGGCCAACTTGGTTTTGCTGGGAATGGTGAGAGCAGGGACCAGCGCTGCCAGGGACAGAGGGTATGGAAGGAGGAAGAGAGTGGACATGTTAGTCGCCTTTGACTCTTTGTCACCCCACCAGGTTCCTCTCTCCGTGGGATTCTCTGGGCAAGAATACTGGAGTGGGTAGCCATTCAATTCTCCAGGGGATCGAACCCGGGTCTCCCACATTGAAGGCAGATCACTTACCATCCAAGCCACCAGGGAGGCCTGGAAGGAGGCAGGGGCACTGTGAAAACCAGCATTCTTCACTTTCTGTTTTGCCCTGCAGAGTTTGCCACTGGTCCAAGGTTGACTTTTGTAGCCTTATCAGATTGTTATCGTTGTTATTTAGTCGCTAGGTCATGTCTGAGTCTGCGACCCTGTGGACTGTAGTCCGCCAGGCTCCTCTGTCCATGGGATTTCCCAGGCAAGAATACTGGAGTGGGTTGCCATTTCCTTCTCCTAGGGATCCCCACCCAGGGATCAAACCTTCATCTACTGTATTGCAAGTGGATTCTTTACCACTGAGCTACTGGGATTAATGGTTTTCAAATTCTCATCATTCAAGTAGTAATTACAATAAATATTATTATGACAACTAATATTTACAAAGTTTTAATTAAGTACCAGCAGCTGTTAGAAAGCTTTGGCATGCATGCCTGCTCAGTCTTGTCTGACTCTTTGTGACCCCATGGGCTGTAGCCCACCAGGTTTCTGCAACCAGTGAAGTTTTCAGGCAAGAGTACTAGAGTGGGTTGCCATTTCCGCCTTCAGGGGATCTTCCCGACCCAGGCATCAAACCCAAGTCTCCTGTGTCTCCTGCACCGGCAGGCAAGTTCTATAGCACTGTGCTACCTGGGAAGCCCTAGAAAGCTTTACAATGATATATTAATTCCTGAAGTATTATATTGTATATAACTTATTTAATCCTCATAACAATGTGATAAAACAGAAACTATTATTATTCCTGTTTTAGAAATGAGAATTTTTTTTGTTAAATAACATTAATCTATTATTTATTTTACATTATTCTTTGAATTTAATCCTCTTACTAAATGAATATATTTTTTAAAGAAATCTTATTTTCCTACTATAAATGGAAATCTACATTACATGTTCTTAAGTAGGAGGAAACTATGTTAAAAAACTGAAATAACTATATGCCTGAATACTATCAAAAATCATCTTCTGTACCACCAGCAGAAAGTGTAGCGTGTTTGGGGGAAATACTACATTAGAGGAAAGGACCCTGAGGGGGTGGGAGGGAGCCCTGCAGGGTGAATAAAGCCCATTTTGCATTTTTGGATTTGAGGGTGGACTGTACACCATAGAGACTTGCTTTAGGAATGACTGGGTTTATTTTGCTTTTCTTCATCCAGTGTCTAAAATGGATGCTTAGTTCATTAGTCTTCAGCCTTTCTTCTTTTTTAAAAATGTATGAGCTGTTTAAGGCTATAAATTTCTTTACTGCTCTAGCTATATCCCATAAGTTTTGATACGGAATATTTTCTTCATTGTTTAATTTGTAAATATTTTCTTAATTTTGATCATCATCTTTTCTTTAAAGAAAGGGTTATTATAATTATTTTTATTTTTTGGCCATACCCTGCTGCACGTGGGATCGTAATTCTCAGAAGGGATCAAACCTGTGATGGTAGACAGACTCTTAACCACTGGACCACCAGGGAGTCTCTGAAAAGGGTTTGTTTTTTTTTTTATGGATAAATAATACAAATATTTATTAGAGAACTATAGAGCTTACTTTCAATAGATTAACATTAAAAGAAAAGAGAACTAGAAACAGCAGAGGATACATCACCAAATTGTGTTTTGACCAACATCCAACTTAAACAGTGCTGGCAAGTCCCATGTAAAACATATCTGGAATCCCAATTGGGAAAATGTCAGAGACAGACTGCTCCAAGGGTGAGACTTCAAAGATAGTAGTTTGGGGTTCCCTTTATAATCCAAGGACAGACACAAACTGATATCATCATCAGTCTGTGACCAAATTGCAAGCCTGGTTTCATGCTAATGATGTTTCGTCTTGTAAAACTTGGATTGCTGCTAAGCCTGGGGTTTGCTTGTCCAGGCTGCCTTCAGGGGCTCAACAACCTCAAGATTGCTCCCCCATCTTATCTAAGGTACTGCAAATCCTGCACTCAGAGCAAGCAGTCATTCCCAGTCAGGGCAGTGTCCAGGCGGGTTAGAAGCAAGGTCAGAGGCCTGCCCTGCTTTGTCTCTGAAGCCTAAATAAGACTATTTATTTAATTTTCCTAACATTATATATATATATAATTAGTATTCTATTTCATTTTTTCTGATATATTGGTTTATATTATATCTTGTACTATATTACTATATATATATTTTTTACTTTACAATATTGTATTGGTTTTGCCATACATCAACATGAATCCGCCACGGGTGTACACGTGTTCCCCATCCTGAACCCCTGAAAAGGTTATTTAGAAATATATTTTAAAATTCCAAACATATGGATTTTAAAAAAATATTTATCTTTTTATTAATTTCTAGTTTACAAATTGTGATCAGAGTTGTAAATTGAGATCAGAATTGTGAACAGATATGACCTGCATGTTTTCAATTCTTTATAATTTTTTTAGGACTTGCTTTATGCCCCACATATATATTGTTTCTGCTAATGTTCTGTTTGCTCACCCTGTATATCTTTCCCCACTCTTTTACTTTCCCCTCTCTCTCCCTTTAAGTTCTGTCGTAAGCCTTATAAATAGCAAATGGTTGAATTTTGGAAAATCTTTTCCTTTCACCATGAGCACTGGCCCTTTTACATTTAACGTGATCATTATACATTCAGATTTGTACCTACCATCTCATTCTATGCTGTTTTTCTTTCTTCTCTTTTTCTTGTTATCTCTTGAATTATTTGTTCTCATTTTGCTATCTCCCTCTACTAGCTTGGAAGTTATGTATTGTTTCCATTAGTTTAGGGATTACCCTGGAAATTACAGTATTCCAACTTAATTTATCAGAATCTAAAGATAATTAATAGTTTTACCTTCCCTTCTGTGCCATACAAAGAGCTCAAGACATTTCAATTTCACCCTCCCTGTCTCATCTCCTCATTTACATACTAGTGTTGTAGTGTCTTTTAATTCTATTTGTTTTTCTTTAGCTTCACAAGACATTATCATCATTGTGTTATACCGTCCATATTCATTTAAATGGCTCTGCATTTCATTCCTTCTTACATCTTAGATCTTCAAACTGGAATCACTTTCCTTCTGCCTGAAGTTCTTTCTTTAGAGTTTCCTTTACTCCGTTTTGTTGGTGGCGTATTCTCTTAGTTTTTTGTTGGTTTGAAAATGTCTATATTTCACCTTGTTCTTAAAATGTAGTTTCAGTGGGTATAGAATTCTAGGTTGACACTTGTTTTTCTCCCAGCACATGGAATGTATCATGTCATTATCCTAACCCATTTGTGCTGATAAGGAGTCAATCCTCAGTCTGTTTTTCTGTTGAAAACCTTTGTTTCCCTTCTGACTGCATTTCAGATCTGCCTTTTGTCTTTGGCATTCAGCAGTTTCCCTACGATGTGTCAGGGTATGGATTTCTTTTAGCTTTCCCTGCTTTGGTTTTACTGGGCTTTGTGAACCCCGGGGTGGCCGCGTTTATCTGTGCTGTGATGTCCTCAGCCCTCATCTCTTCTTATGCTGCCGCTGCACACTCTTTTCCTTATAGAACTTCTTATCCTGTACTCTGTGTCTCTTAATCTCTTTTCATATTTTCCCATTTCTTGTCTTTCCATGGGTAATTTCTTAAGATCTGTATTCTGAATGGATAGCTTCTTCAGGTCTAACTAAAGATTCTCTTATCCAAAAGGTTCTAACTAATGTCTTTCAATTCTGGAAATTCTGTTTGGTCCTTTTCCAAATCTCTATGGTTTTTCTTATTTTCTGTGCATTTTCCCTGCTTGTTTTTGTTTGCTTTTTTCTTTAGTAAGCATGATTGGCTTATAGGCTAAGAGTGTGGGAAAAAGAGAGACCATGCTCCAGTTCATTTCATCAGAAGCATCTTTTCCCCACAAAGGGCACCCCCACACATATGCCTCATCATGCCACTCTGCTTCCAGGGACAAGCCCCCATGTGGTGTCATTTCCTAAGGCAGCATTTCGGCCGTGTAACAAGTCCAAGTTTGAACTGGGGCTGTGGCTTGTTTTTCATCCTGTGCGTTCTCAACCATGTCTGTTCGACAAGGAAATGGGAAGAACGTGCTTGCAATCTCAGATAAATGAGCCAAAATGGAGAGGGGTGCTCTCAAGTCTCCCTAGGCACCTGGGACTAGACCTATGGCAGAAACAGGACAGTGGACAGGAGAGTGGGGGCCTCGGACAGCCCGTGTGACAGAGAGGAAAACTGAAAGAGAAGATGACATTCCCGCCCACTCTCCCAGGCTGAGTAGCTGCAGAACCAAAGCTGGGTTGGGGTAGGTCCATTCATTTGCTCAGATGACCCATGTATACGGATGTACATCGCTTCATAGGGATTAAAATCACTCATATAAAATCCATTGGCACAGTGCTGGCAACATAAAAATGTTCAAAAAGCATTTTACAGCTCTCATCATTATTATAATTGCTGCTATTATTATTACAGTCCCAGGAAATAGCAGTTAACATCTGCAAGGTGCTAAGTTGTGGGTCTTTCCGAGAGAACAAGGTCACCTGAACTGGGAATATTTACATCTTTTGCCCAATAGCTTACAACAGTGCTGGGGATGTGGAAGATGCAGAGGAACACCTGGGGTCCAACTGAAGCTGAGAAAGGAGATCCAGTGGGCAGTGAAAGAGGAGAGGGGAATGTGGGGGACACTGGTGGGGGTCCGAGGTGGCAGGGAATGAATAGGAGGTGCCAACTTCTTCTCCACAATTTTGTTACACCTTGGGGCAAAACGGGGGTGGGGGGGGCTCTATGATGACAGCCTGAATTGGGTAAAATTTAAGGATAAGAAATTACTAATTAGTAATAAGGTGGAATACTTAAGTGTATGAAATGAATAATATGTAGCTAAAAAATAATGATATAGCATTAGGCATTTGAGACATGTGGACTCCAAGCAATTAACCTCTATTCTTCTTCTGAATCACAGTCTAGCTAATTGGCTCCTTTCCTTTGATGGGGCAATATTAACCTTTCTATTTTTCTCTGAAGGAGCAAGTATGTGGGGGTGTAGCTGTGCTGCTCTGGTTTGGAGGGAAAGTGTTTTTCCTGAATAATACCCCATTTGCAATTTTTCTCCCAAATGGTTGCACTAAAAAGGTTCTGTCAGATTTTCCTAATAAAGCTCAACAGAGATTGAAAGGATGATTTAAACACACCTGACCTCATTCTGGAGCAGTTGAGAGAGATGGCATCTCTAGGCTATTCAAACTTCACTTTTCCATGTTACCAGCTTCTCATTCATTCAGCTCAGCCTTCCCAGGTGGCGCTCATGGTAAAGAATCTGCCAACGCAGGAGACATAAGGGACGCAGGTTGGATCTCTGGGTCGGGAAGATCCCCTGGAGGAGGGCATGGCAACCCACTCCAGTATTCTTGCCTGGAGAATCCCCATGGATAGAGGAGCCTGGTGGGGTATAGTCCATAGGGTCACAAAGAGTTGGACATGACTGAAGCAGCTTAGCATGCTTCATTATTATTCAAATATTATTTGAATAATAATATTCAAATAGCATGCATATATTATTCAAATGACACATCTTCACTGAAGCTACATGTGCCTGGTTCTGTCCTGGGTACTGGGGACATAGCAAGACAGCTCCGTGCTCTCATGGAGCTTATTGAAGGAGAAACACCAAAGGCAAGTGAACAGGTAGATGTCTAATACAGTCTCATGGCTAGAAAGAAAAAAAAAAAAAAAAAGCTGGCTAAGGAGGGAAGGGAGAGGGGCCTTTTAAGGCAGGGTGGTTGGGAAGGCTTCTATGAGAAGGCAACCTGTGAGTTGAGATATGAATAAATTGAAGGAGAGGCTTGAAGGTATTTAGGGAATGGCTATAGCAAGCAGGACTTCCCTGGTGGCTCAGACGGTAAAGAGTCTGCCTACAATGCGGGAGACCTGGGTTCAATCCCTGGGTCATGAAGATCCCCTGGAGAAAGAAATGGCAACCCACTCCAGTATTCTTGCCTGGAAAATCCCAAGGATGGAGGAGCCTTGTAGGCCCCAGTCCATGGGGTTGCAAAGAGTGGGACATGACTGAGCGACTTCACTTTCACTTTGTATAGCAAGCAGAGGGAATAGCAAGTGCAAAGGCCCTGGGGCTGGTGTTTGCTTAAGGTGTCAGGGACTGCAAGCCAGCCAGTGTAGCACGAGCAAAGTAAGGACAGGAAGAGGAGGCGGACACGAGGTTGGAAGAGTTATGTGGCAGAGGGGTGCTCAGGTGGTATAAATCTCGGTTAATTGACAGTGTGGAGTAAAGTCGGGGGAGGGGGTGACAGCAGGGTCTGCTAGGAAAGGCTCACCCTGGCAGCTGTGGGGAAAGGGGAACAAGGATGACAGAAGGTGTGGAGCTGTAGCAAAATATGGAGTCAGGGTATCAAGAGGGACATCTGGGCCTAAAAAAGCCAGTGAACCTGACCCATAGTCTGGCAGAATAGAGCCTCCAGAGATACAAAGTGTGGCCAGAGAACCATGCCTTTAAGAACCCCATCAGGCCCAGGACGGCCACGTCAAATGTGCTCTGTGATGTGCTGATAGTAAATATCAGGGGTGATACTTGTTTCAAACCTGACCAGGCAGCCCCACACCCAGGAATTGGCCCAGAGGAATAATCAGAGAAATGCACACTGAGTAACTCATGTTCAGGGTGGTTCCTTGTATGAAAGTTGTGAATAACCTAAAGGTCAATCGATAGGGGATTATACAAATAAGTCATGGTGCCTTCAGGCTGGTATCAAGATGATAATATATTTTAAAATCATACAATACAGAAGAGACAAAGTGAAAGATAGAAATTTCACAGCTCCTTTGTCTTCCCAATCATATTTCCTAAGATTGTTTCTATAGTATCCTTCAAGCAATGTTTCCTCCTCAGGTAGAGGACCCTATGGACGGTAGCCCGCCAGGCTCCTCTGTCCATGGACTTCTCCAGGAAAGAATACTGGAGAAGATCCCAGAGGATTTTCCTGACCTAGGGATCGGACCCAGGTCTTCTGCATTGCAGGCAGATTCTTTACCATCTGATCCACTAGGGAAGCCAGATACAGTCATATACATATACATATACATATACATATACATATACATATACATAGAGATAGATAGCTATAGATTCATATATCTACATATTCTTTTAAACCAAAATAGTTCTGTAGCTATTATATAAATTTTATAAATATTCAAATAATTCTGTAAATATTATCTTACAATATAACTATTTCATTATATGAACTGTCTTTGACACATAGCCACATCAGTACATTATATTAATAGCTGCATAGTATTCTACTAGATGGATATACCATAATTCACTCAATCAGTCTGTTATTAAAAGATTTATATGTAAATATATATATATATAAACATATATATTTCATTTGTGTTATTCTCTGGGTATACTCTGCATTTAAATGTTTATATCTTTCCTTTTCTCCTTTGCTTTTTGCTTCTCTTCTTTTCACAGCTATTTGTAAGGCCTCCCCAGACAGCCATTTTGCTTTTTTGCATTTCTTTTCCATGGGGATGGTCTTGATCCCTGTCTCCTGTACAATGTCACGAACCTCATTCCATAGTTCATCAGGCACTCTATCTATCAGATCTAGGCCCTTAAATCTATTTCTCATTTCCACTGTATAATCATAAGGGATTTGATTTAGGTCATACCTGAATGGTCTAGTAGTTTTCCCTACTTTCTTCAATTTCAGTCTGAATTTGGCAATAAGGAGTTCATGGTCCGAGCCACAGTCAGCTCCTGGTCTTGTTTTTGCTGATTGTATAGAGCTTCTCCATCTTTGGCTGCAAAGAATATAATCGATCTGATTTTGGTGTTGACCATCTGGTGATGTCCATTTATAGAGTCTTCTCTTGTGTTGTTGGAAGAGGGTATTTGCTATGACCAGTGCATTTTCTTGGCAAAACTCTATTAGTCTTTGCCCTGCTTCATTCCGTATTCCAAGGCCAAATTTGCCTGTTACTCCAGGTGTTTCTTGACTTCCTACTTTTGCATTCCAGTCCCCTATAATGAAAAGGACATCTTTTTTGGGTGTTAGTTCTAAAAGGTCTTGTAGGTCTTCATAGAACCTTTCAACTTCAGCTTCTTCGGCGTTACTGGTTGGGGCATAGACTTGCATTACTGTGACATTGAATGGTTTGCCTTGTAAACGAACAGAGATCATTCTATCGTTTTTCAGATTGCATCCAAGTACTGCATTTCGGACTCTTTTGTTGACCATGATGGCCACTCCATTTCTTCTGAGGGATTCCTGCCCACAGTAGTAGATATAATGGTCATCCGAGTTAAATTCACCCATTCCAGTCCATTTTAGTTCGCTAATTCCTAGAATGTCAACATTCACTCTTGCCATCTCTTGTTTGACCACTTCCAATTTGCCTTGATTCATGGACCTGGCAGAGTTCCAAAGAATAGCAAGAAGAGATAAGAAAGCCTTCTTCAGTGATCAATGCAAAGAAATAGAGGAAGACAACAGAATGGGAAAGACTAGGGATCTCTTCAAGAAAATCAGAGATACCAAAGGAACATTTCATGCAAAGATGGGCACGATAAAGGACAGAGATGGTGTGGACCTAACAGAAGCAGAAGATATTAGGAAGAGGTGGCAAGAATACACAGAAGAACTGTCCAAAAACAGCTTCAAGACCCAGATAATCATGATGATGTGATCACTGACCTAGAGCCAGACATCTTGGAATGTGAAGTCAAATGGGCCTTAGAAAGCATCACTACTAACAAAGCTAGTGGAGGTGATGGAATTCCAGTGGAGCTATTCCAAGTCCTGAATGATGATGCTGTGAAAGTGCTACACTCAATATGCTAGCAAATTTGGAAAACTCAGCAGTGGCCACAAGATTGGAAAAGGTCAGTTTTCATCCCAATCCCAAAGAAAGGCAATGCCAAGGAGTGCTCAAACTACCGCACAATTGCACTCATCTCACATGCTAGTAAAGTAATGCTCAAAATTCTCCAAGCCAGGCTTCAGCAATATGTGAACCGTGAACTTCCTGATGTTCAAGCTGGATTTAGAAAAGGCAGAGGAACCAGAGATCAAATTGCCAACATCCGCTGGATCATGGAAAAAGCAAGAGAGTTCCAGAAAAACATCTATTTCTGCTTTATTGACTATGCCAAAGCCTTTGACTGTGTGGATCACAATAAACTATGGAAAATTCTGAAAGAGATGGGAATACCAGACCACCTGATCTGCCTCTTAAGAAATCTGTATGCAGGTCAGGAAGCAACAGTTAGAACTGGTCATGGAACAACAGACTGGTTCCAAATAGGAAAAGGAGTACGTCAAGGCTGCATATTGTCACCATGTTTATTTAACTTATATGCAGAGTACATCATGAGAAATGCTGGACTGGAAGAAACACAAGTTGGAATCAAGATTGCCGGGAGAAATATCAATAACCTCAGATATGCAGATGACACCACTCTTATGGCAGAAAGTGAAGAGGGGCTAAAAAGCCTCTTGATGAAAGTGAAAGTGGAGAGTGAAAAGGTTGGCTTAAAGCTCAACATTCAGAAAACGAAGATCATGGCATCTGGTCCCATCACTGCATGGGAAATAGATGGGGAAACAGTGGAAACAGTGTCAGACTTTGTTTTTCTGGGCTCCAAAATCACTGCAGATGGTGACTGCAGCCATGAAATTAAAAGACGCTTACTCCTTGGAAGGAAAGTTATGACCAACCTAGATAGCATATTCAAAAGCAGAGACATTATTTTACCAACAAAGGTTCGCCTAGTCAAGGCTATGGTCTTTCCTGTGGTCATGTATGGATGTGAGAGCTGGACTGTGAAGAAGGCTGAGCGCCGAAGAATTGATGCTTTTGAACTGTGGTGTTGGAGAAGACTCTTGAGAGTCCCTTGGACTGCAAGAAGATCCAACCAGTCCATTTTGAAGGAGATCAATCCTGGAATTTCTTTAGAAGGAATGATGTTAAAGCTGAAACTCCAGTATTTTGGCCACCTCATGCGAAGAGTTGACTCATTGGAGAAGACTCTGATGCTGGGAGGGATTGAGGGCAGGAGGAGAAAGGGACGACAGAGGATGAGATGGCTGGATGGCATCACTGACTCGATGGATGCGAGTCTGAGTGACCTCCGGGAGCTGGTGATGGACAGGGAGGCCTGGCGTGCTGCAGTTCATGGGGTCGCAAAGAGTCGGACACGACTGAGCGACTGATCTGATCTGATCTGGGTATACTTTTGCAACTTGTACAATTGAAAACATTAAAAGTGTTGACTCCATTCAGTCGCTGAGTCGTGTCTGACGCCAGACTTCCCTGTCCATCACCAGCTCCAGGGGCCTGCGCAAACTCATGTCCATTGAATCAGTGATGCCATCCAACCATCTCATCCTCTGCCGTCCCCTTCTCCTCTTGCCTTCAATCTTTCCCAGCATCAGGGTCTTTTCCAGTGAGTTAGTTCTTCGCATCAGGTGCCTATATTTATTGTGCAGGTGTCCACTATGTATTGTGGAGAGAAAAAAATCAGACTACAAAATAATATTTATTGCATCCTCCCATTGATGTAAATTTGGACATGTCTCTGTGTGTATATATTTATATACAGCGTGGAGGGATGCTCACTAAAATGCTAACAGGAGTTATTGGTCACAACCTAATGATTGCAAGTGTTTCTTCTCCTTAAGGCTTTACAGTATTACTGCCTTGCAGATTTGAATATATATTTGTTGGCATGGGGAGCTATTTTATATTTGGAGAAGAGTTCACTGGGAGCTGGCTCATGTACTGTGCTTAAAACATGAGAGTTTTTTTTGGTTTGGGTCTGTACTTCTCTCCTTGAGTACTTCTTTTCACTTAAGAATTAAATTGTGCTTTTTCCTTCTCCAGTTCGAACACACAGGCCACACGGTTGTAGACCTGTACATCCGCAGTTCATCGGATGTACCACCAGAGGGCGATGTTTGCAGGCCATTGTGCGCATGGCTGCCTCCCGCTGCTCGCCAGGGTCTAGAATTTTGCAGGATGTCATCTCTGTGACCAGAGCAGAGATAAGCTGTATGTCCTCTGACTTCCAGTTTGCGCCACGATACGCATTTTTCCTTTAACAGGGTTGCATGGAGGTGGCACACGAGGGAGAGATCAGCGTGGCACCGCCCCTCCAAGCCGTCCCCACAACCCTTCTACCCCTTCAATCCAGGTCACTGCACCCCCACACCCTCCCCGGCCCACCCTACGTCTGCCTCAAGGGCCTGACTTCAGCCTGGGGGATTTAGGGTCCCCCACCCCGAACCTGCACCCACACAGAGACGCTGAAGCTGATGTGGAGCTGGGGGCCTGCCACCCCTCACCCATTTTCTGACCAGCCTCACCCGTGTCTTAATCTCCGGGCCAAGTAGCTGCCTCTTTTTCTTTTCCCTCCTTCTCCCTTCTCTATTTCACCTTCTAATTACTTTTAAAGCAATACATATTCATGACAAAAATTCAAACAACACAAGAGAGGAAGCAGGTGAAAACCAAGCGTTCCCTCCGTCCATCCTAGCTGCCCGGTTTTCTCCCCTGTAACTGCCAGGAGGTTTTAGCAATGTACGCCCTCCCAGGAAGTCTGGGTGCCTGTACAAATGGAAATGTGCGTGGACCATGTTCACAAACCACACCCCCAGCTTGACTCCTGGTTTGCTTTCACCAGCAATGATGGAAATCCTTCCACATCAGTTCACAGAGCCTGGCTGCAGAATATTCTGTCACGTGGATGCACCCTGCTTGATGGAATTACCCCTCTTAGGAGACGTTTGGCTCTTGCCAATCTTTTATTCTCAGGAGCTGCAGGCAGTGGTGGTTTAGTATGGATAACTGTAAGCTCAGGAGCAAGATCTACCATAGACTCAATTCCTAAAAGTGGAACCGGCCAATCAGAGGGTGCAGGTACTGGTCAAGTTCACATTTATTGCCGGATTGTTCTCTGAAGACCTTTTGCACTGGTCGAGACTCCCGCACAGTGCATGGACTACAATCCCTGATAGAGAGCCCTTGGCTAATCTTCCAGGTCACTGGTTCTCAGTCTTGACTGTGGTCAGAGTTACCTGGGGAGCTTTCTCAAAATGCCAGTGCCTGCGCCATATCCCAGGCCAATTAAATCAGAATCAGACAGTTTTGTCTCGGTCTGGGGTTGGGGGGACCCTTGTGGGGAGGAAAAGGTGACTGGGAACTGGCCCAGAATTCCCGAGGAGATTTTCATGGGCAAGTAGGGAGCAAAGCCACCATGACAGGTGAAAAATATCTCATTGTTTTAGGCATACATTTCTTTAATTATAAATAAGGGTGGACATTTTCCTTTAAGAACAGTGATTTAAATCTTTCTTAGATCTCAGATCCTTTGAGATTCTGACAAAAGCACTGGATCCTCTATCCAGAAAAAATGTGCATGTCTGTTGACCTCATTTCAGGTGATCACAAACCCTGGGACTCCTCCTCAGCCCCAGGTTAAGGGCCAGGCCTAGAATTGTCCTTCCAGTCCTTCCTCAGCCTCCCCCATGGCGCCAAGGCCTTGGTGTTCTGCCTGAAGTCGTACCTGGACCCAACTTTGTATCCCACTAGCTACAAGCCTCTGCTCAAGAATCCCCCCTGTCCTCCTGCAGAAAAACCTGGTCCTCCATGTGGGGTGGGAGACCTGGGTTGGATCCCTGGGTCAGGAAGATCCTTTGGAGAAGGGAATAACTAACCCTTCCAGTATTCTTGCATGGAGAATTCCACAGACAGAGGAGCCTGGCGGGCTACAGTCCATGGGGGTCAAAAAGAGTCGGGCTGAGTGACTAACACTTTCACTTTGCGTGTGGGGCATGCCTGGACCCCCCACGTCCAGGGGTCCCCATGTCAGGGGACCTTCACGGACTTTGTGAGAATTCCCAATGTGCCTGCCCTCAGAAGGTTGTGCTGTGTGATGGGGACTCTGAGGATGGGGGTGACATGGTGCAGAGAGGGGTACAGGTAACTCAGCTGGGGCACGTTGGGGTCTCCTGGGGTCAGATCCTGAGCTAAGCCTCAGGGGTGCACCAGAGTTGGCAGTGGGTTAGGGGAGCGCTGAGGGTGAGAGGGAGCTGTCTTCTGTTGAGATAAAAGCCACGGACATACGAGCACAGACACTTCAGGGAGCTGCCAGCACTCGGGAGCACGGGTTCAGAGGAGAGGGGTTTTCAGGACACATCTCTCAAAGGCCAGGAAATGCCTCCTCTGGATTTAGCATCCAGAGCTTGGTATGGCTGGTGGTCCTGGATTGGCCAGGATGCTCCTGATTATAACAAACTCTTCTCAAATCATGTAAGGAGACAGGGGACACATAATTAGGGCATAAGGGCTCCGAGATGCCCTGGAGAGGGCAGACCAGGGCCCAGGCCTCCCTGGGTCCCTGCTCTGGGGGCCGTGTCATCCCCTGACCCTTTGTGACATTAAAGATTCAGCTGCACCTGAGAAAGTCCATCTCTATTGACGACTGTTTATCTCATTTTTTTGACTCAAAGGTCCCAGGAAGGGATGCACTGGCCCAGCTCAGTCAGGGACTCATTCCTCAGCTGATCAACCAGGACAAGAGACATAGGCCCTGTTCTAAGGATATGGTGACTTGAAGGGCAGCCATGTGGAGGGAGGGGTATTTCCTGCTAAAAGGGGCATGGGGTGGACACCCTTAGAGGCGTCAGCCACAAGCCACACCTGACTCCTTGGGCATTTCTGCTAGATATTCATCCATTCATCCATCCATTTATTCAACAAATCTTCACTGAGCACCTGCAGCGTCCAGGCTCCACTCTGGGTGCTGGAAACAGAGAAATGAACAAGCAGTCGGAGTTACTGCTAGAGTGGTACTTACACTCCTGTAGGAGGAGGAAGACAATAAACCATAAATAAACAGAAGATGTCAGGGTACCTCCTGGCATCTCATTACGGCCTTGCTTTGCCATAATCTGCAAGTCATGTCTGGGCTTGGGCATCTCTGCAGATGTCTCTCTTTACCCTTTGTGTGGCCTCGTCTGGGAAGTGCCCAGTCAATTATTCCCTATTTCTTTTTTTTAGTGCTTTGTCTCTTTAAAATTTATCTGTAAGCATTTCATTCATCCTGGATTCCAGTCCTTTGTCAGTCATAGGTGAAAAATATCTCCCCGTCTGTGGCCTGCCTTCTCCATCTCTACGGTGTCTTTTGATGAATGTTCTGTTCTTAATTTTATCATAGTGAAATGTTGAGATTCTTTTATGATTTGCACGTTTTGAGTTTTAAGAAATCCTTTCTATGTTGAGTTGAATTTGACACCTGGACCCAAGGACTCCTGAGCAGCCCCTGGAGAGGCAGAGCCCGGGGCAGCCCCAGGGGCACTGGGTGTGCTTGGCAGCAGGGAGACCGATTAAAGCCCGAACGAGGTGTGAGGGGAAGACAGAGAGAAGCTGAGTGCTTTGAATTTGATCCTTTTAGCAACCATTAAGCAATCGCCATAGGTGGGCTGAGGAAAGGACTTCCGGAGGACAAAGCACTGGTTCTGGCTGCTCGACCTGTCCCCTCGGCCTCACCTTGGCCCCCTTGCTACGTGGTTCCTGCTGTCGCCCCGTCAGCCTTTCCTGGGACATTTCATAGCGACAGGCATCTTTTCCCCAGAAAGGGTAAACTACAGAATGAGGAGGGCATCTGAGCACATGCGTGTGAAGTCACTCAGGGCTGACTGCTCAGCCTTCATAATAATAATTGACGGGGACGCAGAGGCACTGATTGGGCAGTGGAGAGACGGCCATGGGGCAGCCCAGAGCAGGAGATCTTAACGAGGCTATAAGCCAAGGCATCAGTGAATTCGGATGGCAACAAAAATGTCTGCTCTTGTTTTTACTAACCTCATAGGTCAGTTGGTAAAGAATCCGCCTGCAACGCAGGAGACCCTGGTTCAGTTCCTGGGGCAAAAAGATTGGCTGGAGAAGGGATAGGCTACCCACTCCAGTATTCTTGGCTTCCCTTGTGGCTCAGCTGGTAAAGAATCTGCCTCCAATATGGGACACCTGGATTCAATCCCTGGGTTGGGAAGATCCCCTGGAGAAGGGAAGGGCTACCCCCTCCAGTATTCTGGCCTGGAGAATTCCATGGAGCCTGGCAGGCTGCAGTCCATGGAGTCATAAGGAGTTAGACACGGCTGAGCGACTTTCACTTCACTAGCTAAAATTTAGCATAGGCAACAAAGCGAACAGTGCTAGCAATGCCTGGGGCTTGTCACTCATAAAAATCACAGGTATGTTTACATCACATTGCTCTTTTTGTACATATTTTGAAATATCTGCTTCAAGAGAGTAGTTGTTATAAACATCTACTAAGTCTTTGGTAGTTAATATGTTAATGAAGAAGCACATATACTAATTACTATGACAACAGTTTATTATTTTTTTTGTACTTCACCTACAGCATTTTATTTTTTTAAATTTTATTTTACTTAACTTTACAGTATTGTACTGGTTTTGCCATACATCAAAATGAATCTGCCACAGGTATACATGTGTTCCCCATCCTGAACCCTCCTCCCTCCTCCCTCCCCAGACTATCCCTCTGGGTCGTCCCAGTGCACCAGCCCCAGGCATCCGGTATCAGGCATCGAACCTGGACTGGTGACTCGTTTCAAACATGATATTATACATATTTCAATGCCATTCTCCCAAATCATCCCACCCTCTCCCTCTCCCAGAGTCCAAAAGACTGTTCTATACATCAGTGTTATGACAACAGTTTAAAATGTCTTTTGATAATCGTGTGTGAAAAGTGAAAGAGTTAGTCACTCAGTCCTGTCTGACTGTTTGTGACCCCATGGACTGTAGCCCGCCAGGCTTCTCTGTCCATGGAATTCTCCAGCCAAGAGTACTGGACTGGGTTGCCATTCCCTTCTTCAGGGGGTCTTCCCAATCCAGGGATCGAACCCCAATCTCCTGCATTGCAGGCAGATTCTTTACTGTCTGAATCACCAGGAAAGCCCCTTTGATAATCATACTGACAAATATTCATTTCTTTGTAATCCTATGTGATGTATTTTATGTATTTAAAAACAGCATTCTGAGGAGGGATCCGAAGGTTTCCCCAGATTACCAAAGGGTCCATGAAACAGGGAAGGTTGAAAATGGGACTCTAGGGTGAAGACTCTCCTCCCACAGGTCAGCTGCTGAATCTCATGTTCTCAGACAAGCTAAGTGTGTGGGGAGGGTGGGGGAGATGAACTGATAGCTTTGCAGACATGCAGGAATTCCCGTTCTTCCCAGTGCTCCAGGCTTCGCAGGCCTGAGGTGACGTGGATCCCGGCCCTTTGGGTGAAAACCCTTTTTGCTCACTCTGGGTCCTTCTCTTCTCTAATTAGGCGTTCAGCCTCAGTAGACTAGGTTCAGGGAGGGCAGACTAGCCCTTGTCTATGTGCTCCAGGAATAGGGTGTCTCTCTTGCCCAAGTATTCTCAAGCTTTCTTCCGCTCCCCAAGTAGCTGTGCTGCAGACCTAAGCTGTGCTGCTCTGGCAGCTGTGTGTAAGCTCCTAGAAGTTCATCCATGAGTTGTGACTGCGATGTTGCAAAGAAAAGCAACAGCAGTGAAGGCCCTGAGATGGCCCTGAAACCACAAACCGTCGCGAGTGACGGGTGTTTTGCGGCCTAACTTGAAGGGAGTGAACTGACGTACATCTGCGTTCAGCACCTTTGTGACCCAAGAGCAGAAGGACCCTTCCACTCTGCTGTGCAGTTTTCGATGAAGCCAGGCTTGCATTATGAGGATTATTGGCAAGACAGGAGACTCTCATCCATGTGTTGACATGACAGCGCAGAGTTTCAGAGTGTGGCTTCTTTTGACTGGTTTCTGGAGGGTGCAGGGCCTTTCAAGAACTAGAGCATTTTCTGAGCCCTCTAAGGGCTGCTGTTAGAGCGCCACCTAGAGGCTTTGGTTAGAAGAGAAGCGAAAAGCAAAGGAGAAAAGGAAAGATATAAACATCTGAATGCAGAGTTCCAAAGAATAGCAAGAAGAGATAAGAAAGCCTTCTTCAGCGATCAATGCAAAGAAATAGAGGAAAACAACAGAATGGGAAAGACTAGGGATCTCTTCAAGAAAATCAGAGATACCAAAGGAACATTTCATGCAAAAATGGGCTCGATAAAGGACAGAAATGGTGTGGACCTAACGGAAGCAGAAGATATTAAGAAGAGGTGGCAAGAATACACAGAAGAACTGTACAAAAAAGAGCTTCATGACCCAGATAATCATGATGGTGTGATCACTGACCTAGAGCCAGACATCCTGGAATGTGAAGTCAAGTGGGCCTTAGAAAGCATCACTAGGAACAAAGCTAGTGGAGGTGACGGAATTCCAGTGGAGCTGTTCCAAATCCTGAAAGATGATGCTGTGAAAGTGCTACACTCAATATGCCAGCAAATTTGGAAAACTCAGCAGTGGCCACAAGATTGGAAAAGGTCAGTTTTCATCCCAATCCCAAAAAAAGGCAATGCTAAAGAGTGCTCAAACTACCGCACAATTGCACTCATCTCACACGCTAGTAAAGTAATGCTCAAAATTCTCCAAGCCAGGCTTCAGCAATATGTGAACCGTGAACTTCCTGATGTTCAAGCTGGTTTTAGAAAAGGCAGAGGAACCAGAGATCAAATTGCCAACATCCGCTGGATCATGGAAAAAGCAAGAGAGTTCCAGAAAAACATCTATTTCTGCTTTATTGACTATGCCAAAGCCTTTGACTGTGTAGATTACAATAAACTGTGGAAAATTCTGAGAGAGATGGGAATACCAGACCACCCGATCTGCCTCTTGAGAAATCTGTATGCAGGTCAGGAAGCAACAGTTAGAACTGGTCATGGAACAACAGACTGGTTCCAAATAGGAAAAGGAGTACGTCAAGGCTGTATATTGTCACCATGTTTATTTAACTTATATGCAGAGTACATCATGAGAAATGCTGGACTGGAGGAAACACAAGCTGGAATCAAGATTGCTGGGAGAAATATCAATAACCTCAGATATGCAGATGATACCACCCTTATGGCAGAAAGTGAAGAGGAACTCAAAAGCCTCTTGATGAAAGTGAAAGTGGAGAGTGAAAAGGTTGGCTTAAAGCTCAACATTCAGAAAACTAAGATCATGGCATCTGGTCCCATCAGTTCATGGGAAATAGATGGAGAAACAGTGGAAACAGTGTCAGACTTTCTTTTTCTGGGCTCCAAAATCACTGCAGATGGTGACTGCAGCCATGAAATTAAAAGACGCTTACTCCTTGCAAGGAAGGTTATGGCCAACCTAGATAGCATATTCAAAAGCAGAGACATCACTTTGCCAACAAAGGTTCGCCTAGTCAAGGCTATGGTCTTTCCTGTGGTCATGTATGGATGTGAGAGCTGGACTGTGAAGAAGGCTGAGCGCCGAAGAATTGATGCTTTTGAACTGTGGTGTTGGAGAAGACTCTTGAGAGTCCCTTGGACTGCAAGGAGATCCAACCGGTCCATTCTGAAGGAGATCAGACCTGGGATTTCTTTGGAAGGAATGATGCTCAAGCTGAAACTCCAGTATTTTGGCCACCTCATGCGAAGAGTTGACTCATTGGAGAAGACTCTGATGCTGGGAGGGATTGAGGGCAGGAGGAGAAAGGGACGACAGAGGATGAGATGGCTGGATGGCATCACTGGCTCGATGAATGTGAGTCTGGGTGACCTCCGAGGGCTGGTGATGGATAGGGAGGCCTGGCGTGCTGCAGTTCATGGGGTCGCAAAGAGTCGGACACGACTGAGCGACTGATCTGATCTGATCAACGTCCAGTCTTCCTTCTGGGCATTAATTGCCTTGCACAAGAGTCAGTGCATGTGAGTCTGTGTGTGTGTGTGTGTGTGTGTGTGTGTGTGTGTGTGCGCGCGCGCGCGCAAGAGCCAGAGCGCTTGGGGCGGCGAGGGGGCGGGGGAGTGGTCGGAGGGGAGATGCTTCTCTGCAGTAGTGAAATCAAGTGTGTATTTAAGGCTATATGGTTTGAAAATGGCAAGTAACCATCTTGTGTCTCCTCTCAGGGCCAGGTCCTTCTTTCCAACCTGCTGTGACCCCCGCGGCAGCCCGGTGAGGTGTTGCACCCGTCTCGTAGCAGCTCCTGAGAGTTGACTGCTAAGTTTTCAGGAATTTTATGGGTCAGCTGTGAAACACAGCTATTATTAAAAATTAACTGATAGAGTATTACAACTGAATAGATTCTAGTCGAACCAAAAGTAGGGTACACAAGTTCAGCCCTTAAGAATTATTTTACTTTCCCGATGGCTCAGCGGTAAAGAATTTGCCTGCAATCATAAGACCTGGGTTTAATCCCTGGGTTGGGAAGATCCCCTTGAGGAGAGATGGCAATCCACTCCAGTATTCTTGCCTGGAGAATCCCATGGACAGAGGAGCCTGGCGGGCTACAGTCCTTGGGGTCACAAAGAATCAGACATGAAGTGACTTAACACGCATGCATGCTCTGAGGTTTCAGAGGTCTGTTGTGTGATGGAGATACTGTATCACCGCACATCTTTTCCCAGGTCCACCGCCCGATGACATCATGTTGGCGGCTAACTGGGCCAGGTGCGGTGTTTACAGTGCAGGAATCTGCACACTCTACACATCAGCCTTGAGACAGCTGGCTTGGGGGTGCATCCCCTCCGACCGCAAGTGTCCCCTTCGGGTCTGGGCCGGTGGAAGCCCAGCAGTGGGCTCCCAGGAAGGGTGTGACGGTGGGGAGCTTAGAGGGATGGAGGAGGGACAGGCCCCTTGCACCGCGGCTCTGTCCACCTGAGGATGCCTTCTAAATGTTTGCCAAATGGAGGGTTTGGAAAAGAGAGGCAAGAACTATTTTAATTCAATGATTTCAAGTTATTTCTTTTATTATTATATAGATCATTTTGACCACTTCTCAGGGTGGCAGGCCTGTCCGAACCTGCCCCTAGAAAGTCCCCCCGGGGCAGCTTAAATGCGAAAGACTGCTGTGCTGGCCCAAAAGTGCGGAGCATGCGCAGTGCAGCACGGCAGGGCTTTCGCAGCCCCGTGGTAACCACCGAAGTGAAAGTTGATCTGCAGCTCCCCTCCCCTGGATACTCCAGCCTGGTGAGTGGCTTTCACCGCTGGGCTGTCACAGGGCAACTAGAGGAGACGATGTGACAGGCGATGGTCCCCCAAGATGCTTTATTGGCTTCTGTTTATCCCTCGCGTTGCTTCTTTGATGCTTTGGGAGTAAATCAAATTAAAAGCAAACTTGAACGGAGTCCAAGTTGTGCACATCACCAATTCTTGAACCCAGTCCAGGTTCCTATTACAGTCATTAAGCAATTTATATGATGCATTGCACCCCCAAATTGCTACACTTGCATCACATTTAAAGATACCTGTTAAATATATATAATATTCCTAAATATTGTATAATTCTAACTAATAAGATTACATTAAGTCCATTTGTATGAATTTGTAGAGTTTTAAGCATAATATTTGGAGATAATTTTAAGGAATAAAACAGATGTATTTTTAATTGCCTTTAAATCCTGATGCTCTCTGGCATCCATTGAATCGATGAGTTTAAGTGCTTCAGGGAAAGGATAGGTTTCTGCTAGAGTAATAAATTCATTACTCAGCTTTGACAATCAAAGTTGACTTTTTTGTGTTGCCTCCTTGGCAAAACAATAGTCTTGAAAGCCGGGCTTTGTTAAGAGATAAAGAGGTTTTCTAAATTCCAGAGCTTCCCTCTAAATATGAAGCGTCAGTATCTCCAAGGAGCTTTGATCACAGAATTTCCCTATGAGACACAAATAGAAAGAATTCAGGATATGATGGAAGTGAAGTTCTCTTGGCCTTTCAAGAAGGCCGAGGAGAGAGTATTGAGCCCTGCCCGGGAGAGGTCTCGGGGTGAGATGCAGCGTGGGAACGCACCTGGGGGATGGGGAGCAAGACACAGGAGCTCTGAGAGAACCCGGAGGTGAGGAGAGGCGTCTGAATAGATGAGCGTGAGCCAGTGCCCCAGGTGTGGACACCTGAGACCAGCGTGTCTCCTACAGAGGGTCTGGGGGTTCAGGTGTCTCTGCAGGGACAGAGATGCTGAGAGGATCACGGTGGACAGGCAGAGGCGGGAGGGGCGAGGTGGATCGTGAGCGGGGACCTGGGAGCCAGGAGCAGCAGCAGAGCCCCAGGTTAGTGGCCGAGGGTGCTGGGGGCACTCAAAGGCCAGAGGTGAGTGGGATGGCACACCTAACTTGAGGCCAGAGAGGACCCCAAGGACAGCAATGCACCCGCAGCCCCTCCCTGCACCACCCTAAGGCCACATGCCCGTCCTCTAGGGCACGGACTGCCCGCCCCCTGCAGCTCGTGGTAGAGTCAGCACACAGGGGTGTGTTCCAGGCCTGCCCAGCTGTCTTCAGGGTTCTGTGAAGGGGCCACGGTAAAGACCCAGCCACACTCCCTGGAGCCCCCATGCAGCACAGCTCCACCCTCCACAAGAGGCCATGGACAGAGCGGCCATGGGGCTGCAGAAGGGCCAGGCTTTTTGCTCAGTCCATGACAGGCTAGGGAGGGATCGAAATCTGAACCCTGGTGTTCCCCGGGGCTTCGGCCTTCAGGGCTCAGCCTTTCCCTGAACAATCAAAGGAAATGGCCCAGGGCCATCTTGAGATAGGAGGGGAGTCAGGGCTCATCCCAAGGGCTCCGGGGATCCCCGAGGCAGCCCGGGGTGGGATCAGAAGGCTGTCACCTCTCATCAGGCACTCTGGAAGTCCAAGGTCAAGAGGCTGTTCAGGGAGCAGACTTGTCCTAAAGGTCTGGGCAGGGGCGAACTAATACAGAACAGACGGGAAACAACTTCTCGGTCAGTGTTAGATTTCCCATTTCTGGAATGTATACTGCTTAGTTCCAGCCATAGAGATTCTCTCTCAGGAAGACAGGCAGGAGTTCAAATCGCACGCCTTCCTCTTGCTTGCTATGTGACACTGTGTGTCCCTGGGGATGTCACTTCCCTTCTGAGCCTCAGTTCACTCATCTGTAAAATGGGGTCATAGAGCCCTTTGCAGGTTTGATGATCATGGAGATATTGATGTGAAGGACTTTCACATTCTTGGCTGTGATGAGTACAGTGTAGATGGCAGCAATTATTGTTATTGGCTTCTGGCCCAGCCCCTTAGGGGACCATTGCCAGACTTTCTGGAGGACATGGATGAAGGGTGAATCAGCACTCAATCAGTCCACAAGATGGGAGGGAGGGGGTGGGGAATGCTGGAGTCCTCCAAAGAAGGAGCCTGGGTGGGCAGAGTCGCTGGTAGGTGATAAGAAACTGTTAAGAGAGAGGAAGTCAGTGGAGGGGGCCAGTGGTAAAAGTCTGGCTAAGGGCGTAGGTCACCTGAGACCCCTGGGAAAGGAGGGCAAGAAGGACAGGGCATCAGAGTGACCTGGGTCATGGGCGGTGCCTCCAAGCAGCAAGCCAGGAGGCAGAGCTGGAGGACTGGGGAGAAGGAGCTCAAGGCCTGAGTGACCTGCCCTGTGGAATCAGACCAGTGCCATGTGGGTAGGACTCCGACCCTGGGGAGAAGCTTGTTAGATGATGGCCTCTGGGTTTTCTGGTGGCAGGGGCTGAAGACACACAGATCTGCTTCTTAATTCCCACCCTCCAGTATTTCCTGCTAAAACTCTGCTTCAAAAGGCAAATCCCAACAAGGAGAGACCAAGGAGGGTACCAATGATGTTTCCTGTCCCACAGGGTCTCAGGCTGTGACAAGAGCTGATTAAAGCACAGCGACTGAGACTCACTCAGAGTTTCTGGTTCTGTAGGTGTACAGTGGGGCCAGAGCCTACATTTCTAGTAAGTTCTCAAGTGATGTTTATGCTGGTGGGACCACAGTTTGAGAACCACTGACCTAGGTCTTGGGCCAGTATCTTCTGGGATCCTCAGAGCATTCTCTCTGCACACTCACCCCCACCCCACTTCATAGCTAATGACACTCAGATCAGAGAGGGTAAGTCATCTACCCAAGGTCACACAGCTGAACCGTGGTAGGGTTGTTTTTGTAGTTAGGTCTGCCAGAACCTAGCCCTCTGCTCTTTCACCATGATAGTGGCCTTCATCCCTGGCACTGTAAATTCCTGGGGCTGACCTGTTTTGCAGCTTTGCCCTTATCCAGGGCCTGAGTCCATACAGAGCTTAACCACTGTTAGTGAAGTGAAATGAAGTAAAGTCGCTCAGTCGTGTCTGACTCTTCGACCCCATGGACTGTAGCCTACCAGGGTCCTCTGTGCATGGGCTTTTCCAGGCAAGAATACTGGAGTGGGTTGCCATTTCCTTCTCCAGGAGATCTTCCCAACCCAGGAATTGAACCCATGTCTCCCGCATTGTAGGCAGATGCTTTACCATCTGAGCCACCAGGGAAGTCCAAAAAGGTGATGGTGAAGTCACTCAGTCATGTCCAACTCTTTGTGACCCCATGGACTGGAGCCTACCAGGCTTCTCTGTCCATGGGATTCTCTAGGCAAGAATACTGGAGTGGATTATCATTTCCTTCTCCAGGGGATCTTCCCAACCTAGGGATCGAACCTGGGTCTCCTGCATTGGAGGCAGATGCTTTAACCTCTGAGCCACTGTTCAGATCAGATCAGAGGAGATCAGTTGCTCAGTCGTGTCCGACTCTTTGCAACCCCATGAATCACAGCATGCCAGGCCTCCCTGTCCATCACCAACTCCCGGAGGTCACTCAGACTCACATTCATCAAGTCAGTGATGCCATCCAGCCATCTCATCCTCTGTTGTCCCCTTCTCCTCTTGCCCCCAATCCCTCCCAGCATCAGAGTCTTCTCCAATGAGTCAACTCTTCGCATGAGTTGGCCAAAGTACTGGAGTTTCAGCTTTAGCATCATTCCTTCCAAAGAAATCCCAGGGCTGATCTCCTTCAGAATGGACTGGTTGGATCTTCTTGCAGTCCAAGGGACTCTCAAGAGTCTTCTCCAACACCACAGTTCAAAAGCATCAATTCTTCGGCACTCAGCCTTCTTCACAGTCCAGCTCTCACATCCCTACATGACCACAGGAAAAACCATAGCCTTGACTAGACGAACCTTTGTTGGCAAAGTAATGTCTCTGCTTTTCAATATGATATCTAGGTTGGTCATAACTTTCCTTCCAAGGAGTAAGCGTCTTTTAATTTCATGGCTGCAGTCACCATCTGTAGTGATTTTAGAGCCCAGAAAAATAAAGTCTGACACTGTTTCCCCTGTTTCCCCATCTATTTCTCATGAAGTGATGGGACCAGATGCCATGATCTTCATTTTCTGAATGTTGAGCTTTAAGCCAACTTTTTCACTCTCCACTTTCACTTTCATCAAGAGGCTTTTGAGTTCCTCTTCACTTTCTGCCATAAGGGTGGTATCATCTGCATATCTGAGGTTATTGATATTTCTCCCAGCAATCTTGATTCCAGCTTGTATTTCCTCCAGTCCAGTGTTTCTCATGATGTACTCTGCATATAAGTTAAATAAACATGGTGACAATATACAGCCTTGACGTACTCCTTTTCCTATTTGGAACCAGTCTGTTGTTCCATGTCCAATTCTAACTGTTGCTTCCTGACCTGCATACAAATTTCTCAAGAGGCAGATCAGGTGGTCTGGTATTCCCATTTCTTTCAGAATTTTCCACAGTTGATTGTGATCTACATAGTCAAAGGCTTTGGCATAGTCAATAAAGCAGAAATAGATGTTTTTCTGGAACTCTCTTGCTTTTTCCATGATCCAGCGGATGTTGGCAATTTGATCTCTGGTTCCTCTGCCTTTTCTAAAACCAGCTTGAACATCAGGGAGTTCACGGTTCACTTCCTGATGTGCTGAAGCCTGGCTTGGAGAATTTTGAGCATTACTTTACTAGCGTGTGAGACGAGTGCAATTGTTCGGTAGTTTGAGCATTCTTTGGCATTGCCTTTCTTTGGGATTGGGATGAAAACTGACCTTTTCCAATCTTGTGGCCACTGCTGAGTTTTCCAAATTTGCTGGCATATTGAGTGCAGCACTTTCACAGCATCATCTTTCACGATTTTGAATAGCTCAACTGGAATTCCATCACCTCCACTAGCTTTGTTCATAGTGATGCTTTCTAAGGCCCACTTGACTTCACATTCCAGGATATCTGGCTCTAGGTCAGTGATCACACCATCATGATTATCTGGGTTGTGAAGCTCTTTTTTGTACAGTTCCTCTGTGTATTCTTGCCACCTCTTCTTAATATCTTCTGCTTCTTTTAGGTCCATACCATTTCTGTCCTTTATCGAGCCCATCTTTGCATGAAATGTTCCTTTGGTATCTCTGATTTTCTTTAAGAGATCCCTAGTCTTTCCCATTCTGTTGTTTTCCTCTATTTCTTTGCATTGATCGCTGAAGAAGGCTTTCTTATCTCTTCTTGCTATTCTTTGGAACTCTGCATTCAGATGTTTATATCTTTCCTTTTCTCCTTTGCTTTTCGCTTCTCTTCTCTTCACAGCTATTTGTAAGGCCTCCCCAGACAGCCATTTTGCTTTTTTGCATTTCTTTTCCATGGGGATGGTCTTGGTCCCTGTCTCCTGTACAGTGTCACGAACCTCATTCCATAGTTCATCAGGCACTCTATCTATCAGATCTAGGCCCTTAAATCTATTTCTCACTTCCACTGTATAAGCATAAGGGATTTGATTTACGTCATACCTGAATGGTCTAGTGGTTTTCCATACTTTCTTCAATTTAAGTCTGAATTTGGCAATAAGGAGTTCATGGTCTGAGCCACAGTCAGCTCCTGGTCTTATTTTTGCTGATTGTATAGAGCTTCTCCATCTTTGGCTGCAAAGAGTATAATCGATCTGATTTCGGTGTTGACCATCTGGTGATGTCCATGTATAGAGTCTTCTCTTGTGTTGTTGGAAGAGGGTGTTTGCTATGACCAGTGCGTTTTCTTGGCAAAACTCTATTAGTCTTTGCCCTGAGAACCAATTTCTCAGGCTGTAATTGATGACTGTTGGCTGAGGCACCCTCTGAGGGCTTGGACTGGGTGTAAGGAGGTGGGTCAGAATTGGTTTTTGGTTTACTCCTTTATTATAACCGGGGACAGGCAGTGAAGGCGAGGTTTAGAAGTGACAGAGAGAGGTGTCCCAGAGCTCCCTTCCTAGGAAACCACTGGGAGCAGAGAAAGCAATTCTCACTCACCAGGCCGGCTCTGAGGGGCTTCCCCAGTGGCTCAGTAGTGAAGAATCTGCCTGCCGACGCAGGAGATGCAGGTTCTATCCCTGGGTCAGGAAGATCCGCTGGAGGATGGCTTGACACCACACTCCAGTATTCTTGCCTGGGAAATCCCATGGACAGAGGAGCCTGGTGAGCTCTGAGGGCCCATGGGGTTGCAATGAGTCCATGGGCTCGCAGAGAGTCAGACACGACTGAGCTCAGAATGCAGGCATGCAGGCTGACTCTGAACAAGGCTCAGTGTCCAGGCCTCCTACCCTTCACAGGCCTGCGGGGCTAGTTTTGCCTGGGGTGGTGGTGGTGGTGGGGGGGTAGTGTCTTGGCCAGAGCTGAGGGTTTGAGAAATAACACGCTGTTTGCTGTTTGTGTGTGAGGCCTGTTTCTGTACCACTGCAGCTGCTCAGCTAAACGAACCTCCGTGCCTCAGCAGGGCCTCACCTAGAGCCCAGGAGTTTGTCCTGGCCTTGAGGGGAGGTGGGGGAAATACCCTGGGCCCGGGTGGGTCTGCTGTGGCCTTGCTGAAACTTGGCTCTGCAGGGGAAAAGGAGAGAAGGATGGAGGGCCCATGAGGGCGGGTTCACAGCTCGTGGAGTCAACAGAAGCAGCTGGAGCCGCAGGACGGGCATGGCCGGGGGGTGGGGCTGCAGCCTCTGGAGCGGCTGGCTGGACTGGTGCTGCCAGCAGTGTGGACATGAAGGGACCACCCCGCTCTCACACGCCTGTCCGCTGTTTCTGGCCCCCAGGCCCCTGGGGACAGTGTCCCTTCACTATCATCACCCTCCCAACCTGGGGCCCCAGACCCTGTGACAAGCTCCCTTGACTGGGAGGGGCCCAGCGTCCACTGCAGAGGGACACTGCCTGTCTGCTTCTCTCCTCCCTTCCCCAGAAGCCCGTCAAACACGCTGGGTGGGCTGGGATTCCCCGTGATCGGATTCCTCCCCCAGAGCCTCCATCAAACATGCAGAGCGGGTTGGGATTCCCCGAGCCCGGATTTCAAAACTGCAGCCCCACCCCTGTGGATTCGCTCCTTCTGGAAATACCCTTGGTGGCCCCTCTGTCCAGACCCTGGAAATGACTCAGACTACACTTTATGCCTGGTACCCACGCAGCTTAAAATCCTTTTTCTTCCATCAGTTCCCATTTCAGCTTCCACAAGATGCTGGCCCTGCCAGTCCTGACACTGACCTCACGGCAGGGCTCATTCCTAGGTTTCCGGTCTGGGCCTCTGTCCCAAATGGCCATCAGGGCTTCCGTCCACCCTGCCCCCCTGCTTGGATGAACAGACCTTCCAAGTGAGCATCTAGTTTTATTTTCTCTATGAATGTGCCTCGGCTGAGAGTATATCAGTGGGGCAGCCCAGCCAGGTCCCCTGGGGGGACAAATATCAGTTGCCTTTGACCTGTAGGAAAGGTCATCTCTAGGTTGTCCTGAGTCTGTATCACCTCTGCGTCCACCCGCCACTTTCCCTTGCACCCCCTGTTTTCCAGGAGCCCTGGATTGGCTTACAAGCCCCTTGACCACACTTGAGAAGGCCCCAGTCTGCTTTCAGCTGCCCCCTCTCCCAATATACACAGAGCCTGTGCAGAGAGGGAGAGTTCTTCCCTTTAAAAATGCAGATCTCACCCAGAGAGATTTCGGAGTGTCCTTAGAAAAGGCTTTCAGGCTGCTGGGGTGTTAATGTTTGAAAATTCAGAGAAGCTTGGTGAGAAGGGCAGTTGCCAGAGCAGTGCTCCTTGTTCTGAAAATCAGAGGGCTGGTGGGGAGTGGGCACACACAGGGGTGGGGAGGGGGAGAAACCTGGGGATGCCCCGGCGGGCCAGGTGGGCCTTCAGGAAAATGGGACCCTCCAACATGCCAGCTGTGGCTCCGGGTGTGCCCGTGGGGCCTCAACCTCTCTCTCATCGCCACTTGCTCCTCCCACCTGGCCCCAGTCACCTGTTCCGCCCTCCCCCTTGCCTGGTGCCACCCCACCCCGCCCCTAGCCACGGGCCTTGTGGCTTTGAGCCGTTCTGCCTCCTTTGTGAATTCACAGACCTGAAGAGGACCTGTGACTGGTCCAGCCAGAGCTGTCCACAGGGAGCTGGCTCTGACGGGCACACAGGGTGGTCTCTGGACAGGACCTAATGCCCCCACCCCAGCCCTGTCTGCTCCTGCTGCCTGTGTCGGCAGCACTTCAGGCAGCTTTTCATCCTCGGATGTACTTTGAGCTTCACCAGGAGGGCTCACTAGGGCCCACATAAGCCAAACTCTTCATAACCACATGAGAGCCAGGGGTCCTTGCTCGGTTTTTGGCAGCTGTGTGACCATGGACTAGTCACTGACCTCTCTGAGCCTCAGTTTCCTCCTTCACAAAGAGGGGATAACCGCACACCTTGTTCACCAGCCTCTTTTGAGGACTGATGGGGACATAGCATGCTGAGTACCTGCACAAGACCACACAATAAAAGCAGCGGCACCTCCCTGCTTGTTCACTTCTTTCTGAACGAGGTGGGGTGGAGGTCTGAGTTCAGCATCTCTCTGAGGCAGGGGAATGGCTTGAATGACCTCAGGACTCTGCGGCCACTGTCTCCCTTAGCTTTCTCCCAGCGAGCTGGCACTGTCGGGACTGTACTTGAGACGGAAGGAATTTTAAATCAAGGAGCTGAGGCCTGAGTTTGTTGTCTTCCCCTAGAGGGCACTTTCTTAAAAAAGTTTGCTATGAAACCAAACCTTTGGGGAGTAAATGCGCTTCTTAGGTGATTTCTTTGTTTCTCCTCCTGTTGTCTTTGGAGCCCTGCTTTGTGCATCTCTGGCAGAGTTGATAACTGTTGATAAATCAATAGCTGTTTTACTCTAATTTATCAAGCTCTATTGCCTAAACCTAATTAGCATGTTTCAGCACCACGAATTGCTTCTGAGTCCTGGGCTTAGATGGGAGGATTGATTGCGAAGCTGGCCCGAGTCAGGCAAATCAGGGAAGAAGGGAGGAAGGTGGACAGATGTTACCCAGAGCATCATTCCAAGTATAAGTAACAGCCAGATTGGAGACATGGCTCCTGAGGGCAATTTCCTGGTGCTCTGACCCCCTTAAGCCCCAGCCCCCACCATGGGAGGCCCCAAGTATCTATGTTGGAGACTCACACCCACTCTTGGTAGCTGGGTGACTTGACTTTCTCAAAGTCTCTGTTTCCTGGGCTGGAGCAAAGGACCGATGACGATGTCGTAGCAGGGAAGGAAGAAAAGATCTTTTAAAAGAAGTGAGGCCAAATTAAGTCAGAAAGGAAAACACCAATACAGTGTATTAACACATACATATGGAATTTAGAAAGATGGTAACGATGACCCTATATGCGAGACAGCAAAAGAGACACAGATGTAAAGAACAGACTTTTGGACTCTGGGAGAAGGCGAGGGTGGGATGATTTGAAAGAATAGCATTGAAACATGTATATTGCCATATGTGAAATAGATCGCCAGTCCAGGTTCGATGCATGAGACAGGGTGCTCACGGCTGGTGTACTGGGATGACCCTGAGGAACAGGATGGGGAGGGAGGTGGGAGTGGGGTTCAGGATGGGGGACACGTGTACACCCATGGCTTATTCATGTGAATGTATGGCAAAACCCACTACAATATTGTAAAGTAATTAGCCTCCAGTTAAAATAAATTAATTAATTAAAAAAAAAAGAAGTGAGGCCACACCTTGGACCTCACAGTCCCGCATGGAGGGCCTGCCCTTCAGGAAGGTTGGTGGCTGGAGAAAGGGAGGGCTGGAGTGATGGCTGGTGAGAGGGGAGACCCTGCTGGAGGCTGGGCCAAGAGACTTCCAGGGATAGAGACATGGTGTGGCCTGATTTGTCTCAGTGCACTGTGTCACTCTCTCATTCTCCCCAAATCTGTCCGCTCCCCAGCAGCAGGGGTGTTTGGGGCAGGGAAGAACTAGGCAGCATCTGTAGGTTGGGCCAGTGCAGAGGAGAGCCTGTGCATGGGAAGCAGAGGGCAGCACAAGGACTTTCAAGACCATTTAGAGGAACAGGCTTGCCAGGAATATGGAGCAGTGCAGGGGTCAGAGTCAGGGTGACCCCAGAGCCCTGCTTTCTTTAAAAAAAATAAAAATGAGGACTTCTGATGGTCCAGTGGTTGAGAATCTGCCTTGCCATGCAGGGGACTCCAGTTTGACCCACCTGGTCCAGGAAGATCCCTCATGCCTGGGGGAGCAACTAAACTCATGTGCCACAACTACTGAGCCTGTGCTCTAGAGCCCGCGATCCAACCCAAGAGAAGGCACCGCAATGAGAAGCCTGTGTCCTGTGCCTAGAGAGTAGCTCCCGCTTGTCACAACTGGAGAAAGGCCATGTGCAGCAGCAAAGACCCGCCACAGCCAAAAAGAGAGAAAAGAAATACCAAATCTTAAAAAAAAATTCAGGCATAATTCACAAAACAGAAAGTTCACCAGTTTAAAGTAAAACAGTTCAGTGGGGTTTCAGAATTTTCTGTGTGGTACAGTTATCACCGCTGTCTAATTCCAGAACATTTCTTTCCATCATCCCAAAGCAAAACCCCGTATCTATTAGCAGCCATTCCTATGCCCCTCCCCCAGCTCTGAGCAGCCATTAATCTGCTTTCTCTCCTACGGATAGGCCTACTCTGGGCATTTCACGTAAATGGAATCATGCAATATTTATCCTTTGGTGTCTGGCTTCTTTCACTTAGCATATATTTTCAAGCTACATGCTATAGCTCATGTCATGCTTCATTCCTTTTTATTCCTGAATAACATTCCGCTGTACAGATAAACTACATCTTATTTATCCATTCATCAACTGATGGAATTTGGGTTGTTTCCACCTCTTGACTATTGTGAGTAGGGCTGGTATGAACATTCCTGTGCTACTCATTGTATGAAAATGCATTTTCAGTGTACATCTAGAAGCAGGCCTGCTGGGTTATTTGATAATTCTCAGCTTAACTTTTTAAGGAACCGCCAAAATGTTCCTTTTTAAGGAACTGTCCAAGGACCGCTTTTGTAACCCTACATGTCAAGTACTGGGGTTATAAGAGATTAGAAGAGGTAGTCACCCCCTATTGAAAGGGGGTAATTAAGGAAAATTTCAAATTGTGGTGCTGGAGAAAACTCTTGAGAGTCCCTGGGACAGCAAAGAGATCAAACCAGTCAATCCTAAAGGAAATCAACCCTGAATATTCATTGGAAGGATTGATGCTGAAGCTCCAACATGCTGGCCACCTGATGCAAAGAGCCAGCTCATTGGAAGAGACCCAGATGCTGGGAAAGATTGAGGGCAAGAGGAGAAGAGGGCAGCAGAAGAGGAGATGGTTGGATAATATCACTGACTCAATGGACATGAGTTTGAGCAAACTCTGGGAGATGGAGAAGGACAGGGAAGCCTGGCATGCTGCGGTTCTTCGGGTTGCAAAAAGTTGGACACGAGTTCGTGACTGAAGAACAACAAGTAAAACAGCCAAGAGAAGCTGTCTCAGGACAGGGGAGAAGAGGAAGGGAATAACCTTCAGCTGGCCGAGCACAGCTTTCTTAACAGACTTGAGCCCAGACTGGCACAGAGCCCTAGGGGGTAAAGGTGACAGGAAGAGCAGTGCCCGTAGGCCCTCCCCTGGGGGCAGATTTCCGCCATCACTGGTGGGGAAAGCATGCTGACACAGGACCTGGATCACGGGTGAGGGAGGAGTCAGGGCATCAGCCTCCTCCCCTGCAGCCCTCAGCCCCTTCCAGCCTGTGAGGTCCACCCGGTCCCAGGCCCCTGTCCTCTGCTTGTCTCTGCAGCCTCCTTCCAAGGACCTGTGTCTCCTGGGCCAGTTTTCCCTCCAGGTCAATCAGGAGATGAGGAGATGCTCTGGAGCAGGCACATTGGGACCTACTAGAACCAGGCAGGGCACCACCCCCAGCCCCAGAGGTGGCAGCCCCCTGCTCCCCACCCTAGCCCATCTCAGAGTCACAGGTCTGGAGCAGATCTTGGCAGGTGTCCCCAGGGGCACTGCTGCTCTTCACTCCCCGCCCAGGATGCTGTTGGCTGTCAGCCTGATGGATCTTTCTGGGGATGACTGGTGGAGGCAAACCTAGCATTTCCCTGGGGACCCCCATTTGCCAACATTCCCTTTTCCTTTTGAAGTCTCTGGCATATTATTTAAAGCGAGTCACACAATAAAATTACTAGCTTATTAAATTACAAGGAAAGACAAGGTGAGAGATGATTTGAACCAAAGATACGTGAATGGCGTCCCTTGCTCCTAGCAAGAACGATTTTGAAGAGAAACATGATTAAAACAAGGAGATTCCCCTGAGTCAGGCCAAGCTGATTGAATCTCGGGGAGGAAATGACAATCTGGGTTACTTTGTTATGCCATTCCCAGGCATTCAAACCACTGGGGGAGCTTTGGACTTTTATGTGAACGCCTCTGAGAGGGGCTCGAGCAGTCGTGGTGAGGGGCTTAGGGATCGTAGACTGGCAGAAAGCATTCCTTTCTCACGAACAGGTCTTTAGTTGCCGAGGCCTCAACAGAGGTGTCTGGAGGAGCTTTATGGAGAGGGGTGAATTATACCCGGGAGAACGGTTTGTCTTCTCCTGAGGCCAGCAGCCATTTTGCTCTCAGGTAGAGTGAACAACCACCCAGGTATGCCCAGGACAGGGGGAGTTCCTGGGATGCAAGACTTTGTTTTCAAACCAGGACAGTCCCAGGCAAACCAGGACAAGTTCGTCACCTTACACGTTCAGAGCGGACATTAGTGATCAAGCCCAACTCTGGGTGTGGCAAGGAGGTACAGAGGTGAAGGGTGGGAAAAGGAGAGAAATGGACACAGCCAAAGCATGAGAGAGAGTGCGTGCCCTTCATACAGGACCTGGTTGCGTGAACTATGGTCTGTTCATGCAATGGAATGACAAGCAGCTGCTGAAAGGAACACAGCAGTTTTATAGGCCATGGAACAACGTCCAAGTTTTGTGTTTCAGGAAGAAAAAAATAAGGTGCATAACAGGATATAGTGTATTCCCACTGGGTAAGCAAATGGAGAAAATACATGTGTATGTGCTTGCCTGTAGAGACACTGATTGTCTCTGTAACAACTGTTAACGCTGGAGAACACGAAGACTTTACATTGTAAGGCCCTCCTCTAGGGGGCGCTATCACCTTTTCGGGAACAGCTGGCTACTGGGGATCTCCTGACCCATTTGCTGCTGCTAAGTCGCTTCAGTCGTGTCCGACTCTGTGTGACCCCATAGATGGCAGCCCACCAGGCTCCCCCGTCCCTGAGATTCTCCAGGCAAGAACACTGGAGTGGGTTGCCATTTCCTTCTCCAATGCATGAAAGTGAAAAGTGAAAGTGAAGTCGCTCAGTCGTGTCCGACTCTTCACGACCCCATGGACTGCAGCCCACCAGGGTCTTTCTTCCATGGGATTTTCCAAGCAAGAGTACTGGAGTGGGTTGACATCTGGCTAACATGTCCTTCTCTTCACACATGTTTATTTTTCCCTTTCAACTTTTATAAAACTTGAATATCTTTTCTCCCCCCAGTTTTATTGAGGTGTTTCCTGATCTGAGTCAGGGCAGGAGCAGTTCTGCTCGTAAGCACCTCACTGTCTAGGGGCTTCCCGGGTAGTTCAGATGGTAAAGAATCTGCCTGCCATGAGGGAGACCGAGATTTGATCCCTGGATGGGGAAGATCCTCTGGAGGAGGGTATGGCAACCCACTCCAGTATTCTTGCCTGGAGAATCCCATGGACAGAGGAGCCTGGCAGGCTACAATCCATGGGGTCACAAGGAGTCGGACACAAATGAGTGACTTAACAACATACAGCTTTATTGAGGTATGAAAAGTGAAAGTGAAGTCGCTCAGTCGTGTTCGACTCTTCGCAACCCCATGGACTGTAGTCTACTAGGCTCCTCAGTCCGTGGAATTTTCCAGGCAAGAGTACTGGAGTGGGTTGCCATTTCCTTCTCCAGGGGATCTTCCCAACCCAGGGATCGAACCTGGGTCTCCCGCATTGCAGGCAGACTCGTTACCATCTGAGCCACCAGGGAAGCCCTATTGAGGTCTAATTAGCATATAACATTGTGTATGTTTAAGGTGTATGACATAATTTAATGCTTTTATGTGAAGTAATTACTCTAATAAGCTTAGTTGGCACACCCCTTTTGCTTGTTTTACTTAATTGTTTCCAGTATTTTGCAATTGCAAATGATGCCAATTGCAAATTTTATATTGTTGTTTCCCCTGTGTAGGTAGATGTGAGATTACTGGGTCAAGTTATAAATCCATATCTAGTTATGGCTTCCATAGGGTGGTGCCAACTGATGGATTTTCCCCAAAGTAGGTTATAAAGGAATTCATCACTTCCTTTGCAGCCATAACCGAGGACCTCTGGTGAGTCCTGTGGGACTCAGCCATGGCATTGAGCAAATCCTAACATTAACTCACACATATCCTCCAGTCTTAGATTTCCTTATACGAACATCCCACTGGAGGACACCAGGAAGTCAGAGAGACTCATTACTGAGTCCCTCCCATAACTCAATGGTCCTTTCAGAATCATTTTCATGGTCCCATCAGTGGGTAGATCTTATCCATACTCTTTTCTTTCTTCCACAAAAGCCAGCTGTTCCCCCAGCTTTCATAATTCATGATTATTTTGGACAAAAATAAAACTTCAGTCTGTGCGGTCTTTACATCTGACTTTCTTGGGAGACCTCAAATGATCTTTTCTAATTGAGTTGAATCTCATAACCCAGAAAAGCTCTCAGTCTGGAGCACACTCTGTACACGAGGGAAAGAAAAATGCCCCTTTTGTGCTGGCCTGGAGGTGGCCCCACATTGGGACTGGGGCCAGCTATGTCTTTGCCCAGAGCCAAAGCCCCAAATGGAAGGTCCCTTGGCCCCACCCAACTGGAGGAAGTTCCACAGAGGTTCTGAGAAGCTGGGGTGCTTTGGGCAGGGAAAGACTGGAGCATAAAACACTACACAGACATATACAACACACACATGGAAAGAGTTCTGAAGAGCCCACCGAGGAATGTCAGTAGTGGTTACAGCTAGGTGGTGTGTTCCAGGAGATTCTGATTTTCTTCTTTATGGTGATTTTGTTTGAAAATGTTTCATTGTGTCATTTGAGGACATTTCATTTGCTGAAAGGTCATTGACTTTTCTTCGTCCACATATGCCATGAGATAGAAAAAAATAGATCCATTCAAAACAGCAAGTTTCCACCATGCGTAAATTCAAGTGGAATTACTAAGTTGGCAGTGCCAACCCCTCCTAACAGCAGGATGTGTCTTTCTGTCCCGGGTCATCTCTGTCACCCTCAGCAACAAAGCTTCTTTATGCATCTACCCCAAGCCTAGAGCTATGCTAAAGGTGACCATGATACATTATTGTCCCTAAGTTGGTGGCAGTTGAGCATGAGGCGCAGATGTACACAAATCACTGCGTGTAAAGAGAGAAATGCCCTAGAAAGGGAAGTCTTAGCTTTGTCTGAGGTGGGGGCGAGGTGAGCGATACCCAGGGAAGAGGGGTGAGGGCCAGCTGAGTTTAAAAGAGGACTCTGGTGGGTCTTTCAGACAGTGTGAACATTTGAGAATATGAGATGCAGAGGATGTAGGGGAAGAGGGGTCAGATCCCGAGGAACTTATGACTTCTGCTGGTAAGGGGTAAAGAGGAAGTCAAGATTTAAAGACTTAAAATAGAGGCAAGTCATGATCAGATTTGCATTTTGGGAAATAAAAACATTTTGGTAGCAGCATAGAAAATGGATTTTGAGGGAGGGGTTGAGACTAGAGGCAGGAAGCCCATTGACAGAGTTTAATCCCCAGAGAGATGGCAAGGGCCTGACCTGAGGAGGTACTGAAGGGGCTGAAGAGGAGTCAATATGGGTGTCTGTGGGGGTCTGGTGACCCCCAGCATGGAGAAGTAGAGCGAGGGAAGGGCCCATTGCCTATGCTGCATCACAAACTCGGAGAGGACCTGAGCTTGTGTGTTCAGAGCCCAGCGGCAGTGTCTGGCATATAGAGAAGCTCAGTTATATTTGCCTGCCTCTCCCCACTCGTATTTTCTCGTATCCATGGCAGTGACCTCCAACATCTTGCCTCCCTTTCCAGATCTGCAAACTTCCTTCTTAGTGTCCATTCTTTATCTTTTTCCACCTTCACCTTTTAGAGTACGGCTGTTTTTTTTCCTTTCCTTTTCTTAAAAAATAATTTATTTATTCATTATTTACTTAGTTTTGGCTGCGCTGGGTCTTCGTTACCGTGTGCAGGCTTTCTGTAGTTGCAGTGGTCAGGGGCTACTGTGTGGGCTTCTCACTGCAGTGGCTTCTCTCGTTTCGGAGTATGGGCTCTAGAGTGTGGGCTCAGTAGTTGTGGCGCAGGCGTAGTTGCCCTGCGGAATGTGGGATCTTAGTTCCTGGACCAGGGGTCGAACCTGTGCCCCCTGCATTGGCAGGTGGATTCTCAATCACTGGATCACCAGGGAAGTCCCTTCTTTTTCTTTTTAACTCCAGTGAGATTTATAGTTTTCTTTCCCACATGCATCAGCTTGTCTCTGGCTTCTCAAGTTTTGTGTGTGTGTGTGTTTGTGTGTGTGATTTAGCCTTCATCTCATTAATACCATAGAAAGTCCACACCAAGTACATACACAGAAGCATCCTTTTAGAAGCAAGGAGAGGGGGAAGGCTATACACACTTACAATTTAATATCATTTATCTAGTCATTTTGAGCCATGTTGAGCCCCATTAGGCGCCCAGCATTGAGACTTGCTTTCCCACCCATCCTGTTTCTAAGCCACCTATCCCACTTCTACTGATTCAGTTTTAAAGAGTCATCTATTGATCTAATTCTGACTCTAAAAGAAAAAGATATTATCTGCTGAAAATGTGGGAGATGTTTATGAAAAAAAAAATCACTCGCAATCTTAGCATGTAGAGATCACCAGTAGTAATGTGTCTTTTCTTCCAGTGATTTCAATGCACATGTAGTTATTGTAGAGAAAGAAGTAGACCTATATTATTTGTATTTATCTGGATATGTGGCTATGCTAGCATGATCATTCAATCTGTAATCAATAGCATCTGACATTTGTTGGTACTTACTGCGTGCCAGTCACCTGTTCTATGCATGTATATTAGCTCATTTAATCTTCAGACCATTCCTATAAAGCAGATTATTATCCCTGTTTTAGAGATGTAGAATCTGAGATGTCAAGAAATGTCAAAATCACATTGTAAGATATCCAACCCAGGCCTCTTTTTAAAAAAAAATTTCTGTTTCTTCTAAGTTTTTTCTTTGATGTGGAACATTTGTAAAGTCTCTGTTGAATTTGTTACAATATTGTTTTCATTTTATGTTTTTTTTTTTTTTTGGCCAAGAGGTATGTGGGAATTTAGCTCCCTGACCAGGGATTGAACCTACATGCCCTGCACTAGAAGGCAAAGTCTTAATCACTGGGTCACTAGGGAGGTCCCCAGGCCTCTGTTTTAACCTGTGACCTCCGTTAGCTGCTATTCTTTCTTCCTAGTTTCAGCCTAAAAAATCATTCTGTCTCTTAACATGACTGCATTTGTACAGCTTCATCCAGCATGTGTGGACTTGCTGAATCTCATTCTGGAGTCACCCTGTGCTATTGAAGAGATGGGGCGTTTGGAGGGAAGTCAGGTGACCCCAGGAAGAGGAGCCTGGCTGTCCATACACGTGTGCTCAGCATGGACCTAAGTGAGTAGTTTCCTGTCTGGGGCCTGATCCTCTCCCCATCACTCAGAACCCGGAAGGATCAGCCCTTCTCCCCGGGAGACTTCTCCTCCCAGGGAGGTTCCAGCTATTAATCCAGCTCAGGAATGAGGCGTAATCCAGGACACCAAGGCATCTGTTCACAAGGGGAGCCCAAGAAGTCCTGCGAACCTCCTTCCATTGGCTGATCAGCCCCTTCTGTGCCTGAGTGAATCAGAGAGTGACAAGGACTGCTTAGTTATCAGCCTGAGCACTGTCAGGGTCCCAGGTCTTAAACTTAGCCTAGAACAAGTTATTGCATTTTTCTTGTGCCTCAGTGTACTCATTCATAATAAGATAATATTGGTATCTTCCTCTGGGGTTGCTGAGAGAGTAAGTGAATTAAACATAACTCACAATAACACACATAATCCATATAGCCCACAATAATCCATGTAACTCCCAATAATAATAATAATAATAATAGAGAGAGTCTAGAACCAAGCCTGGAAGCTCATTCATAAACACTCAGTAAATATTCAGTTCAGTTCAGTCTCTCAGTCATGTCTGATTCTTTGTGACCCCATGAATCGCAGCACGCCAGGCCTCCCTGTCCATCACTAACTCCCGGAGTTCACTTAGCTTTTAATATTAGCATAACTTTATACGCAGATTCGCAGAATATCCCAACCTATATTCATTGGAAATTGCACTTTCTTGTCTGTCTACTTGTAGATACTGTAATTCCTCCAGGGCAGGGACCAGATTTTCCCACTGTTGTGTGGATCCTCAAGGCCTGGTACATACTAGGCCTTCAATATATGCTTGTTTTAGTGCACAAATGGATGAATGAATGAATGAATGAATGAACTCCCAACATATAAATCTATTAACCTTTCAAAATGATTAGCAAAGTCTGAGCATTTAGCAGATTCTCGATGGGGCATGTGACTCAGAACGGGCTGAGAGGTAGCCACAAGCCTGGGCCAGGGGAGAGTAACCCTCACCCTGCCTGGCCCTTGCCTGGGGGCCTCCAGCACCAAGGCCAGCGAGCTCGGGGAAGGGCAGCATTCTGAGCTCACTGCTGGGGCCTCAGAGGGCCTTTTGTGTGGACTGACATTTCGTGTCCAAATGTGAAATTCCTTGGCCCCAGCACAAGGTTGAATGTGTTGGCTCTAATGAAGTATTTGCTGGAGCTCTTTTGCTGTCTGAACTCACACACCCTCCGATCAGCTTGTTTTGAGAACTGCAGTTTCAAGAAACAGCAACACTATTTAGGAACCAAATCAAATGGGGAGGGTTGGAGCAGTGATGGAGGCAGGGTGTGGTTCCTGGAGACAGCCCTTCAGGAAGGGAGGGCTGTCTCAGGGCAGAATTTAGAGAAAGAGGGAGACAGAAAAGAAGGATAAAGCCATAAAAGAAATCTGAAAAGGACCAACGCCTCCCTCATTACCCATTCACTTATTACAAGTGTTTGATTTTTCTGCATGCCAGGATCTGTCTGTTTTCAGGCGTCATTTTAGTGGTTATGATCATGCTCTTCTGCTCTTTTTCACTTCATATTATATTGTGACATTGTCCCACATTGCTATACCTTAATATTTATATTTGTAATCTTATTCTATTATACTCCTTGCATGAAAAATATATTCAACTGTACTCCTTTAATTTAAAAATACACAGATAAATATGGGTTTTCCAGGTGGTTCAGTGATTAAGAATCCACCTGCCGATGCAGGAGCCGCAGGAGATGCAGATTGGATCCCTGGGTTGGGAAGATCCCTCGGAGGAGGAAATGGCAACCTGCTCCAGTATTCTTGTCTGGAAAACCCAATGAAACAGAGGAGCCTGGCGGGCTACAGTCCAAAGGGTTCCAAAGAGTCGGACACGACTGAGTGACTGAGCATGGATAAATGTAGTTATTTTCTTTTGATATAGAATACATTTCTATGAATTTTAATTGACTGAAGTGTTTTTAATGTTACCATAATAAATTTTTAAATTGTGAACCTACTAGGTGTACAATGGCACTATGTATGTATGTTTGTATGAAAGTATAGATTTTAACATAATCTCATCATTATCAGATATATATATATTGTTGATTCACAGTTTTATACTTTACACCATGTTTATTAAGTGTTTAACTGTATACATGCATGCATGCTAAGTCGTTCAGTTGTGTCTGATTCTTCATGACCCCTTGGACTGCAGCCTGCCAGGCTCTCTGTCCGTGGGATTCTCCAGGCAAGAACACTGGAGCGGGTTGCTGTGCCCTCCTCCAGGGGATCTTCCCTACCCAGGGATTGAACCGGTGTCTCTTATGTCTCCTACACTGGCAGTAGCGTTCTTTACCACTAGCACCACCTGGGAAGCCCTTAACCATATACATACATGTATAAATTACTGATGAGATTGATAACTTTTCATGTGTTTAGCTGTTTGCTTTCTCCTTGGGGATATTTCTTGGTGATCTTTGCATATTTAGTTCTCAGGCTTTAATAATCATACACACTGACTCTCCTATTAGATCACATGTAATGCCAACTATTTCCTTATCTTTTTTCCTTCTAACCTCACTTTGTTTTGTTTCTGAAAAGCAGAAACAATTTTTTAGGTTCAATATTTTGGTTTTTTTTTCTTTTTCTTTAACTTCTTCTCTTGCTCTGAATATAGAAGCTTATCAGGACACAAGACAAAGTGGAAAATGAAGAAAATGACAGACTTTTTAGAAGGTAAAGTAGACAATATCGTCTTACTTTTACTCAGACCTTAGCACTTTCCATCCTCAGGGAGAGTTAGGGATTCAAGACAGTATGTTTTCTCCTCACTTTATGGGTGAAGACTGTCCAGGGGCAGACTTGTTATGGGAGGAGCCTACTTCCTTCTCTGCTTTCTACCTCCTGCCAGCTTGGGAGGGCCTTCGGTGGGACGGTTTTAGGCCCTGGCTCTGTAGCCGGTGGGGACTGAATGGCAGGTAGCTGACCCATGTAGGGGTGTGGCAGGAAGAGGCTGACCTGTGGACTCACCACGTTGCCCGGGAAGGCTGTTCCAGTCCTGTGCATGAGGCCAGCTGTCTTGTGAAGGTGAAATGAAATGTCACAAGTCAAATGGTTGGCTTGGTGCCCAGGATAAAATAAGCAAACACAAAAAGGAACTGATGATGAAACTGTTATAGTCATTCTTTACCATGGAACATCCATTCTCTATCACTGAACATTTACTATGTGGCAGCCCCTGCAGGTGACCCAGTGCTAAAGAATCTGCCTGCCAATGCAGGAGGTGCAAGAGTCCTAGGTTCGATCCCTGGGTCGGGAAGAATCCCTGGAGCAGGAAATGGCCATCCACTCCAGTATTCCTGCCTGGAAAATTCCATGGACACGGACATACATTCTGCCATGGTAGGCGGGCTACAGTCCATGGGATTGCAGAGTCAGACACGACTGAGCACACACACGCACACACGCACACAGACCCTGGGCCAAGCATTCTACACACATTACCTCATTTAATCTTCTCAGCAGCACTAGGCAGTAGATGTAGTCATTATTCCCATTTCACAGATGAAGAAAGAAAGGCTTCGAGCAACTAAGGTCACAAAGCTGGCAAAACTGGGATTCCATTCCAGGTCTGTGGCAAGCAGGATGAGACAGAAGTGATAATTTTTATGTGCTGTACAAATGAGGAGACTGGATATCAGAGAGTTTGGTGACCTGCCCAAAGCCACACAGGAAATATGTGCAGCCCCTGGTTCTTGGAGCTGGGGGTCCGGAGACCAGGTCTGGTGCTGTCTCACTGCTGACATAGTGACGACCTCTGCTGGCAAAGTGCACACCGTGTGTCTGGTGTTCTGGAGTCTTCTTGGTCCTTATCAACCTAGGAGGAGATCCTGGAGAGGGGCTGGATGGGACCCAGGATGGCCTGAGTCTGAGGTTTTGGCTCTGGACACTCAGGCCTGCTGGTCATAGGTTTGCTTGTGGATTCACGGATATGGGCCAGCGCTGGGCTGGGAAACATCACAGCGTCCTTGTCTTTGCTCCAGTGACCACCAGATTGTTCTTCTTACAAGTGGTTGACATCCTTGGCCAGCTGAGTAGGGAAGGCTGAGAACTTATTTTTTTTAATTTTCCAAATCTGCACACTTTCTGAGGAGAGGCTGATTAAAAAAAAAAAAAAAAATCCTACTGGGAACTGTGTATACTCGTTTAGAAAGATGCCTCATTCAGGCAAGGTGGGACTCATGACTGGGAACTGGTTGCAAGTAACAGCCAATTGTAATGGCCAACATTGATGGAAAGCTTCCTTTGTTGAAGAAACTGGGTTCAGTATTATCTAATGTATTCTCCAGTGGCTCAAGAGTATGTGGTTTTGTCAATGCTCCTTTACAAGTTGCTTAGAGAGGATAGGTGACTTACCCAAGGCCACACAGCTAGGAAAGGATAGAGCTGGAATTCAAACCAGTGCATGTGGGCGTGCTCAGTCATGTCTGACTCTTTGCGACTCTTTGGACTGTAGCCTGCCAGACTCCTCTGTCCAAGGAATTAATCCAGCTCCCAAATCCACACCCCTTAACCACTCTGTTCTCTGCCCACTGCCTTCCAGAGCCTTGCTCCCTGATGGGGGAGACAGAGGGTAGGTGAGGCCCAGAGCATATTCCTGATAAATTTCGCATGCCTGTGCACTAGTCAAGCTCTGCTTGAATTTTGGTTGTTTCTGTTTCTCTCCTGTCCACTGATACTAGGAGCTCCTAGAGGACTGGGTCCATGTCTGGCTGGACTTTGTGTCCTAGCACGTGAAGGGTCTGCACGTGTCTGATGGAACTAGAGAACGGATGGGAAAGAAGGCAGGAAAAGATAAATGGATAGCCAGGTGTCTTTGTTGATTGGCAGTGGGATGTTTTTGGAAATGGTGAGATTTTAATGCAAACTTTAAAAGAAAGAGGGGATGAACACATGTCCTTGACTTGTTTTAGAGCATATACTTTACTGCCAAGCACTGCTTGTCAGTTCTGGGTGACTCCTGGCTCTGCCCCTTCTAGCTCCGAGACTTTCGGCACGTGACTTGACTTTCCTCAATGTCTCCATCTGTAAATAGAGGCTGATATAATTTGTACTTCTTAGCAGGAGGGCTGAGAACATTAAATGAGCATGTTTATATAAAACTGTAAATGACAGCTACTGTGATTTCTTCCTGGGAGAGTCAATTTCATTCAAAGAGCTCGTTTTTAAAAATTAAGTAATTCGGGTGAAAGGTACTTGGGGGTTCATTATAACAGTCTCTCTACTTGTGCTGATGCTTGAAATAAGACATTTTAAAAACAAGTAATAGAAATTTGAGATTTTAGTTTTGTTTAGAAAACAAATGCAGATGTATCGTTGCAGAGAATGCAAAGTATACATGCAGTTTTAAAATAAAACACAGAAATAAAGGAACGGCTTAAAGCAGCCCCTTAGAATTATGATCTCAGTGAAGGCTACTCCTGATCTCACCAGGCCATCAATTTTTTCATCTTAAAAATGTTGAGAATAGTGATGCCTCCTTCCGAGTGCTTTATGATTCAAGCAAGATGTGAGGGTGCTTTGTAAACTATAATTTTGCCTTCCACATTCAACAATTTGTTCATTCATTCAGCATGTTTCTTGAGGCTCTGCTAGGTGCTAGGTGCCAGACAAGGTGTGGGGACACAGCCCTGCTCAACTTTCCATGGGATTCAGGATAGACCCTGGCATTCTACTGAGCCCAGCCTGTTCAGGTACAAATTCTGACTCTGCTACTTACCCCTGGGTAACAGGGTGGGCTTCAGTTTCCTTGTCTGTAAAATGGGGACAATCATAGTATAGTTCCTTCTTCTGCATTACAGTGAAGATTGAATGGGGCTATAGAAGTAAAGTGCCTAGCAGGGTCTAGCACAGAGTAAGTGCTTAGTAAAAATGTATTATTACTTCAGCCCACAGTGAGATTATAGCCTAGTGGAGCAGGCTCATAATCAGATCAGATCAGATCAGATCAGTCGCTCAGTTGTGTCCGACTCTTTGCGACTCCATGAACCGCAGCACACCACGCCTCCCTGTCCATCACCAGCTCCCAGAGGTCACTCAGACTCACACCCATCAAGTCAGTGATGCCATCCAGCCATCTCATCCTCTGTCGTCCCCTTCTCCTCCTGCCCTCAATCCCTCCCAGCATCAGAGTCTTCTCCAATGAGTCAACTCTTCGCATGAGGTGGCCAAAATACTGGAGTTTCAGCTTTAGCATCATTCCTTCTAAAGAAATTCCAGGATTGATCTCCTTCAGAATGGACTGGTTGGATCTTCTTGCAGTCCAAGGGACTCTCAAGAGTCTTCTCCAACACCACAGTTCAAAAGCATCAATTCTTCGGCACTCAGCCTTCTTCACAGTCCAGCTCTCACATCCATACATGACCACAGGAAAGACCATAGCCTTGACTAGGCAAACCTTTGTTGGTAAAGTAATGTCTCTGCTTTTGAATATGCTATCTAGGTTGGTCATAACTTTCCTTCCAAGGAGTAAGCGTCTTTTAATTTCATGACTGCAGTCACCATCTGCAGTGATTTTGGAGCCCAGAAAAATAAATTCTGACACTGTTTCCACTGTTTCTCCATCTATTTCCCATGTAGTGATGGGACCAGATGCCATGATCTTCGTTTTCTGAATGTTGAGCTTTAAGCCAACCTTTTCACTCTCCACTTTCACTCTCATCAAGAGGCTTTTTAGCCCCTCTTCACTTTCTGCCATAAGAGTGGTGTCATCTGCATATCTGAGGTTATTGATATTTCTCCCAGCAATCTTGATTCCAACTTGTGTTTCTTCCAGTCCAGCATTTCTCATGATGTACTCTGCATATCAGTTAAATAAACATGGTGACAATATGCAGCCTTGACGTACTCCTTTTCCTATTTGGAACCAGTCTGTTGTTCCATGACCAGTTCTAACTGTTGCTTCCTGACCTGCATACAGATTTCTCAAGAGGCAGATCATAAACAAATATAAATGGCTTTAAAGTATACGTGTGCTGGGGAGAAATGGTATGGAGTGATAAGACCTGCAGCAACAGGTGAGGCCAGGGAGGGCCTCTCCAAGGAGCTGACCTTTAAAGCGAGTCAGTTGGATGATGTAAAACAGGGCAGAGAGGGGGGCAGAGGTAAGCAGAGGGTGAAGCAGGAAGATGGGTTTGCTGTAGGGTCACAGAAAGCTGGGCAGGTTATGACCTGATCAAAAATCCCAGGGACATCCTAGATGTTGTGGGTCTACATGTTTTTTTCCCTCCATTTTTCTGCACCTGAAATGTGTTATTTTGACTAAGTCAGGATATTATGGCGGTTTTCCAGCACTTGGAAGTCAAGCATCTTGAGAAAGAGGCTTCTTGTTCTAATTGTCACACATGTCATCTGGGCTTAGAGGCCCAGGAAAGGGAGAATGAGACAGGGCTGTGACCAGGATGAGGCCGGCAGGGTAAGTGAGGCTGTATCTGCAGGGCTTCATAGACCTGGGAAACAGGTTTGGGTTTGACCCTAATTCCAATCGGAAGTCCTTTGGCTGGGGGATATGGCCAGACGAGAAGTGGATCTCTACAAACTTCCCAGACGGCTTCCGGAAGGTGAACTGAAGGAAACACAAGAGTAGCGCTGGAGGGCTGGGGGACCAAAGCCGACGAGCGAGGAGAGGAGTGGTCTGTGCCAGTGTGCGGACGCTGGCCGTGCAGAGAAGTGATGCTCACCACTCACTTGTTAACCAGGAAAACGGCCAAGGGAAAGTAAAACCCAAAGGGAGATGTGGAGAAGAAGGCGGGGCTTAGGACAGTTGATAGCCACAAGCTATTTCTTTGTGAGCCCCCAGAGTCCTCAAGCACCCCCCGTTCCCCACATCCTCACTCAAGGTGCCTGTGCTCAGTTCCCACTTGGCCTGGAGCTTTGTCCAGATTGAAATTCCATCTCAAGCATATGGATCTGGAATTCTCCAATGAAAGGAGTGGGGATGAACAAATCTCAGAGGCTGGGACTAGAGGGAGGTACAGATGGAAGGGCCAGCGCTGGAGCAATGGCTTCACTTGTGTCAGCCCCAGCTGCTGCCTGGAGATGCTGGTGGTTGGGGGTGGCATGTTGGCTCTGAGCCAGGCACTGTTTGAGTCCCCAACTGCACTGTCTCCAACAATCTTCCTGCCATGTGAGGTGCCATCACTGTCTACATTTTACAGGGAGAGGTGGGGGCTCTGAGAAGGTCTGTAACTTTCCCAGTGTCACTCACACTTGTCTGATGCCAGAGCCCTCACCAGCCAGTGACATCACAAGCTGCTTCCTGGACAAGGCAGCCTCCTCCACACAGCCCACTTGTAGGAGAGCTGCCGTTTTGTTTCGTTGCTAAGCAGCAGAGGCTTTGGAGTTTGGCTGTCAACCTGACATCTAAGGGACCTTGGCTGAGCTTCAAGGTGCTGAGACCCTGAAGCTGCATGAGGGTAGGGGTGTGGGTGAATATTTGGGCATGGTTCTGGGGAGAAGAGCTACAACTCTGTTTCCCGAAAGGGTTTTGTGGCACCCTTTCACCCAAATAAAGATAAGAGACTCACTGGCCTAGAGTGTACATTTTGGCTGTTGTGTTTCCTCCAGGCTTAGAACAGTGCCTGGTACATAGTAAAACCTCAGTCAATATCTATGAAATGAGTAACTGAAGGCCTATGGCTTTCAGAGGGCCTCCCTGGTGGCTTGAATGGTAAAGAATCCACCTGCAATGCAGGAGACCCCAGTTCGATCCCTGGGTCGGGAAGATCCCCTGGAGAAAGGGATGGCTACCCACTCCAGTATTCTTGCTTGGAGAATTCCATGAAGAGAGAAGGCTGGTGGGCTGCAGTCCATGGAGTCTCAAAGAGTTGGACACGATTGAGTGACTTAACACTTTCACGGCTTTGAGAACTGAAGGATATCTTCTCATGGGTTATTGGGAAAGACTTAAAAGCCCCCTAATGTAACCTCCCTCCTTTACTAGTGAGAAAATCGAGGCTCAGAAATAAGATCCCACCAGGCCGAGCTCAGCGACTTGGTGACCCAAAGATTAATCTCCTTTCTTCTCAGCCCAGTGCCTCTTACGTCTCTTTTCCAGGCAAATACTGTGATGACAAGTCTGCCACCAGGAAGAAAATGCACGATTGCGCAGACCCAGAGGGCACACCAGCCTGTCTCTATCTAGTGCAAATTCTCCTGGGATGGAGTTGAACCATCTGGATAGGCGACTGCTGAATTGTGGGTGACCAGGCAGCACCATGATTAGGGGAGACTTGGTTATTCAAGGGCTCTTCCTGGCATTTGAGGCTGTAGGTGGCTGGATCTGCTCAGATTTATCTTTGCACTGTGTGGAATGCTCTTTGCCTGTTACAGGATTCTAGAAAGTGAGAGAGGCAGGATCCTTGGGGTCAAGATACCAAAGCATGGATATCATCATCTACACTGACAGACACTGTTAATCATTACTGAACTCCTTTGCACAGAGCTAGAAAGGGCCTCGGTTCCTCTACCACAGTTCCAGTCAGTCATGACCAATCAATCACAGAGTGAGCCATCTCCTGCTGGGCCTTTTAAAAATTTATTTATTTATTTGGATGCACCGAGTCTCAGTTGGGGCATGCAGGATCTTTTATTTGCAGCATGTAAACTCTTATTTGTGGCATGTGGGATCTAGTTCCCTTACTAGGGATTGAACCCAGGGCCCCTGCATTGGAAGTGCAGTGATTAGCCACTGGACTAATAGGGAAGTCCCTGGGCCCTTTGTAGAGGGGAACCTGGGGTGGGGTGCTGGGGTTGGGGTGACAGTTGAGCTGAGCTTGGAGGCAGGGGGCTGGAGTCTGGCCCCAGCTCTGTCTCTAATTGTGTGACTTTGAACCAGAGATTTAGTGTCTCAGAGCCCCAGTTTCTGCTCCATTGTTGATTTATTTGACCATTTATTTATTTCTTCAACAACTATTTATTGTACACCTACTGTGAGCCAGGCACTAGACTGTGAGCCAGAGAAGATAAAAGAAGTAGCTTTTCTCTGTAACAGGAAGCCTTCTAGCCCTAACAGTCTATATTTCCTTGCAGCTCTCGCGAAAGCTTTCCTAGCCATGCCATCATTTCAATTTCCCTTCCCTGATCCTTGTTTCACTGTGCAATATCCCCCTTGGGGTGTGTCTTCCCAAATGTTCCATTTCATCATGAACCAGGAGTTTGCAGAACCAGGGTTTGAGCGGTTCTGAGAATGTTGCTGAGAGAGTAACCACAGACATTCGTTCTCCTGTTTAAAATACTTACCCAAAATATTTGGATAACCCTTCATTACCTGAGCTGGCATTTCTAAAGTTTACATTGTAGATTTGAGTGACTGTAATATCTTGAGAGATCATTTCCTCTGGCCCTTGAATTTCTCTCCTGCAAGAGTCATGCAGCAGCCCATGCTGTATACGTGACGTATGTTTTGGAATGTTAATGGAGGTACTGATTCACACCAGATGGGATGGAAATCCAAGGGAAAAGGATGTATAAATGGTACATGGTGATTCGGCTATGAGGCTGGATTTTTAAAATGTACTAAAGGTCAGAGGTCAAGAACCTGACACATATCCAGGCTTTCCCCATGGGTTTCTATGTTGCCTTAGCTCATCTGACTCTTGCTCTTGTTATAAAGGAGTTATTTTTAGGATATTTAGCTTATAGACAAAATTCTGGTGGCATATCATAAAATCCAGAGCAGCCTTTTACTGGAAACTTCCCACATAAAAGCTCAGATTTGGATGAGTGTCAGTGTTTCTCAAATTTAAAAAAATTTTTTTTCGAATAAACATTAAAGAAAAAAAAAAAAAGCCACTCACCCCCGAATCTTCTGTATGTCTTTGCCAGCCAAGAAAATTTTGCTTAGATTCATTCTATAATTTATGATACACAAAGAAGAGGCATTTTTGTGGTTCAGATTTGCAGATTAAATAATAAGAATTCCTATTTACTGCAACAGATGTAGCCCAGCCCTATGCTGAGAGTTTTACATACATTATCTCCCGTAATTATCCTACCAATGATTATCAGCATTTTTACAGATGAAGAAACAGACTTAAGGCGGTGTGTCCCCAGGTCACCTGAAGTGGGCAGGGAGAGGCTCAGCCCAGATTTGGACCCTGGTCTGGCTGACGCCCATGAACCATGCTCTTCTCCACTCTGCTTCCTCCAGTTGTACATCCTCTGTCCTGGGTCCCCATGAGCCCACAGGACCAGCACCCTCCGTGGTGGGGTCCATCAGCAAATGTTTTGCAGTCTTGTCTCAGCTGGGTGGGCCTGGAGGACTCAGCCGCCACCCTCTACCACCCACAGCACACCTGTCCATGTGTCAAGCCCTTTCACAGTGGGCAATGGGTGCAGGTGACAGACAGTGTATCTTGACTGCCCAGTGGAGTGGTTAGCTAGGTGGGCCACTGGGCTCTGGCTTCTACTTGCATGAATTGATATTAAAGGAGGCAGGGTATGTCTTTGTTTGGGTCACAGAACAAAGAAGGAGGCTATGGGTGGGAGATGTTTGTGGGTTGGTGAGTGAAAAGGATCTTGGAGAGGATGAGAAAGGTGAGGGCCTGAAGTTCAGGAGGCTGTTTTTCTTCAAGATTTAACTGTCTTGAAGTGTCTGTTCCAGGCACTATGCCAGAGTCTGGGAGATACAAAGCCTATCCCCAGCGGTAGGCATGACCCACCTACCCTTGTGTTGCCGCAGCTGGAGGTGGAAATGGGCAGCCTGAAGTTGGAAAAACCTGAATTCTCCTCTCAGAGGTATAGTCTCAGCTAAGGAGCTTCTTAACGAGGTGGCCTTTCTGAGCCTCCGTTTTGTCATCTATACAATGGGTTAATAATACTGAACCCTGAGTTGTGATAAGTGCTAGGATAGGAAGGCTTGGGGATTCAGGTGCAGAGTACAGGGGAGGGCCTTATGCTGTCTTGGAGGGCTTTCTGGAAGAAGTGATATCTAAGCTGAGACCTGGTGAAGAGGGGTTTAACTAGCAAAATGAGTAGAGAATGGGCTCCCAGTGGAGACAGTGGCTTTTTGGAAACCTGAGGACAGATCCATGTGGCTGGAGTGACCAGCATGAGGGCGCTGGAAGGAGGTGACTGGCGCTGGCCAGGGTCTCTTTTTGGGACTCAAGTGTCCAACTGAGACCTGAAATTGATATTGGTAGAATAGGGACATCATCACTGCCCCAGTGGCCCAGAGGCATAGAATAAATCATATGGAGGCTGCTGTGGGACGGGAGCTGGATGGGACTTGCTGCCAAGTTGTTGTTATTGTTTAGTCACTAAGTTGTGTCTGACTCGTTGCAACCCCATGAACTGCAGCACACCAGGCTTCCCTGCCCTTCACCATCTCCGGGAATTTGCTCAAACTCATGTTCATTGAGTCACTGATGCCATCTCACCATCTCATCCTCTGTTCCCCCTTATCCTCCTACCCTCAGTCTTTCCCAGCATCAGGGTCTTTTCCAATGAGTCAGCTCTTTGCATCAGGTGACCAGAGTACTGGAGCATCAGCTTTAGCATCAGTTCTTCCAGTGCATATTTAGGGTTGATTTCCTTTAGGATGGACTGGTTTGACCTCCTTGCAGTCCAAGGGACTCCATGCAGCCAAGTAACCTCTCATAAATCTGGACATTCTCTCAAATGTCTGGGAAAGCCCCCAGGAGTAAGTGTAACATCCCAAAGGAGGGCTTGGTCTTTCCAGCCAGGCAAAGGCCTGGTGTGTTCTGATTTCACTAACTGAGTCATTCCATCCACCGTTGAGCATTTGTTGAGTGCTCACCATGCCAGGCACTGCTCTGGGCACTGGAATACAGAGGTGAGCACCTCAGTCTAACATCCTGTTTTCATGGAGCTTCCTTCCCTCCTCGTTGGGAGGAGGCAGCTGCTTACACGGAATGGCCTGAGAAAGTGGCAGTTTCCAAAGTTAGTGAGGGAGCAGGGCCCATGACTCTCTTGGGGAATGTGACCAAGGAGAGCAGAGGCCCCAAGGTGGGGCCAGATTTGGGGTGTTCAGATGGGTGGGGTGTGTGTTTTGGTTTAAAGGAGGGGAAAGCTGAAGGAGTGAGAGTCAAGAGGTGTTGGGAGGTCAGTTCCTGTCGGCTCTAGTGGCAACAGAAGGGTAATGGCTCTTGTTCTGGCAGCTGTTGGGGAAGAGACCATGGGCATCAGGGAGGGCAGAGGGAGACCTTCCTGATGTCCAGTGGCAAGAGATGGAGCTGGTGGTCCCGTGGTTAAGACTTCACCTTCCAGTGCAGAGGGTGTGGGTTCCATCCCTGGCTGGGGAGAGAAGAGCCCACATGCCTCACGGCCAAAGCAACCAAAACATATGGCAGAAGCAGTGTTGTAACAAGTTCAATAAAGACTTAAAATGGTTCACATAAAAAAAAAAAAAAAAAAGCCGGACTTGGCCTTGAATCCAGCTCTTCTGCTCATGGCCGGAGGAAGCCGAGCAGATGCCTCAGCCTTTGTATGCTTCCATATCCTGGAAAACGGTGAGGGCCACCTCCACGATTAGGTGAGACCAAGCGCAGCTTGGTCTTGTGTGAGTGTGCTGAGTGTGCTCACCAGGGCGATTCCTAATTACCGTGATGATTATTAAAGCCACGAGAGGGCAAGCCCAAGGCAGTGTGTGCCTTGCCTTTCACGCTCCCTGAAAATCAAACAGCCTGCTCTGTGCCCACAGCGTGGACCTGCGTGTCATCGGCCATCTTCCTCACTTGATTTGCTGTCACTGCAGCTGGGGTCAGCAGAGAGGGCAGATGATGTCCAAGGCCTTTCCACAGCAGGTGGCAGGAGGCTGGGGGCTGGGGGCTGCCCGCTGCTTCTGACAGCTCGTTGTCTCAGCAAGCAAGCTGCTTTGATAAGGAGAGGGTGCTCTCTGGATTCAGACAGGCTGCTCATTGGAAAAGACCCTGATGCTGGGAAAGATTGAAGACAGAAGGAGAAGGAGGTGACAGAGGATGAGATGGTTGGATGGCATCACTGACTCAAAGGGCATGGGTTTGAGCAAACTCTAGGAGATAGTGAAGGACAGGGAAGCCTGGTGTGCTGCAGGTCCTGGGGTCACAAAGAGTCAGACACGACTTAGTGACTGAACAACAACAAAATCCCAGCATAAGAGAGGCAGGGGTGAGTGGGAGAGATTGAAAGAAGTCACAGGAGAAAAATGGACCTGGAGAGGTGAGCAGGGCAAACTGGATTCCTAAAGAATGGACTGAGGAGACAGGACAGGACCTAGGGGTCCGACAAGTGAGGGGGCCCTGCAGGCCCATAGACAGTGAGAAATGATGGGTCCTGACTAGGAGTTGGCCGTGAGGACAAAAAGGAGATTTCCAAGGTCAACCAGGCAACACTTGACTTGGAGATTGAACAAACTTGGATGGACGTAGAGGGAGCCATGAAAACTGATGCCCAGGTGTGTGGCTTGTCAACTGGTGGGTGGTGCTGCCTTTACTGAGCCCCAGCACCCGGGAGGGAGGGCAGCAGAGGATGAGTTGGGCTTTGGTTGAGTGGGAAGGGCCTGGAGGCACCCTGGGGAGACTCTCAGGAGGTCTGGAACCTGGAGGAAGGTACAGCCCTGGGTGTGAAGGTGAGAGTCTGGAGATAAGTGGAGGAGCATCCTGAATGCTGAACCGCATGGGCAGCAGACAGTGTCGGACTCTTTGCAACCCCATGGACTATAGCCCACCAGGCTCCTCTGTCCATGGGATTTACCAGGCAAGAATACTGGAGTGGGTTGCCATTTCCTTCTCCAGGCGATCTTCCTGACTGAGAGATCAAATCTGAGTCTGCTGCATTGCAGGCAGATTCTTTACCACTGAGCAACTGAGGAAGCCAAGCAGACAGTGTAGAGGGAGGAGAAAAAAGAGAAGTGTGTGGATAGAATACCATGGGAGCCTGGGGATAGGGGCAGTGTCCTAGCTTTCCTTGGACTGATGGCTTTGGACTGGGACCTTGAAGGATGTCTAGATACGTGCAGGTGGAGGAGGGAAGTGAACGGGGTGCCAAACATGGAGATAGAGGCAGCTTGTGGCCATGGCTGAGGAAGACTGGTGGGGGAAAGTTTTTTGGGAAAGAGACTACTGAAGAGGAAGTTTGGGCTCCCTATGGTGAAAGGTGTTGAATGTCTCTCTCAAGAGTTGGGGTTTTTTTCCTATAGAAGAGGGGAACCCAGATTGGGTTGAGCACAAGACAGACTCAGTCAGAACCGTGTTTAATGGAAAGCTCTTTCTGGCATCACTGCCCAGGCATGTGTCCATGTGACACTGATGCTCAGTGGGCAGAGGGCTGGGGGCTGCCCTTACCCTCTCATGCTCTAACTTAAGGAGGCTCAGCCTGGCCATCTTTGCGAAATGGGGACATATGAGCAGAACAGGAAGGCAGCTGTAGGGTTGATGCAGGGCCAGTGGCAGCCCTTCTGCTCTTTGTCCTAAGCCTGGTTGTCCAGGTTATCACCCTAAAAGCTGCTTCAACCCTTCCTCTCATCCACGTTTGAGTGCTACATACTTCTGGCCTCCAGATCATCTCTTGGGTCTGCCTCTGAGCTGGTGGGACATTGCCTTAGCAAGCAAGCTGCCTTGGTAGAGAGAGGGGTCTCTGGGGGAAGACACTGTTCTCTACTCTGGGAGCCCCCTACTCCCCCTACTGCTCTATACGCTCCTACTGCCCACTGCCCTACCCAACTGGCCTTTGTCCACTTTTTAAAAAGTCTCTGATTTAATAATATCTACTATTCATTGGAATGTGAAGTCAAGTGGGCCTTAGAAAGCATCACTACGAACAAAGCTAGTGGAGGTGATGGAATTCCAGTGGAGCTATTCCAAATCCTGAAAGAGGATGCTGTGAAAGTGCTGCACTCAATCTGCCAGCAAATTTGGAAAACTCAGCAGTGGCCACAGGACTGGAAAAGGTCAGTTTTCATTCCAATCACAAAGAAAGGCAATGCCAAAGAATGCTCAGTCTACCACACAATTGCATTCATCTCACACACTAGTAAAGTAATGCTCAAAATTCTCCAAGCCAGGCTTCAGCAATATGTGAACCGTGAACTTCCTGATGTTCAAGCTGGATTTAGAAAAGGCAGAGGAACCAGAGATCAAATTGCCAACATCCGCTGGATCATGGAAAAAGCAAGAGAGTTCCAGAAAAACATCTATTTCTGCTTGATTGACTATGCCAAAGCCTTTGACTGGGTGGATCACAATAAACTGTGGAAAATTCTGAAAGAGATGGGATACCAGACCACCTGATCTGCCTCTTGAGAAATCTGTATGCAGGTTAGGAAGCAACAGTTAGAACTGGACATGGAACAACAGACTGGTTCCAAATAGGAAAAGGAGTACGTCAAGGCTGTATATTGTCACCCTGTTTTTTTATCTTATATGCAAAGTACATCATGAGAAACGCTGGACTGGAAGAAACACAAGCTGGAATCAAGATTGCTGGAAGAAATATCAATAACCTCAGATATGCAGATGACACCACCCTTATGGCAGAAAGTGAAGAGGAACTAAAAAGCTTCTTGATGAAAGTGAAAGTGGAGAGTGAAAAAGTTGGCTTAAAGCTCAACATTCAGAAAACGAAGATCATGGCATCCGGTCCCATCACTTCATGGGAAATAGATGGGGAAACAGGGGAAATAGTGTCAGACTTTAGTTTTCTGGGCTCCAAAATCACTGCAGATGGTGACTGCAGCCAAGAAATTAAAAGACGCTTACTCCTTGGAAGGAAAGTTATGACCAACCTAGATAGCATATTCAAAAGCAGAGACATTACTTTGCCTACAAAGGTTCGTCTAGTCAAGGCTATGGTTTTTCCTGTGGTCGTGTATGGATGTGAGAGTTGGACTGTGAAGAAGGCTGAGTGCCGAAGAATTGATGCTTTTGAACTGTGGTGTTGGAGAAGACTCTTGAGAGTCCCTTGGACTGCAAGGAGATCCAACCAGTCCATTCTAAAGGAGATCAGCCCTGGGATTTGTTTGGAAGGAATGATGCTAAAGCTGAAACTCCAGTACTTTGGCCACCTCATGCGAAGAGTTGACTCATTGGAGAAGACTCTGATGCTGGGAGGGATTGGGGGCAAGAGGAGAAGGGGATGACAGAGGATGAGATGGCTGGATGGTATCACTGACTCGATGGACATGAGTCTGAGTGAACTCCGGGAGTTGGTGATGGACAGGGAGGCCTGGCGTGCTGAGATTCATGGGGTCACAAAGAGTCGGACACGACTGAGCGACTGATCTGATCTGATCTGAATATTTATTGGACTGCTTATCATGCGCCAGACTCCAAGTGAAACATATTAAATGCATCATCTCATCTAGTCCTCTTCAGTCGTAAGGAAGTGGCTTATCCGGTTGTACCCATTTCACAGATAAAAATACTGAGGCTCTGAGACGTTAACTAACTTTCCTGTGGTTTCATACACAGCCAGAGGCTATACATTTGGGGTTTTTAAAAATTTATTGGCTGCATTGGGTCTTCATTGTTGCACAGGCTCTAGCTTCTCATTGCTGTGGCTTGTCTTGTTGCAGAGCACAGGTTCTAGGGCTTGTGGGCTCAATAGTTGTGGCACACAGGATAAGTTGCCTCCTGACATGGGGGATCTTCCTGGACCAGGAGTTGAATCTGTATCTCTTGCATTGGCAGGTGGATTCCCAACCACTGGACCACTAAGGAAGCCTGAGATTTTTAATGTATGCAGATAGATAATAAGTTCATCCTTTTAACTCATCACGCTACCATTACTTTCTAAGCAGACCCTGGTCTCCAGGCTCTCCCTGTAGACCTCTGCCTACCCCATCCTCCATCAATGGAATGCATGTGACTAAAGGCTAAGTGCCCTTTGGGAGCTGTGGCGCATCTCAGGGCGGAGAAGCTGGTGGTTTTGACCTGGGTGGGATTCCAGCCTGGGCAGTTACCTGCTACGTGTGTTCTTGGAATCATCACTTAACACCTTCAAATCTGTTTCCTTATCTGCAAAATGGGGATCTCTAGTCCCGACCTCTCAGAGTTTTCCAGAGAAAATGAGATAAGGCTCTTAAGGGCTTAGCATAGTGTCAGGCACTAGGGGAAGGATCCAGTAACTGTGATCATTAGAGTCTTATCCTAGCCTCATTGCCTCTTTGCATAGCGGACTCAAAAGCCACCTGGCCAGGATCAAACAGGTGCGGGTGGCGCGTGTGTGGAGCCAGAGGACAGGGAGAATGAATCACTGACTCCCAGTCTCTGAATTATTAATGTCGTTATTCTCAGATTGTAAGGAGGGCCCGGGCGGAGCCCATATATGGAAGATTCGGTTCAGCCTCTGCAGCAGGCGCCTCCCGGCTCCAAGTTGCCATGGATTCCGGCAGGTGGCCTGGAGGCTGATGCCCGCGGCGATGCCCAGAGCACGGCCCTCGCGCTTGTCCTCTGCCTGCGGCCTGAGCGCTGGCGGCGCCGGGTTCCTCCTTCACGCGGATCCTTGACAGTTTCTGGGACCCTGGGGGAGCGGGCGTCCTCTGGAGAGTGGGGTGCCTGTGCGGTGCTTGGTGCAGGACTTCGCACCCTTCCGTTCCAAAGGCCGAACGCGCCGCGGGGCCAAAGGGACCTGACATCCAGTCCCTGCCGCTCGCCCATCAGAGCGCCCAGCGCGCGCCTGCATCCGGCCAGCTGGCAAGACACCCGGCCCGGGGCGCGCCCATCACCCCGGGCGCGGGCGCCTCAGGGGCGAGCCCCGGAAAGGAGGGGCCCGGCTAGGCGCGGCGGGTCCGGGCGGGAGTACCCCGGGCTCTCTGGCTGGGCCGGACGCCGCGCCTTCTTTCCCCAACGGGCCGGAGGGCGGGGCGGGGCGCGGGGCGGGCCCGGGAGGAGCGCGGGGAGGAGCTCGAGCTGCGGCGGCGGCCTCGTCAGACCAGTGCTCCTGCTGCCCGGCTGCTCAGTCCCGGCCCGAGCGCCTCCGAGAACACGCACCGGGACCTGCACGGGCTCGGACGCCGCGCCGGGGGCACCTCTCGCGGGCGGGGGCTGCGCGACCATGGCGGACAAGGAGGCCGGCGGCGGCGACCCGGGGTCCCGAGGTGAGCGCGCGGCGCGGGGTCCTGGGGTGCGGCGGGGCGGGCCGGGGAGGGAGGGGGCGCGCTCGGCCCGGCGCCCCGCAGCCCCATCGCGGGTCCCGGGAAAGTAGGCGGCCCCGTCCCCGCCTTCTCCAGCCCCCTTCCCTCTTAGGGTCAGGGGCAGCACCGCGGCGGGGCCGGGAGTCCGGCGGGGGCTGGGAGAACTAGAAGGTGGCCCGCCGGTCACGTGCCCCGCTCCCCGCTGGGGTGCGGACACTGCGGCGAGGACCTCAGCCCCCTCCCGGACACCTCGCTGCCCCAGCCGCGGGATGTCGCCTCCTGCGGGGCCCAGTGCGAGTCTGGAAGAGCATCGTCTCCCCTGTGCATCCCCTGAATGCTCTGCGGGGGACGCCCGCGCTAGCCATTTAAACGGCCTGCCTCGGGTGATACGGTGTCCCCGGCCGCTCATTTTCGTGATTCAGAGAGGCGGGGGTGGGAACCAGAGGGAGTCAGAGATTTGGACCTGTTCTCTTACCCCGCCAAGGCAGGGAGCGGCGCGCCCTGAGTGCGGGCTGTAGTTCCGGGCCCTACTGCAGCCCATTCTCAATCGCCGCCCATCCCCCGGGGATTCTCAGGGCGGAGGAGGAGCGAAGCGGCCACCTCTCGCCCGGGATTGCGGAAAGGAGACTGCGCCCGGTGCAGAGGACAGACGCTCGCATTTCGCAAATGTGCCAGGGCTGCTTTCTTGGGGGAAGCGTGGCTCGGGCTCACAAAGTGAGGGGAGGGAGGACGGGTAAGGAGAGAGACGGGACCTGGAAGCAGGCGAAAGCAAAAGGGCAGCTCTTGGAGCCCAGAGCTATAAATCAGGGCTTCGCCAGTAGAGGAGACGGGCTGGCAGGATTGCGGGTCCCAAGTGGGGAAAGTTGGGCGCAAGGAGGCTGCCGCGCGTCCCTGACCTGCAAAGCCTCAGCAGGAGCAGCTGCGGGATGAGGAGCGAAGCCCGGCGGCTGTTTCCGGAGCTACGAGGCAAGCCTCTTAGCGCGGATGAAATCGAAATGCCCGAGGCGTAAGAGAAAATGCATCCAGCGGAGGAGCGCCCGGCTCTGCGGGGACCCGACTAGAGCTGGAGAAACTGAGTCAGGGGTCAGCACAACCGCCCCGAGAAGTGTCCTCCCGGTCTTGGGGTCTGTGGCGGTGTCCCCCGCCCTCTGCTGAGCTTGGAGCCGCACCTGCCCCCTCCCCAGCCCATTGTTCCTGCGGATCTGGGAGGTGCCTCCCAACTCGGCACTGCAGTGGTGGGGGAGCGCTGCGGGGAGGGAGATCCTGACACCGCTCACTCCCGGGAGGGACGTGGAGAGTCCAGGCGGGGCCCAAACGCAACATCCCTAATCTGACCCCCCTCCCCTCCTCTTCCTGGGAAGGAGGTGACAAACGCCCGCAGTGGGCTGGAGGATGTCTTTTGTCTGAACATCACTCAGCAACTGGATTGATTTATCTTTTCCCCACCCATTCCCTTTAAATTGGAAAAAAAAAAAAAGGATGAAAGGGAGGGACATCAGAAAGGCTAAGGATTGCTAAAGCTGAAGTTAGGGAACCAGCTTCTTGCTTTTCCTGCTAGAAGAGTGAATGGCTGTACCCAATGCAAGGGCCATAGGGCTTGTCAATCACAGAGTGAGCAGAAATGTGCGCTAACCTCCCCCATCCCCACTCTGTCTGGTAAAAATGGAATTTAGCACCCTTACCCTGCACATGGGCTTCCCAAGTGGTGGTAGAGGTAAAGAACCCACTTGCCAATGCAGAAGAAGTAAGAGACTCAGGGTTCAATCCCTGCATCGGGAAGATCTGGAGGAGGGCATGGTAACCCACTCCAGTATTCTTGGCTGGAGAATTCTATAGACAGAGGAGCCTGGTGGGCTACAGTGCATGGGGTCACAGAGAGTAGGGACACAGTTAGCACACACCCTGCACACACACACACACACACACACACACACTGTGTAGTTGTCTCTCCTCCCCATCCAGGATGTGGATACATGCTGGGTGTGCTGGGCCACCTGCCACTGCTGCCTGCCCTTTCTAGAGTGTCTCTTCACTTTCAGGGCTCTGCAGTTCAAAGTGCACGGTGACAATTCCAGGCACATGGACTTGGGATACAGAAAGAGTGTCCCTGGTAGCTCCTTGCTTCTCTCTGGCCTCCACCCCTTCATCTATAAAATGAGAGATATTAATAGTATCTCATAAGAGCAAAGCCTGCATAGCCACCACCTGACACATCTATTCCTAAGGCTTCCTAACTGCATATTCTGTGCTGGACAATGAACATGTGTTATTTTATTTTTTGAAGCTGCACCAGAAACCTGTGACCAGCACTGCCCTTTTACTGGGTAGGAAATCTACGCCTAGGTAGTATGACGTATCCAAGGTCACACATCTAATAAGTATTGATTTGGACCCAGGTTGTCTGATTCCAGGGCTCCAGCCCTTCACCACCATCCTGTATAGCCCCTGTGGGCCAGTGATTACCATTCTGTTAGGGACATAAAGATGATTGTTCTTCAGGGGATTATTTCAAGGTTTCTTTTGGTGCCAGAGACATCAAAGTGGTTGGGACCTGTGAGCAGTGGGAGTCCTGGGTGGTGGGGCATGCTAGAAGGGCTGGCCATAAAGCTTTTACCAATAAATCAAGTGGGAATGGTGGTGGGGAGATGCCTGTGAAACAAGTATATCAGGTTGGTAGTAATTGAAGCTGGGTGGTGGGTACATGACCATTCAGTACTATTCTGTTTGGTTTGTATGTGCTTGCAAATTTCTTTAATAGAACATTTAAATTAGTTAATTTATAAAATCAGAGGGGCCACCCTTTAACCCCTGGAGCTTTGGACCGAAAAGGCTGAGTTGACCTTCAGTCTTGCCCCCGCCAAGAGCTGAGCTGGTTGACACTTGGAGCCCTAGAAGGATGAGATGAGATGCAGCAGGGCCGGGGTGACTGAGGCTGGACTAGCTCCTGTGGTGACCGAGTCAGGCCTAGATGTGGTCAGTGGAAACCAGGTAGTTGGCTCCAGGCTCGGGGAAGGATAAGAAAATGCACAGTCAGCAGGGCTTTTGCCAGGGTTGGGAGTAACTCTGGAGGTGGTGCTTTGGACTTTGGAGATGGGATTTTGACTCTTTGCAACCTCATGGACTCCTCTGTCCATGCCCACCAGACTCCTCTGTCCACAGGATTTCCCAGGCAAGAACATTGGAGTGGTTACAATTCCCTTCTCCAGGGTATCTTCCTGAGCCAGGGATGGAATCCTGGGCTCATGTATTGCAGGCAGGTTACTGTCTGAGCCGCCAGGGAATCCCACCAACCTGACAGGTAATCATAATAAAAGTAACCATTTAAAATAATGACGTTTACTGAGGACTTAGTTTATTGTAAAATCCAAGAGTACTGAATTATCTTATTTAGCCCTAATCACATTTGTTATTGCTTCCCTGGTGGCGCAGTGGTAAAGAATGCACCTGCCAGTGTAGGAGATGCAGGAGACCAGATTGGATCCCTGGGTTGGGTAGATCCCCTGGAGAAGGGAATGACTATCCACTCCAGTATTCTTGCCTGGGAAATTCCATGGACAGAGGAGCCTGGTGGGTTATAGTCCATGGGGTCGCAAAGAGTCGGGCACTGTATGGAGACAGCAACATGGAAACTTACATTACCATATGTAAAACAGATAGCCAATGGGAATTTGGTGTATGTCTCAGGAAACTCAAACAGGGGCTCTGTATCAACCTAGAGGGGGAGGATGGGAAGGGAGATGGGAGGGAGGTTCAAAAGGGAGGGGATATATGTGTACCTATCTGATTCATGTTGAGGTTTGACAGAAAACAACAAAATTCTGTAAACCAATTATCCTTCAATTAAAAAATAAACTAAAAAAAAAAAAAAGAGCCCCAACACAACTGAGCGATTGAGGACGCACACACATTTGTTACTGGATGAATGACTCTACAAGGGGGCCTTTTTACCCCCAATTTGCTGAGGAAAAGCTGCCAGGTTAGTGGCACAGCTGGAAATGGGCTGAGGGGGGTTAGGAGGTGGTATCCCAGCACATGCGGGGCCCTCAGGGAATTGTGCTGAGTGTCTGGGTGAGTGCGTATGTGACTAATAGAGCGTGACTAGTCGCTCCACTTTTCTGTGGCCACTAAACTCCAGGTGGACGTGGAAACTGCTGGTTGTGGCTCCCAGAGGAGCTGAGAAAAGGTTGAAGTGAGGCTCTGGGTATCATTAGGTAGGGCTGTAGTCATGGGATTCACATCCCTGTCCATACCTGGCTGGAAGCTGTGCCCCTGCCACTGTGATGTGCCCCTTGTGCATGATTGCTAAACCATCTCCTGCGCTTCCCAGAGCCCCGTCCCCTCCTTTGGCCCTGATGCAGTGCCCCCTGTTTGGAACATCCTCACTTTTCTCTAGCAAACTCCCGCTCATCTTTCAAAACTCAGTTCAGGTAGCACTTCTCAGGAAGCCTTCCTAGACTCCTCCTTCTGCATGAGATCCCACCTGTGTGGTCCAGAACCTTTTGTACTAACCCTTGGTGATCCCAACTCATGTTCAGTTTTACCTGTGAATATTCCACTGATTTCCCCAACAGCCCTACATGTGCATGCTAAGTCACTTCAGTCGTGTCCGACTCTTTGTGACACTATGGACTGTGTCCTGCCAGACTCCTATGTCCATGGAATTCTCCAGGAAAGAATACTGGAGTGGGTTGCCATGCCCTCCCCCAGGGGATCTTCCCGACCCAGGGAAGCCCAATAGCCTTATGAGGTTGGAGAGTGTTACTGTTAACCCATTTTGTTGATGAGGCAGTTGAGGCCTTTGAGGAACTTGGTATCTTGAATGCTAGAGTTGAAGCCTAAAAGCTTGTGCTCTTTCTCTCAATGTGAGTAGGGACTATGCCTTTCATTTCCATACTCTTAGGAAGGGTTCCGGTCCCATCTGCTGTAACTGCTAAGTCACTTCAGTCGTGTCCGACTCAGTGCGACCCCATTGATGGCAGCCCACCAGGCTCCCCCGTCCCTGGGATTCTCCAGGCAAGAACACTGGAGTGGGTTGTCATTTCCTTCTCCAATGCATGGAAGTGAAAAGTGAAAGTGAAGTTGCTCAGTCGTGTCTGACTCTAGAGACCCCATGGACTGCAGCCTACCAGGCTCCTCCATCCATGGGATTTTCCAGGCAAGAGTACTGGAGTGGGGTTCCATTGCCTTCTCCGACCATCACTTCATGACAAATAGATGGGGAAACAGTGGCTGACTTTATTTTTGGGGCTCCAAAATCACTGCAGATGGTGACTGCAGCCATGAAATTAAAAGATGCTTACTCCTTGGAAGGAAAGTTATGACTAACCTAAATAGCATATTCAAAAGCAGAGACATTACTTTGCCAACAAAGGTCCCTCTAGTCAAGGCTATGGTTTTTCCAGTAGTCATTATATGGATGTGAGAGTTGAACTGTAAAGAAAGCTGAGCCCTGAAGAATTGATGCTTTTGAACTGTGGTGTTGGAAAAGACTCTTGAGAATCCCTTGGACTGCAAGGAGATCCAATCACCCATCCTAAAGGAGATCAGTCCTGAGTGTTCATTGGAAGGACTGATGTTGAAGCTGAAACTCCAATACTTTGGCCACCTGATTCGAAGAACTGACTCATTTGAAAAGACCCTGATGCTGAGAAAGATTGAAGGCAGGAGGAGAAGGGGACGCCAGAGGATGAGATATTTGGATGGCATCACCGACTCAATGGACATGAGTTTGAATAAACTCTGGGAGTTGGTGATGGACAGGGAGACCTGGCGTGCTGCAGTCCATGGGGTCGCAAAGAGTCGGACACGACTGAGCTACTGAACTGAGGAAGGGCATACAGTAACAGTAGGCACTCAACAAATGTCCTACTGTGTGTCGAGTGCATCTCAGTCAGCAAGCTGTGAGGGAGCACTGCAGTAGGGAATGGCATCTACAGTCCTGCCCACTCCATAGGGGAGTGGGTGCTTCTAGAAACTCAGATGCTCAGCAGTGGGCGGAAGCTGGAGAGGGAGGCGGGTGGGGCTCCGTCAACCCTTGAAGAGATGCGACTTTGATTCCAACAAGGCTGTGAGTGACAACTCAATCTTGTGGGGGCGAAATGCTCTTCTCACACAAATAGGCCTCTTTGGTGAGGGAGAAAGCGTCTTTATTATCGCGGTGCATAATTAGAATGGCAGGGAGGAACCAGAGCTTTAATGAATGAGCAGCATGTGGCCGGGAGTGCCTGCTTCCCACCCGGGTCTGGGCCTCGCCAGGAGAGCAGGGTGGGCCAATGAGATGACCTGGAAAAGCAAGGCCTGCCCAGAAACGACCCTGACCCCACTGCAACGGACTGGATTCTGCAAATCCTCCCACATTCCTTTTATTGCAAATAAATCCCAGTCCCCGCTCTTGGTCAGATGTACCCTAGAGGTGCAGAGGGCTGGAGGAGCAAAGTGGCTTTGGAGCCCTAAGACTCCTGGTTGGTTCCACCTCAGCTTTCCTTGCCTGGTCAGTGAAAGGGGTGCATGATGCCTGCTGGCTCTGTTGTGGAAATAGTGAAGATCATGGGTGGGCAGAAAGCTCTTTTGAATGCCCTTCAATACCTTTCTCAACTCTGCAGATTCCATTGCTGGGGAGCAAGAATGAGGGCAGCTGTCATCCAGGGTTGGTCTGGAACAGGTGGTGTCGGGAGCCACACTTTTCGGCCACTGGACACTCCCTGGTGTTAGTTACCACGGGTGGTTCTCTATCCAGGCTTCCTATTAGAAGTACTTGGAGAATGTTTTAAAATTCCTGGTGCCCTGGTCCTGATGCCCGTCCCAGAAACTATTCTATCTGGATCTCCTGGGGGAGCAGACAAGTTTGAGAATCAGTGAGTTTTCACATGTCTGCATTTCAGACTTGGGACTTCAGCATGTGGTGGGAGGAGAGCAGGGAGCAGCTGACATGGTCCACGCCCCAGTGCTGGACTGTCTGAGTCAGCAGGGAGTTTTCAGCATCATCCGTGTTAAATACTTCACTTTTATCATCTCATTTAATCCTCATAAATTCTACATTAAGTGGGTGGTTTTACACAAGGGGAAACTGAGGCTGAATCGAATTAAGCGCGTCCCCCTCTCTGTGACCTTGCTCTTGTGGGTGTTGCTAGAAGAGAACTCAGCCTCAGAAAAGCCTCCTCAGACACCTCCTATCCTCAGGGAACTGTTTCCCAGTCTTCAGTCACTTGTGTGTGTTGTGAGTGTGGGCTCATTGGGGTCCAACTCTTTGTGACCCCATGGACTGTAGCCTGCCAGGCTCCTCTGTCCATGGGATTTCCCAGGCAAGAATACAGGAGTGGATTGCCATTTTCTTCTCTGTCAGCCACTTGAGGTTCCCTGTTTTTGATTCCACCATGTGTACTGACTGCCCAAACTGTAATGTACTGTATGATTATTTTAAAAATTGACCTACTGTTTTTTTAATGCACTTATTATAAGAGTCTTATTTATATCACTTCCACAGTAGAAAACTTGTATTACTTGCCATAAACACAAGGTAAAGGGAGAGTGAAAGTGGCTCAGTCATGTCTGACTCTTTGTGACCCCATGGCCTATACAGTCCATGGAATTCTCCAGGCCAGAATACTGGAGTGGGTCGCTGTTCCCTTCTCCAGGACATCTTCCCAACCCAAGGGTTGAACCCAGGTCTCCTGCATTGCAGGCGGGTTCTTTACCAGCTGAACACCAGGAAAGCCCAAGAATACTGGAGTGTGTAGCCTATCCCTTCTCCAGAGGATCTTCCCAACTCAGGAAATTGAACCGGGGTCTCCCTGCATTGCAGGAGGATTCTTTACCAACCGAGCTATCAAGGAAGCCCTAACCATAGCCCAAATGGTTAGGGCTATGGAACCTACACAGAGTTAATAAACTTTAGGCAGATGCTGCTGCCCAAGAAGGTTTTGTGCTAAGACTGTGCTCTTGGGGCAGATGGAGACTAGAGAGTTTTACAGGTGGTCAAGGACATGGGATCATTAGACTCTTTCATAGAATCAGACTCACAAGGAACTTGAACAGGATGAGAAAAGCTTTAGGTATCACCTAGGGAGGGGTCATTAGAATTCCCATTTTTGAATTTTCTGAAATTAGACCCACCAGGGAATTGGGGCCTGGGGATATGTTTGAACAGCCCATCAGTGAGTCTTATAATTGGGTGAGAATTAGTATGAACTGTGACTGCCTGGTCCCTGGCCACCAGGAAAATTGGGGCCCTCCCTTGGGGTTGGGGGTGGGGTGTCTCTGCACTGGAGTGTATGGCTCTGGGTTGGCCAGGTGGGAAAGAGAAAATGTTCCAGTGGGAATTTACAGGGGAAGTCACCTTGGATTCCAATCCTAGCTTCACTGTGTACCAGTAGTGGGGTGCTGGGCAAGTTCCTTACTTCCCCTCCCACCTCAGTTTCCACATCTGTAAAATGGGAATAACCTTTGTGCCTACTCCAGAGTGGATTTTATTTACTCTTATAACCCTTGCTAAGTGCTGAGTGTACTTCCTGACTCACGGTGAGTGTTTGCTGTTGTCCACTATTATTGTTCACTATTATGAATCCTGTGGATGGAGCTCCGGCAGTTATCAGAGGCTGTGTTTCACCCAGGAGGCTCAGAGGAAAAGGAGGGCTGAGAAGGGGTACTGCCAAGATCTCAGTGCTGGGAAGGAGCAGACCCAGCCTGAGCCCCAGGCAGTGTGGCTTCTTGTCCAGCAGGCCCACGGCTTTGGAGGAGACTTTGGTGTCTCCACCACAACTTTGGTGTCTCAGGATGCTGGCCGATTGGTTTCCACTTGGTCCTTTACCAAGGCTCTGAGCTCCACATGGGTTTCTGACTGGGTCACCAGTGAGGAATGAGGTCTCTTTGTATCCAGGACTCTATCCAGGGCTCCCCAGCCTCTGCCCTCAGATGGACTCCCAGACCACCATGGGACACGCTTGGCCCGCTGTGCTGATGCCCCAAGTCTGGAGCTTTGCACATTCTGCTCTGGGCTCTTCCAGGACCACCCTCCTCTTCCAGCTTTGATCTAGTCTTGGTAGCTGTGATGTCAGGAAGGGTCATTGGCTGCTCCACAGCACCCCTTCTGGGGAACAGTGCTGGGGAACAGCAGCTTATTTGCCTTGTTTTTAGTCTACTGATGCTTTCGATCTGTGGTGTTGGAGAAGACTCTTGAGAGTCCCCTGGACTACAAGGAGATCCAACAAGTCAATCTTAAAGGAAATCAACCCTGAATACTCTTTGGAAGGACTAATGCTGAAGCTGAAGCTCCAATATTTGGCCACCTGGTGTGGAGAACTGACTCCTTGAAATAGACCCTGATGCTGGAAAAGACTGAAGGCAGGAGGAGAAGGGGACGACAGAGGATGAGATGGTTGGATGGCATCACCGACTCAATGGACAAGAGTTTGAGCAAGCTCCGGGAGTTGGTGATGAACAGGGAAGCCTGGAGTGCTGCAGTTCATGGGGTCACGAAGAGTCAGACATGACTTGGCGACCGAACCAACAACAATAACGTCTCTAGGGTCGCCATGTGTCCAGGTTTGCTGGGACAGTTCCTGTCTATGCCTCCTGTCAGTGACAGTATTAATAATGACTCCATTCGCTTTCTATCTCAGTTTGGAAGATGAATCATGTGGTTGTGTCACTTATCCCTGTCCTTTTCTCAGCTACCTGGACCTCAAGTGGGACGAGGAAGGCAGGAGGGTGTGTGGTTAAATCTGTGCTTTGGCCTCTGACACTTCTGACTTCAGATGTGTTCAACATCTGGGTGTAACATTGCTGGACCTCAGTTTCTTCTGCTGAAAACAAGGATGATTAATACTGCTCCATTGGGGTGCTGTGACAATTGGGATGCTATGAGAGACGATATGTCCAGCGCTGGGCAGAAGCCTGTTGGGGGCTCAGGAAGTGGCTACAATTGATTATTATTATTGCTGGTTTGATTGGGGAGATGTAATGGCTAGACATGGGATCTGGAGCCTGGCCGCCTGGTTTCATCTCTGAGCCGTGTCCTTTGCCTGTCATGTGGCCCTAGCAAGTGGGGCTTCCCCGGTGGCTCAGATGGGAAAGAATCTGCCTTCAATGCAGGAGACTCGGGTTCCATCTCTGGATCAGGAAGATCCCCTGTAGAAGGGAATGGATACCCACTCCAGTATTCTTACCTGGAGAATTCCATTCATAGAGGAGGCTGGCAGGTTACAGTCCATGGGGTGACAAAGAGTCGGACACAACTGAGGGACTAACACACACAGCAAGTTCCATGACCTCTTAAAGGCTCAATTTTCTCATCTGTGAAATATAGATTAACTTCATACGGTTTTTGTAAGGATTAAATAAGTTTACACAAGAAAAGCACTTAAAGCTAACCACAAAGTAGACACTAAGTTAATATTAGCTATTATTACTAGCTGTTATTGTCATTATAAATAATAGTTCCAAGTCACATTCCTGTAGCCCAGAAGAATTGTCCAGTGTATTCGTTTCCTATTGCCGTCATAAAAATGATCACAAAGGCAGTGGCATAGGACAACACAAATGTATTATCTTATAGTCTGGAGGTTGGAAGTGATTCCAAAGTGGGTCTCACTGGTGTAAAATCAGGGTGTTGTGAGAGCTGTGTTCTTGTGGAGGCTCTAGAGGAGAACACGCTTCCTTGCATTTTTTAGTTCTAGAGGTCCTTGGCTTGTGGCCCATTCTTCCATCTTCAAGTGCATCATCACTGCAGTCTGCTTCCCTTGTATGTCTTCTCCCTGACTCGGCCCCTCCTGCCTCCTTCCTCCAAGGACCCTTGTACAGGGATCTCTTTAGGCCCATCTGGACAATCCAGGGTACTCCCCTTCTTCCAAGATCCTGAATTTCGTCATATCTACAAAAATCCTTTTTTCCTATATTCACAGACTCCAGGGATTAGAACATAGGCATATTTGGGGGACTGTCTACCACAGTCAGAGAGATTTAGGTGCATTAGTTAGACAGCCTTCAGTGTCACCCAGGAGCAATGTGAATGTTGCAAACTGTTCCTCCTCTGAGTTGTGTATCTGTCGGGTTCCTCTTGAACCTGCTGAATGATGCCCTCCTGGAGTTTGGCTTGTTAGTCAGCCCTTGGCTTTTTTTTTTTTTTTTTAACATTTTTTAAAAAATTATTTTTGGCTGCATTGGTTTTTGTTGCTATGTACAGGCTTTCTCTAGTTGCGCAAGTGGAGGCTACTCTTCATTTTGGTGTGCGGGCTCCTCACTGCCGTGGCTTCTCTTGTTGCAGAGCGTGGGCTGTAGGGTGCACAGGCTCAGTAGCTATGGCACGGGGACTTAGTTATTCCACAGCATGTGTGATCTTTCTGGATAAGGGATCAAATCTGTGTCCCCTGCATTGGCAGGCAGATTCTTAACCACTGGACCACCAGGGAAGTCAAGCCCTTGGCTTCTAACAGATCCTGGTAGGGTGTTCGGAGACACTGCCATTCTGGGGGCTCAATTAGATCCTTCTCAGGAGCCTAAGGAATCATTGATACCTGAATCAAAGACTTATGCCCAAGCGGGGGAAACTATTAAATTAATAACAAATTAGTGAAATGTCTGCAAAATAAGTGGCTTCCTGAGGAGTCCTATAAAATCACTTCTGCTGAATCCTAGTGCTAAAAGCAAGTCACCAGGCCAGCCAGATGCAAGGAGTGGAGAAATAGACTCCACCTCTTAATGGCAGGTGCTGTGAAAAATTTGTGGCTGTTTTTAATCTAACAGAGTCAGCTTGACTCAAATGTTAAAAGTACAAACCTTAAATCTTGTACATTTTCAAGCAACTTGTTGGTTAGATTGTCTCACTTTTTAAGATGTTCTGTGAGTTCATGCCAATTGTCCAGAAATCAGCCCTTTGTAAATCAGATGTTCAGTTCAGTTCAGTCGCTCACTAGTGTCCAATTCTTTGCAACCCCATGGACTGCAGCACACCAGGCTTCCCTGTCCATCACCAACTCCTGGAGCCTACTCAAACTCATGTCCATTGAGTCGGTGATGCCATCTACCCATCTCATCCTCTGTCGTCCCCCTCTCCTCCCGCCTTCAATCTTTCTTAGCATCAGGGTCTTTTCCAGTGAGTCACTTCTTCACATCAGGTGGCCAAAGTATTGGAGTTTCAGCTTTAGCATCAATCCTTCCAATAAATATTCAGGCCTCATTTCCTTTAGGATAGACTGTCCTTGCAGTCCATGGGACTCGAGAGTCTTCTCCAAAACCACAGTTCAAAAACAACAGTTTTTCGGTGCTTAGCTTTCTTTATAGTCCAACTCTCACATCCATAATCAGATGTTACTCACAGTCAGGTCATCTTAAAAGCCACTTCCAATTATCTTACTCTGGAAATTGTTATAGCATGTATCTCTATGATTGACAAATGGGGCGATGATGTGGGTATAGATGCAAGTTGTGTTGGCTCATTGGCAATTTTTCCCATGTGTTTATATTTTGGTAGATCAGGGTGGGCTTTCTCATAATTAAAGATCAATCAGAATTAAGAAAAAAATGAAAATGTATAGAGGCACCTTTCTTTAGGGCAAGTCGTGGCCATTTTCACAGCTTTCCATCCCCTTAAGCTGTAAGGAGAAGCTCAGACAGCAGATGAAGGAGCTGGAAGGCATTGTCCTTATAAGAAATCAGTGGTGCAGGTGACCTTCTGGATGGGGCTTTTCATTTTGATGAGATTGGTCTCTGTAAGAAGTGAGTGCCCCTGAGACCCTTCATCTCAAAGGAGGAACAGCAGCCCACGACTTATTCACTGGGTGGTGTTGGGTTCAGGGCTCAGTGGCTGCTGGCCTAGGATGTCCCCAGGTTCTCTAGGTTGTAAGTGGTATGCACCAACCCTGTTTTCCCCCTACAGCCTATTGTTTTTAGTGTGCATTTTTGTCAAATGTAAAGAGTTTCAAGAAAATACTTGGCAGTGTAGCAGAAATATCTGTGTTCATTTCTGCTGTGGGATGAGTGTCTATTTAAAAATGTTGGTCCTGTGGTGGAGAGGGGCTCAAAGGAGTCAGCCAACAGGGAGAGCCTCTGGGCATTGCTTTCATTTTCACCTCATTGCTGAGCATATTAGGTCTTCCCAGGCAGCTCAGGGGTGAGGAATCCACCTGCCGAGCAGGAAACATGGGTTCGATTTCTGGGCCGGGAAGATCCCCTAGAGAAGGAAATGGCAACCCACTCCAGTATGCTTGCTTGGGAAAATCCCATAGACAGAGGAGCCTGGTGGGCTACAATCCATGGGGTTGGAAAGAGTCAGACTTGCACATGCAAGCAATGGAGACTGTTTTACTTCCTGAATGTTTCGCATACCTTTTGGGTAGTTTTGCCTACTAAGTTCCAATATGACCATCAGGAAAACCAAGGCTCCAGGAAGGTAGTGAGTTCTCTAGGATGGAGCTCTTGATCCTCCAGCCCACTTGCCCTCCTCCCCACCACCCCTCAAGACCTCCAAAGGCGGTGGGTTTTGCTGGTCTTCTTTGATTGCTATAAACTGGCAGTAATGTGATTTCCCTTGTTGCCTTCTATTTTTGGTAAACCAGACCGTGTGGTCTTGTTGGTTTCTCAGTGACTGGAAACAGATTTCCGAACCCAGATTCTTGGTCTCATTTGGGACACAGAGGATGTGGGTGGCGGGCTGGAGCCTCCTGATGCGGAGGCCCCAGGCTGGCCTCTGTCTGTTTCTCCCCCCAGGTTTCCGTGGGTTAAAGGCTGAGTTCCTCTGGTCACTTCCTTCCTTTCTGTTCCTTTTCTCTTTGTCCTTGAGGAGCCATCTCTGCCAGTTGGAATAGGAAACTGTTTACAGCACAAATGTCAGGAGTCCTGTTCCCAAAGCGGAGATGAATGTTGTTGAGAAAACAGAGTTTTTAGGTGACTTCTGCAGCCTTTTGAGACCTGGGTTGTCCATGACCGGGTTGGGCCTACCCTTACAAGGGCCTACCCTTTGCCCATCTTACAGGTGGGCAAAGGTCAGGGAGGGCTAAAGAGACTGCCCCCAAACACTTGGCAAAGCCAGGAGAAGAATCCAGATCACTCCCTCCCCTCTACACACTTCCCAGCTGAACCGAGAGGTCGCCTCATAACCCTCTTGTTGACTGAAGAATATACACACTCCTGGGCTTGAAGTCCTAAACATTTTGGCTGAATAAAACATGACTCTCGACTTTTAGGCTGCACGTGTGTTTTTCAGTCAACACTCCTCAGCACAGCAGTCCAGCCAGCCTCTCCCCATCAGTCAGAGATGGCACGCCGATCTAAACCTTTTTGCCATTAGTAAATTATTGACTTGTTGCCACCCCCACAGCCTTTTCTCTTCTACTTTCTTGCATATTTTCTCAATTGACATTGGTAGTTGCCCATCCTTTGTGCCCTGGTCCTTGGCAGAGTGTTTGCTTTAAAGGAGTGCAGAGGAGGGCTTTTGGTTGCAGGTAACCAAACCTTTTCTCCCTGGAGAAAGCCGAAAAGGACATTTTATAGAAAGGATGTTAGGATGGCTCCTGGACTACCACCAGGTGTGAGAGTGAGAGAGCTGGGAGCCTGGAGTTCTCCCCGCTTCCTCACCATCTCTTACTTCTGCTTTGCTTTGCATGTCGTTCATGCTTCCCTCCCTGCAGGCCCACTTATGCCCTCCTCAATCTGTCTTTCTCTCCCAAATCCAGGTTCCCAGAGGAGGTCCCTAGGTCCAGGCATGATTACTTGTTTCCCCTGGCCAGGGGACGGAGCCTCCTTTCCTGTGGGTTGAGTGGGGAAACATATCTGGTGGTCAGAGAATGACCTTCCTACAGGTAGTTATGGTGCTGGTAACCAAATAAATCATCTGCAGGAGATAGTTTCTAGGTAAGGGTTATACATCCACATGGGTAGAGAATAAAGGTATGCCATACTGGAAATTTTACTCCTTTTTCTTTCATGGAGGAAATTGCGTTCTTCCACGTAAGTATTTCATAATGAGTGGAGTAGTTGATTTCTGGGCCTCTCCCATGAAATGAAGTGCAAACTCATGGGGTGTTCTCCTGGTGCACACTGGGCCATGGTTCAGCCATGTGGTGCTGGCCAGCTGGACCCCTCTGAAGGGGCCATGGGCATCAGGTCAAGCTGTGGTTTGCTGAGTTAGGATGTAGCAGAAGGGACACATCATTTGTCCAATGATGCCAAATACATCAACCGACGCATTTGCTTCAGCATCTGTTCTGTCTTAAGTACAAGGAGTGATGTGAGGACCCTCCAGGGAGGCCTATTACTCAGCTGTGGGAAGGCCCATCAAGGATGTATCACTAAAAAAAATTAAAAATAAAAAGGATGTATCTGGCCAAATCCACAAAGGCCCACTCGGGGGACGCTGGAGCAGACTGAGGGAACAAGGCTGAGGCATGACCTTTCCTCTCTGCACCAGCTCCCTGGGGTTTTCCTGCAGGAAACAAGAGGGACCTGGGGGACGGCAGTAGTGTCTGCCCCTGCCTTGGGAACCCGGCTGGGCCTAGTCCCTTCAGAGCCAGATGTTTAGGGCCACACAGGTGCCCTTGAAAGGCCTCTGCTGGTTTCAGACCAGCCTTGGCAAGATGTCTAAAGATATTAGCAACAGTCCATCCCTTGGTGGGGCCTCTGATGATCTTGGCCAGGACACTGGCTAGGACAGGTGCTAGGAGGATGGCGAAGGGAGGGGAGTCACCTGGAGCCAGATAGTCCCTGAAGGGAGGGCCCAGGAGGTGGAATGGGGTGCGAGGGATCCCAGATGTCCCCCATGGGCAGTAAGGCAAAGGGGCTTTGGAATCAGCTTGTTTCAAAGCCTGATGTCACCTCTTATTAGCAATATGATCTTTAGGCAGGTCATGTAGCTTCATTTATGCATAAAAAATACCAAACATACCCTGCCTGGAGCTAACGTGGGATGGGAAATTGGTAGAGTGAAACAGGCTTAGCTAAGTTAGGAATTACTGATTGGAGTCCTGGTCCCACACCTGCTGGTTGTATGGCCTGGACCTGAACAGTTTTTCAACCTCTCTAAGCTCCTGTGACCTTTTCTGTAAAGTGTGGGTAACCACCCCTTACAGGATGGTCTGGAGAATTAGATAAAAGTCAAGTACATGAAGGGTTTTCCCTGCACACAAAACATGCACATTCAGTATTTGGCAACTTTACTATTTAAAGCACCCACCAGGTACATAGTAGGTGCTCACAAAGGTTATTTAAGGGAGTGGGCCTGACAAAGCAGGTACAGCGTGGCTCCCTGCTAGGAAGATTTTTTTTTTAAGTTGCACTTATTGAGGTGTCATTTACAAAAGGTAAAACTCACAGTTTTTCGGTCTCAGTGTGATGAGTTTTGACTAGTGAGTACAGTCATGTAACCACAACCACATCAACACATAGAGTACTTTCAAGTGGGGGAGATTTTGTCATCCAGAAATTGTCCACAAAGGATCCTTCTGGTTTGGGGGGGCCTACCTTAGTTGGTGAGGACCCCAAGGTCCAGACCTTGCCCATTAAGAAAGGGACCCCCAAGATCATCTCACTGACAAGACCCAAGCCTGCACCTTGGGGCTATCACCTGCTCAGGGCTGGGGTGGGGCTTCAGCAGTCCTTCCCTGCTGATTCCTCATTGGTTTTGAGAAGGGAGGGGGAACCTGCAGGGTACAGAGGTCAGGCCCGGGTCTGGGCAGTGTTGCCAGGCAGAGGCTGACATGCCTACGCGAACTGAGGCAAGGGCCACATCTGTGTGAAGTGCCACGGCTGGTGTGGCTTGGCCCAGAGTGAAGGTCCCATGGTCTTGCTTGCCAGTGGCCATCTGTGCAGGGATGTGTTGGTCTGTGAGGCTCATTGGCTGGCACGAGAACATTAAGATTGGTCCCAGTGGTTGTGGTTTGAGGATGGAGGAAGGTTCTACACCTGACCCTGGCCACAGTGCCTGGAGTTGCCGCCATCTTCCTTTGGGTTAAGCATTTCTTCTCCCATGTCGTCTTTCAAAACATTACTTCTCTGAAGAGAAAACCCTTAGGTAAGCAATGGAAAGTAGACTTGAATTTTGTGTGCCCTCTCTGATCAGTTGGGAGGAATCTGGAATGCTGTGTTAAGAGGCATTCTGAGGCCACCTCTGTCTAGTTGGAAAGAAGATGGTAATTGATGCTGTGTTTTCCAAATACCAGCCTTTGGGCTGGAAATGGCTCTGATGCGTGAAGCCTAATGGGTCTGTGAGGGAGTTGCACAGATAACTGTGTCGTAGGTTTCCATGAGGCTAAATCTACTCCATCTAGAAAAGACAATTTCTGATATGCCCTTATGATATTATAGGTTGTTACATTAAAGGTAACCACATCGTTGCATAGTCTCCTCCTGCCTTGACTGGGGGCTTGGCCAAGTGACTTGTTTTGGCCAAACAGATGTCTGCAAACATGAAGCCAGCAGAGATTTGATGAGCATCTGTGTGTTGGGACTCGCTTGGCTGTTACACTGCTGTGTAGGACACCTGGGCTGTCCTGCTGGAGAGGCCACATGGAGGGGAACTGAGCCTCCCCACCCAGCAGCCCAGGAGAACATCAGACACAGTGAGTGAGGCCGTCTTGGATCATTTAGCCCCAGTTAAGCCTTCAAATGACTTTCATGCATGAGTTGACCCCAGGTGGGAAAAGCCCAAATTTCAGAGTTCTGTACAAACAAATGATTGTCATTTCGAGCCACTAAATTTTTGGAGTTAAAAAGATTTTTTCTTAATAGCAGTAGATAACTAGTATAGTCCTATTTTCCTTTCTTTTATGGATTGAATATAATAGCAGATAATAGATTTAATAAAAAGTTTTTATGTCTGTCCTTGGCAAAATAAAAACTTAACAATACTTTATTAGGCCCAAATAGGGGGATTTTATTGCTCGGTAAATTAAGCCGTCGGGGAACCAGAATTAGTGGAGATCTCGGGAGGAGTTGCTGGGTCCTCAGGAGCCATCAGCACTTAGTTAGTGTGACTTTGATGATCAGAGTGAGAAATGGTTAAAGCTGGAGGGTACAATAGGGCTTTCAATATCTATGAGCCGACCTCTTCAATTTTCCTGGTAAAGAAACAGAATCCTTGAAAGTGGCAGTCACATGAAGAGCAGTGGCCTAGTGGGAGAATAGCATCATGAAGTCTCTCAAGGCAAGGGAAGGCTCTGTTTGTCTGGGTTGAGATATGAGGACTGGGAGGCTGAGGGTACAGACGGTGGGCTGGCAGCACCCAGCTTGGGCCCTGGAGGGGACTTGGGGAGGAAGGGATGGTCTAGTCCCAAGGGAAATGGTGAACAGTGGTGCCAAAGACCCAGCAAAGACCTGATATGCTGTGCTGTGCTTAGTCGCTCAGTAGTGTTTCTGAGAACTTCCAGACCTATCTCAGGACAGGCTGCTGGGAATGTGTGTGTGTGTGTGTGTGTGTGTGTGTATGTGTGCACACATATGTATGTGTGTGTGCGTGCAGGTATGCAAGAGAGGAAGAGGGAACAACAGAGATGGAGGGAGAGAGAAGGAGAGGGACAAAGACAGAGGAAAGGAGAGACTGTAGAAGCTTCTGGTAGATCTTCCCTTGGGCTTTGTATGGTTCATTAAACATGAACCCACAAAGACTTGGCTAGCTGTGGACATTGATTTTGCCCACCTCTGCACTCCTTGGGTCTTCCTGAACATTCTCCAGTGAGATCCCAAAGTACAACATGCTGGGGTCAGAGCCCGAGGTTCTCAGGAAGGAAGATGAGCCCACAGGATGGGATGTATCGGGATGCAGTAGGAAAGTCGGATTCACTTTCTCCTACTTATTTTTTGATCTAAGCCTTGTGCATTGAATGAATATTTATGTGGAAAAAAGCAGACTTCCTCACTGAATTATATAAGTATATTACATATATATTTATCTATCTTATGAAATAGGCATGTATTCCTGTAGAGTAAGACCTTAAGATAGAATACAGCATGCTGAAGAATGCAGGGGGGTCATGCTAACATTGCCCCTCAAAAATCTCAGTGGATGAGAGTGGGAAGGGTGAGGCCACTTTCTAGTAAAATACTAGCAATGAGATTGAAATAAGCAGCAAAACATAAACACAGAAGCCAAAAATATAATAACCATGGTGGAGAGGTGGCCCGGCTCATCCTGTGACCCATGAGGGAGTTTTCAGGGGTTTCGTGTCCCAAGATAGCAGCCCCCCCCTTCTTCTGCCAGCAAAGCGTCTCCCTCTCCATACCTCTGCCCATGCTCACAACTAGTTTTGCAGTTCACCCTCAGAAGAATTTGTGGATTGATTTCCATCTGTGAATATGCTTACCACTCAAGGTGACCCTCTCCTGCTTCCCCTGACCCCTAGATGAACCCTCAGGGCCTGGAGCCCATGGGCAGCCGTATGGTCATTCCACGCACACTGCCAGCTCCAGGCTTGTCCCCAAATGTGACAGCCGAACAGCAGGATCCTGACCAGGATGTGACTGATTAAAGCTGAGGGCAGTGCTGGGGGAAAAGTTGGAGCCCAGAGGACCTAGAAGCCCAGGGTGGCACCTGGGACCCAAGCAGGATGCCTGCCCCCTTACAAAGTGCAAGATGTCTGTCTCAGCACTGAGGATGGCCCACTTCAGGCAGGGGACATTTATCTGGGGACATGTGGGGGTTAACTGGGCTTCCCCTGTGGCTCAACAGTAAAGAATCTGCCTGCAAGGTCGGTGCCATGGGAGACTTGGGTTTGATCCCTGGGTGGGGAAGATCCCATGGAGGAGGGCATGGCAGCCCACTTCAGGAGAATCCTATGGACAGAGGAGCCTAGTGGGCTTCAGTCCATGGGTTTGCAAAGAACTGGACACAACTGAAGCGACTTAGCACACACTCATGCACAGGGGGTTGACAATTAGAGCCAGAATAATACCCATTGAAGTCCTGGGCCTGGAGGAGGCTGAGGTCAAGGCAGTTCAAGAGCTCCTTCTAGGCGGGTCCCTGAGCTGAACCCTCAGCTCTGAGAGGAGGCAGTCTGGAATCATGGGACCAGCTCAAGTCCTGGGCTAGTTCTGTGGCAGACTCCTTTTGAGCCTTGGCCAGGCCTGGAAACTTTCTTGAACTTCTGTCTCCTCATCTCTAGGGTGGAGCTGGGAGATAAAGCTTACCCCATGGGATCACTGGGGAGATTTGCAAGACAAAGAGTGGTCCCCAGAGTATGGGAACCGAGTGATCACTATGAGCTGATGGAGTCTGGGGTCCTGATGCAGGAAACAGGAGTAGGTAAGAACTCGTGCAGGAGTACCGAGTACCTTGGCTGAGCAGCAGGGCCCCCGCGAGGTGGAAGCCAGCCTCAAACCCTGCTCAAGCCCCCCACCCCCACCCCCACCCTCAACATCTCCTCTGTCCCCATGATGTCTTGGGCAGGGACTGGGAAAAAATGAAGATAACTTTGGTTCTCGTAACAAAAGCGTTACACGTTCACCATGGAAAATCGAATCCAAAGGATGAAAGGCAGAAACAGCCAGGACCACACGCCCACAGGCAGCCCCTGTTAACCCCTTGGTGCTCAGCCGTCCAGAGTTGCCACTTCATGTGAGACAGAGCCAATAGAAGAACTTTTACAAAACCCAGCTCCGTGGGGAAGGGCATGTTATCCTCTTTTTATAGACGAGGACACAGAGGCTTGAAAGGATATGGTTCTTGTTTAAGGCTCCGTGGGGAGAGAGCGGGTGGTGGACCTGATGGTTTCTGAGCTTGGATTTTTGTATTCTTCAAAAATTCTTGTCCTGGATAATTTCTCTAACACTCCCTCACGTGCTTTGCCTCCAGCCACCAGAAAGCCCTTCCACAAGATCCCTGGGGTCCCTTTCACCTGTCATCCAGGGAGCAGGAGGGGTTGGGCACTGCCCTGGTGCAGGCTCTGCATGGGCACGAGGGGCAAGGGTTCTAGAAAAGTGACCAAGCTGTCTGTTCTTAGACTCAGGGCTGTGCTGCCTGAAGGGCCTGGGCTGTGGGTGGCTCAGCGGAGCTGTCTGAACCTGGACACAGGTCACCCGGAGCCCAGATAGCAAGGTGCTGTCAGGTGGGCGTCTGGCAAAAAGGCAAACTCACCTGAGAGTCCTTCTTTCTGGGGGTGCCTTAGTGGCAGGAGCAGCAGGGACCTGGGGAGCGGGGCCTCTTGTCCTGTCTGGAGTGTGTGTCCCCATGCAGGAGGGCTCATTGCAGCAGCCTTGTGGGCCCCCTCAGGAGCAATCAGGCCCCTTTTCATAGAAGCGGCTGTGTATCCATCTGGCAGTTTCCCCGCAGTTGCCCACACCCTGTAGAGAGTTCTAAGGGATGAGGCTGCTGCTTGCTGGTGAGCCTTGAGGAGCAGGTAGGAGGGGCACGGTGGGGTGCACCAGGTGGCAGGCTGGAGGCCTGTGGACAAAGGTTTGCTCATTCATTTGAATTCATTGCCTATAATTAAAGTGAAGGAGAGGGACTTCCCTGGTGGTCCAGTGGTTAAGAATCCACCTGCCAATGCCGGGGACATGGGTTTGAGCCCTGATCTGGGAAGATCCCACATGCCACGGGGCAACTAAGCCCCTGTGCTACAACTATAGAGCCCGTGGAACCCATGAGCCACAACTGCTGAGTTCACTTATTGCAGCTCCTGAAGTCCCCCAGGCCCTGGAACCCATGCTCCTCAACAAGAGAAGCCACCGCAGTGAGAAGCCGGCGCACTGCAACTTGAGAGTCGGCCCACTCGCTGCAACTAGAGAAAGCCCGCACGCAGCAACAAAGACCCAGCACAAACAAAAGTGAAAAAATAAATAAAATCTTGTAGAATGCATGAGAGATTTCACCTAGCCACCTGGATTTCTGACTCTTCTGTTGGGTGGAGTTAAAGCACGCTGACCCTCTTGACCACACTTGGGGCCCCCAGCATGGGCTTCCCATCACCTCCACAGTCCCTATCTTGAGTTTTCTTTTCTCACCCCACTCACATTGTTTCCCTTAGAGCCGAGTTAGGGGAATGTTCTCGTACCCACATGTAAGTAAGAGGGGGTCATCAAAGGACAACCGCTCCCCTTAGTTCCACCCCCGGATCCCTGGGTGTCTTCGGTGACCTCTGGGGGCACACAGAGCTTGCATTCAGGTTGGCTTTGCCTCCTTCCAGCTGCAAGTGAAGTTTTCTATCTCCTCGTGCCTCGGTTTCTGGAAAGCAGTTGATAATGCAGGGCAGGTGTGAAGATTAAGTGAGATGGTGCCGGCAATGCCATGCCCCAGACGTAACACCCATAGCCCAGGTTACAGGTGTCCTTGTATGCTGTTTATTTTTATTATTGGTATAATTTACATACAGTAAGCCTACACATGTTAAGTGTTCAGTTCATCGGTTTTTTACCCCCTAACATACACATAATACATATATATATACACACCATATACTTGTGTGGTATACACAAGTAGTAGTCATGTATGGATGTGAGAGTTGGACTGTAAAGAAAGTTGAGTGCCAAAGAATTGCTGCTTTTGAACTGTGATGTTGGAGAAGACTCTTGAGAGTCCCTCGGACTGCAAGATGAGAGTCCCTTGGACTGCAAGAAGATCAAACCAGTTAACCCTAAAGGAAATCAGTCCTGAATATTCATTGGAAGGACTGATGCTGAAGCTCCAATACTTTGGCCACCTGTTGCCAAGAACTGACTCACTGGAAAAGACCCTGATGCTGGGCAAGATTGAAGGCAAGAAGAGAAGGGGATGACAACAGAGGATGAGATGGTTGGATGGCATCACCGACTCAATGGACATGAGTTTGAGCAAGCTCTGGGAGTTGGTGATGGACAGGGAGGCCTGGCATGCTATAGTCCTTGGGGTCACAAAGAGTTGGACATGACTGAGTGACTGAACTGAACTGATACTCGTGTGATGAGCCCAATGATGGCCCTTCAGGATGTCCATGTCCTACTCTCCTGGGATATTCACATGCGGTACCTTGCATGGCCAAAGGGACTTTGCAGATGTGATTCCATTTAGGGGTTTGAGAAGGAGAGATTGTCCTGGATTATCAGGGTGGGCCCAGTATAACCCCAAGGGTCCTTATACATAAAAGAGGAGGCAGGAGGATCAGAGTCAGAGATTGGGAGATGCTATGCTGCTGGCTTTGAAGATAGAGCCAGGGGACACAATCCAAGGAACACAGGTGTCCTCTAGAAGCTGGGAAAGGCAATGGAATGGATTTTCCCCTGGAACCTTCAGAAGGAGGAATGTAGTCCTGTAGACACTTTGATTTTGGCCTGGTGAAACCTGTGTCAGACTTCTTACCTCCAGCACTGTCTGGTTTGAAGTCACTGAGTTTGTGATAATTTATTACAGCAGCAATAGGAGGCAGATACACTGCATAACTGCCATGCTAGGCAAGACAGAGGACATCTTCATCATTCTAGAAGGTTCCCTTATGCCCCATTCCAGTCTCTATCTCTGCTGTGAGTTAACCATCGTTCTAATGACACCTTTCACCTTACATGTGCCTGAACTTCATAGGACTGGAAACTTGGAGCGTCTGTTCTTTCACGTTCAAGGTCTTCCATTCAACGCAGTGCTTCTGAGGTTGTTCATGTTGCTGGGTGGATTGGATTCTGCTCCCTTTTGATTGCTGAGTAGTAGTACTTCAGTGTACAGCCATACCATACTCTGTTCATCTGTTCTCCTGTGAACGGATGTTTGCATTGTTTCTGGGTTTGGGCGATGATGAAAAGCCGGCTGTGAACCTTCTGGAGCAGATCCTTTGGTGGATGTGTACACAGACTCGTGTCTCTTGGGTAGAGTTCTGGTGGTGGAGTTGCTGGGTCACAGGGTGGGGATGGTCAGCTCAAGCAGAAATGCTGGGGCTGTGAAACACAAGCGTGGCTCAGCCCAGCCAGCCACCTCGCTTGCCTGCAGTGGTTTCTGGGGTGCGCACGTGGTGGGGGGAGGGCCTCCTCTGATCCAGAGCAGGCGGCTTGGTGGCTCTCAGGTGGAGAACCTCAGCCAGCAGGTGTGTGCCCTGGCCCCGGGGATGATGGGTGTGCCTGTGCTTCTTGGGGCTTCCCAGGTGGCACTAGTGGTAAAGAACCTGTCTGCCATTGCAGGAGACATAAGAGACATGGGTTCGATCCCTGGGTTGGGAATGATCCTCTGGAGGAGGGCATGGCAACCCCCTCCAGTGTTCTTGCCTGGAGAATCCCATGGACAGAGGAGCCTGGCGGGGTACAGTCCATGGGGTTGCAAAGAGTCAGATAGGACTGAAGTGACCTAGCACACACACACACTCCTGCTCCGCACCCAGCTTGGGGCTGGTGTTTTCTCACAGGCCTTCCCTAGTGGTCTCCACACAGCCCTGTGATGGGGAGTGGTCATTAGCCCAGGTTTCAGCTGTGGAAACTGAGGCCCAGGGCAGAGTCCCATTGGTGGCAGAGCTGGTGAAGGTGGAACTGGGTGTTCTTTTTCAGCCCAGCTGACTCTGTGACCTTGATCCCGTCTCCCACCCCCTGGAAGAGTAGTCAAAGCTGTGCCTGGTTGGAGGGCAGCCACGAGGGTCAGCTCCTCCTACAGGAAGGTTAGTGGGGCCTTTTCTCCCTGCAGACGTGTGCACAAGAGGGCCGGGGGTATGGCAGATGGCTTCCCAGATGGCAGAGAACACAGCCCAGCTGGTGCAGGGGTTGTCTGGGGGCTGTCATGATGGGGGAGGCAGTGATGAGGGGCTAACGGAGCTGTCTGATTGGTTGAAGAGTTAGGTCTGATACAAAGGGCGGAGGAGAGCCATGGCAGGTGCCTGAGGCTGGGGTGACCTGATGAGATTGGTGGCTGTGATGCAATCCGGCGGGGCAGCCTGGAGGCAGCGTGCAAGGCCTCTGGGAAGCTCTCCACTGCTGTGTCATTGCTTGTTCTCTTCCTTCTGCCTAGAGCTCCCTTCCCCCATCTCATTCACTCAGCAAATTTGCCCTTCAAGAGGCCAGTCGAACCTCACCATACTGGGCCTGCCCCCTCGGACCTCAGTCCCCCATGGCACTTACCATGGTGTCTAATAAAGAGTTCATGAGCAAGATAGAAGTTTCCAGTGTTCTTAATTATAACATTTAAATGGAAATCACTTGCTCTGTAGTGGCCTGAGAACTCAGAGTTGGATCCCCACTCATTAAATACTCCTGTGATGTGTAACCACTGGACAAGACAAATGGCAGCCCAGTGGGGTTGGGGCAGGGGAGGGTGTGGGCAGACACACGGGGGCTGGGGCCCTTGTCTGCTCTGCTGATGGACTTGCCGGGATGCTGAAGTGATGCCCTGTGGCCCCTGCCAGCTTCCTTGCTGTGCGGTTAATTTCTGGAAGTCTTCTCGTTCACTAGCTCAGACTGTCCCCAGACTTGTGGCCACACCTTGGGGATCTTCCTGGATTAGGTCTGTGGAGAGAGAGGGGCAGGGAGACAAAGCGGGGGGAGGGGAATGGGCTGTGTGGATGTCCCCGTGACCAGCTGCCGCTTTCCCAGCCCCAGGCATTCCTGTGGGCCCCTCCCGGAGGTCACTGCCCTGTGCTCAGACATTCCAGCTCAGTGGGCGGGGATGTGCCTGGAGTGGGAGGCAGGCTGGTCACTCTGCATCTGGACCATTCTACTCCGAAGAGGAGGTGGCCTCTGATTAACTGCATTCCAGACGGAGCTGTTAAAGATAATGGTGAAGTCTGAAGCTGTCACGGCATACGGTTAGACTTAGTGCAGCAAGCAGGTCTGGGTGCCGGGAGGGACAGACCCTGGGCTCAGCAGCAATGGAAAGCGAAGAAACACCTCTCTGGGCTTATGGAGGGTGGGATGGCTTCCTAAGCCCGAGGTTGGGCAGCTGGCCATCCATAGGTAGCAGCCAGGGTGCAAAGTCCCATTCCTTAGCCTTCGGTTCTTGCCTGCCCAGGCACTAGAGATTGAAACAAGGGATCCTGGGAAGCCACGTGGCCCGAATACCAGGCGTGCACCAGGGTGTGGGCGCCCGAGTTGGAGCTGAGTGTTTTGGCATCTGGGGCCCTCTGTGTGGCCTCCTCATGGCCCCTAAACATAATATGTGTATTATTTCCTGGGATTCACATGGTTTCGAGGCCTGCTATCCCCCTCCTCAGCTCAGGAGAGGGTTTGGAAGGACCCAGGTTTGCATTGCTACATGGTGGGGATCGGCGGGGGGCGGTACAGAGATTAGCAGGAGTTTGCGATGTGTTTCCTCCTATCCTGCTATAGCGATTCACACCAGGAGTTTTGTTGTTTTGTTTTCGTGTAATTTGACTTGCTTTAAGTTCAGAGGAGAAAATGGGTCAAAGGTCCGTGGTCAGCACCTGCTTGGTCTGGGACAGGAGCTGGCTCTGGTGTCTCAGTGGGCAGGCTCTGCCAGGTCATCATAGCTGCTTGGCCTTATGTGGGTCTTGGGGTGCTCTGGGGGACCCTCTGGGTCCTGGGGCTTAGGGTTTCCTGCTGCTCTGTGGAGTAGCCTAAGGAAGTAAGTAATCCTCATTCTTGGGAAAAGTACCTAAGATGGTCTTTACGTTCTTTGGGAGAAGAATATTTATACTCTTTGGCCTTTATATTCTTTGGGGCTTCCCTGGTGGCTCAGATGGTAAAGAGTCTGCCTGCAGTGCAGGAGACCTGGGTTCGATCCCTGGATCGGGAAGATCCCCCGGAGAAGGGAATAGCAACCCACTCCAGTATTCTTGCCTGGAGAATCCCATGGACAGAGGAGCCTGGTGGGAGACAGTTCATGCAGTCGCAAAGAGTCAGACATGACTGAGCGACTAACACAAACTTCCGAGCAAGTTCTGTCTTAGGGGAATTGTCCACTAGTTTTTCGTTCTTCTTCTTCTTTTTAATCTCCCATGACTGCTCTGGAAGTTAGATATTCTATTTTAACTTTTTTCAAGCATAGTTACTCTTGAAATTGTGCCATGTAAGCTTAATTTAGCGAAGTCCAAGTTCCAGTTTACTGATTACATCTTTGTGAGAATGTCAATCCATGTGAAGGTTTTGTATAAAATAAGAATTAGGGAGTTTACACTTAGTCTTAAAAAGTCTCTAGTAGGACTTTCTCTCCCTCTAGCTGACATGACGGGGAAGGCAATGGCACCCCACCCCAGTACTTTTGCCTGGAAAATCCCATGGATGGAGGAGCCTGGTAGGCTCCAGTCCGTGGGGTCGCTAAGAGTCGGACACGACTGAGCGACTTCACTTTGACTTTTCACTTTCATACATTGGAGAAGGAAATGGCAACCCACTCCAGTGTTCTTGCCTGGAGAATCCCAGGGACAGGGGAGCCTGGTGAGCTTCCGTCTATGGGGTTGCACAGAGTCGGACACGACTGAAGCGACTTAGCAGCAGCAGCAGCAGCTGACATGAAGTCTTCACCCAGCATGTGAGGAGTGGTCTGTGATGGGTGGGTGCCAGGCTGCCTGTGCTGGAGGGCATTTGATTGCCTCCTTGAAAGCCCTGCTTCAGGCTGCAGTGGATGGGCCATGCTGGACCTCCCCAGGGGCTCTTTTGAGCCCTTTTGTGGTCTTTCTCTTCTCTTTTCCTTTATATTTTGGAAGCAGGAATTTCTCAGACTCCTGAGTACTGCTCGGCCCAGGCCCCAGGCCCAGGCCACAGGCACTTGTGAATAATTAACAGGAGACTGTTTTCACTCTGGTGCACTTGGCCCTTTTGCTAAAATGAAGCTGTGACTCCTGTCAAGGGTTAGTGTGGGGTTAGTGTGGCTGCAGGATATCGGCCGCTTCTCCTGCTGTTTATTCTAGAATCCCTTGAAACTGCTTGTCTGAGGGGAAGCGTCGGCAAGCCCTCTGTCCGCAGTTCTCTGTCAGAATGCCTGGCCCTTGAGAGTCTAGCAAGCCGGCTTCAGAGCATCTAGGGGAAAAGTGAAGACACAGCTGGTGACCTGGGGTGCTGACCCCGCTCTGTGCCCACATTCTTATGTTGCTAAAGAGCCGGGTGTCTGGGGACAGACCAGTGCCAGCTGTTGCCCCCGGCCTGGCTGTAGTCAGCAGGCATCCCGGGAGAATTGCTGAACCCTGCCTTGTCAGAAAGGTTGGCCTCCGTCCAGGGAGAGAGCAGCAGTCAGGGTGGCTGAAGCAGCTGATGCCACCCAGGAAGGAGGGCTGTGCTCCTGAGGGCAGGCTGGCCAGGGGACAGTTGTCCTTACAAGGTGGTTTCCTGCAGCTCTCTGATTTTTTTTAACTGGGATATAATTCACATATTATAAAATCCGCCTTTAAAACAATTCAGTGGTTTTAGTATATTCACAAGGTTGTGCAACCGTCCCTGCTATCAAATTCCAGAGCATTTTCTTCACCCCCCAAAGAAACTCATGCGTGCAGACTCAGTTATTTCAGTCGTGTGCGCCAAGCCCCTCTGTCCATGGGATTCTCCAGGCAAGAATAGTGGAGTGGGTTGCCATTTCCATCTCCAGGGGATCCTCCTGATCGAACCCTCATCTTTTTGGTCTCCTGCATTGGCACACAGGTTCTTTACCACTAGCACCATCTGGGAAGCCCAAAAGAAACTCATACCCATTAGCAATCCCTCCAAATTCCCATTCTCCACACAGAGCTCTGAGTTTTCACTGCTCTTTGCTGCAAGTTACCAGTAGTACAGGTTTGGGCCAGTCCTAGGGTCATGGAGCCTCAGGACTGGAAGAGGTGGAAAGAAGGAGCTTGGGCACTGGAGACAGGTACTTACTAGCTGTGAGATTTGGGGGATATGCTTACCCTCTCTCTGCCTTGGTTTCCTCTGCTGTTAAATGGGACTAATAACTACCTATTTATTTCTTGCCTTCTCGCTGGATAAAGATAAAATGAGACACCACAAGGAATAATAATTACACTTGTTAAGACCTGACCTGCATTATTCTTATTGAATTCTTATTAATTCCAGGAAGAGTTATTATTATCTCTGTTTAATACGGAAGGAAAACTGAGCCACAGAGAAGTTTAGTTATTTGTTCAAGCTTGCACACTATGAATCAGTTTTTAGCTGCAAAGCATGGAAAACCTGACTTTATCTTGTTTCTAGAGGAGGAAATCAGTTATCACCATGAATGGGAAATCCAGAGGTCTAGTGGACTCCAAAGCAGGTATTCAGCAGCTCCTAGACACCCCCGTGAAGAATAAATGGAGGTTCTTTTAGGCTGGCTGCATCTTGGGCTGGTGGCAAGATGGCAGCCACAGGTGCTGGCCTCTTGGGCTCACTTGAGGGTCAGGGCATTTCTTTCCCAGGAGCCTCCTTCATGCTCCAAGCTTCATGCTTCAGGCAAACTTCCCTTCATGCTCCATCAGCCAGAATGGTGGGTCACAAACCCATTCCCACATCCATCATTGGGAGGAAAAAGGGGTTCCCATGGTTGGTTCAGACTTCTCAGGATCTACCCTGGATCTTGGGAAGAGTCACTCCTCCCCCCAGTCATGTAAAATTGGTGTTTAGTTAAGAAGGGAGAGGCTTCTCTGCTGGTTCGGTGGTAAAGAATCTGCCTGCAGTGCAGGAGCCACAGGAGACATGGGTTCGATCCTTGGATCGGGAAGATCCCTGGCAGCCCACTCCAGTATTCTTGCCTGCAGAATCCCATGGACGGGGAGCCTGGTGAGCTATAGTCCTAGGGTCGCAAAGAGTTAGACACAACTGAATCGACTTAGTGGATGCGGCTGTACACACAGATCAGGAAGTAACTGAGCTGGGATTTGAACCAGTCCCCACAGGTCCAACACTCCTGAGCTTTATGGCTGTGCCACACAGTTTCTGCAGCGCCTAGCGGGTAGTGAGTCCTATGTGCACGGAATCTTGGTTGAATGCCTCAATCCATACAGCCTGGTATCTGCTCCTCCTCAGTCCCACATTCTTTCTTTCTGACCCTCTGTTGCTCTTCTATGGAGAAATGGTTGCCTGGCTTCCACTTGAACTCCTCTAGTGATGTGGAATTCAGTACCTTTCCAGGCATTTCCTTCCCCTTTTTATAGTAAAGTGCCATGGCTGCCTTTCATAGTGCTTTTAGGTGAATTAGAAAAAGATCTGCTCTGGGTGCAAAAATTAGAATAAGGTGTTCATTCTGGGCAATATAGCTCTTCGGTGCATGCCTTGGGAGGGCCCCTTTGTGGTAAGAAAGTGGCACCCCTGCCCAGGGGTGGATGTAGTCCTGTTTGAGAGATTTCCCCCAAGGTGGGTGCCTTTGTGCAGGGCACAAACTGTGCTGCTGTTTGGGGACATTTCTTCTATCAATAGACTCCTTAGAGGGGTGTGTAAGGTGCATAAATCCAGAGTGCAGCAGGTTAGTGCTTGGGTTCTGGTTTGGGGAGCAAGTGGGCTAAGGGCAATCCTGCCTGCCTGGAGGTGGCACAGGTCTCTGTATCAGAGGGTTCAGCTACAGGGAGTGACCCAGCTGTCTGTCTCTTCAACCCTTACCCGCTATTCTGCTTCTCCCTCTTCTCCCTTCCCCATGGACAGACGGTGAGTGTCTGGGAGGTGGATGATGCCCGTCCAGGGCAGACCAACAAGCTGGAGTGCCATTGACCCAGCTTTAGTCTCAGCAGAGTCAGTGCCAGCTGTGGGTTGAGCTGTCCCAAGGCTGTTCACGGTAGAAACTGGGGAAGTCTAAACCCTGGCCTTCCAGGTGCCCAGGCAAATGGAATCTTTTCCTTGATGGGAGAGTGATTCTTTTTTTAACCTGGTCACTTCAAAAATGTGCTTCGTTGTATTAGGTTGGTTAAAAAGTTTGGGTTTCTCCGTGAGATGTCACAAAAAGTCTGAATGAAGTTTTGGGCCAACCCAACAGAGGCCAAGAAGGCCTGAGTTTAATTGCCCGGTGAAAAGGACCACGTGGCTTCCCAAGTTCTCCTTGGTTATTCTGAAAGTGCCCCCGAGACGAGCAGATGGCCTGAGCGGGAAGTCAGGGCCAGACAGTCTCCCTTTACTCAATGGCAGCAAAGCCCTCATGTTTCCCATCATTAAGAGCTTTCCTGAAGGTTCTGTTTGCCAAGTTTCTGTCTGGTGAGACATTTTATCCTTGATTAACAAGCCCCGAGAAGCCTGATGTAAAGGAAATGCATTTGCTGCCCTTGTGCATAAGTGAGGGCTCTGCCTGTCCCCTGGTATAAGCACATGGCTGTTTTTTCTTAATAGCTGTTGGACCTATTTGATGATGATGGTGGAAAGGATAATAAATAACATCTAGGTAGAGCTTCCCTGATAGCTCAGTTGGTAAAGAATCCGCTTGCAATGCAGGACACCCCAGTTCGATTCCTGGGTCTGCTGGAGAAGGGATAGGCTACCCACTCCAGTATTCTTGGGCTTCTCTGGTGGCTCAGCTGGTAAAGAATCCACCTGCAATGCGGGAGACCTGAGTTTAATCCCTGGGTTGGGAAGATCCCCTGGAGAAGGGAAAGGCTACCCACTCCAGTATTCTGACCTGGAGAATTTCATGGACTGTGTAGTCCATTGGGTCGCAAAAAGTCGGACATGACTGAGCGACTTTCACTTTTATAACTTAGGCACATGCCATGCACCAGGCTTTGTAGATGTTATTTCATTTATTCATGTGTTATTTGGCAGTGATCCTCCAAATGTATCACCATCATCATGATCCCTCCCCTCTCTATTTTCCAGGTGAGAAAACTGAGGTTTGAAGAGGCTCAGTAGCTCATTTCAGGGCATGTCTCTGGGAAGCAGCCGTACTAGGACTTGAGGCCAGACTTTCCTGACTCTGAACCTCTGTTATCATAGCTCCTCCCACCCTGGTATTTGCATTTGAAGAATTGTGATTTTTGAAGTGGAGAGCCCCATGAGGCTGTGGAGCCCAAGGAAGGGCAAACCACGCAGTCTTCTGAGCCTGGAGGCAGAGACAGCTGCTGGGGCTTGGAGGTGCCCTGTGATTGTGACCCCCGGACTTCCCCTGCTTCCAAAATTGGGATTTATGGTAACACCTCTCTCATAGTTTCGGCTTTCAGGAGAAACAGTACCTGTGTGGGACCTGGTACTGGTACGGTGCAGGGGTGCAGGCTCGGAGGTGGTGAGCTCTGAATTCATTTGGGCGTCATCCGAACAGTGCGGGCTTCTTTCTTAACCTTTTAGACCGAACTTAGTTTTTCATCCATTGAGTGGGAATCATGACAGTACCTCCAGCCCCCTAAACAGCAGGCTTCCTCCATGCGTGTGTGCTAAGTTGCTTCAGTAGTGTCCAACTCTGTCCACTGACTATACCTAACCAGGCTCCTCTGTCCATGGGATTTTCCAGGCAAGAATACTAGAGTGGGTTGCCATGCCCTCCTCCAGGGATCTGCCCCACCCAGAAATTGAACCTGCATTTTTTATGTCTCTTGCATTGACAGGCAGGTTTGGTTTGGTTTTGTTTTTTAACCACTTGGGAAACCCAGGCTTCCTCCAGCCATACTTATAAAACTCTTAAGTGAAAGTCACTCAGTCATGTCCAACTCTTTGTGACCCCATGGACTATATAGCCCATGGAATTCTCCAGGCCAGAATACTGGAGTGGGTAGCTGTTCCCTTCTCCAGGGGATCTTCCCAAACCAAGGATCGAAGCCAGGCCTCCTGCACTGCAGGGAGATTCTTTACCAGCTGAGCCACCAGGGAAGCCTAAGAATACTGGAGTGGGTAGCCTATCCCTTCTCCAGAGGATCTTCCCTATCCAGGAATTGAACCAGGGTCTCCTGCATAGCGGGCAGATTCTTTACCAGCTGAGCTACAGAGAAGCCCATATAGTGAAAGTGTTAGTCACTCAGTCGTGTCTGGCTCTTTGCAACCCCATGGACTGTAGCTCTCAAGGCTCTCTGTCCATGCAGTTCTCCAGGCAAGAATACTGGAGTGGGTAGCCATTCCCTTCTCCAGGGAATCTTCCTGACCCAAGGATCAAACCCGGGGTCTCCTGCATTGCAGGCAGCTTCTTTACCATCTGAGCCACCTGTAAAAACTGCTCTTAGCATGGCATGAAGCTCGAATTCAGTGAGCGCCGACCATGACAGCTTTCCTAATAGATTTCTGAGTTTGTATTTTAATAATTTCAAATTAATAATTTGAGTTTAATAAACTTGCAAAATAGCCTAAATTAAAAAAAAAAACAGACATAAATATCTGACTCCATGAAGGAATTCAGCTAATGGTGAGTGACGGTTGTTATCTATTTCCAAGGGTTTACCTCCTTTGTTCATTGAAATAGTAGTGACAGAGGCCCTGAGAACCTGAATTCCCACTTCATGGAGAGAAGATGTGCCTGAGAGGTGAGGTAGTTTCTCCAGGTTCACAAGCCCGCGTCCAGACTCTCTACCTGCTGTGCCGTGTTCTGCATCCTCACCAGGAGCCATTTTGCTTCCTTACTTTCCTCTGAGAATGGTGGCCAAGGAGCCAACTTCAGTGTCGCTCCTGTTCTCAAGCTGCCCTGATGCTGGGGAGACACGGCCCTCAAGCCTGTGGCCCAAGCTGACTGCTCTGGCTAAACATGGAGGACACTCTGCCTGCAGCCCATCCCTGCGGGACACCCCCTCCCTTTCTGGCATTTGTTCTTTTAGCACAAAGGGTCACAGGGTGACATCTGACATTGGCATTGCTGCTGGCCATTTCTCAGGCGGAGGGAGGAGATGCCAAGGCCTTCACAGAGGCTTGGGAGCCCAGCGAGTCTGAACACAGCTCAGAGGGTGTGTCCTGGGCTTGGAGAAACCCTGCCTGTCTACAGGGGCAGCTCTTAATTTCTCAGAGCATGGAGGGACCCAGAAGTGTGTGGGGGGCAGCCTCTGCCTCCTCTGAGACCCTGAGTTTGTAGAACTTGTTTCAGTCTAGGAGGGCCTTGTATCTGAAGCTGGGCGGGAGCCCACCTCAGAGTGGGAGCCGCTCAGCCGGTGGCTGAACGTCTGCTTTGCTGCCTGCAAGGGGGTCTGGTGGCACCTGCTGAAATTGACTCCTTCAAGGGCTGTCCCCACAGGCCCAGCTCCTGAGAAACCACCTGGACCTGTAGCCCTCACCCACTCGTGACCCGGATCAGAAACCTTCCTAGGCCTTTAAAGTCCACATATTTAGGTTTAAATGAACATATATTCTTACTCGCTTGTTCATTCACTTGACAAATGTCTGGCACACCTACTGTATAGGGGCCAGGTGCTTTCACTGATAACACAGCATAAGAAAAACATCAGTCGCACCCTCTCAGCAGGAGGGAGAGGGACATGAAACTGGTGTATGAAAACACCTAGTCTTTTATCAAAGTTTAAATTAAGCATACAAAAGGAGGGCAAATAATGTATTCAGTCCCCCATGAATCTGTCACCAGCTTCAATCATTATCAGTTTGTGGCCAATATTGTTTAATCTCTGTCCCTCCCCTCCCATATTATTTTGATGAGCATCCCAGATATTGTGTTGTTTCATTTGTAAATATTTCAGAATGGTTCACTAGTGGATAACTACTCTAAAAAATAACATAATTCCACCATTAGCAGTAATTTCTTCATGTTATCAGTGTCTGGTCAGTCTTTACATTTCCAGTTGTCTTTTAAATTTTGTTTTCCTCTGAATCATGGTCCAGTAAAGCCCCAAGCATTGCAGTGACTGGAGTTGCTTTGTCAGACAGCTATGGCAGTCTATTTCTGGAGTTGATCCAGATGGCCTGCTGACTCATTAGAAATGCCTTTACTCAGCATCCCCAGACTCACTGGAGTAGAAACTTCGAGGGGAGGGGGTCTGCACATGTTTTAATAAGCACTCTAGGTGATTCTGATGCACCTCTGAGTTTGAGACCCTCTGATCTATAGTTTCCCCTCCTTCCTTCTTGTGTATTTTCCTTGTAACTTATTTCCTGATGAAAACTGGCTGTTGTCCTTAGTGTGTCCACGAGTCTGGGTTTAGCCGGTCAGTCCCCAGGTGCTGATGAGCAAGCTCCTCTCTCCTCTGTTCAGAGAGAACAGAGAAATCTCTTCTCCCACAAACAGAGGGGACTAGCTTTCGGAGGAGGAGTTCCCAGGAGGATGGGGTGGAAGTGCGGTGCACTCCAGGCAGGGGAATGGTATGTGCAAAGGTCAGGAGGCTGGATAGAGCACACGTGTTTCAGAGTCTGTGAAAGGACTAGATGGGGTCAGGGCTGAGGGCGATGGAGGGAGATGAGCCTACAGAGGGTGGTGGGGTGGACTTTTAAAGGCTCGGGTGCGAGCTGTATGCTCGATTTATCCTGTGGGGGATGGGAACAGAAGGCCCTAGCCTGGTTAAGTAATGTGAGCAGACCCAGCTCTGACCAGGTGCCTCTGACTGCAGGGAATCCTGACTTGGATGGAGAGACTCAGAGTGGGGAGACTGAGAGAGGTGGTGCGGGAACCCTGATAAGGGTCAGCAGGGTCTGGACCAACATCGTGATGGTGAGGTTGCAGAGGAAGGATGACTGTGAGAGATGCTAAGAAGTAGGAGTGACAGGGCTTGGGAGTGCAATGAGAAGGGAAGGAGCAATCTAGATCTCCCTCCTTGGAGCTATGGTGGTTGCATTGACCAGAGGGGACATCTGAGGAGAGATGAATTTTGTCACACATGCACACATGTATGCCTACATTGTTGGGGGTAACTCGGCATGTTAATTACTAATATCCTGACCCAAGGGAGGGGATGTTTGATGCCTCAATTGGAAAGATATCAGTGGCCCTCTAAGTCTATAGATAGTCACTGAGTCCACTTTTGGGCACACATAGAAATATCCACCCACTCATCCATCCACCCCTCTGTCTACCCACTCAAGCACCCATTTATCCACCCATCCATCCATCTACCCACACAACCACCCATCTATCCATCCATCTATGTACTCACCCAATCATCCATCTATCCACTCAGCCATCTGCTCACCCACCCACCCACCTAACCACTCATATACCCACTAACCATTCACCCACCCACCCATCCATCCATCCATCCATTCTTCCACATGTCCATCTATCCAATCATTTATCCATCCAACATATACTGAGTGCCTGTAACAAGTCACGAGCTGAGGAATCAGAGATAAAGACGGCATGGCTTTGCTCAGATGAACCCAGAGTCTGTGAAAGAGAAGCCAAGTGGACAAAAGTATCTTAATACTGTGTATGGGGTGATCTGGTGGAGCCTCTCCAAATGCTGGGTCCCAGTGGGCAGGGGCTGTGAGGTTGCTGCATAGATTTCGTGAAAATTAATAGGAAAGCTTGTTGGTTTATAAGGCATTTCCTCACCTCCCCACAGCAGCTGCCTGGACACACATGTGCCTGTGAACTTGTGGTTAAGAGAGAAATTATGAACTGTGCCCCACTCATGGTCTGAGGTTGTAGGAACTTGTGGATCTCACTGCCTCTGGGGAAACCTCACTGCCCAGATCTCTCTCACTGGGGAATCTCATCTCCTCAACCATTTAGTGAGGGGGAGGGTAACTGGAAAATGCTTCTCAGTGTCAGGATGGGTTGATGCAGGCCCCCACTGCCTGATGCTGTTTTTTCTGCCACTATAAATGCTTATTTCTGTAATTATTATTGAGAATTTAGAGAGAAGCTATTTTACACTCAGTGTTCTTCGAAGCTCGGAGGGTCTCCTGGTTCACACCAATAAAATTTCCATTTACTCTGAACATCAACCATGGTGATTAAAAAAAAAACCCATAAATTATTTACTGAAATGGAAGTTCAGTTTACGGTAATAATGCATTAGTTCAGCTAGCCATGCAGTCTGTTACAGGGTAATAAAAAAATTTTATTTTCCTTCTTAAAAGGTATTTGCCAGTAACCTACACATGACCTTGAACTGATCAATTTTCAAAGATGATACTACGAGGAGGGGATATAAGGAAAGAGAAAGGGAGAGCTTTTTTTCAAAGAGCCTGATTTTAGGCAATTGTCAGCAAATACCTGTTGTCTCACCGTTATCAGGAGAAAAGAAATGAGCATATATATCGCGTTTTCAGAAATCATAAGGACTAAATCTTAAAAATCCTTTGGAAATTCAACATTTGTGTGATAGAACATAAATCTGAGAGCTAGCAAGGCAGCCTGTTTGAAAAATCTAGGGAGTCACCATTGTTTGAGACCACCTGTCATTTTGCATGAGCCTGGAGCCTTGTAAAATAACATCAGCCCGATGGTTCTGTCTTCATCCTTTAAAATGTACTTATGGAGCAGGATCGATTTAATGTATCTCAGAAAGTCCACGATTCTGCTCACGGCCATTTGCTGACTAATGTCTCCAGCAGAGAACAACAAGCACATTCATGAATTATGGCTGTCCCTGAGGTTCTTTTGTCGACTATTTTTTATTTTAGGAGCATCTGCTTTGATTAAAGCCATTAGAGCCAGGAGAAAATAAAAAGGTGTCTGGCTTTTACATGTCTCGCATTTTATAGCAGGAACTCTGATGAAGCCTGTATGTTAATTATTACACCGTTAAGGCAAGTGATGAGTATTAACCTCACAAGTTCAACTAGTTCCTCCTCTATTACCTGCTTTAGGGTCTAAAAAATCCTGTGGCAGGAGACTTGTTGGTTGGGTCCAATTTTTACTTATTGATATCCTCTACTTGGCTGCATAAATATTTTCATTTATTTATATATTTCTCTTTGCTGCAAAAATTATTTTTTAAGTGACTAGGTTGAAGAATGTTTTGTGGGGCTGAGTCACAAGTTAAGAGTGAACTTAGGAACACCCGTGTTTATTTATTTAAAATGTTACAGATACTCTTTTATTATTTTTCTTTTTTAAAAAAATTATTTTTAATTGGAGGATAGTTGTTTTACAATATTGTGTTGGTTCCTGCAATACATCAACGTGAATCAGCCATAGGTATGCATATGTCTGTTGGAGAAGGAAATGGCAACCCACTCCAGTATTCTTGCCTGGAGAATCCCAGGGACAGGGGAGCCTGGTGGGCTTCTGTCTGTGGGGTCGCACAGAGTCGGACACGACTGAAGCGACTTAGCAGCAGCAGCAGCAGCATGCATATGTCCCCTCCTTCTTGACCCTCCTTCCTACCCCATTCACCCCTCCAGATTGTCACAGAGCACTGGGTTGAGCTCCCTGTGTTAGACGCAGCTTCCCATTAGCTACCTGTTTTATATATGGTAATGTATATATCAATATTTCAGTGTTACTCTCTCAGTTCGTCCCACCCTGTCCTGCCCCTGCTCTGTCCATAGTCCATTCTCTGAGTCTCTATTCCTGCCCTGGAAATAGGCTTATCAGACCATCTGTCTAGATTCCATATATACGCATTAATACATGACACTTGTTTTTCTCTTTATGACTTGCTTCACTCTGCATAACAAGCTCTAGAGGAAAACTCAGATTTATTTTTATATTCACTAAACTAAAAAAGATGCACAGTAGGTAAATGACCTAAGTAATGGTAAATCATCTATGACTAATGTCAAAAAGACCTGAGGATTATTTTCTGGTGGTAGAAAGCTTCCAGTCTCGTCCTCCTCCACTTAATTCTGTGGCTGATACTTCACATTCTTGAAATATTCTGTGTTCTTCTGATTCCATGATGTGAAATCATCAAATCTCTCTATGTGACTGCATTTCAGGGTACTTAGTGCTTGAAATGGAAGATGCTTTGAGGATCTGTTTAATCTAGTTGAAACAGCAGAGTAGGTATTTCTTAGAACTCCCAGATGCCTCGGCTCTGCCCTGGACCACACTTCTGGTAAAGCATTTTTTCTTTAATCTGTTTTCCCAGCCCCTATCCCTACCTTTGCAGATGGGCATCAGTTTTCTTTTCATCAGTTTCCTTTCTTCCAAGCCTGCGCTCTAAAATTCTCTATTCTTTTCAGGCTTTCAGCATTGCCTTTCTCTTCTGCTCTTGAAATGCCCAAGTTACTCCGCGTGTACTGAACTGGAATATCATGCAGGTGGGAGTCATCTCAGGGTAGATGTTATTATATAAGCTTTACAGAGAAGCATAAACAGGGTCACAATTAATGACAGTTAGTGTTTCTTACCGTAGATAATGGCCCAGGTTTAACTGGTAGCCAGAACACATAGCACGTACCTTGTACATTAGACATTCCATGGTATTAACTCTCTCTTGCTGCTGCTGCTAAGTCGCTTCAGTCGTGTCCCACTCTGTGCGACCCCATGGACGGCAGCCCACCAGGCTCCCCCGTTCCTGGGATTCTCCAGGCCAGAACACTGGAGTGGGTTGCCATTTCCTTCTCCAATGCATGAAAATGAAAAGTGAAAGTGAAGTCGCTCAGTGTCCGACTCTTCGCGACCCCATGGACTGCAGCCTACCAGGCTCTTCCGTCCATGGGATTCTCCAGGCAAGAGTACTGGAGTGGGTACTATTAGCTTAGATCTGCCAATTATCCATAGAACAACAGATAATATTCCATTGACCCTGTTGTGTTTCTTTTAAATCACCTATTAAATGAAAGCTCTCAAGATTGGTTGGCATTGAAGCATAGGTAGCCAGTGGAAATTTGCTGTGTGCCGCAGGGAACTCAAAGCCAGTGCTCTGTAACAACCTAAAGAGGTGGGATGTGATGGGAGGTAGAAGGGAGGTTCAAGAGGGAGGAGACATACCTATGGCTGATTCATGTTGATATATGGCAGAAATCCACAAACATTGTAAAGCAATTATCCTCAAATTAAAAAGAAATACATTAAAAAAAAAAGATTGGTTGGGATTATTAGCACACCAGAAAACTTAACACATCCCCCCGGGGCTAAAGTAGTCATTTCCATATTCTTTTCCCTAAGAATTTTTGAGCTCCCCTTTGACATCTTAAATAGTTAAAAAAAGAAATATTAACTTGAGAACAAAGTCGTCACTGCAGACTCTGTATATTCCTGTGTTGGATCGATGCATATAAACTGGCGAATTATCGTTGATTTGGGATCTATAGAGCTACAGATATGGGCGTGCCTCATATGCAAATGTCTATAAAGATCTTACTCCTCCATAGTTTACATGCAAATCAGTTTTAAATCATCACACAATGTAGCTGCATTTTAATTTCTAATGGAGAACAGCCATGAAGTTCAATTGCCTCTAGGCCTGGCTGAGTGATCATGTCAAATGATTTATTTCCACTGAACCAGAGGCAGGTGGGAGGGAGATAGAAGGAGGTACAGGGAGAACCAAAGAAATCCTTGATTCTTGTCGTCACATATCCCGGAGTCCTCCTGGGGCCCAAGGCATGTGTTCCGGGTGCGGCCCAACACATGTTCTTTTACAAGTCAGTGGGCCATGCTCCGAGAAGGGCTGAGTGATGGGATAATTAGAACCAAGCAGTCAGCGGGGTGGATAGTTTGTCTGCTGATAATAGCTTGTTTGCTAATTGCCAACACCAGATTTTCTGGGCAATTAGACATTTGGTTTCCTCCAAGACCTTCTGTGCAAATGTGGACACATGGCCCCAGGCCTTCCAGGTAGCAGGTGGAAAGAGGGTGGCTCCCGGTACAGGATGGCATCTCTCTGATGCCACCTGCCCCAGGGGTGGTGGGGGCAGGGCAGACTTCTCACTAGTAGAGATGCTGAACTTCCCCTGCTTTTGTGGAAGGAGATACCCTGTGCTGGGTGATGAGCAAGGAAGCTGAAGTTTGTGGGCTGGTCCAGGAGCCAGGCTTATGTCTCCATTTTCTTTTCAAGAGCATTGAGCCAGGATGCTAGTAGAACCTGAAACTGCTTCCTCTCTAAGATGAGCAAGTTGATTTTTTTAAAATAATTTTTTTATTGTGGTAAAATGTATATAACATAAAATTTTCCATTTTAACCATTTGAAGGTGTGCAAATCAGTGGCATCAATACATTCGCAATGTTGTGTAACCATTACTACTCTTTCTAAAACTTTTTCATCATCCAAAATGGAAATTTTATATTCCCCATCTGTCTTTGCTCCCTCAGCCCCTGACTACATCTAATCTACTGTCTGTCTCTATGAATTTGCCTATTCTGTTTTTGTATTGGCTATCCATATTTCATTTGCCTATTCTGAATATGAGGTGATATTTGTCCTTTTGTGTCCAGCTTATTTCACTTGGCATAATTTTTTCTAGTTCATCCATGGTGTATCATCTATAAGAATTTCATTCCTTTTTACAGCTGAATAATAATCCATTGAATGGGTGTCCATTGAATGGATGTACTGTATTTTTGTTATCCATTTATCTGTTGATGTATACTTGGGTGGTTTTCATTTTTTGGTTTTTGTAAATAATGCTGCAGTGAATGTGCACATACAAGCATCCTTGTTTTCAGTTCTTTTGGGTAGATGCTCAGGAGTGGAATTGCTAGGAAAGGAATTGGGTCTATGGTAAGACTATAGCTCACATTTTAAGAAACTACCAAACTGTTTATCACAGCGGCTGTACCATTTTGCATTCCCACAAGATATATACAGGGGGTTTCAATATTTCCACATCCTTGCCAGCATTTGCTATTTATTAAAAAAAATATATAGCCATCCTAGTGAGTGTGAAGCAGTATCTCATTATGGTTTTGATTTCCCTATTGACTGAGTGCATTTCTCTAATGACTAATGAGTTAAGCATCTTTCACATGCTTATGGACCATTAGCATATCTTCTCTGAAGAAATGTCTGTTTAAGTCCTTTCCCCCACAGATTGATTTTTGGTCTCTGTACTTAACTTGCTTCTGCGCCTTCCTCCCAAAGGTTGGAACTGAGCCTCATCGGGAGGAGAGGAAACAGATGCCTGCAGAGTGGGGAGGTGGCTGTGCAGATTCGAGGCTTCGCATTCCTTCTTTCATGATTCCTTTTATTCCCTCAACTCATTTGGCACCCACTGTAATGATGCTGTTTGAGTTCTCACCAAGCAGGAAAAGAAATCAGTAAGCGCGTGGGATTAACCAAAGTGATTTGGCAGCAGATGCAGATTTAGCCACTCCTGGTGCCTCCCCAGAAGCAGACAGGTCTTTCTCAGATACCTCATAGGCTTTCCTTGACCACATGTTGTTGTAGCAAATTACTCATTTTTTCCCAGCAGGTAATTAGTCTGTATACTGAATGGAGCAGTATTTGCAGAACTCCTTGGATGGTACCTGGACTTGTCAACGCCAAGAGGCTGGCCATCACCTCTACAGGGGAGCCCACCATCCTTGTTCTCTTGCACTGCAGGCTCCCTGTCCTGGGCAGCGGGCAGGGAGAGGGGATGGAGCTTCCAGCACTGACCAGGGCCAGGGGTGACTCCCCCTTGGGCACTCATCCCTGGGGGAGAGCCATGGGCCTCTGGCAGGGTTTCAGAAGTTGTCTGAGTAATTGTAAGAGCAGCAGGGGAATTGACCAAATGATGTTCAGGCTGCCTCACTCCTGGCTCTTCTCTCTTTTGACCTCTGTTGTGGGACCCTGACTGTGGGCCCAAGAACGCTAATCTATCTGTCTTTCTGCTGTGGTTTTTCTTATTGAATGTCCAAACCCTTCAGCATCGCCGAAGCGAGATGAGTTCCCTGTGTTCTGGCAGGGCCTCATGCAGGAAGGAGGGAGGAAGTGATGCCTCTACTGAGCAAAGAATTTTCTTCTGGAAATTGAATCCCTGCCCTCTATTCTGATAATTAGGGTTGTTAATCTTGGGTGGGGTCCCATAACCCTTTGGAAACCTGAAGGCTGTGGATGACCTTCCAAGAAAATGAACGCAAATTTGCACATCATATCAGGGGGGCTACAGTCTTCTCTGGTCCATATCCTGGTGCCTGGGTTAAGAATGGGCTCCACAGAAGGTAGGTTTAGGGACTGGGCAGCCTCTGTGGTAAGTGCTGAGAGACTGACTGCACTTAGTGAGAGGCTTGGTGGTCACTGGGAGAAGAAGAGCATCTCATTTATTCAAGTTTGAAATACCAAATATGGGGCAACCAGATCAGATACCCTACCGTTCTGGGTGGAGTTCAGCCTGGCCTCATGTTAGGTTAGCTGGCTTTCCAAGGACGAGAACATTCCCTGCAGGAGCAAAGCCACGCAGTCCTCATTTCAGCTCTCCAGCTCAGCCTGCACCACCTCTCAAGATGCACTTGTCTTTCCTTTCAGAAACGGCCCCCACGTCTGCATATTCATCTCCGGCCCGGAGCCTGGGGGACACAGGAATAACGCCCCTGTCCCCTTCCCACATTGTGGTAAGAAGCGTGTATGTGTGTCGGGGGTAGGGAGGGGGAATGTATGTGCTGATTACCTTTGCTTTCTGTGTTGGCTTTCCCTACTCTGGGTCAGAAAAGGCTTTCCGTGGTGTGGCTGGTGCTTCTGCAGCCATTGGCTTGGGTGTGGATAACATGAGCGGGCAGGGGGAGCAGCTTTTCAAGACTCAGGGCTCAGAGACTGCAGGGCACCCTCTTGGGAGGATGCAGCCACATCTGGCTGGTGGGCGAATCAGTGAAAAGCAGTGGTTTTTCCAGTACAGTTAAGTGCTGTGACCAAAAGCTGTGGCTGTAGCTGCTTCTGTGCCAGTTTGCCTGGGAGAGTAGACCTGGGCAGTGTGGGGTGTCGGGGGTGTCGGGAGGGGGGAGCTGGAGACTGGGCGTTGGTTCCCACACTGCCCCAGATGGATATTGTGGGGCAGCTGTTCAAAGCACTTACACGTAGCCAACCAGAGAGAAGTACCTGGAGGGAAGGGCGGTTTTATATGAGCTGCTCAGATCCGCAAAGAAGACACTGCTGAGAACTTCAGAGCCATCACTAGGGAAGGATGCCAGCTTGTCCTGGTTTTCCTGGCACTGTCCTGGCTTCCATGGAAAGCCCTGCATTCTGGAACTCCCTCAGGCTTGGGAAAACTGAGAGGCTTGGGCAACAAAGAGCCAGGTCCTGTGGTTTTCAAACTCTGTACCCTGAGGGTTCCCTGGAAAAGCTTCAGGGTCACCTAAGGGGATGGGGCGCAGTGTGACAAAAGGCCAGGTAGGTGGGCTGTCACCCCCTGCTCTAACCAATCAATACTCTTCAGATCCCAGGTTGATTGGTATAATTTGAAGTTCTGTGGATAGTAAAAAGGAAGTCTACACTGCTTTAAAATTTTGGGGGGAAATCTGGAATGACTTGACTTACTCACTTGACAGATGAGGAAAGGCTCTGGGCCCCAAGGGTCACATGGCTGACTGTGGCAGGACTGGGCAGGGTTCCTGGTATGCTGAGCCCTACACCCCCACCCCACACACCCAGGCAGATGGAGGGGTCACCTGGCAGGTACACAGGGCACAGCTGAGCAGGGTCTGGAGGTCTGTGTAGGGCCTGGGGGAGGCCAGTGGGGGGAAGACGATGTCACTCAGGGAACCACTGGGCTTCTGGTTCAAATGGAAGGGTTTCTGTAATTTGCCACATTCACGCATGGTTGATAAAGGATTTGGTGTGCATGTATAGGCAGGTGACCTCCCCAGTGACCTGGCCCGGCCCTCCACTCAGGAGGACCCTCCATTTCTCCCTGAGTTGGTCGGGGGCGGGGACGTGGACAGGAGGCAGGCCTGTCCTCTCCCCAGGGCTCACCACGTGGCAGACTTGAACCAAATGTGGAATATCCTTCTGTCTGCAGTGGGTGCACAGCGGGGCAGGGTGGAGCCTTCCAGAAAGCTGGGCTTGACTGCCCCCACCCACGTCCTGTACCCCACTTGGTGTATCTGCAGAATGATGCTGACCCGAATGTCTCTGAGCAGCAGACGTTTCTCGTGGTGGTGGCCATCGACTTTGGGACTACATCCAGCGGCTATGCCTACAGCTTCACCAAGGAGCCAGAATGCATCCACGTGATGAGGCGAGCATCAGAGGGGCAGGGGCTGGCACCAGTCACTTGTCACTGTGGAGACTTGGGGGAGGGCTCTGGGGGAAGGGAGAGGGAATCATCCAGTGAGCAGATGAATGGTACTTAGTAGGCAGGTCTTTTCCTGGATTCTGGCCCTGCTTGGCCTAATCTCACCATGCCACTTTGGGCAAGCCACTTCTGATCTCTAGGCTCCAGGTTCCTGGTCTGTAAAGTCATTGGTTTAATTCTGACTTAGTTGGTTTGGGAAAGGGCCTAGAGAGTATGTTGGAAACTTCCAGCATGCTGCCTTGGCAAGAGGCACTGACTTACAGGATGTTTGTGATGGAGGAGATCCAGGTCTCTCTCTGTGTGACCTCAGGCAAAGGACTTCCCTGGTGGCTCAGACAGTAAAGTGGCTGCCTACAATGCAGGAGACCAGGGTTCGATCTCTGGGTTGGGAAGATCCTCTGGAGAAGGAAATGGCAACCCACTGCAGTAGTCTTGCCTGGGAAATCCCATGGATAGAGGAGCCTGATAGGCTATAGTCGATCGGGTCGCAAAGAGTGGGACACGACTGAGCGACTACAGTTCACCTCACTTTCAGGCAATTGATGAACCTTCTAAAGCTCAGTTTCCTTATCTGTGAAATGGGGATAATGCAGTACCTGCTTCTCAGAGTGTGTGTGCTGTGGTGAGATTTCCTATCAAGTGCTTTATTGTTGTTTAGTTACTAAGGCGTGTCCAACTCTTTGCGACTCCATGGACCGTAGGCTCCTCTGTCCATGGGATTCTCCAGGCAAGAATACTGGAATGGGTTACCATTCCCTTCTCCAGGGGATCTTCCCGACCCAGGGATCAAACAAGAATACTGGAGTGGGTTGCCATTCCCTTCTCTAGGGGCTCTTCCTGACCCAGGATCAAACCTGCACCACAGGCAGATTCTTTACCATCTGAGCCACCAGGGAAGCCCCCATAAACTAGAATCAACATTTATCGGCTTCTGTATTGTTGTTTTAAGAAATTTATCTCTAAAGGGAGAGTCATACAGTGAAAACTGACAAAAGAGAAAGGAACAGAAATAACTTTGAACTTGCTGGGGAGGAATTCTTACAAAGCCTTCACAGAGTTCAGGATCTCTAGGGGTGGTATCTTAGTAATTGTAGAGATTTTGGAGGAAGGTTCTACCTGAATTTTATTTCAGTCAGAACATGTTAATATCACCTTGATCCAGACTGACAGAATTATGAATGAGAAAGTTTAATTTTTTATATTTAAATAGGAATGAAGAATTGAACATTTGAAGGGCAAAAACTCTGGAAGTCCATTACCTACTGGAAATGTCAGTGTTCATAGTCCTGGAAAAGCCATTTCTGAAAGGTTGTGTGTGGAACACATCCCTGGTCCAGGCACCAGTGTCGGCCTGGGACGGTGATCATCTCTGTATCTCAGCGGGGTCACCATGGGGACTTGACTCCCTGGGTGGATGGGGCTTGACTGGGAAACTGGACAGGGATGACGCTGGCCCATCTGCGTGGCAGGTCTAGGCGAAGGTTGGCTCTCCGTCTAGACTGTGATGGCGGCGGCAGGTGTGAGCCCAGCCAGGAGAGCGGCCACCTCCCCCAGAGGGCAGGCTGGGGAGAAAGATGCTCTTCCCCCAGTGCACTGTCTCCCCCAGTGGCTGCTTGTAGGGGTCACGTGGCAGGACTGGAGCCACCTGCTGAGCCAGGACCTGGTAGAGGAGACAGCCTCCTGTCCTTCTGGCAGCCAGGGCTTCGCTGCTGTGGCCCCAAAGAAGGGAGAAGCATCCAGTCACCTGTCTTCTCCACTCTCTTTACTTTTCTCCTTCTTTCTGTCTGCGAGGAGGATGGAAGCTTTTCTGGGGCTCAACCTACCCGCTGCTTGCTCCATCACACTTCCCATCACTTCCAGGATCTAATCCCATCTCGCATCCTCAAGTCTGTACTCATCCCCCCTGGCTTCTGGCTCCTCTTCAGCACACAGACATGCAGGATATGGTCCCTTCCCTCCACCAGAGCTGTTCTGATGAGAGCTGTTCCGATCAGCACTCTCATCCACCTGCCACTGTGACTGTCACCCCGGGATGGGGGCACCCAGGTCTGTTTCTTGCCTGGATCTCTTCCTGGCTTGCACCTTCAAGCCCCTTCTGGGAGTTCAATGCCAGCACTTTCAAATAAAGCTCTCCATGTTTCCTCCTGCCCACTTCTTGGCCGGGACTGCTGGCATTTGTGAGGGGCACTCTCTCCTCCAGACTCTCCAGCTTGAAACCTGTGGGGCGCCCTGGCGCCTGCTCACCAGTGAGGCCGTTTGGCTTGGTTCTTCTGGATGGTTCCTCCCCATCATCCCCTCTCTTCTTCCCAGGGCTCCCTATCCTTGTACGAGCTCCCTCACCTTGAGACCTGAGCTCTGTTCTCAGCCTCCTGGCTTCCAGTCTCCCTCCTCTTAGTCCAGTTTGCTTTGGGTCAACAACAGCTCTGATTCTGTCCTGCCCCTGCTCTAAAACCTTTAGTGGCTCCCTATTACTCACTGATTAAGTCTCTCACTCTTCAGGGTCCTCACCACCTTTCCAGTCTTGTTTTCCCCACCCGAGCACAATCACTCTCCTCATTTACACGCTTTCTCCAACCCATACAGTCACCTGGCATTGCCCATACATGCCCTGTGCTTGCCCCTCTCTGAGCAGTCTGCAGCCCATCCCTTTTTCAACATCCGGCTGTCTGTCCATCCTTCAAGTCTCTCCTGAACCCTGCCTTCTTTCCAAGGCCCCCATCTCTCTGCCTCCTTTGACCTCTCTGGGCTATCTCCCTGGACCCTTCCTCTCCATCTGATGAGGCAGATATTTATGTGTGTGTTCCTCCCCTGCCTCTTTCAAAGAGGATCCATCTGCTATTGAGTGTTTGCAGATTAAAAAGCCAAAATGCACACCAAACACACACAGACACAGTTACCTACTATGTTGCGAGTTATTTGAAGGCAGAAATATAAATGTTTTATCTCTGTGTCACCAGCACCTGGCACAAAGTAGCTGCTCAGTAAACTCTGAGTGAAAGGACAAAACAGACTTTGTTACTGAGCAAGAACCTGGCCCTTGTCCCTTTCATTTTACTTATTAACTCAAAGTGTGTCTCTGGGCACCACTCAACCAGCTAAAATGAGGGCACCTGTAGCAGCCACTGTGAGCACCCACATCTGTACCAGCCTTGCACACAGTAGGTGCTTACATCCGTGCAAGAAGGCCCATGCTGCTGCTGCTGCTGTCGCTTCAGTCGTGTCCGACTCTGTGCGACCCCATAGACGGAAGCTCACCAGGCTCCCCCGTCCCTGGGATTCTCCAGGCAAGAACACTGGAGTGGGTTGCCATTTCCTTCTCAAATGCAGGAAAGTGAAAAGTGAAAGTGAAGTCGCTCAGTCGTGTCCGACTCTTAGCGACCCCATGGACTGGAGCCTATCGGGCTCCTCCGTCCATGGGATTTTCCAGGCAAAAGTACTGGGGTGGGGTGCCATTGCCTTCCCTGAAGAAGGCCCATAACCTCTGCCTTTCCTTGGCGGCAGGCGATGGGAAGGAGGCGACCCTGGGGTATCCAACCAGAAGACTCCGACCACCATCCTGTTGACTCCAGAGAGGAAGTTCCACAGTTTCGGGTATGCTGCCAGGGACTTTTACCATGACCTGGACCCCAACGAGGCCAAGCAGTGGCTGTACCTGGAGAAGTTCAAGATGAAGCTGCACACGACTGGGGTGAGCCAGCCTCTCCCGGGCCCCAAGTGCCCGAGAGCCGAGGTTCCTCCAGTCCTCCCGACCCTTGGGGGCCCTCAGGTTTCTCCCAAGCAGAACTGAATGTCCACTCACCTGACTTTAGAAACAGCCTGGAGCACGCCACGCTTTGGACCACACAGTACATTTTCAGATGCACACACGGACAGGGAGATATTCAGAATATTTAGCAACTTGTTTGCTTTGGAAATCAACCCATCAGAGAGACACTGGCTGGATGGAGCACAGGCATAGGGGGCTGGGGAGGGTGGCCCTGCTGTTCTGGGAGATCCCCCTTCAGTTGCCGGATTATGGGAAATCAAGGGGTCCTGAAGGAAGGACTCGGGGGCTGGGAGGCCTTTTGGGTGGCTCAGGGTAGTGGCTATTAATGAACCAGTTTGGAAGTAACAAAACAGCTAGCTCATTTAACCCTCTGTGTGGGGAAGGAATGGCTCAGGAAATCAAGCCTCCCCCAATAATTGGAGGTTCAGTGCCCGAGGCAGTTTTGCTCCCTACTTTCCAGGGTTCAGTAAGATGGCCAAGTCAATTAGGACCATCCCCTGAGCTTCATCAAACTGTTGGTCCATAGGATACAATTTTTTCAGTTTAAGCAGCTTATCCCTTAAATTTTCCTTAACATGCACAGTTAGAGATGCAGGATGCTGATAGTGTTTAGGACCACAGACCCTGAAGCCAGATGGTCTGGGTTTAAATCCCGCCTCTGCCACCTTTGCGATACTTAATCCAAGTCACTGAGCCTCTCCTGTCTTGCTTTACCTTATCTGTGAAATGGAGGCCCTACTTGTGCTTTCCTTATGGGGATGTAAGGATTAAAGGAATCAAAATACACAGAGCCCTTAGAACCATGCCAGTCCTTAGCAAGTTAAAGTCAATTGCTACCTTCTATTAGTATCGCTTTTATCTGTCTACTGTTAAGGGTTTGCAGATGACAAAACAGATGTTACTGGGGAGATCTGGCAGCCAGTACCCAGCCTTCCAGGGCTCTGTGCTCATCCATGTGGTGGTCTCTCTCTCAAGCAGACCAACATCTGCTCGAAAATCATCCTTCCTGTTTCACCTGATGGGATTTGGTGCCTTATAGCAGTCTCCTGCAAGTGGAAGCCCAGAATTTCTTCAGTTTGAATTTTTCCATTCTGAGCCCATGTCTTCCTGGTGGCTGGAAGCAGCCTGGGAGCCACCATCCCAAAGCTGGGTGTCTTTGCTTAACCCCAGGTGTTGGAGTAGTGAGCTTGTGCAGATGGGTTGAGATGACGGGCAGGTCCCACAAGGCCAGTTTAGCACTTGATACTCCTTCACGCTCCAAAGGCAAAGGCTAATTACCCAACCTGGATCAACCCAGAGGCCACACTGATTTTTTCCCCCAGTAGTGATAAGTCTGCTGGTTCCAGGAGACTTAGGGGCTTCCTCCTGATATTTGCTCTGCCCATTCCCACCCACTGGGGGCTATTTTCATCATTTTTTAATGACCTCAGTCCATCTGGCATCTCACAGAGCATCTTCCACCCGAGGACCACACGCAACAGCTGCTGTGGCTTCTGGCGGGGGAAGAAGGCAGTGATGCTGGGCTCCCAGTGGATTAGACAGCACAAGCCTTAAAATAGGAGCCCTTCTATTTTTGTGACTTGGTTGGCAGCTCATCAGGTAGTGAAAGCTTCATGCCTATTTAGTGCCATACACATCAGCGAGTTGGCATGATTATCTAGGCCTCGATTAGGAGGGTTCCCAAGGGTGACCATGTGTGTCCATGTGTGGAAATAGTATGTAAATTGCATCGGGAGTGGCGGCTGCTGCCTTTTCTTCCTTCCCCAGCTCTGTTGCTGCCCCAAGACCTCTGCTCCCAGAGGGTCCAGAAGAGGGAAGAAAAGAGGGAGGGAGGGAAGCAGTGGAGATGGGATTGGGGGCGCAGCCAGGGCCTCCTACACAGTAAGGGGGCGATGCTGCCAGCCCTGTCCTGGGCCCATGCCATCCTAGTCTGCGGGAAACACAAACATGGTTCACTGGGATTCCTGGGTCTCCGAGCGGCAGTGCCTAAAGCCAGAAGGGAGGCTTTCTTCTTTGTATCTCACTTCATTCTCCCCTCCAGGACCTCACCATGGATACAGACCTGACGGCAGCAAACGGCAAAAAAGTCAAAGCCCTAGAAATCTTTGCTTACGCCCTGCAGTACTTTAAGGAACAAGCACTGAAGGTAGGCACGTCCCAGAGCCTACACTGTGGAGGGGCACCTGCCTGCTAGACAGATTCTGGGGAGAGAATGTGGGCTTCGTATTCAGAAAGCAGGACGCACCCATGTGCGCTGCTGGTGGGGAAGGAACATGGGGCAACTGCTGTGGAGAACAGCCTGGCAGTTCCTCAAAAGGTTAAACACAGGGGCTTCCCTAGTGGCTGAGTGGTAAAGAATCTGCCTGCCAGCGCAGGAGACGGGGGTTCGATCCCTGGTCCGGGAAGATTCCACATGCCGCAGAGCAACTGAAACCCATGTGTCACAGCTATTGAGCCTGTGCGCTAGAGCCTGAGAGCTGAAACTACTGAAGCCCACACATCCTAGAGCCCATGATCCACAACAGGAGAGGCCACCGCACCACACACCACAAGAGAGTAGCCCCTGATCATTGCAAGGAGCGAGAAAACCATGCAGCAACGAAGACCCAGCATAGCCGAAAAATAACTAACTAACTAAAAAAAAAGGTTAAACACAGAATGAGCTGGAGCTTCCAACCCTAGATGTGTGCCAAGAGAAAAGAAAACATATATTCACATAAAAACCTGTGCATGAATGTTCATAGCAGCACTGTTCATAATAACCAAAAAGGCAGAAACAACCAACATGTCCATCCGTGGATGAATGGGTAACTAAGTGGGATCCACCCGTACACTGGAGCATTATTCAGCCTTAAAGAGGAAAGAGGTACACATGTATGCCGTGACACAGATAAACCTTGACAACAGGATGCTAAGTGAAGGAGGCCGGATACAAAAGGCCTCTTAGTGTGGCATTCATTTTGTAGGAAATGTCCCAAAGAGGCAAATCCATGGAGACAGAAAGTAGATGAGTGATTGCCAGAGGCAGGGGGGTGGGGAGGGGGGTTTCTTTGGGGGGATGATGAAGTTAGTGAGAATGTGACACCACCTTGTGAATATACTAACGCCCACTGAGCTGTACACTTTAAAGGTGAGTTTTATGGCATGTGAATTATATCTCAGTAAAACAAATGAAAGACAGATAGGAGACCCACGTCACAACTGTGTGATCCTGGGCAAAGCGCTCAACTTCTCTGATACCCACGTACCTAACGTGAAGAGGGAGGCAGGCAACTTCCCTGGGGGTGATTTGATAATAAGTGAAAGATTGAATGTTAAATGCCTCCCATGGGACTCAGGAAGGAGTAAACCCTTGGCAAATAGTTGCTACTGTTTATCCATGGCCCCCACCCCAGACCCCGTGGAAGAAGCTGACCCGGTGAATAAGCCCCCCTTGGTTGGCCCTTTGCAAAGGTTTGTTCAGTGATGGCTCAGAATAAAGAAAACGGCTAGTTTCCCAGTGGAATATAGCGGTCTGCTCAAGAGTACCCTCCCATGGGCATGGTGACGAGTGGGTGTGATCAGGGGATTAAAGAGCCTTGTACTGAGCTCTGTCTCAAAAGAACTGGGAACCTCAGAAGCATTGGTATTATGGGATCACTAGAAGAAATTTGGGGCTTCCTGGGTGGCTCAGTGGTAAAAAATCCACCTGCTAAAGTAGGAGACGTGAGTTCCATCCCTCAGTCGGGAAGAACCCCTGGAGAAGGAAATGGCAACCCACTCCAGTGTTCTTTGATGAAGAATCCCACGGACAGAGGAGCTGCAGTCCATGGGGTGGCAAAAGAGTCAGACACGACCTAGTGAATAAAATAACAAAACAAACAGAAGAAATTTAGTGAATTCTTGAAATAGAATAGAATTCTAGAAATAGGACTGCGTACGTGCATGCTAAGTCGCTTCAGTTGTGTCCCCAACCTTATGGACCGTAGCCAGCCAGGCTCCCTGTCCATGGGATTCTTTAGGCAAAAATGCTGGAGTGGATTTCCAGGCCCTTCTCCAGGGGATCTTCCAAACCCAGGGATCAAACCTGCATCTCTTAAGTGTCCTGCATCGGCAGGTTATTTACCACTAGCACCACTTGGGACGTTCAGAAGCTGCTGCTGCTGCTAAGTCGCTTCAGTCGTGTCTGACTCTGTGCGACCCCATAGACGGCAGCCCACCAGGCTCCCCCGTCCCTGGGATTCTCCAGGCAAGAACACTGGAGTGGGTTGCCATTTCCTTCTCCAATGCATGAAAGTGAAAAGTGAAAGTGAAGTCGCTCAGTCGAGTCCGACTCTTCACAACCCCATGGACTGCAGCCCAGCAGGCTCCTCCGTCCATGGGATTTTCCAGGCAAGAGTACTGGAGTAGAGTGCCATCGCCTTCTCTGCAGAAATAGGGCTAGCAGGAGCCAAAGAAGTGAGAATGTAACACTGCTTTCATCCATTCAGGTACCTTTTGTTTTGAGTCCTTCGTGTGGGCCAGGTCCTGTGTGAGTTCTGGTTGTGCGGAAACAAACTGCAATGGAGTATGCAGTCGATTGGTGGGTGTCGGGGATTCAGTGAAGGCAGAGATTCTACCCAACGACAGCAGCAGGGAATCCCCCCAGCGGAGAGGGGTTTGGGGCTTCTGACACGCAGCAGCTGGCAGGGCAGGTGTTTCACCTGGTTGAACGGCCCAGGAACAGCTCAGGGGAAAGAAAACAGCCAACCGCTGGGGGGAGCAGGCGGTTTGGAGCAGGTGAAGGGCAAGGCTGCAGAGAGAGCGGTAATAGTGAGCGGGGGACGAGATTATGCAGAGAGAAGGAATTCTTCCTGGGTCGCAGAGAGCCCTCGTGGGACTTCTCTCAGGGCAGTGAGTGGCCACGAGGGCAGTGTTAGAGGAGGGGAGACCGCCGTGGTTCTCAGGGGCCACAGGGGGAGAGGAGTGACCTGTTGGCAGCTCTCTCAGACCCTGATGCAGGCTGAGGGCGAGGCTGACTCGCCACCTGTGGGCTCATCTGAGGAACATGAAAACCAAGGAGATAGACAGGATGTGATGGAGGGAGGGAGTGGTTCCTTCTATGAAAGGGGGTGGGGAGAGGACTCTAGGGAAGGGAGTGGGAGGGAGACAGAGGAGGGTTCACTGGGAAGCAGGTGGCGACCAGTCAGAGGCAGGAGCAGGGAGGCCAATGGGGACCCATGGAAAGGGAGCTGCCATGGGTCCAGTTCAGTTCAGTCGCTCAGTCGTGTACAGCTGTTTGCGACCCCATGGACTGAAGCACGCCAGGCCTCCCTGTCTACCTCCAATTCATGTCCATTGAGTTGGTGATGCCATCCAATCATCTCATCCTCTGTCGTCCCCTTCTCCTCCTTCCTTCAATCTTTCCCAGCATCAGGGTCTTTTCCAATGAAACAGTTCTTTGTATCAGGTGGCCAAAGTATTGGAGTTTCAGCTTCAGCATCAGTCCTTCCAATGAATATCCGGGGCTGATCTTTAGGATGCACTGGTTGGATCTCCTTGCAGTCCAAGGGACTCTCAGAGTCTTCTCCAACACCACAGTTCAAAATCATAAATTCTTTGGTGCCCAGCTTTCTTTTTGTCCAACTCTCACATCCATATATGACTACTGGAAAAACCATAGCTTTGACTAGGCAGAACTTTGTTGGCAAAGTAATGTCTCTGCTTTTTAATATGCTGTCTAGGATGGTCATAACTTTTCTTCCAAGGAGCCAGCGTCTTTTAATTTCATGGCTGCAGTGAAAGGGAGCCTCCATGGGTCCAAGAAGGCCTCAGAGCAGGGGAGGAGGTGGCCCTCTGTGGGCCTGAAGAGAGGAATTCCAGAGGGACTGACTGAGGAAGATGCTGGCATGAAAGGAGGCCGGTGGTGGCAGGGTGTCTTCAGATTAAGACGAGGAGCCACAGGAACTCAGGGAAAATGTAGGACTTGAGAAAGTCTGTGACTTTGGAGTGTGTTTCAGGTTGGCCATGACGTGAGGACAGGCCTGAGCAGTCCATCTTTCAGGGGAGGGAGGGATGGGAGGGGGCAGAGGTCATCAGGCACAATATGGGTGAATGGGGGGTGGTTGTGTACCTGTCGGCTCAGCCAGAGCCTTCAGGAACTTTCTCCCAGCAGGGAACACGTTGTGAAGAAAAGTCTGAGGAGATGTATAGGAACTGGGTCCTTCACAAGAGGCGGGCTGGTGTTCAGGGGCAGGTGGATTCAGAGCAGTGGACTGCTGCATGTTGGACCTGAATAAGCTCGAGTAGATTTTCTCAGAAATCACATCCCTGGAGCGGTCTTGTTGTTCATGAGGGACAGTCAGTGAAAGTGCCATGACAGGAAATGTTCAGACAATGCCAGCTTCCTTCCTTTCCAAGCTGGTCTCCACCCTCTGGTGAACAAACAGCCCAACCAGACAACTTTCCATATGGCTAGGAAAGCCCGTCATTCATCTTTGAGCCTTTTCCTGTTTAAAGAGTTTAAAATAGGCTGGATGGTTAATATAGGTGGCACCCTTAGCATCCCTCTCAACCCATTACAGTCTCACCTACTTTTACAGCCCAATGCAGACCTACAGAGAAATCAGTTCAGTTCAATTCAGTCGCTCAGTCATGTCCGACTCTTTGCAACCCCATGGACTGCAGCAAGCCAGGCTTCCTTGTCCATCACCAACTCCTGGAACTTGCTCAAATTCATGTCCATCGAGTTGGTGATGCCATCCAACTGTCTCATCCTCTGTCATTCCCTTCTCCTACCTTCAGTCTTTCCCAGCATCAGGGTCTTTTCCAAGGAGTCAGTTCTTCACATCAGGTGGCCAAAGATTTGGAGCTTCAGCATCAGTCCTTCCAATGAATATTCAGAACTGATTTCCTTTAGGATTGACTGGTTTGATCTCCTTGCAGTCCAAGATTGCCACCTTGACCTCCTGTCAGAAAGTGAAAGTCACTGTCATGTCTGACTCTTTGCGACCCCATGGAGTATACAGTCCATGGAATTCTCCAGGCCAGAATACTGGAGTAGGCAGCCATTCCCTTCTCTAGGGGATCTTCCCAACCCAGGGATCAAACCCAGGTCTCCCACACTGCAGTTGAATTCTTTACCAGCTGAGCCACCAGGGAAGCCCTCAAGGAAATAAAACATGATCAAAAAAATAAACACAAAAATAGACACAAACAGAAAATGACTATTTTATTAGCAATCCTACTCCTGGACATATATCCAGAAAGGATGAAAATATACATGCAAATTTAAAAAGATACATGCACCTCAAGGTTCATAGAAGCATTATTTATTATACAATAACAAAGACATGGAAGTAACCTAAATGTTCATTGGCTAGATGAATGGGTAAAGAAGATGTGGTACAAATATACAGTGGAATATTGCTCGGCCCTCTAAAAAGAATGAAATAATGTCCTTTGCGGCAACATGGACGGACCTAGAGATTGTTGTATTATGAAGTAAGTCAAAGACAAATATCATATATCACATATGTGTAGAATCTAAAAAGTGATACAAATGAACTTCTGTATAAAATGGAAGTAGATCCACAGACAGAAAAAACATACTTATGGTTACCAAAGTGGAAAGGGGTGGGGAGGGATAAATTAAGAGTTTACTATTAATAGACACTGTGCTGTGCTATGCTTAGTCGCTCGGTCATGTCTGACTCTTTGCAACCTTGTGGACTGTAGCCCGCCAGGACCCTCTGTCCATGGGGATTCTCCAGGCAAGAATACCAGAGTGAGTTGCCATGCCCTCCTCCAGGGATCTTCCCAATCCAGGGATCAAACCCAAGTCTCCCATATTGCAGAGGGATTCTTTACTATCTGAGCCACCAGGGAAGCCCAAGAATACTGGAGTGGGTAGCCTAACCCTTTTCCAGGGGATCTTCCTGTCCCAGCAATCAAACCGGGGTCTCCTGCATTGCAGGAAGATTCTTTACCAGCTGAGCCACCAGGGAAGCCCTTAACAGACACTACTATGTATAAAATGGAAAAAACAGGACCTATGTATAACACAGGGAATTGTATTCAGCATCTTATAATAACCTATAATGGAAAATAATTTGAAGTATATGTATATCTACATACGTATGTAGATATGTATACATATATATGTATGTATATATTTCTGAGGTAGTTCAGTGGTGAAGAATCTGCCAGCCAAGCTGGAGACTTGGGTTCAAACCCTGGGTCAGGAAGATCCCCTGGAGAAGGAAATGGCAACCCACTCCAGTATTCTTGCTTGAGAAATCCCATGGACAGAGGAGCCTGGAGGGCTACAGTCCTTGAGGTCGCAAGAGTCGGCCGTGACTTGGTGACTAAAACGCCAGCACCAGGTTTGAGTTCAGATTTGTCTGGGGAATGTGGGAGCAGGAGGGGAGGGGCAGGTGGTGTGAGCATTGATCAGAGGTCTTCTTTTGTCTTCATGGGCCTGGCTGAGACCTCTAGTGCTTCTACCCATCCTGCTTATCCAGGTGGGTCTCACTGATTTTTTTTTTTTAAGTATAGTTGATTTGCAGTGTTATGCCAGTCTCTGCTGTACAGCAAAGTTATATACATATATACATTAAAAAATATATATTCTTTTCCATTATGGTTTATCCCAGGAGACTGGACATAGTCTCGTGTGCTGTGCAGCAGGACCTTATTGTTTATCCATTCTAAATGTAATAGTTTGCATCTACCACCCTTAAACTCCCAGTCCATCCCTCGTCCTCTCCCTCTTCCCCTTGTCAACCACGAGTCTGATCTCTGTGTCCGTGAGCCTGTTTCTGTGTGTAGATAGGTTTTACATTAACTGAAAGTCAAGGGCAGCACCATTCTTGCTAGGTCATGTTGCTCATACCCTTCCTAGCCTGCCAGGAAAACCCCCCTGATGTGATGGGCTTGCAGTAAGGTGAGTGAGTGACAACTCTAATAACAAATGCCACCAGCTGCTAAACACTCCTGTAGGCCAGGCACTGTTCAGATCCGAGACCAAAAGTAACAATTTCTTTAAGACCTTTCTTGACCTTTAGCATCAAGATAGACCTGGGTCTGGGTGCAGAGTTTGACTCTGCACCTCTCTAGCTGGTCAGTCATCACAGAGATACTGAACACATCTAGGCCTTAGTTTGCCATCTGTAGAAAAGGGGCTGTGCCTACCTTTTCCAGACAGTGTTCTCAAGTGGGTTCATGGAGGTGAGGTATGGAAGGAGCTTAACAAACGGACATGGCAGAGGAAGCTGTCAGGAAGTGGAGCTCTGAGAAAACGATCAATCCTCCCAACAATGATATGAGCTTACTATTATCCCCAATGTGCAGATAAGGAAGCTGAGGCCTGAGGGGTGGTCACTTGCCCTACGTCACAGGACTAGGAAGTGACCAAAGGCCTTGGATCTGCCCGCCTCCACCTGCAGCCACATCCAGTGAATGAAGGAGCTGGTTAGCTCCCTGTTTGCTGAAAATTCAGACAATAGATTCTTGTTCCTGATGCTGGTTAGGTTCAGGGGGCTGCAGAATAGACACCCCAAAAGTTTGTAGCCAAGAAACCTGGATTTTCGGTGAAGCCGCGGGAGGACCAGTTCTGCCCACTTGACCTGCTGCATTTTCTCTGGCTTCAGGAGCTGAGCGACCAGGCAGGTTCGGAGTTCGAGAACTCTGACGTCAGATGGGTCATCACAGTGCCTGCCATCTGGAAGCAGCCAGCCAAGCAGTTCATGAGACAAGCTGCCTACCAGGTGAGTGCGGGGCTGGGGGCAGGCGGGGGCCCAAGATGTACACGGTGCTGGCCGTCACCCCACTCAGCTGTCCCCCAGCATTCATAGGCCTCCTCGGGAGGCAGCGAGAGGTCGCCCATAGCCAGGAGGTCAGGAGCCTTCTCATTCCTCAGCTTCCTCCCTGGCAAGGATAAGGGGTCTGGTGGACAAGGGGAGGGGCTGGCCTCGGTTTTCTTTCTGGCTTTATTCATTTCCAGGTCTTGTTGTCAAGGCCTGTCTCTCTGAGGTCAAGGGCTGCCTCGCTGAGTGGGTAGCGGGAGAGTGTAGGGAGAAGCCCCTTACACTGAGGAGGTCAAGGGGGATGCCAGGCTATGCGGCGGGGCGGCGTGGGGGATGTCCTCTGGGCTTTGGCACCTTGGGCAGTAGGAGCACCAGCAGCACCAACAGCCAGCCCATCCTTCATGGGTGCTGGAGGGCATCACTGGGGCCACAAACCCTCATGGCCTCTACCCCTCACACTTGCAGACAATTTGTGCCATGGAGGGGCTCCCATGATGGGCTGACTTGATGGTGGGAGTGGCCGGCCATACTGACCTGCTATTATGATTCCGGGACGGAGTGGGATCCTTTTGTGCTTAGTCCTCTGGGTTAATAAATGAGTGCTCACCCTGGGAGTCAGCTTCCAGAAACTTCCACCTGAGCAGGCTGGGGAACATCACCCATGTCCTCTGCCATGCCTCCTGGAGTGAGCTGCCCTTCCCAGGAGACACACCTGTAATTCTGAGTGTGTGGCCACAGTTTCAAAGAAAAGGACAGACCTTTCCTTTCAAAAACCTCAACTGAATCCACCCTGAGCACTAACCCTGGAGAAGGAAATGGCAACCCACTCCAGTACTCTTGCCTGGAAAATCACATGGACGTCCCTGATGGCTCAGACAGTAAAGCGTCTGCCTACAATGTGGGCGACCTGGGTTCAGTCCCTGGGTCAGGAAGATCTCCTGGAGAAGGAAATGGCAACCCACTCCAGTATTCTTGCCTGGAAAATCCCATGGACAGAGGAGCCTGGTGGGCTATAGTCCATGGGGTCTGAAAGAGTCCGACACGACTGAGCAACTAACACACACACACACACTGAGCACCAGTCAGATGGGCCTGGGCACCTTGAATTGTCCTCCATGCCTGGGGTTTTACTCCAGTTCAGGGAAGGACAGTGTCCCCTCCTTACCCCACCCCTGTTCCCCTGCTTTTCTCCGCTGCCCCAGCCTGTCTCCCCTGCTCTCCCCTTCCTCTGTTCAGCGTGAGAATCTGGTTCAGTCTATGCATCTGCCAAAAATAGATTTGTTTTTATAGGGATGAGAAAAGCGGGTAGAAGTTCCAGAAACAGACAGCTTCTTTAAAAAGGAAGAGATCTAAGTGCAGTTTCACTGCCCACGGGAGCCCTGGGCATCAGGTGGCTCTTCCTAGGTGTCGGCCCTCAGGCAGAGTCCAAGGATACAGAGGCAGGACCTGGGGACCCGGGTGTCTGCTGAGACACACTGTCCAGGGGCCTGAGTTTTCCCAGGAAGGATCCTCAAGATTCATTGTTTGGACTTTTTTCATTTTCCAGCCCTCAGGAAGACTTCAGCAACAAACACGTGACCTGGAAACGGGACAGTTCTTATTTTTAGCCTGAAAAAGTAAGAGGTGCAGAGACTGGTAGATTCATCAGGGCTGTGGAGTCCTGGGCCGGCTCTTTAAGGGCTGCCTCTCTGAGTGGGTAGCGGGGGAGTGTAGGGAAAGACCCCTTACACTGAGGAGGCCAAGCGGGAAGCCAGGCTGGGGTGGATGGGGTGTCCTCTGGGCTTTGGCACCTCGGGCACTGGGAGGGCCAGCAGTTTCTGGGCAGGGCCCAGGTGACAAGCATGGAGGGAAGGGGTGGGAGGATTTGCTTCCTGAGGCCAGGAGATGCCCTGCCAATGGATCTGTCCTCTCCTTACCGGGTAACGTTTGTCCAGGGCACTGTTTGTGCAGCTTAATTTGGGGCTCTTTTTGATACTTGTGTTCAGTTTACAGTCACTGGATGGATTGGAAGATGGCAGGGACCATTAGTTCATTCATTCCTTGTTCACTGTTTCATTTATTCATTAAACAAGCCTGTGCTAGCAGCCTGCTTTTCCAGGATGCAATAGGTGCTCAGGTAATGGGACAGGGGCCCTGCTCTCAAATTGCTCACATCCAAGTGGCTCATTGAAGCCATGTGTACTTCTGGGAAGGAGTCTGTAGCATGTTAGGGGCACCGTCTTTAGCCTATCTTCTGGAAGAGTCTTTAGGACAAAGTGAATGGAGTTTGGTACTCTCCCAAGTTAGCATTTCTCCAACTCTTCCTTTCTCACCTCCCATTTATTATACAGAGTGAGAATGGTGGCTGTTAATCTTCTTATGTTTCAGCTTGATTGGGCTTAGGGGTATCCAGATCTTTGGTCAAATATCATTCCAAGTATTTTCATGAGGGTGTTTCTGGATGAGATTAATATTTACACTGATGTATTTGACTAAATAGAGCAGATTGCCCTCTCTAAGGTGGGTGGGTCTCATCCAATCAGTTGAAGGCCTGATTTAGAACAAAAGGCTGAACCTTCCTAGATAGAATAAGAGGGTATTCCTCCTACCTGCCTGCCTTCAAACTGGGACATTGTTTCCCCTGCTTTTGGCCTTTAACTGGACTCTTGCTTGGTCTTGAGCCTGCTGGCAAGGGAATTATACCGTCTGCCCTCCGGGGCCTCCAGCTTGCCGACTGAAGTCTTAGGGTTTGTCAGTCTCCACAATCATGTGAGCCAACTCCTTATAATAAACCCCTTTCTACATATACAAACATTCTACTGGTTCTGTGCCTCTGAAGAAATCTGACAAATACAGAACCTGAGCAAAAAAGACAGTTCCTGACCCACCCAGCTTCTGAGACCCAAGCCTTCCCAGCAGCTCTTCCACCAGAAGCACGGCCCACCGGCCTGGCTTCACGCAGATGAGCAGGCAGGGTGAGCAGGATGGTTTTCCATCAGGGCAGCTGGGAAACTGGTCAGCCCACCCTGCTTGCATGTGGCAAATGGAGCCCCTCCTTCTAGGCTCCTGGATCCAAGTTCATGGCATTGTCACATGGCTGAACGTCAACCTCCCATCAGCCTGGTGGAGCAGGAAGAGGCCTGGATGAAGAGAGAGACAGAAGCAATCCTGGGGAGAAGCAGGCCTGCCAGGGGGGTAGGCCTGGGGCCTGAACTTGAAGGTCTGTGATTCATGGCCAGTGAGGGCTGCCCAGCACTTGACATGGGGGCAGCTTCATCTGTGAATCCCCCCAAACCCTTCTTGTATCAAGTGATTGCTGAAGAAGTGGGTTAAAGCTCCATCTTTTATGATCCACCTTCTTGGGGCAGCTTTAGAGCCTTTAAGAGCATTCACTGGAAAGATGGCAGCAGAAAGAACAGCTGATGCCTCTTCTGAGGCCCTCAGAAAAGAGCTAGAATAGGAGATAGTTCCACTGTGTCCTGTGTGAATCATGCATAGGAAGTAGTCTAGTGTATTTCTAGATGAATTTTGCTTAAAATGTGTGACTCTCATAGGTTCCAGAAACCTGTTAAATAAATTATATTGCCATACCCATGATGATCTCATGTAACACAGAGCTTGCATTTTCCTCCCTTTCTGAACAAGCAGTGAAAGATAATCACATCAGGAAAGAAACCCAACCCCGTGACACTTAGAAGCACTGCAGCTGTAGCTCTTTGCATGTCGATCGATGCCAGGCCAGCCAAGCGCTCAACTAGTCTGGGCCTTTTATGCAGCTGTGGACACAGCCCCTTGGCAGATTTTCCTGGCTGACTGCAGGGCCAAGGAGCAGAGAAGTCGGGGTGGTAACCGCCCTCGTCCTTGGCCTCCCTGGAGTGTGGTTTTCTCACCCCGCCGCCCCTCCCAGTGGAGCTTGTCACCAGGAAACCGAACTCTAAAAACTAATACTACGATGGAGCTGTTGCTGGCCCCGATGTGGAGAGTAGATGGAGTAGCCTGCTCTTGGTTCAGAGGCTTTCTGATTGTAGAATCCTCAGGTCATGCCTGCAAAGCTCTCTTGAGAGGGGCCTGAGGATTGCAGAAAGCCTAGCTGGAGGGATGGGCAATTCATTCATCTGGCAGCTGCCCTCTCAGCACGTACTGTGTGCTTTAGGGCCAGAATACCTGACAGCTGCCCTTTGAAAACACCCCTTCTTGCAGGAGAAGTTAGACAGGCCCGCACGGGTCGACGGTGGGAGGCAGAACATGCCACGTGCTGGGCCGGGGGCTGAGCAGAGGGAGAGCTCACTCTGAACAGAACCGTGGCCTTGGGATACCAGCTCCAGGGGTAGAGTTACTGGAAGCGGAGAGTGAGCTCTTCCGTCCTGGCTGACCCTGAGCTGATCCCAGGCAAAGACCCCCAGGGTCTCTTGTAGCCCCTAGGCCAGGGGGCTTCTGCTGAGGACAGGGAGTGGCTTTATAGACAAACTAAGCTTGCATTTCAGGGCATGGCATCCTTCTGCTCAGAGAGAAAGACATCTGGGTTTGCAAGAGGCTGGCGGAGATATCTGCATTTCCTCCTTTTCTGAGTCTCCCTGCAGCTCCAAGAAGCCTCCTAGGGAGATGGAATCTGTGTAGAGACAGCTGTCTTCTCTGGCTTCTTTCTCCGCTCTGCCTGTGGCCTCACTGAGCATTGGCTGGTGGGGACATGGCGCCTCGGTCTTCCTGGGGAGCGGGGCGGGGGCTCTTTCAAGCAGAGAAGTGTGGTTACTTGGTCCTGGGCCTCCCAGACACTGCCGGGCCACCCCCCACCCCCGACCTTGCCTTTCCCTCCCCTCTTTGGGGTCCTCTTCACCTCCGCTTCCATCTGCATCTTCACATGGGTACCGTGCGGAACTCCTCACGGAAATGGGTCAGAGCTTTTGCTGTGGAGCTGAGCCCAGTCCAGCTGGGGAGGGACAGATGAACGGTCCCCTGAGGGGTGCAGCTGGGCCACCCCCACCCCCGACTTTGCCTTTCCCTCCCCTCTTCGGGGTCCTCTTCACCTCCGCTTCCATCTGCATCTTCACTCGGGTACCGTGCGGAACTCCTCACGGAAATGGGTCAGAGCTTTTGCTGTGGAGCTGAGCCCAGTCCAGCTGGGGAGGGACAGATGAACGGTCCCCCGAGGGGTGCAGCCCCGGCTCTTTGGGGCAGATTCGGATCAGTCTGCTTGTCTTTCACATCTTCGGGATGTGGGAGCATCCCAGTGGGAGGTGGTCTCAGTCAAACACCAAGGGACCCTCGGATGCCCTTGAATTGTATCATTCTACTCAAGACCCCTCACTCCTCTGGACTTGATGTGATTTTCCATGGATATTTCACATGTAAGCCTATTCAGAATTTCCGGGAAGGCCTGGAGAGGAATGAAGATGTCTGTCTTCTCTGCTCCTTTGTCCCCTGCAGTCCCCATTGCCTCAGACAGGCCCTGGACCCAGCTATTCTCACCAGCCACGTGGGCATTGCCTGGCCAGCTGATGGGACCCAGAGCCAGGAACGTGCCTTTCCTCCTTCACACTGAGTCCTGGGCGCCCTCTGCTCTGCCCTGCGCAGCCTCCCCCCATCCTGAGCTTTGCAGGAGAGGCTTGTGTATCCTGGGCCCGCTGTTGTTCATCTTTCCTTCTTCCTCAGTCCACGTGGTGGGAGCCGGGCTTGTGAGCTCTTGGTCTAGAAGGGTCTTGGCTTTATGAGGATGGAAGAACCAGGCCACGAGCACTGCGCTGTGGACAGGGCTCCTCCTGCTGTCACTCTGGAGTTTTTCTTCTGGGATCCTGGGGAGAAAGGTTCAGAGGTTCCCCTGTTCCTGGTGGCACTTGCAGTGGGTAACCTGTGGCGTCTTTCATCAGGCACTTTAACCCTCGGCTGCCTTTTTACTGAGGATGTCTGATGAGATCCTGCGAGAAAGTGAGGCTGGGGGAGGGGGCACTTTAATCCCTTGGACTGGAATCTTGGCACACATCTGCGTCAATCACCCATTGACCCGTGTAATCTCAGGGCAGACCTGGCCTCTTCAACCTGGGGGCCCGGCTGATGGGCAACAGATCCTGCTTATATGGTTGGGCTCAACTGAGGCAGGAAGTAGGCAGGTTCCCAGTGGAGGGTGAAGGCATGTGTGGTTCCATCTGGTTTTGTAAAGGACAGTCTTCCAGAAGGGTTCTGCCCTTGGCAGACATTTAGTTTTGGCAAAGTAGAGACTTTGTCACCTGCCAGCTGATGGTATCTGAGACCTAATTGATTGGTTCATTTGAGCTAATACGGTTATTCGGGAGAACAGATGACAGCAGGTATAGGCAGTCCTGTCCCAGACTAAATGAGTGGAGATCGCACCTTTAAACCAGTTCAGGAGGGGAGTGTTAGGGGCACCCAGAAGTTCTGTCAAAGCATGGAGGACTGGGCCGCACTTAAGTAACTGGAGTGCTCTCAGAACCAGTTCTAGAGCTAGTCTGTGGGGCCTGGGGCTGGCTCTCACTTCTGTTGGCTACCCTGGAGCCTAAGACTGTCCCAGTTTGGGCACTGAGAGATCAGTGTCCCAGGAAACCCAGGATAGTTGGTGACCCTACCTCTCCAAGCCTTGGTTTCTTTCTGCATAAAGTGAAGGAGTTGGATAAAAGGTGTCTGCAATTTCTAACCTCAACTCCCCTCCCTTCCTTGCCCAATAATTGACCCTCCAAAGCCCCTTCTGCTCATGACCTTAGGCTGGCTCTTCCCCATGGGTCATTTATGAGTGTGATGTTAGGCAGACCCTGGCTGATAAGATGAGTCTAGGGCCCTCTCCTGGGGCCTGGGGAGAACTGGGGGCCTTCTCCAAGGTGGATGTTGCACCCGGGGAGCATCCCGGGTTCCCTCGGAAATGGCAGCAAAGACAGCAAACACAGCGGTGCCCGAACGAGCTAGTTTTAGTTTCCCGTTGTGTTGGCAACCAAGGACATCCATGCGCATGGGCAGCTTCAACAAGCAAGCACACCTCGTGCTCCAGGTCAAGGCCAAGCCGGTCTGTGTCTCTGCACAGCCTCAGATGGATGTTCCCGAAGCCCCCTGGCTGCCCTTTGAGAGGCCTGGAGGGGCTGTGGCTGGAGCACGCCAGGCGTCACGGGGCAGACGCACATCTGCTATGAACAGGAGAGGGGCTTTGCACAGGCTAACTGCCAGTGGGCTTCCCCCCGCATCTACCACCTGGGTACTCTGTGGATTCCGGGGTAGGGGTGAGGGGCTTTCTCCTGGAGCCCCCTCGGTGCTCCAGAGATAACAGGTCAGATGCCCACATAGCAGATTCAGATTCTCACACAGCTGAAGCCTGGAGATGGTCTTTCTGTTTCCTAGGCCGCCGACCACTGCGGTTTGCTAGGCCTCGGTCCTACCATTTAGTTCTAGAGCCGGAAACAGACCATCATCGCCCTTCCATCCTGGGTTGGTTTTCTAAGTTTTGAGTCCTTTGCCCCTTTGGGCTTCTCAACTATGGGCCAAGCGGGCCAAATATGCAGGCGGCCTTGAGGCTCACAAAGCCTGACACTTGCCAAGAATACTTGTATGTTGGCAACCCACTCCAGTTCTCTTGCCTGGAAAATCCCATGGACAGGGGAGCCTGGCGGGCTGCAGTCCATGGGATCGCAAAGAGTTGGACATGACTGAGCGACTTCACTTTCACTTCCTTGCCTTTGCCCAGTCTGTGATGTTTGGGTACCTAGCTTAGGGTTCAGCACCTAGTCACCCCTGATTTTAGGCTCTGCAGGGGCCTGTGGAGGGAGTTTCCCCAACAAGCAGAGCATGAGAACCCCTTCCTTGGGGGTGCTCATACCCAAGGCGGGGGTGTCCTCGGAGGGGTCCCAGCCTTGCCTTCTGTCTTCCAGGCAGGCCTGGCCTCCCCAGAGAACTCGGAGCAGCTCATCATTGCCCTGGAGCCTGAGGCAGCCTCCATCTACTGCCGGAAGCTGCGGCTGCACCAGATGACCGATCTGAGCAGCAAGGCCGCAGTCAACGGGTTCAGCTCCAGTGACACAGTAGGAGCTGGGTTTGCACAGGGTACCTGCTCTCTCTCTGCCCTCCCCGCCGGCCCCCCTCCGGCCCCCTGCATGTGTCTCTGCCTTGGAGTTTGCAAAGGCCGTCAGGAGCCCTCAAGATGCTTCTGGAGGAGGCTGGAGTTAAGTACCTCTGTGCTCAGCTCTCGCCTCCCCCAACCTGGCCCCTCCAAGGACACTGTAAACTCAGCAGTGGTTATCCTCATTCATCACCCACCCTAGTGCCTAAGGGGAGGACCCTTCTCTCCCAAGAACGTGAGAGCAGTCCAGGAGTGGCTCTTGGCCATGCATTTTACTCGGCTTTTAAGTCTTTCCTATTAACTGATTCTTAATCTAATTCCACTGGCCTGTTATTAATGCCTCCATTAAGACTGTTGATTTATTGCTGACTCACTCATTGAGGCCGCTTTGTATGTGATGCGCTCACTGTGAATCTTAACTATAAACCTGGCGAGAGTTGAGGCTAGAGGTGAAAAGGGCAGACTTTCCCTGAGGGCTTGACGCTCATTTAACTGGGAAGGAGCACTACCCAGGGAAACCCAGGTTGGGCATTTTAGGGGCCTTTTTTCTCTCCAATATTGGGTTGGCCAAAAATTATGTGACAATTTATGGAAAAACTTGATTTTGGCCTATATGCAAGTTGCTCACAAGCTTGCTCCTCAGAACTGTTTTCCCTGGAATGTAGGGCTCTTTAGATCTGTCCAGGGCCATGGTGTCTGCAGATACCCTGGGTCAGTCAGAGCCACGTGAGTGAACACAGATGCTAAGGAGCTGTGGGGGATGGCACTGTGCACCCCAGCTCTGAGCTCTCTGCCCAGGTGAGGACTTCAAGGGCAACCCCCCACCCCCATCACTGTAGCCCACTTCCATCCTGCCCTGGAAGGCCCAGATCCTGGATGAGAAGAGGGATGATGTGAGTGAGGACCGTCACCAGTTGGTCCGGAGCTTTCCTTGTTTCTCAGCTTGAAAGCTGTTTTTGCACTGCCTGGGGGACTGGGCCCCAGGCTCACCCTTGGAGGGCGCACATTCCTGTCCAGACAGGGCTCTCTTCCTCTTTACAAGGTGACTCTGCCCCAGCGGCCATGCTTTTCATTTTTAACCTCGGGTGGAGAAGTCTGTGAACCTGAGCCATGAGACAGTGGCAAGAAGTTCACTTGTCACCAGGCTGCTGCCTCCTCAGCCTGCCAGGGCCATGTGTTCGCCACCTGGATCTGATTGACCCAGAGCGAACGGAAACAGGCTTCCCTCCAAGTCTCGGGGCTCGAGTTGCCTTTTTCTCACAAGGCTAGCCTCACTGCTAACTAAACCCAATGCATTCACGTTTTAAATATTCAGGATCGTTGTTTTAATTGGAAAAAAGAGGAATGTCTGACTGGGCTATTTCATATACTGATCCTTACTCAATTGTTCATAGATAGCAGCTCATGCCAGAATTAGCTGATTGAGCACAGCTCTCCTTGACACTTCTTAAGCACAACATTCACATAGGAGGGAACCGTTAGAATGCCTGCCTTTCCCAGGAGCTCAGGAGTTTTCGTTTCTCTTTCCTTTAATGTATCCTATCATGCCCACCCTGCTCCATGTCTGTGCCCTGTGCCTTGTAGAATTTGCTGTTGTTTTGTGTGCTCAGAGGGATGTCTTTGGTTTTTGAAATCCTCACGTTGTTGGCCACCACTCCTCAGAGGGTCAGTGAGGCAGGGGTTCCATCTTAACCTTGCTTTTTGGTGAGAACCTCCCTCCCAGAAGGACAGAGTGCTGTGTGGGAAGGCCTGGCAGAGTGCTTAATCAGGGGGTACCCAGGATGGCATCAGTAGCCTGAGCCCCCCCACCCCGGGCCATTCTCTGCCCTCTGATGCCCCTTCCTGATGGACTCTGTCCCCAGCACTGCAGGGTTTACCGTTGGTATTAGTTGACTCCAAAAAGACTTAACGGCATTAGTAAAGGCTACATTTTTCACAATCTTGGGCATATTTGCCTGAAAAACAGGATTTTCTGAGTGCTCAGAACATGTTTTATTGGCCTCACTTGGCCGTTTTTTACACATGCCATTTTCTTGGCCACCTAGACTGTTTTGGAAAGTCAGTCCCCACTGCAAAGTGTTCAATGTAAGTTCATCTGGAGCTGGGCACAGGAGAGAAGCCCTGAGTCCTGGGACCCCCGCACTGCCCCAGGCCTGCCGGAGCTCTTTAATCAGGATGGCCTGAGGAGCTTAAGGCTGGCCCGATGTTGATGTTTGCCATTCTTATCCCCAGAGGAGATGCTGCTATGTGAACACTCTGCTCCTTGCTGAAGGAAGCTGGAGGGTCAAGGGTCCTTTATTGGATAACCAGCAGCAGATGGATTTGTAGGGCTGAGGGACTAAAGATTTGGTGGGGAGCAGAGTTGTGGATTAGAGCCTTTGTCTGTAAAGCCAGGTTCGCTCTAAACTGTTCGTGGTGGGGGTCGTTTGTTGGGTTCACTGTCTCATACTTGGTGCTTTGCCTTTCTCATCACCTACTGTGTGCCTGGTGTCACAGTGGGTGCTGACAGCAAATCAGAGGGCCAGTCCCTGCTCAGCCTGCATGGAACTTGGGCCAAGTAGTATCCCATTTTACGGATGAGGAAACTGAAGCCAAGAGAGGTTAAGTGATTTGCCCTGATTCCCATCGTGCCTGTGCTCTGGTGCTTCCCAGGCTCCCTCTCACAGCATCTTTCCCTCCTAACATTCCTATTCAGCGTTTTCAGACTTCACTCTAAATTGTTAAGTCTCAAAGGCAGGGGGTCTGCCGTCTGAGGGTTCATTTCAGGCTGCAAGACAGAGTCGTGGGAACGCCAAGTCCCTTGACCTCCCTGACCTGATTTCCTCGTCTGAGCACAGGACGATGATTTGGGACCTGTCAGTCTCATGGGGCTGTCGGGAGCCAGCGGGAGATGAAATACCCATGCAAGGCATCACAGCCACTGAGTGCCCCAGCCACCCCTAGGTTGTCCGGCCTTGTGCAGGAAAAAGGCGGCGCCGGCTTTGCTAGGTTCAGCCGCGCCACCTTGTGGCGGAAGAGCATATCGACTTCAACGGAGTCTGGAAAGGGCTCCTGGCCGGTTTATCCCAGATCCAGTTAGGAAAACATACCCCACATTCCATGTATCAGACCAAGTTTCTTGATGTGAAATTATTTAACCAAGCGCACTGCAGGCCATTTGGCAGACAGCTTCCTCCCTAGGGCAGCAGAGCCAGGAAACTGACCTATTTAATTTCCATTCCCCTGAAACTGTTCCTGGAGGAAGAGAATCTCACCATGGTGAGCTTTTCAGCAGGGCACTGGCTAGCTCCAGGCAGATGAATAGATGGAGGCTGGTGGAAATAGCTCCTTGCTGTGGAAGAGCTGGCTTTGTCATTCCCTATGTTGTATTTATGTAATCATTCTGATCAAGATCACCAAATGTTCTGTTCCCAAACCTCCCACGCTCTCTCACCTCCACTGACTTCAGGGACTGCGGCTCTTTCATGCTTTCTCACCCGTTGTTATTTTCTTTGTGTTGGCCACTAGCTAAGGAACACATACGACGTAATCGGCAGAGTCGGACCTTTCTGGTGGAGAATGTCATAGGAGAAATCTGGTCCGAGCTGGAGGAAGGTAGTGTCCTTGAATGTCCTTTGCCCTTGCTGGATTTTGTGTGTGCGTGCGTGCGTGTGTGTGTTGGCAAAAATGCATTCCTATTTGTTCTTTTTACACTTTTGGAAAATGTTCCAAATCAGTTGGTTTTACAGACCTTCTTGCCCAGGGAGAGCTCTTTTTGGAGCTGTAATTTTGCATGTTCTAAAACCATATAGGCTCTTCAGAACAAAAATAGGAGCTGGAACTCACCAGTTCCAGGGTAAGCCTTGTGTTATAAACAGCAGGTCATTCGATGGTGCTGTTACCTTGGCAGGAAGTTGTCGACTTGTACGTGCCAGGTATGCAGTGTCGTGTGACATGAATGCTTTAGTCTTAAAGATTCATTCATCTGTGTTCACAGTCCATGCCGACCGGCACTTCTGGGCAGACATTATCTCATTCTCTTTAGCCATGAATAACTCGCTGTGCTCCTAATTAGCAAAACCATTGTACTAATGGGTGTTGATGGAGCTTAGCTGGGTACCCCGTCATCACCTGCTAGATTGTTCCAGGACACAGTGGACAAGTGGTCTGTATAAAGGATGGCTGTTTTGTACCAGGTGACAAGTATGTGGTGGTGGACAGTGGCGGTGGCACCGTAGACCTGACAGTCCATCAGATACGGTTACCAGAGGGACATCTTAAAGAGCTGTACAAAGCAACAGGTAAGCCTGAAAAAATGAGGAAAATGGCTAATTCTCTCATACCTGAACTATTTTACTCATTTCTGATTTCTCTCAGCATCTCATTCTTTCAATGCCATCAGCACATGGGATTATGAGCTGTATGGATGTGTGAGACCAAAGAGCAAAATGCCATTAAATGGCCTTTAAACACAAACCACCATAACTTGGTCCAGGCCTAAAGTGAGCCTGTTTCAGATCCTGGCCATGATCATCACCTCTGATTTGGTGCTGTGGCTAAGCTTTCCAGGGAGGTCCCAGGATGAGACCACCAAAACCAAAGACCGTGCTCGTCCTCTTAGTGGGGATGGAAAGGATGAGTAATTAGTAGATCACAGGGACTCGGTGAGGTCTCTGGCTTCACAGAGACTGTCCTTAGATTTCTTGGGCAGAAATACCATGATGCTCCCAATTAGCTAAATGCATTGATTTTATTTAAAATGTAAATAATTTTAAACTGATTGTTGACGAGTGATTTTTATAGGAAAGTTTTCCCATGTGGAATAAGAAGAACCTAAGGGTTTTAAAGAGTAAGTAAAAACACACAGCTGCGGTTTGCTGGCTAAGTGGGCCCACGTTTGGGCTACTGTCTTTGGCAAAACCCAGGGTAGGCTGCTACTCAGACTTCGGATTCTATTTTTGTTTTTAACAGAGTGGTCTCCCATTTTGTTCTTGATCTAGGTGGACCCTATGGATCTTTAGGAGTAGACTATGAATTCGAAAAGCTTCTGTGTAAGATATTCGGAGAGGATTTTATTGAGCAATTTAAAATCAAGCGTCCTGCGGCCTGGGTTGACTTAATGATTGCATTTGAGTCTCGAAAAAGAGCGGCTGCCCCAGACCGAACTAACCCACTGAACATCACCCTGCCCTTCTCCTTCATTGACTACTACAAGAAGTTCCGGGGACACAGCGTGGAGCACGCTTTGAGGAAGAGCAAGTGAGTCGAGCCCACGTTTGGCTCAGGACAGTCTAGGGGGTAGAACATGTTGATGGGAGGGAGGAAGAGGGTGTGGCCTCTGAGTTCCAATTCTACACGCTTGCTGTGTGGCCTTGGGAAAGTGATTCAAGTTTTCTGGTCCTTAGTTTTTTCATCTGGAACATGGGCATGATAATTCCACTTACTTCAAAGGGTTGCTGTGAGGGTGAAAGGAATTCATATACGCTTAGCACAATGCCTGGGACCTGGAAAGTGCTATCTATGTGTTAGCTATGATTATGCACTAAAAAGATAAGCTTTACAAAAGCAGGGAAGTTTGGCTCCTGCTCTCCTGCTCTGTCCCCAGAGTCCACAACAGAACCTGTTGTGGGTTCTGTTGTGGGTTACTGAGCACTGAGTAGGTGCTCAGTCAATATTTGTTGAATGAATTATCACCCTGTCTTTTGCATTAGACTTTGGGTTTCACTGTATCAGGAGAGGGTTGGCCAGAGCCCAAAGTAAAGAGAAACGGAAGAGGTTGTGCCTTAGCTTTTAAGCTCCTAAGGGTCTAGATCCTGGTGGTTTAGGATATTACTAAGGGATCTTTGGACTTTCAGACCCCCTTCCTCCCTCAGATGTGACAGCTGTTCTGCCAGGGCCTGTGACTTGGGTATCCTTTCTACACTCTCACTCTCTCTCTGCCCACCCCACAGTGTGGATTTTGTCAAGTGGTCTTCACAGGGGATGCTGAGGATGAGTCCAGACGCCATGAATGCCCTTTTTAAGCCAACCATCGACAGCATCATTGAGCATCTCCGTAAGTGATCAGCCAGGGCTTGGCCACTCTGTGGGGCAGAGCCAAGAATGGGGACTGGCGTTTCCAGCATCACCCACCAGTATATGTAAAATCAGCATGGCAGGGGGTCCAGGGTTTGGCGCCACGGGTCAGGGCCCCGGCAGGAGTGGGCAGGGCCTGGGCATGTACAAGGGTGGCTGAGAGCCCCTACTCATCTGGGCTTTCTATCTACATATAAAGTAATATTATCATCAAGTGACTGGCCTTAGTGAAGGGATGGTCCTTGCTTTATCAGAATAAATTAGAAACCATAACCTCTGCTGGGATGGAGGAACGGTTATGTAAACCAAAGAAAGGTCTATCCCCCACCCCCCACCCCACACACACACCAGGGTCCTCACCTGGAGACACAGTAGACTCACCAAGGCCTCTTCCAGTATCCAGGGCCTCCACTTCCCACTCCGTACCTAGCCAATCAGAACCCCCAGGGGTGGGGTGGGAATTTGATGAAAACCAAAGAATAATATTTCTAACAGCCTGGCTTGACTCACTTAAGAGAACCGCAGGTTTGGAGAGGGCGAGGGGTATTCATTTACACCTAACAAAGAACTACTTAAACTGATCACCATCTAGCTGTGAAAATAGGTTTCTACTTAGCAGTAGCTTGAGTTTTTATTCCTGAGTGTACTGATGTACAGACCTCCTTTCTTTAAAAATAATATATATATATTTACTTTTGGCTGTGCTGGGTCTTGGTTGCTGCCTGAGGCCCTTCTCTGGTCGCAGTGAGTGGGGCCTGCCCTCCAGCTGCAGTGCGCATGCGGGCTTCTCGTTGCGGTGGCTTCTCTTGTTGCCAAGCACAAGCTCCAGAGTGTGCTTACTAGTGACACGCGGGCTTAGTTGCCCTGCAGCAGCTGGAATCTTCCTGGACCAGGGATCGAACTGGTGTCCACTACATTGCGAGGAGGGTTCTTAACCACTGGACCACCAGGGAAGCCCATCAAATCTCCTTTCCTTAAAGGACTAGCTCTACAAAAGTATTCTGTTCGAGTTCAGACCAAGAGTGTCCTCCAGTTGGTCCATTCCCCACCTCCTCAGGCCACCCAGTCCCCCTTGGCTTTTGGTGACAGGTCGCTTGTCCCCTCCTCTTCCCTTTCAGGGGACCTGTTTCAGAAGCCGGAGGTGTCCACGGTCAAGTTCCTCTTCCTGGTGGGCGGCTTCGCCGAGGCGCCCCTCCTGCAGCAGGCGGTGCAGGCTGCCTTCGGAGACAAGTGCCGCGTCATCATCCCCCAGGACGTGGGCCTCACCATCCTCAAGGGCGCCGTCCTCTTCGGCCTGGACCCCGCGGTCATCAAGGTGCGCCGGTCCCCACTCACCTACGGGGTGGGCGTGCTGAACCGCTACGTGGAGGGCAAGCACCCGCCCGAGAAGCTGCTGGTGAAGGACGGCACCCGCTGGTGCACCGACGTCTTCGACAAGTTCATCTCCGCCGACCAGTCCGTGGCCCTGGGCGAGCTGGTCAAGCGCAGCTACACCCCGGCCAAGCCCTCCCAGCTGGTCATCGTCATCAACATCTACAGCTCCGAGCTGGACGACGTGAGCTTCATCACCGACCCCGGGGTGAAGAAGTGCGGCACGCTCCGCCTGGATCTCACCGGGGCCAGCAGCACCAACGTGCCCGCCCGCAGGGAGATCCAGACCCTCATGCAGTTCGGGGACACAGAGATCAAGGCCACAGCCATTGATATAGCCACTTCCAAGAGTGTCAAGGTTGGGATCGACTTCTTAAATTACTAACCGGCCCTCCCCGCCACTGGTCCCCTCCGTGGACTTGGCTCACCCGCTTCTGCTGACCTCAATCCTGACTGTTCTTTCCCTGCCCTTGACCCTTGCCATCACCCATCTGAATTCCAGCGGGGAAGATGAGAACAGCCAGGGCTAGACATAATTAGGGGATGTTTCTGAGGGCACACTGGAGTCAGAAAACTGTCGGCAGTGAAGATGGAGGTTGGGGAATCGGAAGTTTGAGCATCCTAGAAGAGCAGCTAGCGTTCACAGGTAGAAAGTGGTGAAACACCCACCTGACAAGGGAATCAGTACGTTTCTGCAGCAGTGATTAGGCTGGGGTTGAAGAGATCTCCCTTCCATGGAACTTAGGATGCCCTATCACCTTTCCAGATTTGAAATAAGATCTTTGAGCCAAGAGGAGACTCTTCATCTCTCTGAGACTTTTCTTTTTATGTATTTTGGATGGCAGTCCATATAAAATACCATCCATCTGCAGTTAATTCCTTTTCATCATCATGTGATTGGAAGTGGTGACTCAGTGGGAGCTTGGAGGGTTTTTAAGCCGGTGGGAGAAGCCTGCCTACACTGGGCACTATTTTAGGTTCTCATAATTTAACTTCCAAATAGGCTCAGTGAAGAATAACTGCAGCTTCAGCTAATCCGCTAGGATTTGTGAGTGGGAGCGCTGACGCCTCAGCTTTTCAGCAGGTGAAAATATGCTTCCAGGGAAATGGATATCGAGCTACTGACATATCCCAGGTTATTTATATTCTGGGAAAGAACTCCCCAAAGGCCAAATCCTGACTTCTGAATTCATAAGTAATTCAAGTTAACCTCAGTAGGATTCTGTGTGAGAACATGAAGTCGCAAGTTGCCTTGTTCACATCACCACGCCTGGGTGCGAACATGGGAACAGGCTTTGAATCAGCCCCTTTCCTCAAGGAGCACACATATTTTCAAATAACTCCCTCCTCCCGGATCGCCCTCATCTCCCTAAGAGTTTTTGGCCATTTAATTCCACATTTGGGGAAGACTACATTAGTGATACACAGGCAGAGAATCTGTTATACAAAATGTTTCGTTAAAATCTTCCATTTCTAAACTTGAACTGAAGATTCTACCTACAGGCATTCAGAGATCGATACTGAATGAATGAAGCTGGTTTTTGTTCGAAGCAGATCCCCTGCAAGAACTGCCTGGGGGCTTCTGAAAAACAGGTTCCTGGATCCTCTTCCTTTTATGAACTTGAGTCTTGGGAGAGGGAACCCGAATCTGCAATGTTTAGTAAATGCCACAGGGGACTGTGGCTGAATTGGAATCTGAAAACTCCCAACTTTAGGTTTTTTGAAAGCTGGGGCACAGATTGCAGCCTCTGGTTAGGTTCCTTGAGGGAGAGGATCTACAAGTGAAGGGCCAGGAGCCCACCCCTTGCCCTCTGGGGAGTGGGGCTGGAGCTCCACCTGGCTCGGGGATGGCAGGACCTGTGAGGAAAGAGATTGGAAGAAAGGCAGCCGAAGAATGGGCCAGATGAACCAACTGGTGTGTGTGCCTACTCCCCATCCTTCCCTACTTGCAAAGCCAGTCTTCCACTTTCAGGAGCCAACTGCAGAAAAAGAATCCAGAACCTGACTCACAGCCCGTCTGATCTGTTCAGAGCTGTCTTTTCCACCTGCTGGAGTTCAGTCGGTTTTAAATCACCGGAGGCATGCATAATAAAAGAGGGGAACACGATTGAGCCACTAACTTTGAATGTGAGTTGGATTCACAAACCCATTATCACAGCCCATTATCATATGCAGATTTTAAACAGCATTTCCAATTTCATTTTAATGTGTCTCCTTTTTCACATCGCTTGCTGCAGAATTCCCTATTAGAATGTGAAACACGAACACACCAGAGAACTGGAGAATGCTAAACACATCCTTAGGAGCCGGGTTTTGCATCCAGGCACAAAGGTGTGTGCACTAGGGTCCTCCTGCTGCCTGCTCTGCTTCAAAAGCTTAATGTTATGGGTGATTCTTTGGTGTTGCCAGCCATATTCTACAAACAAGACTTTTCAATTGAGTTATAATATAATTTTATGTACATATAATATTAGAAAATTGTACAGAATCATGATTTCTACAATGTGCTTTTCTTGTTAAAAAAGAAAAAGGGAAAATGCTCATTGAATCTTGTTGATGACATTGCTGCCTTTAATTTTCCATGGCTTCATTTCTTGACCATGCTTAATTTGTACTGATGCTAAGCTATGGACTGTGTGTGTAGACTCAACAAGAGACAGAGGTGCCTAGGGTCAGAGTCCTCTAAGAAATAGACCAGATGGGTCGACAGCTTCATCAGAGCTTTCTACACATGCACATCCTTCCCAAAGGTTCACAGTTTATATTTAAAGAAGCATAATAATGTATTGATTCTCCTGTCCTGTCTTTGAGAGCTGAACTGTCTGGCTCTGTAAGCCACATGACTGTGTAGAGAAACCTCCAAAAAATGTGTCCTGCAGGGTTGTCGACCTCTCCTTTCGGGGCAATGCAATCACTCTGAGGGCAAAATGGTGATGTTGTCAGGACACCAGAATCAAAGGAAGGAGTCAGGTAGTGCACAAATTCAGCCTTCCTACTGGATTAAGTGTGAGTAATAGAGTCAAGTCCTTATTGTGGCTAATGTAAGGCCTTTCCCACCTTGTGTTAAGGATGTCTCCTTGTCCACTATTTCTCTTCAAGGAAATGGTTGAAATTTGCAATGTTAGCAAAAAGATAATGGAGGGGGGTGATGATTTTACTGGATTTTCTTCTGGCCTCAGAGATGCAGTCCTAATAATCACACTTAGAATCCTCAAATCCATCCCTCCCCTCTCCACGCCGCCCCCCCCCCCCCCCCATAAATATTCTAGAGTAAGAGCACCGGATAGGCACACTTGGGCACGGTTTCTCATCTTAGAAAGTTTCTAAAAGGCTGTTGTCTTGACCCATTACTCAGTTGTCCCTGGCTTATTATCTGAGGTTCAAGTTTCTTAGAAGAAGACCTGTCAAAGGATTTCCTTTGTACACAGTAGGCATTAATAAATGTTGAATGACAGACAAGTTACAGACAGACACGATAGGAAAAAGGAGACATACAAGTGCTTTTGGAGACTGATGGCTAAGATGAGTCCAGATTACAGCGCCTGCCCTACCCCTAGAATGTTATTTAGATCAAGTTTAGCTTTTAGAGTCCAGGTCTGGTTAATTGCCAGGGTGGCAAAGAATCGCATGCACCAATATAAACAGGAGTCAAAATGCATTATTAGTTGAAGATCGAATCACACATTGTAGAGATGAAATACCTGTGATTAAACTGCATATTTATGCTGGGAAATGGCTTAAGTGGATGACTAGTATAAAAGTTGTTGGCCATAACATCACATCTCTCATCTGCTTGGAATATGGAACTGTATTCTAAAATATCAGCCATTGGGGTCTGTTCACTAAACGATAAATTAAAACTTCATAGATCTTTGAAACAGTTCACAATTTGATTGTATCTGCAAACTCTTCTTCACAGATGTCTAATAAAGCAAAATTCTGGATCTCATGTGGCCTGGACTTTTTTTTTTTTCATTAAATTTGTAAATGGAATTATAGATACATTACTGACCTTCCCCTTTATCCCATCTCCAGTGGAAATTGATTTTCATGTCCTTTCTTAGGTGTTACAAGCTTTATTAACTTTCACTCCAATAAGACAGGCTATCCCGATGGCTCAGTAGGTCGAGAATCTGCCTGCAAAGCAGGAGACACAGAAGACATGGATTCGATCCCTGGGTCTGGAAGATCCCCTAGAGGAGGAAATGGCAACCCACTCTAGTATTCTTGCCTGGAAAATCCCACGGGCAGAGGTCTGTTGTCTTGACCCATTAGTCAGTTGCTTCTGGCATATTATCTGAGGTTCAAGTTTCTTAGAAGACCTGTCAAAGGATTTCCTTTGTACACGGCAGGCATTAATAAATGCTGAATGACAGACAAGTTAGGGATCCCATAGATGGTGGGCTACAGTCCATGGGGTCACTCAACTGACCGACTAAGCACACATACCATAAGACTGTCTCCTCTGTTTACTGGGAACCAAACCTTCATCAACATCCACTAGCCCCCTTTCTCTTGAAGCCAAAGAAAGCAGCCCCACCAGAAAAAAGGCAGAAAAACCACACAGTGACCACTGACAACTCCACTGCACCTAAATGAAAGTCATGTAAAAAGAAAAGCAAAAGGCCAAGGATGGATGACTTGGCTTGTCCTCTGGAGTCCCAGCAGGCACACCTAGCTGGCTGCTGAATCTAGGGTTTTGTGTTTATTCCAGACTCTAAGTCTGGGTCAACCTTCATCCAGAGATGGCTCTAAAACTTCTGGATAGCCAGAGGTGAGCCCTAGGATCCTGTTGTTGTTCAGCCACTAAGTTGTGTCCAACTCTTTGTGACCCTATGGACTACAGCATGCCAGGCTTCCCTGTCCTTCACCATCTCCCGGAGCTTACTCAAACTCATGTCCATTGAGTCGGTGATGCCATCCAACCATCTCATCCTCTGTCATCCCCTTCTCCTGCCTTCAATCTTTCCCAGCATCAGGGTATGGGTTCTTCCTAAGGGGGTAGCTGCACTAGGGTTTCATCTGAAGTTCAACGGCCCTGAGGAGAGGTGGGGAGGTCTGGGAGGTGGAGTGAAACATGTATTGTGAAAGCAGGGCCATCAGGCTGGATGCAGCTTCCTCATCTGTAGAGAGAAAGTTGGAACCGGCAGTCTGTTCAGGCCATGCAGTCCCTGGTCTAGGTCACACAGTGTGCATCTTGGTTTCAGTCCGATGTGAAAGTTCAGCTCCCATAAAATGAGGCTGGTCAGAAGGAGTATGGTACTGCCTGCCCAACATCCTTCATTGGGTGCTTGGTCCCCTTCTCACGCTTATCTGTCCTGGTCCACCTGGAGATTCTCCTAGTAAGGGTCACCAGGCTGCGGGTGCTGGGGTGTAAGAAGCCCAAGGGAAGCCGCCTGGACAGAGCCTCTGCTTCCCTCCCAGTCTGCTCCCCTCACCCCTGCCAAGGCCTGTTCCCACCAATCCTCTCCCCCAAGCCCAGGCTCCCCAGTGTCCACATAAGAAAAGCTGGCTTTGAGACAGATTCCTTACTGCACTCCCCGGCCCAATTTCCACACCCAGAGCGGCCTCACCTGCGGGAGACCATGTACCCTGAACAGAGAACAGCTTCGGAGGCAAAATCCTTGCTGGGAAAATCCCTGGATTTTACCCCAAGAGCAGACGCTGAGCGAGTCTCCTCTGACTCCTGGAGGGGCTTCCAGTCAAGAGGCAGAAAACTGAGGAAGGGGGAGGGGCAGGCTGGGGGTGCGACCCCGCCCCCTTTCTCCTCCCTTAGTCCCGCGGGTGGGGTGAGCGCACAAAGGCCCGGGGGGTCCAGGGGTCTGGTGGAGGCCAGGCGTGGTTAGGAGGCCCCGTGGGGCCGTGCATGATCCAGGCCGGCCCAGGTGAGGACCCTGGAATGGGGCAAGGGTGGGGAGGCGGGGTGTCCGCGCTTTCTGATTGGTTTTCCAGCCCCAACCCCAGCATAGCTCCTCCCTAGCCTCTTCCCTTCTGCTTCTTCCAGGCAGGCCTCCAGGCGTGGTGAGCAGCCCACCACCCACCGTGCAGATCGCCACCCTATCCCCAACCACTCGCAGGCACTCCTGTCCCCACCGGGCTTCTCAGGTGGCTCAGCGGTGAAGACTCTGCCTACCACGCTGGAAACGTGGGTTGGATCCCTGGGTTGGGAAGATCCCCTGGAGAAGGAAATGGCAACCTACTCCAGTATTCTTGCCTAGGAAATCCCATAGACAGAGGAACCTGGCAACTTAGTCCGTAAGCAACTAAACCACCACCACCAATCCTGCGCCCAGAGTTTAGACCATCTGACCTCCTTGGATGCAGAAATCTTCAAACAAGTTTCTTAACCTCTCTGTACCTTATTTTACCATCTGTAAAACCGGGACTGAAATAGAAATTAACCCTTAGGGCAGCAGTGAGGATTTAACAAGGCTTCCCTAAGTGGCTCAGATGGTAAAGAATCTGCTTGCAGTGCTGGAGACCAGGGTTTGATCCCTGAGTGGGGAAGATCCCCTGGAGAAGGAAATGGCAGGAATTCAGTCCTGTCTTCAGCTGTGTGGTGGCAAGTGAATGTCTGAACTGTTAAAATTCCTGTCACTGCTGAGTATACCGTGATGGAGACCCTCTCCTCTACCCCTGAGGCCATTTGTCCTGGCCACAAAGGCATCACTTTTGAGATTAACTAGCTGGGCAGGGTAGATGCCAGATGCAGGACCTGGCCTGTATTAAGGCAAGCACAGGCCATCCCGGAAGGAGGAAGGGGTCTGACTCCAGAGACAGCATCCACGTAAACTGATGCTGTGTGGTACCCCACCCTGCTGCTCCCTGCAACCGCAGCTTGGACTCCATGCCAACTTTAAGAGACTTCTGATCCTTTCCAGCCACAGCTTACTCTAAGTCTTCACTATGTCCTGCACATTGAATGTTTAGTGGCATCCTTGGCTAATGCCAGTGCTTTCTCTCTGCCCCAATTCCCTGGCAAGGTTAGTCTTACTCTCAAGGGCTCTGGCACATGTGCAGTGAGTTCTCTAGGAAGGGACTTCTGATGAGCTGATTTCATTCCCTCTTCCCTTCATTAACAGAGAGAAAAATCATGGAGTCTTCCAAGACCTTCATGAGACAGATGCCGATCACACCAGGCTACAGTGGTAAGTGGTGACGGGCCTGGCAGGGGGACCATTTCCGTCTCTTCCTTGCCCCATTGTCCATGTCTGACCGGTTTAATGGACCAGTACAGGCACTTTAGCATTTAAGAGACTTGTTGAAAGAGCTCCATTGTTGAAGATGACAGATCACTGGGTTCTGATAAGTGGAAAAATATAATCTAGGGAGAATTACATGGACTGTTCCATGGGGTCACAAAGAGTCCGACATGACTGAGCAACTTTCACTTTCACATCTCCCAGGACATGGTCTGGTATCCAGGAAGCACTTATCTCATGTCTCTTACATGCATTTGGCACCCCACTCCAGTACTCTTGCCTGGAAAATCCCAGGGACAGAGGAGCCTGGTAGGCTACAGTCCATGGGGTCGTGACAAGTCGGACATGACTGAGCGACTTCATTTTCACTTCTCACTTTCATGCATTGGAGAAGGAAATGGCAACCCACTCCAGTGTTCTTGCCTGGAGAATCCCAGGGACGGGGGAGCCTGGTGGGCTGCCGTCAATGGGGTCGCACAGAGTCGGACCCGACTGAAGCGACTTAGCCGCAGCAGCAGCAGCAGCAGACACAGATGAGTAAACTGAGGCTCTGTTCCTCTTTCCAAGTTGTGCTTTTCTCAAACACTAGGGCTGTCCTTATGGTCCCGTTTCTTCCTGTGTCCCCTAGAGGGAGGGTGGCCAATTACTCTGGTTTGTTGGGAATGGTCACAGTTTTAGCCCTGAAAGTCCTGCATCCCAGGAAACCCCTCAGCCCTTGGCAAGTCAGCAGAACTAGTCACTTTATCCTAAGGCCTCTCCTTCTCAGCCTTCTGGGATACTGAGAATTTACTAAATCACATCATGGCGGGTAACAAGCCTAGTGCTCCCCAGAAGCCCTCTGCTCCCCCATACAGGTATTCTCAGGAGGGGAGATTCATAGAGAGTATTCCAAGGTTGTCCATGCTCACCTTGGTCCTACTGGTTGGTTAAGAGAATGAGCTTTGGATTTTAATAAACTGGGATTCCAATCTCTTCCTAGCCATTATCTATGTGATTGTAAGTAGGTTACTTACCTCTGTATGGTAAGGAGAAATTTCTATAAAATGGTTGTATTAGTTTCCTAGGGCTGTTGTATAAAACAGCAGATATTTATTCTTTCACAGTTCTGGAGGCCAGGAGTCTGAAATGAGGTATGGGCAGGACCACACTCTTTGATGGGCCCTGGTGTTCCTTGTCTTGTGGCAGCATCACTCCAGTCTCTGCCCCCATCTTCTCGAGACTTTTCTTGTGGCCATCTGCTCAGTGTCACTGTGTCTTTGTTTCTCAGATCTCCCTCTCCTTTCTTTTAGAAGGAAGCTATCCATTGGATTTGAGAGTCCATCCTTAATCTAAGATGATCTAATTTCTGAAACCTTAATTACACCTGCAAAGACTCTATTTCCTGATAGGTTCACCTTTACAAGTTTCAGGGGTTAGGACTTCAGTAGATCTATCGATTCAGCCCACTATATGGGGTAGGGATAGATTCCTCATGACTATTGTGAAGATTAAAGGAGCTTTGCTGTTGTTCAGCCACTAAGTGGCGTCCAACTCTTTGCGACCCCATGGACTGCAGCACACTAGGCTTCCCTGTCCTTCACCATCTCCCGGAGCTGGCTCAAATTCATGTCCATTGAGTGGGAGATGCCGTCCAACTATCTCATCCTCTGTCACCTCCTTCTCCTTTTGCCTTCATTCTTTCCCAGCATCAGGATCTTTTCTAATGAGTTGGCTCTTCAAATCAGGTGGTCAAAGTATTGGAGTTCCAGCATCAGTCCTTCAAAATTCAGGGTTGATTTCCTTTAAGATTGACTGGTTGGATCTCCTTGCAGTCCAAGGGACTCTTAATAGTTTTCTCTAGCACCTTAGCTCAAAAGCATCAGTTCTTCGGCACTCAGTCTTCTTTACGATCCAGCTCTCACATCCATATGTGACTACTGGGAAAACCATAGCTTTGACTATACGGACCTTTGTCGGCAAAGTGATGTCTCTGCTTTTTAATATGCTGTCTACATTTGTCATAGCTTTCCTTATAAAAAGTTCAGTTCAGTTCACTCAGTCGTGTCCAATTCTTTGAGACCCCATGAACCAAAGCACGCCAAGCCTCCCTGTCCATCACCAACTCCCGGAGTTTACTCAAACTCATGTCCATTGAGTCGGTGATACCATCCAACCATCTCATCCTCTGTCATCCCCTTCTCCTCCTGCCTTCAATCTTTCCCAACATCAGGGTCTTTTCAAATGAGTCAGCTCTTCACATCAGGTGGCCAAAATATTGGAGTTTCAGCTTCAACATCAGTCCTTCCAATGAACACCCAGGAGTGACCTCCTTTAGGATGGACTGGTTGGATCTCCTCACAGTCCAAGGGACTCTCAAGAGTCTTCTCCAACACCACAGTTCAAAAGCATTAAATCTTCTGCTCTCAGCTTTCTTTATAGTCCAACACTCACATTCATACATGACTGCTGGAAAAACCATAGCCTTGACTAGATGGACTTTTGTTGGCAAAGTAATGTCTCTGCTTTTGAATATGCTATCTAGGTTGGTCATAAGTCTCCTTCCAAGGAGTAAGCGTCTTTTAATTTCATGGCTGCAATCACCATCTGCAGTGATTTTGGAGCCCAGAAAAATAAAGTCAGCCACTGTTTCCACTGTTTCCCCATCTATTTGCCATGAAGTGATGGGACCAAATGCCATGATCTTAGTTTTCTGAATGTTGAGCTTTAAGCCAACTTTTTCATTCTCCTCTTTCACAAAGCAAGTGTCAATTTGATGGCTGCAGTCAGCATCCACAGTGATTTTAAAGCCCAAGAAAATAAAATCTATCACTAAAGGAGCTGACATACATTTGAAATATCTTGGCCTTTAGCAAGACTCAATAAAGGTTGTTTGTAAAAATAAATAATAATAAAGGTTGTTTGTATTTCTGTGTGTGTGTGTGTGTGTGTGTGTGCATACATGTACACAATCAGGTAAAATCTATGCAGATCAAAGTAGACCCTGATGAAGAAGAACCACTGTGATGAGGTCCCTGGGTGTCTAGGGTCTCCTCCATGTTGTTAGTGTATCTTTTAATTGTCTTTTAATTGTCCAACATGTCTTTTAATCTCCCAAGTCCAACTGGGAGCCTGGCTAGTGGATGGAAGGCTTCCAGCACTATCAAAAACAGTCTAATAATTCGAGTCCTCCAGAGGAGATTTCTTGCCAGTGCAGAGGGTGAGGGTTACTGCCTTCAACTCCGAGGCCAGCTTTTCTTACCTGGGGATAAGAGTAAAAATGTTGAGCTTCAATAATGAGACTTATATATTTATTTATTTATTTGCAATTTAAAGCTAAGCCTTAACCAGTTTTTTTTTTCTACTTTGTTCTTTTTAAAAATGGCCTTATTATGACAACATTATAGTACTTAGGATTCAGCATCCAGTTTAAATAAATAGTTGTGTTTTACCCATACTAATTGTAATGATTATATGTTATTTTGTGGGAAATGCTGAAAAATTGTGCTCAGGGTGGGTCTCACGGATAATGAATTTACTTTTTTGTGTAATAGGTCTCAGCTTTTAATAAGCCCCAATTTTCTGATGGTCCGACAAGAAAGATCCCAAATTGCATTTGGAAAGTGTCAAGGAAAATAAGCTTTCTCTTTAAAAAGATGAATAATTTCAATTACTCCTCAGACTATCATTTTGGCCCATTAAATGCTTTCCCCATTTGCCATTCGGGCTGACATCAGGGGCTTTGCTATCAAAGAACATTACTGTCATTGCCTTTGTGGAAACGGGCTTTCCCTCCCCGCTCCAAGGTCATTTTTTGTGGCCTTGGGAGGACCCCCGCCACGGTGGAAACAATAGCATGGCTTGTATTAATGGCCTCTGGGGAAATGCAGCGTTGTCGGCCAAGGAAGAAACGGCCAGGGCTGGGCAAAGATTCTTGGGGTTTGGGCAGGATCTGAATCTCTTGCTGGAGGTTGTGATTCCCTCCTCGACTCTTGCAGGCTTCGTGCCCTCCCTGAGCTGCCAGGGCGCCTCCAGCGAGGACAACGTGGCCAACTGTCTGAAAATCTTCCAGGAGAACACACAGCGGTACAAAGACCAGCTGGAGGAATTCCACTGCTCTGTGGCCACTGCCCCAAAACTGAAACCTGTCCGCTCGGAAGGGACGGTCCTGCGGACACTGCACCAGTATTACCGGCAGTACCATCCCTTGAGTCTGGGTACTGGCTTCTGGACACTGCCCCCCTCCCCTTCACGCTGGGCCCCGTTGCAGGGCCTGACTGGCTCACTGAGGCTACCAAGAGTACCGTTCCAGATCCCCAGGCGTTTATGCAAAGTGGAGAGGCTCAGTTGCTTAAAAGGAGAAAGAAACATATCCAGGGGGAGAGGGAGACAGCTGGAGAAGAGAGTACTCAGCTCCCTGGGCGGTCATCATGGAGGTTCAGAAAGCAGCTGTGGTCTCAGTATGCATGTGTGCTAAGTCGCTTCAGTTGTGTCCGACTCTGACTCTAGGGACTGTAGCCCACCAGGCTCCTCTGTCCATGGGATTCTCCAGGCAAAAAATACTGGAGTGCATCACCACGCCCTCCTCCAGGGGATCTTCCTGATCCAGGGATTGAATCCACATCTCTTACGTCTCCTGTATTGGCAGGCGGGTTCTCTACCACTAGCACCACCTAGGAAGCCCCCACGGGCTCAGTAGTTACGGCTTTTTAGTTGCTGTCTCTGTGCCCAGCATCGTTACTTCATTAACCACCCATGACAGCGTATGAAGTCGATACTATTATTCACACTTGAGCATAGTGTCCCTGGTCTGAGGTCAGACTTGGGGTTTGAACCCAGCTCCTCCAGGTGCTAGCTGGGCAGGAAGGGGTTTTGCACTGAATAACAACCATAATAATAGTGAAAAAAACAGCTGATGATATGACTGTATAATGTTAATCATCAAAACAGTGACTTATCCTAGCTGGTTTTTAAGGTCTAACATCCAACAGGAAAAGTAATGGACTGATTACCTTTATTATTATTACGTGTAACTGTAACTGGGGACTTTTCAACACATGGTAACTCACATGTTTGTCACGCTTTAGAAATTTCCCAGGCATTATAAGAAGCACCAGCCTAAGAGTTTGAGCTTTAGCCCAGCTCTGTGACTCTTTGCTGTGTGACGTAGGGCAGAGGACTTCCCCTCTCTGGGCTACAGTTCCTTCATCTAAGGCAGGGAAGGATGGACTAGATACTCCCTAGGGTGCCTTCCAACTCTGAGGTTCTGGGACTGGACTCTCTGGTCTAATTCAATTCTTACAGCAACTGGAGGAGACAGAGGCAGGCGGTTATCTTTCATCTCACAAATGTGAGATTGCAGAAGGTCAGCCCACCAGGTGGCTAGAGCTAGGCGTGATGTCCCTTTTCCTGACCTACATGCTTCTCTTGATTCCCTGAGTTAAATCATCAAGGAGCATCAAATGTCTGAAGCTTTTGTGTTGTTGTTGTTAGTCTGAGAAAAGAGTGGGATCCATTTAAGAGCAATAACTTGGGAATCAGAGAAACGCGAGGAGAAGGCGATGGCACCCCACTCCAGTACTTTTGCCTAGAAAATCCCATGGATGGAGGACCCACATGGGCTGCAGTCCATGGGGTCGCTAACAGTCAGGCCCAACTGAGCGACTTGACTTTCACTTTTCACTTTCATGCATTGGAGAAGGAACTGGCAACCCACTCCAGTGTTCTTGCCCGGAGAATCCCAGGACAGCTGGTGGGGTGCCGTCTATGGGGTCTCACAGAGTCGGACATGACTGAAGTGACTTAGCAGAAGCAGCAGCAGCAGCAGAGAAATGCGGGTCTAAATCCTGGCCCTGTCACTTCCTTGCTCTGTGACTCGACCAAGATTCTCTTCACCTCTCTGAGGTCTCAATGTCCTGCTCCACGAAAGTGTTGGTGATAATAGCACCGACTTCTTAGAGTTTGTAAGACAATGAGATGAGAGAGAGAGCCTATGTAAATCCCCACCAAATGCAGACACACAATAAACCAACCAGTGGTAGCTGTTCTCATCACGTCTCGGGGCCTAGGGCTCTCCCCAGGGCTGATTGTTGGGGTGCTGGTTGGCTTGGGAGTGCCGCCCACTGGATGGCTTCTCAAAGCCCTCAAGGAAGCATGGCATCTTTTTCACAGAATGCAAGAACATAAAGAAACCTCTCCACGAGCCCCCTATCCCCGGCTGGGCAGGCTACCTGCCGAGAGCCAGGGTCACTGAATTAGGCTGCTCCACGCGCTACACCGTCATGGCCAGAAACTGCTACAGGGACTTCCTGGACCTCTTGGAGCGGGCCAAACAAGCACACTTGAAACCATATGAGGAGTAAGTCTGGCTAGGGTGGTAACTGCAGAGAGCGAGAACCAGGGGAAGAGCCGATCAGGGTTTCCAGATGCCCCCAGCCTAAAGCTAGGACTGATTTTTTTGTATGTCTGATTTGTTTTTGCAAGGCGGCCATGTTTGTAATTGCAGGACCTTCCAAGTAGGCAGCCACATCCTGCCCCCCAGCTCCCGACTTGCACCCAACAAGCTCCAGGAACCCTGCTTCTGGTCTTTGCTGGTTTGCAGAGAGAGGCTGGGAGTAAAAACCAACAGGGCCCCCCACTCCTGGCAGCAACCTGAGGCTCAAGGTTGCTGAGGAAAGGAGATGGTAGGACACTGCTGCGAGTGGGGCTCTTGAGGCCTCTGTTTTCTATTCTGTAAGATAGAGATGATGATCATTGAGGGTAAATTGCCAGGATTAGAAATGAGTATACCGTGCTTGTATGGGACCTGCGTAGATTATACTTATTTTTATCAGTAAAAGGAATAGCTATGACTTTTGTTCTTACTTCAGAATATATGGAGTTAAGTCCATACCACCTCCTCCAACTCCTCCTCCAAAAGTTTTGTTGCATGAAGGGCTGCTGCCAAAATATCCGGATTTCTCTATTTCAGGTAAGGAGGGACTTTCTTTCCTGGTCTGCTGCTTTTAAAGCGGGACAGATGTTTGCAGTAGCCCCTTTTTCTCGCTGGACCACCTGCCTGCGATGCATGGGGCTGCTTTCTCTTCCAGGTGCGAGGTGTCCTACCCTCAGCCGAGCCTTGATGGAGGACCCCAGGCCCCTGATGTGTGGCTGTACTCAGAGGCCAAGTGTTTGGTGCAGTGGGAAGATTTATCTAGAGCCGCTGTCTGGAGGAAAAGACATGGAAGGGTAGGAGTGGAGAGCTTCCTAAGGAGAGGCGAACATTATCGGGAGATCAGAAGCTTCCCGTCCTCACATGAGAGTGCTTCACACACCTGACAGACACGAGAAATTTCCTAAGAATCCTTTTCACTGCCACCTGCATCCTGACCGTTGGGCGATAATATGTCATTCTTGATAAAGGCCTTTAATCGTCGCGTGAGAATAAAGAGGAAGTACTGCTCAGCCTTCTGAAGCTTTCTGTGGATTTTCTGCAGGTTCCGTTGACCTTGGTGGGTGGGACCGTGTCTTCCTGACCCCAGGGTAACATGGTGCACTTGGTAACATTGTGGCTGAAGCTCAAGCCCAGCCCTCTGATGAGTTGGTCCACATAAGTCACCTTGGGTCATGGTGTGGTGGTCCCCAACATGGGCACACAACTGTGCCCGCCCCAACCCCAGTGTTTCAAAACCCTAGGCCAGGAAAGCCATTGTACTGGTTTCCTAAGGGGGCTGCACGGGTACCACAAACCGGGTGGGATAAGACAGCAGAAATTTATTGTCTCATAGTTCTGGAAGCTAGAAGTCCACTTTCAAGGTGTTAGCAGGGTCATGCACCCTCTGAAACCTTGGGAGAGAATCACTCCTTGCTCTTCCTCACCTCCTGGTGTGTGTGTGGGTGTGTGTGTGTGCACACAAGCACATGTGCATGCACGCGCATGTGCACGCACGCATACGTGTGCTCGGTAGTATCCAACTCTTTGCAATCCTAAGACCTACAGCCTTCCAGGCTCCTCTATCCATGGGATTCGTCAGGCAAGAATACTGGAGTGGGTTGCCATTTCCTTCTTCAGGGGATCTTCCTGACCCAGGGATCAAACCCGAGTCTTTTGCGTCTCCTGCATTGGTAGGCATATTCTTTACCTCTGAGCTACCTGGGGAGCCCTCCTCCTGGGGGTTGCTGTTAATCCTTGGTGACTTTTGGTGCATAATTCCAGTCTCTGTCATCGTGTGACTTCCCTGTGTCCCTGTGTCTTCACACGGCTGTGTTCTAGTGACACCAGTCATACTGCCTGACTGGTATATATACCCTTCTCCACTATGCCCTCTTCTTAATTACAATTATACCTGCAACCATTGTATTTCCGAACAAGTCACATTCTGAGGTACTGTGATTAGGGCCTCAATATATCCTTTTGGGGGAGGGTGGGAATTGAGGGTCAAGGGGAGACACGATTCAACTCTTAACACTGGCTGAATTTTTATCACTGACAGGCACTCTCACTGACTTTACTCTGAAGCCATTGGCACAAAGAAGAAATCAAAAGCAGTTTCTGGGGTCATGAGGCCATTGTTATTAATATCAAAAGTTTCAAAACCATCTGCCAGGCCAGGAACTTCCCCAGTTAAGACTTTGCCTTCCAGCGCAGGGAGTGTGGGTTCAGTCCCTGTCTGGGGAGCTAAGATCCTGTATGCCTCATGGCCAGAAAACCAAAACACAAAAACATATAAACAATATTGCAACAAATTCAATAAAGACTTAAAAAAAAAAACGGCTGGGGCAAAAGATAAACTGAACCACTCTTGGGAGTTTTCCCCCAAGGTGGAAATTTTCACCTGGGCTCTCTGGATCCCCAAGTTTCCATGGGTAGAAATCAGTAGTCATGTCTTTGACTCTGATGGGAAATAAAGAACTGGGATGAGAAAAAAGTTACACCTTTGTTTTCACTAATGTCCCCTGTCCCTGGGATTCTCCAGGCAAGAACACTGGAGTGGGTTGCCATTTCCTTCTCCAATGCATGAACGTGAAAAGTGAAAGTGAAAATGAAATCGCTCAGTCATGTCCAACTCTTCGTGACCCCATGGACTGCAGCCTACCAGGCTCCTTCATCCATGGGATTTTCCAGGCAAGAGTACTGGATTGGGGTGCCATTGCCTTCTCCATTACAAGGAGCAAGTGTCTTTTAATTTCATGGCTGCAGTCACCATCTGCAGTGATTTGGAGCCCCAAAAAATAAAATCTCTCACTATTTCCATTGTTTCCCCATCTATTTGCCATGAAATGATGGGTTCAAATGCCATGATCTTATTTTTTTGAGTGTTGATGGGTTTTTTAATTAATTTATTTATTTTAATTGGAGGCTAATTACAATAATGTAGTGGTTTTTGCCATACATTGACATGAATCAGCCATGGGTGTACATGTGTCCCCCATCCTGAACTCCCCTCCCACCTGCTTCCCCATCTCATCCCTCAGGTTCATCCCAGTGCACCCACTCGAACACCCTGTCTCATGCATCAAACCTGGACTGGTGATCTATTTCACATATGGTAATATACATGTTTTAATGCTATTCTCTCAAATCATCTCACCCTTGCATTCTCCCATAGAGTCCAAAAGTCTGTTCTTTACATCTATGTCCCTTTTGCTGTCTACCATATAGGGTCATCATTATCATCTTTCTAAATTCCATATATATGCATTGATATACTGTATTGGTATTTTTCTATCTGATTTACTTCACTCTGTAAAATAGGCTCCAGTTTCATCCACTTCATTAGAACTAATTCAAATGCATTCTTTTTAATAGCTGAGTAATATTCCCTTGTGTATATGTACCACAGCTTTCTTATCCATTTGTCTGCCGATGGACATCTAGGTTGCTTCCATGTCACTGTTAGCGCTTGCTAACAGTGCAGCGATGAACATTGGATGTACACGTGTCTCTTTCAATTCCGGTTTCCTCAGTGTGTATGCCCAGCAGTGGGATTGTTGGGTGTATGGGAGTTCTATTTCCAGTTTTTTAAGGAATCTCCCCACTGTTATCCATAGTGACTGTACTAGTTTGCATTGCCACAAACAGTGTAAGAAGGTTCCTTTTTCTCCGCACCCTCTCCAGCATTTATTGTTTGTAGACTTTTTGATAGCAGCCATTCTGACTAGTATGAGATGGTACCTCATTGTGTTTTTAATTTGCATTTCTCTGATAATGAGTGATGTTGAGCATCTTTTCATATGTTAGCCATCTGTATGTCTTCTTTGGAGAAATGTCTGTTTAGTTCTTTGGTCTATTTTTTGATTGGGTTGTTTGTTTTTCTGGAATTGAACTGCATGAGCTGCTTGTATATTTTTGAGATTAATTCTTTGTCAGTTGCTTCGTTTGCTATTATTTTCTCCCATTCTGAAGGCTGTCTTTACCTTGCTTAGAGTTTCCTTCGTTATGCAAAAGCTTTTAAGTTTAATTAGGTCTCATTTGTTTATTTTTGCTTTTATTCCCATTACTCTGGGAGGTGGGTCATAAAGGATCCTGCTATGATTTATGTCAGAGAGTGTTTTGCCTATGTTTTCCTTTAGGAGTTTCATAGTTTCTGGTCTTACGTTTAGATCTTTAATCCATTTTGAGTTTATTTTTGTGTATGATGTTAGAAAGTGCTCTAGTTTCCTTCTTTTACAAGTGGTTAACCAATTTTCCCAGCACCACTTGTTAAAGAGATTGTCTTTTCTTCATTGTATATTCTTGCCTCCTTCTTCAAAAATAAGGTGTCCATAGGTGTATGGATTTATCTCTTAGCTTTCTATTTTGTTCCACTGATCTATATTTTTGTCTTTGTGCCAGTACCCTACTGTCTAAATGACTGTAGCTTTGTAGTTTAGACTGAAGTCAGGTAGGTTGATTCCTCCAGTTCCATTTGTCTTTCTCAAGATTGCTTTTGCTATTCAAGGCTTTTTGTATTTCCATACAAATGGTGAAATTATTTGTTCTAGTTCTCTGAAAAATATCATTGGTAGCTTGATAGGGATTGCATTGAATCTATAGATTGTTTTGTGTAGTATACTCATTTTCACTATATTAATTCTTCCAATCCATGAATATGGTATATTCTCCATCTATTTGTGTCATCTTTGATTTCTTTCATCAATGTTTTATAGTTTTCTATATATAGGTCTTTTGTTTCTTTAGGTAGATTTATTCTTAAGTATTTTATTCTTTTCTTTGCAATGGTGAATGGAATTGTTACCTTAATTTCTCTTTGTTTTTTTCTCATTGTTAGTGTATAGGAATGCAAGGGATTTCTGTGTGTTAATTTTATATCTTGCAACTTTACTATATTCGTTGATTAGCTCTAGTAATTTTCAGGTGGTGTCTTTAGGATTTTCTATGTAGAGGATCATGTCATCTGCAAACAGTGAGAGTTTAACTTCTTCTTTTCCAATCTGGATTCATTTTATTTCTTTTTCTTTTCTGATTGCTGTGGCTAAAACTTCCAAAACTATGTTGAATAGTAGTGGTGAGAGTGGGCACCCTTGTCTTGTTCCTGACTTTAGGGGAAATGCTTTCAATTTTTCACCATTGAGGATAATGTTTGCTGTGGGTTTATCACATAGGGCTTTTAGTATGTTGAGGTATGTTCCTTCTATGCCTGCTTTCTGGAGGGTTTTTATCATAAATGGATGCTGAATTTTGTCAAAGGCTTTCTTTGCATATATTGAGATAATCATATGGTTTTATCTTTCAATTTGTTAATCTGGTGTATCACATTGATTGATTTGTGAATATTGAAGAATCCTTGCATCCCTGGGATAAAGCCCACTTGGTCATGATGTATGATCTTTTAAATATGTTGTTGGATTCTGTTTGTTAGAATTTTGTTAAGGATTTTTGCATCTATGTTCATCAGTGATATTGGCCTGTAGTTTTCTTTTTTTGTGACATCTTTGTCTGGTTTTGGTATTAGGGTGATGGTGGTCTAATAGAATGAGTTTGCAGTTTACCTTCCTCTGCAATTTTCTGGAAGAGTTTGAGTAGGATAGATGTTACCTATTCTCTAAATTTTTGGTATAATTCACCTGTGAAGCCATCCGGTCCTGGGCTTTTGTTTGTTGGAAGATTTTTGATTACAGTTTTGATTTCCATGCTTGTGATGAGTCTGTTAAGATTTTCTATTTCTTACTGGTTCAGTTTTGAAAGGTTATATTTTTCTAAGAATTCGTCCCTGGGATGGGTCTCTGTCCCTAACTCTTTTGTCTCTCTTTTTGTCTTTTATGTTTTGTCCCACCTCCTTTCAAAGAGAATGGGCTGTCTTTCTGGGTGCCTGGTGTCCTCCACCAGCGTTCAGAAGTTGTTTTGTGGAAGTTGCTCAGCATTCAAATGATCTTTTGATGAATTTGTGGGGGAGAAAGTGGTCTCCCCATCCTATTCTTCCACCATCTTATGGCTGCTGCCAAGTGTTGAGTTTTAAGCCAGCTTTTTCACTCTCCTCTTTCACTTTCATCAAGAGGCACTTTAGTTCTTCTTCACTTTCTGCCATAAGGGTGGTATCATCTGTGTATCTGTATTGATATTTCTCCCAGCAATCTTGATTCCAGTTTGTGCTTCTTCCAACCCAGTGTTTCTCATGATGTACTCTGCATATAAGTTAAATAAGCAGGGTGACAATATACAGCCTTGACGTACTCCTTTCCCAATTTGGAACCAGTCTGTTGTTCCATGTCCAGTTCTAACTGTTGCTTCTTGACCTGCACACAGATTTCTCAGGAGGCAGGTCAGGTGGTCTGGTATTCCCATCTCCTGAAGAATTTTCCATAGTTTGTTGTGATCCACAGTCAAAGGCTTTGGCATAGTCAATAAAGAAGAAGTAGATGTTTTTCTGGAACTCTCTTCCTTTTTCCATGATTCAGCAGATGTCGGCAATTTGATGTCTTGTTCCTCTGCCTTTTCTACATCCAGCTTGAACATCTGAATGTTCATGGTTCATGTACTGTTGACCCCTGGCTTGGAGAATTTTGAACATTACTTTGCTGGCATGTGAGATGAGTGCAATTGTGCAGTAGTTTGAACATTCTATGGCATTGCCTTTCTTTGGGATTGGAATGAAAACTGACGTTTTCCAGTCCTGTGGCCACTGCTGAGTTTTCCAAATTTGCTGGCATATTGAGCACAGCACTTTCACAGCTTCATCTTTTAGGATTTGAAATAGCTCAACTGGAATTCTATCACCTCCACTATCTTTGTTCATAGTGATGCTTCCTAAGGCCCACTTGACTTCACCATTCCAGGATGTCTGGCTCTAGGTGAGTGATCACACCATCGTGGTTATCTGGGCCATGAAGATCTTCTTTGTATAGTTCTTCTGTGTTACTCCAGGTATCTCTTGACTTCCTATTTTTGCATTTCAGTTCCCTATGATGAAAAGGACATGTTTTTTGGGTGTTAGTTCTAGAAAGTCTTGTAGGTTGTCAGGGAACTGTTCAACTTCAGCTTCTTCAGCATTACTGATCAGGGCATAGACTTGGATTACTGTGATATTGAATGGTTTGCCTTGGAAACAAACAGAGATTATTCTGTCATTTTTGAGATTGCACCCAAGAACTGCATTTCATACTCTCTTGTTGACTATGATGGCTACTCCATTTCCTCTAATGGATTCTTGCCCGTGGTAGTAGATATAATGGTCATTTGAATTAAATTCACCCATTCCAGTCCATTTTAGTTCACTGATTCCTAAAATGTTGATATTCACTCTTGCCATCTCCTGTTTGACTACTTCCAATTTAGCTTGATTCATGGACCTAACATTTCAGGTTCCTATGCAATATTGTTCCTTACAGCATCAGACTTTTCTTCCATCACCAGTCACATCCACATCTGGGTGTTTTTTTTTTTTTTTTTGCTCTGGCTCCATCTCTTCATTCTTTCTGGAATTATTGCTCCACTCTTCCCCAGTAGCACATTGGGCACCTACTGACCTGGGAAGTTCATTTCAGTGTCATATCTTCTTGCCTTTTCATATGGTTCACAGGGTTCTCAAGGCAAGAATACTGAAGTGGTTTGCCATTCCCTTCTCCAGCGGACCATGTTTTGTTTTGTTTTGTTTTTTAATTAAGGAATACCAAGACTGAAATCTGGGGCATACCTGGTGGCTGGAGCTTCCCTGGTGGCTCAAATGGTAATTTGCCTGAAATGCAAGAGACCTGGTTTTAATCCCTGGGTCGGGAAGATCCCCTGGAAGAGGGCATGGCAACCCACTCCAGTGTTCTCACCTGAAGAATCCCATGGACAGAGGAGCCTGGTGGGCCACAGTCCATGGGGTCACAAAGAGTCAGACACATCTGAGCAACTAACACTTTCAGGACTGAAACCACTTTGTGTAACAGCCCTCATCTTAATTTCACTCATGGAATCAAATTGTGTCAATATTGAAGTCACTAGCTAATTCATTTGGCACTGACCTTTAAAAATGACTTGAGCAGTAAAACAAAACCAACAACCCAATGGCAGAAATTAAAAATTGAACAAAGACAATTAAAAGATTGTCTAATAGTATGTATCTAATTTTTCTACAACTTCATGATTAAGATCACCAAGTTCAATATGCAAATCAAACTCCTTTTGTTGAAACAGTTCCGCATTGCAATTCTTTCCCTTAATCTTTATCCTTTGTTTCTCCATAGCCTATAATTTCTGGAGCATCATCTGTCAGGGGAACGAGAGGTGATTTTACTGCATAGCAAATTATCATTATTAGCACAAGCTGCATCTGTAATGAGCTCACTCTTGCCACTAAAAACAATTCTATTACCTGATGAGACAAAATCCCTTGGATCTGGAAATGCTGAAGAAATGGAGGGTATGGGTTCATATGTTTTCTTATGACAACCAGGCCTTTTGTGGGGATTATTTGAATTCTGTGTCAGTTAAAGTGCTCCTTTGGGGTCCCTTCTCTCTCTTTCTGTGGGAGAATTGACAGTTTCTCTGTATTCTGGATGTTGGGAGGGGATGCCTGTCCCCGTCCCATGACTTGTGGCTCTAAACAGGATCTCAGCTATGGCTTTAACCTTGTTCCAGCATGGCTGCAAAACATGTGGCCAGGAGTCAGAGGCTCCTTGAATTCAGATCTCAACTCTGTCGTTTTTTTTTCCCCTGGCTCTGTAACTCTGGATATTTTCCTTAATCTCTGAGCTTCATATTTCTATCTAAAAAAACTAATGATTTTATTTATTTTTTGACTGTACTGGGTCTTCATTGCTGTGTGGGATATTCTCTAGTTTCAGTGAGTGGGGGTTATTTTCTACTTGCAATGTGCTGGCTTCTCATTGCAGTGGCTTCTCTTGTTGCTGAGAACTTGGGCTTCAGTATTTGTGGCACGAGGCCTCAGTAGTTGCCAACCCTAGGCTCTAGAGCACAGGTTCAATAGTTGTGGGCCATGGGCTTAGTTGCCTTGTGGCACGTGAGATCTTCCCAGACCGGGGATCAAACCTGTGTCTCCTGCATCAGCTGGCAGCTTCTTTACCACTGAGATACCAGGGAAGCCCAGATTTCTATTTTGATAGAAACAGAAGATAACAGAAGAGCCAACCCAATTTCATGAGTTTGAAGAGATTAGGTACATAAATCTGACCCACTTATGCCCAGTAAATATTATCCCTTACCTTTGGGGTAAAGGAACTTGGGGTACATTGCTAGAGCTGACATGGATTGAGGGTGGGCAAGTGATGAGTCCACATACTGGGTTCTTCACGGAAGAGGGTTCAGAACCTAGGGCTCCTGGCCCCTAGTGAAGTGCTCTTTTCACCGCTGTACTTTTCTTCCAGGCATTCTAACCCTGCCAGGCAGGCAGAACAGATGTGATTGGCCAAAAATAAAACAGCAGCAGCCGCCTCATTAATATGCTTGCTCACGTCAGATTCTGTCCTTTACCTGGAATAGCTTACTTAATTAGTGTTGTTGTTGTTGTTTAGTTGCTCAGTCGGACTCTTTGTTACCCCAGTGGACTGTAGCCTGCCAGGCTACCCTGTCCATGTGATTTCCCAGGCAAGAATAGTTAAGTGGGTTGCCATTTCCTCCTCCAAGGGATCTTCCTGACCCAGGGATCAAACCCCATCTGCATTGGCAGCATTGGCAGGTGGGTTCTTTTCTATTGAGACACCAGGGAAGCTCTTAATTAATACTACTTAGTATCTATACTTTCATTTAACAGGTGAGGAAACTGAGGCACACCGAGGTTAAACAATTCACTCAGGGCCATTTTTCCCAGAAAAAATGCCGGTGGCCGTTCAAAGGCAGCTGATCCATCCCCGATAAAAGTCACACGTCAGTATTTGGATTCAAACTGGGCTTGTCTGGATTCTCCAAAGACTGAGAAGAAGCATGTGCCTGTCCCCCTTTCCTGGCCAGCGTAGGGAACCACCAGGAGCAGAAACCAGGCACTCCATGACCTAGAGGAGCTGGCCACCCAGCCCCAGGGTCTTCAGGCCTTGTTTCTGCTTTGTGTTCCCCTGAAGGTCACACCAAAGGCAGCTTTCCCCAGGTCTCTCTTGTCTGCCTTGGACACGCCCCACTGCCCTCCACACTCCCAGACTCCAGCTTCAGTTGACCTCAAATCACTCCTATTTGCTTAAGCTCAACCCAATTTTGGCAGGTGCTCTTAAATTAGTTTAAGAGCATTTCAGACTAATTTTATGACTTGTGTGCACATTTATCATATCTGCAACCTTGTAACATTTTATTTCCCTTGGTTATCCTTTTCCTCCTTTTGCCTACTTTTGAACATTTTGAAGACCAGCGTCTTGGAGAAGGAAATGGCAACCCACTCCAATAGTCTTGCCTGAAGAATCCCACAGACAGAGGAGGCTGGGGGCTATAGTCCATGAGTTCACAGAGAGTCAGACACTACCAAGGACTAATACTACTACTAACCAGTGTCTCAAAAACCTTTCTATGAGGTTCATGGCCATGAATGTAGTGTTTTGTCTGGTGCTACCTCAGCCTCCTGCTCTGAGGGTACTCATCCTTTCAATGAACAAAAATCACTGCAGCCCTTCTTTCTAAACCTGGGGGCTGAATGCTTTTTCTGTAAAGGACCAGATAGTCAATATTTTAGGTCATATGTTCTCTGCTGCAACTATTCCGTTCTGCTGTTTGCACAGGAAAGTTGAGATAGACAATATGTAAATGTATGTGTGGCTGTGTTCCAATAAAACTTTATTTATAGACACTGAAATGTTAATTCCATATCATTTTCATGTATCAGGAAAGATTACCCTTTTGAATTAAAAAATTTTTTTAATGTGAAAACCATTCATAGCTAGCAGGCTGTACAAAACCAGGTGGCCTGTGGCCCCAAGTCACTGACCCCTGCTCTAAACCAGAACTTAAACCAAAGGGTTGATGCTAGTCAGGATTAAGTTGTAAGTGCTTTCTTTAGTAAGCAGGATAGGTCAAGCAAGTGCCCTTCTGAGAGAGAGATCCCTCAGGAGGATCACAGATCGATCCGCTTGTGCCCCAGAAAACACAATGTAATTCAAACTCACTCCCAAGAGGGAGAGGACGGGGGTGATGTCAGTCTCAGATTAGTCAAGAAAAGGCTTGTGGTTGCTTGAGAGAAAAGGTAGAAATAAAAACCTGTAGAGGTTTTTCATACCCTGCATTAAAGTTAAAATCTAATTTAGATGAAAATGGATGCGTAGAAATTAACCATGCATGCGAGGCTTTCGTCGTTAGGCTGTGTACCTTCTAACGATAGCTTTACCAAATTTATTCCCTTGGCTTGAAAATAAAGATGCTTTTTGAAATTTGATTTTGTTGTTTTACAAATCGTTTTAGCTTTGTGAATCGTGCAAACTCCATTTCTGATCTGCCTCAAACAAAAACAGAGCATTAAAGTGTTTAAGATTCAATCAAAGGCTCGCTGCAAGTGGCACAATATTAAAATAACAGAAAAATCAATTCAATTTTTATTTGGAACATGATTTGTCACAAATAGCATTCTAATAGATAACACTGATTATATGGTAGCAAATGTAATTTATATATACCGAGGTCTGTGCCTTTGTCAGAATCATCATTAAGGAATTTGACACGTATGCGGGAGAACAATAAATGTCAACTGAAATATATACCAGTTAGATATAAATGGGATGCTGAAATGAGTGATGCTGGCATATGCTATACTTACAGGTAATAATACACAGTCTAAAGTAGCTTGCGTTTTCAAACAAGAACTCTTTTTACACTGTCATTTAAAATATCTCATATTTCTGAAGGTCAGGAATAAATGGCACTATTAGCATTAAAAGCTAGTCAAAGAAAAAGTAATTTGTTGTTCATTTAACATACCATTTTGCGAAAGAGCTTTGTAAAGTATTCACATTTTTTCCCCCTTACGGAGGCTTAGAAGACAGGATGAAGATGCCGGTTCTTAATGGAGGGCTTTGTGCTGCATCTTTGTTGCTGTTAACATCCTGGTTTGGTGAGATCTTTGTAGAATTATGAGGTTTGTGCCTGCGCCGGTAAACACTAAGAAATAAAGCTGTTTACTTAGGCGTGGTCTTGGCTGGCTCCATCAGGGTGCTGCCTGGGTGCTGGATGTGGTCCTTATCAGTAGTGGCTACCGGCACGGGGATGACAGCCCAATACTGAGAACAAGACTGTCCGAAGCTGATGATGGAGAGTTTTGGTGCAACAGACACAGGGCCCCAAGAGTAAGAGGAGGAAGGCTCTTGCTCTGTGTCTTGGGAACAGTAACAGATAAATCAGGGTTCAAGTCCAAATGCAGACGGGGGCCATCTTGGGGTCTTAGAAACCTTTCATCTGCGACCCTGCCTACCAGCCACAGATCCCGAACTCCAAATTATTGTAACTCCCCTCTCCTTTTTTCTCTTAAATTTGGATAAAAAGTGAAAACTACTAAAAAATAACATTGACCAACACCATTGTAATTACCACCTGGAATTAGCCAAGATAAGCCTTTTGTCATAATGCTTCAAATCCCTTTGTTAATTAAAAATATGACACCACCAATAAAGACGGATTTTAAATGGCCTTGTTTTAGTATTTTGGACCACATCTGTGGCAGAGAATGGATTGGTTAGATAGCATCAGAGACTCAGTGGGCGTGAATTTGTGCAAACTCCAGGAGATAGTGGACAGAGGAGCCTGGAGTGTATATTACAGTCCATGGGGTTACAAAGAGTCGGGCATGACTTAGCGACTAAGCAACAATAACAACCACATCTGCAGTGAGTAGCTATATTTTGTGAACAGAAATGTATATAAATGCTAACTTCTGTGTCTAGATGCTATCTTCCTGATGCTTGCTTTTCTCTTCAACGGAACATTTGGGAGATATACTTATGGTGATATGTGTGGACCCCAGCTCCTTCTCTGTTGTTGCTGAAGTTGTATTTTGGGTAATTGGATGGGTGGAAATTACTTCCCTGGTAGCTCAGACGGTAAAGCGGGAGACCCAGGTTCGATCCCTGGGTCGGGAAGATTCCCTAGAGAAGGAAATGGCACCCCACTCCAGTACTCTTGCCTGGAAGATCCTATGGATGGAGGAGGCTGGTAGGCTGCAGTCCATAGTCACAAAGAGTCGGACACAACTGAGCGACTTCACTTAAATGTACTTAAAAAAATTCATTTGTATTCCCTCAATGACTAGTGGAGATGAATCTCAAACATTTATGATCCAGGTATCTCTTTATGTGTTGCCTGCTTATGTCATTTTGTACACTTTTCTATGTGGCTGGTCTTTCCTTAATGTATTCTGAATACTAATCCTTTGTTGCTGCTGCTGCTGCTAAGTCACTTCAGTCATGTCCGACTCTGTGCGACCCCATAAATGGCAGCCCACCAGGCTCCCTCGTCCCTGGGATTCTCCAGGCAAGAACACTGGAGTGGGTTGCCATTTCCTTCTCCAATGCATGAAAGTGAAAAGTGAAAGTGAAGTCACTCAGTAGACTCCAACTCCTAGCGACCCCATGGACTGCAGCCTATCAGCCTCCTCCATCCATGGGATTTGCCAGGCAAGAGTACTGGGGTGGGTTGCCATTGCCTTCTCCATCCTTTGTTGCTGCTGCTGCTGCTAAGTCACTTCAGTCGTGTCCGACTCTGTGTGACCCCATAGACGGCAGCCCACCAGGCTTCCCCGTCCCTGGGATTCTCCAGGCAAGAACACTGGAGTGGGTTGCCATTTCCTTCTCCAATGCATGAAAGTGAAAAGTGAAAGTGAAGTCGCTCAGTCGTGTCCGACTCTAGCGACCCCATGGACAGCAGCCTACTAGGCTCCTCTGTCCATGGGATTTTCCAGGTAAGAGTACTGGAGTGGGGTGCCATTGCCTTCTCCGATATCCTTTGTTGAGTCCACTTCAAATACCTTCTCTGAGGCTGTGCTTGTCTTCAGTCCTGATCTTTGGTGTCTATGTCTTTCTTACAGAATAGCTCAGGGCTGCCTGCCCTTCCTGCTTCCTTTATTGATTGTCTATCATGTTTTATCACTGAACTATCTTATTTAATCATCACAGCCACCCTGTGTGGGGGAGAGGGGATACTGTTATTCCCGGGTCTGCTGAGGTTGAGAAGGGAAGGAGCCAACCCGGGTGATAGAGGCAGAGAGAGAGCTGGGAACCCACGGCCAACTCCCTCCTCCTTCAGAGCCAGGCATTTAAGTCCTGTATCACTTAAAAGAGGAAAGATGGGAAAGTGTCCTTAGAACTTTTAGAAGGAAACACATATGGCATTTCTCAGCCTTAGCTATGAGTCTCCCAGGAGTTTTACAAACTGCCGATGCTGGGCCTCAACTCAGAAATCCTACTTGGTCTAGGGTGTGGCCTGGACATGAGTTTGGTTTTTTTTTTTAATCTCTCCAAGCAATGCTGCTACGTAGCCAAGGCTAAGACCTTTGTTCTTTAATTTGTAGTTTTATTGAGATCTAGGGGCAATGGCACCCCACCCCAGTACTTTTGCCTGGAAAATCCCATGGATGAAGGAGCCTGGTGGGCTCCAGTCCATGGGGTCGCTAAGAGTTGGACACGACTGAGCGACTTCACTTTCACTTTTCACTTTCATGCATTGGAGAAGGCAATGGCAACCCACTCCAGTGTTCTTGCCTGGAGAATCCCAGGGACAGGGGAGCCTGGTGAGCTTCCGTCTATCGGGTCGCACAGAGTCAGACACGACTGAAGCGACTTAGCAGCAGCAGGAAGTCTAGAAGGTATCAGACAAGGACCTATTTCACAGCATCAGGCTGAGAGTGTACATGCTGTATAGGGCTTCAAGAGAAAAGCATTTTTGAAAATACAAAGAAAAAAGGAGAATGAAAGAAAACCCCCAAGGTACTGAACTCAGACCCTTTAGTTCTGCTGCAAATAAGAGGCTTTCTTGTAAAGGGAGGGGCAGACCCCTTCTGGCCTCATTCTTAGAATCTCAGGGGCTGAATCACCAGCCAGTCTCTTCAATTCCCAATCCCTGCGACCACGATGCCATTCAGGAAATTGCTAAAGGAGCAATTTCTGCATTCTCAGAATTGAGTGGTGGCTATACCCACTCTGCCCAATAAGTGTACCCTTCTCTGCCATTCCCAGGCCCTGAAAATGCTTCCCTCTTCCTCCAACCTGCCTGTTTAGTCACGGGGGCCCCAGGACTGAGCGAGCAGGTCAGCTGGGGGCCGTTAGGAGGCCGAGCGGGCCACACTCTGCTGTGATTCTGGCAGCTCTGCCCGTGGCGGCACTGAGTCTCCTAGGTTCTGGGCACAGACTGCCCATCCTCTCATTGGCCTTGGATGAAGACCATGTAGGCCGAGGCCCTAGCTAGCTCAGGAAGGAAAGCTGAAACCTGACCCTGAGCAGGTGTGAGGTCAGGGAGGTGAGTCCTCTGGGTAGCCCGGGGTCACAGCATCTGCAGAAACTCTGTAGGACCTGCGGCCAGGCTGCAGTTACAGGCCCTGTGAGTGGCTGCTCTAGGCCCTCCCACTGACTTTCGGGTTTTCTCCCAGGGAGAGGGATAAGTTGGGTGAAGTATCTTCCTGCAACAGCACAATCCAATTTTCTTTTTTCTTCTGGCCTTGCCCTATGGCATCTGGGATCTTAGTTCCCCAACCAGGGGATTAATTCTCACCCCTGCATTGGAAGAGGAGTCTTAACACCGGATGGCCAGGGAAGTCCTCCAATATCTTAGTATTATGAAACTCTTTAGAGTAAATATTATATTAAAAAAAAAGCTTAAAATCAACACACAATTTGGACAATTCACAGAAAAAGAAACACAGAAGGCCACTAAACACTGAAAAAATATTCACTTTTCATTTATCACAAAACAAACACAAATTGCAGCAAAAGGAAAAGCACTTTCAGGTACCTAATAGACAAAAAGCTTGACAATTTACCAAGCTGGTGAAGGTGCAAAACGCTCTCGTATTAGAACAAACCATATGGAATTATCAATATTTGACTTTTTTGGCTCCCAAGAGCAAAAATTTCACACAGTTCAGCCTATCGTGTTGTTGGTCAGCGTGTAGATTGGAATGTAATTTGGCAACACTGATCAAAATAAACATTCTGAAGGAGATCAGCCCTGGGATTTCTTTTGGAAGCAATGATGCTAAAGCTGAAACTCCAGTACTTTGGCCACCTCATGTGAAGAGTTGACTCATTGGAAAAGACCCTAATGCTGGGAGGGATTGGGGGCAGGAGGAGAAGGGGACGACAGAGGATGAGATGGCTGGATGGCATCACTGACTCGATGAACGTGAGTCTGAGTGAGCTCTGGGAGTTGGTGATGGACAGGGAGGCCTGGCGTGCTGCGATTCATGGGGTCGCAAAGAGTCAGACACGACTGAGCTACTGAACTGAACTGAAACATTTCTTGGACAAATTTATATCATGTTAGAATATCATAAAAGGATCATTGCATGACTATTCCTAATAGGAAAATTTTAGGAAATAGGAAAATTTGCTGTGTGTCCATCAGCAAAAACAACCACACCACATACATCCCTCTCTGGACTCTGTGAAGCCACACAAAGAATGAAGACACCCTTTCTGGACCATTAGAGAATAATATCCAGATTTACTATTAGTGAGAAAATCAAGGTGAGAACAGTGTGTATTGTATGTTCCCATTTATTTGAAAAGGGAAGTGACTAAGAAAGCTAAAGTACAAAAACTACAGACTGTTGTCCAGAATAAAAACTACTTGGCTAAAAGGCTAAAAGACCAGGATTTGAGAGATTCAAGGCAAGAAGCAGGCAAGACCTCCATTCAGAATTGTTTCTATGATCCTGGAACCAACAGAACTACTGTAAACAAGTTCCCGTCTCTTGACAACTAGAGGTTAACAGTAAAAAAAAAAAAAAAAAGGCTGCAGCCCTGTTTTTGAATACTGCTTGGGGATCCCAGAAAAAAAATGCCAAGAGGATTACAAAACGTTGGATGGCCAGAAAGATGAAAACTTCTAAGAAGTAAATCAAAACTAGAAGAACAAGTACTTTATATGTATAGAACTTATACTTATTCCAGAGAATTTAATTTTTCTGAAAAAATTAGTAGGACACTTGTTATTGTTCAGCTGCTCTGTCATGTCTGGTTCTCAGTGATCCCTTGCACTGCAGCACACCAGGCTTCCCTGTCCTTCACCATCTCCAGAGTTTATTCAAACTCCTGTCCATTGAATTGATGATGCCATCCAACCATCTCGTCCTCTGTTACCCACTCTTCTCCTGCCCTCAATCTTTCCCAGCATCAGAGTCTTTTCCAGTGAGTTGGCTTTTCACATCAGGTGGCTAAAGTATTGGAGCTTCAGCTTCAGCATCAGTCTTTCTAATGAATATTCAGGACTGATTGCCTTTAGGATTGACTGGTTTGATCTCTGTGCTGTCCAAGGGACTCTCAAGAATCCTCTCCAGCACCACAATTCAAAAGCATCAATTCTTCAGTGTTCAGCCTTCTTTCTGGTCCAACTCTCACATCCATACATGACCATTGGAAATACCATAGTTTGACTCAGGGAATCTTCGTTGCTGTCTATGTTTGCCATAGCTTATAAATTCTTTCTTTAAAAAAGGGAGATATAGGGCTGGGATATGTGAGATAGGTGTACAAATATTCTATACAGAGACTATTTCAGGGAGAACTCGAGTTGTCTCTGGGAAGAGGAAGTGAGACATCCTAGGGCAAAGCCGGAAAGACAGGACCTTGGGTAAAAGCTCACTTCTGCATCGCTTGCATTTTGTGCCATGTTCATGTAGTAAATTCTTTTAAAGCTTCTCTCCCTCCATGGTGGAGGCAGATTCCACCTAGATTACTCCCAGAGTTACTCATGCCACAGGCTGCTCTTACATGGGGTCTGCTCTCTACCCCAGGATACTGCAAGCTGAGTGGGCAACATGTAGAAGCAACCTTTTCAAGCAGGACAGAATTCCACTGTCTAAGGATATAAAATCCATTAGGACAGACCACACAAAGTATCCTGGAAGAGTGAGATGGTGGAGGAGGTAGACCAGTAGAATGTTTTAGACATTATCTGTGGCCAAGTTGGCTCTAGTCCCCCGAATCTTTTCTAAAATGTGACCCAGAACATGCAGAATGTCAAACTAACAACATCAGAACAAGGCCATTGAAATTTTATTATCACAAAGATAAAAGGGGCACCACATTTTTAACAAGGGTAGAGGGTTTGTAATGCATTTTCTCGCACTGTGTCGTTGCTGCAAAAATTATACCTGTGGAGGAAGACATTTCTGGCATTAGGCTCTTTTGCTTGTTGAAAAGTGACTTCAGGTGAGTAAACAGTTTTTGGTTAATCTGCTAGAATTCAGACCCCTTTGACTGAAAAGCTCTGCTACCCGAGGCAGAGTCCAAGTGATGCTCAGAAAGCTGCTGCTGCTGCTAAGTCACTTCAGTTGTGTCCGACTCTGTGCGACCCCATAGACGGCAGCCCACCAGGCTCCCCCGTCCCTGGGATTCTCCAGGCAAGAACACTGGAGTGGGTTGCCATTTTCTTCTCCAATGCATGAAAGTGAAAAGTGAAAGTGAAGTTGCTCAGTCATGTCCAACTCTTTGCTACCCCATGGACTGCAGCCCACCAGGCTCCCCCGTCCATGGGATTTTCCAGGCAAGAGTACTAGAGTGGGGTGCCATTGCCTTCTCTGGCTCAGAAAGCAAACCCCCTCAAAGAATCTCCTCCCCTCTTTGGACTTTTAAAGAGCTGAGAGTGAGTCAGTGGTCAGACCCAGGATTTTCAAAACCCAGGGGGTTATCACCGAGCTCTCTGTACTATACAGCAGCTTCCCACTGATTATCTGTTTTACTCATAGTAGTGAATAAATGTCAATGCTCCCCTCCCAATTCATCCCACCCTCCCTTTCTCCTCACTGTGCCCACATGTCTGTTCTCTACATCCGTGTCTGTATTCCTGCCCTGCAAATAGGTTCATCGGTACCATTTTTCTGGATTCCATATATGTGCATTAATGTATGATATTTGTGATGACCTTGAGGGATGGGATGGGGCTTCCCAGATGACACTAGCGGTAAAGAACTTGCCTGCCAATGCAGGACACCTGGGAAACTTCCCACAGTTTGATCCCTAAGTTGGGAAGCCCTTCTGGAGGAGGGTATGGCAACCCACTCCAGTAATTCTTGCCTGGAGAATCCCATGGACAGAGTAGCCTGGCGGGCTACAGTCCATAGGGTTGCACATATGCACAGAGAGGTGGGATGGGGGTGTGGGGTGGAGACTCAGGAGGGAGAGGGGTATAGGTATGCATATAGCAGATTCACTTTGTTGTAGCAGAAACTAACATTGTAAAGCAATTATACGCTAATAAAAAAATAAAATAGCAAAAGCAAATCAAACAAACAAAAAAAAAACCCAGAGAGTTTTTTTGGCAATGATGATGCTCTTTTAAAGTGGACTTCTTTCTTTTCATATTTTTAGATACAGTTAGGTACTCTCCCAGCTCCTACCAGGTAAGGTTCTGTTCCCTCTGAATGAGAAGAGTTTGCCACTATGAGCTAGATCCAATACATGCCATAGCCTCCAAACAAAGCAGTTTACATTCCTAACTGCTCCCCGGCTGAAATTAACTCAGAGGTTTCCACCAAGTACTGCCCAGATATCTTTCTTTTGTTTAAGATAAAAGAGTTTCATATTTGCCTGTTTCTTTTTTGCATGGGTCTATATGATTTTATTTTTCTTTTCTTTTTTAAAAAGTTTATTTATTCTTAATTGAAGGATAATTGCTTTACAGTATTGTGTTGCTGCTGCTAAGTCACTTCAGTCGTGTCCGACTCTGTGCGACCCCACAGACGGCAGCCCACCAGGCTCCCCTGTCCCTGGGATTCTCCAGGCAAGAACACTGGAGTGGGTTGCCATTTCCTTCTCCAATGCATAAAAGTGAAAAGTGAAAGTGAAGTCACTCAGTCGTGTCCGACTCTTAGCGACCCCATGGACAGCGGCCATGGGATTTTCCAGGCAAGAGTACTGGGGTGGGGTGCCATTGCCTTCCCCGACAGTATTGTGTTCCTTTCTACCAAACATCAACATGAATCAGCCCTTCTTGAACATATGCCTAAATACTGATGCCTTGCTCCTGTCAACGTGAGTTTGGCTTAAGGAAATTATTTTTCAAAAGTAAATTGATGGATAGATGGAGAGTTGAGATGAATAGTTGGGTAGATGAATGGATAGTTGGCTGGATGGCCGGAAGCATGAGATGACAGGTGTCTGGATAGATGGCTGGATAGCTGAGTGGACAGATAAGTGGATGAACAGAAAGGGCTGGATGAATGTATCAGTGGATAAATGAATAGATGCATAGGTTGGTGATTGGATGGATGGACAGATTGATAGCTAAATATAGAAAATAAAACTTAGATGGAATAAAAGATACGCACTCAGTCCCATCTTTACCACCTTGCACTGTAATTCTGGAAGCCCCTAGTTTGGGCCGGAAGAGATTTATCACATTGTTGTTCCAAAGGAACTTGACCTTCTGGACTTTTCCAATATTGAGGTCCACATCAATATCATGCATATGACTTGCATCTGGTTGGAGGGATCCTCTGAAAACATAGACATAAAATGTTTTATCAGGTATATATATAAATACACAGGTTGATAGCAATCTATTGTTTCTCCAAACAACAGCCGCTGTTGATGGTTTTCTGCAAGTAAATTGTACAACTTCGTACACATCCAGGGACTGGTAAATCACCAAGGTGTTTGTAAACAATACAACTTTTAAAAATATTAGACTCTAGATTTCCACTGTTTTTGTTTTCCCTGGGATTCCCAGGTGACACAGTGGTAAAAAATCTGCCTGCCAATGCAGGAAACTCAAGAGATGTGGGTTCGATCCCTGGGTCAGGATGATTCCCTGGAGTAGGAGATGTCAACCCACTCCAGTATTCTTGCCTGGAAAATTCCGTGGATAGAGGAGCCTGGCGGGCTACCGTCCATGGAGTCGCAAAGAGTCTGACATACTGAACGACTAAGCACACACGCACTTTGTCCCTGGAGGGAAGTTAAATATTTGGGGTTGCATATTAACCCTGTTGGTTTACTGTGGGACTAATTAATGCAATATCTTATGTTCAAAGATGCCTGTGGGTCAGCTGAGGTCATTTGTTATCACCTCATGTGTAGCACAGGAAGTGGTCAAAGAACTTTAACATGAAAATTATTATGTAGAACTTAGTGCAAAGAACAATCTATTTTTACGGCATTGAAAGCGTGAAAGCGTTAGCTGCTCAGTCGTGTCTGACTCTGTGACCCCGTGGATTGTAGTCCACCAGGTTCCTCTGTCCATGGAATTCTCCACGTAAGAATCCTGGAGTGAGTTGCTTTTCCCTTCTCCAGGGGAATCTTCCTGACCCAGGTCTCCTGCATTACAGGCATATTCTTTATATGAGCCACCAGGGAAGCCCTTTTACAGCATTGTTATGCATTTGTCCAACATACATTCACCAAGCACCTGATATACCCAGCAGAAGTAGGCACTGAGGCTCCAGCGATGAGAAGGTGGCCTCAAGCTTCCTTTGTGTGTGTGCGTAGGGGATGAGGTGTGCGTGTTGGTGAGGAGGGAGTTGCCACACAAATGCGCCTGGCCTGAGGAGAATTTGATATTCATAAAACCTAAGTCAGAAAGAACAACTGACAGTTCAGAAGAAGTCTGCATTTGTCTCATGTTAAATAGTGACTTCTCCCTCTCTCCTCTCGTGTGTAAATGGGGTGATTGAACCAGATCTAAGGCTTCCATCCAGCTTTGACATTTCAGGATTCAATGGTTCTGTATCATAGGTGGCTAGGTTTATAAAGCAGTTTATACCTAATCTCATATGAATCATCCACCATAGAAAGTCTGGTCATTTCACTTTACTATCAAACTTACTTGAAAATTTGATATTGTTTTGAGTTTCCATTACTTCCATACAAAGCAATTCTGATGGACCCCCTCACTTTCTTTGTTCCAGCCAGTGTGACGGATACCCTATATCTCCAACCTGTCCAAAGAAATGCAATCATTAAATGAACTCATCTTGTTGAGAAAAATGACCCTATGGAGGCAGTCTTGTTCCAAGCTGAGTCCTCTGTGGGTGAGGGGGAGGAGTGAGTAGGCATGATGATTTTCTTCAGTGAGGATTGGTGTCCTGAGACTCAGGTTGCTCTCCCTGGCCTCCCCCAACGGCCAATCTTCTGGCATTAAAAACAATGCTGCAGGGTCCATTCTTGAGCACATGTTCTCATTCACACATGCAAGTATTTTTCCTAAGTAAATTCTGAGAAGTAGAATGACTAGGTTAAAGTCTTATGCATGTAAGACTTTACAGAGACTGTCAAACTGTGATCTTTCATGACAAACATTGTGAAGACTACATGAAGTGTTTTATAAAGTGCTACATAACTTTTTAAAATTTGAAACTCCTTTGAACAACAATTGTTCTTCATTTGGCTACCATTACTTATAACACATGAATCTTGATCATTTCACTATCTGGTATTTTTTAAATGAGAAGCTGGGCAAAACAACAAAAACACAACATGATTGTGTGTATGTAAGGGGACTGATATGACATATAATTAGTGGGGAGACTTCTCGACTTACAGCGACTTTGCCCCACCTCACCTAAAGGAAATCAGTCCTGCATATTCATTGGAAGCACTGATACTGAAGCTGAAGCTCCAATACTTTAGCTACTTGATGCAAACAACTGACTCATTGGAAAAGACCCTGATGCTGGGAAGGATTGAGGGCAGGAGGAGAAGGGGGACGATAGAGGATGAGATGGTTGGATGGCATCACTAACTTGATGGACATGGGTTTGAGCAAACTCTGGGAGATAGAGAAGGACAGGGAAGCCTAGCATGCTGCAGTCCATGGGGTCACACAGAGTCAGACATGACTGAGCAACTGAACTGAACACTCTTCTTCTGTTAATGGATCCATCCTTCTGGCCACAGCGGTGAGTGAACTTGTAACCCAGCGTGGGCCAATCACTATACTTTATTCCATTGATTGGGATTTTTGGTTAAAGTGTGAACTTGAGACCTAAGACAAATGCCATTCTAGTGTCCTTCCATTATAGCTTAAAATGGTTGGAGCTGAGTTTCTGTTAAATTGCTACCAAGGGTCCTATGAAGGCTGAAACACCTTTAATATTATTTGCAAGAATTTTTAAATTCATAAAATGGAAACTTACTTGTAAAGTTACCACTACTCCCTGTGTTCAGGAAAAAGGTTTGTCCCACAGCACTGGTTTTCCCCTGGAATTGGTCAGCATAGTGCCCCATTTTGGGACATCCTCCCACTGGACAAGGAAAACAGCCACCCTAGTGAAAGAAAACAGTTTATCTGTGGGTCGTAGGCCTTGGATTCATCACTCTCTCTATCAATCAATTCATCTTCTATTCCATGCATCCATCCATCCCTCATCCATCTTCTCATCTACCTACCCATCTTTCCATTCAGGTATCCATTCTGTGTCTGCTCCCCAGGACCCCACACTGACCCATGTATGCTTGCATCCATCTACCCATCCATGCATCCACTAGGAATTTTCCAGAATGAAAAGCTGGGGATCTAGGGAAGGCCCAGTACAGTTCAGGTCTGTGCTGTTCCTCTCCTGCCCATCCTACTCCTGGGAGGAAGGCTCTCCTCAGCCACGGAGTTACATCTCTGCTCTCTTCCAAGTCACAGGAACAAAACCACCACCACCACCATCTTCCCTGGGTCCCTGGTGTGCCCTACCTCCTGAAACTCTTTGTAGGAGGCACATGGGTAGCCTAGGAAGCCATCAGGGTTGAGAATACTGCTTGAGTAGTACTTGTAGCTTCTTAAGTGACTGCATGCCACAAAGTCTTGGAGTCCTGGTAAGATAAAGGCCACAGAGGCTCACAAGAGGCATTAAACTTTTGAAGCCTGAACCATTCTGACAGAGAGGAATCACCTCTGCATTTCACAGGTGGGTATCACTGCTCCTGAACACCTTGGCCACAGTTCAAAACTTCTATCATTGACCTTGACATACTTGGCAAATAGAAAATTTGGGGACTTGTTTGTAGTGGTGGTTGGCTGGAGTTGCTTTTTGCCCCCTGGTACTGTCCATTTTCTGGGGAGGTCCTCCCCAGGGCTAGGCAAGTGTTAGGGAGTGAGAAGTTCTAACAAGCACCTTTATCTAATCCTCCAGGGTCAGGCATGTATTGTAAATGATTGATGAAAGCTTGGGGACTTTGGAGGTGTGGCTAGCAATATATACAGGCTTCCCAGGTGGCTCCCTGGTAAAGAATTCACCTGCCAAAGAGGAGACCCGAGAAACACAGGTTTGATCCCTGGATCAGAAAGATCCCCTGGAGGAGGAAATGGCAATCCACTCCAGTATTGTTGCTTGGACAATTTCATGAACAGAGAAGCCTGACGGGTTACAGTCCATGGAGTCACAGAGAGTCAGACATGACTGAGTATATATATACATATATATATTTCACCTTTCACATGAAGCCAGCTTTCCTGTCTACCGTCTCAGGTTGAGAAATTCCTCCTTCTTACTCCTCCAGGCACAAGGTAAAAGCCACAGAAGGCAAGGTCACCGTGGCGTGACCACTCTCATTGCATTTTATTGATCATCTTTCTCTTTAAACCGAAGTCCTCTTGTTGGGGGAAATTGCTTTTTTTTTTTTATCTCTCCAGCTATTAATACTTGGTACCAAACTTCCCATGGAGTGATCCACAGTGACCCTGGTGTACCTGGTGGCCACTTCTGGGAGGTCTGCTGGGCTTTATCCCTCAACACGGGGGGAAGGAAGGTCGCACTTTGTGCTGGGGGAGAATTACCACCTCACAGTGCCCCAGTCCTGCGTGTCCCACACCAACACTCATTACCAGACAACAGAACCTGTTTCGAACTTAATTGTTTCTTTCATCCAAAATTGCTACCCAGGGATTACATAATAGAGGAGCAAGTGGATGTAATTGTTCCTCAGTGCCTGTGCCAGGGTGACCTGGTGTGCACACAATAGAAACCCGCTCCAGCATCTAGGCAGTTCTCTCTCTCCCTGTCGTCTCTCTAATTAAACTTGGACTCCTTCCTATTATGTGTGCCCAGCCTGTCACTTCTGGGAGAGGGCAGCCCTCATTGTGAGTCTGGTGTTCATTCTGGGACCAGATCAGCAGAAGAGCACCCCTCCCACACACACACCAGGAGGTGCCTGGTCCTGAGTAGCTGCTGCTGCTGCTAAGTCGCTTCAGTTGTGTCTGACTCTGTGCGACCCCACAGACGGCAGCCCTCTAGGCTCCCCCGTCCCTAGGATTCTCCAGGCAAGAACACTGGAGTGGGTTGCCAGGTGCTGAGTAGAGGGGAGGTCAAAGGCTCCACCGACTGGCGATGGATACTGGCTGTTGTCTTATCAACTCTGCTCTTTCACATGAAGTACAAGCAATATTAAGATGCCACAGGAGGCCGCTCAACTCAAGGTAGTGAGTGGACTAGAGCTTGCTCTGGGCCAGCGCAGGGTACCAAGGAGAGGCCCGGAGGCCCAGGACACAGCCTTTGGCCTTGGGAAACTCCCAGCTCGGAAAAATAAAGATTGAAATGAGATGATTGCAGACTCAAAATTTCCACTTTCAGGGAGGAGAGGGAAACCTGTTCTCACTGAAGGGGTGACAGGAATAGCCCAAAGCCAGAAAAAGGGACGGCTGGCTGATGGCAATGGTGCTTCAGGTCACATAACATTAGGGGCCCTGAGCTTGATTTCTCAGATAAGCAGAGACACACACAAGGTTAGCCCCCTCTCCCAGACCCCTGGCCTCTGCCTCCTCACACGGGCCTCCAAACCCTCAGGGCACACTCTCCTCCTTCTCCCCATTGTCTTCTTGCCAGCTCACTTCCTTTCCATTCCTAGTATCTGACAATAGCAAATGGCAAGAAAGTCAAAACCCTTTCACATCTTTGCTTCCACCCTGCAATTCCCCAAGGGGCCGACCCTGGAGAGAGCATGAGAGCCAAAGCCAGAACTGGGTCCTAGTCGATGGGCAAGGGCAGCCCATGTCTCAGCATCCTGGTGCAGGGTGGGGGTTGGCACAGGCTGGGCATGTGGTTGGGCTTCGCAGCCAGAAAATGGGCTTCAATATAAGCTGGCCTTGGGCAAGTTTTATCGCTTTCCTGAGCCAGTTTCCTTATCTGTAAAATGGGGCTAACCAGAATCACTATCTCAGGCCACTGTGGTGAAAATGTCACTGTGGTGAAAACGTCACTGTGGTGAAATGTGTGGTGTCAACACCACACACCCTGCCTTCTCTCCAAGTGGAGCAGCTGGGCTCGCTTCTCTCATTCACGTACCTTGCCATATTCCATTTATATCCATGATGGTTGACAAGATATTTTTCTGACATCCAGGCATTTCCTTTCCTCCATTTGGGTAGAAGTCCAGGTGGCCCACCTTTTGTCTTATTCCCAAACCTGAAACATTGGAGCAGAGGTGAACAGGGAGTGGGAGGAAGGTGGTCCCAGAGCCAGGTGGTGGCTACAGAAAGCATTCAGCTCCTTCCAGCAGGAGCAAGAAACTGCTTGGCAAATTTTGTCCTCGGCATGGCCAACCTGTCTCTGGCTCTGTAGAAAGTTCTCAGAGATGAGCACTTGGCAAGACAAGAAGGGAGGAGAGAACTGAACACAGAAGATGAACACTTGGCAAGACAAGAAGGGAGGAGAGAACTGAACACAGAAGATGAGGGGGAGGGTAGGCTCTGGGTGGGTGGGCACACGTGTATTTGTGTGTGTGTGTCTGTCTGTCTTGGAGAGACTCTGAACAACATGGATACTATTATTGGTGTCCCAATACCATTATGCACCAGAAGACACATGTCAGGGCTGGTGCAATTTTTATGACTTGGCTCACTTAAAAATTTTGGTTTTTACATTATAGTGTTATGCTGAGACCACATAAATTATGTTGCTGTATTGAGAACCAGAGCACAGCGGCTAGGTGGTTTGGATTTTGAAGCCCACAGGCCCTTGATCGCATTCTGGTTCTACTTCCAGATCTGTGATCCTGGGCAAGCATTTGACCTTGTTGAGCCTCAGCTTCCTCAGCTATGAAATGGTAATAACAATACCCGCTTTCCAGGGCTGTCACAATGATTAATGTGTGAAGGTGTACAAAATGTTCAATGCAGCACATGGTAAACCTTCCATAAGTGATAGCATCATGAAAACACGTACTTCATTGGCACATTTTGTGAGTGGTTTTGCAAGAAAATATTGCAAAGAGAATGTTGATTTTAGAAGAATTAAGGATGATATTTAATCTCCAACAAAACAAACTAACCAAAGCTTTGCCATAAGAAGAAAAAAAAATTCACTTTGCATTTTGCAAGTACAGCTCAAACGTCAATAATAGATACATCTGCCACTCTCGATATTGGCAGACCAGGGAAGAATGTAGAGTTTGTAGACTGGGTAAGCCTCGCATGGCCTGTAGAAGTCTGCTGTCCGACCAGGGGCCTTGGGTTGTTATCACCTGCACTGAACTGTTGGTTTGTGACTGACACCTATTTTGGCTAGTTGGTGCCCAAACTGTTTCCTGTTTTGTATACCACCCTGCAGTATGTGTAGGGGGCTGGGGGAGGGTGGCAGGGGTTGCACGCCTGGGCCTGGAACAGCTCCCGTCAGTTACAGCTTTGGTCCCTGAGAGGTGAGGTGAGGGGACTCACTCAGGAAGGGGATTACGGAGGCAGAATCCGTGTGAATCACATCCACAAACATGGCATCAGATGGGTCCAGCCGAACCTCCTCGGGCGTGCCCTCGAAGCATGGCTGTGCCGGGTCCAGCCCTGAGAATGGGGAGGACAGGGAGGCCGCACTCTAAGACCAACCAGGATCTAAACCCTGTACCCACGAAATCCACGGAGACCCCTGGACAAAGGGTGCCACACCCCAGTGGTCACAGTTGGACGGATTCAGAAGGCTGCCAGTGGGGTCGTTGGCTGCCAAACAGCATCAGTCCCCACTGTCTGGCTCCACAGAGGATAGGGGTGGCACACTTACCCGCCTCGTCTCCCTTTTTCTTTTTCCCCTCACTCCTTCCTGTGGGACCACTACTCTCCAAGTCTGATCTCCTGGGCCTGAACTGGTCCTTGCCCAGCCTCTGAGTCCCACACAGTCTGTTCCCTGTGTCTTTGCTCAGATAGCCCCCAGCCTGCAGCTCACCTCCCCACATTCTCCCCTAATCTGAACCTCGCCCCTCCAAGACCCCCTCAAACCCCAGCTCCTCATGGAACATGTGGCCTCTCCTTTCTTGGCCCATCCCCTCTCCTTGTTGTATAGGCTTCTTCTGATGTGTTAATTCTACTTTGGATTTTATCTGCCTACTTGGTCATCTGTCTCCTGCACTAGGCTATGGATTTCCTGAGGCACTGAGTGAAAAGTCGCTCAGTCGTGTCTGACTCTTTGCAACCCCATGGACTATCCAGTCCATGGAATTCTCCAGGTCAGAATACTGGAGTGGGTAGCTATTCCCTTCTCCAGGGGATTTTCCCAGCCCAGGGATCAAACTCGGCTCTCCTGCATTGCAGGCAGATTCTTTACTAGCTGAGCCACCAGGGAAGCCCTTCTTGAGGCAGGGGCCATGACAATTTCATCTTCAAATAGAAGCTGAGGGTGGAAGAAGCAGGGCACCCAGGACTCAATGACCTGCATCCAGTGCTGGTGCTGCTCAAAGTGCCTGTTCTCCCTGAACTTAGAAAATGGGAATGATAACAGTAACCGCCGCCCCCAGCCAGGTTACCCCTCCCCCTTCCCCTCTCCCATCTTCTACCCCATCCTACGTCACTCTGCCCCTACCTGTGATCCTGCCCACTTGGCCCCCCAGCCTCCTGCCGGCCTCAGCTGCCAGTTGTGCACCCAGGCTGTGGCCAATGAGATGCACGTTCTCTGGGCCATAGCCCAGCTCGGTCTGCAGAGAGGTGGAGCGTCAGTTACCAGAGGAATGAGTAGAGAGATGCGCTGGCTATGGGGGAGCGGGGATGGGGACAGGACCCGGCCTGGAAGCTTAGGAGGAATAACCTCTGGCTCCAGGCCGCCACTTAGGACAGCGTGACTCGACCTCCCACTGGCCACAGTCTGCAGGTCCTGGGGTCTGGCTGGCTTGTTTGGCACTGGTGCTGACCAGCAACCACCGTGTCATCTGCAGGCCACCTTGGCCAGGACTGGCTGTGCACACGGCCAAGTCCCATCTGTACCCCACCATGGGCTTCCCTCCCGGAGTCCCCTATAGGGGCCAGTTCAGAGCATGGTTCATGGCCCTGGCTATGGGGTTCTCCAGAATCAACCTTCCCGAAGTCTATAAGGGACCTTCCCTAAGGATGAAGACTCCGCTGGGCTGAGAGCTGCCGGGCAGCCCAGCTTGCTCTCCAATTCCCAGACCAACCTTCAAGGAAGGCTTATCTCAAAAAGGAAAACTGAGGCTCAAAGAGGCTAGTCTGCCCCGGGCCTCACAGCTAAGGATCTTCAGGACAGCTGGGGAGGGCAGGAAGTTTGCAACTTCCTGAAGCAAAGGCCTTCCTTGGCTCCTGGCTTCCAGGCTCTGCCTCACCCCATGGGTCCCCAGGCTGCCTCTGGGTGCTCTGGGGTGCTGACCTGGCCTTCTCCCTGCCCCCTCCCCACAGCATGGGGCCCAGGCAGGGGTTTACCGACAGCCCTTGTATAAAGAACGCTATCTCTGCTCCCACGACCCGAGTGTTGTGGACGGCTTGGGTGTACTTTGTCCACGCCCCGTGCTCCCAGTCCACACAGATGCAGTTCACCTTCTCCACTTTAAACATTTTCTGGGGAAGACAAACCAGTTTATTAACAGCCACCGGTTGCACACTCTGGAGTCAGGAATTCACATCTATCAAGCACCTAGCTTGTTTGTGTCAAGGCTTTAATATTCCTCACATTTGTCCTGGTCTGCACCACAGCCCTGTGAACTAGGAATATACTTATTCCCACTTAACAGGTGTGGAAACTTAGGCCTGGAACAAAGTAACTTGTCTAAGGTATTAAAGAAAGTCATTGACACAACCATATCAGAAAGATGACTTACTAGGTCAGGGATTAGCAAACTGCTACCTGAGTGACAAATCCACCTGCTTTTATGACTGTGTGTGCTCAGTCACTTAGTCGTGTCCTACTCTTTGCCACACCATGGACTGTAACCACCCAGCCTCCTCTGTCCATGGGATTTTTCCATGCAAGAATATTGCAGTGAATTGTCATTTCCTTCTCTGAGGGATCTTCCTGACCCAGGGATTGAACTCATGCCTCTTGTCTGCATTGTCAGGTGGATTCTTTACCACCACACCACCTGGGAAGCCCAAAAGTTTTATTGCCAACAGTCACATCCATTTGTTTACCTGTTGTCCACCCCTGCTTCATAGCACAACAGAAACCATATGAACTACAATCACGTGACCCACAAATGCTACGGTATTTATTACCTGCTCTTCTAGGAGGAAGTTTGCAGACTCTTATACTAGAGAGGTGAAGCCACAGAGAGTCTGCTTTCATATTCTCAACAATGCTTTGTATTGAGCGACAAGTCTGATAAGATGAAATTTAGACCGAGGTAGGATATCACTCTATCGGATACACACATCTTTTGTGTCATGTGGTGTTATCCAAGCACAGATACTGGTCCCTTGGGAGGAAAAAGAAACAACTTCCCTGGTGGTGCAGTGGCTAAGAACCCCCCGACAATGCAGGGGACAGGGGTTCAATCCCTCGTCAGGGAAGATCCCACATGCTGTGGGACCATTAAGCCGGTGGGCCACACTGCTAAGCCCACGCTCTACAACAAGAGAAGCCACCGCAATGAGAAGCCCGCACACAGCAATGAAGACCCAGCACAGCCAAATAAATAAATAGCAGAAAGTGAGGTTGCTCAGTCATGTCTGACTCTTTGCGAGGCCATGGACTATAGCCTACCAGGCTCCTCTGTCCATGGAATTTTCCAGGCAAGAGTACTGGAGTGGGTTGCCATTTCCTTCTCCAGAGGATCTTCCCAACCCGGGGATTGAACCCAGGTCTCCCAAATTGCAGGCAGATGCTTTACCATCTGAGCCACCAGGGAAGCCCAAATAACAGAAAGGGTGACACTATTTCCTTTGGTCTTTCAGGGAGGCCTCCATTTCATAGAGGAAATGAACACTATCTCCTTTGTTCATTATTGTTCATTGAGGTTGGGAAGAGTTGGCTGGAGATTAGGACGACATGGTGGGTCGCATGCACCAGGTTCTCCAGTTTCCAGGCCTACACAGCCTGATGGGCCTCAGGAGACACTTGTGAACATCTAGCCAAAGGGGATCAGAGAACCTTGAGAAGGAGCTGCTCAGGTCCATCCCAGTGCAGCCTAAGCCTCTAAGAGCCATGCGTGGGCACCTCCTACCAGCTAAAGCTGTAGACACATGGAGTTGTGGTATCTTGAACATGGAAGACCTGGTTTTGCATTCCACCTCTGGATTCAACTTTGGGCAAGTACTGAATTTTGGAGGAGGGGCTTAATTTCCTCATCTATAGAGTGAGAACCATAACTGTACCTACCTCACAGCCAGGCTGGGAGGGTTAAACAGGAGAAGGACTGACTGTGGAATGATTTAGCACAATGCCAGAGTCACAGTAACTATTCAGGAAATGGATGGTATGAATAATAATTCATTACCAATATTCACGATCACTTTAATGTTGCACTGCCCAGTACCATGGCCACTAGCCACTCGTGGCTCTTCACAATTGATTACAAAGAAATAAAATGTAAAATTCAGTTCTTCGGTCACATTACCCACATGTCAGTTTCTTGATAAGCCCGGGTGGCCAGGGGCTCCTGATTTGGGCAGCACAGACATAGAAGATTTCCATCATCACAGAAAGTTCTACTGGATAGCAGTGCTGTAGGGGATAATGCATTTTTCGTGCCACACAGGGGTTTTTACAGAAACCATTAGAGACAAATGCCAGGTAATTGGCCGTCATCTCCACCTCTGGGACTTTTTGATTGGACTCTGGGTCTTTTCAGCATCATAAGGAGATGTTTGGGTAGAGGTTGGTGAGTTGGGAGAACTTGAGAGTGGGTGCCCTTGAGAATCTGAGTTTTCCTCGGTGGTTTTAGGAAGAACTTGCCTTTCCCTGGAGGTCATCCTTTCCCAGCCTTCGGGGCTGCAGTGTTTGACTCCATCTGCTGGTGGTGTTTGTCTCACCAGATGAGGAGGGTGGGTGCCTACCTTGCACAGGTCAGTAGGCCAGCCCGAATCCCCATCATCTACAAAGCCGTGGATGACGAAGCGTGTCTTGCGGTCCAGTTGGAAGTTTGAAGCCCTCACAGTGGCTAGGTCAGTGATATTGATCCGCTGGTTAAATGAGAAAAGATGAATTTGAATGTTGGCCTTTCTAAGCCACAGGCACTTAAGAGCCCATTCCGGTAAGACTGAGGTCACAGGTTCAACTCCCATGAACCTGGGTAAGTCTAGAAAAGGAGTTCCTGACCTATTTGGGTTTGAGGATAGAATTCAGAATGTCTGAAATGGCAACCCACTCCAGTGTTCTTGCCTGGAGAATCCCAGGGACGGGGAGCCTTGGTGGGCTGCCATCTATGGGGTCGCACAGAGTTGGACATGACTGACATGACTTAGCAGCAGCATATACTGAAATACAGTATTTTTTTAAATGATGAGCAACAAACCACAGTAGTCTTAGCCATACTCTGTCACCAATAGAAGTCACAGGTATTTTCATTTAATATTATAGTTGTTTTAGATGTTTAAAAGTATCATTTGTACTCATTACTATTTAAAATGACAGAAGTTATTAGACCAACCCCTGCTGCTGCTGCTGCTGCTAAGTCGCTTCAGTTGTGTCCGACTCTGTGCGACCCCATAGACGGCAGCCCACCAGGCTCCCCGTCCCAGGGATTCTCCAGGCAAGAACACTGGAGTGGGTTGCCATTTCCTTCTCCAATGCATGAAAGTAAAAAGTGAAAGTGAAGTCGCTCAGTCATGTCTGACTCTTAACAACCCCATGGACCAATACCTAGACCTTGTTATTTAGCAAGACAATAAAGCAGTTAATTATTACCATATACTAGCTTATTTTACCATATCCCACATTAATCTTTTTAAATGTTCTGATAACTATTTCCCAATATATTTAGTATCCTTTGTGAAGTGAAAATTGCTCAGTCATGTCCAACTCTTTACGATCCTATGGATTGTAGCCTGCCAGGTTCCCCTGTCCATGGAATTCTCCAGGCAAGAGTACTAGAGTGGGTAGCCATTCCCTTCTCCAAGGGATCTTCCTGATCCAGGAATTGAACCTTGATCTCCTGTATTGCAGGCAGATTCTTTACCATCTGAACCACTAGGGAAGATGACTCCTTTGTATCCAGTGCTTTTTATTTTATGCATTTAAAGCTCTTTCTGCTCCATGAATCTGTATTCCCATCATGCCTGCTGCTTTAGGCCCAGGAGTTCCTCAGCTTTTCTCTCCCAGGACCTCTTTGGCCATCTGCAGACATCTACCATTCCCTTTCAGGAACTTTTTTTGTTTGTTTGTTTTGCATAAATTTTGTTTTTTTAAATCTACTTTTTTTTTGTAATGGGGACTCTGAGTGTGGGGTTTGTCACTTAGAATCTCATAGTAGGTGACCCTGGGGACCTATATCCAGACACCATGCTATCTCAAACTTGGTTTGGGGCCAGAGCTGTGAGCTGCTTGAGTTCTGAGCAAATTCTCTTAATTTTTAAAATCTTAATTTTACAATTCTTTTTTCCATGCAAGCGCTTATTGCACAATCGGGTATATTGCCTTAGGAAAGTCATTCCCTGGTGGGTCAAGTCCCTACGTCCTGATGTGCTAGAAGGACTCTCATGACCTTACCCTTTCAGGAGCTCCAGTCTCATTCTCTATTTTTAAAAAAACTTTTATTGGAATATAGTTACTTTACATGAGCACCTGGAGTAAGCTTGCTGGTCTTCACCTGGCAACATTTTTGGGAACTAAAGATTGCTCCGAGGGTCCCCAACTTTTCTCCTTTGTCATTGAAAGTCCCCTGCCTCCCTTCTAGCTCCTAAGGAGGGATTTCTGTCTCCCGGTCCCCACCCTCAGAGGGGCTTTGCTCCCTCTACTTCTTGGTGCAGAAAGAACCCAGACCCTCCCAGGGACACAAAGGCCTGGGTTTCTCCATAAAAGCTACTCATACCCACTTTCTCCCCCGAACAAGGTTCTAATCCTAGAAGTCCTGAAGTTCTGTGCACAAGTGTGTGAATATGTCAGTTCCCAGGTTGGGCATCCATAGGTTTCATCAGATCCCTAGAGTTCACAGTTCTAACTCTATCACTGGTGAGGAAGCACCTTCTGGAAAGTTCCAAGGCCATGAATTATTCCTTAGACAACCACATGAAGGCTCCAGTGTGGGTGCCCAAATCCTCTCCCACCCCACCACCACCATACAGTCATTTTACACCCCTCTTACTTGGTAGTTATTTGGATTCTCATTTGTATATAGAAGAAAGCGGGCGTCGATGTCCTTGGGGGACCAGGGAAATAACTTTAAAGGCCGCTGAAGAATTCCAGTCCATGGTTTTTCATCAGAAAAGCAGCCAAAAGGTTCATAGCAAATCTCCTTTCCTGGGGCAGGAAGAAGAACAAACAGGACCCTTGTGAGGTTCTAAGAAGGAGCAATGTCATCTCAGCTGTTTGTGAGGACTCTTCAGGGTGCAGCCCAGGGCTGACCAAGGCCAATCTCATCTTCATCTTTGCTATCAGTATTCCTCAAACTTCTGGGTAATAAGAACCACCTGGATGTTGGGCGTGAAAGAGCATATACACACTCCCAGGCCCCTCCCTCAGAGATTCTGATTCGGAAGGTTTGGGGTGGGGCCCTGGAAACAGCATATTTAATAAGTGCCCCTGTTCATCAGGCAAGTTGGAGAATTGCTGAAAAATCTGGGAATCTTTGGCCCTAAAACTACCTCTTCCAGGAAACTCCCAGATGGCCCTTTCTAGCCACTCATCAACCATCAAGTATTTATTAAGTGCCTATGAATGCCCGTGGCACAGAGATGCTACGTGATGAGTCTTGATATCTCCCTTATATCCGGCACAGGTCGTGCACACAGTAGGCATTCTCGGGCATTTGTTCAATCCACTTGTCTTCATGTCATCTCTTAATGCACCTTTTTCCCCTCAAGTTATTCTCTACCATTTCAGATTCCCCTGCTGTTCTTTGAAAAGGCAAATGCCCTAAGAACAGAGAGAATTTATTTTCACATCATACTGTATAGAGTAGAGGCTCCATGCATGCAACTGATGACTCAAATAACCTCATCTAAATCTGAAGGTCCTTTCTCCAGTCCATGATACATTTTCACAGTTATGTCACCCCTGCTATGACCAAGGGTGACATAATTTCAAATCTAGAGGATTACAGTGGATTTTTTCTCTTAGGCTTCCTCAACTGATGGTGTCAAATGTTGGTCATTCATTCAAAAACTGGTGATAGTTAATACTGTTGTTTTCAATGTACCAGATACCACACCAGCACTTTATCATTATTAGCCATTTTAGCCTCCAAATGGCCCTGTGATCAAAGAATTTACCTGTGTTTGAAAGAAGAGGAACCCAGGGCACAGAGAACCCCAAGGTCACAGCCAATGGTGGATCCATGATTTGAATCCCAGAAACTTAACTGGGAATAAAGGTAGGAGCTGGGGTGTGTGTGAAAGTGTGAGAATATTAGTTGCTCACACACAAAGAGTCATGTCTGACTCTTTGCGACCCCCTGGACTATAGTCTGCCAGAATCCTCTGTCCATGGAATTCTCCAGGCAAGAATACTGGAGTGGGTTGCCATTTCTTTCTCCAGGGGATCTTCCCAACCCAGGGATCGAACCTGGGTCTCCTACATTGCAGGGGAATTCTTTACTGCCTGAACCATCAGGGAAGCCCAGGAGCTGGGGAGCCATAAAGACAAATCAGATCCAAACCCTGCCCTGAAAGAGAGGAAATGTAACTGGGAAGGAATAATGATAGTGTTGGATACACTGTGGGAAGAGAGAACAATCCTGCCCGAAGGGCCACAGGAGACTAAAGCGATCTTTGCTTCAGGTGAGAAATGTGGGGGCTTCAAGGCCAGATGAAGACACCTGGGCTGTTGGGTGGATACTGGGGAAGTGCTGGGGATGCTGAGCTGGCCAGTGGGGTGGGCAGGGCTGTGATCCCGAAGGTGTTCTAAGAAGCCAAGTATAAGAGGTTGAGAGACAGCAGAGCCTGGGGTGCGGCGGCTGTGGGCCTGGAGAGGGAGTGGGCTTTCTGCCCTCTGAGGGGAGTTAAGGCAAAAGTAAGGAGCTGGAGGTGGGGGTTATGGCTGAGTGTGGTTTGGCACAGTGAGTTTGAGGAGTGAAGAATGACCCTAATGGAGCTGCCTGGAACTTGGGAGGGCTAAGGGGGTGTTGGAGGGGACTAGGCAAGGGGGTCAGAGAAGGCAATGGCACCCATTCCAGTACTCCTGCCTGGAAAATCCCATGGATGGAGGAGCCTGGTGGGCTGCAGTCCATGGGGTCGCAAAGAGTGGGACACGACTGAGAGACTTCACTTTCACTTTTCACTTTCATGCATTGGAGAAGGAAATGGCAACCCATTCCAGTGTTCTTGCCTGGAGAATCCCAGGGACAGGGGAGCCTGGGTGGGCTGCCATCTCTGGGGTCGCACAGAGTCGGACAAGACTGAAGTGATTTAGCAGCAGTAGCAGCAGGCAAGGGGGTGAGCCTGAGGAAGAGAAAGATAAGGAGGGTGTCTGGGAGTGACTTTTGGGAATGCCCGCCCCTAGGGCCACAAGAAGAAGCAGAGCAGTGGAGGAGACCACGAGGGGTCCAGAAGGCTGGAGGAGCAGTCAGACCCCACCCAGGGCTCTGCTGTCAGGAGCCGGGTCTTGCTGCAAGGCCAGGGTGGAATTCTAGAGAGGAAAGAAGGGCCTGGGGACAAGCCGAGGAGACAAGGGGCAAGAGTCTGGCTGCAGAAGAAAGCCCTCGAAAGGACTGGAGGAGACCACGTCTGCTCTTGGTGAGAGTATGCTCAGCAGGGTTTGGGGGCCTGAGCCAGGCAGTGAGGGGTTCTGACTGATGGGAGAGGAGGTGAGAAGATGGGACAGCGTGGGAAAGAGAACACCTGGGAGGCACCCCTGCGAGGAGGTGGGGGGATGGGAATAAGCAGATTGGGGCTCAAGGGGTCTTTGGGAGGTTTTAGGACAAGTAAAAACTTGGGTTTCTGCATCTCCCCCGGGCAGGAGGTGGGCCAGGATGGGAGTTCTCAGGGGGACACATCCATGCCTTTCAGTCTGCAGAAGAGCCTTTGTCCACGCCCAGGGACTGAGGGTACTGGGGGCCTGACAAGAACCGCAGCCCCCCACCCCCACACTGTCCACCTTTCCCAGCTGCCTGCCACCCCTGTCACCCGCTCCAGCCACTGGAGAAATGGGACCAAGCTGGATGATGCTGGGTCATCTGTGTTGAGCAGGCTGCCCTGTGTTTGCTATAGAGTCAAATTCCCTGAATGGTACTAATGGTTTTATCAAGAAATAAGGATAATATTATTAAGATAATGGTGACAATGATGTCTCTTGTCTGTCTCAGCCCAAGCAAGGCCAGCCCAGGCATGGTCACCAAGGGGTGGTGACCGCATCCTCACCTCTGACTGTGGCCAGCAGGAGAAGACCGACGGTCCAGGAGGGAAGCATCTTGGTGGATGAAGCCAGAGACGCGCACGGACACCCAGATGCACGGGCAGGAGGCTGGTGAACAGGGTAGGTGTCCCTCAGTGCCCTCGGGGCCCTCCCCAGGAAACCTGAAGCCTCCCCGCACAGGGAGGTGGGTAGCACCTCTCTCGGATCCTGGACTCAGCCTCAGGATCCTAGACTGACCCTGGACTGACCAGGATCCTGGACTGATCCCTCTTCTGGGCCAGGTCCCTCTGGCAGCCCCAGGCCCTCCCACTCTCCCTGCCCTCACAGGGCAAGTGGTTTACCGTGTGGCCCCAGGGCTTCCACACACAGCCCAGCAGGTTGGTCATGGCTTTTTATAACCAGGCTTGATCCTTTGGATTCCTCAGGAAAGGACTGGAGGTTGGCTGGGAGGTGGGAGAGGGGCGGGGAGCGGCTGCGAGGTAGAGTGGGGGAAGTGGGGGCAGATAGCGTTGTGCACATGCCTGCTTTGAACCTAGGTTATCATAAACACACAAAGCCAGCTCGACCAGGGGAGCAGGACTGTTTATGAAGTGAGATTCGAAGAAAGGGAAACTGACTTTGTGGGATCTCAAAGGGCTCTGTTAACCTGAATTCAGGGGTACACTTGCCCAAAGGTTGTGCTCCCCTAGGGGTAACAGGGAAACGCCAAGCTGCAGGGCTTCCTGTTCAAAAATCTCTAGGGAAACAAGAACCCCAGACTCATGTCATTGCCCTGTAGACCCTGGCAAAGCCATGCAGGAGCGGGCGGCTTATGAAGACAGCCCTTGGTTACTTTGGTGGTAGGGTGGGTGGGAAGCATCCTTCTAGAGAACCCGGACCGAGTTATAAAAGCCCTGCAGTCGGAGATGCTCAAAAGAGTAAAATAAACACTGTTCAAATACAGCTTTGTTTGGAAACAGTATCGTCTAAGACCCAGAGATAAGAAGATTGGAGGTGTTTTCTTTCCTTCAGGGCCAAGAGGAGATCCTGGGTGAATAGCCAGGTGCCATCCCACTGTTTTAAAAATTGACATTTAATTTAGGTGCTCCAAAGTGCACAAATTCTATGTTTAAAACTCAAGTACAGTTTAATGAACTTTGACACATGTATGAAGATGAAACAAAATGTTAGTCGTTCAGTCGTGTCCAACTCTTTGCAGCCCCATGGACTGTACCCTGCCAGGCTCCTTTGTCCACGGAATTCTTCAGGCAAGAATACTGGAGTGGGTGGCCATTTCCTCCTCCAAGGGATCTTCCTGACCCAGGAATTGAACCTGAGTCTCCTGCACTGCAGGCAGATTCTTTACCATCTGAGCTACCAGGGAACAAATGCATATGCACCAGATTGAAAAACATTTCTGGCAGCCAGAAGTGTCTTGGGATACCACCACTCCCATAACCATGCACCTGACAGGTACTAGGTGATCCATAAACACTTGTTGGATGAAAGAATAGGACAGTGGAAGCTAACAGTGAGCTGAATCCAGTCCAGATCTCTCCTGCCTTGTCCTTCCTGCTCTGTGCCCTAGAAGCTCTCTCAATGGACAGTGTCTCTGAACTACTTGCCCTTGGCCTTCTGGTTGGCTTCCATCAATGGGAAGGAGGTGGGAGGAGGGCGCGTTTGGGGTATTTCTTCCCCAGGCTCGCTCCCTTCTGTGCTGTGATCCCGTGATAGCTGCCCTCTCTCCCGTCCAGCTTCAGCTCCTCTCAAGCAGCTTGACATCTGGCACTCAGCTCTTTCTAGACTCTCTTGACCGCTCCCTCTGGCTAAGCTTCAGATGTTAGGAAAGTAGAAGCTTCCAGGGGTTGCTAATCCCTGGGTGATTTAGCCTCCCTAGTGGATTCCCTTGACCCTGTCCACAATTCTGTAGACAGTCCCTCTGATCAGCCCTTGGAGTGGCTGTCTCTTGCCACTGGGGGCCTGGAAGGTGTGCCTAGCCACTGGACCTCCCCTGAAAGGAGACAGTCCCAGTCCCAGTCTCAGAAGCCTGTGGTCCTTCTAGGGGCTTAGCTGGGTCTTAGGCACTGCCCCTTCCTGACTCTACTCCTGACGACCTTTCCATCCTCATTAGGAAAGTTTGGGATTTTGTAGTTCTTTGGTTTCACCACCCACACTAATAGCAGCCAAGCCTTTCTGTGACCAGATTAAGTTTTTGACAAAGGTTTAGTGAAATAAACGTTCAGATAATCCCTGGGTCCCATCCTCCATGCTTTCCTGGTTCTAGCTACAGTTTGGTCAGGAAATCTTCTCCCCATAGGGACCAGTGGTGTTTCGTCTGGTCAACAGCCAAAGAGAAGGCAGAGCTGAAAAGAAAGGGGAAGTTTATATTTCATTTAGGCAAGAGATGATTCTTGATATTTTCAGGTCACCAGGCTCTGTTCTAAATGCCGAGGACAGGTTGTGATCACGCTTGTCCTCGAGGAACTCACTAAGGCGGATTTGCTCAATATGAGGAAAAACTTCTAAAGGCTAAAGCCACTGGTAAATTGAACAGAGCTTTGTTGGAGGGGAGGGCCCCTTCCTCACTTGGATGGCGCTGTGACTGAGTAGAGGTGGGCTGAAGCCCAGTGCCAGGTGAGGGGCAACACCAGTGGTCTACTTCTAAGCTTATTTTTGAATCTACAGGAAATTTGGGCAACTGCAGCCTAGAGAAAGGACTCACCTTTCCAGCTGAGCAAGAGTCACCCCGAAGGAGCACAGCACCCAAACCCCTCTTTCAAAGTGGATGAGGAACCACCCAATATGAGGCTGCAATATCTAAGTCGTGAGAAATACGCTGAAAAAACACATCTTGGGAAGAGTGTCCAGAGGAGGTATTGAGGACATGAGAGCTAGATATCAGAGGAGAAATAGGTGGTATTGGTTCAAAAGATGTCCTGAGAGGAAACAGCAGGGATCAATCAGATTGTAGCTCCAGCTCCTAGGGGCCTTGCATATTCCCGACTACAGCCCAGGTATCAGAGGCTGGGGAAGCAAGGGGTTAGTTAAGGGTGAATGGAAGAGGAGGTCTTGATCTTTTATATATATACAATTTATATAGATTATATGATTGTATTTATGTACTTTTGACTGTGCTGGGCTTTGATTACTGCATAGGCTTTTCTCTCGTTGCAGCAAGTGGGGTCTGCTCTCTAGCTATGGTACACAGCCTTCTCATTGCAGTGGCTTCTCTTGTTGCGGAGCATGGGCTCTAGCGTGGGTGTGCAGCCTCCGTAGTTGTGGCTCCCCAGCTCTACAGCACAGGTCTCGAAAGTTGGGGCGCTTGGGCTTAGTTGCTTCACAGCATGAGGGATCTTCCTGGACCAGGGATGGAGTCCGTGTCTCCCGCATTGGCAGGTGGATTCTTTACCACTGAGTCACCAGGGAAGCTGAGGAGGCCTTGATCTTAGGCACCACCTCCTACTGTGCTGCTGCTGTTGCCCTCTCCTTCTGTAGGTCTCAGTTTGCTGACCTGTAAATGGGGGGATTCTAGGTGGATTGAAGAACACTATCCCTACACCACGCTGCTCCCCAGGGGGCCTGGGCGCCCCTGCTGCAGTCTCCAGTGATTGGGGACAGACCTACTGGGTGCTCCCTAGCAGGCTGGAGCCTGCCTGGTCTCTGTGGCAGGGTGGCTGGCCCAAGGCAGGCTGGCAGGGCCCCAGGCTGCCTCCCACTTGGCTTCCCACCACAGCAGGGCCAGCTCAGCTCCCCCTTCCTCCTGGCGGGCATGCCCGAGGTTCTGAAGTCCCGCCAGCTATCTGCCCTGGGAAGGAGGTGAAGGGCAGCACCTGTGGGAAAAGTCATTCACTGGCCACAGGTGGCAGGGTCAGGGCCTGAGTAGTCCTGCCAGCTGGCCCAGCTGCTGCCCTGGGGAGGGGTGGTTTGGGTCTTCCTTTGCCAGCACCCTGAGGCTTTTTGAGACATGTTTCTCATCTTTATCACCTCCTTTGTCTGTCCCCACTTCCCTCCCCCTGCCCTTGCCCATGAGGGGCTGACATCTCCTCTCTCTAGGCTGCTGCATCAACCTCCCCACAGCTTCCTTGCAGCTGCTGCTGCTAAGTCGCTTCAGTTGTGTCCGACTCTGTGCAACCCCATAGATGGCAGCCCACCAGGCTCCCCCATCCCTGGGATTCTCTAGGCAAGAACACTGGAGTGGGTTGCCATTTCCTTCTCCAATGCATGAAAGTGAAAAGTGAAAGTGAAGTTGCTCAGTCGTGTCTGACTCTTAGTGACCCCATGGACTGCAGCCCACCAGGCTCCTCCGTCCATGGGACTTTTCAGGCAAGAGTACTGGAGTGGGGTGCCATCGCCTTCTCCTTCTTGAAGCTACTAAAGTATTAGATGCTTGTTTTGTGTTTTTGTTCACTTCTTCATGTTCATTTTTATATGATCACAGGCTGGATGCTCTTCCAGCCTGAGGGTAAAACAGGGAACAGAGTATTCTCCTGCCCTGTACTTTGTGGGACTGATGCTCCCTTGGGTCACAGCTGCTGCTTGCCCAAAATACATACTCAATGGCAAACAAAATGAGCTAATGAAAAGACACATGTTGATGAGGGCTTGTACCAGAACCACATAATCTGAGCTTTCACAAAAGAGAAAAGTTGGGGATTCTGGGTGGAGAGGGATCCAACCTAAGTGGAGTCCAGGCTCCTGAGGCAGATATGCAAGGTTGGTTGCTGCTATAGATTGGGCTGTATTCTCCCTCAAAAGATATGATGAGTCCTACATCCTAGGACATCAAAATATGATCTTTTGGAGTTAGACTTTTTACAGAGGTAAAGTGAAGCCATTAGAGTGGGTCCTAATACAGTATAACTGGTGTCCTGATGAAAAGGGGGACCTTTGGATACAGACATACACACAGGCCATGTAAACAGAAATGGAGAGATCTGGGTGATACTCCTATAAGAAACAGCGAGGATGGCCAGCAACCACCAAAAGGAGAGACACATGGACAGGGTCTCCACAGGGTCTCCTTCACAGATGCCTGAAGGACCCAGCCCTGTAATGGCTTGGTCCTGGACTTTCCAGCCTCCAGAGTTGTGAGATCATAAGTTTCTGCTGTTTGTGCTGTGCTTAGTCACTCAGTCATGTCCAGCTCTTTGCAATCCCATGGACTGTAGCCTGCCAGGCTCCTCTGTCCATGGGATTCTCCAGGCAAGAATACTGGAGTTGGTTGCCATGCCCTCCTCCAGGAGATCTTCCCAACCCAGGGATTTAACCCAGATCTCCTGCATTGCGGGCGGATTCTTTACCATCTGAGCCACCAGGGAAGCTCTCCTGCAGTTTAAGCCACCTCATTTGTGGGCCTTTGTTATGGCAGCTCTGCTTGTGTGGAAGGACACACAGTCCTGAAAATGAACCTGTTCTTCCCCTCTTCTGAACTTTGCACCCGTGGGTCCCCCCACCAGGGATGTCAGCTGTATCTCCCCACTGAGGAACCTCTGATCCCTGTCCCCACCCCAGGCTCATTCCTCCCCTATCCTCCCTTCTCCTCCCTGGCCACATTTGTGCCTCCATTTCTGGTCTTAGAGTTGACTCTCTGCTCTCACAGCCTGTGACACTGGACGTGTCTTCCACATTCTCAGTCCCAGACTATATTCGCCAAGGTTACTCAGACCTGAGTAAAGACAGGGACACCATCGTCACAAAAAATTCTCATAGCATCCCCCACTCCCCTGGTCCTGGGACATTTTCCTTAGCTTCATTTTATTTATTTATCTATCTACTTATTTACATATTTATTTATTTATGCTGCGCCACACAGCAGCTCAGATCTGAGTTCCCTGACCAGGGTCTTAACCTGCGTCCCCTGCACTGGGAGTGCAGAGTCTGAACCACTGGACCTCCAGGAAAGTTCCCCATTGACCTTATTTTATAGTGCAATTTAGGAAACAAAACTCTTACTGCCAATTACCACAACAAAGAGAAAACTTTATAACTGGCTAAAAAAAAAAAAAAGATTATCATCAAAATGAAAACACAATAAATTCCCAGATAAGAGCGCACCTGGACCTAGGATGAGAAGACTCACCTTTAGAGGAGTCAGGAAATACTGAATCCTGAGAGAGCGTCACCCCGCTGCACAGGAGAAGCACCTGAGGGGCTTATAAAGAGGCCTGTTACCTGGGCTTGTTCTTGAATTGGTCAAGGTGGGGCTTGGGATCCTCCCTCCCACCCCAGTTTTTTCAAGCTCCCAGATGATATGGTTTGTGGGCTGCATGGCGCACTCCTGGAGCTTCCCCAACCAGTCCTGGGCCCTCAGATGCCCAGTTTCCCGCACCTTGGGGTGAGCACCCAAGGCCTGAGTTGGGTGAGCTAGAATCCCCCTAACAGGCACTGCTCTGTGTCTGTGGTGGTTGGTGGTTTAGCTCAGCCGTGTCCTGCTCTTTGCAGCCCCAGGGACTGCAGCCCGCCAGGCTCGTCTGTCCATGGGATTTTCCAGGCAAGAGTACCGGAGTGGATTGCCATTTCTCCAGGGGATTTTCCCGACCCAGGGATCAAACCTATGTCTCCTGCATTGCAGGCAGATCCTTTACTCCTGAGCCATTAAGGAAGCCCATTCCTGCTCCCTTCTGGTAGCTTTGAATCTGGGGTCAGATTGTGGCCACACTCCGTAGGGTACCTCCCTCATCGTAAAGCTCACTGACTTAAGGATGGTCTTCCGTTTCATTATATAGTTAAGAAAGCTGAGACCCAGAGAGGTGGAAAGTCCTGGCCCAGGGTCACCAAGTTTGACTAGAACCCTGACTGCTGACTCAGTGTCTTTTCTTGCTGCTTCCAACCAGACTGGCTGTCCCTCTGAGCACAGTGTGTTAACACATTGACTATGAATGTGACATATTTTCATTGTTCCAAAGGCCATGTTCATATGCATTCTGCAAACGCACCACCTCTGTTAGTTAAAAAACAAAAGGGAACGAAGTCTAATCAAGCTGGTCCTATGTTGGCTCCGAAATCTGGATTTCACATCTGCTAGGGACACATGGAAGGCTTCCCTTGTGGCTCAGACAGTAAAGAATCTGTCTGCAATGCAGGAGACCCAGGTTCCATCCCTAAGTAGGAAGATCCCCTGGAGAAGGAAATGGCAACCCACTCCAGTATTCTTGCCTGGAGAATCCCATGGACAGAGGAGCCTGGTGGGCTACAGTCCATGGGGTCGCAAAGAGTCAGACACGACTGAAGTGACTTACACACACAGGGCCACATAGACACTGCAAGTGTCCCCCAGAGTAACCATGGAGAGCCCTAAACTCCAAGGCTGTGTGTTAGGATCAAGGATGTGTGATGCAGAACTTGAACTCCCCAGAGATGACAGGACATTTCCTGTCCTGTCTCACAGGCGTCTCACAGCTACACTAATGAGTAGCCAAGGTGTTATAATGTGGTCTTTCTTCTGGGCTATAATTCCTACTCACTTTAGGTGAAACTTTACAGCATTTAAGCTATGTTAAACAGTTCAAAATGGAGTCACAATGGCCAACGTGAACTTCTGTATTAGATGTCTTGCATTCGCTGCGGGATTGTGAGTATCTTAGAGTGAGAAACTGAGCAGTACTTTAGATAAGAAATTTGATGGGGATAAGAAGTGTGATGGAGATAAGAAATGTGATGGGGATAAGAAATGTGATGGGGATAAGAAATGTGATGGGCAACATATATAACTGGAACAGAAGGCGCAATCAATACAGAAAAGATACCGTGCGTGCAACAGTTACACCTACTGACACACTCCTTGAAGAGAAATGCTGAGCCCAGCAACTAGAAAAACAAACACCGCATATTAATGCATAAATGTGGAATATGAAAAAATTGGTATAGATGATCTTCTTTACAAAGCAGAAATAGAGACACAGATGCAGAGAACAAAGGTATGAATACCAAGCGGGGAAAGGCGGGAATGGGATGAATTGAGAGATTGGGATTGACATATATACACTATTGATGCTCTGTATAAAATAGATAACTAATGAGAGCCTACTATATAGCACAGGGAACTCTACTCAGTGCTCTGTGGTGACCTGAATTGGAAGGAAATAAAAAAAAAGAAGATATATCTATATATATATATATTTACAACATTGTAAAGCAACTATACCTCAATAAAAGTTAATTTGAAAAAAGAAGGCTCTTTGCTGAAGGACTTGATCCCACAATGCTGACCTGTTGAAGATAAGACGCTGCCTGAGGCCCTGTCCGAGCAGGCGGCGACTTCCCATTCACGGTCATCTCAAGACTCGTGGCCGACCAAGACCTCTGCTCTTGCTGACATGCTTCCTTCCCAACGTCTCCTTAGAGTGTTTCATTTACTCCCTTTCCTCGTTTCCCTACTCTGACTAAGCTGTGTTGTGTGCTGTTCGTGTTCGGTTAATGAAGGGGCTCCAGGTTTTGTGTGTCTCCAGGTCTGTGATTTTTATCGGGCCTTATCACTGGGCTCTGTGACGCACACGGCATCCAAGGCATTCATCTGGGGCCTTCTGATCTCTGCCTTCCTGGGAGTTTTCTCAGGAAGTATCTTTGATAAGAGGACCTACGCTTATTCTAGGAGAGGAACTTGGGTGGAGAGACCTGGGGCCCCGCTCCAGCTTGGGTCCCCAACAGCTGCCTTCCATGTCCCTGGGGTGTATGGCCATCACTGCACCTGTTGTCAAGTCCAAGGTCACCCAGGTCACCCAAGGCTCAGGGCAGAGCCTCCACTGTGTGCTTATGGTGCGGCCAACAGCCTAAGGGATCTTCAGCAACTTGCTTTCCCTGTCTTCAGTCTCTTCTTAGCTTCCCTGCTGTTTTAAAATCACTTCCCCCAAGTTCTTGCCCGTATCTGCTAGTCTGGGGAGCAGGTGAGGCAGGCTGTCCTTGAGCAGGGAGGCCTCCCACCATCCCCTCCGTCATACCTACTTCCAAGCACCATCCTCCAAGGGTCTCGTTGTTGTTGTTCACTTGCTAACTTGTGTCTGACTCTGTGACCCCATGGACTACAGCATGCCAGGCTTCTCTGTCCTTCACTATCTCTTGGAGTTTACTTAAACTCATGTCCATTGAGTCGATGATGCCATCCAACTATCTCATCCTCTGTCCCCCACCTTTCTCCTCCTGCCTTCAATCTTTCCCAGCATCAGGGTCTTTTCCATCAAGGAGGGTCTCCTTATGGCTCCTCTGGAAGTCTGCGGGGGGCCTCCTCCTCCCCACTGGCCTCCCAGCCTGCAGTCTCAGTAGGCCGTCTTCCTGCAAGCCTGGGCCTAGAACCCCCGGCTCTGTGGAGCCTTCCCCGTCTTGCTCCTGCCTCTTCTGGGTCCTGTCCTGGGATGCGCCTTGCTTTTGGCAGGCAGAGGGCAGGAGGGCTGTGTTTGTTTGCATGCTGGCATGCCAAGAGCACTGCCTCACGGTAGGTCGCTTCCCCTCAGTCCAATGCCTGGCACAGAGCTGGCGTTAGGAGTGTCTGCAGAGTCTGTATCCTGATGACTGAATTTGCCACCTCATCCAGAGTGTGGGTTCATGGCCAGGGCCGGGTCTCTCCTGCTCAGTGCTCCCTCCTCCTCATTACACTGTTTATTGAGCACCATCGCCCGCCCCCTGCCCTTTACTATGAAGCCTCTCCTACAGTCACTCAGTAAATCCTCATCATACTCTCTGCTTGTAAGGACCGTTCTGGAGCCCACTCGCCCTCGAGTTTTGTGTTTTGTTTTTTTTTTTTTAATAATTTTCTTTCTTTCTTTTTAGCTGTGTTGGGTCTTTGTTGCTGAGTGGGCTTTTCTCTAGGTGCAACCCCCTGGGGCTACTTTCTAGTTGCAGTCCGTGGGCTTCTCGTTGTGGTGGCTCCTCTTGTTGTGGGGCTTGGCCTCTAGGGCGTGGGGGCTTCAGTAGTTGCGGCACTTGGACTCAGTAGCTGTGGTTCCCAGGCTCTCGAGCATAGGCTCAATAGTTGTGGTGCACGAGCTTAGTTGCTCTGTGGCATGTGGGATCCTCCCAGACCAGGGATCGAACTCATTTCTCGTGCCTTGGCAGGTGGATTCTTTACCACTAAGCCATTCAGGGAAGCTCTCCCCTCAAGTTTGAAGCTCAGTAACACCTGATGTGCCACCAGGGGTTAGAAACTGCTGTGGTAGTTGGGTGACCAAGAGGGGAGATACTCAGGGGAGGCAATGACCTTCCCTCAGAGCCCCCTGGGGTTGATCATGGGACAGGGTGGACCACCTTGAACACCCCTTCCTCCACCAGGTACAGAACACCTTTGTGGGTTAGGACTCATGGTGAGGTCTGGTTGGCTGAGTCATACCCACCCTCCCATGTCAGAAAAGTCCCTCTCTACAGGGTCTGCATTGGACACTCCCCTCAGAAGCCGTTCCCTGGACCCCTTCTCCGCACTTGACCCTGCCTAGGATGGCGCCGCCCTGCAGGCAGAGAGAAGGCTTTGAGGCAGCCTCGGTCCAGGGACCACAGTGGGCAGGGTGGGGGTGGGGGCTGGGAGACTGTCTATGCTCTGCAAATGTTCCCACCACAGCCTCTGGAAGCCGGAGCCCCTTTAACTTCACCAAGAGCCAAAGCTTCCGGGTGGGCCCATCACCACCCAGTTTACCACCACAAAGAGGCCACGTCCTAGCACGGCCTTCCGTGATCTCAAGGCAGCCAGGGAGAGGCCTGACCCTCAGTCCCAGTGACAGGACAGTGACCCAGTCTGTGTGCTGGAATAGCAAACACCCCCCCTGCCACCCTCCCCAAACCTGCTCTGGGATTCTTGCCTCACTTGTAGATGAAGGGGCAGGGCTAAAGCTCTGCTGAGGCCCTTCAACACCCACCCTCTAGTTCCGCTGCTTGTTGCCACCCCCTCAGAGGAGGAGAAGACAGTGGGCACAAGGACCAGGGAAACTGGGCTGGGGGGAAAGGCGTGGTAACTGGAGGTCAAGGACAGGAAATCCAAATATATAGAAAATATGCAGGACATTTAAAAATATTCAGTTTCCAACTGTCCCATAGGGGGCAGCTGACATCAGCAACAGAGGTGAGCAGATAGATGCATGAACGGATGTCATTGGTGTCAAAGGCGCAACACCGCACCTGGTGTTTAACAGGGCAAGAGAGTGAGCAGGACGTCTTCTCTCATGGTGTCTTCGCTGCAGAAACTGTGTCTGTGGAGAGAAAAGGAATGCTTTTTCTAAGTGATCACGATGTCTTCGCTGCAGAAACTGTGTCTGTGAAGAGAAAAGGAATGCTTTTTATAAGTGCGTAATGCTCAAAATTCTCCAAGCCAGGCTTCAGCAATATGTGAACCGTGAACTTCCTGATATTCAAGCTGGTTTTAGAAAAGGCAGAGGAGCCAGAGATCAAATTGCCAACATCCGCTGGATCATGGAAAAAGCAAGAGAGTTCCAGAAAAACATCTATTTCTGCTTTATTGACTATGCCAAAGCCTTTGACTGTGTAGATCACAATAAACTGTGGAAAATTCTGAAAGAGATGGGAATACCAGACCACCTGATCTGCCTCTTAAGAAATCTGTATGCAGGTCAGGAAGCAACAGTTAGAACTGGTCATGGAACAGACTGGTTCCAAATAGGAAAAGGAGTACGTCAAGGCTGCATATTGTCACCATGTTTATTTAACTGATATGCAGAGTACATCATGAGAAATGCTGGACTGGAAGAAACACAAGTTGAAATCAAGATTGCTGGGAGAAATATCAATAACCTCAGATATGCAGATGACACCACTCTTATGGCAGAAAGTGAAGAGGGGCTAAAAAGCCTCTTGATGAAAGTGAAAGTGGAGAGTGAAAAGGTTGGCTTAAAGCTCAACATTCAGAAAAGGAAGATCATGGCATCTGGTCCCATCACTACATGGGAAATAGATGGGGAAACAGTGGAAACAGTGTCAGACTTTATTTTTCTGGGCTCCAAAATCACTGCAGATGGTGACTGCAGCCATGAAATTAAAAGACGCTTACTCCTTGGCAGGAAAGTTATGACCAACCTAGATAGCATATTCAAAAGCAGAGACATCACTTTGCCAACAAAGGTTCGCCTAGTCAAGGCTATGGTCTTTCCTGTGGTCATGTATGGATGTGAGAGCTGGACTGTGAAGAGGGCTGAGTGCCGAAGAATTGATGCTTTTGAACTGTGGTGTTGGAGAAGACTCTTGAGAGTCCCTTGGACTGCAAGAAGATCCAACCAGTCCATTCTGAAGGAGATCAATCCTGGAATTTCTTTAGAAGGAATGATGCTAAAGCTGAAACTCCAGTATTTTGGCCACCTCATGCGAAGAGTTGACTCATTGGAGAAGACTCTGATGCTGGGAGGGATTGAGGGCAGGAGGAGAAGGGGACGACAGAGGATGAGATGGCTGGATGGCATCACTGACTTGATGGGTGTGAGTCTGGGTGACCTCCGGGAGCTGGTGATGGACAGGGAGGCCTGGCGTGCTGCGGTTCATGGGGTCGCAAAGAGTCGGACACGACTGAGCGACTGATCTGATCTGATCTGGGGCATCCTTACCTGGCAACAGGACTCATTCAGTGGAGGTAATTGCTGATTTACAATTCAAAAGGCCGAGGGCTGCCCTAGGCTGGTAGCTTTGAACAGTGACTGGAGGGCTGATTGCCTGGGGGCTTCCAGTGGGAATGGCTGGCTGGACTCAGGACACGATCCGGGTGGATGGTCTCTGGACACTCTGGCAGCCAGGACTGTGAGCTCCTTGGAGCAGGGACTGGGCCTCCCACAGCTCTCCTTCTTAACAACCCATGAGAACACCACAAAACCCTGGCACATGGATTTACAGATGGACTCACTCTTGGCTCAGTCACTCAGAGGACCTGATTCAATTTACAGTAGCTCCAGAAAATACAGTTGCTACAGTAGACTGAGCTTCTACTGGCCACAAAGGGACTAGCTGTTCACTGTGCGTGCGATGTGGACTTCCTTCTCACAACACAAGTATGTGGAGGTGTGGAAGAACCAAGATGCAGATACAGGTCTAGCTTTTCTATGGTTGGGTCAACTCCAAAGCTACCGTGACCTTGCCCTTCAAGTCTGGAGTCGGGGCCCTGGCTCTCTGCTGGGCTCCCCGCTCGTACCTTCCCAACAAAATGGGAGCTGATTACTTGAGTCTCACCACTGTGTCATTTGTAGAAGAGGGCATAGCTCTCTCCCGTGACTAGTGAGAATTCCATGTTGATAATACGTCTCATGACAATCCATGTAAAAAAGCTTTATAATTAATTAAAAAACAACACAGATGTAAGTGGTGATGGTTATAGCTCTTCTAAGAAACACGGGCTTCTCTCAGGTCTCACCATCTGTGAGCTCTGAAGCTTCATCCTCTTTCCTCACCTTCACTGGCCCCTCCCCATTTTCCCTCTGTATTTCATTTCTCTTTCCAGGAAGCCCTAACCCTAATCATCTTCCGGTTAGCTTAGGTTAGGTTCAGTTCATTCAGTTGCTCAGTCGTGTCTGATCTTTGTGACCCCATGAATCGCAGCATGCCAGGCCTCCCTGTCCATCACCATCTCCCAGAGTTCACTCAGACTCACGTCCATCGAGTCGGTGATGCCATCTAGCCATCTCATCCTCTGTCATCCCCTTCTCCTCCTGCCCACAATCCCTCCCAGTATAAGAGTCTTTTCCAGTGAGTCAATTCTTCGCATGAGGTGGCCAAAGTACTGGAGTTCAGCTTTAGCATCATTCCTTCCAAAGAACACCCAGGACTGATCTCCTTTAGAATGGATGGGTTGGATCTCCTTACAGTCCAAGGGACTCTCAAGAGTCTTCTCCAACACCACAGTTCAAAAGCATCAATTCTTCGGTGCTCAGCCTTCTTCACAGTCCAGCTCTCACATCCATACATGACCACTGGAAAAACCATAGCCTTGACTAGACGGACCTTTGTTGGCAAAGTAATGTCTCTGCTTTTGAATATGCTATCTAGATTGGTTATAACTTTTCTTCCAAGGAGTAAGCATCTTTTAATTTCATGGCTGCAATCATCATCTGCAGTGATTTTGGAGCCCCCCAAAATAAAATCTGACACTGTTTCCACTGTTTCTCCATCTATTTCCCATGAAGTGATGGGACCAGCTGCCATGATCTTTGTTTTCTGAATGTTGAGCTTTAAGCCAACCTTTTCACTCTCCACTTTCACTTTCATCAAGAGGCTTTTTAGCCCCTCTTCACTTTCTGCCATAAGAGTGGTGTCATCTGCATATCTGAGGTTATTGATATTTCTCCCGGCAATCTTGATTCCAGCTTGTGTTTCTTCCAGTCCAGCATTTCTCATGATGTACTCTGCATATAAGTTAAATAAACATGGTGACAATATACAGCCTTGACGTACTTCTTTTCCTATTTGGAACCAGTCTGTTGTTCCATGTCCAGTTCTACTATTGCTTCCTGACCTGTACACAGGTTTCTCAAGAAGCAGGTCAGGTGGTCTGGTATTCCCATCTCTTTAAGAATTTTCCACAGTTGATTGTGGTCCACACAGTCAAAGGCTTTGGCATAGTCAATAAAGCAGAAGTAGATGTTTTTCTGGAACTCTCTTGCTTTTTCCATGATCCAACAGATGTTGGCAATTTGATTTCTGGTTCCTCTGCCTTTTCTAAAACCAGCTTGAACATCAGGAAGTTCACAGTTCATGTATTGCTAAAGCCTGGCTTGGAGAATTTTGAGCATTACCTCACTAGTGTGTAAGATGAGTGCAATTGTGCGGTAGTTTGAGCATTCTTTGGCATTGACTTTCTTTGGGATTGGGATGAAAACTGACCTTTTCCAGTCCTGTGGCCACTGCTGAGTTTTCCAGATTTGCTGGCATATTGAGTGCAGCACTTTCACAGCATCATCTTCCAGGATTTGAAATAGTTCAACTGGAATTCCATCACCTCCACTAGCTTTGTTGGTAGTGATGCTTTCTAAGGCCCACTTGACTTCACATTCCAGGATGTCTGGCTCTAGGTCAGTGATCACACCATCGTGCTTATCTGGGTCATGAAGATCTTTTTTGTACAGTTCTTCTTTGTATTCTTGCCACCTCTTCTTAATATCTTCTGCTTCTATTAGGTCCATACATGGTATGGTCCATACCATGTCCTTTATCGAGCCCATCTTTGCATGAAATGTTTCCTTGGTATCTCTAATTTCCTTGAAGAGATCTCTAGTCTTTCCCATTCTGTTGTTTTCCTCTATTTCTTTGCATTTATCGCTGAAGAAGGCTTTCTTATCTCTTCTTGCTATTCTTTGGAACTCTGCATTCAGATGCTTATATCTTTCCTTTTCTCCTTTGCTTTTCGCTTCTCTTCTTTTCACAGCTATTTGTAAAGCCTCCCCAAACAGCCATTTTGCTTTTTTGCATTTCTTTTCCATGGGGATGGTCTTGATCCCTGTCTCCTATACAATGTCATGAATCTCTGTCCATAGTTCATCAGGCACTCTGTCTATGAGATCTAGTCCCTTAAATCTATTTCTCACTTCTACTGTATAGTCATAAGGGATTTGATTTAGGCCATACCTGAATGGTCTAGCAGTTTTCCCTACTTTCTTCAATTTAAGTCTGAATTTGGCAATACGGAGTTCATGATCTGAGCTAACCTAATCATCTTCCTCTGCAAGGGAGGCCTGCCCTCAGCAGCCTGGCCTCCCCCTGCCCCTCTCATCCTCCAGGACCCTCTGCCTGCCTTCCCAGACACTCTCTTTGGGCCCCTCATGTGGAGTTCTTATTGTGTCTTTTGACCTTTTGCATGAATTATAAGTCTAATTTCCAACAGCTACATTGTTAAGCCCTCCAGAGCATCCTCCCCTCTTTCTTTGCATCCCCCTCCTGTACTCCTGGCATTCCTGGCCTGAATCAAGTCAGAGAGGAAGGAAGGGAGGAGGCCAGTGTTGGGGGGAGAGAGAAATAAAGGGGAGAAAGCTACATTTTTTTCTTTTGACACCATGTCACTGGAGGGAATTCCTGTCAGCAGATTCTTTGGTAGGACTTGAAACCACAATAACTTCCACATATTAACTAAAAAAATTTGAGGGGTATCTGAGAGGGGGTTGGACCAAAGTCTTACTTTTCTTTGGTCTCCCAATTATTATTATTTTTTAAAATAATTTATTTTAAATATAATTTATTATATTTATTATTATAATTTATAATATTTAATTTTTATTAAATTTTAATTTAAATATTTTATATTTAACAATATTATATTATTATATATAATTATTATAATTTTAATATAATTTTTTATTGGCTGTTTTCCCAACAGCAAAATATTTGAATAAGTTAATGAATTCAGCATTTTTATTCCCCAGACTAGTTGGTGAGGTTCGATCTTCCTATATTTAAAATATCTGATGTCCACCATCCAGCTTTTTTGGATAGATTCCCTCTGGAGTTGGCAGGTGGGGAAGCCGCACATAGGCCGCTGGAGAGCTGAGGTGGCAGCTGACGGACTCAGGGCTTCAGGCATGACTTCAAGCACATTCTGTTCCTTTTCTAGAAAGTGCAAAAAGACGCTGTAGGGTGCATCTCCCTGGCTGGTTTGGTCTTGTATTTTTTTTCCTTTCTCAGATCTACCTGTGAGCAAGTCCTCTCCTGGGAACGCTTCGCCCTCGCATTGTAAAGATTCCAATGAGATCACATTCTTCTGACCTGATTTTAACCACACAGTCCCAGGATGCAGGCAATGGTTCTACTTCCGTACAGGGCCTGGGGAACTGGCCTTCAAGTCCCAGTGTTCTCTGGTGGAGCCAGCAGGGGAGGCCTCAGCTGCACCCCAGGCCTGCCCAGTGCTCCCTACCCGCCTCCTCGGTGCCGTGCTCTCCCTAAGAGGACCTTCTTGTTCTGCTGACCACCCGCCTGGGCCAGCCTCTCCATCTTCCCTTCAGAGAGACAAGGAGAACCTCACAGAGGTCATCCAGCCTCTGGATGGCTGAGTTCTGCCAACTCTGCTGTCCCTCTGCCCAGGGCAGGGACATTCTCTGAGGCCTGAGGTTAGTGACCCCACCAGACCTCCCAAACCTCAGTCAGTGACCAAGAGCCCAGGAGCCCCTTTCCGCCAAGCCACACAGAGGTGTCCTCCTGGCTGGACTTGGGGTCCGAGCTTTGGTCATTACCCCATATCCCCCACAGCTGGGACAGTTGGAAGCATCAAGGGTCAGGATGAATATTCTGCAAATATGGATATCTCAGCTCTCTCTTGTCTCATCTCAAATGTTATATATTTTGCTAAAACTGATTTCTTCTTCTATTGCTCTGAGCTTTCATGGATCGTCCCCTCTTTAACATGTAGCCATCCTCCAACCCATATTTATAACCTTATATCCCTCAGAAATTATTTCTTATTTCTCTTATTTTTCCTCTTCAGTTTTCACTGAAAATGGAGCTGTATCATCTGTGCTTCCCAAAGAGAGTGCTGAGGACCCTGGCTGAACCTTAGCTGACCTTCTGGGGCGAGTTTCCATGACAAATGCAACTTTCTGTGAACATCCTCAGGAGCAAGCCAGCGAAGACGCTTACTCTGTCTGCTCCTCTCCCTTCTGCGCGGTGATCTTGGCTGCACCCACTTTGGGGAGGGTTGGGTTTACCACGTTGTTATTCCAAAGAAATTTGACTTTCTCAATTGTTCCAACATCAATATCTGAGTCAAACTCACTGGAAAGGGTGGAGCCTGGTTTGATAATCCCACTTGAAATAGAGAAATAGAAACATTCCCATTCACTGCAATAGGTTCTAATGAACATATAAGTCCCTGCCACTTTTCTCTACTCGAGATTAACTAGATAATTTTTCCAAATCAACTCTCAGATAAAGGTTAGAAAAATGAAAAACTCAGTTACAATGCCATCAGTCTCAAGCTACTATTTATTTTATTTTTGGTCATGCCACATGGCATGTGGGATCTTAGTTTCCCAACCAGGGATCGAACCTGTGCTCCCTTCAATGGAGGCTAAGAGTCTTAACCATGGGGCCATCAGGGAAGTTCCTCAAACTGCTATTTAAATATTATTTCTTCAAATGTAAGTTCATTTATCTTCAAAACTTTGTTATAGAAAACCATGTAATTCTTTCATATCTTTCTGGTCGAATTATTTGTATAATAACAAATTATCCACTTATTTTAACACAAAACACATGTGTGACTAGGCTAGTCAGAAAACATGATATCTGGGATAACATTAGATTTAATCTTAAAAAATCTTATCTATTGAGAGAGCAAGAATTAAATGCCTAGATTTATAATAAAGAACACTTGTTAGCAGAAATCTGAAATTAGCTTCAGTACATAAAGTAAATAATTTAAAAGCCATTCAGAAAATTATGCCAAGCATGTCAGTGCATGCATATGAAAGGCTTGTGTATCACCAAGTGAGAGATGGTGTTAAAAAAGGAAATTTACTTGAAGACATTGTATTGACGAGTATTTCCCTTATTTCCAAACAAAGCAACTTTGATTTGACCAGTGGCTGTTCTTCCAGACAGTGTTATAGAAACGCCGTATCTCCAGCCTGCGCGGGGCAAAGAAAGGAGTTGAGTCTATTCATGCGCAAGATAGTGGACCCACATCTCAGATCCCTGTTCCCCATTCCTTACACTGAGGCATTGAGATAGAAAGTTCTACATGTTAACCTACAACTGGAACTAGGCCCTAAGGAGAAGCTCGCATCTGGCAGTGGCCACCCCAGTAAAGGGACCACTAGTCACATGTGGCTAAATCCAAATTAAATAAAATTTAAAAAAAAAAAAAAAAAACCCTCACTTCCCTTAGCCACGTGGAAAGTGCTGAATTGCTACACATGGTTGATGGCTGCTGCGCTGGACTGCACAGAGCATCGCCACCGTGAACTAGAGTTGTTGGGCAGCTCCCCTCTAGAAGGACAGCAGTGTGACTGAAGGCGAGAAGGAGTGAGGGCTTGCCCTCGCATTCGAAAGGCAACCCGGGGTGCCGTCCTCAGAGTCTCAAGGGCCAGGTCTGTCTTTCCTTTGCCTCTCTGTGGCTTGAGCAGTCTCCAGCACAGAGGTCATCAAGATTTATACCTGAAGAGCTGTCTTGGCCCCTAGAAGCACACACATATGCACACACACATGCACACAAACCTATGACCACACACTCACACATATACCTAAGCACACACGTGCATGCGTGCTAAGTCGCTTCAGTTGTGTCTGAGTCTCTGAGACTCTATGGACTGTAGCCCACCAGGCTCCTCTGTCCAACAGATCCTCCAGGCAAGAATACTGGAGTGGGTTGCCATGCCCTCCTCCAGGGGCTCTTCCTACCTAGGGATTGAATCCATATCTCTTATACCTCCTGCACTGGCAGGCAGGTTCTTTACCACTAGCACCACCTGGAAAACCCCATAAACACACACACGCACACATATACACATACACCCACATACTCATATACACATTCACATTCCCACACGCACACATATACACATGTACACATACACCCACATACTCATATACACATTCACATTCCCACACGCACACATATACACATGTACACATACACCCACATACTCATATACACATTCACATTCCCACACGCACACATATACACATGTACACACACACCCACATACTCATATACACATTCACATTCCCACACGCACACATATACACATGTACACATACACCCACATACTCATATACACATTCACATTCCCACACGCACACATATACACATGTACACACACACCCACATACTCATATACACACTCACATTCCCACATGCACACATATACACATGTACACACACACCCACATACTCATATACACACTCACATTCCCACGCAAACACACATAGGAATGTAAACACACAGCCCCACACACACCCTTTGCCTAACTTCTACGTGTCCTCCTTCAGGTCCGCAGAGGTGTTTTCTCTGCTCCTTCCTCTGGTCAAGGCTGTGTGCTCTGCCCCCCGATATCCCAGCAGCAATATGTCGAGCCCAATGCACTTGGAGCTGCTTGCTCACTTTCCATCTTCTCTGCTGCATAATAAATTTCATGCTAGAGTGTTTACATCCTCCCTGCACCCCCTATGTCTAGCACAGTCTGTGGTCCATAAATAAATGTTAGTTGAGGAATGAATATATGGCTTTTGAATGTTTAATTTGTTGTTTTAAAATATGGGCATGTATTTCATGCATCACCACATCAGAAGAAGGATTGATTCATCAACGTCTTTTTAAATAAATATGTATACAGTGATGGAAATATTCCCTATCTTGATTGTGGAGATGGCTACATGACTATTCATTTATCAAAACCCACAGAACCAGCTATACACCACAAAGGCTGACTTTTGCTGTACATAAATTATATCTCAATAAGCCTGACTTTACTATATAAGACTTGTATTATATTTATGTATTTGTGTATACACAGTGTCTCTCTCTTTCTTGTTTACAGTGCAACATCTTAAGGAACTTTCATAGGGCAGGTTGGCACAAAGTGGCTGAAACATGTCCATATCTACCCTTTGTCTGAGCTCATTCAGCTGAATTTGGAGAGAAATTACCCCTTTCTGATCCCTATTCACCCTCCACCAGACAGTCACCGCTCCCCCACACCCATGATCAAGAGGGACATATGGACAGAAGGCTGGAAATGGAGAGACTGGAGTTGGGCTTCTAAGTGGGTTGGACAGGCAAAGAGTTGGTATCAAACAAATTTTGAATGAATAGGAAAACAGATGTGGATGAGACAGTTTTTATGATGAAGAGAACAAAAGACTGTGGGGTGGCAAAAATTCAGAGAAGATGGCCACAGAAACATGTAAATCGCTGTTAGCCCATTAGCCATGCTATTTGCATGAGCTCATTTTATGCCATAGAAATAAACTGGAAGTAAGGTAGACCCTTTCTAAATTCTCGGTTGAGTCTTAAATGGGGTAGTTTGAGTGGATGTGTCCTTTTACCAAGATAAAATGTACCCACAAATATTAGGTTATTTATGTTTATGTAGTATTTATATTTATGTAAAACAGAAACCAAACCTTCTTTACCAGGGCAGGAAAGTCACAAGACAACTTACGAGCAAATTTGCTGGAATCTCCTGTGTTCAGGAGGAACTGCTGCTGCTCCTCACGTGTCTTGCCAGCAATCTGTCAGCAGAGTGTCCCGTCTGTGGGACACCCTTCATCTGGACAGGGGAAGCGCTTGTTCTAATGAGGAAGATGGACCTGGCTGCAAGGTATGTTTGTCTCGCTATGATCCACCCATCTTACGGGCAATTTTCCTATAGCCTGAGTTTCCTCTTTTATAACTGGGAAGAGATTGGAGTAGATGGTCTCTAAACTACCTTCATCTAGGGTGTGGTACCCAAGCCTGAGGCACATCACGTTAGAACTACTTCAGGAGGTTCAGAAAATACTGATGCCTAGACCCCAGGTTAGATCAAATATGGCTTTCATCAAGTGGTATGCTGGTGAATGATTAATAGGCAACACTGGAACAAAAAATCCTTTGTAATGTCTACCAACTTCCATGCTATAAATACTCTCTGACTGTGGCCAGTTTCAGGCTACCAACATGATGTCACTGAATGGGGAGCTGGGGAGAGATGGTCACACCAGGCTCCAGTGTATCATTTCTTCTGTCTCTTGTTGCCAGCTGCATAAGACACAACCCCCCACCCCCAGCCTGGCACCCAACTTTCCTTCTCTCTGGTGTGTATATTCTTCTCTCACACATTCTATTTTTGTTCTGCTTTAGTCAGAAATCTGCACTCCTTCCCCTCCTTCTAAAATCTATGATTTTCCAAGCAAGATTCAAACTTTGCCTCCAGCAGGAAGCCTTCCTAAATCACTGAATTGATTGCTTTACTCTCTGATTTCCCAGAATCTTCCTCTCCCATGTGACTCTTCTAGAATTGTAGCTATCTCCTGCTTAAAGGTATTTTCCCCTCCACTCTATGGAGGGGTTCACTCCACGTGAACTCTGACATGCAGTGCCAAAAAATAAATAAATAAATAAGGGATGATCAGAAACTGGTGACGGAGAAGGCAATGGCACCCCACTCCAGTACTCTTGCCTGGAAAATCCCATGGACGGAGGAGCCTGGTAGGCTGCAGTCCATGGGGTCGTGAAGAGTCGGATACGACTGAACGCCTTAACTTTCACTTTTCATTTTCATGCATTAGAGAAGGAAATGGCAACCCACTCCAGTGTTCTTGCCTGGAGAATCCCAGGGACGGGGGAGCCTGGTGGACTGCCATCTAAGGGGTCACACAGAGTCAGACACGACTGAAGTGGCTTAGCAGCAGCAGCAGAAACTGGTGAAGAGTACTGCAGACCCCAACATAGCTGGACAACAGCGCCACCGTGGGGCTCACGGTGGGATAACATCTTACAGACTCTATGTCCCTGCAGCAAGCACAGGGGTATGCAGTGAACCCACTGGGATTGAGGATGCTCTCTGAGTAGTACTTACAGCTTCTCAAGTGATTGCAAGCCACGAAGTCCCAGGTTCCCGGGGAAGTAAAGGAGAAAGTCTGCACAGGTGGCCAGGGTCCTGTGACAATTTCTCTGCCTTTCCCTCCAAGTGGGATGGGACTATATATTCAGAAATTTAAGATAAGTCCAAAATCCAGACACAAAATGACAGTTAACATAGAAAGCCTACTTTCTGATTGCTGGGCAGTGTTTTGAACTCTTTATGTGTTTTGTCCCTATAACCCTCACCTTTCTTCAGGTGTTTCCCTAGTGGCCCAGATAGTAAAAAATCTGCCTGCAATGCAGGAGACCCAGGTTTGATCCTGGGATCAGGAATATCCCCTGGAGAAGGGAATAGCAACCCACTCCAGTACTCTTGCCTGTCCATGGGATTTCCATGAACAAGAGTGGTGACTCTCATGCAAACAGGATTTCCCATGGATAGAGAGGCCTGGTGGGCTACGATCCATGGGGTCCCAAAGAGTCAGACGTGACGGAGCAATTAACACTTTCACTTTTCTTCAAAGATGGGTAACACACCATCCTTAATTACAGAAAGTCATCTACACTCCAGCCTCAGGTTTCAGATTTCAGCTAGGAGTGGTGGATCTGGGATTTAAACCCAAGCCTCTCTGGTGCTGGAGCCCAGGCCTCTAACCTCTGTGCCATCCTGTGTCCCAGGCACCAGGTTGGAGGCTCTTGAGGACACAATGAGATGTGACATGACCTCCCAGACATGACAAAAGCAGGGCAAGGACATTCTCATGACATAGGCAAATAAAAAGGAAGGTTGAATAGCTTTAGGTGGCTTTATGTGAGCACCCCTTTCACTCTCACCATGTCTTGCTCCTTCTTAGAACCTTCCTTGGCCCCTACAAACACTTGCCAAGTGGTAGCTATCATAGTATGCCTTCAAGACCTGGTTTGAACGTGCTTCATTGGTACTGATGGAGAGTCTAGGTTACTCTATCCTCTCAAAGCCTCATAAAGCCATGAAAGACAAACACATTGGTCCTCAGCCCTAACATTTGTTTTGATGGTGTCCATCCCTGCCAAGTCATTACGCTCACATTCAATAAAAATATTGCATCATTTGTGGGGCCAAATGATGAGTCTGGCTGAAAATTTCACCTATTCATTGCCATAATGACTTCATCAGATCAGATCAGATCAGATCAGTCGCTCAGTCGTGTCCGACTCTTTGCGACCCCATGAACCGCAGCACGCCAGGCCTCCCTGTCCATCACCAGCTCCCGGAGGTCACTCAGACTCGCATCCATAGAGTCAGTGATGCCATCCAGCCATCTCATCCTCTGTCGTCCCCTTCTCCTCCTGCCCTCAATCCCTCCCAGCATCAGAGTCTTCTCCAATGAGTCAACTCTTCGCATGAGGTGGCCAAAATACTGGAGTTTCAGCTTTAGCATCATTCCTTCTAAAGAAATTCCAGGATTGATCTCCTTCAGAATGGACTGGTTGGATCTTCTTGCAGTCCAAGGGACTCTCAAGAGTCTTCTCCAACACCACAGTTCAAAAGCATCAATTCTTCGGCGTTCAGCCTTCTTCACAGTCCAGCTCTCACATCCATACATGACCACAGGAAAGACCATAGCCTTGACTAGGCGAACCTTTGTTGGTAAAGTAATGTCTCTGCTTTTGAATATGCTATCTAGGTTGCTCATAACTTTCCTTCCAAGGAGTAAGCGTCTTTTAATTTCATGGCTGCAGTCACCATCTGCAGTGATTTTGGAGCCCAGAAAAACAAAGTCTGACACTGTTTCCACTGTTTCCCCATCTATTTCCCATGCAGTGATGGGACCAGATGCCATGATCTTCGTTTTCTGAATGTTGAGCTTTAAGCCAACCTTTTCACTCTCCACTTTCACTTTCATCAAGAGGCTTTTTAGCCCCTCTTCACTTTCTGCCATAAGAGTGGTGTCATCTGCATATCTGAGGTTATTGATATTTCTCCCGGCAATCTTGATTCCAACTTGTGTTTCTTCCAGTCCAGCATTTCTCATGATGTACTCTGATACAGAGAGCTATATCTGAATGATGCCCTTAATCTAAGTTGCTGACCATAGATAAAGAACAGCCACATTGAGTAGCAGGTCTCTGCTCTGACCTTCATTACCTGTGATTGCTTCTTATTGCTGTCCCAACATAGAAGAGCAGTGACTCTCATGCAAACGGGTTTGCCATGGACACGATTGGGAATATTCCCATTTTATTCATGGAGCTGAAGCCAGTTATATAAGCTTGAACCATATCATAAGGAAGAACTGATAGAAAAGTTCTCTTTAAGTCAGGATAGTTACTTTTATGATATTTCCTTCATTAGGTAGTTGTCAATTGACTGTTTGAGTTAACAGCTTTAAGAAGTGGTTTTGTAAACCTTTGTTGCTTGTTCACTCCAGGACACCCACAACAATATTTTAAGGAAATGACAACCAGCAGGGCTGAGATATAACAAGTGATACATGGCTGTATTTTTAATAATAAAGTCTAGAAGGGGAGATTGTTTTTAAAGAACAGTGTGTTTTCATTGTTAAGCTTCGCTGTGGGAATGGCATTGCTCCCCCAGGGAAGTGATTCCCCCACTCTGCTCAGCCTTTACCTGCCCAGATGCCAACGAGGTCTACAATCTGTGACAGGGCATTCTTCTTGCATCCGGGCATTTCCTCTAGCCATTTGGGAAGAAGTCAAGGTGACCCACCTGTTGTTTCATTCCAAAGCCTGAAATATTTAGAACAGCAGTGAGCTTTTCCTAATGCAGGTCTCTCCTGCTGACAACACAATTGCAAAGTGCTTGCAGCTGGAACATTGCAGGGCTCACCCATGAATGAGATCAGGGCAGCTGCATCCCTGTGGATCACATCAACAAAGCCAGCGTTGGAGGGGCCGAGTTGGACCTCTTCAGGAGTACCTTCGACCTGGTAGGCTGCAGTCCATGGGGTCGCTAAGAGACATGACTGAGCAACTTCACTTTCACTTTTCACTTTCCTGCATTGGAGAAGGAAATGGCAACCCACTTCAGTGTTTTCGCCTGGAGAATCCCAGGGGCGGGGGAGCCTGGTGGGCTGACGTCTATGGGGTCACACAGAGTCGGACACGACTGAAGTGACTTAGCAGCAGCAGCAGCAGCAGGAGTACCTTCGAAATTTGCTTTTACAGGATCCAGCCCCAAAAGAGATGGCTGGTGCTGCACACAATAGGTTTGACTATAGGTGCCAGCAAGATGGAGGTTGTACAGTTGCCCAGGCTGTGCACTCCCCAACTCCAGGGATACCCTGGAGCTCTGCAGTGCCATGGCCAGGGTATGAAATGTGGGGCCATCAAGTCTCTATGATGCTTATTACGTTCTAGTGGATGGATAGAGAAGGGCAGGTGAACAAAGAAATTCAGATTTTGTTTCAGTTCAGTTCAGTCTCTCAGTTGTGTCCGACTCTTTGCGACCCCATGAATCACAGCACGCCAGGCCTCCCTGCCCATCACCAACTCCCAGAGGTCACTCAGACTCACATCCATCAAGTCAGTGATGCCATCCAGCCATCTCATCCTGTCTCATCCCCTTGTCCTCTTGCCCTCAATCCCTCCCAGCATCAGAGTCTTTTCCAATGAGTCAACTCTTCGCATGAGGTGGCCAAAGTACTGGAGTTTCAGCTTTAGCATTATTCCTTCCAAAGAACACCCAGGGCTGATCTCCTTTAGAATGGACTGGTTGGATCTCCTTGCAGTTGACTCTCAAGAGTCTTCTCCAACACCACAGTTCAAAAGCATCAATTCTTTGGCTCTCAGCTTTCTTCACAGTCCAACACTCACATCCATACATGACCACTGGAAAAACCATAGCCTTGACCAGACAGACCTTTGTTGGCAAAGTAATGTCTCTGCTTTTCAATATGCTATGTAGGTTGGTCAGAAAGGATTTATTTTTTTCTACAACAGATTCTCCCACTTCCTTGTATATCTTTCTTCTTCAGCTTTCTCTTTCCCTTCCCAAGTTTGAAGGGAAAAGGGGAGAAGTAGTAAGTATACTGATTCAAAACACAGATTCTGGGACTAGGATGCATGCATGTGTGCGTATATGCTAAGTCGCTTCAGTCATGTCCAGCTCTTTACGACCCTATGGACCATTGCCTGTCAGGCTCCTCTGTCCATGGGATTCTCCAGGCAAGAATAGTGGAGTGGGTTGCCATGCCCTCCTCCAATGGAATCTTCCTGACAGAGGGATCGGACCCACGTATGTCTCCTGTATTGGCAGGCAAGTTCTTTACCACTAGCACCATCTGGGAAGCCCTCTGGGACTAGGATGCCTGGCTCCAAAGCCCTGCTTGGCTATTTCTTGAGCAAGTTGCATGACCTTGGGTGAATCACTTGACTTTTTCTATGCCTCAGTTTCCCCATTTATAAAATAGGGGTAATAATTCAGCTATGATACGATTAAATGAGATAGGATATGTAGCATTTAGCAAAGTGCCTGGCACATTGTTATGGATGTGTAAGTAAATATTTAGTATTATTTTCCCCTGACTATATGGTGACGTTTGTGGCAAAGCCTTCCAGGCTCTTTAGGGGCTCAAAGAGTTGGACACTACTGACTATATCTCCTTCTTGACAGGACTCCTGGATTTAACAGGTGTCTTTTAAGATTTTATCAGAGAAGCTGTAAAGGCACTAACATAACTGTCTCTAGAAAATAAATGCTAGAGTTCTTATAAAGGTAGAGACTTGCTTAAGCCGTAAGATAGGAGAACCGGGATTGAAGGTCAGTTCTATCACTGATTAGATGTGTGACCTTGGGTGAGTCATTTGGTTCCCTCAGCCTTTTTCTTTAGTTCTGAGGATTAAATGAGAAAAATGTAAAGCACTTTGCAAAATATTTCAGATAAGTAGGCATTTAATCTATGCTTACTGTAATAGTTATATTAGCTTCATAATGATTATATTCAATTCAGTTCAGTTCAGTCACTCAGTTGTGTCCGACTCTTTGCAACCCCATGAATCACAGCACGCCAGGCCTCCCTGTCCATCACCATCTCCCAGAGTTCACTCAAACTCACGTCCATCGAGTCGTGATGCCATCCAGCCATCTCATCCTCTGTCGTCCCCTTCTCCTCCTGCCCCCAATCCCTCCAAGCATCAGAGTCTTTTCTAATGAGTCAATTCTTCACATGAGGTGGCCAAAATACTGGATTTTCAGCTTTAGCATCATTCCTTCCAAAGAAATCCCAGGGCTGATCTCCTTTAGAATGGGCTGATTGGATCTCCTTGCAGTCCAAGGGACTCTCAAGAGTCTTCTCCAACACCACAGTTCAAAAGCATCAATTCTTCGGCGCTCAGCTTTCTTCACAGTCCAACTCTCACATCCATACATGACCACTGCAAAAAACCATAGCCTTGACTGGATGGACCTTTGTTGGCAAAGTAATGTCTCTGCTTTTGAATATGCTATCTAGGTTGGTCATAACTTTTCTTCCAAGGAGTAAGCATCTTTTAATTTCATGGCTGCAGTCACCATCTGTAGTGATTTTGGAGCCCCCCAAAATAAAGTCTGATACTGTTTCCCCTGTTTCCCCATCTATTTGCCATGAAGTGATGGGACCAGCTGCCATGATCTTTGTTTTCTGAATGTTGAGCTTTAAGCCAACCTTTCCACTCTCCACTTTCACTTTCATCAAGAGGCTTTTTAGTTCCTCTTCACTTTCTGCCATAAGGGTGGTGTCATCTGCATATCTGAGGTTATTGATATTTCTCCCAGCAATCTTGATTCCAATTTGTGTTTCTTCCAGCCCAGCATTTCTCATGATGTACTCTGGACATAAGTTAAATAAGCAGGTTGACAATATACAGCCTTGATGTACTCCTTTTCCTATTTGAAACCAGTTTGTTGTTCCATCTCCAGTTCTAACTGTTGCTTCCTGACCTGCATACTGGTTTCTCAAGAGGCAGGTCAGGTGGTCTGGTATTCCCATCTCTTTCAGAATTTTCCACAGTTGATTGTGATCCACACAGTCAAAGGCTTTGGCATAGTCAATAAAGCAGAAATAGATGCTTTTCTGGAACTCTCTTGCTTTTTCCATGATCCAGCGGATGTTGGCAATTTGATCTCTGGTTCCTCTGACTTTTCTAAAACCAGCTTGAACATCTGGAAGTTCACAGTTCATGTATTGCTAAAGCCTAGCTTGGAGAATTTTGAGCATTACTTTACTAGCATGTGAGATGAGTGCAATTGTGCAATAGTTTGAGCATTCTTTGGCATTTCCTTTCTTTGGGATTGGAATGAAAACTGACCTTTTCCAGTTCTGTGGCCACTGCTGAGTTTTCCAAATTTTCTGGCATATTGAGTGCAGCACTTTCACAGCATCATCTTTCAGGATTTGAAATAGTTCAACTGGAATTCCATCACCTCCACTAGCTTTGTTCATAGTGATGCTTTCTAATTACATTGATGTAATTTATTGTTATAATTTAAAGACTTTGGGTTAAAAGGATGCTTTTTGTGTGATGGTGATGATATTTCTTCTGCCAACAAAGGCAGTGGAATTTTTGTGTTCTCTTCTGCCCTTGATTTCAAAGAAGGGGAAAAAGAATCACGACATGGATCCTTCTTAATTGTGTTTACTCATGTTCATCTCAGTCTTGCTCTGCATCTTCCTGGGTGCCCAGTCCTGCTAAGAGAACCACACCAACAGAAAACACAGATCTAGTGAGGAGGAATGTGGACAGAGCAGAGGAAGCAAAGGGAACAAAGCCATCACCTCCCCTGCCACAAAGATAGGCTTCTGAGGAGCTTCCCAAAATGTTCTGTGCAGACTCTAGCCAGCTCTGCCACAGCCAAGGGGACGGACTCTTTGGGGCCAGCTCCAAGCTAGGGAGTCTTATATCATGTCCGGGGGCTACTGGGGACAAAACCTGGGGCCCTGGCCCTCGAGTCTTACCTGTAATCCTGCCCAGGCCTGGAGTTTTTCTCCCTGCCTCTCCTGCCACATGGGCCCCCAGGCTGTAGCCAATGAGGTGGACTTGGGAAGGTGAGTAGCTGTAGTTCGACTGGAGAGGGAAGATTACATTGTCAGGATATTTCTCTGCTGTGGTTTTTGCAAAACTAAAGCCATTACTCCTCTGCTAAAAACCTTCCACTGCCATTAGAATGAAACCCAACTCATTACAAAAGCCTCAGAGCTTTCCTGACTCAACATCTACTTTTCTAGACTCTTTTTCTACCCAAAGTTTTTGTGGAACTTTCAGTTCCTCAAATACGTTGTATTTGGGTCTGTTTTCAACTTCTCTTCCTGTTGTCATCCACAGCTTAGCCATCAGCTCTCAACTTAGTTGTCTCTTTCTGGGAGACATCCTTAATTACGGCCCCCCATCTCGAGCCTAGATTCACTGACCCCCATGTGCTCCGATAAAGCCTTGTAGCTACCCCTCCCCATCCCCACATCAGAACCCTGATCACACCCTATTGTCACTGTAAACTCCCCCAGGGCCTGGGACCTCAGTTTTCCTCTTTACATCCTGGCAGAGCTCCTGACACTGTGCTCCTAAATACTGGATGGATAAACAGACAACACTAAGCTCAAGGTGTTCACACCCGCTGGTCTCAAAGATGTTCACCCAAATGTACTTGTTTACTACGGGGCTACAGATCCACAGTGCCTCGATCCAAAGTGAGTTTTAGAAGTTGGACTCTGAGAGAGCTATCAATTATGTTTCCTCTTTAAACACAGAACCCTCAGTTGCATCTTTGCACAGAGACCAGTGGTGTCATGCGCCTCCTCTGCAGCCCGGCCATCACTCACTTTGAGCATGGCCAGCATCTGGGCCATCTGGGCCCCCACCACGCGCACACTGTTGGCAGCCTGAGTGTAAGTGGTCTGGGAGCCTTTCTTCCAGTCCACGCAGATGCAGTTCACCTCCTCCACCCCAAACATGTTCTGGTGTTGGAGAGACTCCAGGGGTTATCATGGGGCTTATGAATCCACATCCAACCAGGACTCAGAAATAGTCCCTGAGAGTTACCACTGGCCATCTTTCTGTCCCTTCCTAGCAGGGGCACTGGGATGAACTTGACTTTGTTCGGAATCCTGTTGCCAACAGGAATTATCCCTCAGGGGGTATAAGAAAGGCAAATTAGTTTCCTCTCTAAGCTTGTAGATTAATTAAAAGCTGCACTCTGGTTTTCTTTGACTAGATTCAGTAAGGTTGATTCAGTAAGGTGGATAAAATCAGGGCATCATTTAAAGAGCCCTGTTGAGCAAAGAAAAGGTCTCAAGTGCATTCATTCTCTGGAAGCCGGGGTCTAACTGACTTTATGGATTTGACCACTAGGGGTCCTTTTAGCCTCTTGACAAAGCCTGGGCCTGCTCCACCCAAGGCTACAGGGCACTAAGTAAGTTCTAAGGTGGGAGGGAAGGGTCACTATTTTTAGAGTTAGGATAGCATAGTATTTCACAGAAGAAAGACACACTGCAGATATTTGAAAAATAGAACTGTACTGATTTAAAATATATTGGAGAAATCTGAAAGGGAAACTTCTTCCTGGATGTCACAAGAACTGATATATGCTTAGAAGTTCTGCCAGGGAAGACATTGGACCAAATTGAGTCTAAAATGGTGCTACAAATTAAAAATCCATCAAGAATCTTTTCACATACATGATACTAGTATGTGTGATCACACACACAAATACCAACAGTTGCTTTCTCAGGACCTTTATTTCTAAAGCAGCCCTGAGGAATCTCTTACAAACTTGGAGAATTTAGACTATAAACTATATCTGACAGTCCACATGTTAAGATACTTATTAATTATGGGACAGAAGCAATATTAAGAGCTAAATACCTGGTAAAAACCGAGGTCAAATGCAGAATGATTTAACTTTTCAGGGTTTGTAAGTTTTCCTGTTGACATTTTAGGTTAGAGTTATTAATGTGTGTGTGGAAGGCAGGCTGTTAGGATAAATTCTTAGGTGTCAGAAAAACATATTGAATCAGTGAACACAAGAAAAGAAGGCATGGATGGTATATTATGTGTGTGTTTATGTGCCTTTGCACATGTACGCTTGTGTGTGTGTACATGTGTGTGTATGTGCATGTGTACACATGTGTGTTATTCCATTGTCTATCCTTCTGACCTAAAGACGCTCTATGACAGTGGGGTTTGGCACTTTCTATTCTGCAGTTTAGCGCAAAGGATTCCCAGGTGATGAAGAAAGAGAGATGGGTTCAATCCCTGAGTAGGGAAGATCCCCTGGAGGAGGAAATGATAACCCACTGCAGTATTCTTGCTTGGAAAATCCCATGGACAGAGGAGCCTGGCCAGCTACAGTCCATAGTGTCACAAAGAGTTGGACACGAGAATCTGTGAGCAACTAAGCATGCACACATTCTGCCATTTTAGGCACCTGGTCAGCCTTAGCTCCTCGTATCTCACAGCACGTATCTCTGACTCTTAGGGAAGTGGGAAAGAACGGAACAAAAAGAACATAATCCCTCATCTATGGAAATACAAAGTAACCTCACTGAAATGAAACAGACAACATTTAGGAAACAACAGAATGGGAAAGACTAGGGATCTCTTCAAGAAAATCAGAGATACCAAAGGAACATTTCATGCAAAGATGGGCACGATAAAGGACAGAGATGGTGTGGACCTAACAGAAGCAGAAGATATTAAGAAGAGGTGGCAAGAATACACAGAAGAACTGTACAAAAAAGAGCTTCAAGACCTAGACAATCATGATGATGTGATCACTGACCTAGAGCCAGACATCTTGGAATGTGAAGTCAAGTGGGCCTTAGAAAGCATCACTACGAACAAAGCTAGTGGAGGTGATGGAATTCCAGTGGAGCTATTCCAAGTCCTGAATGATGATGCTGTGAAAGTGCTGCACTCAATACGCCAGCAAATTTGGAAAACTCAGCAGTGGCCACAAGATTGGAAAAGGTCAGTTTTCATCCCAATCCCAAAGAAAGGCAATGCCAAGGAGTGCTCAAACTACCGCACAATTGCACTCATCTCACACACTAGTAAAGTAATGCTCAAAATTCTCCAAGCCAGGCTTCAGCAATATGTGAACCGTGAACTTCCTGATGTTCAAGCTGGTTTTAGAAAAGGCAGAGGAACCAGAGATCAAATTGCCAACATCCGCTGGATCATGGAAAAAGCAAGAGAGTTCCAGAAAAGCATCTATTTCTGCTTTATTGACTATGCCAAAGCCTTTGACTGTGTGGATCACAATAAACTATGGAAAATTCTGAAAGAGATGGGAATACCAGACCACCTGATCTGCCTCTTAAGAAATCTGTATGCAGGTCAGGAAGCATCAGTTAGAACTGGTCATGGAACAACAGACTGGTTCCAAATAAGAAAAGGAGTACGTCAAGGCTGCATATTGTCACCATGTTTATTTAACTTATATGCAGAGTACATCATGAGAAATGCTGGACTGGAAGAAACACAAGTTGAAATCAAGATTGCTGGGAGAAATATCAATAACCTCAGATATGCAGATGACACCACTCTTATGGCAGAAAGTGAAGAGGGGCTAAAAAGCCTCTTGATGAAAGTGAAAGTGGAGAGTGAAAAGGTTGGCTTAAAGCTCAACATTCAGAAAACGAAGATCATGGCATCTGGTCCCATCACTGCATGGGAAATAGATGGAGAAACAGTGGAAACAGTGTCAGACTTTGTTTTTCTGGGCTCCAAAATCACTGCAGATGGTGACTGCAGCCATGAAATTAAAAGACGCTTACTCCTTGGAAGAAAAGTTATGATCAACCTAGATAGCATATTCAAAAGCAGAGACATTACTTTACCAACAAAGGTTCCCCCAATCAAGGCTATGGTCTTTCCTGTGGTCATGTATGGATGTGAGAGCTGGACTGTGAAGAGGGCTGAGTGCCGAAGAATTGATGCTTTTGAACTGTGGTGTTGGAGAAGACTCTTGAGAGTCCCTTGGACTGCAAGAAGATCCAACCAGTCCATTCTGAAGGAGATCAATCCTGGAATTTCTTTAGAAGGAATGATGCTAAAGCTGAAACTCCAGTATTTTGGCCACCTCATGCGAAGAGTTGACTCACTGGAGAAGACTCTGATGCTGGGAGGGATTGAGGGCAGGAGGAGAAGGGGACGACAGAGGATGAGATGGCTGGATGGCATCACTGACTCTATGGATGCGAGTCTGAGTGACCTCCGGGAGCTGGTGATGGACAGGGAGGCCTGGCGTGCTGCGGTTCATGGGGTCGCAAAGAGTCGGACACGACTGAGAGACTGATCTGATCTGATCTGAATCAGAAATGAGAGGGTGGAAGTGATTGCTCACAGAGCAAATGCTATTGCTTCAGGCTACTGATGCAATCCAGAGATGTGGAAAGGGCTTTTTATTTTTGTGAAGAGGCATTTTAATTGCATAGTAAAACCTCAATATGTCAGGGTTTCCTGTTTCCAAGTTCACTAATTGAGATTGCATAAAGGGAGGTGGCACTGGCACCCCATTCCAGTACTCGCCTGGAAAAGCCCATGGACAGAGGAGCCTCGTAGGCTGCAGTCCATGGGGTCGCTAAGAGTCGGACACGACTGAGTGACTTCACTTTCTCTTTTCACTTTCACGCATTGGAGAAGGAAATGGCAACCCACTCCAGTGTTCTTGCCTGGAGAATCCCAGGGACGGGGGAGCCTGGTGGGCTGCCGTCTATGGAGTCGCACAGAGTCGGACACAACTGAAGCAACTTAGCAGCAAAGGGAGGTGGAGGCATTCATGGGAAGGAAGGGCAGATGCCTGGGGCACAGGCCACAGGGGTTAGAGCCGGGGCCTACCTTGCACATGTCCACCAGCCAGCTCTCATCTCCCTTGTCTATGAAGCCATGGATGATGAACCCAGTCTTCTTGGCTATTTGGAAATTGGACACCTCGATCGTTGATGGATCAGAGGAAAGGAGAATCTGTGACACACACAGAAGGGTTCCATATTTTGTAGCCCAGCCACTTTGGCCTGTCTCTTTCTGCCCCATTTCTGCCTGTTTCAATGCCACAGACCAGAATCACATAACCAGCTAGAGGTTCTGACAAAAGTGAACCATTCATTCAAGCCATTTTTTTTTTTTTTTTTTTTACCAGCGACCTACTCTGTCCAGGTCTGGCTAGGCCTGGGGGAGCAGCTGGTAGGATGGAGTGGAGGAGAAGGGTACAGGAATAAGGAACTTCTGGTTCCCGTGTAGACACAGACGCTCACTCCTTTACAACAACGTTAGAATAGCAGAGGTCTCACTTGAAAGTTTTTGGGTTCTTGGTGTAGAGCAGGAAGCGGGTGCCAATCTTCTCTGGGCTCCAGGGGAGAATTTTCAAGGGCCTGATTGCAGTCCAAGCTCAGGGCTCGGAGTCAGATAGAAGAGTCCGATAGAATCATAGCAAGCTTCGTTTCCTGGAGAGAAAGGACGACTCTGCTCAGAGATTAACTCCCAAGGCTGGGCTGGTCACTCCCCTGCTTGGGAACAGGCTGAATACCAGGCAGAGTCTTGCCTCAGCTCCATCTACTGTCTCCTTGCCTGGCCCCCATGCCCATCTTCTGATTAGGGACCTGTCCCACTGAATCCCACAGAGACCTTTCTGCCTCGAACCACCAGCAAAACTTAAAAGTTCTGTGTTCCCTAGAGCCTGTTATATAGAGTGATGTGAGTCAGAAAAAAAAACTAGTATTGTACATTAACACGTATACATGGAATCTAGAAAAATGATGAACCTATTTGCAGGGCAGAAATAGAGAGGCAGACATGGAGGACAGACTTGTGGGCACAGAAGGGAAGGAGAGGGGGTGAATTTCAAGAGTAGCACTGAGATATGCACGCTACCATGTGCAAACTACATAGCTAGTGGAAGCAGCTATACAGCATGTGGATCTCAGCCTGGCGCCCTGTGACGACCCAGAGGCAAGAGGGAGGGGATATATGTATACTTATCGCTGATTCACATTGTTGTACAGCGGAAACCAACACAACGATGTAAAGCAATTCCCTTGAATTAAAAAAAAAAAAAATTCTATCCCAAGAGCTTCAGATGTGTTCATTTGACTACTAATATGGCAACAGGCCCTGGTCAGTCAATATGTTAACCCAGACAAGGATTGAATGCTTTATCTGGACAACTCTGGCCTCAGGCACCCTGGGCATAAAGGTCGGCTGATGAGAAATGTTCTGAGGCGGGTCCCCCACAAACTTACTCCTCTCCCAGGCACGGGGCCGCCCTGTCCACCTCTCTGTGGAACCTTGGAGCTGTCTGGAGCTGCTGGAAGCCCAGCCATGGCTGAGGTTTCTCTGGCCAGTGCTGAGATGATGAGTTTACGTCCTTTCCAAAAGGCAGGTGGGATGTTTACCTTCGGCTGCTCCCAGCAGGAAAAGAGCAATTGTCCAGATACTCACCATCTACAAGAAATTCAGACACTCAGCTTCACCAAGCATGACCAGAGTAATGAGCAAAGACTCAGGAATTCAAGCCTCTTTGCCCTGCCTCCCCACTTCACAGCTTTGGGAAGACTTATCCTGTTGGATGTTCCAGATCTTTCTTCTCCCTGGATCAAGTGCCTGGGCCATTTTCTTATACTCAAGCCTTATCACTGGGACACTGCTTCAAAGAAAGAGCAGGTGATGATAGAACATGCTGTGTGCACTTAATATTTGAGTCTGCACAAATACATAAAACAGGATTAAAAACAGAGGTCAAATCTTCCTACAAGTCTAGGAAGATGAAGGATGCTTGATTAAAAGGAGGTGAAAGGTCTAACTTTGCACCTATGTACCTGTGCATGTAATTATGAGCCAAGTGGACTCCACTTTCCAATTTTTTAAATTTGATCATCTAGTACTTTACAAGTCCCAAGAAGGACACTGCAGCAAACTCTAACTGTGAATGAACCCATTCTCACTTAGAATGGATGGAAATGCCCTTGCAAGTACCTGATAGCAAAGGGAAGGGTCTAAGGGAACCTTCTGTTTGTCTCTCTCTGGCAGTCTAGTAATACTTGAGCATATGAGCGGTGAAGACAGAGTCAACAGCTCCATAATATCCTCTGATATTCCCCACTACACTTCCCCACTAACTAGTGTTCTAATTACCTATTGCTATGGGATGAGCCAACCCAAACATAAGGGTTTAAAACAAGAGCAATCATATTCTCCTGCTATAATTTGGAATAGCTGGGTTCAGGGGCCCATAAAAGCCCATGTTACCAGACCACATAATGTCTGTTGAGTGTCCTTGGACCCTCTGAAGTTTGCACACCTGTTCTATGAGACTACCTTGTGAAGCTGTCATGAATTACCCACTTACCCAAGCGTCTGTGAGCAGCTTGGCTGGTTCACACAGCTGAGCCTTTGGTGTCCTAACCACCTCCAAGTTAAATATATCTCATTGTCAAAGTTTACACTGATCCTGAATAAACAGACACTGGGGTACAGGCTAGAGGGCCCCCTTCCTGTGAAGGGGACAGAAAGGACTTCCCTTATACTAATAAGGAATAGCAGCCAGCAGTTACTGAGGCTTAGTATGTGTGGTCAGAGTACTTTTGATGTACTTTGAAAAGTACATGTAGGGAGACTTTAAGTCTCACAACAACCTCATTAGGTAGGTAAACAGATGTGGAAACTGAGGCATCAGCCTTTAATATCATGCTTATAATATCATGAGACAATGAGTTATAAAATGGGCTTTGAATCCAGAACTATCCAGAATGAAATATGGAGTTGTTGAATATCAGTTATTTTGAGTAAGTTATCAACAAGATTTGTTGAGTGTCAGCTGCCAAGAATAGGGGAAATACTTACATAGAATAAATTGAGATAGAAAATGAATTTCTTCCTACTTTAGACTTGAACCATCTGGTTGACCTGACTGATGAGGTATCCAAGCTTTGGAAATCTGTTTATGTGATGTAGGAAGGTACTGGAGCACCTGATGAAGACTGTGGAGAAGACAAATGCTTTTCTTTGATGTTGCAGTACTAATGTGGGATGAGATTTATGACAAAGCCTGGGTAAAACAGGTAAATTGGGTGATTGTTGTTTTAGTTGTTCAGTCCCCAAGTTACGTCCAACTCTTTGTGACCCCATCGACTGCAGCACGCAAGGCTTCTTTGTCCTCCGCCATCTCCCAGAGTTTGCTCAAATTCATGTTCATTGAGTCGCTGATACTATCTAACCATATCATCCTCTGCTGCCCACTTCTCCTTTTGCCTTCAGTCTTTCCCAGCATCAGGGTCTTTTCCAGTGAGTTGGCTCTTTGCATCAGGTAGCCAAAGTATTGAAGTTTCACCTTCAGCATTAGTCCTTCCAATGAATATTCAGGGTTGATTTCCTTGAGGATTGACTGGTTTGATCTCCCTGCAGTCCAAGGGACTCTCAAGAGTCTTCTCCAGCACAATTCAAACGCATCAATTCTTTTTGTGCTCAGCCTTCTTTATGGTCCAACTCTCATATCTGTACATGACTACTGGAAAAACCACGTCTTTTGTTTTTGGAACTTTGTAGGCAAAATGGTGTCTTGGCTTTTTTATATAGGAGATGTTGGATAACTCTATCTGTTCCCTGGACCTCTTCTCTTCCTACCATTCACTTGACCTTCCCCACATATCACAGTGGCTCCCATCATACATGCCGAATTCTTTCCCACCTCAGGGCCTTTGCATTGGCCTGAAACTTCCTCCCTTAGACCTCTGTGGGATTCACTCCTTTTTGTCATTCAACAATTAGTTTAAATATCACCTCTTCAGTGAGGCCAATCCTGGCCACCTTCGCCTCTCACCCAGACCCTTGCTCCCTGGCACCTTATTTGCTTCCTTCTTATCACTTATCACAAGTTACAATTATCTTTCTTGTTTTTCTGTTTATTTGCATTCTTGCTTTTCCCATCTACAATGCAATTCCATGAGGACACAGGCCTCTTTTGCTTTGGCCACTGCTGTGCTCCCAGCTTCCAGAACCATGACCAACACAGGTATTTATGAATTAATGAAAGAAAGAATGCACATATGAATAGAGTTCATAGACATTTATCCTTATTCTCAGCGCGGATTTCATAGCTGGGAATGGTGAGAGGGCACAGTTCTAAGGTGGGGAAAAAGATATTTTCTTCAGAAAAGCAAGAAGAATACAAACATCTGACTAGATTTAGGAGGAACAATCACTGCATGATCTGTCACAGTTTGCTCAGAGGTTAGTTTCCCTTGCCTACTTCCCTTTCAGCTCACCTCAATGCCAAGTTCACCTGTGGGTTCCATGCGCACCCCTGAGTCAGGGCTTCAAAGGCTGAAAAAACCTTAAGGTGATCAGAGCTGATGTGACATCCTCTGGGCAGGAAAGGAAGGTTTAATCTCTAGCAGCCACTCAGTTGAGCAGTGACAGCATGTGGCTTCCAGACACTCAAGTGTAGAACTATGGGCATTTAGGGCTTAATTTTTCTTTCCTAAAATTTTTTTCTCTTTTATGTTTGTAGATAGGTAATATATGCCCTTCTACATCTGATACAATACAGAGTTTAAAAAATGATGCCTCACCAGATCCTTGTGTTTCCTTCCAAAGGTAGTCTTTGTATTATAAGTATATATATATTGTATTTTATTTAAAAATATAAATGATTAACACATTCTGTACATTATTTTGCAAACTGATTTTTAAAATAAACTATATGTTTGAAAACCATTCCGTATCAGTGCATAAAAAGTCCAGTCTTTTCACCAGCTGCATAGCCGTCTGACATTTGGGTATTTTCTATTAGTTCTCTACTGATGCACGTTTGGTTGTTACCAATCTTGTACTATTAGAAATAGTGCCTTATGAATATTATACACTTATTTTCTGGATGGATGGTGTATCTGTGGGGTAAATTCCTTTTAAAAAATGGAATTTAAGGGACAAAAGATAGTATGTTTAACATTTGGTAGTGGTTACCACTCTGTTTCTATGTTCTAATAACTCTACTAGAAATCTTTGTGTATGTTGGCTATTCTTTCCACCCCAATCCTGAAACCAGAGTGAAGGAGAGACCATTCACTATTTAAATAGGTAACGTTTTAGAGGTATGTTAGTTGTGAGACTTTTTGTTGTAGGCAACAGAAATAAATTCTGGGTAGCTAATTTTTTTTTTTTTAAAGAAGATATTTGTTGGAAGAATATTGGGGCATCTCATGGAATCCATGAAGCTGTTGAACTGTGAGACTCAGGGACCAAGACTAAGAAATGGGACCACCCTGGAGACCTCTGCAAATCGTTCTCAGAGCCCCTCTGCCTTAAGCCTGATTCTGCCACAAGGTCTCCCTGGCTTTGAACATCTCAGCCCAGGATTTTTAGTCTATCAGATGATTGGTCTGGTAAGGCCAGAAGCTGTTCCTGAAGTAATAGGATATGGGTCCTGTTGGGCAGGTCTGGTTTTATGCCCAAAGATGGAGGTGAATTTGTGAGCTGGGCAGCCACTACAAGAGGTATGTGGTTCTGCAGAATCAAATAACAATCCTGTATCAACTGATCTACTCACTTTGTACCAAAGTGCACAGGTGGTGGGGCAGTGCCCGTGGGTAGGGGATTTCTTTAAGAGTATTGCTTGTGTTTATCAGAATTTGAAATAATAAAGGGATGATCTCTTCCTTTTGAGTCATCAAGTCCTTGTCTTTGCATGCATGCTCAGTCATGTCTGACTTTTTGTAGTCCTAGCCCACCAGGCTCCTCTGTCTATGGGATATTTTTTAGGCAAGAATACTGGAGTGAGTTGCCATTTCCTCCTCCAGGGGATCTTCCTGACCCAGGGATTGAACCTGCATCTCCTGTGTCTCCTGCTCTGCAGATGGATCCTTTACCCACTGAGCTGCCAAGAGTGACTGGCAACTCTGGCGATTGGACTTGCTGATCAGGAAAGTTGATCAGTACTGTTGCATTGTGTTGAGAAGAAGCCATCAGTACTCATGGGCATTAGCTGTCTAAGAAGAAGTGTGCTATACTGGAGCACTTAGTATTCTACAAAAGACAAAAGCAAATGAACCTAAAAGGCACCCTCACTTCTGATAATCACATGAGGTAAAGAAGGCCAGAGTCTGGAGCCTGGGTTGACCCACTGCTGTGAAAACTTTTCTGACACCTGTTCCTTTCCCAGTCCCAGGCTTCCCTGGAGTGAGGAAATAGGTTAGAGATGATGATGGATGGGTTATGAAAATGGTCGTAGTTCTTTACTCCCTCCCCTTCCCGAAGCTGCCCTTTGCCACATGATCTTGCAGCTCCTTCCATCAATTAGTGGAGTATGTTTCTCCACCATTTGAATCTGGTTGGTTGTATGACTTGGTGTGGTTATTAAATGTGATGGCAGCAACATCTTGGACCAGCTCAAAGCCAGCTGACTCCTAAGTATGTGAGAGACCCAGATAAGATTAGAGTCAGACATGACTTAGTGACTGAACAACAAGATGGAAAGATTCCTGATTGGGGCTTTTAACTGAGAATAACAACTGAAATATATTGAATGAACTTGTATCCTGGTCAGATTCAGGGATTTAAGGCATACAAATCTGTGGATCTCTTTTGAAAATGTAAGTTCAGTTCCACCAGACAACTCTCCAGTCTTCAAGATGTATGACTCCTTAGAAGTCACAAAGGTAGAGAATAAGGTTGTTAGCCATCATTTGTCACGTCCACATGTCCAGATGGAGCCAAATAGCTGCTTTCCTCCAGCCAATCAGCTCTATTTTTTTTTCTCCTTTAATTTCAAGTTCACCACATATCGATATCTTGTCATTTCATAAGACAATGATCTCGTAAGTTTTAGGGGAAGAGAAGGTGGGGTCAAGCTGGGTTCTCGGAGGCCTTTAATTTCAAAGAAGTTTTTGTCCTGAAAAATCTGTTTTCTAAGTCTTTTTCACAGCCTGGACCCTCACCTACATTTGTTTGAATCACAGTTCGAAGCATCCCTTGACCTGGTTGAATTTCTCCCTGTGTTTGTTGTAAAGGAAAGTGGGGTGCAAGACTTTGCCTTATCATCTGTCAACTATTGACCTCTATCTTTTTCTTTTATTAGAGATGCGCTGTCTATGGGAAGTGAATTCAGGTTCTGCGTGTATCTTAGACTTCCCAAAGCCCTTAATGCCATTGGTACGTTTCCACCAGTTCTTGTGGACTGACTACTAAGTAAAAGTCTCAGATCGGTAGACCTGGTGCCAGTTGGCGAAAATTGGGCCCTAAAGTCTATAACCTTTGTAGGGTGTGGGAGAATTTCCAAAACAGCCCCAACTTTCAGAATCCCAGAGTAGGAAAGTTGTGGGCCAGGATTTAGATTAGAAAATGATCAGAATTTGCGCTCCACGCAAGTACCAAAGGGACTGACATAAACCCCATACTTGGGTAAAGTCATTGCCCTCTCAAAGCCCTTTGGGGTCTCTGATCATCATTATGGAAGTCTTCCATCATTTGATGGCTATGGACCAGGCACTGGGTCCACACTTTGCTCATTGTGTATACTTAGTACCTAGCAGAGTAGCTTACACACAGCATGTGCTCAACAAGTGCTCTTTGGGGGAATAAACGGTCAGTCAAGACCCATTTAGTCCCATCTCCTACAACTCCCTCTGTCTAAACATGGTCCACAAAACATAACATATCGTTTGATTAAAGATGATGGAAAAAGTAGCAAAGGCGGGTACTGATCACATATGCCCACAGCCAACAGAAGGCTCATTTTGGACCTGGAAGTCTTCCTTAAGTGATCAGAATGACATCAGCAACATCAATAATGAGCATGATGCCAGTATCAAGTAATCAATATTTCCAAGTTCAAATGCCAAGTAACATGTAGCAAAATTTAACAGTTATTTGTGGTTCTTCAGACCAGCGACTTCACTTTCACTTTCCTGCATTGGAGAAGGCAATGGCCACTCCAGTGTTCTTGCCTGGAGAATCCCAGGGACGGGGGAGCCTGGTGGGCTGCCGTCTATAGAATCACACAGAGTCGGACACGACTGAAGTGACGCAGCAGCAGCAGCAACCCTATTCTCCAAAAATTTCACTGGAAATAATGGACATGATGGCAAACAAAGGAATGTATTGCTTTATCACCAGATTTTATTAGCAGTAAGATTCAGTATTCACATGGCTGCAGTTCCTAACATGGGTTGAGGGTGAGCAGAACCTCTTCTCTCACAGTGTCTTGGCTACAGAAGTCAAACCTGGGGAGAGAAAACAAGACGTCAGCTCTTCCTGGCACACAGCTGGTGTGTCACCTGTGATGACAGCCTCTTCTCTGCCGTCAGTCTGAGTGAGGCTGACACCTTGTGCCCGAGACTAGATGCTGGCTGAGGGAATACCTCTTGGGTATAAAGGACTGCATTTTCCTTTCCAATTTTATGCCATGACTATGCAATAGCAGACAGAAAAGGTATTATTGTACTCTCAAAGGACAGGGATGATCCACCAATCTTATCCCTGGAGGACCTACTAAATACGGCATGTTGTCAATGAATGCAGTGAGGAAGAAGAGGGTTGGCAGCATGACAAGAAATCAGCTACAGTTCTAATACAAAGGAAAAAGAAACAAGCCAAAGTAAAAATCCTGAGGTCCTGGTATTACATTGGCCAGGTGTTCTCATTTTAATTCAATATTCGACTGAAATGATAATTTTACTCATTAAGACTGAATGATACTTAGGAGGCACATTTTCTTACTGGGGTGGGTTGCCATGTCCTCCTCCAGAGGATTTTCCCATCCCAGGGATCCAACCCGGGTCTCCTGCATTGCAGGCAGAGTCTTTACCATCTGAACCACCAGGGATGTCCAACAAAATACATAAGCATATGTAAATGCCTGAGGCATAAAAAATGCTCAGCAAAGACTCTTTTCTCTTCATCTTCATTTTCTTCCCTGTAATTTAATGGCTAGCAGATGTGCAAATAGCAAATTAAAGGTTAAAAGCTAATCTCAAAAGTGTCACAAGAAACAAAGAGCACACAATAAATATCGATAAAGTTGAATTGAACTTGTTTTGGGGTAGTGAAGAATTTGCTGAAGTCAGATTTCCTGCCCCTGAATTGTGGCTTTGAGAGTTCATTGAACTATCTGTAAAATGAGGATATTAGTAGCACTTACCTCCCATTACCACCATCAAGAGCGTAAACATAACCATTATTTTGAAATGTTTCTCCTGTCTTTTGCAATCTCTCCTTCCCATCCTATTCCACTCACAGCCCTGGCTAGTTTCCTCACACATGTGTGCTGGTCAGCAGTCTGCTGAGTATTTAAGGAAAATTTCCAGCTCTCTGAGATTCCCTCTCTGTAGCTTTCTCCTTGCTGGTACTCAGTCCTATGAAATCTACTTGTCTTAGATTTTCTGGATTCTCAAATCTGTTTCTTCAGGTCAGGTAGTGGGCTCTGCCTGAATTTTCCCTCTTTGTGGGACATTCTGGTTACTCTCTTAAGGCTGTAAGCCAGGACAATTTCAAGACTACACTATTTGTTTATCATCTCTCAGCAATCACTTTCCTTTGTTGCCTAATGTTCAGTATCTTGAAAACTGTGGTTTGATATATTTTGTCTGAATTTCTGTCTGTTTCAGTGGGAAGGTAAATCTGGTCTCTTGTGTCTCCATCTTTGCCAGAAGCAAAAGCTCCTCATTGGACTTACAGGAGGACTGAATGATATGATGGAAGAAGCCACATAGCTCTGTACCTCGGAATCGGGCTTTATACTCAATACACTGGGCTGATATTAGTACTTTTATGGGTATCGTCATCCTCAACTCACTGTTTCTGGTGATTCACTATGGTAAATATCCTTTGATTCACGCACACTTGAGTCTTAATTAGAACCAAGGGTTGATCTTTGTCTTCACTAAAAGGGCCAATGATACAGGACAACCTATTTGTGTTCTTTGATACATTGCATGTTTTCCTGGTCATTGAAGTGGCGATTTGGTGACTCCAGGAAGTTTGGGGAAGATACACATATTAAGCACATAGCTCAAAGCATAACCGCTAAATGAAATCAACCTTTTCACATTAGGATCATGAAACAAGATTCTCAATCTAACACTTAATTTGTATCAGATCACACAGTGAAAGCGAAAGCCGCTCAGTAGTGTCTGACTCTTTGTGATCTGTAGAGCCTATGGGATTCTCCCAACCAGAACACTGGAGTCGGTAGCTGTTTCCTTCTCCACCAGGGATCGAACCCAGGTCTCTCGCATTGCAGGCAGATTCATCTGAGCTACAAAGAAGCCCATATGGTCATCCACAAATCTATTAAAGTTGTTTTCCTAAAGTTATACACTTTCTCCCAAAGAAATAAAAGGTGTTAGGAAGCAGCTATTGCTGAGACAGAGGAGAACCACTGCAGATTATTTAAAGCTGTTTTTCAGTGGGAGTAGAATTATAAATGTGACAATGCTTCCAATCTCTTTGGATTTATATTACTTACACTTGTCCGTTGTTTGCTTCCACACTGATCTTGGATGCTCCCACTTTGGGTAGAGTTGGGTTGATCACATTGTTGTACCAAAGAAATTTAACCTTTTGCAAAACTCCAACTTCCACATCTGAGTCAAATTCATTGGATTCAGTACTGTCTGGTTTGAGAGTACCTCTTGGGAGTGAAGTTAAACACATACATGAACATGCATAAATATACATATATATATATATGTTTCTAAAACCGGCTTACGATGTATCTCTGCTGCTGCTGCTGCTGTTAAGTTGCTTCAGTCGTGTCCGACTCTGTGTGATCCCATAGATGGCAGCCCACTAGGCTCCCCCGTCCCTGGGATTCTCCAGGCAAGAATACTGGAGTGGGTTGCCATTTCCTTCTCCAATGCATGAAAGTGAAAAATGAAAGTGAAGTCGCTCAGTCGTGTCTGACTCTTAGCGACCACATGGACTGGAGCCTACCAGGCTCCTCCATCCATGGGATTTTCCAGGCAAGAGTACTGGAGTGGGATGCCATTGCCTTCCCCGGATTGATAGTACACTTGTCAGTCTAATGGTTAAATAAACACAGACATGTATGCTCAGTCAGTGGTAATTCATTTGCCATCAATAACTCATATTACTTTAAAGTCAGCCTTTGATAAAACTTCAAACACAATCCTCCCACAATTTAATAAATGATGACATCATGATGTCATCCTTTTCCAATTGTTTCATGGGTAGAATAATTATTTAGTGATTATAAATCAGATGCCATACATCAAAATAAATAACCGTGGTTTTCTCAGGAAATAGTAGGGAAAAAACTTAGGAACCAGAATTCTAAAACATATTAAGGTTCAAGGGTGAAAAAATATCTTCCTTTTAATGACACATGGCAGTTCTATAATTCTGAAGGGGTTCAGAGCAAGTCTCTCCAGAATGTGCCACTTTGGCAGGTGGACTATTTTGAGCTGAAGAAAATCAAGATTCGTCAGATTCAAGAATAACTTCTACTTTTTCCTTACCTGCCTAAAAGAATTTAGGTAGAAGGCCTGGTTCAGGAAGAGAAATATCGCCTGAGATAAGTACAGGGAATATGGCCTGGGTGTGACAAGCTGGCAGGGAGCTTGGTGGGCCTGGAGATCCAAATTCCTCTCCATGTCCCGTTGTCTCTGCCTGGCACAACAAACCTTTGTTCACCAAATATGTGGTCTTTCCATCTTCCTTTCTCCCCTTTCAAGTCCCAGACCCCTGCTCCCTTCTTCTTAGCTCAGAGTGGCATATAAGCCTCAATTGTTTGATTGTAGCTCTCATATTACAGGAGCCCCATAGGTATATGGTTAAATTAGCTTTTCTCCTGTTATCGCCCTATGTTAATTTTATTACTAGACTAGCCAAAGAGCCAAGAAAGGTAAAGCAAAAACTTTCTTTCCCTGCATTCCCACGTGGTAATGAATAAACTCTTATGTCCATGACATACATTATATGTGTGAAGGATTCCAACATTTAAGGAGCTGAGAGTTTACTTACTTGAAAATTTCATACTGCTTAGAGTTTCCTTTATCTCCGAACAAAGAAACTAGTATGTGTCCTGTAACTCTCTTTCCAGACAGTGTGACGGCCGCCTTATACCTCCAGCCTACAAAGGGGAAATATTTGCAAAATACCAACTTTTAGAAAAAACTCCGAAAACAGGATTCCATTACTGCTGAATTGTGAATAATTTTTGTCTGGTTTTGGTAGTTCTAATCACACAGTGATGGATATTCCTTTAACTAAATGTTCAGAGGGCTAACAGTAGGGGTTGGGGGAAGAACACAGACTCTTCCCAAGGTCAAACGATTTCAAGCCAACTTTTTAACCTAATAATGTATTCTGGATCTTATAAAAACTTTATATTAAAAGATAATGTGGTATTTTCATCAGTTTATTTCATTTTTATAGATCACAGAAGTTTAGAGTACTATCATCTTTTGGTCTAAATAACCTACATTTATCTCAAATATTCTATAAGTCAACTTTCCATCATCACTGGAATTGTATTGACTCATGGTAATCATTTTATAGTACTGCTGCTGCTGCTAAGTCGCTTCAGTCGTGTCCGACCCTATGCGACCCTAGAGACGACAGCCCGCCAGGCTCCCCCATCCCTGGGATTCTCCAGGCAAGAACACTGGAGTGGGTTGCCATTTCCTTCTCCAATGCATGAAAGTGAAAAGTGAAAGTGAAGTCGCCCAGTCCGTGTCTGACTCCTAGTGACCCCATGGACTGCAGCCCACCAGGCTCCTCCGTCCATGGGATTTTCCAGGCAAGAGTTCTGGAGTGGGGTGCCATTGCCAGTGAATTGCCGTTTTTTGCCATTTAGAGCTAGCCTGGGCCAAATCGGGAAGGCGATAAAATTTAGCTTTAGTTTTTATTATGCAGTTAACTCTATTAACTCCCATACAAATAGTTTTCTTCCTCTGCTACCCCAGAAAAGAAACCCAGGGTCTGTCCCCAAGCCTCACCGTTCCCACATCCTCTGATTTCCATCACCCATGAAGTCTACAATCCTGATATCTCTTGAATCTGTCACCTTCTTTCCATTTCCATAACCTCTGCTCTCTCTCATGGGTTACTTTTCTGTTTGTAAAAAAAACCTCATAATTTTGCACAGTTAAACTTTTAACAGAGTATGAAGAGGCTGGAGCAGAAGAAGCCTCCTGAATTCAGCACCAGTATCAATTGTGGATAAATTTATTTTTGTATCAACTGATATTGTGCATGCATGCCTGCTCAGTTGCTCAGTTGTGTCTGACTTTTTGCCACCCCATGGACTGTAGCCCACCAGGCTTCTCCGTCCATGGGATTTCCCAGGCAAGAATACTGGAGTGGGCTGCCATTTCCTCCTGCAGGAGACCTTCCCGACCCAGGGGTCGCCTCGTCTCTTATGTCTCCTGCATTGGCAGGTGGATTCTTTGCCATTGTGCCACCTAGGATCAGGCTCTAAATTCCGGTCTGCCCCTCAAATTTAGCCATGTTTACAGTAAGCATGGCATTGAAGTGTTTTTCCATTTTGGAGAGGAGTGTTTAAAACTTTTGTATAGAAAAGCAATTTCACACATTTCCACTGGACATGACAAAATACATAGTACTGAGAATTTGAGACAAAATAAGAACTTACGAGCAAAATTGCTGGCATCACCGGTGTTTAGATAAAATGTCTGGCCCTCTGATTTTGTTTTCCCAGGAAATCTGTCAGCATAATGACCCATCTGGGGGCAGCCTTCACTTGGACAGGGAAAGCACTTGTTCTAGGGAATATAAGCAAACGATGAACAAGGATGCTCTTTTTAAAAATAGAGTACTATCTTATTCTACGTATTGTTGAATTCTCAAATACTCTAATCCCAATCTTGTTCTGATAGTAACAGAAGATTTGAACGGTGTCTCAACAAAGGTTAAAAATGAGTCTCGTTATTTACAACAATAAACCACCTAGTTCACTGCTAAATAACATGATATTAAGTAAAACATTATAAAAGTCACTTAAGATCATTTATATATATGATCTTTTCTCTTTTGCCTCTCTTAAGTTGCTCCAGTTGCCCCAAGACACCCCTCTTGTTTAAGGTGGTCAGAATTTATTTTAGAAAAGTTGAAAAAGAAAGAACAAGGTGATAATCAGCTTCTGATATACAAAATAGAATTCACTGGGAAGACAACAGACTTAAAAGTCATTTTTCTCAATTTCTTTAGTTCCCACTTAGCATATCAAGGTCTGAAGATTCAAATCTCAGAATTTTCCCAGTGTGAAGGGAACTTGTTCTAGTTGGTTATTAAGACTTAGCCATGAGGTGAAGGTCTGAAGAAAATTATATCATATAGGAAAATGTCCTTTCTTTTTGGATCAAGAAACGATGGGAAGAAAAGAGGGACAGAAATGAACAGAGGGGAGGTAGACAGGTAGAGAGATATAGAAATTCCTACTATGAGAGGGCAAGGCTGCCCCACAGTAGAGGTGAGTGGTGAACCCCTGAATCAATGGACCAGGTGGGGACTGGGCCAAATCTCAAGGTCTGCATCCAGCAAATGCTAAGGGGAAATGCAGTCAGCCCGGAAGAAATACCCAACCTGCAAGAGTGGACATGCCCAGATGGCATGATGGCAGCGGTGAGCCCATCAATGTGGTGAATCCCCAAGTCTTCCTTTCTGACCCTTCACACACACACACCACCATCACCACCACCAAGATCATCCTGCCCAATACCAACTTGGAGATAGGTGGCCCAAAGGCTGAGAAATCTGCGAAACTGAAAATGCTTTCCTATAAAAGTGTCTGAGCGTCACCTTAAAGGACTGTTTATATTATTAAATCAGGTTAAGTTTTAACTGGATGAAATTTAAAGCGTCTGTGTTGTTTGTTTTCCCCACTACCTAGAAAATAGGGGTTTGGGAAGAAAACACAATAAAGAAGCCAGGATGTTCTTGTTGTACATGCAAGCTATTTTATGAATAAAATATGTACTCGTCTCCTTTCCCTTACACATAAGAACTAACATTTGTTGAGTGCTAATTATTATACCTTAGGTTCTGGGCCAAGTAATTAGAACACGTTATCTCATTAATTCCTCCTACCACATATATGGAATTTACCACTTTATTTATATTTTAAAATGAATAAAGTGATTTAGAGAAGTTGAATGTTTTGCCCCAGATCATTCACCTTTTTAACTGTGGAACTGGGAATCAGATCCTCTCTCTTCATTGTTAAAGTATAACTGCTTGATAATTATAACTTCACCTGGCATGTTACTTGAAAATTTACATATTTAAATATGTACAAATGTATATTAAATATTGTACATAGTAAATATGCACATGTGGTACATATTAAATAACACACGGTATACATTTTTATTCGAAAAAAATTATAGTGAAAGAAAAAGCAATAGTTAAAAAAAAAAAGGCAATTGATATGTTATATTCAAGATCAGGGCTTCCCAAGTGGCACTAGTGGTAAGAAACCTGCCTGCCAGTGCAGGAGACAAAAAATATATGGTTCCTTCCATCCCTGGGTCAGGAAGATCCCCTGAAGAAGGGCATAGCAACCCACTCCAGTATTCTTGCCTTAAGAATCCCATTGACAGAGGAGCTTGGCGGGCTACAGTCTATATGGTTGCAAAGACTTGGACACAACTGAAGCGACTTAGCATACAGGCACACATTCAAGATCAGATTTAAGGATCCTAACTTAGATATCCAGAGGTTACCAAAAAGGATGATAAAAAAAAATCTGGGCAATTTTGTGATTGCCCACAATCCTATTCCTTTGTAAGGTTAACATTTAAGACAACTTTTCCACGGTCATCAGTGTCCTGCGGCCATAGCTCAGGTTTCCAGAGACAATTTTTGCGCTTCAAATTATTTCCAGAGCAAGATTTTCACATTTACCCAATACACACAGAAGTGATAAAGAACAAGGTGGACACGGGCATTTCAGTTTACACGTCCATTTCTCTACAGTTCTCCCTTGCTTTATCACTATTAGAATAAACATGTACGATTGAAAGCATAAATAAGGTATCAGTCATATAGTAGCATTCACTGAGTGCATACTGTGTGCAGGGAACCACGCCAGTCATGAGAAGTGATGGTCACAAAATCCTTCAGGTGCAAGAAACGATGTACTTACTTCGCTGAAAGCACTGTAAGAGGCACAAGGAAATCCGGCAAAGCCGTCAGGGTTGAGGATGCTATCAGCATAATACTTGTAGCTTCTTAAGTGATTACAGGCCACAAAGTTACGTGTTCCTTTGAAATCAGACATGATTACGCATCAGAGACAGATGTTATTTTTCCAAGTTAATGTCATGTTTGGAACATAGCTGTTGAATAGTTTCTCTAATTAGTGCAAACTCCTGGCAGTCACAGAACAAAATCATTTATGAAGGGTTGTTATTATTTGAGACGTAATCAGAAGTTAAGATTATAATAGTTATCCCATAGATGAATGAAATGGAAAAATAACTCTAGGAAGAAAAGATCCATCCATATAGATACAAGTATAATTTAGTAATGTATTCCCTGAGTTAGATTCTTGGAAAGTTGAATACAAGTACATTTTCTTGCCTGTAGTCTGCTCATGTTCACTTCCCTCAGTGAAAATGTGTATCATGGGGATACGATAAAAAGTCCTTGCTTATAGAAAATGTAACACCTGTACCATATCAAAATATGTAGCATGTTTACCAAAAGAAAACACAGATTCTGCCCCCCAGGAAATCTCCTTATGTACATAATAAATAGGTTTACCTTCCCAGATCCCATCGATGTCAACAATCTGAGACAGAGCATTCTTCTCACATCCAGGCATTTCTTTTCCTCCATTTGGGAAGAAATCTAGGTGGCCCACAACTTGGCTCATTCCAAACCCTGAGAAATTTTAAAATATGGGAAAGTTGATGTCAACGTACAGACTCAAAACACTCTAAAACGCTTTTGTGTAAATTCAAAAAACACTCCAGGAGGATGAATCAAGGGACTCACCCAGGTTGGGGATTATTGGGGCAGCGTCTGTGTGAATTACATCCACAAACTGGGCATCGCTGGGGTCCAATCGGACCAATTCAGGTGTGCCCTGAAAGCAAGGCTCTGCTGGATCCAACCCTAAAACAGACAGGATGTGTTATATCAGTGTCTTATCAGTGGACACACATGTTCGCCTCTCTCACTAGTAACACACCCGAGTGCAAGTGCAGGTGGTAATCACAAGTAGGGTGTGCAAAGAGATCAGTCAGTTCTGTAATGTACCCTTTTCTGAAAGGAAATCTATGTCTAATTTACTACTTGCTTTAAAGTGAATTTTCCTCGAGCCGTGGAATGTTCGTGGATACTTAGTCACTGGGTCAATTCTGTCACTAGTACAGTTACAACGAAAGAGGTCAGACTCCGGGAGATAGCACTGGACTCCTAAGAGATTTTCAGGCTAAAAGAGTTCCACCTACACTACCTCCCTGAGGGCGAGGATCTCGGCATTCACAGTCACAGGGATCACAGTTTGACACAGTACCTGACGGAGCAGGTTCCACTGGACAAGAATGGACTGTGAAAAGGAAAGTTCTCTCCAGCAAGTTAAAGAGAAATATTCCAGTTGCCCTCACCAGTCCAAATATAACCAATTTATCAGATCAGATCAGATCAGTCGCTCAGTCGTATCTGACGCTTTGCGACCCCATGAATCACAGCACACCGGACCTCCCTGTCCATCACCAACTCCCGGAGTTCACTCAGACTCACATCCATTGAGTCAGTGATGCCATCCAGCCATCTAATCCTCTGTCATCCACTTCTCCTCCTGCCCCCAACCCCTCGAGTCTTTTCCAATGAATCAACTCTTCGCATGAGGTGGCCAAAGTACTGGAGTTTCAGCTTTAGCATCATTTCTTCCAAAGAAATCCCAGGGCTGATCTCCTTCAGAATGGACTGGTTGGATCTCCTTGCAGTCCAAGGGACTCTCAAGAGTCTTCTCCAACACCACAGTTCAAAAGCATCAATTCTTTGGCGCTCAGCCGTCTTCACAGTCCAGCTCTCACATCCATACATGACCACAGGAAAAACCATAGCCTTGACTAGACGAACCTTTGTTGGCAAAATAATGTCTCTGCTTTTGAATATGCTATCTAGATTGGTCATAACTTTCCTTCCAAGGAGTAAGCGTCTTTTAATTTCATGGCTGCAGTCACCATCTCTAGTGATTTTGGAGCCCAGAAAAATAAAGTCTGACACTGTTTCCACTGTTTCCCCATCTATTTATGAAATATTAAAAAAAGAGAATCAGGAGTTTGGGGACAGAGTCAGAAGATGCAAGAATAAGTAAACATTCCCTGAAATAGTCACCTCTCAGATCCAGGAAAGCAAAGTCTTTCTTAGAAAGTTACAAGGTTTTTGCAGGACCTGGGTATCCAATACACGACTCCACTGGCTAAATGCAACCAGTCTGAGATTGGTAAAATAATAGTTTTGATCTAATTAGCAGCTTCAGCTCTGGCATAGCTCTCAGACTATCTGTCCCTATCACTTGTGTTGTGGTTGATGAGGACTGGAATAATTACAAAGTGCTGTGAAGCAGAATATAACTAATTAATACATTTTTTATTTCTTTGGGTTTAATTCTATTTATTCTATTATTTATGCTATTTATTTTATTCACTAAACTCATCCTTTGTGAATATCTGACAAAGAGAAAATAGATATGAATAAGACCGCCAGATGTTCTTAAGTCACATGTGAATATTTATATGCTAAACAGGGCTCTGTAGATCAAAGATCAGTATTAATAAACAATTAATAAGATCTCAGAACACACTCAGAGAAGGCAATGGCACCCCATTCCAGTACTCTTGCCTGGAAAATCCCATGGACGGAGGAGCCTGGTGGGCTGCAGTCCATGGGGTCACTAGGAGTCAGACACGGACTGGGCGACTTCACTTTCACTTTTCACTTTCATGCATTGGAGAAGGAAATGGCAACCCACTCCAGTGTTCTTGCCTGGAGAATCCCAGGGACGGGGGAGCCTGGTGGGCTGCCATCTATGGGGTCGCATAGAATCAGACATGACTGAAGCGACTTAGCAGCAGCAGCAGCAACAGAACACACTGATTTCTCTGATCCTGTGACCTAATTCGGAAAATGTAAAAACTTGTCTCCTCAGGTAAAAAGCAGGTCTCTCTGTCAAATTTCTATCCTTGTAGACACCATATAGGCTTCACCTAGTCCAATTTTGCAGCTTTTTACTGTTTTGACCTACCTGTGATACGTCCAATAGCCCCATTGGTCCTCCTTCCTGCCTCCCCAGCAGCGTGGGCACCCAGACTGTGGCCAATGATATGGACGTCGGAAAGTGAGTATCCAAATGATGACTGTTGAAAAGAAAACTCCTTCAGAATGTTTTCAAATTGGCAAAATTCAAGATGGGCAGAGAGAGAAAGAGAGAGCTCTGAAAACTCAACTTTTAAGAAGACATGCTGCCCCTTCAAAGCAATCAATTTTCAGAGATTATTTTCATTTATAATAGAAAATGGCAATAGTTTAGTGCTTAAACTCGTGGAAATAGTACTCTATTTTATTGTTTCACTACATAGAGGAAACCGTTGATGGTATGAGGACTTGTCCTGAGGGGATGAAGCAAGTATTTGGATTAGAAAGTAATAATGATTCTTCAACACATAATGTTGGGAAAACTGGACGGTTACATGCAAAAGAATAAAACTGGACCACTTTCTTAAACCATACACAAAAGTAAACTCAAAATGGATTAAAACTTAAACCTAAGACCTGAAACCATAAAACACCTGGAAGAAGCATAGGAAGTACATTCTTCGACATCCATCTTAGCAATATTTTTTTGGATGTGTCAAAAACAGGCAAAAGAAACAAAAGCAAAAAGAAACAAATGGAGCTAATCAAACTGAAATACTGGTTCACAGTGAAGGAAACCATCACAAACCAAGAGGGCAACTTATTAGACGGGAGAAGATATTTGCAAATTATATATTCCATAAGAGGTTGACATTCAAAACAGACAAAGAGCTCACATAACTCAATATAAAAAACCCAAATAATCTGATTGAAAAATGAAGGGAGGACCTGAATAGACATTCTAAGTCAGACATACAGATGGCCAACAGATGGATGAAAAGATGTTCAACATTACTAATTATTTAGTTCAGTTCAGTTCATTTCAGTCCCTCAGTCGTGTCTGACTCTTTGCAAACCCATGGACTGCAGCATGCCAGGCCTTCCTGTCCCTCACCAACTCCAGGAGCTTACTCAAACTCATGTCCATCAAGTCGGTGATGCCATCCATCCATCTCATCCTCTGTCGTCCCCTTCTCCTCCTGCCTTCAATCTTTCTCAGCATCAGGGTCTTTTCAAATGAGTCGGTTCTTCATATCAGGTGGCCAAAGTATCAGAGTTTCAGCTTCAGCATCAGTCCTTCCAGTGAATATTCAGGACTGATTTCCTCTAGGATGGATTGGTTGGATCTCCTTGTAGTCCAAGGGATTCTCAAGAGTCTTCTCCAACACATCAGTTCAAAAGCATCAATTCTTTGGTGCTCAGCTTTCTTTATAGTCCAACTCTCACATCCATACATGACTACTGGAAAAACCATAGCTTTGACTAGATGGACCTTTGTTGGCAAAGTAATGTCTCTGCTTTTTAATATGCTGTCGAAGTTGGTCATAGCTTTTCTTCGAAGGAGCAAGCATCTTTCAATTTCATGGCTGCAATCACCATCTGTAGTGATTTTGGAGCCCCCCAAGATAAAGTCTGTTTCCATTGTTCTCCATCTATTTGCCATGAAGTGATGGGACCAGATGCCATGATCTTAGTTTTCTAAATGCTGAGTTTTAAGCCAACTTTTTAATTCTCCTCTTTCACTTTCATCAAGAGGCTCTTTAGTTCTTTACTTTCTGCCATAAGGGTGGTGTCACCTGCATATTTGAGGTTATTGATATTTCTCCCAGCAATCTTGATTCCAGCTTGTGCTTCCTCCAGCCCAGCATTTCTCATGATGTACTCTGAATATAAGTTAAATAAGCAGGGTGACGATATACAGCCTTGACCTACTCCTTTCCCGATTTGGAGCCAGTCTGTTGTTCCATGTCCCGTTCTAACTGTTGCTTCTTGACCTGTACACAGATTTCTCAGGAGGCAGGTCAGGTGGTTTGGTATTTCCGTCTCCTGAAGAATTTTCCACAGTTTATTGTGGTCCACACAGTCAAAGGCTTTGGCATAGTCAATAAAGCAGAAGTAGATATTTTTCTGGAACTCTCTTGTTTTTTTGATGATCCAACAGATGTTGACAAATTGATCTCTGGTTCCTCTGTCTTTTCTATATCCAGCTTGAACATCTGAAAGCTCATGGTTCATGTACTATTGAAGCCTGGCTTGGAGAATTTTGAGCATTACTTTGCTAGTGTGTGAGATGAGTTCAATTGTGCGGTATTGTGGCCACTTCTGACTGAACAAGGTTACTAATCATTCAGTTCAGTTCAGTTCACTCACTCAGTCATGTCCAACTCTTTGTAACCCCATGAATTGCAGCATACCAGGACTCCCTGTCTATCACCAACTCCTGGAGTTCACTCAAACTCACGTCCATTGAGTCGGTGATGCCATCCAGCCATCTCATCCTCTGTCATCCACTTTTCCTCCTGCCCCCAATTCTTCCCAGCATCAGAGTCTTTTCCAATGAGTCAACTCTTCGCATCAGGTAGCCAAAGTACTGGAGTTTCAGCTTTAGCATCATTCCTTCCAAAGAACACCCAGGACTGATCTCTTTTAGAATGGACTGGTTGGTTCTCCTTGCAGTCCAAGGGACTCTCAAGAGTCTTCTCCAACACCACAGTTCAAAAGCATCAATTCTTCGGCGCTCAGCTTTCTTAACTGTCCAACTCTCACATCCACACATGACTACTGGAAAAACCATAGCCTTGACTAGATGGACCTTTGTTGGCAAAGTAATGTCTCTGCTTTTGAATATGTTATCTAGGTTGGTCATAACTTTCCTTCCAGGGAGTAAGCGTCTTTTAATTTCATGGCTGCAATCACCATCTACAGTGATTTTGGAGCCCAGAAAAATAAAGTCTGACACTGTTTCCACTGTTTCCCCATCTATTTGCCATGTAGAGATGGGACCAGATGCCATGATCTTAGTTTTCTGAATGTTAAGCTTTAAGCCAACTTTTTCACTCTCCTCTTTCACTTTTATCAAGAGGCTTTTTAGTTCCCCGAGGCCAGGGGCGGTGGCTGGGAGGAGCTACCCCACACCCAAGGTCGGGGCGGAGGCCAAAAGGAACAACCCCAAGTCCAAGGAGCGGTGGCTGCGCGGGCTCAGGAGGGCGGAGAGGAGCTACTCCATGTTCAAGGTCAGGAGGGGTGGCTGTGAGGAGATATCCCTTGTCCAGGGTTAGGAGCAGTGGCTGCACTTTGCTGGAGCAGCTGTAAAGAGATACCCCACGTCCAAGGTAAGAGAAATCCAAGTAAGATGGTAGGTGTTGCAAGAGAGCATCAGAGGGCAGACACACTGAAACCATAATCACAAAAACTGGTCAATCTACTAATCATTAGGGAAGTGCAAATCAAAACTACAGTGAGAAAATTCCTCATACTTGTCAGAATGGCTATTATCAAAAAGACAACAGATACTGAGTGTTGGCAAGGATATGGAGAAAAGGGAATCCTCAAGTATGTCAGTGGGAATGTGAATTGGTACAGCCACTATGGAAAATAGTATGGAGGTTCTTTAAAAAATTAAATACAGAACTATCATACGGTCCAGAAATTCCACTTCTGGGTATTGTTTCTAGTAAAATGAAAACATGAATTCCAAAAGATATATGCGTTCCTATGTTCATTGCAGAATTATTTACAATAGCCAAGCTATGGAAGCAACCTATGAGTCTATCAATAGGTACATAAAGAAGATATGTAGTACAGACACACTGTGTTTCATTGAGTTTTGCTTTATTATTTTCACAGATGCTGTGGTTGTTTTTTGTTTGTTTTTTACAAGCTAAAGAGTTCTGGCAACTCTGCTTTGAACAAGTTTAAAGGCGCCGTTTTTCCAACAGCATTTGTTCACTTTGTGTTTTTGCGTCACTTTTTGGTAATGGTCAGAATATTTCAACATTTTCATTATTATAGTATTTCTTATGGTGATCAGTGACCTTTGATATTACTACTGTAATTGTTTTGGGGTGCCACAAACCACAGTCTTGTGGATGGCGAATTTAATCAATGAACGTTCTGCTGGCTCCATGAACCAGACATTGCAATTATATATATTGGCACATGAAACGAATGGAGTATTGTGTTCAACATTACTTCAATTTTTTAAAAAAGTAGAAGAAAAAAAAATTAAAGAAAGAAAAGAAAAGAATAATGAAAGCAATTACTTAAGCATTTTCAAGTTTCATATTTTCTAAGTTTTTAGTTAGCAAATCAGGTTAACTTGTTATCACTGTGCTTCTCTTCAAACAAACAAACAAAACCCCTAGTTTAATTATCATGTCAACTTGGCTTAATAACTGGTTATGTTAAAAGAACTAACAGTGGAATTCAGTAGATAGACCTTACCCGGTTGCTTGAATAATAGCACTTAAAATTAGTTTAATTTCAACTTAATGGGTGATGAATTGATGAAGTTCAAATTGATTTAATTGATGAAGCTTAAAGCAAGATTTTTTATTTGCATTTTTCTCTTCAATCAAGGAGAATGCAACTCAGTAGAAAAAATATTTTATCAATTCTCATACATGCAGCAATTTTGGGGGGAAGAGAATTCAGAGAGCCATGTGCATGGGCTTTTATATAACCCAGAGTTCGTTACCTTAAGAACATCCACTAAATATGCCACCTCTGCACCCACAATCCGGATGTTCTGCGTGGCTTGTGTGTACCCTGTGCGGGAACCACCTTTCCAGTCCACACAGATGCAGTTCACACTTTCCACGCTGAACAGGTTCTGGTGGGAGGGACACAATAAATAGGTAAACAATTCAGGATCTTAACTAACTACTAATTAACACTCTTGAAGACTAGGATCAATTGTCTTCTTGACCTACACAATATCATGCTCGCTTTTTAACCCGAAGTCAGCAAACAAAACTTCTGATACAGTTATGGAATACTTTTTAAAGCTTAACATTGGCTATAAACTAGAGGTTTGGCCATAATGGGAAATGGATTCTTGGGATGTCTACACAACAGATGCATGGATGTTTGTTTTGGGGAAAAGTGCATAAAATGTGGTACAGTGGTTTGTCTCATTAGCACATCATCAGCTTCACAAGACTACATTGTCTCCTATTAGAATGCATCCCAGGACATCACCTGTGTTGTTCACTGATGTATCCTCAGTGCCTCAGACAGTTCCTGGCATATAGTAGGTATTCAATAAATATTTACTAAATAATGGAATAAGTGAAAGACTGTGTCAGGACCCTTTAAATAAAGATATTGAAGGCAAATGAATAGGCTTTTCCATGATAGAAAGATAAATCTAAGTTTTTGTATGAGTGTGTTTTATTGTACATCACTGAAGTTATTTCACATAAAAATACAACCTTCCAGATATCTACTGGAAGTGAGGATCAGTGATAGTTTCATGAATGCTAGACCTGGCAGAAATTTTGTTTATTTGAGTATGCATTTATGCATATCCCCACCTTTTTGCCAAGAGGAATTTGAGAATGAAGTGATCTTAGAACCCATCTCCAACTCTTTCATTTTACAGAGAGTAAAATCCAAAGAGGGGAAACAATTCGCTAGTGTCCTGGTTAGCTAAGTATAGAGTCAGAACTGGAATTTAGGGCATTTGTTCTTCTAATTTAACCTACTCACTCCTCCATCTTGATGCCCAAAGCCGATCAAATGGAAGAAAAACACAGCTGCCTTTGGGATCTCAAAAATAAACTATACATATATCTGAAAATCTACATACCTCTGGAGCTGAGAATCATAAACTTATCTTTTCTTCACTGTAGTATATAAATCTATTACTTACCCTCCCTCCTCCCCCAACTCAATAATCAACTATAAAGTATTTAGAAGACAAGTTGTGGCCTTACTGATTATTTCTAATCTTAACTGTCTTCAGGATCAGTTAAAACTCTCGGAGTTAATTCAGCCTTTAACTTGAGTCATAGGCAGGCCTGAAATAAGACCTCTAAAGAAAAGACTGCATCTTGGTGCCACAGTTGGCCGCAAAAGCTTGATGAAGAAATGAATCAACAATAATGTTCCTCCAGAACTAGCAGTTACTCAGAAAATGTACTCTGATTTTCTGTCGTTTAATTCTTCATTATCACAGGGCACATAGCCAAAGGCAAATTCAAGAAAATAAGATCACTACTGTTGAAACAACAGGAGCCAGAAATGAAAATCTACAGTTTTTCAAGCTATTGCTACCATAGGAGATCAACGAGTAGCAAGTGAAAATCACAGGAAAATAATTAGTTTGGGCAAAATGAGTTATCTTAGTTCTTCACACAGAAATCAAAGCCTATTGAAGAAATGAAAACTATCGACAATGCAACAAATGCTGCATCCGTTCGGCAGCATCTATTGTGAAAATGTTGAAATATCTCTGTATTAGCTACTAAATAATCGTTACTTAGAGCCACCCCATGCCTGCCAGCTTTGCTGGTCTGATCTGGACCCTGTGTCACCTCCTGGGCCTCCTCTGGGAACCCCAGGCCCAGTGAGGTCAGAGGAGACTCCAACTTCCTGCTGACAGGAATCTGTCCTGACTGGGTGGGGCCTTGCCTTCTGTGTTGTTAATTACTACTCTGGAAACAACTTCCGTAAGAGATTTACAGTCCCACCTTGCAAATACTCTGCAGCCAGTTTTCTTCTCCCTTGTCTATGAATCCATGAATAACAAAGCGGGTTTTTCTATTTGTTTTGAAATTGGAGCTTGCGATGGTTGATGCATCTGCAACAATTTCCTGTTTGGGGGAAAAAATGTTTAATGTTAAGTTTCTGAGAGTATCCAGTAGGACTGCCTGTACGAGGAGGGGAGTGGCAGGTGGGAGAAGACTACTAAGTCTCGGGGTCCTTGGGAGTAAAGAGTCTCTCATTACAACCAAACTATTTCCAAACATTACCAAGTCACTCCTTTCCAGATGTCATAAAATTTTTGCATTTGTTTGACTTGGGTAATGTGTCTGCTATAATATTGGAGGCAGAGGATGAGATATTAGATAGCATCATGGACTCAATGGACCTGAATTTGAGCAAACTCTGGAAGGTGGTGAAGGACAGGGAAGCCTGGCATGCTGCAGTCCATGAGGTCACAAAGAGTTGGACATGCTATGCTAAGTCACTTCAGTCGTGTCCAACTCTGTGCGACCCCATAGACAGCAGCCCACCAGGCTCCCCCCGTCCCTGGGATTCTCCAGGCAAGAACACTGGAGTGGGTTGCCATTTCCTTCTCCAATGCATGAAAGTGAAAACTCTTAGCGACCCCATGGATTGCAGCCTAACAGGCTCCTCCGTCCGTGGGATTTTCCAAGCAAGGCTAAACAACAACAACACAATACTGGTGGTGGGGTCTTGTCTTTGACCAATGGAAAACTACATATGTATGTATTTTATAGATACAAAATATGTTAGGAGATTACACATAACATCTGGAGATTATATATAATAACCATTTTTAGAATATTGTATTAAATGCATCATAGAGGTAGAATAAGAATAATACTAAGTAAATAGATACTTTAAACAAGTTATTAAACAAGACTTTAATAAACAAGTTAGATGAAATAACACTTAAGCTCTCTGCCCTAAAAATCTCCACCGTGTGACTTGTTCTTTTTAGAAGTCAAAATTCAGTATCCTTATTACATAAAACAGATGAAACTTAGTTCTGAAAACAATGAGCATTCTTACTTCAAAGTTGTTTGGGTTCTCATTAGTGTATAGGAGGAAGCGAGTGTTGACTTCTTCTGGAGACCAAGGCAATACTTTGAGGGGTCTTTCTATAATTCCTGCCCAAGGGGAATCATCACTGAAGCAGCCAAGTCTATCGTAGCAGACTTCTTTTCCTGCAATCACACAGCAGTGTTAGTTTCACCAGAATGCTCTTTTTAATGGTCTCCCTGCCCGTGTTTGAGTTAAATTACTTTTTGTGACATGTTTTCTTCCTCCACATCCTCAGATCCCGTCTTATCCACACACTCACAAAACTACTTCAACACACAACATCCCAGCTAAGGACATGCTGCTGTTTCTCGTTTCTACCTTGTAGGACTGCCTCACTCCCCTTCTGTCCCTGTCCGGTCCCATGCTAGGGCTTGATTAAGACTCTCAACTCAGATGTCTTCTTTGGGCCTCCGGTGCCCAAGAAAGGAGTAGCTTTGTGTCCCCAAGCCTTGGAGTAGGGGATGAAGTGCTTACCTTCTTGCAACCATCTTCTGACTTTGGGTTTGGGGTTGAGAGCTTAAGTTTCATGCAAATGCCCAAGTTTTATATATCTACCTGGGTGAGTATTTAGGTCTCACCCTATTGGATAAATTTAGAGGCATCCTAAATTCTTGTGATGAAAAACGCTGCTCACAAATAATCAAATATAAAGCCCATGGTGGGGCTTCCCTGGTGGCTCAGTGGTAAAGAATTCGCTTGCCAATGCAGGAGACACGGGTTCAATCCCTGATCCAGGAGGATGAGGAATAGAGCCCAGGAGCCACAACTCCTGAGCCCACGTGCCACAACTACTGAAGCCCCCATACTCTAGAACCCATGGTCCACAACAAGAGAAGCCACGGCAATGAGAAGCCCACACGCCACAACTAGAGAAAAGCCAGTGCAGCAACAAAGACCCGACACAGCCAAAAATTAATTAATTAATTTAATTAAAATAAAAAGAAAGTCCATGGTTTGACACAACTCTGCACTTGAATGTTAACCCATAAAAGAACAACACAAAGGAAGGGTTATCCAGGAGTTACACCATTAACAGTAGGAGTAGCAGTTGTTATGGGGGCTGTATTCTTGAAAACTTACTACCTGCCAGGTACTAGGCAAGATGATTTACATACATTATCATACCTACGTCTCACAATTATCTTACAGTAGCTGCTACTACTACTGCTACTGCTGCTGCTGCTAAGTCACTTCAGTTGTATCCGACTCTGTGCGACCCCATAGACAGCAGCCCATCAAGCTCCCCCGTCCCTGGGATTCTCCAGGCAAGAACACTGGAGTGGGTTGCCATTTCCTTCTCCAATGCATGAAAGTGAAAAGTGAAAGTGAAGTAGCTCAGTCGTGTCCAACTCTTAGCGACCCCATGGACTGCAGCATACCAGGCTCCTCCATCCATGGGATTTTCCAGGCAAGAGTACTGGAGTGGGGTGCCATTGCCTTCTCCGATCTTACAGTAGGGGTGGTACTATATGCCCAGTTGACAGATGAAGATAGTGAAGCACAGAGAGGTTAAGAATTTTGCTCAGGGAAATACAGTTGTGGCTGGTGGAACCCGGGTTCAAAGTCTACACATGACTCCAAGCTAGAATTGCTAAATTTAGAAAGGAAAAGGCAGGTTAAATTGGAGTTTCAGATAAACAACACATTTTTATTGTAAAAATAACAATAAATTTAAATTCTATTTTTTATAATGATAAATTTTATTATTTATGTGACTGTGGCATATATTCTTAGTTTTATCTGAAATTCAATTTTGACAGGGTGTCTTAGCTTTTACCTAGCAGCCTTACTCCCAATACCTATGTTCCTAATCATGGATCTCTCCTACTCACTTATTCCTCATCCTCACAGTGGCTTGAATTCAGCTGTTGTAGCCTTTCTTCCAAGTATTGAGCAGTAAGTCTTTTCCGGCATGACAGAAATATTTTTTCTTACCTACGACTGCTCCCAGCAACAGTGTAAGTATCCAGATTAGCAGCATCTAAATAAAATTTTAAAATATAATTGAGTCCAGGTAAGTAAGTTTTTAAAATATTGGCATAATACAAGTCTGAATGGGTAAATTCAAATAAATTAGACAACAATCTTCAGACTCACCGTGGCAGTTCTGTCGAATTCTGCGCACAACCAGATAGCACCTAGAGGTCCTTTTATAGGCAAATCTTATCTTTTTGAGCAGTGCCATGGAAAAGTGGCATGAGAAAAGAGGAGGTTCCAAGGATGTATTTCTAATTTTAGTCATAAATAAACCACGATTGATAGAGTAAGTAAAGTTTTCCACCGTAGTTTTTGAAAGATGAGAAAACGGTAGATATGAATAGCTCTGTTTTAATGGGATTATGATGGTTAGAATCATCATAAGTTCATTGTAGTGAAGTTTCTGGCCTATCCCTTTCTTAGTTTACAGTTTTCTGGGCTGGTCTGTGGGTATGTGTGAAACTAAATTGTTTCCACCGATTTAACAGCCATAGTCTTGACAACAAATATTAAGAACCTATCAGCTCATGCAATTTCGTACAATCTTGCCTTACCCTCAAAAACAATGAAATAGAGGCAATTCTTCAAGAGATTTCATTTCTTTGGGGAAAGCTGTTGATATTTTATTTTGATAGTCCATAGGAGTAGTTTATTTCTCAACAATAACATGGAAGACAGAATAAATGAACTGATGAAAGGAATTGGGGGTACTTCTAAGAATGTAGAGGTGAAATCAGTGACCCTATCACCAAATGAAATTATCCATAAGAGAAAAACCAAATTCAACTTGGAAGAAAATGGTCTGGGAATAATATGGAAGAGAAGTAGAATCTATCACCCAATCTATCATTGGAGATTATCATTGGGTGATAGATTGTTTAAAATTAATTTTAGAAAGACTGTGATAGGATACCATAATTTTAAGAGACTACAGCATTTGGCCTGAGAGCATCACAGATATTGGCTGAATGATTTGAAATAGCCATGTTTGTAGGTCAAAAATGGTCAAATAGTCCAGTTCCCTGACAGAGTTTACAGATACAGAAAAAAAAACAAAGAACCACAAAATGATTTGTGCATGAATAAAGTTCAGGAAAGTTGAACAAGAGAAATATGAACACCAGGACAGAAGTTGCAAGGAAGGAATTCCATGGATGCAGAGCCGTGGCAAAGTCCCACTGCATCCTTCTGGTCTCAGCATTTAATCCCATCCTTAGGGACTCTTTTCCAATCCTGATGAGGTTGGTTTCTCTCTCCCCTCTAGAAACACTTCCCTTCAGAACTAGCCTCACGTGACACCCATCACCTGCAGTTTTGGATCAGAAACTCTGACCTGGCTGGGATTCTCTAGGCCATGTCACATCTCAGTATCTGGCCAGGTTGGCCCAAACGGTCCCTGAACACACCCTCCTTGAAAGAATGAGCCAACAAATGAGGGAATGAATACAAAAAACAATACAGCTTGAATCATTGCTATAGTAACAACTGCCTACACAAACTCACAGTAAAGAACTGTGATTTTTAACTTAAAACAAGCAAACAAATAAACAACAACAACAAAAAAAAGTGGAGGAAACAAGGTTCACACTGGGGTTTCTGTTCAGTCAATCACTCAGTTGTATCTGACTCTTTGCAACCCCATGGACTGCAGCACACCAGGCCTCCCTGTCCATCACCAACTCCTGGAGTTTACTCAAACTCATGTCCATTGAGTTGGTGATGCCATCTGACTAGCTCATCCTCTGTCGTCCCCTTCTCCTCCCGCCTTCAACCTTTCCAATCATCAGGGTCTTTTCAAATGAGTCAGCTCTTTGCATCAGGTGGCCAAAGTATTGGAGTTTCAGCTTTATCATCAGTCCTTCCAATGGATTCAGGACTGATTTCCTTTAGGATGGACTGGTTGGATCTCCTTGCTGTCCAAGGGACCCTCAAGAGTCTTCTCCAACACTACAGTTCAAAAGCATCAATTCCTTGGTGCTCAGCTTTCTTTACACTGGAGTTTACTATAAAATAAAATACATTCTGTGTGAATTACCAAGTAATTCATACAGAATTTCTAAGTAGGCATTTTAGATAGTACAAATTTAATCCATAATTTAGGTGATCTTTGTTCAGTATAGATTGTAGACTTCGGACTAAAAGTCACTAAGTTCTGAAACAGAGACTAGAGTCCATGGAGAATATTTTAATGAACTGAGATAGGCTCAAATTTTAGAGTGCTTTGGGAAGAGTCAGTTTCCAAAACTGTTATAAAAGCCAAGAAAGGAATTGTACATAATCAGCAGTCTATCATGTCTATTCCAGATGAATAACTTCCCTTAAATTCAATCTTGTAAAATTTTGTGAACCATATTGTTGCACTCATATCCCAAACGTGCTATCTAGGAATGGCTGTTTATAGAGTTCGTAGCAGAGATTGCTCACCTCTTTCCACAGAGAATAGAATTAAACTCTATTGCTCAATCTCTCTTGCAGCAAGATGTGCCACAAGATCAAAAGGCCAATAAGATATGAGTGCACAGATGTGTATCAGTTCTAGTCCTGTTCATAAAGAACCTACACGTGACCCTCCATGCTCCTTCTTTTCCATGGCTTGATGCAGATAAGAACAGTGACCTTGCTGGAAGGAGCCTGGGTTCCCTGCTTAGAGGAAAGCTCTCATCAATCACAAACATCCATTTTGAACTTTACATAAGCATGAAATAAATTCCTATTATGTTAAGCCACTGATATTTCAGTTATGTCAATTAGCATTAACTTAACTAATGGAGATTATTTTGTTGTACAATTTCTCCTACTTCCAAGAACAGCTTTGGTACCAAACATTGAATGTGTGTGTGTGTTCAGTCACTTCAATTGTGTCCGACTTTTTGTGACCCCAAGGACTGTAGCCTACCAGGCTCCTCTGTCCATGAGACTTTTCATCCTGGGCTGCACACTTTACCATGAGATTTGGATGCAAATATTAAGCAAAACATTAATAATTTGACAGATGATTTTCCAACTTTTGGTTTTAAAAAACGCCTTTCTTCTTAAATTATAAAAATTAATTGCTCTTCGCTCCTTTTTTATAGAATTTTGATTTTAATGGACATTTTTCAGTTCAGACCCTGAGGGTGACCATTGTTTTCAAAAGCAATCTGAGGCCAAATGATACCTTGAGTTTTAGTAAAAATTCAACCAGTATTGCCTGGGTCCCCAGATGCAATTTATGTGTGCTGGATACAGAGGAAATTTTCAAACATCATAGGTAGGTGGCTTGGAGCTACCACTGCAACTCTGCTCTCCACCAGCTTTTATTACTCCTGACATCTCAGGATTGCAGGCTACAGGGTAGGCCCTGGAAAGGGCTGACAGAGCCATAGCAGTCCTTCCCCAGGTATGGTATGGTACTGAAAGTGGACTTTAATTGAAAAATAATTCAAAACACTCCTTTCTCCTAGATTCAGCAGAGCACTACATAACACTGATTCAGTTTTGATCCTCAAACCTTGGACACTTAAATGTAAAAAATCCAAACTTTGAAGTTTCTAAGCCAGTAGCTATGTTTGCAGAGGAGTTAAATATTGACATATTAATATGTTTCAGCTCTGATTCTGGCAACCTCGTGATACCAAATTCCAGGTGAGGGAAAGAAAGACCCTGGGACACCTGTGTGGCCAGATAACCAGCATGTTAGCCAAACAGAGTCTCATTTACTTAACCTTCAGAGAGCCTGTCTGGCTTCCCTTATCTGGCTCTGCCCACCACCAAGGCCTTCAGCGGGATGGAGAACACCCCTGCCTGGGGAAGCCAGACGCCCCTTGAGCAGAAGGAGATGGCAGTCATCTGGGGGTTAATGTGTTTTAAACCTTCCGGAGCATCTGTCTCACCAAATGTGAGAGGTTTCAGGTCCCCCAGACTCAGGGACTGAAATAATAGCTAGCCCCGCTCTGTTATGCATGAAGATGGTTTACGTTGTGAAAAAGAAGAACAAGCATACTTAAAATTTTAGAGCATTTGTTATTCAGTTTTATGTACTTTTAAAGTTTTTGTAGTTAATCTCCTGCAGAACCCTTGACACTTCAGCTGTTTTACTTATAAGGATAGTGAGACTCAGAGGCTTGAAGCAAGCTTTCCAGGCTCATGCTGTTGGTAACCATCAGAGGTGTCTTGGGGACAATCTCTTTCCTCCAGCCCCAGATGACTTGTGTAAATTCACAAAAGGCCATGTTCCTTCCAGGACTGTGTTAGTCTGGAGTTGATATAAAAAATGGTCAGGAATGGGTACAGTAGGCGATGTTAAATGTGTATGTATATATTTGTGTATAAGACAGGGTATCTGTTTTTCAAAAGAAAGTAACACATATTTTTTTGATAATTGGCTTTATTTGTATTTTGCTCCCTTACTACTAATGCAGCAAATGGAAATTTTTTTTTCCAATGGAAATAAAACCACTGTGATATTAAATATGACAATCATTTCTTCCCTGGACCATCACAGTAGTCTTCTAATTGCTTTCCTTGTCCCCAGGAGAACAGTGTATATCCTCTACACTGCCTGACAGTCAGGTTTAAAACACAGACTGGCCACACTATTGACCTTAAAACTTTAGCCTCCTTCTCTGCCCTGTATTTCTAGGTCAGCACGGCCTGATAGGAGTATTGTATCGTAAGCCACATTTTGAAAAGTAAAAAGAAATAGGTGAATACATTTTAACAACTTACTTAGTCCAAAATATCCAAAATATTATTTCAACAGGCGTCACATTTCAAGTGACCACATGTAGCTAGTGTCTGCTGTATTCCTCACTACAAGTAAGACTTTATAGATACGATGAGCTTCCCTGAGGTCTCCAACCTTGCTGCATACCCATTTGGACAGTTTTCCAGCCACTCTGAACTCCTTTCAAGACATGAGCTCTCAAAAGGTTTTAATAGGATGCAACTACAAGATACTTAAAGAATGGAATAACAAGATTCAGCAGATGTCATTGAGCAGGAAGAAATAGCAAATAGGTAGATGCAAAATTCAACAAACTCAGAGGTCACAGCTTGGGTACTGAGAGCTATGATGAAAGAGGGACAAAAGAGAGATAACAAACAAAGGAAAAGAAAAATAAAGAAAAATACTAAACTAATAATTTGTACAAAACTCTTTTTTGTTTTATACCTGAGATGTTTTGGGAATCAAACAATTAGAAATGAGCTGAGGAAACTGACAGAGGGCAGGCAAAGCCAGAGGTTGTCTCACCATGTGCATTTCATCACTAACCTTTTAAGGCTGGCAAAATCCACTTAAAAAATTATAAGAGAATGGATTTCTCTTTCAAGCCATGATGGAGCAGCTGGTATCAGGATTGTTCTTTTACCATACATAATTAAAAGTTTGGACAATATAACAGTGATTTGCAAAGACTGAACAATGGGTGTGCAAGATTGTAATAAATGGGGTAAAAAGAAAAACAAATGAAGTGAGACTTTTGATCACTCTAGCTATATGCCTGGAGGCATTTCCTGAACCTCAGCACAAGGAGGGAGGTTCCAGCTGGAGCAAGGCAGACTAATTGAACTGAGGAAAAAAAGAGAAGAGTTTACGGAGCCTAAAGTAGTTAGAGGGGGAAGGCAATGGCACCCCACCCCAGTACTCTTGCCTGGAAAATCCCATGGACGAAGGAGCCTGGTAGGCTCCAGTCCATGGGGTCGCTAGGAGTCGGACACAACTGGGCAACTTCACTTTCACTTTTCACTTTCATGCATTGGAGAAGGAAATGGCAACCCACTCCAGTGTTCTTGCCTGGAGAATCCCAGGGACGGAGCCTAGTGGGCTGCCGTCTATGGGATTGCACAGTCGGACACGACTGAAGCGACTTAGCAGCAAAGTAGTTAGAAGGTGCAGAGCAAAGTATTGGAGTGCAGGAAGCTATAAAGATGAAGAGTTTTCAGAAAATGGCATGGGGGTCCACTTGAATCTTGGATAATCTGGAAAACTCAGCAATGGTCACAGGACTGGAAAAGGTCAGTTTTCATTCCAACCCCAAAGAAAGACAATGCCAAAGAATGTTCAAACTACCACACAATTGCACTCATCTCACACACTAGCAAAGTAATGCTCAAAATTCTCCACGCCAGGCTTCAACAGCACGTGAACTGTGAACTTCCAGATGTTCAAGCTGGATTTAGAAAAGGCAGAGGAACCAGATATCAAATTGCCAACATTCACTGGATCAGCAAAAAAGCAAGAGAATTCCAGAAAAACATCTACTTCTGCTTTATTGACTATTCTAAAGCCTTTGACTGTGTGGATCACAAAAAACTGTGGAAAATTCTTCAGGAGATGGGAATACCAAACCACCTGACCTGCCTCCTGAGAAATCTGTATGCAGGTCAAGAAGCGACAGTTAGAACGGGACATGGAACAACAGACTGGTTCCAAATCGGGAAAGGAGTAGGTCAAGGTTGTATATCATCACCCTGCTTATTTAACTTATATGCAGAGTAAATCATGTGAAACGCTGGGCTGGGGGAAGCACAAGCTGAAATCAAGATTGCTGGGAGAAATAACAATAACCTCAGATAGGCAGATAACATCACCCTTATGGAAGAAAGTGAAAAAGAAATAAAGAGCCTCTTGATGAAAGTGAAAGAGGAAAGTGAAAAAGTTGGCTTAAAACTCAACATTCAGAAAACTAAGATCATGGCATCTGGTTCCATCACTTCATGGCAAATAGATGGGGAAACAATGGAAATAGTGACAGACTTTATCTTGGGGGGCTCCAAAATCACTGCAGATGGTGACTGCAGCCATGAAATTAAAAGATGCTTGCTCCTTCAAAGAAAAGCTTTGACCAACCTAGACAGCATATTAAAAAGCAGAGACATTACTTTACCGACAAAGGTCTATCTAGTCAGGGCTATGGTTTTTCCAGTAGTCATGTATGGATGTGAGAGTTGGACTATAGAGAAAGCTGAGCACCAAAGAATTGATGCTTTTGAACTGATGTTTTGGAGAAGACTCTTGAGAATCCCTTGGACTGCAAGGAGATCCAACCAGTCCATCCTAAAGGAAATCAGTCCTGAATATTCACTGGAAGAACTGATGCTGAAGCTGAAACTCCAATACTTTGGCCATCTGATGTGAAGAACCGACTCATTGGAAAAGAGCCTGATGATGGGAAAGATTGAAGGTGGGAGGAGAAGGGGATGACAGAGGATGAGATGGATAGATGGTATCACTGACACGATGGACATGAGTTTTAGTAGGCTCTGGGTGTTAGTGATGGACTGGGAAGCCTGGTGTGCTGCAGTCTATGGGGTCTCAAAGAGTGACTGAACTGATTAGGGAAAGATCAACTGTTTGGGGAAAAATTTATAATCTGAACAACTCCTGTAGCTCACACACAATTGGGAAACATCTGGCCTAAGAAAATTAAGAGATTTAATTGAATGAGCAAGGCATTCAATAGATACCTTTCAAAAGGCCATGCTGTAGGAGGAGAGCTAACATAGCCCAAGAATAAAGGTTAATCCTAATCTAGCTTAACAGAACATAAGAACAAATTTCAAAAAGATTAGACTGATCTGCAAGTAAATTAACTGAGTCCTCCACTCAACTAAAAAAGAAAAATTAAACTCATAAAATTATCTTTGGTAGAAGACAATAATATACTCAATAATGTAAAATTATAAATGACCAGGAATGATAAATTACTAAACATGCAAAGAAGCAGAAAAATATGACTTACCAGTTAATAGGAAGATATCCAGAATTAATGGAAATAATAAAATTAGAAAATAAAAATTTAAAAATATCTATCATAACTTCCCAGGTGGTGCTAGTGGTAAAGAATCTGCCTACCAATGCAGGAGACATGGGTTTGATCTCTAATTGGGGAAGATCCCCTGGAGGAAGAAATGGCAACCCACTCCAGTATTATTGCCTGGGAAATCCCATGGACAGAAGAGCCTGGAGAGCCATCGTCCATAGGGTCACAAAGAGTTGGACACAACTAAGACACACACACACACACACCATAAATATATTCAAGATCTAAAGGAAAACATGGACACATGAGTTAGGAATAGAAATTTTAACAATGGATGTAACAAAAGATTGCACACTACAGAAGAAAAGATCAGTAAACTGAAACATGGCAATAGAAACTATTTTACTGAAGTAGATAGAGAAGAAAAGTCTGAAAAATTGAATAGAACCACAGTGACTGGTGAGAAAATAACAAGCGTTTTAATATATACAAAATTGGAATCCTGGGGAAGATGCTAAATTAAATATTTGAAGATATAATGGCTGAAAATATCTAACATTGACTTTTAAAAATGAATCCATACATACAAGAAACTCAACAATCCCCAAGCAGGATAAATCCAGTGAAAATCACACAGATGCACATCATCGAAAAACCAATGAAATCTAATGATCTTTGTATTTCAATTTCCTCATCTATAAAATAGAGATGCTATAAAACTTATCTTATTGTGCTCCTGTGAGGAGTAGATAAGGAAAGCAGTAGAATGGGGCCTGGTGTAGAGTAGACGATTTATTTATTATTATTACTGTTATTCTGATGAACTTTTCCTATTTTATTTGTGCTTCTATAAGGCTTTGCAGAATTTACTAACAATATATTTTTTTCTTCTAATTAAACTCAATCTTTCCCCCTTCTAGGCCAAAATATCTTACCTCTGATTAAAAATACATGCTTAACATATAATTTGATATTTTAATTGTGAAACAATACATATTCACCAAGTCTGAGTTTAATAAATATGTGTATTTTTATACTTGATTATGAGAAATAATTGACAAGTAATTGAAAGCACATAAGGAAAATCACAGTTAACACAGTAAGAGATAATTAAGCCAATTATATTTTCTTTATTTACAGGATGACTATAACTTTGTCTGGAGAGTGCTGAGCACGTTGCTGAAAAGTAAATACTTTAGATGAGGCAGTCACTTGGATAACTTAAGTTATACTAAATATAGTTCAAAGTTAAATTAAATTCCACTTTCTCTAAAATACTCTTTCCTGGATAAACAGTTATATAAAGAATTTCTTAAATGTATGAGAAAATTGTATGAGTCATAAAAATTACTGGAAATACTGTCCTATTTTTTATGGGTGATATCATTCCCTAGTCATCTCCATGTCATGACAAATAACTTTTCTCAATTAAACATTACAGGAAAGGCAAGGATATCCTGCAAAACTCTCTGAGTTGAGAATGCTACTAGAATAACTACTTAAATGTTTACACATCGTAAATTCTCTAGTGAAATCAGCCTTGACTATACATTAAAGACTGTTTTCTTTTTTCCTAATTATTATCCTGGTCAGGATACACCAGTGGGATAGATGACTATCAGTTGGATTATAATCAGGGAACTTAAATGTATTGCCTTTCCTACCTGAAGCTGCAGGATGGACAGGCTGTGATTTGCCTGGTGGCCCCATCTGTCCTCCTTTCAGCCCTCCCAGGAGACTGGGAGCCAGGAGTCTCCAGTGACGTGAACCTCAGAAGACAAGTGCCCACTTTCAGACAGTAAACTGCTTCAGAACATGCCCAAATGAGTCAATAACAAAATAGCATATGCAGCGGAAACCTCTGGCACTTTGACTTGATAAGATAATCCGAGAGTAATATCTTTAGGTCCACTCAAGGGAAGATATAAAAGCATTCCAAATACTTTTAGCCATTTTTTCCCGTTGTTTTTATAAAGAAAATAAGAGTACATTGAACTCTTAAGGTAGTTGTCTTGCCTCTCTACTGTGAAAAGAAAGCTAAATTTATTGATGAGTTTCTTCTCATCAATAAATTTGATCAAATTTATTGATATTTCTTCTCATCAGAAACCAATTTAGGAGCCTGTTTTAAAACTAATAATGAAATAGTTGCTTGGTGGTGGTTTAGTCGCTAAGTCATATTCTACTCTTGTGACACCATGGACTGTAGCCCATCAGGCTCCTCTGTCCACAGGATTTTTCAGGCAAGAATATTATAGTGGGCTGCCATTTCCTTTTCCAGGGGATCTTCCTGACCCGGGGATTGAACCCAGGTCTCCTGCACTGCAGGTAGATTCTTTACTGACTGAGCCACCAGGGAAGCCCTAAAATAGTTACTTACCCCCCTTGAAATTCAAGTCTAATACGATTTTCATATCTCTTTCTGCTTAGTAAGTTCAGTTTTTCATTTGCCCTTTGAGGCTCCTTTTAATACAACCGATTTGATATTTTAGATGGATTATTATCAATTTATTAAAGCTAAAACTAAAATGGACTGAAACTCAGTATACATACCAGATTAATTAATTAAATTGCTTTAGATATATTTATATCTTTCAAGCATAATTGACTGCAAATGAGGTCAAGCTGGCTTCTGAATGAAGCTTAAAAATCATTGCTTTTCACAGTACTTTTCTGCTGAATTAAGGGAAGAATGTGTATAGGTTATCACACTTAATGCAACTGATTTAGAACAAATTCCTAAGGGAGGAACCTGTGGAATCTAGTAACAGGTCAGATTTTGTTTATTTGTTTGTTTGTTTTTGATAAGGCATATTTTGTAGCTAGAAGTGTTTGTGACTTTGCTTTGACATGTAAGCAAAAGGGGAAATACACATTGGCCCTCACCATCACTCTGCGAGACCCAAGTTCTGGTCTAAGTGTACTTTCTCTCCAGTTAACACAGTCTTTCTTTCACCTGAAAAATGCAGACACTCTCTAGGAAAGAGGTAAATGATATGGGACTCAAGTGTCTTTTCTTTGGACACATTTTTGGGGAGTAACATAATATCACTTCTATTTTATACATTCTCACACACATGGTTAATCTAATGCAACAAACGAAATTGGGACCGAAAGAATTTAACTGTTACAATCTTACCTATGCAGTCTATTCACACTAGGACCACAGCCTTGTCTAACTCAATGAAACTAAGCCATGCCCGTGGGGCAACCCAAGTTGGGCGGGTCATGGTGGAGAGATCTGACAGAATGTGGTCCACTGGAGAAGGGAATGGCAAACCACTTCAGTATTCTTGCCTCGAGAACCCCAGGAACAGTATGAAAAGTCAAAATGATAGGATACTGAAAGAGAAACTCCCCAGGTCAGTAGGTGCCAAATATGCTACTGGAGATCAGTGGAGAAATAACTCCAGAAAGAATGAAGGGATGGAGCCAAAGCAAAAGGAATACCCAGCTGTGGATGTGATTGGTGATAGAAGCAAAGTCCGATGCTGTAAAGAGCAATATTGCATAGGAACCTGGAACGTCAGGTCCATGAATCAAGGCAAATTGAAAGTGGTCAAACAAGAGATGGCAAGAGTGAATGTCGACATTCTAGGAATCAGCGAACTGGAATGGTCTGGAATGGGTGAATTTCACTCAGATGACCATTATATCTACTACTGCGGGCAGGAATTCCTCAGAAGAAATGGAGTAGCCATCATGGTCAACAAAAGAGTCCGAAATGCAGTACTTGGATGCAATCTCAAAAATGACAGAATGATCTCTGTTTGTTTCCAAGGCAAATCATTCAATATCACAGTAATCCAAGTCTATGCCCTAACCAGTAATGCTGAAGAAGCTGAAGTTGTTCTATGAAGACCTACAAGACCTTTTAGATCTAACACCCAAAAAAGATGTCCTTTTCATTATAGGGGACTGGAACACAAAAGTAGGAAGTCAAGAAACACCTGGAGTAACAGGCAAATTTGGCCTTGGAATATGGAATGAAGTAGGGCAAAGACTAACAGAGTTTTTTTTTGTTTTTGTTTTTGTTTTTTAAATATTATAGGTTTATTTAAAACTTAATTCTCACCTTGAGTATGCAAAATACAAACTCCACAAAATGTTCATTTTTTTACTTTGTAGTTTACAAATATACAAAATAGAAGTTTGCTTAAATTTATATTACATATTTATTAAGGCAAGGAACTATATAGAAAAAAAACATTTGTTCTGCTTAAGGCATACTTGGGAATAAACCATTGTACAAATTATTGCACATCTGAAACCACAGTGCATAACAGACTGTCTGCATAAAAAGATTAAAGTAAACCAGGTGTATTTACCTGACTTAGGTCATAAATGTAGATCGGAAGACAAAAATAGATTTTCCTTGTCAAAGTATGCAGCAGTTTGAGAACTTTGGCCTCATTTGGTACCTTTAGAACCAAGACTTACCAAGCACCATCGTTTAGGCTATTAAACACCATTTTCTGTACCTGAATTTCTTCCTCTTCTTCTAAGATCGTCATAATGGCTTTTAGAAGGCAAACAGAATACAAGGTCATCTTTAGGCTTATGTTGCATCAAAACAATTCTCAAGGGGCTCTGGTCTTCCCTCCCCCCCAACTCTCAGATCTAATTTATACCCTGATATCCACAACTTCCAGTCACCCCCTTGGCGTTTTGTAAGTCCAGGAATATATATATTCAAGTTGGATTTAGAATTGGAATGATAGAAGATCCAGTCACAGACTCCATCTGTTTTTTGTTTGTTTTTTTTTTGTTTTTTTCTTGAGTTTGTCTTTTGGTTTCCTTGTCTCCTGATTATTCATTCACAAGTTGACTTGTTGGGAACTTGACCATGATTGTAGTGCTTTCCAGCTGGGTTTCTCCCCTCACCGGGAAGACAATGTGAAAGGTAAAAAATACTGAATTCTCTTCTGGCAGTGTGGGTCACATCCACTGTTTGGGGATTTAAAAGTGCCTCTTCATATGTAAGGCGAGGTGGTCCCACCTCGAGAATGCCCGGTCGCACTTCTGGCACTGGAAGGGGCGGTGCCCAGTGTGCTTGCGATAGTGCCTGGTCAGTTCATCTGAGCGGGCAAACTTCCACCCACAACCATCCCAGTCAGAGTGGTAAGGTTTCTCACCTGTGTGGGTGCGCAGGTGTGCCTTGAGATGAGAACTCTTCCTGTAGGTTTTGCCGCAGCCTGCATAATCACAAGTGTGAGTGGCCGTCCTTTTCCGGGGCCACGACCGTCTTCCCCTCTTTGGTTTGGGCTCCTCTGGCATGCAGGAACCGGGTGGCATGAGCTCTTGGTAATGGAGCGGTGGGACCTGCGGCTGCATCTGGTCGGGCAGGAAGGGAGGGTAGTTGGGCCCGGGGTGGGGATGGAAGCCCGGGGGGAGCGGCAGGGCAGGATGACAGTCCCGGCTGCTCAGCAGTTCCTCGGCACCCAGGGTCGGGGTAGTCCTGCTGGGGAGCTGCCCCCCAAGGGAAAGTCGTGAGCAGGCGGCCGGTGGCCATTGCTGAGAGGAGGTCCAGTGCCCAAGTGGGCCTCTAGGGGCCGACCGACGGTGCACGAGGAGACAGCCTCCTGCTTGATCTTGGGGCACATGCGTGGCGGCCCGCCGCTGTAGGGCGCCACCACCACCGGGTGGCTGCCGTCCGGGCTGCCTTTGCTAACACTGATGACCGAAGGGCTGCCGTACTCGCTGCCAGGGGCACTCAGCGACGCCTTCAACACGAACTTGCCCATCAGCCCGCCACCTGGCGGCTGCGGCTGCTGCGGCGGAATGTACACTGGGTCCAATTCGGGCCGGAGGAGCTCGGCCACGAAGCCGCCGGAGGGGCTCACATCGTTGATGTCCGCCAGGTTGAAGGGAGCCGTCGGAGGCGGTGCAGACTCCCGGCCGTACAGGAGGCCGCCGCCCGGCGCCGCCACGCCCGGGTCGCCCCCGGCCCGGATTGGATAGCTGAAGCTGCAGGTGGAGGGCGCACTGGCTGGACCGCTGCTCGACTGGGAGGACGAGGATGAGGCTGATGCCGACGAGGACACCGTGGCGGCCACGGACTCCTGATGGGACAACGAGTTGGAGAGGATAAAGTCCAGGTCCAGGAGATCATTGAACTCCTCCGTCTCCCTCCGGGGCAGGAGAGCCGGGTTGCTGCTGCCACAAGCCGCGCCGACTCCTCCACTCTCCAGGTCGGTGGCCACGGTCGCCGCCGCCAGGTCGTAGGGGCGGCCGGGAAGCACCGGGGGAAGTCGCTTCATGTGGGAGAGCTCCTTCCGCCAGCGGTTATTCGGGGCACCTGCTGGACGCAGTGTCTTCTCCCTTCCCGCCGGGCCGGACGCGAACGTGGAGAAGGACGGGAGCAGAGCGTCGCTGACAGCCATATCAGACGCGCCAGGTGGCTGCCTCATTAATGTGGGGGCCCAGAAGGTCCTCGGGAGTCCGAAGTAGTAGGGGTACCCGAACCCCAAAGCCAACGAAGAGGGAAAAAACTTAGAAACGAAGCCAAAACCCCAGACCCCAAATTGCCCGAGATCCTTCTTCTTTGGATTAAATATAAAAGGGAGATGCCTTAAAAAAAAAAAAAAAGTTCCTTTGTATACAAAAGTTCTTAGAAAAGTTGTAAACTCGTAAAAATAGACAATCAGCAAGGCGAGTTAAGTAGGTCCGGTGGCCAGGCTGCGCTCTCTTCGACTCAGCAGCGTCCCCCACCGCTGTCGCGGTCGCCGCGGCTATCGCCGTGAGCGCTGGGGCTGTGGCCGGGGTGGCGGGCGAGCTGCGCCGCCAGGTGAGACTGGATGCGGTGGCGCGGATCTGCGGACTGGGCGGCGGCGCGAGGCGCGGAGTCCAGGGGGGCTGCGCGCGCGCGCGCGCGGCCATGGGTGCTGGCCGCGGGCGTGTGGGTGGGTGGGTGGGGGACCGGAGGGGCGGGGAGGGGCACTTGGCGGCTCCCGGTGCCGCCGCCGCCGCCGCCACCGCCTCTGCTCCCCGCGCGCCCGCAGCCGCGCTCGCTCTCTCAGGCCGGGGAACTGCCTAACTAACAGAGTTTTGCCAAGAAAATGCACTGGTCATAACAAACACCCTCTTCCAACAACACAAGAGAAGACTCTACACATGGACATCACCAGATGGTCAACACCAAAATCAGATTGATTACATTCTTTGCAGCCAAAGATGGAGAAGCTCTATACAGTCAGCAAAAACAAGACCAGGAGCTGACTGTGGCTCAGATCATGAACTCCTTATTGTCAAATTCAGACTGAAATTGAAGAAAGTAGGGAAAACCACTAGACCATTCAGGTAGGACCTAAATCAAATCCCTTATGATTATACAGTGGAAGTGAAAAATAGATTTAAGGGCCTAGATCTGATAGATAGAGTGCCGGATGAGCTATGGAATGAGGTTTGTGACATTGTACTGGAGACAGGGATCAAGACCATCCCCAATGGAAAAGAAATGCAAAAAAGCAAAATGGCTGTCTGGGGAGGCCTTACAAATAGCTGTGAAAAGAAGAGAAGCGAAAAGCAAAGGAGAAAAGGAAAGATATAAACATCTAAATGCAGAGTTCTAAAGAATAGCAAGAAGAGATAAGGAAGCCTTCTTCAGCGATCAATGCAAAGAAATAGAGGAGAACAACAGAATGGGGAAGACTAGAGATCTCTTCAAGAAAATCAGAGATACCAAAGGAACATTTCATGCAAAGATGGGCTCGACAAAGGACAGAAATGGTATGGACCTAAAAGAAGCAGAAGATATTAAGAAGAGGTGGCAAGAATACACAGAAGAACTGTACAAAAAAGATCTTCATGACCCAGCTAATCACGATGGTGTGATCACTGACCTAGAGCCAGATATCCTGGAATGTGACATCAAGTGGGCCTTAGAAAGCATCACTACGAACAAAGCTAGTGGAGGTGATAGTAGAATTCCAGTTGAGCTATTTCAAATTCTGAAAGATGATGCTGTGAAAGTGCACTCAATATGCCAGCAAATTTGGAAAACTCAGCAGTGGCCACAGGACTGGAAAAGGTCAGTTTTCATTCCAATCCCAAAGAAAGGCAATGCCAAAGAATGCTCAAACTACTACACAATTGCACTCATCTCACATGCTAGCAAAGTAATGCTTAAAATTCTCCAAGCCAGGCTTCAGCAATATGTGAACCGTGAACTTCCTGGTGTTCAAGCTGGTTTTAGAAAAGGCAGAGGAACCAAAGGTCAAATTGCTAACATCAGCTAGATCATGGGAAAAGCAAGAGAGCTCCAGAAAAACATCTATTTCTGCTTTATTGCCTATGTCAAAACCTTTGACTGTGTGGATCACAATCAACTGTGAAAAATTCTGAAAGAGATGGAAATACCAGACCACCTGATCTGCCTCTTGAGAGATTTGTCTGCAGGTCAGGAAGTAACAGTTAGAACTGGACATGGAACAACAGACTGGTTCCAAATAGGAAAAGGAGTTCGTCAAGGCTATATATTGTCACCCTGTTTATTTAACTTATATGCAGAGTACATCATGAGAAACCCTGGACTGGAAGAAGCACAAGCTGGAATCAAGATTGCCGGGAGAAATATCAATAACCTCAGATATGCAGATGACTCCACCCTTATGGCAGAAAGTGAAGAGGAACTAAAAAGCCTCTTGATGAAGGTGAAAGTGGAGAGTGAAAAAGTTGGCTTAAAGCTCAACATTCAGAAAACGAAGATCATGGCATCAGGTCCCATCACTTACTGGGAAATAGATGGAGAAACAATGGAAACAGTGTCAGACTTTATTTTTCTGGGCTCCAAAATCACTGCAGATGGTGACTGCAGCCATGAAATTAAAAGACGCTTACTCCTTGGAAGGAAAGTTATGACCAACCTAGAGAGCATATTCAAAAGCAGAGACATTACTTTGCCAACAAAGGTCTGTCTAGTCAAGGCTATGGTTTTTCCTGTGGTCATGTATGGATGTGAGAGTTGGACTGTGAAGAAGGCTGAGTGCCGAAGAATTGATGCTTTTGAACTGTGGTGTTGGAGAAGACTCCTGAGAGTCCCTTGGACTGCAAGGAGACCAACCAGCCCATTCTGAAGGAGATCAGCCCTGGGATTTCTTTGGAAGGAATGATGCTAAAGCTGAAACTTCAGTACTTTGGCCACCTCATGTGAAGAGTTGACTCATTGGAAAAGACTCTGATGCTGGGAGGGATTGGGGGCAAGAGGAGAAGGGGACGACAGAGGATGAGATGGCTGGATGGCATCACTGACTCGATGGACATGAGTCTGAGTGAACTCCGGGAGTCAGTGATGGACAGGGAGGCCTGGCGTGCTGTGATTCATGGGGTCGCAAAGAGTTGGACACGACTGAGTGACTGATCTGATCTGATCTGATATTTTGATACTGAATTCACTATAAGCTTAATTTAAATGAGGGCCTGAATTTGGGGAATTTTATTGTAATATAAGCATAGATATTTTATTTTTTAATGTATCAGTTCAGTTCAGTCACTCAGTCATGTCTGACTCAAGACCCCATAGACTGCAGCACGCCAGGCTCCTCTATCTAGGGAATTCTCCAGGCAAAAACTCTGGAGTGGATAGCCATTCCCTTCTCCAAGGGATTTTCCCGACTCAGGGATAGAACCCAGGTCTTCTGCATCGCGGACAGGCTCTTTACCATCTGAGCTATCAGTCTGTAAGCATTTTAACTACTGTAGTGTTATATGCAAGATTCTTCCACTAGAGGGCCCCTTAACTAAATACATTGAAGGGAAGTGAAAAAAGGTGTTTTTTTCCCCTATGATTAAAAGACCATTAAAAAACATCAAATGACTTTTACATCTCTACCATTAATACATATCAGTGGAAAGTTACTTTCAATGAAAACATACAGATATTCACCAGAGTTTTATAATGTGAGGAGTCTATGATAGAGGAGAACGTCATAAGCAAAATAAAAAAATGAAATCTTACTATATTAGAGCTAGAGGGAAAGCGAAAACCACCACCAACAAAACTTAAAAGTAATTAATTTAGAAATAGCCTAATTTCATTCCACATCTTGTATGTTTAAAGGAAGCAATCTTAGAAATAATCTTTTAGTCAGTCAGTCAGTCAGTTCGGTTGCTCAGTTGTGTCCGACTCTTTGCGACCCCATGGACTGCAGCACGCCAGGCCTCCCTGTCCATCACCAACTCCTGGAGTTTACTCAAACTCATGTCCATTGGGTCGGTGATGCCATCCAACCATCTCATCCTCTGTCGTCCCCTTCTCCTCCCGCCTCCAATCTTTTCCAGCGTCAGGGTCTTTTCAAATGAGTCAGATCTTCGCGTCAAGTGGCCAAAGTATTATGTGAAACAATCTTTCACATTCTCAATTTCACCAAAGTTGGAGAAGTCAAGGCTCAAAGAGGGAAAGTAATTTGCACAGGGACAGAGCATCAGTTACTGCAGAGTCCAGACCAGACTCCAAGCCCCACTGCCAGGCTTTCCCCAATTGTCTCTAATGTAGCTTTATTTTCCACCTCTACTGATATCTGTCAATATCTGTCAGTCTATCTACCTACCTAGGAAAAGTCCTTGAAACCCCTGACTTTGGGGCTGAGCATAAGGTAACACTGCTATTTTCATTAGAGGTGGAACTGTGTTCCTCCTGCCACACACCTCTGGCCTTAAAGTTATGCTCCAGGTATCCCTTCAGATATTTACTTCTGATTGTACAAATTCATTGATTTTAATTTCTACTGTGTTATTTTAACCTCTCTATTGGTTTCTAGCAGTTGCTCTAGGGAGACATGTATCTTTAACTTTTCACAGTCTACTTAGATTTAACACTGTACCACTTCACATAAATGTTAACAACTTTGCAACTATGTAGGTTCATTTCCTACCATTCTCTGTCCCTTTATGCTATAGTTGTCATATCTATTACATGTATATAATAAGACACACCCCACAGGATGATGTCACAATCAAGTCACAGATTTAAAAAATGTTATGGGTGGAAAGATAATCTGTTTTATTTGCCCACATATTTACCATTTCTGATGTGTTTCATTGCAAGTTTCCGTCTTTGGAATTTCTTGTAGTCTAGCAGGCCTACATTCACTTTGTTTTCTTTGATCTAAAAATGGCTTCATTTCACTTCACTCTGTTTTTAAACACATTCTTTTCTTTTACAACTGCTTTCCCATATGATTTTCTCTTACAGTAACCTTACCCCATTTCATGACAAATTATTGAGAACAGGTATTAAGTGACAATATAGATTGTACGTAGAGTAGGTCAGCACTTAAATCCAGATCCTCTGACTTGAAATTCCACAATCTTTCTACTAAACTAGTTATTTATAAGCAAGAATATGTGTTCATGCTTATGCAGGCGTGCTGAGTCACTTCAGTTGTTTCCAACTCTTTTGTGACCCTATGGACTGTAGCCTGCCAGACTCCTCTGTCCATGGGATTCTCCAGGCATGAATACTGGAGTGGGTTGCCATTTCCTCCTCCAGGAAATCTTCCCCACCTGGGGACTGAACCCATGTCTCTTATGTCTCCTGCATTGGCAGGCAGGGTTTTGTTTTAAGGCAATGGCACCCCACTCCAGTACTGTTGCTTGGAAAATCCCATGGACGGAGGAGCCTGGTGGGCTGCAGTCCATGGGGTCGCTAAGAGTCGGACACGACTGAGTGACTTCACTTTCACCTTTCACTTTCATGCACTGGAGAAGGAAATGGCAACCCCCTCCAGTGTTCTTGCTTGGAGAATCCCAGGGACGGGGAAGCCTGGTGGGCTGCCGTCTATGGGGTCACACAGAGTCGGACACGACTGAAGTGACTTAGCGGCAGCAGCAGCAGCAGTGCTACCTGAGAACCAATGAAATTGCAGTAACTCAGAAAAGTAACTAATGCATAGATTAGCGATGACAAGAAAAGGAAGAAAAAATCTCTTAACAAGAGAGACTTCAGATTACTGAGGAAAGTGCTCTGGATACAAACGCAGGCAACCTCTAGGTTAAAAGAAATTCAATATAAAGATACTGTTCTTACCTAAAATCATGGGACACACTAAGATTCAGGCCACAAAAGAAAGGTTGTTGAGAGCAGAGGACTTTTGCATTGTAAAGGGCTTTACCAGGAAACTTCCATTTCTGACAGCTCTCACGTTAACTCAAATTGAGAAATATCAATTAGGAACAGAAATAGAAATAGAATGAGGAATAGAAGTATAGTTATTAAGCCCTAGTCAAGACAGACAAGACTGTAAAGACTTAAAATATAAGAAGGCTTATATTTTAAGAATTGGTATTATGTCTTTGAAAAAGGAGAAACTCTTCTGCAAGCAGAATCCCAGCAGGAATCATCTCAAGCCAGATTTACCTGGCTTAAATTTTAGAGCCCCTTTCAGGTACATGGGTCTTTTCAAGGTTCTATGCCTAATTTTACATTCATAATTTTGCATTACTCTTCTTAGAGCAGGCTCCCTAATTCTTTGAACTGTTTTTAAAATCTCTTTTAAAAAATCAAGGTATAGTTGATATGTTGTTCAATCGCTAAGTCATGTCTGATTCTTTGATACCCCATGAACTGTAGCATGCCAGGCTTCCCTGTCCTTCACTATCTCCTGGAGTTTGCTCAGACTCATGTCCATTGAGTCAGTGATGTCATTCAACCATCTCATCCTCTGTCACCTTAATGACTTGGCACACCACTTATTTTATTTTATTTTATTTTTTTGGAGGGGGGGTGCTTCCCTGGTGGCCCTAGTGATAAAGAATAGGCCTGCCAATGGAGGAGAAATAAAAGACATGAGTTTGACTCCTGTGTGAGGAAGATCCCTTGCAGGAGGAAATGGCAACCCACTGCAGTATTCCTGCCTGGAGAATCCCATGGACAGAGGAGCTTGGTAAAGTCACAAAAGAGTCAAAAATGACTGAAGTGACTTAGCAGACCATTTATAGCTGACTTATAACATCTCATTAGTTTCAGGTATACAAGATAATGATTCAATATTTGTATATACTGAGAAATTATCACTACAGTAAGTGCAGTTAACATCCATTTCCACATATAGTTACAATTCCTTTTCTTATGATGGAAACTTTTAAGATCTACTCTCTAATCAACTTTTAAATATGCAATACATAGTCACCAGGCTGTATATTACATCCCATGAATTATTTATTTTATAACTGGAAGTTTGTATATTTACATCTCCTTGACCCACTTATTGACTATAAACTCTGAAAGAGACCCACTTATTGACTATGCCAAAGCCTTTGACTGTGTAGATCACAATAAACTATGGAAAATTCTGAAAGAGATGGGAATACCAGACCACCTGATCTGCCTCTTAAGAAATCTGTATGCAGGTCAGGAAGCAACAGTTAGAACTGGTCATGGAACCACAGACTGGTTCCAAATAGGAAAAGGAGTACGTCAAGGCTGCATATTGTCACCATGTTTATTTAACTTATATGCAGAGTACATCATGAGAAATGCTGGACTGGAGGAAACACAAGTTGGAATCAAGATTGCCGGGAGAAATATCAATAACCTCAGATATGCAGATGACACGACTCTTATGGCAGAAAGTGAAGAGGGGCTAAAAAGCCTCTTGATGAAAGTGAAAGCGGAGAGTGAAAAGGTTGGCTTAAAGTTCAACATTCAGAAAACGAAGATCATGGCATCTGGTCCCATCACTACATGGGAAATAGATGGGGAAACAGTGGAAACAGTGTCAGACTTTGTTTTTCTGGGCTCCAAAATCACTGCAGATGGTGACTGCAGCCATGAAATTAAAAGACGCTTACTCCTTGGAAGGAAAGTTATGACCAACCTAGATAGCATATTCAAAAGCAGAGACATTACTTTACCAACAAAGGTTCGCCTAGTCAAGGCTATGGTCTTTCCTGTGGTCATGTATGGATGTGAGAGCTGGACTGTGAAGAAGGCTGAGCGCCGAAGAATTGATGCTTTTGAACTGTGGTGTTGGAGAAGACTCTTGAGAGTCCCTTGGACTGCAAGAAGATCCAACCAGTTCATTCTGAAGGAGATCAATCCTGGAATTTCTTTAGAAGGAATGATGCTAAAGCTGAAACTCCAGTATTTTGGCCACCTTATGCGAAGAGTTGACTCATTGGAGAAGACTCTGATGCTGGGAGGGATTGAGGGCAGGAGGAGAAGGGGACGACAGAGGATGAGATGGCTGGCTGGCATCACTGACTTGATGGATGTGAGTCTGGGTGACCTCCGGGAGCTGGTGATGGACAGGGAGGCCTGGCGTGCTGCAGTTCATGGGGTCGCGAAGAGTCGGACACGACTGAGCGACTGATCTGATCTGATCTGATCTGACCCACATCACTTGCCCCATCCCTACCCCCACCCCTGGCAACCACTGATCTGGTCTCTACCTATGAGCTTGGGGTTTTCTTTGCTGTTGCTTAGTTTTGGTTTTAGATTCCACTTGAGAGAACATACAGTATTTGTCTTTCTGTCTGATTTATTTCACTTGGCATAATTCCCTCAAGGTCCATCCATGTTATTGCAGATAAAAATATTTCATTCTTTTTAATGACTGAGTAGCATTCCATTGGGCTTCCATGATGGCTCAGTAGTAAAGAATCCACCTGTGATGCAGGAGATGCAGGAAACTTGGATTTGATCCTTGGGTAGGGAAGCTTCCCCAAAGAAGGAAATGGCAACCCACCCCAGTATTCTTGCCTGGAAAATTCCATGGACAGTGGAGCCTGGTGGGCTATAGTCCATGGGATTGCAAAGAGTTTGACATGACTGAGTGACTGAGCATGTCTTCCATTGTTCAAGTCTTGTGCATCTGTGTGCTTGTGTAGTGTATCACATCTTCTGTATCCATTCATCTGTTGATGGATACTTAGGTTGATTCCTAATATCTTGGTTATTGCACATAATGCTGCTCTAAACATGGGAATGTCTGCATATTTTTGAGTTAGTATTTTTGTTTTCTTCTCATGTCAGTCTTGAAGGGTATTTTGTTGGATATAGACATATGGCTGATGCTTTATCCCTTCAGCATTTTAAAGACATTCTGTTTTCTTCTGGATTTTAGATTTATAATGAGAAGTGAGCAGTTATTTAAATCATGTGTAATATGTTGTTTTCCCCAGCTACTCTCAAGAATTTATCTTCGGTTTCAGCATTTTGATTATACGGTGCCCAGGTGTGGTTTCTTTGCATTTATCCTCCCTGGAGTTTGCTAAGCCTACTGAATGTGTAAATTTATATCTTTCAGCAAATTTGGGAATTTTTCTTCAAATATTTGTAATGTACCACCTGTCCCTTTTCTTCTAGTACTCAAATTGTAATATGTATGTTAGACTTTTTGATATGGTTCACCAGGTTGTTAAGGTTCTGTTTTTTATTATATTTCAATATTTTTCTCTGTTCTAAAATTGGATAATTTCTACTGATCTATAGTCAAGTTCTTCTGTCATCATCAATCTATTAAGCCATTTGTGGAATTTTTAATATATTTTATGTTTTCATGCTGGAATTTCTAATTGATTCTTTTGTATAGTTTTTACTTCTCTTCTAAGATTTTCTCTGTGTTCATTCCTTATGACAAAAATTTCCTTTATACCTTTGAACATGTTAGCATAATCAAGGAAATGCAAATTAAGATCATAATAAGATACCACTATACCTATTAGACTGGCTAAAATTTAAAAGACTAACAATACCAAGTGTTGACAAGAATATGGAAAAACTGAAAAATACAATGCTACTAGGTATGCAATAAACTGTGGAAAATTCTAAAAGAGATGGAAATACCAGACCACCTGATCTGCATCTTGAGAAATTTGTATGCAGGTCAGGAAGCAAGAGTTAGAACTGGACATGGATCAACAGACTGGTTCCAAATAGGAGAAGGAGTTCGTCAAGGCTATATATTGTCACCCTGTTTATTTAACTTATATGCAGGGTACATCATGAATAATGCTGGACTGGAAGAAACACAAGCTGGAATCAAGATTGCTGGGAGAAATCTCAATAACCTCAGATGTGCAGATGACACCACCCTTATGGCAGAAAGTGAAGAGGAAATAAAAAGCCTCTTGATGAAGGTGAAAGTGGAGAGTGAAAAAGTTGGCTTAAAACTCAACATTCAGAAAACGAAGATCATGGCATCAGGTCCCATCACTTCCTGGGAAATAGATGGGAGAACAGTGGAAACAGTGTCAGACTTTATTTTTCTGGGCTCCAAAATCACTGCAGATGGTGACTACAGCCATGAAATTAAAAGACACTTACTCCTTGGAAGGAAAGTTATGACCAACCTAGATAGCATATTCAAAAGCAGAGACATTACTTTGCCAACAAAGGTCCGTCTAGTCAAGGCTATGGTTTTTCCAGTGGTCATGTATGGATGTGAGAGTTGGACTGTGAATAAGGCTGAGTGCCAAAGAATTGATGCTTTTGAACTGTGGTGTTGGAGAAGACTCTTGAGAGTCCCTTGGACTGCAAGGAGATCCAACCAGTCCATTCTGAAGGAGATCAGCCCTGGGATTTCTTTGGAAGGAATGATGCTAAAGCTGAAATTCCAGTACTTTGGCCATCTCATGCGAAGACTTGACTCATTGGAAAAGACTCTGATGCTGGGAGGGATTGGGGGCAATAGGAGAAGGGGACGACAGAGGATGAGATGGCTGGATGGCATCACTGACTCGATGGACATGAGTCTGAGTGAACTCCGGGAGTCGGTGATGGACAGGGAGGCCTGGCGTGCTGTGATTCATGGGGTCGCAAAGAGTCAGACACGACTGAGCGACTGATCTGATGCAATAATATATAACCACTTAGGAAAATGCTGGGCTGGAGGAAGCACAAGCTGGAATCAAGATTGCTGGGAGAAATATCAATAACCTCAGATATGCAGATGACACCACCTTTATGGCAGAAAGTGAAGAGGAACTAAAGAGCTTCTTGATGTAAGTGAAAGAGGAGAGTGAAAATTTGGCTTAAAGTTCAACATTCAGAAAACGAAGATCATGGCATCTGGTCCCATCACTTACTGGGAAATAGATGGGGAAACAGTGGAAACAGTGTCAGACTTTCTTTTTCTGGGCTCCAAAATCACTGCAGATGGTGATTGCAGCCATGAAATTAAAAGACACTTACTCCTTGGAAGGAAAGTTATGACCAATTGAGACAGCATATTAAAAAGCAGAGACATTACTTTGCCAACAAAGGTCCGTCTAGTCAAGGCTCTGGTTTTTCCAGTGGTCATGTATGGATATGAGAGTTGGACTATAAAGAAAGCTGAGCCCTGAAGAATTGATGCTTTTGAACTGTGGTGTTGAAGAAGATGCTTGAGAGTCCCTTGGACTGAAAGGCGATCCAACCAGTCCATCCTAAAGGAGATCAGTCTTGGGTGTTTATTGGAAGGACTGATGTTGAAGCTGAAAGAAACTCCAGTACTTTGGCCACCTGATGCGAAGAGCTGACTCATTTGAAAAGACTCTGATGCCATGAAAGATTGAGGGCAGGAGGAGAAGGGGACAGAGGATGAGATGGCTGGATGGCATCACTGACTCGATGGACGTGAGTCTGAGTAAACTCTGGGAGTTGGTGATGGACAGGGAGGCCTGGCGTGCTGCGGTTCATGAGGTCGCAAAGAGTCAGACTCGACTGAGCAACTGAACTGAACTGAACTTAGGAAAAATACTTCTTGGTTTCTTAAAGTTAAATATACACTTACCAAATAATGCAGCCATTTGATTCCCAGGTATTTACACAAGAAAAATAAAAATATGTACACAGGAAGACTTTCACATGAAAGTTCATAGCGTCTTTCTTTCCAATAGCCAATCCTGGAAATACCCAATATCCATCAACAGATACCTGGGTTAACAAACGTGGCATATCTATGCAATGAAATAATTCTCATCAATATAAAAGAGTGACTTGCTGACACACCCAAGAATGTGGATGAATCTCAAAGTCATCACGTAGAGTGAAAGAAGCCAGAAACAAAAGAATATGCATTCTTTTGTATTCAAAAGAATGTCTGACACCATTTATTTAAAACTCTAGAAAATACAAGTGAATCTTTTTTGCATATACAAAAACAGAAGGATTGTTTAGAGCCAGGATGGAGGGAAGAATGGACAGTGAAGGGTAGAGAAGGAATTTTTTGAGGGTATATCTTCATTATGGTGGCAGTTTTAACAGCTTATCCAACTGTCAGAACTCATCAAATCATCTACTTTAATTGACTGCAGTTTATTTTAAATAACAAAATTTATGACAAAGTTGATTAAAAATAGATCTATGAGGAGAATTATTTTCATAGATCATAGTTACCAAAAGCCTCATATCATGGAAAAAAGAAATTAATAATATATATTTATTTATTATTTTTATTATATGGAATATGTTTATTACATGCAACAACAAAAATAATACCCATGTAATATATTAATTAACATTAAATTACATAAATGACTTGGGCTTACTGACTCTAAAGATCTCCAAACATACAATTTCACTATTTGAAGTTTTCTGGACGTTAAAATTACCCAGAGTCCGAGGTTAGGGGCGGCAACGAGAGGAGTTACCCCACGTTCGAGGTCAGGGGCAGCGGCAGGGAGGATCTACCCCGCCCCAAGCCAGAGGCCAGGGGCGGTGAGGGGGAGGAGCTACCCCACGTCCCCACGCCCAAGGCCAAGGGCGGCGGCCAGGAGGACCAACCCCATGTCCAAGGAGCGGTGACTGTGCGGGCACAGGAGGGCCTCAGGAGCTATCCCACGTTGAAGGTCAGGAAGGGCGGCGGTGAGGAGATACCCCTCGTCCAAGGTAAGAAGCAATGACTACGCTTTGCTGGAGCAGCCGTAAAGAGATACCCCACGCCCAAGGTAAGAGAAACCCAAGTAAGATGGTAGGTGTTGCAAGAAGGCATCAGAGGGCAAACACACTGAAATCATACTCACAGAAAACTAGTCAATCTAATCACACTAGGACCACAGCCTTGTCTAACTTAATGAAAGTAAGCCATGCCTGTGGGGCAGCTCAGGATGGGTGGGTCATGGTGGAGATATCTGACAGAACGTGGGCCACTGGAGAAGGGAATGGCAAACCACTTCAGTATTCTTGCCTCGAGAACCCCAGGAACAGTATGAAAAGGCAAAATGATAGGATACTGAAAGAGAAACTTCCCAGGTCAGTAGGGGCCAAATATGCTACTGGAGATCAGTGGAGAAATAACTCCAGAAAGAATGAAGGGATGGAACCAAAGCAGAAAGAATACCCAGCTGTGGATGTGACTAGTAATAGAAGCAAGGTCCAATGCTATAAAGAGCAATATTGCACAGGAACCTGGAATGTCAGGTCCATGAATCAAGGCAAATTGGAAGTGGTCAAACAAGAGATGGCAAGAGTGAATGTTGACATTCTAGGAATCAGCAAACTAAAATGGACTGGAATGGGTGAATTTCACTCAGATGACCATTATATCTACTACTGCGGGCAGAAATCCCTCAGAAGAAATTGAGTGGCCATCATGATCAACAAAAGAGTCTGAAATGCAGTACTTGAATGCAGTCTCAAAAGCGACAGAATGAGCTCTGTTCGTGTCCAAGGCAAACCATTCAATATCACAGTAATCCAAGTCTATGCCCCAACCAGGAACGCTGAAGAAGCTGAAGTTGTTCTATGAAGACCTACAAGACCTTTTAGAACTAACACCCAAAAAAGATGTCCTTTTCATTACAGGGGACTGGAACGCAAAAGTAGAAAGTCAAGAAACACCTGGAGTAACAGGCAAATTTGGCCTTGGAATACAGAATGAAGCAGGGCAAAGACAATAGAGTTTTGCCAAGAAAATGCACTGGTCATAGCAAACACCCTCTTCCAACAACACAAGAGAAGACTCTACACACGGACATCACCAGATGGTCAACACCAAAATCAGATTGATTACATTCTTTGCAGCCAAAGATGGAGAAGCTCTATACAGTCAGCAAAAACAAGACCAGGAGCTGACTGTGGCTCAGATCATGAACTCTTTATTGCCAAATTCAGACTGAAATTGAAGAAAGTAGGGAAAACCACTAGACCATTCAGGTATGACCTAAATCAAATCCCTTATGATTATACAGTGGAAGTGAGAAATAGATTTAAGGGCCTAGATCTGATAGATAGAGTGCCTGATGAACTATGGAATGAGGTTTGTGACATTGTACAGGAGACAGGGATCAAGACCATCCCCATGGAAAAGAAATGCAAAAAAGCAAAATGGCTGTCTGGGGAGGCTTTACACCACCTGATGAATTTTTATGCATGTATATATACATCCATGTAACCATTACTCAAATCAAGATAAGGAATATTTCAGCACCCTGAAGACTTCCTTAGGACCCCTTTGAGTGAGAAATTACTCCCAAGAGTCCTATTCTGACCTATATCACCTTTGTTTATTAGTTTTGCCTATTTTTATGCTTCATATAAATGGACTCATATGGTATGTATTCTTTTGTGTCTGACAGTTTTCATTCAATATTATGTCTATGAGAATAATTCATGTTGTTGTATATAGCAGTAGTCCTTTCTTTCTAAAAATTGTGTGTTATTTCATTGCATGGATATACCACAATTTATTTAGCCACTTTGTTATTGGCAGACAATGACATGTCTCTGGTTTTTGGCTACTATAGTATACTACGAGTATTTGGGTCACATCTCTTTGGTAAGAGTAAACTGTAATTTCAGGTGAACATATATCAAAAGTAGAATTACAGCATTATAGGTATAAAGGTTTATAAGTTTAACTTCATTTTGATTAGATAAAATACCATAGGTATAAAAAAAAAAGTAGTCCTAAAGTTTGCTTTTGTTATCCTTAGAGGAGCAGATATTCATATCTTTCCCTGAGGAGGATTCCAAATGGCTGCTCATGGAAAATCATGTATAAAGCATTCCAAAATGAATTTCAGGTTTATCCAGAACATGATTTAAGGACCTTCCTCTGCCAAATAGTACATGGCGAGTCAACATAAAATTTGTTCACACATCTCAGCTATTGTGAATAGTTCTGCAGTGAATATGAGGGTGCTAATAAGGATAAGATGGCTGGATGGCCTCACCGACTCGATGGACGTGAGTTTGAGTAAACCCCGGGAGTTGGTGATGGACAGGGAGGCCTGGCGTACCACGATTCATGGGGTCACAAAGAGCCGGATACGACTGAGCGACTGAACTGAACTAAACTGAACTGAATACCTATTTGAGCTCCTGACTTCAATTCTTTTGGGTAATTAACTAGAAATGGAATTGCTGGATGCATGGTAGTCCTATTTTGAATTTTTTGAGGAACCTCCATAAAGATTTCCACAGCAGCTGTACCATTTTGTATTCCCACCAACATTGTACAAGAGTTCCAAATTCTCCACATCCTCACTAAAGCTTGTTGTCTTTTGTTCTTTTGGTAATAGCCAATCTGACAGGTGAGGCTATACCTCATTCTCATTTTGATTTGTATTCCCTTGATGATTAGAGACACTGAGCACTTTTTCATAAATTTTTAAAATTTTTATTTATTTTTCAGTTGAAGGATTAATTGCTTTACAGAATTTTGTTGTTTTCTGTCAAATATCAACATGAATCAGCCGTAGGTGCTGGCCATTTTAATGTCTTCTTTGGAGAAAAGGATATTCAAGTCTTTCACTCATTTTAAAATTGGGCTATTATTTCTTATGATATTGAGTTGTGTCCATTGTCAGATGATTGGATAAAGACAAGGCACATGTGTGCAATGGCATGTTATTCAGCCTCTAAAAGGAAGGAAATTTTGTAATATGTGACAACATGGATGAACCTTGAGGACATGAACTAAATGAAATAAGGTTGTGGAAGGAAAATTACTGCATGATTCCAGTTATATGAGGTACTGAAAATAGTTCTGATCAGATGAATCGCTCAGTCGTGTCCGACTCTTTGCAACCCCATGAATCGCAGCACACCAGGCCTCCCTGTCCATCACCAACTCCAGGAGGTCACTCAGACTCACATCCATCGAGTCAGTGACGCCATCCAGCCATCTCATCCTCTGTCGTCCCTTTCTCCTCCTGCCCACAATCCCTCCCAGCATCAGAGTCTTCTCCAATGAGTCAACTCTTCACATGAGGTGGCCAAAATACTGGAGTTTCAGCTTTAGCATCATTCCTTCCAAAGAAATCGCAGGGCTGATCTCCTTCAGAATGGACTGGTTAGTTAAGCTCACAGAAATAGAGTGAAATGGTGATTGCCAGTTGCTAGGAAAGGGAAATGGGGGGTTACAAATCGAAAGGCATAAAATTTCAGTTAAGCAAAATGAATAAGCTCTAGAGATCTGCTGTATAATGCTGTACATATAGTCAATGATACTGTATTGTACACTGAAGAACTTGTTATCAGGGCAGATCTCACATTGTGTTCCTATGCGTGTGCACACGTGCACACACACACACACATTGTAGCAGGTATGTCTTTCCCCCCCTCTCTCCTCCGTCTTAGCAACTCACATCCAAACAAATGTGTCAACAATTAACTGCAATATCATCAGCAAAAATGCTATTTTCTAAGCAGAGAAGTATCTTATCCCTGACATTTCTCAGGTCAGTCATACTTTCAAACCTTATTTCCCACTCAGTGCTGGTGGCCATGACCATTAATTCAGAGGGAGGAGAAATACTCATTTTTTTATTTTTCTTGGTTTAGGCTTTAAACTCGAGCATAAGGGTCCTATCTTGGTCAGAAGACTTCCCTTTTCATGCATGAACTTTTCCATCTCTGGCTTGAGCTGGAAATATCCTGGATCCAAATGCACTTACAAATAAAACAATGTATGGCTTTCTTTCAAGATTCTAAGGCTATTTTATGAATATAGACTTTAAATTAAAAAAATATGCAGCATAGCCAAACTTTCACCTGTTGAGTAATTTGAAAGTATAGGGTTTTAGCCCTTTACAAAGGCTTTCGTTAGACAGCTCTTGAAACACAATATTTGTGTTTCTCTGCCATTGACCCCAACAGCAGCATTTACAAACAAGTGCAAAAAACTGTTGAATCTAGCTTTCAAAGACTGGAAGAATGACTGAAAAAATTTGATTTAAAAATTGTGGTAAAACACTAATAACAAAGTTTACCATCTTAACCATTCTGACGTATACAGTTCAGTGGCATTAAACATATTCACATTGTTGTGCTATCATCACCACCATCCATCTCTTTCAGTTTTATTTCACTTAAACTGATTTTCTGTGCCATTAAAGAATAACTCTACACTTCTATTCTCCCCATAGTTCCTGGCAACCACCATTCTATTTTCTGTGCTATGAGCTTGAGTACTCTAGGTACCTCATGTAACTGGACTCACACAGTATTTTTCCTTTGGTAACTGATATATTTCACTTAGCGCAGTATCCTCAAGTATCATCCATGATGTAACTTGTGTATTCTTTCTTGCCTTTTTAGCACTGAGTAACAGTTGTATGTACCAGATTTTACTTATCCATTCATCCATGAATGATTGCTTCTGCCTTTTGACTATTGTGAATACTGCTGCTATGAACCTGGGCGTACAAATATCTGTTTGAAGCCTTGCTTTCAATTTCAATTCAGAAATGGAATTCCTGGATCATATGGTTTTTAAAAACAGTAATTCAGTTTTTAAAAACTCAAAAACGTGTAATAATATTGTATGATTCCTATTATGTGAAGGTCACAAACAGAAAACTATCATCCGGGGACAAAGTCAGAGAAGTGGCTACCTCTGAGTGGGGGAGGCTGAGAGCAGGGCCAGCAGGGAACTCTCTAGGGCGACGGAAATGTTGTACATCTTGATCTGAGTAGAGGTCACACAGTATACGTAAGAGTGCCTCAAGCCATACATTTAAGCCATATGGTACACTTTGCTTTATGTAAATTATATCCAAAAACTCTCAAGGATATTTAACAGTGACATTTTTTAAGTGTATATGATTCAGAATACTCAAAGCCACGATATATTTAAATTTAACTTAAAAGTACATAGGTATGAAGTATGTTTTATGTCTTTTAAGAAAAGCATTTGTAATATCTAATAGGACAGATTTTCCCCATTCACCAGGCAGTTTCAGGAGGTTCCATACACTGTGCTAGAATAGAAATGTCCTTTTATGGGTAAATGTTTCCCTTTGCTTCTAATTCCAAAGACAGAGAACACAAATGTTTCCAATGTTAACCACTGAAAAACTTTTATCATTAAACGTTGAGGGAAGGTCATAAGTGTATACATTAAATTGATCTTTGCATCTGAGTGTGTGTGTACTTAGTTGCTCAGTCACGTCTGCTCTTTGTGACCCCATGGACTGCAGCCTACCCGGCTCTTCCGCCCATGGGATTTTCCAGGCAAGAGGACTAGAGTGGGGTGCCATTGCCCTCTCCCGACCAGCTTGACTAAACCACAGTAAATTCACAAAGAGGAGATTGAAGATAATTCTTCACTGCAAACTCAACCAAGTCATTCAGTCATTCTAGAAAAATGAGTGTATTTTAAGTCAGAATAAAGTATGCCCGATCAATTTACCTCTCAAAAATGATGCAGAAGAAAAAGTGAGCTAAGTGAAGGACCTGTGGTTAACGCATAATGGAAGAACAAGTTATAGACCATCGGATGAGACTACAAGGGAGAGAGTAAGCTGAGATTCAACTTGGAAATTCTGTCCAGAAAAAAAAAAAAAAACAGAAAAGATATTCTCTTGAGGAGAGTTGGAGGTTTATGTGTACAGCATCTGTCTAATCTACGTGCTCAGATGTGCTCTGTGAGGCCAGGAGCCGAGCCTCATGATAAAGAGCCAGTGCCTTTGAGTCCTGAATATGTGTCCCTAAAAAAGATGACTGTGTGCCCAGATAAGAGAGCAGGTGCAGAAAAGAAGGAAACAAGAGGACTAAAAGGGCAGAGGCTTTTGTGTATAATGAATGATCGAGAAGTTTTCGTGAGTGACCTGCTTGTAGTGACACACACAGAGAAAAGAACCAGCTCTGATAAAGTCAGATAAGTTATGGATAAAGGAAGAGTGAATTATCTTGTTCAATGGGCATCATCACACCAGCTGTCTGTAAAATCCTGCATGGGGATTTTAATGAGCTCTCGTTATCTCAGAACTGGGTTAAAACATCAGAGAATAGAAACTTCTAAGAATCACAGTCCTAATTCTTCAAGGCATTTGGTCATGTGAATATCAAGCTAACCTTTCAGTCACAGCCAGAGACTAAGTCTGGGCTTGTTACAAAAGTGAGTTCTCCATAGCTTCTTCTGGCTTCTATTTAGAAAGTACACCTTCGAGTCCCTGATGACTATTGCTATTTATGGTTGTGTTATAAGCTTATTTACTAATTAAACATTTGAGTTGCATGTTCACCTGTCTCCTGTTTCGTAAGTCCATGGGAATAAAGCAGAAAGAAGGAGAGGAGGAGAGGGAGTACGACTTACTTTAGTTCTTAAATACGCTTAAAAATTCATATTGAATTGTCGCAAAACAATACTTGTAAAATATGTGTGTGGCATAAAGAATCATGATAAAAGACTGTTAACTCGTTGCCCAGGACCACAATAGCATCATGTTTCCCTCAGAATAAAACCAAAATCTTCCTTGTGATGCACTTCCCCCTGGCACCTTCCAATGTGTCTCCTACTCACTCTCCCCGCACCCCACACCCCTGACCTCCCCACCCTCCATTCCTCAGCTGGGCTCTAGCCACCTGACTTCTCCCTACTCCTGGAGGGTTGATTGCTCCCATAGCAGGCCTCTGGCCTTTCTCTGCCTGCAGCTCTCCTCCCCACACAGCCACAGGGCTTCAGTCATGCTACCTTCAGGACTTCATCCAAATGCCACCTCCAAAGCAAGGCTTCCCTGGTCAGTTCAGTTCAGTTAAGTCACTCAGTCGTGTCCAACTCTTTGCAATCCCATGGACTGCAGCACGCCAGGCCTCCCTGTGCATCACCAACTCCCAGAGTTTACCCAAACTTATGTCCATTAAGTCAGTGATGCCATCCAACCAACTCATCCTCTGTTGTCCCCGTCTCCTCCCACCTTCAATCTTTCCCAGCATCACGATATTTTCAAATGAGTCAGCTCTTTGCATGAGGTGGCCAAAGTATTGGAGTTTCAGTTTCAACATCAGTCCTTCCAAAGAATATTCAGGACTAATTTCCTTTAGGATTGACTGGTTGGATCTGCTTGCAGTCTAAGGATCTTTCAAGAGTCTTCTCCAACACCATAGTTCAAAAGCATCAGTTCTTCGGTGCTCAACTTTCTTTATAGTCTAACTCTCATATCCATACATGACTACTAGAAAAATGCCATCTCCACAGCAAGCCTTCCCTGGTCACCCTAGATAAAATTTCAACTCATCCTAGTCAACACTTCCTTCTTCATCTCTTTCTGTGCTTCATTTAAAAAATCTTTAGCTTCTATACTATATAACATATATTACTTATTAATCATATTTTTTTTGTCTATTTCTAAGCACCAGACGTGTGCATGCTCAGTCGTGTCCAACTCTTTGCGCTCCCACGGACTGTAGCCCGCCAGGCTCCTCTGGCCATGGGATGCTCCAGGCACGAATACTAGAGTGGGTTGCCATTTCCTTCTCCAGGGGATCTTCCTGATTCAGAGATTGAACCCAGGTCTCCTGCATCTCTTGCTTTGGCAGACAGGTTCTTTACCACTTTAGCGCCAGAAGTCAGCTCCAAAGAGCACTTCTGTCTTGTTCATGATCGTCTCCCCTGATACACTGAGGGCTCTGGGTAAATATTTGGTGAGTGTGTATATGAGGAGACACGTCTGTGTCTGGCCCCCAGCTGAAGGGACTGGACAAATCCTCTCCATGACCCTCCTCCATTCCATCCCTTCCTCCTCCATCAGCGGTAGCTGCGGATCTAACCTTGTTTATCACCACCCTGCAGTTTTAAAAACTACTTTGTGTGCTTGAAATACAATATGTGTTTGTGTGCCTGAAAACATATGGCTTTGTTTTTCATGTCTTTGACTTTCTATAAATGCAATCATACTGTATGTATGCATTCTTCTGCGATTTGGTTTTTCCATTAACATTATGTTTTTGAAGTTCATCCGTGTTGTGAGTAGCTTTGGCTCAGTTTTTGCCAAAAACTGAAATCACAAAATTTTATTTTGTGATTGCACCACCACTAACTTATCCATTTTTTCCTGCTTATTGATATTTGGATTGTATCTGGTTTTGGTGTTACAAAAACTCTCTGTGAACGTTCTTACACACTACCTGTGTGACTGTGTTTTCAGATTACATGTCTAGGACTGGATTTGATAGGCTGTAAGGTCTTTCGTTTTTGCTCTTTAGTGGTTGCGTCAAATTGCTGATATTTCTAAAGAGGTTGTTCCAGTCTACATTTCCATCAGCACTGTACGTCTATTCTGGTTGCTCCCATCCTTACAATAACTTGATGTTATCAGACTTTTACAGTTTAGCCAATTTGTTGGCAACAAAACCACCTCGTGATTTCAGTCAGTGTTTCCTTGATTATCAATGACATTCAGCATCTTTTCTTTGGCTATTTAGGTTTCTTCCTCCGTAAAGTGCCTCTTCACCACTTTTATTGGGTTATTTTTTTCTTTCATATTTGTAAGGATTCTCTACATATTCTGGATATAAATAGCTTATCAGTTACACATGTGTCACTATATCTTCTGATTATGAGATCATGGAGTTTTTACTTTGTTTTCTTTTCATGAACAGAAGTTCTTGATTTTAGTGTAATTAAATATGTATTTCCTTTGTCAGTTATCCTTCTTAAAAGGTTTTAAAGATAGTTGATTTATAATATCTAATTGTTTTGTAGCTAGTCCTTTAAAATGTAAATCAATCCACTTGGAATAGATTTTTTTTTTTTTTACCTACACAGTATGAGGTAGAGGTTCCAACTGCATAAGTATAACAAATTGTTCAAGCACTATTTGTTAAAAAATCTAACCTATTCCCACTGTTCTGCAGATTCCAGTTCAAAATTGTACCATTTCCATATTTTTGTGGGTCTTCATCTTTTGTTCCATTGATCTGTCTGCTTTTTTACTCAACATTTATTATTTTAGTTTAATTTTTATTTTATTGTGATAAGAACACTTTATATGAGACCTAACCTGTTAACATATTTTAAGTGTACAGTACAGATAGCTGTCTATAGGTACAATATCATACAACAGATCCCTCAAACTTATTCATCTAGTATAACTGAAACTTTTTGCCTTTTCACATATTCATGGGGTTCTCAAGGCAAGCATGCTGAAGTGGTTTGCTATTCCCTTCTCCAGTGGACCACGTTTTGTCAGAACTCCCCACCATGACTCATCTGTCTTGGGTAGCCCTACATGGTAAGACCCTGATGCTGGGAAAGACTGAGGGCAGAAGGGGGTGATAGTGGATGAGATGGTTGGATGGCATCACTGACTCAATGGATATGAGTTTGAACAAACTGGGAGATAGTGAAGGACAGGACAGCCTGGCATGCTGCAGTCTACGGGCTCACAAAGGGTTGGATACAACAGAGCAACAGAAGTGACTGAAACTTTACACCTGTTGATTAACAACATCTCATTTAAAAAACAATTACAGAGTAAGAATAGAAAGCTACTTCCTTAACATAACAATAATACCTTTCAGAAACCAATGTTTAATAATTAAAGACTAGAAACATTTTCATTTATACCAGATGTTTGTTATTTATCATAATTTAAGTTGCTATGAAGGTGCCAAATATTGCAACATTTTAATAACAAGTAATATACCAGCTGGGAAGGTGGAGGTGATATTCTCTTATTTCCAGAAGCTATCACTATATTTATGAAAAAACTACCAAAAACAGTAAGAGAATTCTGTAACATAATCAGTTGTAAAAGTTATATGCGAAATTCAACAGATTCATTTCTATGGAAATAATTCATATCACAAAAGAAGAGATTCTGCTCACCAAAACAATGACAGTAAATACCTAGGAATTCCAAGAGTAACTAATGTGTGCTAAGTCACTCCAGTCATGTCTGACTATTTGCGACGCCATGGACTGTTGCCCGCCAGGCTCCTCTGTCCGTGGGATTCTCCAGGGAAGAACACTGGAGTGGGTTGCCATGCCCTCCTCCAGGGGATCTTCCCAACCCAGGGATTGAACCTGAGTCTCTTACATCTCCTGAAATGGCAGGTGGGTTCTTTGCCACTAACGCCCTTATTGAGGGTGAGGGATTTTTTTTACATTATCACTTAATCCTCAAAGCAAACTATGATTATGTATTATTACTACTCATTTTGTAACTGAAAAAATGAGCTGCAGAAGGGTTCAACAACTTGCCAAGGTCATCCATAGATCACAGTAGAGTTAGGATTTCAACCAAAGTTCATGATCACTAGGCAAGTCTTGACCATTTTTATTGGGTTATTTTTTTCTTTCATAGGTTTTTTTTTTTTTTTTTCCCTCTACCTTTTACAAAGTAAACCAAAGGACTCTACTAACACCCAATTCAGGGAAGATACGTTACAAAGAAGAGCTTCCCTAGTGGCTCAGACAGCAAAGAATCTGCCTGCAATGCAGGAGACCTGGGTTCAATCTCTCGGTCAGGAAGACCCCTTGGAGAAGGGAATGGCTGTCAACTCCAGTATTCTTGCCTGGAGAATTCTATGGACAGAGGAACCTAGTGGGCTATAGTCCATGGGGTTCTAGAGTTGCACATGACTGAGCAACCAACACTAACACATGTTGTGAAGAGGATGGCTGAATGTCATGAAAGATGTCAGCTCTTAACAGATTATATTTGAATTAATTTAAACCCAATAAAATCCTGACAGAATTTTTAAATATAAAATTGTGTTGATTTATAATTATTCATATCAGGATTTTTTTCTTAATTTGCCAAATGATCCTAAGTTCTGGAAACCTAAATATGGAAATTCTGGGGGAAAAAAAGAGGTAACTTGCCTTGTGTGCTGAGTCACTCAGTTGTGTCTGACTCTCTGAGCCCCCTGGACTGTAGTCCACCAAGCTCCTCTGTCCTTGGGATTTTCCAGGCAAGAATACTGGAGTCGGTTGCCATTTCCTACTCCAAGGGATCTTCCCAACCCAAGGATTGAACCCATGTCTCTTGTGTCTTCCGCATTGGCAGGTGAATTCTTTACCACTCCACCACCTGTACTATAAAGCCATAGTTATTAGAAAAACGAGGTACTGGGGTAGAAACAGACCAGGGTTCTCAAACTGGTGCAGCTTTGCCCCTCAAAGATTTGGCAGTATCTGAAGGCATTTTTGATTGTACAACTCAGGGATGGGGACTGCACTGGTATATAGAAGTCAGGGATGCTGCTAAAAGTAGAACAACCCTCACTCCTACCCTTGGGAATAATTTGGTCCCAAATAAAGAATAATCTGGCCCACAAATGGCATAGTGCAAGGCAGGGAAACTAAAATAGACAACTGAATAGAAGGGAGTAGAGAAAGGAGCATTAGACCTAACTAACTATCAAAGTATAATCTAATAAAAGGTGTCATTAAACCAGTGGAACATCATGAATTTTAGATAATTAATGGACCATTTGAAAAAAAAAAATAAGGTCAATCCTAACCTCATTTCTTACACCAAACCTGACAGTTCATAAGAGTTAAAAATATCTCCACAGTATAAAAACAAAATACAGATCACAACCTGGGGAAAATAAATGCAGTATGTAGGTCAGACAAGAAATTAAACCTCCTATGTGCAAAGAGTTTTTATAAACCAATAAGGAAAAGACAAACCATTCAGATAAAATAGGCAAAGCACATAAAAAGGATATTCAGAAATTAAAAATGTGTGTTAATAGTGAAAATTATATGTAAAAACAAAATATATAAAATGTAAAAGTGAAGTATAGTAATGAGAGATGCAAATTAAAATGAGATATCAGTTTGATGAGGTAAAACACATAAGCCCGTCATGACTAAAGACATAGACTTTTGAGTCAAATCTCCTGGAACAAGTCCTGTAGAGCCCTCTCTTGCTGGCAGTAATAAGTACTACTAGCAATGTAAGCCTTCTAGCCTCCGATCTCAGGAAAACTACAAAGGGCTCCCACCGAAGGTGTGGTTACATAATGAATAGTCCAAATTTCTGTTGCCCCCATGCTGGATAAACAGCAGTCTTTTATATAGACTGACCTTATTTGGTTGTATAAATCTGTGGGAATTCAATCTTCCTGGTGCAAATTTACTGGAGGCAATATCAGGATATTTTATTAGCTGTAATGATTTATTCAGGCCGCTAGAGTGCCATTTATTTCCCAGTAGAAAAGTAGTTTAGAATATTTCAGCCTTTCATTTTCCAATGATTTCCCCCTAAAGTCCATTAAAAGTTCAAGTGGGGAAAAAAAAAAAAAAACTCCTACAGGGTTGCAAACATCATTAAAGGTTTGGGCCATACTTATCATTATTTCTGAAGAAATGATATTTGCTTATAACACTTGTATCTTAAAAGAAGCATATGAGAAAAAAAAATCCCTTTCAATTTGTTGTCGCTAAATTAAAACCCATGATTTGTAGAGCACTTGTTACAACCGTTGTTACTTATCATGCCTGTGGGAACTGTGATTCCCAGGCAGTCTGAGATCAAGGGAGGGAACACAGTTCTCATGAATGTGCTCTCCTTTCTGAGCACAGCGAAGTCACTAAGGCTTGTGGATTGGATGAAAGAATGACTTGGAAACAAAAGCATTTAAAAAAGAAAAGAAGATGTTTACTTGCACAGAAGTTGCAAGGAAGTCCTTCTTCAGAAGAATCAATTCATTAAATAAAACACCCAATAAGAAGTTAAGAATAAAAAAAGCACGAAAGATTACCAAATTTCCCCAGACTGATATAGTCTGTTAATAGGAAACCTCTTCACAAAAACTGGACACATCTTTAGCCAACAGCTCTGCAAAAGTTAATGGCAAACTTATTTTATTAGGGGGTTAAATTTTAGAAAGCACAAAATCTTCCACTGGTCCCCCAACTTTATTGGAATGAATTCCTAATTTCTCACCACCTCTTGTAAGGCTGGTCACTCTGCTCCCCCATGTCATGTCCTCTCACGTTCTTCCTTGTGCTCTGGGCTCTGACCACCCTGAACCCTGTACTGTTCTTCAAACACAACAAGCAAGTTCTTACTTGAGGCAAATATCTGTTGAATAAGTAAGTGAGCGTTGAGTTTGAAAGTATAAGAAACAAAGACTTGCAGAAAAACCAACAATTGTTCTTGTGTCTTCCCACATGAATTCTAGAAAGAGGGCAGAGACTGGATTCTGAGAATGAGGCTCAGCAGAGGAGTGGGATTCCCCAAAGGCCCTGGGGATACAGGGCTTACACCTGTATCACCTCTGCCCTCTCTTTTCTCTCCTTCATTCTGCTCAAGCAAAAGCATTGCCTCCTGCCTCTGCTGTACCTGGTAACACTGGGGAGCCTCCCTCATCAATGATTCACGCAGCTATGCTGGCATTACGTGGGTATCTGTACAGTAATTCCCTCCTAGGCATGAAATCTTGCCCTTTGGTGTTGTGTTCCAGCCCAGCCCCGCTGTGATATTTTTTTTTTCTCGACCTCTTTTAAATATTCTATGTCTATTTAGCATGTTATTAAGGAGACAATGAGGAGATCAAACCAGTCAGTCCTAAAGGAAATCAACTCTGAATATTTATTGAAAGGACTGATGTTGAAACCGAAGCTCCAACACTTTGGCCACCTGATGCAAAGAGCTGACTCATTGGAAAGCTGATCCATTTCCTGATACTGGAAAGATTGAAGGCAGCAGAAGGGAGAGACAGAGCATGAGATGGTTAGATGGCATCATCGACTCAATGGACGTGAGTTTGAGCAAACGCTGAGAGATACTGAAGGACAGGGAAGCCTGGCGTGCTGCAGTCCATGGGGTCACGAAGAATCAGAGTCACAGACAGTGATGAAACAATGACATACAAGGAGACTAGGCCTATGCATATAGGACTTTTGGGGGACAGAGGGTAGGTGGAGGGAAATGGCCTTCTTTCACACTATCTGAAACTTCATCAGCAATTATATAAAGCTAGGTTACATCCTAGAGCACTCAAAATGGTAATGAGAAGACTTGTCAAATGCCACACTCTGTAAAAAGAATCCCAAAAAGAAAGAGCTAGAACTCCTCAGAACCAGTGAAGATAGTCTGGTCGTTGTGAGCTGTGATTTAAAAAACAAAAAGGAGAAATAAAACCAAGCTAATAACTTGTGCAGAAATTTTTTTTTTGTTCCCTACTTAAATTAGCCTTGTGATCAATCTTTGTTTCTGCACATTGAAATTATCTGAAGATCTTTAAAAAACATGCTGATGCCTGGGACTCACCTCCAGAGATGCTGGTATCATACAACTGGGCTAGAGACTGATCCAGATGTTGGGATTTTTAAAGCTCCCCATGAGATTCTGGGGTGTACTTTTACAGTTAAAGTGAGGTGACGATTTACAAAGACGAAGGGGCAAAGTTTAATTAAACTGGGTCCCGATACCAACAAGTTACAATGGGCAAATATCTCTGAGATCATGCATGAGTATAGGCACATAACTAAGTCACGGTGCTATAGATACCGGTTGGTGTATATTACAGAGAGAATGAAGAATATCTGAGAATCTAGCATTCGAAGCATCCTAAAGAGGATGTTTAGGAGGTTTCTTTTTTATTCTTACAAATATGCCTATTTTGTGGACAGGAATAGGGATTCTGGGGATGAAGGTGAAAATTAACAAGTGTTGGGAAATATTGAAATCTTGGAGATTCAATATGTGCCCATTCAATATGGGCACACTTCATGAACCTTCAAGTCCATCCCTAGGTTTATACTCAAAATAATGCACTGAAAATATAAATATTCATACATACTAAAATAGTTACAGCAGCATTATTTATAATAACTTCAAATTAGAGAAAATCTAAGTGTCCACCAACAGGCCACACTAAGAATGAATAGATGCTTATGACTGCATTTATATCATATAGGAATATCAAGCAAAATTAACCTCAGATCAGATCAGATCAGTCGCTCAGTCATGTCCGACTCTTCGCAACCCCATGAATCACAGCACACCAGGCCTCCCTGTCCATCACCAACTCCCGGAGGTCACTCAGACTTGCATCCATCAAGTCAGTGATGCCATCCAGCCATCTCATCCTCTGTCATCCCCTTCTCCTCCTGCCCCCAATCCCTCCCAGCATCAGAGTCTTCTCCAATGAGTCAACTCTTCGCATGAGGTGGCCAAAATATTGTAGCTTCAGCTTTAGCAGCATTCCTTCCAAACAAATCCCAGGGCTGATCTCCTTTAGAATGGACTGGTTGGATCTCCTTGCAGTCCAAGGGACTCTCAAGAGTTCCTTCTCAAGTGTTCTTCTCCAACACCACAGTTCAAAAGCATCAATTCTTTGGCTTTCAGCTTTCTTCACAGTCCAACTCTCACATCCATACATGACCACAGGAAAAACCATAGCCTTGACTAGGCGAACCTTTGTTGGCAAAGTAATGTCTCTGCTTTTGAATATGCTATCTAGGTTGGTCATAACTTTCCTTCCAAGGAGTAATTTCATGGCTGCAGTCACCATCTGCAGTGATTTTGGAGCCCAGAAAGATAAAGTATGACACTGTTTCCACTCTTTCCCAATCTATTTCCCTTGAAGTGATAGGACCGGATGCCATGATCTTCATCTTCTGAATGTTGAGCTTTAAGCCAACTTTTGCACTCTCCACTTTCACCTTCATCAAGAGGCTTTTGAGTTCCTCTTCACTTTCTACCATAAGGGTGGTGTCATCTGCATATCTGAGGTTATTGATATTTCTCCCAGCAATCTTGATTCCAGCTTGTGTTTCTTCCAGTCCAGCGTTTCTCATGATGTACTCTGCATATAAGTTAAATAAACAGGGTGACAATATACAGCCTTGACAAACTCCTTTTCCTATTTGGAACCAGTCTGTTGTTGCATGTCCAGTTCTAACTATTGCTTCCTGACCTGCAGACAAATTTCTCAAGAGGCAGATCAGGTGGTCTGGTATTCCCATCTCTTTCAGAATTTTCCACAGTTGATTATGATCCACAACAGTCAAAGGATTTGGCATAGTCAATAAAGCAGAAATAGATGTTTTTCTGGAACTCTCTTGCTTTTTCCATGATCCAGCGGATGTTGGCAATTTGATCTCTGGTTCCTCTGCCTTTTCTAAATCCAGCTTGAACATCAGGAAGTTCACGGTTCACATATTGCTGAAGCCTGGCTTGGAGAATTTTGAGCATTACTTTACTAGCATGTGAGATGAGTGCAATTGTGCGGTAGTTTGAGCATTCTTTGGCATTGCCTTTCTTTGGGATTGGAATGAAAACTGACCTTTTCCAATCTTGTGGCCACTGCTGAGTTTTCCAAATTTGCTGGCATATTGAGTGCAGCACTTTCACAGCATCATCTTTCAGGATTTGGAATAGCTCCACTGGAATTCCATCACCTCCACTAGCTTTGTTCGTAGTGATGCTTTCTAAGGCCCACTTGACTTGACATTCCAGGATGTCTGGCTCTAGGTCAGTGATCACACCATCGTGATTTTCTGGGTCATGAAGATCTTTTTTGTACAGTTTTTCTGTGTATTTTTGCCATCTCTTCTTAATATCTTCTGCTTCTGTTAGGTCCATACCATTTCTGTCCTTTATCAAGCCCATCTTTGCATGAAATGTTCCCCTAGTATCTCTGATTTTCTTGAAGAGATCCCTAGTCTTTCCCATTCTGTTGTTTTCCTCTATTTCTTTGCATTGATAGTTGAAGAAGGCTTCCTTATCTCTTCTTGCTATTCTTTGGAACTCTGCATTCAGATGTTTATATCTTTCCTTTTCTCCTTTGCTTTTCGCTTCTCTTCTTTTCACAGCTATTTGCAAGGCCTCCCCAGACAGCCATTTTGCTTTTTTGCATTTCTTTTCCATGGGAATGGTCTTGATCCCTGTCTCCTGTACAATGTCACGAACCTCATTCCATAGTTCATCAGGCACTCTATCTATCAGATCTAGGCCCTTAAATCTATTTCTCACTTCCACTGTATAATCATAAGGGATTTGATTTAGGTCATACCTGAATGGTCTAGTGGTTTTCCCTACTTTCTTGCTGCGAAGGGCGCGCCCCAGCGCAGGCAGCTGCCACGGGCGCGCCAAAGCGCGGCGGAGAGGAGCCACCCCACATCTGAGGTCAGGGGCAGAAGCTGGGAGGACCCGATGCCGGAAGGGCGGCAGCCGAGAGGAGATACCCAGCGTCTGAGGTCAGGGGCGGCGACGAGAGGAGTTACCCCGCACCCCTACGCCGCCGGGAGGAGCAACCCCACGCCCGTTGCTAGGGGGAGTGGCCGGGAGGACCAACCTCACATCCAAGGAGCCGTGGCTGCGCGGGTGCAGGAGGACCTAGAGGAGCTATCCCAAAATTAACCTATGGTATTATAAATCAGAAGAGGGGTTACCTTTGGGTGATTCATGATTGAGATATGCACAGAGGAGATTTCTGTAATGTCATTAGTGTGTGTGTGTGATTTTAATGTACAAAGGTGTGTTGTTTACCTTGTAAAAATACACAGAACTGCAGATTCATGGTTTGTGTACTTTCTTGTATGTTTGTTGTACTTCAATAAAAATGAAGTGAAATGAAATGAAGTAATGAAGTGAGGAAAATGGAAATAAATCACCTAAGTCCCTCTCCTGGTGGTGTCCATGTTATATAGTGACCTGGGTTATACTCACTTTACCAACATTTGATTCACCCACCAAGGCCCCATTTTTCCTCCTTCAAGCACCCCACTGGGCTTCCCCGATAGCTCGATTGGTAAAGAGCTCCTTCAATGCAGGAGACTCCAGTTTGATTCCTGGGTTGGGAAGATTCGCTGGAGAAGGGATAGGCTACCCACCCCAGTGTTCTTGGGCTTCACTTGTAGCTCAACTGGTGAAGAATCCACCTGCAATGCAGGAGACCTGGGTTCGATCCCTGGGTTGGGAAGATCCCCTGGAGAAGAGAAAGGCTACCCACTCAGCCCAGTCTGTTGTCAATGGGGTGAACGACTGAAGGATAGGATATAAAGGGTGAGGATTAAAGATGCAGAGAATCCCTGCAAATGTAAGTCAATCTAATGACAAAAGCTACAAAGAGATGGCAAGGTTTTGCTCTGTTCAATGCAAAAAAAAAAAAAAAAAATCAGAGCCTCAAAGATTCATTAATCATAAAATCTTTCCATAAAATAGAAATGTATCTTACTTTAAAATCAGTTGTCATAGAGCTCCTAGTTTCTGTCTTTTTGCTGTGAGGAATAATCTAAATTTAATATGAAGAGTTGTTACATAAACTTACAATGTCAAATGTCACCCTATGAAATACTACCCAAGGTGGCTATGTAACCCTGTGACATTCAAGTTACCATATCTCTTTACAGCTTTCTATTTTCTCCATAACATTCTATACGTACAACAAATGTTATCTTTTTGGATGAACTAGTGAATTGATATATTATTAAAATTAAATCAACAGCTGGTGAAATTCTGTTTCAAAACTTGCTGCTTGACTTAAATGCTTTTGTTAGTTTTTAGAAATAAAACTGACTGGTTAATTGTATTAAATTGGCTTGTGGACAGAGCTTAAATGTTGTGTTTACACGCTGTTAGGTACTGTTCAACCAAGGGGAAAGTTCAGTCTCTGGAAAGAAATATCTTTATTGATTACTACACCAACAATTACACTGAAACAGAGGCTAGTGACTACGACCTCTAAGTTCTTATATGACCTGAGGACAGATACCTGAAGAACACCCCAAGGTGTGCTGTTTCTCCTCCCGTACGCTAGACATTCTGTGGAGCTGAAAGTGAAAACCAAAGTGTTAGTTGCTCAGTGGTGTCCGACTACTTGCAACCCTGTGGACTGTAACCCACCAGGCTCCTCTCTCCACAGGATTCTCTAGGCAAGAATACTGGAGTGGGCTGGCTTCCCATTCCCTTCTCCAGGGGATCTTCCCGACCCAGGGATTGAATCCAGGTCTCTCTTTACCGTCTGAGCCACCAGGCTGGACCATCACTATTATAGTCAGTGCTCAGCTTCTCAGTTCCATGGGCACACTCCTTGTCTTACCTTATATGTGCGCTGGGAAAACAAACCAGCAAAGAGTCCAGGAGCACAAGCCTCTCCTTTACTGACATAATTCATACATTTGGTAAACAAAATGTCCTCCATGTTTTATATAATTCAGTGCACACTGTTCCTCCAAGAGCAACAATTCAATGACCCGGGTGGGGGTTAAAAATTGTATTCTACCTTTAATATGTGTTGTTATTCTTAAATTTCAGGATTGGTTCAAAATCAGAATTTGGAGTGAACTTAACCAGAGTTATATATATATATTTATATATATTTATTTTTTATATTTAATTATATATTTATATTTAATTTTTATTATAGTGCTTTACAATGTTGTGTTAGTTTCTGCTATAGCAAAGTGAATCAGCTATATGTATACATATATCCCCCTTTTGGATCTTCTTCCTATTTAGGTCACCACAGAGCACTGAGTACAGCTCCCTGTGCTACAGAGTAGGTTCTCACTAGTTATCTATCTTATACATAGCACTATATATATGTCAATCACAATCTCCAATTCATCCGCCCACACCCCAGCCAGTATCCATATGTCCATTCTCTATGTCTGCATCTCTATTTCTGCTTTGCAAATAAGTTTATCTGCATCATTTTTCTAGATTCCACATATAAGCAATATTATACGATATTTGTCTCTTTCTGACTACTTTACTCTGTATTCCAGGTCCATTGATGTCTCTGCAAATTGCACAACTCCATTCCTTTTTATGGTTGAGTAATATTCCATTGTGTATATGTATCACCTCTTCTTTATCCATTCTGCTGTTGATGGACATTTAGGTTGCTTGTCCTGGCTATTGTAAACAGTGCTCCAATGAACATTGGGGTGAATATATCTTTTTGAATTATGGTTTTCTCTGGGCATATGCCCAGGAGTGGGATTGTTGGGGCATATGGTAATTCTATTTTTAGTTTTTAAGGAACATCCATACTGTTCTCCATAGTGGTTGTATCAATTTACATTCCCACCAACAATGTAAAAGTGTTCCTTTCTTTCCACACCCTCTCCAGAATTTGTTTGCACACTATTTTTTGATGATGGCCATTCTGACTGCTGTGAAGTGATATCTGATTATAGTTTGGATTTGCAACTCTCTAATAAATAAAACACATCTTTGCGTGTGTTTATTGGCCATCTTATGTCTTCTTTGGAGAAATGTCTATTTAGGCCTTCCACCCATTTTTTGATTGGGTTGCTTCTTTGATATTGAGCCACATGAACTGTTTGTATTATTTTGGAGATCAATCCCTTGTCAGTTGCAAATATTTTCTGCCATTCAGAGGGTTGTCTATTCATCTTATTTATTGTTTCCTTTGCTATGAAAAAGCTTTTAAATTTAATTAGGCCCCATTTATTTATTTAGTTTTTAATTTAATTTTATTTTTTAACTTTACAATATTGTATTGTGCTGGGAGCCGGCAAGAGGACCTCCGCCCATGGCAAAGATCATGAGGAAGGAGGCTCGACATATGCAAAGGCGAGATCTAGCCTCAGGAGTCCCCCTGGAAATCCTCAAGCATCTACCCCTATAACCAGAGCCTGCCTACTTTACTACTTTGTGCTTTCACCTACATCTCTGACTTTACAGGGGGCCTGTCCCCCATTACCACTCTCTGAAAAAAGAGTTAACTTAGAGCTCCAGTTAATAAAAATCCCTGGGCATGACAGGAGTGTTTTAACCTACAAACTCCTCTGAAGTTTCTCTAGCCTGCCTGACAGGCTTGTCCGGCCACATGTGATTGCTCACAGCCTCCCAACCGTGAGAGGCATGAGATGCTTTAAATCTTCTAAAAACAGGTTCTTTAGAAGTTAGAAAGCTATTAGTATAAGTATAGTGGGCTGATTAGAAATTGTATTGGTGAAGGGTTTTTCATTTGTTGAGCCAATGTTTGCTGCTAAGTCTCCACATCTCCTGCCCTTATACACATTAATGAATATATAGAAGAAATAAGTATTAACCTTTGATATTAATCACGTTAGACCTTAGGCTAAGTAAATTATTTCTTTAATTAAAACCCACAACACCCTCACCCTGTAGGAATGTAACTTTATCTGATACCTTCAGAAGGTGGCGTCTGTTTTAAGAATAATCACCCCTGGAGAAATAAGTGTCCTGGTTGACTGACCGCTGTCACAAGGAGAGGGTCATAAATTGTCAGCAGGCCCCATGGCCAGAAGATGATGTAACACCCCTAAGACCTCTGTATACATTTGTATGAAGCACCTGACTTTGATAAAAGTCAGGATTGCTGACCCCGCGTGACTTTTGTATAACATCTCAGTGTATAAAAGTAGACCATGGAAAATAAAGAATTGGGATCAGTTCCTCGAAAGACTGGTCTCCCCATGTCTCTCTCTCTCTCAAACTCTGGCTGAGTCTCCATCTGGAGTGCAGAACCCACCAAGCTTGCTAATCATGCCTGGGTTTCTAAGATCTGACCGGGGAGGCCTCAGTGTCTCCTCTCCTTTAGGAGAACAGAAGGACATCTGCGGCCTACGCAAGTGGTGCAAACTTCTTGTCTTGAAGTTTTATTGGTCTCCTGCGTAAACCAACCTACTCAGCCTCTTTTCTCCACTGAATTTTCCTGCTGAGCTATCCTTATTCTATTACTCTTTATATCTTTAATTAATACTTATTTAAGCAATTGTTTCCTGACCCTCACTGACGCCATCCTCACTTCGAACTCCCTGGATCAGCTGGGGCTGGACCTCGGCAGTATTGGTTTTGCCATATATCGAAATGAATCCACCACAGGTATATATGTGTTCCCCATCCTGAACCCTCCTCCTTCCTCCCTCCCCATACCATCCCTCTGGGTCGTCCCATTGCACCAGCCCCAAGCATCCAATATTGTGCATCGAACCTGGACTGGTGACTCATTTCATATATGATATTATACATATTTCAATGCCATTCTCCCAAATCATCCCACCCTCTCCCTCTCCCACAGAGTCCAAAAGACTGTTCTATACATCAGTGTCTATTTTGCTGTCTCGTATACAGGGTTACCCCGGGATGGGCAGGTCATGGTGGAGAGATATGACAGGGCGTGGTCCGCTGGAGAAGGGAATGGCAAACCACTTCAGTATTCTTGCCTCGAGAACCCCAGGAACCGTATGAAAAGACAAAATGATAGGATACTGAAAGAGAAACTCCCCAGGTCGGTAGGGGCCCAATATGCTACTGGAGATCAGTGGAGAAATAACTCCAGAAAGAATGAAGGGATGGAGCCAAAGCGGAAAGAATACTCAGCTGTGGATGTGTCTGGTGATAGAAGCAAAATCCGATGCTGTAAAGAGCAATATTGCATAGGAACCTGGAATGTCAGGTCCATGAATCAAGGCAAATTGGAGGTGGTCAAGCAAGAGATGGCAAGAGTGAATGTCGACATTCTAGGAATTAGCAAACTAAAATGGACTGGAATGGGTGAATTTAACTCAGATGACCATTATATCTACTACTGTGGGCAGGAATCCCTCAGAAGAAATGGAGTGGCCATCATGTCAACAAAAGAGTCCGAAATGCAGTACTTGGATGCAATCTCAAAAATGACAGAATGATCTCTGTTCGTTTCCAAGGCAAACCATTCAATGTCATAGTAATCCAAATCTATGCCCCAACCAGTAACGCCGAAGAAGCTGAAGTTGAACGGTTCTATGAAGACCTACAAGACCTTTTAGAACTAACACCAAAAAAAGATGTCCTTTTCATTATAGGGGACTGGAATGCAAAAGTAGGAAGTCAAGAAACACCTGGAGTAACAGGCAAATTTGGCCTTGGAACACGGAATGAAGCAGGGCAAAGACTAACAGAGTTTTGCCAAGAAAATGCTCTGGTCATAGCAAATATCCTCTTCCAACAACACAAGAGAAGACTCTATACATGGACATCACCAGATGGTCAACACCGAAATCAGATCGATTACATTCTTTGCAGCCAAAGATGGAGAAGCTCTATACAATCAGCAAAAATAAGACCAGGAGCTGACTGTGGCTCAGACCATGAACTCCTTATTGCCAAATTCAGACTGAAATTGAAGAAAGTAGGGAAAACCACTAAACCATTCAGGTATGACCTAAATCAAATCCCTTATGATTATACAGTGGAAGTGAGAAATAGATTTAAGGGCCTAGATCTGATAGATAGAGTGCCTGATGAACTATGGAATGAGGTTCATGACATTGTACAGGAGACAGGGATCAAGACCATCCCCATGGAAAAGAAATGCAAAAAAGCAAAATGGCTGTCTGGGGAGGCCTTACAAATAGCTGTGAAAAGAAGAGAAGCGAAAAGCAAAGGAGAAAAGGAAAGATACAAACATCTAAACGCAGAGTTCCAAAGAATAGCAAGAAGAGATAAGAAAGCCTTCTTCAGTGATCAATGCAAAGAAATAGAGGAAAACAACAGAATGGGAAAGACTAGGGATCTCTTCAAGAAAATCAGAGATACCAAAGGAACATTTCATGCAAAGATGGGCTCGATAAAGGACAGAAATGCTATGGACCTAACAGAAGCAGAAGATATTAAGAAGAGGTGGCAAGAATACACTGAAGAACTGTACAAAAAAGAGCTTCACGACCCAGATAATCATGATGATGTGATCACTGACCTAGAGCCAGACATCCTGGAATGTCAAGTCAAGTGGGCCTTAGAAAGCATCACTACGAACAAAGCTAGTGGAGGTGATGGAATTCCAGTGGAGCTATTCCAAGTCCTGAAAGATGATGCTGTGAAAGTGCTTCACTCAATATGCCAGCAAATTTGGAAAACTCAGCAGTGGCCACAAGATTGGAAAAGGTCAGTTTTCATCCCAATCCCAAAGAAAGGCAATGCCAAAGAGTGCTCAAACTACTGCACAATTGCACTCATCTCACATGCTAGTAAAGTAATGCTCAAAATTCTCCAAGCCAGGCTTCAGCAATATGTGAACCGTGAACTTCCTGATGTTCAAGCTGGTTTTAGAAAAGGCAGAGGAACCAGAGATCAAATTGCCAACATCCACTGGATCATGGAAAAAGCAAGAGAGTTCCAGAAAAACATCTATTTCTGCTTTATTGACTATGCCAAAGCCTTTGACTGTGTGGATCACAATAAACTATGGAAAATTCTGAAAGAGATGGGAATACCAGACCACCTGATCTACCTCTTGAGAAATCTGTATGCAGGTCAGGAAGCAACAGTTAGAACTGGTCATGGAACAACAGACTGGTTCCAAATAGGAAAAGGAGTTCGTCAAGGCTGTATATTGTCACCATGTTTATTTAACTTATATGCAGAGTACATCATGAGAAATGCTGGACTGGAAGAAACACAAGCTGGAATCAAGATTGCCGGGAGAAATATCAATAACCTCAGATATGCAGATGACACCACTCTTATGGCAGAAAGTGAAGAGTGGCTAAAAAGCCTCTTGATGAAAGTGAAAGTGGAGAGTGAAAAGGTTGGCTTAAAGCTCAACATTCAGAAAAGGAAGATCATGGCATCTGGTCCCATCACTACATGGGAAATAGATGGAGAAACAGTGGAAACAGTGTCAGACTTTATTTTTCTGGGCTCCAAAATCACTGCAGATGGTGACTGCAGCCATGAAATTAAAAGACGCTTACTCCTTGGAAGGAAAGTTATGACCAACCTAGATAGCATATTCAAAAGCAGAGACATCACTTTACCAACAAAGGTTTGCCTAGTCAAGGCTATGGTCTTTCCTGTGGTCATGTATGGATGTGAGAGCTGGACTGTGAAGAAGGCTGAGCGCCGAAGAATTGATGCTTTTGAACTGTGGTGTTGGAGAAGACTCTCGAGAGTCCCTTGGACTGCAAGGAGATCCAACCAGTCCATTCTGAAGGAGATCAATCCTGGAATTTCTTTGGAAGGAATGATGCTAAAGCTGAAACTCCAGTATTTTGGCCACCTCATGCGAAGAGTTGACTCATTGGAGAAGACTCTGATGCTGGGAGGGATTGAGGGCAGGAGGAGAAGGGGACGACAGAGGATGAGATGGCTGGATGGCATCACTGACTCGATGGGTGTGAGTCTGAGTGACCTCCGGGAGTTGGTGATGGACAGGGAGGCCTGGCATGCTGCAGTTCATGGGGTCGCAAAGAGTCGGACACGACTGAGCGACTGATCTGATCTGATCTGATCTGATACAGGGTTATTGTTACCATCTTTCTAAATTCCATATATATGCATTAGTATACTGTATTGGTGTTTTTTTTTCTGGCTTACTTCACTCTGTATAATAGGCTCCAGTTTCATCCACCTCATTAGAACTGATTCAAATGTATTCTTTTTAATGGCTGAGTAATACTCCATTGTGTATATGTACCATGGCTTTCTTATCCATTCATCTGCTGATGGACATCTAGGTTGCTTCCATGTCCTGGCTATTGTAAACAGTGCTGCGATGAACACTGGGGTACATGTGTCTCTTTCAATTCTGGTTTTCTCAGTGTGTATGCCCAGCAGTGAGATTGCTGGATCATTAGGCAGTTCTATTTCCAGTTTTTTAAGGAATCTCCACACTGTTCTCCATAGTGGCTGTACTAGTTTGCATTCCCACCGACAGTGTAAGAGGGTTTCCTTTTCTCCACACCCTCTCCAGCATTTATTGCTTGTAGACTTTTGGATTGCAGCCATTCTGACTGGCATGAAATGGTACCTCATAGTGGTTTTGATTTGCATTTCTCTGATAATGAGTGATGTTGAGCATCTTTTCATGTGTTTGTTAGCCATCTGTATGTCTTCTTTGGAGAAATGTCTATTTAGTTCTTTGGCCCATTTTCTGATTGGGTCATTTATTTTTCTGGAATTGAGCTGTAGGAGTTGCTTGTATATTTTTGAGATTAGTTGTTTGTCAGTTGCTTCACTTGCTATTATTTTTTCCCATTCTGAAGGCTGTCTTTTCACTTTGTTTATAGTTTCCTTTGTTGTGCAAAAGCTTTTTAAGTTTAATTAGATCCCATTTGTTTATTTTTGCTTTTATTTCCAATATTCTGGGAAGTGGGTCATAGAGGATCCTGCTGTGATGTGTATGTCGGAGAGTGTTTTGCCTATGTTCTCCTCTAGGAGTTTTATAGTTTCTAGTCTTACGTTTAGATCTTTAATCCATTTTGAGTTTATTTTTGTGTATGATGTTAGAAAGTGCTCTAGTTTCACTCTTTAGGCCCCATTCATTTATTTTGGTTTTTATTTTCATTACTCTAGAAGATGGGTTAAAAAAGATCTTGCTGCAATTTATGTGAAAAAGTGTTCTGCCTATGTTTTCCTCTAAGAGTATTATATGTCTGGTCTAACACTTAGGTCTTTAATCCATATTGAGATCTTGAGAACTAAAAATTTCACTGCATATAGCACAGAGGTTTGATTCATTAAAAACGCAGCATGTTGTTCAGTGGTTTGTTGACATTAAGCTATCACTGGCTGACACAGAACGCTCATTCCTCCACTAGAGGACAGCTTAATAAATGACATATTAAGTAAGCAAGGCTTTATGTAATAGAAAGATAAATCAAACTTTAAGAAAACATGAATTTATTAGGGACAATTAGTGTACATTATGAAAGCATATAGATACATAATGAGAGCATTATATGGTTGGGAAAAATTATGAATACTGAAGAAAATCTAAATTTTATTTGTAAATGATCAATTCACCCACCTAGCCACTCATTCATGAATACATGTGTGTGTTAGTCACTCAGTCATGTCCAACTCTTTGCAACCTCATGGACTATAGCCAACCAGGCTCCTCTACCCATGGAATTCTCCAGGCAAGAATACTGGAGTGGGTTGCCATTCCCTTCTCCAGGGGATCTTCCCAACCCAGGGATTGAACCTGGGTGTCCTGCATGACAGGCAGATTCTTTACCATCTGAACCACAGGGAAGCCTTTGTGTATGTAAAGCCTCACCTAATTAGCCAAAGGATATCAGAATGAAAAAGCAGTCCCAGAAGTCATAAATATGATCTTCATTTTAAAGGTGGACACACATGGGGGCTCAAAATGAAATTGTTTACCTGAGTTCTCTTTGTTAATTGATTTTGGAATCAGAACCAGACCTCCAATTCACAATCCCATGCTCTGTATTCACTACATTAAATCTTAAGATATTTTGGAAGTTCAAAAAAAAATAACCTTCTGTTTCTGAGATTTCAGAAAACATCATCCACATTGTTGGTACAAAACAGTATGTGTCCCGTATTGCATTTGTTTTCTGTAGTTTTCTTTCTCCAAATTGTGTGTTTTGGACTCCTTGGGCCTGTGTCTCTTTTTGTAATAACCAACAGAACTACAATTTTTACCCTTGAAAATCCACAAGCCTTTGGAAGTGCTGGTAAAAGAAACCTCTGCAAATAATACAGGAAAAATGTTGTATTGTCTCCTGCAGCTTCAGAGAAAAAGCAAATTGCATTGTGTATAATGAATGTTAGTAAAACACCTGGAATTTAGGTAGTGATGTTGTATCCTGTGAAAGCAACCCTTGCCCTGTAAAAGGTCTGAATCTGATTGGTTGACTTAAAAACATTTGGCTGTGGAGATAAAATTTAAATTCTGTTCTGCTTTCCAGAAGCTCTAAGTGTGCATATCTTTTCATTTTAAGCCAGAAGGGAATCACTAACACTTTCTTTTTTCTCACTCTTGCATGTTGTGTTATGATTGGAATAGAATTCTTATTTAAACAAAGAGCTTGAGGGTCTTGTCTCATTTTATAAATGAACAAGGTTCAAAGGCATTACCTGCTGCCCACATGCTCTTTGAGGTTAAAGTCCAGAAAAAGTGGTGTTTCCTTTACTTTAAAGTAGCATTCGCATCTCTCTCGTGGCTCAGATGCTAAAGAATCTGCCTTCAATGCAGGAGACCTGGGTTCAATCACTGGATCAGGAAGATCCCCTGAAGAACGGAATGGCTACCTACTCCAGTATTCTTGCTTGCAGAATTCCATGGACAGAGGAGCCTGGCAGGCTACAGTCTAAGGGGTTGCAAAGAGTTGGACACGACTGAGCAACTAACATAAATACCCATCTCTATACACTCATACGGAGAAGGCAATGGCACCCCACTCCAGTACTCTTGCCTGGAAAATCCCATGGATGGAGGAGCCTAGTAGGCTGCAGTCCATGGGGTCACTAAGAGTCGCATATGACTGAGCGACTTCACTTTCACTTTTCACTTTCATGAATTGGAGAAGGAAATGGCAACCCACTCCAGTGTTCTTGCCTGGAGAATCCCAGGGACGGGGGAGCCTGGTGGGCTGCTGTCTATGGGGTCGCACAGAGTCGGACACGACTGAAGTGACTTAGCATAGCATAGCATACACTTATACATCTCTAGCCTTCAGTTATTTTAAATGTTAGGCTGCTGTATATATGAAGTCGCTTCAGTCATGTCTGCCTCCTTGTATCTCTATGGACCTTAGCCCGCCAGGCTCCTCTGTCCATGGATTTTTCAGGCAAGAATACTGGAGTGGGTTGTCATTTCTTCCTCTAGGGGATCTTCCCAACCCAATGATTGAAACTGCATCTCTCTTATGCCTCCTGCATTGGCAAGCAGGTTCTTTACCACTAGCACCATCTGAGAAGCCTAGGTTCGCTGTGGTTATACCTAAATGATGGATTGAAGTTTGATAACTGTATCTGTGTTCATGTCTAATGGGCATTGTTCTGCAGTTGATTTCACTAAGACCATTGGACGGTGTCTTAGAGGAGCCTGAGATGCGAAGACCAGCCATGCTCTGGTTGACATCATCCTAAATCTGCTGTGCATGGCCTGGGACCTTTAAGGAAATTATTGCTCTTCTGGCCACAGCTGACAGTCAGTGGATCTGTGATGGATAGCTTTATGTGTGAGTGTTTGAGTGAAAGATCAGTTCTGTTTCTCCAGGGCCAAAGACACTGGAAAAATACAGTACAGAGAATTCCAAAATAGAATCACTAATAAAAATAGATATGATAACCACAGAATTCAGAAATGAAAACCTACTGCTCTATCTTTATCACTATTGCTTTTATAGGAGATCAATGAGTGAAGGGTGGAGGTGTGAGCTGAGTCGAATAAGCTGGGTTTTTTTGGCCACTGTCACCTCTGTGTCTGCTTCTGTCACCGTTCTTATCATGATGTATTATGATCAAAGATTTATTTTCCTATGTCCTCTGCAATACTCTCTTGTATATTTCAAATAACCTCATGACTTATCCACAATGCTTGGCACATAAAAGGTAACTCAGTAAATGTTTTTTAAATGAATGAATTTTAAAAAGCCTATGAAAATAAAAGAAAGATATATGACTATATAAAGGTGAAATGTTTGCAAAACTCAAACTTTGAAAATAGACTGGGATTCCCTTGGTGGTCCAGTGGTTAAGAATCTGCCTGCCAGTGCAAGGGGACAAGGGTTTGATCCCTGGTCTGGGGAGATTCCACACACCTCTGAGCAACTAAGCCTGTGCGCCACAACTCCTGAAGCCCACAGTCCTAGAACCCATGCTCCCCAATAAGAGAAGCCACCACGATGAGAAACCTGCTCAGCACAACTAGAGAATAGCTCCCACTCATCGCAACTAAAGAAAGACCACATGCAGCGATGAAGACCCAGCATGGCCAAAAATAAATAAAAACAAATTTAAAAAATAGACTGTACAAGTGAGAAAACATTTACCAAAAAATCTTTGCCCCAGTCTATACAGGTATTCAGACATTCCCTTATATTGGAGTGAAGTCTAGTAGAAACATTCCACTCTCCTGAGTATAAATCACTTAGAGCAGAACTCTAGAGAATCACGTGTAAAATCAAGAAGCCCATCTGGTATTATAAGTATGTATTTGGGGGCAAAAAATCACACAACATAACACAAAACACACCTATTATTTTTATTACACAATCTGCAGAAAGCAAAGATTTACCAAATCTTTTTAGCCAGAGGGTATATGAAAAAAAAATTGATTTTCCCAAGTAGAAGAGTAAAGATCCCAGAAGGGACATGAGATTTTTATGTTTATCCAACATGAGCTTAGATTTTAAAAGGCTGGCAAACAGTAACTTGGCATAAATTATACTTCTGTTCCTGAAATTCTCTGCTTGTTCTGAAGACTTGCAGAGTCAACAAAACTTGAGGGCTCTTTCACACAGGGTGATTTCTATTATTCACTTTGTTCTGAGGAGCCTGGGGAAACAGACACACAACTTAAGCAGCTATGTGAATTTTCCTTAACTTCTGCAGAAACATTTATGATGCATCTCCTCCAGCCCTAGGCACAGTGCACAGAGGTCAATGCCTCTTCCGTAACTGGATTTTTACAAGATTTGCCCCTTTCTTCCAATCCTCCCAGAGCACAAACCCTTGTAAACCTTCTTCAAGTCACCTTTCTCCTCTTACCCTGCCATTTAGCAACTAAAGCCAAAGACATTCAATGTTTTATTTTACCTACAACTCTAACTGGTATAGCCTTTTCAAATCTATGAAGTGCTAGTACCGGCATAATCCTTTGAATGAATAAAAGATGACCAACAAGGAATTCCCTGGTGGTCCATAGTTGAGACCTCGCCTTTCAATGCAGGCCGTGCATGTTTAATCTCTGGCGGGGGAGTTAAGATCCCACGTGCCTTGCAGCCAAAAAACTAAAACATAAAACAGAACCAATACTGTAACAAATTCAACAAAGACTTCTTTAAAAAAGAAAGATCACCAGTTAACTTGAAAGCTGTTAAGTAAGGTGCTGCTGCTGCTGCTGCTGCTAAGTCGCTTCAGTCGTGTCCGACTCTGTGCGACCCCATAGACAGCAGCCCGCCAGGCTCCGCCATCCCTGAGTGTCTATCCTGCAGACGAGCATGGAAAGGGTCAATGCCCACCTGAATCCCAACAAGTATCCTGACCTAAGTAACTAGTTTATAGGAAATACACAGGCGAGAGGAATGTACTAAAAGATATCAAGGGGATCCCATCAGTTGAATGCAAGAAATTTTACAGGACAAGTAATTTGGTTTATTTAAAAACTAGTGTGGAAGAAGGGGGAGGGAAAACTGCTAGAGACAGGAACCTACTAATCATATGCAATTTTTGGATCTTGTTTGGATATAAATTTAAACCAATCAATGGCCCAAAGACCTTTTTCAGACAATCTGGCAAATGTAAAAACAACTGGAATGTAAGATAACATTAAGGAATTATTGTTAATTCTTGTAATTAATCTTAAATCTATTTAAAAATTACTGTCAATTTTTATAAAATAGATATTATAGTTATGTTCAACAAATTTACTGTTTACAGATTCATACTGATGTGTAGGTGGGAGAGATGATATTACATGTAAGGTCTGAAGTTCATTCCATTGGCCTAAAGAGGAAGCAGATGTGGTACAAGAGCAAGATGCTCCCATGTGCAAGTTCAAAGGCAGTGTTTGTGGGTGATGTGATGACAAGTTTGGAGTGCGGATTGATGGCGATGGGCAGTGAAGGAAGTGATGACTAATGGGGTGAGAAGTCACTTTTCAGCACTAAGGGCAGTTCGCTCAAGAAGCAGAAGAATTTCCTAACAGTCTTCACCACAAATACCCTTCTATAGTAACACAGGGCACTCAGAGAGAAAAAGAATTTTTTAAAAAGAGCTTTCCTAAGTGGCAATATACAGAGAAAAGCGACAAAATCTCTTCTACCTCTCACTCACTCTGAAGACCAAGGAACACTTTGAAAATACTAACGTGCCCTCATTAGTTTTCATTATTAATCATTAGATGTACCAACCCACGGGGTTACCACCTACTACACATCATGAGCTAGAGACATAATTTGTCTTAGCAAGATTTAACAACATAGTAAATATTCTTCAAGCCATTTTGAACAATGGCTATTCCACCTGGAAATGCTCTAAATGCACTTGTGTGCTGTCACTCTGAACTCTCAGATCTGCCTGGCTAGCTCCTGCACTATTTTTCACACTCACAACATTCTTATAATGCAGAAAAGGTGACAGATATAAGAACAATAGGATAGAAATTCTATATATAGTTAATTAAAGTAGGGATCCCAGAAGTTAATTGACTCCAATTTGTCTTTTCAAGCTAAGAAAGAGCCAGCCCAGAGACGCCTTGAACAAGGAAGCAGGCCAGGGCTCACAGAGTTTAATGCAGTATCCTGGCTCATAATTCTTCCTTCCAGCTGGCGAGACCCTCCTGAAAGGAAGAAAGGCTGAGCAGAGAGTGGTGCAGGCTTAAGGCAGCTCTCTCACGGGAAGTTTCTGGCCCCTAGAGTCATGCAGCTGACTCCACTGCCAGCTTGCTCAGGAGTACTGGGGCTGTAACACAGTTAGTAGGGGTCAGGCCCTCCTGCTGGGGTGGCTCGTGGGCCTCGGGCTGATATGGCATCAGGGAGGTAGGACACTCAGCCCAATCGTGCTGAAAACATCCTCATCTCCTTCCCTCCTTCCACTACACCTTGCTCTCCAGTCAACCTTCCATCTCCCCCCTGTTCAATGGGGAAGTAACCCCACTCTGTTCTCTGCTTTCTACCACAACTCAAGCTCATGTACAGCCATGGGTCTCTTCTTAAGATTCAGTTGGCAGCCAGGCACCAAGGAGAATCAAGAAATATCCTGCAGAGTATCTGTCATTATTTCTTTCCAATAATGTTTATAGCCCAGTGCTAAACACTGAGCCCAGAGACAGAAAACAGAACAAATAAAAACGCTCGTCTTTTATTTTCACTGGGTGAGGACAACTGAATTAGATGAAATTGAAACAAAATAAAAGAGAAAACACAACACATTTGGAAATTACAATATTGTTATTATAAATGCAAAAGCATTCATCAAGTGCTTTGGAAATGAAATGCTACCTTAGAATAAATACAGATTTGTAATGGGATCTTCAAGGCCTAGAGGGATAAGTAATTCTGTGATAGGAGGCTTCTAGAAGAAGATGCTGAAGATCCTCAGGACCTATTACTTACTGATGCAAACATCACAGATAAGCTTCAAAATCTCTTCTACCTCTCACTCACTCTAAAGACCAAGGAGCACCTTGAAAATACTGACGTGCTCTCATTAGTTTTCATTATTAATCAATAGATGTACCAACCCGAGGGGTTACCATCTACTATACATCATGAGCTAGAGACATAATTTGTCTTAGCAAGATTTAACAACACAGCAAGTATTCTTCAAACTGTTTTGAACAATGGCTATTCCACCTGGAAATGCTCTAAATGTACTTCAAACACTCAATCAGACAGAGGCTCATTTTCACTGACAAGTCTGTACCACCATTCTTGGAGCACCTCTTCTTAATTCAGAGAAATTGCAACACAGCTCTATTTGGTCACTGAAAACCAGAATCCTATAGGTCATAGTACTGTACTTCGTCTCAGGGCTCAGTCTGGTTTTAAGGTTCAGATAAAAGCTTCTCAATGAGAAAAACGTCCTATATAGAAAAAAGGTAACTGTACCTTTCTACCTCATTTACAAGGGCCAAGTTTGGTCTGGATGCCAGCTAGAAGGAGATTAATTTTCCCATTGCTCCCATTAAGTAAATCCATCAAGATTGTACCTGATATATCTGAGATTAGCATGGTTTCAGGATCTGGGCAATATTAGGTCCTACGATGTTTTGGCTACAGAAAGCAGACCTGAAAAATTTAAAGGGGGAGAAAAGACAATGTTAATATGATTCCAGGGTACGTGAGGTAGAAAATGTAGGTAGGTCTTCTAATTTAATAAGTAGTTTTTATTTTATAAACCCTTTCACAAATACAGTATTGGTTTCTTAAATAATTTTTCTTCTCTTTAACTGCAAACTTTTGAGGGGCACACATTTTTATACTATTTGCAAATTTCAAATTATATACAGATTTTAAATGTCATTTACAAAGTTTAAGCTGTTTGAAAATGCAAAAGAAGAAGTAAGACTTACTTATATCCATATTTTCCAGATATATCTATCACCATTTCTGCTCCCAGCTTACTCTGAGAACGTCCAAATGAATACTCCTTCCAAATAAACTCAATGCTTGTAATGTTTCCAACGTTAATGTCTGCATCAATTAAATCTGTATAAGTCATGCCTGGCTTCAGTGTTCCACTGTCAATAGAAAAATAAAACTCATAAGCTTGCACTGGGTATTCATAATATTGAAGTGGAAGACAACACCTGTGTGTATCATGGAAGAGAAAGTTTCATTTCCCTGCATTTGATTATAGGAGATTTATTCTTGCCATTCACCTTGGTCAGCATCTCAGAACAGCACAATTCTAAAGCTTGAAAAAGAGGGAGGTAAATGAGAAGCCTGATTAGTTGATTTTTAAGGGCTAGTTCTTCACAGTGCAAGCTCTGGTCTTGGCTTTGTGGTATCAGAAACTAGAGTTTATTGACACCCCCAAAATCATCAGACTGTCAATGATAGACTAATTTCACACAAAAATTAAAGGAAAAACTAGAAGCCTGTTGATCAGCTCACAGCAGTGCAATGCTTCCTTTTCATTAACCAAAATGTACTCCTAGCCTTCCCCTGGTACCTTCTTCATCTGTCTAAAAAGAATCGGGTAACCAAACTAATGATAAAGAAAGGTGTTTTGGTGAGTGTGGAAATAGAATAAGTCATAAGAGACTTGAGACAAGACGTGTTTTATGCAAGCCACAAGTATTCTAGATGCGGTTTCTTTAGTCCTGCCATTTCCTTACTGCTTTGTTCATGTATTGTTTGTCTCCTAACTGGAGGAAGAGTTCCATGAGAGTAGGACCCATGTCTGTTTCCCCAGCAGTTGTAACAATTCTTGGTATACAATAGGCATTTAAATGTTTGCTGAATGCAAGAATGGATGCTGCTATTCCTAGGGCCTGTCTTATTCCATTACATGTAGAATTAATTGATTTAATTACCAGAGGATAACTTTTTTCAGGTTATATTGGGCTTCCCTGGTGGTTCAGACGGTAAAGCGTCTGCCTGCAATGTGGGAGACTGGGGTTCGATACCTGGGTCAGGAAGATCCCCTGGGGAAGGAAATGGCAACCCACTCCAGTACTCTTGCCTGGAAAATTCCATGGATGGAGGAGCCTGGTGGGCTACAGCCCATGGGGTCGCAAAGAGTCGGACACGACTGAGTGACTTCACTTCACTTCACTTCAAGGGGTCATTTCCCTGTTGCTCCACGAACTGCCTTCACTCCATGCACACACAGCACAGCTCCTCATGATGGTGTCATTGGAAACCCAATTGACTAAAATATAATGTACAGTGAGGGCTTCCCTGGTGCCTCAGTGGTAAATAATCTGCCTGTCAATTCAGGGGATGTGGGTTCGATCCCTGGGTTGGGAAGATCCCCTGGAGAAGGAAATGGCAACCCACTCCAGTATGTTTGCCTGGGAAATCCCATGGACAGAGGAGCCTGGTGGGCTACAGTTCATGGGTTTGCAAAAGAGTCAGACACAACTGAGCGCATTAGCATGCAAGCATGTAATCCTTGGTGAAGCCAGACTCTTAAAGCTTGACTGAAGAGTGGGACTAGACACAAATTCATTTAGCAGACTTCATTCCAAGATGAAACATTTACTGTGGACCTGAAATGCTTAATTATTCTTAAAAAAGAGGATCGGATAGTTGTGCAAGGACATGACAAGTAGCTTCTTCAGACATTAGCAAAAGAAGTAAAGAGATGACAAAACATTTTCACAAATTTTAGAAGGGGTGGTGAGAGAGTCATGTCCTAGGCAGATTGATAAGGAGTCTAGGGGTCCCCAAGGAGAAAGGGGTCTGGAATTCTCAAGGAGGAAGAAAGGGCAAGCTTTTTTTTCTTTCTCCACATTCCTTAGGATTATACAACGATAATGTATCCTGCCTGAAGACAGTGTTATCTTAAAATGTAAATTAGGTCTTTACAACCTGAGACATTCTTTAGAGTATATAACTTCATTGCTAACACTAGCAAGGGGGTACTCTTTCTACCCCCTTCTGACACCTATGTCAGAAGCTTTCTCTATCTCCTTTATACTTTAATAAAACTTTATTACACAAAAGCTCTAAGCGATCAAGCCTCGTCTCTGGCCCCGGATTGAATTCTTCTCTTCCTGGGGCCAAGAATCCCGGTGTCTTCGCGTGACACAACAACCTTTCATCTTGGGGGCTCGTCCGGGATCCTTCAGGACAAGGTAAGGATGCTTGGAGCTTTAGTTCTTTGTTCTCTTAGCGAACACGTTTTCTGCTGTGCTTTACTAACTCTACCGTGTGCTTGTGTGAATGAATGACATGCCCTGCATGAAGCAAGTAAGGAGCCCTGCTCTGCGGTTCCATGGTGATCTCATACGGCTCATGGCAGAAACCTGTCGGGGGGTTATACCGACCTGCCAATGCCAAGAGACACCCAATGTCTCCTTTGGGAACCGACCAGAAATGGGCAAAGCGTGTGGACCGAACTCTCCTTGCTTGGTCAAACTTTTCGGTCTCTTTGACCATTTCATAACTCCTTGGGAATTAGAAGTACTAACCTAATCTATCGGATCATAGACTTTCAAGGGACTTGTGATCTATACTGTTAGTGTGTACTGTGGCTTAGGTCCCAAACTTGGATTGGTAGTCAAGAAAGCGCCTAGCCTTGCTAGGAATCGAAAGTTCGGAAGCTAGATAGAGCTCTAGCTCCCAGAACATCTCTGAAGTTAAAGGTTACTCAGATTGAGACTGCAATGGGTTTTTTCCTTTGGTAATGCTGGGTCTTAATGGATCAGAGGAGGCTATTATACTGGTGTGGTGATGCTTGGAAAGAACATCTCAGTTTCATGTTCGTGTCGGTCTTATTGTACTCAGGGAATACTCAGGGTCATGCACAGGCCCTCAGGTGACAAATGTTTTCCCCAGTAGTCTTAGCTTGGGAGACATTCTGGAAGGTTACTCTGATTCACCCCGGGTGACATCAGAGGCAAGCAAGGTTAAAGGTGAAGAGCTGGACGTCAAGTAGGGATGCTATCTAGTTTACCCCTAGTACATCCTCACCCCATCTCGGTGGTAGAACCGGGAGGGACTCAGACTGCACCTGCATCAGTAAGGGACAGACTAAGTCCGACCAGGAAGGAAAAGCTTTTGGTGTAACGTCTGTCTACACCCCCAACTAGAGCAGGGAGGGACGCCTCTGCTAGAAAAATGGCTATGGTCGCTTTTTTTCTCTCTTACAGATGGGAGCTAACAATTCCAGCCTCACTCCTTTGAACTGTATCCTGAAAAACTGGGATAGATTTGATCCCCAGGGCTTAAAGAAGACACACCTGGTCTTCCTATGTGATACTGCATGGCCACAGTATCCATTGGAGGATAGCGAACGGCGGCCAGTTGGAGGGTCTCTTAGGTATAATCAGATCAGATCAGATCAGATCAGTTGCTCAGTCATGTCCGACTCTCTGTGACCCCATGAACTGCAGCACGCCAGGCTTCCCTATCCATCACCAGCTCTTGGAGGTCACTCAGACTCACATTCATCGAGTCAGTGATGCCATCCAGACATCTCATCCTCTGTCGTCCCCTTCTCCTCCTGCCCACAATCCCTCCCAGCATCAGAGTCTTCTCCAATGAGTCAACTCTTCGCATGAGGTGGCCAAAGTACTGGAGTTTCAGCTTTAGCATCATTCCTTCCAAAGAAATCCCAGGGCTGATCTCCTTCAGAATGGACTGGTTGGATCTCCTTGCAGTCCAAGGGACTCTCAAGAGTCTTCTCCAACACCACAGTTCAAAAGCATCAATTCTTCCGTGCTCAGCCTTCTTCACAGTCCAGCTCTCACATCCATACATGACCACAGGAAAGACCATAGCCTTGACTAGGCGAACCTTTGTTGGCAAAGTGATGTCTCTGCTTTTGAATATGCTATCTAGGTTGGTCATAACTTTCCTTCCAAGGAGTAAGCGTCTTTTAATTTCATGGCTGCAGTCACCATCTGTAGTCATTTTGGAGCCCAGAAAAATAAAGTCTGACACTGTTTCCACTGTTTCCCCATCTATTTCCCATGTAGTGATGGGACCAGATGCCATGATCTTCGTTTTCTGAATGTTGAGCTTTAAGCCAACCTTTTCACTCTCCACTTTCACTTTCATCAAGAAGCTTTTTAGTTCCTCTTCACTTTCTGCCATAAGGGTGCTATCATCTGCATATCTGAGGTTATTGATATTTCTCCCGGCAACCTTGATTCCAGCTTGTGTTTCTTCCAGTCCAGCATTTCTCATGATGTACTCTGCATATAAGTTAAATAAACATGGTGACAATATACAGCCTTGACGTACTCCTTTTCCTATTTGGAACCAGTCTGTTGTTCCATGACCAGTTCTAACTGTTGCTTCCTGATCTGCATACAGATTTCTCAAGAGGCAGATCAGGTGGTCTGGTATTCCCATCTCTCTCAGAATTTTCCACAGTTTATTGTGATCTACACAGTCAAAGGCTTTGGCATAGTCAATAAAGCAGAAATAGATGTTTTTCTGGAACTCTCTTGCTTTTTCCATGATTCAGCGGATGTTGGCAATTTGATCTCTGGTTCCTCTGCCTTTTCTAAAACCAGCTTGAACATCAGGAAGTTCACGGTTCACATATTGCTGAAGCCTGGCTTGGAGAATTTTGAGCATTACTTTGGTAGCATGTGAGATGAGTGCAATTGTGCGGTAGTTTGAGCACTCTTTGGCATTGCCTTTCTTTGGGATTGGGATGAAAACTGACCTTTTCCAATCTTGTGGCCACCGCTGAGTTTTCCAAATTTGCTGGCATATTGAGTACACTTTCACAGCATCATCTTTCAGGACTTGGAATAGCTCCACTGGAATTCCATCACCTCCACTAGCTTTGTTCGTAGTGATGCTTTCTAAGGCCCACTTGACTTCACATTCCAGGATGTCTGGCTCTAAGTCAGTGAGCACACCATCATGATTATCTGGGTCGTGAAGATCTTTTTTGTACAGTTCTTCTGTGTATTCTTGCCACCTGTTCTTAATATCTTCTGCTTCTTTTAGGTCCATACCATTTCTGTCCTTTGTTGAGCCCATCTTTGTATGAAATGTTCCTTTGGTATCTCGGATTTTGAAGAGATTCCTAGTCTTCCCCATTCTGTTGTTTTCCTCTATTTCTTTGCATTGATCACTGAAGAAGGCTTTCTTATCTCTTCTTGCTATTCTTTGGAACTCTGCATTCAGATGTTTATATCTTTCCTTTTCTCCTTTGCTTTTCGCTTCTCTTCTTTTCACAGCTATTTGTAAGGCCTCCCCAGACAGCCATTTTGCTTTATTGCATTTCTTTTCCATGGGGATGGTCTTGATCCCTGTCTCCTGTACAATGTCACGAACCTCATTCCATAGCTCATCAGTCACTCTATCAGATCTAGGCCCTTAAATCTATTTCTCACTTCCACTGTGTAATCATCAGGGATTTGATTTAGGTCATACATGAGTGGTCTAGTGGTTTTCCCTATTTTTTTTCAATTTGAGTCTGAATTTGGCAATAAGGAGTTCATGGTCTGAGCCACAGTCAGCTCCTGGTCTTGTTTTTGCTGACTGTATAGAGCTTCTCCATCTTTGGCTGCAAAGAATATAATCGATCTGATTTCGGTGTTGACCATCTGGTGATGTCCATGTACAGAGTCTTCTCTTGTGTTGTTGGAAGAGGGTATTTGCTATGACCAGTGCATTTTCTTGGCAAAACTCTATTAGTCTTTGCCCTGCTTCATTCTGTATTCCAAGGCCAAATTTGCCTGTTACTCCAGGTGTTTCTTGACTTCCTACTTTTGCATTCCAGTCCCCTATAATGAAAAGGACATCTTTTTTTGGGTATTAGTTCTAAAAGGTCTTGTAGATCTTCATAGAACTGTTCAACTTCAGCTTCTTCAGCGTTCCTGGTTGGGGCATAGACTTGGATTACTGTGACATTGAATGGTTTGCCTTGGAAACGAACAGAGATCATTCTGTCGTTTTTGAGATTGCATCCAAGTACTGCATTTCGGACTCTTTTGTTGACCATGATGGCCACTCCATTTCTTCTGAGGGATTCCTGCCCGCAGTAGTAGATATAATGGTCATCTGAGTTAAAGTCACCCATTCCAGTCCATTTTAGTTCGCTGATTCCTAGAATGTCAACATTCACTCTTGCCATCTCTTGTTTGACCACTTCCAATTTGCCTTGATTCATGGACCTGACATTCCAGGTTCCTATGCAATATTGCTCTTTACAGCATCCGACTTTGCTTCTATCACAAGTCACATCCACAGCTGAGTATTCTTTCTGCTTTGGCTCCATCCCTTCATTCTTTCTGGAGTTATTTCTCCACTGATCTCCAGTAGCATATTGGGCCCCTACTGACCTGGAGAGTTTCTCTTTCAGTATCCTATCATTTTGCCTTTTCATACTGTTCATGGGGTTCTCAAGGCAAGAATACTGAAGTGGTTTGCCATTCTCTATCTCCTTTATACTTTAATAAAACTTTATTACACAAAAGCTCTGAGCGATCAAGCCTCGTCTCTGGCCCCGGATTGAATTCTTCTCCTCCGGGGGCCAAGAATCCCGGTGTCTTCACGTGACAGAACAACCCTTCATCGGGAACCACGCATTTCTCCGCACCTGACCCAGGTCAGCTGCCTTTGTGCAGGACACACACTCTACAGCCTCAGGCAATGAGTGCACTGTGGGCCTTAGAGCCACAGACACAAGATCGTGTTGAACTATCCTCAGAGGAATAGCTTAATGGAGATGTGAAGAGCAAGGTGAGATCTGCTAAGACAGAGAAGGGTATTTGGAACATGGAACAGCATGAATAAAAGTCGGGAAGGGAGGAAAAGGTGAGATCTATTTTAATGCTGGGTAGTGACTTCACTTTCACTTTTCACTTTCATGCATTGGAGAAGGAAATGGCAACCCACTCCAGTGTTCTTGCCTGGAGAATCCCAGGGACCAGGGAGCCTGGTGGGCTGCCCTCTATGGGGTCGCACAGAGTCGGACATGACTGAAGTTACTGAGCAGCAGCAACAGCAGTGTAGTCAGGGTACTGTGGCTAAACTGAAGATGAACAAAGCCAAGCAGTGGGAGGCATGGCTAGAAATCGTGGGTTGGAGCCTGTGTGTGAACTGGGATCCAGACAATCACTGACTGAACTCCCCTTTACAGGCAGCTGCACCAAGGCAAGATGATGAGCACAAAGGCTGCCAGAGTGATTAATCCAATGTATCCCTCGACCGGCAACCACAAAACCTCTGCTTTTTGTGCCTCTACCTTGTATTTGAAGATGATGTAAATCACAGAGCCAAAACATCTACTTAATTCATCAGTTCACAAAATGGTAACCGAATTAGTGTGTACAATGTTAATTCTGAAATGAGTTGCAGAATTAAGTGATGAAAGTGGAAGACGTAATTCAAAAATGCTAAGGCTGATCAAAGAAAAAATTAAGGAAAACTCAAGATAAAAGGAGACTGTAGCCTTTTATGAGAATGCAGGGTGAATGTCTCTACTGAATTATTCCTACCTTTGACTATCTTAACACATATCCCATACCTGTGAGTACTACTTAGGGAGCTTATTAGAAATTCGGCTATGCATATAAATACTTTACTTCATATGGAATCTATAAAAATAAAGTGCTTTGCCCAAATTTGTATAACAATAATGGCATATATTATTTTTGCAAACCTATAGACAGTACAGTCCATGGAATTCTGCAGGCCAGAATACTGGATTAGGTAGCCTTTCCCTCCTCCATGGGATCTTGCCAACCGAAGGATCGAACCCTGGTGTCCTGCATTGCAGGTGGATTCTTTACCAGTTAAGCCACCAGGCAAGCCCAAGAATACTGAAGTGGGTAGCCTATCCCTTCTCCAGTGAATCTTCCTGACCCAGGAATCAAACCAGGGTCTCCTACATTGCAGGCAGATTCTTTACCAACTGAGCTATTAGGGAAGCCCTAAAAATAAAGTGATATGCCCAAATTTGTGTAACAATAACAGATTGAATTAAAAGCATATCTTGTTTCCTGTCAGTTTTTTCCCACTTGCTGTATTATCTAGATCTGTATTTTCATCTTAATATTTCCTAAAATTTTCTGTTTGTAGCTGGAACTGTGGATGAAATAGATACTGTGATTTCTATTTTATATTTGGGAAAAAAGAAAAGTTACTATCAGATGATAGCTGGTGGTGCTGTAGGAAAAGAGAAGCCTGAGCCTTACTGAGCATGATGAACTGAGTACAGCACTGTTACCTGCCAGGTTATCATCCTTGCCTACCTGACAAACTCAATCTCCCCTGTCTTCCCAATCATTCCACCTACACGGAGAAATATACTTCCTTGAGTGATGCTGTTCCCATCAAGTTTGACAGACAGTTTGTGCCTCCAACCTGGAAACAGAGAAAATAAGAAAGAGAGAGAGAGAGAAAGAAGGGTTTAAAACACGGGGGAAGCACGACATCTTTGTTACTGTCATTCAGTTGCTAAGTCGTGTTCGACCCTTTGAGACTCCATGGACTGTAGCACAGCAGGCTTCCCTGTCCTTCACTATCTCCTGGCTGCTTCAATGTAAATGTAGCTTTCAGGGTTAAAGTGGAAGAGGGCTGTTCATGTTCATGAGAAAATATTAATACAACTTTATATAGCTTGAATTTGGTGAGGTTATATTTTTAAAGACATATAAACTATCACATCACTTCATGGGAAATAGATGGGGAAAAAGTGGAAACAGTGTCAGACTTTATTTTGGGGGCTCCAAAATCACTGCATATGGTGACTGCAGCCATGAAATTAAAAGATGCTTACTCCTTAGAAGAAAAGTTATGACCAACCTAGATAGCATATTCAAAAGCAGAGACATTACTTTGCCAACAAAGGTCCGTCTAGTCAAGGCTATGGTTTTTCCTGTGGTCATGTATGGATGTGAGAGTTGGACTGTGAAGAAGGCTGAGCGCTGAAGAATTGATGCTTTTGAACTGTGGTGTTGGAGAAGACTCTTGCGAGTCCCTTGGACTGTAAGGAGATCCAACCAGTCCGTTCTGAAGATCAGCCCTGGAATTTCTTTGGAAGGAATGATGCTAAAGCTGAAACTCCAATACTCTGGCCACCTCATACAAAGAGTTGACTCTGATGCTGGGAGGGATTGTGGGCAGGAGGAGAAGGGGATGACAGAGGATGAGATGGCTGGATGGCATCACTGACTCGATGGATGTGAGTCTGAGTGAACTCCGGGAGTTGGTGATGGACAGGGAGGCCTGGTGTGCTGCGATCGGTTGCAAAGAGTCAGATACGACTGAGTGACTGAACTGAACTGAAACTACCACGTGTTGATTTTGCAAAGTAAAGAGTTAATAATATTTTTAAATAAAATTCATTAATTGTCCATATATTTTTTGGACTTTAGAAAAATGTGTGTGTCTTCTTCCATCCATTACATTTGTATTCTGTGGTGTGTGTGTTTTCCATCAGTTCAGTCACTGAAGTATTGGAGTTTCAGAATATGTTTTGGAAAGACTTAGAGCAGACAAAGGGTGATTTCACACCCTTTGAAAATAAAAGAGTGTTCCTAATCTGCTAACTAGGAATTTCTTAGGTACTCTTGATCTATCTTCTCCCAGTCTGGATATGTGGATACAACCTATAAAAATAAACCAAAGATTTATCTGTTCTGTCTTTCTACATCATTTTATGGCAGAAACTCGAGTATAAAAAGCAAAAGTAATTCTCTTGGTTGATTCTCTTGGTCATTCTCTTGATTTACCTAGAATTAATAGCAAGTAAGGCAACTCACTAGGCTTCCCAGGTGGAGCTAGGGTAAATAACCCACCTGCCAATGCAGGAGACACAAGAGACATAGGTTTGATCCCTGGGTCAGGAAGATCCCCTGGAGGAGGGCATGGCAACCCACTCCAGTATTCTTGTCTGGAGAATCCCATGGACAGAGGAGCCTGGTGGACTATAGTCCATCAGTTCAGTTCAGTTCAGTCCCTCAGTCGTGTCTGACTCTTTGCGAACCCATGAACCACAGCATGCCAGGCCTCCCTGTCCATCACTAACTCCCGAACTCTACACAAACCCATGTCCATTGAGTTGGTGATGCCATCCAACCATCTCATCCTCTGTCGTCACCTTCTCCTCCTGCCCTCAATCTTCTCTGGCATCAGGGTCTTTTCAAATGAGTCAGCTCTTCACATCAGGTGGCCAAAGTATTGGAGTTTCAGCTTCAACATCAGTCCTACCAGTGAATAACCAGGAGTGATCTCCTTTAGGATGGACTGGTTGAGTTTCCTTGCAGTCCAAGGGACTCCTTGCTTTCCATAGCCAAATTCTAATTTGCTATAATTTGACAATTAATCCAAAAAAAAATCTAGAAAACATATTGAGCAAGAAAGTCTGTTTTTTTTTAATGACTCAGAGGCGGAACGAATTGTCCCTTTCTCCCTCACCAGGCTTTGTGCTAGGAGTTCCCAGTCAGTACAGGTCTGAGTAAACACAAAGCCTGCCAACAGGATAAATCCCTTGCAAACAGTCAAGTGTAACTTTTAAAGAACTCTAGAACTAAGCAGATCTTTCATTCTGAAAATTGTTCTATGCTTAATAACACAGAAAAAAAATGCACTTCTTCATAAAGTTGTTTGAAAAGCCTTTGAAAGGGGAAAAAATTTACTAGAGAGAATTTTCAGTTCACAAATTCATCATCATCAGAAAGCTCCGTTTCCCTCCTTGCCCGGTCCACTAAACTATGACTGCCACCATCACCTCCCCACTGAAAGCTAAACTCACCAGTGATGGGACTTATCCCATGAACCTCTCTGGGCCCTGTCTCATTGGACCTATCTTTGGGGGCAGTGAATGCATTTTCCCTTTTTCATCATCTTTCTTTTCTTGACTGCAACATGGTTTTATCTTTTCTCTCTTTATTCATTCCTCAGTGTCCTTCACAGGGACCACTTCCTCTGCTCTCTTTCTTCTCATCTGATACATTCTTCTTGGGTAATTATGTCATCCACTTCATAGTTTAGGTTTCTGTCTAAACATTCAAATCTTTGACTGTGGACCACAGCGATCTCCAGAGTTTGAGACCCAATCTAACTGGACATGCCCAAATCCTAACAGCATCTCAGACCTAAAATGTTACAAACTGAGCCCATCAACTTACTTCAAACCAGCCTCTCTGCCTGGTAACCAAGTTCAGCATATGGTATGTCATCTGCCTAGCTGGAATCATTCTTGACTTCTCCACTTTCTGCATCCCTCAAACCCATTTACTGAGTTAGACAAGGCTGACTCTCACATCCATACATGACTACTGGAAAAACTAGATGGACCGTCTAGTCAACGGTATGGTTTTTCCAGTAGTCATGTATGGATGTGAGAGTTGGACTATAAAGAAAGCTGAGTGCCAAAGAACTGATGATTTTGAAGTGTGGTGTTGGAGAAGACTTTGAGAGTCCCTTGGAATGCAAGGAGATCCAACCAGGCAATCCTAAAGGAAATCTTTCCTGAATATTCATTGGAAGGACTGATGCTCAAGCTGAAACTCCAATACTTTGGCCACCTGATGTGAAGAACTGACTCCATCGGAAAAGACCCTGATGCTGGGAAAGATTGAAGGCAGGAGGAGAAGGGGATGACAGAGGATGAGATGGTTGGATGGCATCACTGACTTGATGGACATGAGTTTGAGTAAGCTCCAGGAGTTGGTGATGAACAGGGAAGCCTGGCCTGCTACAGTCCATGGGGTCGCAAAGAGTCAGACATGACTGAGTGACTGAACTAACAAACCCATTCACCCAATTCCTTTTTTTTTAAATTAAAACTCTTTTTATTTGTTTTTATTTATTTGGCCATGCCAGGTCTTAGTGGCAGCACTCAGGATTTTCCACCTTTAGTTACAGCATGTGGGCTCTAGTTCCCTGACCAGGGATTGAACCCACATTCCCTGTATTGGGAGCATGGAATCTTAGCCACTGGACCACCAGGGAAACCCCTCACCCAGGTCCTTTTTGCTTCTACCTGCCCAAAGATAAAACCCAGACTTCCCATATGGAGCATAATTTCATTATTTGACCCGATTTGCCTCTCTCATCTTACCCACCTCATGTTGCCTTCCTCCTGGTCTCTACAATCTCAGCAGGGGGATCTTTTTTAGATTCCAGCTTTCCCTTATCTCCAGGCATTTTCATATGCAGTTCCTTTTGCTTGGGACACTCTATTTCCTTACCTCTGTTACTCACTTTTCAGGAATCAGTGTTGAAGGCATCTTTCCTTGGAAGGCTCCCCGATCTGAGTGCAGAAATTCCTTCTTTGCATCTCCCAACAGAAAGTTTATTACTCAGGGTTGAAACTGAGAATTTTCCTTTTCTTTCCCCCAGCCTAAACTCACTGTGTTGTTCTTCACTGCATCCTCAGAGTCTGGCCCAATGCCCAGTGATTTAGTAGACACTCAGTAAAAACTGTTGAATATTTAAAGGTAAGTGCCTTAAGGCATTACAATAAAATTCAGCTACGATACTTACGGGCAAATGGCGAAATAGTCCCTGTGTTTAAAAAATAATGTAATCTATTAGGCTTCATTTTTTTGAGGTGAAATCTATCAGCAAAATGACCCATTGTTGGGCAACCTTCCTTGGGACAATGGAAGCAATTTCCCTGGTGACAGAAAATAAGAGGTAATTAGAAATGTAATTAGAAATGCTGACCTTCAATAAACTTAGAATGTATTATTAAACTATAATAAATCTTTCAAATCTAAATAAAGTATACGCATTTAAGAATGACTAAGTTGCCTAATAGACTATCCTGCCTGTTTTCAAAAACAAAACATAATAAAACAGAAGCAACTGAGGGATAAGGAAAAGGGGCTGGCTGTTAGAAAAATGAGTAAATAACATGAATAGACAGACAGTCCATAGAAGAGGAAAGTCAATAGTCAATAGCTATGTAAAAAGATGCTCAATCTTACTAGCTGTCAGGAGTACAAATTAAAACAACATACAATTTCATACTCAGCAGATTTGCAAAAATTAAGGCAATTGGAAATACCAAGTATTGGTAAGATATGGAGTGGGGAATTCTCATTTGCTTCTTATGGGAATATAAATTAACAGACATTGCAGACAGACATTTGGTAATGTCTAATAAAGATGGAAATGCACATATGCTTTGAAAATTTCACTTCTATTGTATGTCATAAAGAAACTTCTACACAAGTACATAAGGAGATGCACAAAGGTGTTTATTGCAGAATTGCTTTTAATAACGAAAACTGCAAACAATCAAAATGCACGTTAGTAGGGGAATGAATAAATAAAATGTGGCTGATTCCTACAGAATCCCTACTAAATACAATAGGTCTATATATGTCAATGTAGATCTTATAAAATTTAATTTAAAAAGAAATTCAGAAAGACACTTATAGTAAGATACTATATATATATATATATGGAGAAGGCAATGGTACCCCACTCCAGTACTCTTGCCTGGAAAATCTCACGGACGGAGGAGCCTGGTAGGCTGCAGTCCATGGGGTCACTAAGAGTCGGACATGACTGAGCGACTTCACTTTCTCTTTTCACTTTCATGCATTGGAGAAGGAAATGGCAACCCACTCCAGTGTTATTGCCTGGAGAATCCCAGGGATGGTGGAGCCTGGTGGGCTGCCATCTATGGGGTCACACAGAGTCGGACACGACTGAAGTAACTTAGCATAGCATAGCATATATATATATATATATATATATACACACACATACATATAAATTTCCCTCAAAGTTTGCCTTAGGGAAGGGCATGAAGGGAATATAAGATACTTAAATTTTATCCATGTATTTTAAATTCTAAAACAAAACTAACAGAATACTAACTTAAAAAAACCTGGATAGCAATGCTGGAGTATTTGCTATTTTAGGTTTTTGAACTTTCAGACTTATAAACTACGGATATTTAGGCTAGGACTATAGTGCATGCGTGCATTCTTAGTTGCTACAGTTGTGTCTGACTTTTTGTGATCCAGTGGACCACAGCCCTCCAGGCTCCTCTGTCCATGGGATTCTCCAACCAAGAATACTGGAGTGGGTTGCCATTTCCTCCTCCAGAGAATCTTCCCAACCGAGGAATCAAATCTGCCTCTCCTGCACTGCAGGCAGATTCTTTACTGCTGAACCACCGGGGAAGCCTAGGATTATAGTAAAACACCCCATTTAAAACTCCATTTTTAATGAACAAAAATACTAACAAAATAAGGCCTCATATTGACTGAGTGAGTGCTTACCATGTGCAAGGCACTGTTTGATGCACTTTATGTGCATTCAGGTCAGTTAATCTTCACAAAATATTGTTATTATAATGTTTTTAGTCTCCTTATTTAGCAGATGAGGAAACTAAAGCCCAGAGAAGTAAGCAATTTGTCTGAGTTTGTCTGTCTATTAAGTGAAGGCACAAGGATGTGAATCAGATGGCCTAGCACTAAAACCCCTCTTATTTTATTTACTTTTTAAAATTCCATCTCATTTTTTATGACTGTTGGATAAAAGTACAATTAAACAAGTCAAGGAAATTGACTTGATGTTCTCTAGTTTGTTGCCATAATTAGCATCTATGCGGCATAGGAGCCTAGAGTTTTCCTGTTTTTAGCTGATTAAACCCCGCTAACTCTGAATATACTGTGACTCTGAGAACCTGCTTTCACCTGTCTTTGATGTAGTGAATGTCAGGATCCCTTTAGCCATTAAGAGCAGCATCTGGGGCTTGAAGAAGGATGTGTTCAGGGAGAAGGAGGTTTAAGGGAAATGTCAGTGCTTGTCTGGCAAGATTTCTGAGAATAGCAGTTCACCAGCCACATTATGAACAAGGAAGACATGCTCAGGAAGACAGCCTGAGGGCTCACTCACCTTGATCTGTAACAGGAGGGAAATACTTATTCCTGTCCCAACACTGTTCTTATTCACAAAATAGCACAAAATGTGCTATTGCTTATAACACACTTTGGTTTGAAACCTCATATTTTTCTACCCTGATAAAACAGAGGATAGGTCTCTAAAGCACAAGCAGGAAAATCTTTCTACTTTACACTACAAAATAGATTTTCTTTTTACCTTTTCATAGTGATAAGCAAATGAAAAATATAGTCACCTCAGATCTGGCACCATGTGCTTCATGACTCATGTAAAATCAGATTTGGTATTTTGTAATGTATATTGATTTTCATGGAATTCCTGTGAGCTATCTATGCTTCAGTTCTGCTCTGTATGAATAATCAAATTTTAATAAAATAATTTTCATGTCCCAGGTAAATAGTAATATGCTTTATTGTCGCTATTAATTGGTTCAGCCTTCTCAGGGCATCTTAGAGGATGACATTTAAAATATATACACACAAAAATTTTTGTGCCAGACTTATGCCTGGTACACAACATCTAATAACTGCATAACAAATGACCAAAAAAGCAAAATTGGATATAATTCAAAAGAACTGAAACAACCAGAATACAAATAGTTGGTTTAGTTATTTAAGCCCTTCAGCAACTCCAGCTACTGTTCAGTACTCAGCACAGAAAGAATCTATTTACCAAAATGGCAGATGCATTTTTTTTTGCTACGTACTCAATGTTCTAATTTTTAGTTGACTGATCATGCTTCAAAAAATGACTTGCTAATTGAATTACATGGCAAAATGCTTTACTTACTGCTTTAAAAGATTTGTAGGATCTACAAGGATAAGCAATAAATGCATCAGGATTGAGAATGCTTTCAGCATAAAAGCGATGGCTTCGAGCATGGTTGCACTCAAGGAAGGAAAACACTTCTGTGAAAATAATTTTCGATTAACTGGTAGCAATGAACTAATAACTAAGAATATGAAACATTTCCTAGAAAAAGTAATGTTGAATGATAGTTTCTTGACTTGGATCTGGGTCACCAGACCTTGTGTGTAGTTTTAGATATTGAATATTTATTAATATTACATATCATCTTCTTGTACCAAAGAATTCTTTGTGTGAGTCTAAAGGGACAAGTTATGACCAACCTAGATAGCATATTCAAAAGCAGAGACATTACTTTGCCAACAAAGGTCCGTCTAGTCAAAACTATGGTTTTTCCTGTGGTCATGCATAGATATGAGAGTTGGACTGTGAAGAAAGCTGAGTGCTGAAGAATTGATGCTTTTGAACTGTGGTGTTGGAGAAGACTCTTGAGAGTCCCTTGGACTGCAAGGAGATCCAACCAGTCCATTCTGAAGGAGATCAGCCCTGGGATTTCTTTGGAAGGAATGATACTAAAGCTGAAACTCCAGTACTTTGCCCACCTCATGCGAAGAGTTGACTCATTAGAGAAGACTCTGATGCTGGGAGGGACTGAGGGCAGGAGGAGAAGGGGACGACAGAGGATGAGATGGCTGGATGGCATCACTGACTCGATGGACATGAGTCTGAGTGAACTCCGGGAGGTGGTGATGGACAGGGAGGCCATCATGGGGTGGCAAAGAGTCGGACACGACTGAGCGACTGAACTGAGCTGAACTGAACTGAAAGGGACATTTAATGTAGATGACTGTGTTCTGATACTAATATTGTCAACACTTCCCAGACATCTGACATAAGCACTTAGAGTTTTAAGTATCACTGTGTACACAGTATCTCTGCCTTAGACCAATTAATTCTCTTGTCTCCCTGTTTCTGCAGGAATGACTGAACTCCCTCCTATTCAATCATAAAACAGCCAGCAAGGTTAACCAGTGCGCAGCTTCAGCTGAGTTTCAAGATGTGACAGGTGGAATGTATTGTAAAGAATGCTATAGACAAATAGGTTTTGTCATTGTCAGGCACAGCATTCCTGCTACTGGTAGTTAGGATTACTGCAATAATTCATAAAAGTTCTAAGTACATTTGTGTATTCTGAAATACATTCCAGTCATTTATGCTCTCTTTTCCTTACATAACAACATTTTTACTACATGGCATGGGCTATTCTTCTCATGACCTACATGACTTGACTCACCTTTGAATCACTAGATGTGGCAAATCACTTATCTATAAACGTGGACTCCAAAGAGTCACTCCTTCCTAGGTCCTCACCCTTTTGCAATATAATGTTACTACTCTTTTCATCAAGAGGTGGAACTGATGATGACTTGACAGTAAATTTTTGGATGATTCTAAATAAAAGTTTTTAAAAACCTTTCTGGGTTACAGGCTAGTCTTGTGAGTTGTTTGACTAACAGAATATAGAGGAACTGACACTGGGCAAGTATCATGGTCTTGGTCTTCAGCGACCTTCCATCATCTATTCTTGCTCTAGTGGAACCCAGTCTCCATGTTAAGAAATTCAGGTGAACTGGCTGGGGAGAGAGGCTCTGAAGGATAACAGACCACTTAGAGAGGAGAGCTAGTACCAAGACACTACCCGTGGAAGGCCATCTTGGACCTTCCCACCCAGCTTGGCCCGGCCCAGCTCAGCTCCCAATTGGATGCAATCACGTGCATTCACCCAATGGACACATAGCAAAGCAGAGCTCTGCCTGAATCTTGAGCCTCATAATCATGGGCAATAAACCATTGTTCTCTTAAGCCACTATGGTTTGTTATACAATAGATAACTGAGATCATTTCAGAAATGCAACATAGCAGTGATAAAGAACTGACATCTTTTTTTGAGGAGGACTTCTCTTACATCAGGTTTCTTTACATACAGATTTGTATTCATAACTAATTGTGGTTTAGACAAAATGGTTCTTTAGAACATAGGGAACTATGAATTTTAAAAGTAAATGGTTTCTTAGAAACAAATATAATGTAAAATAAAATATTTTGAAGCTGAAAAGTCATTTGAAGACATGAATGATAAATATGCTTTTAATCTAATAAAGTTGTAGCAATTATAGTATCTCAAAATGATAGCTTATTATAAATGTAGGCTTATTTTAATTCATTATTTTAGAGAATTTCAAGTATATAACAATTAATATAGTTATGTAAATGAGTCTTATGATCTACATTTTATCCTAATAGAAATGATTTCAAATCATAATATAACAAATAATGAGAAAGAAGTTTTATAATAGGTCTTTTTTGAAAGAATTTTGCTTACCAGCACTACATAAAACTGGCTTTAATTCTCGTTTTGAGTATCTATAGTTTTATCAGTTTTAAGTAGTCATTGCAAATGGATATTCCTAATTACATTTACTTTCAAAACAGGTAGTAAAACTTTGTAAGTTAGTGCTAGTGAAGAGGAAATTCAAGCTACTCTCAATGCTACAATCTGTGTTTCTTTCCTCTACAACTGCCAGATGGAAGATAGAATAATAACATCATCTAGACATTCTGACCACATGGGATCAGGCAGTGGGATATTTAGAATCATCCAAAAATTTACTATCATGTCATCATACATTATATTACTGTGCTTTATCATATATTATGGATGATACATATAATTGTTTACATGATAATGATATAGAGATAGAGAGGAATGGAACTCCTAAATAATAACTTTCTGGTGTCTTATAAAGTGCCTTATTATTATTATTGGAAACTGCTATAAAGGGCTAAATACTATTTGTTTAATTTGTGATTAAATTAACTTGTGATCCATGGTGATTCTGTTAAAAAGCAAATCAAACCATGTACTTCTTCTGCTCAAAATCCTCCCATGGCTCCTATCCCCCTTAAGTAAAAGCTGAAGTCGTTGCTACAGTCCATGAGACCCTACGTTATCTCCCTCTGCCCCGTTCCTTCTCTAACCTCAGGCCCTACTACTTTCCTCTCTTTTATTTCACTCTGGCCACAATAGGCTCCTCGCTGCCATAACCCTCACGGGCTCCTGCCCCAGGCCCTTTGCATTTGCCATTCCCACCCCTCAGCCTGGAATGCTTTTCGCCCAGGTACCTGCATGGCTAACTCCTGCAGGTCATCTTTTCAGTGAGGACTTCCTGTCCACCCCACCAAAAATCTCCTTCCCCTAGGTCACCTGCACTGTCACTAACACGTCAGATTCCCATTATATTCTTTGTTTTGTCTCCTTAGCACTTATTCTATTACTGTTTTTCTAGCAAAGTAGGGTATTGCTGCTGCTGCTGCTGCTAAGTCACTTCAGTCGTGTCCGACTCTGTGCCACTCCACAGATGGCAGCCCACCAGGCTCCCCCGTCCCTGGGATTCTCTAGGCAAGAACACTGGAGTGGGTTGTTATTTCCTTCTCCAATGCATGAAAGTGAAAAGTGAAAGTGAAGTCTCTCAGTCGTGTCTGACCCTCAGCAACCCCATGCATGGCAGCCTTCCAGGCTCCTCCATCCATGGGATTTTCCTGGCAAGAGTACCGGAGTGGGGTGCCATTGCCTTCTCTGAAAGTAGAGTATTAGGTCCTACTAATTTTTGTCTTTTGTATGCATTCCTACATCTGCTATTCCTAGAATAATGCCTGGCACATAGTAAGCACTCAATACATATCTGTTGGATGACTACATCTTCCTTGTTCATACTAGTGAGACATTCTGTTAGACCCTGGGTTTATAGACTTAACTAAAACATGGATCCTGGCCTCACAGACCTCACGACTGCTGGGAACTTCCTACATGCTACTGTGTTTTGGGCTAAAATATATTTTTACATTATATTATATTGAAAAGCATATTCTTTCCAAGAGGGGTGCCCCTTGAGTTTATAACTGCAGTTTAGAAAGCATTTACCTTCACTGTAAATATTGAGATCAAATTTAAATAAAAATGTAATTAAGTCTTCACATCCTGGCATGTGCTTCCCTCCATTTGGGTAAAAGTCCAGGTGACCACAAGCATTAATAGTTCCAACACCTGAAATTAAAAAAAGCAAGATACATGCTTCTAAAATTCTCCTAAAACTGTCCTCCATCTTTCTGTGCACTTTTGTGTTAAAAACTTACCAAGCTCAAAGAAGAGGCGAACCGCATTTGTATGGATAACATCAACAAAGTTGGCATCTGAGGGATCCAGCCGGACTTCATTTGGAGTGTCATGGAAACACGGCCCTGCTGGGTCCAACCCTAGGAAGAAGCATAATGTATATTAAACTAAGACATATAAAGGTACACTGACAGTGTGGCTATTTGGGAAGGATAGATGGTGAAGGCAAAGTATTCTTTCTTATATGATTTATGTAGGTCAAACACCACTCAGCCTGAAGGACAGATACATAAACTGTAGAATGTGTTTATATTTATAAATGCAGGATCTGTATATACTGCAATGTCAGATTCCCACACACAAGCAAGGCTGTGTCTGGACAATACCAAACCAGTTAACAAGTCAGAAAAGTCAAAGCAGCTACTCTAGGGTCTCTACATGGAATACCATGCAGACAACTAAGGTTATGGATTGCAGACCACCTTAAAAGCAACATTTATATGTAGAAAAAAAGAAATAAAAGCTAAGAACTCTTTAAAATGTAAAGATGAATCACAAAGCAACACAGTTAAAGTAATAGAATCATAGTCCTCAGGTAAGGCTCACTTAGTTCCATTCATTGTATTACAAACAAAAGCCTGAAGCCCAGGAAAGTGAAGGGGCTTGACAAGGCCATCACATGTTAGATGCAAAATGGACCATTATATATTAGGTGCAAAATGGTGGTCAGACTTCAGTCCATTGTCTCCCATTCAAATGTCTACTAAAACAAAGATTAAGATATTTAAGGTCTCTAAAATGTTATGATCATTCACATAACTCCTCATTTACATATTTGACAATTATTTATCAAGCACTTATTATGTGCCAGGAACAGGGTTTTGCAACTGGATCCAAGGAATAAGGTCTAGTCTGTTCCCTTGGAGGGGAAGGCACTGCAATTCAATGTGCTCAATGCTGAGACAGGTGAGCACAGGTGTTATGCAAGCACAGAGAAGAAACAGGCAACCCAGTCTTGGGAAACTGGGACATGCTTCTGCTAGAGATGAGAAATGCAAGCAGAGATCTGAGGGAGTGGACGAGTCAGCCGAGGTGAAGGTGAGGTCGGCAGCATCCTGGGAAGAGTACAGAGGGTACATGTGGCCATCAGGCCAGAGTTAACCACATTTGGGAAACTGCAACTAGCTTTCAAGGGCCAGTGCGGGTGCATAGGGTTTAGAATTTGGTGCAGGATGAAGACACCATTGCAGGCAGGAGCCAGGTGTAATCAATCAGCTGAGCTACGATGAGTTTGGACATGACCTGGTTGTTGATGGGCAGCTCTTACAAGTTTGCCAAAGGGGAGGTTTACAGTCAGATTTGTATTTTAGCAAAGTCTCTTTCCTGTGAAGTGGAGACTGGGTCTCAGAGCAGAAGAGACTCAGCTGAGCTGTATTTGACCCTTGGGAAAATGCAGCAGGAGTGAGCAATGAATGTGCCACAGCTGTGGGGTGTGTATTACCTCAGCATGATAGACTGTTATATGATTCCATTTTTGTTTTTATTTTTCTGAGTCATATAGTCATGGAGAAAGAAATGATAGAATGAGAGGAGGCAAGGAGGGGGAGAGAAGAGAGGGCCTAGATAGAACCTTGCGGAACACCAACACGTAAGGAAAGGCGAAAGAAAAGGAACCTGGGAAGAAGCCTGGAAAGAAGCTGTCAGACAAGAACAAAGACGACCAAGGAGATGCAAGAAGACGGGGAACCACAGGAACCAAGAGAGGGTGTTCCAACAGCAAGGAAGGGTTAGTGAGTCAAATTCTGCAGAGGGGCCAAGGAAAGTAAAGATGGGAAAGGCCTGGAAGAGTCCCACTAAGAAGCCCTTGGTGGTCTTAGTGGTTTTGCTAGCAGGACTGCGGAAGAAACCAGACTGCAATGGGTTGAGGAGAGCACAGCCCTCAAGGAAACATGGCCACTCCCTTTTAGAGGAGTTGGAATCTGAGTGAGGCAAACTAGGGTATTGGTGAGAAGAGGCTGTGGTCTAAGCAGGAACTGGGACATGTCAGTTCTAATAGAGTTGGGGAAAAGAGCTTGACAAGATGGGAGGAAAAGCAGACAAATTACAGTGAGGTCCCCAAGGCTGGCCAGGGACTCAGAGCACAGGTGGAAAGACGAAATTAGACAGAGGGGTCAATGAAGTAAACCAACAGGCATCTGTGCAAAATATCCAAGCTTAAAAGAAAGATGCACAAGCATTTGTCTCACAATCTTCAACTCTAGGGAGAATTGTTTATGCTAATGTACAATTGCTAATTAGATACAATCTTCTGATGATGTCGGGAGTTCAGTGGAGGTGAATCCAAATATAGCAGGTACACCTCAAATGATGTTGATGTGAGGACAGGGCAACCAGATAAGTTTTTTAAAAAAATACAACTAGTGTTTTCAAGAGGCAGGGAAGGCAGAATCTTGGATTTGTGGCTCTAAGAGATCTCAGGAGGAAGATCAACAGGAGGGAGAACTAGAAGGTTCAACTTCTTAATTGATCTGAGTTGTGGAGGCATGACCCTTACTGCATGAATGAGAGCACAGCCTTTGGGAGCTGAGTTTGTTAGTATGTATGTATTTGGATGCACGAGTGTATCAGCATAGAGAATAACCTCTTCTCTATGGAAATAGAGAAAAATAGAGAAGATAGGAAAACACTGATGCTGTTTATAGATAAAAGGAAACAAAACCTTGACTGAATAACCCCCATGCTATAGTCATCTATGATAACTGCCTACCAGTTACAGAGAATCACCAGAGACACAGAAACTTAGTTAAGTTCACTTCAGTCACTCAGTCGTGTCGGACTCTTTGTGACCTCATTTATTGCAGCACGCCAGGCCTCCTTGTTTATTACCATCTCCTGGAGTTCACTCAAACTCACATCCATCGAGTTCGTGAAATTTATGCATGTCCTAAAATCTATCATATTTTGTTTTTAACTGGTTTTATTATAAAGCCAACATTTTTTTTTTTTTTGAGATCTCGGTTCTTTTATTATCCAAGGAACATGATTATTCAAAGACTAAGCACTTAGAAGGAATATAGATTGCAACATCCAAATTATGTAGAGTCTTCAGATGTTTAGAGAGCCTTTAAAAACTTTTTATTTTCTATTTATTCAACAGGATAATTCACTTGGCAGGAAACCCTGGAGTTAAAAATTATCCAAGTTGTGAAATAAGAATTCAGGGAAACAGAATCTCCATAAACTTATTGCAACCTAGTGTGAATTTTTGACACATTTACGGCAATGTTCTTCCTTTTAATTTACAGCTGAAATGCCCCCCTAGGCTGTTGGGACCCATGAGATTCCATTCGTATGAGTTGGGCCCATTTCTTCCATTCTCTGGCAAAGAAGATTTTTGCTACACAATAACTTAAGAGCCAACTCATTGGGAAAGACCCTGATGTTGGGAAAGATTATTATTATGAGGGCAGGAGGAGGAAAAGGGGTGGCAGAAGATGAGATGGTTGGATGGCATCACCGACTCAACGGGCATGAATCTGAGCAAACTCTGGGAGATGGTGAAGGACAGGGAAGCCTGATGTGTTGCAGTCCATGAGGTCGCAACCAATCGGACACAACTTAGTGACTAAATAAAGAACAACAACTTCAGAGTAAATATACAAATTTTAATATTCTATGTAGAAATGGTGGTGGTGGGCTAGGGTTGAGGTTGGAATCAGAGATCTGGGAAAAAGAGGAAACTTTCAGCAGGAAAAGCCTGTTATACCAAGAGACTGCAGAGACAATGTATTAATGCTTTAAACCCAATTTAGAATTTGGAAAAAATATTTTAAATTTAAATCTGAAATTAAAGCATGTGTGTATGTGTACACCAGAGCTGCAATGTATTGTTTCGATGAACACAAAGTGTGTACCTACCATGTGCCAGGCCTGGAAGTCTTTCTAAGTAGTTCAGAGTCTACTGAAAATAACAGGCATGTGAATAATTAATTTGACTTTGTGATACAACAGTTGTATCTTCATATATAATAAAGGCATATTTCAAAGAGTGTGGGAAGCAGAAAATTAACTCTGTCTGAGGAAGAAATACCTGAGAAAATTCTCAAAGGATGACCAGCGGGTGTCTAGGATGAGGGGGAACAGGACTTGCAAAGGCACAGAATCATGAAAATATGTGATGAAACATGAAACATTCATACAACAAGTCCAGATGCTTTAGACAATGGAAAGTTTCAAGCAGTGGAGTGGCACAGCCTGTTCAGAAAGATAACGACACTGGCAATACCTGTGTAAGACTGGAGTGCCAGCCTGTTCTGAGTGGTGTCCAACTCTGCAACCCCATCGGCTGTAATCCACCAGGCTCCTCTGTCCACGGGATTCTCCCAGCAAGAATACTGGAGTGGGTTGCCATTTCCTACTCCAGGGTCCTGAACCAGGAATCGAACCCATATTGTGTATGTTTCATTGGCAGGCAGAACCAGGCAGGGTACCAGCCATGAATGGCAAAAACCCAGGAGACGGAGAGGGCCTGAGCTGGGACAGTGACTGGGCATGAAGAGGTGCAGAGCAATGCAGGAGAAGATGGAAGGATGGAGGAGACAAGGGGCTTGATGACTGACTGTTGGTGGGGGACACAGAGAAGGGAGGAGCCAGCCCAACTTACCAATAATGGAGCTGATATTTTGATTTCTAACCAATGGACTCAAGTAGTTTGGAAGTCAACAGTACAGGGAAGGGATGCGATTAAATCTCATTCCCAACACCTTGTTCATAGGACTCACTTTGCAACTTGTTTTCAGGCTTAACATTATACTCAGGGACAAGATTCAACTTCAGTATATGTACCGCTGAAGCAGGCACACTCAGGGACAATGTTCAAAATTTTAGCAACTGGAATAGCATGGGCTTAAACAAAACAGTTCAGCAATCCAGCTACACTGGGTGAGCAGGACCACTGTGGAGTTTCTGTCTCAGTCTGTGTAGAAGCCATTATGGAATCGCAAAGCATGGAATGTATCATCATTCAGTCGACCATCCCCAACAGGTGGATGATCACAGGTCCCACTCCTTTGCCATCACAGATAATGCTATGGTGAGCACTCTTGAAAATGGATTCACACACTCACCCTTTGGAAGCATTTCATGTTTTAGTTTAGGGAGGGTCACATTTTCTCTTGTCCTCCATTTGCTTCTGTGACTTCCTTGGTGTTCAGATATTTGATACTTTGTACACAAACAAATACGTAAACAAATCCATGGACCATCTGCAGGGCAGGCTTACCAGTTATCCTTCCAAGGCCTGGCGTCCTTGACCCAGCTTCCCCAGCCAGATGAGCTCCCAAGCTGTGGCCAATCAAATGTACTTTAGAAGCAGAATATCCAAATTTTTTCTGAGAGGATATTTTAAAAGGAAAACAGAACAAGCATTAAAAAAAAAAAAAAAAAAGGCAGGTAGAGTGGCTGAAACTGGCTTAAAATGAAAAAGGGGCTGACATGTTTCTCCCTCTCCCACCCAGGATGGGGAGACTGGTAAAATGACAAAGCAGCCCCATGTCCACCTACATCCTTATCCAGCTGAGGGAGAGAGCATCAGGTGAGCTGGAGGAATGCCTTCTGTCAGAGCTTTCTCCCTGTGCTAAAGGACCTCGCAGTTCTTGGGAACAGGAAGGAGACCAGCCCAGTGACCCTTCTGTGGTTTCCTGTCCATGTCCATCCTTCCTGAGTCCCAAACCGTCCCGCACACCCCGACGTGGGCTAAAGGCAGCTCACGCCCAGGGGGGCAAACAGTTCACTGAACATTTAAGTCAGCCAACACTTTCCCCTTCAGTTAAGCAAAATCTCCTCCTGCTTATTTCCTGAGCCTTTAGGAGCCCACAGTTCAGGCCCCAGGATCAAGGAAGAAATTCACGAAAGCTCAGTTAGGCCTGGTTTTTCTCTGAGGAGGAGATAATCCGTTTCCATCCTCTGGACAAAGACACACCGGAAGTTCCTCCTTGTGGTCTAGCCTCCCCTGATGAGCGGGAAGAGTGGATGGAGAAGAGGGAGGGCGGTGGTGAGCATTTGGCTCCCTGACTCTTCTCCAGCCTGTGTCCTAACCGGGCTCAGAGTTGGGCCCGCTTTCCTGACTGACCCTCAAAGTGAGCTGCAGGGCCTGCCAGTCCCCTTCCCGTTGCCTTGTATTTTTCCACAGTCCCGTCCCCACACTCCGTCAGAGCAGAAACGCTGTCTCCGTCACCGAGTACCTCCAGTGCCTAGAACGGAGCCCGGCCCACAGCAAGTGCGGGGTGAAATATTTGTTGAGTGTAAGGAGTGAAATCTTAAGAATCTGAAAGGGTCATCAATCTTCAGATTTTTTTACTTCACTGCAGTGCATGGTGGGAAACTACTTCCTATTATGGTGGAGCATTTGGAGATTTATAAATGTCTCAGAGTATAGCCCTCATAAATAGCAAAGCCTATTTTATTCTCTTTGAAAATGTGTAGGTTCAAGAGTTGTGCCTGGACTGGCCTAGGGACCTAATTCACTGCCATAGAACCCAGTTTCTGTGGGGAAAACGCACTTCACATTCTGCACAGATAGCGCCCATAACGCAGAAACGGTTTCTTCTCTATCGTTAAGGATAGGTTTTTTTTTTTTTTTTTTTTATTATTATTATTTTAATTTATCTTAACTTTACAATATTGTATTACTTTTACTATACATCGAGATGGATCCGCCACCAGAATACCCGTGCTCCCCATCCTGAACCCTCCTCCCTCCCCCCTCCCACACCATCCCTCCAGGTCATCCCAGTGCTCCAGTCCCAGGCATCTGTTATCGGGCATCGTACCTGGACTGACTCGTTTCAGATATGATATTATACATATTTCAATGCTATTCTCCCCAATCGTCCCACCCTCTCCCAGTCCCAGAGTCCAAAAGTCTGTTCTATACATCAGTGTCTCTTTTGCTGTCTCATAAGCAGGGTGATTGTTACCATCTTTCTAAATTCCATATATATGCGTTAGCATACTGTATTTGTGTTTTTCTTTCTGGCTTACTTCACTCTGTATAATAGGCTCCAGTTCCATCCACCTCATTAGAACTGATTGGTTTATATTGTGCTGAAAAGGAACCGAGCTGGTCCTCCAGGCTGACCAAAGCAGCGACCTTGAAGGGCGGGGATAGATTTGGTGAGGAGCCGGTGAAGACACACTGCCACCTAGTGGCTAAGTCTAGAACTACAGGCACTTCTTTCACCAAGAAGGAACCTAACTTTCCCTTTTTGGCTACCATGCTGCTGCTACTGCTGCTAAGTCGCTTCAGTCGTGTCCGACTCTGTGCGACCCCAGAGACGGCAGCCCACCAGGCTCCCCCTGTCCCTGGGATTCTCCAGGCGAGAACACTGGAGTGGGTTGCCATTTCCTTCTCCAATGCGTGAAAGTGAAAAGTGAAAATGAAGTCGCTCAGTCGTGTCGGACCCTCAACGACCCCAAGGACTGCAGCCTACCAGGCTCCTCCATCCATGGGATTTTTCAGGCAAGAGTACTGGAGTGGGGTGCCATACACCAACACTTATTATTTCACATGTTCGGTACTTGTGTAAACTAATAAAAAAAAGTATATAGAATTGCCCCCAAATTCTTAGTGTTATGATACAAAGCTGGTTCAATGTAATTTTAAAGAAATCAACTGTTCTTACCACGAGAACATCAATAAAATAAGCCACCTCAGCACCAACGACGCGGAGATTGTTTACCGCGTGGATATATTGCAGTGAACCGTTAATCCAGTTTAAATTAATGCAGTTCACATCTTCTACTTTTAGCAGTACCTAAAAAGATTTATTGTAAGTATTAAAAATAAGAATTAAAGGAAACCTGAGAGCCCAAACAACTGATTCTACAACAAGAAATAACATCTGCAAGTATTGAGGACCTACCATGTGCTGGGCCCTGTCCTAACACTTGTACAGACATTAACTTATTTAACATTCATTTAAAGATAAGCAAACCTGGGCAAAGACAGGTTAATTAACTTGCCCGTGACCACAGAGCTAGTCAATAGAACCATAATATTCCAGACAGCCTGACTCTACCACACTATATGGCTTGTAAATAATTAATTGCTTACTACGTTAGCAGTCTATTAATCTTGAGTAGAAGAGAGGAAAATTAATTTCCTGGAGTGAATTTGGAAATGTTTTCCTTAAATTAAATGAGAAATTTATCGTACCATTCAATCTTTTGTCAAAGATGAGAATTTACTAAGAATAATTATAAAAATCTTCTATCATAATCTGTACAATTCATAATAAGTCAAAATAAATGGGAAATGAGTAATTTATCTGCAGCCTTGGAATATGGCCAATGTGAATAACTGAATGGAGAATTTCCATGAATACATGTTAGTACCTTGCAAAGTACATTCACATTAAACATAAAACTTTAATACTAGTATAAAGAAGAGATTATTCACATCATACATTGCACATGTCTTGCTGCCATATGCCATCTGATTTCCATCCAGGTATGTTGATACGTGTGATCTTGTCTGTAGCGAAGTGTGAGGCTTGGATAGTTAAGTAATTAACTGCACTGACTTCCTGTTTCAGATGAAAAGAAATTAAGGTAAAATAATTGAAAATTATTTAACATTTAGTAGAATTATTCTAAATTCACTCAAAAATTTTCTTCTAAGTTTGACTTTAACAACTATCTTTAATACATATTTATCAAACAAATAGTTACTGCTACATATTGCAAAAGTACCCAGGAATTATTAATGCATTACAAAATGCAACATACAAATTTAATCATAAGGAAAAGAAATCAAAATGTTTGGATTTAAGGTAATGTTTGTAAGACAATGTTGGCTCAGTTTTAATTACAATGTCAGTAAGCCTTACTTTTGTACAGTATTTTTCAGTTGTCAATATAACTCATGAGAATTACCTTATTCAAAGCTTAGATGCATATTCCAAAGGTGGCAAGATAGACTGTCCACCACACTTTATGAACGAGAAGTAGAGGTTAGATCCTTGTCACGTGAAATAAAACAGCATATTTAAGATATTTTATGTGATGGTGTTAAATATTGTTTTGTATTTCTTGTACTTTGTTAAATGGTTTTTATAACAAAACTCTCGAAGACGTTAGAATACCGTTAATTTAAGTGACTTTGTTATTAAGAGAAAAATTAAAAGTCAAAAGTATAAGCAATTAAGTAGAGAAAAAATAAAAGGTCAAATCAGCAAATAGCAAGTTTGACCATGGTAATGTTAAACTGAAAAGCAGCAAATTTAGATACTCATGAGACTGAAATGAATGAATGATTACTAGCCACCTGTGTTGAACAGTGTATACAATTAATCATACAACTTACTAAAGTTTCTCCAAGACTGTGAGCAAACAAATTAAGAGACTCCCAAGCCGGCTTACAAAAGACAATAACTATGATACAGGTAAAACTCGTATCTATCTAGATTATAGGTTCTCTGTGAGAGAGTGAAAGTGTTAGTCACTCGGTTGTTTCCGACCATGCAACCCCATGGACTTCTGAAGCTTACCAGGCTCCTCTGTCCATGGGATCCTCCAGGCAAGAATATTGGAGTGGAGAGCCATTCCCTTCTTCAGGGAATCTTGCTGACCCAGGTATCGAACCCAAGTCTCTTGCATTGCAGGCAGATTTTTTGCCCTCTGAGCCACCAGGGAAGCCCTGTAGGTACCCTGTGCTGCTAAGTCCGACTCTGTGCGACCCAATAGATGGCAGCCCACCAGGCCCCGCCGGCCCTGGAATTCTCCAGGCAAGAACACTGGAGTGGGTTGCCATTTCTTCCTCCAATGCATGAAAGTGAAAAGGGAAAGTGAAGTCGCTCAGTCATGTCTGACTCTTAGCGACCCCATGGACTGCAGCCTACCAGGCTCCTCTGTCCAAGGGATTTTCCAGGCAAGAGTACTGGAGTGGGGTGCCATTGCCTTCTCCCGTAGGTACCCTGTAGAGTAGCTCATTTGGCCCTCTCAGTGCTGTGAGGTAGGTACGAACTTTATAGGTTAGGAAGGGGCGTAATGAGAAAGGAAGTCACTTGTCCAAAAGTACTGCAGCTGATGAATCCTGGAGCAAGATTCAAACCCACACGATCTCTAAAGCCGTGCACTTCACCACTGGGCTTTCAAGTTGTAATCTGATCATAGTGCTTTCTCCTGATGGGATGCATACCAGCTGAAGTATATGTGATGTAGATAATAAAATCTATTGTATTGGGGCTGTTTAGGAAGCACTTCTCTGCTAAATAATCAAATCCAAGTGCAAAGATGTTTGTTTATCTATGTATTTAAAAGAACTCAATGCCCATTCCAACTCTGGCTAGAGCCCCTTAAATACCTACTGTATTCCTGTTTCTACACCAAAAAAAAACACCTCTATTTAAGAAAGGTCATTAAGTAGGAAAAGTGCGTATAGTTTTCCACTGTCATGAGAATAGTTTGAAAAAGTATGGGATCCAAACATTTTCTGTTGTCACAAAAGCCATTTTCTGTTGTCACAAAAGCCATTAAGGATTTATTCACGTAGGAAAAGGCAACAAAACAACTTTGTTCACTGTGCATTCAGTCTACCACACCGCTCTAAAATGACACACTAACTTAGAAAACGGGAAAGTCCCAGACAACATCATGGGATCAAAAGAGGACAACTTGGATGCCACAAGGACAGAAGCTAAAAAGGGTGTCAGGACAGAACAGGTGACCTAGAGATATGAGTAGAGTATTGATGTTTAGCTGGGTGCTGGGGTGTTTCCTCTTAACATTCTTATCTTTGAGCAGTCATGGAGCCTAACTGACCTGGAATCAACCCATACTACTATAAGCGAGGCAAAAACAGTCACCAGTTAGGCATGTTCTAGCCTTGACAAAAGCTGCAGGCACAGGAACCACTGTCATTACGCAACTATGCATCACAGCTAGCAGTGGCGGTGAGTCACTTAAGGTGAAGAAGTCACGGATACCACGCTCTCATACTTTAAAAAATAAAAAAAGAAAGAAAGAAAAAAGAAGTCACAGATTCATGGGAAAAAGAAGTTGGTTTTATTCTTCCAGGAAAGTAGCTGAGACCTACGCCTCAGAAGACCATTTACATCAACAAATTGATCCTTGACAATTCACCAGTTGCTAAGCCTCGATGACTAATTCCTTATTTGGTAATTCCTCAGTTGCTAAGCTACTGCATGATTATACAGCACAGGTCAAACCTGTGATGGTCCTGCTTCTAGTATCACACTATGACTCCGTCTACAACCTAGCTGTTAGTAAAAACCATATTAACAGCAAACCCTCAGGTGTTTATCTATTGCAAAATTCGGGTACAGATCTGTGTTGTCACACATGATTCTTTCCAAATGGGAGGGAGTGGGAAAGATGTGGGAAGCACTGTTTTTATGGCCCCTTTCTTAGGAAAGTATTTGGTTTTCTGATGGTCTCTTCACTGCCCTTTGGGCTCAGCCATGCCTGAAGACTGGTCTTCATTACCTTCTGTCTTACTGCCTGTGCTCTACAAAGTTCTAGTGCATGTCTCTGTCCAGAAGCATAAAGGATCAGCAAGTCCTATGAGGGCTGAGGGTCAACATTAGGGGATACAGTTAGTCCTGAGCAGAAAAATTCACCCTGAAAGTCCTAAATGGATAGAGGTGTCCCAAAACATTTGTATTACATTTTTTAAAAATGTGGTAACATACACATACATAAAATTACTGTTTCATCCATCATTAAGAGTAAAATTCACTTGCACTGTCATTCACATTGTTGTGTAAGCAACACGACCTTTATAGAACTTTTTCATCATCTCAGACTGAAACTCTGTACCCATTAAACAGTAACTCCCATCATCCCCTCCCCCGACCCCAGTAGCTATTGATATTATTCTACTTTCCCGTCTCTATGAATTTGACTATTCTTGGTATGTTATATAACTAGAATCATATAATATTTGTGTCTGGCATATTCAATTTAGCAAAACGTTTGCAAGATATTGTACAACCTATTAGAATTTCATTTCCTTTCTACAGCTGGGTAATACTTTCTGCTTTTTGACAGTTATAGAAATCAAACTTTTGAAGACATTTTCTTTATAAGTTTCTCTGTACTCAAAGTAAAGTCTTGTCTTTTCTTCTTTGTTCTCGCTAGAGCCGTAATCTATAGAGCAGATGGTATATTTCAGTAAAGAGCTATGTGTACATATGTATGTGTGAGTCTGGTAAGTAGATAGCTATGCTTGCAGGGTGTGAAGGCCCTAGAAGAAGGCTGTCTTGGCTGGTGAGACCTGCCCTGCATGCGATGGGTCTGGTGGAAAGCAAGCCTCAAGGTTATAGATGCAGATAAAGACTGGAGATGGTTTTTGCTCCTTCCCTGGCCCCTTTCCCACCTGCCCCTCCTATAGATGCTCCACCTGGGTCTCCTGTCATGCTTTGTTCTCTCCCCTGAGATCTCACGCACTCTGAGTTTCAACGTTCACCTCTGGGTAAAAGATTTTGAATGTTTTTCTGCAGCTCCAGACCGCCTGCCAAGTTGTACAACTAATGTCTCCAATAGTCTAAACCAACTTCACTTGTCAAAAATTGAAATTTTTCTTTTGCCCTAAATTTTTCAGACAAGAGGGTCATTTTTCTTCCTGTCATGCATGTGTGAAATCTCAGGACAGTGGATGATGTTTAGCATGTCAGTTTTCTGTTAACGTACTCACTCTCATTACTCTGGCTCAGGTTAGTTCCGTGTCTGATCCAAATCGCCCTATAGCTTTTATTCAGTGCTGTCAAATAGAACTCCCTGTGATGATGGAAATGTCCTACATTTGTGCCATCCAACACAGTAGCCACTGGACATGTGTGGCTCTTGAGCACTTGAAATGTGGTTGGCACAGCTGAAGAACTGAATTTTTAACTTTATTTCAGGAGGCACATGTGGCTGGTGAATAGATAGCACAGGATTAAACGCTCTGGCAGTGCCTCCCTCTCCCCACCCCCCAACCCCTGCTCTCCCAGCTCCAGGCCAGAAAGTACACTGCAGCTGGAATAAATGTCCTAAAGCCTCCTAAAAACTCACAATGGGTCCCCATGGCCCCCAGGGTAATAGCCCATCTCCCCAGGAAGGAATTATACAAATTGTTTCTAAAACTGTGTTTCTAACTCACTCCGCATTTGAGGACTTCCTCTCTGCCTTGTCTAATCCAACAGTGGTGTCATTTATCAAACACCCTCTATTGTCTCTCTCCTCTGTGTGTGTGTTCACACCATTTCCCTGTCTTTGCTTTTGAAAACCCTGCCCTTCCTTCAGGACACACCTTCAAAGTCTTTCCTGGTTTCCATCCCCACTCCCAAGGGGAAGGTAATCCCTTCCTCTCTCTGTTCCCAAAGTCTTTGATCTGTTATCTTACATCACAGACCAAAATCGTGCTGCAATAAGGCTATTTGGTTACATATCTCATTTCTCCTAGTACAATAAATTTAGGACACCGTCTTGTTTATTCAATTTAGTACATAATAGGTATTGCTGCTTCTTCAGTCTTACAATGTGGAAGGTTCTCAATTAATATATTAACTGAACGAAATATCAAATTTATCCCAAATGAAACACGTATTCAGAGCAATCTTTGTTTTTAAATACCAGGGCAAATGATGAGAGAAATATCTGGCTCACAACACTAAAAAGAAATGTTTTCCTGTAACTCAAGAGTTTCTACCAGAATAGGTTATCTATGGCTTCTGTACCTGCAGAAACATCTTCTATTTTAGAATAATATGTGTGTGAAGGCAGCAAGTTAACTTACCTGATGGACTTTGGGATTTTGTCTAGTGTAGAGTAGAAAGCGAGTGTTTATCTTTTCTGGAGACCATGGTAACCCTGCAAACTCTCTTGAGAAGGTCCCAGTCCATGGCAGACCATCTTTAAAGCATCCCACCCTTTCATAGCAAACTTCTTCCCCTGCAGCTAAAAGATAGAGTGTTAGTATTATAGGAATCAGGACCAGAGAACGGCTGTGTTTCACACTAAGAAGGTTTATTGAAATTAGTCTTTAAACAAGTGTGACTCGGGGAGAGTCTTTTCAAAAAAAATGCTCTCCTTTTCCCTTTCTCTCCCACCCCTTCTCCGTATCACAGCCATAACCATGTGGACTTCAGGATGGCAGATCAGAGGGTAGGAGATTTGACATGATACATCCCTGACTTTGGATAATTATTTTACCTTTTTTGAGTCTCAGTTTCCTTCTTTGTGAAATGGAGATAATTCCACTTACCTTACAGCATGGTTATGAAGATTAAATGAACTATTACATAGGACGTGAGTGAGTGAAGTCGCTCAGTCGTGTCCGACTCTGCGACCCGTGGACTGTAGTAGCCCACCAAGCTCCTCTGTCCATGGGATTCTCCAGGCAAGAATACTGGAGTGGGTTGCCATTTCCTTCTCCAGGGGATCTTCCCGACCCAGGGATCAAACCCAGGTCTCCCACATTGCAGGCAGACGCTTTAACCTCTGCGCCACCAGGGAATTACATAGGATAGTCCTATGATTGGATACTGTGTCTTCCCTGAGGGTCTTCTTTTTCTTGTAAGACTTATAACTCTTGATGAAAGGTATCTTTGTGTCTCCAGAGCCTATACCATGCCTGGCAAACAGCAGGAGTCTGAAAAGTATCTCAGAGTATATGCCTATATGCTAAGTTGCTTCAGTTGTGTCCGACTGTTTGAGACCATATAGACTGTAGTTAGTCAGGCTCCTCTGTCCATGGGATTCTCCAGGCAAGAATACTGGAATGGGTTGCCATGCCCTCCTCCAGGGGATCTTCCCCACCCAGGAATCAAACCTGTGGCTCTTATCTGCATTGGCAGGTGGATTACTTACCACTAGCACCACTTAGGAATCCCTGCAGAGAGTATAAATGAGAGCAAAGTTTCATTCAGTTTTAACTGTTTCTTCTTTCTGGAGCTCACTTTACTCATCTTTAAAATGAGAGGATGGGGAAAACTAGGTCTTGATCATTTCTTTCATTCATTGACTTGAATTCATTTTTCACTATGACCTTATACTTTCATTTATAGATGAACACAAAAAGTAAAAGCTGGTTCTTTGAAAAGATAAAATTGACCAGCCTTCAGCTAGACTCACCAAGAAAGAAAGAGAGGACTCAAAAACATAAATCAGAACTGAAAGAGAAGCCAGTACTGACACCGTTGAAATACAGGGGATCATAAGAAACTACTATGAACAATTATATGCTAACAAATTGGACAACCTAGAAGAAATGGATACATTTCTAGGAACACACAACTTACAAAGACTGAATCATGATAAAATAGAATATCTGAACAGATCAGTTACTAAGGAGATTGAATCAGTGGTCAAAAAGCTCCCAGGAAACAAAAGGACGAGATGACTCCACTGGTGAATTCAATCACACATTCCAAGAAGAAGTAATACCAGTCCTTCTCAAACTCATCCAAAAAATAGCAGAGAAGAGAACTCTTCCAATTCATTTTATAAGGCCAGTAATACCCTGAATACCAAAATCAGACAAGAATGCCACAAGAAAAGAAACTTAGGGGCTATTATTTCTGATTGACATCAATGCAAAAATTCTCAACAAAATTTTAGCAAACAGAATTCAATAACACATGAAAAAGATCATACATGTCCTGCGTCTCATACATCTCCTGCTTTGTCAGGGGGTTCTTTACCACTGGTGCCACCTGGGAAGCCCATACCTCAACACAATAAAGGCCATATGTGTCAGGCCCACAGCTTAATCATCAGGGAAATACAAATCAAAACCTCAATGAAATATCACCTCAGACCTGTTAGAATGGCTGTTATTAAAAAAAATAACCAGTGTTGGCATCATGTGGAGAAAAGGCAACCTTTATGCACTGTTGGTGGGAATATACATGAGTTAGGGTTAGGGTTAGGGTTAGGGTTAGGGTTAGATTTCCTGGTGGCTCAGTGGTAAAGAATCCGCCTGCAATCCAGGAGACACTGGTTTGATCCCTGGGTTGGGAAGATCCCCTGGAGAAGGAAATGGTAACCCACTCCAATATTCTTGCCTGAGAAATCCCATGGACAGAGGAGCCTGGTGGGCTACAGTCCATAAGGTCACAAGAGTCAGATACAACAAAGTGACAAAATCACCTCCACAGCCATTGTGGAAAGCAGTATGGAGACTCTTCAAATAAATAAATAAATAAAACTACCATATGATCCAGCAAGTCCACTTCTGGGTATTTATCTGAAGAAAATAAGAACACGAATCTCAGAAGACACATGCACACCCATGTTCATTTTAGTATTATTTATAATAGCAAAAGGAGAGAAGGCATCTAAGTCTCCATCAGCTGATGAACAGAAATTGTAGAATATACATTTATACATTTGAATATTATTCGGCCATTAAAGAATGAAATCTTGCAATTTGCAACAACATGAATGGAGCTCGAGGGTATTGCTCTAAATGAAACAAATCCGATAACGATGATATGTCAAGCTCTGAATGTACATACAGAGATACGGAGAACAGGCTGGGGGGTGCCAGAGGCAGGGGGCTGTGGGCCTGGATAAATGGGTCAACTGCTTTTTTTTGTTGTTTTGTATAAATAAATGCTTTAAAAACTTTATTTCATACTGTTTTTCAGAGGGGTAGTTTAACTTATTCAATTATGATCTTAATTATAATTATGATTTATTTAATTACTATTACTCAATTCACAAAATTGATAATTTATTCAGTTTATGATTATTTATTAATATTGGTTAGAGCTCTTTGACGACTTGAATTTGAGAATTTTCTTTCATCCCTTACCAAAATATACTAAATAAATCTCGATTTTCAATTCCACTATTTGTTAACTTCATAGTTACAGGAAATTTTGCTTTGCTTCATTCCCTAAGAATAAGATTCCATAGTAAATATAGATGAGATATATTTATTAATATATTTTGTTATATAATGTTAAGTATATTATGTTTATTGTATGTTAATTAATTTATATTTAATATAAATATAATTAAATGTATTTATATTAAATATAAATATAGATGAAGAAATTGAATTGATCTATAAATATAGATGAAGAATTGAATATAAATTGAAGAAATATGTGTACACTAAAAATATATGCTGATCTTTCATCTGCCCACCCATACACCCAAACCTCTCTCCAGAGGCAACAACTTAAACATGTCTGCAGTTCTTTTGGTTACCCTATGGGGTCGTACAGAGTCGGACACGACTGATGCGACTTAGCAGCATATCTCTAAATAATGTGCTTACACTACTGGGTTTTGATTTATCAATGTCAGTCATACATGATCTGTTAACTTGCTGCAATAATAAATGAGGATTTAATTAATCTACCTATAAGAAGACTCTTGAGAGTCCCTTGGACTGCAAGGAGATCCAACCAGTCCATTCTGAAGGAGATCAGCCCTGGGATTTCTTTGGAAGGAATGATGCTAAAGCTGAAACTCCAGTACTTTGGCCACCTCATGCGAAGAGTTGACTCGTTGGAGAAGACTCTGATGCTGGGAGGGATTGGGGGCAGGAGGAGAAGGGGACGACAGAGGATGAGATGGCTGGATGGCATCACTGACTCAATGGATGTGAGTCTGAGTGACCTCCGGGAGTTGGTGATGGACAGGGAGGCCTGGCGTGCTGCAGTTCATGGGGTCGCAAAGAGTTGGACACGACTGAGCGACTGATCTGATCTGATCTGATCTGATTTCCTGGATCATCTAGGGCAAGAAGCAGGAGCCACTCTAGTTACTTCAACTGTAAGAGTTTAACACATTGTTACTAATCAGGTTTTGGAGGCCTGAGGAGGAAAGGAGGAACTACAGGGTGTGGCTCCCAGCAGAAGGGCTGGTGAGAGAAACAGAAGAGGTGGCGGGGCTGGCACTGGTATTCAGGCCTCTGAGGAGGGGGTGCTAGCTGGCTGGGGCTGGTGTCTTTGAGCAGGCAGCCTGCATCTGGCTCTAGGAGTGTTAGGAAAATGTAAACTACTGCACTGCTCCTGGATGGTTGCTTGTGTGGAGTGAATGTCCAAGAGTCATGTCCGACCCTTTGCGACTGTACATGAACTGTATAGTCCGTGGAATTCTCCAGGCCAGAATACTGAAGTGGGTAGCCTTTCCCTTCTCCAGGGCATCTTCCCAAGCCTGGGATCGAACCCAGGTCTCCTGCATTGCAGGTGGATTCTTTACCAGCTGAGCCACAAGGCAAATCTTCAAACTACTGCTGCTCCTGGATGGTTGTTTATGTGGAGTGAAAAGCTGATGCTGGGCAGGCGACTGGAATGAGAAGTGAACAGGAAGGGCCCATCCCCCGCCCCCCTGCTCCGTCTCCTGGAGCCTTAGAGCCCCCTAGAGTCCCTATTTCAGACTCTTTTGTTGACCATGACGGCTACTCCAGTTCTTCTAAGGGAGTCCTGCCCACAGTAGTAGATATAATGGTCATCTGAGTTAAATTCACCCATTCCAGTCCATTTTAGTTTGCTGATTCCTAGAATGTCAATGTTCACTCTTGCCATCTACTGTTTGACCACTTCCAATTTGCCTTGATTCATGGACCTGACATTCCAGGTTCCTATGCAATATTGCTCTTTATAGCATCTCACCTTGCTTCTATCACCAGTCACATCCACAACTGGGTATTGTTCTTTGCTTTGGCTCCATCCCTTCTTTCTTTCTGGAGTTATTTCTCCACTGATTTCCAGTAGCATATTGGGCACCTACCAACCTGGGGAGTTCCCCTTTCAGTAGTACTTGAACCGTGAACTTCCAGATGTGCAAGCTGGTTTTAGAAAAGGCAGAGGAACCAGAGATGAAATTGTCAAGATCCGCTGGATCATGGAAAAAGCAAGAGAGTTCCAGAAAAACATCTACTTCTGTTTTATTGACTATGCCAAAGCCTTTGACTGTGTGGGTCACAATAAACTGTGGAAAATTCTGAAAGAGATGGGAATACCAGACCACCTGACCTACCTCTTGAGAAACCTATATGCAGGTCAGGAAGCAACAATTAGAACTGGACATGAAACAACAGACTGGTTCCAAATAGGAAAAGGAGTACATCAAGACTGTATATTGTCACCCTGCTTCTTTAACTTATATACAGAGTACATCATGAGAAATGCTGGACTGGAAGAAGCACAAGCTGGAATCAAGATTGCCGGGAGAAATATCAATAACCTCAGATATGCAGATGACACCACCCTTACGGCAGAAAGTGAAGAGAAACCAAAAAGCCTCTTGATGAAAGTGAAAGAGGAGAGTGAAAAAGTTGGCTTAAAGCTCAACATTTAGAAAACGAAGATCATGGCATCTGGTCCCATCACTTCATGGGAAATAGATGGGGAAACAGTGGAAACAGTGTCAGACTTTATTTTTGGGGGCTCCAAAATCACTGCAGATGGTGATTTCAGCCATGAAATTAAAAGACCGCTTACTCCTTGGAAGGAAAGTTATGACCAATCTAGATAGTATATTGAAAAGCAGAGACCTTACTTTGCCAACAAAGGTCTGTCTGTCAAAGCTATGGTTTTCCCAGTGGTCATGTGAGAGTTGGACTGTGAAGAAAGTTCAGTGCCAAAGAATTGATGCTTTTGAACTGTGGTGTTGGAGAAGACTCTTGAAAGTCCCTTGGACTGCAAGGAGATCCAACCAGTCCATCCTAAAGGAGATCAGTCCTGGGTGTTCATTGGAAGAACTGATGCTGAAGCTGAAACTCAAGTACTTTGGCCACCTCATGCAAAGAGTTGACTCATTGGAAAAGACCCTGATGCTGGGAGGGATTGGGGGCAGGAGGAGAAGGGGACGACAGAGGATGAGATGGCTGGATGGCATCACTGACTCGATGGACGTGAGTTTGAATGAACTCTGGGAGTTGGTGATGGACAGGGAGACCTGGTGTGCTGTGATTCATGGGGTCGCAAAGAGTCAGACGAGACTGAGCGACTGAACTGAGCTGAGAGTCCCTATTGACAGTGCCTCTCTGGGAGGGACTGAAGCGGTGGACCGTGTTTGTCATTTCTCAGTGCTGGCAAAGCAAGGGTGACTTGCGGCTGAGGAACAACAGCTCAGTAGCCTGCTCTGCACTTTGTCTCCACTCCTCCTCCAGTATAGTCACTAACACTGTTTTCAGCCCATTTCTTTGCTTCCACGGTAAGCTTAGTAATCTTCTAGGTCTTGATCCAGACCTCATACTCCTTATAACTTGACTCCATACCTATGCAAGACAAAGTTTGAAGAGATACTGCCTCTGCATCGCTGCCTCTCTTCCATCTCTGATATCTGTCCGCAGCAATTTTACATTCATACTGTCAAGACTGATAATATTCAGCCCTTGTTCTATGATGATAGTTAAATCACACCTGTCTTATCTGTACACTGACTCTAAAAAAACTGAAAATCAATAAACCAAATTTATATTACTATGACTAGATAAAAATATTTCTTCCCTTCAGAGCCAGCTAGCATGCTATTTCCTTCTCTGCACTTCCACTGTTCACATACCCATTCCCTTCAAAGGAGAATATTCAAATGAATTCTTCTCACAATACACGAATTCCTCCAGGTCAGTGTCTCTTTATCTGGCTCCACATTCAGATCACATCTTTTGTGTGCCATTTCTGTTTTCCAGGATTCTCTGGCTGACTTTGTTTCCTCTTGTTGGAAGTGTGAACATGTGCCTCCTTCAATATATCCCTAGAACAGTGCCATGTCTCAATCAATATTTCTCCTGCCTGGAATCCATTCTATTTTTCCTCTTAAAGCACATATACATTCTGTTCCAATTTGAACCAATGCTTTCATATTGGATAATAGCTTTCTAATACACCCATCTATTTTTCCTAGAAAGTCCAGCTGCCTTAGTTTTTGCATTCCATGTCTCATGCCCCCATACCCACCACTGCAACATTCTAAGTTCTCAACTACATTATTCAGTCAAGGAAAGAGAGTTTGGGTTTAAAAATGAAGATTGTAAATATTGCATGTTTTCTATGTTTGTAACTTACCAAGGGTATTGGTCATCAAGCCCTTTTCCCATAGGGCAACAGAAAGTGCATAAAAATAGAAGAAATTAGATGTGGTTAAGAAATTAGATGTGATTTAACTGGGAACCACTCCAGTATTCTTGCCTGGAGAATTTCATTGACAGAGGAGCCTGGCGGGCTCCATGGGTTTGCAGAGTCAGATATGACTGAGTGACTAACACAAAATAGCTTATCAACATCAAAAGCTATTAAAACTATTTAGGAAAAAAAATGGAAAGATTAATAGCTGTTTAAAAATATACATTTGGTATAAAACTAATAACTTGAAATTGGGCCAGCAATTTAAATAGCCTAAATAACAAAGGATATAGTTTTAAAATTATAGAATTAAAGATATTATCTAGCCATTTAAATATTTGCAGAGAATTTGTAATGAAACTTTTAAAGAAAGTGAGAATGATATAGTGTTGGTGGGAAAAGAAAGATAAGTGAACTACTTGGAATATCAGTTCAGTTCAGTTCAGTCGCTCAGTCGTGTCCGACTCTTTGCGACCCCATGAATGGCAGCACGCCAGGCCTCCCTGTCCATCACCAACTCCCAGAGTTCACCCAGACTCAGTGATGCCATCCAGCCATCTCATCCTCTGTCGTCCCCTTCTCCTCCTGCCCCTAATCCCTCCCAGCATCAGAGTCTTTTCCAATGAGTCAACTCTTCACATGAGGTGGCCAAAGTACTGGAGTTTCAGCTTTAGCATCATTCCTTCCAAAGAAATCCCATTCTCCTTCAGAATGGACTAGTTGGATCTCCTTGCAGTCCAAGGGACTCTCAAGAGTCTTCTCCAACACCACAGTTCAAAAGCATCAATTCTTCGGCGCTCAGCCTTCTTCACAGTCCAGCTCTCACATCCATACATGACCACAGGAAAAACCATAGCCTTGACTAGACGGACCTTTGTTGGCAAAGTAATGTCTCTGATTTTGAATATGCTGTCTAGGTTGGTCATAACTTTCCTTCCAAGGAGTAAGCGTCTTTTAATTTCATGGCTGCAGTCACCATCTGCAGTGATTTTGGAGCCCAGAAAAATAAAGTCTGACACTGTTTACACTGTTTCCCCATCTATTCCCCATGAAGTGGTGGGACCGGATGCCATGATCTTCGTTTTCTGAATGTTGAGCTTTAAGCCAAGCTTTTCACTCTCCACTTTCACTTTCATCAAGAGGCTTTTTAGTTCCTCTTCACTTTCTGCTGTAAGGGTGGTGTCATCTGCATATCTGAGGTTGTTGATATTTCTCCCAGCAATCTTGATTCCAGCTTACGCTTCTTCCAGCCCAGCGTTTCTCATGAGGTACTCTGCATAGAAGTTATAGAAGTACTCTGCATAGAAGTCATAGCAGGGTGACAATATACAACCTTGACGTACTCCTTTTCCTATTTGGAACCAGTCTGTTGTTCCATGTCCAGTTCTAACTGTTGCTTGGAATATAGTTTCATTTAAAATGTATGAGGGAAAAGATAAAATTCAAAGGAACTCCACCAAAATATTAACAATGGTGTTAGCATGGTTTTTATTTTTTCTAACATATCATTCATTTATGGTCTCAAATTTTCAATAATGAATACAAATTACCTCTGTAATAAGAAAAAAAGTCATAAAACTGAAGAGTACTTTTCCACCAAATTATGTCCACATTAGTTTCTCTGTCTTATATTAATAATAATTAAAATAGCAAAAACAGATTAAGCCGTGTGTGTCATGTGTGATGAAAGGAAGACTTAGAAAAGGTGATCACCTTGTTCAATGTTTCATAAGCAAAAAGGAACCATAATGCAGGTCAGCCTATCACTAAACAGAACGGGGAGGTATGTCGTCAATTAGCTTTTTCTAGGTTACACTGTGGTAACAAACGATTTCCAAATCCCATGGGCTTATAAAAATTAAGTTCATTTCTTATTCATGTTGTGTTCCGGGGGCAATGGTTTTAGACTGAATGTGGCTCCAAGCTATCAGTCTCCTTTTTTACAGGATCCAAGCTTAAGGAACAGACCCTGTTCTGCACTCTTGGGGCGAGGAAATGGATGTATCAGCTGAATCAGGCAGATTTCAAGCAGGCCTTCAGACTTGGCACTATTCTCTGCCGTTCGGTGCCCTGTGGACAAAGGTGGCTCTGAGGAACGCTTTGGGGAGGGGGGGATGGAGGAGTAAATAAGGGGGAACAATAAAATCTACTGTGGAAGGGTATGCGCATTTAAATATCCATATGCACCAACTTTTGCCATTTTAGTTTGCATTTCTTTAACTACCTATACACTTGAACGTCTTTTTGTGTATTTCTGGCATTTGCACATTGTCTAACGGGTGAGATTTTCATGCTCTATGCACATTTTTTTCTAAAAGGTTATTTTTCCTTATTTATGTTTAAAAACTCTTTGAACAGTTAAAAATATTTACACCCTTTCTCAGATATTTAGCAAAGACATTCTAGTTGCTATATATTTTTGTTTAATAGATTTTACTTTTTGTCATATAGAAGTTTGCATTTTATTCAACAACGTAATGCATCTTTTCCTTTATGGCTTTGGAGTTTTTTCTTGTTTAGAAAAACCATCCTCACTCTAAGATCATTAACGATTTCACTGTTTTCATAAACTTTTTGTTTTACTCTTTTAGTTTTAGATGTTCATTTATCTGGGATTTACTTTGATATAAAGTATAGAGTTTCAGTTCTCTTAGCATAAATTTAGACACAATGTGATCATTTAAATGTCTTTCACATCTATGGTTATTTCCCTTTGTTTATTTAAAACTGCCTTCATGGCTTCCTATTTTTTTTTTTTTCACTTTTATGAAGCAACCACGACATAAATTTATCAATTATATTGTTTTCTTCCTGTTTTTCTAATGTATTAACCTCTATTTTTATTAAATTTTTATTTCAATGTTAATTATTCTTTTATAGTTTCTTCTATTCTCAAGTCATATTTTGCTATATTTTTCAATGGAAATGTTTTGTTTCCTCTTTGACTTAAAAGTTCTTTAAAGGAGCATCTGAAATATAGCACATTATATGAAACTAGCTTTAATTGGTTAACAAATCATAAATTGGCATGAGCACTCAGTTGCTAAGTCATGTCTGACTCTTTGCAACCCCATGGACTGTAGCCCACCAGGCTCCTCTGTCCATGGGATTTCTGAGGCAAGAATACTGGAGTGGGTTGCCATTTCCTCCTCCAGGGAATCTTCCCTACTCAAGGGATGGAACGCCTGTCTCTGTCTCCTGCCTTGCAGGCAGATGCTTTACCGGCTGAGCCACCTCAGTTCAGCCAGTTCGGTTGTTCACTCGGGCCTGACTCTTTGTGAATCCATGGACTGCACTACGCCAGGCTTCCCTGTCCATCACCAACTCCTGGAGCTTGCTCAAACTCATGTCCATGGAGTCGGTGATGCCATCCAACCATCTCATCCTCTGTCAGCCACTTCTCCTCCTGCCTTCACTCTTTCCCAGAATCAAGGTCTTTTCCAATGAGTGGGTTCTTCACATCAGGTGGCCAAAGTATTGGAATTTCAGCTTCAGCGTCAGTCCTTCCAGTGAATATTCAGGACTGATTTCCTTTAGGATTGGCTTGTTTGATCTCCTTGCATTCCAAGGGACTCTCATGAGTCTTTTCCACCACCATAGTTCAAAAGTATCAATTCTTCGATGCTCAGCTTTCTTTATGGTCCAACTCTCACATCCATACATGACTACTGGAAAAACCATAACTTTGACTAGACGGGCCTTTGTCAGCAAAGCAATCTATATGCTTTTTTTTTTTTTTTTAATTTTTCTTAACTTTACAATATTGTATTACTTTTACTATACATCGAGATGGATCCGCCACCAGAATACACGTGTTCCCCATCCTGAACCCTCCTCCCTCCCCCCTTCCCACACCATCCCTCCAGGTCATCCCAGTGCTCCAGTCCCAGGCATCTGTTATAGGGCATCGTACCTGGACTGACTCGTTTCAGATATGATATTATACATATTTCAATGCTATTCTCCCCAATCGTCCCACCCTCTCCCAGTCCCAGAGTCCAAAAGTCTGTTCTATACATCAGTGTCTCTTTTGCTGTCTCATAAGCAGGGTGATTGTTACCATCTTTCTAAATTCCATATATATGCGTTAGTATACTGTATTTGTGTTTTTCTTTCTGGCTTACTTCACTCTGTATAATAGGCTCCAGTTCCATCCACCTCATTAGAACTGATTCAAATGTATTCTTTTTAATGGCTGAGTAATACTCCATTGTGTATATGTACCACAGCTTGCTTATCCATTCATCTGTGGATGGACATCTAGGTTGCTTCCATGCTTTTTAATATGCTGTCTAGGTTGGTCATAGCTTTCATTCCAAGGAGCGTCTTTTAATTTCATGGCTGCAGTCACCATCTGCAGTGATTTTGGAGCCCAAGAAAATAAAGTCTGTCACTGTTTTCATTGTTTCCCCATCTATTTGCCATGAAGAGATGAGACCAGATTCCCTAATTTTCAATTTCTAAATGAGTCTTTTCTTTATGGTATCGTGTACAGCCCTTTTCAATGGCATAGAAAAGCTGGAAAATAGGCTCGTTGATTTATTCAACAAGTATTTATCTGACTCCTATTATGTGCCTAGGTGGTTCCCAGCACTAAGGACTCAACAGTGGAAAAAGTGGTTCAGGCACCCATGGAGTATGTAATCTAGTTTGGGGGGTAGAAGACAGGCAATGAATAAGCATAAATAAAATACGGTATATATTTAAGTGTGGCAAGTGCTGGGAGAAACCCAAAACATGACAGGGGTGAAGGTGTGTGTGTGTTTATGTCAGGAAGGGTTATAATTAGGATAGAGTGGCCAGGGAAGGCCTGGCTAAGAAAAGTGGCACTTGAATCCATACCTGGAGGGGGTGAGGAGTAAACTTTACGGATTTCCTGGGAGGCATTCCAGACAGAGGGAAGAAGTACAAACACACCTGTTGTGATGAAGAATTACGAGGAGGCTGCCCTGAACGGAACTGAAGAACCAAGGTGGGGGTGTGGGGAGAGGCAGGTCCACGACACCTTAGTCTGCAAGTTCAAAATCTATAAGTCTTTGAGGAAAAAAGTGGGGTTTTTATTTCTTCATTTTTTAGTTTTCAGCAAACTCATTTGGCAGAAAAAAAATGGGTCTAAAAGCCATATATATGCTATGCTATGCTATGCTAAGTCACTTCAGTCGTGTCCAACTCTGTGCGACCCCATAGACGGCAGCCCACCAGGCCTCCCCATCCCTGGGATTCTCCAGGCAAGAACACTGGAGTGGGTTGCCATTTCTTTCTCCAATGCATGAAAGTGAAAAGAGAAAGTGAAGTCGCTCAGTCATGTCCGACTCTTAGCGACCCCATGGACTGCAGCCTACCAGGCTCCTCCGTCCATGGGATTTTCCAGGCAAGAGTACTGGAGTGGGGTGCCATTGCCTTCTCCAATATATATATATTCTTTATTCCACTTAATGTGAATACATAGGTTTTACTATAGAAATACATGCAGGTAACTGGGTAAGTGTGGTACTGGAAATTTATGGAGGGACTCTTCTTTTTATTTCTATTTTCTTTTTGAAATAGGAAACAAGCCTATTGGTCAAGAGTATTAGTGGACAGGAAGGCACTGGAGGTTTGAGTAGAGGAGAGAAGAATGGAGAAGAATGAGTAACCCAGAAGTCTGGGAAAATGAAACCACCAGGAAAGCCGAATATGATGGCTTGGCAGATTCATGCTCCACTTTAGTTTAATAACCATGATTTCACAATGAGACAGTCAGCATGGTATGTGTTTCTCTCCAGGCACATTCAGCTGTACAAGTGCAGTCACAACATTGCAGAGCGTCAGATTTAATCAGGGTCATGGTTGAGCCAAGGGAATCAAGAGCAGCAGAGAAGTTCAGTGTGCACACCAAGGAATGAGAAGGACTGATCACATTTAAACTGGGTAAGGAGGGGACTGAGGAGAGAGTTGGCTTCCAGATAAAACGCTTTTTTTAAAATAGTTATATAAAATTTATAGGTTATATATATTTCTATTACACATACATATCTTAGCTGCCATAATTTAAAAACTGAGTCCATATTTGTTTTATAAACTATATCACATCTATTCAATTTTTAATAGAGTCTATTTGTATTCAGCCTTCTGGTACTTGCCATTTTATACTTTGTGCTTAATTCAGTGAGCTTCTAAACAGAAGTCACTCCCTACTGAAAAGCCAATATTTGAAGAACACGTATTTCTGATGGATAGGGAACTTACCAATCACAACTGGGTCTCCAGAGCTTAACACAGTACTTGGCACATAGTAGGCAATTGTATTTGTTGATTTTAAAGAAAAATGTATTCGGATCCTTGTTCAGAGAGGATTTTGAGGGATGGGCTGGGAGTAAAGATAGCAAGAAGGCCTCTGAAGTCTAGATGGAGGAGATAACACTGAGAAGAAATGTGACAATACAAGAAAATTGACCAGGGCATACTGGTCCATCATTTCTTAATTCTGCTCTGGAACTCATTAATCTGCTTTCAGCATTCAATTGGAACTGTCCTGGGGTAGGAAAATCATGGAAAATAGAGCACAGTTCCTGGCATATACTAAAACTAACAAAGGTTCCATCCCTTTATTTTTTATTCCATAGAGAGAGCTGGAGAGCAGGGACTAAAACACACTGAAATCCTTTGATTCTATTTTGGCTAAAATGCATCAACTAACTCTTATTGTGCTTACACGTACAATGTTGAAGCAGGGTGGTAAGAACAAAAAAAACCAACTACTACATAGGTAATGTTAATACATAAACAGTCTACAATATAAAGTTCAGAAGTCAATAAATATTGAGCTAATGTGTAAGATCATGACACAAAGGGAAAAAATCAACATGGGGTTTCCAATCAGCATTAATCATTCATTCATTCATTCAAACATTTATTGAGCATCTACTGTGAATCAGGTACTGAAAATGGAAATATTCATGAACTTATTTACTGCTACATACTCATTTTAGAAGTGAATAAACAGATTTCAATGGATAAATTATTTGTCCAAGGCCATAAAGCTACTAAATGATGAAGCTGGAGGCCCAGTACAAGACTGTCCAGTGACTTATTTTATTGGAAATAAATGCTTTTCATATACCCGTCAGATTCATTATTATGAAACTGGTGCATTTTCCTTTAGATAATTTTATGAAGAATAAAATATAAACACAGCTAATATTTCAAAGTGCATGTCAATTACATTTAAGATATCAATATACTCTGTTTCAAAGAAATTATAAATTATGAGTCTTACCTGGTGATTTGCCAAAGAATAAAAGTGCAGCAATCCAAATTCCAAACATCTGAGTTGACTTTTAAAAAATCACATAAAATCTTGAAAATTTTTGCTTGCAAAAATCACTGAACTATAAAAATATCAAGGAGTTTTCCAATGGTATCAATTAGTATTTAAGTTCTAGGTCCAGAAGAGCATGGGACTCACACTACCTTTAATTCTTCTGCCTTGCAAAGTAAATGTGTCATAGTCTCAACTTCCAACTTCATGTTAAGAGATATAATTAGCAGGGTGTGCCTTGCATTATGTGATGGGTAATTAAAACTTCTGAGGTGTTGCTGTTTCATCAGTAGCAATATTTTGGTTAGGCATAAACTGAGTCTCTCTTGAAAGTTATTTTAGTACTTTGGGATGGTATTATAGTTAAGAAACATTAAAACAAGCAAAAATTTTCCAACTAAGATTATACATTATGTGTATTTTTCCCTAACACATTTCTTTATTTCAATTTTTGTTTCAGTTTTTATTAATTTTTAATTGTTAATTTACAATGTTGTGTTAGTTTCTGCTGTACAGCAAGGTGAATTGGTGATACAAACGCTTACACTCACTCTTCTTTAGATTCTTTTCCCATATAGGTCATTACAAAGTATTGAGAAGTGGTCCCTATGTAATACAGTAGGTTCTCATTAATTATATATTTTATATGTAGTAGTGTGTTTATGTTAGTCCCAATCTTTCAATTTATCCCTCACCCCCTATTTTCCTCCTTGGCAACCATAAATTTTTTTCTACATCTATGACTCTATTTCTGCTTTATAAATAAGTTAATTTGTACCAATGTTTTTAGACTCCACAATTAACCTCAGATATGCAAATGACACCACTTTTATGACAGAAAGTGAAGAACTAAAGAGCCTCTTGATGAAAGTGAAAGAGGAGAGTGAAAAAGTTGGCTTAAAGCTCAACATTCAGAAAACTAAGATCATGGCATCTGGTTCCATCACTTCATGGCAAATAGATGGGGAAACAGTGGAAACAGTAGCTGACTTTATTTTTCTGGGCTCCAAAATCACTGCAGATGGTGACTGAAGCCATGAATTAAAAGACACTTACTCCTTGGAAGAAAAGCATGACCAACCTAGACAGCATATTAAAAAGCAGAGACATTACTTTGTCAACAAAAGTCTGTCTAGTCAAGGCTATGGTTTTTCCAGTGGTCATGTATGGATGTGAGAGTTGGACTATAAAGAAAGCTGAGCACCAAAGAATTGATGCTTTTGAACTGTGGTGCTGGAGAAGACTCTTGAGAGTCCCTTGGACTGCAAGGAGATCCAACCAGTCCATCCTAAAGGAGATCAGTCCTGGGTGTTCTTTGGAAGGACTGATGCTGAAGCTGAAACTCCAATATTTTGGCCACTGGATGCAAAAAGCTGACTCATTTGAAAAGACCCTGTTGCTAGGAAAGATTGAGGGCAGGATGAGAAGGGGATGACAGAGGATGAGATGGTTGGACAGCATCACAGACTCGATGGACATGGGTTTGGGTAGACTCCAGGAGTTGGTGATGGACAGGGAGGCCTGGCGTGCTGTGGTTCATGCGGTCGCAAAGAGTCAGACACGACTGAGTGACTGAACTGAACTGATAAGCAATTTCACATAATTTTTGACCTTCTTTGTGTGGCTTACTCAGGATGACAATCTCTAGGTCCATTCATGTTGCTGTAATTTCATTCTTTTTTATGCCAGAAAAAAACATACTTTGAAAAGATACATGCACTCCAGCGTTCACTGCAGCACTATTTACAAAAGCCAGGACATGGAAGCAACTTAAATGTTCACTGATGGATGAATAGATAAAGAAAGGGAACAATGGAATATTATCTAACACATTTCTGAGTGCAAACATCCACTTAATACAAATAGGCCCTACTAGAATATGCTATGAATTAAATAGTGAACATGGCTTATTTGGCTGTCTTACCTGTGTGGCAATATAGCATAGAATTTACCTGGTGATTGGAGCCTGATCAGCTGGGTTCAAATTCTGGCTATGCCACTTATTAGCAATGACCCTGGGCTAGTAGGCTCACTGTGCTTTCCTCTGCCTGTAAAAAACCAGGGATAATCCTGGTTCCTAATATTGTCATTTAGATGACTGAATTACTTATTATTTGAATAGTACCTAATATATGTTGCTGCTAAGTTGCTTCAGTCGTGTCCGACTCTGTGCGACCCCAGAGATGGCAGCCCACCAGGCTCCCCCGTCCCTGGGATTCTCCAGGCAAGAACACTGGAGTGGGTTGCCATTTCCTTCTCCAATGCATTAAAAGTGAAAAGTGAAAGTGAAGTCGCTCAGTCATGTCCGACTCTTAGCGACCCCATGGACTGCAGCCTACCAGGCTCCTCCATCCATGGGATTTTCCAGGCAAGAGTACTGGAGTGGGGTGCCATTGCCTTCTCGGACCTAATATATAGTAAGTACTATATTGTGTAAATTTTATTATTGTCATTTTCAAGTATGTTAATAGTTAAAAGAGCAAGTTTATGTTCACATATAGCTAAGTATACCCTTGTACACTTCGTATACATCATTGTACATAGGATTCATACACTTGAATGTAATACAAATTTGCCTTTTTGGCTACTTCATTAAATGATGAGCAATTCAACTCCCAGATATCCCTTGGTCAGTTTCTCAATTTTTCAATGTTCATGGAAGATGGCTGAAAGTATTTCTTAGTATTAATGTTTTACTCTCACCGTAAGAGCATTAACGGAGAAGGCAATGGCACCCTACTCCAGTACTTTTGCCTGGAAAATCCCGTGGATGGAGGAGCCTGGTGGGCTGCAGTCCATGGGGTTGCTAGAGTCGGACACGACTGAGCGACTTCACTTTCACTTTTCACTTTCATGCATTGGAGAAGGAAATGGCAACCCACTCCAGTGTTCTTGCCTGGAGAATCTCAGGGACAGGGAAGCCTGGTGGGCTGCCGTCTCTGGGGTCGCACAGAGTCGGACACGACTGAAGCGACTTAGCAGCAGCAGCAGCTAAGAGCATTAAAATTTTTAATTATTTATGAAGCATTCAGCCTTTTTATATAAAACTTGTAACACTGTGCAAGAATCAGACAAAGGAGAGGTTTTGAATGAGACTAGTTACAAGTCTTGGGTGCTTTTTTGGTTGCAATACTTCCTGGAACTCATAGTAGCCAGTCCACCCTGGCATGCAGACTGTAGTGATTAGAGCCTAAACCATGCAGCAGCACCAAGCTCAGTGCCCGGCACACTGAGTCCAGTAACTACACCACAAAAAAGGTGTGCTCTGAAAGTTTCACCAGTTATAACTGGACATTTTTCCCAAGTAGCATTTCAAGATTCAATGTTTTTAGTCACACATGTGGGATCAGTATGAATAACATAATCAATACCTCTCAGAAGACAGCATCTTATTCATGTCTACATGAACATGTGATTAATATTGTTGTTCAGCCACTAAGTTGTGTCCAACTCTTTGCAACTCCATGGACTGCAGCACATCAGGCTTCCCTGTCCTTCACTATCTCCCCTGAGTTTGCTCAAACTCATGTCCATTGAGTCAGTGATGCCATCCAACCATCTCATCCTCGATCAGATCCTTCTCTTCCTGGCCTCAGTCTTTCCCAGGGTCAGGGCCTTTTCCAATGTGTCAGCTCTTCATATCAGGTGGCCAAAAAAGTATTAGAGCTTCAGCTTTAGCATCAGTCCTTCCAATGAACATTCAGGGTTGATTTCCTTTAGGATTGACTAGTTTGATCTCCTTGCTGTCCAAGGGACTCTCAAGAGTCTTATCCAGCACCACAGTGCTGAAGGTGGTTAATAAACATGTTTAAATGAAAAAAAAAATTCTCTCTTCGATGTTTTCACAGAACTTTTCAATTAAATTGCTATAGCACTTAGCATATCACAGACTTATTAGGCAATTACCTATTAGTCTCTTTTCCCAGACTAAATCATTCTGGGAGAAGGGCTGGTTTTTGTTCATCTTCGGGCTCCAGCATCTGGCAATAATTCTATCATAGTAGACATATGGTCAATCTTTGTTGAGAAAAAAATGTAGTCTTAGATTTCACTGATCTCATATCATTCAAGGAAATTCTTCCTCTAGACAGATTATCATGCTGAGAGTTAAAGACTCATTATACTTTAACAATTATGTTTAACGAGGTTCAGATACTGGTGAATCCTATTTGCTCACTGGAATTGTGGCAGTTCTGCTTGAAAAATGTCACATAGAGGAGTTAACAATAGCTTTTAAAAGCTCATCACAAAGTCAGATCTGTGCTTATATATGACAGCCCACCAAAAATGAAGAAAAACAGCAAATCAGTTGAGTTCTTGATTCAAGAGTAGAAAATAATTCAATTAATTCAATTAATTAATGATAAATTATTTTTAAAATTTAGTAAGGCAGAGAACCTTTCAATGTGTCATGATGAATATTTCAATATTAATGTCAGAACCCTGAATAACATGGTATAATTTCTTAAATAACTTTTTAGACTATTTCTTAATGCACAGCTCTTTGAATTATCCAAGATTTCAGGGGGGCTGGCATCATGGCTATTTTAGGGAAGCAAAGAAAGAGTGAAATACAAAGACATGTGCCTGAGTAATCTTAGCATTCATTCATTCATTCACCAAATATCTGAGTGGCTGCTCTGTGCCACGTGCTCTTCTGGTTTCTAGTAACACACCAACGAACAAAGACCCTGTCCTCTTGAATATTATAGTGAGGAAAGTGAAAGTGCAAGCCACTCAGTCGTCCAACTCTTTGCGACTGCATGGACTGTAGCCTGCCAGGCTCCTCTGACCATGGAATTCTCCAGGCAAGAATACTGGAGTGGGTTGCCATGCCCTCCTACGGGGGATCTTCCTAACCCAGGAATCGAACCCAGGTTTTCCACACTGTAGGAGGATTCTTTACCAACTGAGCTACCAGGGGGAGCCAATAAACACAGTAAACCAGTAAATTCTAAAGTATGTGAAAAGGTGGCTTAAACTATGGAGAAATAAATAAAGCAGAGTAAAGGAGATTGGGGCATTTGGGAACTGATTGGCAGAGTAGATTGCTATTAATTTTGGTGGTCCAGCGTGGCTTCATTGACAAGGTGAGCAAAAGAGAGTGACTAAGTAACACTTCCCGAAAAAGGAGAGGTAAGCCCAGGTCTACAGGCAGGAATCCTCCTCATATTTGTGAGGAAAAGCAGAAAGGCCAGTGTGTCAGGGGCAGAGGGAGAAGGAGGGAATAATAGAGGACAAGGTCAGAGAGGTGCCTGGAGGCCAGAGTGGGTAAGGCCTTGCTGGTCACGGTGACAACTTCGGCTTTTCCTCTCAGAGAAAAGAAAGCCAGTGGCGGCCTCTAAATAGAGGTTAGACTTTGGTTCTAACAGGGTCTTTCTGGCTGCTCTGTTGGCAACAGACTGTAGGAAAGGGAAGGAAGAGGCCAGATGAGCAGTTGGGAAGCTTCTGCAGTGATCCAGGTAAAGATGCTGGTGGTTCGGACAGGAAGGTACCAATGGAGGCGGTGAGAAGTGGATGGGCTCAGGATGTAGTTTGAAGATAGAGTCAACAAGATTCCCTGTGTTGTTGTCTCTGGTCTTTGATTTAGTGCTTAAGGGATGTAATGATTGAGGCGCATACCAGTGCAGCTTGCAGAGGTAGAAAAATTTACTTTTTTTTTCTGATTTATTCTTGAATAATGTATTTTTCTCTCATAATTATTGCTAGGATATTTCTTACAATGCTTGACAGGACAAAAATATTTTAATTAATTGTTTACTTTGATTGGTTTAAGGTATGTATTTTTTTCTGCAAATTTTGGAAAATATGTTTCTAAAACAGATTATGCTTCTAAAGCTTTTTCTTTTTGTTAGTAAGGCTTTATTTGTATGCACATTTTGTAGTAATACACCACTTGTATGCAGACATAAAACAAGAACCTCATGTGCAAGTATAACTTCTATTGAGGAAATATTGTTGTAAACTATTACTTTGTGAACTATAGACTATAATTAGATAGTCATCACATAGTTGTTAAATTATATACAATAAAAATGCACATAACATCAACACAATTCATTATAATTACAAGTTACTCTAGAAGGCTACTTGAAGTTTCCAAGTAGCATACTTTTCATAATAGTAATTTGCCATACTAGAATGTGGCATATTAAAATTACACTTTGGAAAGTTAAATTCTTTCACATTCAGCAAAGTCAGAATAATATAATAAAGAAAAATGTCACCATCGAAGAGGCAATTGTAAAGAAAGGAGAGGTTGGGAGGATTTATACCTGCATTAAGAATTGGCAAATCATGTGTGGGATTTCAATATAGTTTGAAAAGGCTTCACTTCTAGAAGCAGCTTCTCCTGGAAGAAATGGTGATGTGGAGCCTGGACTTTAGAATTGGATCTGGATTCAAGCCAGGCAGGACTTCTTTAGCAGCACTATCTTTGACAACTTAGTTAATTTTTCTGAGCCTCAGATTCCCTCTGTATGTTAAGTAGTAAGTATATGTCTCAATATCTTGCCTGCACTAATTTTATTTTGAATATTATTGTTTGCCTTTTATCCTTAATCCAACTATTCATTTTTCCTTTTCCTTTAGCTATATTCAGTATGACTGAAAAGTAAAATTGTATATATTTAAAGTATACAGTGTGGTGATTTGATATATCTATAAATCATGAAATGATCACCATGACTGAGTGATATGGAGTTCTATACCATAGAGTATTACTGTCAAGATAAAATGAGGTTATACTTATATGGGGCTTAGCTTAGCATAAGGCAAACAGTAAACATTCTATAATTAGGAGCTCTAATAATTATTTTTAGGTTCAATCCAGGCTCCTGTTGATGTGTGGAGATATTCAGTGAATGTCATTGAGAAAGGCTAGGTCCTTGTCCAAACAAGCCTAGGACAAAGGCAGGACTGGAAGAGAGGATCATCAATGGGTAGGTGTTCTGAGAAACTGAAATAACAATAGGCGAGTCTGGATGTAAATGGCTTATGCAATTATGAGGGAATGTGGACCCAACAGAAATGAACCACAGGGAGAGTCATAGAAGACCGGGTCAGGAGGAAATATGATGAGGTAGGTAGATATGAGTGAGCAAAGGGTTAGTTGATCGGCAGGGATTTCAGGAAGAACAAGAAAAGTAGGTCCAAGGACAAGAAGGTGACTTATAGTAAGAAATGAGAGGGTGATGACTTGTTTCCATGTGGGTTAAACTTCTGTCCCACACACTTCTTGTTCCATGACCAACAGCGTTTCTACCCTTCGCTAGTAGTTCTGTCACATTCTTCCACCCATCAAAAGGACAACAAAAGCATCAGATCAGATCAGATCAGTCGCTCAGTCGTGTCTGACTCTTTGCGACCCCATGAATCGCAGCACGCCAGGCCTCCCTGTCCATCACCAACTCCCAGAGTTCACTGAAACTCACGTCCATTGAGTTGGTGATGCCATCCAGCCATCTCATCTTCTGTCATCCCCTTCTCCTCTTGCCCCCAAGAAGCTGAAACAAAGGCATAAGTAGAGAAAATCCAGTCAAACACATTTTAAAATAATTCAAATGCTCATCCATAAAAGGATTTCAAGGCTTTTCTCTAGTATTGGTGCTTTCAAGGCCTGGAAACAAGCCTTAGCAATGTTTTACTTGCTAAGATACTTCGACTGCAATCGTTTAAGACTTTTAAGTCTCTTTCCACTCTGGCTTTCCTTCTATCATAATTCCCCTTTTTAGGGTGGTGCTATAGTGGCAGTGGGTATTTCTGGGGTCGAGCTAAGGGAGATCTTGGGAAATACTTTGTAAGAAAGAAAGGCTTCCCTAGTGACATAGGTGGTAAAGAATATGCCTGCAACATAGGAGTCCCAGGTTCGATTCTTGCATTTGGAAGATACCCTGGAGAAAGAAACGGCAACCCACTCCAGTATTTTTGCTTGGGAAATCCCATTGGCAGAGGAGCCTGGTTGGCTACTGTCTATGGGGTTGCAAAGAGTTGGACATGACTGAGCAATTAACACTTTCTTTGTAAGAGTCTGACTCCACTTTTTGATGTTTGACTGCTGACAACTTTTAAGAGTCACCATTACCTTTGTCCTTTCTGCCCCACAACTAGGCAAGTTAAGAAAGCCTGAATGGGCTGAGAAAGCCTCTTTTGGCATGAATAGGAAATCCAAACCATGGAAGCCCCTGCATGTAGGAATGGAAACCCTTGTCCCAGCCTCACCTCCTCACCACCAAAAAGTCCCAAGTCATTATCCTTTCTCTCCCCTCTCCAGCCATTTTTAGACCAGCATGGGAGCCTACCCTGCTCTTCCCAGAAAGACTCATGATGTGAGTAATTACCCTTTACTAATCAGGTTCTGTATTAGATGTTACATTTACATTAGCCCATTTTGTTCTCACAATTACCCTGTTTCACTTTTTATTCAGGTAAGGAAATTGAAGTTACATATGTTAAAGAAATAATCCCCAAGATAATTATGAAAGCTGATGTGCACCCAGTACAAACCCTGAATACTACAATGTCTCTTAACAGCCTTTCAGATTGTTGATTCTCCCTAGTCTCTGGGCTGCACTTACTGTCCCTGGCACTGAACAAGTTTCCTGAAATCATGTTTTCCCACCTACTTCTACAGCTTCTCTTGTTCCATGGCTGGCGACTTTTTTAGTTTTCTTATTTTCAAACACAATTATTCCCCAAGAGTCATCTCTTTTCTCCATATTTTGTAGATGTGTAGATATTTCCACGTGTGGCAAGAGAGCCCCCTCCTATGACTCACCTTTTGTCTCTTTATAAGATTTCCCTCCTCTTTCCAAAGCTTCTCGCCCAGCAGTACCAATTGTCTACTGGGCCTTTCTAACTGGGTGTCTTATTTGAATCATAAAGTTACCATATTCAAGTTTTGAGAAACTCTTTTCTGTCCAAATAGCTTCTCCTCACAGCCTTCCCCTTCCTGTTGCAGGAACTTCTATTGGCTGAGTCATTGGCAGGAAACGTGCACATGGTCTTTGATACCCTCAAGGTCCCTGGCTTCCAGAGAGTCCTGTTGAGCTCTGTAGATGCTTCCTCTTTGGTGTCCCCCTCATTCACTTCCTACTATGAAACACACTGCAGAATCCCTGCTCGGGGTTTCATCTCTTGCCTGAAATGCTGCTGCTGTCCCAGGCTTCTGTCTCTGCAATCACATATTCTAGACATTACTTACAGATCTTCCACCTTGAGTCACATCTCTAATCATATTCTCCTCAAAAGGTTTTAATGAATGAAACAAACTATTTGACTTGCATAAAGGATCCTCTGTCCTCTCCTCTAGCTTCTGCACCTGCAAGTCCACACCCCTTCACACCCACTGTGTTTGCTGAGGTTTTGCTCATGCTGGTTCTTCAACCTTGCCAGTTCTTCCTCACCCTTCGTGATGTGCAAAATCATTCTCATAATTTGAGAACCAGTTCAAGTATGACAATACCTTTCATGAATATTTTTTTCTGATTCCTCTTAGTCATATAGTTTATGGATATCCACTGCATCTTGTATTATTTTTATCCTACTTATTACATTTTTTTAATCATTTCATTTTTAATACTGGACAATTTCCAAAGAATTTTCTTGCTTTTCTTCCCTTTTTGTCTTTGACCCCCTTCACCCGTTTCTCCCACCTTCTGCCCCCTCCTCTGGCAACCACCGATCTCTTCTTTGTGTCCATGAGTTTGGTTTGTTTTAGTTTGTTTTAGATTCCACATAAAAAAGAAATCGTATGGTATTCATCTTTCTCTGTCTGATTTCACACAGCATAATACCTTTGAGGACCATCTATGTTGTTGCAAATGGCAAGGTTTCTTTATATAACAATTTCTTTATCCATTCATCCATCGATGGACACAGGTTGTCCATATCTTTCCTATTGTAAATAATGCATATAATTACCTTTTATCCTTCCCATAACTGTAAAAAATTTCATGTTACTTTTTTCATCCCCATTAATAAACTGTAAACTTGAAAGCCAAGACTATGGAATTATATACTTGTTGTGATACCTGATTAGTACAGGTTTGTTTGTTTTTTTTTCCCTAGCACACATATCTGATCAATCCATTCCCCTGTCTTGTCTATGAGATAAAGTTCAAGCTCACCAGCATGTAATGTATGGCCTTCCAGAAACTTCTCCCTTGTGCTTCTCCCGCTGTTCCTCACTCTAAGCACACATCAAGCGGAATCACTTAGAGCTCTGCAAACACACTATCTATGTCTATGCCTCTGTGCCTTCATCTTTGCTATTTCCACACCATTTTCTCTCCCACACCTCTACTGAGTAAACTCCTAATCCTTCATCCAGATTCAGCTCGAGTATTATCTACTATGTGAAATCACTCCTAACCCCAAAATTGGAAATTATCACTCATTCTAGGATCCTCCACACTTATCCAGAGATATCTCCAACTCTGATGCTATTATTACATTATAGTTAGTCGCACATTGGACTATGCAACTGATTGCCATCTTGAGGTTAAAGAAATCAATGTCCATAGCCATTTTTGTGTTTCCTGGTATCAGGTAAGGGGCCTGTCACTTGGTGGACACCCAGTACTTCTTAACAGACCTTTTATAAATAAATGAGCAAATGAAAAACTGAACAAAGAAAGGAAAGAAACTATCTAAATAAATATTAAGTGAACTCAGATGGGTTTAAATATATCAAAAAGTAAAATTCTTGTCTATGGTCCATATTCCTATAATTGTAATTTTCAACAGCTTATAGAGAAGGAAGCAATCCTACAAGTTTATTCTTCCATTCTTCACATATTCTAATATAGGTGGGCACTTGAAAAAATCAAATTCAGGTCCGATTCCTAGTCTCTGAAATCCAAGGATCACTATTATGTATTGTTCTCACTGAGATAATAAAAGTGATATATGTATCCTAATATAACAAATATGCGTTCCTACAACAAATAATACCATGAATTCAACTTTGTTACTGATGAACATTTACTTCTAATCAGGGTAAATATTGGATTATCCATTAACTAGTTCAATTTTATTAATTTGTGCTTCCATATTTCCAAAATGTCTAGTTGCTAACTTAATGAATTTAAATTTTCTGAGAAAAAGATGACTTAGGGGTAACTTGAAGAAAATTGGGTTTTCTTTTTCACAAGAAAGCCAGTATTTGGGCTACTATAGACAGAATGACATACTACTATTTGAGATTTATTGAATACATATCCTTAAGCTCCTTAATTGATAAATCACAAAACACATTTTAACCAAAGAACTTATTTCCCTCTGGCAGATTTTATATTTAAATTTTATGTGACAATACACAATACAGAAAAGACCAAATTTGACAACTGAAGAAAGCTGTATGAGAAAGCACTCTGGACACAGAGAGAGAACATAAATAAAGGGTTCTGGTCTCTGCTTCTCATGCCAGCACTACTAGCTAACCGAGGAAAATACATTCTGAGTGTGACCCCCTGGTCTATAAAATGAGGAAGTTGAATTCTGTCATATAATACCCTTTGTGGTTCTAAAACAGTCTATACTTTGAATTTTAAGGATCATATTCATAAATATTTGAGCAAGCTTTTCTCCTGAGGGGAAAGGGGAACTCTCTCACAATAATTCTGGTGCTATAACCATAAAACCATCTCAAGTGTCATTATTTCTTACCATCTATACTGACTCAGTGCTTACCATAGCCAGGTGGTGACTCTTTGCACTACCCAGAAAGGAGCTCTTCTCCTGGGGCAGGATATCGTGAAGTAATTTTAAGAATGGAAAACAACTAGGATTGCGATTAAAAAAAAAAAAAAAAAAAAAGAAACCCAAAGAACCAGTGTGCTTTGGTGAGTAAAGGGTTAATTTAGGTTCAGTCAAATCCAAGTCAAATTGTGGCAAATAGAAGGGGGAAAAGTGGAAGGAGAGACAGATTTTGTTTTCTTGGGCTCCAAAAATCACTGCAAAATGGGGACTGCAGCCATGATATTAAAGGATGCTGGGTCTTTGAAAGGAAAGCTATGACAAACCTAGAAAGCATATCAAAAAGAAAAGACACCATTTTGCTAACAACGGTCCATATAGTCAAAGCTATGGTTTTCCAATAGTCGTGTGCATGTGAGAGTTGGACCATAAAGAAGTTTGCCGAAGAATTGATACTTTCGAATTGTGGTGCTGGAGAAGACTCTTGAGAGTCCCTTGGACAGCAAGAAGATCAAACCAATCAATACTAAAGGAAATCAACCCTCACTATTCATTGGGAGGACCAATGCTGAAGCTGAAACTCCAATACCACCTGATGCAAAGAGCCAACTCATTGGAAAAGACCCTGATGCTGAGAAAGATTGAAGGCAGGAAGAGAACGGAGGAACAGAGAACGAGATGGGTAGAAGGCATCATCGACTCAATAGACATGAACTTGAGCAAACTCCAGGAGACACTGGAGGACAGAGGAGCCTGGAGTACTGCAGTCCATGGGGTCATAGATCAGATCAGATCAGATCAGTCGCTCAGTCGTGTCCGACTCTTTGCGACCCCATGAACCGCAGCACGCCAGGCCTCCCTGTCCATCACCAGCTCCCGGAGGTCACCCAGACTCACACCCATCAAGTCAATGATGCCATCCAGCCATCTCATCCTCTGTCGTCCCCTTCTCCTCCTGCCCCCAATCCCTCCCAGCATCAGAGTCTTCTCCAATGAGTCAACTCTTCGCATGAGGTGGCCAAAATACTGGAGTTTCAGCTTTAGCATCATTCCTTCCAAAGAAATTCCAGGATTGATCTCTTTCAGAATGGACTGGTTGGATCTTCTTGCAGTCCAAGGGACTCTCAAGAGTCTTCCCCAACACCACACTTCAAAAGCATCAATTCTTCAGCGCTCAGCCTTCTTCACAGTCCAGCTCTCACATCCATACATGACCACAGGAAAGACCATAGCCTTGACTAGGCCAACCTTTGTTGGCAAAGTAATGTCTCTGCTTTGGAATATGCTATCTAGGTTGGTCATAACTTTCCTTCCAAGGAGTAAGCATCTTTTAATTTCATGGCTACAGTCACCATCTGCAGTGATTTTGGAGCCCAGAAAAATAAAGTCTGACACTGTTTCCACTGTTTCTCCATCTATTTCCCATGTAGTGATGGGACCAGATGCCATGATCTTCGTTTTCTGAATGTTGAGCTTTAAGCCAACCTTTTCACTCTCCACTTTCACTCTCATCAATAGGCTTTTTAGCCCCTCTTCACTTTCTGCCATAAGAGTGGTGTCATCTGCATATCTGAGGTTATTGATATTTCTCCAAGCAATCTTGATTCCAACTTCTGTTTCTTCCAGTCCAGCATTTCTCATGATGTACTCTGCATGTAAGTTAAATAAACATGGTGACAATATGCAGCCTTGACGTACTCCTTTTCCTATTTGGAACCAGTCTGTTGTTCCATGACCAGTTCTAACTGTTGCTTCCTGACCTGCATACAGATTTCTCAAGAGGCAGATCAGGTGGTCTGGTATTCCCATCTCTTTCAGAATTTTCCATAGTTTATTGTGATCTACACAGTCAAAGGCTTTGGCATAGTCAATAAAGCAGAAATAGATGTTTTTCTGGAACTCTCTTGCTTTTTCCATGATCTAGCGGATGTTGGCAATTTGATCTCTGGTTCCTCTGCCTTTTCTAAAACCAGCTTGAACATCAGGAAGTTCACGGTTCACATATTGCTGAAGCCTGGCTTGGAGAATTTTGAGCATTACTTTACTAGCGTGTGAGATGAGTGCAATTGTGCGGTAGTTTGAGCATTCTTTGGCATTGCCTTTCTTTGGGATTGGGATGAAAACTGACCTTTTCCAATCTTGTGGCCACTGCTGAGTTTTCCAGATTTGCTGGCATATTGAGTGCAGCACTTTCACAGCATCATCTTTCAGGATTTGGAATAGCTCCACTGGAATTCCATCACCTCCACTAGCTTTGTTCGTAGTGATGCTTTCTAAGGCCCATTTGACTTCACATTCCAAGATGTCTGGCTCTAGGTCAGTGATCACATCATCATGATTATCTGGGTCGTGAAGCTCTTTTTTGTACAGTTCTTCTGTGTATTCTTGCCACCTCTTCTTAATATCTTCTGCTTCTGTTAGGTCCATACCATTTCTGTCCTTTATCGAGCCCATCTTTGCATGAAGTGTTCCCCTAGTATCTCTGATTTTCTTGAAGAGATCCCTAGTCTTTCCCATTCTGTTGTTTTCCTCTATTTCTTTGCATTGATCACTGAAGAAGGCTTTCTTATCTCTTCTTGCTATTCTTTGGAACTCTGCATTTAGATGTTTATATCTTTCCTTTTCTCCTTTGCTTTTCGCTTCTCTTCTTTTCACAGCTATTTGTAAGGCCTCCCCAGACAGCCATTCTGCTTTTTTGCATTTCTTTTCCATGGGGATGGTCTTGATCCCTGTCTCCTGTACAATGTCACAAACCTCATTCCATAGTTCATCAGGAACTCTATCTATCAGATCTAGGCCCTTAAATCTATTTCTCACTTTCACTGTATAATCATAAGGGATTTGATTTAGGTCATACCTGAATGGTCTAGTAGTTTCCCCTACTTTCTTCAATTTCAGTCTGAATTTGGCAATAAGGAGTTCATGGTCTGAGCCACAGTCAGCTCCTGGTCTTGTTTTTGCTGATCGTATAGAGCTTCTCCATCTTTGGCTGCAAAGAATGTAATCGATCGGATTTCGGTGTTGACCATCTGGTGATGTCCATGTATAGAGTCTTCTCTTGTGTTGTTGGAAGAGGGTATTTGCTATGACCAGTGCATTTTCTTGGCAAAACTCTGTTAGTCTTTGCCCTGCTTCATTCCGTGTTCCAAGGCCAAATTTGCCTGTTACTCCAGGTGTTTCTTGACTTCCTACTTTTGCATTCCAGTCCCCTATAACGAAAAGGACATCTTTTTTGGGTGTTAGTTCTAAAAGGTCTTGTAGGTCTTCATAGAACCGTTCAACTTCAGCTTCTTTGGCGTTACTGGTTGGGGCATAGATTTGGATTACTGTGACATTGAATGGTTTGCCTTGGAAACGAACAGAGATCATTCTGTCATTTTTGAGATTGCATCCAAGTACTGCATTTCGGACTCTTTTGTTGACCATGATGGCCACTCCATTTCTTCTGAGGGATTCTTGCCCGCAGTAGTAGATATAATGGTCATCTGAGTTAAATTCACCCATTCCAGTCCATTTTAGTTTGCTGATTCCTAGAATGTCGACATTCACTCTTGCCATCTCTTGTTTGACCACTTCCAATTTGCCTTGATTCATGGACCTGACATTCCAGGTTCCTATGCAATATTGCTCTTTACAGCATCCGACTTTGCTTCTATCACCAGACACATCCACAGCTGAGTATTCTTTTTGTTTTGGCTCCATCCCTTCATTCTTTCTGGAGTTATTTCTCCACTGATCTCCAGTAGCATATTGGGTCCCTTCTGACCTGGGGAGTTTCTCTTTCAGTATCCTATCATTTTGTCTTTTCATACTGTTCATGGGGTTCTCAAGGCAAGAATACTGAAGTGGTTTGCCATTCCCTTCTCCAGCGGACCACACCCTGTTATATCTCTCCACCATGACCTGCCCATCCCGGGTTGCCCCTCGGGCATGGCTTAATTTCATTGAGTTAGACATACTCATAGAGTTGGACACAAATGAGGGGTCATAGAGTTGGACACAAATGATCAACTGAATAACAACAAAAATCTGAGACCTTGCAGTGGCAAGGAAAATGAGGAAAATGAGTATCACTTTTATTTTAAAGAAACCCATAAACTGGGACCAGCTTCTTTCCCCCACTGTGGAAGGGAATAACAAGGAAGCAATGATAAGGAGCTACTTTACGTTAAAGATGAAGCCCCAACCTTGGGCTAGGAGGCTCTTCAGAAAGGATAAGACCAGTTGGCAGAAGTTGAAGAGTTCAATTTAAGGAGTAATTCTCTAATAAGTTCAGTTCAGTCGCTCAGTCATGTCCTACTCTTTGAGATCCCATGGACCACAGCATGCAAGGCCTCCCTGTCCATCACCAACTCCCAGAGCTTGCTCAAACTCATGTTCATTGAGTCACTGATGCCATCCAACCTCTGTCGTCCCCTTCTCCTCCTGCCTTCAATCTTTCCCAGCATCAGGGTCTTTTCCAATGAATCAGTTCTTTGCAACAGGTGGCCAAAGCATTGGAGTTTCAGCTTCAGCATCAGTCCTTCCAATGAATATTCAGGACTGATTTGTGTTAGGATGGACTGGTTGGATCGCCTTGCTGTTCAAGGGACCCTCAAGAGTCTTCTCCAGCACCACAGTTCAAAAGCATCAATTTTTCGATCCTCAGCTTTTTTTATAGTCCAACTCTCACATCTATACCTGACTACTGGAAAAACCACAGCTTTGACTATACAGGCCTTTGTTGGCAAAGTAATGTCTCTGTCTTTTAATATATCGTCTAGGTTGGTCATAGCTTTTCTTCCAAGGAGCAAGTGTCTTTCAATTTCACGGCTGCAGTCACCATCTGCATGTCCTCAAATTGGAACCTATTAATTACTTCAATAATACATTTGAGAGCGTTGTTATAAGGAAAACTCTTACTGTAAACAGGATATTAGGGATTTAAATATTGAACCTGCCCTCAAAGAGAGTACAGTCTGGTAGAAGTCATATAATATATACATAAAGAACTCTAAAACCAGACAGAAGGTAAAATTTATGAACGGAGCAGAAAGGTAATAAATCCAGCAGTGGTGGCACTGTTCAAGGAGAGGCTGCCTGACTATTTGGGGTGACGTAAGAGAGATTTATACATCTGGGAGGAAGTTAACTACATGCCCTTCAAGGTCCTTTCCAACAAATGCTTTGTGGTTTTATTAAAACTATCACTACAATAAGGAATTAAAAAAAAAACAAAACAGGATTGCCTGATTTTCTGTCTCATTCACAGCTAGTTAGATATGTTCTTCTTGCATAAATGTAAGAAATCATTTTTCCAACACAAGCTCTTAAAACAAATGTTCTTAATTAATTTACTTAAAACATGTCTGAGAATTCAATTGGTTTTAAAAAATCGATAGAGCATATTTAAAACTATTTCTAAAAAGGCAGGTACCAACATACTTTCCAATATAATCATGATAGATTTTTTAACAGAAAACTTAATTATTTTATATAATACAAACCAGAGAAATGAGACTAATATAATACACTTACACACATCTATAATTTCCATTCACTCTTCATACTATTTTAGCTTTAAGATTAATTGTTCAGAATCTTATTTCACAGTCACTCAACTTTGATTGACTCTAGTACTGACAGTCTTGGTACAAGTTATAAAGTCTTATGTGGTGTATTTATATAATTAAAATACTTTGTCTCATATTAATGGGTGCATGTCAGAGAAGGCTGATTCTCTCTGAGAAGAACGTAAACCCATATTAATTAATTTATTGAGGAAAATCCTACCAGGGCCGTTACCCACTTGGCCTGTGCCTCATTTAGTGAAGTTCTGGCAGCTGCAGGCCATGGTTGGAAGCCCTGCAGGCTCAGCCTACAATCTTCTTTAATATGACTTCCGTGTAACAGTAAATCCATAGCTACATTTTTCAAAATGTGAAGTCACTGGATTAGATTAAAATAAAGCAAAAAAAAAAAACAAAAAAAAGGCATTAATGTAACTATCTTTTCCTGGAACTTCTCACTAGCAACTTTGATTAGCATTTTAAACAGTTCCCAAATTTCTCCAAAAGTCTTCACCAATGCCTAAGCTCATCTATTTTACATGAGCTTTTGAAGATTACTTTTATTTCTAAATTATTGTGGTAGGGGAGCCTTCACTGTTGTTCCTAACTAGTCATACATATTATAAATTCAGTTGAATGGTAGTGGGCATGGTCTAACCATTTTTAGAACACTCGGTTATAAATAAGTAGCAGGTCCATTGTTCATGGATCGAGATCCTTACTATGTTCTGATATTAAGGCTCTAGAAACTGATTTAACCACCCAAACTGTCAAGAAGATGCTATGTAAACTGAAAAGAAAATTTATTAATGTGGAAGAGAAAAAATTACTTTTAAGGAGAAAAGATATCCTGGTGTCTGATAATTATGGTCTCTCCCTTAGGCCAGATCAATAATGTTCCTGTTGCTTGATGAGCATAGCATCTGATCAAGGATAGCTAGTTGGATGATATTTATGGCCACTGTTATCCACCTAGGAAAGGACTGGTGCATCTATCTCCGCAGTAACAATATCCTTGAGGCCACTGGTCAGGTATATTTTTCCCCTAGACAGTCTGACAAATTCTTGCTCTCCGAATCTCTGTTTATAGACATCATACAGGTCATTCTTTTTAATATAATCTTTCATCAAAGGATGATTACACACCATATAGAGGCTTAGGTCAAGGTAGGGCTTACTCATTCAAATGCCTACAAGAGCCAGTCAGTCATAGAAATAAGTGAAGCAGATGAGAGATGAGAAAAGTCAAGTGTCAGAAAAACAACCAAATTTCCTTTATACTGCCTGAATTCAGTATAAATGGGTATGTATGGGATTTTTAGAAACATATAAAATTTTAAAATAAAATTCAAAAAATAAAAGTATTTCATTACTTAAATCTTTTTGCATAATTTATTGTTTCTTCAATTGTTATTGAACCTAGTATGTCACCATCAGACCATGTAAACCTAAACCACAAATCCTTCAGCTGGGTGCAGTAGTATGATTTACTCAATTTCATATGCAAAATGGAATTTACAAACATCAGTGCTACTATGTACAGACTCTATATGAAGGTTATTTTTGGTCTAGTGTTATGACATTCTAACATCAGTATTTAATTTTCAGTCAGTTATTGTTTTGCAGGTGAACAACTTCAATTTGTAGTTCTTTTTTCATATCAATAAAAAATTATAAAGGTAGACTTTCTAATGTTTCAATGTTAGTTTATTTTCATAGAGTTTAAAATCAGAGACTCTTTTTGGAGTTTTAAGTCTATAGCTTTTGTAATGTGGCTTAAGCCACGACTTTCATTTCAGGAAAATGATTTCAGTGTAGGGTAATAGGTGAGGTTATTCCTTGCCAAATTAGTTTCTTAAAGGTATAATTCCATTTCAAGAGAGAGAACAGAATTGTACATTTGTGTAGTGTTTGTGAAAGCCTTTGCAGAGAACTATTCAAAGTTGATAGGTTCTAACAACAACTCAAAGGCCAAGATTGAAGTCCAATTTTTATTGTTAAATATTGAGTAAGGATTTTTCTCTTTAATAACATAACAGTGTCTAAAAATATCTTTCAACACTCAGTCACATAAATCCATGTGCTACAATAGGCCATCATAACATACATCTGATTCATAAAAAGAAGGCCTAGAGTACCTGGATTTCACACTGTGGGATTTTATCCAGTTTATACTGTTAAATTACTTATACATTCAGGTATATTGCATTTAAATTTTTTTAGCACAAAGCCATTCCTGGAAAATGATATAAATCAGGAGACTTAAATTCTATGTCTTTTGGAAAATGTTACCTTCTTGAGTTTAAGTTTTCACAGTAACCATGTCCATTTCAGAAGCTGAATCACACTTACTCATCTTGAACAATTATAAATACATTTTTCAAAATTTTTTACATACAAAGAGAAGTCATTTGCTAAATTCTAGTCAGAGTCTCCATATCTTCCGACACAAAAATTTTTTGTCAATATCACCAATTTAATATAGCTGACTATATGATGTCATTTATATCTGTGCTCTCATCACCCATTCTATTTTTATGGAATAGAATATGCTAGAGCCAATTTAACATATTTCAAGAAACTTTTCTAGAAGTGCTAAGACATGACTTCAGTTTGTTGGTTAATAATATTTCCAGTAAGACTTAAATTTACAAATGCTTGCCTCCATTTAGAACACATAATATATATTATTTTATAAAATTGTTCACTTCATCAGAAAAGATGTTATCTTCCATCGTGCCTGAATCAAGCATCCTTATCCTACTTTCAGTGGAGATAGGGTATTGTTGTTAGTGTTCAGTTGCTGAGTCGTGTCAGACTCTGCAACCCCATGGACTGTAGCATGCCAGGCTCCTCTGTCCTTCACTATTTCCTGGGAGATGGGGTATCAGATCAGATCAGTTCAGTGGCTCAGTCGTGTCCGACTCTTTGCGACCCCATGAATCGCAGCACGCCAGGCCTCCCTGTCCATCACCAACTCCCGGAGGTCACTGAGACTCACATCCATCGAGTCAGTGATGCCATCCAGCCATCTCATCCTCTGTCGTCCCCTTCTCCTCTTGCCTCCAATCCCTCCCAGCATCAGAGTCTTTTCCAATGAGTCAACTCTTCGCATGAGGTGGCCAAAGTATTGGACTTTCAGCTTTAGCTTCATTCCTTCCAAAGAGCACCCAGGGCTGATCTCGTTCAGAATGGACTGGTTGGATCTCCTTGCAGTCCAAGGGACTCTCAAGAGTCTTCTCCAACACCACAGTTCAAAAGCATCAATTCTTCAGCGCTCAGCCTTCTTCACAGTCCAACTCTCACATCCATACATGACCACAGGAAAGACCATAGCCTTGACTAGGCGAACCTTTGTTGGCAAAGTGATGTCTCTGCTTTTGAGATGTCTCTGCTGTCTAGGTTGGTCATAACTTTCCTTCCAAGGAGTAAGCATCTTTTAATTTCATGGCTGCAATCACCATCTGCAGTGATTTTGGAGCCCAGAAAAATAAAGTCTGACACTGTTTCCACTGTTTCCCCATCTATTTCCCATGAAGTGATGGGACCAAATGGGGTATAGCGAAACTCTTTTCTTTTACAAGAGAAACAAGTGCAAGTGGGAACTAAAATCAGCTCCAGTGTTAGAGATACAATAAGGAATCATAGCGATTGTGACTAAGGAAAGAGCAAATGTTCCATCTAAGGGAATAAACGTTGCTGCTCTATATTAAAAGGCGTGGCTGATAATTTTCATGCAGAAATGCAAGTCTAGTATTGCCAAAACCAACTTGTGAAAAGAGAACCTGAAAATGATTTGCTCCATTAAACAACAACAAAGCACTCAAAGCACTGGACTTTTGTCCAGTCAACAGGCTGGACAAAACAGTTCAGCAAGCGAAACAGTCCAGTGTGTGGTCATTTTTGTCACCTTGGAGGAGTCTGCTTCAAGTCATGCCAACATAGAAGAGGATATCAAAGCCAAGAAAAAAAAATACTGGAAGAAAAGAGACAAATTGGATAATATCATTTGAATTGCTGAATCCAGCCATTTGTGAAGCCAGGATTTTCCCTGGTCTTTCCGGTTACATAAGCCAATCTATTCTCTTTTTGGCTTAGGCTGGTTTAGGATGGGTTTCTATGACAAGCAGAGTCTTGACTTTTTTTCTGACTAGTACAGATAACTCATATTACCAATTATGTCTGAGTTGTTTGACAAGCTATATGAGCCATATAACCCTGAATTCGCTTACTGTAATTTACTATGCACAATCATAATCTCTTATTTAGCATCTACTGTATGTTAGATTTGGAAAAGTGAAAGTCGCTCAGTTGTGTCTGACTCTTTGCAACCTCAAGGACTTCTCCAGGTCAGAATACTGGAATGGGTAGCCTTTCCCTTCTCCAGGTGATCTTCCCAACCCAGGGATCAAACCCAGCTCTCCCGCATTACAAGCGGATTCTTTACCAGCTGAGCCACCAGGCAAGCCCAAGAATACTGGAGTGGGTAGCCTATCTCTTCTCCAGGGGATCTTCCTGACCTAGGGAATGAAACCAGAGTCTCCTGCGTCACAGGCAGATTCTTTACCAACTAAGCTATGAGGGAAGCCCAGATTTGGAAAACTTTTCTGTAAAGGGCCAGATAGTAAACATTTTAGACATTTGGGGTCAGATGGACTGTCGCAATTAACTCATTTCTGCACTTTAGTATGAAATCAGTCATAGACAACACATAAGCAAATGAGTGTGGCCATGTTACAATAATGGCACTGGAATTGGAATTTCACATGATTTTCACGTGCCATAAAATACTATTCTTCTTTTGATTCTTTTTCAACCATTTAAGAATCATTTTTAGTGTGTAAGCCACATTTGGCCTGCAGGCTATAGATTGCTGACTTGGAAGCAGATGATAATTTTCACAAGGGTGAGCAGTGAGTCTGATTTTCAATGTGTCCATAGCACCAGAAGCAGGGCTTGCCAATAGCAGTTTATCACTAATTATTGAAAGGATAGGTGAATGCTCAAGGAAAATCAACATTACAGAAAGCTAATTTTCCAAATCGTACAGTCATATCAAGTATCTTAGAAAATCAGTAAAACTATCAAAAGTTTAAGGAAACTGAGGAAGGCCATGATTCTACCTAGTTCTCTAGACTCTTCTTTGTTTCTCTCTAATCTCTTTACAACAATTGCTCCTGATCAGGCCCAGGAACCTCCAAGTTTTTCTCCTTCTGTTATGCAGATTAATGTGTTCTTTTTACAACTTCATCCTCAAACTTTCATATCAAAATCAGTCAAGGTAGTCAGATGAACACAGGGATTTACCCCATAAGAGATGACCAGCCTTTCCAGTTCCAATAGTGACATTCTCAGTAGGTCCTTGGTCTCAGGAAACACATTTAAATGCTCATTTTATTCACACATAAAACGGAGAGAATCACCTGTTGAACCAACCTCATATGTTCTCTTTAAAGCTTCACATGAATTACTGAATATATAGAATATATTCATTCATATATATATATGAATATTATGTAAATGTTATATATATAGTGGAATATATACATAAGCTTTTAAAATTCATCCAAAAATTTAATACATTACTAACAAAAAATTTAGCCATGTTCACAATGATCAATGTGTACAAAGAATGTGATCCAGTATGATTAGATCAAGTTTAATTTTTTTAAAAAGTAGTCATTTTAATGAAATTTCTCATCATAAAAACAAACTAGTTTGAAGGCTTTCTCAGAAAAAAAAATCAACTATGACTGGGGCAATTTTCATACTATATTTTTCTAATTCTAATGAAATCTTTTTCTCTCATTAATCTGGAGGATAAACTTACATTTTAGGTTAAAGTAAGTAAAGAATGAATAATACAATGTATTATCAATACATAACACAGAAATCTTTAGCAATAGTATTATAAAAATTTTTAGTCTTTCATATAACAATGAACAGGTCTCTTTTCCTCAAAATCATCTTAAATGTGTTGCTTAGCTACTGTTGCTAAGATTTTTTCTTTTTCCTTTTTGAAAAAGAATACCGTGTCATACCACCTATGGGCTCTTCTTTTTCTGTCTTGACATCTGCGAAAACTAAAAATCTACAGAGATATATCTTTGTTTTAAATAAAGAATCACACATAAAACTGGTTATAATTGTTTTAAATGTTTGCATTATGTTTCAAACTGTAAATTCTCACAAACAAAAAGTGTGGATTTATAGACCATGTCATCTAGTTCATCTGTCCGTTTTCACATTTATGTCCATTTATAAAATACACAGGCTTGCCAGGGTATTTTACACTAGTGGTAAAGAATCCATCTGCCAATGTAAGAGACAAGAGACGCGGGTGTGATTCCTGGGTCAGGAAGATCCCCTGGAGGAGGGCATGGCAACCCACTTGGTATTCCTGCCTGGAAAATCCCATGGACAGAGGAGCCTGGCAGGCTACAGTCCATGGGGTTGCACAAAGTCAGACACGACTGAAGCGACTTGGCACACACATGAAATACACAAGTATGAAATACTTAATGTTAAGCAAAGGTGATTCCATCATTTAAGACACACAGGATGAAAACACTTGATTACTTTAATTCTAAATAATATTAATAGCTCTCATTCTCTCCCTGGCTCTACAAATTCAAGTGTGGACCTAAAGGGGAATATTTTTCCCCTACTCTATTACTCTAGAATGTAGTATCATTCTCCATAGCTGACTACGAGGAACTTTTACCAAAGAAGAGTTCACTCGATTTTTTTTTTTTTTAATTCAGGGGATGGTGTGGGTAGAAGGCAATAGGGGAATGCAGGAAATTAAAGCATGTCCAGTCAATTTTCAAAAAAAGAAAAAAGATAATGTATTCTTGCCACCTCTCAGTTGTAACCTCCTAATTGGCAGGAACTAAAGTTGTGCATAAGTCTAACGACCACATTACATTGTGAGTTCTTCAAGGGCAGGGCCCTGTTTTATTCATCATTTTGCCTCCAACACCTAGCACAGTGGAAGAGAATTGGGAAGAGTTTAGTATGAATGTTGAAGGAATTAATAAATGGGTGAAAGACCAATAGTTGATATTCTATTTGTAGTCATGGCCATAAGTCATTGTAGAAGATAAATGACAACATCTCATTAACTAGAACTTTAGGGTAAGCCCCAAAGAATTAGAGTAATCACTATTATTGATTTTAAATATTGAAAATAATTAGTGAAAATCGCTTAAAAATTTGCATTCATCTCTTGAGATCTAAAGTTTGGATTGGTTTCTGATTGACTACAGGCTATGGATGAAAGAAATATCACAGGATTAGAAATTAAACAAACATTTTGCATGTCAAGGACCATTGATCAACTGTTAGAATTTTTGTTTCTTTTGAATTCCTGTGTTGCATATGGCAGTATTTTAGAACAAGATAAGATTAGAATTGCTTTCTACCCAATAAAAAGTTACTTGGAAGAACTGGTTTATCTTCTTTTTTATGGAGACATAGAAGAAAACTGTTGAAAACTGGACATAGACAGGTATAATCAACTCAATTCTCGTTATTCCTGATCTCCAACCTGGTACTCAAGTAGATCCTTTGTTTTAAAATGCGCAGATTGGGACACACGGATGAGTTTGGTGTTAATCAGCATATTCCCAGGATTTCTTTGATGGCTATCCTTTGGACACAAAAAAACCCCCAGATGTCTCTGAGCAGTTTATGGAATCTGCTCACGTATTTTGATAAGGTTTCCCATCACTACTACTTCTCTTATAGTGGTAGCACTGACCATCAGAGCCTAACATCAGGCATTGCTCAAAAGCTGTGCAGTTACTCAGTTGTGTATGACTCTGTGACCCCATGGACTGCAGCCCACCAGGATTCTCTGTCCATGGAATTTTCCAGGCAAGAATACTGGAGTGGATTGCCATTTCCTTCTCCATGGGATTGTCTCGACCCAGGGATCAAACCTGGGTCTCTCGCATTGCAGGCAGATTCTTTACTGTCTGAGACACCAGGGTTACCCCTTTACAAATGGAACTAAGAAATAAGTTGCTTAGGTTAAAGATCCATACATCTTTTTCAACAGTTCAGTTTTTTTTTTTTTTTTCATTTCTTAGATAACAAAGGACAAAAATCTAACATGGAGTTAACAATAAAACCCACTCCAAATACTCTAACTGAACTCAGCCTGAGTAAATTCCCCAACCGGTGAGACCACATAACCAAGCATCACAATAACTAAAGAAACATATCGTAATACTAATGTTGTCCATATTACACAAGGAGAAAGCTGCTGACCACAGAGTCAGCAGAACACATGAAGCGCATGCATCAGAACACCAGGAGACAAGCCCAGTGTGGCTTTGGGCTCTGTGGTATCTAAAACTTAACTTACAAATTCAACGTATTGAATTTGTATGTACGTTTTCTCAGGAAGTGCCTCTTTCAATGAACCTGCCATTAGGATGAAGACTTCAGCAATAGTATAATAAATTTCATGACTGGATATGAATATTCATATGATCTCAACTGTAAAAGGCTTTTACTCAGGGCGTCTACACTAGGGCATAGACCTCAAGGCAGGGAAACATTAGTAATCGCCCTTGAAATCGCCATGACTTGGCAATGTCGACTGCAGGTCTTGGAAGTCAATCAACAGTGACAACTTTCCCACATGGTCTGTTGCACAGATAAGCGCAGTGTCTGGTGGCGCTAAAAGAGTGCAAAGAAAGGTAACAGCAACTCAGGCAGGGGGACAGGTTACTAAAGTGTCTGGGAAGGAGGGATTCACAAATTCCTAAAACATAATCCAGGGAACTGGGAGCTTATAAAAAGAAACCTGTATAATTCACCTGGATTCAGATATTACACCAGTTTATTTGAAAACTAAAATATCTGTTGTTCTGAAGGTGTAAAAGCTGAACATCACTTAAGGTAATGAAAAAAGAGGGCCTCAGACTAGTGGGACCCACCCTCCCCCAATAGACTACACCAAGTCCTTCAGAAAGGTCCCAAACACAGAACTACAGAAACATGTTGACAGAACACCAGCGATCCATCAAATAAGAATTTAAGCACCTATATTTAGTGCTTTCAAGCTACTCAGTTTTTTACTGTATTTTTGTTCAATAAATGTGAACTACTGCTGAATTGTTTTATAGCCCACTAGAAAAATGTTGTTCCGTGATATTAAATTCACCAGCACAGAGATGCTTTCTGGAATATCAAGCAGGTGCTGAGTCTTGAATTTGTGCCAGAACATTACAAGCACAAGCTGCAATCACTCTGCTTCATATTAGGAAATCAGATGGTGCTGAGGGAGCAAATACTCTTCTTAAAGGACAATGTCATCTTCAAAATGGAACCAAATAAAGGAAGCCCTTGATCCGACTTCAGAGCTAAGAAGTTCTAGAATTATGTCTAATTATGTCTATATAATTTATGTTGATCACAAGTTGCTTTCTGGGCTACAAGGACACAGCATATGTTTTGAACTAGTGGACAGAGAGAAGCCATTCTAAGAGTCTTAGTGTAAATAGTTAAGCCAAGTGGGAATAGGAAATGGGCAGTTGGATAAACTGGACCTGAACTTTCTGATAGGAAGAGCAAGGCGAATGCCAGTCTTACACGCAGTCGGGTGTCAAGAGTCTGGGCAGAGAGGAGGTCCAGGTTCAGGAATAAGTCTCCTAATAGCCAGGACAGTGTCCAGTGATTTTATTCTCCAAACAGAAAGGAGGCCAGGAAGAGGCAAGAGAACCAAGCATTGCAGACTTACGGGGGGCGGGGGGAAGAAAACACAATAACACAAAAACAACTGAGAGACAGAGATACATAGATAAATCAGCATAATCCACTCTTCCCCAATTTCTACAATACTCTTCATAGGAGTGCATCTCAAAGGTAGTAAAAACAAGGTGATTATCTTTGGCTCTTAGCCACTAGCAACAAAATAGACTTTTGTGACACAATCATAGTTGTATTGTTACTTGCAACTGACAGATCACTAGGTTGGATGGTTTCTGATTCAGAGTCAGAATAAGTGAATCAGTTTGTCTATGTTGATACTGGGAAGTCTGTGAACTAAGGGATTATTTGAACTGTCCTCATGTTTGCCACTAGATGGAGAAGCCTGGTAGGCTCCAGTCCATGGGGTTGCCAAGAGTGGGACACAACTGAGCGACATCCCTTTCACTTTCATGCATTGGAGAAGGAAATGGCAACCCACTCTAGTATTCTTGCCTGGAGAATCCCAGGGACGGGGGAGCCTGGTGGGCTGCACAGAGTCGGACACGACTGAAGCGACTTAGCAGCAGCGGCATGTTTGCCACTAGCAATTTAGTCAAGCCGACTGGATGATGGAGATAACAAGGATTATCACTTTGAAGAAAATTACCATTAAGACTCACTGGGTTTCTCATCACTCCAGTATCACTTGTCCTATATTAAAAATCAAGGGGGAGGAGCTAAGATGGCGGACGAGTAGGACGGGGAGAATACTTTCTCCTCCACAAATTCGTTAAAAGAACATTTGAACACTGAGTAAATTCTACAAAACAACTTCTGAATGCCGGCAGAGGACATCAGGCACTTAGTAAGACAATTCATTGTCTTTCAAAAGAGATTACGAGCCCTTCGGTAACTCGTTTTGTGGAGAAGCGGGTGCAGACACCAGCATTTGCTATTAGCAAGCGGGTGCTGGGCTAGGAGAAGCGGCACGGCCTGCTTCGCTTTGAGTAAGGATTTGGTCTCTACTTGAGTGAAATAACCAGACTGTCGGATATCTACTACATCAAAAGTCAGTTCTAACCTAAGATACCACCAGGACTACATACGCAACAAAGGACTGCACTGAGATACTCAGCTGCAGACCATCCCACTCCCGTGACAGGCAGCCAGAGCCAGAAGCGAGCAATCACAGCCTTAGAGAGACATTATTTACAAAACTGTAAGTAGGTTTCTGTGTTAACTAATGCTTCTTGGGGCTCTGGACGGTTAACATCTGCCTGAGAAGGTGCGCCGGTTGTATACCCAGAAAACTGAGCGGTGGGGAGGCGATAAGTTGCAGCAGCTGCGCTCGCTGAACACTTCATCACCTGCGCTACTAGGACCTGGGAAGGGTACAAAATGCAGAGTGAACCGAGTCTGTGCTTCTGAGGACTATCCGAGTGCCTGAACCTGGCCGGCTTAGATTTGGGTGTTCATCTCCACCCCTCTGTAACAGGGCAGAGATCAGATATTGAAAAGACTAGTAAACTGCCTCAATAAAGAGAATTCAACAAACTACCAGAATATAGTAAGGACACTCTAAACTTGTCAATTTTAACAAGATGAGGAGACAGAGGAATACCCAGCAGCTAAAGGAACAGGATAAATGCCCACTAAACCAAACCAAAGAGGAAGAGATAGGGAATCTACCTGATAAGGAATTCCAAATAGTGATAACGAAATTAATTCAAAATCTTGAAATCAAAATGGAATCACAGTTAAATAGTCTAGAGACAAAGATTGAGAAGATGCAAGAAAGGTTTAATAAGGACCTATGCTATGCTATGCTATGCTAAGTCACTTCAGTCATGTCCGACTCTGTGTGACCCCATAGACGGCAGCCCACCAGGCTTCCCCGTCCCTGGGATTCTCCAGGCAAGAACACTGGAGTGGGTTGCCATTTCCTTCTCCAGTGCATGAAAGTGAAAAGAGAAAGTGAAGTCGCTCAGTCATGTCTGACTCTTAGCGACCCCATGGACTGCAGCCTACCAGGCTCCTCCATCCGTGGGATTTTCCAGGCAAGATACTGGAGTGGGGTGCCATTGCCTTCTCCGTAATAAGGACCTAGAAGAAATAAAAAAGAGTCAACACATAATGAATAATGCAATAAGTGAGATCCAAAACACTCTGGAGGCAATAAATAGTAGAATAACAGAGGCAGAAGATAGGATTAGTGAATTAGAAGATAGAATCCTAGAAATAAATGAATCAGACGAGAAAAAAATAAAAACGAATCAGAAGAAATGAGGACAATCTCAGAGACCTCCAGGATAACATTAAACGCTACAACATCCGAATCATTGGAGTTCCAGAAGAAGAAGATAAAAAGAAAGACCAGGAGAAAATATTTGAGGAGATAATAGTTGAAAACTTCCCTAAAATGGAGAAGGAAATAACCACTCAAGTTCAAGAAATCCAGAGATTCCCTAACAGGATAAACCCAAGGCGAAACACCCCAAGACACATATTAACCAAATTAACAAAGATTGAATGTAAAGAAAAAATATTAAAAGTAGCAAGGGAAAAACATCAAATAACTCACAGGGGAATTCCCATAAGGATAACAGCTGATCTTTCAATAGAAACTCTCCAAGCCAGGTGGGAATGGCAAGACATAATTAAAGTGATGAAAGAAAATAACTTACAGCCCAGATTGTTGTACCCAGCAAGGATCTCATTCAAATATGAAGGAGAAATCAAAAGCTTCACAGATAAGCAAAAGTTGAGAGAATTTTGCATCACTAAACCATTTCTCCAACAAAAACTAAAGGACATTCTCTAGATAGGAATCACTAAAAGGGTATATAAATTTGAACCCAAAACAATAAAGTAAATCTTACTTATCAATAATTACTTTAAACTTTAATGGGCTGAATGCCCTAATCAACAGACAAAGACTGGCCGAATCGATACAAAAACAAGACCCCTACATACTTTGTCTACAAGAGATAACCAAAATATTAAAACGGGTCGAATGGATACAAAAACTAGACCCCTATACATGTTGTCTACAAGAGAACTACCTTAAAATAGAGGATATACACTGACTGAAAATGAAGGGCTGGAAAAAGATTTTCTATGCAAATACGAACCAAAAGAAAACAGGGGTAGCAATACTGATATCAGATAAAATTGACTTTAAAATAAAGGTCCTGAAAAGGAGACAATGAAGGTTATACATAACGACTTAAAGGAACAATCCAAAAAGAAGTTATAACAATTATAAATATATATGCACCCAACATTGGAGCATTGATATATCTAAGACAAACACTAATTAGCATGATAGAAGAAATATACAACAACACAATAATAGTGGGAGACTTTTAAGACCCCACTCATACAATCTGGCTGTAATAGACAAAGTAAAGAGGAAAACATATTCACTTATGAGCCTCAAAAAATTCAGTTCACTTGGGAGAGTTTAAAAAATAAAGAAATAAATAAACAGACTTATTTTTTCATTCTGTAAATGTTTATTGACTATTTTATGGGTATGATACCACTTTGGGTATTAAGGAGGAAGAAGTGACAAATGTGATCCTATCCTAAATAATATATTGTTGAAAAGATAGACCTACTAATACAAAACACCAAGATGTGTCTAAGATGAGGACACCCAAACTGGACTTTTAGTTTCCTGAACTTTTCATTTTCAGATCAAACCTCCTAATATAAGATGAATTTAATATGATTTTTTTTAATGTTCTTTGTGATTAAAAACAGTAAGCCATTAGTTAAGAAATTACATATACTCCTCCCCACCATCACTCCCCTTTTTCCTTCCCTTTTCCCTCCCACCCTCACTGATCCTTTCCTTTGTCCATTTTCCTCTAAAAAAAAAAAAAAAATTAAAAAATTAAAAAAAATTAAAAAGAAAAGTGTCATAAAAAAAATAAAATGTATTTGCTAAAAAAAAAAATCACCATGGTCTTCCATTATAGAAACTGTAAAAAAAAATAAATAAATAAAAATAAAAACCAAAGTCTGTCCAATGAAGACACCAAGATGGTGTCTTGCTCAGTGTCAGCTGTCTCTAAGCAAACTGAGAATTCACAGGCAATCATTAAGTCCATTCCACCTTTTTTGCTTTTTTCTTAACAAGTAGATCTTTGCAAAAAAACTGTGGAATTACCAGGGATGTCTCCTGCCATGGGTGCTGAGGAATCCAACTCTGAAATTGCCCACTGGAATATGTTTCCCCCAGAGAACCAAATAATACCAGAATCATTAAAGCATTTCTCAGAATTAACTGAATATTCAGTGTAGCTGAGTTACTCAGGGAGCATTAAAGCCTTGGCATTGGTTTTCATTTGCTTTGTTTATTCAGCATTTTCTCAATATTAAAAATATTTTAAACTGAGGTATAGTTAGTATCCCATAAAATATATGTACCTTAAGTATTCATTTCAATGAGTTTTTTACAAAACTGTGGTGAATTATAGGTAACATAAGTCTATCACTTTTAACCATTTTAAAGTACAGTTCAGTGGCATTAAGTGCACTCAGACTGTGGTGCAGCCATGACTACCATCCATCTCCAACTTCAGAACCCAGACTGAAACTGTACCCACTAAACATTAACTCCCCTACAAGGTGGAGCATGGCTCTTATGTTCACTTGCTGTCTGAATATCTTCTTTGGAGGTGTCCGTTAAGTTCATTTTTGGTTCATTTTTAATCGGGTTGTCTGCTTCCATGATGCTTTTTTATTATGTTTCTTACTCCCACTCCTGCCTATGCCTCAAGTAACCATTGTTTTGATTATTATCATGGTTTTTTTTTTTTATTTACTGTGGATTAGTTTCACCTGGACTTGAACTTTATATAAATCAATTATACAGTATGTATTCATTTGAATCTGGCTTCATACAATGCCTATGAAACTCACCTGTATTGTGGAATGTAACAGCAGCGCATTCATTTAGGGTACCAAATAGTTCATTGAACCAATGTCATTCCAGACATTGGGAATTTGTGTTTCCTCTCTTTCTCGATCGGGCTTGTTGAGGTATATCAATTTTATTAATCTTTCAAAGGATCAACTTTTGAATTTTTTTTTTAATTTTTTCTTATTTATAGTATCAACAGACATGTAAGTTCCTCACTACAGGTTTTAAAATGTTACTGTACTATATCTTCTAAATTGCTTTTTTTTTTTTAAACTTAGCAATATATCATGGATATCTTCCAAAAGGTTGGCTTAAAGCTCAACATTCAGAAGATCATGGCATCTGGTCCCATCACTTCATGGGAAATAGATGGAGAAACAGTGGAAACAGTGTCAGAATTTATTTTTCTGGGCTCCAAAATCACTGCAGATGGTGACTGCAGCCATGAAATTAAAAGACGCTTACTCCTTGGAAGGAAAGTTATGACCAACCTAGATAGCATATTCAAAAGCAGAGACATCACTTTGCCAACAAAGGTTCGCCTAGTCAAGGCTATGGTCTTTCCTGTGGTCATGTATGGATGTGAGAGCTGGACTGTGAAGAAGGCTGAGCGCCGAAGAATTGATGCTTTTGAACTGTGGTGTTGGAGAAGACTCTTGAGAGTCCCTTGGACTGCAAGGAGATCCAACCAGTCCATTCTGAACGAGATCAGCCCTGGGATTTCTTTGGAAGGAATGATGCTAAAGCTGAAACTCCAGTATTTTGGCCACCTCATGCGAAGAGTTGACTCATTGGAGAAGACTCTGATGCTGGGAGGGATTGGGGGCAGGAGGAGAAGGGGACGACAGAGGATGAGATGGCTGGGTGGCATCACTAACTCGATGGATGTGAGTCTGAGTGACCTCCGGGAGTTGGTGATGGACAGGGAGGCCTGGCGTGCTGCGATTCATGGGGTCGTGAAGAGTCGGACAGGACTGAGTGACTGATCTGATCTGATCTGATCTTCCAAAACAGATAATACAGATATGCCTCAATTTTTAAAGTTGCTTAGTATTCCTTTGATCCCATATTTAGGCCAGTTCCAAATTTTTTTAAATTACAAATAATGCTTTATTCTTGTCCACAAACATTCACACAACCCATATCGGTCCCCTGTAGTACCTGCTAAATTATAAATTAAAAGGATGATAAATATTTTCCAAAAATATTCATGCCCTCTTTCTCTAATTTCACCAATACTGGTATAATCTTTTTGTTTAATTTTTTCTGGTTTACAGGAAATATTGCATCTTTTTTTTTTTTTTTTGCTTTTAATTATAAATGAGCATCAGATCAGATCAGATCAGATCAGATCACTCAGTCGTGTCCGACTCTTTGTGACCCCATGAACCGCAGCACGCCAGGCCTCCCCGTTCATCACCAGCTCCCAGAGGTCACTCAAACTCACACCCATCAAGTCAGTGATGCCATCCAGCCATCTCATCCTCTGTCGTCCCCTTCTCCTCCTGCCCTCAATCCCTCCCAGCATCAGAGTCTTCTCCAATGAGTCAACTCTTCGCATGAGGTGGCCAAAATACTGGAGTTTCAGCTTTAGCATCATTCCTTCCAAAGAAATTCCAGGATTGATCTCCTTCAGAATGGACTGGTTGGATCTTCTTGCAGTCCAAGGGACTCTCAAGAGTCTTCTCCAACACCACAGTTCAAAAGCATCAATTCTTCGGCGCTCAGCCTTCTTCACAGTCCAGCTCTCACATCCATACATGACCACAGGAAAGACCATAGCCTTGACTAGGCGAAACTTTGTTGGCAAAGTGATGTCTCTGCTTTTGAATATGCTATCTAGGTTGGTCATAACTCTCCTTCCAAGGAGTAAGCGTCTTTTAATTTCATGGCTACAGTCACCATCTGCAGTGATTTTGGAGCCCAGAAAAATAAATTCTGACACTGTTTCCACTGTTTCTCCATCTATTTCCCATGTAGTGATGGGACCAGATGCCATGATCTTCGTTTTCTGAATGTTGAGCTTTAAGCCAACCTTTTCACTCTCCACTTTCACTCTCATCAAGAGGCTTTTTAGCCCCTCTTCACTTTCTGCCATAAGAGTGGTATCATCTGCATATCTGAGGTTATTGATATTTCTCCCAGCAATCTTGATTCCAACTTCTGTTTCTTCCAGTCCAGCATTTCTCATGATGTACTCTGCATGTAAGTTAAATAAACATGGTGACAATATGCAGCCTTGACGTACTCCTTTTCCTATTTGGAACCAGTCTGTTGTTCCATGAGCAGTTCTAACTGTTGCTTCCTGACCTGCATACAGATTTCTCAAGAGGCAGATCAGGTGGTCTGGTATTCCCATCTCTTTCAGAATCCTCCATAGTTTATTGTGATCTACACAGTCAAAGGCTTTGGCATAGTCAATAAAGCAGAAATAGATGTTTTTCTGGAACTCTCTTGCTTTTTCCATGATCCAGCGGATGTTGGCAATTTGATCTCTGGTTCCTCTGCCTTTTCTAAAACCAGCTTGAACATCAGGAAGTTCACGGTTCACATATTGCTGAAGCCTGGCTTGGAGAATTTTGAGCATTACTTTACTAGCATGTGAGATGAGTGCAATTGTGCGGTAGTTTGAGCATTCTTTGGCATTGCCTTTCTTTGGGATCGGGATGAAAACTGACCTTTTCCAATCTTGTGGCCACTCCTGAGTTTTCCAAATTTGCTGGCATATTGAGTGCAGCACTTTCACAGCATCATCTTTCAGGATTTGGAATAGCTCCACTGGAATTCCATCACCTCCACTGGCTTTGTTCGTAGTGATGCTTTCTAAGGCCCACTTGACTTCACATTCCAAGATGTCTGGCTCTAGGTCAGTGATCACATCATCATGATTATCTGGGTCGTGAAGCTCTTTTTTGTACAGTTCTTCTGTGTATTCTTGCCACCTCTTCTTAATATCTTCTGCTTCTGTTAGGTCCATAACATTTCTGTCCTTTATCGAGCCCATTTTTGCATGAAATGTTCCTTTGGTATCTCTAATTTTCTTGAAGAGATCCCTAGTCTTTCCCATTCTGTTGTTTTCCTCTATTTCTTTGCATTGATCACTGAAGAAGGCTTTCTTATCTCTTCTTGCTATTCTTTGGAACTCTGCATTTAGATGTTTATATCTTTCCTTTTCTCCTTTGCTTTTCGCTTCTCTTCTTTTCACAGCTATTTGTAAGGCCTCCCCAGACAGCCATTTTGCTTTTTTGCATTTCTTTTCCATGGGGATGGTCTTGATCCCTGTCTCCTGTACAATGTCACGAACCTCATTCCATAGTTCATCAGGAACTCTATCTATCAGATCTAGGCCCTTAAATCTATTTCTCACTTCCACTGTATAATCATAAGGGATTTGATTTAGGTCATACCTGAATGGTCTAGTAGTTTTCCCTACTTTCTTCAATTTCAGTCTGAATTTGGCAATAAGGAGTTCATGGTCTGAGCCACAGTCAGCTCCTGGTATTGTTTTTGCTGATTGTATAGAGCTTCTCCATCTTTGGCTGCAAAGAATGTAATCGATCTGATTTCGGTGTTGAGCATCTGGTGATATCCATGTATAGAGTCTTCTCTTGTGTTGTTGGAAGAGGGTATTTGCTATGACCAGTGCATTTTCTTGGCAAAACAATTTTCATATAAATATTAACCTTTGTATCTTTTTCTATTATTGACCCATATTATTGCCCATTTTTGTAAAGCTACCTTTTTAGAACTTTTTAAAGTTCTCTTTATATTATTCATGTTAAACCTTCACTTATCACTTGTTGCAAATATGTCTTCCAAGTTTTGGGTGGTGTTTGTGTGTTAGATGTTTTTTGTTAAGTCATTATTTGAGACATAATTCACATACAACAAAATGCACAGATTTTAAGGGAGCAGTTTGATGACTTCTTACAAAGGTAAACACCCATGTAACCGTCACCCGAACCAAGGAATAAAATAATTTCATCACTTCAGGAAGTTTATCATATCTCCTTGCAGTCATTTCTTTCTCTATTATTGATACTTTGAACTATTAGAGTTAGATAAATGTTTATAAAGATTCTGGCATAATATGCAGTGTATAATAAGCATTCAATATATGAAACTGTTATTATTAATTCTATCCTGGCAATGGCTAACACAATGAGTCTGTACTACTTTAAAGTCCTTCAGGAAGCTAATGTTCATTGTCTATACACTTCTGATTTCGGTGAGACTCCTCTCCCCTGACAGTCATGGAGAATACTGCTTTCTTATTGCCATATTCTGCTAACAAACCAGCTAAATTTAAATTCAATAACAAATTCAGCTAAATTTAAATCTCCAGGAAACTGAATTTTAATTAATTCAATCCATCTCACACTAAGACATTTATACCCTCTTTCATGACAAGCATCAGAAAATAATTTAAATTCTTATGACTCATCCTTGAGAACAAAATGTCCTTAGACAACGGAACACAGGTGTAATGTATGTTGGCTGGCCTTGCAGTTGCTCTCTCATGCTCCTGAGATGAGAAATAACGTAGCCCAGACAAGAAATGAAGACTCTTGATGGTATTCACTGTATTCGTTGTGCACCTTCTGCCACAGGAAAATAAGCTGTTAACTATCGTACTTGGTTTGATTCAATGATACAAAGAATTCTGCAGGTGCTATTAGATAATATAGGAAATTTTCTTAAAAAGAATCACGGGTTTTATGTGAACCTAGATGAAAAAGTGGTAGAGCTCCCATGAGGAATTAAGAGTGTGAGATTTGACAGTTGACTACACCTGCAAACAGATCTTTTAAGACAGAGGCACCAACTGCTCCTGTATACTCTCCTAATAAGTCTTCTGTCTACCAATGACACCTTTGTTTGGCCCAGATTAATTAAGCCCAAAACAGTTTTCTGTCACTGAAACTGTTCAGCCACTGGGAGAGGCAGAAAGTTGGGTGAATATTAGTCACAAAATGATGTGTATCTTTACATGTTTTATCCTATCTTCAAGCAGCCTTTTCTGAATTTTTAACAAAAACAGCTCATTTATTCATTTATTCAACAAGAATCTATTAACCACTTCCTGAAAGTTTTTACCAATCCTAAAGGAAATCAAACCTGAATATTCATTGGAAGGACTGATGCTGAAGCTGAAGCTCCAATCATTTGGCCACCTGATGGGAAGAGCGGACTCACTGGAGAAGACCCTAATACTGGGAAAGATTGAGGGCAGGAGGGAAAAGGGAGTGGCAGAGGATGAGATGGTCAGATGGCAACATCGACTCACTGGACAGGAGTTTGAGCAAACTCCAGGAGATAGTGAAGGACAGGGAAGCTTGGTGTGTTATAGTCCATGGGATCAGAGTTGGACACAACTGAGTGACTGACCAAGTTTTTACTAGTCTTGTATTCTTCGTACCTAGCACTGAGCCTGACACAACTCTTGATGCTTAATAAACATTTGACAGATGAATGAAAGAACGATAAAAATTAGATGGTATGGACAAGTTCTAATTCTTACTTTTCTTGACAGAAGTTGAAATAGTTGCCCCTTTCTTCTTGAAAGCTCTATTCTTGAAAGTCTTCCTAAGTGTTTGCCCCTCAAACTCCCCCGTTTTTCGCTCCTATCTCTTAGGGCAATTCCTATTGTTCTCTGCTGACGACTCCTCTTCTCTCTGACTCTTAAATTTTGGTAGTTCTTCCAGAGACTGTCATAGGCCTTCTAAGTCTGCTTACTCTCCCCAGGCCATTTTATCCATCTCCTCAGACAACACACTCCGGTTTTATTTTTTTAAGCTAGTTTGAGTGGAATATCTGGTCTTTTGTAAGCAAAGTGTCCCACCTTTTTCAGTGCTCAATGAATACTTATTAAAAAGTATACCGGGTTATTGGGCAGAAAACTTGAGACAAGACTATAGGTCAAAGAAATAAACAGCATAAGCAAAAAAGGAAGTTAAGTTTTAGACAGCTTACATTTCTGTTCTCAGCACCCCACAGATGCAAGATTTTTGATGTCTCTTAAAGCACCTGTCTTAAGGTTCCTTCTTCATCCCTCAAACTGTCATACATAAGAATCATGGTATACTACAAAGAAATGATTTGTTCGGTTTTATTCAAAGAAGGCTATGCATTTTGTTCATGCTCTGAACAGAAAGATTCAAGGCAAGGTTACAGAACTTATTCATTATATCTATATTAAGCTATTAGAATCAACCCTTACACCAACCATTATGATGTCACTTCTTGACAAGCACCAGGGAACAATTCCTATTCTTAATTTATAACCAAAAGATCTGCATAACTTGTGTCATATTCAAACAACATGCATTATTAGAGCACTGCCAATTCATGAGGGCATGATTTCACTATTTCTTCCGCATTATCAAATTACACATGTATTGAAATTATATCTTCTGAGCTCATCCTGTTTAATTTCGATGTTGCAGCTTTTCCATACACACAAAACCTTCATTTCTGTTTCTTAACATAATTCAAACACAGTCTATCTTTGACAATCTTATTTATAGCACACACATCTCTTTTTTAAAATTAGAAATCCAAAATTTATATACTAAAGAATTTATATAACAAATATATGAAAAGGGCCATCAGTTGGCTTTTGTAACTCTTAAACCCTGATTCTAAATTAACTTTCAGTTCAGTTTCTCAGTAGTGTCCGACTCTTTGTGACCCCATGCACTGCAGTACACCAGGCTTCCCTGTCCATCACCAACTCTCAGAGCTTGCTCAAACTCATGAATTATTAACTTTAGCAGTTGCTAAAATGCACTGACAGAGGTTCACAGACTTAATCAATACCAGCACTCAAATTTTAGTTATACCTGAAGATCACACTAAATTTAAACAATATGCTTGTAAAAGGTATCTAAATGTAAAATTTAACAAATAGATATGTCTCACTTCAACTGTAGCCTTGCCTAAATTTTCCACAGTCATAGTACCCACTGCCCTAAAATATCCCATATTGAATATAAATGCTCCAACACAGTGAATAACAAATGAAAACTGAAGTTTTCACCTATAAAGTAGCTTGATAAGTAAGACCTTATGGACTTCTAGTTAAAATAGTTAATAAGGCCCAATGCAAATTAAAACAAAGCCTTCAAGGATAAAAATGTATTACATATAACCTAATTAACGAAGAAGTGACCATTCTCACGACTTCTACATTTAATAGACCAAATTCACTTGGTATTAAACCTTGAAAAAATAAAGGGCATTGCAAGGTGGATTGCTATAATACTTAACGTGCATGTGCAGGTTAAGGCGCTTCAGTCGTGTCTGACTCTTTGCAACCCTATGGACTATACAGCCTGCCAGTCTCTTCTGTCTGTGGAATTCTACAGGCAAGAATACTGGGGTACACTGCCATACCCTCCTCCAGGGGATCGTCTCAACCCAAGGACTGAACCTATGCCTCTTGTCTCCTGCATTGGCAAGGTTGGTTCTTTACCACTAACACCACCTCGAAGTGAATCCGAGGTGATGTTAGTTAATATTTAACCAGTGTTAATATTAACCAGTCCTATCCATTACAGCCCCATATCAATACTCAGTATTATTAAACTTACTGACTTGGTCAACAGCTCGAAGTATTTTGCTCTTATAGATTTGGCTAACATGTTCTATCAGTGCCTACTTCTACAGAGTCTCAGCTGTGGTTTGCCTTTACCTCCAAAGGGACATTGTGATTCTTCCAGGCTACCTGTGGGGTACCTCTGTAGTTTTGCCACAGCACAAGGTCTTAACTGCCGGGGTCCAGCCCCGGTGGATCCAGGGAAATTCAAAGGAGAGACAGCTTCAGCAATCAGGATACGATAGCTTTAATTAAATATTAATTAGAGATATAAAGAGTAATAGAATGAGGATAGCTCAGTAGGAAAATTCAGTGGAGAAAGGAGGCTGAATAACTTGGTTTACGTGGAAAGCTAGTAAAATTCCAACGCAAGGAATTTACGTCACCTATATAGGCCGCAGGTGTCCTCCCGTTCTCTGGAAGGAGAGGAGACACTAAGGCCTCCCCAGTCAGATCTTAGAAGCCCAAGCATAATTAGTAGGCTTGACGAGCCTCCACATTCCAGATGGTGATTCAGTCAGAAGGTGAGAGAAAGAACGACATGGGGAGACCAGTCTTTTGAGGAACTGATTCCATTTTTTATTTTTCCGGGGTCTGTTTTTATACACTGAGATGTTATACAAAAGTCATGCAGGGTCAGCAGTCCTAACTTTTATTAAAGTCAGGTGCTTCATACAAATGTATACAGAGGTCTTAGGGGTGTTACATCATCTTCAGGCCGGGGGGCCTGCTGACAATTTATGACCCTCTCCTTGTGACAGCGGTCAGTCAACCAGGACACTTATTTCTCCAAGGGTGATTATTTTTTAAAACAGATGCCACCTTCCGAAGGTACCAGATAAAGTTACATTCCTATAGGGTGAGGGTGTCAGATCAGATCAGATCAGTCACTCAGTCGTGTCCTACTCTTTGCGACCCCATGAATTGCAGCACGCCAGGCCTCCCTGTCCATCATCAACTCCCGGAGGTCACTCAGACTCACATCCATCGAGTCAGTGATGCCATCCAGCCATCTCATCCTCCGTCGTCCCCTTCTCCTCCTGCCCCCAATCCCTCCCAGCATCAGAGTCTTCTCCAATGAGTCAACTCTTCGCATGAGGTGGCCAAAGTACTGGAGTTTCAACTTTAGCATCATTCCTTCCAAAGAAATCCCAGGGCTGATCTCCTTCAAAATAGACTGGTTGGATCTCCTTGCAGTCCAAGGGACTCTCAAGAGTCTTCTCCAACACCACAGTTCAAAAGCATCAATTCTTTGGTGCTCAGCCTTCTTCACAGTCCAGCTCTCACATCCATACATGACTACTGGAAAAACCATAGCCTTGACTAGGCGAACTTTTGTTGGCGAAGTAATGTCTCTGCTTTTGAATATATGATCTAGGTTGGTCATAACTTTCCTTCCAAGGAGTAAGCATCTTTTAATTTCATGGCTGCAATCACCATCTGCAGTGATTTTGGAGCCCAGAAAAATAAAGTCTGACACTGTTTCCACTGCTTCCCCATCTATTTCCCATGAAGTGATGGGACCAGATGCCATGATCTTCGTTTTCTGAATGTTGAGCTTTAAGCCAACTTTTTCACTCTCCACTTTCACCTCCATCAAGAGGCTTTTTAGTTCCTCTTCACTTTCTGCCATAAGGGTGGTGTCATCTGCATATCTGAGGTTATTGCTATTTCTTCCAGCAATCTTGATTCCAACTTGTGTTTCTTCCAGTCCAGCGTTTCTCATGATGTACTCTGCATAAAAGTTAAATAAGCAGGGTGGCAATATGCAGCCTTGACGTACTCCTTTTCCTATTTGGAACCAGTCTGTTGTTCCATGACCAGTTCTAACTGTTACTTCCTGACCTGCATACAAATTTCTCAAGAGGCAGATCAGGTGGTCTGGTATTCCCATGTCTTTCAGAATTTTCCACAGTTTATTGTGATCCACACAGTCAAAGGCTTTGCCATAGTCAATAAAGCAGAAATAGATGTTTTTCTGGAACTCTCTTGCTTTTTCCATGATCCAGCAGATGTTGGCAATTTGATCTCTGGTTCTTCTGCCTTTTCTAAAACCAGCTTGAACATCAGGAAGTTCTCAGTTCACATATTGCTGAAGCCTGGCTTGTAGAATTTTGAGCATTACTTTACTAGCGTGTGAGATGAGTGCAATTGTAGTGGGTTTTAATTAAGGAAAGAATTTGCTTAGCCTAAGGTCTAATGTGATTAATATCAAAGGTTAATACTTATTTCTTCTATATATTCATTAATGTGTATAAGGGCAGGGGATGTGGAGACTTAGCAGTAAACATTGGCTCAACAAATAAAAAACCCTTCACCAATGCAATTTCTAATCAGCCCACTATACTTATGCTAATAGTTTTCTAACTTCTCTAAAGAACCTGTTTTTAGAAGGTTTAAAGCATCTCGTGCCTCTCACGGTTGGGAGGCTGTGAGCAATCACATGTGGCCGGACAAGCCTGTCAGGCAGGCTAGAGAACCTTCAGAGGAGTTTGTAGGTTGAAACACTCCTATCACGCCCAGGAATTATTATTAACTGGAGCTCTAAGTTGACTCCTTCTCTGAAAGAGGTGGTGGGGGACAGCCCCCTGTAAAGTCAGAGGTGTAGGTGAGAGCACAAAGTAGTAAAGTAGGCAGGCTCTGATTATGGGGGTAGATGCTTGAGAATTTCCAGGGGGACTCGTGAGGCTTAATCCCGCCTTTGCATATGTCAAGGCTCCTTCCTCATGACCTCTGCCACGGGCGGAGCGCCTCACGCTGGCCCCCAGCATCTAACCACATCCACCTTCCTCTAGGAGCACAGGTATGAAATTATACTGGTGGCATCAAGAGACAAATTTTGAGATGTTGCTGCTGCTGCTGCTGCTAAGTCACTTCAGTCGTGTCACACTCTGTGCGACCCCATAGACAGCAACCCATCAGGCTCCCCCGTCCCTGGGATTCTCCAGGCAAGAACACTGGAGTGGGTTGCCATCTCCTTCTCCAATGCATGAAAGAGAAAAGTGAAAGTGAAGTCGCTCAGTCGTGTCCGACTCTTAGCGACCCCATGGACTGGAGCCTTCCAGGCCCCTCTGTCCATGGAATTTTCCAGGCAAAAGTACTGGGGTGGGGTGCCATTGTACAGAGGCCAAATACAAACAAGAATTTCAGGGCCATAGCTGGCAACTGCTGAACAAAAACTTAAAAAAAAAAAAAAGAAAAACCTTTCATCTTCATTCCTGTTCTAACAAGTAAATGATCCTTAAAATAGCTCCCTCACCACCTTTCATCAGTTACACCTAGCCTCCAGCTAAACTAACCACCCCCTTATCTTCATTTATCCTATGGTGTGGGGGAGAGGCGATCAAAGGACAAATATATTGTGCTTTAATATTTCTCAAGGCTCTTAGCATAGCTGCATATTTAGTCTCTGAGTGATTTGTATATTACTCACTTATGTAATTGGCATCGACAGTTGACAGTTCTGGGTTCAGTGCTCCGCCTTGGAATATGAACAATGGAAACAATGGATGAGGCACCATCTCTCTCACTAGGAGCTCAGAAGCTCTAGAGAATTCTTCTCAAAAAAGGGAATGAAAAGAAGTCAGTTGTTTTTGCTCAGTTTTTAGTTTTATCCAAGTTATAACTTAAGTCAAATTCCTTTATACATCTTTGCTTCTAGTCATGACAGAATTGTTACTGTCAGTCGTTAACTCATGTTCAACTCTTTGGAACCCTATGGACTGCAGCATGCGTCTCCTCTGTCCTTCACTGTCTCCCAGAGTTTGCTCAAATTTATGTCCATTGAGTCAGTGATGCTATCTAACCATCTCATCCTCTGCCATGCCCTTCTCCTTTTGCCTTCAATCTTTCCCAGCATCAGAGTATTTTCTAGTGAGTTGGCTCTTTGCATCAGGTGGCCAAACTATTGGAGCTTCAGCAACAGTCCTTCCAAAGAATATTCAGGGTTGATTTCCTTTAGGACTGACTGGTTTGATCTCTTTGCAGTCCAAGGGACTCTCCCTGGACCTGCAATCCCACTGGAAACAAGGAGAAAATGGGACAAAATATATGAGACAACTTTTTCAGGCACTGAGAACAGGGAGATCAGAATCACAGGCTTTGGGATAGGAATGACAAGTAGTGGTCAACCTGGGGCAATTCTGCTTCTGTTGCACAGAAAGGTAACCTAACAAGACAGGTGAGATAGGCACTCACTCTTCCTGAGGGAGAAGGTACAGACCCACCCAAGTTCCAGGCAGCTGAAGCAGCCTCTAATACCCAAGTTCCAGGCAGCTGAAGCACCCTCTAATTTGGGGTGCAGGCTACTAAAGAGGAGGCTGTTACCCAACAAAGTGGGAGCAAAGAGGCCTGAGTTGGGGGTGCAGGGTAAGAAGTAGGGGTGGAGTTAAGACGTCAGGAAAGCCACACAGCCACACAGTTAGCTTAGAGCCACACAGCTCTAAGCCACAACCTAGAGCAAGGGCCCCACCCTTAAACGAAGTTCATAATGAAAACAGAGCTGCCCAAACACTAAAACAAGACTAATAGGATCCAAAGATTTTCCGAGCAGTCTAATAAATGCCGGGATAAAAATGAAACACTCTTTAAAGGAGGATGTCATAATCAAAATTCATCACAATGTTATCACCCACAGTATCTAGCATAGAATCATAAACACTGTGTACATATAATGAAATACTTGGTAAACTGAATGATTGAAATGTTGGTTTATGCAACAACACAGGTGAATTTAGACACTGTATGAAGCCAGATTTAAGTGCATGCTGCTGCTGCTAAGTCACTTCAGTAGTGTCCGACTCTGTGTGACCCCACAGACGGCAGCCCATCAGGCTCCCCCGTCCCTGGGATTCTCCAGGCAAGAACACTGGAGTGCGTTGCTATTTCCTTCTCCAGTGCATGAAAGTGAAAAGTTAAAGTGAAGTCGCTCAGTCTCGGTGGACTTAGTGACCCCATGCTGCGACCACCTGCTGCCTACCAGGCTCCTCCATCCATGGGATTTTCCAGGCAAGAGTACTGGAGTGGGTTGCCATTACACTGTATAATCCATTATACAAAGTTCAAGTACAGGAAAAACTAATCTATAGTAAAAAAAAAAATTAATAGTAATTGAAACTGGTTACGGGGACTTCCTTGGTGGTCCAGTGGCTACGACTCCACACTCCCAACGCAGGAGGCCTGGGTTCAATCCCTGGTTAGGGAACTAGACCCACACACCACAACTAAGACCCAGTGCAGCCAAATAAACAAATAAATTTATGTTAAAGAACACAAAAAACAGTGGTTACCTGAGGGGTGGGAGTAAGAACTGACTGCAAGGAGACATGGGAAACTCTCAGAAGTGATGAAATTGTTTTATCCCTCAGTTTTGGTGGTGGTTACATAGGGGTTAACCTTTGTCAAAACTCAAACTGTCCACCTAAAATCTGTGCATTTTATTGTATATGAACTACATTTCATGTTGATTCCCTGGTGGCTCAGATGGTAAAGCGTCTGCCCGCAATGTGGGAGACCCTGGTTCGATCCCTGGGTTCGAGAAGATCCCCTGGAGAAGGAAATGGCAACCCACTCCAGTACTCTCTCCTAGAAAATTCCATGGATGGAGGAGCCTGGTGGGCTACAGTCCATGGGGTCACAAAGAGTCGGACACAACTGAGCAACTTCACTTTACTTTTATTACATTTCAAAACTTGATTAAAATTTAAAGAAAAAAAAAGAAAAATATAAAATGATGTTTTGCATGGCGACACAGCTTTTTATGCAGGTCAAAGAGGATTTTCTTACTCAGAAAACACATGTACATTTATTGAAGTCTTTGTAAGTTGATTTACACCGCCTTGCAAGAGCTGATTGTTAAAATTTTAAGAACTTTGCAACCCAGCTGTTAAAACTATTGTTAGCTCAAAATCACCCAAGGCAGAAGTCTTTACAACACATTAGAAGTCAGATCTCCCCAAACCAGCTCCCACCCAAGGGCTAGTTTATCAACACACAACTGGATTTATGATTTATTTATATTAAAATAAAGATCTGCATCGCACATCATGTCTAGAGTTGTGGTCAATAAACTTTCCAAGATATAGTTCTACACAAATTATTTGTATTAATGGAGACTATCAAGACCTCCTTCCCTGCTCTCCTTTTAATCCTATTACCACTTCTCGCAAACAATGAATTCAGATCTTTTGTCTGTTGTATCTTGGATATGCCTTCCTGACACTCATGACATGCTCATGCTGCTACTTATTTTTTTGGTTTTGACATTATTGACTGTTTCCCACTATGGAAGATATGAATTCAGTCTTCTTTCCCACAGAACACCTGCCACCATCAAAACCACATTTCACACCACTTCTATGCCTCCAACATTGTGTTACACTTTTAGTTAGATCAATATTCAGTGTTTACACTAATATGGTTATGAAAATATTCACAGCTGAACTGTCTAGTATTATGATTAGTATTACTTTTCCTTCCTTGCACAACTTTTTGTTTTCTCTGGAGTTACTGGTATTTCTATGCCTTTTTAATTTGCCTTGTTTTCTACGTACTTATTACTGATTTATATCAAAAATTCTATCTCAATTATCTAAAATTTCTCTCAATAGTTCCAATGTATCAGGTATTTCAGCAATTTACTTTTCTGGGAAACATGTCTCTGGAGGCTGCTGTCATCTGGATTGACTGCTCTCCAGGGTGGTACACAGGTACGATTCTGGAATTTACCTTTCCCCTATCTGTGAGATTCTCATCACCTCCCTTGCAAATTGTTAAATCAATTGTTGGACTGTTATTAAAGTATTGCTGTTGAGAAGTCCAAAGCATTCTGACTCTTGATCCCTAAGAGATGACTCATTTTTCACTTTATATTCTGAAATTCTGTAATGATGTCACTCAGAGCAGGTTTTGCATTGATTCCACTGGGCCTTTAAGAGTCTTTCGATCTAAAAACTCATATCCTTTAATTCTTGAAAATGTTCTCTTCTGTTTTTTTCTGCCCCTTCTAAACTTCTGTTATTCAGATGCTGAGCAAAATGAACTTCTCTAATATTTCCCATTTTTTCTTGTCTTTTTGCAATACTTTCTGAAAGATTTTCTCAACTTTCTTTAGGTCTTTTAACTCTTTCATTACTTTTTGAAAACATCTGCTAACACATTTTAAATTTCATTTATTTGTATCCTATAATAGCAGATATCTTCTCATCTCTCAGGATATCAATGCAATTTGCTTTCTTCTCTAATTGTTTGGACAGATCCTCTTTATGTGAAAGGCATGTTGTGTGAATATGGACTGTCTCTATTCAAGAGTGAAAGTGTAAAAGGTTAATTGAAGCTCTAGATGCATAGATGGTACCTGTCAACCGTGAGTTTAACTCTGGGATTATCTGACTGAACTGCTTCATTAAAAAATTTCTTTCCTTAAGTCTTTCCTTTTGAGCTTGTAAAATTCCTCAGATTAAAATATTTCAATCTTTTGCTTAGAGCAGTATGGTTCTAATGTGAGTGTGCATCAGAATCAGCTAGTGCTTGTGTGTGCTCAATCACATCCAACTTTTTGTGATCCCAGGGACTACAGCCTGCCAGGCTCCTCTGTCCGGGAATTCTCCAGGCAAGAATACTGGAGTGGGTTGCCATGCCTTCCTCAGGGGATCTTCCCAACCCAGGGATCGAGCCCAGATCTCCTGCAATGCAGGTGGATTCTTTATCATCTGAGCCACCAGAGAAGCCCAGTGGTTAAGAATCCACCTGCCAATGCAGGAGACTCAGGAGATACAGGTTTGATCCCTGGGACAGGAAGATCTCCTGGGGGAGGAAATGGCAACCCATTCCTATATTCTTGCCTGGAGAATCCCCATGAATAGAGGAGCGTGGCGGGCTGCAGTCCATGGGGTCACAAAGAGTCGGACACAACTGAGTGACTAAGCACAGAATAGCACATCCTTTGCCATTGTGCCACCTAGGAAGCCCATAGAACCAGCTATGAGGTTTGCTAAAACACTGGGCCCCGCCTATAGAGATTCAGATTCATAGGTCTGGGATAGGGACCTAGAATTTGGATTTCTAACAAGTTCCTAGATAATACTAATGCTGCAGGTCCTAGGAACATACATTGAGAACACTGGCTGGCCTGGATTGCCCAAAACAAGACCTCAGTTAAAGTATTGGGATTACAATCTTCAGAATGTAAGGTTTTAAAATCCCTCTGTTTCCAATAACTATACTGTCCTCAACAGCGCCTACACTGCTCTATCCAGAGATGCTCTGTTTTACGGTTTCCAGAAAATAAGGCTTAAATATTCTGCCAGAGTAAGGGATGTTCCTTAATTGGGATGGGAAATAGGACTGAGCTTCTCAGTGTTTCTTAAGCATATATTCAATCAATCCTTTTGTTTTCAATCCCACTTTCACTTACATTTCCAGAAGTACATAGCACTGCCAATTTTCAAGTGTTCTGAGGATTATTTGGGGGCAAGTCAAGGTGGTTTTCATCTTTTTGCCAGTTTGGGCTCTACTTGATCAAACTGTATGAGTCATTTCCCATTCATCCATCTATTTCCCAACTTCCAAAATCATATTGCTATCAACTCTTTATATCATCTTCTCTTTATCCATTAGGACTTTGAAAGAAAATCATTTTACTATCATATCAGTGGAGTTTGGGAAAGAAACAGAGGTAAAGGTTTGTATTCAGTCTGCTAACTTTATTTGGAATTTAGAAGAGTGAACATGGGAACCATGTTCCCAGACTCTGATTGTATCTCAGAATATAAAGCAAACAGGATGTACTCAAAACAAATTGAACCATCCTCAAAAGTTACACTAGGCTGGTCAGTTTTATTCATTTCAGACTTTGCAAAAGAAATCAACTATGTTTGTATAGGGAAAAATCTGTTTCACAGCTTTAGACTGCAACTCTCCCAAAGCCAGTGGGCCACAGGTCTGTAATACAAGCTACATGTATGAAGTACTGGTGACTCAAAGCAAGAAACCAAAGGATGTGAACAAGATAGTTTATCTTTGCATATAAAGAGCAACAATAAAATCATTAATACCATGCTAAGATATTCTTATCTTTTTCATATTATCTTCTGCCCAACAATTAAAATTATAATTCACTGAACAAATATCCAATGTCAGAATTATGGTGGTTCCTTTATGTACTCTGTCTCATCAAATCTTTACACAATCTGCTAAGATGGGCATTATGTATTTTAATCTTTTAATACCAATTAGGAAACTGATATCCATCTAGAAGAGGTAAGAAACCAGTTGAAGGCCATACAGGAAGGGCAGAGCAGAATAGAACTGTAGGCTTATCTTCTTCTAAAGCCCCAACATAACCATTTTGATATAACATGAGTTAAAAGCAAATAAAAACATTTATTTTGAACATAAAATAAATTTTGTTTTTGTAATAAACCAAGCTGATTTTGTAATGTAACACAGCATATTTGAATTCAAGCTTTTTACAGATTTGGACCACATCTTATTTTGTGTAGGTGTGAGACCCATACAGCACCCAATAGAGCAAAATATCATTAAATTGAAGACTTATAATTTAGTAGCTCTATGAGTAATACATAAGAACAAGTTCATTTATGATTATTATAAATATAAATGGTATGTTATGAGATGGATTTCTGCCAAAAGAATCAACAGGACAGAAAAGCCTTCAGAGAGACACAGAGCTTGTTAACATTACTTTGCACTATCTTCTGTTTTTTTTTTAAACAAAAACTGATTCTAAGCATTTGAACCAACAAAGTGGTTTTCCCAAAGGATATTCTCAGGGTGGATATTCTTGCTTTAGTTTATATAGGTCATTCTGAAGTTTTATGTTCTCTAGGGAGACTTCTAAATTAAGAATTTAATCAGAAAAGGGAGATTCAGCTAGAGAGTAATCAAGTTTTAAAATCTAAAAAATAAAGGAACACAGCTTCACTTACTACCCTAGAGTGGAAGCAATCCAATAGACAGATAAAAGAGTGTGGGCAACAGGAGAGGTGAAAAATAAAAGAAAAAAATATTTTTTAAGCTTGTTGGGAGAAGCTCTAAAAGGAAACACAGAGATGTTAACAATTAGAGGAGGAAGAGATGGAAAGGAAAAAAAATGTGCTTACAACTGCCCATGAAATAAATGTTGTTACAGGACCACAGGATCCTGTTTCTTAAGCGTCTGCCTGCAATGTGGGAGACCTGGGTTCGATCCCTGGGTCGGGAAGATCTCCTGGAGAAGGAAATGGCAACCCGCTCCAGTATTCTTGCCTGGAGAATCCCATGGACGGAGGAGCCTGGTAGGCTGCGGTCCATGGGGTCGCAAAGAGTCGGACACGACTGAGCGACTTCACTTACTTACTTACTTACACATTTTTATGTTATGTCAGGCCAAGAGATATGTCACAGAGTCATACAAAGTAAAATGTCATTAACTAATACTGAGTTGTTCACTCTATTTAAAAGGACTTGTTAGGAAAACTAACACAAAATGTGTTGCCCAATTTAGAAGACAGCTTAACCCATCTGGAAAAGACAAATATTTTATTGGTCTGTGCATTAATGCCCCCTCCAAAGATGTCCACACTCTAATCTCCAAAACCTATGAATATGTTCAGTTACAGGGCAAAGAGGAACTCAGGCTGCAAATGGAATTAAGTCTGCTGTTCAGCTGAGCTTCCTGCCAAAGCGCAGCCCTGACAACACTTTTCATTTAGTCCAATGACTCACATCTAATCTGTAGAACTGTAAGATTTAACAGTTGCTGTCTTAAGCCACTAAAACTGTGGCAATGTGTATAGGGTCAACAGGAAACTAATAGGATTGACCAGTCAATATATGTAAACTCATTGTTAGTCTTACTCTCTGAAGCAAGCTAAGAAAGGGAAGTCACTCAAGTCATGTCTGACTCTTTGTGACCCCATGGACTGTAGCCTACTAGGCTCCTCTGTCGATGGAATTTTCCAGGCAAGAGTACTGGAGCGGGTTGCCATTTCCTTCTCCAGGGGATCTTCCTGCTAACAGACTCTCATTTAACTGAGTATGCAAAGTAAAAATAAAATCATCACTTTTTCTAACAAAAACTGACTTTATTTCTCACTATTTTAAATAATTACATTTCCATACTGTGATCCCTTGGACTGCAAGGAGATCCAACCAGTCCATTCTAAAGGAGATCAGCCCTGGGATTTCTTTGGAAGGAATGATGCTAAAGCTGAAACTCCAGTATTTTGGCCACCTCATGCGAAGAGTTGACTCATTGGAGAAGACTCTGATGCTGGGAGGGATTGGGGGCAGGAGGAGAAGGGGACGACAGAGGATGAGATGGCTGGATGGCATCACTGACTCGATGGATGTGAGTCTGAGTGACCTCCGGGAGTTGGTGATGGACAGGGAGGCCTGGCGTGCTGCAATTCATGGGGTCGCAAAGAGTTGGACAAGACTGAGCGACTGATCTGATCTGACTGTAATGTAAATAACTTACATTTAAATAATTACATACTCCATACTGGAGTGGGTAGCCTATCCCTTCTCCAGGGGATCTTCCTGACCCAGGAAGTCTCTTGCATTGCAGGCAGATTCTTTACCAACTGAGCTCTGGGGGAAGCCCAATTATATTTCCAGTTAAACCTAATTAATGAAGTTTTCAGAGAAGGCAATGGCAACCCACTCCAGTACCCTTGCCTGGAAAATCCCATGGATGGAGCAGCCTGGTAGACTGCAGTCCATGGGGTCGCTAGGAGTCGGACACGACTGAGTGACTTCACTTTCACTATTTACTTTCATGCATTGGAGAAGGAAATGGCAACCCACTCCAGTGTTCTTGCCTGGAGAATCCCAGGGATGGGGGAGCCTGGTGGGCTGCCATCTATGGGGTCGCAGAGTTGGACATGACTGAAGTGACTTAGCAGCAGCAGCAGCAATGAAGTTTTATAAAAACAGAAAATAGAACTGAATTAAACAATTACATGTAGCCTATTTAACACAACATCGTCACTGCATAGTACTCATTCGGTTCGGCCAAGTCTGCTTCTTTCCACACTTGTAGGATGCTGCTGCTGCTAAGTCGCTTCAGTCGTGTCTGACTCTGTGCGACCCCATAGACAGCAGCCCATCAGGCTCCTCCGTCCCTGGGATTCTCCAGGCAAGAGTACTGGAGTGGGTTGCCTTTTCCTTCTCCAATGCATGAAAGTGAAAAGTGAAAGTGAAGTCACTTAGTCCCGTCCAACTCTCTGCGACCCCATGGACTGCAGCCCACCAGGCTCCTCCGTCCATGGGATTTTCCAGGCAAGAGTACTGGAGTGGGGTGCCATTGCCTTCTCCCTTGCAGGATGGAGTTAACCAAAACATCCTTTCCTGAGAAGAACTTTCACTGGTCTGTATGTACACACTAAATTTTTAACTACATCAATCTGTCATCAGATGTTCTTTCAAGACGCTTCCTCCATTCCTTTAAAAATTCTCCCCTACTAGGGACTATTGCCCATTTCCCTTTAAACACTATCAAGGTGCTACTGTGAATGACAGCTAGGAATTGGTTATACTGAGTGTATGTGAATAATAAGAAGGTTATACTTATTTGGACATCTTAATTTAGAGTTGACAAAAGCACCAAGAATATGTCCTTACTAATACACTTTTTAAAAATACTTGGAGAAAGAAGAAAATAAAGTAAATCCATTTGTATACAAAATAAGATATATGAGTACATACTATATTTCAGGCGCTGCTTAATGCACTGGGGAGATAGCAGCAAACAAGAAACAAAAATCCCCTACATACTAGTCTAAATGACAGGCAATGAATATGACAGAGTTCATAAAAAAGTAAAATATATCAGATAACTCTTGAGAGACAAAGCAGAAAAGACAGGAAATACCAGGGAGCCTGCACCACAGCAGTGGTCCTGGCATGGCGAGGAGAAGTTCTAGACTCTGCCTCTATTTTGAAGGTTCAAACAGAATTTGCTGATGGATTTGACACATGAAGTAGTCAAATATTCAACTATTGAGAATACTGTTGGAGTCAATAGATATTTCGACCAATTTCCCTTCAACAGCACTGCACTAAGAGATACTCCATCACTCAACACATGAAACAACAGAAATTCTGGTATCATGAATTCCCTATATGTTAAATGACAAGGAGATAGGAATTTTAAAGTAAAGCTTTAAAGGAAACACATCTCTGGTGATAAAGCTGATTGACAGGTCAATTACCAAAGATCCTAAATAGAATGCCTTCACTTTATTTGATGGACCAATAATTCATGATGAATCTTTGAAGACTAAAGAAAAATACTAAATAATCAAGATTAACACAGAGAAGTTATTTCAATAATCAACAACTTAATATCAACTTTTCATGTGGTCTCAGGGTGAAAGGCTTTTACTTATATTTTTAAATTCAAAGATAAAATGTACTGATTAGACCAATAAAGCTCTTTTCAGTTTAGCAAAAGTAAAAGCAGTACAGTAATGCTACTGAAATTTCACTTTTATGTTCTTTAAACTTTATAGTTTCTCAAGGGTACATGTGAAACTAATTTGAAAATAAGTATCAAATACATAGTATTGAAAATTATATATGGAACAACAGGCAAATGTATATATAGAGAAATTTTAAATTTATATCTACATAAATGGAGACGGAAGGAAGAAAGAAGACAAGGAAAGAAGGACCGGGGGGAGGGAAGGAAGAAGCATCACTCTTTTGCAAGCATTTGCTATTCCCAAACTTCCTCCAATTTCATGACATGATCTTATTCAAGGCTGTATGAGAGAAATCCAGCAGGTGGCACTCATACATTTTTCTAAATGGGATGCTGAATTAAAAACAGAATTGTTTAAATTTTGTATTTCAGGCCAGAAAGACCAAATAAATCATAGTTGGAAGCAAACACATTTGAAAATTTTCTATTATTGTGGAGAAATAATGCTTTTAAGCTGCTTTAACGCACATTCATAGCTTGGAAGCAACTTACAATTTTCACTTCCTATTCTAGCAGCTGATAGAAAGTAAGCATTCATAATCATTACCTGCCAATCAACAGCTTGATAATAGAAGGCTGTAAGTGACCACGGAGAGACTCACAAACATTTCTCATGATGGCATATGGGATCATTACTTTCTTCCACTTTCTCCTCCATGCTTTTATTGGTTGTTCTATATAGATGGGTTCTGAAATTAGGAAACATTATTACTACCGTTTTCAACTAAGTAAACAGAGGCTCAGAAAGAGTAAGAAAATTAGCAAGAAACAAAGAAAGTGAAGTCATTCAGTCGTGCCCAACTCTTTGTGACCCCGTGGACTGTAGCTCAACAGGATCCTCCATCCATGGAATTTTCTAGGCAAGAGTACTGGACTGGGTTGCCATTTTGGATATAGTAATTCAAGAAAATAAACAATAAATGAACCCAGTTTAAGAACTGGATAACCAAGAAACCCTCAATTAATAAATATGGGTTTAATGAACAAGTTAAATTGTTCAAGTTAATTTATTAAATTGAACAAGTTAAATTGTTCAAGTTAATTTATTAAATTGAACAAGTTAATTTATTCAAGCCATACTTCAACACACCTTTATTGAACACTTCCCATATGCTGACACTGCTCTAGGCTCTGAGAAAAAAGTGGTGCATAAGTCACATAATATCCCTGCTCATGGAACTTGTGGTTTTATAAGCAAATACAGACAAGAACGATTTCAGAAATCACAATAGTATGAAGAGAATTAAACTAGATGGTGTGATGTGATCATGTGACTACTTTAGACTATTTAAAGGAAGGTTTCTCCCAGGAGGTGACATTTGAGCTGACATCTGGACTACCGAACAGATGGCCGTACAAAGATCAGGAGGAGGAGCACACCGGGCAGAGGGAACAGAGCTTCGAAATGAACCCAAGGCCAGAGTGAGTCAGGCCTCTTTTCGGAGCAGAAAGAACAGAAAGAATGGCAGTTGTGGCCGCAGAGGAATGTGCAAGGAGGAGAGGGTATGACCTGAGTTCTAAGAGGTAGCTAGGAGCCAGGATGAATGGATGAAAGAATGGACGGAAGGAACAACAGAAAGGGAAAAAGAAATAAATATGAAGAGCACTGATTTTAGGTTAATCAGAGATTCTTTTACATGCTGATCTTTCTGGAAGTTCTCCATTAGTCCATATTCTTGCCTTAGCAGGTACTGAAGAACGGAATACAACTCATTATGTACAAGTTTAAGAAGATGCCATCCCTCAGGTTATCACCTTAAATTATCAATAACTACAGGGTAGCACTGAAAAAAATCTGCAGAAAATGTAAAAAAGTGGGATGAATAGGTATTAATTTCAAGAGATACCCAGAAGGTGAATTTTCAATAATACTTGATTTGAGTCTGTTTTGTACTTCTCACGGAGTCTAAAGGATATTCTTGGTTAATTAAAGATTCACATTAACTGATTCTGATTAGTCCATGTTTTCTGGAAGCAAAAGGATGATTTAAATGATCCTCAAATTTCTGTTATCTTCTAATATTTACCTGTTAAGATTTTATTATAAGCACATTTTCAAAAACAATGTATTTTTAAGATGGTTGAAGTCCAAGAAATTAAACAGTAAATAAAGAGACCCATTGCCTTCTCCAATCTCACATGAATCAGACATCAATCAAAATCTCAGCTTTTCCTGCAAAAACTGCAATATATATTAGGCCTCCAACTAGAATCTCAATAAAGAGCTTTGCTTTTACTGGATAAAAATATTTTTATAAATATAACCTTTATTTTACAGATTTTAATTGGCACCATATTTTAGAGCTGACATCACACTGATTGCTATGATTGCATTCATGTCACCCATTTCTAACCAGGAGTTTCTTTGTCTAAATGCTACAAAAGCCATCAACATCATGTACTTTGGTGGTTTGAATTTACAAACACTTTCAGCAATCACAAAGCCCTACCCAGAAATATTCATTAGTAATTGTATTTGTGTCTATTAAATGTAGATTAAGAGGATTTTATTTTAACAAGATTTTATTTACCAACTAATTAGAATGACAATTTATTACCAGTATGACAACAATTAACTTAGAATTAACAGAACAGTACAGCCTTTCTGGTTGCAAGAAAAAAAGAAAATCATTTTTCTCCCACTCCATGGGCCTCATTTCCCACAACTACTAATATCAGTCATTGTTATTAATTTCACATTTTTACTTACTCTTTATTTTCCCAGACATTTGAATTCTGAGGCTGTCAATTTCACAAAGGTCTTTTTAAGATGAATTTGCTATATATCAAAAGCAGCTGTTTAAATAAACATTTGGTACTGTCAGCTTTGCTCTTGATACTTTGCAAAGGAGCAGCTAGGACAGTGTTTTACCATCAGTCATGCCTTTCCTCGTTATACTTTCTTTCCAATCAAAGTAAATATGCTTTTACAACTAGCATTACCCTGCAAAATTTTCCTCATGTTTAATGAATGTGACCCTTAGTTCATTCTAACAATGAACCAATGATATCCCAATTTTCCCTCAGAGACAGAGTTATTGTATTATTTCATTCATATATTAGTTGATGCTGTCTCAGTATCATTCCTTTGTCAAATGTCAGTAAAGTTAGTAAGAAAATAAAGGTTCTTCTCTGGTAGGATGATTTAATTATTATCAGACCAAGCAAAAGTTTAGTTAAATTTGAAATACAATGATTAGAAAGCATATGAAGGTGAAAGTCGCTCAGTCATGTCCTACTCTTTGTGACCCCATGGACTGTATAGTTCATGGAATTCTCCAGGCCAGAATACTGGAGTGGGTGCCCTTTCCCTTCTCCAGGGGATCTTCCCCACCCAGGGATCAAACCCAGGTCTCCTGCATTGCAGGCAGATTCTTTACCAGCTGAGCCACAAGGGAAGCCCATTAGAAAGCATATATACATAAATGCAACTTTAGAAAGCATAAATGCAACTAATTATACATTCCTACCTCCAACATTTTCAAAGATAACTTCATTCTTCCCGTTCTTTCATTAAAAAAAAAAAAAAAATCTGGTGTGTTAGGATAAAAGGGCCACAAAACTCCAAGACCTAATCCCCGCTTTAGGCTAATGACAAAAAATATTTTTCATTTTTAGTTCACGTCTTGGAAAAAATTCCCTTGACAGAAAATGCTCTGAACAAGACTCTGAAAGGCAAGTATATTTGCTTCATCTAAGTTTTTCAGGATGACAAAGGAGAGAAGTCAGGAAGAAACATAAAACTTGAACTAAAATATATCTGCTTCAGATATATTAAAATATTTTTTAGTATACTCAACAACTTTAAGTATCAAATTTTATACTATAAATAAATATTTGAATGACAGAACACCTTAGCCTTCTACAGCCAGGATTTAAAAGCATTTCAAATTTATTTCTAATCATGTCATTGAATTGCTACTGTTTTCTGGACTGCAAATAAATGACTTATTCATAATAATGTGACACAGTTATGTATGATTGATTGGTACGAAATAGAAAGGGACTTTGTCCTCATCAGACATTAGAATAGGGCCTGTCCAGTGCATGCTGTCTGTCCATCTGCAGTTAGCCAGCTGAATTACTGACTGCCCTTCTGGTAAAAGACTCAATAGACTTTTCTCAGCATATTATCTACTCTCTAATAAATTATCAAATCTCAATTGACTCTGTTTTAGAGTCATTTCTAGATTCCAATTCACTATGATACAATGACTTCACCCTTATCTTGGGCTTTTAAGAATCTCATCATGATTTATCAAGTTTTAAGAGAAAAAGAGTAGGCAGACAATCCTCAATTTTTGTTTCTTTCACAGAAGAAAACTATTGATAAAACAATGAGTAGTTTAGAAATCTTTCTGATTGTACAGGCCTTAGAGCTTTTCCCTTTCTTTGCTTTTTTCCGCCCATTTCAATAATTAGGCCAGGGAATAAAGAAAGGAATTTCTAGTCCAGTGGTTATGCTCTACATCCTGTAATTTTGTTGCTGTTTTTCCCCTAGCCAAATAGCTCCCATTAATCAGCAGGAAAGACATGCAGCAAACTATCTATACATCCTAGTTTTATACCAAGTGGAGGGCTGAGAATCAGTAAGTTGCTTCTAAAATAACTTCCATTATAGGAAAGAACTACGGTAGCAAGTCAGGAACCTCAGTGCTGTAGCAGTTACTCTGGGTTAGTTAGGCTTTAGTTATAACTAAGTATAGGGAAAATTTAGTGAATTCATTTAATGAATGAGCATTTGTTTGAAAACTGCCTTTTTGGATAGCCCATGTCGTCTTCTAGAGTAATTAAAGTCAGTCTGAGACATTTTTACTTAGGTAATTTCAGTTACTTTTTCCTACTTAAGAGTTTGATGAATTACTAATTCTTAAAAAAAAGTTAAGAACAGACATCTAATATATTGTAGTTTTGTGCACTGCAATTTCTACTGATTGTTGTATTTCCTTTTTTCAGTGAACTTCTTCCTTTGACTACCTGATTCTAACAGTCGCAGTTACTCTGTTTGGTATTACTTGAGCAGTGTAGTCTACCATGCAATCTTAAAACAATCATTTGACTGCTTGAAAATTAGTTTAAATCTTAAAATATTCATTTTAAACATTCTGAAATAATGAAAATATGTTCTGAGCCTTCCATTTTTCTCAAATTCAGTTCATATGAATTCTGACTCCATTAGTGAATATTCAATCTAGAGAGTCTATATACACATTCAGGAAAAGATTTTTACATCAGTAAGTTTATTCTGCATATATGCCATTCTGTGTAAGTTATATAAATAATAGGCAGATCTCTACTTCACATTAATATTTTAGCTACAAAATCAATAATGAACAAAAATCACCACAAAAAAGGCTTTACATGTAAACTTACCCTGCATATTAATGATATGATATACATTTAATAATAAATATTCACAAGACTCAGAACTTAGAATGTGGCTAGATAAATGCACTAAAATAAGACAGAACTGAAGTTATGACTAATCCCAGTAACCACTTCCCACTCTATATTTGCATATAAAATAGACTGCAATTCCCTGGTACCATTACTTTTTTTTCTTCTTAAGCAAAAGTAATTTACTATTAAATATTTAAAGAATCAAAATAAAAATAACTTCTAAATATGCAAATTACTTAAACAGATGGCAACTGCTACACATCTCAAAGGAGAGTTTTAACTTTGCTACTTAAAAAAAAATAAGGATATAAAGCAACCTATACAAAAAGTTATGCCCAAATAAGACTTGATTTGAAACAAGACTACTTTAATATCAATATATCTAAGACATTTGTAAACATCTCATATTTGATATCAAACTAATTCAACTACAATCACAAAACATTTGCATTCAGTACTTTGAGATATATCTTTAAATAGATTTTGTTCCCCTCCCCACCAACCACAATTTAGGGCCTTGTTGAACAGTTTCAATATACTTTTTTTTGTGTGCCATGATTATGTTGCTGTATGTAGATCAATACAGTGAATGATAACCACAGACAGAACTGTAGAAGCCTATATAATATTTGTAATTTGTACTTATGACTTCTAATTCTGATAGTTCCAACTAGGTAAATACAGAGAATGTAATAAATATCCTTTTATTTCTTCCTCTTTGTTTATTCCTGCTTCTTTCTTTCTTCCCACCACAAATATATAGTCTTGAGTTACACATGAAAATACATACAAATATAAAAAACAAACTATGGTTCAGTTCAGTTCAGTCGCTCAGTTGTGTCTGACTCTTTGCGACCCCATGAATCGCAGCACGTCAGGCCTCCTTGTCCATTGCCAACTCCCGGAATTCACTCAGACGCACGTCCATCGAGTCAGTGATGCCATCCAGCCATCTCATCCTCTGTCGTCCCCTTCTCCTCCTGCCCCCAATCCCTCCCAGCATCAATGAGGGAGGGATTTTCCAATGAGTCAACTCTCCGCATGAGGTGGCCAAAGTACTGGAGTTTCAGCTTTAGCATCATTCCTTCCAAAGAAATTCCAGGGCTGATCTCCTTCAGAATGGATTGGCTGACTCTCCTTGCAGTCCAAGGGACTCTCAAGAGTCTTCTCCAACACGACAGTTCAAAAGCATCAATTCTTCGGCGCTCAGCCTTCTTCACAGTCCAACATGGGAAACATGGAGGGAAGGGATAAATCAGGAGCTTGGGATTAACAAACACACACTACTATATAGAAAAGATATAACCATTGTATTCCTTGTGCTATACAAGGACCTACTGTATAGCACATGGAATGCTACTCAATATTCTGTGAGAGCCTATACAAGGAAAGAATCCAATATAATGAATATGTGTATATGTTCAACTGTGTCACTTTATCGTGCACCTGAAACTAACACAATGATGTAAATCAACTATGCTCCAAAGTTTTTTTAAAAAAATAATTTAAAAATTTTAAAGAAACTGATGAAAACATACCTTTATTCCTAGTTAGGACTTCCAACAGCAGAAAGATATCTGATGTTGGAAATTTAGTGACAGTACCAAGGTTGATCCAAACCTAAGTACACTGTTTTCAGCTTCAGTATTTTAGGACACCAGCAAAAGTAAAGCCTGATGGCCAAAAGAAGACTATGTACCTCCCCAAGTAAATGACTTATTTCATTCTAACCAACACTGGCATTAGGAATAAAACTGGTAGGACAAAGTGCTGGAGTGCTGGAAAGTGGCTGCAGGTGCCCCAGAGTCTAATCTATAGATATATTTAGAGAAAAGTGGAGAAAGCTGGCTACTCAAGATGAAAGGCCTCAGAAGGCCTCTGTCAAAAGACATCACCTTGTGATTACAAAGGATTAAAATCAAAGTAAACATCTTCACTGGTCCAAATGGTACTGACAAAAATTGGGTCTATAATCTGAGTTTTTCCACCAATACGTGTTTGATTTGATCCAAGGTAAGCTTCAAACAAAGAATGAATAACATCAGAAAATACAAATCAGCTTAAGGGTCAGGGTGAATAAAAAATCTGAGAACACAATATCTGGTTTCTCCTTTTTAATTCCTTTAAAAACACAATCAAACCACATAAAAACCCTTAAGTTTCAGTAGGTAACAAGACCTAAACTTATATTTTAGAGTTCTAATATATCAATTCTAGATATCAAACAACTCTAAATATTTTTAACCTCAAGTTTTCCACAACAATCTGTTGTAATGGGTATCATTCATGTATCTACCACAAAGATCTGATACTAAGATGCTTTGACCAAATCTTAGATAGTTGATCAGTTCTTTACAAGTTATTTGTTTCCTGATGATCTTTCTGTGCCAATGTCTGAAACAAAAACATATAATTTTTCATGAGACAAATGAAATTCTTAATAAAAGAATTACATAAAATTCATGTAAATTTAGTACAACTGGGCATTTCTAAATTTTACTAAGATATAAATCCTATGAAATATAACTCCTAACACAATCTATTGGAAAATTTTGAACAAGAAAATGTCTCTGGAAAATAAATATGAAAGAAAACAAAGTGTATTAAATTAAAACTATATTTTAACATGCTTTAAAGCTAGCTATATATGTCCTCTATTAAAATAGAGCATGACAAATACTTGTTCATTTTATAAAACACCAAAGAGGTTAAAAGCAATTAGAAGTGTTCCCACACAATCTGAAAATAAGTTTCCAATAATTGAATCCAAAATTCTTGAAATCATAAAAATCTGTAATAAGAAAGTTTTAGGGTCAAATATAATAGAAGTATAATTTATTCCTAAGAAAAACAAAAAGCTTTTAAGCATTATGATAGTTAAACTTCTTCAGTGCATTAATCCTCTAATAACAGTTTCAGTCAAGGGGATGTTGTGAGGTCAGGTTTAAATTTTTTTTAATTTATATTCTCTTTAAATGTAATTTGCCTTATGCAGCATCAATTCTCCAAGACTCAAAACATTTCACAGGTTCATATTTTTACTTTAGTTTTGCTTGTTGCTGTTTTTTGTATCTAGTGCAAACCCATGCGAAGGGCAGAACATTAATTTAATGAAATTTATTCCAGTAAAAACATTATCAGTAGGTTAAAAAAAAAAAAGCTAAACAAAAGTTAAACAATTAGTGATGGCTTACCAACTCCAAAAATTCTATTTCTGTTTGGAGTGCATCATAAACACTTTGCATGTCATCTTCCTTATAAAGTTCTAATTCTTTTTTAAGTCTGTTTTAAAGGAAAAATTCACTTAAGTAATTAGTTCAGCAATAAATTTTATAATAATTCTTTATTAAATGAATAGTGGCAGATTTGTAGCTTCTATCATCACAATTTTAATTTAACATTAAAGAATTTGGACAGAGACTTTAATTTTCTATAATTCTAGCCATTAAAATTAGTCTAGCAAAAATAATTAAAGGAATAAGAATTTGAAAGATGAAAGAAGAAATAAAGCTACCTAATTTTCAGGTGATTTAAAAACATACTTTGAAAACCCAAGAATCATTGATAGAACCAACTCAAATAATAAAACAATTCAGTAGGGTGACAAGATATAAAATTAGCAAACAAAAATAAATAGACTTCATTGTCACCAACTAACTTGTCAAATAACTAACTTGAATTTCTTATGGATGGCTTGCTTAGTTGCTTAGTTGCTCAGTTGCATCTGACTTTGTAACCCTTTGGACTGCAGCCCACCAGGCTCCTCTGTCCATGGAATTTTTTCAGATAAGAATCCTGGAGTGGGTTGCCATTTTCTCCTTCAGGGTTTTTCCATGAATAGGACATCAGAAAAATGGTTACTATCCTCAGTTAAATAAAATTTTACTTGATCCTAATAAAAACTACTAATACTTTTTCCCCTGGTGCTGGGTGCATTGATTCTAAAGTTCATATATTAAAAGAAGAGAACAGTCCAGAAAAAATCTTAAATTTTTTTTTCAATAAAGTTCTAAAACAAAGAAAACAAAGAAGGATAACTAGCTCTATGAGATACTAGATCATACCATTAATCCTTCATAATTAAAAAAGTGCAGTACTGACATAAATAGAGCAGTGGGACACAGAAGATAGAAATAGCTTAAGAAACAAGTGGACATTTAGCATATGCTAAAAGAGCCACTTAAAATCACTGTAAAAAGAAAAGAAGATGGACTTTTTAATAAGCTGTGTTAGAATAACTAGAGAGCTATCTGCTATGTGACAATAAATGGTCTGTCAAAGCTATAACTGTCTCTTTATCTCACAGCACATATCAAAATACACTCTAACTGGATCAAAGATTTAAGTGAAAAAATAATAAAACTATGTAAGGACAAAGTGAAAGTGAAAGAATAGGGAAATTCCTTTATAAGTTGATAGTGTTCAAAAACTTTCTCACTATGGTTCAAAATATAAATGAAATATAAGAGTATTCAATTTTAAAAAAAACTGTACAGCAAAACACGAGTAGAAAGATGAATGACAATCTTAAAGAAAATACTTGCCACATATATCACTGATAAAAGTCTAATCTCTCTAATATGTAAAGGAAATTTATAATCAAGGGGAAACAAGACCAAAAGGCTGATTAAAAAGGCTGATTAAAAAATGCGGAAGTCATAAAAAGTGGGTTCACAGAAAAAGTATAAAAATCATCCCTAAACATATGAAAAGTGCTCAATATTACTCATAATATAGACTTGAAAATTTACTACACAGGGATATCATGTCTCATCTATCAGATTGGTAAAACTCCAAAAACTTGATGACACATTTTTTTCATAATATGTGGGTAAACAGGTATACACAAACATTGATAGGGGAATTTAAAATGGTTAAACTTCAAAGCAGAAGAATTTGGTAGTATCTAACAAAATTACATTTAAATTTTTCCTTTGACTTCACCATTCACCACCAGCAATACACCCTGTAAGTACAAAACAATATATGCACAGAGTTATTACTGCATTATTATTTGTAATCACCAAATACTGTAAACAACCTATGTCCATTCTTAAGAGATGGGTTGAATAAACTATAGCACATCCATATAATGGAGTATTATATAATATAAAAAATGAAGATAAAAAGAAACAGGAAGATGAACCAGAAACTAACAAAGTTGATCACCTATAACAGTGAGTGAAAATGGGGTGGAATAAATAAGGAAAAAAATGACACTCATCTGCATGTATCTCTTTTTATATACTTTTGACTTTTGAACCATGATAATTATTTATATACTTGACAAATAAAATTAAATAAAGTTGAGAAAAAGAACCATAAAGTTTAACATAAAATGACAGCTGAATTAAACACAAACAGAACAAAATAAATCTGTTTTTCAAACTAATAATCACAGATAAAAATTAAAAAGAACTCAAGTAATTTTCAAAAATAGTAGTCTATATACCTTCAGTGAGATATGCTGTAAGGCAGTAAGAATCACAAAGGAATCTTAAATTTGACTACTTTTGTTGTTCGTGAGGGTACACAGCTAGTTATTCTAAAATTATTTTAGAAAGTTATAAGAAATGGATAATTACATTGATAATGTTACAAACCAGAGTTTTCACTAGGAAAAGGAAGATGTACATAGAAAATGGATGGAGGGAAAAAAACTGTCATTTTGGATTTGAATGGAAGAAATCAGTATAAAAATTTATGATTTAAAGAAATGGCATTTTTATTTCTGTCCATTTAAAGTACTTGGAAGCAACACCCAGTAGTAATGAGCACATCTAGCATGCTAATCTTAGTTTCTAAAACCAGTACCAACAAAAGATACCAGGACTCCCTGAAATAATTTGTCCCAGGGCTGAGGTAGGTAATATTCAAGGTGAGCCTAGAATAGTTTGTTGCACAAGAAGGAAGGAAATCGACCAAAAACTAATGGAAACATGTCAAAAGACACAGAAATTTAGTTCAAGGGGCTGCCTATATCCAAATCTGGGACAATTTGAGCATTAAAAATCATGACAATAATGTATTTATAACACATGACATAAAAAGAACTTCATGAGTCCATAGAAAATCCTAAAAAGGAGAAATTAAAAGAATGGGGTAACAAGAAGAGGAACTTCTGTCTTTTTCCTCCAGAATTTTACCAGCTAACAAATGAGCAGGAATTCCATTATTAGAAAGTTGCCACTTTCCAACCACCTATGTAATAACTGACTCAGGGAAGCATCATTAGTGGACGCTAAAATGACTGCATGAAAGTTACTGGGAAAAGGCTATGCACAAGGTCTGAGTCATCCCCTATACCATTTAGTACATATCCATGGAAAAGACTATTTTCTTATTGGAGTGACCTGGCAGACACAATCTTACCTAAGCGATCAAACCTAACATAACTGAAAATGAAACAAAACTGGCATTATATGCCTTCTGACGCAATGTTCTGAGGACACAATCTTACTTATATATTATTATTGTCCCAAATTATTTAACCTGAATCTAATCTCTAAGGAACAAAGTCTAAATTGAGAGACATTCTACAATGGCTTATACTCTTAAACAACTTGATTAAAAAATGGGCAGAGGATTTGAACAGACATTTTTTCCAAAGAAGACATATGAATGGCTAACAGGGAAATGAGAAGATGCACAACATCACTAATCAATTATATGTCAAAAATTTTTTTAAGTAGAGGAAGCTTTTAGATTAAAAGAGATTTAAAATATCAGCTGCTTGTCATGTGTGGACCTTATTTGGAACTTAATTCACACAAACAAAATAATGACATTTATAAATAATTAGAAATTTGAACATTGACAATACTTGATGAATCATTATTTGTTGTCAATTACCTTATGTGTAATAATGGGTTTTAGTTATATTTTTAAAGTACTTTTTTACAGACATAATAAGATAATGTGTATGATATGTTTCAAGTAATTCAAGTAATACAAATTGATAACTCTTAAAGTGACCACCTGTTAAGACCACCTGACCTGCCTCCTGAGAAATATGTGTGCAGGTCAAGAAGCAACACTTAGAACTGGACATGGAACAACTGGTTCCAAATCGGGAAAGGAGTGTGTCAAGGCTGTATACTGTCACCCTGCTTATTTAACTTACATGAGTACATCATGAGAAATGCTAGGATGGATGAAGCATAAGCTGGAATCAAGACTGCTGGAAGAAATATCAATAACCTCAGATATGCAGATGATACCACCCTCATGGCAGAAAGTGAAGAACTAAAGAGCCTCTTGATGAAAGTGAAAGAGGAGAGTGAAAAAGTTGGCTTAAAGCTCAACATTCAGAAAACTAAGATCATGGCATCCAGTCCCATCACTTCATGGCAAGTAGATGGGGAAACAGTGACAGACTTAATCTTTGGGGGCTCCAAAATCACTGCAGATGGTGACTGCAGCCAGGAAATTAAAAAATCTTGCTCCTTCGAAGAAAAGCTTTGACCAACCTAGCCAGCATACTAAAAAGCAGAGACATTACTTTGTTAACAAAGGTCCATCCAGCAGTCATGTATGGATGTGATAGTTGGACTGTGAAGAAAGCTGAATGCTGAAGAATTGATGCTTTTGAACTGTGGTGCTGGAGAAGACTCTTGAGATTCCCTTGGACTGCAAGGAGATCCAACCAGTCCATCCTAAAGGAGATCAGCCCTGGGTGTTCACTGGAAGGACTGATGGTAAAGCTGAAAGTCCAATGTTATGGCCACCTGATACAAAGAACTGACTCATTTGAAAAGACCCTGATGCTGGGGAAAGATTGAAGGCAGGAGGAGAAGGGGACAACTACAGAGGATGAGATGGTTGGATGGCATCACCAATTCAATGGACATGAGCTTGAGTATACTTTGGAGTTGGTGATGGACTAGGGGGCCTGGCGTGCTGCAGTTCATGGGGTCACAAAAATTCAGATATGACTGAGCAACTGAACTGAACTGAAAGTTAAGTGATGAGTACCTAGGATTCACTATATTTTACTTTTTTACTTTTGTATGTGCTCTAAATCTTCTATAATAAAACAAAAAAAATAGAGATTAACAAAGATAGTGGCCAAAAAATCAACATACAAAAATCTGTTATTTTCCATGCACCAGCAATAAAGAGAATACTGATGTCATTAAAAATTTACATTTAAAACTACAAGGTATCTAAAAATAAAACTCACAAAAGATTTTTATTAAAAGATTAAGACAAAAAAACCAGTATATTCTGTTTCCAGACGAGAAATCTCAGCTTAATAAAGATGTAAAATCTCTCAAAAGAGACTGTAGGATGAGTGGAATCATAAAAGATTTTCATGAATTTAAGTTGATTTGGAAATGTACATAAAAAAGCAAAGGGTCAAGTACAGCCAAGATACTCTTGATGAAGACAAAGAAGTATAAAGGGAAGTGTTTTGCTTTAGATTAAGATTCATTATAAAGTAACAGTAATTAAGTAGTTAAAAGTTAATAGCGTGCATTTAACAATAATTAAGACAGTTGTGAAAGAAATGAATGTTGACCAATTTAGCAGAATAGAAAACAGAATCTTAAAATAGATTCACAAATGTTATTCTGATTATTATTTTTAAATAAAAGATGTGGTTTTGCAGATCACTAGAAAAAGAAACTACTCAATAAATGGAGAAAAATAAAGCTATATCTTATTGTGGAATGTAAGCAAAAATTAGTTCCAAATAAACTAAAGACCTAAATGTGAAACACAAATCTTAAAAATAAAGAAAATACAGGGGAATAACCTTCTGATCTAAGATAGGGAAAGAGTTCTTAAACAAGACACAAAAATGATAACCATAAAAAGAAATGATTGATAATTTCAACCACCGTAAAAGTAAGAAATGTACCCAAGCACAACAGTATGAAGAATACCAAAAACAAACAAAAAGCTTCACAAGTTGGGACAGAGATTTTTAATGCATAAGAAGTCTGAAAATATAGCATTTAAGAGAATACAGATCACTGGGGAATTTGGTAATGTGCCAATGGAAATATAAACTGGTTTAATCACTTTGATAGAAAGCTTGTTGCTACCTTGTGAAATTCAACATTTACATGCCTTATACTCAGCAATTCAATGAGGCATATATCCTACAGAAACTCTTGCAGTGTGCACCAGGATGATCAAAAAAGCACTGTTTGCAACAACAAAAACTGAAAACTCCAATGTGCATTAAAAAGAGAAAAAGCATATTCACATCTCTATACTCAACAACATGGATGAATTTTAGAAACAAGTGAATAAAAAGCAAGTCCCAGACAGAATGATACCTTTTACATAACTCAAAAACAAGCAAAAATAACCAATATTTTGTTCTGGCAGACATATAAATGATAGGTAGATTACATATATGAATATATGACATTAAGTTAGTAAATCATAAAGTAACAAAGAAAATTATATATAAGCAAGGAATGAATTAAGTAAGTCATACCACACACACACACACACACACACACAAATGAAACACTCTAGGACAGCAATTACTTCTGAGGTAAAGAAGGGAGTGTGGGTTAATGGAGGACCCCATAGTAAGATACTGGTAATGTTTTAGCCTAGTTCACAGGTCCTCACTATGTTATTGTACTTGAGAACTAACACCTAGCTAGGGAAAAAAACATAACAGTGATAAGATAGATTGAGAAACAATACCTAATATATATGAAGTTCACTGTGTTCTGAACTTGTAGGAATTTAATAGTGAATAAAAATTCTGAAGGAATGCTCAAGTTGGAAAGAGAGAAAAAGTTAATGATTTGGAGCATTAGATGTTTAGACAAGCATAAAATCCCTTGCAATAAATATTTTTTAAAAGTAAGTATAAAGTTAAATGGAGAGAAACAATATACCATAGATGCTGCTATACAATGTTCATTTTAATATACATATCTTTTCAAATACATACAACGGTAGGGATCGTTCTTCCCACTATGCCATCCATACTTGCCCTTTTTCACCTTTCAGTTCAAACGGTTTGGTCAGAGCTCTCATGCCCATCAGAATTGGGTGGTGACTGGTTTCCATTTTAGTTAGTTAACAAGAAGGAGGAGAGACTACTGAAATTAAGGATAGCATTTAAGATGAATTATAGGAAGCATTTCACAATTCAGCATATAACCAAGTTGTAGAATTTAGATCTCACTTAAAGGAAAGATTACTGTTGCTAGCTTTAAAGGAGGCTGGATGCTAACGGTATGAATATTTATGTATTTGCAGCTAGGCTGGAGCTATATAATGGTAAGCAGATCTCATGCTTCAGTGCATAGACTGATTGCCTATAGGAGTCAAGAAAAGCTTCCTTCACCTACTGCTCAGTAACTAAGGGCAGTTTGCATTGGTTACTGTCTCCTTTCTCTGAATCATCAGATATTGATGAGGATGGGCCAACATTGATAGTTTAGCAAAATGTATGTTCCATGTATTTTTATAATTTCCTGCACCATTGCATTTTTTTCAGTTACCTCTAAGTGCCATGGAGAAGCCTTAACTAAAAGAACACTCTTTTTAGTTATAGAAATATAAACAAGTACTATTTAATTAGAAAGAAGGACAATTTTCACCCAAAGTCCTAGTACACAAATTCAATGAGATTAAAACGTAGGTGTGCTTCATCTCAGGTCTTTTGCTTCCATATGATATTGATTATGTAATCTTGTCTTCTAGTTCTTCTTGTCTTCTAGTACTTCCCCCAGTTAGTTACATTTGCCAATTAATAACATTTAAGATAAATATATAGTAGTTTAAGTGGCTATAACACAGTTAATTTAATCATTCATTTATAGTACAGCATTTAAATTCTTCCTATTTTTTTCTACCATAAATAAACTTCTATGAACACCTTTGTTCATAAAGCTTCCTCTGTGCTTTGGATTATTTCCTTTGGGATACAGCTAAGTGAAATTACTGCTTTAAATGGCATAAACATTTTAAAGATGCTTACAATAACTGGTATACATCAAATTACATTCCAAATACAAGCACTATACATCAAATTGCATTCCAAATACGAGCAATGTATACTGCCATAGCAATGAGTAAATTATCTCTGTACCATACTGTGGCCAATTTTCAGTACAGTCATCTAAGTATATCTTTCAAAATTTGATAAAAAATTGATATACAGTAGTTTTAATCTGCACTTAAATGATAAGATGTATAACTGAATTATCTTGTCTTATTCACTTTGGTATCCCTTAACTTGCAAAGTGTGTGGGAAAAGCAAGTGTTTAATACATGCTTGTTGGATAAATATATAACTTAAAAACTACTGATTTTTAGTGTTTTCTTGCTGACTTTTTATCTGTTAATTTTTGATAAACTGTTGCCCTTTGTTCATCATAAGTACTACAAATTTCTCCCAGATTATCATTCCATGTTGATGCCATTTCTGACACATGGAATTTTAGACCTAACATGTTAAGTCTATGAATCTTATCCTTTTAAGTTACCTTATTCACACGAGAGGTTTAATAAGCAATCCTTACTACTTTTCACTAGTTTTTCACGGTGTGACATTCTTAATATCATTTCTCTATAGTAATTCATATGAAAATTATTTCAGTGCCATTTAAACACAAAATACTCCATTTTAAAGATATATGTCATGCTCTTTCATACACAGTTTATTTATGAGCATGGGTTTCAAAGTTCATTCTATGAAAGTAAAATTTCAGTTTTCTAATTATGCATTCCTTCAGTCCAGGCCATCAGCAGACAGGCAGGAACCTTCACAGGTGGTTAAGGCTGAACTGATGAGATCTACTGAGAAGGAAGTAAAAGAGAGGAGTGCTACCAGCATCTCCATTACTACAAATCCTGGTTTGGGTGGATTAGGCATCGCCTTTCACCAGGTATTTTCTATCACCTTCCCCATCCCACAACCAAAAGGGGTTTTCTAAAGATGAACATGTGAAAGTGAAAAAAAAAAAAAAGTGCACTATGATATCAAAGGGACAAATGAACTTTGGAAATGATTAATATTCTATATGGCTCATATAATAAGCAAAATTATTTCAAAGTTTGGGACATTTACAAACAGGCACATTTATATCAGAATATAACATTTAAAATAATCAACTGACTTCTACCATAAAAATTTCCCTTGTATTTACTCGAAGTTTTAATAACTACTGTGTGTGCCAGGAATTCACGAAACAGGGGATTTCTATTAGCTTGAAGGCTACATAATCAATGCTGTAAAGGCACTTCTGCTAGTGAATAAATGATGAAGTTTTACCAGAAAAATGCAGAGTCAACAGAAATATTCAACAAAATACATAGCTAAGAATGATCCTGGAATTAAATGAGGATTTTCATATTTTATAAATGTTAAAAACTAAAGAGATGATAGGGGTTGGCTGTAGATATCTAATTTTTGACTAGTATTTTCTAGAAACTTTAGAACTGAGATTTTGTTACACCTGTCTACTTGGAGTTTATTACTGTTGATAATCAAGAGTACTGCAACGTAAATGTGCATTATTTCCTCAATATAGACTAGATAACAATTCTTATTACTCTGCTAAATGATGTTACAGAAACACTTCCAAAAGTATTTAAGGATACATTTATAAAAATGCTTCTAATTATGAATATTTAAGAACTTCCTCCCATCCATCAATAGGAGGAAGCTTACAAAATATGGCATCTTTATACATCAGCATTAAAAAGAATCAAGTTGATCAGTATGTATTAATGAGAAATATCTGTTTTCTAAGTAATAAAGCAAACTACAGACCAATGTTAAATGCACATGTGGGCAAGTGCGCACACACACACACATACACACACAGACTATAAACTCTGACAGGATACGTATCAAACTTTTAACAAGACATGAGAGAGGAGACTGATGTTTTACATTTTTGTAATGTCTAAACTTTTTTTATTTAATCAACATAGTCTACTCTCATAATTTAAAACTATCTATTCATATTTGGTAAAATAAAAAATATATACATATGTAAATATACATATTTATCTGTGTATCTTTCAGAGAGGTTAGAAGTATTCTAACATCATCATGTGCTTATACGTTCCTATAAATCTAAGGACCATCAATGTGACCTCTATGACTAACTTAACTGGATGACTTTTTCATTGAAGAGGCAACAGCATTGATTTATTACTTCATATAAATGCATTTAGAGTCTCTCAGTAGCAGGTATATATTAACTTTTGTGCAGTTTTCATTGCAAATATGCTCTTCACAAAACCACACTATCTTCAAATGCTAAGAAAGAAAATCCAGGCTGTTGACTCTGCAGCTTCATTTCTGAAACAAACTTCCTGTTGCATTAAACCAGTACAAACATTGATTATAAAAAATGTAAAACCATTCTAAGTATTGTGGGTAAGAAAAAGCCTGAAATGTTTCAAGTCGTCTGGTATGTTACTATTTGGAGTAAATAAAAATTCGTGATAAAGAATTGTATTTTGGTTATCCTGGTGTTAATTAATAATAACAAATAATAGGTGTTGGAAGTTTGAAGGGGTCTATTCTTTGCTACCTGAAGTCTGTGCATCTGAGAAATGAGGAAGGCAGAAGGGAAGCCAAGATGTCATGTTTGCTACTAATACAGCAGACACTAGAGAATGTGGCTTGTATCTACACACAAAGGATTTACTACTAATACTGAATCCAGAATTAGACTAACCTAACTCACACCATTAAAGGCAGATGCCAAAAGCTCTCCTCCATGAAGGCCTACCACTGTAAAACTCAAGGGATAGAGGAGCGGAGTAGAACACACACTGGGAGGCAGGCCAGACTCCAAGAGATAAGGCAAAGAAAGGAGCTGGTCTTCAGTTTATCCTTCCAAACTCAACAATCAGACTGAATCACTCCTCTCTACCTTAGAATAAGAAAGGAGTTCTGGGGGGATGGCTAGGAGAGTTAAACCAGTAAAGTTTTTTCTACACAGAAGAAAACAATCAGGAGTGGGAAGAAGAATTCCATGTGGCTATCCCAGTGGTTAATATATACCATGTGTTTGCAAAGAATATTGAAAATACATGAGGAACTTCCATCTTCTTTGTAGTAAGTTTTTAAAAATGTAGATGTACTCACTGGAACAAATATTTATTAAACACTATGTGCCCTTGACTATGTTAGAAGCAGGCACTGACAGAAGAACAAACAAGAAGTAGAGGGAGTTCCCAGTTCAGTGGGAGACTGATACACATAGCGATCATTGAATACGATCAGTCATATAATGGAATTATAATCTCTATGAACACAGAGAAGAAAACAGTAGAGGAATGCTTTCACAATTTATTATGCTCATTTAGTCCTTCATTTGTTTATTCAATACCTACTCTAGGCCAAGCTCTGTACAAAGGTATTAGTATGAGTATACCATGGTCTAATACTAATACATTTGTACAGAGCTTGGCCTAGAGTAGGTATTCCCCTGGAGAAGGAAATGGCAACTCACTCCAGTATTCTTGCCTGGAAAATCCCATGGACCGAGGAGCCTGGTGGGCTACAGTCCATGGGGTCGCAAAGAGTCGGACACGACTGACTGGCTACACTTAGCATACAATGGTAAACAAAGTAGGTAAGATCTTTCCCCTTATTGAGCATATGATGAGTGATGAGACAAACATGAATAAAATAAAGCACATAAATATATAATTACAAAATGGATTCTGTGTTAGATAGGAAAAAACACAGTGTGTTATTAGGAAAAATAACAGGTTATAAAAAGATCATAGGGAACCTTCCCTGAGGAAATAGTTCAACTGAGATCTAAAGGATAAGGTCTGTCCCATCAGGTAAGAGTCACCCTGCTTATTTCACTTCTACACAGAGTACATCATGAGAAATGCTGGGCTGGAAGAAGCACAAGCTGGAATCAAGATTGGGGAGAAATATCAATAACCTCAGATATGCAGATGACACCACCCTTATGGCAGAAAGTGAAGAAGAACTAAAGAACCTCTTGATGAAAGTGAAAGTGGAAAGTGAAAAGGTTGGCTTAAAGCTCAACATTCAGAAAATGAAGATAACGGCATCTGGTCCCATCACTTCATGGGAAATAGATGGGGAAACAGTGGAAACAGTGTCAGACTTTATTTTTGGGGGCACCAAAATCACTGCAGATGGTGACTGCAGCCATGAAATTAAAAGATGCTTACTCCTTGGAAGGAAAGTTATGACCAACCTAGATAGCATATTGAAAAGCAGAGACATTACTTTGCCAACAAAGGTTCGTCTAGTCAAGGCTATGGTTTTTCCAGTGGTCATGTATGGATGTGAGAGTTGGACTGTGAAGAAGGCTGAGTGCAGAATAATTGATGCTTTTGAATTGATGTGTTGGAGAAGACTCTTGAGAGTCCCTTGGACTGCAAGGAAATCCAACCAGTTCATTCTGAAGGAGATCAGCCCTGGGATTTCTTTGGAAGGAATGATGCTAAAGCTGAAACTACAGTACTTTGGCCACCTCATGTGAAGAGCTGACTCATTTGAAAAGACTCTGATGCTGGGAGGGATTGGGGGCAAGAGGAGAAGGGGACGACAGAGGATGAGATGGCTGGATGGCATCACGGACTTGATGGACTTGAGTCTGAGTAAACTCTGGGAGTTGGTGATGGACAGGGAGGCCTGGCATGCTGTGATTCATGGGGTCGCAAAGAGTCGGACACGACTGAGTGACTGAACTGAACTGAATCTGATAACCTGAGGAGAAAGAAAGGCATAGATAAAGGTCTTTGGTGGAAGAAAGCCTGGATTGCTTGAGGGAGCAGAATAAGAAGGGAACCATCAGTCAGTCAGTTCAGTCACTCAGTCATGTCCGATTCTTTGTGACCACATGGACTGCAGTATGCCAGGCTTCCCTGTCCATCACCAACTCCTTGAGCCTACTCAAACTCATGTTCAGTACATTGGTGATGCCATCCAACCATCTCATCCTCCGTAGTCCCCTTCTCCTCCTGTCTTCAATCTTTTCCAATGAGTCGGTTCTTTGTATCAGGTGGCCAAAGTATTGGAGTTTCAGCTTCACCACCAGTCCTTCCAATGAACATTCAGGACTTTAGGATTTCCTTCAGGATTGACTGGTTGGATCTCCTTGCAGTCCAAGGGACTCTCAAGAGTCTTCACCAACACCACAGTTCAAAAGCATCAATTCTTCGGCACTCAGCTTTCTTTACAGTCCAACTCTCACATCCACACATGCTTACTGGAAAAACCATAGCTTTGACTAGATGGACCTCTGTTGGTAACCATAGTTGGGAAAAACATCTGGGAGGTGGTCATATACCATATGGTGACAAGGCATGAGCTTTAGGTTGTATTATGGTCATTATGAAACCACAGATGATTTTAATAAGGGAAATTATGCAACTCAATTTACAATGCAATGGTGGCAAGAGTGGATGAGGGAAAAGCGGAAAAGAGATTGTTACTGGGATCCAGGGAAGAGAGACGAGTGACTAGAAATAGGATGATAGCTGTGGAGAGAGAAGTGGAAGGATTCAAGAAATGTTTTGGAGGCACAAGCAACAAAATTTGGTGATGGGCTGGAATAGGGTGGAAATGATTTGTGAACACATCAAACACACCTGCTACATTTCATGCCAAAAGCTCAGCCTCTCTGCACCAGTGCCAAATCGAATCATGAAGACAAGAGTTTTGGGTAAAGTAGAAAAGAACAGATTTATTGTTTTGCCCAGTAAAGGGGGACGCAGCAGACTCCTGCTCTTGAAAACTTTGTGTCCCAATCTGGGAGGGTTTGATGAGGAGTTTGATGGCAGGAGTTCAAGGGTGGGCTTGCTGACAAAATTAGGGTATATGCAGGGCTTACACTCTTTTGCTCTCATTTAGAGTCTCCTAATCTTGAGGAGCTTCTCTAGTCCCTTTAATCTTGCCTCAAGTGGTGTCTTGGCTACTCCTCTCTTGATTAACAACTGTTCAAACCTGTCGTTTGGAACTCAAGGAAGGCCATGGAGGTTGGAGCCTTGCCTACAAGAAAGTGAAAGTGAAAGTGAAAAGTGAAAGTGAAGTCACTCAGTTGTGTCCGACTCTTTGCAACCCCGTGGACTGTAGCCCATCAGGCTCTTCTGTCCATGGGATTCTCCAGGCAAGAATACTGGAGTGGGTTGCCATTTCCTTCTCCAAGGGAATCTTCCCGACCCAGGGATTGATCCCTGGTCTCCGGCATTGCAGGCAGACGCTTTAACCTCTGAGCCACCAGGGATGCTCCATGCCTATAAGAAAAGGGGGACAAAAGACTTTTGTGCTCAGGTGCCCCACAGGGTCCTTCTTGGTTTCACGTTTTGGGTTTGAGCAATACCCAGGAAAAATGCCATGTGAGCTATGCCTTGAGGACTAAATCAGATTTTAGCTAATGGAAAAGAAAAAGAAAGATACAGAGGTGTGAAGTCTTCTGGCATATTTGGAAATGCACAATTAGTATTCTGATGAGCTAGTAGAATAGAGTATGTGACAGAAATGCAGGGAGATAACATAAGTTTTACTTTTGTTTTTGTTTGATTATATTATATTATCGAAAGAGGTCAAAGAGAAGAGTGAAAAAGCTGGCTTAAAACTCCATCAAAAATCTAAGATCATGGAATCCAATCCCATCATGTCATGGCAAATAGAAGGAAAAAAAGTCGAAGCAGTGACAGACTTTATTTTCTTCAGCTCCAAAATTACTGTGGACAGTAACTGCAGCCATGAAATTAAAAGACACTTATTCCTTGGAAGGAAAGCTATGACAAACCTAGACACAGTATTAAGAAGTAGAGACATCACTTTGCTGACAAAGGTCCACACAGTCAGAGCTATGGTTTTTCCAGTAGTCATGCACGGATGTGAAAGTTGGTCCATAAGGAAGGCTGAGCATCAAAGAATTGTTGCTTTTGAATTGTATTGGAGAAGACTCTTGAGAGTCTCTTGGACTGCAAGGAGATCAAGCCAGTCAATCCTACAGGAAATCAACCCTGAATATTGATTGGAAGAACTGTTGTTGAAGAGGGAGCTCCAATAATTTGGCCACTTGATGTGAAGAGTCAACTCCATGTAAAAGACCCTGATGATGGGAAAGATGGACGGCAGGAGGAGAAGAGGGTAACACAGGATGAGATGGTTGCATGGCATCACGGACTTAATGGGAATGAATCTGAACAAACTACGGGAGACAGTGGAGGACAAAGGAGCCTGGCGTGCTACAGTCCATGGGTTTGCAAAGAGTCAGACATGACTTAGCAATTGAACAAAATAACAATAATTAAATTGTTGAGAACTCAGCTGGATCTTAGGAAGGAGGGATTGCTGACAGGGATTTAAAAATTATCTATAGACTATAACTAAAACTTTAGACCAGATGAGAGAAGCCATGGAGAGTACAAAATAAGAATCCAATCAATAACTAACTTTCAGGAAGTCTCTGCAATAAAAGGACAGAAAAAAAAAAAAAAATGAGAAAGAAGCTTGAAAGGCATGAAATCCATATGGATAATAAGAAGTACAAATGAAATCATAAGTAATTATACAATTATAATTATGTAGAATAATTTAGAGTATTTACTGTGTACTAAGCACTGCTTTAAGGGCTTTATATATATATATATGTAAAAGACCTTATATATATATACACACACACACACACACACATATATTAAGTCATTTAATTTTTATTATAATCTTGTGAGGTGGTTACCATTATTAACTTCATTTGATAGATGTAGATAATGAGTCACAGACATGTTAAATTGCTTGTCTGGGGTCACCAACCGAGTAAATAGCAAAGCTGGGATTCAAAGGGTTTGTAACCTTAATCCCTATGCTTACTGCCTCTTGAGACCCTGAGGTTTATCACTTCTGTCCTCCCCAGACTATGTGAAAAACACTAGCTTGATCAGTCATAAAGTTCTCAGGGATGCTTCTTAGAAATTAATCCAACCTCTAGTTTAGGTGTGAAGCATAGCAATATTCTGTAAGTTAGTTGCCTTAACATGTGTTAATTAATGATCCCATACTCTTCATAACAGAACCTTTTAAATAAACAAATATCTTATAATTTATAAATAAGGAAAAATTAAAGCAGAGATCATTAAAACATTGTGAATATAAAGTACTGGTTCTCTTCATTAATGAATGGCATTAAGTCCTACAAACAACCTGAACATGGCAGATCAATTTTAAAAAACTTTAACTTTATAATCATTATAAAAGAATTTCAATAATATAGACAGTAAAATAGGTATCAAAATTTTTCTAATTATAAAAAGCAGAAACAATAAGCTCATAGAAATTAAGTATTAATTTTTTGCAATTGCTTTCTTATTGGTTAAAGTTTAATAAAAGTAGTACAATGATAAAAACCTTAAAAATAAGACTGATTCTGAACTGGGGACAATTGTGCCCACCTGTCTCTGCCCAGGGGACATTTGGTAGTATCTGGAGACATTTTTGGTTTGTAACAACTGGGGGTGAGCAGTGCTACTGGCATCTAGTTGGTAGAGACCAGGAATGCTAACATCTTACACTGCATGGGACAGCTCTCCCATGACAGAATATCCTGGCCCAAATCTCAACAGTGCCAAGTCTGAGAAAACCTACTATAAAGACAGTATCTATACCAATAGTAGTTAAATCAGAAAACTTAAGATGAAGGTCACTACTACAGAATTCAGTATACATTTGAACACAGAAATGAAAAAGATTCTATTCTAAAATTTAGGGGTAAAATCAACTTAATATTGGTCTTAGTGATGTTCAATAAATGTCATATCATTTCTTGCTAACATTATTAGCTCCTTGTTATTTTGCTATTTATAAGACTGATGAGGCTCTTTCTCAAAATCTCTATACTTAGTACTTTGACTCTGTTCTTCATACTCAAAATCATCTTTATGGAACATACCAGAAGGGAAACTAACCTACACATTTTAAAGAATTTAAAGTGGGAACTGATAAATACTGGCATTTCATTCTGCTGCTGCTGCTGCTAAGTCGCTTCAGTCGTGCCCGACTCTGTGCGACCCCATAGACGGAAGCCCACCAGGCTCCCCTGTCCCTGGGATTCTCCAGGCAAGAACACTGGAGTGGGTTGCCATTTCCTTCTCCAATGCATGAAAGTGAAAAGTGAAAGTGAAGTCGCTCAGTCGTGTCCGACTCTCAGCGACCCCATGGACTGGAGCCTACCAGGCTCCTCCGTCCATGGGATTTTCCAGGCAAAAGTACTGGGGTGGGGTGCCATTGCCTTCCCCAGGCATTTCATTCAGTAACTGCTAAAATGCAAAGAATGGACTAGGCATATTAACTGATGTTTCTTTCTATCCAAATTTGCTCTGTCACCATCTCTGAAGGAAATGGCCCTCTTAACAGACTTTGAGTGTTTAATTTTAAACCAGGGAAAACTTTTATGACTGAGGGATAAACCCACAAAACTAGAGTTCATACTGGAAGCCTTTACACTATGAACTATAATGATACCAGTGGGCATGACCATTTTTAAAAGTGTAAAAAAAATCAATGAGCAGACTGTCATTACAGAAACTCATTCTGTATCAAACATATCACCCAAGAGATTGATATTTCATGCTTATAAAACTTAACATAAAATTAAATTGCAAATATTTTCTCACAATTTACTAAAATTATGGCCTAAGGCAATACACTGCTAATATGAAGCATTTGTTCAGCTCTAGTGGACATATTTCCTATATGATTTATGTGAAAGGAGGCTTCATTTGCCTCTTCATAGATTCAGTAATGAGGTTTCTGTTTCTTACATGAAACCTAGAAGGTACAGGAAGGTCTTCAAAATTAAGCCAGCAAATGTTAACAATGAATTATTAAGAAATAACAATGAAATTAATAAACTGGGGGAGATGTTCTCCTTTTGTATATAACTATGTCATTTTAGACCTCAGCCATTCTTCCATTATCCAAATACACAGAAAACATCTAAATATTCCATAGAGAAAATACATTTTTAATCTTTAGGCACAAAACCAGAAGCACAGATTTCAAGTAAAGTAGACTGTGATTTTTTTTTCCCCCTGAAATCTAGAAGGACCAAAAAAGATAATTTCAGTCATTTCACTCCAAAAACTTAGGGATAATAGGAAAAAAAGAGTTGTGGAAATGATTCTACATTTTATCTTTTAGGATGTGAATAACTCAAGAGTTCTTGAGGAAAAGGAAAAGACTGATTTCAATATTATCAACCTGATACGATTTAAAACTTATATGTGTTTTTAGCCAGTAAAGCATTTGCTTATAAACATATTTCAGAATACACATAGAAGGAAATACATCTTAAATGATCTTGAAATAATTATGCATTTGGCTTTATGTTGAAATCTTCTTGACAACTTGAAAAATTACCAGACTTTATATCAAAGTGTAATAGGTAATTTTTACCTTAAGCATTCAGCATCATTTTGAGGTTTTTCATTGATTTTTATTTTTTCTGCCTCTAGGTATTTAGTAGTACAAATGGCTCCATTTTTTTTATCTTCAAAACCTAAACAATTAAGACAATTCTTATACTCTTTAAAAAATTAAATATAAAGGTTATCTTTCTTCACTCATAAGAACAATGCTCTAAATTTCGGTGTTTCATGTAAAATACATGTACTAATGATTTTTATTTTTCTACTTTAATGTAGCAATTAAAGACACAAAAAAAGATCTTAAAATTTGTGAAATTAAAAATACCAGATTCAACACTTATCAATTTAGTGCTTTACCTATTCCTTTTTCACATCAACAAAATTGCCTTTTTACATCACCTATATCCCAATGAGTAAATACATTTTGAAAGAATAATATTAACCTATAATAGAGAAGACTCTTGTGAGCCCCTTGGACTGCAAGATCAAACCAGTCAATCCTAAATGAAATCAACCCTGAATATTCACTGGAATGACTGATGCTGAAGATGAAACTTCAATACTTTGGCCACCTGATAGGAAGTGACTCACTGGAAAAGACCCTGATGCTGGGAAAGACTGAAGGCAAAAGGAGAAGGGGGCAGCAGAGGATGAGATAGATGGATAGCATCACTGGCTCAATGAACATGAATTGAGCAGAAGGATAGGAGGGCCTAGTGTGCTACAGTCCATGAAGTCGGACACAACAACTTAGTAACTGAACAACAAATGATAGATATATAACTATATTCATCAGCAAAGTAACTCATATATGTAATACCTTTAAGCTTTCTCTGCAAAGTAAATAATTCTTGTATTAATTCACTCTTTTGTCTTTGAAGTTCATTTAACAGGTCACTATCATGTTCCATTGACTTCATTTCTAGAAATAAATACGCAAAAAAAACCCCAAAAAAACATATTAACTACTTTTGGCTTTGCCTAATGTCTGTCAAGAATGATTAACTTTTTCTTGTGTAGTAAAAATGTAAGCAATGTATGGTCAATATACTTTTGGAAGTACTGCTTAACAATATTAGATCTTCCAATCCATCAGCTTGGGATGACTTTCCATTTATTTAGGTTCCTGGTGGCTGGGATAGTAAAGCGTCTGTCTACAATGTGAGAGACCTGGGTTTGATCCCTGGGTTGGGAAGATTCCCTGGAGGAGGAAATGGCAACCCACTCCAGTACTCTTGCCTTGAAAATCCCATGGACGGAGGAGCTTGGTGCAGGCTACTATCCATGGGGTCGCAAAGAGTCCAGCACAACTGAGTGACTTCACTTTACTTCTAATTTCTTTAAACAATGTTTTTTGTAGTTTTTGTATACAAGTCTTAAACTTTCGTTAAGTGTGTTTTACTCTTTTTTGATTGCAAATTGAATGTTAATTTACAAATTGTCCATTTGGCTTGTGTGCTGCTGCTGCTGCTAAGTCACCTCAGTCGTGTCCGACTCTGTGCGACCCCATAGACGGAAGCTCACCAGGCTCCCCCGTCCCTGGGATTCTCCAGGCAAGAACACTGGAGTGGGTTGCCATTTCCTTCTCCAATGCATGAAAGTGAAAAGTGAAAGTGAAGTCGCTCAGTCGTGTCCGACTCTTAGCAACCCCACGGACTGGAGCCTACCAGGCTCCTCCGTCCACGGGATTTTCCAGGCAAAAGTACTGGGGTGGAGTGCCACTGCCTTGTGTATATTGATCTAATAACCGGCCACCTTGCTGAACTTGTTTATTAGCTCAAATAGTTTTCCTATGGAGTCCTTAGGATTTCTATACACAAGATCATGCAATGTTCAAATAGAGATAGTTTTACTACTTCATTTCCAATCTAGATGTCTCGTATTTCTTTTTCTTGCCTGATTGCCCAGGCTAAAATCTCTAGTAAAATGCTGGATAAAAGTACTAGGAATGGATGAATATCTTCATCTTTTCCTGATTTTAGATGAGAAATTCTCATTCTTTCATCATAAATAACATTCACCATGGTTTTTCAAAGATACTCTTCATCAGGTTGAGAATGGTCCCTTTTATGTCTAGGTTATTGACTGTGTTTATCATGAAAGGGTATTGGATCTTGCCAAATGATTTTTTGAATTTATTATTATTTTATATCTTTTATTTATCTGTATTATATTCGTGGTCTTGAATATTTTTAGAATATCAATTTTAATAATCTTTCTCTGTGAATTTCATTATCTCTGTGATTTCTGGAGATGTTTCTGTTGACCTAATTTCCTTTTTGGTATGAGATACAATTTCCCAGATGTATGCCTGTAAGATGTATGCTTAGATCTTAAGTATACATATGTCTTAAGAACCTCTGTCCTATACTCTCTATACAAAGAAACTTATCTCTGAGAGCCTCATTTCTTTCATCTATGAAATTAAGCTAATTAAAAAGTATAATCCTTATATTTGAAGGGTTTAATTATGATCCAGGTAGCATTTTATGTAATTAAATATTATTTCATGAGTACTCACAACAATCTTGTTAAGCTCATTATCATTATCCTCCATCTTCATAGATGAAGAAACTGAAGCAAATAAAACTTAAGCATCTTGTCCCAAATCACATATTACTCTCTGCCGGTTCTCTTGCCCTCTTTGACATCTCTGTCTCATTATTCTCTTCGTTTCCTTAAATGCTATGCTTTTCCATTTTCTGCCTTTGGTCTTTGCTACCCCTCTATGTTCCCTCTACATGTTCCCTTTGAATTATGTTAGCAACTTCTCTGGAATCCCACACCTAATGTTCTAGCTTGATCTCTTGTATCAGTTTAACAACCAATTTCAACCTGCTACTTGGGCACTTCTACCTGTTTATTCCATAGACATCTCCAACTAAAAGCACTGAAACAAAACTTAATTTTTTTGTCCAAAAAAGGCTATAGTTCACCTCCATCTCTGCTCTTCCTCCTGGTACCGTATTCTACCCAATCTCTGAAGTGTGAAAACTGTGGTTCATGCTTGACTTTCTTTATATCTGTTTAGTCAGTGATACATCTGTCATTCTTCCTAAAAATCTCTTTGTCTTCTCCTCTCTTTGGTAACTTCTATTTTTTTCTTTAATAATTTTATTTACTTATGGCTGTACTGGGTCTTCATTGTTGTGCAGGGTTTTCTCTGGTTACAGTAAGCAGGTGCTACTCTTTGTTGTTGTGGGCAGGTTTCTCATTGTGGTGGCTTCTCTTTCTGCACAGTACAAGCTCTAGGTCATGTGGGCTTCAGCAGTTGAGGCACATGGGCTCAACAGTTGCAGAACAAGGGCTTAGCTTCTCTGCTGCATATGGGATTTTCTCTGGCCAGCGATCAAACCCGTGTCTCTCATATTGACAGATGGATTCTTCACCACTAGCCTCTCTGATAATTTCTTTAGTTCAGGATCTTATTACAGACTGCAATTACCTGCATACTAGTGTTTCTGAAATGAAATTCTCCCTACCCCGCTGTGTAACAGTGTTTCCTAAACTGTTTTGATGAAAGAATAAAGATCACAGCAACAATATCACCTATATAGTTTCTATCACAATGTACTATAAATATCTGCCTATATATTTCATCCCCCCACATTTTAGTTTTATACCTCCAGGACCTAGAAGGGTGCCTAATATATAACAGATAGTAAACAGAATTTGGTTATTAAATAAATGACCAATAATCATGTCACACTACTTCTAAAGAACTTAGAGACAGCTCACAGTAAAATAGACATACAATTAAGATAAAAGTAAAAAATAGCAATGCAATAACCCAATTTACTTATAAAAATGTAAAATTTCTGGAAAATTCATTAATTCAAAATAAGTTATCTTCATTAATGCCAGATAAATGAGGTGGTACTATGTTTTCATACCCATTTTAAGAATGTTTGCCTGGTTTTCTAAGTCAGATATTTGAATCTTGACATTTTCTTTCATCAAAAGCTCTCGTTTCTTTGTTAATTCATATTCATTATTGAAGTCTGTAATTTCCTTAATAAATTTTTCTTCCTCCTCTGTAACTCTTCTCTTTGTAGCCTCCTGAAAAATGGAAACACAGGACCAAATATAGGTGTTAATTGCAACAATATTCTTCTTTAATGATTAAAATTCAATCATTTGGAAATACTGATAACAAAACAGAAAATTATATTCCTGGTACTAAAATGCTATATTCCTCCAGTAATATTAATTTAAAAACTGAGGTTATTACATGATAATAACCAACTATTTTCATGTGAAAGATTTATCCTTAATATTTTAGGAGAATTACTGAGGTAGAAATTTTACCACCCGTCATTATGTATGTGTCTGTTTGTGTATTAAACTCACAGGCATATATGCCATTTTGTCACTGCAAAACTGGTGGTAAAATAACTAAATGATCAAAGTTGAAAATCTATACTCAAAGGAATTACATTGCAACTGGATGGTAAAAGAATTAAATGACCAAAGTTGAAAATGCAGATCTACACTCAAAGGAATTACTGTCCTTTGAGTGTAAATTCCAAGAAAATCTTTTAAAATGTAGACAAGGTAAAATTACATGGTCATTCCAAATACAGTTCTAAATAACAGTTTAAATTTCATAAAACGTCAACATGAAGTAGAAAGAAATAAGAATTTCCAGAAACTTTAAACAATGCTAGAACCTAAACTTTTTGACAATGGTAGAACCTAAACATTACTGTTTTCCATTTTTTCCCCAAGAAACATAACTAAGAGCTACAGTTGGAAACTTGCCATGCCATTCATAACCATTTGGTGGTTGATTCTGACTCTGGACATATATTTTTAACAGTTTAAACTGTATTTTTTCAAAAAGTCAATTAGTTATAGATTATATTCCTAAGCTGTTCTTGTTATTTAAAGCTACTGAGTCTGTTTGCTTTGATTTATGATTTAAAAAAATAAACAAAATCTATCTTTGTACCCACATCCATTAATTTGCCACAAGTTTGAACCTCTGTGCCTTTCAAAAGCATTAAAACCAAGACCTTGAGGCCTGAGCAATTCAACTCAGTTTCAATGTTTCTTTTATGCTTATTACAATAGCAAATAATTTCTATAGTGCATCCTGACAATTTAATTCTTTCAAACTATATTACTCTACCAATTGGTTTAAAATAGCACTTAATAATTTTCCATATCTCAACAGGACTACCTGCCAATATGCATATGGATGATTTTTCTAAACATATATCTGAAGCATATTTTTATACAAATTTTTGATACAATTAGTAAAATAAACTTTTCCAAGTGGCTGGAGACGTACAAAGGTTTGGAGAAGCATATTCCTTTGGTTTGTAATTTCATTGCACTGTCTTTCTAAGGCTTTTTCATGCGTTTTCAAAAGCTGTAAGAGGAAGGCTTTTTCAGAAAACTGCTGAACCTTTAGAGCAAAAAAAAAAAAAAAGAAATCAGAATGAAACAATTAGACATTTCAGGATATCTTAGTTAATAGAATAGATCTGTATAGTATAAAATTTTTATATCAACCTTTAAAATGCAAAATAAAATTCACATTAAACATCTTACTTTATATGCTCTATCTTAAATTATTTTATAAGTGCTTTATAATTTTTATAATCTCTTCCTCTAATAAAACTATAGGCGCATCAAGGGCACAGAATGCATTTGCTTTTTCCTGATATCTAGTACATTTGGTGGGAGAAGGCAATGGCACCCCACTCCAGTACTGTTGCCCAGAAAATCCCATGGATGGAGGGGCCTGGTAGGCTGCAGTCCATGGGGTCGCTAAGAGTCAGACACGACTGAGCGACTTCACTTTCACTTTTCACTTTCATGCATTGGAGAAGGAAATGGCAACCCACTCCAGTGTTCTTGCCTGGAGAATCCCAGGGATGGAGAAGCCTGGTAGGCTGCAGTCCATGGGGTTGCACAGAGTCGGACATGACTGAAGTGACTTAGCAGCAGCGCAGTACACTTGGTAACTTAGGTACTAAAGCTTTTTGATGACACACATTGAAATTCGCTTCCAGACAGCTTGTTTTAAAGAACAAGTTTTTAGTCTTATTACTAGAAAATATGATGGAGAAATCATGTATCCAATATGACTAATAAAATAATGAGATCAAATCTACAAACCACAGGCAAAAATCCACTCCCATGGCTATAGTTATACCCAATAAAACACAAATCTGTTAAAGTTCTCAAATGGGTTTTGAGAACTCATTTTTTATTTCAGTACCTCATTTGGTTCTAACTAGCAAAAGATATAATAAACATTAATATTAGATAGGTAACTGTTATTTCATTTGTGCTATAAAGAATAGCATCTCTTAAGACCATGAATATTGAAATGAAAGTCAGGAAGCTTTAATATGTAAAAGCTAAAAATGATGCCAGACTGGAAACAATCCTTCAACTACATTCAGTACTGGCCCTCATAAGAAAGCATCACTTCAAGTTTGGGGCTGTTCCCATCTCCAAAGAGAAAAGAAAAAGGAAATAAATCCGACCTTAAATTGCAAAAAGCAAGATTTATGTTAGCTATAAGAGCTTCTTCAAGGTGAGAGACAGGTTGTGAAATCTCTGTCCCAGAAGATATTGAATAGTAAAGAGCTTAGGAATAGTCTGGTCCAGACCCAAAGGGCTGGCCTAAAAGACATTTTGAAATGATATGGCTAAAAAGCCCTACAAATACTGGCATTAAAAAAAAGCAGCTGAAATAAAACAGAAAATATGATCTTACATTTATATAATATCATTGTACATCTGCCCATACCTTCAGCACTTAGTGCTGATTTCATCAACTCTATCATCAATAAAGAAAGATTAGAAAGGTGCAACTTACATGACCAAAAGGATTCAGAAAATACTTCCAAAATTGGGGGAGGGGAGAATGGGGCAGTATTTTACTGTCTGAGAAGACAGAAATTAGAAAACATATGTCTTGATCTATAAAATCATATACAAACTGGTAACAATGGTGAGCAAAGCCATGATCATGAATTCTATCACATTTATTTCAAATAAGAAAATACTTCTAAGCTATCTAATATATATTATATAAATGAGAGTAAAATGAGTTCCAAAGACGTTAATACCTTAACAAAGTTATATAATTAATTAGGGGAAAACCCAGAACTAAAATTCAGTTCTTCTGACTTTATTGCTTCTAAACCATTATCCTATTATGGAAATACTAGAACTATTTCACAGTAATATAAAAGATACTTTTGGAACTAAAACAGGACTTCAGTCTCTGACAATAGTATAAGTTGAAAGTATGCAGGATAAGAGACAGAAAAATTACCAAATACTAGGTCTATCAGAACTCATTGAGAAAAGGTTGCTTGCAGTATATTCCTAACTCTCAGAGTTGCAATTATGAATAAGAACCATCAATGCCAACAAAAATGCTTTGAGACCAAACATCAGGCTGGATAAATTTTGGGTTAATCCAATTAGGTATTTTATGTAATATGCCTTTCAGAATCAAAATTCCTAAATTCTGATTCTGCTTCTACCACTATCTGTAGGCAAACCTGCAATGAAAACCAAAAATGGAGAAAATATTATTTATTAAACTAAGGAAGTTTAAAATAAGACAAATTTATTACTCAGATTCAGAACAGCCTTATGTTAAGGACTCAGAAGTTAAGGTGTGCTACTACAGCTATCACTAAGACCTAAAATTATCACTGAACTCATGTCTTCTTTCTTAAAAAAGAAAATAATAATTAAAGATATTTGACATACTGTCATTTAATTGGAATGTTTTACCATAACCTGAAAAAAATGAAATTTAAATACACCAAATGAAAATTAGACAACTATTTAAAAGATCTGTAAGAAAGGTATAGCTGAAATTTTTCTTTTCCCTAAAATTCTATGTAAATTGTCCACTTTGAGGTCTTTTTACTTCTTTGGTTTAACTCATTACTGGTGTACTCTTCATTCTTAGTTTCTGTTTTACACTCTATCTTCTCATACATTTTCCTCTTTTAATCAAGACCTAAAAAGTCCCATGGAATCAATTACTACAGAAAGATTACAATAACATTAATTTTTAAATTTACTTAGGATCTGTGATGAAAACATTTAGTGCATAATAGAATTGGCAAGTAGGGAAAAGAGAGCAATAGAAGAAAGAAGCAGGACTTTGGAGAAGCTCAAGTTAGGAAGGCTAAGAAAGAACAGATGCCTATGATATGCTGACTCACAAGCTGAGGACGGCAATAAGTTATGGCTGTGGGAACTACATGGGGTCTAATATTATCAGGCCTTCTATTTTATTGTAACTAAGGGGTCAAACACTTTAGGATCCATCCAGTTCCATCTACCAAGTATAAGTTATTAATTTTACTACTAAAAAAGCTTTTCAAGACCACCTATTTGTGGAATGTGTTTCTCGCTGTTCCTTTTGTTCTTCCTGTTATCACAACTCATTTCTTAAATTATTTTTCACATTCTGACTTTTTAAAACCATATCTACTACTGTATAAATATTCCAAATACAACCCTGAAGATACTGATAGGGTCACAAGATAAGGTCACTTCACAGAATAAATCATCATTAGAGATTTCTCTCATCTTTCTTTTGTTGCAAAAGTATGGGTAGGAATCAGAATTGGAAAGATACTAAAAGAGATGCAAAATTGTAATTTAAAAAGATATTTTTGAACTTATCTCTTGAGTCAGGTTTGAATTGAGGCACTATCATACACTCGTAATAGCCTGGACATCCATGATAAAAGCAAAGAAACAAACAAACAAAAAGACTTACTTACAAAAAGAAACTACTGGCTGTATCTGCTAAATTACCCAGGGATCTCAAGGGGCTACAAACAATAAAAAGAAAGGGGTGGAAGGTTCAAATTTCTCTTTCTCATCTTGTTCTTTCCTCTGACTACAAACGAAATGAAAATAATTGTGTACAGCTGTAAAATTATATTCTAGAATGAAACAGCCAAGCTTTGTCAGAAAATATTGCTGTTTAAAAAATTTTTAATTTATAACAGTGCCAACACTGTGGTTAATTTTACCTTTTTCAGCAATAAAGATTTTGCCTGTTTCTTCCCCTGTCTTATTTCTCCTGGGATATTTGAGCTGTCAATAGAGCTTGTAGCTTTCCCAGTGAGTTGACTTATCTGGTCAACTAGGTCAGTTTTCAGCATAGGCATTATTTGGGACTCTTCACTACTCTTGCCACTTGGACACCCTTAGGTATTTTTCCACCAAAATAACTTGAAAATTGAGAATGACTGAGGATGTGAAATTAGTGTTTGGGTTCCAGTAAATAAAGAATTTTGAGTAATGCTCAAAATTCTCCAAGTCAAGCTTCAACAATATGTGAACTGTGAACTTTCAGATGTTCAAGCTGGTCTTAGAAAAGGCAGAGGAACCAGAGATCAAATTGCCAACATCCACGGGCTCATTGAAAAAGCAAGAGAGTTCCAGAAAAACATCTAGCTCGGCTTTATTGACTATGCCAGAGCCTTCGACGGTGTGGATCACAACAAACTGGAAAATTCTTCAAGAGATGGGAATACCAGACCACGTGACTTGCTTCTTGAGAAATCTGTATGCACGTCATGAAGCAACAGTTAGAACTGGACATGGAACAACAGACTGGTTCCAAATAGGAAAAGGAGTACGTCAAGGCTGTATATTGTCACCCTGCTTATTTAACTTATATGCAGAGTACATCATGAGAAACGCTGAGCTGGAGGAAGCATGAGCTGGAATCAAGATTACCAGGAGAAATATCAATAACCTCAGATATACAGATAACACCACCCTTATGGCAGAAAGTGAAGAAGAACTAAAGAGCCTCTTGATGAAAGTGAAAGAGGAGAGTGAAAAAGTTGTCTTAAAGCTCAACATTCAGAAAACTAAGATCATGGCATCCGGTCCCATCACTTCATGGCAAATAGATGGGGAAACAGTGTCAGACCTTATTTTTTTGGGCTCCAAAATCACTGCAGATGGTGATTGCAGTCATGAAATTAAAAGACACTTACTCCTTGGAAGGAAAGTTATGACCAACCTAGATAGCATACTCAAAAGCAGAGACATACTTTGCCAACAAAGGTCCATCTAGTCAAGGCTATGGTTTTTCCTGTGGTTGTGTATGGATGTGAGAGTTGGACTATAAAGAAGGCTGAGTGTCGAAGAATTGATGCTTTTTACCTTGGACTGCAAGGAGATCCAACCAAGCCTTTCTAAAGGAGATCAGTCCTGGGTGTTCTTTGGAAGGACTGATGCTAAAGCTGAAACTCCAATACTTTGGCCACCTCATGCGAAGAGCTGACTCATTGGAAAAGACTCTGATGCTGGGAGGGATTGGGGGCAGGAGGAGAAGGGTATGGCAGAGGATGAGATGGCTGGATGGCATCACCAACTTGATGGACATGAGTTTGGGTGAACTCCGGGAGTTGGTGATGGACAGGGAGGCCTGGCGTGCTGTCGCAGAGTCGGACACGACTGAGCAAATGAACTGAACTGATTCCCTCTATAATCTTATCTTCTACCAGTCTCTTCTTCAATCACTCCTCTCTAGCCACACTGGTCTCCTTGTTATTCCCCAAACATCCAGCCACACTCTCTCCTCAAGGCCTTTGAACTGGCTATTCTCTGCAGAAATCTCTTTCTCCAGATTCCTCATGGTTCATTCCTTCATCTCAGTCAAGTCTTGGCTCATGTCTCCTCTTTTCACTAAAGATTATAAGGATGCCTGATAAGACCACTGCTATGTAGGTCTGTTCTGCAAGAGATATGATGATTCAAAAACCTAGCACACAGTTTTCTCTCTTTTTCATTTCTTTGAACAAATATGATTATTGTATACTTAGTAAATCCAAGACACTGTTAGAAATAATGAAGAGTTCAGTAAAAAGGCTAGTAACAAAATAAATACCAAAAACTAGTATTTTTTTCCTATTTACCAACAAGTAGAAAATAAAAGGAAAAGATCCCATTTATAACAGCAAAAACAAAATAAATAAAACCACACGTAAATAGATGCAGAGAAAGCCTTTGACAAAGTTCAACATCCGTTTATGATAAAAACTCTCCACAAAGCAGGAATAGAAGGAACATACCTCAACATAATAAAAGCTACATATGACAAACCCACAGGAAACATTATCCTCAATGGTGAAAAATTGAAAGCATTTCCTCTAAAGTCAGGAACAAGACAAGGATGCCCACTTTCACCATTACTATTCAACATAGTTTTGGAAGTTTTGGCCACAGCAATCAAAGCAGAAAAAGAAATAAAAGGAATCCAAATTGGAAAAGAGGAAGTAAAACTCTCACTGTTTGCAGATGACATGATCCTCTACGTAGAAAACCCTAAAGATTCCACCAGAAAATTACTAGAACTAATCAATGAATATAGTAAAGTTGCAGGATATAAAATCAACACACAGAAATCCGTTGCATTCCTGTACACTAATAATGAGAAAATAGAGAAATTAAGGAAACAATTCCATTCACCATTGCAATGAAGAGAATAAAATACTTAGGAATATATCTTCCTAAAGAAACTAAAGACCTATATATCAGATCAGATCAGATCAGTCACTCAGTCGTGTCCAACTCTTCGCGACCCCATGAACCGCAGCACGCCAGGCCTCCCTGTCCATCACCAGCTCCCAGAGGTCACCCAGACTCACACCCATCAAGTCAGTGATGCCATCCAGCCATCTCATCCTCTGTCGTCCCCTTCTCCTCCTGCCCTCAATCCCTCCTAGCATCAGAGTCTTCTCCAATGAGTCAACTCTTCCCATGAGGTGGCCAAAATACTGGAGTTTCAGCTTTAGCATCATTCCTTCTACAGAAATTCCAGGATTGATCTCAGAGGGCATCAGAGGGCAAACACACTGAAACCGTACTCACAGAAAACTAGTCAATCTAATCACACTAGGAACACAGCCTTGTCTAACTCAATAAAACTAAGCCATGCCCGTGGGCAACCCAAGATGGGCAGGTCATGGTGGAGAGATCTGACAGAATGTGGTCCACTGGAGAAGGGAATGGCAAACCATTTCAGTATTCTTGCCTTGAGAACCCCATGAACAGTATGAAAAGGCAAAATGATAGGATACTGAAAGAGAAACTCCCCAGGTCAGTAGGTGCCCAATATGCTACTGGAGATCAGTGGAGAAATAACTCCAGAAAGAATGAAGGGATGGAGCCAAAGCAAAAAGAATAACCAGTTGTGGATGTGACTGGTGATGGAAGCAAGGTCCGATGCTGTAAAGAGCAATATTGCATAGGAACCTGGAATGTTAGGTCCATGAATCAAGGCAAACTGGAAGTGGTCAAACAAGAGATGGCAAGAGTGAATGTAGACATTCTAGGAATCAGCAAACTAAAATGGACTGAAATGGGTGAATTTCACTCAGATGACCATTATATCTACTACTGCAGGCAGGAATCCCTCAGAAGTAACAGAGTGGCCATCATGGTCAACAAAAGAGTCCGAAATGCAGTACTTGGATGCAATCTCAAAAATGACAGAATGATCTCTGTTCGTTTCCAAGGCAAACCATTCAATGTCAGAGTAATCCAAGTCTACACCCCAACCAGTAACACTGAAGAAGCTGAAGTTAAATGGTTCTATGAAGATCTACAAGACCTTTTAGAACTAACATCCAAAAAAGATGTCCTTTTCATTATAGGGGACTGGAATGCAAAAGTAGGAAGTCAAGAAACACCTGGAGTAACAGGCAAATTTGGCCTTGGAATACGGAATGAAGTAATAGAGTTTTGCCAAGAAAATGCACGGTCATAACAAACACCCTCTTCCAACAACACAAGAGAAGACTCCGTACATGGACATCACCAGATGGTCAACATTGAAATCAGACTGATTATATTCTTTGCAGCCAAAGATGGAGAAGCTCTATACCGTCAGCAAAAACAAGGCCAGGAGCTGACTGTGGCTCAGACCATGAACTCCTTATTGCCAAATTCAGACTTAAATTGAAGAAAGTAGGGAAAACCACTAGACCATTCAGGTATGACCTAAATCGAATCCCTTATGATTATACAGTGGAAGTGAGAAATAGATTTAAGGGCCTAGATCTGATAGATAGAATGAACTGATGAACTATGGAATGAGGTTCGTGACATTGTACAGGAGACAGGGATCAAGACCATCCTCATGGAAAAGAAATGCAAAAAAGCAAAATGGCTGTCTGGGGAGGCCTTACAAATAGCTGTGAAAAGAAGAGAAGCAAAAAGCAAAGGAGAAAAGGAAAGATATAAGCATCTGAATGCAGAGTTCCAAAGAATAGCAAGAAGAGACAAGAAAGCCTTCTTCAGCTATCAATGCAAAGAAATAGAGGAAAACAACAGAATGGGAAAGACTAGGGATCTCTTCAAGAAAATCAGAGATACCAAAGGAACATTTCATGCAAAGATAGGCTCAATAAAGGACAGAAATGGTATGGACCTAACAGAAGCAGAAGATATTAAGAAGAGATGGCAAGAATACACAGAAGAACTGTACAAAAAAGATCTTCATGACCCAGATAATCACGATGGTGTGATCACTCACCTACAGCCAGACATCCTGGAGTCCAAAATCAAGTGGGCCTTAAGAAGCATTGTTATGAACAAAGCCAGAGGAGGTGATGGAATTCCAACTAACCTATTTCAAATCTGAAAAGACGATGCTGTTTAAGTGCTGTACTCAATATGCCAGCAAATTTGGAAAACTCAGCAGTGGCCACAGGACTGGAAAAGCTCAGTTTTCATTCCAATTCCAAAGAAAGGCAATGCCAAAGAACGTTCAAATCAGCACACAACTGTGTTCATTTCACATGCTACTGAGGTAATGCTCAAAATTCTTCAAGCTAGGCTTCAATAGTACCGAATTGAGAACTTCCAGATGTATAAACTGGATTTAGAAAAGGCAGAGGACCCAGAGATCAAATAGCCGACATCCACTGGGTCATAGAAAAAGAAAGAGAATTCCAGAAAAACATGCACTTCATTGACTATGCTAAAGCCTTTGTGTGGATCACAACAAACTGTGAAAAACTCTTACAAAGATGGGAATACTAGACCACCTGGTTTGGAGCACACCAAAAAAAGATGTCCCACATTTAAAGACAAAGAACTGCAATGAGATGGTAGGACGTGCACAATCGTGATAAAATCAAATTCCATACCTGCCAGGTGGGTGTTCCACAAACTGGAGAACAATAATACCAAAGAAGTTTTCCCATTGTTGTGAAGGTTCTGAGCCCCACGTCAGGTTTCCCAGCCTGGGGGTCTGACAAAGGGACTGGGAAATACCAAGGAATCTGACCTTGAAGGCCAGTGGGATTTGATTATAGGACTTCCACTATATTGGGGAAAACAGAGACTCCAGTCTTGCAGGGCACAAACAAAATCCTACACACCCCAATACCAGAGGAAGGGAGCAGTGACCCCACAGGATACTGAACCAAAACTACCTGCTAGCTTTGGAGGGTCTCCTGTGGAAGTGTGGGTTGGCAGCAGCTCAACACAGGATAGGGGTACTGGCCGCAGCAGTCCTAGAAGGTCCCCCTTGGCATAAACGCTCTTGGAGGTCAGCATTAACCCTACCAGAGAGCCCACAGACCCCAGGGCTGGGTCACCTCAGGCCAGACAACTAACAGGGAGGGAGCAAAACCCCACTCCTTAGCAAATAATTAAAGTTCTACTGAGCAATGTGCAGCCCACTAGATCAAGACCTGGTTTTTTCCACCCTGTCCCTCCCATCAGGAAGCTTACAGAAGCCTCTTAGCCTCATCCACCAGAGGGAGACAGAAGAATCACAAAGAACCACAATTCCACAGCAGCTAAAACAAAAACTACATTACAGAAAGCTAAGCAGGATCAAAATGCAGAGAGTTATGTCCCAGATGAACAGACAATATAAAACCCCAGAAAAACAACTAAATGAAGTGGAGATAGCAATCTTTCAGAAAAAGAATTCAGAATAGTGATAGTGAAGATGATCCAGGATCTTGGAAACAGAATAGAGAAGATGCAAGAAATGTTTACCAAAGACCTAGAAGAACTAAAGAACAAACAAACAGAGATGGAATCAATACGCTAGAAGGAATCAATAGCAGAGTAACTGAGGCAGAAGAACAGACAAGTGACCTGGAGGACAGAATGGTGGAAATCACTGCCCCAGAACAGAATATAGAAAAAAGAATGAAAAACAAAAACTGAAGACAGCCTAAAAGACCTCTGGGACAACATTAAATGCACCAACATTTGCTTTACAGGGGTCCCAGAAGGAGAGGACAGAGAAAGGACCTGAGAAAATATTTGAAGCAATAATAGCTGAAAACTTTCCGAACATGGGAAAGGAAATAGTCAGCCAAGTTCAGGAAGCACAGAGTTCCAGGCAGGATAAACTCAAAGAGGAACACCCAAGACACATAGTAGCAAACTGGCAAAAACTAAGTTCAGTTCAGTTCAGTTGCTCAGTCATGTCCGACTCTTTGTGACCCCATAAACTGCAGCACACCAGGCCTCTCTGTCTATCACCAACTCCTGGAGTCCAACCAAACCCATGTCCATTGAGTCGGTGACGCCATCCAACCATCTCATCCTCTGTCGTCCCCTTCTCCTCCTGCCCTCAATCTTGCCAGCATCAGGGTCTTGTCTAATGAGTCAGCTCTTTGCATCCGGTGGCAAAAGTATTGGAGTTTCAGCTTCAACATCAGTCCTTCCAATGAACACCCAGGACTGATCTCCTTTAGGACAGACTGGTTGGATCTCCTTGCAGTCCAGGGGACTCTCAAGAGTCTTCCCCAACACCACAGTTCAAAAGCATCAATTCTTGAGCACTCAGCTTTCTTTATAGTCCAGCTCTCATATCCATACATGACCACAGGAAAAACCATAGCCTTGACTAGACGGACCTTTGTTGGCAAAGTAATGTCTCTGCTTTTGAGTATGCTATCTAGGTTGGTCATAACTTTCCTTCCAAGGAGTAAGTGTCTTTTAATTTCATGACTGCAATCACCATCTGCAGTGATTTTGGAGCCCAAAAAAATAAGGTCTGACACTGTTTCCCCATCTATTTGCCATGAAGTGATGGGACCGGATGCCATGATCTTAGTTTTCTGAATGTTGAGCTTTAAGACAACTTTTTCACTCTCCTCTTTCACTTTCATCAAGAGGCTCTTTAGTTCTTCTTCACTCTCTGCCATAAGGGTGGTGTCATCTGCATATTTAAGGTTATTGAGATTTCTCCCAGCAATCTTGATTCCAGCTTGTGCTTCATCCAGCCCAGGGTTTCTCATGATGTACTCTGCATATAAGTTAAATAAGCAGGGTGACAATATACAGCCTTGACATACTCCTTTTCCTATTTGGAACCAGTCTGTTGTTCCATGTCCAGTTCTAACTGTTGCTTCCTGACCTGCATACAGGTTTCTCAGGAGGCAGGTCAGGTGGTCTGGTATTCCTATCTCTTTCAGAATTTTCCACAGTTTATTGTGATCCACACAGTCGAAGGCTTTGGCATAGTCAATAAAGCAGAACTAGATGTTTTTCTGGAACTCTCTTGCTTTTTCAAAAACTAAAGACAAAGATAAAACGTTAAAAGCAACAAGGGAAAAGCCACAAATAGCATACAAGGGAACTCCAGTCAGGTTCTGAGCTGGTTTTCAACAGAAACTCTATAAACCAAAAGGGAATAGAATGATATATTTAAAGTGATGAAAGGGAAGAACATACAACCAAGAATATTCTACCCAGCAAGACTCTCATTCATATTTGATGGAGAAATCAAAGGCTTTCCAGACAAGCAAAAGTCAAGAGAATTCAGCACCACCAAACCAGCTTTGGCCTTCCTAGGTTGCACTAGTGGCCAAAAAAAAAAAAAAAAAAAAACCCCACCTACCAATGCAGGAGACCTAAGAGATGTGGGTTCAATCCCTGGGTTGGGAAGATCCCCTGGAGGAGGGCATGGCAACTCACTCCAGAGTTCCTGACTGGAGAATCCCATGGATAGAGAGAGGAGCCTGGTGGGCTTCGGTCCATAGGATAGCAAAGAATTGGACACGACTCTTAGCACGCACGCAAACCAGCTTTACAACAAATGCTAAAGAAACATCTCTACTCAGGAAACACTAGAGAAGGGAAAGACCTACAAAAAATAAACCCAAAACAAATAAGAAAATGGCAATAGGATCATACATATTGATAATTACCTTAAATGTAGATAGATTAAAATGCACTAACCAGAAGACACAGACTGGCTGGGTGGATGAAAACATGTGCATGTATGCATTTCCACTTACCACATCACTTTGCTTGACCCCACAAATTGTATGTAATTATTTTATACTGTTAGGTTAAGTATTTTATACTGTTCCCATTATGGCTTACAACTAATTATTTTATTTTTTGTCTGGCTACTGATTGTGAAAACTGATAAACATCTTTTACTACTGTGATTATGTAACTATTATTCACTTAATGCCATTGTATCATGATTGGTCAACAGAGAAATAATAGAATTCTTCATCACCAAATCTACATAATTCAATAGAAAAACTTAAAATCACTTTTTAAAAATCCAGATGCATATCAGAATTATTATGGTATTTTTTAAAAAATACAAATACCCAGGTATTGCTTTTTTTCCCCAAAGCTCCAGATATGTTTCTGATGAGCAGCCATGATTAAAAGCAAGTGGAATATATGATGATCTTTTACTTTATCTAGGTTGTTTCACCTTTTCTATTTCATATTCAGTGCTCCCATTTCATTTAGTTTATGTTTTTCAATTTCTCCATCTTCTTTTTTGTGTTCTTTCTCAAGCCTTTATCAAGAGTAGTAGAAAAGCTTTTGTATATATGTACATAAATAGTATGTACATGTATTTTAGAAAACTTAAGAATTTTTGCCTAGCTAAAAAATTTATGACATTTTGATTTCACTTGTTTGACTTATAAGAACAGAATACTAGATTTCTAATTTTAAAAGACACTTAATAAGCAACAAAGGTTCACTGTATGACACAGGAACTCTAGTTCGTATCTTGTAATAACCAATGATGGAAAATAACCTCAAAAATAATATGTGTATATATGTATAACTGAATTACCTTGCTGTGTACCTGAAACATTAAAAGTCAACTGCTACTGCTAAGTCACTTCAGTCGTGTCCGACTCTGTGAGACCCCATAGACAGCAGCCCACCAGGCTCCCCCGTCCCTGGGATTCTCCAGGCAAGAACACTGGAGTGGGTTGCCATTTCCTTCTCCAATGCATAAAAGTGAAGTCGCTCAGTCGTGTCCGACTCCTAGCAACCCCATGGACTGCAGCCTACCAGGCTCCTCCGTCCATGGGATTTTCCAGGCAAGAGTACTGGAGTGGGGTGCCATTGCCTTCTCCAGAAGTCAACGATACGTCAATAAAATATATATATTAAGAAAAAAAGACTGAGAGGAGCAGGAGTTGATAATAAAGAGGAAAAGAACATTTTAGAGTAATAGCCTGATCTATTTTCCTATTGTGGTGGTCACATATCTCCTATTCCTTCCACTTTTCTGTCTTCTATTGGGAGGAATTGATTAGAATTTTAACCAAGAAAAACTGGACTCTATTTATAACCATGGAACTAGCTTGAACCAAAGAAGCTGAGGTAGGCAGCTTTCAACTAATCTTGAAATATTAATTCAGGCTATAACAATCCATAAGAACACACAAGCACCAAAGGCTATAAGAAATTCTTCCTAGCAGCACTGAGATGACAGGCACAGCTATACATAGCCAGTTTACCTTTAACCGTTTTCATTCATCTTTTCTGAACCCATTTGGGTTCCAAAGTCCATAGACAACCTTCTCAAAATAACCCTCCATCTTCAAAATTCTTCTTCTCCTTTTCCTCAAATAAAACTCCCATTTCCAGAGAATTGCTGATTCAGCTAGGCATTAATCTGACTAAGGAAAGAATAGTAAAATACAAATAGTGGTAGGCCAGGAACAGTCTGTGATGATACTTCTTAATCTGAAAGACTCTCCCTGGGGAGCTACTTGAAATAAGGTGACTTCTGTGCAATTTGACAACTTAGGAAGCAGAACCTTACCTTACCTATGACTACATCTTCCTGTTCTGTCAGGATATAAAACAATGGAATGCTGAGGGTAGTGAATTTTCATGTACTGCTTTTAACGGAAGATCTATAAAATGTCACAGCTTCTTTAAAACATACATTTTCCTGCTCATAATAAGAAAATTTGGCACACAAGCAAGAGAAGATCAGACCTCAGTCAAGTATTCCACAATAATGCTAGAAACAAGTTGGAGATATTCACATCAACTTGTCAAACAGCAGCTTTAGTTCCAAAAAGACAGTTCATTCTTCAAGAACTCAAGAAAACAAGAACGGGGGAAAGAACAATTTATATATGCTAACTGTTGGCAAAATGTAAGTCTGAACAGTTCTCACAGAATAACAATGTAAACCCTATAAAAGAAGAGAAATAGAATTGCCTGGAGAATTACAGAGATAAAATACTGTATCTATCTATAATAATTTTACTATAAAGTACAAATTTTTTTGCTAATCAACTACTGATGTCCTCAAGAGGTGCAAAGACAGACATGTCCACAAAAAAATAAGAGCAAACAAAGACTCATTTTCTATTCAAAGACAGAGAATCCTGGATAAAATATAAATAATTTAAAACCTATATCATTAACATACGGAAGCCAAAAAACAAAAGAGAGAAATATCATGCCAGAGGTCATCACGCTAGAATTCAAGTCCGAAGGGTATCTTTGAGACTGGATACAGGCAACAGGGGTTAGGATTTTAAAAATGCTCAAATACAACTCAAAGTCAAAGCCAAAGGGAGATGAAACTGGATAAAGTCAGGAATAAAACAAACGAATGGGTTGTTATAAGCTTCTACACAGCAAAGGAAACCATAAACAAAAGGCAACCAATGGACTGAGTGAAAATACTTGCAAATGATGCTACCAACAAGGGATTAATTTCTAAAACACATAAAGAGCTCATACTGCTTAATATCAGAAGAGAACTCAATCAAAAATTGGGCAGAAGACCTAAATAGACATTTCTACAAAGAAGAAATACAGATGCCCAAGAGGCATATGAAAAGATGCTCAATATCACTAATTATTAGAGAAATGCAAATTAAAACTACAATGAGGTATCACTTCACACCAGTCAAAGTAGCCTTCATTAAAAGTCTACAAATAATAAATAGTGGAGAGGGTGTGGAGAAAAAGGAACTCTCCTACACTGATGGTGAGAATGAAGACTGGTGCAGTCACTATGGAAAACAGTTTGGAGATGCCTTAAAAAACTAAAAATAGAATTACTATATGATCCTGCAATCCCATTCCTGGGCATATCCCTGGAGAAAACTATAATTTGAAAAGATTCATGCACCTCAATGTTCATAGCAGCACTATCTGCAATAGCCAAGACGTGGAAGCCTGTCAAGAATGATAGATGAATGGATAAAGAAGATGTGGTATACATATATAATAAAAACGAATAATCAGATCAGATCAGATCAGTCGCTCAGTCGTGTCCGACTCTTTGCGACCCCATGAACTGCAGCACGCCAGGCCTCCCTGTCCATCACCAGCTCCCGGAGGTCACTCAGACTCACATTCATCGAGTCAGTGATGCCATCCAGCCATCTCATCCTCTGTCGTCCCCTTCTCCTCTTGCCCCCAATCCCTCCCAGCATCAGAGTCTTCTCCAATGAGTCAACTCTTCGCATGAGGTAGCCAAAATACTGGAGTTTCAGCTTCAGCATCATTCCTTCCAAAGAAATCCCAGGGCTGATCTCCTTCAGAATGGACTGGTTGGATCTCCTTGCAGTCCAAGGGACTCTCAAGAGTCTTCTCCAACACCACAGTTCAAAAGCATCAATTCTTCGGCGCTCAGCCTTCTTCACAGTCCAGCTCTCACATCCATACATGACCACAGGAAAGACCATATCCTTGACTAGGCGAACCTTTGTTGGCAAAGTGATGTCTCTGCTTTTGAATATGCTATCTAGGTTGGTCATAACTTTCTTTCCAAGGAGTAAGCATCTTTTAATTTCATGGCTGCAGTGATTTTGGAGCCCAGAAAAAGAAAGTCTGACACTGTTTCCACTGTTTCTCCATCTATTTCCCATGTAGTGATGGGACCAGATGCCATGATCTTCATTTTCTGAATGTTGAGCTTTAAGCCAACCTTTTCACTCTCCACTTTCACTTTCATCAAGAGGCTTTTTAGTTCCTCTTCGCTTTCTGCCATAAGGGTGGTATCATCTGCATATCTGAGGTTATTGATATTTCTCCCGGCAATCTTGATTCCAGCTTGTGTTTCCTCCAGTCCAGCATTTCTCATGATGTACTCTGCATATAAGTTAAACAAACATGGTGACAATATACAGCCTTGACGTACTCCTTTTCCTATTTGGAACCAGTCTGTTGTTCCATGACCAGCTCTAACTGTTGCTTCCTGACCTGCATACAGATTTCTCAAGAGGCAGATAAGGTGGTCTGGCATTCCCATCTCTCTCAGAATTTTCCACAGTTTATTGTGATCTACACAGTCAAAGGCTATGGCATAGTCAATAAATACTCAGTCATAAAAAAGAATTAAATAATATAATCTACAGAAACATGTATAGACCTAGAGATTATCATATTAAGTGAAGTATGTCAGATGAGAAAAATATCATATGATAGCACTTATCTGTGGAATCTGTGATGCAAATGAATTTATTTATGAAACAGATGCACAGACACAGAAAAAAAAATTATGGTCACTAAAGGGGAGAGTAGGACAGAGCAGAGAGATAAATTAAGAGTTTGGGATTACCATATATATACTACTATAAATAAAATAGATAAATAACAATGACCTACTGTCTAGCACAGGGAATATCATCATCTTATATGAACCAGTAATGGAAAAGAATCTGAAATAGAATGCACACACATACATACACACACACACCCACACATATGTTATAGCTGAGAAAGGAGAGAAGCTAAAGGCAAAGGAGAAAAGGAAAGATATACACATCTGAATGCAGAGTTCCAAAGAATAGCAAGGAGAGATAAGAAAGCCTTCCTTTGATCAATGCAAAGAAATAGAGGAAAACAATAGAATGGGAAAGACTAGCGATGTCTTCAAGAAAATTAGAGATATCAGGGGAACATTTCACACAAAGATGGGCTCAATAAAGGACAGAAATAGTATGGACCTAACAGAAGCAGAAGATATTAAGAAGCTGTTGCTGCTGCTAAGTCGCTTCAGTCATGTCCAACTCCGTGCAACCCCATAGACGGCAGCCCACCAGGCTCCCCCATCCCTGGGATTCTCCAGGCAAGAACACTGGAGTGGGTTGCCATTTCCTTCTCCAATGCATGAAAGTGAAGTCGCTCAGTCGTGTCCGACTCTTCGCGACCCCATGGACTGCAGCCTACCAGGCTCCTCCGTCCATGGGATGTTTCAGGCAAGAGTACTGGAGTGGGTTGCCATTGCCTTCTCCGATATTAAGAAGAGGTGGCAAGAATACACAGAACTATACAAAAAAGATCTTAATGACCCAGATAACCACAATGGTGTGATCATTCACCTGGAGCCAGACATCCTGGAGTGTGAAGTCAAGTGGGCCTTAGGAAGCATCACTAAAAACAAAGCAGGTGGAAGTGATGGAATTCCAGCTGAGCTATTTTAAGTCCCAAAAGATGATGCTGTTAAAGTGCTGCACTGAACATGCCAGCAAATTTTGAAAACCCAACAGTGGCGATGGGACTGGAAAAGGTCAGTTTTCATTCCAATCCCAAAGAAGGACAATGCCAAAGAATGTTCAAACTACCACACAATTGCACTCATCTCACACACTGGCAAAGTAATGCTCAAAAGTCTCCAAGCCAGGCTTCAATAGTATGTAAACCGAGAACTTCCAGATGTTTAAGATGGATTTAGAAAAGACAAGAGGAACCAGAGATCAAATTGCCAACATCCGTTGGATCACAGAAAAAGCAAAGGAGTTCCAGAAAAACATCTACTTCTGCTTTATTGACTATGCCAAAACCTTTGACTGTGTGGATCACAACAAAAGCTGTGGAAAGTTCTGAAAGAGATGGGAATACCAGACCACCTGACCTGCCTCCTGAGAAATCTGTATGCAGTCAAGAAGCAACAGTTAGAACCAGACATGGAACAACGGACTGGTTCCAAATTGGAAAAGGAGTATGTCAAGGCTGTATACTGTCAACCTGCTTATTTAACTTATATGTAGAGTACATCATGCGAAATGCCAGGCTGAATGAAGCACAAGTTGGAATCAAGATCGGTGGGAGAAATATCAATAACCTCAGATATGCAGATGACACCACCATTATGGCAGAAGGCAAAGAGGAACTAAAGAGCCTTTTGATGAAAGTGAAAGAGAAGAGTGAAAAATCTGGCTTAAAACTCAACATTCAAAAAAATAAGATTATGGCATCTGGTCCCATCACTTCATGGCAAACAGACAAACAATGGAAACAGTGACAGACTTTATCTTTTGGGCTCCAAAATCACTGCAGATGGTGACTGCAACCATGACATTAAAAGACACTTGCTCCTTGGAAGAAAACTATGACCATCCTATCTCTCTTTAGTCTTTAATTTGTGTCCACCTCTTGTGACCCCAAGGACTGCAGCCTGCCAGGCTCCTCTGTCCATAGGATTCTCCAAGCAAGAATACTGGAGTGGGTTGCCATTTCCTTCTTCACGGGATCTTTCCGACCCAGGAATTGAATCTGGGTCTCCTCCATTGCAGGCAGATTCTTTACTGACTGAGCTATGAGGGAAGCCCTAGACCAACCTAGATAGCATATTAAAAAGCAGAGAGATTACTTTATCACCAAGGGTCTATCTAGTCAAAGCTATGAATTTTCCACTAGTCATGTATGGATGTGAGAGTTGGACCATAAAGAAAGCTGAGCATGGAAGAATTGATGTTTTTGAACTGTGGTGTTGGAGAAGAGTCTTGAGAGTCCCTTGAACTGCAAGGAGATCCAACCAGTCAATCCTAAAGGAAATCCATCCTGAATATTTATTGGAAGGGCTGATGCTGAAGCTCCACTACTTTGGCCACCTGATGTGAAGAACTGACTCAGTGGAAAAGACCCTGATGCTGGGAAAAACTGAAGGCAGGAGAAGGGGATGATGACAGAGGATGAGATGCCTGGATGGTATTACCAACTCGATGGACATGAGTCTGAGCAAATTCCAGGAGTTGGTGATGGACAGGGAGGCCTGGTGTGCTGCAGTTCATGGGGTAGCAAAGAGACACAACTAACAACTGAACTGAAGTGATACATATATGGATCAGATCAGATCAGATCAGTCGCTCAGTCGTGTCCGACTCTTTGCGACCCCATGAACTGCAGCACGCCAGGCCTCCCTATCCATCACCAGTTCTCGGAGGTCACTCAGACTCACATTCATCGAGTCAGTGATGCCATCCAGCCATCTCATCCTCTGTCGTCCCCTTCTCCTCTTGCCCTCAATCCCTCCCAGCATCAGAGTCTTCTCCAATGAGTCAACTCTTCGCATGAGGTGGCCAAAATACTGGAGTTTCAGCTTTAGCATCATTCCTTCCAAAGAAATCCCAGGGCTGATCTCCTTCAGAATGGACCGGTTGGATCTCCTTGCAGTCCAAGGGACTCTCAAGAGTCTTCTCCAACACCACAGTTCAAAAGCATCAATTCTTCGGCACTCAGCCTTCTTCACGGTCCAGCTCTCACATCCATACATGACCACAGGAAAGACCATAGCCTTGACTAGGCGAACCTTTGTTGGCAAAGTAATGTCTCTGCTTTTGAATATGCTATCTAGGTTGGTCATAACTTTCCTTCCAAGGAGTAAGCGTCTTTTAATTTCATGGCTGCAGTCACCATCTGCAGTGATTTTGGAGCCCAGAAAAAGAAAGTCTGACACTGTTTCCACTGTTTCTCCATCTATTTCCCATGTAGTGATGGGACCAGATGCCATGATCTTCGTTTTCTGAATGTTGAGCTTTAAGCCAACCTTTTCACTCTCCACTTTTACTTTCATCAAGTGGCTTTTTAGTGCCTCTTCACTTTCTGCCATAAGGGTGGTATCATCTGCGTATCTGAGGTTATTGATATTTCTCCCAGCAATAGCATGTGTTATATACATATATGTGTTATATATATGTAATAGAATCACTTTGCTATACACTTGAAACTAGCACAACATCATAAATTAACCATATGTCAATTTTTAAAAATACCTATAGGAAATTGCTGACAGAGACTACCTCTCAGTCTGGAAATAAGGCAGAGGAGTAAGTATAACGACTTCAACTCTATCAGACTTTTAACTAAAATGCTGCTTTTGTTCTTTGCAAAAAAAAAAAAAAAGTGGCTATGCACGTGGAGTAAGAAAACACCACCACCGGTTTAGAGATGCAGCAGAAAAGTGAGCTGCCTCTCTTGATCCATGAATAGAAAAGGAATCATACCCTAGAACCCCCAAACCCACACTTGAATTGTTCATGGATGTGAGATTCAAATGTCTCCTAGCCAGGCAGTGCATAAATACTGAGCCCAAAAATTAACATGGAAATTCATCCTGAACAAATGAACTCTGCATGGTTCTGGCAGCAGGGTTGAAACTGCTCCTTAGGAACATCTTTTTTTTATCAAGACTAGGTAGGACTCCCAAGAAAGGAAAGTTCTGCTAAAGATAAGTTCACAATAAAAAATTTTAAGGCTCATAAAAAAATGTACCACCATGTGAAAACGTCAACAGATGTCACAAGCAGAATTCACAGAAGCGGAAAAAGAAACAGTGAATTCTAAGAGAAAAAAAGTTAATTTAGTCACTCAATAATATGTAACACCTACTGTAATTCAGGCACTGTTCTAGATAGTAAGAATAACAGTAGTAAACAAAACAGATGAATATGTATTCCGTGTGAAGTTTACATCCACAAGGGCTTCACATTACATTAACAAGGGCTTCACAAGTGGTGCTAGTTGTAAAGAACCCACCTGCCAAAGCAGCAGACATGCAGGTTTGATTCCTGGGTCGGGATGATCCCCCGGATGAGGGCATGACAACACACTCCAGTATTTTTGCCTGGAGAATCCCATGGACAGAGGCTCCTGGCAGGCTACAGTTCATAAGGTCACACAGAGTTGGACAGGACTGAAGTGCCTTAGTACACACGCAGCACAAGGAAAGATAAACAGTAAACAGATCAATATAAAAATACGTCAAAAGAAATTAAGAGCTACAAAGAAAAATAAAGCAGAAGCCAGGAAAGAGAGAGAGATGGCATGAGGTTTATATATGGTTTATATGTTATTTTATATATGGACTTAGGGGAGGGTCAAATTTTTTGATCTTATGACTTGGTCTTTAAGATTTTATAGCCTTAAAAAATTATTGAGGATTTTTATTTAATTATTTTTGTGAGTTGTATCTATAAATATTTTTAGTATCAAAGATTAAAACTGAGAAACTTTGAAAATATTTAATTCACTTAGGAATAATGACAATAAATTTGTTGTATATTAAAAAATGCATTTTTATAAAAATAACATTTTCCAAAACAAAATGAAGTGAGAAGCATTGCATTTACATTTTTGCAAATCTCTTCTAAGTGTGGCTTAACAGAAGACAGGTGAATTCTTATATCTGCTTCTGTATCCAATCTCTTGCACTGTTTCTTGGTTGAAGTATATGAAGAAAATCTAGCCTCACACAGATGTAGAGCTGGAAATGAGAGGAGTATTTTAATACCCTAACTGAATAATTATGCCATATTCTTCAGGAACTTAATGAGTGGTAGTTCCTTAAAGGTTAGTTGCAATGTGGGATCTAAAACCATTTCAATAAATTTTTCATCCTGTTACAATAAAAACCATCAGTCTATATTGTGCTTTGAGTGGATCTTCTATCCGTGTACAATTAAAACTATGTGTTGGCCATTTCGAAAACATTCCTTCACTGAATTATTCAGGTCCTCCAAAAGTTGATACACTCCATAATGCAATATTAAAAACTAACATTAACATCACCTACAAACTCAGAAAAATCTTTATGTACCGGGAAACTGTACATAGAGTGACAAATAGTGACACATATAGTGAACACAGAGTGACACATAAATTGCACATATAGTGACAAATCTGAGTCTTTCAACATTGTAATTTTTGTGTGAAAAGTTGAATATTATCACTGGCAAAATAATAATATTTGCCTTGACATGTCAGGGTCATTTCATTCATTTTTGAGAAAATTATGCCAAATACTCAAGTTTAAATGACTACACTTATCTGTCAATTATTCAAGTAAAAAGGATGCTCCAGAAAAAGAATAGCTAGTTCATACTGAAACTCAATCATGTAAATACTCACCTGTGAGACAATCATTGTACTTCGGAATATAGAAGTACTTTATGTGAACTTCCCGTTTCATCCCACACAATATTAAAAATACATACACAGAATGGTTAGTTTCAAAACAATATTTTTTACACTTTAATCAAGGGCATACAGTGAAATTGGTGGGTTTTGCTTTCTCACTGTGAGCGTGTGGCAGTGAATAATACAATGACTACTAGAAGTTTGTTCCCACTGCCTTAATTTGTTCTGAGGTGCCAATATTTGCCTTTGCACTATCAATGTACATATCAGAACAGTGCAAATGACAAATAATAGCTTTATATTATTAAGAAAATAGTTAGACCTCAGAAAATTCTTCCTATAGATCACAGAATTGATGCTTTCAAACTGTGGTATGGCACAGAGTTCCTTGGACAGCGAAGAGATCAAACCAGTCAATCCTAAAGGAGATCAACCCTGAATACTCTTTGGAAAGACTGATGCTGAAGCTGAAGCTCCAGTATTCTGGCCACCTGATTTGAAGAGCCGACTCACTGGAAAAGACCTTGCTGCTGAGAAAGATAGAGGGCAGGAGGAGAAGGGGGCAACAGAGGATGAGATGATTGGATGGCATCACTAACTCCATGGACATTAGTCTGAGCAAACACCAAGAGATAGTGAAAGACAGGGAAGCCTGGAGTACTGTAGTCCATGCGGTCACGAAGAGCTGGACACAACTGAGCGACATAACAACAATAGGTCATAGATCACACTTTGAGACCCACGGCTCTAAAGTGCCAACTAAGCTGAGAGGTAAGGTAACCAACCATCAAGATTTACATGTGACTGCTCCAACATGAGAACTGAAAGTCTCACATTCTCATAGAATGGTTGGCCTCCCTACTGGGAGAGAGCTAAAATAAGTGTTATAAAACACCAATAGCTGAGAGAAGCATTTCAAGCAGGACACCAAGTGCAAAGGCCCTGAGGTCAAAGAACGGCTGGTACATTCAAGAATATTCTTTCAATCAAGAATTTAAAAACCCACTGCAAAGGTACACACCCTAGAAAATCAGATCATCCCTAGTGGTGAGCTACTAGAAAATGCCAGTGCTACATTAAAATATCTGGTGAATTAGTCTAGTTCCCCATTTTAGAAAAGAATTCATGACAAACATTATAAGGCTTTCTTTAGAGAATTACACAGAGAAAATTTAAAGTAATTACAGAATTTTTAAAAAGTGAGAACATCAAGAATTTTGAATTTATAGTTAGGTTTCTATAGATGAAGTTGCTTAATGTCAACCCTCTAATTAAGGTAGAAGTCTGTTACATAATTTATTTGCCAGTTACGCTTGGTATCATTTAAGAGTTGTTCAATGAATGTTTGTTGAGTGAATGAATAACGAAAGTGAAGAACATAGCTAATTGATTTTCCAGGAAATCACAAATCAAAAGGTAAACTTTTTAAGAGGTATTCTTTTGTGCTGTATATTCTTAGGAGGCTAGCAAACTCAATGTTAATCTCATGCTTTCTGCATACTGATCCACAAACTTACTGTCTTTAATTAGAAGATCATTGTCTCAGTTCCTGGAAAGGAAGTATTTTTTTCTTTCCTGTTTAAAACGCTTCTAATATTTCAGGGTAAACAATTTATTTAGAGTAGCAGGGACGGGGGAGCGTGGTGGGTTGCCATCTCTGGGGTCGCACAGAGTCGGACACGACTGAAGCGACTTCGCAGCTGCAGCAGCAGCAGCTCTTTTTAATGGGAGAAGGTGACGGCACCCCACTCCAGTACTCTTGCCTGGAAAAATCCATGGGCGGAGGAGCCTGGTGGGCTGCAGTCCATGGGGTCACAAAGAGTCGGATACAACTGAGCAACTTCCCTTTCCCTTTTCACTTTCATGCATTGGAGAAGGAAATGGCAATCCACTTCAGTGTTCTTGCCTGGAGAATCCCAGGGATGGGGGAGCCTGGTGGGCTTCCGTCTATGGGGTCGCAGAGTCGGACATGACTGAAGTCACTTAGCAGCAGCTCTTTTTAAAAAAGGAATAGAAGCACACTAGTAGATTTAACAATTAGAAACAATGCAATAGATTCTCCACGTCATGGATCCAAGCCAGGAAATGTGCAACGTTTGTGATTTACACACATTTGCAAATAGAAAGGCTATCTGGCATACTGTTACATGGTTTGCTCTATACTGCTATTACCATGAAATATTACTCAGATTTTCTTAAGATATGAAAACAAAGCTGAGAAAAAGGAGTCCAACAAATGTTATATGTAATATTTTACTTCATTTAGAAATAAAATCATTTCAGTTATATTAATATAAAGAAAGATTACTATTTCTCAGAGACAAGACCCTCCCATAAAAGAACTGCAACGAATTAATATGACCATTAATTAAGTAGGCCATCTAGAAAATAGATTTGCAAAATGGCCAATAAGCACGTGAAAAAATGTTCAATATTAATCTCATTGGGAAACTGGAAATATAAACCACAATGAACTACCACCTCCCAGCCCCTAAGATGGCTATCAAACAAACCAAAAATTCCAAGAAAGCAAATGATGGTGAGTATATAGAAAAACTGGAACATTCATATATTCCTGGTGGCAATGTAAAACTGCCACTACAGAAAACTTGGTATTTCCTCAAAAAGTTAAACCTATAATTAACCATATGACCAAGAAATTCTACTCCTAGGTGGAATACCCAAGAGAACTGAACTGTAATGTTCGTACAAAAACTTGTACACAAATGTTCACAGCACCGTTACTCACAATAGCTAAAATGTGGAAATAACCCAATGTCCATCAACTGATGAATGGATAAACAAAGTGCATCCATATGATGGAATATTATTCAGCCATGTAAAAGAACCAAGTACAGACACATGCTGTAACATGGATGAATCCTGAAAACATGCTAAGTGAAAGAAGACAGCCACAAAAGGCCATTATTGTGTGATGACACTTACATGAAATGTCCAGACACAGAAAGTAGACTAGTGGTGACCAAGAGCTCATGAGGCAGATGAGCTTCTTGAGGGAGATGAAGGAGTGACTAATATGGGAAGGAGTGACTAATATGGGTACAGTTTCTTTTTGGGGTGATGAAAATATTCTGGGCTCAGATAGTGATGGTTGCACAACCTTTTGAATGGACTAAAAGCCACTGCTCTGCAACTTTTAAGACATATCTTTATTTTTTAAAGTAATCTCACAGTTATGTTCCCTAGCTTAAGAAATAAAACATTATAGATACAGCTGAAATACCCTGTATATCCTTCCCTGATTACATTTATCTTCTACTCCCATCAGAGATAATCACTAAGTTGATGTGTTATTATCATTCCTATGTATGGTATTATAATTTCACTATATACATATAAATCCCTTACAAGATGCATTATTTGTTCTGTGTGTTTTTAAATGGTATCATGCTTATGTAACTTTTATAGGTTGCTTTTTTTTTTATCACAAAGCAAAGTTATCATGACAGTTAAGTAGTTCAGAAGAAGGACAAAATACACAAGAGTAAAAGGTTTACAACAGTCACTGCAGAGAGTGAGAAAGAGAAATGCAGCAGTTTTCCAGGCAGTGTGGAGGTCTCAGCTGAGACTAAAGCCAACATCCATGTATATATACATTGGATCAAATGTCTCCTAGAATTTCCTGAGTGTTGGCATCAGATCAGATCAGATCAGTCACTCAGTCGTGTCCGACTCTTTGCGACCCCATGAACCGCAGCACGCCAGGCCTCCCTGTCCATCACCAGCTCCCGGAGGTCACCCAGACTCACACCCATCAAGTCAGTGATGCCATCCAGCCATCTCATCCTCTGTCGTCCCCTTCTTCTCCTGCCCTCAATCCCTCCCAGCATCAGAGTCTTCTCCAATGAGTCAACTCTTCGCATGAGGTGGCCAAAATACTGGAGTTTCAGCTTTAGCATCATTCCCTCCAAAGAAATTCCAGGATTGATCTCCTTCAGAATGGACTGGTTGGATCTCCTTGCAGTCCAAGGGACTCTCAAGAGTCTTCTCCAACACCACAGTTCAAAAGCATCAATTCTTCGGCGCTCAGCCTTCTTCACAGTTCAGCTCTCACATCCATACATGACCACAGGAAAGACCATAGCCTTGACTAGGCGAACCTTTGTTGGCAAAGTAATGTCTCTGCTTTTGAATATGCTATCTAGGTTGGTCATAACCTTCCTTCCAAGGAGTAAGCGTCTTTTAATTTCATGGCTGCAGTCACCATCTGCAGTGATTTTGGAGCCCAGAAAAATAAAGTCTGACACTGTTTCCACTGTTTCCCCATCTATTTCCCATGCACTGATGGGACCAGATGCCATGATCTTCGTTTTCTGAATGTTGAGCTTTAAGCCAACCTTTTCACTCTCCACTTTCACTTTCATCAAGAGGCTTTTTAGCCCCTCTTCACTTTCTGCCATAAGAGTCGTGTCATCTGCATATCTGAGGTTATTGATATTTCTCCCAGCAATCTTGATTCCAACTTGTGTTTCTTCCAGTCCAGCATTTCTCATGATGTACTCTGCATATAAGTTAAATAAACATGGTGACAATATGCAGCCTTGACGTACTCCTTTTCCTATTTGGAACCAGTCTGTTGTTCCATGACCAGTTCTAACTGTTGCTTCCTGACCTGCATACAGATTTCTTAAGAGGCAGATCATGTGGTCTGGTATTCCCATCTCTCTCAGAATTTTCCATAGTTTATTGTGATCTACACAGTCAAAGGCTTTGGCATAGTCAATAAAGCAGATCGACTCACCCAGAATATAATTCTGGAAATAGGTAGCTGAGATAGAATGGAGAATAACGTCACTGAACATGTGGAGACCAAAGAACCAACAGGTCAGGAAGGTAGCTGAATAGTACATAGACAATGACATCATACAAGATGCTGGCAAGAGCTGAGATAGAGTGGAAGCCTGAGAGCCAGGTGCCAAATTCTAAAGAACAAGGGAGATTACCCAGTGAGTGAGTAAAATGACAGACAAAAGCAGGGAGGAAAGTTGGCAGAGTCTAGAATACAGGATTAACCACCACAAGCAAGTAGAGAAATAATGTCCTGGAAGCAGCACTGGGGAGTGAAGAGGACATCCATCAAACCATCAATTATGAGGTACCTTGGATGTGAGATAAAAATTATTTTTCATACAAGAGACTCCAGATTCAGTGACCCCCATGGACTGTAGCCCGCCAGGCTCCTCTGTCCATGGGATTCTCCAGGCAAGAATACTGGAGTGAGTTGCCATACCCTGCTCCAAGAAGCACATGGACTTATACAAGTGACCAAGGTGATTAAAAAAGGGGAAATACACCTAAACTTCTATGACAACTTTAAAAAATCAGCTATACATGTTTAAGACAAGAGAACATTGTAATTTCATGTGGAAAGGTCAGAGATTAAAAGCAATTGAGTATAACTACCCTCAAAAGCACCGAAGAATTGATCTTTTTGAACTGTGGTATTGGAGAAGACTCTTGAGAATCCCTTGGACTTCAAGGAGATCCAACCAGTCCATCCTAAAGGAGATCAGTCCTGGGTGTTCACTGGAAAGACTGATGCTGAAGCTGAAGCTTGCGAAGAGTTGACTCATTGGAAAAGACCCTGATGCTGGGAGGGATTAGGGGCAGGAGAAGGAGACGACAGAGGATGAGATGGCTGGATGGCATCACCGACTTGATAGACGTGAATTTGGGTAAACTCCAGGAGTTGGTGATAGACAGGGAAGCCTGGCGTGCTGCGATTCATGGGGTTGCAAAGAGTCAGACACGACTGATTCACTGAACTGAACCCTCAAAAGTGTCTTAGTCACAATTAATACAGCTACAGGTATATATTAAACTATGATAAGGAGAATTTGAACTTTATTTTTCAAAACTAAGATTAAATAATTCAAATGTATTGTTATTTAAACAAATGTTAATTGGAGAAAAGAAATGCCTTTCTTTTATCTATGTTTTAAGCAACTTTTCATCAACAATAAAATGAAACATTAGTATAAAAATTTTTGATTAAACGTCTTAAAAAGGGGAAAAATCTTAATTACACAGCTTCAGTATTGTAAATGATAATAATTTGTGACTTGTTCTTTCCCTAATTAGGTAATAGAGTTCAGTTCAGTCACTCAATTGTGTCGGACTCTTTGCGATCCCATGGACTGCAGCACACCAGGCTTCCTTGTCCATCGCCAACTCCCAGAGCTTGCTCAAATTCATGTCCATTGAGTCGGTGATGCCATCCAATCATCTCATCCTCTGTCATCCCCTTCTTCTCCTGCCTTCAATCTTTCCCAGCATCAGGGTTTCTTCCAATGAGTCAGTTCTTTGCATCAGGTGGCCAAAGTATTGGAGTGTCAGCCTTAGCATCAGTCCTAACAGATTAAGACTCCGCCTGCTGTTCTAGGAGAGTTCATAATTTTTATCAATTGAAAAAAAATGAAAGCATACATTCTGAAGTAAAGAAGTAAATGAAGCCACCTTAAGTTACTTGTTTATTTCAATACCATTTTCTTTTAAAAATTTATGAAATATTATTTCATTAGTGTTATGATATTTATGTAATAGATTAAAACTGGAAGAAGAAAAAAGTAAAACTGCCTCAGATTTTCCTCCATTTACTTCCTCTTGAGGGAGGATAGATTTATGTTAGGTTTTTTGTAATATGTTTCTAAAGATTAAAATGTCCCAATTTTAACCACATACTACTATTTTTAAAAGAAAAACTCTTTCAGATGCTTAAAAAAACAACAAATGTCCTTGAGTCCCTAATTTTGATTTTTCCTGTCATCAATATTATAAAACCTTTCCTTGATGATCAGAAGCTATAGGTATTGGTAAGCATTAACACAAATCCAGAGCATGTTCTTGTCTTTCTGTTTTCACATTACCAAACCTAACCAGGCATATCATAGTTCTCCAATTCACAAAGTACTCATACTACATAATCTGAGACTTTTGCAACCATATATTTTAAAGTACTCATTGAGCCCTGAAAGGCAAATGCTATCATTCAAGTTCTAATTACATGCTACTTGGGTTTTACAGAACAGAAAAATATAAATACTTCCTGAATTCATTTTTTGACCACAAGCAACTTCCAAAATAAATGTCCAAAATACTTTCTGAATGTATCACTGTGCAAATAGCTCAAGCACTGGCCTATTCAAATTATGTTCTAGTTTCTCCTTATGCTGCTTCTACTTGATAAATTGGTCAATAAATGCCAAGTCAAATATGCAAGTAAATATATTTTCATTGTTATTGGCAGACATATAATTAACTCTGAGAATAAAAGAAACAAGAAATCAATTTATGATTACTTCTTCAGTTCTTCCCATTAGTCATTTACTTTGTAATTGTGGTTCTACTTTAAAGATCTTTATACACACACACACCCCATGTTGACTTTATAATAAATCAAATTATTTCAGCTATAAATTAGTACTGTATGAACTGTGAACCACATATGTTAATTGTATTAGTAAAAGCAATTGTATTATTACCCACATATATGAGCTGATTAAAAAGCAATGCGCATTCGTGAGCCTATATTAATTAGTAATTTCAGCAAATGTTTCCAAGCAATGCTAGGGATTTGCTCTTTCTTCTCTCAAATAAAACTATTTGAATCAGCTTTTTATGTATGTGTATATATCAACAAACTACATTTCCATTTTCAGCAAAATAGGCTTTTAACTGAGAAAATATTACAAAGAGTAAACCTACTATTTTCTAAAGATATTCAAGAATAAACCTTTTTTTTCTTAACATTTGTTATCTGCCAGGTCAATATTTTCACCAATCCAGGAAATACACATGTGCACAAAAACTTACATCACTATCTTTTTAAAAATACTGCCCTAGACTAGATGCAAAAGCTTCAGACACTATTATACATGAATTCCATGAAGAAAAAATTTTAAGATGAGCTTTAAAAAATGTTTTAATAAAATACACTGCCATTACTCAATTACTATCTTCATTATTGTCATTTGTTTTTAAATTATATACCATGAACAAGTCATTTAACCTCTCTTTTTCCTCCCCAAAAAGGGGAATTAATGATGGTGCCTCGTCACAGTACTCCCAGCAGGATTAAAAGAGTTAATACAAGGGAAGCATCTAGAACAGTGCCCAAAATACAGTAAGTGTGCAATAAGTGTTAGCTATGCATTACTTAATTGCATATGTTTTGCCTATTACTTGTATTAGCTTCTAGTTAACAATTCTGAAAGTATTAATTCTTTTTAAAGAGGAAATTAAGCTACACCATGACATTCTTAAAACTTTGCCCATGCCATCAGCTTTTAGAATTATTTTTAGCAGTTAGTTTATCTACTACACATAGGCAAAATAGGACCGAAGGTGTCACTGAACCATATTTCCAAATTCTATTTTAAAAGACAGTACATCCTGAATATTCATTAGAAGGACTGATGCTGAAGCTGAAACTCCAATACTTTGGACATTTGATGTGAAGAATTGACTCACTGGAAAAGACCCTGATGCTGGGAAAGATCGAAGGCAGGAGGAGAAGGGGCTGACAGAGGGTGAGATGGTTGGATGGCATCACCGACTCGATGGACATGAGTTTGAGCAAGCTCCGGGAGTTGGTGATGGACAGGGAAACCTGGTGTGCTGCAGTCCATGGGGTCGCAAAGAGTCAGACATAACTGGGCAACTGAACTGAACTCTCCCTATTATCTCCCTTTAGTACTCATTCATTCAAAACACTAATGTATACTGTGTGTTATGAAATACAGGCTGTGGGAATAAAAGATGGTTAAGAAAAAAGTTCCAAATACACTGCCCACAAAAGAATGAGGGATACAAACACAAATACAAGTATGCTCTGTTTAATGATAAGGTGATATCCCAAATACTATGATAAAAACAATCTTTCCAAGATGTACAAGGGAGTGCTCTCGGGTGGTGTTTGAACAAGAAAGGAAGAACTGAAGAAGCTTGAGAGGTGGAGAAAGAATCTAAGATTATTTTATCCAAAAAGAGAACTGGAAATTTCTCACAGTGTTAAGCCTATTTGACTTATTTTAGCAAACAGACTTCGTCAAATAGATTTCCCATTGCACACTGCTCACATAATTTATCTTTAGGAGCTAGATAAATATTTTTGTATGGCTGTCTACCCTCCACTCATAGCAAGGCTATGGGTGACCTATTTGGATGATGTGCTTAGTTCCCATCCTCCCAGAGCTCAGAGAGATCTTCCAAAACCCACTTTTATCACACCATTCCCTAATCAAAATCCTGCAATGGTTTCTTCCTATTCCCAGGCATCAACCCCTGCTTTGAGAGATTTCTCTCCACAAATGCCTTGCCTATGCCTCCCCTTTGTTCATATTCCCCCCCTGCTTCAAATACTTTTCTCTTACTATTATATTTCACTCTGTCTCTCCAAAATTCTATCCACATTTCAAAATCCACGTTTAAGATATCATCAGATTCCTTTGTTTCTGAGTAAAATAACAGAACTTTACAAATGCTGCAGAAAAGACTGAAATGCTAGTGGAAAAAAATGATTCCTCTGGATGAAAGACATGTCCAAAATGTGGCAGAAAACTGAAAAATACATGGTAAGATGCAAGGAGGGTTCCAGAGGGAGGGGACATGTTTGTACCTGTGGCTGAATCACGTTAATGTATGGCAGTGAGAGTGAAGTCGCTCAGTCGTGTCCGACTCTTTGCGACCCCATAGACTGTAGCCTACCAGGCTCCTCTGTCCATGAGATTTTCCAGGCAAGAGTACTGGAGTGGGTTGCCATTTCCTTCTCCAGGGGATCTTCCCAACCCAGGGCTCTAAGCCGGGTCTCCCACATTGTAGACAGACGCTTTACCGTCTGAGCCATGCCTGTAATTGCAATGTATGGCAGAGGCCAATACAATATTGTAAAGCAATTATCTTCCAATTAAAATAAAATGCGAAAAAAAGAAAGTCATTATAATAAAAAAAGGTAGAGATTCCTTTGAAAGTTACATTCAATTGTTTCATCAACACAACACGCTTCTTAAATTATTTATTCTTCTAAATTTATTTCCCACACCAACTACTTAATTGAATCATTCTTTTTCCAATAGCATTATGCTCTTTTGAAACGTTAACCATTCCACAACACGGACAATGAATTCTTCATGACTTACATTGGTTTCTATAGGACAAATTCATGTTAGGGTAGAAGGTGTCACCAGATTCAGAACTTTAAATATTACCAGACAGCATGGAACAACACTCACTAACATAGTAGCATGCTTCATGATGGTGGGTAGGTGCGGTGTGTGTTTGTGTGTGAGTCTGTGTGTCTTTGTATGTGCTCATGTCCGACTCTTTGTGACCCCATGGACTGTAGCCCACCGGGCTCCTCTGTCCATGGGATTCTCCAGGCAAGAATACTGGAGTAGGTTGCCATTTCCTCCTGGAAGGGATCTTCCCCACCAAGGGATCCAACCTGCATCTCGTGGGTCTCCTGCACTGGCCGGAGGATTCTTTGTCATAACCACTACATGGTAAGACAACTAGTTAAATAGTATAAAATCCTCAAAAAGTCAAATAAAAACACCTTTTCAAGTGATAATGAGCAAGCTCTGCATGTCAATACCTTAGATTCCAACTGGATTTTCTCTTCATTCAGCTGCTCTGCTGCTTTCTTAATTTTCTCACGACATCTGTTTATTTCCGACCTTACTGTAATAAAAATTAAATGCTTAAACACGTCCATCTCTCTGGAGTCCCTATCCTGGGGCCTGTGATAAGACACCTTTCGGCTGTCTTTCCCCGACCCCTCACTGCCCTGCCCACTGCCTCCGGCCTTCCCTCCGGCTCCAAGCCCCCAATTCAAACAGCAGAGTCCCTGACCTTCCCGCATCAAGCGGCGACTCTCCTCTGCCTGGTGCTCAGAAAATATGATGTGCTGGAACAAAGACTCCAGACTCATCTCAGGCCGCGCTCCTGCCGCTCCCGTCTTCGTCCTAAAAATATTTTATAACCGAGTCTGAAGATCCTGGAAAGCACAAAGAAGACTGATTCCAGGGTCATTTCTGGTTCGGCCTCCAGAGGCCTGTCCCTCCCCCCACCCCCGCAAAAAACGGGGCCCCTACGGGGTGAGGTGAGGCCCAAGGCACCGGGGCCTCAAGTTGGACAGACTTGCTTTTTTTTTCCCTTCCGTGCGCCTTCGTTTCTCCTGTGACCTGTCTCAAATTGCCTTGTTCCCCTGGCTAAGCGCAGCTCCCCTCAGACAAGGCCTTGGCCCCCTGTGTGGGGTTCTTTTTCGTTCTTTGGGAAGGGTGGGGAAAAAAAAAAAAAAATGGAGTCACCGAGGCCTGAGCTTTGGAGCAGTTTGGACAGCAGCCCTTTCTGGGCTCGGGCTTTGCCTCTCATTCCCCCGCCCCGCAACGCCCAGTCTCAAATAGACAGTCCTCAAGGCACTATCTCAGCAAAATACGTACTTGCAACAATATGGTGGGCTGCGGACCTAGCAGAAGGCCTCACCTCGCGGGGTTCTCTGGGAACTGAGCCTACGGTGTCTCGTTGGGCCCATTACTCGGCATTCAGTTGTTTTGCTTGTTTCCCACTCTGGCAACGTGGCCCCCAACAATCTTTAGGTTGTCCAGGGAGTTGGAGTGATCTGTCTCCAAGGCACAAACCTAGTCTTATAATAAAGTACAAAGTACCTGTGATTCTAAATATAAACTTTTGCAAAGTCTTATCATTTGACGATGGTAAAGACTGCTATAAATGTACAATGTCTGACATTCGCCTTAATCATTCCTTTGTAATCAGGGCATATCTTTTTTGTCTGCTTTTAAATTAATCACTGCCTTTTGTAATCAAGCTGCAGTAATATTAACACTTCAATATCTGCGTAATATGTATCAGAGACTAAAGTGGTTGCTAATTAAAGCTTAAACATGAAAGGCACCTTTGGGAATTTGGTATGGGATTTTTATATTAAAAATAAAATATTTTTAGTTTCAGTAGGTCAAAATATTGAGATTATAATAAACATTTGACTTTCTGTCTAAATGTTAAATTCAAAGTGGATAAATTTTAATGAAATGTATTTAATATTAAGTAAAAAATGGTAAATGTAAATTCTGTCACATCATTTGTATAATAAACTTAATTAAAATTTAAATAATGCTATAGCATAATTGGTTATAAATGTTAACCTTTTTTCAGGACTTGTATGCAAAAACTTAATTTTTAAACTTTATTATGAAAATACATACTAAAAAGTGTAAAGAAGTAGAAAATAATTTCCCATAAATATATCATTCAGAAGCAAATGTTAATAATGTTTTGGTTATTGCCCTTCAGGTAGTTCCCCTCACAATGCATTTGCATTTTTTCTTTACAAATGCATGGTGAATAAGTAATAATAATAGTTATTATCTGTTGAGTATTTGCCAGGTACTATTCTGAACACTGTAAGCCAGTGATGATTTTTAAGATGATTTTTACCATTACCTTCAGAGCATAGTTGAGGAAACTGAGGCACAGAAGTTAAGTATTTTGCCAAGATTGCACATCTAGTATGTAGCAGAGCAGGATCTGAGATCAGAGGCCATGAATTTGATTTTGGATTCTGCTCTTTTTCCTTCTTATTACAGCACAAGCATTTTACATTTCATTGAAAACTCTTTTATTAATACATTTTTAGAACCTCATAATCCTCCATCATATGGATGCATGGGTAAAATTTACATATATTGACATAAAGTTGACTTTTATCTGTTCAGCGATGGAAAACAAAGCTGAAATTGTGGTGTGAACCATTTTTCTTTGAGCACTCGTTTGGAGGCTTATGAACTGTGCCACAGCAACCATCAAAGGAAAGGGCTTCCAGAAGATAAATTATATTACTAATTAATATCACTCCCTTCAGAATGATTTCCTGTGGACTTGCAGTGGGAGCATCCTCACAAGGAGGCTGGTTTTCAAAAGCATGCTGCTCTTTAACATTCTAATTTTATTAGTTACACTCAAACTCACATTTATTATTTAACATGCTCTTTCTGTGCTAAAACTTGGCAGAGAAAAATTTGGGCAGACTTTAGGAAGCGTCACCTCAGTCACACAGGAGTATGGAAGAGAACACCGCTGGAAATTCTGGGGAAGGGGCTTGGGAAATATGGCTTTTTCATCTTTTGTAGTCTTCTTCACCTCTCAGAATATTTTTATGCTTTTAAATCCCAAGTTTGAGTCTTCTTAGAGGTATCACACCTAGAGGCTTTAGCAGGATTTTTAATTTTATTTATAGGCACAAACACAATTATGCAAGGTCACAGTTCTTAAAAGTGTTTCATAATAATGAGTAAAAGTAACATATTAAGATATTACTGTCCTGTATCAAGCTTTATTCAAATGTTTTCCATAGTGTTAAGATATTTTTCTTATAGATATACATGCTGATTACATTCTATAATGTTTAGAGCAAGAGTAGCATTACTTAAATTTATGCCAAATAAAAATTATATGTGACATGGCAAAATTAGGGCATTCTATTTTCTGAAAATATATATTAAAGCCTAAAAAGAAAGATGATTCATTCAACAACTGTTTAATGAGTCTCTGCTATTCATTCAACAAATATTATTGAGCATATCCTATGTGCCATATTAGAGAAACAACAACAGGATTTAATAAAAATAGAACTACATACAAAGTATTTTTCTTCCCCCAGATATTCTAACCTCATTGGAGAATTATTATATTTTTCAGCGTCTTGGCAGCAGTATAAACAACTGCTTTCAGATGTTTAAACAGATGTTCTTTAGAAAGAAAGCCAATTATTTGTGTTATGATACCCACATATGATTCTCAGATCTAAACTTTCCATCTGTACATGTTTCATTGAATTGCGTACCTATGGAATATAAAAGTTGAGATCACTCACTGCCTCTCAACCTCATATATTTGTTCATAATAACACTAGCACCTGGGTTATTGAGCCATCGATAATTGCTTTGCTAGAAGGCCTTATATGAGGCTATATTGCTCTTGTGATTTAAAATGCATTTCCTTTCCTTTCTTAGATTGATGACTTCCCTAAGTTCTAAACCAGGCTTGCAAATATCCACTAGCCCAGGGCATATATATTGCAATGAAAAGAAGAAAAGTAATTCATTTGTTTTATGATTTTCTTAGGGCATCTGCCAAAAAGAAAAAAAAATGTGGGTTCAACCAAGTTTAACAACCATTTATTGAGTATCTACTAAGCGTAAAATCTCTGGTAGGTACTATGGGGGATACAAAATTATAAGATACAGGCCCTGCCCTCCTAGAGGTCATAATCTATCAAATGGGACATAGCGTGACTCCTTGTAGGCTGTGTATGAGAGCTTCACGCTGATGTGATGGAAATATGGCAGGGAGGAAAAGAATGTCTGATGTAGGTGATCTGGGAAGACTTTTCAGAAGGAAATAAAATATGAGCTGGATTTTAAAGGAGGATGAGACTTCACTAGATAGCATGTAAGGGAGAAAAAAAGGCAGAAACTTAGATGATGCCAATTTTTGGACAGCGTTTAACATTTTTATGTATGTGATGGAGATTCCCGTAATCTTCACTAGCTGGTGAGTGGCACATCAGAATTGCTTTATGCAGTCAATCTGGCAACGGGTTAGAAGCACTAGAAAGGAAAGGCTAACAGCTAACATGTATTAATAACTAGGTTCCAACCACTGTTTGAGACCTTGTCATGCTTTCATTAGTATAATCAATCCAACAGTCCAATGAGATCAATGCTTTTATTATTTCTGAGTTAACAATCAGAGAAGCAAGGCAGAGAGAGCTCAAGTATCTTGTCCAAGGTCACATATAATACTAGCTAAGAAGTAACAGAGTCAGGATTTGAACCCTGATAATCTCTTAAGGCAAACACTTAATCACTTCATCTACTGCCTCCAAAAATAAAAGGCTGGAGAAAATGAGACAATTTCAACAGCTCTGTTAATATTTCAAGACAGATACATTTTCTAAAAAAATACTTAACATCAACAAATTAATGTCATATTTTTAAGACACCTTGCAGATTTCTGGAATTTGGATTAGTAACACAATGCATCTATAACAAGTTAAAATTAAATGTGATATAAAGCAAAATAATTGAAGATGGATCATATTTGTTATAAATGTTTATTTAACCAGCTACATATTAATACGTAAAACTAAGAAATGAAATTAGTATACAAACTATTTGGTGAAGAATCCACCTGCAATGCAAGAGATGTAGGTTCAATCCCTGAATGGGGAAGATCCCCTTGTTGTGGAGGGTGGTGCATGGCAACCCACTGCAGTATTCTTGTCAGGAGAATCCCATGGACAGAGGAGCCTGGCACGCTACAGTCCATGGAGTCACAAAGAGTCAGACACGACTGAAGAGACTGAGCATAACATAGCACATACAAAGTATATTAGTTTCTTAATATTTTTATTAGATTCCTACAGCTGCTGTAACAGAGTACCACAACTAGGTGGTTTAAAAAAAATACAAATTTATCTTGTCACAGTTCTGGAGACTAGAAGTCTGAAATCGAAGTGTCAACAGAGTTGGTTCCTTCATGCCCTCTGAGGGAGCATCTTTTCTGTGCTTCTTGTTAGCTTACTGTCCCCACTGGTAATCTCTGGCCTTCCGAGATTCTTTGGCAGATACATCACTCCTATCCCTGCCTCTATTGTTCCTTGGCAGACTCCCTGTGTGTCTCTGCCTCTTTGTTTGTTCTTCTCTCCTTATAAGGACACCAGTCATATTTGATAAAGAGCCTACCCTACTTCAGTATGACCTTATCTTAGCTAATTCCATCTGTAACAACCCTATTTCCAAATAAGGTCACATTCTGAGTTATTGGGGCGTTAGGACTTCATGTATCTTATTGGGGATTGCAAGTAAAACCATAACAAACCTTAAAAGTTCAGTTGCAGGAAAGAGTTATGATTCTTTTAATTTTAAGATTTATTTCTATTGCAATCAAAGCATTTTTAGTGGTTTAATTGACTTTAGAAAAGATCTTGCACAATCCTCTTATTTTTTAGATGTTAACATTGAGGCCTGGAGGATAATGGATTTTCCCAACATTGCACAGGCAATTAATGTCAGAGCTACGTCTAGAATTCCCTCCTAATTCCTTCTGCTCCAATAAAAGATCTTTTTTGTTCACCAGTGGCTTTCAACTACTTCAGTTAAAGCAACTCCTCTTTTATCTTTTTTCTATATTGAACTTTCTAGTAAGAGTTTGAAGAAAGAGTATCACAACTAGGGTACAGAGCAGGCCTCAGGCAATTATCTACTGCAGGAGTCCGTCCTCCTTAAGGAAATCAGGTAGATAGATAGATGTATGGACAGAGACAGACAGAGAGAGACACACACAGAGGCAGGTAGACAGAGGTAGAGAAAACACACGTGCACATATACATATGTGAGTATAGACAAATATACTCACATATATATATGTACACTCACATATACCTGATGAAATGATATATATAATATAAATGCTTTAAGGTTTTCATTTTATTTTTACTCAGACAGTAGAAATGAAAGTAAACTGTCAATTCTGAGTTACTGATTAAGAAAAACAAACTTTTATTTTTTGGTTGTAAAATATATTACATGAAGAAATTCCATTAACATGTGTGTGTGTGTGCTCAGTTGCTTCAGTCATGTCTGACTCTTTGTGACCCCATGAATTGCAGCTCCCCAGGCTTCCCTGTCCATCACCAACTCCTGGAGTTCACCCAAACTCACATCCATCAAGTCAGTGATTCCATCCAGCCATCTCATCCTCTGTCGTCCCCTTCTCCTCCTGCCCCCAATCCCTCCCAGCATCAGAGTCTTTTCCAATAAGAACTCTTCGCATGAGGCGGCCAAAGTACTGGAGTTTCAGCTTCAGCATCAGTCCTTCCAATGAATACCCAAGACTGATCTCCTTTAGGATGGACTGGTTGGATCTCCTTGCAGTTCAAGGGACTCTCAAGAGTCTTCTCCAACACATCAGTTCAAAAGCATCAATTCTTCAGTGCTCAGCTTTCTTCACAGTCCAGCTCTCACATCCATACACGATCACTGGAAAAACCATAGCCTCGACTAGACGGGCCTTTGTTGGCAAAGTAATGTCTCTGCTTTTTAATATGCTGTCTAGGTTGGTCATAACTTTCCTTCCAAGGAGTAAGTATCTTTTAATTTCATGGCTGCAATCACCATCTGCAGTGATTTTGGAGCCCTCAAAAACTAAAGTCTGACACTGTTTCCACTGTTTCTCTGTCTATTTGCCATGAAGTGATGGGACCAGATGCCATGATCTTAGTTTTCTGAATATTGAGCTTTAAGCCCTTTTTCACTCTCCTCTTTCACTTTCATCAAGAGGCTTTTTAGTTCGTCTTCACTTTCTGCCATAAGGGTGGTGTCATCTGCATATCTGAGGTTATTGATATTTCTCCTGGCAATCTTGATTCCAGCTTGTGCTTCTTCCATCCCAGCGTTTCTCATGATGTACTCTGCATATAGGAGTCATTAAATACCAAGGTTTTTGGAAGAAAAAAGCTACTGAACTTGATTTTTACATTATCAGAGCCCAGAACCCAGCACAGGATCCAGGAAGGCTACTCCACATGAGAGTAGACTATTAGGCCCAGGAAACAAAAATAAAACAGAATTTTGAAACCACTGTTCTCCACCTTGTAAAATTCTTTTACTTTCTAAATATTTCCTATGTATATTCTATATGTAAGGCAAGTAAGAATCTGTGATTACAAAGAAGAATAAACAAGGAAATTGAAATCTGGTCATATCAAGTTACAGTTTCCATGACAAAAAATTTAAGTGGTTGGGGATTACACAGGAAGAAGTAAAAGACAAATAAAAGACGTTTAACTGAAGGATAATTGCTCTAAAGAATTTTGTTGCTTTCCGTCAAGCATCAACATGAATCAGCCGTTTACACCCATGAACCCTCCCTCCCCTCCCATCTCCTTCCCCATTCCACCCTTCTAGATTATTACAGAGCCCCTGTTTGAGTTCCCTGAGTCATACAGCAAATTCCCATTGGCTACCTATTTTACATATGGCATTATAACTTTCCATGTTACTCTCTCCATACATCTCACCCTCTCCTCCCCTCTTGCCATGTCCATAAATCTGTTCTCTATGTCTGTTTCTCCATTGCTGCCCTGCAAATAAGTTCATCAGTATCATCTTTCTAAATTCCATACATACGCCTTAGTATACAATATTTATAATTCTCTTTCTAATTTACTTCACTCTGTATAATAGGCTCTAGGTTTGTCCACCTCATTAGAACTGACTCAAATGTGTTCCTTTTCGTGGCTTAGTAATATTCCATTGTATGTATGTACCACAGCTTCTTTACCCATTTATCTGTCAATGGATATCTAGGCTGCTTTCATGCTCTAGCTATTGTAAATAGTGCTGCAATGAACACTGGGGTACATGTGTCCTTTTGAATTTTGGTTTTCTCAGGGTATATGCCTAAGAGTGGGATTGCTGGGTCATATGGTGGTTTTATTCCTAGTTTTTAAGGAGTCCCCACACCATCTTCCAGAGAAGGCAATGGCCATCCACTCCAGTACTCTTGCCTGGAAAATTCCATGGACAGAGGAGCCTGGTAGGCTGCAGTCCATGGGGTCGCGAAGAGTCGGACACGACTGAGTGACTTAACTTTCATTTTTCACTTTGATGCGCTGGAGAAGGAAATGGCAGCCCACTCCAGTATTCTTGCCTGGAGAATCCCAGGGACGGGGGAGCCTGGTGGGCTGCCGTCTATGGGGTCACACAGAATTGGACACGACCGAAGCGACTTAGCAACAGCAGCAGCTACCATCTTCCATAGTGGGTGTATCAATTTACATTCCCACGAGCAATGCAAGAGGGTTCCCTTTTCTCTACACCCTCTCTAGCATTTATTGTTTGTAGACTTTTTGATGATGGCCATTCTGACTGGTGTGAGGTGGTATCTCATTGTAGTTTTGATTTGCATTTCTCTAATAATGAGCCATTTGAGGATCTTTTCAAGTGTTTGTTAGCCATCTGTAAGTCTTCTTTGAAGAAATGATTGTTTAGGTCTTTTTCCCACTTTTTGATTGGATCGCTTATTTTTCTGGTATTGAGTTGTATGAGCTGTTTGTATATTTTGGAAATCAATTTTTTGTCAGTTGTTTCCTTTGCTATTATTTCCCCCATTCTGAAGGTTGTCTTTTCACTTTGTTTATAGTTTGCTTTACTGTGCAAAAGCTTTTAAGTTTAATTAGGTCCCATTTGTTTATTTTTGTTTTTATTTCCATTACTCTACAAGATGGGTCACAGGGAGTCTTACTTTGATTTATATCATTGAGTATTCTGCCCATGTTTTCCTCTAAGAGTTTTATAGTTTCTGGTCTTACATTTAGGTCTTTAATCCATTTTGAATTTATCTTTGTGTTTAGGAAGTGTATTTTTAGGAAGTGTATTGTGTTTAGGAAGTGTATTTCGGAAGTGTTCTAATTTCATTCTTTTACACGTAGCTGTCCAGTTTTCTCAGCAACACTTATTAAAGAGGCTAACATTGCCCCATTGTATATTCTTGTCTCCTTTGTCAAAAATAAGGTGTCCATAGGTGCATGGGTTTATCTCCAGGCTCTCTATCTTGTTCCAGTGGTCTATATTTCTGTTTTTGTACTGGTACCCTACTGTCTTGATTACTGCAGTTTTGTAGTATAGTCTGAAGTCAAGAAGGTTCATTCCTCCAGTTCTATTCTTTCTCAAGACTGCTTGGGCTATTTGGGGTCTTTCATGTTTCCATATGAATTGTGAAATTTTTTGTTCTAGTTCTATGAAAAATGCCATTGGTAATTTGGTAGGGCTAACATTGATTCGGAAGTTGGTGATGGACAGGGAGGCCTGGCATGCTGCAGTTCATGGGGTCGCAAAGAGTTGGACACGACTGAGCGACTGATCTGATCTGATCTGAACATTGATTCTGTAGATTGAATTTGGCAGTATAGTCATTTTCAAATTATTGATTCTTCCTACCCAAGAACATGGAATATGTTACTTGTTTGTTTTCTTCAGTTTAGTTCAGTTCAGTCACTCAGTCATGTCCGACTCTTTGCGACCCCATGAATCACAGCACACCAGGCCTCCCTGTCCATCACCAGCTCTCGGAGGTCACTCAGACTCACGTCCATCGAGTCAGTGATGCCATCCAGCCATCTCATCCTCTGTCGTCCCCTTCTCCTTCTGCCCCCAATCCCTCCCAGCATCAGAGTCTTTTCCAATGAGTCAACTCTTCACATGAGGTGGCCAAAGTACTTGAGTTTCAGCCTTAGCATCATTCCTTCCAAAGAAATCCCAGGGCTGATTTCCTTCAGAATGGACTGGTTGGATCTCCTTACCAGTTATTTATTTTAGTCATTAATGTATTCTTTGCCTACCTAATAAGTTCAGGATGATTTACTAAATAATTGACTCCTTAGTTATTAAGTCCAAATTTAAACCCACAATCAATACATTATACTCTAATCTCTTTTTGCAATTTTTATGAAAATTTCTATTTAATTCAGTGAATTAATCATGGTGACTATTTGGAAATGTGAGGTAAATTTCAATATTTTTGTTACTTTCTATGAATTATTCACAGTGACTCTTTAGAAAGTTTGAAGGAAAATGTACATATATACATGTGCAGATACAGTGAGCCATAAATCCTAAATATTCTTAAAATAATTTGAAAAATTGTTCATGTATCAGGGTAAAATTGCTTTATGTTTGCAATATTTAAAATAAATTTAGTGGCCTTAGTACAATAGTATTATACTATAAAAGTTAAACACTGCCATTATTTTTTCTTCATGATGCCATAGACAGTTCAAAATGTTCTATCATAGTTTACGTGGCTCATAAACCTTACCTTTCATTTGACATTGCAGATGTGTTGATAATAGGATATGGAAACTCTGTAAGATGGTTAAAGGAAACAATTAATTAGCATTTAAATAAAAGAGCTCCCTAAGAAACAGTTTAAACAGAGAATAAACTGATTATTTAACAGGTAATACGAAGCAGTTCTGGGATACAATTGAAGGGAATGAATAAAGAGAGTAAAAGGAATTTAAATATGTGAAAATAAATGAAGAAATATTGTAATATATTAGACTTACTGCAGCTGTGTATACATCATCATTTGAAATTTGACAGTCTTGTAATTCTGCACTTGTTATATCTCATTATTCTGCTTATAAAATGTGTACATGCACAGGTCTCCTAAACCGTTTGATAATGTGCCTTTACCATTTCCTTTTCTAAAGTGAGAAAACAGAGAAAAGCAGAAAACAGCCGAGATCCTGCACTCTGTCTATTCAAGTGAAAAAATACAAGGGTTGTGAACATAAGACCCAAACATTCATAAAAATGATTCATGATGATAGTCTCAGAAGAAATTAATAAAGCCTAAGAGAACTTGTCAGAAGTATGTCCTAAAGATGATTTCATTTCAGCAACGGTTGTATTTTAAATGCTTTCACTTTCTTCTTTTGATGTCTTTATCTTATTTAAAGATGCTATTACTCATCAAATATGATATTTCAGTCCAAAAGGCTGTAGCTGTGAATGAAACATAATATTCTCATCAACAACTAGATAAGGGGATTCAAATCTCCTGCTTCACTGTGTAAGCTGATTACCAGAGAGGTCAGAAAGCTACTTTCCATCTTCTTTTGGTACCATCTATTTAATAAGATATTTTCTATAACTGACCAGGCATCTTGTCTCTCTCTTATTCAGTCCCAGCATCTGATTGGCAGCCCATCTTGGTGGTACATGAGGTGGAGTAGGAATAGAGTGGTGGCAGGAATTTAGGTTGAGGCCAGGAAGAATGACCACAAACATCATTCATGGAGTGTTTATTGAATAACCACTGTGTACTAGGCTCAACAATATGCAGGATGGATAAGCTCTCTGCCCACATGGAGCCCACAGGGGCCACAGGAAATAACAGACACACATTCATCCGCTCAATACATACTGAGCGAGTGATGGTGTAAAAACCTATTCACATGAGGCAGAGACCCACTGCAGGCTGTGGCTGGTGCATTATGTTTCATCAAGTCTCTGGACAGAGCTGGTGTCTGGAGACCAGATAGAAAGCTAGTAGGATCAAAGCACAGATGGGGTTGGTGAAATGGTCAGGGCACAGTCATGCTCAGTCTTGAAGGCAATGGAAGGAGTTTGGGTTTTATTCAAAATGCAGTGGATGGTCATGAAAGGACTCTGTAGGGGAATGATTGCATTTTAAGAACAAACGATGACCACTAAGCCCTGTTCCCTTGGGGGTGGAGTGACTAAACATCACTGGATGGAAACGCAGAGTGCTGACCTGGGTCCAGAGCTTAATTTGGCTGATCACTAGTTATGTGACCTTGAACAAGTCACTGACTCTCTATCCTCCTCATTTCATCTGTTTTCAAATGGGGATCGAGAGGAAGAGGATAAGAGAGAAGGAAACAAAAGAGATGATAAAGATAATCTCAATACTTAGCAGATGGAAATTTCAGATAGTAAACCAAAAAAGCAAACAACTAAGAATTTAGTATCAATAATACTAATAAAAGCCTTTAAGCAAGAAGGAGTCATCTCAGTCCCCATTCTGGAAAAGCCCAGCGTAGGATATACAGAGGGCTTCCCAGATGGCACTAGTGGTAAAGAACCTGCCTGCCAATGCTGGAGACAGTAAGAGACCTGGATTCAATCCATGGGTAGGGAAGAGTCCCTGGAGGAGGGCATGGCAACCCACTTCAGATTTTTTCCTAGAGAATCCCATGAACAGAGGAGCCTGGTGGGCTACAGTCCACGGAGTTAAAATGAGTTGGACATGACAGGCAACACCACAGCACAGAATATATAAAAAGAACCTAGAAATTTGTTAGAGTCATGGCCTTTGTTCCTTTGGTTAAAGTTTATATCAGGGCCCTAAAGAAGAAAAATTCAAGAATCATGCTAGAATCTACTCTATATATCCTTTAGATTGAGTTGTTCATAAGTGTATGCACAGCAAAATTCCCTAGCACACACATTCTGACTGCAAAAATATTGAAATACTCTCACACTGGCTGGTAAATAACCATGCCCCCAGCCCTCTAGTGCCAACTCCCACTGCCAGACTGCCCACCTCCATGAGGATGCAGGTCTCCACTATCTGGCAACTAAGGGTTGATACTTGGCTTGGCCTAGCAAAGGGTGTCAAGGAACCCGATCAGGGTCAGTTCTGATATCTACTGAGACCTATCAGAATATTGTCTTATTGCTGTTATAACAAATTGCCACAAACTCAAGGGTGTAAAATATTTGTTATCTTGCAGTTCTGGAGATCAGAGTTACTAAGCCAGTCTTAATGGGCCAAAAAAATTTTTTTAAAAAATCATCATTCTGGAGGCTCTAGAAGAAAATTTGTTGCCTTGCCTTTTCCAGCCTGCAGAAGCTGCTTGCATCCTTTGGCTCCTGGCCCCCTTCTCCATCTTCAAGCCAACAACATAGCATCCTCAAATCTCTCTCCTTGTCTAACCTTTCTAATGTTCTCTTAAAGGACCCTGTGGTTCCCTTGAGCCTGCTTGGGTAAGTCATTATTTCACTATCTCAAGATCTTTAACTTTAATCACATTTTCAAAGTCCCTTTTGCTACCTAAACTGACATTGAGTTTTCAGGGATTATAGGCAGATATCTTTGGGGGCCATTATTCTGACTGCCACAGTGGTTAAATATTTAAAATATCATCTCTGAATGTATATAATAAGTTACTTTAAAATTTGTATAAAATAAATCTGTCATAGTCAAAAGCTGACACATGAAAGAGTCTATCATACAGGAAAAACTTAATATAGGTCCACATCTCAAGAACTATTTTAAATACTACAGACTTTTAATTTCCCATCTGATTTAGTAGTTCTCAGTATTAAATAGATGAAACAGTTAAAAGTGAAAAAAAGTTGGGAGAAATATAAAAAGATGGAGTAAGGAAGAGAGAGAAAGAATAGAAATATCACTTGTGTGTCCAAATCTCCTGTAAGGACTGAGAAGGGGAAGTGCAAAGACTTTCAAGTGAATGGATCCCAGCAAGGCTAGAGGAGACCCCAGAAACTGATGGTGGGATTCACCAGATAATGTCCAGCCCGTCCAGGATCAGTTGTCTCCCTAGCTGGTATACTAAGGCACAAAGGAAGTGAAAAATGGCAATTTGAATTTCCTCCGTGACCTAATGTTCCTGGAACTACATGGGATTGGTTTGATGAGGTTTGGGGAAATTTAAAGATGGGTAAGACACAGCTAATTTTAGAGGGCCGGGCCATATCTGGTGGGTCTTTGTACATCAAAATGCCTTGGGACTCCCTGGTGGTCCAGTGGTTAAGAATCCACCTTCCGATGTAGGGGATGTGGGTTTGATCCCTGGTTGGGGAACTAAGATTCTCACATGCCACAGGGCAACTAAGCCTGCATACTGTAACTACTGGGCACACGTCACAACCAGAGAGAGGCCCTTCCACCACAACGAAAGACCCTACATGCCTCAACTAAGACCCAGTGAAGAAAGAAAGAAAAAAAAAAAAAAATGCCTCGTATGCAGGGAGAACAAGTGTCCTGAAATAAAATCCAGGAGCCACAACAGACAGATAGCTCCATGAGGAAGTGCTTGTTAGTTTTGTCACCACCAATTCCCAGATCTTGTGCCAGGCAAACAGCAGGGGCCCAGGAGCAGTGTTAAATGAAAAGAGGAAAAATAAATATATGAAAACATTTGGTATAAACAAAGTCTTTTTGTATAGGCGATGAACGTGTAAATGTTCCTTTCAATAAACAGGAAAATGCTAGAAACCAATACTCAATTCAATGTACTGCATTTTGATGTATCATATCAGAACCTAAATGATCAAATGAATGAGAGCTCTATACTCCTGTCTATAAATACAGTTGCCAGATTTATCAAATAAAAATACAAGGTGCCCAGTTAAATGTGAACATCAGATAAATGACGAATAATTTTTCATATAAGTGTTTTCCAAATATTGTATGGCAATCTAGCTATAAAGTCATATTGTATCATATTTTAGACAAATTGTAACTTTGTAAAGATGTTACTGCCTTAACGATGGTATTATGCAGGAAGAAAAGGAAGGGCTGTCAGTAGATCGTGTTCACAAATGGGGGTAGACGGTGAAACTGGCTGTTCTGCATTGCACTGTTTTAAAAGTATGCTTCACCGTGAGCCAGTGCCCATGGAGGGGGGACTGAAATTCAGCTTCTCATAAATTCTGCAGTGCTACCGGGGAACAGTAATCAACAAGGATAAAATCTGGAGGGAAGGTCAGTGAGGCAGGTAAGAACTGGTGCATCCATATTACCTAAAGCAAACACGGCTCCACTAAGCAGGACCAAGTTGGACCTAGAAAGGGCAAGAGGGAAAATAGAATCACCCTGTGTAAGTTTTGTTAGATTGCCTTTAGGAAAAAGCCCACATCAGCCCCCGCAGCCTGCTTTAATTTTACGTTCCTGTTGTGCCCCGCAGCCTGCTTTAATTTTACATTCGTGTTGTGCTTGCTTAGCTTATGAGCTAGAGTTGAGCATGCCCTATGTACTAAGTGGCCTGCTTTCATAACGCCCTGTTGCTGGTGAAGTAATTCACTGTGTTTCTTAGGAAGGACATGGTGTTGCTGTGTTCATTTGTGCCTGATCTGAAGAATCTCTATTGAAACCTTTTTTTTTTTTTCCCGCTAGGCATTTAGATGCTACCTGGCTGTTAGGCCTGAAAATACCAGATGGAACTGGGGAGCAGAGCAGACACTGTTGTCATAGAAACGAGATGCTATCCCAGCTCTATGCAGCTGCCATCTTTCCCCCCCACCCCCCACCTTCTCTGTGAGGAGTTCTGATAGGAGCAAGAACTGATAAAATATAGAGATCCCTCTCCCCCACTATGCTCACCTACCTCGAAAAATAAAACTACATTTCAAATGTTGCACCAATAATTCATTAATACATCCCTCAGTGGACTGAGAACCTGAAACTGTGGAGAAATGACTTGATTTCCAGGTCTTCTAATCAGAGAACAACTGGGAAGCCCATGCTTTGACATCATCTTCTTTCCTCTAAATGTGATGCATTTGCCCTAACCCCAAATGAGACAATATCCTTTGTAACTAGGGGAGCTCAGCTTTGACATTTCTGGAAAATGCAGCCTAAATTGTTCGGAATCTTTCAATGTCTGTGCTCAGCAGGAGAATGGGGAGTAACCTCTTGTAATTCTCTGCATTCCCCACAGCAGCCAGCAGAATGCTGAGCACACGGGAGGGGTATGATGAATCCTTGTGGCTTGATGTCTAAGCTTGAAGGATACACTAATTGGCCAGGGTCCCACACTGCTGCCTTTTCTCTTGGGCACTGATGACTTCCTCAGGGGAATGTGACTGTGAGCAAAGTATTCAACACAGGTGTGTGTGTGTGTGGCGGGGGGGCAGACAGCAGTGTTTTCTAGAGACAAGGCTGCTTTTGTGTCCTTCTACCCTTGGAAACAGGTTAAATCCTAGGGCCTTGAAAGCTCTGGCTCGAGGAATTGTGTTTAGCAACAGGGACTACTAAAATTGATACAGTTTAGGGCAGTGATTTCCTGTATTCATTTCCTATTGCCGCTGTACCAAATTACCACACACAGTGACTTTAAACGACACAGATTTATTTTATAGTTCTTAAGGTCAAAAGTTCAAAACCTGTTTCATTGGGTTAAAGTCAAGATGCCAGCAAGGTTTGCTCCTTCTGGGGGCTGTAGGAGAGAATCTCTTTCCTTGCCATCTCCGACTTCTAGTTTCACCTACATGCATTAGCTCTTGGCCTCTTTCTCCATCTTCAAAGCCAGAGGCTTGGGATCTTGCTTCTATCATCATTTTGCCTCCTTCTATAGTCAAAGCTCACTGTCTCCCTCTTGATTACCTTCACAGCTCATCCATGTAATCCAAGTTAATCTCCCCTTTTCAAAAATCTTAGGTTAATCACATCTGTAACCTCCCCTTTACCACTTAAGGTAACACTTGCAGGTTCCAAGGAGTAGAATATGGATATCTTTGGGTCCATTATTCAGTCTACCACATTTTTAAAACCCAGATGGTCATCATAATTACCTGGGAAACTTTTCAAATATAGAGATTCTTGATGTGACTAGAGATAAGTAAAGCAAACTATGGTTTTTCCAGTAGTCATGTATGGATGTGAAAGTTCAACCATAAAGAAAGCTGAGCGTTGAAGAATTGATGCTTTTGAAATGTGATGTTGAAGAAGACTGTTGAGAGTCCCTTGGACTGCAAGAAGATCAAATCAGTCCATCTTAAAGGAAGTCAGTCCTGAATATTCATTGGAAGGACTGATGATGGAGCCGAAGCTCCACTATTTTGGCCACCTGATGTGAAGAACTGACTCATTAGGAAAGACCCTGATGCTGGGAAAGATTGAAGGCAGGAAGAGAAGGGGATGACAGAGGATGAGATGTCTGGATGGCATCACCAACTTGATGGACATGAGTTCAAGCAAGATCCAAGAGTTGGTGACGGACAGGGAAGCCTGATGTGCTGCAGTCCATGGGGTCACAAAGAGTTGGACACGACTGAGTGACTGAACTGACTGAGAGAAAGTCAGAAAGAGAAAGGCAAAAACCGTGTGCTATCACTTATATGTGGAATCTAAAACATGACACAAGTGAAACTATGTGTGAAACAGAAATGAAATCATAGACAGAGAACAGACTGATGGTGCAAAGAAGAAGAGGTTAAGGGAGGGATGGACTGGGAGGTTGGGGTTAGCAGATATAAGCTTTTACACACAGAACGAATAAGCAATAAGAATTTACATTATAGTACACAGAACTATATTCAATATCTTAGGATAAAACAACAGAAAAGAATATTTAGAAAAAGAATGTATATGTGAATGTGTGTGTGCGTGCTCAGTCATTTCAGCAGTATCTGACTCTTTGTGACCCTATGGACTACAGCCGACCAGGCTCCTCTGTCCATGGGATTCTCCAAGCAAGAATACTGGAGTGGGTTGCCATGCCCTCCTCCAGGGGATCTTCCTGACCCAGGGATCGATCTTGTGTCTCCTGCGTCTCCTGTATTGCAGATGGATTCTTTACCACTGAGCCACCAGGGAAAACTGCTTATATATGTATATGTATGTATAACTGTATGTATAGCTGTAATTAACACAGCATTGTAAATCTATACTCAATAAAAAGTAACAGAGATTCTTAGACCCTATGCTAGAGTGATCCTACCAGAATTTCTTAGGTTGGGTGGGGCCTGAAAAGGTCTTTGAAAGACTCCGGTGATTTCGTGGGAAACTTTCGTTACAGCGTCTTCAGGGTCTTTTCTTTTCTAAACACATGCAATGGAGATTTCATGACACTGTGATTGGCTTCTTCAGGGTCATTGGGCATGTGGGAGAAGTTTTAAAAAGGTATGTGTTTGGAAGCTTAGATGGCCAGACTATTTTCTGAGTTCACAACTCCAACTGATTGGCTTTGGCAAATGACTGCATGACATGACCTGGACCCAGTGACTCTTCCATTTAATGGTAAAAATACCAAAATTGTGTGCTAATGCATCCCTAGACCTTTACCATATGAAATATATATCTTGATATCTGGGATCAGCTGTTGTTTCTTTCCCTTATAGAAACGTCTCCATTTACTGCCTGAGAACATTCTGTTCCTTCAAAGATGCTTCCATGCTGTTTTCAGAGCTCTTAGAGTTGCCTATTTTGCCTGCTTCAAGAAGAATGGCTGTGGTAGAGGAAAAAACCTGTATAGTATCTTTAGAAAAACGTAAATATTTCATCATTTCTTACTAAACATACATTATTTACTCCGTAATGTAAATATTTTATGGCCTGCAACTAGCAATTTTGGAATGTATTGGTATGTTTGGAGAATTGCAGTTTGGTTAAAAAAAAAAAAAATACCCTACGCTGCATACCCAGCTCATATTTAACTTACACAACTCTTTAAAAGGCATTTAACTCTCACAATTAAGGGAGTAATAGAATCTATTTTTCAAAAGGGGGAGCCTTGAGGATCAAACTCAGAACCTGAGACAAGACATTTGTGTAAAAAGAGAAAGTTGGAAACTGTAACAACTTTAGACTTCCCTTCCTTGCAGGATAGGAAGGAGATATAGTTACAGACCAGAGTGGGTCCAATTTCATCTAGTGAAACAAAGAGAGCAAACGTGCCCACACCCAGCTCATTAGAATGTTCCCAATTTGGTTAGGAGTGGAATCTGAGGAGAAGAACTCTACCACACACAAAAAAAGGCAGGAAAATCTTCTCCAGCTTTAGGATAAGTATTTGGAGCTGTGGCTAGGACAAGAAAATCCTTTCATGAAATAAAATGGCTCCATGTCAGACATTTAAGCCAGATTTTCAAATATAAACTTACTGTTTAGAGAATTTTTTTTTTTTTTTTAATTCCAGTGACTCTCCAATATAGAGGTCATAGGAGCTGCCATCGTTCTAAATTACAGCCCATTTCAGAGGTTGGCTGTAATCCAGGGGGTTGCATTATTCCAAATTGCCTGTCAAAAACTGTCAAAACACTGCCATTATCAAAAAGGAGTCCTTTTAAATAATTTTCTCACTCTTTCCCCTGAAACTTTACTGGCAGTGAGCCTTAATATCATAGCTTATAGGCATAGTAAGTGAAAGCCTTTCAAATGAGAAGTGGGGAAAAAAACATTCTAGGCATAAAAAAACATACAAAGTTCTAGGCAGAAAAAATGAATCAAGTTTGGAAATGCTGAAACCCTCAAAGCAATAGCCATTGCTAACCTACATGTGAAATGGTAACCAAAGGATACAGAATTAGGAATCCTAATGGTATGACTTTCTTTGCCACATTTAGCACATGGGAAAAAAAAACAAACAAACAAACTTGGAGTCAGTTGAAAGACTCTGTATTTTCCCTCTTTTCCCCCCCTCTCCTTCCATATCATCTTTCTAATAAAAAATATTATGTCTTCAAAGTTACTGATGTCTAGTCCTTTCATTTCATAAATTTGGAAATTGACATCTAGACAACCGTCTGATTTACCTAAGGTTTCATGACAGATCTGGACCTGAACCCTGTACTCTTTTTAATACCCATTCTAACTCTCTTTTTGATTTAGAAATCCATCTGCTTCATCTTCTCCTTTTTAAGTTAGACTTGACCCTACAGAATTCCCCCTGCTTGGAGTAGAAAAATCAACCCCCAAAAGAGCACTCCTGCCACCTACATTCTCTCTAATATAGACCTTGATGTTAAAACTTCAATTCTAACAGAGAATTCTGGCAACTATTCTGTTTAAGACCATTTATCTTTCAAACAGTGTAACATGACAAAATATTTTAGAGACACTGCTCTTCTTTTGAGTCATTACAATTCAGGCAACGAATTAGGGAATCAACAGGGTGATTCAGTCTTACAATCACTGTGACAGTTGTATTTGTCAACAACTAGTTTTCAGGAGAAATGGAACTCAAAAAAATACACAGCTTCCAGATTCAGATAGAGATACACAGAAATAAATCTCTAAACTATCAGTAGTGTATTATAGAGAGCATTCAATGTGCAGGTGAATTCTTTTAACAGAAAGACAATGCTTTGAACAAATGTAGCATAAAGATATTTCAAAATAGATCTGCAGCTTCTAGGGATGCCCATAATATATGTAATGGTGCTTGGTCTCATTAACAAGCAGCTCAAATTCTTCAGCTATCATAAAATACAAGTCATCAGCAGCACATTCTCAGGAGCAATATGTCTGTCTGACCCAACTTCTGCTCTGCAGTTAACAATTTTGTTTTAATCCTTAAAAAAAGAAATCCTTCTCATCTTTAAATTGGACAAGTGATCACCCTAAAGTCTAGTTTTCATGGTGTCTATGGTTCTACATTCCACAGCAATTTCTAGGTTCCTTTTAAAACGACTGAAAAGCCACAATTAATTCATTACCTACAAAGACAACCCTAAGACCTTCCAGCAGAGGACTCCCTGAAACCACTCCACCCAAAAGAGCATTTTTGACTTGGATTCTTTTGGTTCTTTCTCCTGCTATTCAAAACCTACCAGCCTAAAATATCTGAGCTTAAGAAAACATACATAAAGAAGTATTTTCCAAGCTGTGCCTTAAGGAACCCTTGGGCTTCCTAGGTGGCGCTCGTGGTAAAGAACCCACCTGCCAGTAAAGGAGATGTGGGTTCCATCCCTGGATCGGGAAGATCCCTGAAGGAGGGCATGGCAACTCACTCCAGTATTCTTGCCTGGAGAATCCCATGGACAAAGGAGCTTCGTGGGCTACAGTCCATAGGGTTACAAAAAATCGGACATGACTACAGCTACTTAGCATGCAGTACTTCTTAAGGTATTCATAGGCTTTCTTTAAAAAATAACAGAAATTGATTTGAGACGGTGGAGTAGAAGCGCTCATTTCCTCCTGTGAGAGCACTGAAATCGCAACAACCTGTTGAACCTCCATCTACAGGAGGATGCCGGAACCCACTAGAAAACAAGAGCAATGATTCTATATGAAAAAAATTCGGTAACGGCATTCTACAGTCCTCTGGAGACTCACAATGCACATTAGTTTATTAAGGTTCTGAGACATCCTGAAATTTAAAAAAAAAAAAAAAAAAAAAAACAACCTAATTTGTAGAGTTTACAGAAATGATCCCAAACAAATTTGGCCATGACCCTCATTTCCTGTAACTTACTTAACCATATTAGGGCTGAGGATGTCTTGAGATCTATAACATGGTTCCAAGCCTGGTACGGAGTTCTGTCCTAGGCAGCTACCAAGGCCTTGGTCGTAGGCTATTCAGCTTCTTTCCGGCCAGGCATTCTGAAAGTTGTATTCCTGATCTAGACTTGCATTCCAGTAAACTGGTCTTCACCAAGGGAACAAGACATGACTGTATATTTTGAATAGAGTAAATCACCACTGATAATTTTGCTGCAAAAACATGTTTTCTTGATGACAAAAATAATGAACATTTGGGGTTTTCAGTGGTCCAGTGGTTAAGAATCTGCCTGCCAATGCAGAGGACATGGGTTAGATCCCTGGTTCAGCACGATCTCACATGCCAAGGGGCAATTAAGCCTGTGCACCACAACTACTGCTGAGCCTGTGCTCTGGAGCCCATGAGCCTCAATTACTGAAGCCCGCACCACAGAGCCTGTGCTCTACAAAAGAAGCCTCTGCAAGGAGAAGCCGGCACACTGCAACTAGAGAATAGCCCTGGCTCTCTGCAAAAATAGAGAAAGGCTGCATGCAGCAATGAAGACCCAGTGTGGCCAAAAATAAATATTTTTAAAAAATAATGAACATATTCAGCACTTGTAGCATATAGAAATGCCATCCTCACTACTTTGGCTATAAATTCTTTAAATCCACATTAACATACCTAACTTTTTTCTTTTCCAGATAAGGAAACTGAGACACAGCAAGATTGAGAGCTGGGATTACCAACAAGTAAGTAGGATTCAGATTTAAGCCATCTGGTTCCAGAATTCCTGGTCTTCACACAAGTGACACACACACACACACACACACACACACACACACACACACTCAATTTTGCAAATGAATAGGAGGGCTTCTCCATATACATTATTTTTCATGATACGTGAGTATGACCAATATTTCTTTATGTCCCCTCAGGCTGGGAATAAAAATAAGATTGCAAAATAAATAGCACAATGATATCTCAGTTTTAAGACAATTGTTACCTTTGAAAATAGTATCTCATCACCCTGCCTCCACACAAGGCTACATCTAAGCTATCTAAGAAAAAATAATAGCTGCAATTCTCTTAATTGACTGGTTTTCAGCTACTAATAATGGTAGCTCATATCTGTTATCCCATTTGATGCTCACGACAATTCTGTGAGGAAGCAGAACAATTATGATCACGGTCTCTATTTTATAGATCAAGATACTGAAGGTTCTGATTTTTTCAAATGTGCAAGCGATAAGAGTTGGTTCTAGACACAAAAGTCACCACTTTTGTTTAGCTTTTTCTAAACTGAGAAGACTTAAAAGTCTATAGATTCTTTGTCCAATTAAAATTTTTTTTCTTAACTTCACACTCTTTTAAAGAAAGGCCAGAAATCAGTGTACACACAGCCAGAGACCATCACAGTGTCTCTTGAGAGATTGACATAAGAAACTAGCATTTAATTATGAATAGGAATTATGTTAATTATCCATCCTGCAAAGTTATGTTTATTTAATTTTGCAAAATATAACATACCTATTATGATTTTTCCATTAATTTTTTTCTTAAATTTCATTATGAATACAAACCATGGTGTGGCCCACTCCTGTTATTCCAAATACATGTTATACTTTTTCTAAATTGTATCTCCCTTTTGTACTTAATCATCATTCACAATGATGGATGACCACAAGGAGCCATGTCTTACTACTGTTCAGCTGTTTCAATAAATCACAAACAGTCAACATTTCCCTTTGGTGTACATATCCAGCTAAAAGTGAATTTAAATGGCAGCTATGTGAATAAAATCATGGGAAATTCTGCCCACAAAGTGTGTAGCCCTAAGTACTGTCTTCCAGGAGCTTATTCTCAATTTGATATCTGCAATCAGTCATATGTTATTCCTTTTATGTTAAACAAGATGAATTATAATGTTTTGAAGCCGTTACACAAAGATCTATTTACAATACAACCCACTGAAAAGTTTGCCATGACTTCTGTTTTCACACAAATTCATATTTCAGCTCCTTTCTAAGAAATCTATTCCAAGTCAAGAGCCCAACAAGCAAATACATTTTAAAGACATGCAGCCCTGAATTATATACCTACTTCTTATGGGTAACATAAACACAACATGCATCGTCATTTTTGAATCATAGACAACTCCACTGTTAACCCACAGTACACTTCACTTAGAAGCTTATGCTTCCTTCTGTCTTATGAAGAGAACATACAGCTCAAGCCAAAGATTAAACATAAGCAAATTCTGAAGCTTGACATGTTTTGGAAGTGTGTTTTCAGACAACAAGAGGCATTTCTGCTTTGAGGATGTAAAAAGCTTTGTTTTTTGGCCATTTGGGTCCAGTATTAACATTACACCAGCACCCCCTCCTCTCTCTTCAACCAAGCTCTTGTGTTGCCAAATGGCCAAGGTTTTCAACAAAAGGAGCCCAATGCCCTTGTCTTTCCTCTTTGCAAATAACAGAAGGGTAAAGGTCATCACTTGGCCTCCTGATGATATTCAACATGGATCAATGTCATAGTGATAGTTGCCAAATCTTGTTATTATAACACCTTAATGAAGGGACCAGGAGAAGGCAATGGCACCCCCCTCCAGTACTCTTGCCTGGAGAATCCCATGGACAGAGAAGCCTGGAAGGCTGCAGTCCATGGGGTCGCTAATAGTCAGACACGACTGAGTGACTTCACTTTCACTTTTCACTTTCATGCATTGGAGAAGGAAATGGCAACCCACTCCAGTGTTCTTGCCTGGAGAATCCCAGGGATGGGGGAGCCTGGTAGGCTGCCGTCTATGGGGTCGCACAGAGTAAGACATGACTGAAGTGACTTAGCAGTAATGAAGGGACCAACAGATGAGATTGATGGTACCAGATTAAAATCTTGATGTAAAGTCTGCTTCTGTGCATGTCTGCTAAATTGCTTCAGTTGTGTCCGACTCTTTGCAACTCTGTGGACTGTAGCCCACCAGGCTCTTCTGTCCATGGGATTCTCTAGGCAAGAATACTGCAGTGGGTTGCCATGCTCTCCTCCAGGCGATCTTTCCCACCCAGGGATCAAACCCACATCTGTTATGTCTCCTGCATTGTCAGTGGGTTCTTTACCACTAGTACCACCAGGGAAGCCTGTCTGCTTCTGTGGTTAGTACCAAAACAAACAAACAAACAAAAATTAGTCACTCAGTCATGTCTGACTCTTTGCAACCCCGTGAACCAGGCTCCTCTGTCCATGGGATTCTCTAGGCAAGAACATTGGAGTGGGTGGCCATTGCCATCTCCAGGGGATCTTCCCAACCCAGGGATCAAACTATGGTCTCTTGCATTACAGATGGATTCTTTACCATTTGAGCCGCCAGGGAAGTCCAGTTAGTACCAATTTTAGGGCAATTTTCCATAATTTCATTGCTCTATTAATTTCTAGATAATACCGTGTGCCAGGCATGATGTAAAACATTTTTTCATGGATTGTTCATTGTAGAACCCAAAATAATTCGATACTCTAGATTCCTATTTTAAAACTGAGGTCTAGAGAAGTTAAGAAACTTGTCTCAAGTGACACAGTTAATTATGGTAGTGCTAAAATTCAAACTGATGTCCATCTGCTGCTGCTGCTGCTGCTAAGTCGCTTCAGTCGTGTCCGACTCTGTGCGATCCCATAGACGGCTGTCCCTGGGATTCTCCAGGCAAGAATTTTGGAGTGGGTTGCCATTTCCTTCTCCAATGCATGAAAATGAAAAGTGAAAGTGAAGTTGCTCAGTTGTGTCCGACTCTTAGCGACCCCATGGACTGGAGCTTACCATGCTCCTCCGTCCATGGGATTTTCCAGGCAAGAGTACTGGGGTGGGGTGCCATTGCCTTCCCCCGATGTCCATCTAGGTTCTGTTCATTTGTGATGCATTTTGTAGATTTTTAGTCAGTATTTCTTCCCTCTTCAGATTTCTGCATGCATTTCTACCAAAGACTTGTTTTCACATAAATTCATAATCTCTTTCCTTGCAAGGCAAAAATTTAATGCTATTTAATCTTCAAAGGATATGTTGAATGCTGACAAGCCACCCAGACATTTGGGGAGATGGGATAATACAGAAGAAGGCCTGGAAGTCAATTCCTGGAGTTCAACTTTAGCTTCGTTTTGGTGTTAGTAAATTCTTGAAAAGTTATTTGAATAATCACCGTCATCCTACTACAACTATTTACAAAGCTTTCACAAGACACTCACTGCATATAGACACATGGTTTTTACCCAGTGGATTTGCTCTCTGAGTTGAAACCCTCCTCCTCACTCCAACTTCCAGAAGGTGGGAAAAAAATGGTGGAGGAAAAAGTGGAGAGAGAGAGAGAGAAGAAAGGCTTTTGTTTTCCTTGTTTCATAAAGTCTAGTTTTCCCCAGTTGAAATCAGGTGTTCTTGTTTTTCTCTGTTCTGTCTAAAAAATAATTTTTCCATCACTTAACACTGTGTGGTCTCTGGAACCAAGACTCTTCGCTCTTAACAAAAAATGCAGTAATGGCCAAATTTCCACGGCCAGGAGGAAAGGAAAGATTGAGACAGTTTGCTCAATAATTGCTTCAATCCTCCCCCTTGTGCTAGCTGTAGAAACTTGGCCAGCGACTCTTAGAGAGATGCTGGATTGATTTTCCCTCCCTCTTGTTACTGTTTCCTCTGCCTAAAATGCTGCTCTCCTTCTAAGTTATCACGCTCCCTCTTGTTCTGCAGCTCAGATGTCATCTCTCCTGGGAAACCTCTACTGACATTCCTCTCTCCCCACTTCCCTGATTCCTGTTCGTTCCCTCCATCTCCAGCAAAATGCATCACCTCTTCCTCTTTGTTCCTATAACACTTTGTTATGGCATTCTCACACTTTCCTGTGCTTCCCTAAAAGCTGTGCATTTTCTGAAGGCAGGGAATTAAAAAAAAAAAAAAATTCACCAATAAGTCCCCATAATGTTTGATATGTAAAAGGTGTGCAGTCCATTTTCAATCTGGTACCGATTTGTACCAGAAACAGCCTCCCTAGTCAAATTCCAAGGGAAGAGAAACTTCCCATTGTCGGTGCTCCTCTCATTTCTTTCAAGAAACACCAGCTTACTCTGCAGCCTGGTCTCTTGTCCACATTTGGAAGCCTGGGTACATGTGCACAAGTTTTGAGCAACACATTTTTGGTCAGGGAGGGTCCAGCAGGAGGTAGAATAGAAACAAACCTTCCTTTCCTCACTTACCTCCCAGTGACAGACCTCTATATTGGAATTATTTCAATTGGCTTTATAGATCTCACCTGGATCAGAAAACTAAGATCAGGGAAAATCACACAAAACAGCAAATCCTGATTATTCACAGGGGTTTCAGTGGTTTCTTACTTATGTTTGGTAGAACACTTACCTCTAAGGACTCCTTCCCTTACCCCAGTTGCACCTATATTTGGTGGGGCTGTCCATTAAGATATGGTTCAATTTCCCATGGAGATGGGATACCTTAGGCCCACCAGAATACTCCATCCCACTGGGCACAGTGATTGATCAGGTTTGGGGGAGTTGGTTATCCTAGCAGGACCAATTAGTGTCCTGTTTCAAAATTTGATATGAATTGGGAGGGACATGGAAAGGAGGAAGAGAAATGAGAAACAAATACAGAGCAAGACAGATAGATAGAGATTCTTACCTTGTGAAAGCACGGAAGCCCTTGAGTGGACCCACGAGAGAGGAAAGAGTTGGGAGTATGTGTGTTGGGTGGGGAAAATAGTACACATGACAGAGTAAGAGATCCAGAAGAGTGCTCTGGCCTCAAGTGCTGATCAATACAAAACAAATGTGAGAACTTTAAAACAATTTACCCCTTGGTGGAGCATAGGAAAAAAAACGTTCTCCTGGCCATGGCAGCTTTCTGCAGGGGTCTTTCACATGGTTGCAGCCAGTCTCGGGATGAGGCCATTACAAAAGAAGCACAGTTGAGAGATGGAGGGAAAAAAACATACTTTTGATGACATCGTATGAACCCCTGAATCCAGCCTTGCTCCCACTCTGCAATAACATGTGGCAATAAATTATCTTTTGGCTGAAGCCAGAGGGAGTTTGGTTTCTGTCACTTGCAACTGAAAGTGATCTGACCAATATATTTTTCTAATACATAAATCTGCTTCCCTTTTCCAGGTTATGGGAAGGGTATTCCAAGGGCAATGATGCAGGGCCATTGACTTAATTTTGATGCTCTGTTGTTCAGTCGCTCAGTCATGTCCAACTCTTTGTGACCCCATGGACTGCAGCACACCAGGCTTCCTTGTCCTTCACTATCTCCCCCAGAGTTTGCTAAAACTCATGTCCATTGAGTCAGTGATGCCATCCAACCATCTCATCCTCTGTTGCCCCTGCTCCTCCTGCCTTCTGTCTTTCCCAGCATCAGGGGCTTTTCCAATACATCAGCTTTTCACATCAGGTAGCCAAAGTACTGGAGCTTCAGCTTTGGTGTCAGTCCTTTGAATGACTACTCAGGGTTGATTTCCTTTAGGATTGACTGGTTTGATCTTGCTGCCCAAAGGGTGCTATACTTGGAGCTATACTTGGCTGTTACTTTTGGGAAGATGTTACCTAAGAGTGAACTTAAAGGAGTGAGCAGGTTGAGAGAATTCAGATTCAGACTTTATTAGAACACTTGTCTTACTGATCCATCAAAATTTATCTCCTGATAAAATTTCTTGCCTATATAAATACATTCTGGCTCTTCAAGAGTGATTGCTTTGGCCTGCTAGGGCCTCCATTAAAGATGTCATTGTCTATGGATTCTGCAATTGTGCATTTATTGGAACACAAAGTGAGTTTATAGTCTAACTGAATATCTTGGAAATTTTCAAACTATCATAAAGGTGCTTGGTAAGAAATATTTGAGGTTAATGAGATTCCTCTTAATTTGCATTGTTTTTTCCTATAACCTAGAAATAAAACAAAACTCCAAACCTTAATAATTTAAAATGACCATACCAGTCAAATAGTCCTCACATTTTCAAATTTCCTGTAATATATCATGTTTCCATTGAAGTGGACGATTATAGCTGCCTGAAAAAGTATTGTTTGATGTCTGTAAGCGCAGTCAGCAATCAATAATTTGAAATTTGTACCATTTGTACCTTTAAATTCTGGCACATCATTTTTTTATTTCATTCAATCTGCTTACTGTTGAAGAAAAAGGATTTTGAACCATTGCCACAGAGCACATTTATGTGTGAAACAAGGTTCATTTATACAGTGGAAAGTATATCATTTTGACATTTATTTGCAATATTAATTGTGTATATTGATTCCATTTTTTCAGAAATTGTAAATTTATTATAAATACTACCACTGATGACCTTATTTTGGTGAGAATGTTCTTCTGGAGAACTTGAAAACATTTTGGAGTCAAGTCATGGATTTTTAAATTCAGAAAGACAACATATGTTGTAATATTAAATTAAAATTCCATGATCGGTTGTTACTCCAAGGACAGACACACTTGAACAGGAAATGCATTTTTTTAAATGTTGTCTTTTAACTGTTAAGAACAAACAACCTTTTGCAATCATTAGCTCTTATTTACGTATTTCTTGTGTTTGTTCTTAAGCCCAAATATAAATGTAGTGTGGAAAGTTATCTTTAGCCATTTCTAATGTTCCCAGTGTTTTCAGTTAATCATAAGAGCAGCCTATCTCAAAATCTTTCTTTGCCTTCTCTGAATATACCAGGGCCCACACAAACACACAGGGTAGGTTAGGATTTGGAAGTTGCTGAATCATCACCCAAGGAACATTTGAGTTCAGCACACCTGGGAAGAAAAATCAGAGAGCGACTGCCCAAGAATCCTGGGAGTATCTTCGCAAAGAAGAAAATTTCAGACTCCTTACTAGGTATGAGATGCTCTCGAGCTATTAAAAAGATTATGAGTTGTAGGTTGCCGGGCAGGCACTGAAGGAATGTTGCCAGCAAGACAGGAACACTCTTGAGACAAGATAACTTCCTTCTGGGAGAGAGTTATAATCTGGATTCTGTCCTTTCACTCACTCAGAAGTATAGGTCAGTTACTTTATTTTACAGACTTGTAATTAAAAAAAATTACATCAAGCAATTTAGTGCTTGCATATTTATCAAGCACCTCCTGTGCGATGATGTGATAGGCACCACGGAGGGGATGTGGTGGGGGAGATGAAAGCCTTGACCTTGCAGCTGAGAGGCCTCTAATGTGGTGGAATAAAAAGCAAATGTATAGAACTCTAAGACAATGCAGAAAGAGATAAGTGCCTGCAGAGATGTATAGATAAAGTGTCATAAATATTTACAAGGGGAAAAGACTGTTTCTGCCCTGAGGAAATTGAGAAGACTTCATAAAGGAGGGGGCATTTGAGCTGAATTTTGAAGGGTGGGTAAGAAGAGACAGAGAGAAGAATATTAAATAAAGGGAATCCATGACAAAGGGTAATATATATGTGTGTGCATATCAGTATATACTATATTGATATACTATATATGTATTTTTATTGTTGTTGTTTAGTTGCTAAACTGTGTCTGATTCTTTGTGACCCCATGCCCTGCAGCACTTCAGGCTCCCTGTCCTTCACTATCTCCTGGAGTTTGCTCAAATTCATGTCCACTGAGTCAGTGATGCCATCCAACCATCTCATCCTCTGTCCCGCCCTTCTCCTCTGGCCCTCAATCTTCTCAGCATCAGAGTCTTTTCCAATGAGTCGGCTCTTCTCATCAGGTGGCCAAAGTATTGGAGCTTCAGCTTTAGCATCAGTCCTTCCAATGAATATTCAGGGTTGATTTCCTTTAGGATTGATCTCCATAGTTTGATCTCCACAGTATACATATTATATAGTATATTCAGGAAACATTATCCAATATACATGGCATATAAAATATAGAAGGTAGAGAAGGGAAAGATAAGACTAGAAAAGCAGACTGGAGCCAAAATGTGGCAAGGCAGGTCTGAAATAACAAAAGCAGTGTTTGGACTTTCCTCTGCAGACACTGGGAGGCCACTCAGTGTTCTTGGATAGGAGAGCCAGGATCCTATCAGAATCTAGGAAAACTCATCCTAGTAGTGTTCTTTTTCATGAAAATTGGGGCATCTGGAGGTAGACAACCAGGAGGAAGGCAGTGAGAGGCTGATGGGGGGTGACGGCAGCTGGAATGAAAAGAAGGGGAGCAATCAGGAGATTTGGCAGAAGTCAAACAGTCAAGTTCCAGCAGCTGCCTGAGTGGGGGGTTGCAAGAAACCAGTGGATGGCTGAGTCTGGGTAAGGAGAAGATGATGGGAGGTGATGAATTTGATCCTGGACATGTTGACTTAAAGTTTCCGATGGGAGACTTAGGAGAAGAGTTCAGCTGACAGCTGGAAATGTGGTTGGGAGAGAGGATGCAGCTAAGATAAGGATTTGGGAGTCAGCCACAGAGAGGTGAGAGTGGACACCGTGAGAATGGACTAGATCACCAAGGGGAAACCATATGGAGGGAGGATGGGGATGAGCAGAGAGGAAACTGTAAATGGATTGGGGGAAAAAGTACTTTGGAAGACTGGAGAGTGCCAGAGAAATGCTCTATAATAATGAGGATTCATAGAATAAAAGGCTATTATTTGGAGATGAAAGAGACCTTAGAGCTCAGTTGGTCCAATCTTTTCATTTGACAGGAACCAGAGGCTCAGAAAGGTTAAGTTACAGCCGGCAAACAGCTGTATTCTGAGCTGTACTGAATCCAGATTGAGAAGTAGGTAAAACTTGTTTCCTTGTCTTCTTACCTCCCTTTCCCCGCTGATTCTCTCCTCCTCTATCACTTAGCATAATATTCAGATTTGCGACATTCACTGAGGTCTTTCTCGGAACCATGTATAGGGTCACAGCTATGGACTTTGGAGACAAGATTGGCTGGATTTTAAAGTTGACCTCTCTCCTTCCTGGTTGTATGACTTTATACAGACTACTTAATCTTTCCAAGCCTCAGTGTCCTCAGCTGTAAATGGGGTAATAACAGTATTTGCCTCGTAGTTAATATATGTAGAACACTTAGAATAGTACTTGGCATTGTGGAATCGCTGTGTAAGCATTAGCTGTTATTTTATGAAGTACTCTAAATTAGGAAAGCATATAATTTATTGTGCAAACTGGTAGGCTTTTGAGCAGTGCCAGGCGGAGCCATATGGGAGCCTGAGGCAAAAGGAAAAATCAGCAATACTGATCTTTCTTTTATTTAAATTTTTGGTATTTTGTTAGTCATGGATTTTTTTTTTTCATTTTTAAGTTTTGGTTTTTTTTTAATTGCTGTAAAGTATGATATATCTAGGCTTCCCAGGTGGCACTAGGGGTAAAGATTCTGTCTGCCAATGTATGAGATGCTACAGATGTGGGTTTGATCCTATCCCTACATTGGAAAGATCCTTCAGAGTAGGGCATGGCAACCCACTCCAGTATTCTTGCCTGGAGAATTCCAGGGACAGAGGAACCTGGAGGAATACAGCTCATGGGGCCACAAAGAGCTGGACATTACTGAGTGACTGAGCACACACATGATATATCTTGATTGCTGAGGTTTTTGGCATCACTTAAATTTTGCACCCTAGCAAATACCTCACTTACCTCATGCCCCTACTTCTAAGTCTGCTGTTACGGGTGACTTAGGGGGCTTTTAATAATTATGTAGGAATAGCAGGCATATATTAGTACATTCCCTGAGCCCAGTGAGACATACAGCTCCCTCTAGTAGCTTTCACTGCATGATCTGTAGAGCTCCTCTCTATTTGCGTGTGTGTGTGTGTGTGTGTGTGTGTGTGTCTTTTCTGCCACTAGGGGACACGCTGCCCTTCCCAGGGCGTAGCCGTGACCTCAAGACCAATTGGGAACCATGTATGAAATTCGAGTTTGTCCCACAAAACACTGCCTAGAATTGGAAACTGGCCCAAGCCCCTGCCTCACTGGAATTGTTTCCCTGTAAGTTTGTGACTTTGGCTTTCTTTTTTTTTTTTTTTTTTGGCCTTCACAGTATGTGTGACCTTAGTTTCCCAACCAGGGATGGAACCAGTGACCCCTGGAAAAGTCTTAATCACAGGACCACCAGGGAAGTCCCTTCAGCCTTCAATTCTTATGTCTCTGAAAACATGCCACTAGGGCCGATGATAAGCCTGTCTCAGGAATGAAAATGACTAAAAGCTTAGTGTCTTACATTTTCCTGGAGTATTTGCATAATTTGAGGGATATTATTAGAACCTATCTCATATGATTAAATGAAATAATGTCTATATAAACTACTTAGCAAAATGTGCGGACATGGTAAATACTCAATAGGTGATAGGAGCTGTTATTGCTAGTCCACTAATAACAAATGATTACATATTTATCACTGTGGTTGGACTGATTGAAGTTCTTGGTAGCCAACAGTGTTTGATTTGCAAAAATAGCAATCTCATATGGTTCATCCGCATAGCAAATTCTATTAAAATGTCACTTGGAGGATCAAAAAATGGTCAGATGTTGGCAATTTCATATGGTTCACCCTAATGAAAACAGTATATTGTTGGCAAGACTGAGTTAATCCAAAGGGCTGAGTAATTGACAATTGCTATACTGCTCCAAAATCACTGCAGATGGTGACTGCAGCCATGAAATTAAAAGACGCTTACTCCTTGGAAGGAAAGTTATGACCAACCTAGATAGCATATTCAAAAGCAGAGACATCACTTTGCCAACAAAGGTTCGTCTAGTCAAGGCTATGGTCTTTCCTGTGGTCATGTATGGATGTGAGAGCTGGACTGTGAGGAAGGCTGAGCGCCGAAGAATTGATGCTTTTGAACTGTGGTGTTGGAGAAGACTCTTGAGAGTCCCTTGGACTGCAAGGAGATCCAACCAGTCCATTCTGAACGAGATCAGCCCTGGGATTTCTTTGGAAGGAATGATGCTAAAGCTGAAATTCCAGTACTTTGGCCATCTCATGAGAAGACTTGACTCATTGGAAAAGACTCTGATGCTGGGAAGGATTGGGGGCAAGAGGAGAAGGGGACGACAGAGGATGAGATGGCTGGATGCCATCACTGACTCAATGGATGTGAGTCTGAGTGACCTCCGGGAGTTGGTGATGGACAGGGAGTCCTGGCGTGCTGCAGTTCATGGGGTCGCAAAGAGTCGGACACGACTGAGCGACTGATCTGATCTGATACTGCATAATCACTTCCCATGGACAACTGCTTGGTTTTTGATTTAGCAAGCTCTTCCTAATTACATGCTGTACAATTATCTATAGAGTATCATTGCATACATTCTACTGCCTTCCACAAACATTATGAAGCTTTCCCAATGGGTCAGGTTTGGGGAGATGACTGAAAAGACTAGACGCCCCTCCTAGTATAGATTTTCTCCAGTGCTCAGAGTTCTGGAGACTGAGGTTGTACTTCAGATTGTGTCTTGCCTGGAGAATCCCAGGGACAGAGGAGCCTAGTGGGCTGCTGTCTATGGGGTCGCACAGAGTTGGACACGACTGAAGCGACTTAGCAAACAGTACATATTACTGTAAGTGAACACTCCTCATGGTCATTTTCCTATGTTTATAATTCCCAAGTTTTTCTTTCTTTTTTTTTTTTAAAAAATCACTCTTTTAGCAGAGCCAGTGCAGTTATCAGAAATGATATATGAGATGGTGTCAGATGGGGGTGTTTCCGGCTTTATTCCCAGTTCTGTAAGATACAGCTCAGAACAAGCAGAAAGGAAGCCTACACACTTGATTTTGATTTGCTGACATACACTGTGAACCCCTTGTGTCCAGACTCCCTAAGTTATCCCCGTGAGAAGACAGGATTTAAAAATGTATAAGTATTATACTCTCCGGAAGCAATGTGGTTTGGGTTACAGCATGTCAGCCAGCTTGACCTTTGTGTTCTTGCATTTGGAGAGAACTGGAGGGATTTGCAAACTCTTCCCTCTGTCTTTCCAAGTCTTCTCAATTGACTTAGATTCTTCCTGCAATGCGCTCATTCAGCCTCCCCTAGTTCACATAGAATCTGGCCTCAAATGAAGTTTATCTAAAAGTGTTCTGATTAAATAGGGGTTAAAAAAGGTTCTAGGAATCACTGGCAGTCTTAGAAAATGCTTAGGAAGTCTTTTACCAAGAATCTAAAGAAATAAACAGATTCAAGATTTTTCTTGAACTCCCATTAAAACCAGTGAAGCAGTAACTGGGACATGACATGATTAACTCTCAGAAATAGAGGATGGTAGATAAGCAGGCCTATGTGAACTTCAGTATAAATAACTTCAATTGCGATTTCTTCCCTGAAAATGACCAAATATGCAGATTTTTTTAGAAACAATTCTTTCAGAAGAAAATGTATCAAAGTAACTTAAAACAATCTTGTGAGGCTCCATCTTTGTTTTGCTGACTTATTTATTGATTTTTTTATTAGCTATAATTCTTCTTTGTGTGTAAAAATGTTGAAGATCTGCTTTTAGCAAATTTCAAGTATATAATAGTGTTATTAACCATAGTCACCAAGTTGTATATTAGATTTCAAGAACTTATTCATCCTGCATAACTAAAACTATTCCACCTGACCAACATTTCTCCATATCCCCAACCCTCCAGCCCCCAGTAACCACCATTTCACTCTCTGCTTCTGTAAATTTGACTTTTTTTAGAATCCATAGATAAGTGAAATCGTGTAGTACATATTGGTCAATCTGCATCCCGCTTATTTCACTTAACATAATGTCTTCCAGGTCCATCCACCTGATTGCAAATTGCAGGATTTCCTTTCTTTTTTTTTTTTTTTTAAGGCTGAATAATATTCTATTGTATGAATGCTTTATTTAATTCTTTCTCTCTCCCTGGAATAGAGAGGAAAGACCCTTTCAAACTTCAAGTTAAAACTTCCTCTTTCCTTTCCCTCTGCATGTCTTGTCTTCCATCCATTTTTCTCTGCTTACCCTTTCCCTGACTAAAGCACTGATCATGTGTCAGTCTGAGCCCCTGAAGCCTCAATGTACAGACTACAAAATATGTTTGTCTGTTCACCCATGTTCTATAACTGACTTTGGAACAATCTCTTTATTCCAGGTAGTATGGGTTTCTGAACTTCTCCTAGCCTGGCACTTGGTCCAATTTATCCTTCCAGACAGGAGTACTCCTTCCCACTTCTGTGAAAGGTACTTTTTGATGGCTAAGTCACAAGCTTCTTAAGGTACTGCTTTTCTTTAAAAAAAAGGTTTTATTTGCAACATTTTTGTTTTCATAATTGTTTTGCTGCCTTCCTTCTCTAACACATAATAAATATATTAATTTTAAGCAAATGGTAAATTAAAGCTCAACATTCAGAAAACGAAGATCATGGCATCTGGTCCCATCACTTCATGGCAAATAGATGGGGAAACAGTGGAAACAGTATCAGACTTTATTTTTTTGGGCTCCCAAATCACTGCAGATGGTGATTGCAGCCGTGAAATTAAAAGACGCTTACTCCTTGGAAGGAAAGTTATGACCAACCTAGATAGCATATTCAAAAGCAGAGACATTACTTTGCCAACAAAGATCCATCTAGTCAAAGCTATGGTTTTTCCAGTGGTCATGTATGGATGTGAGAGTTGGACTGTGAAGAAAGCTGAGCACCGAAGAATTAATGCTTTTGAACTGTGGTGTTGGAGAAGACTCTTGAGAGTCCCTTGGACTGCAAGGAGATCCCACCAGTCCGTTCTAAAGGAGATCAGTCCTGGGTGTTCTTTGGAAGGACTGATGCTAAAGCTGAAACTCCAATACTTTGGCCACCTCATGGGAAGAGTTGACTTATTGGAAAAGACTCTGATGCTGGGAGGGATTGGGGGCAGGAGAAGAAGGGGATGACAGAGGACAAGATGGCTGGATGGCATCACCAACTTGATGGACATGAGTTTGGGTGAACTCCGGGAGTTGGTGATGGACAGGGAGGCCTGGAGTTCTGCAATTCATGGGGTCGCAAAGAATCGGACACGACTGAGCGACTGAACTGAACTGAACCCATTTTTGCCTTTTTCCAAATTGCTTCCTTCAGAGGATGAGATTGTTAGATAGCATCACCAACTCAATGGACATGAATCTGAGCAAACTCCGGGAGATGGTGAAGAACAGGGAAGCCTGGCCTGCTACAGTTCATGGAGTTGTAAAGAGTGGGACATTATTTAGTGACTGAACAACAACAAATTCTGTGAATCATGTTCATTTCTTTTTTCATTCACTGAATTTTTATTTGATCTCATTTTATTAAAAAAAGTATCCATCACATAATATACTGTGAGATATTTCAGTGCTGTTACTCAGTACTGTTGTTGAGAGGTATTCAAAGATCATTAAGAAATCATTCCTACCTTCAAGAAACTTGCAACCTATTAAGTAAAATAAGAAATACACACAGTAACCTATAATACAAGGTATATTATAATAAACATCATCCAAGTTAAATGGATTAAGGACTTCCCTTGTAGCTCAGTCAGTAAGGAGTCTGCCTACAATGAAGGAGAACTGGGTTCAATCCCTGGGTTGGAAAATCCCATGGATAGAGGAGCCTGGCAGGCTACAGTTCATGAGGTCACAAAGAGTTGGACATGACTGAGTGACTTCACTTCTAAATGGATTAAGTATTCAGAAAAGCATTCTCCTGAATTTCAAGTTTCCCTCAGCCTAAACTTTTATTTCTTGAGTCAGACATTTAAAAAATCATGTCCCACCAGGCATCTTTTTTCATAATATCAGATGTTTTCAAAGTAACTTAGCCATGAAAGACTTCGTCTATTTTCCCTCTCTAAGAACAAAACCTTTCCAGTCAACTTTTTGTGTCTTGATAATCTCATATAGTGTTGGTGAACTCTGGTAAATGTGTGAGAGCCACTCCTAAAGGAGTAAACCAAGAAATCAATGCCAATATTTGATCAGTAGCAAAGGGATGGACTAGTGATTGAAATGAAAACTGCGCCCAAAACACAGATATTATCACCAGTGATAATTCTCTCATGCCTAAGGAAAAAAAAAATTAAATGTCATCAGCTTAGATTTCTACAGATAGGTATTTAAGTACTAAGTCATCCTTTGACATTTCCTGGAATCAGCATGGAGGGAAATTATTAATAATGTTAAGTGATTTTTGTGGATTTTGTGAAACAATTATGAAAATTATATACAGCAACAATTTCCTACAATTTTCCAGCATATAGCATGGTGCCTGGCTTGTTCTAAGTGAATGGATGAAAAAGCACGTGTTATTTCTTGGACCTAGCAAGGTGCCTGCCACACAGAGGGCACTTAACACATATTTGTTAAAAGAATGATTGACTCATACTCTTATTCTAGGTACTAAAAACTAAGTTTTGACAGTGATTTACAGTCCTCAGGACTGATGAATGTTCTGTATTGATTCCAAAGTCTCAGTATTTCAGGTAAAGGTCAAAGTCTCACTCCCAAGCATCCAGGGTCAATGTTATTACCTCCCTTGGACTTGATCAACTCTTACTCATGTTCTGAGACCTGGTTTGAATGTCAGTTTCTCTGGGAGGCTTTTCCTAACTCCTAGTCTGCTGCTGCTGCTGCTAAGTCTCTTCAGTTGTGTCCGACTCTGTGTGACCCCATAGACGGCAGCCCATCAGGCTCCACCATCCCTGGGATTCTCCAGGCAAGAACACTGGAGTGGGTTGCCATTTCCTTCTCCAATGCATGAAAGTGAAAAGTGAAAGTGAAGTCGCTCAGTTGTGTCCGACTCTCCTTGACCACATGGACTAGTCTGCCTCATGACCCACCTGTATCAGATCCACCTGGGTTTTTAATCAAAGTACAGATTCTTATCAGTATCAGATACTGATGCAATCATGTTCATATCAGCATTATGCACAATAGCTAAAAGGTAGATGCAATGCAAGTGTCTATCAACAGATGAATAAACAAAATATTATCTGTGTATACACACACATAATAAAATATTATATATCCTTGAAAAAGAAGGAAATTCTGATACATGCTATCACAAGGAAGAAACATAAGGACATTTTATTGCTGGAGGGGGAGCAGAATGGAGAGTTATTAGATGGAATTTCAGATTAGGAAGATGAAAAAAGTTCTGAAGATAGTACAAATGGTTGCACAACAATGTGAATGTATTAATGCTATTAAACTGTAGCCTTAGATGTGTTAAATACTAATAAAATGGTAAATATTTTGCTATCTATACTTCACCACAATTTAAAAGAAAGGGTATACTCCTGGCTTCCTCTCTGGCTTATTAAATCAGAAAATTGAATGGAAGGAACAGGAATGCAGCAGGAGTCTGCAAGTCTTCCAGGTGATGCTGATATAAAAATCTCAGAACACAGATACAAACTACATTAAATAGCCCCTGCTTTATACCTCCCACAGCAATCTACACTCTCACTCTGTCATCATGCTTGTAATTTGACCGTATGCTCCACATGGGCAGGGACTATGGATGTCTTGTTCAGCACTGCATCTCCAGTATTTAGTACAATACCTGGCTCTGAGTGGCACTCATATATTGATTGAATTGCTTTGTCTGAACATGAGCTTCATATACTTTATTTGAAAATAAATATAATAATTGTCTTAAGGGATTGATAAGAAAATTTGAGATACTACACATAAAGGACTTCCCACTGTGCCTGACTCATATTAAGAGCTCAATTACTGTTATTATTGTTACTAGAAGGGGGAGGAGTATAACTATTCAAGGCTTAGACCAGGAGTTACAGGCTTAGATACCTACAGCCTCCAAGCAGGTAATGAAATTGCTTTCAGCATGCTGGGTTTATAATATCCAGTAGAAAGTGGTGGGTACTGTGGAGGTCAGAGTGTCTATAGTTCATCTAAAGGAGGTTACCACTACCTAGCTTTTGTCTGTTGGTGCTATAAGAGTACTCAAGTCCAGACCCAGCAGATCTTTTTTTTTTTTTTTTTTTAGAAAAGTTGGTAACATGAGTTTCCACTTGAACTTTCACAGTTTATAAAAGACACCTGGTTATTTAAAGTTTTTGAAAGTTCTGTGTAAACCAAATAAAACACGTTTGTTCATGGGCCATGAGTTTGTATCCCCGGATTCATCCCGAGGCCTAGAACACCGTGGGTCTGCAGGAGAGACCCTCCTTGTATGAAAACAGAACCGGAAGCATCTGTCTTGTTAGGGCTCACTGTACTTCTGGGTATCGGAGACTATCTAGTTCAAAGCAATCAAAACAATAGGGGGAAGGGTGTGGGCATTGTCTGTATACTGACCTGTTAGGAAGGCCAGAGCTATGGCAGGCGAAGGTACATGTTCATGGATGCTTACAGCAGTGCGGACCATCAATACCAACCTGAATGGTAAGATGAGAGTGAGGGATCATGCCAGACGCTTTTATTTAATTGTTTTCCAATAGGTTTCTTGGTGAACTATTTACTGCCTTTGCAGTTAGGTTATTTATCTACACCCAGAAGGACAGAATTATTTCTAACAGCTAGGGGGCTCTAGCAGTCCACCTTTCAGACTCAAATGGATTTGCTCTAACAGTTTCCGATCTAAAAATGGATGATTCTTAATCATCATCTCTAAATATCAATAGATTAATCTTATCTAAATTTTATTTAATACATATACAGAATTGCTAGTAGGATATGTCAAAAATTCTTTCCTTTTTTTTTTTTAATTTTTTTTTCTCCTTTCCATTAATTTTTTTAAAATCTATGTGTAATTGAGCTTCTTGATTTTATGCTGAAAGTATTTGTCTAAAAATCTAAAATAGAAAGTAAATTTCTATTGATGTGGTAAATTATTAAAATGTCTGATAATCCTATTTAAGCATTTAGGTTGGTATATTTTAATTCAGTTCTTGCCTAGCACATCTGGGGGAAATCTATAGAATGATACTGACAAAAATCAAGAAAAAGAAACACTCCACGAAATTTAGACAATTTGACCGTTTTAGAACCAAAACAACTCTTCAGCTTTTAGGGATGCTCAACAAAAGAAAATATAAGTGGAGCATCTGAAGTTTTATCTGCTTGTCACTCCTGCTATTTTTTCTGACATTTCTACTATCAAGACATATAAATGTTATAATTTAGCCTTAATTCCCAGTTTCTCTTTCTTGTGCCCTCCATTTTGCTCTAGGACATGTTTTAAAAGCACTTAGAGGCACTTAATGGACAGATTTAGCAAAATCTTCATCCTGTTTCCACAGCTCAGTCACATACAAAAGCCTGAATAAACTCTTTCCTCTTTCTGCCTTCATCCCCTAAAAATATTGATTGTGGTCAAGGGGGGAGGCAGAGGGAGATTTCTCTTGTGTGAAAGCCTCACAGAAAAAAAAAAAATTTTTTTTTTTGAATTGGTTCTTTTCAGATGCAAAATGCCCACTTCCTCTTTCTTATCAGCCACTTTAGTTACTACTGGAAATAACAGTACTTAAACAAGTACCCACATATATTTTCAGTTTCCTGAACATCTCAAACATCACTGTTTCCCAAATATACTGACTTCAGGAAAATAGAAAATACATTTTCTTCCAAACCACTCTTTCTGATTTGCAAACCCAAGAGAGTTTAAGGGAAATGCAATCCACATGTTTCTGGCTATTTCTAGTCACACACATTTATCTAAAGGGTTCTTTTTTTTTTTTTTTCCTTTGTGAAAATAATTTGATGTCTATGAAGCTTTGAAAATAAATCTGGATACTTTTCATTTTTCTAAGAAAGAGAAAGTTTCTTTGGATAAGAGTAAATTAATAGAAACAAGTCATTTGATAAGGGTGGGTTCTACACTCACTTCTAATTTATCATACCATCTAGTCCCTTCTCTGTTTTTATTATTCCCATTACATTGTTTCCAATTCTTTGTGTATAGTAAGTCATTCATTCACCCAACTTATATTTAGACTGCCGACCTGAGCCACGCCCTTGCTGGGTGCTGGAGACACAAACAGAATATGGTTGATGTGTCCATGGAGCTTGGAGTCTAGAGGAAAAAGACATGCTGAACGAGGGATTCCAAGTCCGATGAGACATTGCCAAGGGATAGCAGCAGACTAGGCTTCCCAGAGGAAGGGTCTTAAAAGACAAGATCTTCAGCCAAACAATAGAGGCGTCAAGTCAACAGCCAAGCTAAGGGAGCAACCAGTTGTAAAGCTCTGAGGTGGAACAGAAAGAAGGTCAATACAGTTGGAGCTTAGGCATGGGAGAGGGAAGGGTGCAAGGTGAAGCTGGGCAGATCATGTAAGACCCAGTCACTCCATCTGCCTCTCAGAATTCATGCAAACTGATAGGGACAAAGCAGGATCCTTCCAGCCTGACAGACCTCCCAGACCAGCCCTCTGCGAGTTCTCACCTGAGGGCCACCAGCCAGGCTAAGCAAAGGTTCCAAGGGCAAAGACACTTCCTCTGAAATCTTTTTATGAAGATCCTATATATAAAATAATATATTCATATATATGTAATAAATATATATGCATAATATATGTAATAGGTATGAATATATATTCAAATATATTTATATATTTTAATCTATACACATATATATGAATAGAAGTATATCTTTTATGTTTTACTACCTTTTAAGTGGAGTCCTTCTCCCTCACCACTGCTGCTGCCTTTGTTCAGTTCACTTTTTCGCCACGCACCCCAGGCTGTGTTATTCAGTCTCCTTGTCTCCAGCCTCTTTCCTTTCCAGTCTCCACTGCCATCTTTAATGCTGTTACTTCCCTGGTGAGAAATTCCTGAGAAGTTCTAGATGGATCTCTGATACATCCGCTTTGCCCAGAGGGCAGAATCCAGAGAAGTTTCTGGCCCTTATCCACTTCAGCCCCAGGCCTCCTGCCATTTGCCCTCCCCCACGCCCTCCCCTTCACCTCTGGGCACTCTGCACTGTAGCCAGGCAGTCACACAGGTCTTCTCTTCATCTCTCAGTCTATGCTGGGAAATATTGTTTCCATGGGGTGTTCATGGGAGTTAGGCCTTCAAATAGTTAAACATGTTGGGAAATGATGATAGTTTGTTATACATTGAATGATGTCCCTGCTACCCCAAATGTGGCTTCCCAGGTGGCGCTAGTGGTAAAGAACCCACCTGCCAATGCAGGAGATATAAGAGACAGAGATTCAATCCCTGGTTCAGGAAGATCCCCTGGAAGAGGAAATGCAACCCACTCGAGTATTCTTGCCTGGAGAATCTCATGGACAGAGGAGCCTAGAAGGTGACGGTCCATAGGGTCACAAAGAGTAGGACACAAGTATAGGAACTTAGCATGCACACACACAAGGGAAGGCAAATACACAGTGAGTTATGAGCAAACAAGTTCTCCCTATGTTGTGAATAACTAATAGCCATTTAATATTCCTGAATGTTCTCCTCCACAAAGTGCATCTCTGACGGCTAGAGGTTGAGACCTTGTGGAAAACTGAATGAAAAACTGCCAGGGGTGAGAGGGTAAGCATTTGGGGGTGGTAAGGTATTCCATTCTTTTATTTCTTCACTATCACTTGATCAAGGTCCAGTTTTGTAATTTGTGGGGCCCAATGCAAAATGAAAATGCAGGATTCCTTGTTCATAAATTATTAAGAATTTCAAAATAGCAACAGCAGAGCATTAAGCCAAGCTCAGGACCCTTGTAAACATGGATCCCATCTCGTGCTCATAAAACCACTTCTTGTTTGATGGGTCTAACCTAATCCTTTATATTCTTACACTGCTTGTCTATTCATTTCTTGTATTACATGTAGAATATTTCAGTGTTGGAAGTCTCCCAAACTACCCCCAGGTTCAATGATTTTCTAAAAATATGCATAAGATTTCAGCATCTAGTTGTACTCACATTCTTCGTGTCTGACTCCTTGCAACCTTATGGATGGTAGCCCACGAGGCTCCTCTGTCCATGGGATTTTCCAGGCAAGAATACTGGAGAAGGTTGCCATTTGCTTCTCTAGGAGATTTTCCTGACCTAGGGATCAATCCCACATCTTCTGTGTCTCCTGCACTGGCAGGTGGATTCTTTACCACTGAGCCGCTCGGGAAGTCCTGTTGTACTCATGGCCATGGTTTATTACAGTGAAAGAATGCACAATGCAAGATCAGAAAGGGAAAAGGTATATGGGACAAAGTCTGAGGAAACCAGGCACAAATTTCAAAGTCTTCTCCCAGATGAGTCACACAGGATCCATTTAATTCTCCCAACAAGGCGTTGTGACAACATGTGAAATACTGGGTAACAGGGATGTTCACTAGAGATTTGGTGGCCAAGGTTTCTATTGGGGCTGGTCATATAGTCACCCTCCTTCCAGCATGAACCAAAATTCTAGACTCCCAGAAGAAAAGGGAGTATTCAGGATAAAGCATATTGTTTCCACAAACCATTTAGGCACAGTGAGTCTAATTTAGGCCACCATTTAGTCATTCTTGTCAGGAAATGCTGGGAACCCTCCTGAAATCTAAGTTCCCTGATGCCAGTTAAGGGCCGACCTTTAAAACAGGGCATTCTCAGGATACCACTTTAAGGTCTGCTGTGTTGCCTTTTTTTCCTGCACAGTTCCAAAGACATGTTTTCCACAACTCATTAGGTTTTGCTAATAAGTGTTTATGCTAACAGGGAATAGTGAGTTCAGACATTACTCAGCTTCTCGGAACACTTTCCAACTCATGCTGGGTTGATATACTTATCAATGAATTCAGATTTCTTCTATTTAGTAATTAAGATGATGCCTCTAAGAAGCCTGTAAAAGATGACAGAGTAAGTCTCAGCTATCTGGCAAAGCAACCTTTCTATCTCTGTTCCTACAACTCACTTGACCATGAGGTAAAAATGGGAGTTCATCATACCTTTTTTAGAAGTATTACCCTCAAGCATTTGGGTGCTGTTACAAACCAACTCCAAGCTGACTACAGGTTTCCAGAAATGAGTCTCTTTGGTGAGCTTGATGCTCATCTGCTCCAGGACATGCTTCTCTGCTCCAGAAAATGGTGTAACCTGCAGCCCTTCCTCCTTCCAATCAAATGACCACAAACTCAGTTACATGAAAATAAAATTGGCTGAAAACACTTTCAAGCTAATTCTCCCAAGGATGTCGGTATTTGACAGGGGGCAGTTAAGTATAGCAAAGGGGTAAAGATGGATCCTCAGCCGACAAAGCAGGGAATCATTTTGGTAGGATTAGGAAGCTGTCCTGAACCCTCAGGCAAACCTTCATGCACTCCAAATTGGAAGCGTTCAACAGGAGCCTCAGTTAGTTCACTGAAAGGCTGAAGTGACTTGATGTTCTTCACCATGTCTTATTTCTTATTCTTCATTTCTTAGTCTTCACAGTGATTACACTGAGAATGACTCAGGGTAAGCCAACTGTCTCCTAATATTTTGCAGAGGCATATAGGTGAGGGGATCTAGGGAAATAATTCGCATTATCCATATTTCTATTTGTCCATACTGTGTTTGGTCTTGATCATTCTTTAGCATTTCATTAAAGGAGCGATTAGACAATTCACCAATCATTGTCAAAGACATGTTTGTATTCCACACCTATCAATTCAGTGCACTAGGGAGTGTAGAATATAAAAACACGGGTTTTGTCCTTCAGAACATCATGAATCTTGGATTAATACTGTGGTATAAGGGGAAGGACACAGGACTTAGAACTTGGCTCCTTGACTAAGAAGCTGGGTAGCCTTGGGCTAATCACTCTTTGGTAAGTCATTAAACAGTCCTGAGCTTCAGTTTCCTCATCTGCTCAATCAAAAAAAAAAATCTTCTCTCCATCACCATGTAGGTATCAGAATCAAATAGTGTGATTGAATTCATGTAGAAGTGGTTGGTAAACTATAAATTGTGTATGCTTGTGTATATGTGTGTGTGCATGTGTGCATATGCACTTAAAGAACAGGAGAAAGTGACTGCATTTAAGAAAACCAGCTTGTTTAATAAATGATGGCAATAACCCAGCCCCATTATGGGGAGCAGTTACTGCCATCCTTTGCATCAATGATGGTGCAATTAACTTAATTAACACATACCTCTGCGGTGAGTCTGCTGAAATAACACTTTGCCTTTTCACATGGCCCAGCCTTGCCAGCAAGGCGTCTCCGACTCATGCATCTTCCAAGTTGAGAAGCCAGAATGTTAAATGGTTGGTATGCAGAAAACAGAATTCCAGAACTCCCAAGTCGAATTACCTAGAGAAATATTAGAAACCTCATTGAAAACTTGTAGAATAAGGCAGACACCTTATTGGCCAAGATGGAAGGCAAAAGGAGAAGAGGTCAGTAGAGAATGAGATGGTTAGAGAGCATCACTGACTCAATGGACACGAATTTGAGCAAACTCTGGGAGATGGTGAAGGGCAGGGAAGCTTGGCTGCTGCAGTCTATGGCGTTGCAGTTAGACACAACTGAACAGCAAAGGCAGACACCAATGCATCCTAAAGGGGAGGTATGGGATGGTTGTGACCCCCTAAGGAAGTCATCCCCACCAATGCCAGAATAACTTCCCACAAAGATCGCATCCTATCCTTGCCTGTGAAAGTGAAAGTCGCTCAGTCGTGTCCAACTCTTTGGGACTCCATAGACTATACAGTTCATGGAATTCTCTAGACCAGAACACTGGAGTGGGTATCCTTTCCCTTCTCCAGGCGATCTTCCCAACCCAGGGATTGAACCCGGATCTCCCACATTGCAGGCAGATTATTTACCAGCTGAGCTGAGCCACAAGGGAAGCCCAAGAATACTGGAGTGGGTAGCCTATCCCTTCGCTAGAGGATCTTCCTGACCTAGGGATCGAACCGGAGTCTCCGGCATTGCAGGCAGTTTCTTTACCAACTGAGCTATCAGGAAAGCCCTGCATGAGATACAAACAAAAGAGCTTTCCGCCCATCATGATGGCAACAAGAGCTTTGATAAATGAGAGTGAGTCTGTGCCTAGATAAGGAACAAGTCTGAGGCGGAGCCCTGCTGATAGCCTTGACTGAATCTCTAGAAGAATGTTTTAGGGAGACCTGGGATAAAGGGCATAACACTTCTGTTTGGGGGTCTTTAGTTTCATTCTAGTCCTTCAGAGTAGCTGAAAAGCTCTCAAGAATGTTCCTTCTACTCCATGACCCTCTCTTTCCCCCTTTTCTGAATTCCATGGATCCACTCATTTTTCTATCTTTCTACCTATCTCCTGTGACTCTGAAGAGCTTTATTTTTTATTTCCTTTCATGGTGACAATTCACCCTACACTCCTTTACCATATTGATTATTTCAGGCACACAGCTCATCAATGAGATTACATTTTCCTTCAGCGCCCACATTCTTATGTTATTTCCCACAGCAATCGAGCAGGGGGCTGGCCCATGATAGAGTCTCAGGAGATAATTGCTGGATTTCTTTTTCTTTCTTTCTTTTCTTCCATTAGAAATTGGATGAAGTAGTTCCACCAGATTGGCTGCTTGTATTGGAGACACAAGGGCTTTCCCGGTGGCTCAGCAGTAAAGAATCCACCTACAATGCAGGAGCTGGAGGAGACACGGGTTTGATCCCTTGGCCAGGAAGATCCCCTGGAGGAGGGCAGGACAACCCACTGCAGTATTCTTGCCTGGAAAATCCCATGGACAGAGGAGACTGGTGGGCTATAGTCCATAGGGTCACAAAGAGCTGGACACAACTGAAATGACATAGCACAGCACGGCATTGGAGACCCAGTGTAACAGTGGCTTAATAAGACACATTTATTTGTCTCTCACATAATGCTCTGGAGATGGAAGGTCCAGGGTAGGCAGGCAGCTTTGTTTCAGGGGGTCATCCTGGGGACTCAAGTCCCTTCTGTTTGCTGCTCTGTTTCTCTAGTTGCTCTTCTCACCTGTCTGGTCAAATGTAACATACTGAGCAGCAGGATGGAGAGCAACAGAAAAATGCAGAGTAAGGATGGCCCTCAGAGATTCTTCACAGCCTCTCTGTTACCTCTGATTCATCAGTTCCAGGCCACAGGACCACAACTGGCTGTAAGGAAGGCTCAGAAGTATAATCTTTATTCTGTGGGGGCCGGATGTCCAAATAAAAATCAGAGCATTAAATAATTTCAAGCAGTGATTTTCAAGGTTTTTAACCATGATTCACGATAAGAAACACATTCTACATGACAATCCAATACAGGCATCAGACACATTCAGAAATTAAAAGTTTTTTGAAACTATTTTTACCCCTTCTCTGGGTAATGCATTTTGATATTTCATAAATGTTCTTTGTGACCAATGAATGGAGCATGGCCTGCAATTTGAAAGGTATTACTCTGAAAGGATGAGAGAAGAATCCTAGCGGGTAGTTAGGAGTCTCTATTGGGAAGGAAGTATTTGGATCTGACCTTAGGCAAGATCAAGTACCTGCCTCCTTTGTAGTGTACATCACAGTACTACCCACAGTACTGGATACATACAAGAAAATAAATAAGTCAACCAAAGTAATCAGACCATGAATCAATTGGGCAATCAATGAAATCTTAAGAGAATAAAGGTGAATCTCTACTGACGCTTGAGACAGAGTATTGAAGGCTAGAGGGGCCTTTTCACCAAAAGATCCTGTACGGATGGGAAAAGAAGAAATTATTTTGTCTCTTATTATGGGTATGTGCAGATAAAACACTCACACAAATATCCATTCTATTGATCCTTCTGTATTTTAAGCTTAACAGATAATTCAGATCAAAACCAAATTGATCTTGTGTTAATTCTTTGTCATGGCCTCAAATTTATGAACTGTGTCAAGGGCAGTCTCACATTTTCATTGTGCTAGTGTATCTCCTAGACTATCCTAATTTACTTTTGTGCTAGAATAATCTATATAACAGATGTGTCATTCCTTCGGTACATTTCAAGTCTGGGGAAAACCTCATACCCTGTGATGTTTTCTTCCTTGACAGTTTCAACTGACTTTTGTCAGATTTTTGACAGGGGAAAATAAAACCAACAACGCGAAGAACATTACACTGCATTTGTTTTCTGAGCAACAGTTTTGGATGAGTTTGAAATGACTTTTAAATGATGTCACAATCGATGCTTTAAAACAGGCCCAAATCCTCTGTGCTGCAAGCACTGTTGGCTTAATTAGTTCTGGTGGGGGCCGCATCATTAACTGCCGGCTAATTTTGTTAGTGGGCTCCTACTGCAGTGCTGCCAGAGGTTTTGGTTTTGGTAAACAGTGCATTTCCATGGCATTCACTGAAGGACGCCTGGGTAAGTGGCAGGACAAGGGTGTGCTTTGCTACAGAGCTTTTCATTGTTGCAGGCAGGGCCTCTGAACCACTCACTCCCAAGTTTTTGGTCGTCTTTCCTGCTTCTCTGTTTCATCACTGCTGGGAGAGGCCCCATCCTACCACTTTAGACCTAATGAGTAGCAAAAGAAGTCAGAAGTTTTTACTGCCTTCAAGGCTGCTAAAAGGCTTTTGAAGAAATGAGTCAGTGTTTTCAGGCTTGTTTTCATTCCACGTCCCAAAGCTCATCCGGATCGGCATCTGTGTTTGCTGCCTCCGGAGAGTGAGAGGCTAATTACTGGACAAAGCTGGGGATTAAGCTTCCCTCTTGCCCTCATGATGGAACAGTCCCTCCGGAACAGGGTTTAGGACTTATCAGGAGAGCAGTGGAGAAAAAAGGTGTTTCCTCAGTGCAGCCCTTCCCCATCCTTTCTGGATAAAGAGGAATGAAATGTACAGGGCTTTTCATCTACCACCTTTGGTAATCGCTAAGAAAACTTCGCAAGTCCCCTGCAGATGGGGTATCTCTTGCCATCTAGCCAAGCAATAAGACATGACAGGCACTTTACTGCATCAGAGCTGCACACCTTGAATGCATTTTGTGGCATAAGGCCAAAGTACAAATGACTTCCAACTCTCACAAAATGCAATATTCTTTCACAAATGCATTAAAATGCATTGGCTTATTACTACTAAGAAATGAAAAGTGCTTGAAAACTAAGGAGGAAGTGAGGTTTCCTACCAGAGGCTCGTCAGGGTCAGGCACCTTGACAGCCAATAAGAAGCTTCCATTTGCAAATGATGTTCAAAAGACATACCTTAATATAGTCAGGCTGGAAAATGGCTCTGAAATCTGAGAGCAACGGGCTCTTCCTGTACCCCCAAAGGGCAAACGTTGATGTACTGTCCTAAAGGGTGAAATTGGTGCTGCCATACTGACCCTATGCCAGCCTCCTAGATTTGGATGATTTCTAGTTTCTCATTTTCCTGAAAGACCACACGAGGTCTTGCATGTTTATAAGAGAATTGCTAACACTCTGGATCAACTTGGCTTCTAAAAATTTGCTTTCGAGGATGAAGCCTACAGGTTAACTGTAATCTGGCCCTTCTAAATTCTTCTCTCCCAGAGACACATTTCTAGATGATTAGAGAACTTCAGGTGGGACTGTTACTCTGCCTCTGGCTTTATGCCTTAAAATATGACCTAAGGCAAGCTATCATTTCCCAGAATTGAAATATGTCATATGTTACTATTAAAGTGAACCAGAAAAACAGCATTCTATTACAATAATGTTTTTTTTTTTTTAAAGTAAATGTCAAATCCCCAAAGGAATAATACATATTTGATACTATTATTGAAACAGCAATACCAGCAATTGCATGAGGTACTTATATTTAGTATTTTTCCTATAGTAAAGGGATTTTATGTAAATCTTTCAGTAGAATTATTGTGTCAGAGGAAAATGAGAAACAGCCTCACTTATTATGCATGGCATCAGTACATTTTTTGGAGGTGACGGTGTGTCCGTTATCACTCTCAATGGTGGGGATGCAAAAATAAAATGAGTAGAAAATGTTCCTGCCTTCAAGGAACTCACATTCCAGTTGAACATGCAGATAAAGCAATGTCACAGTAGTTGTGATAAAGACTCCAACTGGTCCATGAGAGTACACATTATAAACAACGATTCTTCCTAACCAAAGTCCTCACTATCCTTAATGACCTGTTAAAGCTTAGCTGGATCTTCACATATCAGGATGAAAAGTGCATATGATGGAGATAGAATAGCATGGGCAAGCTTGTAGCAAGAAAAAAAAAAAAAAAACATAGCACATTTAGGTAATAATGAGCAGTTTCGAGTAGTTACAGAGGTAAGCCTGTCAAACTGCCTAATGTCAAATACTTTGATAGACTAGTCTGAGTTTAAAAAAAAAAGCCTTGAGTGATTTGTGAGCAGTATAATTTGACAAAATGAATGTATTTTGCATTATACTCTATAGGACCAAGGCAGTGAAAGTAGGAGACAAAATACTGCATGGAATAAAACTGTCATACTCACCATGACTCATCTGTTAACTTATGAAAATACACTTACATCAAGAAATGCAAGAAAATTGCTTGCTTCACGTGCTTATGGGTGGATTGAACCTAATTTTGTAGCATTAAACCAATTTCCCACTGAGAAAACATGTCACAGAGGATGGCATGAACCTTTATAATTATTAATAATATTTGATATTTCAATGTCACCTTTCATCCTGAGATCAGTCCTGTACACATGGGAACAGATAAGCTCCAAAGGAACAGAGATAATACTAATACAGTAATTCACACTGCATTTCTATCCTTTAACTTCCAAGGACTTTTCAGCCATGTATTTTTCTCGCTTTTAGAAAGTAGTGGATATAGTTGCAAAGCAGAGGTTTTTTTGAGTTCCTACTATAAGAAGTTTTAGGGTGGTGTAAGGGCCACATCTTTCTGCACACAACTATCCTTGGCAGATAACTTCCCTTTCCTTAGTTTCTTTACCTGTTGATATTCTTCTGAGAATCAGCAGTGGGCTATGTTCTCATGGATTCTCCAACTTCCTTCAAACGATTAACATCATCATCATCATCATTACAATAATGGTGACTACTGTTGCTGCTTATAAAACACTCACTTTAGGCCTGCTTTGTTCTACTTTCTGAGAACTTTATATACACACCACATTAAATAATTTCACACCAACATTATAGAGTAGGGCTGTTCAACAGAACTTTCTGTGATGATGGACATGTTCCATATCTATGCTGTCCAATATGGTGGCCACTAGCCACAGAGGGATATTGGGTACCTGAAATATAGTTAGTGCTACTGAATAGTGAAAAATCTACCTGCAATGCAGGAGACCAGGTTCGATCTTTGGGTCAGGAAGATCCCCTGGAGAAGGGAATGGCTACCCACTGTACTATTCTTGCTTGGAGAATTCCCTGGACAGAAGAGCCTGGCCGGCTACAGCCCATGGGTTCAAAAAGAGTCAGATACTGTTGCGTGACTCACACAGTGCTACTGAGGAACTGCGTCTGTCTTTTATTTAATTTTCATTGAAATACTCACATGGCTAGTGAACTTTATATACACATCACATAAAATAATTTTACACCAACATTGTAAAGTTTTGCCGAACAGACCTTTCTCTGATGATGGAAATGTGGCTAGTGACTATTGAGTTGGACAATACAGTTATATACTTTGTGGCTTATTTTTTTAAAACCCCATTTTCATCATCAGTAAGAACTTAATGAAGACTAGAGTGAGTGAAAAGTTCAGAAATATCTCAAAGCTTACAAATATTTTAAAAGAAGTCATATATTTTACATTTGGAGAACTTTTATTTATATCTGCTCCCTGTCAAAAATTTATTTAAAAAATGCCCGGGGAATGGTAGGAAAGCACAGGATAATTTAACAAAGAACCCTTATAAAAGACGTGGATGATGTCCTTAAATGAAATCTCATTGTCCTCCAACCATTCCATATGGTCTGCAATGACAAGCACTAATCCATCCATCCGATTACTTCCAAACGGAGATATTCACCACTACTTTTAAAATGTAGTGATGAGAGAGAGTTTTATGTTTTGGATGTCCATGGAGAAATAGTCTTCAGATAAACTCTTAATTCACGTTTCTGCAACTCTCTCACTGAAACCACCTCCCCAGAATTTCTCTAGTCTGTGTGTGAAAATATGGGAATAAACTGTTTTGACGTGGAGAAATTGATTGGAAGACTTAATTGCATTTCCGCTTAGTCCACTCTGTAACAGACAGTTAGCCACTGCCAGAGACTGAGACTGCAAGTAGCCTTTGGTTTGAACCATCTGTCGCGAAAATGTGACATATGTTTGCTTTGTTTACTCAACAACCAAGCGTAAACTGATACACTGAACAAGAAATCCGTGTGTGGTGTGACTGTGTGTGTGTATGTGCGAGTTTGTACGCGCGGCGCGTGTGAGGAGCGGGGGTGCTTGTTGAGGGTTTCATACCCGCCCCCGGGGAACACGTGCACAGGAGCGCAGATCCGTCGGATGTCCCCTCGGTTTGGAGCCCGTGTTGTTGCCCCCGCGCCCTCCAAACAAAGCGCAGCCCGCAACCCAGCGGCCGCCGCCGCGATGAGGAACACGCCTGACTGATGTGTAGTTGAATGGAGAGCTACGCAGCCCTCCGCTTCCTTCCTCCTTTCCCCCCGCCCTTACACCCCGGCCCCAAACTTCAATCCAAGCCCCCGCCCTTTTCAATTACCCACCCTTCCGTCGATCAAATTGACAGCTCTCTCTCTCTCTCTCTCTCTCTCTCGCACCGCATTGTCTAGTACGATGGGTTTGCATATTTGACAGCTGGGCTCACCTAGACTTGATGCAAACTCGGCTTCCTCAAGAGGTGAACTCAGACATCAGCAAAGATCCCATATATAAGTCCTGAGCGGCTGAATGAGCTTGCCACCGCGAGCTGTTGCCCAGACCCCTCTCTGGACCCAGTGTAGACGTTGGTGCCCCGTGCGCCCCCCGGCGTGTGAAGAGGGGAGCGTGTTTTCGGGGCGGGGTGCAGTGGGGGTAGGGGGTCAGCAGCCTGGCTGAGAATGAGTGGTCCCAGGGGTTGGGGTCAAGGGCTGCGCATGTGAACCTTTAAATTTATTATTATTTTACATTTTACTCTTGAAGCAGCCAAGATGGAGGTCAGCTTATAAATTTCCCAAAGCTAGGTGTGACGCGGTTGAAATGCAGTGGGCCAGGGGGTGCGCTTTTGTCTCCTAGTTCAGGCTCGAGAAGAGAAGCAGAGACTGCGTGTGCATGTGCGAGTGTGAGTGTAAGCGTGTTGGCGTGGATGACTGGCTGGGCACATGCCGCCATCGCAGCCCCGAGGGCCAGGGTCTGAGTGTGTGTTCTAACGCGCCAAACGGGTGACGTGGGGAGAAACTTTGCATTGAGAAGAAGGGTCTGGTTTGATTGTGCTAAGAGGGAAGGAAGAAAGAGGCCTTGTGCATTGTGCGTGTGTGTGTGTGAAAGAGAGAGAAAGAACTGAGAGAGAGAGAGACTAGCGGCGGCCGGCTGCATAGCGCTGTGTGTCCTGTGCGCGCTTGCGGGATCCGGCCCCGGGTCCCGCGGCCCGTGAGTGTGTGCATCTACGGCGTCCTTGTGGGCGAGTATCTGACGGGCTGGCGGTGTGCTTCGGGGTGGCGGGAGCAGGAACAGGCAGAGGCTCCTCCGGCAAAGAAATCTGGCCAAGGAACCCGCTGTTCGCCGCGCAGCTCCCAGTGACCACTAACATCCCTAAGGAACCTCCCGCCCGAGCTGGGGCTCTGCTCGGAAAACACCCTGGCCCAACTTGGTCCTTTGCGCTCTCGAAGATTACCGCATCTTTCTTCCTAGTGCAGAGAAGTGAGATTGGAAAGGGAAGGAGGGGGCGAGTACAACACCCGCCCCCCCTCTCCCCAGTAAATAAATAAATAAACTGGCATCTCGCCGCGGCTGGTTAAGTCCAGGTTGGTAGCATTTGGATAGATTTCTCCCATTCTGTCGGTTTGGGAACCCGTCGCCTCGCCCTCATTCCCCTCTATCCGTCTTGTGGGCGTCTCTGAACTTTGGGGCGCAGCGTCTTGCGCGGCGCGGGGCTGCACCTGCCCTGGCGCTCCAGAGCTGCGGGCCCTGTGCGCTCGGCCAGGGTGACGGCGATGATGCGCGCGACTCCGGGGCGCTGGGCTAGTGTCTACGCGGCGCGGACGCCAGGAAGCCGAGGACAGCGCGGCGGGTAGGGGGCGCGCGAGCCGGGTTTCAGCCCTAACCGGGACATCGGTTCCCCCTCTCGCGACCGCCTCTGAATGGAGGCGAGCCTGAGGAGGAGGGGATACGGCAATGGGGGGCAGCGATTGGTGGTTTGGGTGGAGAGGGCCGGCTGAGCCAGAGAGCTGGCGCGAGGAGGGGGCGGTGAACTTCCCGGGAGAAGGGGCTCTTTCCGCGCCAGGGTTGGCGAGAAAGCTGCCGCCGCCGAGTGCTTCGACTCCAGGCAGCGGCCGGCTCGCTCTCGGAAAGTAACGTTATTTATTTATTTGCTTGCGTTCAACCTCCTGGATTGGACCCAGTAGACACCCCCTTGGACTTTGGGAGCCCGCGTCTGACCTCTCCAGCCTTTACCCTGCGCGTGCGGGCGGCTCCCGGGAATACACGCACATGCACCCCCGGGGGCCCCCTCCCCGCGCCCCGACCCGGGTAGGGGTGGGCCCTCACCCGGGCGCTAAAAAGTCCCCCAAGGCAGGAGCCGGGGAAGGGAGAGGGGCGGGGGAGGCTCCAGCGCTCTCTGCTCTGGTTTCAAAGCGCGCTCTCCCTTCCAGGTTGGGTCGGACCTGAACCCCTAAAAGCGGAACCGCCTCCCGCCCTCGCGCCAACCGCCCGCCCGGAGCTGAGTCGCCGCGGCGGTGGCGGCGGACAGACCGGGGAGTTTCCTCTCGCCCTGGATGGAGCTGAACTTTGGGCGGCCAGAACAGCGCGGCCGTCCGGGGATCACTGCATGCTGAGCTCCCTTGGCGAGACCGAGCGGCAGGCCGGGATTTTCAGGGGGGCGGGGACCAGCTGTGCGCCGGCACCATGTTCCTGGCGACCCTGTACTTCGTACTGCCGCTTCTGGGTAAGTCGAGGCCACCGCTGGCTTTCTTATCTGCGGAGTCTTTCCGGGAGTACTAGCGGCAGCACCCCCCGCCCCCCCAATTGTGTTGCTGGTGCGGTGGGGTGGGAGCGAGAAGTTTCGTTGCTGAACCCCCAGCAACCCCGGCTGGGGAGTGGGGCGCTGGCGGCGCGGCACTTGCCCTCAGTTCCTCTTCCTTGGTTTTTGTTTTCTACGTTTGACCTAGCCTGCGGGCAATGAAAGGGTCTGAGCCCACCAGCCCAGAGTCCGACGCTCCTTGCGAATCCAAGGGAGCTCACGGAGGCGCGGCGGGCAGGTGGGGTGTGGACGAGCACCCGACCAGGAGAGCAAAGTTGGAAGGGAAAAACTTTTTCCCCAATAGCATCTCAGGGCTCCCCACCGAGCGGGCCGGGGACCAAGCCTCAGCCTCACTGCGGCCAGTGTCCAGCCAGCTGCTCTAGCCTTCCGAAAGCCCCTGGGCTTCAGTCGGGCCGGGCGGAGCGAATAGCTGGAGCCGGGGCCGGCGGCCCTGGAGGTCGAGCGGACGCTGAGGCCGGTGGGTCCCGGGGGCGGCAGGGCCGGCGCTCGCAGTGGGCAGCGCTGGCTCGCGGGCAAATCGCGAGAAACCCGCAAGCTTCGGGATGAAGTAGGGGGAGACCGGTGGCAGGAGGTGCCGGGGCGGGAAGATGGACTCTGGGGCGTAGCGGGGCGGGCGTGTCCGGTTTGCTGGGAGCCCCAGAAGCCGGGTCCTGCGCGCGTCCTCCCTCCCCGCGGGCGCCCCGCTTCCCTGCCCCGCCGCACTCACGCGCCCTCCCCTCCGCCCGCAGACGTTCTCCTGTCGGCCGAGGTGAGCGGCGGGGACCGCCTGGACTGCGTGAAAGCCAGCGATCAGTGCCTGAAGGAGCAGAGCTGCAGCACCAAGTACCGCACGCTCCGACAGTGCGTGGCGGGCAAGGAGACCAACTTCAGCTTGACCTCGGGCCTCGAGGCCAAGGACGAGTGCCGCAGCGCCATGGAGGCCCTCAAACAGAAGTCCCTTTACAACTGCCGCTGCAAGCGGGGCATGAAGAAGGAGAAGAACTGTCTGCGCATCTACTGGAGCATGTATCAGAGCCTGCAGGGTACGCGCGACCGGCTCCTTTCCCCTCCCCCAGCCCCTGAAGACAGGGGCCCCCTAGGCCCCGGGGTCTGGCTGACCTCATCTTCCACTCAGTTCTCCCCAGCTGCAGAATGAGGACCTTTCATGGGCCCTCAGGGACGTCGGCAGCTGGTGTTTGCTGCCTCCCTAGCAGCACTGTTGGGGCCTGGTTGTTGGCAAAACCGTGATGGGGTGGAGGGACATCCCGGGGACCCCTGCTGACCTCTCTGAAACTTAGTCAGAACATCGGAGTTAGGAATCCATTAAAGGCCGCCTCGAGGAACCTGCGACTTCCCTCCAAGGAGGAGCACTGGCTCCACAGGATAATCGGAAAGCTTGCACTGCGTCTTGGAGTTTCTCTCTCTCTTCTCCCCTTCTATTCTGACACAAGATAAAGAATTCAGAATAAAAAGTCCAGTGGAATCTATTCTATCTTTACCATCCCCCCACCTCCAAACCTGATCAAAGGCAGCTGTGGCAGGGGGAGGGGAATTGTCATCTTAGATGATATGAGTCTTGAACCAGCTAGTGTGGTTCAGCCTTGGTTCATACAGAAATGACTTAGAGAGGGACAGGTCTACTTGTTACAGTCATCCATTACAATGGCAGTTTTTTGGTCCTTGTGTGCAGGAGGTGGCTCATGTTTGTAAATCTAACACAAACATTCAGTGCCTTCATTCTCCACTGAGACTCCTTCTGAAAATCTGTAATATACAGATTTGACCTCTCAGCTGCTACTTCCTCCAGAACCTGTTAATGAAAACCTATTTCAGAGACTGACTGTTTAATAGCCAGAGTACCTGCTTTCTGACCGCGTGCCGTGTTTTGGGAGCAAAAAAATAAACAAAACCCAAAATCGGGGCAGTGGGGGCTCTTTGGGGTCACCTTTCTTCCATTGGCTCCTGGAGGCAATCTGGGTTTGTGACGTCACTGATTCCTTCCTCTCTGGTTTCCTTCCTTTGCAAAGAGTGGGAGAGTTTTCTGGCAAGATCAGCCTGGGTTGTTCTCCAATGTTTTCATGGCACTCTGGGGAGAGCAAGGACAACAGAGGCAGAGGGAATGAAAAGAAATAACCAGAGCCAAATAGATGCATTTGAAATCTTTGAAAGTTTCAGCATCTTTTTGTTACACAATCATAATTAGAATTCAGATTCAGTAACAAAAACTGCCTGAAATATGCCTGTTTTCCAATCTGAGCCCAATCTTTCTGTTGTTTTTAGGAAATGATCTGCTTGAAGATTCCCCGTATGAGCCAGTAAACAGCAGATTGTCTGATATATTCCGGGTGGTCCCATTCATACCAGGTAAGCAGATTCATACTTCCACTCTGATGCCTTTGCCGGCTTGAAATCTGTTGGCTTGCGTTCCCTTTGGCTCTCAAGCAGTGTATAAGGAGATAGTTGAATGGCACAGTGTTTCTGGGAAATTAGAAACAGGATGATGATAATGAAGAGGCAGAATGCCTAGAGATGATTGTACGACTTGAAAGTAATTCTAAATGAAGTAAATGTGGTGTGGTGGTTTGAAAGAGGTTGGAGGGAAGTGACTTGGTTGAATTTCTTCCCCCCGCCCCCCGCAATAAAATATGATTGGCCAACTCTTGCAAAGGGAGTGCCACTTCTGTCTGTAGGTGGCAATCGTATTCCCTTCTTGCTGCATACTGTACACAGTGCCTCCGTGGAAATGGGATCTATTTAAATGATGCTGCTTTACTTTACAAGATGCTTGAAGATAATCTTAGATTGTCAAAAACTCTTGGACAGACTCACGTGTCTGCCTTTGACTTAAAAGATTAAGCTCTACTATTTGTTAACATTTTTTTGTTTTGTTTTTAATTTTTCCCAAGCAAGTGTGTGCATATACGAAAGAATATGTTACTGCCCTTTCAAAAGTGGTCTCACTTCCCGTGGTTTGTTTTGTCTTTGCAAAGCTACATTTGGTTTGGAAGTGAACTTAGTTTTAGAATTAAGTTTTCCATAACATCTGCATTCAGATAGCCCCACAAATAATGAGTGAGGCAGTAATTTCCCTTTTCCAGACTGATGTTGTCTTTATTTGTTTACAATTAAGACTTTCTAAGTATACATGACCATCACAAATTGTATGTTTCTTGGTGGTTAAACGTGGTGATTTACATTGATTGTGATTCTATGAGATGGTGGTTTGGTCCTGGTGAGAGTGTTCTAGTGTTCTAAATGTTTTATGCTTTCCTGCATAAAGTCATCGAACCAAGAAAGTATGTAAATACTGAAATTATGTGTGAGTGTATTATACACACATTCACTCACAGACATCCATTAAGCACCTGCTGCATTCTCACCATTGGGAGTTTGGCAGTGAGCCAGATAGAAGTCGTATCTGCTCCCGTGAATCTTAGAAGCAGCCAGCAACTGGCATTTATTAAGCTCTTGTTATGTGCCAGGCACTGTTTAAGATCTTTTCATCACTGGCTTATGTAGTCATCATCAAGTGTGTCTTACATATTGTTATTTCCATTTTAGAGATGAGATGATTGAGGCAAGGGGAAGTTAGGAAACCAGTCCAAGATCACAGAGCTCCTAATTGGTGGAACCAGAATTTAAACTTAGATTTATTTGCAGGGTTTTGTAACATTTGTCTCTTACTGCTCAGAGTGTGCTCCTCAGACCATCACCATGGACTGATGTCACCTGAAAGTTTGTTAGAAGTATGGAATCTCAGGCTACTTCTCAGAGCTGTGGGATGAGCATTTACATTTTAGGAAGCTCCCTGGGCTAAGTGCTTTATATGCTCCAGAAGCTTGAGAATCACTCCTCTCTATTATTTTTTTGGTTCAGAGAAAAAGTGTGTGTGTGTGTGTGTGGCCTCTTTCTGGGATAAAACATAAGAGGACAAGTTTAGTGTCAGAGGCATTCATACATGATCCTAAATAATGTTGATAGCTTATACCCCAAATCCCTATTAATGTCCTCTGTCCCTTTGGCCCAGCCAGGACCGTGGTTCAGACAGTGGATCAGGAATGCGCAGACAAGAGTATATGACCATCAGAGTTTTTGTGTTAGCACATCAGTAGGAACTAGGGTGGGGCACCAGAAACCTGGCGGACCTTCCTGGTACTGAGAGGGGCAATGCCTCCTGCTGGCTGCCTGTGCCCTGGAAGCATTACTGCTCAGTCTTTGTACCAGTGCCTGGAAGGATATGAACCCTTCTCCCCTGCTGGGAAAGTGAGAGTAAGGAAATAGGTAAGGAAGAAGGTTCATCTGGGTTTTAATTTCAAAACTGTTATGAACTATAGGGCTGTAATAGACTCATTTTACTCTCTCTGGGTCTCTCTCTTTTTGGTATAATGAGACCATTGAAGTAAAAATCCCCAGTCCTAACAGTCCATGATTCTGAGGGTAGATTTAGGTCATCTCCAAAATCCCCCTCTTTTCAATCCTTGCATTCTTTTTCCACTTAAAGTGACCTGGCCATTCTTGGATACCACTGGCTTGTCTGGATTTTTTTTTTTTTTTTTTTTTGATGGGTATCAAATGCTTCTGCCTGGACCAAGTCCCACTCATTCATTTTTTTTTGGATCGCTCTATCAAACAGATATGTTTTCATAACAATATGTTGTAAGACCCAGCCTGCCGAGGACCCAGAAGTCATAACTCAGAGCCAGGAAGATCTTGTCTGGAGCTACATTTTATATCTCAAGGGCACTGGATTTAGGTTCCAGCTGTAATGAGCTTTGACCTCTACAGTGACTGTGTTCCTTAAGTGGGTATAGGAGAGCCAAATGGAGCCTCGAGAGGTTTCGAGCCATTGAATAATGCATATGATCCAGTTTGACATTTGTAGGATGGAGAGGGACAGAGGATCGGAATGATGAATGCTGCTCTTCAAGGTTTGAATCTGAGTTTCTAGAACATCTCTTCTGTTTTAAGAATGTCTCTGAGGAAACTGGGACAGCAGGGCGTTTGCCTTTTACAGATAGGGTAGCCATCAGAGTTTCCATATTTGGATGTCTCTGCCCAAGGTGAAGAGAATGTTTATCCACATACGCTAAGGGTGAGCTGAATCCTTTCACTGAAGAAGACATGTTTGACGTTCTTGCATTTCCATTTTCCTTGGACTCATCAAAACCACAGCCATCATTGGCACTGTTTACTTGATCACTAGTTAAAAGGCCATATGGAGATATTATCAGTGATGGGAACAAGGAAGGGACCAAAAATAAGGTAGAATAATGTTAAAACTGTCATCTGAAGCCTGAACTGCAGAAGGGAAGTTAAGCAGGCTAGTCTGGCGAGAATTGAGGTAGGAAGTTGGAGGGATTCCTCTCCTGGAAGCACAATAGCAGAAGTGGAAACATTGGCCTCCAAGGCACTTTGAAGGGCTCTAGGAAGTGCCCTTTCTGTGGGTGGATGCTGGTGTGGTTTTTAGGGGTCCCACCACACAGTGAGCTAGAAGACACAAAGGAAGAAGTGAGTCAGTGCAAGAGGACGTCGGAAGAGAGGACCAAACCCAGGAAAGTGTCTTGGGAGCCAAGAGGGCAGAGCTGTGTGGGTGCTCAGAGCGTCTGAGGTTGGAGCTATCAAGTGATAATTTCACATCTGTGACTCTTAGCCATGACTTTACTCTTTCACTTCCATTCTGCCTTGCCTTTTCTTCCTCACAAAAGTTCAAATGTAGCAAGAAATAAATAGTAATTTGAAAGGAAGATGAGCCTTTTGGCACTGTTTTTGGACTCTCTGGAAGGGGAGCGCAAAGCAGTGAGAAATTTGAAAAGTGGAAGTGGAGTGGGTGCTGAGAAAAGCCTGGAGATGGAGGATCAGAGAGTGGATATAAGCCCCTCGAAGGCAGCAAGAGATATTTGTTAAGAAAGGGCTCCAAGATTTAAAAGTATCGATTGGGAGGTCGGATTTTGAAGAGAAGAGTCAAGAAATGTCAGACCTTCCTCAGGGGTAATCAAAGTCAATGGTATTTGCAAACAAGAGTCAAGTGGAGAGATTGTGGGACAAGAGTGATGCTGATATTTGAACATTCTTTATCTGCTTTGGTGAAAGACAAAGTTCTAGTTCTCTGGCTTTGCAGCCATTTCCCTACCAAGTCCCAGAGAGTGGCTTAGATTTTCAGAGGAAACCTTAGGATCTTGAGATTGGTTCTCAAGTAATTGGAAATGGCTTGCCGCAGCATCAGATGCCCCTAAGCTCTCCTGAGTCTGGCTCCTTTTTGAATGATGCTGTAAATCATGAGCCAAGTTTAACATTTCTGTTTTAATGCACCATCATATTTATGTAACTATTAAAAGTTTCTTAAAATGTTTACATGTTGAAGAAGAGCCTTGTAAGACCATCTGCTGTCTTGTCAAATCATGACAAGACAGAAACGCTTGTAAGTACTAGCTGCTAGGGGTGTGTGGTGGTCCTCCCCTTTTCATTCAGCTCTCTAATCGTGTGTCCCTATGTTGAGAACCCTTATAAGTCTTTTGTTCTCTATTCTGCCATATATTAAACTCCTTCACGGAGCTTCCAGGCAGTGCAGTGGTAAAGAAGCCACTTGGTAATGCAGAAGAAGCAAGAGATGCAGATTGGATCCCTGGGTTGGGAAGATCCCCAAGAGTAGAAAATGGCAACCCACTCCAGTATTCTTACCTGGAAAGTTCCATGGACAGAGGAGCCTGGCAGGCTGCAGTCCATAGGGTTGCAAAGAGTTGGACACGACTAAGCGACTGAACACACAGCATATGACCATCTTCCTAAGCCACTTTGGCTCTGCCCTTCCTCTCGAAGCCACTGCCCCTCTCCAGTCAAGCTCACTGAGTAGGCCGTTCCCAGGTATTTCGTGCGTGTTTGCTTTCCCGTGCCTTGACACTTGGCTTTGCCTCTGTTTGGAAGGTTTCTATTAGTTCTTCAAGACCAAGATCAGGTTTCATCTCTGAGGGCAGTGCTGGAATTCCCCCAGATAGGCACTTCCACTCAGGATTCTCTCACACTGCAGTTCGCTCTTGCCTTTATGGTAGCTGTTAATCACAGCCTATTGAGAGGACTTATTTATGCGTCTGTCTTTCTCACTGGAAAGTCGAGGATTTGCTTGAGATGCTGGGTGTTTGCTCAGCATCCTTCCTGGCACAAAGCAGGCATTAGCACAACCATATGAAGCCTTTATCAACCATAGGTGGCTGAATATCAGAGAAGAGACCTAGTCCAATCCTTTGCTTTTACAAAATTGAAGTTCAGAGATGGGAAGCCATTTGGCCTGGGCCCCATTGCTTGAGGGTCTCCTCCAGAACCTTTTCTTGGATCTGGTACTGCCTTAGAGGATATCCGCGTTGACCTCTTTCTGTTCTGCCTATTGTCTGAACAGACATCATCTATCTCTGGGACCTCAGCTACCATGGATACTGATGACTCAGAGCCTTCCCTCCTACTCCTCTCCAGCCTCTCCTGAGCTCTAAACCAGCATTTCCAGTTGAAACCCAGCTGAATCCATCAGGATATATATATCTCAGTTACTTCAAACTCAGTGCATCCAAAATGGATCTCATCATCTCTCCCCTTTTCTCCTTACATCCTCCTCTCCCTGAGTCTCTTGTCTTACATAAAGGCATTGTTTGCCTAACTCATAAGCTTTGGAATCATCTCCACTACCTCCCCTCCCCTCCTCAACTCCTTGCGCTGGACCCATCACTAAGTCCTCCTGAAATTACTTGCTGTTTTTTGAATTGCCTTTCTCTCCATTCCCTTAGTCTACCTATCTTATCTTTCACTTGAGCTTTGCATTGACCTTCTTACTGGCTCCACGCCTGTGTCTAGTTTCTCCTTGTTCAACCTGGCCACCCATCGCCAGATGTTACCTTAGCACCTTGGTGACTTCCAGGAGTGATCTGGTTTCAGTCTCCCTTGTTAGATTCTTCTATTAATCAACCTCCCATCTCACCCCAGTCGCCCGTGTCTAAAGAAATTAGGTTGACCAGCTGCTGTCCCACCAGTCCTCTGAGCAGCTTTGTGCCTCTTTCATCTTTGTGTGTGCTGGTGCTGGAGAAGGGATACGTGCTCCAGAATTGCACTCACCTGGGTGGATCTCCAGCTCTGCCGCTTGTTTTGGGCAGGTCATTTGATCTCATGGCGCCTCAGAATCCTTGGACATAAGATGAGATGGTGATACTACCTCCTTTACAGGTTCTTGGGAATTAAAAAGGCTATATGTAAAAAGCCTTGCCTCTTGCCTGAAATATAATTGGTCCTCAATAAAATCTCAGTCATTTTTAATGCTGTACCAAGACCGTGTTAGCTGTCAGCTCACTCCTGACTCCAAAAGTGGGGCTCGTTTTCGACACACCATATTCCCTGGTCAGGGCTTCCCAGGTAGCTGAGTGGTAAAGAATCTGCCTGCCAATGGCAGGAGATACCAGAGACGTAAGTTCGATCCCTGGATTGGCAGGATTCCCTTGGGAAGGAATGGCAGCCCACTCCAGCATTCTTGCCTGGATAATCCCATGGACAGAGGAGCCTGGTGGGCTTCATTCCATGGGCTCACACACTAGGATGCGACTGAGTGACTGAACATGCACATGTGATTCCCTGATCATGGAACCATGATTCTATGTCTTGAAAAGCATAGCAACCCCAAGCTTTCAGAAAGGCTGCTCATCAACTGGCTTGGACAAGAAAGAAGAAATCAATCCAATATCTAAAGGGCCCTGGAGGAAAGCCCTAACTTTTAATAACCCAATTTGAGTCTTAAATCCCCCTTGGGGAGGGTCTTCTTTTTGCCTGCTCTGATCCCCTTGTTCCTCTGGAGCCAGATCCTTCCCTTGGCTCTTGCTGCGGCTGGCTGTCACCCCGGGTGGGAGCTCTTCCTGTACTTAAGGATTCTTGTGATCAGCCTACCCTTCTCAGCTTGACTGATTCCCATTCTTCTAACCTCTCCCCATAAATCTTCTCTGCAACGCCCCTCATAGCGGGAAGAATTACTGCTGCCTGAGAAGGGCATGCCTTAAACCTGGGAAAGGCTTCCGTCTCCACAGGCCCTGCTAAGTACACTTCCATTTCACTTTCACAGACCGCTACTTTTGGCTTTTGTTCTCTCACTCTCCGGCCCCTCAGCGATCCATGTTTATGGTATGACAGTAAGAAATTACAAACAGGTAGGAAAGGAAAGCGAATTTAAACCATTCATAGTCTCAGCTCCCAAAGATAACTGCTGTAAACATCTGATATGAACCTTTGCAGCTTTTTTCCTATATGTATGAATATATATAACTGTGTGTATACATATATATTTATCTTTTTTACAAAAATGAAGAAGTAATCTACACATGCTTTCTTATTACCTGCCTCATGACCTGAGGAATCTGGGTCTTCTTATGTCACTGACCCCTTCCTAAGGGCAAGCTTTATTATTTAGATGAACTGTCAACTTCGAGAAGTTTCATGAGTAAGGCGTCAGGTCTTTTCAGTGTCTCAATACTTCTGGCAACGGCCGGAATGTTCCAGTGCAGGCTGTGGAAGTAGAGACAGTCAGATATTTTGCATAGAATTACTGTAGGTCCCGTTACCCAAAGAGGGGAGATAAAACATCGGTGAGTGACAGGTAATTGCATGAACTGAAGATTGTTACAAGGTGCAAAATTATTTATAGCCAATATGTCTGTCCTCATTCCTTCCCCTTAGTCTTCTGAAGTATTTCTTTCTGCCACCTCTTAATTTTTCTGCTGTCGAAACTTATTTTTTCCAAAGGATGTCCTTTTTTTGTTGTTGTTGCTATTCTCTGGGATACAGTGGAGAATCGTCAAGAGAAGTCATCAGGATCGTTTTATCCAAAGAGTGCTGGTCCAGGAATCAAGAGCCTGTGTTCTGCCTCCAGCAGCTAGCCAGTGACCTTGGGCAAGTTTTTGCCTTTCCAAAGAGACACCTTCTCCTTTTGTAAAATGAGGGCAGCTGCTGAAGATGACCTGTAATGTCTTCCTTCTTTCTCTAAGGGCCTGTCTATGGAATCTTGTATTATTCTGTGACTTACTGTTTTTCTATCCAGCCTTTTCTTCCTACCAGAGAAAATCATCATCTCGCCATATACGTTTTCATATTAATAACATTTATAAAGCATGATTTATTCAATATGTACCTTACTTTGCACCAGAGTGTATTTAAAGCATCTCATTTGAATACATGCAAGAAGATAAAATAAGAAAGTGGAGAAAATAAAGAAGAGGGGAAAACGAGAGTAGGAAAGAGAAAAGGAAGCCAGGAGTGAAGACAAAATGCATGTCATAAGATTATATTTTAATAAATCAAATTATTGGAAATACAGTGCGAAAACAAAGGGATAAATATAATCCCCGATGGTAGATGCCATAGGACTTTTGGAGGTCATTCTAGTCCAATCCTTTTATTTTACTGATAAGAAAACTGAGAGTTCCATAAATTTCCAGGACGGTGAAACATAAATTGTCGAGGACAGTGATGACAAGTAAAATTAGGTATGTGTTTGTTTTTAAATTGATATTTGAAATTCTCCATCTCCTGGCATTTCCTCACCTCCTTTAAATTGTCCTTCACCTGCTCCTCAGCCATGCACCCTTTTAGCTTGCCAGACTTTGTTCTCACAGTTAGAGCGAGAAGCACAGCCTTTGACTTCAGTTAAAGGGTTGGCTGTCCATTGTTTTGGAATTATTTCAGAACAAGGGTTAATTAATAGGTCTCTGTTTGGCAACAGAACCCAGTGGCCAGAATGTTCATTTTCTTATCTTTTGACCCCCTTCAAAATTGTCTGCAATGAAAACAGAAATTATGTGTTGCTTGAAGCTTGCCCAGCCTTCACATTAAAAAAAAAATAATCTTTTGTCTGGATTTTTTTTTTTGTTAAAGAAACTAACCACTTCCCGTAATTTAGAGACTCAACTAGCTGGGTCAGTGATGAGAACGAATGGGTAATTTGCATAAGGGGCTAATTTATTATGTCCCCTGGGCATTTCTTTCATCTCTCTTCCCATTCTAATTAATGTTCTAAGAGGGTCTATCACCATATCAGAAATTAGGGGTGAAAGCAGCCATTGTTAACCTTTATTCTTATGATTTTTTATCTTCTGTGATCTTTTAACCATTTTCTTTTCATATCCCGGGATTTACACAGAGAGAGCTGGGGAATGCAGGGAGAGGAGATTTTAGGGGTGTGCTCTTTTCTGATCTTTCTTCAAATAGTGGGTTGCTGTAAAAATAAAAATGACTCAGGGTGGCTTTCCAACCACAGAGGGATTTGTAAAACACGCAGAAGGGTACAGTCATGGTGCAGAGTTGTTCCTGAATTTGAGCCCTTAGAAACATCTGTGTAAACATGTATATACACACGCACAGATAGAGATGTATTTATATATCTGCCTGTTCATGTGTGCATGTGTGTATTTATAGCATATGTGAGTGTGGATGTCTGTATTATTAAACATTTTGCCTCTAAAGATCTTCCTTGACACGTGTTTCAGTCGGTTCTGGCTGTGACAAAGACAGCTGTGTGTGAGAGAGTGTGACACAGCTGAGGAAAGGCAAGAGAACAAGCAATTTCTTCGAAAATCAATTGCAATTTACTCCCACTAAATTGGCCCACGGTCCGCCCCGTCCGAGCATTAGCATATGACAGACTTTTAATCATTTGGTCAAATGGCCTATTTCTGGTCAAACCACAGTTGCCTCTGGGGCTCTGCCCTTAGTCCTAGAGCTGTGCTGTCTCCAGACCTGCTGTCTCTTTAAAGAGGATATAACTGTGGGGAGAGGAGTTCCTAGGGGAGCCCCCGCTGAGTGCCCTCAAAGCCATTATTTCCTTTTGAGCCCCACCTATGCTAAAAGGTGAGCTTCCCTGGTGGCTCAGACAGTAAAGAATCTGCCTGTAATGTGGGAGACCCAGGTTCCATCCCTGGGTCAGGAAGATTCCCTGGAGAAGAGAATGGCAATCCACTTCAGTATCCTTGCCTGGAGAATTCCTTGGACAGAGGAGCCTGGCAGCTTTAACAGTCCATGGGGTCCCAAAAAGTCAAACTTGACTGAGCAGTTAACACTTAACAGTATGCTAAAAGGTAGGTATAATATTCTGGTTTCTGAAAGGGAAACCTGAGATCAGAGAGGATGATTAACTTTCTCAGCACCACACCGCCATTAAGTAGAAGAGTTAAGTCTCACATCTTATTTCTGCATCTTCAAAGCCTGTGCTCTTTCTACTGTTATGTGATGAAATTTTAAGCACAGACCTGATCCTTTATTAAGGAGGAACCTACGTAGTTCCTGTCTTCCCTTAATTCCCAGTTTCCTTTCCTCTGTCTTCCACCTTAAAGCACTATTTGACAAAAGGCCTTTAAAGTTGAAATATAAACCAATATCTATTATTTTACTACTTAGCCCTGCATTCCGATGGGTTCTTAATTGACAAGTAAAATCCAGAACACGCGTGCTATTAAAACCATTCCTGTGGAACTGCAGAAATATTAACCAAAGAAGCAATTTCTGGTTTGTATCTTTTTTTTTTTTTTGCATTTCAGTGTGAGATGGAAGGATTCTAAAGTAGAGCAGAATGCCTAGAGCCATTTTTTTGTCATGTTGTTGTATAAATAGCATTACACAGTGGTAAAGAAAGGAATACATACTTTAGTCCCACTTTAAGGGGACCTAATAGGCTATTCATTTGTCTTCCATCATACTGGTACCACTTCCCTTCATGTCCCTCTGATGGTGTAAGAAGCACCATGCCAACTGTTATTCCTGTTGCCCTGTGTACATTATTGTTTTGTGTATCGTTAATAATGTATGAAAATAAGTATTGATTGCATTCTGTGTAGAAATAGGCCAGCAGGTTTCCTAAAGCCCATGTTTATGAAATGTTTCATTGATCCCTATTAGTATGAGTTTCAAATAAACTCTTGATGAAGAAGATACCAGGAGATCAGAGAATTCTGGAGAGTTCTTGATGGAGCTATTATATTTTCATATGTTTAGGAATGGCAAGTGGAATTTGAATGGGTGAACTTTAAACATACTCCTGATGGAAATGGTTACCCTCCCCATGAAACCTTAAGAAAAATAAAAATAATAATTAGCAACAGCTATGAGAGGCAGTGAGCTAGGTGTTTTATATGCAATAGCTTGTGTTAACCTTGTTTAGTAGAAGGTACTCTTAGCCCCACTTCATGGCTAAGAAGACTGAGACCCAAGTAAGGAACTGGCCGGAGGGCACATGCCTAGGAATGGGTGGAGCCACATTTCCACCCAGGAGGCCTGGCTCCAGAACCCATGCTGTAGTGTCTGTCTGCATCCATGTAACAGGAGAGATAGTCCCTGAAAGTCAAAAGCACAAACTGCATGAAGTCATAGACATTTTGTGCCAAATTATATATATATATATGTGTATGTGCGTGGGAAATAGATGGAGAAACAGTGGAAATAGTGTCAGACTTTATTTTTTTGGGCTCCAAAATCACTGCAGATGGTGACTGCAGCCATGAAATTAAAAGACGCTTACTCCTTGGAAGGAAAGTTATGACCAACCTAGATAGCATATTCAAAAGCAGAGACATTACTTTGCCAACAAAGGTTTGCCTAGTCAAGGCTATGGTCTTTCCTGTGGTCATGTATGGATGTGAGAGCTGGACTGTGAAGAAGGCTGAGCACCGAAGAATTGATGCTTTTGCACTGTGGTGTTGGAGAAGACTCTTGAGAGTCCCTTCTACTACAAGGAGATCCAACCAGTCCATTCTGAAGGAGATCAGCCCTGGGATTTCTTTGGAAGGAATGATGCTAAAGCTGAAACTCCAGTATTTTGGCCACCTCATGCGAAGAGTTGACTCATTGGAGAAGACTCTGATGCTGGGAGGGACTGGGGGCAGGAGGAGAAGGGGACGACAGAGGATGAGATGGCTGGATGGCATCACTGACTCGATGGATGTGAGTCTGAGTGACCTCCGGGAGCTGGTGATGGACAGGGAGGCCTGGCGTGCTGCGGTTCATGGGGTCGCAAAGAGTCGGACACGACTGAGCCACTGATCTGATCTGATCTGATATAACAAAACAAAAAAAATACATTTTATGGATATGTATAAAAGAAGCAGATTATGTTGCAAAATGGTAGGCAAATGAGTAGAACTCCGTACAGGCTCAGATGTAGCCCTATGGAGAGAATATCTGACTAGATGGAGATGTGGACCAGAAAAGGCTTCTGAAGGGGACTTTGGGCTGGGTTTTGAGGAGTGGATAGAAGTTTCCTCCCTAGAGCTGGTTTGGGGGGAGCATTCCAGGCAGGGGCAATAGCATGGGCAAAGATGCTGAGTGTCCAGGTTGCAGTTATAAGCTGCTGGAGACGTCAGTATGCGCAGCGTTGGGAGACAAGCTGGGCAGAGAGGTGGGTTTTTTCACGCTCAGAGGCTTGGCCTTTGTCTCAGCAGAACCAGGGAGGGATGATGGCTCATGTATCTTAGCACTATTGGGATTTTTAGGTTGAATTGTATGAAATTGCCATTTTTGCAGTTCAGCATGGTAGAATAACACACATTTCATATGGCTCAACCTAATATAGTTTTGTGTCATAAAAGCATGTAGGGTTCTGGATGCTCCCAGACTGGAGAACGACATACGGTTAGGGTTCGTAACTCCTCATCTCAGAAGGTACCTGTTTATCTCAGCTCCTGATGGACACAGAGCAAGTGTAGGTCAAGTTTAAACTTCTCTCTTTCAGACCTTCTCCTTGGTGGGGGAAGATGCCAAAGGCACCCATTGCACACAGCTCCCCATTTAGGTGCCCAGGGCGGGCAGAAGAGCCAGAGTCAGTGAGGCTGCCTGGACCTCACAGGGTGGGCTTGGAAGGGGAGTGGGGCGCCTGGAGAGCAAGTCAAGCAGGACTGAGTGCAGGAAGCGGGGTGGTCTGGGGCCAGGTTATGAAAGGTCTTCATGCTGTTATAGGAGACATACTGACTTGTAGCAGGAGAAAGGATGTTGTGGAAAATTGTTCAGTGGAGTCCCTTAGCCACTGAGTGATCTGGCTGGTGAAAAGGGTTAGCCTGGAGGTCAGTGGGAATGTGGACAGTCTTGGATCCCCCAGAGGAATGGCTCCCCACCTGCCTTCTCCACCCCCCCCCCAAGATTAAATGTATCTGTTTTTGGCTATGCTGGATCTTCATTGCTGCACGTGGGCTGTTGCAGAGAGTGGGGGCTACTCTCTGCAGTGCATGGGCTTCTCCTTGTGGTGTCTTCCCTTGTTGTGGAGCACAGGCTCAGTAATTGTGGCACATGGGCTCTGTTGCTCTGAGGCATGTGGGATCTTCCAGGAGCAGGGGTCGAACCTGTGTCCCCTGAATTGACAGTGGATTCTCTACCTCTCAACCACTCCAGGCTTCCCTCATAGCTCAGTCGGTAAAGAATCTGCCTGCAATGCAGGAGACCTGGGTTCAGTTCCTGGGTTGGGAAGATCTCCTGGAGAAGGAAATGGCAACTCACTCCAGTATTCTTGCCTGGAGAACTCCATGGACAGAGGAGCCTGGCAGGCTTTGTAGTCCATAGGATCACAAGGGTTGGACACGACTTAGTGACCAAACCACCATCATCTCAACCATTCCAATGCTTGCCGTCTACCTTCTGCAGTGCTTAAATCCAATCCCAGTGCTGTCCTCCAGCCTGGAATCAGGATGGGCTTCTGCTTTTTGACTTGAGGACAATAGTCAGTCATGGGTCAGGTTTGATCTCCAGGCCAGAGTTGTCCTCCTGGCTGGGAGAGATGGCCCTGCTCAACTTGTCTGTGTCCACCTGTTCTGAGGACTTGATGTATGGGCTTGTTTCTGCATTTCTTTTCTGCTGCTGCTGCTAAGTCGCTTCAGTCGTGTCTGACTCTGTGCGACCCCATAGACGGCAGCCCACCAGACTCCCTCGTCCCTGGGACTCTTCAGGCCAGAACACTGGAGTGGGTTGCCATTTCCTTCTCCAGTGCATGAAAGTGAAAAGTGAAAGTGAAGTCGCTCAGTCGTGTTCGACTCTTAGCGACCCCATGGACTGCAGCCTACCAGGCTCCTCCATCCATGGGATTTTCCAGGCAAAAGTACTGGGGTGGGGTGCCATTGCTTTCTTTTCTAGATACTCTTTTATCCTTCTGGCTCCCTAGTCCTGGGTCTCACTTGGCAGTTTTCTCTGCTACATTCTCGACTTGCTTCAGAACGTTTTGCAAGAGTCTGTCTGAATAAAAACTCAAAGATTCTAAATGCAGGGAGTTGTCTTAATTGAAAGAGATGCCCGGTAACCCCAGGGCAAGCCCAGTGAGAGAAGGATGAGAAAGGAGGGCCTTTGGGATTGCAGCCAGTAATTACTGAAGCTCACGGAGTGGTTCCTAAGAAGAAACCAAACTCTCTCTGTCGTTTTTTGAGCCCAGAGTGTGTTTATGATGGTGTTTTAATGATACCGCTGGGGTGGGAGCAGGAAGAGGTTGTACTTTGCCCTTTATGGCTGCTGCTGCGGATCTCCTGTAAGAACGCACCCAGAGCCAGGGAGCTTTTTGCTCAAGAGCCACTGGGCAGACCATCTGTATTCATTCCGGAGATTGGGGTGGGGCTGGGGAGGGGCAGGGGAATGAGGTCTCAGTGATCCTGGGAAATTATGGAATGCAGAATAGCAGTGGTAAAGAGCAAAGTCTTGGGGTTAAACACACCCAGATTTGAGTTCCACATTCCAGCACTTACTAGCTGTGGGACCCAGGGTTAATAGAGACTCGGTCTATAAGTGGGGATAATAATAGTATCCAATTCATAAAGTTATTGGCGGTAACACTTTGAGAAGTGCTTGGGAAATGGTAGGTGAATGACTGCCGGGAGCTTCCTTTTATATGTGCCTTAACTTCCTGCCTTCTCCCTCCTCTCCCAATTTATTGGCATGAAACAGCAATAGTAGATTATCTGAGTGGATGTAGATTTCTTTTCTGCTCTGAAAGAAAAAAAAAAAAAAGACACCAATAGCCATACGGGAAATGATGATCACCAATTCAGTTGAGTCCAAAATATCAATTATCTTCTCTAAAAATAATAGTAGTTGCATTCTCTGAGAACCTCCTCTGTGCCTGGCACTGGGCTAGTTGCTGGGGGGGATGGTGGAACCAGGAAGAGGGTGCAGGGCACAGGGATTGGCAGGCAGGGAGCGGGAAGGAAGAGCCACAAAGGGAAGTAGGATGCATTAGAGAGAGGAAAGCTCTGGGAGACAGAGGTGGACTCCAGGTGAGCCAGAGTGCACTGGTAGAAAGGGAAAGGAAACCATCAGAGAAGATTAACATAAGATAGGCTAGCCCTGAGTTGAGCAGCTGTGAGCATGAAAACCTAGTGTGTCTTTTTCTTGATTATTCTCAAGAATGTTTTAAAAAATGTGATGTTTGCAAACAAAGTAGAAACAGTCGAAGCATTGTTTTCTATTAGCGGTATAAGGTTCACTGGCTATGGCTGTTTTTTCATCCTTGTCTTCCAAATTGTAATTTTAAAAGATGAGGCATTTCATATTCAAGAGTTTCCTTTGTCTGAAATAAATTATTCATTTCTACCCACTTTTAGAAACAATGAACATAATACTTAATGCATCACAATTAAGCGGGTGTAGCTTCGTATAAAATTATGTGCTGTGCATCTTGGTTGCAAACAGAGCAGCGTATCCTATATCTTGTTGACATTTGTTCCTCATAAGCAAAACATAAAGAAGGAGAGACTCCGAAATGTGTTTTCTTTTCCTCTCCCGATGGAGGAGGGGTAACTTTAGACCCGACCAGCCTTGTTTTTGACATTCCACAGCTGTTGGGGGCTGTGTCACTGTGCAGAGAAAGTGAAGTTACTGCTACTATATTGTGCACGGGGTCAGGTGAGGGTCAGGATTCTTGAGCGCTGCCCATTCATCTCAGCCCCCTTTGTCTGGGTTTGCGATCCCTCTAGAATCCTCTCTGAGAAGAGTATTGCCTGGAAATGACTTCTGGATTTAGTGGCAACTGCTTCCTGAATGCTGGCCGGTTGGTCACACAATGCACTGTTTCTGAGCCTCTGGCTTTTTGAAGTAACCTTTTTCTGTGTGTATGTGACAAGATTCCACCTTAGGGAAATAGGCATTGCCAGCAAGGATTGAGATGTCCATTGAAAGCCTATTCAGTCTTGAAGGGGATGGTCCCCAGGAACTCAAGTCCCAGCTGAGAGGTCAGAGTCAAAGCTGGCTATGATTGCCAGAGAGCAATTGTGAAGAACATCACTTGTGAAATGCCTGCTGGCTTCCCAGCAGTAGGATACCAGATGCCTCCTTAGATTATTTCATTTCATCCTGAGTGTTGGCCTGGGGTGGGGTGGAAGCATTATTTCCATCTTATATAAGAAGAAACCCAAACTCAGAAAAGTCAAATGACCTGCCGAAGGCCACACAGCTAGTTTTTGGAAGATCTTGAATTCATGCCAAATTTGTCCAGCTCCTAAGACCTGGGTTCTGGTAAGCTTTTATGCTTGTTGCTTTTTTTTATTGTTAGATCAGGAACAAAAGCAACCACGTGCAAGATGGGTTCTCAGTTAACTCTGGTCTCAGCAATGGCACCCCACTCCAGTACTCTTGCCTGGGAAATCCCATGGATAGAGGAGCCTGGTGGGCTACAGTCCATGGGGTCGCAAAGAGTCGGACACGACTGAGCGACTTTACTTTCACTTTTCACTTTCATGCATTGGAGAAGGAAATGGCAACCCACTCCATATTCTTGCCTGGAGAATCCCAGGAATGGGAGCCTGGTGGGCTGCTGTCTATGGGGTCGCACAGAGTCGGACACGACTGAAGTGACTTAGCAGCAGCAGCACTATTGTATTCGAATAGAAACAATAGTATCTTTCTAATTTTAAAGAGGGTTGAAAGTAGCTAGTAGAGCTTCCCAGGTGGCTCAGTGGTAAAGATTCTGCCTGCAGTGCAGGAGCCACAGGGGATGCGGGTTTGATCCCTGGGTGGGGAAGATCCCCTGGAGGAGGGCAGGGCAACCCACTCCAGGATTCTTGCCTGGAGAATCCCATGGACAGAGGAGCCTGGCGGGTCACAGTCCGTGGGATTGCAAAGAGTTGGACACAACTGAAGTGACTTAGTTCACACCCATGCACAACTTAGTGACTGAGCAACAACAACCAGGAAGATGGCCTAGACTTGGCCAAAGGTTTTCCCAGATACTTCCCTGCCCTTGAACTCTGGTGTAGTGTGTTGAGTACCAGCCTTGGCTGGACTGACTGTGTCTGGCCTGTGGGTGTTCTCAGCATCTCTGCTTCCACCTCCATGCTGATGCAGCTCCTCTGGACTTTATTCTGAGTCCCTTCCTCTGACCACTATCTCCCTTGGAGTCTTCGTACTCTCAGTTGGAGGAGCCCTCTTTGAGTCTCTTTGAGCTAAGTCCATCCAACTTCATGCTGGGTGGTGCTGCCAAATATTGGAGTTATTCTGGTCATAACTCAGATGTACTCCATGTTGAACTCGCCTCTCTGAAACCTGGGGAACCAGGAAGAGGCTTGTTTAGAACCTTTAGGGAGATACTTTCATAGGTTGGGGAGAGTAGTGCCCAAGTGAAAAAAATGTGGATTTGGAGTCAGACCTGGATTTGCATCCTGACTTCATTGTCTCATAACTTTGGCAAGTTATTTACCTGTGTTAAGCCTCCATTTCTCACTTTTTCCAACGTGGATAATATCTACGCTGCAGGGTCATTGTGAGAACTGAGTTGTGAGACATTGTGTTTAAGTATAAACGATAGAGGGCTTCCCTGGCGGCACTAGTGGTAAAGAACCCACCTGCCAATGCAGGAGACACAGGAGATGCAGGTTTGATCCCTGGGTTGGGAAAAGAAAATGGCAACCCACTCCAATATTCTTGCCTGGAAAACCCCATGGACAGAGGAGCCTAGCAAGTTACAGTCCATAGGGTCGCAAAGGGTCAGACGTGACTAAAACAACTTAGCACATGGACGCAGAAATGATAGAAATTCTTACTTAAAAAAAATGATTCTTACTAAAAAAAAAAATGAGAACTTACTCCTCAGCCTCAAGACATTGCACTGCACCCAGGGAGGGGGTGACAGTCCTGTGCCCGGCCTTCTGGATTTCCCTCAGACCAGTTGACTGCTTTCTGCAGACCTCCTAGTATATCTGCAGTTGCCACCTTGAGCTGCATGGTGACCAGTGGCTGGTTCAGCTCGTGAAGCTGAGCTGCACTGGCTGTTTCTGTTTTCTTGCTGTTCTCTGAAGCCTTGCCTTACAGCTCCTTGATTTCCCCAAACATTCTGCAGCCTGGTGGAGTAAGGTCAGTCCTGGACTTGTTCCTCCATGCCCTTGCCCTTAATTAAGAGAAAGGGCAGCACACACGGGTAGACCTTCCAGAAAGTGCTCTTACGCCGATCCTGTGGCTGCTACTGTTGGGGTGCACCTTGGAGACTGGGGGAAGGAGAGTGCTTCGTGGGTTCACATGCCGGGTGAGGATGCTGAGTTGAATGTAGAATTTTCCTATCGGGAGCAGAACCAAAGAGCTTTTTAGATAAGCGCTCTGACGTGGGCCAGAAACACCGGGCAAATATTTACCCTAGATGTAAAATACTCACTAAGTTAAATGTTATTTAGAGACCCTAAAATAGAAAAATTTACACTCAGGGTTTTATATCTGATGATTGTAAAAAAGAAAAAAAAGCCGACTGCTGTTTCCCCTTTGCTCTGAGCTGCCTTTTGTTACATGGAATGACAGCAGAGCAGTACCCTCCTGGCCTGCCCATTCTGGAACTTTCCCTCTCAGTCCACCTTTATCCCATGCCCTTCTTAGACATGTACCCTTCCCTCCCACTCCCATCCCCAGTGACTCTGCTCTTCTGCTCTGGATGCCCTGACTTTGGACCTGGCACCACCTCACCTGTCCCTCCTTGTGGATCTCCACGTGACAACTGTGGGATGCTGGCTTTGGCAGACTTCCCTCCCCACTGATTTCCAGCTTCTGTCGACTGGGTTGTTTAAACTCCAAGAAGACCGGCACTGGGGGCCTTGAGAAGGTCTATGCTGGTGTCAGACACCTGGGTTTGAGACTGAGCATCCCATTTTCCTTAGCTAGACCCCTCTGTTCCTCTCTGGCAAAGCAGCAAGAGGGCTGTGCCGGTGGTTCTGACCTGGCATCATTGAGCATTATGTACCATCATCGTCCTATGGGGGAGGTTTATGATATCCTGATGGCTCTCCCCACCCCACTCCAGGTGTGCTGTCCTGGCTGAAAATTGTTGGGCTTCAGCTGCATGATTTCCTTGGGAACTTGTCGGTTCTGACCTGCCTTGTGGTCTTTGATGCTTTGTCAGGGATCTTAGGGTGACTTCTTCCTTCCGTTCATCAACAAGTTTTTACTAAGTCAGTTGTCTGTGGGCTGAACACAGAGCTAGGTCCTGAGGATGGGGCTCTGAACTCAGGAAGCTTATGGTCTAGTGGAGGAAGCATAATGAGTTCAAAGAAGTTAGTGGAAGTAGAAGTTTGATAACAGTAAGTAATCTGAAGATGATAGACCAATATGACAGCAGATAGAGGGGAGAGGGTAACCCCACCGCACCAGGACAACAGGAGGGCCTCCCTGCGCAAGTGACTTTGCCCGGAGCCCTAAATGACAAAGAACTACCCATCCTCAGCACTGATTGGAGTGCATTTAGCAGAGTGCAGAGGCCCCCGGGTGCCCTCCCATGAACAGGGGGGCCAGTGTGGTGGGAGATTTGTACTGTTTTGCCAGTGATGGTCTCTTGCTGCTGCTCTGGGCAGGGGCCAGTGATGGGGGCAAGGCTGACACCAGGGGTCAGAAGGGAGCCATGGTGGAGGTGGGGGTGCAGAGAGCACTAGGAGACTTTGGAGCCACGGTTCCTGCTTTGGGGAGGCGCATCCATGCACCTTACACAAGAAAGGTTCCGTGTCTCCATTACCCACTCTAGAATTCTGAGGTATGAGCAGAGCAGCTGCTGGGGTTGGACCTGGAGGCTTTGTGTTTGAGTGTTTCTGACTTTGCTCTGTTGCCCTCCTGATACATGTTTTGAAAATATAATTCTTGAATGAGAATTCTCTTTCGAGTCTGGATTTACGGTTTCCATTGATTAGCCTCTTTTTTAAAAGACAATGAAATGGAAGTTAATTGTAGACCATTGAGGATGAAAGAGTCTATTCTGATCCCCAAGTCTAGGCCCTTGGCTGATGAATGGATGACTGGACTGGATACTAGAATGGTTGAGGGGCTTGCTAAGGGGGCAGACTGATCCTGGGGCCAAGTCCCACACTCACTCCTCTCCCAGCTGACATGTGCAGTGTGTCCAAGTAAGTCATGCCTGAGGATGGGGAAGTTGAAGGCCTGATGACTTTGTTCCTGCAGGCATCTGACTTCCCTTGGAAGAAGAATTTTTAAATAACTGAGTCCCTGTCTGCTTCGTCATGACCCTCATCTTGTCTTGTTCTCTTCCAGGGAGGGTGATAGATTCTTAAGCCACTCTGCTTTTTTTCCTGTCCCTCAAACACATTGAGTTTGTTCTGTCTCAGAGCCTTTGCTCTGGCTTCCCCTGTTTGTCTGGAGTGTTCTTCTGCGTTATCTTCCTTTGGCTGATTCCTCGTCATTTTCAACTCAGAGGGCTTCCATAACCACCTAGATAAGTAATTCGCTTCCCCCTCCTTCCTTATTCCATCTCCTTATTTCATTATCTTCACAGATTTTACCACTGTCCAAAACTCTGTGGCTTATTTTCTTGTTTGCCTATTTCTCTCACTTGAATGTTAAGTTGCATAAAAGCGAAGACCCCGTCTGCCTTGTCCATTTCTCTCTCTTCAATCTGAGGAAGCCACATTTAGGCACCTAGCAAAAATCTGTCGAATGAATAAATGGGTGAATGTGCAATAAGCTAGAGCCAGGTAGGTGAAAACAAATTATTCAGTGCTTCTTCCATGCCTAGCACTTGGGTGGAACAGAAGTGTACAAAAACTAGGCTGGGAACTTTACAGTTTTGTTAAAGAAGTACATGGGTTGGATTCTTTGTCTTATAAATGGTGGAAAACTCGCCCCTAACAGGCTTGAATGATAAATTATTATCTCTTAGATTATGCAAAATATCCAGAGATTAAGTGGGTTTATGTTATGTATGAATATGAGAGTTGGACTGTGAAGAAAGCTGAGCACCAAAGAATTGATGCTTTTGAACTGTGGTGTTGGAGAAGACTCTTGAGAGTCTCTTGGACTGCAAGGAGATCCAACCAGTCCATTCTAAAAGAGATCAGTCCTGGTGTTCATTGGAAGGACTGATGCTGAAGCTGAAACTCCAATACTTTGGCCACCTGATGCAAAGAACTGACTCATTTGAAAAGACCCTGATTCTGGGAAAGATTGAAGGCAGGAGGAGAAGGGGACGATAGAGAATGAGGTGGTTGGATGGTATCACCGACTCAATGGACATGAGCTTGAGTAAGCTCCAGGAGTTGGTGATGGACAGGGAGCCCTGGTCTGCTGCAGTCCATGGGGTCACAAAGAGTCAGACACGACTGAGTGACAACTGAACTGAATGGCGAACACTGTCACCAAGAACATGGCTTCTTGATCTGTGGCTCTTGGATCTGCTCTTGGCATTGAAGGGTCCCCTCCAGGGGCTGCAGGGTGACATCTTCCTGCCACCGCATGCTCCTCCCTCATGGTCACAGAAGGTCCTCAGCATTTCCAGACTGCAAAGCCTCACATGTGCCATCCCTGGCTAGATACTTGGTATAATAAGGAACACAGACAGATTGGTCTTGTCCTCATGGAATATATAGTCTAGCAGGGGAGAGAGACACAATCACATACATAGAAAGTTCTAGGTATAAAGAATTCTCATAAGGAGGGACAGGTGGGGCTGTATAAGAGCCAGTAATGGGCGTCAGACTTGATCGAGTGGGAAGAACATTCTAGGTAGGGAAGTGAGAGGTTGAGGCCGTGTGATGTGAGAGCAGGCCATGAAGGAGACCAGTGGGAGCGGAGACTGGAGGAGCCACCTCTGGCTGGTTAGACTGAGAGGGGGAGGACTGGCCTGCACACGCAGCCTGTGTGCCTAAACGTCGGAATGCACTGTGGCAGGAACTGTGGGGCTGCATGGTTTTCTCAGCCCACTGTCGTCATTGTCACATTTGGGAAGGACTGACTACAGCCATCTGGGAAGAAGAGGCCCTGAGCCCACGCTCTGGTTTCCAGAGCTTTCGCTCACTTGCTGTTCAGAAAGAACCTCCTTTTCTTTAATGCCCTCTGCCCTCTCAGGCTCGGTCTCCTCAGTTGTGAACTGGGGTCACACTCCGCCTGCCCTGGGGTACTTCATCGGCCCATCAGCAGGCAGGCATGAGATGACACGTGGCATGCAATGCTTTGTGAACTGCAAGGGTCAAACCCAGGTTGTTTTGATTTTCCTTCAACTCTGGGGAGAGACTGGATTCAAGACAGGGTGAAATGATGAGTTCTAGAACTCTGGGACCCGAAGGAGCCGGAGAGAGCTTTTTGGTTGACGGCTCCTCTTTCTCCTCCTGCCCCTTGGTCCCCAGCCCACCTACATTCTACGAGGAGTTTGAGACCACAAGTCTGTCTCATTCAACCTGTGGAACACACAAATAGTTCCTCAGTTTGCCTTCATATCTTTTTCTTTTTTCTAACTTATAATTTTACATTGGAGTGTCATGTATGGATGTGAGAGCTGGACTGTGAAGAAGGCTGAGCACCGAAGAATTGATGCTTTTGAACTGTGGTGTTGGAGAAGACTCTTGAGAGTCCCTTGGACTGCAAGGAGATCCAACCAGTCCATTCTGAAGGAGATCAGCCCTGGGATTTCTTTGGAAAGAATGATGCTAAAGCTGAAACTCCAGTATTTTGGCCACCCCACGTGAAGAGTTGACTCATTGGAGAAGACTCTGATGCTGGGAGGGATTGGGGGCAGGAGGAGAAGGGGACGACAGAGGATGAGATGGCTGGATGGCATCACTGACTCGATGGATGTGAGTCTGAGTGACCTCTGGGAGTTGGTGATGGACAAGGAGGCCTGGCGTGCTGCAGTTCATGGGGTCGCAAAGAGTCAGACATGACTGAGCGACTGATCTGATCTGATCTGATGGCTCCGCAGTAAAGAATCTGCCTAACAATTCAGGAGATGATGGAGACGCAAGTTCAATCCCTGGGTCTGGAAGATCCCCTGGAGGAGGGCATGGCATCCCATTCTATTATCTTTGCCTGGGGAATCCCATGAACAGAGGAGCCTGTCCGGCTACAGTCCATAGGATTGCAACGAGTCGGACACAAGGAAGCAACGTACACATAGTTGATTAACAATGTTGTGTTAATTTCGGGTGTACAACAAAGTGATTCAATTGTACATACACATGTAACTGTTTTCAAATTCTTTTCCCAGTTAGATTGCTACAGAATATGGAGCAGAGTTCCTTGTGCTATACCGTAGTTCTTTGTTGGTTATCCATTTGAAGCTATTATATGTAAAGTTGATGTGTACAAAAGCATCACTGAATAATTGATTAATTCTCCAGGTATTTTCTGATTCTTTCTCTGGGCCAGGCGCTGTTCTGTATGTTGAGGATACAGTGAGGAACAAGCCAGGAAAGGGCCTTGCCCTCAAGGAGCCAGGGGGAGACAGATGATAAAGGGATGTAGAATGAAGGCAAAGAGAGGAGCGGGAGATGAGAGGAGCAGAGGGTGAGCACTCGCTTAGACAGAGGAAGCCTTCTCTGGTGAGATGTTTGACCTGAAGTAACAGAGGAATCTGATACAATGTTTGAGGAACCAGCCAATGCCCAGACCCAGGGCTGGGGGTACTGTTGGGTCCCGAACATGGCGACTGATGGGAGGACAATGGAATGAGCGGGGGTAGAAGAGCCAGCTGGGGCTTGCTGGGCTATGATAAGGACTTTGGGTTTGTACCACCTGGGATGAGAAGCTCTCAGAAGGACTGTGAAGGGTTTGTTGTGGTTGTTGTTCAGCAGCTGTCATGCCCCACTGTTTGTGGCTCCATGGACTGCAGCAAACCAAGCTTCCCTTTCCTTCACTGTCTCTCAGAGTTTGCTGAAATTCATATCCATTGAGTCAGTGATGCTATCTAACCAGCTCATCCTCTGTTGTCCCCTTCTTCTTTTGCCTTCAATCTTTCCCAGCATCATGGTCTTTTCCAATGAAGGATTTGTGGCAAGATAAAGTCATGATCTTATTTGTCTTAGAGGTAGCACTCTTGGTTGCAGATCTTGCCTCTGGTAGGGCAAGAGGAGAAGCAGAAAACCCAGTTAGAAGACTGTGTAGCATTAACCCTTGAGCCAATGGCAGCTCACACTGGGTTAGTGATTTGGAGAAGTTAGATTCAAGGGATGCACTGGACTTACTGATGGGTTGAGTATTAAGGGTGGGAGACAGAGAGAAGGCAGGGATGACTTCTAGGCAATTTGGGTGCTGTCATTTAGCTAGGTGAAAAATGGTGTCATTTTCTGAGATGAGGAAGACCAGGGGTGACTGCTATTATTTGCTTTGGGAAGTGAGGATTTAGAATTCCATTTTGGACATGTTAAACTTTAAAATGCTTTTAGTCTTCTGCACAGAGGTCTTCCTCTCTGGAGTTCAGTGTTCACAGGGCTGTTCATCTTGTCCATGTTTTGTGCTTTGCTGTATATGATTTTTCATGAATGATAGTCCACTGTGGGTGGGCATTTAGGTTATTTCTCTATTTTTGAGGTTACAAATAATGCCACAATAATTTTTTTTTCTGGCCTTTCTGTATGTATATGGCAGACTTTATACTTGGAAACAGAGCTACTGGGCTATGGGCCGTGTACATTTTATTTTTGGTTAACAGTTTTATTGAGATATAATTCACATACCATATAAGGGGATGTATATTTTCATGTGTTTTAAAATCCTCCAAAATCACTTTCATTGTTTTTAAGTAGTCAGTACATTTTTCAATTTACTAACATATTTAACTGATTTATTTGCTAACCCTTCTGGGTGTTCTTTTTGCTGATGCATATCTTTTAATAGTTATTTCATAAAGTGTCCATGCCTAGTAATTGCTGCCCTTTTTTTTTTCTTGCTAAAATCATAGACAATATTTTTAAAATTTAGATCTATGGAAAAGCTAAGCAGATGGTGTAGAGGTTCCTATATAGCCTCCTCTTTCACAGTTCTCTCATTATTAATATCTTGCATTAATGTGGGACATTTGTTACAATTAATGAGCCAATATTGACATGTTATTATTAACAAATGTACCGTTCCCTTTTTTCTGTTATATAGTTCTGTGGGTTCTGACAAATGCAGAATATCTTGTATCCACAATTACAGTATCATGGCTTCCCTGGCGGCTTAGCAGTAAAGAATCTCCCGGTCAATGAGGAGATGTAAGAGACATGGGTTTGATCCTTGGGTCAGGAAGGTCCCCTAGAGAAGGAAATGGCAACCCATTCTGGTATTCTTGCCTGGAAAATACCATGGACAGAGGAGCCTGGCGGGCTATAGTCTATGGGGTTAAAAATGAGTTGGAGAGGACTTAGCAACTAAACAATAACAGTATCAAATAGAATAGTTCATCACTCTAAAAATCCCCTCTGCTTCATCTGTTTATTTTTGCCCTTTCTTTGAGCCTATGGCAACCACTGATCTTTTTACTGCCTCCCTAGTTTTGTCTTTTCCAAAATGCCACAGGTTGGAATTATACAACTTTCCTCCATGTCTTTTTGTGAGTTGGTAATTCATTTCTTTTTATTACTGAATGATAGCCATTATCTGCATGAGCCACAGGTTTTTGTTTTTTTTTTAATCCATTCATTATGGAAGGATGTCTTCCTTCTAGCTTTGGTTGCTTTCAGTTTTTGGAGATTACAAATAAAGCTGTGATAAACATTTGTGTTGGGATTTTTTGTGGTGGCTATAGCTTTTCACACCTGACCTGCCTCTTGAGAAACGTATATGCAGGTCAGGAAGCAACAGTTAGAACTGGACATGGAACAACAGACTGGTTCCAAATAGGAAAAGGAGTACATCAAGGCTGTATATTGTCACCCTGCTTCTTTAACTAATATGCAGAGTACATCATGAGAAACACTGGGCTGGAAGAAGCACAGCTGGAATCAAGATTGCCGGGAGAAATATCAATAACCTCAGATACGCAGATGACACCACCCTTATGGCAGAAAATGAAAAGGAACTAAAGAGCCTCTTGATGAAAGTGAAAGAGGAGAGTGAAAAAGTTGTCTTAAAGCTCAACATTCAGAAAACTAAGATCATGGCATCTGGTCCCATCACTTTATGGCAAATAGATGGGGAAACAGTGTAAACAGTGTCAGACTTTATTTTTCTGGGCTCCAAAATCACTGCAGATGGTGATTGCAGCCATGAAATTAAAAGACGCTTACTCCTTGGAAGGAAAGTTATGACCAACCTAGATAGCATATTCAAAAGCAGAGACATTACTTTGCCAACCAAGGTCCATCTAGCCAAGGCTATGGTTTTTCCAGTGGTCATGTATAGATGTGAGAGTTGGACTGTGAAGAAAGCTGAGTGCTGAAGAATTGATGCTTTTGAACTGTGGTGTTGGAGAAGACTCTTGAGAGTCCCTTGGACTGCAAGGAGATCCCACCAGTCCGTTCTAAAGGAAATCAGTCCTGGGTGTTCATTGGAAGGACTGATGCTAAAGCTAAAACTCCAATATGTTGGCCACCTCATGCGAAGAGTTGGCTCATTGGAAAAGACTCTGATGCTGGGAGGGATTGGGGGCGGAAGGAGAAGGGGATGACAGAGGACGAGATGGCTGGATGGCATCACCAACTCGATGGACATGAGTTTGAGTGACCTCCGGGAGTTGGTGATGGACAGGGAGGCCTGGTGTGCTGTGATTCATGGGGTCGCAAAGAGTCGGACACGACTGAGCGACTGAACTGAGCTGAACTGAACAGCTTTTCAACTCATTTGTGGACATAGCTTTTCAACTCCTAAATACCTAGGAGTGCAATTGTTAGATTGTTTTTTTTGTGCATAGGTAGCATTGTGAAAACTGCCAAACTGTCTTCCACAGTGGCTATGCATTTTGTGTTCTACCAGTAAAGCATGCGGAGAAGGCAATGGCACCCCACTCCAGTACTCTTGCCTGGAAAATCCCACGGACGGAGGAGCCTGGTAGGCTGCAGTCCATGGGGTCGCTAAGAGTCGGACATGACTGAGCGACTTCACTTTCTCTTTTCACTTTCATGCATTGGAGAAGGAAATGGCAACCCACTCCAGTGTTCTTGCCTGGAGAATCCCAGGGACGGTGGGGCCTGGTGGGCTGCCGTCTATGGGGTCGCACAGAGTCGGACACGACTGAAGCGACTTAGCATATTAGTAAAGCATGAGAGTTCTGTAGCTCTGTATTCTCATCAGCTTTTGACGTTGTCAGGTTTTTGGATTTTAGCCACTTTAATTGATGTGGAGTGATAGCTCATGGTTGTTTTAATCTGTAATTCCCTAGTAGCATATGCTGTCGAACACTTTTTCATATGCTTATTTGCCATCTGTGTATCTTCTTTGGTGAGAAGCCTGTTCAGATTTTTACTTATTTTGAAAACTGTGTTGTTTGCTTTCTTATTATTGATTTTTAAGAGTTCTCTATATGTTTTATATGTAATTTTTAAAATCAGTTATGTGTTTCACTGCATCTTTTTACACTTCAAAATGTCTTAATTTAGTCTTCATTCTTGGATAATTTTCCTGAGTATAATACTTTAGTTTGGCAGTTAGTTTCTTTTAGCACTTTTACAATATTATTCCACTGCTAGTTGGCTTCTGTTGTTGCTGATGTGAAGTCTGTTGCCAGTCTACTGATTGAGCAACCTTTTAATGTTTATTTCAAATTTTTCTTTCTTTCTACTGAATCTGAATAGTTTAAGGTTTCTCTGTTTCTATTCACTGATTTCACTGATATTTAGGTAGGATTTGTTTTTAATTTGTCCTGTTTGGTAATAGGTGTAATTCTGTCTTTTATCTGAACACCTGTACCTTTGTGTTGTTCTGGAAAATTCAGTGATGATCTCTTCCAATATGTCTCTGTTCTTTCAATTCTCTTCCTTTTAAACTTCTGTAAGACAGAGAGGTCTTACTCCTTTCTCAGTTTCTCAGAACTGTGGATCCATATTTTTATTTCTGTATTTCTCTGAGTTCTTTAGGCCTGTCTTCCCAGTCATTCTCTCTTCTATGTTTCACTGAACTCATTTATGGAAGTTTTTATTTAAACAGTATATTTTCATTTTAGAATCTCTGTGTTTTTAAAAAATCTTATTTTTTGAGCTGTGTTCTTGTGGCTCCTGTTTCTCTTTCTGTCTCACTGAATGTATATTTTTAAAAACTCCTTTCACGCTCATCTCTTCTCTCATTCTTCCAGTTGTTGGTCCTATCTATTTTGGTGTAGGTTTTAATATTTCAACTATAAGTTTATCTGTAGTGACAATGGCTCTTCCTCGAAGTACTGCAGAATTCTTGAAGGCAATGTAACTTGGCATAAACAGAGTCAAGTCTGAAGTTTTGGAAGTGTGTTTTAAAATTTTGACTAAAAACAGAAATCATTTCTTTTAAACTCCACTATCTATAAAAAGTCACTTAAGCAGAGAATGACAATTTGTACCCCCCAAACAAATGCATATTAAACAAAACACATCCTTGACGGCTCTTCTTTGCTTCTCTCATTATTTTAGGAAAGAAAGTATCTATGAAAATAGTTTTTTTTTTTTTTTTTTAAATTGCAGTATAGTTGATTTACAATGTTGTGTGAGAAAACAGTTTTTAATAACAGAGAGCCCCTTCAAAAATTGCTGCCTTCTTATTCCAGAAACCAAATTCAAGACCATAGGCTCTTGAGCTAATCTCTATTACTTGGCTGGGCTTTATGGATTTTATGGATTTGGAACTCACACATCATGTGAAGAGCATTCTTGGGACTCCACACTCTTCAAAGATTCAAGCTTCTTTCTGTGTCTTGCCCCAGGCTAGTGAACAGAGATACTCTGGGTCTCTTTTCAAATTCTAGAACTTCTGGGTCTCTGGTTTCATGCAGGGAGGGCTTTCAGAGTTTTCTGGTCAAAGGTCTGTGACCATTGTGACTGCTCCCTCACATCCCTCTAACAATGTACATTGGAATCACCACTGTACATTGGGCTGTACACTGGAATCATTGGAATTCCATGTACATTGTACATGGAATGTACCATTCAAAATACATTGGTATCACCCGGGAGCTTTAGTATCCTGAAACCTGCACCTCACCACAGATATTTTTTTTAAAGCTTCTAGTTGATTCTAAATGTGCAACCCACATTTATTAAGTTGAAAATTACTGCCTTATAAGTATATACCAAGGCTTCCCAGGTGACGCAGTGGTTAAAGAATCCTCCTTCCATTGCAGGAGACGTAGGAGATGTGGGTTTGATCCCTGAGTTGGAAAGACCCCCTGAAGTAGGAAATGGCAACCTACTCCAGGAATCTTGCTTGGAAAATCCCATGGACAGAGGAGGCTAGCAGATTATATAGCCCATGGGGTTGTAAAGAGTCGGACACAATTGAGCATATACACACAAGCATGTGTCCAGTTCCTTGGATTTTTTCTAGCTTTCATGAGTCTTTGTTGTTGTTTTTGCATTTAGTATTTTATCTTTTTGGGGGGGTCGGGGAGGAGTTTATATATCTGTATCTGTTCGGGTTATTGTATTGACCGGAAATGAGAAGCACCACATTTAAACCAATGTGTTTAGATAATCAGACTTAAATAGAAGGTTTCAAGAGGTCTCTCTGGCTTGTTGAATTCTTCGTGCGATTTTTAATTTCTCTGAAAAAAATAAGTCTTTTTCTGGAGCCCTCCCCTCTTCATTCCTTTCAGCATGTGTGCTTATCAAATATCTTTAATTAAAATGAATTTATAGTTTGGGGCTGCATTTGAGTTAGTGGCATTCTCTGCTTCTCCTTTGTGATATGAATATTTGAATATTTTCTGTAGTTGGAGATACATTCCAAAATAAGTTAGATTTGGAGGGGGGACACATGGGAATTATGGACTTTTGGGAGGGAGGAGAAAGCTGATAGTTCAAAAATCAAGGTGAAAAGAAGTGATATTTAGGAAGGAGGTCATTTTTCTAGCTGATTTGAGAAATATATTTCTGAAGTGAAAAAGGAAGCAATTTTTGAAGGGATTCTTTGTTACTAAAGCATTTGCTTTCATAGATAATTTCTCTCCTGAAATAATCAAAGAATCGAATTAGGGCAGTTTTAAGGATTTGTTTTATTTTATAAGGATTAGGTTTTCGGGATAAATTGTCATTATCTGCGAAAGCGACTTTTTATAGGAGGTGGAGTTTAAAAGGAACAATCCCTGCTTTTAGTCAGAATTTCAAAACAGGTTTCCAGAACTTCAGATTTGACTGGTCTGGTCTGTGTTGACTTACATCTGCATATAATTGTAACCATAGACACTTGTGTCCCTAAGTATGTACATCTGCAAATGATTGTATTTTCAATTGCCGCTGCACAGATTGGGTTTTAGGCTCTGTCTAAATAAGAATAGTGGAGAGATGAAGCAATTATCTGGATAATTCAAGCTAAAAAATAAGAGTCCCCCATATTATATCTTCACTTTTCTGGATATTTCACTTGAGAGGATGTTTTGATTGAAATCATCTGGGTAATTGCCTCAGTTTTCCACTTCACTTTGTATGTGTAAACACAGCTGTTGTATGATTGACTTTTTTCTTCCAATTTCCATTTTGGAAAGCACCATTTTTCAATATCGAAACTCTTGCTTATGGATCGTATACTTGAACCTACGTTTCATATACTTGGGTATTGTCTGCCTTCCAGGGAAAATGGCTGGGTAGCAGGTTGATTTTCCTGCACCTAATGTTGAAGGAGCTTCCTTTTGAATCTCGTGATACTTCTAGCTAACCTCTAGAGAAATCAGATGTCTAGCCAGTGTTATCAAGTCCTGCACATTAAAAAAGCTTCGGTCTTCACCTATATCTAACAATCACAAATAGCATGGCAAATAATCCTGTGTTTAGAAAAATATCCAATTTGACCATCCTATCAGTTCCAGATGGTACCTGCTTCTGATGAGCCTCTGTTTACTGCCAAAGTGGAGGCTCAGCCAGTGCATTTTAATTCCATTCCCAAACTCATCTGCATTGTGCAGCAATACAGATTAATACCCGTTGAGCTGCTGCTTGGATCAGCTGAGGATGCCAACACGGTCAGGGGGACAGTGATGAGATTCTCAGCGAGGAGGTTTCGGAGACCTTCAGAGACTCTGCATTGTTGCATCAGGGTGAAAGCACGATAAGAGCTGAGAAATTGTGTGGCTGAGATCTGTTTTGACAGATTTGGTTCTCCAGGGCCCCTCTGCTTTCTCAGTCTCTTCCAGGCAATTTGAAATGCCCACAACCAGAGAGTTGGACCAAAGCATGGGGACCATGAACCTCCTGGTGACAGGTTCTTGGAAATGTGTGAATTCATTTTTTCCCCCTGTTGTTGATTTTTAAAGTTCTTTAAGTTCTGGCAAAAGACACCCTGATACTACAATGTCTGAGAGTATTGTTTTTCAAAAATGCACATGTTTTAGAAATCCAGTGTATCGTTAAATTATAAATTATCCATTATGTGAAAATAGTTGCATCTGAAGTAAGGACTTGCTTTTGAGGATTGATAGCCATTTTATTAATCACTTAAGTACTTTAGCACAATGACTGAGAGCATAAGTTCTGGAACATATGCTTTTGTGCATGCCTGCTAAGTTGCTTCAGTTGTGTCAAACTCTTTGAAACTCTGTGGACCGTAGCCTGCCGGGTTCCTCTGTCCGTAGGATTCTCCAGGCAAGAATACTGAAGTGGATTGCCACGCCTTCCTCCAGGGGATCTTCCTAACCCAGGGATGGAACCCGTGTCTCTTACATCTCCAGCACTGACAGACAAGTTCTTTACCTCCACCACCACCTGGGAAGCACCATATGGTTTGATACCAGGTCCCAACTCCTTAAGTCTTAGCTGGATAATTTTAACCTTTCTAAGCCTCTGTTTCACCATCTGCAAAAAAGGTCTTGACATACCTTTACGTACCTTATGAGATTGTCTTGAAAATTAAAAGCTTAGTGTCTTCCCTGACATAGAGTGAGCACTCAGCTGGTTTCATTCATTTACTCCTTTTAGTCTACAAATATTTGTGTGGTTACAGAGAAACATAAGATTTAGTCTCTATCCTTTAGCAAGCCACTCATGGCTAATGGGTTTGAAAGGCAGGCGAAAGCTACCTGCGATACCCTATGATGAATGGTAGACAGACATACCCTTTCTAGTTGTTTCCTGCCTATATGAAGACCTTCTTTTTTCCCACTCACATGTCATTTATGTGTCCATAAAGGGAAAATGCTCAAAGTGAGTCATTTACTCTTTGGGTTCTTTGGTTTTTGAGAGAAGCTAGGACTCAAAACCTTGAAGAGAAATCCATCTTTAGAAAACACCTCTTTGTAAATGTAATTTTGTTTCTGTGTATGGAGAAGAAAATAGCCATGGGTGCCAAGATTTTAGTCTTAATTTTTGCTGCCTGGGGAGATGGCTGAGGCATTGTCTGAGCCCAGAAAGAGTAATGCGAGGATAAAGCAGAGTCAGTGAGCCCAGGGTTGGGAGGTCTCACCATGGAGCAAGAACAGAGCTGTGGAGCAGTTAAGTCACAAGGATGTGAGTAAAAAGCCAAGAGTGTTAGGTTAGCCTGGCAAAACAGTAGGAGCTTTGTTCTAGGATTTAGGATTATGGCAGCTGCTTCCTAAAACTCAAGTCACTTGGATTTTCTTGGTGGCTCGATGAACCAGATACAGAATTTTTAAATGCACTGGCTTCCCATTTTTGATAATATACCATAGAGAAATCAAACACCTGCTGTAGATGCCTCTTTTTCTCTTGCTGAAGGTGAAGTGCTCTGATTTCCCGGATCCAGCAAGTCCTAAGAGACACATTGTGACCTTTTAGTCTGATGACCCTCAGCTCCTATGATGAGGATCCGTGCTAATAGGGCTCCACTGTGCAACATTTTCAAGATTGCTTTTATGGTTTTGCTTGGACTTAACTCTTCAAAAGTTTTGATAAATCCTGGGAGACTTGACTGTCAGCTTTGCTATTGTTGTTAGATTTAAAAAAAACCCCAATATAAATTATCTTTTAATGAAGACCAGTAACCTTCTTTTGTTGATGATGATACTTGTCTATAACAAGATAAATAATCATTTTAATTATTACCATGGCATGGGAAACTACTTTTTCAAAAGAATTTCATTCTAAGTACATGACAGACTAAATTAGCATCTAGGAAGTATGAAAAGGAATTCATTGTTAAGTTACATTTTTATCTTATGTCCTATCTGGCTTTCTTTCTTTAATTGAATGTTATTATTTTGGACCACATAATATTTGCTCTGGGTAAAATAACAATAACTCATTAGATTCACTGCCTCTGCATGAGATCAATAACAAAATTTCCATTATTTATTTTCCCAGAAGACCTTTAGACGCTGCACTTCCAGCATGGTATAAAGGAAAGGGATTTTTATAATGATTTACTTTAAAAAGATTTTCACCTCTGATATATATCCGGCAAAGACCCACTAGAATTGCAGTGTGATAATAATAATTATAAAACAAAAATGTCAAGAAATTGTTCTCTCGTGATCTGCATTTTGACTATGTATGAAACCTAATAAATACAGGCGTGCAAGGCATAACAGTGTTTAGACACAGGCTTTGTTCACACAACATTTATTAACATGATGTGTTAGAAAGAACTATGTCTATAAACATTTTAAATGGAAACCCACAAATGAAGATGAACGTGTTTGTTGATTGATTGGCTGGATGTTGTCTGTCTCTTTCTCTCTGGACATCTTGGTAAAATGCATTTTTCTGTTTGTTTCTAACATAGCTGAATGTGGTCTATGTGTTTCAGGGTGAGCCCAGTTGAGGAAATGAAAGGCAAACACAGAGTCTTCAGAAATTTCTCACTTAAGGGGAATTGCAAATGCTAATCCTATAGCTGGCAAGCTAGCCTTCATGATGGGCAAAAATGATAGATTCTTTTTTGGTATTGCAACCTTTAAAAGGAATGGCCATTTGTTTTGCATGTCAATAGTTTGGAATTAAATGGGGAGGAAGAGATTGAACTATTCTGTCTCAGGAAAATCTGTAATGTCGCATGGATTTTAGATTAAATGGATTAGATTAGAATAATTGGAGAGGACATTATTTCTTCATTGAGCAGATGACAACCAATTAAGTTGTAATTCTGAGCCCTTGTTGAATAAATAACTCTTATTATCAAACACGACAGCAAAGGATCAGAGGCAGGATGGGTGTGTGTTTCTCCAGGCAATCACTCACTTTCCAGAAATTTCACATGTATACAGAATACACATAGAGAATGTAGACACAGCATGGTATATGTCACATTCTGAGTCGTTTTAAGTCTGGTTCATCTGAAGGCAGGCATCACATGTCTTTGGAGGGGCTGGAAGGCTGAGTGCAGATGGTGATGTTTGTAATATTCTCCTAACACAAGTCAGGAGAATTAAACCCTTCTGATACCTTGTGAGGTCACGGGGAGGTTACCTTCCTGGCCAGTGGTCCCTGGGGCCTGTAGTGTTGAAAGACACAGCTTTCCTGTTGTCAGATACTGTACCTTCCCAGCAGCTGCTCACAAAGGCCTGTGAAGAAATTAGCTGTGTTTGAACGCACTTAACGTTGTATATAATTCTGGTGTTAAATTTATTGGACGGCTGAGCCGAACGTAAAACACAGTGTAAAAACAAGGCTACATGTGTCAGCTTTTTGGCACATTTGGAAGGAGCTGAAGGTTTGGGGGGATGTCTGCATTGTAGAGGAAAATCGGCTGTGAAGTCCGGGAGTGATCTGGAAGTTGGCTGTCTAATCCTAAGTGACGCTCAGATGTGTCATTGTGACCCCCGGGGTCTAGGCACAGGTGTTGTTTGGCCCCAGGAACTCTCTTTTCCCACCTCCTTGGGATCTTCTTGAGCAGCCCTTTGGGGCTTTTGGCCAACAGAGGTGATGTTGCATCCATTCTAGGATGTCCTTCATCCAGAATCTGAGTAGGATTAAATAATGTACAGGGATCAGGCAGGGCCCAGGAATGGCTGAAAGTCTTTGTTCTGCTGTTATGATACAGTATACAGAAGTAGAAGTGGGTATCTAAGGGAGTGAAGAAGAATATTGGTTAGCAGTGAGGGATGCAGGAAAGAAAGAGTTGCTCCTCTTGCTATTTTTTTCTTTCTTTTTTTATTTTTCTATTTTCTGCAGTTTTGTTGGCTCATTAATCTACTCATTAAATATTTATTGAGTATCTGCTACATGCCAGGCATTGTGCCAGGCAACAAACACAGCAAATTGCGTAAGAGTTTAGGCTTGAATCAAATCAACTTGAGTCCTTTCTCTGCCATATACCAACTGTGTGACTTTGGATAAGTCACTTAACCTCTCTGAGCCTTAAGGTTTCTCATCTGTAAAATATCATAATATAAGCATCCATGTGTCTATCAGTAGAAGTGTGGTTAAATATATTCTGGTTCAATCACAGAGTGGAATTCCATATAGCTATAAGAAAAGTATGAGATAGTTTTCTATGTAAAGATCTCCAAGATAAGTAAAAATTTCCAAGTGCAGAGCAACTTGTACAATATGCTACCTTTTATATAAAACATGAGACTTATATATACATCAACTGTGGTTGGATACATAAGACACAAATAATAATAGTTATATGTGAAATGCCTTCCCTTGTGGCTCAGTGGTAATGAATCTGCTTGCAATGCAGGAGATACAGGAGATGCAAGTTTATTCCTGGGTGGGGAAGATCCCCTGAAGGATGGAAATGCAGGAAAGGAGGAAATGGCAACCCACTCCATTATTCTTGCCAGGGGCAACCCACTCCATTATTCTTGCCAGGAAAATCCCATGGACAGAGGAGCCTGGCAGGCTACAGTCCATGGGGTCACAAAGAGTCAGACATGACTGAGTGACTAAGCATAGCACATGTGAAAGGGGTGTGGGAACTTGGCCTACGGGGAACTGCAGTGGGAGGGAGATTGTACTATACACCTTTATGTTGGTGTTTTTAAAAATATTTTTATACCATGTAAATATATTGCCTCTTATAAAATAATGATAGTAGAGCCTTACAAGTTAGTTCTGAGGATTAAATGAGATCATGCATCTCAAGTTCTTATCCAAAGCCTGGCTCACAATAAACACAGGTTATGTTGCTGTGGTGGCAGTGTTGAAACAAAGTTACACGTAAGAAGGAAGCCTTTCCTATGAAGTGGAGAAAGGATACTCACAGGATATTACCAGTGTGGTGCCCAGGAAGGTATAAACCATTGTGGAAGCCTAGTTGAGATTGTTTCCTGAGTGTCTTGGGGAAGAGATAGGGAGCCTTGCAGGGGTGGTGACAACGCTATATACCTTCAAATCCTTTCTTGATTAAATAAATACGTCATTTAGTTCTAACAGCTGCTTCTTCCCTCATATGGGATACCCACAGTGGATATTTAATTTGTATATATATGGAGGATTTATTCAGTAGTTTTCACTGCTGCTGCTGCTGCTAAGTCACTTCAGTCGTGTCCGACTCTGCGCGATCCCATAGACGGCAGCCCACCAGGCTCCCCTGTTCCTGGGATTCTCCAGGCAAGAACACTGGAGTGGGTTGCCATTTCCTCCACCAGTGCATGCAAGTGAAAAGTGAAAGTGAAGTCGCTCAGTCATGTCCGACTCTTAGCGACCCCATGGACTGCAGCCCACCAGGCTCCTCCATCCATGGGATTTTCCAGGCAAGAGTACTGGGGTGGGGTGCCATTGCCTTCCCCGAGTTTTCACTAGTAAAATAGAAAATCATATTTTCCCCCACCTCTGGGTCTGTTTTTCCTCAGATCACCTGTCTCCTGGAAGGCAGGAACCGTATTAATTTAGCTTGTTTTCTTCCTAGTGATTTGTTCTTAATTGGTAATTTTTATAAATATGAAACGGTATGTACTTTTCTCCTTTTGTATCTGGTCCTGGCAACCTTCTTTTTGGGAATGCAGGGAAAATTTTCCACCCGGGGCCCTGTTCCGTGCTGAAAGGGAATTGTTGTTCTCCGTTCTGTGGTTCCTGGCAAAGGCATTGCCTTCAGGATCCTTCCCGGGAGTTATTTGGTGTGGCAGGGGAGGGAGTGGCAGCCCCATTGTTTTGGGGCCCCTCCCCTCGGGGGACATTGGGTAGGGGTGGTTATTCTCAGCAGACACTAGGGGGCGCCCACGTTCATCTCCTGCTGGTTATGTGCCTGCAACAAATGCCAAAGCAAAGGTAAATAGGTTCTGGTCAGAATAGACGTGACCTTTACGGCTCCCTTCACTGGATTCCTCCTCTGTCACTGTCCTGAAGGGCAATGGCAAAGTTCACAGGGGTGATGTCTTTCTCAGTTTACCCTGTGGATTGAAGCCCGCCAGGCTCCTCTATCCATGGGATTCTCCAGGCAAGAATACTGGAGAGGGTTGCCATGCCTCCCCTCCAGGGGATCTTCCTGACTCTTATATCTCTTGCATTGGCAGGCGAGTTCTTCACCTCTAGCACCATGTGGGAAGCCCTTGGGCTGCCATAACAAACACCATAGACTGGGGGCCTTGACCAATAGAAATATGTTTCTCACTGGAGGCTGGGAAGGCCAAGGTCAAGGTGCCAGCAAGGTGTAGGTTTCATTCTGAGTCCTCTCCTCCTGGCTCGTAGGTGGCTGCCTTCTCTCTGTGTGCTCACATCATCTCTTTGTGTCTGTTGGCAGTTGGGGGGGGGGTGGTTGGAATGTGGGGAGCAAGCTCTTTCTGGTGTCTCTTCTTCTAAGAGCTCTAATCTCAGCATGAGGGATCTCATCTCTACCTAACTGCCTCCCAAAGGCCTCGTCTCCAGATACCATCACACTGGGAAGTAGGGTACCAGCATGATGCAGTCTTGGGGGAGGGTGGTCATAGACATTCAGTCTGTGAGAAATGGACATCTGTCAGCTTTGGAGAGGGAAAGTTGCTGAAACCGATTCTGATGGACTCTGCCATCTTACTCAGTGTGGGGTAGCCACTGGCTGGATCGACTTCTTTGGTTTGGATTGGGGTTCCATGTACCGGGGGTGGGTTATGAGTTAGCAAAATGTTTGGATATTCAATCAGATGTGGTCAGCACTATTTCACTCATTGTTAGGGAGAGTACATGCACTTGGAGATTTATTTCTTAAAAAAAGAAATCTGTGGATCAGAAAATGAAACTTTGATTAACAGCCTGGGGCTCCTTAGGAAATGAGGTACTTTCAGACAAGCTACAATGGTCCTTTCAGCTACACGTGTCTTCCCTTTGACTGGACTTGGCAAACCAGCTCCAAGGGTTTGGTGTGGTTTGGTTATCCAATCTCTGAGAGGGGTACAGATGATCCTGACTCAGTGGATCTGGAGCTTGAAGACGTATTTTCCTAGTGCTGCTCTGGGTTAGTGGTGTTGGGCCTTGTGTAACCTCGGCTCCATGCAGAGGCCCTGAGTAATACAGTTTTTGTATGTCTGTAGTATAATTTACATTATAGAGTGTTTGTGTATATAAAGGGGACAGTAAGAGATCAAATGCATAATCTAATGGAGGGAACAGTTTACAGGCCCATGTCTATGAAGAATTAGCTAATCTGGACCCCAGTGAGTGGACCTCCCTTGAGTGAAGTCTCCATTGCTATATATCCTGAGTTTAAGCTATACTCTGAGGATTCAGAAATATCTATCCCAGGTGAAAAAGGTTGTCTAAATGTTAAGATTCTAGCCCTGATTTCCCCATACCAGTTGGAGCTGGTTTCTTCTTTATGTTTGTCCTTTTATATCACTAGATCTCAAGATGCTCTCCAGTTAAAAGTAAGTGGTGTGACTCCAGTTAAGTGAGAATTCAATGAGTTTATGTAGCTGGAAGTTCTTCCCGGCTCTTTAAAAGTTACACTGGACGGGGAACAAAACAACTCAGTGTGGGCATTTTCTTGAAAGGTAACCAAAAATCAGCTATAGTGGGGTCATCAGAGCACTTTTCTGTATTAGCACAAAAACTCTGCATTCATCAGAGTTGTAAATGTAAGTACAGTTCTACCTATTCCCAAAGAGTAAAGAGATTTAAAATGCTTATTTAACCCAGGGGCTGAGGAGCAAAACAAAAGGAACCATATCCAAAAGTGAATCGATTTGCAGCTGCCCATTCCAGGCATCAGTTATAGTAAATAAAAGACTTTTCCCCAAAGCCATGTTAGTGAGGTGTAGGGAAAATAAGTTCTTTTTTCCCCCTTTTATGTGAGATAGACTTTTATACATAATTTGTGTTTGGGGGGAAAAACTGAAAAAGTGTGTTAAAAGAAGCCAGGCAAAGTATTTAGATTGTTGAGTTTTCAAAGAGGAAGCCATTTGGGCTGGATAGAAGGAGAAAGATGCTGATAGATTGGGAGCGTCTCATGGGTCGTGGCTCTGGGTGGGAAGGAGAGAGGAGCCAGGTGAGCAAGGGAGCAGGCAGGCTGTGCCTCCGTGGAGCCCTAGGTGTAACAGGGCTCGGTGGGAGAGGGTCACCAGAGAGGAGAGTGAGTCCTGGGTCCTTAAACCAGGGAGACTCGGCATCCTAGCTGGGCCAGGCCAGCTTGCAGCAGTATGAGCCCAGGGCATCTGTGCATGCCCAGGGCATCTGTGCAAGGAAACCATTAACTGGATTGCTCTGAGATACTGGGGATTAATCCTGGGAACTCCCTGAGACAAGGAATCCTTATAATTTAATATGCTCACACACTGCCAGGTGTACTCAGAAATCTGACTCACTCAATTCAATGTAAGTATACTTTTTGAAGTATCACAAGACAGAACAGAAGGGAGTGTCTTAGAATTCTGGTTTAGGCCGGAACTTAACTCTTCTACTTGACCAAGCAAGCTGTATTGAAAGGTCAGAGACCTCCTAAGCAGGAAAATACCTGAGACGTGGGCTTTCCAGGAGTTCCCTCTGAAGTGACTTATCAAGATCAAGATGGCACTTCACACTGATGATGACCCTTAATTGTAGATCCTGGGAACATCTGAGCCTTTGGGGCCCCGGAATTGGAGATGGTCCCATAACCTTCCTGATTACTTTTTTTTTTAAAACACCTTTGAGGAGTTTAATGATTAAAATGTGTTCCACTTCAGAAGACTTCAGAACAAGCTGTAAAAAGTAATTTGCAATTCTTCCTTTCTCCATATCTATGCCGAATGTGGTGTTTAATTACTCCATAATAGCTTTTTGTTCTGGTGATTTGTTACAAAAATAGACAAGTTCTTTATCATCATTAAACACCAGGATTCGTTTTTTTTTTTTTTTTTTAATTTGGAATCATTTAACTATTTTAAAAGGTTTAAAGAAAAATCCCGAGAACTTTTTTTGAGATATGAAATTTTAAACACAATGCCTTGATATTTGCAATAAATGAATTCATTAAAATGGTGTATATGTAAAGAAAAGTCAAGGCACTAAAATACTCATCTCTTTAAATCACCCAATAGCTATTTAAGACAAGATTCTGGAGGGTGGCCAAATTTAACTCTGTAATGTATATTCCCTGGGAGAGTGAATTCTCTGGTGTTTTCATTCACGGTATTTCTGAATAGTATGGAATATGTTTAATCTTTAACCTATCTATTCTAACGTTTCCAGAGTTTCCAGAGTTCAACAGCAGTTTTGGATAGTTTGACATAAAGAGACAGCCCTCTTATCTCAAACTCTTGACCTTTGAGTGATCAGATATCTGTTGAAAAGAAGAGAATGTGAACCATTGAGGAAGAGAGAGGTTTGCTTCCCCTCTCCCTTCTTTTTGGCCACCCCCTCCATACCAGTAATAACATCATCATTCACATAGCCATATTTTGGAAAAAAAAAAAATCCCTCTGAAATGGTCCTCTTTGCAGATGGAAGTGCAGTTGATTCATATCTTGGCTGAATTCATTTTAAATAAGCTTGTGTGCCCAGGTCTTGATTTAGGTGCTGTGGAAATGTGAAGTAATGCCTGCCACAGAGCATTAGCTTTTATATTGGAGTTAGAATTTAAATTTATGGGTATATTCCAACAGATTATTTTTCTTCACTAAGCAGGTGAGTTGGGAAAAACTTGGCAGCTGGTTTTAGTTAAGACAAAGGTCTTGATTTGGAAAGGAAAAAGGGAATACTACTTTTTAAGGCTGGGAAAGGAAGACATTATTTAATCAAGGTAGCCTTCAAAATAAGAAACTTTCACCTGGATTTACTTAACATATATAATATATTAGAAAAAATACTTTACATAAATTATGTCTTTTGACTCCACAATGAGATCCAAGCGATTTTCGGACTATTATCTCCATGCTTTTCATGATGCAAAGGCACATTTGCTGTAATGTGTACAGATTTGTCACTTTGTATCATAGCAGTTTACAGCTAGATGGATTTTTAGCAATTACTTAGTTCAACCTCCTCAGTTTAGGTATGTGAGGACTGAGGTTCAGGAAGTTATCATAAACTGACTCATGTCAGAGAGTAGTGAACAAGCTGGGACTAGAAATCTAGGCTCTTGGTCAGACCTCCCAGACTCAGGACTGTACAGGGACCCAGATGCCATTGCCAAGCCCCATACCTCTCTCTCTGGAAATCTCTTAAAGCACAGCTGAAAACAGTTCCCTGTTCAGAAGTCTTCATGGTTCCCCTTGGAATGAATTTTAAATATATATATATATAACAACATTTTCATAATAGAAAATAATGTCCAAACTTCCCTTAACATCTTATTCAATGCCTTCCCCAACCTGGAATCCAGCCCCCTCTTACCTTTCTAGTGTCCTCTGTTTTCTTCTGCCCTAAGAACACTGAGATGCTCCATTCATCCCAAGATGCTCTGTGTTTCCACAGCCCCATGTTTCTGCTTCTGCTTTTGAAGTGTATCTTCTCTCTGAAGCATACTCAGTTAATTTCAGTGCATGCTCAGCTGCTCAATCGTGTCTGATCTTTGTGACCCTCTTGAACACTAGTCCGCCAGGCTCCTCTGGCCATGAGATTTTACAGGCAAGAATACTAAAGTGGGTTACCATTTCCTTCTCCAGGGGATCTTCCTAACCCAGGGCTTGAAGCTGTGTCTCGTGCATCTCCTGTACTGTCAGGTGGATTTTTACCACTGAGCCACCTGAAGCCCATTAATTTCAGTGGCTGCTGCTTATTTAGCACCTTTCTAGCTGACAGCTTTGATACAGTTCTTATTTTCTGTCTTATAATTGTGCGTATGTGTGCACATGTGTGTGTGTGCAGGCCTGATTTCTCTAGTAGAATGTGGGCCTCTAGCCTGTTTATATGCGTGGCTTCTGTCTAGTAGTTGCTCAATAAATATTTCTAGAATTGAAACCAGTCTTGTTTATGTCACCAAGAATCCGTCCCTGTACTAGTTAGAGAAGCTAGATTTCAACTGAGACTCTCATACACACACACACACATTGTAGCACTTTTTAAGAAATTTCTGGGGAACAAGTATTTTCCATCTGGAAGGCTGTCCAACATAGTGAGAAGAACCTGGATGCTGGCATGAGAGAGACCTGATTCTGAATTCAAGCTCCTTTATTTAATTGCACTGTGACCTTGAACATGTTATCAGTCTCAGTTTTCTTGTCTAGGGATAATGAACTCGTCTTTTAGGGATGCTATTGGGATTAAATCAGAAAACACATATGCAGTACTTTGAATAGGGTAGGCACTCAGGCATTGGTGCTGATAATCATCCTAATGGATCAGGAATCCCTTTGGTTAGGAACCATACTTTTGACAAGTTTGCCTGTTCTCAGTTACCCTATTTGTTATTCAATGATTCACTCTTTGGGTTGATGACATTAAACACTGAGACCTCCAGAAAGTTGTCAAATAGGTGGATGACTGCTTCCTTGGATGGATGATGTGGTCAAGTACAAAGCGGCTCAAAGAAGCTCCAACACAATTATTTTTTATCAGTGATGACTGCTTAAGATCAACTATCATCTCTTCCTCAAGGAGAAAAGGAAGAGGGATAAGGGTGCCCACCAGTCCCTCCATCATGAACTAAGCCCCAACAGTTAGTTCCAGAAACTAACATAGTTCCTTCAAACATGTGTGTGCTGGGGGGAAGGGCAGTCCTACAACTAACTTTCTGTATAGAAGCATCATAGGTTTATGATTTAAGCCAGGAGAAGAGCAACCTCCTCATCTCCATTTGTCACTCCCAAGTATCTGCAATGAACACATCGGGCTACACTTAAGGAGGCTGGGGAGGATCAAAGTCTTAGGAGCAAGACTCTGGGAATACTACTCTTGTTCTCTAATCTCCTTCCACACAAGAAGAGGTCTGTCTGATACTATGATGCTGAGCAGGTGCTAGATGAATACTGACGCGACAGTTGTGTAGGGCCGACAAGAACATACAGAATCGACCCAAAGTGTTGGCTCCTTCTCTGCAGCCCAGTGCTTTGATGCAGTTTATACTTTGTCTCATCTTTGATGGGTGTTGTATGGGGTCATTCCATAGAAATGCTTGACCTTTCTTTGGGACAGAATTGACAAGTTGGGTAAGCCATTTGTTCTTACTATGCAGTCACTGCCTTCGTCACTTGTCCTCATTGCCTGATATCCCACTGGTTGGGTGTAACCAGAGTGTTGGTTTTCTTTTGCTGCCCTGACAGATTATTCCAAACTCAGTGATTTAACAACGCAAAGTTGTTATCTTGCAATTCTATAGGTCAGAAGTCTAGTATGGGTCTTACTGCTGCTGCTGCTAAGTCGCTTCAGTCGTGTCCAACTCTGTGTGACCCCATAGATGGCAGCCCTCCAGGCTCCTCTGTCCATGGGATTCACCAGGCAAGAATACTGGAGTGGGTTGCCATTTCTTTCTCTATGGGTCTTACTAGGCTAACCTCAACTTGTTAATGAGACTGGGTTCTTTCTGCATACCTTAAGGGAGAATCTATTTTCTTTCCAACTTCTCAAGGACACTTGCATTTCTTGGCTCATAGCTCTCTTCCTCCATAATCAAAATCAGCATCTTAGCATCTCTCTGGCCCTTTTTCTGTCTGAGCATCTCTCTAGAGAAAGGCTCTCTGCTTTTAGAGATTGATGTGATTATATTGTTTCCACCCAGATAATCTGAGATAACTGCCCCATTTTAAGACCCTTCATTTAATCAGATCTGCAAAGTCCTTTTTGCCAATTAAAGTAAAATAGACACAGATTCCTGGGATTAGAACATGGACATCTTTGAGGGGCCATTATTCTGCCCAGCATACCAGAAATAAAGAAGAGAGTGTTGGCCCTAGCTATCCTTTGAAGCCATCTGGCTTCCTAGGAGTCGCTAGCAGGAGATAATTGAGATATCTTTGAACAGAGGGCTTCAGACTTAGGATGGTCTACAATGTCATTTCCATCATAATTTCTTTACTTTTCCAAATCACACCATCCAGGGTTTTTGTAAGGCAGGCAATTGCTTACTGTCTCCCAGGCCTGGGAGAAAATGGAAGTGGTGGGAGGAGAATGGTTAATGAGAGCTTTGATTACCCGGGCCCTGCCCCGGGCTGTCTAGAAATAGCCATGTTACAGCGGGTTCTTTTGAAACACAAAATCAGGTACATTTGGTAACGACTGCTATAATTTGAGACAATGTCTCAAGCCACAAACCAGCTCCAGAAATGAGCTTTGTTCTTTACAGCCCACTTTGCCCCAAACGGAGGCCCTTTAAAATAACTTGGTAGGCACTTACTGAGGAACAGCCGAGAGGGCAGAGACCCTGTTGAATGCACCTCTGTATGTCCAGTGCTGAGCACGGTGCATGGCCTGCCTTGGGTGGTAGAACGAGCGTGGTACACAGTGTGCCCTCCACTTGTGAGCGTGTGGAAGAAGTGGGTCTTTATGACAGGACGCTGAATGAAGCCCTGTGTTCCCTACTTCAACCCACTGCAGGCCCAGAGGAGATGAAGGATCCTGAGAGATTTTGTCTCTGCTTCCATTATGCCCAGAATGGAGGTAATTAAGCCAATGAAACTTGCCTTGCATTTCAGTTTCCTGGAGCTACTGAACAGAAGTAGGTGTAGGAATTGAAGAGCGTCTGCCTTGAGGGGGCAGGATTCTGGTGCATATTATCTTTTCAAAACATGTCACCCTAACCTTCTATTTACACTGCACACACCCTAGAGTGGTGTTTGTGGAATGAAAGGATGACAGTGTAGTTCAATGCAGAAGAAGGTTGTTAGCTTTGGACTTCAGCCGTCCCAAGTTGGAAGCGTGACTGTGCCACTTACCCGGACTGCAACTCTGGATACCTTGCTTCACCTCCAAACCTTCTCTCTCTCTTTTTAAAAAATATTCGTTTATTTATTTGGCTGCCTTGGGTCTTAGTTATGGCATGCAGGAAACTCACTGTGGTTCACAGGCTCAACAGTTGTGGGGTGTGGGCTATCTAGTTGCAGCGCATGGATTTAGTTCCCCAGTGGCATGTGGGATCTTAGTTCCCCGGCCTACGATCGAAATCACACCCTCTGCATTGCAAGGTGGATTCTTAACCACTAGACCTTCTCTCTTAACTCCAGAGAGCCAAGGAATAAAAGGTCAGTTGGCACACTTCTTTGGGCATTTGCTGAGTAAAGAAGAAACAATAAGATGTGTTGGTAGGGGTCTCAGCTACTTTGTGATCACAATTCATCTCCATAGCCTGCCACATCTGAGGTCCATTTCTGTGTCCTCTCCAGGGGCACAGACATACCTCTGGATTTCTTATAAAGTTTCAACAAGGTCAGAAGTGTAGAGCTTGCCTCTGCCCTATAGGCCCAGTTCTTATTACCCTGGACATGTGGATCAAAGAGGAAGTCAAAGAAAGAGAAGCTAAAATCTCTTTAAACAACTCAGGGTTCACAAGTGAGGGCTGAAGGGAACCCTCGCAGATGACATGCAAAGCCTCTTGTGGATGGAATTTCTTTCAGCAGAAATTTTCCTTCTGTGAATAGGTGCCTGTCATTTCAGTGTGATCTTTAATCATTTTCAAAAGGCAACCCTTTTGATCGTGAGTCTTAAAGAGTTCAGATGAAATTTCTGGGCCTGCCTTATTTGGGAAACATTTGTGCTTTGTGAAGACTCGGGCACGCCAATATTTAAAAGGCCAAGCCGAGCATCTTCATCTCTAGTCCAAGGGACCAATTGGCAGAGGGCAGCAAACAAGAGACCTTTTGTGCCTCCGTAATTGTAGAGCATTGGGCATTTTATAACCACTGAATGGACTTCAGAGTTAATTACCATTTAGAAGTCTGTAGAAGATAATCTTCCAAAACACTGGGGGTCAAGAAAGTTTCAGTGCTTTATTTATATTTAAAAACCTAAACCGGCACTGCCCCATAGAAATAGAATATGAGCTACAGATGTAATTTTAAATGTCCTTAGTGTCACATTAAAAAAATAAAAAAGCACAGGTGAAATTAATTTTAACGTTCACTCTCACCCAGTCTGTCCAAAATATAATTTCAGCATGTTTTCAGTATAAACAATTATTAATGAGCTATTTTACCTTTTTTGCTCAGTCCTTGAAATTCAGGGTCTATTTTATGTTTTCAATGCAGACTCACCACTTTGAAGTACTCGATAGCCACCTGTGGCTAGGTTACACTGAAGCACTATGTGGGGATCCCCTGAGAAGTGAGGATGTTGTTTTTCATTTATGCTGCCCAGTATGGTACCCAGTACCTAAGCATGATTCTTTAGATGTGTCCAGGATGAAGTGCTGGATGCAGTTATGAGACTGGCTTGCCCCGCTGCGGCCCAGAGAAGTAGTGACATTGCCAGTCATTAGAAGTGTAGCCAACAACCCAAGCCTCACTCTTTTTCCCCTCAATCTGTTTATTGAGATATAATTCACATACCATATAATTCACTTAAAGTGTACAATATAGTGGGTTTTAGCAATGGCACCCCACCCCAGTACTTTTGCCTGGAAAATCCCATGGATGGAGGAGCCTGGTAGGCTCCAATCCATGGGGTCACTAAGAGTCGGACACGACTGAGTGGCTTCACTTTCACTTTTCGCTTTCATGCATTGGAGAAGGAAATGGCAACCCACTCCAGTGTTCCTGCCTGGAGAATCCCAGGGACAGGGGAGCCTGGTGAGCTTCCATCTATGGGGTCGCACAGAGTCGGACACGACTGAAGCGACTTAGCAGCAGCAGTATATTTGCAGAGTTGGCCATCCGTCAGTCAGTCAGATGTTTAAGATGTTTTTAAAAACATTTAAAAATGTTTTCAGTATCCCGAAAAAACCCTGCACCCCTGAACTGTCACTCCCTTCATCCTCTCCTGCCGTCTACCCGAGGTTACTATTTATTTTCTGTCTCTAGATTTACCTGTCCTGGACATTTCATACAAATGGAACCATACTTAGCATGCTGTTTTTCAAGATTCATCTATACTGTAGCGTGTATTAGTACTTCATTTCTTTTCATTGCCAAATAATACCCCATTGTATGGATATACCACATTTCATTTAAATATTTACCGGTCGATGGTCATTTAGAGTGTTTTCAGTTTGGGGCTATTATGAATAATACTGTTGTGAACATTCATATACCGGTGGCTGTATGTGTTCCTTTTTGAGGGTAAACAGCCAGGAGTGGAATAGCTAGATCATATGATAAACTCTGTATTAACGATCCAAGGACCTGCCAGATTTTCCAGTGGGTACAGACCAGATCAGATCAGTCGCTCAGTCGTGTCCGACTCTTTGCGACCCCATGAACTGCAGCACGCCAGGCCTCCCTATCCATCACCAGCTCTCGGAGGTCACTCAGACTCACATCCATCGAGTCAGTGATGCCATCCAGCCATCTCATCCTCTGTCGTCCCCTTCTCCTCCTGCCCTCAATCCCTCCCAGCATCAGAGTCTTCTCCAATGAGTCAACTCTTCGCATGAGGTGGCCAAAATACTGGAGTTTCAGCTTTAGCATCATTCCTTCCAAAGAAATCCCAGGGCTGATCTCCTTCAGAATGGACCGGTTGGATCTCCTTGCAGTCCAAGGGACTCTCAAGAGTCTTCTCCAACACCACAGTTCAAAAGCATCAATTCTTCGGCGCTCAGCCTTCTTCACAGTCCAGCTCTCACATCCATACATGACCACAGGAAAGACCATAGCCTTGACTAGGCGAACCTTTGTTGGCAAAGTGATGTCTCTGCTTTTGAATATGCTATCTAGGTTGGTCATAACTTTCCTTCCAAGGAGTAAGCGTCTTTTAATTTCATGGCTGCAGTCACCATCTGCAGTGATTTTGGAGCCCAGAAAAAGAAAGTCTGACACTGTTTCCCCATCTATTTCCCATGCAGTGATGGGACCAGATGCCATGATCTTCGTTTTCTGAATGTTGAGCTTTAAGCCAACCTTTTCACTCTCCACTTTCACTTTCATCAAGAGGCTTTTTCCACCAGCAGTGTTCCAGTCTCCCCAGATCTTTACCAAGTTATGTTTTTGACTGTAGCCATTGTAGTCACCCTAGTGGTGTGATGTGGTATCTCACTGTGGTTTGGATTTGCATCTCCCTGGTGCCTAGTGATGTGGAACATCTTTCCGTGTGCTTATTGGCCAGTTGTATGTCTTCTTTGGAGAAGCGTCTGTTCAGATTCTTTGCCCATTTTTTAACTGAGTTATTTGTCTTTTATTTTTGAGTTGTAATTCATCTTTATATATAGTTTAGGTACAAATGTCTTATCAGATATGTGATTTGCAATTATTTACTATAATTCCATGGGTTGTCTTTTCACTTTCTTGACTTTGCCCTTTGAGACACTGACGTTTTTAATTTTGAAGTTGCTCAGTTTATCTATATTCTTTTTTTGTTTTTATTGTTTGTGCTTTTGATGCCATACTTAACAAACTGTGGCCTAATCCAAAGTCAAAAGATTTATACCTGTGTTTCCTTTTAAGAGCTTTATAGTTTTACCTTTTTGAACCATTTTGAGTTGATTTTTGTCTATGGTATGAAATGAGGTTATTTATTAATTAGATTAAACAATCTAATTATTTTGCATGTAGTTAGCAATTTGTTTCAGCACTGTTAGTTGAAAATATTATTTTCCCCCATTGAATTGTCTTATCAGAATTCAGTAGATCATAAATGTGAGGGTTCTTTTTATGGATTCTTAATTCTATTTCATAGATCTGTGTGTCTAAAATATATAACCATGCCACAGATCACTGTAGCTTTGTAGTAAGTTTTGAAGTCAGGAAATATAGTCTTCCAATTTTGTTCCTCTCTTTCAAGATTTTTTGGCCGTTCAAGATCCCTTACGATTCCATTTGAATTTTAGGATCGACTCATCAATTTATGCAAAGAAATAATGGAATTTTGATGGGATTGTGTTGGATCTGTAGATCAGTCTGGGGAGTATTGCCATTTTTTCCCATCATAGATTAATTTTCCTTTTCTAGAATTTCATATTAGTGAAACTGTACAGTATATACTCTTTTTGTGTTCCTTAAAGGAACATAAATAGTAATACAGAACATGAATGAATCTCATTAATACTAGGCTGAGTGGAAGAGGCCTTACACAAAAAGAGTATATACTGTACAGTTTCATTAATATGTTTCTGGACTTAACTATTTTGCTCCATGGATCTATTTGTCTATCCAAATGTTAGCAACACTCTGTCTTGATTATTATAGCCTTATTATATGTTTTGAGGTCAAGTAGTGTCAGTCCTCTGACTTCACTCTTTTTCAGGATTATTTTGATTACTCTAGATTCTTATATTTCCTATAAATTTTACAACTGGCTTATCATTTCCCACCAGAAGTCTGGTGGAATTGCTGTTAGGATTGTGTTCCATATGTAGCTCAATTTGGAGAATTAGTATCTTAATAATATTGAGTCTTCCAGCTGGTAAATACTGAAATGTTTTCTGATTCACTTATCTTGCTGTTCCCTTTTCTCTCGTTTTCATGTTTGAGTCCCAAGAGGTGCGGTGGTGAGGAAGAGCCCTACAATCAGCTTGCCTGTGGGATCTTTGACAGATTAACCTGATTGGTTAAATGGGAATAAGAATGATAGTTACTTCTTCGTGTTTTGGGGAGCATTATGTGGAATATTTAAGAAAAGTTCTTAGAATTGAGGGCTTCATAAGTGTTGGATTTGTTTAGGACTGCCCACTCCAGTGCTCTTGCCTGGAAAATCCCATGGACGGAGGAGCCTGGTAGGCTATAGTCCATGGGGTCACTAAGAGTCAGACACGACTGAGCCACTTCACTTTCACTTTTCACTTTCCTGCATTGGAGAAGGAAATGGCAACCCACTCCAGTGTTCTTGCCTGGAGAATCCCAGGGACGGGGGAACCTGGTGGGCTGCCGTCTATGGGGTCACACAGAGTCGGACATGACTGAAACGACTTAGCAGCAGCCCTTCAGGATCTGGCTTAGATTGTACCTGGTCCATCTGCTCAGAGTCCCAACCTTAAAGTATCTCTTTTCCTCACTGTGCTGTTTTCCTCCCTGTGTAGAATTTAGCACCTTTTCCTTGAGTGTATCTCACTTGCCTTATCATTATAAGCTCTTTGACTATAAGGTCTGGATTTTAGCTTCTTTGGGGTCCATTAAGTGCTCATTATAGTGTGTTAGCTTTGGTGGGCACTAAAAAACTATCAAGAATTTTAAGTTTTTTTTTTTTTTTCTGAATGTGATCACATCTACTATCTTATATTTTCCTCAAAGAAATAATTAAAGCAGAGTTTATTCTCAATTACAGATGAGGAAACTGTAGTGGAGCCCAAGAGTGGCTAAGCTACTAACCATAACCAGTTAGGGACAGAGCTAGAACTAGAATCTAGCCCTCTGGACTTGAAGAGTAATAATGTGATGTTTTATTCTATAATTTTTATATATTGTGTAAAATATTATATTTGTGTATATATCATATGTATTATATCGTATATGTATATATTTTTATTATGTTATCATGCTTGTGCTCAATGCTCAGTTGTGTCCAACTCTTCGCGACCCCATGGTAGCCTGCTGGGCTCCTCTGTCCATGAGATCTCTCAGGCAAGAATCCTAGAGTGAGTTGTCATTGCCTACCTTAGGACATCTTCCAGACCCAGGGATGGAACCCATATCTCTTACATCTCCTGCATTTACAGGTAGTTTCTTTACCAGTGAGCCACCTAGAAAGCCCTATTATGTTATATATGCATATTATATACAATATGTATATTACATATGCAATATATGTTACAGTGTGTGTGTATGTGTGTATATATATATATATAAATAAATTTCTTAAGCTCTGTGAGATTCTGGAATCCCTTTATTCAGGGCAAGCCAACTTCACAAATCCTTCATGCAAATGACATTTACATTTTGTGACTTTGTTGACTAGGTGAATAATATCATACAGGTTTAAATGAACTTCCCCTTCTCCTTTTGAAACTAGGTGAAACATACCATACGGGTTGCACCTTTTGCAAAGGTGCTCAGTGGGATACCATCTGTGGTAAGCACATTTACTTCGTGCTGACTCTTCAGCAGGATGGACATTTACAACTACAGAGGTTGTTTGTAAGGTTGTCCTCAGCTCTTCTGTCTGCCCCTCTGATCTGCCTGGCTTCATGGTAGAAGAGCCCAGCGCAGTGTGAGGTCCTGCTGCCCAGCCGTGACTGATGCGGATGATGGAGGGACAAGAGTTGTGTTCACTCCAGAGCCTGTGATTGGGTGACTGTGAAAACATGTACTGCCTTCCACAAGAAAGACTTGTGCTCTGACTGATTCATGATACATCTAGAGTTCACCTTTGATTACTTGCTCTGAGCTACCCATGAAAAATACTAGCACTTATGTGATGTAGAGAGTGGGTTAATACTTCAAGGGTTTAACGTTTGTTCATGTGATAAGCATTGATCCTGCTTCCAGAGCATGCCTGTGACTAGGAGGGATTGAGTGCTCCCTTGCTAGAGATGTTTTCTATATCTCTCCCTGCCCCTCAGCGGCATTTCTCCATGCTGGAGGGTGGTGGACCTGGGGAGCAGGCTCCGTGATATTTTACTGGAGTCTGATTGTTTGGTTGTAGAATCCATGCAAGTACATTTTATTCATCCCAGTATAGGCATAGTGGCTGGGGTGTCAAAGAACTTCGTTGATCTTAATGATACCCTGAAACTCAGTTTCTCCCAAGTCTCTGTCCAGATTACCTGCTTCCAGTAAGTGCCTTCTGTGTGTCAGGCCCTGTGTTAAGTCTTTAGGAGCTTAACATCCTTTAATCCTGACAACAACCTCTGTCACTCCCACCGTATCAGGTGGAGATGCTGAGACGGAGAGAGGGCTTCTAACTTTGCCAGCGGCAGAGCCGGGATCAAAACGCAAGCCTCTTGACTCTGGAACCCGTGTGCGTATTACCTGCACTGACTTACCAGTTACTTCCATTCTTTCCCTCCCACCACCTCTCTCTACCTGTCATATCCTCCTTTCCATGAATCCTAGTAAGATGACAGCTGGATCAGGAGCAGCTGCACACATCTTTGTAACTCAGCCATGTGTTTTCTTCTTTTCCCGATCCTCTTCTTGGAATCCTCCTCTTTTCATTCAGCTCTGCATCCTTCCCCCTTGCCTTAGCTGTTGCCATAAACCTACTGAGATAGTTGCTTTTTGTTTTTTTTAAAGAGAATTTGTAAAATTTTAAAAAGGTAAAGGTGCATTTAGGTGGTTTCTGCCATTGGACCCCAAATTTGCAAATAAAGGTTAGAACTCTAGACATACAGGGATTATGGTATTAAAAATATTATGGGCATGGCTCAAATTAACTCCTGGGGGTGGGAGGCTTGGAAAGAATGCGTGCTAAGGTGCTTCAGTGGTGTCCCACTCTGTGCAACCCTATGGACTGTAGCCTGCCAGGCTCCTCTGTCCATGGAATTCTCCAGGTAAGGATACTACAGTGGACTGCCATGCTCTCCTCCAGGGTATCTTCCCAACTCAGTGATTGAACCCATATCTCTTACTTCTTATGGATTGGCAAGCAGGTTCTTTACCACCAGGGCTGCTTGGGAAGCCCCAAGAATGTGGTATGTTTGCTCAATCATCTATCCATACATCTACCAACTGAGCTATCATTGAGACAGTATAACAGTGGTGTAGAGTTAGTCTCTGAGACCAGACTGCTTGGGTTGAATCCCAGATCACTTTCTTCCCTGTGATTTTTGACAACTTTAATTATTACCTTCTCTGAATCTCTGCTTCCTTATCTGCTTATAGTTCTAACTACCTCTTATGGTGATTGATAGGATTAAAGCAAAGTCTGTCATACACTTAAAATAGCACCTGATACATGAGAAGCTTTGAAAACACATTAGTTATTGTTATTGTTCAGTCACCAAGTTGTGTCCGTCTCTTTGCGACCCCATAATCTGCAGCATGCCAAAAAGGGCCAGCTATGTTCTGATATTCTTCCTTGGATTTGGACACATCAGTGGACAAAACATCCCTGGTATCATAGTGCTTTCAGCTTAGTGAGAGGGAGAGAGAGAGAATTACAAGTGTGAGAGAATTGCAAGTGTGTATCTGTGTACTAAGAAGACATACAGGTGGAGTTTGAGTGTATCACAGAGGGTCCTACTGAAAGATCCTGATTGTGTTCACTATAAAACTTTAGAGCAAAAAAAAAACAAAACTTTAGAGCAGGAAAGAATTGTGGAGACTCTCTAGTCAAACCTTCTTTGGAACCTAGAAAGCTTAGATGACTCGCCCCATTTATTCAGAGATTTATGGAAGAGCCAGGACAGAACCTGTATCTCCTGAAACTGATGTCAGGCTAGTGAACATCACGTGACCAATCCTCCTCCTTGAAGACTTGAGCCAATTTGCTGAAGCATTTAATCCAAAATCATTCTTGTCAACAATGCTTGATTCTGGGGCAGCTTGTCTGAACTCAGACTTTAATTGTTTCTGGCTCCCGGGAGCTCTTATGACAGTAATTTGTGCCAAGTCATCAGAATAATGATGGTGCCATTGTCTTACGTTTACTTAAAAGTTGTCCATCCTGGTAATGATCACCTGGCAAAGAAAGATTGTCTAGATTATTCTGCTGGACATTTGTAAATATCTAGTTTGGATTTAGGAGACTGGGTAACCAATCAAATTAAAACCCAGATCTATCTCAGAGACCTGCCTGAAGAATTCACATATGATTAAACTAATCAGTTGGCTTTGAAATGGAGATGAAAGCATCTTTAGGGAAGTGTATGTTGGATGGGGGTGAAAGTGGATAAAAACTGATTCAAGGAAGCATAGCCCTTAAAAGTGTCAGATGGTTTATAATTTATCTGTAATGGGAAAAATACTTTACCATCAAGATAAGATCTTGGAATACATTTGAAATCACCAGCCGTATTATGGATATGTTTGTGGATGTATGTGAATTGTAGGGAATGAAATTTTTTCTGTGAATGTAATTTAGCGTAAATGAGATGACAAATAAGCTATGTGCCATAAAGCCCATTTGATATAATGTGTGTAATTTTAAACTTAAAAGCATCATGTTTAAGAACCATAAGGGACGTTAGAGATCATCTAATACAAGTCACTTTGCAGATGGAGAAACAGAACCCCAGAGAAGGCAAGTGGCTTGGCCCATAGTGTGAACTGAAATCCAGATATTTAGATTATTGAGTTTGGAGATTTTTTTAGAGCATAAGGAGTGATACCCACATGCTCACTTTTAGTTTTTTTTTTTTTTTTTTTTTTACCCATAGTGGTTTTATGGCATTGTTAATCATAGCTATAATTGATTTCTTTTGCAAGATGAACCAATTCTTCAGCCCTTTATACATGTCGGTGCTTAATAAAAATATTTTTTGTGACTCCTAATTAATGCTGAAATAAATTTAGAGAAGTTAGAACAATATTGTTTGTCAGCGTCTTCCTTGGTTTGAGCTATTAATGTGGATTCTTATGATTTCCCAGCTAGCTGATTTAAAAGAATTCAGAGAAAGTCATATATGCTGTGCTTTTCAAAGCAGAGCCCTGGTTGCTAGAGGGATGGAGTTTAATATAGTTTCATATCACAGAGGTTTTAATAATGCAGTCTAAAGTATTTGTACATGAATTCATTAGGCCCAGATTAGTCTTATTATAATTACTCAAAAAGTAATTCAATTTAAAAGAAAACATTTTAAATGGATATAAAATACCCTGTTAGCTGGGAAGCCATACTGTTCTACTTTATCAGCTCCATAAAGTACTAGCAGATTTGAACATAACTTTCACAGTATACAGAATGCAATCATAAAAAGTATTATTCCTAAATCTATTTTTTTATGTTCTTTCAGTAGTTAAGAGCTTTATCCTTCTGTGCTAGGAATGAGATATACTCGGGATAGAGTGTCATAAAAATGTTAGGGACTTAACTAACCGCCTCCCCAACTCAGTGTCAGCTGATGGGCTGCAAGTCCAGAGCCTCAGATTGACGCTGGTCGCACATTCCAGAGGAAGTGGAGCAGGAAGAGACTTTGGGGACTTTTGCAATTTTTTTCTTACTCAACAACAGTGACAGGCGGAGGAGGGGGTCTTCATTTCTAACATGATAAAAGGTGAGGGGAGCCAGGAGTAAGGAAAACAATAGAACTTTCCCTGGCCCGCATCCAAAATGGGACAGAGAAGAAAAAGGAGAGAGTGATGATATAGATCATCCAAGTTAAAGAACAAGTTAGTATTTGGCACAAAGGGCAGGAGATGGGGAGTGAGGCCTTGCAGTTGGTACTTAACGACCAAGACTCACCGTGCTCTGAGCAGTGGGAAGCTGCCTGGGTACCCCTGGGGAAGCAGGAGGGGCAGGGAGATGAGGTCTGTGGCCACGTGGCTGCTGTCTGTGCTGTCTGGCTTTGGAGACACAGAAAACTAATCACAGCCCTCGTGTGGTGCCATCGAGGCCAGGCAGGGGCTCTGGCTGGACTCCAAGAGAGCACAGACCTGCACTCGGACAGGAAGGGGTTCCACTTAAGTGGTTTGTTGTGTTCAAACTTGTACTAATTTATTTGATGAGCAGCAGAACCCTTTCCAGGCAAATTCTTCATCGAACCCCACTGTCCTGAGCAGAGTGGTTCTCAGTTCAGGCGCCACGTGCAGTCTTATGATTTTTAAACCCTGGACCTCCACTCATCACACCCTCGGGCAGGGATGGGGGAGCCCCTTCCCCGGTGGCCTTGAGACATGATGGCGCAGGCACTGTCAGAGGGGTGAGTGGTGCCAGAAATGAAGGCCATGCTCTGGATTTCTGGAACATCTGGTGCTCATTACAACCCCGTAAAACTGGAGTTTGGAGATAGGATGGCAATAGATCTCTGATCTTAAAGATTAAAAATAATTCATTCATAAAATAATATTTAATAATTCCTTGGAGTTTCTTAAGGTATGTAGCTACGGATGACAAGAAGGAATTAAAACGATCATTTAATTTTAATGGAGTTTCCTCTTACGATATTTTACAGTCCTGTACAAGTCACAACTGGTGATTATTTTCAAATAAGAGCCCCTGGAGACAGGAATGGCTACCCATTCCAGTATTTGTGCCTAGAGAATCCCATGGACAGAGGAGCCTGGTGGGTTACAGTCCATAGGGTCGCAAGGAGTCAGACATGACTGAGTACCTAAGCTTGTTGCCCACATACAAGTCACAAATGATGATTATTTTCAAATAGTAGGCAATCAATAAATGTCTGTTGGCTAGTAATGCTACAAGTTATAGAAGTCTATCTAAATATTAGTCACTGTGCACTTTATCAGAGAAGGCAATGGCACCCCAGTCCAGTACTATTGCCTGGAAAATCCCATGGACGGAGGAGCCTGGTGGGCTGCAGTCCATGAGGTCACTAAGAGCTGGACACGACTGAGAGACTTCATTTTCACTTTTCACTTTCATGTATTGGAGAAGGAAACGGCAACCCACTCTAGTGTTCTTGCTTGGAGAATCCCAGGGATGGGGGAGCCTGGTGGGCTGCCGTCTATGCAGTCTCACAGAGTTGGACACGACTGAAGCGACTTAGCAGCAGCAGCAGCAGCAGTGCATTTTATATGCTTTACCTTGTTTAATCTCCAAAGCAATTTATGAGACAGCACAAAAATTAGCTATTTTTATTATCTGCATGTTGCTGATGAGAAGAACAAGGCTTTGGAAGGTTAAGTAATTTGCCTGTGATCACACAGCGAGACATGGAACTAGCTTTGACTTCAGGACCTGAGTTCTTTGCTACCCTGCTACCCTATTCTGTTGCTTATTGTTATACCAACATTACACTCAGTTATTGAATGTCTACCATAAACCAGCTCCATGTCCTAAAAGTGCTTTACATATATGATCTGGGTTATCCTTATGAATTTTGAAAGAAATTTTGTTATCATCATTTTTTACATATAGAAACTGAGACTCAAAGAGGTTGAATAGTTGCCCAAGATGGCTAGGATGGTAGACTAGCAACTATTTGAACCTGGTATTATGTGACTTTGAAGTCTGTGAGCTGCATGCTGATTAAATGATCTAACTTGACCCTCATGATACTCCTACGGTAGGACAAAAGCTTATCTCTATTGGCTGATTTTACAAGTCAGAACATAGGCTACAAGAAGCTTCACCTTGAGTTTCCACCTGGTGAGGGGCTGGGACCCAATCTTAGGTCATGGGTTCAAGTGGCCAGAGTCATGTGGAGACTCATCACTGGACTGTATTTGGGAGAGAAGGTGTTAACACTGCTCTCCTTGAGAAGGTCACCTGCCATTTTTGGACCTAGACTTCTTCAATTTGAAGCTGAACTATTCTGGAGTGCTGGGGAGGCTTTGGTGAGCCTCACTTGTCAACCTTGAAAATAAATAATTTCAGTTCATTTACAGAGATTTGCAGAAGTATACAGACTGAATTCTAGAAACTCTTCAATATCTGTGCCTAGAGCTTACTGGTTTTTGAAACTTCGTGAGGGGGCAGCTCTGCTGACCTTGAAATTGACTTTGGTTAATGGTGAACTTGACCCCATCCAAGGCAGTGATGTTCATTCCAACTGCTCCCTACATCCCTTCTGTTTCCCCTGGTTAGTTAGGTCCCAGTAGCCTTTATGGGGCTTTACTGTAATGGCATTTGAAAGAGAATGGTACTTGAAAGAGAATTTTCTTTCTGTAGTTCAAACCACAGGAGGACCCACAAGACAGCTCTCTCCCCAGGTGAGACTTCCTAAATGGGAGTTAAGTACAGGCATTTTCAAGAAACTAAACTCCCCTCATACATAATTTAACCTAGAAAAGAAAGCAGAATTGAGAGAGTAGTATGATCACATTGTTTGAGGGCTAGTAACTACTTCCCCCAGTCTTGCAGAAGTCAGGCACACTTTCACTATTTGGCATATCTTTAATGCTGTGGGATGTGGGCTAGATGTGATACTGTAATAATGGTGGGGGTTTCTCTAACCATAGTTATGAGCTGAGCTATGGATTGAAATAGTAAATTATTCCTAGCAGACTGAATGGGCAATAAGACTGCCATCTAGTTCCCCTCATAAAACAAAGCAATAGATAAATAAAGGAGATCCAACTCACTTAACCTGCGTGGCTCTGTGCACTGCTAATTATTAACCCAGGCACAAGAGAAGGGTTCACCCAGAGTGTGGTTAAATCATTTTTAATAGAGGTAAACACGAGCCATGTGGATGAGTAGCACTCAAGCAAGTTTTTAATCAGCAACGTTTAGGAATCACCCAGCCTAATTGCCATAACTTATTAATAATAATAAATAATCTGGTCTTTTTATGGCTCCTGTCTCTGGAGGACTCAGTGCATTAAAGATCTCTGGGGTGTGAATCTCTCAGTAGCTATGGGGGAGGTGGGCAAATATCCTTGATACTCATTCCTAACAGAAGAAAGTGGACATTGAGGCCAAGAAAGGCAAATCTGAGTTTGTTCTTTCTTACTTGCTTCTTCCTACATCTGAATTGCCAATTTATAGATGCCCTTTCATCTATCTATAGGACCAGAATGGCTCTGGTGGGGGTGGGGTCAGAGAACAGGCTTTTCTTTGTTGACGTGAATGATTAGGGTTGAGGTTTTTTCTCTTGGGAAGTGAGTATGAGCAGAGCTTTGTCTGAAGGAGTTCATTTCCTCTGCACAAGTGTCTATGGTGTCCTTTGGGTTCAACCTGACTGTGGCTAGGCTGGGCACTGGAAACTCCTAACTCCTTAATTGCATGATTTCCAGTTCCTGGCGGAGCAGAGAAGATGGCACCGAGTCTTATTCTCAGTCATTCTCTGCTGCAGCGGATGGGGGATGAGGAAGATCAGATGAGATCAGTTGCTCAGTCGTGTCCGACTCTTTGCGATCCTGTGAATGGCAGCACGCCAGGCCTCCCTGTCCATCACCAGCTCCCGGAGGTCACTCAGACTCACATCCATCGAGTCAGTGATGCCATCCAGCCATCTCATCCTCTGTCGTCCCCTTCTCCTCCTGCCCCCAATCCCTCCCAGCATCAGAGTCTTCTCCAATGAGTCAACTCTTCCCATGAGGTGGCCAAAATACTGGAGTTTCAGCTTTAGCATCATTCCTTCCAAAGAAATCCCAGGGCTGATCTCCTTCAGAATGGACCAGTTGGATCTCCTTGCAGTCCAAGGGACTCTCAACAGTCTTCTCCAACACCACAGTTCAAAAGCATCAATTCTTCGGCGCTCAGCCTTCTTCACAGTCCAACTCTCACATCCATACATGACCACAGGAAAGACCATAGTCTTGACTAGGTGAACCTTTGTTGGCAAAGTAATGTCTCTGCTTTTGAATATGCTATCTAGGTTGGTCATAACTTTCCTTCCAAGGAGTAAGCGTCTTTTAATTTCATGGCTGCAGTCACCATCTGCAGTGATTTTGGAGCCCAGAAAAATAAAGTCTGACACTGTTTCCACTGTTTCCCCATCTATTTCCCATGTAGTGATGGGACCAGATGCCATGATCTTTGTTTTCTGAACGTTGAGCTTTAAGCCAACCTTTTCACTCTCCACTTTCACTTTCATCAAGAGGCTTTTGAGTTCCTCTTCACTTTCTGCCATAAGGGTGGTGTCATCTGCATATCTGAGGTTATTGATATTTCTCCCAGCAATCTTGCTTCCAACTTGTGTTTCTTCCAGTCCAGCATTTCTCATGATGTACTCTGCATAGAAGTTAAATAAACATGATGACAATATACAGCCTTGATGTACTCCTTTTCCTATTTGGAACCAGTCTGTTGTTCCATGTCCAGTTCTAACTGTTGCTTCCTGACTTGCATACAAATTTCTCAAGAGGCAGATCAGGTGGTCTGGTATTCCCATCTCTCTCAGAATTGTCCACAGTTTATTGTGATCTACACAGTCAAAGGCTTTGGCATAGTCAATAAAGCAGAAATAGATGTTTTTCTGGAACTCTCTTGCTTTTTCCATGATCCAGCGGATGTTGGCAATTTGATCTCTGGTTCCTCTGCCTTTTCTAAAACCAGCTTGAACATCAAGAATTTCACGGTTCACATATTGCTGAAGCCTGGCTTGGAGAATTTTGAGCATTACTTTACTAGCGTGTGAGATGAGTGCAATTGTGCGGTAGTTTGAGCATTCTTTGGCATTGCCTTTCTTTGGGATTGGGATCAAAACTGACCTTTTCCAATCTTGTGGCCACTGCTGAGTTTTCCAAATTTGCTGGCATATTGAGTGCAGCACTTTCACAGCATCATCTTTCAGGATTTGGAATAGCTCCTCTGGAATTCCATCACCTCCACTAGCTTTGTTTGTAGTGATGCTTTCTAAGGCCCACTTGACTTCACATTCCAGGATGTCTGGCTCTAGGTCAGTGATCACACCATCATGATTATCTGGGTCGTGAAGATCTTTTTTGTACAGTTTTTCTTGTATTCTTGCCACCTCTTCTTAATATCTTCTGCTTCTGTTAGGTCCATACCATTTCTGTCCTTTATTGAGCCCATCTTTGCATGAAATGTTCCTTTGGTATCTCTGATTTTCTTGAAGAGATCCCTAGTCTTTCCCATTCTGTTGTTTTCCTCTATTTCTTTGCATTGATCACTGAAGAAGGCTTTCTTATCTCTTCTTGCTATTCTTTGGAACTCTGCATTCAGATGTTTATATCTTTCCTTTTCTCCTTTGCTTTTTGCTTCTCTTCTTTTCACAGCTATTTGTAAGGCCTCCCCAGACAGCAATTTTGCTTTTTTGCATTTCTTTTCCATGGGGATGGTCTTGATCCCTGTCTCCTGTACAATGTCACGAACCTCATTCCATAGTTCATCAGGCACTCTATCAGGTCTAGGCCCTTAAATCTATTTTTCACTTCCACTGTATAATCATAAGGGATTTGATTTAGGTCATACCTGAATGGTCTAGTGGTTTTCCCTACTTTCTTCAATTTAAGTCTGAATTTGGCAATAAGGAGTTCATGGTCTGAGCCACAGTCAGCTCCTGATCTTGTTTTTGCTGATTGTATAGAGCTTCTCCATCTTTGGCTGCAAAGAATATAATCAATCTGATTTCGGTGTTGACCATCTGGTGATGTCCATGTATAGAGTCTTCTCTTGTGTTGTTGGAAGAGGGTATTTGCTATGACCAGTGCATTTTCTTGGCAAAACTCTGTTAGTCTTTGAGGAAATGTTTGTGTAAATCATCAGACTTAACCTCCCCAATGCCATGGCATGAGCATTAAAATCTCTCCAGGTCAGCTTGGTTCAAAGGTTGTAAGTGATTGACTTCCAAATAATTCTTAGTGGTTGGTTAGGCTGGACGGAGATGATTGCCCTCGAAGTTTGAGACCATTTAATTCCTATAAGTGGCTAGTTCTTGTGTGTTGGGAGTGGTGGACACATGCCCCAAAAGAGAAGATGAGAAAAGGTATTTCTATGGCTGATGTCCTCTGAGGTCTGCAGTTTGGCAGGTGTAAAATGGCACAGAATCTACCTTCTTCTCACTTATTTTCCATTCTTCTGTCCATGAATCATTTAAACATGAGCCTGGATGGCTGTTTCTGTCTGGAAAAGTGAAATTTTAAAGAGGGTATCCAAGCAGTTATTATTCAGAGCAAAGAGCTAAGTAATGCTAAGAATGGAATGATTTATGTCATAGAGTACAAAAGACATAAATTTAGAGTGTAAATTACAAGATAACTCATGTGCAAAATTGTTGTAATATTTATACTAGTGTTTATTAAAATTTACATTTGAATAAAAAGGTGCAAAATGTAAATGAAGCTGAAAAGTGGATTTGAAAAGAATCTGAAATAGCTTATATGAAAATCAGGAGAGTTTTCTGGGATAGAAGACAGGAATAGTACTCTATGTAGGTTTGTCTGTTAAACCATGAAATATACAGTGGGATTGGAATGAATAAGGTCTCTGATTCCTGAATCTGTGCCTGAATTTCCTCCCTCCCTGCCCACTGATACTTTCCAGTAACTCAGATCAGTACTGAAAGCCATGGAGAAGAGGTTGAAGTTTCTGGACGGATGTCGAGGCTGGATCCGTATTTGAAAGACTAATCTCATTTCACTGATGTTTTCAATGTTGGAAATTTTTGTCTGTATTCATTAAAGGAGAATGATAAATCTCTAATTTGTACTTTGCTCCTAATAGGGATGATTTTGTGCTTCATTAAGGTTAAATGAATCTCATGTCGTCCTGGCTCAGCCTTTCACGGACACCATGTGTGATCTTGGGAGAGATCTCTTTCTTCTCTGGGACTCAGTTTCTTCATCTATAAAACAAGGGGGACTTCCGGTTAAGATGGCGAAGGATTAGGACGGGGAATACGCTTTCTCCTCCACAAATTCATCAATGGGACATCTGGGCGCCGAGTAAATACCACAAACAGCTTCGGAGTGCTGGCGGAGGACGTCGGACACCCAGAAAAGCAACTCACTGCCTTCTAAAGGAGGTAGGAAAGAATATAGAAGCCAGAGAGAGACAAAGAGGGAGGGGCGGACCTCTGTCCGGGGAGGGAGTCTTAAAAAGAGAAGTTTCCAAACACCAGGAAACACTCTCCCTGCGGAATCTGAGCCGAACCTGGGAAACACGGAGACTATCATAACAGGGAGGAGAACAGTTCAATTAGAACCCACAGACTGCGGGCCCTGCGGTAACTTCCGCAGCGGAAAAGCACCGCTGCAAACGCCCGCATCTGCCATTGGGGAGCCGGGGCTGGGCAGGGAGACGCCTTGGCCGTTCCCACGCGGGACGCTCCGCTGCCGGGGCTCCCCAGAGGGACGCTCCTCCGCGGGACTCTCCCCCACTGGACGCTCCCCCGCCGGCCACTCCCGCGCAGGCGTGCCCCCGCCCGCTGTGCCGGCGGCTCCCACGAGGGCCACCCCATCCCCTCCCCCACCCGCCCGCCCGCCATTCCCGTCGCCGACCCCTCCCCCTCTGCGGGCCTCAGCGCAGACTTCGTTCGCCTGATTGTCTGGAGTGCTGCCTAACTGGAGTAGTTTGGGCCGGCAATCCAGATTGTGCAGCGCCGACCACACGAGTGGCGGGCCTTGGCCCAGAACACCGCCGAACCGTGCACAGAACAAAGAACTATACAGACCAACCACAGAGAAAGGGGCCTATAGATCTTGAGAAATTTAAGCCGGAACAAGGAACTAGCTGAAAATGAACTGAACCCACAACAATAATAGAGAAACTCTTATATATATTGTTACTATTTTTACCATCATTATTTCCTTTTTTTTTCTTTTCTTTTTTTAATATATATATATTTTTTAAATTTTTATTATTTTTTAATTGGAAAAAGGAAAACAAAAATTTTTTTTTTCCCTTTTAATTTTTTTTTGTTGTTGTTTGTTTTGTTTCTTTTATTTATTATTATTATTATTATTTTTTTTATTTTTATCCTCTAGTACTTCTTTAATCTCCACGTTTAGATATAACTTTTGCGACCCTGTTTTGTTTTTTTTTTTTCTTTTTTCCTTTTTGTCCTTTGCTTTTTTCCTTTCCTTTTTTCTTTTCTTTACTGATTACTGACTAGATCTGTCTCTCTCCTTCACACTCCCTCCTTTTATCCTCCTGACCACCTCTGTCTCCTTCCTCCCTTTTTCCTTCTATGTATAATTCCGTGAACATCTCTGAGCAGTCCAGTTGTGGAATGCATTATAGAAGAAGAAGTTTTTGAGACTACTGTAAAAATAAGACCAATAACTGGAACCAGGAGGCTTAAGTCCATACCCTGATCCCACGAAACACTAATTGACAGGAGCTCATTAAAAGCCTCCATACCTACTCTGAAACCAAGCATCACACAAAGACCAGCAAGTTCCACAACAAGACATACCAAGCAAATTCTCCAGAAAAACAAGAACACAGCCTGAGCTCCAATACACAGGCTACACAAAGCGACCCCAAAAGCATAGACATCTCATAACTCACTACTAGACACTCCACTGCACCCCAGAGAAAAGAAATCCAGCTCCACCCACCAGAACACGGATACAAGCTTCCATAAACAAGAAACCTCGACAAGCCACCGGTACAAACCCACATATAGTGCAGAAACGCCACAATAAAGAGAACTCCACAGACTACCAGAATACAGTAAAGACACCCCAAACTTAGCAATTTAAACAAGATGAAAAGACAGAAGAATTCCCAGCAGGTAAAGGAACAGGATAAAAGCCCACCAAACCAAACAAAAGAGGAAGAAATAGCGAACCTACTTGATAAAGAATTCCGAATAATGATAGTTAAATTAATCCAAAATCTGGAAAGCAAAATGGAATCATGGATAAATAGTCTGGAGAAAAGCATTGAGAAGATGCAAGAAAGATTTAACAAGGACCTAGAAGAAATAAAAAAGAATCAACATATAATGAATAATGCAATAAATGAGATCCAAAACACTCTGGAGGCAACAAATAGTAGAATAACAGAGGCAGAAGATAGAATTAGCGAATTAGAAGATAGAATGGCAGAATTAAAGGAATCAGAGGAGAAAAAAGAAAAACGAATTAAAAGAAATGAGGACAATCTCAGAGACCTCCAGGACAATATTAAACGTTACAATATTCGAATCATAGGAGTCCCAGAAGAAGAAGACAAAAAGAAAGACCATGAGAAGATACTAGAGGAGATAATAGTTGAAAACTTCCCTAAAATGGGGAAGGAAATAATCACTCAAGTCCAAGAAACCCAGAAAGTCCCAAATAGGATAAACCCAAGACGAAACACCCCAAGACACATATTAATCAAATTAACAAAGATCAAACACAAAGAACAAATATTAAAAGCAGCAAGGGAAAAACAACAAATAACACACAAGGGAATTCCCATAAGGATAACAGCTGATCTTTCAATAGAAACTCTCCAAGCCAGGAGGGAATGGCAAGACATACTTAAAGTGATGAAAGAAAAGAACCTACAGCCCAGATTATTGTACCCAGCAAGGATCTCATTCAAATATGAAGGAGAAATCAAAACCTTTACAGACAAGCAAAAGCTGAGAGAATTCAGCACCACCAAACCAGCTCTCCAACAAATACTAAAGGACATTCTCTAGACAGGAAACACAAAAAGGATATATAAATTCAAACCCAAAACAACAAAGTAAATGGCAATGGGATCATATTTATCATTAGTTACCTTAAATGTAAATGGGTTGAATGCCCCAACCAAAAGACAGAGACTGGCTGAATGGATACAAAAACAAGACCCCTCCATATGAATGAAACTAGAACACTTTCTAACACCATACACAAAAATAAACTCAAAATGGATTAAAGAGCTAAATGTAAGACCAGAAACCATAAAACTCCTAGAGGAAAACATAGGCAAAACACTCTCTGACTTACATCACAGCAGGATCCTCTGTGACCCACCTCCCAGAATATTGGAAATAAAATCAAAAATGAACAAATGGGACCTAATCAAACTTAAAAAGCTTTTGCACAACAAAGGAAACTATAAGCAAGGTGAAAAGACAGCCTTCAGAATGGGAGAAAATAATAGCAAATGAAGCAACTGACAAACAACTAATCTCAAAAATATACAAGCAACTTCTACAGCTCAATTCCAGAAAAATAAATGACCCAATCAAAAAATGGGCCAAAGAACTCAATAGACATTTCTCCAAAGAAGACATACAGATGGCTAACAAACACATGAAAAGATGCTCAACATCACTCATTATCAGAGAAATGCAAATCAAAACCACTATGAGATACCATTTCACGCCAATCAGAATGGCTGCTATCCAAAAGTCCACAAGCAATAAATGCTGGAGAGGGTGCGGAGAGAAGGGAACCCTCTTGCACTGTTGGTGGGAATGCAAACTAGTACAGCCACTTTGGAGAACAGTATGGAGATTCCTCAAAAAACTGCAAATTGAACTGCCTTATGATCCAGCAATCCCACTGCTGGGCATATACACTGAGAAAACCAGAATTGAAAGAGACACCTGTACCCCAATGTTCATAGCAGCACTGTTTGCAATAGCCAGAACGTGGAAGCAACCTAGATGTCCATCCACAGATGAATGGATAAGCAAGCTGTGGTACATATACACAATGGAATATTACTCAGCCATTAAAAAGATTACATTTGAATCAGTTCTAAGGAGGTGGATGGAACTGGAGCCTATTATACAGAGTGAAGTAAGCCAGAAACAAAAACACAAATACAGTATACTAACGCATATATATGGAATTTAGAAAGATGGTAAAAAATAACCCTATTTACGAGACAACAAAAGAGACACTGATGTATAGACCAGACTTTTGGACTCTGGGACCAGGAGAGGGTGAGATGATTGGGGAGAATAGCATTGAAATATGTATAATATTATATCTGAAATGTATTAATTGTTCAAACTAAACACTATCATGTTACAATTTGTTCATACTAGATGTTTGTAATGTTTCTGATAATCAATAAAAGAGATTCTTGATAAAAAAAAAAAAAAAAAAAAAAAAAAAAACAAGGGGATTGTAGCAGACGAGTGTTGAGAGAGATCAGCCCCCTGCCCTTCCCTCCTGTGTGGGAACACAGCATGCCTGCCAGTTAGGATCCACAAAGGCCATCAAGACGCATAGCTCTTGTTCTCAGGAGCACATGGTCTTCATAAATAACCAATTATAGTATGAACTCTAATTGCAATATGCACAAGTTACTCTGGGAGCACAGAGGCGGAAAGAGCGACTTCCTTCTCTGCAGGGATAGGCTCTGAGAAACTTCACAGTGGCTGTGACATTTGAAGGGGGAGGAGGAGGGCTTCTCCAGGTGTGCAGGCTGGTCAGAGGGTGGATGGTTCAGACTGTGCATTGCAGGCGGCAGATGCACGTGACGGTGGTAATTTAGGGAGCTGCACATGGTCCTTCTCACCGTCTCTGGACCGTCAGGGCATGGGGGCCAAGTAGCTTTGTATACACTGCTATGTCAGAACTTGGGCCAGTGATGAATTACTGAGGTTAGAGAGTAATGTATGGCATTTATAAATTAAAGCAGGGTTTAAGTTTTCCTGTAATGGCACCAGTCTGGCCCATTTACATTCCAGTTGGCTTTCCTGAGTACGAGAGAAGGGGTGGTGATTTAGCCAACTCCCTGGGAGTTGTAAGCCTATGTTGGTGTCATCTGTCCTATAGCCACTGGCCTAGGTGTGCCCTGGGGAGCATGTGTATTGCATGTGAGTGACACCCCTTATGAAGGCACATGTGCCCCAGTGGGGGCTTCCCTGGTGGCTCAGATGGTAAAGAATCTACCTGCAATGTGGGAGACCTGGGTTTGATCCTTGGGTCAAGAAGATCTCCTGGAGAAGGGACTGGCAATCTACTACAGTATTCTTGCCTGGAGATGTCCATGGGCAGAGGAACCTGGAATGAAAACTGTTCTCACTGGTCTTCTCTCCTTGCAGTCTGTTTAACCCATTAAGTACATGGTTACATGGTTATCCACACCATTTGTGGCCCCTCGGCTCTTTGTGACCTTGTGGGAGCTGATGTTTTAGCTGAAGACTGACAGCAAATATAGATGTTGATGATATAATTCTCATTTAGTTTTTAAGATGCAGGTAAATTTTAAATTCAGCTTGTAAATGTAGGGCATGTTCATTGTTAAATTTAAAATAATACAGAAATTCCTACATAATATTTAAAATGGTCCCAGATGCTGTTACCTGAAGGTTAACATTTCTGTGACCATCATCACAGGTCTCTAGACCTATACACCTGTACATGCACATACATGGGCTCAGGATACATGTTGCATGTTACTTTGTGATTTCTTTGCTCAAAAATAATAAAAATCTTCCACCATTTTAAGTGGCTGAACCATAATCCATTGAATGAATGTATTGTTTTTGATATGGTTCTCTATTGACAGGCAAATAGACAATCTCTGTTGCATGTCCTTTATACATAATGCTGTAATGAACATCTTTGTAGACTTTAGGTATTTGAAGACCTTTCATTAGATGACATTCTTAGCAGTGGTGTTGCTAGGTTAAGGATGTATATTTAACTTTTCCATACATACTGTCAAACTATCTTGTAGAAGTTTTGTACCTATTTATAACTCCGTATTGGCTCAGACAGTAAAGAATATACCTGCAGTGTGGGATACCCTGATTTGATCTCTGGGTTGGGAACATGCCCTGGAGGAGGGCATGACAACCCATTTCAGTGTTCTTGCCTGGAGAATCTCCATGGAGAGAGGAGCCTGGCAGGCTACAGTCCCTAGGGTTGCAAAGAGTCGGACGTGACTGAGCACGGCACAACCCCATGATCAGGGCAGGAACTGGCTTACATCTGCATGGTGGTGTCTGTATTGCCAATGCTATCCTCCATCTTTGAATTACTGGATGAGAAAGTAGGACCAGACAGGAATATTTTGGGGGTGATTGGGAGTCTGTAGAAGCAGGGTGAGCCTGATGTAAAAAAATACCTTGCAGGGACTTCCCTGGCAGTCCAGTGTTAAGACTTCACCTTCCAATGCAAGGGGTAAAGGTTCGATCCCTGGTCAGGAAACTAAGATCCCACATGCCTCGTGACCAAAAACCCAAAGCATAAACAGAAGCAATATTGTAACAGATTCAGTAAGACTTTAAAAATTGTTCACAGACTTTTGGACTCTGGGACCGGGAGAGGGTGAGATGATTGGGGAGAATAGCATTGAAATATGTATAATATTATATCTGAAATGTATTAATTGTTCAAACTAAACACTATCATGTTACAATTTGTTCATACTAGATGTTTGTAATGTTTCTGATAATCAATAAAAGAGATTCTTGATCAAAAAAAAAAAAAAAATTGTTCACATCAAAAAAAATCTTGAAAAATGTACCTGACCTATGCATTCATGTTCACCAAAAGATATGGACAAAATATCACAGTTTGTAATTGCCCAACAGTCTGTAATTGTCTTCAGAAACAATCCAAATACCCATCCACATTAGGATGGAGAAATAAATTGTGATAAAATCATAAAACCACCCAGTAGAATACTACCTGGCAGTGAGAATGAATGACCTACTACGTGCCACAGCATGGATGACTCCCATAATCACTGTAGAGTAAGGAAGGCAGACAGAACAAATTTGTATTGGATTAATCCATTTATATAAAGCCTGTTGGCTCTACAGGTAAAGAACCTGCCTGCAATGCAGGAGATGTGGATTCAATCCCTGGATCGGGAAGATCCCCTGGAAGAGGAGGCCATGGCAATCCACTCCAATATTCTTGCCTGGAAAATTTCATGGAGAGAGGAGCCTGGTGGGCTGTGGTCACAAAGAGCTGAACATAACTGAAGCAAATGAGCCCAGAGCCCAGAAGTATGCCTAGTGGTTACTATTGGCGGGCGTTAGCCAGTGCTTGTTAATTTATGCTTTTTGCTAATATGTGTGTTTTCAGATGCCAGACCTAGTGCTTGGCATATAGTAACCTCTCAAATATTTGTTGAAAATGATGAATTAGTAATTTTTTTCCAACTTGTCACAGATTTTGACTTCAGATTTAATATGAAGACCTGGTGATATTAGTTGTGAATTATATGTGGAGAATTCATACAGATTTTGTGCTTATTATGATTTAAATATGGAACTTTAGTAGATTCACAGATCTTTCCTCTGTTTATCCTGTTGTGTGTCCTTTTAACTTCTGTTGTTTCTAAACCAGCCCGGCAGCTTAGTAGTAGGCAAGAAGATGGTTTGTGGAATCAGACAGATTTGGGTTCAATCCTGATCTCATTGCTTATTCCTCTGTGGTCTTGTAGCAGTTTCTCAACCATCCAGAAGCTCAGTTTCCCTATCTATACAGTAAGGATAATATTGCAACTTGCCTCATAGGGTTGTAGTGAAAATAATAATATTAAAATGAATAGTAACTGGCAACTTTTGTATGTTTACCATGTTCTGGACACCAGTCTAAGACTTTTAATCATAGGACACAGTTTGTTTAATCTTTCCAATGCAGATGTATTTGTGGTTTAGGAATCTGTAAGCCACAGGGTTAGTAAGCATCGAGCCAGGGTTTAAACCCACGCTGTTCCCTTCCAGAGCTCAAGCTTTTAACCACTGCCTCTGAGTAGAGGAAATATTGTACTAAGAGTGTTTAGTACAGTCAATGTGTGTTAGCTGTGATGCTCATCGCTGTCATTTACAACATAATTACTAATTTTTTTCTCCTTTCTCTCTTCCTTTTTCCTCTTGTTTTTCCTTCCTCCTGGCAGATGTTTTCCAGCAAGGTAAGCTCATTGCCTCCTCTCTGCTTTTCTATTGCTTGTGTTCTTTTGGGAAAGAGTATCACCTGTGTGCAGAGGGTTATGAGGCTTTCCATCCTTCTGTGGATGTGCCACAGGGACTTTAAGACAGATGTACCCTGAGGAGCATGGCCCGGGGTGGCCTGAAGTGCCACCAGCCTTCCAGAGCCTCTGCTATCCAGCCTCTGCCCCTTCCTCTGGACCTTGCTTGGGGGTAGAACGAGGACTGGGCAGTTGGGGCAGGGACATTGGGCATGGGTTCATGCCCAGGCACCTGTCCGAGGGCAGGGCTGCTGTGGGCTTGTGAGACAGGTGGGGAGCCTGGAGGGGATCAGGTGGAGGCCCCTGTTTCTCAGAGCTCCTGCATCCAGACCAGCTTCTGCTTGGTCAGGTCTCCACATGCCACCTCCACCTGGGGGCTTCTCTGTCAAGCAAAGGTGTGGGCAAGACCATGGCTGGCTGGCCACTTTGTGCCCTTCAGCCCAGGGGGACCTTACAACCCCTCCAATTGGGCCAGTGATTGAGAGGAACCCGGCAAGGGTGTGCAGTGTCTTACATATTTTTCCAGTCATGTTCATATGTTCAGGGGAGCTGGAGAGGGAAAGCGTAGGCTATGTGTCCTTCTGGCTCATGTTTAAGTCCACATTGAGGATACACAGCTTCTGCGCTCTGGGAGACTCGTGGGCATGGCCTTATCAAACCCACTAGATACACATTCAGGGCAACTGCCTCTTTCCATTTTTCATCACCATCTGAAACTACTGGGAGAAAGTGGACAGACTGGATTGTTTATATGTTCAAGATGGGAAGCATGTGTAACCCACGCCTGCCACCTCATTCTTGAATCCCAGGCTGCCTTAGGATAAAAGAGACTGGTGTAAAAAAAAAAAAAAAAAAAAAAAAATCCAGGCATGCAATAAGTAGCTTCCAAATAATTTTATGGGCTGGATATTTTCTCAACGATTATTTTACCCCAAACATACAGCGTGTGATGGAGAAGGTCTGTCTGTTTTCTCTGATCGAAGCGCAGTTGTGGGTGACAACGAAAGGACTTGGTTGTCTTTTGAGAGTGTGGAGTCATAGACCTACTTTTATAAATAATTCATAAATCTAAACCAGCCAGAAGTAATAAGTTCCATTTGGCTGGAGACGACGCGATGGGCAAAATTGAGAAGGTGCCACGACTGTGGGTGTAAAGCATGTGCCACCGTCAGGGTCCTGGCTACAGTACGTTTTCTTCCTTGACACGTTGAGGGTTCAATGACATGCTATGGAAGGCAGTTTTTTTTTTTTTTTTTCCCTATAAACTAGAGAGCCAAGCTCTCTCCAATGCCGAACTACATGTCTTCTTTTGAGACATAAAATGCGTGAGTTTGGAAAAGTCTCGCTGGAGCCGGTGTGCTGAGGCCCCTGGAAAATGGAGAGAGAAAAGGTTGATATCAGATCTGGCTTTTCTGCCTAAAACCATGAGCATTCAGTTATTGTATTCAGTATAAAAAATGGCTTATCAGAGTGCTCGTGTCAAGTTTGCCTCCTTTTTAATCAGTCATGCCATTGCATTGATGGGATTTGATTGTCGGTAACAATGATATGTAGAGCAAAACTTATAATCACCTGCAAATCATGGACTATCGAGACTTAATAGCATCTTCCACAGACAGAAGCTGCTAGCTACCCCTGGCCCTGTGAGATAGTACTAGGATTACATATGGGGAGACCTGAACTTGCTTTTGTGAATTATTTACATGGCTCTGGCCTTGCAGGACTGTTTCATACAGAGGGACATTCTCTGAAATGATGGCCAAGAACTCACCAGCTGGTACCCTGCCTTACCTCTGCTTCTGGCCATTCTGCCTGTGAAATGAATGCTCAGTAAAATGTGACAGTAAAAATGTGTCAGTGACAGTAACCTCAGGAAAAAGACAAAGCTTCTGTGTCTTGCAGACAATGTCTGAAACGTGACTGCACAGCATCTTCTTGGGGCAGGGGATGGGGGGTGGGTGCACGGAAACTCTGCTACCACAATTGTGCCATTAACTTGAAACACAGGGGCCATGAAGTGTGCTAGAAATAAACAGCAGAAAACTATGTGGTTTCAGGTGAACAGAAGGCACAGGGCCGTTTCTGCCGACCATCTACACGAGGCAACTGTGAGTGGCTCTGGGCTGACCATGCCATGGGCATCAGGCCTGGCTTGCTTTGGTTTACCCAGGGACTGAAGGGCAGCTGGGTTGCGGGGTGCTGGTTTGCAAAAATGTACTCTTGGCCGTGAGTGAGTGAGGTCACTTTGACCAGAGGGATCCTTGCATGTTGGGGCTGCTGTGCACTAGGGCTGGCAGAAGAGGGAAACAGCCTTGCAAGTTGACAACATCAGATGTTCTCAGAGGAAACTGCAGTTTTTTCCTCTGGATAGCATTATCTTTTCTTTCGGTATGGATCAATCTTGTTATAGCGGGTGACAGCGCAGCAGCTACTGCTGGCCTTTCTCTGCTGGTACTGTGGTGTGTGCACGTGGGAGCCGACTTCTACCCTCAGAGCCATTTCTGAGCTCGTCTCGGTTCTTTCATCTGTAAATGCCACTTGCTGTGACAGACTACAGGGGCTGAGGACCATCAGGGACCAGTGGGTCCACAGCCGAGCCTTCCGTGTATAGGAGTTCTGGGGACCATGGGGCCACATTTTCAAGGAGCCTTAATTGACCCACATTCTCTGGCATCCACAGAGCTCATGAGCCTTTGGATGGCTCTCAAGAATTCTGAAGAGCGACAGAATTGTTCTTCACAACATCAAATGCAATTGAAAATGCTGTACGTGCGCATGTGTCTAGAATCTTGAGTTTTAGGGCACTTTTATACTGATCGTTTAATAATGAAGTCAAGACTACACACGCACACACACACCGCACAGCTCATTTGAAGTTACTGAAGCACCTTTGAATGCTCATCCATGGGCTCAACCTTGATTCTGAAATCGAACAGAAACTGAGTGGCTTGGAAATGAGAACACCACCACTCAGCTGGGCATTTGAAAGCGTCAGCAGGCACCATATAAAGATTTCACCATTGAGTTAATTCTCTGCTCAGTGAACTGAAGTCCTTTATAGACTCTGTGCCTGAAGAGGCATAGCCTTCCCTCCTCCTCAGTTCTCACCTGGAGCTGGGATCTTGCTATTAGAGAGGATTTTCTTCCAGCTCAAGTAATTTTTGATACCTTTCAAACATAGTGCACTTGTTTATTTTGTAACCGGTGACTGTGTGTGAGGTACTTTCTATGAGGATAAAGGAGTGACTGAGACGGCGAAGTCCCCTGTTCTCATGGAACTCATGGTCAATCTTGGGGAACATTTGGTGCCAGGCATACAAATTAATAAACAAGGTAAATTTCAAGAGGGATACAAGAAGTGAGGACTTCTCTAGTAGCTCAGCTGATAAAGAATCTACTTGCAACACAGGAGACCCCATTTCGATTCCTGGGTTGGGAAGATTCCCCTTGAGAAGGGATAGGCTACCCACTCCAGTATTTTGGGGCTTGCCCTGATGGCTCACATGGTAAAGAATCCGCCTGCAATGCTGGAGACCTGGATTCAATTTCTGGATTGGGAAGATCCCCTGGAGGAGGGCATGGCAACCCACTCCAGTATTCTTGGCTGGAGAATCCCCATGGATTCTCCATGGGCTGCAGTCCATGTGATTGCAAAGAGTTGAACATGACTGAGCAACTAAGCACAGCACAGCATAAGCAGTGAAGAAAATATCATGGATGGTACTCTAGGGGCTCAGAGGGCCAGGGATGTTACATGGGGGTGGCCAGAGAGTGACAAGGAAGACCAGCTATTGGAGGATCTGGAGACCAGCAAGAAAATTTGCAAGGGAAGGGCCTGGTGGGCAGGAAGGCCCCCATATTCCAGAATCAGAAGGAAGCTGGTGTGAGAGAGGAAGTTTTATGAAATGAGCAGAGAGAGGAGAACAGGCATGGTCCAGAGATCAGAGGAAGGAAGTCCATGGTGGTAGTGGTGAGTTTTAAGTAGAAGAGTCACATGGTCTTAATAACATTTAAAAGCACCACACTGACTGCTGTAAAAATGCACAAGATCAGCATGTGAGAAGTTAAAGCCAGGACCAAGGCCGAGTGCTGAGCAGGCTCGGGCTGGGCTGAGATGGGGCCCTGCCCTCAGGCCCTAGTTGCTCCCTTGAGGAAGCATGATGGGTAGTGGGAACTTCCCACCCAGCCAGCTCACCTCTACTGAGCACCATATTTTGTGTCTGTGTGGAGTCTGGTGCCATGACTTAAGGCTGGGAAATTATACTCCTCAAAGACACCAATAAAATATTCTTCTATGTGTCTTCAGACTGTAAAAAGCCACTTTGCTCCAGTGCATACATATGTGTTCATCATCTGTATTACATATACATTATTAATTTATGCGCTTCCCTGGTGGCTCAGATGGTAGGGAATCTGCCTGCAATTCAGGAGACCTGGGTTCAATCCCTGGGTTGGGAAGATCCACTGGAGGAGGGCATGGCGATCTACTCCAGTATTCTTGCCTAGAGAATCTCCCTGGATAGAGGAACCTGGCAGGTTAAAGTCGATGAGGTTGCAAAGAGTCGAACACGACTGAGCAACTAAGCACAGCACATTAATGTGTGTGTATGTGTGTGTGTGTGCGTGTGTGTGTATATAAATATGCCTAGTAGACATCAGTTTTTCGCCCAGTAGGGCTGCTGCCTTTATTGAGGAGGTTGGGCCCATAGCTTTGCCCAGCAGCCTCAGTTTTCTCATCTGTAAAATGAGAGTTGGGGAGATCCTTGACCCAACGTGACTTGCTGCTGACGCTCTGTTTTGAGTTAATAAGAGTACAAAAATGTCCCATGCTGCAGATTTCGAGTATTGTCCAGAGAACATGGGTGAAAACAGAGGTTGAGAATGAGTTGGCTTAGAATTAAGGTGAAAAGAAGCATGGTTTCAGAAGTGTAACATACTCTCAAGGCTTTTTGGAAACATCAGTTCTTTCCTATGTGTGTTAATAATGGAATTCACACTGGATGGCATTGCTTTTACTAATTTGAAAAGAACAATAAATCATAGTTTGCTTTCTAGCAGCCCAGCCCAGCTCGTTAATTGTTGAGGTGGGTTTGTGATGACAGTGACCACTGCCATTTATAATGTGCTTGACTTAAGCTCTTTTGCATTTTTCAAATGTGTTGGTCTAACTGCTGGAATTGGATCTTAGGTTTTTCCCAACCACTTCAGAAAACCCATCTGTTATAAAACTCTGACCCTTTAGCCATGAATTATGGTCCCCCCCGGTAACATTATACATTATGAAATATTGTTTTCTTTATGAATGTGGAATTTGGGTGAATAAATTAAATCTATTGTTACCACCTCCAGGGAAAAACTCCAAGTTGTCATATGATGCTAACTAGTAAATGAGAAAAATGCGTGAACATTCTTATGGTGGAAAGTGGCTGGTTCCCTGGTCACACGTTTCTATGCTAATATTTATGTTATATATATATATCATCCCCCTTTCTGTTCAGACTCAGTAGAATATTCCGAGTCATGTAGGAAATGCATTCATCTTTCCAGCACAAACTGAACATTACCGTTTAATTTCACGTAGATTCACTTTGTGTGAGTGTGTTGTGTGGATTCAAATAATCACATTCTCTGAGATGCTTCATAATGTTCTGCGTGGGCTCTGCAAGGTGGTCTGTTCCCTGCCAGCTGGCCTCGAGTAATGCTTTTCCTTGTAGCAGATTCTGTGTCCTCACTCCAGTCCTGAAGTATGCATTTCAGGTGAGGTCTCAGAGTCTCTCCTCCCAGTTACTTGAGTTTCACAATTGCCAAATCAATGAAAGGGGGTAAGATTTATTGTTGAGATGGTTGCTAATAACAAGAGGAATTTTTCTTTTGCAAATTTTATTTTATGGGGATGATAATGATGATGGTACCACCAATATTTGTCCACGTCCTGTATTCCAGGCATTGGGCAGTTGCTTTGTACACATTTTCTCATTGAATATGTCCCCGTATTTTTTGAAGTAGGTTTTATAACCAATAATCCCACTTTACAGGGGAGAAAACTGAAGCACAGAGTAGAATCCATCTAGTGATGCTTATGTAAGTCATGAGTAGTAGAGCCACAATTTTATTTTATATTTTGTGGGTTTGAATCCCACCAGAGTCAATTTTATTTTTTCCTTTCCTCTTTTTCTGACTTTTTCTTAAAGGCTCCCACCCTTCTCTCCCTACACTATCTCAGTGTTTTCCAGCTGTTTTCAGTTCCAACCTCAGCCTCTACTCTCTTCTTTACTTACCTGTCTGCCCTGGGGGCCGAGGAGAGCAGTACTGGGAGTGGGAGACAGAAGGGGAGGGAAAATGGGTGTGAACGCTGAGATAAATTCAGGGCCCTGGCTCTGGGAGGGAGAAGGCAATGGCACCCCACTCCAGTACTCTTGCCTGGAAAATCCCATGGACGGAGGAGCCTGGTGGGCTGCGGTCCATGGAGTCTTGAAGAGTCAGACATGACTGAGCGACTTCACTTTCCTTTTCACTTTCATGATTGGAGAAGGAAATGGTGACCCACTCCAGTGTTCATGCCTGGAGAATCCCAGGGACGGGAGAGCCTGGTGGGCTGCCGTCTATGGGGTTGCACAGTCAGACACGACTGAAGTGACTTAGCAGCAGCAGCTGGCTCCGGGATACATGGGGATTTAATAACCACTTTATACTATGCACTAGGGACTCAGGAAAGGACTGGGGCTGGACTGGGGGCAGAGGGTACAATCCTAGACACAAGGGGATGGGCACAGGGAGAAGGGACAGGGACCAGGGAAATATATATTTATTTATTTTGGTTGAAATACCTTATTCTACAGTAAAGTTTTAGATTTTCTGAAAAATTGTGAAGCTAGAGAGTCACCATATACCCTGCATCCTGTTTCCCCTATTACTAACATCTTACATTAACGTGGTTTGTTTGTTACAACTAATGACCCAATATTGATCCGTTATCATTAGCTAAACTCTATGGCTTATTCAGATTCCCTTGCATGAGTGCATGCGCACGTGATCATTCGCTCAGTTGTGTCTGATTCTTTGCAACCCCATAGACTGTAGCCTTCCAGGCTCCTCTTTACATGTAATTTTTTCAGGCAAGAATACTGAAGTGGGTTGCATTTCCTCCTCCAGGGGATCTTACCAACCCAGGGGTTGAACCTGTGTCTCCTTTGTCTCCTGCAGTGGCAGGCGGATTCTTTACCATTGCACCACCTGGGAAGCCCATTCATAGTCCCTTGCTGCTGCTGCTAAGTCGCTTCAGTCGTGTCCGACTCGGTGCGACCCCATAGACGGAAGCTCACCAGGCTCCCCCGTCCCTGGGATTCTCCAGGCAAGAATACTGGAGTGGGTTGCCATGTCCTTCTCCAATGCATGAAAGTGAAAAATGAAAGTGAAGTCGCTCAGTCGTGTCCGACTCCCAGCGACCCCATGGACTGGAGCCTACCAGGATCCTCTGTCCATGGGATTTTCCAGGCAAAAGTACTGGGGTGGGGTGCCATTGCCTAGTTTTTACCTAATACTCCATCTCTTTTCGGGGATCCTATCCAAGACATCACATTACTTTTAGTATCCATGTCTTCTTAGACTCCTCTTGGCTGTGACAGTTTCTAAGGCTTACCTTCTTTTTGATGACCTTGATAGGGTTGAGCAGTCCTGGTGTTTTGAGAAGTCGCTGTTGTAGATGTCCCTCTCTGGGAATTTGAATAATGTTTTTCTCATGATTAGACAGAGGTTATGGGTTTTGGGGAAGATGACAGAGGTAAAGCTCCATTTGCCTGACTTCATATCAAAGGCATTTCCTGTCAACATGATCTATGACTTTTGATGTTGATCTTGAACACCTGGCTGAAGTAGTGTTTGTCAAGTTTTTTCACTGCAAAATTACTTTCTGACTCCCTTCCACACTGTACTCTTTGGAAGGAAATCTACGCATAGCCTACTCTTAGGGAAAGTGCGGAGCTGTGTTCCATTCTATTATACAGAGGCTAGCTACTCAAGTTATTTTTCTACAAGGGAGATTTGGTTCCTATGCTTCATTTATTACTTTATTCAATCATATATTTAGATCAGTATGGACTTATGATTATTTATTCTATTTTGTTGTTGTCATTTAGTCGCTAAGTTGTGCCTGACTTTTCGCAAGTCCATGGGCTGTAGCCTGCCAGACTCCTCTGTCCATGAGGTTTCCCAGGCAAAAATACCAGAGTGGGTTGCCATTTCTTTCTCCAGGGGATCTTCTTGACCCAGGGATCCAACGCACAACTCCTACTCTGGCAAAGGATTCTTCATCCTACGTGATAGTTGCTCAGTTGTGTCCGATTCTTTGCGACCTCATGGACTGTAGCTCGCCAGGCTCCTCTCCTCATAGAATTTTACTCTGCGCCTTGGGTTACAATGTAATACACATTTACTTTATTTTCTTGGCTTGTCCACTGGAAGCTCTTTCAGTGGACTCCTTGTGTCCTTTTGACGTATCACTGTCAATTATTTTTTCAGTTCTTCTGCAATACTTTCTGATACTATAAGATGCTCCATGCTCATCTTGTGTATTTCCCATCCCTGTCCTTGACTCAGCCATTTCCTAAAGGAGCCCTGCTTCCTTTTATTGGAGAATGATGTTAGAAACCAAGATCTGGGTGCTGGGTATGCTTATTGTTATAGGGGTGTCATTTCTTTTAGGCCCTCTCAGTTGACAGAGCAAAAAACGCATGTGTCTGTATTCTAACCCATGTATATATGCCTGTCTGTTTCTGTATACAACCAGTTGTATCTATATTAAATGCGAGTTCTTATTGGTGTATCTAGCTCTCATCATTACCGCATGGATCATTCTAGGCTTCTCCCCTTGCTTATCTGCACATTCCCACTCCCAAGGTGAGACACTTAAGCCAGGGTTTTCAACTCAGGAAGTCTGACTTAGGTTTTACAACACACTGTCATGATTCCCACTGAAGGACTTTCTTCTACTCCTGGTAAAACACAGTCACAGATCCTTGACTTTCCCTAGGCTCAACAGGACCACCCAGATGCAGAGGGGTGATTTTATTAGATACCTATCTATGTCAGTTCTGGCAGTTGTAACAAAATGCCATAAACTGGGGAGTGGGGTGGGGTGTCGAATAGCAAGCATTTATTTCTCATGGTTCTGGAGCCTGAAAGTGTGAGGTCAAGTTGCTGGTAGATTCCATGTCTGCTGCGGGCTAGTTTCCTGATCTGGAGAAAGCTGTCTTTTCTCTGTGTCCCCAGGAAGCAGAAGGGAATGAGCTCTTTGGTCCATGCTGATGTCTCCAACACATGTGTCTATGAGAGAAACAAGCTTGCATTTTCACAGTCTCCTCTAATGTCTTTATTAGGACCATGCTTACAATCCCTGCAATGACATTTTATCTTGAAATGGTTCTGAGTTCAGCTCCCCTCCCGGTTCCTCTCCTAGATATGTCCCTGCTCCTGCTCACTTTGTAAAACTCAGGATAACTCTCTGCTGAGTTACCCTGACTCACTTATCCCAACTGGTGGGGAATTCTGCCTTCTACTCTGTGGAGTTTCCTATCAGCCCCTCCTGCCTCCATCAGCACTTTTCTCAACTCATGTTGTTGTAATGATCTGTTTGAGCAAGTCTTCCCACCTCAGATCAAGCACCTGGACAGAAGGAACCGTGTCTTTTAATTTGAATTCCCAGCACCAAGTACAGTGCTTAGCACATAGTGGGTGCTCAGTAATTCATTGGTGGTCCAGTGAATAACAGTGGACTGAAACGACAAAGCTCAGAGGAACTGCATTTTGTGTGTATGGTTTATGTGTGTGTACATGCATGAACGTGCACACACATGTACACACACTTCCTTTTATGTTCGACAATTTAGGTGCTTAGTAAGGTTGAAGCAGATGCTGTCACTGTATCAGCTGGATGTTGACAGCAAAGCCAAATCCTTTTGTTATCCATGAGTCCAAAAGTCTTTTTTCCATTCTGTTTCCTTCACCACTGTTTTTTTTTTTTTTTTGAGGGGACAGGTTTTGGACCCAAAATGAATCAGCAGGTGTTACCTGCTCTGGTCTGTGCGGGTATGAGCAAGATCATAAGATATATAGGAGTATAGCAGACACATTTCTACCTTCCAAGAGTTGACAATTTTATTGGAAACTCAAAGCCAGTCTGTCTAGGGGCCAATGGGCACTACCCTTTCTCAGTGCTGGAGGAAGTCATAGAGGGTGGGGGTTCTTCTGCTGAAAGAGTGGGGCTGGAGATGGTTTAAAGAAGGCAGAAGACCTGAATGGACAGGACCAGGGCAGATCTGTAGGTGGGCAGATGGAAGACAGTCTGAATGGAGGTGGAGGCAAAGACAAGTTTGGTGTTGTGCTTATGGGATGTTGAAAGTGCAGTAAAGTCACCAGGCTCTAGCTTAGGACTGGGTGGGACCAGTGATGGAGGCTTCACAGACTGTCAAGGGCCAAAACCCTCTCTGCTTTCTTGTGCCCCAAAATCTACCAGTGTGATTGAAAAGATTTTGTCTACCAAGTGCATAGTATTGTTGTCGAGTTATTGCACTTTCTTATTCATTTTATTATGCCTTTTGCTGTTTAAGGTTGACCAATCAGTGTTTCTCATCTTTACAGTGAATTAGTTATGCCCTTGAGTTGATGGAATTCTAATCCATAAAAAAAACTAGCTTGATATTTTAGATAGCTTGAACAATAGTTTTCTTGGTTATTTTTAAATCTCGGCAGCAAAATTTAGATTTGTTCTAGGAACCACAAGAAAGCCATTGTAGCTTTCTGAGCAGAGAAATAGCATGCACTGTACACACGATGAAAGTGCTGTGTGTTGGGTGGCAGAGGATAAAGATGGCCTCTGCCTACTTATGTACAATGTGCCAGGCACATACTTTAACGCCTTTCTTCCCCAGAATGACCCTAAGAGTTTCACGTACTCATTTATCTTCATTTTTTACCCCCATTTTTCATATGCTGAAATAAATTCAGAAAGCTCACATAGCTTTACTTTGCAGAGGGTCTCCCATCTAGTAAAGAACAGGGCTTGAATTCAGAACCAGGCAATTTGACTTAGTTCAAATTCTTACCACCATATCACAAATTATTTTGGAGGGACCAGATTATTGGTTAATGTAGGTGTTAGCTATATGAGTGTTCATTGCAAATTATCTCACCTTTGCTATATGTTTGAAGACTTCGTAATAAAATATGGAGAAAACAAAGAAACCTTAGTTGGGTTCTTCATAGGAATAGAAATCACATGGCCTCCACAGTCATGGACACAGAGAGGTCAGTCAGAGGTTGGGCCTCCCTAGAGGAGTGATGAGTGAATCTCTGGATCCTGGGGTCCAGCTGTGGGGCTCCAGGTGAGGTGGGGACCCAGATGAGAGACAGATGGGGAGCAGGCTGAGGGCTCTGCTAGTTTCCTGGGTGCTCATGTAATGAATAACCAAGAACTTGAGGGCTTAAAACAACAGAAATTTATTCTCTCACAGTTTTAGAAGTCAAGGGTCTGAAGTCAAGATGTTGGCAGGACCCTGCTGTCTCTGAAGGTTCTAGGGGAGGGTCCTTCCCTGCCTCTTAACCAGCCTGTGGAGGCTCCCAGAAACTCTTGGTTTTCTTCAGCTTGTAGCTGCATCTTTCCAATCTCTTCCTTCACCATCACAAAGCCTCTTCTCATCTTACAAGTACAACAGCCACTGGATTTAGGGGCCACTCTAATCCAATGTGACCATGTCATAACTTGATGACATCTGCAGAGACCTTATTTCCAAGCAAGATCATGTATTGAGCTTCAGAGTGGACATGAACTTTTGGGTTGGGGACACTACGCAACCCTGACAAGTGACCAGCCAATCTGGGAGGTCTAGTATAAGGAGAGGGGATTATGGGAGGACAAAGTGGCCGAAAAGAAAGTAAAGGGTTGAAAGATAGGGAGGGAACCCTGAGCAGAGTGGAGAAGGAAATTGAATTAAATTTGGTAAGAGAAAGAAACAAGGGCTCCAGAGAGAGGAAAACAAGGCAAGTACGTTTTCGAGGAAAGGGCTGTGTCTCAACCATGGGCCTCTCTGTTTATTTATCTCCTGAATATCTTTAAGAATTAAAATGTAAATCTCGGAAATTAAATCCACAGGCACAATGTCAACAGAGAGGGCTTTTGCAGAACAGACAAAGCTGTTCTTTTTCCTTGTGAAACAGCCATGGTGGGAAACCATGTCTGTATGCACAAGATTTATTTGAGATGGATTAAGGTTCGTGATGAGCGAATCTCTGAAGGATTGGAGGTGCAGTTCTCATAAGCCTGCAAAAGTTCAGCTCCTTATCTGAGGCTTATCCAAACCTGACGAAACCTTTTAGGCCAGCATGGAGGTTAGGGACCTCCAGCAGCTGAAAGTTAATATCCTGCGTCAGGAAACCACCTGCATTGTGAGGGGCGGTGGGGAGAGAGGCATATAAATTAATGTGCTCTTGGAAGGGAGGCCCTCTGTGGGTTGGGGCTTCCTGAGCGTGGACCACCCACTCTCTTTGGTGGGGGGATTACAAGCTCAGTCCTTTGAGCCCTTTGGGAGAGGGAGGTAATGCCTTCTGGTTCTTGAGATCTTTCACTGCATTCAGTTCTCATGTCAGATTCAGTTCTCGGTCACCTCCTTAGCATCCATTTGGGCTCTTGGACCCCAGAACATTCTTCCTGTAGCAGGCTGCTCTTTGTTAGGCAATCACCTCTTCAGAGACGCCTTCCCTGGTCATCTTTGTTGAAGATATTTCCCCAGACACGTTCGTCCATTGCCTCATCTATTTCCTTACGGCACTGTACAAGAAGGGTATTGGGTTAAATAGTGTGCCCCAGGGAACTTCCCTGGTGGTCCAGTGATTAAGACTTCGCACTTCCAAGACAGGGGGTGCGGGTTCATTTCCTGGTTAGGGAACTAAGATTCCACATGCCACAAAAGGGCAGCAAAATCTTTTTCTTAAAATTTAAAATATAAAGGGTACAATTAAATGGTTTAAAAATAACTAGTGTGCCCCCTAAATTCATGATCCCTGAAACCTCACAATGTGACCTTATTTGGAAATAGTGTGAGTGAAGGATCTTGAGATGAAATCATCCTGGATTTAGAGGGGGTCCTATATTCAATGACTAGCTATTCTTTTAAGAAGAGAGGCCCCAGAGAACTACAGAGAGAAGGTCACATGAAGATGCAGTCAGCAATCGGAGTGATGCTGCCACAAGCCAGGGACCACCTGGAGCCACCAGAACCTGGAAGAGAGAAAGAAGGATTCTCTCCTAGAAACTTTAGAGGGTATACAGCTCTACTGATGCCTTCATTTTAACCTTCTGTCCTCCAGAACTGCAAGAAAATACATTTTTGTTATCTTCATTCACCAAGTTTGTGGTCATTTGTTGTAACAGTCCTAAGAAATTAACATAGCACCCAATACTGTCTGAAAGCATTTGTTCATTTTTGTTTGCTTATGGTTTTCCTGTCTCTCCAGCTGGAATATAAACTACTCAGTTGCCAGGGCCTTGCTGTGTTATTCATCCCTACATCCCAGTGTTTAGAATAGTGCTGAGTAGAGTGTAGGTGCTCAATAAGTATTTGTCAAATTAATGAACCCTTTGAGATAAGCATTGTTGTCTTGATCTCTGGGTGATAAAAATGTCACTCAGAGAGGTTTATTCACTCACCCAAAGTCATACATTTGGAAGAGTCAGGATTCAAACTCAGGCCTTCTGGTCCTCAGGTTGAGGTTAATCTACTGCATCACAAAAGCTTTATTGAAATTAAAAATGTTATCCTTAGAATCTTTATGACTTATTTGAAATGCATCTCCCCCAAATAGCATAGTTTTATACCTTACCAAGCCAGAGCTGGAACGTTCCCTGGGAGGTTTGGGGTCTTAGCCTGTCCTGGAGCAGAAGGAAGTCCTCACAGGCACAGGGACAGGCAACCTTCATGCACACCCCACCAGACCCAAGGCTGGACTCCCCTGGGGCCTGACCTTCCATGAGGGAGGTGGATGCTGTTCACACCTGGGCCAGATGGGTATGCCTCTATAGACAGACTGGGAAAGCACAGCACTCCGGTGGATTGTAACTCTGATGGTCACCCCTCCTCTCCTCTCCCTGAAAAAAGAAAAAAGGAAACTTGGATTTGATGTTTTTTTCCCCTCTGTTCACTCAAACACATCTCTATCACCCAGTAGGGCCTGCTGTTTGTCTTAGAATTGATCATCCTGTGGATTTGATTCCTGATGAATTCTTGGTGCCTGATCTAAACTCTCACCTCTAGTTCTCAAGGTCAGCAGGCTCTCGTCACTCGTCATTTTAGTTCCTGTGGGTCTGCTTGTGCCTGCATCTTTTCTAGCCCACCCTCGTCCCATTTACCTGCTTCTCTCTGTCTCTCTCTTTCTCTCACACATACACATGATTTTAACTTTTTTGGGGTAAAAATTTACATACTTTCACTTTTTTTTATTAAAGGAAATATGCTTTGATGCACCAGCAGACCTTCCCTGGCCTCTCTGTACTGTAGGACTGTGTGACTTCACATTTAGTATCTACAAACAAATTTTCCAGTTTTTCCAGTTTTTAGCCAAAGGAGTTACATTGTAGAACTTTTGTGTAAAGCTTGTCTTTCCCCTTATTACAACTTTCTCTCTTTTTTGGTAAATGATAAAACGTGATTCTTAAGAAAAAGTAGTATAGAATATAGGTTTTCTAATATCCTTTCCAGTGCATGTCTGGTTATATGAGGATGACTGGATTTTGGAAATAGTTCAAGGTCATTCAAAGTTCATATCGCTAACTGAAGTGAGCCAGTCATCAGTGGTGGTATTGCCAGTCTGGGTCTGAAATAGAATGTAGTGTTAGCCTTGGCAGAATGGCTTTCCTGTCTCCTTCACTAGACTACAGGCTTCTTGTTGGTGGGACCCATCTTAGTCATCTTTTTATTTCTAGGCCTGCTACACAGTGGGTATTTAATGGGAGTTTGAATGAATGGATGGGTGGATGGATGACTAATAGCTTTATGGTGAGCCTTATTCTGAAAAATAACCTTGTATAGAATTTAGAAAAATGATTATATGTGTGGCCACTAGCATTCTGTTCTGTTCAAGGAGGTCCCTGCCTGTATGGTCATGGCTTATATGTTTGAGTGGATAAGTGTTAATCGCTCAGTTGTGCCCGACTCTTTACAACCCCATGGGTTGCAGCCCACCAGGCTCCTCTGTCCATGAGATTTTCCAGGCAAGGATACTGGAGTGGGTTGCCATTTCCTTAAATTCTTTTCTTATGTTTTCTTTGGGGGAGGGGGTGATGAAGTATAAAAGGATAGCTTTATTGCTGTGCCAGGCAAAGGGAGACACACCAGGCTTCTGCCTCAAAAAACTATGTGTCTCAACCCCAGAGAACTTGATGAGGGTTTTTATAATGATGGATCAAAGGTGCGGTTATTATGTTTTCTTATAGTCACTAAAGTGTAATTGCTCTAAAATCTTAAAAATGTATAGAGTGAAAAGTAGAAAATTCATGTCGTAGTACACTGGCATTGAGGCGGACTTGGGGACTTTTGGGGGGATCGTACCTAACTACTGTGTTATCAGGGAAGTTAGTTTCAATGCTCGAATTTTCTCATCTATGAGATGAAGGGATTAGACAACATCTTGAAGACTAACTCTGTGTAGTCTATTATTCTATGAAATGATGACTTCTAGCCACTTCTGCTTTGATACTCTAAGCTGTTTACCCTGTCTCTCTCCCCAACCCCACCCCTAGTTTGAATCTTTCCTTCTTAACTAGCTTTTAGGCCTCTCCTCCATCATGGCATCCCCAGGGGCATGGTGAGCTGTGTATGTGTATTTCATCTCACTTTGAACTAAGTGTTAATCACCCTGAGACTGCCTTGGTTTTTTCAACAGCTCATCAGGACTTTATCTTTTCTGTGAACCTGCTTCTTGTTTGAAATACTGGTATGCAGGTTTCCAAAAAGTCAATCTGAATTTTGGGGGTAGATTTTGAAGCCTTACTCAAAAGGTTTCTCTGTTTCTGGTGGGGATTCCCAGTGGGGAGCGGCCCAGCTGGCAGCACAACGCTCCTTCAGAAACTAATGCCTGTTTCTTTGTCCATTCATCCCCTATTCTTTTAGATTTTAAAGATAGTATGGCAGACAGAATATTGGCCCACCAAGGATCTGTGCCTCGAAATCCTTGAAACCTGTGAACTACGTTATGTTGCATGGAAAAAAGGACTTTGCAGACCTTTGCTTAGGGCACCCATGTATGCAGGGATGAGGGGTGCTCAAACATTATCAAATATGGTTTAGAAAAGCCTGTAAGACTCTTTTTAAAAAAAGAATACAAGATATATATGGAAAAGGTTGTTTGATGCATAGTTTGGGATAACTAGGAGAACCCTAAGGGAACCCTCTTCCTTGGTGAGGCTTAGGGTTCACTGAACAGAGTTTGCAAGTTTGAGTCTGAGCTGAATTGCTGGAAACTAAGTAGGGAATCTGAGTGCCCCACTGATGGTCCTGGTTACCCTCCCCTGAAACAGCACCAGGCCTGCCTCCTACAAGAATGCTGAGATACTGTTTCAGTTCAGTTCAGTTCAGTTGCTCAGTCGTGTCCCACCCTTTGCGACCCCATGAATTGCAGCAGGCCAGGCCTCCCTGTTCATCACCAACTCCTGGAGGTCACTCAGACTCACATCCATTGAGTCAGTGATGCCATCCAGCCATCTCATCCTCTGTCGTCCCCTTCTCCTCTTGCCCCCAATCCCTCCCAGCATCAGAGTCTTTTCCAATGAGTCAACTCTTCGCATGAGGTGGCCAAAGTACTGGAGTTTCAGCTTTAGCATCATTCCTTCCAAAGATACTGTTTAAAGGCTGTCAATTTGAAGGGTGCAAAATTAGCAGTCCATTTGGCGGGCTGTGACACTCAGTCTGATAGTGAAAGTATAACAAAAAAGGTAGAACTAAATCAGTAGGTCAACTTAAAATAGGGAAGAAGTTCTCCCCAAAGACACTAAGGAAGGCTCAGTGGGGGGTGTGTTTTCTAAACTTGGCCCTGAAGGAAACGAAAATATTATTTTAGTGTAGGGGGCTCATAAACTGTGGCCTACTAGCTGGTTATTTTTATGAATAAAACTATATTGGAACACAGCCACACCCCCTCATTTGAATGTTATTTATGGCTGCTTTCGTACTATAGTGGTGGTTGAACGGTTTCCACAAAGCCTGTGTGATCTACAGACTGAAAACATTTATTATTTGCTAACCCCTGTCCTCCTTTCCTCCACAGCAGGTATTTGGTCAGCAGACAAAATGAATCAGCAGTTTCAGAGATGGTTCTCAGTCTGTTGAGGGAATTAACATGAAGATGTTGATAGACGGATGAAATGAGCTGCTCAGTGTCTCAGAAGATACTCCTAAATGTTGGAGTATCTTCTTAATTTAGTCATGTAGCAAAAAATTATTGATGCTCCTCTATGTGTGAATCAGTAGGCTAAGGGTTGGTTATAAAAAAGTTTCTCAGTGTTTTTGTTTTGGTTCTAATTGTTAAGCATTGGTAATCCATGGATATAGGGTAATTCTGTGTCAACCAGAATACTTCATTATTCAGAAAACTGGTCCTTGATCCAGCTAAATATTGTGCACTTAGTTAGATATCGACAAGAACTATACTAGAAATTTTAATTAACCTTTCAAACTCCCTTTCGATTTCTTCGAGATAATTTAGAGAGCATGGAGAGTCTACTGGATTCACCCAAAGTAAGAAGTAGTTTAAAGGTGACCCAGAAAGGTGAGCTGGGTCAGGAATGATTCATTGGAGATGGCTTTGTTGTCTTGACTTTCTGGTGGGAAAGAATTTGTGTGGTTATTTTTAGATTTTCTGTTCTCATTTATCAGTAAACTTTGGCAACATTGATTTACCTAACAGACCCAATTTGTAAATAGTGAAATAAGTCCACAGGAATATTTAGAAACTACTGTCTGCATATACAGCAGGTTGAGGGATGGCAAATTATTAGTAACTCGTTCACCATCCTAAGGCTTCTCATTTAAGAGTTTATAATGAGCTTCTTTTTTATAGGCTGTTGACTGGTTGACTTTGGTACAGGGCTTGCACAGGTAAATGGAGGGAGGCAGGGAGTGCTACCTGGAAGCAAGTTCAAATGTAAGAGGACCCCCACTGGACTTGGCTTTGAGACTGTCTGCACCCCCTTTGCCTGTCTTCTCAGGTAGCAGAATACAGAATTTTTCCAACAAAGACAGGATTTGTGTCTCTTAGGAGACCAGTCCTTCTCTGCTGGCTACATCAGAAAATACAAGACAGATGTGATTAATGGTGAGGGATTGGTGACATTTCCATGAACTTGGGACTTAATGAAGCCCTTTATCTCTTATCCCCAACATAGTTTTTTTTCACTTCATCTCCCCAGAATGTATTTGGTTTTAATTTCCTTTGAATGGTAAAGAATAAGTTAATAGATTTTTAAGAATCAACTCAAAAAACCCCAACGTCTTAAAAATCTTTTGTGTTTCCTGCCTTTCCCCAAACTTTAATAGCCCCTGGAGTGGGTGTGGAGGTGGCAGGAGTCTTTTGTACTTTTCTAAACCTGCTGTTTGCAGAAGTGGCTGTTATGACTGCCACAACATAATTGCTCTTAAAATGCCTCAATAATGAGAAAAAAAAATCTATTTTTATTTCATAATCCTGATGCTCCTTGGCTTCCATTTTTTTCAGGCCACTTTAGTAACTTCCGAAAATTAGCCTGACAAATATGGTTTCCCAGCTTGATCAGAGAGCAGCTCTTTGTCATGGGGGTTGGCTGTGTGAGTGGAGGGGAGCTGGGGAGAGGTGAAAGTGGAGGGGGGAGCTGTGAGAAGGGCGGAGGGACTTGATTCCTGGGTGGCAGCTGTTTCTGCCTTCACTTGACCACTTTAAAACATACAGGCACTCCCCTGGGACTGCCTCTGTTTCTCCAGGCTTGGTTGAGGAAGAAAGGAAGCATTTCACATCCTCTGACTGTTCTTGGTGCCCAGAACTGGTTGTTGGGATGGTCAGTTTGGATCTTGAACACTGCGGAGGGCCCAGCCACCTTCATATGGAGTTTTCCGTGTTTTTATAAGCCCTGCTTCTAAGAGAATGTGCTCGGGCTGCGGGTTGGATGGACAGGAGCTTATCAGCTTTGAGAGAGAGGTTTTCCTCTGGGGTGAAGGTGCACTAGGCAGGTTCTTCTGATTCTCAGATTCTTCAGTTCGACTCTTCGTGGATTCAGCCTCCAGACAAAGCCAGCTCTGTATTTGCCTTGGACAGTTCACTCACCCCTCACTAGACCCTTGGTGTGGATCTGACTTGGGATGCCCTGGAAGCAGGGACTCCCAGGGAAGACCATCTGCTAACTTCTCTGGTGGCTCAGCTGGTAAAGAACCCGCCTGCCATGCAGGAAACTCAAGAGAGCTGAGTTGGATCCCTGGGTCACGAAGATCTTCTGGAAAGGGAAATGCAACCCACTCCAGTATTCTTGCCTGGAAAGTTCTATGGACAGAGGAGCATGGCAAGCTACAGTTCATGGGGTCCCAAAGCGTTGGACACAGCTGAGCGCATAAACACAATCTACTGTCAAAGATGGTGGTGCTGGGGACAGGTAATTGAATGGTGGTTCCTGGGCATAACAGTCCCTAACAACTAGATGTAAACAGAGCCCTACCTCAGCTCTTTTCCTAGATGAGAGGCCTTGGCACCCAGCCTTCAAACCCCAACTCCCAGTCTCTGGTCGGAATGCGGATGTATTTGTTTGCTTTAAGATAGACATTCTTCACCCATGGGGACAAAGAATTGCTTGGGGGTGGGGTGGGGCATTCAAAACAAGTTCATTTTATCTCAGTACAGGCAACAAGCCCCAAACCACTAAGTAATGAAATTATTCCTTTACTCATAGGGAGGAACAAAAGAAAGGATTCATTTGTGCTCTACACAGTTAGTTACCAGACAATTCCTACCCTCCTGTTGACTGCAAACTAACTTGGATTTGTTCACATTATCCTGATCACTGAAATATCAGGCCTTTAGTTTTCTTTTAAATGCTTTAGCTCATTTCAAAATGTTTTTAGGTACAGTCCACCCCCCAACCCTGCCCTGGAATTGTAGAGGATCAATTCCAGGACCTCCCATGGATACCAAAATTTGAGGATGCTCAAGCCTCTTATCTAACATGATATAGAATTTGCATATAACCTACTCCCATCCTTCTCTATATTTTAAATTATCTCTAGATATCTCTAGATTATTTATAATACCTAATACAGGGTAAGGCTTCCTTGGTGGCTCAGTGGTAAAGAATTTGCCTGCCGTTGCAGAAGACGCAGGTTCTATCCATGGGTCAGGAAGATCCCCTGGAACAGGAAATGGCAACCCACTCCAGTATTCTTGCCTGGGAAATCCCATGGACAGAGGAGTCTGGTGGTCTATAGTCCATGGGGTCACAAATTGCTGGACAAGACTTGGCTACTCAACAACAACAACAATACTAGGTAAATAGTTGTAAGTACATGTAAATGCTATGTTTCACTTTTGGGGACTTTTGTGGAATTTTTTTCTTTTTTCTGAATACTTTTGATCTGTGATTGGTTGATTCTACAATGTGGAACCTGTGGCTCCAGAGGGCCAACTGTATTTGGAGGAGACAGCCTAGTAAAAACCTTGTCATGTTCCCCTGGCAATGTGTGAGTTGTCCCTTCTTGCAGGGTGAAAGGTGTCATTAAAATTAAGTCAAGTTGCAGGATGCTGTGTGGTTTAGAATGTCAGTTTTTCATGGTGTGGCTGCTGAAAAGTTGATTGCCTTGTGCCAAAAAAAGTCATTCTGATTTCATTTTTGAAAGTTGAATTTAAAACTCAGAATACACTTTCTTTATAATTATGCTTCTTATTTGGCAACATATGGTGAAAATTTATACGGCCTATCAATGTAAAAGAACAGAGCTGAGGCTCTAGGCTTTTATGGTGATTACATCTACCTGTATGGGGGCTTTATGTGCTTACAATTTGAATCATTTATAGATGCACACTCAACAGAGTTCTAGCATAACTAGTACTGTGAGTATTTTTTGCTGACTAAATGGTAGGCAAAGCAATTTTCAACAAATGTCTCCCAGTAGGCTGTCATCATAGAAGCCTTATAATATTGTTTTTTAACCTTAGCACTGGCAGCTATCCAGAAATTATTGCATTGATACCAAACTGCCTTGCACCAGGCAGTTGCCCTTTTCTCCATGGGAACCCGTGAACGCTCGAGTAGGTGCCTGCTCCCCCTCTTGAGTCCCCTTGTTTTTTATTTCAGAGAGATCTTTTACCTGTTCTTGTTCAGCTGTAGGTAGCCAGGCACACGGAAGTTTAAAAATATGGCAAAACAATTCTCTGGATTGTGTTATTATGCCTTTAATGCATTCAATTAACATTCAGGGCTTTGTCACCAAATAAATGACGCACATCGGTGGCATAAAGGGAATGAAGGGAAAGGCTTTGTGGGTTTTTTTTTTCCCCCTTAGACAGAGTCAGATCAGACTTCCTTTTTTCTTCCTTCTCTCCCAGCTCTTTGCTTTTCACTTTCTTTCAGAAACTCTCGTAAATGGCTTTTGGGAATTGGCAGATCCTGATTCTATGTTTGGGGGAAGGGTTTTTGAGACTTCTTTGGAAGGACTGAATGAGACATACATTCTGCAGTTTCCCTGCATAGGAGGTGGAGCAGAGGGTGGGATCCAGGTGGCAGTCTACCGGTCTCTGCGGGAAAGGACCCCCCAGCGGGAGGAAATGATAGCTCCCCACCCCGACTTCCTGTCTGGGAGCCCTGGCTCCAGTGGACCTGACCTCCTGGGAGTCCACTGCTCTTGAACCTCAGTACGTGGGGGGCACTGCTCAGCTTTTCTGTCTGGGCTGAGAGAAGTACAATCTGGGGATGATTCGGTTCTAGAAGTCTGATTTCAAACACCCGTGAAGTTTTAGGTACACCCACTGTGTGTTGTGGTGGGTGCTGGGAACCTCACAGAGAATAAACAATTCTGATTTATTCGATGGGAACCTGCGGTTGTGTTTGCATGCTCTATCAGCTATGGGCCTGACTTTGGACTGCTCCCTTCAGCTGCATCTCAATTATAAAATGTGAGCCCTCCCCAGCTCTGGTTTCTCTGTCTGCCTTGCCTGGGGGCTCTCATCAGGTTTGAAATGCCTCCATGGTGGGTATTTGTCTCCTTCTAGAAAGCCTATGCCCACCTTTACCTTCTTCAGGAAAAGAATTCTTTCAAAAAAAAAAAAACAAACCCCTCCCCAAAAAACCCAAAACCTCTAGCCTAATGCATTTGTCTTGACCATCTAAAATGATGAGTGCTGTAAGTGGAGGAATAGATAACTATTATACATCCCTGGTTTTCAAAGAAAATTCTGTCTTTGGCTTGGAAAGAAAGCATTGTACTGGATAAAATTGGAACTGTAAACTGTAATAGAAAATCAAACTCAAAGCATTGAATATAATTGGGGAAGGCGATGGTTTTCAACCTACTTTCTTTCTTTCTCTTGCCTAAGAGATGTTTCACTCAAGAAGTATCCATGAACGGCTGTATGAATGAATTTCAGAACCTGTTTATGTACTAATTCTGCTGCACCTGATACTTGAAGGGAATAAAATTTAAGATAGTTAATGTATCTAGTTGCAGATGTAAATGTTGCCCCAAAGGGTAAAACAGGCTTGGGGTGTATCCGGAGTAGGGGTGGGAGTGTGTGGCGGAAGGACAGAGGGACGATGCATTCTGAGACAGAGCGGAAGATGAACGTGTAGATGAACACAGCAGAGAGCTCAGTGGAGCTGAGGGGAGTGCTAGGCCTTCGGTAAACAAGATGTGTTGGTCAAGAATGGTCCTTGGAGGAAATGCTTCTTGAGCTAGAATTTGGAGGAACAGAAGTATTGTGTGCTGGTTGACCCCCGAGACCCTCCGCCTCAAGCACTTGCCCTCTTTGGGGGGGAAGGACGTTTATTCCACCTTTAAATCAGGGAAGAGGCAGAACCAGATCTCTGCCTGCAGGTGGATTCATTAACTGGCCCGGGGAGCATGCTTTGGTGCGTTAAAAATGCCCAATTGCCTGCCCATCTATCTTTTCCTTATAATTCTAGTAATATACATGTTACTTGTTCAGTCATGTCCAATTCTATGTGACCCCTTGGACTGTAACTCATCAGGCTCCTCTGTCCATGGGGATTCTCCAGGGAAGAAGGTGGCCGTGCCGTCCTTCAGGGGATCTCCCCGACCCAGGGATGGAACCCAGGTCTCTCGCGTTGCGGGTGGATTCTTTGCTGTCTGAGCCACCAGGGAAGCCGTATTTAATGCCTCTGAATTGTACACACGTAAGGACGGGGGAGCCTGGTGGCTGCTGTCTATGGGGTCACACAGAGTCGGACACGACTGAAGCGACTTAGCAGTAGCAGCAGCAAGTGGTTACAATGGTTCCGTCTATGGGGTCGCACAGAGTCGGACATGACTGAAGCGACTTAGCAGCAGTAGCAAGTGGTTACAATGGTCAATTTTATGTTAGGTGTGCCTAACATTTTAACCATTTCTGTGTGTACAATTCAGAGGGGTTAAATACATTCACACTGCTGTGCAGCCATCGCCACTGGGCATCTCTAGCACTTTTTCACGTTCCCAGATTGAAACCCTATACCCCTTATACAATAGCTCCTCTTTCTTCCCTACCCTCGCCCCTGAGAGCCTGCCTTCTGCTTTCTGTCTCCGTGAATTTGACAATTCTGAACACCTCATATAAGAGAAGTCATACCACATTTGTCACTTTGTGCCTGGCTTACTTCATTGTTGTCTACTTTTTTGGAGACTAGTTTATCATAACCAAGAGTCTAGGTAACAGGTATTTGTTCTTCTCAACCTTGGCTCCTATGGGCATATTTTCATATGACTGGATCCCTCCCTCTGCAGATTTTGGCTTAAATGGTGTTGCCTCAAAAGGGGCCCCACACCCCAACCATCCTAAAAGGTTCTGTTTCCCCATTTTGGTCTCTGAATTCTCCTTGTTGCCCTGTGCTATGTGCTAGGGCTTCCCAGGTGGTGCTAGTGATAAAGAACCCGCCCACCAATGCAGGAGACATAAGAAATGCGGGTTTGATCCCTGGGTCGGGAAGATCCCCTGAAGGAGGGCATGGCAACCCACTCCAGTATTCTTGCCTGGAGAATCTCATGGACAGAGAAGCCTGGTGGGCTACAGTCCATAGGGTTGCAAAGAGCATCCTATCTTTATTTTTTTAATTAATTTATTTTAATTGGAGGCTAATTACTTTACAATATTGTGGTGGTCTTTGCCATACATTGACATGAGTGAGCCATGGGTATATATGTGTCCCCCATCCTGAACCCCCCTCCCACCTCTCTCCTTATCCCATACCTCTGGGTTGTCCCAGTGTACCGAAGAGCATCCTATCTTCTTCCCCCTTCTTGGCCCCTATATTCTGCTTATTGCTCTAATTTTTCCTGTCTGCCTGAATTATGTATAGGTTAATGGTTTCCTCCTCCATAAACCTGACGGCTCCACCAGCTTACAAGATCTGGGAGGGCTGAGGCGTCTAGGCATCTAGATGTCTATCTGGAGCATGACCTAGTGCTTACTTATCACATGATAAGTGCTCAGTAAACATTGTAGTGTAGTGTAGTGGATGGAGGGTGAAGGAAGGCATCTGGCTCTAGCCTTGGCTGTGAACCCTCATGAGGTCATACTTGTGGCTGTGTTTTGAGTGCTTCAGAGATAAATGCTAACTATTCTCATTAGAGTCTGCCCAACCTTCACAGAGGAGTTTCCAGCACAAGCACTCGGATTTCAGACTGCTCCTTTTCCTAGTGCAACAAGATTGTGAACTGCTTTGCTCCAGCCCTTCCATGGGTATGTACTCGGAGAAGTACGTATTAAACATATTTTAATACCCACCTAAATAAAACACAATTAAAAGCTAAAACATTTCTTCTACAGAAAAGTCAATACCCACCTTCCTGTGCCTGATAAAATGATAAAATGCGTTATGGCTGAGCTGCTTCACTGGATTATTCAAGCCACTAACTCTTATATGCTAATTAGACTTTATTAATATTAAAAATAAGATAGCAGTTTTCAGGCCTGGAGAATTCAAATATAACTCTTTGAAGAAGGCTGGGAAGTGTCAGAGGGGCCTCACTGAGCACCTAGTCCAACTGACTCACTGTGTGAAGGAGAAACTGCTGGAGGGTGACTTCGGGGGACACCCAGAGTTCTCCAGAAATGCTGGCTGAGCAAACACTGGAACAGGGTTCTGAGAAAACAGTGTGTAAATACTCACAGAATATTTGCATTCAGGAAGAGTGAAGTCTTTTTCTAGAATACTTGGTACTTTTTAAAACAAATATAAGTATTGCCCTCATTGTTTTTTACACCTCAGTGCCTTGAAAACCTCATCTTCCACTGACATGCAATGCTTTAAATAGCAGTTATCTGAAGGCATCTGTGAAAATCCTCAAGGTACCTGTACCTTGAGTTCTCACGTTCAAGTTCCCAGGAACATTACTGGTTCTTGAGAAAAGTGCAGAGATGTGACCCTGTGTGCAGAGGTCATCTCTAGTTTGGGGGAGTAACAACTTGAAGGGACATTAGCTGGAGCCTGGCTGGTGAGTGGAAAAATCACTTGGTGTTTGCTAAAAGCTCACATGGACTTGAGACATGAACTGCAGTTAATATTGTTCTGTTTCTTTGAGGGAAAAAGTCATATTCGTTATAAATACCATACTTTCATTTGCTGGGAAAATCTCATTTCTTTTATGTTCTGTTCACCTGAAATGCAAATAGGAGTTTGCTTACGATTAATTAAGCGGATGTTAGATGGCACTTAAAATGAACATTCAGCATTTTCCCCCGTCTGTATAGAGAGTACAGAGATAATTGGATGGGAAACAATATGGCATTTAAGTGTAAGTTTTTTTAAAAGAGCCTTTCCCCTTTGACTTATGCAGATAAAGAGTCTGGCCTTTCCGAATGGTGTAGTGTCGCTGGCATGTGTGTAAACCAATCAGTTGGGCCACACGCCCTCATTCTGTAAGTGTCTCGCTCACTTGGCTGTTGGCAAGACCTTGCTTAGTGGCACATCAGTAATTAGGAACTGCCACCACCTCTGCAGGAAGTAATGTGGCTTCTTTTCCTCTTGTCATTTGGTTCCTCAGAGGAGGTATGGGGGAGTCACATTTCATCACTGGTAAAATGCAAACCTATTTGGAAATGACGAGGTGGTCCGAAACTGTTTTAACTGCATTTGAACCCTCGGCAGTGTCTCTCTTTCCTGGGGACTGTCGCTGGGCCGGTGCTGCCGCCACTCCAGTTAGCACTAGAGGCTTTCGTGCAATCCTGTGCCGGGATCAAACCACAGAATAGGTACTGCTGGCTGACCCAGTGTCCTAAGGCCCTGAGGAGAAATTCCCTGTGGTACTTTCTCCATCACACCCCCAAAAAAGAATAAAGTAAAATAAATTGAAGAGGTTCAAAATGGAGTGGCATTGACGTATATACACCACCATGTGTAAAATAGATAGCTAGTGGGAAGCGGCTAGATGGCACAGGGAGCTCCGCTCGATGCTCTGTGATGACCTAGAGGGGTGGATTGGAGGGGTGGGATGGCGAGGCGGGAAGGAGGCTCAAGAAGAAGGGGATATATGTTTACATACAGCTGATTCACCTCGTTATAGAGAGGAAACTAACATGACATTATAAGCCCACTATGTGTGCCCAGTCGCATCCAACTCTTTGCAACCCCATGAACTGTAGCCCGCCAGGCTCTTGTGTCCATGGAATTCTCCAGGCAAGAATACTGGAGTGGGTTGCCATTCCCTTCTCTGAGGGATCTTTCTGACCCAGAGATTGAACCCGAGTCTCCTGTACCTCCTGCATTGGCAGGCGGATTCTTTACCACTAAGCCACTTGGGAAGTCCTCCCCAAAATAATGAAGTTCATGAAAAAAAAAATAAAAGGCCCTAAACTGCAGCTTTCCTGACGGTACAGAGTTCGCCTTCCTACATATCAACTAGCGGAATCTAGTCCTATAGGACATTGTGAAAGGTACAATAATATCTATAGTTTAAAAAGTAACAATAACAATGGTACCCAGCCTTTATTGTCCATCTAGCATTCAGCAGACTCTGAGAAGAGAATGTGTGTGCGAATGATTCCTTAAGGAAGAACTGCCTGAAAAACTGGGAAGGGAGCAGGGGAGGCGGGACAGAGAAGTGGGAGAAGCCAGGGCAGATTTGGATGAAGGCCTTTTGGCATGTGGGCTCCTGGGGAAAGGGGTGTCCCGCCAAATACGCTCTCCACGTGGGTCCTGGCACCAAGGCGAAGAAGCTTCTAGTTCATCGGCCAGGGCTCTGGTTAAACAGCCAAGACCCCAGGGTGTAACTGATGTGGCCAGTTTTCCCTGAGCCTCCTGCTTTGAGAACTCAATCCCGCCACCTGCCATGGCAGAGAAGAGGCACCGAGGGGGCCTCGTGTCTCTGCTGTGACCTCTGAGAAGATGTTTCAATTAGTCCTGGGGCAGCCAGCCAGGGAGCCCGGCTACGGTGCCACCTCCCGTTGGAGGTCAGGGCCTTGTGAGAGAGCAGCCTTCTCCAGTGGCCAAAAGCCACCCCAGCCTGTCTGGGGATTGGTTTGGGGCTGTACCCAGAAGCTGCAGGTCCCTGCCAGGCCCAGTAAAGGAACACGTTGTTCTTCTGGGGAAATGCTGTCACTTATCATTAGCTTGGTGAGTTGAGGGCACATTTGAAAACTAGGGAAGTTGATGGATGCTGGCATGTGGACCTAGAGAGAAGGAGCCTGCCTGCCCCGTCTTCCTCTAAGCTGGGTAATTTCTCATTCTTCTAGTTGCTCAGTTGTGTCTGACTCTTTGAGACCACATGGACTATGTAGTCCATAGAATTCTCCAGGCCAGAATACTGGAGTGGGTAGCCTTTCCAAAACCTCTCCTCTAACAGCCAGTGAGGAGGTCCTGGCAGCCTATGCTTTTGAGGGGCTCCCCTGGTTGTCTGGGGGCTTTGGAGGGCATATCATTGCTTGCCTGGAGATATTACAACCTGGTTAATAGAAAGTCAGAAAAGCTTCCCCTCTGGGCCTGTCTTTACAAGATATGCAAATCATAAAATCTGTTACAGGTGTACATTTCATGAGTCGTTGGGCTTAGGCAAAAGCAGGTGACTTTCTTGGAAGGCTTCCTGGTGTAGTGGGCACCACACCTTGTGAAAAGGATCCATGCGACCTCAGGAAGCCCTTTGTGCAGCCGGTGTCCTGGGATGCTCCCGAGCACCAGCCCAGGCAGTGACGCTCACACCAGTGAACTTCCCAGGGGAGGCAGTGGCATGACGTGAAGAGCGTTGGTCTGGTGATCTGGAGATCTGTCCCGGAACCTGATCGTGAAATCAGAGCATGTCCCTGGGGATGTTGAGATGGAGAAAACACTCTCCCAGCCTTTAGGGATCTCGAGCAGAAACTGAACCTACAGGTGGACAGTGATGCTCATATCAGGCCTGTTGGCTCACCAAACACAGAGCAGCCTGGCACCAAAATGCCTAGTCAAGGGCATCAGCCCTTGTTGCCCTTATCTGAATGAGGGACCTAGTGAACATCGAGAAGGAGTAGGTGAATGAGCAAAGGAAGAAATGGGAACAGGGTGAAAACAAGAGGGAGGACCATGAACCAGACATCTCTTCCCAGCCTGAGCAGCTCTCGGCCTTTCCCAGAGTGGAGAAGGATGGGAAGAGGAAGAACTGCTAGTGTCTTCCTCTTCCTACTTCTCATGCTTTCACCAGTTGATGGCATATGAGCACCTAGCCCTCCATCCACTGGGTTCTGAAAGTGGGAGTGAAACAGCATGACCCACCAGTATTCAAATCCAGCCTCTTGATCTTGAGTAAGTTAACCTCTCTAAGCCTGAGATCCTCCATGGAATGGGTATAATAAAGGGCACTTCACGGGCTGTTGAGACAATTTCATAACATAATGCATTTAAAACCCTTAGTAGACAGTGGCACGGGATACACACTGCAGACAGTGAGTATGAGCTGTTAGAATGAGGATGGACCAGTTGGGGTGCTCTCTGAATGGTGGGTAACCTCCCAGTGTGAGGTGCTGTTCTTACCCACTTGGCTTTATCTGATCTGAGGGGATCAATCAGCATTGAACTCCAGTCCCAGGGAGCAAAGCTGCTTCCTCGTCTTTCTGGAATGTACCGATGAGATGGTATTGAAATAGTGAAAGAAAAGAAAATTGATCAACAAATGCCATGCTTGTTCTCTCAGAGGAAAAGAATATATTTTTTTCTCCCTTTAATACTCAAGACTTGGGAAAGTCAGGAAGCAAAGAACAACGAAGAGGGAAAAGTGTGTCCAGACAGATATGTGGGGAGGCCCTTGGACTTCCCTGGGGGCTCAGACGGTAAAGCATCTGCCTACAACACAGGAGACCCAGGTTCGATCCCTGGGTTGGGAAGATCCCCTGGAGAAGGAAATGGCAACCCACTCCAGTGATTTTGCCTGGAGAATCCCATGGATGGAGGAGCCTGGTGGGCTACAGTCCATGGGGTCACAAAGAGTTGGACATGACTGAGTGACTTCACTTTCACTTTCTTTCTTTTGGATGACCTTGATTCTGATGGATAAATTGCCCCGTCCTGTCATCACAAACTCCTGGGCTACTTTAGGCTGGAAGTGTGGGGGAACCAGGGTCTCAAGATTCTTGTGAAGTGTCTTCCTGGTGGGCTCAGCCCTTGGTGAGACTTGAAGGTGGAGGTCATTGCCCAAGTGACTACAGCCGTCAGTCCTTGACTTGGCTTGCTGCCTGCTGCGCTCCAAGCCCAAGCCTGGACACCTCTCACAACTGGCAAAGTGGTAGCGACAAATCTTTTGTAAGTCTTTCCGTCTGTGGTACGAGAGAATGGTATGAGTGGGGTTTTCTAGTGTCCCAGAAGCTGGACAGGAGACAAATGATGGTTTGTTTGCTTCTGAGTCACTGAGTCATGGAGCTGCTTCTGGATCATCTCCAATTTGAAGGCGGGGAACAACTTGATCTGCTTTGATATGGGCATTAGCATAGTCTAGGGTGTTCCTCAATGTCGCGCAGTGACTGCGGCTGGCCAGAGTTGAGAGCGTTGCAGATCCGCTTACTCAGCAACTTTGCAAAGTGCTTTTTAAATTAGGCTTTGACTTCTGGGGGTTGGGAGTGATTACAGACAGAATGATATTCAGTCCAAACTCTGCCCCTTAGAACACGTTTGCTTTTTAAGTGAACATATAAGACGTGTTCTCTTCCTGTGGTTCCTAAATGAAATTCAGAGCCAGAAGGAAAATTCTTGTGTTATTATTAATATCATTTGGTCAGTTAGTCATCCTCCCTGATTTACGGAAGACAGTTGTCACTACATTGTCAGAGGGGCAGCATCAGCCCTTTTGGTTTATCTACTTTATCTAGCTTTGGTATATCTAGGTTCCCCCTTCCTTTCTCATCTGTGCCCTCCTCCCCACCCCCGACCCCCACTCACATGTGTTTAGTCTGTGTTCCTGAATATGTGTGTTCATGAATATACGTGTATCCATGAAAAAGATACTTTTATATGCCCATTTTTTTTAAAAAGCACAAATGATACTGCACTTCAGAGCTTGTTCAGTTTCTTTTATTTCCACACAAAACTTTTTAAAAGATCAACTTATGTTTTTGGAGGTAGAACAAGTTCATAACTTCTTCTGCAGGAGCATTTTAATAAATTCTTGGAGGGACTTTCTTGGTGGTCCAGTGGTTAAGACCTCGCCTTCCAATGCAGGGGGCTTGCGAGTTTGACCCCTGGTCAGGGAGCTAAGCTCTCACATGCCTCGCGACCGAAAAACTAAAGCATAGAAGCAATATTGTAAAAATTCAATAAATGTACTTTAAAAATGGTCCGTATCAAAACAGTCTTTAACAAAATAGTAAGTGCTTGGAAAAAATTGTGCTATTATGGCTATTTTGCAAATAACTAAGCTGAGACTTCTAGCCTAAGAACATATATGAAGGTGTACAGCAGAGCTTCCCAGGTGGTTCTACTGGTGAAGAACCTGCTTGCCAGTGTAGGAGATGTAAGAGATGTGGGTTCAATCCCTGAGTTGGGAAGATCCCCTGGAGGAGGGCATGGCAACCCATCCTGGTATTCTTGCATGGAAAATTCTATGGACAGAGGAGTTTGGTGGGCTATGGTCCATAAGGTCGCAAAGAGTCAAACACGACTAAAACGACTTAGCACACATACACGGCAGAGCTAGGCCTCGCCTCTAACTCCTGTTCTGTGCTCTTTGCACCACTGTATCAGTGACCTCAGTTTTTTAAAACCTCTTTGTGACTTGAGCCTATTAAAGGGTCTGATCATGGTCATCTTGTTGATTACATTCTTATCAAGCCCTTGGACAGAACCTGAGCACCCAGGCTTTTGGCCTCTCGCCTCCTGTTCTATTAGTCTCACAAAGGCTGTGCTCACAGACCATTTCTACCCATGTTTTCTGCTCTTTGCTACTCAACAGGAGCTAGCAGTGCCTCTCGTACTCTAGTGCAAAGGGAGTATTCCCAGCATGTGATTATTCTTATGGGCATAAGAATAATAGTGTCTGTTTCTAGGTTTTCACAAATGGAGTCCAGGGGGCTTGTTTCAGTTCATTATTACCGTCCACCTCAAGAGCTTCATCAAAATCAGCTCTCTACCAGGAAACACATTACTTAGGGATGACAGCAGTTGTGTGTGATGATTTAGAAGGGAGGAAAAGATTGGGCTTCTGGACCCAAGGCTTTTCCTTATTAGAATTGTGGATCTGTGAAAGGCTCATCAACACTGTTCAGAAATGGAACAAAGATCTCAGAGGAGGGATGCTTTTTCTAAAGAGACTATAGACACAGTTTACAGACAAGTCTAGAAAGAATATTATCTGAAGAGGGTGGTGATGGAGCTATGGAAGCTGAGAAGGGATGGAGCTTTTAATTGGAACAAAAAAGAAGCTTCAATCTCAGAATTCAAAACCGAAACAGAGCTTAGAATCCTTCAAAGAAGATAAGAAGGAGGGGAAAAGCAGGTAGAAAGAGGACAATGTCTGTCTGTTGTTGGGGATAGAAGCTAGAAAGTAAGGATGAGGGACAGGCACGCCTCGGAAATACTGCAGGTTTGGTTCCAGACCACCACAATAAAGCGGGTATTTTGATAAAGTGAGTCACACAGTTTTTGGTTTTCCAGTGCATAAAAAGGTTATGTTTACACTATAAACATGTATTTACTACACCTAGTCTGCTAGGGGTACAATAGCATTGTATTGCTAAAAAAAGTACATACCTTAATTCAAAATACTTTATTGCTAAAAACCATCTTTTAATCATCATCTGGGCTTCCCTGGTGGCTCAGTGGTTAAGAATCTCCCTACCAAGCAGGAGACGGGTTCTGTCCCTTGGTCGGGAGGATCTCCTAGAGAAGGAAATGGCAACCCACTCCAGTATTCTTGTCTGGGAAATCCCATGGACAGAGGAGCTTGGCGGACAAAAAGAGTTGAATACGACTTACTGACTAAACAGCAACAATAACCACCATCTGAGCCTTCAGTGAGTCTTAGTGGTCACATCAAAGATCACTAATCACAGGTCATGGTAATGAAAATAATAATAATGGAAAAGTTTGAAATACGGCGAAAATTACTGAACTATGACACAAACTGAGGAAACGCTATTGGAAAAAATGGCACCAGTAGTCTTGATAGACATGAACTTGCCACAACTGTCAAATTTGCAAAAAATGCAGTATCTGTGAAGCACGATTAAGCAAAGTGCAATCAAACCAAACGAGGTCTGCTTGTAATTAGTTTTGTTGGGAGGAAAAGTTAAGAAGTTAGTGACAAAATTTGTAGTAACTGAATATTGGCTGAAAGTTGATACATAACTTTAATTATATCTTTCTGTTATTTGTTACTCTATTGTTACAACCCTTATTATTTAGCAACTGAGTAATGAGAGAGAGCATTGATATTGATGAAGACCTTCAAGCCGAAATATTTATCACAGGCCCCAACTTTCTTGGAATATGTGTCAGGGAGCATAGATTCACAAAAGAAAATTTCATATTTGTGAGGACAGTATAAGTATTTGGCTTTTATTTATGTTCCCACACACTACACAAATAGGTTTTCTGTCCAGTGTGCTGGAATTTATGCTGCCAAGTCTTATTACAGTATTGTAAATTGAACTACATATGATTTTTCCTTTGGAAATACCATTATTTTTCCTGCATGTTCACCTCAGCCAAGCACTTTAAAAACCTTTGAGTCAAAAAGGTGTTGTCTGAATTAATTCTGTATTTGTTCAGGAAGAAATATTTGCTGAGTGGCGTGGATGGGAATAATGATTATTAGGGAGTTGAATTCGTTTGACAAATTGTGGGTTGACAGCATTACAGGAGCCAGGAAATAACATGTCTCCTTTGCAAGGTCATCTTGGTGGGTGACCTCAAGTCTGGGGGACAGTGCACAGGGCCAGCCTCTCTGGGCCAATGACTCCTGAATTCTAGACTCTGCCGCTTGCTCTTCTGTTCCCATAAAACATGTCTCTCTAGAGTATCTGCTCACTTCCAAACCCTTGTGACTCTTCAGAGCCTTCAGGACGGGTGAGTTGTCTCCAGCTGCCTTGTGCAGGCAGCCTTTGCTTTATGATGAGCACAGGACATGATCCAGCCTTCTCTCCCACTGACTCTCCCGCTGTCCCCAACACTCCAGTCAAGCGAGTTTATTCAGGATCCCTTGGCACTTCTGGGCTCTCTTTCTGAGCCTTTTTATGCCTGGAGTAGCTTGTGTCCAGCCCTCTCTTTCTGTCTAAATCCCACTCCTTATTCCAGGCCTCTCCATCTCAGACCATCTCTCAGACCACTGGCCCCAAAGGGCCGGCTGTGTCTTTTGTCTCTGGAGGCCAGTTCTGGTGTCTGCACGAATGAAGGACCACGTATTGTGATGGCCAAGGGCATAGGTTTCAAATGCCAGCTTTGCCACCTACCAGCCATGTAACCACGGCTGGCCACTTAACCTCCATGCCTCAGTTTCCTCATCGGCAAGATGGTGATGAAAGTATTTACCTCATAGGTTTTGTTTTTTTAAATTTTAAAATGTATTGATTTTTAACTGAAGGATAATTGCTTTACAGTATTGTATTGGTTTCTACCAAACATCAGTGTGAATCAGCCATAGGTATACATATGTCCCCTCCCTCTTGAACCTCCTTTTTACCTCCCTCCCCATCCCATCCCTCTAGGTTGTTACAGAACCCTGGTTTGAGTTCCCTGAGTCATACAGCAGATTCTCATTGGCTATCTATTTTAGATATATAGTAGATAGGCTATACAGTATCAAATGGCTATACTCTCAGGACTCTATTTAACATATTAAGCCTAGGATATGTCAGGTACTGATCTGAGTTCATAAAGAGTAACTAACTCTTCATTAAAACCCTATGAGGACATTCTCCCACGTAAAATGTATATAGGGGGACCACCTATATACGTGTGAGAATACTATATACCAGTAGTGCTCCAGTGCATACGAGGGCTTCAAAGGATGGACTTGAAACTCATCTTGGTGACCCCGAGGATGACCCCTTGGGGGAAGGGCCCTAGAAGAGCACAGGGAAGAAGGGGGAAGGCACAGGGCGATGCTTCTCTATTTGTGCGCCTCTATTCCTTTTGGGACAGTGTTTCTTTGGTTCCACTCAAGGCTCCCTTGGTTTGAGTATATTTACTGACTAGCCAACAAAGGTCCATATAGTTAAAGCCATGGTTTTTTCAGTAGTCACGTACAGATGTGAGAATTGAACCATAAAGAAGGCTGAACACCAAAGAGATGATGCTTTCAAACTGTGGTCCTAGAGATGACTCTTGAGTCCCTTGGACTGCAAGGAAATCAAACCAGACAATCCTAATGGAAATCAGCCCTAAATATTCATTGGAAGGACTGATGCTAAAGCTGAAGCTCCAATACTTTGGCCGCCTGATGCAAAGAGCTGGAAAAGACCCTGATGCTGAGAAAGATTGAGGGCAGGAAGAGAAGGGGGCGAAAGAAGATGAGATGATTGGATGGCATCATCAACACAATGAACATGAATTTGAGCAGACTCTGGGAGATAGTGAAGGACAGGGAAGCCTGGCCTGCTACAGTCCATGGGGTTGCAGAGTTGGTTACTGCTTAGCAACTGAACAGCATCAGCTGACTTCAGCAAAGGCATATACCATGAAAGACCTTAATCAGATCACAGATGGTAATTAATCCCAGCCCTCTTCTGGGTGTCCAGTGCCCATGGTTTCTCCCTCTTTTAGAACTTGGTACAGTTACTCATCGGTTATGGATGTGTCTCCTGCACCCGATTTTGAAACCTTTTGGATTGCTTCTCCAAATTGCTAAATGACATTCATGAAGCAGTGAAGTTGTTGAGGGCATTCCTGCATGGGAACTCACAGAACAGTGTAAATCTGCCTATCTTAAGAAGCCTGACATCTGACTAAATGACAATTAAATAATAATAAGTCAAGACATAGTTAATTAACAATACATTCTGTATGAGTTTTGGTGGGGGAGAGAGAGCCCCCATCCCACCATATACACACCTTGTGGGCTAGAGTGTTCCAGGGAAGGGCTCCTGGTGCTGTGAAGATCTGTGTGTTTATAATTCAGCTTTATTTGAAAACTTCGCAATTTACCAGTTGGGACTAAGCCAAGCCCTGACAAAATGTATATGCAGTTCAAGGAACACTGCAGGCAGAACTGTCCCTGCTTTTGAAAGTGTGCATTTTATAAGTCTAATGTGCATGCTTTATTATAAGAAGTGCCAAAGTGCAGATTTTGAGAATGCAGTTGTAGCAGTAGCTGTAGGACCTATTGTTAGTGGGTATGGCAGAATGGGCTTAGACTGGGGTCTCATGGCTGCTCTGATCGTAGGCTCCTTGGTGGAGACTGTCTCGTGGTAGCTCAAGAATTGGGAGGACTGATCCTGAAGCTGGAGCTTAAGCTCCAATACTTTGGCTACCTAATGCAGACTCACGGGAAAAGACCCAGATGCTGGGAAAGATTGAGGGCGGGAGGAAAAGGGGATGACAGAGGATGAGATGGTTAGATAGCATTATCTACTCAATGGAAATGAGTTGCAGCAAAGTCCAGGCCATAGTGAAGGACAGGCAAGCCTGGTATGCTGCAGTCTACGGGGTCACAAAGAGTTGGACATGACTTAGCAACTGAATAACAGAAACAGGAGTTGGTACATTTGGCTTTGTCCTCGGTGCTCCCAAATACACAGGTGTGTGTACTTACTTGTCAAGAGGAATAAATAGGAGGAGGTGAGTAGAGGTGTTTAATATTTATAGTGATATGATGCAGATGTTCAGGAAGCAGTTTTATTGTTCCTTGTCTGTGTGATACATTTTCCAGGCTAAACTATTGTCTCAGTGGTGGTGCCTCATGTTCTTGTGGAGATCGGGGGTGAATGCTTGCTCCCTCTTTTTTTTCCCCTTGCTTTTCTGCATAGTCTCATCTGCCCTCCTGGTTGCAATCACCCACCTGTATTCTGATACCTTCCAACCGGCCCAGGCCTTCCTCCCAAGCTCCAGATCCTCATTTCTGATGCTTCTGCCTCAGCCTCCTCTGCCTCATCCATGCCCCGAGCCCAGGCCTGCGCGCTTCCTGTGTTTCCTATCAGGAACACCGTGTCAGCCCTGAGCCTGGACTCAGCCTATGTCCTCCTGTTCCTCCCCTCTCCACTCACCAGATCTGGGATAGATCCAGGATTCTACCTTCTGGGTCAATTTTGAGTCCTCCTCATTGGTCCCATTCCTGTATCTCCTCTCTTAGCCCAGGCCCTAGTTATGTTGCCTGGACCATCACACGTGCCTCTTGATGGCCACGCTCTCTCTGTCCTCCACACTGCCACTGTGGTCACGGTCATCACACACAGATCAGATCAGATCAGATCAGTTGCTCAGTCGTGTCCGACTCTTTGCGACCCCATGAACCGCAGCACGCCAGGCCTCCCTGTCCATCACCAGCTCCCGGAGGTCACTCAGACTCACACCCATCGAGTCAGTGATGCCATCCAGCCATCTCATCCTCTGTCGTCCCCTTCTCCTCCTGCCCTCAATCCCTCCCAGCATCAGAGTCTTCTCCAATGAGTCAACTCTTCGCATGAGGTGGCCAAAATACTGGAGTTTCAGCTTTAGCATCATTCCTTCCAAAGAAATTCCAGGATTGATCTCCTTCAGAATGGACTGGTTGGATCTCCTTGCAGTCCAAGGGACTCTCAAGAGTCTTCTCCAACACCACAGTTCAAAAGCATCAACTCTTCAGCGCTCAGCCTTCTTCACAGTCCAGCTCTCACATCCATACATGACCACAGGAAAGACCATAGCCTTGACTAGGCGAACCTTTGTTGGCAAAGTAATGTCTCTGCTTTTGAATATGCTATCTAGGTTGGTCAGAACTTTCAGATATGCCCCTATAATTGTCTAGTTCAAGAAACCTGGATGACTCCTTATTGCTGGAGGAGGAAGGTTACATTTCTTATAAGCCTTTGATATTCTTCACAGTCAGGGCTCCACCTTCCTTTACACTTCAGCTTATCTAGCATCCTCTATTTTCAATGACTTTTTGCCTTTCCCAGACAAGCCAGATTTGGTACAACCTCTGCGCTTTTGATCATGCTGTCTGTTCGTCTCTGTCTATCTTGTTTCCTTCAAGAATGACTGCTCAGCCTTCAAGCCTCAGCTCAGAAGTCTCGTCTCTGTAAAGCTCTGTACACAGACCCCAGCCCTACATCATCACCTGCCATACTGCCTGGCAGTCTCCTGCTTGTCTTTTGGTGCGTTAGTAGAAGGTAACTTCTTGATGTTGACCCTGAATCTTATCTTTGTATCTCCAGGGTCAGTCCATGATAGGCTTGATATCACTGGTGCAGGGATGGTTTGAAAGATAGAGGGAGGGATAGCTGGATAGATGGAAGGATGGAAGGAAGGAGAGTTAGGGAAGACAGGAAGGAAGGGAAAAGAGGGAAAGGTGGAAGAAAGGAATGAATGAATTCTGTTTGGAATCCTGTTCTCCAAGCACACGCTTCTGTCTTATCTCTCTGTTGCCTGAGGATGTCATGGACTTTTTGTTTGCTGCTCCATGTCTAACCAGGAGCACTGGCACATAGTAGGCTCTTAGTATTTACCGATGGATGTGTTTATGGAAAATGTGCTTTAAAACTCTTGGGCTATGGAAAAGAAGAAAAACTGTTGGTAGTTTTTTCCTACTTATAAATTGAAGATTTTGTTTGTCGTTTTTTTAAAAAATAGTGCATTTGCTGGGTTACTTGTGATGGAAACAGTCTGCCTGCATCAGACATTAGTAGCCCCTATATTTTTTAAAGCCTCCACTAAGGAAAAAGCTAAAGGAAGGGCATTTGGTAACCAGCTGGGAACTCCATCTCCCATGCAGGCCTGCTTTTTAACTTAATGCTTAGGCCCTGCAAAGTTGAAATGGCCAGGTCCCTTTGGAAAATAAGGCAATGAACTTAACAAAAAGAGAAAATCAAGATTTCCATTTTCTCCTGAACATGGAAAGCAGCGTAACTAAATTCTTTGTTTCCTTTTATTACGGTATTGATGGTTACATTTTGTAACTATGGTTAAATGGAGCAGTCCCGTGGTGAGGGATGCAGGGTAAGCAGGGCCCCGTAAACATAGGGACCCTGAGGACGGGAAATGTCTGTACAGTTACCTTTACTGATTTTTCTGAAGCTCATAATTTAGCCCACAAAGTCAAGCTAAGCAAGGAAATCCTAAAATGAGGTTCCCTGGCAAGGATTGTAATGAGCGTAAAATCAACCTGCATTCATCTCGCCCTTTAATGATCTATGCATGGTAATCTAACTTTGCATTTTTTCCCTTCTCCGTCCTTGGTGGAAGGCAGCCTGCTGGGCTCTCGCTTGCCCATGCTTTCTGATAAATGTCAAGCCTATCTTTTGGAGCTGGCACGTAGTTAGAAGTCACATATTTCCTCCAAGTCATCCTTTCTCCCAAGGATAAGGCTCCATGTTGAGGATAAAACCCAGTGCACATTCTGCACTCGGCTCAGAACAAACGCTATTAACCTGGAGGAAAGCTGACATTTCTGCAGGCTGCTGCAGCGTTGCTATTTTATTTGCTTCCCCTGGGGCCTGACTGTATCCTGCCTTTCGCCGTGATGTGCTCAGGTGAAGCTTGAATGCCGTGTGCAGGTTTTCTAACAGGTTGCGGAAGAAAGAGATTTCATTTGGAGTCCTAGGACCAAGGGAACCAGGTGCACCTGCCACCTGAAATTGATTAGGACAGTGCATTTGCAGACAGGACCCGTGGTTGGGGCTTTCTCATCAGTTACGGGAAATGGTCGTGCAAATCTTTTGGAAAAAAAAAATACAATAAATCCATAGCTCTCTCAGAGCCATTTATATATTATATTTTGCTTTCAATATCGAGAGAAAAATCATGGTTTAAAGCTTATTAAAATGTTACCCATATAGATAGTTTTAAAAGATAATTTATATTAGCACTGGTGCATAGCTTTTTAAATTAATAATTCAGAACTGCGACTAGAGGTTTCAGTAATCTCCCGTAGTATATTATCTGACTGTTCCACTGAGAAATTAGCACTTATGGACTAAGGAATAAAATTGAAAAATCTAACCCATTTGGTGAGTCTGTTCTCAGTTATGAGAGCCTTCTTAAATGAAAGTCTATTAGTGTGAGAATTCTGATTTCTAGAATCAAATCTGTTTTAGGTCATTATGGAGTTTTATAAAGAAAAGCCTCCTCTGCTCAGCCTAACAACACGTTGAAGTCTTAAAAGTAGGCAGACTATTGATTTTTAGCAAGAGTTTTACTGCCCCAGACACTGAAGAATGATTCTCATGACTAAAATTTATAGGTTATTAAGGAGAAGAATGCAGAGAAAAGACTAGTTGAAAGATTCAGAAAATTAGCTCATTTTGTTCGTTAGAATTCACTAAGCGCCCTTTCCTGAAATATAGATATATCAGAGTCTGGAAAGGGCCTCTTGGATACATGGTAAATTTATATGGATCAGAAATATAGTGGAATCGTATTTTAGCCCACAAGGACACGATCACTCTTTAGAGGCTTGCGAAGAAAAAGCAAAGTGCTCTTTTTAAAGAAGCTTAATTTGAAAAGATCAGGGTTGGCAGATCGGACCACTGGTGGACTTTTTTTTCGCCTGCCAAAAAACCTCTTCAGTCCAAACTAAACAGACACATAACAGAAAGCTTCTTCTAGATTAGGGAGGTAGTCAATGCAATGTCTTGTTTTTAAAATATCAAATTCTGTGCCTCAGTTTAGAATAGGGAAATCGTTCTGAATCCTTGGGTATACTAATCTGTCTTGTACCTTTCAAAGCGGGGAAGGCAATGGCACCCCCCCCCTTTTTTTTTTCTGGAAAAACTCCCAGGGGGGGGAGCCTGGTGGGCTCCAGAGGGGGGGGAATGTGTAGAGTTATTGGAAAGCCAGTCGTGTGAAAGCAGTAGGGGTACTCTTCATTGTACTTGGATTAAAATATAAAATGTGCCTTATGCTAGAGGCAGTGCAGTATAGGAGAAATCACTGCATGGGGAATGTTTGAAAGGGGCATCTGGTCTCAGCTCCATCATTGAGCTCCTGTGAAACTGGATACTCTGAACCTCAGTTTCTGTATATGTGTGATGGGGTTGGTAGCAGCCATCATGCCTCCATCATACCCACCCTCAGAACTGTGATCCAGCCTTTCCTATAAAGGAATCACGTGGCTCAGCAACCGGAAAAGCATCAGTCCCATATCACCTGCTCCAGGAAGTGAGGTAGAAGTTCTCACTACCCAGGACTGCAGGGGTGAAGTGTGAAGTGTTCGTCAATGAGTCATGTCTGACTCTTTGCTACTGCATGGACTGTAGCCCCCACCAGGTGCCTCTGTCCATGGAGTTCTCCAAGCAATAATACTGGAGGGGGTAGCCATTCCCTTCTCCAAGGTATCGTCCTAACCCAGGGATCAAACCCAGGTCTTCTGCATTGCAGGCAAATTCTTTACCATCCGAGCCACCAGAGAAGCCCCAAAGAGGTGATGGTGGTGATGGTTTAGTTGCTTAGCTGTGTCCAACTCTTTGCGACCCCGTGGACTACAGCCCGCCAGACCCCTCTGTGCCCGTGGAATTCTCCAGGCAAGAATACTGGAGTGGGTTGCCAACCCAGGGCTCAAACCTGGTCTCTGGCATTGCAGGTAGATTCTTTACCCTCTGAACTACCAGGGAGGTGTTCTCAGTATCCAGGGCTGCAGGGGTGAGGATGAGACCAAATCATCTATATGAAAGTGCTCGTTAACGTGTATTGATGTACAGTATACTAGCACATAATGGCACCCCACTCCAGTACTCTTGCTTGGAAAATCCCATGGATGGAGGACCCTGGTGGGCTGTAGTCCATGGGGTTGCTAAGAGTCGGACACGACTGAGCGACTTCACTTTTCACTTTCATGCACTGGAGAAGGAAATGGCAACCCACTCCAGTGTTCTTGCCTAGAGAATCCCAGGGATGGGGGAGCCTGGTGGGCTGCTGTCTATGGGGTCGCACAGAGTCGGACACGACTAAAGTGACAGCATAGCATCAGATCAGATCAGATCAGTCGCTCAGTCGTGTCCGACTCTTTGTGACCCCATGAACTGCAGCACGCCAGGCCTCCCTATCCATCACCAGCCCTCGGAGGTCACTCAGACTCATATTCATCGAGTCAGTGATGCCATCCAGCCATCTCATCCTCTGTCGTCCCCTTCTCCTCCTGCCCCCAATCCCTCCCAGCATCAGAGTCTTCTCCAATGAGTCAACTCTTCCCCTGAGGTGGCCAAAATACTGGAGTTTCAGCTTTAGCATCATTCCTTCCAAAGAAATCCCAGGGCTGATCTCCTTCAGAATGGACTAGTTGGATCTCCTTGCAGTCCAAGAGACTCTCAAGAGTCTTCTCCAACACCACAGTTCAAAAGCATCAATTCTTCGGCGCTCAGCCTTCTTCACAGTCCAGCTCTCACATCCATACATGACCACAGGAAAGACCATAGCCTTGAATAGGCGAACCTTTGTTGGCAAAGTGATGTCTCTGCTTTTGAATATGCTATCTAGGATGGTCATAACTTTCCTTCCAAGGAGTAAGCGTCTTTTAATTTCATGGCTGCAGTCACCATCTGCGGTGATTTTGGAGCCCAGAAAAAGAAAGTCTGACACTGTTTCCACTGTTTCTCCATCTATTTCCCATGTAGTGATGGGACCAGATGCCATGATCTTCGTTTTCTGAATGTTGAGCTTTAAGCCAACCTTTTCACTCTCCACTTTCACTTTCATCAAGAGGCTTTTGAGTTCCTCTTCACTTTCTGCCATAAGGGTGATATCATCTGCATATCTGAGGTTATTGATATTTCTCCCAGCAATCTTGATTCCAGCTTGTGTTTCTTCCAGTCCAGCATTTCTCATGATGTACTCTGCATATAAGTTAAATAAACATGGTGACAAATACAGCCTTGACGTACTCCCTTTCCTATTTGGAACCAGTCTGTTGTTCCATGTCCAATTCTAACTGTTGCTTCCTGACCTGCATACAGATTTCTCAAGAGGCAGATCAGGTGGTCTGGTATTCCCATCTCTTTCAGAATTGTCCACAGTTTATTGTGATCTACACAGTCAAAGGCTTTGGCATAGTCAATAAAGCAGAAATAGATGTTTTTCTGGAACTCTCTTGCTTTTTCCATGATCCAGCAGATGTTGGCAATTTGATCTCTGGTTCCTCTACCTTTTCTAAATCCAGCTTGAACATCAGGAAGTTCATGGTTCACATATTGCTGAAGCCTGGCTTGGAGAATTTTGAGCATTACTTTACTAGCGTGTGAGATGAGTGCAATTGTGCGGTAGTTTGAGCACTCTTTGGCATTGCCTTTCTTTGGGATTGGGATGAAAACTGACCTTTTCCAATCTTGTGGCCACTGCTGAGTTTTCCAAATTTGCTGGCATATTGAGTGCAGCACTTTCACAGCATCATCTTTCAGGATTTGGAATAGCTCCACTGGAATTCCATCACCTCCATTAGCTTTGTTCGTAGTGATGCTTTCTAAGGCCCACTTGACTTCACATTCCAGGATGTCTGGCTCTAGGTCAGTGATCACACCATCATGATTATCTGGGTCGTGAAGCTCTTTTTTGTACAGTTCTTCTGTGTATTCTTGCCACCTCTTCTTAATATCTTCTGCTTCCGTTAGGTCCATACCATTTCTGTCCCTTATCAAGCCCATTTTTGCATGAAATGTTCCTTTGGTATCTTTGATTTTCTTGAATAGATTCTTAGTCTTTCCCATTCTGTTGTTTTCCTCTATTTCTTTGCATTGATCGCTGAAGAAGGCTTTCTTATCTCTTCTTGCTATTCTTTGGAACTCTGCATTCAGATGTTTATATCTTTCCTTTTCTCCTTTGCTTTTCGCTTCTCTTCTTTTCGCAGCTATTTGCAAGGCCTCCCCAGACAGCCATTTTGCTTTTTTGCATTTCTTTTCCATGGGGATGGTCTTGATCCCTGTCTCCTGTACAATGTCACGAACCTCATTCCATAGTTCATCAGGCACTCTATCTATCAGATCTAGGCCCTTAAATCTATTTCTCACTTCCACTGTATAATCATAAGGGATTTGATTTAGGTCATACCTGAATGGTCTAGTGGTTTTCCCTACTTTCTTCAATTTCAGTCTGAATTTGGCAATAAGGAGTTCATGGTCTGAGCCACAGTCAGCTCCTGGTCTTGTTTTTGCTGATTGTATAGAGCTTCTCTATCTTTGGCTGCAAAGAATATAATCGATCTGATTTCAGTGTTGACCATCTGGTGATGTCCATGTATAGAGTCTTCTCTTGTGTTGTTGGAAGAGGGTATTTGCTATGACCAGTGCATTTTCTTGGCAAAACTCTGTTAGTCTTTGCCCTGCTTCATTCCGTGTTCCAAGGCCAAATTTGCCTGTTACTCCAGGTGTTTCTTGACTTCCTACTTTTGCATTCCAGTCCCCTATAATGAAAAGGACATCTTTTTTGGGTGTTAGTTCTAAAAGGTCTTGTAGGTCTTCATGGAACCGTTCAACTTCAGCTTCTCAGCATAGCATACTAGCACATATATATGGAATTTAGAAAGATGATAACAATGACCTTGTATGTGAGACAGCAGAAGAGACGCAGATGTGTAGAATAGCCTTTTGGACTCTGTGGGAGAGGGCAAGGGTGGATGATTTGAGAGAATAGCATTGAGACCTGTATATGATCATGTATGAAACAGATCGCCAGTCCAGGTTCGAAGCATGAGACAGGGTGCTCAGGGCCGGTGCATTGGGATGACTCTGACTCTGACAGATGGGATGGGAAGGGGGGTTCAGTATGGGGAACACATGTACACCCATGGCTAATTCATGTCAATGTATGGCAAAACCCACTACAATATTGTAAAGTAATTAGCCTCCAATTAAAATAATTAAAAAAAGAGAGACACATGTAACCCAGTGTTCATTGCAGCAATATTTACAATAGCCAGGACATGGAAGCAACCTAGATGTCCATTGACAGATAAATGGTTAAAGAACACGTAGTACATATATGTGATGGAATATTACTCAGCTATAAAAAGGAATGGATTTGAATCAATTGTAGTGAGGTAGATGAATCTAGAACCTGTTATACAGAGTGAAGTAAGTCAGAGAAAAACAAGTATTGGAATATATATATGGAATTTAGAAAAATGGTGCTGATAAGCCTAGCAGAGAACAGACTTGTGGCCAAAGGTGAGGGTGGGACGAATTGAGAAAGCAGCATTGACTATCATGTGTAAAATTTGACACTGTTTTACACTATCATGTGTAAAATAGATAGCTAGTAGGAAGTTGCTGTATACACAGGGAGCCCAGCCTGGTGCTGTGTGATGACCTAGAGGAGAGGGATGGGGGGAGGGGAGGGAGGTTCAAGAGGGAGAGGAATATAATGTATCAGAGAAGGCAATGGCACCCCACTCCAGTACTTTCGCCTGGAAAATCCCGTGGACGGAGGGGCCTGGTGCATGGCAACCCACTCCAGTGTTCTTGCCTGGAGAATCCCAGGGACGGGGGAGCCTGGTGGGCTGCCATCTATGGGGTCGCACAGAGTCGGACATGATTGAAGCGACTTAGCAGCAGCATGTGTATATATATATATATATATATATATATACTCATTTACTTATGACTGATTTACTTTGTTGTACGACAGAAACCAACACAACATTGTAAAGCATTTTTCCACACACAAAAATAAGTGTGTTGATGTAAGAAACTGAGCCTGTAACAACTTCTGATTTTAAAGAATTATGTATCCAATACCATAGACACAGACTATATTCCGCAGATATGTGTATATATATATTTATATAGCATGCGTGAATAAATTTACGTATCAAAATTGATACTGCCTCCTTCAAACTAGCCCCTGAAAGGTGCAGCTCATGGCCCACTGAGGATGTTTTTGTATCAGGTGTCTTGTCCTCACGGCTCTCGATGTCGACAACAGCTAACCAATGGGCTCTTGGTCTCTGAGCGCGTCCTTTCTTAAGCCCGCCTTCTCACAGAGATGCCTTCCGGCAGCACAGAGCTGAGCAACTCAGTCTGTCCAGCAAGCAAGAGGGTGGGGATTGAAACCCTCAGGTGGTGACTGCCCAGCTCTATTGGAATAAGGTCCCCTTGGCCTGCATGCAGGGCCATGCACTTTGTGACTCCTGCCAGCGCTCCAGCCTCCTCCTACACAAACTGCCCTGCAGGCCAGCTGGAACTACTCAAGTGTCCCCTAAGTTCCAGTCCCTGTGTGGCCTCCTGCCTTCACAGCTGCCCCCCTTTCTGCCTGGCCCTCTCTCTCTGGACCTGTTCCCTTTCGAGAAGGGACACAAGTGCTACTTTTTCTCGAAAACCTCTGCATCTTCTCTTCCACCTGTGTCTGGGCTTCCTCCTGTTTCCCACTGACAACCTTATGGCGTTGGACTGTGATTTTTAGGATCCGTGTCTGCCTTCCTTACTAGACTCTGAACTTCGAGAGAGTAGGACTCCTGGGTCTTTGTTTCTCCTCCCTACCACCTCAGCCTCATAGGCTCTCACTAAACATCTGTTGGGAGGGTGGATGGATGGATGGAGATTTGAAAGCTTCCATGTCTTACCTGGTAATTTCTAGTATATCAATTCCCAGGATCAAACAGCCTGGCAAAGAGATTGGGGACTGAATATTCTATTAAGATTGTGAGTCATCCTGGATTCTTTCTGCTCTTGTTCCAGCAAAACCCCAAAGGCTTTATAACACTTTGGGCAAAATCTGGCTCAGAAACGTTTGACCTGGTCTCAAGTTTCCAAGGGGTTCTCAGAGCTGAGGATAGTCAAGGATTATGTCTTGAAATGCAGGCCCCGGACAAGGAAGGCATTCAGTTGGTGGGGGGCGGGGGTGGGGGTGGGGAGTTGCTGTTGGAGATGCAGGAGAAGGGAAGAGGTGAGACCACCAAGCTGGAACGTGAGACATTTGCGTGGGGACTAATCTGAGTGTTTTTTTCTTGACACACATCCCCTCTGCAGCTTTCCACGCCAACACCTGCAGGGTGACCCTTCCTGGGGACTCTTCTTTAATTGCAAGTGGGAGGGAGTCAGTAGACAGAAACGTTCGAAACCTCAGAGTCCATGGGAGAGGGCATGTGAAACTGATGAACTCTTGGTCTGAGAAGCAGGGAGGTTGAAGGGAAGCCACTGCCAAGATGTGACTGTGGTTCAGCATCTGCCAGCAGTCACCATCGTTCCAGCTGTGTGTGCGCTGCTTCAGGAAGCCTAATAAATCTGGTGATTTAATTACACTAAATTACTTCGAGAACTTTTTTATGCTGCAAATTCTTACTTTAATAAGCCAGAGAGAATAAAGAAAAATTTCTTGAATATCTTTGCCAAATCAGTCTAGGCATCCATTTTCAATGTAATAACTAATAGCGGAGGAGATTGGAATAGATGTTATTACAGATTTTTACAAGGCAAAATATATTTAAACAGGATCAGAAGGTTAATTAAAATTATAGTTGGGTCTTGTCATTACCCAGCCACCCTTTTTCTTCTGCACAGTTGCTCCCAGTTTAGCGTCTGTTTGATAAAAATGCTTAAAATGGAATCCTCATTTAAAAGAGAATTAGGCTCAGTATTATTACTGAGCCTGATCTCATGTACCTACGTGGGAAATAAATGCATAATTAACCCTTTTTCATGATAAATTAACATTCATTTTCCTAGGATTAGTAGGAAATAGCATAATACAGGGCAGGGTTTGCCTTCATTCCGACAGTCTCCCGGGACCTCTAACACTCTTAACGGATTAGTGAAGCCTATGATTCACAGTGTGTCTATGTACATGAAAAAAGAAGGCAGTTCCTGACTGTCAGAGAGAGCGCGTGTTTCCTAATTGACAGCTTTTACAACTAAACATGGAAAGATTAGCCTGCAAATATTGTGAGGATGACTTTGGAGCCCTGGCCAGGGTGTGTTAGCCAAAGGAAGCGTCCTGTGAATATTTCACATTGAAAATGAATTCTTCTAGAACTTTTCGACATCAGGTTAACAGCAGCCATGCAAATCAAGGTCCCTGGAGAACAGATAAGCTTTCAGGAGAAGCTCTTTGTCTGGTGCCTTCTCGTCTAAAACTCTTGGGGGTTTTCTTTGCTTATCTGAGCCCAGCTTTATCAACTGATAGGTTTAAATTTACATAAACAGTCCAGCTTGTTTCATTTGATTTATTATGATCAGGTTGGAAAAAGCAGGGGCCTGTTGGAGAATCGAATCCCGAGCCTTGTTGAGTCTTTAACTCAAAATTTCCAAAGCCTTGACCAACATGAATAAATTGCCTTCAGATATTTATTGAGCATTCCAAAGTCACAGCGTCAGATCTGCTTCTTATGTGTTTAAGGGAAGAGGTGGGGAAGGAGAGAGTGGAAGAGACTTCTGCTATTGCAGTCAGTTACAAAGAGGTACAGGTTTTCTTTGATTTGGCCCCAAATATGGGAGTTTAGCAGGGCGAGTGGAGCAGCATCTGAGTAACTATGATTTCCAGGTCATATTCCTAGCATTTTGCATGAATTATCTGTCGAGAACTTGAAAGTAGACTGAGATGCTTGTGAGCCTTGTAGCCCAGAGAGAGCACAAGGTTAACCTCTCCCTCTTCCTTTGCAATGTCACATACCCAGTGGATGCTAAAAAAATGGTTAAGGATTCTTCTCAATGTGTCCTATTCACTTGTTGTTCAGCGGCTCTGTCGTGTCTGACTCTTTGCAACCCCGTGGTCTGCAGCACACCAGGCTTCTCTGTCCTTCACTATCTCCTGGAGTTTGCTCAAACTCATGTTCATTGAGTCAGTGATGCAATCCAACCATCTCATCCTCGGCCACCCCCTTCTTTTCCTGCCCTCAGTCTTTCCTAGCATCAGTGAGTAAAAGTCGCTCAGTCGTGTCCAACTCTTTGCGACCCCATGGACTATACAGTCCATGGAATTCTCTAGGCCAGAATACTGGAATGGGTAGCCTTTCCCTTCTCCAGGGGATCTTCCCAGTCCAGGGATTGAACCCAGGTCTCCCACATTGCAGGCAGATTCTTTACCAACTGAACCACAAGGGAAGCCCTTCCCTGTATCAGGGTCTTTTCCACTGAGTCAGCTCTTCATATCAGGTGGCCAAAGCATTGGCGCTTCAGCATCGGTCCTTCCAATGAATATTCAGGATTGATTTCCTTTAGGATTGACTGGTTTGATCTCCTTGCTGTCCAAGGGACTCTCAAGAGTCTTCTCCAACACAGCAGTTCGAAAGCATTGATACTTCAGTGTTCAGCCTTCTTTATGATCCAGCTGTTCACTTAGTAGACTCCATATCAAGACAGGCTCAGTGTCAAGTTGTAGATAACTTGGTCATTTTCCTCCTAGTCTATCCTTACAGTGAGTTCATTGAGGCCTTTGATGAGTGGGTAGTTAGGGTCAGCTTTGGGGGAAGGAGTATTTTATTTCACTTTTTAAAGTTTAGGATACAGATGAGCCTTTGAAAGGCAAAGAATGAGCTATAATACTCAAGTAAAGGAGAATCTTAATGCCCACACGGAGCACTGGATGAATCCAACAAAGGCCCTGGAGTTCATCCTGTGTTTTGAATTTGCAGGCAATGCTTCTTAGTGGAGAGAGGCCCCAGTGCAGGGAATGGGTACAAAGTGAGTAAAGGTCAGGGAATGAGACCCAGCCCACGGCCTGCCTCAAGAAATGGTTGCTCATTTCCCAGGGGCAAAGGCTGCCCCATCTGGATACCCCTTGAAACACCACTTGGGGTTTTGTTTTCAAGGGGAAGCTACTGAAGTGATCAGAAGTACTAGCAGATTGTTTACATAGCAGAGTCATTGTGGATTTTATATTTGAAAGAAAATCTAGTATGTATGTAATCTGCACACTGAATGTGGTTGGCGTCAAGAAACAGTTTGATCAAATAAAAGTAACAATGAATAAAACAGCTCTAAAACAGCAGCCGATACACATGAAAGATTCAGCACCCAGCCCCACAGCCTCTGCCTGCCAGACAGTAGAAGAGAGGCTCTCTGGGGACCTTAGGAAAACCCCTTGCCCAGACCCCTCAGGACTCCCCCATCCTCTCCCTCCCCTGCCCCCTTGCTGTGTCACCTGAAGGGGAACTGAGCATTTACTTCCACAGGCCAGCCCCTCTGCCCTTCCTTCAAAGGCCTGCTGAGCAGGTGGGACCAGACCAGGACCAAGGATGACACAGCAGCAGACAGACATTTGGGGAAGGAAGTAGCTGATCCAGATGGATCTCGGGCCAGGGCTGCCCAGTGTGGAAACTGGTTACACAGGCTCTGGATACACTTGTAGTTTGACCCTATGAGAAACTTTGGAAACCAGTTTTTCCCTGCCTTGTCCTCTCTTGAGACCTGGTAACAGGTTTGGGGAAAGGCACTGATGCCCAGGCTCCTCCAAAAGTCAAGCCTCTCAGATGGGCAGGTTTTTTTGCTTTGTCTAACTCATTGCCATATTCCAAGTACCTAGAACAGTGCCTTGTACCTAATAGGCTCTCAATGAATAATTATCAATGGACAATCACGTTTACCTGTTTGACCTAAAAAGGTTATGACCATTGACTCTTAATAAGAATTTCATGAATCAGGACTGAACTTTGCACCTGATCCAGAGGTTAACTCTCATGGGTATTTCATAGGCAGGGTAATATTGGGATTCTGAGTAGAAAGCTGGCTTCCTCAAAGTGTGTCGTGATATCACAGAATGCTTGATGAAGATATAGGTTTTGGAGATCAGGCCTAGACCCACCGCTTCAGCTGATCCGAGGGGCAGAGCCTGGTAATCTCCATCATAAACTCCAGATTCTCTGGATTATTCTGCACAGTGCAGTCTGAGAGCTTTGGTCTTCCCAGGCCACAAATTGAGAGTCTAACAAAGAAACTGGGAAAGGAAAAAAAACGACTTGGGTCACAGCTAATTTTGAAAATGAACTCCTTCAGCATGCAGCAGGGGTTCCATACCAGGCACTGGGCCAAAAGCGCAGAGGTTTTAAGAGGATGGAGACAGTCTCCATCAGCAACAAGGTTAGGATCTGGCCAGGGAGGAAATGATGTGAATAGAGATGACCTTGAGGTAGAGAGGAAGATGGTGGCATCACGTAAAGTGTTAACAGTTGTTCAGGGGAGAAAAAGACAGAGGGGAGCAAAGAAAGACAAAGGCATCATGGAGTCGGACCTGCAGTGGTGGGTTGGAGTCAGACAGTGGGTGACAGCAGGAAGACAAGTTCAAGTCTGAGGAATTTTTAGCCTAAGTACTGATGTGGGAAAGACTTGGAGAGCAGATGGCAAATTAGGAAGACCTTGAGAGTCTGGTGTCAGGGAGGGAAGCCCATGAAGGGAACAGTTGACAGTCTCCTGCTATTTCAAGGTTAAAGAAAATAATGTCTGAGAACACGCTGTTGGGTTTGAGATTAAGAAGGGCATTGGAGTCTTTCTTTTTTTTAAAATTTTTTTTAATTAAATTTTATTTTGCTTAACTTTACAATATTGTATTGCTTTTGCCATACATCAAGATGGATCTGCCACAAGTATACATGTGTTCCCCATCCTGAACCCTCCTCCCTCCTCCCCCTCCCCATACCATCCCTCTGGGTCGTCCCAGTGCACCAGCCCCAGGCGTCCGTTATCAGGCATCGTACCTGGATTGGGCGACTCGTTTCAGATATGATATTATACATATTTCAATGCTATTCTCCCAAATCATCCCACCCTCTCCCGTTCCCAGAGTCCAAAAGTCTGTTCTATACATCAGTGTCTCTTTTGCTGTCTCGTAAACAGGGTTATTGCTACCATCTTTCTAAATTCCATATATATGCGTTAGTATACTGTATTTGTGTTTTTCTTTCTGGCTTACTTCACTCTGTATAATAGGCTCCAGTTCCATCCACCTCATTAGAACTGATTCAAATATATTCTTTTTAATGGCTGAGTAATACTCCATTGTGTATATGTACCACAGCTTTCTTATCCATTCATCTGTGGATGGACATCTAGGTTGCTTCCAAGTCCTGGCTATTGTAAACAGTGCTGCTATGAACATTGGGGTACATGTGTCTCTTTCAATTCTGGTTTTCTCAGTGTGTATGCCCAGCAGCAGGATTACTGGACCATAAGGCAGTTCTATTCCTAGTTTTTTGAGGAATCTCCACACTGTTCTCCAAAGTGGCTGTACTAGTTTGCATTCCCACCAACAGGAGTCTTTCAAGGGAGGAAGTTCCATGGCAGGTTTTGGCTGAAATCAGAGTTAAAGGAATGGGTGGGTCTGTTAAGGAAAGGGTAAAAAAAGGGATTGAAGTGTTAACTCTACTCTCTCCGACTCCAGGGCAGGATCTGGGATTGTCCATAGTACTGTGGCAATTTGAGGAGCTGAGGGGAGGTGTTTTTTGGAGAGGGAATCTGAATATATTTTTTCTGCACAGAAAAAGACTCTGTGGAGAGAGCGAGATTAACTGAAGATGCAAGAGATAAGGGAATCAGCCCCACAAAATAAGGATAGATATGGGAATGGGTTTAATTAGCCATGAGGTCATGTTCCTGTCTCTGTCTCTCTTTCATGTGTATATGAGGAGGGTGTGTGTGTGTGTAAGTTAGAGACTGAGATAGATAGAGAGACACAAATAGACAGACCAAGACCAAGGCAGGAACTGGAAACTTCATAGCTGCACAGTGGCTTCCAGAATTGTTCTGTGGGCTGGGAGAGTAGCAATAATTCCCCAGTCTTATCCTGGTTAGAAGTGATTTCAGGGACCAAAGAAAATGCTGTTAATGACTGTGGGTGGGTAGTTGATCTGAATCACCACTGAGAGAGCAGAAAGAAGGGGGAAGCAGAGGATGAGATGGTGTTAGATAGCATCACTGATTCAATGGACATGAATCTGAGCAAACTCCGGGAGATAATGAAGGACAGGGAGCCTGGTGTGCTGCAGTCCGTGGGATCGCAAAGAGTCAGACAGGACGGAGCGCCTGAACAACAATCCACAGTAGGAGACGCATATTTGAGTGATAAAAACAAAATATCACAATGCAGAGTCTTTATATGTCTGCTCTTTTGAGCATTCTTAAGACATTTTTGACCGCTGGGATGTGTTGAAGACAGGCCAAGGTATTTAAGAGAGAACCACCAGAGAAACTTAAGACTAGTTGATTCAAAACTTAACACAGGTGCAGAGATTTTAGGACTAAAAGCTCTGAGAAGCCTGGTGTTTCCGGAGAAGAGAGTCTGAAGGCCAGTTATAAAATCCAATAACTCGTTATTAAGAGCTGTCTGTCCTTGCAAGGTAGAATGAGAAAACATAATATCGGGAAGTAGTGTCAGTAACATACGTGAAAAGAACAATAATTTTTTTTTTATAAGAAATCTTCCAAAAATTTCGTAAGAATGATTTCATAAGTGAGGAACAAGATGTCAGCCATACTTTTAAATGACTTTTTTTGCACTGGTCGTTGGGAAAAAAACAAGGGATAGTTTTTGGAGGGAGGATAGGTCTGGTCAGGCTTCCACTTGTTAAGGGTGACACTGTGTTGCTGCTGTTTGGAAGTGGAGTAAAGATCTTATTTTTCAAGTGCAAATCGTATCTGACTTTAATAGTACGAATTCTGTCAAGTAGTCCATAGAATAAATTTGCACACAGTTTAACATAACACAAGTACATTAAATAGGATTTGGCATTAAAAGACCCAACACCAAATGGGAATCCGAAAATAAATGCCCACATTCTCCCCAGAAGACCATTCACCCTGAGGCCTTGGGCATTAATTTAACTGAATGAGGAAGCCACTGGGGCAGCTGTCAGGAGCTTATTTGATTTGTGAATAAACAATGCCTTCATTTTAAATGCTGTTCACTCTAGCCCAAACCCAAGCAGGACCTACAGCACAAAAGAGACTAATTGGTTACACAAAAACTACCGAAAAACCAAGCAGTCTGAGGTTTTTAGGGGGCCAGTGTTGAATTTTTATTCAAAGGGAAATGCAGAATAGGAGAGGTGCTGGAGGGTTTGAAGCTCTGTGAATGGTACCTCACCCCAGGTTGTGCCTTCTGTTCGTGGATGTGGTGCATTCAGACATCCAGTAATGAGGAGCTGGGGTGTGACAGGCCATCCAGGAGAGTGTGATCTTTGGGCTTGTCAGTCTGAATTAGCCAGCATTCTGTCTGGGGCATACAGAACCCGTGTGACAAGAGGGGCTAAGAAGCACGGCTGTCCTTTGTCGATCCCCTCAGGGGATCTAGGGCTGTGCAGACCTCTTCAGGGACAGGAATAATGTCAGCTGATCAGGGGGTTCAGTGGGAGCATCTATGGAGCATCCACAGCAAGGACGGTTGACATTGTGTGGGGACCAGTGGCATGCAATGTCTGCCATCACCCTGGTGCTGGGGAGAGGGATTAAATTGAGGACACAGACCCTCAAGGGTTCACTTGAGTCAGTCCGTAAATGTGAAGACCTGTGACCAGCCTTGAAGGAGAGTATGAGGTTGTGGCTCACCCAGGGTCCCCCTGCCTCTATGACCCCCACAGTCACCATGTGCCTTCCAGTCTGCAAAGGGAAGGTGGGGGGCTCAGGACCCCTAAGTGAGGGCCATGTGCTTTGCGTTCTGTGGACCTGCTTTGGGCCATCTCATATCAGGGGAGGGAGGGCAGCCCGACCCAGCAGGGAGGGAGGCCTCCTGGGAAAGGCCAAGGCCTGTTTCCAAGGAGCAAATTGTATTTATTCATGAATTCACATGAATTTCAAGATGCTGCCGGGCATTTGCACTTAGCAACTGACAACCAGCAATGAAATGGGCCTTGAAGGATTGTGATGCTGGAAATTTTGGACTGTGGATAAGTTTTTTTTCAACAACGTCTTCCATGAGTTCAGAACAGATAGCTCATCCGGGGTGTGGGCTTCTGCTTTGGCCCCTGGTGTTTCTCTAGCAAGTACCTGGGTTGTAGGCACTTAGTGAATGCTGAACCCCAGCAAGGGTGGTGGGCATGTACAGAAACGAGACTGAAAATGTTATTTAGAGTGCTCATGAGTCCTTTTCCTCCCCAAGTCACATGTGTTAATGGAGTGTGGGGTTATGCCCTATTCACAGATTTTTATGGTATTCTCTTTCCTGAAGAGCCAGCTAATAACCAGAAGTGTTCGGTGACCTTCTTTATGAGTGGGCTTCTCTTATGGGTCATTACATTGATTTCCCCGTCCAGGCCCAGAGAGATTAAGAGTGGGGCACTTGGCCTTTCCCACACTGTGGACCAGGGGTCGCCTGCCAGCAGCAGCCTGTGGCATGAGAGTGGTCAGTTGCCTTGTGACCATTACAATGAGGAGGTGGCTGTCTTCCCATTCTGTTCCACGTGAAGGTATATCTTGCCCTTTGTAAGACAGAGCCTCCAGATCCAAAATCTGTCTTTGTGAATCTAGTCACCTTGTCCTTTCACTCAAGGCAGGCGCAGCTGTGGCAAAAAAACTAGTTTCTAAATCGGTGTCTTTTTTTAAGCAAGTGGGATGTAATTTGCATACCATTGACGTCACCCTTTGGGGTTCCCCTGTGGCTCAGTGGTGAAGAATTTGTCTACAGTGTAAGAGTCGCAGGAGTCACAGGTTTGATCCCTGGATTGGGAAGATCTCCTGGAGGAGGCAGTGGCACCCCACTCCAGTACTCTTGCCTGGAGAATCCCTTGAACAGAAGAGCCTGGCAGGCTGCAGCCATGAGGTCCAAAAGAGTCAGACACGACTAAAGTGACTTAGCACACAGGCATGATGTCACCCTTTAGAGTGCCCGTTAGTATATTCACAGAGCTGTATAACCATCACAGTGCAGGGTCCTTTGAAGGATGGAATAATTGTCTTTTATAAAATCTGTTTTGATGGTTGAAAGTTTTAAACATGGGATTTTTGCACTCCTATGAGCTTTTTGCATTAAGTGAAGTGTCCGTGTGTGTGTGTATGTGTGTGTGTGTGTGTGTGTGTGTGTGTGTACATTCTCCAGGGGCTCTGTAGATGAACTTTGGGATGGACTGTGAGGCCTGACCACGTGGCAAGAAGGGACTGTGAGCCAGCCGAGCTTTGGAAGTCCTGCCCAAGAAGGCAGCAGTTCGGGGAGGCCATCAAGATTGCCTCAGCCCCCAGCCACTTCCTCACTGATTAATTTGGTGTTCAGGTGTTCACCAAAGCTGATGGAGAAGTAATGCTCTGAGCTCTGAGACTAGAGTTAATGCTACTCTCTAGGATCTCTGATCTCCGCCTCTCTCTACCTAGACCTGGGTCCCTGGCCTTCTCTGGCTTTACTTTCTCCCGCTCTGATCCATGACATGGGCCAGGCCAGGCCTGGCTGCAGAGACTCCAGGTCCAGTTACTGCTGGCTTAACCCAGTCTTGGCACCTTTGGATTCTGGGAGAGCTGGTAAGACATGATGTGGTCAGAACTCAGGAGAGTCCCAGATAACAAATTCAGGAAGATAATCCTACGAACCTGAGGGGAAAAGTGGTAAGCAGGAACCAACATGGAAAACAAACCCCTTCTTAGCTGAGTGTTACTATCTGAGGTTGTGGCCTAAGGGAATTCTGAATGTCTTAAATGGCCCTCAGTGCTTTGTTAACAAGGACCGTTTGAAAATGAGCTTATTTGTGAGCCATTTGCAGATGAGCTTACAGTTTTTGTGCAGTATAGTAGTGGATTTTGCAAAGGATGCCCTTTTTTCATGGCGTAGTTATAATCGGCTTCCTTCTTGACATAGGCGGTTTCCAGGCTCTGTTACAGAAACGCCACTATTTCCAAATTTTTTCTTGTACAGCATGGTGGGTTTTATCCTACATGAGAATCTGCATGTTTGGGAGTTGGAAGGTGAGAGTCTTGGATTCCGAACCAGCAGGAGAAACAGCACATCAGATGCTGTAAGTCATGGGAGAAGCATCAGATTAGAGAATTGATCTCTCAGTGACCTCACTGAAGAAAACTTGGAGTTTCAGAAGACCATGGAGAGTATGTTTTCTAGTGGAAAATTTCCCCAGCTGTGCTTAAAGATGCACCCTCCACCCTAACTTTGTTAGTCTTAAGAATGAAGCCCAAGGCACTGGGGCTCACCTCTCTTCTCCCAGTTGGCAGCTTAGCTCTCACGCCTGCACTGAGTTCTGCCTCCCCAGCCCATCCTGCAGGCTGAAAACCAGCCTCTGTCTCTGGTTGCCTGCTGAGAAGGAGACACAGCCCCTGGTATGTCCCGGTTTCTACTCTTGCATGGATTTCCTATGAGAAAGTGAGCAGTAAATTAAGATCCTGTAGCCATAGAATTAATAATTCATTGTTGTTATTGACAGGTGTCCTCCTTTCCGAGTAGTTCAGGAACCCATGGTGGCTTGCGTAGAATTGGATGTGGCGTGTGAGTGGAGATTCAGATCTGTTCATGGCCATGTGCCTGGTGGTTCTTGCCACTTGGGGGTTGTCTAAAGGCATGATTTGTTAAAGGCAATACATCCTTTTGTGAAACTTATATTGCCCATTAATTGGTCATTGATCTCCAGCCCATTTAGGACAGTTATTCTTACAGATAATTGTATGCCTTTGTCATGTTGTATAACACTGGATCTTAGTTTATTGCTTGTGGATTATGGTTTCATCCCAGGCACTTGAATGATGTCTAATGATTTCTCACTGACATTCATCCAGCAAATATTCCTTGAGTATCTAATGTGAGTGAGATGAAACACCGTGCCTGTGCTACTCAGACATGCATAAGAGATGCTTGCTGCCCGCTAGGCATTTTCTAGACTGGTTGTGAAAATAAGACATACACCCAAATAACTATTACAGGAAAGTGCTAAGCACCCTTCTATAGTGTTGGCAGGAATGTAAAATGGTTACATCAGTTTGGGAGAGTAATTTGACAATGTCTTTTAAAATTAAAAATAGCCTTTTCTGTGACTCTGCTGTCCCGTCTCTAGGAATTTAGGGTAAAAACATGGTGCCTAAAGACATAAAGTCTGGAATACTTATTGCCACATTATTTGTAACAACAGAAAATAAAAGCCAAAAGGAAAAAAAAAAAAATTTATATTCAGTAACAGGGGACCAGGGAATAAGTGACAGTTCTTACAAGGGGGTAGAATGAAGTTGATGGCATGGATGAGGAGGCTGTGTGGTGACCAGGAAGGATGTCCTTAATATACTGGTTGGTGGGAAAAAAAAATCACGTAATTGTTTTTGTAAAGAAAATCAGTGTTGCATGTTGGAATCTTTAGGGTTCAGTCATCAATGGGAGGTGGGATTAATTAGTAACTTATATGGTTTGTAAGGGCATCCCAGGTGGTCAGATCAGATCAGATCAGTCGCTCAGTCGTGTCCGACTCTTTGCGACCCCATGAACCGCAGCACGCCAGGCCTCCCTGTCCACCACCAGCTCCCGGAGGTCACCCAGACTCGCATCCATCGAGTCAGTGATGCCATCCAGCCATCTCATCCTCTGTCGTCCCCTTCTCCTCCTGCCCTCAATCCCTCCCAGCATCAGAGTCTTCTCCAATGAGTCAACTCTTCGCATGAGGTGGCCAAAATACTGGAGTTTCAGCTTTAGCATCATTCCTTCTAAAGAAATTCCAGGATTGATCTCCTTCAGAATGGACTGGTTGGATCTTCTTGCAGTCCAAGGGACTCTCAAGAGTCTTCTCCAACACCACAGTTCAAAAGCATCAATTCTTCGGCGCTCAGCCTTCTTCACAGTCCAGCTCTCACATCCATACATGACCACAGGAAAGACCATAGCCTTGACTAGGCGAACCTTTGTTGGTAAAATAATGTCTCTGCTTTTGAATATGCTATCTAGGTTGGTCATAACTTTCCTTCCAAGGAGTAAGCGTCTTTTAATTTCATGGCTGCAGTCACCATCTGCAGTGATTTTGGAGCCCAGAAAAACAAAGTCTGACACTGTTTCCACTGTTTCCCCATCTATTTCCCATGAAGTGATGGGACCAGATGCCATGATCTTCGTTTTCTGAATGTTGAGCTTTAAGCCAACCTTTTCACTCTCCACTTTCACCTTCATCAAGAGGCTTTTTAGCCCAGGTGGTACTAGTGGATAAAGAACCCACCTGCCACAGGCAGGAGACCTAAGAGACACGGCTTTGATCTCTGGATTGGAAGATCCCCTGGAGGAGGGCACGACAACCCGCTCCAGTATTCTTGCCTGGAGAATCCCATGGACAGAGGAGCCTGGCGCTACAGTCCACGGGGTCACAGAGAGCCAGACAAGACCAAAGGGACTTAGCACAGCCCAGCATGGTGTATAAATTGCAAATTGGTGTTCTCTTTGTTTTCCGAATCTATCTAAATGCAGCTCTGGAGTGGAGGGGTGGGGAAGCACGTGCTACCCTCTGGCCCTCTGTACATGGCCACCTATGGCCTGCACACCGCAGGAGGGCACCTGGGGTCAGCAGAGCGGGCTGGTGGCTCCTTCGCAGCCACAGTCTCTCACCTCACCTGTCTGCGGACAGTGTGAACCAAACAAAAGCCTTGCTGGATACAGAGAGCCAGACCCAAGGGCCGGGGCACCATGGAGCTTTAGAGCCTGAAAGGAGCCCCATCCTGTGGGGAGGTTTCCTGTGATGGAAAACTCTGGCTTCCTCTATTCTGGGAAAGATGGTGGGGGACACGTCAGTACTCAGTGTTACCCGCTTGGGCGTCGTCCACGCGGTAGCCTCCAAAGTCTCTGAGGAGGTCTGCAGTGACAACGCGTGCTCGGGGGAGAGGGACTGGGCCCAGGAGGCGGGAGGAGGGGGCAGGGGGAGGAAGGGGAACAAGAAAGAAACGTGCTCCGCTTCTTTTGAACCAGGATGGCCCAGGTCTCTTGGACTGAGGAAACCTTCTTCACGTGACCCCCTTCCTCCAGTTCTGAAGGGCACGTGAGGGAAGCGCTGGGTTGGGAGATCCACGGGTGCAGAAGGAGGTGGGGACAGGGGGGTTCCGGGTTACCCTGCCCCCCTTCAGAGAGGCTGGGCCAGAAGGTAACCTGGGGCCCTGATCTTTGTGACTTTGAGATCAGGACAGAGACTGGTTTGCTTTTCCTCCACCATTTTGGCCTGTGCTCACTCATTTTGGTCCATGGCTATGTCATCCGTATTTGAATACCATCAGGACGCACACTGGCATCTGTTTTTAATGTAGCCGTTTCTCTCAGGGTGTGAGAGTGCACTCTTGCCTTCCAGCGCAACAGTCTGGTGTGGACGATGGGCAGCCCCTGTGTTTGGTGGTGCCGAGGGGCCCAGGATGTGTGGGTGCATCATTTGTGGGGGCGGAGTTTGTGTCAGTGTGTCCTTCAGCACTGCTTCCGAGCTTGGAGCACCCTGAACCCCAGTGAGCTCACCCCTGGGCACCCGCTGCCCTTGCACTAGGGTAGCCCCCAGGACTCTGGGCCCCAGCTTTCTGCCGGGAACCCTCTTCGTTTTGCTCTCTCTGAGTGTTCCCCAGGGGCAGAGGGAACAGGTCTCCTCTCCCTCTTCCTCATCTCTGGTGGATCCAGCATCCACTGAGCATTGGCTAGACCCCAGTGTCTTCAGGCTGACTCTGTCCTCCCAGCACTTCTGGCTTCTCCTCTGGACTGATGGTCTCCTGCCTAGTGGCCTGGCCCCGCTCCAGGACCTTACGCCTCATGCCTGCCTTGCATTAGACGCCTGATGTTCAACTCCAGCTTGCATAGAGCCATCTCTTTGGGCCTGCAGACTTTCCTCATGAGTAAAATGCACAGCAGACCACCTGTTTTGCCCACCATCTCAGTGTTTGCCTGAATCATTCCTTCGACAAATATCTTTTGAGCCTGCCACCATGCCCATCATTGATCCCAGCCCTCAGGGAGCTTTCATCCCAGAAATCTGGTCATGGCATTTCTGAATGTGCTTGATCACCGACACAAGGGAGAGCTTCAGTCATGGGGTCACTCTGACTGCATCGCTCTCTGGGCAGCATGCTGACCAGGAGTAGCCCTCTCACCTTCCAGCCCATGGATGTTGACTCTTGGCAAAGTGTACTTACTGCCTCCACTGGTGGGTAGGAGAGGGGATGGATCTGATAGGGATTCTGCATCAACACAACTCAGGGACAACTCCCAGTGAAAGCAGAAACGACAGGTCATACACCACCAGGACTAGTTAGTAGAAGTAACTCCAGGATGGATGATGATCTTCCTGCTGCTGCTAAGTCGCTTCAGTCGTGTCCGACTCTGTGCGACCCCATAGACGGAAGCTCACCAGGCTCCCCTGTCCCTGGGAGTCTCCAGGCAAGAACACTGGAGTGGGTTGCCATTTCCTTCTCCAATGTATGAAAGTGAAAAGTCAAAAGTGAAGTCGCTTAGTCGTGTCCGACTCTTAGCGACCCCACGGACTGGAGCCTACCAAGCTCCTCTGTCCATGGGATTATCCAGGCAAAAGTACTGGGGTGGGGTGGATGATCTTCCTAGTTGGAGGTTTTCAGACCTGCCAAGCTTACTCTTTGAGGAACAGAAGGTTCCGGTCAGTTCGGGTTTGCCGTGTTTATGCAAAGCTAGGGGCTTGCCTGGTAGCTCAGATGGTCAAGAATCTGCCTGCAGTGTGGGAGACCTGGGTTCGTTCTCTGGGTTGGGACGAACCCCTGGAGGAGGAGGGCATGGCAACCCACTTCCGTATTCTTTCTTGGAGAGTCCCACGGACAGAGGAGCCTGGCAGGCTACAGTCCATGGGGTTGTAAAGAATCGGACATGACTCAGTGGCTAAGCACAGCACAGGGGAACCTCAGAGCACATCAGAGATGCCCCTCATCACCACCCCTGAGATTCAAGACAAGAACTGGACTCTGGGGCCATCTGTCTATCCATTCACTCAGTCCTTCATCAGGAATCACTGCTGTATATGGCACTAGGAATGCAAAGCTTATGAAGGTAGTTCTATAGTAAAGAACTCTTGAGCTTAGTAGGACAGACAGACACCAGTTCTGTGAGAGTGTGGCCTGGCCTGGAAGAAGATAAGCCTCATGGAGGACAAAGGCAGCATGGTAAAGCTGGCAGGGAAGGCTTTTTTTTTTAGGGACAAGGAGGAAATTGGCAGAAGGGCGAGGAGGTGCTAAGGGCGTAGGGGCGGCGTGTTCAGAAGCATGAAGATCTGGTCAAGCAGAACCCTAGATTCTATGGAAAGTGGTAGAACAGATGGTGTCTCCTTTTGCCATTAATGACCTGAGAGCAGGTGGGCTGAGTATTCCCCAGGCGGCTAGTTCAGAAATGTGCAAGAAACAGCATGTCTGCCTCTCCTGGGCATTTGACACCCTGATCTTGCAGCTTTTGTGAATCAGACCTTCAGAAGAAATCACTAGAACCCTACTTTGGAACCCACCTGGAGAGGAATTTGCATTCAGGTCAGCCAGCAAGATTTTCTCAATAAACTCTTTCAGAATACTCTACCTCCAGATTTTACTGTCCACTTATGTAAGGCGTCCAGAGAGCTGAGGCCAGAGGAAGTGTTTGGATTCACCTTTCCTTTAAATGCATAATGTTTGAAAGCACCTTTTCACTGAGTTCTCACCTGATTTGTTTGACCTGGTAGACCAATGCGGGTTGCGATCGAGTCCATTGTTGTCTCATGGTTTGAAGACAGTTTCTGCTGCTGCTGCTGCTGCTAAGTCACTTCAGTCATGTCTGACTCTGTGCGACCCCAGAGACGGCAGCCCACCAGGCTCCCCCGTCCCTGGGATTCTCCAGGCAAGAACACTGGAGTGGGTTGCCATTTCCTTCTCCAATGCGTGAAAGTGAAAAGTGAAAGCAAAGTCGTTGAATTGTGTCCGACTCTTCACGACCCCATGGACTGCAGCCTACCAGGCTCCTCCATCCATGGGATTCTCCAGTACTCTTGCCTGGAGAATTGCAAAGGAGTTATTCGTTAGTTGAGAGTAGCTGGTTATAATTAGCCAGCACTGGCAATGTTAAATTTACAAATGAGGGCACCGTAGTGCCACACGTTGGAGGAGGAGATAATGAACCCTCCCCTAGGTTGGTGAAACAATGGGTGTAACTCAAATTAAAGAACAAAAGAGAAACAGTGTAAAGCCTACAATGAAATATCGTCTCTAATTGGGTTTTCCTTCCACAATAGCACAGATGAAATGCAGAAGAGTATCAACGTAACCTTTCCATTTGCTGCCTTTGTCAGCTAAAAACAGATGGTTAACATGATTTAGATTTTTGTTCTTATTGTAGTACTTAGCCGTTTAATTGGAATCAGATTATCAAACCACTTTGTAAACAACCTGGAATTGAGGTGTTTGTTTTATCACTGAATAAAATAAATAAAGAATCAGTTGGGATGGAATGTGTGATCAATGGAACTGGAAAAGACACTGTCTGGCAGACGTGGGGGGCAAGACAGAGTTTTTGAAACAGTTGTAGTTGTATTTCAGCATTCTGACTTCCACATGGTTCTATACACAGGCAAGATTTGTAAAATCATGTAAATATCACTTGTCTTCTGAATGAAACATGCAAAATAAAATTCTGGGTAAATTCTGTGGAAAACTGAAGAAAATCATTGAAACCCATAACTTAATTTGAAATTACTCCTAATGACCTGTAATTTCCTCCTTTTGAAATAGTCCCATTACATTAATCTGATTGATGTGGTGGTGATAGATTATTCTCATTAAAAGGAATCTTCTTTTGTTGTCCTTGCCAATCTACCATCTAAATTCTGGAACCAGGAACCGTTCAGAAAGCTGTGGTTCTGTCCCACCCTTCAGTTTGGTTGAACGTGGAGCCCTGATTTTTATCACTTTCTTCCTTGACTCAAGAGACCCATTTGTAGACACAAATAATCTCGTTAGGTACCAGCTTCACATGCAGCCGATTTTTCGGGGCCACCCAGGTCTGCGTGGAATGGTGGCCTTCTTTGTTTTCTAGCATTTTCTTTCAGCGGGTGTGCTGGAAAGCCTGTTGCAACAAAGGGCTTCTCCTTTTCCAATGGGCTAGATTCATCACCCAGGGTTGGTCTTTATCACCATCTATTTTTTTTTTTTACCAAATCTATAAAGCGTTATGGCTCCGGCACAGCCCGTGGCTCCACCATGCATCTAGCGTGATGGCTTTGTGGCACGGAAGCAGGGCTGTTTATACCCTGACAGCCAAACCTTCAATTTTTCATGAGGTGCTAGAGGACTAATTGTGCCTTCTCTCATTTTCCCCAGCACGCTGCTCTCAGAGCTTGCCTTTGTTCACCGGGTTTCCGTGAATCTGACTGTTGATAAAAATTGCCCAGCAAATCAGTGAATCTGGGCGGTGAAATATAAAATCATATTTTATCATCTTGTATTCCATTAATGTTTGATCAGTTTCTGGGCTCTGGAAGAAAGGTCTTTGTTTCCATCAGGGCCTTCTCTAGATGTTGACGGATGACTCGGAGCAAATCGTTCTTACCTTGGGGCTGCCTGTCCGCACCCTGTGAGTGACAGGCAGGTGACAGGTGGCCCCCTTTGTTTACGTCTTCCCTACCTCGACTAGTGGGTGGAGGATTTAGAGGGAGAGTGTGTCGCTGTGTTGCTTTAAGAGCCACCAGTTCTCGAAAGGTATGCAAGCACAGGAATCTGCATTGAATTCGTTTTGTGCTGCCAGTCATCAGCTTCGTGACCGGGGGCAAGTTACTTCACCTGCTTTAAATCTATTTTCGTATTTTAAGTATGGGAATAATAAGATATATCTCCTCGGATTGCTGTGAGGATTAAATGACATCAAATTCTTGACCTATAAGAGTTCTGAGAAACTCTTATCATAGTATTACTTTAAGTGGAGACTGAAAGTAGCAAGTATTTTCAGCTTTACTATATCTAGTATATAACCCCCTGCTCTAGAACACAGGTAAGGTTCTGGACTGTTGATTCTGTTACACAGGGTGATTCCCTTTTCTGAAGAACTGGTAAAGTTGCTTTCAGTTGGATATCCCTTGGTTAGTGTCTGGTTAATTGCCTATTGATTTAATAGTCTCCACTGATTAGTCAGCAGCAGCCAAGGGGGTGGGACTCAGGAACTTCAAAGCTGGAAGTGGGGGGACCTGGTCTTGTGCAGGAGTAGATCTCCTTTCCTCTCTGCTGCAGGCCAGGACTTGGTATATTGTAGGTGCTCAATAAGTGCTTGTGATGAAGGTGTTCGGAGTCGGTATTTTTAAAGTTAACTTTTCATTGACGTTAACTATGCAGCTAGATGCAGCTGTGCAGAGTGAACCCAGCCATGGAAACACCACCTGATGGAGAAATAGGGCATTGCCAGCATCCAGGAGCCCACTCTGTACCCTCCTGGTCACTGTTCCCCCAGAGGTAGCCACCCTATTCTGCCCTCTTTCAGCATGGATTAAGTTTGCCCATTTGCACATTTCATACATGGAAATTATATAATATGTACTTTTTGAGGCTTCTTCCTTTTTACACAACTTTATTATGTTCATGAAATATATCCATGTTGCCACCTGGAGCTACAGTCTATTCACTGTCATTTTCATTTTATAGTATTCCATCTTGTGACTGCATCACAGTTTGCCTGCTCTATAGTTGTTAGACATTTGGTCATATCCAGTTTGGGGCTATGGATAATGTTCCAGTAAAACTCTGCTCAGTGTTATGTGGTAGCCTGGGTGGGAGGGGAGTTTGCAGGAGAATGGATACATGTATATTTTTGACTGAGTCCCTTTGCTGTTCACCCTAAAGTATAAAACCTTGTTAATTAGCTATACATCAATACAAAATAAAAAGTTTTAAAAATTCTTGTATGTTTCTATTGGTGAATATGTACGTACTTTCATGCTAATTAAAATTACAATGCTTATATGCAGTTTTATGCTACCAGTTTATTTTTCCAAAGTGGTTGTACCAATGGATGCTCCCACCAGTAGGCTATACGAGAACTACGACTCCAAAATCTCCCTTACATATTTTTAAAAAATTTGTCCCTTTGTTTTAGTTGTCTTGGTGGGTGTGTAGTGGGATCTCACTGCAGTTTTATTTTGCATTTCTCTGATGACTAATGATATTGAGCACTTTATATTGTTTTTTCCGGCCACTTGAAAGTTGTCTTTAGTGAATGCATGTTTGAGTGCTTTGCCCATTTTTCAACTGGTTCATCTGTCTTTCTGTGATTCGTTTGTAGAGCCCTTATACAAGCCCTGATACAAGCCCTTTGTCAGATAAATGTATTGTAAAAATCTCCTCCCACACCATAGATTGCCTTTCATTTTTGAAATGATATCATTTGATGAACAAAAGTTTGTTTATTTAGTGTATTCCAACTCATCAGTTTTTTCTATGTAACTGCTCTTTGTGTGTAGTTTTAGAAATTTTTGCCTATCTCAAGTCATTAATATATTTTCCAATTTTCTAGAAAGTTTATTATTTACTTTCAGAGATAGTAGAATTACTACTTTTTAAAGAACTCTCAAAAGGGAGCTATCCAAGGTGACATCGTAAGGTGATAACTCTTTAATTTCCAAAGCAGCAGATAACACCCAACTTGTCAGGAACTCTAGCATGGCTAAGGTGGGATGGATCTTATAAAGCCCTGTTGCTCCACAAAGGACCTGACCCTGACCAGGTAGCCATAGGAGATTGCTGACTTTTCACAACTGTCCTAGTCCTCCTCTGTAGTAACCCACTTCTGCTCTAGGAATTCCAGAGAGATTTATAAAGGGAGAGGGCATGGTGAAATGGTAGCCGTGGGTGCTCTGAGAAAGTCTTAATTTTTTGTTCAGAACTCCCCTTACTTACCTTGTCTCTGCACCCTTTGAAAATCCTGGTGTCCATCTTCTAACCAGCTCCCCTGGCTCAGGAACTCCATAGATTGCTGCCTTTGTACTGTTAAACAGATTACTTAACTGTCCTGAGTCTGTTTCTTGATCTTTAAAATTGGGACAATAAAGAGGACCTCTTAGAGTATTTATTTGTTGGATGGATGGATGGATGGTTGGTTGATTGATTGTTCTGTCCATTACATAAGACTGGGTTTATAAAGTACTCAGTCCAGTGTTGACATATGGTTTTGTGTTCAGTAAAAGAACTTACAGGGCTTCCCAGGTGGCTCAGTGGTAAAGAATCTGCCTGCCAATTCAGGAGACACAGGTTAGATCCCTGAATCAGAAAGGTCCCCTGGAGGAGAAAATGGCAACTCACTTCAGTGTTCTTGCCTGGAAAATCCCATGGACAGAGGAGACTGGTGGGCTATAGTCCATGGTGTTGCAGAGTTGGATGCCACTGAGCGACTGAGCACGCACACATGGAAAAGGACTTATTTTCTGCTGCTGCTGTTGCTAAGTCGCTTCAGTCGTGTCCGACTCTGTGCGACCTCATAGACAGAAGCTCACCAGGCTCCCCTGTCCCTGGGATTCTCCAGGCAAGAACACTGGAGTGGGTTGCCATTTCCCTCTCCAGTGCATGAAAGTGAAAAGTGAAAGTGAAGTGGCTCAGTCGTGTCCGACTCTTAGCGACCCCATGGACTGGAGCCTACCAGGCTCCTCCGTCCATGGGATTTTCCAGGCAAAAGTACTGGGGTGGGGTGCCATTCCCTGCCTAACTTCAGCAATAGTTATTTGCTCAATAGTAATGTCATCAGCTTAGCTTATCTAGTGCAGCAGGTACTAATGTAAGTTTAAATCATGTAAGACGTTCACTTTGTCCACGTACAGCTTTGTCCTGTGATCATGGTAGCAAAGGTGTGCGATTTTGAGATAACATCCAAATAAATAAATGCATAAAAGACACTGCATATTTAAAATGGAGTATAAGTGACTGCAGAAAGTTCTTCTTCACTTCTGCACTTTCTGCAGGAAGCGAAGAAGATCTAAAGAGCCTCTTGATGAAAGTGAAAGAGGAGAGTGGAAAAGTTGGCTTAAAACTCAACATTCAAAAACTAAAATCATATCTTCTGGTCCCATCACTTTGTGGAAAAGAGATGAGAAAACAATAGAAACAGTGAGAGACTTTATTTTTTTGGGCTCCAGAATCACTGCAGATGGTGACTGCAGCCATGAAATTAAAAGATGCCTGCTCCTTGGAAGAAAAACTATGAGCAACCTAAACAGCATATTAAAAAGCAGAGATATTACCAACAAAGGTCCATCTAGTCAAAGCTGTGGTTTTTCCAGTAGTCATGTATGGATGTGAGAATTGGACTATAGAGAAAGCTGAGTGCCAAAGAATTGATGCTTTTAAACTGTGGTGTTGGAGAAGACTCTTGAGAATCCCTTGGACTGCAAGGAGATCCAGTGTGTCAGTCCTAAAGGAGATCAGTCTTGAGTGTTCATTGGAGGGACTGATGTTGAAGCTGAAACTCCAATACTCTGGCCACCTGATGCAAAGGACCAACTCATTAGAAGAGACCCTGATGCTGGGAAAGACTGAAGGCGGGAGGAGAAGGGGACAACAGAGGATGAGATAGTTAGATGGCATCACCAACATGATGGACTTGAGTTTGAGTAGGCTCTGGGAGTTGATGATGGACAGGGAGGCCTGGCGTGCTGCAGTCCATGGGATCGCAAAAAGCAGAATACGACTGAGCGACTGAACTAAACTGATACCTGACTGCTACTGAGTGGGTGAATATGCTGTTAGAGAGGGGCGTTTGGGTGAACATTGTTAAATGGTGGTCATGAAGATGATATTGTGATATTACATAGCGTGGAGGGTACTCAATAATTGCAGTAGCCTCCCAGCTGGTATTCCTGCTTCCTCTCTGGTCCACCTAACACCACCAGTGCCCATCCACTGTCCACCCAGCAGACATGAGTTGGGTTTGTCACTTCTTTGATGAGAACTCTTCAGTGATTTCCTGTTGCACTTAGGATACTATCCAGATGCTTTCCTGGGCTTCTGAATCTGCATACCTGACCCTTGCCAACTTTTCCATCTTATTTCCTACCCCTTCTCCCTCTCACATCGTGTTCTAGACACAATAGTCTACTTCCTGGTGTCTCCAAGTCACCAAGCTTGGCTTAATCCTTGAGATCTGGGAAAGCTCTTCCTTGACTTCTCCCCCTATAGTTGGGTGGTAGAATTTATTGTTCCTCTTACCACGATATTATGTATCTTGTTTGTGTATTTGTTTTTCTTGCTTCTCTCCTTCACTGAATCTAAGCTGTGGTTCACTCCTGGAACACAGTAGATGTTCAATAACTGCATAAATAAATGAATGACCACCTGTCATCAGCCTCTGCACATCCTGGATTCTAGGGCTCCCAGCCTGCCAGGTGGTCATCATGGATCTGTTCTCCCGCATCCTACCCTCACCAACAACCAAGCCGGCTCTCTGCCCCTTTCACTGACAGTCACAGATTCCGGGCAGGCTCTCTTCCTTCCATTTTGCAATAGGAGCTTGAACCTCTCGTCTTCCTGGCAGATTCGTCATTTCCATTCAAGTATCATCTCCACTTCCATTTTATCCAGTAATAAGTTACTGCTCCAGTCCCCCATTAATGATCATGGGCTACCTGCCCTTAAAAAGAGTTGGTGGTTGTGACTTAATGCGTGCCCTTCCCAGTTTGGCCTAATGCGTGCCCCTCCCCACTTTGGCCTCGTGGTGGGTGTGTTTGTAGCCTCCCTGTCTGAGGGGCTTCCTTCATCAGTAGCATAAAGTATCAAGCTTCCCCTTTGAAATGTTTCTTCCTCAGTGGTTTCAGTGGTTGGGGATAACAGAAACCAACTCCACCTGCTTAATTCTTAGAGGGGACTAAGAACCTAGGTGTGTCTTTTGGAAACCTAGGCACTGAGGGACTTATAAAAGGGTCTTGCCTCAATACCCTTTTTTGGTTTTAGCAGTCGGCAGAGAGCACTGGAATCCTGTTCATCAGAATAGAGAGAGGAAGAGGAATATGCTGGACTGGGAATATGGTGGCCTGGGGTGGGGGAGGGGGGCAAGAAGGAGAGAGAGGAGGGGCAGTGGACCTTCAGGAATGCAGTGGACCTAGAGGTGAGGCCTCTGCCTGAATTCAAATCGCAGCCCCAGCACCTCTAGGGCCTTTCTGGGCCTCCATTTCCTCATCTTTACAATGGGGAGAACACAGTAGGATGATGTGGGTAGAGTGCTTAGTTGACACCAGGCTAGACATATAGTTAACCCTCCATAAATGTTAACTGATATAACTAGTAATCTTTAGAAAGCTGTAAATATTAATTGAGATAACCAATAACCTTTAGAAGGCTGTAATTGATCTGCCCCCAGTGGGTCATTCTTGGAGCACTTGGAACATGTTAAGAGGGAAGATTCTGTATGAGTCTCTCTTGGCCCCTGGGACCCTGATTCCAAGCTTTAGAAGAATTTCCCAGGCAAGAATACTGGAGTGGGTTGCCATTTCCTTCTCCAGGGGATCTTCCTGACCCAGGGACTGAACCCACAGCTCCTGCACTGGCAGGTGGATTCTTTACCACCGAGCCACCAGGAAAGCCCTTTAAAATGGTAGTGGCTTTATTTTTATAAATACTAAACCACTCTTATATCTGACCCACCCGGAGGATTTAAGGGACTTATTTTTATCTTTACATAACTGGAAATGTGCATAAGAGGGTAAGTCCTAGATCAGGTCCTTTTTTTGAATGCCCTCAATGAACATGTCAGAAGGTACAACATTAGGGATGGGCTGAGTCCTTAAGTAGATTAGTAGTGAATCTACCTGGACTGATACGAAATGCTTGGAAATTATTAAGCAGTGGAGATCATGTACCAAAAAAAGAATACATTTTCTGTTTCTCAAATTATAAGTGCCTTCCTGCAGGGGTAACACGTGTTTTCTCCCTTCAATGTGTAGTAGGCAGTTTGTGTGCACACAGCTTAACACCCCTTCAGCTATGCATTTTCTTTGATCCTGAGCTTATTAAAAAAATGCAAATCTAAATTGTATCTTATTAATGTGATCCTTTGTGTTAAAGCTGTGGGGGGTTAAAAATCCCAGTTTCTCTGGCATATTTGGATTTTTAATGTGCAAAGTGCAACAAGAGCCTGACTATCTTCAGGCCATGTTTTCTAATCAACTGTTACATGAAAGATCTTTTATTGTGCTGCTATTTCTTGCTTTCTTGGAATTCAGGGAGATAAAGAGTAATGACTTCATTGTTATACCTCAAGTATTCTCAGGCATGTTGAGACCCTTATTAATTTGCTATAACTTCTCCAACATGACAGTGTCTCTTGTCTTCCAGGTACACGCTGGAAGCATATTTTAAAGATGCATGTAATGTGGGAGATAGTTAATCCATATAATTTGCTGGTGACTCCCCTAGGCCTGGGCTTCCCAGGTAGTGGTAGTGGTAAAGAACCCACCAGCCACTGCAAGAGATGCAAGAGACATGGGTTTGAGCCCTGGAGGATGGCATGGCAACCTATTCCAATATTCTTGCCTGGAAAATCCTATGGACAGAGGAGCCTGGTATGGCTATAGTCCATGGGGTCGCAAAGAATCAGATACAACTAAAGCAACTTAGCATGCACACATGCTCCTAGGCTTCTGGGGATGCATGTGGTGACCGTGCCCAGATAGACCTTTGTCCAGGTACGTGCAGTCACCCTTAGACCCAGTGGGTTCTTACTATTAGAGCGATTTCTTTCCTTTAAAAAATACTGTGTTGGAGGCTTTATTTGAATCAAGTCAAAAATTGATTCCATGAGAATGTAGATGCATTTTTCTCACTTGTCTCATTTCTAGTGTACCAGCTTCTCATCTTCTCCTCCTTCCTCTCTTTTCTCCACGTCTTGAGAAAAAGCTGCATCCTCGTGTTCAATCATTTTTTTCCTTAAGATCAAAGCCAATTATTTTATAGAAGTCATCATATGGAAATGCTGATTTTCTGTGTATTAGTCTGTCAGTAGGTACCCACAGTAAAGCTCTTTCTGGAACAAGGCAGGTGATAGTGGAGTCATGGCAATGTGGAAGAAGTAAATGAACTAGTTAATGATAAAACTACAACAGCCAACACTTTTGGCAGGTCTGTGTGTGAGGCAGACATCATCTCATTTAATCCTCACAACACCTCTAAGAGGTTCCTACTCTGATAGCATATCCCCACTTAACAGATGAAGAAATGGAAGAATAGAGGTTAAGTAACTTGTCCAGAGTCATGTGACTGTAGGGGTCTGGGTTGAAAGTCTGTGCCCAGAGCCACTCAGGTTCCTGCTGTGGGAAGATTGAGTGCTTCTCCTGCCTCTGCTCTTAGCGTCACTGTGTGGCTTTTTCTCACCTTTAAATGAGAATATTGGACTAGATGATCTCCACACTGAGCCTTAAAGTTTTAAAACTCATGATAATTATTACATTAAAGTGCTCCAAGCTTAAGCCTGAAGACAAAAGGCACAATTCTGAGAACATCCTCCCCGCCTCCTCCCCTTTACCTCCCACCAAATAATTTGCATCAGTATCACTTTTGATGACAGCGCAGTGGAAAGAATTCCAGCAGTCCCATCCTATAATATCCATCGTTTCGTGAAGAAACTGTTACAACTCATATTCCAAAAAAGGCTCAGCGTGGCTTTGTGACACCTCCACGGTGGTCCCCAGGAAACAAGTATCTGGGGAAGGAACGTTCGTCGGCGGGGAGAGTGGAGGGTCTATTTTTAACTTGAGATCTTTTTGGAGGGTTACTTCCTCCTCTGTCACCTCCAGTTCGAGGAGGTGAGATTTTACCTCACTCTCATTCACTGAGGTGGCCGTCGTGGTTCATAAAGGAAATTTTCTGTTGCTTGCTGTTGAAGTGTTTTACAAAAGGAGGTTTGATGTGCTCTGTGAGAGCATGGCAGGTGGCAGCTTCTTGTGTCACCCTTTGACATGTGCTAGCCGATGTGAAGTGACATGTGGTGAGAGTCACGCTTGGCGCGGCCGCTTTCTTTTGTGTTGATAAAAGCAGGTAGCCTTTCTGTGGAGAGTCAGGAGCAGGGACAAGAGCCGGCCTCTCCTGGAAGAAGAATGTGTCACCGTGTGCATTTTTAGAGGCATCTCAGACACTCCGGCATCTGGATAAGGGGAAGCTGATGTTGCAGATATGTTTAGTTTGAGTTTAGCAGGATATATTTAGGTGTGAACCCCCACCTGTAGCCAGTAGTGCCCGCGAGCTTGACCTTTGGCGATGGTCAGCGTCCCAAGAGCTATCGGGCTTTCAGTGCCTCTGGAGCCGTCAACTCTCATAGCTGTTTCTGCAGGGCTCTCTGCCACCCTTCCCCAGGAGACTTGGGAATGCAGGCACACTCAGTGGGCTCCATGTTCCCCGTCAGTATCTCTTAATGGAACATTTCCCTTATACAAACGTAAACAGTAACATAAATGTAATATACAAGTACCCACCAACCCAGCTTTCTCAAATCTTAACATTTTGCTGTATTTGCATCTGATCTGTGTGTGTGTGTGTCTGTCTCTCTCTCTCTCTGTCTCTCTCACACACAGACTCAGACAGACACGCACATGCAGATAAATAAATCATTGCAGATCCCTTCATCATCCGCAGCTCCCCAGGGACGGATTTGTCGTGAAGCTAATGAAACTTAAGATAACGGTCCCTTTCTTCCACAATCTCTAGGAGAGGCCCTAGCAAAGTGTCTCAATAATTATATATTTTTTATAAAGCTTTGCAAAATTCACACAAGTGAGAGATTTTAGCTGCAGTTGGTGAAGATTGCAGTCTCTTTCCACCCTGACCTTTCTTCTATCACATATTCCCTCCTGTGTCCAGAGGATCGGACGCGTCTCAGACATTCAAGCATCTGGATAAGGGGAAGCTGATGTTGTGAATACTTTTAGTTTGAGTTTAGCAGGATGTGTTTAGGAGGCTCCCAGTTACTTCATTGTATTTTTAAGTTACAGCAAGACATCCCGGTAGAGGCATGATGGCACAGCTTCCAGGAATACCCCACTGCCCACTGTTCCCACCCACTAGCAACATGACATGAGGGCACAGGACCAGAAGTCATAGAGTAACATGGATGTGTCCTGTGGTGCCCACACCTGATATTTGTGGGTAGAAGAGGAGAAACAGTTTGAGATGTATAGAGCCAGAAACGAATCTCTGAAAAAAATGTCACATCGTTCAACATGTTAAATTATAAGCAAACTATCCTACTTTGATCAACCCTAACTCACATTGGAAATACTCTATTAGAAATATATTTGATAATGTAGCATACACAGTGATAAACACATTGTGATTTCTGTTCAAAACTCTTGTGTTCTTCACATGTATGCCTGTGGCAGATTCATTTTGATGTATGGCAAAAACCAATACAATATCGTAAAGTTAAACAAAATAAAAAATTAAAAAAAAAAACAACTCTGTGTTCTTATTTCAAAGAGCTCTTCCTGTTGTGTATGCTGTGGCCTCCAAGCCTGTGGCGTGCTTAGACTCTACATTCTCCTCCCCTCTTGATTTGGTGTTTCTCATTCTCTTGCATGTTTTCCTTTTTTTTTAAACATATGTGTTTGTGTGTGTACACTTGGTTTTTTAATTATTTCTTTATATAAATTGTTATTGAAAGAAAGTGAAAGTCACTCAGTTGTGTCCGACTCTTTGCAACCCCATGGAGTTCTCTAGGCCAGAATACTGGAGTGGGTAGCCTTTCCCTTCTCCAGGGGATCTTCCCAACCCAGGAATCAAACCAGGGTCTCCTGCATTGCAGGTGGACTCTACCAACTGAGCTCTCAGGGAAGCCCTACATTGTTATTAATTCAGTACAAATACTTCTACAACTTGTTTTCAGACATTGTTTTGAGAGTTATACACTTTGATACATATAGCTCTTGTTTGTTTATTTTCACTGGATTTATAGTTTTCATATGGGGTTCCCTGGTGGTTCATAGTGAAGAATCCTCCTGAAGTCGAGTACAGCAATTGAATCTGCCCAGGTTCGGTCCCTGGGTCAGGAAAATCCCCTGGAGGAGGAAATGGCAACCCACTCCAGTATTCTTGCACAGGAAGTCCTATGGACCCAGGAGCCTGGCAGGCTGTAGTCCATGGGGCGCAAAGTCAGACACAACTGAGCGACTAACGCTTTCATAGTTTTCAAGGTGTGAATATACTATAATTTATTTGTCCTACGTTCTGTCAGTGGGCACTTGGGTTATGATAATGATGACATGGAAGTCAACTGCACACAATGAAAATCTTAGTCATCTGTGTGGGAGATGTTCTACAGCTGTGACCTGTAAACTTTTTTGCTCAGGTATTTCCTAAAAGAATTTTGAAAAACTGTGTAACTCTTCATACGTTTTAATTGGCATCTAAAAAGTGTTTCAATCTAAGTTTATGTAGTTGGAAAGGATTAATTTGCATAACATTGTAATACAGATATTTAAAGATAAAACTGAAGATTGAAAAAGAATTCAATGAAATGAAAATAGTGTAATGATTTGACTCTCATTAGCATCCATTTAAATAATATACTATTAAGATATCCTTTAATAGTTAGAAAGTTTATATTACTTCCTTTGCCCTTTGAATTTGAAATTCTATTTTTTCCATTCTAAGAATTTTATTTTGATGCAGTATATTTTTATGTTTGACAGTCTGTTATTGATAATCCCATCATATTTCTCTCTTTCATATTGATTCTGAGAAGTTCTAAATGATTTTGGATATCATTCTGTTGTCATTTTTTGAGTTTAAGTGCCTTTTTCTAGTCATGGCTTGTCTTTGTTCTGTGTGTTTGGATATTTTTTTTTCTACTAGGTTTTAAATTTTAATGCAGTTAGTTTATTAACATTTCCTTTATGGTCTGAAGATTTATGTGTCTCTTTAAAAATGTCTTATCTTAAAGAGATAAGTATAATTTATATTTTCTTCTAAAGGTTTAAAGTTTTGTTTTTCATATTTAATTCTTTCATTTATTTAGAATTTATTTTTGTATATGGATGCCTTAGAAATCTAATTTTATTTTAGTTTTTTTCAAGGGAATATCCAGTTGTCATAGGACTGTTTTTAAATAGGTCAACTTTTGCCTAGTGACAGTTTTCCCTAAATTCAAATATATATATACACATATATATACACACACACATGCATACACACACATATATGTGTGTGTGTTTTATTCCTTGGGTATGCTTGTTCCTTGAGATTTTGAACAAGACAGGGCTAACTTGCTTAGCTGGCACTATTTTGTAGTCTTCATGGGTAACCAGCACTATAGTTAAGCCCACGCAGTTTGTTTAGCTAATATTTACTAACTTGACCTGAATGTAAGTGAATAGTCACACACATTTCCTGTCTTAGAATGACAGGGGCAAAATTTAGGCAACTTAGCCTCATAGTAAACACAATAAATGTTATTGTTAAAATATGAGTGAATGATAGAGTGAATTGATGAAGGAGTTATATGATAGAATTCTTAAAGGATATTTGTTATAGCTTAGATTATTATTAGTTTATCTTATACTTTAGGATGCAGGAAATTGATCTCATTAATGGACTTGGCTTTCTAGGAAGCCATTTTCTCTTAGGAGAGCTGCTGCTGCTGCTAAGTCGCTTCAGTCTTGTCCGACTCTGTGCGACCCCATAGACGGAAGCTCACCAGGCTCCCCTGTCCCTGGGATTCTCCAGGCAAGAACACTGGAGTGGGTTGCCATTTCCTTCTCCAATGCATGAAACTGAAAAGTCAAAGTGAAGTCGCTCAGTCGTGTCCGACTCTTAGCGACCCCACGGACTGGAGCCTACCAGGCTCCTCCGTCCATGGGATTTTCCAGGCAAAAGTACTGGGGTGGGGTGCCATTGCCTTCCCCGCTTAGGAGAGCAGTACTTCTCAAAATGTGGCCTTGCAGAATCACATGGGAAGCGTGTTAAAGTGCACATTACAGGATCCCACCGCAGATCCACTGAATCCGACTCTGTAGAGTGGGATCCAAGCTCTCCAGGAGATTCTTAATCGCTCATCAGAATTTTAAGTCACCTGTTTAGTGAAATGTCATTCAGAATCCCTATTCAGATATTCTACCCGACAGAGCTGTGTCATTTAGGCCAGCTCACCTCTTTTAGCAAATCCATCACACTCGTAGATCAAAACACATTAGAGTGGAAAAAACATTAGTTTAAGACTGGATCCTGGAGTCTCATATTCCCGGCTTTTTCTGAGGTCATGTGACCTCCTCACGCATGTTTCTTATTTCCCTGTGTGTTAATTTCCCCATCTGTGGCTCTTCCTGCTTGTTGGAGATACAGTTAAATTGGCCATGTTCATTGTAGGGGAGAGAGAGAGAGTTAAACTAGGACCAGAAGCCCTGCCAGCTGCTGTCTTGTCCTCGACCCATAAATCTAAATAACATTCGGGTAGCAGTTGCAATGTACAAATATTTTGTCATCAGTTCAGAGCAAAGTGGGAGAAGGCAATGGCACCCCACTCCAGTACTCTTGCCTGGAAAATCCCATGGATGGAGGAGCCTGGAAGGCTGAAGTCCATGGGGTCGCTGAGGGTCGGACACAACTGAGCGAATTCACTTTCACTTTTCACTTTCATGCATTGAAGAAGGAAATGGCAACTCACTCCAGTGTTCTTGGCCTGGAGAATCCCAGGGACGGGGGAGCCTGATGGGCTGACGTCTATGGGGTTGCACAGAGTTGGACACGACTGAAGCGACTTAGCAGCAGCAGAGCAAAGTGACCCGTTCTGAAATCTGGCTTGGGGTCCAACCCGGAAACCACCACCACTGGCATTTGTAGGTTGTTAGCCACTCAAACAGTTGTTTACACAGAGTGCCTGAGGGTCAGTGGACCCATCGTGCTATGCTAAAGACAACCAAAGAATTTTATTCAATTCAACCTTCTTAGGAGAGTCATTAGGACTTCTAGGTATTAAAAAAATAAATAAATAAAAGGGAACTGACAGTTCCTGTTTGTCTGAGAAGTGCTTTGCCCAGTGTCCTAAAACCCAGCCTCAGGAACTAGTTCATCACAAGTCTCCAAAATACTCCCAGCTTTTTCTCTTCACAGTAATTCAATTTGAATGAACATACACTCGGAGTATATGAACCGTACAACTGATTTTAAGCAGGGATAAAGCTGGGATCATCCTCACCTCCATCCTGAATGGTACAATCATCTTTTATTTCATTCTGCTCGGCAGTGGTGGCAATTAAAGCTCCCAAAGTATGAAATGTTTTCATCAAGTCAGGCATTAAAAATATTGGCCTGTCAGAGGGGGCAGTGGACCCGTGCTTTACTGCCGCTATTCTTCAGCTGCACCAGGGCATGAAGTGGTGAGAAGCATTCATTTCATGCAGTGGGGAAATAAGGCCAACTTCGGCTTTAATCTTTATTATGAGGAGGCGAGTCTCTGTTGGAAGGTAATGAGTGGATGCACCCCATTTAGCTTAAAGTAACAGATCTATATAGAGTTGTTAATTTGTAGATAAATATGGGGTGTTTTTTTGTACCATTGATGTCTCTTGATCCACACAAAGTGGTTATATTAATACTGAAACATTATTAATCAATAGTTTGCTCTTTAAAAATACATCAGTAGGACTACCCAATTACCTTTAAGTATATATCAAAGGGCACAAAGCGATCTGATGTGTACTCAAAGTCCATTAGAAGCCACCAGACATATTAATTAAAATTTCTAGTTACAATGAACTTTACAATGTGCATAAAAATTTTCTGCTTTGAGTAACAAATAGGTATGGGCTAACTGAAAAGCTGGAGCTTGCAGATCTATTTGAGGGCAAGGGAGGGCCTTAGTGGAACCTGGGAATGATTTTATTTTGCTTGAATCCAATATATAAAGGGCTGTTACTCAGGATTGTGAATGGAAAGGGACATTCCTGTGTGTGTGTTGAAGGGAAGGGAGAAATTCTTATAATTTGAAATTAAGCATTACCAAAATGGTGCGTAGGCCTTCCCTCATAGCTCAGTTGGTAAAGAATCTGCCTGCAGTGCAGGAGATTGGGGTTCAATTCCTGGGTCGGGAACATCCTCTGGAGAAAGAAATGGCAACCCACTCCAGTATTCTCGCCTGGAGAATCCCATAGATAGAGGAGCCTGGCAGGCTACAGTCCATGGGATCGCAAGAGTCGGACATGACAGCAACTAAACCACCACCCAAAATAGTGCCTTTGTGAGCGCTGAGTTGCTTCATTCGTATCCAACTCTTTTCGAACCTATGGACTATAGCCCGCCAGTCTCCTCTGTCCATAGGATTCTTCAGGCAAGAGTACTAGAGTATAGAGGGCTGCCATGCCCTCCTCCAGGGGATGTTCCCGACCCAGAGACTGACCCCACGTCTCCTGTATTGGCAGGCAGGTTCTTTACCACTACCGCCACCTGGGAAGCCTGCCAAAGTGGTAGGTGCAGTGAAACTTCACTGGAGATTAAAGACAAAACTAAACACTAAGATGTATGTCATCCAGCCCTTGCTGATCCTGCTGTGTGGCCAGGCATCGTTGAATTTGATCAATCTGGTTGTGGCAAAGAATGAGCCCCACAATGGGGGGCTCAATGAATGAGCCCCATAGCAGGGTCTCTGCCCTGCAGTAGCTATTTGTACTAATGGACGCCTCTGAATTTGTACTGAGAGGTAGATAATCTACCATTTTGACATCTAACAACAGTAGTGAGCTTTCCTTTCAGACTTCGGTTCTTACTGCCAGCAGCCCAGCCGTATCTCCTGTCCAAGAAGACTCAATCAGCTAAACTATTTACCAGACTGGCCCCCAAATCACAGACAATCCAGGAGCTTAAAGAAAAAGAGGAGAAAGCCAAGACATGTGAATGCTGTTTCCCCCGCCTCCCCTGCCTTGCCTGTACCACCCCCAACCTCCCCCACACACATCTGGGTTCTGTGCATCTGGTTATTGCAAGGAGAGAGAGCATAAGCTCTTAAGGCCCAGGAATGGGATTTACAGTAATATGCTCACTAAACAAAACTCAACAGCTAAGATCTGGATGCCCCAAGGAGCGTGCTGTAATGGTTCTGGACTCTATAGCCTCGTACATGTCTAATAACTTTGTCAGAAAGTGGCAGCCTCATCAGATCTAAGGAGGTGGCATTTAGATATGAGATCCATATTTAAGCATCACATACCCGAGCATCGCTGATTTAGGGATGTGCTCTCCCCCTACCCCTTGGCGTCTGTCCCTGGGCCATTATCCAGCACAAGTCATCCACCGAGACTAGTGTCAGGTGTAACTGATTGTCATTCAACGCCAGTGAAATCTTTAGGTGGACATTAGTCACTGCTTTAGACATGTTAGCTTCAAGTGGAAGCAGTCAATTACAGACCAGGGGTTTTATGGCTACATTATTACCATCATACGATTAGGTTTTCAGCAGTAGCATTCTGTCTGATCGATCTGTTCAAGGACATTGATGGATCACTTTGTTCTTCAAATGTCAGATATGTGGGACTTCTGTGCTTTATGTATTTACTGACACGCTCATCTCCTGTGGATACCTTTTCCCCTCCGTGGTATTCAGTTTTAGCAGATGATTGCCATCCCTTTCCTTCAAAGACAGTGTGGATTATATGTAATCACGTTTATAATTTTCTTCCTATTCTCTCTCCAGTGAGAAGCACTTCTGAGTTAACAGTACTATAAAGAAGTCTTTACCACACTAGGAGGATCTCTCATTCGTGTCAAGAAATAGATTTAGACAATTTTATTTAGCTTTCTAATATGCAGAAATTAATTCCCAATTTCAGGGTATAGGTTAGACTTCCAAAAGTTTGATTCTCTGTTATTATGCTGTGTTTAATTTTGCCTTTTTTTTTTTTTTTTTTTAACAAATGTATTCCTAAGTCAAATCTCTGAACTGCGTAAGCCACCACTATCACCCTCAAACACCAGTAAATATGTTCGCACTTTTAATATTGAACAGGATTTCTTATGTGAAATCCTTGACTGGCTCGTAGAACACTCTTGGAGAGGGATCTACTTTCAATAAAACTGTTAGGTCTTAAATCTAACCCTGAGGATCATCTGTCCTATGCAATAGATCAAACAAAAACTGGGAAAGCTTTATTCCCTGACAAATGGCCAACTGGGCTTCCATTTTGTTTTAAGAACTTCCCAGAGGGCACACAATGGTCCTGGGAATGCCAGCTTTCTTATTGAGTCAGAGCAATCCCCATTTCTACCTTAGGACCTATATAGTTCTACCATATTTCTCTTTATATTTATTTTTGTTTATTTGGCTGCTCCTGGTCTTGGTCACTGCATGGCGCATGGGATCTTTTAGTAGCAGCACACGTGATGTACTTTGCTGACCAGGAATTGAACCTGGGCCTCTGGCATGGGAGTGCAGAGTCTTAGCCACTGGACCGCCACGGAAGTCCCCTCTACCAAATTTTCTACTTTAGGAACTTTCCCAACTCACTTGGGTCAATTTTATTAGCTAGTACCACAGGGAGGAAACCATCTAGTTTTTCCCAGTATGGGAGGCAACTCTAGACACATCAAGGGAAATTCTCAGGAGTTGTTCATTATTCATTTTTTAAGGCCACCCGTGTGTTTGGCAATATTATGGTGTGTGCTTAGTCTCTCAGTCGTGTCTGACTCTTGCAACTTCATGGCTTGTAGCCTGCCAGGCTCCTCTGTCCGTGGGATTCTGCAGGCAAGAATACTGGAGTGGGTAGCTGTTCCCTTCTCCAGGCAATCTTCCCAACCCAGGAATCGAACCCTGATCTCCCTCACTGTGGGCAGATTCTTTACCATCTGAGCTACCAGAAGGCTAAATCACAGACCTAAAAGGTCTGGCTTTGTGTGGTTGGTTCTTCCTACGTCTTGAAACAAGATTTTCTGCAACACAGAGCTTCTTCCATGAATGCAGGGGTGTTTGGGGCCCAAGCCTTCCTCCTATAAAGCAGAAACTCACAGCTGCTTTTCTTCTCTCTATCCCTTTCCTACCGAAGAGCAGCGTGGCTGGCCACTCTGCAGCTGGCCTTTCTCACGTCTGTTGTCCCTGAATGCCCTCGCAAAAGGGTGACCCTGTACCTCTGGCATGTCCACGGGTGCTGAGGACAGCATTAGCAGCTGGCCTGCACCCTGGCACTTACGCTGAATGTCATTCCGATCTCTCCAGGCATAAAGTTGATGGAATCATCTTGACCCCAGCACTCACATCCAGCTTCAGCCCAGGGTTAAATGTAACCATTTGAGTGGCCATTTCTTGGTGGGGGAAAAAAAAACCTAGCTAATACACAAAACTGGATCTCTTATCAAAAAAGGCACGTTTTGACGCTTGAAGAAGTTTTAGGGTAGAACACATGTATTTTCCCTAAACTGTACCTTTTTTTCTGGGGGGGCGGGGCGCTTCCCTGGTGGCTCATATGGTAGAGTCTGCCTGCAATGTGGGAGACCTGGGCTCAATCCCTGGGTCAGGAAGATCCCCTGGAGAAGGGAAAGGGCACCCACTCCCAGGTGGCACTAGTGGTAGAGAACCCGCCTGCCAATGCACGAGACATTAGAGATGTGGGTTTGATCCCTGGGTTGGGAAGATCCCCTGGAAGAGGGAATGGCAACCCCCTCCAGTATTCTTGCCTAGAGAATCTCATGGACACAGGAGCCTGGTGGGCTACAGTCCACAGGGTTGCAAAGAGTTGGACACGACTGAAGTGACTTAGCACACACAGTACCTGTTTTGATGAAGCGCATGTTGTTGAGTTGCTAAGTTGGGTCCAACTTGCAAAAGAGTTGGACACCGCTTGGGAACCTCATGGACTGTAGCCTGCCAGGCTCCTCTGTCCATGGCATTTCCCAGGCAAGAATACTGGAGTGGGTTGCCATTTCCTTCTCCAGGGGATCTTCCTGACCCAGGAATTGAACCCACAGCTCCCGCATTGGCAGGTGGATTTTTTTTTTTTTTTTTTTTTTACCTCTGAGCCACCCGGGAAGCTCTCTGAAGCACATGCTGCTCAGTCGCTTCAGTCGTGTCCGACTCTGTGCGACCCCAGAGACGGCAGGCCACCAGGCTCCCCCGTCCCTGGGATTCTCCAGGCAAGAACACTGGAGTGGGTTGCCATTGCCTTCTCCAATGCATGAAAGTGAGAAGTGAAAGTGAAGTCGCCCAGTCGTATCCGACTCTTAGCGACCCCATAGACTGCTGCCCACCAGGGTCCTCCATCCATGGGATTTTCCAGGCAAGAGTACTGGGGTGGGGTGCCATTACCTTCCCCGTCTGAAGCACATAGCTAAGTGGAAATATCAGGTTCTAGGAGCTGGGGTTGCTCTCACTGAGCCCAGTGTTCTTCAGGAACACACTATGTATGTACATCAGAGACACAGCCGGTCTATAGCTGATACGGTCCTGTGAGACAGTGAGGAAGGACACATTCTAGAAGCAGCCTGAGACCTCTGGGTTACCCACTGCCTCAGCCTGCCTCAGCAGCCTCACAGCATCCCATGGATGGGAACCAGGTTAGGAGAGCACCTCCGGGGAGGAGATGTGGCTTGGTGCCCACTAAACACAGGCGGAGATAGCTGTATTTACTCTGCCATTCCTGTAGGAGACAGAGCTGCAGATTTAGTTGCACAGACACAATGGAGGTCCTGGCTAAGGAATTTTAATGTAAAAATTCCTGGGTTTTAAACTTAATCCTTGAGCTCACTAATACAGTCATTCAAATGGGGATCTAAGGAAAGTTATACTGGGGCTCAGAAGGGTAAACATGTGAATGCATTTGGAACCAATTTAAAGCTAGAAATGAAATGAGCAAGGACACTTGCCAATACACCATTAAAATAAAACCCGGAGGTTCACTGAGGCAAGTACATAGACGGACATACATGCCCGTTCTGGTCCTGCTGTCTGCTTTCTCTGCAGCTCACGGGAGGTTGTCGGGGTGGGGTGCGGGAGAGGCCTTGTCTTGGCCCACCTTAGAAGTATCCGGGCTGGGACTTCCTGATAAATCTATTCTGGGCTTCATTATGAAGTTACACTGGAAGCACAGTCACGGAGGATCCTCTCCTCAGTAAGATCTTCATGGAATGAGGCCTGAATGAGCCACCCACTGGAAGGTACCGCTTAGGGACTGCACTCCTGCAAATGTGACCAGAACCAACCAGAAAGTCTAGATTTCCTAGGAAAATAAATGGGGGTGCCGGTGGATAGTAAAAAGAAATGCTTAACTGACGGAAGACCAAGGAATTCCAAGTCTGGGAGCTTTGTAAAAATACAGATTCTCGGGAGGATAGCACAGGAAAAACTTAGGAATCTGTGTGTTTGGGGCTTTTTTCCCCCTTATTTCTTCAAGTTTGTTCTCCAGAGGAGTCTGAGGCCCATGAGGTTTGTCACTGCTTGAAGCAACCAACTTTTCAAACACTTAAAACCTGTTGGCAAAAAAGAGAAAAGGTGTGCTAATTTTCATTGAAATAGGTCACCTAAGAATCTTTAAGCAAACAAAATTTTATTAACCCAACTTGATATGAAACACCTTCTTGAATAAAGCATAAACGTCATTTAAAAATATATATATATATACACACACACACACATAATGATGAGCTTCCCTGGTGAATCAGCAGTAAAGAATCCGCCTGCAATGTAGGAGCCACAGGAGACGTGGGTTCGATTCCTGGGTCAGAAAGATTCCCTGCAGGAGGAAATAGCCACCTACTCCAGTGGGGAATTCCATGGACAGAGGAACCTGGCAGGCGACAGTAGGGTCGCAAAGAGTTGAGCACGAATGAAGCAACTTAGTATGCACGCATACATATAGATAAAATCCAGATTCACAAATCTAATTAAGATGGACGACCCTTCTCCCCATCATTTTCTGGAATGTGGCTACAGTAAGTCTAGACATTTCTGCCCAGCTAGTGGCTTTCTCTCCCTGAAACCAGCCTCAGCGTCTGGCTACTATCTTTTGAGAAAGCACACCCTGAAAAATACAAAGCCCTGCCATTATTATTCATGGGGCTTTTGTTTATCTTCCCCAAAGAAACAATTGAGCTGTAGCAGATGAGTGATGGTTGCCGGGCTGTGGCGGAGGTAAAAGCCGCTGCAGGTGGAGCGGCTTAATGGGGTATTAATTGGGAAGCAGGTGAAGGCAAATAGGTAGCACAGCAGGTATGTAAATAGGCTCGTGGGAAGAAAGGCATTGGATTTTATGCTCTTTAACTAAAAATAAAGACCTGATATTTAGCTTATCTTTGCTGAAATCCTGCACCATGAGGGCCCTGACAACCGCCAACATCATCAATGATTCATTATTATCTCAGCATCGTCCAGGGGACTTAATAGGATCTTCAACCTCTTCATTTTTCATTGTTTCAGCTGATTCTTTGGCTTTAGAATGCATACTTTTCTTCTCTGTTTATATATCAGAGGTCAGAAAAACTGTTATAGATTGTATAGTGATGTTGACATTTAAGCCTCCAGCCTGCCTTCTGGTAGCATCCTTTTGCTGTGTCTCATTGGAGAAATGCAGCATATCGGTATGAGCATGGATAGTAAAGCTACCAAGAGCATATACATCCAAATTCATCTTGTCCTTCCAATAGTCACCTCGAGGAAAAACACTTTTTCCAGGGCTCTCATTGGCTCAAAACCTGTTGAGGAAAACCACTTCAATGGTTATTTTCATGACCAATATGTAACTGCCCCCATATGAAAAAATTCTTACATGTATTTATCACTTATTTTCTTCCCCTAAACATTACCCAGTGGCACCCCACTCCAATACTCTTGCCTGGAAAATCCCATGGATGGAGGAGCCTGGTAGGCTGCAGTCCATGGGGTCACCAACAGTCAGACAGGACTGAGCGACTTCACTTTCTCTTTTCACTTTCATGCATTGGAGAAGGAAATGGCAACCCACTCCAGTGTTCTTGCCTGGAGAATCCCAGGGACGGGGGAGCCTGGTGGGCTGCCATCTATGGGGTCGCATAGAGTCGGACACGACTGAAGCAACTCAGCAGCAGCAGCAAACATTACCCAGCATCATCACCTATTTCACGACCACACTTAGTGCTATATGATATTTGGCTTTTAAAATCCATCCCTGATCCAGAGATTCGCTGCTGCTCAGAATATTCCAGAGAACACGCCTCCTCAGGCTTCTAGGGAAGAGTTCCATGAAATGTCCAGAGTGTTGGCAGCCTCTTTGGGATAAGTGTCCAGCTTCTCAGAGCAAAGACTTTCCATGGCACACACTTAGAAATTTCTAAATTTGGGCATGCTAGTTTGAAAGTTCAGGCCCATTATTTTAAGGCTATCTTATTTTATAGTAACTCAGAAAACTGTTAAACAAACCACTCCATGTTTTCCTTCCAGTTAGCTGTCTCTGGCATGTTGGTGGAAAAGTGATGGGAAACTTAGGTTCTTGGTTGCTTGGTTGGCCCACGTCTATTGTTTCCTCTGGGAAGCAGCAGCACTAGTTTTGAAGAAGTGTTTAGCATTTCACTGTTGAAACGACTAGATATCAGTGAAGCTCTCACAGGCTAAATATTAGTGGAGCCACACTGTATACCCCGTAAAATGAATTAGGTTTACATTATCATACAGATCTTTTCCTGTAGTTGAAGTACTCATTAATTTTACTGCTAAAGAGATGTTAGTAATTAAATACCTCTAATTAATGAAAATCAGACAAAAGCAAGGGCTGCTCTTTGTATCTTCAAAGATAGAGATGTTTGTAGATCTATCTCGTTGTGACTTTTGTCTGTAGGAGGACCACAAATCTGAGCTAGTTGGGATCAAGTGTTCTGGTCCAGAGAAAGTCATTTAAAGACTTTGCTTTTGGAAAATTAAAGGAATAGGCATTTGAGGATGTTATAAAGATGATCTGAGATTCAGGGAAAAAAAAATACTTATAAATGAGAGTCAGTCCTACATGTAATAGCAAATTTCATGGTTGAAGATACAACAGCGTTGAGGACAATTAATAGTTCTGAAGCAGTGGCTGAGTTCTGGGGTAGGCCCTCGAACACATAATTAGATTATTAAAAATGGCCTGTCTTAGGCTGACTATTACTAAATTGAAATCCAATTATGGCTTTATGATTTTGCTGAAAAATATTTAGCTGTTTTATTTGAATCCTTGTAAGAGATCATTTCCTCTTTGCATCAGCGTTTGCACATGTCATAATATATTTTCCAAACAAATCTGACCTCAATTATCTTGGAATCTATCGTACATTAGATAAAATATATTTTAATGAGTGTTTTTATGTCTAATATCATACTTGTGCCTCTCCACACTTGAAGAATTGAAAGATAGCAGTAGAAGACTTTGCGAGTATCTTTTTAATGAGAGGCATGCATATTTTAGAAATAACTAAATTGTGCCATCTTAATACACGGAAAGGCATTATGTTCAAGTATGTGCCCGAGTGTGCTGCAGCACAGACTTGGTTCAATTCTCAGTAATTGGCATTGGAACTGTAATAAAGCAGTTGTTTGCAAAGAGATGGGCTTGGAATTTTCATGCACTCCTGCAGTGTGGATTTAAATGCTAAGTTAAATATTTATGAACCCGAGATTTTTATAATTGATCATTGTATGATTTATACACAGTAATTATAATTAGGTTGAAAGAGATTTTAAAAAGCCAGTTTCCTGGTAGCCAAGGCCATTAAATAACGCTAAGCTGCCAAAACAAAAATTAGATGGGAACCCAGCCATCAAGTTCCGAGTGCCTATCCCCAGGTCCCGTGTACGATGAGGCACCGCCCCTCACCAGCCACCTCACCTGGGCACCAGCTCCTACATCACCTGCTATCATTTTTCATGCCTTTGTTTCAAAGGTAGTTGAACATGAACAAGTAGAAAACTTCAGAGATCCAATGTGTAACAAAAGGAAAAGGTGGAGGAGGTTGGAAAGGTTAATTAAAAATGTAATGATCCCATTTGCTGAGACAGCACTATTAATCATTTTGCAGCAGCAAGCATGTGACTTACTTACACACCACTTATAGGAGGCATCTAATTTTTTAAGATATGGATGGTGCGGGGGGTGTGGGCCACAGTGTGTTCTTTATGGAAACAGAAGCTCTAATGGGTGAACTTGGAGTGAGCGAGCATGGGGCGAGTGCCTGACTCGTGGTTAATACAGGGCACTGTCTTCACCAGGCAGAAGAATTATATCCAAATTCACAGATATTCAGAATAATTCAGTCACTGTGAACCCTAGAGAGAAACCTTGGATATGACTTGAAGCTTAATGTAGTTGTGGAAGGTGTGAATAAACAGGGCAAGGAGGAAATTCATCATTGTGTAATACAATATGTCTCAAACGGTGTATGAATGACAAAATGGGCTCCAAAGAGCCAACATTGCCTTTTAAATGTAATTTTTAGCACCCCAGCTGGAAAAGGCCAAGCTCTTGTAGGATCGATTACAAGGGTCACAGCCTGTACGATCAGACTTGCCATCTGATCCACGTGGACAGCAGAAGACCAGACTGTCACTGTGAGCTTTCAGAAAAGCCTGTTCTACCTCTGTGAAGAGCTTGGAGCTTTTTGAGTATTTTTTATTTGCTGGGATAACACGTTAGAGGGAGCCTGTTAGAAGAAGAACAGTAGTTATGTCAACATGGTAATTAATCAAGCCAGAAAGTAAGAGGAAACTGGTTGTGAATTCAATTCTGCAGCCTTAAAAAGAAGAGCAGAAAGATACCCGGAAATTGGCAAGCATTTGTAAACAACGGTCTTTCACTGTGTCTTGTGAACCTTCTGCTTAATAAAAACACATCTTCATGCAAGCCATGCAAATTTTAATATAGTTACTGTTCTATTCCACCTCATAACCTATAGAAATGATTTCTAGATCCTTGCATCTGTGTTTCATCCTGAATCATTTTGACTGGTTTGCTGGCCTGAGCATTTGCCAATAATGGTGGCGTTTTCTAAGTGTAAATAATGAAGGGCTGCCAGCCACAGCGATAGCCTCTTTGATTTGGGACAGTGTGCGGATTGTACTTGGGATAAAGGCAGATCCTTGCGCCAGAGGAATTTAGAATGTGAAAGCGTCTCCTGGTGCGTAATTCATCCTTGACACCTCCACATCTCCCTGTATTGGAGGGACCCTTTACATTTGCTCCGTCTGAAGGTCGGGGTGGAAATCGTTGGTTTGTATACTCTTCCAAGCAGCAAACAGCGGAGAGGTCAAGAGCTGGCTTGGTTTTCGTTTTCGTTTTTTACGTTCCATCCCTGATCAAGTTGTATCCTAAATACTTGATATTATAATCAGAAAAGGCAATTTACATTATAAGCATCAAATAAAAAACCTTGAGGCTTGAAGGGACCTTAGATATATCATCTTACAAGTGGGGAAACTGAGGCCCACCCAGGAAAAGCACTCAGGTAACTGGACCATGTTTCAACCCCCTGACTCTGAATTCATTGCTCCTTTAGCAACATCTTTTTATTCTATGGTCTGGGAGCTGGCCCTTCAGTTGCTGTGAAGGTTATACCTCCCAAGAAAACAGCAAAACAAGTCACATCAGATGTGATCACAGCCAGAAAAGCTTAGAATGATGACAGAGAAAGCCATATGTAACCTGCAAAGTAACAGCGTGGTGATGTGTAACTTTGAAAGGAAAAGCTGGGTAATAGGCTTCTCCATCACACAGTGCCCGGCGGGTGCTGGAGGGAGTTCTTTAGCCCGCCAAACCCACACGCACACGCCCTCCCCCAGAAGAAAGAATTTCTAGTAAACAGCCTTCATTCTGAGAATGCTTCCCATTCAGACAGCATCCCAGACATTCTACCGAGTTAAAGAATGAGTAACAGCAGATGGAGGGGGAGATTAGAGTTGGAGGAGGAGGAGGGTAGCAACATTTTAATGCTGAGCTCTAAAAAGAGCTGTGGAGAGGATGGTACTCAGTTACGGTAAAGCTGTTCCGAAGCCCTCCCACACAGGCGAGAAGGTGCGCGTGCCCAGCCCGTAAACCAGGCCCGCGCCTGCGCCTCCGCCCTCCCGTGTGTGAGTGGATGGGATGTGTGTGTGAGTGGGAGTGCTGGGTGTGATTCAGTGCCCTAAATCCATGTCTTCTGGCCACTTCTCCCTCTGCCTTCAAGTCTTTGAGGTCGCAGTGTTGTGCATTGGGGAATGCATTTAATACATATGGGGCATCAATCTTCCCACCAAGTAAAAACTCACTTCGAACTGCTCTGTCCTGTGATTTCACCTCTGCTTATTGTGAACTTCACTGCAGCAGGGTATCTGAGAGAGAGCTGGCAGTGAATTTGTGAGGACTCTTAAGAGGGAGGTGAAAGTTTATGGTGCTAAGGGTTGTTGTTTTCCATATTCTGTGCATGTGAGACTTTTCTTCTAAAAAAAAGAATAAGGTATATACGTGAATCAACTTTTTTCAATGTTTTGTTTGCACATTTTCAAACACACAGTCAAGTGGAAAAGGTTTTACATCAAGGTGTCTTCTAGAAGCTACCATTACATTTGAATGTAGTTGCTCTGTAAGTATCCATCCATCCATCCTTCTGTGCATCTAGCAGTTCATCAAAGTTTTACAAATCCAGATATCAATATGCTTCCCCTAAATGCTTCAGTATATTTACCATTAGCCAGTTTTTAATATTTATTTCTTTTTGAGGTAAAATTTCTGTATGTACAGACGTTGTGTCCCATTCTCTGAGTTTTGATCCAAATTTCTACTGAGATAGAGAATATTACTGTCACTCCAGAAAGTTCCTCTTGCTTTTTTCCAGTCAGCCCCCATCTTCATCCCCTAGAAGCAACCACTCTTCAGATTATTTTTCCATCGTAAATTAATTTTGCCTTTTCCAGAACTTCCAAGTATATGTTGAGTTGGCTAAAAAGATGTTATGGAAAAAAAAATCCAAACAAACTTTTTGGACAACCCAAAATTATTCAATGTGCACTCTTTTTGTAAAGCTTCCTCCCTCCCCTTAGAACAGTGTTTTTGACATTTATCCATGCCATTGTGTGTATAAATAGTTCATCTGTTCTTATTTCTGAGGGTTATTCCATTATGTGGATAGGCCACAGATTGCTAGGCATTTTCTTACTGATGGATACATGAGCTGTTTCTGGCCTTTGGTTTTTATCAATAAAGTACTGTCATACTCTTGTCCTAATATTTTTATGGATATATATCCTCATTTTTTGGAGTGAATACCTAGAAGTGGAAATGCTGGGCTATAGGGTAGGTATATGTCAGATCGTTTTCGTTGTTCGCTCTTTCGCCCCCTAACCACCCGCCCCCCGGCCTCTCTCTCTCTCCCCCCCGCCCCGCTTCTCCGGCATCATCCCACCCACCCACCCTCCCCCCCCCCCCCCCCCCTCCCCCCCTCCCTCTGGTTGTAATTTTATAAAAACCTGCCCCCAATTTTCCCAGGTGGATGGACTGTTTTACTTTCCTGTTGGAATGTATGAGATTCCAGGAGCTCCACATCTTTGTAAACATTTGGAGTTGTCAGATTTAAATTTTAACCACCAACAGAGTCGGACACGACTGAAGTGACTTAGCATAGCATAGCATAGTGGTTGTAATTTGCATTTCCCTGATAACTAATGAAGTTTGACACTTTTTATGTGCTTACTGATCATTCATACAACTTCTTTTATGAGGAAAAACCCATTTTTCGATTGGGTTGTTTTTTATGTTGGGCTTCTCATGTAGCTCAGTGGTAAAGAATCCCCCTGCCAATCACCCCTGCAGAAGACATGGGCTGGATCCCTGTGTTGCAAAGATTCCTGGAGAAGGAAACGTCAACCCACTCCAGTATTCTTTCCTGGGAAATCTCATGGACAGAGGAGTCTGGCAGGCTACAGTCCATGGGGTCACAAAGAGTCTGACATGACTGAGCGACTGATCTGATCTGATTCCCACTTCATGCAAAACTTTTCTTTGGATTTCACGTATAAATGTGATCAGACAATATCTGTCTCTGTCTGACGTACTGTACTCAGCATAGCGCTCTCCATCACCTGTGTTGTTGCAAATAGCAGTATTTCCTTCCTTTTATGGCTGGATAGGGTTCCATTGAAAATCTACACCACATTTTTGTTATCTGTTTGTTCCTTGATGAACACTTGACTATTGTAAATGATGCTTTAATGAACATGGGAGTGCATATATTTCTTTGACAAAGTGATTTTGTTTCCTTTGGATATATACCCAGGAGTGGAATTGCTGGATCATATGATAGCTCTCAGTCATGTGAAAATGTTAGCTCTACTTTTAATTTTTTGAGCAACTTTTTTACTGTTTTCTCTGTTTTCTTTAGTGACTGTACCAATTTACAGTCCCACAAACTGTGCACAAGGCTTCTCTTTTCTCCACCATCTCGCCAGCACTTATTATCTCTTGTCTTTCTGACAAGTTCTCTTGATGACAGTTGTTCTAACAGGCCTGAGGTGATATCTCATTGTGGTTTGATTTTCATTTCCCTACCAATCAGCATCTTTTCATGCACCTGTTGGCCTTTCATATATCTTCTTTGGAAAAATGTCTCTTCAGATCCTTTGCCCATTTTAAAATTTGAGTTATTATTATTGTTGTTGTTACTTTGGTGATTGAATCGTATAAGCTCTTTATATATTTTGGAAATTGACTCCATATCAAAACATGATTTGCAAGTATTTTCTCCCATTCCTTAAGTCACCTTTTCATTCTGTTGATGGTTTTCTTTGCTGTGCAAAAGCTTTCTAGTTTGGTGTAATTCGTCTTGTTTATTTTTTGTTGTTATTGGTTGTGTCATACCCAAAAAATCACTGCTAAAAACCATGTCAAAGAGCTTTTTTCCAGGCCAATTTTTAAGAACTGTATTATGTGGAGAACTGCCAGAGAGAAGTAAATTTTCTGGACCTTGTGTGTTAAGTTTAATTATTTTCATTATAATTTTATTTGAAGTTTATAAACATAAAACCATCAGCTCTTATTCTTTGCTTTTATACAAACTGTAAAGACAACACACACAAATTGTTAACAAAACATTAAAAAGTATGAAATGTGAGTTGATAACATACATGTAATATGAGAAATGATATTGTCTGCTGAAACTAAATTGGTCCTTACAGTTTGTATGTAATTCTCTGTTTCAACATGTACTGTTTTGAGTTTGACAGACCTACATTACTGGGTGCCATATGATGACTTAATTTTTCTGTCATTTTTCTCCATTTGAACTTACATGAACTGTTTGTTCCTATGTCCCTGGCTACATCATGTAAGTATTAGGTCAACCTATGTGCCTGTATTCCTTTCATTTTAGCTAGAGATCATAAAGTACCATTGAACACCAATGAAAGTGAAAATGTGGGTGGTGAAATGCGTACCAATATCCACCTGATGCGAAGAGCTAGCTCATTGGAAAAGACCCTGATGCTGGGAAAGATTGAGGGCAGGGGGAGAAGGGGGCGACAGAGGATGAAATGGTTAGATGGCATCGCTGATTCAATGGACGTTAGTTTAAGCAAACTCTGGGAGATAGTGAGGGACAGGGAAGCCTGGCACGCTGCAGTCCATGGGGTCACAGAGTGGGTCACGGCTTAGCAACTAGCCTTAAGGGCCTTATCCGGATGATCCAGAGTTTGGTCATATTCCTTTATTTTAGATCATCATTCCAAAATGCATAACTTAGAAAGCTCCAGGACTTCCTTTGGTAGTCCAATGGTTAAGAATCTGCCTGCCAATGCAGGGGACCTGGGGGGTTAGATTCCTGGTCTAGGAAGATTCCAGATGCCGTGGGGCAGCTAAGGCCACGTGCCACAGCTACTGAGCTCACACTCTGGAGTGCACTGACGTACCTAGAGCATATCCCCACTTGCCGCAACCAGAGAAAACCCAGGCGCAGCAATGAAGACCCAGACAACTTTAAATGACAGTAAATAAAAGAAATCTACAATTGTAGTCCGTCAGGATTATCCATCACTGCTGCCAGCGGGCCCAACAGCACCACCTCTCAAAAGAGGAAAAAAACCAGAAGTGTCCCCAGGGCCTGGTGGAGGCCCTGGGGATCTGTTCGGGCATGTGGTGAATATTTCACTCCTTGGGTCCTGAAGTGCCTGTGTGTGAAAACAGAGGCGCAGGAGTGAAGCCACTTTGGGAAGATCATGATGGAAAAAATGCTTCAGGTGCGCTTGTTAAACCAGCAGGACGTGCGTACAGTTGCTGGCGTCCTGCACTGCTCACGTAAGAAGAGCGGAAGGTCTTGTTTATTGCCTCGCGCATTAAATTGTTGAATTCGCATGTCATAGGGAGAAACATGAACCTGGGGCATCATAACATACTGCTGGTAGTGCCCGAGTATATTTTTGTGATTTCAGATATTTACACATAGTTCTTTCTTAAAGTGAGGCACACGGTCAGTAGACCAAGGAGAATTTTTCATCCCCTGAAATGTTGGACTTATTGTGTCTGTTCTTGTATAAAATTTTGCTTTACAACAGTAGAATATTTAACATGAGATCCTGGTGGCTTATGTGGTAAAGAATCTGCCTGTGATGCAGGACATCTAGGTTTGGTCTCTGGATTGGGAAGATCTCCTAGAGAAGGACATGGCAATGCATTCCAGTATTCTTGCCTGGAAAATCCCAGGCCCAGAGGAGCCTGGTGGGCTACAGTCCATAGAGTCACAAAGAGTCAGACTTGGCTGAGTGACTAACACTATATTCTTAACATATTTCTTTTTTAAATTATATCTATTTCCAGTGTTGATTTACGATGTTGTATCAGTTTCCTCTGTACAGAAAAGTTACTCATCCATCCACATATGTACATTCTTTCCCATTTTTCTCCACCATGGTTTGTCGCAGGATATTGAATATAGTTCCCTGTGCTATACTGTAGGACCTCATTGTTCATCCGTTCTATATATAATAGTTTGCCTTTGCTAATCCCAAACTCCCATATCTTCTCTCCCCTAACCCCACTCCCCCTTGGCAACCACAAGCCTGTTCTCTTTATCTGTGAGTCTGGTATTGTTTCATAGATATGTTGATTTGTATTGTATTGTTTCCACATATAAGTGATATCATATGGTATTTGTCTTTCTCTTTCTGACTTAGTTCAGTTAGTATGATAATTTTTAGGTATCAGTGGGCAGAAGGCCTAAATAAACCTTTCTCCAAAGAAGATATACAGATGGCCAATAGATGGATTAAAAGATGCTCAACATCACTCATTATTAAGAGAAATGCAAATCATAACTACAGTGAGGTATCACCTCACATCAGACAGAATGGCCATCATTAAAAAGTCTACAATATGCAAATGCTGGAGAGGATGTAGAGAAAAGAGAACCCTCTTCCACTGTTGATGGAAATGTAAATTGGTGCAGTCACTGTGGAAAACAGTTTGGAGGCTCCTCAAAAAACCTAAAAATAGAGCTGCCTTATGATTCAGCAGTCCCACTCCCGGGCATATACTCAGATGAAACTATCATTTGAAAAGATATATGCACCCCTATGTTTATTGCAGCACTATTTACATTAGCCAAGATATGGAAATAACCAAGGTGTACATGGACAGATCAATGGGTAAAGAAAACGTGGTTTATATATACAGTGGCATATTACTCAGCCATCAAAAAGAGTGAAATCGTGCTACTTAGATTTTAAGTGCACAAGCCATCAAAAAGAGTGAAATCGTGCTACTTAGATTTTAAGTGCACAATACGGTATCGTTAACTGTAACTGTGATGCTGTACAGCAGATCTCTAGAACTTATTCATCTTGCATCAGTGAAACTGTATACTTCTTGAATAACAACTCCCCATTTCCTCTCTTGCTGGAACAAGGGAGGAGCTACCATTTGTACTATTGAGTAGCAGTAACTATCATTTGTACTATTGAACAGGAGTAACTACCATTCAACTCTCTGCTTCTATGAGTCTGAGAGTTTTAGATGCCTTGCACGTGTAGAGCCATAGAGGATACTGTCCTCCTGTGACTGGTTTATCTCACTTGGTATCATGTCCTTAAGGGTCATCCATGTTTTTGGACATGGCATGTTTCCTCCTTCCTTTAAGGTGGAAAAATAGTCCATGCGCCCTTTATATGGATACTAAATGCCCTGTCCTGTCTTTCGGTCCCATCCAGTCCTGCTGAACTCTCTTTCCTCTCGTGCTAATTCTCAAATGCCTTCATGGTCCCCATCAATGGGGGACATAGAATGAAAGAGGGTTTCAGAACCCAAGAAGGGGCTGAGGCCTAAGCGGAAACTTCCTGGGCTTTGAATCCCACAGTTGTAGAGTGCCTGCCTGTTGCCTTCTAGCTGTCTCTGCAGGGTCATTGCTGCACCTAGTTGTTAATTTTCCATGGGCCGTATTATATATAACTTGGCTCTCGGAGGTTTTTCCATCACTTTCCCCTCCCTTTGGTAAGACCTATGTTGTGGGAAATAGGCTTCATTTCCCTTGTCCGTTCATCTTTTAACTTTGCCCATTGGACTTGGCCCTGCCCGCCCACCCAGCCACCCCAGTGAGCCCGACCTCCTCTGTGTTCTGTCTCCAGCCTCACAGAAGGCCTCCTGGCCATGGATGGCCCTGGTTTCTCTGAAAGCCTGAGCACAGAGGGCTTGGGCAGAAGGCAGCATATGTTTTGTGAGATTCCTAAGGCCTATGGTTTGTAAGCCCACTGAAATTCTATCCAAAATACTAACTGAATTTTTCTGATCTGCAACCTCAGTACTCATAGTTCCCACATTTTCTATGTGGTAAGTTAAATGGTAATTGAGGTTTGCAAATTTTTACGTAATTTATGCTGGTTTCCTTCCAGTGGCCTGTGAGCTCAAACTTAAATACAGCTTCGATGTAGTGGCTTCTTCCTGTTTAGAGAGCTGGCATAATATTTTGTCTTCTGGGCTCAAATAACCATGCAATTACTCTGTAATCATATAGTAATTAGCATGTACTATGTGCATTTATTACATAATTATATTCCTGGAGGATCGCATGGCAATTATGCTTACATTCAGCATATCATTTTATATACTATATAATAAACAAGTATATAATTTGCTGCTTTTTTCTTTTATCCTAATTTCAGTTTACCAGCCAGGAGCTGGAAACTTGTTCTCTTGTTGCCTTGTTTAGACCCAGACAGGCAGGTGTCTGAGCTCCTTTGGCCTCACTCAATACCTCCTAATTATACCTCTGAGACAATGCTAGGAGCTTGTGTGCAGCCGCGGGTTCCCAGCCTCTGTGCCCCTGATGCTTCCTCATTGTCACAAACTCATTAAGTTATTAGCTTCAAAACACAGAGCTGAGGAGAGCTGCCAGGCCTGCCAGGTGGTGAGAGGCCAGATCTCAGTGCCAGCAGAGGACCTGTGCGAGCCGCCCTGGCACCCAGCCCTGTGGTCACCTGCCCCTCTCTCCTTTCTGCAGTGGAGCACATCTCGAAAGGGAACAACTGCCTGGACGCCGCCAAGGCCTGCAACCTGGATGACACGTGCAAGAAGTACCGGTCGGCCTACATCACCCCGTGCACCACCAGCATGTCCAACGACGTCTGCAACCGGCGCAAATGCCACAAGGCCCTCCGGCAGTTCTTCGACAAAGTCCCGGCCAAGCACAGCTATGGGATGCTCTTCTGTTCCTGCCGGGACATCGCCTGCACCGAGCGGAGACGGCAGACCATCGTGCCCGTGTGCTCCTATGAGGAGAGGGAGAAACCCAACTGCTTGAACTTGCAGGACTCCTGCAAGACCAATTACATCTGCAGGTAAGTGCGCCGGCAGCTGCGTGATGAATGAGGTGGCAGAGAAAACCTTTTTGCGGCTTCAGTGGCCTTGTTTCTGTTTTCTCAATTTCTGCGTGGGGTTTGGAGAGGGGAGTGGTTGGGATGGATGGGGCCAAAACTGACCTCTGCCTCCAGTACAAGGTCCTTCAGAAACTGGTCAGGCATCAGGCTCTTGTACCCAGGAAGATTTCCATCTTTAATCTGCAAATAAACCAATGAGGGAAATAGGACTATGCTCAATAAGTTTGGAGAGTCACCTGAGGTCAGGTGAGCTTGAAGGCATGTGCCCCCACTAGTAGAACTGAGAGCTGCCAGGGGTCAAAAAGGGTTAAGTAAGGGGGATGAGGGCTGGTGGGAATATAGGGGATCTTTGCATCAAGATCACAAAGCTGGAAGACAGCAGCAAGAGGTTGGAGCTGTGTCCAACCCTGAAGAGAACTTCCAGAATGCCTAGATCTGTTCTGGGCCATTTAATCATCAACCTGTCTGAGAATAGATACTTTCCATGCTTCTGGATCTCAGCCCCGATCAGAGACCTGGCAGAGTCTGGGCTGTATTGTTGAAAACAGGCACTTGCTTTTTCTTTTTGGCCATGTATTAATTTATTTTAATGTTTCAGGGACTCCATGAATATATTCTATGTATATATATTTTTTCAGAGCAAAAAAGCTGTAGAGAATTAAGTAGAAAGAAAGGAAAGGTTTCTTTTCTTTCTGTTCTCACTTGCTCCCAGCCGTCACTGTCGACAATTTGATGTGTGCCCTTCCAGAACTTCGGGTTGAATTCATTGCTGGTGGAAGCCAGTAGATTTTGATTAGCAGAGACTCGAGTCTTCGCAGCCTGGGGCAATGCTGGTGCTGCATTCAGAGCACAGGGTGGATGTCGGGTTAGAGATGCAGACGGGGGCATCATCGGACAGCACCTATACTCTGCCCCCGGGACAGAGTCAGGAGTCTTCAAATACGGTCGCTGACGAAATCCCACGCACTTGATAAATTTCACAGGCAGACAAGTAGGTGAAGGTGTGACTATATGCTTGTTTTCTTCTAAGTTTCCCCTTTCTCAGGAGCAGAAGGCAGAGAAGAATCTGTCTGATAGCTGGAAGGATTCTGGTGAGCGAAAGTTCTGGTCAGTTTAAGTTTTCTTCTGATAGACTGGGGTCCCATTCTTTCCTTAGACTAGCTCTAATAGTAACCAAAGGAAAATAAAAGTGCTCGTTAATCATAGAACACCCCTCGTGCTGAAGACTTTCTGGAAGTAGTGTCTCCATTTTTTTTTCCAAGATGGAAATTATGTGAGGAAGAACTCAAATGACTGAGCTTGTTGTAGGAGAAATCAGGTGTTCAGGCAGTGTGGCTCTTCCTCACCTGTCACCCCTGTTTCAGAGAGACCCTCCTAGCTGAGCACTGCGATCAGGGATGGCTGTATTCTAAGGGTCCTGGGGAAGAGGCAGAGCCTCCTTGCAGCCATAACCTGGGAAACCAATCATCCAGGGACTCTGAGAACTCTCTAGTGCTAAGTCACTTCAGTCCTGTCCTACTCTTTGTGACCTCCATGGACTGTAGCCCGCCAGGCCCCTCTGTCCATGGGATTCTCCAGGCCAGAATACTGGAGTGGGTTGCCAGCCCTCCTTCAGGGGATCTTCCCCACCCAGGGATCGAACACACGTCTCTTATGTCCCCTGCATTGGCAGGCCAGTTCTTTACCACTGAGTGCGATGAGGGACCAAACCAAGGGAGAAACTGCGGGAGCTCCACCTGGGATTAGAATGCCAGGGAGCTGAAAATCTAAAGATTATCACCTGAAGACCCTGCACCCGAATCCCATGTTCCTGGGCCCCTTCAGTCTTTGGTTTGAGCAGAAGGAATCCTTCTGCTAAGAGCAGGACTTTCCAGGGTTTTCCTTGGCTGGAAGCCAGCTACTGTCTCTGCAGGAGACATTACCTTTTCACTGATGGTTCAAGCCAGGAGGCCTGGAGATGGGAGGCTGCTATAAGGTGGGGGGAATGGAGCGGTGAGTCAGCCCTCCATCCACTGGGCCGTGGTGGGAGGAGGGAGAGAGCATAGTGATGGAGCCTTCCCTCCTCTTCTAGTGAGGTGTGTCTTGCACGAGAGGTCCAGAGGGGGTTCCTGATACCCCCTCTGCAGCCTGAAAGCCTATTGTCAGGGTTCGTTTGCATCACTTGGCCTGCCCTATAAAAAGAGAGACTCTTTGGAGGGTTGGTGAGAACAAGTCAAATCAGATTGCTTCCCTGCTAAGCTGCGGTGAGAAACAGCAAGAAGTTTGAGAACTTGGGAGTGTTCCGAGGAGGAGGCAGGAAGAATCTGTAGGTAAGGGGATGGTTTGGGTGCTGTTTAGGGACCAGATTGGCTCCAGGGACCATGTGCATTGCAGCAGCCCTGGTGGCATGGAGTGACTTCAGCTGTTGGAGCGACAAGGAACAGGGGACAGCTGGACGGCCCTCACCTAAGGACTGACTGTGCCTGGTCACTCCCAAGGTCGGGCTGTAGTGACAGCAGCCACCACTGGACTGGAAGTGACAACCAGAAGCCGCTTTTGTGCGTCTGCCGTGTTTGTGGCTCTAGGCTGTTTGAGAATCTAGATCCTAGACTGTTGGGGGCCCTACCAGGGGAAATTGGCCTCAGTGTGATTGATGGGTTTTATACCCTGTCTTGAGTCCTCTCTAGGAAGGTGAATCAGTGACTTCCCCTGGAGTTAGCCGTCGTTATTTAGACTGGAATTTCTTTCTCGAGCTGAGCCTGGACTTATTACTCATGATTACCCCCTCCCTGTCGCATGTGGTAAATATAATTTAAGCTGCTAGGTAGGCTGGCAGTGTTTTCTTTCATCAGGTTTTATTAATCTTGTCTTTAATTTTATGCCTTTTATTGCATCCCTGCTCGATCCATCTCAGTGAAGCCCTTGTAGTTACTACTACCCACAGCAGCAGCTGGAGCTTTGGCGGAGGGGGATTCATGTTAAAGTCGCTACAGTGTTAAAGTAGCTCTGACCTAGATCCATCGGAGGAAGGGAGGTACCCCAGTGGGATGGCGAAAGGTCTAATGTGAGGATCCCCAAAGGGAAGGGATGACAAGAGGGGAAATCGCTTCCTAAAAAGCATATTCTTTGAAAGCTCGCCTTTCAAATGCTCCATTGCCATCTCAACATCAGCCATTATCAAAGAGCTGCTGAAGCTCATTAAAACTTCCCTGCACTTAATGTTTTCCAACTCAAAGCACACAAGTTTCCTTCCCCAGGGACCAGCGGTGCCTCTGCACAAAACCTGTCTCTCCGGCCTTATGCCTTCAAACAGAGGAGACGCAACTTCAGCGTTGCCTTTTGACTTTATTTGCCTTTTCTGCCTTCCCCTTTTAGAGAAGCCGACAGGTTTTTTCCTCTTGGAGTGGTAAGGGAGAAGCCAGAGCTTGACTGTTTAGTCCTCCAAAGCTTGTCTGCAGAAAAGCAAACTCGGAGGTAGTAGCAGGAAGGGGGTGATGAAATGTAACAGCCTCCAGGTTTTACCCTGAAGCACAGTGTCTCCCTTGCCGGTTTTCTCTGGTTGTCTTCCTTAGTGCCTGAAGGATGTCAGGACTGGGTTTGATCCTAAAGGGAGCTGATTCCTTTATCCTTGATGCACCTGGTTATATGTACAAAATTTAAACTTGCGACTCTCCTCCTTCCCCCCCAAAACGCTGACATACTAAGTAAGCTCAGCACTTGGACCCTGGCTCAGTTCAGTTCAGTTGCTCAGTTGTGTCCGACTCTTTGCGACTCCATGGACTGCAGCACACCAGCCCTCCCTGTCCATCACTAACTCCCAGAATTTACTCAGATTCATGTCCATTGAGTTGGTGATGCCATCCAACCATCTCATCCTCTGTTGTCCCCTTCTCCTCACGCCTTCAGTCTTTTCCAGCATCAGGGTCTTTTCAAATGAGTCAGTCCTTCACATCAGGTGGCTAAAATATTGGAGCTTCAGCTTCAGCATCTATCCTTCCAGTGAATATTCAGGACTGATTTCCTTTAGGATGGGCTGGTTGAATCTCCTTGTAGCCCAAGGAACTCTCAAGAGTCTTCTCCAACACCACAGTTCAAGGCATCATTTCTTTGGTGCTCAGCTTTCTTCACAGTCCAACTCTCACATCAGTACATGACCACTGGAAAAACCATAGCTTTGACTAGATGGACCTTTGTTAATAATGTAATGTCTCTGCTTTTTAATATGCTGCCTAGGTTGGTCATAACTTTTCTTCCAAGGAGCAAGTGTCTTTTAATTTCATGGCTTCACCCACCATATGCAGTGATTTGAGAACCCCCCAAAATAAAGTCTGTCACTGTTTCCAGTGTTTCCCTGTCTACTTGCAATGAAGTGATGGGACCAGATGCCATGATCTTAGTTTTCTGAATGTTGAGCTTTAAGCCATCTTTTCCAGTCTTCTCTTTCACTTTCATCAAGAGGCTCTTTAGTTCTTCTTTGCTTTCTGCCATAAGAATGGTGTCACCTGCATGTCTGAGGTTATTGGGTGCTACAAGCAAATATGTTCATAGCTCTTTAATTTTTCTAATTAATCACTCAGGCACCTTCGCTGTTCTTCATTACCAAAAGGACTAGCATCTTCCTCTTGAGCAAGCCCCCTCCTGTTTTCATCTACGAATTATAGACTTATGTGCCAGAACTTGTTCTGCTTACAACATCAGGCAAAGAGGGAGCCAGAGGCTACTGACCAGTGCTCCTGACTTGCGACTCTCGCAGCTGCCACATGGTGTCGCTGTTGCGAGCGGCCTGGAGCATGCTTGGTGGTTTGGTGGCCGTGCCCTTCTTGGTCCTTCTGCACCTGCGGCTCAGGTGCCACATCCTTGGATGCAGACTAACAACTCTTAGTTCCTACTCAGTCTGCACCCACTATTTCCCAAAATGTGACATTGCCCTGGGGGCTGGGTCCTAGGGGATTCCCATCAGATCCAGCCCTGCAGCTTGAACACAGCGTCTCAGATTCTCCCTTGACTGGCAGTGCATCCTGGGTGGGATTGAGCGTTGTAGTTAACAGTTTCCTTCTTTTCTTGAAGTTTTATTGTGTTCAGTTTGGTTCAGTCACTCAGTCATGTCCGACTCTTTGCCACCCCATGAACTGGAGCATGCCAGGCCTCCCTGTCCATCACCAACTCCCAGAGTTTACCCAAACCCATGTCCATTGAGTTGGTGATGCCGTCCAGCCATCTCATCCTCTGTTGTCCCCTTCTCCTCCTGCCTTCAATCTTTCCCAGCATCAGGGTCTTTTCAAATGAGTCAACTCTTCACATCAGGTGGCCAAAATATTGGAGTTTCAGCTTCAACATCAGTCCTTCCAATGTACACCCAGGACTGATCTCCTTCAGAATGGACTGGTTGGATCTCCTTGCAGTCCAAGGGACTCTCAAGAGTCTTCTCCAACACCACAGTTCAAAAGCATCAATTCTTCGGTGCTCAGCTTTCTTTATAGTCCAACTCTCACATCCATATATGACCACAGGAAAAACCATAGCCTGGACTAGATGGACCTTGGTCGCTAAAGTCATGTCTCTGCTTTTGAATATGCTGTCTAGGTTGGTCATAACTTTCCTTCCAAGGAGTAAGCGTCTTTTAATTTCATGGCTGCAGTCACCATCTGCAGTGATTTTGGAGCCCAGAAAAATAAAGTCAGCCACTGTTTCTATTGTTTCCCTATCTATTTGCCGTGAAGTGATGGGACCAGATGCCGTGATCTTAGTTTTCTGAATGTTGAGCTTTAAGCCAACTTTTTCACTCTCCTGTTTTACTTTCATCAAGAGGCTCTTTAGTTCTTCTTCACTTTCTGCCATAAGAACACTTAATATGAAATCTACTCTCTTAACAGGTTGTTAAGTGTGCAATATGGAATTGTCTACAGGCAAAATATTGTACAGTAGAACTCTAGAACTTACTCATCTTGCATAATTGAACTTTTGTTCCCACTGATCAGAAACGACCTTCTTCCACTTCCCCTAGTTCCTGGCAGCAGACAGTTCTGTTCTTTGCTTCTGTGAGTTTAGTGATTTTAGATATCTCATGTAAAGTGGAATGATGCAGTATTTGTCCTTCTGTGACTGTTTTATTTCACTTAACATAATGTCCTTCAGGTTCATCTATATTGTTTCATATTGCTTTTTTAAGGTTTAAACAGTGCTTGGTCAAGGGTATCACACACCTTTTCAACAGATTCTGATAATATTGAATTTTATAAGGAAAGGGATCAGGGGCCTCTGTCTCCAAGGCTTTCTTGTCCATATCTACTCCAGGATTGACTTGCTTCTCTGCCAATGCAGGGGCTTTGTAGGTGGCACTAGTGGTAAAGAAAGCGTCGACCAACGCAGGAGACGTAAAAGGTGCAGGTTCGATCCCTGTGTTGGGAAAGTCCCCAGGAGGAGCGCATGGCAACCCACCCCAGTATTCCTGCCTGGAGAGTCCCATGGACAGAGGAGCCTGGTAGGGGTCACAAAGAGTCATTAGTTCGCAAACAGTTGGACATGACTGAAGCGACTTAACATATACACACACTGCCAGTGCGGGAGACTGGTTTTCAGTCCCTGGGTCGGAAAGATCTCCTGGAGAAGGAAATGGCAACCCACCCCAGTATTTTTGCCTAGGAAAGCCCATGGACAGAGGAGCCTGGCAGGCTACAGTCCATGGAGTTGCAAAAGTGTCAGGTGCAACTTAGCAACTAAACAAAACCGAATCGGTACCCAGGCTCTGCCTCCCCATCGTTGCTAAGAGTGGTAGCTTTGACTAAGTGACCAAGGATACATGGATTTACCTTTCCCCGGAACTAAGGATCGGATAATTGTATCCTGGAGGGCTGGTTGTGTTTTGCTTTGTTTTGCTTTTTTAGCAGAACCATGAAGGTCTCCTTTGGTACAGCTCCAGAGGAACAGCATATGTAACTTTCAGAATTCTACCCTAGCCAACACCACATTTTCCACACTGAGGCTGACCCTGTTATACTTAGAGGAAATATGTTGTTGTTAATGTGTTAACTGGGACAGCGGGGGAAACATGTCACAAGACCATGCAGCAAATTTCTTCTTCAGTGACTTACTTGGTCTGACAGTGTTAATGTATCTTTAAAAGGGGAGAATGTATTTCCTTTGCTTGGAATCAAAGCTCTTTTGCATAGTAAACTGCGACTTTTAAAGAGCAAGGACATCCTCCGCCCTTTGGGCTACCTTCCTGAGTTGGAAACTAGATTCAACATCACGCGGTCTCTGGGCTTGTGTTGACATGTGGCAAGCACATGAGAAAATGGCTCAGAGGATAATTAATGCCTAAAACGAGAAGGGGAGATTAATTTGGCACTTAATTTTATTTTACGCTGATTCATTCACAAATGGAAATCAGCAATTAGACAATGCAAACTTTTGAACCATGGAAAGAAAGGTTCAGGAATATGAGAAAACACAAGTAAAACATTTTTCAGTTCATTTGAGCAGTTTTCATTTCAAATGATTACATGGGTGTCTTTAGCGATGCAGGGTGGGACGGCTCATTTTTTAAGGTGCCCCACCTGCGTGAACTGCCTGCCACCCAGTCTCCGGGCTGGAGCCCCCCGGGACTCCCATGGGGTCGGGGAAAGCTCCTGTAGGTGTACAGATTGATCAAGCAGAGAGCAGGGATGTCTCCTACCAGCATCTGCTGAATGGTGGGGAGGAGCGCACTTCCTGGTGGATCTTCCAGGTCTCCACCCCCGAGCCGGCGCATCCACTTGGCACCAGCTAAACAGGGTGTGAGCCTGCCATGTCCCTGTCTCACAGGGGTAACCTGAGCTGTGAATCAAGCAAAAATCCACTACAACTTTCTCTGTCTTGTCGCCTCCTCTCTCTCTCCTTATCTCTCCTTTGGCAGAGGCGGGTGTGAAGCCGTTTGTCTGTTCCTGCTGGAGCCTGTTTCTGAAAAATGCCTGTCCAGATATACTCAGCTTTCTGGCTCTCCCCAGCCAGGCCCTCCCTGCGCCTGCCCAGCTCAGGGGCTCCGCTTCCTTCCCCCCACCCAAGACAAGAGGTGCTTATCTTGTCACCTCACCATCTAAGAGTGGGCTTCCCCCACTGAAACCTGTTGGGAAAATCCCAGTCACAGACTTTAGCCTTGTTTGGCTCGTATACCCATCCCTGGACCAGCCAGAGGGCCCATGTCCTCTGGCCCAGTGGAAGCCACTGTAGGTAGTGTCTACAGCAAGAGGGAGGTGAGAGTACCAGGCTCAAGGAAATGAAATGGGGGGCACGCTTCCATCCACATGGAAGTGCCCATACAGCCAGCCAGTCAGAGATGAAGGCGCAGGCCTTCTAATGATCTCAGAGTCCAGCATGAACTGTCCCCTTGCCCTTGCCTGTCTGGCCTCTTCTCTGGCTCCCCCGTCTCTGCTTCATCTGTTTCAGACACTCTGGTCCCTTTGCTGGTCCTCGAATGCACTAGGCGTGTCCACCTCTAGCCTTTGGTGCAGCTGTTGTCTCTGCTGGCCCACTCTTTCCCCAGATGCTCCCAGACAAACTCCATCACCTCCAAGTCTCCTTAAATCTCCTTTTAATGTGTTCACTCTGGTCACCTTATTTAACACGTAAGTCCTTGCCCACTCCCCTAATCAGCTTCTAACATATTATATAATTTATTTTTTTGTTTTGATTATTGTTTGCGTCTTTTGTCCACTATAACGTAACTTCCCCAGTTAGGGTTCTTGAACTGTGATATATCCCAAGTGCCTAAAACTGTGCCTGAACAGTCTTCTACACTTAGTGTTTGCTGAATGAATAAATGAGTGAATCAATGTAAAACTTGAGGGAAGGTCCGAGAAGGGGGTTGGATATAGGGATAGATTTGAGGATCATCAGCATAGAAGTCATTGAGGGTGTAAATATGATAGAATTTATTCCCCAGAGAAAGTAGGTGAGAGGAGAAATAGGCCAAAGACTGAACCTGTGGAACACCAGGTTTATGGTAAAAAGTATCTGTAAAGGCCTTACAGAGGCAGGAAGTTGGAGAGTTGGAGAATCAACAAAAGACCTCAGCAGAGCTGACGGAGATCAGATTCTTAGGAATAAAAGTAGGGTGACCCTTGTGTCATTCAAAGGTATAGAGGGTGGAAGAGGAGAATTCAGAATGGATTTAGCATATAGGAAATATACCTGTCCATCTATCCATCCGTACATATATCTCTCCCTTCCTCCACTTACCCATCCATCCATCCCTCGTCTATCCATCCATCCTCTTATCCGTCTGTCTGTCCATCTGTCCATCCATCTAGCTGGTCTGCAGTTACTGTGCCAGGAGTAAAGACCTGGCTTCTCACCAGCCATACAAAAAGAAGACAGCTGCAAATACAGTTATTTCAGCCGGGTGTGGGAGTCTGTGGTCAGGAAGACGCAAAGTGCTACGGGAGGGCAGAGATAAGAATATCCAACTGGGCTTTGGCCTGGGGGGTCAGCAAAGCTTCCTGGAGAAGCTGCCCTCTGAATAGGGCCGAAAGGATGAGCAGCATGGAGGAGACCAGTGGTGGTAGAAACGGGATGGAGGCCCAGGGCTGTGGATTTGAGGAAGAAGTGGGAGCAACAACCCATTTGCTGGGTTTTAATGATGAGAGGCACTAGTCTCTGTTATCCCAGCCCCCATGGAGGAGCTGGATATCAGCCTGGTCTCGCTCACTCCGAAACGTGTTTTCTGTCATTCTTTCCAAACAATTGTCTTTCACGACAAGAATGCAATGTTCTTACATCGTTCAGCCTTACTACCTTTCGTTCCAGACAGGCAGAATGATCATCCCGGCCAGCCTCTGGATCTCGACGCTCTTTATGGCTCAGTAACTAAGACAGCATCGGTTTTAAAGACAGTTTTCACAGAGCTTAGGACATAATGTTCATCACAGCCTCTTAGCATCATTCGAAACATTAAAAAAAAAAATAAATGCTCCTCAGGTAATACATGCTCATTAAATTCTTACTTTATCTAATTTCCTTTTGAGCACTCATTGCTTATTATAGAGTGGTTTCTCTGTGACAGCTTACCGATGGCAAGAGTTGTTTCTACAAATAGGAAAAAATCTTTCCAGACCACACTGATTTTCTTAGTATTAACTCAAGCGCTTACTCGGGCACATTCACTGAGCGCAGTCTGTCTGACCTGAGGGTCCCAGGTGTGTAAGTCACGTGACTGTTACCCAGAAGTTCCCACTCACCTGGTTGCTTGGGCTCCCTCCGTAAGGAGGGAGTTTAGAGTCCTTGACCCTCACCTTCCCCTGGGCAGCAGATACCAGGGACTTCGCTGTATATCTCAGGGGAGATGAACTCTCTGCTGTCACACAGTGACAGCCGGCTCTAAACAGTCCATGGTTTTGTCCCCAAGTTGGGGTCATCCAAGTGCTGGTCTTCCTACGTATGTTCTCCTTGGCCTCTGGCCAGTTCATGAATCATAGGAAAACCTCTATGCTGTGGCTCGCATCTTGAATGCAGTGCAGATAAAACAGGCGGTGGGTGAGAAGGGATGGAATGGAGGTGGGTGGGGGACTTGCAGGGAGCTCTGGGACCCTAGATTTCGGCCCATTTTGTCGAAGATCCCAGTTGATCCCCTCTGCTGCTTTGTGCAGATTGTTGCTCTTCCAAGGGGACTCTTCTGCTCTGCCCAGTGACCTTTTCAGGTACTAGGGCCCATGAAGTTCCCAGACAGGGTCACCTAGCTCCCCCGTTAAGTCTAGACCTAAATCCAACATATAGATTTTGGAGTCTCTCTCTCTCTCTCTTTCTCTTTCTTTTTTTGTCTTTCAGAAGGGGATGCTTTCATTTCATACCCTTCTTTTTTTCACATGTGTTTTATCCATGGAGCAAACAGTTGGGGGGAAGAGAGGTCCTAGTATTCCCAGAGGGCTTCCCCCTTATCCAGACCAACAGCCTTTGGGGTCCATGGGTACCCATTCTGGCTGGTATACTGAGCCCTTAAGCTGAGGCTGTTCCCTCCCATCCCAGCCTCCACAGGACACACGACTTCTTTTGATCATGTGCAGTTTTTTGTTGACACTGGTTCCCTCAGCCTGTGACCCAGAGCCATCTCATTTTGTGCAGGAAAGTCTGCCCCCCCACCCCGCCCTGCACCCACGTTTGACTAGTACCCGGCTCTCACACCCAGACTTGGAGTCCCACTCCACCCAAGGACACCCCAGATCCCCACTCAGGCACTACCCCAGCTTAGACATCCTGCAGTCACGTTGGCATCTGCATTTCTACGAGGCATTTCCGGCTCAGTGAATGGGAAATTGCTCTGTGATTTCCGAAAGCAATTAATTATGCAGAAAATGTTGCATCAAAAAAAAAAAAAAGCATTTAAAACAACCATCAATGTGAAAAGTGCCACCAAGCTGGAGTTGGGACATTTTTCCCCCCTTCACCAGTAAGCTGTCAGTGTGTTTGTGAGTGAGGCAGCCCTGGGCTCTCATCTGAGTTCTGCTGGTTCAAGGACATGAACAGCTCATGGCCTGAGTTTTGCATTTATAAATGGAGGTAATGACTCCATCTTCACAGGGCAGCCATAAGGGTTAAATGCAATATCTAGGCAAAGGCGTTAGCACAGAGCCTGCCACCTAACAGAGCAAACATTCAATAAATCTTTTTTCCTTTCTCCCTCCCTCACGCTTTCCACACATTTTGATCATAGAGGACAAAGGAAATATAAGATTCCAAATGCAACATTTCCCACCCCATCTCTGCTCCATCAGCAGACGGAGACCTTTAAAGTAGGATTTGTGGGTGGAAAGGGTAGATTTTTACTGCTTTACACTTTTGTGCACCCACAGCATTAAGCAGCACGTGGAAATTCCAACACTGTTATATGAAGCTGTGCTGCTAAGCTTCGTATTGATACATCACCATCTTTGCAGTTGGTACCATTAGGGAAAAGTGGGAGGCGGAGGTGGGGGTTGACAGAGTCCAGAGGTGTTTGGAGCATGTGTCATCTCAAGAACGCTTCTGTCTAGAAGAGACAATTATCACCATACAAAGATACCCACTGAGATGCGGATGGAGCTGGCCACGAGTTTGTTGGGCCTGGAGTCCTAGATTCACTATTGTTTAAACTGAATGGGCAGTGGGGGTGCCCCTGGCAGCCTCTCTGGGCACGTGCTGCTTCAGTGACCCAGAGTAACCATGAATAAAGTGTCCTTAGAGGTGCTCATGTCTGAGTCAGGAATGTGAGGCATCCAGCAAAGGGCAGTCACTGACTCAGGGCCACTGAATCCGACCCTTCCTCTCATCTGCGTGGTTCTGTGCCATGATTCATCTGATCCTCCTGTCAGGAAGCAAGCTCCTGCCAGGCGCAGGATGGCTCGTGCAAGACTCAGGGGCTCAGAATCCGCAGAGCCAGGGACATTATTGCAGGAACGTGTGGGTGACAGTGATGGTGATGAAGGTGATGACGAAGAGGGCGACATTTATGTGACATTTGCAGTGCGCCAGGCACTGTGCTGGGCACTCCACCACCCTGGGAGTGGGGGCTGACGTCCTCCTCCCTGGTCCACAGAGGAGGGGGCGCGGTCTTGAGCAGCGACTGCAGTTTTCCAAGTGGTGTCACTGGAACCAGAGCCCAGAGGGTCCAAGGGGCTGCAGAGCCAGGGTTCTCTCCGCTGTCTGCCTGTTGCTGGTGCGATGTGTGTGTCTCCTGAAAACCACCAGCTCGGGGTGTGTGGAGTCGGATATTGCAGGTGATTTTGTTTCTAACTCTTTATTCATTTTAAAGCAAAAATTTTAAATAAGAGACCTTGGGATCTTGATAAGGCATAAATGCCCCCCTCATTAAACATTTTGGATTGGCCAAAATGTTCATTCAGTTTTGCATACAATGTTACGGCCCGGGGGCGGGGTGGAAGTGGAAGAATCCCTGAAAGAACTTTTTGGCCAACCCAATGATTCACTTCTCATTAGGACAGTGGTTTTCAAACTTACGGTTTCAGAGCTCCTTTATATTCTTAAAATTACTGAGGATCCCAAAGGGCTTTTGTATATGTGGGCTAAATCTATCTATGCTTACCGTATTGGGAGTCAAAGCTGGAAAAGTGTTTATGTATTTATTACTTCATTTAAAAATAGCACCAAGATACCCATTACAGGTTACCATAAATAACAGAACATAGTTTTATTTTTTTTAAATCCTTACATTTTTCCAAAACAAAAAAAAAATTCAAGGAGAAGCGTGACATCGTTTTACACTTTCAGAAATCTAGTGTCCGACCAGAGGACACTTGGATTCTTATATCTGCTACGGCATTCAGACGGTTTCAGTATTGCATGTCACCTCTGGCCTCTGGAAAAATTCCACAGTACTCTTCGTGAGGACATGAGAATGAGAAGGATAAACCAAGACTTAGCGTGGCTGGGAAAATAGTTTTGACTCAAGAACACCTGAAAAGCTCTCTGAGATTGCCAGGGTTCCCAGACTTCACTTTGAGAACTGCTGCACTAAGATCAGAATCGTCTTGGACTGGAAGACGTGTGCCCACAAACGTCCGTGTGGTCTCCTGGAACTGAGACAGTCTGAGTGTGTGTGTGGCTGCCTCGTGTCCTGCCTGTTCACTCCAGCAGGTTAGGATGGTGAGGCTAGGGGAGGTGGCTGGGAGCCAGTGCCACAGCCCTTCCAGGTGGAAGTGGGTACCAGTAACCAGGAAGCTGCTGAACTTCCCATCAGCTGCCACTCCGGGGCTGTGTGGCAGCGAGGGGGTCTAGCCCAGCTTGGTTTCCTGCCTTGGGAGATGCCTTCCCGACAGACAGCACCTCCCTTCTGGTTTCTAATGCAACAAAGCATTTTAGTGTTGTATTCAGTGCAGTCAGGCAGAACTCTGGACTGACGTGTAAAACTACATTGTGTCCAAGACTCGGTGGTGCTTTTTTTCTCCAGGAAGGGCTTGGTCAGAGTGTCCCCGGTAACCATCTGGTCCTTGCAATATGTGGAATGTGGACCATGTCAGAGGCAACCCTTCTCTGCTTTCCGCTCCATCATCATTTGCTGTGGGGGAAACTAAAGGATTGTAATGGAATCAGGCCTGAGATAACCCTTAGAATAAGAGATGCTGGGAAACTGGTGGTTTGAGAGTCCTATGAGCACCTAGACATTGGAATTCCTATTAGATGGTTAACTGGCTCCATCTAACAGCTTTAAACTTCTTAGAATGGGGATCTGGGGAGATGTTCACTCCAGCAAAGGATCCTGACATTGTCTTATGGGAAAACCTTTCTGTGGAAATAGACCAAAGCAAATGGGAAATGCCTCTTCCATGTTCCAAGTTCAAAAATTCGAGTTGAAGCATTTTTAACTACAAAGATGGTTTGAGAAAGCGGACTTTCTGCTCAAGCCTTCTAGCAGGTGGTTGGTTCCTTCAGTGGCTCAGCAGGGCTGCGGTGCCCGGTGCTTTGTGGGGCCCAGAACATTCCCAGTGACGCTGATGCTGATCTGGGGTCCACACTTGGAAAGACACTTCTTAAGGAACATTGCTCCAGGAACCTGGTAGGCTACAGTCCATGGGGTCACAGAGTCAGACACGACTGAACAACTGAACAAAAATAAGGAAGGTTGACCAGGTGATAGCCAAGGCTAATGGGCCTCACCCTGCTGTCGGGGTCTGCAAGCTGAGGACGAGGAGTGGGCAGCCAGACGGGCCCTGTGGGGCACTGAGACTTAGCAGGTGCCCTAGAAGAGGCCAGCACACTGTGGCTGAAGTGTGGACTGTTAGCCCAGATTGGGGGGATGGTGCTTAGGAGACGACAGCTGGGCAGTTTCTGTGCTGCCCTAAGTTGGACTCTGTCTGGAGGGCTGTGGGGCCCACTGTGGAGGAATCGAAGGTCTTCCCAGGCCATAACTGAGCCATGGATGGTTCAGAGGATGCTGAGCTACGGCCAAGGTGAATCTATTTAGTTACCGCCCGCACCGGTCCAACAGCAGGGCAGAACCCTGCCGCATTGATTGTGCAGAGGAAGTAGACAGTCCGGTCATCCATAGGCTGAGCTTGGCCTGAGACTGGAATTCATTTGGCTGAGTTATGCCAGAAAAAAAGGAAAGCAAAGCCGAGCGTTTGAAGACAATTATCTGAATAGAAATCTTCCTTCTAAAATGCCCTTCAGAGCAATATCAGCATGAATGATTCACATGAGGAAAGCTGACATGCGTATTCTGCTCTTCTTGTTGCATTTTCCAAGTGGAAGTGTCTTTGGTTGTCAGGTGGGAACTCGGATGGGCTGTGCCTATGGAGGAGCTGTGACGCGGGTTACTCAACCACACATGGATGTTCAAAATTCAAAAGTGCTACGATTCCATGAGCAAGATCACCGTGAACCTTGACTTGTTCAAATACACATGCAGGCTGTCTCCCTGCCACTAGCTCATTGCTGGTCACAGGGCAGGTGCGGCTGGTGGGGGACCAGATGCAGTGTCCCAGCGGGGCTGTATCTCCGTCTTTGTCCCTGTTCCACCAGGGACACCACCTCACACTCAGCATCTGGCATTGTAGGTGCTTAGTGACCGTGGTCCTTGGGAAGTTAGTGTCTTTTTGAACCCAGTGCAGCCTGTGCCAGCCACTGTGCCAGGCGCTAGGTGATCAGCACCCTTGGTCTTGGGCACCTAGACACCGAGGTACCTTTGTTAGTCTGTTAGTCAGATGCTGGGGTTCTGTATAGGCTGTTCCCCAGCATCCCTAGGCTCGGAGAAAGCAGGAAGGGCTGTTTTCTGGATTTATAAGAGGTGCCACTAAACACTGCCTGTCCATGGGACTCTATCTCAAGCCCCTTGGGAGAGCATCCTCTTGAGGGAGCCAGGCTTAGTGTCCTTGTCCACATGGGAGTGGAGGGTGCTGGCCTCAGGTGTCTCTGGAACCCAGCTGATATTGTGACTCTCCTAGGCTGAGGGTCCTGGAGAATGCGCTTGCTTCCTCTATACCTGTCCCTTCATGTGAAGGGACACTTAACTCACCTGCCCTGTTACCTGCCCCTCAGGATTGAAACTGGAGAGACAGAGCCGGCCTTGAAAGCCCGTTGGTAGTAGTAACGGCTGCAGTTGTATCCAGTCCTTCGTGGAGCACTGAACTCAGTGCCAGGCACTGGATTCTGGGCCTTAATCCTCCCACAGCCCTGCTGTCAAGCGCTTGTATTTCACACTCAGGGAACTGCAGGGACAAAACCGAGCAGGGGCTTTTGGGATTGGAACCATGGTCTGACTTCAGGGCTCACGCACACAGTTTTACACTATGCCCAACACCCACCAGTGCCAGGGAGGGCCCACATGTGTGTCTGCTCTGCTGGACGAGGCACCCAAAGAGGTGGTCTCAGCCAGACCAGTCCCTGTCTGCAGACTCAGGAGTGGCCTCTGTAGCCAGAAAAGGGTATTTAGGGAGCTTCTCTGTTCTCCCTGTGGGTCTGGGGAGCCCCACGTATTGCACCCCCTCCCTTGATGAGGGTGACCGTCTTTACAGCCTGGGGAGATGAGATGCTCAGGGAGGGACCACCTGGGCCAGGAAGACTTCTCCACACGGCTGTGTCCTCGGAATGCATTTGGACCTTACTGAGCAGTAACAACAGATATTATTTTTTATTTTATGTTTTTAAACTGCAAGCACTATTAAACCAGAAGAATGCCCACTAATTCTGTCATTACATTTTATTGGGCCTAGTAAAGATCACTTATATCCCTTTAAATCAGATTTCGGCTTCTTATGTGCACAGTTCACAGCAAAATGGCGGCAAATGTCCAAGAGCTAGAATTAAAAGATGGAACATTAATTCTTCTTTCATTGCTACAGGAGTGAGTATAAGCTGGAGGATCCCTGGTCTTCTTTGCAAAATCTGGCTCTATCTCTTACCAGCCGGATGTTGGCCTTTCTGGACCCCAGCGTCCTCCACTGTAAAATAAGACTGAGCTGGCTGGTCAGGTTATGGGGTGTTATGGGGCATGGTGACAGGCTGTGAATAAACCTAGCTGTTTGTGCAGCGCCTGGAGCAGCTGGACGTGGACTGCTGTATCCCCTCATCTGAACCCAGCTCTTAACACCAAGATGTCCATGAAGAATATTGAGCTGCAGGTGACTGGAGCCGTATGTAGCGTGTGGCACTTGGATTCGTTTGTTCACTCACTCATTCAATGAATGTTTTCTGAACATCTGCCTTGTTGCTGTTCAGTCGCTCAGTCCTGTCCGACTCTTTGAAATTCCATGGACTGCAGCACACCAGGCCTCCCTGTCCTTTACTATCTCCCAGAGTTTTCTCAAACTCATGTCCATTGAGTCGATGATGCCATCCAACCTTCTCATCCTCTGTCACCTCCTTCTCCTCCTACCCTCAATCTTTCCCAGCATCAGGGTCTTTTCCAGTGAGTCAGCTCTTCACATCAGGTGGCCAGAGTATTGGAGCTTCAGCATCAGTCCTTCCAATGAATATTCAGTGTTGATTTCCTTTAGGATGGACTGGTTTGATCTCCTTGTTATCCAAAGGACTCTCAAGCATCTTCTCCAGCACCACAGTTTGCAAGCATCAGTTCCTTGGTGCTCAGCCTTCTTTATTGTCCAACTCTCAAACAAGTACATGACTACTGAAAAAAGCATAGCTTTGACTATTCAGATCTTTGTCAGCAAAGCTATGTCTCTACTTTTTACTACACTGTCTAGGTTTATCATAGCTTTTCTTCCAAGGAGCAAGTGTCTTTTAATTTCATGGCTGCAGTCATAGTCCACCTGTGCCAGGCCTAATCCCAGTTGCTTGCCTTCTTATGGCGGAAGCAGTGTATCAGCAAAGTGAAGAGGTGAAAAAGGAACTGATGGAAGGGAGATGTGGATGCAAAGGCCAAAGCCAGCACGCTCCTTGGGGCTCGGGGCGGGGAGGGCTCAGAGGAGACCCCTGATGTCACCCCTGGGTCGAAATAACTCTTCAAGATCACCCATTTGGATGGAGTGGTCGAGGGAACAGTTTATTAGAAAATGGTTTATGAGAACCATGGAAATCAGTTGCTGTGCTCTGCAGGAGGGCAAAAGGTGGAATGTAGTTTTAAATTCAACTGAGAGCGTTAGGTAACATGTAGAAACTGGGATTGGGAGAGTGGGTGCAGTGGAGTATGGAGTAAAGTGGAAGCATGCTGTTGAAAGGAGGATGTTAAACATGAGAATAGGTCCCTAAAAGAGGGTGTATTTTCTGAACTATGGGAGGAGTCGTCATCTGATGGCAAGGGAATAAGTGATTTATTCTTTTGACGTGTAACACCACGATCCCATCTCCCGAACAGTGCCCCATCTAGGAAGGAAGATATTAGGGACTAGTTGTTTGCTGAGCTCAAAGTCTTTGTTGACCTTAAAACAACTTGCCTGGAAGAAAAATGACCTCATGTGTATTTACTATTGAACATAATTTTCCTTAGGAAGTCTGCAACCCTATTAAAGATTAATAGGAGATCTTCTTTTCATATGTTTCTGCTTAAAGTCTGTTTGTGCAAGTGCAAGCTGTAACCATTCAGACATCCGAGTGCCGTTCCCCCTCCCCACCCCCTCGCAGGGCACAGAAGCTAGGCTCTTTTAATATGTGGCAGATTAACATTCGACTGAGCGGAGCTTGGAGGTTGGGGCTCAGGTCACACAGGGCTGTTGTTTGGGGGTAGAGAGGGACAAAGAGGGAGCTTTGCAAATTGGTAAGTCGAGAGAGCCTGTGCAATTTTAATTTTTCATCTTTTGGGAACCCTTGAAGCAGCAAGGTTTAACTGAAGAAAGCTAGGCAGCATTTGGGAGAATTTCTAGAATTTACCTGTGTTTCATCAAAAAGAAGTATCCATAATTATTGTTCAGTTGCTCTGGTCATAAACATTGTGGTGCAACATTATGTCCTTCTGGGGGTGCAGACAGCACCTCCTTAAATTTGCACTGGCTTGATGCCAGCCAAGCCAGTAGAGGATATCGTATGAGGATCATGGGTGGTGACCTGTAGAATTGCCTTGACCTGTTTCTGTGGGTGTGATTCCACTGCCCTATAAAACTCATTTCTCTGCTTGAAGATGTAGAGGACTCACTGGAAAAAATCTCTCTTTGGTCCTAATGGAAGGAAAAAGCCTGATGTTAATCGTGAGTTTATCGAGCACATACAGACCCTGAACAGGTGGATTAGTGACCTCAGGACAAAGCATTTCATCTGCCAACTTATTAACAGATGGATTCTAAAGGAAGTATCTTTGTGGTCATCTCTACCCTCGGGCTTCACAGGGGTCTCAAGGTCAGAGCAGAACAGGAAACAGCAGCGCAGATGAGCGCTCCCCTCATCTAGGAATCTGCTTCGGTTGTAAACAGGTGATAGGTGCCAGGTACACATAATCCTTCAGGAACACTTGGAAGGACTTCCTGTCATTCAGCCAGAGTAAATTAAGCTTCAGGAAAGTTAAGGTACTTGCCCCAAATGTCATGGTTTAGTAAGCGATTGAATTGAAATTTAAGTCCTAGCCCATTTTCAAATTCTATATGCAAAACCTTTACTGAGTCCTGCTTTTTCATAGTGTTTTCATTTTCTGTTGCTGCTGGAACAAATTACTATAAATGTGGTGGCTTTAAATAACACAGATGTATTCTCTTCCAGTTTCTGGAGGTCAGAAGCACTACCTGGATCCCACTGAGCTGAAATCAAGGCATCTGCAGGGCTGAGTTCCTGCTGGAGGCTTAAGGGGAAAATATACTCTATTGTCTTGTCTCATTTCTTGACTCATGGCCCCTCCCTCCTTCTTCCAAATCAGCAGCAGCCAGTCCAGTCTTTCTCACATGGTATCACCCTGACCTCCTCATCTGACTCCCTCTTCCACTTTTAAAGACCCTTGTGATTACATTGAGCCCATCTGGACAATCCAGATTAATCTCCCCACCTCAAGGTCCACAACTTTAATCACATCTGCATGGAGGCACTATTACCATGTCAGCTGACATAGTCTTAGGTCTCAGATTCCAGCGTCTAGAATGCACACATCTTCGTGGACCATTGTTCCGCCTCCCATAGTAGTTTCTCTCCTGAGCATCTATCTTGTTTTTACTTTTTGGTGTACCATGGGTTGTGGAACTAGATTCCCATCCCCCCTCCTTCCCAGGGGTTTCTAGAAATCCCAGAGCCAGGTACCTAGCTTTAATCTAGCCAGGGCAATGTGTGCATTTGGTACTGACCACACCACTGCTTCTCTATTATCTTTCTTCAGCCCCATATACCCACATTAATTTTTGCATTTATTCTGTTGCTTTAAAGCTACATCTGAATTCATCTCAAAATTCTTTTCTGAAGCAAGAGTGGGCATAAATAAATGAAACCATGGTGGGTAACCTTTGCTGCCCTGGGTACCTAAGGCAGTTGACTTAGAGTTTCTTAGATTCCAGGATGAATGTCGGGCCACTTCTGTAATTCACTCCTGAAGATGGAGGTGCCTTCAGGGTTCTTGTTGGTTTTGTTTTTTATTTTGCTACTTTGTGTCCAACTCTCTGTGACCCCCATGGACTGTGGCCCACCAGGCTCCTCTGTCCATGGCATTTCCCAGGCAAGAATACTGGAGTGGTTGCCATTTCCTACTCCCGGGCATCTTCTTGACCCAGGGATCAAATGTTCATCTCCTGCATTAGCCACCAGATTCTTCACCCCTGAGCCTCCTGGGAAGCCCCACCTGTAGAATTCCCCATGAAGTAAATTCACAGCTTGTTGGTTTGAAGTTTTTAAGATGTGGTTCTACTGGCAAAAGATTGGGTGAACATCTAGATTTCTATTTCTCCTAGTGGCTAAAAGTCACAAAACTGATTACTGAAGTTTTCCTGCAGAAATATTAAAGGAAAAAAAAGTATTAGATAAGATTCACTTCAAGAGGTTTAGCATCTTTGTGACAGCTGTTGGATACTTGAGAGCATAAATGATACTTTCATTATCCAGAAAAAAAAACTCCCAATTTCTTTTCTACCTCCATTTCTTCCTATAAGATCAAGTACCACCAAAGGTAGGTTTTCTGCAATAATGGACGTGCTATAGCATGGATAATACAAAACAGATCTATTTGATTTGACTATGCAGCATAGCGTTGTTTGTGGTGTAGCTATACTCCCATCATGACTGAGAGTCTGCTTACTGCATGACTAGCGCTGTGTGCGTTGGAGAAATTTGCTGAAGGAGCTGAAGGGAGGAGTCTCAGCTGAAGGACAACTCTGGGGCATCGAGTCAGGGACTGCAAGGAGCCTCTTCTGGGTTGGGATGGATCCCCGTACCAACTACCCCAGCTTGCTTTTCAGATTTGACACGTAGAGATGAGCTGTCAAGCCCTGTCAGCCCTCTGCAGATGTGGATGGACAGCTGTCACTGTTCATGCTGGGTGACTTGGTAAGGGGTGTGGAGATTGAGCTGATGCTGACCTGGACTTCCCTTTGGGGGCTGCTGCAATTCGATGTGAACAGAAAGGCTGAGGAGGCATCGTATCTCTGCCCTGCAGCCTGCTTTTACCGAGCCCACCACCCAGAGATAGACCCCAAGCCGGACACATGGACTAAAAAGATGCGTGCCTCCACCTACATTCACTCTTCTTGTGGGTCAAGAGGGCAGTGGCCACAGCCTCCTGGGACCCATGAGCTAGACTGGGAGCCGCCAAGGAGCCAGCGGAGCAGGGCATCCCTGGGATGAAGGGCACAGGTGCAGGGCATTGGGTTAAAGGGGCTGGAACCTCCCCAAGAATCTGGATGAACCTGAGCAGGGATTTGAGGGGGAACAGGCATTGACTTCTGCTTGATCACAGGGGCCTTCCTGTTCCAGGAAACACAAACGTTAGGCAAGCCTTGAAGACTGCTGGGACCTCACACCTCCGTTTCCCAGTCACATGTGGCTGCGGTCTGGCTAAGTCACCAAGAAACACATCAGTTGGCTGAGGGTGGGAAGCCGCATCAAGGGGCTGAGGAACACAGCGGGGCTTTGGCTTTCTGCGCCTGCGGCGTGCGAACCTGCCCCGGGGCCTTTGCTCCAGGCAGGTCACATTTGCTCCCAGGGAGTGGGAGGACCCGGGCTTTCTGAAGGACAGCTTGAGCCCCCCTTCCCAGCCCGTCCCTGGCAAACACTGGGCCTCTGCTTCAGGATGCCAGAATATACTGTCTAAGGAAGGGACCAGCAAGTCAAGAACCATCACCCCAACCAGCACCACCAGGCCACCCCCCACCCGCAAAATCTGTTCAACATAGTCTCTGATTTGCTGAAGGATGCTTTCCAGATGTGTTCTCCAGTAGGCTGCTGGAGAAGAAGGGCTAAGGTAATTTTCTAAAAACAGAAAGAGGAAAAATCTGTTTTGTGTCACTGTTCCAGAAAATTACCATTCCCCTGCTCTTGCTTTGTCATCCTAGGCAACGTGTTTTTCTAATTGATTTTATTCTTCATAAGAGATCAGCAGTATTAACAAACTTACTGATGTTTAGTCATTTTAAAAAATATTTCTTTTCCCCCTAAACTCCTGGGGGGGGGGGGCGGGTGTGTGGAAATAGCTTTCCTTAAAATGCTTTTATTCTATGAGCTCATATGGCTGAGAAGTTTTTAAGTAACACCTCAGGATCCCTAGCTTCAGATTTGCTGAGTTTGTTTTGGTCAGACGTACTGCCCTCAGTGACACAGGTTAACCTGTTTTAGGCACAGACGTGCTAATACTTCATTTTATTGCACTTCGCTGAAGCTGTGTTTTATACAGATTGAAAGTTGGCGACAGCCCTGCATTGAACGAGTTTATCTGCACCGTTTTTCCAGTATCATTTGCCCACTTTGTGTCTCTGTGTTACATTTTGGTAATTCTTGTAATAGTTAATAAGTGATTTGTTGTGGTGGTCTGTGATCAGTGACCTTTGATGTTGTTATTGCATTTGTTTTGGCATTTTTAACAGCAGAGTATTTTTAACTAAGGTATGTACATTTTTTTGGACCTAATGATATCCTTCACTTAATGAGAATGCTATATAGTAAAAGCAAAACTTTTACATCCATGGGAAAGCCAGAATATTTGTGTGACTTGCTTTATTGCAGTATCCACTTTACTACTTGCAACATCTCTGAGGTCTGCTCGTCTGTCATATAAAGACCAGCAGAAGATAGATTAAGATACATATTTCTCTGTGTTGAGCTTGCTGTATGTTTTTGTGGCAAGTGCTTCACATTAAAGTGGACCAGAAATTGGGGAGAAAAGATGAAGGGATGGGAAATAAAAATGCGTTGCACAAAGTGTATTCTAGGTTCTGAGCAAGGTGCTTTATATAGCTGTCAGTAAGGTATCATGGCAGCCGTTTAAGGCAACTCTAGTTCCATTACCCCATTTTCCTGGTGATGAAACTGAGGATTAGAGATGTCCAATACGTGGCTAAGTTATTTAACCATGGAAGGTAGGACTGGGATTAGAAACAGGTGCATGCCACTCCCAGGGCCGTCATTTTTTGGCTCCTCCAACTGACCCACTGAGAGCGCTTTTAGAAACTAAATGGCTTGAGCTGAGATCCAAGACTTTAAAGCCCTAACACTCGTGTTGGATTCAGAGCAAAACACCAGTGATTTCTAACACAAGCAAATTAATGAATGGATTCTATTCCAAGCTTCTGAGTTGCTAGTGGGTCAGCAAGTCTTGCAGTCCTGTATGGGCAGTGGTGTTGCCCCAAAGACTCCTTAATAAAGGGTAGCCTCGTCCATGGACAGACTCACCACCTTCCTGGGCAGAGTCTTGCACCCTCTCTGACCCGTCCTGAGCCCCAGTGTTGCCTGCAAAGTGCTCGCTGAGGCTGTCAGTGGAATCTTAGGAAGAGGACTGAAGAACACTCTGGTCAAACAGTGGGAAGGACAGAGCAGTTAATACACTGCTGCTGCTGCTGCTGCTGTTGCTAAGTCAATCCAGTCGTGCCCAACTCTGTGCGACCCCATAGACGGAGCCCACCAGGCTCCCCTGTCCCTGGGATTCTCCAGGAAAGAACACTGGAATGGGTTGCCATTACACTAGATGACTTTAATTCAATCGCAGGGAAATTAAAGTCCAACACCCTCCTTACTTCTCCCTTTCTGGGCTGTTATAGACAGCTAGCAATTCCTCTTCCAGTGAAAGCCCTCTGCCACAGCTCACCATGTGACAGTGAGCAGGATCTTAACATCTTTGGCCCTCAGCTTTCTTGCATGTGAGATGCAGGGATCCTGTAGAAAGATCTGGTCTCTAGGGACTTTGCTGGTGGCCCAGTGGTTAAGCCTTCACCTGCCAGTACAAGAGGGTGCGAGTTCAATCCCTAGTAGGGGAGCTGAGATCCTGCATGCCTTGGGGCCAAAAATCAAAGCATAAAATGGAATCAGTATCGTAACAAATTCAATAAAAAGACTTTTAAAAAGTCTTTTTTAGTCATTTAAAAAATGGTCCTCATCAAAAACATCTAAAAAAAAAAAAAAAAAAAAGATGTGATCTCTATACTCAAAAGAAACCAAATGCTTTGACACTAAAATCGTGTGTAATGGTGGAGTGGAATCACGGATGAAAATAATAATAACGCATGGAAAACAAGTGGGTTTCTTCTCCAAGTAGCTTCAAGTGTCCAACAGACTGTTCTGAAGTGGAAGGGAAATCCAAAGTTGTCAAGCATCATATGATGATGTTCAGGAACTCTGGTTAATTAGTGTCAGAGCCTGGATCTCATTCAGGATCTCACAGTTCTTCGCCCAAGGCTCCATTCCATCAACCACACAGCTTGTGTCCAAGTTTGGGATTTGCCCTGGGGAGAAGAGAAAAAAAAAAAACATTTACAGGATTAGAATAATCCAGGATGAGTGAAACTGGGCATTACTGGTATGTTTTTTAATTGTTCCCCATAACTCTATTTTCCTAAAAATGTTTGCAGAATAAGTAGGTAAATGATTTTTCCTCCGCTGTCAAAAGACCATCTGCTGTTTGAGAAGACTCTCCTAGATTTTATCATTATAATCATTTTTCTATTTCCAGTTAGCAGCATGCTTCCTTTAATACGATACTTTCTACATAAACCACTGTTTTCTCTTCAGCAGATTTCCTAAGGCCAACTTGGCATTTGCTGGCATTTTTCTCCTCTTTAAGGGTGGGAAATTTCTCTTTTCAGAGGGAGATACATTTCTACATTAGTGCCTATTCATTTTCTTTTCATTTTCTCAGAGAAAAACAATTGGGTTCATCACTGCTGTTGTCATGGAGATTTCATGTCTCCAGAAGACATTCACTTGTGGAATTTCTTTGTTAATCCCACCCTGGCCATGTAAGCTTTCTTGTTTGGATCACTGCAGCCCAGGCAGAGGAAGTCATTGAAAAAGGTTATCGTGTGGTTCTTTACCCAGGGTGGGCAGGAGGATATGTGCACCGGCAGTCCTGGGATGCTGGGGCTGGTTAGCCACTGGACAGATGGAGGTGTGAGAATTGTGCAACCTGCTAGATGCCTGACTCCCGTGATGCCATGACCTCAGCACAGTCTCAAGCTACCTGTCTTATCTTCCTTGCAAACTGTCCTCTCCTGGGTCCCCCACTACACTCTGTGACTCCACAGTCTACTGAGCTGATTCTGCCCCCTTCTTTTTTGCAGTCTTGATTTTCTTTTTTAAAAAATATTTATTTATTTATTTGGCTGTGTTGGGTCTTTGTTGTGGCACTGAGGATCTTCGGTGCATCATCACTCGGGATCTTTGGTTGCGGCACACAGGCTCTGGAGCACGAGGGCTCAGTCCTTGTAGCACTTGGGCCTACTTGCTCCATAGCATGTGGGATCTTGGGGCTGTTCAGGTGGCGCTAGGAGTAAAGAGCATGCCTGCCAATGCAGGAGACATAAGGGATGCGAGTTTGATCCCTCAGTCAGGAAGATCCCCTGCAGGGGGACGTGGCAACTCACTTCAGTATTCTTGCCTGGAGAATTCCATGGACAGATGGGTCTGGCGGGCTACAGTCCATAGGGTCACAAAGAGTCAGACACGACTGAAGCAACTTAGCACACACACATGTGGGATCTTAGTTCCCCAATCAAGGATTGAACCCGAGTTCCGTGCATTGCAAGTCAGATTCTTGGCCACTGGACCACCAGGGAAGTCCCCAGTCTTGACTTTCATTCCATCAACACCCACCATGAGCTTCCCTGGTGGATCAGCTGGTAAATAATCTGGCTGCAATGCAGGAGACCTGGGTTCGATCCCTGGATTGGGAGTATCCCCTGGAGAAAGGAATGGCTACCCACTCCAGTATTATGGCCTGGAGAATTGCTGATGCTTTGAAAGTGCTGCACTCAATATGCCAGCAAATTTGGAAAACTCAGCAGTGGCCACAGGACTGAAAAAGGTCAGTTTTCATTCCAATCCCAAAGAAAGGCAATGCCAAAGAATGCTCAAACTACCGTACAATTGCACTCATCTCACATGCTAGTAAAGTCATGCTCAAAATTCTCCAAGCCAGGCTTCAGCAATATGTGAACCATGAACTTCCTGAAGTTCAAGCTGGTTTTAGAAAAGGCAGAGGAACCAGAGATCAAATTGCCAACATCCGCTGGATCATGGAAAAAGCAAGAGAGTTCCAGAAAAACATCTATTTCTGCTTTATTGACTATGCCAAAGCCTTTGACTGTGTGGATCACAACAAACTGTGGAAAATTCTGAAGGAGATGGGAATACCAGACCACTTGACCTGCCTCTTGAGAAATCTGTATGCAGGTCAGGAAGCAACAGTTAGAACTGGACATGGAACAACAGACTGGTTCCAAATAGGAAAAGGAGTACATCAAGGCTATATATTGTCACCCTACTTATTTAACTTCTATGCAGAGTACATCATGAGAAATGCTGGGCTGGAAGAAGCACAAGCTGGAATTAAGATTGCCGGGAGAAATATCAATAACTTCAGATATGCAGATGACACCACCCTTATGGCAGAAAGTGAAGAGGAACTCAAAAGCCTCTTGATGAAAGTGAAAGAAGAGAGTGAAAAAGTTGGCTTAAAGCTCAACATTCAGAAAACGAAGATCATGGCATCCGGTCCCATCACTTCATGGGAAATAGATGGGGAAACAGTGGAAACAGCCTCAGACTTTATTTTGGGGGGCTCCAAAATCACTGCGGATGGTGACTGCAGCCATGAAATTAAAAGACATTTACTCCTTGGAAGGAAACTTATGTCCAACCTAGATAGCATATTCAAAAACAGAGACATTACTTTGCCAACAAAGGTCCGTCTAGTCAAGGCTATGATTTTTCCTGTGGTCATGTGTGGATGTGAGAGTTGGACTGTGGAGAAGGTTGAGTACTGAGGAATTGATGCTTTTGAACTGTGGGGTTGGAGAAGACTCTTGAGAGTCCCTTAGACTGCAAGGAGATCCAACCAGTCCATTCTGAAGGAGATCAGTCCTGGGATTTCTTTGGAAGGAATGATGCTAAAGCTGAAACTCCAGTACTTTGGAGTTTGGCCACCTCATGTGAAGGGTTGACTCATTGGAAAAGACTCTGATGCTGGGAGGGATTGGGGGCAGGAGGAGAAGGGGACGACAGAGGATGAGATGGCTGGATGGCATCACTGACTCGATGGACGTGAGTCTGGGTGAACTCTGGGAGTTGGTGATGGACAGGGAGGCCTGGCGTGCTGTGATTCATGGGGTCGCAAAGAGTCGGACACAACTGAGCGACTGAACTGAACTGAACTGATAGTCCATGGGGTCACAGCGACTTTGACTCACTCAATCAACACCTACCGTTCAGGGCATGCTCCTTTCCTCCTCCTCCTCTGGTCCTCAGTTCTTGCCTCTGGGTACTCACTGGCTCAGCCTCCTTCCTTCCTTTGGCCAGTTTCCTGCTCTCTCATCTCTGCTAGAGCTGGGAGTGCACAGAAGAAGCTTCAAGCAGATCTTTGCTTAAGAACGGAAACACCCAAGAGTCCTTCTGTACTGCAGACCTGATCGTGTTATTTCTCTGTTTAAAATCCTTTGGTGGTTCCCACTGCTTTCAGGATGAAATCCAGCCTCTTAGGTCATTCAAGGCCCTTGCTGATCTTGCCAGCACCATCTCCTGTCACTCACCTGTGGCCTCGCATCCCAAGTGAACAATTGACAATTTTCTGGATGATGCATGTGTTAGCTGTCGTTTTTTGTTTAGTTGCCAAGTCATGTCTGAGTCTGTTTGACTCCGTGTGTTAGGTGTAGTGGTTGAGAATGTCCTGTGGCTCTGGAGTCGCATAGAATGTGGTCACGTTACAGCTCCAGCACAGAGTTCTACAACCTCCAACGAGTTAACCTCTCTTTGCCTCATTGTCTCCATCTGCTAAATGGGACTGGGAGTATCACCTATTACAGATCAGATCAGATCAGTCGCTCAGTTGTGTCCGACTCTGCGATCCCATGAATCGCAGCACACCAGGCCTCCCTGTCCATCACCAACTCCCAGAGGTCACTCAGACTCACATCCATCGAGTCAGTGATGCCATCCAGCCATCTCATCCTCTGTCGTCCCCTTCTCCTCCTGCCCCCAATCCCTCCCAGCATCAGTCTTTTCCAGTGAGTCAACTCTTCGCATGAGGTGGCCAAAATACTGGAGTTTCAGCTTTAGCATCATTCCTTCCAAAGAAATCCCAGGGCTGATCTCCTTCAGAATGGACTGGTTGGATCTCCTTGCAGTCCAAGGGACTCTCAAGAGTCTTCTCCAACACCACAGTTCCAAAGCATCAATTCTTTGGCGCTCAGCCTTCTTCACAGTCCAGCTCTCACATCCATACGTGACCACAGGAAAGACCATAGCCTTGACTAGGCGAACCTTTGTTGGCAAAGTAATGTCTCTGCTTTTGAATATGCCATCTAGGTTGGTAATAACTTTCCTTCCAAGGAGCAAGCATCTTTTAATTTCATGGCTGCACCTATTACAGTCAAAATTAAATATGTGAATAGATGTTAGACACTTTGATCAGTGCCTGGCAGGTACAAATATTTCGTGATTGTTCTCCTGGGATTTTTATGAATGTGGTTACTTTATCACTTACTGCTTCCTTCTGCAGAGGGAACATCCTCTTCCGCCTTTACCTGAAGAATCCTACTGATCCTCCAAGCCTCAATATTACAACTTCTCTGAAACTAGTTCCTGTTGTGTTAAAAGCTTAAATTGTAGAATAAGAATTTGTTGTTGCTGTTCAGTTGTTAAGAAGTGTTCAACTCTTTGCAACCCCATGGACTACAACATGCCAGACTTCCCTGTTCTCACTAACTCCTGGAGTTTGCCCAAGTTCATGTCCATTGAATCAGTGATGCTATCCAACAGTCTCATCCTCCGCCACCTTCTTCTCCTGCTGCCTTCAGTCTTTCCCAGCATAATGGTCTTTTCCAATGAGTCAACTCTTCACATCAGGTGGCCAAAGTATTGGAGCTTCAGCTTCAGCATCAGTCCTTCCAATGAGTATTCAGGATTGATTTCCTTTAGGATTGACTGGTTTGATCTCCTTGTTGTCCAAGGGACTCTCAAGACTTTTCTCCAGCACCGCAGTTCAAAAGCATCAGTTCTTTGGCACTCAGCCTTCTTTATGGTCCAACTCTCATTGAGTACATGACTATTAGAAAGACCATAGCTTTGACTGTACAGACCTTTGTCAGCAAAGTGATGTCTTTGCTTTTTAATATGCTGTCTAGGTTTGTTATAGCTTTTAAATCCTGGTTCTGCTATTCACTATTTCACTCTAGTCTAAACTCAATAAGATGTTGTTTCCTCCTCTGTGAAATTAAGATAACAGAGTAATAGTCCTTACCTTATTAGAGTTGCCAGGAAAAAATATAAAGTATATGAAGACATACCTAACATATTTTAAACACTTGATTCATGTTGTGTTACTTTTATTAGCAACCTTTCTTGTCTTTTATTGAGAACTAGCCATAGTGGTATTATCATCTTTTTACTCTAGATGGCAGGTTATTTGGGTTCAGGGACAGGGAACTCATTCATCCTTATTGACATGAGCATTTGACCCATCATTCAGTCAATACAAAGGACAAGAAGTCAGCTGCTTTGTCAATACCTGTAATCATTTGCATGCGTTGCTTTGAGAGATTTCGGTGGCTGTGTTTTGGGGATGGGAGCATCTTTAGAGAGAACTGTTTTCTTTCTTTGGAAGATACTGGAGATGGGAGGTTAATTTGTGACACCATTTCACATGTCATTTGACACAAAGGTGATTAGGGATGGGAGAGGTAGCTCATCCAGGAAGCTCTGAAATTCAACTCCCAAGAACTTTGAGTTCCCAAGAACTCAAAGGAAGTAAAGATACTTCCTTTATCTGTGGGATTGACTACACCATGCTGGTTTTTTGAGAGCATTGTGCTAGTAAATATTTAACAACTGGTTCTCTAAGAATGGCATAGGGTTGTGATTTGCAGAGCTGGCAGATTACCATGATGAAAATTCTCCCACCTAGTCCACTTTCAAGCTACCATTGTGAAGTTAACCAACTCTCAGAATTCATGAAAATGTACCAGTCCACCCACTTGCGCAACCACCATATAAACTTCTCCTGCCTTCAGTTTTTCTCTCTGTTAAATGTGAATCCCATAAAGTGATCATCGTGTCTCCAAACATGAATGGCAGAGGGAGGTGGATCAGAGGTGAAGGAACCAGTGCAATGTTTATGTTCCAGCAGTGCCACGTGGGCTCACCGTTATTTTTGAAACTCTTGCCATCCGCTGGCTGGTTTTGTCTCAGGACTGAGATCTGGGCTGACAATCTTCTCTCCAAAACCAGCCTGTTCGGGGAGATGCTCAGAGCAGTATATCTAGTTTTATCCTCCCAATCAGGGTTATGTTCTCTGCAGCAGACTAACTCAATTAGCCTTTCATTCCAGAGTCCAATTGTGAGTCAATTCTGAGGTTGTTAAGCAAAATGAGTCTGGTGGCATTAGCCTCCCGCTGGAGGATAGTAATCCGAGTCACGGTGCTGTTCAGTTAATAGTCTGCTCGAGAGACTACAAGAAGCAGGAGGCTTGGAGACAGTGCGACCTTTCATCCCTCTCCGGGGGGCAGCTGGGAGCGCGGGGCTGCCAGGTCAGGGAGCCGATCGGCTTGTGTGCAGAGCTGGAGTCCCAGCTGCCTGAACCACACAGTTGGCCTCTGCAAAGTTAGAGAAGCCCAGTGCCATGAGATCATTAACTTTCATGACCAGGAAAACTCTTATGAAATTGACACTCGATCCAAGATGGATGCCATTGGTGCCAGTTGAATAAGTCTGAGTCACCTTTAGGGATTTCTTCTGAAAGATAAATCCTTTAACCAGACTACAGAAAATGGCCAGGTTTTACGCCCTTCGGTGTGTTCAATTAGAGTCAGAAAACACCAGCTAGGCTCAGACTGTGGGCGGGATGCAGGCACACACACACACACAGGCGCATGCACCAGCCTCATTTGGAGGATTTTTGCCAAGCCACTTAACTGCACCACATGGCCCCGCTCGGGAAGCATTCTGAGGAGTGTCAGGTGCTGTGCAAAGAAAATAAAACAGAGCTCCAGCACCTGCCCCGGGGAGTCACAGTGATGGAACCAGGCACACGACATACGGCGTGTACAGATCGGCGCAGATAGGAAAGCTCAGACACGCCTTGTTTACATGGGTTCAAGGAGAGACCAATCCCATAGGAACACTGTGCAGCCTTTCCAATGTGCTATGCACACAGATCATTTCATCAGGCCTTTTAATCTTCTTCCAGTTCAAATTGTAGGGAAAGGGCCCAGAATATGCTTCCTACAGACCCTTTACAAACCCCTGTGAGCGCCACACATTCTACCTTGCTCAGCCCCACCCAGGCAACCCTGTTTATACCATTAGAGATGCTAAGTAAATACAATTTCTTGGGTGGAAAGAGGTAAAAACAGCCCTGGGTATGTTGGCTGCCAACTCGAGTGCGCTAAAGAGAAGGAGCTAAGACAGCCATCCATTGTCTCCTGTAATCGCCAGATAATTTAGCTTCTCTTGAAGTCTATTGTGTTCCTCACATAGAAACAGAGCTGTTGTCTGCTCGGATGACCTCAGAGATGGCCCAGTTCTCGTTTAGAATTTCTCCAACAATATCCTCTTCAGACTGAAAAACAGCCGGTTGGCCACAAAGAGCCCCTTTCCTCTGCAGACCAGTGATGTCTGCAGCCCCTTTGTACTTCAGCAACGTCACCACCACCCATGGCTTCTGGGTGGACTGCGCTGGCCCGTGGAGGCTTCCCGAACTGCAGACGGATGCTGCACTTGGACCAGGGGACCCCCGACAGCCAGTCGCATCCTGAGCCAGTGTCACCCGGTCCCTTTAGCCTTTCCCTGCGGTGCTGGAAAGGCGAACTTCCCCCTCTGCATCCCTTGGCTGGAATATACCACTGCCCTCCCTGGGGTGGTAGATGAGAGATGACTTAGAAGAACAGATACGCATATTTTTAAAGCCACTAGGAATTACGGGAGCAGATGGGCTGTAGGATCCTATTTGGACGCCAGGGACATGTTTCTGTATAAAGTAAATATTTTCCCAGTGTGGATCTCCGGTGAGTGTGTGCAGAAGCATATTTCCTAAAGATGCAAATAAGTCTAGTCAGAAATAAATATTGAAGGGAAACTTCAAAGCGTCAAGATTTCTCCAGTTGCAGGCCCTGAAGACTTCTCTGCAAAGAAGCAGACACAGGTGGGCGAGGGGATGGCTAGGGGCTTGTATATAAGAGAAGATGCTAACATTTCAAGAGTGTACACTCTCCGTATTTTGGAATGTTGAAAAAGGCCTATGAGAAAGTAATAAGGAAAAATTATGTCTGTGCAGAAGCTTGGGCTATTTTGAAGCATATCCTCCCCCCTCCCCCAACTTTCTTCTGTTGCAGATCTCGCCTGGCCGATTTTTTTCACCAACTGCCAGCCGGAGTCAAGGTCTGTCAGCAGCTGTCTAAAGGAAAATTACGCTGACTGCCTCCTCGCCTACTCGGGGCTTATTGGTAAGATGGGGAGACATGGGATGGGAGAAAATGCTGGTTCACAAGCACCCAGAGTCCTTCCGTTGTAGCCTGCCACTCTCTGTGGTTGTAAAAATCTCCTCGGAACCCTCTGAGCTGGCGTTTTGATGTGGGGTTCTTTAGGACTTGTCTCTAAAAAAGTGGGGGGCAGGGAAAATAATGGATGCACAAAGGCAGGGAGCAGGAATTATTAAAGAGCAGGGAGGCAGCAAGTGTGAAGACTGGGGATGCATCTCAGTTGAAGAACTGACCGCACAGAACAGAAGTAAGCGGGGAAAGCATGGTTATGGACGAGAAGAGCAAGTCAAACCAAGTGAACTGAAGTACCTAACTTTGAAGAGGGGGAGCTTGGAAGTCATGCAGTCTGGGGAAGTCAAAAAGGCTGTTTCCCTGAAATGGCCCTTTGGAAGGAAAATCACTAAAGACTTGGTATTCTGCTTGCCATTAATAGTCTGGGTAATTCAGCTCCTGGTGGGGAGGAGGGGGAGGTTTGCCTAATATTTTTTCCCGAGAACAAATATAGCAGAAGTAGTCTTGTTCTGTCTTTCAAGACCTGAGGTTCTTGGCATTCAGGAGAGCAGTGCAATTAGGCAAGGCACTGGTGAGTTGGGAGAGGACAGGAGTGAGGCAGGTTCATGCCCAGAAATAAACAGGGCAGGGGGAGAAAAGGATGAGGCTCCTGGTACCAGGGCTGTGGGGAAGCCTTGGAGGCAGGGCTCCCTCACGACTGTTGTGTGAGAAGGAACACATAGTGAAAGCTGGGGAAGGATGAGGGATATCATAGTTGTCAGAAGCCTGATGGCTCAGCCAGGCCAGCAGCTCCTGCCACTATCACACTAGTCTCTGGGCAGAAAGAACATCCTATCAAGAGTGACAGCACAGACCAAACTCTTTGTCACCAGCGTGTCTTCAGCAAGAGTCACTGAGAAAATCACTGGCCATGCTGAATGCTGGGATATGCAGGTGGTACACTCAGTCACTGGGAAAATCACTGGCCATGCTGAATGCTGGGATATTATAGGTGCTGTACACTTAGCCCAATTTTATTTGCAAGGATACCTGTGCTGTCTTGGGTAATGCCTTTCACCAGCGACTGACCATTCTCACTGATAGGTCCCATGAGCTTACCTTCCTTAAGTCAGCCCTCCATTTTTATTTATTTTTTTTTTCTTTGGCCATGCCGTGAGACTGGCAGGACTGGCATGCGGCGTCGGTGACCACCCTGTAGTGGAAGCCTGGAGTCTTAACCAGTGGGCAGCCAGGGAAGTCACTTCTCCAAATTTGCATTCAGTTTTTCCTTCTTAAACAAAGTAGTCCCTAGTAAGGATTATTTATCAATGATAGAATTACATGTTTAAGAAATAACAGAATGAATTAAGTCGTGTTCATTGTAAAGAGTTTTTTAAAATGCAGAGAAACCCACGGTGTTAAAAGACCTCTAGCCCCACTCCCAGATGTAATCACTGTTAATACCTTAGTCTGCAGATTCGAGGTGCACATGCTCATTGAAAACTCCATGTGGGTTCAAGCTCAACAAATTATTACATACCTGAGGGTAATGAAATCACTTAAGGGAAGAACTAGTTGAAACAATGCATTCTGTGAGCCAAAATTTATTTCTTTCTTGGGTCCAGATCTTTCCCTCCACTCTGGTCATTGGGTTCTAAGATCTCTGAAGACAAAGCTAGTTCCTACCTTTTCCAAATGTCAGGGATCCATTCTGGAGCCAGACATACAGTGGGTGCTTAGCAGACATACTCTAACCTCTTCATTCAGTGCTGGGGGTGCCTGTTCCTTTCTTACCTAAAGTTACAGGCTTCTCTCTGCTGTGTGTTGAAACCAGTTTTAATCCCAAGGTAGAATGGGACATTCTTTAGTTCAAGCCAGTAAGGAATGTACGGCAAAGAAAATATGCCCTTGATCCATAAAAGCTTAAAAAGATTTTTTTTTTTTCTGAACCAAATATATCCTGTAGCTCACTGGACTGCCTATTACTTCTTTCTTCCACAAAATATATAAAAACAGAAGGCTTCTTGGCGTGAGTAGGCATTGCCTGGTGTGAGCCACCCGGGAGGAGACATTTGGGTCCTGTTAAGTGTAAATGCATTGTTTATTTGCACCAATACAGAACTCATCAGAAGAACAATGAATACACAGGAAGATATAGGCAAGAGACCACCCAGCATTTCTTTGAGGATTTTTGAGGATTATTAAGACAATACTCGAGGAGCCACTGGCTTAGGAAATTTCCACTGTTTATTTCCAATTCCATCACAACTTGGAAGACCTTGTTTAAATCTGTTGAGAGTCTAGTGAGCAGAGGCGTCCTTGAATACATCTAGAACGTGGGGTAAACCATAAGGAAAGCTTCTAAGCTTCCCTGGGTTACTCTGAAGGACCATTTGCTTCCAAAGGAAGTAGATGCAACGTCCTAAAAGGCCTTTTCAGATATGTAAAACCAGCTCTATCTATTTGTGAAGATTAATGACATTTTCAAGAAAATGCAAGGGATTTGGCAATTCATGCATTCTGAGTTAATTCTCTCCTGCTCCATGACATCCATACCATTTGTGCAGAGAAAAATACCCTAAGCACAGCTCAAGGAGTTCTGTTAGAATTTTTTAAGTAAATGTGTAAATTATTTTATGTGCTCAAGATAAATTGCCAAGAAAATGCACTGCTTAACATAATTTCCCACTCAGCAAACACAGTGTTTGTAATTATCCACGGTGTTATTCACGGTGCATCCGTAGTCAGAGGAACATTTGTTTCTTTTCAGGCTATAGGAAAGTTTATATTATCACACAAGAATAAAACGCCTTATTTTTACTCTTAGGTACAGTCATGACCCCCAACTACATAGACTCCAGTAGCCTCAGCGTGGCCCCCTGGTGTGACTGCAACAACAGCGGAAACGACCTGGAGGAATGCTTGAAATTTCTGAATTTCTTCAAGGACAACACATGTCTTAGTGAGTCTGAAAAAATAGACAATAGCTACACAAACATTTTCCCCTAAGTTCAAACTGTACCTTTGTGTTTCCTATGTCTGCCTCCTCTCTGTGTCTCTTTTTTTTTTTTTTTCCCCCGATCACTCACGGTGAATCCAGATCCTTTTAGCCACACTGCATGGTGCAGCAGGACCAGAGCAAGTGATGAACTGGTGCTGCCAAGGTGGCGAGTCCAGAGGCCCCGGGAAGCAAAAGACTCAATAGCCAAGGGCACAGCGTGTGGGGAGGAACACTTCCACCCACAGATGAAATGTTGATCTTGGCAACCAGCCCCACGTCAGTTCCAGAGATTTTTAAAACCTGGGCAGCATACACAATGTGAAAGACTCGGGCAAGTTAGATGAGGGTAGGCCTCCAAGGGCTCTGTGAGAAAAATTAGAATGTTAACATCAATAGCCCCCTGGATGTTCAGGGTTGGCTCAGAGGAGAAGCAGCAGTTCTTGAGTGGAATGGGCTGGTGATGCAGCCAGGAGGTTCGAATATCTCTGGAGATGAGCTGAGCTGGGGATGGGGGTGGGGGGAGGTTTCTGCTTGGAAACAGTACCATTATTATTGCAGGGTCCTTTAGGCAATTTGGAAACATGTTTCCCAGGGGAAGAAGGATAGAGAGAAATGTATGGGTGTGAACGATGAGCCTCATCAAATGAACTTCGAAAGCACTGTGCCAGGTCTCCCTTCTATCCACCGAGATGTGTGCGCCCCAGGCAAAGATCCAGCTGAATACCTCATTCGTGTCTTGCAGCAGCCACCATTCATTTATCGGGTGCCTCCTCTGTGTGCAAACTCCCTCTAGGAAGAGTGTAACATATCCAGTTGGCCAAAAAGCTTGTTCGGGTTTTCACGTAAGATGTTAGGGAAAACTTGATCAAACTTTTTGGCCAGCCCAATACATTGTCTCATTGACTGTAACCTGCACAGGAATCCTAGGAGATGCACTTAATAGCATCTCCATGTCACAATGGAATAAGCGGCTGGTATTCATCTAGACCAGCCACGCCAGAGATTGGATCCAAAGCCCCACCCAGTTCCTTCCTCCGCAGCCCCTGCACCCCGTGGGCTTCTGCATCAGGCCTGAGATTGCGGGGCTGGTGGATAAAAACACAAGCCTGAACATCAAGGACCAGGTAGAACTTCCCAGTGGGAAGCCTGGGCCAAGGTTCACCTACCTCTGAGCACTGTGCCCTTAGGTGACAATTTTTCCATGGTACTCTGATTTCTAAAGAATTAGCAAACTATTTACTGCTTGCACACAGGAAAGCTATTAAGTGTTACTTCAAAAACCACCTCATTGTTTCTTTTGTTGAAAAGAGAAATCTAAGAGATTCACTCAGTAGGTACTTGGCTATAACCAAATGCTTTGATCATCTTAAAACGAAAACAAGCTTTTGGATACTGAAGTGAAATTTGAAACTAGTCTAAAGTGTGGAGACATGTGCCAGAATAACATTGGGCACTATATGGTGGAACTATACCTTAAGCCTCTGATTTGGTCTTGACTGAAATAAATCATGTATGTGTGTGTTTGTGTGTGTGTGTGTGTGTGTGTGTGTGTGTATCCTCTTTTTCATGTCCTGCACACTCTTCTGGCAGAATCCAGGTTTTAATGAAGATAAACCAATGACAATAGAGGTCAGTGTGAGAAAAAAGATTATACTCACTTGGGCTGGAAAACCACTGCCTCAGAGAGAAATTAAAGTGGTCCCTGCTTAATAATATTTTGGTGAAGGGAAGAATGGTATCTTAATGCTAATGATTTTTTAATAAACATAAACACATTTGGTCTTCAATGAGGACCAAAGCCAGCCAGAATTTTTCATAGTCATTCCACTTATACTTTGATTAGATGGAGCACAGCCTACCAAAGACAAAGACTAAATTCAGCCTCTTGCAACAAGCCCTAGGGTAGAAGGAATTAGAATTTGTAGGTTTCAACCCAAATGTAATAACCCAGTTCCCCATCCCTTCAAATTAACCAAACGTCTCTAATTCCCCTAGCACAAGCATGATGCCAATCTATTGTTTCCCTGGTGGCTCAGATGGTAAAGGAACCTGTCTGTAATACAGGAGACCCGAGTTCAACCCCTGGGAAGAGAAGATCTCCTGAAGAAGGGAATGGCAACCCACTCCAGTATTCTTGCCTGGAGAACCCCATAGACAGAGAAGCCTGGCAGGCTACAGTTTGTAGGGTCGCAAGGAGTCAGACATGACTTAGCAACTGAACAACAGAGATGTATTGTATACTTTCTGTGTTTGTCTCAACCAGAATATAACCTCCAGGAGGACAGGGACTTTTCTGTCCTGTTGGTGTCATTTGTCCCCTGCTGATTCTCAGCACAGAACAGTGCCTGGCACTTAGTAGGTATTCCATTGACACCTGAATGACTGAGTGAGCAAGTGGACAGTCTTCCCAAATGATAAAGCAAACGTGCTGGAGATCACAGTTCCAACAAATGACGTGGGTCTCTTGAATCTACATGCCTTAACAGGACAAAGGAAGGTTTTGTTTTATTGTTGTAGTCCTGGGTCATTTAAGGAAACTGGTTGCCCAAGTACCACCTTCTTTACCTTCCACCCACCCGTTAAGCTCTGTAACCCAGCTGGGAGCTCAAGAAGCATTGATATTAATTTGAAGCTGTTTCCTACAGACTAAAAAATGTAAAGTTTTCAAAAACAAGCTTCCAATTTGCTGAACTTCAAGGATAACAATTTTAGAACAAAATGTCACTTCTGAGAGGAAGATTAGGCTTAAATTATTCTGTCTCGTATATCGAAAAATGCCAGCTAAGAGTCATATATTAACAATTTGCACATTCAGGTCCCAAATGGAAGAGGTTGATTTCTTATACAATGAATATGAAATAAAAAAAAAAATTCCTAAATCCAGGCCAAATCCCTGAGGACCTGATTAAAACCTGTTTTTTATTCATCTCGGGGAGGGGAACAACACACAACCAATTTACTCTTGCCATAAAAAACAATCTAATCCCATGAAATTGTAATAAGCTTTTAAAGTTTTACATTTTAAAGTTTTCATTTAAGCAGGGCTGCACCTTCCTAATTATGCAGATTTTGTTCAGAAGACTAGGAGCAGAAAGGAAAAAAATAATCTTGCTTACATTTTCCATTTTCACAATATATTATTGATGAGGTTTGGGATATATTTTTCTTTTAAAGAAATCAGTTGTGTTTATACTTTGAGCAATGCCGAGCTCATAGTAGGTGCTCTTTGGTAGCGGATCACATTTTTTTTTGCTGTTTGATTTCACTGCCTGCTGCTGCTGCTGCTACTGCTGCTAAGTTGCTTCAGTCGTGTCCGACTCTGTGCGACCCCATAGACGGAAGCTCACCAGGCTCCCCTGTCCCTGGGATTCTCCAGGCAAGAACACTGGAGTGGGTTGCCATGCTGAATTCGTATGAATGCTGCTGAGTCACCCCAGTCTCATAATTAGAGATGTGGTACTTACTAATTAGCTAGCCTTTAGTATAAAATTTTGACACAAGCATTTTTTTGAAAGATGGAACAATGATTGTGATCCCAAATAGCAGGTCTGAGGCTATTTTGAGTCAAGTTTCAAAAGACTTGACTGATGGATTTTTCAGGGAAAGGATCTTATTCAGTACCTGGTACCTGAAGAGGGACATGGTAAATATTTGTTGCACTTACAGAGCATAGCTAAGTGTCCAGTTCAGGGTTTAATGAGTGAATTGATTTTAGAGCGCCTGACCCATGGCTGGCTCTCAGTATGTAGTGGGTGGATGGATGGATGGGTTTTGCTTAAAGAAGTCCAGTGCTCTCATCAGAATTTGTAGTGTGCCTCTCTAGCTTCACGTATCCTGTCTGTTACATTTGCCGCTTGACTTTGAAATTGGATTTCCTCCTGTTTTACTGCAGAAAATGCAATTCAAGCCTTTGGCAATGGCTCGGATGTGACTGTGTGGCAGCCAGCTGTCCCAGTTCAGACCACCACTGCCACCACCACCACAGCCTTCCGGGTCAAGAACAAGCCCCTGGGGCCAGCAGGCTCTGAGAATGAAATCCCCACTCATGTTTTACCACCTTGTGCAAACTTACAGGTAAGAGAGGAGGCCCGAACTCTCCGTTGGCACGGACTTCTGGGTAAGGACACAGACTCATTTTCTGAAATGCATTTAGAGATGGTTGGAAAGAGATAGAATGCTGCTTAGGTTTAAATCTTAAAAGTGCATTTTAACCGCGAGAGGTGAAGATCATGATGTACTGTAGAGTGGAGAGAGAGATGGACTCTGGGACCAACTCTGCCATTTACGAGGCATGGGCCTTTGGTCCAAGCAGTAAAATGAGGGCCTTGGGCAGATGAATCCTTAAGCTTTCAGTTTGCGAAGTGGTAGATTTGAGTTGGCTATTTGTTTATTTAGTATGCTTTTTCAGTGTTCTGTCCAAAGCACCAGCATACAGAAAAGGAAGAAGGAACTCTTGGTTTCTAAAAAGAATTTTTAAAAATTTTATACAACTGTTAAAGGTTACTCTCCATTTACAGCTATTACAGAATAGTGTCTATATTCCCTGTGTTGTATAGTACATCCTTGGCCCTAATTTACACCCAGCAGTTTGTGCCTCCCACTCCTGTACTGCCCTCCCCCAACCCTTCTCTCTACTTGTAACCTCTAGTTTATTCTTTCTGTCCGTGAGTCTGCTTTGTTTTTGTTAAATTCACTAATTTATTGTATTTTTTAGATTCCACATATAAATGGTATACAGTATTTGTCTTCTTCTGTCTGACTTATTTCACTTAGTATAATGCCTTCAAGGGTCATCCGTGTTGCTGCAAATGGGAAAGTTTCATTCTTTTTAATGGCTGAGTAATTGTCCGTTGTGTGTGTGTGTGTGTGTGTGTGTGTATCTTCTTTATCCATTCATCTGTTGATGGACACTTGGTTTGCTTTCATATCTTGGCTATTGTAAATAATGCTTCTGTGAACATTGGTGCGCAGGTATCTTTTCAAATTAGCCTTCTGTTTTCCTTGTATATATACCCAGGAGTGGAACTACAGACTCATGTGATAGCTCTGTCTTTAGTTTTTTTGAGAAACCGTCCATACTATTTTCCACAGTGGCTCTACCAACTTACATTCCCAGCAACAGTACTCAAGAATCCCCTTTTCCCACATCCTCCACGTGTTGTCTGTGTCCTTGTTGATGATAGCCATGCAGACAGGTGTGAGATGATATCTCCTTGTGGTTTCTCATTTGCATTTCCTTGATGATTATGATGTTGAGCATCTTTTCATGTGCCTGTTGGCCATCTGCATTTCCTCTTTGGAAACATGTGTATTCAGTTCTTCTGCCCATTTTTTAATTGGGTTGTTTATTTCTTTGATGTTACATTGTATGAACTGTTTATATGTGCTGGATATTAATCCCTTATCAGTCATTTCACTTGCAAATATTTTCTCCCATTCAGGGGATTATCTTGGGAGCCCTTGGCTTTGTCTCCATCACTAGCATTTAGACTCAATGAGGAGTATTTAATTCTGTCTAAAGCTATGCCAGAGACAGTGTTATTAGTGAAGTGTTGAGGCACATGTAGCATCCTGGACAGCTTCATTCTTCAGGAAGCATGAGAAGATACTCTTTTGAGTTGCTGTGAAACATTGCGCTGAAAGCCCCTCGCATGAACAGAGTCCAGTGCAAATGGCCCAGAGGCTTCTTTGGGGTTGAGGCAGATCTCTAAGGGCCAGGACCACAATGACCTACTAATGGTCATTTCCTGACTTTAGTCAAAGCAGAGTGCCTATTCTGCTGTTTTATTTTTTTTCGTCATAATGAGTATTCAGCTATTAGGGAACCTCTTCATATCCTCGCCAAGGATTTTCACACTCTTCACCTCTTCGGATACTACCCTCCTGGGGGCTGGGGGAGGGATGGCATGATTGTGCTCTTACTGCAGGGTTGTTCACCTTGTTCTTTCATCAGAGGATGTGGGGCTCAGTGAGGGGACACTTCGGCTCGAGCCCACAGAGCTGGCAAGTCATGGAACCGGCCCTGGAATCTAGAGGCTTGTGTTCTCTCCATGGTTCCTCCTGGATTTGAGAGGCAGTGGTGACCACGTGGTGACTGCTCCTCCTGCCACACTAGGGGAAGGGACATGTGCCAAGCACAGTGCTGTCCCTTCAGCCTTGTCACAGAAATGTGTCCTCCCACCTCTCCACCACCCCTACCCCCGGGCCCCACCGAGATCCCCCTCACCAGAACACTTACCAGAAACTTACCTGCAAAAACCTTCTTGACTCACCGCCTTGTCTGTTCCCTAGAAAGTATTGGGGCAGTTTTTCTTTTTTTTCTGTTTTATACTATTTATTCATTTATTTGGCTATGCTGGGTCTTAGTTGTGGCACGTGGGATCCTTCACTGTGGCGCTCAGGCTGCTTGTTAGTTCTTCTCTCTAGTGCAGTCCTCAGGCTGAGTTGCCCTGCCGCATGTGGGATTTTCATTTCCTGACCAGGGGTCAGGGATCAAACCTGCGTCCCCTGCATTGGAAGGAGGATTCATAATCACTAGACCACCAGGGAGGTCCCGGGGGGCAGTTTTTCTCCTTCTGCTTTGCTGCTATCTTCTTGCCCCAACACTCCCCTCTTCTTAGATATCCCACCTGCCATTCAGCTGAGCTGTGTTTCTGTTCTCGTCCTCCTGGGTCCCTACCAACATCGCACTCTCAAACATACTCACGTAGAAGACTAAGGAGAGGGTGGGTGGGAAGACACTCAGGGTCAACCAGATGTTCTTCATACTTCTAAAGCATTTCCTGAGCCGTCCCCATCTTCAAAGCACCGTGCAAAAAATGCCAGAAGTAAGAGGAGGCTTGGGGAATACTGCGGCATCTAACCGCCCTAGTCTTCAGCAGAGCCCTGCAGTTCAGGGAGGGGAAGCCGTGTGCACCGAGTCACCAGCTGGTTAGAGGCGTGTCTAGAAGCAGACGTAGCACCTCAGAGCAGTCTCTTCTTTCTCTGTGGCCAAGCCTCAGTGTCCTGCTTCCTCCTAGGTCACCCTTCCATTCTTGTCGGGTCCGCTCAGACTCCAGCATCAATAAAGACTGGTGGCCATATGAGGGTAGGACCCTGTTATAATGAGGTGATAACAGTGGCCGGAGGTGGTTCCTGACCACAGGAAGAGGCAAAGCTCTGGCTGCAGCAGAAAACAGGTTCTTCTCTGCTCGTGTCTAAGTACATGGAGCTTGATGGCAGAGGCAGTGTCCAGCCTGCTTATTAACCTCCTTTGGTGTTCTGGAAACTTCGTGGAGGTGAGCATTCAAAACTGAAATTCTGTCCTCTGTGAATGTACAAATGGTAGGCAAGATGCAGCTGGTCAGTGTCTTTGAAAGTTCAGACTCTATGAATAGGTGGCATCTCAGAAGAATAGTCATTACTGAAAGCTCCTTAAAATCAGTTTTTCCCCATGGGAGAGCAGTCTGCCAACCATAAGGAGGTGTTCTTCTCTGCATCTCCCTGCCTGCCCCCATACCCACCAGATCATCTGTCCTCTGCTTTTTGGGGTATGGTCCTTGGCCTGGCCACCAGTATTTACCTCCATCTAGATCTGCTCAGCCATCTCCCTTGTAAGGGGAACCCTGTACCAAGGCAGGGTTTCCCTGGCAACATAAGGGGACCCATGAGATCTATTCCCAAGAAATAGCCTTTCCTTCCCCTATGTTAGTGGTAGGGACTCTGCCTTATAAACAGAGGGACAAAGTACAATTAAAGCGTGATGTTTCTCTCAGGATTGCCATTTAACTTCTCAGCAGAGTGGGGCAGTGGAGACAGGGGAATACAGGGGAAGCAGGAGGACAGCTATACCTCTCTTCCCAATGACACACGCACAATCCACCCATCTGGGAGCTAAACAGCATTTTACTCCTAGGGAGCTCTTAAGGGTTCCACAAAACCTCACCTTACCTCCTAAGATGACTCCCTATCAGAGCTCATTTTTGCACATGTGAGGCAAGGGGTGAGGGCTTGGGTTTTGCAGTCAAGCATGTGTGCAGACCCAGGCTCTCATCCTCACCAACATTGTGACCTCTCCAAGCCTCCAATTCCTCATCTACAAAATGCTAGGACTTCTTTGGAGAAGGAAATGGTAACCCATTCCAGTATTCTTGCCTGGGAAATCCCATGCACAGAGGAACCTGGCCAGCTGCAGTCCACGGGGTTGCAAAGAGTCAGACTTCCTAGCTGCTAGATTGAGAGGATTAAATGATAGTAATCTTTCATTGCCTGGGGTAGAGTAGATGTTCCAGAATATCACATGTGATGCTTAATCCCAAGTCAACTGGCCATTTAGTCCCTTTGCAAGAGATGAATGGTGGCATTGTGCTTTGCTTGGGATATTACACCGGGGAACGGTGGTGTGAGTTAGCACTAACAGTTGTAGAGTGAGTTTCATTTTGTGAAACATTTCACATGCATTGTGCTCTTTAGTCCTCACAGCATCCCACGAGTCCGGTATGGTCGTCATCCTTCTCTTTTACAAATGAGGCAACTGAGGCAGGGACATGCTAGGAACTTAACCAAGATCGCACAGTAATTCTTTGGTGGGACTAAAATGTCTGACTCCGAGGCCAGTGCACATTCGTCTTGCTCCGTGACCTGGGCTCTTTCATTGAATTAGGAGTGGATAGAGAGGAAAAAGTAAAAAATAGAAAAAGAGGTCATGCAGTATTTGTCTGTGTCTGGCTTATTTCACTTAGCAGAATGTCCTCTAGGTTCATGATCTCATTTATATGTGGAATCTAAAAAAGTTGAACTGTTTAAAGCAGAGACTAGAATGGTGGTTACCAGGGGCTAGGAGTGGGGAAAATGGGAAGATGCTGGTTATAGGGTACAAACTTTCAGACATGCAGGATGAACAAGATCTGGGTATATATAGCATGGTGACAATACTTGGCAATACCATGTTATATGCTTGAAATTGCTTAGAGGATACATGTTAGTTGTTCTTATCCCACCCCATGCCCCAAACTGGTAACTATGTCAGGTGTGTGATAATGTTGCTCAGCTTGATTGCTGTAAGCCTTTCACAGTGTATGAAAGTGAAAGTGTTAGTTGCTCATTTGTGTCTGACTCTTTGGTACCCTATGGACTGTAGCCCACCAAACTTCTCTGCCCATGTGATTCTCCAGGCAAGAATACCGGAGTGGGTAGCCATTCCCTTCTCCAAGAGATCTTCCAGACCCAAGTATCATACCTAGGTCTTTTGCATTGCAGGCAGATTCTTTATCATCTGAGCCACCAGGGAAGCCCCCAATATACACATATATTGAAACATCAAGTTGTATGCCTTAAGTAAATACAATTTTTATTTGTCAATTGTACCTCCATAAAGCTGTAGCAGGGTAGGGAGGATAGAAAAAAAGGAAAAGAGAAGCTGGATTTGACAGACCCATGTGTCCCAGTGCTTCCTGAAGGCAGCAGTTCGAATGATTGAAAAAACAGAAAGCTCATGCTTGAGGCAGGGATGTTTCATGACTAAATCCCGGGAGAGAGAGTATAAGGGAAAGACAAAGTTTGCCAGTAAAACTTCTTGCAGCTTGATGATCTCTTTAAAATGACCTACATTAAGAATGGTTGAAAGAATCAGTGGAAGCCAGAGGATCGGGAGGGATGAGTGACTGGTGAGAAATGGGACTTAGCCCGTGAGAACGTGGTCCCTGGCATTGATTTAGGACTCCTGCTTCAACATAGGGCTCCCAGGAGACTCATTCTTCCCATCTGTCCTTCCTTTGCCTGCCTGGCTGTCTTCAGACAAATTACCATTTGCCAGGGGGTCCTAGAAATATCTCAGAATGGCGTTTGTCCCAGTGCATGTGTCATCACTCAGAATAGAACTGACTTAAACCAGCTTGGGATCCATTGGTAACAGATTTGGGGAAAGTCAACTATCTTTGGCAGCTTTAAAGTTCACTTCCCTTGAGAAGCACCCTCTTGTAATATTTTTAAATATACAATAATATGAGAAAACTCAGAGGGACTTGGGTTTCTGTCTTAACATTTGAGATAGATTTCCCCCTTGGAAGGGAAGAAATAAGAATAAACATTTTCAAAAGTCGGTTTCAAAGTGTAATTATCAACAAACCAAACACAATTCTGTTTGGGGAAAAGAGTAGCTTTGGGTGTGGTGGGCATAGGGCTCATCTGCAGTTCCTATGAAAGGCTCAGCTTTAAAAAAAGCAAAATTGATTGATTAGTATAAAATGTCATAGAAACATCCAAGAGCTAACCCCCTGAGGTGATAAAATACCAGGTTTTGGGTAACCAGCCAAGCTCCCATGTCAGGATTAATTGGCAGGCATATTAGTAACAAGCGTGACACAGGCTGTGCTATTGTTGGCATATCCCTTTGACTTGTACAAAGTGGTCACATGATAAAGAAACATTAAAAATCCTACCAATTATTTCATCTTCTGTGCACTTGAGTGGCCTGGGAGCTGGAAAAAGCTCAGCATATTTAAATCAAATGGACTGTACTTGTCACTTATTTAAAGTAAATATCTTTTGGAAGTGTAGGTGTTAGAAAAAAATCTCTACTTTGCATTGTTGAACATCACTTAACTCTGGTGGCTTAAAGTGACAACCTCTTAAGGTAGCCTTTTTTTTTGGCCCTAGCTTACAACGATCAAATAAAAGACTGTAGAGACTGGGGGATATAGCCTTGGGACTAGTGCTGAGGATCCTTGAGAAATCTCCACTGCCTCTGTCCCTTTTCTTGGAAGGAGATGTGATGTGTGATTGAGAGAAGAAAATCTGATAGGTGGGGGCACACACTCAGAGCCAAAGCTGCAGAATGGAGGTCAGGTGGTTGTGGGCACTTGCTAGGGACTCTTGAGAACACGGCTAGTGACATCCAAAGTCAGCTTGTTTTTATGAACCAGAAAAACATATCTGTGAGTGAGACATGGAGAGATAGCAGATCTCGGGTTTAAGTCCCCTCCTCTCATCCTAGTGGGACTTTTAAGGCAGCATTCTAGGGAAAGATTCATAAGAGCAACTTTTTCAATCAGAAAGGAGATGTGAGCAGGGTCTAAATGAATAATTTTTGCAAGACTGCTTATTCCTAAAGTCAGCAATGCAAAGCCTGGCTGTCCCTTCCCCCCTTCAACAATCATGTCATTTTCTTTGGCAGTCAGACTCTGCTAGCCCTGAGAGGGACCGTGCTGGCCCTCTTTGGGCCACGAGGGCAAAGACTTTGAGGTGGGCATTTTTTTTTCTGAAGCAGACCACCTGGATTCACTCGATTTCAGGCTAGGTCTGCACCTCCCTGGCCTCTCAGTACGGTCCTGTCTCTTGGCCAAGTACAGTTTGAAGTTTATAGAAATGTGTTGGGCACTTGTATGTTGTTGTTTAGTCACTAAGTTGTGTTCAACTCTTTGCAAACCCATGGACTGTAGCCCAGGTTCCTCTGTCCATGGGATTTTCAGGCAAGAATCCTGGAGGGGTTGCCATTTCCTTCCCCTGGGAATCTTATCAACCCAGGGATCTAACCCACGTCTCCTGCATTGGCAGGCGGATTCTTTACCACTGAGCCGCCAGGGAAGCCCCTTGTTTGCTCTAGCACAGCATTTACAGATTGGTAGTAGGAGCAGGAAAGTGAAAATGAAAGTCGCTCAGTCATGTTCAACTCTTTGCGACCCCATGGACTATACAGTCCATGGAATTCTCTAGGCCAGAATACTGGAGCGAGTAGCCATTCCCTTCTCCAGGGGATCTTCCCAACCCAGGGATCAAACCCAGGTCTCCCACATTGCAGGTGGATTCTTTACCAGCTGAGCCAGCAGGAAAGCCCAGTAGGGGCAGGGGGTGATGCAATTTGGCTGTCTTAGATCCTCTGGAGAAGGAAATGGCAACCCACTCCAGTATTCTTGTCTGGAAAATCCCATGGACGGAGGAGCCTGATTGGCTACTGTCCATAGGGTCGCAAAGAGTCAGACACGACTGAGCGACTTCACTATCACTAACCTCTGCATATAACCTCTTTAACTCATACATATTAGAAGATTTGAATATTGAATATTAAAATATTGAAAAAGTCTCTATCTGATGTAAGATCTTCCATCTTGGAAAAAGAGCATGCCTTACCCTTCCATTGCCCCAGTACCTCATCAGACCTAAACAAAGTCCATATGCCCGGATAGGGCCAGACCAGACTGGAAATGATTTTGAAGCTCTTCCCAGACAGGCCAAACCCCAAAAGTCTCAATATGGCAAGAAGGCAATTATCCAACCCTGCTAAATACCGAGGACTCTGCTGGCTGTGACCAAGTGAAAATTTTAAGTGTTGAGTTTTAAAAGGAAAGCTGCCAATGGGTGTTCTGTAAATCATTTGTGCCAGCAGACTGACCCCATTATGTCAGCTAATCCTGGAAATACAGGAGGTAAATTTAAATCTTCTAGCATGAAGCACTTAATCAATATTCTAAATGTTTTCCTTGCAATTTATGCTAGCAGAGCAATGGGGTGCTTTGGCGTCCCGTTAATCTTCTGGAGAAGAGGCGCTGGAGAGCGAGGCCAGGGTGGTGGGGTTTTGCACAGGCTGACTGCTGGGAGAGATGCTTATTCCACACCCGGCCCCTTGCATGGCGGACTTGTCCCCTGGACTCATGCCATGCTTGCCAGTGGTTAGAGCTGCCTTGCAGGTGCCTCCTTTTCAGCCTGTGGTTGACAGTCTAAGAGTTGCTTTGCTGGGAGGAGCACCAGCTTTGGAGTTGGTTGAACTTGAGTGAGGTTCCTAGCTCACTTCCCACTGCTCTCTGCCCTGGGGCATATTTCTTACTGTCTCTAAATGTCTCTTATAAGTTATCACCCACCTCTGGGGTTTGTTGTGAGGATTAGAAAACCAGTGCCACTATGCAGAGGGCTCAGCGTGACTAGCCAGCCCTCTGCACTTGGAGGTGGCCGCTGATTGATGAGCTTTAGCTCTGGATCTTGGAGCCATACAGGAAGGTTGTTCTCTGATTTGGGCTGGAGGTGGGGGAGACATGGGTGAGAAAAGATAGAGCCCTACAGGTTTTGCTTTCTTAACACGCAAGAAGGGTTTGAACCTCATGATACCCTGCTGCTTCCTCTATGTGGTCATTGTAGGATGTCCCAAGGAAGGAGGAGACGGGGAGGAATATTCTATGGCCAGCCGGCCAAGAAGGAAAGGAAACCCAAGGCAATAAAGAAAGGACCTGGGATTAGAACTCTTTGAAGCTCCATCCCTCCATGCCCAGGAGTCTCATGAGAGAACTGCCTAAAATCAGATTCTCGGTGCTGTGAACTTGGAGCCATGACAGTAGGCAGGTCTTGGTCCAGCCTGGGTGTCAGAGCAGGACTGTCTGCCCTAGGCCGTTGCCACATCTCCTTAAGTAGTGCTGACATTGGGAAGAGGTGACACGCTGGTAAAAAGTAAGCACTCTTATTTGCTAAAAAGATAGTGTTTGAGAGCTAACCCTGCCTCTTAGCCTCAAAAGACCAGGAGTTTGCAGTCTTTCCTGTTTCTGCATTCCACCAGCGCTCTTATTTGCCTAATATTTATCTTTAAACTCAGTGTCTATTAACAGGTATACTGTTAATAACATTTGTGAAACCAGAATCAATGTAATAGCTCTCTATATTAAAAAAAAATCATTATATATATTAAAGTAATAAAAATGCTTTTTATGCTACTAAATACTGTCCCGTATGCAAGTGGTTCCCAAACCCCACTTTAGGAAACATTAAAATCTATTCACAAGACAGATCCTGGAGCTATTTTCTTTGGTAACTTGCATCACCTCTGCTTTTTATGGTTTTGTATTAATAAAGCAAATGTGCAAATGGTTCTTTCGGCAGGTCAAGAACTATTCTAAGCACTTTACATAATTATATTTATATGCTGTATGATGCTGGAAAAGATTGGGGGCAGGAGGAGAAGAGGGTGACTGAGGATGATATAGTTGGATGGCATCATTGATTCAATGGACATGAGTTTGAGCAAATTCCAGGAGATGGTAAAGGACAGGGAAGCCTGGCATGCTGCAGTCCATGGGGTCACAAAGAGTCAGACATGACCGAGCACCTGAACAACAATATGTATGTGTGCATATATATATATATGTACATGTATATAAACTCATTCAATTTTGATAGTAACTTCATGAGGCTACTACTGTTACGATTCCCATTTTTCAGATGATAGACCTAAGACACAGAGAGGCTTGATCAGGAGAAGAGAAATTGAACAGCAGTCTATTTCTCCTCTGTGCATTTTTAACTGGCTATACTGTATAATATATAAATCAGAACATTTTACCTTTTTGTTTCTGGATAACATTTTTCATTCAATAGAGACTAAATCAGTCCCTAAATTCTTGTTGAACATCTGGCAGATTGAGGTGCCAGACTGGTTCATAAACCAGCATAAAGAAAGGTAATGATGCTTATTCTGATGCCAACTGGTGTCCTGCGGTACAACTCAATTCCAACGCTAGCCCCCCGAGTTAGCACAGATGCTACAGGTTAAGCGCACGGTCCCAACAAGACTGCCCACTTCAGATGCCAGCCAAACTTCAGGGGTCTCCAGGCCACCTGCTTTTCTGACCAACTGGCTAAAAATTCAATCGTGGAAACTTCCATAAAGGCTGTTCAGTGACCTCTCGGCTGTGAATGAAAGAGTTCTGTAGGTCAGGCTTACTCAGTTTCAGCCCTATTAACCTGTTGGCCTGGTACTGCTCTGTTGTGGGGGTTGCCCTGTGCCTGGTAGGTTATTGAACAGCACCCCGGGCTTCTGCCTTATAGATGCCAGGAGCCTCTTTCCCCAACTGTGACAACCAAAAGTGGACCCACACACTTAGCAAATGTCGCCTGCAGGACATATTCACCCCTGGTGGAGGACCACTCAGGCAGCTCAGTGATAAAGAATCCACCTGCCAGTGTGGGAGACACAGAAGACTCGGGTTTGATCCCTGGGTCAGGAAGATCCCCTGGAGGATCTTCAGTATTCCTGTATTCCTGGAATACAGTATTCCTGCCTGAGGAATCCCACAGACAGAGGAGCCTGGTGATCTGCAGTCCATAGGGTCGCAAAGAATCAGACACAAAGGAGCACACACACTCGCCCAGGAAATGAGGGCTGCTTCAAAAGCCCTCTTTCCTTTCTACCAATATGGAGATGGTGGTGTGTGAGAGTCTCTTCGGGTTTCTTTCTTGTGTGTGGTGAAGAATATCAGGAGATGGAAGAGCAGACGGGTGCATTGGACCAAATCTTTCTAAGTTGTGCCAGCAAGAGCAACAAAAGGGGTTTTGGTGACCACCACGTGCCCAGTTTGCGACACTTAACTTCCCCAAGGCCACACTCGCCTCATAGTGAGGCCCGTGTTAGTCCTAAGCGGTGTTAACAGAAGTATTTGACCTGCTTCTCATCATTCAGGGACCCTCAGGTGACTACAGCTTTCGGGTCCTCTGAGGCCTCAGCCCCTCTGAGTGATAATTTCACCCAGCCAGCATCCCAGATAAGTGCCCTGCTGGTGACACGTCAAAAGACTTTTACTCTGCAACCAGAATGGATAGAAGTGTTTAGACCAAACTGCAGTTGGGTTTCTCCTGCGTGGTCTCTGAGGCTAGGGGAGTTTTAGGAAGGGCTGGCACCCACTGGGATCGTGAGGCCAGTGCCAGACGGATCAGCACTGAGCCCTCAGCACATGCGCTGAATGTAGATGCATGTGACTTCTGGGTGCCATTTCCTGGGCCTTCTGTTTAAGAAAACAGTCTTGGTGCAGTATGTTATTTGTGGCACTTGGTTTATGGTTTCTGTGAGGTTGCTATCATTTCTGTGTAACACACAGTGTTTTCTAGCACCCACTGTTGTTTTGTGTGTCATAAAAAAAAAAATCCAAATTTTGGCTGCACCTGGAGTTTCCTTTGCAAAATGCTCTCCCACTCAGAGGGAGTTTATGTCCTGGGAGAAATGAGCTGTGGAGAGTTGGAGGGGTGGGGATGGTCTTCCCTTAGCAGAAGCACGAAGCCTCGGGTGCCCCACCCCCTGCGGCCCCTGGGTTCCCCCAGCAGCCTGGTGACAGAGCTCGGGATCAGACTGCCAAGTGGCCCCATGGCCCTGTATGATGGGCCCAGCTACTCACAGCGTGGAGACTGACAGTGACCTCCTGGGACTTAATTCTTCCCAGCTTCAGGTGCCAGCGGATGAGCTCAGAGGGAAGCCGTATCCCAGAATCCACCCACAGTAGCCCTGGGAGGAAATAGGCTGTTGTAAAAATGCTTTTGGAAATAACTGCTTGTAGAGCGTTTTCAAAGCCCTTCATCCAGGAGAGTGCTTGAATTCAGAGTTCAGAATTGGGTAGGACTCTGTTAAGGCTGCCATACAATCCAGCATGCCAGAACGCATTTTCAACTGTGTAGTCAAAGCCTATTGGAAATGGAAGCTTGCAGGGGAAAACGGGTACCAAAACACAGGAATTTCATCTCGGAAGCTAGGCTTCCTAGTAGGTACATATGCACATCACCCTGTCGCACAGAGTGCAGCGTCATCCCTTGTGTTCATTTGCTGGGGCAGCCTTAACAAAGTACCGTAGACTGAGTGGGTAAGACAATAGAAATGTACTGGGTAGGGAACCCAAACAAACTTTTTGGCCAACGCAGTCCTTCCCACAGTGCTGAAGGCTGGAAGTCTGATGTCAAGGTGTCAACAGGTTTGGTTTCTCCAGAGGCTTCTCTCCTTGGCTTGTAGATACCTTTCCTTCTTGCTGTGTCCTTACGTGGCTTTTCCTCTGTGGGTGCACACCCTGGAGTCTTTGTGTCCAAATTTCCGTTTTGTATAAGGATGTCAGTCAGATTGGATGAGGGGCCACCCTAATGGCCTCATTTTAACTTAATTATCTCTTTAAAGACCCTGTCTCCTTCCATTGTCACCTATGTGACCACCCCACCGATAGTCATATCCTGAGATAACTGAAGGTTAGGACTTCAATGTATGAATTTTTGAGCCCATAACATAACACAGGTGGCAGGTACTGAGCAACAAAACATTTGACATTTTAAAAATCTCACCTGTGGAGTGACTTTAAGGGGAGAAGTTTGCTGTTATCATAAGCAGTTCTTCAATCCCCAGGGCTCTGCTAAGTGTCCCCTGTGCAGCCTTTGAGCATGAGAGCCTCTGACTGTTGGTGGTTCTGTGGTTGAAGGAATATGGGGAGAGGAAAGGCACCTCCATAGGGGACCAGCTCTCCTGAGAAGCCTACATCGGGTGTTGTCTGCCTTGCTAAATCAGATGCTATCAGATTTCGGGCTTCTGCAAACTTAATTCAAGTAATGATTTCTTTGTGATTGGCATATTTGCATGGTAGCTGACTTCAGTTCAACATATTGTTGGAATCCACAATACTGTAATTTAAGATTATTTTATCAGCAGTAAAGGGTTTTATAATTCATTTAAAAAGTTGTAATGGGCTTGAGCATCTTCAGTATAGTTTAATAATATAGCATTTTATAGCTGGCTGTAAAATTTCAGATTACGATTTTAGCAATTGCACAATTCTATTTTATAGTTTAATAATTGTTCAAATGAAGGAGAGTATAAAGTTCCTAAAAACCAATTTAATGACTGAGAAAAATAGCCTTTATCCAAATCTATTGTACACCTTTAATAAACCCAGATGTCACCTTCTCAACAAAGGCAGATCGCGACATCTATTTTTCTCAGCCACAAAGCCCTGCAAATTAAGCGCACATAGTACAGTGTCTCTGAGTTATAATTTTCCCCTTTTTCCCTCTTAAATCCCTAATCTCCTAGAGCTGGAATAAGCCTATGGCCCCCACGGGGTGAATGGCAGCTAGGCCAGTAAAGTTTCAGTAGGAACAGAGAGTGAATTGGCTTTCTCTTAAGAAGATTCTGCATTTTACGAATAGCCCCTTGATCTCATCACTTCAACCCCAACTCTTAACTCTAAGAAGTTCAGAACTCTAAGAACTCTGTGAAGTCTTGTATAAATGCCTCCAGATTACCCCCTACTTCACTATTCTGTGGTGTGAGTGGCAGCATGGGGAGCCCTACGTCATTACACTGCTCCCCTCTGCTTAGTTGCTCAGGCATGTCCAACTCTTGGTGACCCCATGGACTGTAGCCCGCCATGCCCTCCTCCAGGGGATCTTCCCAAACCAGGGATCGAACCCACGTCTCCCTCATTGCAGGCAGATTCTTTATCGTCTGAGCCACCAGGGAAGCCCACATGATCATACAATTGTACACTATCGTTGTTCAGTCGCTCAGTCTGTCCGACTCTTTGCAACCCCATGGACTTTAGCATACCAGGTTTCCCTGTCCTTCACTATCTCCTGGAGTTCGCTCCTACTCATGTCTATTGAATCGATGATGCCATCCAACCATCTTATCCTCTGCCGCCTCCTTCTCCTCCTGTCCTCAATCTTTCCTGACATCATGGTCATTTCAAGTGCATCGGCTCTTCACATCAGGTGGCCAAAGTATTGGAGCTTCAGCTTCAGCATCAGTCTTTCCAATGAATGTTCAGGATTGATTTCCTCATTACACATAATAAAAGTGTTGGCATATGATATCAGGAAGAAGGCGTTGTGTCATGTTATCATTGGAATTATAGTTCGTGTTATTGTATTTCTGGGGTTTTCCAGAGTATATCGTCCCACCACTAAAGTCAGAAAATAAGAGGTCCTGGGCCAGGTACCCAAACCGGGTAATCATGGAGCATGCAGAGCATACGTTGGGAATACAGTCCCAGAATCCTTGGGTGCAGTGTGTTTCTCCGGGGTTGTGAGTGGGTGGAGCTCTGGCTCAGAGCCCTGTTTCTGTTACAGAGAAATGGCATCAATCAAAGGAAGCCCTGTGTGGCTGGAATCCTTTCTCTCTGAGATGCAATCTGAGGACTTGGGGCCCACAGCCTGTTTCTACTCTGTTCTAAGTAGCCTTGTCTATGAACAGTGGGGAGGCTGACTCTGAACTGCCCGCCTGAGAAGTAAAAAGGGGAGTGGTGGTCCACAGTGACTGCAGCGCATCTCCTGCATCCTCTGGAGATGATGCAGCCTCATCTCCTTTTCTGTCTCACACTCAGGGCTCTAGTTGACTGTTGTTGTTTAGTCCCCGAGTCATGTCCGACTCTTTTACAACCCCACAAACTGTAGCCCACCAGGCTTCTCTGTCCATGGGATTTCCCAGGCAAGAATACTGGAGTGGGGTTGCCATTTCCTTCTCCAGGGAATCTTCCTGACCCAGGGATCAAACCCGCATCTCCTGCGTTGGCCCACAGATTCTTTACCAATGAGCCACCAGGGAAGTCCTGCTCTAGATGGTACACCCTTCTTAGTCAGCTTCAGAGAATTTCTATTTGAAATTTGGCGTTGCTTAGGAGCAACATAAGGCTGTCCATTATCCAATGGCATTTGGATATCTTTTGCCAGATCAGGGTCATCTCAGCATTGATGCCACAGCTGAAGGGCATTCTTGCTGCCCAGGGACAAGCATGGGCTCCAGGCTTCAACTGCTATCTACACTTATTCCCCACCCCAGCACTTGACAACCCCTATGTTATATCAGGGGAGGGCATCACTTAGTAATTCTGGATTCCTTTGGAGAGTCAAGGCAATGCCATCATTTGTTTTTCTCCAAAACCAAGTTCACTTTCAGGTAATGTACCTCAAGCCTTGACCGTGCTGACGCTGGACAAGGGATCATGCAGACAGTATATTAAGAGTGGCATGGTTGTTTCTCAGTTGCTTTTTTAGGAAAAAGAGGCCATGTACTTTGAAGTAGAAAATACTGAAGGACCAGACTTCTTGCTACAATAAAATTGGGCCTTTCTGTGTACTGCTGCAGACAATAGTTTCAGCTCCTCAGTCCTTGGATTCATCGTCTATAATATGGGGGAAATGTGCAGACCACCTGGGAAAGTTGTGATAATTAAACAAATTAAAATTCTTAAGCATGGTAACTGAGCCTCCAGCACAGTAACTGTTTATATCATTATTTTATCCTCTTGGTTCGTCTGTGCTAACCATGAGACAGAAGGAACCTCTATGGAGGGACAATTCAGTGACTTGTATCCCAAAATAATCTGGGAAATGAACATGGGCATTGTACAGGGTGTGGACCCTGTGGAAGTGAGTCTCAAGTTGAAATAATTTCATATGGTCACCCATTTATGATGTGTTCTCCTAAAATTTTGTGGGTTTTTTTGCTACTTTTCTCAAAAAGGGAGAATAACCACTTAAGGATGGGGAGGGGAAGAGTAGGCCCCTCAGTGCATTCTGGGAAAAGCCATCAGGCCACCCGGCCCTGTGGTCCAGAGGGCAGTGAAGCTGGCCCATCAGAGGGATAGTAATTCAGCAGTTGGACAATTGCTTAACCCAATTGCTGGGTAATAAACATGCTTAATAAAAAGGAATAGGACGTCTGTACCATCTTGGCTATAAATATGTTCTCTTGTTCTGGGGAACCTACAAGAATACCTCTGAGCACACTTAGATTGCATACTATAAATAAATCCAATTTCTTGTATCCCCTACTGACCTTTTATCCTTTGGACTTCTAACCAACGGTGCTTCCCTGAATAATAGACTGTGCCTTGTGTTTGAGCCATGGAGCTCACTTGTGGGAGGAAACTGGCTCTGGTTCTCTTGAGGGGAGGTTCAATGAAGGGCTCCCCTCCCCTGCGTCCCTCCTGTTTGAGGCCCAGTCACATTGTGGATAAGGCTAGAGAGTGAGCTCAGGATGGTGGGTACTGAGACGACATCGCAAGATTCCCTCCAGGGCAGCTGTCCCCTGCCTGCCCCTTGGCTACAGGGACCTTAGGTGTGACCTGACAGATGCTCACCTCTGGGGGCTCTTGGGGGAGCAAAACCCACCAGGCCTGGCTTGACCTCTGACCCTTTGGGTTGATTCTAGGCTGCCTCAGCTGGCTCTGTCCACAGTGGCTGTGTGACCCCAGGCATCTTACCCTTATTACTCTAAGGGTTGATCTAAGGATTATATGGGTGATAATAGGTAATGTGTACCCCGGTGGCTCAGACAGTAAAGAAGCTGCCTGCAATGCAGAGACCCAGGTTTGATCCCTTGGTGGGGAAGATCTGCTAGAGGAGAAAATGGCAACCCTCTCCAGTATTCTTGCCTGGGATAGCCTGTGGACAGAGGAGCCTGGCAGGCTACAGGCCATGGGGTTGCAAAGAGTGAGCGACTTAAAACTTCAGTTCACCCTGTCTGGCATGGAGTTAATACGCATGAGTTTTACATTCGAAGAGACTGAAATCAAAGAAGATTCAAATCTCAGGACAGCCACTCAGAGCTGTGGAAACTTAGGCAGGTCCCAGCCTCTCTGAAACCCCTGTGTCCTCATCTGTACCAAAGGGGAATGCCCCCCCTCAGAAAGTCATTTGAGTTCTTGGAGAGCATTCAGTACCATGTGGATGGAATCTTTATTGATAGAGGCTGTTCTTGAGAGTGGCAGTCATGATCATCCCAGTCATTATCAGTATCAGTCCACTTGGTTTTCTTCTATTTTCTAGAATATTTTTCTCTGGCTACTAAAAGCACGGTTTTTTTAAAAAAGTTTTTCAGTTTTTTGCCTTCACTTTGTTTCTTGCTGCACCACGAGTGCTCTATCTTGCCATCCAGCAAGTGAACAAAAGCCCAGGGTCCGTTCTGTCTCTGGACCTGGGTGTTTTATATCAAACCTTAGTTGCCACCATAAGTCACAGAACCATTACAGGGACACTCTCAGCTGCACATAAATGCATAAGAGAATGAGAGGCTTAATAAATATTATCTGATGGTGATGAGGGCGCGTGTCTGATGAGATGCGCTTTATGCACTTCTCATCAGGGACCACGATGAATCTTTTCTGCTGCTGTCTGCACACTTGCATTTCTGAATGCACATTTGAGAAAACAGACTCTTCCTTTTAGGGCTTTCCCCCCAGTCACCGTTACAGCATAATCACTGAATATTGGCTCCACAAAGCTCCTCCCCCACCCCCACACCAAAATGACTGTTTCAAGCAATGTTTGGCATAATCTTCCTGTTAATTGGGCCTAATTTTCTAAAATGCAGCTCATAATTGCTTCTTGTCTGAATATTTTACTAATCAAGCAAGTTAAGCATGAATGAAAACACACGTTTCTCTGATGTAGTTGGCAACCTGTGTTTGCCCCAACTTGGGGGAAAGCAAAATAGATGTAAGATGATCCGGTAAAGTTAGGGAAAGAAGAAAGGCCAGGCCAAGTGCCACATTAAGCTCCCTGCTGTAGACAGTGTCTGCACACAGCGCTCCTTGCCATCCTGCCATTAGTGTTAAATTACAAGCACCAGGCTGCAGACATCCTTTTATGGTGTGCAGGAGACTGACAGGCCAGCCCGAGGGACTGCTTAGCTAATGGAGGACTGTTGATATATCTTACAGGACTGTATCTCTTTCATCACATTCATTTTTAAATCCGAGGAAACACAGAAGATCACGAGCCTGTTCTATTCAGTATCACGTTCACTAGGCAAATTAGCTGAAGCTTTTGCATTTTTCCCACTCCTGCCTGAATCTGAGAACACTCAGCGTAGGGACCACAGAAGAGCTCAGAGATCATCAACAGCAACTTGGATTTTAAAAGCACTTCCAACACGAGTATCACGTTTGATTCTCAAAACTCTGTGAAGTGGGCAGCAGGGTGCGGTTATTATAATTATAGATGATTGAAAAGCCAGGACAGGACCTTCCTAACCTGTGTTCTTTATAGCATACCATATCAATCAAGCTGGTACCAGGAGTGAGTTCTAAATCATTCAATTTAGAGTTCTCAATCCGTTCTAGAAGTTCTAACTGACCCACATTTAACCAATTCACCACATAAGCCAACCTCTCCACCATTCCCTTGTAAACATCCGATGCCCAAGGCAGGCTGAATGCCCCGCACTAGGGGCCTCTCTCCTTCTGCTCACCTGGGCGCCTTGCTTTCTCCAGTGGAGATGCCAGCATGAAAGATTCAGAATCATTTGTTCTCAAACCTTTAGGTGCCGTTGTACTTGGTATTTTGCTTACCTATTTTAATTAAATAAGCTGACCACAGCGTAGTTTAAATTCCCCTTCCATTAAAAAATGGCTTTGGATTAGGTGTAGACCAGCCAACAATAAAAGACTGAAAAAAAAAATTTAGTATATAGAAATTGTGCACTGAGATTCCCTGGTGGGTATCAAACAAAAGTCATTCCTGTTTTAAAGAAATGAAAACTGGATGTTACAGATTGTAAATGATAGGTGTAACTTAGGCAGAACGTAAGCCAGGGAATTCCAGTCAGCAAACTCTTTCTTTAAAAAACTTTTCAAAATGGCCTTAATTATGTATCCAAAAATAAGTCAATGCATGGCATTCAATTTTTAAATTAAAATGTTTGCTACGATACAGGCAATGGAATATTCAGTTCAGTTCAGTTCAGTCACTCAGTTGTGTCCGATTCTTTGCGACCCCATGAATCGCAGCATGCCAGGCCTCCCTGTCCATCACCATCTCCCGGAGTTCACTCAAACTCACATCCATCGAGTTGGTGATGCCATCCAGCCATCTCATCCTCAATCCTCCTGCCCCCAATCCCTCCCAGCATCAGAGTCTTTTCCAATGAGTCAACTCTTCGCATGAGGTGGCCAAAGTACTGGAGTTTCAGCTTTAGCATCATTCCTTCCAAAGAACCCCAGGTCTGGTCCCATCACTTCATGGGAAATAGATGGGGAAACAGTGTAAACAGTGTCAGACTTTATTTTTCTGGGCTCCAAAATCACCACAGACGGTGACTGCAGCCATGAAATTAAAAGACGCTTACTCCTTGGAAGGGAAGTTATGACCAACCTAGATAGCATATTGAAAAGCAGAGAAATTACTTTGCCAACAAAGGTCCATCTAGTCAAGGCTATGGTTTTTACAGTGGTCATGTATGGATGTGAGAGTTGGACTGTGAAGAAAGCTGAGCACCAAAGAATTGATGCTTTTGAACTGAGGTGCTGGAGAAGACTCTTGAGAGTCCCTTGGACTGCAAGGAGGTCCAACCAGTCCATTCTAAAGGGGATCAGCCCTGGGTGTTCTTTGGAAGAAATGGAATATTACTTGGCCTTAAAAAAGGATAAGATTCTGCAACATACAACGATGTGAACAAATCGGGAGGACCTCATGATAAGTGAAACATTCCCATCACAGGGACAAATACTGCATGATTCCACTCTCATGTGGTATTTAAAGTAGTCAAACTCATGGAAGCAAAGAATAGAATTTGTGTTTCCAGGGACTGAGGGAGGGAGCATGAGGAGATGTTCAGCAGTGACGCAGGGTCAGTTATGTAAGATGAGTAAGTTCTAGAGATCCGCTGTATAACCTCGTGCCTGCCCATAACAGTGCTGTATTGTACTTAAAAATTTAAGAGGGTAGATCTCATGTGAAGTGTTCTTATCACAGTGATTTAAAAAAGGAGTTCTAAATTTTTTTTTAAAAAATGGATATAAATGTGTAACTTTAAAATGATTTAGTGATTTTTCTCTTTAACTTAATTTCTCAAATGACCAAGGGCCCAGCCCCTAATGCTGTCAGGTTAGGAAGTTTCTACTCTAGGCTTGGCCTGCGTGCTAAGTCAATTCAGTCACGTCTGACTCTTGGTGACCCTGTGGACTGTAGCCCGCCAGGCTCCTCCATCCATGGGATTCTCCAGGCAAGAACACTGGAGTGGGTTGCTGTGCTCACCTCCAGGTGATTTTCCCGACCCAGGGATTGAACCCACATCTCTTATGTCTCCTGCATTGGCAGGCGTGTTCTTTACCCCTAATGCCAATGGGGATTGAGCCTGCACCCCCTGCATCACAAAGCAAAGTCTTATCCACTGGACACCAGGGAAGTTCCTCAGGCTTGGCCGTAAACTCAACCTAAATTGCCATGTTACACTTGGAACAACCCATCAGATCAGATCAGATCAGATCAGTCGCTCAGTTGTGTCCGACTCTTTGCGACCCCATGAACCGCAGCACGCCAGGCCTCCCTGTCCATCACCAGCTCCCGGAGGTCACCCAGACTCACACCCATCAAGTCAGTGATGCCATCCAGCCATCTCATCCTCTGTCGTCCCCTTCTCCTCCTGCCCTCAATCCCTCCCAGCATCAGAGTCTTCTCCAATGAGTCAACTCTTCGCATGAGGTGGCCAAAATACTGGAGTTTCAGCTTTAGCATCATTCCTTCTAAAGAAATTCCAGGATTGATCTCCTTCAGAATGGACTGGTTGGATCTTCTTGCAGTCCAAGACCTTCTAGACTCTAGAACATGAATGCACATCACCTTCAAGGCTACCCACACACACACACACACACACACACACACACACACACACTCAATCTGGCCTCATTTAAGTTCACTGCACTCTGGTTGCGGAGAAGGCAGTGGCACCCCACTCCAGTACTCTTGCCTGGAAAATCCCATGGATGGAGGAGCCTAGTGGGCTGTAGTCCACGGGGTCGCTAGGAGTCAGACATGACTGAGCGACTTCACTTTCATGCATTGGAGAAGGAAATGGCAACCCACTCCAGTATTCTTGTCTGGAGAATCCCAGGGACGGGGGATTCACTTTTCACTTTCATGCATTGGAGAAGGAAATGGCAACCCACTCCAGTGTTCTTGCTTGGAGAATCCCAGGGATAGGGGAGCCTGGTGGGCTGCCGTCTCTGGGGTCGCACAGAGTCGGACACGACTGAAGCAACTTAGCAGCAGCAGCAGCAGCAGCACTCTGGTTGTTGGAGGCCTTGTCTAAACAGCCCAACTGGGATGTGAGCCTGTGCTTTCTTGGGGTGAGGAAGTATGCCTTCAGGCCTCCAGTCCTCTCCCCACCCCCTTCTTATGACGGGCCTCAACCTGCCCAGAGCCTGCCAGACTAGCTAAACTTGGCACCCAGTGAGCCTTCCGAAACCTGTACTGAGTGAAACATCTTTATAAGGTCTTCTTAGAGCTTAATATAATGAAAGCCTTTTGGCTGAGGTTCAGGTAATATGCAGACACAGTGTCTTGGAGGGAGTAGGTAGACGATACGTGGTAGGAAAGCTGCCCAAGAATTATTTCACTCCCATCTCATTCGTACCCTCCTCACAGACCCTCCTCCGCCCCTTCCCAGCCCATGGGGCTGGCAGAAATCGGCTTGGAGGAAACAGCCGAACACAGGCTCTGAAAGACAAACACCGGAACCCAGGGGCTCAGAGCAGACCTTATTTATGTGTCCACTTGTTTTACACGCTGACTTGACTACACATTATTCAGACCAGTGGTTGCAAGCGGTTGTTACTAAGTTCGTAGCAAAAGCAAATCACCTGAAAGGTGAGTTTCCAAACAGACAGGGACAGGGATTTTAGAAAGGCTGGCCAACTGCTTGTGACCTGACCAGAAATAAAACATCTCCTGCCTCTCCCAGAGTCAACAGGCAAAATCCAAAAAGCTGAAAAGTGTGCCACTGGGCACACAACCGTTACTGTGCTCAGATCCACTAAGCAGGCAACTTCTTTTTTCTGTCTTCTTTGTGTGTGTAGAGATTAATTTGGGCAAATATGTGTCAAGTGCACATACAGAATTGTTATATAGTAAGGTGTACCCATAAATGTCTATAATCGAGTGAATCCATTTTGTTAAAATGCAGTGTGAAAAATGAGAAAGTAAGAAGTGATTGCTCTGTTTTCCTTCAAATTAGGTACACAGTCTTCTTAGGCTTTGTCTTATGAGAAAATATAAAACGTGCAGATTTAAATTGAGAAGTGGCTTTGAGTTCTGGACTATTTCAGAGAGAACTCATGCGATGGTTTTCCCTAGCAACGGTCCAATTTGTGCTGCAGAAGAGGCTAGTATGCTGATAAACTGGTATTGACAAGTGTGATAGATACAGCTTGGTACTTAGTGAGTGCTGGAGAGCAAAGTTGATTGCATTTTACAGTCTGTGTATTTCTCTGTTTATTGCTTGTATTCTGTCATTAAGCAAACAGGTTCTTAATATAGCAAATCTCTCTAATCAGTAAAGCAAGGGAGAAAAGAACCAGAAGTATCATTAATTATGACCATTTGGCTGCAGCCTGGGCAATCTGTTGCTATTGGATTGAGCAACTTCCTCCAGCTTTATTTTCTGGAGGTAGAGCAGAAACTGGCTTTTCTTATACATGGAGGAGAGTAGAGAAATCTCCAGAAAATAAAACAGGTTAAACACTGGCTTCTCTACAGAAATGGAGTCCTGGGGCAGCAAAAGCCAGGCTGCAAGTGGGTATGGTATTAAGCCCCCAGTTCTGTAAACAGAGCAAGTGTGCAACTCCAAAGCCTGATCTCGTCGGAAGCTCCGGGAGAGCCCACTGTGGCCAGAACGCGTGGGACACACGGTGCCTGATGAGTTAGCTTGACCAAGAGTTCTGGACTCTATGTATGTCTGAGTGTTCTGTACAGGAAAGCAGCCGGCACCAGGCAGGCTTTCCAAATGCTAATCGCAGGGTTAAAAAGCAGGAGAGTCATTGTCTGACTCCAGGTAACAGAGATTAATAGCATCTAATGCATTTATTAACCCTCTAGTGCCAGGGACTGGCGGAGTCTGGCAGCAATTACAGTGACATGAAAATTCTATTACGTGACGTGCCTGGACTTGGGGATTACTGCCAGTGACCGTTTTCTAAGACTGTTGGAGGGACAAGGGTTGTGAAGAGCCTAAAGACCAAGTTCCAGAAAGAGAAAAGCTACTGGTTTGTGGATGGGTTTCTCTAGCAGCCTGTTCACTGTCTCAAGATAAAAACCTGTGGTCCCATGTTCTGGTGCTGGTGATTTCCCCAAGTTTGGAGGCTTCTCCCGTAACCACGTAACCATCAGTTAGGTGATAGGAAACCCTCTTTCATAAAAGACATTAAATAATTCATTTTTTAACATGCCGGAACTGTGGTTAAAATTGACTTTTAGAAAAACTGAAATCCATTCACTTCCTTTGTCTCCCTCCTTTTTTTTTTTTTTTTTTTTTAAGGAGAAAGACATATTTTAAAGCCACAAACAGTATGGTTTGGTGTCTAGATAGATCTAGCTAGTAAAGCTCTATGTTGGGCCCCTTCCTATCTTTCTTTCTTTCTTTCTTCTTTTTGACTGCTTCACACAGCATATGGGATCCTAGTTCCCAGACCAGGGATAGAACGGTGATCCCTGCGTTGGAAGGCAGACTCTCAACCACCGGACCACCAGGGAAGTCCCCTGTCTTCTTAAGCATGGCTTGGCAGATGGGACGCGTTCCATTATTACACACCTGCTTTTATCAATTTGGGACTTGGAAATGATGCTCTTCCAGTTTCTTCTACCTTACCTTATACTTTGCAAGGTCTCAGAAGTTTTTCTTGGTTTGTTTGGTTTTTGGTTTTCCTGGGACTGTCCCAGTTTTCATCAACTGAGGCCATGTTCAAAATATGTAAATAATCTTTGTAATAGTTAAAAGTGGGAGATGCCCTGCAATTGTATCTGTTTGCATTTATCAGACTTGACTAGTAAGACAGTGATAGCTGATGTTTTAAAAAGCACTCAGGATTGTTGTCGTTGTTGTTGAGTCACTAAGTCATGTCCAACTCTGCAGCCCCATGGACTGCAGCAGGCCAGGCTCCTCGGTCCTCCGTTGTCTCCCTGAGTTTGCTCAGACTCCTGTTTATTGAGTTGCTGGTGCTATCTAGTAATCTCATCCTCTGCCACTCCCTTATCCTTTTGCCTTCAATCTTTCCTAGCATTGGAGTCTTTTCCAGTGAGTCGGCTCTTTGCTTCAGGTAGCCAAAGTATTGGAGCTTCACCATCAGTTCTTCCAATGAATATTCAGGGTCAGTTGCCTTTAGGATTGACTGGTTTGATCTCCTCGAAGTCCAAGGGACAAGAGTCTTCTCGAGCACCACAATTTGAAAGCATCAATTTTTCAGCGCTCAGCCTTCTTTATCCAACTGTCACATTCATACATGACTACTGGAAAAAGCTTTGACTATACGGACCTTTGTTGGCAAAGTGATGTCTCTGCTTTTTAATATGCCATCTAGATTTGGTCATAGTTTTCCTTCCAAGGAGCAAGTGTCTTTTAATTTCATGGTGGAAGTAACAGATTGCTCAGGCTTCTACAAGGGACTTCAAGAGCTGGATTTTCTTAAATGGGCTCTGGTTATGCATAGGGGGATTTCTGACCCTTGGTGGTCACAGGAGGGATTCAGAATGAATACAGGACTTACAAGCATGCAAACTGCTAGTGCATGCCCAGGTATAAATTCCCAGGCTCTGCCCCTCCACCTGCAGCTTATGAACCCTTAGAGGCACTGGACACCCAGCTGACACCATTGAGTCCAAGCAGCAGACCACTGGCCCTCCAGCCGAGGTTTGGTGTGGGATTTTAAAAGATCTCACGTCTGTGTGCAGTCTGATTCGTTTATGCAGGTGTTATCTTCCCTCCGCCTCCTAATCACATCACAGATCTTACTGCGGTTCTCATGAGGTTCTGGTGGAACTCAGGGTCTGCTCTGCCCTGCTTCTGAGGTTGTGAGGGTTTCCGGGCTTCCCCAACCTCTCGATGGGAAGCAGTGTCAACTCACTATGTAACAGAGTATTTAGAAGCCGGCGTCCATGGACTGCTAAGCTTCTGGGGTGCTGAGTGCTTCTGTGGATTGGTCATGGGTTTGACAGGAGAGAAGGCATTTTCTCAGAGACTCTGCAGAAGCCTGGTGGCACATGGTTACTTTCCCTCAGCAGTTCATCCAGTTCTGCCCACAGAATAGTTCTTGAAGCCAGATGAGCTTGAGGTTGCTTCCTGTAGCTTTAATGAAGCCATCGGGCTGCAGGGAGACAAGGCCAGAAGTTGACTATTTGCTTTAGACAGAGGCCAACAAGAGGCCCGCCGTGGGAAGAAGAGCCCAGAGCCTTCACAGGCTTGGAGTTGGTCTCCATGTATTTTCCTGCGTCATTTGACCAGTCATCCCAACCATTCTCAGACAGAAACCAAGAGCCTAGGAATTTAGACCAGGGTGTGTCTACCCAGTTGCACAACTGTGATCCTGTACACAGTTGAACTCTCAATGACTAGTTGAGGACCAGAATTTACCTGTGTCAATGCAGAATCCATTTAAGAAAATTAGTTAAAGTAGCGACAGGGTTGCAGAGAGTCGGACACGACCGAGTGACTAAGCATAGCACAGCCACAAAGACCTTTTAAACTCCATTGGTGGTAGCCCCTTTACAATCAGGTAATATAGATGGGCATTTTGTCTCATACATCAGCAGGTTCCTAAAGTGACTTAGACGTGTAGCCAGTGAGTCTCTCAGATGGTGCAAACAAAGAGAAAAACACTGTAGTCTGTTGCTAGAGAACAAAATGGGAGGGAAGCCCAACCAGCCCTTGGATCTCTCGGTGAGCATTGCAGTCCAGGACACGGAGGTGTAGCTTAACTGTGACTATAGCACAGAAGCAAATTGAAGGATTAATGTGTCCCAGACAAATGAGGCTGCCTTCTCTGCACGTTTTAGTGAACTTCTTAGTTATGCAAAAAGGCCCTTGGCAGGACTTTATGTCTCTTACAGATTAGGGGCTTCCCAGGTGGCGCTAGTGGTAAAGAACCTGCCTGCCAATGCAGATAGATACTGGAGACATGGGTTTGATGCCTGTGTTGGGAAGATTCCCTGGAGGAGAAATTGACAATCCACTCCAGTATTCTTGCCTGGAGAACCCCATGGACAGAGAAGCCTCGCCAGCAGGCTACAGTTCAGAGCGTTGCCAAGAGTTGGACGTCTTTGTGAACTTCTTACTTATGCAAAGATACTTAGCAAGGTTTTATGTCCTTTATAGATTACCACCTAGAAAAGAAAAGACAGAATGTGATGTTTTAGGGCCATTTTGGTGTCTGGCACAATTCCAGTTTTGAGAAGAAATAAAATGTGCAAAGTTCTACATATTATTCTCTATAGGTTACAATGCAGTGGACCAGATTTGCTATTAATATAGATTAAAAGTAGGCTTTTGAGGAAGGCTCCATCCCTCTTCTGATTTGCCCTCTGATCTTCTTATACATAACATTTAGTGACCTTTGAACAGCCCAGGGGTGCTTCACAGTGTCTTTTTCTTGATGCCTGTTTAAAGGTTTCGATTTCATATTCACAGCTGGCATATGCAAATATAGGTAAAGATTATGATGCCTCCCAAGTAGCATTATGGGCAATAAATTACTCCTTGTGTGACTGTACCATGATCTCAGCCTAGCATGTCTTCAACAAGTCACAAAAGTTGTCCTGCAGCAGGCAGCCTGCCAGTGCATCCCCATAGAGCTGGTTGCCCAGATGCTCCTAGATTCAGGTGTGATGCTTAACCAGAGCCATCCTGTTGGCAAACGAACTCTCTGTCTTTTGCTACCAAAGGACTCCTAGTTTCAGGGGGAGGGGGTATAGGAGGGTTTCTTTGAGTGGATTTGGGGGGCAAGTAGCGCATGAAGAGTCAAGCATGCTAGTATCTCTGGGAGAAACACTGGAAAGCAGGAAAGAGCATGATTCCATTCAGAAGTTTCAGAGACCTGTATTCTAAATATTGACTACGACTTAGATCACTCTGTGACGCTGAATAAGTCACTTAACATCTCTGCTCTCTAATTTGTCTTCCTTTATAAAACAAGAGAGCTGTATTGGGTCAGCAGTTTTTATTATAATTGAGCAATGGAGTTTTTCCTCTAACTCAATTTCTCAGGTAGAAACCCAGTGGAAACTTTTTCCATTTGTGAGAAAAGAGGGAGCTTAAAGCCCTCACAGCTCAGGAACTTATAACTTCCCAGGAAGCAGTTTTAAGATGGATAGAGCTGGGGTCTGTGATACCCTTCACGATTCTTGGAAGGGACCTGTCAAAGGGTCCTTGCCCTGTGCCTAAGCCCCCCAGCGCTGAGTGGTTTACCCACCAGAAGGCGGCGAGCCCAGGACCACATCCTTTTTGTCATATCACTGTATGCCCAACCCCAGGAAGTTGTTCAGTAAGTGTTTGTGGACTGGAACAACTAATAAACAAATGAACAAATACCCAAGATTCAGGAAGACCTATCTGTATATTATCGATGAATGAGAATTTTTATTACAACATTTTTACCTAGAAGGCACTTCATAAACATTAATATTCAGAACTATAAATGAATACAGATTGTAAATGACTTCAAAACTTTTTTCTTTTGTAACCAGTGGCTTTGAGAGGAGGCGGGTACAAACTCAGGTGTATTTTGTCCAAAACACCAAATTTTTTTTTCACACCAAATTTTGAAAACATAGTATGAAAGTTTAAAGAATGTAGAAAAGTATCTCATTAATCAAATTTTATACTGGTTACATGTTGAAATGGTAAAATGTTGAGTTAAAGAAAATGTCATTAAAATTTTCTTTACCTGTTATCTCTTTATTTATGGGATTAGTAGAAAAATTTGAATTATGTATGGGCTCACAGTTGTGACTCGCATATTCTAACAATGACACGGTCTTATACTGTTGATCATCAATAACCACTCTTCCTTAATGGTTTAGTCACTCAGTTGTGTCCATCTCTTTGTGACCCCATGGACTGTAGCCTGCCAGGCTCTTCTGTCCATGGGATTTTCCAGGCAAGAATGCTGCAGTGGGTTGCCATTTCCTTCTCCAACTCTTCCATAGTATGTGCAAAGAATTGTGTGTGTTTGTCTTTTCCCAGGCACAGAAGCTGAAGTCCAACATATCAGGCAGCACCCACCTCTGTCTTTCTGATGTAAGTTGTTTCTTCCTGAGTCTCCCTGCATCTAGAAACAGAGCCTTCGGGTCCCTGGAACAGGGTGTGATGTGAAAGGGCTCAAAGACAGCAAGGTTTCAGGCCCAGAAAAAAAATCTAAGTCTCCCTTGATGTCCCTCTGCCCTCGGAGCAAGGTGCAGATGCTGGTGTACAAGGCGACGCCAAGTGTGGGATCCTCATCTCAGAACTGGACCAGCACAGATACCATTGTTCTGGTACCATGAGAACCTCTGTGATCACAGTCACATGAGTTCAGCCGGCACAGAGAAGATACATAACACCTCTTGCTGCTTACCAGATGCCCCCTAGACTGCTCCTTTGATTTTCACAGCAACCCAGAAGTAGCCAATGCGGGCCACGTTACCCTCCCCAATTTACAGTTATAGCTCATCATGGCACAATGTGGTTTTCTGGGATTGAGCAGGTCCTAGGGATGGGGGTGAAGGAATCCATCCTGGGGAAGAACAGCTGTGCTGACTGAGAGTTCAGGAGCCTGGGTCCTGGCTGGGACTCTGACTGACAAGCAGGGCAAGATCCTCCATCTGTTAAGTCCAGGGTTGAACCAGCCAATGGAGGGAAAGGCTACTGCCAGGCTCCAGAGTGATTTGTGACCCATCTCTATGGGAGCCCGTACTTGCCTGGGCAGGCTTCCTGAGATGATTCTTCCTGCCCTCCTTCATGATAAAGAGAGGGGCGGGCATCCCGTCAGTGATACCCAAAGGGAGGATGGATCCTTGTTGCACAGCTGATGGGTGACCTTAGGAGCAGGGGTAAAAATCTTGGGTTGGCTTTGGTAAACTGTATAGCTAGTTGGGGGGCAGGGATCGAAGAGAGAAAGAGTGCAACTGAAATATGCAGTGATAGAATAAACACATGCAGTGGGTGATAATGAAAACGTTCTTTCTTACAGCGTGATTATGAAAAGGATGGTCTCGCTGGGGCTTCCAGCCACATAACCACAAAATCAATGGCTGCTCCTCCAAGCTGCGGTCTGAGCCCACTGCTGGCCCTGGTGGTAACTGCCCTGTCCACCCTCTTGTCTTTATCTCTGGCTGAAGCATCGTAGCTGCATTTACAGAACCATATGGACATGTGAAAAGACAAAAACCAAGTTATCTGTTTCCTGTCTTCTTGTATATCCGAAATTCCAGTTTTAGGAGCTCAGTTGAGACACTGCTAAAACAGTTTCATCCAACTGGAACTTTTCTCTTTTTTTTTTTTTCTAAGAAAGCTTCTTGTGATCCTTAAGGCTTTTATGGGATTCCCCCGATACAGTGCTACATTCCACACTCAGAAGGCTTTGGGGCATGCTGGATTTTAAAGAGATGGTTTGTTGTTGATGTGGCTGTAAAGCGGACTGGAGCCTTGGCTTTCAATATCTTGATAAGGATGATGATTTTTAACAGTTGCACTCTGGTCTTGACTAGCTAGAGAAGGAGTCAGTATTCCTAAAGAATCTTCTATATCTCATGGAATAGGTTTGCTTTCTGGTGACATGACCATACCATGGCAGTGGTACGTGGAAGCCAAACTCTTTTTGTCACAAAGCAAAGATTCTCATCATGACAATCTTGATGGACTTTGTGCAAACAAGCTTGTACCAGTGTTCTTTCTATATGTACTAGCGTTTTCCATGCTAATGTTTATGTACAGTAAACAGCTCTGCACCCTCTTATGAAAACAAAAAAAAACACCTGCCACATTCAATGTAGTGTCTGTCTCCTAGTCAAAATAGAGAATGAGAGTGGGTGTGAGACTTCGCAGAACCTTGAGCACTGAGACAGTCTCCAAAGCCTTACTTGAGTGAGAAACCTTTACACTAACAAGAGTCAAATATAGCTGAAACATCATTCTAATAATCTTTACATGTATGAGGTTATATGTAGAAAAAAATTTTACTACTAAATGATTTCAACTATTGACTTTCTATATTTTGAAAGTAATGATATTGTCTTCATTTTTTTTTTTTTTTTTTTTTTACCGGTGGTTTAATACAAAATACACGGAGCTTGTTTTCCTCTCATAAGTAGCGTTAGCTTCGATGTTGACTTCTCGAAGACAGGTCTTCAGCAGCAGACTCTGAGGAGCCTCATGCTTTAGCAGAAAGCTCTGCATCATGTTACTGTGGACAGGCAGCAGGAAATAGAACAGCCAAGCATTGTCTTTTATCATTTCTGGAAACACAAGCGTGCATACCTGTGGGAAAACTGGTGGCCACTCGTCAATGTTCTACAAACGCTACAAATAGCACCGTTGCCAGTTGACACAAACCAGGCCCTTGGTTTTCATGTTACCTGACAATGGCAGCTTTGACTAGGACTGGAGACAGGACGTGCTGCCCTGTCTTCTGAAGCAGATCCATGCCCAGGATACACAGCTCTTATCCTAAGGATTGTCTTGACTTTCAACTGTGATGGCTTGGCCGCTCTGTGGATCGGTTTGGTCTGAAGTCATCAGATATCTGCTCGCACTGTGTTCTGTGTCCTCCATGATAGACTGTGACTGACTCTGTGAAAAAGAAAAAAAAGTTTGGGGGATCAAGAGAGTCACGGTCACCATTAGGTCCATGGAGATAAGTTGGCCCAGAGACACAGAACAGGGACTCTGGATATAAGGCATCTGACTTGTTAACTGCACGTCCCTTCCATCATTCTCTTCCTTCAGTGAATAGCCCCGAAAGTGCACTTCTGAAGTCTGGTTGAGATGCTGAGATTTGAAATCCACGAGGATCGAGTGCTAGTAGCCATGTTTCTTTGCAACTGAACAGAGGCGAGGAATTTCCACCCAATAGAGTGTCCGAAAAGTTGGCTTTCTTCCGACATCAGTAGCGTGGATGGAGGAGGAAATCCACAGTGCCCATTTCATCCTGATTCCCTTTGCCCACAGATGTTTGCCTTGTAAGAATTAATCCACTTACTAGGGCGGGAAATCTGTTAAACCCAAGATGAAGGCATAGTCTTTTTGCTCTGTTGGTGTTTGAAGTAACATTTATATCCAAATGTTAATAAACATAAATGTATAATACTAAGTACCGAGTTTTTTCACTTCAAAATGTTTTCAAGGGAAATTCATCAAACAAACTCGATTAGTGAAAGGTTTCATAAAGACTCGTACTTTGAATAAACACATTAAATGTGTTGAAATACTTGGAATTCCAGTCATCTGTGAAAACATATCTCTTCAGAGCATATTTTGTTTTAATTAAGGTATCTGTGTATCTACATTGGACTAATTGCATAGAGGTCTGATTCTATGTAATCTACTGTAGAAAGCTATTGATTACTTCTGTAATAAACAGCATCTCTAATTAGTTTCAGATGACCAAAGAGGAAATGGAAGTTACCAGAGCTAACAAGGGTAGCCTTCAGTGAAGAATGCGTGGATGTGCAACACATAAATTAAATTGTAAACAGCCTCATCTCTCACCAACATAGATCACATTTTTCTTCAGAGATAGAAGCACATGAGAATTACCAAATTGTCAGTCTGAAAATAAATTACTGATAAACAGGGGGAAGGATGTTCCATGACACCTCATTAGAGAGGTGTCTTATAAACTCATGCCAGGACTTTCCTGGTGGTCCAGTGGTTAGGACTCGACATTTCCTTTGCATGGAGTGTGGGTTTGATCCCTGGTCGGGGAACTAAGATCCCACCTGCTTCTCGGTGTGGCCAAAACAAGAAAAATCACGCCAAGCAAGTGTTTAGGCCATTTGGGGAGATCTCAGTTGAACATGGTGACCCAGAAACATGATCATTTGCCCCAGTACTGGAATAGGCCAAACCTTTTATCTTCTCTGGCTTCCTCTGGCAGCACTAAAAGCAAAAAATGATTCACTACTTCCTGTCCTTCACAGCCCTGCATTGAAGGTGCCACCAAAATCCAAGGACTGTTTGCTGAGGTTTGGGCCTGTTGCAGAAAACATCTCATAGTTGATTTTGGCAAAACATAAAATAGTAACTTAAATGCATGGAGACCAGTGGCCCCCAAATCAAGTCTAGCCATGCCCCACTCCTTTCAGAGAGGGGAAAAAAAAAAAAACAAACAAGATTGGGAAACTGATGAGAAGCACATTCAGTCCGCTTGAGAATGTTGAGTATCTTTGACCAAGAGGTGTTGGAGTAAGTGTTGGAGGTGTTGGAGCATTTAAAATAGAGCACATGAAGTAAGAAGGGCACAATAAAGAGAGGAAATTCAGAATGCCACCCGAATATTTATTTTTCCATATTTGATTTTTTCCAAGGCTCTAGTAGAAGAAGTTTAAGTCGAGAATGACATAGATTATTTTTCATTAAGTGTAGCAAACTGTATCCAAAGTGTGATAGGAGTGTTGTTTCCATTTAGAAAAAAAAAAAAATTTTTTTTTTAATAATTCTTCATCCTGTAGTAAGAAGTGTTTTAGAAGCTGTGTCTTCAAGCTCATTAAATATAGGCCACGGCTCCTCCAGAGCTGCTGTGGCCTTTGATCTGGTCTATATTAAGATTGTTCCTATCCTGCACATGCTCCAAGGATGGGTTGTCTCCAGCTGTATCCCCATCCCCCACCTGCCCTTTGTAGTCTAAATCAGACACTCCCAAACACTCCATCTGCTGAGCTGGGGAAGTGGGGGAGCGGAAGCATTTCTGAATCAGTGTTAAGTGCTTGGGAAAAGAGATGTAAGAGCAGTGGGAGTTTATATAATTAGCAAATTCTTTTCTTAGAATCCAGCTAACATGTATTTCTGTTGTTATTATTTACAAAATAGTGGCCTCCAAGGAGCTGTCTTTTGGAAAATAAGGTTTCATTCATGTAGTCAGGCATGCACGACTTAAGTCAATAAACTGCAGGGCCAGAAAATGCCTGTTTAAATGAACGCACAGTTTCTCATTCTCTTTCAAACTGTCTTGATCTCTTGGATTCATGCACCCCTGATCTTTGTTGCTCCTGCTCTTTGATTAAACAAATGAGCCCATGTCCGACCCACCATTTCAAGAACGACTCCAAAGCAATGACAACACACAAGAGTGAATTATCAACGGCCCAAACAGGATGTTGGCCAAAGGGCCTGTCTGCCCTGAGCTTGGAGAGTTTGAAGACATGGAGCAAAGATCAAGGTGCCACAAGAGACCACGTGCTATGGCTGAATGGAGCCTGCCATCTGATCCAAATAGGAAACTTGTCCCAACCAAACAGCCAGAGTTCCCTGAATTAGATACCACTGCCTTTGCAGAAAGGGAGAAGGCAATGGCACCCCACTCCAGTACTGTTGCCCGGAAAATCCCATGGATGGAGGAGCCTCGTAGGCTGCAGTCCGTGGGGTCGCTAAGAGTCAGACAGACTCAGCGACTTCACTTTCACTTTCCACTTTCATGCATCGGAGAAGGAAATGGCAACCCACTCCAGTGTTCTTGCCTGGAGAATCCCATGGACGGAGAAGCCTGGTAGGCTGCAGTCCATGGGGTGGCACAGAGTCGGACACGACTAAAGTGACTTAGCAGCAGCAGCAGCCTTTGCAGAAAGCAAGGCAAAGCTAATATCTCGAGGACAGAGGAAGAAATTCCTTTTTAGAAATTCTGAAACAACAAAACAGCTGGGAATTTCATTAGACATTCTTAGAAACTATGTTTCTCTCTCCTCCCTAAGATAAGCATCTCGTGTGTTTATTTCATACTTCTTGACTTTGACACAGCTTTTATTCTCAAGTGACCATTTGTTTGAAGTCTGTTGTCTAGGATTTTCAAGACAACTATACCTCTGAACTTCATTCTCATTGCAGAGGCCTTAAATCTGTGCATTTGGCCACTGCCTCCATCCTGGGATGTATTCAGTGAGACACCTCATTGCCCAAGGGCCATTAACTTAAGATACCGGCTGATTCCCTTTTCTTGCATACTGATTATTGATAACCCCAGTCCCCGCCCTTGTTACTTATTGCCCAGGTAATTAACAGAGTCCCTTCCCATCAGTTCTTCATTGTAATCATTCTAAATTTAGTCCTACCCAAATTAATTCCTGTTCAGTCAGATACTGGTTCGACATATAACCCTGGCTTTTTGAAGCCGAAGAAGTCTCTCTGAGGAGCCAGGCGATTTGAAGGATGATGCTAATCCCGGAGTAGAAAGTTCATCCAGCCAGCCCTCTCCCAAGCTCCCTTTTCTGAGCTCTGGGATTGTCTTGTCTGCTGCATGCCTTTGTGGCTCCCAGAGCTCTTTGTCGAGCTTCTCCTCCCTCCCAGATATAGCCCGGCTTGTTCACTGGGCTGCACCACCTGCACTTGTGATAGCTCTGAGACCCAGCCCAGAGGGGTGGGGAAGGCACGCAAGCCCTGTTTCAATAAACTGCCTGCAGAGAATGCAGCCTGCTCACAGCCATGGCGCTCCCAGCCCCTGAGGGCTCCAGGCTCATTTGACCAGCACAGCTGCGACTTCGGCTATCTGCTGCTGGCAGGTGCCCGTTTCAGCATCTTGTCCCACTGCCACGGGGAGTTTATTTTTGCTCAAGGGCAGCTGCCAAACCCAGCACCAGCATCAATAGAAGGTTTTCTCCGATTTTTTTCTCTGCATCCCAGGCCCAGCTTTCTTACCCATCCCCGTTTTTCGTTTTGCAGAAAATGTCAAGGGATTGGCCACAGACCATCACCTCCTTCTTTGTAACATTTTTTTTTTCTGCTCACCTTACCAGCTTCCCTAGCAGAAACTATGACCCATAGTAGGAAGTTAAACACTGCTGGGTAAATGAAAAACTTCAGGACGTCAAAGGGTTTCCTCTGTAATACAGTAGTCAGGACTGGCCCATTTAACATCCTCTTGCAGCCATGAAGATGCTGCAAGGTATCCTCCTGAAGCTATTGAGGGTGACCTGGGAGAAAGGGTGAAAAAAAGCATTAGAGTCAAAGTTACTCTCAATCTGTCTGCTGCATTTTCTGCCGAGAGATGAAAATCTAGCATTTGTCCGCAGGAGAAGCTGAGCATGATGGGCCAGCGTCACCAGAAAGGAAGGACAGGACTCCACATGGGGTGGACTTCGTGGGAAATAAGCCAGTGAGTCTGCTGATGTTTTAACCTTGCCTCAAGTGCAGGATGCTGGCAAGAAAGATGGACCGTTCCACCAGTCTTGACCAACCTCAGGGATGCAGCCTCTGCCAGCATCCTGAGAAGCACACTCAGGTGCTGAACAATTCAGCATGTGTGTGGAACATCTACTGTGCTTGAATGAGCCATCATTTGGAGCCGAAGCTAAGTTGAGAATACAAGGCCCTCTGACAGCTGCTTAAGGGAACAACCATGATTTCCAGATTGGCATAATCTTTCACTCTGTATCTCTTGGAGAATCTAAATTGTCTCTGTAGATAGTCCATAAAGCTGTTTTTCAGACTCAGTCTGTAAGAGTCCCAGTCCACATGCCTACAACCCGCCCAGCCCACCCAGCATGAAGAAGGCAGATAGATCCACCCTTAGCCTGTACCCAAAAGGCCACGTGGAAAATCCAATGGAGTCACCCCTCTGAGCCCTCCACGGGCTGTGAGCACGGGAGCATGGCCAGCTCCACAGGCCAGTGGAAGTCCCAGCTGCCAGGCATCAGCCATGGTGCTGGTGGGAATGGAAGACCCCAGAGCTGTCTGCGAAACACAAATCTTAGAACTAGCAAAGAGCAGAATGAGAAATCACAACAACCAGTGGATGCCCTGGGTGTAAGGCTGTTAGAAGTCAGTAAAAGCCTGCCACCTGTCACCAGGCTGGCAGGATGTCTGCATGGGTCCAGGTGAAGGTACTCTCGGCTCTCTGGGCCCAGTGGCACTTAAAGCTCCATCTATAAAGCTCCCATTCTCTTTCTGTGTCACAAGTGCTGCAGGGCTGGATGATCCAGCTTTATCTTCCTGTTTGCAAAGCGTGCTTGGTCTAGAATTTGGTTTTGTATTTTTTTAGCTGTAGCTGAAGGCATTTCTGAAATGTGGGGGGAGAAAAAGAGAATGGAAACAATAGAACCAAATCACAGATTGCCTGCCTGATTTGGCTGTGGTCTTCTGGTAATCAGACATTCCTGATGTGTTTTTCTGGATTCAGAAAGAGCTGATTGTCCTCAGAGGTTTGAAGCAGTGGTTTCGGAAACCTGAAATCCAGGGCCTTAGAGTTCTCCTAATTATCTGTCTATTCTCTTTTTCTCCCTTCTCTCCCCCAAGGGAGGTGGGCAAACACTTTTTAAACCAGAGTTTGCTTTAAAGAGTTTTCTCATCCTCTGTGCATTTCCCCTTGATATTGAAATTATTTTCTCTTGTTTAATCCAGCTCCTGCTGAGAAGCCCTGTGAGCTGTAGGAAGTGGGGCTGTTTTGCTGTGTCTTTTGGATGGTGTTGCATTTTTCCTCTTAACCGGAGGGTACATCTCAGTTATGTTAGTTCTATTTCACGCAAGTTAACGATACAGGTGGAAGAGAAGAAGGATTCTGGGTTTTAGGATCATTATAGAATTCTGTCCTGGGAGAGAGGTTCAGATACCCAGCCTCATCAGAGCTGGGGTGAGGGGTAGAGTGAGCCCTGTGGAAGCCCCCAGTTAGAAGAGGGTATGGATGAGCAGCTTTCTTTCTGGCCTCCTTTTCACATTGTGTGTTTCCTGAGTTTTTCACATGTAGAAGATAACGTGTTTATTTCTTCATCTCATGTATCTGCTTCCTGAGGAACCTGGATCTTCTCCTGGGGTCCTTCCCACGCAGCTTCCTCACACAGCTGTTTTGCACCTTGCCTTATCACCACCACCCACGCAAGACCATCTCTATGCAGAAGTACACCTTTTTTTCTTTGGACTTTTGGAAGTAGCTTTGTGATATTTGAATTTTCTGTTAGCATATTGCTCAAGCATTACAGAATGTACGTACAGAGTCCCTTCAACCATCTCCCCTGCCCCAGAATATCCTAATAAACATTGTTTTCTTTCTTTTTTTTTTTTAAAGTGATTATCGTGGTGCCTTTTTCTTTTATTGTAATTCATTGGAAAGTGATACTGAAATCCCCCAACACTAGAAGTGCCCAGTGTCATCACATCGAGGGGTTTCTGGTCCTATGCATTTTAAGATGTTTAGCAGCATCCCTGGTCTCTGCCCACAGATGCAAGAGGCAGCCTCTCCCCTCCACCAAAGACACTGCAAGTCCCTGGGAGGGGGCAGCAGCAAATCACCAACATCACCTCTTGTTGAAGCCACAGTTTTAGACCCAACCTAATAGCACCTTTGTGCTATACCATGAGGAACCTGGTTCTAGTGTGAGGCCACAGCTGATATTTATCTCGTGTCTTCAATGTGCAGTTTTATATTAAGAGGATAAGTTTGGTGGGTTCTCTGGTTACTATCATACATGTATTAAATTATTTGTGAAAAGAAAGTGAAAGTGAAGTTGCTCAGTTGTGACCGACTCTTTGCAACCCCATGGACTATATAGCCTACCAGGCTCCTCCATCCATGGAATTTTCCAGGCAAGAGTACTGGAGTGGGTTGCCATTTCCTTCTCCAGGGGATCTTCCTGACCCTGGGATCGAACCTGGGTCTCTCGCATTGCAAGCAGGCACTTTACCATCTGAGCCACCAGAGAAACTTGGTAAATTATTTGTATTCAGTTACAAATTGTAAATATTTTGATAAAAACTAAAGACAGAATTTCAGCAAAATCCAGGAGATAGCTAAGAACAGAAGAGCCTGGAGTGCTACAGTCCAAAAGAGTTCAACACGATTTAGCGCTCAATGACAACTGAGGCAGAGTAGACCATTTTCGGCATGTGGGATTTTAGTTCCCTGACCAGGGATCAAATCCACACCCCCTGCAGTGGGGGCACAGAGTCTTAACCACAGGCCCACCAGGGAAGTTCCCCGGGGCCATTTTCTTATTTCCAGCTTCTAACTCAGTGCTGGGGCAAGGAGGAATCACTTTATACCACATAAGGCTGGATTTTTATCATGATCATGGTTGCTCAAAATATGACTTCCTCACTTCCCTGGGAAAGTTATTTCTGGTTCCAGATCACCACCTGGCTTTTTTAAGATAAATTATTAAAACCCAAATTGCAGCAATTAATATCACCATTGTTATTTGCTTCAGTCTAAAAGCTGCAGCCCACTCAACACCAAGAAGACCTTGCTGTTTGTTAGAACAGAGAAGGCTGCATTTTGCTTGAGATTCTGTAGAATGTATTTTTATTCTTTGTGAATTTTCATTCAATTGCGTTTTCCTACTCCCTTTCTGAGCTGCTTTCAAATGATCAAGTTTAGGGTGATTTCTGCCAGACTCAATAGTTTGGATTCAAAGTTTGTGAGCTGAGCCTGGTATTTTAAGGGTACAAGAAAGCCCTAGACCCCAACATCTCATCAGGCTTGGGGCAGCCTGATCAAAACTCCAAGCTCAGTCTGAGACCAGCAGCAGCAGCAGGCTGGCCCCCCAGGAAGGACAGAACTCCGCCATCCCCTGAATCACCAAACAGAAAAGGGGAGAGAGACCTCGAGCTTCCTCCAGCTGTTCTTAGTATTCTAATCATCCCCTGAATACAACCAAATCCCCAGCATGCAGGTGATCGAAATTTTAGGAGCTGGAACAAGCAATGACTAATAAAACCCTGAGAGAAATACCAAGAAAGTGAATAAAAGCGGTGACAAAAACAAGATACAAGACTGCTTGTGTTTGGTGAAATAAATAAAGCATAAACGAAAATGCAGTGATGTGAAAGATACGAGAGGGGTATCCATAAAAGTCACATAAACTGGCGGTGCTGCTGCCCTGATGGGTTTTATCCTCGAGAAAATTTCTCCCTTCCCAGCTAGTAGACAAAGACTTCACCGTGTTTCAAAGATAAAGTGAGTGCCTGGCCTGAGAAAACCTTGGGTGGGTACATAAAAAGGAGCAATCTTTTTCTAGAAAACCGTTTGCCAATACATGTCATAATTTAAAATCCACATCCTTTTTGAGCCAACAATTCCACGGCAGGGAGTTTACCCTGCATTCTTACACAGAGTGTCAAGATACATGCAAAAGGATTTTCATGGCAGAATAATTTGCAGTAGCAAAGCACTTGAAACAATTTGATGTCTATCAACAGTGAACTGGTAAAAGAACTCATGGTGCATTTGGATAAGGGGATATTAGGGCACCTGATCCAAAGAGCCAACTCACTGGAGAGGACTCTGATGCTGCGAAACATTGAGGGCAGGAGGAGAAGGGAACAACAGAGGATGAGATGATTGGATGGTATCACCGACTCGATGGACGTGAGTTTGAACAAACTCAGGGAGATAGTGAGGGACAGGGAAGCCTGGTGTGCTGCTGCTGTTCAAGGGGTCCCAAAGAGTCAGACATGACTGAGTGACTGAACAACAGTGCAACTATTTTTTAAATTAAGATGTACATCCACTGAAAAGGAAAGTGGTCTATGGTATATGTTAAATAAAAAGCAAAGGTACAGAACAATGAAAATACAGTCCTATTTGTATACATTTAAAAACAGATGATAGATGATATATAGATAATACAGAGGATGTAAATAGGTGGATAGATAAATAGATGATGAATAGATGGAAGGATGGATAGATATTACCTAGATTCAGCATTTTTACCATGTCTGGATATTATTTTTACCAATAATGTTAAAGAAGAAAAGAAGAAAGTGAACTGAGATGTGCAGTGGCTGGAAACCAGCTCAGGGGTTGGCCCCCACCCTTCGGAAGAAAGAGGCAGGTGCAGCCTTGGCTCAGCCCACACTCAGGACTGGAGTTTTTCTACTGTGTCCAGCAAAGCCCCACAGAGCCCAAGAGGCAGTGAGCATCTGCCCCGCAGAACCTCTTTAGAGATGAATTGCCACAGTTTGGGGAAGAAGCACCTCAGAGGTGCTGTGTACACTGTGTGCATAGGAAGATTTTTTAAATAATTCCTCACTCTGGTTGGTGACATGGGATGAAGTCCTGTCTGTGCAGGGCCCATCTAGCCAAGGGGAGGCTGGGTCAGCTCTTCTGGTGACAAGAGTATCAAGGGTTTGCCCACCCTGCACTGTGGATAGTGCCCTCAGGATGCTCAGGGCAATAATGGCCTGGTGATAAGAGCTGGTGGGATTGGATGCTCACCATGTGCCCCCCAGACCAGAATGGATGGGCTCTGTGCATGGGATCTCATTCAGTCCTCACAGTAACTCCTAGATAGAATTAATCTCATGTTGCTGCAAAAAACACTGAGGCTCAGAGAGGGTGAATGACTGATGCAAAGTCACACAGCCAAGGGAAAGCTGGACAGGAATTCAGATTTTTGAGGGCTGTGCCCATTCAAACTCTTCTCTGCCCTCCAGCCTGTTGGGGGAAAAGTCTCCTGACTTCTGAGTAGGAAAGCTCACAGACCCACCCGCATTCCCACTTCATTTCCCTCCACCCACACTGGAGGCCATGTTATGAGAGCAGCCCAAGCTGACATATTGCAGCGTGCATTCGTCTTCAAGAGATAATTACATTCCCTCCCTCGCCTTAAGGAAAAGAACAGCAGATTAAAAAAGAAATGTGACAAGCCATCTGAGCGCCAGGACCGCTCCCCCAAGAGTCCCACTTCCATCCCGGTCCCTCACTCTAGACATAAAACCAATTAAAGTCGCTGCAACAGGCACAGTTAACAGCAAGTGACAAAAGCCTGCCTAACTGCTTTCAAGATCTCATTTACCCACAGACTGTGCCCAGAAAAACATGGCTGGCCTGTTACTGTGAAATTTTGGATGTACTTGACCCAGTACAGGGAGGCCTGGCGTGCTGCGGTTCATGGGGTCGCAAAGAGTCGGACACGACTGAGCGACTGATCTGATCTGATCTGACCCAGTACCAACTTCGAGGGGCACCCAGTCACCATTCTCAGAACACACCCCTCCCCCAACTCCCCCACCTGTCACTCTCAGGGTGGCTGGCTCAGGAAAACCGCTTCATCCCTCATACCCTAAATTTGACCTCTCCCACTTCTGCCCCATGACTGGAAGATGTGCGGGGAGAGAGAGCCTTTGGCTTTAGCAGCTGCTTTTGTCTTATCTCAGGCCTAGGGTATCTACTTTCGAAGTGGACAGACCAAGAGTAGTGATGGAAAGTGGGTCTTACTCCTTGACTTGCCAGGATTCCATTCCCACTCCAGGACAGGAGCTTCAGAAAGTATTACCCAAATTGAGAAAAAAATGGACAACAGGCAGAAAGAAAAGGTGATTTCTGCAATGCATGAGCCTCATCTAGGTTTGTTTCCCTTGAAGTCAATTGAGAATGAATCCCCAAGCCTCTCCCACTAACCGTGGGAACCACTATCGGAATAGGAAAGAAGCGACTGTGCTCTGATGCGAAGCTCCTTGGTTTCCATTCTTCCAGAACATTTCTGTCCCTGGGGGACCTTTAGAGTATTCAGATAATATCTCCTTTACCTGGAAGTGCTTTACAGCTTACACACATTCTCCTTCCGTCTTCCGCTGCCAGGTGGGGAGTTGTTGAGCACCTCCATTTTATGGATGTGAAAATAGAAGCCCAGAAAGGTCTTTATCCTGCAAGTGGTAGAGAAGCCCCCCACCCCACCCTAGTTGTCACTCAGCCCCGCCTCCGACAACATGACCTTCTCCTTAGCTTCCCTTCTCCTTTGCTGGCATCTTCCCACTCACTGGGGAATTGCAAACTGTTTTGACTATCAGCTTTTGCAGAGCACATCTAGAGGTTTTTTTTAATTCCACTGAGTTTTTCAAGGCAATTTTTAAAGGGTATTAAGTGTTTTGTAATCTGTGCTGTGTGTTTGGTTGCTCAATCTTACCTGATTCTTTGCAACCCCATGGACTGTAGCCTGTCAGGCTCTTCTGTCCATGGAATTCCCCAGGCAACAATACTGGAGTGAGTTGCCATACCCTCCTCCATGGGATCTTCCCAGCCCAGGGATCGAACCCAGGTCTTCTGCATAGCAGACAGATTCTTTACTGTCTGAGCCACCAGGAAAGCTTAAGAACACTGAAGTGGGTGGCCTATCCTTTCTCCGTGGGATCTACCCAACCCAGGAATCAAACCGGGACCTCCTGCATTGCAGGCAGGTTCTTTACCAGCTGAGTTACCAGGGAAGCCCTCTTCTGTAATCACGCCCATCTGCTAGGTGATCTGTGCTCTTCCCTTACTCTGAAGCCTCGGCCATGGTGGACCAACAGATGAAGCAGAGGCAGGGGAGGGTGGTCTCCGTTCCAGGGATGATGGCCACCTCAATAAAATGTCTCCAGGTTGCACACCAAGAGCAAGGTGTGGGAGCAGGGTGATGAGGGCTGTGCCCATGCTGCCCACTGGTGGACCCCATTACCTCTAGGTGCTGATGAGCTGGCCTTACCTCGCCTGGCAGGGAACCCCCACATCCAGCATGGCTGCATCCTCAGAACTCAGCACTTGCACAAAACCACAAAGCCCAGGCACGAGCTGGAAACTCCAGATCTGTCTCTGGCCCCAACTCGGAGCCCCTCCCGTATCGAGCCCATTTCTTGTCTGGTCCCTGCTTGCTCCTTGCCTTTTCCTATCTTCAGTAGAAGACCTGCGTTTCCTTGTGCCCTTCATTTACTGAGCACTAATACTGATCCTCTTTTTGGATCTTTCCAGCAGCCCTGAAATGGGAGCTGCTGTCCCAGTTTTGCCGATGAAGAAATCACCTCAGGGGTTAGGTAACTTGGCTGGGAGACCCCAGCATTCAAACCCCAGCAGCTCAACTTGAGGGTCTGCCTGATACCAACTGGGTGTTTATCCTGCAAGTGCTTGGCTCCTGAAGCGGCTTCCTGCAAAATCACATCATTTGTCAAAGCCACAGAGGGATTAGGTCTTTAAGGAAACCTGAGGTTTTAAATTGGTAATCCTCTTGTGATGTGAAAAAACCAATGTATGTGTTTGGACTTTTTTTTTTTTTTCTTAATTTGGGATTTACTCACAGTAAAACAGAACTGTCCTCTAGGCAATGAACTTCTGTCATACAGAGTGAAGTCAGAAAGAGAAAACCAAATATATGTTTACGCATGTACGTAGAATCTAGAAAAATGGTACAGATGAATCCATTTGCAGGGCAGGAATAGAGCTGCAGATGTAGGGAATGGATGTATGGACACGGTGGGGGTTGGGCTGAATCGGTAGACTGTGATTGACATATACATATCTATACCATGTGTAAGATAGATGGCTAGTAGGAACCTACTGTCCAGCACAGGGAGTTCAGTTAGGGGCTCTGTGATGACCCAGAGGGGTGGAATGGGGACTGGGGCGAAGGTCCAGGAGGGGATATATGTACTGCTCTTGCTGCTGCTGATAAGTCGCTTCACTCGTGCCCGACTCTGTGCAACCCCATAGACAGCAGCCAACCAGGCTCTTCCGTACCTGGGATTCTCCAGGCAAGAACACTGGAGTGGGTTGCCATTTCCTTCTCCAAGGATATATGTACACATATAGCTAATTCACTTCATTGTACAGCAGAAACTAACACAACATTTTAAAGCAATTATACCCCATTTTTTTTTAAAGGCAATGTATGAAATGGTGGCATTTTCATGAGTTCTGACTCCACACTTTGCCTGTGTATCTACACAAGCAACTCCCCTGCCCACAGAGGCTCTGTCTCTGTTCCTCTGTCTTTCTTGCTGCCCTGTCCTCTTTGGCAATTTTATCCTTTGCCCTGGCTTGGCTTCAGTTGCCACCTGGAGTGAGGACCCAGGACAGCTTTCCCTATGCCCTCCCCACCCCCGCAGTTTCCAGTATTTCCCACCTCCCTGGGAAAAATGAACCTTCCTCGAACCAGCCTGCCCACAGGGGAGGTTCTCCTCCCTCCAACTCTCACAACCCACTGGCTTTTTTGACTTCTGTCAGCCCTACTCCGTACCAGGCATCCTTCCCACAGGGGATGGGTTGGAGGATCTTTTTTGTGTCTGCTCAGTCGTGTCCGACTCTTTGCAACCCTATGGACTGTATGCACTAGGCTTCTCTGTCCAGGAGATTCTCCAGGCAAGAATACTGGAGTGGGTTGCCATTTCCTCCTTTAGGGAATCTTACCAACCTGAGAATCGAACCCAAGTCTCTTACATCTCCTACAGGCAAGTTCTTTACCACTAGGGCCACCTGGATGGCTCAGGTTGGAGGATACGAGAAGACAAATCTTTCTTCCCATTGGCCCTTACACAGGCAAGGGAAGAGTATTTATGATGGTAAAAAAATAAAATGTGAGCTGGCCAGTTCTCTGATCTCCTCATCTGAGAAATAAGGACGATAATGCCAGGGAGATGCTGAGGATTACGTGAGCTTATTCAGGCAAGGTACTTACAATATGGGCACGCAGTGAAGCACTAAATACATGGGAAGTGCTTATTGAGTTCGTGTGCTCAGTCGCTTCAGATCAGGTCAGATTAGATCAGTCGCTCAGTCGTGTCCGACTCTTTGCGACCCCATGAACCGCAGCACGCCAGGCCTCCCTGTCCATCACCAGCTCCTGGAGGTCACTCAGACTCACACCCATCAAGTCAGTGATGCCATCCAGCCATCTCATCCTCTGTCGTCCCCTTCTCCTCCTGCCCCCAATCCCTCCCAGCATCAGAGTCTTCTCCAATGAGTCAACTCTTCGCATGAGGTGGCCAAAATACTGGAATTTCAGCTTTAGCATCATTCCTTCCAAAGAAATTCCAGGATTGATCTCCTTCAGAATGGACCGGTTGGATCTTCTTGCAGTCCAAGGGACTCTCAAGAGTCTTCTCCAACACCACAGTTCAAAAGCATCAATTCTTCGGCACTCAGCCTTCTTCACAGTCCAGCTCTCACATCCATACATGACCACAGGAAAGACCATAGCCTTGACTAGGCGAACCTTTGTTGGCAAAGTGATGTCTCTGCTTTTGAATATGCTATCTAGGTTGCAGTCATCTCCGACTCTTTGTGACCCTGTGGACAGCAGCTTGCCAGGCTCCTCTGTCCATGGGATTCTCCAGGCAAGATTTCTGGAGTGGGTTGCCATGCCCTCCTCCAGGAGATCTTCCTGACCTAGGGATCAAACTCATGTCTCTTATGTCTCCTACATTGGCTGGTGAGTTCTTTACCACTAGCACCACCTGGGAAGCCCATCCTCAGGTGTAAAGCCTAAACGTTAAGAAGGCACCAGAAGTGGGGAAGGAGTGCTCCAGGCAGGTGAACGGCAGTGTCAAGGCCAAGAGGTGGGGATGAATGTGGTCAGTCCAGAGAGGCTGGAGGCTGGCATGGAGGGACTCAGGAGAGAGATGGGGAAGCTGGAGATGGGTAGGGACCCTGTGCACTAGGAGAGGGCACAGAACTATAGGCAGGATGTCTCCCATACCCATGAGGCCAGCAAAGGGCCAGAGAGAACAGTCAGGGTCAGTACAGGGTCCGTGCAAAGGAGGGTGGGGCAGGTTCTGAGGGCAAGAAGAGTGGACGAAATTAGAAGGTAGAAGTCCCTTACTACCATATGTTAGGGGCTTCTCAGGTGGCACTAATGGTAAAGAACCTGCCTGCCAATGCTGGAGACATAAGAGACACAGGTTCGATCCCTGGGTCGGGAAGATCCCCTGGAGGAGGGCATGGCAGCCCACTCTAGTATTCTTGCCTAGAGTATTCCATGGACAGAGGAGCCTGGCGGTCTAAAGTCCATGGGGTCCCAAAGAGTCAGACATGACTGATGTGACTTAGCATGCACGCACCATATGTTGGATTCTGCCAAGACAAGCTCCTACCCCAGTGACGTGTCTGCACATTTACCCAGCCAGTTGGATGGTGTTGCTCCAGGACTTAACAGAAAAGAGCCACCTCTGCATCTACTCACCTTTTCTCACTTCATCATCATTATATAGAAGCTCATTGATATTCCCTCAATCTGTTATGAAGAGTTAAGAGGGTTGCAAATCTAGTCAAACTCAAAACTAGTTTATTTGCCTTTTATGATGATCGAAATGATGCAAACTGTAAAAAAACCTTATGTTCAACACTCAGTGATATTAATTTCACTTGACTTTATGACTTAAGGTCAAATATGTTAATCAAAGCCGCCATCATTAGCACAGTTTCCTTTTCTATTAAGCGATTATGATCACTTACTATTAATGAGTCGTGAAGTTTTAATAAATTTTTGCTGGTGTGAAATTGCAAAACAGTAATTATGACACATACGGTATGGATGGCTTGTTCCACGATGTAAATTTGGTCTAATGTTGGTAAAAATGCAAAAGAACATTAGGTAATTAATTAGTTGCCTCTATGGAACCAAAATAAGCTTCCACCATGAAGGTAAATGAATGAAAAAATGGAAAGCCTTTTGCTGTTAATTGTGAACTGTTAAACAGTGAGACCTAGCCATTCAAAAAGACCCAGTCCACCCCACCTTCAGATAATATCATGACTTAAGCCAGAGGAGAAATAGCTTTGCAAGAATTTCTTGTAGTGAATCAATATTTTTGGCATGGGGCTGATTATATGACAGTATGGGGCAGTATAGGACGGTATGGGGAGGCTTTCCTGGTGGCTCAGCTGGTAAGATCCTGCCTGCCAATGCAGGAGACTCAAGAGATTTGGGTTCGATCCCTGGGTCAGGAAGATACCCTGGAGAAGGAAATGGCAACCCACTCCAGTATTCTTGGAGAATTCCATGGACAGAGGAGCCTGTTGGGCTATATCCTGCAAAATGTCAGACTTGACTGAGCACACACACATCATCATGGGGCAGGAAGAGGATTTTGAAATAAAATTAAATGTTGATACAAATGGATTGATGGGAAGGGGACCGAAAAATCACCATCACAAAGCTGAGAGAGGTCCTCTGAGCCTAGGATAGAACCAGAGGCAAGGATCCAACACGCATATCAGTTTACAGGGCGCACAAAAATCTCTAGATATGGGACTTCCCTGGTGGCCCAGTGCAGAGGATGCAGACTTGAACCTGGTCAGAGAACTAAGACCCACATGCCTCTGAGCAACTAAGCACACACACCACAACTAGAGAGCCCACACGCAGCAGGTAGAGAATCTGTGCACCACAATGAAAGATCTCTCATGTCGCAACAAAGATCCCACAACTAAGACCGAAGCAGCCTAATTAATTTTAAAAAGAATCCCTACATAAATGTGTTGAAATGCAGATTCCTGGGCCCCCAGGAAGTCTGAAATAAGCTCTCGGCATTTCCACACACTCGGGATGATCCTGATACAGGTCATATCTGACCCACACTTTGAGATAATGATCTAGCAATCCAAAGCCACAATTCTGAAAAACTATATAGAAAGTCAAAATTCTCACTGAGCAAAAACGTATATGTCAGGCCCCCTATGAAGCACTAGATTATAAGTTTTCTGGGTTAAAGTTATAATCAAATAAGAAAAGCATGAGATGTCTTTAAATAATGAATAGATTGTCATCTAAGATTTCCTGAACACTTGTTTATTATGTGCCAGCCATAGAGCTGAGGATTTTTTCTGCATAATTGGATCTGACTTCACTACAACCCCATTTTACAGATGTGGAAACTGAGATGCAGAGAGACTGAGTTATTTATCCAGTGTCACAGTAAGCTGAGCAGTGGGCTATATTAACAGTAGACAGTTTAGGCAGGGAAGGAACACAGCTGGAAGTTACCAAAGATACCCCCTGTGACGGCGGCATGCAGCAGGGGTTGGGGGCCCTTTGGAAGGCAGTCACGGTTGTCCAGGGCAGTGACTTTCAAACTGTTCCCCAGAGCTTTGGGGTGAGCCCCAGGGTCAGGGCTAAAGGGGAGGGTTAGGTGTGGGTGCTCATTCTATTGCCCTCCACTCCACACTCCCCATTTTAACTTATGTATTGGCTCTTGGGAAATGCTGTCATATTGAAAGTCCCCGGCTTGGGAAAGCAGGTAAAGAGGCAGCGGATGCAAGAAAGGTTCAGAGATGCTTCCAGGGATAGGACCAGGCGAGGTGGGGTAGGGGGATCATGTTGGATGTCGGGGCCAGGATATTTATTCTGCTGGCAGAGTATTGGTGAAAAAGTCTACAGAGAAGTCAGGTGATTGAGTTGGCAGTTAGGAGATGAAAGACTTGGGGAAAAGTGAAATTGTTAGTTGCTTGGTCATGTCCAATTCTTTGCAACCCCACGGACTGTAGCCCACCAGGCTCCTCTGTCCCTGGAATTCTCCAGGCAAGACTACTGGAGTGGGTTGCCATTCCCTTCTCCAGGAGAGACTGGGTAATTGTTTTTTAATCAGCTGTGGCCAGTGATTCCTCCGGAAAGCAGTATAGTCAACCAATTCACCTCAGAGTGAAGCTGAGAAGGACCCCAATGGCAGGGACATTCAACCCCCATCTCCCACCCTGGGAGCTCCTCACTGTTGCCCTGCCCACTTGATAAGAAAACACTCACTGAGTGAATCGACCACCATCGGCATCTCAGCTACCCTCACGCAGCAGCCACCGTATGTCAGGCACTGGCAAAGCGCTTTACGTTTCATCTCATTAACTCCTCAAGGCAGCCCAAAAGGAAGACATGATGATTTCTCCCATTTTACAGATGAGGATTATAAATGCATCTCTCTCCTGACCTAGCACATTGGGAAGTGAGATCCCCAAGCTCATGTTCTTTCTCTCCACCCATGATGACATGGATAAGACTCGAGCCATCTTAAGAAATCAATTTTAAAAATACAGAGCAGCATCGCTTTCACAGTGTAAACTGGATAGATGGGCCCTGCCTGTTATAATAATTTACAACAACATAAAGGTCATTCAGGCACTTCCCAAAGCTCACCCCATCTTGGAATCACCCTACCTGCAAGGAGAGATAGCCTGTCTAAACACAAGAAGTTATGAGTGTCTAGAGACCAGAAGTCCTGGAACTGGGATACAAAATCTCACAGAAAATGGACGAGATGTTTCCTGTTACCACCAAAGACTTTACCTGAATCACTTCCCTAGGAACTGATTCTTTCCCCTTAAACATCCCATATGTCAGTATGAACCCATGAGTCCTATAAGAACTTTCTGTTGACTTCTTCACTAACAGGTCTCAGACCTCAGAACCTAGGCATGGAATCCCTGCTCTTCAGATGACTGTCATCCAGGTTCGCCAAGAGCAGTGTGAGAACCAGACCCCAGCTGGCACGTGCTTCTCCCCATGTTCCTCCCAAATAGGGCCCCCTCTTTTATTCTTGGCAAGACTGTATCATCTGACCTTCACATCATTAAATTTTTCTCAATCTTTACCCATGCAGGAGGAAAAACTGGTAAGTAAAGACAAGACCGTGCCAACATAGGAATGAAAGTAATGAGTTGATAATCTGTAATTCAGCAGCTTACTCTCAAGTACTTCAGAACAGAAAAGCTGTTTGTAGTGTCCTTGTCAAATTTTGGGGTAGGTTTGAGATTGTTTTACACAAAGTTTGGAAATCACTGGTGTACAGAATGAATGGGCTGTATATCCAGATTCTGAATTAGATGAGGAAGCCACTCCATCTCCACTTGGCCGTGATGAAAGATGCCACTGCAGACAGACCCAAGATTTTCCATAGCGCACACCCCAAAATATCTGCTTTACACAAATAGGGATTCTTGCCTAACATTTTCATGTCATATAACTGTAATAATTTTATCTCAAGATGTCTTCGCAATAAGAAAACTAAGTATCTACCTCATCCATGAAAATACACCATTGAAACATCTATGGGGTGCGGTGCTGAGAGTTTCGCCCACCTACCTGAGCAAGTTGCCAAAATTCAATGGCAAGGTGCGTGAATGAGGTGAATGGCTGAGGTGGTTTATTAGCCACACAGCAGCTCTTGATCAGTTTTGATTCTGGCAATTATTAAACAGCAGGGCCAGTTGTTCTTGAGATTAATTAGATGAGATCACCTGGATTGCTAAGTCTGGGTAAGTCGCAAGAATGGTGAATTGTACAAAGTTAACCCCCCAATGTCATCCTCTAGCTCATTATTGTTACTGGCCACTCCCAGGTAGTAATAACAAACTATCTCCCTGGCACATTTTTCTATCCTTTATTGCATCCAGGCACTCTCCAAGCTCATTCAAAAAAGTGCCCTCAATCACTAAGGAACAAGTTAAAAAGATGCGGATGCCAGAAATTGTTTCCTTAGTGCTGGAAATTATTAACTGATCAGTCTGGCAACCATTTGGGGCTGTGACAGTGATACACTCAGTGGTATCCCAGTGCATGGTCTGGACAAGCCTCAGTAACAGGACTTTGTTGCTGCTGCTGCTGCTAAGTCGCTTCAGTCGTGTCCGACTCTGCGCGACCACATAGACGGAAGCTCACCAGGCTCCCTTGTCCCTGGGATTCTCCAGGCAAGAACACTGGAGTGGGTTGCCATTTCCTTCTCCAATGCATGAAAGTGAAAAGTGAAAGTGAAGTCGCTCAGTCGTGTCCGACTTTTAGCGACCCCATGGACTAAAGCCTACCAGGCTCCTCCATCCATGGGATTTTCCAGGCAAAAGTACTGGGGTGGGGTGCCATTGCCTTCCCCGAGGACTTTGTTAGGTTCACACATATTGGCCTATAATTGATTGTAGCCAGGGAATCAACAAGGAGAGAAAGGTCTGTAAAAACAGCCATCTAATGGTACTCCTGCCTTATTTTTCCATCTGCACCTCCTGTAAAACACTGACCTGAGAAATTCAGGCTGGCTCTGCACTGTGGATAAAACATGTACAGTTATAAGTGTCATGCCCAATAAACTAATTGGTCTGTAACCAGGGAAAGAAAAAAACAAGGAACTTGATATTCATTTCCAGCAAAATAACAAACGAGGTACCTTGACCAATTTTCCCATTGAAAATAGTTTGAAATGTTAGCAAAAATAAAAATTGTAAACACCTTCTGAAGTGCATGATGAGCTGGCAAGAAAATGAGCATGAACACACACACACACACAGACACATACACACACAAAGCAAAGGTATGAACCCAAGAGGTAAATAGAAAACCGAGCAGCTTTCATTCACCCTGGGGGCATTTGCAGAACTAAATATAGTGAGCTTAGATTTTTTACAGCTTCACAGGGTGCAGAAGACAAGAGGGCAGGATCTGCCTGGGAAGGAGTTGAATAGGAGACACTAATAAAACTAGGATCCCAGGAGCCACGAGTTCCATGTAAGGCTGAATCAGAAGTAACTCTACTACCAATGGCATTCCTGGAAATGTTACCTTGAACTTTGGAACAAAAAAATTCCTGAGAACTGATACCCACAAGCAAGTCCACGCTCAGGTCTGCAGTCAGAATTCTTATGACCTGGATTCTGAAAATCCTCAACTCCACAATTTAAGTGACTCTAGATTAGCAGTGATTCCAGGCATACAGCTGAAGCCAAATTAAACCCTCACTAAAGGAAGCCACTTTATTCCACAGATAAGAAATCCCCACATATAAAGTCCCAAGGAAAATGAACACCTCACTTGATCAGCATATACAGAAACAAGGGAAGAAAAGTGATGATTGGCAAAAACAAAAATCCATATCAACTTTGAATACTAAAATTATCAGAGACAGAACCTAAGAGAATTATGTTTATTCATATAAAATATAATATTGAATATAAGCAGAGATAAGGAAACTATGGGGCTTCCCAGGTGGCTCGGTGGGTAAAGAATCCATCTGCAACGAAGGAGACGCAGGCAGATGTGGTTCGATCCCTGAGTCAGGAAGATCACCTGAAGGATGATGGCAAGCCCATGACAACTCACTCCAGTATTCCTGCCTGGAGAATCTCATGGACAGAGGAGCCTGGTGGGCTACAATCCATAGCATCAAAAAGAGTCGGACATGACTGAAGCAACTGAACACTATAAAAATGACAATATAGCTTAAGAAAGTGGTAGTGAAGAAATTATCCAAATTACTGTCAAGAAATAACAAAGATTTAGAATATATGAATAAGACATTAAGAAATAGGAAAGATAAATTAAAATGTTTAATATTAATATATGTCTAAGTCAGCAATTCTCAACCAGGAGTAGTTTGGGCTTCCAGAAGAAATTCTTAGTTGTAACAACTGGCAGAGGGTAGAGGGTATGAGTTATTAGTATTTAGTAGCTAGAGGTCATGGGTGCAGGTCCATTCAGTTCACTTCGGTTGCTCAGTTGTGTTCGACTCTTTTCAATCCCATGGACTGAACATGTCAGGACTCCCTGTCCATCACCAACCCCAGAGCTTACTCAAACTCATGTCCATCGAGTGGGTGATGCCATCCAACCATCTCATCCTCTGTCACCTGCTTCTCCTGCCTTCAATCTTTCCCAGCATCAGGGTATTTTCCAATGGATCAGTTTTTTGCATCAGGTAGACAAATTATTAGAGCTTCAGCTTCAGCATCAGTTCTTCCAATGAATATTTAGAATTGATTTCTTTCAGGATTGTCTGGTTTGATCTCCTTGCAGTCCAAAGGACTCTCAAGAGTCTTCTCCAACACCACAGTTCAAAAGCATCAATTCTTCAGTGCTCAGCTTTCTTTATGGTCCAACTCTCACACCCATACATAACTACTGGAAAAACCATAGCTTTGATTAGATGGACCTTTGTTGGCAAATGTCTCTCCTTTGAAATATGCTGTCTAGATTTGTCAAAGCTTTCTTTCCAAGGAGCAAGCAGATTTTAATTTCATGGCTGCAGTCTTAGACAGCCTAAGTATTTTGGATAGCCTTGCACCACAAAGAATTGTGACAATAGTGCTGAAGTTGAGAAATCTGAATCTATATTAAGTTCCAGAATTAGAGTTAAAAGGAATGGAGCAAAAGTAATATTTGAAGAGGTAAAAAAATAAATCACAGTGATCCCCACAAATATATAAAAAGAAACACACACATATGAAACTTTAATACACCAAAGATAAAGAGTAAATATTTAAGAAGCCAGAGTACATTAGGCTTCATTATACAGTTCTGTGTTCTTTGAAATTTTCCACACGGAAGATCTGAGAATAAAGAAGGAATAGAGGAAAGAAATGCTTAAATTGAAACATTGATTGTTCAGAATAATGATGATGATAATAATAATACTGTTAATGGTAGTGTCCTAAGGTTTAAATCTAGCTAAGTCTCTACTGGAAGAAAGTTGAAGGACTTCCCTGGTTGTCCAGTGGTTAAGAATCCACCTGTCAATTCAGGGGACAGGGTTTGGATCCCTGGTCTGGGAAAATCCCACATGACTTGGGGCTGCAAAGCCTGTGCGCCAATACTACTGAACCTGTGCTGCAGAGCCCGCTAGCTGCTGAAGCCCTCGTGCCATAGAGCTGGAGCTCTGCAACCAGAGAAGCCACTGCACTGAGAAGCCCACACACCCCAACAAAGTGTAGCCCCCACCTGCCGCAACTAGAGAAAAAGCCACAACCAGCAGCAGACACTCAGCACAGCCAAAAAAAAGAAAGAAGTTCTAAAAGAAAACTGATGTAGTTGTATTAGTAGCAGATCGTCCATTTTGGATTTTGAGAAAAAAATCGTTAGTGGAGGTTAAGGTCTTGAAAATGATAAAAGTAAAACACAAAGAAACCTATACAGATTGTTTTAAGGATATGCATCATATCTTCAAAATGGGATACAAATACTGACAGTCTACAAGGATGACTAGATATATTTATAATCATTTGGAATATTTTGACACATCTTCCAGCAACTGAGAGATTAAACAAGCAAAAATTCAGTAAAGATAAAGAATGTTTGAAAATAATCAAGTCTGGTCTAATGGACATGCAAAAAAGACTGAACTAAACAAATATTCTTCTCAAATGCACATGAAATATTTAAAAATTTCATCATATACTCAGCCGTAAATAGGATAACACATATTCTGGTTTCTAGGACAGTACCAGTTTATACATCTTGTCTTCCCATCTATTCGGTTTGGCAGTTACTCCAGATAAAATTGTCCCTCTGTGTACATTACATTATATGATCATTCTAGCTATAAGATGAGTCTGAAAAAGTTCCATATAACTGTTATCATGCAAAGCATGTTTTCTCTATAACATGATTAAGTTGCAAATCAATAACTAATGTGACTAAGAAGTAGTGGCTTTCTTCTTTCACCCAGCCTGCTCTCAAAGGATGAAATCTCTACCTTGATCAAGACACCAGTAAGAATACTGGGTCCTGGCCATCATCAAAAAATCTACAAACAATAAATACTGGAGAAAATGTGGAGAAAAGGGAACCCTCTTGCACTGTTGGTGGGAACGTAAATTAATACACCCACTACAGAGAACAGTGAGGAGGATTCTTAAAAAACTAAAAATAGAACTACTATGTGACCCAGCAGTCTCACTACTGCGCATATATCCTGAAGTCAAAGTGGCTCAGTCTTGTCCGATTCTTTGCAACCCCAAGGACTATTCAGTTCTTGGAATTCTCCAGGCCAGAGTACTGGAGTGGGTAGCCTTTCCCTTCTCCAGGGGATCTTCCCAACCCAGGGATTGAACCCAGGTCTCCCGCATTGCAGGTGGATTCTTTCCCAGCTGAGCCACAATAGAAGCCCATATATATGCTGAGAAAACCATAATTCAAAGGGACACATGTTCCCCAATGTTCATCGCAGCACTACTTACAGTGGCCAGGACAGGGAGACAGCCTAGATGTCCATCGACAGATGAGTGGATGAAGAAAATGTGGTGCATATATATATATATAGCCAAGTGTTTACTCAGCCACAAAAATGAACAAAACTGGGTCATTTATAGTGATGTGGATGGACCTAGAGTCTATCATACAGAGTGTAATAAGTCAGAAAAAGAAAAATGAATACAGTATATTAAAGCATATGTATGAAATCCAGAAAGATGGTAGAAATGAGGCTGTTTGCAGGGCAGAAATAGAGATGCAAGACGTACAGAACAAACATGTGGGCACAGTGTGGGGAGGCGAAAGAGAGCACTCAGTCCTGCCCGACTCTTGCGATCCCATGAGCTGTAGCCTGCCAGGCACCTCTGTCCATGGGATTCTCCAGGCAAGAACAGGGTTGCTATTTCCTTCTCAGGGCAGGGAGGGGAGGGTGGGATAAATTGGGAGAGTAGGATTGCTAAAAATACATGTGTAAAACAGAGAGCTAGTGGGAAGCTGCTGTGTAGTGCAGGGAGCTCCGCTCGGTGCTCTGTGCTGACCTAGAGAAGTGGCATGGGGCGGGGGGCGGGCTCACGAGGGAGGGGATATATGTATACTTATGGCTCATTCACTCATTCAATGAGATACTGTATAATATGTATCTCATTATACAGCAGAAACTAATAACATTGTAAAGCAATTATGCTCCAATGTAAAAAAAAACAAAAAAGAATACTGAGTCCTAATCATCCTTGTCCTGGCTCACAAAGAGCAGGAGCAGCAGGTTGAGAAGTTCTGAGTCTATTGCCTCTCCATCCCATCCGCCCACCAAGTACTTGGCTCCTAACATAGGGTTGTCACTCAGATAGAATCACACCTTTGTTCCCTCATCTAACTCCACAACTGCAGAGCAGAGACTTTGCTTGGGGGAAGAAACAGAACTCCTAATCTCTCCCCAAAGTAGCGGACTCTGTCAGCAATAGAGTGTGAAGTCTAAGAGCACTCTAAAAAATGGTGGAATTTGTGGTAAAAGGCATTTGGGAGGAGACTGGTGGATTCCTTGGAGATACAGGCTAAATTGTGGGCCAGTAAGTTTGCTGGAGAGACCCAGGGAAAGAGACATCAGAGAGGAGCCCTCCAAGGGTCAGAACAAATCTAAAACACCCACTGTGGGAATTATCCCTTCAGAGGAGCTTGGATTTGATTGAGTTTATCAGTTTATGCCCTCAGGGCAATGTTGAAAAAGTAGAATAATCAGATGGCAATTAGTGTAATTTAACAGCTGAGTATGGTCAGGGAGAGAGTCAAAAACGACCCTGTCAAATTTACTGTCATCCCCGGGTGATCGTGGGCTTACTCTAAGCCATGCCCTCTGACGAGCAATGTTGGCAGCTTCACATTTTGGGGAGGGGAGATGAGGTGAAAGTGAAGTTGCTCAGTCACGTCTGACTCTTTGTGACCCCACGGACTGTAGCCTGCCAGGCTCCTTCGTCCATGGACTTTTCCAGGCAAGGATACTAGAGTGGGTTGCCATTTTCTTCTCCAGGGGATCTTCCCAACCCAGGGATTGAACCCAGGTCTCCTGCACTGCAGGCACTCTTTATTCTCAGAGTTACTAAAATAATCCAGCCAATCACTCAACAAAAAAAGATAATAGCAACAAGTCCCACGGAGGGGCCAATAACCAGAGCGCTGTGACATGCTATCGAAAACGTCTTCTTTCCAACAAAATGTATGAGACATACATACATAGAGGAAAGAATGGCCTGTACACTAAGGGTAAAAAACAAATAAACAAACAAAAAAAACTAGGTAACAGAAAATACCTATGAAAGTGACTCGATGTCATAAATCTATAAAAGAGAAAAGATTTCAAAATAGCCATTGTAAATGTGTTCACAAAACTAAAGGAAACCATGCTTAAGGAAGTAAAGGATGGCAGTATTATATCAAATAGAGAATATCAATAATGAACTAATAATTTATATATATATATAAAAAAAAGGACCAAAAAGAAATTCTGGAGTTGAAAATTCGATAACCAAAATTAGAAATTCATTAGAAGGACTCAACAGTAGAATGGAACCAAAAGAAAGGATCAGCAAATGAGAGAGACAAGAAGTCTCTCACCTGTGAGGTTGGTAAAGTTTAACTTGGAAAGGTATAGTTCTTGATGAAGTCTACTGACAAGAAATCTTACCCAGGCATTTATAACACTTTAGCTTTTTGACCAGTTACCCAATAAAAGGCAACATTATGTGGCTTTCACCAGTTCCACAGCGATAACTGAACTCTGGTTTGTAAAGCTGTGACTAAGCCTTTGAGGTATCCTTCAGGATCTGGGTCAATACAGCCCTTGTGATGTGGTCACATCAGCTAAGCGAAAGTTCTCTCAGGACCAGATCTGACTGCCAAACTCAGCCTCCCCTGGAGGTTCATTTCAACTAGCTTCTTTGAGAGAACTAAGAGAAATACTAGCTAAGCTTTCAATTTTAATGAGATCCTAATAGCCCCTTCTGATTTTTATTTCACTTGTCATAACAAAATCTTGGCACATATTTCATATTTCATTTGTTTCTGATTATTTACTACTCAGAAGTTCTTATGAAAGTCTATACACGTTGAGGCGATGTAGTGTTTCTGGGAAACATAATAGAGAATTGGTTTTAGCTCATCCACAAGCCATTGAGAAGCTATGATAGAACAAACTTCAATTGCCAGAGATAGTTAATAGAAGATTCTATACTAGAAACGGCAACCATCAAGCGTAAAGGTGCATGGTCACGTCCTTTTAAGTCTCTTAACTTCCTGGTAAGCTCTGGATAAGCTATAGCAAGGATTAAAATGTTTCCAATCCATCCTTTATATATAGGATGGTAGATAACAAAGCAGGTCTGGTTAACAGTAGGGTAGAATAGCTCTTGTCCCAACAATCACCCTACTGTATTTCATAGAAATTGATTTCATAGGAGGCAATAGTGTTAACTAACGCTATGACCCATCTCCCCCTTGTGTTTCAGATATTCTGGGACTAGGTGAGCTAAACCTTCCACTTTCCTCCTGTGGACCAGGAGGAATTTAGGTGATGGCTCTAGAAAAGCAGTTTTCTATTTATATTCGATCCCGCTGCGTATAATAAAGTCCCATACCTTCTGTACCTGTGCCCTTTGTAAAGTAACTCTGCATCTCCTCCCTCAAGACCTGGCATCTATTTCTCCACCTGTGAATCGGGACTGGCCTTGTGACCTGCTCTGCCTGGCAGAGGACAGTGGGAGTAACTTGCCAGAGAGGGCAGTTCTGAGCCCAGGTTCCAAGAGCCTTGAGCCCTTCTCCTGTCCCAGAGCATGTCATCGCCCTGTGAACAAGCTCAGCGGTCTTGACGGTGGGTGGGAAACTGTGTGAGCAGAGCCCAGCAGTCCTAGCTGAGTCCCTCTTAGATCAGTGAGGCCCCACCTGGCCCAGCAGCTCACTGTATGCATGAACCCAGCTAAGACCAGAAGAATCATATGGTTTCAACTCGCCCAAATGGCCTGCCTATGAGTTGTGACCCATATCTAGACGGCCCCAGACTTAACCATCGTTCAACTTGAGATTCTTCATTTTCATTTGGTGTGAAAGCCATTGTAAAAAACCCTAAACTTCAAATTTTGAATTTCCATCTTTTCCTGGGCTAGTAATATTCCATATGATAACTGCCTCGTGGTGCTGGGCAGACACCTCACAATCACGAAGGTGAGCAAAGAGCCTACACGCTGACAAAGCCAGTCTGTTCCCAGACAACCATGCCTTTTTTCACTTTCAATACAGTATTTAAAAGGTGGGGAGGGACCTGGGGGAAGTGCTTCCCTGGTGGCTCAGACAGTACAGAATCTGCCTGCAGCCCAGGACCTGGATTCAATCCCTGGATGGGGAAGATCCTGTGAAGAAGGGAATGGCTATTCTTGCCTGGAGAATTCCATGAACAAAGGAATCTGGCAGGCTAAATACAGTTCATGGGGTCTCAAAGAGTCAGACGCAACTGAGTGAATTAGCACATACACAAACATTCAAAAAATTACATGAGATATTCAACACTTCATTTTAAAATAGGTTCTGCGTTAGATGATTTTGCCCAACTGCAAAATCATGTGAGAGTTCTGTGCATATTTATGGTGGGTAAAGCTTAGCAATGCTATTTTGGGTAGGTTAAGTGCATTAAAGACACTTTTGACATGATAATTTCAGCTTCAGTTCAGTTCAGTCGCTCAGTCGTGTCGACTCTTAGCGACCCCATGAATTGCAGCACACCAGGCCTCCCTGTCCATCACCAACTCCCGGAGCTCACTCAAACTCACGTCCATTGAGTTGGTGATGCCATCCAGCCATCTCATCCTCTGTCATCCCCTTCTCCTCCTGCCCCCCAATCCCTCCCAGCATCAGAGTCTTTTCCAATGAGTCAACTCTTCGCATGAGGTGGCCAAAGTACTGGAGTTTCAGCTTTAGCGTCAGTCCTTCCAAAGAACACCCAGGACTGATCTCCTTTAGAATGGACTGGTTGGATCTCCTTGCAGTCCAAGCGACTCTCAAGAGTCTTCTCCAACACCACAGTTCAAAAGCATCAATTCTTCGGTGCTCAGCTTTCTTCACAGTCCAAGTCTCACATCCATACATGACCACCGGAAAAACCATAGCCTTGACTAGACAAACCTTTGTTGGCAAAGTAATGTCTCTGCTTTTTAATATGCTATCTAGGTTGGTCATAACTTTTCTTCCAAGGAGTAAGCGTCTTTTAATTTCATGGCTGCAGTAGAATTCAACTAAATTCTGACATTCTCTGAGACCAGGAGACAGCATTAGATTGCACAGGTTAAGGATTCAGTCTTACAAGACTCCTGCCTCCAACACCTCATCTACTCAGAAGCCAGTAGAAAGCCCAGGCTGTTTGTTATCTGTGCTTCTGACCAACTGGCTATAAATCCAAGGTTTCCGTGGCCTCCTCCTCAGGTCTGATGACCTTGTGAGAGAGGCTCACAGACTTAGAGGAAAAACTGTACTTACTAGATCACCAGTTTATTATAAAAGGCTGTAACTAGGGAGCAGCCTAATGGCAGATTTGCACAGGAAAAGCATGTGGGAGGGACTCAGAGCACCCATGCCTTTCCAGGTGCATCCTTTTCCTAGCATCTCCACGTGGTCACCAACTTGGAAGTCCTTCGAACCCTCTCCTTTGGGGTCTTTATGGAAGCCTCATTGTGTATGCATGTGTGCTAAGTCACTTCAGTCATGTCTGACTCTTTGCAACCCTATGGACAAAAGCCCATCAGGCTCAGCTGTCCATGGGATTCTCCAGGCAAGAATACTGGAGTGGGTTGCCATGTCTTGCTCCAGGGAACTTCCCAACCCAGGAATTTCCTGCAGCTCCTGCATTGCAGGCAGATTCTTTACCTCTGAGCCACAGGGAAGCCCAAGGCCTCATTCAGTTCAGTTCAGTAGGGTTCAGTCACTCAGTCGTGTCCGACTCTTTTTGACCCCATGAATTGCAGCACGCTAGGCCTCCCTGTCCATCACCAACTCCTGGAGTTCACTCAGACTCACATCCATCGAGTCAGTGATGCCATCCAGCCATCTCATCCTCTGTCGTCCCCTTCTCCTCCTGCCCTCAATCTCTCCCAGCATCAGAGTCTTTTCCAATGAGTCAACTCTTCGCATGAGGTGGCCAAAGTACTGGAGTTTCAGCTTTAGCATCATTCCTTCCAAAGAAATCCCAGGGCTGATCTCCTTCATAATGGACTGGTTGGATCTCCTTGCAGTCCAAGGGACTCTCAAGAGTCTTCTCCAACACCACAGTTCAAAAGCATCAATTCTTCGGCACTCAGCCTTCTTCACAGTCCAACTCTCACATCCATACATGACCACTGGAAAAACCATAGCCTTGACTAGACAGACATTTGTTGGCAAAGTAATGTCTCTGTTTTTGAATATGTTATCTAGGTTGGTCATAACTTTCCTTCCAAGGAGTAAGCGTCTTTTAATTTCATGGCTGCAATCACCATCTGCAGTGATTTTGGAGCCCCAAAAATAAATTCTGACGCTGTTTCCCCATCCATTTCCCATGAAGTGATGGAACCAGATGCCATGATCTTCGTTTTCTGAATGTTGAGCTTTAAGCCAACTTTCTCACTCTCCACTTTCACTTTCATCAAGAGGCTTTTTAGTTCCTCTTCACTTTCTGCCATAGGATGGGCTTATACCCATCATAAGGCAAAGAAGATCTGTAAACAGTGGTTGCACTCAGCTACAACTGTGGAACAGGTTTTAACACAGCAAGAGTGGGTTCATACCGTTAGTGAGGATCAAGGCTGGGAGGTGGGTAAGCGCATCAGCAGCCAGGAAGCACAGGCCATGCAGCGGGCATGGGAACCCAGTGGGTTGGTTTCCCAACCCAACCCAGCGGGCTGAGGGCTCTGCCCAGGTGCAGGGAAGGGCAGCGTTGGGAGCATTTTCCTTCCAACCAGATGGACTTGGAGGACCTGACGGCCTCTCCAAGGTGCAAAAACCCAGCCCTTGTGTTGGTCTGTAATGCTCCGGAGATAAGAATACTTGGCACAGGAAACAGGGGAGGATGTGGATTGGGGTCCCCAGAAGGGAGTGGGCAGGTTTTCCACATGTTCCAGAGGCAGCCAACTCATACCTGACCCCCTTGCCACAGATTCAGGTTGGGTCCAAACCCTGGGCAGAGGACGTGGGGAATGTCTTCACTAAACGAAAGTGGCAGAGAACCGGGGACACACTGGCCACTCACTTGGGGACACTTTTCCTGCAATTAGTGAAATGAAAATGTGCAACTAACAATCAGTGGGATCAAAAGAGAGGTCTGCCCTTCGCAGGTGCTCTTCTGAAGTGCCATCTGTTGCCACTGGCCTCTCTTCTTTAGGGCTCAGTGTTCCAACAAAAAAGATGCCAAAAAATGAAGAATCGGAATGGAGTTGAACTTGCACTATGTTTATGACTTAACGCAAGCAGCAGGCCGGGTCAGTCAGGAGGTGGTGAACGGGTGTAGCCCTGACGAGCAGGTGGAAAGACCTTCCCCCCTGCCACCAGGTCCCTCACTTGACCCTGGCCGGTAGCTGGTGGGGCTGAGTGTACAGAGGGTGTGGTTAGTCAACCTTCCCTGGGTCCCAGCCTCAGTCTCCCCGCTTTCGAAATCACCTGGTGGACAGACAGCCAGCCCCAGAGGGCTGCTCTCCACCATAACGCATCCCACTCCCAGACACCAGTAACCCCAAATCAGCCCAAGGTACTGGATGCCCACCCACCCACTGGGCAGAGTCAGACACCCTGGATTTGAATCCTGGCCCTGGCAGGTGTTAGCTGAGGGACACTGGGCACGTTAGTCTTCTATCCTCCTCATCTGTCCCATAGACATGAACTCGGCACTCCCTTCACTTCCTGGGGCTGAGGTGAGGCGTGAATGGGGCAGCTGAGGCCATACGCTCAGCACAGGGCCAGGCACAGAGGAGGGTGAGCAGACGGCATTTTCAGCTCCTGTTTACCAAGGACCCACTGAGGGCCAGAGTCAGGGACATCTCAGATGTGGTTCCTGATCCTGAAGGACTCCCCTGAATGAATGAATGATTTACAGAGCAGCTGATTTACAAAGAGCCACCCCTGCTCCGCAAGCACCAAGGGAGCCATTCTGGAAATCTAAGCCTGAGCTCCCCTCGCTCTGGAAGCAGGGTGAACAGACAGAGCCGTCGTTGGGGGCCTCCTTCTCTGTCTTCCCTCTTTGCTCCCTCACTGCTCATCCTCTCAGTGGATGAAGACTGGCAGGAGGGTCATCACTTTTGTAAATGAAAATCGCCCAAGTACAATACAGATGTTTCCTACAACATGTAACTTCAGGGAAGCTTGGAGAAGCTGCCCCACACATCCAGGAAGCTCCAAGATGTCCTAGTGGACAGAGTGGGGAGGTCATTACCATGGCTGCATCCTAAACTTGAACGTGCACAGGAAGCCACTGGTACTGTTGTCGAATGCAGCCTCTAATCCAGCAGGTCTGGGGTAGGACCCGAGGATCTATACTTCTAACAAGGCCCAGGTAAGGGGGACTTGCAACTGTTGAGCCTCCATGCTGCAACTCCTGAAGCCTGCGTACCCTAGAGCCGGGTGCTCCGCAATAAGAGAAGCCGTTGCAACAAGAAGTGCTCAAATAGCACCTAGAGAGTAGGCCCAGCTCGCTTGCACAGCAACAAAGAACCCGCACAGCCAAAAATAAATGAATTTAATTTAATTTAAAAAGAAGCCCCAGATAAGGCCAGGACTGCCACTCTGTGGCCCATGCTTCAAGTGGCAAGTGTTTCTCAAATTCAGGTCATAGGAGAATCACCCTGGGGAACATTTTAAACAGGTTGAGATATAATTCACACACTATACAGCTTACCTATTTAAGTACACACTTGAGTGGTTTTGTTGTATCCACAGTGTCATGCAACCAACACCTAATTGATTTTAGAACATTTCATCACACAAAAAGAATCCCTGTATTCATTAACAATCCAGTAAACTCGAATCCTCATTTCTCCCCAGTCTGTCTCCAGCCTTAGGCAATTATTAATCTGCTTTCCGTGTCTATAGGTTTTCCTCTTCTGGGCATTTCACGTAAGTGGAATCATATGCATGTCCTTTGTGTCTGTTTTTTTTGCTTCGCATAATGTTTTCAAAGGTCAACTATGTTGTAGCATGTATCAGTACTTCATTTCCTTTTGTTACCAAATATAGTCTATTGTATGGATATACCACATTTTATCTATTCCTTCAAGGGGCTTCCCCAACAGCTCAGTGTTAAAGAATCTGCCCACGGCGTAGGAGATATGGGTTCAATCCCTAGGTTGGGAAGATCCCCTGGAGTAGGGAATGGCAACCCATTCCAGTATTCTTGCCTCAACAATTCCATGGATAGAGGAGCCTGGCAGGCTAGTGTCAATAGGGTTGCAAAGAGTTGGACATAACTGACTGCATACACATTTATCCCTTCATCAGTTGATGAGCATTTGTGTTGTTTCTACATTTGTCTATTGTGTATAAAGTTGCTATGAATACCCATGCACAAGTTTTTAAGTGAATGTATGTTTTCATTTCTTTGGAGTTTATACTTAGCCGGGGAACTGCCAGGTCATATGGTAATTTTACAGTTAACATTTTTGAAATGTTCAGGCTGTTTTTCAAGCTGGCCGCACATTTCACATTCCTACCAGCAACGGATGAGGGTTTCAATTTTTCCACATCTTCAACAATACTTGCTGTCATCTGTCTTTTATATTAGAGCCATCCTAGAATCTCATTGATTTTCATTTCTCTGATTGCTGCCTGGGGAGCTTTAAAAAAAAAAAAAAAAAAAAAACACTGATTTCCTATCTATACCCTGAGTATCCTGGGGGCTACAGTCCATGGGGTCACAAAGAGTCAGACATGACAGCACTATACTTTCTATCTATACCCTGACCAATTAAATCAGAATATCTGATTATGGGGCCCAGGAAATTAGTATTTGTTTCAAAATCCCTAGAGCGTCTCAGGAGGTTCATGTTTAAAAATCTGTTAGGTCTTGTATTAGTTAAGGTTCCCCAGAGAAACATAACCAATGGGAGATAAAGAGATAGAGACAAGAGATAGAAACAGATAATAGATCTATGTGTGCTAAGTCACTTCAGTCCTGGTCACCTCATTGCTATCCTATGGACTGTAGCCTGCTCAGCTCCTTTGTCCATGGGATTCTCCAGGCAAGAATACTGGAGTGGGTTGCAATGCCCTTCTCCAGGGGATCTTCTCAACCCAGGAACTGAACGTGTTCCTCTTACATCTCTTGCATTGGCAGGAGTGTTCTTTACCACTAGCGCCACCTGGAAAGATAGATGCCTGTCTATCTATCTATCTGAGAGATTTATTTTAAAGGATTGACTCCTGTGATTGCAGAAGCTTGCCAAATCCAACATCTGCAGGGTAGACCAGCAGGCTGGAGGCCCAGAGAAGCATTGCAGTTCTAGCCCAAAGGCAGTTTGTTGAAAGATTTTTTTTTTTTTGGTTTGGAGAGAGCAGGCTTTTTCTATTAAAGGGCTTCAACTGATTAGATGAAGCACGCCAATATTATGGAGGATAATCTGCTTTACTCAAAGTTTCCCAGTATAACTATTAATCTCATCAAAAAAAAAAAAAAAAAAAAACCTTCACAGAAACATCTAAGAATAATGTGTAATCAAATATCTCAATACTGTGGCCTGGCCCAGCTGGCACATAAAATTAACCATCACAAGTTTGTTATTCATTATTCAGCAACATTGACTAACCACCTATTATGAACTGCCCTACACACTGGGGACATGGAAATGAAGACATGGTCTCTGCCCTCAGAAAGGTCACAGTGTAAAACAGGGACATTCACAATGCCTTCCTCATAGGAAGAGCAGGAAGAAGGGTAAGCGTGGCAACCAGCGTCAAGCCTGGCACCAGTGGGGGCCCAGGACAGTGTCTAAACATTAGGACCCAAAGAGCAACAGTTCTAAGTAGTATTATTCCAGATGATAAGACTAGTCTTATTTTTAGAGCAATTTCATACACTAAGCCACTGCCAGAGCTGTCCCCTGATACAATATAAGAAGCCCTCACCCGAGAGAGATTTACTGCTATAAAAATATTGCCCTGTTGGCCAGGAAGCCACAGTGCCTGCTGCGCCCAACGGTGGCCCGCTGCCCACAGCCACACACACCAATCTAAGCAGGATTATTAAAGCATAAATCCCCATCTCTTGTCTCCCTCTCATTGGGCAGAAGTATCGCCATGTTCATTAGTGGGAAATGTGAGGTTATATAATCTAATTTTTATAACTCTCCAAGGATAGCATGGGTCATACATTAGGCTGAGATTTCAACCTTTAAAGATAAGGGGAATGTCATTTTTATTAAAAAGGACCACAAAGCATAAGAAGAATTATTACCCCCAAATAGACAAAATAGCCTAGGATCCACAAAAAAGCGTGTTTCTAATTCTAACACTCAGTCTCTGAAGCAGGAGTGCAAATTATACAGCTCAAGGGCATTGACAGAACTGTTTAGATGCACCAGGGCCTGGCACACAGGCTGACGGGGGTGTGAGGCCCAACTCCTGATGCCTGGATAGCGGGAGTCTTGCCCGTGTTCTGTCTGCATTCCCTTCTTGAGCATGTGGGTCTTTGAAAAGAAGTGGGGCCTGTAAAGGGCTGATTCCATGGCTACCACGAGCAACCCCCATTCTAGAAGACATGGGTGGGCACCAAGGAACATGTAGCACAAGAAGCCCACGCGGTCCATGAGAGGAAGACAAATCACTATGTCCACTCCAGATTTACAAACGCCAGTGCTGGCCATTCCCTCCTGGCCCTGGTGGCCCCTCTCAGGCCTCTGTGAGCTGCTGGGGCAAGGGGCTGTGCTCCCAGGAAGAAAGTGCTGTGGAGTCAGAAGTGACCCCATAGACATGGGCTCAGAGGCATCAACAAAAGTCAGCAGCATTTAGTTCTGTCTGTTCATATAGTCAAGGATCTCATGATAGTTTTAATTAACTGTGCACAGAAGTGCAAATCCATTGGTGGTCAGCATGTTCTCAAATTTCACAGCTTCAAGAGATTCTAGAAAACACAAGATTCAAAAGCTTTGATCTCAAATGGAATACAAATCATTGGTTTCCCTGGTAATCCCATGGGTCTGCGAGGCTAGTTGCATGTCCCACCAGGCTCAGGAGGTAAGATCTCAAACCTGGACTGCTTCCTTCTTTGACTTTTCCTGTCCTCACCCCACAGCTCTGCAGGCATGGATGGGGAGCCCATTGATTCAAGTCTGTCTATTCCCCCACCATCTCATTGCTCCAGTCTCTCCTTGGTCCCCTGCCTATCCATCTTTGAAACTGTCCTACCCAGTGGGTGAAATTATTTCCTAAATGGTTCTCACTGTCTGCCCTTTCCACCCTCTCATTTTCCTGAAGCTCTGCCTATGGATGAGATTGTTGGGTGCTTATGGCTTGCTTTGCTGGCCACTTGATAAGATGTTGAGTGCAGCCACCCAGCATCCAGAATGGTGCCCAAGGTCATCAAGCTGGTCTCAGTCCTCCTGTGTGGGTTGACTCCATCAGAATCTTTTACAATTGCACACATGGGAAGTGAGGAAACAAGCTAAGTTCCTTGAAATTCACTTTACCGTATTTCCAATTATGCTGGAGACACATCCTGTCTAATCTGCAGCTCCAGGAGAAGTTCAAGTTCCAACAAGGAGATGTGATGGAAGTCTGAGGACAGTAAAGCCCATCTAAGAGTCCTTCACTCTCGTAACCCAGGTTGGTCAGGCAGGAAGTCCTACCTCAGCTAATCTACATCTTCCTTGTTGCCGCTTAAGCCAATTTCCTGGGCAGCATGATGCACTTTTCATCAAGGATACATGGGTGGCAATTAACTTTGAGAGTGGTTATTACGGGCAGGCTTAGCAGATGACAGCCTTTTAAGCTTTCAGAAGTGTGTGTGTCTTTATTCCATGCCATATGGACTTCCTGCTCTGTTGCTCTGCCTATTTAAAACCGCGTCTTCTAGCTTATCTATTTGAAATACATTTAATCCATTGGAATGGTCAGGACATCAAGTAAAACCAGATATGCAGTTTCTGATCAATACCCCACCAAGGTAAGTGCTTAAGCCAAGACGACTTAGCCACCAACCCAACCGAGGCTCTCTCAGAAATGTTCCAGAACTTCACTTCTCCCCAAAACCCAAAACTCCAGAGATTTCTGATGAAACACAGAGACAGATGTTTATAACCAGGTTATTCTAACTTCAAGGTATGTTTCCTTAAAAGATCATGTGCTATTTTGCAGTGTTTATTATCAGGTTATACTAACTTTGAAAGTATGCTTCCATAAAGCACCCTGTGCAATTTTAAATAATAAACTTTTATGTACAATTTCTAAAGTCATCCAAAAGGAACGTTGTAGCTAAGATTTTGGTAGCTCCTTTCCCATAAAAAAATCTAGACCATGAACCCAGACTCCGTGGAAATAAATATTAATGGAGATTCTGGTGCTGAGCTAAACCTCATGTTATCTTTTCAAACTATCCAGAGTGAAACCAAACATTGCAAAAAAATTTTCTCTGTGCTTCAACAAAGATCTGGATGGAGACTGAAACTTAATTAGAAATGTCTCCTTCACCCCTCATTTTGTATAGGAGACATGTTTTCTGTCCTGGTGGTCTGCTTTGGGATGGTATAAATTTTTCATAATATGTGCTTATAGGAACTTTGTCTCTTCCTATCAGCCTCTGCTTCTCATTAGTGCTGGGTGTGAGGAGAATACTCAAGTTTTGAAATACTCCCTTGAGTTGGGTGTGTGCTTAGTCATACAGTCGTGTCTGACTCTTTGCAGCCCCATGAACTGTAGCCTGCCAGGCTCCTCTGTCCATGGGATTTCCCAGGCAAGAATACTGGAGTGGGGTGCATTTCCTTCTCCAGGGGATCCTCCTGACCCAGGGATCAAACCTGCATCTCTTGCATTGGCAGGCAGATTCTTTCCCACTAGTGTTTGATGCAGAAGGGACAGACAGCTCTTCTCTGAACTGTAACAAATCTGTGCTTATGATTTAAAACGAGGGAAGTGCTCATTATTTCAAAACAAGTTTTGGGGGTTCACCAAGGCAGGTTTCTGGATTTCTAGATGTCAGACTCACTAGACCCTCAGAACAAGGTTTTCTTCTACAAAGGCTGGAGCCCCTACAGGGAAGATGCTTTATTGTGACCCAGAGTAAGGGGAGATTTTTGTAGGGTCAGGGTAAAATGACAGGGTGTTCTGGTGACAGGGTGGGGTTGGGAATGGCTTTTGGACCTCAGTTCTGGGACTTGTGGGTCATGGAATGCTTCTGGGATGAAAAGCCAAAAACACAACTTCAGCTTCCATGAGTGACTGACCTGTTCCTCCTGATGGGTTCTTGGAACAAAATGCCAATGGAAGAGGGGCAGAAGGAAAATCAGTTTTGGGCAGGAAATTAGAGGGATTCTCAAAGGGGATGGGAGAAAGAACAGAAAGTGTTATTCATCCAGTTACAATTTTTAAAACAAAGATCCTAACTGTTATAAATAATCAAAAGAGTCATTAGTCTCTGTGGAGACACCATTGTCAAGTTTCAGAGCTGAACAAATCAACTTGGTCTTTGTCAGTTCAATAGATATGTATTTAATTTTAGTGACAATTTTTTTTAAAGATATGTGTATTATATGAATTTTTTTCTAGTCTTCAATACTTTTTCTCCTTCTCGGATGAACAGGAAATCAAAAGACGTTAAAATAAAAAATTCACTTCCAAACCCCTCAAAAACTAAGTGCACTTTTGTGTAAAAATTCTAAGAGCTAAGTCTATCTGTTAATACAGATAGGAAAATATTAAAATAAAAATCACTTTATACTAAAATATCCCATTATACCCTCTCAGCCTCCACCCCCTTTCACTTTACTTATTGTCTTTATTTTAATAAGCACAAGAAGAAATAAGATGTAAAAGCAAGAAATCCTGGCTCCAGAGAGGCAATTGCATTTCCAAGCACAAGAATTGATCATCTAGTCTTCCTCTTCATGCTGTTCAAACTCATATTGGTCTTTCTAATTTTAACACCAAAAGTCAGCCTAGAAAGAATGATTTTGTGCATATTTTCACAATATGTTAACAATTCCAACTGCGAGGAGTCAACCAGTTACAACATACATCATAATCATCGAGACTGCGGTAAGAGGAGATAATTATGAATGGAAAAAATATATATTATTTGTGTCTAATAGTAGCTCTGGATGATGAGACAAAGGCCTTGCTCATGAGAACACATGTTTGGTAATTGAGATCTCATTTTGAAGATTAATTGTTCAGTGACAGCTGTCTGAGACATACTCCCTCGTCACTGACAGAAAATGGCTCCTCTGCATCTGTCCTTCCGGAGTCCTCGGCTTTGCGCTGACAGTCGAGCAAAACCTTTGAGGGCCCAGGGCCATGATTTTGAAGGGGCCTTTGGTTAAGGATCTGCCTCAAATCAATATTCCTTCCCACCAGACTCTTAGGGCCAGAGCCCCCCAAAGGATGCCCTGTGTTCTAAAGTTGGTGGACAAGCTCATTTTAAGTGAGACACATGTAGACTTCTGGACAAGGCAATGGCACCCCACTCCAGTACTCTTGCCTGGAAAATCCCATGGATGGAAGGGCCTGGTAGGCTGCAGTCCATGGGGATGCTAGGAGTCGGATATGACTAAGCGACTTCACTTTCACTTTTCACTTTCATGCATTGGAGAAGGAAATGGCAACCCACTCCAGTGTTCTTGCCTGGAGAATCCCAGGGACGGGGAGCCTGGGTGGCTGCTGTCTTTGGGGTCGCACAGAGTCAGATATGACTGAAGCGACTTAGCAGCAGCAGCAGCATGTAGACTTCATTTTAATCTCTATGGAGTTACTTTCCTGGGTATTATTGAAAGTACAATTAGCACATCCAAATGTTGCAATTATTTTAGAGGTAAGATTGGCACCCCACTCCAGTACTCTTGCCTGGAAAATCCCATGGATGGAGGAGCCTGGTAGGCTGCAGTCTGTGGGGTTACTAAGAGTCGGACACGACTGAGCGACTTCACTTTCACTTTTCACTTTCACGCATTGGAGAAGGAAATGGCAACCCACTCCAGTATTCTTGCCTGGAGAATCCCAGGGACAGAGGAGCCTGGTGGGCTACTGTCTATGGGGTCTCACAGAGTCGGACATGACTGAAGCGACTTAGCAGTAGCAGCAGCAAGATTACTTAGAATGAGGCAAAATAATAAAAGTCAGTATGTTTGAAGTGAAAGTGTCAGTTGCTCAGTTGTGTCTGACTCTTTATGACCCCATGGACTATTGTAGCATGCCAGGGTCCTCTGTCCATGGGATTTTCCAAGCAAGAAAACTGGAGTGTGTAGCCATTCCCTTCTCCAGGGGATCTTCCCAACCCGTGCGTGTTCAGTAGCTCAGTTGTGTCCAACTCTGTGACCCCATGGACTGCAGCCCACTAGGCTCCTCTGTCCATGGAATTTTCCAGGCAAGAATACTGAAGTGGCTGCTATCCTGACCCAGTATGTCTGTACAAGTTGGTTGCTCAGTCATGTCTGATTCTTTGCAATCCATTGGACTGTAGCTCATCAGGTTCCTCTGTCCATGGGATTCTCCAGACAAGAATACTGGAGTAGGTTGCCATGCCTTCCTCCAGGAGATCTTCCTGACCAAGGAACTGAACCCACATCTCCTGTGTCTCTTGCATTGCAGGTGGATTCTTTACCTGCTGAACCATCAGGGAAACCCCTAGTATGTTTGCTGCTGCTGCTGCTAAGTTGCTTCAGTCGTGTCCGACTCTGTGCGACCCCATAGACGGAAGCTCACCAGGCTCCCCCATCCCTGGGATTCTCCAGGCAAGAACACTGGAGTGGGTTGCCATTTCCTTCTCCAATGCATGAAAGTGAAAAGTGAAAGTGAAGTCGCTCAGTCGTGTCCAACTCCTAGTGACCCCATGGACTGGAGCCCACCAGGATCCTCCGTCTGTGGGATTCTCCAGGCAAAAGTACTGGGGTGGGGTGCCATTGCCTTCCCCGCTAGTATGTTTAGGTAAATGTAAATAGCAATAAGTGAATCATAGGACTAGTATTACTTAGATGCTTCCCTGGTGACTCAGTGGTAAAAATCCACCTACAATGCAGGAGACTTGGGTTTAATTTCTGGGTCAGGAAGATCCCCTGAAGGAAGAAATGGCAACCCACTCCAGTGTTCTTGCCTGGGAAATCCCATGGACAGAGTAACCTGGCAGGTTACAGTCCATGGGATTGCAAAAGAGTTGGACAGGACTGAGTGACTAAACAGCAGCTACATTACTTAGACATGGCAGGAGACGTGAAGACAGTTGGAGAATGACTGAATTTTGGAAACCACTGCTGTGAAACTTTGTCTCTCCCCAGACAGATAAGACAGAAGTTCTGACTCCTCTTCCTGGGAAAGAAGGCTGGGATGTTGGGAGGGTGTTTAGATTGCATTTGTCCAACACTCACACTGAATTCAGATATGTCAGTGTTCTCTAGTGGACTTAAAAACAACACCAATTAGCCTTCCCAGGACTGTCAACACATTGTCCTCAAAATTACAATCCAGACTTCGATTTTGGCATCGAAATGGGAACAGCGGAAGCAGAACAATGTGTGCCTCTTTGGATTCTATGCCTTTAAGTCTCCCAAGCCCTGCTTCCAGGAATCTTACCCTCGCAGATCCAGAGACTCCACCAATTATAGAAACACTGAGACCTGCAGCAGCAGCAGCATCCATGCCTAAGCTGTCCAGGGGCAGGCCCCGCTCTAGTTCCTTAACCGGAAGGACCTCATCCCAGCCTCCCACTCCTGGGGCAGGATCATTAGTCCTATTATATGATTTTCATTATTCATTTGGCTGCATTGGGTCTTAGTTGTGGCATGTGGGATCTTTTATTGTTGTGTGCAGGCTTTTCTCCAGCTGTGGCCTGCGGGCTCAGTAGTTACAGGGTCAGGGCTTAGTTGCTCCATGGCATAGAGGATCTTAGTTCCCCAACTAGGGATACCCATGTTCCTTGCATTGGAAGGCAGATTCTTAACCAGTGGACCACAAAGGAAGTCCTAGTCCAATTTTAAAGATGCAGAAGTTGAGGCATAGAAAGTTCACCCCTTGAACATGGAAGAACCTAGATGTGAACCCAGATCCAGAACCTTCGCTGATAACCATCACAAGTGTTATGAACACCTCAAACTTTCGGTCACTCCATGCTTCCCCCTCATAAGGTGCTCTGAAATGTGAAATTCACAGTGAGGCCCAAGTCCAGACCTCCTGAGCCAGGCAGGAATGTGGAGGTTGCTGAGGCATCACCTATGTAAACAATCATCTGTCCCATTTTCTGAAGGCTGTGTCCTTGGCTGATGACCCATTTTCAAGAAAAGAATGCAGGTGCTGTCAATAAAGAGTGATGCTTGCAAGAAAGTGATAGGTAATTGTTTTCTTTCTTTTTATTTAAATTTCTGGTAAGTAAGAAATTTAATATTGTGGTCGCATTATAGAAAAATGTCTGACCACTGCCTCAACTTTATTAGGAAAATGAAACTCCTTTAGTCATCCTTTTCTTTCTTAAAAAAAAAAAAAACAAAACAGAAACACTTGATCTTCTCTCCCAAACTCCATCACTTCAGGATCAGATATGCCTTTTGAGAAAACATGATTGAAGAGCATCTGCACCTCATTTCTCAGCTTTCCTTGGCTTTTCCCAAAGAGAGCTCCTGTTAGGAGGCACAGAGGTGATTTTTCAGCTCTGCTGTCAAATTGCCTATGAAAACGACTCTTCTTCTCAAGGTCAAATTAGTCTTTGAAGAATATTTGGGATCACCGAAGGAAAATTATTCTTAGGCCTCCTAATGATAGGTAATAGAAAGAGAACTCCAATCCCCTTTTAGAGTTATGAGTATGAATCAAATGCTAAAATTAGGTAATAAGAAAAATATGCGCTGTGGAGAGACACACAGTATTTGAAGTGGGTAGGTAGCAGGTAGCAGGCTAGGAGTTAGTTCTACTGTGGCACTGATGCTGGTCAATGCCAAGTTTCTGACATGCACATGGGAAGCTGCTAGACCAAAGCCCTGGGTATATTTTCAGGTTACAATAAATTTATTACCTTAGGTTGCAAGAAACCAATTGTGCTTACCAGGGGAACAAGACAAAAAGCCGTCTAAGAAGCTCTTATCTCCTTCCCCTGTCTGAACAAAGGCATGAAAGGAAAACTTTAAAAAAAAAAAAAGTCGAACTGTTTGTGTAGTTAAAACAAACAGCCTAGGAGAGAACTCCCTAAAGCCAATCAGTCAAGATTCACCTAGGTTTTGACATTGGAATTCTCTCCTGCTTTCTTTCTTTTCTTCCATCATCTCTGTGTCAGATCAGCACCAGCCAACGGCAAAATCAGACCTACCACCACCTGGGTTTTGTGGGGCAATCAGATGACTAGCAGAGAAGGCGATGGCACCCCACTCCAGTATTCTTGCCTGGAAAGTCCTATGGACGGAGGAGCCTGGTAGGCTGTAGTCCATGGGGTCGCTGGGAGTCGGGCACGACTGAGTGACTTCACTTTCACTTCTCACTTTCATGCATTGGAGAAGGAAATGGCAACCCACTCCAGTGTTCTTGCCTGGAGAATCCCAGGGACGGGGGAGCCTGGTGGGCTGCTGTCTATGGGGTCACACATAGTCGGACACGACTGAAGCGACTTAGCAGCAGCAGCAGATGACTGGCCTTCAGTGAGGGGCACAGCCAAGTTCATGGCAGTAGCAGATAACTGGCCTTCAGTGAGGGGCACAGCCAAGTTCACAGCCCCCAGTGCTTCTTATCAGGGCAGCTGACAGACACCCTATAGACCTGTCATTGAAAGCCCATTCCCAGAAGGAAATGGCAACCCACTCCTGTATTCTTATCTGGGAAATCCAATGGACAGAGAAGTCTGGCGGGCTACAGTCCATGGGGTCACAAAGAGTGAGACAAGACCTAGCAACTAAACAGCAACAGCAACAAATTGAGTCTTATGATGCCTTGTGGCAGAATGATTGTCAGTAATACATCTGTTTGTGAATAATTGTAGAGAAAATCATAGGAAGAAGGGAGAAAATGTGACAGAATTCTGTACATTAAGATGCTTTTTAACATCCAAAGTTAGAGATTTCTTTTTCATACAGAATTACTGAAAATGTGACCCCCATCATGTGAGCACAATTTGACAAAGAAATAAAAGTATGGGAAGAAAAAAAAAGAAAGTCCATTCCCAAAATTCCCTGGCAGCTGAATGGTTAGGATTTTCTTTTTCTTTTTTTTTCTGTATGAAAAAGAAATTGTAGAAAGTTAGCACTTTCACTGCTGAGGGTCCAGGTTCAATCCCTGGTTGGGGAACTAAGATCCCTATACCCTCTGACATCTGCATTCTCAAGAATTCATGAATTAAGAATGTGTGGACATTCATAGAGTCCACACAGGCCCATTGCCTACATTGCCTTTCTCATGGCCAGCACCAAAGAGTCGACCAAAGCCATCCATCCAGTTCAGTAATAACTGACATTACCCAAGCCTTTCCTGTGTATCAGGCACTGGGCTACCAACTTTGCTGAATTATGATTTTTCTTTTCTTTACAACAATAAAAACTCTCATTTTGCAGGTAAAGAAACCGAGAGAGAGAGAGAGAGAGAGGTTACCTTGCTCTGAGGATATGACTGGACCTGGCCTGAGACTCTGGCAGGGTAATAAACCCCAGAGCACACACTGTCAATCCTGGTTAGTTCAAATCTACCTGAAGGTGGATGCCTGAGCATGATACTGATGCCCACTGCTGTGCTGTACAAATCCTTCAGGAGGGACCCACCACAGTGGCAGAGTTGCCCTGCAAAACACGTTTTTTCTATTCACTAACTTCATGAAGATATGAGCACCTCCCATGATCCTGCTCTGGATACTCAAGATATAGCTTGGTTAAAAAAAACAGTCTGTCAAGCCAAGAAGCTTATGTTCTAGTGAAGGGTGAGACAGACCCCTCTGTCTGATGAGCAAAGAATACGGCCAGTGGTCAGTGATAAAAAAGAATGAAGTCCAGTAGGGAGAGGTGGTGTTTCACACCAAGTGGTCAGGAAAGTCCTCTTAATGAGGAGACACTGAGTAAAGACCTGAAGGAATGAGGAAGGGAGTTACACAGATAACTGAGACTGGGGTGTTCCAAACGGTGGGAACAGTGAGCATCAGGCCTCTAGCAGCAGTGTGCTTGGAGGAGCCTCACAGAAGGATAGAATGGCTGGGGTTAGAGAAGGTGGGACAGTAGGACCCTGTGACCACTCACTCACCAAAACACACACTGAGCACTGCCTGTGAGCTATGAGGCCAAGGGAGAAACAAGGAGCAATCCAGCCTTGAAGGAGGACATACACCCACTTGTGACTCAGGACACAGAATCCCAGAAGAATTACTTGGGGGGCACAAGAGAGAATGGTGCAAACTGAGCTGAAGGAGGACACAAAGGAGTCAGGAGAGATTCCTGTGGCCTGGGAGCATCTGAGAAGCTATAGGAGGAAGCGGAAATGTTCTTTGACCTTGAAAGGTGGCAGGATTCCTATAGGCTTAAAGAAAAAGGGGACTAGGTTTATTCAACACAAGCACAGTGCCTGGCACATAGAAGATACTCCATGAACGCTGGTTGCACAAACTGAATCAATTAATCAACAAACAGAGAAGCAATGGGACATAAAATTGGAAGGCTAATTGGGGTCATCCTCTCAAGAGAGCTGAAAGCCACCCTACCACATTCCAAAGAGAATTAGGGCCTTTCTGTTCATTTCAGCCTTAAGAACAATTATTAATGTACTTTTAAGATTGCCATCTTATTTTTCTTTCCACAGGCAAACATTCTGAATATATTGTCTAGGCTGCTAAAAAGGTATCAGCACAGGAGTTTAAAGTTTTTCTTTCAGTGGCTTTGGCCCAACTGTCATTAACAAGACCAGTCTATAAAAACTTATGATGAAGTTGTATGTTTCATAAAGAGATGGAAGGCCAGGCAGTGCCCAGATCTTGTGAAGAAGAAACTCAAAAATTCACAGATAATTGCTTCAGTTACCCCAGATTCTTGTTAATGTTAGAGTTGCATGCCATTGTAGATTTAAAGTGCCGATGGGCCTGTTTCTTGGGAAATGGCAGCAGTATTTTACCACGATCCCTTATTGCAGCAAAGCATTTGAAGGAGACTAGTAAATTACATCACACTGGTTGGGGGGAAAACCTTTGTTTTATTGTGGACAAAGTCTCAAGCGAGGTAGCTGTTCTATTTTCCCCTCCAGAATTAGGGCAGCATGTAAACTTCAGAAATGGATCATCCACATCCAATTGTCAGGAGAATCGGTTTTGATGTGAAATTGCAATTTGGACTGAAGACCAATATCTTATATGCCACATTAAATAAAACATCACATAAAGCTTAGAAGCAGTAGGAGAGAGAGTGAAAAAAAAAAAGTTTGAAAAAATTTAGCAGAGTCATAGATGCCAGTTAAACCCGAGACAGAAGCTCTCTTACCAAGACACTGTATGATGGCCTGTTGCTTCTAGAACAATGCAAGAACAACACAAGTAACTGAGCCACCTTAGAGCTCAGAACCATTATAGGAAAAAAGTGATTTGTTTATATGATCAGTAGAACTCTCCAACAGCAGCAGCTGCACTACAAGAGGTAATTCATAATCAACCATCGCTTGGCACTGTTGCTGAATTTATTAAAAATTAAAATAAAAATCAACTCCTCCTTTTGTCAACTTCTGAGAAAACAAGGCCAAGGTTCAGCATTTCAAGTTGAAAAGAGGGATGATAATGTTTCCCCAAAGAGGGACAGGTAGAGGGCATAGAACACCAGCTCTCAACTTTGTTCTTTCATTCCCCGTGAGCTCACTGCCCTTCCCGCTCTCCCTGGCAGTGTAAATGCGCACCATAGCAAAGGCTTTGGCGTGGGGTTGGATGAAAGTGAGGGGAGGAGGTTTTCTAGCCTCTAATTTCTACACACCCTTTCATCTTAGCAGCCGATAAAGGAGACGGTACTTCTTTCACTCCGTTCTGCTCTCACTTACCGGGCTTCCTAGGTGGCTTAGTGGTAAAGAATCTTCCTGCCAATGCAGGAGACTCGGGTTCGTTCCCTGGGTTGGGAAGATCCCCTGGAGAAGGAAATGACAACCCACTCCAGCATTCCTGCCTGAAAAATCCAACGGACAGAGAAGTCTGGCAGGCTACAGTCCGTGGGGTGACAAAAGAGTCGAATATGACTTGCTGACTAAACAACAAGCTCCTATTTCCACAATGGCAAGAGGGCACTTAGAAGAAAAGGTCTCAAACCCAAAAGAAAGTTCAGCCTCCCTGGGAAAGATGAAGTGGCTCCTGTTTGTTTAAAAAACACACACACACACACACACACACACACAAAGGCCAATATATGAGCACCTTCCTGCACCTCCTCAGGGCGATGACTCAAGCCCCAAACCCAAGAGAGACAAGTTTGATGAATTTTCAGGAGATTAGGGCAGGGACTGCTGTGATCGATTCCCCAGAACCGCACATCTTTAAGATGGAAAATAGGCGTGTTTCCTGTGCTCTGATGAGGACTTCATCTTCTCAAGTCCGGGAAGAGGAAGAAAAGCCTGACTGATCTTTCTGATGACGGCATTATTAAAACTTTCTGTCTCTCATCATTCCATTCCTTTCTCATTGTCTAGTGACCTTTTTTATTGGATGGTGAAGACAGAGCCTTGTTGCCTGAAACTTATGATTCATTGCCTCGATTTAGTATTCTATTTACTCAAAAACATATCTATTGCCCAGAACCTCTGGCAATATGTTGGAAATACAGATGGGAAAAATATGACTCTTATCGGCTCAAGTGCTTGGCTTAAAAAATAGCCCAAAGTATTATCGAGCAGAAAATATCAGACAATGCACGCAATGTGTTGCATTCCAAGCAAAAATGTCAAAAAAGTGGGAAGGTGGCCAGGTATGAGGCTTCTGGGTTTTCCAAGGACATTGGTAAGGTCCAAATCATTGGGTACCAAATTGAAGTTTCAAATCTGCTCAAAAATATGGGTAAATCTTTATGTCCTAATTCTTCCCTCCTCGATGTAGTTGTCCCATTTATAGATTTGCTTTGATGAATTACAGTAATGGTTCTGAATGGTACAAGAGTGCTTGCAACATATATTTATAGAAAGCTAATTTATTCATCAGATAATCTCCAGGGAAGAGGGTTTGACTGATGGTATAGGAACCTATGTATGGGAGAAAATAGCTTTTCTCCTTTCTTGTGGAAATAAACATGCATTTCCATTGCTGACATAGGGAGTTAGAAGTTCCAAATAGAGAAATGTATCTTAACAAGTCCAGCTCTTCACGACTGTCTGCCGTGGAATCAAAAACTTGGAAATGTATGGTTTTCTAGTTAGTTCAGTTGAACTTCTGGTGACCTCAGAGAGAAAGGCAGTGGGTCGAGATCATCATAACATCTGGGTCTGAGGAAACTGTGATCTTCAGGGGCGGCCAATGAGGAAATGAAACCAAAGACTAAAACTCCTGGAGGTCGTCAAGCCTCTGTTTAACATCAGCTCTGACAAGCATGTCTCAAGTTCTCAAATGCCAGTGGTAGGAGGTACTACGAAAACAGAAGTTCATGGCTTTTATTCCTGCCCTCCTGGTGATTATAGTGTTAGGAAAAAAAAACCTACTCAGGTTTTCATTTCATTTTCATTTCATTCAGGTTTTCATTTTATTTTTCCCTGAATGAAAATTTGGCAAAGAAGGAGCGAGTTCTTTTACAAAACTCTTCCAACTCTACAAAACCTATATGTACCACATTTAAAAAAGTTTGGTCAACTGTTCAAATCATGTTGGAATTTGAGAAGCAAACACCGGTTGAGAAAAAAAGAATAAAAAGGTAATTTTGCCAAAAATAAAAACTATTCCAGATCCAAGATCCAAAGTTCAAGAGCCAAATGAAATTTCTGAGAAGAAAGAAACTACTTCTACATATTAAGAGCTCTAAAAATAGTGGCAGAGAAAAAAAGTGGTGGCATGAAAAGCAATCACAGTCCCGGGTCTGCAGCCAACAGGTACTCCACTTAGAAGACTAGGTGAGATCAGGACTGCTATGCTGACCTGGAACTCTGCATCTAGATCTGAAGCTATGCCTGAGGACACTTCACTAGCAGGTAAGGACCCCAAATACCTGAGGCCAGAGACGCTCCTGGTCTTCCCACTGAGGCTGTAGCTAAATCTGACAAGTCCTTCAGAGAAAAAGAGCATGTGAGCCCAGGACTTCTTCATAGAGTAGGTGCATTTAAAGTGCTACATCAGAAAGTGAAGTTCAGTTTCTCTGCGAGCACTGGGGCTGGTCCTGTGGCTCCTTTACCAGTGGAAGGCTATGGAAGTGATGCTGAGCAGTTTCTGAACCTAGGCTTTCAGGGGACTGGCAGCCTCAGATTCCTTCCTCCTGGTACATATGTGTCTCAGAGAGACTGAGCCCCCAAATCACAAAATCTGGTTATCCCACTTGAGCAAACATAGCAAGAAATTGCGCACAGAGAGAGGTCTTGAGGCCAGGTGGAGAGAGAGAGAGGCCCGGTCATTCTAGCATCCCACCGGCCTTCATACAACTCCAGCCCCATTTTATTGCAGCCACCTGCGAGGCTCAAGACCAGCAAAAGAACTTCCAGGCTGAACCCACTCAATCCACAGAACTGTGAGATGTAATAAAATGGTTGTCATTTTAAGCAACTAGGTTATGTAATAAAATGGTTGTCATTTTAAGCAACTAGGTTTAGGGGTTATTTGTTACACAACAAAGGAAAACTGAAACACAAGGACATCTGAGTGTTTTGTTTTGTTTTGTTTCCATTCATTCTTACATTTGTCTTTTGACAAATACTTGCTGAGTACCTTAAACATATGAGCACTCTTTCAGTTGCTGGGGAATCAGTGTATGTGAAAGTCACTCAGTCGTGTCCATCTCTTTGTGACCCAATGGACTGCAGTCCATAGAATTCTCCAGGCTAAGATACTGGAGTGGGTAGCCTTTTCCTTCTCCAGGGGATCTTTCCAACCTCGGGATCGAACCCAGGTCTCCCACATTGTGGGCAGATTCTTTACCAGCTGAACCACAAGGGATGCCCAAGAATACTGGAGCGCGTAGCCTATCCCTTCTCCAGCAGATCTTTCTGACCCAGGAATCAAACTGAAGTCTCCTGCATTGCAGGCAGATACTTCACCAATTGAGCTATCAGGGAAATCAGCAGGAACACAATATTCCTGGTTTCTGCTCCCTTGGAGGCCCCAGCTCAGCATTGGAGCCCCTAGCTCAGCATCAGAGATAGCCATGGCCGTCAACAACTAGGATGCCGTGGAACGAGCACAAAATATCCAGCACCAAAAAATGTAAAATTCATAATATTTGGCGCCTAATAAAAATTATCACGTGTGTAAATAACCAGGAAGAAACAACCTGTAAAGAGGAGGAAAATCAATAATAGAAAACGGCCAAGAAATGACGTAGATGCTAGAATTAGTAGGCAAGGACATTAAAGCATTTATAACTACATTCCATGGCAAGGAAAGACATGGTAGACACTAAAAAACTCCAGTCACACTTCTAGAGATGAAAATTACAAAGAGATGGAAAATACACTGGATAGTATTAACAGCATATAAGACAATACTAAAGAAGATTGAACTTGAAGACAGAGCAACTAAAAATGCCCAAAATAAAGCACAGAGAAAGAAAAGAAGACTAAAAAGCAAACAAATAAACAAACAAACTACAAAGCAGCAATCTGTGAGACAACATCAAGTCCTCTGGATAAGGAGGAAGGGACAGATAAAATATTTTTAAAGTAATAGTTTTCAAAATATTTTCATCAAATTTTCCCCAAATTTGATGAAGACAATAAATTCACAGACCAAACAACCTCAAAGAACCTTAAGCACAAGAAATACATATATAAACTATTCGAAGATACATCATAATCAGGCTGTTTAAAACAAGTGGGCTTCCCTGGTGGCTCAGACAATAAAAAATCTGCCCGCAATGAGGGAGACCTGGGTTTGATCTCCGGGTTGGGCAGATCCCCTAGAGAAGGGAATGGCTACCCACTCCAGTATTTTTGCCGTGAGAATCCCATGGACAGAGAAGCGTGGCTGGCTACAGTCCATGGGGTTGCAAAAAGTTGAACATGACTGAGCAACTAACACTCAAAACAAATGAGAAAAAAACAAACTCTTACAATCAGACAGAGGAAAAAGAGTACATTGTTTACAGAGGAATAAAGATAAGAATAACAGAAAATACCTTCTCAGAAGTAACACAAGGCCAAAGATAGTGGTTGCTGCTGCTAAGTCACTTCAGTCGTGTCCGACTCTGTGCGACCCCAGAGACGGCAGACCACCAGGCTCCCCCGTCCCTGGGATTCTCCAGACAAGAACACTGGAGTGGGTTGCCGTTTCCTTCTCTAATGCTTGAAAGTGAAAAGTGAAAGTGAAGTCGCTCAGTTGTGTCTGACTCTTCGCGACCCCATGGACTGCAGCCTACCAGGCTCCTCCATTCATGGGATTTTTCCAGGCAAGAGTACTGGAGTGGGGTGCCATTGCCTTCTCCCAGATAGTGGTTAGATATTGTTAAAAGGCTTTTTGTTTGTTTGGTTTGGGGCTTCTTTTGCAGGGGAAGGTTTGGGCTCTCAACCTAAAATTCTACAGCCAGCAAATGTATCTTCCAAAAATGAAGATGAGAAGTTAAGTCAGCTTGTCATCTCACATTTTCTGCTTTCATAACTGTTTTCTACTTTTGAAGTTGAGGGAATAAGCTTGGAAAGGCAACTCTCAGTTCTCCTCAGGTTGATCTATAGGTTTGACACAATGTATTCCCAATAAAAATCTCAGCATTTATTTTTTTTTTCGTCACAAATTGATCAGCTATTTCTAAAATTTATACGGAAGAAGAAAGAACCTAGAAAAGCCAAAGCAAATATGAACAAAAGAACACATTTGGAGAGCTTGCACTAAATGGTTTCATGACCTTGTAAAGGTACAGTGATTACAACGGTATGGCATTGGTATAAGGTACGTATATAGATCATCATAACATGTTAGCATCCACAAATAGGCCTCCTTTGGTCTTTTTGATTATACAAAAGGTATGAAAATAATTCAGTGAAAATTGTACAATATTTTAAGCCAGTGGTGCTGGAATAGCTGATTAGCCAAATAAATAAATAATTAAATAAAGCCAAAAAGAGCAATTGGATTGGACGATTAACTCAATGGATCATACACCTAAATGTAAATGTTCAAACTATAAAATTTTTAGAGGAACATGTAGGGGAAAAATTCTAAGCAATCTTACATTTCCCAAAGATTTTATTAAACAGGACATAAAAAGCATAAACTACAAAAGAAACAAACTCAATAAATCGGGCTTTATCACATCTAAGTTGTATTTAAAAGGCACTATTATGAATACAAAAATGCAAACCACAGCATGGGAAATAATATTTGTAAAACATATACCTTATAAAGGACTTGTCATTAGATTACATAAAAAAAAAACTCTTACAACACAATAATAAGAATACTAGCAAGTTACTTCATCACTTACTTCTACAGATGGCAAATAAGATCATGTAAAAAGGCTCAACACTATTAGTTATTAGGAAACATAAATTAAAACCACACTGATATACCATTATACATTAACTAGAATAAATAAAATTACAAAGCCTGACAAAAGCAAGTACTGGCCAGGATGGGAAGCAACTGGGACTCTCATATGCTGCTTTGGGAAATGTAAAATAGTACAACCACTTTGGGGAATAGTTTGACAGTTTTTTAAAAATTTAATTGTGCAGCTACCATGAGGCCCAGTCACTCCACACCTCGGTATTTATCCAAGAGAAATATAAGCATGTGTTTACATATGGACCTGTTTGAAATCAATGTTTATCGCAGCTTTATTTTAATAGCTCTAAACTGGAACTAAACCAAATGTCCATCAAATAGTGATATGGCTCTAAAAGGAATACAATCATTAATAAAAACAAATAAACTGTCCATGCATACAGCATAGATGAGTCTCAAAATAGTTATGCTGAGCAAAAAGAGACAGAAAATCAGGAGTGCATACTGTATGATTCTACTCATATTGAATTCTTGAGAATCCCCATATACCACCCTACATTCAGTCCATAGCACCTCTTTGCACAACAACTTGCAATATGTAAAAACATTCAAATGCACCTACCCCTTAATCTGGCAACTCTACAAATATGAATTTAACTTACAAACAGCCTAACTTAAAAATGAGAAAAGGTCTTGAATAACTACTTATCCAAAAAGGATATACAGACAGCCAATTTACAACCAAAACAGACACAGAAAATAGCAAGTGTTGGCAAGGATATGGAGAAATTAGAACCCTTGTTCATCGCTGATGAGAATGTGAAATGGAACAGTCTCTGGAAAACAGTATGGCAGGTCCTCAGAAAACTGAACATAGAGTTACTGTATCCTTCAGCAATTTCATTTCTGGGTAGATACCTAAAAGGAAGAAAAGCAAGGACTCAAACAGGTATTTGCTTACTCATGTTCATGGCATCATTACTCACAATAGCCAAAAGGTAGAAACATTTATTGATAGATGAATGGATAAATAAATGTGGTATGTACATAATATGAGACATCATTGTTGTTCAGTTGCCAAGTTGTGTCTGACTCTTCACGAACCCATGGACTGCAGGACGCCAGGCTTCCCTGTCTGTCACCATCTCCCAGAGTCTGGAATATTATTCAGCTTTAAAAAGGAAGGGAATTCTGATGCGTGTTATGATATAGATGAACCTTGAGGACATTATGTTAAATGACATGAGCCTGTCACAAAAAGGACAAATACTGTCTGATTCCACTTATGGAGAAGGCAATGGCACCCCACTCCAGTACTCTTGCCTGGAAAATCCCATGGATGGAGGAGCCTGGTAGGCTGCGGTCCATGGGGTCGCTGGGAGTCGGGCACGACTGAGCGACTTCACCTTCACTTTTCACTTTCACGCATTGGAGAAGGAAATGGCAACCCACTCCAGTGTTCTTGCCTGGAGAATCCCAGGGATGGCGGAGCCTGGTGGGCTGCCGTCTATGGGGTCGCAGAGTCAGACATGACTGAAGCGACTTAGCAGCAGCAGTAGCAGAGTAGTGAAATTCCTAGAGACAGAATGTAGAATGGTGGCTGCCAGAGGAAGGAGAAGGCAGGGGGTGTGGGGTGGCAAGCCTGGGGCAGTGAATAGGAAATTATTGTTTAATGGGTGTAGAATTTTCATTTTATAAGATAAAAAATTCTGGAGATGGATGGTGATGATATTTGCACAACAATGTGAATGTACTTAGTACCACTGAATTGTACATTTAAAATTTTTATTTAATGCATATTTTATCACAATAAAAAAGAAAATATGTTAACATGAGATATTCCCTGCAATGCTGTGTGTAATAGCAAAATACCAGAAGCAACCTAAGTGTTGGTGAATTGGAAGCTGGTACAAAAACAAAACAGCATATTTAAGAAAATGTAGCTGTTAAAAATAATTAGCTGGCTCTCTATGTATCAATAGAAAATTATTTCCAAACCTTCCTTGTAAAAGGGAATAAAGCAAGAAAAGGGTATCTGCTCCCACCCAATTACATAAATTAAAAAGGGGGGTAACTGAGATTTTATACACAAACTCAGGCACATACCTAGCTGCATGTGGATACAGTATCTACAAGGATGCATAAGGAATTTGTGCCAGTTACTTCTGGGAAGAGTGAGAGAGATGCCTTATCATTTTCTGAAGTTTTACCATGAGCATGTGTAGTTTTTTCATTTAAAGAGAATTAAAGAAATTGTCACCTGTGCACTAGATTTCATCCTCTCACAGCTCCTGAGAAACCTCCCTCCCACTCTTAGCACCTCCTTCTAGTAAATTCCCCAGCTTGCTCTTCACCAGCTTCTTGCCGTCTGCCCTCAGAATAACACCATCCCTACAAAAAGCCTCTGTTCAGATTTGCTGCCTCCTCTAGAGATGTGTTTTCTATCTTCCTCTCACTGATAAGCTTCCTGAAGTGGTGGTGACGGCGGCTGTCTCCACTTCCTTGCCTGCCAATCACTCCTCAGCCTTCTGCGATCTGCCTTCTGCTCTCTTGATCTCCCTCAGATTGCTGTCTCTCCTCAGTTCAGTTCAGTCAGTCGTGCCTGACTCTTTTGGATCCCATGGACTGCAGCACGCCAGGCTTCCCTGTCCATCACCAACTCCCAGAGCTTGCTCAAACTCATGTCCATAGAGTCAGTGATGCCATCCAACCATCTCATCCTCTGTTATCCCCTTCTCCTCCTGCCTTCAATCTTTCCCAGCATCAGGGTCTTTTCCAGAGAGTCCGCACTACACATCAAATGGCCAAAGTATTGGAGCTTCAGCTTCAGCATCAATCCTTCCAGTGAATATTCAGGACTGATTTACATTAGGATTGACTGGTTTGATCTCCTTGCAGTCCAAGGGACTCTCAAAAGTCTTTTCCAAATCCACAGTTCAAAAGTATCAATCCTATGGCTGTCTCTCCTAGCCTCTGGCAACAGCTGCCTTCTTACCAAACCCAAAAGCTCTACTTGGGGCTCCCTTTCCTCACTGACTTCTTGGCAGCAATTGGCAATGACCACTTCCCTGTTTCCAAATCTATCTTTTCTCAGTGAATCATATATCCCATGAGTCTCGGAGCTGTTAGGTTTTGAGCAGCATCGTCACCATCATTTCCCTAGGATCAGCAAGATACTTTGCACATGGTAGGTTATCAATGAATATTGGCTAAGTGAACCAAGCCCTCCTTCCCCATCCTACTTAACCACCTGTTCCTTTTCTTCTGCAGAATGTCTCTCACTGTGGCTTTGCCCTTTGCCCTTGTCTGTGTCAAGACATCTGCACACCTTTTGCCTGATGCAACCAATGATGTGCCAGACCCACACGTTGGTCCCTCTACAACTCTACCTCCAATGCTTTGTAGAAACCATTCCTTGGATGGCTCTTCATCCATTTACGGGAAGAGCGGGCCTGAATTTATCTGTTCCTCCAGGCCAACAACTTCTCCACTTTTCCCGATCTTTGCATTGCTAATTATCATCTATTTATCCAGCCAGCAATCTGACCAGCTCTGTCTGTAAATGTTGCTGCCTCTTCCTTACCCACTCACCTCATTCCTGCTTCCCTGATACAAGCCTCAGAAGCTCCTTAGACCCAGTGCCCTGCCCAGACCTCCAACTGGCCTTCCTATTTCCTAGCTCTTTCCCTACCACGACACCCTTCATACAGCCACCAGATTAATATTTTAAAAGTTTTTTCCCCAACCACAACTAGATGTTAAGGTACACACTTTGAAATGGTTCATTTTATGCTATTAATATGTGAATTTCATCTCAATTTTTAAAAACTCAATTACTGAAGCTATTGTACCATTTTACTAGCTCCTTCATTAATTACTGAGTTAAATAAAATTTTCAACAAGTGTTTATTTTTTAAAAATTCAGTGACTATGCCCTCAAGAATCTGCCTGCAATGTGGGAGACTTGGGTTCGATCCCTGGGTGGGGAAGATCCCCTGGAGAAGAGAATGGCTACCCACTCCAGTATTCTTGCCTGGAGAATTCCATGGACAGAGGAGCCTGATGGGCTAGGATCCATGGAGTTGCAAAGATTTAGACAGCACTGAGCAACTAACACTTTCACATTACTGCACCCTCATGTGACCTGCTTAAATACCATAAATGATCCCCTCATGCTCTTATGAAAAATCCATATTCTTCAGCATGGTGTTGGGTATCCTAGGATGTCATTAGAACTTTCTGCAGTGATGGAAATGGATGTTCTATAATTGCACTGTCCAATACAGTAGCCACTAGACCTATGTGACTATTGAGCACTTACAATGTGACTAGTGCAAACACGGAACTTAATTTTTACTGTATTTTATTTAAATTAATTTAGACTTGAAAATAAATAGCCACGCGTGGCTACAGACAAGCACAATGGACAACACATTCCTAGACCATCTGTTGGACACTGGTCTTTCCACTCTACCATTTCTTCTGCGTGTCCCCAGCGTGAGCCTTTTTTAAACCAGCTAGGCTGGTCTCTTTTGAATGGGTTATGTCACTGAAGATTTTCATCCTTTGCTCTGATTGCCCTTCCTATGCTCCTGTACTTATCAAAGCCAACCCATCAATCCAGCTCCATTGTCTGTCGTGGCACTTTCTCCTAGAAGTTTTATTATTGGTCCGGTCAGCAGTGCTCTCCCCCTTGCTAAGTTCCCAGAAGACAACCTGGAGTGCTCACTCTGGTGTTCAGTGAAACTCTGCCCTTGAAGAAGTGGTGTCCTCTGGGTTCATCTAGACTCCCTCTTCCCTTCTAGATTGTGGACTCCTGATTAAAACACTTCGTCCCACTGCCTTTTCCCCACCTCCAGCGCTTCCAATGCCTGACTCATAACCCACCATAAGAGTATGGTGTAGGGGACAGCTGCGCTGTGAGCAGATGACTGCAGTGAGACCATATGCTCACACTTCCATTCACACCAACCACGACGATGTGCAAATGAGTATGAAATGTTAAGATAAGAAGACTCTCCTGAGCTTCTATATCTAGGAGGAAAAATGGTGAGTAGTGTCCCATATGGTCTTCATAGTTCTGTCTAACAGGAGATTTCCTTTTCAGTTTAACCCCCAAATGTTGCTTAACATATCCTACCAATCATGGCCTTGCACCGCCTGTAAAGAAAACTGTGACCCAAGGGGACTGAGATTTGTGCATTAAGCCAAGAAAGTGAGAAGCTGGACTTAGGCTACTGAGAAAAGCAGGGAGCAGAGTCCGGGTGGGTGTTGGGAAGAAAACACTGTCTCGTGTGCAATGGAATTGATAGGTCTGTGCTTAAATGTGAGCAAGTCCAAAGGCACAGACTGAAAGACAGATCTTAGTGTGAGGAAGAAAAATCTGAGTGCTAAGTAGGGAAACATAAGGAGAGGGTGACACAGAAAGAGAAAATCTGATAATTTGGACAATGCCTGAAAAGCGGTATCAGTGTTTGACCATGAAGTCACTCTTCTTTTTACCCACTTTTACTGAAAGATTTACTAGTTCTTTAGTTAAAAAAAAAAAAAAAGAACTGAAGCAGAACCTCACTAAATAATAACTACTCCTCCTCCTCCTAGAATGGAGGAAGAGGAGAAACGTTGAGAAATAAACAGCCTAGTTGACCGTGATAAGATGTATGCAGTTTTCCCTCACACTGGGTTTTCAGTTGTTCTCAACTAATTTGTTGGCTGTCTTTGTAAAATCCCTGAGTGAAAGAACATTTTGACATGCCCTTACAGATAAGTATCTTAACTGAGCAGACCCTGCCTGACTTTGCAGTCAAAATTATAGTGCCCAGAGCAGATAAAAGCATGGAAGCAGTCAATTCCCGTGCAGAACTGTGTCTTAACAAAGCTTATTTCTCTCGGGGTCAGTGTAACTCAAAGGCTTAAAGAGAGTGGCCCTGGAGGATAATGAGTTGGTCTTGTGTCTGAGATGTGAGTAAACAGCTGAGCTGCAGACACTTTGCATGACTATTCTGAGGATTCGAGAAAATGCGTGTAACTGCTTGGAGCATAATAAATGGTGGAGATGACAATCAGAAGGAAGTTTCCCAGGACTCGGCAATGGAGTGGAAAGGGTCTTTTTGGCCTACGGCTCTAGAGAAGTGTACCCTGTCTTGAGAGGTTTGCCAAGCCAGCCTCACGGACAACGGGCCGTGGTCTTAGGGGCAGAGGCCAAGCCACGGAGAAGAAATGCAGAGAAGACGGATCCTCCTCCCACCCAGGGACTGGGAGCAGATGGTGTTGCAGATGGAGACGTGAGACCAGGTCAGGCTTGCGATGCAATCACAGACCACACAATGGAAAAGCTAATTCGAAGAAATACAGGTATTGTGAAAAATATCATGACCCCTCAGGGTGAGCTCTTGTTTACAGACATAAACACATGTACTCTGATCATCCCAGAATGATCATTCCCAACACCCCTTTCCATGTCCAAAAAGATGGAATACATTTCCTCTTGTTGGGCTATTGATTTTGGAGGAGGACAGTGTCACAGAGGGACTTCCTCATTGGAACTTAAGTGACCAAAAATGTGGTATAAAATATTCGAGTTTGAAAGGAAGAATGTCAAGTCTCAGCTTAATGGACGAGCTTAGGCATTTATAGACGCAAACAATCAGCAGGGAACAACGGAGCTACCTGGAAGCTAGCCTCCTCTTTCCCTTGGACCATTCAAGTCCTGAAAGCCCATGACCTGCGACCTGACATACATGGTACCTGCTGATGCTGCTTGTGACAGAAATCCACACTGGGTCCTTTCACCATTCTGAAAAACACAGAAGACCAACCATCGGGGTCACCAGCCTCTGAGCCAAGGACTCCATTTAATCCTGTCAATTCCCCTATGAAGTAGTTGCTGCCCCTGTCCTCATCTTCAGAAACAATCTCAGGGAGGATAAACCATTTGCTCAAAGCCCACAGCTGCTACATGGTAAAGCCAGGATGACTGGCATGGAAGCCCCTCCTTCTCCCACCATAGTGTGCTGTGTTTTGAGTATCTCTGAGAAATGTTGCCATATAACCCAGATCCTCTGCTGCTGCTGCTGTTGCTAAGTCACTTCAGTCATGTCCGACTCTGTGCGACCCCACAGACAGCAGCCCACCAGGCTCCCTCATCCCTGGGATTCTCCAGGCAAGAACACGGGAGTGGGTTGCCAGGTCCTCTGTATCACCCCAAATGGAATGGCTTGCCCCCTGACCCTGACGTGTCCCTGAGCTGCTGGGAAGTTGACTCAGGGAAGGCGGTTTGGGAGAGGGAAGGGAAATGTCCTGCCTCAGTTTCTCTGCCTCTGGAGATGTGAATGCTCCCAGCCCAGCTTACAGGTTCCTCTGTCCTTGACATTATGGCATCTGCTCTGTCCTGTCTCCTCTGGGAACCTTTCTTGGAAATTCCAGTCCCCATTCCCCATTCATTTCTTCCTAGTCGTTCAGTACATGGTCATAGGGCCCACTTCCTGGGCTGACTTGGCACACTTCTCCTTAAACCATCACGTGGCTATTCCCAAACAGCTGGCAGGCATGAGAGAGTGAGCACAGCTTGTTAACTTCGACCTGAGCTGCCGGTTATGGTACCACCAGCCACACATGGCTATTGAACTTGAGATGTGCCCAGGCTGGAATGGAGATGTACTGTGTCAGGTACACAGGATTTCCCCGCCTTAACACTGAAAACAATTCTTTTAATAATTTGTTTATATTTATTCCATGTTGAATAACATTTTTAATATCTTGAATTAAATAAAACATACTAAAATAATTTCACCTATTTCTCTTTTACTTTTTTCATGTAGCTATTAAAAAATATATTATTTCATATGTAGCTCATGTTATTTTTCAGCTGGACAGCTCTGACTTAGGCCACCTCTTCTCTTGGGAGTTCAAGGGCACAGACTGCCAGATGACAGGTCCCTAGAATGTCCAAAAGTGCCCCCCAAGGACAGCCTCCAGGTACACTTGACTTAGTATTTCCCAGTTTCAGCACACAGGAGCAGAGGGGAGCCAGGGGCAGGGCAGCATTGAGTTAAAATCCAGAAAAATCCACAGAAGAGTCTCATGAACTTTGCCTCTAAAGGAATTTTAAATAATGAACAGGGGAAATAAAAACTCAATTTGCAAAAATAAAAAAGAGAGAGAGGGGGAAAGACAAATTAAACTAAATTGAAAAAAATAACTTCACAGGGCCGTCAAACACCAGAAGAGAATTTGTGAAAACATATTATTTTAGTTTCAGGGGTTTACCAGATAGATTGATTTGGTGATCAGGGGCTCCAAAAGCTATTTTCTCAGCTTCAGCAGAAGTTAACCACCTCAGAATGCCTCAGTATTTAGCTCTGCTGCTGACAGCAAACATGTCGGGGAAAAAGCAAGATAAATGAATGAACACAGTGGATCAGAGCCCCTAGCAATCTGTACGGCTTCATCCCCCATGGCCCTGATTAACACCGAGGCCAGTTTAGAAATCTCACATTGTTTTTCTGGGAGCAGGACGGCAGCCAAAGTTCAGTGACGTGGAACCTGCTGTCAGAAGCCCCACAAACCAACAGGAAAGTTTTAATTGGGTTTTTAGCTAGGCGGACAAAAGGGGAAAGGGAGAGCTTCTTTTGCCTTTTTTTTTTTTTCTTCTCCTGTAAGCTACTTCCAACCCCTAGGTCCCAACCCCTCAAACACACATGCTCACAACATTCCCTTCTTTTGCTCTGGGCAGAAAGCATAGCAAAATCGTGTATTTATGTTCCTCACCATGAGACCCAGCAAATGACACACTTATAAACATTTGTTCTTGCAGAGAAAAAGAGAAACCTAATTTCTTTTGTGACACTTGTACAACCCCACTGCTTTTGGATATTTTTTGAGATGAGAAATAAAAGCTCTGTCTTTAAAGCCTGCTTTGTTCTCGCCTTTTCTTAAAATAAAGGTGTTCTTGAAAAACACGTCTAGAAAACACTCACAGACTCCAGGTGCCGCTCTGGTTCTCCCACCCCTCCCCCTGCCCAGCCTCTCTGGGTAAATTCTAATTTCCCGTCAGATCCCAAACCACAGATATATAATATTGCTCTTCTAGCCGTCAGGGAGAAGGAACTGCCTTTTATTAAAGGCTGATCAAGCAGAGTGACAGGCTGGAAGTTCTGGATGGGACTCCCAAGTCGGAGTGTGTCTCGGGTTTTGTTGTTCTATCCGCCCAGGACAGTTGTCATTCCGACCTCTGTCTGACCTTAAGATTATATCCGATCAAAATTGTCTTCGCTTATTCCTCCATCAGTCAACAGACTCATGTAGAGCGAGGACTGTATGTTATGCTCCTAAAAGACACTAAACAAGCCAGCCGAGTTCCTGAGGTCTGCCGGAGTATGAAGAGCATGCAGGCTGGTTCTCAGTGGTTGAACTTGAACTCCAAGGACTTTTGGCTTAGCATGGTGCAAAGAATGATGAGACTTTAATCATATGTGATGCTGGTGTGCAAAACACATAAATGCTCCCTCTTCCATTAGCCCATGGGTGGGCTTTAAGCTCTTGTTGAGAATCAAAATACACTTAGGGAGTAATAAATTTGAGAGACAGGAAAATGAAATGGTCGTGTATACAGTGTTTAGAACCAGACAGACCTGGGGTCAAATCCCAGCTCCTTCAATTACTGCCCATGTGACCCTGAGTTATTTATTAACCTTTCTGAGCCCTACTGTCCTTCCTGTAAAATGAAAATAATAGCCACTCTGACTGTGGCTCTGAGGCAGTGATGTCCAGCAGAAATATACTGAGAGCCACAGACATAAGCCATTGACACAATTCAAAATTTTCTAGTAGCTACTGAAAAATAAATAAAAAGAAAACAGATGGAATTAATTTTAACTAAAGAGTCGGACAGACTGTGTGACTGAACTGAACTGATATTTTATTTAGCCACCCCACCCCAGTACTTTTGCCTGGAAAATCCCCTGGACAGAGGAGCCTGGTAGGCTCCAGTCCATGGGGTCGCTAAGAGTCGGACACGACTGAGCGGCTTCACTTTCACTTTTCGCTTTCATGCATTGGAGAAGGAAATGGCAACCCACTCCAGTATTCTTGCCTGGAGAATCCCAGGGATGGGGGAGCCTGATGGGCTGCCGTCTATGGGGTCGCACAGAGTCAGACACGACTGAAGCGACTTAGCAGCAGCAGCAGCAGCATTAGATCTGAAACAGTAGCTTTTCAACATATAATCAATATGAAATAACGATGCCATACTCTTTGTTTTGTTTGTTTTTTTTTTTTTTTTTGGCTGCTCTGAGTCTTAGTTGCATCATTGGGGATCCAGTTCCCTAATTAGGGATTGAACCCGGGTCCCCTGTATGGGGAGCTCGGAGTCTTAAGCACTGGACTACAAGGGGAGTCCCAATATAAAATATTATTGGTGTCATTAATGAGCTGTTTTATAATCTTCTTGTCACACTATGTCTATTTAATTCAGTGTGCATTTTATACTTACAGCTCATTCAGCTCAGGCTGGTTATGATTACTTTTCAAGAGCTCAATAGTCATACATGCAGGACAGTGGGGCTCTGGGAGTTAAATGAGATAAGTCAACCCAAGTCCAGACTTGTGTAGAGAGAAGTCAATAAATGCTCGTCCCTATGACTGGGCTTCCCAGGTAGCTCAATGATAAAGAATACGCCTGCCAATGGAGGAGATATAAGAGATGTGGGTTCAATCCCTGGGTCAGGAAGATCTCCTAGAGTAGGAAATAGCAGCCCACTCCAGTATTCTTACTGGAAAATTCCATGGACAGAGGAGGACAGCTGGAGGGCTATAGTCTATGGGGTCACAAAGAGTTGGAAGGACTGAGCACACATGCAGATGAATGTCATTAACATAACTACTCAGGGAAAAGTGATCAGGGGAGTCAGAACTGTCTTCCTTTGTGATTCTGACTGCACTGGGACAAGATGAAGACCACCCACCCGCACGTCAACTCACAGGACTTACAAGGCTCCCCTAATGACCATAAAGAAAGCTGAGCACCCAAGAATTGATGATTTTGAACTGTGGTGTTGGAGAAGACTCTTGAGAGTCTCTTGGACTCCAAGGAGATCCAACCAGTCCATCCTAAAGGAGATCAGTCCTGAGTGTTCATTGGAAGGACTGATGCTGAAGCTGAAACTCCAATACTTTGGCCACCTGATGAGAAGAGCTAACTCATTTGAAACAACCCTGATCCTGGGAAAGATTGAGGGCAGGAGGAGAAGGGGATGACAGAGGATCAAATGGTTGGATGGCATCACCGACTCAATGGACATGAGTTTGGGTAAACTCCAGGAGTTGGTGATGGACAGGGAGGCCTGGCATGCTGCGGTTCATGGGGTTGCAAAGAGCTGGACACGACTGAGCTACTGAACCGAATGTGCTTAGCCCCCAGCTGGGTCTCAGAGGGCCAAGCATATCCGGGCCAGGAAAATTTGCCATCCGTGCCTGAAAGAAACTTTCAGACTAATGGATGATAGAGTTAAAGAACCATGGAAATTTCTATTAAAGAAGAAAAAATAAAGCTGGAGAAGGGAAGGGACTTTTTTAAGAGAGGAAAGAGAGCTTAAGGCCAACGATCTTTACATGTAAAACAATCAACCTCTAATTAAGCACTTGGTTAAAAGCAGAGGGATGCAACTTCCCAGGTGGTCCAGCAGTTAAGACTCCACACTCCCAGTGCAGGGACACTGGATTCAATCCCAGGTTGAGGAATTAGATCCCACTTGCCGCAACTAAAGATCCCACATGCTACAACTAAGACTCAGTGCTTTCAAATAAATAAATATTTGGAAAAAAAAATTAAAAAGCAGAGGGCCATAGCCAGTAGAGGGTATGTTCTGCCAAGGCTGCAGGACTCTAGGTGTCTTTAGCTCAGAGGCTCATGGGGAGAGGCTGGGAAAGATTACCAGAGTTGGGGGCCCCAGCCATCCTCTCTTTTTACCACGACTCACCCATGGTAGGTTGTGTCCTTGACAGTGTCGATGAAGGACCATTGACTTGAGCAGCTACCCCAGACAAAATATATTTCCCTCAACAGGGTAAGCCCGCTCAACAAATGTGACAGCCCATTTATTAACCCTGAAGCTCATGACATTAACGGGAGTTCTGGCTTTAGCACAGGTCTGTGGGTGAAATGTTTGGGGTCAGCAAGATCCTCCAATCCCGCTGCATGGTCTGCTACCCCGAGCAGCCCTGGTAGGGCATCAGGCAGGGCATTCATCTGGCTCCATATCTGGCAGCTTAAGCTTCACTTCCCTTCTTTTAGGGGGTGGGTGGTTTCTTGAATTTATTCAAGTTCTGAATGAACAAGAGTGCTTCACCAGCAATCAACTTCAAAGACCAGGAGAAGGTGAAGGAGCCAAATGCAACCAAGTTAAACTCATTAAACAATGTGCAAGTTCGCCCCGGGGTATCAAAGGACCACCTGCCCAGCCAGCAGCCCTGACAACCAGTCAGGTGACCTCTTATCTGAGGGTGGGTGAATTGTTAAAGGTTGACTCTCTAGTCCTGTTGTAGCCACGTGTTCCGGGAAACAAGCTCACTGAGAAGGACAATACAGATAGTGGAGTGCAGTTTATTACACTGATGGGCCCAAGGCAGTCTTCTCTTAGCCAAGGACCTTGATCAGTTTTTGTGAAAACATTATATACCCTAAGCGTACATGCCTAAACCCACCTCCCCAAATTCCCTGAAACTAGTCTGAACAAAGGAAAAAGAAAGATACAATCAAAGTTAACCAGTGGTTCATATGCCTTAAGCCTGGGTAGTTAACAGTGGACAATTATCAATCAGATCAGATCAGTCGCTCAGTCGTGTCCGACTCTTTGCGACCCCATGAACCGCAGCGCACCAGGCCTCCCTGTCCATCACCAGCTCCCGGAGGTCACTCAGACTCGCATCCATCGAGTCAATAGCTTGTGGTAATACCCGAATAAGCATAATAGAATGTATGATTCTATTCAGTTACACAGATAATTAGGGTATTCTTTTAGGCGATGGAGAGCCCTGGGGCTCTTCCTTCCAGGGGCCTGGTTTTCCAGTTGGTATGTCGTTTCCATAGATACTGGGCTCAAAGTCCACAGTCGGCCCCAAGATGGAGTCCTGCTTTCAAGATAGAGCCTGTTCTGTTTCCTCCTTCAGTCCATTCCCAGAGGCTCAGTGGAACCCGGATGCTTGGGGAGGGCTCTTCCAAAGGCCATTAGAGCCACTTACTGCTTTAGAGCGGATGTCCAGCCTACCCTGCTCAGCCATCCTTGCCCCTTTCCCCTCCCTGGTGGCTCAGAGGTAAAGAATCTGCCTGCCAAGCAGGAGACGTGGGTTCTATCCCTGGGTTGGGAAGATCCCCTGGAGAGGGAAATGGCAACCCACTCCTGTATTCTTACCTGGGAAATCCCATGGACAGAGGAGCCTGGTGGGCTATATAGTCCATAGGTTCGAAAAGAGTCGGTCACGACTTACTGACCAAACTGCCTTCTCAACCTGGATTAAATAGAAAAGACTAAGTCAGCAACAGGGTACCCAGTGCAGCAAGGTTTCCCTTTGACCAGGTCAACAGCCTAAGAGGCTGGCTTAGAAAAGCCTGATGAGCCCTGAGCACAAGTCCTGCCTGGTCGCTCTCCCGTCTCCTCTCTGAGGGTTCAAGAAAAAGTTTCTTGAGTTCATTCTGGATGATAACGCATGGCTCCAGAGAGCTCCCTGCTGGGAGTCCAATCACTTTTCTAGGTGATTTTGTGCTCTGAGCAAGAGTGGGCCCCAAGTGACTGGAGGGGCCCCCACCCTGGCCTGGGGTGGGAGACTTGAGTTACTTGGAGGGCCTCCCCATGTCCTGGGGGGCTGCAGCTGTTAAATGACATTGTATAACACCAACAGATAGATTTCCTAAAATACTTCTGTTTTGCCACCCAAGCTTCTTTCTAATAGCAGAATTCCCTTTTTAAACAGCTTCCTGTTGAACCCCAGCCTATGATGGAATTGGGCCCCGAAGCATAGGCCTTGTGTTTGTTGCTCAGAAGCCTCCCGCAGGGGCTGGCCCCTCTCTCCCCTTTAAGCCGCAGGGGCTCAACTCCTGGGAGTGGTGGGCAGTCCGCAGATGCCACGACGCACTCCCTCATCTTCCCCAGGAGCAGCCCTGGCCTGCTGTATGGTGTTCAGAGCGGCCATAACAAGTACTGCAAAGTGAGTGGCTTACATAATAGAAGCGTATTCTCTCACAGCTCTGGAGGCTGGAAGTTTGAGGTCAAGGTGCTGCAAGGCCAGGCTCTTCGAGAATGCTCTGTTCCAGCCCTCTTTCCTAGTTTCCAGTCGTCCTCTGGCTTCTGGTGACATAACAATCTTCAAATGGCATTCTTCCTGTGTGGGTGCTTGTCTCTGTGACCATCATTTCTCTTTTTTATAAGGACATCAGTACGGGTGTGAAACTTGGTCCATAAAGAAGGCCGAGGGCCAAAGAATTGATACTTTTGAACTGCTGTGCTGGAGAAGACTCTTGGGAGTCCCTTGGACAGCAAGAGATTAAATCAATCCTAAAGGAACTCAATCCTGACTATTCACTGAAAGGACTGATACTGAAGCCGAAGCTCCTTTGGCCACCTGATGTGAAGAGCCGACTCATTGGAAAAAGACCGTGATGCTGGGAAAGATTGAAGGCAAAAGAGGAAGGGGGCGGTAGAGGATGAGATGGTTAGATAGCACCGTGGACTCAGTGCACATGAATTTGAGCCAACTCAGGGAGATAATGAAGGATGGGAAGCCTGATGTGCTGCAGTCCATGGGGTCACAAAGAGTCAAACATGACTTAGTGACTAGACAACAATAGCAATAACCTCATCTGAGCTTGATTACCTCTGCCAAGACCCTATTTCCAAATTTAGGTCACATTCTGAAATACAGTAGGTTAGGAATCCAACGTGTGGCTTCCCTGGTGGCTCAGCCGGTAAAGAATCCATCTGAAAAGCAGGAGACCCTGTTTCAATTTCTGGGTCAAGATGATCCCCCGGAGAAAGGATAGGCTGCCCACTCCAGTATTCTTGGGCTTCCCTGTTGGCTCAGATGGTAAAGAATCCATCTGCAATGCAGACCTGGGCTTGATTCCTGGGTTGGGAAGATTCCCTGGAGCAGGGCATGGCAATCCACTCCAGTACTCTTGCCTGGAGAATCCCCAAGGGCAGAGGAGCCTGGCAGGCTACAGCCCATGGGGTTGCAAAGAGTCGGACATGACTGAGCAACTAAGCACAGCTTAGAAGCACAAGAATCCAACATATGTTTCTGGCTGACATAATTCAACCCATGGTCTTTGCTTCTGTCCCTTAATATTAGCTAACTTCTTTCCCCATTTCCATAGCAGCTTTTAGCTTCTTAAAGCAATGCCTTGCATCTCAAATATCTCTATTTCAGAGAAAAAGTTTTGTCTTTATATTTCCATAAAGACCCCAGTTGGATGTTTTTCTGAAAACAAAGAAACCTTTTGCCCCAAAGGAATTTTGACATTCCCATTTCTTACAAGATGATCAGTTTTGTTTTGTTAAAAGGCAGGTTGGATTTTCTTAGTTACTTTTTTTAGCTCTGCTCAGTAAGATTTCAAAAAATCTTAGGGTCTACTTTTCTGCTTAGGTACTCTGCAACATTAATGTAAATTTATTTCTTAAGTCCAAATGATTAAACATTTGTGAATACAATGACGACAGTCAATGAGAATAATGAAGCTATTTTGAGGAACATAAAAATTTGAAATCTGTGTTTATGGAAGAAAATGGTAATCTTATATCAGCCTCAGCATGTAATTTATTTCTGTATGAGATTTAAGTTGCATAAAACGGAGAAAATCTTGATTCACGTCAGTAAAACTGACACCCTTTACAGCTTAATAGCATATGCGAAAATCTCAGAATAGTCTTCAATTAAACAGTGATGCCCAGAGTTGTATTCAGAGAATTGATCAGGTAGTGTAAGTTAATCGACTGGAGGTCAACAACGTGTTAAAATTTAGTGTAAACCAAATTTGCATGTACCGATGTAATCATATTACTGTTTAAAATGTGTAATTTGGTAAATTAAATTTAAATTATTTTCAGAGCTCCAGGAGCACCTCTGCTGTGCCTTGGGACTTCTCGGGGGAACATAATTAGAAAATCTTTGACCTGCTCAGGCAGGCCCAAGCTCTCATGAATTTCACCTTCCCCTTTCAACCTCACTCCCTTTGCTCCCACAAACAGCACTTCCATCCTGGGGGTGCGGAGTGGGGGGTGGGAAGGGGATGTTGCTGGGCTTCTCAGGGCCCCTGGGCAAATCTTTCTCAGCACTGTGTGTATCAATAATCCCCAGATTTTGAGTGCCAGCCATTCTTCAGGTTCAAGCCCATCCACTTACCCCCACCCACCATTGCTTGCTGGGTATCAGGGACCCACTGGACACTGCCACGTACAGCCTGGCTATAAAGACAGCAGACCACCGTCATGTCCCATGGGGCACCCAAGGGCTGGGACAGGGGTCAGGTGTGAGTGGCCATTTGAATGCAATAAGGTCCTACATAAGGAGGCAGGCACAGGGACCTGCAGAATCATAAGGGATCTAAGGATGTTATTCAGAAGCCCCTGGCATGCCCTCATTTCTGAAGCCTCTGAATTTCAGTTTGCTGCTGGCTTTTTGCTTCGCTGTTCATTAATGTGCTCACAGGTTATCCTCTCTTTTCATAGCTCCTCTTCCATCTTAATTTCTTTAGGGGCAGAGGCTCAAACACCTTTTTCATGCCTCTCATTGCCAGACACAGGAATAGGCTCATTAAGTGTTCAGGAAATCCATGTTGGTTGGTGTTACAAACCAGTAGAATAGACAAACGTGGGTGGAGTCAGAGGAGAGGACCATTGTAGGCAGAAGGGTGTGGGGAAGGGATGCCCATAAAGCTCTACAGTGTATCTGAGGGTCACATTGGCCCTCCCAGGGTGGCATCCTGTAGGGACACATCTGGTTCTCATTCTGGCAAGTGTTCCTTCTTTCACACTCCCTTGAATGCAATAGTAAGATTCTGTATTTTCAGAGCAGATATGACTGTCCGTCCCAGAGTCAATGGGCTCCCTCAATGTTTAATTTCCAGCCAGCGATATGCCTTCTGAACAGGGGTTGGGAAGAGAGGTGTACCATCATCCAGGGCGAGCTGACCAGAGCACAGAACTGGTTGGAGTCAACGTTTCCTGCAAGGCATCACATTCGAGGAAGGGTTCTATAATCAAACAGGACGTCCTGTCTTTGATTAATTTCAACTGCAGTCAAAAAATAGCATATAAAAGAGCTTATTCACAGTACAGGACAGACAGCCTAATGCCTCCCTTCCTTCTCACTGTCTGTTCTGATGAGTAAATAATGACTGACTGGCTTATGGATGAGACAGATCAAAACCAAGAACAAGATGCTCTGCTTGCAGGACTCTGTGGTGGTCCCTGCTCCCGAGTGATTTGTTACATTTGAATTCCAGAAGCCAAACCTGCCTTTCAAGATCCTACACAATGCAGGCCACCCCGTGGTGCTTGGAAATTGTCTCAAAACCACCCTCACATTCCAATCCAGTGGGTTGGCAGTAAGGTCCATGAAATGAGCCCCGAGGTTTAAGAACCAGCCCTCCGTGGAAAGATTTTGGAGAGAGAAGAAAGAACGTTCATGAAATAACCTACTATGGGCCAATCTCTGCTCTGGGTGCCAGGGATATAGCGATACACAAACCAGATGCAGAATTTAAGATTTACTGAAAAGTACTTTAAAGCCTAGCTGGTTCCCCCTTTCCAACTCACCTTCCTCCCACCCCCACCCCCAATTACTATCCCTCAGTCCATCTAGTCTTACTGTAGGATCTTCCTTCCCAGAAGAGGGCTGGATCTGCCTTCCTGGGGGCCAGAGGGCTGGGATTGGCTCAAACGGCTCATAGGAGCTACTCCCCTGACCTGGGCGGGGCAGGGGATGCACCCAGTCCTTTGGTTCCACCGTCATCTTGCTGTGGGACTCAGAGAACAGGAACCTCCGACTCTACAATCCCAGCATTTTTTTGAGGCAGATGCCTTGGAAAGGAGTAGGGCTTTGTCAACACACACCCATCTGTCAGGAAGGCAACTTCTCTCAGAAAGACACAGCCCTGCCGCTGTCCCAATGCCCCACCATTGATAAGTTCACTGCACATCTTTCATTGCATCATTTTCCCCATTCAAGGTCACCAGTTCCCACTCACTGGGAGTCGCTTAATGGGCTGAAGAGAATTCAAAGAGATTGGGGTCTCTTGACTACACTTTCATATCAAATGTATGAAAGCTGCGTTGTCAGTAACAGTTGCTGCTTTGACTGATGAGCCAGCCTCTTAGAGCAATGATTAAAAGTGATTTCCTTGAGATAGTTATTCAAACTTCTCTTTCAGTCCCAGAGCCATCATCTGCCTGTTCGCACCGGTTTTGAAATGCAGATGGCGGCCATTATTGTTCTGTATCCGGATACTCTCCTTAGAAAGCTTTGGCTTCCATGAAGGAAGAAACAATCCTCTGAAGTGCATGCATGTAAAGCCCATCTGTTCGAGTCCTCCTCTGACAGGCACCTCGGGTGTAGGCACGCCTAATTTGTCTCTGTCTTGACTGCTGCACGGTCCCAAATTCCTGAATGGGAGTCTTTGCTCGCCTCCTGTAATTAATCTCTGTCTCATTGGGAGAAAACCCAGCTAGCAACAATGCAGCTTGTGTATCTGCAGGCAGCAGGCACCACACCTATTAGAAGTGCATGCACCAAGTTCATTTTCCCATCATAAACTCCCTCAGGTTTCTAAACTGAGACAGCTGGGTGAGCAAACAAACGAGCCTATGTAACGGGGCCGCCAGGGTCAGCGAGCAATGGACAAGGAGCTTCAGGCCTGAGGACTTGATACTTAATGCCCACCCCAGGGAGCATTTTCCTCCTTGGCACATGTCTGGAGCTGAGTGGAGGACAGACCAGAAGCAGCTTCCATTTAGTCAAGAGACCACGGGTCCCTTCTGCTGTGTAATGCCCACTGCTCCTGAGCTGGCAGTTAATGTAGATACCGCTGTTGTTCAGTCGCTCAGTCATGTCCAACTCTTTGTGACCCCTTGCGCTGCAGCACACCAGGCTTCCCCGTCCTTTACTATCTCCTGGAGTGTCTTCAGACTCATGTCCATTGAGTCAGGGATGCCATCCAACCTCATCCTGTGTTGTGACTTTTCCTCTTGCCCTCATTATTTCCCAGCATGAAGGTCTTTTCCAGTGAGTGATCTCCTTGCAGGTGGCCAAAGTAGCGGAGCTTCAGCTTCAGCATCAGTCCTTCCAATGGGTATTCAGGGCTGGTTTCCTTTAGGATTGACTGGTTTGATCTCCTTGCAGTCCAAGGGAGTCTCAGGAGTCTTCTCCAGCATCACAGTTCAAAAGCATCAATTCTTAGGCATTCAGCCTTCTTTATGTAATTCTTCTCACATCTGTACATGACTACTGGAAAAACCATAGCTTGACTATATGGACCTTTGTCAGCAAAACGTTGTCCCTGCTTTAGAATACACTGTCTAGGTTTGTTATAGCTTTTTTCCCAAGGAGCAAGCATCTTTCAATTTCATGGCTGCAGTCACTGTCCATAGTGATTTTGGATGCTGAAGTGGCTTCTAAGAGGTGCCATTTTCCTTAAGTGGGCTCCATCTGTGAACTTGCTGAGCTCTGGCTGCCTCTGTGTGTGGGGTGGGAGGAGCGATAGCATGACCTTGGCCATTAACTTCTCTGTTGGAAATTTTTATTCTCTCCTTTTCTGCAGAAGAATGGCATGTGTGATGGGCTGTGTGTGTGCACGCACGCACACACACACCCCAAATCCTGCTCCAGAATACAGTCATCAGTCACTGGGACATTTGCTGCTCTGGGCCATGTGAAAGCACTCCCTTTTGACTATGCACTGAGTGGAATCTCCTGGTTTGTGGAATCTGTTAAAGTAGAACAGATAGGGCATAGATGGGATGTTGGAGGTGAGAAGGGGAAGAGCGCTGATTAAAATATGGATGTTTATTACCTGAGGCCAACTGGACTTTCTTCATAGCTCAGTTGGTACAGAATCTGCCTGCAATGCAGGAGACCCTGGTTCGATTCCTGGGTCAGGAAGATCCGCTGGAGAAGGGATAGGCCACCCATTCCAGTATTCTTGGGTTTCCCTTGTGGCTCAGTTGGTAAAGAATCCACCCACAATGCAGGAGACCCTGGTTGGATTCCTGGGTTGGGAAGATCCCCTGGAGAAGGTAACGACTACCTACTCCAGTATTCTGGCCTGGAGAATTCCATGGACTATATAGTCCATGGGATTGCAAAGAGTCGGACACGACTGAGTGACTTTCACTTTCAACACATGCAAACTACCTTTTGAATGAAGGTTAAAATTGAGTCTTTAGATAAAGTGTTTACCTTCTAGAAAGTCCTCTGAACCTGATGTATCTGATATCTTGGGGGCTTGTTTTCCTCCTACCTGTCTGGCTATTCCTGCTCAGTCTTTAGGTGGAGATTCTTCTATGAGTGCTCCATAGGACAACCTTCCTCAAACTGGCTGTACAAAAATAGTTCTGTATTTAATTCAAAGTGGGGAAGTCCATGCCTTCTCTTGGAGACCCACTAGCCTCTTTAGTGCTTACATGCTCTCCGTGGATTGATTGACTTCCAGACAATTATTCCCTCCCATTCCCAATGATTGGTACAAGACAGCTGGTCCAGTCCTCTTGCTGTTGACTGATACAGGCATAGGCTTGCAGCCCAATCCAAGCCAACACAATGTGAGAAAACTTAGGGAAAGAGAAACCTTAGGAAGAACCACTTTCCTTCCTCTCTTCAGCAGACATATCCAAGTGCCCACCCTGTTGAACCAAGACATGCCTGTTCTAGAATAGAATCCTGCATCTCCATTTTTCAGTCTCCATGTCTCTCTTAAGTATACCATCCCCCTTTCCGGCTGCTCATAAGAGTCCCGGCTCTGTGCCCTGGGAAAAACTGTGGGCTGACTTTCGGGAGAACTGTTGACTCCTAACCTTTCCAAAACTATTTGTCTATTGGGTTTGATCCACACGACTCATGCTAGATTCCATTTTTACAATAAAACTTGTCTCCCAACTTCTGAGCCCCCGGCCCCGAGAGCAATTAGCTGCTCCTCTGTTATCTCTGTTGCTAATGCTCCTCTTTCTCCTGTCAGGGCTCTGTAATTCCTTCTATAAAGGTTTCCTTCTTTCCAGTTTGGAAGCTGTTCATTCCCCTGAATTTCTCCTTTCCTTTATTCTTTATTTTTCTTTTCCTCATCCAACCAGTACCCTTCCTCATAATCCAGTCATGCTCCTGCCCGTCTTGTAGTTTTTCCCTTTAAAAATAAGGAGAAAAATTATAATAGTTCCAGATTTAGGGCACTTTACATCATCTCTTCCTTCTGAAATTATCTATTATGTGGATACTACACAGATTCTAAAGGTGGTGATCTGACCACCCTCTGTCTCCTGTTCAGAAATAGAAAAAGGCAATCCATTGCCTTTAGAATAATCTCAAACTTTTATCAATCTGCAATTTTCATCAATTTCAGTTTTTATCACTTGCTACACTCCCATTTCTTGATGTAGCCTTTACAGAACCTGAAAGTGAAAGTTGCTTAGTCATGTCCGACTCTTTGCGACTCCATGGAATTCTTCAGGCCAGACTACTGGAGTAGGTAGCTGTTCCCTTCTCCAGGGGATCTTCCCAACCCAAGGACTGAATCCAGGTGTCCCGCATTGCAGGCAGATTCTTTACCATCTAAGCCACCAGGGACTCGATGTATCCTTTACAGAGTCTAGGACCTCAAAATTCACTTCTTCCCAGAACCTCAGACGTTATTTGGAAACAGAATTTCTTAGATGTAATTCTTTGAGATGAAGGCATACCTGATCCAATAACTTGTATTCTCATAAAAAAGCCACGTGGAGACACAGATATATAACAGAGGGATGCCAACCATGTGAAGGTGGAGGAAGAAATTGGGAACTGTGCTGCCACAAGCCAGGGAACACCAAAGATTGCTGGCAAGCACCGGCAGCTAGAATGGGCATGCAAGGACCCTCCCCTAGAGACTTCCGAGGGAGTATGGCCCAGCTGACTCCTCCATTCCAGATTTCTGGTCTCCAGAACTGTGAGGAGCTAGTGCTCTGGGCCAACCATCCATTTGTGGCTCCAGGAAAGCAACACAGAACCTCTCACCCAGCGTTCCAGGTGACCCCGCCTGCACGCTTTGGTCCCTATCTCTGAAAAGATGTTCCCTCACCTCTCATCGTTTGACATCTGTACATTTCTCAAGATCCATCTGATACATGACTACAAACAGTCTCACCGCGTTTCTCGTGTGTGCCCTGTAGGCTGATTTTCTGACTGTTTTCCCCTCAACAGGGAGCCAGGTTGCCCCTAACGGGATGTTCTTCTTCTCTGAATGCCAGCACCTGATGCCATGGGTGCGTGGTCTGTGGCAGGATCTCACATGTAAGAGAATAAATGAGTGAATAATTTACTCCTTGATAAAAGGCTGTGCCAGTCTTCTTTTTGTGGGAAAAGGCATGACAAGTATACAAGGCATAACAAGGTAAAAAGAGAGGCTCCTATTTGTTTACTCCTGAAGGTGAACTTTAAGATAATTTTTCAAACACTTAAAAAAATACATGCAGACTTCATAAGAATCCACATCTTTACATTATGTATGCAATTCTTTGTATTAAATTTTTAAAACGTCTTTCATTGAGATATATTTGTCATATAATAAAGTGTCCATGTTGAAAGTACACAATCTGATATTTTGACATTTATATATACCCATGAAACCATCATAATCAAGATAGTGAACATACCTCTGACTTCCATAAGTTTTTTTGTGTCTTTTTAAAAAATTAGGATAAAATACAGTAATATAAAATTTACCATTTTAAGCATATAGTTCAGGGGCTTAGGGGCTTTAAGAACATTCACACTGCTGTGCTAATGTTATCACGACCCACCTCCAGAAATTTTTATCTTGTAAAACTGAACTGCTGTATCCATTACATACTACGTCCTATTCTCCCACTTCTCCTGGCCCCTGGCAACCGCCATTCCACTTTCTGTTCCAAATTGCACTATTTTAGACACTTCATGTAAGTGGAATCACACAGTATTTGTCTTTTAGTGACTCATTTATTTCACTTAGCATAGTGTCCATTGAATGTGGATATTGCATTGCATTGAATGTATATTCAATCTGGGGAGAACTGATACATTAATAATAATATCCAGTTTCTGGATATTTTAACAAACTATACTTCTCTATTTATCTAAGATTTCTTTAATTTCTCTTAGTAATGACAGGAATTTTAGTTGTACATCTTTTTGTTAGATCAATCCCTAGTTTCATTTTTTGATTGTATTATAAGTGATATTTTGTTTAAATTTTCATTCGTTTGTTTCTGATAATTAAAAATATAGTTGATTTTCTTGTATTGATCTTGCCCCCTAAAACCTTGGTATAGTTAACTTATTAGTTCTTATAGATTTTTAGTTTTGTTTTTATTTTGGTAGATTTCTTATGCAATCACACTGACTGTGAATAAAGAGAGTTTCCTGTTTTATTTCCAATCTGGATGTCTTTTAAACATTTTTCTTGCATTGTTGCATTGGCTAGAATCTCCCAGTGAGTAGAAGTGATGGGAACAGACATCTTTGCCTTGCTCAGATGTTAGGTGCAAAGCAATCAGTCTGTCACTGTTTTATATGATGTTGTGATATTGTGATGTGTGAAAGTGAAAGTGTTAGTTGCTCAGTTGTGTCTCACTCTTTGAGATCCCATGGACTGTAGTTTGTGAGGCTCCTCTGTCCATGGAGTTCTTCAAGCAAGAATAACTGGAGTGGGTAGCCATTCTATTCTCCAGGGGACCTTCCTGACACAAGGATTGAACCCTGGTGATGTAAAATGAGAACTATATATTTGGTCTTTCTCCCCTTTTCTGGTAGAGAATTACTAAAACAGTTGGAATTTCCTTGATGAAAAGAGCAATAGAGGTGTCTTTTGTTGTGCTAATGAGGGGACTTTGGGAAAGCCACAGAAGAACTGTACAAAAAAGAGCTTCACGACCCAGATAATCATGATGGTGTGATCACTGACCTAGAGCCAGACATCCTGGAATGTGAAGTCAAGTGGGCCTTAGAAAGCATCACTACGAAAAAAGCTAGTGGAGGTGATGGAATTCCAGTGGAGCTATTCCAAATCCTGAAAGATGATGCTGTGAAAGTGCTGCACTCGATATGCCAGCAAATTTGGAAAACTCAGCAGTGGCCACAAGATTGGAAAAGGTCAGTTTTCATCCCAATCCCAAAGAAAGGCAATGCCAAAGAATGCTCAAACTACCGCACAATTGCACTCATCTCACATGCTAGTAAAGTAATGCTCAAAATTCTCCAAGCCAGGCTTTAGCAATATGTGAATCGTGAACTTCCTGATGTTCAAGCTGGTTTTAGAAAAGGCAGAGGAACCAGAGATCAAATTGCCAACATCCGCTGGATCATGGAAAAAGCAAGAGAGTTCCAGAAAAACATCTATTTCTGCTTTATTGACTATGCCAAAGCCTTTGACTGTGTAGATCACAATAAACTGTGGAAAATTCTGAAAGAGATGGGAATACCAGACCACCTGATCTGCCTCTTGAGAAATCTGTATGCAGGTCAGGAAGCAACAGTTAGAACTGGTCATGGAACAACAGACTGGTTCCAAATAGGAAAAGGAGTACGTCAAGGCTGTATATTGTCACCATGTTTATTTAACTTATATGCAGAATACATCATGAGAAATGCTGGACTGGAAGAAACACAAGTTGGAATCAAGATTGCTGGGAGAAATATCAATAACCTCAAATATGCAGATGACACCACCCTTATGGCAGGAAGTGAAGAGGAACTCAAAAGCCTCTTGATGAAAGTGAAAGTGGAGAGTGAAAAAGTTGGCTTAAACCTCAACATTCAGAAAACGAAGATCATGGCATCTGGTCCCATCATTACATGGGAAATAGATGGAGAAACAGTGGAAACAGTGTCAGACTTTGTTTTTCTGGGCTCCAAAATCACTGCAGATGGTGACTGCAGCCATGAAATTAAAAGACACTTACTCCTTGGAAGGAAAGTTATGACCAACCTAGATAGCATATTAAAAAGCAGAGACATCACTTTGCCAACAAAGGTTCGCCTAGTCAAGGCTATGGTCTTTCCTGTGGTCATGTATGGATATGAGAGTTGGACTGTGAAGAAGGCTGAGTGCCGAAGAATTGATGCTTTTGAACTGTGGTGTTGGAGAAGACTCTTGAGAGTCCCTTGGACTGCAAGGAGATCCAACCGGTCCATTCTGAAGGAGATCAACCCTGGGATTTCTTTGGAAGGAATGATGCTAAAGATGAAACTCAGTATTTTGGCCACCTCATGCGAAGAGTTGACTCATTGGAGAAGACTCTGATGCTGGGAGGGATTGGGGGCAAGAGGAGAAGGGGACGACAGAGGATGAGATGGCTGGATGGCATCACTGACTCGATGAATGTGAGTCTGAGTGACCTCCGGGAGTTGGTGTTGGACAGGGAGGCCTGGCGTGCTGCAGTTCATGGGGTCGCAAAGAGTCGGACACGACTGAGCGACTGATCTGATCTGATCTGATCTAATGAGGCCTTGGGCTTCCCTGTGACTCAGAGGTAAAGAATCTGCCTGCAATGCAGGAGCCGCAGGAGACTCCTGGGTTGGGAAGTTCCCTGGAGCAGGGCATGGCAACCCACTCCAGTATTCTTGCCTGGAGAATCCCATAGACAGCTGAGCCTTGTGGGCTTTTGTCCCTAGGGTTGCAAAGAGTCGGGCATGACTGAAGTGACTTAGCACACATGCATGCACAATGAGGCTTCCGTAAAGACCCCAAAGGAGAGGGTTCGAAGGACTTCCAAGTTGGTGACCACGTGGAGATGCTAGGAAAAGGATGCACCTGGAAAGGCATGGGTGCTCTGAGTCCCTCCCACATGCCTTTCCTGCGCAAATCTGCCATCAGGCTGCTCCTGAGTTACAGCCTTTTATAATAAACCAGTGATGTAGTAAGTACAGTTTTTCCTCTAAGTCTGTGAGCCTCTCTCACAAGGTAATCAGACCTGAGGAGGAGGCCATGGAAACCTTAGATTTATAGCCAGTTGGTCAGAAGCACAGATAACAGCCTGGGCTTTCTACTGGCTTCTGAGTAGGTGAGGTATTGGAGGCAGGAGTTCTACAAGGACTGAACCCTTAACCTGTGCAACCTAATGCTGTCTCCTGGTGTCAGAGACTGTCAGAATTTAGTTGAATTCTAGGATACCCTACTAGTGTCTGAAAATCATTTGTTGTGTTTTTGGGGAGCTGCCGCCCCCTCTCCTACCCCAAAGTTGAAACTGAGTCTCAAAACACCAAGAACTGTGTTTTTTATAGACGCCATTCTCCACCTGGCTTGCCAACATCTATGAGGAATACATACTGGATTTTGTCAAATACTTTTTTCTTCCTTCCTTCTTTTCTCTTTTTTTCTTTTTGCATCTGTTGGAGGATTAAGTAGTTTTCCCCCTTTATCTTGTTAATGTGAAATAAATTGATTGACTTTTTAATGTTAAACAGTCTTGTTGTTCAGTTGCCCAGTCATGTCTTACTCTTTGTGACCCCATGGACTGCAGCATGCTGGGCCTCCCTATTCCTCACCATCTCCTAAAGTTTGTCCAAGTTCGTGTCCATTGCATCAGTGATGCCATCTAGCCATCTCATCCTCTGATGCCCTCTTCTCCTTCTGCCCTCAAACTTTCCCAGCAGTCTTGTATCCCTAGTATAAATCCCACTTGTTATGGTGTACTTTTATTTAGATATACTGTTTAACTACTGGATACTGTTGGATGGCATCACCGACTCAATGGACATAGATTTGAACTAACTCTGGGAGATCGTGAAGGACAGGGAAGTCTGGCATGCTACAGTCCATGGGCAAAGAGTTGGACACAACTTGCTGCTGCTGCTAAGTCGCATCAGTCGTGTCCAACTCTGTGCGACCCCATAGACGGCAGCCCACCACGCTCCTCTGTCCCTGGGATTCTCCAGGCAAGAACACTGGAGTGGGTTGCCATTTCCTTCTCCAATGCAGGAAAGTGAAAAATGAAAGTGAAGTCGCTCAGTCGTGTCCGACTCTTAGCGACCCCATGGACTGTAGCCTACCAGGCTCCTCCGTCCATGGGATTTCCCAGGCAAGAGTATTGGAGTGGGGTGCCATTGCCTTCTCCTGGACACAACTTAGGGACCGAACAATAACAACAAATACTGTTCAGCTCTATTTGCTAAACTTTTGTTGAGAATGTTTGCATATATATTCATGAGGGATATTGCCTGTAGTTTCCTTGCAATGTCTGCCTAGTTTTGGTATTAGAGTACTGCTGGTCTCACAGAAAGGTTTGGGAGATAACCCACTTCTATTATCTGAAAGAATTTTTATAGAATTGATATCATTTGTTCCTTAAAATGTTCAGTTGTAATTCACCAGTGAAATCATCTGAGTCTGGAGTTTTATTTCATGGTAATGTTTTGAATTTACTTAAAATGTAAAGGAATTCAGTTTATTTAAAGCTACAGGGTTATGCAGGTTACCAATTTTTTTCTTGAATGAACTTTTGTAGTTTGTCTTTTAAGACATTTGTCCATTTATCCAAGATTTTACATTTATTGGCATATTTGCTCGTATTATGCCCTGATTATCCTTTTGATATCTGTAGAATCTGTGGTAAAATTGTCTCTCTCATTCCTGATAGTAGCAGTTTGTGTCTTTTCTCTATCTCTTCCTCTTTTCCTGATTAATCTGGCTGGAAGCTTATTAATTTTACTGATGGTCTCAAAGAACTAGATCTTGGCTTCATTCCTGTCTATTTTGGTTTTTTTCCTACATCATTGCTTTTTACTTTGGTCTTTATTTCATTTATTTTGCTTATTTTTGGCTTAATTTGCCTTTACTTTTCTAGTTTCTTAAGATGGAAACTAAGGTCACTTATTTTTGGTTTTTCTTTTCGTGTATAGGTGTTTCATGCTAAAAATGGCCTTTTAAAGACCACTTTAGGTGCCTTCCACAGATTTTGAAACAGTGTGTTTTCACTTTGATTCAGTTCAAATATTTTGTAATTTCCCTTTTGATTGCTTGGGTCATATGATATTTAGATGTGCATTATTTAGTTTTCAAGTATTTGGGAATTTTACGGACATCATTCTGTAATTGATTTCTAATTTAATTTTACTGTGGTCAGAGAAATATTTTGTGTGACTTGAATCCTTTTGCATTTATTGGGACTTGTTTTGTAACTCAGACTGTAGGCTGTCTTTGTAAATGCTCTGTGCATACTTGGAAAAAAATGTGTATTTTCCTGTTTGGAAGCACAGTGTTTCATAAAAGTCTACTAGGTCAAGTTGGGTGATATTGTTGTGCAAGTCTTTTCTATCCTTATTGATTTTCTGTTTTTCCTTCTTCCTTCAGTTATGGAGAGATGACTGATGAAATCTCTGACTGTAACTGGATATGTCTATTTCTCTCTGAAGCTCTTTGGGGGAGGAGAATGTGGAGGTCAGAAAGTTGAGTACCATCCCCACTAGAAGCTGAGAATATTAATAAAACCCTGCAGTCAAATGGCGGGGAAGAAGAGGAGGACAGGGTGCCAGGAGGGACCCAACTGTAGTGGCAGAGATGGAGGTCATGTCTCTTCCAGAAGGAAAGATGCTCCGTTGGGCTAGATTCTGGATTAAACAATTTACACTTCCTCTAACACGGTGATTCTCCAACTAGGATGTGGATCAGGGTGACTTGGGAACTACTTAAAATGGACTTCCGGGCCTGCCCCACTCAGTTTCTGATTCTATAGGCCTGCAGTAGGGCCCAAGACTTTGCATTTCTAACAAATTCCCAGGTGATGCTAGTCCTGGACTGCTGCTCAAATGCAGCACCCCTCCCTCTTCCACTTTGGGCCTCACACCTGCTGGCCCGCTGCCCCCACAGCATTCCCACCCTCTGACTCCCATCCTGCCCACCTGGTTAATGTTTCAGCAGCTTCCCTGAGGCTCCACGTCTAGATGAGTTGCCTCCCTAGAAGTTCCTCGATCCCCCTACGTCTCCATGTCACATTATGCAGTGACTGCCTGTTACCTGTCATCCTGTTCTCCCCCTGGACTGTCAGACCTCGAGAACAAAGGCCCTGTCTGTCTTGTTCACTGTCATACTCCCGGAGCAGAGCGATCGCTCAGACATTCACTGCACAAATGATGCCTAATTCTTCAAAGTGTGAGTGGTCACAAAAGCCTCACCTGAGCTTTCCATACCTTCTGTGAACTGAATATTAATCATAGCGACAATAAGACACCTGGAAATGGGACCAGAGTCTCCCAAGACCATCCCTTCCTTCTTGGGTGTTAGATTGGGGCAAAAAATATGTGAAATAGGATTAGGGTTTTGGGGAGCAATAATTTCAAACACACATCCTCTCTTTGGAATTTCTTCCCCCGAAGCACACATCAGAAGTCACGGGGTGCTGTGGCTCCCTCTCAGATGAGCTGTTCCTGTTGCTTCTTAGCCCTTCAGGGCTGCATCTGCTATGTGCTGATGGCAGCTGCCAGGTGTAAAGATGAATGACCCGGGTTCCACCTTGATGGATAACTGCCCCCAACAAATTGGCACATGATCTACAGAGATCTTCTTTAGGAAATGTGATGCACAGTGACGGATGAGGAAGGAGGGCTGTATTACTGCTACCAGACACACCAGACCTGAAGACACTTTTCTGTGGCAACTGAAAACCAGGCCACCACACAGATCCAAAGTGAAAAAGCCACATTCACTCAAGTAGTGGAAATTAACAACACCATGCATTTGGATAATTTTGTACTTCTCACAGATCACTTTCTCTCAACTATTAAAAAGCAGAGACATCACTTGGCTGACAAAGGTCCCTACAGTCAAAGCTATGGTTTTTCCAGTAATCATGTATGGATGTGAGAGTTGGACCATAGAGAAAGCCGAGTGCTGAAGAACTGATGCTTTTGAACTGTGATGCTGGAGAAGACTGACTCTTGGGAGTCCCTTGGACTGCAAGGGGATCAAACCAGTCAATCCTGAAGGAAATCAACCTTGACTATTCATTGGAAGAACTGATGCTGAAGCTCTAATACTTGGATCACCTGATGTGAAGAGCTGACTCATTGGAAAAGACCCTGATGCTGGGAAACATTGAAGCCAGGAGGAAAAGAGGGCGACAGAGGATGAGATGGTTGAATGGCATCATCGACTCAATGGACATGAATTTGAGCACAGTTCAGGAGATACTGAAGGACAGGGAAGTCTGGCGTGCTGCAGTTTATGGGGTTGCAGAGTCTGATACGACTGAGCGACTGAACAGTAACAACAATTATTAAGTTATCAGTGAGATAGAGGATAGGTATCATTATTTCCATTTTTCCTATGGGTAAACTGAAGCTGCTGCTGCTAAGTCACTTCAGTCATGTCCGACTCTGTGCGACCCCATAGATGGCAGCCAACCAGGCTACCCTGTCCCTGGGATTCTCCAGGCAAGAAACTGGAGTGGGTTGCCATTTCCTTCTCCAATAAACTGAGGCTGGAAGAGGGTAAATGTCAACTCCAAGGTCCCAAGCGCCCTGGGGCAGAACCAGGGCTGCAGCCTGTCATCTGGCTCCCCACTCCCAGCGCTCCTTATGCCCACTCTCCGGAGAGCAGGGTGGGAAAAACATTGTCACTTGTTTTCCCACAGAGCAGTCAAGAAAGGGCTGACTGGTAAGAAATGTTTGTGTACATATGCCTTGAGGCTGATTTATGGGAGGAAAACATCATGGGAAAGCATTTGGTTGGAGCTCAGAATTAAAAAGGAAAGTACATTTCATCACTACTGGTTCACCACATGCCACGTTACGCAGCAAGCCCCAGGTGGGAGGGGCCAAAGCAGGTGGCAGCGACCGTGTGGCAACAAGACCAAGGCTTTATTCCTCTTGTACAACGCCTTGCGGAAGCAGGTCATCCCTTCCCGACCACAGTGCTCTGTGCATTGCTTTAGGGGACAAAGCTGGGTCCATGTACCAGCCTCGGGCCAATTAAGCCTAAAACAAGTGCTTAGGCTGCCATTGCGCTGAAGGCACTGGCAGTGCCGGGGGCCCCGACCCACAGCAGAAAGCCTGCTGGACCTGCCCCGGTAATTGGGTTGATGCACCAGCTCAGCGTCCACGGCTTCCCTAATGACCAGTGCTGCCGGCTGTTGGTTTAGGAGCATTTAAAATGAGAAAGCACTAGAAAACACAGATGCGGTGAGCCCACAAGTCAGGCCCCTCTGGAGGCCACTTGCTAGATGCACATTGTAGATTTTTCTACTGCATCTAGGGGCATATGTAGGAAAACTGAGATGAAAGGTCCAAAGACCCAGAGTTATTTTTTTTTTAAAAAAAGGGTTGAGGTGTCTCCAAGTGTGAGAAGAACCTCAGATCAGGTGGGAAAAAACCATAGATTTTTTTCATTGAGAAAACAAGCTTAATTTGGAAGAGGAAACAATTATTCATAAAACCCACATGTTGTAAATGTGTGACCTCTTGTCCCATCAGAGAGAGATTCCAGATGGCTAAGAGCTTCAGGATGATTAACCTGGGTTAGATTAACTTTGTGTTATAAATGGATCAAGTCCACATGGTTTATGCTAAGTCACTTCAGTCGTGTCCGACTCTGTGCGACCCCACAGAGAGCAGCCCACCAGGCTCCCCTGTCCCTGGGATTCTCCAGGCAAGAACACTGGAGTGGGTTGCCATTTCCTTCTCCAGTGCATGAAAGTGAAAAGTGAAAGGGAAGTCTCTCAGTAGTGTCGACTCCTAGCAACCCCATGGACTGCAGCCTACCAGGCTCCTCCATCCATGGGACTTTCCAGGCAAGAGTACTGGAGTGGGGTGCCATTGCCACACGGTTTAGGGGTTACACAATTGTCTATTCCCACTAATGTATTTTTATAAGCAGCAGAAATAAGAAAATGAGACCTAAGAAGATAACTCCATCTACTTGATTCCCGAAATGTTTCCTGAGTACCTACTATGTTTTGAGGGGAAGGGTGTCATCCTCTGGTGAGAAAGAAACAATCTCCTAGGAGTTTGCGGTCTCTGGCAGAAGGGGTTCACTGACTCCACATCTGGATGGGGAGGGATCCTGACAGTCATCACTTTCTCCAATTGGTCTCAACCAAGGTGCATGCATGCATGCTAAGTCGCTTCAGTTGTGTATGACTCTTTGTGACCCTATGGACTGTACTCCCTCCAGCTCCTTTGTCCATGGGGTTCTCCAGGCAAACCTACTGGAGTGTGTTGCCATGCCCTCCTCTGGGGGATCTTCCCAACCCAGGGATCAAACCTTCGTTTCTTGCATCTCCTGCATTGGCAGGCAGGTTCTTTACCACTAGCGCCACCTGAGAAGCCCCTCAACCAAGGAATGCACAACAAAATACACAATCTGCCCCTTCCTCAGAGACTATCAAATAGGTCAGAACCGGGCAGGTGAAGTGTTAGAAAGCTCTCCAGGTCATTCCACGTGATGAAGAAGATCTAGTCTAATTCTTGCACTGTCCGGAGGTGCCAACTGAGGCAGTACAAGGTCTTTACTCCTTCTTGCAACTTCTTTTCATCGTCACATTTTTCACCGCCTCATTGACATTCACCTCCAACGCTAGAGGATTAAGACAGGGAGGGAAGGAAGAAACTGAGTTCAGCTATTTGACGTGATGTAGCCTCCAATACAGGAGACTTAGGAAACACGGGTTCATTCCTGGTGTTGGGAAGATCCCCTGGGGGAGGGCAGGCAACCCACTCCAGTATTGTTGCCTGAGAAATCCCATGGGCGGAGGAGCCTGGTGGGCTACAGCCCAAGGGGTCACAAAGTCAGACACGACTGGGCACAGGCACCAGGCTCATGGTAAACTATGAGTAGTAGTAATAATAGTAGATGGGGAAGGACTGGGTTGACAGGACCACCAGTTTCTGCGAACATCCTCCTCCCCGTATTTGTGACATAGCATCAGAGAGTGGTCCCTGCCGTGGTGGCTCCCAGGACAGAACCGGGGACCACAGACATATCAGGCGGGCTGCTGCTCATCCAGCTCTTGACTAAGACATCAGGTGCCATTGATTTATTGCTCAGAATATCAGAATGCCTCTTACATCTTCATGCAGGCCTGGGTCATTTCTTATTTCTTTCCCCCTTTTCCTTTGATATTTTAAATTGCTTTGGACACATCAGGAGCAAAAACCAGAAGGGGGCTAATGCAAGTCTTCCCCAGGACCTGAAACTGTTGGAGTTGCGGTGTAGGCTCCTGGCTCTTGAGATCAGAGTGAACCTGCGAGTACAGTCAGCTTTAAAGAAAAACCCAGCTGAAGAAAAAGCCCGAGTCAAGAAAAAACTGCATTCATTAGGAGAATTCATGGGGAAGGAGAAAAGCCTTCACAGGAATAAGCACGATTTTTTATTAAAACTCAAAACTTGCCAAGTGTGCGCAGCTTGCTGTCTGATTAGGGTCCACAGGGAATTTGAAAATCCAGGGGAAAATAATGCACCGAGGAAAAAGTGCTGGATCAGGGAAACATCGGAGAAGCAGTGGAGGGCCCAGGAGGCCAGTCATTACCGATGCGGGAGACGGAGGGTGTCAGGGAGCAGAATATCATTTGAAGGCCCGAGGGAAAAACTCAGATGAGGGGAAAAATGGTGTGGGATCACTTCCTCTGCATGCACCTCTCCCCCTCCCCCTGGGCAGTATCCCAACTTTGCAAGGCTCCTTCACCAGAATCAGGAAAAGGGGAGGGTGAGCATCATAGAGGCTCAGGATGAAGTCACTGGTTCTGACCAAGTCCAGGCACTCACGACCCCAAGAGCCCTTCCAGCTGGGATCAGACTTCATCTTTGCCTCTCAGTAGTCCTGAGTAAGCTTCCCTGGTGGCTCAGAGGGTAAAGAATTTGTCTGCAATTCAGGAAACACAGGTTTGATCCCCAAGTGGGGAAGATCCTCTGGAGGAGGGCATGGCAACCCACTCCAGTATTCTTGCCTGGAGAATTCTATGGGCAGAGGAGCCTGGTGGACTACAGTCCACGGGGTCGCAAAGAGTCAGACATGACTGAGTAAGCCTGCATCCTGGTCTGTTAAGATATTTCACAAGAAGTCTTTGCTGGGCAGATGAAAAGACAAGAGAAAATGTAAAATTCCTTGGCCCAACATCTGTGCCTCCCAGCAACTCATTTTCTGTTGTTCAACCACCAAGTCAAGCCCAACTCTTTGTGACCCCATGGACAGGCCTCCCTGACCCTCAACATCTCCCAGATTTGCCCAAGTTCATGTCCATTGAATTGGTGATGCCATCCGACCATCTCATCCTCTGTCAGCCTGTTCTCTTTCCACCTTCAATCTTTTCCAACATCAACGTCTTTTCCATTGAGTGGGCTGTTTGCATCAGGTGGCCAAATATTGGAGCCTCAACAACTCAATGCCATCCATTCATTCATTGTCAATAATTTGATGGTTCTGATTTCTCCCCTGGAAATGAACCTGACGTGTGTCCTACACAGAATTGCCAGGTTAAAAAAAAAATCATTAAATAGCAAAGTGATCCATGAGAAACAAAACAAACTCTCCCTCCTAGAACACAACCAAGAGTCTTAGGCAATAGGTGTACATACTTCAAACATCACAGTTCTGCCCAATGCTAACCCAGCTTCAAGCTATTTTTGTGTGTCTGAACTATCTGGGTTGGTATGTGTAGTAATAAAGGCTCCTGTTTGTCAAGTGTTGCTTGAGCTATGGAGCCCAAACCTCATGAGTCACCCTGTGGTTGCCAACCAGACAAATGTGAAGACTTGCTGTCTCATCCATAGCTCGGGAGCCCAGAGCCCAAATTCATAGTCCTTCCGCAGGCGTCCTGGACAAGTTCAGGTCTCCTCAAGCTGAGGCTTCTTATGGGAGCAAGGCTCAGGGTGAGGATGGAGACCCCATCGCCTCCCTGCATCACCCATTAACTCATTCTTAAAAATTTCACCAAGTGGCTGGTTTTCCAACAGATAGCAGGTAAAAGGGATCATATTACAGAAAAATCGGAGCCCTGTTGAGTAGCTTCCAATCTTCCTTTGGAGATCATTAAATACTTAATCTGAGATGAAACCAAAGTGTTTTAAACAACTGCTGATTAAGGAACAGTTAGACATATTTAAGAAAATAAATTCGACTGGTGGCTCAGATGGTGAAGATGGTAATGAATCTGCCTGTAATGTGGGAGACCCAGGTTCAATCCCTGGGTTGAGAAGATCTGTTGGAGAAGGGAACGGCTACCCACTTCAGTATTCTTGCCTGGAGAATTCCATGGACAGAGGAGCTTGGTGGGTTACAGTCCATGGGGTCCCCAAAAAGAGTTGGACATGACTGGGTGACTAACATAGTGACAAAAAATATTAAAAAATCCTCACATATGGAGATGCAGTCTTGAAAGTTTTATTCTGCTGTTTGTTTTTATCATTTGGTTTAGTGGGTGCCTGCAGGGCTCTGAGGTCCCCCTATAGCACCAATGCCATCTCCCCATCAGCCTCAGGAGAGATGGGACCCATGGAGACCAGGGCTGAGCCCCATCCCACCCAGGGCTGGAGCATCTGCTTTTCTGCTGCTGCAAGTCCAATTTCTGAAGTTGACTTCCAGAAGGCACTCTAGAAAGCCCTTGAGCTGAGATGCATGTAGAGCTGCTTCAGACTCAGGGTTTATAATTCCCTTTTCCCAGAGAGAGACATAGCCTGGGGAGCATTTCCAAAATTGTTGCAGTTTGGGACTCTGAGATGTTTAGTCTAACAGGCCTCCCTTCCCACAAGGCAGTTTCCAAAAGTAGAGAAGATTCTGGCTGCCTTTGAAAGAGCCTCCTGTGGGCTTTCTTTCTCGGGGCTTTGCATTCTTCCACAGCAGACAAGATGTTTAGAAAGAACTAGAAGGTCTTTTCCCCATATGCCCTGAGCTGGCCCAAACTGTCTGAGCCTTTCCTCAGGGAAGCAGAGGGAAGCTGCTCAGATGGGGCAGGCAAGCTGCCAATCAGGAGATGGGGTGGGTCTGGAGAAGTGGCAGAGCTGGGCACACCCCACCCCCCAACCCCAGCAGAGGGCAGAGGACATGCCAGAGCCCCAGGCCCTACTGATCAGGCAACTTCCTGGGCTACAGTTTCTGCCACCCCTCAAAGGAAATGAGCCAAGGGCTCAAACTGAGTCCTAGAAATTCCTGAAGTCTGTCCACAGAATTTTTGGAGCATCTATTAGCATCTCCAGGCACTGTTCCTGGAGACCCTCTCCTGATGGAAGAAGACAGTAAATACACAAACTTGGAAAATAAATGAAGATCACCCAAAGGAGAACGAGGGATCGAGGATTCCTGACCCAGGGATTGAATCCGGGCCTCCTACATTATAGGCAGATTCTTTATGGTCTGAGCCACCAGGGAAGCCCAAAGGAGAACAAGCAGAGGCTATTTATTGAGTGCTTCCTAGAGCAGGGAACTAGCTACCCTCACTCATGTTCAGTTCAGTTCAGTCGCTCAGTCGTGTCTGACTCTTTGTGATCCCATGAATTGCAACAAGCCAGGCCTCCCTGTCCATCACCAACTCCCGGAGCTCACTCAGACTCACATCCATCGAGTCAGTGATGCCATCCAGCCATCTCATCCTCTGTCGTCCCCTTCTCCTCCTGCCCTCAATCCCTCCCAGCATCAGAGTCTTCTCCAATGAGTCAACTCTTCGCATGAGGTGGCCAAAGTACTGGAGTTTCAGCTTTAGCATCAGTCCTTCCAAAGAACACCCAGGACTGATCTTCTTTAGAATGGACTGGTTGGATCTCCTTGCAGTCCAAGCGACTCTCAAGAGTCTTCTCCAACACCACAGTTCAAAAGCATCAACTCTTTGGCGCTCAGCTTTCTTCACAGTCCAAGTCTCATATCCATACATGACCACTGGAAAAATCATAGCCTTGACTAGACGGACCTTTGTTGGCAAAGTAATGTCTCTGCTTTTGAATATGCTATCTAGGTTGGTCATAAGTTTCCTTCCAAGAAGTAAGCGTCTTTTAATTTCATGGCTGCAATCACTCATGTTAGGCAGAGTCAAAGGGAGGCAGGATGTGGGACAGCTTTAGACATAAGTGGATGTAAAAGGAAGGCTTCAGTTGTGCCCTGACTGCAGGCTGGTGACCTTGGGGAGCTGAAGAGGGGTTAACAGAAGCAGAGCATCCTATGTGCTTGGTTGGGGGAGCATATTTGACTCTCTTGAGTAGGTCCTGAGTTGAAAGTGCATGGGGTGCAAACATTAGAGGGAGCTGGTACTCTCTGACTCAGGCTGGACCATTGTGTGCTGGCTGCTACAGAGGTGGTGGGTTAGAGTTCTACTGTCATATGTGGTCTAGCCATTGTCCATTTGTATATATAGACTCACAAATCAACAGGTAATGACCGCCATGATGAGATACCACTGTACATTGGTTAGAATGGCAAAGCAAAAACAAACCAAAAAAACGGTAACACCAAGTGCTGATGAGGATGCAGAGCAACTGCAGCTGTCACCTCTTGCTTGTGGAAACGTATGATGGTACCTCCACTCTGGAAGAGGGTTGCAGATTCTTGTAAAGTTAAACACGCAGCTACCATAGGGCCCAGCAATTCTTACTTCTACTTATTTACCCAAGAAAAATGAGACCTCATGTATTCGCAAGAACCTGATCACAAGTTGTGGAGGAACTGTAATCATATTCACTCAAAACTAAAAACAACTCAAATATCTTCAATAGGGAATAGATAAACATTGTGCAGTCATCCACATAGTGGAATACTACACAGCTACAAAAAAGGAACGGACTACTGGATCCAACATCATGAATGAATCCCACACACATTACGCTAAGAAAGGAAGACAGACACAAAAACACCACATATTATATGACCCCAACATTTATATGATGTTCTGGAAAAGGCAAAACTCCAAGAACAGAAAACAGATTGCTGAGGACCAGGTGTGGAAGGATTGACTCCAAGGGGGCTTGAGTGAATCTGGGGAGTGATGGAGCTATTTCAGATTTTGACTGTGGTGATGATTAAAGGACTGAAGTTTCTCTCAATGCTCAGAAAACTGTGTATTAAAAGGAGTAGATTTTACTGTGTGTAGATTCTATCCAGAGAAGGGAAAAATATAATGGGAAGTTATAACAATTATGAAGAAAAACAAAAACAAAACAGGCTAAGGGAAGAGAAAGAGACAGCTAAGGGGTTGCATTTTAGATGGGTAGCGGGAGAGGCAGAGGAATGACATTGGAGCAGAGAGCTAGTGGGTCTAGTGGGGCATATAACCCTCTACGGGAGAATGTTCCAGGCCACAAGATGCAGAGCAGGGGCCCGAGGCTGGTGCTCCAGGGAGGGTTTCAGGAATAGTTGGTTGGAGAGTGAGAGGGGGCATCAGAGCCACAGCCCTAAGCCCCAGCAAGAACTTTAGGTCTGAAGTCAGCTGGTGGCCATCAAGTCAGAGAGCGACTCACTGTGACTTACACCTTCAAAGGCCCACCCTGGATCTGCTGGGGGGATGGAGCAGGGGGCACTGGTGAGGCAGTGATGGGTGATGATGGCTCAGACCAGACAGGTGATGGTGGGGATGTGATGGTGGTCCTCTGATTTGGCTTTGGAACCCCTGCAGTGGTTGAGACAGGATTTGCTGATTGCTTCTCTGTGGGTGGTGAGAAAATTAAGAGAAGAGAGGGGTCTGGAGTGAGTAAGCCAGCGAGGGTGGGCCGGGCCTTGGGCACAGCCAGAGCAAAGGCCAGAGAGGCCAGGGAGGAGGGGGTGTAGGGTTCTGGATGCAAGGTGGGCTGATCCAATTCCTGCAGGGATCTTGCTCTGGATCGTAGGCTCTGCCTTCACCAGTCGCAATCCTTGGAAACCTGAAGGAAATTTCTGCTCCCACCTCTGCCACTGCCCTCTCAAGACACAGCCAGCAGTAGCCAGCCCATGGTCCACGGACCACCGCTGCCTGCTCTCCGTCTCTGATTCTTGGGCTCCTCTTGTTCCCTCATCTCCCTGACAGTTTTTCTCAGGCCTTGGCCTCTCCTCTCTCATTTCAGGCATCCCTTCCCTTTCAACATCTGTATCTCCTTTGGCTATTCCTGAATCTACCTTCTAAATCTCACTCCTTTTCTGTCGGTGGCCCCACGTTTTCTTCTGCCTGTAGGAAGCTCCTTGGCAACTCAAGTTCAAGATTTTGAAAATCAGGTCTTTAGTCTGTGCCCTCCAAGTGAGCCGAGGCGTCTCTAGCCGCCCACACTAGACCTGTCATCCGTCCGCAGTCTTCAATGACAAGTTCCAGAGTCGTGTCAATTAACCTCTGGTCAAGAGGCTCTTCCCTTCTTGTTACTGTCACAGCCACTGCCTGGGCTCAGAGCCACATTCTGGACCCCGGTCATGACCTCCTGAGGGGTCCCTCATTTTTCTCCAACCCCTCCTCCTTGCTATCTGGAAAACTTTTCCAAAACTTCCGTCTGCTTCCTTAGCAAGAATCTCCTCCTGGCTTCTCCGTCTGGCCCAAGGTAATGATGCAATTTACCATCCAGACCAGGACGTGAGTGCATGCTAAGTCACTTCAGTCATGTCCGACTCTTGGTGACCCCATGGACTGTAGCCCACCAGGCTCCTTTGTCCATGGGCTTCTCCAGGCAAGAATATTGGAGTGGGTTTCCATGCCCTCCTCCAGGGGATCTTCCCAACCCCAGGATTGAATCCAGATCTCCTGCTTGGCAGGCAGATTCTTTACCACTAGTGCCACCTGGGAAGCCCCCCACCTACCTCCCCCCACAAGACCAGGACACTTCTGAACAGGAAGGAGCTATTAGAGGTCAGGCTGGGATGACAGCCTTCACCAGAACACAAGGGCGTCTCATTCTGACTTCATCTGCTAGCCTGTCTTCCACCCCTACCCCAGTCATGCTCTCAATGGGGTCACAGCATCAGATTAGCCTTCTGTCTGTGGCCATGCTGTTTTTTGATACTTGAAATGACTCTCCTCCTCTGCAGTTATATTTAACCCTGCTTCTCCTTCAGACGTGGCTCTCCCCCGACGTGTCTGCCAAAGTCAGCTAGAAAGTTGCTGGGGTGTCTTCAAAAATCCCTCGTACTTCCTCTGGCTCTGTACCCATGATAGCTTTGGCTCTGGACTGCTGCAGACAAGGCTGCAACCTCGAGCAACTCCTTAAGAGCAGACACCTCAGTCTTCACATCTCTAAAATGGGTATAATAGCAATGCCTCCAGGCCCTTGTGGGTGCTGAATGCTGATGTACTGTTTGTGAATCACTCAGAGTGGTGGAGGGGAGGGGTACTCACATGCTTGCTCTGATAACTGTCTCATAGCACCTATCATATTGTGTCACGGACAGAGATTCACCTCATAAAATCAAAAAGCCTAAAGCCACAGTTTTCTCCTCTCTCCAACCCTGGGTACAGTCCTGACTTCCTGGTAGGTGCCAACACATGCCTGAAAAATGGAAGACTCCAGGGGTGGGGGAGGCGACAGAAAAAGCTGGTGGTCTGGCTCAGCGACTGTGGGCTCTTGAGCGTCAAGCGGAATCATTAGCTGCTCCTTTGCAAGGGGTCCTAGGAGGAAGCCGAGTCCTAGGAAGGTCTGGAGAGATGCAGTTTATCAGATGCGGACTTGAATAAAAAGTCTACCTGCAGGATAAAACCCCTGGGCTTCTCTTCACATGGTTCCACTGGGTGTGCTGTGAGCTCATTAGTTCTAAGCCCATGTCACTGGTTTTGAATATTTCCCCATCTTTTGGCGCATCTTATATGTGTGTATAAGTCCCATCAATGCTGCACTTCACCGCTGTTCAACAGTCTTTTGCATTATTTCTGTTCTCAGCAGAAGCTGTGTGCATTCCTACCACCTTGCAGCCCCCACCACCTGCCCTGGCCTGCCATGTTCTAACAGGTTCAAGGGGACCAGTGGAGGAGCCAGAGGCCTTTCTTGAGGAATCCTGCAACACCATGGACTGTGTGACCCCCTAATCCAAGGAGGGGAGAGAGAGAGAGCACACAGGACTTGAAACAGAGGCAATGGCTATTTGCTATTTTGCTAAAGGACACAGGAGCCTGGCAGGCTGCAGTCCACAGGGTTGCAAAGAGTCAGACACAACTTAAAGACTGAACAACAACAAAAGCTGGAACAAGGGGGATTCTTTCATGGAAGATAAAAGGCTAAAAATCAATGACAGGATTGTCTGTAGGCTCAAGTTTCATCTTATCTCAAGAAAGGAAACATACACATACACGCAGGAATCAGTTACTCCAGCCTTTCTCTATTAGATTTAGTTCAAAGATGTCACTTGCATTGGCAGTCAAGTGGTATGGGCTATTTATTTGAAGGATACTTGATAATCCATTTGTTTATTGATAAAGCTAAGCAGATGTCTGTAACCCTGTTTATTTGGAAGGAAAAGACATCTTCTATTATGTGAAAGAGAAATCTATGGGTTAAAAAAAAGAGTTCTGTTCACGTAGAAAAACAAATTTATTGGGGTAGAAAAATAAAATAAAATCTAAGCTATGAATATGTTCAGAAGAACCCAGAAAGTTATGTGAAATTGAAGATCTACAAAGAGGTGGGACATTTTCTCATTAAATCATAGTTGGAGAGAAATGAACCAGAGCCTGGGGAGTGGGTGGAGGGGCGGGGAGCTCCAGAGAGATTGTTCCCCAGTTTTGGAGCGTTGGATGCCTGCAGACACGATTTCTTGGGAGGAACACGAAGAGGGAGTTGGACATTCAACCGTAAAGATGGCAAAGTGAAATGTTTGTGTGAAGGAGGAAGTGCGCCAGAGGAAAATCACTGGAGCCTTATAAAGGGTCAGGCATTTTAGATAATGGTGAATTTTTGATTGTTTAAAAAATGTTCAGAAAACAAGCTATACATGGACAAAGATGTAAGTCAGTTCCTTTGTGGCAGGAGCAAAGAATCTTATAAGCAGATTTTTGTAACTTTGAATGCCAATCACATCACCAGGAGCCGTGGGCTTTCTGAGAAGAAAACCATTTCACGCACACTCTGGACTGACTGCAGTTACTCGAGGCTGAAGTCAGGATTTCTCCATCAGGTGCTGTTGTCTGAAAACTGGTGCACTCCTTGCCCGCCCCCAGCCCCCCATTCATAAGTTGAAATCCCAACCAGAAAGGTGATGGTGTTAGTCGGTGTAGCCTCTGGGAGGTGATTGGGTATTAAGGGTTGAGCCTTTATGATAAGATTAGTGTCCTAATAAGAGACTCCAGAAAGCTGGCTAGTCCATTCTGACCAGTGAAGACACAATGAAAAGATCACTGTCTGGGAAGCACTGAGTCTACTGATACTGTGATCTTGGACTTTTCAGCCTCCAGCACCATGAGAAATAAACTTCAGCTGTGTATAAACGATGGGATTCTGTTATAGCAGCCTGAATGGATGAAGACATTGGAGCTAAAACCACTTTACTATAATGAGAGAATCACAGTGTTGGAACTGGGAGTGGCCTCCACTATCCCCAACACTCTCATGCAGAGGAAAGTATAAGAGAAGAGGTAACTGATCCCTCATCACACAGCAACTTGCTCAGCAGAGGTAACTGATCCATGAGCACAGAGTTAGCTGCTGACATCCTGAGGATGACCCCTGGGCCAGCTTATGTGTGTAAATGCTTGCCACCAGAAGGAGAGGAAGCTCATTTGAGGAGATGATGCCAGGCATTCTGCCCTTAGAGTCCGAGCCCTCTCTGCTTCATTACTGACATTGAGTAGGAGAAGTGATATTCAGCGACACTTGGGCCATGCCTGCTGCTGCTGCTGCTAAGTCGCTTCAGTCGTGTCTGACTCTGTGTGACCCCATAGACGACAGCCCACCAGGCTCCCCCGTCCCTGGGATTCTCCAGGCAAGAACACTGAAGTGGGTTGTCATTGCCTTTTCCTAGCTCTTTCATTAACAGCTAGGTTTCTAGGTTCTGTGTTGGATGTCATGTTATTCTGCTATGTGTGTTATTCTTTGACTGTCTGTGGGCTTATGATTTTCCATTGACATCCATTTAATCAGATCCTTTGGTGTCCCGCAACTTGTTGTTTACTGATTATGCCTCATCTCAAATTGTTTCAACTACCATCTATTGGAGTGAACTCCAGCCTCTAGAGAGGCATTCCCCGAGGCTGAGGCATCACTAATTCCCTAGAGGGTCTGATGTGTTCAACGTTGGTATTTTCTACCTTCTACCTGTTAAGTCTCCTGCGGGCCTTATATTCAGTGTACTTGTAGATTTCCTTGGCAAGGCAGTACAGTGCGAGTCATGCATTGTTGGGCAGACCACTGAGAGTCTGTTTTTTTCTCTGCAAGTGGAGAGTTACAGCAACCACATCACAGGTCACTGAATGGAGCAAGATATTTTCTGAGAACAATGGTGTCACAACAAGTATTAGTGTTAGTCCCCTTTGGATGGCTCTTTCTCTATATCATGGGTACTTTTAATTCACATGTGAACCATGTTCAATGAGTTCACAGGGTGAATGAGACCATCCAGAGGAATAATTTGTTCACATCAGCCCTGCTGGGAAGGCTAGAAAAGGCAGTCAAAGTAGATGAAATGTCCAACCAGGCTTTCTCCAAACAGTGAGCTAAAATGGAGAACTTAAAGGAAATATTTTTTTCATGATGTACTGTGTGTGTGTTAAGTTGCTTCAGGCATGTCGGACTCTTTGTGACCCTAGGGACTGTAGCCCACCAGGCTCCTCTGTCCATGGGATTCTCCAGGCAAGAATACTGGAGTGGGTCGCCATGCCCTCCTCCAGGGCATCTTCCTGACCTCCAGGGATCGAACCCATGTCTCTTACATTTCCTGCATTGGCAGGCGTGTTCTTTACCACTAGCACCACCTGGGAAGCCCCATGGTAGTGGTGAAATAAAATGAGCATATTGGCTATACTACTTCATAAGCCACTTAACTAAGGTGTATAAATAGTTTATTCCCCACTACTCAAACCATTTATTTTCCCAAGCTTCCATTCCAACTGTGGCAGAATTTAAGGCAAGTTAAAGAAACTCAGCTACTTGAAGGTCTCGCCCAAGGTTTCCAGTTGTATCTCTCCCTTATGGCACATCTACCCTCTTGTGGGCAGAGTGATGGGAAACAGGGGGTGTGCCCATGTCAATGGGAAAGATGGTCTTTGTCTCCTGCCACCTTCTATTCATGGAGGCATCTCTGTGAAAGGTTGCTGCTGAACAACCACGAAAGATGCCGGGATTTTTGGCCTCCAGAGGAGAAGAATTCAATCCGGGGCCAGAGACGAGGCTTGATCACTCAGAGCTTTTGTATAATAAAGTCTTATTAAAGTATAAAGGAGACAGAGAAAGCTTCTGACATGGACATCAGAAGAGGGCAGAAAGAGTACGCTCCCACTAGGGTTAGCAATGGAGTTATATACTTTTAATTAGTTATTACAATGAATCAAAAGAATGTCTGGAGGTTGTAAAGACCTTGCTAGACCCACTCCAATAATTTACATTTTAAGATAACAGGATTAGTCAGAAGGTTTTTTCCAGAAACTGTCCTCAAGCAGGATACATTATTGTTATATAATCCTAAGGGATGTAGAGGGACAAAAGTTTGTCCTTTTCTCCTCCTTGAGAATTCCAGACCCCTTTCTCCTTGGGGACCCCTGGACTTCTTATCAACCTGCCTAGGAATTGACTTATCTGGGCATGGCTATCACTGTGTTTTGCTCTGCCCAGCAATATCCCCATTGGTATCTGCCGAGGCAGCTGGTTCTTTGCTAACCTTGGACTTGCATGATCCACAGGCTGCTGTCAACAGCTATGACCTTATGGCCCTGACACACAAAGGTGTGGATATGCACAATCCCATGACCTTTTGTCTTAGAGCAAAGGTGGGACAAGGCCTTCAACTCTTTGTCCAGCTTTCTCTTCTCTAGATTCTCCATGTCATCAATATAGGCATCTCTCATGGCCCCTTTCCATGGCTGAGCATGGCTGAGGGCAGAGGCCCATTGGCTAAATATTCTGTCAAACCTATTGCTCCTGCTAAGCTTTGGACCTTGGAATCTTAAATCTTAGAACTGAATGTTAATGTATTTTCTTACTTTTTTGCTTGGCCTTTCTTTCTCTGGGAACAAGAAACCAGGTCTGCTCTGCTTGACTATCTGTCTTATAGTGAGGGTGAGGTACACCACAAAGATGATATAAACAAACAAACAAAAAAGGCAAAGTCCAAGAAACAAAAATGAAAACAGAAAGCCACCCAATAAATGTCAAAGATGCTTGCTCCTTTGAAGAAAAGCTATGACAAACCTAGACAGAGTATTAAAAAGCAGAGACATCATTTTGCAGACAAAGGTCTGTATAGGCAAAGCTATGGTTTTTCCAGTAGTCATATACAGACGGATGTGTGAGTTGGACCATCAAGAAGGCTGAGCGCCAAAGAATTGATGCTTTCAAACTGTGATGTTGAAGACTCTTGAGAGTCTTTTGAACAGCAAGGAGATCAAACTGGTCAGTCCTAAAGGAAATCAACCCTGAATATGCAATGGAAGGACTGATGCTGAAGCTGAAGCTCTGAACTGACTCAATGAAAAAGAACCTAATGCTGGGAAAGATTGAGGGCAGGAGGAGAAGGGGGCGATAGAGGATGAGATGGTGGGATGGCATCACTGACTCAATGGACATGAATTTAGCAAACTCCAGGAGTTTGTGAAGGACAGGGAATCCTGGTGTGCTTCAGTGCAGGGGTTGCAAAGAGTGGGACTCAACTTAGCGACTGAACAAGAAGTCCTCTCCACGGGCAAAGCACAGCAGTGGTGGAGAGAGCTGAGCCGTGAAAGGTAAGCTGGCTCTTTCCAAGAGAAGGAATCAGCACCAGGGGCGAGGCTCTGTGCTCCGCAGAACTGGAGGTGAGAAGCTGGCTCCTGAGCACCCCGGCTCCTCGGCGGGCAATGGGATGAGTGGTCACCAGTATCATTTAGCAGCACAGGGCGTTTAGGAGCAGATATCAAGGCTGAGAGCTCACTTCTGAGAAGAAGCTGTGCTTGCAAGATTGTGACAGCTCCTTCCCCCTCCTTCCCAGCAATGCAAACAATGATTCTTCACACTAGTCTGCCTCCCTCCAGACCCTCATCCATCTCCATCGGAATGGCCCGAGATGAACACTGTCCAAAGAGCTCCTTTAAAAGCCTCCCTCAGCACAAACGTGCCGATGCCAGCCATGGCTCCTTCTCCCTGCTGGAGGTCAGGTCCCCCCACCCCCTGTCTGCAGAATTACCACCTCCCCTGAGACCACTGGCGTTGTCACCTCTGCTCACCCGGCAGCAGCCCCTGCTTTGCACGAGACCCTAGTGCCCCTACTAAGCCTTTTCCGGACCCCTCTCGTGTCTCTCCATGGCTGCTAATGATCACACTTCATTCATTTCAGTGGCCTGTTGGGTCTCCTCAGAGCTTCTCCTTTTGACTTTTTTCAGTCCTTATTGTCCCGTCAAATGGTTTTGGCGGAGAAAAAAGTGCAATTGACTCAACTCACTGTAGAATGGCAGCTGGCAGGCGTAAGTGAAGCTGGTTTTCTAATTGTCCTTCTTCTCTGTGAGCTGCTAAAGTCAAGCTCAGCTTCTCCCTCTCCACCGCCACCCCCACCCCCCGCCCCAACTCCCAAATATCCTTCCTCTTTCTGGGAGGGAGAAGATGGTAACAGTGACATCATGCACAGATGACCACCTCACTAGGCTCCCTCGGTCCAGTTTCTTATCCTAACCCAAAGAGGATCTTCTTTCAACAGTGTTTAAAGGTCTCATAGAAATGAAATGATTAATTCCATCTGCAAACTATATTAAAATCATGAAAAGGTAACATGGCTGGATTACAAATTGTGCCACAGGGAATTGCAGGGACTGTAAAGCTGGTGTGTGAGTTTCCTATGGCTGCTGTAACAAATTGCCACAGAGCTAGTGGCTTAAAACAAGAGAAATGTATTTCTTTCTTTCTTTTTTTACAGCTCTGGCAGCCAGTGGTCTGAAATGAGTCTTTTGGGACTAAAAGCAAGTGCTACTTCGCTCTGAGGCTCGAGGGGAGAATCCCTCCCTTGCCCCTTCCAGCTTCTGGTGGCCAGCGGCATTCCCCAGTGGGCGCTCATCACTCCAACCTCAACTCTGGTGTCACACTGTCTTCTCTTCATCTGAAACCAACCCTCCCTCTGCTTTATTCTTACAAGGACATTTAGGGCCTAACTGCATAAACTTCCCATCTCAAAATCCTTTGTTGTTGTTGTTTAATGGCTAAGTCTGTCAACACCTCAAGTAGGGCACAATGCCACCATCCATCTCTTGGAAAGGGACCAAATGGCCAACTGATTTGAGATTAAGCATTGCAAGTGGCATTCTGGAACATTCATTCTGCCCCAGGCGATGAAACATAACCACCATTTAATCTTCCCAATTTAGCAGCTAGGAAATCCTGGTGGTGGTGGTTTAGTCAAGTCTGACTCTGGCAATACCATGGACTGTGGCCATGTGGCTCCTCTGTCCATGGGATTTCCCACACAAGAATACTGAAGTGGGTTGTCATTTCCTTCTCCAGGGGATCTTCCCAACTCAGAGATTGAACCCGCATCTCCTGAATTGACAGGCAGATTCTTTACCTCTCCACCACCAGAGAAGCACCTCAAAATCCTTACTTCCATAATATTTGTAAAGTGTCTTTTGCAGTAACTTGTACAGGTTTCCAGGATTAGGACATGGGTATGTTTGGAAGTCATTTTTCTGCCTACCAAAACAGGAAGACCATTTTCAGCTTGGGCCCTACACAGGAAGGGATCTCTCTTGCCAAGGGGAGTGGATGACACCCAGTACTCAGGGAGATCACTGGCATGATCTGAGCGCCAGCAGACGAGGGAGACTGCTGCAGGGTCACTCAAGTGGACCAAAAGTATTCCGAGGGTTAGCACATAACATAAGCAGATGACATTTTGCAGAGTTGTGTGGAGAGAAAATCATAGTCAACAAAACAAGCGATGATTCCAAGTGATTCAAGACTAGAAGATTGTGGCAGATACTGATGGCTGCCTACCCCCAATGCACTTCCCATCTTTATTGCTATCATAATCCTGATTTTCCCTTGAACATGCCCAGCCCCCGAGGCTGAATCATCATTGGTCTAAAGCTGGGATAACGATGCAGACTCACTAGGTCTGGGGGTGGGTCTAAGACCTTGCAATTCTAACAGGCTCCCTGGTGAAGTAATTGTGCTTCTCCTTGGGCCACACCTTGAGTAGAGAGGGTCTGAGCCAGTCACAGAAATCACATTACCCCTTGCTGGGGACTGGTCCAGGGTGAGCCTGTGGCTCAGTCTTGGCTAATGAAAGCTAAAAGAAGATGAGTTGAAGGTCAGGATGGACTTCCAAGAGAGATTTTCTCCCTGATGAAAGACCAGAGAATTCTAAGGAGAAACCAAGATTGCCCCTTGTGTAATGTCACAGGAAGACTTGAGGTCTTGAATAACAGCAGCTATCTTGTGACCAAGAGAGACACACTTGAGGAGAAAAGTCAATCCACTGAGGAGGAAAAGAAGGGGAACATCTCTGAGCCATCAAAATCTCCAGACTCTTATTGCCAGATTTTTTTGTTAAGTAAAATATAAATTCCATAGGGTTTAATCCCTGTTTGCTCAGGTTGCTATTGTTTGTAGCTGCATATACCTGACCTATGGTTTTTCCTGTGGTCATGTATGGATGTGAGAGTTGGATTGTGAAGAAGGCTGAGTGCCAAAGAATTGATGCCTTTGAACTGCGGTGTTGGAGAAGACTTTTGAGAGTCCCTTGGACTGCAAGGAGATCCAACCAGTCCATTCTGAAGGAGATCAGTCCTGGGATTTCTTTGGAAGCTGAAACTCCAGTACTTTGGCCACCTCACATGAAGAGTTGACTCATTGGAAAAGACTCTGATGCTGGGAGGGACTGGGGGGAGGAGGAGAAGGGGACGACAGAGGGTGAGATGGCTGAATGGTATCACTGACTCGATGGACGTGAGTCTGAGTGAACTTCGGGAGTTGGTGATAGACAGGGAGGCCTGGCGTGCTGTGATTCATGGGGTCGCAGAGTCGGACAAGACTGAGCGACTGAACTGAACTGATACCTGACCTCAGAAGAAACCTAAAGAAGAAGGAAAGGCATGGAGAATTGGAGTCCAGATACAACCACCAGAAGGAGACTAAAGGACTAAAGACTAAAAACCCACCAGTTCTTCACAGTGAGGAGTGGAATTAAATTCCTGTGTGAACCTCCAATCACTACTATGAGGCTTTATGCACTTACTATATGGTAAGTGTGCCTTTGGTTTTCATTCCAGAGTTTATAATAGGGTCTCAAGAATCCTTTAGTTACTTCTGTAAGTTACAATTGGGTAGATTTTACCTGTAATAATTAGGAATCTAATGTTGACATTGAGCTGCTAAACCCTTTAAGTCACTTTCCCTTTTATCTAAAATATCTAAACCCCCTCCATGTAAGATATTTCTTTTTTTTTTTTTTTATGGAACTGGATGCCATGATCTTAGGTTTTTTTTTTTTTTTTTTTTTTTTTTGCAGGGGAAAATGGACAAAGAAGAGGATCAATAAGGGTGGGAGGGAAATGGGAAGGAAGAAGAGGAGTGATGGTGGGGAGGAGTATATGTAGTTTCTTAACTAATGGCTTACTGTTTTTAATCACAAAGAACATTAAAAAAAATCATGTTAAATTAATCTTATATTAGGAGGTTTGATCTGGAAATGAAAAGTTCAGGAAAGATATTTCTTGCATGTCCCTTTCAGTGTGTTTATTTCAGTCTGGGCACCACATCTCATGCAAACACTTCCCAAATCCTCCAAATGCTCCCTCAGCTCCATGCATCACAGCAGCAGTCACAAGATTAATTAATCCTCAGTGTAACTTGAGCTACTTTAAAGAAAATCCCAGGCAAATAGACATAAATACCTATTTTTCTGGTAGAATTGTTTGTTCGAATTCCCTCATTGAGATCAGACTTAATTGTGCAATATCAGAGAAATATACAAACATCTGCGATTTTATTTCTAAGCACATTTGAATGACAAAGACTTCAATATCCTGTGTGTTTTCTGTAACATGATGGACCTTCTTGAGGCTGGGGGTAGGGAGAGAAGGGAGTTAAAGAAAGAAGGAAAAAAATGACTTCCTTTATTCAGAGGCTATGGGATTCAAAAATATATCAAACAATCAAAGGAGAGAGACCCGGGACGTTTCATAGCGCAGATTCTAGGTTCTATACCGATTTTTCTTTAAAGGAGCAAATCTTAAGGACGTCACCATTGCCTCTGGGATATGGCTAGAGCATGCCTATAGCACTGATTAGCTACATGACTTCTAAAGGAGAAGGTTACTAATTTGTCCGACAAGTCCCCTCTGCTCAGTGTTGTCCTTCTGTTTTCTGAGTCAGCACACTTACTCACAGAGCAGCCTGCATCTTGGCAGAGCTGTCACTTCCATCAAACACAATGCCCTCAGGGTTTATGCTCATCATTAAAGGGGGGAAAAAAACTTGTTAGAGTATTAGCCGAGCCCAGTGCAGCACTGTTAAATTAATTTTTAGAGATGTATCTAGGTCAGACATCTGCATGTTGCATATAAACACACCAGCTAGTTACCTAGCTTTGGCATGTTTTTAAAATGTTAGAGCCATGCTTGTTGGAGACTTGCTGTTTATTCTGGCCCTGAATGGAGAAATGACTATTTCTCCACAATATAATCTTAATGTAATTGGGATGTCTCTTCTGAAAGTTGGCTGCCACAAAAATATTTTCAACCATCTCTTTTGGAGACTAAAGGACATTAACATTTCTGTTTCTGTTAACTAGCCGTTCTTCATATAGAATCTTTTAATGTCCAAATGATTTATTAATTCTCTGCATCTCATTTTATCTTCTGAGTAGAAAGAATGTCCCTTTAGAGGTGATGAAGGTTTGACACACAGCTGAAACAATGAAGGCACAATATGTTGTCCTTTGGGTAGAAATTAAGCTTCACTGAGAAATGAAACAAGAATTGAGTATTCTGGTGGTGGTGAATAAAAGATATTTGAAGTATGTGTACCTCAAAGGCTCTGTTGTGAAAAAAAAAAAATGTGTGAGAAGGCTATGATACCCATTTCTTTCAATGTGATATCATGCCAATCTGAAATATAACCAAAGTGGGACAAAATCAGAATAAAAACTGTGACCTCGAAAATGCCACCCCTGTGAAGATTTCTGTGCTGTTTTAAGAATATATATTTCTTGTGAAGGGCTTCCCAGGTGGCTCAGTGGTAAAGAATCTGCCTGCCAATATAAGAGCCTCAAGAGTCTTGAGTTCAATCCCTGGGTCAGGAAGATCCCCTGGAGAAGGAAATGGCAACCCACTACAGTATTCTTGCCTGGAGAATTCCATGGACAGAAGAGCCTTGTTGGCTACAGTTCATGGGGTCACAAAGAGCACCCATAACTGAGGGACTGAGCATGCACAGACACGCATGCACTAACCTGATGGCTTCTAATGCAGCTTTCTTGGAGCTAATGCCTTAAAAATCTAAGGCACAGTAAACCAGGCCGGCACAATAGCATTGCCACCTGGTAAGAATGCAGAGAGAACCAGCTAGCACGTCCTGACATGGGCCTTTATGAGACAGATGAGAAAACTAAGATTGAGGAAAAGTGAAGTAGCCAGACTAGTTCCACAAACACACTTTCATTGAAAAGCGTTGTGTGTCAAATCCTATTATTTTAGGACCTGTGTAAGAAAAGGAAAAAAAGGGACGATTAGTCCCTCAGTCATGTCCGACTCTTTGCAACCCCATGGACTCTCAGGCTCCTCTGTCCATGGGGATTCTCCAGACAAGAACACTGGAGTGGGTTGCCAGTTTCTCCTCCAGGGGGCTCAAATCTGGGTCTCCTGCATTGCAGGTAGATTCCTTACCATCTGAGCCACCAAGGAAGCCCAGACCTGTGTAAAGAAGTCTTCTGAACAGCTAGTTCTTATGAGAATAATACAAGAGTTCTAGGGAAGAACTGGAATGCCTCTTATTGCAACTTATAATGCGATTTGAACTGATACAAATACAGCGCACCCATTATAGCCTGTGCTTTATTCTCTGAGAGCTCTGAACCCCAGGAAGAGTTGGGTAAGCAACAGTGCAAGATAGAATGCAGCAAAGAGAGGTTTGTTCAGCACAGGGTGTGGAGAGAGTAAAAGAGGGCAGTGTGATAAATGCTATCCAAATGGAGTAGTAACGATGGACAAGTCAGTCTCTGTGAGGGCCCTGACCACCTTTCTGATGACCTTCTGCTCTGGGATTTGATGAACCGCCCAACCACAGAGATTTGTAAATCCCAACCAAGTGGAATGCTGACAATATGATCACATCAAGATGTAACTTGTAATTGCAAAGTCACATTCAATTAGATCACTGGCACTTTTTGTGACCCAACGGTATGACATGATTAGGTCTGAAGCCAGCCCAGGAACACGCACGATGATTGTGTGATTAACTAAGTCGGTTCACAGGCACAGTGAGTCATGGGCATTTGAAAGCCTGAGACTGCCTAGAGCTGGGGAGACTTACAGCTCATTTTTTGTGATGGCTCGGAAAGCTCAGATTGCTCATTAGAAAGGGAAAGATATCCTTTCAATTAAAACGATTTCGATAGTTAGATATTATAGTAAGGGTATGATGGCTGAAGTTTTTGACATCATTTTTCTCTCTGTTGTCTGAAAGCTATGTGTTAATTAATCACCAGCAGGTTTTGGGGCACACTCTGATAGATCCTTTACCATATCTGCCACTTGAACTTGAGAAGGTTAATTTTCTCATCTGTAAAATAGGGGATTCTAATCATCCTTTCTTATTGGTTGTAAGAGGATTAAATAACATGCATACTTTCTGGCACATAGTAGGTACTATTCACTATTTGAACTTTTAGGAGATATCTGTCAAAACAGAATCATCTTCAGGAAGCTTATTCCATACCTATTGATTGATTTTAAGGGCAAATGTAAACAATGAAATGACCATTCATGCCTCTACAGGAGAACGTAGTCTCTCCAACATCCAAACTGCCTTATGATACAAGAGTCAGAAGAATTGATGGAAACAGAGCAAATTGCAATTGAACTTACTACACAATGTGGCCTAATTATACAACTGAGAGATACACCAGGCCGATTCATGACCCACAGAAGTATGCCACATGTCAGGGAAAGCTGAGCAAATGAGGTCAGTCTGTGCAGTGGGTGGGCACTTGGTCCAGATGGAGGATTTATGAACGGGCATCTCTCTGAAGCTCTATACCGGCAAATTCAGCACCATTATGAAAAAGAAAAAAAACGCTCCTTATATCGAGTTCTCCAGACTTGTGTGTTGAGCTAACTGGAGCCCTTATTATAAGCACAGATATCTGACAGAGCCCCAGATCATTCATATCAGCAGGGCTGGAAAACTTCATCCTGGTCTAGCTTTTTACAAGCCAGTCTGGCTTCTGGCAAGGCCCACTAGTACAGGTGGACTAGATTCTTATTTTTATTCATAAGTTTGTTTTCAAATGTTTGCGATTCCAGTAAGGCCCTCAAGGGAGCTTCCATGAATTAAAATATAGGCACTAATGTCATCTCCCTGCCCAAGTTCACCACTTAGCCCCTACCCAACTGATCCAGGAATTCCCCAGAGTTCACCCCAGAGACACAAGGTCCAGCTGCATCCTGACAACGCATCTCTGAGAAACACACTGGAATACATGAAGGACCTGGAGTCTTCGTTCAGTGTTGCATTCAAACCATGGCCATCTCCTTCTGATTGATTTGTTTACAACAGGAGCTCTGAAAGTGGGGTCACCAGCTCCTGCCTCAGCATCACCTGAGAACTTATTAGAAATAAAATTCTTGGGCTGCATCCCAGAACTTTTGAATCAGAAACTCTAGTATTGGGTACCAGAAATCTATTTTAATAAGCCCTCCAGGTGATCTTGATGTACTCTAAAAGTTTGAGAACCACTGGTTAAAAAAAATTTTTTTTTCTTTCATGCTTATTTCAATACAGGGAACCAGTAAGTGTTTAACTAGTTAGGCCTCTCAAACATTTCTTTACATTTGTCTATATTCAGTTGGCTAGAGGAAGGAAAAAAGAAACCCACTTCATTTCACATGATTGACATTCCTGTAAAGTAGCCTTGACTTGAAGATATCAAAATGAGATGATCAGAAACTTTTTATTAGAAAAAGCAGTATTTTAATTTCGTTACTTTGAATATTTATATTCATAAGCCAGTAGCCTCCTGCTGAAGTCATTTTTTTATACAAACTATGATCTAATCATAGTGTAATGCCTCTTCAAGGTGCAACTTCTCCATAGATTATGAGTGTTTCCGTGTACATAAGGCAATGTGATTCAGCAGCTCAAGCTGTGAAGTCATTCAGGCCAGTTGTCGTGAGTGAAAAGAATTTTTTTAAACCTAATGGTCCCTTATGACTCAACTTTCTTTGATTCTTTTGCTACCTATATGTAAATTACTCTTACATAAGCATGTTCTATAAGTGTATATAATAAATAAGGGTGTGAGATGTATGTATAAACACAACTATACAGACAGAGAAATGAAGTTTGTAAATAAATAGGACTTAAATGGGAGGTCTATGAAACACACACACAAATGCATAAGGAAAACCATATTATGTAACACAATATACTCTATTTAATAATTTTCACATTGGTGTCTAAAACTCAAAAGAGCAGAGTTAAATGAACAGGAATTGAAAGTGCATGATAAATGTGTCCCTCATAGCATTTAAATCTCTTCCACTTGATTAAAAATTCCTAGTTCCTCTTCACTGAATTGTTTATAGAGTTTTTGAGCAGCCTCTGCCCTGATTAAAACAAATTAGCATCAAAGATCCCCTGTTGAATGAGAAATCATTAATTGAGAAACATGCAATGCTCCTTAATTACCTTTAGAACAGTGAGAGAACAAATAATCTCAGGTTCCAGAGGGGCCTCCTGCTCTGCACTGTGGACTCATTTCATGTAGCTGCTGGAATAAAACTCAAGTTGCAAACACTATTGGGGAATATCAATGTGAGCTTCAGTAAACACACTGCTGATTGTTTATCTAAAAGAAAAATATCTAGATAAGGACTCAGAAGGAAAGAGGGGGAAATGTCTGAGTTTATTATCTTGTTGAGAGCTTTCAAAGTGTTTTACATGTGCCAATATTGGTTGAGAAATAATATAAGCTGTTCTTTCTGGTACAAATTTTAATGCTTTGTGTAAAATACTTCATTTATGTAATTATCTGCTAACACTTCAGATGCTTATATACAGACGAGTAACTTTATCATTTAACAGTAGGACAGAAAGCAGCAATGTTAAATTTCACAAAATCCAGCTACAAATGGAAATTCAAATCATGATGTTGCACCTGAGTCATTTATTTTTTTATCTAGCGATACAATAAATATAGGAGCTTCTGTGGGTCCAGTGAGACCTGATGTACCCTTCTGCCTTCTCAGTCTAGAAAACACCAAATGCTATCCCCACAGGGGTAGAGGCCATTTGGTGAGGGCAGCTGAAACTCCAGTATTTGGCCACCTAGCGAAGAGTGACAGGGAAGAGAGGGGAGGAGAGGAGGAGGAGAAGGGGACGAAGAGGAGAGAGGCGGAGGCATCACTGACCAGGGGGGAGGACCGGGAGTGGTGATGGACAGGGAGGCCGGCGTCTCGGTTCATGGGGCGCAAAGGGGGGACTGATCTGATCTGATCTGATGACAATGTAAAGAATATCACTAAAGGTTCACACACACACTGCCATCTGGACAGCTTTTTGATAAGAACAGTCATATGGGACTGGATCTGAGTTTCTGAAAATTCTCTAAGTACCCAGGGAGGAAGGAGGCATGGTAAGACTTATTATTTAGCTGAGGATAGTATCTTGGTTTTATTCTAGTTTTCTCCATTTTATCCACTACCTCATGGGTCAACAGCCTTTGAAAAAAATGACAGAATTGATTCAACCACCTCTGCTTCTTTGGGTGTTTTTGGTTCATGTATAGTTTAAACTTGGGTCATGTAATATAAAGCACAAATGACCCAAACAATGCTGCCATTTCAAAATTGATATTAATGTGGTTAAGACCCAATTCTGGGAGTTTGCATTTAATTTTAATAACATGAAGTGACTTGGTTTGCATGTGGAATCAAACTTTTTACCAACAGTCACAGTAGATTTCAAACTTTGTAAAGATTTGTGATTATTATTCTTTATCTTCTATTCCACCAAGATAATAAATTTGACATTGTCATAATCTTTGAAAATACTGTAAATAAACCCTTGAGGACTACATTACAAAGACTACATTGAGACTATCTACACAAAGTAATTTGCATGAGAGAGAGGGGAGGTTGAGAGAGACAGAGAAAGGAGACTCTTATTAACTGAATCAATGTACTATGAGAGGATATAAGAATCTTATGATATATTGAAACAGTAGAAAAACTTATTTTTTCTCATGGATTCCCATTAAGGTGTATTCTTTACTTGGCCATTCTGCTTTAGGACAAAATAAATCTCAATTCACTAATGTGCACAAGGCCATGTGGTTCATACATGCTATCAAAGTAAGAATTACTAATGAAAAGTCTATCCCATAACTGTCTTCTATGGTTTAGGAAAGGAAAATCTTGTCACTAAAACAGTGCCTATTATGTACAAAAACACAAACAAAGCATCCTTATTTATCTTTATAAACCTCTAGTTTGTAAAGCTTATGAGAGACACAGCCTCTTGAGGATAACAAAATGATGCTATTTGGTATTTTTCCCTTGCAGAAGGGTTGTTTCTTTTAACAGTCAACACATTGCATTTTTGCAACGTTGAAGGTCAAATTGGAGTTGTCACTTCAGAAATCAGCAAGGGGTGGACGTTGTGTAGTCAGAGTTTGTTTCCTCTTCCAACTAGTTCATCTGTACATAAATGTTCAGAAGACCGCACTCTTTATCCTCACAGGGCAATGAGCTTCAACGAACCTGGAGTTCTAACTCTCCGCAGGGAATAGTCCTGATAAGTAGGATATCCCATTTGCCATTATCTATTTGTGCTGCAAGGTAATTTGTTTTAGGTTGAAATCAAATTGTTTTAAGCTGAGCTGGTATTTTTATTGGTGTCCTTCCAGCCGGCCTTCCTTTTAAGTACCATCGTATTTCAAACAAGCTGATCTAAAGGAAAAGATTACCACTGGCAATGCGCATTGTCACAAGGGAACAAAGATGTTCAAGACCTATTTTATGTTATTTATTTTTTTAAGCATTGATAGAGATATGAGAGTGCTAGTCTGCTACAGGGGGAAACAGGCTGACTAGCTGACGAAGGGTCGGAAAGATGTGTGATGATGGGAAAGAAAAACAATCTGTTGGTATTTGCTGTAAAATTATCCTCTAAGGTTGAGAAAATATTTGCAAAATGTAATAAATACTTTAAAAATCCTGAGAAGCACACTCTGGATTACTAGGTAATATATACCATTGTTTTCTATTGTAATTTGGTTGTTTGGGAACTTTGGCACATATATGCCCTTTAGTGTTATCCAAAATAATCAAAAGAATTGTTGGACATGATTCTCTGAATTTAACTTTGAATCTTCTCATAGTACATGGATAAAACATCAAACTCTGATCTACTTCCTATTTCAACAACAACATAAACCCATCACAACACCTAGGTAAGATAGATGAGCATTTTTTATCCCAGGTTACTTAGGAATAGTTTAGACAATTGGTCCAAGCCATTAAAAGAAATGGCATTTGAGCTCACACTAAAACTCAAATATATCCCACACAAGACCTATTCTAAAACAACCTATACATCACTGAAAAGCACAAAATTTAAGGTATCTTTCAGCAACAGGGGCTAAAGAGGCACAAAGAATTGTTTCAAGAATTTGCTCAGTAATGCCATCTCCCAAGGCGGATGTTCTAGAATGAGATCTCCTATCTGACCATGCTCATAGCTGGTTTAAAGAGGATGGTGCTTAAACTGCTGTCTTGCCTAAGTGAAAATGTCACTTCTGCCAAAAATAAAACTGGTCAAACCTTTGGATGGATGAGTAGAATACAGCATATCTGGAAGGGTCTTCGAGGGGTTCAGTTTCTTGTTCACTGAGGGCTGCTGCACAACAAGTCAAGCAGGGCACAGTTAATTTCCTCATCAAAGGGTGGGATCCCTGGAAGGCAGACAGGTCAGAGTGGAGGAGGGGGGAGTGCAGTTTCTAGAAGCTCATCCAAAATACAATGTAGTTTCATATTTAGGAGGCAGAATAATAATACTTGCTGTTTTCATTTGAGCGCCTGGAGAAAGTAAAGGTCAACAATGCTTCTTGGTGGTTGTAGCTGTGCCAGGCACCCTGATGCTAAACAAGAAGAATGCATTAGAATTTGGAGATGGGGTTGCATGTTCATCAGAAAGCACTGTGAGTTTGAGCTGAAAGAATGCCAGCCCCTCACTCCAGCCACTTACAGATGACTTCTCAGAGGAAATCTCTTCAGGGCAGAGAAAAATAAGTGTTGAATTGAAATCCTCAAATACTCCGATAAGCACTGATCCACCATCAAGAAACGGAAGAGGATGCTGCCCCAGGCTCAGACGTTCAGAGAAGTTGCTGCATTTTGTTGTAAGAGGCTCAACTCAACCCCTCCAGGGTTCAACTCTGAGTGCTACGTGCTTCAGATACATCTTCCTCTGAGGCCCACCCCCCAAACTCTCACCTTTTCTGGGACATGCTAGTAGGCTGGGCATGTTTCTCAGGGCAGAGCAGTCCCCTTCCCTGATCTGACCTCTGGGATGTGTGGAGTTAGGCTGCCTGGGAGAAAGGGTCTGCCATGTTATCCCCCAGAGCACTAGCAGGGCCACCCTCAGGGTTCGGCCTTAGGTCAGGAGACAGAGGGCTTGCCTGAGTCCCTGAGCACAAGAAGGGTCAGAGATACTTGGTCCTCCTGTGGGGTTTGGAGAGAAGAGAGGCATTTGGATCTGTCTTGGCTACTCCTTTCTTAATAACGCCAGACTGAGGCCCACAAGAGCAGTGAGTGACACAGACATGGGCCAGGACACAGAGGGCAACGTGGGGACGAAACTCAAAACTTGCCAAAGAAAAAGCAGACTTTTCTTAGAAAACTCCTCAGCTATGCCACAACTGCACCAGAGTCAGAAAGAGGACTTTCACTGCCTCCTTGGTGGCTCAGTGATAAAGAACTCATCTGCCAATGCAGGAGACACAGGTTTCATGCCTGAGTCAGGGAAGATCCCCTGGAGAAGGAAATGGCCACCCAGGTGCTCCAGTATTCTTGCCTGGGAAATCCCATGGACAGAGGAGCCTGGCAAGCTACAGTCCATGAGGTTGCAAAAGAGTCAGGCATGCATAAGTGACTGACAACAACAAGAACAACTTATGTAAACACAGAACACATGGTTTGGACAGAGATCCTCAGTTTTGGCTGGAATCTTGGCCACTTAGGCGTCCATTCTTAGAAACAATCGAAGTGTTCAGCTTGCAATTCAAAGAGAACATGGAGGGAAACTTCCCTGGTGGTCCAGTGGTTACAACTTCACCTTCAAATGCAGGTTTGATCCCTGGTCAGGGAGCTGAGATCCCATATGCCCCGTGGCCAAAAAACCAAAATGTAAAACAGAGGCAATACTGTAACAAATTCAATAAAGACTTTAAAATGATCCATATCCAAAAAATCTTATAAAAAAACAAACCCAAAGAGAACATGTAGAAAAGGCCAACAAAAATCAGGTGAAGGAGAAATATATTTTGAACGTGAAATTCAATAACCAAATTTTATAACCAAGTCATAGATGGCAGATAAACTTATTCTTTGGTTGAGTGCTTTTTCCTAGATGATCTTTGGGAGGTAAAAAATATATATAACAAAACTGCATTGGCAATGGGGCTTGGAAGATCCAATGTTTTTATTTCAGCAATTAAACTCCTGATGAATAGCATACTATATCATAAAATGTTGGCTTTTTAAAGCAGGTTTGAACTTTTACACAATCTGTTTTAACACTGGCATGCATACCTGTATACATATATACTGAGATGGTTCTAATTCTTAATTTAAAAAATTTGATACAACTAAAATGTTACATGTACGCTATAATGAAAACACTGCTGTAACACCAACCAGATGGCTTGTATTCCTTGAAAAATTATTTAAAGCATTTGACTTAGAATGATGACTTCATTATTTAAAGAAATTCTTCCAACTGTAAATAAAGGCAGCTCTTTGGCCTAGTGCAATGTACCCTTAATTTGCCTAATCCTAAGAATCACTGAGGTGCTTGCTTATTAAGCATATGAATCTCCAGGGTCCAATCCAGTCCTTCTGTACCTTAACCTCTAGAGGCAAAGGCAAGAATGTGCACTGACCCAGGTAGTTCACATGATCAAGTTCCAAACTCACCTAAGTAAACTCACACCTATTTTAGCAAAGAAGAGGCTTTGGAAAGTTGATTTTTTTTTTTTAAAGCGGGTAGAATTCATTCATTTGATCAGTTTCAATTTTTGAAAACATTTTATATGAAACACTTTTCAAATCATAGTTTTATGTTCAATGCCACAAAGATGTATCACGTATGACAACGAAATGTAAGGATTGATCCCTTCTTGCCAAATTTGAACATGAAAGTGACAATCGATGTTCCAGTCTAAATGTCACCAAGCAATCATTTAAAAAATGCTTTACTAAAACTATATATTTTGAAAGAGTCAAAGCTGATATTGACCCAAATATCCAAGTAGATTTTTTTAGAAATCTCTATAGTCTAAAAATATAGGAACTGACTCGAGGTTTTTATGAAATCTTCATTTGCAAAAACCTACATGGCTTTTACAGATGGTGAAAATATGAATGAAAAATTAAGAGATGAATTTATAAAACAATAGGTAGAAAAAGAGTGGCCTCACGATTGTTAAAAACCAGCTCTATATACTGCACTGAGGGCCCATCGTGGAAGCTTTGTGTTTATTATGTCCACTGTCTTCTAGGTTCACAACAGCTCTGCAAGATGAGTACAGTAGCTTCCCCACAGATGGTAAGTCTGAGGCTTCGAAAGGGTAAAACTTGCCAGCATCACACAGCTCAAAGCTGGCTGCAACATCTGTTCTCGGGCCCAACCACCGGTCTGCACTTTAAGTGACCCTGCAGCAGCACAAAGCCATGTAGTCACTGCTGTCTTCCTGTAACCCAGAGAAAATGAGATATTGAGAAGCACAGTGAGTATCGATTACAGGTTGAAATATACTCTATTTGTAGTTTTCCTACTGAACGTAACACCATAGTATATGGCATACATTTTCCTTCTATGTGTCTCACTAAATAAATTTTCATTTAAAAGCAGTTACGAAAATCTCAGTCCTCTTCAAATGTATTAAGTTGATCTGTGAGCATGTGTATCCTCTTCAACAAGAAATCTCTAATTGTTCACTATTATAATGATTAAAAAAAATTTTTTTTAACCAAAACTTTTCATTCTATTTAACCAAAGCTTTTCATCTTGGGTGGAATAAGAAATCCTAAAAGTTAAAGAATTTTTCAAAGTCATTCTAAACTGAAATGCACAGAGTTCCATTAAGGTAAATTTTCAAGAGAATCAGTCATTTAATGCCTAACTTCTTGAACAGTATCTGCGTATACTTGTGGTTTCTTTCTTTCTTTTTTTTTCCAAAGGAAGCTTCCAGATTAAAAGTGTTTAGGATGTGGGGAAAAAAAAGAAAATGATACAGATTCAAAGTGATTATCCCCAAAGTCTTTTCAATCTATTTCACATAGGGTGAAGTATTTTCTTGCCAGTAAAAAGCTTTGGAAAGTTGAGAAGATATTTAGTCACAGAGTTAGCCGTATTTGGCCCAGAAACATAGAGTATATGACTTTAACTTAACATTGCATTATGTCCCATAATTGTCTAAAATTCAAATTTACCAATTTTAAGAACTCTGAGATTTGAGATGAATGAGGCTTAACAATTCTTTCACAGGAATTCCCTTTGTTTAGCCTCTCTAAAAATACAGCTGAAATAGATTTTACCTTCAACTCTGTATATTTCTGTCTCTTTGTTATATATGCTTTCATTGTAACTGTTACAGAGTACTAAGCAAACTGGGCAATCATTTTATTTTTACATGATTCTACTTTTGTATTCATCAGTTTTGTCAATCTATTTTTCCATGAGAAAAAAAATCAACATTTAAAGGGCTCCCCCAGAAAGCTAATAAAATTGCTTGATTGTTTTCAGGAGACATTTACAAACTTCTCTCAATTTCTTTTTTTTTTTTGAAAGAAAATTTCATAGGGAGGTTAAAAACAAACAGCTCCACTTCCTATCCCTACCCAAACCCCATACTACTACTACTACTACTAAGTCACTTCAGTCGTGTCCGACTCTGTGCGACCCCACAGACGGCAGCCCACCAGGCTCCCCCTCCCTGGGACTCTCCAGGCAAGAACACTGGAATGGGTTGCCATTGCCTTCTCCAATGCATGTGAGCGAAAAGTGAAAGTGAAGTCGCTCAGTCATGTCCGACTCCCAGCGACCCCATGGACTGCAGCCTACCAGGCTCCTCTGTCCATGGGATTTTCTAGGCAAAAGTACTAGAGTGGGGTGCCATTTAGATTAAATTGATCTAAGAATTAGTCTAACTTTTAACGCATGGAAAATAGCAAAATTATCATGCCAACATAAGGAATATATACTATAATTCATAAATGCCTAATCATCAAAACAATGACATAGTCATGGTTAGATGCAATCTAGCAATCTTATATATGATGCAACTACATATTTATGATCATTCCTGCTATACATCACATTCGATCCTCATCAAATTAGGCTGGCTATGTAAAAGTGGTATTGTGAAATAAACATTTAATATCACAATAGGGTCATATTCTGCTACTGCACAACCATAGCATGCAAGTAACTATGCATTAGCTGTAAACAGTAAAGTGTCATTATCTTCCAGAAATCCAAAGAATGTGATAAGTACATAGAGAGTACTAAACATCAATTATATTTAAATGACTTTCATACTGAACAAAACTCTACTGCACAGAGCAGCTTTGGATGTGTCTCTTGTCACTGCTCTCTTCATATATTCTGTAGTCACCTTGAAGTTAAGAAATTGCAGTTCCAAACAAGCTCTGTTCATCTACTGAGTTCTAGTGGATGACTGTGAAAAATTAGGACATACGTGATTCTACGTTCCAATGTGAAAGCTGTCTTAAACTGTCTTCCCTTTCTGCCATAATTCAGATGTTTGAATCATTAAGAATATGCTGAATGCGGGCAGTGACAAACTTATTTTATTTCTCAAATTGGAGACTTTCATGACATCAACGTGCTTGTGTTAGAAATAGGAATACTGTAGATACTTGCCAGCAAATGCTCTTCTCTACTTCTATTCTAAGTGAAAACAGTTGGCAGGAAGAAACCTGGGTCATATTATAACTTGAAGGGGGATTTGACTCTAAAATGCTTTTCATAGCGTTTGTAAAAGGTAGATAAAATCTAGCAGCTAGGAGAGGAGGGCCAAACGAATGTGATCCGTTCTTATAAAAATGCAGATGGATCACTGAGGTCTGATACAATGATTCCGAGGCCATTAAAAAATTACCATATTAGAGCAGAAGCTTGCATACTGTAAAATAACTATTTCAGCTCTCTTCAGGTTTGTGGCATTGGAGGCTGGTTTGGGAAGGAGGGGAAAAATTGATTGCTGGACAGGCTTTTCCATGCTCTATCAGCTCTGATGATGAGTTAGGCAGTTGGCATGGACGACAGCAATGTCCTCGTCACTCAGAATTCTAATAAACCTCCTGTGAAGTTGCACAATACCATCTAGCCAAATGGATTCATTCTGGTCTGCATTCCAGTTAGGTGAAAAAGAATCACATTTGAAAGCTGAGTTTGGACATGATACGGTCCTGTGAAATATTTAAATACATTTACCTACATCCTACTAAATCAAAATCTTGCTTTAACATTTACAAGGAGATAAAATAGTATTTAAAGCCATTGCAGTTTGTTCATTTCCTGTTCATATACAAGTGACATAAGTTTGCTTAGGAGGCAAAAACTGTACAATTCTCATCACTCAAGCATTATAAAATGTCTTTCTTTAAAGTCCTGGGATATAAACAGTTTGGTTTATATGAATTACATATTTTTCATCTGCATTAAGAAACAATATACATCTTTTTTTTCCAGAGTACTTTAATGTTATCTATGATAAGCCTAAGATAGCTGTAAAAACTAACTTTATCACCTGTGACCATCAATACTATTAATTTTATAAAACTCATGAACATTCTTTGGCCACTCGGGTCATTCCCCTTTCAGAGGGAACTGTGTTTGGGCCCTGGGACCATACAGAGATTTGTCTCCGTGAAAACTGAGGCCTTGGACCAGCCTTTAGTGGAAGCCATTTACAGAGTCAAACATGACAGAATCCACAGGAGCAGTTTCTGTTTCTCAGACACAAGTTCCTTGACGCGTTGAGAGGTGGTGTTTTCGATTTCGGACTCCTGAAGTTTTGTCTTTACTATCTGAAGGCTTCTGCTGTGAAATATCTATTAGGGCACTGGCAATTGCAAGGCCTGGAAGAAGAGGAAAAAGGCAGGTAAATGTTTGGTTAGACATTTTTGGGATTTCAACAGTGGTGGCCTGGTATTGTTTTATATTCAGTGATCAAACATGTAGCTGTTTACTGGAAGTTGTCAAGTGGTTTACCCTTTACTTATACCTTGTTTTACTTTTTTTCAATTGAAACACAGTTGACTTACAACACTGTAATAATTACTGCTATACAGCAGAGTGATTCAGTTATATGCATAAATACATTCTTTTTACATTTTAAAATATTTCTAACCTTGGACATATGAACTGTATACATGAAGAAGAGCAAGGACCTAACAAAATTAACTGACTCTGACTTTGGACAAGCAAATTGCTGTGTGACAAAACGCCACGATCAGTGTGGATATGACTCCACACCTTTGTTTCTATGTCCAAACACAAGTGTTTTCTAAAAGTATCAGGAACTTTCAGTGTTACTATTGGTTGTGTGTGTGTGTATAACAAAAGTCAGCGTATTGTTGTTGTTTTTTTAATTAGAGTAGTTTTAGGTTTACAGAAATGTTGAACCAATATTGATACATGATTATTAACTAAACTCTATAGTTTACATTAGGTATCACACTTTGGGCTGTACACAAAGTTCTATGGGTTTTGATAAATGCATACTGTCATATACTCACTGTGAAAGCATCACACAAAATAGTTTCATTGCCCTAAAAATTCCCTGGACTTTACCAGTTTATCCTTCCTCTTACCCCGAGCTTCTGGTAACCACTGATCTTTTTTTTCAAATATCTCTATAGCTTTGCATTTTCCAGAATGTCCTATAGTTGGAATCAGACAGTATGTAGCCTTTTCAGATTGTCTTGTTTGACTTAGCGATATTCCTTTAAGTTCCACCATATCTCTTTTTGGCTTGATGATCCATTTCTTTTATTGCTAAATAATAGTCCATTGTATTGATGTACTACAGTTTGTCCACAGGGTCACAAGACTTGGAGACAACTTAGCAGCTAAACAGAAGCAGAAGCAATAACATATGATGTTGAGCATCTTTTCCTATACTCATTTGTCATATGCACATATTTCTTTAGTGAGGTATCCATTCAGACCTTTTGTCTGTTTTTAATTTTCTTGTTTGTTTTTTGAATTTTAAAAGATTTCTTTTACATTTTGGATACCAGTCCTTTTTCAGATACAGGTTTAGCAAATATTGTCTCCCAGACTGTTGTCTGTCTTTTCATTCTCTTACATGGCTTTTAAGAGGTAAGAAAGTACCCTAGGGATGGAGCTGTAAAATGCACATAGAAGAAAGACAACTTGTAGAAATTTAGTGAATAAATGTCTTAAATATGAGAAAAAGATCATTAGTATTATCAATGGAGTATCTACATGAAAGTGGATCTCTAGCTATCAAAGGTAATGAAGAATATTATTTTGTCCACTGATTGACAGGAACTTGTGTTAGTATGTACAGAAAGAGTAAAGCCTTTCCTAAATTTATACAAGCAATGGCTGCATCCAGTGCCCTGGTTTCAGTTCAGTTCAGTTCAGTCGCTCAGTCGTGTCTGACTCTTTGCGACATCATGGACTGCAGCATGCCAGACTTCCCTGTTCATCACCAACCCCCCAAGCCTCCTCAAACTCATGTCCATCGAGTGGGTGATGCCATTGAACCATCTCATCCTCTGCCATCCCCTTCTCCTCCTGCCTTCAATCTTTCCCAGCATCAGGGTCTTTTCCAATAAGTCAGTTCTTCACATCAGGTGGCCAAAGTACTGGAGTTTCAGCTTCAACGTCAGTCCTTCCAGTGAATATTCAGGACTGATTTCCTTTAGGATGGACTGGTTGGATCTCCCTGCAGTCCAAGAGACTCTCAAGAGTCTTCTCCAACACCACAGTTCAAAAGCATCAATTCTTCAGTGCACAGCTTTCTTTATAGTCCAACTCTCACATCCATACCTGACCACAGGAAAAACCATAACCTTGACTAGATGGACCTTTGTCGGCAAAGTAATGTCTCTGCTTTTTAATATGTTGTCTAGGTTGGTCATAGCTTATCTTCCAAGGAGCAAGCATCTTTTAATTTCATGGCTGCAGTCACCATCTGCAGTGATTTTGGAGCCCAAGAAAATAAAGTCTCTGACTGTTTCCATTGTTTCCCCATCTACTTGACATGAAGTGATGGGACCAGATGCCATGATCTTAGTTTTTTGAATGTTGAGTTTTAAGCCAACTTTTTCACTCTCCTCTTTCACTTTCATCAAGAGGCTCTTTAGTTCCTCTTCACTTTCTGCCATAAAGCATGGTATCATCTGTGTATCTGAGGTAACTGATGTTTCTCCCAACAGTCTTGATTCCAGCTTGTGCTTCATCCAGCCTGGCATTTTGCATGATGTACTTTGCATATAAGTTAAATAAGCAGCGTGACAATATACAGCCTTGACGTACTCCTTTGCCAATTTGGAACCAGTCCGTTGTTCCATGTCTGGTTCTAACTGTTGCTTCTTGACCTGCATATAGATTTCTCAGGAGGCAGGTAAGGTTGTGTAGTATTCCAATATCTTGAAGATCATTTTCCACAGTTTGCTGTGATCTACACAATCAAGGGCTTTGGCATAATCAATAAAGCAGAAGTAGATGTTTTTCTGGAACTCTCTTGCCTTTTTGATGATCCAATGGATGTTGGCAATTTGATCTCTGGTTCCTCTGCCTTTTCTAAATCTAGCTTGAACATCTGGAAGTTCACAGTTCATGTACTGTTGAAGCCTGGCTTGGAGAATATTGAGCATTGCTTTGCTAGCATGTGAGATGATTGCAATTGTGTAGTAAAAAATCTGATCTTTTCCAGTCCTGTGGCTACTGCTGAGTTTTCCAAATTTGCTGGCACATTGAGTGCAGCACTTTTACAGTATCATCTTTTAGGATTCGAAGTAGCTCAACTGGAATCCCATCACCTCCTCTAGCTTTATTTATTTATTTATTTTTTTAAAATCCCTTATGTTTATTTATTTATTTTTATTTTGCTTAACTTTACAATATTGTATTGCTTTTACTATACATCGAGATGGATCTGCCACCAGTATACACGTGTTCCCCATCCTGAACCCTCCTCCCTCTCCCCTCCCCACACCATCCCTCCAGGTCATCCCAGTGCTCCAGCCCCAGGCATCTGTTATCGGGCATCGTACCTGGACTGACGACTCATTTCAGATATGATATTATACATATTTCAATGCTATTCTCCCCAATCATCCCACCCTCTCCCGGTCCCAGAGTCCAAAAGTCTGTTCTATACATCAGTGTCTCTTTTGCTGTCTTGTAAATAGGGTTATTTTTACCATCTTTCTAAATTCCATATATATGCATTAGTATACTATATTTGTGTTTTTGTTTCTGGCTTACTTCACTCTGTGTAATAGGCTCCAGTTCCATCCACCTCCTTAGAACTGATTCAAATGTATTCTTTTTAATGGCTGAGTAATACTCCATTATGTATATGTACCACAGCTTTCTGAAAGAGATGGGAATACCAGACCACCTGATCTGCCTCTTAAGAAATCTGTATGCAGGTCAGGAAGCAACAGTTAGAACTGGTCATGGAACAACAGACTGGTTCCAAATAGGAAAAGGAGTACGTCAAGGCTGCATATTGTCACCATGTTTATTTAACTTATATGCAGAGTACATCATGAGAAATGCTGGACTGGAAGAAACACAAGTTGGAATCAAGATTGCCGGGAGAAATATCAATAACCTCAGATATGCAGATGACACCACTCATGGCAGAAAGTGAAGAGGGGCTAAAAAGCCTCTTGATGAAAGTGAAAGTGGAGAGTGAAAGGGTTGGCTTAAAGCTCAACATTCAGAAAACGAAGATCATGGCATCTGGTCCCATCACTGCATGGGAAATAGATGGGGAAACAGTGGAAACAGTGTCAGACTTTGTTTTTCTGGGCTCCAAAATCACTGCAGATGGTGACTGCAGTCATGAAATTAAAAGACGTTTGCTCCTTGGAAGGAAAGTTATGACCAACCTAGATAGCATATTCAAAAGCAGAGACATTACTTTACCAACAAAGGTTCGCCTAGTCAAGGCTATGGTCTTTCCTGTGGTCATGTATGGATGTGAGAGCTGGACTGTGAAGAAGGCTGAGCGCCGAAGAATTGATGCTTTTGAACTGTGGTGTTGGAGAAGACTCTTGAGAGTCCCTTGGACTGCAAGAAGATCCAACCAGTCCATTCTGAAGGAGATCAATCCTGGAATTTCTTTGGAAGGAATGATGCTAAAGCTGAAACTCCAGTATTTTGGCCACCTCATGCGAAGGGTTGACTCATTGGAGAAGACTCTGATGCTGGGAGGGATTGAGGGCAGGAGGAGAAGGGGACGACAGAGGATGAGATGGCTGGATGGCATCACTGACTCGATGGATGCGAGTCTGAGTGACCTCCGGGAGCTGGTGATGGACAGGGAGGCCTGGCGTGCTGCGGTTCATGGGGTCGCAAAGAGTCGGACACGACTGAGCGACTGATCTGATCTGATCTGAAGAGATCTCTAGCCTTTGCCATTCTATTGATTTCTCTATTTCCTTGTACTGATCACTGAGGAAGACTTTCTTATCGCTCCTTGCTACTTTTTGCAACTTGCATTCAAATGGAACTTGCATTTTCTCCTTTGCCTTCACTTCTCTTCTTTCCACAGCTATTTGTAAGGCCTTCTCAGACAACCATTTTGCCCTTTTGCATTTCTTTTTCTTGTGGATATCTTGATCACTACCTCCTGTACAATGTCACGAACCTCCATCCATAGTTCTTCAGGCACTCTATCAGATCTAATCCCTTGAATCTATTTGTCACTTCCACTGTATCATTGTAAAGGATTTGATTTAGGTCATACCTGAATGGTCTAGTGGTTTTCCCTACTTTCTTCAATTTAAGTCTGAATTTTGCAGTAAGGAATTCATGATCTGAGCCACAGTCAGCTCCTGGTCCTGTTTTTGCTGACTGTATAGAGCTTCTCCATCTTTGGCTGCAAAGAATATAATCAATATGATTTTGGTATTGACCACCTGGTGATGTCCATGTGTAGAGTCTTCTCTTGTGTTGTTGGAAGAGGGTGTTTGCTATGACCAGAGCATTCTCTTGAAAAAACTCTATTAGCTTTTGCCCTGCTTCATTTTGTACTCTAAAGCCAAATTTGCCTGTTATTCCAGGTATCTCTTGACTTCCTATTTTTGCATTTCAGTCCCCTAAAATGAAAAGGACATCTTTTTTGGATGTTTGTTCTACAAGGTCTTGTAAGTCTTCATAGAACTGTTCAACTTCAGCTTCTTCAGCATTACTGGTCAGGGTATAGACTTGGATTACTGTGATACTGAATGGTTTGCCTTGGAAATGAACAGAGATCATTCTGTCATTTTTGAGATTGCATCCAAGTACTGCATTTCAGACTCTTTTGTTGACTATGATGGCTACTCCATTTCTTCTAAGGGATTCTTGCCCACAGTAGTAGATGTAATGGTCATCTGAGTTAAATTAGCCCATTCCAGTCCATTTTAGTTCACTGATTCCTAAAATGTCAATGTTCACTCTTGCCATCCCGTTTGACCACTTCTAATTTACCTTGATTCATGGACCTAACATTCCAGGTTCCTATGCCATATTGCTCTTTATAGCATCGGACTTTACTTCCATCACCAGTCACATCCACAACTGGGCGTTGTTTTTGCTTTGGCTCCGTCTCTTCATTCTTTCTGGAGTTATTTCTCCACTCTTCTCCAGTAGCATATTGGGCACTTATTGACCTGGGGAGTTCATATTTCAGTGTCATAAATTTTTGCCTTTTCATACTGTTCATGGGGTTCTCAACGCAAGAACACTGAAATGGTTTGCCATTTCGTTCTCCAGTGGACCACATTTTGTCAGAACTCTCTACCATGACCCATCTGTCTTGGGTCACCCTCATACCCTGGTTTATCACAGCCATATAGGAACCATTTTAGTTTCTGTCGACTTCCATAGAATTTTTGAATAAAATGAGATGTGCCAAATCCCCATACTAATACATGAGACGAGACTGCTTGCTTCAAGAAGTCACCAATTTCCCTTCTGCAAGGTCGTGGAGCCTTGACTCTGAATTGAGTTAAACCAGTCCCTGAGCTCTCACAGACATCTTCTCAATGTGCTAATCTTAGAGGAAGTCCTCCCATTGGAATCTCATGCTATGCGAGGTGTTGTTGAATTATTTTATTCCTGTGAGTCAATGTATACTAGGTAAGTCTCAAATATAATCTGGCAAGAACAGAACTCCAGAGATTTATGAACAGAAAGGAATGCCAGCCAGGGGAAATGGGCACTATACGAAGGTCAACTAGTCTCCTGCACAGCACTGTGCTGTAGAAATCAAGGGAAAGAGGGGTTCATGTCATCTGCATGAAGTACACAAGGGGCCAGCAGGTGAGGCTTGCCACAGAGGCCTTTGGATCTGCTCAAGGAAGATTCTGGTGATCCTGGAATCATTTCCATACTTAGCTGAGGATGGAAGCCAGACAATTCAGTAGGTAATGAGGTGAGAGGGAGTGTGGCCAACAGATAATAGTTCTATGTTGATGACATTTGTCAATGGAAAGAGGTAAGTAAGCCGGTACACAGAGGAAGCAGCAGGGTCAGATGAGATCTAGGTGAATGCATGTGATGGTCTGAGTACATATATTTTTTAAAGGAAAACAGAGTTTCAGGTACATTTGAAAACAGAAGAGAAGGTATTTATGGAGAAGGAGAAATGAATGGTGTTATGGAGGGAAGGGATTAAAAAATTAATCACTGGCTAGGCTGATAATCTTCCATATTTCCCTTCTAAGAGTTGCTACTAAATAAACTACTCTTTCAGGATATTAAATAACTATCCTGAAGTTTCTTAGAGATAACACAAGCTCACAGGTTCAAAGTTTAAGTAAAAACTGCTTTTGTGACCTACAAAGAGCCCATATGAACTTCTGAAGTGTAAAAAAACGGACGTTTTAACCACTTACTCTGCTGTAAGAAATAATTATTTGGTTATTTCTTTAAGGGAGGGAGTTGAAGCACATTATTTTAAAAAAAATAACAAACCACAGACCATGGTTGTGCTAAGTGACAGTTCTGTTCAGACAGGAATTAAGTTTCCAAGGATATCCTGGCACACTTCTGTCAAAATTTACAACCTTCTGTTATTTTATCCTTGGCACCATCTTATCCAGAGACAGCCAAATATGAAAAATAATACGTCTCTTTTAATGTGGACAGAGACCACTTACACTAATTCTGATGATCACAGCATCCAAATATGAAATCATGTTATTCATTAAATTACGGCATGACCTCGTCCAAAGAGCCCTGAGAAATAACACTTTCCCACTTACATGTGGCTGCAAACGTTGTTTTCCATACTGAAGATACATGGCCAAGAGAGAAGTAAACAGTTTAAGTGGCCAAAACAGGAAATTTTATGCTAATCCTAAACTGTGACTGTATCTGTGTATTTTGGGGTATGTGAATGTGAAATCTGGGTTTACTAATGATTTGTAAGCTTAGAAACATTCAGCTGAAACTAATCAGTCATAGACCATATTTCAGTGCTTAATTTAAAACTAAAATTACAAATCACGCTCATTTCTAGTTTGACAGCTTTTTATCCTTTCTTATGAAAACTGAACAACCAATTGCATTTTCAGATTATACATTAACAGCAATTTGTATTCAAGAAACTGTGCTTTCCTCCAGGCAGTGATGTTTGAGTGACTACCATGTATACTCATAGAGGACACTCAGAGGGCCATTTGCCCAGGTCATATCTTCTTAATGGGCCAAATGATGCTTTTATTCAAATTTAAGCTTGAGTCCTTTCACTGGACCACACAAGTGGTGGCACACCATGAGTTCTTCTGCATTTAAATCTTGTAGTCTAATTAGAAACAGCACAATCATCATAATAACTGCATGTATGTGTGTGTGCCTTGTGTTAAGTGTAAATTTTTATAACTATCTTTGCATTTCTTCATATTTTCATATATGTGTGTTTATATTTTCATATAAGTTGCTTCAGTCATGTCCAACTCTTTGCGACCCTTTGGACTGCAGCCTGTCAGGCTCCTCTGCCTGGAATTCTCCAGGGAAGAATATTGGAGTTCTTCCAGAAGAAGTTGCCATGCTTCTTCCAGGGGATCTTCCCAACTCAGGGATCCAACTCTTTGAGACCCTTTGGACTGTAGCCTGTCAGGCTCCTCTGCCTGGAATACTCCAGGGAAGAATACTGGAGTGGGTTGCCATGCTTCTTCCAGGGGATCTTCCCAACTCAGGGATTGAACTTAGGTCTCCTACAGTTCCTGCATTGCAGACAGATTTGTCACCACTCAGCCACTGGGAAGCCCACTCATATGTGAAGAACTTTTAAAAATTGCAATAATTGATAGGTCCTCCTTCAACCTGTAGGAGGCCATGGATACAAAAGTAAACCGGAGAGACAAAAATCCTATCTTCTTAAATTGTCTTAAATTTAATGAGTGTGTGAAGGACTCATTAGAAAAGAGAGATAGAGAAATTAAAGTAATTTCTGTCATTACCTTTCAGTATATTTATTGTAAGGAACCTACTTTTCTTAATTGAAAAAAGGAAGTCAAATCAGTAGCTCTTTAAAGAAAGAAAATATTGCCTCCTTTCTCCCAGAAAAGGTAACAGTTATATGCTGGTAAGAGACTAAAGATACAGACCATGGCCAGATGACATATGAAAACAGAACTCTGGCCACAGGCTATAGCAACCTGTACAGGAAACCAACCTCTTATCTACAATCACTGGCCCAAGAACCCCACCTGCTATCTCAGGCTTATAGGAGTCAGACTGCTATCTTTAGTAACAATGCTGCTGCTGCTAAGTCACTTCAGTCGTGTCCGACTCTGTGCGACCCCATAGACGGCAGCCCACCAGGCTCCCCGATCCCTGGGACTCTCTGGGCAAGAACACTGAAGTGGGTTACCATTTCCTTCTCCAATGCATGAAAGTGAAAAGTGAAAGTGAAGTCGCTCAGTCGTGCCTGACTCTTAGCGACCCCATGGACTGCAGCCCACCAGGCTCCTCTGTCCATGGGATTCTCCAGGCAAGAGTACTGGAGTGAGGTGCCATTGCCTTGTCCTTAGTAACAATGCAGGGTGTCAAACAATTACCCCTGTAACAATGAGCCCTGAAAAGTCAGGACTTGATTAATGACTGACAGCTTCCCTAATTCTTGTCCCTGTTTTCAACTTAGGACCTACTGGAGAAAGGTAAATATATATCCCTAACCAATCATATGGGCTTCCCTGGTGGCTCATATGGCGAAGAATCTAGCTGCAATGCAGAAAACCCAAGTTCGATCTCAGGTTGTTAAGATCCCCTGGAAAAGGGAATGGCAACCCACTCCAGTATCCTTGCCTGGGGAACTCCATGGACAGAGGAAGCTGGCAGGCGTCCATGGGGTTGCAAAGAGCTGGACATGACTGAGTGACTGACTATAAACACACAACCGACCACATAGGATGTCCCACTTCTGGTTAGTCCGCCTCTGGCCTTCCAGCTCTCTGGTGCCAACAGCCTCCAAGAAGCACATATTTGAAGGCCTCTCTTTTTTTCCATTATAGAATGTTTCCACACATTTGCCGGGCTCTTAAGTCTTCGCCGGGCTTTCCCAGTGGCTCAGTGGTAAAGAATCTGTCTGCATTGCAGGAGATGCAGATTCGATCCCTGGGTCAGGAAGATCCCCTGGACAAGGAAATGGCAACCCACTCTAGTATTCTTGCCTGTGAAATCCCACAGACAGAGGAAGCCTGACACGCTACAGTCTGTGGGGTCACTGAAGAGTCAGACGTGATTTAACAACTGAACAACACGTCTCTGCCACAGAGCAAACAAGCAATGATGGATGACTCCCTCACTGGGTAGCAAGTTCTGAATGAGCTGTCTTTGCTTCTAATTTGGTTGGTCTTGGTTTATTGTCACACTGGCAACGAGGAAATAAAGGCAGCCTGAGATCTTTCCTGGATTATTAAGAAAACGTACATCAAGAAAATCAAAGCAACTTAGAAATGAGGTCTCCGTATTGGTCTTTGAAGCAAATGCTTTCTCCTGGTTTAGATTTCGCCAGGAAATTTTTCCTAATGAGAGGTTTTTCTGGTGATGATCCCACACTCCGAGAGCCGCTGGAGAAAGTACTTCCTCCTGGCAGGAGGCTGCACAGTGGCGCACGCCCCATGTTCCATTAAAATTGGGTCACTCCCGAAGATCATTTTTCAAAAAGTCCCACAAATCATCTGATGAAATCCACTTATTGTGTTCTCTAGGCCTAGCACAGTTTCTTGTTATCAAAGCAATATAATTAACTAGGGAACAATTCATTATTTTAGACTGGTGGTCTAAAGGAATTTCATTTACTATGTCAAGATGATGCACAGACGCTACAGGCTAGCAAAATTTACATCAAAATATGCCAGGAGATTCAATACATATGCTGGGCTTTAAATATTTATTATAAGCTTTACCTTTTTGCACTTTTAGTTCTTATATACCAGATACTATGACATTTAGATTATTTAAAATATGAATTATCAACTTTATAAGGGAGAAGGTGCCATCTTCTATCTCCTATTTCATTTTCCATGGCCTCTTGGCATTCTGAACTGGTGCTTGCTAATGGGGAGCGTCAGCAAGGCTGCCCTGGTTCATCAGGGTGGAGCAAGCTGGGAGGAAAGCAGGCTTCTCTGGGGCCATGCACATTTCTTTCAGAACACTGGCACTGCTTAGTAGTCACTGGTTCGCATGCCAAGAGCTACCAGAGATATTTAGAACATGTAGAAGATGCACCCAAATCAGGCCTTTACTCAGGACCTCGGATTAAAAAACTATGTTTTCCTCTTAAATTTAAGAACTTCATTTCTCAGTAAACATGTACAGACACACCCAAAAGAGAAAGCAATGGAAATGAGTACCAGCTAAATAATTTAAATGGTAAATATATCTTTCTAAGACCACTAAGTTTGAGATAAAAACCACCAAGGAGAAACATTAGGAATTTAGTTATCTTGAGTAAAACGTTAGCTTTTTCTAATGGAAGTGAAATGGTATTAGTAGGTGCCAGCAGTAACAATCTAATCATAAAATTACTGATGTGTGTTTGTGTTTTTTTTTTTACAATTATGCAGAACAATTAATAAGTACAGTAATAAAATACTGCACATCAAATGAAATTGCCTTGGAAAGAACACTCTCGCTTTATATACAAACATCACACTTCCATTTTACATTTGAACAGAGCCTCAGAAAAGTCATTCATTTTGAAATGCTCTCCTCCCAAGTCTGTGTAAGAGCAGGCACCACTATATATTTTAATTTTCCAAGAAAACAGTTTCATTAGGCGTGAAAGGTTAATTGCAGGTTTAAGTGGAGCTCAGGGAATGGTTCTGGGTCTGTAGTGAATTGCACAGCCTGCTTCAGGAAGACTTGAATGAGTGCTGTAAACTGTTTGCCCCGCTGGAATGTTTTACTACCTCATTTACTATCTGTCTTCTTTTACGGCTTGTATTTGTAGTTCTTCTAAACCTTTAATGGCTACAGTTTTATTTCACTGTAATCAGATTTAAATGGAAATACCATGCTGGGATGTTTAAATGCTTTCCCTCTGATTGTATACAGCTACATACTACTGATCGGCGTCTTGGCTATCCTTCACACGATTAAGAAAGTGACTTTGGGAAACTTTGGTGTGACACAGACTTGTGCTATTGTGCAGACTGAATTTAATATTCAGTGTGGCCACCCTTGTCAACAGGCAACTAGGGCTGGATGCATAATTAGAAAATATGCATTTCCATTTTAATTTATCTGTTGGAAGGCCAGCACCACTGAAGTCATTATTAGGCAAAACTCCAAAGGTTACATTGTTGAACAAAAATTGAAATACTTCAAGTGCTGAAGATACTGGAATGACAAATGGACTAGTCATGTTTGTCTGAGAGTTAAAGAGAGCATTCCCTTCACCTACTAAAAACCAGTGATACCTACAGATGCTAGTGTTTAAATACAAATGCTTATTGTCTTCTGGTTTATAAAATTTTGTTTGGCCTTTAACATATCATAATATTTTAAATTTTCATTTAAATACACACTATAAAATTCTACAAAATGTAATCTTGTTGAGCACCACAGTGCTGAGCACTTCCTGAATTTTATCTGAACTGTTTCCTCATTGGAATGAGCTGAACAGATCATGGACAGTACAATCTCATTGGTTAAGGAAAATCCTCATGGTTCTTCACAAGCAAAGTTTCTCTTAGATCTTTTCAGTTCTGATTTTAATTACATACTAGGAAATTTTATTGACTCATTTGAAATACTTTGTGACTCTTTTTTTAGAGCCACAAACACTGTAAGAACCAGCTTTGCAGCTGCCTCTTCATGCTTTTAAGTAAATTTCTAATTGAGAATTCTTCGTTTCTAAGCCAACAGGGAAAATATATCCTAGTATTTTCTTAATTCAATTAAAAAAATCTGTTATATGATAATCCCTTATTTTAAGCCCTAATTATCTTTAAGAGCATACTGCTTATTGAAGAAACTGAACTAGAGCAGTTTTATAAACATTGCAATATTTTATTTTCCATTATGTAGAGACACTGTATTTTAGCATTTCTAGTAGTAACATGTCATTGTTTGCTTTAGATTAAATGAAATTATATGTGAAAGTATTTTGTAAACTATAGAGCATTATACAAAGTGAGCTAATCATTTCAATAATAGAATAATAAAGTGTTTTTTTTGTATGTGTATGTGAATGTGTGCTCAGTCATATCCCACTGACCCTGTGGACTGCAGTCTGGCAGGCTCCTCTGTCCATGGAATTTTCTAGGCAAGAATACTAGAGTAAGTTGCTAATTCCTACTCCAGGGGATCTTCCCGACCCGGGATTGAACCTGTGTCTCCTGCACTGGTAGGTGGACTCTTTAGCCCTGAGCCATCTGGGAAGCTCAGAATAATAAGATACTACCACCAATAATAAGAAATCACAATCAAATCATAAATGTTCAGAAAACTCCGAATTCCTAAGGATCAAAAAGTTGTTTCAACAGCAGATCACTTCATTCAACTATTATTTCTTGAGTGCCTACTATATGCCAGGTACTGCTTTGGTCCATTAGGGTTAAGCTAATAAGATAGACAAGACATAAAAGATTCTGTAGCTCCTGATGTTTACACTATAGTGAGTCAAGCTCACGTATTCTTTTGACTAAGTCACTGTGAGGATTGAATGTGAAGGGCTTAGAGAAGTCCCCGGCACATAAAAGCTCAAACATGTCCATCATCATCATCAACAGTGGGAAGTTTGAAGTCAAATAGGAAATCGATAAAACATTGGGCGTTCAAGATTTTGTCTCTATCCTTTAGGTTCATTCATTCAATAATTCACTCAAAAACCAGTATAGCTATCATGTGGAATGAAAAAAGAAGGGGAAAAATTTGATAGAAAGACAGACTTAAAGACTCACTGATGGTATCACTTGAGAACAATGCTGTCTGTGAGGTGATACTTTATTCAGGACTCAAGTCAATTGTTTTGATACTCTGGATAATAAACATGAGAACTTGCTCATGAACATATGAATGACTTGGGTGTGTTGCCTGCTCATTAAGGAATGTAAAAATAACTGAAAGTGATAATGGCAAAATAGATGAATGACAATAATAAAGAAACCATTATATTAATATTACTTGTACTATTAAAGACACCACTAATAATTAACTTGCATGCATTTTTTAGAATTAAAAATGCTTTAACATTAATTATCCAGGTTGCTCCTTAAGACTGTTCTGCTGAAGCAGGCCAGGAAGCTATTTTTATCCTTGCGTCACAGATGGCCAGAACAAGCCACAGACTGACTGAATGACTAGTTCAGGCTCACACAGCTGGTGGTCATGGCGGGACCTGAACCCAGGGCTCTAGATCCTTTGACTCCCACTTTGCTCAATTTATTGCCATTAGCAGGAAACTTCTGTGTTAGTACAAATGGCTTTGATTTTGAACCAAAAGAAAAAGAAAAGAAGAAACTGGTAGGGATTTAAAATCAGTTATGGTCAAAGGCATTCATTATTGCTAATAGTTATAAAGCATCATCAACTCAATGGACATGATGAATTGAAATCCGGAAGATAGTGAAGGACACGGAAGCCTGGAGTGCTGCATTCCACTGGATCACAAAGAATCGGACATGACCTAGTGACTGAACAACAACATAGTTATAAAAACAATATAAACAATAACTATTCTGTTAATACTGATATTACATGCCAGGCATTGCCCTCCACACTTTATATGCATTATTTTATCCATTTATGCAGATAGGAGTGGATGACAATACAGGTTAAACCCATCAACATGCACTGAGGGCATATTACAGGCAGTGTGGTCAAGGCTGGTTGTTGTCAAAGTGTGAATGAGTGAAAGCGAAAGTGGCTCAGTCATGTTCGATTGTTTGTGACCCCATGGACGGTAGCCTGCCAGGCTCCTCTGTCCATGGAATTCTCTAAGTCAGAGTGCTGGAGTGGGTAGCCACTCCCTTCTCCAGGGGATCTTCCCGACCCAGGAATTGAACCAGGGTCTCCTGCATTGCAGGTGGATTCTTTACCAGCTGAGCTAAAGAGTCACTACCAAGCGAGGACAATGATATTGTACAAAAGCTTCTAGATTTGCTAACAGTGGCACAGAGACAAATTCTATAAAGTAGGCATGAGGCAGGAGAGGAAGAAAGATACAGGTGAGATCTGAGCGGTGGGTATGGAGGTGGAAGATTCCCAGGGAAGATGATCTCTGAGCTGAGGTTCAAAGATGAGAAGGAAGTAGTCAGATGAAGACTATTGGCATGAGGAATGCGCTATGTTCTGGGTAGAGGGAACTGAAACATGCACAGCACAGAAAGGAAGGATGTTTGGGGAACCTCAGGACATTTGCTATGGGTGGAACATAGGTGTGAATGGAGAATGATGAGAGAGAAGAAAGATAGTTAAGCAGAAGTGGGTCCACAAACTGGCCTTAGGTGCCAAAGGAAATAGACTTTTAACCTATAAGCCAGAAAGAGCCATGGAATGGTTTTTAGGAGGGGAGAGGCATAATCAGACTTTTCAGAGTCACCTTTGAAAAGCATTTCAAAGAGATACCTCTACTGGTAGCACTGACAGACTGGAGTGGTGGGTGAGTCTACAATTATTAAAGCCAGATAAGATAGAGACAGTAAGGAGAGAGAAAATTGGGGGAGAATGGAGACAAGTACATGCGTGGCTGAGTCGCTCTGCTGTGCACCTGAAACCATCACAACACCGTTAACTGGCTATACTCCAATATAAAATTAATAGTTAAAAAATTAAAAAAAAAAAATAAGGGAGAAAGGAGATGAACAGGACAGATATTTAAGAGAGATTAATACGGGAGATTAAAAACAGGGAGGAGCCTTGTATGACTTCCCTTCCAGCTTGGGTGGCTGAATGCATACAGATATTATTTGCTACTATATGAAAGAGGACCAGGAACAATCAGGGTGTGCGCAAGGGGGTGGATCACTTGCTCAGTTCTAGACATCCTGAGTTTGATGACCTGTGGAACATCGAGTAGAGATGTCTAGTTGGAGATGCAGGTGTGAAGCCTGGGAATAAGTCTAGCCCCGTGAGGCTATTTGCATGTATTGAATATGAAGACTTTGTAAACGTATGGATGAGTAATGCTAGCTGTTACAATAGCTAAATCCTGCAATCTCAATGGCTTAACAAATAGAGATTTATTTCTCACTATATAAAGACTGAGGTGGGAGCCCTGATTGGTGTCAGGATGTGTGAGGGGCTGAGGAAAGTATCTACTCTGTGTAGTTCCTCAGGGACCCAGCCTGATGATGCATCACTCTGGGGTTTCCAGAGTGCCTTGAGCACTGAGATACTGGGGTGTGGGTTTTTTTTTTTTTCAGATTTATTTATTTACTTTTGGCTTCACTGGGGCTTCGTTCCTGCATGTGGGCTCTCCCTAGTTGCAGTGCACAGACTTCTCACTGCAGCGGCTTCTCTTGTTGCTAAGTGTGGGCTCCAGGTGCATGGGCTCAGTAGTTGTGGCTCACGGGCTTAGCTGCCTCACGTGTGGGATCTTCCCGGACTAGGGATTGAACCTGTGTCCTCTGCATTGCAAGATGGATTCTTAACCACTAGACTACCAGGGAAGCCCCCTAACTTTTTGGCCAATTTTAAAAACAGTTCTATTTAAGACATTACATTTTTCACTTACAATACAGTGCTGGTAAATGCAATGTTACTTCTTCTCCCTGTGCACATATTCTATGTTCAATTATCAAGAATGCCCAGTTATTTACTACAGCGGTTCAACTTTAAAACTGCCATGAAATGGGGCCTTCAATATTTTGTGAGGTGGCAGGTGGGAGAAGAGAGGGTGAAGAAGGTTCAACTCTTTCTAAACCACCTTGGACCAGAAAAGCGCAAGACTCTGTTTCAATGGCATTAGCTTCCCAGAAACAATTCTCCTTGTTTTAGGGAAGGAGAAATCTTGGCTGAAGGGCCAGCAGCCTCTGCCACTGGAGTGGATAAAGCCTGGTAGAAAGACAGTAAGAGGGAGAGAAGGACCAAGCAGAGGGCTGGTAATGGAGAAGGGGAGCCCGTGAGAAGATCTGAACACCCAAAAATGTAGGAGAAAGACAGGACTGAAACAGTCCACAGACTCTTTAAGACTAGGCAGTGGCTAGATGCAACCTGTGGGCTCCTGTTTCTATTTGCAATAAATAGCCCCCAAATTCCATGACAACTGTAAGCCAGCTGAGTTCGCGGCTTCCAAGTTTTTATTGATTTGGACTTCAGAATGTCCCCAGAGACTTCTCTTGGAAAGAAGTTGGAGAAGGTGGCTGCTAAGGTCACTTCTGGCTCCATGAATTTATGACTGCAGCTGCCTTTCTCCAGCAGGCCAGCAGTGGGGACCCAGCATCTCTGCTGACCTCCTCTCTCACATGTGTTCTCACGTGGCTGCCACAGGCACCACTGTGAAGTCAGGGGAGTAGCTGGGTTGAAGATATTCCTTGCTAGAAATCTGCACTTATTTTTGGCAGTTAAGGACTTGGGAAGGAATGGATATACATCTACCTGAGTGAGAACCACGCTGGTAATATCAGGTATGTGTTGTTACTTATTCTTTGCTAGGTGTGGTTTCTACTAATGTGATGTCATTGAAGACACTGGCTCTAAGTCTCACATCAGAGAAATAAAGAGTCTGGGCAGTGTCAAAGACCAGGCTGGGACTTGATGTTACACCTAGCAATCTATGAACAAGCTAATAGACATTTTTTTTTTCAGTTTAATTTTCTAATTCCTCACATTATACTACAATTTTGTCTTTATAACTCTGCCTATGGCACTCACGACTGGGAGCACCTTGGAAGCAGGGATTACATTTTCATTACCTTTATATCCCAATGCTTAATTTAAGATGGGTGGTTGATAAATATTACTTGCACGGGAACTAAACAGTGTATCACAATGCTCAGTTGTGTCTGACTCTTTGCGACACCATGGACTGTAGTCCGCCAGGCTCCGCTGTCCAAGGAATTCTCCAGGCAAGAATACTGGAGTGGGTAGCCATTCCCTTCTCCAGGGGATTTTCCTGAGCCAGGGATTGAACCTAGGTCTCCTGCATTGGCAGGCAGATTCTTTACCATCTGAGTCACCAGTCCACTATTTTACCTTAAAGGTATTTGAAAATACAGGTTGGCCTCTTTCTTATGTTTCTCTGAAAGCAAAAGTCACTCAGTCGTGCCCAACTCTTTGTGACCCCATGGGTTATACAGTTGCTGGAATTCTCCAGGCCAGAGTGCAGAAGCCTACTGGAATGGGTAGCCTTTCCCCTTCTCCAGGGGATCTTCCCAACCCAGGGATCGAACTCAGGTCTCCTGCATTGCAAGCAGATTCTTTACCAGCTGAGCCACCAGGAAAGTCAAGAATACTGGAGTGGGTAGCCTATTCCTTCTCTAGTGGATCTTCCTGACCCAGGAATTGAACGAGGGTCTCTTGCATTGCAGGTGAATTCTATACCAGCTAAGCTACCAGGGAAGCCCTATGTTTCTCTATGTATTTAGCTACAGAGAAGTTACTGAGAGCAAGGTGGGAATCAGGCATGGCAGGGGAGGGACACCCCAGCACCAGCATGGCTATCACTAACCTATTGTCCAAGAAGGTGACCCAGGGGAAAGTTTCCTGCATGAAGCCACTGTGCTGCAGAGTGTCCACACCCCTTCCTGAAGACTGGGTGTGCTCATGCCACGAGAGTGAGAGCTACATTCGTGAGCATCGGGCTCACGGTATCTTGGTCAACATTGTCCCTAAATGGGTTTTAGTATGTGTGGCTGTGTGTACAATATTGAAAAGCTGAAACGCCTGCAACATTTGCTTGGCATCAAAGCATTAGCCATTTAATTCTCCCCGAATGTCTTTGCAGAGACTTTTAATATTTTAAATCAACTTTGGCAGTACAACCATAAGCTTCTTTTGGTTCCTGGATGGACCACTTCCCCAAAGGAAAAAAATCAGTTCACCTTTCATGTACTGAGATCTTCCTGGAAATTGTGCAAACATAGAGCCAATACAAAAATACAAATGAATCTTTTTAAAGAAATTAGATTACAATTTTAAATCAAGGTTAAACAGTGCTGACTGGTGATGTGAATCACTGCTGCCCATAACATTCATAGGAGTGTATGGGAGATGGTTACAAGTAGGGGCTTCCCTGGTAGCTCAGAAGGTAAAGTGTCTGCCTGCAATGTGGGGACCGGGGTTTGATCCCCAGCTTGGGAAGATCCCCTGGAGAAGAAAATGGCAATCCACTCCAGTACTCTTGCCTGGAAAATTCCATGGATGGAGGAGCCTGGTAGGCTACAGTTCATGGGATCGCAAAGAGTCGGACACGACTGAGCGACTTCCCTGACACTTATGTTCTCTATACAGATACTCACTGTCATTCAGTTGTTAAGTCATATCCGACTCTTTGCAACCTCATGGAGTGCAGCCTGCCAGGCTTTCCTGTCTTTCATTATCTCCCAGAGCTTGCTCAAGCTCATGTCCATTGAGTCAGTGATGCCACACAACCATTTCAACCTTTGTCATCCCTTTTCCTCCCTGCCCTCAGTCTTTCCAGTATCAGGGTCTTTTCCAATTAGTCAGCTCTTTGCAACAGGTGGTCAAAGTATTGGAACTTCAGCTTCAGTATCCATCCTTTCAATGAATATTCAGGGTTGATTTTCTTTAGGATTGACCAGTTTGATCTCCTTGCTGTCTAAGGGACTCTCAAGAGTTTTCTCCAGCACCACAATTTGAAAGCATCAATTTTTTCAGTGCTCAGCCTTCGTTATGGTCCAACTCTCACATCTGTACATGACTACTGGGAAAACCATAGCTTTGACTACATAGATAAACCTCTGTTGAACATTAAAGGACAAGTTACCAACCAAAAATAAAAAAATTAAGTATTGTCCAAGGTGATGTTTCTGTTCCTCTAAGTTCCTAACAGTCAATATTTTAAAAGAAATTTCAACATTAAAAGAAGTTGAAAACACGGAACTATATCTGCATAGTCAAAATACTATTTTAACAAACTTCAATGACAAATTTATGCCTTCTATATAAAACTCAGATCCTGACAAAAATGGGAGGGGAAAAAACAGATAAAATTATGCAAATCCTCACTTCTAGCCATTTAGATAAAATGGATGAGAAAAATGCTATAAAGAATCATGATTTTTCCATTAAAACTATTACAAATTGCTTAGACCTTACCAAAAGTTATTAATGGCCAAAGGCATTTTAACAAAAACAGATGTGTCTGTAGCCAAATTGATCCTTGATAAATCTCTTTCACTGAGGAAAGGCAATATAGTTGGACAGTGTATTTCTCAAAACAGACTTTGAACCATTTCTCTGATATTTGCTAAGTGATCCAGGACCCCAGATAGTATACTTTCTCTCCAGTAATTCAAAACAGGGACTTGGGGGAAGTAGCTTGTTAAAATGACCTCCTTTAATCTCACAGAGGATAGTATAAAAGAAACCTTCATTCTCTGATGCAATTTTGAGAATCTGACTGAGCATGTCCCATAAATGCTGACCCTGCTGAGTGAAAAAGGTATCAGTTTGCCCTACTTTGCCTTTGGGAGCAATGAAAGTGGCCTCTGAGCCACTGTAAATTGAGAAGTGTCACCAAGAGTCAGCACTAGTGGAAACCTTTCGAACTCTACAGGCAGGTAAATCATAGAGGGAGCAGCCTTCAGAGTCATCTGGAACTTTCTGATGTTATATCCAGGGGGATAAACATGGCCTTGCATTCACTCCAAGCTATCTCCAGACACAAAGAGAATTCTCACACACTGTTCCACAAACCCTGATTACGGTTTCCTAAGTGATCTGCCAAGTGTATTTGTAGAAGGGACGTCTTGCTAACCATAGGTTCCCCAGAGGTGGCGGGAAATGGGTCAAGAGATGGGTGGAGATAGAAATTCTTAATAGCACGTCATTACAGAAGGTCCACTGGAGAATCAGAAGGTCACGGGCGAGAAATGGAAGACTCTGCCCTCTTTATCAGGCATATTCACTTTGGATATTATCTACCTACTTTCACTAAGGGCCTCAGCTAGCAGGAAGATGAAAAAACTTGCTTTCAGGTCAATAAAGGCAATCTCTTATGATCAATGGGTGATTAGAGCAGGATCTTCTAAGCAGGAGGCTCTGGGCTGCATTCTGTAAAGAGTTTGCAAATTAGTCTTACTCTGAGATCTGGGCAAAAGGCCAGTTTACCACCCAGCTGCCGATGACTTTCAACCCAATGGTCGATGAGTTCCCATAATTAGAAGAAAAAAAGAATTCTTTTTAAATAATCAAAAGAAACTTACATTTTTTTTAGAAACTTACATTTTAAAGGCATTAAATTTAAGAAAAGTATAGAGAAGTTCAGCAGAAGTATGATACTATCAGGTTTTAGAAAGTTCATACTCCTTATGCTAAACCCTCACATTAAAGTTGGAGAAATGCTGATTGCAATTATTTGCAAAGGTATTTATGACTTGCCCAAAACAATGTAAAAGTGAATTGTGAAAGGACAAACTATAAATGTCTTATTTATAATTGACTAAATTGAGTCTTCCTTATGTGTATAAAACTACCTTTTTAAAAGTATTTTGACAAACTTGGATCATAATAATCAAAACGAAAGCAAGCCCTTGATGAATAACTGCAGATTTTAATTAATTATATATCATTCTCATTTTCTAGAGCTGCAAATAGACAATCAGTTGTTTGTATTTCTTTGGTCAAGAGAGAATTGAGAGAAGAAAATAGAGAAGTAAAAATATTGATCTTGAGTTAATGAGCCATGATGTCAAAGGGCCACCCATTATTTGTAACAGAATAATTTGCCAGAGAAGGTGATGGCACTCCACTCCAGTACTCTTGCCTGGAAAATCCCATGGACGGAGGAGCCTGGTGGGCTGCAGTCCATGGGGTCGCGAAGAGTTGGACATGACTAGGCGACTTCCCTTTCACTTTTCACTTTCATGCATTGGAGAAGGAAATGGCAACGCACTCCAGTGTTCTTGCCTGGAGAATCCCAGGGACGGGGGAGCCTGGTAGGCTGCTGTCTATGGGGTCACACAGAGTCGGACACGACTGAAGCAACTTAGCAGCAGCAGCAGCAGCAGAATAATTTGCAAAGGATGGAAAGTCAGTGTTACAAAACAGCAGATCCTAATGCTCCTGACTTAGATGTCTACTATCTATCAGCATGACTCTCAGCTGCATGTTTAGAACACTCTTTAAAGGGGATTATAAACAACATTGCTCATAAAAAGCATTGGGTGACCTGCCTGAGACGGACTTTCTTTGTAAAAAATGAACCTACTTGTTTGGCCAGAACTGACACTCAGCTGAATCAATAGCAAAACCAATTCTATTCAGAATTTAATTTTAATCTAAATAAAAGCAACTGAAGTGGAGGTGACTGAATTGCCTGGCTGTTTGAACCACTCATATCAGTATCCACTTATGGTGCTCTTCGTGTATTACTAGATCATTTTCTGAAGCTTATGATCCAACATGATGAGTTGTTACACTCCAATTCTGAGCATGGCCTTTATTCAGATGTGTAATTAAACATGGCAGAAGCAACGTCGGGGCAAATGTCTAATAAATCTCTACTATTCCTGTGGGATGAAGTAGATTATTTAGTAATTTTAAATGACTAAAGTTTAATTTGGGAAAAAGCCTGTTTAGAAAAAGGAAACAGGCCACAGGAGGCCACGGGGAGATAATTTTAAAGTATGGAGCACTGGCATTAAAATGTGAATTCAACATAATATATCAAATATAGTCACACCCCCTTAGGCCAGGTACACGAAGAATTTTCCCTAAGTGTCCCAACATGTCCTATATTTTATTATGCAAGAATGTATAGCACAATCTATGAAAAAATTTTAGCAACTCTACCACCAAACTTCAAGAGGTGCTTCTTTCATAGGTTATTTAACCTTTTTCAAACATTTACATTGGATTGATATTTGAAAAGAAAGGTGAACTGAAAAGAGAAAAAATATATTTTATATACATAAGCAATCTGTTCAACTTTCAGCCTTTAATATACTGACTTGTGTTTTGTTCTAGTATTGCTCAAAATTAGCTTTGAGATAAAAGTTCATGTTAATTATCCCATAATGTAATCTAATCACTGCTGACATTTTGAAAGAAGACATCAGGCAGCCAAGACAAACTAAAAAGTGGGTAAAAAATATTACATATGTTCATCATGAGAAGCCAGTGGTTCTCTTCCATGAGTTCATTTTTTTTTCTTAAACTAAAACCCTGGAGGCAAGATAAACTAACTGGACCCTGTGACATTCTCAAGCATGGGTTCCTCATATTTGGCACTTCTCTGGTTCTTAAATGATGAGACAAAAAGATTTTTGGATGCATTTCAGCTTTAATTTCATCATTTTATCGATTTTTATGACTTTAAGTATGACATAAAACTAAGATAGGATGTATCAACAATTTCCCTTTCTCAATTTAAATGATTAGCCCTAGAAGTAAGTAAAGATTAAATCTAAGCTGGCACTACCTTTTGAATTTAGTGAATACTGCAAACTTTAATATAAGAAAACAGGTACTTTTGTTATTACACAAAAATTCCTAAATTCCAGTATGAAGTATGTGCAACCAAACTTAGCATCTGCAAATTTTTTTCTTTTAAAAAAATAAGCATAAATGAGTTCCTCTAGTTTATATTTATTTTGCCAATACAAAAAAATTGAAATTTCTTCTCATTGAACTGAGTGAAACAAAAAACAAGCATAAATGCAGTTATAATACAAATGCAAAAGAAAATACTGACTTGAAGACAGTCTCGTGTTCTTCAGGATAAGTATTTAGAAAATGAGGTTTGTGGGACTATGTGAGTTTGGAAATGTCTTTATTTATTACAATCCTATTGAAATGAATTAACAATTTTAAAAGGATGAAGGAATCAAGTTCACAGGACAGGTTTCTAAAATCATCCTTAAAATCTTATCCTGCTAATAAAGATGCTTTCCACACATAAATACAGACATATATGCATGAAGTATTAGATTAAGTCCTAAGAACCAACAACTTGCAAAAGATTCTATTAAATATATACTGGTTCTGTTTGTACTATCAATATGAACAGAAGCGAAATATTCTCTATGTAAAAAAAAAAAGAAAAAGAAAAAAAAACTTTTATTTCTGATTTTGATAAAAAATATTCAAACAAGGAAAAAGGTAAAACAGTGATCATTAAAAACTAAATCTGGGACCCTTGATTTGAGATAATTAACTAATCAATAGACAATTCTTCAGGGACACACAGGACCAGACATTTATTAAGGAAATTCTCAGAGTTTCATACAAGGTAATTAATACAAGCTTCACTACTGAAAATTACATTTTAATGACTTTCTGTGCAAGTTACATGAATTTTATGTAAGGAAAAGCTTATAAAGTTTAAGATTTTCTTTCCACTCAAGTTATTAAAATTTGTATTTGAATATAGTTCCTGTCATTACCATTAAATCAGTTAGCTCTAATTTATGAAAAAGGACTGCTAAATTTTACCACAATAGTTTGCATGGCTTTGATTTGCATTTGTGGAAAAAAAAAAAACCCACAATAAATTAATTTGCTGCTTGGAAAGAATTTGACAAATGCATTAATCATGAAGAAACTGAATTCAGTTTTCTTTACTCTTTCTCACGAAGATAGATGTAAGATAAGAGACTACTGATTTGACATTCTTGAAGCAAAATGAGGTGTAATGATAATAGACATATTCAGAGAACTAGGGAATTTTGGAGCTGGAAGGAATCTTAGAAATTCTCTGGTTTAACAAATGGGGAAAGAACAATTTCTTCTCCAAAACTGTTCATGGAGCAGTGTAGTGAAGAGGGTATATTCTCATTTTCTCCACTGGAAACCAGCACAGAAGTTAGAATTATTCAAGTGCTGACTAATTTGGTTTTTAAATGACTTCAGTTCCTCCTGAACCATGATACTTCCCATCCCTAAGGTTTAAGAGTATAGTCTGAGCTGAGAGATCATGCTGAATCATAACTTGAAATACCTACTGTAGAATTTAGATTTTTAAAAACTAGCACAAAAACAGCACTAAAACTGTTCCTGGCATCTACATTGTGCACTGATTCCTTTGACAAGTTAATGAAATATTGTCAAATACATTTACAAGCTTGTATCACTGTGAAATGGTTTGGATAAAGAAACATTCAACAACAGTCTTTAGTTTTTGTAATGGTACTGCAAATATTTCTATAATTTTGCCATTTGTCTTTTTACTTTATTTATTTTCTCTTTTAGCATCAAACTTTTGTTTTCAGATGTAGTTTCATGTTACAAATCATCTTTAGAAATCCTATGCTAATGTGCTGTTTGAAAAAGTATCTCCTACTTAGACTGTCTGTCACAAGGTATGTTGTGTTCTATTACATATGTCGTGTGTGTTGTTTTCTATTGCTTTTTTAAATTTAAATTTTGGTATTTTTTTAAAATACAAAGATAACTAAAAGCAACAGTAATCACAATATTCTAAGCAAATGTTCAAAATTTTTCAATGAAATGTAATTATGCTTTTCATCCCCTACATATGTATTATATATGTGTATATATGTATATATACATGCATGCGTGCTAAGTCGTTTTAGTTGTGTCCCACTCTTTGCGACCTTATGAACTGTAGCCCTCCAGGCTCCTCTGTCCATAGGATTCTCCAGGCAAGAATACTGGAGTGGGTTGTGATGCCCTCCTCCAGGGGATCTTCCCGACGGAGGGCTCAAACCCATGTCTCTTAGGCCTTTGGAATTAGCAGGCAGGTTTTTTACCACTAGCACCAGCTGGGGAAGCCCATACATATACATTAATTACTGAGTTGCATAAAGATGTTGATATAAAAAGTTAAATCATGGAACCAATTCATCATAGTCACTTCACCACCATTAGAAACCTTTCAATCCTTAAGTAAAGACTTTGGACAAGAAAATACTGTAAGTGCCTACAGAATAATCTTAACAAAGAATTGAAAAGCTTTTTAAGATTCACACATTATGTTGAATTATGGAAATAATTTATATTCTCCTTTTACTGTGAGGGAAAGAAACACTACTATCTTAAGGAGAGAAGAAAAGAATCCATGTGCCCACTTGCCACACATGAGTTGTGTTTTCCTTGTGCTAAATTACTTTTACCTCATCGGTTCTTTGTTTCCATAGAAATAAATTTAATTTCTTCTTCTCTAGGCCTATAATTATTTTATTTATATGTTATTCTTCATATAGGAGAAGGAAATGGCAACCACATGTAAAAGAGCTTGCCGTACTTCTCATTGGTTTAAAAAAAATTTAATCTGTTCTTATACTACCACAGATGTCAATATGGAAAAGAGTATTTTTTGCTAGAGATAATCCTACTGACTTTTCAGAAACAATACTACCCTGGTTATTGATTTATATATGTAGAAGGGTTGTTGTTGTTTAATCGCTAAGTTGTGTCCAGCTTTTTGCAACCCTCTGGACCATAGCCTGCCAGGCTCCTCTGTCCATGGGATTTCCCAGGCAAGACTACTGGAGTGGGTTGCCATTTCCTCCTCCAGCGGATCTTCCTGACTCAGGGATTGAACCTAGGTCTCCCGAATTGCAGGTGGATTCTTTACTGTCTGAGCCACCGGGGAAGTCACCTTAGAAGAGTCACATTATCTTAAATTATAGTTAATTTTTATGGGCTATTTATCCTCTGAAAATTTTAATGATATCAATTCTAACTAAGTGATTACAGACAAACCACTCTTCATCCCATTTTCTTTAGAAAAATGTACAAATCCCAGTGGACAAAATGTACTGTTTCTCTACAAGATAAGAATTAAAGTAAAAATATTCTCCCAATCTCAGGCAATGCCAAACTGCCTACATACATACACAAAATTTTTCACTTCAGGTAAACTTGGAGCCCAAAATATCTAGTGGGAATGTGAGGCTGGGTTCAGAGAAGTTTCAGGCCCAATCCAGCACTGTCACCTACAAGCCCTGGGTACTAAGGCTGACAAGCAGCCTCATTCAGCCAAGCGAACCTTAGCCCTGATACTCCAGGTGGGTCCAAAGCACTGAGATAGGGAGTGGACGAATGTTTAAAGAAATATTGGTTTGGCTAAAAAGTTTATCCAGGTTTTCTCCCTGTAACATCTTATGGGGGTGGGCGGGAGATCCCTGAATGAACTTTTTTGCCAACCCAATACTTTGACTCATAGGTTTGAAAATAGAAAGTTTTGGTTAACCCTAAATTACGCAAAACGTTCAGGTGATCTCTTTTTATTTGACAATATTTGGAAATGCAGTTATAAAGAGCTTATAAGTTTAAGATAATTTTACTTCAATATGAGGGGATTCACTAATGTTTTATACTGATGTGCGTCTTAGAAAATCAATTTCTGCTTGAAGTGAGGCTTTGTTCACGTTATATTTCTTCTGGTACTGATGCTAGGTGTATGTTCGCGTGGCACCTGCTGCTTGCTGTTTTCAACACCTGAGTAATCTTTTTAAGATTCAAGCCCTAACTATGAAGAACAGCTGCAGCCAGAAGGTAAATGGGGACTGTATTCTTCAAACTGCAGCATGGAACAAGCTGGAAACGTGGAAGCAGAAGGTATTCAAGAATGAAAGAACCCTAACATTAAAAGATGTTGTACATGAGCCTCTTATTCATCCTTTTTTTTAAAAAAGGTGCTAATTACTACAATTTTCTTTTTTACCCTTTAATACATATTAGTTTTGAGAATAATACTGCTTAGCTACACCCATAACTTTGAGACTGTATGCTATTATGTTTTTCTCTTCCTTTTGTCATTTATTCTTCTTTTAAAAACACTCCTTTTTGTTCCTGGTTTCCTTTAAAGAGCAGGTGGTTTAATGGCTGGTATTTGACATTCTTGATTAAATAATTGCATTATCTAAACCATCTTCTAGTTTTCAGGAGCCTCCTTTTGTGAAACCACAATAATGTCTATTAAAATTTCTCTAATACTCTCTTAGTCTGTGACCAACTTAGACTGTCATATCAGTACCTGATACTGTGAAACTTGGAGGAAATTTCAAATGGTTTCAATCATCATTTCTGTTATTGTGCTATTCTGATCTCCTCATTTTGGTTAACAGATGATTTATATTTCAGCTGCGGTTCATGGGGTCGCGAAGAGTCGGACACGACTGAGCGACTGATCTGATCTGATCTGATCTATGCGAAGAGTTGACTCATTGGAGAAGACTCTGATGCTGGGAGGGATTGAGGGCAGGAGGAGAAGGGGACGACAGAGGATGAGATGGCTGGATGGCATCACTGACTCGATGAATGTGAGTCTGGGTGACCTCAGAGAGCTGGTGATGGATAGGGGAGGCCTGGCGTGCTGCAGTTCATGGGGTCGCAAAGAGTCGGACACGACTGAGCGACTGATCTGATCTGATTTGATCTTCCATATATACACCAATTATAGAAAAAAGTATTGGTATTTTGATTATTCTTAACATCTTCATTTTTCTCTTAAATTTTGTGTTTTTTTTTTTTTTTTTTTTGCAATTTCAGTAGCAATATCTATAAAACATTGAGTTTATATGACTTCGTTTTATGTATACTGATTAGAAAAGCTCACTCTTTTATAAAAGCTCCCATCTAGGGTTACGAAAGTGATTTTTTTCCAAAAAGCACAGTGGACATGAATCCAGATTTTGGTTAACAGTGGATGGTCATTTTAAGGGACAGTTTAAAGCCACTCCATGCACTTTGGGGCTGGTCTGCCCCTTTTAAGTGTTCCTCCCGAGCATCTCTAGCACATGAGTCTCATGCCAGATTTGACTACCTAGGCTCTTGTGCCCTCCTCGGCCTCTGAGTTCTAATGCAGATAAACAATCAGAGTCTTCCCCATGAGGGATGTGTGAGTCTCGGAATGACTGTCTTACTATCACCCCTTCCTGCCCATAAGCCATTTCTTCGGAGGAGCTTGTGATAACTTTAGGTTTTGCTGGTCTTGAGTTCCATCAGTAGTGGCACTGGTGACCGGGATGAGGACAAAATACATTTTAGCACAATTCCTCGGGTACGCTAGTGTCAGAATGAGGTTCTGTTCACCAACGAGCCCAGAGGAGAGATCAGAGAACAGCATGTGTCAGAATACAATAACTCTCAACACTGACATCCAGATCATTGCATCCTCGTGGGAGAAGGGATGTGGATGGTGGGGGTCTATGGTGGCTATGGGAGAAGCATAGATCTCAAATTCACTGTGCTTTGTTGTAGCTTTGGTGCCACATTTTGTATGGCATGAAAATGAAAGTGAAGTCGCTCACTCATGTTCGACTCTTTGCAACCCCATGGACTGTAGCCTGTGAGGCTCCACCATCCATGGGATTTTCCAGGGAAAAGTACTCGAGTGGGTTTCCACTTCCTTCTCCAGGGTATCTTCCCAACCCAGGGATTGAACTGAGGTCTCCTGCATGGCAGGCAGACTCTTTACCATCTGAGCCACAAAGGAAGCTCATCACTTTCACTTTGTATGGCATCAGTTCAGTTCAGTCGCTCAGTCGTGTCCGACTCTTTGCAACCCCATGAATTGCAGCACGCCAGGCCTCCCTGTCCATCACCAACTCCCGGAGTTCACTCAAACTCATGTCCATCGAGTTAGTGATGCCATCCAGCCATCTCATCCTCTGTCGTCCCCTTCTCCTCCTGCTCCCAATCCCTCCCAGCATCAGAATCTTTTCCAACGAGTCAACTCTTTGCCTGAGGTGGCCAAAGTATTGGAGTTTCAGCTTCAGCATCAGTCCTTCCAATGAACACCCAGGACTGATCTCCTTTAGGATGGACTGGTTGGATATCCTTGCAGTCCAAGGGACTCTCAAGAGTCTTCTCCAACACCACAGTTCAAAAGCATCAGTTCTTCGGCACTCAGCTTTCTTCACAGTCCAACTCTCACATCCATACATGACCACTGGTAAAACCATAGCCTTGACTAGACAGACCTGTGTTGGCAAAGTAACGTCTCTGCTTTTTAACATGCTGTCTAGGTTGGTCATAACTTTTCTTCCAAGGAGTAAGCATATTTTAATTTCATGGCTGCAGTCACCATGTATGGCATGGGTGACGGCTATTCTCTGCATCAGAAATATAACTGAAAATGTTATTGCATATTAAAAAACAGAGATCCCTTAGCTTGCTAATAATTTTAGTGCATTATTTTCAAGCACTCCACTGACTTAAAGCTTTGTCTCTTTATTCTCCAGTTGAATGATACCTTATATTTCATTGGGTTTTTCTATTACTATTTTTAGGAAAAACTATTTTTAGTTTTCAGAATCAACCTGGCATCCTAGCTAGCATACCTGGGAGGAATTATCACTGATTTGCTCATTATTGAATGGGTCAAAATATGTACTATTATGTACCAAGATATGGATCATTCTTACAAACTGACAGTGGAGGCACCATCCTGAACACTTGAAAACATTAACTCTAACCCTCCAAAACTCTGCAAGGTAGTTGTTATTAATATTACCTTATTTTACAAACAAGAAACCTTAATCCTGAAAAAGGTAAAAGTTACTAACTCACAGTAAGTGGCAGAACCAGGACTTGAATCTGGGTCTGACTGTCACTCTACTTTGCCTCTCAACACATCTGCAATGATTGAGAGCAATGGTTCTCAATATGCAATGCTTGATTACAGCTATAAGTAGTCATATCATTTCACTTATTAAAGACTCTCCAAGAATTGTTCAGGTACAAATGCAGATTGTTATCTGTCTTTTTGGTTGAGATTTTTGAACAACTGTGGAAAGATGATAAGCCAATAAAGGTATAATCTGCTATCAACTTACCTGCTGGTTCTATTTCTGGAAAAATTCAGTATATAGTAAAAACCACTTAAAATTGAGTTCAATATAAAACAGAAGTTCTAAGTTCAGACAATTTAAAACAGTTTTCGTTTTTACCTTCATGAATGTCTAGCAGGGCCCTCTAAACTGGTGAGGGAGTTAGGATCACTCTTTGCTGTGGCACTGTCCATGTTCTACAGGGCATCTAGGCCCTCTGTATCCTGCTGCTATCTGCCTTTCTAGTGGCCCCAATCATTATGAAAATCCAGTGTACTACAGATGTCTGGAAAAATCCTAGGGGGCAGTATTGCCCCCACTGAGAATCACTGTTGTCAATGTGTTCCTTTGGTCCAGATGTGAAAAATTATAGTGGTGGACCAAGGCTTATTCTCCCTTTTTAAGGGCTATCAAAATAAATGAGGAATTCTCATCTAACTCCTTGAATTTTTTTTTTTTACTTCAGGATAACACTTTATACCCGACCAGAAATGCTGAAGAAGCTGAAGTTGAACAGCTCTATGAAGACCTACAAGACCTTCTAGAACTAACACCCCCAAAAGATGTCCTTTTCATTATAGGGGACTGGAATGCAAAAGTAGGAAGTCAAAAAGTACTGGGAGTAACAGGAAAATCTGGCCTTGGAGTACACAATGAAGCAGAGCAAAAGCTAACAGAGTTTTGCTAAGAGAATGCACTGGTCATAGCAAACACCCTCTTCCAACAACACAAGAGAAGACTCTACACATGGACATCACCAGATGGTCAGTCAGACTGGTTATATTATTTGCTGCCAAAGATAGAGAAGCTCTACATAGTCAGCAAAAACAAGACTGAGAGCTAACTGTGGCTCAGATCATGAACTCCTTATTGCCAAATTCAGACTTAAATTGAAGAAAGTAGGGAAAACCACTAGACCATTCAGGTATGACCTAAATCAAATCCCTTATGATGATACAGTGGAAGTGACAAATAGATTTAAGGGATTAGATCTGATAGACAGAGTGCCTGAAGAACTATGGATGGAGGTGCATGACATTGTACAGGAGGTAGTGATAAAGACCATCCCCAAGAAAGAAATGCAAAAAGGCAAAATGGTTGTCTGAGGAGGCCTTACAAATAGCTGTGAAAAGAAGAGAAGTGAAAGGCAAAGGAGAATGCAGAGCTCCAAAAAATAGCAAGGAGAGATAAGAAAGCCTTCCTTGGTGATCAGTGCAAGGAAATAGAGAAAACAACAGAATGGGAAAGACTAGAGATCTCTTAAAAAAATTAGAGATACCAAGGGAACATTTCATGCAAAGATGAGCACAATAAAGGACAGAAATGGCATGGACCTAAAGGAAGCAGAGGTATTAAGATGAGGTGGCAAGAATACACAGAAGAAATGTATAAGAAAGAGCTTTATGAACCAGATAAGCATGATGGTGTGATCACTCACCTAGAGCCAGACATCCTGAAATGCGAAGTCAAGTGGGCCTTAGGAAGCACCACTTTAAACAAAGATAGGGGAGGTGATGGAATTCCAGTTGAGCTATTTCAAATCCTGAAAGATGATGCTGTGGAAGTGCTACACTCAATATGCCAGCAAATTTGGAAAACTCAGCAGTGGCCACAGGACTGGAAAATGTCAGTTTTCATTCCAACACAAAAGAAAGGCAATGCCAAAGAATGCTCAAACTACTGCACAATTGCACATCTCACACGCTCACAAAGTAATGCTCAAAATTCTCCAAACCAGGCTGCAACAGTTTGTGAACCATGAACTTTCTGATGTTCAAGCAGGATTTAGAAAAGGTAGAGGAACCAGAGATTAAATTGCCAACATCTGTTTGATCACCAAAAGAGCAAGGGAGTTTCAGAAAAATATCTACTTCTGCTTTATTGATTATGTCAAAGCCTTGACTGTGTGGATCACAACAAACTGTGGAAAATTCTGAAAGAGATGGGAATACCAGACCACCTGACCTGCCTCCTGAGATATCTGTATGAGGTCAAGAAATAACAGTTAGAACTGGACATGGAACAACAGTTGGTTCCAAATAGGCAAAGGAATACATCAAAGCTGTATATTGTCACCCTACTTATTTAACTTGTATGCACATACATCATGAGAAATGCCGGACTGGATGAAGCACAAGCTGGAATCAAGATTGCCAGAAGAAATACCAATTACCTCAGATATGCAGATGACACCACCCTTATGGCAGAAAGCAAAGAAGAACTAAAGAGCCTCCTGATGAAAGTGAAAGAGGAGAGTGAAAAAGTTGGCTTAAAACTCAACATTCAGAAAACTTAAGATCATGGCAACTGGTCCCATCACTTCATGGCAAATAGATGGAGAAACAGTGGAAATAGAGACAGACTTTACTTTCTTGAACTCCAAAATCACTGCAGATGGTGACTGCAGCCATGAAATTAAAAGATGCTTGCTCCTTGGAAGAAAAGCTATGACCAATCTAGACAGCATATTAAAAAGCAGAGACATTACTTTGCCAACAAAGATACATCTAGTGAAAGCTATGGTTTTTCCAGTGGTCATGTATGGATGTGAGAGTTGGACCATAAAGAAAGCTGAGCACTGAAGAATTGATGCTTTTGAACTGTGGTGTTGGAGAAGACTTTTAAGAGTCCCTTGGACTGCAAGGAGATCCAACCAGTCTATCCTAAAGGAAATCAGTCCTGAATATTCATTGGAAGGACTGATGCTGAAGCTGAAACTCCAATACTTTGGCCAACAGATGTGAAGAACTGACTCACTGTAAAAGACCCTGATGCTGGAAAAGATTGAAGGCAGGAGGAGAAGGGGATGACAGAGGATGAGATGGTCAGATGGCATCACTGACTGGATGGAGTTTAAGTAAACTCCGGGAGTTGGTGATGAACAGGGAGGCCTGGAATGCTGCAGTCCTTGAGGTTGCAGAGTTGAGCAAAACTGAGTGACTGAACTGAACTGACTGAACACATTACACTAAGTCACTGTATACAGTATCAATAATATATATAAAATATAAGAAAGTGAAGTGAATGGGTTAGTCACTCAGTCGTGTCTGACTCTTTGTGACCCCATGGACTGTAGCCCGCCAGGCTCCTCTGTGCATGGAATGTGTGCCATTTCCACAGGAAATGTGTGGAAATGTGTGTGGAGTGTGTGGCCATTTCCTTTTCCAGTGAATCTACTATCTGAGCCATCAGAGAAATCTTAATATAACAAAGTACCCTCAAAAGTAGATGTTTAGAATAATAAGCATTTATTAATCTCACTGTTTCTGTGAGTCAAAATTTGGGCAGGTTAAGCCAACGGTTCTGGTTAAAGCTTCTCATGAGGTTGTAAGTAAGATGCTGACCATGGCTACAGTCATCTGAATGAAGGCTTGATTGGGATCTGAGGATCCACTTGGAAGCTCACTTGCGTGGCTATCAGCAGGAGGCCTCAACTCCTGCCTGGCTGCTGAACAAAGACCTCAGTTCCTCACCATGGGGACCTCTCGGTAGTCTGTGTCCTCAGGACCTGGCAGCTGACGTTTCTCAGAACAAGTGATTCGGGAGAGAGAATGAGGGGAAAGCTGAAATGCCTTTTGTAACTCAGCATCAAAAGTTGCACACTGTCACCTTTATCTTGTTCTTTTTGTTAGAAGGGAATCACCAAGTCCAGCCTATACCCAGGAGGAGGAGAATTAGGTCCCATCTTTTGAAGGAGGGAGTATCAAAGAATTTGTGGACATATTTAAAAACCACCACAGCCATCAAAGCTGGGAACAAGCCGCCCCTGTTTGGAACATGAAAGACCTAGAGAATTAATAGGATTCCCATAAATGTAACATAATTTGGGCATGGAGTCATGGGAAAGATTGGGAAAAGAATGGCTGTCTGTGGGTCTAGGTTCTGAGATGAGTGAGGGAGGATGGGGTTTTGTAGAGAGATGAGAAGAGGGTACAAGGAAGTGACATGGGCAGGTGAAGAGACTCTTAAGGCAACTATGAGTGTTAATTTACATATAACCTATATGTATATCTGTGGGCTTCTATGGTGGCTCAGTGGTAAAGAGTCCGTCTGCCAATGTAGGGGACTCAGGTTCGATCCCTGGGTGGGAAAGATCCCTTGGAGAAGGAAATGACAAGCCACTCCAGTGTTCTTATCTAGGAAATACCATAGACAGAGAAGCTGGTGGGCTACAGTAGTCCATGGGGGTCGCAAAGAGTCAGACATGACTCAACAACTAAACAACATATATATATTTGGAACTAAATACTTACACTTGTATATTTATATATATCATCTATAGCACAGAATTCTAAAACTTTCATCATTTTATCTGAAGGTAAAATTCACTGTGATTCTTAAATGTCTGCACTTTTGGATGACAGATTTAGCAAGAAATAATTAGACATGTGGAGAGCTCCCCATGTGCCTTCTGCACCTATCACTGGGGAACTCTGAGCTGGGATCATAATGAGCAGAGTTGTGTTAGAAAACAGTCTCCATTCTGCTGCACTTCCTCCAGGCTGAGAGAACCCATCATTTCTTATCAAGTATGTTCCATTTAGCATTTCAGCCAGCTTTCCAATTTAGCTAACTTTCAAGTTCTCTTGTTTCCTATTTGCTTGTGCTCCCAAGTAGAATTCGAATATCTCATTTGCATAAACACAATCTGTTGACCCCTTATCCTTTGAAGATCTGCCTGGAAAAACTCAGGGCAATACTGGCATGCCAATTGGAAAGGTGGTCAGTGGGAGCATTCCCTCTTCCCAGGGGGTCATCTCTGTGAAGTTTTACTGCTGAGTTAAAGGCCAGTCACTTTAGCCATTCATAGTCAAGTTCTTACGTTTGCTAATTATCTAGAAATGTTTTATACTCTTATAAGGTGAAAGAGTTCACAGATTCTCACGGCAGACCAGAGGTGCAAAACACTTAAGGAGTATATTTCATCTGCCTATCCAAATTCTGTTCCTCTGTTTTTCAGGATTCAGCCTAAGACCTGACTTCTCCACAGCTTTTCTGATTACCAAAGACTGCACTAAAATTTCTCTCCTGAACTTATTAGCACCTGAAGCCTGCATTACATAATTCAACTCCTGGTGGTTTTTATTGTTTAATGTTCTATCTGTAAGACTGAAGAGGATCCTCAAATCCCTAACCCCACTTCACCTCTACTGTAGAAACACTCACTTGTAGTATTTTCAAAAAAGCTAATTACTTCCTAAACTTTACTAATTGTAGTTGCCCTACAATTTTTTAAACTTTTCCTGAGAGTTTCTTCATCCTCTATTCTATGAGTCGTGTAAGCTATTACTACTTACTCATCCATAACTACTCAGAAGGCAAAAAGAAGATACTGGAAAATAAACTGCTGGAAGCTAGAATACATATCACTCAAATTTCAGATGCTTTATTTATAGCAAGGCAAGAAACACCTTTAAAAAGATTTTAAAATGATAGTAATCATTATTTCTGGGACCTATTATTTACTATTTTAACAATTATTAGAAATAGGATTTCATATAACGAAAGCCAACCAATCAAAGAATACCTGTGTGTCATAATTATAATAGCAGGCATTTCTGTTGCTTCTGCCTATTTTGTGGTAGCTTGTTTACAGGGAGAATAATAGGTAAGTAAGCATTGAGCTGACCTCATGTACTAATAATCAACCCCTGCACAAAGTTTTCATTCAAGCACTATTATGAACAGAATATAGTTATCATAACTATTTGGTAAGCTTATTTCACAGGGCCTCTGTTTTTCTTTTATGAAATAGCACTTGAGAAAAATAAACAAGTTTTTTTTTTTTTTAAATATTAATCACATAAGGAGTTTTTACACCATAGAAAGTCTATAATATTTAAATAACCCTTCTCATTCAAAACAAAACCAACCAAACAGAAAACCACCACCTACTGAGCAGGCTTTTGGCGTACTCAATCACGTCTAGTTCACACAATCACTCCAGAAGGTGAATATTACGGCCTCCTCTTGTAGAGGTCATAGATGGATTGCCCAAGATCTCACAGCTACTAAACTTAAAGGCAGAATGAGAATCCATCCCCAAACCCCTCCAACATTGCCTCTACTGTGCTGCAAGACGATGGCATTTGCACTGTTGCCATATGTGGGGTGAGCTGGGCAACCTGCATGGCTGTATATGGCTTATCCTCTTCATCTGCATCGCAAAAGGGAAAGCTCTGGACTCAGTGCCCCACTTAGAGAGGACTTCTCATGGAGACCAATCCTAAGCCTGGTCCTGCTGAACATTTTAAATACTGGGACAAAAGAAAAGAAGGGGTGTGGGTACACAAAGTCAAGAAAGGTATCTTAAAGTAGAAGAAATAACTTTCTAAGGGTCAGAGAAAGAGTGCCCAGCAAAGAGAGATTCTGAGCTCCCAGGACTGCAGTTGGTCCCAGCATGGAGAGGTGCCTTACAGACACTGGACAGCTGGGGAGCTGGGGTGTCTGGCAGTTAACCTCATCTGGATCTCTCCCCATTGACATTTTCAAATAAGACTTTTGTGAATTCTAATGCGTGTGGAATTACAGAATGGGAGTCAGTAGAAAATTAGGATTTGTTTTATAGATATTAACTGGGCAGCCACATGCTGTACCACATAGACCATAAGGTGAGGGAGAGCTGAAATCACCAGGCTGTGTTCACCGGCTGCACAAGTTCACGTGGCTTTAAATGTTACATTTATAGCCCTTTCCCCTCTTTGCAGTTTGTTGCTGTGGGACTGATGGACAGAGACTATTTCAAACAAAAATGTCTCTGAGGGTCAAGGCTAGGTCGACTTAACGTGCCTTGTAGAATACCACTCTGAGCTCGACAGGCATTAGGAATTTGTAATGTTATTTGGGGTTGGTAATTATGATTAGGCTAAAGCTTCAATCTGAAACAATTCAGCAGCAAAATGGAGACTAAAATATAAAGTCACTGCCTCCCAGCAGTCACAATCAGATTACTGATGCGTGAGTATGACACGAGATGCTGGGGAAGGAAGCTGCCCTTTAAAACGCTCCATTCAAGCTGGAAAGCCTTCTGGACAAACGAGTGAGGAGCTGACTCACTAATGTGCCTGAAAACACTTTAAAAGTGTGCTTTAAATGATGCTCTGCTTTGAACAGATAATTGGCCCAATTCTTCCCTTTCCTTGAGTCTGTAACTCCCATTGAAATCAATGAGAATTGCATATTCAAAAGGATGAGAGAACAAAGTTGCAGGTCGAATTAATGGGATAAAGGACTGCAGATCTCTTAAAGCTTGTGCAATTAAATTGTGGCCTCACACAATTCTCTAGGGTCACTGGCAATTTGCTGGCCTAGGAAAGCTAGCTGACTTCGTTTTCAGAGGTGTCACAATTTATAGAATGCACGCTTTTAGACATCAACACTTGAGCTTTCTCAGCTCAAAATCTACCTCCTCACTCTAATCTCTTTAGGATCTGCTCGGAGAAGGTGATGGCACCCCACTCCAGTACTCTTGCCTGGAAAATCCCATGGACGGAGGAGCCTGGTAGGCTCCAGTCCATGGGGTCGCTAAAAGTCGGAGACGACTGAGCGACTTCACTTTCACTTTTCTCTTTCATGCATTGGAGAAGGAAATGGCAACCCACTCCAGTGTTCTTGCCTGGAGAATCCCAGGGACAGGGGAGCCTGCTGGCTGCCGTCTATGGGGTCACACAGAGTCGGACACGACTGAAGTGACTTAGCATAGCATAGCATAGCATAGGATCTGCTACCTTGGAATCCAGGATTTTATTCACTTGTTCCTATCACCAGCTAAGATCATCAATCAATCAGCAAAATCTCCATTTAAAAGTCATGCAAACTAAGCATGTGTGAATATCTTATTTTTTCTATGAAAAGCTTTCTTTTATGCATCATTTGTATACATATTAATTATCTGCTGTCTTTCCCAACAGCTTTCTAGGAAGCACCAACTGGCAAAAACTTTGTCTTACTTATCGTTACATCCTTAGCACTTGACCTGTTTGTAATTGTCAAATATTTTTAATCTTCAAAACACTTATGAGCATGTTTGATTAGATATTTCCAAAGCCACGAGAACAATACTGACTTTTAACACTGCAAATGCATAAAATGCAATCTTTGCATTAAACATTTCTCTACTGAAGAGAAAGAAGGGATTCACTCTTTAATATATGCTTGCTTCTCTATAAGTATTTCTTTTTACTGAATTCTCACAAGAGTGGGGTGGGATATAGTATTTTTATACTTACGTTACAAATAGGAAATGGAGCCTTAGAGAAATTAAATAGCTTTCCCAAGGGCTATAAGGAAGTAGCAAAGCTGAGGTTTGAATCGTCTTCTGTCTCTAAAGCTCATACTTTAGTGCAGTTCAGTTCAGTCACTCGGTCCTGAACAACTCTTGGCAACCCAATGGATGGTAGCATGCCAGGTTTCCCTATCCATCATCAACTCTCAGAGCTTGCTCAGACTCATGTCCATTGAGTCAGTGATGCCATCCAACCATCTCATCCTCTGTCATCCCCTTCTCCTCCTGCCTTCAATCTTTCCCAGCATCAGGGTCTTTTCTAAGGAGGCAATTCTTTACAACAGGTGGCCAAAGTATTGCAGCTTCAGCTTCAGCATCAGTCCTTCCAATGAATATTCAGGACTGATCTCCTTTAGGATAGACTGGTTGGATCTCCTTGCAGTCCAAGGGACCCTCAAGAGTCTTCTCCAACACCACAGTTCAATGGCACTAATTCTTCAGCACTCAGCTTTCTTTATGGTCCAACTCTCACATCCATACATGACCACTGGAAAAACCATAGCTTTGACTAGACAGACCTTTGTTGGAAAAGTAATGTCTCTGCTTTTTAGTATGCTGTCTAGGTTGGTCATAGCTTTTCTTCCAAGGAGCAAGCATCTTTTAATTTCATGGTTGCAATCACCATCTTCAGTGATTTTGGAGCCCCCCAAAATAAAGTGTGTCACTGTTTCCATTGTTTCCCCATCTATTTGCCATGAAGCAATGGGGTTGCAAAGAGTCAGACATCACTGAGCCAACTGAACTGAACTGAACTGAATGGGACCAGATGCCATGATCTTAGTTTTCTGAATGATGAGTTTAAGCCAGCTTTTTCACTCTCCTCTTTCACTTTCATCAAGAAGCTCTTTAGTTCCTCTTTGCTTTCTGCCATAAGAGTGGTATCATCTGCATATTTGAGGTTATTGACATCTCTCCTGGCAATCTTGATTCCAGCTTGTGCTTCATCCAGCCTGGCATTTCACATGATGTACTGTGCATATAAGTTAAATAAGCAGGGTGACAATATACAGCCTTGACGTACTCCTTTCCCAATTTGAAACAGGTCTGTTGTTCCATGCCCAGTTCTAGCTGTTACTTCTTGAACTGCATATAGAATTCCCAGGAGTTAGGTCAGGTGGTCTGGTATTCCCATGTCTTGAAGAATTTTCTACACTTCGTTGTGATCCACACAGTCAAAGGCTTTGGCATAGTCAATAAAGCAGAAATAGATGTTTTTCTGGAATTTTCTTGCTTTTTCTATGATCCAGCGGATGTTGGCAATTTGATCTCTGGTTCCTTTGCCTTTTCTAAATACAGCTTTAACATATGGAAGTTCTCAGTTCATGTACCACTGGAGCAAGCTTGGAGAATTTTGAGCATTACCTTGCTAGCATGTGAGATGAGTGCAATTGTGCAGTAGTTTGAGCATTCTTTGGCATTGCCTTTCTTTGGGACTGGAATGAAAACTGACCTTTTCCAGCCCTGTAGCCACTGCTGAGTTTTCCAGATTTGCTGGCATATTGAGTACAGCACTTCTACAGCATCATCTTTTAGCATTTGAAATAGCTCAACTGGAATTCTATCACCTCCACTGACTTTATTCTTAGTGATGCTTCCTAAAGTTCACTTTACTTTGCATTCCAGTATGTCTTGCTCTAGATGAGTGATCACACCATTGTGGTTATCTGGGTCATGAAGATCTTTTTTGTATAGTTTTTCTGTGTATTCCTGCCACCTCTTCTTAATATCTTCTGCTTCTGTTAGGTCCATACAGTTTATGTCCTTTATTGAGCCAGTCTTTGCATGAAATGTTCCTTGGTATCTCTGATTTTCTTGAAGAGATCTCTAGACTTTCCCATTCTATTGTTTTCCTCTATTTCTTTGCATTGATCACTGAGGAAGGCTTTCTTATCTCTCCTTGCTATTCTTTGGAACTCTGCATTCAGACGGATATATCTTTACTATAAAGCCCATACTTATCTTCCATGATTTCACTGCTTAACATTTGAAAAATAAGGAAACGCGTTCATAAATTGGAGAGGAGCTCAACATATGCCTCATTTTCCTTCTACTTTGACTCATTTGTGGCTTATTTCTCACCCCCAAATGTCTGCTTTCTGGTCACGGGAACTTAGGATTCCATCACTTCCACGTGCTTTATAGGTCACACCACATTTCTTCCCGCTCAATGCATATCCTTTCCCAGTGTTCAGTCTCCTCGACACACGATCCCTCCCAATTTCTCCATGAAGTGTTTTCAAATGTTAACCACTCCCAGTTTCCACTTATACTCAAAACCTACATCGAAGTAGGGATCCACGGTTTGGAGTTCACAGTCTGGGGAATCCATAAGCAGGCTGGATGTCATTGGGATTTCTACCAAGTTCTGTAACATCACCTATGCTTCCGGTGCTGGCTGACATGTCCCGGACTCCTTAACCAGACCATGTTAGAAGCACTGCTCTGTAACTGAAAACTGAAAGCCATGCAGGAGTTTGGGGCAGTAGTAATGACAATAATAAATCCTATATCATTTATTGTTGACTCTGTACCAGGTGGTGCACTAGCCAAGCCCTTACCTGGACCATTTCATTTCATCTTCCCATGGCCCCAATGGGGTTGAGGTTCTTATCTCCAACATCCCCATAGTAGAAGAAACTGTGGATTTACAGCAGTGTAAGCACGCTGACTTAGGTTTTTTTAACAGGTACTGTGACATAGCTGCGGAGAAGGCAATGGCACCCCACTCCAGTACTCTTGCCTGGAAAATCCCATGGACAGAGGAGCCTGGTAGGCTGCAGTCCAAGGGGTCGCTGAGGGTCGGACACCTCTGAGCGACTTCACTTTCACTTTTCACTTTCATGCATTGGAGAAGGAAATGGCAACCCACTCCAGTGTTCTTGCCTGGAGAATCCCAGGGATGGGGGAGCCTAGTGGGCTGCCATCTATAGGGTCTCACAGAGTCGGACACGACGAAGTGACTTAGCAGCAGCAGTGACATAGCTGGGGTTTGAACCAGGTGTCCTGACCCTGGAGCGATCATCTGAACCACATCACGCAGGCCCATGAGGCCAGAATCATCTCTGGGAGCTGGGGTAGGTGGGTGTGATCAAAGGACCAGAACTGTTTGAGTGATAGGAGCTCCTGGTGACCCAGATGGTAAAACCTGCCGCAATGCAGGAGACCTGGTTCTATTCCTGGGCTGGGAAGATCTCCTGGAGAAGGGAATGGCATGCACTCCAGTATTCTGCCTGCAGAATCCCAGACAGAGGCGCCTGGTGGGCACAGTCCACGGGGTCACAAAGAACAGACGCAACTGAACAACTAACACTTCACTTCTTTTTACGATGCTGATGACAGCTGGGGAGATGCATGCCTCATGTGGAAAAAAATGAAAATTAGGAATGAATTAAAATATTAAACGTAAACTGAAAATTAGTTTATAAAGTGATTTACAGTTACTATGGCAAGGCAACCCACTCCAGTACTCTGCCAGAAAATCCCATGGACGGAGGAGCCTGGTAGGCTGCAGTCCATGGCGTCGCAAATAGTCGGCATGGCTGAGCAGCTTCACTTTCACTTTTCACTTTCTTGCACTGGAGAATGAAATGGCAACCCACTCCAGTGTTCTTGCCTGGAAAATCCCAGGGACGGGGGAGCCTGGTAGGCTGCTGTCTATGGGGTTGCACAGAGTCAGACATGACTGAAGCGACTTAGCGGCAGCAGCAGCAGCAGCATCCCTACTACTAATAATTTTCCTTCTTGAGCACCTGCAGTCTATACTAACAGCAGCCAGCTTCACCACCACAAGGCAGTTCTCATATACATCATCTCACAGTTCTCAGTCTGAGGCAGAAGCCGAGGGCACTGGGAGGAATGGGAGATCTGGGTAGTCCAAAGACCTTGCCAAGGCCACCTGGTTAGTTAGTGGCGGCAGCCAGGGCATCTGGTCCTCAGCCCAGGGTCCCCTTCCTGCCTCACATGCCCTCTTAGACATGGAGACTGTCTCTTCTTACCTCACCGTTCTCACCATATGAAGAGGCATGACATTCTTCCAAGATTTAGGTGAATGAATTTTGAACACTTAACGAATTGACATTTCCCCTTGTCATTAAATATTCTTTGCACTATTATTATATAACACATGGCTACATGATCATTTATGTACATTTTTCTTGCTATTATTTATCTAAGCTTTCAACTTTATACTATTAAAAATAATGCTGGGTTGACCTTCTCTGCTTTTGATTATTTGACCAGACTTCCGCTTGTTTCCTTGAAGTAGATTCCTAAAAATGAAATTACTAAATGCAAGAATGAAAAGTGAAAAATGAAAATTTTCACTAAGGGCTTCCCTAATGACTCAGACAGTAAAGAATCCACCTGCAATGTGGGAGACCTGGGTTCGATCCCTGGGTTGGGAAGATCCCCTGGAGGAGGGGATGGCATCCCACTCCAGAATTCTTGCCTGGACAACTCCCATGGACAAGAGTCTGGCAGGCTACAGTCCGTGGGGTTGCAAAAGGTTGGGCACAATTGAGCAACTAAGCACAGCACAAGAGCAAGAATATGAACCATGCTGAAGTTCTTGAAACATGGTCCCAGTTTACAGAGACTTATATCTCTACCCATGATGTTTAAAATATGCCTATTTCATTGTATACACATATAATATATATTTAATTTTTCTTTAATTTGACAGATGTTTTAATTTGACACTGTTTTAATATCTATTTTATTGACTAATACTCAGATTATAAGCTTTTAATATTTTTTTATTGTTCATCAGTCTATCGATTGCTTCTTTGTGTATTTTCTCTCTTTCTGTATTGATGTATTAGGTTTCCCTTATTTGTATGAGCGTTCCCTATAATAAAACAGTCAACATTTTATTGTATTTGTTGGTAATAGTTCCCTAGATTGCCCCTCCCCTTGCTGTGGTTGTCATTTCATATCTTCATTATCAATAAAAACCTTCAGGACTGGGGTGCCATTGCCTCAGGATGACCACACCCTGCAGTTCTTCCAACCAAGTTCTTCCTGTTATCCCAATGGATTGGAAGCTGTTTAAGTCAGAAGATGACTATTAAATCATTTAATAGTCTGATGTTAGCACATGGTGTGGTGACAAGAAAAACTGCATAAAGGAGACACATCATACGGGGCTCTTTTAAGGTATGCAGACATAGGAAATGAATCACAAATTACGACCTTCCAGATTTCAAACTTTCCAACTGAGCATGGAACAAGTTACTCAAATGATAGGTGGCTCAAATAAGCAGAAAGGGGGAGAAACACGGGATGGGGCATGAGCAAAACAAGGCAGCAGGTCCTTGAGGGGCGAAACCACAGCTTGTGTTTCCTTGTGTTGTTAGTAGTGCCCAGGACATGCCAGCTATTGCTCTCTGCCAGGGACAGAGCAACCTGGTGGGCTACAGTGTATGGAGTTGCAAGAGCAGGACACAATTGAACGATGAACCACCACCACCATCACCTCTTTGGGGCTTCCCTGGTGGCTCAGATGGTAAAGAATCTCCTGCAATGCAGGAGACCCAGGTTTGAGCCATGAATCAGGAAGATCCCTGGAGAAGGCAATGCCTACTCACTCCAGTATTACTGCCTGGAGAATTCCACAGACAGAGGAGCTGGGTGAGCTATAGTCCTTAGGGTTGTAAAGAGTCGGACACCACTGAGCGACTAACACATTTCACTTTTCACTTTTAAAGGCTTGTTGGAGGAATGGTAGATGGATGACCACACCGTCCTTTCCTAACTGTCACCCAATGACTCTGTAACTTTAAACGGTTGCTCTGCTGGGCCTTGATTTCTCCATCTGTAAAGTGCCCTGAACAGGGTTGTTGTCAAGATCCAGTGAGATAACGAACATGAAAACAACCTGTGAGCTGTAAGGCAAAAAGAAAATATATCATACATTCCCGTGGAAGTTTTGCTGTTGTTCTTTAGTATCTTAAAGGAAAAGTTCGTTGTCAAGTAGGGTAAGAGGCTTATGGTTTTTCTCAGATGATTAATCTGGTTCCTTTTCATTCCCTCTCCCTCTTGCCTCTGCCTCACGACACACATCTAAATGTCCCTGAAACACAGACATCACAGCCAGTTAACTTTACTTCTATGCTGGCCAGTTTAGCCTGCCGGACAAAATGTTTTATGAAAATTCTGCAGGGAAATTCTGCTATACACATATACATTCGGTATAGCACATTAAAGGTTAGCATACAATATTAATTAATGACCTTTCCTGGCTGTGTCTGATGGGTTGCACCGGTCATTAGGAAGCGCTTCACGGATCTGATGCTGGGTATAGACAATGAGCAGGAATGGCCTGGTGTGCTGGTGGAGGTGGGTAAAAGGCTGCTTCGGCTGCAGGAACAGCATGTACCAAAGTCTCGGGGTATGAAAGGGCACGTGTGTCCTGGGTGGCTTCTCTGAGAGGTGGAGACGGGTGTTGGGGAAAACAATCTATCAAAAATTCATCCACCAGAACAATCGGATTGAGCACGCTTAACACAGCTCTTAAAAAGTGAAAGAGGACAGTGTAAAGGGCAGAAGGATGAAGAATGAAGCTGAGAACGAAGGCACGACAGCCCGTTTCCTCTGTTACCACAGCCCTGATCCCTTAGCACAATATTCTCTTGGTTCAGGCATTGTTCCTCACAGGAAAGTGACCTGAGGAGAGTGTGATGCTAATGGCCCTTGAATTGTTGTTTTTCACCAGGTAACTGGTGTTAAGACATCGGGTGACTCAGAAGGGGGATCTTCAGAGACGAGAGGGACCCTTCCTGGTCTCCATGCTTAACCCTCCCCAAATCAGGCTGTGGCGTCCCCAAGAAGAAGCTGCTTTTCCATTATTTGCTTACTCCTAATGTCCACTGAGTGAAGCAGGAACTCAGTTATTCTTGGCCTGCCCATCTACTTCGTTTAGGGAAGATAAGGGTTGATGTAATGTGTGTGCATACTCAGTTGCGTCCAACCGTAGCCCACCAGGCTCCTCTGTCCATGGAATTCTTCAGGCAAAAATACTGGAGTGGGTTGCCATTTCCTACTCAAGGGGACTCCTCCTGATCCAGGGATTCAACCTGTGTCTCTTGCATCTCCTGCCTTGGCAGGTGGATTCTTTACCACTAGTGCCACCTGGGAAGCTCAAGATAAGGCTTAATAATGCTTAAAACATCCTTCTGGCCAGGTATCACTCACCACTACAATGTTCTGTCTGATGAGCTGTATATTCTAAATTGAAGCATACATTTTTGTCTGAATTTAAATACACTCTATTTTCTCTCCTTTTCCAAGACAAGATAATCATTCTAATATTTTAGAAAATCTCTCAAACAATGGGTGATACTTGCTCTCCCCCAGCCCCAGTTTTTCCTATTCATCAAAGAAGGAAAAAAACCCACACAGAGGGAACTTCGTCATCTCCTCTCTTGAGCATGTTTGGGGCCAGGCAAGAAGGGTTTTGCTGGAGGGCTGTGTGCAGTGGAAGCAAGGAAAGACGAAGTTGGAAAGTTCGGGTAGGATCAGACTTTGAAGAGCCTCTGTGCTGAGAAGTTTGTCTTCTACCCTGCAGGCAGTCTTGAGGGCTGTTCTGGAAATCAAATGGGTTCCAATAAAAGACAAAACTGAAACACTGGTTCCTGAGCGCAGTATGAAGGAGAAAATTGACCGCCATTCCCTTTTCTGTATGAGAAAACTGAGGCACGGAGAGGATCAGAAATTCACTGAGGACTCACAGCTACCTGGCAGATCTGACTCTGATTTTACTCCCCTGCTGCCTCTGATTCCTTCAAATGATGGGGGACAAGGAAGAAGAGACGTGGGGAGCAGGGGAACAGGGTCATTATTAGCCATGTCCATTAGTAACTCATACGGCATCTTGAAAGGATTCTTTGCATGTGGCAATTTTCTTGAAAATTTTTGTCCAACTAAAAAGTAGAGAAAACAGAGATAAATACAGGATAGAAAAATGTCAGTATGGATATGCAGACATCTCACACACATATCTGCGAACACAGCTCCGGTTCCCATCAAGGGTCTTTCACAGGGTATTATTATCAAGAGAATAAAAGGAAGATAGTGAATCGTACAACTTCCCTATCATTAGGTTTAAGGGTAAAGTAATGAGTAGGAAGAGATGCAGCAGCAACTTGAGAGGCAGAACGCAAGGTGCATTAGGGGAGCTGTACAAGGAACACAGCAAGATGAGCTGAACAAGCTTTGGAAATCACTCAGAGCCCTGGAGTCTACTCACCTAGAGCCTGCCAAGTGCCTCTGGTGGGCAGAATACCACCACCCACTAAAGATGCCAAGTCCTAATCCCAGGAATCTATTGTATGAGCAAAAGGGACTTAACAGATGTAACCAGATTAAAGATTTTGAGATGGGAAAGACAATCCTGGATTGTCGGGGATCTGGGAGGGCCCAATACAATCGATGTGGCGTGAGTGGTAAAGAACACACCTGCCAATGCAGGAGACCAGGGTTGGATCCCTGGGTCAGGAAGAGCCCCTGGAGAAGGGCATGGCAGTCTGCTCCAGTATTCTTGCCTGGAGAATCCCACGGACAATGGAGCCTGGAGGGCTACAGTGCATGGGGTCGCAAAGAGTCAGACATGACTGAAGTGACTTAGCATGCATGCAATACAATCCTGTGGAAACTGTGGGCAGGGTCAGTCAGAGTGATGCAACTGAGAAAGACTCTATCAGATAGTTGCTGGCTTTGAAGACGGATGGAAGCAGGGGATGGGGAGAGGGCAGGGTCGGGGTGGGAACTGCCAGTATCCTCTAGAAGCTAGAAGAGGTGAGGAAACAGGTTCCCCCCTAGAACCTCCAGAAGAAATGCAGCTCTTCAGACTTGTTTTAGATTTCTGACTTCAAGAACCAAAAGATGATAAATTTGCCTTGCAAGCCACCTGGTTTGTGGTGGTTTGTTACAACAGCATTATGAAACTAAAAAGCCTCCAAACTGCTGAGGACTGTACTAGGTGCCGAGAGGGAGTCATGGGATATTCAAAATAATGCAAATGGGCTAAGGGCCCTGGTTTTCTGTATTCACAGAACCTTTATGTATTCACAGAGTTGTCTTGGTCCCAGGTGTGGCACTGGCCTCAGGAGTTTATGATCTGGGCCGTGAGCTGCTTCACCTGCCACTCCCAGCGCTTCCTTCTGAAGCTTCCCCCTCCCGCCTTCCTGATACTGCTGTTTACTGCGGCTTCTTCCAGGGTGCATTTCCTAGATTTACAAAATCAGAAGACAGAGGAGGCATAATTCTAATATTTGCATGGTAGTATTCAAGAAAAATACCTATTAATTTTTACAAATTGATTACATACAAAGCTTATAAATAAGACAATGTACACTTTTTTCTTGACTCCATTCAGCATGGCTGCTGTGTACAAGTACAGACAAGCGGGCCACATGCTACAGAGTTTGTAAATGAGTCATTACAAGACCTTCATCGATCCCTCTACATATAAACCAAATACAGTAAAATATACTGACATGAAATATTTATTATACAGGATTTGAAAAGTTTTTATAATTTTTATTTTAAAATATTTACTATAATATCTCATGGAACATATGATTGATTATGATTATTCAGTGATGATCCTGCTTACTCAGGGATTCCAATGAAGTAAGCAAACCTAGACTGTTTGCAAGTGTACTGAAATGTTTATGAGTGCGAAATTGACTAATTAATAAAGTTGGTATTCTACTACATTTTCTAGATATTCCTTAATTTAAATTCTGTAGTTCTCTTTATTTTATAGTAGAATTTTTGTTTCCTTTCTTAAATACTTCCTTATGCCTGAGGCACTGTGCTCACAGTACTGATAGATAAAATGGTTCCAAGTATCAAGACCACACCCACAACACAAGGAGCTCAACTAGACAAATGCTTCTTTTATAACACATATAATCCAATTTTCTTGGGCTCCAAAATCACCGTGGACAGTGACTGCAGCCACAAAATTAAAAGACGCTTGCTCCTTGGAAGAAAAGCTATGACAAACCTAGACAGTGTATTAAAAAGCAGAGATATCACTTTGCTAACAAAGGTCCATGTGCTCAAAGCTATGGTTTTTCCAGTAGTCATGGACATGAGATCAGATCAGATCAGATTAGTCGCTCAGTCATGTCCGACTCTTTGCGACCCCATGAATCACAGCACGCCAGGCCTCCCTGTCCATCACCAACTCTCAGAGTTCACCCAAACTCACATCCATCGAGTCAGTGATGCCATACAGCCATCTCATCCTCTGTCATCCCCTTCTCCTCTTGCCGCCAATCCCTCCCAGCATCAGAGTCTTTTCCAATGAGTCAACTCTTCGCATGGGGTGGCCAAAGTACTGGAGTTTCAGCTTTAGCATCATTCCCTCCAAAGAAATCCCAGGGCTGATCTCCTTCAGAATGGACTGGTTGGATCTCCTTGCAATCCAAGGGACTCTCAAGAGTCTTCTCCAACACCACAGTTCAAAAGCATCAATTCTTCGGTGCTCAGCCTTCTTCACAGTCCAACTCTCACACCCATACATGATCACAGGAAAAACCATAGCCTTGACTAGCTGGACCTTTGTTGGCAAAATAATGTCTCTTCTTTTGAATATGCTATCTAGGTTGGTCATAACTTTCCTTCCAAGGAGTAAGCATCTTTTAATTTCATGGCTGCAATCACCATCTGCAGTGATTTTGGAGCCCAGAAAAATAAAGTCTGACACTGTTTCCACTGTTTCCCCATCTATTTCCCATGTAGTGATGGGACCAGATGCCATGATCTTCGTTTTCTGAATGTTGAGCTTTAAGCCAACCTTTTCACTCTCCACTTTCACTTTCATCAAGAGGCTTTTTAGGTCCTCTTCACTTTCTGCCATAATGGGGGTGCCATCTGCATATCTGAGGTTATTGATATTTCTCCCGGCAATCTGGATTCCAACTTGTGTTTCTTCCAGTCCAGCGTTTCTCATGATGTACTCTGCATATAAGTTAAATAAACAGGGTGACAATACACAGCCTTGACGTACTCCTTTTCCTATTTGGAACCAGTCTGTTGTTCCATGACCAGTTCTAACTGTTGCTTCTTGACCTGCATACAAATTTCTCAAGAGGCAGATCAGGTGGTCTGGTATTCCCATCTCTTTCAGAATTTTCCACAGTTTATTGTGATCCACAGAGTCAAAGGCTTTGGCATAGTCAATAAAGCAGAAATAGATGTTTTTCTGAAACTCTCTTGCTTTTTCTATGATCCAGCGGATGTTGGCAATTTGATCTCTGGTTCCTCTGCCTTTTCTAAAACCAGGTTGCACATCAGGAAGTTCACGGTTCACATATTGCTGAAGCCTGGCTTGGAGAATTTTGAGCATTACTTTACCAACGTGTGAGATGAGTGCAATTGTGCAATAGTTTGAGTATTCTTTGGCATTGCCTTTCTTTGGAAATGGAATGAAAACTGACCTTTTCCAGTCCTGTGGCCACTGCTGAGTTTTCCAAATTTGCTGGCATATTGACTGCAGCACTTTCATAGCATCATCTTTCAGGATTTGGAATAGCTCAACTGGAATTCTATCAGGTGGACCATAAAGAAGGCTAAGTGCTGAAGAACTGATGCTTTCAAAGTTTGGTGCTGGAGAAGACTCTTGGGAGTCCCTCAGACAAGAAGGGGATTAAGCCAGTCAATCCTAAAGGAAATCAACTCTGAATATTCATTAGAAGGACTGATACTGAAGCCGAATCTCCAATACTTTGGCCATCTGATGTAAAGAGTCAAATCATTTGAAAAGATCCTGATGCTGGGAAAGACTGAAGGCAGGAGCAAGGAGAGGCAGAGGATGACATGGTTGGATGATGTCATCCATGGATGATCATCATCCATGATGATGCCATCAATGGACATGAGTTTGAGCACACTCCAGGAGATAATGAAGGACAGGGAAGCCTGGCATGCTGTAGTCCATGGGGTCATAAAGAGTTGGACAGACTGAGCAACGGAACAACTACATCCCAAGAGCAAAGAGTTAAGGTTACTATGGAAACCACAATTCAAGTCTAGTGCTGAATGATTGCTAATTCAATCAGCTTGCTATTGCAACTCCCTTTTGGTGGTATGATCATCACTTTCATCAAGAGGAGGCAGCACTGTGTAAGGATCAAGAGAATGGACTTTGAAGCCAGGCAACGTTGAGCTCCATCTGACTCTACCACTTACTCAGCCCTATGACTCTAGTTAGGTCACTTAAGCTGTCTGTGCCTGAGTCCCCATCTATAACTGGGGTGTGATGAGAGCAGCTATCTCAGAGGATCATGCCGATGAAGTGGGTTAATATTTACAAAGCACGCATAGCAGAGATAGATACATATAAGGGTTATTCATGTGTTTGCTGAATTAAAAGATAGTATTTATTCAGAAGTTTACTGAGTATGATTACATGGCCCCCATTGTGACGATGAAGACTATGACACAATCCTTAACCTTAAGGCACCGAAAGTCTAGTGGGAGGTATGTGCTGCAGCAGAGGTATAAAAAATTAATAACATAGAACAGTGGAAAGTCGTTAATTTTAATAATAAAAATTGTTGTACCCAGTTATAGTTAAAATTATTTAAAATAAGGAAAATATCTCCAAATACTAAATAAAATTAAAATAAGTGCCTGTTTCGTTTGCTGTCCTATATTGTCCACTGTATAAAGGCATACAGAGAGCTGCTCTGTGCCAGGGGCTTGGAAGATTTTACTTAGCTCTCTCAATTTTTGCAACAAACTTTGAGTTATATATAATCACTTCCACTTTACAAAAGAGTTACCTGAGTCTCAAATATGCTGTGACAGAGAATTTGAATCCAGATAAAACTCTGGCTCAAAGCCAACTTCACTGTTGCTAAATCAGTGATTTTCAAACTTTATTAGCAGAAAACTAGCTTTAAAAAAATCACACTTTGTTAAATGAGTTTTTTACTTGTATAAATATGCTTTGTTTATAACCATTTAAACAGTTATAACAGTAAACATTTGTCATACAATGAATGAATGAAAATGGCTATAGTGGTGAATTTTAAATAGGAGGTTATAGATGACAGTCAGAGTAATATTGGTCTCAGAGCCTGACTTATTTCTACTTTTTCTTTTTTGCATAGTGTTTAGAAATTCCTACATCACATAGTTGTAAATTATAATAGATATTTTAACAGGTCACCTTGTAAACCAGGCTATTTGTCAACTAAGGTCATATAGAAGCTTGAATGACATGAGTGGGAATTATATTCTACTACATTCTATTTTATTACAACAATTATTTACCAAGCCCCTTCTATATGTTAGGCATAGTTCTGGGTGCCAGAAATTCCATGGTGCATATGACAGACACAGTTCTGGGCCTCAAGGTAAGTGTTTGAAAGGAGAAGTCCTGGGTCAAGAACATTCACTGGAGTGGAACATTTAAACAGATGGATTTTTTTGCCCCATAGATATAAATGTATAAGGCCTAATTAACCTCTTATGGAAAGATTTTCCTCAGTTGAATTTGTTCTCACAGGTCATGGATTCTGGGCATTAGGCATAAACGGCCTGGAATTCTTGGGAGACTAGAACCAAGATTTTCTCCATCTACCCTTCACTAATTTACCACTGAATCTCTGCTGCGGTTTGGGGGATGGGATAATTATATTAGGGGCTGGGGACCAGCTCTGGGTCTAGTATGGATAAGTATGAGGTTAGGGTTGAAATAATCTCAAGGTTTGTATGAACTTCATGGACTCTTTCAAAATTACCCAGCAATTTATGAAGCATTGAAGGAACTACATCCACCCTAATTCTGGACAGTCCACAATGAAGCTGCTAAAGAACCTCTAGCTCCCGTAGGTATCAAGAACCCCAGTAGTTGGTCCTGAACAACATAAAATATTGGAGAGAGTGAACTCTTTTTTTTTTTTTTGAATTATTATTTTTTTTTAATTCAGTGGGGCAAGAGAACCTGATTGCAGACTTCATTTACTTTGAATTTCAATTTGTAAAGTTATTAAATATCTGGATTTAAATGTCGTTGCAGGAATTTGAAAAATGGGAGTGGGTTTCTATTCAAACTTAGGGCGTCTTCATATTGGCAGTCTTATTAAAGAGTCTTAATGGTGTTTGATCTCTACAACCTGTTATGTGCTCTATTAGAAACATGGCTATACATAATTTGAAATGGGGAACAGGAAATGGATTTTCAGCCTTGACTACAGCATTGCCTTGGAGCTAATTTAATTGATGTATGGTTTTCATCAATTTCCGAGCTTTCGGTGGGGGAAAGATCTGCACTGCCCATCAGGGATCCCATGATGATTCTCAAAAGAACAATAGCTGGTACTGGGAGACTGGCCAGAAGGAACTGACTGCTCTGAGTGTTTGCTGGTATCTTACCCTGAGGGCAGTAACTACACTGCCAAGTGGGAAAACAAACAGCTGGGTGTGGGGGCCTAAAAAGGTGTCAGTTTCATCTCCTACACAGTCGCCTGACAGCCTCAGTTGCCACCTCTTGGGTCCATCACCGTGTTCAGGATGCCAGGGTTCTCCCAGGTGGCTCCCTGCCACTGCTGAGCATGCTGAGTACAGTGCAGGTCCATTCCAGCCTGATGAGGGACTTCTCCAGCATGTGACTGGCTTGACGACTTTCCCACTGGCCTTCCAAAGCTTCCTGAGAATGGTGCCGGGCCTACCCAATCATCCTTTCCTCCCCCTCCCCTTTCACAGGTGTCAGATGTACATCCAGGCCTAAGTGTCTCCTTACTCATCCATGCTTACTCTATGTACCTTTACAGGCATTTCCCCCAATAAAGCTCTTGTACATCTATTCTCATAATGTCTTCTTAGGAGACCTGAACTAACACACTGGGAAATGTTGTTGTTTTAGTCACTAAATTGTATCCGGCTCTTTTTGGAATCCCACGGATTGTAGCCTGCCAGGGTCTGATGTCCACGGGATTCTCCAGGCAAGAAGACTGGAGTGGGTTGCCATTTCCTTCTCCACAGAATCTTACTGACCCAGGGATCAAACCCAAGTCTTCCGCATTGGCAGGTGGATTCTTTACCACTGATCCACCAGGGAAGCCCTAATGGGGGACATTAGGGGGAAATAAAAGTACTTTAAAAACATAAAGTTAAAATAAAACGCCTACGAGGCCTCCTTACTGTCCTTCCTACTTCCTCCAACATCAGTTTTCCTTGGATACATTTCTCAAACCACTTCACAATACTGAGGATGAAAAAAATAGAGCTTTGTTATGAGTGAGGGATAAACAAGATGATTCTTTAGGGAATTCTGACAACAGTAGATCAAGGTTGAATTGGATCCAAAGACAAGGGAGAGGATATTAAAAATGATTAATAAAGGACTGGGATACGGTCACATTTTAAACTAAAAAAAGAACGCTGGCTACAGGACCTGAATCTCTTTTGGTTCCAAAGAAAGCTGAAGGTAATTCACTGAAGCACGGAATTTGTTACAGTTGAGAAAGGAAGCAATTAAAGTAGGAAACACCTCAGAAGCATTTTCCAGGTCAGTATGAATAGTAACAAGAAAGGAGGCAGAAAATGATACTACGGAGCCTGGATTTTGTAGTCAAAGTCCAGGCTAAAGCAGGAGGAGGACAAGACTGAAAGATACCAAGGAGAGGGCTGTTACTCAGAAGGGCTGCTTTCATCTTTGAAGGTTAAAGTCCAATGTAAACTCAACATCTGCCAGATGTAAAATGAATGTCTCAATATTTTTAAAGAAAAGATGATGGCATGGGGACCTAGTTACACTGTATAAATAATCTACCTCCCAGGCAATTAACTAGAAAATAAAATGAAAGAGAAGCTTGCCCAATTTGCATCAGGTTATATCAGTCTAACATTTAAAGGTTTCATAAGGCATACAAGAGGAACAAGAGGATCACTGATTCAGAGGCTACACCGAAAAGTCAGGAGCAGTTTCCAGATTTTGATAGGTTTCAGGCAAGATGTGTCAGAAGAGAAGCCTGACATGGACAGCCTGGCTCTCCTGAAAATTCAGCTTCTGTGTACAGAGTTCTCCAGGTAACCAATTTCTACTTTCACCTCTGCCTCCAAAAGCAGGTCTCACAGGACTCTGCTTCAGCAATAACCTGTCAAGTCTCCTGGCTGATTTTCATTGCCGAATTCCTCCTGTTAAGTTGTGTCATTTGTGCTAAAATAACAAATTCACATCCGATTGATTTGTGGAGGATGGAACTGCCTTGAAATTATTCACTGATTTTCTTTAATATACAACAAGCAGAAAGCGTAGGGGGAAAACACATTTGTGAACTGAGATGTTTGCTTTTTGTGCAGCTTCTCTAGAGAAAAACATGGAGACGTTCATGCCAGACTCCGCTTTTTTTTTTTTTTTCACTTTCTAATATGATGGCTCCACTCATCTCTATGCAAGTGTTTCCCTTCCATTAATGTTAATGGAAGTCATTCTTGTGTATCAAGGGGAGAACAGACCCCTTTGTCTTTTTAATTGGTCCTATAAAACAATAAATGAATGCACTACGTGAGTTCTGTCTAGAAATAAATTCTGGCCATCCATACTAGGTTGCTTTAAAAAAAAAATAACCAAAACTTTTTTTTTTTTTTTAAAGAAGATAATATGTAGCTTCCTGGTTGGACGTTAGCTAGAAACCAAATACATAAAAAAGTACATCAAAATTAAAGGGATAATAGGTAATTTCATTCTTTAGGAAGATGTTGTTAGTAAGTGTGTCTGCAGAGCATGGGGCAGAATACAAAGCACAAATCGCCTGTTAAGTTGAAGCAATTGCAACCGCAATTTAATGGAGGACAAGAAAGCAATTAACAGTGTAAAGTCATTGATGCGAAGGATAGACCTTGAGATTAGAATCTTATTAAAACAAAGGCTGGTACAACTTGATTATAATGAGCAAAGTTGAAAGATCTCCAAAACAATCTCAGCGTGCAGATGTGGAAAAGAAAACATAATCTACCCTATTATTATACTTCGGGCCCCATGAGCTGCTGTTAGCATCCGGATGCTTCACAGATCAATATCTCAAACAAACTGGACAGGGACCGCCTCTCAGACTTAATTCTTGCAGGACTGGATTGAAGGATGGAGGGGAGGCTTTTGTTTCTGTTTTTAATCTCTATGACCATGATAGTTTAAACATGATGATTTTTAGCACTGATGTTAGGAACCTTTCTAGAACAAGAAGCCTCTTTTTTTTTCTTAAAATCTTTCCTCTCTGGCCTTCTTATAATAACATCACTGAGACTGCTTTGTAGGCCAGTGGTAAAGATACACGTTGGTTTGAGATGAACTGAGCTGTAATCTTCTGACACTTCTCTTACTGATTCAATATTTTAAGATAAATATACAAGGAACAGTGAGAAATGAGGTAAAGGCCACCAGATTAAATGATTAATAAAACACAGCCTAAAACCCTGCAATTAATTAACAGTTATTATTTTGGTTTGTCAACCCCTCCAAAGCAGTATCGGGGAAGGCAATGGCACCCCACCCCAGTACTTTTGCCTGGAAAATCCCATGGACGGAGGAGCCTGGTAGGCTTTAGTCCATGGGGTCGCTAAGAGTCGGACACGACTGAGCGACTTCACTTTGACTTTTCACTTTCATGCATTGGAGAAGGAAATGGCAACCCACTCCAGTATTCTTGCCTGGAGAATCCCAGGGACAGGGGAGCCTGGTGAGTTTCCGTCTATGGGGTCGCGCAGAGTCGGACACGACTGAAGCGACTTAGCAGCAGCCAAAGCAGTATAAAAATCCTTCTTAAATAGACTCAAGAAAAAGTTAAATACTTTTTTCACTCAAATATGTACCCTCTACTTAATGAAAATAGACTTGAGTGAGGCTCAATTTTTCCATCAAGTTTTAAAGACTTATTTTATATTTTACAAGCCATTTAATAAACTTCATAAGCATACTTTATAAATTGAAACATATCTGCTTCCATTTTTAATGGGACTATTTCATGTGTCCATGTTAGATTAAAAAAAAAAAAATGCCCTAAAGAGAGCTAGGATTTTTTTTTTAACAAAGTCTTTAGATAGTAGGACCAAAATACCAATTAATTAACTTGACGACAGTGGATGAGATGGCTGGATGGCATCACTGACTCAATGAATGTGAGTCTGAGTGAACTCCGAGAGCTGGTGATGAATAGGGAGGCCTGGCGTGCTGCAGTTCATGGGGTCGCAAAGAGTCGGACACGACTGAGCGACTGATCTGATGAGGATTTTAATATATTGATCAATTTACAATCCCTGTATGCCTGGTGTTACAATATTTGGCAAACTTTCTGATCCTGGCCAATCAGGTAATGTGCATTTATAGCTCTTTGTAGCTCTAATTTACATTTAATTGATGGCTAATGAAATTGAGCATTATTCACATGACTATTGACCACTGATATTTCCTATTCTGTGATGTGAAATCTTTTGCCCATTTTTTATTGTAGTTAGTCTTTTTGTTATTGATTTGTAGGTGTTCTTTACATATGTTGGATCATCATGCTTTATTTACTATAGCCGAGGAAGTATAACAGTGTTCAAGTGGCTAAAAGAACGAACTTTGCAGCAAGCCTGCTTGGGTGCAAATCCCAAATTACCACCTACAGTGTGGACTTGTGCAAGTTTCCTAATCTGTCTGTGCCTCAGTGATATACATAAAGTAGGGATGACAATGTGACTTGTCTCACAGGGTAGTTGTGAAAATGAAGTTCATTAACATAGGCAAAATTCTGAGTACAATGTCTATCATACAGTAAGCACTCAAAAATTACTAAATAAAAATATTTGCCAGTTGCAGATTTTTAACAGCTCTTATGTTTTAACTTTTAATTTTTTAATGAAGTCTTTTCATGAACAGAAGTTGTATAATGAAGTTGAATTAATCATTTTTTCATGGCTTGAGCTTTATATTAAATAAATACCTCCCTTCTTCCCAAGTCATTAAAGTCTTTTGTAGGCTGTCTTCTAAGAAATGTTTTATATTACCTTTCCTATTAAAGCTTTAAAGCCTTGTGACATTAATTTTGAGTTACTATGTGAAGCAGGGGTCCAGTTTCATTTTTCAAATTTGGATAGCCAATTTTCCAACACCAATTGTTGGAACATCCATTTCTTTCACACTTGCTAGCTTTGTATCAAGAATCAAGTTTCTAGATATGTATACATGTTGAACATTTCATTATTGGTTCATATACTTGTATTGTGCCAGTACCACACTGTCTTAAAGTTACTAGAGTTTATAATAATTATTAAAATCCTTATAAGCAAATCTCTGCATTTTTATTATTTTGGGGGGACTTCCCTGGCTAGTTTTGGCTCTACAATCAAGTTTCTAGGAGAAAATATTTATTTTTTTTTAGGGGGAGAAATCTTCTAATGGGATGACTTTATTATTGTCTATGTGGCTCCTGAGCTTCTTTCAACCATCAAATCTAAGGATATTAATTATTTTATTTCTACAAAGATGATTTGTTATAGAAAATAAAAATACAGAAAAATACAAAAACAGAAGTAAAAACTGTTCTAAGCGCCACATCTCAAGAAAATCACCATCAACTATTTTTGTATATCTTCCAGAATTTTCTCTAATACGTATACCTGTGGTTGTTTAGTCACTAAGTCTGACTCTTTGCAACCCTATGGACTGTAGCCCATCAGGCTCCTCTGTCCATAGTATTCTCCAGGCAAGAATTTTGGAGTGGGTTGCCATGCCCTCTTCCAGGGGATGTTCCTGAGCCAGGGATTGAATCCGTATCTCCGGCTTCTCTTGCCTTGCAGGAGGATTCTTTACCACTGAGCCACCAGGGAAGCTCTAGAGCGTGGGGTACATAAACTCATTTCATAGAAGGGAAAGCCAATGGGGGCCTGTACACCCGTCTACCACAATGATGGTTATATAGTATCTCACAGTATAAATTAGGTGGCACAAAGTGATGTTTTGTAAGTCAAATTTGACATATATGTGTAAATAAAACCCACATGGTGTTTTCTTTATCATTAAGCTTCAGAATCCAATGTCCAGCTTCTTTTACAGAAAACTGGAAAACCTGGCAGCCCAGCTTAGTTCTGCAATTTCACAGCAACAAGGAGCAGGAGCTGAGAGGCAGCCCCCTTGAGAAAGGAAGCACCCTCCTGTTCTCTAGAGTCCCCACATCTCCCTACTGTCTCACACTTGACCCACTTCCCTCAGTTCACTCTTCAGCCTAAGATATTTCAGTATCTCCTGAGAGAAACTGTATCTCCTTCTGATAAACATTTATGGCATTTAAAAATTTTTCATTGTACAAAATGCTGAAGTCAACAGTGTTGAACCTACCCTTAAATACTGGTTTGGATATTGTTAATTTCTAGATCACTGCACGGCAAATAGACGGGAAAACAATGGAAACAGTGAGACTTTATTTTCTTGGGCTGCAAAATCACTGCAGATGGTGACTGCACCCATGAAATTAAAGATGCTTGCTCCTCGGAATAAAAGCTATGACCAGTATAGACAGCATTCTAAAAAGCAAAGACATTACATTGAGAAAAAAGGTCCATCTAGTCAAAGCTATGGTTTTTCTAGTAGTCACGTATGGGGAGAGTTGGACTATTAAGAATTATGGATGGAGGTTGGTGACATTGTACAGGAGGTAGGGATCAAGACCATCCCCAAGAAAAAGAAACGCAAAAAGACAAAATGGCTGTCTGAGGAGGCCTTACAAATAGCTGTGAAAAGAAGAGATGCGAAACACAAAGGAGAAAAGGAAAGATATACCCATTTGAATGCAGAGCTCCAAAGAATAGCAAGGAGAGATAAGAAAGCCTTCCTCAGTGATCAGTGCAAGAAAATAGAGAATGGGAAAGACTAGAGAAAATTAGAGATACCATGGGAACGTTTCATGCAAAGATGGGCACAATCAAGGACAGAAATGGTATGGACCTAAAAGAAGTAGAAGGTATTAAGAAGAGGTGGCAAGGATACACAGAAGAACTATACAAGAAAGATCTTCATGAACCAGATAAGCATGATGGTGTGTGATCACTCACCTAGAGCCAGACATCCTGGAATGCGAAGTCAAGTGGGCCTTAGGAAGCATCACTTTAAACAAAGCTAGTGGAGGTGATAGAATTCCAACTGAGCTATTTCAAATCCTAAAAGATGATGCTGTGGAAGTGACACACTCAATGTGCCAGCAAATTTGGAAAACTCAACAGTGGCCACAGGACTGGAAAACGTAAGTTTTCATTCCAATCCCAAAGACAGGCAATGCCAAAGAATGCTCAAACTACCTCACAACTGCACTAATCTCACATGCTAGCAAGGTAATGCTCAAAAATTTCCAAGCCAGGCTTCAACAGTGCATGAACTGTGAACTTCCAGATGTTCAAGCTGGTTTTAGAAAAGGCAGAGGAACCAGAGATCAAATTGCCAACATCCGCTGGATCATGGGAAAAGCAAGAGAGTTCCAGAAAAACATCTATTTCTGCTTTATTGACTACACCAAAGCCTTTGACCGTGTGTGGATCACAACAAACTGTGGAAAATTCTTCAAGAGACGGGAATACCAGACCACCTGACCTGCCTCCTGAGAAATCTGTATGCAGGTCAGGAAGCAACAGTTAGAACCAGACATGGAACAACAGACTGGTTCCAAATAGGCAAAGGAGTAGGTCAAGGCTGTATTTTTGTCACCCTGCTTATAACTGATATGCACAGTACACCATGAAAAATGCCAGCTGGATGAACCACAAGCTGGAATCAAGATTGCCAGGAGAAATATCAATAACCTCAGATATGCAGATGACACCATCCTTATGGCAGAAAGCGAAGGAAAACTAAAGAGCCTCTTGATGAACGGTGAGAGTGAAAAAGTTGGCTTAAAAACTCAACATTCAGAAAACTAAGATCATGATATCTGGTCCCATCACTTCATGGCAAATAGATGGGGAAATAATGAAAATAGTGACAGACTTTATTTTCTTAAGGATTCCCTGGTGGCTCAGAGGTTAAAGCGTCTGCCTCCAATGCAGGAGACCTGGGTTCAATCCCTGGGTCGGGAAGATCCCCTGGAGAAGGAAATGGCAACCCACTTCAGTATTCTTGCCTGGAGAATCCCATGGATGGAAGAGTCTGGTGGGCTACAGTCCATGGGGTCGCAAAGAGTCGGACATGACTGAGTGACTTCACTTCACTTCTTATGTTCCTGGGCTCTAAAATCACTGCAGATGGTGACTGCGGCCATGAAATTAAAAGATGCCTGCTCCTTGGAAGAAAAGCTATGACCAACCTAGACAGCTTATTAAAAAGCAGAGACACTACTTTGCCAACAAAGGTCCATCTAGTCAAAGCTATGGTTTTTCCAGTAGTCATGTATGGATGTGAGAGTTGGCCTATAAAGAAAGCTGAGCACCAAAGGATTGATGCTTTTGAACTTTGGTGTTGGAGAAGACTCTTGAGAGTCCCTTGGACAGCAAGGAGTTCAACCAGTGCATCCTAAAGGAAATCAGTTCTGAATATTCATTGGAAGGACTGATGCTGAAGCTAAAACTCCAATACTTTGGCCACCTGATGCAAAGAACTGACACCTTGGAAAAGATTGATGCTGGGAAAGACTAAGGTGGGAAGAGAAGGGGATGACAGAGGATGAGATGGTTGGATGGCATCACTGATTCAATGGACAGGAAGCTCTGGGAGTTGGTGATGGACAGGGAAGCCTGGCATGCTGCATTCCATGGGGTCACAAAGAGTCGGACTGAGCTGCTGAACTGAACTGAAGAGGGGTTGATAGAGTGCACTCCACATTTTGATAAGTGTTGCTTCCAAAACTGTGTCCTTCCAACAATGCATGAGCATGTTCCTCTCTTCAAACACTGTTAACAGTGGATAGTACAGAACTGTTTCATCTTTGCTTCTCTTTGTTGTTGTTCATTTGCTAAGTTGCATCCAACTCTTTGCGACCCCATGCACTGCAGCACACCAGGCTCTGCTGTCCTTCTCTATCTTCTGAAGTTTGCTCAGATTCATGTCCATTGAGTTTGTGATGCTATCTCACCATCTCTTCCTCTGCTGACCCCCTTTCTTTTTACTTTCAATCTTTCCCAGTATCTGGGTCTTTTCCAATGAGTCAGCTCTTAGCATGAGGTGGCCAAAGTACTGGAGCTTGAGCTTCAGCATCCGGTCTTATCTAACAGGTCATAAAAATTATTTACTATAGTCACAACTTTGCATTGCCTTCAGTTCAGTTGCTCAGTCATGTACAATTCTTTGCGACCTCATGGACTGCAGCACACCAGGCTTCCCTGTCCATCACGAACTCCTGGAGCTTGCTCAGACTCATGTCCATGGAGTCGGTGATGCCATCCGTTCTCCGTAAGTATTAGCAAAGTTCAATACCTTTCGCATTCGTATAGGCCATTCCTCTTTCTTTCTTTGGTATGCAGGTTTGTCAACTCCTATTCACTTCCTTTGCCTGTTTCCTATCGGCACATCTGTTTTCAAAAATTAATTAATCAGGACACTTTCATTAGGAATACTGAATCCATTATAAATGTTGTAACTAGTTTGTCAGTTGGGTTTTAATCTTTCACTGTGGCTTTGGTTATGGAATTTATGTGTCAGTACTGCATCATGGCCATTTAATCTTTTTCTTGGTGAGTCTTTTCAATTAAAAGTTATAAAACTGTTTACTCATATTTTGACTTAATATATTTAATGTGTGTCTTTTTATAGTATGTTATTTTATCCATCTCGAACTTATTTGGAAGTGAGGATAAATGAATTCATATTTTTAATAGTATAAGGCAACTGTGCCAATACCATTATTGAAAAATTATCCTTCTTTTACATATTTGATATTATTATTGCATTGAATTGCCACATATATTTGTGCATATTTCTGTACTCTTTATTTTTTATTTTATTGATTTGTGATTTAGTTCAAGCCCTGCAGTGTTTTAATTTCTGTAGCTTTATGTTTTAGTATATAGAATAATTATTCTTTTTTCATCATTATTTTCCAGGCTTTTACTAGATATTTTTATACCTTTATTGTTTCAAATAAATTATATAACCACTTTGTCAAGATATCTTTTTACTGTGCTTTGTCAGGTTTTGGACTATAGCTATACTTGCTTCAGAAAAAGTTGACTTAGATCTCTAGGCTCTGAAATAGTTTAATTAGCATTTGAATTGTTTTTTCTGAAAGGTTTAAAACAATTTGCCTATAAAATCATGTGGATCTAGCACTTTTTAGAGCATACGTTTAAAATACCTTCCTAATATTAAATATTTTGTGATTACTGGCCAACTTAAGCTTTCTGACTTGTGGGTCATGAGTTTCTTTATAACTTAATAGTATATAGCACAGGAAGAAAAATAATCCAAGAGAACATGTGACACATAGGAAGACAACATTCCACCGGATCCATTCAGAGCGGGCAATGTGGCTTTTTTATCAACCTGCTGACTGTATTAGGGGAATGGATAAGGGAAATATAATTTGAGGAGGATGTGATGGCAGTAACAGTGACAGTAACAGAGAGGAATCTGGGGTTCCAGCATGCATCCCATTTTCTCGTTTTATGGTCTCTTTCTTAGTTGATGGCATCCTTATCCACGTGGTCAATCAAGCGAGCAGATATAAAGCCACCCTTTCCACCTTCATTCATGCTCTCTCCTCTGTCTGGTAACATCTCTGCCCTCTATGTGATCAACCTGACAAATTCCTCACAACTTTCTAGACCCAGTTCAGGCACCAGCTCCAGTAAGAATGCTTCTAGGAATCCTCTTTTGCACATCCCTTTTGGATGATACCCACAGAACAAAATGCCATGAGCAAAAAGGAGGGGGAACACCCACTGCTCTGAAGTCTATTTCCTTCACAGGATATTAACATCTTTGAGTACCTGGTTTTTATTTACCTGGTCTGGTGTTTAGTGTTATCTTGTATAGATATATGTTAACATATATATATGTTATCTTGTATAGTATATATGCTCACTAGGTGTTTGCTAAATGTACAAAGCAGGGATGCTGGCTCTCCCGGGTAGGGGAGACAGAAGATGTTTCACTCTGCTCAGATGTAGGATTCACAGGCAAGACTGGGGAGGAAGTGACCATAAGCCCGTGCTGGAGTGTCCCAGAGCTGGAAGTAATGCATTCACATTAGAATAACCTGATGCACTGAGACTGTGTAAAAACATACTGCTGGAGGAATAACTTTTTGGCAGCTGGGAATATACTGCTGTGTGTGTGTGTGCGCTAAGTAGCTTCAGTCACGTCTGACTCTTTGTGACCCTATGGACTGTAGTCTGCCAGGCTCCTTTGTCCATGGGATTGTCCAGGCATGAATATTGGAGTGGGTTGCCATGCCCTTCTCCAGGGGATCTTCCCAACCCAAGGATCGAACCATCATCTCTTAACTTCTACCTGCACTGGCAGGAGGGTTCTTTACCCCTAGCGCTGCCTGGGAAGCCCCTTGTACTGCACGAAAGAATGTGAATTACAACAAATACCTCTGATAGATTCAGCTGTGTCCCCCAAGGACCAGACTGGATTTGTTCCTTCAATACACACAACCACCGTGGACTTTGTACCTCTGGTCTCATTTCGGATCATGCAAATCTTTGAATACTTGTGCTAAGGTTATGAAAGTAAATTGCTCCTTTTATTTTATTGTGTTTTTAGAAATGATCTTTGGAGAAACCAAGAGGACATTAACAGTATAACAGCAATTTAAAATAAGAAGCTTTTGATGAAATTGCTTTAATTATATAGCCCACTTTGGCCTACTTCAGTTTTCATCATTATTCTGGATCTCATGCACACGGCAATTTGAGTTTTACTTAAGAAACAAGTAAACTAGAATTACCACACACAGCTTGTGAGTGAAACCACAGTTACAACTGAGCGATTAGGAGCCATTTAATTGACCTAGAGGTATAGTAATTAACTACCAGGGGATAAACTAAAAGCTCATTTTGTAGACTCCAACCGTTTCTACACAGGCCCCCATGTTATTTCAGTCTGCCAGAAGCAAAAAACCATTATGATTGCCTTTGTATAAACAGAAGGAGGTAGATATTTGTGGTAGATTTTGGAAGGTATTTCATTGCCACTCTCACTATCCAGCAGTATCAGGTAGTAGCATCCCAGACACAACATGACTTTGCTATTGTCTTGCTGCTGCTGCTAAGTCACTTCAGTCATGTCTGACTCTGTGTGACCCCATAGACGGCAGCCCACCAGGCTCCCCCGTCCCTGGGATTCTCCAGGCAAGAACACTGGAGTGGGTTGCCATTTCCTTCTCCAATGCATAAAAGTGAAAAGTGAAAGTGAAGTCGCTCAGTCGTGTCTGACTCTTAGCAACCCATGGACTGCAGCCCACCAGGCTCCTCCGTCCATGGGATTTTCCAGGCAAGAGAACTGGAGTAGGGTGCCACTGCCTTCTCCTTGCTATTGTCTTAAATAAGTATTAATAGGATAAAGATTTCTTTTATAAGAACATATTCTTGACCATGGTAACAATTCAACAGTGGTTAAAATCTTGGTAGCTACTTCAAACACTAGCTTTCCTTGGTAGTTTTTGGAGATTACCAGAACATTTATATTGCAACTCCAGTATTTTGCAGAAGCCTGGTAAATGTCCTTGCAATGATAGACAAGGAATAAAATTCCCTTAGGTGTTACTGCTTTACATACATTGCACCTGTCTATGGCCAATTTCAAAGCTCTTAGATTTTTGAGGAAGAGAGTCTAAAGTATTGTCTACTGGATGAATAGTGACAAGGCCAGCAAGTTCCTGAACAAAGCTCAATGTGACTTCCTAAAGGAGAGCAAAATTAAGGAAAAGCAACACGATGCCAAAGTTCTGTTCTAGTCATTAATTTCATGGCCTATAAAGCAGAGAAATATAACCATCATCTCAGGCCTATTCCTCCAACTGCTTGGTGGATAGTGGGCCATCAGCAATCCCCTCTGGTGCATCTTCAGTCAAAAGTTATGCTAATTAGCACCACTGATTCAATATTAATTATGTTTAAGACACTAGGCTCTACATGCAGCCTAGGAGTTAGCGCAGGGCTTCCTTGTCCCCCAAAGTCTCACTGAAATTCCTCTTTATTCCTCTTACCTCTTTCTTCATCCTGTGGAAGGATGAAGTACTTTCAAAGATTTTTGTTCCTTCTTGAAGGTGAGGTTATGGTGATCTTTAAAGTTCCCTTGAATTCTGGCTTCCTCGGGAAACTTTCCTTTGTCATGTTGACTCAGGTATGTAACAAAGATCCTTGTTTGTTTCACATCATAAGAATATCCATACTCAGCATTTGTGAGTGCAGTAGGCATGAGAAAAATTATTTTTGGAGGGAGTTCCTCGGGGTCACATCTCATACCCTGTCAGAGGTCTTTCCCCCTTGCTGGCCTTCCACTCCCACTACCATCTCCACTGCCAGCCCCTGGCCCCCAAGTCCCCTCTGGGAGCCATCAGCTCTCTGTTCTACAGCGTAGAGCAACTCAGCCGCCCTCAGGCTTCCTTCCAAAGTGCAACTGCTAGTCCAGCAGCATGCTCAGCAGAAGCCAACGTCTTCCAAACGGACAGGATGCACCCTTCTTGTAAGAAAGGTGAGATATAAAGAAGAGAAACATTCTGTTCTATATATGACAACGAGCTCAATTTTGTTTATTTTTAGATTCCAGATATAAGGAAGATTATACAGTGTTTTTTGGTCTGACTTATTTCACTTACACATAATTCTCTCAAGATCCTTCCAGTTTGACACAAATGGCAAGATTTCATTTTTTTTATGGCTGCATAATATATATACATGTGTGTGTGTATATATATACCTCACATCATTTTATCTATTCATCTGTTGATGGAACACTTAGGATATTTACATATCTTGGCTATTATAAATGAGACTGCAAAGAAAACTGAAGTGTATATATCTTTTCAAATGAACGTTTTTGGCTTCTTTAGATAAATACCCAGAAATAAAACTGCTGAATCACATGGTAGCTATTTTTAATTTTTTGATGACCTTTCATACTGTTTTCCATAGTGTCTGGACCAGTTTACATTTCCTCTAAAGATGCACAAGGGTTTTCTCTTCTCCACATCCTTGCCAACATTTGTTATCTTTTGTCTTTTTGAAAGAAGTCATTCTCACAGGTGTGAAGTGACATCTCATTGTGGTTTTGATTTACATTTCCTTGATGATACCTGATGTTGAGCATCTTTTTATGAACATATTGGCTATGCCTTCTTTGGGAAGATGTCTACATATAATATTTTATAATTGATCATGGAGTATGCTCCTTTTAATGTATTGTTGAATTCAGTTTGCTAATGAATGATTAAAGATTTTTGCATCCATGTTCATCAGAGATATTTTTTCCTGTGGTGTCTTTGGTTTTGATATCAGAATAACTCTAGCCTTGTAAGATGAGTTTCGCAGTTTTCTCTTCTTTTTTAGTTTTTGGAAGAATTTGAGAAGAATTGATTTTACTTCTTTGAATATTTGGTAGAATCCACCAATGTAGCTCTCTTTTGGGAGGTTGCTGATTATTGATTCAATCACCTTTGTAGTAATTAGTGTGTTCAGATTTTCTGTTTCTTCATGATTTGGTCTTGACAGGTTGTACATTTCTAGGAATTTATCCATTTCCTCTAGGTTTTCCAATCTGTTAGTGTTTGTTTTTAGTAGTCTTTTATGATCATTTCTATTTCTTTGTGTTAGTTGTAATGTCCTCTCTTTTACTTCTGATTTTTTTTTTATTTGAGTCCTTGTTCTTTTTTTCCTTGTCCATACACTTGAGGTGACTCTTTTATAGGGAGCATATAGCTGGTATTTTTTAAAAACCCATTCAGCCACTCTATGCCTTTTGACTGGAGAATTTAGTCCATTTGTATTTAAAATAATTATTGATAGGTAGGTACTTTTTGCCATTTTGTTAATTGCTTGGAGGCTGTTTTGTAATTCCTCTGCTACTTTTTTCTTCTCTTGCTCTTTTCCTTTGTGTTTGATGACTTTCTTTAGTGGTATGCTTAGATTCCTTTCTCATTAACTTTTCTGTGTATACTATAGGTTTCTACTTTGTGGGGGCTATGAGGGCTACACATAACAACTTATATTTATAACAGTCTATTTTAAGCTGTTAACATCTTAACTTTTAACAACACATCCCAAAGCTCTACATTTTTACTTTCCCACCACAAAGTTTTACGTTTCTGATGTTACATTTAACAATCTTTTGGTTTACTAAAAGATTCTTTTACTAAACAATCTTTTGGTTTAGGTATTATTATTTCAATTTTATAGAAGTAATGGATAGATGCTCAAGGAGTTAAATGCATTGCCCAAAGTACACAGTTTGCAAATCCAAAGCCTTGTTCTTTTGCTCTGTGTCATACCCTTTAATAATTAACAAGTCCTTCCCAGATACAGACTGTCATTCTTCTCTATAACTTCCTTCTCATCACTTCACCTGGCTGATGAATGATACACACAGTCAAGGTCTCCATATCCTACACCCATCTCCCTCCACCTCATGCTTAATATCTTGGAATTTAGCTTTTGCTCTCACACATATAACGAAACTTTAACCTGGACAGTCAGCAGTGCCTTCTGAGTTGACAAACCCATGGTCTGTTCATATTCTTTATTCTCCTCCTGTTCTTGAGGCATTTGACACAAGAATATCCCTCTCATTCTTAAAACCCTTTCCTCTCTAGGTTTCTATTATATGCATGTCCACATATAAGTCAACAGCAATTTTTTTTTTAAAGCAACTGGTCTTGCTTAAGCATTTCTAAAGCATTAATTCTAATTGAAACAATTTTTGAGCTATCATTTTACTGGTTTACAGAATATATAATTAGATCACTTAATTGTAATACAGTACAAATATAATTAAAGTAAAATTACAAACACAGGGACATAAACAGGCTTGTGAAAGAACTCTGTCCCTCTTCTTTACCCAGTTGCCTGAACTTCCTGTTTCTAAATGCTCTCTGATCATGAAAGATTTCTATCAGAATTCAAATCCATTTTGCAGTATGCAGTGCTATGATTTATTAATACGGGTGGCTTGAGGGGGCTTTTGGTCTTCTGTAATCTCCATTTGCATCTTCCCCAAATAAACATGCAGTATGTTATAAATTCTATACTTGCTGTGTCTGCTTTCAAAGAGTTCATAGTCTTACAAAATACATATCAGCATGAAACACTGCTGCCCTAGAATCCACTATTCTTATTAAAATACAGTAAGAAAAGTTGCATCACTTTAAATGATGCTGTGTCATATACAAGTTTTTAAGATTTACTGTACATATTGAAATTACTGATGGTATAATGGGAAATAGTGGGTTTTCTAAATAGGGCAGAAAATGCATTACCAGAAGTATAAACTACAAAGAAAAAATTGGATAGCTTTTACTTTGTACTTTTGGAAACTGTAAATTCACCCTTATTGAGTAAATGGTCTCTTACACAAAACTTTACTGTACTCCTTTAACAGGGATTAGTAACTGGTTGTGTTTGTAAATCTGGAAAGTTTCTGAAACTAAAGCCATCAAATTTTGCTTTAATGAAAACTGCCTTTGTAATGTCATGAGATTTCAGAAATATCCTTGTGGGGTGGTGGGGGGTGGGGAACACCCAAAACTATTTGATAGGGTTTCAGCAGACTTAGTAGACTCTTATCCCTATTCAAATTCTGAATCTTAGTTCACAAATTTTTCTCTCACCCATATAAGGATGAAGTTTTTTCTTACGCTGCATCCTATCACTCTGTAAGTAAATGGGTAAGCATTTGCACCCCGCATTTGCGATGAACTGAACTGATGAGTTGAATTAATAATGTCCTATTTAAAGGATAGGATATTGCATATATGTAAAATTATCTGATCAGTGTAACAAAACAATGTAAGTTTTTTAATAAAAGAAAAACAAGCTTTTATTAGTTTATCAGACTAAATTAAATGAATCTCAGCCAGATAATCTAATTGCCAAAACAAACAAACAAAAACTAAAGCTATCATTTCTTGTGACATTTGAAAGTTCTTCTCCATTTTGAGGAGACAAATTCTTTACAATGAAGAACTAAATGATCTTATAATACAGTATTTGGAGACAATGTATTCTGAAACAGAAGAAATTAAGGAATAAATTTCCAATGAATGGATCCAAGGATACGGAAATAACTGATAGGAAGTCTATGATAATTCACTTTGAAACTAAGTCATTGCTCCAAATGTGGCATAATTCTATGTACAATGTAATTTTATATGTTGTCCGTATGAATTTTTTGTATGAAAATAGTTAAGTATTCCCTCATTTATCAATATGTGCCAAACTGTGCATTTCAAAAGAGAAAGGCAAAGCCAACAAGTTCACTCCCAAGTGTGTTTCTGGATCAAGTTGACAAGCTTAGGCAGTTTAGGGGTAAAATCTGGCTTTCCCACTTCCTCGAGACTTCCAGAATTCTATACCTAACATTCTCTGCTTCCTGATCTGAATTTCTCCTTCCATAAATGTCCTCATTGTCCATTTTCCTCTTTGGCTACTCATGTTTTTAATATAACAGTGAACTCTATTTTACATATTGCAGGCTTTCATTTATCATTTAAAGAATATGTCTAACGTAAGATGAACGTATGATTTTAAAAATAATTATCCAGGGAAGAGAAACACATTTTTAAAAAGTTCCCATTAATGCTGGAGGTGCCCTTACATGTCCCACACTTGGACTTGCTCCTTTAAAATCAACCATGAGTTTCTTGGGCATTTCACGATTCCCTAGTCTGCATCAGCAGTAAAAGGTACCATTTGAGATAAACCAGAGTGCCCACCTCCAACTTGATGACCATAACTCTAACATTCAAATCGAATATTCTTCTTATCAGAAACCTCCCTCAACACTAATTTGGCACAGAGGCAAACAGGTCATTGAGCAAACCTGTAAACCAAAGGTGTCAGATACTAAAAGGTATCATTAAATTGATAAAATATCTTTGCATATGAGTAGGCATCATTATGGGGCTGTATATCTTAGTACCTACAGTTTATTGGCTCCTTCTTCAAACCTGACAGCGTCCTTCATGAACTATCAAACATCATAACACATGCTATTAAAGGAAATAGAAAGTATACATTTCTCTAAGTAATCTTTTCCTGTAGCAGATAAACCTAGTGCAGTTGGAAAGAAAGAATGTGAAATAACGAGAAATGACAATTTTCAAAAGATGAGCTGAGAAAAAAATCTTATTTTATAGGCACAGTGAGCCTTTTATAAGCACCATTATTGCAAATCTTAACAAAGATACAATGAAAACAGGAGATGAATGGGAGTGGTAGAGAAGGATTCATAGTGCCAAGTGCTCAATCAAAGGTCTTTACGTTCAATAAACAGCTTTAAAAATTAACCCTATTAGAGTTTGTGAAAAAAATGGACTCCTTCAGCCTCTCATGTCTGTGCTAGGAGATTCCACAATCTTCACACCACACAGGCTCCCACTCTTGCCAGCATGCTTTCACGGCCACCGCCCACAGCAGTGTGGGTGCCGAGACAATGAAGAAAGGGCTTACAAGGGCTTCTTTGGCTTTCTTGTGATAAACAGTTTCACAATTTAGTGTTTTGACTGCACATAAAGCTAAACATAAAGCTAAGGCTGGTCTGACTTATGCAAGTATAGATGAGTTTATATATCAAAGGAAAAAGGAACAAGGCTCTTTGTGGCTGTTGTATCAGTTGGAAATCTCCCTCCCCTACAAGAAACCCACCCAAAACAACACTAACCAATTGTGGGGATATCACCTTGGCTTTAGAGTTGTTGTTGTTTAGTCACTAAGTCTGACTCTTTGTGATCCCATAGAGACTGTGGCCCTTTGGGCTCCTCTGTCCATTGGATTTCCCAGGCAAGAATACTGGAGTGGGTTACCATTTCCTTCTCCAGGAGGTCTTCCTGACCTAGGAATCGAACACACATCTCTTACATTGATAGGCGAGTTCTTTGCCACTGAGCCACCAGGGAAACTCTGGCTTTAGAATACAGAACTCAACTAAACACAGATACTTAAATTCTTTGGAATTTGCCTAGAGTCTTGGCAAAATTCTAAAAGTGATCCCTTGGGGTCTATTACCCAAGTTAGGTCATGAGGATTATGATGGATAGATTAATTACACTACTTGTATGCACTTGTTCTTAAGGTGGATAAATATTCAGATGTTTAACAAACTCTTCAGTGTGGCATCATGGCTAAACACATAGGCTTTAGAGTCAGGCAGCTAACTGTGAGCTGTGTGGTCTTGAACAAGACACATAAGCTCTGAGATAAGAATGACTATATCGGAGAATTGCTGGAAGAATGACTGCATGGCAGAACATACAGACTGCCTAACGCACTATCCAGTGTATAAACATTACAGGCATATCTTGTTCTTGTTTTATTGTGCTTCACTTTATTAAACTTTGCAGGCACTGCATTTTTGTTTTTTTTTTTTGCAATTAAAAATTTGTGGCAACCTTGCGCCTTTATGATGGCTAGCATTCTTAGCAATTCAGTATTTTTCAACTGAGGTATGCACATTGTGTTTGGGAGCATAATGCTATACTATTTCACACTTTACAGATTACAGTATAGCAAAAAATAACTTTTACATGCACTGGGAAATCAAAAAATCCATGTGACTTGCTTTATTGAGATATTCACTTTATTGAGTGGTCTGGGCTCAACCTGCAATATCTTTGAGGTATGTCTGTATTGAGAAAATTTTCATTAATATCATCACAGAATAGGAAGCCATCCAACAAAACCTGACTTTTTTGAAGGGAGGGAGGCTCAGGCTGTTGAGCAGATTAGTCTGCATTACTGAAACCTGTGTCAGTACATGAAACAGCAATGGGTTTTAAAAGAAATATCTGCCAATCTTGTTCTGTACCTGCCTTTCCGTTTCTCTCTGGCTTTGTCTCCTTTCAGTGTTTACCAAATCTGAATAGTCATTGGAAGGACTGATGCTGAAGCTGAAGCCCCACTCTGATGAGAGGAGATACTTCGGCCATCTGATGCAAGGAGCTGACTCATTGGAAGAGATCCTGATGCTGGGAAAGATGGAAGGCAAAAGGAGAGAGGAGGGTGGCAGAGGATGAGATGCTTGGATGGCATCACCAACTTAATGGACATGAATTTGAGCAAACTCCTGGGAGACAGTGGAGGACAGAGGAGCCTGGTGTGCTGCAGTCCGTAGGGTCACAAAGAGTTGGACACGACTTAGCCACTGAACAACAACAACAGAGCAACAGATTTTATCTTCTGAAAACTTAGATAATTCATTGAACCAGTAATCTATATGAATTACCAAACAGGTAAAAGATCAAATAGTTCAGTGTTCTTGTAATGACGACTCAGACCTTGGCCTCGTCTTCTTTCAGGAGTTTACGGTTTGTAGGATTACTGGTTTTCATTTGTATTTGGTTCTATGCACATTCTGAGGCATATGGAAAGATTATACTCCACTGTCTCATCCATTTAGGATGGATCAGATTATTAATGCAGTAGAAATAACATGCCACTTCTGTGCTAGGTCATTTAAGAGACTATGAGGCATCTCCATGCCCTGTGATACCCTTGGGAGCCACATGGTAGGAAAACAGCAGGATGAGATGAAGGGAACATAACCTCTGAGTCACTGGATGGAGGACCTGCTTCACTCAGCCCACTGGACTGAGTGTCATGAAAATTAAACTTCTGTTTAACTTTTTAGCAACTAGGGGCTATTTATGCCAATTAAAATGTTATAAAGAAATTATTGTAGAAGGTAATAAGTACCATAGAAGAGGTTTTGAAGAGCAATTTAGCTGGGAAGACCACATGCAGGAGCTCAATCTTTAAAGACAGGTATCATTTGTTATCTGACAATGGGGAGAAAAGAATTCCTCACAGAATTCACAAACAAAGGTAAGAACCTGCAGGACTTTGCTTATTATCCTTCAGGTCCTGAGCTAGGTTACAGTAGTGGGAAAAATCATACGTGGTGCCTTAACAGAACTTGCAGTCTCATGGGAATGTTAAATATTAACCAAAGGTTCATCAAAGATATTAACCAAAGAAAAAAGAATGTTGAGTTACAACTGACAAGAATGCAGGAGAATAAATGAAATGGGTGAGATCACAGAATAAGAGGAAGAGATGTAATTATAAAGCCCAGAGAAGATTCTCTGTGGAAGGAATGATTGAGCTAAAGTCTAGGTAAGAATGGGAATCTACTAGATAAATTGTCTGGTGGTAAGACAGCAAGGTGTGAGATGAGTGAAATCTTAAAGGAAATGGTGAGTTTGGAGAGGCTGGTAGGAGGTAGATCTCCCAAGACAGATTTTCATCTTTATCATAAGAGCAATGGAAGGTCATTGGAATGTTCTAAACATTGTGGAAAATGAAAATAAATTGGAGTGGGTGGGAAGATATTGCAAAATGTCCAGGTAGCAGACAATGATAGCTCAGACAAGGATGGTGACAGTGAAAAGGGTGATAGCACAGAGAGGATGTGAGAGATCGTGAACTTGGTGATAAATTATAAATGGAAGATAAAAGAGCAAGGTTTCCATGTACATGACTGGGTAGATGACTAGTCCACTCACTGAGATGAGGTAACCTAGAAAAAGAATTAGATAGGGTGGAAAAAATACGTAAGTTCTGCTCTGAACGTGCTAATTTTGAGGTTCCTTTGAGACTGCCAAGAAGAAATGCTAGGGAAGCAGTTCTACCTTTGGGTCTGGTTCTAAGAACAGTGCACCTTAAACTTGAATATGACCAGAAATCACTGGGTGATCTTGTTAAAATGCAGATTCTGATTCAATAGACCTGGGGTGGGTCCACGGTTCACAGGTTATGCCAGTGATGCTGGTCTAGAGCAGCTAAGGTTTGGAGGACAAGTTTGACTGGAGCTAAAATTGATGAGAAACGATAATGAAAGCCTTGGGTGTGTGTGGGAGTGCTTCAGAGGGAGTGCAGAGTGGTGAGAAATGATGGTCTAGAAGTAGTACTAGTTTTTGCTGTGGCTGGATAGAGGCATGGAAGACTGCAAGACAGTAGAAAAGAGACAGAAAGATAGGAGGAAAACCAGAAGAATGTTGTGCAAGTCAAGTCAAGGAAGGGGAGTATTTTAAGAAAGAGAGAGCAAGATGGTTTGGGTCTATGAGAAGGCCAGAATGTAGGCTGGAGTGGAAATGAAAAGATGGAGGCTGTGCACTTCACTTCAAACCAGTGTGATGTGAAGATTAGAAAGATGAAGTAGTAAATGTGTAGTTCTGGACTTCTTGTTTTATTGATACGTTATTAAGCAAATTCCCTGATCTTTGCTGCTGCTGCTGCTGCTAAGTTGCTTCAGTAGTGTCCGACTCTGTACGACTCCATAGACAGCAGCCCAACAGGCTCTACCATCATGGGATTTTCCAGGCAAGAACACTGGAATGGGCTGCCATTTCCTTCTCCAATGCATGAAAGTGAAAAGTGAAAGTGAAAAGTGAAAGTGAAGTCGCTCAGTCGTGTTCGACTCTTAGTGACCCCATGGACTGCAGCCTATCAGGCTCCGCCATGCATGGGATTTTTCAGGCAAGAGTACTGGACTGGGTTGTCATTGCCTTCTCCACCCTAATCTTTGAGTTTCTGTTTAATCGTTACTTAGCTATGAACCCCTCTTCTGACTTCCACTCAGGCTCAGGCTCTCTTTCTCTTATGTGACCACTGTACACAGTGCATCCATCCATCACACAGTAATCACACTTCATAGCAGTGGTTCTCCAAATACGGTCTCCAGACCCTTACAGGTCCTTGAGGCCCTTTTAGGAGGGCCATTAAGTCAAATCATTTTCATAGCACAAAGACATCATCTACGAACATAATGTTGCTTAGTTAGTAAAATGTGTCCAGCTCTTTTTGCGATCCCATGGACCGTAGCCTGCCAGGGTCTTCTGTCCATAGGATTTCTGAGGCAAGAATACTGAAGTGGGTTGCCATTCTCTTCTCCAAGGGATCGTCTCGACCCAGGGATTGAACCCATGTCTCCTGCATTGGCAGGCGGATTCTTTACTACTGAGCCACCAGGGAAGCCTTATCAACACTAAGGTATTACTGCCTTTTTCACTGGGCAGACATTTACACGATAGTGCAAGTGACATGCTGGGTAAAATTGCTAGAGCTGCACAGTGTGAATCAAGACAGTGGTACCACGCCGTAAGAGCACTGAGGTATTACTCATCTTCTCCATCCTCGTGGCAAAAACACAATAGCAATTACGCACACAGCACTTCTGCTGCATGCCAAAGTAAGATGGCTGTCTCAAGGAAAGCACTTATGGGATGGTTTGAATTGCCAGATGAACTGGCTGTGTTCTTTCTTCTTTTACAGGACACCATTTCTTTCTTAAATGAATGACTGACAAATTGTGGTTATTCGGACTTGGGTATATGGAAAAATTTTTCTCAAAACTGAACAAAGTGAGTCTGTCATTTCAGGGAAAATGAGTAGCAGTACGTCTGGCCAATGATAAAACACAAGCTTTAAAGTGAAAATAAGAATCATGGCGTTTAAAAATTTTATCCATTTTCTACCAGAATACATATCAATTGACATAACTCATCTCCCCCAAAGCTATTTGGGGCCCACAATCATTTCTAAATGTGAAAACAAATGTTTGAGAATCACTGCCTTATGCCATCGCCTCCCTGGGAGTTGGGGGGCTCCGGGGCACAGACTGAGTTCTTCTGTCTTTGAAGGGCCAGTGAGAAGCATGATGTGCGTGCACGGTAAACTCTCACTAAATATTTGCAAATTGAAGTAACTGAATTACTGAGGAAAACATTAAAATGAAGACAAAACTAAAGGAAGGAAAAGTAACTTGAAGACTCTGAACTCAAATTTGAGTTCAAAACATCAAAAAACCATAGAATGTTTACAACATTTGACAGTAATTTTATGTCTAAGAAATTTCCCCAAGGAAACAATTTATTCTAAGAATATGCATAAGGATGTAGCTGTGAGAACAGTGCAACCCAAATTGAGAAAATGTATACATTCATTTTAAAAGAAAACTTCTTACAGCTCCCTCAGTGTTAGACTAAATTATTTTCACTGTGTTACTTAAATGTGTAAAAATATGAAATTACATAGTAGCTATTTATGACTACAGTTCTTATACAACCAAACAATTTTAAAATAAGTCTATACATTAAATAAAATATTTTAAAAACAAATACCATTCAAATCAACAGCATTTTTAAATTTAGAGTGACTGATATTTATTTGAACCTTGATTACTATCTGCTATGTGACTATGGTTTCAAGTTCTTCGGTTTCTGTATCTGTGCTACTGCTAAGTGATGACACAATCCTACAACCGCTTTTCTTTATTCTAACATCCATTTGTCATGCATCCTATGAAGTTTTTTGGTTTTGTTTGGTGGTATCAAGTATACAAATAATTGCATACGTCAACCTCCACCCTTTCCCATTAGTCCATGACAATGAGAGTGAATCTCCAGTACAGTGTGAATACAGATGTAAACTCAGGCACTGAAATTGTCACACGGTAACTATTTAAAATGGAGAACCTAGAATATGCTTTCATGAAAACGTAATATTTAAAATTTCTCTTAGGAAATTCTCACACAGTGAAGGGCAAAATTGATAATTAAATGGTGGCATGGATATGTGCTTAGTCCCACCCGACTCTTTGTGCCTCCATGGACTGTGGCCCCCCAGACCCCACTGTCCATGGAATTCTCCAGGCAAACATACTGGAGTGGGTTGTATATTACATGAAATGCAGGCTAGTTGAATCACAAGCTGGAATTAAGACTGCAGGGAGAAATATCAACAAGCTATTCAGATATGCAGATGATACTACTCTAGCGGCAGAAAGCAAAGAGGAACTAAAGAGCCTCTTGATGAGGGTGAAAGAGAAGAGTGAAAAAGCTGGCTTAAAACTCAACGTTCAAAAAACTAACATCATAGTATCTGGTCCCACCACTTCATGGCAAATAGATGGAGAAAATGCAGAAATAGCAGTGACAGATTTAATCTTCTTGGGCTCCAAAATCACCATGGATTGGGGCTATAGCCACAAAATCAAAAGATGCTCCCTGGAAGGAAAGCTATGACAAATCTAGACAGTGTAATCAAAAGGATAGATATCACTTTGCTGACAAAGGTCTGTATGGTTTTTCCCGTAGTCATGTATGGATGTGAGAGTTGGATCATAAAGAAGGCTGAGTGCTGAAGAATTGATACTTTGAAACTATAGTGCTGGGGAGGACTCATGAGAGTCCCTTGGACTGCAAGGAGATCAAACCAGTCAATCCTAAAGGAAATCAGTCCTGAATATTCATTCAATGACTGATGCTCAAGGTGAAGTGCCAATATTTTGGCCACCTTATGTGAAGAGCCAGTTCAGTTCAGTTGCTCAGTCGTGTCTGACTCTTTGCAACCCCATGGACCACAGCATCCCAGGCTTCCCTGTCTATCACCAAATCCTGGAGTTTATCCAAACTTATGTCCATCTAGTCAGTAATGCCATCCAACCATCTCATCCTCTGTCATCCCCTTCTCTGCCTACCCTCAATTTTCCCCAGCATCAGGGTCTTTTCAAATGAGTCAACTCTTCACATGAGGTGGCCAAAGTATTAGAGTTTCAGCTTTAGCATCAGTCCTTCCAATGAACACTCAGGACTTATTTGCTTTAGGATGGACTGGTTGGACCTCCTTGCAGTCCAAGGGACTCTCAAGAGTCTTCTCCAACACCACAGTTCAAAAGCATCAATTCTTCGGTGCTCAGCTTTCTTTATAGTCCAACTCTCATATCCATACATGACTACTAGAAAAACCATAGCCTTGACTAGACACACCATTGTTGGCAAAGTAATGTCTCTGCTTTTGAATATGCTATCTACATTGGTCATAACTTTCCTTCCAAGGAGTATACGTCTTTTAATTTCATGGCTGCAGTCACCACCTGTAGTGATTTTGGAGCCTCCCCCCCCCCCCCCCCCCAATAAAGTTAGCCACTGTTTCCTCATCTATTTGCCATGAAGTCATGGGACCAGATGCCATGATCTTAGTTTTCTGAATGTTGAGCTTTAAGCCAACTCTTTTCAGTCTCCTGTGAAGAGAATGAAGAGCCAACTCACTGGAAAAGACTCTGATGCTGGGAAAAATTGAGGACAGGAGGACAAGGAGGAGGCAGAGGATGAAATGGTTGGATTGCATCACCTACTCAATGAACATGAGTTTGAGCAAACTGTGGGAGACAGTGAAGGACAGGGAAGCCTGGCGAACTACAGTCCATGGGGTCACAAAGAGTTGGACATGACTTGGTGACTTAACCAATTCTGAAAAACTGGAAGTAAATGTCCATTGAAAATGGTTAAATAATTTAGGAATTGTCAGTATTACATAATATTATGGGATCATGGGAAATGTGATGAGAAATAATGCTTCATTAGAGGGTTCAGAATATACTGCTTTAAAAAGCAGGTTGCAATGTTTTATGTATATGTATACAAGACGCTTACTCCTTGGAAGGAAAGTTATGACCAACCTAGATAGCATATTCAAAAGCAGAGACATTACTTTGCCAACAAAGTTTCTCCTAGTCAAGGCTATGGTCTTTCCTGTGGTCATGTATGGATGTGAGAGCTGGACTGTGAAGAAGACTGAGCGCCGAAGAATTGATGCTTTTGAACTGTGGTGTTGGAGAAGACTCTTGAGAGTCCCTTGGACTGCAAGAAGATCCAACCGGTCCATTCTGAAGGAGATCAGCCCTGGGATTTCTTTGGAAGGAATGATGCTAAAGCTGAAACTCCAGTATTTTGGCCACCTCATGTGAAGAGTTGACTCATTGGAGAAGACTCTGATGCTGGGAGGGATTGGGGGCAGGAGGAGAAGGGGACGACAGAGGATGAGATGGCTGGATGGCATCTCTGACTCGATGGATGCGAGTCTGAGTGACCTCCGGGAGCTGGTGATGGACAAGGAGGCCTGGTGTGCTGCAGTTCATGGGGTCGCAAAGAGTCGGACACGACTGAGCGACTGATCTGATCTGATCTGATACATATACTTGGGGGAAGGCAATGGCACGCACCCCAGTACTCTTGTCTGGAAAATCCCATGGACGGAGGAGCCTGGTAGGCTCCAGTCCATGGGGTCGCTAAGAGTCGGACACGACTGATCGACTTCACTTTCATGCATTGGAGAAGGAAATGGCAACCCACTCCAGTATTCTTGCCTGGAGAATCCCGGGGATGGATGACCCTGGTGGGCTGCTGTCTATGGGGTCGCACAGAGTTGGACACAACTGAAGTGACTTAGCAGCAGCAGCAGCATACATACACTTAGAAGAAGGCAATGGCACCCCACTTCAGTACTCCTGCCTGGAAAAATCCCATGGATGGAGGAGCCTGGTAGGCTGCAGTCCATGGGATCATGAAGAGTTGGACACAACTGAGCGACTTCCCTTTCACTTTTTACTTTCATACATTGGAGAAGGAAATGGCAACCCACTCCAGTGTTCTTGCCTGGAGAATCCTAGGGACAGGGGAGCCTGGTAGGCTGCCGTCTATGGGGTCACACAGAGTTGGACACGACTGAAGCAACTTAGCAGCAGCAGCAGCATACATGTATGTGTGTACACATACACACATATACAGAGAGAGACTGATTCATTTGGAAAAGAGACTCAAATTCTCCAGCAAGTGGTGTTGGGAAAATTGGACAGCCATATGGAAATCAATGAAGCTGAAGTGAACAAATCCTCATACCATACACAAAAATAAACTAAAAATGGCTTAAATACTGAAATATACGACATGACACCATAAAACTCTTAGAAGAGTACACAGGCAAAAGATTCTGTGACACAAATCATACCAAATGTTTTTTTTAGGTTAGTCTCCCAAAGCAATAGAAATAAAAGCAAAGTAAAAAACAAAACAAACCCACAAATAAATGGGCCCCAATTAAACATACAAGCTTTTGTACAGCAAAGGAAACCATAAACAAAATTAAAAGACAACCTATGGATTGGGGGGAAATATTTGCAAATGATGCATCTGACAAGGGTTCAATTTCCAAAGTATACAAACATTTTATACAGTTTAATAACAAACACACAACCCAATCGAAAAACAGACAGAAGACCTAAACAGGAATTTCTCCAAAAAAGACATATAGATGGCCAAAAAACAAATGAAAAGATGCTCAATATTGTCAATTATTAGAGAGATTCAAATCAAAATTACAATGAGGTACCACTTCACATTAGTCAGAATGGCCATCATTAAAAAGTCTACAGAGAAAAAGTGCTGGAGAGGGTGTGGAGAAAAGGAAAGCCTCCTACACTGTTGGTGGGAACGTAAAATGGTGCAGCCACTACGGAAAAAAGCATGGAGATTCCGCAAAACAGTAAAACAGGGTTGCTATATGATCTAGAAACCCCTTTCCTGGGCATATATCCAGATAAAAACATGTTTCAAAAAGACACATCATCCCTATGTTCACAGCAACACTATTAACAATAGCGAAGACATGGAGACAACCTAAATCAATCTAAATGTCCATTAACAGATGAATGAATAAAGAAGATGTGAGATATACACACACACACACACACATATATATAGTGGAATACTACTCAGTCATAAAAAATAATAAAATAATAGCATTTGTGGCAACATGGATGGACCTAGAGATTGTTATAGTAAGTCAAGTAAGTCAGAAAGAGAAAAACAAATACTATATGATATCACTTTTGTGTGGAATCTAAAATGTGACACAAAAACTTTACCTACAAAGCAGAAACAGACTCACAGACACAGAGAACAGACGTGTGGTTGCCAAGGGAGGGGGCAGGGGTGGAGGAGGGAAGAATTAGGAGTTTAGGATGAGCAGATGCAAACTATTATATTTGGAATAGATTAAAAAACAAGGTCCTACTGTATAGCATAGGGAACTATATTCAATGTCCTATGGTAAACCACAATGAAAAAGAACATGAAAAATTATATATATATATAGTTAAATATATATATAACTGCATTGTTCTGCTATACAGAACAATTAACAATTGTTAGTTGTTAAACAATTAACTAACAATTAACAAGAAATTAACACAATATTGTAAGTCAACTACAATACACCAGGGCTTCCCTGGTGGCTCAGACAGTAAAGTGTCTGCCTGCAATGCGGGAGACCCAAGTTCGATTCCTGGGTTGGGAAGATCCCCTGGAGAAGAAAATGGCAATCCACTCCAGCACTCTGGCCTGGAAAATCCCATGGACGGAAGAGCCCACAGTCCATGAGGTTGCAAAGAGTCGGACACGACTGAGCGACTTCACTTCACTTCACTTCAACTACATTTTCTTAAAATAATTTTTTAGAAAAGAGACAAAGCATATAAAACAAAAAGTTAACACAATACAGTAATATAATTTCTATTTTCTTCTTTTTCAACATTTTATGAATTTTCTACAATCAATACATACATATTATGATTATATTTATAATCAGATAAAAATGTTAATTTTGAAAACTGTTATTATAAAAAGCACCCGACACAAAACTATAGGGCTTAGTAGCTTAGACACAGGCCATATTTACTATGACAACTTTTAAGCATTTGTGCTTTGATGTACACCCAGAGAAAACAGTGAGAACTGCTGGATGGAACTCATTCCTTGTGGTGAGATGAACCACAATGGACATCTTCCTGACAATGGGGCAGTACTATCATCTTTCCACCTCCAAGGAGTAACAGTATTATTATTAATTCTTGACATGCTATCTAATCTCCCTGAGAACAATGAAATTTACAATGAGATGTGATTCTTTGAAACTGTTTATTTTTTATTTTTTGTATAAGACACATTTTACGTAAGTACTCTCTACTTATACAGTCACTGTTCATCATTTAATTATATAGTTAATGCTGTGGATTACAATAGCAAGTGCACAAAGATGTAATTATGGGATAAGTACCTAGTAATTTCTATTCTCTAAAGTGAAGATTGAATGTTAATTAGCTTTAAGCATATTACAGTAGGTGCAATTATCAGGTTTACAGTAGGTGCAATTATCAGGTAATCTTTGGGAATGTGTACTTTTTGGATCAGCCTTTATTAAGGTGATCCCATGCAGTTACTGAGGAATGTCATAAAAATCTGCAGACCTTTGTGCATTGATAAAAGAAAGAATAATTACAGAAGCTAATTCCACTGTCACCTTATTGGTATAACTATATTCCCACTGCTTCCTTGTAATTCTGTCCCTCTAAATGCTCAATTATTCAGTATTTCCAGCTACCTGGGAAGCTTGGAAAAGCTGTACATGTGATGCATATCTACAAAATGCCTAAAGAAGCCAAGTCCATCGAGTAGAATCGCTCTTCGGCAGTTTTGCATTTAAATATGAAACTGTAATGAACTGTCCAGGTGGCAAAATTTTTTGCTCCAGCAGCTGCAGCACCGACTCAGGAATTCAAAAGCAGAAGCCCAACAGATTAACGATTCCCCATAATATTATCTCTGTAACATGCAATTTGTTCTCAATGATAATTAGATATTTAGAGAAAGACATAATTAGGAAGAAGAGACTAAATGCTTTTTGTTGTTGTTTGCTGAGAATCTCCTAACAGCTAAGGGATCTACTCTGGGAGTAATATGATTCTGGTATCAGCGTTTGCAATAGCTGGCTATGTTGAGAAACGACTGAAACATTCTGCATGATGAAATAAAACCATCCCAAATCCAAACCTTTCTATAGTTAATGTGTGTGTCATAGCTCCCATCCTTGAAAATAGGCCAGGATTCTGTTTATAGGTGCTTTGTAAGCGTGGATTACCAAAAGAAATATTGGACCAGATAGAAAGAGTAATGAGATAAGATACCATTTCAAATCCATTTTGGAATGATGATGGCTGAAACAGCCATGGAAAGGTGAGGTCCAGATGGAAATTGCTATTTTCTTTTGCCTTTTTATGACAGCCGGTTTCCCTTTCTCCTCAGCTCTAGTGCTGCTGCTACCAGATCCTGTATCTAAATGCACACTGTTTTCCCTGGAATTTTGTCTACCATCAACCACCAGGTTTCCTCCTATGAGCAGAGTGGATATCAAGCTACTGAAAAATGTCACTCCCCTGCCTCGACTGCAAATGCCCCACCATAGGCTGAAAGTAAAGAGTACAAAAAGATTGCATCTGCATTCAGATCCAGGAGACGTCTGATTGAGTCAGAGATCTATATGCCAGTACAAGATCGACTTAGCCAGAACATTTACTCCTCAAAGTCAGTTCTCTCTGTATCAAAATCCTAGAAGACTCCTTCTGCTCTCTCTTCTTCAAGGGTAACTACTAAACTGACTCCTATTATCATGGATAATTGTCATTAAAAAAACTAAATTAATATAATATTGTATATCAACTATCAGATCAGATCAGTCACTCAGTCGTGTCCGACTCTTTGCGACCCCATGAACTGCAGCACGCAAGGCCTCCCTGTCCATCACCAACTCCCGGAGGTCACTCAGACTCACATCCATCGAGTTGGTGATGCCATCCAGCCATCTCATCCTCTGTCGTCCCCTTCTCCTCCTGCCCCCAATCCCTCCCAGCATCAGAGTCTTCTCCAATGAGTCAACTCTTCGCATGAGGTGGCCAAAATACTGGAGTTTCAGCTTTAGCATCATTCCTTCCAAAGAAATCCCAGGGCTGATCTCCTTCAGAATGGACTGGTTGGATCTCCTTGCAGTCCAAGGGACTCTCAAGAGTCTTCTCCAACACCACAGTTCAAAAGCATCAATTCTTCGGCGCTCAGCCTTCTTCACAGTCCAGCTCTCACATCCATACATGACCACAGGAAAGACCATAGCCTTGACTAGGCGAACCTTTGTTGGCAAAGTAATGTCTCTGCTTTTGAATATGCCATCTAGGTTGGTCATAACTTTCCTTCCAAGGAATAAGCATCTCTTAATTTCATGGCTACAGTCACCATCTGCAGTGATTTTGGAGCCCAGAAAAATAAAGTTTGACACTGTTTCCACTGTTTCTCCATCTATTTCCCATGTAGTGATGGGACCAGATGCCATGATTTTCGTTTTCTGAATGTTGAGCTTTAAGCCAACCTTTTCACTCTCCACTTTCACTTTCATCAAGAGGCTTTTTAGCCCCATTAAAAAAAAAAAAAAAAACAAACCCATAATATAAAAGGGATCATCATGGCTTGCCAGGTGGCATTAGTGGTAAAGAATCCACCCACCAATGCAGGGGACAAAGGAGACATGGGTTCAATCCCTGGGTCTGAAATATCTCATGGAGTATGAAATGGCAACCTACTCCAGTATTCTTGCCTGGAAAATTCCACAGACAGAGTAGCCTGGCAGGTTATACAGTCCATGGGGTTACAGAGTCGGACATGACAAGTATACACACATGTGCTGTAGGTACACTTCTGTGGCTGGCTTATTTTGCTTAACCTTACCTGCATCTGCATTGTTGCCTGGAGCCATAGTTTACTATTCCATTGTTACATACTATTCCTGTGTATGAATATCAGATCAGATCAGATCAGTCGCTCAGTCGTGTCCGACTCTTTGCGACCCCATGAATCGTAGCACGCCAGGCCTCCCTGTCCATCACCAACTCCCGGAGGTCACTCAGACTCACACCCATTGAGTCGGTGATGCCATCCAGCCATCTCATCCTCTGTCGTCCCCTTCTCCACCTGCCCCCAATCCCTCCCAGCATCAGAGTCTTCTCCAATGAGTCAACTCTTCGCATGAGGTGGCCAAAGTACTGGAGTTTCAGCTTTAGCATCATTCCTTCCAAAGAAATCCCAGGGCTGATCTCCTTCAGAATGGACTGGTTGGATCTCCTTGCAGTCCAAGGGACTCTCAAGAGTCTTCTCCAACACCACAGTTCAAAAGCATCAATTCTTCGGCGCTTAGCCTTCTTCACAGTCCAACTCTCACATCCATACATGGCCGGAGGAAAAACCATAGCCTTGACTAGATGAACCTTTGTTGGCAAAGTAATGTCTTTGCTTTTGAATATGCTAGGTTGGTCATAACTTTCCTTCCAAGGATAAGCGTCTTTTAATTTCATGGCTGCAGTCATCATCTGCAGTAATTTTCGAGCCCAGAAAAATAAAGTCTGACACTGTTTCCACTGTTTCCCCATCTATTTCCCATGAAGTGATGGGACCAGATGCCATGATCTTCGTTTTCTGAATGTTGAGATATACCTACACTTTACTTATCCATTCTACTGCCATGGCTGTTTGGCTTGTTTCCAAACTTCAGCTATTCAGTAATACTGCCATGAACAGTCCTGTTCAGGTTATTTTGTATATATGTCTACCTATTTCTGTTGGGCTTGTAACTAAGGATACAATTGCCCCGGTGACTCCTAACAGCTGTTGACTCATTAGATAATTTGTAACAGATAGTTTTGTGGAAGAATGGGTCTGAGATGGAGGGAGAAGTATGGAAAGAAATGGCATCTATTTTCCCACTAGGTCTTGTCAACTAGATGGGAGTTCCCTGTGAAGAAGGGGTAATAAGGTGCCTACAGGTTGGGATGGGTATGAAGAGCGGTATGCAGGTGCCAGACTGTCCTGTCTGGGATTATAAAGAGGACATAACCCTGGACTGCTACTTGTATCTGTTCCCCTGATAGGTGAAGGAAGACTGGAGACATCTAACAGCTTTGTGGGCGGGGGACATGGACAAGAGAGCTGGAGCCAGAGGGTTCAAGCAGAGTTGAAGGCTCATGGCAACTGTGGCTCATTCCTTTGGAGACTTTCAGAAATAACTAGTAGCCTACTGAGAAGCAGAGAGCACTGAAGGCTTGCTGTTTGGCCAGCGTTGAGGTATTTGCAGATATCTGGGTAATTATAAAACTGGCCAACACACAAAGTGGTTGATGTTACAGTAGTAAGACAAGCAAACTCTCACTTACCCAAGAGTCAGCAAGGAAAGAAGAGATGCCATTCTCCTCTCTCCTCTGCTTCTCACTCTTCCATTCAGTCCCCTTCCTCCTCAAACTTTCTGTCTATTCCTCTGTCACAAACCCACAGGGAACAGCTTTTAACACTGCCCTGGAAAGAGTCTGGAAGGCTTCAAAGAGGAGACAATGATGAGTGACCCCAGGAAGTGACCAAAATTTTCCAGGTGACAAACTGCCTTTACAGGCTGGAGGGATATCGTGGGATAAGGGAATGGATGTATGAACATACAAGGCACTTTCAGAAAACCATAAATGGCTCAGTATGATTATAAAGAAGAATGTGGGCATCTGAGTGGTGCTTTTAAGGCCACTTATTTAAGGTAGTTCAATAAAAATTGCCCCAACTACACTGGGTGATGTGAAGCTGGCCGCTAGTTTTCGCCCCACAAAATCCAGTCATCACACATCCAGCCATCTGGGCACTCTGTAGGCATCCCAGTGTACGTGAGTCCTTGCTCATATCTCAGTTTTTATTCAAGACCTTCTGAGTCTCAGCCTCCCCACCCCCCAATCTCTTCCCCAGAGACAACAGCTGTGTGTGAAGGCTCATGGTTGAGTGCACAGCGTCTCCCAGCCACCATTTATGCTCAGCAGCGTGGTTGCACTGGTCTCAGTCTAGCGGTGTTGGAAATGAGACCTGAGTGTTAGAAAATCCAGTTGGAAATATACATGTGGGCTGCCATGTTGAAGGGGTTGAACTTCCCGTGTCAGAATCAGCTGGCCCTTGCACAACCTTGAGGAGCATAGGCTGAATGTGCTTGAGGTCTTTACCTCTAGTCCCCAGGAGGGCGGGGAGGTGAGAGTGAAGGAGGGAAGCCATTCAGAGGCCCTGGAGCAACTGACGAGCACAGGGCAACGTGCTCATCAGAAACACACGGGGGTGGGGGTCACGCAGGTTCATTTGGGATCAAAATACTTAGATTGTCTAATCAGAAGTTTCTGCATTTATAAAATGGACATAAGGGCTGAGAAGGATAACCTATTGTGAGTAAAACACATTCACAGTTCCTAGCTTTTTGAACTACAGAAATAGTATTTCAGAACTCAGAATTGGGATCAGACTAGTGTTCCATTGCATGTGGAGTTTGAGTAAGGAGTCAAAAATGATTTTCATATTTTGGTTAGGCAAGCAAGTGAAAACCAGAGAAATAAGGAGTTGTGGGGGAAAGCTACTGGATTCAGTTATGGCTCCAGTGCATCTGAGTTGCTTGTACATCATCACCAAGGCAGAAACGGAAGCAGTCCTCAGGGTGCTCTGAGTGGCTGTGTGAGCTCACCACTGAGCAGGAACCCTAGGGAAGGGGTGAGTGTGGGCTGACATGCAGTGCACACTCTGGGTGCCAATGTATGAACTCCGGGTGGAACTGCATTTGCTCAAAAGCAATATGTGAGCTAGCGGTGGCCCTGGCAATACAAGACCCCCATCTATAACTGAGAAGTGACCAGGGTCGGTAGCCTGGCCCCAGGAGGAGTACTCAGAGATGGGAAAGTGTCCACTCACACCACCCAGTCACTGACCCCAAGCACAAAACTGAGGAAGCCCTTGGTAGAGGGGGGCCCCCTGCCCTTGAAAAGACAGTTCAGGCTCTGAGGTCACAGGTACAAGTGCGGCTCCACAAACAGATGCATGTGCCCTGGGGCTGCTGTTCAGTTGCTAAGTCATGTCTGCCTCTTTGTGACCCCATGCACTGCAGCACTCCAGGCCTCCCTGTCCTTCACTGTCTCCCGGAATGTACTCAAAACTCGTGTCTATTGACTCTGTGATGCCATCCAACCATTTTCTCCTTTGTTGCACCCTTCTCCTCCTGCCTTCAATCTTTCCCAGCATCAGGGTTTTTTCCAATGAGTCGGCTCTTCCCATCAGGTGGCCAAAATATTGGAGCTTCAGCTTTAGCATCAGTCCTTCCAATGAATATTCAGGGTTTATTCCCCTGGGTAATTTCCACATGATGGGCATCATGTGATTCACACTTAAGATACATCCAAGTAAGAAGGGGGTCTCCTAACTACCCACCCAAAGCTTGTTTATTTTGGTTTCTCAAGGGAACAAATCCTTTATCTTGTGATCCACTGCCTCCCCCTGTCTCTTCTAAGGCAGTCCCTTCACCCTTATTTACATTGTAAACACTTAGGAGCACAACTGTCTTAACTACACTGAAGTGTACAAGAGAGTCAGAATAAAAATTCAATACTAATTCGTCAAATGATGGGGACACAGATGGTTGAGGTGTTTCACAACATTAATTGCATTCTTTCAGGCCTTTTCAGTTTCACTCCTTTCCAATGATCACAGGTCTTCTTCTCTAGCCAGAGTCCAGGATTTTCTCGCTTTTCTCCTAAACCCGCCCTCTACGATGGCCAGGTTCAGGTTGAACCAACCATCTCAGATCCATGGATCCTTCCGAAAGTAAGCTTTTCCATCTGAGCCACAGATCTACCTCCTGGGCTGGCAGCACTGCCAGTCTAGGTAAAGCACTCTACTTGAAGGCTGGAGCAAGATGACTTTATCCTGAAATAATTCTGGTCCAGCATATAAGTTACTTCATGTCTGAGGCAATCTTTGCCTCATTTCCAGATACTTTTTGGCATCAACTTTGCTGTGTCGGCTTTTACCATCTGGTGAATTTTGATTTCTAGCTTCCGAAAATTGTCCTGGCTCTTAAATTCAGCTTTTACTGCTCCACTGTGACTCTAGGCTTCTTTATACTGTTATTTCATCTAGCTCCCATCCATCATCCATAGCTTCATTTTGGCTTTGATTTACTGGTGCTGAGTGCAACCTCAGTTTCAGGTTGAAAATGCTTTCCTTGCAGACATAATTTGAATTTCCTTGCAGCTACTTGAACACAGTTGGACCAGAACCTCTCATCATTTCTTCTTAAAAAAACTTATGGTGAGGATTATTTGTAATTTATCCACTATCTATTTCTTAAAAAGAGTTAAAAGCAGCTAAGTGACTATTATTTTTATTTGCAATTTTAATCATCATAGTCAGGGTCTTCCCTGTCAACCTTTGTCTTGATTCCTTTCAAAGTTCCTAATTTATAGGGAAAACACTTTTGTTTGCCCTATTAAACAGCCTCATTGAGTTCACACCCTCCTTTTACTTTAAAAAGAAATCTTTGCCTTCTACCTTCACATCCAGCAGAGGGCTCTCCCAGCACTGTGGCTGCACAGAACAGAGCTGAAAGCATTGACTAGACAGCTAGACTGTCTGGGTTCAAATCCTGTCACTTGTTAGCTGTGTGATCCTGGGCAAGATGTTTTACCTTGGCTTCCAGATCAATGAAATTTCAATAGTGAGTATGTTGATCTATGGGGCTTTTGTAACTTTCGAGTGTATGAATGCATGCAAACATACTAAGACTCTTGAGAGTCCCTTGGAGTGCAAGGAGATCCAACCAGTCCATTCTGAAGGAGATCAGCCCTGAGATTTCTTTGGAAGGAATGATGCTAAAGCTGAAACTCCAGTACTTTGGCCACCTCATGAGAAGAGTTGACTCATTGGAAAAGACTCTGATGCTGGGAGGGATTGGGGGCAGGAGGAGAAGGGGACGACAGAGGATGAGATGGCTGAATGGCATCACTGACTTGATGGATGTGAGTCTGAGTGAACTCAGGGAGTTGGTGATGGACAGGGAGGCCTGGCATGCTGCAATTCATAGGGTCGCAAAGAGTCGGACACGACTGAGCAACTGATCTGATCTGGCATAGAATATGCAACATATATGCAATATCCATTATAATTTTTCTGTTATACTATTAGTATACATAAAAATCCCACACTTCACTTTTCCTCATCCTTTCCACCGGAATTGTCCAATCCTTCAATCAAACAATATTTGAGGGCTTAGGAGATAAATTCTACATGTACGGGCCGTGTCACTCTTGGCCCAAGAAGCTACTTGCACTACTCTGTACACAGAGTATCAGGTGCACTAGCATTAAATCGTAAGGGTACTAACGGAACACGCACCTTATATGGCAAAGAGCACAGAATCTTGAAACTACAAGGTCATAATACGATGTCAAGTTGAATCTTCTTATTCTGATTATAATTGAAGCACATTTCCAGATCCCTCTTGGGGCTTCCGCTGGTGGTTCAGTGGTAAGGAACCTGCCTGCAACGCAGGAGCCACAGGAGACGTGGCTTCAATCCCTGGGTCGGGAAGATGCCCTGGAGGAGGGCATGGCAACCCACTACAGCATTCTTGCCTGAAGAATCCCATGGACAGAGGAGTCTGGTGAGCTACAGCCCATGGGGTCTCAAAGAATCGGACATGACTAAAGGGACTGAGTACACACGTACATACATTTGAATAGGAAAAGAAAATGTATCCTGGATGATATATGGCTCCTGCCCCAGATTAATCTACCAAGTCAGAGACACAGATATCTACTTGTATGACACTCTTCAAGTTTAGACACCTGTGGGGCAGGTTCAAAGCATTTGGCTGACATGCAGTGTGTGTGTGTGTGTGTGTGTGTGTGTGTGTGTGTGTTCAGGTATACTGAGGCTTCTTTCAACTTTTGCATATCTATTTCTGTCTCACAGTTGTCCATTTCCTAGGAGAAGAGTCTTCCTAGTGGTATTCTCTCCTGTCTAAACCATTTGCTCTTCTCAACCTGTCACTGAGAAGAGCAAATCGTGGAGCTTCAGCATGGTTAAAAGACACTTGTTCCTTGGAAGAAAAGCTGTGACAAACTTGAACAGTGTATTAAAACACAGAGACATTACTTTGCCAACAAAGGTCCATCTAGTTAAAGCTATGGTTTTTCTAGTAGTCATGTATGGATGTGAGCATTGGGCTATAAAGAAAGCTGAGCGCCGAAGAATTGATGCTTTTGAACTGTGGTGTTGGAGAAGACTCTTGAGAGTCTCTTGGACTGCAAGGAGATCAAATCAGCCAATTCTAAAGGAAATCAACCCTGAATATTCACTGGAGGGACTAATGCTGAAGCTCCAATACATTGGCCACCTGATGCAAAGAGCCAACTCATTGGGAAAGACCTTGATGCCGAAAAGACTGAAGGCAGGAGGAGAAGGGGACGACAGAGGATAAGGTGATTGGATGGCATCACTGACTCAATGGATATGAGTTTCAGCATGTTTGAAAGACAGGGAAACCTGGCGTGCTGCCATTCATGGGGTCGGAAAGAGTCAGATACAACTGAGCGAGTGAACAAGGATGGTTGGGATGAAGTTCTGTGTCCTTGGTGTGTGACCAGGGTGGTAGGCCCAGTGCTCAAGATCTGAAATCGATTTAGCCACGATGATGTCCTGCAGAGCAGAAAGAGGCACCCATCTGCATGTCAAACCACATGTACAGTAGTTTCAAACTAGGTCCTCAGAGCCCTCTAGAGGTTTGCCCAGAGGGCAGTGAGGGGAAGAGGAATGGCTGGTTTCGTGCCCTGTTCCATTTCTGCCAGAGCTGCTCCATTTTTATCTCCTGGGATTCCTCCAAAGTTGTCATTTGCAGAAAGGATCCCATGGCACCACTTGATTCCTGTCTGTCTCTTGCACTAGACCATAAAGGTTCAGAAGGGCAAGAGTCTTAGTTCGCCATACACCCACTTCTTAGGATTTTGCCTATACTCAGTAAATATTTTTGAATACATGAGTAAATAAATGTATGTCAAATCTACTTGTTACGGAAAACGTACTGCCAAGTCCCTAGTAAGGTTAAGCTAACACAGTCCCTAGTAAGGTTAAGCTAACACAGCATTTATGGAGATGAATGGTTGGCTGTGAAGAAGGCTGAGCGCCAAAGAATTGATGCTTTTGAACTGTGGTGTTGGAGAAGACTCTTGAGAGTCCCTTGGACTGCAAGGAGATCCAACCAGTCCATTCTGAAGGAGATCAGCCCTGGGATTTCTTTGGAAGGAATGATGCTAAAGCTGAAACTCCAGTATTTTGGCCACCTCATGCTAAGAGTTGACTCATTGGAGAAGACTCTGATGCTGAGAGGGATTGGGGGCAGGGGGAGAAGGGGACGACAGAGGATGAGATGGCTGGATGGCATCACTGACTCGATGGGTGTGAGTCTGAGTGACCTCCGGGAGTTGGTGATGGACAGGGAAGCCTGGCGTGCTGCAGTTCATGGGGTCGCAAAGAGTCGGACACGATTGAGTGACTGATCTGATCTGATGGTTGGCTGAAATATTTAAGTTATATCTATATGTTTGTCGTTTGCATTTACTAGGATTTTCATATTCTCAAGTCATACTTTTGTCCCCAAAATCCAAATAAAATAATCTCATCCAGGTATTATCACAGGAGAAATATTTGAATGTGAGTGTACCTTACTGGGCTTGCCAGGTGGCGCTAGTGGTAAAGAATCCATCTGCCAAGGCAGAAGAGGTAAGACACACTGGTTGGATTCCTGGCTTGGGAAGATCCCCTGGGGGAGGAAACGGCAACTAACTCCAGAATTCTTGCCTGGAAAATCCCATGGATAGAGGAACCCGGTAGGCTTTGGTCCACAGGGTTGCAAAGAGTTGGACACGACTGAAGCGACTTAGCACACACACGTACATTACTGACTTGTCACTAACCTATTCCTGATCCAACTGTTTATACTAATAGGGCCTACCTGCACCCCCATATTCTGGAGGAAGAGTTAAGGGGAGATTTCAGTCTAAATACCAACAGACATTCTTCATTTGAGTAAATTTGGAACCGTTTTTGCAATGTGATTTCTGCAACGATCTCCTCGGGTCTGACTGAACTCAGGGACATTTTGATCCACACAGGCAGCTTCATTTCTAACCATGTGTACAGGCTACAGATCTTTTTGCAGAATGCATTCTGAAAAGGAGTGATCTCTCTATTCACATTAATAGCAAATAAAATGACTGCCATTCTGCCTAAAGTGAAGTACAATGCAAGTAGCTTCCTAGCGTCAATCAGACAGATGCCTTCTTCTCAATTTTGTCCTCATGCTTCTAAGAAAGCCGGAAAAGTATTCTATGGTAATAGCAGCTCAAAGCAGCTCAATTACGATATACAGGCTACTCATTTTAGTTTGCAATTGCTTATAAAGCATAAAAGTTGTATGGTTCTTGGCTGGAATCCATAAGGCAGAAAATTTACTGTACTATACTTCTAATTGTCTACTACAAAGGGAAAAATCATCGTAGATAAATCGTTTAGCTGAAATGCTAGAAATGTTTTAACAGAAAAAAATGTTTTCTTTCCTGGAACTGTCAGAACAGTTCTCTAATTAAGACATGGTAGGCTATTACTAAAAGAATATTCAGAGAGCAAGAGGTTAGAATCCAGTTTACCAATCACTTAAAAACACAAAATATATAAAGATGCTTTGAAGCCATTCTTTAATATACACTATCTTAGCAATTAATTAACTATGCTTATCACTGTCAAATCTCTATAATTATGCAGTAATCATTCATTCATCAAATCTTTAATTGAACACACACTGAATCCTACATCTCAGTTTGAGTAAATTTAAATGCTAATCCCCTCATCTTCCCTGGATCTGGAGATGTCATTTCAGAGAGCCTCAAAAGTAGGAAACACAATTACAATTTGAGAAAAAGGTGGAAAGGACTCGGACAAGTTTCTGAGAAGCAAAGAAAATGTCAGTTACAAAGTTCATGCATTTTACTGTGTGTGTAGATAGCGTCATGTTATTACCCAAACAGACACGAATGAAATGGAACAGCAAAAGTACTGGTGACACGAAGAAACAGCGTATCTGTTAGACACTGAATTGAGCACATTACAGGCATCACCTCTTTTGAGCCTTATGTCATTCTTTAGAGATAGGTAGTATTTTCCCCATTTTACAGAAGAAAATCTAAAGATAAGAAAGGCTACATGTCTTCCCAGGAAGAAACACCTAGGAAATGGTCCACATGCATCTGACTGCAAACCTGACATTCTGACCATTAAGCCACACCGCTTTTCCCATCTAGCTTGTGACTATAGGTTCTGGGCAGGATAACATGGGAATCTACCAAAGGCAGCAGTTCACCTGCTAATACTCAAATGTGTCCTATTGCTACTTTGTCTTCAAGGTTCTCAGTAATTGGTTTCCTAATTTGCGTTTCAAAGTCCCTATGAATGAATGTTGCCTTAAACTCTGCTCTGGTCTTTAACAGTTGGTTTGCCTCAGGGATTACGTTCCCTGCACATGAACTCAAATCTTCTGATGACTAGATCTCCGCTCTGCTGCCCCACCTTTGGCATGCCAGGAGCCAGCCCTCTTCAGTTCAGTTCAGTTGTTCAGTCATGTCCAACTCTTTGCAACCCCATGAATCGCAGTACGCCAGGCCTCCCTGTCCATCACCAACTCCTGGAGTTCACCCAAACCCACGTCCATCGAGTCGGTGATGCCATCCAGCCATCTCATCCTCTGTCGTCCCCTTTTCCTCTCGCCTCCAATCCCTCACAGCATCAGAGTCTTTTCCAATGAGTCAACTCTTCGCATGAGGTGGCCAAAGTACTGGAGTTTGAGCTTTAGCATCAGTCCTTCCAAAGAACACTCAGGACTGATCTCCTTTATAATGGACTGGCTGGATCTCCTTGTAGTCCAAGGGACTCTCAAGAGTCTTCTCCAACACCACAGTTCAAAAGCATCAATTCTTCGGCGCTCAGCTTTCTTCACAGTCCAGCTCTGACATCCATACATGACCACTGGAAAAACCATAGCCTTGACTAGATGGACCTTTGTTGGCAAAGTAATGTCTCTGCTTTTGAATATGCTATCTAGGTTGGTCATAACTTTCCTTCCAAGGAGTAAGTATCTTTTAATTTCATGGCTGCAATCACCATCTGCAGTGATTGTGGACCCCCCAAAAAGTAAAGTCTGACACTGTTTCCACTGTTTCCCCATCTAATTCCCATGAAATGATGAGACCAGATGCCATGATCTTAGTTATCTGAACGTTGAGCTTTAAGCCAACTTTTCACTCTCCTCTTTCACTTTCATCAAGAGGCTAAAAAGTTGCTCTTCACGTTTTGCCATAAGGGTGGTGTCATTTGCATATCTGAGGTTATTGATATTTCTCCCGGCAATCTTGATTCCAGCTTGTGCTTCTTCCTGGCCAGCGTTTCTCATGATGTACTCTGCATTTAAGTTATATAAGCAGGGTGACAATATACAGCCTTGACGTACTCCTTGTCCTATTCAGAACCAGTCTATGGTTCTATTGAACCATTGTTCCATGTCCAGTTCTAACTGTTGCTTCCTGATCTGCATACAGGTTTCTCAGGAAGTGGGTCAGGTGGTCTGGTATTCCCATCTCTTTCAGAATTTTCCACAGTTTATTGCAATCCACACAGTCAAAGACTTTGGCATAGTCAATAAAGCAGTAATAGATGTTTGTCTGGAACTCTCTTGCTTTTTCGATAATCCAGTGGATGTTGGCAATTTGATCTCTGATTCCTCTGCCTTTTCGAAAACCAGCTTGAACATCTGGAAGTTCACGGTTCACGTATTGCTGAAGCCTGGCTTGGAGAGTTTTGAGCATTACTTTACTATCGTGTGAGATAAGTGCAATTGTGGCTCCCTGCGAATCACTGGCTTCACTCCACCCCCAAATCTCTTTCTTTTAGTCTTTGCCTGACTAATTCCTGGTTAGCCTTCAAAATTTCCACTGCACTGTCATTCATTCAGGCTTCCCAGATGGTTCAGTGGTAGAGAACCCACCTGCCAATACAGGAGATGCAGGAGACATGGGTTCAGTTTCTGGGTTGGGAAGATCCCCTGGAAAAGGAAATGGCAACACATTCCAGTATTTTGCCTGGGAAATCCCATGGACAGAGTCATTTACTCAGGGAGATCATTTCTGCCTGGCAAATCCAAATGAGGAAGACTTGCTATACTCTCATAATTCTGTATTTTCCTTCCTGCAATGACCACAACTCGTAATTAGATAGGTATTCATGTCATCATCTGTTTGATGCCTGTATGCCACATCAGAAAGTAAACTCCATAAGGGCAGGAGTCATTTTGACTTTGTTCACCCTGAGTTTACATCTACTAGGTGTCAGTGCACATAAATGAAAGTCTGTGCAAAGCTCTGAGCACACAATAGATGCTCAATAGGCATTAGGATTATTATTTCAATTTTTAAATTTTTAAAATAAAATTGGTGGCTCAGTGGGCTTCCCTTGTGGCTCAGCTGGTAAAGAATCCATCTGCAATAAGGGAGAGTTGGGTTCGATCCATGAGTTGGGAAGATCCCCTGGAGAAGGAAAAGGCTACCCGCTCTAGTATTCTGGCCTAGAGAATTCCATGGACCATATAGTCCATGGGGTTGCAAAGAGTCAGACACAACTGAGTGACTTTCATTTTGCTTCACTTGGTGCCTCAGTTGGTAAAGAATCTGCCTGTAATGCAGGAGACCCAGGTTCGATTCTTGGGTCAGGAAGATCCCTGGAGAAGGAAATGGCAAGCTGCTCTACTAAGCTTGCTTGGGAAACCTCATGGACAGAGGAGCCTGGCAGGCTACAGTCCATGGGATCTCAAGAGTCGGACACGACCGAGTGACTAAACCACCACCCATAGTTGCTTTATAATGTTGTGTGTATGTTTTAAAGTATTTATTTATTTGGCTGCACTGAGGCTTTTGCAGCATGTGGGATCCAGCTTCCCAAGCAGGGATCAAACCTAGGCCCCCTGTGTTGGGAACATGGTCTTAGCCGCTGGACCACCAGGAAAGTCCCCACAATGTTGTGTTAGTTTCTGCTGTACAGTGAATGAGAAACTGCTGTATAGCACAGGGAACTCTACTTAATGCTCCGTAATGATCCAAATGGAAGGAAATCCAAGAAAGGGGGTATATGTATATGTTGACTTCGCAGGTGGCTCAGTGGTAAAGAATCCGCCTGCAAATGCAGGAGAGTCAAAAGACTTGGGTTCACTCCCTGGGTCAGGAAGATCCCCTGGAGGAGGAAATGGCAACCCATTCCAGTATTCTTGCCTGGAAAATCCCATGGACAAAGGAGCGTGGCAGGCCCAAGTCCAAGGGGCCTCAAAGAGTCAGACATGACTGAATGAGCACGCACATGCGTATATATATAGCCGGTTCACTTCGCTGTACAGGAATATTATTTCATGAATGAATAAGCTCTAGTTAGATCCTTGCATCTTTAACCTCATTCCATGTTCTCTTTTGCTTCAGGGACTGATACCCTGGTTTAGAGGGATATGTTTTGGGGTCCCTTTCCTGGCTATTCTTAGGAAAATCAATCCTGAAATTTTTCTTTCATTTGTCCCCCAGGATATCTAACCCTAAAGTACCTTCTGACTGCTAGTTACTGTCCCCTCAAAACTGGGTAATGACATTAAGTTTTAATGGTCTCAATGTTTTATTTATATAGATTACCTGATTTTTAATGATGTCTTGCTTACCAAGATCTTTAGGGTAATTCCAACACTGTAACAACTTCATTCAAAAGAGCTCTCAAATCAACTTATATTAAGAACTTTGCTGTTAACATGAAATTATCTTTAACATATAAAGGCAAGATGCACAAAAGAATAAATGATCTATTAGTGAATTTAATTCAATTTTGTTACTGGCAGGCTCAGTCACTTCAGTCATGTCTGACTCTTTGGACCCTATGGACTGTAGCCCGCCAGGCTCCTCTGTCCATGGATTCTCTAGGCAAGAACACTGGAGTGGGTTGCCATGCCCTCCTCCAGGGGATCTTCCCAACCTAGGGATCGAACCCACATCTCCTACGGCTTCTGCATTGCAGGTGGGCTCTTTACTGCTGAGCCATCAGGGACACCAAATTCTATCAATTCCTACTTTGCAATAATTTTCAAGTCCATCAGATACTCTCCTTTCCTATCACCATCTGGACTCCAACCTGCCTGGATTACCGCAATGTTTTTCCTAAGTAGCCTTCTACTTCTGCCTAATCTTGTACAACTGAGTTTGTGTACTGCAATGAAGCTAATTTTCTTAAACCCTGTGTTTTTAGATCATTCTCTGTTCAACAACCCATCATGGTTTCCTAATTCCCACCAGATAAATTCAAATGCATCTTGGGAGTAAGGGCCTTCCTGCCATCTTCCAACTGCCTTAGCCACTCCCCACTTACAAGTCGCTATGATTTCTGACTCTTCTTTGCTCACGAGTCCCTTGGCTTGGATTGACCTCTTCCTTCTATACTGTCTGCCTGCATCCTGCCCATCACTTGAAAATCTCAAGTTCTACTGACTCCATTTAACTTTTAATGTATTAGTCTGCCAGGGCTGCCATGAAAAAATATCACGAGTGGCTTGAACAACAGAATGCAGCTGTGGAGACTGGAATCCAAGATGGAGGTGCTGGAAGGCTTAGCTTCTCCTGAGGCTAAGATTTCTCCTTGGCTTGCAGAGGATTGCCTTCTCTCTGCATCTTCACAAGGCCTTTTCTCTATGTGCACACAACTCTAGTGACTCTTTCTCTTCTTATAGGGACCCCAGTCCAATAGAATTCAGGCCCCACACTGTGGGTTAGCACAGCAATGTGTGAATTCAGAGGAATATGGTTCAGTTCATAATGTGTAGAAAGTGTTTTTTTCTTCTCATTTTTATCTTCTGTAGAAATGTTATGTTTCATATATTTATTGCCTGTCTGAAATTACAGTCTCCTTCAGAAAAGTAATTATCCAAATTTTCTTTTCTGTTCCTGAAGTTTGTGCATAATTAACATGATTTTCTTTCTTTAATAATGCCCAGTACTTGAGAAACAAACTCAAGAAACACCTGTAGAAGTAAACAACATCTTATCCCAAACTAGAAGTGGAGGGCAACCTACAAAAAGACAGGGACCTGATTCCAGCAGGTAATGCCATCTGCTTCAGTTTGTACTGGTCACTGTGAGAATGGAAACTTCAGTTGAGAGGTAGGGCAACAAGGGAGGTGATCTTCAAGCAGGAGGAACTCAACCCAGGAAATACAAGGCACCTCTGGCCTCAGACTCTGTGTCCTAAGGAAGCCATAGGGTGGAGCCAAGATGAGGAGGCAGATGTCACTGGAAGGCAGAAAAGGTGACAGATCTTCTCCAGCGGGCCTTTAGAGAGGGATCTCTGCCCCCAAGCCGAGAAGCATGGATAGCTGTGCAGGAAATAAAGGGATGGGCAAGACAAAAGAGAGGAGAGCGGTGGTCCTACCTCTGGGCATTACTGTGCTGTCTCATTTTGGCTCTACCAGATTTATTATCCCTAGCAATTCCCACTACATCTTCAGAACCTTGCCTTTAACCATTTCAGCAGTTATTTGTAACTGGGTTAATATCCTTACCTGACCAATCAATGGGATTACTTAAAAGCTTTTTAAAGAATATATACTGCCTCAAAAATATGAAAAATAAAACTACTCTGTGTGTGTGTGTGCTCAGTCGTGTCTGACTCTTCTGCGACCCCATGGACTGTAGACTGCCAGATTCTACTGTCCGTGGGATTTTCCCTGCAAGAATATGGGAGTGGGTTTCCATTTCCACCTCCAGGGGATCTTCCTGGCCCAGGGATCAAATCTTTATCTCCAGCATCTCCTGCATTGGCAGGAGTATTCGTTAACCACTGAGTCACCTGGGAAGGCCATATAATCCAGCAATTCCACTCCTAGGTATATCAGATCAGATCAGATCAGTTGCTCTAGGTATATAGCCAAAGAAAATGAAAGCACTAATTCAAAAGATGCATGCACCCCGATGGTCACAGCAGCATATTTATAATACAATAGCCATATGGAAGCAACCTAAGCATCGCTCAACAGCTGAATGGATAAAGAAGATGCATGCATATAGTGTGTGTGTGTGTGTGTGTGTGTGTATAATGGGATACTACTCAGTCATAAGAAGAATGACATTTTACCATCTGCACAACATAGATGGACCTGTAGGGTATTATGCTTAGTGAAACAAGTTAGACGAAGACAAATACTGTATGTTATCACTTATACGTAGAATCTAAAGAATAAAAAAAAGTGACTGTAACAAAAACAGATTCACAGATACAGAGACCAAATTAGTGGTTACAAGTGGGGAGGCGGAAAAGGGGATGAGGAAGATAGGGCTGGGGGTTAAGAGTCACGGACTATTATGTATAAAATAAAGAAGCTACAAGAATATATTGTACAGCAGAGGGAATATTGCCAACATTTTATGCTAGCTTTTAATGTATATAATCTGTAAAAATTTTGAATCACTATGTTGTACACATGAAAGTAATATAATATTGTAAATCAACTATGCTATCTATGCTATCTAAGTCACTAGCGTGTCCGACTCTGTAGCCCCGGGCCCCCCCGGGGGGGGGGCGAGGGATTTAAAACAGATTGAGAAAAAAGAATTCTCAATATGATTTTCTTATTTGCACGCTTAAATTAATTACGTTACTAATTAAAATGTGAAATAGTCCACAGGTATTCTGAAATTAGTCTTTGAATTTCCAATGAGTTCATGAATATTGAATAATGAACGAAAAGTTGCCAGTTTATTTTTCTTTGTCATTTTGATTGAAAGTAAAAATGTTTACCCAGCAGACAATCAATAGAGTAGATCCCAGAAAAAAACTTTGGTACAACAAAGTGCTTTCTCCTTCTGGCTCAAAAGGCTCTCACTTCTCCCTTTCCCCAGACAAATACTTCTTTAAAGCATAGAATTTCAGACCTGAGCAAGTTAGGGAGAAGTATTTTATGGATGGACTAGAGTGTTAAAGAGAGAAAGGCCACAGAAATGGCAACCTGGAGAATCCCAGGGATGGGGGAGCCTGGTGGGCTGCCGTCCATGGGGTCGCATAGAGTCGGACACGACGGAAATGACTTAGCAGTAGCAGCACACAACTTCTCACTCTGAACAAGAGTTTTTTCAATCCTTACACAGATTCATCTTTTGGATGAATTTTAGTAGGAAGTGAAATATACACAGAAGACTCTTTGGCTTCCTATTTGCATCTCTGGTTTTTCAGGTCCTATCTTCTGGTCATCTTTACTACGACACAGTTGTCTCTCTCTCTCTCTCTCTCTCTCATTGTAGCATCTCTGCTGCTGCTGCTGCTAAGTCGCTGCAGTCGTGCCCGACTCTGTGCGACCCCATAGACGGAAGCCCACCAGGCTCCCCCGTCCCTGGGATTCTCCAGGCAAGAACACTGGAGCGGGTTGCCATTTCCTTCTCCAATGCATGAAAATGAAAAGTGAAAGTGAAGTCGCTCAGTCGTGTCTGACTCTTAGCGACCCCATGGACTGGAGCCCACCAGGATCCTCCGTCCATGGGATTCTCCAGGCAAAAGTACTGGGGTGGGGTGCCATTGCCTTATGCTATGCTATGCTAAGTCGCTTCAGGTGTCCGACTCTGTGCGACCCCATAGACGGAAGCTCACCGGCTCCCCCGTCCCTGGGATTCTCCAGGCAAGAATACTGGAGTGGGTTGCCATTTCCTTCCCCAATGCATGAAAGTGAAAAGTGAAAGTGAAGTTGCCAGTCGTGTCAGACCTAGCGCCCCTGGACGGAGCCTACCAGGATCCTCTGTCCATGGGATTTTCCAGGCAAAAGTACTGGGGTGGGGTGACCATTGCCTTCCCCATTGCCTTACTAACTCACAAAAACAGCTTCTCTGCTGACAACACAGACAGAACTGAATGAAGGTCACAGACAAGCAAACAGGTAGACAGACAAAGGGATAGTTTTCTGAAGCCAGCCATATCCGGCATGCGGGTCTCAACTGATTACCCTCAGCTGTTATATAGCTATTGTCTCCCATTTCAGGGTACTTATCTCACAAAGAGGAAAATAACGAAAGAACACTGTGAAATATTATCGGAAGGATCTCCTTAAATGGCCAATAAATAGTGTGTACAGCTTGATTTTAAGGAATGGCAGCTATGCTGTAATCTTTGAAGATTCCCAGAAAATTTCGGCTTCCCAGAATTCTGGCTTGATTTACATAAACAAATCAGGAAAATGTTTTACTCGTGGATTCTTCATTATTTCTCTGACAAATGCTAGAAAAAAATTGGCAAACTGAAGGATCTGCCTGATTTACAGTTGCTCTTTCTCTGGCTCTCCTGCAGTTAGGATGTAACAGTATCTCCAAGAAACTGCAAATATTCATTTTATTTCAATTAGTGTTCTCCACCCAGTTCGCTGCCTCTTCAGCCAGCTCAGAAAACTCAACTTTTAGTTTTGCTTAAGCTGCTTGACTTGTGAGATAAGCACTGAACTCCTACCTTGTCATTCCCTAGGAAGATTGGGTCCTTTGTGTCTTATCGGTTTACCCGCTGGTATTTATTTAACATCATTTATGATGAGTTCTCATGTTTTTTTTTTTTTTTTTTTTTTGCCCATTTGAATTCTGGCTTGATATTAATTTATCTTTATCTTCTGATTAACACAGTTCTACCTTTGTGACCTAGAGTCAAATTTTTCTTTGAATAGGCTTGTCTAAATACAAACCACAGAGTTGAACAGTACTCACTTCTGAATAAGATTTTTAAGCTGGCACAGTCCCTATTAGGCTTTTGAACTTTTAACAAGGGAAAGCACTGACATCTCTCTGTCAACATTTTCCTGAACCACAAATTGCTCATGCATTAGAAATTCTCTAGAAATGACAGAAAAAAGGCTATGAAGCAAATGTATTCTTGTAGTGCAGGTCTGCAAGTCAGGGTAATTTCAGAATATACCACATAAGCTGAAAAGATGGCAGATGCAAGAATTGGATTTAACCATAGATGATAACCCAATTTTCTCCGTAGCACTGTAACTCAATAAGTCTTTAATGGCTTCTTAGATAAACAGATGGATGTCATCAAAAGGCACAGGATGATAAATCTGATTGGTGTCTGAATAATTTGTACTGCTTTATCCCCCAAACAAGTAGCAAGAGCAAAAGAGGAGAACCCACCATGAAGCCCCAGCACAAGAGTTTAGATTATTTGATTAGAAATAGCTGTATTTTCCCAGGGGCATGATATTGAAAACAACCAGAATGGCAAAGTTCAGGAAGTATAATATATCTTTTTAATTAGGGCTATTCTTTTGAAGCTTTATACTCTTCAGTATAGCTGTGTTTATTTCTATTTGGTTGACTCCCATTAATTTTCATACAGACTTCCAAATATTCAATTAAAACCCTTTGGGAGATTATGACTTTCAATTATCTGTGACGGCCTAGAGGTTTCAGACTCTCAAGTCCATGGCCTCGTTTCTGCTGGTCAAGCAGTTCCTGATTTTTTGAACAGGTCCTTTACTTGGATGCTTTCTCATTTAGCTCATTTGTTCACCAGAATCATTCAGTGGAATTAAATTTCAAACAGTTTATTGATGGAAGTCCAATATATACACATGAAAAATCTGACCAAGCCTTTCTAGGGATGGAACTGTCAAACTTTAAACACATGCTAATACCCTTAGATTTGTCCAAGTGAAGCCAAGTGAAAGGATATGGCTAAAACAGTTCTGGAAGGAAATAAGTTGCTTCTACTCACTGCCATTGTTATGTGTGGGTCGTTGTGAGATTGTGGGAAAGTTTCATGGTTTTTAAGTGTTAATTTAGGAAATTCCTTGCCTTCAACAAGATAGAGGGCTAGATGTTTTGAAAGATGTCCAATGATAAAGTATATACGTTTTTATATGAGAGGGAAAAGTATCAAAAAGGATGGGAATGCTAATGGTTTATGTCTCTCATAGAAGACATGGTTTTCAAATATTCCTGAGAGATGCAAAAATTAACTAAGTATCAGATCAGATCAGTCGCTCAGTCGTGTCCGACTCTTTGCGACCCCATGAACCGCAGCACGCCAGGCCTCCCTGTCCATCACCAACTCCCGGAGGTCACTCAGACTCGCATCCATCAAGTCAGTGATGCCATCCAGCCATCTCATCCTCTGTCGTCCCCTTCTCCTCCTGCCCTCAATCTCTCCCAGCATCAGAGTCTTCTCCAATGAGTCAACTCTTCGCATGAGGTGGCCAAAATACTGGAGTTTCAGCTTTAGCATCATTCCTTCCAAAGAAATCCCAGGATTGATCTCCTTCAGAATGGACTGGTTGGATCTCCTTGCAGTCCAAGGCACTCTCAAGAGTCTTCTCCAACACCACAGTTCAAAAGCATCAATTCTTCGGTGCTCAGCCTTCTTCACAGTCCAGCTCTCACATCCATACATGACCACAGGAAAGACCATAGCCTTGACTAGGCGAACCTTTGTTGGTAAAGTAATGTCTCTGCTTTTGAATATGCTATCTAGGTTGGTCATAACTTTCCTTCCAAGGAGCAAGCGTCTTTTAATTTCATGGCTGCAGTCACCATCTGCAGTGATTTTGGAGCCCAGAAAAACAAAGTCTGACACTGTTTCCACTGTTTCCCCATCTATTTCCCATGCAGTGATGGGACCAGATGCCATGATCTTCGTTTTCTGAATGTTGAGCTTTAAGCCAACCTTTTCACTCTCCACTTTCACTTTCATCAAGAGGCTTTTTAGCCCCTCTTCACTTTCTGCCATTCTCTGTTCGTTTCCAAGGCAAACCATTCAATGTCACAGTAATCCAAGTCTATGCCCCAACCAGTAACGCCGAAGAAGCTGAAGTTGAAAGGTTCTATGAAGACCTACAAGACCTTTTAGAACTAACACCCAAAAAAGATGTCCTTTTCATTCTAGGGGACTGGAATGCAAAAGTAGGAAGTCAAGAAACACCTGGAGTAACAGGCAAATTTGGCCTTGGAACACGGAATGAAGCAGGGCAAAGACTAACAGAGTTTTGCCAAGAAAATGCACTGGTCATAGCAAATACCCTCTTCCAACAACACAAGAGAAGACTCTATACATGGACATCACCAGATGGTCAACACCGAAATCAGATCGATTATATTCTTTGCAGCCAAAGATGGAGAAGCTCTATACAATCAGCAAAAACAAGACCAGGAGCTGACTGTGGCTTGGACCATGAACTCCTTATTGCCAAATTCAGACTGAAACTGAAGAAAGTAGAGAAAACTACTAGACCATTCAGGTATGACCTAAATCAAATCCCTTATGATTATACAGTGGAAGTGAGAAATAGATTTAAGGGCCTAGATCTGATAGATAGAGTGCCTGATGAACTATGGAATGAGGTTCGTGACATTGTACAGGAGACAGGGATCAAGACCATCCCCATGGAAAAGAAATGCAAAAAAGCAAAATGGCTGTCTGGGGAGGCCTTACAAATAGCTGTGAAAGGAAGAGAAGCGAAAAGCAAAGGAGAAAAGGAAAGATATAAACATTTAAATGCAGAGTTCCAAAGAATAGCAAGAAGAGATGAGAAAGCCTTCTTCAGTGATCAACGCAAAGAAATAGAGGAAAACAACAGAATGGGAAAGACTAGGGATCTCTTCAAGAAAATCAGAGATACCAAAGGAACATTTCATGCAAAGATGGGCACAATAAAGGACAGAGATGGTGTGGACCTAACAGAAGCAGAAGATATTAAGAAGAGGTGGCAAGAATACACAGAAGAACTGTACAAAAAAGAGCTTCAAGACCCAGATAATCGTGATGATGTGATCACTGACCTAGAGCCAGACATCTTGGAATGTGAAGTCAAATGGGCCTTAGAAAGCATCACTACGAACAAAGCTAGTGGAGGTGATGGAATTCCAGTGGAGCTATTCCAAGTCCTGAATGATGATGCTGTGAAAGTGCTGCACTCAATATACCAGCAAATTTGGAAAACTCAGCAGTGGCCACAAGATTGGAAAAGGTCAGTTTTCATCCCAATCCCAAAGAAAGGCAATGCCAAGGAGTGCTCAAACTACGGAACAATTGCACTCATCTCACATGCTAGTAAAGTAATGCTCAAAATTCTCCAAGCCAGGCTTCAGCAATATGTGAACCGTGAACTTCCTGATGTTCAAGCTGGTTTTAGAAAAGACAGAGGAACCAGAGATCAAATTGCCAACATCCGCTGGATCATGGAAAAAGCAAGAGAGTTCCAGAAAAACATCTATTTCTGCTTTATTGACTATGCCAAAGCCTTTGACTGTGTGGATCACAATAAACTATGGAAAATTCTGAAAGAGATGGGAATACCAGACCACCTGATCTGCCTCTTAAGAAATCTGTATGCAGGTCAGGAAGCAACAGTTAGAACTGGTCATGGAACAACAGACTGGTTCCAAATAGGAAAAGGAGTACGTCAAGGCTGCATATTGTCACCATGTTTATTTAACTTATATGCAGAATACATCATGAGAAATGCTGGACTGGAAGAAACACAAGTTGGAATCAAGATTGCCAGGAGAAATATCAATAACTAAGTATAGCTACAATTAAAAACTAGTTTGCTTTCTTCCTTTCTCTCTTTTTCTTTCATCCTATCTTTATCTCTCTCTCTCTCCCTATTTACCTACTTACCTATATATCCTTTTCAAGGACAGAACCAGCATATTCTGGGAATCTACTTGAAAACAGTCTTCGTTTTATTCACAGAATCCAAGCAACTGCTTTAAAATTTTTATTATCTAATATTGTCTGTGGAAGTTAATTCTTAGGAATTTGAAATAACAGAAATGGAAGATTCATCTGTAGTATTACTATGGGTGTGAGTATTAGTATTTTAGGTATATTAAGCCATTTATCCTTCATGGCAATTCTAAAGGAAAGAACTACTATTATCCTCAATTTACAGATGAGAAAACTAAGCACAGATATATTGAGTAACAGGCCAAGATCACACAACTATTAAGTGGGAGGGCTAGGAATTAAACCTCGGGCAGTCTGGCTCCAGAGTCTATGCCCTTAACCATTTACATATTTAACTGCCTCTTGATTGATGTATAACGATATTTATGATATTATCAGTAATCAAGTAGAGATGGATTGGTTAGGCCCCACTGAATATAGGGATAATAATCCCTGCTTTGGAATCTGGTTACTCAGTTATGCGGTGGGGAGCTCAGAGAACACTGCAGGAGGAGTCTCAGATGACCAGGGCTCACCTCAGATGTCTTTAGGTAGAGTATATGGACTGCAGCCTGCCAGGCTTCTCTGCCCGTGGAATTCTCCAGGCAAGAATCCTGGAGTGGGTTGCCATTTCCTTCTCTGGGGGATCTTCCAGACCCAGGATTGAATCTGGGATTCTTGCACTGCAGGAGGATTCTTTACCATCTGAGCCACCAGGGAAGCCCAAATGATAAAGCACATTCTGGTGGCTCGGACATTAAAGAGTCTACCTGCGTTGCAGGAGACCTGGGTTTGATCCCTGGGTCAGGAAGATCCCCTGAACAAGGAAATTGCAACTCATTTCAGTAGTCTTGCCTGGAGAATTCTATGGACAGAGGAGCCTGGTGGGCTACAGTCCATGGGGGTCACATAGAGTTGGACACGATCAAGCAATTATGCATGTACACACACACAGCATATGTATAGATATATACTGAAAAACTCTTCTTCCAGCTTCTTCATATGCTAATGAGTGACCTGTTCTTAATTTCAGATGACTTCTACTGTACTCCTCCTCTACTAGGCCTCTGAAGAGGCTATGGTTTACTGAATGCAGGGGTCTGTCACTCAGTTCAGTTCAGTTGCTTAGTTGTGTCCCACTCTTTGCGACCCCATGAACTGCAGCATGCCAGGCATCCCTGTCCATCACCAACTCCCGGAGTTAACTCAAACTCATGTCCATGGAGTCAGTGATGACATCCAGCCATCTCATACTCTGTCGTCCCCTTTTCCTCCTGCCCCCAACCCCTCCCAGCATCAGAGTCTTTTCCAATGAGTCAACTCTTCTTATGAGGTGGCCAAAGTATTGGAGTTTCAGCTTTAGCATCAGTCCTTCCAAAGAACACCCAGGACTGATCTCCTTTAGAACGGACTGGTTGGATCTCCTTACAGTCCAAGGGATTCTCAAGAGTCTTCTCCAACACCACAATTCAAAAGCATCAATTCTCTGGCGCTCAGCTTTCTTTATAGGCCAACTTTCACATCCATACATGACCACTGGAAAAACTATAGCCTTGACTAGAAGGACTTTTGTTGGCAAAGTAAGGTCTCTACTTTTTAATATGCCATCTAGGTTGGTCATAACTTTCCTTCCAAGGAGTAAGCATCTTTTAATTCATGGCTGCAATCACCATCTGCAGTGATTTTGGAGCCCCCAAAAATAAAGTCTGACACTGTTTCCACTATTTCCCCATCTATTTTCCATGAAGTGATGGGGCCAGATGCCATGATCTTCATTTTCTGAATATTGAGCTTTAAGCCAACTTTTTCACTCTTCTCTTTCACTTTCATCAAGAGGCTTTTTAGTTCCTCTTCACTTTCTGCCATAAGGGTGGTGTCATCTGCATATCTGTGGTTTTTGTATTTCTCCCGGCAATCTTGATTCCAGCTTGTGCTTCTTCCAGTCCAGCATTTCTCATGATGTGATCTGCATATAAGTTAAATAAGCAGGGTGACAATATACAGCCTTGATGTACTCCTTTTCCTATTTGGAACCAGTCTGTTGTTCCACGTCCAGTTCTAACTGTTGCTTCCTGACCTGCATACAGATTTCTCAAGAGGCAGGTCAGGTGGTCTGGTATTCCCATCTCTTTCAGAATTTTCCACAGTTGATTGTGATCCACACAGTCAAAGGCTTTGGCATAGTCAATAAAGCAGAAATAGATGTTTTTTGGAACTCTCTTGCTTTTTCCCATGATCCAGCGAATGTTGACAATTTGATCTCTGGTTCCTCTGCCTTTTCTAAAACCAGTTTGAACTTCAGGAAGTTCACAGTTCACATATTGCTGAAGCCTGGCTTGGAGAGTTTTGAGCATTACTTTACTAGTGTGTGAGATGAGTGCAATTGTGTGGTAGTTTGAGCATTCTTTGGCATTGCCTTTCTTTGGGATTGGAATAAAAACTGACCTTTTCCAGTCCCGTGGCCACTGCTGAGTTTTCCAAATTTTCTGGGATATTGAGTGCAGCACTTTCACAGCATCATCTTTCAGGATTTGGAATAGCTCCACTGGAATTCCATCACCTCCACTAGCTTTGTTCGTAGTGATGCTTTCTAAGGCCCACTTGACTTCACATTCCAAGATGTTTGGCTCTAGGTCAGTGATCACACCATCGTGATTATCTGGGTCATGAAGATCTATTTTGTACAGTTTTTTTGTGTATTCTTGCCACCTCTTCTTAATATCTTCTGCTTCTGTTAGGTCCATACCATTTCTGTCCTTTATCGAGCCCATCTTTGCATGAAATGTTCCCTTGGTATCTCTAATTTCCTTGAAGAGATCTCTAGTCTTTCCCATTCTGTTGTTTTCCTCTATTTCTTTGCATTGATGGCTGAGGAAGGCTTTCTTATCTCTTCTTGCTATTCTTTGGAACTCTGTATTCAGATGCTTATATCTTTCCTTTTCTCCTTTGCTTTTCGCTTCTCTTCTTCTCACAGCTATTTGTAAGGCCTCCCCAGACAGCCATTTTGCTTTTTTGCATTTCTTTTCCATGGGGATGGTCTTGATCCTTGTCTCCTGTACAATGTCACAAACCTCATTCCACAGTTCATCAGGCACTCTATCAGATCTAGTCCTTTAAATCTATTTCTCACTTCCACTGTATAATCATAAGGGATTTGATTTAGGTCATACTTGAATGGCCTAGTGGTTTTCCCTACTTTCTTCAATTTAAGTCTGAATTTGGCAATAAGGAGTTCTGATATGAGCCACAGTCAGCTCCCGATCTTGTTTTTACTAACTGTCTAGAGCTTCTCCATTTTTGGCTGCAAAGAATATAGTCAATCTGATTTTGGTGTTGACCATCTGGTGATGTCCTTGTGTATAGAAGGGACAGAATGTGGTCCACTGGAGAAGGGAATGGCAAACCACTTCAGTATTCCTGTCTTGAGAACCCCATGAACAGTGTGAAAAGGTAAAATGATAGGATACTGAAAGAGGAATTCCCCAGGTCTGAAGGTGCCCAATATGCTACTGGAGATCAGTGAAAAAAATAACTCCAGAAAGAATGAAGGGATGGAGCCAAAGCAAAAACAATACCCAGTTGTGGATGTGACTGGTGATAGAAGCAAGGTCCAATGCTGTAAAGAGCAGTATTGCATCAGATCAGATCAGATCAGTCACTCAGTCGTGTCCGACTCTTTGCGATCCCATGAACCGCAGCACGCCAGGCCTCCCTGTCCATCACCAGCTCCCGGAGGTCACTCAGACTCGCATCCATCGAGTCAGTGATGCCATCCAGCCATCTCATCCTCCGTCGTCCCCTTCTCCTCCTGCCCTCAATCCCTCCCAGCATCAGAGTCTTCTCCAATGAGTCAACTCTTCGCATGAGGTGGCCAAAATACTGGAGTTTCAGCTTTAGCATCATTCCTTCCAAAGAAATCCCAGGATTTATCTCCTTCAGAATGGACCGGTTGGATCTTCTTGCAGTCCAAGGGACTCTCAAGAGTCTTCTCCAACACCACAGTTCAAAAGCATCAATTCTTCGGTGCTCAGCCTTCTTCACAGTCCAGCTCTCACATCCATACATGACCACAGGAAAGACCATAGCCTTGACTAGGCGAACCTTTGTTGGTAAAGTAATGTCTCTGCTTTTGAATATGCTATCTAGGTTGGTCATAACTTTCCTTCCAAGGAGCAAGCGTCTTTTAATTTCATGGCTGCAGTCACCATCTGCAGTGATTTTGGAGCCCAGAAAAACAAAGTCTGACACTGTTTCCACTGTTTCCCCATCTATTTCCCATGCAGTGATGGGACCAGATGCCATGATCTTCGTTTTCTGAATGTTGAGCTTTAAGCCAACCTTTTCACTCTCCACTTTCACTTTCATCAAGAGGCTTTTTAGCCCCTCTTCACTTTCTGCCATGAGTGGTGTCATCTGCATATCTGAGGTTATTGATATTTCTCCTGGCAATCTTGATTCCAACTTGTGTTTCTTCCAGTCCAGCATTTCTCATGATGTACTCTGCATATAAGTTAAATAAACATGGTGACAATATGCAGCCTTGACGTACTCCTTTTCCTATTTGGAACCAGTCTGTTGTTCCATGACCAGTTCTAACTGTTGCTTCCTGACCTGCATACAGATTTCTTAAGAGGCAGATCAGGTGGTCTGGTATTCCCATGTCTTTCAGAATTTTCCATAGTTTATTGTGATCCACACAGTCAAAGGCTTTGGCATAGTCAATAAAGCAGAAATAGATGTTTTTCTGGAACTCTCTTGCTTTTTCCATGATCCAGCGGATGTTGGCAATTTGATCTCTGGTTCCTCTGCCTTTTCTAAAACCAGCTTGAACATCAGGAAGTTCATGGTTCACATATTGCTGAAGCCTGGCTTGGAGAATTTTGAGCATTACTTTACTTTGCAGTATTGCATAGGAACCTGAAATGTTGGGTCCAGGAATCAAGGCAAATTGGAAGTGGTCAAACAGGAGACAGCAAGAGTGAATGTTGACATTCTAGGAATCAGTGAACTAAAATGGACTAGAATGGGTGAATTTAACTCAGATGACCATTATATCTACTATTGTTGGCAGGAATCCCTTATAAGAAATGGAGTAGCCATCATAGTCAACAAAGAGAGTCCAAAATGCAGTACTTGGATGCAATCTCAAAAATGACAGAATGATCTCTGTTTGTTTCCAAGGTAAACCATTTAATATCACAGTAATCCAAGTCTATGCTCCAACCAGAAATGCTGAATAAGCTGAACGGTTCTATGAAGACCTACAAGACCTTTTAGAACTAACACCCCCAAAATATGTCCTTTTCATTATATGGGACTGGAATGCAAAAGTAGGAAGTCAAGAAACACGTGGGGTAACAGACAAATTTGGCCTTGGAATATGGAATGAAGCAGGGCAAAGGCTAATAAAGTTTGCCAAGAGAACGCACTGTCATAGCAAACACCCTCTTCCAACAATACAAGAGAAGACTCTACACATGGTCTGTCACTAGTCAATTGCAACTAATCTTTACATTGTGGAATCTGTCTCCCTATCTCCCATGCCATGCTAAGTCGCTTCAGTCATGTCTGACTATATGCAACCTTATAGACTGTAGCCCACCAGGCTCCTCTGTCCATGGCAATCTTTAGGGAAGAATACTGGAATGGGTTGCCTGTGCCCTCTTCCAGGAGATCTTCTTGATCCAAGGATCAAATCCGCATCTCTTATGTCTTTTCTGCATTGGCAGGTGGATTCTTTATCACCAGCGCCACCTGGGCACTTTCATTGGGGAAGGGATGTGGTCATAATTCACAACAATGCTTTTCATGACATTCAGAATGCCTCAATTCGCTGAATGTAAATTGGTAAAACTTTTCTGAAAAGCAACTTAATAATATTTAAAATTTTTAAAAAAGGTTCATACCTACCAGTTTCAGAACTAATACTGTATCCTTAGGAAGTAATCAGAGATTTGGAAAAATATTTTACATAAGAATCTTTATCATGGCATTATTTACAATACTCTATGCTCCCCCCACCCCTGCCAAAGAGCAGCAGCAGCTGCCTGGGGACAACATAAATAGCCAAGAAGAGGAGAATTATTAAGATGTTTATGATACATCCATAAAATCCCATATTATACAGTCATTAAAATTGTTTTTGAAGAATTTTTAATGACACAGAGAAATACTCATTATATAACATTCAGTAAAAAGGCAGAATATAGGACTTCATGAGAAATGATACCACTTATGTAAAATGAAAAGAAATCTAAATGTGTCTCAAATCCTCAGAGGAAACATATCTTTTGTTGGTTATCTCTGAGTTGTAAGGAAAGTTATGACCAACCTAGATAGTATATTCAAAAGCAGAGACATTACTTTGCCAACAAAGGTGCGTCTAGTCAAGGCTATGGTTTTTCCTGTGGTCATGTATGGATGTGAGAGTTGGACTGTGAAGAAGGCTGAGTGCCGAAGAATTGATGCTTTTGAACTGTGTTGGAGAAGACTCTTGAGAGTCCCTTGGACTGCTAGGAGATCCAACCAGTCCATTCTGAAGGAGATCAGCCCTGGGATTTCTTTTGAAGGAATGATGCTGATGCTGAAGCTCCAGTACTTTGGCCACCTCATGTGAAGAGTTGACTCACTGGAGAAGACTCTGATGCTGGGAGGGATTGGGGGCAGGAGGAGAAGGGGACGACAGAGGATGAGATGGCTGGATGGCATCACTGACTCGATGGACGTGAGTCCAAGTGAACTCTGGGAATTGGTGATGGACAGGGAGGCCTGGCGTGCTGTGATTCATGGGGTCCCAAAGAGTCAGACACGACTGAGCAACTGATCTGATCTGAGTTCTAAGATTTTGGTTTCTCTTTTCCAAATTTTCTAAAATGAAAAGATACTAACTTTATAATTAGAAAACCAACCAATAAGACATAAGTACCCATGAGCTACAGGGAGAACCAGTAGGTGTTTGTGAGGTGGTGGTGGTGGTGGGAAGCAGTGGAGGTGAGCTGCAAAAGAGAAGTGAGGCCTCCTTTTTCAGAAGAAACATCACAGTGCCCCTTCACACTCTTCCACTTGCTCAGTCCTCAGCCACTCTTTGTGTGGTGTGTGTTCACATGTATACAAACATGTACAGACATCTGATCACCAATCTTGTGTAGCTCTTTCCTAAAATGATACAAGATATATGAAAACTCTAGCTCAATCAGTGCTCCTCATTTCCTTCCTCCCTCTGTCTTTACAAGTTAAATCCTTGTTTTGTAAAGAACACGAATCCACATTAAGTAGAATTTGGGCATTGGAGGAGTGAGAAAGGAAAGACATTCCTGGTAGAAGGAACATCATAAGTGAAGGCTGAGAGTTGGAGCCACCAGGCTCTGCATGAGAAAGAGTGAGGATTCTGTTTCTGCAGAGTGAGGGATCTGCAGGTGGGAGTAGTGAAGAAGGGTGACCACAGAGACTTCTGGTACCTTAGGATGATTCCAAATATAAAACCCACCAATCAGGAGAATATAAAGACTCAAGAGACTATATCACAGGCTTTGAAAGCAATTCAAAAGACAAAGCCAAAACTTATTTTGAGCACTGGCAGTACAGTATGAAACCAATTGGCCTGGGAGTTAGAAGACATAGGGTCATATACTAATTCTGCCAATAATAAGCTCTACTGCTTTGGGCAAACCATGGACCTTCTTTAGGGCTTCTGTCTTTGTACATAAAATTAGAGGGAGAGAATTTATGAATGCATTCATTAATTCTTTCATTCAGCTAAAGTGTTGAGGGCCTGTTGTGTCAGGCGCTATACTGGACATTCAGGACATTATGATAAAGGTAGATGGTGCTCATCTAGGTAAGATAAGCATGGAGCTCAGTCTAGGTAAGAAAGTTTTCAGTGTAATGAGTGGGTCGCAGAAAGCGATAGTTTACCAAATTGTCCCCATTAAGAGAGATGGGGGTCACTGGTGACCTCAGTAGGACAGATTTAATTGAGAAATAGTTGCTGAACAGTGGGCTGGGGAGTAAATGAAGATGTGATAATAGACACTAAGCATGAATTTCAGCTGAGAAGATGAACAGGAAGGAAGGGCAAGAGACTGAGTGTGTTTGTCTCAGTAGTAGTAGTAGTGAAAGTTGCTCAGTCGTGTCCGACTCTTTGCGACCCCATGGACTATGCTGCTGCTGCTGCATCACTTTAGTGGTGTCTGACTGTGCGACCCCACAGACGGCAGCCCACCAGGCTGCCCTGTCCCTGGGATTCTGCAGGCAAGAACACTGGAGTGGGTTGCCATTTCCTTCTCCAATGCATGAAAGTGAAAGTGAAGTCGCTCAGTCGTGTCTGATTCTTCGCAACCCCAAGGACTGCAGCCCACCAGGCTCCTCCATCTATGGGATTTTCCAGGCAAGAGTACTGGAGTGGGGTGCCATCGCCTTCTCCCCCATGGACTATATAGTCCATGGAATTCTCCAGGCCAGAATACTGGTGTTGGTAGTCTTTCCCTTCTCCATGGGATCTTCCCAACCCAGGGGTCGAACCCAGGTCTCCCGCATTGCAGGCGGATTCTTTACTAGCTGAGCCACAAGAGAAGCCCTTCAGTCTCATAGCCCTCTCCATTTCTAAAATACCAAGATTCATATCAATCAAGTAGGTATATTTAACCTTCCAAGGTAACAGCCTTGAAGGGAGCAGCAACTAATTCAATACATCAGCTCTAGTATGTTTGTATGAAAATTAATCACGCAGTGGCTATGTTCCAAATACTAAAAGGAAATTAAGATCTGGAAATTATTGCAGTGAAAACCTGGATAGTCTCAATGGGTGGATATATTTAAAAATACGAGACGGGCTCTGCACAAGACAGAGGGCTGAACAAAATGAACTCAAGTTGCCTGATCCTGTTATGCTAATAATACTGAGCTGGGAAAGGAGGAAAGAGGGCCAGTTCAGGGAGGAACAATCATACCAGGAACCCTAAGCTGCCTGCCAGGCTCCTGTTTCCAGTAAGCAGGCTTTGACCTTGCCTCTATCATTCTTTTGCTACTAAAGATGGTGTAAATAAATGGAAGCTTCCTCTGATTATATGACATTAGAGAGATGTTACTGCTTATGCAGTTGGTTGCTTAAAATTCCTGGATGTATAATCAAGATGACATTAAAGCCAACAAGTGACAGTGTGGAATTCTATTGTTCTAAGAAAATGCAACAGTGGAATTGAATTTTATAAAACAGCTAACATTTGCAATTAGAATTTCTAGTAATCCTTATATTACCAGTTTAATGCTAATAATTTTTTAAAATGCAAATATGTCTTTATTTTTTAAGGGATTTTTTTTCCTGTGTGAAAATGTAAGGATTTCAGAAAGGCAATTACATTAATCTTTGTGGTCAGAATCAGAGGTACTATGGTAAAGGTTTGGATGTACTTTTTCATTAGCATTTTATCAATAGGACCAAATAGTCTGAGCAGGCCTGAAACTCCCAGGATTTCCTGAAACTGACACCTGCGCCTTTCTTAAGCTGGTGGTTTCACACATGATGTAAATTTACCAATTATAAGAGAGATGGGTGTGCATCAGCAGTGGTGGAGGCTTGGGTTTGAATCTCAAGTACTCTGGGACAAAACATAATGTTTGATCTCTGAAACACTCTTTAAAATTCCTCCTTTATTTAGGCTCTTTTTTTTTTTTTAAGTGATAAACTAGAGCAAATTAAATGTAAGCTTAATATACATCATGTAAGTGCCTTCTTCCTGTCTTAGTTTTCTAGGCTGTATTTAATATTTCCCTGTCAGGGATGCATTAGAGTATAGGGATTAAAGGTATTAGCTCTATAGACAATGGGTAAGAATGGGAACCTCAATTTTCCTAGCTTGTAAAATACACACACACACTTAGCATCTAAGTAATAGGATTGTTACAAGATTAAATGAGAAAATATAATAAAACAATTATTACAGCCACTACAGACACATCCCATGGACGGAGGAGCCTGGTAGGCTGCAGTCCATGAGGTCGCTAGAGTTGGACACCACTGAGCGACTTCACTTTCACTTTCATGCATTGGAGAAGGAAATGGCAACCCACTCCAGTGTTCTTGCCTGGAGAATCCCAGGGACGGGGAAGCCTGGTGGGCTGCCGTCTGCACGAATGAAGCGACTTAGCAGCAGTAGCAGCAGCACAGACACATAGGGGCTTCCCTGGTGGCTCAGACAGTAAAGAATCTGCCTGCAATGTTGGAAACCTGAATGATATCCGGGGTTGGGAAGATCCCTCGGAGGAAGGCATGGCAGCCCACTCCAATATTTTTGTCTGGAGAACCCCTGTGGACACAGGAGCTGGGTGAGCTACAGTCCACGGGGTCACAGAGTCAGACGTGACTGAGAGACTAAGCACAGCACAGCATAGACACATAGGCTAAGTATCCAATACATGGTAGATGTTCTCAGTTTTGTGTTTGTGTGTCTGCTCACTTTGTACATTTAAATAGCCTACTGAAAATATTTTTAAATTGAGAAGAATCAATAATAGTAATGACATTTGCCTTAGAAGCTTCACCCTCTATGATTGTTGATTACAACATGTCTGTGTCAATATAACTTAAGAATGTTTCTAATAGAAAGAACTTCTTAGTCTCAACATGATCTTGAGCTGTTTAATTATTTCAAACATTTTCAAAATTTTCACCAAAAATATGATAATATGTTAAGTACAAATAATTCAGTAAATGAGTACCATCTTGCTTTAAGCTTTCATTAACTTTGCTCCTCCTGTTGCATGACCAGTTCTACACTTTCTAACTTACCCATTAAATATGATTTGAAGATGGAAGGAAGAATTAGAGAAAAAAATCCACAAGTTACTTAAAAGCTAGTATTTTAAGAGTAAGGCATTCTAATGGACAAAATAAAAGATGAGCACATAGTTCAAGAATCAGGGAACAATTCAAGAGACTAGCACAGGGACATGCATGACATTTTCACTGTGTCCAATATGTGAGCAAGTGGACTGGCAGATGGGACCTCAGAGATTGCAACAATGTGGCAACTCCCATTCAGGTCACACAGATCAGATCAGATCAGATCAGATCAGTCGCTCAGTCGTGTCCGACTCTTTGCAACCCCATGAACTGCAGCACGCCAGGCCTCCCTGTCCATCACCAGCTCCCGGAGGTCACTCAGACTCCCATCCATCGAGTCAGTGATGCCATCCAGCCATCTCATACTCTGTCGTCCCCTTCTCCTCCTGCCCCCAATCCCTCCCAGCATCAGAGTCTTCTCCAATGAGTCAACTCTTCGCATGAGGTGGCCAAAATACTGGAGTTTCAGCTTGAGCATCATTCCTTCCAAAGAAATCCCAGGGCTGATCTCCTTCAGAATGGACTGGTTGGATCTTCTTGCAGTCCAAGGGACTCTCAAGAGTCTTCTCCAACACCGAGCCGGCTCTAAAATCAGCTCTACAACTTGCTTGCTCTAAAATCTTTGGCAAATAAAACATTTCTGGCAAGTATAAAGCTTTTCTGAAGCTTGGTTTCTTTAGCTGTAACATAGGCAAGATTCTCCTATGGGTTGTAGTAAGAAAATGAAATACACAAACACACCCCTGAGATATTGACTGTACATGGCAGGTACTCAGTAAATTTAATCCTTTTTATTTATATACCATACATTGAGTTTTCATTTATATGTTAAATGTATCATGAAATGGCTAGATAGACGTTCACTAAATTTAGAGGTATGTTTGGGATGGCCTGACTTAAGATACCCTGTGGAGTCCATACAAGACTCACTTTGGAAACAGGAGAAGCTTCAAAGACTGTGATACCCATTTTCTTGAAAGGCTGAAACTGAGGCACGCAAAGTTCATGTGGCTGTTGATTGGAAGAGGTCATGTGCACAGACAGAACTGCTTTCAAAATCTGAGCCCCAAACTGAAAGTCACAGATACTCCCAACTGAGTTGCGAGAGCAGATTTGGGATTGTGTGCGTGCGTGTTCAGTCACTCAGTTGCGTCCGACCCTTTGTGACCCCATGGACTGTAGCCTGCCAGGCTCCTCTGTCCATGGGATTTCCCACCAAGAATACTGGAGTGGGTTGCAATGCCCTCCTCCAGGGGATCTTCCTGACCCAGGGATCGAACCTGCATCTCCTGTACTGCAGGCAGACTCTTTACCCCTTGAGCCACATGGGAAGCTCCAGGTTTGTGATTAAGCTGCTCCTTATCTGGGCAACTCTGTGTAGCATTTTCTAGGATAAGAAGCAGCGATGCTCCTGATGATGATCAATCATTTTTTCAAAGAGCAACCATGAAAACGATCACGGTGAACATTTCTTCTCTCCTGCCAGAGTTTCTTGGCATGCTAGCAGATTGGCCAAAAAGTTTGTCCATGTTTTTCTGTATGATCTTTTGCAAAATTTACTAGCTACCTGGATATTTGCTTAAATTTCTTTGCTTCTTACATAAAGGAGAGCATACTCTGGGTATTCTTTTGCAGTTTACATTTTTCACTTAATAATATATTCTGAAACAATCTCACATCAGTTTAGAGATCTTCCTCATTCTTTTTTTACTGATGCATTATACTCCATTTGTGGATGTATCATATTTATTTTACTACTTCCCTAGTACGGTTATGTAACTTGCATGAACTTTTTTGGCCCACCCCCAATTTTTTTTTTTTCTCATTCTGCCACCAGTCCCTACTTTGCTAGATTCTGTGCAGGACCAATTTGTAGAATTTGTAACTAGAGAAATCTGAGTCCCCAGTGTTTATAAGTGTGTGTGTGCATGTTTGTGTGTGTGTATGCATGTGCATGTACATCTGTGTGTGTGCATGTGTGAACTCACATGCATAAAGACCATCAATATGTATTATCTATTCTTAATCCACCGTTTCTCTGATTAAAACTCCAAAGAACACAGTCAGGGTAAACAGTTTACATTCTAGAACACATTGAGGATAGTTTATAAGTAAATGGAGACACACACATTTTTGGTTATATAAGCTCTTGGGTGTTAGCCCAGCAACCATATAGCCAGGTAACTATAATTTCTACGAGAAAATATAGCCTGTCATCTATAGGTTAACTTTTGGAAGGGGGTTATGCTCACCACTATACCACCAACATGGACTATGGATTAATTTTTGGAATGTGACCCATTTGAAGAAGAGGCCTGAAAAATGCTTTTTTACTAATGTTTCACTTTGAAATAATTTTAAACTTACAGAAGTGTTACAAAGAATTAGAGTTCTCATTTGCCCTTCATTCAGCTTCTCTAATGATAACATTTTACATAATTACAGTATAATTGTCAGAACCAGAAAATGAACATTGACATAATACTGTTGAGCAATCTGCAGACCTTATTCAAACTTCACCAGTTTTCCTGCTAACATTTTATTTCCATCTCAGGATTTAGTTCAAGATCTCACTGCATGTAACATCATTAGTCTCTAATCGGTGTTAATTCCTCAGTCTTTCTTTGTCTTTCATGGTCTTGACACTTTTGAAGAGTTCTGGTCAGTTTGTTTTATAGGCTGTACCTCAATTTGAATTCGTCTGATCTTTTCTCATGATTACACTGGTATCACACATTTAACAGGAACACTTTGGAAGTGATGTTTTGCTCTTTTCAGTGCAACATATCAGGAGATATACAATTTCTATGCTTTATTACCAGTGATATTAACCTTGATCGTTTGGATAAGGTCATGTCTTCTACAGTTTTCTACGATAAATGTATTATTTTCCCATTTGTAATTAATAAATGCCTTGTGGGACTATGTAATATCAATACTTTGAGGCTATGCAAGTGTACAGTTTATATTATATATTCTTCCATTAATTTTAATTCCATCAGTGGTTCTTGCCTGCAATAATTACTACTCTAGTATTTATCTCGGAGAAGGCAATGGCACCCCACTCCAGTACTCTTGCTTGGAGAATCCCATGGACGGAGGAGCCTGTTAGGCTGCAATCCATAGGGTCGCTAAGAGTCGAACACCACTGACTGATTTCACTTTCACTTTTCACTTTCATGCATTGGAGAAGGAAATGGCAACCCACTCCAGTGTTCTTGCCTGGAGAATTCCAGGGATGGGGGAGCCTGGTGGGCTGCCGTCTATGGGGTCGCACAGAGTGGGACACGACTGAAGTGACTTAGCAGCAGCAGCGGCAGTATTTATCTAATGATCATGTTCATATTTTCCTTATTTTCTATATACTCATTAACTGGAATTCCACTGTAAGGAAGAGCTCCCCTTCTCGCTTATTTATTTATTCATAATTGAACAAATTTTATCCAATTTTAATTTAAAATTAAATAAAATATATTATTTATTTATTTATTCAATTATGAATAAAGAACGTTCAATAGTCTACACAACTATGTTAATGTAGCCTTACAGATATTTAATTTATTCTTTGAGTTATAATCCAATAGTATACTTATTTATAAATTTTTTTGTTCAAGTTGTTTTAGCTTTGGCAATTAGGTGCTCCTGCATGTGGGCTTGCTTCTGTATATTTTCAGCATGTTGTTATAATTTTTTGAACACTTACTTTCTGGGATCAGATGTTCTATTTCAACCTGCATTTTCCCTTCCTAGCCTTGGAGTCAATCATTTCTTCAAAAAGCCCCGGTTTCTTTTATTGAAAAAATGGTGTTAAGAAACCAAGATATGGGTGCTAGGAGTGTTTGCTGCTGCTGAAATATCACTGCTTCCAGGCCCTCTCAGCAGACACAGCTGGGAAACATACATATGTATACTAACCCACTTACACACATCTCTATTTCTATTTTAATCTACCTGTATGTGAATGAGTCTATGCAGACCCCTCAAATACCAATACCACAGGATTCATTCTACCCTTCTTACTTTCCTCATAAGTATCTGTTTTTCTCTGAAACTGAGAGAATTAGCTCTCATTATCCGCACCAAATTTTCTTCTTTGTTCAATCCTTGCACAGACATAAAGTCATGTCAGAATTGCTAACTCAAGCTCCTGTTTCCAGAAGAAACAAATGTACTGATCATAGTACAATGTGTATTTTTCTCTTTGCATTTAGCCTTACTCTATACAGTCAAAATATTATTTTCCAAAATTGCATTGGTTGTTCTTTTCTTCCCTATCCCCTCAGTGTAGTTATGCTATTCATTTGCAAAGCATTTAAGTTCATTTTCCACTGTTTGTATTCCATTTTGGGTTCTCCACCTCCCAATTTGATTTATTTATTAGGTATGTGAAACATTAGAGTGTTTCCAAGAGTCAGAGGTTTGTAAAAAGGTCCACTAAAAGAAATGTCTCTTCGTCCTCATCCCTGTTCCTCCCTCTCTCACTCCCCCATTTTATACTCCATTCTCACTTTACTTTCTGTAGGTAACCAATCTCATTAGTAGTCTTCTTGTAATCTTTTGCAAAATTTAGTAGATTTTTATATGTGTGATCAAATTTCTTTATTTCTATAAAGGATAGCATACTCTAGGTAACCTTTTGCAGTTTACATTTTCCATTTAATAATATACCCTGGAAATAATCTCATATTAGTTCATAGAAAACTCCCTTATTCTTTACTGATGCATTATACTCCATTTGTGGATGTATCATAATTTATTTTACTACTTCCCTACATATGGTCATTTAGGCTGTTCTTAATATTATGTGACTGCAAACAATGCTACTGGAGAAGGAAATGGCAACCCACTCCAGTGTTCTTGCCTGGAGAATCCTAGGGATGGCGGATCCTGGTGGGCTGCCATCTATGGGGTCACACAGAGTCGGACACGACTGAAGCGACTTAGCAGCAGCAGACAACGCTGAAATAATCAATGGCTGTGTATTTTCATGTTGCTGGAGGTTTATTTTAGGGTACATTCTTAGACATGGGACTGCTGGATCAAAAGAGTACAAGGGTAGCTTTCTTAGGTATTGACAAATTCTCCCCCAATAGGGCTGTACCAGTTTGCATTCTCATCAGCAATGTATTATCATACTTATAAATTTTCACCAGCATGATAGGTGAGAAATGATATCTCAGGATTGTTTTAATTTGAATTCCTTAGAAATATTTTTAATGCGGATGGACAAAGGATGTTGAGGGGAGGCTCAGATGGACAGACAAGACCTTCGCAAAGAGATAAAATGGAACTTAGGAATGTCCTAACAAGGGATATATGTGTACCTATGGCTGATTCATGTTGAGGTTTGACAGAAAACAGCAAAATTCTGTAAAGCAATTATCCTTCAATAAAACATAAACAAATAAAAAATTAAACAAAAGACTAAAAGTCACTTACAGAGCCTAGGAAAAGATGATGCTTCTGAAGCACTGGAGAAAGTAAAGAAAAGCTGTTTCTGAAATGTTAAAGAAAGTGAAAAGCACTAATGCAAAGGCTGAAGTGACCCAATGGAGATATAAAGGGAAATAGAACATTATCTGCAGTGCATAAGATAGGCTTAAAAAGACTGACTTATTTCTACATGAAAGATAAAAGGCTAAAAATTATGCTCTGAGACTTCTTTGGTGTCCAGTGGTTAAGACTCTATTTTCCAATGCAGGGGGTGTGGGTTCAATCCTTGGTCAGGGAAACAACATCCCACAGGCTGTGGGATACAGGCAAAAATTTTAAAAAGTGTGGTGTTGGAGAAGACTCTTGAGAGTCCCTTGGACTGCAAGGAGATCCAACCAGTCCATTCTGAAGGAAATCAGCCCTGGGATTTCTTTGGAAGGAATGATGCTAAAGCTGAAACTCCAGTACTTTGGCCACCTCATGTGAAGAGTTGACTCATTGGAAAAGACTCTGATGCTGGGAGGGATTGGGGGCAGGAAGAGAAGGGGACGACAGAGGATGAGATGGCTGGATGGCATCACTGACTCGATGGACATGAGTCTCTGTGAACTCTGGGAGTTGGTGATGGACAGGGAGGCCTGGCGTGCTGCGATTCATGGGGTTGCAAAGAGTCAGACACGACTGAGCGACTGAACTGAACTGAATACATATTAAAAAAACACTTTTTTAAAATATGCTTAAAGCAGACTTGAAATCTTAGAAAAATCTGTCTTAATAACTGTGATCTAAAAACCAGCAACAAGGGACATAAAAGCCATGTAGCTCAGCAAGATTAGGAGAGACTGAATATGGATGGTTGGGACAGCAAAAGCGGAGTATGGTGACCCACCTAGGCCATGAAGTCCCTGGTAGGGACTCTCATCTACTTAACGCACCAAGAATGAAGAAGAGCTTATGAAACATTCGGTTTTAAGAATAGGCAAAAAGGATGGCTTTAGAAATGATCAAACAATGATTATATGAATGATCAAACCATCCAAGTCAGATTTCTATATGTGGGAAAAAAATTAAAAAACACCCAAAGAAATCTGTCAAAGAAGAAGTCATATTGCAAAATGAGTAACCTGACCTGTGAGAAACAGGCCTCCAGAATGAGGCTGAGTGATAGTCCTAGTCAGCAGTGACGAAGCAGTCATTTTAATTTCAGTAAAGTTTTCAATTCTATTTCAGAAGCCAAAATTTAGACCAGAGATTAAGGAGGCTTTTTTTTTTTAAACCTAAGAAGTCTTTAGAATTAATTTATATTAAGGTATAAATAACAAGTACATGGATAAAATGCAATCAGGAAGTGTGAATTCATAGGTAGCTTAAGAGCTGCACTCTGGGAAGTTAGCACCAATAAGGACGAGTAAGTAGGAGAAAGAAGGAAAATAATTGGGCAAATATTAATATATTGTGTTTCTTTTGTGCTCTAAGTATCACTTAGACTCTGGAGAAATAATGATAAATAAAGGGGAAATCCCTGCCTTTAGCTTGTCTGGGAAGAACAGTGACAATGTAATGAAATTTTTATCAGTTCAGTTCAGTCGCTCAGTAGTGTCCGACTCTCTGCGACCCCATGAATTGCAGCACGCCAGGCCTCCCTGTCCATCACCAACTCCCGGAGTTCACTCAAACTCATGTCCATTGAGTCGGTGATGCCATCCAGCCATCTCATCCTCTGTGGTCCCCTTCTCCTCCTGCCCCCAATCCCTTCCAGCATCAGAGTCTTTTCCAATGAGTCAACTCTTTGCATGAGGTGGTCAAAGTACTGGAGTTTCAGCTTTAGCATCAGTCCTTCCAAAGACATCCCAGGGCTGATCTTTTTTATCAGTTCAGTTCAGTCGCTCAGTCGTGTCCGACTCTTTGCGACCCCATGAATCACAACACACCAGGCCTCTCTGTCCATCACCAACTCCTGGAGTTCACCCAGACTCATTATAGTAGTACATAAAAAGTTTTTTATAGTAGTACATAAAAAACAAACAAAGTAGTGGACTGAAAATGGGAAGAGATGGGGACAAGTCTCACAGAGGAGGTGACCACTGAATAAGAAAGTCTGTTGGTGGAAAGGGTAGGTGTGTGTATTAGAGGACAGTTCAGGCAGAAGGACCAGTACTTGCAAAGGGACAGAGGTATGGTGGACCCATAACAAGTGGTATTTTAAAAGTCATGTTGGACTCCAATGAGGTACTTACATCTCCCTAAAATCATCATATTTGCAAAAAACACAAATGCGGACAGGGTATGAGAATGGTGTTTGGAATGACATGATGAAGCTTCCAAAATAACCCTGAAACCTCAGAGAAATGAACTGAAACTCACTGCTCCCTTTTCTTGTGCAAGAAAAGTAGCAGGCACAAACACAAAATGCAGAATGGCAGAAAGGTTAGGAGCAGCAGAGAAGTTCCACTGAACTATAAAGTGGGGACAGTGAACAGGGCAGTATATTTCACAAGAGAGGTCAGGCACCGAAAAACAAACAAGAGATAAGCCAGAGAAGATTCTGGATTCTAGCATTGGTTCTGCTGTGTAATAAATATTGGATTCCAAGGAAGTCTGATCAGGTAAACCTCAGCACCCTCATCTGTCAAAGGGAAAGAATTACCTCTGTGTGTGTGCTCAGTCATGTCTGACTCTTTGTGATCCCATGGACTGTAGCCCACCAGGCTCCTCTGTCCATGAGATTTTTCAGGCAAGAATACTAGAGTGGGTTGACATTTCCTCCTCCAGGGGATCTTCCTGACCCAGTCACCAAACCCATGTCTTCTGTGTCTCCTGCATTGCAGGTGGAATCTTTATCTGCTGAGCCTTTAGGGTGGTTCTTAAGCCAGTGATATCTGGGAAGACTGAAGAGCATTCTAACAATTATAAGGTGACCTAAGCTGGAAGTCCTAAGGCAGGGTGTTCTATATTGAACCTGAACTGAAGGCTGGGAGGTGATCTCCAAACTGCTTTCTACCACCCACGTGATAGATGATTATAAGGAAAACAATCAGCTGCTCTCTATTTCTGGGAAAATGAGAACAAGAAGAAAAAGAACAAAAGAAAATGGGATCAAATTGCAGTGTGAAGACTGTTAAATAATAGAATGAATTTGTCCCGGAAGTTATGGGTATGCCTTTTGGGAAAGTCTTTAGAAAAAATCTGTCTGTCCAAGATGGTTCTGGGCAGGGTCACCAGCTGTGGCTGCAAGTGGTTGGATGAGCCAGATGTCATTCCAGTGCCCTTCCTATCTCTGGTTTCTGCAGTTGTATAATCATGTGCATCAATGGAGTAATACCTAATTACCCCATTTATATACTTTATGTGTCTATTAATATGGACAACAGTTTCCTTTCTATTTTACTAGTAAAGTTTTGAATACAAATGTGACTCGGCCTCTCCCCATTACAGCTTTGCATTCAGAGCTAATTGCCTCACAGAACACTTAAGGAGTCATTTTTCATTATGATGGTGAGCAAAGGGAAGGCAGATGGCAGAGTCATGTTATTGATTTGATGATCCTTCCTCTGGCTCCTTGAATAAATGGAACTGAATGTGTAGTCATTGTATCCAGACTTTGAGAGCCTTAAAGGTTCAGTTCAAATTATGTCAGACAGAAGGTTCATGGGGCAAAAATCCATTTATTCCTCCAAGGCCTCTAAACAATGATCCCAGGGACCATGTACCTAGGAGCCTGGTAGACTAATTTAGACTTCCAGGTCTTAAGGAAAAGGATTAGCTCTCTCTTAAGTTTTGTTGGTGCTTTAGCTGAACTTGCTGCCCATCGGTTAGGGATATTGGCCCAATTCAGATGGGCTCTGCTAATTTGCAAATAAGGTGGGGGTAGGATGAACTGGGAGACTGGGATATACACACTGCTACATATAAAACAGGTAACACTAATGAGAACCTACTTTATAGTTCAAGGAACTCAGTGTTTTGTGGTGACCTAAATGGGAAGGAAATCCAAAATGGGATATTCCCTCTGATGTACAGCAGAAACTAACATGATCTTGTAAAGTTACTCTATTCCAATAAAAAATAATTTAAAATACTACCCTTATGGCAGGAAGTGAAGAGGAACAAAAAAGCCTCTTGATGAAAGTGAAAGAGGAGGGTGAAAAAGTTGGCTTAACCCTCAACATTCAGAAAACTAAGATCATGGCATCTGGTCCCATCACTTCATGGGAATTAGATGGGGAAACAGTGGGAACAGTGCCTGACTTTATTTTTGGGGGCTCCAAAATCACTGCAGATGGTGACTGCAGCCATGAAATTAAAAGATGCTTGCTCCTTGGAAGGAAAGTTATGACCAACTTAGACAGCATATTCAAAAGCAGAGACATTACTTTGCCAACAAAGGTCCATCTAGTCAAGGCTATGGTTTTTCCTGTGGTCAAGTATGGATGTGAGAGTGGGACTGTGAAGAAAGCTGAGCGCCAAAGAATTGATGCTTTTGAACTGTGGTGCTGGAGAAGACTCTTGAGAGTCCCTTGGACTGCAAGGAGATCCAACCAGTCCATTCTAAAGGAAATCAGTCCTGGGTGTTCATTGGAAGGACTGATGCTAAAGCTGAAACTCCAATACTTTGGCCACCTCATACGAAGACTTGACTCATTGGAAAAGACTCTGATGCTGGGAGGGATTGGGGGCAGGAGGAAAAGGGGACGGAGGATGAGATGGCTACCAACTTGATGGACATGAGTGTGAGTAAACTCTGGGAATTGGTGATGGACAGGGAGGCCTGGTGTGCTGCAATTCATGGGGTCCCAAAGAGTCGGACACGACTGAGCGACTGAATTGAACTGAACTGAATTGAAAGTGAATGAAAGAAGGTAAATCATTCACTTTTCAGAAGGCTATTAACTCTTTCCCCGAGAGCCCTTAGAGAAAGATGCTCTGGTGTTTTAAGGCATTAATTAATTATAATCAACATTTACCTTTTTTAGAATCACATTACTACTGCTGCTGCCTGTTCCTCCACCGTTCATTAAAAACTAAGGCATAGCAAACTCACAAATACCTTTGGTCGATAGTAAAAGGTAGGATCTGGGACTAAATCATCTAACAATATAAACAGAATTTTGATGAAAACGTGAGTGTACTCCCACTGGATTTATTAAGGGATCACTGGTCCTCTGAAGTGGTCCTAAGAAAAACATTCACATGAGAAGACAGAATTCCCAGGACCCTTGAGCCACATTTTCTTAGCATGTTGTCAGTTTGCTGGTAAGGAGAAATATTTCCTCAAGTTACTTAATTCTCTTTTTTGGATTTAGGGAGTTCCTTTCTGTATGCCTTCTGGTAAGAAGTGGATTGTTTTTTTTTTTTTTTTCAGGTTATATTTTTCAACCTGGCTAAACGAACAGGAGGAAGAGGCGAAGTCCCTTCCTACATGAGGGATGCAGAGACTCTGGTTGTAGTTCCTGTTCAATGTTAACTCGAGACAATCCTCACCCCAAATCTGGCTCTTCAAGTTTCCTCTGCAAAATGTGGGATAGTGATTTCTAAGGCCATTTCCAAAGTTCCAAAAATTCTAAAATTCTCTGATACTCAGGCCACCCATCTATCCTTGTTAAATGCAGGAAGTAGCCTTCTGCTAAATTCCCCTAAACCTATGTAATGCAGGACTATTTAATTCATAATCAGCTAAAAGTAAAATGTCTTATTATTGGCAGTTTTTATATACACCATGGTGTTAGCTATCAAAAGAAATACCTATAGGGTCAGGGGTACTGATTTAGCTTTTGCAGTTTACTCATGCCCACAAAATTCTTATTTTATTGTTTTTTTCCTTCAAAGGCAGCTTGCCTATTCCAAACAAATCTTGATTTTCCCCTTTGACTTTGTAAGTTGATTTGCTGAGTTGATATTTTTTCCCATTTTTCTCTTTGACCACAGTGATTATTTACCAGTCATTTCTAGAAATACCTGAAAGGGGTGGCACGTGGGAAGGGGAAAAAAAAAGAGAAAAATGTGTTGACCATGCTTTCAGTGCTGATGGTCTCATTTTTCATGTCCATAAATTCTGACTTTTTATGTGAGTTTGTTTCTAATTACTCTATCTTGAAAGTATTTGAATCAGTTAATGTTTAGGATGTTTCACTCACTTTTGCAGTATGTTTAACTAGCCATGTTCACTATTCTTCAAGTTTGTTGTCTTTATTTTCTTCTTTGTTTCATTTATACATTATCAATTTCTCTCAATTGACAATAGTACAAAAATAAACTAATATCTCAGATGGGAGAACGAAGGCGATGTCATTTCACAGTGACCCTGGTCAGTAAAAGAAAAAGCTTGCCAGCTTGTACTATCTTAAAAAGGCATATGGCTAACCTCCAAATCCTCCCCATCCCCCTGCACCAATTCAAAAAAAAAAAAAAAAAGATTTGGAAAGAGCACAATGGTGTGAAATTTTCTGGTTTTAAATTCTGGCTCCATCACTTAATTACTATGTAGGTAATTAACACGGTTTTCCTGATGGCTCAGCAGAAGAATTCTCCTGCAATGCAGGAGGCACAGGAGACACAGATTCGATTCCTGGGTCAGGAAGATCCCCTGGAGGAGGGCACGGCGACCCACTCCAGTATTCTTGCCTGGAGAATCCCATGGACGGAGGAACCTGGTCTCAAAGAGTCAGACACCGCTGAGCGGCTAAGCACGAGTGCATGCACACAGACCAAAAAGCCCCATGAATTAATTTCCCTCATCTGTGAAATAAAAGTGATAATATATGTATTATAGGGCGATGCCAATTCAACAAACATAAAGAACACAGAGTAGACCGGGCTAATGGTGTGGGTGAATGGTAACAACGACACCAGACACTGATACTTTTTATTTGCCAGATATATTTTGTGAGGTTATTTGTCCTGTGTATAAGTAATACATGGACATTTATTTCACAAGGTTCAGTATATATTTTTTAGTCATAAAGGGTGGAACTGAGTTGTGCTCTTTCAAACTTAAATAAAATAATTTTGCAAAAAATTATTATCGAAGAAAGAAATCAAAGTCCAAATTATAAAAATAAAACAACTTTATGATAGGTTTAGTACATGTTACATTGAAAATATAATGTTTTATTATTTTGTGTCATCTTTCACTAATATTCTGATTTTTCTTGAACCTTAAATCTGAGCAAGTAAGTTTTATAGATATTTTTTAATCAAAGGTACAGTGTTGGGCTTGATTTTAGTCCCTAAGAATGTAGCTTGACTCCTACATGAATCATAAAAGCATAAAGTCCATTCTATCAAAGATTATGGGCCTGCAATTATACTCTAATTAAAAATGAAAAATAATTAAAAAATTACTATGGGCCTGAAGTGAAATTTTACCTAGTAAAGTTTACAGTTTTGTAGTATATATCTACATATTTTCTACATATGTTTTGGTAAAGAAGTTCTACCACTTAAGGATGATTAATTTTACTCATTAATTGAACACTTATTAAGCAGTTCCTAAGTACAAAGAATTTGTTAGCTACAAGGGATCCAAAGATAAACTGAGATATAACCACTGCCCTCAGAGAGCTTAATGCCTGGGAGGAAAGTTTAAACAAAAGTACACAGTGACTTTGTTACATATCACAAAGCAGTAAAGAAATGACCCAGCAAATTGTGTAGGATTTCATGAGCACAGGTCACATTTGTACGGAGGAAACTGAAGAGGCTCCATGGAAGAAGTGGCATTTGAACTGGGCTTTGAACACGGGCAGCTGAGAGAGAGAGAGCATTTCAGAACAAGGGACAACAGTGAGCATGACAGATGACATACACACACTCATGAAATCACAGGAAGAAATACACAGGTGGAATTCCAGTCTTATGACCTTCTACCCAGTCATCATTCTTATCTCCTAGATGAGGCTCAGGAGGTTAAAATCATGGCACATGGGCCCCAAACTGGCCAGAGGTGCTGTGCTGGTGGGCACTGGCAGGGACTCCATGCCTGCTAACCTTGAAAGAAGGCTGGACAGAGGTCAAGGAGGACCTTACATCCCAGAGTGAATGTGTGGACTCACTTCAACAGGCAATGAAAAGTTAGCAAAGGTCTATGAGAAAGGGAGTGAGAGAATTGTGCCTTCCTTTGGCGGAAGTCCAGACGGGAAGCAAACAGGGCCTGAGCAAAACATGGAGAGAGTGAAAACGGCGAGAAGTCTGCTCTATCTGCCTCAGGGGTAAAACCTAAAGAGCTTTGTGGCTACAGGGATGTCGAAGGGGAGAAAGAGAAGGCAGAAAGCTAACTCCAAAGTTTCAAACTTGAGCCACTCGGAAATGGACTTTGCAAAAACAGTAAACTCAGGGGACTCCCCTGCTGATCTTTTGGCTAAGACGCCATGCTCCCAATGCAGGGGGACCCGGGTTCGATCCTAGGTCAGGGAACTAGATTTTATACAGCACAACAAAAGATTCTGCATTATCCCTAGAACAACCAAATAAATAAATTTAATTAAAAAAAAAAAACCCAGTAAATTCAGAGGAGGGGAGTGGGGGGCAGTAATGGGACAGAGGGAAGGAAGAATGACTTTACACTAAAACTGGAGAAAATTCAGTGATGGCTGAAGATCTGTGGAGTTGGGAGTTAGTATCTGAAAAGTTCCTGCAATGAGCAAAGAGAGTATCATCCTAAAGGGAGAGGGTGGAGAAGGATGAGAAATTGGCTCGGGACCAATCCTTAGGGAATGCCCACCTATACTTAGAGTGCTGGGGAAGCAGGCAATGAACACATGGGAGGTGCTCTACATCCATTATCTCTAAGTAAACTCTCAGTAGGCACCTGTGATAGATCGAGGCAGAGAACACCAGAGAGAGTTTCCAGAAGTTGGAGAGGCGAGATGGGGAATATTCAACAGTCAAACACCAAGGAGACACAAAAAGTAAGAACTGAGGAAAGCGTATCTTAATGACTATGTTTACTGTTTTGCTACTACTGCTGAAAGGCATGCAAGCTTAGCAATTGTATGTAAGTTTTATTTCACCTCTTTCTCATAACACTGTCTATTCTTCATTCACAAAACTTAACCTGTTTCACAATTACAGGTTTATTTGCATGGTTATTTGTTTCTGTGCATCTCCACCCAGGCACTGACATCTATGGGGGCAAGGACTCTGTTCTGTTCACTACCATATAATACACTGCTTGACCTGTAGCAGGTATTTGTACATTTTTTTAAATAAATAAATGTAACAAATGAAGATGCATAATACCTATATTTTGGAAAGAAGATAAATTCAGTTTCTCCTGTAGATTTTGTTTACTTTGAATATCAGAGTTTTTTTGACACAAAGTCATATTATTCACACTAGTCCCAGACATTTGTTCTTATCTCTGTTGCACCCTGGGCTCTCTTTCCTCATTTTGTAGTTTATTTTGCCACGAGTGCCCACTATTTCTTCCTTCTTTATGAAAATCCATATGCTGGATGAGACACTAGTGGTAAAGAATCCTCCTGCCAATGCAGGAGATGCCAGAGATGTGGGTTTGATCCCTGGGTCAGGAAGATCCCCTGAGTAGGAAACGGCAACTCACTCTGGTATTCTTGCCTGGAAGATTCAATGGAGAGAGGACCCCGGAGCGCTAGCCTGATGGGGTGACAAAGAGTTGGACACGACTGATCATGCACGCACCCTGCATATGCTGGATGTAAACAATGTCTGAACTTGAGGTTAAAAGGTAACCTATGTGACAGATTGTTCTAATAAGTTGTGATACAATTCAGTGGTTTTATTTCTTATTCCAACTACCTCAAACAAAAAGAGTGCTAAGGTCAGATCAACAGGTGTGTTTCTGTAATTTGAAGATACTGTGGCAGAGTTATGGAAGGAAAACAGAGAGTCCTAAGGGAAAGGAAACTATAGAAGCTTCTGGAAAATGTAAATTAGTTAAAAAAAAAAAGGCTTCAGAGGCCTGAGTGTTGCACTGAGAGTCAGCAGACATGGAGTCTGTTTCCAATCCACCTTAGACCCTCAGTCTCTGACGGGTGCTATGAGATTCCTTTACTCACTGAAGTAGGGCAACATGAATGATTTGCCTTATCCAAACATGCTGGGAAGACTGGGAACTAGACTTTTTAAGTAAAATTATTTAAGAACTTTTAGAACTTTTTAATTAGAGGATACTTTACAATATTGTCTTGGTTTCTGCCACATATCCACATGGATCAGTCATAGGTAAACATATGTTTTCCTCCCTCTTGAACTTCCCTCCCACATTATCCCACTCTTCTAGGTTGTCACAGAGCACCAGATTTGAGCTCCATGCATCATACAGCAAATTCCTAATGGCTAGTTGACTTCTCTAGTGGTTCAGCTGGTAAGGAATCTGCCTACAATGTGGGAGACCTGGGTTGGGAAGATCTCTTGGAGAAAGGAAAGGCTATCCACACCAGTATTCTGGCCTGGAGAACTCCATGGACTATATAGTCCATGGGGTCACAAAGAGCTGGACATGACTGAGTGACCATCTAGTCAAGGCTATGGTTTTTCCAGTGGTCATGTATGGATGTGAGAGTTGGACTGTGAAGAAAGCTGAGCGCCAAAGAATTGATGCTTTTGAACTGTGGTGTTGGAGAAGACTCTTGAGAGTCCCTTGGACTGCAAGGAGATCCAACCAGTCCATTCTAAAGGAGATTAGTCCTGGGTGTTCATTGGAAGGACTGATATTGAAGCTGAAACTCTAATACTTTGGCCACCTCATGCAAAGAGTTGACTCATTGGAAAAGACTCTGATGCTGGGAGGGATTGGGGGCAGGAGGAGAAGGGGATGACAGACGATGAGATGTCTGGATGGCATCACCGACTCGATAGAAATGAGTCTGAGTAAATTTCGGGAGTTGGTGATGGACAGGGAGGCCTGGCGTGCTGTGATTCATGGGGTCGCAAAGAGTCAGACACGACTGAGTGACTGAACTGAACTGAACTGAGCAACCTTCACTTGTATTCTTGCCTGGAGAACACCGTGGACAGAGGAGCCTGGAGGGCTATGTTCATGGGGTTGCAAAGAGCCGAAGATGACTGAGTGACCACCAGTTTCACTTCACAATGTGTATGTTATTTTTTAGTTCAACGATTGGTGCTAGTTACTTTTATTCCCTAACATGTAATATATAAAATATAGTTTCTTAACTGGTCTTGAGCAGCTGGAAAGGCAAATTAAGCTATTCCTCAGAAACAATTTATTGCTCTTCTTACCCCAAACTGGCATGATTTAGCATAATGGATAGTAGAACTGTACAACAGGAGTGGAGTGAAACCCATCCTAGGACTCAAACTCAATCCAGTCATTTCTTACACGTAAAAATATGACCCAGAAATGAAAAGACTTGGCCACCCAGTTAGCTGGTGGCAGAGCTGGATGTGGACTTTGGGTGGGACTTGTGACTCCAAGTCCATTAACTCACACATATGAGCCAAATTGTGGTCCTAATACTGCAGGACCACAACTGTTACTGTTGTTTTAGTAACAACATGCATTTTCCATGTTGTTACTAAAAAATGGAGTCATATTTTCACTAGCAGATATGTGGCGGCATGTACATATTTGCATTCTATCAAATTCCTATAGTTATGTCACCAGGAAGGAGAAATCTATCTTTCTTGTGCCTTAAACCTAATGCTTAGCAGAACCCTCCAGGTCTTTCCTCCTTCATCTGGATATAAAGCTTTTTCCAGAAGAAGAGCAATTGAGAATCCCCCTGTATCTTTATACAGAGAAGCACAGTGATAAGGTAGAGTTTTGGCTGCTGAGGATCTAGGTGACCTTGAATTTGACTTTGGATTTACTCACCCATTGGCAGTATTGGCCCTTGGATGAGTCATTTAATCTCTCCTGAGTTTAAAGATATATATATTTTTAATTTGTAAAGGTGGGATAATAATAGCTACTTCTCAGGCAATGGCACCCCACTCCAGTACTTTGCCTGGAAAATCCCATGGACGGAGGAGCCTGGTAGGCTGCAGTCCATGGGGTCGCTAAGAGTTGGACACGACTTCACTTTCACTTTTCACTTCCTTGCATTGGAGAAGGAAATGGCAACCCACTCCAGTGTTCTTGCCTGGGGAATCCCAGGGACGGGGGAGCCTGGTGGCTGCCATCTGTGGGATCACACAGAGTCGGACACGACTGAAGTGACTTAGCAGCAGCAGTAGCAGCAGGTTCATTAAGAGGATTAAACAAATTAGTGTATATAAAGAACCTGCTTCAGAGCTCTCTTCCCTCTTGTTCTGCTTTTTGTTATCCTTTCTTTTCATCTGATCAAATCAAAGTTCTCTTCTTGTCATTATTACCCATGATACTGTGGGTAGACTGTCATTTTAAACATTGTACAATATTTCTAGATTTTTCAAAATAATCTGGTCAGCCTGCCAAAACTTCAAAGCCTAAAGGGAATAGAATTTCAAAATCTTAGAACTTCCGGTAGCTTTCATTTTGTTTGTTTTGCCAAACATGAAGCCAGATCAGGGCAAAATTCTACATTTTAAGTTAAGCACCTAACTCCTTTCAGGCAGTCGACATTTGGGCCACCAGATTTTTAATCCAGTGATAAAAGTTAATCTGCTTCATATTAGTAAGAATCCATAAACTATGAAGTCCATCATCCTCCATCACAAAGTGACAGCAATCATGATCATTTTCAACTTATGCTTTTGAAGAGCTCTATTTGCTTTGTCCACATTTCATCTTGATGTGACTCCAACATGCGTGGGGACATTGCTCCGCAAGGTGACTGGTGATATCCTTGGCTGTTCAGTGCTATGCAGCAGGGTTACTTGATATGCCCTGCTTTCATGGGGACATCAGCCTTTCAACCACTCTGAGGTCAAGAGAAAGTGGCTGTGTACATATGTCCACAGCAGAAATCCTGCTTTAGCCCAGGAGGGTCTGGCATGGTTGGCAGTGGTGGTTCATAGGAAATACAAGGATGAAGCAGCGGGTTTACAGAGCTAGGGAGCAGGGAACCTAATTAGCCCAGCACCAAGAATGCCAAAAAGCCTATTTAGTATTTTTTGCTTTTCTTCTTCTAAGCTACCTAGAGGGAGAATTGCTCATAAACATCTACATGCATTATATGGAAAAAAAAACCGACTACTGAATCGAGTAATCTAAAGGATGAATCTGCAGTTTCTCTTCTGACCTCTGCTAAGATGAACCATAGAAGGGACTCCATGCATTTTAGACAGACGCTAAAAGGGCCATGTCTAATATTACTTGCTAAATAATACTGGAATATCTGCTGGTAGAGAGCATAAAGTCCAAAGACAAGGCCATGCTTTGAATTAAAAAAAAAAAACCAAACAAACCCACTAGTTGCTACTTAAAATAGACAGCCAGAACTAACCCTTGCCTTTTTTCCAAATCACTTATTTGTTAGTGCTGACATGTAGGCTCTGAGAGAAAGCCACCATGCTCACAGGGTGCTTCCGCCTTCTCCATATCCTCAAACTCATCCTTCTCTTAAATGCTTTTATTCATGGTAATGAAGAGTGCATTATGAAAAGCATAATTTGACATTTAGGAAGCTATGTTTCAGAAAAGGGCCTGATTAAAAAATTAGAAATTGTACAAAGTACTGCAAGAGGACTTTTAATCTAATAATTAATGTTTATTCATCACTGAATAGATACGTTCACATTAGGAGACATAAACAGCCCAAGAGCCAAGAGAAGGCTCTGAGAACCCTGTCCTTTACACAGGGGGAATGGCGTTTGCCCATGAGGCTCCTCCTCCACTTTCTTCCTAACTCCCTCTCACCTCTAACCCTGCACCAATGCTGGAGGAGGCTCTTCAGAACATAAGGCTGCTGGTGGTACGATTAGAGAATCAATGAATGGATTCTGGTCCAACTGCTCATTTTATTATTTGCTCACTGAGTCTCACAGATAGAAGTGGTTGCTCAAGGTCATGTTTCCAGGTCTCCTATCATTATCATCAAAAATATTTATGAACTGCTTTCTAGACTGTGATAAGCAGAGACACACATCTTTATCTTCCTGTCAAGATATGAGATGAACCCAACATTAGCAATGACATAACCAATGTCAACATTTCCCTCTGAAGAGCCAATATGGTGCCCAAGTTATCAATGAAATGCATTTCCTCTCAAATACTGGATGATACTATGATAAGTCTTCATTGACGAGGTACACACCAAATTATCTTGATGAAAAGGGAAAAAAATAAGTCATTTAGTTTGCATACTGGTGTCAACGTTTGCCTTGATTAGAGAAAACGCATATGTGAACATTAGAAAATTTCTATTGGCATTGTCTTTTTCACCCCTGGAAAGTCAAGAGTTTTTCTTAAAAAACATATTGTTTCCCATATCTTACCATAAAAATTTTCAAACACACAGAGAAGTGGAAAGAATTTTACAATGGACTCCAGGATTCACATCACCTAGATTCTACAATTAACATTTCTTTACTTGCTTTATATCTTCCATCTGCTCATCCTACTATCCACCCATTAGTAATATTATGTCTTTTATGCATTTCAAAATATACTGCAGACAGAAGACAACATTTTATTTTGAATGAGTAGAATCAGTGAGATTTCCTACTCCTATAGAATTGGCTAAAAAAATTATTTCTTTTTTCAAGGAAGAACAAACTCATCCTGAATGGTGCACACAGATATTCAACAGAGTTCAATGTATAGTCACTGTAAACAGTGTGGTAAATTAACTCAAGGTTTTGTCTACTTTTATTAACCTTGTAGATGTTTTCAGTACTCCTCCAAATGTTTGGCTTTGTGAATACATGGGCTGTAGATTACATAAAAATAAGCTCGCTCCTATAGATCATAGGCGAGGAAGGCAATGGCACCCCACCCCAGTACTTTTGCCTGGAAAATCCCATGGACGGAGGAGCCTGGTAGGCCCCAGTCCATGGGGTTGCTAAGAGTCGGACACGACTGCGCGACTTCACTTTCACTTTTCACTTTCATGCACTGGAGAAGGACATGGCAACCCACTCCAGTGTTCTTGCCTGGAGAATCCCAGGGACGGGGGAGCCTGGTGGGCTGCCGTCTATGGGGTCACACAGAGTCGGACACGACTGAAGCGACTTAGTAGCAGCAGCAGCATAGATCATAGGAGAAAATTACCTGGAATGTTAGTAATAAATATTTTTGTTGGTGTTTGGCTCTGTACTCTAATACTTTCTAATTATTCCTTGAGTGTAGGAACACAGAGATTTATATACATAAATTCTTTTCATTTATAAAGTGAGTTTTATGATACCTATAGCTCATGCTTGTCATAAGGATCAACCATGAAAAATAGGAAAACACTTTGTAAGGAGTAAAACACTGTGTGCATCTAATATAGCATTATCACTAGCAATTGCAATGTATCTGCAATAAAACACAGCTGAGGTAATGGTCCCCACTGCTGTGTGGCTTTTTCAAATCAGTCAAATAGATTTCAAAGGTTAAAGGGACAGAGTATTGGCAGTGGCCTTCACTCTGCCTGTCAGTACGTCATCTTGTCAAGGATCTAGAAGAACCTTGGTGTATATCGCATAGACTTGTTTTCATTAGTGAAGTGTTTGTTTTGGACATCATCCCATCCTTGAAACAATACTTCCATTAGCTGGGCACACTACCTATAATTATCCATCTTATCTGACCAGTGCCAAGCTATTCTGTTCACTGCATCCCCTTTTCCTTGGTGGTTCTGAAAGGAGAAAGGGGAGGCACTCAACTCAACATACGAGAAGGTTTATTTCATTGAATAAAACAACTACAAATGAACTGTGGGTAGAAATTCCTACAAGATATCATCAGGTACCATAACTGACAAGTTTGGAGGTGATGGAGATCTTCTGTTGCCATACGGAAAAAATTATATTACATGAATATCTTAAAATTTATAAGCTATAAAGTAAGGTAGCTTCCATTTTTGTATCTTGTTGGGCACAAATCGAGAAAGTAAGGAGCAAGGTCAGAGCTAACTAGGGAATTAAGGAAAGAAAAATAAGCAGGGAGATGAGTTCATCATCAATTTCCATTACTGAGAACATGCCCACATCCTTGCACTTTATTTTACCCTTAAGGGGAATTGAAGAGAAAGATTTGAAATCACCCTTACCCTTAAAAAGCATCCACTTCACTAAGAGTGGTTTAGAGAAAACAATTGGGAGAAGAACAATTAGAAACTGTGATCAGAAAGAATAGGATATGTACAAAGAGAAATAGACACACTTTCTGATTTAGTAACAAGTTATACTCAACATTGGGCATGTTTACAATATAGACAATGGTCCAAACAATGAGAAGATCTCTAAAAGGATACATGCAGTTACTTCGAATTTAAAATATGCTTTTCATGCAGGAAAACGACTATTAGAGGAAAAGGCTGGCCGTGCTCAACTAAAGGAGAGGGTCCCCAGGTCTACGAACCGCACCTGGCTGGTGCTGACAGCAAGAACATATCTTAAATGTTCCCGGATGGATGCATCAAGCTCTCATCCTCTGATGCCACAAAACATTCCAAACATGCAAGTGAGTTCCTTAAGTAGATTCCATATTTATGAAGCAAGCTTCTAACCACATTTATAATTTGGCATCCTATATGACACACACACTGAGAGAAAAGTAGCTGCCCAAAAGGGTCAAGAACTTGCTTACCCCGCTAGTGAAAGTACTCACTGTAAAGACAATGACCAACTGGAGTGTGTGTGTATACATACATACATGTGTACATTACATACAAATACACACATATATTCAACATGCATTTCAAAGAGAAACACTGGCAAATCTGAATTTATAGCAAGGCAGATAGTGAGGTATTTGGATAGAAGTTGTATTCTGATAAAATTTAACCATACTCTGAATTAGAACCTTGCAAATATCTTTATTATGCTATCTGGTAGTATTGTTTATTTCTTCTGTTCCGTCCACACGTTTTGCTTAACTGTTGATGGCGCTTCATTCATCTTACCTGACTGCCCAGGGGGAGGGGCACCGGATGGCCCTCGCGGGAGACAAAGAAACACGGTCAGAACTGCAGCTCTGTTCCCAGCACAGGGTTCAATGGCTATTGGTTTGGGTGCTCCCTGAAAAAGAAAACCCATTTGCACTGTTTACACGATACTGTTACTCTACTTTTCTCTTATGCTTCAGGCGGCTAAAATGTACATTCTTAGTAGTTGAAGAGACACCACCTTTCAATTTTTAATAGTTCAACTGAGTATTTTATTGTAGTACTATTTTTTTTTTTGTAGTGGTGGTCATTTACATTTGGAAAACATTTTTCTTGGGACATGTTAGCATGTGTTTTTGCAATTTTTGAAATGTGCTCATTGCTTTGCTCTATTTTCATCTTTTTTTCTCTAACAGAGTTTATTTTTTAGTGAAGTGAGGTTTACAGAAAATTAAGAGGAAGCTATAGATATTTTCTATCTATATTATTTATCTATTATTTTTATATATGTCTATCTTATTTAACTTGTATGAAGAGAACATCATGAGAAACGCTGGGCTGGAGGAAGCACAATCTGGAATCAAGGTTGCTGGGAGAAATATCAATAACCTCAGATATGCAGATGACATCACGCTTATGGCAGAAAGTGAAGAACTAAAGAATCCCTTGATGAAAGTGAAAGAGGAGAGTGAAAAAGTCGGCTTAAAGCTCAACATTCACAAAACTAAGATAATGGCATCCGGTCCCATCACTTCATGGAAAATAGATGGGGAAACAGTGGCTGAACTTTATTTTTCTGGGCTCCAAAATCACTGAAGATGGTGATTGCAGCCATGAAATTAAAAGGCTCTTGCTCCTTGGAAGGAAAGTTATGACCAACCTAGACAGTATATTAAAAAGCAGAGACATTACTTTGCCAACAAAGGTCCATCTAGTCAAGGCTATGGTTTTTCCTGTAGTCATGTATGGATGTGAGAGTTGGACTATAATGAAAGCTGAGCACCGAAGAATTGATGCTTTTGAACTGTGGTGTTGGAGAAGACTCTTGAGAGTCCTTTGGACTGCAAGGAGATCTGATCCAACCAGTCCATCTTAAAGGATATCAGTCCTAGGTGTTCATTGGAGGGACTGATGTTGAAGATGAAACTCCAATACTTTGGCCACCTGATGTGGAAAGCTGATTGATTGGAAAAGACCCTGATGCTGGGAAAGATTGAGGGCAGGAGAAGAAGGGGGTGACAGAGGATGAGATGGTTGGATGGCATCACCAACACAATGGACATGAGTTTGGGTGGACTCCGGGAGTTGGTGATGGACAGGGAGGCCTGGCATGGTGCAGTTCATGGGGTCGCAAAGAGTCGGACATGACTGAGCGACTGAACTGAACTGAACTGAACTGATAGATATTTTCCATAAACCCACTGCCCCCATGCACAGCTTCCCTGATTATTAACATCCCCACTAGAGTACACATTTGTAAAAGCTGATGAACCTAGAATGACACATCTCTAGCAACCAGAGTCCACGGTTTACATAGAGTTCATAAAACTCTATGTTGTATGAACATAGAGTTCATACTCTTAGTGTTGTATGTTCAACGGGCTTGGACAGACCTATAATGACATGTATCCATCACTACAGTATCACATAGAACAGTTTTGTGTGCTCAGTTGCTTCAGTCTTGTCCGACTCTGCGATCCCATGGACTGCAGCCCGTTAGGCTCCTCTGTCCGTGGAATTCATCAGGTAAGAATGCTTGATTGAGAGGGCTGCCTTCTCTCTCTTGGAGGTATGCCCTTCTCCAGGGGATCTTCCCAACCCAGGGATCAAACCTGCGTCTCCTGCATTGCAGGCAGATTCTTTACTGCTGAGCCACGAGGGAAGCCCATAGAGTAGTTTAACTTCCCTTCAAATCCTTTGTGCTCTGCTTGCAACTCCAGGAAATTACTGCTCCTTTTATTGTCTGCATAGGTTTGCCTTTTCTAAAATACCATAGCATATAGTTGAAATCATATAGTATTTAGCTCTTTCATATTGACTTATTTCACTTAAAAATACACATTTAATGTTTGTCTGTGGCTTTTCAATGGTTAGTGCTCCATAATAGTCTACTGTCTTAATGTATTATACTTTATCTATTCAACTACTGAAGGACATCTTGATTGCTTCCAAACTATGGCAATGATTAATAAAGCTGCCCAAAACATCCATGAACAAGCTTTTGTGTGGACACAAATGATCAACTCCTCCTGTGGATAAATATTAAGGAGCATGACTACCGGATCACACAGTACCTTGTGTCATTTAACAGTAAATCCTGGCACACTGGAGAGGTCAACAGGCTTACGTCTGAATAAATAAATGTATTTCAATATGTTTGATATTTGATATGCAGTCTGTGAGCCTCAAAGTTGTGTGACTTCTGTTGCTTTTTCGCAATTGCTTCTTCTCACCAATGATAAAATAGATAAAATAATCTAATCAAATTATCACAATCCAAAATATATCTTTAAAAAGATTTTCCCCATTTTATTGAGATATAATTGACATAGAGCAAGACACATCTTTAATATCATTTCAGTGAAATATATATGTAATCATCACCCATCAATATCAGATCAGATCAGATCAGTCACTCAGTCGTGTCCGACTCTTTGCGACCCCATGAACTGCACCATGCCAGGCCTCCCTGTCCATCACCAACTCCCGGAGTTCACTCAGACTCACGTCCACAGAGTCAGTGATGCCATCCAGCCATCTCATCCCTCTGTCGTCCCCTTCTTCTCCTGCCCTCAATCTTTCCCAGCATCAGGGTCTTTTCCAGTGAGTCAGCTTTCCACATCAGGTGGCCAAAGTACTGGAGTTTCAGCTTCAACATCAGTCTCTCCAATGAACACCCAGGACTGATCTCCTTTAAGATGGACTGGTTGGATCTCCTTGCAGTCCAAGCGACTCTCAAGAGTCTTCTCCAACACCACAGTTCAAAAGCATCAATTCTTTGGTGCTCAGCCTTCTTCACAGTCCAACTCTCATATCCATACATGACCACAGGAAAAACCATAGCCTTGACTAGGCGAACCTTTGTTGGCAAAGACATGTCTCTGCTTTTGAATATGCTATCTAGGTTGGTCATAGCTTTCCTTCCAAGGAGTAAGTGTCTTTTAATTTCATGGCTGCAGTCACCATCTTCAGTGAATTTGGAGCCCAGAAAAATAAAGTCTGATACTGTTTCCACTGTTTCCCCATCTATTTTCCATGAAGTGATGGGACCGGATGCCATGATCTTCGTTTTCTGAATGTTGAGCTTTAAAACAACTTTTTCACTCTCTACTTTCACTTTCATCAAGAGTCTTTTGAGATCCTCTTCACTTTTTGCCATAAGGGTGGTGTCATCTGCATATCTGAGGTTATTGATATTTCTCCTGGCAATCTATATATTTTTAAATTAATTAATTAACTGTAATTTGGGCTACCCTGGGTCTTTGTTGCTGCTCATGGGCTTCCTATAGTTGTGGCAAGTGGGGGCTACTCTAGTTGTAGTGTGAGGGCTTTGCACTGTGGTGGCTTCTCAGTGCCCACTAGGGCACTGGCTTAGTGTTGCCCCATGGTAAGTGGAATCTTCCTGGACCAGGGATGGAATTCATGTCCCCTGCATTGACAGGTGGATTGTAAACCACCAGATCACCAGGGAGGTCCCCACCAATGCATTTGTATTAAATGCATTGTATTTGTATTAAATAATATAACTTTCAGTTCAGTTCAGTTTAGTCACTCAGTCTTTGCAACCCCATGGACTGCAGCACGCCAGGCTTCCCTGTCCATCACCAACTCCTGGAGTTTACTCATACTCATGTCCATTGAGTCAGTGATGCCATCCAACCATCTTATTCTCTGTTGTCCCCTTCTCCTCCCGCCTTCAATCTTTCCCAGCATCAGGGTCTTTTCAAATGAGTCGGTTCTTCATATCAGGTGGCCCAAGTATTGGAGTTTCAACTTCAGTATCAGTCCTTCCAGTGAATATTCAGGAAAGATTTCTTTTAGGATGGACTGGTTGGATCTCCTTGCAGTCCAAGGGACTCTTAAGAGTCTTATCCAACACCACAGTTCAAAAGCATCAATTCTTTGGTGCCCAGCTTTCTTCACAGTCCAACTCTCACATCCATACATGACTACGGGAAAAACCATAGCTTTGACTAGATGGACCTTTGTTGGCAAAGTAATGTCTCTGCTTTTTAATATGCTATAACTTTAGAAATAAAATAAATGAATACATGAAAATGATTACACGTGATGCTAGTACTTTTATTAAGTACTTACTATGGATTAGGCGTCAGAGAAGGCAATGGCAACCCACTCCAGTACTCTTGTCTGGAAAGTCCCATGAACAGAGGGGCCTGGTGGGCTGCAGTCCATGGGGTCGCTAGGAGTCGGACACGACTGAGCAACTTCACTTTCACTTTTCACTTTCATGCATTGGAGAAGGAAATGGCAACCCACTCCAGTGCTCTTGCCTGGAGAATCCCAGGGACGGGGAAGCCTGGTGGGCTGCCGTCTATGGAGTCGCACAGAGTCGGACATGACTGAAGCGACTTAGCAGCAGCATGGATTAGGTGTATGAAGTACTGTATATATATTAATTTATTTAAATCTTACAACTGGATAAGATAAGAACACTGAAGCAAGAGATTTAAAAAACTTGCTTAAATTTACACAATCAGAAAGTAGCAGGGCTGAGATTTAAACACAGGCTGTCTCCTGAGTTGATGTTCTTAACAACACACGGAAGTTTATCATATTATGAATGTAGGAAAATTCATGCAGCCACACACATATACATAAATACATGTATAAGTGCACATGTGTGAACACATACAATCCACGCACACACATGTGAACAAAAGCACATACAGAATGTAAGTTTAAATATAATGTCACCTTTGAAACAACAGGAATGTCATTTTACCTGAGGAATGCTGATTTTGGCTATTTCCCTCAAAAAGTGCAGGTGGGACATGCTTGACTTATCAAAAAAATATCTACACATTAAGGCAAAATTAAATAGAAGAAAAAGTACCATTACTTTAATTTTTAGAATAAATGATTTGTTTAGCCTTGGCTACTTCACTTTAAAAGTGCAGGTAAGACATGGTTGACTTATCAAAGTAACATCTCTACGTAAAGGCAAAATCAAATAGAAGAAAAAATACCACTGCTTTAGTTTTTAGAACAAATACCTTGTTTAGTCTTTTATTTTAAACTGATATTTGAATTTCTCAGAAGAAACATAGACATATGTATTCATCCACCTCGAATATTTTAGAATACTGCCAGTTCTAGAAAGTTTAACGAGGCATTAAAGATAAAATATGTCCCTTTTCATGTAAAACTTAGACTGAAATTTCTGGTGACAACGGTTTTATGTGGTTATAAAGGATTTCTCCTTTATAGTGATATAAATCTCATGTTTTAAAATTATCCTCATACAGATACATTTTGGGAATTTTCGATATAAAGGTGAAAGTGGCCATGGTAATAGAAGAAAAGGTCATAAAACTCTTCCAAGAAAATGCTGTAAGCCATGTTGCAATACTATGGTTTTCCCCTTTAAAGCTTACATTTAATTTAACAGACTTATTTTTGAAAATGTTAAGCCAAAATCAGCATAAGTACACAGACATTCTTCGATGATGCAAATATTTAGAGAATAGGCTTGTCATATTCCAAGGATAACAGAAAAACACTATGAATGTTTCGAACCATATTTCTAGGTTCCTGAAATTTATCCTAATTTAAAAAATGCAAAGTATATGTAAAGGTCAATTGGTTAAAATATACTAAGAGAAGATAGAATGAATTCATGTTTAAATGACGGTGATATATTAGAAATACTCACATCCCTTTTAATATACCTAAGAAATAATTCATCATTTCCACCATCAGGCAAGGTTTTCTTTGCTATTTTGTTCTTAAGCACTCAATGAAAGTGAAAAAGCGAAAATGTTAGTCCATCAGTCGTGTCTGACTCTTTGCGACCTCATGGACTGTAGCCTGCCAGGCTCTCTCCAGGGAATTCCACAAGTTAAGAATACTGGAGTGGATTGCCATTCCCTCCTCCAGGGGATCTTCCTGATCCAGGGATCGAACTCGGGTCTCCCACATTGCAGATGGATTCTTTACCATCTGAGCCACCAGGGAAGCCCTAAGCACTCAATAGCACTACTACTCAAAATATCCAAAGCCACGCTAAAACACTTGATTATAAAACTAAGAACGATTTTGCAATTACAACACACACACACACACACACAAAACAACAACCAGTCGAGAAACAGTGCTTCTTGGTTTACAAGATTTATAAAAACAAGAAACAATTTGGGAGTACATCAGCTGATAAATATTAAGTGCTTACAATATGCCTTGTGCATATTATGTGTTGTCAGGCTACATTTCTGCTGCTTTAAGCACTAGAAGAAAAGGTTTTAAACATCAGACGCCAAGGCCGAAAGCACCAACTGAGAGAAAAATTAGTAAAAAAAAAAAATGTAAATTTCAAATAGAAAATGGCTTAATTATTTTATACTTTAAAACTTCAGAGAGTCAGCAACAGATAAAAGTGTAATAAAATATCTTGACCGTAAGAAAGAAATTATTTGTAGAGAGGCCACTTCTGTAGAATCCTCCTTAAAATAATTCTCTCACTCTTAATTTTACTGCTATTGCACAGAAAACATTCAGAAATTTCATTATATTGATAGGCTATATGAAAGGAGATTATAATCCTATTTTAAAATCAAATTGGCTTACAACTTTCTCTATTTTTAGCTATAAAATTTTCATAAAAGGATATTAACAAAAATATGAATTATTCATTATGTTTAAAATATTAGTGACTAGCACAGCTCTTTGACACTTCTGGCAGGAATTCACATAATTTAAAAAATTATTTCCAAAGACTCTGTGGCAAATATTACTTTCAATAAAGTATTTTAAACAAAAAAGAAAAACACTTTATAGCACTTGAGTTTTGCAACAGAAAGTAGCAAACCCCCCTGAATGGTATTTCTGATACCTTGAGGTTGGTCAGTTGTTTAGCAATAAATACACAGCCATGCATCAAAATCATTTCACAACGACATAACATGTCCACTGAACTGTGCAATTTATCATACATTTTCCATGGCTGCCTTTAAAAGAGATAAGGCATGGGTTTGTTTGTCCACAGCACCCAGCAACTGTGATTTACTTCTAGGCATTTTCATATTTGTTGTACCGAAAGAACCAGGCGTTAGACCGTGCCAGAAAACATCACTGACAGTTATGTAATTAGCAGTCCTTGCTTATTAAGCAAGCGGAGCTTTTAAAAAACACTTGTTTTGTTCACAGCAGTTACTTTTGAAACTATTGTACTCATATCTTTAAGTCCTTGCTTTTTTTTGGAGCAATTCTAAAACTCTTTCCATTTTTGAGCTATCAAAGACCAGCAAGTTACCAGAGAAGCTTCTGAAATCATAAAGATTTTCAAGATTACAGTTCTTAAAACTTTCAATAACATATTCTGAAACGGAAACCACCTTGTGAACCCGGGGTCTATCCTGGAAAACTGCTGCTACAAGAACCCCTGGGTATTTAGAATACTTCAGTGGGCAAAAGCTGGCTGCCTGCTCCTTCTTCCAGTGTTTGCTTCTCAAAGAGTGAGTGAAGGAGGAAGTGGGTGACTTACAGAAATCACAATGAAGCCCATCACTGGAAACTAACCCCAGAAGCTGAGGGTTTGTGAGAATTATATGAAACTGATGGAGTAGGAAGTGGCTACCCACTCCAGTATTCTTGCCTGGAAAATCGCATGGACAGAGGAAGCTGGTGGACTACACTCCATGGGGTTGCAGAGAGTCAGACATGACTGAGCATGCACGCACATATAACTCAATCACTTTAGTGTATACCTGAAACACTGTGAATCAACTACATTTCATTAAAAAAATAAAATAGAAAACAAAAACAAAACTTTTAATACTGCCAAAGCAGGGCTTGCCAACTCAAATCACTTCAAGGAACAGCTCACATTTATTAAGTGCTTACGATATGCCTTATGCTATGCCAAATGTTTACATGAGTTTAATCCTATTCCAAGAAGTAGGGGCTATTCCCATTTCATAAATTGTGACACTGAAGCTCAAAGAGTTTATGTAACATAAGTAAGGTTGCAGACGTAACAGGTGAATAAGCCAGGACTTGGAAAAATATAGCTATCTTCTCACCTTGTATGCCTAACCATTATGCACACTGCCTGTAATAGGTAAGCAGACTGTCTTAACCTGTAGAGTAAGACAGTTAAAAGTGATGGGCACCACAGTGAACTGGAAAGTACAAGATTTACTTAAAACATTCACCCTCAAAAATTTTGCTGCCAAAAAAAAAAAAATGTCTATGTGTTAAAATGGGCTGAGAGCCACCACTTTGTAAAATGGAATCCAAGATGTCACTTCAGAGTTGCCAGGCTCTTGTGTCTACCCATTCACCAAACTTCATCTTTCATTCTGCACAAGCGCCATGTGTTAGTCAATATAAGTGCTTACTCTTCAATACTCACACCTGGGGTTTCGAGAATCTGTTCCTTCTTCATTCATAATATTCCTACTGTCCAGGAGATCCTTCCTATAGATCTCTAACTTTCTAAAATTGTACATCCCTCAGAGACAATTTATGCATGAAGTTTCCTCTGGTCTGAGGGATGTAGTCTCTCCCTTCTTAGTTCTTTAGTTTTATGGCCCTTTTCATTTTCCAAATGACACTTCAGCAAGGTATTGTCTTCCCACTGGAACGAGCTCCTAGAGGGCAGGTCCAGTTTCTTATTCATGTCTATTGACCTTGTACTCGCTTCCTCTCTTTGAAAAGTGTAAGCACAGTGCCCTGTTACCTTTTGGGGATAGTTGTTTCCCAGTCTTATAGTAAAAGATTGATCCCAATCTTAGAAGATTTATAAGATAAATAAGATTTATAATCTTATAACAATCGTTAAGATTTTTTCCCAATCTTTTAGTAAAAGTATAAGTACTGATGTACGTGTTGTATATCTCTATTAGATTCCTACTCTTTCAAGGCAGATATCAAGTTAAACTTTTTTTTTTTTTTTTTTTTTGCCTTACCTAAAACCTCCAATGGGGTGGTGGTGGAGGAGTGGGGGATTGGGGGATGGGAACCCTGTTCCCAGTGGCACAGTTGTAAAGAGTCGACCTGTCAATGCAGGAGATGTACGTTAGATCCCTGGGTGAGGAAGATTCCCTGGAGTAGGAAATGGCCACCCATTTCAGTATTCTTGCCTGGGAAACTGCATGGACAGAGGAGCTTGGCAGGCTACAGTTCATGGGCTCGCAGAGTTGGGCATGACTGAGTGATTAAGCACACACACAGCATCTAATGGAATGCGTTTTTACACATGGTAAGTGAATTAGTAAATGAAAGAATACATGGAATCATCACGTGGTGAGAGAACTGGTGGGCATGACTCAGTTTCTCTCCAAATTATTAACTATTAAAGGGATAAAATAAAACACTGAAAAAGAATATTAGCTAACGTTTACTGAGTACTTACCAGGAGCCAAGAGCTGTGCTAAGCACTATATTTGATTATTGTCTTATTTTCCATTTTACACAGATGAATGAATTGAAATTCAGAGAAGTCAGACAATATTCTCAGGGTGACACAGCTAGAAAGTGGCAGGTTCAGGTTTGGAACCTAGGTCTGTTTTTAACTGTATGATATTGTTAAAAAACAGAGCTTAAGAAGTCAAGAAGTCTCTCATTCTCTCAGCTTGACTATTAATAGGAGGAATCAACTTAAGATATCATATTTAAAAATTATATGTGTGTATCTGCCCCATTTCTGAGCAGGGCTCAGAGCACTTGAGTTCTAGAACCAGTTCTGTCAGTATTTAGCTGTGTGGTCCTGGGCATATTACTGAATCCAATTTTCCCAAGTGGAAAATGAACAAGTAGGCTGGATGATTTTAGGATCTCTTTAACATTCTGTGACTATGATTTATGGACAACCTTCAGAATGTGTGACATAACAATATCTAACACTTACTCTAAGTACAGTGAAATTTGAAATGTCCAATCTTTAGTAATATTTTTTCCTGTTCAGGTACTTCAAATGACACATCTAATTTTTAAAGCGCATTATTATACATATGATGAATACATCATATATTACTAAATGGCCACCATCACATGCCAGAAAAGCAATTAGAAAATTGAATCAAGGAATTAAGGATTAATGTGGATATGTTATACCTGTCAGTGGTAATAAGTGTTTTGACAAGGACAGAATAAAGTCTGACAGTATGCACAAATACTAATCTGATATATGAGTGAAATATTAAAAATGCAAACAACTGCACATTAATCACTCTAACATTTCCTTATTAGAACACTTTTAATGCTATTCTTATCCAAATCCATTTATAAATAAAAATGAGTCTTTCTCAACAGCTTGCACAAGTTGGTATTCGCAGTTTAATGAGTATTTATATTGATATAAAATTTAGCTTTTAGTCACATTAGTAAAATAGAATTAATTTACTGAACATAGATTTAAGTCAGCCTGACGGTGTGGCTCACAACTGATCAACTATGTTGATTCTATAGGATCAACAAATGCCAAGATTCCTGATCTCAGAAACGGATTCTCTAATTTTGTTGTTTAGACTTGAGAGAAAACCAAAAGTAAAAATCATATTCTCTCCTTATTTACCACTTGCATGAAATGATAAAGGAAAAAACCCATTAGCTAGCTTTACTTGCTAGGAGAATAATTCATATTAATAAAAGAAATTAAGCTGATGGACACTCTCAAAACCAGGGTTAAACTGCATTAGAAGAAAATTCAAAGAGAATAAGGTATTACACGTGGGAATAGGTGAAGGAATAAAACATAATTCACAGAATCAGTATGCTGCTCATGGAGTTCCAAAGGTATTCCTATCATAAGCTTAATTTTCATATAGTAGCAAATATTTTGTCCTTTGTTAAAATGTCTCTATGTTCAACCTCTGTTCATAATCTCACTACATGCACATATGCACACACACACTTATATACACACATTTTAAGGTTTATATCTATAGTAAAATATAGAGTTTAACTGAGTTTTACTGTTATTTTAATTGTGGGGCACTGATTTGGGGAGTGAATAGGCTAGATTAAGACAGCAGTTATTTTGCCACTTGTTTTTTCACAGGTATTTAGTCCCCCAAAATGAAGATATTATCTCTTTTTGAGATATGATATAATCATGCTTTGCCCGAGTTAGTCAATACACAGGCATGTTAATAGGGGGTGATTTTGAACAGATTATCTTTAAAAGTTGATTCCTGGTAGTATTTTTCAAAAACTTGAAATAGATTATCTATTAAATAATTGCCATAATTAGATTTTTTACAACCTGTACTTTTCTCCATAGCTCTGTGCAAAAAGCAACCTAACCACTATACTTCATGTATTCATTTCAAAACTGGGACCATGCTTTCTGACCTCAGAAAGTACTGCTAAGTATGAGACAAATGTGTCTGTCAAATCCACTGGCTTCCCATCTTGCTTCAGCCCACCCTGTGCTCTTGTTCAGGCCATTTCATCTACCCGGATTACTTGCCAACATCTACTATTTGCACATGATTCAGCTCAAAACTCTCAATCTGCAAGAAGCCATCCAGGTCATTTCAGGCCATTCCGGCACCTTCTCACTCTACTCTATCTCAATAATTAGGAGTAAGTTATTTTTCCTCTTGTAACCACTGAGAGGAAGCATAACGTAGTGGTTAAGAGAACAACCATTAGCAACCACTGCCTGGGTTCAAGTCACTGAACCTCTGTGCCTCAAGTTTCTCAGCTATAAAATGGAGCTAACTATCCTTCTGCATGGGGCTTCCCAGGTGGCTCAGTGGTAAAGAACTTGCCTGCCAAGGTAGGAGAAATAACAGACGTGGGTTCGATCCCTGGGTTGGGAAGATACCCTGGAGGAGGAAACGGCAACCCACTCCAGTATTCTTGTCTGGAGAATCCCATGGACAGAGGAGCCTGGCAGGTTACAGTCCATGGGGTTGCAAAGAGTCAGACATGACTGAGCACACACACACACAAACACACACTGGAAAAGGGAATGGCAACCCACTCCAGTACTCTTGCTTGGAGAATTCCATGGATGGAGGAGCCTGGTGGGCTGTAGTCCACAGGATTGCAAAGAGTCTGAATGACTGAGTGACTACAGACACACACAAATGAATCTCACAGTACTTGATAAAAGTCAGCGATTATTATTATGATGCCATTCTGCCCAGTTCCCATTTTGCTTTATTATTTTCTGTCCCATTAAAGAATATGTTCAACTCAAAAGTAAGCTGTCTAAAGGCAGATACCATATTTTTAAAAGTTCTGATAATGGCTTGAAATTAATTAATTAGGATATTAAGCTTCCAAGACAGAATTTTATTGTGGGCTTCTAGGGTGGGAAAAATCTGATCTCAGTGCCAAATTTCCCACCTGTGTCATATCAACACTGTTTCTGTGTACTTGCCCATTTTTTCATTTTAGTTCTCTGCTTTTATCAGGGACTCCAATCTGACTGTGAGCATTATGTGCTACATAGAGTAAACTTGTCCTGGCACTTAAGACTGTATGTTCAATAAATATTTCATGGATAAATGAGTATTTGATTTTTCTTTTCCAAATAGAGTACATGGTAAATCTCTAAAAGTTGTGACAAAAAAGTTATAAAGAGAAGCTTAGTCTACAGCAGATAGATATAAATCAGCACGCTCTTGGTATCTCTGTGTGTTTTGACCCTTTCCAAAACACATTACGTCATAAATGCAAGATGTGACCTTGGTCATGCAGCTGACAGATCAATTCAATTTAAAAGGTAAGTGTGTGGGACTTCCCTAGTGGTTCACTGGTTAAGACTCTGCACTCTCAATGCGGGGGCCAGGGTTCAATCCCTGGTCCAGGGAGCTAGGAGCCCATATGCTTCACAGTGAGGAAAAAAAACCAAAAGGTAAATGTGTTAGGCCCCCTGCTGGCACATGGGGGTACAGCAAGACACAGGAATGGTGCCTGCCCTGGCAAAGCTTTCTTCCGGACAACGGGACTTGGGGCATCTAAAACTATGTCAGAGCTAAATGCATTCACAGAGTTATGGGGGCAGGAGTGGAGGGAGAAGGAGGATTTGAGTAATTTTCTGGGGAAGGACTTGACCTTGCAGAGGATGACTATGAAGGATGAACGTTCTGATAGAAGGAAAAGCGTGAATGCAGAGGCATAAAGGCACGTAGCTTGTTTGGGAAATTACTAGAAATTCATGGTGGGTCCAGCCTTGGAAGTTCTAGGTATATCAGGACAAGAGGAGGTCAGAGAGGAAAGCAGGGTCCTCTGTGAAACAGGACTCTCATCAGCCCCTTCACATCCTTCCTGGTCAAGACTGAGATTATCAACACCTGCTGACAAAGTTATACGTAGATGTTCAGATGGACGAGTGCAGAACTCAGTGGGCCCCTGTGCAGCCTTCAAAGGCCTGCTGCAAATCGTCCCCAGGGGACACCCACAAACTTTTCTTTCTCAGAAACTCACAATGCTTTTTTATTAAACTATTGTTTACATCTGTGATATCAATTAATTAAACTATTGTTCACATCTGTGATACATACCATATGAACATTAAAACATTTATTTCTGAAACTTCAACCATAAGACTAAATCAAGAAGCTCTGCGAAAACTAGCTGTCAGCAGAAAAAATAAAAGTGCAGACATGGCAATATTCTTAATGAGGAATCAAATGTTAATAAATCCAGCATAATAAATGAATTTCTGGTATGGTGATGATTATACCAATCACAGCCTATTGTAAGTAAGGAAAGGATGGACAAAATTCTGAATGAAAGATCTTACCTGACTGGTTATGAAAACATGTATGTAATTAAAATACAGCAAAACCTACCTAAATCTCTAAGGGAACGAGTCATTCTGGATGACAGATTTTTTCCAAAAAGTTGGACATTAGCCCTATAAAGACTTTGCTATTTTTTTTAAAGTAAGGGTGAAGTCTCTTAAAATAAATATCCATTTCTCTGCTTCTCAACCAGACTACAATATACTATAGGGAATTTAACATTATCTCCATGTCCCATGGTCACTATTATGAGTATAAATTTCCATAATATACTGAGGATACATGGAGTTGCAAATACATGTTTGAATATGTACATTAAATGAATTGAAGGCCTGAAACCACAAATCTCCTGAAAGAGAATAGGTAGAACACTCTTTGGCATAAATCATAGCAGTATTTTTTGACTCTGTCTCCTAAAGCAAAAGTAAACAAATGAAACCTAGTTAAACTTAAAGGCTTTTGGACAGCAAAGGAAACCACTGACAAAATGAAAAGACAATCTACTGAATGGGAGAAAATATTTGCAAATGATGTCCAATGATGCTGAAGCTCCAATACTTTGGCCAACGGATACGAAGAGCAGACTCATTGGAAAATATCCTGATGCTGGGAAAGACTGAGAGTAGGAGGAGAAGGGGACGACAGAGGATGAGATGGCTGAATGGCATCACCGACTCGGTGGATGTGAGTTTGAGTGAACTCTGGGAGTTGGTGATGGACAGGGAGGCCTGGCGTGCTGCGGTTCATGGGGTCGCAAAGAGTTGGACACAACTGAGCGACTGAACTGAATTGAACTGAACTGAAGGACATTTCTCTGCTTCTCAAAAAGACTATAATATACAATAGTTGCTGATGGACAGGGAAGCCTGGTGTGCTGTATTCCATGGGGTTGCAAACAGCTGGATAGGACTTAGCACCTAAACAATAAACAAACTGGGGTTAATGTGCAAAACATATAAATATCTCATACAACTCAATATAAAAAATGATCTGATTAAAAAATGAACAGAAGACCTGAATAGAAATTTTTTCAAAGAAAATATACAGATGGCCAGTAGGCATATAAAAAAAAAAATGCTCGGTGCTAAACGTCAGAGAAATGCAAATCAAAGCCATGATGAGATACCACTTCACACCTGTCAAAATAGCTATCATCAGAAAGTCTACAAATAACAAATGTTGGCAAGAATGTGGTGAAAGGGAACCATAGGACACTGTTAGTAGAATTGTAAATTGCTGCAGCCACTATGGAAAACAGTATGAAGATTGCTCAAAAAGTTAAAAATAAAACTATTATATGATGCAGCAGTTCTTTACCAGCTGAGCTACCAGGGAAGCCCCCAGCAATTCCACTGTTGGGTATATTTGAAGAAGGCAAAAACACTACACTGAAAAGATATATGCACCCCAATGTTCAAAGCAGTATAATTTACAATAGCTAACATATGGAAGCAATCAAAGTATCCACCAACAGATGAAGAGCTAAAGAAGATGTGATATTTATATAATATGTACATATAAACATACATATAGACAATGGAATATTACTTAGCCATAAAAAAGAATAAATTCTGCCATTTGCAACAACATGGATAGATGTAGAAGACATTAGGCTTAGTGAAATAAGTCAGACAAGAACATATGTACAGCACAGGGAAATACCGCCACTATTATAATAACTTTAAATGGAATATAATTTATAAAAATATTAAATTAATGTTGTGCATTTGAAACTAAAATCATGTGAATATGTACATTATAGGGCTTCCCAAGTGACACTCGTGCTAAAGAACATGCCTACCAATGCAGGAGACATGAGATGTGGGTTCAATCCCCGGGTTGGGAAGATTCCCTGGAGCAGGGCATGGCAAGCCACTCCTGTATTCTTGGCTGGAGAATCTCATGGTCAGAGGAGCCTGCAGGCTATGGTCTATAGGTTGTAAAGAGTAGGACACGACTGAAGTGACTTAGCACACACGTACACATGCACATTACAGCCATAGCCCTAGGAGTTTCTTTTCTAATAAGCTACTAATGCAGAGCTTGCTGTTTATTTGTCCCCTTATATTAATATAAAGGCAGCCTAAAGACTGCACAGCTGCTATATGAGTAACACGGTCACTTTTCTATAAAACCCATTGATAATGTGAACATTAAAGTGATGTTCTTCTCAAGGGGTTTTCTCATCCTCCCCAACATCTTTATACCTGCTGCTATCCATGTGCTGGGACCTGTCAGCACCGTTCAAAGCACTGACTACATCACCAACCCCAAAGATCACAGACATCTTGACATTTTGTAAAAACTCTCCTATGTCACTTTAAGTTTGTGGGCACAGTAGTCTTTCTAATTTTGAGAATTTTGACAATAGTGTTTGGGAATAATCTTACCATAAAGTCTTGAAGGATTTCTTCAGGCCCAAATGACTACCAAATATGAAACAGGCTTGAATCCAAATCTTATGGGACCTTGGGCAAATTATTTAACTTTGCCTCGGCTTCGTCAACAGAAATTAGAATTTATAAACATCAATCCTGTAAGGTTACTTTGAGGCTTATAAAAGATAACATGAATAAGGGCTTTTAGCACTGTGCCCAACAAAACACTGCTGCTGCTGCTGCTAAGTCGCTTCAGTCGTGTCTGACTCTGTGCGATCCCATAGACGGCAGCCCACCAGGCTCCTCTGTCCCTGAGATTCTCCAGGCAAGAACAATGGAGTAGGTTGCCATTCCCTTCTCCAATGCATGAAAGTGAAAAGTGAAAGTGAAGTCGCTCAGTCGTGTCCGACTCTTAGCGACCCCATGGACTGGAACCTACCAGGCTCCTCCGTCCATGGGATTTTCCAGGCAAGAGTACTGGGGTGGGGCTAGATGTTTAAATTTTTATATTAAGTCAAATCACTTTTAGATGTAACTTTTGTTCATCAAAACCAGTTGAATGTCATTCTTATCTGGTTCCACCTTAATCCTTCCCTGCCTCTTTGTTTCGGCGATACATGGTGGGGCAGTGTGTGCGTGCGTGCTATAGGTTGCTTCAGTTATGTCCACCTCTTTGCCACCCTGTGGACCACAGCCCACCAGGCTCCACTGTCCATTGGATTCTCCAGGCAAGAATACTGGATTGGGTTGCCAATTCCTCCTCCAGGGGATCGTCCTGACTCGGGATTGAACCCACATCTCTTGCATCTCCTGCATTGGCAGCTAGATTCTTTACCAATGGAGCGTCTGGGAAGCCCCGGTTGGGCAGTAAGGGAGGTTTATTATCCAGATCTCTCTCTCTCTCTCTTTTTTTAAAAAATTCTTTTCCTCCTGAGACTTTCATTGGCTCAAACTTGGTTCCAAGTATGGGATCAGTGTTATAGATATCTGTTCATTAAAGGTGGAACCAAGCTCCAGGTTTTTTTAGAGAAGATGATAATTCATTGAGGCAAGTGGTGAAAAGTTCAGAGGGAAAAAGAACATACAAAAGATAAAGATTCCCTGAAACCTTTCTTAAACAGCAAAAAGAAAACTATCTTACGATGGACACATGTAGAAATGATTCTTAAGTGTGCTTTTATATGTCTGTACAGCCTGGGAAACTTCTTTACCCACAATTATTTGCTGGATTAAAACTTCCTTAATTTTATAATCAAGAGGGATGAAGGGGAAAATGAGAGGAAAGTGGATAATAGGCAGAAGACGCTTTTAGCAAGACCATGGGGTCTTCATGGAGGCATCTTGGTCATTCCTGGGCTCTCTGGAACTCACAGGACAGGCCTGCAGCTCCATCTATGACCTGAGATATATGTACTCCTTGTGGGATCATACTAAATATATCTGCATTCTCTTTGGCTTTTTCCTCTAATGATTTGATTGTGTGAACTCAACAACCTCATCAGAGCTTGCTTTGGAAAATGAAGTATGTAAAAGTGAATAAAATCTCTCTCCAAATCTATTTCCTCCCCCTCAAAGCTCCTTTCTCAGTATAACTAAAAGTTAATGGTCAGAGTCTGTGTAATGATCCTTCCTCTAGTTTTACTCATGCTACTTTACCAATTCCCTCTTGGTCTTTCTAATTATCTAATTGATTAAGCCTTTGAGAAGCCTTCTGTCACTGGGTGTGGCCCACTGCACACAACTGTCTCACTGTATTTTCTTCAAAATGAAGAGCGGGCTAACTAAAACACTCACAGCACAAATAAAGGTACCAACAGAGAGGCAAACCTTGTCTCCATCGTCACCTGGTCTTTGTAGTGGGCTGAAGAGTATCCTCTCTCAAATTCCGTGCCTGCCCAGAACCTCAGTGTATGTGTGTGTGTGCGTGCTCAGTCTGTGCGACCCCATGGAATGTGGCCCACCAGGCTCCTCTGTCCACGGGATTTTCCAGGCAACAATATGGGAATGGGTTGTCATTTCCTACTGCAGGAAATCTTCCAAACCCAGGGATTGAACTTGTGCCTCTTGTGTACCCTGCATTGGCAGGTGGGTTCTTTACCACTGAGCCACCTGGGAAGCTACACAATGTGACTTTATTTGGAAATAGGGCCTTTGTACATGTAATGAGTTAAGACGAAGTCATGCTGGATTAGGATGGACCTGGTGTCCTTACAAAAAAAAGAAGAGGCCTTACAGAGGCTACATGGAGAAGAAAACTCCATGTGGATCCAGCAGCAGAGATTGGGGTGGTGTATCTACAAGCCAAGAAATACCAAGATTTGTCAGTAACCACCAAAAAAACGAGGAGAAAGGCAGGGAACAAATTCTCCCTCAGGGCTTTCTGAAGGAATCAACCCTGTCAGAAGCTTAATTTCGGACTTTGGGCCTCCACAGCCATGAGAGGAAACATTCCTGTTGTCTGAAGTCACCTTGTCTCTGGTAATTTCTCAAGGCAGCTCCAGGAAACAAATATAATCTCTGCAGTCAAAATCTGAGCCCTGACTGGATGGTCAGAGACTAGTCATGGGTTGCTACCTTTTCCCTTTGTTTTGGAAATGATTATGGGGTATAACATAATACATGGGGTATATGTACCCCACATGTACCCCATATGTTATATGGGGTATAACACTGGAACTATGACAAATGCTGATCCCTCAGGGCATTACCTCTATTTTGAGGTCGTTTAAACTAGTTTTATTTGAAGAAGGTACATATCACACAGTATGGCAAATGTCAATGGGAAAATTCACTAGGTTATGGGAGTTTGGTGATCATCATAAAATTGATGACGTTCATAAAATTGGAAATAATCATAATAATTGCTCCTCAGAATGTAGACAGAGTATATGTTGTATGTCAAGGTTTCCTAGGAAACATATTCTGAGACTCCAAGAATTGTGTGCATGAAGTTTACTGGAAAGAACCCTCAGGAACAACATCTGTGTGGGATGATGGAGGCAGAAATGGGCAGAAGGAAAGGTCCATCTGTGACATATTTGCAACAGAGGCCTCTCTGCAACAGAGGGGTGGGCCTTTAGAGCTGTATCAAATCGAGGCAAGAGGCCAAACCTTGGAACCTCCTAATGGATGTAGGCTGTCCCCAGGGAGGTGGCATAACGTTGGGTGAGGCAGCTTGTTTCAGGAGAGGGTGACTCAGCTGTGAGTTGTGAAAACAGGAGGCTCAGTCCTAAAGTGTATCCCAGCCCCAACACTGTATTCATACTTCAAATAAAAAAATGGCCTTGTTAGCTCAGAAACTGACTTTGGCCAGACCCATACACGATACATTATGGCACAGATAAGATTATTGGACATAAACGCTTTTGCTTCTTCTGGGGTGGAGCTGCTTTATTATTGCCATCACTAATCTTCCTATAAGGATGCTCGTTCTTCAGAGCCGTGATTTCCCTCTTTAATTTTCCTACCTTGGCCAGCAACTCTGATAGTTATTTTTCTCTTCAAGAAAAAGGGCAAAAATTATGATCTCAGCGCTAAGTCTATGGCTAGGTCAATAGTCTAAAGTACTGAGTAAGCATGGCTTACTCTTCACATTTATTCTGCAAATGACTCAACGCATCCTAGTTTTTGTCAAGTCATGAAGCTTCCAGAGAAAGAGGTCATCCTTATTTTGCATGCAGGCACAGTGGAAGATGAGATAATTAATCAATATCACTGAAATTTTGTAAGTCATCAAAAGGAATGGCAGAGAAGATACCAATTTCTTCTTTTTGTGCTGCTAAGTCATATTCTTTTCTGGTAAACTGCAAATTTATATGGCTTTTCTCTAATAATAATAATGGCAACTATTATTCACTGAGTCATTATTTATTGAGCACTCCCTAAGGCAGAGGGAATAAGTGGGAATAAAAAGCAATTACTGGACACTGTGCTAAATACTAAAATACACAGTAGCAAGATTTAAAAACTTTTTAAAACACAGAGCATATGTAAGTCATACTTGGTTGTTAAAAAATATTTCTATAAACAAACTAAATCCTTTGGGGAGAATGCTTCCATCAGTATCTTTAAGACAAAGGTTAGCTCCTATCATAGTAAGGCAAGATGATACACACTAAGGTAGACTACATAAACCTGAGGATGAACAGAAGGTACTAGGGGGAGGTTCAGTTCAGTTCAGTTCAGTCACTCAGTCATGTCTGACTCTTTGCGACCCCATGAATCGCAGCACATCAGGCCTCCCTGTCCATCACCAACTCCAGGAGTTCACTCAGACTCACGTCCACTGAGTCAGTGATGCCATCCAGCCATCTCATCCTCTGTCGTCTCCTCCTCCTGCTCCCAATCCCTCCCAGCATCAGAGTCTTCTCCAATGAGTCAACTCTTCGCATAAGGTGGCCAAAATACTGGAGTTTCAGCTTTAGCATCATTCCCTCCAATGAAATCCCAGGGCTGATCTCCTTTAGAATGGACTGGTTAGATCTCCTTGCAGGTCACAAAACTGTAGGACTACAATGCAGACATCCAACTAGAGAAACAAGGACAATGCTTTCTTAATACCAGTTTCAAACCTAACACTAGCTCCATATCTCCTGGCAGTCTCTTTCTGTTCAATGTTTCATTCTGTTCAATGCAAGGAGAAACTGATCATATGACCTAATTTAATTGATGACAGTTTCATTTCTCAGGCTAAGAATAAAGAAGCTGATATTCTGGTCTGGTTCTGAACAATAGAGACTTAAACAGGAATGACAACTTTCAAAAGCACGATAGCACTCTTTGAGATGTAAATATTGAGCAAAAGCAATTCATTCATCTTCAGATCAGATCAGATCAGTCGCTCAGTCGTGTCCGACTCTTTGCGACCCCATGAACCGCAGCACGCCAGGCCTCCCTGTCCATCACCAGCTCCCGGAGGTCACTCAGACTCACATCCATCGAGTCAGTGATGCCATCCAGCCATCTCATCCTCTGTCGTCCCCTTCTCCTCCTGCCCTCAATCCCTCCCAGCATCAGGGTCTTCTCCAATGAGTCAACTCTTCGCATGAGGTGGCCAAAATACTGGAGTTTCAGCTTTAGCATCATTCCTTCTAAAGAAATTCCAGGATTGATCTCCTTCAGAATGGACTGGTTGGATCTTCTTGCAGTCCAAGGGACTCTCAAGAGTCTTCTCCAACACCACAGTTCAAAAGCATCAATTCTTCGGCGCTCAGCCTTCTTCACAGTCCAGCTCTCACATCCATACATGACCACAGGAAAGACCATAGCCTTGACTAGCCGAACCTTTGTTGGCAAAGTAATGTCTCTGCTTTTGAATATGCTATCTAGGTTGGTCATAACTTTCCTTCCAAGGAGTAAGCGTCTTTTAATTTCATGGCTACAGTCACCATCTGCAGTGATCTTGGAGCCCAGAAAAACAAAGTCTGACACTGTTTCCACTGTTTCCCCATCTATTTCCCATGCAGTGATGGGACCAGATGCCATGATCTTCGTTTTCTGAATGTTGAGCCTTAAGCCAACCTTTTCACTCTCCACTTTCACTTTCATCAAGAGGCCTTTTAGCCCCTCTTCACTTTCTGCCATAAGGGTGGTGTCATCTGCATATCTGAGGTTATTGATATTTCTCCCGGCAATCTTGATTCCAATTTGTGTTTCTTCCAGTCCAGCATTTCTCATGATGTACTCTGCATATAAGTTAAATAAACATGGTGACAATATGCAGCCTTAACGTACTCCTTTTCCTATTTGGAACCAGTCTGTTGTTTCATGACCAGTTCTAACTGTTGCTTCCTGACCTGCATACAGATTTCTTAAGAGGCAGATCAGGTGGTCTGGTATTCCCATCTCTTTCAGAATTTTCCATAGTTTATTGTGATCCACACAGTCAAAGGCTTTGGCATAGTCAATAAAGCAGAAATAGATGTTTTTCTGGAACTCTCTTGCTTTTTCCATGATCCAGCGGATGTTGGCAATTTGATCTCTGGTTCCTCTGCCTTTTCTAAAACCAGCTTGAACATCAGGAAGTTCACGGTTCACATATTGCTGAAGCCTGGCTTGGAGAATTTTGAGCATTACTTTACTAGCGTGTGAGATGAGTGCAATTGTTCGGTAGTTTGAGCACTCCTTGGCATTGCCTTTCTTTGGGATTGGGATGAAAACTGACCTTTTCCAATCTTGTGGCCACTGCTGAGTTTTCCAAATTTGCTGGCATATTGAGTGCAGCACTTTCACAGCATCATCATTCAGGACTTGGAATAGCTCCACTGGAATTCCATCACCTCCACTAGCTTTGTTCGTAGTGATGCTTTCTAAGGCCCATTTCATCTTACAGGTACTTATTTATTTATTTATATTTTTTAAATTTTATTTTTATTTTATTTAACTTTATAATATTGTATTGGTTTTGCCATGTATCAAAATGAATCACACACACTTGGAGTCGGATTGTTCCAGGTATTAGGCAAAGAACACTGAACAAGCAAGTAGGATCTTCCCCTTCATAGAAGAATCGAAAATATGGCTCAAAGGATAGGAAGGTTTAAAATCTGTCATTTAAAATACAATAAATGACAATATAAATACGATTTAAAATAAGTGAAAGGATTTAAAAAAGGAATTTTGTGTTTCTCATGGACGACGATAAGATATGCAACAGGACATATCCACAGACTCAACAGACCTCCTGGGGGAGCAAGCTCTTGGGACGGACCAAAGATGTAGGAATGGAGGAACATGCCAGAGAGCTGGCTCCTGGGAGGATGAGAGTGAAAGTGAAAGCCCCTCAGTTGTGTTCTGCTCTTTGTGACCTGCCAGCCTCCTCTGTTCATGGAATTCTCCAGGCAAGAATACTGGAGTGGGTAGCCTATCCCTTCTCCAGGGGATCTTCCTGACCCAGGGGTCTCCTGTGTTGCAGGCTGATTCTTTACCAGCTGAGCTACCAGGGGAGCCCAACAGCAAATGTTTTAACTCTAGGTAGAAAAATGGTTAGTTATAGGCAAGTCCATTTCAGTGTAGGAGTGAAGAGCCGCAGAGACTGGGCAGGGCACAGCTGTGGGGAATCACTCCATGAGATATATTTGCTCCCTAGCATGCCTCACCGAGAACGAGAAAGTGCAAGTACAAGTGGCTCAGTTGTGTCCGACTCTGCGATCCCATGGACTATACAGGCCAGGCCAGAATACTAGAGAGCCCTTTCTCCAGGGGATCTTCCCAACCCAGGGATCGAACCCATGTCTCCTGTATTGCAGGTGGATTCTTTACCAGCTGAGCCACAAGGGAAGCCTAAGAATACTGGAATGGGCAGCCTATCCCTTTTCCAGTGGATCTTCCCAACCCAGGAATTGAACCAAGGTCTCCTGCATTGCAGGCAGTTTCTTTACCAACTGAGCCATCAGGGAAGCCTCACTGAGAGCATCCAGATATTAACTATGACTGCTGAAGGGCAGGTTACTGCTGATAAGGGAGACCTTGCCACTATAATTCTCAAAGAAAATACATTTTTTAAAAGAAATTCAAAGAAATGAAATTAAAGAAGCAAAAGTAAGTATGCAGTTGATATAGGATGGAGATTACAAATAAAGCTTCTGATACAATGCTACCCGGATTCAGTTCTTAACTCTACTACTTACTATGTGAACCTGGACACATTTCTTAGTTCTCTGGGCTCAATTTCCTCATCTGTCAAACAGCAATAAATACAGTACCACTTCATCTGATTGTTGTGAGGATAAAATAACTTGACACTTTCAAAGCCCACTCAGGATACTGCCTGGCATAAGTCAAGCGTTCAACAAGTGTTCAGTTCAGTTCAGTCACTCAGTCGTGTCCAACTCTTTGTGACCCCATGAACTGCAGCACACCAGGCCTCCCCGTCCATCACCAACTCCCAGAGTTCACGGAGTCAGTGATGCCATCCAGCCATCTCATCCTCTGTCATCCCCTTCTCCTCCTGCCTCCAATCCCTCCCAACATCAGAGTCTTTTCCAATGAGTCAACTCTTTGCATGAGGTGGCCAAAGTATTGGAGTTTCAGCTTTAGCATCAGTCCTCCCAAAGAACACCCAGGACTGATCTCCTTCAGAATGGACTGGTTGGATCTCCTTGCAGTCCAAGGGACTCTCAAGAGTCTTCTCCAGCACCACAGTTCAAAAGCATCAATTCTTCGGCACTCAGCCTTCTTCACAGTCCAACTCTCACATCCATACATGACCACTGGAAAAACCATAGCCTTGACTAGATGGACCTTTGTTGGCAAAGTAATGTCTCTGCTTTTTAATACGTGCTCTAGATTGATCATAACTTTCCTTCCAAGGAGCAAGCGTCTTTTAATTTCATGGCTGCAATCACCATCTGCAGTGATTTTGGAGCCCCAAAACATAAAGTCAGGCACTGTTCCCACTGTTTCCCCATCTAATTCCCATGAAGTGATGGGACCAGATGCCATGACCTTAGTTTTCTGAATGTTGAGCTTTAAGCCAACTGTTTTCACTCTCCTAGCTATTGTTATTTTGTTTTGCCATTCTTAAATGGTCAGTTAAACACACCATGCATTTTTACTATAAGAATAATTTATCAGATCAAATCAGATCAGTCGCTCAGTCGTGTCCGACTCTTTGCGACCCCATGAATCGCAGCACGCCAGGCCTCCCTCTCTATCACCAACTCCCGGAGGTCACTCAGACTCACATCCATCGAGTCAGTGATGCCATCCAGCCATCTCATCCTCTGTTGTCCACTTCTCCTCCTGCTCCCAATCCCTCCCAGCATCAGAGTCTTCTCCAATGAGTCAACTCTTCTAGCTTAGCCTAAATTTTCTAATTTATGATGGACCATCCTAGGAGCTTATATGTGGCTCTGGTATGACAACAGACTGTGAGGAGCCTCTTATAGGCAGGTCCTAGATTCAGCCCACTGCATTATGAAAAGCAAAACTGAGTCTGAATCCTGGCTCTACCACTTACACAGCATGTCACTTAGGCAGCGAGACTGTTATTTCTAGGCCCAAGTCTCCTCAGTTGCAAAAAGGGAAAAAAAGACCTTTCAGAAAGGGCTTTGTAATGAGTGAATCAGATAACGTATGTAAAGTACTTGATATATTGTGTAACATTCAATAAAGGGCTATATAATTATTTAGCCCTTTTTTTATCCTTAATTTGCGATATCTTTAACTTGCCTGCTTATTATAATTAAATACTATAAATTTTTAGTTTGCTATTTCAATTTCCTTTTTTTATCCTTTCTTACATGTCCTGAAAAAATTAAAAAGTAAAACTCACTAGAATGAAATATTGTGCCATGAAAATACTTGTGATGGCCATTTTCCATTTAGAAGGGAATTACCTTGCTACTTTAGAAGGGAATTACCTTTCTTTCTACTTTAGAAGGGAATTACCTTGCTACCCTGCATCTCTTAACCATAGATCTTTGTACATTGAAACTATAATTCATGTTATTGTCAGAGCTGGGCAGGGCCAGCCAGGGGTCAGTGACCAGAAGAGAGACAGAGATGAAGTATCAAGAAGGGTTATATCTGAAGCAAGCAAGGGCAGCACAAGAGAGAGAATGGATAAAACCAGGTGTGGGTTTACAAGTAATATGCATAATAGTAACAGACATCTTTTGAGTACTATGTATTTCCCTTGCCTGTGCAAGGTTAGTGGAAGAGTCAGGAATTGAACCCCAGCCTGACTCTAATGCTTGGCTCCTTCCCTCTCTTCAGACTGGCATCTGGAAGGTATGAGATGTTACAGGAGACAGGCAGACGCATGGCTATTCATGCCTGGTTCATGGCTCAGAGGTTTCCCTGGTGGTCCAGTGGTTAAGGTTTTGCCTTCCAATGCAAGGGATGTGGGTTTGATTCCTGGTTGGGGAGATGAGATCCCACCTGCCTCCCCACCAAAACACCAAAAGATAAAACAGAAGCAATATTGTGACGAATTCAATAAAGTCTTTAAAAATGGTCCACATCAAAAAAAGTCTCTAGAGTTCTCCAAAGAAGACATGCAGATTGCCAATTCACACATGAAAAGATGCTCAACATCACTAATTATTAGAGAAAAGCAAATCAAAACTATAATGAGGTATCACTTCACACCAGTCAGAATGGCCATCATCAAAAAAAAATCTATAAACAATAAATGCTGGAGAGGACGTGGAGAAAACGGAACCCTCTTGCACTGTTGGTGGAAATGTAAGTTGATACAGCCACTGTGGAGACTAGTATTTGTTGTTGTTCATTTACTCAGTCGGGTCTAACTCTTTGCAACCCGATGGACTGCAGCAAGCCAGGCTTCCCTGTCCTTCACCATCTCCTGAGTTTGCTCAAGCTCATGACCATTGAGTCGGTGAAGCCATCCAACCATCTCATCCTCTGTCGTCCTCTTCTCCTCCTGCCTTCAGTCTTTGCCAGCATCAGGGTCTTTTCTAACAAGTCAGGTCTTCGCATAAGGTGGCCAAACTATTGGAGCTTCAGCTTCTGCATCAGTTCTTCCAATGAACGTTCAAGATTGATTCCCTTTAGGATTGACTGGATTGATCTCTGCAGTCCAAGGGGCTCTCAGTAAAGAGATTCCTTAAAAAACTAGGTGTAAAACTACCATGTTTAATGTTATGTTAGTTGCTCAGTCGTGTCCAACGCTTTGTGAGCCCATGGACTGTAGCTCACCAGGCTCCTCTGTCCATGGGGATTCTCCAGGCAAGAATACTGGAGTGGGTTGCAATCCCCTCTTCTGAGGGATCTTCCCAACCCAGGAATAGAACCCAGGTCTCTTGCACTGCAGGTGGACTCTTTACTGTCTGAGCCACCAGGGAAGTCCTTGAGCCACCATATGACCCACCAATCCCACTACTGAGCATAAACCTTGAGAAAGCCACACTTCTAAAAGACACATGTACCCTGAAGTCCATTGCAGCACTATTTACAATAGCTAGGAGATGGAAGCAACCTACAGATAAATGGATAAAGATGTGGTATATATATACAATGGATATTACTCAGCCATAAAAAAGAATGAATTTGAGTCAGTTCTAGTGAGGTGGATGAACCTAGAGCCTATTATTCAGAGTGAAGAAAATCAGAAAGAGAAAAACAAATATCATATATTGGTTCATATATACAGAATCTAGAAAAATGGTATCGATGAACCTATTTCCATGGGAGGAATGGAGACGCAGATGTGGAGAATGGACTTGTGGACACAGTGGGGTAAGGAGAGAGAGGGATGAATGGAGAAAGTCCCATCAACATATACACACCTCCATGCGTAAAACACACAGTTGGCAACGAGCTGCTACATAATGCGGGGAGCTGAGCCTGGTGCCCTGTGTTGACTTAGAGGGGTGAGATGGCGGAGGAACAGGAGGCTCAAGGGGGAGGTGATATAAATATAATTATGACTGATTTGCATTGTTGTACGGCAGACACCTAAACAACATCATAAAGCAGTTTTCCTCCAATGAAAAAATAAATTTAAAAGAGTCTTTAAAATGAGAGAGGGGAAATTTTATTTTCTTTAAAATTTATTTTTCTTTTAACACCAAAAACATTTTGTGTTGGGGTGTAGCCGATTAACAATGCTGTGGCGGTTTCAGGTTAATAACAAAGGTGTTCAGCTAAACACATACATGTATCCGTTCTCCCCAAAACCCCAAGAAAGGGAGAAAAACTAAAAAGCAAAAACAAAAAAAGAAAGTTCAAGGCTCAGAACTAGGAGATTCTGTGGGATTTGAAGGAATGAGACAAGAGCAAAAAAAATACTGAGTTGTGAAGAAATGTAGATGGACCCTCCAAACTTCTATCCCTCCCTAAGCACTGTCCTCTGGTTCTTGATGGCAGGAACCGATATCCCAGTGGGGTTGGTGGAGGCTAGAGATGACCAGAAGCTCCTGGCCAAGACAAGGCTCACAGGAAAGATGCCATCAGAACCAGCCCATTGTGAGGAAATCCTATATTCTTCTCTATTTTACTCTGGCTCCCCAGACAATTATCTGACCTAGACAATAGTTTTATTTTTCAAAGGATCATGCCCCCTGCTTGGATTTCCCCAATGGCTCAGAGGTAAAGAATCTGTCTGCCAATACAGGAGATACAAGAGACATTGGTTTGATCCCTGGGTTGGCAATATCCCCTGGAGAAGAAAATGGCCACCCACTCCAGTATTCTTGCCTGGAAAATTCCATGGACAGAGGAGCCTGGCGGTCTATAGTCTATGAAGTTGCAAAGAATCAGACAAAACTGAGCACGCACACATGACTCCTATTCACGGAACCCATACATTTTAAAAAATAGGAATGCAAACTAATTTCCCCAATTTTAGCAAACACGAGGCCTCAAATTTTTCATGACCTTAGCTTTTTTCCTTTATTTACCTCATAAAAAGGAAGTTAGGACATATTAATCTCTGTAAACGGCTCTATATTTTCTGAGATCTCCTCAGAAGAAGAGTATTTGAATAAGATGAAATTACTATTTGTCAGAGAATTTAATCATATTATTTTTCTTCTTGGCTGTAAAAGTTACTTATTGCTGTTGGCTAATAGCAGCTATAGTAATTTTAAAGTCTCTTTCAGTGACAGCAATCTCTACCGACTTATTTTTTTTTGGCACTAAAGAGTTGACAAAATTCTTCAAAATATCACTTGAAAAAAAATTCTCCCGTGACACTCACAGCTACTCTGAGGGGGTGGTTAAAGTAATAATTACTATCTAAACTTTATAGTCAAAGCTGGGGCTCTGGGTGTTGAGTCTTGAAAACATGAAATTGCGGTATTATGTTGCAAGAGGTGCAGGAGGATTGACTCTGGGGCTTCATAGTACAGAGTCACAGCCTCCGGTTTGCTTTCCACACCCTACTCCATCCTCACCCCCAATATCTTTGCCATTGGAGAACTTTCTTATGAGATTCCATGGGCTCTAGGCTTTATCACAGCCATCCATTTGCACTCAAGACTCTTGAGTGTCCCTTGGACAGCAAGGAGATTACACCAGTCAATCCTAAAGGAGATCAAACCTAAATATTCATTACAAGGACTGATGCTGGAGCTGAAGCCCCAATACTCTGGCCACACGATGGGAAGAGCCAACTCATCTGAAAAGCCCCTGATGCTGGGAAAGATTGAGGGAAGGAGGAGAAGGGGATGACAGATGAGATGGTTGAATGGCATCATTGACTCAATGGACACGAATGTGAGCAAACTCTGGGAGCAGTCAAGGACGGAGAAGCCTGGCATGCCGTAGTCCATGGGGTCACAAAAGTTGGACATGACTGACTAGACAACAATGAGACAACAAATGAGATGTTTATTCCTATTGATTAAAGAAATGTAATTTGTTAAAAAAAAAAAAAAAAAGCTTCTAGATTTCCAGTTCTCTCTCCTCTGACAATTCGATATGCTATTGTAAACATCAAGACCTAAGACTGAAAGGTTGAAGGGAGACACGCAAAAAGGAGGAGGAGAAGAAGTGCCGGGAAAGGAGAGAACCACAAAGTAGCACCCGTCGGTCTTTTGTTTCCACTCTCGTCTCTCCCAGCTGCAGGCAGCAGTGGCAGCTAGGGATACTTCTGCTGGGGCTGCTGCTAAGTCGCTTCAGTCGTATCCAACTCTGTGCGACCCCATAGACGGAAGCTCACCAGGCTTCCCCGTCCCTGGGATTCTTCAGGCAAGAACACTGGAGTGGGTTGCCATTTCCTTCTCCAATGCATGAAAGTGAAAAGAGAAAGTGAAGTCGCTCAGTCGTGTCCGACTCTCAGCGACCCCATGGACTGGAGCCTATCAGGATCCTCCGTCCATGGGATTTTCCAGGCAAAAGTACTGGGGTGGGGTGCCATTGCACCAGACCACAAAGAAAGGGGAAACAAGCAAACATCAACAACAACAACAACAAAAAACCCAAAGCTTGGTGTGCTTCTTGGTGAACAAAGTGGGTAGGCAGGGTTATTATTCAAGAAAATAGCTTTTCTTAATATTTTTCACAAAAAATGCAGGCAGGACATTTGTGAAGGAACATGAAGAGAAGGAAGCAACAGCCAGAACGGTGTCTGTGGTTAGCCTACAGACATGCAACGGGTTTGCATCCTGAACTATATTTCGGTTTTTCCCGCTGCAGAGTTTCATACGAGTTAGAGAGAAGTCACTCAGGCAGTCACGGTGAGGACGGATGCACAGAATTTAGCTGACATTGAAAGGGCTATCAAGAAGCCATCTTAGCACCACTGACCAGAGGCATCTCATTTTCCATGAAAAATGACCAGGCAGCTTTGGCCGAGTTTCCCCAAAGAGAAAATTCAATTGTAAAGCTTCTTCAATATGTTTCCCGGTGCTTCTGCTCCCATCTACGGCCATCAGTGTATAACAGTCCCACCTCTGTGCCTTTTATTTGAAAAGCAATAGATTTCCAGATACTGCAATATTTTCTGACAGAGGATCTGCATCTATCTCACTTGAATTTTAGGAATTTGTGAACACAAACCCAATTGGAATGATCATCATCGCAACTCATCCCACTCAAGCAGATGGTCAGACTAAAACCTCTAAAGCTTATTGCTGCAAAGTCTTGGTAACAAGACAGTCATTCAATAAATGTTTATTGAGCATAGCCTATGTGCAAGATACTGTAGCCATGCCAGATTTCTTATTACTCAGTGTACTGCTTCACATAATGAGATGGCTCGTCTTGCTGAATTCCAAATGAGAGAGACTGAGAATCCTACCTTAACCACTTCCAACACCATAAGGATACAAGAATTTATTCTGCTTGTAACTCTGTGTCTACATAGTCTTAGTTCAATTGGCCAGATTCATTTGTTTTTATTAAAAAAAAAACCTCTTTAGTCTATTCATTTGTACATCCACACAACAAGTATTTATTGAGAACCTACAATGCACCAGGCACCGCCCACATGCAGCTAGAGTTGTAGGCTTTTGGAAGTCGTGGGCAGAATTTTCCAGCAATAAAGGCTGTTCCTTGCAGGTCTACGGATTAAGTCAGAATAGCTAACTCGTAGAACACACTTCTGTAGAATAGGGTGAGTCGTAATATGAATATTTCACACAGCATAGACCGAGATGAGTTCTTATCACATAACTAGCCCGGCTTTCCTGGCTTCCCAGGTGGCTCAGTTGTAAAGAATCTGCCTGCCACTGCAGGAGATGCAGGTTTGATATCTGGGTCAGGAAGATTCCCTGGAGAAGGAAATGGCAACCCTCTCCAGTATTCTTGCTTGGAATATTCCGTGGACAGAGGAGCCTGGCGGGCTGCAGTCCATGTGGTCACAAGAGAGTAGGACATGACTTAGTGACTAACCAGCACCACCACCAACATTAAAACCTCCCGCTGGCTGTCTTCTCTCCACACTCTGCTCCTCCTCCTGACATGGCTGATGCCCTCGACTCTGGTCTCCCAACGTGTTTCCTTTTTATCCTAGAAATGTCTGTAGGGATGAAGGACCATCCTGCTATAGGTCTGGTCATTCTTTGCATTTTTTCCCTCAAATGCGATATGGGACATCAACCTCATATTCAAAATAGTTCATAAACTATTACCTATTCACTTCTGGTTCTCCGGTGATATTTCTGGAGTGAAATTCTACAGATAGGAAGATTAGGGCAGGGGCGGGGGAAAGGGATGATGTAAAATAATGCCCATCCATAGAAATTAGAACTCTTTATCTTTAATCCAAGTCCTCTCCCCTAAAAATGCTGCCAACATACATAGATCTTGGGGTTTCTAATAACATTAGGAATTTGGAGAGGGCTAATAAAGTGTCATTGCATTTTTTAAAAGAGGAATTTAGTAAGACTCTTTCAAATTTATTTGAAAATTCTTAAATGTGTCCTACAGAGGCTGATAAATGCGCATATATTTCACTATTTGCACAGCTTAGACTGAAGAGAAACTTGGCTGCAATTTAACAGACTACTGTGAAGGTTAGATTAGCAAATAACTCCCCCACAAACGGACTGGTGAAATATAATAAAATTTAGGGAGGTAACTATAATGACTATCATTTGAGCTTGTCCAAAGAATACAAGAATGTAAAACATTAATAAAACCCTGAGAAATTAGACAACAACACCAACAAGATAAACAGGTAGACAGCTGCCACCATGCTACATGTCTCAGGGAGAAGTAAACACTGAAACTGCAGCTATCCGACTATTCCAACCTTCCCCTGCAATTGAAATGTCCTTTAGAGTGAAATAACTGATAAGCCATGAAGAATCTCTGCTTTATTTCCTTGATTTCCATTTTCCACAGTGCCTTTCCACACAGCCTTAACAGCTGCACACAGTCTGCTGTCCTGAGCTGTGTGCCAGGCCTGGTGTTTCCTGAGGCATTCATGCCAGTCCGTGTGTGAGGACCCTTGTTGAGGTTGCTGTCCCCCCGTCACCATCTGGGCTGCCGCAGTTCTCTGAGGTCCACTTCCCTCGGGTGCTGAATGAGAATCAGCTCTACTGGCAGTACCGTCAGAGGCAGCTCCCTTGGGCACATTCTTTAGCCATGACCTCATTGTGACCGCAGCTTGAGGGCAGTCTGGGTTTTGTATCTGACCACCTGCACGCTCACTGGGTCCAGGGTCGTTCCCTGGTGTCGTATTTGACAACTGTCTTTGCTCTTATGTCATTTCTTACCTATGCCAACATGAGGCACATGGAAGCCAGCCTGTTGACAAGGGAGCTCTCGTTCCTCCTCTGATTTAAAATCTCTCCTAGGCAGTGGGTTGTACAGCTGTTAGGATGTTGTCAGAATTCTGTCCACAAGAAAAGTGAACCCCACACCACATTTCGCAATAGGTTCATGATGTGGTCATTCCTCTGGAGAATCATCAACATGTTGTTGTTGACTTGCTAAGTTGTGTCCGACTCTGCGACCCCATGGACTGTAGCCTGCCAGGTTCCTCTGTCCATGGGATTTTCCAGGCAAGAATACTGGAGTGGGTTGCCATTTCCTTCTCCAGGGGATCTTTCCAATCCAGGGATTGAACTCACGTCTCTTGCATTGGCAGGCATCGGCAGGAGGATTCTTTACCACTGAGCCACCAGAGAAGCCCATAATCATCCACATGAACATCAACTAATACCCAGCTTCTGACTTCAGAGGGCTTCAGACTGATGCAACAAAACATGGGAAATACACCCTCCGAGACAGCTTGAAGCCTGCCAGCATTCTGTGCTCAAACGGTATGTGAATGCTTAGATAGCACATTAATTGCAGGCATGAATCAAGCATATTTTAAATTGTGAAATCCCAGAGCATGGGCCAATGTTATGATTTTTCTATCCTGAAACAGTTTGCAGGAACGGAAGCCTATAAAATTTGTAGGCTGAGCTGCAATGCTTTGGCTCTTCCCTCATGGGTTTAGTTGTTTACACCTTTAATAAGGCAGTGACTTGGAGTCACGATGCTATTAGATTTCAGGCTTCGAGGGACCCTCTCAGGCAGGGACACTGTCTCCTGGAGCTCTGACTTTGGGCATATTAATGTTTTATCACACATCATAAGAGCAGGGCAGCAAGGATGCTCACACCCACCCAGTTTCACAAATGAATGTCTCTGTGGGGTTGTCCACTTCAGTAAATGCAGTTCCTTGATGTGTGATAGCTGAACATAAGATGCCAGCAACCCTAAAGAAATTGAGGCAAAGAGATCTAAAGAAATGGGATAGTATTTCAGTTGATTTATTTCTGAAAGCACAGTGGGGCTATGATCATTGCTAGCGTGACCATCTATGGTTTTTCCCCAGAGACAGCCCTCCAAGATGCTAGCTTTTATTACATGTGTATATTTCATGTAAGTTCAGCCTGGAAAAAGGTTTCAAGATGTTTTAACAAAAAATATTTTTTTAGTCACTAAGTTGTGTCTGACTCTTTTGTGACCCCATGGACTGTAGCCTACCAGGCTCCATGGGATTTCCCAGGCAAGAATACTGGAGAGGGTGGCCATTTCCTTCTCCAAAGGATCTTCCTGATGCAGGATCAAACCTGTCTCCTGCATTGTGGGTGGATCCTTTATCACTGAGCCACCAGGGAAGCCCAACAATAAAAGACCAAAAGCTAACTCAATAAAAGTTAAAATCTCACATGCATATATACTAATTTCTGTTGACAGCATTCAATCATTCAGCAAACATACTGAGCACCATTTCTGTGCTAGACACTGAGCGCTACATTCACCAGGTGGAGAACATACAGTCGGAAAGACACCTAAGGAAGCAAAGGGTTGCGACACTGCAAACGTGGGCTGTGCAAGCTTATACAACTTGACTGCCTGTTTATGGACTAACCACTGGGCCAGAGACCTTCCTGGAGAAGCCAGTGTTTGGCTAGAGAGCTAGTCTTAAAGGAGTAGTGCTTATTAGTATGTGTGTGAGGTCCTGAGAGAGCTTGGAATGCAGCTTGACATGATTAAAAACAGGAGTTACAAATAGGGAAGTGGTAAAGAATCCATCTGCCAGTGCAGGAGACATAAGAGACACAGGTTCGATCCCTGGGTCAGGAAGATCCCCTGGAAGAGGGCACGGCAACTCACTCTAGTATTCTTGCCTGGAGAATCCCGTGGACAGAGCAGCCTGGTAGGCTACAGTCCATAGGGTCACAAAGAATCAGACACGACTGAAGCGACTTAGCACACACACAAAAATAGAGGAAAGGCTAGAGAGAAGACTAGAAGGACAGAGTGTGGACAAGTCTTAAAGGACATCTGTGCTATTTGTAGGCAAAAGTTTTTAAAACTTCCAAAATCTCTTTGGTAATAGGAAGTCACAGGGCTTCCCTGATGGCTTAGCAGATAAAGAATCTGCCTGCAACTGAAGGAGACACAAGAGATATGGGTTCAATGCCTGGGTGGGGAAGATCCCCTGGAGAGGAGAATGGCAACCCACTTCAGTATATTTGCCTGAAAAATCCCATGGCCAAGAGGAGGCTGGTAAACTATAGTCCAATGGGTCACAAAGAGTCAGGCATGGCTGAATGGCTCAGCACAGAACAGGGAGCCATAGTTGGGGAGGTGGTAGGGGCAAAAGGTTTTAAGGGTGTAACATATTAATAATGCCAAGCATATATAGGAAGTTTACTACATGCTAGATACTCTTCTCAGTATGTCACATATATAAACATATTTAATTTTTATCTTTACCTACAAGGTAGGTGCTTTTATCATTTCTTTAGAAAAGGAAGAAATGGGGCAGAGAGTGTGTAAGACAGGGGATAGAGCTAATAGATAAAGCTGTCAGAATAGTAAACTGCAGAGTGTGCACTCTTTATAGCTCTGACCTGCCTCTCAGATAAGGGTCTGGAGAAGGAGGTCTGGGGACTGTGAAGAGTGGGCTGGTTAGAGAAAACAATGGAGCCAGAACCCTTTGACTCTGACTGTAGAAACTTGGTGTGATACAGCTCAGGCCTATCTATCTTCAATAGGAAAAAAAGTTTCAGAGGCCAACTGTTAATTCATGAAAATCCAAGGCCTTGACATGTATTGCACAAAGCACTTAGTGATTTCCCACCCCCCCAAATGGCTCTATCTGCTTTTTGGATCCTGATGAAGGAAGCACTATAGTTCTGTGGCACTTGGGTAATGGGGGTCCCGGCAATAAACATTGGAAAGCTGGAGAAGTCAAATCGATATTGTAACAAAACCTTACTAATCAGTCCTAGAGTGAATCTGATTGGCAGGAAGATGACACCAATGTGTGACAGAATGAAATGATGAAGAATAAAATGAAGATTATGTTTTGATAATTTATGGAATGTCTGTCAATGTTAAAATGACAGTGATTTTGGGTGAGGATCAGAGAAAGAGCTGTATGTCACCAGTGTCTTAAAGAGGACTTTACCTAAATGATAGCAGGAGAGTAGCTTTGTATTGGGCTACCTTCTGGAGACCATTTCCACATGGTTTGGGCCTATAGTTATAGAGCAGTATCAGGGCATGTTCTAGTTTAATCTCCTAATAAACAACCTCCCTTCCTGCTCCCCCACCAAGTCCTTTTCCTCATTTTAACTAGACGTTAAGATTTCTTAGAAACTGTATTTCCTGGAAATGGAATTCTATCTTGCAAATGAAAGAAGAAGAAGGAGAGAGGGCTTTTCCTGGTGGTCCAGTGGCTAAGAATCTGCGCTCCCAATACAGGGGGCTGGGGTTCAACTCCTAGTCAGGGAACTAGATCCCACATGCAGCAACTAAGAGTGTGCATGCTGCAACCGAAGATCTTGTATGCCACAATCATCCCACGTGCTCAAAGTAAGACCTGGCACAGCCAATAAATTAAAATTTTAAAAAAGGAGGAGAAAGAGAACTTATGAGATAAGGCAATGACTAGCATTTAATTTGGTGTTCAGTGGCAAGGGCCAGTGACGGGGTGAAAGAACATAATAGACTCTGCATATCTCAAGCAATTGCATCTGCACTAGGTAGTTTATAAAATAAAAGTTAATGGGGGTGTGGGGTTCCATGGAGAGACATCGTAATAGAGACAGAGATACAGAGACAAAAAGAGCGTCTCTAAAATTATAAAAGAATTTAAACTAGATAGAAGGTTGTAATGATAATGATGAGGGATGAATTCCAGACAGATTTAGGGATGTTCAGGACTAAAGAATCACTTGAACCAATCTTACTAATGGTGTAGGAGACAGAAGATTCAAGAAAACATCTAATTTACTCAACACATACTTTTAATGCCTCAATTTATTAAGAACTAGAGATGTAGATCTGGTCAGGACAGTCTTCTGTGCTCATAGAAATCTGTAGTGAAAATATTCTAGGTAGACAGTGATACCATTAGCTAAGAAAAAAGAGTATAAGTGGATGGGGGAAATAAATGTCTGAAGAATAGATATTAAAACTAATGAGTTTATTCAACACATACTTTCAATGCCTGAATTTATTAAGAACTAGAAATGTACACCTGGTCAGGACAGTCTTCTGTGCTCATAGAAAACTGTAAGTTGTAGTGAAAATATTCTAGGTAGAAAGCGATACTGATTAGCTAAGAAAAAAGAGTATAAGTGGAGAGGGGAAATAAAAGTCTGAAGAATAGATATTAAAACTAATGAGTTCAACTTTGAACATGCTGAGTTTGAAGAGCCAAAGGGACCCTCAGGTGGAAATGTCTAACAAGCTCTTGGCTAATGGGTTTTCAGATCAAGAAAGTTGTCATCACAGGCACATCAAAGGTGGATGAGGTCTGGTGAGATCACCTACAGGGAACAGGTAGGGCAGAAAGAGGGCCTAGACAGGAAGCCTGAGGAACAGCAATATTTAACACAAAGAGCATCCAGCAAAAGATATTGTGGTGAAAATGACTCAGAAAGAAAATAAACTCTTGCTTGAATAAAGTCATAAAATTAAAGGCGACAGAGTTTTGTTTTCTGTAATTGCCTGTTTTCTTTGAATTCTTCACTGGGCAATAATCTCTGTTTGGGAAATGACCATGGTTATCTTGTTCACTTTGTCTTCCCAATGACTAGAATGGTATTTAAGATGTATTTGTAAAAGACTTAAGAGAGCACTAACCAATAGCAAAACATGCTTCAGTTGAGTCCAGTAGGACAAGGACTGGAAAACGTCTACCAGACTCATCAGTTAGGGAATTAGGCCATGTGGGGGAAGAACCGTTTAAGTACTGGATGGAAGGACACCTAATACATATCAGATCAGATCAGATCAGATCAGATCAGTCGCTCAGTCGTGTCCGACTCTTTGCGACCGCATGAACCACAGCACGCCAGGCCTCCCTGTCCATCACCAGCTCCCGGAGGTCACTCAGACTCGCATCCATCGAGTCAGTGATGCCATCCAGCCATCTCATCCTCTGTCGTCCCCTTCTCCTCCTGCCCTCAATCCCTCCCAGCATCAGAGTCTTCTCCAATGAGTCAACTCTTCGCATGAGGTGGCCAAAATACTGGAGTTTCAGCTTTAGCATCATTCCTTCCAAAGAAATCCCAGAGCTGATCTCCTTCAGAATGGACTGGTTGGATCTTCTTGCAGTCCAAGGGACTCTCAAGAGTCTTCTCCAACACCACAGTTCAAAAGCATCAATTCTTCGGCGCTCAGCCTTCTTCACAGTCCAGCTCTCACATCCATACATGACCACAGGAAAGACCATAGCCTTGACTAGGCGAACCTTTGTTGGCAAAGTAATGTCTCTGCTTTTGAATATGCTATCTAGGTTGGTCATAACTTTCCTTCCAAGGAGCAAGCGTCTTTTAATTTCATGGCTGCAGTCACCATCTGCAGTGATCTTGGAGCCCAGAAAAACAAAGTCTGACACTGTTTCCACTGTTTCCCCATCTATTTCCCATGCAGTGATGGGACCAGATGCCATGATCTTCGTTTTCTGAATGTTGAGCCTTAAGCCAACCTTTTCACTCTCCACTTTCACTTTCATCAAGAGGCCTTTTAGCCCCTCTTCACTTTCTGCCATAAGGGTGGTGTCATCTGCATATCTGAGGTTATTGATATTTCTCCCGGCAATCTTGATTCCAACTTGTGTTTCTTCCAGTCCAGCATTTCTCATGATGTACTCTGCATATAAGTTAAATAAACATGGTGACAATATGCAGCCTTGACGTACTCCTTTTCCTATTTGGAACCAGTCTGTTGTTCCATGACCAGTTCTAACTGTTGCTTCCTGACCTGCATACAGATTTCTTAAGAGGCAGATCAGGTGGTCTGGTATTCCCATCTCTTTCAGAATTTTCCATAGTTTATTGTGATCCACACAGTCAAAGGCTTTGGCATAGTCAATAAAGCAGAAATAGATGTTTTTCTGGAACTCTCTTGCTTTTTCCATGATCCAGCGGATGTTGGCAATTTGATCTCTGGTTCCTCTGCCTTTTCTAAAACCAGCTTGAACATCAGGAAGTTCACGGTTCACATATTGCTGAAGCCTGGCTTGGAGAATTTTGAGCATTACTTTACTAGCATGTGAGATGAGTACATACATATCACTGGCTTTTAAACTATTAGACGTATAAAGAACTATTAGGGAGAGAAGCATAAACACACAGTTTCTAGACAATAAGCCTTTCTTTGACAACAGTTTCTTTAACTAATATGGAGTTTTATTATATTAATCACTTGCTGATTGCTAGACTGATGTGAAAATATAATGCAGAATAAGATAGTTATAATAACAGTAGTAAAAAATTTTTAGATGGCATTATCCCATCAATATAATGCTGAATTCTTTTAAAATCTTGAATAGTCATTTGCAAATTCTTAAGCAAAAAGCAATGCTGCCTAATCAGAAACAGTTTAGGAAGAGTTTGACCAGTTTATGATGTGACTTCATGGACCGAATAGACTCCAACTCCTTAAAGCTTTAGCAGTTCCATGTTCTGGTTCTTATTGACAGAAACTGAAATTACTGAGCAAAGGACTGGCTGATTGTCAAAAACTACATCAAATAGATCCTAGACTTCAGCTTGGACTTAAGAACATGTGTTTCTAAACAAGCATTTAGAAGCCCTGGAAAGCAATAAAGTGAAATGCAATTTGCACCAACTAATAGAGCAGCTAAAAGAAAGGGAGTGGAGAATGGGTACTGGTGAGAGAGGAAACCTTTTGTTTGGGAATTTTGTTGTAAAATAGTCTTTTCCTGATGATGAAACACTGGCTAATGACATCTAGAATTTTCAGTTGAAGCCATAATAGCTTCAAGTTTGGGTGGCTGCACATTAAAACGAAAAACAATGCAACATAAAGGCAAAGCCATATACTAAAATTTGGTATTTGGGGAAGTAGCCTATTTTATAAGGCTAAATATCTCTCAATTAAAAAGCAAAACAAAGCAACCCCCCCCCCCCACTTTTATGGGGTAGTTTAGACATTTAATGCTAAGTGCTAATTCAGCTCATGAATAGCTTGACAGTTGTTTCCTTCTTGTATAGGAGGTGGTTTTATTTTCATAAATACAAAAGGTATAAAAAAGAAAACTATTAATAGGGTCTACTTCAACACAATCACTTGTAAGAATTTATGATTAGTTGTACACATGTGGCTCACTCTTTTTTTATATTCTTCGATCATATATGTACATGTCTGTCTTTATTAGACCAACCTAGATAGCATATTCAAAAACAGAGACATTACTTTGCCAACAAAGGTTCGCCTAGTCAAGGCATAGGTCTTTCCTGTGTATGGATGTGAGAGCTGGATTGTGAAGAAGGCTGAGCGCCAAAGAATTGATGCTTTTGAACTGTGGTGTTGGAGAAGACTCTTGAGAGTCCCTTGGACTGCAAGGAGATCCAACCAGTCCAATGTGAAGGAGATCAGCCCTGGGATTTCTTTGGAAGGAATGATGCTAAAGCTGAAACTCCAGTATTTTGGCCACCCCATGCGAAGAGTTGACTCATTGGAGAAGACTCTGATGCTGGGAGGGATTGGGGGCAGGAGGAGAAGGGGACGACAGAGGATGAGATGGCTGGATGGCATCACTGACTCGGTGAATGTGAGTCTAAGTGACCTCCAGGAGTTGGTGATGGAGAGGGAGGCCTGGCGTGCTGTGATTCATGGGGTCGCAGAGTTGGACATGACTGAGTGACTGATCTGATCTAACTTTAAGGTCAAAAGCCATGTCTCACTGGATTTTTGCCTGAGTGTTATATTTTATACTTAATGCTCAATAAATGCTGCTTAAACAAACAAATGATGATGTTTCAGGTGCTTGAGGCCCTCAGATAATTTAGTCTCATGAAATCCACACTAAGAATCTAAATCACATTTATTATTGCCTCATAAATAATTTCATAATTTTTCCCGAGATTTTAAAAATAATAGTAGTCCAGCATAATCAGATTTGCTCCCCAATTCAAAGGTCAAGGAAAAAAAAAACCTTATGTTCTTCATTATTTAAAGTAGACCAGGAGGTAGAGCTTAAATTCTTGGCTTTAAAGACGTCCTTTGAGGCCTTCTGTGTTCCATTGACTCTGGGGCCAAATTTGTAGAAGTAAACATGCAGATGCCTGTTTCTGATTCTGAAGGGGAAGTGGGATGATACATAATACCTAAAAATGGACTCGGAGCGCGTTATTTCCAATCTGGCCTGGGATTTGTGTTTAGAGAAGCAATTTCCTTGCAAATTAACCAGCAGCACAGTAAGAAAGGGAAAAGTTACGTAAAGGAAAACAGTTTCTATTTGAAAAAAACAGACAAATATGATTTGGAGAATACCTGCTATAACCCACGGGCAAATCTAGACATGATTTTATTCCAACTGTTGAGAGAGACTTGAGAGGTATGTTATGGATCAGAGTTATGAATTTTCTTCCCCCACGGCGAGGGTATATTACACAGATGAAAGGGAACAGGCATTAAGGCATTATGCCAGAAATATCTGGACTTGAAATATTCATTTATTTGCTTATTTATTTTAAATAAAATATATATATTTAAGGTGTACAGCATGATGTTTTGAGGAACTTTAACACAATGAAATGATTACTACTGGTGCTGGTGGTTTAGTCGCTAAGTCACGCCCGACTCCTGGGACCCCATGGACATAGCCTGCCACCCGCTTCTGTCCATGGGATTCTCTAGGCAAGAATACAGGAGTGGGTTGCCATGTCCTTCTCCAGGGGATCTTCCTAACCCAGGGATAGAACCTGGGTCTCCTACATTGCAGGTGGTCTCCTGCATTTCGGGATTCTTTACTGACTGAGCCATTAGGGAAGGGAAATGATTACTGGGGTCAAGTTAATCATCATCTCCACACAGTTATCATTTTTTTGTGTGTGGCAAGAGCACCTGAAATCTGCTCTCTTAGCAAACTTCCAGTTTTCAATACAATGTTATTAACTGTATTCATCAGGTTGTATATTAAGTCTCTAGGCTTATTGATGCTGCTGCTGCTGCTGCTAAGTCGCTTCAGTCGTGTCTGACTCTGTGCGACCCCATAGACGGCAGCCCACCAGGCTCCCCCATCCTTGGGATTCTCCAGGCAAGAATACTGGAGTGGGTTGCCATTTCCTTCTCCAATGCATGAAAGTGAAAAGTGAAAGTGAAGTTGCTCAGTTGTGTCCGACTCTTAGCGACCCCATGGTCTGCAGCCTACCAGGCTCCTCTGTCCATGGAATTTTCCAGGCAAGAGTACTGGATTGGGGTGCCATTGCCTTCTTCATTATTGATGCTACATACCTGCAACTTTGTGCCTCTGACCACCATCCACCCTTAACTGTCCCTATCTCACCATTCCGGGTAACCAGCATCCAACTCTCTGCTTCTAAGTATTTTCCCTTTTTAGATTTCAAGTACAAATTGTTACAGTGTGTGCCCAAGTGTCTGGCACACAGTAGCTGTTCAATGTTCAGTGTTGAATGAATGAACGAATTATAATACATCTCACTCTTATTTTGTTGTTGTTTACCATTACATGTTTATTATGAGAAATTTGAAAAAAAAAATTAACAATGCAGTGTGCTGGCAAAGATGTGAAGCAAATTGAACTTTCCTACATGGCTGGTGACTATATAAAATGGCACAGCCACTATGGAAGATACTTTGTCAACTTTTTAAAAAGTTTAACATATATTTAACATGTGTGTGTATGTGTACACACATGTGCACTCAGTTGCTCAGCCGTGTCCAACTCTGTGACCTCATGGACTGTAGCCTGCCAGGTTGCCATTTCCTCCTCCAGGGTATTTTCCCAATCCTTGTGGCACAATGGTAAAGAATCTGCCTGCCAATGTCAGAAACACAAAAGACATGGGTTTGATCCCTGGGTTGGGAAGATCCCCTGGAGGAGGAAATGGCAACACACTCCAGTATTCTTGCCTGAAGAATCCCATGGATAGACAGGGTTGCAAAGAGTCAGACACGACTGAGCAACTGAGCATATACATACATATTTAATTTAGGATTCAGCAATTCCTCTGTTGGGATTTATCCTCAAGAATGAAAATTTATATTCACACAAACTTGTATATAAATTTTCAAAGTATCTGTTGTAACATCCCCAAACTGGATGTATCCCAAGTGAATAGATAAACAAATCTGTAGCATATTCATACAGGGGAATTGCACTCAGGAATGAAAAGACATGGAACATTATAAGTAGGTACATCTCATCCTTAACCTTTCACCATGGTCAACTGGGTTTTCCACTGTTCAGTGTCACTCATGCTGGGCAAGAGCCCAAAGAACTTGGTGATGCATAGTAGCCAGGGGTCCCTTATAGAACAAACTGGCAGATTGTGAGAAGCTGCAGTTGGCAGATCATACCCTGTGACAGCAGACACAAAGAATTCCAGCAATTTGGCAGGTAGACAGAGCTAGATGTGAAGTGATTAAAGTTTTGTGCTCAGTGGAGTTTCGTGGTAATGTGAATGTTTCTTACTTTCTACTGTCACATTGAAGAGGGATTTCATTTTACTTAAAATTATCTTGTTTAGCCCCAAGACTGTAATTCACTGAACCCATTTCTAGAGAGTGTTCCCGGAGAACATAATTAGCCACATACCGCATGCTTACGTGGAACAGTACTCAAAGTTCATGGAATCAGCTTGGCTTCCTATTTATTCTCTCTCTTACCCAGCAATCTGAGATTGAAATATAATTTTTTAAAAGAATTACAAGGCAGGAAATCATTGAGAAGATAAAATGTACATCTATTCAGAGTCCCCCCACGTTCTTATTTTCTAGCCTTCATACATTTGAGTCTAGAGGCTCCTCTTGCTACTTCCACTGATTCTGTGCACACATTTGTACTTATTTCTATTGTTTTGTTTTGTTAAATCCTGCTTGATAAGGAGACAAAGTTAACGGGAAAAAAATCTCCATTCTTAAATCAACCTCCACTTAAAGACAGGCCACTAACACTGATCTAAAGAAGGGAGGCTAATTTACAGTGAAGTTAGTCTTTTTGGACATTTGTCAAGCTTCACTTAATCTGTGATTTAAGAGAAGCACTGAAGAAAACATAATTTAAAAAAACAACTGGACATGTTGGTGGCAAAACTCAACAGCAACTTCATTTTTAGGTACTTGAAATAAAATTCAAATTCATGAACAGACTAATTGTATTACTTTCAAATAATAAAACTCTTATTTTTCTACAGTGCAGGGTTCTCACAATTTAGTACACATTCTCAGCACCCATTCTTAGTCTTTATCATATTATACTCAAGCTAAAGTGTGAATAAGGTAAGAGTGAGAGAAGTCTTGAAATGGACTGGCTTTCAGGAACTCCTACAGGAATGAGCGAGGGTCTGAATTTTTAATGTTTGTGTGCTCATTTGCTGAATGGCTGCCCCCTATTCATACATGCATTATGCAGGCAGGTATGTGCCTCTGCAAACGTGCCTCTCAGATTTCCTTCTACCCTGATGGTGTATGTGAGCAGTAACTGATACGTATCATGCTTTGCTATGTGAGCAAGGTTTTTCCCATGTACCTACAGAATTCAGATAACACAATAATTCTGTGAGGTCAATACTACTATCATTTTTAACAGATGAAGAAACGGAGGCCCACAGAGGCTTGACAACTCATTTCAGATTTTATATCTAATAGACATATAGAGGTTCAACTCACACCCAGGTCTCATGGCTACTTCCTATGTGCTTTCTTACAAGCTAGACCATAAGAGAGGCACTATGAAAATTAAGAGTGTTTTCTCCTATAACCATACCAGAGCTGCCTCAATCTCTTCTTTCTTCTGCCTGACTCTCTTGGCTAAGGCCATTCCCAAGCCCTGAGGGTTAATGTTCTGCAGCAATTCAAAGGCATGTCCCAGCAATCCCACTGCTGGGCATACACACTGAGAAAACCAGAATTGAAAGAGACACGTGTACCCCAATGTTCATCGCAGCACTGTTTACAATAGCCAGGACTTGGAAGCAACCTAGATGTCCATCCACAGATGAATGGATAAGAAAGCTGTGGTACATATACACAATGGAGTATTACTCAGCCATTAAAAAGAATGCATTTGAATCAGTTCTAATGAGGTGGATGGAACTGGAGCCTATTATACAGAGTGAAGTAAGCCAGAAAGAAAAACACAAATACAGTATACTAACGCATATATATGGAATTTAGAAAGATGGTAACAATCACCCTGTATACGAGACAGCAAAAGAGACACTGATGTATAGAACAAACTTTTGGACTCTGGGACTGGGAGAGGGTGGGATGATTTGGGAGAATAGCATTGAAATATGTATAATATCATATCTGAAATGAGTCGCCAGTCCTGATAACGGATGCCTGGGGCTGATGCACTGGGACGACGCAGAGGGATGGTATGGGGAGGGAGGAGGGAGGAGGGTTCAGGATGGGAAACACATGTATACTTGTGGCGGATCCATCTTGAGGTATGGCAAAAGCAATACAATATTGTAAAGTTAAGCAAAATAAAATTTAATTAAAAAAAAAGAAAAAAGAAAAAAGGCATGTCACAGAACACTGCATAATCCCAATGGAGGAAGACAACATTCAGACTGCCGAGGCCAGCTGCCCACTTGCTCTTTGTAACACTTCTCTCTCTCTCTCTCTCTCTCTCTGTGTGTGTGTGTGTGTGTGTGTGTGTGTGTGTGTGACTGATAGCTCACTGTTATACATGTCTCTGGAAAGCTTCCTGCAAATCAGGAATTTATTTTAAATGATTGGACTCTATTTTTTTATTTTAATAAGATCTAGTGGGTAGACTGAGATTCCCAGGTGCCTCACTGGGAAAGAATCTGCCTGCAGTGCAGGAGATGCAGAAGTCACGTGTTCTATCCCTGGGTCAGGAAGATCCCTTGGAGGAGGGCATGGCAACTCACTCTAGTATTCTTGCTTGGAAAATCCCATGGACAGAGGAGTCTGGTGGGCTATGATCTACACAGTTGCAGAATCTGACATGACTGAAGCAAGTAAGCACTCATGCACTGGGAAGATTAAAACAATCAAAATGATTAAAATAAGCATATAATATTTATCATTAAAAAAGGAACCACTATAATATTCTGATCTTCAGTCAATGACAGGTTCTGAGAAATCAGAAGGCTGAATTAGTTTATTCAGTTACCTGATCTTACCTTTGTGTGATATTCAGAGACTGAACTTGGTTTTGACCTATTTTATTAAGGTTGCTTTTTAAAAAATCAGATATCATTTTCTCATTTTCCCAAAAAACAATACATACTGTAGCTTCCACCACTAGGATAATGAAAATGAAATTCACCACTATGGTTAAATAAAAAAGAACTCTAATAAGATTCTCCTTTTCAGACTGTAGTTGGTTGTCAAAGAACATTTTTTGTAGGTACAAGATGTTCTAAGAATGTCTGATTAAAGTTAATTAAGGGAGTAAGAAAAAAATACTTGAAAATGTCTGCTATAATTATGTTTTCTATAAATAGATAAACCACATTTCTCATCAAGACCTATTACTGTAGTTTGTCTTATAAGGATTTTTAAAAACTACATATTGTTACCTAGACATCTATTTATTATTTAGTACCATTTACAGTTGCTGCTATTGGGATATCCTAATGGTGATGAATTTTGTTGTGGAAACTTTAAAAAGCAATTTAGAAAAGGTTATTTAAAATTTTTGTGATAATCTCATGTAGAAAGAATCCTGTTTCATAAGGGTACCAAGCACAATCAGCAGCCATTCTATTGCAATAGCGTAAAATCAGATTTTGATACTCCGCCAGTAATCTGATTCATATTACTATTACCGAAAAACAATAGCACTGAATTTTCAACAACTCAGCTTTAGTTTTCTAAACATATACATGTGATTTTTTTTTTTGTTTGATAAAAATAGAAATTATCTGAGAGAGAGCCTTTTTCGGTCTCACTCTCTGAAAAATAACAAGACAAAAATGCCAAACTATATTGTGGTTAAACAGGCTATGTGAAAGTGCCAGCCACTCAGTCATGTTCAACTCCTTGCGACCCCATGGACTGTAGGCTGCCAGGCTCCTCTATCCATGGAGTTCTCCAGGTCAGAATACTAGAGTGGGCAGCCATTCCTTTCTTCAGGGGCCTCTTACTGACCCAGCGATCGAACCCAGGTGTCCTATGCTGCAGGCAGATATTTACATTTTGAGCCACCAGGGAATATGTAAGGAAAATATGTCCCTGCACAGATGCCAGGGGACTCTCACCGTTTTTATTGAGATGATCTCAGGGGGAATGGGTAAAAGAATGTGTAGTGGCACTTCAAAAAGAGATTCCAGGAGTGACAGTGCAATTTGTCTGAAGGGCTCTCTTTTTTCAGAGAAAGACATCTTTATTGGCTCTCTAGTCTATTCCTTCTACAAAGAGCTGTAATTAAATAATCCGTGCTAATAAGGCAAACTAGTGTAAGTGAAGCCAAGGTAAGGCAAGGTACCTGATCTATACGAAAAGCTCCTTAGTGGACTATAATCATTACTGTGGCATAAACAATGAACAATGAGCAAGAATTAGTCAAGTGAGACTGAGAAACAGAGGAAAACAGAGCAGAGAGAATAAGGCAGAGAGAAGAACTTGTGAAAATATCAGGAGGCTGCGAAAATGTGCCCTGTTGAAGGAATTAGAATAAGCTTATAATGTCCGTATGTAGAGTGGAAGAAATGTTATGAAACAAGTATGATACTACAAAGGTAAGGCAGGGCTTATAAAAGGACCTTGTAAACAAACAATATAAGAGATTTTAATCCAACCATATTGATTATTACATTAAATGTAAGTGGTCTAAATACACAAATTAAAAGACAGAATCATCATATTCCAAACACCAGTTAAAAGGAAGCTGGAGTGGATATATAAATAGCAGAAAAAGTAAATATCAAATTAAAAAACCATTACCAGGAAAAAGGAAGGATATTATAAAGTGATAAATAAGTCATCAACATAACAAAATAATCCTAAACGTGTACACAAGTAACAAAACTGATTTAAAATACATGAAGTATAAACTGATAGAAATTAAAAAAGGATTCCACAAGACCACAATTATAGCTGGATATATAATTATATGCAGAGTACATCATGAGAAACGCTGGACTGGAAGAAACACAAGTTGGAATCAAGATTGCCGGGAGAAATATCAATAACCTCAGATATGCAGATGACACCACCCTTATGGCAGAAAGTGAAGAGGAACTCAAAAGCCTCTTGATGAAAGTAAAGAGGAGAGTGAAAAAGTTGGCTTAAAGCTCAACATTCAGAAAATGAAGATCATAGCATCTGGTCCCATCACTTCATGGGACATAGATGGAGAAACAGTGGAAACAGTGGCAGACTTTATTTTGGGGGCTCCAAAATCACTGCAGATGGTGACTGCAGCGATGAAATTAAAAGACGTTTACTCCTTGGAAGGAAAGTTATGACCAACCTAGATAGCATATTCAAAAGCAGAGACATTACTTTGCCAACAAAGGTCCGTCTAGTCAAGGCTATGGTTTTTCCTGTGGTCATGTATAGTATGGATGTGAGAGCTGGACTGTGAAGAAGGCTGAGCGCCGAAGAATTGATGCTTTTGAACTGTGGTGTTGGAGAAGACTCTTGAGAGTCCCTTGGACTGCAAGGAGATCCAACCAGTCCATTCTGAAGGAGATCAGCCCTGGGATTTCTTTGGAAGGAATGATGCTAAAGCTGAAACTCCAGTACTTTGGCCACGTCATGCAAAGTGTTGACTCATTGGAGAAGACTCTGATGCTGGGAGGGATTGGGGGCAGGAGGAGAAGGGGATGACAGAGGATGAGATGGCTGGATGGCATCACTGACTCGATGGATGTGAGTCTGAGTAATCTCCGGGAGTTGGTGATGGACAGGGAGGCCTGGCGTGCTGCGATTCATGGGGTCGCAAAGAGTCGGACACGACTGAGCGACTGATCTGATCTGATCTGATATAAATGCTTCTCTTTCAATAATACCATAAAACTAAGGCCAGATCAGTAAGAATATAGAACTAAGGATGTAGAAGACTTGAATAATATTATCAATAAAACTGACCTCACTGGCAATTCTAGAACTCTACAAAAGAATAGAATATACATTCTATTTAAGTGTACATGGACCACTCACCAAAACAGATCATATCTGAGCCTTAAAAGATATCCAAACAGATTTCAAAGGATGGAAAACATATAAAAAATATTATCTGGATACAACAGTGTTACACTAGAAACAAATCACAGAAAGTTATCTGGAAAATTCTCAAATATTTAGAAATTCAACAACATGATTTTAAATAACCCAAGAATCAAAGAGGAATTCACAATCAAAACTGGAAAATGTTTTGAACTGAATGAAAATGAAAATACAACATATCAAAATTTGTGCAATGTAGCTAAAGGAATACAAGGGGAATTTTATATCTTTATACCCTTATACTAAGAGAATAGAAAGGTTCAAATCAATAATCCAAGCTCCCTTTTTAAGACACTAGGAAATAAACAGTAAATTAAACTCAAACAAATAGAAATAACAAAGATAGGAGTATCAATTACATACAAAATAAAAATAAAAGAAAAAATATGTAAAACCAAAATCTGTTTCTTCAAAAATATCAATAAATTTGATAAATCTCTAGCCAGACTGATTGAGAAGAAGACTACATCAGAAATGAAAGAGAAAGCATCACTATAGATACTACAAATATTAAAAAATAATAAGGGAACATTGAAAAGATAATAAAGCATCCCAACTGATTTGACAACTTAGATAAAATGACTAATTCCTGAGAAAACACAAATACTAAAATGTGCTCAAAAAGAACTGCCTTTAAAGAAATATAGTCTACTAAAGTGCTGGATCATCAACAAAGCAAGAGAGTTCCAGAAAAACATCTATTTCTGCTTTATTGACTATGCCAAAGCCTTTGACCGTGTGGATCACAATAAACTGTGGAAAATTCTTCAAGAGATGGGAATACCAGACCACCTGACCTGCATCTTGAGAAACCTATATGCAGGTCAGGAAGCAACAGTTAGAACTGGACATAGAACAACAGACTGGTTCCAAATAGGAAAAGGAGTACGTCAAGGCTGTATACTGTCACCATGTTTATTTAACTTATATGCAGAGTACATCATGAGAAATGCTGGGCACAAGCTGGGCACAAGCTGGAATCAAGATTGCCAGGAGAAATATCAATAACCTCAGATATGCAGATGACACCACCCTTATGGCAGAAAGTGAAGAGGAGCTCAAAATCCTCTTGATGAAAGTGAAAGAGCAGAGTGAAAAAGTTGGCTTAAAGCTCAACATTCAGAAAACAAAGATCATGGCATCTGGTCTCATCACTTCATGGGAAATAGATGGGGTGACAGTGGAAACAGTGTCAGACTTTCTTTTTTTGGGCTCCAAAATCACTGTAGATGGTGATTGCAGCCATGAAATTAAAAGATGTTTACTCCTTGGAAGGAAAGTTATGACCAACTTAGATAGCATATTAAAAAGCAGAGACACTACTTTGCGAACAAAGGTCTGTCTAGTCAAAGCTATGGTTTTTCCAGTAGTCAAGTATGCATGTGATATTTGGACTGTGAAGAAAGCTGAGTGCCGAAGAATTGATACTTTTGAACTGTGGTGCTGGGGAAGACTCTTGAGAGTTCCTTGGACTGCAAGGAGATCCAACCAGTCCATTCTGAAGGAGATCAGCCCTGGGATTTCTTTGGAAGGAATGATTATAAAGCTGAAACTCCAGTACTTTGGCCACCTCATGTGAAGAGTTGACTCATTGGAAAAGACTCTGATGCTGGGAGGGATTGGGGGCAGGAGGAGAAGGGGATGACAGAGGATGAGATGGCTGGATGGCATCACCGACTCGATGGACGTGAGTTTGGTTGAGCTCTGGGAGTTGTTGATGGACAGGGAGGCCTGGCGTGCTGCAATTCATGGGGCGCAAAGAGTCGGACACGACTGAGTGACTGAACTGAACTGAATTGAACCGCAAGTGTGTTAGTGCTCAGCTGTGTCTGACTCTTTGTGATTCCTTAGACTATAGCCTTCCAGGCTCTTCTGTCCATGGAATTCTCCAGGCAAAAATACTGGAGTGGGTTGCCATTCCCTTCTCCAATAACATACTAAAGAATTTCTTAAACCTTCCCGCCTACCTTACCTGTGCCCTCCCACAAAGCCAGGGACTAGATGGCTTTACTTCTTTACTTAGTAATTTCTATTAATAGCAAACATTGAGCATTATATAATACCAATTCTATATAAACTCATCAAGAAAACAGATGTGATGGGAACATGTTCCCACCTATTTTATGAGGGTAGCACTACTTAGATATCAAAGTTGTACAACGACTGGCAAATAATCAAAATTACAAACCAGTGTAACCTAATGAATATAGAGGTAAAATAAAAACCTTTAAAACAGCAAGTTGAATTCAGCTATATGTAAAAAAATGAAAAAAATGACATTATCAAGTGAAATTAATTTGCAAAAGACAATTGTCAGTTTGACACTGGAAAATCAATCAACTTAATTTACAATATCAACAAACTAAAAAGGTAAAACCATGAGATGATCTTTGAAAGTGCAGAAAAACATTGTCAAATGTCAGCATCCAATCCTGACAAAAATTCTTAGCAACCTCAGAAGGAAATCCTACATCCAATAAAGAACATTTTAGAAAAACCTAAATTTAACATTATTTTTAATGGTAAAAGACCAAATTTTTCTTCTTAATATACCAATAAACCAATAATGCTAGTTGACAACATTTTAATACAATAGTGTATTAGAAATCCTAGCCAGTGCAACAAGGTAAGTAAAAGAATTAATAGACATACAAATGGGAAAAGAAGAATTAAAACTGTTAATTTGCAGATGACATGATTTTCTACATAGAAGATCTTAAAGAATCCATGAAAAATTCTATTCAAATAAATAACTTGAGTTTAGAGAGATCACAAGATAAAGGATTAATAGGCAAAAATTGACTATATTTAAGTATTCAATAGCCAGAAACAACAGAAATTAAAACAAAAAAGTACCATTTACAATAGCATAAAAAGTGAAATATACAAATTTAATACACTATCTCACCACAACACATTGCTGAGAGGAGTTAAAGAGAACCTAAATAGAGAGATCCTATCATATAAATAGATTAGAAGAAACGAGACTGTTAAGATAGCAGTTTTCCCCATATTGATCCATAGATTCAACCCAACTCCAATCAATACTTAGCTAGGGTTTTTTATTTTTTTCTTTTTTAAAAAATTAAAAGTTGATTCTAAAATTTACATGGAATTAAAAAAAAATCCCAAAATAGCCAAAACATATTTAAAGAGAAGATTCACCATTGTAAGATTCACACTATTTGTGGGATTGGTATAAGGATAGACATATACATCAATAGAACCAAATAGAGCCAATAAATAGAAACATACAGGTATGGTCAACTGATTTGCAACAAAACAGCTGAGGTAATACAAATAGGGCAAGGAAAGTGCTGGATCAAATTAGATATCTATATTAATATAAAGAACTTAAGCCCACACCTCACACTATATCAGGCAAAAAGCAAAGAAGAAAAACTAACAAAACCTCAAAGTACAGTATAGAGCTGAATCTAAGAGCTAAAGCATAAAACTTCTGCATGAAACCTTTTGTGACCTTAACTTATGCAGAAATTTCTTAAATTTGAAACCAAAAGCATAATCCATAAAAGACAAAAATTAAATAAATTGAGCACTATCTAAAGGGCATTTGTTCTTCAAAAGACACCTTTAAGAGGAGCAAAGGGTAAGCTGGGAGGAAATACTGGCAGAACACATTTGGACAAAATACTTGTGTCCAAAATGTATTTTTAATCTCACAATTCTTACAACTTAATAGCAAGAAAACAACCTAATTAAAATTGGGCAAAAAAACTGGAGCAGACACTTCACCACAGAAGTTATATAAATGGTCAATAAACAAATGAAAAGATGCTCACGTCAGGGAACTACAAAATGAACCTATGATAAGATAACCAATAGAATTTCTGAAATTAAAAAATGTTACTATACCTAAAGCGCAGATGGCTGCGACCCGCGCACTAAAGCGCAGGCGGCTGCGACTGGCGCGCTCCACCCCATGTCCGAGGTCAGGGGCAGAAGCCGGGAGGACCCCATGCCCTAAAGGCGGTGGCCAAGAGGAGTTACCCCACGTCCGAGGTCAGGGGCAGCAGCTGAGAGTACCAGACTGCAACGGCGCAGGACCGGCTGAGAGGAGATACTCGCGTCCCAGGTCAGGAGGGGCGGCCGAGAGGAGATACCCAATGTCTGAGGTCAGGGGCAGCGGCAGGGCAGGGAGGAGATACCCCACGCCCCCATGCCTGAGGCCAGGGGCAGCCGCCAGGAGGAGCAACCCACGCCGGAGGCCAGGGGCGGTGGCCGGGAGGACAAACCCCACATCCAAGGAGTTGTGGCTGTGCGGGCGCAGGAGGGCCTAGAGCTATCTCACGTTGAAGGTCAGGAAGGACAGCGGTGAGGAGATACCCCTCGTCCAAGGTAAGGAGCAATGGCTGTGCTTTGCTGGAGCAGCCGTGAAGAGATACCCCATGCTCAAGGTAAGAGAAACCCAAGTAAGATGGTAGGTGTTCCAAGAGGGCATCAGAGGGCAAACACACTGAAACCATACTCACAGAAAACTAGTTAATCTAATCACACCAGGACCACACCCTTGTCTAACTCAATGAAACTAAGCCATGCCCGTGGGGCAACCCAAGACTGGCGGGTCATGGTGGAGAGATCTGACAGGATGTGGTCCGCTGGAGAAGGGAATGGCAAACCACTTCAGTATTCTTGCCTTGAAAACCCCATGAACAGGATGAAAAGGCAAAAAGATAGGATACTGAAAGAGAAACTCCCCAGGTCAGTAGGTGCCAAATATGCTACTGGAGATCAGTGGAGAAATAACTCCAGAAAGAATGAAGGGATGGAGCCAAAGCAAAAAGAATACCCAGCTGTGGATATGACTGGTGATAGAAGCAAGGTTCGATACTGTAAAGAGCAATATTGCATAGGAACCTGGAATGTCAGGTCCATGAATCAAGGCAAATTGGAAGTGGTCAAACAAGAGATGGCAAGAGTGAATGTCGACATTCTAGGAATCAGTGAACTAAAATGGACTGGAATGGGTGAATTTAATTCAGAGGACCATTATATCTACTACTGCAGGCAGGAATCCCTCAGAAGAAATGGAGTAGACATCATGGTCAACAAAAGAGTCCGAAATGCAGTACTTGGATGCAGTCTCAAAAACAAGAGAATGATCTCTGTTCGTTTCCAAGGCAAACCATTCAATGTCACAGTAATCCAAGTCTATGCCCCAACCAGTAACGCTGGAGAAGCTGAATGGTTCTATGAAGACCTACAAGACCTTTTAGAACTAACACCCAAAACAGATGTCCTTTTCATTATAGGGGACTGGAATGCAAAAGTAGGAAGTCAAGAAACACCTGGAGTAACAGGCAAATTTGGCCTTGGAATACGGAATGAAGCAGGGCAAAGACTAATAGAGTTTTGCCAAAAAAATGCACTGGTCATAACAAACACCCTCTTCCAACAACACAAGAGAAGACTCTACACACGGACAACACCAGATGATAAACACCAAAATCAGACTGATTATATTCTTTGCAGCCAAAAATGGAGAAGCTCTATACAGTCAGCAAAAACAAGACCAGGAGCTGACTGGGGCCCAGACCATGAACTCCTTATTGCCAAATTCAGACTTAAATTGAAGAAAGTAGGGGAAACCACTAGACCATTCAGGTATGACCTAAATCAAATCCCTTATGATTATACAGTGGAAGTGAGAAATAGACTTAGGGCCTAGATCTGATAGATAGAGTGCCTGATGAACTATGGAATGAGGTTCGTGACATTGTACAGGAGACAGGGATCAAGACCATCCCCATGGAAAAGAAATGCAAAAAAGCAAAATGGCTGTCTGGGGAGGCCTTACAAATAGCTGTGAAAAGAAGAGAAGCGAAAAGCAAAGGAGAAAAGGAAAGATATAAACATCTGAATGCAGAGTTCCAAAGAATAGCAAGAAGAGATAAGAAAGCCTTCCTCAGTGATCAGTGCAAAGAAATAGAGGAAAACAACAGAATGGGAAAGACTAGAGATCTCTTCAAAAAATCAAAGATACCAAAGGAACATTTCATGCAAAGATGGGCTCGATAAGGGACAGAAATGGTATGGACTTAACAGAAGCAGGAGATATTAAGAAGAGGTGGCAAGAATACACAGAAGAACTGTACAAAAAAGATCTTTACGACCCAGATAATCACGATGGTGTGATCACTGACCTAGAGCCAGACATCCTGGAATGTGAAGCCAAGTGGGCCTTGGAAAGCATCACTACGAACAAAGCTAGTGGAGGTGAAGGAATTCCAGTTGAGCTATTCCAAATCCTGAAAGATGATGCTGTGAAAATGCTGCACTCAATATGCCAGCAAATCTGGAAAACTCAGTAGTGGCCACAGGACTGGAAAAGGTCAGTTTTCATTCCAATCCCAAAGAAAGGCAATGCCAAAGAATGCTCAAACTACCACACAATTGCACTCATCTCACATGCTAATAAAGTAATGCTCAAAATTCTCCAAGCCAGGCTTCAGCAATATGTGAACCGTGAACTTCCTGATGTTCAACCTGGATTTAGAAAAAGCAGAGGACCCAGAGATCAAATTGCCAATATCTGCTGAATCCTGGAAAAAGCAAGAGAGTTCCAGAAAAACATCTATTTCTGCTTTATTGACTATGCCAAAGCCTTTGACTGTGTGGATCACAATAAACTGTGGAGAATTTTGAAAGAGATGGGAATACCAGACCACCTGTCTGCCTCCTGAGAAATCTGTATGCAGGTTAGGAAGCAACAGTTAGAACTGGACATGGAACAACAGACTGGTTCCAAATAGGAAAAGGAGTACATCAAGGCTGTATATTGTCACCCTGTTTATTTAACTTATATGCAGAGTACATCATGTGAAATGCTGGACTGGAAGAAACACAAGCTGGAATCAAGATTGCCGGGAGAAATATCAGTAACCTCAGATATGCAGATGACACCACCCTTATGGCAGAAAGTGAAGAGGAACTAAAAAGCCTCTTGATGAAAGTGAAAGTGGAGAGTGAAAAAGTTGGTTTAAAGCTCAACATTCAGAAAATGAAGATCATGGCATCTGGTTCCATCACTTCATGGGAAATAGATGGGGAAACAGTGGAAACAGTGGCAGACTTTGTTTTTCTGGGCTCCAAAATCACCGCAGATGGTGACTGTGGCCATTAAATTAAAAGACGCTTACTCCTTGGAAGAAAAGTTATGACCAACCTAGATAACATTTTCAAAAGCAGAGACATCACTTTGCCAACAAAGGTTCGCCTAGTCAAGGCTATGGTCTTTCCTGTGGTCATGTATGGATGTGAGAGTTGTACTGTGAATAAGCCTGAGCACTGAAGAATTGATGCTTTTGAAGTGTGGTGTTGGAGAAGACTCTTGAGAGTCCCTTGGACTGCAAGGAGATCCAACCAGTCCATTCTGAAGGAGATCAGCCCTGGGATTTGTTTGGAAGGAATGATGCTAAAGCTGGAACTCCAATACTTTGGCCACCTCATGTGAAGAGTTGACTCATTGGAGAAGACTCTGATGCTGGGAGGGATTAGGGGCAAGAAGAGAAGGGGATGACAGAGGATGAGATGGCTGGATGGCATCACTGACTTGATGGACATGAGTCTGGGTGAACTCTGGGAGTTGGTGATGGACAGGGAGTTTTGGTGTGCTGTGATTCACGGGGTCGCAAAGAGTCGGACACGACTGAGTGACTGATCGGATCTGATCTAATACCCAGTGTTGGATTGGAGTAATTGTAACTTACAAAGACTTCTGATGAGAATGTGTAGCAGTGCAGCCTCTTCAAAGACTGTTTCACAGTTCTTCCCAAAGACATCTATTTATCACACAATCTACTCTTAGACATTTACCAAGAGAAATAAAAATACGTGTCCACAAAAGTATCTTTACATAAATGTTCACAGGAGCTTTACTCATGATAGCTTTGAACTAGAAACAAGACAAAAGTTCATAAACTGATGAATAGATAAATTATTAAATACTATACTAAAGAATTCTATTTACTTACAGTGATAAAGAAAAAGTTCTTCCTAGCACTGGTTTAAGTATGCTACACTGAAAAAGATACCGTTTTGAAAATGTTGCAAATGTCATCTTAAGCCTGAAAAACAACAAACTGGCAACCTTTTCCATACAATAACTTTCTCCATTGTAGTCCACTTAAACTAGTGCAAGGAAAAAAAAAACACAAGGATGAAAGTATTAGCATTTATATTTTAGCCATTTTATTAACATTTGTTTGTCACTCATAATTATTAGTTAATAAAATGTAATAGCTTAATAATTCATATAGCAAAGATAAATTATACTAGGTGGAATGATAAAAGGTATTATCCCTTCAACCTTCCTCCATCCTAGGAAAAAACCTCTCAAAACTAGGGAGCCCTTAATTAACTTGAGAAGTTAAAAGCAACTTTAAAAGGTAATCCCAGTAATCAAACACACCCAGCTGAGCACGTAAGCACATGCCAAAAAAGAACAAGAAGCTAATTTCAGGTATGTCACTGACTACACATTTCCATGCAGTACAAACAAGTGAAGTGAAAATGGCTCAGTCATGTCCAGCTCTTTGTGACCCCATGGACTATACAGTCCACAGAATTCTCCAGGCCAGAATACTGGAGCGGGTAGCCTTTCCCTTCTCCAGAGGATCTTCCCAACCCAGCGATCAAACCCAGGTCTCCTGCTTGCAGGTGGATTCTTTACCAGATGAGCCACAAGGGAAGCCCACTGTACAAACAAAGCCACAACTAAAATTTTTAGTGCTATTAACTAGAGAAACAATACAGTCAAAGCAGCATACCTCTTAATTCTACATTTGACAATGTCTTAATTAAATTGTAAGACATGTTGATTGTAGGAGGAGGATAGCCACAAGTGTGAAAAGGCAACCACATTCTGAAAAGCTTGTTGCCCTTCCCAGTGTGGCTGAGTTGCAGATCCATGAGTTCAATCAACTGCAGCCCGCTAGGCTGTCCATGGGATTCTCTGTCCATGGGATTCTCCAGGCAAGAATACTGGAGTGGGTTGCCAAGTGCTGCTCTAGGGGATCTTCTAGACCCAGGGATTGAATTCTGGTGTCCTGAGTCTTCTGCTTTGTAGGCAGATTCTTTACCTTTGAGCCATCAGGGAAGCTTGAGTTGCAAATCTAAATGTTGGTAATTAAAGGTCCTGTGTTTCTTTGGGTATCCTGATTAACTGTTGCTGCTGCTGCTGCTGCCAAGTCCCTTCAGTCGTGTCCAACTCTGTGCGACCCCACAGACGGCAGCCCACCAGGTTCCCCTGTCCCTGGGATTCTCCAGGCAAGAACACTGGATCGGGTTGCCATTTCCTCCTCCCATGCATGAAAGTGAAAAGTGAAACGGAAGTCGCTCAGTCGTGTTGGACTTGACGTGACCCCATGGACTGTAGCCTACCAGGCTCCCCTGTCCATGGGAGTTTCCAGGCAAGAGTACTGGAGTAGGGTGCCATTGCCTTCTAGTATTCTTCCAAATGTTTTTTCAAGAATTTTCTGGACTCTCAGCAAGAGGGATCTTTTTACTCCCCCATATTATCAGACACTTGGATTTTGTACTCATAGTACTGACTTAAAAGTATGTTAAAAAAAACGTACAATCAGGGGTTCCAATTGGATTCCCAGCCAAATCACTTAAAAAGTAAGCAAAGTAATGTGAAAGACTCAAAAACTAAATAAAATTTGGGAGTTTATTCTATAAACTTAAATGTCTCTTCCGAAGATTTGGTTTCAATGGTTATGAGAAGAGATAGCTAATGAGAAGATATTCAACAAAATAATATTGAAGAAAAATCAAGTGCCATCAAATGTGGCACTTCCTATGTACCAGGTACTATACATATCAACTCTTTTTATTTTCACATCAACCCTATGAGATAGGTTTTATCTTGGACCTGATTTTAAACATAAAGAGACATAAAAGATTAAGTAAATTGCCCAAATTCCCACTGCTAGTAAATAGCAGACACAGAATTCAAACTCAGACAGTGTATTTCTAGAATCTATTTTCTTAACCAGTGAGCCACACTGATTAGCAGATTTCTGTATCTTAACCAGTTAATTAAATAATCTATTTTATATTAAATTTGACTACTTTCAGATTTTTTTCACTTTGGTTTCTTTGTCAAATTTGCTTAAGAATTAAGAAACTTCAGAGAATTAAAAAAAAAAGAAAGAAACTGTGCACCTTAATTTATTCTGATGAATTTTAGTGACTTGCAACTGTAGCATGTATTTACTCTTGCTGGCCACCTCCCTCTTTCACTTTATTAATTTCCTACAGGAAATTGCAAGTTAATAGAAAAAGCAGTACTGGAACTACCTCACATCCTATAGTTATTAATTAAAGCAAAGTCTGGTTCAGTAACTTTGGATACTAAAAATATAGAGTTAAACAAAGCTGACTGCCTCTTGAAATGAAATTTCAACTTCAATAGTCTGTCTAAAAAATTTATGCATTAAAATCCACATCTTTCCTTAAAGAAAGTCTCCAGAAAATTTTTAGTGAATAAAGCAACTAAATATCTGACTGCTCCTCTCTAAGACTTCAGAAGTGAAAAGAATACGAGAGACATTGAAAAAAAAATGACTCAAGTTTAAATACGTTTCTTTTAAAGGCAGTTAGTCACATCATTCTACTATATTCCCTTCTACAGGTTATTACCCACAATCAATAAAGCAAGAAACTGTATAAACTATCTTATTAATTTTATATAATGGTTAGTAAACTTTAAAATACTGTACTATAAAACTTTTAAATGGTTCTGATGGTTTTAGATCACACTGGATAATTTATCGTTTTATGTGGCATAAAGTGTTAGGTAAGTGGATATCATGCTGGGAAAATGCACATAATTTCTGAATGTGAAAATCCATTCCATTGTAGATTTTTCTTACATAATATAAGGTTATTATTGGGATGATTTTTAGAATCTAGGTCTGTAAAAGTCTCTAACAGACAAACATGCTGGCTATGTCTTCAAGCCACAGACTACCTGGGTGTCCAAGTATCCTCCCCATCCTGCAGCTAGAGAAAACAGGATCCTGTCACGTTAAAGTTGCTTTTTGGTTTTGTTCTAGTAGATAGAACTAAACTCCCTGGCACTCTCTCAACACACCTCTAGCAGAGCAGAGGCAAGTAGGTGGTGTAGCAGTGGAGTGAAATAGCTGGAAAGAAATCATGAATGGTAAACGTTTGGTTTAGAAGAGCTAAAACATGAGTTGTAGGAATTTCCGAATGATCTAACCATTGTTTTATGTATTTATGAAGATGATTTTACAGAATCATAAATGGTGAGAAGAGACAAAATGGACCTGTGGAAGGAGATAACTATAAGATTTAGAGAAGAAAGAATCATGACACTGTTAAAAAAAAAAAAATAAGGCAGCACTTTGAAACCAACACAATTTGCTTTCACAGGAGAGTGAGACATCCAAGAATAACCTTCTATTGTCCTCTTCTGGGATGGGCAGGATTTCCTATTGTTAGGAACAGGACAGACTAAGGACTGTAAAAGAGTCCATACTGGAATTTTAGGCTGGTAAACAAAGGAGCATTCTCTTCTACTACTCTTGGGGAGATGGGGAATACTTGGGCACTGGATGTGTAGCCCTTTGAAAAATACTTCCACATTTTCACATATTTTCCTAGTGGGCATATTGCTTTGAACTCCATCTTTGCCCATCTAACATACACATATAACAAATACACAATTTGCAAATTATTCTTTTGATTTAACCTATGCTTTATTAGACAAGCCTATAAACTATACTACCATTGCACTAATCTTAAAATAAACAAATGTGTGTTTATTTTATATATATTGGAAGGACTGATGCTGAAGCTCCAATACTTTGGCCACCTGATGCGAAGAGCTGACTCACTGGAAAAGGCCATGATGGTCGGAAAGATTGAAGGCAGGAAGAGAAGAGGGCAGCAGAGGATGAGATGGTTGGATGGCATCGTTACTCAATGGACATGAGTTTGAACAAACTTTGAGAGATAGTGAAGGACTAGGAAGCCTGGCATGCTGCAGTTCATGGAGCTGCAAAGAGTTGGACATGGCTTAGTGACTGAACAATAAAAACAAAGGAGTCTCAGAAAATACTTTGCCTATTTAATAATATTTTCAAGTTGACTGTGCTATAATTTAATGCATTCCCACTTGGGTGACGTATCGGATCAGATCAGTCACTCAGTCATGTCGGACTCTTTGCAACTCCATGAATTGCAGCACTCCAGGCCTCCCTGTCCATCACCAACTCCCAGAGTTCACTGAGACTCACGTCCATCAAGTCCATGATGCCATCCAGCAATCTCATCCTCTGTTGTCCCCTTCTCCTCGTGCCCTCAATCCCTCCCAGCATCAGAGTCTTTTCCAATGAGTCAACTCTTCACATGAGGTGGCCAAAGTACTGGAGTTTCAGCTTTAGCATCATTCCTTCCAAAGAAATCCCAGGGCTGATCTCCTTCAGAATGGACTGGCTGGATCTCCTTGCAGTCCAAGGGACTCTCAAGAGTCTTCTCCAATACCACAGGACGGAGGAAAACCACCTCTGCTTCACAGTGTCATAACAAAAAGTCACGGCTTTCATTTTAAGGCTTCTGTGCTTTTGGTGTTTGTGGTCTGCATGGATTCATACATTGTATGTGTCCTGGGAAGATGTTAGTCAAATGATCAACCAAGACAAGTACGTTTGAAAGATGGTGCATGAAAGTAGTTAAGAATTCTATCTAGGAAGTGCAGACAAATGCAGATTTAAATCTTGAACAACTTTTAGTTACTGTGCGTCTTGGACGAGCTCTTTAACCTCTACAATCTGAGCTTTGCTCCTTTCTAAAGTAAGGCTGCACTACTTCCTGTAAGAATTTTAGAAGACAATTAAGTGATGTACCATCTTAGTCATTTCAGGTTGCTATCACAGAATACCATAGACAGGATGGCTGAGACAACAGACATTGGTTTCTCTCCGTTCTAGAGGCTGGAAGTCTGAGATCAGGCTCCAGCATGCTCAGGTTCTTAGTGAGGACCCTCCTTCTGATGCAGAGAGTCACTTTCTTTCTGGGGTTCATGGGGCGGAGAGAAAGGTCTCTTTCTTATCTCTTCTTTTAAGGACACTAATCCCATTCACTCCACTCGCACAACTAAATTAGCTTCCAAAGGCTCCACTTTCAAATACCATCACACAGGGGATTAAGGTTTCAACATCTCACTTCAAAACCTGGCACACGGTAAAAATGAATTAAATGTCAGTTATACGAACCTGATTGCTGTTTAGTCGCTAAGTCATGTCCAACTCTTTGCGACTCCATGGACAGTAGCCCTCCAGGCTCTTCTGTTCATGGGATTTCCCAGGCAAGAATACTGGAGTGGGTTGCCATTTCCTTTTCCAGAGGATTGTCTCATGCATTCATTTAAAAGGCATATCAATTATTAGCTATCAAAAATATATTTCATAGTTCATACATATCTCAAGATATTTATTCTTATTGGCAGGGCCATGAGCCTAAGGACCAAGGAGATGTTCATAACTGGAGAAAAACACATGATATAAAACTGGAATAAGTGAATATTTATATAATAAGGTACACCTGTTCTGATTTTGCTCTTGGAACAGACTATTTATATATTAGTAATTATGGTTACTAGCTACAAAAAAGGGGAATGAATATACAAAAATGCTCTGTACTGAGAATCTCATTAGTATTCATCCTGTAATAAAGTCTGTGCTTAATAAGAAAAGTATACAGAAAGCCCATTCATTTAAAATGTGAAAAAAAAAAAAACCCCATTATAACAAAAAATTATGCCAGAGTAAAGCCTCTTCCATATTTCTAGGGGAAAGTATCCATGAGGGGAAACTAGAAATAAAATGTGATTCTATTTGTTCTCATTAACAGTTTACACAGTGATGTTTTATCTGCAAGGTCATATAAAATCATAAATATAGTCTATGTAAAATGTAGTCCTTGCTCCTATTTCAGCAATGGGTTAATTTACTTCTTTCTTTAATGACTGCTGGTAGATTCGTGTCAGTGCAATATATTATATCCTTCAAGAAAAGAATGATGCACCATTTAAAGATATTAACATCTAAATTTCATTGTAAGAGGATTAGGACCAAAGTAATCCTGCCAAATTAATTTAGGTAAGTATACTAGGTAAATAAATCAGCATCCTTTCAGTTCCAGAAAGCACTCCAAGCAATTTCAAGTCATTAAAAATACTCTTAGCCACAAGATTTTGCCTTTTAGTGCAGTCTTAATGGTTATATGACAGCATTTCTACTGCTGGCTATATGACTTTTATGCCCTGGTAGCAGGAACATTTTAGAAAACTCCAAGGAAAGCTAAAATCAGGAGTAATCTTTGAACAAGTCTTCCAGAATTGTTAAATCAAAAATGACACAAATGCTGTAAGCTCTTGTAAACTAGAATTGTATGCATTCCTTTTGCCAAGCATTCAGTGGGAGAGGAACCCTTCCTAAAAGGACGTATGAAACAGGGAACAAAATGCAGAGGAACAAGGAGTCCCTAGAGAGTGTTCTGGAAAAGTTTTATCAATTTTCTGATTTATGAACTAGTCTTACAGGTTTGTGACTTAATTTCTCTTATGTCTACAAATGTCTCACATAGATGAATGTCATTAGGTTTCGTATCTATTTAGATTCAAAGCCAAGTCCCACACAGCAAGAGACAGTCAATTATTTTCATTTTATACTGGTATTATGAAATACTACCGTTTTACAAATGTACTTCTGGAAAATGAGAACTGTTCACCAACATATTTTAAAGTGAATTCCAGGTGTCTGAATGCCAGAGAGAAAATAAATCTCAAAATATAACTTCAAATGAATTGTTTTTATAGTGGTTTTGTATTTTTTTTTCCACTTAGTTTCCTCTGACAAAAATGATTAATTTTTTTTCCATTTCTATGCTTACTATACTAAGCTTTTGACAGTGGGAATACTTTTTCCTCAAGGAAAAATATGATGAGCTTACAGATTCTACAGGATAAAGATGAGCAGCTTCTATTTTCTGGGCAGAATTAGATCTTTAATTTCCTAAGCCTGAGAGGAAATGGTTTCAATCACCTTCATGTTCTATGTTGGCTCCCTCAAAATACCAACAAAATAAAACTTTTTCAAGTCCATTAATAAGTTGAGTTCATTGCTTACAATCACAAGGGAGACAGCTTCCTTGCACAGTTTTAAGAGATCTTTCAGAAGCACGAGGGCAAAGTGGGATTATTTAAGGAATTCAGGGGTAAAGAATCTGCCTGTAATGTAGCAGACTTGCAGAAGAATCAACTTTGATCCCTGGGTTGGGAAGATTCCCTGGAGAAGGAAATGGCAACTCACTCCAGTATTCTTGCCTGGAAAATCTCCATGGACAGAGGAGCCTGGCGGGCTACAGTCCATGGGGTCGCGAAGAGTTGGACACAACTGAGCATAACAACAAAAGAGATTTTAATTTTTATCTTCCTGATGAAGACTTTCTTAGAATGGTAAAAATCATGTTGATGAAGATGGTAGAACAGTAAAGTCACATTAATAAAGATGACTGAAAACTCAAGTCACACTAATGTAGACATTAAGCTGTGTGAGTATAGATCATTTGGGTGTAGTCCATGAACAATATCCTCTCTCCCCAAGTTAAATGATCAAAGAATTTAGAAAGTGAACAATGGTTAACCACATAATTTGCATTTCCAAGATAATATTCCACCACCCTTATTGCAAATAAAGGGGGAAATGATTTATTAAACACAACTGGAAGCATAACAATTCACTGAAATTTCAGAACCTTCTGCTTCAAAGTCTTTTTCTCTTAATGATCTTTGCTCTTTCTTTTTTCTTTGTTTCCTCCACAGTAAAGTACCCTGCCCTACTTTAAGGTTTTCCAAGTGGCCATAAAGATTATAGTTCCTGGAAGACTCATTTCCTCAAAGTCAAAAGAGGTCATCATTTAAAATCAGACAAGACAGAGAGTTAACTAGCCATCATACCAGAGGTTTGAGTCCCCAGATACAGAGCATTTAATCAAGAGAGGAAGGGATAAAGGCCAGAGATAAAGACCAAACAAGGACTAGATGGCTGGGGAAACCTTGGGTTCAAGTGCAAAAAAATGACCAGAAAGACAGAAAGTATGCCATCTCCATCAAGAGCTGGAAAGTGGGGATGTGAACCTACCTCTGAGATGGGTCTGGCTAAGGGAAGGCCTTTCACTTGAATGTTTAAAGAAAATGAAAAGTCATTTTCTCAGTAAGTTCAGCTGCTATAACAAAGTACCAACTATGAAGTGGCTTAAACAGGCATTTATTTCTCCCAGTTATGGAGGCTGGGCAATCTGAGATCAGAGAGACATTATGGTTGGGTTCTGATGAGGACCCTCTTCTTGGCTTACAGGAATCCTCACATGGGTTGTGAGGTGGGTACTGTGGATGGTGACTGCAGCCATGAAATTAAAAGACGTGTGCTCTTTGGAAGGAGAGCTGTGACAAATCTAGACAGGGTATTAAAGAGCAGAGACATCACTTTGCCAACAAAGGTTCCTGTGGTCAAAGCTATGGGTTTTTTTGCAATAGTCATGTATGGATGTGAGAGTTGGAAATGTGAAGAACTCTCAGCTCTCTTCTAGTAAGAGTATTAATACCATCCTGAGGAACTCAACTTCATGACCTCATCTAAACCTAGTTACCTCCCAAAGACCATACCTACCACCCCATTAGGGGTTATAGCTTCAATGCCCTCAGGAAACATGAAAGTTCATAAGAGTCTTGGTGGGAGTCTATGGTATGGGAGATAAGCAGGAAAGGAAAATAAACAATGGATAATGCTAAAAGCTTCTTTTTTGCTGGGTAGAACTGACCTCTGGGGCTAAGAAAACAGAGCTGCTAACATATTTTATTTATTTTTCTCCTGTTTCAAAAATGCCTTTTTCCACCTTTCTGTTTCTTTCTCAACAGGTTTTTTTCCCTCTGATTTCCTTTCTTTTATGAGTGAGTGTAATTATGAGTGAGTGTATGACATGAGAGTCAGGCTTGAATTCAATTCTAACTTTGGACTCCCAGTTATTTAGCTGTACAATTTTAGGCCAGGGATTTTCCTTCTCTTCGCATCAGGTTTTTTCAATCAACAAAATAAAGATATCAGTACCTATCACGTTGTAGGCTACTATAAAGATTAGAGATAAAGCATATAAACTGGCTGACATAGTATTGGTATATAGCAAGATCTTAGAAAATGTTATAAAAGTAGAACCCTGCCATAATGCAAACAGTGGTGTCTGTTATAGACCAAATAGATGCTTGTGTCCCCCCGCCCCCGGCAATTCATATGCTGAAATCTTAACTCCCAGTGTGAGGGTACTAGGTGTCAGAAGGCAAGAGCTTTGGTAGGTGATTAGGACAAAAGGATGGAACCCTCATGAATGGGATTTGTGCCCTTTTGAACTGTGGTGTTGGGGAGGACTCTTGAGAGTCCCTTGGACTGCAAGGAGATCCAACCAGTCCATTCTGAAGGAGATCAGCCCTGGGATTTCTTTGGAAGGAATGATGCTCAAGCTGAAACTCCAGTACTTTGGCCACCTCATGTGAAGAGTTGACTCATTGGAAAAGACTCTGATGCTGGGAGGGATTGGGGGCAGGAGGAGAAGGGGATGACAGAGGATGAGATGGCTGGATGGCATCACTGACTCGATGGATGTGAGTCTGAGTGACCTCCGGGAGTTGGTGATGGACAGGGAGGCCTGGCGTGCTGCGATTCATGGGGTCGCAAAGAGTCCGCCACGACTGAGCGATTGGACTGACGGACTGACTGACAAGTGGCCCCAATGAGCTGGTGATGCTCAGTGAACCTGGAAGCAGGCCCTCACCACATACTGAACCCACCCACACCTTGTTCTTGGACTCTGTAGTCACCAGAACTGTAAGATATAAGTTTCTGATATTTATAAGTTACTCAATCCATGACAGTCTATTATATCAGATAAGTTGGACTAAGACTGTGTTCAAAAACTTCAACTGTGTGAAGCTGTGATATTACAAAATTAACAAAATGATCAAGCTGAGCCTGTGCAGCAGGCCACTTGGGAGCGTAAGGTCCATCTGACCCAGACCCCACCTACTCTGGTCTGAAGTTTGGCACAACCTAGATTCTAACCCCAAAGAAGGGCCATGTCAAAGAATGTTCAAACTACCACACAAGTACGCACACTGTACATGCTAGCAAGGTTATGCTAAAAATCCTTCATAGTAGGCTTCAGCAATACGTGAACTCAGAACTTCCAGATGTATCAGGTGGATTTCAAAGAGGCAGAGGAACCAGAGATCAAATTCCCAACATTTGTTGGATCACGGGAGAAAGAAAGGGAATTCCAGCAAAAACATCTACTTCTGTTTCATTGACTACGCTAAAGCCTCTAACTGTGTGGATCACAACAAACTGTGGAAAATCCTTAAAAAAAGGATTTAATCCTTAAAAAAGATACATAAAGGACCACTTTATGTATCTCCTGACAAACCTGTATGCAGGTCAAGAAGCAACAGTTAGAACCAGACATGAAACAGCTGACTTCATCAAAATTGGGAAAGGAGTACATCTAGGCTGTGTATCGTCACCAGGCTTATTTAACTTACATGCAGAATACATCATGGGAAATACTGAGCTGGATGAATTCCAAGCTGGAATCAAGATTGCCAGGAGAAATATCCGCCACCTCAGATACACAGATGATACTGCTCTAATGTCATAAAGCAAGGAGGAATTAAAGAGCCTCCTGATGAAGGTGAAAGAGGAGAGTGAAAAAGCTGGCTTGAAACTTAACATTCAAAAAATGAAGATCATGGCATCCGGTCCCATCACTTCACAGCAAACAGAAGCATAAAAAGTGGAAGCAGTGATAGACTTTATTTTCCTGGGCTCCAAAATCACACTGGATGGTGACTACAGCCATGACATTAAAAGATACTTGCTCCTTGGAAGGAAAGCAGTTACAAAACTAGACAGTGTGTTAAAAAGCAGAGACATCTCTTTGCTGACAAAGTTCTATATAATCGAAGCTATGGTTTTTCCAGTAGTCATGTACAGATGTGAGAGTTGGACCATAAAGAAGGCTGGGTGCCAAAGAATAAATACTTTCAAATTGTGGTGCTGGAGAAGACTTGTGAGAGTTTGATGGGAGATTGAACCAATCAGTTCTAAAGGAAATCAACCCCTGAATATTCTTTAGAAGGACTGATGTTAAAGCTCCAACACTTTGGTCAATTGGTGTGAAGAGCCAATTCATTGGAAAAGACTCTGATTCTGGGAAAGACTGAAGGCAAAAGGAGAAGGGGGTGGTAGAGGATGAGATGGTTAGATACCATTACCAATACAATGGACATGAGTTTGAGCAAACTCCGGGAGATAGTGAAGGACAGAAGAGCCTGGAATGCTGCAGTCCATGGGGTTGCAAAGAGCTGGACCTGACTTAGAGACTGAACAACAAGAAGTGATGATCACTCTAGCTTAAAATTGATGGGGACAATTCTGGGACATCTTGCAGCTGTGATTCTAGGAATCTCCTGGTTAGCTGACAGACATTTTATTGGCTGATACAGAAAGACTGAGTTGGGTGATTACTGGGGATCTACTTTCTACCTCACTGCTTCCTGAGATAAGACTGCCTGAATTTTCTCTGCCCTGTACTACCCTAGCTTCCAATGTCTCCCTATTTTTTTCCTGAGGAACTTTAAGAGATCAGGTAGAAGACAGGAGTCACTTGCCAACTATTCTATGTAAATAATAAATTGAAAGTTTGATGGAGGATGTGAAATTTCTGTAGTTGCAACTTACCTTCCAGACAATATTGGGTTGGCCAAAAAGTTTGTCTGGGTTTTTTTGATGATGTTATGGAAACTATTCTAGACAAAAAAAGACTAAATTCAATGCCTGGGTCTCAACTGAATTGTTTTGCTATAATCTGGCTATAAATGACTGAGCCAACTGATGAAACTTGAATGAGGCTTGAGGATTATATGGCAGTAATGAATTAATATGTAATGAATTAATTAATAGTAATGAACAAAGCTAGTGGAGGTGATGGAATTCCAGTGGAGCTATTCCAAATCCTGAAAGATGATGCTGTGAAAGTGCTGCACTCAATATGCCAGCAAATTTGGAAAACTCAGCAGTGGCCACAAGATTGGAAAAGGTCAGTTTTCATCCCGATCCCAAAGAAAGGCAATGCCAAAGAGTGCTCAAACTACCACACAATTGCACTCATCTCACACGCTAGTAAAGTAATGCTCAAAATTCTCCAAGCCAGGCTTCAGCAATATGTGAACCGTGAACTTCCTGATGTTCAAGCTGGATTTAGAAAAGGCAGAGGAGCCAGAGATCAAATTGCCAACATCCGCTGGATCATGGAAAAAGCAAGAGAGTTCCAGAAAAACATCTATTTCTGCTTTATTGACTATGCCAAAGCCTTTGACTGTGTAGATCACAATAAACTCTGGAAAATTCTGAGAGAGATGGGAATACCAGACCACCTGATCTGCCTCTTGAGAAATCTGTATGCAGGTCAGGAAACAACAGTTAGAACTGGACATGGAACAACAGACTGGTTCCAAATAGGAAAAGGAGTATGTCAAGGCTGTATATTGTCACCATGTTTATTTAACTTATATGCAGAGTACATCATGAGAAATGCTGGACTGGAGGAAACACAAGTTGGAATCAAGATTGCCGGGAGAAATATCAATAACCTCAGATATGCAGATGATACCACCCTTATGGCAGAAAGTGAAGAGGAACTCAAAAGCCTCTTGAGGAAAGTGAAAGTGGAGAGTGAAAAGGTTGGCTTAAAGTTCAACATTCAGAAAACGAAGATCATGGCATCTGGTCCCATCACTACATGGGAAATAGATGGACAAACAGTGGAAACAGTGTCAGACTTTGTTTTTCTGGGCTCCAAAATCACTGCAGATGGTGACTGCAGCCATGAAATTAAAAGACGCTTACTCCTTGGAAGGAAGGTTATGACCAACCTAGATAGCATATTCAAAAGCAGAGACATCACTTTGCCAACAAAGGTTCGCCTAGTCAAGGCTATGGTCTTTCCTGTGGTCATGTATGAATGTGAGAGCTGGACTGTGAAGAAGGCTGAGCGCCGAAGAATAGATGCTTTTGAACTGTGGTGTTGGAGAAGACTCTTGAGAGTCCCTTGGACTGCAAGGAGATCCAACCGGTCCATTCTGAAGGAGATCAGACCTGGGATTTCTTTGGAGGGAATGATGCTCAAGCTGAAGCTCCAGTATTTTGGCCACCTCATGCGAAGAGTTGACTCATTGGAGAAGACTCTGATGCTGGGAGGGATTGGGAGCAGGAGGAGGAGACGACAGAGGATGAGATGGCTGGATGGCATCACTGACTCGATGAATGTGAGTCTGAGTGATCTCCGAGAGCTGGTGATGGATAGGGAGGCCTGGCGTGCTGCAGTTCATGGGGTCGCAAAGAGTCGGACACGACTGAGCGACTGATCTGATCTGATCTGAATGAATTAATTTCCCCACTTTGATGGCTATATTGTAGTTATGGAGAAGAATGTTTTTATTTTTAGGAAACATACAAAATATTGGGAGATAAGGGGGTTTCAGGCAGCAACTTACTCTCAAATGGTACAGGAAAAAAAGTTGACATAAATTATCTACAAATTTGTGGTTGTTTAAAAAAAAAAGAAGCATAATGTGTTGCAAGACCCGAATCTGCTTGTACATCTGAAGTAGAACAACCACTAATCCTAAATTCAAGTGATCTACCTTCTTCAGGACTGCCTGATAAACTGCTTGATGCACCCTTGCCTAGCTGATCAACATTGGCTTGAAGTCAATATTATAATCTCATTATGATGTCTTCCAGCAATAAAGCTTTATTTCTAAATAGCTTTATTTAAATCTAATTCACATTTCATAACATCCACCCATTTAAACCTCATTACATGGACTTCCCTGGTCATCCAGTGGTTAAGAATTTGCCTTCCAATGCAGGAGGACATGGATTCCATTCCTGGTTAGGGAACTAAAGTCCCATAGCCCTCTAGCTGCAACAAAGAGCTTGCACTCTGCAACTAAGACCCAACGCAGCCAAAAACAAATAAATATTTTAAAAAGTAAACTGCATTGCATAGTTCAGTTTTTATCATATTCAAAGGTGTGCAACCAATACTGCAATCTAACTTGAACACATTTTTATCACCTCAGCCCCAAATCTCACACCCTTTAGCAGTCATTCTTCATTTCCATCCTTATTAATTTTATTTTAAAAACATTTAATTTTCTACTGTTTCAGGATGTGGTGGCATACAGGAGGTAGTCAATAAATATTTGATGAATGAATGAATTAATTGCCAACTGACTGGTATTACAGCTATTTATGACTGGCATCTTTATGGGTTATTCCTATCTGCTAGTTTCTATATTTTCATTTTTAAAAAAATGTGAAAAAAAATGTGGTCAGTCTTCAAGCATCTTATATTAAAATAAAAATGAAAATTTCAGTCTCTTGAAAGCTATTTTATAAAATCCATGGTGGTAGTATTATCTTTATTGTGGTCTAATAAAATGTGGATGATGAGCTACTATTATACCAATATGTTTTGGAAAGTGTTGAGGTCACTTTAACACAGATGATAATAATCAGTATATTTGAACTTATAACCTGTGCCACATTGGCAACCTATCATCAATTTCTATGATGACAGACTAAACACAATTCTTCAAGTGCAGGATAACTTTATTACATTATTGAGCTGAAGACATATAAAAGAAAATACTTCTTCCAATATGACCTTATGCTAAAAAGTGGAATGAGCACAGACTATGCATAACCACAAATTACCTTTTTTATAAACCATATTTTATTTTTATTTAAGATTGTGAGCAAGATCCTCTTTTCAAGAGCAATTCAATGCACACCCCTCAAAAGTGATCAACTTATTATTTGTGGTAATGGTAAAAAAAATGTTTAAGCCTCCACTTTAAAATATATCCCTAAAATTTTGGTTCTTATATGGATACAATCACTTATATAATTGTATTCTTCCAGATACCACTTATTTTTAAAAGTTTGGAATAATAAATCTCTCAAAGAACTGGTTTAATGTGCCACAGAAAATAGGTACGATCTCTAGAAAGAATGACTGTTATAAAATAAATTTCTCCAACTGAAAATAGATACTTCAATTATATTTTTTGAAGTACAGTTTTGTGTGTGTGTGTTTTAGCCTATTTAAGCTTCAGTTTATTAAAGAGGATATAATCATCTCAACCATCACTTGAAAATCTGTTCTTTGAATGAAGAAATAAATGCAAAAATATTAACACTATTGAAGAAAAGAACTAAGCCAAAAATTACATTTTTTTCTTTATAGAACTTTCAATATTTCTCCTTTAGCAAAGGAATTCCTAGACTATATATGGATAATCTATTGCTCCACAGCTTTTGTTTCTGGTAAAATGCAGCCAATGCAGAGAAAAGGTAAAAGTCACGTCCAACTCTTGCTATCCCATGGACTGTAGCTGCCAGGCTCCTCTGTCCATGGGATTTCCCAGGCAAGACCACTTGGACTGGTTGCCATTTCCTTCTCCAGGGGATCTTCCTGACCCGGGGATCGAACCCATGTCTCCTGCATTGGCAGGCAGATGCTTTACCACTGAGCCCCCTGAGAAGCCTAATTTGGATATATACTGTTACTCTAACTGCATAATGCTTTGGATAGTTAAAATGGCAATATTCTAAACATAAGATTTAGATGCTACACCTAACATATGTTGATAGTGCAGTGATTGCTGAATCTAAAAATTCATTTCAGAGGACAGTGACACAGTGATTGCAGCTATTGTAGAACTCAGATTGTGGATGAATGATACCTTTAATTCTAACAACATAAAAAGAAAATGAGCAGTTCTCTGGACTCCAATGTGTACAAAAGAAAGGTGGACACTGTTCAACTGAAACTCTGTAGAGGAGAATAAGAGCTAACTTCAACTAGATGAGGATGAAGGACACTTGCAAATAGGCAGAGGTCTCAATGACAAAAACGTTTCATTTGCATAACCTCTGATTACAGATTTTGATTGTATATGAAATGATTGGGCACACTATCAACACAAAATGAGATCATCTGTGAAGCAGTGTGCTTCTTAGGATCTTTGGAATAACTTGAAATGAAAATGGTGATTTGTACATGCGATAACCCTCGCCAAAGCAAAGTCACTCTGAGGACTGGACCAGAGAGCAGAGAATTTGGCTGTCAACACAAGACTGAGATTTCCTGCTACTAGAATGAGTAGCAAATATCAGAAACTCTACAACCACTGAAATTTGTTTCAGGAATGAAAGAAACACCTGCCATTTGCTCAGTAGGTACTTTGGATTCTGAAGGGTGAATAATTTTTAGTAAAATTAGACTACTTTGGTCAGTTGGTTCTGACCTAAGTCAAAAGAGAAGACTGTCCTATTACGAGAACGGGGAAACAATCTGAAAATCCAAAAAGGGTAAATATCAGAGACTGAATAAATGCCAAGCAAGGGGAAAAACCTGTGGGGTGAGGTGGGAGATTGTGGTAGAATAGATGTAGCTGAGATAGCTGGTTAAGGAAGAGGCAAGGGTTGGACTATGAATGGGTTTTGGGGTGCTCTAGAGTAGGTCTAGAAATTCATTTGTACAATGAATGCCAAGTATCTTGATCTATTATTCTGAGTATAATAAATAAGGAAATGATGTATTATTATTAATATATGCATACACAGATGATAAAACAAGAAAGAAATGTAAAGGAATGGTTATCAGAAATGTTAAGATAGTGGTTACCTCGGGGAATACTACAGGGGAAGATTCGTATTTCTTATCCTGGGGTGTGGCTACACAAGTGTTTGCTCTCAACTGTACACATGTTTTTTTACACTTTCCTGTATGAATGATAGCTTTCACAAATAAAATGAGAAAAAGCACATGTAAGATGCTGATGGGTGTTATGGAGAAAAGTAACGCAGGGAAGGGAGGTGATCCCTTCCCTGCGTGTATGGACATGTGGTGTATGGACATGTGGACAGGGAAATAAAATTTAAGTGAGCAGATTTAGCAGGGCCTCACTGATAGGGTGACATTTGGGCCAAGACTGGGATGAGGTGAGGGACTAAGTTACATTGATCTCCGAGGGGAAAAGGCTCCCAGGAAGAAGTAAAAGGAAGTTAAAAGGCCCTGAGACAGGAAAATGTCATAATATGTTTTTTTTAAAATTACTGTGGTTACTAGTAGTTGCCTGAAAGATTCTCAGCTTCCATCCATGTCTATAACTCCTTTGGGTTGCTTCATGTAAATCACACAAAAACTGCATTCGGTTGGGAGATTGCAGAGTCAGAGAAAACGTGTTCGCTCAAAACTTTCTGACATCTTTTCTTTAATACTAATGACACTTCTACATGAAGCATGAAACGTATGTGAGGTGAGAAACTCAGAGTAAAGAAAACAGGTGGCTTTTAATTTTCTTCTAGTTTTAGCTTATTAAAATAGAGTAGCCAGAGACAGAGAATATAGTTAGAAAAGTAAATGAAATATTACCCTTAAGCATGGTGGTGGTGGTTTTAGCCACTAAGTTGTGTCCGACTCCTGCAACCCCATGGACGGTAGCCTGCCAGGCTCCTCTGTCCATGGGATTCTCCAGGCAAGAATACTGGAGTGGGTTGCCATTTCCTTCTCCAGGGGATCTTCCTGATGCAGGAATTGAACCCAGCTCTCCTGCACTGCGGGTAGATTCTTTACCGACTGAGCTATGACGGAAGCCCCAAAGCATAGACATTCTAAAAACATATCCAGGCTAGGTCTCTCTGAAACCAACATATTCAACCACATTTTTTAAAAAAAGTCAAGTTACAAGTTTTTACAGCTAAATTAAGTAGAGTACTGAATGTCCACCCTCACCTCAATTTGACTAGTGTACCTCTGGTTGAATATAGGTTTAATTTAGGTATTGTTTTGACACTCTTTAACAGAACATACAGCTAAAAATAAAATAGGAAGAGGAAGGCCTGCAGAGGGACAGGGGATCAGGAAGAAAGACTTAGCACATGGGCCTTTTGACATCTGAAAAGTTGTCATTGTATTAGGGTCAGATCCTTTCTGTGGCAGCTTTGGGGACTAGAAATAGGACAGGACCAGTGGGTAGAAGTTACAATGAGGGAGTCAATTCAAACAAGGAAACTCCTTCAAACAATAAGAGAAAATATATAGATATAGATATAGATACACACACACACACATATATAAATTAACAAGGCTCTTTGGGAGTCCTTGGGTTCATCATTAGGTAGAGGCTGGGCAACTACTGTCAGATTATCCTGCTCTTTAATATTTGACATCTCAGACCACATATTTTATAGTCCCAAAATTGACTTAGAAAACATGCAAATACATGGAGACACACAAATAAAATGTATTTTGGGGAAAGTGAAAGCAAACAAACAAACAAAAAAACAATGTTTAAAGGCATTAAAATGTCTTTATTCTCTGGCTAATAATACTATTTGAAATAACATTTTAAGCAAAATCTGCTTATTCTTTATCTGTCATGTAATTAATGTTTTTAACCCTTCTTTTGTAGTATATCCTTCAATCATTGCTAATTAAAAAAACAACCTCTTGATTGTGCATTTATTTTAAATATATTTTCCAAATTTTGATCCTCAATTGTGCTGACGCATTTAAACTGCTCAACCTGTAACAGCAGATTTGCATTTGTTTTGACTTTTGCTTCCAGGTAAAACTTTTCCATAGTCCTAGACACTCTGCCCTGGTTTACAAGGTAGGAAGTCCTGATGGAGGTTACTGACTCAGAGGGGATGAGAGGCATGGTGGGAAAACAGAACACAGGCCAAAGAGATGTAAAAATAGGGGAAAAAATGACAAAGGCATTTTCCCCAGTTAAATCATTAATTCTTCTGGTGTACTTGTTCTATTTCTGGAGACTCTGACCTTATCCTCCTTAGCTCTTTCAGGCAACTCTCTGCCCAACCCACACAACTGAACCCTTTTAGCACTGAGAAGTGGGTGCTGTGGGCAGAGCTCCCTGGTGCCAACACCGCCAGCACCACCAAGCACAGTGTAATTTGTGCTGTGTGCCCTCCTGCTGAAATGTGTCAGGAGACCAAGTGACTCAGGCTTGTGCATTTCTCTTGACAGTAGACGCAATGTTTTCAGGTATTTCGAGTACCAAATACTTCAACGAGTTTTATTTTCTTGTTACTTGGGAGAGAAACTGTTTGACTTGCTGTCAGATGAAAACACATTTCCCTATTTCTAACCCTTCTCATTTACATGACTAGTTTATGATCGAGTAACAAAGAACAAAAAGCACAACTGGAAGCTTAAAATCGGGCAGAAAACCTGCCAGGATTTCAACAACAAAACCTGCTATCCACAGGAAGCTTTCTGCTCAAGGTGAAACATTTGACTGAAAGTCTGTTACTTGAAGAGCTGGTCTGGTACCATTGAAAACTAACCCAAACCAACATGATGTTCCTCGCAGGACACTTTCACAACATGTGAAAAATGGATGCCGGTAACAAACCACCACCCCAAATCAATACAGCAGAATGGATTTCACAATCGATTAGTCCCAGAATGAAAGAATTTTGAAGATTGTGATGATCCTGACATGGATCTAGGTTCAGGTGCAAGTTTTCTGGCAGGTTATTATCGTCAGGAGAGAAACTGCCCCAACCACAGTCTTTTGCCAGGGGTAGCAAGACTCCGACAACCCCTTCAGAGAAGGTTACATATGGATCCAGGTGGGTCTAGTCTGTGGTTTGTTTTACAGCCTCTCATTATGATATTGCCAGATGCGTTAAGTCTCCTATCACTTTCCAGAGACTGGTTTTTCCTGCCCAGGAGACACTGGTACCATTTTGGTGGGTACAATTTTCATTCTTGTAATTAGGTATGGGCACTACTAATTGCTTTTCTAATTACCTGCTTGAGAATGCCAATTATCTCCTTGCTCCAACATAAGCATATGCAATTGGCTAATTAGACCTTCAAGTAGGCAACTAGAAATATAATTAGCCATTTGAGAGAACAATTCGTTGTACCATCAATTTTGCACCCATAAAGAAAGAAAGCTTTGGTTTAATCTGTAATTTATAAAGTGGAATGAAAACTGAATGGAATTTGAGACTTTATAAAGGAATATAAATGTTTACAAAAGGAAGAAATCCGAAATACATTATTCAAGTGGAGAAAGATGTAGCTATTTTTTAAATGACATCACTGAAATAGTTTCCAAATTCAGTAGGAAAGTTCAGAGTTAAATCTGATTACCAGATTAGGTACTACTCCTAACATCAAAGGGCAGAGAGGTTACTCAAAACTCAGTAGATGCTTACTCCAAAGAACTACTAAGAAACAAAGTTATTATATGTAAATCTAGATGCATGGGAAACAACAAGAGAATTTTATGCCAATAAAAATGCTGCCAGCTTGGACTGAAAGGGACAGAGATGGGAGGAAATGAAGGAAGAAAGACTCTGAGGGCAGAGCCCGAGATGCAGAGGCCAGAGAGGACAACTGTGGGTCCAGAAGAGAGAGCATTGGTGGGGTCTTGTTTGGGGTAGGATATGGTGTATCTCACAACTTCTAAGAGAAAATGTTAGCTGCTGTAACAACTCACATTTGATGACTTAGAGCAACAGAAATTTACTCTCTCACAGGTCTGGACGCCAGAATTTCAAAATCAGTTTCACTGGACCAAAATCAAGGTGTTGGAAGGGCTGTGTCCCCCTTAGAGGCTTTGGCAGGGGGGCATTTGTGTCTTGACTCTTCCACTTCTGGCCTTTCTTGGCTGGTGTCTCTATTACTCCAGTCTCTGCCTCTGTGGTCACATTACCTTTTCTGTTGTCAAATCTTCTTCCTCTGTTTTATAAGAAAACTGGTGACTATTTTTAGGGCTGACCTGGATAACCCAGGATAATCTCTGGACCTGGATAATTCAGAATAACCTAGATCCTTAACCTAATCATATGAAAGGCTCCTTTCCCAAATAAGGTATCATTCATGAGTTCAGGGGAAAAAGCATTGTTTTTTTGTGGGTTTTTCTTTTTCCTTTTTGGAGTGGAGGAGGGTTTTAGCTTACAACAATATCTAAATGAGCATGTTCTCCTCAAGACCTTCAATGAACAACACCCCAGCTTATAACTAGTAGACATATAATTTATAAATATGATATCCCTACTATAAGGATTGAGCTTCCCAGGTGGCTAGTGGTAAAAAACCCACCTGCTAAGCAGATTTGAGTTCCATCCCTAGGTTGGGAGGGGCCCCTTTTTTTAAGATCCCCTGTACTCCTTGCTTTCTGAGGAGGAAATGGCAACCCACTCTAGTGTTCTTGCTTGGAGTCCCTGGGACGGGAGCCGGAGCTTCCATTAGGGGACAGAGGGACCGCCTGACGGACTTAGCAGCAGCAGCAGCAGGTTGGGAAGATCCCCTGGAGGAGGAAATGGCAACCCACTCTAGTGTTCTTGCTTGGGAAAGCCCATGGACAGAGGAGCCTGGCGGGCTACAGTTTGGGGGGAAAGGGGGGGAGGACGATAACTAAACAGCAGCACCAGTACCAAGGATTGCTATGAAGATAACAGAAGTAAAACCTAGTCCATGTACTGGTGAGAAAAGGGGCTTCCCTAAAATGGAAAAGGATATTGTTTCATAGGTTTCAAATGATAACATAGATATTCATTTTCTAAGGGCTAATCAAGTAAAGTATAATATTATTGGAATTATCTACATCATGTGAAAAGAATTGGAGTTGTGAGCATCAGCCTGATGAGCTGGAGTAGAAGTTAAACCACACATTGATATTTCAAATCTCCACTCTCAAGAGCTTAGAAAGTGCAGTGAATTCATGGTCTTGGATATCATTCTTTTCTTAAAGAATGACCTTCAATTACAAACAAGCTAAAAGACTATTGACGACAAAGATAACTTTCAAAATCACTAGCAACTTACACATTGACTTTGCCACTGATTGATTGTTAAAATAACAAACCTCAGGCTGGGTAGACAGGGCAGACCATGTATTAAATGTCAATTCAGGGATTCATTTAAAGAACCCTTGATATTTTCAGCTTGAGCAAGTAATTAACTATGAGCAAAAACAAAGATTATTATTTAACCACAGTCAGTAGCAGGCAGACATATTAATCCAATGAACTAAAAACAATGTTTTACTGTTTCTGACCTCACCTTGGCAAAATTCCCATCTCCAGAGAAACATCATGTTCAGATTTCTCAAGGCATTGCCATCAATCAGTCCATCTGTCAGTTTAAAGGTTTAAATATTCAAGAAACACAGTTTGAAAAGAAACAGGGGATTAGACTACAGACAGTAGGTCAAATGAGTAAGCTGTTATCACAGCAACTTCATATTAGCATTTTCAATCAAAACAGAGGGTGCTGGATAATCAGGGATCTATAAGAAACCATACTGAGTTGAATTGTTGTTGTTTAGTCGCTAAGTTGTGTCCAACTTTTTGTGACACCGTGGACTGCAGCCTTCCAGGCTCCTCTGTTCATGGGATTTCCCAGGCAGGAATTACTGGAGTGGGTTGCCATTCCCTTCTCCAGGGGATCTTCTCAACCCAGGGATTGAAGCCATGTCTCTTGTGTCTCCTGCACTGGCACGTGAGTTCTTTACCACTGAGCCACTGGGGAAGCCCACAAAGTTGAATAGTGTCCATTTAAAACTCACATTCACCTGGAACCTCCGAACTCTATCCTTTTTGGGAAGAGGATCTTTGCAGATGTAGTTAGTTAAGATGAGGTCACATTGGATTAGGGTGGTCCTTCTGAGAAGGCCTTATAAAGACACACAAGGAAGAAGTTCATTTGATGACAAAGGTAGAAATGAGATTGATAAGAAATGCTGAGGACTGCCAAAAGCCACCAGAGTTAGAAGAGGGGAAAGATTCCTCCCCGGATTCTTCAGAGGAAGCATGGTGCTGTTGACATCTTGATTTCAGACTTCTGGCCTCCAGGACTCTAGAGAATAAATTCCTTTTGTTTCAAGCCATCCAGTCTCGGATAATTTGTTATGTCAGTCTAGGACACTGATATAGATTTGGGCACCAGGAAGTGAGGTGTTACTGTAATATACCCCTAAAGGCCTGCAAGTGACTCTGGTATTGTGTAATGGGTGTAGGCTGGAATTATTTTTAGGCACATGATAGAAAAAGTCTAGATTTCCTTGCAAAGGCCATTGGTAGAAATATGAATGTTAAAGGTGATTCTGGTGAGAGCTCACAAAGAAGTTAGGGAAGCTGTAGAGAAAGCGCGTATTGTCTTAGAGAATAACATATACTGTCATTAACAATGTTGATAGAAATATGAACAATTAAAGCTGCTCCTAGTGAGCATGTTAATGGAAACTGGAAGAAAGGCATGGTTTAACTGTTACAAAGTGACAGAAATCTTAGCTGAATTGTGTTCTACCGTTGGGTAGAAGGTACAATATGTAAATGATGAACTTGGATAAATTAGCCGAGGAGACTTCCAAGCATAGAAGATGTGGCCTATTTTCTCCTTGCTGCTTATGGTAAAATGTGAGAGGAACAATCAATTGAGGTGTGATAAGCAAAAGGGAAACATCACTTAATGATGTGGAAAATTCTCAGCCTACTCAGACAGCAAAAGATGAGACAGTGTGTCCTGGAGAGAGTACAAGGGTTCTAACTGGACTACATTTTGTTGAAAAAATTAGGTATATGACTCAGGGATCAAATAAACTAATCCTGGAAAAAGTGTGCAATAGAAATAGTTATTCAGGAAGGATCTGTGGAGAACTTGATGTTACATGGTGTCATCTCCCTTGTGCTGTATGGGAGACAAACGGGAGAATTTTATACCAACAGAAATGGTGCCAGCTTGGACTGAAAGGGGCAGAGATGGGAGGAAATGAAGGAAGAACGACTCTGAGGGCAAAGCTACAGATGCAAAGGCCAGAGAGGATAACCGTGGGTCCAGAAGATAGAGCACTAAGCCAAAGAGGATTATTCTCAGACCTTAAAATCTAGTAGAACCTGTTCTGCTGGGAGATGTCAACCCACTCCAATATGCTTGCTTGGGAAATCCCATGGACAGAGGAGCCTAGTGGGCTACAGTGCATGGGATTACAAACAGTTGGACACGACTTGTCAATTAAACAACAATGCTGGAATGAGTTAAGACCTTTGGGAATGTTGAGGTGGGGTGAATGCATTTTGCACATGAGATGACATGAATCTGGGGGGGACCAGAGGGCGACTGTACTGGGTTAAACAGGTTTCATGTTCCCCTAAAACCTTACAATGTGACCTTAAGGGTTTTTGCAGATATAATTAGTTTAGTTAAGACGAGGTCATCCTGGATTAGGATGGGCCTCGCTGAATCCAATGACTGGTATCTTTGTCAGGCCATGTGAAAACACACAGGGTGGCAGGCCACATGAGGACCAAGGAAGAGATTAGAGTCATGCAGTGACAAGTCAAAGAATGCCAAGGATTTGTGGCAACCACCGGAAGCTAGGAGAAAGGAATGAGATGGGTTCTGTCTCAGAGCCTCCCTAAGGAACTCCTTCTTCTGGCTTCCAGAATTGGGAGAGAATAAATTTCTGTTGTTTTAAGTCACCCCAGTTTGTGATAATTTGTTACGGTACCTACCCCAACAGAGCTCATCTTTCAACTGACACGTATCTTACTCAATTGTCAACTTGAGTTTAGGACCATTTCATCTAAGAAGTCTCTGATTCCACTGCCCCGTGCTCCCTGCAATACAGCTATCACAGGACTTGGCACTCCAAATTGATGTTAGCTTTTCATGTGTTGGAGGAGGCAATGGCACCCCACTCCAGTACTCTTGCCTGGAAAATTCCATGGACAGAGGAGCCTGGTAGGCTGCAGTCCATGGGGTCACTAAGAGTTGGACACGACTGAGCGACTTCACTTTGACTTCTCACTTTCATGCTTTGGAGAAGGAAATGGCAACCCACTCCAGTGTTCTTGCCTGGAGAATCCCAGGGACAGGGGAGCCTGGTGGGCTGCCGTCTATGGGGTCACACAGAGTCGGACACGACTGAAGTGACGTAGCATAGCATAGCATAGCATAGCATAGCATTTCATGTGTATTTCCTCCACGGGGGTCTATGGATTTGAAGGAAGGACCCAAGTTTTTCCTTATTTGTACCCAACCATCTAGGACTATGTCAGGCACAAATAAAAATCTTAGCAATCCTAAGAGCTAATAGGACCTGTGTGTGGTGGTTATATAGATAGTCTACTTAAGTTTCAGTAGCTACTTTATGGCTTCCCCCATGGCTCAGATGGTAAAGAATCTGCCTGCAAAGCAAGAGACCCGAGTTCAATTGCTGGGTCAGGAAGATGCCCTGGAGAAGGGAATGGCTACCCACTGCAGTATTCTTGCCTGGAGAACTCCCCGGACAGAGGGGTCGCAAAGATTCAGACACAGCTGAGTGACTTTCACTTTAAGTTTCATAATGCTGCATAAAGTGTATTTTTCTAATTTAATAGAAAAGGAAACAGGTTTAGAGAAGTTAATTTCTTGCTTTAGCTCACAAAGCAAATAAGTGACAAAGCTAGGTCTTCATGATAGTTCTGACTCCAAATCACTTTGTACCTCTCCCTCACCACTATCCAAGCTAAGGAGTTCCAGCCTACACCTGTAAGTAATTCACTTACAAGAATTATGTAGAATTACTACTCTATGAGCCTATATAAAATTGTATTTAATTGTTAAAGCTCATGGATAACCTAAAGGTTATTTTAATAATATCTACATTTCCAGATACTTTGCAATCTATGCATATTTTAACATTTATTATCATATCCAATAGTCAGAACAAACTTAGGAATTATTCACCTCTTTTTCAAAATGAGTCTGCTGGGGTGAATGGAGGTTAAATAATATTTCCATCGTTATTTAGCTAGTAAGACTGACCTATACTCTGTCTCTAACTATGAACTCTTTATGAGATCATGACTGAAGTTTATATTCCTATGGATATTTATCAGTCCAATTTAGAGCTTTAAAAACATTTATTTTTTTACATGCCTTCCACACATGTTTGTGTGTGTGTCTGCTCACATGTGTCTACTTAACATCCTACAGGCAATGGGAATCCAGAGCCTCCAACAGTTCATCATCACCTCTACGGAGCCATTAGACTGCAGATATGCACAATGAATTATACTCATTGTTCATTTTTAGGATAAGTAGGTGGCTCAGACAGTAAAGTGTCTGCCTACAACGCAGGAGACCTGGGTTTGATCCCTGGGTTGGGAAGATCCCCTGGAGAAGTAAATGGCAGTCCACTCCAGTACTATTGCCTGGAAAATCCCATGGACAGAGGAGCCTGGTAGGCTACAGTCCATGGTGTCGCAAAGACAGACACGACTGAGCGACTTCACTTCACTTCACTTCACTTCATGAACTCAGGCTGAATAATACCAACCAGATCACCAGGCACCTTCATGTTCTCAAATGCTGTATCTAAGATTTGGAGACTTTTTGTTTTAAGAGGACAAGTCATGTGTACTGATTAATAAAAATGCCTCCAACAAATGCACTGGATCAATTAACATGCCAACACGCTCTAGAACTTACCAACACTATCCTGTTTATTTTTTAAAATAATATGTCATAAAAAGATTTGCTTCAATCCTAACATCCTGGAAACCCTTTTATAGAATTATAATCTTTTATTTTTATGACTGCTGTTATGTTAAAAGTCACCACTCAAGACATTTCATTGCCAAGGGTTATTACTAGCTTATAGATTGAAAATAGGAGGGTCAGAGAAGTAAAATGATTTTCCTAAAAGGTCTAATAGGATGACCAGTGGAATCAGGAATACGACAGACTCCCAATTTCAACTTCACAGCCCTTTTGCTCTTTCCCAAGCACGAAGAGTCACTTTGTAGGATAAGCACAAACATTTTACAGTTGGTATTCTATAAGGTGAATAGATTTAGTTACCCAATATACAGGTGAGTGGAATCAGATGCTGTTACAAGGTGACTTCCATAATTAACAAAATGAAAATTTGTGATTATATCAACATTTCTTCCTTTCACCATTATTCTCTGAACTGGAACAAGAGCAAATGCCAGGGTTAAAATAATGTTAACTGGACCTTGTGTGTGCGTGTATGCATGTTCGGTCATGTCTAACTCTTTAGGACCCCATGGACTGTAGTCGCCAGGCTCCTTTGTCCATGGGATTTTCCAGGTAAGAACACTGGAGTGGGTTGCAATATCCTCCTCCAGGGGATCTTCCTGACTGAGGGGCTGAACGCATGTCTCCTGCGTCTTCTGCAGACGCACTTCACCACTGTGCCACCTGGGAAGCCTTAAGGAGTAATAATTTTCCTGTTCAATCCTTTGATCCAAAATTTAATATGGGTACTTTAAAAACATTTTTTGATGTACTTACTGTAATTCTCTAAGGAGCTTGGTTAAATAAACCATGAAGTTGAGATGGTATATCCAGGTTCTGTGGTATGTGGCTTACTTATATACCATGTTATGTGTGATAAATTAGTATGAAGGCATGTAAACCCAGACACTTACAGACCTTCCATTGACTCTTTCTTTAGCCCTTTCTTGGGTTCATGTATCATCGTTTGGCATAAAACCCTACAATATCTAAATATATCTAAGGATCTATAGGAATTGTCATTTAGGGCAGAAAGGCAACAGAAAAAAAAATGCGGATGAAAAGAGTTGTTACTAACTGACCATAACAGCTCAGCATAGATTTGAACCAGTGATGAAAGACTATTACTTTTTTTTTGAGGGAGAGAAATTGTTATTGAAATGTAACATACATATACAAAACTACAAAAATCTGAAACTGGCAGCTTTTCCTGAAGTGAACAGACAGACCCATGTAGCAGTCTCCCATATTAAGAAAAAAAAAAAAACAAAACACTCTAACCATCTCAGGATTTTGCCTTAATTTCTTTCTATTCTCAAAACGGGTAACCACTACATTGACTTACATTACCATAGATTAGTTTTGCCTGTTACTAAACTTTATATAAGTAGGATACACTCTTTTAATCTGACTTCTTTACTCAACATATGTTTGTGAGATTTATCCATATGGTTACATCTAGCTATAACTTGTTCACTCTGGAATCCCATTATGTGACTACACTACAATTTATCTATTTTTAACTCTTTTTTGGGTGAGAATATTTAAATTCTACTCTCTTGGCATATTTCAATTATATGGTACAGTGTTATCAAGTATAATCACCATGTTTTACATTAGATTCTCAGAACTTATAGCTGAAAAGTTAGTATCATTTTACCAGCCTCTATTTCCTTCAGCCCTCAGTCCCTCACAGTCACTCTTTTTATGAGTTTGCCTTTTTGATTTCACATATAAGTGATACCACACAGTATTTGTCTTTCTCTGTCCTAATAATATTCCTTGTGTGTGTATGCTGCTGCTGCTAAGTTGCTTCAGGCGTGTCCGACTCTGTGCGACCCCACAGATGGCAGCCCAACAGGCTCCCCCATCCCTGGGATTCTCCAGGCAAGAACACTGGAGTGGGTTACCATTTCCTTCTCCAATGCATGAAAGTGAAAAGTGAAAGTGAAGTTGCTGATATCTATAAAAAAAATATATATATATATATCTCTCTCACATGTTCTTTTTATACATTCATCCACTGAAGCACACTTTGGTTGTTTCTTGGCTACTAAGAATAACGCTTCAGTAAACATGTGGCTGTACACATCTTTTTTCTTAAATATTTATTTGCTTATTTATTTGGCTGCACTGGGTCTCAGTTGTGGCATGCAGGATACAGTTCCCTGACCAGGGATTGAACCGGGCCCCCTGCACTGGGGTGCAGAGTCCCAGCCACTGGAGTACCAGGATATCCCTATATGTATCTTTTTGAGTTGGTATCTCATTTCCTTTTGACAGCTATCCAGAAGTGAAATTCAGTACAGTTCAGTCACTCAGTTATGTCTGAGTCTTTGCGACCCCATGAACCATAGCACGCCAGGCCTCCCTGTCCATTACCAAATGCTGGAGTCTACCCAAACCCGTGTCCATTGAATCAGTGATGCCGTCTAACCATCTCATCCTCTGTCGTCCCCTTCTCCTCCTGCCCTCAATCTTTCCCAGCATCAGGGTCTTTTCAAATGAGTCAGTTCTTCACATCAGGTGGCAAAGTTTTGGAGTTTCAGCTTCAGCATCAGTCCTTCTAATGAAAACCCAGGACTGATCTCCTTTAGGATGGACTGGTTGGATCTCCTTGCAGTCCAAGGGACTCTCAAGAGTCTTCTCCAACACCACACTTCAAAACCATCAATTCTTCGGCGCTCAGCTTTCTTCACAGTCCAACTCTCACATCCACACATGACTACTGAAAAAACCACAGCCTTGACTAGACAGACTTTCGTTGGCAAAGTAATGTTTCTGCTTTTTAATATGCTGTCTGGGTTGGTCATAACTTTCCTTCCAAGGAGTAAGTGTCTTTTAATTTCATGGCTGCAATCACCATCTGCAGTGATTTTGGAGTCCAAAAAAATAAAGTCTGACACTGTTTCCACTGTTTCCCCATCTATTTCCCATGAAGTGATGGGACCATATGTCATGATCTTAGTTTTCTGAATGTTGAGCTTTAAGCCAACTTTTTCACTCTCCTCTTTCACTTTCATCAAGAGGCTCTTTAGTTCTTCTTCACTTTCTGCCATAAGGGTGGTGTCATCTGCATATCTGAGGTTATTGATATTTCTCTCGGCAATCTTGATTCTAGCTACTGGAACATATAGTAGTTGTATTTCTAATTTTGTGAGGAGCTTTCATACTGTTTTTGAAAGTGGTTGCCTCAAACTCATTCCTATCATCAGTGTACAAGAATTACTCCTTTTTCACATCCTCATCAACCCTAGTTACTTCTTGTCTTTTTGAGAACTGCCATTCCAAGAGGTGTGAGGTGATGTCTCACTGTAGTTGTGATTTGCTTTTCCCTGATGATTAGTGATGTTAAGTACCTGTTGGCTATTTTTAATGAGAGTTTTGTGAGGGGAGGTCATTTTGCTGTGTGAGTACTTTACATAATTTGGATGTGTGCTTAGTCACTCAGTTCTCTTTGACTCTTTGCAATCCCATGGACTATGGCCTGCCAGGCTCTTCTGTCCATGGGGATTCTCCAGGCAAGAATACTGGAGTGGGGTGGCCATGCCCTCCTCCAGGGGATCTTCCCAACTCAGGGATCGAACCCAGATCTCCCACATTGAAGGCAGATTCTTTATTCCCTGAACCACCACAGAAGCCCATAAACACTGGAGTGGGTAGCCTATCCTTTCTCCAGGGGATGTTCCCAACCTAGGAATCGAACCAGGGTCTCCTGCACTGTAGGCAGATTCTTTACCAGCTGAGCTACCAGGGAAGCCCATATTGGATATTAACCTCTTACTAGATACATGAGACTTGCAAATATTTTCTCCCATTTAGTAGGTTGCCTTTTCATTTTGTTTATGGGTTCCCTTGCTATTCAGAGCATTTTAGCTTAATGTTTATTTGTTTATTTTTCCATTGTCTTTGGTTTTGGCGTCAAATCCAAAAAATGCATTGCCAAAACTGATGTCAACGATATTATCCTCTATGTTTCCCTCTAGTTTCATAATTTTAGATCTTAAAGTCTTCAATCTATTTTAGTTGATTTTTGTATGTGGTATAAGATAGGGATCCAATTTCATTCTTTTTCATGGGGCTATCCACTTTTCTCAATACCAGGTATTGAAGAGACTATACTTTAACAACTCATTTACAATTACACAGAAAAGAAAAAAATACCAGAGAATAAATTTAACCAAGGAGGGGAACTGTACACTGTAAACTATGACACTGAGGAAAGAGACTGACGAAGGCACTAATAAATGGAAAGATGCTCTGTGCTCATCGACTGGAAGAATTAATATTGTTACAGTGTCCGTAACACCCAAAGCAATCTACAGATGCAACACAATCCTTATCAAAATTTCAGTGGTATTTTGAACAGAAATAGAAAAAAAAAATTCTAAAATTTGTATGGAACCACCAAAGACCCTGAAGAGCCAAAGCAATCTTGAGAAAGAACAAAGCTTGAGGCATCACATTTCCTGGTTTCAAACTATATTACAAACCTACAGTAATCAAAATAGTATGATATTGGCATAAAAACTAACATGTAGATCAACAGAACAGAATAGTGAGCCCAGAAACAAACTCATGTGTGTATATGGTCAGTTAATTTACAAAAAGGAGCCCAGCTTATCATTCTAATATTGACTGACATATGGGTATAATGAATTATAATTGCTCAAGTGCTCTGCTCTTTTTCTCTATTGCTTAGACTACATCTTTTCTTATAATTTGAAGGAGTTCTTTATACATATATAATGAGACAAGAGTCTTTTGTTATATATTTAAGTAGTAAACACCTTGTCCCATTCTGCAAGCTACATATTCACTCTGTTAATGGTATCTTTGGCTAAAAAAGGGCCTCAGTATCATTTAATATATCACATCTTCCATTATGGCTACCATTTTTGCATCAGGTTTAAGAAATCATTAAATATTGCCATAAAATACTCTTTTCCTTTTAAAAATTTTATTTCTCTATTTTATCACACTTTAGGTCTGTGATCTATTTGAATTTTGTATATAGTGTGAAAAGGGAATCCCAATTTTCTTTTCCTATATCTGTATCCAACTAACCAACCATGATTTATTGAAAAGGTGATTCTTTCTCTACTACAAGGCAATGTCACCTCTGTCATATTCATACTACACTATCCATTGGTCTGTCTGGCTATTCTTAAATCAAGTTCCAATTAGTCTTAATTAATATAGCTTTATCATAGGTCTTGATATCTAGTAGCATATAGTTTATTTTCCCCCCTTTGGATATTCTTTGCCATTCAATTTCCACAAATATTTTACAATCAGTTTGTCAATTTCAAAAAAAAAAAAAAAATCTCTAGGATTTTGACTGGGATAACACTGAATCTATTTTCAATCTAGGGAGAACCGACATCATTATAATATTGAGGCTTCTGATTCCTGAACATGGTGTATCCCTCCATTTACTATAACATCTTTGGTTTTCAAAATGTTTTCAGTTTTCAGTACAGAGGCCTTACACATTTCTTGTGTTATATTTACTCCCAAGTATTTAATAATTTTGATATTATCCTAAGTAGTACAAATTTTAAATTGTGTACTGTGTTGGTTGTCTGCTATTCAATTTCATTCTAAAATCATAGAAGATTAAGCTTAAAATGTCCTGTACAGACCCAGAAACAATAGCTAGCAAGTGACAGAAACATACTTTGGATATACAGTCTAAGGATAAAGCCTGGATGAGTGGATAAAACACATGCAATGGAAGTTAGTGAGATCTCTGCTCAGTCTCCAGCTTCACCATGAGAAAAGTCACTGGTTCTCTGAGCCTTAATTTTCTCCCCTATAATATGGTAATACTCTGGTTGTGTTAGTTGCTCAGTTGTATCCGACTCTTTGAGACTCCAAGGACTATAGCCCACTAGGCTCCTCTGTTCATGGAATTCTCCAGGCAAGAATACTGGAGTGGATTGCCATTCTCTTCTCCAATACTGTGGTTATGAGATATAATAATGTAAACCACCTAACACCATATATGCATAAAAATGGCAGCTGTTATTCTTCTTTGAATTATAGGCACAGTCCTTTTTTCCCCAATATACTGTGCTCTTCTTTCTGGTTCTTCCTTTTTGGCTACCTCCTTAACCAAACATTAAAAAAAATACCGTTCAGCATCACACATTCAACTATTTATCATTATTATGCATAATTTATAACCTGACTTATTCTCCAAAATATTTGAAATAGCTAACAATGGAATTCACATATATACCAGGGCAACTAAGAATAAAGTCTAAAGAGAAGTCCATATCCATATAGATGAACTAGGGAGATTGTTTTGCCAGCTGTTGAAGATAAAATGGCTAATGCACTCGATCATTAAATATAGTTCTAAAATTTCTAACAACCAAGATCAAAAGGGATCTTTACTGCCAGACAAAAGGACGCATAACAATCACTGAGAAAAGAGAATCATTTTCCAGGAACTAAATTATAAAAGGGACAAGCCTAGAGTGTGTAACAGACAATGTGTCTAATGCTAGCTTTGCAGACTACTTTGACATTTTCCTTATATTTTTCACCAACCCTGGAGGCATGCCAAGGCAGACTATTACCCTGTAAATCACTGAGAGTATTTCTTTAGGCAGTTTAGTTCTAATGCAGTCACTCTAAACTAAATTCTATAAATTTTTAAATTTATTTAGGTATAAATAATTAGCCAATTAATTAAGCTGCAGTGACAGATTTTGGGAGGGGGGAAGGAATCCACTTAAAATCCTTCATATATTTAGCTTTCAAGTATCAATGATTTCAACTGTAGTACTGGCTGGAACTGAAAGGAAGGCAATTCAAGATGGAGCTTGCTGGCTAGTGGCCTGGATTATACATATCTTGGGTATTATTTGGCTTATGATCCATATGCTTTAGAGACCAGATATGTGAGTGAATTATAAACATCTTAGCCCTCAAAGCTAGAGACATTCTACCTGCTTCAGTTGCACCACCTCTGAATAGATGACTCCCCAACCACAATCTCTGCTCTAACTGCTCAGCTGAGACACACCCATTCTCACATTTCCAATGAAGGGTATAATCACTTGGCCATCCTGTCAGCAACTCATATTTAACACGCACAAAACTGAACTCACTTTCATATCTGCTGTTTTATCTTTTTCTATTAAGAGTACCCTCAAACCCCCAGGTGTTAAACTTAAATCTGAGAGACTTCTTTAATTGCTTCTACTCCCATGCATACAAAGGTGGGAGGCAGTGGCGACAGTCTTCCCTGGGTGCAGGCAATAAAGCAAGCTCTGTCCCTAGAGAATGCAAAAATAATAAAAGTGATTAAAAACTGGCTGTATTTTATCATCACTATGTATTGGCATTCTAAACAGTGTCAATCACCCACCCTACTTTGGTCTGCTCTGTTGCCTCCCTTGCCCTGGATGTTGAACTAGATTATGTCCTTTTCCTCTGAAATAGCTCCTTTTGTGTCCCTGGTTCAAGCGCTCATTGCCTTATAGTCATTTTGCAGATTTTTCTTCTTCTAATTCATCTGACAAACCTACCAGATTAAAAACAAATAGCTAAAAAGTTCTAAATATTTCATTCTTCAGTTCAAGAGAATAAATTTCAAAGTATTTAGCTTGGTATGCAAGGCCCTGGTGGCCTGGCTTAATCTCCTTTGCAACCACTCTTCTCTCCCTATAATCTCCAGAAAGAACCATGTACTCGATTTCATATGTATGTTTTGCTTCTATGTCTTGGTTCATTCTTATCCTTTACCTTATGTATCTCTGCCCACATTCTGCTCATTTCTCTTCAAAGACCAACTCGGTGTTATCTCCTGCATGAATATCTCCCGTATATGTTAACAGTAAGAAAACTTTCTTCTTTAAATTCACCTAGCATTTTATCGAATCTTTTTTTATGGCACTTGCTCTTTTATACACTGTATATCACAGATTTTTTTTTCCTTAGCTCTTCTAATAGACTGTAAACTTCGACAAGCCTGCCATATACTTGGCATTTAATAGATAGTGCTGTTTAATGTCACTCATAAACTCCCTGAAGTTAGGGCCAAATCTCATTCATGTTCGCCCTCGGCACCTCTCCCAATTCTTTATATGAAGCAGACAGTAAATAAATGCCTCTTGAAATGAAGGAAGGATATAACATTCAGCTACTAATCTCGTGATTGTTGTTACATATTCTGTTCTCATTCTTCCCTTCTGTTCATAATTCCCAAGGAAAGGCCTGCCCAGAACATTACTATCTCTTCAAACATGTTCTGTGTTCCACCAAAACCACATCTTCTCAATAAGTTTCTTTCATATTTCAAAGGGCTGAAATAGGCATGGAAGCCCCAAAACTTCCACTTCAAGGCCACAATGATTTTTTCCTCTTATGAACTCTCAGCACATATTATCTCTATTATTCATTTGGTTCTTAATCATATACTTCTTTGTTACTTGTCATATTTTTAACTCATGCATTGTTCTTTTTTCCCAGGGGCTGGATATTTCCTCCTAACCACACTGAGAGTCTTTTGTGGATGAAGGTCTGGTATTTTCTCTCTCCAGTTTCAAACACTGGGCTCTTTTTTGTTGAATGAGTTGTTTTGCTAAAAACAATGCATTGGTTAGAATTTTATACTAGGTATCTCCTTTCTTGTTAGTAAACTAGAGTTAAATTTAAATTTCGCAAAACTAATCTTAAAGCACATCACATACCATGGAATTTATGTCAGTTAATTTTCTTTAATACTATAGAATTATTGCTCAATTTTGATATTATAGGAAATATATTAATTCCTTAGCAAGAACTTTACATTTCTTGACATAACAAAGTCACAATTCCAGTAGTGAAATTAATCTTCTATATTTAGAAACTTTTTAAAGGAAATTAAGATGCATACATAATTTTATTTTATTCAGTTTCTAGTAGACAAAAAATAGTAAAATCTGCAAAAACAGTAACTTCTACTTTTTTAATGTTATTGCATATATTTAATTCTTACACCTACACTATATGGCAGGTATTATTACACTCTTTTTATAGATGATAAAATAAGAGGTTCGTGATTAAATTAACTTGGCCAGGGTCACACAGACACTATGTGGAAAAATAAGGATTTTCATCTTGGTCTGTCTATAAATTCTGTGTTCAAGTGTGTAGCTAGGTCGTCTGCAGGTCGTCTGCCTTCCCAACCAGAAAAATGATTGCTCCCCTTTTCTACTGATAAATGCATTTCCCAACAACATGTCGTTAGGAAAATGTTCAAGCATGCAGAAAAGTTAGAAGAATTGTATAGTAACCACCACACACCTGCCACCCAAATCTATAAATCTTAACATTTTGCTATATTTGCTTCATCACAGCTTTATCACAGATCTGTCCATTTGTCCATTTCATCAATCCATCTTTTTTGAGACATTTCAAAATAAGTTGCAGACATCAACATATTTCATTGCTAAAGCTTTCAGTATATATTCCTAATTGATGTTCAAGCTTATTTGTTCTAGGGAGAATTTTAATTTGATTGGGTAGCACTCTATCTGGCACAGAGACTTTCAAAAATTCTTTACAAATATTTTTCTATATGTGGCAATGCAAATCTTCAAACTTTCTCCACCATATCTTTCAAAGTATATACCTGTGTCATATGGAATGTGATATGAAAGTGCTGGTTCTTGCATTTCTTTAAATTGGGGGACCATTCTACTCTCAATGTCAAGCTGGTAGCCAAAGTCTGAAAACAGTAGCTCCTTTATGTTGTCTTTGTCCAGTTTCTTACATACACATACATAGAAGAGAAAAACCAATGATGTCATGACATTTATTGTGATACTTATAATCTAAGAGCCCCACTAATAAACAATTCATATGTTCTAAAGATTTCCTATCTCTCTGACAATTATGTACATAGGTACCTTACCCCTTGTACCCACTCCATGCTACTGTGATAACTTGTTTGCTGCATGATAACTGCCAGGGAGCCATATACTGAAGCTGCTACTGGCCTTCTAAGGCCTTCTGAGAGGTGTCTTGGAGTTTTGTGATGGTGCTGAGATAACAAAAGTGATCCACCCCATTCATACAGTTCCTCCTAAGTGCAAATTCCTACCAGGATCTGGGTTTTGGTAGTGGACTCATTGGGAAAGACCCTGCTGCTGGGAATGACTGAAGGAAAAGGAGAAGGGGGCAGCAGAGGATGAGATGGTTAGATAGCATCACCGACTCAATGGATATAAATTTGAGCCAAACTCTGGGAGACAGGGAAGGACAGGGAGCCAGGAGTGCTGGCAGTCCATGGGACTGCAAAGAATCAGACATGACCTAGCAACTGAACAACAATCAAATCTGAACAGCAATGAAAATAATTGTGAAAGTAGTTGGCAGAGACTGTTATTTTTCTAAATGCTGCTGTTGGTTTTATTCATCAGAATTCCCTGGGAACTGACCTGTTTTAGAGTTCCTGCTCCAACCCTTATGCCTGCTTGGATGGGGCATTTTCCAGTAGTTATGCTCAGTGGGCAAGTCCTTAATCAGTTTTCCATAAGATATGGGCCACAGAGGACAATCTCAGCAGTAGTAGCTAAGTAGCTCAGGTTAGAACATCCTGAGGATCACCCATTCTCCATCCTCAATCTCTCTCTTTTATACTCTTGCCATTTCAGCAGAAGATACAGAAAACAAAAAGCATCATTTAGAGTATTAGGTCTCAGTGATTACAGACTCTAACACATTAGACACTCACAAAACTCTACAGGGATGCTTACGAAATGAAGAATTTAGGACCTTACTGAGATCAGCTAAGGGAAAATGTCAGAGGGGATGGGCCTGAGAATCTTCATTTTAACAGCATTTCCCTGGTGATTCTGACGCACACCAAAATTTGAGAACCACTATTTAGAATAGTTCAGCAGTTAAATAATATGCTGGGCAATGTAGAAGACACAGGAGATGCCTGTTTGACCCTTAGGTTGGGAAGATCCCCTGGAGGAGGAAATGGCAACCTGTTCCAGTATTCTTGTCTGAAAAATCACATGGACAGAGGAGCCTGGCAGGCTATTAGTCCAAAGGGTCACAAAGAGTCAGACACATGACTGAGTGACCAAGTATACCCATCTGGAGGAAAAAGAGACTTAAATTCCCATTAAGATGTAATAAAAATACAACCAACCTAATAACTTGCAGGTCAAATCTCGTTTAATAAAATTCGGAGGATAGCTAAACTGTTTGGAAGTGTTTAAACTTTGTTCTAATAAAATTTCCAGCTTTAAAGAAAATGACCTTAACACTACGGAGTAAATTCTTTTTACATACTCTGAATGTACTCTGTACTCAACAGAGTACACACAGACACACTTTCAAAGCTATTTAATTTCTATAAAATGCCTAGATATTTGTTTGAGTTGTATAATTGTACTGTCTTTCTCTTTGTTTTTCTGATAAATGCCTAAGGAGCTTCATTGAACATTTCTGGCACAAGTGCCCATGAGGTGAAAAGAAGTGAGTCTTATAACAGTAATTTCTGTTTGATGATAAAAGAAAAGGAGTAATGTAATCTCTTTCCTATCTGTAATGTAAACAGCATCTACTCTGGTGTTTTCATTAAGAGTGAATAGTCAGTCAATGGACAAATGCAACTGCAGTGCTAGACTCCATGAAGGCTTCCAGAGAAATAAAGATTTGTTGCCAGCCTTTCAGAATATTATGCACAGTTGAGAGAAGTGAGCCATGGATAGGAAGAACTATACAATAAAGAAGTCCATATATTCTACAAGTGGTACACAGAAGTGGGGGAATGGAGATGGTAATACCAGGCACCATCATGAAGAATTGTTTCACAAAAATATGAACTCAGTCTTTAGTGATAAGTTGGATTTTTAGGAGATTAAGCAAAAATTCCTCACTGAGGGATGAGCAAGTGTGTGGCACAGAGGCATACACACAGATTTTTTAGGAACAGAGGTTTGGCCTGCAATCATGGAGGGAGAAGAGGCCAGAAAATGTAATTGGTACTTGATCTCAGAGGCATTTTAATGCCAGGTTGAGGAACTTTACTAATAGGTGGTAGACTGGCACTTCTCCACCACCTTGAATTAACAGAATGATTGAATGACTGAATAGCATGGCAAAAATGAGTGTTTTATATCTATCTTTAGAAAGTTATAACTGGGACAAATAAATCTCTATTCAGAGAAGCTGCTCTACCTCAAACTTCACAAAAGTATCCTAATTAACCTGTCCATTGTTCAATCCAAGAATTATGGGTTCAGCATGGTTCTTGATGTGGGGCAAGGCCTGTTTTGAATACTTAGTACACACACACAAGCTTACTTACCATCACCAACCATTCTAAGGGCCAACAATGTCATATTCATCTTGCCTTGTGAAAAGGGATATTATCCTGTTTCCCAATCGAAAGAAATATTGGAGGAAATGTCTAAAGAAAAGACACAAGCCAAGGATATACTTTGTCTTTTCAAATCCTCTATTCTTTCATATTTGATTCCTTACCTCCCATGTAATCTTATAAAGCTAACTGCTGCTGCAAATAATTCTAACAGAATTCCCTGATGCATCTGAATCTGTAATTTGGACAGGACTTGGAAGGGGTGGGCTTCCCTGGTGGCTCAGCTGATAAAGAATCCGCTTGCAATGAGGGAGACCTGAGTTCAGTCCCTGGGTTGGGAAGATGCCACAGAGAAGGGAAAGGCTACCCACTCCAGTATTCTTGCCTGGAGAATTCCATTGACTGTATAGTCCATGGCTTTACAAAGGGCCGAGAGGAGCTACTCCACATTCAAGGTCAGGAGGGTTGACCTCATCCAAGGTAAGGAGCAGCGGCTGCATTTTGCTGGAGCAGCCGTGAAGAGATACCCCACGTCCAAGGTAAGAGAAACTCAAGTGAGATGGTAGGTGTTGCGAGAGGGCATCAGAGGGCAGACACACTGAAACCATAATCACAGAAAACTAGCCAATCTGATTACACACACCACAGCCATGTCTAACTCAATGAAACTAAGCCATGCCGTGTGGGGCCACCCAGGATGGATGGGTCATGGTGGAGACGTCTGACAGAATGTGGTCCACTGGAGAAGGGAATGGCAAACCATTTCAGTGTTTTTGCATTGAGAACTCCATGAACAGTATGAAAAGGCAAAATGATAGGATACTGAAAGAGGAACTCCACAGGTTGGTAGGTGCCTAATATGCTACAGGAGATCAGTGGAGAAATAACTTCAGAAAGAATGAAGGGATGGAGCCAAAGCAAAAACAACACCCAGTTTTGGATGTGACTGGTGATAGAAGCAAGGTCTGATGCTGTAAAGAGCAATATTGCATAGGAACCTGGAATGTTAGGTCCATGAATCAAGGGAAATTGGAAGTGGTCAAACAGGAGATGGCAAGAGTGAACATCAACATTCTAGGAATCAGCGAACTAAGATGGACTGGAATGGGTGAATTTAACTCAGATGACCATTATATCTATGACTGCAGGCAGGAATCCCTCAGAAGAAATGGAGTAGCCATCATGGTCAACAAAAGAGTCTGAAATGTAGTACTTGGATGCAATCTCAAAAACAAAAGAATGATCTCTGTTCATTTCCAAGGCAAACCATTCAATATCACAGTAATCCAAGCCTATGCCCCAACCAGTAACACTGAAGAAGTTGAAGTTGAACGGTTCTATGAAGACCTACAAGACCTTTTAGAACTAACACCCAAAAAAGATGTCCTTTTTATTATAGGGGAATGAGTGAGTGAAGTCGCTCAGTCATGTCCGACTCTTCGCGACTGTAGCCTACAAGTCTCCTCTGTCCATGGAATTTTCCAGGCAAGAGTCCTGGAGTGGGTTGCCATTTCCTTCTCCAGGGGATCTTCCCAACCCAGGGCTCTAACCCTGGTAACCTGCATGCAGGTAGACACTTTACCATTTGAGCCACCTGGGAAGTCCCTTCATATAGGTGACTGTAATGCAAAAGTAGGAAGTCAAGAAACACCTGGAGTAACAGGCAAATTTGGCCTTGGAATACGGAATGAAGCAGGGCAAAGACTAATAGAGTTTTGCCAAGAAAATGCACTGGTCATAACAAACACCCTCTTCCAACAACACAAGAGAAGACTCTACACATGGACATCACCAGATGGTCAACACCTAAATCAGATTGATTATATTCTTTGCAGCCAATGATGGAGAAGCTCTAATACAGTCAGCAAAAATGAGACCGGGAACTGACTGTGGCCCAGATCATGAACTCCTTATTGCCAAATTCAGACTGAAATTGAAGAAAGTAGGGAAAACCACTAGACCATTCAGGTATGACCTAAATCAAATCCCTTATGATTATACAGAAGAAGTGAGAAATAGAGTTAAGGGGCTAGATCTGATAGACAGAGTGCCTGATGAACTATGGATGGAGGTTCGTGACATTGTACAGGAGATAGGGATCAAGACCATCCCCATGGAAAAGAAATGCAAAAAAGCAAAATGGCTGTCTGAGGACGCTTTACAAATAGCTATGAAAAGAAGAGACGTGAAAAGCAAAGGAGAAAAGGAAAGATATAAGCATCTGAATGCAGAGTTCTAAATAGCAAGGAGAGATAAGAAGGCCTTCCTCATTGATCAATACAAAGAAATAGAGGAAAACAACAGAATGGGAAAGACTAGAGATCTCTTCAAGGAAATTAGAGATACCAAGGGAACATTTCATGTAAAAATGGGCTCAATAAAGGACAGAAATGGTATGAACCTAACAGAAGCAGAAGATGTAAAAAGAGGTGGCAAGAATACACAGAACTGTACAAAAAAGATCTTCATGACCCAGAAAATCACGATGGTTTGATCACTGACCTAGAGCCAGACATCCTGAATGTGAAGTCAAGTGGGCCTTAGAAAGCATCACTATGAATAAAGCAACTGGAGGGATGCAGTGCGCTATTCAAATCCTGAAAGATGATGCTGGAAAGTGCTGCATTCAATATGCCAGCAAAGTTGGAAAACTCAGCGGTGTCCACAGGACTGGAAAAGGTCAGTTTTCATTCCAATCCCAAAGAAAGGCAATGCCAAAGAATGCTCAAACTACTGCACATGCACTCATCTCATACGCTAGTAAAGTAATGCTCAAAATTCCCCAAGCCAGGCTTCAGCAATATGTGAACCGTGAACTTCCTGATGTGCAAGCTGGTTTTAGAAAAGGCAGAGGAACCAGAGATCAAATTGCCAACATCCGCTGGATCATGGAAAAAGAAGAGAGTTCCAGAAAACATCTATTTCTGCTTTATTGACTATGCCAAAGCTTTGACTGTGTGGATACAATCAATGTGGAAAATTGAAAGAGATGGGAATCCCAGACCACCTGACCTGCCTCTTGAGAAACCTATATGCAGGTCAGGAAGCAAAGTTAGAACTGGACATGGAACAACAGATTGGTTCCAAATAGGAAAAGGAGTACGTCAAGGCTGTATATTATCACCACGCTTATTTAACTTATATGCAGAGTAACAGAGAAAGGTGGTGGAAGAAGCAACTGGAAAGATGTGGGAGAAAATCAATAACTCAGATAGAGATGACACCACCCTTATGGCAGAAAGTGAAGAGGAATAAAGAGCCTTTTGATGAAAGTGAAAGTGGAGAGTGAAAAGTTTTCTTAAAGTCAACATTCAGAAAACAAGATCATGGATCTGGTCCCATCACTTCATGGGAAATAGATGGGGAACAGGAAACAGTATCAGATTTTATTTTTTGGCCAAAATCACTGCAGATGGTGACTGCAGCATAAATTAAAGACGTTACTTCTTGCAAGGAAAGTTATGACCAACTAGATAGCATATTGAAAAGCAGAGATATTGCTTTGCCAACAAAGGTCCATCTAGTCAGGGCTATGGTTTTTCCAGTGGTCATGTGTGGATGTGGGAGTTGGACTGTGAAGAAAGCTGAGCACCGAAGAATTGATGCTTTTGAACTGTGGTGTTGGAGAAGACTCTTGTGAGTCCCTTGGACTGCAAGGAGATCTAAACAGTCCATTCTAAAGGAGACCAGGCCTGGGTGTTCATTGGAAGGACTGATGCTGAAGCTGAAGTTCTAATACTTTGGCCACCTCATGTGAAGAGTTGACTCACTGGAAAAGACTCTGATGCTGGGATCGAATTGGGCCAGGAGGAGAAGGGGATGACAGAGGATGAGATGGCTGGATGGCATCACTGACTTGATGCACATGAGTGTGAGTGAACTCCAGGAATTGGTGATGGACAGGGAGGCCTGGTGTGCTGCAATTCATGGGGTCGTAAAGAGTCGGACACGACTGAGCAACTGAACTGAACTAAAGTGGAAGGAGTAGCTTATCTCTTGAGGATCTCTTCCAGAGTGACTCACATGCCTAGAAAAGTGGTTCTGGCATTCAGCTCTCAACTCAGCAGGGATTATCAATGAGGCCTTAGTTCCTTCCCATATGGCTCTCTCCATCTATTGGAATGTATGTGCTACCATACATCATGACAGCTGTTTTCAAGAGTGAATATTCTAAGACACAGGATGTGGAAGCTTCCAGCCTCTAAAGAGTATGAACTCTCAAACTGGAAAGCTTCATTTCTACTATATCTGTTGGTCCAATAGTCACAGGACACACCCAGATTCATGAGGAGGAAACCCACTTTAGATCCCACCTTTTGATAAAATGAGTGTCAGAGAATTTGAAGCCATTGTTAAGCCACTTAAAATATAAGATTGTTTAGCAACTGCTCATTATTATCAAATGGTCAGCTCTGATCAAGGGCAGGATTTATCATTATATTCTAAGCGTAACATTAAAAATTAACAGTTGACTGTTTAAAACTCAATGCTATTCATTTCTCAGCTAATGTCTTATGACTATTCATCAGCATTATAAAAAAATGCCATTATTTCATTTAACTTTTCTTGATGCCTGTAGGATAGAGCTGGGAGAAAGAAAAGATAGCCTCAAATCAAAAGAATGACCTTATTCACTCTGAACAGAACTGTGTGAAAGGTCAAAAGGTCAGATGTGTTATCAGCTTTTTTTTTTTTAAAGGGAGTTCCCTGGGAGTCCAGTAGTTACGACTCTGCACTTCCATGTCAGGGGGCATGGGTTTGATCTTTGGTCAGGGCTAAGATCCTGCATGCTGTGGCCAGATGCACCCCCCTCCCCCATCACCTAATCTTAAAAAATAGAATAAGAAAAGTTCTAGGGCTTTCTGTCAGTTGTCGGATTAATATAGTATTAATTATAGTGACATATAAACCAAAGATGAATTGAGAATTTAATAGAGGAATCAAAAAGCATGTTACTGTCAGACTAAAGTCAAAATAGGCTAGAAAGGAAATGGGTATCAGCTTACACAGCAGTTAACTCAATTTTAAACAGGAATGTGAAACCTATTCTACCCAGAGGTGCTTTTTATAGCTTATGTGACCAAGACTCTTGTAGGCTTAATTTTCCTATTAACTGGGATCTCAGAGATCCTCACCCTAGGAACTCCTAGCTGTAGTTAATTTAATTCAAGGATTTGGCATGGCTACGTATGATCCATGGCTATGTATGCTAACCTCAAACCTAGGGCTGGGAAAATGGCTGATTATCCTAGGATGAGTCTCAGCTTAAGAAGCCCAGAGGGAGCAATTCTTAGCTTTTTGCACCTGACTGGCCTAAGAGTTAGGAATGACAAATAGGGACAGGGACTTTGAGCATCAGGTTTAATGATGACAAGAGGTCCAAACCTGCAATACTAAGATAGGAACTCATGAATCCTGTGTATTCCCACAGGTCAGGCAGATATGGAAGATGGATAGGCAGATAAAATAGATCATTTGTATGGAAAAATATTGGATTTAATGATTTCTAAAGTCCCACATTAACCTATAAAGACTTTGGGTTTGAATTTTTGGTGTCGGTGTTGAGAATTCATAAGTCAAAATGTTTCGATATCTTTAATGAAATACTTCAATCAACCCAGGAAGCGTGTCTACCACTTTAATGACTAAAATGAAGGCCAACTTCATGGGCGTGTGGCCTATGCAGCTGCACAAAACCCTACGCTTAGAAGGGCCCCAAGCTTGCAAAAATGCTCTGCTGAAATTCTTAAAATTCTCCATCTTGAAATTTTTGAACAAAATGATTATTTGTATTTTGCACTGTAGATTATGTAATAGGTTGGCCATAAAATTCACTTGGGCTTTTCCATAACATCTTAGGGATCAACAACAGTTGGTCCAGAATGTGATCCACTCTGACTAGGTTATGTACCAGTTGTGAGAAAATAAAGCAAATATTAAGAAAAAAAAAAGGAGGTGCTGGTGAGACTGTCATCTAGTAATCTTCCTAAAACATCCCACTCTTCTGAAACCTAATCCTCCCAAAGCAATTTGTACAAGCCCTACCTTGTACAAGCCCTACCTGATGCAGGGAGAAATCAACCTCTTCTGGGAATACGAGTTTTCAAGGAAACTGATGAACAAATCTGATGAAGAAATTTAAAAGAAATGAATTGCTAATGGTGGGCATGTAGGGTAAATGCTCTGGTGATGGCTTTTTCTTCACCTTTCTTTTGTAGAAAATATACACTTGATTTCCTTTCATTGCCTGAGCTGATAACTTTTAAAAAAGAGCCACTGACCCTGCTCTTGCTCCCCTACTTTGATGTCACTTCTCAGCCAAGGAGGGTCCCTCTTTCCCTGCTTACCAGCAATAGTTTTCTTTACTAAATCTTCCCAAATGTTCTTTGCTAGTTCTTTGTATAAAGGGGATGGCAGGAAAATGCTGTGTCCCCAATCAAATACCAGTTGAAACTGTCTATTGGCTGTGGTTAATTTTTATCTAGTTACAATTTCCAAGACAATTTCCCTTTATGCTCATTTACACCACCCCCAAATCTCTCCCCTCCTAGCATAATGCATCTCGATGCAGCTGAATCATGCAGGTCTGATTTAGCCTGCAAAAATGTCAGTCAAAGCAAGCAAGATGTACTCTTTGGCCTTGAGTGCTCTAAGCTGCTATGAATCACAGGTTTAGTTTTTGCCAAATGAAAAGCAATTTCACTTGCAAAAAAATATCTGTGGGGTTACTTATGGCTTTTAGCTCATAGGGAAAATGTATGAAAATTGTCCAGGGAAAAGGACATTGTGCATGTGTATATGTGTATATCAATCTTTCATGAAACCAGAAAAAAAAAAAAGCCTGAATTTACTGCATTTCACTTTCAATTAAAATCTTTTCGTTTCTCAGCTTCATCTAACAGGTATTAACCATTAGACTAATAAATTGCTTCTTCAAATGGACCATGTCAAGGAGTTAAGATACTTTAAAAGGTTCAGAATTTTGTAGGGGAGCAATTTAGTCTCGGTTAGGGAGACTTTTGTAATTAGTTGGCAAAATATTGAACAATATGATATTTCTCTAACTCCTACTTATAAGCACCAGGTATAGAATAAAATTGTCTCTATGAATATTGCATTCAGTAATTCTGAAATTTCTGTCCTTAGGAAAGAAGAATTTTTACAAAAAATTTTTTAACCTTCTTTTTCACCTTGGAATCCAATTTCACAAATTGCAAGCTCTGTTCTGTTTGTATGGCACTTCATCTCTAGCCACAGAACACCTATAATGGTCAAAGGAGCTTTCATTTCTTATGAGGACTGTCTATCTTGACTTTTAAAGTGCAACTTAAGACATTGTTCAATATGTTCAGTCTATACTAGCCTTCAGATAATCCAAGACTCCTCTAAACAATGGTTATCTAGTACAGTGGCAGCCCCATTAAGCTGTCTGAAACATTTCGCCTTTTTTTTTTTCTCCAAGATTGTTCTTGTTATGAACAATTTTTGTAGTGTAGAAAAGAATTGTGAAGGAGTAAGCATTTCAGATAACATTTCAGATTAGGCTATTATACTAAAATTGAGCATCCCAATCAAGTCATCGAGCTTCTAAACTGATTTACTACATCTATGATCTTTTATATTTTTAACGATTTGGAAGAGATGGAAAACCATAACTGAGTTCTTTCCTGAAACTGTTCTCAAGGAAGGAAAGCATAGAAAAGAGGAAAGCTGGTATATCAGATTCGCAATCTGCTGAAAACATAATAAAAAAGGGCATTTTCTAAAAATGCTGAGAGATGATGTGAACTAACAAGATTAAGAAACAGACTGGAAGCAAGAATCTGAAGACTGCTTGTTCTGGTTTCAACAATAACCTTGGGGAAATTATCTAATCCTGGTTATTTGTACAGTTCTCTCTTTTTAAAATGGGAATGATGTTTTGTATTACAATGTTAGGAAACATATTGATAGATAATAATAATCTTTTCTGTTGCTAAACGTGCTTTAATTTCTATAAGATCTGGCTTCCTGATAATTAGTGTTACCTATTTATTAAGATTAAAATTCTGTATTTTTTAGGTCAAACATTTTTAATATATTTCATTTACCCTGAAGTAGTTATGCTCTTCTTAAAGTTGGGGGTATACATTTTTTAAAAACCTGACTTATAAATCAAGTGTATTTTTCTGAACTGCTCTACACTGTATTTTTCATGTTATACCTACTGAACATGTTAAGAAAGTCTATCAATAAATTCTTTTAAAGACCAAGATTAATAATATACATTATAATGCATTTACAGTAATTTTATTAAGACTTTAGTCAAACTGATATCACTAGAAAAACTTCAATGCAATATTTTCTCCAGTTTTGAAGCTAACTACCTAAAAGAAGAATACATTTTCTGTGGACTGCAGCTTATTTTTGTAATACCAGAGTTTGTTTCATTGATTTCAAATATATAATTTTCTCAGTTTCAATTACTGCATGTGTAAGTAACAGACATTTAATTTATAATTTGTAGTTAAGACATTTAATTTATAATTTGTAGTTAAGACATTTAATTTATAATTTGTAGTAAGATCTGTGCCTCTGTATGCTTTTGATACACTCTAAGTTGAAGAGAGACTGATACTGGTTTTGAATAAGTTTAATCAGTTAACTGACTCAATGGACATGAGTATGAGTGAACTCTGGGAGATAGTGATGGACAGGGAGGCCTGGCATGCTGCGATTCATGGGGTTGCAAAGAGTCGGACACGACTGAGCGACTGAACTGAACTGAACTGAATCAGTTAACTTCCTCATTGACCAGTTAAAACTATTTTCCCTTCTTTAAGGAAAAACAGCTTAGGAAACATCAAGTATAGAAAATTAGACAGGGACTTCCCTGTTGGGGCAGTGGATAGGAATCTGTCTTCCAGGGCAGGGGACATGGGTTTGATTCCTGGTCCAGGAAGATTCCATATGCTGTGGAGCGACTAAGCCTGTGCACCAGAACTACTGAGCTCTCATTCTAGATTCTGTGAGTGCAACTACAGAGCCCTCAGCTGCTGAGTCTAGAGCCTGTGCTCTGCAACAGAAGCTACTGCAATGAGAAGCCCAAAACTGTAGCGAAGAGGACCCCCACTCACTGCAACTAGAGAAAGCCCACACAAAGCACAAAGGCCCAGGGCAGCCAAAAAATAAAACAAAACCAAAAACTTTAAAAGGGCATGTGTGTCTAAAAACACACATAGCACAGATAAAAAACAAAAACAAGACTATTTCATAGCACTGCTGACATTTCTTTTGCATTTTACTGCCAACTCAAGTTACCTCTAATTTCCACTGCTTAACATGCCATTTTTACTTGCGGCATCATTTTGAAGTTGAATGTACAACACAAAATTTATGGTATTTGGTTTTAAAATAGGAACTTAATATCAATCAAGGTGTTCATTAGATGGGGTCAACTTTTGGACTTCCTTAGAAAGAGTTTCCGTCAAATGTTTCAGTTATAAAGCAAGAACAAAAACAAAACCTTCAGGGCAGCAAAACCTAGATCCAGGTTTCACTGGAGCCTTGGCGTTTAGGAGGCATTCTTTAAGAAAAAGAATATAAAATTGAGAAGATAGCAGTAAGCATGAATCTTTGGAAGTGGCCTTTAGGCTTGACATTCATTAGTTTCGAAGTCAGTCCATTCTGGGCAATAGGTGTTTGACTTTTTCATATTGTTTAAAGACATGCAGACACTGTATTTAGTAGCAAGAACATGAGTAGTAAGAGCAACTACTTGAATCTAATAATTTGTACCAGGCACTGGAAAGCCCTTTATGTGGATAGACTCATTAAATCCTCAGGACCACCCTATAAGGCTACTATTTATTAACAAGGAAACTGAGTTCAGAGAAGTTTAAGTAATTTGGCCCCAATCAGCCAGTTATCAGGTGATAGATCTGGAATATAAAACTAGATGTGGCTAACTCTGAAGTCGGCGATATACAAGACTGATCTAACCAAGGAACACTTTTTTTTCCCTCTTGAATCTCACTCGAAGCCCACAATAACACACCAGTAAAATAATAAAACCTCTTGAGAATGACTGCAGTCAGGGCTACTCCTCTGACCACAGCATCTTCTCCAAACAGCACGTTCCATCACCATAGTGAGCGAACTATGTGGCTGGCCTCATGCTAATTCAATCCTTCCAGCAATTTGATGACATGAGTACCAATATATTCATGTAACAGAGGAAATGAGAATCAAACACACATTTGTCTAACCCCATAATCTACTGTAAGAAGGGTCATTCACAAAATTTTTCAAGCACTTTCATTTTAATTCTGAGCCCTCAGTGTTGCTGACATCTGTGTAAATTTCAGCTACAAATATTTTGGGAACTGAATATGTGCACTATTTAGCTGTGCTGTTTCTTTAGGTTTTACTATTAATGTGACTAGCCCAGCATCGAGTAACAGGCATTCCAAAGTCACCTGTACAGGTTCTAGCTCTAGCGTAGAAGCAGATGGCCTCCATATATTACTTCAACTTTGAACCTGAAAAACCAGTGTAAATATCCATGGTTGAAGAAATGATATCCTTCACTTAATTGCTCTGAACATTTTCTCCTATCTTATGGTTGACAGTGTGCTACTTTGGTTAATTCCTTTGTTATTATTTTCATCTAAATTATCAGAGAAAAGTCACTAACTAATATCACTTTGCCATATGTCTACACTTTGTATTTAAAAATAAGATTTCCATTTTTTCATCAGTAAGCAAAGAAAAATATGAAAACAACTCATTTAAGATAGAACTTAATTAGCAAATGTAATTTAAGTAGCAACTTTTTTCCCCTGTGGGAAACAAAGTGCTTTATATTTTCTTGCAATTTTCACAAGAATATAATAAATACTGTGGGTCTAAATTTAATAGAGTAAATTATTATTCTCTTAATTTAAAAATTAAATGGAATACCTATAAACTGTAAAATAAAAATGAGCTAAATTAACAAATAAAAGTCTTTTGAAGTGCAGTTAGAAGGAAGAAACAGCCACTTGACAGTGTTGGGAGAAGAGACTAAGATGCATAAGTTTACAATATTCATGGCTTAGAATTGCTGCTGGCAAGAAAAATCTATAATGTTGCACATTCTCTTATAGCAAGGGAATAGTCAATGAATGGATGGTCAGAAGTGGGACACTCATTTGCTTCTTAAAATAAGAAAATGTAATCAGATTTAAAAGATATAAAAACTGCAGTGATACGATAGGGCCTAGATCTTCAGTCTTCTTAATTCCAGGCAAATCTACCATGTCAGAAACTAATGACTCCTAAAGCAAGAAGGAAAAGGGGATCCCAGCATCTCCAGAAGAGCAGAGAGGATATATAATATTAATATTAATTGAAGCATTCACTATTTATCAACTGTTTAGTTGTGATAGGTGATTTATACATCTTAGTTCTACCTCTCATCATATTTAGAAATATAGATGTTATCATTCTCATTATACCTATGGAGATATACGAGGCTAACAGAGAATAGGTAATTTAAACAAAGTCATGGAGCCAGAAATTGGGAGAGGTAGTATGCAAAAAAAATAAAAGACTTGCAGAAAATAAATATGAAATGAGAAAGAAAATAAATAAGAAACTATAAATGAATAAGAAAAAGAATATTCAAACTATCAGTCAAATGATCAATTATTGACCATAAGAAGTTATCATTTTCAACACCAAAATACTTATAAATCCTTGGTTAGGAAAGAAAAATGAAGTGCTTAATATATCCATGAGAATGTTCAAACCACTGTGTCAAAACTATAATCACTAAGCTTCATCCAGAACTAGAGTCTACAAGAGTGGTCCTGGGGATGGATTAGGTATCACAATAACTAACAGAACCTTTCTGAGGTGATTCTGATGTGCAGCCAGGACTCAAATTCTCTATGAAACATTAAGGGAAACTGGCCAAGAAGAATGAATTAAGAGATAAAGAGATTGGATAAGCTGAACTATAGAGAAACGGAGAACACAGAGCAGTGGGAATGACATAGGTCTTGAAAGATGGTGCTGGTTGATAGGTGAAAGAACAGAGAAAATTCTAGGGCAGAGAATATTATGAACAAAACCCCACAGAGGCAGGAATGAGCTTGGCACAAAGAAAGGAAAAGTAGTTAGAAGACTGAATTGGTGGGGGTAATGACTAGTGTTAATAGAAATACTTTGGATTTAAGGTGGCAGCCAACAGGAATTTACAGTTACAGGGAGGGAACTGGAAAAGGTGGCTTTTTGTTTTTGCTGTTTTTAGTCACCCTGTCGGGTCCAACTCTTTTTGTGACCCCATGGACCATACCCGCTGGGCTCCTACGTCCATGGGATTTCCCAGGCATACTGGAGCAGGAAGCCATTTCCTTCTCCAGGGGATCTTCCCAACCCAGGGATTAAACCCACATCTCCTGAATTGGCAGGATTCTTTACCACTAAGACACTAGGGAAGCCTGAAAAAGGTGGTACTCTATCTAAGTCTGGTCAAGGCACGCAGGATCTACAGGACAGGGAGTACAAGCAAGGTAGACGACTGCAAAGTTCCTACTCTCCAAGGCTAGATTAACAATGGCATAAATAAAAATGAAGCTATTGGAAAGGAAAGCCAGTTTAGGGAAAGATAATTGTGTTTAATGTATCAAAACATTAAATGAATGAATGAATGAGTCTATAAGATATTTGCTCAGTTAGGAGGAAAAGTGTATTGCAATGACTTAAAGATTACAGAGTTAGAGCAAAGGTACAGTAAGGGTACAAAACGTCAATGTTGGATAAATAAATGAGAACAGTTTGAAGGGACTAAAGTACTGAGAAGAGACAAACTCTTGGGACACTATGAGTCATAAGATAAAGCAGTGCTCATAAAACCTTCATATAATTATCCTAAGCTCCTGCATTCAGAAAACTAAGATGAAGGCACCTGGTCCTATCACTTCATGGGAAATAGATGGGGAAACAGTAGAAACAGTGTCAGACTTTATTTTTCGGGCTCCAAAATCACTGCAGATGGTGACTGCAGCCATGAAATTAAAAGATGCTTACTCCTTGGAAGGAACGTTATGACCAACCTAGACAGCATATTGAAAAGCAGAGACATTACTTTGCCAACAAAGGTCCATCGAGTCAAGGCTATAGTTTTTCCAGTGGTCATGTATGGATGTGAGAGTTGGACTGTGAAGAAAGCTGAGAGCCAAAGAATTGATGTTTTTGAACTGTAGTGTTGGAGAAGACTCTTGCGAGTCCCTTGGACTGCAAGGAGGTCCAACCAGTCCATCCTAAAGGAGATCAGTCCTGGGTGTACATTGCAAGGACTGATGGTGAAGCTGAAACTCCAATACTTTGGCCACCTCACGTGAAGAGTTGACTCATTGGAAAAGACCCTGATGCTGGGAGGGATTGGGGGCAGGGGGAGAAGGGGATGACAGAGGATGAGATAGCTGGATGACACCACCGACTCGATAGACATGAATTTGGGTAAACTCCGGGAGTTGGTGATGGACAGGGAGGCCTGGCGTGCTGAGACTCATGGGGTTGCAAAGAGTCAGACACGACTGAGCAACTGAACTGAACTGAACTGAAGCTCTTACAACTGTGAAAGGCTTCACACTTTGAAAACTGAATTCTTACAATAACTCAGTGATGTAAAGAGAGCAAATGTTATTGCCTACCAATTTTATGTGAGTAAATTGCAGTTCGGAGTTTATGTGACTTCCCCAAGACAGAACAACGAGCAATTAGGAAGACCTACATTCAAATCTAAGTCTTTTGAATTCAAAATTTGTTCATTAATTAAGACCTACTCTCAAATGAATCAAATGGATGAACGAGACTATCAGAGACTTGCTCAGTTAGGACAAGGGTACTGCAAACTTCTATAGTTCTAGAGAAGATTCAGTCCATGAAGTTATAACAGTATGCAGGTTAAGAAAGGATTTGTAAAACCTAGATATTTTAACAAAGGCACATAGCATTTTTTTCCAGATGATTCCAAATTTCATACAGTCACTTTATCCCTTTACCTCTACAATGGAAAAACAACCTCAGCTTCATCCCTACAGAGTACAATGCCAGGGATTCATCATACCAAAGTTTTACTAAAATGCTTTTAATAAAATTTATATATGACTTCATAAGTAAATTAAAACCATAAGACAATAGTTTTCATCATCAGATTTCCAACAGCAAAATGTTTGCTAAAACTTGATACAGTATTGACAAGGTTGTGGCAAACAGGAATTGTCATGATTTGGGGTGGGAATCTAAGATAACATAACATCTATAGAAGTACTTCTTAACATGGGAACACTTGTGAAGTCTGGAGGTATTACAATTTGTTACCACATGGGAATAAGTTTTCATTCCAATCCCAAAGAAAGGCAATGCCAAAGAATGCTCCAACTACCACACAATTGCACTCATGCCAGTAAAGTAATGCTCAAAATTCTCTAAGCCAGGCTTCAGCAATACGTGAACCATTGCTAGAGATGTTCAAGCTGGTTTTAGAAAAGGAAGAGGAACCAGAGATCAAATTACCAACATCCGCTGGATCATGGAAAAAGCAAGAGAGTTCCAGAAAAACATCTATTTCTGCTTTATTGACTATGCCAAAGCCTTTGACTGTGTGGATCACAATCAACTGTGAAAGTTCTGAAAGACATGGGAATACCAGACCACCTGATCTGCCTCTTGAGAAATCTGTATGCAGGTCAGGAAGCAACAGTTAGAACTGGACATGGAACAACAGACTGGTTCCAAATAGGGAAAGGAGTTACGTCAAGGCTGTATATTGTCACCCCGTTTATTTAACTTATATGCAGAGTACATCATGAAAAACTCTGGACTGGAAGAAGCACAATCTGGAATCAAGATTGCTGGGAGAAATATCAATAACCTCAGATATGCAGATGATACCACCCTTATGGCAGAAAGTGAAGAGGAACTCAAAAGCCTCTTGATGAAAGTGAAAGAGGAGAGTGAAAATGTTCGCTTAAAGCTCAACATTCAGAAAACACAGATCATGGCATCTGGTCCCATCACTTCATGGGAAATAGATGGGCAAACAGTGGAAACATTGTCAGACTTTATTTTGGGGGCTCCAGAATCACTGCAGATGGTGACTGCAGCCATGAAATTGAAAGACGCTTACTCCTTGGAAGGAAAGTTATGACCAACTTAGATAGCATATTCAAAAGCAGAGACATGACTTTGACAACAAAGTTGTCTAGTCAAGGCCATGGTTTTTCCAGTGGTCACGTATGGATGTGAGAGTTGGACTGCGAAGAAAGCTGAGCACCAAAGAATTGATGCTTTTGAAGTGTGGTGTTGGAGAAGACTCTTGAGAGTCCCTTGGACTGCAAGGAGGTTCAACCAGTCCATCCTAAAGGAGATCAGTCCTGGGTGTTCATTGGAAGGACTGATGCTAAAGCTGAAACTCCAATACTTTGGCCACCTCATGCGAAGGGTTGACTAATTGGAAAAGACCCTGATGCTGGGAGGGATTGGGAGCAGAAGGAGAAGGGGACGACAGAGGATGAGATGCCTGGATTGCATCACCAACTCGATGGACATGAGTTTGAGTGAACTCCAGCAGTTGGTGATGGACAGGGAAGCCTAGCATGCTGCAGTCCATGAGGTCGCAGAGGCAGACACGACTGAGCGACTGAACGGAACTGAGTGGTTAGAGGGCAGTGATGCTGATAAACAGTGTACAATACACAGTACTCCAGAGTAAAGAATTATCAGGTTGAAAATGACTATAGCACCAAGGTTAAGATATTTTGCTCTATAAAGGCCATTTTGGCAATATTTGTCAAATTATAAATGCATGGTCCTCTTGAACTAGTAATTCTCCTTCTACCATATCTTCCTAGACACAGTCATACATGTACAAAATTAATTTCTGCAACAAATATTAAATTGAGCTAGGAAAACAGCAAGGAGATCAAACCAGTCAACCTTAAAGGAAATCAACCCTGAATATTCATTGGAAGGACTGATGCTGAAGCTGAAGCTCAATACTCTGATCACATGATGTGAAGAGCCAACTCACTGGCAAAGACCATGATGCTGGTAAAGACTGATGGCAAAAGAAGGGGGCACCAGAGGATGAAACGATTAGATAGCACCACCCTCTCAACAGACATGAATTTGAGCAAACCCTGGGATATAGTGGAGGAGGACAGAGGAGCCTGATGTGCTACAGTTTATGGGGTCGCAAAGAGTCAGACAGAACTTAGTAACTGAACAGAAACAACAAGTGTACAAGAGAGAAGAAATCAAAGAAACAGCTCTGCCTTTTGGAGCTAACATGCTACTGTGGAGTTGGAGTAGAGACTGACAATAAAACAAGGGAATGAAAGAACTGGATGATGCTTTAGGATCCAGGCTGGGGTAAGTGAGGGGAAGTTAATACGAAGAGATGGACAAGAATATTCACTGTAAGACTGCTGGAAAGAACTAAAGGTTGAAAAAAGACTAACTGTACATCAGAGGTTGAATAGTTAAATTATAGTCAAAGTGGAAGAGTGGTTTAAATTTCATTTTCACTCTATCTTCTTTAGTACATTTTGAATGAAAAGTGATAATGTTAGTTGCTCAGTCATGTCTGACTCTTTGCGACCCCAAGGAGCCTGCCAGGCTCCTCTGTCCATGGAATTCTCCAGGCAAAAATACTGGAGTGGGTAGCCATTCCCTTCTCCAGGGGATCTTCCCGACCCAGGAATCAAACCCAGGTCTCCTGCATTGCAGGCAGATTCTTTACCATCTGAGCCACCAGGGAAGCCCTGAATTTTGAATATGAATGTTATATAACAAGCATTTAATACCTGTTAAAACAATATTTAATGCAATATTTTCTAAAAGTATCTTCATGCTATACAAGATTTTTAAAATATACGTGCTGCAGTTCATGGGGTCGCAGAGAGTTGGACATGACTGAGCGACTGATCTGATCTGATCTGATCTGATGTATACATGTATATATACCTATATGGATGTGTATATATGCATGCATATATTATCTATCTACATATACATATAACACATACACCAAACATGCACACACTTTCTCAATTTATTAAACCCACAACACAAAACAAAGGTTTACTAAGAAATCACCCTTGTCCTGGATGAACAACTCAATTGGAAAAGGATGCCTGAAATTTTTCCTGCATAGGAATTTTGTGTATTTTTTTCAATGCTGAATATCTAGTGCCTAGAACAGTACCTGATATACAGTGGGAAATCAGATATTTGTTAAATAAATGAATGAACTGAATAGCCTTATTTTACTCTTGGCTTCCCAAATGGCGCTAGTGGTAAAGAGTCTGCCTGCCAATGCAAGAGAGACATAAGAGACACTGGTTTCATCTCTGAGTTGGGAAGATACCCTGGAGGAGGAAATGGCAACCCACTCCAGTATTCTTGCCTGGAGAATCCCATGGACAGAGGAGCCTGGCCGGCTACAGTCCATGGAGTCGCAAAGAGTTGGACACGACTGAAGTGACTTAGCAAGCACGCATTCCTATTTCTTTTCTCATTTAGTAGCTTCCTAATATCTTTCTCTGTCTTCAATCTTTTTCTTCAAATTTATTTCCCATAATACCACCAGGAGGATTTATCCAGAATACAGATGTCTTGTGCATTGAAATCTTCTCCAGTTCTCCGGGACCTACAGAATTCAGACTCTGGGACCATCCACTGCTCTTCTCCTTTGGCTCCCACCATTTCTCTTGGACCGTGTTGCTGCCTGGCCAACCATACTGTGCTCCCTCTTGACCAGGTTTTGGGAAGGCCCTCTCTTCTTTAGGGGAACTCTTACTTGCCCCCTCTCCCCCTCCACCAAGATCCTGCTCAAATATTGCCCCTTTATTGAAACAATTACTCCACTTCCTCTCTGATCATATCTGTTCCTCCTTTCTCTCTGTTCCTAGAGAATATGTACCTTTTATTGTTATTTTACAAGTCAAGCTTCTTGTCTCTCCCTCAGCAGACTCTGAGTGTCTCAGGGCCAAGGCCCACGTTTCATTAATCTTTTCATATAAAGTCTTAGCAAAATGCTAGACCTATGATAGTTCCTCAATAACTATTCTTGAGTGATAAATAAATGCGTTAGTAAATAAATTAATAACTCCTAACCTTTGATACAAATTATATACAGTAATAGGATTAAAATGTTTATGTGAAACATAAGAAAAACTTATTGATAAGAATTTCACATACATACACAACTATGTGCAAAACAGAGAGCTGGTGGGAACCCGCAGGGAGCTCAGCTCAGTGCTCGGAGTTGACCTCGATGGGTGGGTTGGGGGGATGCGTGAAAGGGGGTCCAAGAGGGACGGATATACACACAGTCGATTCACTTCATTGTGTAGCAGAAACTAACACAACATTGTAAAGCAACTATACCCCAATTTAAAAAAAAAAGAATTTCACTACATTATTTTTATTACATTGTAATTTTTATGATAACGTGTATGGATTATTCATTTAAACTTTCACAATTTGAGATGTTATTCATATTATACCTATGCTGTGAAAAGAAGCAAAGAGTATATTTTAATATAATATTTTTATATTTTAAATATTAGTGTTTCTACAGACCTAATTTTTAAGTTGAGAAGGAATATTCCAATAATTTAAACACAAGTAGGTAAAGATATTTAAGCACAATTTAAAAATTATAATCTGTCATTTTCTAAGCCATTGAAGAAATTAAAAAGGAAACCTGTTAGAGAATATTTTAAGCTTTAACTATTTGTAGTTAATTCTTTTCCATAGTTAGAATTTGTCAATATAAAGTATTATTGTTTTTATTTAAGTATAGAGCAAATTTTAATTATTGTACTTTTATAGAGTATTTATATAGCATTTTTTGATAGGCTTTAGCTTCAGATGGGATGTAAAGTACCCTTTCTCTCCAACTCATGGTATAATCAAGAGAAATTACATAGAAGTATCAGTTCTTTAAGTCTTGATTTTTTTTCAGTTATTGAGTTCTATACCACCGCATTGATTCTTCTCAAATTAAGTGACCATCTTATCAATGAAACCTTAATATTGAACTTTTCATTATTACTTAGAAACTACTAGATTTTATGCATTCAATAAATCTGTCTCCTCTATACATTTCCAGCCACCATGGATGAAGTCATACAAATCCTGGTTAATCTGCCAAATTGAATAGGTCATATCACTGCAGTCTGAGTCAGGAGGAATATAGCTCCCAGGCTTAATGACACATCTACTCAGAGTTTTCAAGACACAAAGCAAGAAGAAAATTGAGGTTTCTTTTCATTCCTTTTTCCAAGGAGCATGAAGGTCCTCGCTGTCAGGACTGGGGCATTTCAACAGCTCCACATGCTGTCCTCAATGGTTCGTATGCAGGTGTATTATACAGAGTAGATGTTCAAAAAAAAAAAAAAAAGTCTGATGAGTAACTGAATGCTGCCAATGGACAATTTCTTCCATATGTAACTTGGATATTCCTTCATTATTGTGATCTTGGATTCTTAAAACATAGTAAAGTATTAAATACAAATAACTAAAAGTATCTGAGAAGGAATATATATATATCTGAATTACTTTGCTGTGCACCTGAAACTAACACAACATTGTATACGTCAATTTAAAAAATGTTTTGATAAAAGAGGAAGAAAAAAGTCCTTCTGGGCAAGCTTCCTTGAAACTTCTATTCTTAGGGCAGGGAAAAGTTGAGGGAAAGACATGTTCATTAGTGAGCCCCATTTTGACCCAGGCATTATACTATATATTTTACCTGTCTTAGTTCATTTAATATTTGCAACAATCCTTGTTGTTGTTCAGTTGCTAAGTTGTGTCTGACTCTGCGGCCCCATGGACTGCATGCAGCACACCATGCTTTCCTATCCTTCATTATCTCCCAGAGTTGCTGAAACAATCCTTAGGTAGTCATTAATGTGCCTGTTTTGTTGAAGGAAATGAAGTTCAAAGAATTGAATTAACCTACCCAAGACAAACAAGAGAAAAAGCTGGAATTTATAACCAAGCTTGTTTGACTCCAAAGCTTATTCTGCTGCTCCTGCTGCTGCTAAGTCGCTTCAGTCATGTCCAACTCTGTGCGACCCCATAGATGGCAGCCCACCAGGCCCCGCCGTCCCCGGGCTTCTCCAGGCAAGAACACTGGAGTGGGTTGCCATTTCCTCTTCCAATGCATGAAAGTGAAAAGTGAAAGTGAAGTCGCTCAGTCGTGTCCGACTCTTAGAGTCCCCATGGACTGCAGCCTACCAGGCTCCTCTGTCCACGGGATTTTCCAGGCAAGAGTACTGGAGTAGGGTGCCATTGCCTTCTCCTATTTACTAAGAATAAACAAACCACACGAACAACCACCATCAACCACAAACACTGTGCTTCTGTCTGTCCTGTTCACTGTAAATCACCTCAATCCTCTTTTGGAAATAGAGGAGAATATAATAATGCAAAAAAAATCCTAATGCTGTCAATAAGGACATTGTTCTTCAATATCATTTGCCCAAATGGGGACTTTAATTGTAAGCAATATATAATGGGGCAAATTATTTATGGTTTTTGTGTCTTATTAACACAGGTATGGATCATGAGGTGCTGCAACCTTCTTTTGAAATCAGGTCACAAACTATTAACAAATAAGGGATTTTGCTCATCTCACCCAAGTATGTGTGCTTTTCCCACCTCTCAAACTGTTCTACTAGGAAACAGCAAAGGATATCTACAAAGAGACAAACTTATAAGGGTAATTATTGTCTTCCTTAATACATGTTAATATTATTTGAGGCCAATTTCAAGCACTTCAAATACTGTATTATTATAATAGAAGAAAAGTTTTTCTAATAAAAACAGCTTTTTACGATCATTTCCAGTTTTCTTTTGATAATGTGAATTGATTTTTTTAAAAAGAGCTCCAACCGCACAGTCTTTGAAAAGCTACCTCAAATAGGTCAGAGTCTTACTTACTTCCCTGGTTGTGCTGTTCAGCATGAAAGGCTGCCTGCGTTTTCTCATGACTTTACTCCTCTGGGGACTTCCCGTGGATCATTTCTCTTAGTAAAAAAGAATCCATTGACTGAGCCTATCCTAAAGCTAACAAACTGAGCTTTCCACGGGGAAACAACAGCAAATTGAGTACAGTTATTGACCAATCTTCTGTAGTTAAAAATACAACAAACTCTACTGTGTCCGATCCATTCTTGAATTACTGGTCATTTTCATGTACTGCTGGCATTACTTACTACTTGATAACGTTTCAGACAAGTAGAACAAAAGTTTGGCCACTATTTTCTTTCTGTTTTTGTAATCTGTGCCTGCGTGCTAAATTGCTTCAGTCGTGTCCAACTCTGTGTGACCCTATGGACTGTAGTCTGCCAGGCTCCTCTGTCCATGGGATTCTCCAGTCAAGAATACTGGAATGGCTTGCCATGCCCTTCTCCAGGGGATCTTCCAGACCCAGGGATTGAACCCGGGTCTCCTGCACTGCAGGTGGATTCTTTACGTTTGAGCCACCAGGGAAGCCCTTCCTTTACTCATAGCTAATCCCAAAGAAAGGCAATGCCAAAGAATGTTCAAACTAATGGACAATTGTGCTCATTTCACATGTTAGCAGACTAATGCTCAAAATACTTCAAGCTGCCTTCAACAGTACGTAAACCAAGAACTTCCAGATATACAAGCTGGATTTTGAAAAGGCAGAGGAGCCAGAGATCAAATTGCCAACATTCATCAGACCACAGAGAAAGCAAGAGAATTCTAGCAAAACATCTACTTCTGCTTCATTGACCATGCTAAAGCCTTTGACTGTGTGGATCACAATAAACTGTGGGAAAGTCTTAAAGAGATAGGAATAGCAGAATACCTTATCTGTCTCCTGAGAAACCTGGATTCAGGTCAAGAAGCAACAGTTAGAACCATACATGGAACAATGGACTAGTTCAAAACTGGCAAAGGAGTATGTCAAAGTTGTATATTGTCACCCTGTTTATTTAATTTCTGTGCAGAGAATATCATGCAAAATGCCAGGCTGGATGAAGCACAGGCTGGGATCAAGATTGCCAGGAGAAACACTGACAATCTCAGATATGCAGATGATACCACTCTAATGGCAGAAAGTGAAGAGGAACTGAAGAGCCTCTTGATGAAGGTGAAAGAGGGAAGTGAAAACGTTGCCTTAAGATTCAACATTCCAAAAACTAAGGTCATGGTATCCGGTCCCATTACTTAATGGCAAATTGATGGGGAAAAAGTAGAAACAGTGACAGATTTTATCTTTCTTCTTCAGCTCCAAAATCACTGTGGGTGGTAACTGCAGTAATGAAATTAAAAGATGTCTGCTCCTTGGAAGAAAAGCTATGACAAACCCAGACAGTGTATTACAAACAGAGACATCATTTTGCCGACAAAGGTCCATATAGTCAAAGCTATGGTTTTTCCAGTAGTCATGAAAGGATGTGAGAGATGGACCATAAAGAAGACTGAGCGCCCAAGAACTGATGCTTTCAAACTGTAGTGTTGGAGAAGACTCTTGAGAGTCCCTTGGACAGCAAGGAGATCAAACCAGTCAATCCTAAAGGAAAACAACCCTGAATATTCACTGAAACAACTGATGCTGAAGCTGAAGTTCCAGTCCTTTGGCCACCTGATGCAAAAATCCAACTCACTGAAAAAGACCCTCCTGCTGGGAAAGATTGAGAGCAGGGGAAGGGGACAATAGATGATGAGATGGTTAGATAGCATCACTGACTCTAGGGACATGAGTTTGAGTAAACTCAGAAATACTGAAAGACTGGGAAGACTGGTGTGCTGCCATCCATGGGGTCCCAAAGAGCAGGACATGACTTAGCTACAGAACAACAACAATAAAAAATTGTCATGCTCCATATTAAACACATATTTTGTTTTGAAGTAATGGTACTTAAAACTCAATGCCTTAATTATACTAATGATAATCCAACATTTATACTTTTCTTTATTTTACTCAAGGATAATAGGATAGTAAGAAACGATATATCCTGATCAGTTCAGTTCAGTTGCTTAGTCATGTCCAGCTGTTTGTGACCCCATGAACCACAGTATGCCAGGCCTCCCTGTCCACCATCAACTCCTGGAATTCACCCAAACCCATGTCCATTGAGTCAAAGATGCCATCCAACCATCTCATCCTCTGTTGTCCCCTTCTCCTGCCCTCAATCTTTCCCAGAGTAATCTAATTACACTACAAATTGTTTTATTCAACATTTTAAACATATTAGACATATTAATTAGGAGTGGTTAAAATTATTTATGAATAATTTTAATTACAAATTCAATAACAATTTAATATATTAAAATATTTTTTCATTTTTATACTCTTTTGTTTTTTTTATATTCAATATCTTTTATTTAATTGGAGGCTAATTACTTTACAATATTGTAGTGGTTTCTGCCATACATTCACATAAATCAGCCATGGGTCTACATGTGTTCCCCATCCTGAACTCCCCTTCTACCTCCCTCCCCATCCCATCCCTCTGGGTCATCCCAGTGCACCAGCCCTGAGCACCCTGTCTCATGCATCAAACCTGGACTGGCGATTCGTTTCACATATGATAATATACATGTTTCAATGCCATTCTCCCCAATCATCCCACCTTCGCCCTCTCCCATAGAGTCCGAAAGACTATTCTATACATCTGTGTCTCTTTTGCTGTCTCGCATATAGGGTGATTGTTACCATCTTTCTAAATTCCATATATATGCATTAGTATACTGTATTGGTGGTTTTCTTTCTGGATTACTTCACTCTGCATAACAACCTGCTGCTGCTGCTAAGTCGCTTCAGTTGTGTCCGAATCTGTGTGACCCCATAGATGGCAGCCCACCAGGCTCCCCGTCCCTGGGATTCTCCAGGCAAGAACACTGGAGTGGGTTGCCATTTCCTTCTCCAATGCATGAAAGTGAAAAGTGAAAGTGAAGTCGCTCAGTCGTGTCCAACTCTTATCGACCCCATGGACTGCAGCCTACCAGGCTCCTCCATCCATGGGATTTTCCAGGCAAGAGTACTGGAGTGGGGTGCCATTGCCTTCTCCAGTATAACAGGCTACTTGCACTTAATAGAAAAAAAAATCTTTGTGATGATATGGCATGTACTAGAGCAAAAATGAATAAACAAACTTCTTCCCTCCTCAAATTTAATTCATATTTGTAAAGTCAAAAACAAAATCAATGAAAACCAATAACACAAATATATTTAGTACAAATTTAGCAATTTTTTGGTAAGAAGCATAGGATTATGAGCTATGTTTTGTGGGGAGCATTAACTGAGTAAATCGTATATAATGAGGTATATAGAAAGATATATATACACACACACACACACACACACACACACATATGTAATTTCCTTTGACTAAAATTCACATTTTTACTTATGTAAATTTTTGTCAGAATAATTTCATAGGTTCACATTTATAAATTTTTATTTACTTAAATATTTAGTGATTATATTATAAAATACCTTAAAAATCATTATCTTTACTTTCTACTAAAAACAAAACACATTAATCAGAACTTGGTTAATTAAAATTTTGCTGTGCTAAAGTTTAAAGCGGTAGTTCTCACTGTTTCTCATTTGCTCTCACTCATCTGGTCTCACATGTTCCCAGGGTACCTCCAAGGGGACACTTCACAATGCTGGCAGATGTTTTTGGTTGCCACAACTTTAACAGGGGTGCTACTGGCACCTAGTGGGTAGAAAGGTGCATGTGTGCACGCTAAGACACTTCAGTTGTGTCCAAATTTATGCAACCCTATGGACTGGAGAAAACCCAGCTTCTCTGCACTGGCGTGGATTGCCATGCCCTTCTCCAGGAGATCGTTCCAACCCAGGGATCGAACCCATGTTTCATGTCTCCTGCATTGGCAGGCAGGTTCTTTAACACCAGAGCCACCTGGAAGCCCCAGGTGGATGCTGCTAAACATCCTACAGTGCTCAAAAAAAAAAAAAAAAAAAAAAAAAAGAATCGCCAGCCCAATACGTTGATACTGCCAAGTCAAGGTTAAGTCAGAACAACAAAAAAATTATTTAAAATACCTATCTCCCTAATACAGGACACATTTCAGTGTAACTACTCAAAACTTCAGCATCTGCATAAACAGTACAGAATAACGAGGACTAACGTCCAAAATGGTGTGCCTGAGCTCGTTTTTTAAATTCTGAGATGGCGAGAGTAGAAATGCTAACTCAGTGGGCTGCTGTGAAGACTGCACAAAGTATTTTTAAACTGTAATGCAAATAGTTTATTTATATTGATACAACAAAAAGATTCTCATAAAGTGATTCTGTTACATGTATTCTACTTAAAAAGGTAGGGAAACAATTTATTTTATAGTATATTTATGTTTAACCTATGACAAATAAAATATACAAGGTTTGATAATTAAGTTAACTTGAAATTTTTTATTACTGATGATAATATGCCACTGAATATACCAACAAGCACCAACTGTCTATTTCATTTCACACTCACAACATCATTAAGGCAGGCATTAGTATGCCTATTTTCTATATGAAGAAATGGAGCCATTGGTAAGCTAACTCATCTAGAATCTCACGGCATTAAGAGGAAGGAGGGAGTTGCCCAGGTTTGTTCCTAGTCCTTCACCAAACTCATACATAACAGTTCTCTCTCTGGACCTCTCAATTTAGCAAGGTTCTGGAAATATTTTGTTTCTGTGGGATATCACTAGTAAAGGAAATGAAATGAAAACAATAATCACCATACATTTTGTGATTTTGCAGTAAGGAGCTCATGATCTGAGCGACAGTCAGCTCCAGGTAGAGCTTCTCCACCTTCAGCTGCATAGAACATAATCAATCTGATTTTGGTACTGACCATCTGGTGATGTCCAAGTGTAGAGCTGTCTCTTGGGTTGTTGGAAAAGGATGTTTGCTATGACCAGCGTGTTCTCTTGACAAAACTCTGTTAGCCTTTCCCCTGCTTCATTTTGTACTCCAAAGCCAAACTTGCCTGATGTTCCAGGTATCTCTTGACTTGCTGCTTTTGCATTACAGTCCCCTATGATAAAAAGGACATTTTTTTTTTTTTTTGATGTTAGTTCTAAAAGGTATGCACTTCTCCATAGACCTGGTCAACTTCAGTTACTTCAGTATCAGTGGTTGGGACATAGATTTGAATTATTGAGATGTTGAATGGTTTGCCTTGAAAACGAACCAAGATTATTCAGTCTTTTTTGTAGTTTCATTCAAGTACTGCATTTCATATTCTTTTGTTGACTATGAGGGCTACTCCATTTATTCTAGGGAATTCTTACCCACAGTAGTAGATATCAGTTCAGTCCAGTCGCTCAGTCATGTCCGATTCTTTGTGATCCCAAAAATCGCAGTACGCTAGGCCTCCCTGTCCATCACCAACTCCTGGAATTCACTCAAACTCACGTCCATCGAGTCAGTGATGCCATCCAGCCATCTCATCCTCTGTCGCCCCCTTCTCTTCCTGCCCCTAATCCCTCCCAGCATCACGAGTCATTTCCCAATGAGTCAACTCTTCGCATGAGGTGGCCAAAGTACTGGAGTTTCAGCTTTAGCATCAGTCCTTCCAAAGAACACCCAGGAAAGGACTGGTTGAACCTCCTTGCAGTCCAAGGGACTCCCAAGAGTCTTTTCCAACACCACAGTTCAAAAGCATCAATTCTTCGGCGCTCAGCTTTCTTCACAGTCCAACTCTCACATCCATACACGACCACTGGAAAAACCATAGCCTTGACTAGATGGACCTTTGTTGGCAAAGTAATATCTCTGCTTTTCAATATGCTATCTAGGTTGGTCATAACTTTCCTTCCAAGGAATAAGCGTCTTTTAATTTCATGGCTGCAGTCACCATCTGCAGTGATTTTGGAGCCCAGAAAAATAAAGTCTGACACTGTTTCTACTGTTTCCCCATCTATTTCCCATGAAGTGATAGGACCAGATGCCATGATCTTCATTTTCTGAATGTTGAGCTTTAAGCCAACTTTTTCACTCTCCACTTTCACTTTCATCAAGAGGCTTTTTAGTTCCTCTTCACTTTCTGCCATAAGGGTGGTGTCATCTGCATATCTGAGGTTATTGATATTTCTCCCAGCAATCTTGATTCCAGCTTGTGCTTCTTCCTGCCCAGTGTTTCTCATGATGTACTCTGTATAGAAGTTAAATAAGCAGGGTGACAATATACAGCCTTGATGTACTCCTTTTCCTATTTGGAACCAGTCTGTTGTTCCATGTCCAGTTCTAACTGTTGCTTCCTGACCTGCATACAGGTTTCTCAAGAGGCAGATCAGGTGGTCTGGTATTCCCATCTCTTTCAGAATTTGCCACAGTTGATTGTGATCCACACAGTCAAAGGCTTTGGCATAGTCAATAAAGCAGAAATAGATGTTTTTCTGGAACTCTCTTGCTTTTTCCATGATCCAGCGGATGTTGGCAATTTGATCTCTGGTTCCTCTGCCTTTTCTAAAACCAGCTTGAACATCTGGAAGTTCATGATTCACGTATTGCTGAAGCCTGGCTTGGAGAATTTTGAGCATTACTTTACCAGCGTGTGAGATGAGTGCAATTGTGCGGTAGTTTGAGCACTCTTTGGCATTGCCTTTCTTTGGTATTAGAATGAAAACGGACCTTTTCCAGTCCTATGGACACTTCTAAGTTTTCCAAATTTGCTGGCATATTGAGTGCAGCACTTTCACAGCATCATCTTTCAGGATTTGAAATAGCACAACTGGAATTCCATCACCTCCACTAGCTTTGTTCATAGTGATGCTTCCTAAGGCCCACTTGACTTCACATTCCAGGATGTCTGGCTTTAGGTCTGTGATCACACCATCATGATTATCTGGGTCATGAAGATCTTTTTTGTCCAGTTCTTCTGTGTATTCTTGCCACCTCTTCTTAATATGTTCTGCTTCTGTTAGGTCCATACCATTTCTGTCCTTTATTGAGCCCATCTTTGCATGAAATGTAACCTTGATATCTAATTTTCTTCAAGAGATCTCTAGTCTTTCCCATTCTGTTGTTTTCCTCTTTCTTTGCACTGATTGCTGAGGAAGGCTTTCTTATCTCTCCTTGCTATTCTTTGGAACTCTGCATTCAGATGCTTATATCTTTCCTTTTCTCCTTTGCTTTTCACTTCTCTTCTTCTCACAGCTATTTGTAAGGCCTCCCCAGACAGCCATTTTGCTTTTCTGCATTTCTTTTCCATGGGGATGGTCTTGATCCCTGTCTCCTATACAATGTCATGAACCTTCATCCATAGTTCATCAGGCACGATATAATGGTCATCTAAATTAAATTTGCCCATTCTGGTCCATTTTAGTTCACTAATTCCTAAGTTGTCAATCTTCAGTCTTCTCATATCCTGCTTGACCACATTCAATTTACCTTGATTCATGAAGCTAATATTCCAGGTTTCCATGCAATATTGTTCTTTAGAGCATCGGACACATCCACAGACACCAGACACATCCACAACTGAGTGTTATTTCTGCTTTGGCCCAGCTGCTTCATTCTTTCCAGAGCTATTAGTAATTACCCGTTGTTCTTCCCCAGTAGCATACTGGACACCTACCAACCTGCAGGGCTCATCTTCTGGTATCATATCTTTTTGTCTTTTCATACTGTTCTTCGGGTTCTCCAGGCAAGAATACTGGAGTGGTTTGCCATTTCCTCCTCCAGTGGACCACATTTTGTCAGAATTCTTCATTATGACCTGTCTGTCTTGAGTGGCCTTGCATGGAATGGCTCATAGCTTCATTGAGTTATGCAAATCCTTTCACCATGACAAGGCTGTGATCCATGAAGGGGAAATAAATAATATATCTTGCTTATATATGTATTATTGCTTTTCAAATGTATGTACTTATAGTTGAATAAGTAAAAAGCAATTAACTTTTAGAAACATTGCTAATTTTATTCTAGTTTTTGATAATTCATAGTTCAATATCTTAATTTTTTCCTTTTATTATCATTAATAAAGTAATGCTACAATGTAGTGAAAAAAATCTTCAGAGGAGAAAAACAAATTGAATTTTTTCTTCTTATAGTAAAATCTTGAGTTATATATCTAAATAGTACATGTGGCGGAATACTTATTCACACATATCACTTACATAATTAAATGTTATTAGTATACTTAAAGTTTATGATTAAAGTTATTTTTTAGGTTATAAAATTTATGATTGAAATGATTTTGAGGTTATAAAATGTAAATGTGCTCTTTGATAACGAGATAAGTTGTAATTTATGCATCTTTTCAGAAAAATGCTTCCTTATCTAATGATATGTCAAATAGTATTTAAGTTTGTCTATCTTCAGTAAGCTCTACCTACTTAGGGTAATCATCCTAGACATAAATATTTCAGAAGCTGGATAGTATGATTGAGTACAAAATAACTGCAACATTAATATTAATATACTTTTTGCCCATTTACAGATAAAGGAAACATTCATTTAGTACTATCTATTAAGTGCCCACTAAAATGCAAGCTCTATGAAACCTTCTTAAAAAGCAGGTAGGATATATCACACTACACAGCACTTGGTTATGAAATTTCTCTTTCCATCTACGCAGACTATGAGTGTCTTGGTGATAGGAATGTGTTTGCTCTTGTCATGGTCAACAATGCTAAATATAATGGTTAATTTTCAATTTTGATCTTTTACTTATTATCTCCCATTTTTATCTCCACTAGAATGTAAGCTGTGTGAGGGCAAGAGTTTTGAATGTTTTAATAACTGCTGAATCACAGTGCCAATAACAAAGTTTAACACAGAGTAGGTGCTCAGTAAGTGTCTATTGAATATATAACCAACTGCTGCTGCTGCTGCTAAGTCGCTTCAGTTGTGTCCGACTCTGTGCGACCCCAGAGACGGCAGCCCACCAGGCTCTGCTGTCCCTGGGATTCTCCAGGCAAGAACACTGGAGTAGGTTGCCATTTCCTTCTCCAATGCATGAAAGTGAAATGTGAAAGGGAAGTCGCTCAGTCGTGTCCAACTCTTAGCGACCCCATGGACTGCAGCCCACCAGACTTCTCCATCCATGGGATTTTCCAGGCAAGAGTACTGGAGTGGGGTGCCATTGCCTTCTCCATATAACCAACTAAATGAATACAAAGTTTTACTAATCTCCTGGTGGGATGGGGTGGGAAATGGTAGAAGGATTCAGGAGGGAGAGGACATATGTATACCTGTGGCTGATTCGTATTGATATGTGGCAGAGGCCAACACAATATTGTAGAGTAACTGTTCTCCAATAATTGTATTTTGTTGTATACTTCTCAATAGTATACAATTATAATCTTTGATAATTAAAAAATCTTGATACCTAACAATATTGATTCTTGCTTTTATACTATAATACAATTTAACATAAAATTACATATTATATCTAATAATGTAATTAATAAAAGTAGATTTATTTGTCGTTTCAATGTCAGTCAAGTCAATGAAGTTGCTCAGTCTTCCCTGGTGAGCCCAAGGGAAGACTGAGTGACTTTCACTTTCAATGTCCACCTTGCCACTTTCATTTAACAATATTACCTGAAATCATTCCATAGCAAAATATAGAAATTTAGGAAAATAACTACATGATACAACATCTGACCACTCTTCATTCAACCAGTCTACTATTGATAGATATTTGAGTTGTTGTCAGTCGTTTTTAGTGTTACAAGTAGTACTGCAATAGCCTTCTACATATCTTTTCATATTTTTCACCATGGTAGAGATGGTCTGCAGGATCATTTATCTGTAAGCGTATATCTAAAGAAAGTCAAAGTGTGAGTCATGTCCAACTCTGTGACCCCATGGACTGCAGGCCACCAGGTTCCTCTGTCCATGAGATTTTCCAGGCAAAAGTACTGAAGTGGGTTGCCATTTCCTTCTCCAGTGGATCTTCCCAACTCGGGGACTGAACCTGGGTCTTCAGCATTGCAGTCATTCTTTACCATCTGAGCCACCAGGGAAGCCCCAAACATATATGTAAACATAGTTAAAATTTTCTCCATAACAGTTATACAATTTGCATTCACAACAAGATATGAGAGTGCCTGCTTTCCAAAACCTTTCTCTTAGAGGACTGAACTATTTGAGTACTGCTATGGTGACAAATTAATGCAAATTTAGTAGATTAAAGCAATACGAATTCATTACTTTGTAGTTCTAGAAATCAAAAGTCAAAAAATCATTCTCTCTGGGCTAAGATGAAGGTGTCAGCAAGTGTTTTCCTTCCAGAGGCTCTAGAGGAGAAATCTGTTTCCTCTTTCTAGAGGCAACCCACATTCCTTTGTTTGTCGCCCCCTCCCGTTTTCAAAGCCAAGGATCACAGAACTCTGACCGCTGCCCTGATTATCACATCTTCTCCTGACTCTCCTGCCTCCTCTTCATTGGTAAAGAATGAGTGATTATGATCATAGATTTATGATCATAGACTATGATCATGGATTATGATCATAGACTTACTAAGTCTAACGGGATAATCCAGGATACTCTCCAGGCCTCACAATACTTAATTTAATCACACCTGCAAAGTACCTTTTCCAATGCAAAATTCTGGGGATTAGGATGTAGACATCTTTGAGGGCTAATATTCTGCCTACAAATATGTTGCTAACCTTTCAGATTTTTGACAATCTTATTGATAATGAAAGTATTCTCAATGAATTTTAATTAACTTTAATAATTATGAGTGAATTTGAACATAGTTTTCTATATCCTACGCTCTTTGCATTTCTTTTCCTATGAACTGTTTATATCTCTTGCTCATTTTTACAGTTGGTCTCTTTGTTTCCATTTAAAATTTTCTGGGTCATTGTTGAATTTAATTCTATTAAATTTGGAACAGATTCTGTTTTCCCTTTTTCTATAAAGCTCTTCAGTTATCCCATGGCCACTTACAGAGAAGCCTATCTTTTCCCTACTGATGCGTTTGCCACTTTTTTCATATACTAAATTTCCACATATAATTTTATCTATATCTAGTTTTTAAATTCTGTTTCATTTTAGATCTTTTCTTTTAAACTTTCATAATATATCTTATTAATATAAAGATTGCTTGTTCTTAGGAAACATTCAGCAATCAACATTAAAGCCAATGACCGAAATGCAAGTATTATATTTATTATGCATTCCGATGTTTTTCCCACTACAATTTGAAGTGGCTGGGTATTATATTATCTACTTTTATTTCCCTGGTCTCTAGCAGTGTTCCTTGTACATTAAGGATAATCAATAAATCATTATTAAAAATGTATAAATGAAAATGTTGGACAGTAAATCTCTGCTAGAATACTTTATGTTTAGCTAGCAATGTTGTGTTTGCTATCTAAATGTAGCAGACCTTATTTAAGCCAATGAGGACTCTGAGTGCTAGGCACCAAGGTACTTCTTACCTCTGGCTTTATAAATGAGGAATCTAAAGCTCAGAAATGCTTAAGCTACTTTCTCAAGGTCACTAATCAGGAAGTAGAACTGGAACTGGAATTAAGTCTTCTGACTTCAAATTTAATGCTCTTTGTATTAGAGACTACATTCTTGCCCTTGAGTTCATTTCTCCTTATTTCTCTTACAATTCTAAAACAACATTCGTCCATGAGATGTACATGTTACTAAGGTCTAAACCTGATCACAATGAAATGAACAAACTATTCTTCATCAAAAGGAGTGCATGAGAGCCAAAATAACATTTTCAAATGATCAGTTGTAAACATTATTTTGAGTGTGATAATATTCATTACTATATCAAAGCCTTTGACTACACCAAAGCTTTTGACTGTGGAACAACAAACTGTGGAAAATTCTTAAAAGAGATGGGAATACCAGACCATCTGACCTGCCTCCTGAGAAATCTGTATGCAGGTCAAGAAGCAACAGTTAGAACTGGACATGGAATAACAAACTGGTTTCAAATTGGGAAAGGAGTACGTCAAGGCTGCATATTGTCACCCTGCTTATTTAACTTATATGCAAAGTACATCATGAGAAACACTGGGCTGGATGAAACACAAGTTGGAATCAAGATTGCCAGGAGAAATATCAATAACCTCAGATATGCAGATGACACCACCCTTATGGCAGAAAGTGAAGAACTAAAGAGCCTTTTGATGAATGTGAAAGAGAAGAGTGGAAAAGTTGGCTTAAAACTCAACATTCAGAAAATTAAGATCATGGCATCCGGTTCCATCACTTCATGGTAAATACATGGGGAAACAATGGAAACAGTGACAGACTTTATTTTTGGGGCTCCAAAATCACTGCACATAGTGGGACTTTAGCCAAGAAATTAAAATATGCTTACTGGTTGGAAGAAAAGCTATATCTAACCTAGAGAGCATATTAAAAAGTAGAGACATTACCAACAAAGGTCCGTCTAGTCAAAGCTATAGTTTTTCCAGTAGTCATGTATGGATGTGAGAGTTGGACTGTGAAGAAGGCTGAGCACTGAAGAATTGATGCTTTTGAACTGTGGTGTTGGAGAAGACTCTTGAGAGTCCCTTGAACTGCAAGGAGATCCAACCAGTCCATCCTAAAGGAGATCAGTCCTGAATATTCTTTGGAAGGACTGATGCTGAAGCTGAAACTTCAACACTTTGGCCACCTGATGCAAAGAACTGAGTCACTGGAAAAGTCCCTGATGCTGGGAAAGACTGAAGGCAAGAGAAGAAGGGGACAACAGAGGACAAGATGATTGGATGGCATCACTGACGCGATGGACATGCGTTTGAGTAGGCTCTGGGAGTTGGTGATGGATAGAGAAGCCTGGCGTGCTGCAGTCCATGGGGTCTCAAAGAGTCAGACATGACTGAGTGACTGAATGTTAATTACATGTTTAAAGGTGATATTAAATAATAAAGTAGTTTTGCTTGACATTTTTAATGTTTATATACTTTTTTATATTTTTACTAAAGATTATAAAGACTAATTTTTATTAATTTTAAAAATTTATCTATAAATCTATATGTTCAGATACCACCACAAGGCTGCACACAAAAGAAGCCAAGGAAATGACAATGCTGTATTTCTAGGTACAACTAACAGGATGGAAAGGAAATGAATGAGAAGAAAGATAGTAAGTTTTCCTTATTTTGAGATGCTTGGTTCATTGTTTCCAGTGATAGTGAGGAAAGAAACTAAAATGGAGTAAAAAAAAACCCAGATACTAAGTTATTATAATAATGTTGCTGAAATCTGCTATTTTCTCATACGTTAAGAGTATAAGATGTGTTTAGCGAAGTTGCTTCAATAATATGGTATTATATTTTATATTTTTAGACAATATATTAACTAATTGATTAAGAACATCAGTTCTGCATCTGAACTCTGGTTCTTCATGAATGATTTACTGTAATATCTGCAGTTTAAATCAGTTTCATTGTGATTATATTTAAGATCATCATAGACACTAATAAATTGCCATATACATTTTACTGTTACTCTATAGATCTATCTTTTAAATATGTATTATGCAAGCTAAAATATATTTACATTTAATAAATGAACATTCCAAATCTAGATGGAATGCCTATTTCCAGAATTAAGGCTCCTAAGGGAGAAAACAAAATTTCTGCTTGTGGAAGCTAAACATAATGTTGTGTAATCGATTGGTTCACTTAAAGGCATCAGCCATGCTCCCTTTGAAGATAGATTAAGTAAATATGAGAGTAGACAGCACAAACATTATGGGTATTATACAGCCTATTGTAGTAAAAGACTATCAAAATTGGTCATGCTCTAGAGCAAGCAATATAGATGAAAGTGCTTTATGATAAATGTATTTATAAAGAAATAGAGAAAAATGATTATATTAATTATATAAGTGGTGAATAAACAGTGACATACAGGGTAAATGAAAACCAAAATAGTCTTTAGGCTTTTCCAGAGCAGAAAAGAGCTCCAGACTTAAAAACAGCCAAAAGTATCAAGCATCATATAGGTTTATTCATTATATAAAGAAAAATCTGCATTTACACATGCATGGAAAAATCCAAAGTAACAATAAGAAACTATAAGCCTAACAATTTGCAACTGAGAGACAAAAATGATACAGCTGGTCACTAACACTAAGCAAATGATTTCCAGATTAGATGAGCAGGACGGATTTTTGAGCAGGATGGGCTTTTAGCCTTCCTTAATTGTATGAAACAGCACTGAAACTTAAGGACCCACAAGAGTGTGCTTCCACATTGCCAGCTGCCTTAGGGGTAGATTTCTTTGTTAAACCACACCAGGAGAATAATGATCGTACACATTCACCAGCTTGACTCACAAAGCTAGTAGGGAAAGCCACTGCAGAAGGGGCTGGCTACAAACAATAGACTGCCATCAATAGTGGACTTTTTCTCCTCTGATCTTACTTAACCCCAACAGTTATCATTGCTATTCCTTCTCTCCCTATCACCGTAAAGTAAAAAACAAGGACATGTCTAACACCACACACAAAAAATCTGTACTTTGGTCATATTCATTACACATGCCTTGGTTAAAATCAGTATCCCCTTAGTAAGTACTTGGTGATCGTCATCCTAGGGCCAGTCTGCAAGAATGCATAGACTTGAATTTGAACCCAAAGCTCATTTCAACAGCAGGTGACATGACACAATATGAAAGGCTGAAGGTTGTATTTTGTTTCCTTTCTATGATAAGTATGTTCCGTATCAACGTGGATACCAACTTCTATTGCTCATTAAGGCTGTCATGTTTTTCACAGTCTCATCTGCCTTATAATTGAAATTCTTATTTTAACAGCATTATCTTAATGTTATTGCTAGCTACAGAACATCTTGCGAAGACTGCAACATTAAAGTTAATTTGGCCCTACATCTTTGGGTAATGGACTGTCTGGAATATAACAAACTATGGATACTCATACTTGGACTGAAATATATCAAGGTTACTTCCCCCATTATTGCAGTTTGTCATAGGTGGCTCTTAAAATGGTTGGTTATAATTTCTCCCATCTGACTAATCTCATGCTGCTTATGGTCTTTTTTGTTAGAGTGGCAAAATTCAAAATTTCTAATGATGTAAAGTTTCTTTTTCTTTCATTCTTAATTAAAACTGGTTATGCACTTCAGTTGAGATTCCCAGTGAGAAAAGTTAGATCAGCATTATAATAAGAATTAAGAAAGTACTCCTAGGATTATAGTCAATGTGTAATTTAAAAATTATAATACTGAAAATAAAAATATAGATCAAATGACCTATATTGTTAACTTAAGTAGCACCTTCCATTAAGCAGAGCTGCAATTATTATAATTTAATGTCTATACAGTACTACCAAAGAAACAATATACACAATATGCTAATAAAGTAAAACAATCTCACTTAATGAGTTTTTATTTCCCATTCAGGTATGATGATTTCCCACAGCTTATTGAAAAACACTTGGAATAACATAACTAGCAAATACTTTACACTTTACATATAAATAGGTCTAACCAGAAGACTGATAAAACCTTAGAGATAAATACTAGAAATTAATTTTTAAAATTTAAACATTTAAAAATAGTTATGTTCAATACTAATAGGATAAATCAAGAGCTCTGAGATTCAATTAAAATTTAATCTTTGATGTCTGGGATTTGCTTCAAAATAACCACCTGTGGAGCTGGGGAAAAACAGGGCAGAGATGAAATATGATTGGCCATGAGCCACCAACTGCTAAAGCTGGGGAATATAACTGATCTATTTCTATCTAGCTTAAATTTTTTTATTATAAAATTTAAAAATTAATCTGTGGTATTAATATTTCATTTCTTATTTAATGATGTTATTTCACTAAAGAGGGCCTCATAGGAAGCTGGAAAAATACAGCTGTATTATGAAGATATTTTTCCAAAGTTACATGAAGATATTCTTACAAAGTTACATTTCTAGATTCTTATTTTATTGGAATATATTAGATATCCCCTGTTCCCAGTCTTTTATTTTAGAATATTTCTTAGTTGATGTCTATGCATATTATGTTTGTGGAAAAAATTAATATTTGAAGATATGGATAGCTATAAATGGATAGGCAGGGGCTCCATCTATCTTGAAAAGACGTTTAGGTCTCCTCAAAATCAAATATGACAAAGATGTACCATTGTACACATATCAGAGAAACAAAAGAAAATCCAAAGTCAACAATAAATATTATGTGTTGCTGATGGGAATACAAAATGGTACAGCCACCTTGTTGTTCAGTCACTAAGTCGTGTCCAACTCTTTGTGACCTCATGGACTGCAGCATTTCAGGCTCCCCTGTCCTCCACTATTTCCCAGAGTTTGTATAAATTCATGTCTATGGAATTGGTGATGCTATCTAATCATCTCATCTTTCGCCACCCCCTTTTCCTTTTGCCTTCAATCTTTCCCAGCATTAGTCTTTTCCAATGAGTCATCTCTTCACATCAGATGGCCAAAGTATAAGCTTCAGCCACTTTGGGAAACAGTTAAATATAATTTTACCATATGACCCAACAATCTCACTGACAGATATTTCCCCAAGAGAAACGAAAACATATTTCCATATAAAGACCTAGGAGTGAGGAGTGAAAGTCACACAGTCATGTCTGACTCTTTGCAACCAACGTTATGGATTGTAGCTCACCAGGCTCCTCTGTCCAAGGAATTCTCCAGGCAAGACACGCCTTTGGGCATGGAGTGGGTTGCCATGCCTTTTCCGGGGGATCTTCCCTACCCAGGGATTGAACCTAGGTCTCCCGCATTGCAGGCAGATTTGTCACTGTCTGAGTCACCAAGGAAGACATATGAAAGTGTTAATGCCAGTTTTATTTCCAGTAGTTCCAGACTGGAAATAATCCAAATGTTCATCACCTGGTGACTGGATAAATAAATTGTGAGCATCCATACAATGGAACGCTCTTCAGCAACAGAATTAACTATTGACACCGATAATGACATGGATGCATCCTGAAAGCATTATGCCAAGTGAAAGAAGTCAAACAGCAAAGGATACATACCATGTGCTTCCATGTATTTGGCCTCCCAGTAAAGGAAAACTATAAGGAAATAATCAGATCAGTTGTTGCCAGGGGTTTAGGGCGGAGAGATGGAATTGACCCAGAAGGGAATGAGGGCACTGATTGAGTATGAATGAGGCATCTTATGTTTATAATAATATACTTTTCTGCATTTTCCAAAGTTTATATAATTAGAATGTTTAATTATATTAAATATTGGGACAAACTGATATAAAATTAATAATTGATGTTATGACATCTATATCACCTTGATAATTTTGAATACATGGAAAAATAGTCAAGTAATATGTCATTAATAAGTCAACCATATATTCTCTCAGTATGTGATAAAAACTGTGCACATGCATTTATCCAGGCATTTATGTACTCATACATTTACACTTCATTCACCGTGGGAGACCCGAGGTATTTAGTTAATTACATGTTATGATGGAAAGAGTGATCTTATGTTAATCTCACTATAATAAAATAGCTTTATTACTAATTATACCAAAATTAAACTTTCTTTAATGAGCCAAAAGTATTCTGGGATCTCATGGTGCTTCAGGTTTATTATCACGTGTGTGAGTTATTATAATGCCTGAGAGTGTGAGGAGCAACAGGACAAATCTGGGAAGAAAGGAAGGAGCAACAGGGGCAGAGGAGAAGGAGACACTGATGCCATTCTCCATAGACAACAGATAGTCCGCAGCACTGATGATGCCATAGACGCCTGTGTACTGTCTGGAGCACCTAGTGTATGGCATATTTTCTTGCTACTTTTTCCTCAGATAAATGGAACCATCAAAAGCTGATGTACTTTTAATAAAATACTCTTTGGGACTTCTTAAAATGTAATTTATATAAGGTAAAATTATTCTATTTCGAGAATGTACTGCCTAAAATTTCCCCAAAACATGCACACAGAGGTCATAATGCGTCATTTCAAAGAGAGATTCAAGGGCCACATATACCATATATACGTCAAAAATTTATACAGTTTTGAAAGTGAATATTCTAACAAGAAGTCATAAGCAAAAAACTCATGTAGGGTATGTGTGAGGGCAGTGGACAGGCATATGAGAAATCTCTGTACTTGCTTCTTAATTTTGCTGTCAACATAAAGCTGCTCTAAAAAAAGTAAAATATGTTTGAAAAGTATGTAGGTTTAATCAGACTCAGTAATTACTCATTCAGAGTACATAACTCATTTATACTTGCTTTCTCCTTGTATGAAGATACATGTGTGCATGCAGATAACACGGTGTTTATATAACATTTTCCAATTTGGTCACCAAAAGACTCTGTTCACTCAAAATCACCATCTTCTCTAAAGAAAGCTTTTTTCCTGCCTTTTTTTTTTTTTTTAAATTCTGGGACATTGTGTGTTTTTTTGTGTGTTATAGGACATTAAAGTGAGGTATGGAAGTTATAGTACTTGACAACTAGAACACATATCGGGCTTCCACAGCAGCTCAGCAGTGAAGAATCCACCCCCAGTGTGCAAAAGGCAGGAGACTTGGGTTCGATCCCTGGGTTGGGAAGACCCCTTCAAGAAGGAAATGGCAACCTATTCCAGTATGCTTGCCTAGGAAATTCTATGGACAGAGGAGCCTGGTGGGCTGCAGTCTACAGGGGCATGAAAGAGTTGGACACAACTGAGAGAATGAACAATAACAATTCTATGTCTTGAGCATCCATATTGTCAGCCACAGACCTTTGCATTCCCTAGTACACTCCTTGTCCGCTCCCCTCAGCAATTTTAAAAGAGGCTCTCATACCAGCATCTCCCATTAACTTGATTATCTGTATTCAGCTTTCCAGTATCTAACTCTGAGTCACTTCATGGGAAATAGATGGGGAAACAGTGGAAACAGTGTCAGACTTTATTTTTGGAGGGGGTCCAAAATCACTGCAGATGGTGACTGCAGCCATGAAATTAAAAGACTCTTACTCCTTGGAAGGAAAGTTATGACCAACCTAGATAGCATATTCAAAAGCAGACATTACTTTGCCAACAAAGGTTTGTCTAGTCAAGGCTATGGTTTTTCCAGTGCTCATGTATGGATGTGAGAGTTGGACTGTGAAGAAAGCTGAGCGCAGAAGAATTGATGCTTTTGAACTGTGATGCTGGAGAAGACTCTTGAGAGTCCCTTGGACTGCAAGGAGATCCAACCAGTCCATTCTGAAGGAGATCAGCCCTGGGATTTCTTTTTTTGGAAGGAATGATGCTAAAGCTGAAACTCCAGTACTTTGGCCACCTCATGTGAAGAGTTGACTCATTGGAGAAGACTCTGATGCTGGGAGGGATTGGGGGCAAGAGGAGAAGGGGATGACAGAGGATGAGATGGCTGGATGGTATCGCCGACTTGATGGACATGAGTTTGAGTGAACTCTGGGAGTTGGTGATGGACAGGGAGGCCTGGCGTGCTGCAATTCATGGGGTTGCAAAGAGTGGGACACAACTGAGTGACTAAACTGAACTGAAGTGAAGTGAAGTGAAGTCACTCAGTCGTGTCCGACTCTTTGTGACCCCGTGGACTGTAGCCTATCAGGCTTATCCATCCATGGGATTCTCCAAGCAAGAATACTGGAGTGGGTTGCCATTTCCTTCTCCAGGGGATATTCCCAACCCAGGGATCGAACCTGGGTCTCCCACACTGAAGGCAGACGCTTTAACCTCTGAGCCACCAGGGAAGTCCAAACTGAACTGAACCCTGAGTCAATCCTACTAGATGTTTTCCTCACTTCTGATTCCAGCTTTAAGACAAAGTCACTGTTCATGCTAAAACTCATGCTAAGTTCCTTTGGGTTTTCTTGCAATCCTTTTGTCACCTTAAGATAATGTTTTTCTCTCACTTCTTTTATTCAAACATTCTATTTTTTTTTTCTTTTCAGAGTAGAGGAATTAGTTGAATTCTACCATCAGATAGGCAAGTTCTTCTAGGACAAGTGAACAGCAGAAACAAAGATAGAAGCAAGGGACATTGAGCAGGGATCTGGTTATTGGCATGAGATGGCAAGTAATGACATAGTAAGAACAAACAACAGATTGCAGGATACAGTAAATTATGCAAAGGAATTTGAATTTTCACCACAGGAGATGAGAATCCAATGGGGAATTTTGGGAAGGGTGATATGAATATTTGCACCCTATGAAGAAGACTTTAGTAGCAATGTGACAAAAAGTCTGGAAGAGGGAAGTAGGTTGAAGGAGGGCGACCAGGAAGGAGGGTAACAGAATAGGATAAGGAAATAGATCTTGAGACTTGAAAACAGAAAATCAGTAGTGGGGATGAGGTGATGAATTTAAGATATGTTTACACTGAAGATCTGACAGAGCTCAATGACTGATAGGAAATAGAGACCAGATTAGGAGGAGAAATATTGGCTAACTCTTGGTTTTTGCTCTTAGCCAATTATCATAGCCTTTCAAACAAGTGTTATTCTTAAGGCTCAACCTTACACCCACAGCTCACTCTAAGCAGGTGACCTTACTTCTCAAAGTACGATTAAAAAAATATAGTCATCAAAGGTAAACTACGAGATGGAACTGCTGAAAGTTAATTAATTCATCTTTACTAATCATTTTCTTATCCTGTCTTATCTTTACAAAATTAATCCTTATACCTGTCTCCTTGATTCTCTGCTTTCCCTTCTCCTCAACCCTAACAAGCATTATGTCTACTTCAAAAGTTTTCTCCCAGAGTAACTTTCTCTTGAAACTACCAATTTCTTAAACTACTGTCTCATTTCCTTCCTTCCTTCCAACATTATAGATTTCAAAACTGTAATCTACCTTGCTGTACCCATGTTCTCAACTTCAATCCAGTTCTGATGGTATTGTTTCTGCCCTTCAATATAAATGACTTTCACAAAATTCATTACATAGAAACCTACATGACCATGGGTAAAATAGATACCCAACAGGAATATGCTATATGACTCAGGAAACTCAAACAGGGGCTCTGTATCAACCTAGAAGGGTGGGATGGGGAGGAAAATGGGATGGAGGTTCAAAAGGGAGGGGCTCTATGTACCTATCACTGAATCATGTTGAGGTTTGACAGAAAACAACAAAATTCTGTAAAGCAATTATCCTTTAATTAAAAAATACATTCATAAAAAAAGGAAAAGGTGAAAAAAAAAATCATCAATGACTACACAGTTACCAAATTCCATCTCTCTGTAGTTCTCAGCTTTACTGACTGATTAGGAAATGGAGGCATTTTTTGATACTTAATCCTTTTTGGCATGGCTTCTTTTTCTTAACTCTTATGGTCCAAAACTTTTCAATTTGATTCCTTCCCAGTCTGTCATTTAATACTTTCTTTCCTTCTGTATGCCTTCAATATTATACTTGTAACAATTTCCCGAGATTTTGTCTTTGATTCTCTTTTCTCAAGTCCATGACTGTCAGTATGTATGAGGAACTCCCAGGATTCTGTCCTTCCCTCTTTCTGCTCTAGACATGCTCAAACTACCACACAACTGCACTCATCTCACACGCTAGTAAAGTAATGCTCAAAATTCTCCAAGCCAGGCTTCAGCAATACATGAACCATCAACTTCCAGCTGTTCAAGCTGGTTTTAGAAAAGGCAGAGGAACCAGAGATCAAATTGCCAACATCCGCTGGATCATCAAAAAAGCAAATGAGTTCCAGAAAAACATCTACTTCTGTTTCATTGACTATGCCAAAGCCTTTGACTGTGTGGATCACAGTAAACTGTGGAAAATTCTTAAAGAGATGGGCATACCAGACCACCTGACCTGCCTCTTGAAAAACCTGTATGCAGGTCAGGAAGCAACAGTTAGAACTGGACATGGAACAACAGACTGGTTGCAAATAGGAAAAGGAGTACATCAAGGCTGTATATTGTCACCCTGCTTATTTAAATTAAATGCTAGGCTGGAGGAAGCACAAGCTGGAATCAAGATTGGTGGGAGAAATATCAATAACCTCAGATATGCAGATGACACCACCCTTATGGCAGAAAGCAAAGAAGAACTAAAGAGCCTCTTGATGAAAGTGAAAGAGGAGAGTGAAAAGGTCAGCTTAAAACTCAACATTCAGAAAACTAAGATCATGGCATCTGGTCCTATCACTTCATGGCAAATAGATGGGGAAACAGTAGAAACAGTGGCTGACTTTATTTTGGGGGCTCCAAAATCACTGCAGATGGTGATTGCAGCCATGAAATTAAAGGATGCTTATTCCTTGGAAGGAAAGTTATGACCAACCTAGATAGCATATTAAAAAGCAGAGACATTACTTTGTCAACAAAGGTACGTCTAGTCAAGGCTATGATTTTTCCAGTGCTCATGTATGGATGTGAGAGTTGGACTATAAAGAAAGCTGACCACCGAAGAATTGATGCTTTTGAACTGTGATGCTAGAGAAGACTCTTGAGAGTCCCTTGGACTGCAAGGAGATCCAACCAGTCCATCCTAAAGGAGATCAGTCCTGGGTGTTCATTGGAAGGACTGATGTTGAAGCTGAAACTCCAATACTTTGGCCACCTGATGCGAGGAGTTGACTCATTTGAAAAGACCCTGATGCTTGGAAAGATTGAGGGCAGGAGCAGAAGGGAATGACAGAGGATGAGATGATTGGATGGCATCACTAACTCAGTGAACATGCTGCTGCTACTGCTGCTGCTGCTAAGTCGCTTCAGTCGTGTCCGACACTGTGCAACCCCACAGATGGCAGCCCATCAGGCTCCCCCATCCCTGGGATTTTCCAGGCAAGAACACTGGAGTGCGTTGCCATTTCCTTCTCCAACGCATATAAGTGAAAAGTGAAAGTGAAGTTGCTCAGTCGTGTCCGACTCTTAGTGACACACGGACTACAGCCTACCAGGCTCCTCCATCGATGCGGTTTTCCAGGCAAGAGTACTGGGTGCCATTGCCTTCTCCACAATGAACATGAGTTCGGGTAAACTTCGGGAGTTGGTGATGGACTCGGAGACCTGGGGTACTGTGGTTCATGGGGTCGCGAAAGTCAGACACAACTGAGTGACTGAACTGAAATATTTCTATATTTAATCAGCTATTCAGTTCTGTAAATTCTATCTCTTCATAGCTTTCAATATGTTTGCTCCTTTACATTTTGATAGACACTAGTTAAGGGCTTAACTTGCCAACTTGTTTCTCCGTCTCAATTACTCTTCAAAACAATTAATGCTATAGAATGCTGCCAAGGGTAAACTTTCTAAAATCAATGGCAAAATTCTGCTCAAAAAAATTTCTGTGTGATCTTTAGCATCTTGTTAAAATTGACTTCCATAATATGTTCCGAGATCCTCTATCTTGAACCCCACAATTTCTTCCTCAGTCAGCTAATTCTGCCGTTTTCACTGTTTCACAGACAACACTCTTTTCTGTCTCTTGTCTTTTACTCATATTGTTCTCTCAGCTTCACAGGTCCCTGTACTCTTCCTTCATCTCAGTCTTACTCCTTCCTCTGCTGCTGCTGCTGCTAAGTCACTTCAGTCATGTCCGACTCTGTGCGACCCCAGAGACGACAGCCCACCAGGCTCCCCCGTCCCTGAGATTCTCCAGGCAAAAACACTGGAGTGGGGTGCCATGACTCCTTCCTCTACCTACTGACATCTCATCTATCTTTAAAAGCCAAGAACAACTACTATAATTTTTCATGAAACATTCAACAATACCCTGAGTTTTAATTTTTTTCCTCTCCTTTGTGTTTTTTGTTCTTTTAGCATTACTCACTTTGTATATACATATATATGTACACACACGTATATATATATATATGATACATATTTATGGTATTTTTATGTCTTATACACTGATGGGAAATCTTTCCCATCAGTGTATAAATTCCTAAAAGATAGAGAAAGTATCTTCTATATCCATCTGTACTGATTCGCATATAACAAGTTTAGTAAATATTCGCTAAATCAATTTATTGTACTATAGAATTTCTACGATTGACTTTCCATTATGAGATGTGGAAAAATAAATTTAGGTATTGCTTTTGTTTCCTAAAATGCACTGGAGAAAGTCCTAAATAATAATGACCCCTTCTCCATGAAAAATTGCATATAAACTACTTATTTGATAGTCTTCTCTATTTTTACATTTCATCAATGGTTAATCCAGTGCCTTTTTTTGTGAACCAAAAATTAAAAGAGGCCTAAAATAAATATGAACAAAATCATAAAGTATAAATATGAACCAAGGTCTCTGCTATGAAAGTATAAAACTGCAATCCTTGATTAAAATGGAAATATATATTAAGATTTAAGGTAAATTTTCAGTTTTAACACCCTAAATTTTGACCTGGGTGCTATTTTATTTTCTAAGAAAGTCAAGCATGAGAACATATGAAAATGTTTGCTTAGCTAAAGTATAACATTATTGGTTTCTTAGATTTCTACATATAAAATATCTAGCACTACACTTTCAATACCTGGGATTATACTTTATAAGATTTCTATTTGATTTGCCAGCATTTTACAGAATTTTTTCAGTCAGTTATTCTACCGAGGATATGAACTTGATCAGATTATCTACTAATGCATGTAATGGAAAGAAGGAGGAAATAAAAGTTAAATTAGTAAGTGATTTTACATGAAAGATAAGCAAAAGGTATATTAAACAAAGGCATAAATTTAGTGTAATAACATCTGTTATAGGGAACTATAGCCTAATAAAATAGTTAAGCAGGTAATCTGTTTAATAAAAATCAGAAAATAAATGTTGCACACTATCAGATATATAACAAATGCTTCAAGACACTCTAAAATGTTAGAAAAACAAGATAAAAATATACCTGGCTTTATGTTAGTTACTGAGTAATCTGTATTAATTGACATTAATATTGGGTTTATGTTAATATATTAAATATCATTATTTTAACATATACACAAGGAATGAGTGTTGGAAACGTTTGACATTATTCAAAGATACCTGTGAATACTGTGTGTTTTTGGTTGCAGTAAATTTAATCTGCCCATAATTTTTTTTGTATGGGTCCAATATACTGTCTGACACTGTTTCCACTGTTTCCCCATCTATTTCCCATGAAGTGATGGGACCGGATGCCATGATCTTTGTTTTCTGAATGTTGAGCTTTAAACCAAGACTCTTGAGAGTCCCTTGGACTGCAAGGAGATCCAACCAGTCCATTGTGAAGGAGATCAGCCCTGGGATTTCTTTGGAAAGAATGATGCTAAGGCTGAAACTCCAGTACTTTGGCCACTTCATGTGAAGAGTTGACTCATTGGAAAAGACTCTGATGCTGGGAGGGATTGGGGGCAAGAGAGGAAGGGGACGACAGAGGATGAGATGGCTGGATGGCATCACTGACTCGAAGGACGTGAGTCTGAGTGAACTCCAGGAGTTGGTGATGGACAGGGAGGCCTGGCATGCTGTGATTCATGGGGTCGCGAAGAGTCGGACATGACTGAGCGACTGATCTGATCTGAATATACTGTCTGTTTTATCTGAGAGTAGGTGAAAGATAAGGATGTTGAAAATTCAATCTTTTTTGTCAGAGCTGGAACATTGCCCTCAAGAATTGCTAAACTGTATTTATGACTTCCCAATAACTGATACTGTAGCCTACTTTACATAGCCACTTCTTATTTGCAAAACTGCAACCATGATATCACAGTATCCTTAAGTAATGTATTATTCTGCTGAATGACAGCCAATATGGATATAGGCAGTCAGGGTTATAAGCCTTTTGTATTTGTAAATGTTTCTGTTTATCATATCAAACACCATGAGGTGAAACTGGGCTTGTCTTTTTGTTGTTGTTTATTCTCATCTTTATATTCTTCTCTATCATAGTTTACATTCATTTTAAGTGATTTAAGGCAAGATAATCTCAATGTTTTAATAGCACAATGAAAACTTCCATTTATAAAACTTTAATTTTCAAAGTGCATAAAAATATAAATATATATCCTTAGCTTTGAACTCAGTGAATTCTGAATGATGCTAGCACTATTTTACTTTCAAGTACAGTTAGTTGTTAATCTAGAGCATTTATAAAGCTATGTTTTAAAAATATAAACAGATGACTTTTCTCGGGCCTAAACATACTATGACTTCTGATTATATTAATTTAGGGGCAAGAAGATTTCAGTAATTTAAGTATTGTATTATATTCATCCCATGTTAATGGGTTCTATCCTTATCATGTTAATTCTGAAGACTCATTCATCTTTAATTCTTAACTCATGCTTCATTCAATCATGAAATCCATTATAATTGTTATAATTCCAAATCTTATAAATTCTAAAATCTTTTTGGAAAACATTTTCTGCTAAATGGTCGTGGTTAAGTCTGACAATTTTAAAGGAAGGACAATGAACATTCTAAATGCAACTAGGGAAACCTGTTACTTCAAGTACTGTTTGTAATGCTTTTGTACTGTTTTATATTAATCCTTTTTCCATACTGTTGGCAACTGATGCCCATGGGATATCAAGTTAATAAAATATTTAGTATACTTTGCTCTACCTGAGTATATATTCAAAGATCTTTATTTTGAAAAATGAGAGCTGTAACTGAGGAATACCTACATGGACATGGGCAATAGTAGGAAAAAAAAAAAAAAAAAAGTACAGAAAATTACAAAAACATTAATTACTATCAGTTACTTCCTTACTTCAAGACCAAAGATGTGCATATAAAAATTTATTTTTTTCTAAATAATTTTCTTAAAATAAGAAAGTCATTTGTCTTCTAAAGCATTTGTTATGACAAATGTGAGAATATTCCTTCTCTCTACTACTAATTGAAAATCATCTCCTTCTTTGAGGCAAACAGCCCCTGTAGCCTGTGAGTATTTATGTGCAAATACGGCTTGGGTCCTGTGACTATTCCATTTGAGGAAACTCCTGCTGAATGCTACCCTCTTTGAACTGAGAAAGTGAATAGAAATCAGCATCAAAACACAGGGCAGGGATATTACAGAGACTTGGTCTAGAGAGCTCTGTAAACACCAAAAGGTCAATATAATCCCTGACAGAGCTTCCTAGGACTCTCTGGTCCCCAAGAGGCTAAGAAAAAGTGTAATATATGTTCTGAGTCTTTCTTGCTCTTGAGTATTAGGGAGTTTAAAAAGATCAGTAGGAAGTTGGTGGCTTGACTGTTTCTACACCACTAATCCATTTACAAGTAGGGAGAACCCTGCCTACCCTTTGCCTGCTATTCCCTCAGAGATAGTCAATACTGGAATCTCAGTAGTGAAAATGAATATAATTAAGCTATTGCCAAGAGAACAGCAATCCAAAGAGAACCTGCACCCAGGGAAACTGAGCTCCTGCTGAAGACAAAGCTATTAATAATATTTAAGCAGGGTCCTCTCACTACAAAATAACCAAATTATAAGCAATGCAGTTAGGGAGTGCTCCAAAACAAACAGCTAAAACTGGAAAGGGGAGCAGGGAATGGCAAGCAAACATAAAAGCAGAGATTCCCTGAGGATAAAAGCTGATATAAGTAATTTACAAGATAAGAAAGCTGAGTTTGAGATCCCTGTGCCATGCCGGGGACCCTGGAAGAAATGGCTGGAGGAAAGCATTCTTTATTCAGGCCTCCAGGAAACCACTGATTAAGATCAAACAAATAAGAGTTTACAAGGATCATCAAACTCATAAGGAAATAAGCCACAGTAAATGAGAGCCCATAGAAAGAAACTGATAGGTTTAGATTTCCAAGGATTTCAGATATTAAAATGATCTTTAAAAATATCTATTTAATAAAATTATTTCAGATATTTATTTTTATTTTATAAAACTATTATTTTTTATAAAAAGAATTTTATATTTTATAAAAATAATATTTTTATTTTATAAAATATATTTTATATATTATAAAATAAAAATAATTATGTTTGGAATGAAATGTGAGGCAATAAAAACTAGCAAGCAAGAAGAGACTTTTGAAAAGTGCTAAGTGGATTTGAAGAAAAACCAAATAGAACTTTTAAAAATGAAAAAAAAAATCTGTTTAAAGATATCCATTGGCTAGGGTAGAGAGCAGTTTTATATACTACTGAACAAGAATTCAGGGAAGGCAATGGCGCCCCACCCCAGTACTTTTGCCTGGAAAATCCCATGGATGGAGGATCCTGGTAGGCTCCAGTCCATGGGGTCGCTAAGAGTCGGACACGACTGAGTGACTTCCCTTTCACTTTTCACTTTCATGCATTGGAGAAGGAAATGGCAACCCACTCCAGTGTTCTTGCCTGGAGAATCCCAGGGACGGGGGAGCCTGGTGAGCTTCTGTCTATGGGGTCGCACAGAGTTGGACACGACTGAAGCGACTTAGCAGCAGCAGCAGCAGAACAAGAATTAGTGAGCTGTAGCAAGTCTCTGAAGAAACAAACCAGAAGAAACACAGAGAGGAGATAGAAAGCATTAACCTGAGAGATTAAGAGATTCTGAAGGTAGAATGAGTTAATCTGATACCCAACTAATCAGTATTTTAGGAGAATAGAGACAATGAAGGAGAGAAAAACTCAAAGGGATAACTGAGAAATTTAGGAAGTAAACAAAAAGAAATTCTAAAAGGTCTGAATCCTTAGATCTAGAAAGCATAAAATAAGCCAAAGAGGATAAATACAAATAAATGTATGCTTAGGAAAATCACCATAACACTGCAGAACACCAAAGACAAAGGGATTTTAAAAACCATTGGTAAGAAAAGCTAGATTAGCTCTAAAAGGATTACAACTATACCTTCAGAAGATTTCTCAGTTGCAACAATGGGAGCCAAAAGCCAGAAAAATTTTCACGTAAGCAAAGCATACAGTGCCTTTGAGTAAGGCACTCCTACTGCAAAGTAATTAGATGGTTGATAATGTGTATTTCCAAAACATTTTTTAGACTGTAGGCAACGGTGATGCTCCAAAGCCTTACATGAAACTTTTAAAGAGGGGGGTAATGGGCAGCAAGCTAAGAGTTTATCATCAGAAGACATGTGCTAAAGGAATTTTAAAGAAAAATAATAGGCAGATGGAAACACTTCAGAAGGAAGCTCTGAATGCAAAGAACAGTGAGTAAAGAAAATAGTGACTATATGGAAATGGAAAGTCACTCAGTCGTGTCCGACTCTTTGTGACCCCATAGACTGGGGCCTACCAGGCTCCTCCATCCATAGGATTTTCCAGGCAACAGTACTGGAGTGGGTTGCAATTTCCTTCTCCAGAGGATCTTCCCGACCCAGGGATTGAACCCAGGTCTCCCGCATTGTAGGCAGACACTTCACTGTCTGAGCCACCAGGGAAGCCCTATAGTGACTATATAGGAAAATTTAAATAAATATTGATCATGTAAAATAGCAACAATAATAATGATGTTTAAAACTCACAAAACTACAAATAAGATAATTATGATACATAAGATGAAAACAAGGTTTAAAGTGTTTGAAGACCTTCTATTTATATTAGGGAAGAGCTCATTATATTCAGACTGAAACTATACCTGCTAAAATTTTAAGAGTATTGGCCAAAAGAGGAGGAAGAGTGTGTAATATGCATATTAGGTGAGGAGAAAAGGAAATAATGATTTTTAAAAATCTTCAAGAGAAGGCCATCAAAGAAGCAAAGATCATTTAAAATTTTAGGATTAAAAAAAAGCAAGAGTAATATCTGAAAATATTACTAAACCAGTTTGATTAGTAGGAAAAAAATAGAGAAAATATAACATTTTAATAGCAATATCCAGAAGGGAAATATTTGTAACAGAAAATTACAAACATTTAATAAACAACTTAAGCAAAAATGTTCCAATAGAAGGATGAAGAAAGATACTGAATTAGTTAAGAAACATTTTCAAATTTTCTGTAACTAATAAAAAATTTCTTATGTAATCCAATTACTATCAGTAGATGATATCAAACAGAAGAGGACATGGGAATAACAGTTAATAAAATGAACTAGGAGAAATACAATGGCTAAAAACAATATGAAAATATTTGATTTTACTATTAATACTAATAAGAAGTCTGGTGGAGAATATAACATTTCTTATACAAAATTACCAAAATTGTTTTAAAATTGCTTTTAAAATCATTTTTGACAAAAATGTAGGAAAACAGGAATTCTCCTTGTTAAAGGTAGTTTGAAAAAGAACATTTCTGGAAAGTAAGTAAGCAATATATCAGGATGCATAAAAGGTCACAGTTTTGGACCTAGTAGTTTATCTTTTTGCAGATGAGGATTAAGAGTTATGTACAAACATTAATTATAGCCCTATTTGTAATAGTGTGAAGTTAGAATCAAGCTATTTAAAAATAAAACAGTCAAATAAATTATGTTATACTACAGAACAGCTGACAGGACGTTTTAAAATCAAACTCAGAAGTACAAATTTTTCTTATAATAAGAAAAACAGGATGAAAAATCACATATAGAATATACTTTGAATTTTGTAAACATACATATATGCAAAAGGAAAATGTTGGAAGGATATAAAAGTTTCAGCACTGGATACTTATGGGTGAAATATTTTAATTTTATTATTTCTGTATTTTTCTACAATGAGGATTTATTATTTTTATGATCAGAACACTAAGAATAAGTTTTAATAAAATAATTAAAATATGAAGTACTGCAAGACAGCCGTAACAATCTGAAAACAATCAGAGACCCAAGAAACGCTCAGGCCAGCCACTGAAATTAGTGTCCATGAAGATGCCAGGCCAGGAATGAAATGCTAGAGAGGCCACTGGCTGTGTCCATCAGCAGGGAACTGGGCTCACGCTGCTCTGGGAGCAAAGCCAGCAATGCTCTTAACATGAGAGACACTCACTGTGTCTGGCCTTGATTTAAACAATGTGCCTGTCACCTTTTTTCTTGTGTAGTGTAATAGGTTGAACTGTCTCCATTACTCATGAGCACCAGGAATCAAAGAATACTACATAAATATTAGGTAACTCTATGCTCATAAACAGCTTTACAACAGAAAGTACTCCAGAGATAGGTTGGGGCCTAAAATGTATTCTCAACTTGAACTAAAATCAGCATATTTGAGAACGCTGTGCTGTCGGGAGCCAGCTTGGATCAGCGCTCCACCCATGACAAAGGTCATGAGGAAGGAGGCTCGGCATATGCAAAGGCGGGATCTAGCCTCAGGAGCCCCCTGGAAATTCTCGAGCATCGACCCCCCAAAACCAGAGTCTGCCTACTTTCTGCTTTGTGTTCTCACCTACACCTCTGACTTTACGGGGGGCTGTCCCCTACTACCTTTCTCTGAAAAAATAGTTAACTTACAGCTCCAGTTAATAATTCCTGGGTGTGACAGTGTTTCAACCTACAAACTCTTTTGGAAATCTTCTAGCCTGCCTGAATAGGTTTTTCCGGCCACATGTGATTGTTCAGAACCTCCCAACTGTGAGAGGCATGAGATGTTCTAAACTGCCTAAGTACAGATTCCTTTGAGCAGTTAAAAGATTGATTAGAAATTGTATTGGTGAAGGGTTTTTCACTCGTTGGGCCAATGTTTGCTGCTAAGTCTCCATGTCCCTTACCTACTGTGTCCTTGGCAGTGTATTGATTGATATAATTGGTTTATAGAAATGTAAGTAGTAGCTTTAATGTTTGTTGGACCCTTGAGTTAATTCTTTCTCTTGTTATAACCCACCACATCTTTGCCCTACAGAAATGCAACTCCAATGCCTTTGGAGGGTGGTGCCTGACTAATCACCTTTAGAGAAAAATACATTTTCTGAAAAAAAGGTCTTAAAATGTTGACAGGCCTCCAGGCCAGAAGATGATGTAAATCACCTAAACTTTTGCATATGATAAGTTTGCAGGAAGAAAGCCTGGCTTACTGCATGACTCTACCCCTTCCCCCATTATCCTCTATGCATAACTTAAGGTATAAAAACTACTTTGAAAAATAAAGTGTGGGGCCTTGTTCACCGAAGCTTGGTCTCCCCATGTCGTTCTTTCTCCTACCTTCTGGCTGAATTATTCAGCCTCCTCTCTCCACAAAATGTTCTCACTGAGCTATCCTTATTTCATCCACTTTTCTTCACTGAATTGACTCCTCACTGAGCTATCCTCATTCTATTACTCTTTATATCTTTAATTAATATTTATTTAAGCAATTGTGTCCTGACCCCCGCGGACGCCGTCTCCCCTTTGAATTCCCTGGATTCACCAGGGCTGGATCCCAGCATGGTGCAAGAGAAACTCCAGGGCCAATCTGAGACTCAAACTCTGTGCTTGCTCTGTTGTTGTTTAGTTGCTAAGTTGTATCTGAAAAAGGTGGCTTAAAGCTTAACATTCAGAAAACGAAGATCATGGCATCTGGTCCCATCACTTCATGGGAAATAGATGGGGAAACAGTGGAGACAGTGTCAGACTTTCTTTTTCTGGGCTCCAAAATCACTGCAGATGGTGACTGCAGCCATGAAATTAAAAGACGCTTACTCCTTGGAAGGAAAGTTATGACCAACCTAGATAGCATATTCAAAAGCAGAGACATTACTTTGCCAACAAAGGTTTGCCTAGTCTAGGCTATGGTTTTTCCTGTGGTCATGTATGGATGTGAGAGTTGGACTGTGAAGAAGGCTGAGCGCCAAAGAATTGATGCTTTTGAACTGTGGTGTTGGAGAAGACTCTTGAGAGTCCCTTGGACTGCAAGGAGATCCAACCAGTCCTTCCTAAAGGAGATCAGCCCTGGGATTTCTTTGGAAGGAATGATGCTAAAGGTGAAACTCCAATACTTTGGCTACCTCATGCGAAGAGTTGACTCATTGGAGAAGACTCTAATGCTGGGAGGGATTGGGGGCAAGAGAAGGGGACAACAGAGGATGAGATGGCTGGATGGCATCACTGACTCGATGGATGTGAGTCTCAGTGAACTCTGGGAGTTGGTGATGGACAGGGAGGCCTGGCGTTCTTCGATTCATGGGGTCGCAAAGAGTCGGACACGACTGAGCGACTGATCTAATCTGATCTGATCTGGCTTTTTGCCACCCCATTCTCTACTGGTGACTAAACTGCGATCTTGACCAAAGATCTTAAGTTCACAGAGTCTCAGTTTCCTCAAGAGTAAACAGAACAAACAAAATCTGCTTTGTATTTTGTAAGATTGACATAAGGTTCAAATGAGATTGAGATAGTGTATGTAAATAAGTTTTGAAAAGTAGTATCTTAAACTCAATTTAGACATTTCACTTGTTCTCATGACCTAGGAACTTCAGGTTTAAGTTCCTTACCTTGACATATAATCTTTACCTGTATTGTTTGGAAAGCACTCTTGAGTGTAATGCTTGGTGAACACCTAAGTACTAACCTTGCAGAATAAAACCCAATGGTCACCTACATTTTCAAAAATTGAAATGTGGATAAATTAATCATGATGGGTAAAAACGTTAACAAGGCAGTCCAGACTATGTATAATATGTATATGAGTTTCTGTTCCCTAACACAGAAATGATGGTTGAAAATGTTTATTTTGAATAACTGGCAAAATTTCAAGCTCCAATATGCAGTCAGTACAAGGGTCTAAAACTTAAGGGGAAAACTTAATATTTTACATTTGTTGCTTTATGTTGCTTTATTTTTTCCCTGTTAAAAAGGGCCATGCACACAGTAATAGAAAGGACAACACTGACTTGCAACAAGAATAAGCCATACATGCCACCCATCTCTACAACATTTATTATTAAGAATTTATTATACCAGATTTTTTTCAATGTTTATCAAAAATTAGATCACAATTTATACAACATTTTGTGAAATGTAATAAATTAACTAACAAATGCTTTACTTTTGGCCATTAAAATGGTTTCTAGTTTTTCAGTATTAGAGGCAGAAATATTATTTTGCTTCAGTATTAGAAGCAAAAGATAATTGGCTAAAATAATTTGAAATAAAAATAGAAACAAAGAATAATATCCCAGCAAAAACTATCAGTGATATAGAAGGACTCATCCAAGTTTATAAAACTGCCAACTCCTTCCCTCCTTCCTTCCTACAAAACACCATGAACAAGGAAAGTACATTTTTAACATCAAACGAAAGGGCTATCAATTAACTTGTTTGAGATCAAACTGTATACTTTTCATGTGACACCAGATCTAGGAAGCCCAGTCAACCTAAGTCACTTAATGGCCTCTCGGTTCTTTTACCTCAGTTGCTCATGGTTTCTGTCATTATAGAGGAAAGGTACAAATTTCGTTGTTGCCACAGTCACTGAGAGACTGTGACTATTTCTCTTAGTGATTAAGTCCAACAGCATCAGAAGCTCTAGATCCCTTACAGTGCCAGTTAAGGAGAGAAAATCCTGTCTTCTTTTCTGTTTGGATCTTACAAACACAGAGTCTCTAGAAAGACTTTCAAAATGAGAACACATCATGACTTAAAATCAAAGTCCAGAATCAGACACTTCACCGCTAAAATCCTGGTCTCGCCACCATTACCTCTTGCCTGGATTCCCACAGAAGCTTTGTAACAAGCTTCTCTTCCTCTATACTTGCCCCTGATAGCAGAAACTTTGGGTTGACTTCCAACCTCTCAGTTATCATGTCAGTTTTCTGCTCATTTCCAAGGCCAAAGCCTTCATTTCTTTGCCTGAGGGCTTTCTCTGACTTCCTGGGAAGTGGCCCTCAATCAGTGATTGGAGGGACTTGAGGAATAAACACTCAGCTGTGTTGCCCTGATGTCCGTAGTGTGACTTGCATTTTACCCTGACTCTCAGAGTGTCTCCATGGAAATCAAGCCATAGTTTACCATAGTGGTATTAGCTGCTCTCCATTCCCTTTCTCATGGCTCCATTTCCCTACCAGCATATTCTTCAAATGAACCAATTCATTGTCTTGATGTCTGCTTGTCAGGAAACCATCTAATGATAACCCACATCAAAGTATTCTCAACCCCAAAAGCGGAATAATCTTTTAGAAACAGATTACGTCAGTCAGTCCTGCAACAGACTCTCTCCTCTTCGCTTAGGGTTGAATGTCAAAGTTTTTACAAAAAGTCTACAAGGCCCTATATCTTCTGCCTCGTCCTGTACCTATGCTGTGCTATGCTAAGTCACTTCAGTCGTGTCCGACTCTGTGTGACCCCACAGACGGCAGCCCACCAGGCTTCCCTGTCCCTGAGATTCTCCGGGCAAGAACACTGGAGTGGGTTGCCATTTCCTTCTCCAATGCATGAAAGTGAAAAGAGAAAGTGAAGTCGCTCAGTCATGTCCGACTCTTAGCGACCCCATGGACTGCAGCCTACCAGGCTCCTCCATCCGTAGGATTTTCCAGGCAAAAGTACTGGAGTGGGGTGCCATCACCTTCTCCCGTCCTGTCCAAAGCCTGCTATTTCATGAACTTGCCCGCCATGCCCACCTTAGCACCTCTGCCCTAGCCGTTCTCTTTGCTGGGAACGCTTTCCCTTGAGAATCTGCCACCTGGTTAATTCCCTTACCTCTTTCAAGCCTTGTTCAACTCTCACCTTCTCAATGAGGTCACCCTGACCACCACCCGATTCAATATGTACGCTCTCCCCCACCTCCACAAAGCACTCTCCAAACCTTTTCCTGTTTTATTTTTTTCCTGCTCCATTGCAGGCACCACCTCCTAACATATTAAATAACCTATTTTCCCTGTTAGAATATGAACTCCACGAGGACGGGGTTCTTTGTTGTTGTTTCCTGATGCTTCTCAAGTGCTAAGAAGAGTGCTTGACATGTATGCAGCATGCCATAAACATCTGTTCAGCAATTACTACAAATTATCATGCTATTCCTCAGTGGAAGAAAATTGATAAATATACACTATATGGGTCACAAGGTCATCACAAAAATAACCCTATTTTTTTTACAATAAATTTAAAACCAACTGACAAGTTGAGTTTAGAAATTTATATTCTAAGTGTATTTATTAAATTTTAATAAGTTCTTAATTTTTCACTATAATTTAGAAAAATATAGTGATTCAAACTTGCTTACAGATAATTTAGCAGGTGATTATTCACATCATAATCTTTTTTTCACTCACAAAGAGTTTTTACACCTAGGGTTTTTATACCTACACACAGTTCCTATGAAGACTTAATACTCTTCATCCATTAAAAAACATAATCAACTCATACAAACTTTTAGGAACACGTCTACTTCATAGAATAGGACATTTTCGTGAATAGAACCATTACTACAGATGCATCAAGTATAAGTAATTCTATATTATACCTATATTCTCCCCCTGATAATATAGATGTGGAACTCAGAGTGGCACATGAGAGTCTAATTCAATTTGAAAGAAATCCACTCATTAAATTACCACATTATGAAGACTCAAGGAATATTTACAGAATAGCAATAGCCAGTTAACCTATGGCTTTGGGTTGAATTTAAACTTGGAATTTTAAGAAAAACCCAGCAAAGGAATTTTAAAATTACTTTTATTTTCTAGGTTTAAATAAAATCCTTAATGTTATTTCAGAATAGGCTGAGGCTTCATATTTTGCTGTGTAAGCAAATCAGTGCCACATACTAGGTCATGTATATAAAAAGAAAGATGTGGAGTGGATCTAGAGCACTGTGACAATGGAAAGTAAATTTCACATACAACATACAAATGTATATGTACACACATGTATGTGTATATAGAGCAGATAGATAACTTCCAGTTAGTAGTAATTACAAAATGCAAAGGAAAAAACAAAATATGATTTTAAACCTTATGCTTCTACCTCTATTATTTTCCAAAGAATATTAAATAAGCTAGCAGTTAGCAGCGATTATTTATTTCTGATATTAAATTGATATAAGAAAACAATTTAAGCTCTAAAAATTACTGAAGGACAATATTTTCAACTTGAAATAAAAAAAAATTAAGTTGTCAATTTACTTGGGATCGGAAATATATGGATATAGGGAATTTTAAATATCAGAAATCATATTTGTTCATTAAGATGAAGAAAATATGATATTGAATTTAGAATCCTATTTGGAGCATGGATAAAGGTACTCAATTAACAAAGTTACCACCTTAATAAAGTGTATGTTAAGATACTGTTCAGTTCAGTTCAGTTTAGTTCAGTCACTCAGTCGTGTCCGACTCTTTGTGAGCCCATGAATTGCACCACGCCAGGCCTCCCTGTCCATCACCACACCAGGCCTCCCTGTCCATCACCAACTCCCAGAGTTTACTCAGACTCATGTCCATCAAGTTGGTGATGCCATCCAGCCATCTCATCCTCTGTCATCCCCTTCTCCTCCTGCCCTTAATCCCTCTCAGCATCAGAGTCTTTTCCAATGAGTCAACTCTTCGCATGAGGTGGCCAAAGTACTGGAGTTTCAGCTTTAGCATCAGTCTTTCCAAAGAAGACCCAGGACTGATCTCCTTCAGAATGGACTGGTTGGATCTCCTTGCAGTCCAAAGGACTCTCAGGAGTCTTCTCCAACACCACAGTTCAAAAGCATCAATTCTTCGGCGGTCAGCTTTCTTCACAGTCCAACTCTCACATCCATACATGACAACTGGAAAAACCATAGCCTTGACTAGACGGACCTTTGTTGGCAAAGAAATGTCTCTGCTTTTTAATATGCTATCTAGGTTGGTCATAACTTGTTAAGATACTGTAAATTCTCCCAAATTGATTTACAGATTTTATACAATCCCTATTAAAGTACTTGTGAGCTTCTTTGCAGAAATTGACAAACTGATTCTAAAATTCCTGTCAAAATTCAAATGACCCAGAAAAGCCAAACAATGTTCAAAACAAATAAAGCTGGAGGACTCATATTTTCTAATTCTAAAACTTACTACAAAACTATAGTAATCAAAATAGCGTTATACCATCATATTATAGATTTAAAACTATAAATGTCTATAGATTAATGGAATGGTATTGAGATTATAAAAACAAATTCTCACACTTACAGTCAATTGATTTGAAACAGGAGTCCCAAGATCATTCAGTGGAGGTAGAAAGTCTTTTCAACAAGTAATAAAAAATTACCATATAACCCAGAAATTCAATTCTTACTTATATATTCCAATGAAAAGGAAACAAAATTTGTAGACAAATATTCACAGTAGCATTTCTCAAAATATTCAAAAAGCAGAAATAGCCTAGATGTTCATCAACTCACAAGTGCAAAAAGAAACTGTGCTATATCAATAATGTGTGTGTGCATGCTCAGTTGCTTAGTTGTATCCAACTCTTTGTGTCCCCATGGACTGTAGCAAGCCAGGATCTTCTGTCCCTGGAATTTCCAGGCAAGAATACTGGAATGGGTTGCCATTTCCCACTCCAGGGCATTTTCCTGAGCCATAGATTGAACCCATGTCTCTTCATTGGCAAGCATATTCTTTATCATTGAGCCACTTGAGACACCCCTCTTATATCAATAATATTAAATATTACTTGGCAATAGAAAGAAATTAAATACTCATCCACAATGTGGGATGAAACTTGAAGACTGTGGTACATATACACAATGGAGTATTACTCAGCCATTAAAAAGAATACATTTGAATCAGTTCTAATGAGGTGGATGAAACTGGAGCCGATTATACAGAGTTAAGTAAATCAGAAAGAAAAACACCAATACAGTATACTAATGCATATATACGGAATTTAGAAAGATGGTAATGATAACCCTGTATGCGAGACAGCAAAAGAGACACAGATGTATAGAACAGTCTTTTGGACTCTGTGGGAGAGGGAGAGGGTGGGATGATTTGGGAGAATGGCATTGAAACATGTATAATATCATATAAGAAATGAATCGCCAGTCCAGGTTTGATACAGGATACAGGATGCTTGGGGCTGGTGCACTGGGATGACCCAGAGGGATGATATGGGGAGGGAGGTGGGAAGGGTGTTCAGGATTGGGAACACGTGTACACCGGTGGCGGATTCATGTTGATGTATGGCAAAACCAATACAATATTGCAAAGTAATTAGCCTCTAATTAAAATAAATAAATTTAAATTAAAAAAAAGAAACTTGAAGACATTAAGTTAAGGCTAAGGCTAAGTAAGGCTAAGTGAAAGAAGCTAGTCACGAAAGACCACATATTGTATGACCCCATTTATATGAAATGGAATGAAAATATACTCCAGGAAACTCATATAAGGACAAAAAGTAGATTAGGGCTTGTGTACGGTTGAGAATGAGGCTTGAGGCAAAAGAGAGGGAGTGAGAAAGGAGTTTCTTTAGGGGAAGATGAAAACATTCCAAAATTGATTTTTGGTGATGGTTACACAATTCTGGATATACTAAAAACCCTAAATTTCACAGTTTAAATGGGTAAATTGTATGGCCTATGAACTACATTTTAATACAGCTGTTTACAAAAAGCCAACAAAACTACACATTGGTAAGTAGAACCAGATCTCCAGAAAACTTTCTAAATGGGAGTAGGTAGGTAGGTTTTATTCTTCTGTGGCGTTCTGAATTTAAGTTTTAGAAAACAATTTATTCATATAACTACACCAGATACACACCAGTTATTCATATAACTAGTAATAACCAAAGGATACAGAGAAGTTGGAAATACGCGGATAAAAGGACTACCAAATAAATATGAGCAAAAAGAAAGCAGAGGTAGAAGTTTTTAAACTGTACAAAATAAACTATTTATTATTATATTAACTATGTTTGTTCCTTAAGTTTATGAGTGTTTTATCTCAACTTAGTATGTATCATTTACATTTGTTTTTCTCTTTTGCGTTGAGCTTTAACAGCAGTCAAGAATGCTTTAAATAGACGAGGAGGAAAAGGAAGTTAGATTCAGATAGAGTTTTCAATTTGTTAAAAGTTCTGTACTAAAGTTATTTGAAATTCAGGGTCAGAATGAAATTAGAGCACTTACTGCACAGTTAGAAATTAGAGCACTTCTCCCTAAGCAATATAAGATATACCCACACATTATCTAATGTTCTAAGCTTCTGTGACAGCCTGTGATCTAGAGTAGTAAAAAATCAAGCTCACAAAAGCTAAAAAAAAAAAAAAAAAATTTACTTAGAGAAATGTCTCTAAAAACTGGTCCTTTGTATAGCATCATAAGGTCTGATTTAGTTTTATTTTTTTCAGAATAACCAAAAATTTTATGGACAAAATCAATTATATTTGTGCCTAGGTATTTGGAGGAGTCTATTTTTATATCCCTTGCTTTCCTCAAAGAAAAGCAAAGTCTAAATATAGCAACATGAAGTCAGTCACATAAGGGCACTTTTTAAAAGGTGAATAAAATATTTCAACTGTAAGGTACTTTAAAATTTTTCTGTTTAAACATCTTACCATGTATAAAATAAAAAAAATGTGGCAAATAAGCATAGAATAAAATTACTATGCCTCAGAATGCTGTCATGAGTTGTGAATCACAATCTGTGGATTTTTGCTCATTGGGAAGCCCCATTATTTTCAGAAACCATGTCATGCACTATTTCAAGATCCGAATACCACATTTACTCGCACATAATCATTTCTCTTTCACCATACTCCATTTCCCCATTTGCAATATAATACTGTACTAATACAGCCATAAAATAAAAATATTCATTATATTCTACAACCTTCAACATCCAAAAAGGTGAAACTATATAATTAAAATGCAACTCATTTCCACCCACCTTTTACAGTCAACTTTGTTAATAAAGATAGATGTGACCTGTTAACTGAGGGGTGTTGGGCACTCCCAGGACTAAATACAGATGCTTTGTTTCTTTCATCGTACCTGTATCTTAAATTCCTTCAGTTCCTATCTGTCAGGGAAAGGGTGCCAGGTGAGCAGTCTGTCACTCTTGCCTAGACTAATAGAATCTCCAGTGGCTTTTGTTACAGCTCATGTCATACTATTAAAACTATGTGCCTTGAAAATGGCATAACATATGTAGCTGAATCTTGTCAACTCTAGATAATCAGACTCTGTTTGGCTTCACAAGCAGATGCAGATTAGAGAAGTAATATAAATATGCAAATCACAGTGGTCCCCTTTCACCACCACTGTTCCTACCTCTAATGACCCTCGAAGAAAGTCTGTGTGTTCAGCTCCCACTTCCAGGGCTACATCAACAGACGCAAAGGGACGGCTGGCCATCTGCTGTCGTTCTCGAAGCAGTTGCTGGAGGGGGTTAAAAAGCATTCGTTTTAAGACAGGTTTTAGGACACATTAAATTCAACAATATCTAGTCCTGTTTGGAAAAAAATGGCATCTAGAATTTAGAGGTTATAATACACATATTCATATCTAGATCACTAAAAATGAAAATTATTTTCTCCTCATGGCCTGGGTTATATTTCCTTATAGGCTTGAAATGTATGGTGCCTCCTGACTGCCACCTCATAGGCCGAGTGAAAAGCACTTTGAAAACTTCAGGTAAGAGGTACTACTTAAGGAAAAACTGCTATTATGATGACAGGTGTGCCAAGTCTCTCCACTCAAAATAACTCATGCCTGTGTCTTAGCTGAAAGCAAACAGCAGTACAAATGATTGAGAAAAGAGAATGAAACGTTGTCAAAATGCATTAATAGAGATTAAAGGAACATACATCCGCCAAGACCCAGTCTCGTAAGTCATCAAGATCTCCCTTGTCAATTGCTATAGCACCAGCAGGGATTTTTATTGTCAATGTTTTTAACTTTATTCAAAGCCATGGTGTTTATTATTTAAATGAAAATGATTAGTAGGTTGCAAAAATGTGTGCCAGGGCTTCTAAAACACTCCAGATATTTGTTTCTTCTCTTTGCGTCTCTTTTCAGCTTTGCCCAAACAAAAACCAATAAGCCAGCAAGTCCCAACCAAGTACCCAGCTAATTTATATTTCTGCTTCCCCTTGTAATTATAATATTCATTAAGTCAAGATAAGAAAAAATTGATGACCAGTACTAGATATTGCGAATCTTGCCCTCCTCATTCGACACAGCTAATAAAATTATTATTAAATATTAAAAGTAGAGGAGCAATGCAATTAAACACTCTTTCAAATGAGAAGAAAATCCTATCACTGAAGACAGACAAAATCCTTGAACACAATGAATGGCTTCATTATTCACAGTGATTTCTAAAGAGTCACTGGCAGTTACTTAAAACATTAACAACTGGTCTTTGAATGTAAATGTACAGAGCACTGTGATGCATCATTCATAAAGTTCCCTTTCTCATGGTGAAGGAACAAAAACCAACACCTGATGGCACTTTATTATTTAACATTTTTATTTTAACACTCATGACACTGCAGTGGCAGTGTTCATGTAATGAGCATCTCAAACATAATTTAAGGGCTTGCTTTTATTATTGAAGAGAGAACATCCACTTGCGAATATGGGACAGAAGTAATGCAATTATTACCTAGCTAGAGTTCAAGGTCTTAAATTGTATGTATTTTTAGAAGATACATAATGAAGACATATTAAAAACATACACAGAGTAAAAAGCAAATGCGATCTAAATCACCCAAATTATTCACTTTAGTATAAACTCAGACTTGCACTATTAAAAATACAGCTGCTGGCCAAGAATCTTATTTGTGTCTCTTTCGATAGGAGCGGCCAACTGATCTGAATACTGTGTCTATGCAAAATGCAAACATAATGTTACTCCAAATACCAGTGGATGCTAAGTGTACAAGACACCATGTTCTTTTTATTTGGTAAAACATAAATGCACACACAGATACACACACAGGAATACACAAATTGCCTCTGTTACAGTTAACATAATAATTCCCTTGCTGCTGCTGCTACTGCTAAGTCGCTTCAGTCGTGTCCGACTCTGTGCGACCCCATAGACGGAAGCTCACCAGGCTCCCCTGTCCCTGGGATTCTCCAGGCAAGAACACTGGAGTGGGCTGCCATTTCCTTCTCCAATGCATGAAAGTGAAAAGTCAAAGTGAAGTCGCTCAGTCGTGTCTGACACTTAGCGACCCCACGGACTGGAGCCTACCAGGCTCCTCCATCCATGAGATTTTCCAGGCAAAAGTACTGGGGTGGGGTGCCATTGCCTTCCCCGAATAATTCCCTTGAGAAAACTATAAATTCTAGTTTGGATTAATGCAATTTTCTAACATTTGTATTAAAGTTTCTTCATTTTTACCAGTTTCCCTTAGCTTATAAATGGCATCTCGTATAACTGACTCTTTAAAAAAAAACAATAATTTGTTTCTTCACCTTGCCTTTTTGCTACACCTAAAAGTAAAAGCTCTACAAAATATAATTAATGAGAACTCAGTCCCACAGATTGTAATGTAAATCTACGATTATTCAAAATTCACTATCTTTAACAAAGACTAGATTTCTCTGAAAAGTAATGTATTATTGTGACCACTTCCTATACTCATAATAAAGAAAAATCAGTGACTGATAGTTTTATTCATTTTAAACAGTTTACCAGTAGGACAAAAAGGTATTTTAAAAGATTCCAGTTTGTCTTCTGAGCATTGAGTTTTCATCAGTTTTTAAGAACTGAATGTTACTACAGTACTCTTTGCAAAGAGGAAAGACACTGTTGTCTTCTGAGCATTGAGTTTTTATCAGTTTTTAAGAATCGAAGGTTACTACAGTACTCTCTGCAAAGAGGAAAGACACTGTTCTTGCCCAGGACCATAACACAGAAGTTTGTTAAACGAGATATGGTGAAATAAAAATAATGAGAGAACAAGACAGTGTATAGCAAAGGTTACAAACAGGGAATTAGCCAAATTAATTCACTCTGGGTCACATAACAGAGGACTAGTTCAAGGACTTTGGCTGCTGTACCAAGTTTCTGACTTTGGGGAACCTAATGAAATGGTTCTGACCAGGGAAACTTAGAGGGAGTAAAAAGTTTAGTGTTATCCTAAAACACTCTTGTTTTGATAGGATGACCCTAAAATAATAACATGGAACAAAGCGAGATTTGTCATGCTACTAAATTCCTGGCTCTCGGCTGAGTCTTTAACAATTGTCCTTTCTTTTGCCAGTTAACATCTATATGCATTACTTCTTGAATTTTGCCCCTTCTGTGTCAGAACAAAAGAGACATAAACAATTCACATTTTATGCTTACAACTCAGATTTTCTGGAAATTTAATGATGATATTGACAGGCAATTTAGTTAGACTCTAGAGTTAGAAAAATCTGTGTTTGAATACCTGGTTTTCCAGCTGTTTAACTATTTAACTTAACTATTAAACTGTTTAACTATCCAAATCATTTAGACATCTCTAAGCCTCACATTTTCTCATAGCAAAATTGGGCTGTCACTAGCGTCTACACCTACAACTAGCCCTTAGAGAACCTGTTTTGCTTCCCAGTTTTTCCACCCATTACCTACTGCACAATCATCAAATTACATAGACCATTCTAAGGCTTATTCTGGAGAAGGCAATGGCACCTCACTCCAGTACTTCTGCCTGGAAAATCCCATGGGTGGAGGAGCCTGGAAGGCTGCAGTCCATGGGGTCGCTGAGGGTCGGACATGACTGAGCGACTTCACTTTCACTTTTCCCTTTCATGCACTGGAGAAGGAAATGGCAATCCACTCCAGTGTTCTTGCCTGGAGAATCCCAGGGACGGGTGAGCCTGGTGGGCTGCCGTCTATGGGGTCACACAGAGTCGGACACGACTGGAGTGACTTAGCAGCAGCAGCAAAGCTTATTCTCTATTAAACGGGAAGAGGAATACTATTAGAAGTTTTGCTAATACTTAATGCATTTGCACTGCTCGACACAGAATCTGGCACATTGTGAGAACTCAGTAACAGTTCGTTGGTACAATTATTATGTTAAAATTTCAAGCCCTAACTTTGTCTTTAAAGATGGCACTCTAATTACCACAAGCCCATTTTCTTCGGCACTAGTGACACATTTTGCTCTATTAGTCTCCCTTTTAACAAATGTTGCAAATTTATGAGACAGTTGGAAAATGTCATGATTGTGGTAAAAATGAATTTAATTTGGAACTGCTTCCTGCCATTTGTGACTAAGAATGATAAAAACTCCACCTAAAAATTGTGAGGAAATATAGAGTACTTCCATAAGAACTTTCAAAAATTATTTGTTGGTTGTGATTTTTATATAAAATGAAGTTTGACATTTTGTATATAGATAAGAAACCATATAACAGATGATCTATTTTATAACTAATCTGCAGTTGCCAATTATTCAGCAGAAAGAAAAGGCCAAAAGAACAAACTGATCATAATGCAATAGATTACAATCATGTTGCTGTAAACACTGTGGTGAAGGACATTTTAAAATTATGGATGTTCTTACTATCATGTTTGTTATGTATGATTGTTGTTTTATTAATTAAAATCTCTTACAAAACAAACCATGAAATTAAAAATAATATGAAAATCCATGCTTAAAGACAGCAACTGAGAGCAGTCATTGAGTCTATCAAATGTATATATGGAATGCTTCCACACACTAATACTACTACAAATATCATATTAGTCCCCAAAGTTCATATTAATGACTTTTCCAATCACCCCTAAAGCTACAACTCCAATGGACTTAGGATATTAATCTTTAAAAACACACACAGTAAAAAAAAATCAAAACAGTAACCAACTCGCTTCCAGCTGTCTTCCTAGTGCCTGCCTTCTACGTTCAGATTCCATCTAGCTACCCCCATACCTTCAAATACCCTTCCACTCCATCCCAGGCGTGAAGTTACCATCTTATCTACAAGTTATTTATGATATTAGTGTGGCACTATCTCCTCAAACCTTCATGCTTTCCTGAAATCTTTAAGGCAAAAATTTATTTCTGTTTTTTTATTTCGCTCAGCACTTAGTTTGTAGTCAATAGTATTTGATGAATAGACAATGAATGAGTGACTTAAAGTATAAAAATCTGTATCATCTGAATGTGACTGAAGGCAAGTTTTGATTAAACTGATTTTAATCATTGGAAAAGACCCTGATGCTGGGAAAGATTGAGGGCAGGAAGAGAAGGGGACGACAGAGGATGAGATGGTTGGATGGCATCACCGACTCAATGGACATGAATTTGGGTGGACTCTGGGAGTTGGTGATGGACAGGGAGGCTTGGCGTGCTGCAGTTCATGGGGTCGCAAAGAGTCAGATATGACTGAGCGACTGCACTGAACTGATCTGAACTGAATTATGAAGAAGCTTTTAAAAGTATATGTCCTCTGATATTCTGCTTTCCTGTGGCTCAGTCAGTCAAGAATCTGCCTGCAATGCGAGAAGACCTGGGTCTGATTCCTGGTTAGGAAGATCCCTTGGAGAAGGGAATTGCACTCCACTCCAGTATCCTTGCCTGGAAAATTCCACGGACAGAGGAGCTTGGTGGGCTACAGTCCATGGGATTGTAAAGAGTCAGACACTACTGAGCAACGAACACAATCACACTGTCCTGATATTCTACAATGTATGCCTTATGCTCAAAAGTAAGTGGATACTCATTTTTTAAAAAATGGGTCAATTCTGTGGACCTAACAAATCACCACTAGGCTTCTTACCTCTCTTCATTCACTTTATTACCATGCTGTAAATATTATAAGGAAAAATTGCCATAAAGTCATCACAATGCATTCATAATTTAATATAAATTATTCAGATTTGGAAAGGTATAAAGGGATCAATCAAAATCCTTTAGTCATTATTTTTGAGCTTACATACTAAAATGAACAAGGAGCTTGAATTATACGTAAAGCAAGATTTCATGAAAAAGTATTTCTATTATTAACACAGACACAACATAAAGTATAATAAGCAAAAGATCATTTTTTTTAGTGGAAGGACAGTGCATCAATGAATTAGGAAAGCATGATAATTCTATCATTTTTATAACTAAATCTGCAAGCTACAAGTTTACTCAGTTTTTCTTCATTATTTTAAAGTAAAATGTCCTTAACTGTCAAATGGTCATAGCAGACATTCAAGGTAGAGTGTTCAGGTATGCAGGTTTGTTGTTTGGGCAGTAATGTGTCAGAAACAAAACCGACCTTTACTGTCATCAAGCCTATTACCAGAGAGAAGAAGAGAGGAGAAATGAAAAATTTTTCTAAATTTTCCAAAATACAAAGTTCAATATTTCCTCTAAAATGCCAAGAGATTATATCAGTATAAAACATACTCATGTGAATGTATGTGTGAAAGTGTATGTGTGAATATTCCTAAAATTATATATATAATTCAAAGTAACTGAAACTCAAATTAAAACTAAAACTCTTATATAAAATGTCAAAGTGTTAGTTGCTCAGTCATGTCCGACTCTTTGCAACTCCATGGTCTGTCCGTGGAATTCTCCAGGCAAGAATACTGGAGTGGGTTGTCATTCCCTTCTCCAGGGGATCTTCCTGACCCAGGGTTTGAACCTGGGTCTTCTGCATGGCAGGCATATTCTTTACTGTCTGAGCTAACAGGGAAGCCCTTAAAACAAATAAAATGTCAAGATAAAGATTAAATAATACCTGCAAATGAAGGTCTTTGTTGTCATCTGAATAACATTGAACATATCACTGATATGAATAAAAGACAGTCATCACAGAGTTTAGACTTAAAAGCAACCTATAGATCCTCTGGTCCAGAGATTTTTTAACCTACAGACTATATAGACCTATAACAGGGAAATAGATGAGCACTAGAAAAATCTATGAATCTAGCACTAAAAGACAATGGCACCCCACTCCAGTACTCTTGCCTGGAAAATCCCATGGATGGAGGAGCCTGGTGGGCTGCAGTCCATGGGGTCGCTAAGAGTTGGACACGACTGAGCGACTTTACTTTCACTTTTCACTTTCATGCATTGGAGAAGGAAATGGCAACCCACTCCAGTGTTCTTGCCTGGAGAATCCCAGGGACGGGGTGCCTGGTGGGCTGCCGCCTATGGGGTCGCACAGAGTCGAACACGACTGAAGCGACTTGGCAGCAGCAGCAGCACTAAAAGATGACACTTTCATTAATTTGTTTTTCCAATTTCGGTAGATTCAATAATTTAACTTACTACTGTCTTTAGAAACTAATTGGCCCTATTTTAGAATCAAAATGTAACTCCACTGTTATCTTAAATTCTTTTCACAAACAAATCTATCAATATACATTCATCCTTAAAAGTAAAACAGAATGGAATAAATTATAAAAGCAAGCAAGACAACTTTAAAATTCCCTACACATCCCTATTTGCTAAATAAGAACTTCTTAAGTGCCGATGGGTTTGAAGTTCAAACATGTGTTTCTCAAGTTTCCTTTTATTTCTTCCCTTCGTCTAGCTCAGTGTTTCCATGCTTTGGGGTTTATGCAGTTGTATGTCCAATGTGACCTATACTGTGTAGTGAATTATCTTGACTCTAAAGGTATCATCTATTCATACCGATTTTATGATATCATAACTTCTATGTGAAATATATCTCATGGAACTCTAAAGGTTTTCAATATTATCAAGAAGAGAGAGGCACAAACTATGTAGCTGGTAGCATCACCATCATTTGCATACAATAAGGTCTTAAAGGGTTTCCCTGGTCGTTCAGATGGTAAAGAATCCACCTGCATTGCAGGAGACCTAGGTTCAGTCCCTGGGATGGGAAGATCCCCTGGAGAAGGGAACAGCGGGCTACCGACTCCAGTATTCTTGCCTGGAGAATTCCATGGACAGAGGAGCCTGGCACACTATAGTCCACGGGGTCGCAAAGAATCAGCTTTCTACTGACAGGAATTACGAAAAAAGACATTCAACTTTTGTGAGTATGGGCATTTTCACTCGAGCTGGCTTTGTTTAGGTTAATTTAGGTGATGACAAAGGAAAGAGGGTATGACAGATCTTCCTTATCCTCATATATTCATGGTTGCTGCTGCTGCTGCTAAGTCGCTTCAGTCGTGTCCGACTCTGTGCGACCCCATAGACGGAAGCTCACCAGGCTCCCCTGTCCCTGGGATTCTCCAGGCAAGAACACTGGAGTGGGTTGCCATTTCCTTCTCCAATGCATGAAAGTGAAAAGTCAAAGTGAAGTCGCTCAGTCGTGTCCGACTCTTAGCGACCCCACGGACTGGAGCCTACCAGGCTCCTCCGTCCATGGGATTTTCCAGGCAAAAGTACTGGGGTGGGGTGCCATTGCCTTCCCCGTATTCATGGTTATGCATTATTAATTAAACATCATCAAAACCAAAACCATATTTCTTAGATGGCACAATTTTTCCCAACTGAAGTTTGAAGCCAAGAAAATGGAAAGAACATCCGACAACTGTGTACATGTCAATCACTACAAGTCTTCATGGAAAGTAGGTTTAATATTAAAAGGATGGAACATTTCTTAATATAAAAGCTGTATCTTCCAGCACCCTATAAGGTTGCTTATCAAATAAGTTAAGCTTCATATCATTGACTAGACCCTGGTCAAACCCTTTGTTTAGAGAGATCAAGCTGGTTTGTGATGTATAGCAAACAAAGCAAGTAAAACTCACTAGCCCCACCATCCCTACCAAATTCCCACATCTACTCCAGAAACTGCTAGCATTTGCCAACAATTCTCTTAATATTTTTAAGTAAATTAGGAAAGAACGAGTAGGTTCATCATTTCTCTCTAGTCTAAATGCAATATTTATACATGTTCCAGCACTGTTAATTGCTGGTTTTCATCAACTGTGTGTCTGTTGACTACACTAATGGAGAAGTCCATCTTGTGAACACTTTTTCAGAAGAAAATCATCTGTAACTTAGTAAACAGTTGATATTCCATGCAAAATTTTGATTATGCAGATGATATACTTGTGTATACTTCCTTTTATCTTACACATGGCAACATGTCTTATATAATTCACTGATGAGAAAATAAGCATGGCTGTTATATCATGTGGTACATCTCTTCACGCAGTAGCAATAAGAAAACAATTCTCAGGGACTCCCGTGGTGGTCCAGTGGTTAAGAATCTGCCTGCCAGTGCAAGGGATGCAGATTCGATCCCCCACGCCATGGGCAACTAAGCTCACACACCACAACAACTGAGCCTGTACTCTCTGGAGCCCATGAACCACAACTAAGACCTGACACATGCAAAAAATAAAACAAATAAATATTTTTTTAAAAAGAAAACAATTCTCAGTCAACTGATACTGTGTTGTCCAGGAATTTACTAAGGAACAAAAGCAGATGCTGAAATTCTTCTTTACTTGGTGTTCCAAAGGGTGAATCTTGAAGAATTTAGATTTAGATTCTAGGCAGAGTTTTCATTCCTTCCCTTTCCTCTTTCCATCTAAATAAATAAATAAACACCTAGTCTTAGAACAATTTGATAGGGAGTTGTTGATTTACTTGGTGACTACATTTGGCTGTGGTCATTCACTCAGTGAAAAACTTTTACTGAGTTCTGTGTTCCAGACACTTTTCTAGGAACAGATATATGAGGTGAGTCTTTTGTTTCTATGTAGCAAGCATTTCCATGCTACTAAAAGAATACTGGTTTCCCTGGTGGCTCAGAGGGTAAAGAATCCACCTGCAATGCAGGAGACTCTGATTCAATCCCTGGGTTGTGAAGATCCCCCCAGAAGGGAATGGCTACCCACTCCAGTATTCCTGCCTGGGAAATCTCATGGACAGAGGAACCTGGTGGGTTACAGTCCATGGGGCTGCAAAGAGTTGGACACAATTGAGCAAGTAAGCATGCAAAAAAAATCAGGGATCCCTCTAGATCATCTACTGGGAGAATGGAAGGTGACAACTGGGGGAACCTTATGATCTGGAGGAATTATTCAAGTAGCCTGGATTTGAAAGCAACAGAACCTTATCTGTTTCTTAGTGAGCTTAAACCTGAAGACATGTAAAAGTACTGCAAACATTTTTGAAGGTTACTTTGGACAAGTTTAAAATTAAAATATGGATTCTTAATTCTACATTGACAGAGATGGCATCACTGATTTTGACTTTGCCAAAGATGATCTCATGCCCAGATGAAAGAAATCATGCAGAATGGATTCATCTAGAAGAGCCAACTACTCAGGTACTGCTTGATACAAGACCATCTTTTCTAATGAGCAACAGAAAATTTAACAGAGTTTTGTAAGGCAGTATTTTGTTCTGTTTGTACTTTTTGACAATTAAAACAAAAAGTCAAAAAATGAAATGCTTATTGACAATTTTGAAGATTACTCTGGACACTTAAAAGCATAATTAATAGTAGATAAAAGTCTTATTTGTCCAACATATACATATACAAACAAATAATGAAAATATCAAAGAAAAAAACCACTACAGAAAATATATAAGGGTTGGGAGAAAGATAGTGGAGAGAGAAGGTGCTTCAGACTAGGAGGATTACAGAAGGTCTCTGCGGAAATCACATTTGACCTGAAACCTTGAATACTCAGTCAGAGTAGGTGTGCATTCTCAAAACTCAGTTTAACACAAAAAAAGTGTATTTCTGGCTCACATAAACTTTCTATAACTCCAGGTAACTTCGCATCTGGTAACTTAGCAGTCCTAAGACTCTTACCATTTCAACCCAGGGATTCCTTAAGTGTAAAGGCAGAAAAGAGACTAGTGAATCCCACATGGACTTTTCAATGTCTCAGGCCAGACATAAAATATTTCCATAGCCATAGAGCTCACCCTAACTAACAGAGACCACAAAATGCAGGGGAACAAGTGGAATATTACATGAGTGGAACAAGAACAAATAAAGCCAAACTGAACATTTCAGGCAGAGGCAAGAGCAAACACAAAGTTCCAGAGTTCCTCAGGCTTTGAGTGTGAGCCTGAAGTGTTCAACAAAAAGAAAGAAGTTTGAGTTTTATTAAGCAAGGGGGCAAAGAGCAGATGGTCAAAGGATAATTTTGGTTTTATCAAGGTTAAGAGAAATTGAAATAACATACATATCATCAGCCATCATAGGATTCAAAAAAATCAGATTATTTTTTTAAACATAATTTCCTTTTGTATTGCACAGACAGCCCACTCTTCTGGTGTTAGAAGTAGTTTGGAACAAACAGGCAAAAGAAATAGGCTTTACCCTCCTCAAATAAAGTTATTCAAGACATAACCAGAAAACAGCAACAGCAGTTAATCTCAAATACAATGAACCTAGCTCTCCCAGTAAGAATCGAAAGGTCAATTTTGTATGTAACCTTCTTTAATACAAAAGGCCAGGTGGTTGTAATTTATCTGAGCAAATCAAAATGAACAAAGGATGAGTACTGAAAAGGTCATTTAAAAGCTAGATCACTAGAATGGATGTTTAATACATATTACTCCTTAAAGCGCAAAAATGAGAAGCTAAATAATTTCAAATTTTGAAACCGGCACTTGAAAAAAATTTTCTACCCACAAAGAATACCCCTATAGCCACACTGTAGAATATATTAATCCCCAAGTTAGAGGCCTAAGTTGCAAGAGGAGAAATAGTGGTGCTGCTCTCAAGAAGAGCAAATGAATGACTTTGACATCCACGCGGCACTCGGTATGATCTAGTCAACCTTGACGCCTGGAAATCTCAAAGCAGCTGATTACAATAGAAATGACACATCGACTCTTGCTTGTGTGCCAGTCATTTATGACTAGAGGCTCTTGTTACAATAAAACTCAGATCAACCCTTCAGTAGCTTTATTCCCCCCTTAAGAATTAATTTACTAAAGAAAGATTTTTTTTTTCTCCCTGATTCTGGGAATCAATACAAAGCTCAAGTTTCAATTCTTAACCACAACATGCTCGCTCCTAGGTTAAGAAATTCTAAATGCTACATAATCCGGTTAGCTTTTTCATTTAGTGTATAAGGAGTTCATGCTGAACATTTAAGTGGTTTGTGACAATAATTTTGAAGTTCTTCAAGAGGTACTTAAAATCTTCCTGAAGATATAAATGATTCAAACACTGGCATTTTCCTCTTAAACAATGTTTTAAAAATATTTTTTCCTTTAAGGAAAATGTGATTATTTTGCTATTAGTTAATGGAGTCATTTTCAGTTCATTATTGAGAAACTCCAAAAATTGTTCTTTTATAAAATATTTCGTTGTAAAATAAGACATCTACTTACTATAATGTATTTAATTCTTCATTGGAAGGTACTTGTGATGTTCAGATGAATCACTGTGACAGATTAATATGCAGTATTATTTGTTTTCAATCTTTTCTGAAAGGAGGCATGATAGAACTATTTTAAAAAGCTAACTTCGATCATTTGGATTTTTAAAATGTAAAGGGCAGTTTGATGAAGCATAGATGACTCATGACTGGTATAAATTGGCCTTCCTACACACTTGGAATGGTGTGTTAAACCACAAAAATCAGAATGTTAGACAATCAATGATCATAACAGATTCATTGGAATAACTCATTATCAGAGCTGGAAGGAATCCTAAATGTTACCTGGTCCAAATTTCCCTTTAAAGTGGGATCAAAAGTACTATTACTTTTCTGACAGATGGTTATCTAGTATCCTTGACTATATCTAACAGAAGAACCACTTTTTATTAAGATGGTATTTTCCCCCAAAGGTTTATAACATTGTTAGAAAGTACATTATTTGGGGGACATTTGTGGACCATTAAAATTAAATAGGATACTTCTAATATCACTAAAACTGCTTTAAATTTGTTATGTGTTTGAAACTTTTCTAATATATTCAAATAAACAATTCTAATATTCAAATTTTTCATTCATTATTTTGCAACAGACATTTATGGAACAAACCAAAGTTCAGGGAAGAGGGTCAGGTTCTCATGTTTAAGCAATACGAAACACAGTCCTATCCTCAAGGAGCTTACTCAGTCTCCTAAGGAAGACAAAACTTTGTCATATAATATGGTTTTCAGCATTTGGTTTTTCAATGACCTTCTTAAAATGTAAAGTGAACACAATATTCTAGATGTGATCTGATTAATGTGGAATATGGTAGAAATTTCCCTCTTAAATCTTCTAAATTAACATACCTTTTTTCTATTTCTTTAAAAATAGCTTCTCGTTATGTTTAGAAACATGCTATTGTTGGAACCAATCAATGATTTCAGGTCTTTCTCACATGAACTCCGATCAAAGCAAGTGTTCCCTACCTAACACTTCTATAAGTAAATTTTTTAAGCTAAATTCAAAACTTCATATTATATTTAAGTTTTCATATTTTATTGTTACTGTTGTTTTAACGTATTTTTCCTTGAGTGCAGAATTTTCTTTGATCCTTTCAACTTCCAACTAACATGACTAACAGCTATCTTTCCCAATATCGTCATTTGTGTCAAGCCCTATTCTATTCCCTTGACCAGGTCAACAGCATTTGATGGCAAAGAGAACAGTAAGACAGTGAGTTGCCTTGTTGGTGAGTGCTAAGTTGCTTCAGTTGTGTCCAACTTTGTATGGACTGTAGATATACAGATGACAGACACCACCCTTATGGCAGAAAGTGAAGAGGAACTAAAGAGCCTCTTGATGAAAGTGAAAGAGGAGAGTGAAAAAGTTGGCTTAAAGCTCAACATTCAGAAAATTAAGATCATGGCATCCAGTCCCATCACTTCATGGCAAATAGATGGGGAAACAGTGGAAACAGTGGCTGACTTTATTCTTATGGGCTCCAAAATCACTGCAGATGGTGACTGCAGCCATGAAATTAAAAGACACTTACTCCTTGGAAAGAAAGTTATGACCAATCTAAATAGCATATTATAAAGCAGAGACATTACTTTGCCAACAAAGGTCCATCTAGTCAAGCTATGGTTTTTCCTGTGGTCATGTATGGATGTGAGAGTTGGACTATAATGAAAGCTGAGTGCTGAAGAATTGATGCTTTTCAACTGTGGTGTTGGAGAAGGCTCTTGAGAGTCCCTTGGACTGCAAGGAGATCCAACCCAGTCCATCCTAAAGGAGATCAGCCCTGGGTGTTCATTGGAAGGACTGATGTTGAAGCTGAAACTCCAATACTTTGGCACCTGATGTGAAGAATTGACTCATTTGAAAAGACCCTAATGCTGGGAAAGATTGAGGGCAGGAGGAGAAGGGGATGACATGAGATGGTTAGATGGCATCACGGACTCAATGGACATGAGTTTGGGTAAACTCCAGGAATTGGTGATGGACAAGAAGGCCTGGGATGCTGCAGTTCATGGGGTCACAAAGAGTTGGACATGCTGAGCGACTGAACTGAACTGAACTGTAGATGGGGGATAGATTGTGGATAAAGTCCCAGCTTTAGGTAAAGAGTGTCATTGAAGTTGATTTGATATATGTAGTGTTCTAATCCATTTCAGAGCTTTCTGAATATAAAATAAAAACTGACTGCTACAGGTGCCAGGGCTTCCCTGGTAGCCCAGATGGTAAAGAATCTGCTTGCAATGCAGGAGATCCAGGTTGGATTCCTGGGTTGGGAAGATCCCCTTGAGAAGGAAATGGCTAACCATTCCAGTATTCTTGCCTGGAGAATTCCATGGACAGAGGAGCTCGGCGGGCTACAGTCCGTGGGGTCACAGAGTTGGACATGAATGAGTAACTAACACACACACACACACACAGGTACCAAGAGAATATCCAGAGAAGCAGTGATTGGTTTTGGTGCTCTCTGTCCTGAAGCTGAGAATAGAGTTATCTGGAAAAATTGTTGATCTATTTCCTCAAGGTGTATAATCAATGCCATAATTGACAATAGGAGGAGGAGTGACTTATTGTATTGATGAATTGGGATTGTTCAACTCAGGTCTGCCTCTTATTCTTAGGAAAAACCTGTCAATTCTACTCTGATCATTCATCTCACAACTTCTTATCTGGAATGATCCCTACATGCAAACTATGCTCTATTCTAGCATTATCTACAGCAGGTAACCATGCTAATTCTGGAGTTCATTATGTTTAGAAATAACAATTTAATTGTTTAATTCATGTTTATTTGGAGAAGGCAATGAGACCCCACTCCAGTACTGTTGCCCAGAAAAATCCATGGATGGAGGAGCCTGATAGGCTGCAGTCCATGGGGTCGCTAAGAGTCAGACACGACTGAGCGACTTCTTTCACTTTCCACTTTCATGCACTGGAGAAGGAAATGGCAACCCACTCCAGTGTTCTTGCCTGGAGAATCCCATGGACGGGGAAGCCTGGTAGGCTGCAGTCCATGGGGTCGCACGGAGTCAGACACGACTGAAGCGACTTAGCAGCATGTTTATTTAGAAGATAAGTGGAGAATAGAGTGCTAGTTATTGCCCCCTCCTCGGAAACCATCAATAATAACTACAGTATTACACTTTTCTGTTTATTTCAAGAGAATATCAGACATTGTTAAATCCCTTGCTGAAGTCAAGATGCATTGGTACACTGTATCTGCAGCATATCATAGATGTATCCATCAAGTTAACCTAACAAAAAAGTAAGAAGTGCAGACCTGGTCTTAATTCACCAGCTGCTTTAGATTCTCTTAACATCATTGCTTTTGCTTACTAAATCAAGGAATAAACAAATGAATGATTAATTGTTAGGATAGTCAATTTTATTTTAGCGTCTCTTGCCATGTGATCAAACAGCTTTTCTGTAAACATTTTGTAATCTATCCTGTTAAAATCTGGTATACATATATGCTTAGCGCCTATATTCCTTTTCCTCACTTTTATATCCTCTAAAATGATACAATCAATTTCCCCTCTCTCAGGACTTATACTCCCCCAACCTGGACCTCCACTATTCCCTCAACCTTCTGAGAGGTGAAGTTGTCAGCAAAGCAAGTCAAGAATTGATCCTATCTTCAGCTTTCAGCAGAATGTGCCTTCTAGCAGATGTCCAGATGGGTTTCTATTCCCCTACAATTACTCTCTTTTGACTCAGTGCCAGTTTTGTAATCTGTCTTGGGGCAAAGACAATTTATCATAAGTCCTGCAATTACGACTGAACACACTTTCAGCTCAAGGGATACACTTTGGAATTAATTCCAGTTCAGTACTCATTAGAACCACCATCTCTAAAATGTAAATAATCTGATTCATGTACCCCCTTTCCATTTTTCACACCCTTTATATTGATACTACCTTGACTTACAAGAACCAGTCCTTCATGTCAGGATTATCATATGACCAAAACAAATAACTTACTCATGAACTACATGTTTCAAAGCTTCTAAATTTCACCCAAGTCTGCATGCTCTTTCAATGCTATTTTAGCTTTTAATATAGGGTGAGTTAGTTTATTTGGTGAATAGTGGTATATATTACACTCAATCAGTCAGTTCAGTTCAGTCACTCAGTTGTGTCCGACTCTTTGCAACCCCATGAACTGCAGCATGCCAGGCCTCCCTGTCCATCACCAACTCCCAGGGTTTACCCAAACTCATGTTCATTGAGTCGGTGATGCCATCTAACCATCTCATCCTCTGTTGTCCCCTTTTCCTCCTACCATCAATCTTTCCCAACATCAGGGTTTTTCAAATGAGTGAAGTCTTCGCATCAGGTGGCCAAAATATTGGAGTTTCAGCTTCAACATCAGTCCTTCCAATGAACACCCAGGACTGATCTCCTTTAGGATGGACTGGTTGGATCTCCTTGCAGTCCAAGGGACACTCAATCAATCACTAGAAAATTGAGAATCTTCCATAATATAAGATGCTTGGCTAAGGCTGTGGAGTTTAACAAGAATTAGGGCAGAGTGCTTATCTTCCAGATTTATATTCTACTTACAAAACTGAGATTTAAGGTATGAAATGTTAACTGACAATAGAATACTTTAATGGCAAAACAAGTCAGAAATGCAAATGTGTGAAGAGTTGTCAAGTGAGTGACATAAACAGATGCTAGGATCTCAGAAAAAGATCATATTTCCATAGGCTGGACTGGTACTAACGGCCTTAAGAAGTCTGTCAGACTGACACTTAAAGTCTGTGTAGAATTCAAATGAGCCACATCATGACCATTAAATAATTTGGGTCAGAATAATTATTTTATCTCACAATTCTGCTTTTTTGAGAATAGAGTCCTTTATCCTTCTTCTACATACTATAAAATCCTGTATATTATTCCTTTCCTTTCATGCCTTCTTTCTCTCAGAATCTTTCAAACTCTCATTTCTGAACCCCACAAATCTTTTTCCCCCCTGCCTTTTCCATTCTTTTTTGAGTTAGAGTAATCACAGGAAATAAGATTTTACTTTTCAGACACATTGGAATTAGTTTGTGATCCAGGATTTGAAAAACTTAACTACCTTTGTATCAATCATTCCTTCGACACAAGCTTTAACTACCAGACACTGCAATCTATAGGAGTTGGACATGCATGGTATCACAACGGGTGACATGCTAACAAACAGGAAAGGAACTCTGCCACGGTATTGGATGTTTAAAGCTTTGTTAACTAAGAAACCATCATATATCCATCAGCCACTGGAAAGCCAAGTAGACAAAATTTCAAAGAAATTATATACACTATAGGAAAGTGAAAGAGTTTTTATAAATACTATTAAAGTAGGCATGAAAATTCAGCTCCCTCTGCTACTTTTCATACAGCTCTTCTCTACATCAGTAATAAAAGACTATCGCATAAATTATTACTCAATCCACTGAATGCCAGTTTTCAAGAAAACACATGCATGTCTCCTCTCTAAGACTCCTAAGTAAGCAATTGTAATTTATTTTCCCAAATTATTGCTTACTTGATACAAGAAGTGAAATGACTAAGCAAATGATCCTCTAGTTTAAATGTTGCATTGACCACAAAATTAAAAAAAGAGAAAGAGACCAAAATCATATTTTAATTCAAGTTAGAAGCTATTGTAAACTCATCAGTCTAAGGAATATGTATCATAGACATTAGCAAAAACACAAAGCAAATAAATGAGTTAAAGCTCCCCTATAGCAATTCTGCTGCTAACATTTCAGCTTGAACTTACAATAACATTTATGATAATTCACTATATTCTGCTGACTTAAAACACTTAACTGGAAATGACGCAAAACCTACCTTTCAGAGAAAAATGTATCAAATCTGGCTAGATTTTTGTTAGTGCAAACAAAAGGGCAGGAAGACAGGGCATAATGTTGGGAACAGTACTGTCTTCTTATGAAAAGATCTCTGAACCCTTTCAAATAAACAGTATTAAAAAGAGATCAAGAGTTCATGAATTTTCAAATATCATTTTAAGTATTATCTACTGATATACCTTTTCATTAATACAATGAGTCCTTTAGGAATACCACACTTTGAAAGTGATTATATCTTCACAATAACTTTGTAAGGTCAGGTTCCAAGTATCTCAAGGAACAGTAACGCAGAAAGTATATATGGGACTAGTTTAAAGTCTAGTCCCATATATACTAGTAGAAGGCAATGGCACCCCACTCCAGTACTCTTGCCTGGAAAATCCCAGATGGAGGAGCCTGGTAGGCTGCAGTCCATGGGGTCGCTAAGAGTCGGATATGACTGAGCGACTTCACTTTCTCTTTTCACTTTCCTGCATTGGAGAAGGAAATGGCAACCCACTCCAGTATTCTTGCCTGGAGAATCCTAGGGACGGGGAAGCCTGGTGGGCTGCCGTCTATGGGGTCACACAGAATCGGACACGACTGAAGTGACTTAGCATAGCATAGCATAGTCCCAAAATAAGAAGCTAGAGAACCCTAGGCCAATTAGGTAAAGAGTATTTATTCTCTGTTCCAGCGTGTAATTTTTGCCATCTATAGAAATTATATTTGTCCTCCAATATTAGTACAGTAGGTTGGATAATGATTATTTTTATATACACTTTATTATGTATGTAATATCAATAATTTGAAAGGAAAGAGATTCATAAGATAAATTGGTAACAAGAAAACATCAAAGAGTATTTTAATTTAATTAGAAAAAATTAATGAAAAGCTTCAGTAATTGTATTAAGAGAATCCAAATGGCTTGGCCTTTCTGGAAAGCTATTTGCTAATAGATATCAAGAACATCATTAATGAATATATCTTTTGACTCAGTAATTCCACTTTATGAGTCAATATTAATGAAGCAATCAGAGACACAAGCAAGACTTATAAATTTCTGCCAAAGCATAGCTTATACTAGTGAAAAGGTGAGGACAATTGGGCCAAATAAACTGGAGTACCAAAAGGCTAATTATTTATGACCATTAAAATTATGTTTTCAAAAAAATTTTAATGACATTGGAATATGCCAAGGATAGAACTTTACATGAAAAGTAAGGGTAATATAAAAAAAAACAGAAATCACAAAAAATTATACATATGTATATATATATTAAAAAAACATGACTTAGTATGATGTTTACTTAAGGTTGAGGGGTGAAGAGATTGAATAGGGGAAGACCAGTACAATTAATGGGCTTCCCTGGTGGCTCAGATGGTAAGAATCTGCTTGCAATGCAGGAGACCAAGGTTTGATCCTTGGGCTGGGAAGATTCTCCTGGAGAAGGACATGGCAACCCACTCCAGCATCTTGCCTGGGAAAGCCCACGGACAGAGGAGCCTGGCAGGCTACAGTCCATGGAGTCTCAGAGTTGGACACAACTGAGCAGTGAATACACACACATTGTATAACTGATACAATATTTTGCATGAAGTACAAAATAAAAAAGATCACTGTAAAGAATTATTCCAATTATATAACTATATTTAAATCATCTATGGGATTCCCTGTGGCTCAGCTGGTAAAGAATCTGCCTGCAATGCAGGAGACCCTGGTTCAATTCCTGGGTCAGGAAATCCAAGATCCCCTGGAGAAGGGAATGGCTACCCACTCCAGTATTCTGGCCTGGAGAATTCCATGGACTGTATAGTTCATGGGGTTGCAGGCTCGGACAAGACTTAGTGACTTTCACTTATAGTAGCTATATCTAAACTATACCTATATCCCTATGCCTGGGAGGAAAGGGAGGAAAGTTTTATCCTTAGAACGTGAATTTTAATTCACTTAAGTTTATATTTTCCCCAACTTTTATATAGAAGTTTCTGTAACAGTGACAGAAGGGGAGTATTTGTCATTATTTCTATGCCTCTGAATTTCTGAACTGCTATTATGAGAATGTATGACCTGGAAAACAAAAACACTGGAGAAATAAAGTAATAACTTTTCATATGATAAACAGGTGGCATATTTTGCATATCATTTATAAATTATGTGATATTACAGAATAAAAGTGGCAAGGATTAGTACTTGCCCGAGATAAAAGTATTAATAAAACAAAGTTTAGAAGAAATCCTGTATATAAACAATTACAATTAAGATAAATAATGGTCAGTTACAATTAAATAAATATTAGTCAATAGTCAATTATTTATCTTAACTCTAATTATTTATATATAGTCAATAAAATTTAGGAAATGTACAAGTAGATTTTGGAAAAATAAGTGAATACCATACTAGAAGAATCTTTTATTGATATTAGATGTTACTTGAAGAATCTTTTACTGATCTTAGAACTAGATTAAGTAATCTGTTTCAGAGGCATTAAGGTGGCTCAGAGGACAGTGTAAAAAAAAAATTGATTGTGTGTAGTTAATCTCATTAGAAATGATCTAGTATGATAAAAATTCAATTGATCCCAAACTGGGTGACTTTTAACTGACTTTAAATTGGCATATTTAGAGTGTGGAATTAGTTTAAGATTAGGATTAAGAATTGGGGAAGGCAATGGCACCCCCACCCCAGTACTTTTGCCTGGAAAATCTCATGGACGGAGGAGCCTGGTAGGCTCCAGTCCATGGGGTCGCTAAGAGTCGGACACGACCAAGCGACTTCACTTTGACTTTTCACTTTCATGCATTGGAGAAGGCAATGGCAACCCACTCCAGTGTTCTTGCCTGGAGAATCCCAGGGACAGGGGAGCCTGGTGAGCTTCCGTCTATGGGGTCGCACAGAGTCGGACACGACTGAAGTGACTTAGCAGCAGGATTAAGAATACAGTGACGAAGTTTGCCATCTGGTGGTCAGTGTGATACAAATCAGATGTCTTCACGTATTATGTTTTTATGTCAGAATTGCGAATTGGGTCTAAAATTGTGAAGCAATATTGATACTAAATAAATCCATGGATAAAATGAAAGTCACAGCAACGAAAATTGTCTGATTTGGTCAGATAACAGCTGTGGTGGGCTGAATAATGGTCCTCAACAACAACCACAACCAGAAAAGCATTCAGGCTCTAATCCATGGAGCCTGTGAACAGCATTCTATTTGGCAAGAGAGATTTTGCATATGAGATTAAATTAAGGATTTTGAGATAGGGAGATTATCCTGGATTAGCCAGAAGGACCCTTATGTAATCATGGTGTCTTTATAATGGGAGGCAGAGGAGAAGGCAATGGCACCCCACTCCAGTACTTCTGCCTGGAAAATCCCATGGGTGGACGAGCCTGGAAGGCTGCAGTCCATGGGGTCGCTGAGGGTCGGACACGACTGAGTGACTTCACTTTCACTTTTCACTTTTATGCATTGGAGAAGGAAATGGCAACCCACTCCATTGTTCTTGCCTGGAGAATCCCAGGGACGGGTGAGCCTGGTGGGCTGCCGTCTATAGGGTCACACAGAGTCGGACATGACTAAAGTGACTTAGCAGCAGCAGCAGCAGCAGCAGAGGAAGACCTGACTACAAAAGATGAAGGCCAGGGCAATGTGACTGCTACAGGAAGGTGTGACATTCCAGGCTTTGAAAATGGAGAAAGGGGCCAGGAGCCAAGGAATGAAAGTAAATGCAAGGAATGTAACTTCGGAAACTGGAAAAGGCAAGAAAATCGATTCTAGAATTTCTGGAATGGATGAGCCCTAACACCTTGATGACAGCTCCGTAAAACTTTCAGGCTTCTGACCTCTAGACTGTAAGAGGGTAAGCAGATGTGGCTTTAAGTGTACTTTTCTTTTAAAAGTATTATTTTCCAGGTGACTCAGTGGTTAAGAATTTGCCTGCCAATGCAGGAAATGTGGGTTTGATTCCTGGGTTGGGAAGATCCCCTGCAGGAGGAAATGGCAACCCACTCCAGTCTTTTTGCCTGGGAAATCCCATGGACAGAGGAGCCTGGTGGGCTGACAGCCATGTCTGTCAGTAAGTAATATATGCCACCTAAACTAATTTTTTCAAGGCTGAAAAAGTCATCAAATTCTTCAGAAAGTAACCAACCAGAAAGCACATACAAACTCTTTTCTGTCATAATCCCTGTGATCTGAGCAGGTAATTTAGAGAAATAGAATAGTGAATGTATTTCACTCAACTATTTAGGGGCTCTTCCTAAAAGCGTAGCAAACATCTTAAAAGTATATTCATATGTCACTCACCAATGTACTGTGAATGTTAAATATTAAGCAAAGTAGAGAGCTAGTCTGTGGTAGAGCACAGATTTAGAGTAAAATGAGGCTTGAGATAAAATTCAATAAGTTCAACAAAATGAAAAGATATCACCGGTGTGACAAGTAATCTGCAGTGTATTCCTTCCCTGTATTATTTTTTACCAATACCTCTATGATTTTAACCAATCCTATTTAAAACCCTGGGAAATGAAGAACATTTTTCTACATGTAATGCTAAAAATTTGTATTAGTGTTTGAATCACTGTAATGTGTACCTATACCTGAAAAACAGAAATGGAGGAACTTAGTTTTTAGTTTTCAGAATTCAGAGGGAAATTGGTAGTCTGGTCAAGGTCAGAGAAACATATGAGAAACATAAACATAATTTATGCAGTTATGAGGACTTCCCTGGTGGCTCAGATGGGAAAGCGTCTGTCTACGATGAGGGAGACCTGGGTTCGATCCCTGGGTTGGGAAGATCCCTTGGAGAAGGAAATGGCAATCCATTCCAGTACTATTGCCTGGAAAATCCCATGGACAGAGGAGCCTGGTAGGCTACAGTCCATGGGGTCGCAAAGAATCAGACATGACTGAGCGACTTCATGTTCAAGATCCAGGGCTTAGTTAAGTGAACATTTACCGAGTGCAGATCAGATTCTGGTCCTGTACTAAACACTGAGAACAGAAAGACAGGACACAATTGAAATATTCCACAAAAGAGAAACCCATACCAGCTGCAGGGACAGAAAGGAAGGGTCACTTTATACATACTGGGAGTGACTTGTTGGTGGGCTAGGGAGGCTTTCAGATGAATGTGTAGAGAAGGAGAACATGAAGAGACAGAGACATAAGGAGAATTCTAGCTGAAAATGATTGGGGTCATGTATCTACAAACCAAGGAATGCCGAAGGTTGACAGCAAACCACCAGAAGCTAGGAGAAGTGTGTGGAACAGACTCTCCTTCATGGTTTAGAAGGAATCAATCTTGTCAATGTGTTCATCTTGGACTTACAGACTCTAGAGCCAGGAGAAAATAAAATTTTATTTCAAACCACCTAATTTGTGGTACTTTATTGTAGCAGTCCACTTACTCACAGATGCTCAAGGAAAGGAGTGATCAGTATCTTTTAAGCTCCTCTGTTCCTTTCTCATTGTCTCTCTCTCCTTCCAGAGACCTATATCCTGAATATTGTATTAACTGCTCTCTTTATTTAACTGAATATTGTATTAACTGCTCTCTTTATTAAATAGTTTTCATATATGTTTGACCTCAGGTCAAATAACAGGGAGGGAACACAGCCCAACCCATCAATATAAAATTGGATTAAAGATTTACTGAACATGGCCCCACCCATCAGAACAAGACCCCCTCAGTCTCTCCTATCAAAAAGCTTCCATAAGCCTCTTATCCTTCTCCATCAGAGGGCAGACAGAATAAAAATCACAATCACAGAAACCTAACCAATCTGATCACATGGACCACAGTCTTGTATAACTCAATGAAACTATGAGCCATGCCTTGTAGGGCCACTCAAGATGGACAGGTCATGGTGGAGAAGTCTGACAAAACGTGGTCCACTGGAGAAGGGAATGGCAAACCACTTCAGTATTCTTGACTTGAGAACCCCATGAACAGTATGAAAAGGCAAAAAGATAGGACACTGAAAGATCAACTCCTCAGGTCAGTAGGTGCCCAATATTCTACTGGAGATCAATGGAGAAATAACTCCAGAAAGAACGAAAAGACGGAGCCAAAGCAAAAACAACACCCAGTTGTGGATGTGACTAATGATGGAAGTAAAGTCTGATGCTTTAAAGAGCAATATTACATAGGAAACTGGAATGTTAGGTCCATGAATCAAGGTAAATTGGAAGTGGTCAAAAAGGACACAGAACATTGACATTTTAGGAATCAGTGAACTAAAATGGATTGGAATGGGTGAATTTAACTCAGATGACCATTACATCTACTACTGTGGGCAGGAATCCCTTAGAAGAAATGGAGTAGCCAACATAGTGAACAAAAGAGTCCGAAATGCAGTACTTGGAAGCAATTGCAAAAAAGACAGAATGATCTCTGTTCGTTTCCAAGGCAAACCATTCAATATCACAGTAATCCAAGTCTATGCCCTGACCCGAAATGCTGAAAAAACTGAAGCTGAATAGTAATGCTCAAAATTCTCCAAGCCAGGCTTCAACAATACGTAAATCATGAATTTCCAGATGTTCAAGCTGGATTTAGAAAAGGCAGAGGAAACAGAGATCAAACTGCCAACATTTGTTGGATCATCGTGGATCATCGAAAAAGCAAGAGATCCCCCCAAAATCTCTATTTCTGCTTTATTGACTATGCAAAAGCCTTTGACTGTGTGGATCACCACAAACTGTGGAAAATTCTTAGAGAGATGGGAATACCAGACAACCTGACCTGCTTCTTGAGAAATATGTATGCAGGTCAGGAAGCAACAGTTAGAACGGGACATGGAACAGACTGGTTCCAAATAGGAAAAGGAGTATGTCAAGGCTGTATATTGTCACCCTGTTTATTTAACTTATATGCACAGTACATCATGAGAAACACTGGGCTGGATGAACCAAAAGCTGGAATCAAGATTGCTGGGAGAAATATCAATGACCTCAGATATGCAGATGATACCACCCTTATGGCGAAAGTGAAGAACTAAAGAGCCTCTTGATGAAAGTGAAAGAGGAGAGTGAAAAAGTTGGCTTAAAGCTCAACATTCAGAAAACGAAGATCATGGCATCTGGTCCCATCACTTCATGGGAGATAGATGGGGAAACAGTGGCTGAATTTATTTTTTGGGGGGCTCCAAAATCACTGCAGATGGTGACTGCAGCCAAGAAATTAAAAGACGCTTACTGGTTGGAAGAAAAGCTATGACCAATCTAGACAGCATATTAAAAAGCAGAGACATTACTTTGCCAACAAAGGTCCATCTAGTCAAAGCTATGGTTTTTCCAGTAGTCATGTATGGATGTGAGAGTTGGACTATAAAGAAAGCTGAGGATCGAAGAATTGATGCTTTTGAACTGTGGTGTTGGAGAAGACTCTTGACAGTCTTCTGCAAGGGGATCCAACCAGTCCATCCTAGAGGAAATCAATCTTGAATATTCATTGGAAGGACTGATGCTGAAGCTGAAACTCCAATACTTTGGCCACCGGATGCAAAGAACTGACTCATTGGAAAAGACCCTCATGATAGAAAAGACTGAAGGTGGGAGGAGAAGAGGTCAACAGGGGATGAGATGGTTGGATGGGATCACTGACTCAGTGGACATGAGTGCGTAAATACTGGGGGCTGGTGATGGACAGGGAGGCCTGGTGTGCTGCAGTCCATGGGGTCGAAAATAATCAGATACTACTGAGAGACTTCACTGAACTGAACTGAATTGAACAGTTCTATGAAGATTTACAAGACCTTTTAGAACTGACATCCACAAAAACATCCTTTTCATTATACGGGACTGGAATGTAAAGGTAGTAAGTCAAGAGATACATGGAGTAACAGACAAATTTGGCCTCAGAGTACAGAGGCAGGGCAAAGGCTAACAGAGCTTTGCCAAGAGAACATACTGGTCATAGCAAACACACTCTTTGAACAACACAAAAGAAGACTCTACACGTGGACATCACCCGATGGTCAATACCAAAAGAGACTGATTATATTCTTTGCAGCCAAAGATGGATAAACTTTATACAGTCAGCAAAAACAAGACCGGGAGCTGACTGGCTAAGATCATGAACTCCTTATTGCCAAATTCAGAATGAAATTGAAGAACGTAGGGAAAACCACTAGACCATTCAGGTATGACCTAAATCAAATCCCTTACAATTTTACAGTGGAAGTGACAAATAGATTCAAGAGATTAGATCTGATAGAGTGTCTGAAGAACTATGGACGGAGATTCATGACATTGTACAGGAGGCAGTGATCAAGACCACCCCCACAAAAAAGAAAGGCAAAATGGTTGTCTGAGGCCTTACAAATAGCTATTAAAAGAAGAGAAGTGAAAGGCAAAGGAGAAAAGGAACGATATACCCATCTGAATGCAGAGTTTCAAACAATAGTAAGAAGAGATAAGAAAGCCTTCCTCAGCAATCAATGCAAAGAAATAGAGGAAGACAACAGAATGGGAAAGACTAGAGATCTCTTCAAGAAAATTAGAGATACCAAGGGATCATTTCATGCAAGATGGGCACAAGAAATGACAGAAGTGGTATGGACCTAACAGCAGAAGAAGAAATTAAGAAGAGGTGGCAAGAATACAGAGAACCTTACAAAAAAAAAAAAAGATCTTCACAATGCAGATAACCACGATGGTGTCACTCACCTAGAGCAGACATCCTGGAATGCGAAGTCAAGTGAGCATCACTATTAACAAAGATAGTGGAGGTGATGGAATTCCAGTTGAGCTATTTCAAATCCTAAAAGACGATGCTGTGAAAGTGCTACACTCAATATGCTCGCAAATTTGGAAAACTCAGCAGTGGCCACAGGACTGGAAAAGGTCAGTTTTCACTGTAATCCCAAAGAAAGGCAATGCCAAAGAATGCTCAAACTACTGCCTAATTGCACTCATTTCACACACTAGCAAAGTAGTGCTCAAAATTCTCCAAGTCAGGCTTCAGCAGTATGTGAACTGTGAACTTCCAGATGTTCAAGCTGGATTTAGAAAAGGCAGAGGAATCAGATCAGATTGCACATCTACTGGATCATCGAAAAAAGCAGGAGAGTTCCAGAGAAACATCTACTTCTGCTTCATTGACTACACCAAAGCCTTTGACTGTGTGGATCACAACAAAGTGCGGAAAATTCTGAAAGAGATGGGAGTACCAGACCACCTGACCTTCCTCCTGAGAAGTCTGTATTCAGGTCAAGAAGCAACAGTCAGAACTAGACATGGAATAACAGATTGGTTCCAAATCGGGAAAGGAGTACGTCAAGGCTGTATATTGTCACTCTGGTTAATTAACTTATATTCAGAGTACATCATGAGAAATGTTGGGCTGGATGAAGCACAAGCTGGAATCAAGATTGCCAGGAAAAATATCGATGACCTCAGATATGCGGATACACCATGCTTACACCAGAAAGCAAAGAAGAACTAGCCTCTTGATGAAAGTGAAAGACGAGAGTGAGAAAGTTGGCTTAAAGCTCAACATTCAGAAGGAGATCCAACCAGTCAGTACTGAAGGAAATCAGTCCTGAATATTCATTGGAAGGACTGAGGCCGAAGCTGAAACTCCAATACTTTTGAAGAACTGACTCATTTCAAAAAACCCTGATGCTGGGAATGATTGAAGGTGGGAGAAGGGTCGACAGAGGATGAGATGGTTGGATGGCATTACTGACTCAATGGACATGAGTTTGAGTAAGCTCCGTTAGTTGGTGATTGACAGGGAAGCCTGGAGTGCTGCAGTCCACGGGGTTGAAAAGAGTTGGACACGACTGAGCGAATGAACTGAACTGATGCACTGCCAAACAATATGGCTTAGATAGGCACCTTTCACTCATTACATGCTGTATATTTCCTGCAATTTGCTCTTCTTATACATTAGTTTCATGATTTTGAGATTTACTCATGTGGTGCCTGTGTGGGTAATTCTTTTCTTCCTCTCATAATGTTGCACTAGATGAATACAGCACAATTTATTTCTAAATGGACATCTGTGTTAGCTGCAGTTTTTGCTGTCACAAATGTATTGCCAAGAAAATTTTGTACATGCCTCTGGCACACAAATACAAGCTTCTTTTTGCTATTTACCCAGAAACTCATGTGTGTCTTAAACTTACTAAGATCGTATCCTATAATTTTTTTTTTTCAGGTGAAAACTTTAGCTTTTGTTTTAAATGAAATTTTATTAATTTTAATCTGAGTTTATCTTTTGTTCAAGTTGACATCCTATTTCATTTTTTCAATATGGATCATCAAATATCCCACCATGTTTATTAAATAGCTTATCTCTTCCCCACTAATACGGAAATCAAGTCATAGATCAAATTCCCACAGGTTTTTATATATTCATGTGGGGTCTATATCTGGACTTTTCTTTATAAAGATTTATTTATTTATTTGGCTGTGTTGGGTCTTAGTTGCAGCACACAGGATCTCAGTTGTGTCACGTAGTATCTTTCATTGTGGCATGTGGGCTTCACAACCTGGGATCTAGCTCCCTGACCAGGGATCAAACCCACCTCCCCTGCATTGCAAGGCAGATTCTTAAGCACTGGATCATCAGGGAAGTCCATATTTCTGGACATTTTATTCAGTTCCAAGAGTGATCTATCGTTATGCAAGCACTATGTTAAATTTTGATATCGGAAAAGGCAAAAATCTTTTCATCTATTTCTAAAGTATCCTGGTTTTTCTTTCTTCTATTTATTTAATATCTATTTATTTAAAAGTATTTAGATATACACAAAAGATTATATTTTAGTGTATATAAATACATTTGAGTTAATGCATATGTTGCCTGTATTCAATTAAAAGCATAATAAAATGAACATCAGAATCATCACCCTACTAAAGAATTAGAAATGTGACTAAAATTTCCACCCAGCTGTGTGCTCCTTTCCCATTTCATTCCCCCACTTTCCCACTCCAAAGGTAACCACTGTTGTCACTAGTTCTGGTGCTTTCTGATGTTTATACAAATGTTCTCTAGCTGTGAACAGTCCTTTACAACTTGCTCTTTTCATTCAAGCATGTGTTTCTAACAATTATCCATGTTGTTGTATGAGGTTATAACTTATTTATTTTATCCCAAATAATTATCACTGATGTATATTAAGTTTCCAAACATATGTGGGATTTTGCTGGCCTCTCTCTATCTCTCTACCCCTGTGCAAAACATGCACTTTCTCCATTACTCTAGCTACATATTAAACCTGGATATCTTGAAAAGCAAGTCATTTAATCTTATTCTTCTTTGTCAGAAATGTGCTGGATATTCTCAATGCTTTGCTCTTCTTTGTAAATCTTAAAATTATCTTTTATATTCTATAAAACCCTGTTGAAATGGCAATTTCATTAATTCTACAGAACAATTTGAGAAGAACTCATATCTTAACTACAGTAAATCTTCCCAGCCATGAAGTTATCTCTCTCTACTTAGTTGGATCTTTATTAATATTTCTCAATAAAGCTTTATAAAACTTTATATCTTTTACATAAAAGTGTTGCACATCTGTTAGAAATATTCCTAAGTAGCTTATATTTTTGTTGTTACTATAATTTTTAAAAATTACATTACTCTTTTTACTTGTGTATATAAATACAAAATTTTCTTTTGTATATTTAGTTTATTTGAGGTTTCTAACTTTTTAAATATTTCTAAAATTTTTTCATAGATTTAATCAGATTTGCTTTGTAGATGATTACATAATCTATAAACAATGAAAGATTCATTTATTTGTTATCCTGCATACTTTTAATTTCTTCTTGACTTACTGCACTGGCTACACGCACCAGTACATTTTACATAGAAACAGGATAGATGGCATCCTTCCACCATTTACAATTTTAAAAGGTGTCCTTTGTACATTTCTCCACTGAGTTCCATGTCTGCTATATGTTGGACTTCTACAGATACTTTTTAATCAATTACGAGAAATTTCTTTGTATTCACAGTTTTCTAAGTTTTTTAAATCATAAATAATGCTGAATTTTTTGTTAATATATACTGAGATGACCATATGATTTTTTCTATAACTACAATAAACACCAGTATTCAGAAATTGGAAATCAGACAAATAATGAGAAGGAATAATCATCAGATCAGATCAGATCAGATCAGTCGCTCAGTCATGTCTGACTCTTTGCGACCCCATGAATCGCAGCACGCCAGGCCTCCCTGTCCATCACCAACTCCCGGAGGTCACCTAGACTCACATCCATCGAGTCAGTGATGCCATCCAGCCATCTCATCCTCTGTCGTCCCCTTCTTCTCTTGCCCTCAATCCCTCCCAGCATCAGAGTCTTCTCCAATGAGTCAACTCTTCGCATGAGGTGGCCAAAGTACTGGAGTTTCAGCTTTAGCATCATTCCTTCCAAAGAAATCCCAGGGCTGATCTCCTTCAGAATGGATTGGTTGGATCTCCTTGCAGTCCAAGGGACTCTCAAGAGTCTTCTCCAACACCACAGTTAAAAAGTATCAATTCTTCAGTGCTCAGCTTTCTTCACAGTCCAGCTCTCACATCCATACATGACCACAGGAAAGACCATAGCCTTGACTAGGCGAACCTTTGTTGGCAAAGTGATGTCTCTGCTTTTGAATATGCTATCTAGGTTGGTCATAACTTTCCTTCCAAGGAGTAAGCGTCTTTTAATTTTGTTGCAGTCACCATCTGCAGTGATTTTGGAGCCCAGAAAAATAAAGTCTGACACTGTTTCCACTGTTCCCCCATTTATTTCCCATGAAGTAATGGGACCGGATGCCATGATCTTTGTTTTCTGAATGTTGAGCTTTAAGCCAACTTTTTCACTCTCCACTTTCACTTTCATCAAGAGGCTTTTTAGTTCCTCTTCACTTTCTGCCATAAGGGTGGTGTCATCTGCATATCTGAGGTTATTGATATTTCTCCCGGCAATCTTGATTCCAACTTGTGTTTCTTCCAGTCCAGCGTTTCTCATGATGTACTCTGCATATAAATTAAATAAACAGGGTGACAATATACAGCCTTGACGTACTCCTTTTCCTATTTGGAATAATCATAGACGTCGTTAAATAACTAAACCTGCATAAAGTTACAGATGCAAAAGGAAGAGAGAGGTTCAAACAATGAGAGTGCTCTAAGGTAGCAGGCATGCCCTACTTCTGATTTTTGTCTCTGACCTCTAACAGCCTGTGTGACTCAATCAGTGCTTCTTAATTCCTCTTGATATTGTTCTGACCTGGTGTTAGCAACACCTAAAAAAAATTTATCTGCTTTATTGAGTTCATGCACCAGTGTTTTTGAACTTAGTTTGGCAACAGGTTCCTGTTTCTAAAGGACTGACTTTCCTCCACTATTCAGTTTAATTTTATTGGTCATTTCACTTTCTTGGCCCTAAACTGTTCTTGTGCTTCTCATCACTTGGAAGTTTAATAGGAAATCCTTGGCTCTCTTCTGATAATAATTTTTAACAAACACAAAAGTAAAATTTCAGTAGGTCGTAGCTGACCACTGCTTAAAAGATGTATTTCTCAGCCTATCAACAGTCCTAGATGGCCTTACTCTAAAGGACTCTCCTTGTTGACCATTAGACTTTGTACTGTTCTAACTCCTCAAAACAAATCAAAACAAGCAAACCACAACCCCCTCCCCTCAAAAAAATAAATAAATCACTGCATAGATGAGACTGTGGTTTGGATTTGCAGTTCTATTCACATTGGGCAGCTATGTAAAGTTTTTGTTTTCGATGAAAAAATTTTAACTTGTCACTTCCTGAGTGTGGTTCAGTCTACTTCTATTATAAGAATGTTAAAAATTAATCATAAGAGTAAAGAAGATCTCCAATAGCTCAATTCAATAGCTAGAAGTACCAAATTTACATGATTAGCAACTTTACTGCATAGCCCCTAACATTTCTGCCAAATAGTAAAAGGTGTGAGGATATTATTCCAAAAAGTCTAGATTTTCTTTTCATTCCTCTGAGTTAGCTATTCTACACAGACTGTGTGAGCAGAAAGCACAATTCTGTTCATGTGTGCACAGTGGATGTCTTTTTGAGTGGGCCTTAAAAAGCATCACTACAAAAAAAACTAAGGGAGGTGATGGAATTCCCATTGAGCTATTTCAAATCCTGAAAGATGATGCTGTGAAAGTGCTGCACTCAATATGCCAGCAAAGTTGGAAAACTCAGCAATGGCCACAGGACTGGAAAAGGTCAGTTTTCATTCCCATCTCAAAGAAAGGCAATGCCAAAGAAAGCTCAAACTACTGCAAAACTGCACTCATCTCACACGTTAGTAAAGTAATGCTCAAAATTTTCCAAGCCAGGCTTCAGCAATACATGAACTATGAACTTCCAGGTGCTCAAGCTGGTTTTAGAAAATCAGAGGAACCAGAGATCAGATTGCCAACATCTGCTGGATCGTCGAAAAAGCAAGAAAGGTCCAGAAAAGCATCTATTTCTGCTTTATTGACTATGCCAAAGCCTTTGACTGTGTGGATCACAATAAACTGTGGAAAATTCTGAAAGAGATGGGAATACCAGACCACCTGACCTGCCTCTTGAGAAACCTGTGTGCAGGTCAATAAGCAACAGTTAGAACTGGATATGGAACAACAGACTGGTTCCAAATAGGAAAAGGAGTATGTCAAGGCTGTATATTGTCACCCTGCTTATTTAACTTCTATGCAGAATACATCATGAGAGAGGCTGGGCTGGAAGAAACACAAGCTGGAATCAAGATTGCCAGGAGAAATATCAATAACCTCAGATATGCAGATGACACCACCCTTATGGCAGAAAGTGAAGAGGAACTCAAAAGCCTCTTGATGAAAGTGAAAGAGCAGAGTGAAAAAGTTGGCTTAAAGCTCAACATTCAGAAAACTAAGATCATGGCATCCGGTCCCATCACTTCATGGGAAATAGATGGGGAAACAGTGTCAAACTTTGTTTTTTGGGGTCCAAAATCACTGCAGATGGTGATTGCAGCCATGAAATTAAAAGATGCTTACTCCTTGGAAGGAAAGTTATGACCATCCTAGATAGCATATTCAAAAGCAGAGACATTACTTTGCCAACAAAGGTCCGTCTAGTCAAGGCTATGGTTTTTTCAGCGGTCATGTATGGGTGTGAGTGTTGGACTGTGAAGAAAGCTGAGCGCTGAAGAATTGATGCTTTTGAACCTTGGTGTTGAAGAAGACTCTTGAGAGTCCCACGGACTGCAAGGAGATCCACCCAGTCCATTCTAAAGGAGATTAGATCTGGGTGTTCATTGGAAGGACTGATGCTAAAACTGAAACTCCAGTACTTTGGCCACCTCATGCGAAGAGCTGACTCATTGGAAAAGATCCTGATGCTGGGAGGAATCAGGGGCAGGAGGAGAAGGGGACGACAGAGGATGAGATGGCTGGATGGTATCACCTAATCGATGGACATGAGTTTGAGTAAACTCTGGGAGTTGGTGATGGATAGGGAGGCCTGGCATTGTACGATTCATGGGGTCTAAAAGAGTCAGACACGACTTAGCGACTGAACTGAATTGAATGGAAAATGCACTGAGCAGTATGGTGCTAGTAATGGTACTCTGGATAGCTGCTTTCTTACATTGCTTCTAGATACTGGTGACAACTACAGCATCTTTTGAACTCTACTGAAGTTTAACAGTGTCCCATATGCAAGGCAATTCCATCATGCTGGGATGTCTATTGTATCTCTCCTCTTGTAAATTCAGGTTTAAGGGCATTCAGATTCACCAAAATTCACCAAAATCATGGTGACGCATACACCATGGTTTTTATTTTTTCCCCTACTTGATTTTTTCCCCTCTTTTAGAATAGTTTGCTTCATAGCATTTAACTAATTGCATTAACTTGGTAATCTGTATATGCCCCTGTCCCCTCTCTCAGATAGCATGCCTTTTTTAAAAAATGGTTACTCTAGTAGTATATTTAAGCTGGGCCCATTTCTCTGACTGTTTTACAGTCAAATAAACAGAAACTATTAAAGTATTTATAAATATTTAATTCCTGTTTCTCTATCTACATTGAGTTGCTCAATATCCATGTGACAAAAAGCATAAATCAAAATACTGTCTGGAATTTTAAGCTCTACTCAGTGTGTTTCAAAAAGGAAAAGTGGGACAATTTAGAGTTCATCAATTACTTCACATTAAATTAGCCTCCATCATTGACTTGGCTCAACAGCCTTCATCTATTTTAATTTACAACAAAAAGGACAGCCAAATACAGGACAGTAGTAATGACAGGGTCAAAGGGAGGCTCTGTCTTTTTAGTTATAAAAAGTGCTTTACTTGGGTACCAGTAAGATGTCACTAAAATAAAGATCTCTAACTCAAAGGAAGTTTCAAAATAGCATAAAATATGATATAGCCCACAATACTAGCATTCATAAAAGTTGATTATAATGGAATTCTATGACATACTAAGCCCACTCCAGTGTTCTTGCCTGGAGAATCCCAGGGACAGGGAAGCCTGGTGGGCTGCCGTCTATGGGGTCACACAGAGTCGGACACGACTGAAGTGACTTAGCATAGCATAGCATAGCATGACATATTAAATTTTTTCATTACGTAAAAAAAAAAAAAAAAAAAAAAGATGATATGCTTGTATTATAAGTTATAAATTCCAACTGTATTAATATGTAGAAAATACCAAAGTTCTTTACACTGTTTACCAGTCTTTACACTACACAACCAGTTCTTTACACTATTTACCATTCTGTTCCTTCAGATGTGCATATTTCTCATATAATAAAAACAATATTTTACAAACATTACTGGGTGAAGTATTAGCCTACCCATGACACCAAGCATGAAGAGTAAAACATCTTTAATTCAGTTAACTGAAGTCCAAGCAAATGTAAACAGCCAAGGCAAGTTATGTGATGTGTAATGCAGTTCTTGGCTTTGAAGTTGAATAATACAGGCAGCTTAATGGGAAAGAAATAGAATACAGATATAGAAAGACAAACCTTTATACTTCACTTAGTAGAAAACAAGAACATTCATGGAAAAGATAAGTGCAATCTTAGAAAGACTGTAAGATAAGCCTTTGCATATTTAAAAATAATATACTGATTTAATAAACATTAATTTATGTAATAACACTTGCTTGTTTTTGCTTTTTGCCATCTATGCTTTTGGTATTAACTCCAAAAAAAAACCATTGCTGAGGCCAATGTCAAGGAACTCTGTTGGTTTTAGAATGACATTATGCTAGATTCAAACTATTGAGAGCCTGGATTGTATGCTGGTAGATTCACATACTCACTTTTCACCAACTTCATCTTCCATACTTTTAAAGAGATGACATTTAAATACCATATATATTTATAAATATTTCACACGTTTTAAAATTAAAACTGTCACAGAAATAAACTATATTTTCACAGTACTGAAATTCAGGTGCAGATTAACTTCTTGTTTTTTATTTTTTGCACTTTTTAGTTTGTTTTACGATATAGCTGATTAACAATGTTATGATAATTTCAGGTGAACAGTGAAGGGATCCAGCCAACCATATACAAGGACCCATTCTCCTCCAATAACTTCTCACTTGTGATAATGGTCCCTTAAGGTTAAATCTAACAATTATAGAAAATTCTACTTCAGAATAGCAATGCTAAAGTCTAATTTGGAAGATGTCAACCTGCTGACACCTGTCCTTTCTAGACTAAGAGAATGTTTGGGATTTTTCTTTTTAAATTAAAAAATAAATGTTCTTTTTGTCAGTTATTTGATCTTTCCCAAAGCTTACTTCTGAAATCATCACATTTATTTCATCAAAATCAGTATGCTTTTGATATTTAGGACATATTAGCTAAATCTAAACCATGTTTCACAACCTCATTCTTCTCCCCAGAGTCTTATAAATAAATAGATGGAGATCTTTAGTGTTTGTGTGTGTGTACATGTGTGCATATGTGTGTGCGTATGGTATTTTATATTTGTAGATGACTGGAAAAACAGAATTTAGTCCCTTGAAACTGCCTTTCTATTATCCTCTGCTCTCCCAAATAAAGCAAGGAAAAGTCAATCTAATATTTAGTCTAATCATAACATATGCTTTATTCCCATCTTGGGAAATTCTTTCTCAAATGTCTCCTCTTTTATAGTGTTTTTGTGTTCCACTCACAACTTTGTTGTGCTGAAAAATCATGTTTAAGTAAGTTTTACTACTCCCTCAAATATTATTTATTTACTATCAAGAGCCTAAAAAGAACATCAGAAATGGTGTTGCTGCTGCTGCTGCTGCTGCTAAGTCGCTTCAGTCATGTCCGACTCTGTGCGACCCCATAGACGGCAGCCCACCAGGCTCCCCCTTCCCTGGGATTCTCCAAGCAAGAACACTGGAGTGGGTTGCCATTTCCTTCTCCAATGCTTGAAAGTGAAAAGTGAAAGTGAAGTCGCTCAGTCATGGCTGACCCTCAGCGACCCGATGGAGTGTGGACTTCCAAGCTCCTCCATCCATGGGATTTTCCAGGCAAGAGTACTGGAGTAGGGTGCCATTGCCTTCGGTGTTAAGTGCATACAAAATATATATAACAGTATCGATTTCTTTGGAAATGCATTTTATAGGTAAATTTGAAATTCATCTCTCTTCATATAACACTTTTACCTGCATTCTACTTTAAGCAAGATATTTGTCTAATGGTATTTATTTCCTTTATAAGAACTTATCCAAATTAGTTCTATAAGTTTAGAACACATGAAGTCTTATCTGTATGCACATATTTTCAGTAATAAATGATATGCACATAGTCATACACAAAATACTTTTGTTACTATAAATATACACATATTCATGAACATAACCGATCATAAGACAAGTCTGTTTTAATATCTTGATACAGAATGAAGAGAACTTGACAACTGTCAGAAGAGAGGACTCAGGTTTGCTGTTGTCTAGACATGACAATGGCAAGCCACTCCAGTACTCTTGCCTAGAAAATCCCATGGATGGAGGCATCTGGTGGGCTGCATTCCATGGGGTTGCTACGATTCAGTCGTGACTGAGCGACTTCACTTTCACTTTTCACTTTCACGCAATGGAGAAGGAAATGGCAACCCACTCCAGTGTTCTTGCCTGGAGAATCCCAGGGATGGTGGAGCCTGGTGGGCTGCTGTCTATGGGGTCGCACAGAGTCGGACATGACTGAAGCGACTTAGCAGCAGCAGCAGCAGACATGACAAATCACTAACCCTTTCAGCCTTGGTTTCATTAGCTGATAAATGGGGACAGAATAGCTGCATCACCCACCCACAAGTTTTTTATGAAGAGCAAGTGAGCTAGTGCAGCTTATCAAGTTTAAATAACTTCAGAACTGCCTTAGTAAATTTGTCATTTTCCCCTGTACTATTAGTTATATAACCTTTTGATTTAAATCCACTCACCTTTTATAGTTTATTTCAAAATAAAACTAGCGACATTCTGTTTCGGGTTTCAAAAGAAAAAAACACAATTTACAAATGAACATATATTTCAATGCTTATTAATTCCAAATGTTTACATATCACCCGAAACTGCCTTACACATTCCACATCAGTGGTAGACTGGTTCTCTGCATTAAGTTAGTATGCAGCTAACTTACTTCAAGAAATGAGACTATAACCACTACAAAATCTAAGGTAGTATCACTATTAATATACAATTCTAAAATATTATCATAATTGGGTAGTCATCCAAATGTATGATATTCATGAAAGTATTTAATGAGTTCTACTACTGGGTAAAACTTAAGTCTTTGTATTATGCAACTGAATATAATGATTGGGGTGTTAAATATGATGAGGGAAGGGAAACTAACTTATTTTTGTATTACTAATATTAACATATTAGCTACATGTTTAATGGATGTATGTCAATTACCAGGGCTTTGAGAGAATGAATCCCAGCCTAGAAGAGATTTGTTTTGGTAGAAAGCAAACAATTTAGTGGTGTTGGAGCAGACTCTGGAGAGTTTCTTGGACAGCAAGGAGATCAAACCAGTCAATCCTAAGGGAAATCAACTATGAATATCTACTGAAAGGACGGATGCTGAAGCTGAAGTTCCAATATTTTGGCCATTGATGTGAAGAACCAACTCATCAGAAAAGACCCTGATGCTGGGAAAGACTGAGGGCAAAAGAAGAAGAAGGCACATGGTTAGACAGCATCACCAACTAAATGGACATGAATTTGAGCAAACTCCGGGAGATAGTGAAGGACAGGGAGGCCTGGCGTGCTGCAGTCCATTGGGTTTTAAAGCACTGGACACAAAGTACTGACTAAATAACAACATCAAACAATTGAGAAAGTTGAATGATTAGGTGTTCCCCAGAAAGTGGTAATGGCTAGGTTCTGTTAGTGAAGGATTATTGAGAGAGGAAAGATTAATAGCGAGAGAGCAAAGATTAGTGATGGAATGAGCAATTTCTTGACCATCTACTTCAAAATTTTGCTTCTGATCTGATCTTTAGCCACCATAGTGGTGATAGTTGGTAGCTGAGTCATGGCTAAACCACATGTCCAAATCTTGCAATCTCATAGACTGAATCCATCAGGCTCCCCGTCTATGAGATTTCATAGGCAAGAATACTGAAGTGGGTAACCATTTCCTTCTCTAGGGGATCTTCCTGACCCAGGGATTGAACCTGTACAGTCTTCTGCATTGCATGTGCATTCTTTACCAACTGAGGCACCAGGGAAGCTCTTTAGCTACCATAGGGTATATTTAAGAAGCTGACAGTGATCAAGAGTGGGTTCCATGTGTGTGTATGTGTCTGTGTGTGTGTTTCTTTGTAGACTGTGGGAGAGGGGGTAGATACAGGTGTGGAAGTGAGAAATGGGAAAGTGGTGTCTAGAATAACAAAAGTGGCAAACACAATATAGAGGTTATATCAGAAAACAGTATGAGGGTTGATGTAGGATTTGTAATTAGTTTACCAGAAATACTGACAGTCATTTAATTTACATGTTATTTGATTTTCCACTCAAATATACTTTTTTGAAATGCACTTTAGTGGGCTTCCCAGGTGATGCTGGTGGTAAAGAACTCACCTGTGTTGTCAAGATTTACAAATCTGTGTAAGAGGCACAGATTTGATCCCTGGGTCAGGAAGATCCCCTGGGGAAGGGCACGGCCTAGAGGATATCATGGTCAGAGGAGCCTGGCGGGCTACAGTCCATGGGGTCGCAAAGAGATGGACATGATAGAAACAACTTAGCATAGCAGAATATAACATTAGTGGTACAGATATGGGGCTGGGGACACAGGAGGATCAAAGCTGACAAGGCTCTGGCCCCTCCTGTCTTCTACCACTGTCAAAAAAGCTCATATTTATTTTACATTTAGAATCATGACCAAGTTGATTCAGATAAAGGGTACTGAAGTTAACCCAAAATGTGGAGATAAATGTTCTGTTGAAAAACTATAAACCAGCCATTGGATAAATAGATTTTTCTGGTCCAGTAGATTCACTAAATCTCAGCCCATGTTTGCTCACATGAAACAGTGGCGCATTTATAGCTATTAGAGTAATGGTAATAACCTGAACTTAAGTATAGTTTCATTTCTGCCCACAATAGGATATTTAAAAAGAAATGAGTACAAAAACACTTTGAAGTAAGTAGTCACCTTTCTGCTATATAAGTACAGTAATACCAAAGTACTGCTATATATTAAAAAAAAGGTTGTGATATACCCTTATTTGAATAAAATCTCCCCTTTTTATTCTATTACATATTAAAAAAATTCAACTAATTTAAGAAAGAACTTTCTACAGAAATTGCTCCTCAGCACATAAATGTATCAAATTTGAATGGTTTTGCTAAGTGCCTTTTTAAGAATGTGGTAACTTGGAAGCAATCATGCCTACATATAAAGAGGTATATTGCATTTTAAAGCAACGATGGAAAAACAAAGATCCTGCCTGACTCATAGATTATATCTACAGTCAAATAATAATGGCTAAAGGCATACACTTTACAATGAGTCAAAGTATTTTCTAAAATATCAACATTTCCTACAACTACTATTTGGTTTTACAATCATTTTCTAAATATTATTTATGTTGGATCTCAGCAGGTTAAAACATTCATTCTATAAACTTTTTATAAGGCTATTTTTTTTTCCTTTTTCTTTTTTTTATTTTTTATTTTATTTTATTTTATTTTGCTTAACTTTACAATATTGTATTGCTTCTACTATACATTGAGATGGATCCGCCACCAGTATACACGTGTTCCCCATCCTGAACCCTCCTCCCTCCCCCCTTCCCACACCATCCCTCCAGGTCATCCCAGTGCTCCAGTCCCAGGCATCTGTTATAAGGCATCATACCTGGACTGACTCGTTTCAGATATGATATTATACATATTTCAATGCTATTCTCCCCAATCATTGAAATATGTATAATATCATATCTGAAACGAGTCTTATAAGGCTATTTTTAAAAAATGCTTTAACAAGCTAACATCTGTTGTCTAATAAAGCCTTCCAGGACCCACTGGCTCATAAATGTAATAGAGACGCCCTCACCTGTAAAATATCTAGTACATGTGCTTAGGGTTCAGGGCTCCTGACTGCAGCTTTGTACACTGGCAGTGCCATATGGCAATGTATTCTGCAAGTCCCTGCACTGTTTTGCTTGCTGACAATCATACCTGAACTCTTGCCTCAAGTATAGTAATGGAAAGACAATTCAGGGTGCAACGATGTCCTTAAAGTAATGAGGTTCCATCAGACACCTGTCAGCTTCATTCATTATTCACTAGAGTTCAGTTATTTGATAATAGCCAAAACTTTAATTACTGTAGTTGAGGGGAATACCATTTTCTTCGATTGTTCAGGAGTCAGGAATTTAGATTATATTATTTTATTCCACTCTAGAGAAGAATCTCAGAACATTACTGATCAAAAGTGCTTCATTGGTGAAGTTAATAATATCTCATTCATCACTCACTTTTTATACACATTACTCAACACAGTACTTGGCCAACATGTGTTCCAAATGTAGTCATAGTTTCTTTCACTTCTTAATAAACAAGTCCAGAGAAAACTGGAAGACAATAATTTGGATAGCAAGCCAGGAGTGCAAAACTTCAATTAAATGACTTAAAAGTGACTTTAACAATTTAATCATACATCTGACATGTGCAGGTCCACTGCTTGAAATCTATTCATTTTATAAGTGCCCACTGAGTCCTGGCCAAAGTGCCAACAGTGTCATACTACATACTAGAGACGAAAAGTAAGACAGTACCCTGCCACTCAAACTTACTTTCCAGGAACAGAATTTTGTTGTACCCCCAAAACACAGATGAGTGAGAGTGTAGGGCAGCTCCTACCAAACATTCCTATTCTCTTGTCCTGAGGACAAAGGGCAACGATTACATATTTAGGAAAAACGTGACTAAAGCTTCTAAATGAACATGTCTCAAGGAAGAGTCAGACTAGAATGCTCTAAAAAAAAGTCTGCAAGGGAGCAGTGCCTTTTGCTATAAAGGAAGTATTTTCAATACTGCATTATTTTCTTCCTTAAAAGATGATGCTTTCTCTTTAACCATTGAAATATGTGGTTGTAGGTTTTTCCCCCCATGGTGTGGCATACCATTAATAATTCAGAATTAACACAATAGCACTTCCTCCTGAGAAAGACAAAACAAATGCTATTCAAATGAAAGGAAATGCTAAGCTTTTTATTAGAAAATTACCTAATGATAGTTTTTTTCACCTTGTGATCCCTTACAAGAAGAGACGAAAGAATAAATTACAAACACCACTCTAATTTTCCTAACTTCAAGAAATAAACTATACAAGCAACTCAAAGAAAAAAAAACTAAAAATTAGATTTCATATTTGGCAATTATTTATTTTTATTTATAATAAAACTATGTAGGCCTCCATCACTGTGCAGTCGGTATGTAGAAAAAGACTTGCTTTAATTAATGAGAAAAAAAGGAAGATAGGAAAATTTTAATAACTACTTTAGATGTAAAATATATAATATAGTCATAAATTCTTTTCTTGGGCTTAACATAAGCATCAAAACATAATCTAACACAAAAAATAAATGAGTGAGTGAAGTCGCTCAGTCGTGTCCGACTCTTTGCAATCCCGTGGACTGTAGCTCAACAGGCTCCTCTGTCCATGGGATTCTCCAGGCAAGAATACTGGAGTGGGTTGCCATTTCCTTCTCCAGGGGATCTTCCCGACCCAAGGATCAAACCCAGGTCTCCTGCATTGCAGGCAGACGTTTTAACCTCTGAGCCAAATACAGGGCTTTAAAAATCACCAAATAATGTATAAACGATGTTCAATGACTACTCAATTTATTACAGAAAATAGGGATATTTTGTAAAATTCTTTCATTTTTAAAATTTTTTGATACTCAATCACAAAGTCAACAAAGACAATCTCTGACTTTAAGGTATTACATCACCTGCCTATATAAGATTTCCTTACTTTAGAGGTAATTCTGGCATAAGATGAATTACTACATGCATGAATGCCAGCATTTTAGATTCATAGACAAGCGATTATGACAATAATTTAGCATTGCATGGAACCCTTCTCATGTTCCAGAAGTCTTCTAAGAGTTTTGATGTATTATCTAATTTTATTTTAACAACAATTTGTTGTGGGCTTCCCTGCTGACTCAGCAGTAAAGAATCCATCTGCAATGCAGGAAACGCAGGCTGGATTCCTGTGTCCAGAAGGTCCCCTGGAGAAGGAAATGGCAACCCATTCCACTATTCTTGCCTGGGAAATCTCATGGACAGAGAAGCCTGGTGGACTACCGTTCATGGCGTTGCAAGAGTTGGGCATGACTTGGTGACTAAACCACAACAATAATTAGTTACTTTTGGTATTTCCATAATACGGATGAGAAAACGATGCAAGGAGACGCTAAATAATTTTTGCCTTAGGTCACACAGTAAGTGGCAAAGCTGATATTTAAAATAAACTTAAAAAGAAATTTGAGTCCCAACTTTTTTGTTTTGCTGTAAAAAGATATTTTAAGACCCTAAACTTTACTAGTTTTACTTTAATTTCATTGAAAATATTTAAATCACAACACAATTAGGAATAATACTTCAATGAAATTAATTTAGCTTAATGAAAATTTTTTATCCTGATTTTTTTTAGTTGTACACTGAACATGTGGTCATAGACAGCACCCATCCACTGACTCATGATTGGAAATTGCTGATGTAGTTTAAGTAGTAAGTTTTGCTGATAACTACAGATAACTATTGCATTTCATTTTTTACATTTTAAAGTTATTGTAAAAGAAACATTGATGTAGAATACTCAGTATTCTGCAGTAATAGCCACAAACCAATTAAATTACTAGGAAAAGATGTGGAAGAAGACCAACATTTTTAAAGCAACACTACGTGCTAGTCGCTTATACATCCAATGTCTTCTTTAATTTACCCACAACTCCGTAACGAACATATTGTTATTTCAGCTTATAGAGGACAAAACTGAGATTCAGAGAGGTTAGATAACTAATCCAAGATCACTGATAAGGAACACAGTAGAATTTTCCTAGGGAAGTTTTACTCAGAAACTATTATTTTAATTTAAATTATACTTTACTATGAACAATACTCAACTTCATTTGAATGAAGGCTTCCCAGGTAGGTCAATGGTAAAGAATCTGCCTGCAATGCTGGAGATCTGGGTTTGATCCCTGGGTGAGGAAGATCCCCTGGAGAAGGGCAAAGCAACCCACTCTAGTATTCTTGTGTGGAGAATTCCATGGACAGAGGAGCCTGGCAAGCTACAGTCCATGGACTCGCAAAGAGTCAGACACAACGAACACTAGTAATGTTATTTCTTCATATACATGTCTTATTCCAAAAGAATTTAAAGCAACCTAGATGTCCATCAGCAGATGAATGGATAAGAAAGCTGTGGTACATATACACAATGGAGTATTACTCAGCCATTAAAAAGAATACATTTGAATTAGTTCTAATGAGGTGGATGACACTGGAGCCTATTATACAGAGTGAAGTAAGCCAGAAAGAAAAACACCAATACAGTATACTAACGCATATATATGGAATTTAGAAAGATGGTAACAATAACCTTGTATACGAGACAGCAAAAGAGACACTGATGTATAGAACAGTCTTTTGGACTCTGGGAGAGGGAGAGGGTGGGATGACTTGGGAGAATGGCATTGAAATATGTATAATATCATATATGAAATGAGTCGCCAGTCCAGGTTCGATGCCTGATACCAGATGCTTGGGGCTGGTGCACTGGGACAACCCAGAGGGATGGAATGGGGAGGGAGAAGGGAGGAGGGTTCAGGATGGGGAACACATGTATACCTGTGGCAGATTCATTCTGATATATGGCAAAACCAATACAATATTGTAAAGTTAAATAAAATAAAATTAAAAAAAATAAAAAACCTTAGAGTAAATCAACTATACTCCAATAAAATTTTTTAAAATTACACACTAAAGACCTTAAAGATTTAAAACTTTTTTGGGGGACATCAAAACGAAAGATGAAAAGCTTTTAAAATATTTGCTTGCAATAACATTATACATAACCACAGTGAGTCATTAGAAAAACAGAAAAATGTTCCACATTATGCTTCATATTAAAGTTTTAATACATCTTTCACATGCACTGAATTTGGAGGGCTCACAAAAAATTATTTTATTAGAAATATCTTATTAAGTACATAAATATCATGTAAAAAAGACATGACTGAGCGACTAAGCACATACTTAGTAAACAATACATTGCCAAGTAGTAGCAAGTTTAATTCACTGGAAGGACTAATGCTGAAGCTGAAACTCCAACATTTTGGCCACCTGGTGCAAAGAGCTGGCTCATTTGAAAAGACCCTGACGCTGGGAAAGGTTGAAGGCAGGAGGAGAAGGGGACGATAGAGAATAAGATGGTTGGATGGCATCACTGACTTGATGGATACGTGTTTGAGCAAGCTCCAGGAGCTGGTGATGGACAAGGAAGCCTGGCACACTGCAGTCCATGGGGACGCAAAGAGTCAGATACAACTGAGCAACTGAAGTGACTGAGTAAGTTTAAACTAAAAACATTCAGCTAATAGAAATACATTTTAAAGACATTACTAGATTTCTTAAAAACTTTCCTTTCAATTAAACAACTATGTATTATTAATATGCTATGCTATGTAAGTCACTTCAGTCGTGTCCGACTCTGTGTGACCCCATAGACGGCAGCCCACCAGGCTCCACCGTCCCTGGGATTCTCCAGGCAAGAACACTGGAGTGGGTTGCCATTTCCTTCTCCAATGCATGAAAGTGAAAAGAGAAAGTGAAGTCGCTCAGTCATGTCTGACTCTTAGCGACCCCATGGACTGCAGCCTACCAGGCTCCTCCGTCCATGGGATATTCCAGGCAAGAGTACTGGAGTGGGGTGCCATTGCCTTCTCCGAATTATTAATATAGGCTATATTATTAATATAGGCTATATATAATAATATAGGAATATGGAGACAGTTATCATGAACTGTCTACTGATACTAGAAGAACTCATGACACATTATTAGACAAAACTCTATATATCAAAAATCCAGATTACTAGCCTAGAATCTAATTAGGCCAAAACATTTAGAGTCAATGAAAATCTTTTTGGGAGGATTATTTATCTATGTTTGTATGCTTTATCAATGGTTATGAAACATAGTAAATTTTTAACAAATATTGATGTTTATACAAATTTCAACCCAGAAATTTGGAGACAAAGTTCAACCCAGAAATTTGGAGATAAAGTTCTACCACTTCTGGGCCAAAGCAGAAATGCGAATTCTCTGTGAACTATCTATGGCTGCATTGGTTGACCAATAAGAATTGTGTGTGCTAAGTCACTTCAGTAGTGTTCAACTCTTTGCGACCCTTTGGACTGTAACCCACCACGCTCCTCTGTCTATGGGATTCTCTAGGCAAGAATACTGGAGTGGGTTGCCATGCCTTTCTCCAGGGGAACTTCCTGACCCAGGAGTTGAACCTGTGTCTCTTATGTCTCCTGCATTGGCAGGGTCACGCCACCCGGGAAGCCCCTAATAAGAACTGACAGTGAGAATCTAGATGTTGCTCTCATATTACTCTAAGTCCCTGGGTGCTATGTAAAAGAGAAGTCCCTGACTGATCACGTTTAGACATGTTACAGAGTGAGAAATCAGCCACTGTTGTATAAGCTTGAGATTTCAATGTTAATTCATCATCACAGCATTACAAAGCATATCGTGACTAATCCACAGTTGAAAGTTGGCAGAAGGCACTGCTGTAACAAAAACCTAACCCACGTGGCATTGATTTAATAGGAAGATTATGAGAAAACTCATACTGGTAGTTGACTAGATAACAATCCATGTTATCCAGTGGAAAGATATCTGGTTAAATGCTGTCTTTGATAACTTGGGAAACAAGCCATGTACCAAGTACATTCAAACTTCAGGGGAAGAGATTGGAAAACAGAGCATTAGTGGAGTGTGTTGGGTTGCATTTGTCAAGGCATTAAGGAAAGATCTTTGATCATGAGAGAATTAGTTTGCAAAGAGACATGAAGGAAATGAGAGAGTCCAAAAATCCGAGTTCTTGCAATATTGAGAAAGCTAACTGCTACAGACCTTGAACAGAAAATAATACAGCTGAGAAAGACTCTGAGTGACAAAGGCTCATTAAAATTTAACATTGTGTCAAAGATCAAATTAAAGTTATAGCCTTCTGCCCAGGTTGAAAATTGCTGAGCTGATTATGATGCCACAGGGAAAACATAATATAGTGATGATGTACCCTAAAATATTTCAATTGGATAAAATAACTTAGAACAAAGATCAGATTAAAAGCTCAGCCTTTGCACAGAAGTCAGATAGCTCAATGCAGCCCCCACTATGTCTAAAGAGTGAGGTAAGGGGAGAGAAAGTAAAGAAAGCAGCAGATCTGAGAATTATGTCTCTAAAAGAACCATGGACAGAGTTACTTGTACATGGAACTTACTGCAATCAAATAGAGAAGAAGCCCTATGAGTTTCTGAGAGAAACCACACATCTGCAATAAAAAAAAATAATGGCATCATTCAAGACATAAAATTTCCCTTAAGCTACCAACTTTCTTTAAGCAGAAAGTGCGAAGAGAAAGCTTCACAGCCCCCATGTAAGGTATATTCTACAACACCTACTTCAGATGTGGCCAAGGAGGATAATAGAAGGGAAGTTCCTTCCTGAGAGGACACCCAGGGACTACAAGAAACAACAGACAGTTGAGATTCCTCACCCTCACAATCACCGCACAGTGAGTTTTCAAAGTGCCTGGAGACCAAGTGCTTGCTGCCTATCTTCCATTCCTCATATTTCTGAATACAAGTGTTTGCTCTGTTTATCCAGTCCCTGGTCTACCACTGTGCACTGAGTATAGTGTGAACAGACATTATCCTTGCAGTTCATAAGTCTCAGGACTAAGAAAGCCAGGTCCAGATGCAGTGATTGGACAGGACTTTTGGGTTGTTTCCGAAGCTGGTATCTATGACTCACGACATCTTTAGTGATGTCTGCGAAAAACACGCAGCCTAAGCATTTGACTTAAGATACAAGTTCCTCTCAGTAGGAGATGTGCTGTGCAAGAAACACCTGGAGTAACAGGCAAATTTGGCCTTGGAATACAGAATGAAGCAGGGCAAAGACTAACAGAGTTTTGCCAAGAAAATGCACTAGTCATAACAAACACCCTCTTCCAACAACACAAGAGAAGACTCTATACATGGACATCACCAGATGGTCAACACCGAAATCAGATCAATTATATTCTTTGCAGCCAAAGATGGAGAAGCTCTGTACAGTCAGCAAAAACAAGACCAGGAGCTGACTGTGGCTCAGACCATGAACTCCTTATTGCCAAATTCGGACTGAAATTGAAGAAAGTTGGGAAAACCACTAGACCATTCAGGTATGACCTAAATCAAATCCCTTATGATTATACAGTGGAAGTGAGAAGTAGATTTCAGGGCCTAGATCTGATAGATAGAGTGCCTGATGAACTATGGAATGAGGTTTGTGACATTGTACAGGAGACAGGGATCAAGACCATCCCCGTGGAAAACAAACGCAAAAAAGCAAAATGGCTGTCTGGGGAGGTCTTACAAATAGCTGTGAAAAGAAGAGAAGCGAAAAGCAAAGGAGAAAAGGAAAGATATAAGCATCTGAATGCAGAGTTCCAAAGAATAGCAAGAAGAGATAAGAAAGCCTTCTTCAGTGATCAATGCAAAGAAATAGAGGAAAACAACAGAATGGGAAAGACTAGGGATCTCTTCAAGAAAATCAGAGATACCAAAGGAACATTTCACGCAAAGATGGGCTTGATAAAGGACAGAAATGGTATGGACCTAACAGAAGAAGAAGATATTAAGAAGAGGTGGCAAGAATACACAGAAGAACTGTACAAAAAAGATCCTCACGACCCAGATAATCATGATGGTGTGATAACTGACCTAGAGCCAGAAATCCTGGAATGTGAAGTCAAGTGGGCCTTAGAAAGCATCACTACAAACAAAGCTAGTGGAGGTAATGGAATTCCAGTTGAGCTATTCCAAATCCTGAAAGATGATGCTGTGAAAGTGCTGCACTCAATATGCCAGCAAATTTGGAAAACTCAGCAGTGGCCACAGGACTGGAAAAGCTCAGTTTTCATTGCAATCCCAAAGAAAAGCAATGCCAAAGAACGCTCAAACTACCGCACAATTGCACTCATCTCACACACTAGTAAAGTAATGCTCAAAATTCTCCAAGCCAGGCTTCAGCAATATGTGAACCGTGAACTTCCTGATGTTCAAGCTGGTTTTAGAAAAGGCAGAGGAACCAGAGATCAAATTGCCAACATCCGCTGGATCATGGAAAAAGCAAGAGAGTTCCAGAAAAACATCTATTTCTGCTTTATTGACTATGCCAAAGCCTTTGACTGTGTGGATCACAATAAACTGTGGAAAATTCTGAACGAGATGGGAATACCAGACCACTTGACCTGCCTCTTGAGAAATCTGTATCCAGGTCAGGAAGCAACAGTTAGAACTGGACATGGAACAACAGACTGGTTCCAAATAGGAAAAGCAGTACGTCAAGGCTGTATATTATCACCCTGTTTATTTAACTTCTATGCAGAGTACATCATGAGAAACGCTGGACTGGAAGAAACACAAGTTGGAATCAAGATTGCTGGGAGAAATATCAATAACCTCAGATATGCAGATGATACCACCCTTATGGCAGAAAGTGAAGAGGAACTAAAAAGCCTCTTGATGAAAGTGAAAGTGGAGAGTGAAAAAGTTGGCTTAAAGCTCAACATTCAGAAAACAAAGATCATGGCATCCGGTCCCATCACTTCATGGGAAATAGATGGGGAAACAGTGGAAACAGTGTCAGACTTTATTTTTCTGGGCTCCAAAATCACTGCAGATGGTGACTGCAGCCATGAAATTAAAAGACGCTTACTCCTTGGAAGGAAAGTTATGACCAACCTAGATCACATATTCAAAAGCAGAGACATTACTTTTCCAACAAAGGTTCGTCTAGTCAAGGCTATGGTCTTTCCTGTGGTCATGTATGGATGTGAGAGCTGGACTGTGAAGAAGGCTGAGCGTCGAAGAATTGATGCTTTTGAACTGTGGTGTTGGAGAAGACTCTTGAGAGTCCCTTGGACTGCAAGGAGATCCAACCAGTCCATTCTGAAGGAGATCAGCCCTGGGATTTCTTTGGAAGGAACGATGCTAAGGCTGAAATTCCAGTACTTTGGCCACCTCATGCGAAGAGTTGACTCATTGGAGAAGACTCTGATGCTGGGAGGGATTGAGGGTAAGAGGAGAAGAGGATGACAGAGGATGAGATGGCTGGATGGCATCACTGACTCGATGGGTGTGAGTCTCAGTGACCTCCGGGAGTTGGTGATGGACAGGGAGGCCTGGCGTTCTGCGATTCATGGGGTCGCAAAGAGTCGGACACAACTGAGTGACTGATCTGATTTGATCTGAAGATGCTTTAGTCATGTCTGACTCTGTGCAACCCTTTGGACTCTGATAGATGATACAGTAAAAGGTTAACTCAAATAATATATTACAGGTATTCAAATGACATTAAACAATTACAACAATCTCTCTCTTAAAAGAGAAGCTAGAGTGAGTTTTCCTAATACATAGTGGAACAGTAACAAAAGTACAATTATGATTCATTTTTCTTCAGGGATTTAATTCATTCTCCCATAATGAATTCTCCATATAATATTCCATTTTTATATTAATAATAGTGAAAGTTTATTTCATAATCAATTTTCATAAAAACATTCATAGCTTATTTCTTAATCTATGGAGATTGGTATTTATTGTTCAGTTGTGGTTTCATTGAAACTCAAATCATAGAAATGATCATTAATTTGCGTATGTGTACACTCGTATAAATTTGTTCCCTACCATGATCTAATCTTTTAGCTTGACGTGCTTGAAAAAATTAAGTATATGAAATAATGTTGGTAAAAGCCAATAAACTCACTTCTCTGTCTTGAATTATTATCTTTTATATCCTGTTTACTTACTGTTATACAAATGAGCCAAACATCATCTCTGCACTTAGCCTGTTTATTTCTTCATAGAAGGATGAGACCCATTAGCTCAACAGCCCATCAGCACCTTTTACACAACCTATGGCCCAGACAGTAAAGAATCTGCCTGCAGTGCAACACGTGGGTTCGATCCCTGGGTTGGAAGATTCCCTACAGAAGGGAATAACTACCCACTCTAGTACTCTTGCCTGGGAAATCCTATGGATGGAGAAGCCTGGCAGGCTACAGTCCATGGAGTTGCAGAGTTGGACACGACTAGTGACTAACTATAACTCTATTGTCTAAAACATTGGAGAAGGCAATGGCACCCCACTCCAGTACTCTTGCCTGGAAAATCCCACAGACGGAGGAGCCTGGCAGGCTGCAGTCCATGGGGTCGATAAGAGTCGGACATGACTGAGCGATTTCACTTTCTCTTTTCACTTTCATGCATTGGAGAAGGAAATGGCAACCCATTCCAGTGTTCTTGCCTGGGGAATCCCAGGGACGAGGAAGCTTGGTGGGCTGCCGTCTCTGGGATCACACAGAGTCGGACACGACTGAAGTGACTTAGCATAGCATAGCATTGTCTAAAACATAGCCCACACAAGCAGATTTTTAGTCATCTAGAGCATTCTAATCACCAAAAAAGGCAATGCCAAAGAAGGTTCACACTACTGTACAATTGTACTCATTTCACTTGCTAGCAAGGTAATGCTCAAAATCCTTCAAGTGCATAAACTGAGACCTTCCAGATATAGAAGTTGGATTTAGTAAAGGTAGAGGAATCAGAGATCAAATTGCCAACATCTGCTGTATCACAAAAGAAAAAGAAAATACTTCTACCTCATTGACTACATTAAAGCCTTTGACTGTGTGGATCACAACAAAGTGTGGAGAAATCTTACAGAGACGGGAATGCCAAACCACCTTACCTGCCTCCTGAGAAACCTGTATGCAGGTCAAGAAGCAACAGTTAGAATCCAAGATGGAACAACAGACTGGTTCAAAGTTGGGAAAGGAGTATGTCTCTAAATTGTCACCTGGCTTATTTAACTTATATGCAGAGTACATCATCCAAAATGCTGGGCTGGATGAATCACAAGCTGAAATCAAGAGTGCCAGGAGAAATGTCAATAGGCTCAGTTATGCAGATGATACCAGTCTAATGGCAGAAAGTGAAGAGGAACTAAAGAGCCTCTTGATGACAGTGAAAGAGGAGAGTGAAAAAGCTGGCTTGAAACTCCACATTCAAAAAACTAAGATTATGGCATCCAGTCCCATCACATCATGGCAAACAGATGGGGAAAAAAAAAGGAAATAATGGCAGGTTTTATTTTCTTGGGCTACAAAAGCACTGTGGACATTGAACACAGTCATGAAATTAATATGCTTGCTCCTTGAAAGAAAAGCTACAACCAACCATACAGCATATTAAAAAGCAGAGACATCACTTTGCCAACAAAGGTCCATATTGTCAAACCAAACCTATGTTTTGTTTCTTTTTTTAATTTAAACTTTATTTTTTTAGAGAACCATTTTTTGGTTCTTAAGGTTTTTAAGGTTCACAATAAAGTTCAGGGAAAGACACAGAGATTTTCTGTACACTTCCTGTCTCAACATATGCATAGCTTTCCTCATCATAAACACTCCCCACAGTGTGGTACATTTGTTAAAACTAATGAACCTGCATGGATAATTGGGTTTTCCTGTAGTCATATAATGATGTGAGAACTGGACCATAAAGAAGGCTGAGTGCAGAAAAATTGAAACTGTGGTGCTGGAGAAGACTTTTGGGAGTCCCTTGGACAGCAAGGAGATCAAACTAGTGAATCCTTAAAAGAAATCAACCCTGAATATTCATTGAAAGGACTGATGCTGAAGCTGAAGCTCCAATACTTTGGCCACCTAATGCAAATACCCAACTCACTGGAAAAGCCTCTGATGCTAGCAAAATTGAAGGCAGGTGGGTAAGGGTGTGACAGAGGATGACATGGTTGGATGGCATCACTGACTCACTGGACATGAGTTTGAGCAAACTCCAGGAGATAGTGAAGGTCAGGGAAGCCTGGTGTGCTACAGTTCATGGGGTAGCAAAGAGCTGAATATGACTTAGCAACTGAACAGTAAGAGCCTATCTGCTTTGTACACCCCAGATAACTGCCCTGCATCTGCTAGCTCCAGGCTACAGATTAAAAAAAAGTGAAGGCGCTCAGTCGTGTCCAACTCTTTGCAACCCCATGGACTGTAGACTACCAGGCTCCTTCTTCCATGGGATTTTCCAGGCAAGAGCACTGAAGTGGGTTGCCATTGCCTTCCCCAGAGGATCTTCTCGACCCAGGGATCGAACCTGGGTCTCCTGCATTGCAGGCAGATGCTTTACCATCTGAGCCACCAGGGAAGCCCTAAAGGCAGATAATAATAAGTACTAGTGAGGATGTGAAGAGACTGGAAACCTCACTTACTGCTCATGGGATCACAGAACAGTGCAGCTGCTTTGCACAGCAATCTGGCAGTCCTTCAAATAGTTAAATATAGAATTAACACATGTTCCAGCAATTCCACTCCTTGGTATACAACCAAGAGAGATGAGCACATACATCCACACAAAAACTGGCAGGCAAGTGTTCACAGCAGCATATCCATGAGCCAACGGTGGAAACAGCCCCCAGACCCATCACCCTAGGCAGAGGTAAACCAAATGTAGTCTACACATACCACGGAATATCATACCACCATAAAAAGGAATGAAGAACCACGCACTATGACATGGAATAAATGTTACACCACACGAAAGAAGCCAGACACGAAGGTGTATGATTCCATTAATATGAAATATCCTACACAGGCAAATCCACAGAGACCTAAAGTAGATCAGTGCTTGCCAGGGGCTGGGGACTGTAAATGCCCTGGGTTATATACTAGGGAAGACTGACTCAATGGATATAAATTTGAGCAAACTCTGGGAGATAACGAAGGACAGGGAAGCCTGGAGTGTTGCAGTTCATAGGGTCACAAACTGAATAGCAACAAAAACATAAAGACTCAAATGCCCTTTGCAGCTCTCCAACCTCAGCAGACTCTCCAAGTGCTGCTGAACCACATCGTCTAAACATGTAAGCTCCCCCTCTTTACCACTTCTCCCCTGGAAGCTTCCTTTTCATCTTTCCCTTTTGAGTGGTGGCCCTTCACGGTAGATTCTAGAGAGTTTCCTACTGTGAAGGAATTATCAAAGTGTCACCCAAATAAAATGTGTGTGCTGTTGCCCCCTGGGGTCATACATTTTTCATTAAAGAGCCCCCAAATCACTCAAAGATTCCCCTATGCTTACTTTCATAGCATTTATGCCAGGAGAGTAATTATGCATATCCATGACCCCTTTACCACCTTATTTTCTTCTGTTCATTCATGCACACATGCATTTATCCAATAGATACTAGCCAAATGCTTACTACATGTAAGACACTATGCTAGGCACTGAGAAAATGAAGATAAATAGAGCTAAATACAGCATAATCAATTTTCATGGAGGCATATATATGCTAGCAAGCAACCAGATACAAAACAAGCAATTATAGAAGAGAAATAAGTACTGTAGAAAAGATATGTAACAGGAACTATAATGATTCAGCTATCTTTTGTTTCTACTTTAGCTGAAATGTTAGTCCGGATTTTCACAGAAAAATCAAGAACCCCACTGACTCAATGAACATGAGTTTAAGCAAACTCCAGGAGACACTGATGGATAGGGAAGCTAGGCGCGCTGCAGTCCTTGGGGTCACAAAGTGCTGGACACAACTTCCAGACTAAACAACAACAAACATTTCTGTACCACATTTTCTCCATCTTTAAGATGGGACTAGCAATAAACCACATTATAAGGCTGTTAAGATAATCAGATTGAATAATATATGTAAAGCGTTTGTGTAAAGCGTTTATAAGACTAGCTGAGCACTCAATAAAGTGAGCTATGACAGTGCTATTAATGACATCAGCCAGGTGTACAACCACAGTAGGCACACTGTCCTTTGATCTTATGTACTTCCCTATTTTTATTTGCTGTAATAAAAATATCTGTGGTGAACAAAATGAACGGTGAACCTTGGAATTTAATATGTCTAGAGGAACATCTGTTAAAGGACCTTCCTTACTATGTACTTGCAGGGGAACAGGAACATAAGGCAAGACAGAAGCTCCTGAAGAGTCTGTTTGGCTTAAGCAAATAAATAATGTTGCCTAGGACACAAAATGAGATTTTCAGTCTGAAACTAATGAATGTTACATTGTCTTTGGTTCACTCCAAATGTTAATATAATTTCTGAATTTTATTGGATTTTTGAAGTCAGAATTGATCATTCATGTAGTTTAGGGGATCTTCCTCTTTACTCTTTAAAAATCTATACCTAGAGGTGAAATTTGTTAATTTAAAAGCATTCCTTAATATCAAATAATTAAAAAAAGATCAACTTTATACAGCAAATTTAGATTCAAAGGGTATTATATAAGATTATTGTATTCACATTTCAGCTGTTTTTTCTCTTTCTCAACAGTTGTAATACACTAATCTTCATTTTGTAATAATAATGTCAAGGGATAGTAACTGAACCCCATTTCTGTATATTCATACTATATCAAATTTTGTCTTATACTTTTAAAATCCATGATGGATTCATGAACAAATGATGCAGCTGCAGCTCAAGGCACTGTGTTCAACTCAGTTCCATTCGGTAAATATTTGTTGAATGCTTCCTGTGTGGAATATTTCAATCTAGGTGGTACATAGGATATAGATAAAAATAAGTAGTCTTTGTTTGCAAGGAACTTACAGTCTAGTGGGAAGGAAAATATAAAGAGATGGCACAAATTATTATTGAGGTTTCAGGAGAAAGTATCATATTTGGAAAGGCAGTCAGGAAATAGTTCCTGGAGAAGTAGTATTTAAATTTGGTTATAAAGAGTGAGTTGAATTTTGAAGAACAGAGATAATTTAGGTCATCTTGCAGCCATGAAATTAAAACATGCTTGCTCCTTGGAAGAAAAACTATGACCAACCTAGACAGCATATTAAAAAGCAAAGGCATTACTTTGGCAACCTAGGTTCATCTAGTCAAAGCTATGGTTTTCCCAGTAGTCGTGTATGGTTGTGAGAGTTGGACTATAAAGAAAGCTGAGTGCTGAAGAATTGATGCTTTTGAACTGTGGTGTTGGAGAAGACTCTTGAGAGTCCCTTGGACTGCAAGGAGAGCAAAACAGTCAATCCTAAAGGAAATCAGTCCTGAATATTCATTGGAAGGACTGATGCTGAAGCTGAAACTCCCAACTTTGGCCATGTGATGCAAAGAACTGACTCCTTGGAAAAGACTCTGATGCTGGGAAAGATGGAAGGCAGGAGGAGAAGGGGACAACAGAGGATGAGATGGTTGGATGGCATCACCGACTCTATGGACGTGAGTTTGAGCAAGTTCCAGGAGTTGGTGATGGACAAGGAAGCCTGGCATGCTGCAGTCCATGGGGTCGCAAAGAGTCGGACATGACTGAGCAATTGAACTGAACTGAGAAATATAGACCTTTTTTTTTTTAGGAAAGTGCTACAGAAAATAATAAATGTATGAGAAGTTAAGGTCATATTTGAAAGGTATTGCATTCTAGGCTAAATAATTTGGACTTTCAAAGATCTCTTCTGGACAAAGTCTGTAAGTGGTGCTGCTGCTGCTGCTAAGTCGCTTCAGTCGTGTCCGACTCTGTGTGACCCCATAGACAGCAGCCCACTAGGCTCCCCCGTCCCTGGGATTCTCCAGGCAAGAACACTGGAGTGGGTTGCCATTTCCTTCTCCAATGCATGAAAGTGAAAAGTGAAAGTGAAGTCGCTCAGTCGTGTCCATCTCTTAGCGCCCCCATGGACGAGCCTACCAGGCTCCTCTGTCCGTGGGATTTTCCAGGCAAGAGTACTGGGGTGGGGTGCTATTGCCTTCCCCACTGTAAGTGGCAAGTAAACAATTAAGTATTTAGAAAAGTTTACCCTAAGACTCTGACTGCTTGAGATCTAAGATTATGTCTTGTGTGTATGTGTTTAGTCACATTCATCTCTTTGCAACCCCATGGACTGTAGCCAATCAAGCTCCTCTGCCCACGGGATTCTCCAGGCAAGAATACTGGAGTGGATTGCCATTTCCTTCCCAGGAGATGTTTCTGACTCAGGGATCAAATCAGGGTCTCCTGCAATACAGGTGGATTCTTTACCACTGAGCCACCAGGGAAGCCCTCTTTCTCTGATACCTACCACCAAATATCTCTTTGCTTTCCTCTTTGCACATATAGAACTTCATTCACAGGTCTGAGACCTGGGTTGAGTGACTTGGAGGCTTGACCCAGTTGAGTGTGTCAACTGAGTGCCTGCATGGGCCTTCCTCATGTAACCTGGACTTTTAACATCATGGTAGCTCACTAGAGGAAGTATGTTGAAAGGAAGCATCCAGATGGCAAGTGTTTCAAGACACCAGAACAGCAAGAAGCCTTGCGTCTTCTTCCATCCCCAACTTGGAAGGAATATACTCCATCTCTGTTGTAAGTGAGTTGCTTCCAGTCCACACTTAAAGGGAGAAGAGTAAGATTCTACCTAATGATGAGGGAGTAACAACAGTGTTCTAGTTCTCACTATTCATTCCATAAGAAGATAAATGTCATATGCATTTCAACCTGAATCTTGGCATATATTTTTCCAGTAGTTATTGTACTGGAAACCAGAAGTTCTTTTATCAGATCAGTCGCTCAGTCGTGTCCGACTCTTTGCGACCCCATGAACCGCAGCACGCCAGGCCTCCCTGTCCATCACCAGCTCCTGGAGGTCACTCAGACTCGCATCCATCGAGTCAGTGATGCCATCCAGCCATCTCATCCTCTGTCGTCCCCTTCTCCTCCTGCCCTCAATCCCTCCCAGCATCAGAGTCTTCTCCAATGAGTCAACTCTTCGCATGAGGTGGCCAAAATACTGGAGTTTCAGCTTTAGCATCATTCCTTCTAAAGAAATTCCAGGATTGATCTCCTTCAGAATGGACTGGTTGGATCTCCTTGCAGTCCAAGAGACTCTCAAGAGTCTTCTCCAACACCACAGTTCAAAAGCATCAATTCTTCGACGCTCAGCCTTCTTCACAGTCCAGCTCTCACATCCATACATGACCACAGGAAAGACCATAGCCTTGACTAAGCGAACCTTTGTTGGTAAAGTAATGTCTCTGCTTTTGAATATGCTATCTAGGTTGGTCATAACTTTCCTTCCAAGGAGTAAGCGTCTTTTAATTTCATGGCTGCAGTCACCATCTGCAGTGATCTTGGAGCCCAGAAAAACAAAGTCTGACACTGTTTCCACTGTTTCCCCATCTATTTCCCATGCAGTGATGGGACCAGATGCCATGATCTTCGTTTTCTGAATGTTGAGCTTTAAGCCAACCTTTTCACTCTCCACTTTCACTTTCATCAAGAGGCTTTTTAGCCCCTCTTCACTTTCTGCCATAAGGGTGGTGTCATCTGCATATCTGAGGTTATTGATATTTCTCCCGGCAATCTTGATTCCAACTTGTGTTTCTTCCAGTCCAGCATTTCTCATGATGTACTCTGCATATAAGTTAAATAAACATGGTGACAATATACAGCCTTGACGTACTCCTTTTCCTATTTGGAACCAGTCTGTTGTTCCATGACCAGTTCTAACTGTTGCTTCCTGACCTGCATACAGATTTCTTAAGAGGCAGATCAGGTGGTCTGGTATTCCCATCTCTTTCAGAATTTTCTACAGTTTATTGTGATCCACACAGTCAAAGGCTTTGGCATAGTCAATAAAGCAGAAATAGATGTTTTTCTGGAACTCTCTTGCTTTTTCCATGATCCAGCGGATGTTGGCAATTTGATCTCTGGTTCCTCTGCCTTTTCTAAAACCAGCTTGAACATCAGGAAGTTCACGGTTCACATATTGCTGAAGCCTGGCTTGGAGAATTTTGAGCATTACTTTACTAGCATGTGAGATGAGTGCAATTGTTCGGTAGTTTGAGCACTCCTTGGCATTGCCTTTCTTTGGGATTGGGATGAAAACTGACCTTTTCCAATCTTGTGGCCACTGCTGAGTTTTCCAAATTTGCTGGCATATTGAGTGTAGCACTTTCACAGCATCATCATTCAGGATTTGGAATAGCTCCACTGGAATTCCATCACCTCCACTAGCTTTGTTTGTAGTGATGCTTTCTAAGGCCCATTTGACTTCACATTCCAAGATGTCTGGCTCTAGGTCAGTGATCACATCCTCATGATTATCTGGGTCTTGAAGCTCTTTTTTGTACACTTCTTCTGTGTATTCTTGCCACCTCTTCTTGATATCTTCTGCTTCTGTTAGATCCACACCATCTCTGTCTTTTATTGTGCCCATCTTTGCATGAAATGTTCCTTTGGTATCTCTGATTTTCTTGAAGAGATCCCTAGTCTTTCCCATTCTGTTGTTTTCCTCTATTTCTTTGCATTGATCACTGAAGAAGGCTTTCTTATCTCTTCTTGCTATTCTTTGGAACTCTGCATTCAGATGTTTATATCTTTCCTTTTCTCCTTTGCTTTTCGCTTCTCTTCTTTATAGTAGCCCTATTAAAAAATATAGTGCTAATGACTCCATGTAATCGTTAGCACTATAATTTTTATTTAATATACATTATTTAAATATGTTCTTACAAACATAATTCTATTTACAAGTATCTTACAAAAATTAAGTTAATGAACACTTGGCATCTTGTGTATACTTCTATCATCCACTAGAATATAACTTCTATGAAAGCAAGAAATCTTTCTACTCTTCCTTACTATAGTACTAGGACCTAGCTCAAAGCTTGGTATAAACTAGTTCTTAAGGGGTATTTTTAGAGAAAATAAATTAATTATTGCACTTATTATATATAATGTTCTGCATCTGCAGTGGGTTTTCAATGATTTGAGGGAAAGTTTCAATCTCTTAATTTTCATTAGGCCTAAGAACAGTAGTGTCTTGTTTTATTTGTATTAATTATAATTATAAAATATCTCATATGAGAAAACAGTTATAAATTTACATGAAGAAAGAACAAAAATTAATCCCTAGATCACTGTAAGAGAAATTAAAGTCAATGGCATCAGTGGGGAGGCGAAAGTGGAGGTGGAAATAAGGAATAAGGCATCTCACAGTTCAAAAAGAGCTCATTCCACAAATGTATTAAGCTCTCTCACAAAAAGTTTTCTATCCATAGAACCCAAAGCTGAAATCTAAGTTGGGTGGAGAGAAAGAGAAAGGCATGAGATATATGATGTTTTCTACTAAGGGTTTTGCATCCCTTAATTTTAAGTGTCTGATGCTGAATGCTTAATTTACTTAGGGTTATGTAAATTAGGGATTCCCTGGTGGCTCAGATGGTAAAGAGTCTGCCTGCAATGTGTGAGACCCAGGTTCGATCCCTGGGTCGGGAAGATTCACTGGAGAAGGAAATGGCAACCCACTCCAGTATTTTTGCCTGGAAAATCCCATGGATGAAGGAACCCAGCAGGCTATAGTCCATGGGGTCGAAAAGGGTTCAGCACGACTGAGAAACTTCACTTTCTTTCTTTCATTCTTTATGTAAAGTAAGCTTCCATGATGGCTCAGTAGGTAAAGAATTTGCATGCAATGCAGGAGACACAGGAGATGCACGTTTGAAACCTGGGTTGGGAAGATCCCCTGAAGGAGAAAAATGGCAACCAACTCCAGTATTCTTGCCTGGGAATTCCATAGACAGAGGAACCTGGTGGGCTATAGTTCAAAGGGTCGCAAAGAGTTGGACACGACTGGGTGACTAAGCACACACACACACACACACACACACGTATGCAAGTTAGAAAGGCAACTGAAAACATCATTATTGTTAAGTTTTCATCAGTGAATTGGCTGTACCCTGGGCTCTATCTTAAAGTACTGTAATTGTTTGCTCATTTGTCTTTCTAAGAGATCTAACCCTTTTTAGTAAAGAAATTGCATTTAATTCTGTTGTTCCAGACATTATCCAATGACTGGAATACAATCAGACCTCCAAAAGCATTGGTGGAATGATAATAACCATGCAAACATACGGATATATTCTTAGACACAAGGCTTATGAAATAATACATGAGGTTATTTATTCAACAAATACTTATGTGAAAGATACTAATCTATACAAAACAAATGTATATAAAAATAGAATGAGGTTACAATACATCCATAATTACATAGTTGTTAAAATAGAGAGCTTAGGATTCACTTATAATTGCATTTAGTCATAAAACTCGTATTTGAATAATACTTAATTATATGAGGAAATACTCCTGATATAATGAAAGTAAAAATAACACAATACTAAATCATACAGATAGCATAATTTTAATATTATTTTTTTAAAAAGCCTGGTATATAGTAATATCACCAAAAGCACTGGTTGAATGGATAAAAACAATAATACATATACAAATACATACATATCCTTATACATTTACCCTTTAAAATAACTATGTTGTTAATTTATTTCTGTGATGATTAGTATAAAGGAATGGAGAGATATACTCTGAAATTTTAGTAGTGGCTATCTCTGGAGCTATGGGTGATTAAAATTTCCTCTTTAAAAAGTTCTATTTTCTAAATTTTCAAAAATGAATATGTATTATTTTTATAATCAGCAATAAGTAACTATGTGAAAAATATATCATTCAAGGCTTATGGTGTGCAGAGATAAATAAGATATGGTTCTTGTTCTCAAAGAACATATGACTGAATAGGGTAATATTGTTGTTTTAGTTGCTAAGTCATGTCCCACTCTTTAGTGACCCTGCCAGCTCCTCTATCAGTGGGATTTCCCAGGGAAGAATACTGGAGTGAGTTGGCATTTCCTTCCCCAGGGAATCTTCCTAACACAGGGATTGAACCTGCATCCCTGTGTTGTAGGCAGATTCTTTACTTCTGAGCCAGAAAAGAGTTCAGGGTAATATTATTCCCTGACATGAAATATTACAAGATAAGTCCCACAAGAGAAAGATGTGTGATTCTCACAGAGGTCTAGGGGAGAGTGATCATTCACTGTATCTGGGATGATTAAGAAAGACTTCTTGGGAGAGATATCATTATATTCACATCCTAAGATAAAGACAGATTGTAACAGGGAAATGAGGAGTAGAAAAGGTCTTCAAATTCTTTATTTGGGTTTTTGAATTTGGGGATTTTCATTTTGTTCAAAATTTCAATAATATTTTAATTTTGGTTTTATAACTTTATAAGGGCAAAAATTTACTATATCTAATTTAATATTTATATACATAGAAGAGAATAAAATTAAAGTCAACCATAAGAATGATGAGAGTTCTTTTTTCAAAATTTCTTTTAAAGGTGGGTGTTATATCATTCAAGTTTGAAACTACTGTCTCAGATAAATACCCTGAGCTCTGACTTCACTTGTAGCATCCTAAACAGCTGCTGGATTTCTCATCAGAATCCATCTCCATGATAGTTCACAACCAATGCTTCATTCAACACTGAGAAAAAATTAATACATATTTCTGGGGCATCTCTTGGTAAATACATATACGACATACATCGTTTTCTCAAAATCTGTAAAATAAAATATCAACTGGATTTGAAATGGGAAAAATAAACTGAGAAGTGGGAAGATTTGTCAGTGAACTAAGTAGCTGAAACCAAGTGTACACGGAGGAAGGGAAAAACTACTAAAGTATCATAAACTGAACACATAAGACTATTTAATTTGCTATTGACACATGACTTCAACATGTATGAGCATTCAAAAATTGATTTCTTTTCTCTTTTTCTTCTTTTCTCAAATGAAACAGGAACACTGGATCAAAAAATTTTTTAATATAAAAATTAGCCAATATAATTCAGTAAGTTGGAGATATTAATAACATATGACTAGTTTTTTTTTAATATTATCAGTGTCTTATATAAATGCTTTCTGCAACAGGAAAGGTTATTGTTTTGAAAATCTAAGAAGCTTATATTCTTAACTTCTCAATGTTTAGCTTAAATTTGCTTAAATTAATACTATCGCTTTGGGTTATTTTTATCCTCTTAATCATTTTCTTTGTACCAATCCAAACATGTTCCATTTTTATACACTATTTTCTAAAGTGCTATGATCTAAGATTTGGTATATGACATTACAAATATGAATTAGTGGGAGATACTTCTAAAAATAATTGCTGAAATAAGTTGTGTTCTTTCCAATGGAACATAATAAGTTGGAAAGAGAACAGGCTTTTGGAGTCAACCTCAAGTGAAATTCCAGTCCTGAAATTTTCTACCTGGGTCATCTGGGGCAGATCAACTGTGTTTTCTTATTCCCACATTGAAAATAAGGATTTAAACATTTACAATGTTTCAAGTTATTCTTAGGATTACACGACATAAAGACACCTAGAACTGGCACCCCACTCCAGTACTCTTGCCTGGAAAATCCCATGGATGGAGGAGCCTGGTGGGCTGCAGTCCATGGGGTCGCTAAGAGTCGGACACAACTGAGCAACTTCATTTTCACTTTCATGCATTGAAGAAGGAAATGGCAACCCACTCCAGTGTTCTTGCCCGGAGAATCCCAGGGATGGGGGAGCCTGGTGGGCTGTCACCTATGGGGTCGCACAGAGTCAGACACGACTGAAGCGACTTAGCAGCAGTAGCAGCAGAGTAATGCCTGGTTTTGGCACTCACATATGGCAGTAGGTTTTATTAGCAGAAGAATAATATACTACATGTAATCCATTGTTTTTATTGACTTATTTTCAAGCTTTGACCAAAATATTAGTTTTAAAGATTATATTTAAAGTGAACATTTGCAAAAATCCAGTGGTGTTATCCCTGTATTTTCTAAAAACAAATCTGTATGTGAAATTTATTCAGAAATCTTTTTTTTTCTTATTTATCACCAGTCTCACCATAATATCATCTCCAAAATTAGCTCCAAGTACCCACAATCCAACCCAAAAGCCATGAAATGAGATGTAAAATTCCAGTTTTGATTTTTTAGGATAAGAAACACATGGAAATTTGTGTTATATATATATATATATATATATATATATATATATATATATATAATGGACTACTGTTCAGCTGTTTAAAAGGAGGAATTCTTATCATTTGTGACAACATGGATGGATCTTGAAGGCATTATGCTAAATGAAATAAGTCTGACAGACAAAGACAAATACTGCATGATCTCACTTATATGTGGAATCTAAAAACAGATAAATCAAAACTCACCAAAGTCATAGAAAAAGAGATCAGATTCACAGTTACTAGAGAGGTAGAGGGAGGAGAAATTGGAGGAATAATGTCACAAGATACAACTTCCAGTTTTAAGATAAATAAATACTAGGGATGTGATGTATAACATATATAACACTGCTGTATAATGCATAGGAAAAGTTGTTAACAGGATAGATTCTGTATGTTCTCAACACAGGGAGAAATATTTTTATTGTATTTATATGAGATGATAAAGCTAACTAAATCTATTGTGGCAATCACTTCATAATACATATAAATCAAACCATCATACTGAACCATTTAAACACATACAGTATGTATATCGAATATTTCTTAAAAAAACTGGAAAAGAAAAGAAAAAGTTATTTTTTTCCCTCTCCCTCTTAATGAAACATCTTTTTAGTCAAAAGAAGGTCTTAATCTTTAATCAAAGTAAGAAACCAAAAACTGTCAACCATTAAATGCTTAAAGAATAACATGTATATGTTACCCACAAATGAGATGATTTTAATGAGACTACTTACTTAGTAGGTAATATAATAATTTGTTCTCCCAATGGCACCCCACTCCAGTACTCTTGCCTGGAAAATCCCATGGACAGCGGAGCCTGGTAGGCTGCAGTCCACGGGGTCGCTAAGAGTCGGACACGACTGAGCGACTTCACTTTCACTTTTCACTTTCGTGCATTGGAGAAGGAAATGGCAACCCACTCCAGTGTTCTTGCCTGGAGAATCCCAGGGATGGGGGAGCCTGCCTGGCAGGGATGGTGGGCTGCCATCTATGGGATCGCACAGAGTCGGACACGACTGAAGCGACTTAGCAGCAGCAGCAGCCAGGATGGTGTTAGTGTCTCTGGGAATGGAGACAACCCATATATTATTAAATTCTCAATATCTAATATATTGTGAAATATATATATAAATTCTCAATATCTAATAATATGTGCTATATCATACATAAATATTAACTACAACACTTAAAATATCAAATAATGGTGAAGAAATGGATTGCCTTCTTCCTCACTATTGTTGGTTAGTTGCTAAGTCATGTCCAACACTTTTGCAACCCCACGGACTACAGCCTGCCACGCTTCTCTGTCCATGGGACTTCCCAGGCAAGCACACTAGAGTGGGTTGCCATTTCCTCCTTCAGAGGATCTTCCCCACCCAGGGACAAACCGGTGTCTCCTTCACTGCAGGTAGATTCTTTATCATTGAGCACTTGGGAAGCCCTTTTTCATTGTAGGAAACTTGAAGTAAATTAACAGCAATGATTGGAACTAAATATGTTCAATATTTGGAGCAAATGTATTTTCATTTTCCTTCAAAAACAATAATGATAGCAAACATCAGATCAGATTAGATCAGATCAGTCGCTCAGTTGTGTCCAACTCTTTGTGACCCCATGAATCGCAGCACGCCAGGCCTCCCTGTCCATCACCAACTCCTGGAGGTCACTCAGACTCACATTCATCGAGTCAGTGATGCCATCTCATCCTCTGTCGTCCCCTTCTCCTCTTGCCCTCAATCCCTCCCAGCATCAGAGTCTTCTCCAATGAGTCAACTCTTCGCATGAGGTGGCCAAAGTACTGGAATTTCAGCTTCAGCATCATTCCTTCCAAAGAAATCCCAGGGCTGATCTCCTTCAGAATGGACCGGTTGGATCTCCTTGCAGTCCAAGGGACTCTCAAGAGTCTTCTCCAACACCACAGTTCAAAAGCATCAATTCTTCAGTGCTCAGCCTTCTTCACAGTCCAGCTCTCACATCCATACATGACCACAAGAAAAACCATAGCCTTGACTAGACGAACCTTTGTTGGAAAAGTAATGTCTCTGCTTTTGAATATGCTATCTAGGTTGGTCATAACTTTCCTTCCAAGGAGTAAGCGTCTTTTAATTTCTTGGCTGCAATCACCATCTGTAGTGATTTTGGAGCCCAGAAAAAGAAAGTCTGACACTGTTTCCACTGTTTCCCCATCTATTTCCCATGAAGTGATGGGACCGGATGCCATGATCTTTGTTTTCTGAATGTTGAGCTTTAAGCCAACTTTTTCACTCTCCACTTTCACTTTCATCAAGAGGCTTTTGAGTTCCTCTTCACTTTCTGCCATAAGGGTGGTGTCATCTGCATATCTGAGGTTATTGATATTTCTCCCAGCAATCTTGATTCCAACTTGTGTTTCTTCCAGTCCAGCATTTCTCATGATGTACTCTGCATATAAGTTAAATAAACAGGGTGACAATATACAGCCTTGACGTACTCCTTTCCCTATTTGGAACCAGTCTGTTGTTCCATGTTCACTTCTAACTGTTGTTTCCTGATCTGCATACAAATTTCTCAAGAGGCACATGAGGTGGTCTGCCTCTCAGGTATTCCCTTCTTTTTCAGAATTTTCCACAGTTTATTGTGATCCACACAGTCAAAGGCTTTGGCATAGTCAATAAAGCAGAAATAGATGCTTTTCTGGAACTCTCTTGCTTTTTCCATGATCCAGTGGATGTTGGCAATTTGATAGCAAACATAGAATGTCCTATATGATATTCACAATATTAGAAACTCAAAGCGTTAGTTGCTCACTCATGTCTGACTCTTTGTGACCCCTGGATTGTAGCCTGCCAGGCTCCTCTGTCCATGGAATTCTCCAGGCAAGAATACTGGAGTGGGTGGCTCAGAGCTATTGCTCCCATTTAGATGAATATTATTCCCCTTTTTGAAGAGGAGGCTGAAGTATTAAGAGAATAAGTATTGTGTACGAAGTTAAAAACAAGTTAAGAGGCAGAGCTGATATTAAAAATTCAAAATGTCTGGCTTTAGAATAGAGCTCTTAACCACTATATTAGTATGTGCTAAGTCACTTCAGTCATGTCAGACTCTGTGCAACCCCACAGACTATAGCCTGGCAGTCTCTTCTGTCCATGGGATTCTCCAGGCAAAAATACTGGAGCGGCTTGCCAAGTGCTTCTCCAAGGGACTTTCCCAACCCAGGGATCAAACCCGTGTCTCTTACATCTCCTGCATTGGCAGGCAGGTTCTTTATCAATAGTTCCAATGCTAGAAAATCCCTCTCAAATTATTCTTTTTTTAAAAATGTATATCAAATGTGAAACCTTGCAGGAGTGTAACACATTTCTAAATCAAAGTAGAAGGAAACAACAAGTTATGAAATTGAAGAACTGTTTAAAAAACACCTCTAAGTAATAACACCTCTTCTTGTTCTCAGCTTTTCTATTCGGCTGGGAATTCAGTTGAAAAATATAACAATGTATATATGAAGTTCCGAAACACAATTATACACAAGAATTAAATACCTTAGATTTTACCAAAGTTGCATAAGAAATTGCATTTGATTGAAATCTCCCTACTAGAATGTCAATTTTACCTGGCACATCACTGAAATATTTTTGTGCTCCAGTGAATATATAGATGACTTATTGCTTGGCAGAGTGCTTCTGGCCTATTGTTACAAAGTGATGCTTTGCTGGAAAGCTTTTGCACTTGTATTATGTCAATAAAAAAGTCACCGTAGTTCACAAGGAAGAGATTCTCTCATGAAAGGAAATGATGGGAATATGTCAGAAACACAATGAACCTGAACACAGAATGCCAGCTACAAAAGTGATACATGTTGCAAAGTTAGCATTTACCTTATGATAAGTCATATACATTTCTTATAGCTACAATGAAATACCACCTTGTGGTGAACTGAGTAAGGAAATCCAGTGTTTCTACATCTAGATAAACTCCAGTTCTTGTGTGTATCTGCTACATCCCTATTTATAAACATTTTATATTCTTCAGAAAAACTATTACATTCTGCTGGCAATATGAACCAGAAACAAACAAAAGTCAGGCTTTCAGTGATATAGTATGAATGTACTTCAACATAATAAGGGTGACATATAACAGACCCACAGCTACCATCCTACTTAGCAGTGAAAAGATGAAAGCTTTTCCTTTGAAACCAGGACGAAGATATGGGTACCCATTTTTGCCACTTTTATTCAATAAACTACTGGAACAGCCAGAACTATTAGGTTAGAAAAATAAATAAAAGGCATACGTATGGATAGGAAGAAATAAATTATTTGCAGTTGGCATGCTCTTACATAGAGAAAACCCTAAAGACTCTACCAAAACACTGTTAAAAGTGAACAATAACTTTTTTTTACAGTGATTCTTAACTTAGATGTCCATTGACAGGTAACTGAAAAAGAAAATGTAATGTGTATATATACAACTTAATAGCATTCATTCATAAAAAGGAAGGAAATCCTGCCATTAGCTACATGGATGTACCTAGATGGCTTTACGCTGAGTTAAATAAGCTAGACAGAGGAAAAGCAAATACTATATGATCTCTCTTATATGCGGAATCTAAAAGAAAATAAGTTGAACTCACAACAGCAGAGAGTAGAATGGTCATTGCCAGGGGCTGGGAGGGTGAGGGAAACAGGAAGGTGTTGGTCAAAGGGTATAAACATGTAGTTTAAGATGAATAACTTCTGGGGATCTAGTACACACCATGGTGAATGTAGTTACAGTAGTGTATTATCTACTTAGAATTTGCTAAGACAGTAGATCTCAAGTGGTCTTACCACACACACACACAGAACAAGGTAACTATCCGATATGATACACGTACAGCTAACGATTATGGTAATAATTTCACTACATATGAAGTCATCACATTATGTACTTTAAATATATACAATTTTATTTGCAATTATACTTCAATAAAATTGGTGGGGGAGGAGAAACTACTCAGACACAATAAATCAAGGAGAGGAACTACTTAAAAAAAGCTCTTTGGGGTTTGAATGATGAAGACCAACTCTCTCTAACTGATAACAGTTCAATTTTCAACTTGACCGATTCAATGAAAGTCAAAGCATTGTTTAAACATCAAAATGTGTGAAGACTAATGAAAAATAAAAATAAAACTTTATAATATATATGTATGTTTGTATATGATGTGGCCCAACAATCACACTCTCAGGTATTTACTGAGTGATTTAAAAGCATACATTCATACTAAAGCCTATACACAAATGTTTATAGCAGCTTTATCCATACTAGATAAAAACTGGAAGTTTCCAAATGTGGTTAAATAAGGGAGTGAATAAGAAACAGTGGTATATCCATACAGTGGAATATTATTCAGTGATAAAAAGAACGAGATTTTGTTTTACACAACACCGTGAATAAAACTTAAGTGCATTTAAAGAAGCTGGACCCAAAGGTTATACAATGTATGATTCTATTAAGATAACATTCTGGGAAAGATAAAAACGTAGAAATGGAAAACACACTAATGGTTGTTAGCGGTTGAGGGGTTGAACAGTGACTACTAAGGAGCCACAGAAGGAATTCTGAAGAAGGAACAGTTTTCTGCATTATGTGGGTGATGTATATATGAAATTATGCATTGGTCAAAACTCAGAGAACTATACATCAGGAAGAACTTTTATGTATGCAGTATCACAGGTAAGAAGGGGCTGAGGAGACATAACAACAATGTGGTGCCTTGGACTGGATCTTGGAATAGAAAGAGAATATTAGTGGAAAACCTGGAGAAATCCAAATGTAGTTGGGAATTCAGTTAATGGTAATGCGCCAATGTTGGTTTCTTACTTTTGACCAAGGTAACATGACCATAGACAATATTAACAATAAACAAACGGTCTGGGGTGTATATGTGAACTCTGCACTATCTTTGTAACTTTTTTTATAGATATAAAATTATTTTAAAACAAAAAGCTTATTAAAATTAATATTATTAATTTTTCTGTGATTTCAAGTCAATATGCTCACTATTTTAGCTTTCATTTTCCACTTTTAAGATGAAGGGAGGTGTTATTATTTTGTTGGTTGCTAAAAAGAGATGGGTGACTGATAATCAGTGCTATCTTAACTCAGTATCTATCAAGGACTGCAATGCTTTTAGAATGCCATGCACTGTGTTATGCACTTCCTGATTCCTATCTCACTATTGTTCCATCAAGGAGTTAATACACCTAGTTCTTGGTTTCTCAACCTTAATGCCATTGACATCACAGGCCTGATATTACCTCCTTTCTGTGGGAGCCATCTCACTCTGTTCAGGCTGTTAGCACAAAATACCATTAACTGGGTGGCTTATAAACAATGAACATTTGTATTTCATAGTCCTGGAGGCTGGGAATTTCAAGATCAAGGCATTTGGCAGATTTGGAGTACTGTGAAGGCCTGCTTCCTAGATAAATGTCTGCTTCTTAGATGAATGTCTTTGCCCTGTAACCTCACATGGGAAAGAGGCAAGGAAGCTCTTTGGGGCCTCTTTTGTAAGAGTTCCATCTTCATGGCCTAAGTACTTCCCCAATCTCCTAACGCATCACATTAGGTATTAACTTGCAACATACAAATTTTAGGAGGCACAGACATTCAGTCTCTAGGGAGGTGTAGGGGGACAGTCTTGTTTGTTGTAGGATATTTAGCACCATTTTCAGCCTCTATTCACTAGGTGCCAACAGCATATATTATGATAACAAAACCGGAAACCAGACGTTACCAAACATCCTCGAGAATGTCAAAATCACACCCCACTCCCACTGAGCACAATTTCCATAAGGTAAGATATTATATATAATCACTTTGCTGGTTCCCAAAATATTGCTAATTTCCAATCAGTAAGGTATCAGGAGGTAAATTACTGTTGTACAGAACAACAGTTTTATCAGTTCCTCAAAAAGTATCTAACAAAGAACAGCCAAACAGTGCAATAGAATTGACTCAGTATTCCCAACTCAAATTTTAATGTGAGAAATGAATATTTTGAATCTAAAAATCCTAGTTATATGTGCTAATGTTTCATTTATTCATTTGAAATTATAAATTTAAAAAAATATAAAATGAATACATCTTTTTTAACAAAAGGTAACAATATTAAGAGTTTCTTATATATTTCCTGCCAAATGTTGCTGTCTATAACACAACAATGTGTTTAAATTTCTTTTTTAAAGGACACAAGAGTATTGGCTGAGATTAATAAGATGGAGTTCCAGTCTTGGTTAACATTAACTGCCTGGGTGCACTTGGGTAGGTCACTTATTTCCTCTGTGCCTTAGTTTCCTCTGGAAAAATGAGAAATTTTTACTAGAAGATTTTTAAGGAATTTTCATTTTAACAATCCATGGCTCTGCAATATAATTCTAATAAAAAATAATGCTTAAGTCCCTCTCCTCAACTCCTGTCTTGCACTCCACAACAGTCTTTTAGTGTCTTAATAATTATTATTTTAATGTTGGCTTCTACAATGAATATATTGTTTCTTCCACAGCTGCATTTTCTATATAAATGAGAAACCATTAGATGTTTTCCCACGTGACCTTCAGTTTCAGTAGCCAAATGACCAAGTACACTTAAAAACATTTCCGGGATAATGTTCCTAAGCCAAACCAATTTAGCTGTGGCTTTAAAATTAAATCAACAAAAACTGAGAATTTAATGTCTAATAACACATTTTAAAATACAGCAACAGTGAAGAACTGGAGTAGCTTGACACAGAGCAAGGTGACCTTGATCCTGTGCAGTTCACTACTGGATACAGTCATAGTGAGGGAGGTTAAGAAGTACACAAGTGGTTTGGATTCTGATTCTGGGAGTGGAAGGAAGGAGGAAAAGCTGATTTTTTTTCTATGTCTAAAAATAAGCCTTGAAATGTGAAGAGGACAAATTTTATATCAAATTATTCATATGGTAATTTTCATGTATTGGAAAGTGACTGTAAACCTTGAAGATAAAAATAGATGAACATGAAAAATGCACAACTATTTTATGTCTGAATCTGTTTTTACTGCAAAACATTAAATTGTTTCAAAGCTGTATGCTTATTCATACATAATGGCAGGACATAAAAAGTTAATAAGCAAAATAATGACTCACTTGAACAAAACTACTTTCTTTCTATATATGCATTCTCATAGAAAATTAGAAATAGAAATGATCAAAAACCTACATATTATCCTCATAAATCATCATTGTTCATATCTAAAAGCACAGCAAGGAAAATGACATTTGGGATTTTAAATGGTGTGATGATTCACTGATTCTCTTTGCCATGCCTTTGTCATGGTGAAGCTGTTCTCTGCCACTAAAACCAAGTTCAGGACATTTGACTCTGCCATGGAGACCACAGCATGTGATTAACTGTGAGGCTTGTTATACATTAGTACAGGGAGTCAGCGAGTTGCTGAGGCCGTTAGCCACAGAAGCTGGCAAATATTTATACTTAGCTATCTCTTTAGCGGGGAACTTTGATTAAGGGATCAAGAAAGAAAGCTCAATGAGACCAGAAACCAGGGAAAAAAGCTACAGTAAGAAGGTTTCCTTTAAGTAAGAATAAGGTGGAGCACATCCTCCAGAATGAAACTTAGGCATTATGACAAAACAGTATGGACCAAGCAGAGAAATGTCTCAATTGGCCAAGTGCGGTGCCAGAATTCGAAATAAAATGCCTTGGCTACATCACAGTAATATAGCTGCTGTACTATAAGTAGCTTCAGAACAAGAAAATGAATGGGACTGTTCAGTTTTACAGGAACCTTAATTCTAAAGTGGATGGATCTCAGCAAGTCCATTCTCTGTATCTAAATCAATTCAAGTGTCTTATATCCATGAATGATTGCTCTCATCTCTTCCGAAAGACTCTTCTAAATGACACATGCCCCCCAAAATGGAATATGTCATCAAATTCTCTTTTAAAATTCCTATAGAATTTTATTTTAAAACTTCTATATAATGTACAAACATTTTTGCATATTATACAGTTATATGGTAATATAAAGCATTTGATTTGGCCTAAACACTATTTTATTTGTATGTGTTATCCTTTTTAGCTCGATTGAGTATTTCTTGAGAGTAGACAGCTTACTATACATTTTGAAACCCATAAAGCCTAGTGCTGTTCTATGCATAATAATAGTTATGACATAAATATTCCTTAAATACATTTAAATATATAAACAATAATAGCCAATTACATTATGGCTGTATAAATATAATACTTAAGTGAAAAGTGAAAGTGAAGTTGCTCAGTTGTGTCCAACTCTTTGTGACCCCATGGACTGTAGCCTACCAGGCTCCTCCGTCCATGGAATTCTCCAGGCAAGAATACTGGAGTGGGGTGCCATTTCTTTCTCCAGGGGATCTTACCGACCCAGGGATCAAATCCAGGTCTCCTGCATTGGAGGCAAACGCTTTAACCTCTGAGCTACCAGGGAAGCCCATAATACTTAAAGTATAAATCAAATGTTACCAATTGCCAAGATTATAATATGTATATGTAGACAGTACAGCACAGAGAGGAAAAGCATTGGTTTCCAATTCAGACTAACTCAGATTTGACTTCTTTTACCTAGTTACTAGCTTATAGTCATATTAAGTCAATCTAAACTCTCTGAACCTCAGTTTATTAATTGGTAAATGGCAATAATAATAGTTTATAGAACTGTTATGTAGATTAAATGAGATAATGTATAATAATATTTATACTTTATTTATATTATTATATTTATTACTATATAAATAAATATTATTATATTTATAATATCTATTATTATATTGCTTATAATAATAAAGAACTTGGTACAAACCCTGATATATACTAATAAAGCAACACAGAGACAGCCAATTTAAAAAACTGCACTAAATTTTAACTTGTAAGGTAAGAAAAATTTTAGTCACTTTTCAGAAGAGACAACAGTATATATTTTTCACTTAATAGTTTCATTGTTTATATTATTTACTTTCTATATTTACACAAATTAATTTTCATCAGCTGATGTTAAGAATATGTCAACTGTTTACTTTCACCCTTAAACTAATAAGATTTTCAGTAAAATTATTTTTGTCCTATGTGGAACACTATTTTTTGTGGCATAACAAAAGCAAGTCACCATTAACCTAATAATTCTACTTTTCTGATGGTCAGTCATTGGGATTTAGCTTCTCCTATCATTTAAAACACAACTATTTTTTGGTGTTTTGAAATTGTATTATGAGGGATAGCAAAAATGAAAAAATCCACAAAGTCCTCCAAATATAAGTGTATTTTTAAGAATACATGATTATTCGAAATGCTTCAGAAAGCATGACAATGGGATGCAGAGAACACACTCCCGCCAAAATAGCATTCTACGACCACCAGTATAACCAGATGAAATCTCATTTTAATTGAGTCATAGCCAAGATCCACGAACTACGTTGTGATTTATTATTACTGAATCCAGATAACTTCTGATCATTTATTAAATTTTAAAGTTTAGCATGACAGAGAACCATGTGGCTGGTATGCAGTCTTAATCTAATGTAAACAGACTGGAGTCTCTTGAAACTGAATCAATCAATAAAAAAGAACAGGTGAGATGTGGGACCGAGAAAACAAAAGCTGTCTACCCATAATCATCTTACTTACACTGTTGGAACCTATATATTGAGTAAGGTTTGTCACGTATCTCACTGATATTACTGTGGAAAAAATGTTGGTTCTTCAATCTGTATTTTATTAAATTTAACCATATTGGTTTTGCTCATTTATCACATTTATCACTTTTTTTTTCATTTAGTGCATATTAGAAAAGCCCTGAAATTATACACTTAATACCAATTCAAAATTATTAAATCTGTTATCAAATGTCTGAGGTGGATAATTTAAAAATGTTTCTGTAGATAAAATACATAAGGAATGGATGTTTGACAAATTTAAAGATGGGATATAATGAAAGTATTGGCCCAGGATCTTGGGAGAGTTCTGAGGGAAATTAACACTTTTAGCAGGCTGTTGTTCCTGCTTTCCATCAACTAAAATACAGAAGATCCTACTACTATTCCCTAGGTAACGTTTTACGTGCTGAGGATACAAAGAAACTTATAAATTCTGCCTTTTCAGTGTCCAAGCTATCAGGGAAGAACAATGTAAACTGATAATATGGTTCCTTTCCTATCTTCTCATGAATGCAAATTTGTCAATTATTCTTTTACTGAACCTTTAATTTACTACCTATTGCCTGTTTTTGTTAGCATCTAGACCTCCTTAATCACTTCAGTTCAGTCACTCAGGCATGTCCGACTCTTTTCGACCCCATGGACTGCAGCACGCCATGCTTCCCTGTCCATCACCAACTCCCGGAGATTGCTTAAACTCATGTCGGTCAAGTCAGTGATGGCATCCAACCATCTCATCCTCTGTCGTCCCCTTCTCTTCCTGCCTTCAGTCTTTCCCAGCATCCGGGTCTTTTCCAATGAGTCAGTTCTTCACATCAGGTGGCCCAAGTACTGGAGCTTCAGCTTCAGCATCATTCCTTCCTTAATATACCTCCATTAATGTACACGACTGAATGTACATTTATACACGTCCTTACATGTGTTCATACATATATTCCATCCATGTCCCTGAGTCACCACCATCTCCACCAAAATTGCAGCCCAATCTTATCCCCTTGGAGAAAGAAATGACAATCCACTCCAGTATTCTTGCCTAGGAAATCCCATGGACAGGAGAACTTGGCCAGACCTCAGTCCATGGGGCTGTGAAAGAGTTGGGCATGACTTAGCGACTAAACAACAATAAAACAATCTTCTCCCTTGCAGAGAAAAAATCCCTGAAAGGATTGTCTATGCTTATTCTCTTTGCTTTCTCACTTCTCTAATCTGGTTTCCATACTCACCTCTCCATCAAATCTGGAGGAAGGCAATGGTAACCCACTCCAGTGTTCTTGTCTGGAAAATCCTACGGACAAGGGAGCCTGGCGGACTACAGTCCATGGGATTGCAAAGAGCTGAACACAACCGAGCACAAACACACCTCATCATTTTCAGCTGTAAGCATTAATATATGGAAAGAACTCAAGCAGATTCACATTACTAGCAATTTGTAGTAGTTTATTACCCTTATCTTGCTGCCATCTAAGTGGGTTGGACTTGCCCCAAATGTGCAAAATTAAGCCTCAAAACATGCAAGTCAGACCAAAGTATTTACAAAATTCAGAAGAGACAGTTACTACAGGATGAGATTTTTCTCTATCCCCTATCATTTACTCTTTTAAACCCCGCAAACTTTTTTCATGCTGGTATTTAAATAATAAAAGCATAAACTGAATAATTTATTAATAAATATACAAAATTATGACAACAGGAGATAGCTGCCAAGGATGATGAAGATATAACTCATAATTCACTATTTTTTAAGCTGTATAATGAAGACATTTTCAACGTCTCTTAACAGCTTTCAAATAAAATATAATAATAGCTTTGAAAAATAATGTATTTTTGTACTTATTATTCATGACGTAGAGTCGAAACTATGGCAAGCTTCCATGTTATTGCCTTTGTTCTGATTATGTATTGTAGTTTAACAAACCATACAAATGCTTAATTCACAATTTTGTGAGTAAGGAATTCTGGAAGAACGTGGGATACTTGGTTCATCTCTGACTCATACTGTGTCAGCTGAGGGTACTGGGAACGGAAAATCCACTTCTGAGATGGCTTTGTCAGTCATATACCTGGTGTATTGATGCTTCTTTGTATGTCTCTTGCTCCTTCAATCCGAATCTCATTCCACTCCCTTCTACCCACAACACTGTAGTGTCAAAGAAGACGGACTTTCCTACATGACAGCTGGCTTACCCTGAGTAAATATTCTAAGATCAAGTATTCTAAAAGAAAAGAAGTAGAAGGTGCCAATCTTATAAGGTCTGGGCCTGTAAACTAGCACAATGACATTTCCACAGTGTACAATGGGACAAAGCCATCATAGAGATCACCTCGATTCAACGGGAGGCGACAGAATACCACCTGTGTATTAGTGTAATGCCATAGGGTTTGTGGTTATCTTAAATTCAACACATCTTATTTGAAGGAATAATGAAAATTATTCATTTTCCTGTCTAATTCTCATACTTAGCTAATTGAAAGTGACAGTTGCCCAGTTCTGTCACACTCTTTGCGACCCCATGGACTGTACAGTCCATGGAATTCTCCAGGCCAGAATACTGGAGTGAGTAGCTGTTCCCTTCTCTTCTTGGATCCTTCATCCCTGGATCTTCCCAACCCAGGAATGGAACCCAGGTCTCCCACATTGCAGGTGTATTCTTTACCAGCTGAACCACCAGGGAAGCCCAAGAACAGCCTTTGTAGCTTTCCTGACCTAGGAATTGAACCTGGGTCTCCTGCATTACAGGAGGATTCTTTACCAGCTGAGCTACCAAGGAAGTCCATGCTATCTAAACATGAACACCAAGTACATATAAAACATCATCTTAAGTGCTATACAAAACACAGTGTCTTACTATAAGGAATTGAACATTTCACTCGAAAAATGAAAATGCAACTACAAACAGTTAGCAATATTTTAAGCTAGTCAAGGAGAAAATGAGTAAGAGTGAGAAGCAAATTTATTAGAAATCCTCAGATTTTCATTTTTCTACAATAGCAACGCCAACCTCTCTCATGAGGAAAAGACTAAAAATCACCCCTATTTTGACAAAATGTCAATGATGAATAGAATCATTCAGAATACTACATTCAGTTTTGAGGATAAACACATTATCAGAGACCAGTATGGAGAGCTATTTCGCTGTCTCACAAGAGAAACCAAAGATAATCATATTTAATAGCAGTATTCAAGATACATTATCTAAATTTAGAAATGATGCATAAAAAGATATGAACATAGGCACATTTAATATTGCATGTGTAGGTGGACCTCATGAATAATTTTGTTTATAAACATTAATGAAACAAACATTAATTTAGTACTAGCTCTGTGCCAGGGTGTTGTGCTGTGCTGTTCTGGAGATATAAAGATGAAAAAAGACATCATTTTTGCAAACAAGGAACTCAGAGAATTAGGGAGAGAAATGAGTAAACAGGGAATTCTAAAACAGTTTTAAGTCCCACAGTACCGGACGTGCAGTCCGGGGTAGGAGGACTTAACGGAAATGTCAGCTGAAGGTCCATTACAAGGATATTGTCGTTGTTTGGCAATGGAGACCAGTTTGGAGTAATGGAGGAGTTTGCAAACATTCTAAACAGAGGCACCAAGGTCATGAACAGATTTGGAAAAAGAGAAATCATGGCAAATTCAGAACAAGCTAGTGTAGCCTGATGAGATCTGAGGCAGAAAGACATTTTGAAACATATGCCCGGGGGAGATAACTAGTCTAGCACTTGGTGCCTTTAATTTGATGCAGATGAGTATGATTTCATACTGAAAGCCACGAGGAGGCACTAATAGATAAAGTAAATGAACACGATCATTTCAGATGAATACTTACATATGCACAGCCACATATATAAAAGCATACTAGTAATCAAGCAGTATAACATTTTTGAAAAGTCACATATCAGAGTTCAAAAATAAAAGCACATGAAAGCTTTCAAATTTAAAGTCATAAATCTGAAGGGTTTTATTTATGAGCTAAATGTGTTTTTTTGGTTGCTGGCATTTATTAGAGTACCTATTGATTTAGTGTTTATAGTTTTACAGTAATAATTATTTTATGCAGTGAAAAGTATAGACTTATTTAAAAAGTGACTATTAAAAAAGCTTCAGTTCTATATTTTTAACTAGAAACTATATAATATTTAAATTGGCAATAATAGACTTTCCATTTCACTACATTGATGGAAGATCTATATTCACTGTAAACTTCTTATAATAACTCATCTATACTAAATAACCAATAATGATTTAGAAAATTTCAGAAAAAAGTCCACTTTGTCAAAATAAAATTCAAGATTAATAGCAAACACTTTGTATCTAATTTTTTGGCATAATAAAATGTAGTGGACTAGTCAGTTATAATACAACAATGTAACCATTAAATTAATTATTTTCTAGGAATTGAATGATGAATGATTTTCTTATCTCAAATATACAATAAGAAAAACACAAAAGAGAAAAATCTCTAATTCTCTTTAGACTATGTTAATCTAACGCAAACACAAAAACAATGATTTTTGGAAAATATTTTTGGGAAAAGAGAAATGGTATCCTTAAATATTAATGAAAATATGAAAAATATATATAAAAGGCTAAAAGTGCAACGAGTAATTACTAACAATTTTTAGGATTCTACTGTGTAGCATGAAGTTATTAAAATTTATAATAAATGTGTTGACACAATGGTCACTGAGTCTACAGAAATAACAAATTCCTATAACCTTACTTTATAAAGGTTTTAATCAAGAAAACTATAGTGGTCTTTATGATCACAATGGTAGGTAACTAAAGAGTTCATCCTAGTGTATAGTTTGGTTGCCTAATTTTAAGTTTCATATACAATATTTGGACACTGTTGCTATATAGAAGAGAGATCAACTCAGCACTGACCAACCACAGACAAATGACAAACCGCTGTAAAAGTGAACTTCAAAGTAATAAAAGAAGTTAAAGGTAACATCTTTCATCTTCTTATGAATCCCCGTTGTTGTTTGGTCACTAAGTCATGTCTCCAGCTCTTTGTGACCCCATGGACGGTAGCCCTGGAGAAGGTAATGGCACCCCACTCCAGTACTCTTGCCTGAAAATCCCATGGATGGAGGAGCCTGGTAGGCTGCAGTCCATGGGGTTGCAAAGAGTCCAACATGACTGAGCGACTTCACTTTCACTTCTCACTTTCATGCATTGGAGAAGGAAATGGCAACCCACTCCAGTGTTCTTGCCTGGAGAATCCCAGGGATGGGGGAGCCTGGTGGGCTTCCGTCTATGGGGTTGCCCAGAGTCGGACACAACTGAAGCGACTTACAGCAGCAGCAGCAGCAGCGGTAAGATGCTAATTTCTTTTTTCTCTCTAATTTTTCATAATCTGTATGATTTTTATGAAAAGTTTGGTTATCTTTTCAAAGATAACTCTTCTTTTAACTCATGTCAAATTAGGATCATGGATCTTCCCCCTTATAAACTAAGAAAGTGAAAGTATTAGTTATTCAGTCAAGTCCAACTATTTGTGACCCCATGAACTGTAACAGCCCACCAGGCTCCTCTGTCCATGTGATTTCCCAGGCTAGAGTACTGGAGTGGGTTGCCATTTCCTTCTCCAGGGAATCTTCCTGACCCAGGGATCAAACCTAGGTCTCCTGCATTGCAGGCAGATTCTTTACCATTTGAGCCATCAGGGAAGCCCTATATACTAGGCGGTGGCCAAAAGGTGAAATAAGGGCTGTGGTTAAATATTTCTCTATGGCAAGCCAAGAGAACACTCAAACTGGCTCCTATTCTGCCTATAACTAAGTACATTGAAGCAGCATATGTGGATATTTCTTAGAACATGTCCCATATGGTCAAATCTAGACAAGTTCAGCATTATATAAATTAGGAGACTTCAGTCACTGGTACCAAAAGAGTACTGCAGGGACAAATTATCCAGGTTGGGATAATCAACTAACTAAATGACAGAAATGGGAACACAATAATAATAATAAAGCAGCATTTAGTACTTTTAAGATGGCTGACTTAAGTGTGCCATTTAACTTTTATTGACATAAAAGACAAAAATGATAGATGAAATTAAAACAGAAGGCAAAGCAGTAACACAACCCCCTTATAGCTTATTTTCCTCTTTGGTTTCTTTAAAAATCTTTTTAAATCCACAGGGTCACTTTTCCTATTCAAGTGAATCTATGTGTGTGTGCATGTAGGTATATTCTACTGGGAGTAATTTGTTTTGCTTCACCCATATCATTAACTATCAAACTATCTCCCTGATTTGATACCTCTTTAATAATTAACAACAAATATCTATTAATTTTGTTATATTCAAGCTTCCCAGGTAGTGCTAATGGTAAAGAACCTGCCTGCCAATGCAGGAGACATAAAAGACATGGGTTCAATCCCTGGGTTGTGAAGATCTCCTGGAGGAGGAAATGGCAACCAGCTCCAGTATTCTTGCCTGCAGAATCCCATGGACAGGGGAGCCTGGTGGGCTACATTTAATGGTGTTGCAAAGGGTCAGATACGACTTAGCGACTAGCACACACACATTCAAGCAATAACTTGATTTACAGCAAATAGTCTTCTGACCAATACAATTTTATTTCTATATGAATCATGATAAGCAAAGACAAGACAAGCAGAGCTTCTATGATATAAACAAAGAGCATTCAGACTGAACTACTAGCATGTTGGAAAATAATGCTAATTATAATTATAACCACTGTGCATACACTAGGGCCTCAAAGTCTTTGAACACATTGGGATGAAGGTCACTGAACTGATTTATTCTGCATGTGCACAGCTTAAGTACTATAATAATGAAATCACGTTCCCTTGGAAGAAAATTGTCCAGTGTTAAGTTGCCAAAGGCCATGTTAATAAGGCTTCCTACCTAACTTGGCTGATAGAAGCTTCCAGCTCAAATGCTATTAATTTATTTAGTAATTCTAAAACTCACAAGTGAAAGAAGGAGAGGAGATACTTTCTAAAGAAACACAGATAATTCAGGAGGTCTATTGTTGTTCTTTATAACAATGGAGCTTTTAGCTCTATTCTCTAATTTACTGTCACTTTATCACTTTTATCTTCCATTTTAAGTCTGTTTCTTTTATTGGACTATCTATTCAGCTGATAATTCATTTAGACTTTTGAAGTTCTATGCCATAAAAATTCCATTTAACTGCCTCCTAAATGGTGGTTAATCTGCACAAATTTTGAATTTGACCTTAATAGAATAGCTTATTCCTGAAGTTATTAGGACACTGGAAAACAGATCATGTCCTTAAAAGTGCACTTATTTGACAGGTTGTTTTTTTGTTTTTTTTTTTCCCATCATCCGCAAAACAAATTTTGCACAGAGAGATGTTTGCAAAGTGTATCCTTTTACAATAAATGCAGAGTCATTTTCCCATCTGAATTCCTAATGCACAGTTCAGAATCCCACTCAAGTATCAGATGAGGTGTCAAAGTGCTTTGTTAACAAACTTATTTCCCAGATGTGGCTAAAACAGGGACAGAAGGCGTGAATGCTCGAACATACCTAACAATTCAATTACAGTTATCTCATGGTGCCATCACATATTTTTCTTCAACAATCAAACAACCTCAGCTGGAAACCTCTAGCAATAACATAAATAAAGGACCATCTGGCTAGAATAATTAAGGAAGGCTGGAAATAAAACATTAATTAGTGCAGTATTTCAAACGACCTTCAGAGGCCTTATTATGAAATAATATCCAAACAGGTAATCATTTATTTCATGTTGCTGTTAAATTTAACTAGGCATGAATAAATACCAATACCAAAACTTTACTCTTTCAGTAGGACTACTGACTTAAATGACCATGACATTATATTAAAGTGACAAATAAGTGAAAAAAATCACACTACATACTTTAAAAAAAAAAACTGCATAACTTAAATGTCATAGAATTTTAACACTGAAAGGAATTCTGGAGATCACAACAGCTCCTCAATTTAAGGATAAGGAAACACAGGCTCAGAGAGACTAAATGATTTTCCCAAGGTCGCACACTGGTAGAGACTAACAGCAAATACAGACCTGATTCTCACGCTGGAAATATTCTTTGCACTGTCTATGAGAACTTGCATGTAAATGTTCTGTACAAAGTGTGGTGGTTGCTATTTTGCTGCTCCATTGAATTAAAACAAAATTTTGCAAAACCTGCTAATGTACTAAATTACAGGACCACATAATGAGACAATAACTAAAGTAATAAATACCTTAAAGAGACTGTGCCAGAGATTACTAGTTTTCCATCAATGGATAAAACTACTTTTCTTAGGTAGCCTATTACTATTTCACAACAATGCAACGCAGCAGATCTGGATTTGTATCATTTCAAGCTCCTGGTTTTTAAGAAGCAGGTGTGCCTTCTGCACTAAATATTCATTGTTCTGCTCACTGGAAGACCTAGGGAATGAGGGAGCCACAGATGGAAGGGAAAAGGCTCCTTGATATACTATATGAAGGAAAACAGATTACTGGTGGGAACAGCTATATTAAACTGGTCCGTGAGAGAGATAACTAAAATTAGCATTTCTATATTATCTTATTAATAAAGGGTTCAAACCAGATCTGATGTAGACTAATTTTCATGCTAGAGCAGCCATTATTATAAGGTATCAATATGAAGTTTTAAAGGAATAATAATTTTTACCTATTACTTTAAAACAATAAAACTTTCAAGACCTTTTCAAAGAAAATCATCTCTTTTATATGTCTTCCATAACTTCTGCTGTTCCCTTGCCTTAAGGGTGTATATCACGCAGATTAAAAGTTAAAACATACACAAGAGAATACATGGGCTGAGCATAGTACCACAAAAGAACATGTGATCAGAGGCAGAAGCCTGGTTTCTAGTATCAGTATTGCCTTGAGATGCCACAGACTAAAACTCGTCTGTGTTCATCTTCACCATCTTCACTCTTCAGCTTCTACTTCAAACACAACTGGGCGGGGGTGGTGTGAAATGAATGGGACTTCAAGGTCCATTCAATGACAACTTCAGGCTAACTCTACCCTGAATCACTACCAGAAAACAAATGGAAGAAATAACACCACTAGATAAACATTCAAAGTATGTTTCTATTGTCTACTTTGTCAAGTCTCTCAGCAGGCACTCTATAGATCTCTGTGGTATGACACAGATCTTTTTTCTTAATGTTTGTGGTAAGAACCCAGTTTGGTTACATGCCAAAATTCTTAGCAAATGCTGTGGTGCTTGTATATGCATAAAAAGGAAAAAGATTGCTGAAAAATATATATGGAACTAACAATAGTGGAAACCACTAAGAGTGGGTTGGGAACTGTGCAGGATGAGAAATGAAAGAGGAAGAAAATTTTTCACTGTATTACTTTTTTGATGATTTTTCTCTAAGAGGGACAGTATATTTAAGCAGAGAGCACATTTTTTCTCATGAGTAAGTTAGAAGTTTAAAATAGAGAAGCTTCATAGTTTCTCATCTATGGCATAAAGTCTCACGTAAGTATGCACTGACAAGCTAGATATACACCCTCCTACCACTGAACACGGAAAACACAAGCAGTGCAAATCTTAAGTGTTTCACAGAGTCTCTTGGAAGAATATTCAGCCTTACACTAGGCTTGAGTGATGAGGTAAAATCTTGATATCTTAGATAATGTCCCTCACCATATATTCTCTAAACTCAACTGAGAAATAACAGGAAGTGAAAATATCTGACTTTGTCTTACAAATAACTACTTCAGAGCTGAGTGTTTCACTGGAAATTTTAGATAAAATGTTGGGCACTTAAGGATTTTAAGAGTGAGCCTGCTGGAACAAAGATTTCCTCAAATACTCATGCACAACAAAGGCAGGAATGATATGTGTTACCACTTATTGTTTGCTGACAACATGCAGGAAATGTTGCCTCTAAGCACCTTACAGATAGTTTTCTAATTACCACAAAATCTCCCTTACTCCAAAATGAGGAAAGGCAGTGAGGCATAATGATAGTTGCCATTGCCTTCTCCAATTTAGTATTTGCCTGAGACTAAAAAAGATCTTCACGACCCAGATAATCACGATGGTGTGACTACTCACCTAGAGTCAAATATCCTGGAATGTGAAGTCAAGAGGGCCTTAGAAAGCATCACTATGAACAAAGCTAGTGGAGGTGATGGAATTCCAGTTGAGCTATTTCAAATCTTGAAGATGAGGCTGTGAAAGTGCTGCACTCAATATGCCAGCAAATTTGGAAAACTCAGCAGTGGCCAAAGGACTGGAAAAGGTCAGTTTTCATTCCAATCCCAAAGAAAGGCAATGCCAAAGAATGCTCAAACTACCAAACAATTGCACTCATCTCACACGCTAGTAAAGTAATGCTCAAAATTCTCCAAGCCAGGCTTCAGCAATATGTGAACCGTGAACTTCCTGATGTTCAAGCTGGTTTTAGAAAGGCAGAGGAACCAGAGATCAAATTGCCAACATCCGCTGGATCATCGAAAAAGCAAGAGAGTTCCAGAAAAACATCTATTTCTGCTTTATTGACTATGCCAAAGCCTTTGACTGTGTGGATCACAATCAACTGTGGAAAATTCTGAAAGAGATAGGAATACCAGACCACCTGATCTGCCTCTTGAGAAATCTGTATGCAGGTCAGGAAGAAACAGTTAGAACTGGACATGGAACAACAGAACGGTTCCAAATAGGAAAAGGAGTATGTCAAGGCTGTATATTGTCACCCTGTTTATTTAACTTCTATGCAGAGTACATCATGAGAAATGCTGGACTGGAAGAAACACAAGCTGGAATCAAGATTGCCGGGAGAAATATCAATAACCTCAGATATGCAGATAACACCACCCTTATGGCAGAAAGTGAAGAGGAACTAAAAAGCCTCTTGATGAGAGTGAAAGTGGAGAGTGAAAAAGTTGGCTTAAAGATCTCAACATTCAGACAATCAAGGTCATGGCATCCGGTCCCATCACTTCATGGGAAAATAGATGGGGAAACAGTGGAAACAGTGTCACACTTTATTTTTTAGGGCTCCAAAATCACTGCAGATGGTGACTGCAGCCACGAAATTAAAAGATGCTTACTCCCTGGAAGGAAAGTTATGACCAACCTAGATAGCATATTCAAAAGCAGAGATACTACTTTGCCAACAAAGGTTCGTCTAGTCAAGGCTATGATTTTTCCTGTGGTCATGTATGGATGTGAGAGTTGGACTGTGAAGAAGGCTGAATGCCAAAGAATTGATTTTGAAGTGTGGTGTTGGAGAAGACTCTTGAGAGTCCCTTGGACTGCAAGGAGATCCAACCAGTCCATTTTGAAGGAGATCAGCCCTGGGATTTCCTTGGAAGGAATGATGCTAAAGCTGAAACTCCAGTACTTTGGCCACCTCATGCAAAGAGTTGACTCATTGGAAAAGTATCTAATGCTGGGAGGGATTGGGGGCAAGAGGAGAAGGGGACGACAGAGAATGAGATGGCTGGATGGCATCACTGACTAGATGGACGTGAGTCTCAGTGAATTCCGGGAGTTGGTGATGGACAGGGAGGCCTGGCACGCTGCAATTCATGGGGTCACAAAGAGTTGGACAAGACTGAGTGACCTGATCTGATCTGATCTGAGCAAGTGAACTGAACTAAACTGAATTCTTTGTTTGAGACTATTATAAATAGTCGTTGTAAATGTTTAACATTATCTCTAGCCTTTACCAGTAGCAAGCTCCCAAATATGAGAACCAAAATGTCCTTGGGCATTGCCGAATATTTTCTCTCCCTGGGAATGCAAAACCGTGCCCTGTTGAGAATAATTGCTTTAGAATATTTTGAATTAGGACTTCCCTGGTAGCTCAAGTGTTGTGAATCCTCCAGTTTGGCACTTTCTCAAAATTGTTTTGGCTACTCTAAGACCTTCATATTCTCACATGCATTTGAGAGTAATCTTACTAATTTATATTAAAATATATTCTGGAATACTGATATGGGTTATATGAAATCTATAGATCAATTAGAGAACTACTGAAATGTTAACAATATTGATTCTTCTGATTAATAAGAAAAGTAGGTTTATCCACCTAGGGCTTTGATATTTTTTCCATCGGTCTTTTGTAATTTTCAGCACATAATTCCTTAAATATTACCTAAATATTTCATGTTTCTCAGAGATATTCTAAGTATCACCTTTTAAATTTATTTCAGTTTCTCATTGTTGAGTGTGTATGAAAGTCCCTCAATTTTATGTATTGCCCTTGTAAACTCTGACCATGCTAAACTCACTGATTTTTGAAACACTTTGATACTACACCACATAATGCACTTGTTTTAGTTTTATTTAGTCATAATTGATAAGCAACAAACTGGACACATTTAATGTCTATATTGTGATGAGTTCGAACATATATCCAAGATACCATCATCACAACCAAGGTACTAAACACATCCATCATTTCTAAAATCTTCCTTGTGTTTGTGTATGTGTGTGTGTTTTGGTAAGGAGAATTAAGTTGAGATCTTTCCTCCTAATAATTTTTAAGTGTAAAATATCACAATTTAAAGTATAGATACTTTATGTATATGCTGTACAGTACATCTCTGGAAATTATTTTATCATACATAAAAGAAACTATATACTCTTTGAAAGGGCTTCTCTGGTAGTTCAACTGGTAAAGAATCTGCCTGCAATGCAGGAGAACCAGGTTTGATTTCTAGGTCAGGAAGTTCCCCTGGAAAAGGGATAGGCTACCCACTCCAGTATTCTTAGGCTTCCATGCTGGCTCAGATGATAAAGAATCTTTCTGCAACTGTGGGAGACCTGGGTTGGGAAGATCCCCTGGAGAAGGAAATGGCCACCCACTCCAGTATTCTTGCCTGGAGAATCCCCATGGACCGAGGAGCCTGACGGTCCAGGGGGTTGCAAAGTTGTGAGTGACTAAGCAAAGCACATGGTACTCTTTGAAAAACAATTTCCCATTTCTTTCTCCCCGTAGGCTCCAGCAACCACCAGTCTCTGCTTCTAAGAAGCACTATATTAGGTTTGTGCAAAAGTAATTGCAGTTTTGCACTGTTGAGCTTTGCTGGTTGATACTGGAATACACTCTTAAATAAATGTGGTTATATTATACCTAATTTTGATGCACATTTCCTGCTTTATGTTTTTGCCAATGAATTATTACTTGCTGTTTATTGTATATTTATTTTGGAATATGGAAACGACATTAGACAATAAGCAAAGTCCAGTGATTTTCTTATTCAAGTACAAAATGGCTCATAAAGCAGCAGAGACAAACTCATCACATCAACAATGCATTTGGCCCAGGAACTGCTAATGAATGCACAGCACAGTGATGGTTCAAGAAGTTTTACAAAGGAGACAAGCACCATAAAGATCAGGAGCACAGTGTCTGGCCATCAGAAGTTGACAATGACCAACTGAGAAGATCACTGAAGCTGATCCTCTTCTACCTACAGGAGAAGTTGCCCAAGAATGTCAACCATTCTATGCTTGTTCAGCATTTGAAGCAAATTGGAAAGGTGAGAAAGCTTGATAAGTGGTTGTCTCATGAATTGACTGAAATTTTTTTAGAAAACTGTCATTTGAAGAGTTGCTGCTGCTGCTAAGTTGCTTCAGTCATGTCCGACTCTGTGGGAATCCACAGACGGCAGCCCACCAGGCTCCCCCGTCCCTGGGATTCTCCAGGCAAGAATACTGGAGTGGGTTGCCATTTCCTTCTCCAATGCATGAAAGTGAGAAGTGAAAGTGAAGTCGCTCAGTCACGTCCGACTCTTAGCGACCCCATGGATTGTAGCCTACCAGGCTCCTCCATCCATGGGATTCTCCAGGCAAGAGTACTGGAGTGGGGTGCCATTGCCTTCTCCGTTTGAAGAGTTATCTTCTCTTATTCTATACAATGACAACAAACCATTTCTCAATTGGATTGCAGTGTGACAAAACGTAGATTTTATATGACAGCCAGCGATGACCAGCTCAGTGATTAGACCAAGAAGCTCCAAAGCACTTCCCAAAGCCAAACCTGCACTAATAAATGGGTCATGGTCATTGTTCTGTTGTCTGCTGCCTGTCTGATCTACTGCAGCTTTCTGAATCTTGGCAAAACCATTACATCCGAGGAGTATGCTCAGCAAATTGATGAAATGTACCGAAACTGCAATGTCTGCAGCGAGCACTGGTCAACAGAAAGGGCCCAATTTTTCTCCGTGACGATGTCCGACTGCAGTTGCTTCAAAAGTGGAACGAATTGGGCTGAGAAGTTTTGTCTCATCTGCCATATTCACCTGACTTCTCGCCAACTGACTACCATTTCTTCAAGGATCTCAACAACGTTTTGCAGGGAAAATGTTTCCACAACCAGCAGAAGGCAGAAAATGCTTTCCAAGAGTTCGTCAAATCCTGAAGCATGGATTTTTATGCAATAGGAATAAAATATCATTTACCATCGGCAAAAATGTGTTCATTGTAATGGTTACTATTTTGGTTAATAAAGATATATTTGAGCCTAGTTATAATGATTTAAAATTCAGGGTCTGAAACCATAATTACCTTTGCACCAACCTAGTAAGTTGAATCATATAGTATCTGTCCATCTGTGACTATTTTATTTCACTTAGGATAATGTTTTCCTATTGACGCAAATAGCAATTTCTTCTTCCTTCTTAAGGATAAACTGATATTCCATTGTGTGAATATACCATATTCCCTTTATCCACTCATTCATCAGTGTACACTGGGTTGCTTCCATATCATGGATATTGTGAATAATGTTGCAATATACATGGAGGTGCATATGTCTCTTTGATAAGCTAATTTCATTTCCTTCATATATATGTATGCCCAGAAGTGGGATTACTGGATCATATAGTAGCTCTATTTTTATTTTTTGAGGAACTTCCATGTATACGTGCTTAGTCACTCAGTCGCGTCCGACTCTCTGTGGCCCCATGTATAGCCCGCCAGGCTCCTCTGTTCATGGAATTCTCCAGGCAAGAATAATGGAATACAGGTTGCCATTTCCTCCTCCAGGGGATATTCGAGACCCAGGGACTGAACTCACATTCCCAGCATTAGCAGGCAGTTCTTTACCACTGAGCCACCTGGGAAGCCCATGCCCCTCTATTCCCTCAATTGTTGATTTTTTTATTTAATAATCATGGATCTATGCTGAATTTTGCGAAATGCTTTGTCTGCATCAACTTATATGACTATTTATGATAAGAGTTTCATTTGCAACCTATCATGGACAAACTCAGCACTGTCTGTCTTTTCATTTTAGCCCATTTGATAGATGTGTAGTCTCTCATTGTAGTTTTATTTTGCATTTTTGTAATGGTTAAAGAAACTGACATATTTTACCTATGCTTATTGGGTCTTTGGATATTCTCTTGTGAAATGCCTGTTCAATTATTTTCAAATTTATTTTTATTATTTATTTATTTTTAATTTTGGCTGTGCTGGGTTTATTACTGAGCGCGGGTTTTTCTCTAGTTAAAAGAGCGGGGACTATTTAGTTTAGATACGCAGCAGTCTGGTTGCAGTGCTTTCCTTGTTTCCAAGTGCACACTCTAAGGCACGCAGCCTGCAGCAGAGGCAGCACGTGGGCACAGCAGTTGCAGCCTGCAGGCTCCAGAGTGCAGGTTCAGCAGTTGTGGCACATGGGCTTAGCTCTCCCGCAACATGTGGGATCTTCCCAGACCAGGGATGGAACTGATACCCCTGCATTGCAAGTCAGATTCTTCACCACTGCACCACCAGGGAAGACCTGTCTGTTCCAATGTTTACCCCCTTTTCTATTGGGTTATCCATCCCTTTTTACTGATTTGTAAAAAGTTCTTTATATATTCTAAATATGCTTCATTTGCCAGATTTATGCATTGAAAATATTTATTCCCACTCTGTAGCTTATTTTTCACTATCTTAATCATGTACTTTAATGAAGATAAATTATTAATGTTAATATAATCTAATTCATTGATTTTTATTTTATGGTTAAGATTTTTATGTCCTGTTTAAGAAATCTTTGCCTACTATAAGGTTATTAAAATATGTTTTAATAAGTAACACATATTTTGTTTCCACAAATTTTGTAATGTGTATTTAAAAATACATCTAAAATATTTAGAAGTATAATCTATTTAGAATAGATCAATTGCATCTACTTTTTAAATTACTGAGCATAACGTTTACTACTAAGTGGTAAAAAAATTAAATACCTTAAAATCTTTCAGATTAAGCATTTTCCTAAATTTCATTCAAATAGTAAAGGACAGTGATGATTTTCCAAAATACAGTTTTACTCAAATCCATTGGCTTATATAGGATATGGCTATATCAGGCTTAATGGACTACTAAATTACATGAATTTTTGACATCTTATTTGCTTACTGTCTGGTGGTAAATTAAACTCATTGTTCCAGTATGAATTTTATCAGCCATAAAATATGCTCCATTTTACACAATTCTAAGACTCTCAAAATCCAAATATACATATCACTATTCTTCAAACTACTCTGGAAATAGGTCAGTGCTTAATATGGTTGATTGAATTCAAGTGCCATTATAGACACTAATGAATTGATACTGTGTAGTGTGAAATAAAAAAATCTGTTTCACTGCAGTGACTTAGAAAATAGCAAAAATAATTTAGCAAGATAATAAAATTACATAATAATAATGGCATGCTTTATATATAAAAGTTTGAAGTGATCTAAGTTGTTTTATTGGATAAGATTAGTGTCGTTGACTTTTTTCATTGACACTAATTTTAATTTTCAGATCTTGGTATCATTAGTATTATATTATCAAGATATATAAAACACTTGCTTCCCCTTTCCCTTTTCTCTATTATAATAGAGATTTTTGAGGATAATAAAAAGTAAATATAATGAAGGTAATTTTCTCTTATAATAAGAAAAACTTTACCCACAGCCAGTGCCAAATACAGGCCTTCTCTCCTTTCTACCATGGGACACAGGATAAGGCTCACTTTCTAAAGCATCCTTGATGTCCAAGTACTTCAGGATTTCCGTATTTGATTATTTCTAAAGAATCTGTTGCCAGAAGTATTAATGCGAAGAAATACATTAGTTCATGCTTACAGTATTTACAACTTATAAAATGCCTATGTCACACACACACAGTGTTAATAGTAAGCTGCCACACATTCTATTTATGGTGGAAACAATTAGAAACAAATGCAAGTAATCATTTATTAGCATTACTGACTGAGTTTATTTTTGAATCAGAGCCCATGGCTATATGTCTGCTACCAAAACATTTCAACTCATGCCTTTGAAATGACTCTAAAGATTATAGGAGAAAAGAATGTTTGTTTCCTTACATGGTACACCTATAAACTAAATTCAACACATTGAAAGAAACTGTCCAAGATGAGTCCCAAAACAATCCAACCTGCAAACTTAATAGTGATAAAAATACTTACATTAGCATAAACATAACTAAAACTCAAAGATCGTCTGTACTTCATGATAGAAATGGTTTTCCTATTAGAGATACATGCATTTTTGCAATGAATAATGGACAAGAATACTGTCTCTTGAAATTTTAGCTTTAGGGGCTAGAGTTTGTATTTATAATACTGACTCAGGATTTTAAAACTTAGTTTTATATTATTCATGTACTGTGGCTTACCAAAACACTGTATGTGTATGTGATAATCTCAGTATACCTACTAGGATTTCCTAGTGTGATAAAAAAACAAATAAATAATGGAGCATATTCCAACACTCGATGCATATTCCCTTTATTATTTATGGTTTTTGAGAACTCTAAAGAAATACCCAAAATATCACAACATGTAAAATTAGGTAGCTTGCTAAGATAAATAAAATCAGCTAACATTTGAGTGAAATGAGAAACAGAAAGACAGTTAACATCCTACGTCAAATAAATTCTTAAGTATAAAATGCTCATTTAAGAAATATTCTACTCATCTCTATCTTTGAAAACAAAAGATAAGGAGTTCTTATTTACAGTCAACTTGCTTATTCACTGAAGACCATAGAAAAATAATCAAGCATTGAGTTTTTTCTTTCTTTCTTTATCCCAGCCATAAAGATACAGTGCTCCATTCCCAGTAACATTGATTGGATCTGCACAGTTGTATTCATTTCCAACCTCATAAGCATGTAATAAGCAATTCCTTCACATCCAGATAACTGGACTACCTGCTTATATAATCTTTTTGCCTTTACCTAATCACTAGAAATCACCTGTCCCACCCCATGGATTTATGTAACACTGTTAACTATTCTCCAGAGTTAATTCTTCCCTTCTTCCTTTTAATACCAGAATACCCTGCAGGAATAGAGCTGCAGAGCCCATATTTTCCACAGTGCTTTGAAACTAGTATATAAATTTTGAGCACTGAAATGTGAACCAAGTGATGGGTATCAATACTGAAGAATACTCTTTAAAAATTATTTTGAAAAAGTTCTGATTTCTTATGGTTATATGGGCTAGAACGTAAGGATGTGCTACCTGAGAGTGAGCTGCAGCATGTAAATGAGGAAACATCTGGAGCACAGAAGAAAATGAGAGAATGGACCTCGGGTCCTGGATGAGCTTGTGGAACACAGTTGCCTGTCTGCCCTGAACCATTCTCCAGCCCTGGAAAACCATAGCAGACAAACACATTTCTATCATATTGTTTTCTGAAGGGTCTCCATTAGAGCATTCAGTCTGTCTGCTAAATAATATGAATAAGATAAACTAGATGTATACATGCTATGAGAGATTAAGATGTGTTTACTATATTTTTGTTGCTTCTCAGGTGGTTCAGTGGTAAAGAATCCTCCTGTCAATGCAGAAGATGTGGGTTGGATCCCTGGGTTGGGAAGATCCCCTGGAGAAGGAAACAGAAACCCAATCCAGTAAATCCCAAAGACAGAGGAGCCTGAAGGGCTACAGTTCATGGGGTCGTAAAGAGTTGAACACGACTTAACGAGTTAGCAGGCAGTGTAGTTCTGTTATACAATTATACAATACACGATGCTTATGCCTATGAGTGGAATTTAAAACTTTTTCTTGAGGAGACTAATGCACCATTACCTAAATGCTATGTTTTCCCAACGATCTTCCCATATCATCTTTTAGCAGAACACGCTCTAGAATGAAAAGCATCTACACAGCAAGGGGTATGAGTTTTCAAGGAAAGGCCCTGCTTTAACCAGTAGAACCTCTTTGTAGAACAAAACTGTACTTGCTTATATGAATCCTGCTAATCTGAGAACAAAAGAAAAGAGGACTAGAAAATCTTATATTTTCATTATACAATGAAACAACTACAGGATTATTGAGTCAGATGACCAGAGGTCGGGACCCAAGGTCAATGGTCAGTTGCTCTGCAACAATGGGAAGATCACTTTCCCTCTAGGAGTCTATTTCCTGATCAGATGGCTATCTCACTTACTCTACTGTGGCATGAAATGGCACCATGTGTACAACAGATGGAAGATAACAATGGAGTCCAGGGATACTGGCTAGTCGATCAAGTATATATTTTAGCATGGATATTTCAACTGGCCTGAGAGAGAACAACTTCTGGTTTTTGGACTCATAAACCCAGAAATTTGATTTTATCAATGTTTTCAAAATGGAATAACTGTATAGTAATAAAATACCTATTAGAATAACATTTATTGACTGCGAACTTTATGCCAAGTACTGTTCTAGACAACTCAACGTGGACAACATTTAATTCTCACAACAACTAAGTAAGAAAGGTTCTATAATTATTATCCTTTCATTCTTTCTTAGAGGCAAAGAACTTAAGTGGCTCTTGGTTACACAGCTAGTATGTGACCAAGCTAGTATCCAAACCCAAACAGGAAGGCTGGTCCAGAGTGAGCAGTCTTAACCAATATACTATACAGCCTTATCATAATCATGACTCAAAAAACACTGAAAACTAAAATAACACACAAGTTCATTAAGTTATATTGGGGAAAAAATGTTAGCAATAATCAGCAGTTTTGCCAGTCTGAAAGGGTATTCTTTTGTTAAATCCAGGCAATCTGGGAAATTAAATCACAATGACAACATAGTGTGATAAGCATTACTTGTCCATGGAATTCTCCAGGCCAGAATACTGGAGTAGGTGGCCTTTCTTTTCTCCAGGGGATCCTCCCAACCCAGGGATTGAATCTAGGTCTCCCACACTGGAGGCAGATTCTTTACCAGCTGAGCCACCAGGGAAGTCCAATTTGGGAAATTAAATCACAATGAAAATAATAGTGTGGTAAGTATTATCATCTGAAGAAGCAGAGTTTCTGCCACAGATGGAGGCATTCCACCTTGCTGCTAGTAGACTAGACGGCCATTCTATCAGTATATTAATAACCGATGCTCAGTTCTAGAAACTCACTAGAAATGTTCTCATGATGTTTCTCTTCTTTTCACAATATGATCTTGATCATATCAGAAAGAGTCACCACCTTACGTTTGGTAACAAGACTCTTGAGAGTCCTTTGGACAGCAAGGAAATCAAACCAGTCAATCTTAAAAGAAATCAACTCTGAATAATCATTGGAAGGACTGATGCTGAAACTGATGCTCCAATACTTTTTGACCACCTGATGCAAAAAGCTGACTCAGTGGAAAAGACTGTGATGCTGGGAAAGACTGAGGGCAGGAGAACAGGGCGACAGAGGATGAGATGGTTGGATGGCATCACCAACTCAATGGACATGAGTTTAAGCAAACTCTGGGAGATCGTGAAGGACAGGGAAGCCTGGCGTGCTGCAGTCCATGGGGTCGCAAAGAGTCAGATACAACTTAGCAACTGAACAACAACAAGTGTGTGTCAGATTTAATGTCCTACTATAGGTAGATATTAGCTAGAACATACCAGGATCTTTGATTATGACTTCGATGTTTTGAGAGTTCCTCAATTAAGTTATCACTTCGATGTGGTATCAGCACCTCTGGCTTCAACAATTATTTGTGTATTCAAGCATGTCACTGTTGAGCTCTGGAATTTCTCAATGTCTCTCCTACTTATTCCCTTACACTCACTAACCTCCCTAACTGGGTTGACCTGATAACCAAGAAGCACAATACATGTGAGAACACACATTGTCTTTGTATATCTATATCCATTATCCTAAGTATACTATAAAAATCTTTGTTAGCAGAGCTCATGTTTTATTCTTTGTAATCACCACTTCGTGCTCCTTCTTGCAATGCCACTTTCCTTCTTCTTTGCTTAGGTAAGTGCTATCTGTTCTTTAACATTCAATTCAAATATCTTTATTTCTGGGAAGCTGCATATGATCTTTAGTCATACTTAGATGTACCTCTGGCACTATGCCTCCCTCATAATAAGGATGTTTCAAGTTCAAGAAACATAATTCCATGTTCAGGCTCCCATAAATAGTAAAGAAATTTATGAGCTCACATAAAGGTAGTTCAGTCCTCGGGGTTGGTTGAGCCAACAGTTCAATGATGCCATTAAGGGCTCAGTTCAGTTTGGACTCTCTCCTCTGCAGTCTCCACTGTAGCTTCACGGAAGACCGCTGATACCATTCGGGGAACACATTTCCTAATTCATTTCCATTGGAAAGAGATCAACTTTCTATGGCTTTCTCTTTAGAGTAATAAAACTTCATTTCCGTAACCCCTTAGAAACCTCTCCTGAGATTTCTCCAGTGTATGCAGATTTCTCCTGCAAACATTGTCATGAAAAAAAATTCCTGGCAAAGGACATAAGGTCCCATGGTTGATTTAGACTAATCATCTGCAGTTGACATAGCATCCTGAGCCCACCTCAATATTACCACTTATCGGACTGAACTTAAATTGCTGATTTATTTATGGTGGCACCATGCTAAACATGAAGCTCTTCCTAGGGAGGAGGGACAGTCTCACATTCAACTTTACGTCCCCTTCTGCCTAGCACAGTGCCGACAACACAGTATCTACATCAATGTGACAATGAAAATTATGGATTAATAAATTTAAAAGTGTAGATAACAAAATTTCAATGAACTTTAGCTTATGTAAGGATAAACATGTAAGCCAATGGAATATAATCGAGAGTCTGGATAAAATACATACATCTATGGCAAATTGATTTTGGGGGCCAAAACAAGACGGCCAAAACCATTCAGTGGGGGAAAATCGTGTCTTTAAGAAATGGTCTGAGACAAATGGAAAATTTCAATATGACTCGGGGAACTCAAACTGGGGCTCTCTAATGACCTAGAGGGATGGGAAAGGGTGGGAGGTGGGAGGAAGGTGCAAGAGGGAAGAGACATATGTATACCTATAGCTAATTCACTTTGATGTATGCCAGAAATGAAATCAATATCATGAAGCAATTATCCTTCAATTAAAAATATAAAGTAAAAGAAATAGTACTGGGACAACTGGATATCCATATGCAAAAATAAATAAGAAAAACATGTCAAATTCCTTTCTCAAAAGAAGTACAAAAAATGAATCAATGACCTGAATATAAGAGGTAAGACCACAGAACTCAGAGAAAAACATAGGGGTTAATCTTCATGACCTTAGATTTGTCAGTGAGTTCTTAGCTAGGATATCAAAATCACAAACAACAAAAGAGTAAACATAAATTAGACTTCAACAAAATTTAAAACAGTAGTGCATCAAGCAAGATTTGTAAGTAAGTGAATAAAAAAACAACCTACAGAACGGTATTGTTTATAAATAATATATCTTATAAGGGCCTAGAATCCAGAATATATTACAACAATGGAAAGACAAGCAACTCACTTAAAAAATGAGCAAAGGACTTAAACATTTCTCCCAAAAAGATTCACAAATGGCTGAAAAGATGCTCCGAATTATTAGTCATTTGGTATGCAAACACAAACCATGAGATACCACTTCATACCCACTAGGATAGCCATAATTTTTCAAATGGAAAATAACAAAAAGTTGGCAAAAATGTGGAAAAATTGGAACCTTTGTACATGGCTGAAGGGGATTAAAAGGGTTCATTTTGTATTGTGGAAAACATTTGGTGAGTCCTCAAAGGTTAAAGATAGAACAAACATATTAACCATAAGTTCCACTCCTAGGAATATACCCTCAAAGTGGAAAACTGGTACTCAAATACAAGTACAGTCGTGCTCTTAACAGCAGTATTTGTAGCAGCCAAAAGTTGGAAACAATATCCATGTCTATCAATGGAAAAAAAATCATTGTATACACATACAGTGAAGGAATGATATGTGCTGCAACATGAACTTTGAAAGCACTGCTAAGTGAAAGAAGCCAGACACAAAAGGCCCAGTGTGTGACTCCATTTATATGAATTATTCATAATAGGTAAATCCATAGAGCTGACTCAGACTGGTGGAGGTCAGGAATCTGACCAGTGCAGGGTTGGAAGGACGAGGTATATGCTTAATGGGTACAGGGTCTTATTTTGTGCTGATGAGAAAGTTTTGAAACTAGATGGAGGGGGTGGCTGCATATCATTGTGAATGTTTGAAAACACATTGAATTGTTTACTTTTAAATGGCTAATTTTAAGTTTTGTGAATTAATTTTTTAATTGACTCATTTATCTGCCTAATTATATTTCGATCATCAGAGCATGAAATATGGAGATTTTAAGGAGGCAAGAAACATGTTAAACATAAGAACTGAGAAATACATATGTGCCAAGGATTTTCAAGAGGGGCTAATCAAGAGCATGCCACATTTACTGATTACTTCCACATGGGGGAATGACTCTTCTATGGGCGCTAGAAGATAGATTCCCTTTCACATGTAAGCTCAAAATAATGTCATAAATTGAGTTAGGAAAAACATATTATTTTTTTCTATCAATCAGTGATAAAAATCTTCCTTTGTGACATTTTCACTTATTTTGTTTCAAATTAGCCCCAATTTAGTTTGTGTACTCTGAGAAGCTGATTTGCAAGTTAATCACTAATATAAAATACAAATAAGATGAAAAGCAGATTTATTAAGAACTTAAAATAATTTAATGTGCTGCCTGTGTAAGGGAACTTGGTAAATATTTTCCACGGGCTATCAGAAAGTCTATGGTTTTATCTAATTATTATAACAGAACAAAATATGCCAAACACGAACCAGAACATATTGAAACATTACAAAAACTAATTCATGGACAGATGCTTAAGCAATATAGAGACCAAAAATAAATCGTTTGAGCCAAATCACTGTTAACTCTAAGTATAATTACCAGGACAGCTGATGCTTCAAATAAACCTCTGCTGCTTTGTCTACTGGATAATTTATAAAATATAATTATTCTTAATCCTTCCCCAAAACAATTGCTATAGGAAAACAACTATTTACCCTACAATTTATAGGTTACGTATTGAAAGAAAAGTGAAAGTGTTAGTAATACAGTTGTGTCCAACTCTTTGTGACCCCATGGACTGTAGCCTGCCAAGTTCCTCTGTCCATGGGATTCTCCGGGCAAGAGTACTGGAGTGGGTAGCCAATCCCTTCTCCAGGAGATCTTCCTGACCCAGGGATCGAACCTGGGTCACTTGCATTTCAGGCAGATTCTTTACCACCGAGCCACTGTTGTGTATGGGTTGACCAAAATGTTCATTTGGGTTTTCCATAATACATAGCCCAAACAAATTTTTGACCAACCTAATATGTTATCTTGTTTATTTCTTTTACTAAAATCAATATATTCCTTGTTCTAACATTACACTTTTTATTTTGTGTTGAGGGTATAGTCAAGTAACAGTATTGTGCTGGTTTCATGTGAACAGCAAAGGGACTCAGCCATACATATACATTCTCCCCCAAATCCCTCTCCCATCCAGGTTGGTACATAACACTGAGCAGAGCTGCATGTGCTATATAGTAGGTCTTTGCTGGCTATCCATTTTAAATATATATATTCTTAGCAAAAGTAGTATATGTGTGGATGTGTGTGTGTGTAAATGATGATTGATATATTATATATCCAATCTACTTAAGAAGGACTAATCACTGTTGAGTATCCTGTTTCAGGTCAGTACCAGTCTCAAGTGGCACAAAGATATACCACACACTAGGAATTATCATTAACAAGATACTTTCCCTGCAGGGCAGGCTGGAGCAAATTTAGGAGGTGAGAGAGAAGGTGTGCAATCAGAAAAGAAAGGGTGTTTAGTCAAGGATATACTAACAGAGGGCGAGTTGGGATGCCGGAGGGATTTTGATTTAGGGGCGTTGAAGTTTACTCTGGAGAGAGAAGCTGTTCAATGAAAGAAAAACTATAAGAATGCAGGGTCATCCCTCATCCTCAGCATCTAAATCCTGGGTTCTCCCTGATCAAACTGCTCTCAAAAGCAAGAATAATATTCAGCAAACTCAGGGACAGCTAGTATCTTCTAGTTTCAATTGTGGTAACATAGATTGGAAAGTGCCGCAAAGAGTAGAATGAGTGATGATTGTTGGAATGCCAGTTCAATAGGGAAAACTTCTGTCAAACACTAAATGCATATTCAGTGATATTAGTTAAAGACACATCACACAGATGATTGCTTAAAGTAGTACCCAATTTAAACATTAGATTGTGTGACATTCCTTTCAATAAAGTCATATCTTTGTGCTGAACATTTAGTACTTGCTATGATAAAAGGCAACATAGAAAATCAACATAGAATAGGATATTTACATAGCACAATCGGATTCTAGGGTTTTAGAAGCCATGCAGTGTCCAGCAAACACATATATATCCCATTAGTAATTGACAGGGGTAAATCAGAATGAAATAAAATATTAATCTTTTTTTAATTTGTATGCATTTTAAAAATAGCTGTTAAGTCTTTAGACTATAAAAATTTGTTAAGCTGTCTGTATGTAACTATTTACTAAACAAAACAGGTACTTCTTTAGCTTCAGAGCACAGAGACACTAAAGGTACTAGAACAGAAAAAGCTTTGGAAACGTTTTTGGAAAATATAGCTCACATAACACAAAAGTTCCTTAACATAAATATACAAAATAAAGAAATGACTGACAATGAAACTCAGTCAACTAAGATATAAACCAAAATAAAAGAGTTAGCTGTGGTAAAAGGACTGGTGTGCTCAGTCACTCAGTCAAGACTGACTCTGTGACCCTCTGAACTGTAGTCCACCAGGCTCTATTGTCCAGGGGATTTTCCAGGTAGGAATACTGGAGTGGGTAACCATTCGCTTCTCCAGTAAAAGGACTGGTAACATATATCAAATCCATCACAATACATAACCAATACTATCCAACCACAAGAATTCATAGACTAGAAGGTGACCCTTAGAAGTCAACACAGTATAGAGAGTACACAAATAACAAAATTGGGAGGATGGTCAGGGGAGATGTGAAGTTCTGATGAAAACACTTTTATTTTCTTTTATCAAAGCAGCTAATCAAATGATGTAAGAATACACAGAAGAACTATACAAAAAAGATCTTCATGACCCAGATAAACATGATGGTATGATCACTCACCTAGAACCAGATATCCGGGAATGCAAAGTCAAGTGGGCCTTAGGAAGCATCACTATGAACAAAGCTAGTGGAAGTGATGGAATTCCAGGTGAGCTATTTCAAATCCAAAAAGATGATGCTGTGAAAGTGCTACACTCAATATGCCAGCAAATTTGGAAAACTCAGCAGTGGCCACAGGACTGGAAAAGGTCAATTTTCATTCTAATCCCAAAGAAAGGCAATGCCAAAGAATGCTCAAACTACCGCACAATTGCACTCATGTTACATGCTAGTAAAGTAATGCTCAAAATTCTCCAAGTCAGGCTTCAACAGTACATGAACCGTGAACTTCCAGATGTTCAAGCTGGATTTAGAAAAGGCAGAGGAACCAGAGATCAAATTGCCAACATCTGGTGGATCATTGAAAAAGCAATAGAGTTCTGCTCTATTGACTATGCCAAAGCCTTTGATTGTGTGTACCACAACAAACTCTGGAAAATTCTTCAAGAGATTGGAATACCAGAAATACCAGATTTTTCCTGAGAAATCTGGATGCAGGTCAAGAAGCAACAGTTAAAACTGGACATGGAACAAAAGACTGGTTCCAAATCGGGAAAGGAGTACATCAGACTATATATTGTCACCCTGCTTATTTAACTTATATGCAGAGTACATCATGAGAAATGCTGGGCTTGAAGAAGCACAAGCTGGAATCAAGATTGCTGGGAGAAATATCAATAACCTCAGATATGCAGATGACACCACTCTTATGGCAGAAAGTGAAGAAGAACTAAAGAGCCTCTTGATGAAAGTGAAAGAGGAGAGTGAAAAAGTTGGCTTAAACTTAACATACAGAAAACTAAGATCATGGCATTTGGTCCCATTACTTCATGGCAAATAGACGGGGAAAGAGTGGAAACAATAACAGACTTTCTTTTTGTGAGCTCCAAAATCACTTCAAATGGTGACTACAGCCATGAAATTAAAAGATGCTTGCTTCTTGGAAGAAAAGCTATGACCAAGCTAGACAGCACAGTAAAAAGGCCACAAGATTGGAAAAGGTCAGTTTTCATCCCAATCCCAAAGAAAGGCAATGCCAAAGAATGCTCAAACTACCGAACAATTGCACTCATCTCACATGCTAGTAAAGTAATGCTCAGAATTCTCCAAGCCAGGCTTCAGCAATATGTGAACCGTGAACTTCCTGATGTTCAAGCTGGTTTTAGAAAAGGCAGAGGAACCAGAGATCAAATTGCCAACATCCGCTGGATCATGGAAAAAGCAAGAGAGTTCCAGAAAAACATCTATTTCTGCTTTATTGACTATGCCAAAGCCTTTGACTGTGTAGATCACAATAAACTATGGAAAATTCTGAAAGACATGGGAATACCAGACCACCTGATCTGCCTCTTAAGAAATCTGTATGCAGGTCAGGAAGCAATAGTTAGAACTGGTCATGGAACAACAGACTGGTTCCAAATAGGAAAAGGAGTACGTCAAGGCTGCATATTGTCACCATGTTTATTTAACTTATATGCAGAGTACATCATGAGAAATGCTGGACTGGAAGAAACACAAGTTGGAATCAAGATTGCTGGGAGAAATATCAATAACCTCAGATATGCAGATGACACCACCCTTATGGCAGAAAGTGAAGAGGGGCTAAAAGGCCTCTTGATGAAAGTGAAAGTGGAGAGTGAAAAGGTTGGCTTAAAGCTCAACATTCAGAAAACGAAGATCATGGCATCTGGTCCCATCACTACATGGGAAATAGATGGGGAAACAGTGGAAACAGTGTCAGACTTTGTTTTTCTGGGCTTCAAAATCACTGCAGATGGGGACTGCAGCCATGAAATTAAAAGACGCTTACTCCTTGGAAGGAAAGTTATGACCAAACTAGATAGCATATTCAAAAGCAGAGACATTACTTTACCAACAAAGGTTCGCCTAGTCAAGGCTATGGTCTTTCCTGTGGTCATGTATGGATGTGAGAGCTGGACTGTGAAGAAGGCTGAGCACCGAAGAATTGATGCTTTTGAACTGTGGTGCTGGAGAAGACTCTTGAGAGTCCCTTGGACTGCAAGAAGATCCAACCAGTCCATTCTGAAGGAGATCAATCCTGGAATTTCTTTAGAAGGAATGATGCTAAAGCTGAAACTCCAGTATTTTGGCCACCTCATGCAAAGAGTTGACTCATTAGAAAAGACTCTGATGCTGGGAGGGATTGAGGGCAGGAGGAGAAGGGGACGACAGAGGATGGGATGGCTGGATGGCATCACTGACTTGATGGGTGTGAGTCTGGGTGACCTCCGGGAGCTGGTGATGGACAGGGAGGCCTGGTGTGCTGCGGTTCATGGGGTCGCAAAGAGTCGGACACGACTGAGCGACTGATCTGATCTGATCTGATCTGACTTTACTAACAAAATTCCATCCAGTCAAAGCTATGATTTTTCTAGCAGTCATGTATGGATATGAGAGTTGGACTATAAAGAAAGCTGAGGGGTGAAGAATTGATGCTTTTGACTGTGGTGCTAGAGAAGACTCTTCAGAGTCGTTTGGACTTCAAGGGGATCCAACCACTCCATCGTAAAGAAAATCAGTCCTGAATATTCATTGGAGGGACTGATGCTGAAGCTGAAACTCCCATACTTTGGCCACCTGGTGGAAAGTACCGACTCATTTAAAAAGACCCTGATGCTGGGGAAGATTAAAGGTGGGAGGAAAAGGGGTAGACAGAGAATGAAATGGTTGGATGGTATCACCGACTCAACAGACATGAGCTTGAGTAAGCTCCGGGGGTTGGTGATGGACAGGGAAGCCTGGCGTGCTGCAGTTCATGGGGTTGCAAAGAGTTGGACACGACTGAGTGATTGAACTGAACTGAATCAAAAGATTCTCTAACAGAAAGTTAAGAAATTAGATTCTGAAATCTTAACATTTTTCATACTTTCTTATTGCAACCTTAGAGGAATATTGTAGAAATTACCATCTTTTATGTAATAAAATTTTTGAATTTCAAGAATTATTTTACTTTCAGTTAAGTTTCCATTTCTTAAAGTAAAATGAAATATAATAATTTTCGTGAAAGTAAAACCCATGTTTACCATGAATCTTTCTGGTTGTTTTCATTTCTTTCATCCCTCATTCTTCTACACTTATGGATGGGAAAATGGCCAGAAAGATTTTCAGAATGTTACGGGTGATGATTACTAGACAGAGATATTTGGATTCTTTCTTTTGTTAATATAAGCATTTAAGCCTATAAATTTTCTCTAAGTACTGCTTTTGCTGGCTTCCCAGGGGACTTAGTGGCAAAGAATCCCCCTGCCACTGTAGGAAACTCAGGAAACACAGGAGATCTGTGTTGGATCCCTGGGTCAAGAAGATTCATCCCTGGAGAAGGAAATGGCAACCCACTCCAATATTCTTGCCTGCAAAGTCCCATGGACAGAGGAGCCTGCCAGGATAAAGTCCAGGGGGTCACAAAAGAGTAAGACATGACTGAGTATGCATGCGCTGCTATTGCTGCATCTTATAAGTTTTCATAAGTAACATCTTCAGTATGATTCAACTGCACATCTTTTCTGATTTTTACATCAATTCATTCTTGGTCCCATTAGCATTTGCTTTTAAAGATTTTTCTAATTCCTGGAATTTTCTAGTTAAATTTTTTAATATTAATTCCCCACTTTTCTGCATTAGAGAAACAGAATGAGGTTTGTATGAAACTGATTATTTAAAACATTCTTGACATTTTATCAAGTTTCCCTTTATGAACAAATCCCAACAGGGCACAGAGAAGGCAATGGCACCCCACTCCAGTACTCTTGCCTGGAGAATCCCATGGATGGACAAGCCTGGTAGGCTGCAGTCCATGGGGTTGCGAAGAGTCCGACCCAACTGAGCGACTTCATTTTCACTTTTTACTTTCAGGCACTGGACAAGGAAATGGCAACCCACTCCAGTGTTCTTGCCTGGAGAATCCCAGGGATGAGGGAGCCTGGCGGGCTGCCGTCTATGGGGTCGCACAGAGTCGGACACGACTGAAGCGACTTGGGAGAGGCAGCAGCAGCCAATAGGGCAAAACTTCCTCAGTGCTTTTTCTCTCAGTTCTCCTTTACCCTAGTGTTTTGCCTTATAACTACCATCTTGTCAACTTAACTCATTTATGCTTTTGATAAAAATTTTAAAAATTATATAGTACTTTAAAATCCAGTGGAAAAATTGATCTGATTAACCTCTTCTGTCAATATGAATCTCTAAATTACTGGCCCTTATTTTTTCTATATAACATTATTCCAAGCCACAAAGTATGATTAAAATAATATTAATCAAACTAATATTAAACAGAAGCTCTTTATGTCTGTGTGCATTACATGAGAACTGATGGCATTTAATTAAATATCACACCATTTTGGGCTTCCCTGTAGCTCAGATGGTAAAGAATCTGCCTATGTAATGCTTTGATCCCCGGGTCAGGAAGATCTCATGGAGAAGGGAATGGCAACCCACTCTAGTGTTCTATCACACCATTTACTTACTTAAAAATTATTCTTTTCAAAATCAATAAAAAGTATGCTGCTGCTGCTGCTGCTGCTAAGTCGCTTTAGTCGTGTCCAACTCTGCGCGACCCCATAGACGGCAGCCCAGAAGGCTCCTCCGTCCCTGGGATTCTCCAGGCAAGAACACTGGAGTGGGTTGCCATTTCCTTCTCCAATGCATGAAAGAGAAAAGTGAAAGTGAAGTCGCTCAGTCGTGTCTGACCCTCAGCGACTCCATGGACAGCAGCCTACCAGGCTCCTCTGTCCATGGATTTTCCAGGCAAGATTATTGGAGTGGGGTGCCATTGACTTCTCCGAAAAAGTATGCTATAAATACAATAATTCTTCTTTAATTACATAAACATTTCCCTTAGAACATAAACATGTAAAAGACAGTAGACTGAGATGTTTCATGAATATACTTAAGACATAAACTAAATCCATTGAATTATATAATCCTAAAGTACCCATTCTATTAATTTATATTTTCTACCTCTGTTTAACTTTAAATGCTTCATTTTGATAGTATCCAACAAATGCTATATGAAATAAAATCTAAGCAACTTGATATAAATAAAATAAGTCTCCAAATAAAATGTACATATTTTATAAGCTCAAAAAGCTACCTATAATTAATAATTGTACATTAGAAATAAATTTATTTTCCCAATATTCTTATTATTTTATGTTACTTACATTAATCTCCTTATTTAACAACACTCTCACATGGACAATTAAACAATACCCACAGAGGTATACAAATGTCCAATCCAATCAGTTCCACCTTATTAAGTTCTTCTCTCACGATTTCATTGCATTATGCAGTATATAGTAAAAAGAAACAAAGTCCTTTGAAACCTACTGTGTTGTTTGGGGAGGATTTGTATTTTGAAGCTCTACATTTGTGTATTATATCATCTATATAATCAGCTGAAGCTGATTATACTTATGTGTCCAATACTTCGGACACATGATGCAAAGAATTGACTCATTTGAAAAGACCCTGATGCTGGGAAAGATTAAAGGCAGGAGGAGAAGGGGATGGCAGAGGATGAGATGGTTGGATGGTATCACCGACTCAAAGTACACGAATCTGAGTAAACTCTGGGAGTCGGTGACGGACAGGGAGGCCTGGCATGCTGCAGTCCATGCGGTCGCAAAGAGTTGGACATGAGTGAGTGACTCAACTGAACTGAACTGAAAAATTCAAAATTTTAGAACAAAGATAAGTGATTTGTTATTTTATTTTAATGATACTCTTCATTAACTCAAAATGTTACACTAAAAACAGTCTTTGTCATTTTGAATGCTGCTTAAGTATACATAAAAAAAAAAAAAACTCTTGATGAGGTTTTGGCTTATTATTGCTTCAGAAATAAAGCTATCAAGAGAATATGAAAGTCTTCTGTAGACAGATTTTTCTAGTTCTAAACCATTTTCATAGAATTCAATTGCTTTCCTTAATTTATTAAATTTATTCTATTAGCTAATCAAATCTGGTTTTACTGCAAGTTTGGAAAGATGATACAGTGTACCAGAAAGAGCAGTTAAGAGCATAGTTTCTGGAATAATGATGCCCAGGTTTGCATTCTGGTTTCTGCCTTACTACCTGCATTATGTTGCGTATTTACATAGCCTCTATAAGCCTGGTTTATCAAACAAGGATAATAACTTTATCTACTTCACAAAAGTAAAGGGGAAAAGTGAAATATATTTTAAAGGAGGCACTTAGCATAGAATTTAACGTAAATTTATAACTTTTGTCAATTATCTTATATCCTCCCAATTAGACTCAGTATCTCATGATATCAGCACACTTATGCCCTATTGCCCCACCCCGTGGATGCAACTTTTTGCAGGTTGAGGAGAGTTCCTTTCCTTGGATTTCACTGTAGTCTGAACCAGTGTTCTCACTCCACACATCCTGGCTACTCCTTTGTCAGACACTCAGTGTGCTCCACAGCATATCAACAGAGAGCAGCGAAACTGAAGAAGCAGTGATGCTTGCGGAGAAAGCTGGATAATTTTGGGAGAGTGAAGCCTTAATAGCCCTACTATAATTATATACCTTTTTAAAAAAATTCATAATTTTCACCAAACATTATTCATAGTAATTAGTGTTATTCCATTCTAATAACATTAAAATAAACACTTCAACTTAATTTTTATTTTTGAATGTATCTGTTAGTTACAAAGTATTTATATTAACAGTATAAGTACTTATATATCTGTAATTCATGTCATGCAATGAGAAACTTAAAAATAATCTCCAATAAATATTACCATTTATACACAGCAAATCAGACAAACGTTTAAAGAAAATTTTTCAATTATGTCTCCTGAAATTTTAAATTATTAAGGAATTCACTACTTCCAATCAAAACTTCAAACCATACATTTTTAAAAATAAAGCTAAGAAAACTAAAGTGTGCATCTTTATTTAACCTGTAGACACTCCACTGAACCTAATCCTTTTGGGAATTTATGTTCTCATAAAAAAACAAAAAACAAAACAAAACAAGAAAACTCTTCCAACTTCCAACAATGGAAATTATTCTATTTAGTAACAGTAAAATATATTATTGGTATGAAAGTGAAAGTCGCTCAGTGATGTTCAACTTTTTGCAACCCCATGGACTATAGGGTCCATGGAATTCTCCAGGCCAGAATACCAGAGTAGGTAACCTTTCCCTTCTCCAGGGGATCTTCCCAACGCACTTTTACCTTATGGATTTTTAATTAATAAAAAATCTAGTTATTATCTATATAACATAATTTAAATAGCTGAAAATATGAATGTCTATTTTGGGTAATAATTTTGAATTGTTACATATAGGAGCTACTATGATACATGGCTGTAAATTTTTGTTTAAAAGTATCTGCATAATAATGCAATGCTCATGATCCTTGATTTTTGACTTAAGGGGAATTTTCAAAACAAAATTTCTGACACAGAACTCAACAGTTCAGATATAGTTTTCAAATTAACTCTTGGTATAAATTTATTGATTTTGAGGATTTTTGAAATCCAGAGTTCAGATTTTCAAGTTATACATTTTTCTCTTTTAGATGCTTTATTGTAGAAGAGTGGTTATAAGGAATTAATTTATGCATATGACATTGCTAATAATATAGAGTTTAAATTTTACAGAGCCTACTTTGAATAATATTGTTGGATAGCATAACTTTTGAGTGAAAACTGTGTCCCTAAAAAGTCTAAAGTGCTATGGAGAAATTAAAGAACAAATATCACAGACAGGCAGATTGTAACTGGAAAGACAGCTGGCATTGATCCAATAGCATATGTTCCTGCATGCTAAGTCTCTTAAGTCATGTCCAACCCTTTATGACCATATGGCCCATAGCCCACCAGGCTCCTCTGTCTGTGAAGTTCTTCAGGCAAGAATATTGGAGTGGGTTGTCATGCTCTCCTCCAGGGGATCTTCCCAACCCAGGGATTGAACCTGCATCTCTTATATCTCCTACACGGGCAGAGGGGTTCTTTACCACTACCACCATCCAGGAAGCCCTAATAGAGTATGTTGGGTCTTATTAAATCAATAAAATGAAATTATCCCATGCCAACACTTGCAATCAATAGGTACTCGGTGAAATAAAATCAACTATAGTGAATGGAAATCTTCAAACAATGGTGTTTCTTATCTGTGTCAATATTTCTCTTGAAATGACTGTATGGATATATAGAGGAAAAATAGGGTTGGTAATGAGCCACTGAAGTTTTATGAGCAATGAGGTGACATCACGTAAGAGTGATTATTTAGAAAAATTAATACAGAAGCAACCATGGGACAACAGACTGCTTCCAAATAGGAAAAGGAGTACGTCAAGGCTGTATATTGTCACCCTGCTTATTTAACTTGTATGCAGAGTACATCATGAGAAACACTGGGCTGGAAGAAACACAAGCTGGAATCAAGATTGCTGGGAGAAATATCAATAACCTCAGATATGCAGATGACACCACCCTTATGGCAGAAAGTGAAGCCTCTTGATGAAAGTGAAAGAGGAGAGTAAAAATGTTGGCTTAAAGTTCAACATTCAGAAAACTAAGATCATGGCATCTGGTCCCATCACTTCATGGGAAATAGATAGGGAAACTATGGAAACAACATCGGACTTTATTTTGGGGGGCTCCAAAATCACTTCAGATGGTGATTGCAGCCATGAAATTAAAAGATGCTTACTCCTTGGAAGGAAAGTTTTCAATATGCTATTAAAAAGCAGAGACATTACTCTGCCACCAATGGTCCATCTAGTCAAGGTTATGGTTTTTCCAGTGGTCATGTATGGATGTGAAAGTTGGACTGTGAAGAAACCTGAGTGCCGAAGAATTCATGCTTTTGAACTGTGGTGTTGTAGAAGACTCTTGAGAGTCCCTTGAACTGCAAGGAGACCCAACCAGTCCATGCTAAAGGAAATCAGTCCTGAATATTCACTGGAAGAACCGATACTGAAGCTGAAACTCCAATACTTTGGCCACCTGATGGGAAGAACTGACTCACTGGAAAAGACCCTGATTCGGGGAAAGATTTAAAGGTGGGAGGAGAAGGGATCGACAGAGGATGAGATAGTTGGATGGTATCACTGATGCCATGTAGATGAGTTTGAGTAGGCTCCGGGAGTTGGTGATGGACAGGGAAGCCTGGCGTGCTGCAGTCCACGGGGTCTCAAAGAGTTGGACATGAATGTGCAACTGAAGTGAATTTTTTTCTATGAAAACACAATGTTATATTTATTCCAGTACTATGCAATCTTCAAATTCTCAATAAATATAAACAAATACAAATGGAACAGAAGGAAAGGTATTGGATTTGAGGCCAAAAAGCCTAGCTTTAAGTTCAAGCTGTTTAATCTTAGGGTATTAACATTCCTGAGTTCAATATCCTCATCTGTAAAATGGGGATAACATTTTCTGAAATACCTACCAAAGAATTGTTATCAGAATGAAAATAAATATTGCATGTGAAAGCAAGTTATAAACTTCGAAGTACTATATGAATGAGAGATGATTACTGAACAAGTAGAATTAATGGCTGGCTATCATATAATAATAACTATTTTACAAAACACTTTCCCTATTCGCTGAAGTCGCAAACAGGAAGAAAATGTAAATGGATTAGAGAAATCTACAATCTTGCCTCTGTAATATTTCATAAGAAACAACAAAAAGAAATTCAAAATGTGGTTTTATATATTTAAAAAAATAGAGAAATCATAGTTGATTATTTAAAATAAAATTAAAGGTTAAAAATGACAGGTTCTTTAAACTGCAACATACATTTGCCTTAAAATTTAGCAAGTACATAACAAACTTAAGGAAACAGTTTAAGATAAAAAATATATTGATTAATAAACAAATTGCTGAAGAAATACAGATGAATCTCATTATTTTGACCTTGAGTAAGAAGTCATCAGGAAATATCATCCTGCATTAATACATTTAGCAATGCAAGAAGACAATGTCCCTCACACTTTATCATGCATCACTGAACTGTAACAAATGCTGACAGTTAGAGAGCATATCTCTAAACATTATGACACCATCTTGGTGACAGCTAAAGAAGAAAGCTGAGTACAATCATTGTTTCACATTTACTACCATAGGCCTAGCTTGAAAATATAAAAATAAATTGATTTAAACCATTTGGATAAACATCTTTAATTCTGACATTCTGGCGGGGGGCGGGGGTGGGAAATGGGTGCATTTGTTTAGTCTTTTACCATCAATTTATCTTCAGGTCTTATGTATAATACTATCACAGATACATTTATTTTTAAAAGAGTATTCAATAACCTTGCTCCGTTACAAAGTAATTCATGACAAAGGTCTTTTGCAATAGCAATAATATTTGCATAATAACTGCAAGCACAGGAAAAAAAAATTGAAATGCTACAATCATATTCCAGGAGTTTTCTTCTTCATAAATTAAATTTTCCAAAAAGCACTTGGAAAAGTCAATATTTTATTTCTGAAATTTGTTACTTAAACATTAATTTTTAATGGAATATAACATTCTTTTGTTGTGTCTTGAAAATGAAATGTAGATAAGAATACTTCTTAATGAATTTTTTTGATTGAAAATATTGAGCAGGAAGGGATATATTTTCCATGTAGAACTAAATTAAGCATGCAGTTCTCATTAACAGTTTTGGCAGCTGTGCATTTAATTCTATGAGTGCCATGCTGAATATGTACATTCCAAAATCAAATATGCAAAGCCTAATCTGTATAACTGCTATCTGAACTTTTGCCTCTCAATTAAATGGTCTGTGTGAAGAATATTTTTGAAAAACACAACATTGTACATTTGCAAAATGGCAATCCAAGTCATGTCTAATACATCTTAATTTACTCCAGAACAATCAATGTCAGGGAATGGATCCTGGACTTTTAACACATAATGATATGATATACTCATCAAAACACTCTACTTTTATTTTCTACCTACCATTTTTTTCAAACCATTATGTATGTTATTACTTGATACATGGTAAAGACCATGACCCTCAAATTCTTATTTTGAAAAAGTACATTTTCTACAACTCAGTCTGTAGAAATTAAGATAAATATAATTCAGAAATAGCAAAATGTAAAGGAATTAAATACTTTGATGAATGAGATTCACTGATATTTTGCCTATGGATTTTTCTGCATAACATACTGAAAGACACTGCTCTACCGTAAAAGATGTTTGAAAGGTAAAGATGGGAGTAAATGTATTTAATCTATGGAAAGCATAAAGGTGTTTCATTAAAATATTCTCTCTTTTCATATATACATATACATACAGACACATTTAAATATGTATGCATGCTAAATGTAGCTACTGGACATTCTCTTATTAGCAATTATGTTTGCACTTTCCTCTAGAGGTAAGTTTAACCATCAGGATCTAGCATATTATTTGCAAGTAAGCCAGGCAAAGTACTGCCTTCAAACGAAGGAAACTAACAATTCTGTTGTACTTCCAGCAATCAGAGTTATTTTTCCTGGTGAACACAATAAAAGCAACATTGAACGTAGAAAACCTGTGAGATCCAAGGCATTATAAGGAAATAATTGTCATGAATGAACTAATACCAAAAGAGTAAACATTAGAGTCTTTCTGCACAGAGGTCACAATTTAAGAGAAAAATCTTTGATAATATGTATTTTAGATATCAATTTTAGAAACCTAATTGGAAATACATTTTTTTAATTAAAAGCAAATTAAGATGCCCACATCTGACTGTATGATTGAGTTACAGAGATGAGATTTATCCTCCTGTCAGAAACAATTAGAAAAGTGGACAGAGTGTAGAACTGCTTCTAGATATTGGGCAACAGGCAGAATAGCACTGCAATTCCTGAGAGAAGAGAAACAAATGAAGTGAGCCAACAACTGCCCTGGTTTTCTGGTGGGATATCACAGCCTGGAGAGCAGGAAGTACATCCAAAAGGAGAGGTGACTTGAGTTAAAAAACCTAAGTTCAGGGAGGCTGAGGTAGTGGCCAGCTATAGGGCTCCATCCTGCAGAAGAGGGGTGCCTGCAGAAAAAGAACTTCAAATGTATTTAAATTTCCACTGTTTCCTCAAAGGAATAAGGCGAGGATGGTGAGTTTCATAGTTTTGTGAGCTCAGAAATGGCTGGAAGACACTTGAGCTCCCATCAGCCAGGTTGTTGAGTCTTTGTTAGTCATTATGAGTACTTAGCAGAGTACACAGAAAGCCTGTTCCTTAGGGGTTTCAATCTTAGAGAAAAGGATAGTCTGGATTGCTCTAATAAAGCTCAAAATAATCCTCAAAAGAATTAAGTTCAAGTATAATTTACTTATACTGCCTGCCAAAATAAAATTCATTTAGTAAACATTTATTTTAAAAATGTTTATTAAAAAAACCCCAGATAGTCAAAAATGTAAAATATATTATGTCTTGAACCCAATACAAACTTACTAGGAATGCCAAGAAGCAGGAAACTGAGCAAAACGAGACAAATAAATCAGTGAATAAACACAGACCCAACACAGAATCCCCCCAAAAATGACATATTATGCCCAGATGAACAAAGACTACAGTAGACTTAATCTTCTTCACCAGAGGCTGTACAGTTTCAGCCCTTTAAAAACATCTTTCCTTTTTCCTCCTTGCATAGTCAAACCATATTCCAAAATTAGCCTGAACTGATCACAGTCAAACATAAAAGCTGAAACCATAAACTAGAAAAAAACCACAGAAGATACATTTTTGTGACTTTTAAATAAACAGGATATTCTTAAATGTTCACACAAAAAGCAGAAGTAATAAAAGATAAAAATTATGAAATTCATCAAAATTAAAAACTGTATATATTTGAAAGACACTAAGAAAATAAAAAAGCAAGCTTTTAGGTTTGGAAGAAATGATGCAAATTTCATAAACCTAATACAGACTTGCCCAGGATATATTAAGAACTCTTCCATTTCAATAAGATTAAAAAATAATATAATGAGAAGATTAAAGACATACTTAGCCAAAAAGATATACAATTGGTAAATAGACACATGAGATCTTCAATATCATTAGCAACAAAAATGAAAATTTAAACCACTATAAAATCACTAGAATGACTAAAATTAAAAAGACTGACAGTACTCCATGTGGAACAACTGGAATTCTCATATATTGTTGGTGTAACATAAAATGTTTAACCATTTTGGAAGAGAGTTTGACATTTTCTGATGAAGTTAAAATGGACTTTTAGAGTAATATCCAAATATTTTACTCCTCAGCATTTACACAAGAGAAGTAAAAGCAAATGTCCACTAAAAAAACTGTAAACAAATATTCGCAACAGCTTTGAAAAACAACTGAGCAATAGAAATTATTGAACTGGTTGTTGTTCCAGTTGCCAAGCTTTGTCCAACTCTTTGCCACCCCATGGGCTGCAGCAAGCCAGGCTTCCCTATCCTTCACTATCTCCCAGAGTTTGCACGTCCATTGAGTCAGTGAGGCCATCCAACAGTCTCATCCTCTGTCTACCCCTTCTCCTTTTGCCTTCAATCTTTCCTATCATGAGGGTCTTTTCCAAAGAGTTGACTCTTTGCATCAGATGGCCAAAGAACTGGAGCTTCAGCTTCAGCATCAGTCCTTCCAATGAATATTCAGGGTTGATTTCCTTTAGAACTGACTGGTTTGATCTCATGAGTAAACTTTTCCAGCACCACAGTTCAAAAGCATCAATTCTTCAGTCTTCCTTATGGTCCAATGCTCATATTATAAAGAAGGCTAATCGCCAAAGAATTGAACTGGTGTCAGACACAAAAATAATTATATATCTCAAGCCTATTATGCTGGGTGAAAGAAGCCCTATATACAGTATACGTATTTATTGAAACTCTAGGAAAGAGAAATAAAATCTATAGTGATAGAAAACACTTCATTAGCTTCACTGGTGACTCAGTGGTAAAGAATCCGCCTGCCAAAACAGGAGATGTGGGTTAGATCCCTGGTTTGGGAAGATCCCACATGCTACAGGGCGACCAAGCCATTGTGGCACAACCAAGGCTTGCACTCCATCGCCCGGAAACTGCAACCACTTAGCCCACGTGCCACAGCTACTGAAGCCTGAGCACGCTATAGTCTGTGCTCCAAAACAAGAGAAGCCACAACAACGAGCAGCCCAAGTGCTGCAACTAGAGAGTAGCCCTTTCTTGCTGCAACTAAACAAAACCCAGGCAGCAACTAACACCCAGTACAGCCAAAAATAATTAATTAATTAATTTTTTAAAAAAATTAAAGAAAGCACATCAATGGTGCTTTAGAGTGGAGATGGAAATGGTGAGTGACTATGAAGAGATACAAGGGAATCTTTGGAGGTTATGAAAATATTATTTATCTTCACTGTAGTGGTAGATAAATGACTGCATATTTCTCTCAAAATTCATTAAAGTATACACCTAAAATGGTGCTCTTTATTGTATATAAATTTTATTTTAATTAAATTTATTTTTTTAAATTAGCAATTGATAATAGAGCAATAGTTGTGTGAATTATAGATTCTGGGAAGCCCTACACAATGCATCTGGGTGTCCACTAACATTTTAACATGAACTCTAGGATGTCATTTGCCTTTCACACTGTGTGGACATTTACACAGACAGTGCAAGAGCAAAACTGCTGGGACTTCAGCACAATCACAGTGGCTCCAACCTCCCAGTCCTCATGGAATTTCACTGCCAAGCTCTTGTAGAACAATGAGAAAAACAAACAAAAAACAAATTCACTTAAACTTTTCCTTGATAAATGAGTAGAAATTACTGATTTTAAAACATTGCAACTCTTGACTGCATAAAATGGGAAGGACACACACAGCATTTCTGCTGCATAATGAAAGGTGTCTCAGAAATGCACTTGTGTGATTGCATTGCCACTGATCCAGCTGCCTTTTTTGTGGAGACTATTTATCCTTGAGGGGCTTCCCAGGTGGCCCGAGTGGTAAAGAACCTGCCTGCCATTGCAGGAGACACAAGAGATGCAAGTTTGATCCTTGAGTTGGGAAGATTGCCTGGAGGATGGCATGACAACCCACTTCAAAGCATTCTTGGCTGGAGAATTCCTATGGACAGAGGAGCCTGGCAGGCTACAGTCTAGGGGATCGCAAGAGTTGGACACGACTGAAGAGAAATGGTATGCATTTCTCCTTGAAGAACGACTTACAGACAAAGCTATTAAGACTGGGTATTTTGCAGACATTTTCTCGAACATTAACAAAGGAAAAATAACTGACAGTGTTGTCGGCAATGATAAAATGGGAGACTTAAGAAAAAAATTATATTATACACTGTGATTGTGACAACTTCCCAATACTTAGACTATTTTTATTCTTTGATGGTGATATACTTTGATACTATAATATGAAATAGGGCAATATTTAGAAGACCTGAATTATTCAATGAATCAGTATTCTCCAAGTGACCAGTACATGATACTATACAATCATGCACGGGTACAAAAATTATACTGCTATATTTTCAGATTACATATTGAAACTAACTTTAAGAAATTAACACTTGTCAGTTTCAATGAAGTATCAAGACAAATATTCTCATTATCTGAAAATACTTTAAAAACACTTTTTTTTTTTTCAACTACCTGTCTGTGTGGTCAGCATCTTGCCGTACTTCCCAATAAACATATCTCAACACATTAAATGTGAGAAATAGGTTTGAGAATTCAGTTATCTTCTATTGAGCAAGGTATTAAAGAGATTTATTAAAAGTGAAACAATGCTACTCTTCTCACTGATTTCTTAAAAAAATACTTTTTTCTTAAAGAATATGTTATTTATTATAGCAGGTATGAGTTTTAGGTTGTTTCTTAAGTAAATTTTTTACATTTAAAATTTTTTCAACTTTAATTTGTAAAATGATAAACATATATACCTAGATCCCACATAAATAAAACCTCTCTGGGGTCTTCAAGAATTTTTAAGAATAAAAAATGGTCTTGAGACCAAAATGTCTGAAAGCTGCTTTATTGAATGGAATTATATTGTTGCAGTCACTGCAATGACATTCCTGACTGCCTGAAATTGTTCTCAGCCTGTTTTCTCCCCATTTCTTTTCTCCTCATGCCCCCAGCAAGTTAGGAAAGGTGGACCTTTGCATCCCAGGTAGTTCAGTGGTAAAGAATCCACCTGTCAAGCAAAAGATATAGGTCAAATCCCTGGGTTGGGAAGATCCTCTGGAGGAGGAAATGGCAACCCACTCCAGTATTTTGACTGGGAAATCACATGGACAGAAGAGCCTGGTGGGCTAGAGTCCATGGGGTGGCAAAGAATCAGACACAACTTAGTGACTAAACAATAGCAAATTCTAAGCCTCATCACTCTTTGACACATGCATCCAGGAGGTTAACTAACTGTTGCTTTCACCACCTGAATATTTCAACCTCAACCCTTAACAAAGCAGGGCATTCCTGTTGTAAAGAGGTAGAACAAAAATGAAAGACATTGCTATTTTACTTTACAAGTGAGAAAATAGGGAAACACAGCTAGCAAATATCAATGCTAAGAGTGATCAACATCAGAAGTAGCTATAAGCAGGTAACATCACCGAGTAAGGCAAACTCCAAGTCGGAAAGCAACAGAAAGTGGTGAGACCTGGAGTGAACTAAAATACCGTGCAGCCTGTTTAGGTGGAGTAGGCACTATTCTCTCGCAGGTAATTTGTCATTTTGAATTAAGTCTATTGCTCCTGTGTCTCACAATTTTTAACAGAAGCTGAAAATCTGAATTTTTATGTGAAGTATTTTAATTTTAAAAATCCTGTTTAGACTAAAAGAAACATTGGTAGGCTTAATGAAATGTATATACCACTAGGCAACACATTCAGTTATATGACTATAATTCTCGCAACTATAGAAACTGTACAAAAATGTTGAGGATATCTTTGTTTAAAGAGTCTGCATCAGTGAATTGTTTCAGAGTATGTTTTCAAAATATTATCCAATACTTTATAATAAAAATTTTAACATGATTAAAACATATTTGTATATAATTACTATTTTAATTCATATAGTGGGCGAGTATTTAGTAAAATGAAAATATTTTCTAAAGTTTTATCATAAAAGAGATAGTGAATATATAGAAATATATTTTACTTTGCATTCATGTCCTCTTATTTTTCAACCACTCCAAGAGAAAGCTAGAGTAGCAATGGTTTTATATGCAAAATAGACTATAAAATTTTCAATAATTATAACTAGATTACTATTTTATTTATTTATTATTATATTAGATCTGATAGAGTGCCTGATGAACAATGGAATGAGGTTCGTGACACTGTACAGAAGACAGGAATCAAGACCATCCTCAAGAAAAAGAAATGCAAAAAAGTAAAATGGCTGCCTGAGGAGGCCTTACAAATAGCTGTGACAAGAAGAGAAGTGAAAAGCAAAGGACAGCAAAGATACACCCATCTGAATGCAGAGAAGAAAGCCTACCTCAGCGATCAATGCAAAGAAATAGAGGAAAACAAAAGAATGGGAAAGACTAGAGATCTCTTCAAGAAAATTAGAGAAACTGGTAGAGGCCTAACAGAAGCAGAAGATATTAAGAAGTGGCAAGAATACACAGAAAAACTGTACAAAAAAGATCTTCATGACTCAGATAATCACGATGGTGTGGTCACTCACTTAGAGCCAGACATCCTGGAATGTGAAGTGAAGTGGGCCTTAGGAAGCATCACTACAAACAAAGCTAGTGGAGGTGATGGAATTCCAGTTGAGCTATTCCAAATCCTGAAAGATGATGCTGTGAAAGTGCTGCACTCAATATGTCAGCAAATTTGGAAAACTGAGCAGTGGCCACAGGACTGGAAAAGCTCAGTTTTCATTCCAATCCCAAAGAAAGTCAGTGCCAAAGAATGCTCAAACTACAGCACAATTGCACTCATCTCACATGCTAGTAAAGTAATGCTCAAAATTTTCCAAGCCAGGTTTCAGCAATACGTGAACTGTGAACTTCCAGCTGTTCAAGCTGGTTTTAGAAAAGGCAGAGGAACCAGAGATGAAATTGCCAACATCCACTGGATCATGGAAAAAGCAAGAGAGTTCCAGAAAGACACCTATTTCTGCTTTATTGACTATGCCAAAGCCTTTGACAGTGTGGTCAAAATAAACTGTGGAAAATTCTGAAAGACATGGGAATACCAGACCACCTGATCTGCCTCTTGAGAAACCTGTATGCAGGTCAGGAAGCAACAGTTAGAACTGGACATGGAACAACAGACTGGTTCCAAATAGGAAAAGGGGTTCATCAAGGCTGTGTATTGTCACCCTGCTTATTTAACTTCTATGCAGAGTACATCATGAGAAAAGCTGGGCTGAAAGAAGCACAAGCTGGAATCAAGATTGCTGAGAGAAATATCAATAACCTCAGATATGCAGATGACACCACCCGTATGGCAGAAAGCGAAGAAGAATTAAAAAGCCTTTTGATGAAAGTGAAAGAGGAGAGTGAAAAAGTTGGCTTAAAACTCAACATTCAGAAAACTAAGATCATGGCATCTGATCTTATCACTTGATGGCAAATAGATGGGGAAACAGTGGCTGACTTTATTTTTCTGGGCTCCAAAATCACTGCAGATGGTGATTGCAGCCATGAAATTAAAAGATGCGTACTCCTTGGAAGGAAAGTAATGACCAACCTAGACAGCATATTCGGGGAAGGCAATGGCACCCCACCCCAGTACTTTTGCCTGGAAAATCCCGTGGACGGAGGAGCCTGGTAGGCTGCAGTCCATGGGGTCTCGAAGAGTCGGACACGACTGAGCAACTTCACTTTCAGTTTTCACTTTCATGCATTGGAGAAGGAAATGGCAACCCACTCCAGTGTTCTTGCCTGGAGAATCCCAGGGACGGGGGGCCTGGTGGGCTGCCGTCTATGGGGTCGCACAGAGTCGGACACGACTGAAGCGACTTAGCAGCAGCAGCAGCAGACAGCATATTAAAAAGCAAGGACATTACTTTGCCACCAAAGGTCCGTCTAGTCAAGGTTATGGTTTTTCCAGTGGTCATGTATGGATGTGAGAGTTGGACTGTGAAGAAGGCTGAGCGCCAAAGAATTGATGCTTTTGAACTGTGGTATTGGAGAAGACTATTGCGAGTAAACTGGACTGCAAGGAGATCCAACCAGTCCATCCTAAAGGAGATCAGTCCTGGGTGTTCATTGGAAGGACTGATGTTGAAGCTGAAACTCCAATATTTTGGCCACCTGATGCGAAGAGCCGACTCATTTGAAAAGACCCTGATGTTGGTAAAGATTGAGGGCATGAGGAGAAGGGGACGACAGAGGATGAGAAGGTTGGATGGCATTACTGACTCGATGGACGTAGGTTTGGGTGGATTCCTGGAGTTGGTGAGGGACAGGGAGGCCTGACGTGCTGCAATTCATGGGGTTGCAAACAGTCGGACACAACTGAGTGACTGAACTGAACTGAACTGAGATTACTATTTTAAGTAGTTTTGAGACTTATTTTTGAAAATATTTATAAAGCTTGACAAAGTGAATTTTTGCATAAATATTACTTCTTATTGACTATCATGTAAACATTAATACATATGAAATCACAGGTATGCAGTATTATCCTGGCACTTTTCCTCAATTCACATAAATCTGTACACTCACTGAACATGAATGTTCCTTCTACTCCTTTTATTAGCCCATTTTCTCTACTATAAAATGTTAGAAAAAAGCATAAAGACCTTCAATCTGTTACTCCTTTTGTTTATTTATGAATGTCTTTGTGTTCACCATGAGTTGAAAATAGCATTTGAACATATATTTAAATACTAGCCTATGCCTATTAACTCAAATTAGAAGAACAGGTGATTCGTGTGACTCATTTCCAATTACAAGCACAACATAAATTGTTAACACCATTCCGAATAGTACTTTTCTAATTACAAGATCACAGAGAGAAAAAAAAAAGAAAAACTGAAGGAGAACTTGAAGACAGTGCTGTCTATAGCATCCTGCTGGAGTATTCATGATCACTATCCAACAGATGAAACTGATAGACTCGTGAAATTCTCACCTCATTCAAGTAGCTTCACAATAAATAGACTGACCTTTTGATTTCAAATTCTAATTATCAATCCTTGATGCTTCATTCGGAGAAGGCAATGGCACCCCACTCCAATACTCTTGCCTGGAAAATCCCATGGACGGAGGAGCCCGGGTAGGCTGCAGTCCATGGGGTCGCTAAGGGTCGGACACGACTGAGCGACTTCCCTTTCACTTCTCACTTTCATGCATTGGAGAAGGAAATGGCAATCCACTCCAGTGTTTTTGCCTGGAGAATCCCAGGGACGGGGGAGCCTGGTGGGCTGCCATCTATGGGGTCGCACAGAGTCGGACACACAAGTGCAGTGACTTAGCAGCAGCAGTGCTTCTTTATAATTAAATCTAACCTTTCAAATTAAAAGCAAATTGTAACATTTTGAGTTAATAATAAAACAATTCATAAAATGCTGAGTCATAAATATAAAATGTCAACAGTCATATTGCTATTTTTAAGGTAGAAATTGCTAGGCAATCAGTATAAGACTCTGAGATCTAGATCTTGTTTTCAATACACATCCATTGGCCTAAAGTTAATTCCCTGGTCTGATAAATTATCACACTCAGATCCAGGGAAGGGCAGTAATTAACTTCTGTTCCATATGCCTGAGGGAAAAACAACTGGAGATCATTAATCTTTAGCTCATACATCTGGTTCACTGTAAACTGGCTAGGGAGCATGCAAAAGGGTGATGACTTAATCCGAGGATCAAGAGAAGCCATAAAGATGTTAAGTTAAGCATTTTGATCTTTAAAATGATTAAAAATGATGCATTTTAAGGATAGGAGACAACCAAAAATGTAGCTATTCAGGCTATTAAAACTGCTGCCGCACCTTTGGGGGACTGTTTAACCCCTCTCAGAGTCTATGTTGAGAGTTTGTACTTTCCTTCTCTTTAATAAATCTTATTCGCTTGCTTGTGTGTTTGTGAAATTCATTCTTCAGCTCTGCGAACAAGAACTCAGATTCCCATTTCATTTTCATGTCTAAAAAGATTCAAATGCATCATATATTGTGACATTTGAATCTTGAGAAAAATAAAAAATTAACTCTGCCCACTAAATAAAATGAGTGGGAATATAATATATATGTTCAAAGAAATCGAAAAAAAAAATTTTTTACATAAAAATAGAGCTCAAAAAAATAAAGCTCTTCACTCTTTTTAAATAATTTTCTTAACATATTAACCAAACAATAAGTTAAATCTAAAAATGAATAAAATACCAAGTAAAAGGTGGTACAGCAACTTTTAATAGCTATTTTTACTAGATAAAATATAACATTACAAATTTCATGGTGGTCTCTTTTTAAACAAAGTAAAAACATTTCATTTATGCTTGAGATTTTCCATTTGGAAATGGACGATAAAAGATTTTATGGGTGTCTTGTATTCGACCTCTTGTAAATTAAACAAAAAAAAGAGTGAAGGAAGGAAGGGGAACTTTTTTTTTTTCAAATGCCCAAAGTGGCCAGAGATGATTGTAATTAAGATGTTGAAATAGTATTATTTTAAAAAGGACTGTGCTTCAGTAGGGGTTAGGTAGACCTTCTGTAGTGCAATTCTTTATATAAACATACATGGATGATGGTTACACAGGAGTTCTCATTCTGTGAAGATGCTAAGGTAAATAAATTTATCTTGATGCATTTCTGATTTATTTACTGATTCATATGCAACATACAGATTAAACCTCAACAGGTATAGTCCTACACATAATAATTAATGAAAAGATTTTTTCTTTTTTAAATCAAAGAAAGAATTGCTAAGCATCCATTACTAGAGACTTGAAAAGGGAAGATGGCTCAAGAAGCATGACAAGCAAATTCTGAGTAATCCACTGTGATTTGGAGACATCAATCACCAGGTGACCTCTTTGGGGAAATAGAGGATTACAGGAAAATAAGATTATTGGAGAATTACTTTCTTACCCTAGAGTCCCTGGTGAGGAAATGAAAACTGAGACACATCCAAATTCACACTACCTAAAGACTCTTCATTTAAGTCAAATTTTCAGAGTCTTCAAGCAAAGTTTATGGAAGCAAAATGAAATTCCCCCAGGAAAAAACAAGAAAAGAGCCTAAAAATCAGCTTACACTTAGCATATATTTATAATAAAAGTAAATCAGTTATATGTGATGTTTAAGGGGGATATCAAATAGGCAACATTTTATTTACGATCTATAATTCATGTATGATTACATATATAGATAGATAGCATTTCAGATCTTGAGGAATTTATTGCATTCAGATATGAAAGATGGGCTAAATGCTTCTTCCTCTTCTAGGAAGAATCATTAAATTATAGTCATAAGAAAGTATAGTTATATTCATTCTAAACCAATAAAAGTAAATATGAATTGTGTTATAGCTGATTTGTTGTTGTTGTTTATTCGCTAAGTCATATCTGACTCTTTGCGACCCCACGGACTGCAGCCCGCCAGGCTCCTCTATCCATGAGATTTCCCAGGCAAGAATACTAGAGTGGGTTGCCATTTCTTTCTCCAACAGATCTTCCTGACCCAGGGATCAAACCATCTCCTGTACTGCAGGTGGATTCTTTACTACTAAGCCATCTGAGCTTCCCACACTTGATATAAATAGATCAAAAACAAAGATATCTGAAATCTTACTGACCAAATTATACATTTCAGAGTTTATTTCATAGTGCAGTATGAAAATCAATCTCTCTTAGGTTACACACACACATATACAAGTATATATTGAACAAAATAATCATACACTGCTGCTGCTGCTAAGTCACTTCAGTCATGTCCGACTCTGTGCGACCCCACTGACGGCAGCCCACCAGGCTCCCCCATCCCCGGGATTCTCCAGGCAAGAACACTGGAGTGGGTTGCCATTTCCTTCTCCAATGCATGAAAGTGAAAAGTGAAAGTGAGGTCACTCAGTAGCATCTGACTCTTCATGACCCCATGGACTGTAGCCTACCAGGCTCCTCCGTCCATGGGATTTCCCAGGCAAGAGTACTGGAGTGGGATGCCATTGCCTTCTCCAAATCATACACTATGTGGGGGAAAAGATAAGACAAGTAAATCTTTGTTGTAAAACAACATAATAAGAATATGTAATGAGCAAAATACCTATTGTTTTAAAAGATTTTTTGATGTGGACCATTTTTAAAGTCTTTACAAATTTGTTACGATATTGCTTCAGCTTTATGTTTTGTTTCTTTGGTCCTGAGGCATGTGGGATTCTTTCTCCCCAACCAGGAGAACTACACATTCTCTGCATTGGAAGGTAAAGTCTTAGCCACTGGACCTCCTGAGAATTCCAAAAATATCTATATTAAAAGACATGCTATGCTATGCTATGCTAAGTCACTTCAGTCGGGTCCGACTCTGTGTGACCCCATAGAGGGCAGCCCACCAGGCTTCCCTGTCCCTGGGATTCTCCAGGCAAGAACACTGGAGTGGGTTGCCATTTCCTTCTCCAATGCATGAAAGTGAAAAGAGAAAGTGAAGTTGCTCAGTCATGTCAGACTCTTAGCGACCCCATGGACTGCAGCCTACCAGGCTCCTCCATCCATGGGATTTTCAAGGCAAGAGTACTGGAGTGGGGTGCCATTGCCTTGTCTGTATTAAAAGACAAACTACCCATTTAACTATTGTCTCAGAATGATTACAAGGAAGAGTTGATACTAATTTTCTTATAATATAAATTTTATATATAATTGTTAAAACTCTGTCATTAAAGCAGAGATGTGTTGGAAATGTTTATGATACGATGTTCATTAAAAATAATATAAATTTCCATATATACATGTTCATAAGAACATATCAGGTGCAAATGTAAATAGACATTTGTGGCAAAGTGATGAGATAATTATGATCTGTTTCTGTTCTTTTCAAATATCACTTTAATGACATATTAGTTTTCAATAAAAAAGAAAAGACAGAAGAACTATACAAAAAAAAAATCTTAATGACCCAGATAATCATGACAGTGTGACAACTCACCTAGAGTCAGACATCCTATAGTGAAAAGTCAAGTCGACCTTAGGAAGCATCACATTAAACAAAGCTAGTGGAGGTGATGGAAGTCCAGTTAAGCTATTTCAAATTCTAAAAGATGATGCTGTGAAAGTGCTAAGCTCAATATGCCAGCAAATTTGGAAAACTAGCAGTGACCACAGGACTGGAAAAGGTCAGTTTTCATTCTAATCCCAAAGAAAGGCAATGCCAAATAATGTTCAAACTACTGCACAATTGCCCTCATTTCTCAGGCTAACGAAGTCATGCTCAAAATTCTGCAGACAGGCTTCAACAGTACATGAAATGAGAACTTCCAGATGTTCAAACTGGATTTAGAAAAGTCAGAGGAACCAGAGATCAAATTGTTAACATATGCTGGATCATAGAAAAAGCAAAAGAATTCCAGAAAAACACATACTTATGTTTCATTGAATATGCTAAAGCCTTTGACTATGTGGATCACAACAAACTGTGGATAATCCTTTACTAGATAGGAGTACCAGACCGCCTTACTTGCCTCTTGAGAAATCTGCATGCAGATCAAGAAGCAACAGTTAGAACTGAACATGGAACAACACACTGGTTCTTAATTGGGAAACGAATACATCAAGGCTGTATATTGTCACCGTGTTTATTTAACATCTATGCAGACTATATCATGGGATGGATGAAGCACAAGCTGGAATCAAGATTGCCGGGAGAAATATCAGTCACCTCAGACATGCAGATGACACCACCCTTATGGCAGAAAGCAAAGAACTAAAGAGCCTCTGGATGAAAGTGAAAGATGAGAGTGAAAAAGTTGGCTTAAAACTCAATATTTAAAAACTAAGATCATGGCATCCGGTCCCATCAATTCATGGCAAATAGATGGGGAAACAATGGAAACAGTGACAGACTTTATTTTCTTGGGCTCAAAAATCACTGCAAATGGTGACTGCAGCCAAGAAATTAAAAGGCGCTTTCTCCTTGGAAAAAAAGCTATGACAAACCTAGACAACATATTAAAAAGCCGAGACATCACTTTGCCAAAAAAGGCCCATATAGTCAAAGCTGGTTTTCCCAGTAGTCATATATAGATGTGAGAATTGGACCATAAAGAAGGCTGAGCACTGAAGAATTGATACTTTTGAACTGTGGTGTTGCAGAAGACTCTTGAGAGTCCCTTGGGCTGCTAGGAGATCAAACCAGTCACTCCAATAGGAAATCAATCTTAAATATTCATTGGAAGGACTGATGCTGAAGCTGAAGCACCAATACTTTGGCCACCTGATGCGAAGAACTGACTCACTGGAAAAGACTCTTATGCTGGGAAAGACTGAAGGCAGGAGAAGAAAGGGGTGACAGAGGATGAGATGTTTTGGATGGCATCACCGACTCCACGGACATGAATCTGAGCAAAGCTCTGGGAGTTGGTGACGGACAGGGTAGTCCTGTGTGCTGCAGTCCATGGGGTCACAAAGGGTCATACATGATGGAGTAATTGAACCGAACTGAACTGAACTGATGAAAGAAAACTTTAAAAATCAGAAAACTGATACATGGTTTGCTAGTTAGAGATTTATTACTAAAATAAACCTGCTAGTAATCTGTCACTTGATTTGCTGATAAACTGTGGAATAAAAATGGAATTGAGATCAATTATGTATCCCCACTGCAGCCATGAAATTAAAAGATGCTTACTCCTTGGAAGGAAAGTTATGACCAACCTAGATAGCATATTCAAAAGCAGAGACATTACTTTGCCAACAAAGGTTCGTCTAGTCAAGGCTATGATTTTTCCTGAGGTCATGTATGGATTTGAGAGTTGGACTGTGAAGGCCGAATGCCGAAGAATTGATGCTTTTGAACTGTGGTGTTGGAGAAGACTCTTGAGAGTCCCTTGGACTGCAAGGAGATCCAACCAGTCCATTCTGAAGGAGATCAGCCCTGGGATTTCTTTGGAAGGAATGATGCTAAAGCTGAAACTCCAGTATTTTGGCCACCTCATGCGAAGAGCTGACTCATTGGAGAAGACTCTGATGCTGGGAGGGATTGGGGGCAGGAGGAGAAGGGGACGACAGAGGATGGGATGGCTGGATGGCATCACTGACTCTATGGACGTGGGTCTGAGTGACCTCCGGGAGTTGGTGATGGACAGGGAGGCCTGGCGTGCTGTGATGCATGGGGTCGTAAAGAGTCAGACACGACTGAGCGACTGATCTGATCTGATCTGATGTGTCCCCAAACCAAATTCTTTGATCAATGAAATTTACAGACTGGCGCATGTTCAAGCATTTGAAATATTCTAAAATGTCAAATGAGTTAATGTTTAATAAGACTCAGGCAAACTATGAAACCGAATCACTCTGTGTTTGATTCAAAAATCCTGCTTTTCCAGACTCTCATAATCAATATTCAGTGTTGCATCATCAAAATATAAGCTCTTATTTGAAATAAAACTTTATTTCCATGATAGAAATCGAATTCTTTTTCTTGTAAGACTCTCAAATACAACAATAAACCACATAAAATATTCTGAAACAGTGAACAAACTATTTAGATAAAATCACTTCATTCATTTTCTTACAAACTGGGAGTTACTCACTGATACAAATAAAAATGTCACATATTTCCTTTCTTTTCACAGAAGATATCACAAATACTCCTCTTGCCACCCGTTTTCCCTCATGTGTCCTGCAAGGATTCTTCCCAACCTATTGATTTTGGACTTGATCATGTTCCTTGCTTTAGTCAGTGAAATGTGCACAGACATGATACATGCCATGTTCTAAAAGAGCTTTAAATGCAATTACACCGTTTGGCTGGACAGCTCTGTTACTACTGGTCTCTGCCATAAGAACAGCATGTCTTCTCAGATAGGTGTTGCTGATGCAGTTAAAGTCTTAGGATAAGAAGAACATGGAACAGACTGACAGTCAATCTGCTCCTTGGAGGAGAGCCACCGTTAACTGTCCCCACCATCATACGGTAGGAACAATTTCATTACCTACTACAATTTAGGGGTTACTACAAAAAAAATGCTGATTATAAAAAACAAAAACACAGAAAAAAAAAAAGGTACCTAAAACTTGGGTTGTTACAGTAAACTAAAATACGCAGCATTGGCTTCAAAACCAGGAGATGATAGGAGGACAGTATACGCGGAGGCTGGATAAAGGTAACCCTTGTGATAAAGTGACAAAATGGTTGGTAAATCTATAACACTTTAAAGTATAACAAATCATTTCATATATAATCAACATATGATTGTAGACAATAAGTTCTCAAAGAACAATTATTAGAATGTGAATTATCTATTAATGCTAAAAATAATGAGCTAATACATTAAGGAGACAATCTCAGAAAAGAACTGTCACCCTGTTCAGGAAGAGATGAACCTGAAAACAGACAGGTCAGAAATTCCATGACATGTATGCCTTTTGTTGAAGTCTGTGGTTAGATTAAGTTGGTCCCCAGTAAATTTATTAAGTTGAACAAAATGTCTTAGGGAACACAAGTAAAAAAAATATATACCAAAATGCCTGATAAGCTCAAAGTACCTATAACTAGTTAAAAGGGAGAGAGTGATCAGTCAGATACAGCATTTCCTGTAAAGAACTGTGAGTAGGCACACGTTGCTGACTGCACTCAAACAGAGAGTAACAACAAAAACAACTATGTTTTCCAGGGCTTCGTACAGTCAAAAATGCCACCATCCTAGGTGAAAAGAGACAATGACTGCTGGAAAAATAAAACACTATATTTAATATTCTTCAACAACAAACAGGAATGAAGTACTGATACATGATATATCACGGATGAACGTCAAAAATACAATGCTAAGTGAAAGACAACAGGACTGATTTGGTACAACATGATTTCATTTACAGAACTGTCCAGAATAAGTAAATCCACAGGGACAGAAAATACAGATGACTTTCAAGGGCTTGGTGGGAGAAGGAGGTGGGAGAAAATGGGAGAGTGCCTTTCAATGCACGGGTTTCTTATGAGAGTGATAAAAATATTCCAGAATTGTGACACCAGTTATACAGTTTTGTGAAAACATAAAAACCACTGAAGGGTACACTCTCAATCAGTGAACTGTATGTGTACAAATTATATTTAAAGAAAGTAGTTATTTTTAAAAGGACCATCTCTGAAATCTCAAACATCCAGGTAGAAAATGTCTGACTGTGATGGATATTTTCCAAGCACATTCAAGGCTTTATGGGGACTTCCCTGGTGGTCCAGTGGCTAAGACTCTGCTCCCAATGCAGGAGTCTGGGGTTCAATCCCTGGTGAGGGAACTAGATCCCACATGCTGCAACTAAAAGATCTGGCATGCTGTAACAAAGATCGGAGATCTCGTGCCCTGTAACTAAGATCCAGCATAGCCAAATTAAAAAAAAAAAAAAAACAAAACAGAGAGACTTTATGAAAAAAATATTACTGGCAAATTACATTAAAGTATAATTAAAGAGCAAACAAATCTTAGAAGGTAAAGATGAGGACTTCCCAGAAGACTGAGGAGCATCTCCCCTAGAAATATCTGTTCACATTCCAGACCAAAGGTCCCTCTCTCCATATCCAGATCTGGAAGGGAGAAGCACAAGTACCAGCTGCCTTATAGAAACTCCAAGATTCATAATTTCTCCTGTGGTACAAACCTCACTGCATGTGCAGAATAAATCTGGTTCTCGTGGGGTCACCCTGCAGGAAAACGAGGCACAGGGAAGTGAAACAAGCTACAATGTGGGCAAACAGTGTGTCTCTGAACCAGAGTTTTCAAACTCTGTTAATATAACGTGCGTGTTAGTGTGTGTGTGTGTGTGCAAGGCCTGTGTATACACATGCAAATATACACATACATATGTATGTGTGCATGCATATATGCATATTGTAAATAACTATGTATGTTTGTATATATGTGTATCTGTACCAAACCCTTCATTGTTTTAGACTCAACACTCAAACTCCAAAGAAGATAGATTCTGCAATGCCCTCTTCATACATGACCAAGCAAGATCATGGTAATAGAAGGATTTCCCAGAGGGCAGAATCAAGACCCATGAGCCACAGACTAACGAGTTGCTACCAGGAAGCCTAAGCAAAGATTTCTAGCTCATAGTGAAGAAGATGATAACATATGACTTGCAGGAGTGCAGAAATGCTGTGTGCTGTATGCCTTCCATTCTTCCCTTTCCAATGGAAGTGTCTGTTATGGTTATCCTGTCTCGTTTCACCACTGAGTGTTGAATGTGGAGGGAGATGGCGCTAGACACCTTATATTTTTACCTCAAGGTTTTTAAACCATTAAATGAGACACCTGAGCTTCCTCTTGGATGAGGGAGCTGGGCAATGAGTGCACACTTTATATAAATGGAAGGGAAGGTCTTATGTGTGAGAAAATGGACTGTAGTAGATTTACTATTGTTTACAAATATCTCCTCTGCTTTCCCCATGAGACGAAAAGAGTATATTTACCTACTTACTGGGCAAGCAATGTATTTATCACAAATAATGGAAAACACAAATAAAAAATATTAAATATCTACCCAAAAACAATAATTAGGAAAGTAACGGTTAATACATACATTTTATCAAATGCATATACTTTCAGCAAAGTGCTAAGGCAAATAACATAACTTAAGATCATAATGAAAATAGGATGCCACTGAAGTAGTTACAAGCTTTTTTCCTCATGATGAACAAAGTATAATTTAGAGGCCAGAATAAGCCTACTAATCTTGTTAGAACATGCATTCATGTAAAATTAGTTTCCACAAAAAGCACTTAGACCTTTTAAAGTTTTGTCGCCTATGACAGAAAATGACTTCAGTCATTTAACAATCAGACTCTTTACAATTCAGATCTATTTATTCTTACAGCTACTAAAGTCCATGCTTCTGATTTAAGTAACACAACAATGAATTCATTTATTTTGCTACAATATATTCTATACTGTGAATTTCACATTATTGGAGTAAGCTGCTATATTAGAGGATTTTTTTTTTAACAGAGAACCAACACAAAGCTATGTTGGCTATAATTTAGTCTCACACAGAAAATGATGAACAGCAGCAAAGGAGACGGCCTGTTGCCAAATGGAGTTGTCTGATAAGACCATTACTGGCCATGGACACCTAATCTTTCTATTGGAAGGTTAACAGCCTCATCTCTCATCAATAAACATTCTGACATTTTGGATTCAAAAGACTTTGGGAAAAAATGAGGCATTACATAAACAAATTTAATACTAAACAATGTCACTCAAAGTTAAAACCAAAATTGATAACAGATGTTAAATCTCTGTCAAAACTTATTGCCAAAAAGATAGCCACAACTGGGTATGGATGGTCTAGGCCCAGGAAATAGTTTATCCTAAACACTCAAATAAGGAAAGAGAAGTAAACTTCCTTTGTTTTTTTGAAAGCATTTGAAAGTCGTCTTTATACAGTGAGAATTTGAGAGTATCTGTGTGAGGTCCAGAGCTCTTACACAATTACTGTCAAAGGGCCAGATAGTAAAATACAATCTCTGTGACAATACAATGTGTTTTGTTCATTAAGTAAATGACAATTCAGTGACAAAGCAAGAATATAATTATAAAAGTCCGTGAGTAAATATGATAATCCCCCTACTGATCTAGGTGGCTCTTTTGAGTTTGTTTTTTTTTTTTCTTTTGAAAGATAACTTTTTGCCCAAGATAAATGCTCAAAGGGTATTTGAGTTTTAAACAGATCATTTAAATATTCCTCAAGCTTCACATAAGTAATAACCATGGCAAGCATTTCCTTAACATTATTGGCAAAATTTACCTTATAGATCTATAGATCGTAAGTATGTTAATAATCTTTAAAGCCATTGCAATGTATTATGTTATAGTCGTGGCATAATTTTATCCTAAAAAATATTCATTTTTCCCAGTATCCGCCATCACAATTCATAGATATATGTACCTCCCTTATATTTCTTATTTTGCTTGCCATTTCTCTACTGTTCAATTTATTGTCAGGTGGAAGGATCAAGTCGTAACTTCTTTAGTACTCAATATTAATGGTGTAGTAATCTGTAACAGAGAAGGCAATGGCACCCCACTCCAGTACTCTTGCCTGGAAGATCCCATGGATGGAGGTAGGCTCCAGTCCGTGGGGTCGCTAAGAGTCAGACATGACTGAGCGACTTCACTTTCACTTTTCACTTTCATGCATTGGAGAAGGAAATGGCGGCCCACTGCAGTGTTCTTGCCTGGAGAATCCCAGGGACAGGGGAGCCTGGTGGGCTGCCGTCTATGGGGTCACACAGAGTCGGACACGACTGAAGCGACTTAGCATAGCATAGCAATCTGTAAAAATGCTCAACATGGAAAGAAATGCTACAAATGTAAAGAAATCACCTATAGTTGTTTTAAGTGTGCCTGAATTCTACATCTAGGATGTTTGCAAAATATAGCTGTGGCAAGTAGATGTCGTTAACATGCAGAAAGGAAAAAGGTCTCCCTAACACTTGGAAAACACCAGCAGGAATAGAAATGGCTATGTGATCAACAATGAAAAGAGAGTAAAAACACATTATAAAAATGTTGAAAAACACTCCAGATGTCAACAACATTAAACCTTCAGACATTCAGAGAAAAATAAATGCAATAATGTTCACAGAGTTTGCTTCTCAACTTGATCCTAGTTAGTGCAAAATTCTGACACCATTCTCTGCTTCACTGAAAATGAACATGAGCATTCTTTAATGCACTGCATTTCTGTTTTAAAGGTTTTACTACACACATAATTGCCCAGATCTCAGTTCTAGCTTAGCAAACAAAATGACTTGAAAGTGGATGGCCCATTAACAACATACAATTTCTAAGCTCAACATTAAGTAGGAAAAGATGAATATGTATTATATGCTCTACCTAAATCATTTTCCAAAATCTGATGCTCTAAAATAGTGCAGTTTATAAATTCTGTAGATAAAGAGTATTTAAGGACTTTCCATTAAAACAATGAGTTTAACAGGTTCAAGGAAAAACTAGCAATGTTTATTACAATTCTATTTTTATCTATTTTTTAAAATGGTTCAAAGATGAATATTTTTAATGATAAAAGGTACAATTCACAAAAGAGATAGGCATCATAAACCATTAGACATGTAACAACAAAGAAACAAAGATACATAAAGCAAAAATCAGAAGAAATAGAGGGGAAAAGAAAAATTATATAATCATAGTGAGATGTGTTAACATTTCTCTGAGAATATTTTATCAAGTGCAAAAAAATAAGGATAGGAGCATCTTGAATGATGTCATTAATAATGTAAATATAATATTTGTTTTTGTATTAATTTATATTAATCTTATACCCAACACAAATATATTTAAAATTTTGTAACTCATATGTTGTTATTAGATATCCATAGGACACTTAGAAAAACTGGCAAAAAGATAAACATGACTAAATTTCAAAAAGTCGAATTTTTTCTTGTGATTCAGTTATACATATACATATATATTATTTTTGAAATTATTTTCCATTACAAGTTATTACAAGATATTGACTATAGCTTCCTGTGCATACACTAAACTTTTGTTGCTGTTGCATATCTAATTTTTAAATTAGAAATCTAGCATATTCATACTAAGTCAAACAAGTGGAATCAAAAAATCATAAAATTTTTAGCTAGGCAAAAATGAAGTGTTATCTGTATGTTACACTGAATTATGTTTTTTAAATTAAGAGCCAAACCTAAAGTACTGTATACTGTTTTGAAATACCATGCCAATAATTTTCCACAACTTATAGCCATTTCAAAATAGTTTATAACTGTTTTTTTAAGCAATTTTGTTTAATTAAGAAATATATCTAAGTGTACACAAAGAGGTAGGCTATGTTTGAAATGAATCTGCATGGAAAGAATTGGGGATTTTTGTCCTAGCATCCTGTTATGAGGTAGAAATAGCAATAGTCAAGAACAGAATTGAGCAAACTCTAACTGGTTTTCATGCTAGCAATGACTACGGGATTTCTGGGGATACTGGAAATCTGCATATGGAAATCAGCTAAAAAACCTCTGGCATCTGAGGAACAGAGAGTTTAAATGTGATTAGGATAAAAGAAAATGGTAGACTGCATTTAGGAAGGAATTTTGGCCAGATGCTCCACATAGGTTGTAGAAAAATTATAAAAGGTTGAGAAGGTGGGTTTGTCATTAAAGAACTCTAGATAGTTAATGATATACCAGTTATGATCTTTTGATTTAAGTACATAGAAACAGGAAAAATAATTTGAAAGAATGTGTTTCAATGGAATAATACTAAAAACTACAGGCATCTTTTTTGAAAATGAAAACATGCATGCTAATGGTCCATATATCCATATGTATATATGGATATTTTGCTCTAGTTAGCTTGATTCTTATACAAAGTAGGAGAAATGGCATGATTTCATAAGGAATAACTGAGATAACCATTTTTTCCAAAGACTATACTGCTTTAAATGATTTATTCAATTCTGTTTCCATTTTTTTTTCCTGCTTGTTATAACTTCTATAGTCAGACACAGAAGTATTCTTTCCACTTCATCTTTCAACTCACACATCCACACTGGATGGATCAGTATTTTTAAAACAAAGTGAAAATCCATTTCACACCTATAGATCAGATCAGATCAGTCGCTCAGTCGTGTCCGACTCTTTGCGACCCCATGAACTGCAGCACGCCAGGCCTCCCTGTCCATCACCAGCTCCTGGAGGTCACCCAGACTCACACCCATCAAGTCAGTGATGCCATCCAGCCATCTCATCCTCTGTCGTCCCCTTCTCCTCCTGCCCTCAATCCCTCCCAGCATCAGACTCTTCTCCAATGAGTCAACTCTTCGCATGAGGTGGCCAAAATACGCACCTATAATTTAACAAATCTAAATAACATTTTGATTGCTGCCTAACTACCCTTTCTGCATTTTTTATATCCTAGTTCTTATCATTTCAGGTTATGGTAAAACCTAATATTTAGTCATTGAAGATAAAGCTGTTAGTGGTATAGTGAAATTCAGACTTCCTCTCTCCCTCACCCTTTACATTCAATCTCTCAGCAAGAACTATACACTCCTCCTCTAAAACAAATCCTTAATTCCCCTGTCTCTCCATCACTACTACCACCTACTTCATCCAAACCACTAACATCTCTTACATGGAATATAAGCTAGTCTTACATGGAATATAAATTAGTCTCCCTACTTTTGCTCTTATCATCCTATAATCAATTCTCCACTTGGTACCTAGAGCTTTCTGATTTTCTTTTTACAATTTTACTGCAATATAATATACCCACCATAAAATTCACCACAATGCGTAATCCAATGAATTTTAATATATTTATGGATTTGCAAAAACCATGTCCACAATATCTAATTATAAGGAATTTCCATTACCCAAAAAGCAACCTATTCCCCCATTTTCAGTCATTCTTCATTCTCACATTTAGCTCTAGGGAGTCTCTACATATTTGCCTTTTCTGCACATTTCATGTAAACATAAGCATACAATATTTATTTTGTGTCTGAAGCATTTAATATATATATCATGTAGGCTTCATTTTTATTTTGTTTCCTCTTTGACTAGTAGATAATTAATTAAATTTGTTTTAACTTTTCTGGCTGCTATGAAAATTCACATACACATCTTTGTGTGGACCATTTTTTTTTTTTTTTTTTTTCATTTTTCTTGGGCAGATAACTAGGAGTAGAACTGCTGAGTCATACAGTAATGCTAGGTTTAACATTCTGAGAAACTTACAACTGCTTTCCAAAATAGTTGTACCACTTTAAATTCCCATCAACAATGTGTGAAGGCTCCAATTTCTCCTTCTTTGCCAAAATGTAGTATTTACACAGATCTTAAAGACATTGCATACCGTTGACTAAGAAAATTTGTCACAACCTGAAAGTACAAAGTTATTTTATTTGGTGAGAATGTTAGGACTCTGAGCCCACGAGACAGCATTTCACGTAGTCCTGAGAGACTGCTCCTAGGAGGCAGAAGAAGGAATCAGACTATATACAAGTTTGGGCAGGCAGCCTGAACATGGAAGATTATTGCTAAGTAAGGAGAACCCAATATCAAGTTAAGGAATTTAGTGCTCTTCTATTTGTGGGAAGATGCAGGAGTCTTGGATTAAAGCCATTTCTTTGATATGCATCTCAGCTATCCATGGCCAGCATCCTGTCCTTTTGATTTCTCACATCCCCCATGCCCCCAGCTCATCAGCAATTACCTTAGGGGGTGGGGGCATCTGCTGGATCACATGCAATGGGTTCCCTTTGGGGAGCCATCATTCACCTTTGGAGGCCTGAAGTCCCTGATGGCTGTTGCTGCCACTGCTGCTAAGTCGCTTCAGTCGTGTCCGACTCTGTGCGACCCCACAGACAGAAGCCCACCAGGCTCCCCCGTCCCTGGGATTCTCCAGGCAAGAACACTGGAGTGGGCTGCCATTTCCTTTGATGGCTGTTAGATCCTTGTTTATTGATATGGCAGAAGCTATTTCATTTCACAATACAAATCAACACAAATTCTTAAGAAAAATACTCAATAAAATAGAATTATAATTTCATATGATTTCATGGATATATAGATTAATCAATCAGCCCCAAGCTGCAAAACATCTTACTTAATTCAAAATCATTGGAGAGGTTTCCATCAAAGTCAGGAACAAGACAAGGACATCCACCATCACCACCATCACTAATAACACTGTGCTGTAGACATCAGCCAGAATAATTTGACAAAAGAAATAAATCTAAGGTGTAAATTTTATAAAAGGAAAAATAAACCTGTTTTCAGCTGATGTGATGGGAACCTGTAAGTATGGACCAAAAAACTATTACTGATGATCAGAAAATTCAATACAGCATAAAGATGTTAAATTAATAAATATGAATTTATAGTATTTATATTTGCACACATCTATGTGTGTCTGTGTTTATAAACTTAAAATATGTAAAATGTACTTGAAGAAAGCTTTAAAACATTCCTTAAGGGCACAAAAGTAGAACAGGAAGACTCAAAAAAATACCTAAATTTATCATTTTAATTCAATCTCAGTAAGAATACCAGTAGTCTTTTTTCTCCACAATGTGACAAACTAACTATAAAATATATTTATAAAACCAATTATGTAAGAATACACAATAAAATTATGAAAACAAAAGAATGAGAGGCAACTAGTCTACCAGAGAGAAACCGTAGTCTAAGGCCTCAGCATGGTGGTGGTGGATGGACAGACAAGCTAATGGAAACAAACAGCACAGAACTCATCGGAATTTATAATGTAGTAATAAAAGCATCTCAAAATATTAAAAGAATGGAATTTATCCATATACATTTTGGAATAATCTAAGAGCCATCTAGCAAAAGATAAAATTGGATCAAATATTTAAATGCGTGGTATATTAAAAATAGTCAGATATTTTTCAACACTTATCCCATGAAGAAGACAATCTATTCCTCCATACCTTGGAATCTGAGCTAGTCCTGTGACTCCTACTGCCTGCAGAGTACAGTAGAGGTGACACTGTGAAATGATAGGCCAAGCCCATAATCGCAGCTGCCACTTCCTCTCAAAACTCAGCCACCATGCTATCAGAAAAACCAGCAGTCACATGGACAGACTCACTTGCAGGAAAAGGAGCCCATAGCCAACAACTCCACTGAGCTCTAAGCCAATGGCCAGCTTGTCACTGACAAAGATCCTCCAGCCCCAGTGGAGCCGTCAGAGCTGATGCCATCTCGTGAAGAGACAGGCCACGTGTGCTGAGTCCTGCCTAAATGCTAAGCAGACAAATGATTTTTCTTATTTTGAGCACTAAGTTTGGAGGTGGTATGTAACAATTGACTGGCTTCAAGCAAAAAAGTATTATTTCTCACAATTCGGTGGGTTATCCAGAATGTTCTGTCCCACTTGAAGTTGGCTGTGTCTGGGATGGCTGCAATCAGCCAGAGGCTCAAATGAGAGCTAACCTGGGCTGAAGGGTCTAGCACACCTGAATATTCTACCTCATCTGGAGATGACTGGACATTCAGTGAAGCCACTGTCTGGTGATGCTGATCCGCCCTGAAACGGGCCTCTTAGCTGGGGCTGCCTTAATATACGATGGCTGGGTTCCAAGGAGTGCTTCATTAGTAAGCTTCCAAGATGGAAGAAGAACTGCCAGCTTAATGAAGGACTGGACCTCAAACTAGCAAAGCATCACACCTATCGTGTTTGATCAGACAAAATAGTCAGAGCCCCATTGGAGAGTCAGTATAGAAAGGGTGTACTATATATAGGGTGTAAACATCTGGCTATATGCACCATTGCGGGTCAGCAAAGTAAAAGTCTACACAAAATGTAAAAACTGAAGCTCTAACATTTCCAGATAAAATCATGGGAAATCTCCTTATAATCTTAGAGAGGGAAATCTTTCTAACTCTGGTTCAAATTCCAGAAATTAGAAAAGAGAATTTTGAGAGATTTGACTGCATTAAACATATAACAACAACTCTATGTTAAAAGAAAAATAGGTGAAGAATCAATAGCAAGCTGAGAGACGTACTTACAACTCATACCAGAGGAAAAAAGGTTAATCTCCTTAAGTATAAAGAGTGTCCAGAAAAAAAGATGAAAAAATCAACAATCTCATAGAAGAGTGGACAAAGAACATGAAGAATGCAGGAAAAGAAAAACAAATGACCCTTAAACATAGTCAACTACTCTTAACCTTACTCTTATTCAAGAAATATAGATTAGAACCACTTTGAAATACCATTCCTTGATTGGCAAAAATCCAAAGCTTGACAACATACTCTTCATGCAGCTGGTGGAGAAACATAGTGGTAACTATACTTCCGTTAAAAGCTATAAAAATTACAAATGTCATTACTATTAAGCCAGTAACCCCATTTAGAATTTATACTGTAGTTATATCTGTAGCACATATAAAATAATCTATATACAAAGTTTCAAAAACTAAAAACTAGCAAGTGTCATTTATAAGGTCTAAGCAAACTAAAGTGAAAGTGACTCAGTTGTGTCCAATTCTTTGTGACCCCATGGACTATAGAGAGTCCATGGAATTCTCCGGGCCAGAAAACTGGAGTGGGTAGCCTTTCCCTTCTCAGAGGATCTTCCCAACCCAGGGATCGAACCCAGGTCTCCTACACTGCAGGCGGATTCTTTACCATCTGAGCCACAAGGGAAGTCCAAGCAAACTAAGGTATAGTCGTTCTATGAAATACAATGTACCTGTACAAAAAGGAATGAAGAAGGTCTGCAATGCAAAGATATTCAGGTTATATTATCAAATGACAAAAGTTATGTGTAGCAGAGGATACATACCATCTTCATTCTAAGATGTGAATTTTTCACATTTTAATATTTCTGACGTTGCAATGTACTTTATAATCAATGCCATGTCCCAGTCTAACTGCCAGCATTTTTCTTTCTTGGTGATACATAAAAATGTTGTGCATTATATTGTGTGCTGTCAGGTTTGAAGAAATAAGAAAATATATTACTTTGTGTAAGAAATGAGTCCAAAATAATTATATATTTGCCTTTGTTGATATTTGTGTCAATAAACCTAGAAGGACATGAAAGAAATAGTGCTTTATGTAAAGGAGTAGACAAGGTTACATCAGGATGTGAAACTTCTCAATTTATAAAGGTTTATTTCCTTATAATTTTAAACTATGTAAATGTATTACTTATCTAAAATTAAACTTTATAAAAATAAAACATACACTGAAATATCAATTTTAAAATAATGTTCAAAAGAATCTACCTTTGCTTTTTACTCACCACATGATTTTCTTGCTAAGATAACATCTAAGTTTTTGCCAAACATTAAGAACCTGCTGAGAACTTTTAATTTAAAATCTAAATTCTTGTAAAAAAATAAAATTGGAGGTAATATCCAGTCCCTGTAAACACTATCATTATGGACAATACTAACTGAAAATAAAGGCATAGAAGAATTATTGCTGTAATTTAAAAGCTTTAATACAACAAAAAGCTAAAACATGATTTTAGAAATTGATATACTATCTTCAATGAATATACTTTATTCTGATTAATGCTCCTGTACTCAGGTTATTAAGATCACTTTCAATATTAAATTTTTGGCATAAAAAAGATGAAGTCAATTAGAATTTGTTTCATTTCTTGTGAACTTCAATATTGACAAAGGACCTACCATAATATCCTTTTTCCTCTAGCTGAAATAACACATATCACCAAGATTTAATAGCCTGCACAAAGTGTGCTGGCCACTTACTATGTATGACAATAACCTCTGCCAGACGTGATTCTATGCACCCACATTCATAAAAAGTTATTCTACTGTTATCGTTAACTGCCAGCTTTCAGCGTCAAAGTCACCTTCATTTGAAATCCAACAAACATTTATCTTAAGAAAAATAAAAAAGTAATTCTAAGAACAATAATGAGGCATATTAAGTAGAGTAACAACTAGATAAAGAATGATAGTACTCAAGCTGCCACCAAATATTTCACTCATCAAGAAGCAAGACTGTAAAGGTTTTATAAAGGTTAAACAAAAAGGGAACACAGACAGTGTGATTACTTATTATGCATTATTCTCCTTGCAAGCGCTTTCTAGAGAATTTATTTGGTTTTCACCATCCTAATTAAACTTACTGTTATTAAAATGCCTCCTAGTTGTTCACTAATGAGCAGATAATTTGCTAATTATGAGATGTAAAAAATGAGTAAGTCTTAACAAAATAAGGAAAAAAATATGTCCTTGTATTAATCTAAAATTACACCTTAAAAAGACTTAAGAGTAAGTACATGATTTTACTTTTCAATTAAAAATAGAATAAAACTATCAACAGAGACATCAAGGTGAAATGAATGTTAACAATTCTTGATTTTTCATAGGTTGTTGGCTGTACAGTATCCCTGACCAACTCTTCTGATCAGATCAGATCAGATCAGATCAGTCGCTCAGTCGTGTCCGACTCTTTGCGACCCCATGAACCGCAGCACGCCAGACCTCCCTGTCCATCACCAGCTCCCGGAGGTCACTCAGACTTGCATCCATTGAGTCAGTGATGCCATCTTCTGATATGTACTATTAATTAATATATATTTTTCATGATAAACTAGATACATCAAAATTATATGAAAAACAAATTTAATTAGGCAAATCCTCATTTTTAATTAACCTCCGAAACAAAATGAGATGCTTTTGTGGAGAAAAAACTTAACCAAATACATTTCAAAAAATTATTAAATACAGTAGTCCACTTTACCACAAAACCACAGAAAACAAAAAAAAAAGCAATCTAAAAGAGCACTAACTCTATATGTGTAAAAATTTAAGATTATAACCTATTACCCAAGACATTAAAATTCTGAAAACTAATTATCTAGCAACATAAGTTTCCAGTTAGAGCAAGATTCTACTCTCAATCCACTCTCTTTAAAAGCCTAATAATTTTACAGACTTTTAACATGAAAAGCAACCATTGTACCCAATATTGAACAGTTGCTAAACAATATGTGTTAAGCAAATAAGATGTTCTTGACAAACACTTTTTGCATGACTGAGGTGACATACAGGTACACCACTTACTTTGTTTTCTCCAAAACTGGATTTTAGCTGCCAGTAATTAATGTCTGGTTCACCAACCAGTGTGCAATTAACTGGTTATTAATGTGTTGGGATGCTGGGAGGGATTGGGGGCAGGAGGAGAAGGGGACGACAGAGGATGAGATGGCTGGATGGCATCACTGACTTGATGGATGTGAGTCTGAGTGACCTCCGGGAGCTGGTGATGGACAGGGAGGCCTGGAGTGCTGCAGTTCATGGGTTCGCAAAGAGTCGGACACGACTGAGCGACTGATCTGATCTGATCTGATGAGAGTTGGACCATAAAGAAGGTTTGGCACCAAAGAATTGATGCTTTCGAATTGTGGCGCTGAGGAAGACACTTAAAAGAGTCTCTTGGACTAGAAGAGAGCAAACTAGTCAATCCTAAAAGAAATCAGCCCTGAATATTCACTAGAAGGACTGATGCTGAAGCTGAAGCTCCAATACTTTGGCCACATACGGTGAAGAGCCAACTCACTAGAAAAGATCCTGATGCTAGGAAAGACTGAAGGCAAAAGGAGAAGTGGGCAGCAGAGGATGAGATGGTTAGATAGCATCACTGACTAAATGGACATGAATATGAACAAACTCCGGGAGATAGTGAAGGACAGGGAAGACTGGCATGCTGCAGTCCATGGGGTTGCAAAATGTTGGACAGGACTTGGCGACTGAACAACAACAATATGCTGATGTTCTCACTTGAGGGCATCCTCGAGGGGTCTGTATCACAGCTCATGGGCAGGACACCTGCATTCGCAAGTCTTGCATCTTACCTGGTATATCTTACAAACTTATCCTTTTAATTTGTACCTGACTTGAAATAGGCTGTTGTGCTGATGTGTCAGTTGTAGCCAACTCTTTGTGACCACATGGACTATAGCCCACCAGGTTCCTCTGTCCATGGAATTTTCCAGGCAAGAACACTGGAATGGTTTGCCATTGCCTTATCCATGAAATCCCAGGGATGGGGAAGCCTGGTGAGCTTCCGTCTATGGGGTCACACAGAGTTGGACACGACTGAAGCGACTTAGCAGCAGCAGCATAATATAGAAACAATAACACAACTTCTAGTGCTATTTTTATAGTAGACAAAGAAAATGCAACACTGGAAACACTTTGACAGTTTCACTTGTTTGAACTGATGGAGAAAAAAATCCTATAGTAGTGCACAGATATTACAGTTTAGCTTGCATACACACTTGGTTCATACTCCTCAACTATTCAATAGTCTCTATAGAATCATGTAGCAAAAAATTGTCCTAAAATAATACTGCATTTTAATCAGATTTTGCATTTCAAAGCATTTTCCGTATATAAAATAATTTTATGCAACTTATATCAATACCCTAAGATAAAAGAATAGCCAAAGGTTATATGTAAATTACTAATTATCTAAAGGAAGTAAAACTGATTTACAGCTTAATTCATGTTAGCTCATCTGTTAGGCAAATAACTATTCTGAAAGTAACAATAAATTGTCCACAGCTATTTGAGATAAATGTTTTATATTCAATGATATAATATAAAACCAGCCTAAAAAATTGTGCATTTCTCTCATTTTGATTAGTAACTATGGGCTTTATGTAGAATTGTTTAAACAGTTATGAACGGCTTTTGAAAGTCAAATATAATGTTCCAATTATAAACCTCACTGGAGTCCACAATGTCAGTACTTCAGGAAGTAGTAAATTAATGCTTTTTAGTGAAGCAATGCAAAAGGAAGAGACTAAACAGGATTGGGTCAGCTTGTATTTCAGAGAAATAACTTGGATATTTTAAGGAAAATACACTTTTATGCTAGTAGAAATATTTGATAGAGAGCAATATATAAAAATAAAGGTAGACCATTAAAGATGAAGGCAGAGTAATCTCTCCCCAAGGAAAGATAGTCAAAAGGGAAATTTCCAGTACAAATGATGACTCCTGGATTTTTAATTATTATCTTCTATATTGTACCTAAAATGCTAACCATGTGTAGATTTTAACTTTGGATGTTACTATAGTTCAAATGGAGAAGGCAGTGGCACCCCACTCCAGTACTCTTGCCTGGAAAAGCCCATGGACGGAGGAGCCCGGTAGGCTGCAGTCCATGGGGTCGCTGAGAGTCGGGCATGACTGAGCGACTTCACTTTCACTTTTCACTTTCATGCAATGGAGAAGGAAATGGCAACCCACTCCAGTGTTCCTGCCTGGAGAATCCCAGGGACAGCAGAGCCTGGTGGGCTGCCGTCTCTGGGGTCACTCAGAGTCAGACACGACTGAAGCGACTTAGCAGCAGCAGCAGCAGCAGCAGCATAGTTCAAATTACTAGCAGCTGGAGAGACTGTATTTGGGAAGCTCATTTCAAAATCACTGTAAGTCAATTTTCAAAGCAAAAAATTAGGCCCAAGGTAAATAAATACGAACTGCTCTAAATGAAATAGGTGGAAGATCAGTATGTGAGTGCTGATTTATGAGTCTGTACCACCCTTAAACATTCAGAAAATGAAGATCATGGCATCTGGTCCCATCACTACATGGGAAATAGATGGAGAAACAGTGGAAACAGTGTCAGACTTTATTTTTCTGGGCTCCAAAATCACTGCAGATGGTGACTGCAGCCATGAAATTAAAAGACGCTTACTCCTTGGAAGGAAAGTTATGACCAACCTGGATAGCATATTCAAAAGCAGAGACATTACTTTGCCAACAAAGTTTCGCCTAGTCAAGGCCATGGTCTTTCCTGTGGTCATGTATGGATGTGAGAGCTTGACTGTGAAGAAGGCTGAGCGCCGAAGAATTGATGCTTTTGAACTGTGGTGTTGGAGAAGACTCTTGAGAGTCCCTTGGACTGCAAGGAGATCCAACCAGTCCATTCTGAAGGAGATCAGCCCTGGGATTTCTTTGGAAGGAATGATGCTAAAGCTGAAACTCCAGTACTTTGGCCACCTCATGCGAAGAGTTGACTCATTGGAAAAGACCCTGATGCTGGGAGGGATTGGGGGCAGGAGGAGAAGAGGACGACAGAGGATGAGATGGCTGGATGGCATCACTGACTCGATGGATGTGTCTCAGTGACCTCCGGGAGTTGGTGATGGACAGGGAGGCCTGGCGTGCTGCAGTTCATGGGGTCGCAAAGAGTCGGACACGACTGAGCGACTGATCTGATCTGATCTGATCTGACCACCCTTAAAAACAATGTTATCATACAAACTTATAACTACATCTTGCCTGGAAATACCATGGACAGAGGAGCCTGGTAGGCTGCAGTCCATGGGGTCGCTAAGAGTCCGACACGACTGAGCGACTTCACTTTCACTTTTCAATTTCATGCACTGGAGGAGGAAATGGCAACCCACTCCAATGTTCTTGCCTGGAGAATCCCAGGGACGGGGGAGCCTGGTGAGCTGCTGTCTGTGGGGTCGCACAGAGTTGGACACGACTGAAGCGACTTAGCAGCAGCAGCAGCAGCAACCATACAATTACATAGCCTTACTATACCAACACAAAACTATTTACATAGAAATATTTTTAAAATTTAAATGAAGCAAAAATAGCATAAGCCATATTTTACTATTTTTCATTTATTCACATTTCAGAGTTTAAAATATAATCTAAAGCAGTTTCACAATATTTTAATTCTCAAAGATTATAATTTAGTTTGTTGTGCCTTAAATTTCTTACTGAAATCCTTAGGATATTTCATTATATGATGATTATAAACATTATTATTATTATTTACTTATTATTATAAGAGCAATGAACTTTTGAGAGGTACTCCACTGGGAGTGTGGTTTTAAGAATGATTTCTCAGTAGCAGAAAGGGAATGTAAACAAACAATCCTTTGTAAGGTTAAATCAAAAAATAAGAAAATCTGAGGAATAAACCTCACCAAGGAGGTGAAAGATTTACAGAACATTAATAAAGGAAACTGAAGGTGACTCAAAGAAATGGAAAGATATCCAATATTCTTGGATTGGAAGAAATAATACTGTTAACACGGCAATACAAGCCAAAGCAATCTAAAGAATTAATGTGATCCCTATCAAGTACCAATGACATTTTCCAGAGAACTAGAACAAATAATCCTAAAATTTATATGGAACCATAAAAGACATATAATTGTGACAGCAATCCTGAGGAAAAAGAACAAAGCAGGAAGCATAATTCCCCCATCCATCAAATGACATTACAAAGCAGGAGTAATCAAAATAGTATGGTATTTGCACAAAATCAAAAATATGGATCAATGGAACAGAACACAGAGCCCAGGAATAAACCCACACACTTATGGACAAAGGAAAGAATATACAATGGAGAAAAGATGTATCTTCAGCAAATGGTAATGGGAAATTGGAAACCACATGTAAATCAATGAAGTTAGAACACACTCTCATATCATGCACAAAAATAAATTTAAAAATGGCTTAAAGATTTAAATATCAGACAAGACACTATAAAACTCCTAGAAGAGAATCTAAAGAAAACATTCTCTGACATAAATGGTACCAACATTTTCTTAGGTCAGTCCCCCAAGACAATAGAAACAAAAGCAAAAGTAAACAAATGGAATCTAATTAAGTTTAGGTTTCCACAAAGCAAAGGGAACCATATACAAAATGAAAAGATAACCTCACAAACTGGGAGAAAATATTTGCAAAAGAGGCAACCAATGAGGGCTTAATTTGAAAAAATATACAAACAGCTCACACAATTCAATAACAAAAAAACAACCCAATTTAAAAGGGAGGAGAAAACTGAAAAAGATATTTCTCCAAAGAAGACATCAAGATGATCAGTAACTCCATGAAAAGATGCTCATCATTGCTAATTATTAGATAAATGCAAATCAAAACTACAACGAGGTCCCTTCTCATACCAGTCAGAATAACCATCATTAAAAACTACAAATGATAAATGCTGGAGAAGGCGTGCAGAAAAGGGCATCCTCCTACACATGGGCTACAGTCCACGGTGTGCCAAAGAGTTGGACACTAGTAAGCGACTACCACTTTCACTTTCCTACACTGTTAGAGGAAAATAAACTGGTGCAGCCACTATGGAAAACAATATGGAGGTTCTTCAAAATACTAAAATAGAGTTGCTATATGATCCTGCTTCCAGGGTGGCTCAGATGGTAAAGAATCTACCAGCAATGTAGGAGACCTGGGTTCGATCCCTGGGTCGGGAATATCCCCTGGAGAAGGAAATGGCAACCCACTCCAGTATTTTTGCTTAGATAATTCCACAGACAGAGGAGCCTGGTGGGCTACAGTCCATGGGGTTGCAAAGAGTCGGACATGACTGAGCAACTAACATACTCATATGATCCAGCAGTCTCACTCCTGGGCATATATCCACACAAAATCATAAATTCAAAAAGATGGATGCACAGTTATGGTCATAGCAGCACCATCCACAATAGCCAAAAAATAAAAACAACCTGAATGTCTAGTGACAGATGAAAAGTACACACAGTGAAGTATTACTCAACCATTGAAAATAATTAAATTATGCCATTTGTAGCAACATGAGATTATCATAGTAAGCGAAGTCAGGAGAAAGACAAATATTGTATGATATCGCTTGTATGTGGGATCTAAAGTATGACACAGATGACCATGTCTATGGAACAGAAACAGACTCACAGACATACACAACAGTCTTGCGGCTGCCAAGGTGGAGTGAGGGTAGGTCAGGGAAGTAATGGGAGTTTGGGAATAGCAGATGTGAACCAGTACATACAAGATGCATCAACAAGGTCCTACTGTATAGCACAGGGAACTATATTTGATATTTGTGATAAAAAATAATGGAAAAGAGGATAAAATATAATATATATGTGTATAACTGCATTACTCTGCTGTATAGCAGAAATTAATGTAACAATGTAATACCTTAATAAAAAGTTTTAGAAAATAATTATTTTTCAAAATTAATAAACTGGTATCCTGGAATTCTTACAAAAATCTCTTTTAAAGAATAGTCTAAGTTCATGACTTCACTGCAGAAATAAATAGTAAAGAGGAAAAAAATTTTAAATGGTCAAAATGTGATATAGTATGAAAATATCAGTTTACATACTTTTGACTCCTCACTATTAGATATGAGATATTATTTTAAATAATAACTAAGATTACAAGAATTTATCAGAATTTTAAAGTTAAATGTTAAAATCTTCCAAACAGAGTATATGAATTATCTATCAATAGAGTAAATAATAAGGGGGCAATGTATGTGCACAGTTACCTGTATGTACATTGAATAACTTCAAAAGAGTACAAAAACAAAAATGCCCTGGTAACACGGATTGGCTCTGGGAAGGAGAGAATTGAGTGGTAAGGGAATAAGGGTGAAAATGCTGAATTTTAAACAGATACATCACTTATTAAAAATAGATATTAAAAATGAAACAAGTAAAGTTAATAAAAATAATGTTTGATTTTATAACAATGTGCCATGTTTTGGAGAAGGCAATGGCACTCCACTCCAGTACTCTTGCCTGGAAAATCCCACGGACGGAGGAGCCTGGTAGGCTGCAGTCCATGGGGTCGCTAAGAGTCGGACATGACTGAGCGACTTCACTTTCACTTTTCACTTTCATGCACTGGAGAAGGAAATGGCAACCCACTCCAGTGTTCTTGCCTGGAGAATCCCAGGGACAGGGAAGTCTGGTGGGCTGTTGTCTCTGGGGTCGCACAGAGTCGGACACGACTGAAGTGACTTAGCATAGCATAGCATAGCCCATGTTTACTTGCAATAGAGAGGAGAGTGACTGTTAATATTCTCTTCCACGATTAGAATATAATTTTGTAATATAAATTACCAAAGAAATGAAAAACATGTGTCTAGAAAAAAAAAGGGAGGGGAAAAATTCATGCTTGTCCTTAGCTAATCAAATGAGTTTGAGTTTGTATGTGTTAGGGAATAAAGAATGAAGCTGTGATTGTCTGCCCTTGATCAAGGTACTAGTTATATTGTAACAGTGTTTTTGGATTCAAATTAATTAATATACTAAATTAGCTAACTCCTTCAATATTAGATTCATTCAAGTTCTTCAAATACCATGTTCATTAAATATACTATTCTAATAGTGTTTTATCTAAATATCACAATTAAAGTATATGAATATTTCAGTGAATGGCAAGCCAAATTAGACCATAATTACACAGATATTAATTTTAAAATAAATAAATGTAATATACTACATAGCAAGAATACCAGGTAATTTCTTGATAAAGACAGTATATGTCATTAAATGCCAACTTAGCATTATTTCCAGTACAACTATGACTCTAAGGGATGAGAAAGGAGTATTGCCTCTCTAAAAGGGACATCAAAATCAACCAGAGTAGACATTTTCAAATTACACTATTTTGAAATGTTCTCTTTTGACTGAGAATTCCTAATACAGTAAACTTTATATATGCATATGATACTACTCTAATGGCACAAAGTGAAGAGGAACTAAAGAGCCTCTTGATGAGGATGAAAGAGCAGAGTGAAAAAGCAGGCTTGAAACTTAACCATTCCAAAAAACTAAGATCATGTTATCTGGTCCCATCACTTCATGGCAAAAAGATGGAGAAAAGGTGGAAGCAGTGATAGATTTTATTTTCTTGAGCTCTGAAATCACTGCAGATGGTGATTACAGCAATTAAACTTCCTTACAGCTTAATCCTTCGAAGAAAAGCTATGACAAACTTAGTGTATTCAAAAGCAAAGACATCACTTTGCCAATATAGATCCATATAGTCAAAGCTATGGTTTTTCCAGTAGCCAAGTACAGATGTGAGAGTTGGTCCATAAGGAAGGCTGAGTGCCGAAGAATCGATGCTTTTGAATTGTGGTGCTGAAGAAGACTCTTAAGAGTCCTTTAGACAGCAAGATCAAATCAGTCAATCCCAAAGGAAATCAACCCTGAATATTCACTGGAAGGGCTGATGCTGAAGCTGAAACTCCAGTATTTTGGCCACCTGATGCGAAGAGCCAACTCATTGGGAAAGACCCTAAAGATGGGAAAGACTGAAGGCAAAAGGGGAAGGGGGAGGCAGAAGATGAGATAGTTAGATAGCATCAGGAACTCAAGACATGAGTTTGAGCAAACTCTGGGAGATGGTGAAGGACAGGAAGCCTGGCATGCTACAATATATGGAGGTGCAAAGAGTCAAATACAACTTAGTGACTGAACAACAACAATTTACAGTAAGCCATTACCAGTGGTGGAGGTGCACAATATCGTTTCAATTTATTACTGTTTTCATGTTCCTTTTAATATGGTTGAATTATTAGAAAAAAAATAATTTTTCAGGGTGCTGATATTATTAATAAAAGCACTTTTATTTTGAAATAAAAATACTAAGCATATGACAGAGATAACTATATGCTGTTAGGTAACTAAACTACTTTTGGACAAGTAATATGTAATGCATTATAGTAACTATATTCAGTCAGAACATAAATGTTTTGCTGGAAGCAGATTCTTTCTAATTAAAATCAGTAAGATATATTTTTAAAGTTCAAAGAGAAGAAGTTTTAGCTCATAAAATTATACAAACTGCTTAATTATGAATTAGGATTAAATGTATATATAAATGCCCAAATATTAATAGTATACAGCTATCAAAAAAGTGTGCAGTGGCAAGGGGGAGGGTGTAGGAAGGAGGTAGGAGGTGGGCATGCATGCAGGGTGAGTCACTTCAGTCACATCTGGACTCTTGGTGACCCTATAGACTGCAGCCCACCAGGCTCCTCTGTCCATGGTATTCTCCACGCAAGAATATTGGAGTGGGCTGCTGTGTCCTCCTCCAGGGGACCTTTCTGATTCAGGGATCAACCAGCCTCCTGCACTGGCTGGAAGGTTCTTTACCACTAGTGCCACCTGGGAAGCGAGTCAGGTGGAGGGATTTTCAAACACAGACATGAAAATTATGGAATATTCTTATATGGAACAATTCCTTATTTTAAGGAATTTAAAAAATATGAATGATGATAATATAGAATGATGGCAACATTATCTCCTACACACTCAACTTGTAATACAATTCAGAAAAAGTCTATGTCCATCATTCGACAATAATTTATGGAAAACAAAAGATCATAAACTGCTACTTTGCAAAAGATATTATTTTAGCAAGGGCAATGCAAATTCTAGTAAAAGAAAAATTCTTTTAGTAACCAGGTATTTTAATATAAGAGGGAACATACTAGTCCCTAATCACCTTTCCATTCTCCAGGGGATCGAACTGGGATCACCTACATTGCAGGCAGATTCTTTACCAGCTGAGCCACAAGGGAACCCCAAGTATACTGGAGTGGGTAGCTTATCCCTTCTCCAGGGGATCTTCACAATCCAGGAATCGAACTGGGGTCTCCTGCATTGCAAGCAGATTCTTTACCAGCTGAGCCACAAGGGAACCCCAAGTATACTGGAGTGGGTAGCCTATCCCTTCTCCAGGGGATCTTCCCAATCCAGGAATCGAACTGGGGTCTCCTGCATTGCAAGCAGATTCTTTACCAGCTGAGCCACAAGGGAACCCCAAGTATACTGGAGTGGGTAGCCTATCCCTTCTCCAGGGGATCTTCCCAACCCAGGAATCGAACTGGGGTCTCCTGCATTGCAGGCAGATTCTTTACCAACTGAGCTATGGGGGAGCCCATCCTAGTCACTTGAAAGTGAAAGAGCAAGTCACTCAGTCGTGTCTGACTCTTTGCGAGCCCGTGGACTTTACAGTCCATGGAATTCAGTCATGGAATACGGTCAATGGAATTCTCCAGGCCAAAATACTGGAGTGGGTAGCCTTTCCCTTCTTCAGGGGATATTCCCAATCCAGCAATCAAACCCAAGTCTCCAGCATTGCAGACAGATTCTTTACCAGCTGAGCCACAAGGGAAGCCCAAGAATACTGGAGTGGGTAGCCTATCCCTTCTCCAGGGAATCTTCCCGACCTAGCAATCAAACCGGGGTCTCTTGCACTGAAGGTGGATTCTTTACCAATTGAGCTATCAGGGAATCCTAGTCACCTACTAGGTGTAAATACAAAACAAAAATGGATTTCTACTTTAGTTTGTTTCCTCTAATACTGACCCATGTAAATGATAGTAAATAAGAAGCATCGATCTTGGATTTCAAATATAAAATGTAATTTCCTTGCTTTTCTCTACTTATTATATTAATGAAGACTCCATTTGGGCTGTTGTGTTCATTGTTAAGTCCCATCAGACTTTGTGACCCCATGCTATGCAGCAGGCAGCAAATCATTTACATTATACAACACCAAAATTAAATAACCAGTTTACATGTGTGGCTTTTTTTTAAGTTCAATTAAGTTCAGTCAACTATATGGTTACCTTATCTGTGATTTAATGACCATACAGTGTAGAAGTAGGATTAGCTTTAGCCTGAAGCACTAACTGAACATAAATTTCCCCAGAACAAAACTTACGAGTGTAAAATATATACACTCTACAGGTACAAGGGTCCCACTGAAGCCAAAACCCTCTTCATGTACACACTGCTATACTCAAAATGGATAAACAACAAAGACCTACTGTACAGCACAATGAATTCTGCTCCGTGTTGTATGGCACCCTGGATGGGAGCGGGGTTGGAGGAGAGGGGATACATGTATATGTGTGGCTGAGTCTGTTAACCTGCAACTATCACAACATTGTAAATCGGCTATACCCCAAGACAAAACAGTTTTTTACAAAAGAATTAGGTACACTTTGTGTTTTAAGTTCTCTCTTCCTTCTCCTATCACACCTCCTCTTTTTCTAACAGCTATTTTGAGATATTCATATACAATACAATTAACCCATTTAAAGTATAAATTAAATGGTACTTAGTACAGTCACAGAGCTGTGCAAAAATCAACACCAATCTAATTTTAAATATTCCCAATGACACAAAAAGAAACTCTATACCTATTAGTAACCACCTGCTATCCAGCTGCCACTCCTACTCTACAAAAACCAGTGACCTCCCAGCCCAAGAAAACCATGAAATTACTTTCTGTCTCTACAGATTTGCCTAATGCTGTCAAGGTTCATCTATTATTGTAGCATCTATCTGTACTTCATTTTTTTCTAGTATAGGGTTTGGCTTTTTTGACCCTCTATTGAAATTCTCATGTGATCAATGTCCTTAATTTTCTTTATTTGGTGTATTGTATTGGCTGATTCTCAGATGCCGAACCAGTCTTGCATCCATGTGATAAATCCCCCCTGCTGCTGCTAAGTCGCTTCAGTCGTGTCCGACTCTGTGCGACCCCATAGACTGCAGCCCACCAGGCTCCCCCGTCCCTGGGATTCTCCAGGCAAGAACGCTGGAGTGGGTTGCCATTTCCTCCTCCGATGCATGAAAGTGAAAAGTGAAAGTGAAGTCCCCCTAGCCATAGAATATAATTCTTTGTGTTGTTGGTATCAGTTTGTTAGCATGATCTTGAGGATCACAATGGATATTAGTCTGTGCTTGTCCTGTGATGCTGTAGTTTGCATTGGGTATTAGGATAATATTGGTCTCACAAACTGACTTAGGAAGTGTTCCTTCCCATTCTGGTTTTTGGAAGAGTTTGCAAAGGATTGGTACTAGTTCTTTAAATATTTTATAGGATTCACCAGCTAAGCAATCTGAACATAGATTTTTGGGAAATTTGTGAAATTAAAAAAAAAAACACAAAACACTTCATTTTGTAATAGTTTTAGATTTACAGAAAAATTGCAAAGATTCTTTTTTCCAGAGAGTTTCAGTATGTCCCATACCCAGTTTCTCTTATTAGCATCAGTTTGCATTAGTATATTTGTGACAATTAATGAACCAATATTTATTTAGTTAATAATTATTAGCTAAAGTCCATTATTTTATTCAGGTCTCTTCCTTTCTAAACTAGTATCTTTTTTGATGTTTCAAGACCCTTTCTAGGACATCACATTACGTTTAATAGTTTTATCTCCTAAGGGTTTGATGAGCATTAATCAAGTATTTTTTTAGAATCAAGTACTGTTCCTCAACTAGGACTCACCTAATGTTTCACTCTGCTTATTTAACTTATATGCAGAGTACATCATGAGAAACACTGGACTGGAAGAAGCACAAGCTGGAAACAAGATTGCCGGGAGAAATATCAATAACCTCAGATATGCAGATGACACCACCCTTATGGCAGAAAGTGAAGAGGAACTCAAAAGCCTCTTGATGAAAGTGAAAGTGGAGAGTGAAAAAGTTGGCTTAAAGCTCAACATTCAGAAAACAAAGACCATGGCATCCAGTCCCATCACTTCATGGGAAATAGATGGGGGAAACAGTGGAAACAGTGTCAGACTTTATTTTTGTGGGCTCCAAAATCACTGCAGATGGTGACTGCAGCCATGAAATTAAAAGACGCTTACTCCTTGGAAGGAAAGTTATGACCAACCTAGATAGCATATTCAAAAGCAGAGACATTACTTTACCAACAAAGGTCCATCTAGTCAAGGCTATGGTTTTTCCAGTGTTTATGTATGGATGTGAGATTTGGACTGTGAAGAAGGCTGAGCGCCGAAGAATTGATGCTTTTGAACACTGGTGTTGGAGAAGACTCTTGAGGGTCCTTTGGACTGCAAGGAGATCCAACCAGTCCATTCTGAAGGAGATCAGCCCTGGGATTTCTTTGGAAGGAATGATGCTAAAGCTGAAACTCCAGTACTTTGGCCACTTCATGCAAAGAGTTGACTCATTGGAAAAGACTCTAATGCTGGGAGGAATTGGGGGCAGGAGGAGAAGGGGACGACAGAGGATGAGATGGCTGGATGGCATCACTGACTCAATGGACATGAGTCTGAGTGACCTCTGGGAGTTGGTGACGGACAGGAAGGCCTGGCGTGCTGCGATTGATGGGGTCTCAAAGAGTCGGACACGACTGAGCAACTGAACTGAACTGAGCTGGATGTTTCACTCATGATCCGATTAGAGACATAGGGTTTGGGGAGGAAGATGACAAAGATAAAAAACCTTTCTTATCATATGATATCAGAGCTACATACTGTCACCCTGACTGGAGGGCTACAGTCCACAGGGCTGCAAAGAGTTGGACACGACTGAAGCAACTTAGCACATAGCACACATCACCATGACAAATCTTTGTTGACGTTGACCATGACCACCTGTTTAAGGGAGTGTTTGTCAGTCTTCTCTGCTGCAATGTGATTCCGTTCTAATTTTTTTACCCTATTCCTTACTGTGTTCTTTGCAAGGAGTCACTATGTTTATCTCACACTTAAGGAGTATCTAGTTAGGGGCAAAGTACCTACATAAAATCATTTTGCATTCTTCTTCATGGGACAACATCAGTTCTGCCCCATTTATTAATTTATTTAATACCTTTTTATCAGTATGGGCTCATTGATATTTATTTATATAGCTGATTATAATGAAAAATTACTTTACTGTTCAAATTGTTCCTGTATGATCATGGGAATTGTTGCTGGTGGCTCTACTGTTCCTTTGACATACTCACATCATTGTAGTGTTTATGTGGGTGTGTGTTTGTGTGTTTGAACAATTCCTAACATTATGGCACTATAAAAACCTCCAAACTCAATTTTTATATTCCCTGTCCTAGTCTTAGAATTGGCCAATTCTTGAAAACACCCTGGTTCCTTTCATTTGAAAACTGTATTAGAAAGAAAGGTCTGGGCGCTATATGTGCTGGTTGTAGACATGACATTGATCTATCTAGTGGGAAATTTTTAACTTACTAATGCAATCCTTCTGTTTGTTACATGATTCAAATTTTATATGTCTTCACTGAATTTGTTTTGACAGTTTATGCATTTCTAGGAGTTTTCCATTTCAGCAAAATTATCTAGTTTGTTGGCATACAGACATTCAGAACATACCTTTGGATGCCTTTTTATTTCCAGAAGGTCAGTAATAATATTGCCTCATTCATGTTCTATTTTAATGATTTGAATCTTTTATTCTTGCTTAGTGAGCTTTTTTGTCAATTTTGTTGATCTTCCAAAGAACCAATTTTGTCTTCACTGATTTTCTATTTTCTGTTCTTGATTTCATTAATTTTTCCTCTAGTCTTTATTATTTCCTTCATTTTCTGCTACCTCTATATTTAGTTTGTTCTTCTTTTCTAAGTACCTTAACGTGGAAAGTTAAGCTACTGATTCAATTTCTTTTTTCTTTTTAATATTTGCACGTGCAGCTATATATTTTCCACTGAGCACTGCTTCTGCTTTGTCCCATAAGTTTCAGAATATCACGTTTTTGTTTTCATTCCTCTCAAGATTTTTTGTTTGTTTTGCTTCATATTCTTTTCTATTAGGGCTTATTGTAGGATGCTAAACGCACTTCCCTGTGTTATACAGTAAGATCTTGTAGTTTATCTATTCTATATTAATATGTAGTAGTTTGTATTTGTGAATCTCAAATTCCTAATTTATCCCTCCCCCAAACACCCTGGTAACTATGAGTTGGTTTTCTATGTCTGTGAGCCTGTTTCTGCTTCATAAAGTTCACTGGTGTCCTATTTTGGATTCCACATATAAGTGACATCATATGTTATCTTTCTTTCTCTGACTTACTTCACTGAGTATGAAAATCCCTAGGTCCATCTCTGCCGCTGCAAAGGGCACTGTGTGAGTGTGAAGCCGCTCAGTCGTGTCTGACTCTGTGACCCTGTGGACTGCAGCCCACCAGGCTCCTCTGTCCATGGGATTCTCCAGGCAAGAATACTGGAGTGGGTTGCCATTTCCTTCTCCAGGGGATCTTCCCAACCCAGGGATTGAACCCAGGTCTCCTGCATTGCAGGGAGATGCTTTATCCTCTGAGCCACCAGGGAAGCAAAGGGCATTACTTCATTCCTTTTTATGCTGAGTAATTTTACATTGTGTATGTACACCATACTGTCTATAACCATTCATCTGTCAATGGACATTAAGGTTGTCTGTTGTAAAAATTGCTGCTATGAACACAGGGACGTGTGTATATCTTTGAATTATAGTTTTCTTTAGATACATGCATAGGAGTGGGACTGCTGGATCATATGGCAGCTTTATTTTTAGATTTTTAAGGAATCTCCATGCGGTTCTCTATAGTGGCTGCACCAATTTACATTCCAGTCCACAGTGCAGGAGGGTTCCCTTTTATCTACACCCTCTTCAGCATTGCTATTTATATATATTCTTAAATAATGGCCACTCTGATTGGTGTGAGGTAGTACCTCATTGTAGTTTAGATTTTCATTTCCTTAATAATTAATGATGTTGAACATGTTTTCATGTGTCTTTTGGTCATCTATATGTCTTCTTTGGAGAAATGTCTGTTTAGGTCTTCTGCTCATTTTTTGATTGGGTTGTTTTATTTGTTATTGTTATTGAGCTGCATGGACTACTTATATATTTTGGAAATTAAGCCTTTGTGGTTCGTATTATTTGCATATATTTCCCCCTAATCTGTAGAATATTTTTTATTTATTTTGTTTATGGTTTCCTTTTCAGATAAAAAACTTGTAATTTTGCTTAGGTCCAATCTGTTTTTTTCAATTCTGATTTTCCATTAGGTTCTTGCCGGGAGCCTGCAAGAGGACCTCCGCCCATGGCAAAGGTCATGAGGAAGGAGGCTCGACATACGCAAATGCGAGGTTGAGCCTCAGGAGTCCCCCTGGAAATCCTCGAGCATCTACCCCCATAACCAGAGCCTGCCTACTTTACTACTTTGTGCTCTCACCTACACCTCTGACTTTACGGGGGGCTGTCCCCCACTACCTCTCTCTGAAAAAGAGTTAACTTAGAGCTCCAGTTAATAAAAATTCCTGGGCGTGACAGGAGTGTTTTAACCTACAAACTCCTCTGAAGGTTCTCTAGCCCACCTGACAGGCTTGTCTAGCCACATGTGATTACTCACAGCCTCCCAACAGTGGGAGGCACAAGATGCTTTTAACCTTCTAAAAACAGGTTCTTTAGAGAAATTAGAAAACTAATAGTGGGCTGATTAGAAATTGTATTGATGAAGGGTTTTTCATTTGTTGAGCCAATGTTTGCTGCTAAGTCTCCACATCGCTTACCCTTACACACATTAATGAATATATAGAAGAAATAAGTATTAACCTTTGATATTAATCACGTTAGACCTTAGGCTAAGTAAATTCTTTCCTTGATTAAAACCCACTACATCCTCACTCTATAGGAATGTAAATTTATCTGGTGGAGTCTGTTTTAAGAATAATGACCCCTGGAGAAATAAGTGTTCTGGTTGATTGACCGCTGTCACAAGGAGAGGGTCATAAATTGTCAGCAGGCCCCCTGGCCAGAAGATGATGTAACACCCCTAAGATCTCCGTATACATTTGTATGAAGCACCTGACTTTGATAAAAGTCAGGACTGCTGACCCCATGTGACTTTTGTATAACATCTCAGTGTATAAAAGTAGACCATGGAAAATAAAGAATGGGGATCAGTTCCTCAAAAGACTGGTCTCCCCATGTTGCTTTCTCTCTCAAATTCTGGTTGAGTCTCCATCTGGAGTGCGGAACCCACCATGCTTACTAATTATGCCTGGGCTTCTAAGATCTGACCAGGGAGGCCTCAGTGTCTCCTCTCCTTCAGGAGAACGGAAGGACGCCTGTGGCCTACGTAAGTGGTGCAAACTTCTTGTCTTGAACTTTTATTGGTCTCCCGCGTAAACCAAGCTACTCAGCCTCTTCACTGAATTTTTCTACTGAGCTATCCTCATTCTATTACTCTTTATATCTTTAATTAATATTTATTTAATTAATTGTGTCTTGACCCCCGCCGACGCCGTCCTCACTTCGAAATCCCTGGATCAGCCGGGGCTGGACCCCAGCAGGTTCTCTTTTTTTTTCTTATCATTTTGTCTTGTTATTGGTATTCTCTATTCAATGACATATATCCATCCTCCTTTCCTGTCCTTCTTTAATCACTGTTTCCTTAGTTCTGTGGACATATTTACATTGGCTGCTCTGAAGTCTTTGTCAGTGAAATTTAACTGCAGAGTTCTCTCACAAGCAGGTTCTGTTGCTGCTATTTGTTCCCTGTATGCACTGCAAAGCCATCTTTCTTTGCACAGCTAATTTTTTGTTGAAAAACACTGACATTTTAGGTAATAGATTGCAGCAACTCTGGATAGTGATTCTTTTCCCACCCCCTACCCAACATACCCAACACTTGTTGTTTTTACAAGCTTGTTTGTGCAGTAACAATGTTGGGCTATTTGAATGAAGCCTATTTTCTCTGCAGTGCAGCCTATGACCTTGCTCCAGAGAGACTGAAGCTTTGGGCCTGTGCAGTCACCTGAGATGACAGCAGTTTGATCAGGGCTCTCTTTGACTGCTTCTTTCTAGATCTTTCTTTTTAGCTACCTGTTGTCTTTGGTATTACACACAGCTGTGAGCCTCATGAATTAATGCCTGATTATTGCTTCTGATGACGCGCTAGGGCTTAAATTGCTTTGTAATTTGATCCACTTAATTTGAGGCCCACTGTAGGGAAAATGGCTTCCCATGTGGCTCAGTGGGTAAAGAATCAGCCTGCAGTGCAGAAGCCATGTGTTCTATCCATGGGTTGAGAAGATCCCCTGGAGGAGAGCATGGAAACCCACTCTAGTATTCTCGCCTGGAGAAGCCCATGGACAGAGGAGCCTGGTGGGCTATGGTTCATACGGTTGAAAAGAGTCACACACGGCTGAAGTGACTGAGTGTGCACATAGGGATATTATTTGAGACCAGTGTTTTGCTGTTTTATACAACCCTAGGAGGGATCTTTGTCATGTTATATAGCCCTGGATCTTTCTAGTAAACTTCTAGCTGATTTATGATTTAGCTTGTTGGTCTCATGGAGAAATTAGTCTCCTCTATTGATTACCACCACAATCTCCATTGTTTTCAAGAGAAGCTTTAAGGTTGAATTTACCTATAATTTGTTCCAAATAAAGTCAGTTCACTTAAAGAGACACTTTTAAGCTCTCCCTTCTTACAACCGCCTCTCATCCTAGGCAAAATTTCTATGCTACTGGTCCAGAGCTGCTGGTAGGAAGAATAGTTCATATCTCTCTTGATTAACTCATCAATTTCATGAAGAGGGTGCTAGAAAGGTATAACAGACCTCTGTGTACTAGCAGAAAGATAGTGCTCTTGTGTCTCTTTTTCATAAGGGCACTATTCCCATCACAACTGTACCAGCCTCATGTAACTTTAAATACCTTCCAAAGACCTACCCACCAAATACCATCATGTTGGGGTTCAGAGCCTCAAATATGAACCTGTGAATGAACACAGTTTATAACAATATATTTGTATGCTTTAGGGCTTAACTCTCCTCTCTCGGTGATATCATCCAGTCTCATGATTTTATTTGCTCTCCATATCTATATTCTGAGATCCCCAAATTTGTCTCTCCTGTCCAGATCTATTTCCTCATCCAGAATCAACCTCTGCTTCCTTGACTTGTCTAATTATATATCCAATGTAACATGTAAAATTGAACTGTCAAACTTAACATGAAAAAATGAACTCATATCATCAAACCAATTTTACTTGCAATCAACTCCATCTCAGTTGATGGAAACTTTATCTTTACAGTTGCTCAGACAAAAACCTTGAAGTCACACTTGTTTTTATAATCCTTTGAAGTCATGCTTGGTTTATTTCTTTCTCACACCACCCCATTCATCTAATCCAATTATTATCTTCAAGAAGTGCTCATAATCCAATCACTTCTTGCCATATACACTGCCACCTCTTGATCTGAGCCGTCATCATCTCTCACAAGGTATGGTAATAACCTACTTACTGGTCTCCGTGTGTCTAAAGGGTCTGTCTATAATTTAGTCTCAACATGACAATGGAACTATCAGTTTAAAAGCACATCCTTTTAACTCAAATCACTTACCTCCTCTGTGGAATACCCTTCAATGTCTTTCTATCTCTCTAAGAGGAGAAGTTCAGTGCTAATGGTGCATATTATAATCAATTATGGGCTTAAAAATAGATACATCAAGCTGAGACTCAGAAATTTTGATTTATGAATCAGGTGGTGGTGGAGTACTGGAGTAACACTCAAGGATACATAAATATATTTTTTAAGATCTATCAGATCAGATCAGATCAGATCAGTCGCTCAGTCGTGTCCGACTCTTTGCGACCCCATGAACCACAGCACGCCAGGCCTCCCTGTCCATCACCAGCTCCCGGAGGTCACCCAGACTCACACCCATCGAGTCAGTGATGCCATCCAGCCATCTCATCCTCTGTCGTCCCCTTCTCCTCCTGCCCTCAATCCCTCCCAGCACCAGACTCTTCTCCAATGAGTCAACTCTTCGCATGAGGTGGCCAAAATACTGGAGTTTCAGCTTTAGCATCATTCCTTCTAAAGAAATTCCAGGATTGATCTCCTTCAGAATGGACTGGTTGGATCTTCTTGCAGTCCAAGGGACTCTCAAGAGTCTTCTCCAACACCACACTTCAAAAGCATCAATTCTTCAGCGCTCAGCCTTCTTCACAGTCCAGCTCTCACATCCATACATGACCACAGGAAAGACCATAGCCCTGACTAGGCGAACCTTTGTTGGTAAAGTAATGTCTCTGCTTTTGAATATGCTATCCAGGTTGGTCATAACTTTCCTTCCAAGGAGCAAGCGTCTCTTAATTTCATGGCTGCAGTCACCATCTGCAGTGATTTTGGAGCCCAGAAAAACAAAGTCTGACACTGTTTCCACTGTTTCCCCATCTATTTCCCATGCAGTGATGGGACCAGATGCCATGATCTTTGTTTTCTGAATGTTGAGTTTTAAGCCAACCTTTTCACTCTCCACTTTCACTTTCATCAAGAGGCTTTTTAGCCCCTCTTCACTTTCTGCCATAAGAGTGGTGTCATCTGCATATCTGAGGTTATTGATATTTCTCCCGGCAATCTTGATTCCAACTTGTGTTTCTTCCAGTCCAGCATTTCTCATGATGTACTCTGCATATAAGTTAAATAAACATTTAAGATCTATAGGTGATTCCAAAGTACCTGCTAGATTGATAACTCCTGTGTCAAAGTGGATATGGAAGAGGAAAATAATCCTAGATATACAGGAGCTGCTGTTGTTAATATGAATGCATAATATAACACTAGTCATTATTTATTTTACATCTCAACAACCATAGCTAACTTTTGTTGTAGTCTGGTAAGTAATAGGCAGTGAGGTATTCAGTACATATTAACTTGTTTAGTACTATAAACCTTATAAAGTAGGTCCTACCATAGTCTATTGACTGTAAGACATTGTTTTCACATTTTAATATCTCTCAAGTCTGATAAGTCATACAATCAATGAATCTGTACAACCAATACTGGCCAGATGGCAGTTATGATATAATTGTCATTGCCTGTACAGACACAAACTTGATTACTCTAGTCAACAATATTATGTGAAATAAACAAAACATTTTTTCTAAAGTCAAAAAGTGATTTATGAAAAACTGAACTATGAATGTGAACAAGTTTTGGTAATAGCTTAACCAATTTATTTTGCTTCTACTTTCTGTTCAATGTATATATGTGATTATATATAATAAAATTTATATCTAAGTAATTATTTAAGAGTCCTTTGAATAAGTATAAAACAAATACTCTTAGTGGCAAGACAACCGTAATTAATAGGCAATGGTCTTTCTTTCTGTTACCTCAAATAATGATTGATTTGTATCACAATGTTAGAGTAAATGTTAAGCAAATATAAGGTAATACTAAGGCCATTAACTGTACAGATAGACATTACATGAGCTCAGTATTTAATAACAGTTTTAAAACTTACTGCTTTTTTGACAAAGGAACATGTTTCATGGAAAGTTTTATCTAGATACTGGAATCCTTGACTATTAAAAGTAAAATGCAAATTCTTAAAGTACCAAGAAATCCTATAAGAAGTTTTGTAGAGTACCTAACTAATTAATTTTAACTTTTCCACCAAAAATAATATGTTTTCATTACTTTCTTCACTCTATGTCCACTCTCCTTTCTCTAAATAAATTGGGTGTATTTCCAAAGAGGTAGAGCAACTTAATTTGTAAACATTGATTCATTGCATTAATAATATTTAGATGAGAACATATTTACTGAAAATTTACCCTCTCAGAGATGATTTTATCATAAGCTCTTTACTCATGACATGTCAGTACTCTTGCCTGGAAAATCCCATGGATGGAGGGGCCTGGTAGGCTGCAGTCCATGGGGTCGCTAGGAGTCAGATACGACTGAGCGACTTCACTTTCACTTTTCACTCTCATGCATTGGAGAAGGAAATGGCAACCCACTCCAGTGTTCTTGCCTGGAGAATCCCAGGGACGGGGAGGCTGGTGGGCTGCCGTCTATGGGGTCGCACAGAGTCAAATACGAAGCTACTGAAGCTACTTATCAGCAGCAGTAAACTATAACAATGATATTAATTTTTCACTGGGTATTTTTTTGTGATCTAGAACAGATGCAGAGAAAATAATTAGTTACTCAGAGCTACTAGATTCTATTTATGAGTTTTAGTTTATTATTTCTAACTCAAATTTCAGGTAGATTGTGTTAAACTCTAATTTAGGCTCTATGCTGTGTGATTGTGAAATGTGAAGGAATATAGAGCAACATGAACACAAGATCAGTTACTCAGTGGACACTGTCTTATCCCCAATATTGTTCTTATTGATTTTCAAGCATTAGAGATGCATTATCATGCTATGAAAGATAAGCAAATAATGTGATAATGATCTATAATAATATATTTTTATCCTTTAAAGAACAGTAAAGAGAATTAAAGAAATAAAAGCTCCTGGTATAAGAAACGTAATCATTCAAATACACAAACCCACTAGAATTATGAAGTTGATTAAACATAACCTTACCTTTGCTTATGGGATCTATTATTCCATAGATATTTCAGTTAGATTTTAATGGAGGCATAATACAGTTAAACCACCCAAAATAAATGGGAATAAATGTGTCAAAGTTTTTCAAATTAACTTCTAACTATTAAGATATGCACAATAGTTTCACTTATGTTCGTCAAATGTAAGAGTAGATTTCCTTATTACAAGGAGTAATCATAACATTTTAATGAGTGTATGCCTTTTGATACCCTGGACTGCCAGGAGATCCAACCAGTCCATTCTGAAGGAAATCAGCCCTGAGATTTCTTTGGAAGGAATGATGCTAAAGCTGAAACTCCAGTACTTTGGCCACCTCATGCGAAGAGTTGACTCATTGGAAAAGACTCTGATGCTGGGAGGGATTGGGGGCAGGAGGAGAAGGGGTCGACAGAGGATGAGATGGCTGGATGGCATCACTGACTCGATGGACGTGAGTGTGAGAGAACTCTGGGAGTTGGTGATGGACAGGGAGGCCTGGCATGCTGTGATTCATGGGGTCGTGAAGAGTCAGACACGACTGAGCGACTGAACTGAACTGAACTGAAAATCTCAAATTTCAGTTTAAGCATGAAAATTATTAAGTACAGCAATGCTATTTTAAGAGTCTCCTTTTAACATATACTTGGTCCTAACAAATGTTTTTGTAATGTAATGACTATCTAAAATTAAGTATGCTGCTGAAAATGAAGGTTTTCAAGACTTATGTAACAAGCATAAGCTATAAAAATTAACTAATTCTTCTCATACAGAATAGTATTTCCACTGATCAATATCCACCTGCTGTATCCTTTCATTAGCATAGCACCCCCACATACACATACACACAAAAGTTTCATGTTTTTAATAGAGTTGTCACAGAAATGAGTTTTGAGCTCTTATATGAAGAGGTAACATTAAAATTAAAGTCTTTTATAGTTTCATTTTTGTGTTTTTAAGAGCCCCTGAATTTCAAGAGGTATTATTTGAAGGCAGGAAATTATTAATTGGCTTCTTATATTAAAATTATAACACAAAATTCTATGTGTGTGTTTATGAGACCCAAAGTTTCAAATAGCTAAAAATAAAACAGGAGTGTGTCTGGTTTAATTAACACAATATATTTTTAAAATATTCAAAGATAATACTCATTTTAAAACAGCTCTTATATTTAGACAATCAAATAACACAATTTCTGTAACAAAATTATAGAAATACTAAAAAGGAAGAATCTTTTAAATGACCTTCATTTACTGTTACAGATAAATTGTCATTCTAGTGTTCACAGGGATCCTTTGCGATTTATAATAACTGAAGTCTTAACGCTTTAAAGAAAGCAACATCGTAAGAGGGTTCCCTTCTCTCCACACCCTCTCCAGCATTTATTGCTTGTGGATTTTTGGATCGCAGCCATTCTGACTGGCGTGTAATGGTATCTCATAGTGGTTTTGATTTGCATTTCTCTGATAATGAGCGATGTTGAGCATCTTTTCATGTGTTTGTTAGCCATCTGTATGTCTTCTTTGGAGAAATGTCTATTAAGTTCTTTGGCCCATTTTTTGATTGGGTCGTTTATTTTTCTGGAATTGAGCTGTAGAAGTTGCTTGTATATTTTTGAGATTAGTTGTTTGTCTGTTGTTTCATTTGCTATTATTTTCTCCCATTCTGAAGGCTGTCTTTTCAGCTTGCCTATAGTTTCCTTTGTTGTGCAGAAGCTTTTAAGTTTGATTAGGTCCCATTTGTTCATTTTTGATTTTATTTCCGATATTCTGGGAGGTGGGTACGATGCCCTATAACAGATGCCTGGGACTGGAGCACTGGGATGACCTGGAGGGATGGTGTGGGAAGTGGGGAGGGAGGAGGGTTCAGGATGGGGAGCACGTGTATTCTGGTGGCGGATCCATCTCGATGTATAGTAAAAGTAATACAATATTGTAAAGTTAAGAAAAATTAAAAATAATAATAATAATAAAAAAATAAAAAAAAAAAAAAAATAAAGAAAGCAACATCTCCATATAAAGAAAAAATATTGAGGTCTTTTCCTTTGGGGAATGTTAGTGTTAATCTATTAGGTATGACTGAATAAAGACAGATAAAAATACATTTTAACCTCCATTTACAGGAAGTCTATAAATGGGATTACCACATTTGTTACCGCTGTGTAGTTAAAAGTCTTTGGGTCTCTAAAACCAAAATGACAATCTTTTAATAATTCAAAAATTACTAATTAAGTAGATATCTAGTAGTCATCAAAATAATGTCATCTTTACTTTGGACATCAGCATATGAGTGGTTTCTAAGACATTTGTAATTTTACATTTAAAAGACTTAATAAAATTATAAATGATATAATTCCTCATAATATTTCTTAACATATGATATTGTAACATGACATGACCCTTCAACAGGACATATTTTTAAATTTTCATAGAGGTAGCAAATTAAATGCAAAATATTATTATACTCTAAAAAGACTCATTACCTACAAGATTTGGAAAGAAGGACATTAAATTGTGGATTATCAAGAGGACACAATAACATTTAGAACCACAGATCAGAACAGGTCCAGAGGTCCCTAACCAAGTTCATCCTTCCTAGTTTTCCTTCATTCTCAAATGTGCAACACATGCTTTCAAAGATTTTGACTGCCAGTCAAAAATTAAATATATTTATATATTTTTATTTAAAAATTTAAAAATCTTTATATATCTGTATTTTAAAAATTAAAGTATGGGACTCCTACACTGTTGGTGGGAATGTGAATTGATAAGCCACCATGCAGAACAGTATGGAGGTTCCTTAAAAACTAAAAATAGAACAAGTATATAATCCAGCAATCCCATTCCTGGAATATATTCAGAGAAACATATGATTCAAAAGGAAACACGCACCCCAATGTTCATTGTAACACTGTTTACAATAGCCAAGAGATGGAAGCAACCTATGGATAAAGAAGTTGTGTTGCACATATATATAATGGAATATTACTCAGCCATTAAAAATAATGAAATAATGCCATTTGCAGCAACAGAGTTGGACCTTGAGATTATCATACTATGTAATGTTAAGTAGACAGAGGAAGACAAATATCATATATTGTTTGCATGTGGAATTAAAAAAAATGATACAAATAAACTTGTGTACAAAATACAAACAGACTCACAAATTCTGGAGAAGCAGTTTATGGTTACCAGTGGGATTAGGGAGTGGGGAAGGAATAGACTGGGATTTTGAGACTGACACGTGCATGCGTGGGGGCAGCATGCTAAATTGCTTCATTTGTGTCTGCCTCTTTGTGACCCTATGGACTGTAGCCCTTTGTCCATGGGATTCTCCAGGCAAGAATACTGGAGTGGGTTGCCATGCCCTCCTCCAGGGGATTTTTCCATCCCAGGGATCAAACCTACCTTTCTTACATCTTCTGCACTGACAAGTAGGTTCCCACTAGCACTGCCTGAGAAGCCCTAAATTTGTATGGAAGCACTCCTCTGTTCATAGACTTCTCCACACTGCTATATTTAAAGAGACAACTAACAAGAACCAACTATAAAGCACAAGGGACTCTGCTCAGTATTCTGTAATGATCTAAATGGGAAAATAATTTAAAAAAGAATAGATACATGTATATGTATAACTGAATCACTTTGCTGTATACTGAAACCAACACAACATTATATATCAACTTTACTCCAATATAAAATAAAAATATTTTAAAATAAAAAAAGAAAAACAAACAAAAAAATTAAAGTAATTTCAGTTTGCCAGAGCATCCAATAATACACAGTAAACATTACTATACTGAGGTCATAGCTTAATGAAAAATAATTTGTCATTTTGAAAAGTGTGAAAGTTTCATAATTAAATGAACAATTCTCAATATTTTTCTCAAATATTTAATAGTTTATAAACTTTAGTCATTAAATATAAACATTCCTACAGTTCTATGAACCTCTAACTGAGATTAAGCTATATAGTGCAATACAATCTCTTGAGAGGAAAGCAAATTCAATTAGACCCACTCACCCAGCTAGTTAATGGCAGAGTTGTACACTGATCTTTCCACAATGCTATATTTATATAGTTATATTTTATAAACTGTAGAAATCAGATACTTAAACATTGCTAATCATAATGAAGTATGAACCCAGTCTCCCTGATTGCTCCTGACCTCTTTTTTAATGAACAGAGGTATAAAATGGCACTTGTTCTCTTCCATTATGGAAGGGCTTCAAACTGCTTCCCTTGTTTTTCATTGGTTTATCCTTCCTGAATCTATACTTTTACCTTAACAAATTACCTAGCATATGTAGGAGATTTTTGATTTCTACACAGAACTCTTTTTGCAAAATATTTATATATTTACACTTTAAAAACTCCTTTTAAATTGGATTACTTTTTATCATAGCATCATACCAAGTAAATTCTCACTGACATTGCACTGACCATATGCAGAAAATCAGAAAGGTGGAGGGAATTAGGATCAGTAATTTATATGGAGGGAAGTGGTTTCAAGTTTGCAAACATAGGTAGGCACTGGATATTTGAAAACAGAATAATTAAGAAGAACTCATATTATTTACTAATTCTATAGTTTGGAATATTCTGGATTGTTTTTAAATATAATCTTTTAATATGTGAAAATAAGTAGATAAGCAATTATATCTTTGCTATACATCACTGCACAAAATTAAACACCTAAAAACATACTGGGCAATGCAACAGCAAATAGAATGCTAATAATACTAATATTAATAGTAATAGACTAAAATAATATTAATAAAAACAGAAACTTGCTTTTTCATTATATAGAGCATAGAATAATAAATCTACTGTACACATGGGGGTCCTCATATTATAATATTTTTTTGATCTTTTCAATTAACTAATATATACAAAGTTAAGAAACTATATTTGTATAACATATTTATATCATAAGCTGTTGTTCATAAGACTATTACATTTTTTATCAATTTTAAGATTATAACAGATACACATGATTAATTATGCTATAGTAATGTATCATATTGACGGGCAATACAGACATACTTGGATTATCAGTTACCCATGAAATGGAAAAAATTTGATTATCAAAAAATTCTATGAGATACAAACCAAAAAATTAATATTTATTGCCCAGAATATTCCTTTAAATTGTAAGAGTTATAAAAATAAATTATGTTTTTATAATATAATTACTTAAATTAAAGTGATTGAAGGTTACTTAATCAATAAAACTAATATTTGTATTCACTATAAATTCCAACACTATTTAAAAAAACTGCTTTCAACTAAACAATGCTTCTACAGATATGGATTTAAGATGACAGTGGCAAACTTTGCTCTAAAGCTTAAACAATGCTAGATTGACTTGTTCAATCTCAATAAATGAAATTCATTTGAAAAACTCTATTTGAAAGGAGCATGTCAATTAAGCACTAGAGATCCATATGTTTTTCTGAATCTTTAAACAAAACATTAAGTAAATATTACTATTACCTCTCTCCGCCGAGAAGCCCAACATGTTTGCTTGATCTTCCATACCACAGCAGCCACCAATAATAAAGATAAAAAACAACTAGAAAATAAAACACATATAAATTTTGCTTTAAACACTTGTAATATATCATGAAATAATAAAAGAATATGTAGAATATTTTAAAATATATTTAAGTAATCACTTTGCCTTGGTAAATACTCAAGAAAAAAAGGGTAAATGAGAAATTTTTAAAACATTCTCAAGTAAAATCAAAGTATACAGATAGAAAAAATTATTTATACTCCTTGAGATACAGTATAGTTTATCTCTCAGATTATATCTGTTAGAAGGAATGTAACTTTATAATTCTGTTGGTTTTACATAGCAATAAATCTATCTAGAATTGCTACGAGTCATAAATTCTGGCAATTTTATAAATTTAAAGATCACACATTTATTCATTTTAAATTATCAGCAACTATCTTATATCTGAGAATATTCCTATAGTTCTGAACTGAAGGTGATCTAGCTCTTTCCCGTCTGCCACTGCCCCAGACTGGGGACATTTAAAAACATCTAGTCACTTTCATGCATTGGGAAAGGAAACGGCAACCCACTCCAGTGTTCTTGCCTGGAGAATCCCAGGGACGGGGGAGCCTGGTGGGCTGCCATCCATGGGGTCCCACAGAGTTGGACATGACTGAAGCGACTTAGCAGCAGCAGATACATAGTATTACTTTTGAACTGCAGTTTTGGAGAAGACTCTGACAGCAAGATCAAACCAGTCAATCCTAAAGGAAATCAGTCCTGATTATTCATTGAAAGGACTGATGCTGAAGCTCCAATTTTTTGGCCACCTGATGTGAAGAACTGACTCACTGGAAAAGACCCTGCTACTGGAAAAGATTGAGGGCAGGATGATAAGGGGACAGCAGAGGATGAGGTGGTTGGATGGCATCACCGACTCAAAGGACAAGAGTTTGAGCAAACTCCAGGAGATGGTGAAGGACAAGGAAGCCTTGCAAACCATAGTCCACGGGATGGCAAAGAGCTGGACACAACTGAACAACAAAATACATATCTGATTATCACAATGGGAGAGAAGTACAGCTATACTCTAGTGAGTACAGCCAGGGATGCTACTAAGTATCCTGAAATGCACAGGACTGCCCCCAGTGACAAAGAATTATTCAATCCAAAACATCAGTTGCACTGAAGTTGAGAATCCCTGTATATGCCAATGTGTAAATTAAGACATAATTCAGTTACAATGTATATGCTATGCTATGCTAAGTAGCTTCAGTCATGTCCAACTCTGTGCGACCCCACAGACGGCAGCCCACCAGGCTCCCCCGTCCCTGGGATTCTCCAGGAAAGAACACTGGAGTGGGTTGCCATTTCCTTCTCCAATTCATGACAGTGAAAAGTGAAAGTGAAGTCGCTCAGTCGTGTCCGACCCTCAGCGACCCCATGGACTGTAGCCTTCCAGGCTCCTCTGTCTATAGGATTTTCCAGGCAAGAGTACTGGAGTGGGATGCCATTGCCTTCTCTGTACAATGTATATACATGTGGTCAATATGTATGAAGTAAAATATGCCATAGACAATGATAATGGAGAATATACATTTTTAGCAGTAATTTGAGACTGATAAATCTCAAAATAACAGATTTATGTGAATATGATTAATCAACCCCAGCCATACATTATTGCTTCTTTTCTCTTCCTTTGCTCTGTGGTCAAAGATTATGCTATCAAAAGATCCAGTTCAGTTCAGTTCAGTCTCTCAGTTGTGTCCAACTCTTTGTGATCCCATGAATTGCAGCACGCCAGGCCTCCCTGTCCATCACCAACTCCTGGAGTTCACCCAAACTCATGTCCATCGAGTCGGTGATGCCATCCAGCCATCTCATCCTCTGTCATCCCCTTCTCCTCCTGCCCTCAATCCCTCCCAGCATCAGAGTCTTTTCCAGTGACTCAGAAGTGAGTGGAATAGGGCCACTACAAATTCACTGGCCATTTGTCATTACAAAAAAAACCTGGTCTTCACTCTTAATGATAATTGTTGTATTCATCAATTGATTCACTCATAAGCAGTGTAAATGTTGACACTTTCTTCTCTTGTCAAATCCTTAAATATATTCTTTCTCCTTAAATATATTTTTTTCTCCTTGCCTCACTTAGAGATCTTAGAATATCTTTCAATGATGACGACAAAGACAACTCTAACACCAATACACTGAGTAGGAACACATTCCAGATAAGTATAGGTATATCACACTACTCTAAGACCATTTCCAGGTAGGACATACTATTCTCATTTTAGAAAAGAACAATCCAATGCTCAGAGAAGTTTCAAGTAAGTTGCTGACAGTCACAGAGAGGTTAAGTGATAGAGCAAAAATTCCAAATGAGCCAGGTAAGCCTCAAACTCTTTCCTCCCCACCTGTTAGAACTCTGAGCTTGCACACTACCTCACAGCCAGTTGTTTTACATATTCCCCAGGATCAACCACCGAGGTGCCTTTCTGCTTTTTACATAATTGTCTTTCTCCAAAATATTTATAAACCATTTGCTTCGTCTAAATTCAATTTTTCAGAAGTGCTCAAGTCCCACATCTCCTAAAAAATAAAAAGCAATAACCCTATTTTATTAATCCTGAAGCTTTCTCTAGTTGACTGAGCAAGTGGTCCACATAGCCACTACCATGTCAATCTTCTCATAACCTAGTCTTATTTAGTATGTTATTAAGTTGGTATCTAATTTTTATACTAATAAAACTGTTAGTATTGATAATTAATGTTTACATAGTATGCAACATTTTAGTGACTACTTTCCTCACTTTTTAAGAATTAAATAAACTAGTCTTTTCTCTATCAACTGACTTTTACTTCTCAATTGACAATACCAACCATTCATTCTTTTCCTTCGGAACACTTTATTTTCTTGGCTTCCTTCCATCCTTCTTGACACACTATGGGGTCAAAGAAAGTAGACTGCATTCCAGATTCCTTGATTTAAACTATGGACATCCCTGAAATTTTATTCACAAAACCATGTGGTTATCTACTCCTGCTGTCAGAGAAAGAGGTCAGCTACTCTCATGGCTTCAACAGAGACCTCAATTGGAATCATTTCCAAATAAAAGTCATTAAAACTGCCAAAGTGAGAGCATCTTATCATTAAAAGAGACCTATGGTTTTAGAAAAGGCAGAGGACCAGAGATCAAATTGCCAACATCCGCTGGATTATCGAAAAAGCAAGAGAGTTCCAGAAAAACATCTATATTTGCTTTATTGGCTATGCCAAAGCCTTTGACTGTGTGGATCACAATAAACTGTGGAAAATTCTTCAAGAGATGGGAACACCAGACCACCTGACCTGCCTCTTGAGAAACCTGTATGCAGGTCAGGAAGCAACAGTTAGAACTGGTCATGGAACAACAGACTGGTTCCAAATAGGAAAAGGAGTACGTCAAGGCTGTATATTGTCACCCTGCTTATTTAACTTATATGCAGAGTACATCATGAGAAAGGCTGGACTGGAAGAAACACAAGCTGGAATCAAGATGGCTGGGAGAAATACAATAACCTCAGATACGCAGATGACACCACCCTTTTGGCAGAAAGTGAAGAGGAACTAAAAAGCCTCTTGATGAAAGTGAAAGTGGAGAGTGAAAAAGTTGGCTTAAAGCTCAACATTCAGAAAGTGATCATGGCATCTGGTCCCATCACTTCATGGGAAATAGATGGGGAAACAGTGGAAACAGTGTCAGACTTTGTTTTTCGGGGCTCCAAAATCACTGCAGATGGTGACTGCAGCCATGAAATTAAAAGACGCTTACTCCTTGGAAGGAAAGTTATGATCAACCTAGATAGCATATTCAAAAGCAGAGACATTACTTTGCCAACAAAGGTCCATCTACAGTGTTCATGTATGGATGTGAGAGTTGGACTATACAGAAAGCTGAGCACCAAAGAATTGATGCTTTTGAACTGTGGTGTTGGAAAAGACTCTTGAGAGTCCCTTGGACTGCAAGGAGATCCAACCAGTCCATTCTAAAGGAGATCAGTCCTGGGTGTTCTTTGGAGGAATGATACTAAAGCTGAAACTCCAGTACTTTGGCCACCTCATGCGAAGAGTTGACTCATTGGAAAAGACTCTGATGCTGGGAGGGATTGGGGGCAGGAGAAGGGGACGACAGAGGATGAGATGGCTGGATGGCAACATCAACTCGATGGACGTGAGCTTGGGTGAACTCCAGGCGTTGGTGATGGATAGGGAGGCCTGGTCGCAAAGAGTCGGACACGACTGAGCAATTGAACTGAACTGAACTGAATGAGATTATTTAGTTCAGACTCCCTCCCAGGAAAGAAATTCCCAGCAGAACCCCAGAGCCTAATTAAATATTCATAGTAGCTAAGAAGATGCTGACTCATGTTAGTGCATTTTATTTTTAAGATAATAGCTCAAACTATGAAAATTTCTATTACCTGTCTTTCTAAATTTAATTAATCAGTGCTGCTTCTGTCTCAGGGTTACACTGAATCAGTTATTTCCTTCTATATGCTAATACTTCTTTATATAGTTGAAGACACTCACATGATTCCTCTAGCCCAGTGGTTATCAATCAGGAGAGTTTTGCCTTTCAGGGCCCATTTGACAGTGGCTGGAGACCTTTTTGGTTGTCAACACTTGTTGGACACAAGTGGATGTTAATAAATATGCTACAATAGAGAGGCCAGTCCACCTTCCGATCACAAAGATTTTCCCCAGCCCAACCTTCCAACACTGTTGAAACCCTGTTCTAGCCTAAATTGCTGGCACAGCAGTTATACTTCCCATATTACTTCCAGGTTAATATGAAACTGTTGAAATACGGTACTGAGAATTGATAATTTATATATAATTTAAGGATCCATTTATCTGAATTTAAGTCCTACCCTATAAGAATTTTAACGTAAGAGAGAAATCTGCCATATACAAATTGAACTGAAGAATAACATTCATAATAAAAGGAACTAACATCTGCTGAGTAATATGTACCAAGCACTGCATGATATGTTTCACATTCATTAATTCTTTCATTAACACAATCACACATGATCTATATTCATTTTAAAGACGAGAAAGTTGAGGTCATGAAGTGTTTATGTAAATTGCCAAAGTTATCAAAGTCTTAAATTGCATGTCCTCCCCTTTATGTTGCCTTGTCTATTATTGTTCCAGCTAAAATGTCAAAACACATTCAATTTTATCATCCCTTATACTCAGTCGGACATCACATCTTGCCAACTGTTTCTCTCACAATGTTTGCAGTATTAGGCAATAGTATAAGCACCAAAATCCATTCATATTTAATGATTAAACACAAGCTAAATACCAAAAAAAATATTCATATTTTATAATCTGTAATTCACAATATCCTCCCCTCCAGAATAGTTACATGATCAAGGTTCAGTTTAGGACAGTAAAGACATCAAATTTCTCCATTCGGAACTTAATCTTTCTGACCTAAATTTCATGACACAGGTAGAGAGTGTTACTTTTATAACAATACAGAAAGTCAGTATAAAATTTTTAAGTTTTAATGATTTTTTCTCCTTGAGAAGAGGAGATATACACTTCAGGGGTCTGCATGTTTTCTATGTTAATTCATAATTGATTGGTAATAAAATGTAAACAGAGATTATCCTGATGAGAAATTAGTAAAATCAATAAATAGCTTAAGCAAATTTTCTTCTAATATTCTAATAACCTCCAATAACTATTAAAAATTCAATAAAAATATATCTCAATTCCTGGCATATAGTAGTTATCATTAAACCTTTACTAACTGAATAAAATTGGTTAATTGATTTGAATATCTTTATCATTTTTTGTGAAACTGAATGCCTTTTTTGGCATTATTATCCTTATGGCAAAGTAAATACTTCATAAAGCTTTTTATTTCTACTAAACTACACAGCAAATAAAACTTACAGTTCTTATTAAAAATCTACATAAAATAAAATCCAATTAATTAAGGACTTTCACTTTATTAAAGTAAAGTTGCTCAGTCGTGTCCGACTCTTTGCAACCCCATGGACTGTAGCCTACCAGGCTCCTCGGTCCATGGGATTTTCCAGGCAAGAATACTGGAGTGGGGTGCCACTTCCTTCTCCAGGGGATCTTCCTGACTCAGGGACCGAACCTAGGTGTTCCACATTGTAGGCAGACGCTTTACCGTCTGAGCTACCAGGGAAGCTGGTATTCACTTTATTAAAAGGCAAACAAATAAATGAAAACACTTAACTTAGACAGCATAACTGAAATGTTACACTCATTATTTTGTGACTGTTAGAAAATGCCAGTATCCACTGACAATCCTGGAAGCCTGAAGAATGACAACATTTTCATCCGTCTAATTTCACTGGTAGCACAGTGCCCTACGTACCATTCTGCCCCTTCCACCTGTTCCCTTTTGCACACTGAACTTTAAGTGAATGATAAATGAACTTTGCATATTATTATCTAAAGTGACCAAGATTCTGGGTTTATCTGCTCCAATTAGCTTTTCCCTAATATATTTCTTAGGTCAAAGGTCTTAATGGGCAACATCAAACATCCCTTAATCTAATATTGCAGCAAGTTTGTCAGATAAAAATTAGTTTTGCTGCTGTCTTTCATATCTTGTTTTCTATTGTATTTTATAATAGCTTGGATTGTTCCTTGGTATAGGTATCGCAGAGGGAGACAGGGATACAGGAAGTAAGTGAGTTGTCTTTTTTTTTTTTTTAAGTCTGCGGTATAATAGTCTAGAAGATGGGAACTATTAAACACCCTTCAAAAAAATCCTCCCAATGGAAACAGGAAAAACAGAAAAGAAAAGAAACTCTTAAAAGCAAATGTATAAGCTACAGGGATTTAAAAAAAAAAAAAAAAGGAAACAACTCAGGGAGAGATATTTCAATAATTTGATTTGAGCCTTCATAAAATGGTCATTATGGAAAACATTCTTAATGGGAAAAAATAAGGAAGTCATTAGGTACTCTCATTTAGGGAAAATTAAAAAGAATTAAAAAGAAGTAACACAGTGTGGTGTAAGGTTATATTGTAAAGCAGGGTTTTAGTGACAAAGAAATACTCTCTAGTGGTAATCTAGTCAGCCAAATGCAAAAAGAGATAATATTGTCAAGATTTTATAGAAATTTAGGTTAAGTGATCATAAAATTTGTCTTAAATACATTTTTTAAAAGATGCTTTTCTTTCTTTGAAAAAAATGTACAACCTAGGGAATTGTTCTGAAATACAGAAACATAATATTATAAAAACTCATTTACTTAATTACTACTATTGCAGAAAATATATTTTAAAGCTTTTAAAAATACCTTCCTAACACTTGAAGGATATTTTTGTCTTAACCAACTAAAATGTTCACAAAGTAAATTATCAACTTAGAATGCAATACATCTGCATATTAAAAAAAATTACTTGTTTCCATCATCATATTTGCAAAGATGAAAACCCAGCAAAGCCTGGGGGTGAAACTGGAGAAGCAATATATTCACAGCATAAATTGCTACAAACCTATTTGAGGGTTGATAAGCAAGAGTTAACTACACTTTAGAAGGCATTGTCAGTTAAGATGATTTCGAATACAAGTAACACAAACTAACACAAAATGGGATAAACGGTCTTGGAATTAAACAGATTTTACACTGCCTCCTATGAACTGAAGTATGTTCTCCCCAAATTCATATTTTTGAAGCCCTAACACCCAATATTTGGAGACAGGGGATTCAGGAGCTAATTAGGTTAAATAAAGTCATAAGCGAGGGAACCAGATGCAAAAGGATTAGTTTTCTTGTAAGAAGAGACTCTAGATAGTGTTTTCACTACCATACTTTCTCCCTCTCCATTTACTGCCCCTCTGCCCGTCTCTCCCTCTTCCCATGGGTACACACTGAGGAAAGGCCAGGGGAGCATCCAGGGAGAAAGTGGCCATCTGAAAGCCAATGAATGGCCCACATCAAAAACCAACCATGCCGGCAACCTGATCTGGGACTTGCTGGCTTCCAGAACTCTGAGATAACAGATTTCTGTTGTTTGCGTTCAGTTTCATGTTTGTTACAGCAACATGAGCTGCCTAAGACAGATTTTGGGATCAAATACCTACAAATACAGAAACAGCTTTGGAAGTGGGTAATGGGGAGAAGATGGGGGGATTTTGAGGTGTATTCTAGAAAAAGCTTTGATTGCTATGAAAGGACCATTGATAGAAACAGACATAGCATTGAAATATGTATAATATCATATCTGAAACGAGTCAGTCCAGGTACGATGCCCTATAACAGATGCCTGGGACTGGAGCACTGGGATGACCTGGAGGGATGGTGTGGGAAGGGGGAGGGAGGAGGGTTCAGGATGGGGAACACGTGTATTCTGGTGGCGGATCCATCTCGATGTATAGTAAAAGTAATACAATATTGTAAAGTTAAGAAAAATTAAAAAAAAAAAAAAAAAGCCAAGTATGCTGTAAGCTCAAAAAACAAACAAACAAACAAAAAACAGGAAAGCTAGAAAGAAAGCTTCCATTTCTCAGGGAACACATAAATAATCAAGACCAGAATGCTGATATTCATAAGGACATTGAAGGCCATTCTGGTAAAGTTTCAGATGCAAACAAGCAATAGGTTATTGGAAAATGTAGAAAAGGTAATCTTTGTTATAAAATGGCAAAGAACTTGGCTGAACTTTGTTCTAGTGTTTTGTGGAAAGTAGAACTTAAAAGCATTGAAACTATTTAGCAGAGAAGGTTCCAAAGTATGGAAGGTGTAGCTTTGGTCCTCCTTATTGCTCATTGGCTTCCCTGGTGGCTCAGAGGTTAAAGTGTCTGCCTGGAATGCGGGAGACCAGGGTTCAATCCCTGAGTCGGGAAGATCCCCTGGAGAAGGAAATGGCACCCCACTCCAATACTCTTGCCTGGAGAATCCCATGGAGGGAGGAGCCTGGTAGGCTACAGTCCATGGGGTCGCAAAGAGCTGGACACGACTGAGTGACTTCACTTGAACTTTCACTTATTGCTCATAGATAAAATCAAGCAGAGAGAGATGAATTGAAGTAGGAATTAAAAAGCAAAATAGAACCAGAATTTGGAGATTTTGAAAATTCTCAATCTATATTGCAAAAAAAAGAGTGTGTGGGGGGAGCTTGTTCTGAAGCGAACATTAAGAGTGTGGCTGAAGAATCATTTTATAAAACCATCATGGGTGTGACTCATGGAATTAATCAGCCATTTCAGCGTAAGCCAGGAAAAGAGAGGTGATAATACCAGGGGAGATACCGTGAGTTTAAAGGAAACAGAGTAAACAAGATGGAACGAAAGAAGGTGGTAAGGTTTCTTTGATTCTGTAAAATGGGAACATAAGGCTGTTCAGCTGGGAACATGCTTTATCCTCTAAGAAAAGGGAAGAATGACTCCAAAGGTGAATCAGAGATCTTTAGGGCTCCTACTCACACCACAGGCCCAGGGGACAAGAGTGGTTGCTCCTCGGGTTCAGAGTGTGGAGTCTGGTTTTGCAGGACCAGGATGCCACCACCAAGGGCCTTGGGGGCAAGCTTCAGCCACTACTGCAGCATCAGGGTCACCTCATCAAGCTACAGCAGCAGGGCCACTCCATAGAGCCATGGAGGTGACACTGCCCCCTCAGGGGACCTGGAGGTAGAACCCTGAACCAAAGAGGAGTATTCTCAAATTTAAAGGTCTGATGGAGCTAGTCTTGCTAGGTTTTAGACTTACTTGGGACCCATCATGCCTTTCTTCCTTTACCTTTCTTCCTTTACTTTTCTTCCTGTTGAAATGGGAATATCTATTCCGTGTGGCTCAGACAGTAAAGCGTCTGCCTACAATGCGGAAGGCCTGGGTTCAATCTCTGGGTCAGGAAGATCCTCTGGAGAAGGAAATGGCAACCCACTCCAGTATTCTTGCCTAGAAAATCTCATGGACATAGGAGCATGGTAGGCTGCTACAGTCCATGGGGCCGCAAAGAGTGACTTCACTCACTCATTCCATGCCTATCCCACTATGGTATTTTGGAATAATATAACTGGCCTGGTATCACAGGCTCATGACTAGAGAGGAATTTTTCCCGAGGTTAAATGATACCCCCAATCTCACCCACATTTGATTTAGATGATATTTCGATGAGACTTTAGACTTCAGTATCGATTCTGGAATGAGTGAAGCCTTTGCGGGTTTTGGGGATTGAATAAATGTACTTTGCTTGCAAAAAGGACATGACCTAGGGGGCTAGAGGCAGAATGCTACAAATGCTCCTCCCAAATCTGTATGCTGAAGCCCTAAACCCCAATGTGATTAAATTTAGAAGGAAGAACTTTTGGATGTAACTAAGGCTGTGCATGCATGCTAAGTCACTTCAGTCATGTCCAACTCTTTGCGACCCTATGGACTGTAGCTCACCAGGATCCTCTGTCCATGGGATTCTCCAGGTAAGAATAAGGGAGTGGGTTGCCAGGCCCTCCTCCAGGGGATCTTCTAGACCCAGAGATCGAACCAGCTTCTCTTAAGTCTCCTGCATTGGCAGGTGGGTACTGTTACCATTAGTGCCACCTGGGAAGCCCCAAGTGACGAAGGTTAAATGCAGTCCTAATGGTGGAGCCCTTATATCAAAAGACACCATAGAGCTTGTGCTCTCTCTCCAAGCACTCGTACCAAGAAAAAGGCCAGAAGAACACACACCAAGAAGGCAGTCATCTGCAGGCCAAGAAGAAAGCTCTCCCCAGAAGTCAGTTATGCTGGCACTCTGATCTCAGACTTCCCAGTCTCCAAAACTATGAGATTATAAAATTTCTGTTGTTACAGTCACTCAGTCTGTGTTAGTTGCTTACAGGAGCCTGAACAGACCCTCCTCAACGTAAAAAAAAATTACTTGCAGGTCTGTTCTGGTCAAGGCTTTGGCTACATTTCTCTCTCTGTTTTCTGAACTACACACTCTCTTGTGCATCAGCTTAATTCTCAGGCTTGATTTCCTCTTAGATACAAAAATGAATGTAGCAGTTCCAGATTTACATCACACACAATCATGCACACCCACTATTCCCCAATCATTTGGTTAACTGAAGGCTATGAACTTACTGGCTTTCTCATGACGCTGGTGGGAGATCAATTCCTCCCAAATTGAATCAGCACTACATAGCCATGTGGAAGGAATTACATGAAGTTGGGAAAGAATCCATAAAATCTAATACAGATATCATTTATGAAAAATGTATTGAAAAATATCAAAATGAAGCCCCCCAAATTGCTAACAGACTTAAAAATCTACAGAGCACATTTGTTAACTATACATTCCTTTCTTGAAATATTTTACAGAAAATAGAGTGCTCTAAAGCCTTGCTGGCAAACTATTAAAAAAGCAAGCAACATATCATAAGGAAGACCTTCCTGGTTAATTCCTCCTATTACAAATCATGTATGTGGATAACATCTTAATCTTACAAACTTACACAAAAATTATAAAGGTCAACGTATACAGTATTCTTTTCTACACTCAACTTTTATTTCAGTTCAGTTCATATCAGTTCAGTTCAGTCGCTCAGTCGTGTCCGACTCTTTGTGACCCCATGAATCACAGCACGCCAGGCCTCCCTGTCCATCTCCAACTCCTGGAGTTCACTCAGACTCACGTCCATCGAGTCAGTGATAGCATCCAGCCATCTCATCCTCTGTCGTCCCCTTCTCCTCCTGCCCCCAATACCTCCCAGCATCACAGTCTTCTCCAATGAGTTAACTCTTTGCATGAGGTGGCCAAAGTACTGGAGTTTCAGCTTTAGCATCATTCCTTCCAAAAAACACCCAGGGCTGATCTCCTTCAGAATGGACTGGTTGGATCTCCTTGCGGTCCAAGGGACTCTCAAGGGTCTTCTCCAACACCACAGTTCAAAAGCATCAATTCTTCGGGGCTCAGCCTTCTTCACAGTCCAACTCTCACATCCATACATGACCAGAGGAAAAACCATAGCCTTGACTAGACGGACCTTTGTTGGCAAAGTAATATCTCTGATTTTCAATATGCTATCTAGGTTGGTCATAACTTTCCTTCCAAGGAGTAAGTGTCTTTACACCTTTTGAAACCTCGTAGAGGCACCCCACCCCAGTACTTTTGCCTGGAAAATCCCATGGACGGAGGATCCTGGTAGGCTCCAGTCCATGGGGTCGCTAAGAGTCGGACCCGACTAAGCGACTTCACTTTCACTTTTCACTTTCATTCATTGGAGAAGGAAATGGCAACCCACTCCAGTATTCTTGCCTGGAGAATCCCAGGGATGGGAGAGCCTGGTGAGCTTCTGTCTATGGGGTCGCACAGAGTAGGACACGACTGAAGCGACTTAGCAGCAGCAGCAGCAGATAGGATAAAAAGTTTCAAATACAAATTTTCTAGATACTTTAAAAGAAGTAAACACTGTTTTTAAACAGTTTTCCTAAAACATTAATGCACAGCACACATAGAGAAATGATAAATCCACAGCTCAGTGAATTATCCCAAAGAAAATATACCCATGTAACCACCACCTGGGGCTTCCCAGGTGGCACTAGCGGTAAACAGAACTTGCCTGTCAATCCAGAGGACATAAGAGACATGGGTTCCATCTCTGGGCAGGAACTTCCCCTGGAGGATGGCATGGCAACTCACTCCAGTATTCTTGCCTGGAGAATCCCAAGGACAGAGGAGCCTGGCAGGCTACAGTCCATAGGCTCACATAGAGTCCGATATGACTGAAGTGACTTAGCACGTTCACAAGCAACCACCTCAGTAAAGAAACAGTACTTTACCCATCCTCCCTTCCTCACAGGTCACTATCATAAAAAATTTTAACACCACAGTTTGTTTCTGCCTATTTTGAACTTTATACAGATATAACCTTAAAATATTATTTTATTTCTAGTTTCTTTTGTTCAACATTTTGTTGATGAACGCCATCCATATTGTTCTTTGAGGATTAATCTATTCTTTTTCATTGTTCCATATTCTATTAGTTTTAGGTATTTGAGTTATGTCAAGGTTTTAGCTATTTGAAATGCACTACTATAAATGTGTTTAATGTGATCTTTGATAGAATGGAATAGCTGGATCAACAGAGGATGTGTAAACTCAATTTTACAATATAGTCAAATTATTTTCAAAGTTGCTGCACCAACTTCTAGACTACCAGAAGTGTTTACAGTTCCATGACTACTCCAACATTTGATCTGTACAGTCAACAAATGTCCATATAGTCAGAGCCATGGTTTGTCCAGTAGTCATGTATGGATATGAGAGCTGGCCCATAAAAAAAGGCTGAGGGCCGAAGAATTGATCCCTTTGAACTGTGGTGTTGGAGAAGACACTTAAAAGTCCCTTGAACTGCAAGGAGATCAAATCAGTCAATCCTAAAATAAATCAACACTGAATATTCATTTGAAAGACTGATGCTGAAGCTGAAGCTCCAATACTTTGGCCACCTGATACAGAGTCAACTCTTTGGAAAAGATCCTCCTGCTGGGAAAGACTGAAGACAGGAGGAAAAGGGGGCAATACAGGATGAGATGGTTGGATGGTATCACCGACTCAATGGACATGAGTTTGAGTAAACTCCAGGAGATGGTGAAAGACAGGGAAGTCTGGCGTGCTGCAATCCACGGGGTCACAAAGATTTGTACACAATTGAGTGACTAACAACAAAATTTTGTTCTTTCCAGCTACTCTGATAGATGAACAGTAAATAGTATTACATTGTGGTTTAATTTGCATTCCCTGATAAAAACTAAATGGAGTGCCTTTTGATATTTTGTTAGCCACTTTTATATCTTTTTTCATGAAGTACTTGTTCAAGTCTATTGCCATTTTAGGGGAGCGGTAATGAGATTTAAGACTATTTTTTCTTACTTATGTTATACTTTACTTATGTTATAAGTTATACTTTACTTATGTTATAGTTATGTTATAACTTTACTTATGTTATACATTGTGACTATAAGGCCTTTGTCCTTTATATAGGATGTAAGTATTTTGTAGCACTGGATGGCTTGCTTTCATATGATGCTAAAGACATCTTCTGATGACAAAAATTGTTTTACTGTAATTTTATTGACGTGCTTTGTGTGTTCTGTTTATTTCTAAGGATGTGAAGAATTCCCATATTATTCTCTAGATACTTCATTGTTTTCCCTTTCTTCCTGGAATTTATTTTTATTATTAGTATGAGGTAGAAGTCAAATGGCACTTTTCTCAATATGGATGGTTAACAGATCCAACATATAATGAAGTTTTTCTTAAGGATATGACAAATATTGACAGATACTCACTGACTTGCTAACCAAGCTGAAGAATGGCCCACTTCCATCACAGCCCTCTCTGATGTATCAAACTTACAGAGGGACTGAGGTCTTACTTTATCCTATAGAGATGTTGGTATTATTATAGAGATATTTTATTTTAGGTATTTGTAGCTGTGCTTACAATGTACCCAAAGCTTTTTCGGTTCTATCTGAGTCTGTCCTGTGGATTCTGTCTAAGGCCTGGGAAGAGTTCTAACCATTAGCCTTTCTTAAATTTTTTGGTATGCTAATTAGGAAAAGAGCCTCACATGGAAGATTACAGAAGTTCAACTTTCAATTCAGTTCAGCTCAGTCGCTCAGTCCTTTCCAACTCTTTCCAACAGACCCCATGGGCTGCATGCAGCACACCAGCCTTCCCTGTCCATCACCAACTCCTAGAGCTTGGACAAACTCATGTTCATCGAGTCAGTGATGCTATCCAACCATCTCATCCTCTGCCATCTGCTTCTCCTCCTGCCCTCAACCTTTCCCATCATCAGGATCTTTTTCAATGAGTCAGGTTTTCACATCAGAGGGCCAAAGTATTGGAGCTTCAGCTTCAGCATCAGTCCTTCCAATGAATATTCATAACTGATTTCCTTTAGGATTGACTGGTCTGATCTTTTTGCTGTTCAAGGGACTCTCAGGAGTCTTCTCCCACATCACCATTCAAGAGCATCAATTCTTTGGCGCTCAGCTTTCTTTATGGTCCAACTCTCACATCCATAAATGACTACCAGAAAAACCATAACTTTGACTATACAGACCTTTGTCGTATAAAGTTCAACTTTCTGGGATGGCTTTTCTCTCTCTGATATTTCCCAAACTTTTTCTGGACTTCACTTTGCCTTCCTCTGGCACATAACTACCCACTTCTGTGACTGGACCACATTCTGTGTTGGGAGGACAGAGAAGAGGGAAAAGCAGTGGACTTGTATAGACTCCTATGATCACAGTTCCACATTACATAGAAGACTCGCAACTCTTGGAGATCTTGCTCTAGCAGCTTTCCACTCCCAGGCATTTTAGCTGCAGCTAATGTCACTGCCTCAAGGCTGCTTGGAATTGAGGATGAGTAAATCTTTGAAAAGAGAGGAAAATTGTAGGGTGATCTCCCCTACTCTCTTTATAGCTTTAATAATTTCCTTTTCCATAGCATAAGTCAGAAATAGAGGATTTGGGGACTTCCCCAGCAGTCCAGTGGTTAAGACTTTGCCTTCCATTGCACCTGGGTGCAGGTTTGATCCCTGGTCAGGGAAACCTGTGGTTCCCAGGTTCCATATGCCACAAGGCATGACCAAAAATTAAAAAAAAAAAAAAAAAAAAAAGAACTGGAGGATTTTTCCAGGATGTTTTCTGTCTAGACCACAATAGTCACTTTAAGTTTTCACACCACATTGAGGCTCAAGTCAAGGGAGACTAGAGGGGAAAAACCATTACCTTTCAAACATTTCAGGGTATTTCTGAATTTTGGTGTTCTTCCCTGATCTGTCTAATGAAACTATCCAAGCACATTATCCAGGTTTTATAGTTGAGACCAGTGGGACATAAAGAGAGATGTTTGGTTATGTAGTATTTTCTGGGACTGGAAACTAGATGATGAATTGATTTTTGACAGAGTTGCAAAGGTATTTCAAAAGGAAAGACCAGTCTTTTAAAGACATTCAATGTCAGCCATTAGAGAAATGCTTACTAAAATGATAAGATACTACCACAGGCTTCCCTGTTGGCTCAGCAGTAAGCAATGTGCCTGCAGTGCGGGAGACCAGAGTTCAGTCCCTGGGTCAGGAAGATCCCCTGGAGAAGGGCATAGCAACCCACTCCAGTATTCTTGCCTGGGAAATCCCAGGGACAGAGGAACCTGGAGGGCTACAGTCTATGGGGTCGCAATGAGTCAGAAAACACTGAGCAACTAACAAGATACTACCACATCTGAATGGCTAACATAAAAAATTCTGACAGTACTAAGCATTGAGGATTTGAAACTACCAAAACCCTCATACTTTCTTAATGGCAGAACAAAATAATACAGTCACTCTAAAAAAAAAATAGTTGCAGTTATTATAAAGATAAATATACATTTACCAAATGATTCAGTAATCTCAAGTCCACTAAAGACAGTTTCTTCAATCTCACTAAAGAAACAAAAACTTAGGTGTGCACAATCCCTATACAAGTTATGTATCTTGTCCACGGCAGCATTATTCATAGTTGCCAAAAAGTGTAACAAGTCATATCTATCCAAGGGTGGATGAATAAACAAGACTGGAGTCTATTCATTCAATGGAATACCACTTAACAACAAAAATGAAATGAACTACTGATGGAAAAAAAAATCAACTTGGATAAATCTTAAAAGGACTGTGTGAATGGAAAGTAATCAGTCTCAGGAGATAACATACTGTATGTTTCCATGAACATGACATTCTGGAAAAGGCAAAACTCTAGAGTCAGGGTACCAGCCAATAGGTGCCAGGATTTACAGATGAAGAAAAAGCATCCGTGTAAAGGAAGCCCTATGAAGGATTCTTTGAGATTCTGGAACTGGTCTATGGTAGAGCTGATGATTACAAGAAACTATACATATTTTAGAATTCATATGGCTGTGTCCCACCAAGTGGAATTTTACTGCACATAAATTTTAAAAGACTTTATAGGAATGAAAAACAAAACAGACAAGAAATAAACCAAATACCTCCAAAGAAAAAGAGACTGTAATATAGCAAATTTGTGGAGAGTATGAGACAAGGCATATAATTAGGCCTGGTTTCAGAGGAACTTGTAAGTCTAGTTTGAATTATAAATGTGAAGGGAAGCTTTTAAACAATGGATTCTCATAAATTATGTTAAAAATCATTTTTGCTGTTTTGAATATAATAGATTGAAGGAAGAATCAGGTTTTATGCATGGATTAAGAGAAATGTATTGACACTGGGGAAGCAGCAGTACCCATAACTGAGCTAGAAAACACTATTAATAGAAAAAAGAGCTGTTTGCCAAGACAGAAAGTTTAGGACATGTTGATTTTGAATTGTTAGTCAACATTCTGGTGAAAATGTGATGTTACTGATATCACTCTTACAGAAGTATGTTTTAGTCTGCTGCTGCTACTGCTGCTAAGTCGCTTCAGTCGTGTCCGACTCTGTGCGACCTCATAGATGGAAGCTCACCAGGCTCCCCCGTCCCTGGGATTCTCCAGGCAAGAACACTGGAGTGGGTTGCCATTTCCTTCTCCAATGCATGAAAGTGAAAAGTGAAAGTAAAGTCGCTCAGTCGTGTCCGACTCTTAGCGACCCCACGGACTGGAGCCTACCAGGCTCCTCCATCCATGGGATTTTCCAGGCAAAAGTACTGGGGTGGGGTGCCATTGCCTTCCCCGTGTTTTAGTCTATAGTGTTCTAAATCTCAGCATTGAAAATGAGACATGGAGCACTGGTTTAGCTAAGTTGCAATAAACTTGGCACATTTTTACTCGAGCCATATTTGATATTTTGGTTTAAAAGAACAGTTGGGACCTATATGTCTGTTTTCTTCTATAGCAAAGCCAGGGAGAGAATTCCTGAAGAAACCTCCAATATAATAAGATGTAATTTATGGTTTCTACTTAGGGAAATCTGTATCTTCAGGCCTCATTTCCATTAACATATCTATTATCATAATTTTACTTTGGAAGAGGAGGACTTCTATTTTTCATTCTACCAGCATTCTTTGTTCTTACAGCATTAAAAAAAAGAATGTTTATACCACATACCCCTCTAGGCTATGCCATTTTGATACTAATAACTTAGGTTTACCTCTCTCCTTGTTATATCTCTCCTTTTTGTCTTTTGAAATATCTTTGTGGACAACATGATTGCTTCATTTTCCTAAATCTTGATCACTGTATTAATTTTAAATTATTCTTCCCATTAACATTCTTACTTCTATAAGGTCATCTTTGATTATTATTGTTTTTAATTGCTAAACTCCTACTTTTTCTTTCTTTTTCTATTCTTTAGATGCCTAAACCTTTCCTTTCTGGATCCTCCAAAATAGTATCACCATTTCTTTTGGCACCTGATACCCACTAAAATGGCTATAACCAAAAAAAAAGGAGATAAAAAAGAAGTGTTACTGAGAATATGGTGAAACTGGAACCCTCATACATTCCTAGTGAGAATGTAAAATGGTGCAAGTCATTTTGGAAAATGGTTTGGCTAGTTTCTCACAATGCTAAATCCAGAGTTACCATACAACTCATCACTGCCCCTCCTAGGTACATACTCAGGAGAAGCCACACAAAAACTTGAACACAAATGTTTATAGTGGCATAATTCACAAGAACCAAAAAGAGGTAAAATTTCAAATGCCCATCAACCAAAAAAGGAGAAATGAAATGTGTCTTATCTATACAATGGAATATTATTTAGCAATAAAAAGCAATGGTGCACTGATACATACAACATCATGGACAAATCTTGTAGAGACTGTCATAGTGAGAGCATCCAGTCACAAAAGAACACATACTGCATGATTCCATTTATATGACAATGTTCAAAATAGGATAATCTGTAGACAAGAACTAGATTAGTGACTGTTTCAAACTTAGGATGTCTGAGAGGGATGGGAAATGACTACAAATGTGTATACAGTTTATTTGGGGGGTGATGAAAATGTTCTAAAATGGCTGCAGAGCCATTGAATTTTATGATTTAAATAGATGAGTTACACTTTAAATATCTCAATAAGGCTATTTAAAAAAATAAAATTAGAAATTAGAAAATGAATTGAAAGTTAGACAACTGCATGTAAAATTGGAAGTTTCAAATTTTCTAGTGTTCCTATATGATTTAGGAGTAGAAAAAAAGACGCTGATTAATTAATGCTGGTTAGAAAAAATATACATGTTAAAATTTAAGGGTAGTCATCAAAGAAAAAATATAAAATGTATAATCCTTAAACTGATAAAAGGAAAAAAATAAAGGATGTTAAAAGGATATTCAATTTCTTAGAAAGCAGGGGAGAAGAAAGAAAGATGACTTGAGAAAGCGTTTTAAAAAGTGAAAAGATGAAGAAAAAACTAAAATACATCAGTAATCACAATAAATAGAAATTCATTAAACCTGTCACTTTAAAAGTCAGAGATTTTTCAGATTATTAAAACAGAATAAACAATGTCCAGATATTTGTGGTGTACAAGAACATTTAAATTCTAATAAGATAAAAAGTGCTGAAAGTAATGAAAATAGATTTACGAGGGAAATTCTAACAAAATGATACTAAGTTTATATAAAACAAGATATAATTTAAGATCAAAATTTCACTAGAGACAAAGAGAATTCAAAATTGTTAAAACAACAATTCAAACTCCTCTTTAAATAATGGATAGGAACACCAGGTAAACAGAAGAAAGGAAACAGAGAATTAGAACAACACAATAAACCAAGTAGTTAACAGACATACATAAAACACATTCTCAACAACAGTATACACATTCTTCTCAAACGCACATGAGATATTGTCCAGGCTATACATACTTTAGGTCACAAATTGTCTCAATAAATATAAAATAATAGCTATCATGAAAAGTATCTCCTTCAACCTCAGCAAAATAAAGCGAGAAATAAATTAACAGAAAAAAAAAAAAAACCCTGGAAAATTCACAAATTTGGGAAATGAAACACCAGACTCTTGAACAACCAACAGCTCATAGAAGAAATCACAAGGGAAATCAGAAACTACTTAGAGACAAATGAAAATGAAAACAGAGCATATTAAAACTGATGGGACTCAGTGAAAGCGGTGCTAAGGAAGAAAGGTTTAACTATAAATGTTCTCATGGAAAAACAAGAAAGCTCTCAAGTCAACAACCTAACTTTAAACTTAAGGAATCAGAAAAAGAACTAAACCCAAAGTTAGCAAAAGGAAGGAGATAATAAAGATTAAAACAGAGATAAATGAAATACAAAATAACAGAGAAAAATCAACATAACCAGCAATCGGTTCTTCAAACAGAAAAACAAAACTGACAAACTTTTGGCCAGATTTACTAAGGGGGAAAAAAGGCAAGAAGATTCAACTTACTAAAAATAAATTAAAAATAAATATAGTATAGATAATACTGCTGCTGCTGCTGCTGCTGCCAAGTCACTTGAGTCGTGTCCGACTCTGTGCGACCCCATAGACGGCAGCCCACCAGGCTCCCCATCCCTGGGATTCTCTAGGCAAGAACACTGGAGTGGGTTGCCATTTCCTTCCCCAGTGCATGAAAGTGAAAAGTGAAAGTGAAGTCGCTCAGTCATGTCTGATTCTTAGCGACCCCATGGACTGCAGCCTACCAGGCTCCTCCATCCATGGGATTTTCCAGGCAAAAGTACTGGGGTGGGGTGCCATTGCCTTCCCCAATAGATAATACTACTCATCTTAAAATGATAAAAAGGATTTATTAGAGTGTATTATGAACAAATGTACACCAACAAACTGTGTAACCTAGATGAAGTGGATAACTTAGGAATTTGTGATTTAAGAAAAAAACAAAAGCAACCAAGCTTTAATCATGAAAAAACTGACTGAATGTCTAGAACTATGACTAGTAAAGAGACTGAATCAGTAATCAAAAATCTCCTGACAAAGAAAAGCCTGGGGCCTGATAGCCTCACTGATGAATTCCACCAAGCATTTCAAAAAGAACTAATACCAATCCTTCTCAAATTGTTCCAGACATTAAAGAAAAGGAAACAATTCCTAACTCAGTCCACGTGACCGGCATTATCCTGATACCAAAGTCAGACAAAGACACAAGAAAAATACTAACATTCTTTATGAATAACGACACAGAAAAAGGGAAATTATTATTATTAAAAGAATTATATATGGTGACCAAGAAGGATTTATTCCTGAAATGCAAGGATGGTCTAACATATAAAGAGCATCAATGTCATACACCATATTAACAAAAAGGGGAAAAGCTCACATAATTATCTGGATATCCATACCCATTTGAATTTTAGGACCCTAAGTAGCCCGAAAAAAATCTTGAAAAAGAACAAAGATGGAGGATCCACACTTCCAGATTTCAAAATTTACTACAAATCTACAGTAATCAAGAGAGTATGATACTGTACTAAAAATGGGCAAAAGAATAGACCAAAAAAAGACATGAATGGCAAATAAGCACATGAAAATGTTCTTATCGGCATTAATCATTAAAGAAATGCAAATCAAAACCACAAAGAAATGCCAAGTTGCATCTACTGGGATGCCTACTATCAAAAAGAAGGAAGGAAGGAAGGAAAAGAATGAAAATTTCTCCAAAGAAGACATACAGATGGCTAACAAACACATGAAAAGATGCTCAACATCGCTCATTATCAGAGAAATGCAAATCAAAACCACTATGAGATACCATTTCACGCCAATCAGTATGGCTGCTATCCAAAAGTCCACAAGCAATAAATGCTGGAGAGGGTGCGGAGAGAAGGGAACCCTCTTGCACTGTTGGTGGGAATGCAAACTAGTACAGCCACTTTGGAGAACGGTATGGAGATTCCTCAAAAAACTGCGAATAGAACTGCCTTATGATCCAGCAATCCCACTGCTGGGCATATACACTGAGAAAACCAGAATTGAAAGAGACACCTGTACCCCAATGTTCATAGCAGCACTGTTTGCAATAGCCAGAACGTGGAAGCAACCTAGATGTCCATCCACAGATAATGGATAAGCAAGCTGTGGTACATATACACAATGGAATATTACTCAGCCATTAAAAAGAATACATTTGAATCAGTTCTAAGGAGGTGGATCGAACTGGAGTCTATTATACAGAGTGAAGTAAGCCAGAAACAAAAACACAAATACAGTATACTAACGATATATATGGAATTTAGAAAGATGGTAAAAAATAACCCTATTTACGAGACAACAAAAGAGACACTGATGTATAGACCAGACTTTTGGACTCTGGGACCAGGAGAGGGTGAGATGATTGGGGAGAATAGCATTGAAATATGTATAATATTATATCTGAAATGTATTAATTGTTCAAACTAAACACTATCATGTTACAATTTGTTCATACTAGATGTTTGTAATGTTTCTGATAATCAATAAAAGAGATTCTTGATAAAAAAAAAAAAAAAAAAAAAGAAAATTGTACGTGTTTGGTGAGACTATGGAAAAATTGGAACCCGTGGCACTGCTGTTGAGAATGCGGACGGTACAATTAAAAAGTATGGAGGCCCTTCAAAAAGTTAAAAATAGAATTACCATATGATTCAGCAATCTCACTTCTGGGAATATACCTAAAAGAACTGAATCAAGATCTTAAATACATACTTATATATTCATATTCACAGAAGTATCATTCACAACAGCTAAAACAGGGAAGCAACCCAAGTGTCCATCAACAGGTGAATGGATAATCAAAATGTGGTATATATTATACATATAATGGAATATAATTCAGCCTTAAAAAGAAGGGAAATTCTTACATATATCACAACATAAATGAGCCTTGAGAACATTATGCTAAGTGAAACAAGCCAGTTACAGAAGGACAAGTATTATATGGTATTACTTACATCAGATAACTAGAGTAGTAAAGATCATAGAGACAGAAAGTAATCACCAAGGCCACACTTTCTGAGCATGGCGGTGACAGCAAGGAAGGCCTGATCCTGAGAGATGAGTAACTCCTCTATACATTCAGTTTGACTTGAAGACTCTCCACTGACCTTGTTAGACTTTACATATGACTGCAATGTAATCTAAATTACACAATTAGGCTCTTTCATTCAGCTTTCCTTTCTTCCTGCTCTATTTCACAAATGTCAGATTGGCACTGTGGTCTAAAAGATCTCTCACCTTCTCCCCTGATCTTTCCATCACAAGAGTTCCCCCTAATACATTTACTGCATGGCTAATGCCATTCTGGTCTCCACTTCTCTGAGGACTTAAGATATCAGGAAGTAAAATTGAGATTTGTAATTGGCTCACTCACTACTTGGCAGGCTAAAGGGAAACCATCCATGTTGCTTGATTCATCCCTGGAAGAAGACTTCAACTGCTAAAGATTTCACCAGTGGTGATCTGGGGAAAATGTTTTCAAAAGATAGTGGAGTTGGATAATTACTGAATGTTTGCATTAACCCTGCAAAGGGCTACTGAGAGACTGAAGGCCATTAACAAATATTACAGGCTAAATATAAGAGCCAGAGAGTCTCTTTTATAGCTTTAATTCAGACCCTTATCCCTGACAGTGGAAGAGCCAATATGAATGAGCAGAAGACTAATGATCCAAGGGTGAGAGCTGCAGAGTTCCAGAGATGATAGACTGCTCAGCTAGAGCAGTCCTCTTATGTAAAGACAATGGCCATGGTTGGGAAAATTGGAGCTCTTGAAATATGGGATAGGAGTATCTAAAATGAAATATCTAGATGGATGTTTTTGAGGAAGTCAGTTCTACAACTATAGAAACAATAGGGTCATTCCCTCAACAAGCTGTCAATGTCTCCTCTCCGGGTTGCTAGACTGATAACTGGGGTTTAATGACAGCATAATGCATCTTGGCCTGATAAAAAAGGAAGGAGATTATATACTTGTAAAAGTTGCAAGAATTGGCTAGCAGGTAATGGCAACAGTCAGAGGAGTATAACAGGAATTAGAAATCAGTGGTATCTGATTCTGGGGGATGGAATCAGCAAGAATTCATGAATTTTGGTGCACAGTCTCAGGACCAGGAAATGCAATACCCCATGGAAGACTCCAGAGGATGGTGCAAAGTTGAAGAAGAAGTGACTCTTAGAAGTCTGGATAAAGCAATGGCCAATGCAAAGTGAAACGGAAATGCCTGAGTTCCCTGAGAAGACAGAAGAGAAAGAGATAAAAGAAGCTGACAGGAGGAAATGTGCCAGAAAGAATGTATTATGTAAGGTCAGAAGAACTACCAGAGGATTTCTTTCCATGGGATATATCATTTACCTAGGCCATGAGGAATCTGCTGATGAAAAGGCACAGTAAGAAATTCAGTGATGGCTTTCTTCTGAAGATCAAGGCTGACAACAGGAGAGGCAGTGACAGAGCTAGGCGTTAAGCGATGGAGTCCCAAAGGGAAAAAGACCAAGGGTCAGCATTTAACTATCAGAATCCAGGGGACACAATTAGGATAACGATCAACAAACCTGGAGAAGCAGACAAGGGTGCTGCCCAACAAAGAGCTGTGGGATGACTATTAACAGATGGTATCTATACGAGGGGCAAAAGAGGTGGGCAGCTAACAATGGTGCTACTTAACATTACATGAAGTAGGAATGGAGGGGTAAAGGCTGAGGGTTGCCACCCCAAGAGACGACTGTGATCCTCTACTCAGTTCCAAGATGAGTTAATTTACAAATCCAGAATCCATTGACTGAACAGGTAGCTGAGTTCACAGAAGAAAGGTTGTCTTGAAACACCTTGCAAAGTGTATAAAGTGATTCCAAAGGAACATGTGTATGACTACTTTATAAAGAGATTAGTGTTTATTTGGGTATATACACAAGTATATTTATGGGTATATACTCAGTGCAAGACAAATTAATAGATATTTTCACTACTATAAGACACAAGGTTAACGATGACGCAGATAGCCAATGATCAGAACACCACCATGGCCCCTTGTTAGAGCTGGGGTGTCTCCAGGGTCCAGATAACAAATTCTGACTAAATCCTGGCTCATACTGGGAAACTGTGTCTATACATCCATCCTGTGATAATGGCATCTGGTCCTATTACATCATGGCAAACATATGGGGAAAATGTAGAAACAGTGTCAGATTTCATTTTCTTGGACTCCAAAATCAATGTGGATGGTAACTGCAGCCATGAAATTAAAAGATGGTTGCTCCTTGGAAGAACAGCTGTGACAAACCTAAACAGTGTACTAAAAAGCAGAGACATCACTTTGCTGACAAATGTCCATATAGTCAAAGCTATGGAGAAGGCACTGGCACTCCACTCCAGTACTCTTGCCTGAGAAATCCCATGGATGGAGGAGCCTGGTGGGCTGCAGTCCATGGGGTCGCTAAGAGTCAGACACAACTGAGCAACTTCACTTTCACTTTTCACTTTCATGCATTGGAGAAGGAAATGGCAACCCACTCCAGTGTTCTTGCCTGGAGAATCCCAGGGACAGAGGAGCCTGGTGGGCTTCCGTCTATGGGGTAGCACAGAGTCGGACACGACTGACACGGCTTAGCAGCAGTAGCAGCAGCATGCCTTTTCTAGTAGTCATGTATGGATGTGAGAGTTGAATCATAAAGAAGGCTGAATGCTGAAAAATTGATGCTTTTGAACCGTGGTGCTGGAGAAGACTCTTGAGAGCCCCTTGGACAGCAAAGAGATCAAACCATTCAGTCCTAAAGGAAATCAACCCTGAATATTCATTGCAAGAACTGATGCTGATGTTGAAGATCCAACACTTTGGCCATCTGATGTGAAGAACTGACTGACTCATTGGAAAAGACCCTGATGCTTGGAAAAATTGAGGGCAAGAGGAGGGGGCAACAGAGGATGAGATGGTTGGATGGCACCACTGACTCAATGGATATGAGTTTGAGCAAACTCAGGGAGATAGTGATGGACAGAGAAGCCTGGCTGCAGTTCATGGATTCATAAAGAGTCAGACACAACTTAGTGACTGAACAACAACAAGTAGTGATAATTTCCTTACTTTTCAAGTGTATAATTAGAATTTATGTACAAAGTGGTTAGAGTAAACCCCTATGTTGTGTCTCTGGCCTGTGAGGTAAGATCTGTCACAGTAGGAAAGACCAAGTGGTAACCTCTGAAAATATCCTTCATTTGGTCAAGATGGTAAATCAAAAACATTATGCAATCCTTGTAGGACAGTGAAAATTAGAACCACCATTAAAAAATCTAAGTGGTACAGGGTCCTTGCTATATCTCCATTTAATTTACCAGGCTGAACTTCTTTAAAAATTCAGACTTTTCAGATTCACACAGTCTTGCTTTTCCATTTTACATACCAGAAAAGTCTTTATTTCTTAAATGATTTCTTTCAACTTTTTAATTACTCACTGTTACATATTACTCTCCACTACAGACTCTAACAACCACACCTTTTAATTCTATTATGATAAAGGACATATGTATCTGTGTATGTTTATATATGTCTGAATACCTTCGCTACTCACCTGAGACTATCACAACATTGTTAACTGGTTATACTCCAATACAGAATAAAAACTTAAAAGGACTGAGATTCAGAGGAACTAGGTAATCTGTTTAGGCTCCCCTGGTGGTTCAGATGGTAAAGCGTCTGCCTACAATGCGGGAGACCTGGGTTTGATCCCTGGGTAAGGAAGATCTTCTGGAGAAGGAAATGGCAACCCACTCCAGTACTCTTGCCTGGAAAATCCCATGGACGGAGGAGCATGGTAGGCTATAGTCCATGGGCTCACAAAGATTCAGACACAACTGAGCTACTTCACTTTCCGGTAATCTGCTTAGATGGCGCCGAAAGCTAAGATCAGAGCCAGGCTGTGACTATAAATGATCTAACTAGTACTGACTGAATTACGTTTACCACCAGAACTATTCCTAATATAAAAGTAAAAAGCTGACACTGGCCTCCTTTAAACCTTAGCTAAATGAAAGGCTGACACTTCAGCCATACTACTTCAGTAATACAGAGACAGCAATAGCAGTAATACTGGCCTGATTGAAGGATGTCCATAAATGCTGAACTGTCTAAAACTCTTTTAAAATTTAACAGTAAATCTACTTAATATAAAAATAAACTTAAAAGTATTCTGTCCATGATTTTCCTTAACAATGAGATAATTTAAATCATCTAATTTACATTTCACTACTGAAAAAATTTAAATGATAAAAAACCCTTCAAATACATTTTATCTCACACAATAACTAGAGTATATTACTTTGTCTATGAATGCCAACATAATAAATAGGATCATCTGTAAGAGATGGTACACATTAACACTTGCTTTCTCTTACTTAATAAAAGAGCTATTGAATTTAAACACACACACAAATTCAAAAGCTTAAACTAAAACTCTAAACATTTAAATAATTTATAGATTCAGCTTTGTGAATTTTTATACAAAATAAACTTTTCAGTATATTAACATCTACATTATCCTGTCAAAAACTTTTAGTTTTATTAAATAAACTTCATTCAATTATAAGTTCTAACCCTTTTCAAAAACATTGTAATGTCATTAAGTTTTAATATCCCTTAATATTCACAAATATAAAACCAGAAAATGTTTAAATATATTTAAGATGTTTCCTCAAATTTCATCTTTAAGGGACAAATTTAAATATGAATGAACTTTGCAATGTTAGTAAGAAATGTTTTCAACATTAAATTTTGGAAATTAATGTTTTTAAGGGACAAACAAACCTGATTATTTTCAGAGCAAAGTGACTAACATGGCAAGGATTCTGACAAGAAGCAAATAACTGAACAGATAATGTGTGAATTGGAGAAAAGAGTTTAGCAAACTGGAAGGCCATAAATGGAGATGAAGGAATTAGACTTGCTATGTATGGGCCCATATGGGTAAATTAGAATAGCTATCACAGGGAGGCAGATTTCATCTCAATTATAAAGAACAACTAATTATCTGAAATTAGAAAATGCTATCACAAGAGATGTTCTGTTTCCTGCCATTAAAGGCATTCAGGCATAAGTTAGATCAGTGGTTGGGCAAATTGTGTCCACAGGCAGAATTCAGCCTGTGTGCACGCTAAGTGACTTTACTAGTGTCCAAATCTGTGACCCTATGAACTATAGCCTACCAGGCTCCTTTGTCCACGGGATTCTCCAAGCAAGAGTACTGGAGTGGGTAGCCATGACCTCCTCCAGGAGATGTTCCCCACCCAGGGATGGAACCCAGGTCTCTCATGTCTCCCGCTTTGGCAGGAAGGTTGTTTACCACTAGCACCAACGGGGAAGCCCAGAATTCAGGCTACCAGCTATTTTCATTCTAGTAAAGGTTTATTGGAACATAAATAGTCACGCCCATTGTTTCCAAACTGACTCAGGTTGCTTTAGCACCGCAGACACCTTATAGCCCACAAATCTTGAAATTATTTACTAATCAGCCCTTTATAGAAAAATGTTTGCTCACTCCTATGGATAAGGGATTAGGAATTCAAGTATTGTATGGTATCTTGATAAGCTAACCAATATTTATCACTTACTTAGGTGCAGAGGAAGTACTGGGCATACCATCTGTGTCAAGGACTGGGTTTAACAGGTTCTTAGTGAACAAAGCTTCCCTTGTGGCTCAGCTGGTAAAGAATCTGCCTGCAATGTGGGAGATCTGGGTTCATCCTCTAGGTTGGGAAGATCCCCTAGAGAAGGGAATAGCTACCCACTCCAGTATTCTGGCCTGGAGAATTCCATGGACCATACAGACCATGGAGTTGCAAAGAGCTGGACACGACTGAGCGATTTTCACTTTCTTTATTGTACAAAGCAGCCCAGACAACTTGGTGAGTGAAGGTCAAAAGCATCTGCACCTTTGTGCTGTGATGTGGGGCTATGTCTACCAAGAGGAGGACACACGATTGTCTAATTCACACAAAGGCACCCTGTGGATCAGTATAAGCTGTACACATCATAATCATGTTAACAAAGATAATATTCTTTCTTTTTTTTTGTTTTTAAGTACTGTATTGACCAACTAGGTCTTTTTATTTTATTGGCGTATAACTGTGTTATAATGTTGTGTTAGTCTCTGCTGTACAATGCAGCGAATCATCTACATGTATACCTATGTCCCCTCCCTCGAGAACTTCCCTCGCCACCCACCCCAGCCCACCTAACTAGATGCCATGTCTCAGATATTCTATCACTGAAACTCAGCTTCTTCTCCTCACCCATTGTTTAGTTACATCCCATGGTAATGAACATAAATGCTCCATGGAAAGAACTTTCAGGTGTTGAGAAATGCTACAAACTCTATCCTCTCTTTTAGAACAATACATTGCAAATGAACACATTAAAAACTGTGAGAAAAAAATCTGAGGAAGTCCGTTAAAAGCAAACCAAAAGAGACCTATTTAACTTTAGTATACATAGTATTTTCCAAACAATTTAATTATGGAACCCTTTTTAGTGAACCTACTGTTAACATCTCAAATAACTAAAGTTCTAGGAAATTATGGTATAGTCTAGGTCACATTTAGTACTTCCAGATTACATGCTCTTTGAAGGCAAAAAAATACATCCTTTTTCTCATCCCCTATTGATTTTATCACATTGCTAAGTACATACAATAATAACTTAAGAAATCCAAGAAATTGACTTTAATGCTAGGAAGCCTACCTAATCAATATGATGAAAACACTGTTAATTTCACTAATTAAAACAGGCTTTAATTACTTATGTGACAGTAGACCGCAAGGTTATCATCTTCTTTCCACTAAATTAACCAGCTATTAAATAGTAGTATAGCAAAATAATCCTGCAATAGTACATGCCGAATATGTTTCTTCTGCTCTGCGGTATATATTTAAGTACATAAAACTATACAAGACACACTGTATCATATTCAAGGTTAAAGAACTGATATTACCTAACAGATTGACAGGCCATCAGAATACAGATTCAACATACTCAAAGTCAATAAAAGCAAATTACCTGAAGAAGGTGACAAAAAACTGCACAAGATCCATGATTGTGTTGTGTTGTGAGAACGCAATCTGAAAAATCAAAATAAAAGGAAGTTTGAAACTTACTGAATCTATGTTCTTCAAAGTGGTGATGTTTCATGGCATTTGTAAATACAATATTTTTAAATCATAAAGAAATTTGGATTACCATATTATAAATCATATGTACTAGAACCAATATTGCATTGACAACACTTCATATATCCAAAAACCAAAGACAATCTTTACACAGGCTATAACACTAAATGCTTTAAGAAAACTATTATAAAATTACTTCAGTAATGTATGCTAAGATTGTCACTTGAAATCCTATGAAATATGCCTAACTAAAACATGCAAATGCATTTCTACATCTAATTATGGTTGACAATTGCTTATGAGATAAAAAATTTAATTTTAACTCTACGAAGGAAACAGAGGGAATTGGTTTTCTTGTGTATTATTGTCTAATGAAGCTGCAATTATTTTGTTATAAACCCCTCAAAGAATAAAACATATCAAAAGTTTATATTTTCATGTTAATGATTTCAGGAGAGAAGTCAATAATCTAAAGTTGTTCTCCACTTTTATTAACATTATAGAGATCATATTGTAAAACATTTCTTGAAGAATTATTATACATTGTACTAGTCAATAATGCAGCATCTGAATAGAGAATACTTGATATGAAAAGCCAATTTTTCATTTATTTGGTGTAAATATCCTGGAAATCTATTTAACCTATTTTTGTCCCATGTGTGAACAGTAATAGTAAAAGCATCTACTTCATTGTGTTAGAAGAAAGACTAACTCAATTAATAGAAATAAAATTATTACCATAATATCTGGCATATAGTAGGAATAATACAATAAATATCACACTTTTACATCATGTATAAAGGAGCTGGTCAACACTAGTGAATTTTTCCAGGTAGCTGGAGGTGAACAATTAAGTTCTTGAAATCTCCTTCTCTTTTAATAATCTTTTATGTAAATCTTTCACAAAGATGTAATACAATTTCCACTTACAGTGAAAACAGACTAACAAATATGAGATTTCTTTCATCTTAAAGAGCTAAAAACTATACAAAATATACAGAAAAACCATTTTCAGACATTAGACAAAAGGCAAACAGGGATATATAATCCATGAGTGAAGGAAAACAAAGGAAATGAATTTCATAATTGTACCAGTTTTCAGGGCAAGGAATTGAAATGACATTCTAAAATAAGAAATATTGTTTCTTATATAAAACAAAGAATTATAGCGAGTCAAGAAGATAGTTAAATTTTTGTATATACATGAAAGCTTAAATATAATAACATTCATTTCCAAAATGCTTCTAAGCATTTGAAGAATTACAAAGCATTTACACAGAGACTGAGGAAAGATAATTGCTATAGGAGATTGGTTCTAGGTGAAAACATTTTAAAAAATTTAAGAACAAACATCTTTTAAAATGGAAATGATACAGATGAATCATCTCCCCAGGTACTGTCTATGAGAGTATCTTACAAACAGAGCTTACCAAATAATACTGTCAACAATAACTTAAAACCATAGTAAGATGATTCAGAATACAGCAATTGAGAACTAAATGGATAATCTTCAAAAGGATAATTATTTTGAAATCGTAATAAATGAAATTGGTTTAAGATAAATTGGATTAGGAAGGTAAAATTAGACAGTGTTGAGAAACATCTAAATAATAAAGAAAAAGAACTTGAATAAAGACTTGAATAAATTAGCAAATATAGAGAAAAGAAAAAAGAAACAAAATAAATAATAAATAAGCTTAAAAATAAAAGAATAAGATGAAGTATAGAAGCAGTTGCATTAAATGTGAACAGACTGAATCCTCATCAAAAGAAAGAGATTTCCATAGCATGTTAAAATGCATAATTTACTTTATGTTTTCTATAGACAGCACATCCTCAACAGTGACACATCTATAGCCAAAACATAAAGGATTGTGAGGGAAAAAAAAATGGGCTCTTAAAAACAACAACAATGAAGCCATGAAGGATAATATAAATAGCAAAGTGAAATTCCAAATCAAAACCTGGTCTAATAAAACATAAAAGGCACAAATAATTCATAAAAATAATAAACCTATATGCACCAAAATACAGGCCAAATAAGTGAAAACACAAGGTTGGACTTCAAGAAGAATTAGGTAATTAAATAGTAAAATTAATTAAATAGTAAAATTAAATAGTAAAATTTAAATAATTAAATAGTAAAATTTTAATATGTGTATCTCTTTCATAACTGATCTGAACAAGCAGACAAAAAATTAATTTATTCAGTCATACAAATCATGAAGAAACATTCAAAGAAATACTGCTTAATCAAGCTCTGTTCTAGGAGCTGGGGACAAACTTGTAAATAAGACAAAGTCCCTTCTCTCTTGGAATTGGCATCCCAATAGCAGGAGACAGAAAAATATCCAGGTAGACTTATAAATGGATATCATAATTTTAGATAATGGCAAATGTTCCAAAGAAAAATAAGGTGATATGATGAAGGAGAAGGCTATGTAGCTAGTTTAGATCAGGCAGTACAGCCAGCCTTACTGAAGCCGTATATAAGCTGACAGACAAAAGAATGGTAAAGCCACACGAAGATCTGTTAGAAGAGAATTCGAGGCTTAGAGGACAGCATGCTTAGGCTAGAGATGTTTAAGAAACTGAAGTCACAACAGCTGCAGTATTGTGAGCTACAGAAAGAATAGTTAAAAATGAGTACAGTGTGACAAGTTGGGGTTAACTCACCTAGGTCCTTGGCATGATAAAGAGTTTGGAATGTTTTATAAGAGCTAAGTTACATAATAACATGATCTTACTCTCAACAAAAATATTCTGGATCTGGATGAGGAAGAGATGATAAAGAAAAGCAGGGACATTAACAAGAAGGACACTGGATTTTTCTAGCTATGATAGTAGCTTGTACAAGGGTAACATCCTTGCAGACAAAACCAAGTTGATGCGCACATAATTTGGAGTGAAAAGTGAGAGGGCCTGGTAAAGATTGGATATGAGTCATTTAAAAGTAAAAGAAAGTTTAGGGCCACCCCATTATCAGAACTAACAAAAAGTGAACAATTAAGTAGGAGGAAATTGGGAGAGCATTGTGTGAAGGATGTCAAGGAAAAGGAATGTTGCAAGAAGAAAGTCTTGTTTGGTTTTGTTGGTTGAGTAAGATGAAGATGGGAATATGACTATTAATATTAAATTTGTACTTTGGCCACCTCATGCGAAGAGTTGACTCATTGGAAAAGACTCTGATGCTGGGAGGGATTGGGGGCAGGAGGAGAAGGGGACGACAGAGGATGAGATGGCTGGATGGCATCACTGACTCGATGGATGTTGAGTCTGAGTGATCTCCGGGAGTTGGTGATGGACAGGGAGGCCTGGCGTGCTGCAATTCATGAGGTCGCAAACAGTCAGACACAACTGAGCGACTGAACTGAACTGAACTGAACTGACATCAACCTTGTGCATGGGTAACAAACAAATGCACTTTCAATGAAGGGGTGGGAATGTTTATTTAAACAGAGAACGCAAGGCAAACGTGTAATGTGAGGAAGTAGAGACAGCAACTACAGACTGAACTTTCAAAAAGATCTGTTAGAAAACAGCACACAGAATCAGGAGCATATAAGATAGGGAAACAAATCTTTTTCTAAATCCATAGTGCATTTAGAAAAGCAGACAGTGTACATTATGCAGAGAAACTACTTAAAAATTCCAAGTAGTAGGGGTTTTATGTACTATATTATCAGATTAAAACAAAATTAAAACTATAATTTTAAATATAAACAAAAAAACTTAACTACTCAGAAACTTAGAAATATAATCGGTAAGGTCAAGTTCCAGGTGGAGAGTGACAGTGGTAGCATAGTTTTTTTTTTAAATATCCCTTAGTTTCTACATTATAAGAAAAAACTCAGTATCTCTCTATCTGCCCATTACCTATCTATATCAAGTAAACTGCAAAAAAAAAAAAAAAGAAGAAAATAATTCAACACAGTTAAAGAAAAATTCTCATCCTCTTGATTGCTGAAACATGAACAGGTACTGATAAGCCACGGAATAGGCACATATGGTACCAGAGTCCATGTGGGAGTAAGAAGAGAATCAACAGGATAATCCAAAAGACATTCACTGGAACCAGGCAGGCCAATTTGAATACAGGAAGTAAAAACCGAAGTGGTTTTGCCTAGTCCAAGAGCATATGAGTGCAAAGGGTCTTCGAGAAGTTCCAAAAGAGGCTAGAACAGCTTGGGACACATGAATTTTCAAAAGCAACCACTCAAATCTCTATTCCAAGACAGACCTCATATTGAGGAAAAACTGTTGGAAGTGAAATCAAAATTGAGCAGAGCAGGGAAAATGGAAACAAAGAAAAAAAAGGTCCAACTCTGGGAGAGGAACAGAGCCTGGAAATCTTTAAAAACCAAGTGACATGTATTAGGGGGATGGAAAAAAGGCATATATATATATATATAGATATAGATATATAGTTATAGACATACACACACACGGGCTTCCCTCATTGCTCAGATGGTAAGGAATCTGCCTGCAATGCAGAAGGCTCAGGTTCGATCCCTGAGTTGGAAAGATCCTCTGGAGAAGGGAACGTCTACCCACTTCAGTATTCTTGCCTGGAGAATTACATGGACAGAGGAGCCTGGTGGCCTACAGTCCATAGAGTTGCAGAGTTGGACACAACTGAGCAACCAACACTACCACCACATGTTTATATATGTAGTGTTAGCTATCATCACTCTGACTCTTTAATCTACAAAGGGTTTTGTATTCCTTCAAGGTAAGTAATGCAAAAACATTGGCTACAGCCAACAGTGTTAAAATAAATTTAGGATGGCAAAGCACATGACTCAGGCTGGTACTGCAGAATTTTATTATTGCTTTTTGCCCTTTCTAGGTCCATATAGCTAAGCAACTTGGAAAAAAAAAATCATGTTTTGAGGCAAGTAAGCAAAACACAGACACACATGAAAATACCTTCCTGAATTTCCCTGAAGAAGATTTGCAAAAAGAAAGCAGACAAGGCAGGCATCTACAAGCTACAATAATGAACTAAACCACTAAAACATTCGGAAACTTGTATTATCTATCTCTAACTAATCTGTTAACATAATTGTGCTGAAGAAAAAGTGTGGATGGCACTAGCAGTCTCTATACTTAGCATGCCATCTGGGTTCTAGGGACTCAAACTGAACAGCGTTTATATTGGTTGTTCAAACAGAAAGTCAGTATTACATTGGGTGTTGTAAAAATCTCTTTCATTGTTTCTCCACCTGGGATTTTCTAAGAAGTTCCATAGGAGATAGCCTTTGAAAGATACTGTGTCAGCAAGTCCAGGAGATTTGGTTGCACTGGTGAACAAGGCCAAGCAAATACTAACTCAAGCAGATTCCCTCTCAAGATTCCCTCTCTGGGGAGTTAATGTATTCAGCCATCAAATATTTCACTGAAAATCTATTATAATCTGGGCACCATGTCAGATTCTTGGATATAACAGTGCAAAAAAAATTCTTAGCGGTTGTAGCAGAGGCAGACAAAAACAGTAATAACAATTGTAAATTATATACTGTGTCAGAATTTAGTGACTCTAATGGTGTAAAAAAAAAAACTAAATGTATCCTATTTTCTATATAAATGTACATGGTTATCTAAAAATAGGCAGGAATACTGAGAACAGATAGGAGAAAAAGACAGGAATAGCAGGAAAGAAATGATATGAGCATTCGTTGCAAATGTATCTGACTATTCTCAGTATTTCTCCATCTAGGAAGAGTATCCAGTAACTCCAGGTCCCTTCCAAAGAAATCGGAAGACCTACAGAAAAAGAACTAAACAGAGATAAATGAAGAACCGTTCTAAGTGATACTGGCAACTGGTCTTCATGTGATTTTGGTTGATAGGGCTAGCTCCTTATCATCTAAATTTCACCTCAAACACACTGCTCTAAGACACTGAGATAAAGTAGCTACCCTCTCCCTTATTCTACACTGTTATGTGAATCTACTTCTTTTATAAATATTTCATTCTGAAATTATCTGATTTATTGGTTGATGGTTGATTATTAGTTAAAATATCTTTCCCCACTAAAATGTAAACTTCTTGAGAATACTAGCCTTGTTCATATTATCTGTGGCACTACTCTACTACCTAGAACACTATTAGGTACATAGTAAGCATTTAATTAAAAAAAAATCTGCTAAATACATAAAAACATCAAAATTTAGCATATCATAAATCCTTATTAATAGCCATGAAAGGAAGGAGGAACAGATGTTATTCTTCCAAACATTAAAAAATTATTTATTTGATCTTCCTTTATAAATCAATAAGCATATAAACTATGAGGAGATACCCCGCGAACGAGGCCAGGGGCAGCGGCTGGGAGGACCAACCCCATGCCCGAGGCCAGGGGCGGCGGCCAGGAAGACCAACCCCATGCCTGAGGCCAGGGGCGGCAGCCAGGAAGACCAACCCCATGCCCAAGGCCAGGGGTGGCGGCCAGGAGGACCAACCCCACGTCCAAGGAGCAGTGGCTATGCAGGTGAAGGAGGGCCTAGAGGAGCTATCCCACGTTGAAGGTCAGGAAGGGCAGCGGGGAGGAGATACCCCTCGTCCAAGGTAAGGCGCAGCAGCTGTGCTTTGCTGGAGCAGCCGTGAAGAGATACCCCACGCCCAAGGTAAGAGAAACCCAAATAAGATGGTAGATGTTGCAAGAGGGCATCAGAGGGCAAACACACTGAAACCATACTCACAGAAAACTACTCAGTCTAATCACACTAGGACCACAGCCTTGTCTAACTCAATGAAACTAAGCCATGCCCTTGGGGCAACCCAAGATGGGCAGGTCATGGTGAAGAGATCTGACAGAATGTGGTTCACTGGAGAAGGGAATGGCAAACCACTTCAGTATTCTTGCCTTGAGAACCCCATGAACAGTATGAAAAGGAAAATATGATAGGATACTGAAAGAGGAACTCCCCAGGTCAGTAGGTACCCAATATGCTACTGGAGATCAGTGGAGAAATGACGCCAGAAAGAATGAAGGGATGGAGCCAAAGCAAAAAGAATACCCAGCTGTGGATGTGACTGGTGACAGAAGCAAGGTCCGATGTTGTAAAGAGCAATATTGCATAGGAACCTGGAATGTCAGGTCCATGAATCAAGGCAAATTGGAAGTGGTCAAAAAAGAGATGGCAAGAGTGAATGTAGACATTCTAGGAATCAGTGAACTAAAATGGACTGGAATGGGTGAATTTAACTCAAATGACCATTACATCTACTACTGCGGGCAGGAATCCCTCAGAACAAATGAAGTGGCCATCATGGTCAACAAAAGAGTCCGAAATGCAGTATTTGGATGCAATCTCAAAAACGACAGAATGATCTCTGTTCGTTTCCAAGGCAAACCATTCAATATCACAGAAATCCAAGTCTATGCCCCAACCAGTAATGCTGAAGAAGCTGAAGTGCAATGGTTCTATGAAGACCTACAAGACCTTTTAGAACTAACACCCAAAAAAGATGTCCTTTTCATTATAGGGGACTGGAATGCAAAAGTAGGAAGTCAAGAAACACCTGGAGTAACAGGCAAATTTGGCCTTGGAATACAGAATGAAGCAGGGCAAAGACTAATAGAGTTTTGCCAAGAAAATGCACTGGTCATAGCAAACACCCTCTTCCAACAACACAAGAGAAGACTCTACACATGAACAACACCAGATGGTCAACACCGAAATCAGATTGATTATATTCTTTGCAGCCAAAGATGGAAAAGCTTTATACAGTCAACAAAAACAAGACCAGGAGCTGACTGTGGCTCAGACCATGAACTCCTTATTGCTAAATTCAGACTTAAATTGAAGAAAGTAGGGAAAACCACTAGACCATTCAGGTATGACCTAAATCAATCCCTTATGATTATACAGTGGAAGTGAGAAATAGATTTAAGGGACTAGATCTGATAGATAGAGTGCCTGGTGAACTATGGAATGAGGTTTGTGACAATGTATTGGAGACAGGGATCAAGACCATTTGCATGGAAAAGAAATGCAAAAAAGCAAAATGGCTGTCTGGAGAGGCCTTACAAATAGCTGTGAAAAGAAGAGAAGCAAAAAGCAAAGGAGAAAAGGAAAGATATAAGCATCTGAATGCAGAGTTCCAAAGAATAGCAAGAAGAGACAAAAAAGCCTTCCTCAGTGATCAATGCAAAGAAATAGAGGAAAACAACAGAATGGGAAAGACTAGAGATCTCACCAAGAAAATTAGAGATACCAAGGGGATATTTCATGCAAAGATGGGCTCAATAAAGGACAGAAATGGTATGGGCCTAACAGAAGCAGAAGATATTAAGAAGAGGTGGCAAGAATACACAGAACTGTACAAAAAAGATCTTCACTACCCAGATAATCACAATGCTGTGATCACTGACCCAGAGCCAGACATCCTGGAATGTGAAGTCAAGTGTGCCTTAGAAAGCATCATTACAAACAAAGCTAGTGGAGGTGATGGAATTTCAGTGGAGCTATTTCAAATCCTAAAAGATGATGCTGTGAAAGTACTACACTCAATATGCCAGCGTGGAGAGTGAAAAGGTTGGCTTAAAGCTCAACATTCAGAAAACGAAGATCATGGCATCTGGTCCCATCACTACATGGGAAACAGATGGAGAAACAGTGGAAACAGTGTCAGACTTTATTTTGGGGGCTCCAAAATCACTGCAGATGGTGACTGCAGCCATGAAATTAAAAGACGCTTACTCCTTGGAAGGAAAGTTATGACCAAAGTTATAGCATATTCAAAAGCAGAGACATCACTTTGCCAACAAAGGTTCGCCTAGTCAAGGCTATGGTCTTTCCTGTGGTCGTGTATGGATGTGAGAGCTGGACTGTGAAGAAGGCTGAGTGCCGAAGAATTGATGCTTTTGAATTGTGGTGTTGGAGAATACTCTTGAGAGTCCCTTGGACTGCAAGGAGATCCAACCAGTCCCTTCTGAAGACCAGCCCTGGGATTTCTTTGGAGGGAATGATGCTGAAGCTGAAACTCCAGTACTTTGGCCACCTCATGCAAAGAGTTGACTCATTGGAAAAGACTCTGATGCTGGGAGGGATTGGAGGCAGGAGGAGAAGGGGACGACAGAGGATGGGATGGCTGGATGGCATCACTGACTCGATGGACATGAGTCTGAGTCAACTCCGGGAGTTGGTGATGGACACGGAGGCCTGGCATGCTGCGATTCATGGGGTTGCGAAGAGTTGGACATGACTGAGCGACTGAACTGAACTTAATTGAATTTCAGATCATAAAATAGTATTAACTCTTAGAAAATTTATAGAGAGTTCAGATGTTCTAAAAAAATTGCATCTGAATAAAATGTTTGTATTTATAATCACAGAAAAATTAATATCTACCATTTATAATTTTATCTACATATAAATAAAATATTTTTAATCCAAGATATCAGAAATAGTTTCTTAATATGTATTTTACCTCAGTTCTTAATTTCAACAATAAACATTTTTAACTAGGCTTGTCTTCCAGGAATTTCTTTCAGAAGATGACTTAGTTCAGGCTACAATCTTCTCATCTAAACCATATGGTATTGCCTGAAATATTACTTTTTAACCAATGAAAAGAAAATGATACTGTTTTCAAGTGATCTTTCAGAGTGGTCTTTTGATCACTTAGCTAATATTATTTAGACAACAGGAAGACAAATTATAATAACAAAAGCAATACTATCTTCATAGTTTTCCTGAAAGTGTATCTCTAGAGGATATGGAACACTTTTGACTCTAAAATCTCTAATTGTCTAATAAGAAAGACATTGGCTATAACATGGCTCTTTACAGATAATCAATATGTTCCAATTTGGTTTTGTGGTCATTACTATGAAAAATATGAAAAATTTACTTAAGTTGAATTTAAACTTAGTTTTAAAACTTTAACCAACAAAATGTACCTCTGAAATTCTCTTTAATGATTTTTTCAAGTTATCTAATAATTATTCAAAGACAATTAACTAAAAATCAGGAAACCAATTAAAGTTTCACAATATTCTCATTTTCTTCATGCTTTTAAAGTGCCCCAAATGACTGATAAACTGGAACGCTAAGCTGAAACTACAGCAACAAAGATAATACATTTTGTCCATTTAATCTCAAATGCAAATTCATATTGTAAACATGTCCAAAATCTAAAACTGGAGTTAAAATATGCTGTATTTTTCATTAACAACAATAATGATCAACATTTTGAATATATGATTTGATGAAAAAGTTGTATTAAGTGTGCTTGGAATAGAGAAGTAGATTAATAGTTTGATATTTACCACAAAATGTCAGATTTTATAAGACAGAAGAAATGTTCTTATTATGAAGGACAAATTGGTGTGTTTGTGCAAAACGTCAGCTTGCTATAAATTCTGATATAATACTGAGATATAAAAAAATGAAAATATGAAGAGATGTGTTAAAATGATTAAATTCATCTAACGAACTGAAAGTAAAAGAGAGGTTCTTCAAACCACTATTTGGATTATAGTCCTTCAAAATGATGACATAAAAGCAGAATTAAGTAATTCAAGTCAGTCATTGAGTCATATGTCAAAGACAACTGGGCTTGTTTCAGGCAAGCATTTCAAAATCATATTAGGTCTATCTCTGCATTTTTAAAAATAAAGTACACTGGCGCTTAAATTAACTATTACTAAATAAACTCAACTAAGATAACCTATTTGAGATATTAATAAGCATAAATTTCCTATAGGTAACTAATGCATGGCTTATTGATAATATACATTTATATCATTCCTGATAAAGTAATATTTTAAAAAATATTATTTTGATATTTTTTAAATTTTTATTTAACTGCATTTTTTAAAAATGCAGTTAAATAAAAAAATGGATGATTTTAAAAAGAGAATAAAATGTATGATGAACAAACATACTGGCCAATTCTGCGTAGATACTATACAAATTACTCTGATTATAAAACCTTGAAAGTTGTCTATAAAAATTTAATGAGTTCTTCTTAGAGAAAATACATGCCTTAGTGAAGGCACTTATAACTTTCCTCCTGGTTTAATGTAAAAACCTAACTGTGTTCAACCTCATAAGTTTCTGGTCATTCTTTACCCAGCCTACAAAATGTTCTTTATTTGAAATGGAAGGACTTTCCCATAATTCTACTCCTCAGGATTCTTCACTCATCCACTTAAATATCCTCACTGTTTTTCCACCACTTTTAGCTTGAACTCCAACTTCCTTGACATAGAAGCAATGATCCCCAAAGCTTGGCTCTTGCTTCTCTCTGTGCAGAGCTCTGACACAGCCGTGATCACGCTGCACACATTACCAACCTCTGCGCTTTGTTTGCCACAAACTGTTTCCTCCTGTGCTAACACATTCTTCTCTGAGTAATTCCTATCCAAATGATCCGCTTCCTGGCACATCCAGATCCTGTATAGTGGCCCTCAATTGCACGCCTGTCGTTCCTACCATACGCTTTTACTGCAGTACTACTAAAATACTAACATTTATTAAAGTGCTTACCATTGCCCAGGCACTACGCCAAGTGTTTTTTACACACTAATTTATTTAATCCTCAGAATAAGCCAATAAAGTAGGTAATGTTATTAAATTCATCTTATAGATAAGAAAATAAAGGTTTATAGATTACTCAGGCAACAAGCAGTGGAGGTAAAATGGAAACCAATGCATTCTGAAGCTAGTTCTTAAGTTCCACACTTTCTAGCAAGAATCAATCAGAGTGCACTGCAATAATTAGCACAGCTGTCTTCTCTTTCCATTCAACTTCAAGATATCTGAAGTCAAGTATTACCATGTTGAGCTAAATACTCCTAGCAACTAGCAAAGAGCCTAGCGTTTTTACTTATGTCTTTGTGTACTTAGTCCCTTAGTCATGTCTGACTCTTTGTGATCCCATGGACTGTAGCCCACCAGGCTCCTCTGTCCATGGGATTCTCCAGGCAAGAATGATGTAGTGGGTTGCCATTTCCTCCTCCAGGGGATCTTAGCAACCCAGGGATGGAACCCAGGTTTCCTGCTTTGCAGGTGGATTCTTTACCATCTGATGCACCAGGGAGTGAATGAATTGCAGTAACTTCTGGAGATTTGCAACTTAATGCTCTAAATAGTCTCAAAACAGTTTCATTTTACTGAAGGTCAAGCTGTTCAGGAAAATGATTAGTTTTAAATCAAGAGTAGTCAGTAAAAACACATAGAGCTTTAAATCTACATATTCAGAGAGTAAATTTTCTGTAAGTTAAAGGATATTATCAGTCAAAAACAGTACTAAGTGTTAAAAAATGAAACCAAATCATTAAAATGAAAAGATAAAGTTTTGTATTTGTGATGCTACCTGTTCCTGATTATCGTATTAGCATATTTATGAGGTATTCTTCAAGTATCAGGTTTTAATTCAAAGATATAAAACTGCAAGAGTAATGGCTAATATAGAAGTCTATATGCAGTTTATGCTTGTAACACTATCTTCTATAAATTATCTTTTTTCCCCCCACAACCTAGCTTCTCTCCTATAATTTAAGAGGTGAAAAGGGACCTTCATTTTATAGAGTGATATTCACCAACCCTTCATCATTCAGTTCTACCTCTAAAACTTCAAAAACAGGTTTACATCTAAACCCCAAAGAAGCAAATGTAGCCACAGTCTTACTAAAGGTACTTGCCAAATGTCATTTTTTCCACACATATATACTTCTAGTAAATAACTGATTGAATCATCTGCATTCAAAAAGGTATTAATAGTTGCTAAAGAAACAATGAAAGTTATAAAATTTCAAAGAAAAAAATGTTTTCTATACACACCTAATTTTGAAACTTTGAAGGTTAATTCTTATTCTCTTCTCTCCATTAAATTTAGGCTAATGGACCAGAATGCAGTGAATAAGGTGCTTTCCATAAGAAAGTATTTTTAAAACCAGTTTAGTAGGTCCTCACAACTGTTCTATTCCCTTGCATTGTTCATTTAAGAATGTCTTCTTATCTCTCCTTGCTAGTCTCTGCAACTCTACTGATTATATCTTTCCCTTTATCCCTTGCCCTTTCCTTCTGTTCCTCTTAGATGAACAATACAAAGAAAGAGAGGAAAACAACAGGATGGGAACAAATCAGATATTTCTTCAAGAAAACTGGAGATATCCGTGGAACATTTCATGCAAGGATGCATATGTCAAAGGACAGAAACAGTAAGGACCTAATAAAAGCGGAAGAGATAAGAAGAGGTGCCAAGAATACACAAACTAAAGGTCTTAATAACTCAGATAATCATGATGATATGGTCACTCACCTAGAGCCAGACATACTGGAACATGAAGTCAAGAGGGAAAGCACTGAAAGTGAAATCGCTTAGTAGTGTCTGACTCTTTCCAACCACATGGACTGTAGCCTACCAGGCTCCTCTTTCCGTGGGATTTTCCCAGCCAAGCGTACTGGAGTGGGTTGCCATTTCCTTCTCCAGGGGATCTTCCCAACCCAGATCTCCCACATTGCAGGCAGATGTTTTACCATCTGAGCCACCAGGGAAAGCATCACTATGAACAAAACTAGTGGAGGTGACAGAATCCCAGCTATTTAAAATGCTACAAGATGATGCTCTTAAAATGCTGTACTCAATATGCCAGCAAATATGGAAAACTCAGCAGTAGCCATATGAAATGGTCAGTTATCATCCCAGCTCCAAAGAAGGGCAATGTCAAAGAATGTAGAAACTACTACACAACTGCACTCATTTCACATGCTACCAAGGTAATACTCAAAATAGGTCAAGCTAGGCTTTGCTGCTAAGTCACTTCAGTTGTGTCCGACTATGTGTGACCCCACAGATGGCAGCCCACCAGACTCCCCCGTTGCTGGGATTCTCCAAGCAAGAACACTGGAGTGGGTTGCCATTCCCTTCTCCAATGCATGAAAGTGAAAAGTGAAAGTGAAGTCGCTCAGTCGTGCCTGACCCTCAGCGACCCCATGGACTGCAGCCTTCCAGGCTCCTCCATCCATGGCATTTTCCAGGCAAGAGTACTGGAGTGGGGTGCCACTGCCTTCTCTGAAGCTAGGCTTTAGCAGTAGGTGAACCAAGAACTTCCAGATGTACAAGCTGGGTTTAAAAAAGGCAGAGGAACCAGAGATCAAATGGCCAACATTCACTGGATCATGAAGAAAGCAAAGAAATTTCAGAAAAACATCTACTTCTGCTTCATTGACTACACTAAAACCTTTGACTATTTAGATCACTACAAACTGTAGAAAATTCTTAAAGACATGAAATTACCAGACCACCTTAACCTGTCTCCTGAGAAACCTCTATTGAGGTCACGAAGCAATAGTTAGAACTGCACATGGAACAACTATCTGGTTCAAAGTTGGGAAAGGAGTACATGAAGGCTGAATATTCTCACCCTTTTTATTTAACTTACATACAGAGTACATCATGTGAAATGCCAGGGTAAAAGACAAAGAAAGGTGAATGCAGAAGAACTGATGCTTTTAAATTGTGGTGCTGCAAGAGACTCTTGAGAGTCCCTTGGACTGCAGGGAGATCAAACCAATCAATCACCAAAAAATCAATCCTAAATATTCATTGGAAGGACTGATGCTAAAGCTAAAGCTCCAATATTTTGGCCACCTGGTGTGAAGAGTCAATTCACTGGAAAAGACCCTGATGCTGGGAAAGATTAAGGCAGAAGAAAAAGCCGGTGAGATTGAGGCAGAAGAAGGATGATATACTTGAATGACGTCACTGACTCAATATACAGGACTTTGAGCAGGCTCTGGGAGATAGTGAAGGACAGGGAAGCCTGGCATGTTACGGGGCGTGGGATTGTAAAGGCTGAGAGACGACTCAATGACTGAACTGCAACAATAACTTTTTTAAAACTTCAAATTTCAGCCATGTACAATGAAAGGTGTATGATAGAATAAAAAATTATTTTAGTTTAAAAATGAATAATGGAGATTACATAGAAACAAAATTTTTGTTTTATATAAAAATATTACAGTATATAAGATCAAAGTATGAGTGCAAGTATCTAAAAATATTTATTAAGTTATGTGAATATTTAGCTTATATGCAAAGTACATCATGCAAAATGCCAGGGTGGATGAAGCACAAGCTGGAATCAAGATTACCAGGAAAAATATCAATAACCTCAGATATGTAGATAACACCACACTTATGGCAGAAAGAAAGGAGCAAGTAAACTAAACTTTAACGTCTTGATGAAGGTGAAAGAGAAGAATGAAAAAGTTGGTTTAAAACTCAACATTCAAAAAAACAAAAATCATGGCATCTGGTCCCATCACCCCATGGCAAATAGATGGGCAAACAATGGAAACAGTAACAGGCCTTATTTTCCAGGGCTCCAAAATCACTGCAGATGGTGACTACAGCCATGAAACTAAAAATCACTTGCTCCTTGGAAGAAAAGCTATGACAAACCTAGACAGTAGAGACACTGCTTTGCCTACAAAGGTCCGTATAGTTAAAGCTATGGCTTTTCCAGTAGTCATGTATGTATGTGAATGTTGGACCATAACGAAGGCGGAACACAAAAGAATTGATGCTTTTGAACTGTGGTTTTGGAGAAGACTCTTGAGAGTCCCTTGGACTGAAAAGAGATCAAATCAGTCAATCCTAAAGGAAATCAATCTTGAATATTCATTAGAAGGACTGATGCTGAAGTTGAAGCTCCAATAATTTGGCCACCTGTTGTGAAGAACTGACTCATTGGAAAAGACCCTCATGCTGGGAAAGATTTAAGGTAGGAGGAGAAGGGGATTACAGAGGGTGAAATGGTTGCGTGGCATCACTGACTCAATGGGCATGAGTTTGAGCATGCTCCGGGAGATGGTGAAGGACAGGGAAGCCTGGTGTGCTGCAGTCCATGGGGTCTCATAGAGTCAGACATGACTGAGCGACTGCACGACAATGAATATTTAGACAGAATGCATTAAAAATCTTATGAGATTAATTAAACATCAAAGGAAAAGTAATGACTTTTAAAAATACTACTATAAAGAAGTTGGAAAATTTCTTAGAAATATTTTACAAATGAAAAGATTGAAAATGTTCTTTATAAGCCATATTCTTAGAAAAATATTTTACACTTAAGCTATCATATCTAATTGAAACTATTTTGTTGGTTATAAAAAACAGCATTGGTAGCAATATTTCATATAAGGACTCACCAAAACTCTGCAGAGAACAACTTAGTACATATTTTGTGATTTCTGAGCAATATAATATGGTCTCATTTTTACTACTCAACTCTGACATTATAGCATAAACTTGATATATCTTCCTTCTCTGATAGGTTGTACCTATCATAACCAATCTTATTTTGTCACTGTCATAAAAACTTTCTATTCCTTTCTATAAGAATATATTCCTTAAATATTATTAGATTTAGTCCCCACATAGACATTTTCTGATTATCAGAACTGATATATTAGTTGAGTGATAAAATTAACAATTTCCAATGCTATTTCTTGAAATTGTGCTAACAGTTTTAATGAAAGAAGAATCTTAAAAGGAAAGGTTCATTTGAAAATATATATAACAAATTTCTCAAGCCTTTAACAATTTCATTTCACTTCAGTTGCTAAGTTGTACCCGACTCTTTGCGACCCCACGAACCAGAGTACATCAGGCCTCCCTGTCCATCACCAACTCTCAGATCAGATCAGATCAGATCAGTCGCTCAGTCGTGTCCGACTCTTTGCGACCCCATGAACTGCAGCACGCCAGGCCTCCCTATCCATCACCAGCTCCCGGAGGTCACTCAGACTCACATTCATAGAGTCAGTGATGCCATCCAGCCATCTCATCCTCTGTCGTCCCCTTCTCCTCCTGTCCTCAATCCCTCCCAGCATCAGAGTCTTCTCTAATGAGTCAACTCTTCGCATGAGGTGGCCAAAATACTGGAGTTTCAGCTTTAGCATCATTCCTTCCAAAGAAATCCCAGGGCTGATCTCCTTCAGAATGGACCAGTTGGATCTCCTTGCAGTCCAAGGGACTCTCAAGAGTATTCTCCAACACCACAGTTCAAAAGCATCAATTCCTCGGCGCTCAGCCTTCTTCACAGTCCAGCTCTCACATCCATACATGACCACAGGAAAGACCATAGCCTTGACTAGGCGAACCTTTGTTGGCAAAGTGACGTCTCTGCTTTTGAATATGCTATCTAGGTTGGTCATAACTTTCCTTCCAAGGAGTAAGCGTCTTTTAATTTCATGGCTGCAGTCACCATCTGCGGTGATTTTGGAGCCCAGAAAAATAAAGTCTGACACTGTTTCCACTGTTTCCCCATCTATTTCCCATGTAGTGATGGGACCAGATGCCATGATCTTCGTTTTCTGAATGTTGAGCTTTAAGCCAACTTCTTCACTATCCTCTTTCACTTTCATCAAGAGGCTTTTTAGTTCCTCTTCACTTTCTGCCATAAGGGTGGGGTCATCTGCATATCTGAGGTTATTGATAATTCTCCCGGCAATCTTGATTCCAACCTGTGCTTCCTCAAGCCCAGCGTTTCTCATGATGTACTCTGCATATAAGTTAAATAAGCAGGGTGACAATATACAGCCTCGACATACTCCTTTTCCTATTTGGAACCAGTCTGTTGTTCCATGTCCAGTTCTAACTGTTGCTTCCTGACCTGCACACAGGTTTCTCAAGAAGCAGTTGGTATGCCATCTCTTTCAGAATTTTCCAAAGTTTGTTGTGATTCAAACAGTCAAAGGCTTTGGCATAGTCAATAAAGCAGAAATAGATATTTTCCTGGAACTCTCTTGCTTTTTTGATGATCCAGAGGATGTTGCAATTTGTTTCCTCTGCCTTTTATAAAACCAGCTTGAACATCTGAAAGTTCATGGTTCACCTACTGCTGAAGCCTGGCTTGGAGAATTTTGAGCATTACTTTACCAGCATGTGAGATGAGTGCAATTGTGCAGTAGTTAGAGCATTCTTTGGCATTGCCTTTGTTTGGGATTGGAATGAAAATTCACCTTTTCCCATTTGGAAAGACAATAATAACAAGAGCAGATAATCATGATAGTAATGCTATTATTATAATATGTCCTTTGAGTTAATTTGGGAAAAATTATACAAGGACATCTTTATTATTTAGGTTTTCCCAGTAGCTCAGGCGGTAAAGAATCCACCTGCAATTGCAGGAGACCCCAGTTCAATGCTTGGGACAGAAGATCCCCTGGACAAGGGATAGGCTAACCAATCCAGTATTCCTGGGCTTCCCTGGTGGCTTCCCTGATAAAGAATCTGTTTGCAATGCAGGAGGCCTGGGCTCAATCCCTGGATTGGGAAGATCCCCTGGAGGACATGACAATCCACTCCAAGATTCTTGCCTGGAGAATCCCCAAGGACAGAGGAGGCTGTTCACGGGGTCACAAAGAGTTGGATACAACTGAACAACTGAGCACATCTTTATTAATACACATCTGTTATAACTTTTACTTTCACATCATATACACAAGATAAAACTTGCTGTAGGCTCCAATCCCTGTTTGTCAAGAAGCTAGCATCTTCTTCTGTGCTCAAATGACTCATGTCTATGTTCAAAATACTAACAGATTTGTGATAAAAATTTACAAACTTCAACGTTAGGATTCTGTTCTTTTTCTCTTTGGTTCTATATAACTTAACTATTATTAGTAAGAGGATATCACCTAGTGTACTATGGAAATTAGATTTGCAAATTGAAGAATGATCCCTAGCATCATTCTCATTAAAAAAATCAAATATAAATTATGACATCAGTTTGCAGATTGACTTAATAGTGAATTACCAAATTCCATTTACTCAGAAACAGGTAATTTAGATTCAATCTAATTTAATTTAATTTAAATGGTGATGTATAAGTGTTGATGAGCAGCATTACTGCAGGAGAATACCAAGTACTTAAGTTCAATGCACTCTTTCTGTTTTTAAGGTATTAGCATTGCAGTTATAATAGTAATTTTTTTTCTTTTTTTTATTGTCAAGATTCAATTGCATAGCATTACAAGTAATAAAGAATAAGGGTTAACAAAATAAAATCGCCCCCAGGAAACTGATGCAAATCAACTAAACAGCATGATTCCTAACATTACCAAAGAAAGAATTTTCCTGTTTAATTACTACATCATTGGTGTATTTATCACATAATACTGCTAGCTAGGGGTGCTACAGTCACAATTAGGAGTCTTAAAGATGTCTGAATGCTAGTGTTTGACAATCTAAAACATAAAATACTCTATTGAAGACAATAAAGAAAATTGTTTAAAAATTAGAATGATTTACTTTAAATGGAAATGGCTTTCTTAAATATATAAATTGATCAAATAATATGTTAAATGGCAGAGGCTCCCCCTTCAATTAAAGTCTGATTAATGTGTACAAGAATTGAAGCTTTTGAACTGTGGTGTTGGAGAAGACTCTTGAGAGTCCCTTGGACTGCAAGGACATCCAACCAGTCCATTCTGAAGGAGATCAGCCCTGGGATTTCTTTGGAGGGAATGATGCTAAAGCTGAAACTCCAGTACTTTGGCCACCTCATGCGAAGAGTTGACTCATTGGAAAAGACCCTGATGCTGGGAGGGATTGGGGGCAGGAGGAGAAGAGGACGACAGAGGATGAGATGGCTGGATGGCATCACTGACTCGATGGACGTGGGTCTGAGTGAACTCCGGGAGTTGGTGATGGACAGGGAGGCCTGGCGTGCTGCGATTCATAGGGTTGCAAAGAGTCGGACACGACTGAGCGACTGAACTGAACTGAATTGAATGTGTACAAGTGGCTACCTACTAAAAAATGTCCTACTCTGGTAGACATGTTACGTATCTGGCAGAACAAAATAATCATCGTGATTTCTAAAATTGTATCAGTAAGAATATTATTTATGATACAATTAGAATTAAACTTTTACAATCCATATAACTCAGTAACAGGGACTAAAAAATAATGGTATAGCACAAAAAAATAACCTCATTAAAGATGTTTATTCCTCAAACATATTCATGAGTATTAAAAAAATCATGGAGCCAGTGGATTTTGGTGGAAACAATACTTTTAGAATGAGAAGCCTTAATTTACCTTTTAACTTAGCAATTATTACAATATTTAGCCATATGCTGTATGTATAAGGATTGTAGGTCATATAATTCATATTAAAAGGGTCTATTGAATAATAAAAGAATAAAAAAATTAAATTTAATGAGATTATTGAGGAAATGGACAAGAGATAGGTAAAAACAAAAACAGTTGATATAGGATGAATTCAACATGATTTTTTTTGAGTGTTCTTTGTGATTAAAAACAGGAAGCCATTGGTTAAGAAATTACATATACTCCTCCCCACCATCACCCCCCTTCTTTCTTCCCATTTCCCTCCCACCATCATTGATCCTTTCCTTTGTCAATTTTCCCCTGCAAAAAAATAAAATAAAATAAAATTTACTGAGCTAGAAAAAAAAAAAAAAGTTGATATACAGCTTGTAATAAAATATACATTATAACCAAAGGAAACTATATATTTCAATGAAAATGTAATACAAATACTAATATTATTTCAGTCAAGATTTTATTTTAAAAATCCAGTTTAAAAAACTTTCCATTTAATTTTACTTTTACCTCAAGTCTAAAGACAACAGATGATAGATACATGTGTAGAGATTTATAATGTATTTTATATGATATGTATAATATCCCACATTCACTACTTTATGTATATTTGTAAGAGTTTACTAGTTAACAAAAAACTTTAAAAGAGTTTGTATTTACCTACTCAAATTGCATTTAAACTATTTGTACTTCATCAGCTCTGACTTTTTCAGAAAATTTTCTGCCTACCTAAAATAAAGTATACAAGTGACAGTAACTGTAAAGCATCTAATGAGAAACTTTTCATTAATCAAACATACCAATTACTATAAGCATTCTGATAATTAAGTGGCATAAACATTTTCTCATCTGTTTAAAATATAAAATCTTATGGTGTGATTAAAATGGTAGAATTATGAAATACTATAGCTAGAAAGCCACTTATATTTTCCCTATAATACTTATGACTATAATAAAGCCTCTACTTAATTTTGTAAGTGAAGTGATCACTATTAAGGCTGGAAAACCATTCTTTTGGACAAGTCTATTCATTAGAAATTTTGTTTTAACTTGCACTATCTATCTCTATCCTGGAGAAGGAAATGGCAACCGACTCCAGTATTATCACCTGGAGAATCCCACAGACAGGGGAGCCTGGCAGGCTACAGTCCATGGGGTCGCAAAGAGTCAGACATGACTTAGAAACTACACACCACAGATATCTCTCTATAATGTCAACTGGCTGATTTTAATTCACGTGTTTAGTGTCTCATGTATATGTGTGCAGTCATTCAGTCGTGTCTGACTCTTTGTGCCGCCCTAGACTGTAATCTGCCAGGGTCCTCTGTCCATGGGATTTTCCAACCAAGAATACTTGAGTGGGTTCCCATTTCCTACTCCAGGAGATCTTCCTGACCCAAGGATCCAACTTGCGTCTCTTGAGTCTCCTGCATTGGCATGCAGATTCTTTACCACTGCACCACCTGGGAAGCCCACACATATACACATGTATTTCTCTATAATATCTATCAATTGACTTTAATTTCACTCTCTAATGTTCTATAGAAATAATTAAAATTTTAGTTCACATAGAAGTTTCAAAATATTAAACCCTTATTCATATAATTCCCATGTACAGTTTACTTCTGTATGTATCCCAGTTTGTCAATGTCCCGGTTAATATGCAGCAACTGGTACTGGATAATCCTCTTCAGTTCAATTCAGTTCAGTCACTCAGTCCTCTCCAACTCTTTGTGACCCCATGGAGTGCAGCACACCAGGCTTCCCTGTCCATTATCAACTCACAGGGTTTACTCAAACTCATGTCCATTGAGTCAGCGGTGCCATCCAATCATCTCATCCTCTATTGTCCCCTTCTCTTCCTGCCTTCAATCTTTCCCAGCATAAGGGTCTTTTCAAATGAGTCAGTTCTTCACATCAGGTGGCCAAAGTATTGAAGTTTCAGCTTCAGCATCAGTCCTTCCAATGAATATTCAGGACTGATTTAATTTAGGATTGACTGGTTTGATATCCTTGCAGTCCAAGAGACTCTCAAGAGTCTTCTCCAACACCACAGTTCAAAAGCATAAATTCTACCTGTGGCGGATTCATGTTGAAATATGGCAAAACCAACACAATATTATAAAGTTAAATAATAAAATAAATTTTTTTTAAAAAAGTATCAATTCTTCAGCATTCAGCTTTCTTCACAGTCCAACTCTCACATCCATACACGTCTACTGGAAAAACCATAGCTTTGACTAGATGGACCTTTGTTGGCAAAGCCATGTCTCTGCTTTTTAATATGCTGTCTAGGTTGGTCATAACTTTTCTTCCAAGAAACAAGTGTCTTTTAATTTCATGGCCGCAGTCACCATCTGCAGTGATTTTGGAGCCCAGAAAAGAAAGTCTGACACTGTTTCTACTGTTTCCCCATCTACTTGCCATGATGTGATTGGACTGGATGGCCTGATCTTAGTTTTCTGAATGTTGAGCTTTAAGCCAACTTTTTCACTCTCCTCTTTCACTTTCATTAAGAGGCTCTTTAGTACTTCTTCGCTGTCTGCATTAAGAGTGGTGTCATCTGCATATCTGAGGTTATTGATATTTCTTCCAGCAATCTTGATTCCAGCTTGTGCTTCTTCCAGCCCAGCGTTTCTCATGATGAACTCTGCAAAGAAGTTAAAGAAGCAGGGTGACAATATATAGCCTCGACGTACTCCTTTCCTGATGTGGAACCAGTCTGTTGTTCCATGTCCAGTTCTAACTGTTACTTCCTGACCTGCATACAGACTTCTCAAAAGGCAGGTCAGGTGGTCTGGTATTCCCAACTCTTTCAGAATTTTCCACAATTTGTTGTGATCCACACAGTCAAAGGCTTTGACATAGTCAATAAAGCAGAAGTAGATGTTTTTTGGAATTCTCTTTTTTTCCATGATCCAGCGGATGTTGGCAATTTGATCTCTGGTTTCTCTGTGTTTGCTAAATCCAGCTTGAACATCTGGAATTTTACAGTTCACATACTGTTGAAGCCTGGCTTGGAGAATTTTGAGTATTACTTTGCTAGTATGTGAGATGAGTGCAATTGTGTGGTAGTTTGAACATTCTTTGGCCTTGCCTTTCTTTGGGATTGGAATGAAAACTGACCTTTTCCAGTCCTGTAGCCTGGATATCCTCTATATATTTATAACACAAAGGAATAAAGTTGGGGTTTTTTTCTGAGAAAAAACTACAGACAATATTTTTGGACATGTTAGTCTGAAATGTTTTTTATATATCAAGTGGGCATATCAAGAAGCTAGCTGGATATGCAAGTCTAGTGTTGATAAAACAGGACTGGGTTGAGGTATCAGGGCAGTTCAGTCGCCCAGTCGTGTCCTACTCTTTGCGACCCATGGACTGCAGCACACCAGGCTTCAGGGTTGAGTAATAAATTTCTAAATAACAAATTAACGTGCCTTGGAGATTTTCATCTTATACATTTTCAACATCTGTTCTACCACCTACAGTTATTAGGTCTGACACAGACTGTTGTCTACCATACCTTCCCATACGCAGTACTTTTCAGAGCAGCCAACTTCATTAGGCCCCCAAATTTCAAATTGTCCCCATAAGCATATTAAAACTTAATGGAAAATATGAACACTTTGTGAAAGGAGAATTAGGAAACATTTAAAAAATAAAATAAGTGAAAAAAAGGCAGAATGAATAGATATATGAAAACAATAGAATATTATGCTAGAAGAATAGATTGAGAAGCAAGAAGGAGAGGAAAAAGGAAAATCTGAAATAAAAGGTAAATGGTTTGGAAGATAGAAACATAAATGTGATCAGACAAATAATGAGAACCTGAAAATAGCAAAGAAAAATGCACTTAAAGAAGTATTTGAACATAAGGTAGATACAATTCCTTGAATTAAAAAAACAAGATGACAAAAATCCTTCACCTGTCCACATAAGAGTAAAATTAAATAATATCAAGTATAAAACAAAAATTCTTAAGAGAGAAATGTGAAGTTTTAAAGAGAAAGAGTATATCACAAAAATAATGATGCGGCATTTTTATAATTTAAATCTAAGTTGATATTTTATCAATAAAATATATATCTAGTTTATAATCCAGCTGAGGATTACTTTACAAAATCTGAAGGTCATTTTAGTTTCACATGACTACTTTTAGTAAGAATCAAAAATTTTATATTTAAATAATATTAATTACAGCTAACACTGATTAAGTCCTAACTAGAAATTTTGACATGTATTATTTTTTTAACCTGCAAAACTACCCTAAAACAGAGTGGTAGACAAAATTCTAATAAGGCTCCAAGATTCCAGTCCGTGGTGTACACACCCTATATATCCTTTCCCATGAATCTATGAAAAGGATGCAAGCCACACTATTAATAAAGTTACATTTTATGACAAAGGTAATGGAATAGTCACTCCCATGATTGTTATATAACATCAGACTCCACTTAACAGACTAAAGAGAAAGATTTTAAACAAAAAAGATTATTCAGCTGATACTGAAGAGGCAACATGCCATGATTCTTAGAGGGTCAGATGGCAGGCAACGGCAGTCAGCAGTCAGCTTCTAGGGGCTGAGAACATACTATGAAAGCGGCAAAAAAAGTGGGACCTCAGTCCTACAACTCCAAGCAACCGAATTCTACCAAAATATCTGGGCACAGATAAGAGCTTGGCAGACACCGTGACTATACCTCGGGAAACACTGAGCAGAGGAACAAGCTTGACCCGCTAAAACTGATGTTCTACATGGGTGTTGTTTTCAGCTGATAAGTTTGTGGCTAAATGCTATTTAGCAAGAAAACTAATAAAGGCAGACTATTATCATTTCCAGTTTTGCAAATGAAGAAACTGAAGTACTGACACTTAAAAAAGACTCCTTCCCAATCATACAGCTCAAAAATGGAAAATAGAAAGCTATAGTCCTGTGGTCATGTATGGATGTGAGAGCTGGACTGCGAGGAAGGCTGAACGCCGAAGAATTGATGCTTTTGAACTGTGGTGTTGGAGAAGACTCTTGAGAGTCCCTTGGACTGCAAGAAGATCCAACCAGTCCATTCTGAAGGAGATCAATCCTGGAATTTCTTTGGAAGGAATGATGCTAAAGCTGAAACTCCAGTATTTTGGCCACCTCATGCGAAGAGTTGACTCATTGGAGAAGACTCTGATGCTGGGAGGGATTGAGGGCAGGAGGAGAAGGGGACGACAGAGGATGAGATGGCTGGATGGCATCACTGACTCGATGGATGCGAGTCTGAGTGACCTCCGGGAGCTGGTGATGGACAGGGAGGCCTGGCGTGCTGCGGTTCATGGGGTCGCAAAGAGTCGGACATGACTGAGCGACTGATCTGATCTGATTGTCTGATTTAGGATCTGTGTTCTCAATACCTACTCTATAGTGCCATGAAGAAACTAAGCAACTGTCACCTGGAGAGGTAGATAAAAACATTCACAGAAGACCGGCAGTGATAAAATATATATATATAATTTACCTTGCACCAGGTTGCTGCTGCTGCTGCTAAGTCGCTTCAGTCGTGTCCGACTCTGTGCGACCCCACAGACAGAAGCCCACCAGGCTCCCCTGTCCCTGGGATTCTCCAGGCTAGAATACTAGAGTGGGTTGCCATTTCCTTCTCCAGGTTAATAATTAAAATTAATATACTTCCTGTGTATTTTAAAAATACAGGAAGTCTCCTTTCTCACTTCAATAACAATTGCATAATTTCCTCAGTGAAATCTATAATATTTTCCTCAGTTCAGTTCAGTTCAGTCACTCAGTCGCGTCCGACTCTTTGCAACCCCATGAATCGCAGCATGCCAGGCCTCCCTGTCCATCACCAACTCCCGGAGTTCACTCAGACTCACATCCATCGAGTTGGTGATGCCATCCAGCCATCTCATCCTCTGTCGTCCTCTTCTCCTCCTGCCCCCAATCCCTCCCAGCATCAGAGTCTTTTCCAATGAGTCAACTCTTCACATGAGGTGGCCAAAATACTGGAGTTTCAGCTTTAGCATCATTCCTTCCAAAGAAATCCCAGGGCTGATCTCCTTCAGAATGGACTGGTTGGATCTCCTTGAAGTCCAAGGGACTCTCAAGAGTCTTCTCCAGCACCACAGTTCAAAAGCATCAATTCTTTGGCACTCAGCTTTCTTCACAGTTCAACTCTCATATCCATACATGACCACTGGAAAAACCATAGCCGTGACTAGATGGACCTTTGTTGGCAAAGTAATGCCTCTGCTTTTAAACATGCTATCTAGGTTGGTCATAACTTTTCTTCCAAGGAGTAAGTGTCTTTTAATATATAGGCAAATATTAATTTCAGAAAGATACTTTTTTTCCCTAAATAATTATATATTTTGAGCAAGGTCACCTATGACAGCATATATCTGTTGATTTCTGGTCACTAGAAAAAAACCTCCTGCCCCAACAAGGAATTATTTTATTCAAACATTTGTTTTCCTATTGAGGCAGTGCACTCTAGTCTCATATATTCCAGTACGGAAGCTAAAAAGGCTCTTTTGGGAAATCTTTTTCTTCCACCCTCCGGTAGAAGGAACAATGGAATAGACGGGTGACCTAAATTTGCCAGACTCATTCACCTATGATTCTCAGATCTTGACTGAGTAATATAGAAGAATTGAAAAAATCCATGAGACTTCACTCACTACAGTAGCCATGACTAGGCAAGAATGTAAAGCACTTCACAGAACTGAAAACTTCTAGGACTAAGAGCTTTCTGTCTATTGTAAACTGGATTACTTATTCCCTGCTTCACATTGTAAGTAGCATGTTATACTAATAATATATTTTCCATCTGCCTGTTATCAAAGACAGTTTCTACTCCTTAAAAAAAATTTTTATCTAATAAAACTACTATACAATTTCATTTTTGGAGGGAAAAAAAGGTTTTGTTTTGTTTTATAAGAATCCACATGTGGTTACTTCATTCCTAGCTTTTTAAGGAATCTCCATGCTGTTCTCCATAGTGGTAGTATCAATTTGCATTCCCACCAACAGTGTAAGAGGATTCCATTTTCTCCAAACCCTCTCTATGTAGACTTGCTGTGATTTCTCCCTCGGGAAAAATAGATTACTCATCTCTTAATTTAAAAACTATTCATTGAATTATTTCATCTAAGCAATGAGGACAGTTTCTATTGTAACAGAGTTCTGACGCTAATAGGGGATAAAAGAGTCAGACACGACTGAGTGACTGAACTGAACTGATCTGGAGTGAAACAATAATTACAACAAAATGTGATATGATGAAGAATCTGCCAGTTTAAGAGAAGAGTCATGTATAAGAAGAGGTTATATTTGCACTGGGACAAAGGCTAAGCAATAGCTAGGAACTTAAGACAAGAAAAGTCATAAACAGAAACAAACAAACAAAAAAAGAGAGTAGACAGACACTGGAACTGCAAGTTAACTTGGTATGGCAAGAATTAGAGATAATAAAATAAAAAAGAGATGTTATAACAATAAAAGGATCAATACAGCAGGAATATTAGCCAAAGTAAATATCTGTAGAAAAGAGTGCAATTGCAAAGAATTAAAAAGAAAATCGGAGAGTATTGAAATAAGAAACTGAAAAAAAATCACCAAATATAGTTGGCAAGTCCAAAAACATTCTCGATAATTGACAGAAAAGGGTGAAAGAAAATAAGGGTACAGAATACTGAATAATACTATCCACCAAATACTCAACTAACTTAAAGAATAACAAAATATTGAAAAGTGCACTTGTATCTCTAAGTAGATATAGATTTTCAGCAAAAGCAGCCATATTCTGGGCAAAAGGTAAACAAGCAAAACTCAAGGCCAATAAATATAAAAGATTAAAATCATAAATAGTTTTCTCTGGCCACAGAGAAAATTAAATTAGGAAATAATAAGAGGGTCACACATGGAAAAAACCAAACTATTTGAGAATTAAGACAACTTTAAATGAGTCAAAGAGTATATCACAAGGGAAATTAAGAAATACTTGGGGGTGAATGAAAATGAACATAAAACTTTTCAAAATTTGTGGAATGTGCCTAAAGCAATGCATTGAGCTTAATTTACAGCATCAGAGGCATATAAAAGAAGAAAGTTCAAACATCAGTGATCTAAATTCCAACCTTAAGAAGCTAAAAAAAGTGAATTAAACTAAATTATTTAAAATAAACTATTTCATTTTCAACTGTTATATAAGCAGGCATAATTGTTGTACTACTTTTTGTTGTAAGATATCAACCTACTATAGACAAGTTAAATAAATATGATTTATCTTAAATGGTATTAGAAATCGTAGAATAACTTAAACAGGTGAGATATATGATAAGAAGATTACAAACACTCTTAATTACCAGTGATGATAATGGTGCTGAGGAGGAAGAAAATGATCATCTATCTGCTGCTGCTGCTGCTGCTAAGTCACTTCAGTCGTGTCCAACTCTGTGCAACCCAATAGATGGCAGCCCACCAGGCTCCCCCATCCCTGGGATTCTCCAGGCAAGACCTCTGGAATGGGTTGCCATTTCCTTCTCCAATGTATGAAAGTGAGAAGTGAAAGTGAAGTCGCTCAGTCATGTCTGACTCTTCGCTACCTCATGGACTGCAGCCTACCAGGCTCCTCCGTCCATGGGATTTTCCAGGCAAGAGTACTGGAGTGGGGCGCCATTGCCTTCTCCTACATCTATCTGCTGCTTACTGCAATTATTTACTGTAGTGCAGGCAGGGTTCTATTCTACATAATTATGTCATTTAATTACCATGATAACCCTATGATGTAAGCACTACCATCTTTATTTTATAGATGAGATAACTAAAGCAAAGGCAAAGGAATAACTTAACTGAAGTCACAAATCTGGGATGGACAGATTGAACAGAAATGAGAGAAAAAAGTAGTTCAGAATGAAAAAGAGACATCAGTGAGAAATGCTACAGAGACCTGAATAGCATCAGGACTAAGCCGGATCCACCGGCATGGTGATGAGGACATTAGTACTGACAAACTGACTGGCATGGCTGAAAGCTGCTTGCTACATGCTAGCTGTCTGATTTCCAAAATACATGACATAATACATACAAATGGCAGCAGCCTATCATTACAGCAACCAAGAAAGGTGAAAATTTTCTGGAATTTTAGAATTGGTTTCTAATCACACTTACAGTATGTTTTCTACTTTTTTAAACTATAGATGTATATATCATAAGGAATTTGTGCTCCAGAAAGTGGCAAGTTCAGTTCAGTCACTCAGTCATGTCTGACTCTTTGAGACCCCATGAATCGCGCCAGGCCTCCCTGTCCATCACCAACTCCTGGAGTTCACTCAAATTCATGTCCATCGAGTCGATGATGCCATCCAGCCACCTCATCCTCTGTCGTCCCCCTTCTCCTCCTGCCTCCAATCCCTCCCAGCATCAGAGTCTTCTCCAATGAGTCAACTCTTCTCATGAAGTGGCCAAAGTACTGGAGTTTCAGCTTTAGCATCATTCCTTCCAAAGAAATCCCAGGGCTGATCTCCTTCAGAATGGACTGGTTGGATGTCCTTGCAGTCCAAGGGACTCTCAAGAGTCTTCTCCAACACCACAGTTCAAAAGCATCAATTATTTGGCACTCAGCTTTCTTCACAGTCCAACTCTCACATCCATACATGACCACAGGAAAAACCATAGCCTTGACTAGACAGACCTTTGTTGGCAAAGTGATGTCTCTGCTTTTGAATATGCTATCTAGGTTGGTCATAACTTTCCTTCCAAGGAGTAAGTGTCTTTTAATTTCTTGGCTGTAATCACCATCTGCAGTGATTTTGGAGCCCCCCAAAATAAAGTCTGACACTGTTTCCTCATCTTTCCCATTCTGTTGTCTTCCTCTATTTCTTTGCACTGATTGCTGTGGAAGGGTATCTTATCTCTTCTTGCTATTCTTTGGAACTCTGTACTCAGATGCTTACATCTTTCTTTTTCTCCTTTGCTTTTGCTTTCTTCTTTTCGCAGCTATTTGTAAGGTCTCCAGAAAGAATGAAAGGATGGAGCCAAAGCAAAAACAATACCCGGTTGTGGATGTGACTGGTGATAGAAGCAACGTCCAATGCTGTAAAGAGGAATATTGCATAGGAACCTGCAATGTTAGGTTCATGAATCAAGGCAAATTAGAAGTGGTCAAACAGGAGATAGCAAGAGTAAATGTCGACATTCTAGCAATCAGAGAACTAAAATGGACTGGAATGGATGAATTTAACTCAGAAGACCATTATACCTACTACTGCGAGCAGAAATACCTTAGAAGAAATGGAGTAGCCATCATGGTCAACAAAAGAGTCCAAAATTCAGTACTTGGATGCACTCTCAAAATGACAGAATGATCTCTGTTCGTTTCCAAGGCAAACCATTCAATATCACAGTAATGCAAGTCTATGCCCCGACCAGTAACGCTGAAGAAGCTGAAGTTGAACAGTTCTATGAAGACCTACAAGACCTTTTAGAACTAACACCCAAAAAAGATGTCTTTTTCATTATAGGGGACTGGAATGCAAAAGTAGGAAGTCAAGAAACACCTGGAGTAACAGGCAAATTTGGCCTTGGAATATGGAATAAAGCAGGGCAAAAGCTAATAGAGTTTTGCCTAGAGAACACACTGGTCATAGCACCTTCTTCCAACAACACAAGAGAAGGCTCTACACATGGACATCACCAGATGGTCAACACTGAAATCAGAATGATCATATTCTTTGCAGCCATAGATGGAGAAGCTCTATCAGATCAGCAAAAACAAGACCGGGAGCTGGCTGTGTCTCAGGTCACGAACTCCGTATTGCCAAATTCAGACTTAAATTGAAGAAAGTAGGGAAAACCACTAGACCATTCAGGTATGACCTAAATCAAATCCCCTATGATTATACAGTGCAAGTGAGAAATAGATTTAATGGACTAGATCTGATAGACAGAGTGCCTGATGAACTATGGACATAGGTTCATGATATTGTACATGAGACAGGGATCAGGACTATCCCCATGGAAAAGAAATGCAAAAAAGCAAAATGGCTGTCTGGGGAGGCCTTACAAATAGTAAGTGGCAAAGATGTCATCAATTTCTGCTTAAAATTATCCTTTAAAAGAGAATATTGAAAGTAATACTACAATATTCCCATCCAAAGAACCACATTAAAATTTTCTCATCAGTTTATAAAGAATTCTCCTGCCAATGCAGGAGATGCAGGTTCAATTCCTGAGTCGGGAAGATCCCCTGGAAGAGGACATGGCAACCCACTCCAGTATTATTGCCTGAAAAGTTCCATGGACAGAGGAGCGTGGCCATCTACAATCCATGCAGTAGCAAAGGGTCAAACATGAAATACAGACTAAACAACAACAACAATTGAGTACTACACTGGATTGTTAAACAGCAGTCTGTTTTCATTCATTTCATACATTCAGAAGCTACATTTTAGGCACATACAGATTCAGGATTGTGCCATCTTTTCAGTGGGTCTGTTATCTCTTGATCTTGGTGAAACATACCTCTTTAGCAATGAAACTTACTTTAAAGTGTACTTTGTATGATTCAGTTTTCTTTTTGTCTAGAATAATTTTGGTATTATTTTACTTCCAATCATTTTGAATCATTATATCTAAAATGTGTCTTTTTTAAAAATTATCAGTATTTTTTCAACCTTATATGACACATTTAGGCTTCTACTTGGTATATTCAGTCGACTTCATTTAATATAGTTATTGATATAGCTAGGCTTGTATTTATCATTTTACTATTTAATTTTAATTTGAACCCTTTGTTATGTACCTTTTTTCTTTTTTCACATATTGCTGTGAGCTCATAAAACATTTCTATTCATCAACTCTTCTCAACTTGTTATTTCATTCTTTCCTTTATTCGTCTTTAGATTTACCCTAGAAGTCATAACATTAAGAGACTGTTACATTTGCCATGTCATTGATATACTGACACCTTAGACTACTTTAGGATTATTTACCATCACTTCATGAGAAATAGATGGGGAAACAGTGGAAACAGTGTCAGACTTTATTTTTGGGGCTCCAAAATCAATGCAGATGGTGATTGCAGCCATGAAATTAAAAGACGCTTACTCCTTGGAAGGAAAGTTATGACCAACCTAGATAGCATATTCAAAAGCAGAGACATTACTTTGCCAACAAAGGTCCGTCTAGTCAAGGCTATGGTTTTTCCAGTGTTCATGTATGGATGTGAGAGTTGGACCGTGAAGAAGGCTGAGCGCCGAAGAATTGATGCTTTTGAACTATGGTGTTGGAGAAGACTCTTGAGAGTCCCTTGGACTGCAAGGAGATCCAACCAGTCCATTCTGAAGGAGATCAGCCCTGGGATTTCTTTGGAAGGAATGATGCTAGAGCTGAAACTCCAATACTTTGGCCACCTCATGTGAAGAGTTGACTCATTGGAAAAGACTCTGATGCTGGGAGGGATTGGGGGCAGGAGGAGAAGGGAACGACAGAGGGTGAGATGGCTGGATGGTATCACTGACTCAATGGACATGAGTCTGGGTGAACTCCGGGAGCTGGTGATGGACAGGGAGGCCTGGCGTGCTGCGATTCATGGGGTCTCAAAGAGTCGGACACGACTGAGAGACTGAACTGAACTGAAGACAATACTGATTAACATTTTTTGAGCTACCTGACAGTGGAGAATACTTTCAGTACTATTTCATCCCACAGCAAAATATCCTGTGTGTGACTGAAACTTAAGAAACATCTGTTGGATAGTATAGCCAAAAATTTATATAAATGTGCAATATCTGCCATTTCCGTAGGAAGCACTACTTTATATTAGCCTTTGACAGATTAAATACAGAAGATACTGAAGAAACAAGTATTATCAATCCTCTTTATTTTCTTAATTTTTCAGAAATACATAAAATTCTATCATCACGCTACTAAGTTTCTTCTCATTAGAAGCAAAATTAGATCCAAATTGGATCAAACCAGATGAAGTACTTTTCTCTTCTCTTATATATCAGTTAAACTGCCTCCTTATTCATGTAATACTTTTAAAATTGTGATCTGTTAAATGTGTTTAAACATACATAGAAACATTATAACTGAAAGTACTCAAAAGAACTGTACTATAAAAAAGTACCACATAAACATATTTAAATACTATTGACAATAATTAAAGCAATATATATATGAAAGGTTTGGCTTGCAAAAAGGATATGGTACAAAGATGTCCTGTTATGCAAACAACAGTTAAATATTAAAATCTTCATATATCTTTTATGCTATAGCATATAAAAAAAGAATTAAATTACAAGCAGAAATTCTAAAATAACATGAAATAATTTCTTTTAGCTATATACACTAATTTCTCTCCGTGTGTAACAAGTCAACTAAAGCAAATATTAAACTATATTAATTAAGTAAAAACAATCATAAAAATTAAACATTTGTTATCAGAAACTACTGCTGCTTGTTTGATGCATCACTGATAAAATTTTGTGAAAATAAAACAGATACATTTATCTTTGGACAGATGATTCTTGGTACCTCATGGTCTCATGGATATTTTTAAATAGGAATTGGATCTTTTTACTTTTCACTTTCAGCCACTTTTCAAAATAACTGCTTCCATAGAGTGTAGATTATAAATACTTGATGAACAATTTCATCTATGGATTGTAAACTTTTTCATAACTTGCAGCTTTCTGGAATTTGCAATATTATTTCCTTATGAAACTTAAAATATATTGATACATGTCTATAAAATGTCACTTATCTGAAAAGTACTTGAAAACTTAAATTCAAACTATAAACTAAGCAATTTATCAGTAAAAGCATAAAACGTATATAGTAACAGTCATCATGTATCGCTATCATATTAATCCAATGACTATATGAACTGAAAATTATATGTAGGCTTTCTACTTTCTTTCAAAATGGAGTATCAGGGAATGGACTTGTCCTTCTGCCAAAACAACTAGTAAAGCAGACCAATTATACAAAACACTGCTGTTCAGATACTGGATATCAAGTAATATAGGACAAACATTTCCAAGAGGAGAAAAATGAGGTAAGCCTTTGAATGCCACAGATTACTGTGGCTCTGATGCTCCATTAAAAGCAGAGTGAACACAGGTGCTATCTAGAAATTTTCCTGAATTGGGGAAATGGTGCTGGGAATTCTGGAGAGGTCAAGGTGGCTACAATGTACAGGACACTATCCAAAAGAAGACAGAACTGCCCAGAGTGCCGTTGACACTTCATTTCAGTTCAGTTCAGTCGCTCAGTCATGTCCAACTCTTTGTGACCCCACGGACTGCAGCAAGCCAGGCTTCCCTGTCCATCACCAACTCACGGAGCTTACTCAAACTCATGTTCATTGAGTTGGTGATGCCATCCAACCATCTCATCCTCTGTCGTCCCCTGCTCCTCCCACCTTCAATCTTTCCCAGCATCAGGGTCTTTTCAAATGAATCAGTTCTTAGCATCAGGTGGCCAAAGTATTGCAGTTTCATATCCAAGGGACTCTCAGGAGTCTTCTCCAAACCACAGTTCAAAAGCATCGATTCTTCAGTGCTCAACTTTCTTTATAGTCCAACTCTCACATCCATGTAAGACTACTAGAAAAACCATAGCTTTGACTAGACAGACCTTTGTTGGTAAAGTAATGTCTCTGCTTTTTAATATGCTGTCTAGTATGGTCATAGCTTTTCTTCCAAGGAGCAAGAATCTTTTAATTTCATGGCTGCAGTCACCATCTGCAGTAATTTTGAAGCCCAAAATATAAAGTCTCTCACTGTTTCCCCATCTATTTGCCATGAAGTGATGGGACTGGATGCCATGATTTCTAAATGTTGAGTTTTAAGTCAATTTTTTTACTCTCCTGTTTCACTTTCAAATGCTACTTACTGCTGAAAAGACTATACAAGGCTGGGGAAAGGACCATGTGAAAGGAGCAGAGATAAAAATCCTCAAAACTCAGATAGGGTTGGGAACAGTTCATGCTCCAACCATGGCAGATAACCTGTAATTCATATGTCATAGAGTAGAGTAACCCTATGGGTACTGCCTCATGAATGGAAAGATTAACTCTAGACTAAATTATGTTTTCTTCCAGTCTATTAAAGCAAGTTAACTCTGTTGCAGAACAAAGGTAAAACTTACCTATCAAAATTGATAAATAGCCAAAAAAGTAAAAATCAGAATGTCTGGCAACTATTCAAAATATTACACATAAGGAAGAGAAATCACAGAATGTGCAGACATGGACATTAAAAGAGTTATAATAACTATATTCCATAACTCAAGAAGGCAGAAAGTTGATGGACCATGCTAAGTAGAAATATTCTTTTTTTTTTTTTTTTTTAAAGGAAAGGATCAATAAGGGTGGGAGGGAAATGGGAAGAAAGAAGGGGAGTGATGGTGGGGAGGAGTATATGTAATTTCTTAACCAATGGCTTTCTGTTTTTAATCACAAAGAACACTTAAAAAAAAATCATGTTGAATTCATCCTATATTAGGAGGTTTGTTCTCAAAATGAAAAGTTCAGGAAACAAAAAGTCCAGTTTGGGTGTCCTCATCTTTAGGCACATCTTGGTATTTTGTATTGGTAGGTCTATCTTTACCACAATATATTATTTAGGACAGGATCACATTTGTCACCTCTTCCTCCCTACTACCCAAAGTGGTACCAAACCCGTAAAATAGTCAATAAACCTTTACAGAGTGAACAAATAAGTCTTTTTTTTTTTTTTTAAACTCTCCTGAGTGAACTGAATTTTTTGAGGTTCATAAGTAAATATGTTTTGCTCTTTACTTTGTCTATTACAGCCAGATTACATGAGTGGGGTATTAAAGTCTCCCACTATTATTGTATTGCTGCATATTTCTTCTATCATATTAATTAATGTTTGTCATAGATATATCAATGCTCGAATGTTGGGTGCATATATATTTATAATTGTGATAACTTCTTTTTTCGAGTTTATACACCCTTTTAGTGATTCCTATCTAGAGAATGTCCTTTAGTTTTTGTTGGAGAAATGGTTTAGTGATGCGAAATTCTCTCAACTTTAGCTTATCTGTGAAGCTTTTGATTTCTCCTTCATATTTGAATGAGATCCTTGCTGGATACAATCATCTAGGCTGTAAGTTATTTTCTTTCATTACTTTAATTACGTCTTGCCATTCCCTCCTGGCTTGGAGAGTTTCTATTGAAAGATCAGCTGTTATCCTTATGGGAATTCCCTTGTGAGTTATTTGATGTTTTTCCCTTGCTGCTTTTAATATTTGTTCTTTATATTTAATCTTTGTTAATTTGATTAATATGTGTCTTGGGGTGTTTCGCCTTGGGTTTATCCTGTTAGGGACTCTCTGAATTTCTTGAAGTTGAGTGGTAATTTCCTTCTCCATTTTAGGGAAGTTTTCAACTATTATCTCCTCAAGTATTTCCTCATGGTCTTTCTTTTTATCTTCTTCTTCTGGAACTCCTATGATTCGAATGTTGTAGCGTTTGATGTTATCCTGGAGGTTTCTGAAATTGTCCTCATTTCTTTTGATACATTTTTCTTTTTTCTTGTCTGATTCATTTATTTCTAGGATTCTATCTTCTAATTCACTAATCCTATCTTCTGCCTCTGTTATTCTACTATTTGTTGCCTCCAGGGTGTTTTGGATCTCATTTATTGCATTATTCATTATGTGTTGACTCTTTTTTATTTCTTCTAGGTCCTTGTTAAACCTTTCTTGCATCTTCTCAATCCTTGTCTCCAGACTCTTTAACTGTGATTCCATTTTGATTTCGAGATTTTGAATTAATTTCGCTATCATTATTCGGAATTCTTTATCAGGTAGATTCCCTATCTCTTCCTCTTTGGTTTGGTTTGGTGGGCATCTATCCTGTTCCTTTAGCTGCTGGGTATTCTTTTGTCTCTTCATTTTGTTAAAATTGCCAAGTTTAGAGTGTCCTTACTATATTCTGGTAGTTTGTTGCATTGTCTTTATTGAGGCGGTTTACAGGTCTTTTCAATATCTGATCTCTGCCTTGTTACAGAGGGGGCGGAGATGAACACCCAAATCTAAACCGGCCAGGTTCAGGCAGTCGGATAATCCTCAGAAGCACAGACTTGGTTGAGTCTGCGTTTTATGCCCTTCCCAGATCCGAGTAGCACAGGTGATGAAATGTTCAGCGAGCACAGCTGCTGCGACTTATCGCCTCTCCGCCACTCAGTTTTCTGGGTATACAAACAGCCCACTTTCTCAGGCAGATGTTGACCATCCAGAGCCCCAAGAAGCGTGAGTCAGCACAAAAACCTACTCACAGTTCCGTTAGACAGTGTCTCTCTAGGGCTGTAATTGCCCGCCTCCGGCCCTGGCTGCCTGTCACAGGAGTGGGATGGCCTGCAGCCGGCCAACTCTGTGCAGCCCTTTGTTCCGTAGGTAGTCCTGGTGGTGTCTTAAGTTAGGGCTGGCTTTTGATGTAGTAGATAACCGACAGTCTGATTATTTCGCTCAGATAGCGCCTGAGATAGCCAGGCCAAATCCTTTCTCAAAGCAATGCAGGCCTCGCCGCTCCTCCTAGCCCAGCCCCCACTTGCCAATAGCAAATGCTGGTGTCCGCGCCACTTCTCCGCAAAAGGAGTTACCGCAGGGCTCGTTTTCTCATTTTGAAGACAATGAGTTGTCTTTCTAAGTGCCTGATGTCCTCTGTCGGCATTCAGAAGTTGTTTTATCGAGTTTATTCAGCATTCAAATGTTCTTTTAATGGATTTGTGGAGGAGAAAGTATTCTCCCCGTCTTACTCGTCCGCCATCTTAGCTCCTCCGTCCAGAAATATTCTTGAAATAGAAAATATAATGTCTGAGATGATGGATAAGATACACTGAGTGTGATTGGATACTAGAGAAGAAAGATTCATGAACTTGAAGATACAGGTAACAAAAATATCCGAAGTGAAACACAGAATGAATAAGAAATAAAAACAAGAATTAGTGAGCAAAAAACAATTTCAAACAGTTTAATACAATATTGTCAGAATTCCTAAAACAAAAGAGAAAAGTGGGAGAAAATCAAGAAATAATGGCTTAATATTTTCTAAATTTCATGAAAACTTCAACTTCATAAATTTAAGAATGTCAGTAAATCCCACACCCAAGAAACATAAAACAAAAACGCACAACCATGCACATCATAATCAAATTGGCCAAAATCAGTGACAAAGAGGAAAAAATTTTTAATGCAGATGGAAAGAGAAAAAAGTCATTACACACAAAGGAACAATAAGGTTAAACATAGATTTCTCATTAGCAATAATGGAAACCAAAAGATGATATACAAAAACAGTGAAAGGAAAATGCTACAATTAAAAATTTTTTAAAGCCCTAAGAAAGTAAAATATTTTTTTTTCCAGATATACGAGCAGATATAATGCACTGCCAGCAGATCTGCACTGAAGTATTAAAGTATGTCCCTTAGAGAGTAGGAAAATGATAGTAAACACTGCTATATTTAAAATAGATGATCAACAAATACCTACTGTATAGCTCAGGGAGGCTGCTCAATATTCTGCAGTAGCCTAAACGGGAAAGAACTTGAAAAATAGGTACATGTGTATGAACTGAATCACTATGCTGTACACCTGAAACTAACACACCACTGTTTGTCAACTTTACTCCAATATGAAATAAAACCTTTAAAAGTTGGGATTTACAAAAAAAGAAAAAGAAATGATGAATGCTGGACACAATAAGTATGTAGGTAAAAGAGAAAATGTTTTCTTACTTTTATCTCTGAATAAACCTGACTGTATCAAAACTAGTAAAAGTGTAGCAGGAGTTTTATAAAATATGAAGCAATAAAATACATTCAACAATGACACAAAGGCCAGGGGGAAGGAAATGAAAGCAGACTGCTTTAAGGTTAATGCACACAAGGAAATGAGTGATATAATATTACTTAAACATATACAATAAAAAGTTTAAGATGTATAAAATAAGTTACAAAATACCCACTAAAATAACACAATGTAGAATTGCAGCTAATAGGCCAACAATAAAATGAAATCAAGAAAAAAATGTTAAATTCGGAAGAATAAGCACAACAAAGGAAAGAACAAACAGTGGACAAATAAGAAAAATAGAAAACAAATAATGATATGTTAGATTTAAACCTCAAAACATACAGTAATATCCCAAAGATACTCTAGGTTCAGTTCAGGACCACTGAAATAAAGCAAATATTGCAATAAAGCATTTCACATCATTTTTTTGGTTTCTTAGTGCATATAAAAATTATATACTATACTATAGTCCAGTACTTTGCCACCTCATGCGAAGAGTTGACTCACTGGAAAAGACTCTGATGCTGCGAGGGATTGGGGGCAGGAGGAGAAGGGGACGACAGAGGATGAGATGGCTGGATGGCATCACTGACTCGATGGATGTGAGTCTGGGTGAACTCCGGGAGTTGGTGATGGACAGGGAGGACTGGCGTGCTGTGATTCATGGGGTTGCAAAGAGCTGGACACGACTGAGCGACTGAATTGAACTGAACTGATAGTCTACCAAGTATACAATAGCACTAACCTAAAAAAATGTACATATCTAAACTAAAAAAAAATATTTATTGCTGAAAAGTACTAGCCATCACCTGAGCCTTCATTGAATTCTAGTACTAACATTAATGGAGAAGGCAATGGCACCCCACTCCAGTACTCTTGCCTGGAAAATCCCACGGACGGAGGAGCCTGGTAGGCTGCAGTCCATGGGGTCGCTAAGAGTCGGACATGACTGAGCGACTTCACTTTGACTTTTCACTTTCATGCATTGGAGAAGGAAATGGCAACCCATTCCAGTGTTCTTGCCTGGAGAATCCCAGGGATGGGGGAGCCTGGTGGGCTGCTGTCCATGGGGTCGCACAGAGTCGGACATGACTGAAGCGACTTAGCAGCAGCAGCAACTAACATTAAAAATGACTGAGCACAGATCACCATAACTAATAACAGTGAAAAAATCTGAAATATGAGAATTACCAAAATGTGACACAGAGACACAGAGTGAGGAAATGTTTTTTGAAAAATGGCATCCGCAGACTTTCTCAATTCATTGTTGCCAAACACTTCAATTCATAAGAAACATAATGTCTGCAAACTGCAATAAAAGCCCAATAAAATGAGGTGTGCCTATAAATATATATATACATTATATGTACATGGATAAGGATTGGATAAAAAAAATACCTATATGCTGTCTAAAATAATCTACTTTAAATATAAAAACACAAATAGGTTAAAGTAGAGGATGAAAAAATGACACAGCATTCTAGTAATATTTTTTAAAAGCTGGAGTGACTATACTTTTTATATTTGGCAAAATAAATTTTGAAGCAATGAATATTACCAGGGATTCAGAAAGCAATTTCCTAATAATAAAGAGGTCAAGTCATCAATTGATCAAGAAGACATTAAAAACCCTAAACATTTATCCATATAAGTAAGAGAGTTTCAAAATACATGAAGTTGGAGAAGGAAACGGCAACCCACTCCAGTATTCTTGCCTGGGAAATCCCATGGAAGGAGGACCCTGGCAGGCCACAGTCCATGGGGTCACAAAGAATAGGACATAACTGAGTGACTAACTAGATGCTAGAATCATGATTATGTTTAAATAATATATTTATGTTTACATAAAGCAGTAAATATATTTATATTTATGTTTAAATAAAAATATGATAAATATAAACATTAAAAAAATGCATGAAGTAAAAATTGCTAGAAGAACAAATAACCTAATCTAAAATTACAGTCAGAGATTGCAACACTTATACTTCAAACTGACAGAACATCAATGTGGACACTAGACAACTTGAAACACTTGACCCAACTGATCTCTGTAGAAGACTTCACCCAACAAGAGCATAGGACATTTGCAACTGTCCCAGGAACATTGACCAAAACAGATTCATATCCAGGTGATATGCTCTTTGGAAGATGATTAGATAGGTCATGAGGGTGGATTGGTCATGTGGGTGGACTAGTCATGAATGCAGTTAGTGCTCCTATAAAAGAGGTCCCATGGAGCTCCCCATCACATTCCCTTATGTGAGGGCACAGGAATCATCACCAAAACCCGACCATTCCATTCTGGTGCTTTGATCTTGGACTTCCCACCTCCAGAACGGTGAATAACAAATTTCTGTTGTTGATAAGCTACTTAGTCAATGGTATTTTTTCATAGCTACCAAATGGACTAAGATATTAGGTTTATTCATTTTCTATTGCTGCTGCTGCTGTTTAGTCGCTAAGTTGCGTCCAACTCTTTGTGACCCCATAGACTGCAGCATACCGGGCTTCACTGTCCTTCACTATCTCTGGAGTTTCCTCAAATTCATGTCCATTGAGTTGGTGATGCTATCTAGCTATCTCATCCTCTGCCGCCCTCTTCTCCTTTTGCCTTCAATCTTTCCCAGAATCAGGGCCTTTTCCAATGAGTTGCTCTATGTATCACGTGGCCAAAGTGCTGGAGCTTCAGCTTCAACATCAGTCCTTCCAATGAATATTCAGGGCTGATTTCCTTTAGGATTAATTTAGAAGAAATGGAGTCGCCCTCTTGGCCAACAAAAGAGTGTGAAATGCAGTACTTGGGTGCAATCTCAAAAATGACAGAATGATCTCAGTTCATTTCCAAGGCAAACCATTCAACATCACAGTAATCCAAGTCTATGCCCCAACTGCTGATGCCAAAGAAGCTGAAGTTGATTGGTTCTATGAAGACCTATAAGACCTTCTAGAAATAACACCAAAAAAAAAAAAAAGATGTCCTTTTCACCGTATCGGGCTGGAATGCAAAAGTAGGAAGTCAAGAGACAGTTGGAGTAACTGGCAAGTTTGGCCTTAGAGTCAAAATGAAGCAGGGCAAAGGCTAACAGAGTGTTGCCAACAGAACACACTAGTCATAGCAAACACCCTCTTCCAACAACACAAGAGATGACTCTATTCATGGACATTGCCACATGGTCAATACCAAAATTAGGTAGATTATATTCTTTGCACCCGACGATGGAGAAGCAAAAACAAGACCTGGAGCTGACTGTGGCTCAGATCATCAGCTCCTTACTGCAAAATTCAGGCTTAAATTGAAGAAAGTAGGGAAAACCATTAGGCTAAACAAGTATGACCTAAAGCAAATCTCTTATGGTTATACAGTGGAGGTGACGAACAGATTCAAGGGGTTAGATCTGATAGACAGAGTGCCCGAAGAACTATGAACGGAGATTTGTAACACTGTATAGGAGGCAGTATCCAAAACCATCTCAAAGAAAAAGAAATGGAAGAAGGCCAAGTGGTTGTCCAAGGGGCATTACAAATGGCTGAGGAAAGAAGAGAAGTGAAAAGCAAGGGAGAGAGGGAAAGATATATCCAAGTGAATGCAGAATCCCAGAGATTAGTAAGGAGAGATAAGAAGGGCTTCTTAAGTGAACAATTCAGAAAAGTAGAAGAAAACAACAGAACAAGAAAACTAGAGATCTCTTCAAGAAAACTGGTGAGATCAAGTGAACATTTCTATTACTGAGTAACCAGGAAGAGCAGTCGTAGTGGCTTAAGACAAGTCACATTTACTATCTTCTAGTTCTGTATGGAAGAACTCTGACAGAAGTTTCAGTGGACTAAAATCAAGGCATCAGCAGAGCCACATTTCTTTTTAGAGGCTCTAAAGCTAATCTGTTTCCTCAACTTTTCTAGCTTCTAGAGTCTATATTCCTTGGCTCGAGTCCCCTTCCTCCATATTCCAACCAAGCAATGTTGTTCTGGTCTGACCATTCTCCCACAGGCACATCACCCTCTGACCCTGACCTCAGTCAAATAAAGGTCATAATAAGGACTCATGTAGTTAGGTTGGGTCCACCTCAGTAATTTGGAGTAATCATCCTAATGTACCAAGCTTAATCACATCTTCCAGTCTTCTGTCCATGTAAGATAATATTTACATAGGTACCAGAGACTAGAATGTGATCACCTTTGCGGAGCCATTATTCTGTCAAACACTTTGAACCATAAAATAAGTCTTGACAAATCTTTAAAAATTCAATATGTGACAGAAGCACTTCTAAACATTCTCTAAATAGTTGGAAACACAGTATCTCACTTCTAAATACCCCACTGATCAAGGAAGAAATCAAAAAGAAAATTAGAAAGCATTTACCTGAAGAAAACAGAAAAAGAAGAGCAAATGAATGTCAAGGAAGCACAAGAAAAGGCATAGTTTAAAAGAAGTAATTAATGAAATAAAAGACAGAAAAGTAAATGAACTTGCTAACTCTTTAGCCAGACTGAACAAGAAAAGAAAAAATGAGAATGTGGAAATAGATTATCAGTTTCAGGAATTAGATGATACCAGTGGGTAATATGTGAATATTATGAAAAATCTTTTGCCAACAAATTACACAAAATAGCCAAAATGGGAAATATACAACTGAGAGACATAAACTGATACAGTTCACTCAAGAAAAATAGAGATGACCAGAAAAGTTCTCAATCCATAAGAGAAATTCAATTTGTAGTTAAAACATTTCAACAAAGAAAATCTCAAGTTCAAATAAACTCAATGTTGAATTCTAACACAAATTTAAAAACATATATATAGACATTATATATCAATAGCTTTAGAAAATTACAGAGGAAAGAACACGTCCCAGTTTACTTTGTAAGGCCAGTAGTACCATCCTACAAAGTAAGACTGCATGAATAGAAAACTACAGACTAATTTGCCCCAAAAACATAGGCATAAAAATTTGTAAAATTTCAACAAGTTGAATCCAGCAATATATTAAAGTTGTAATACAAAATGACTAAGTGGAGCTTACACCTCATTACCAAGATTGGCTGACCATTCAAAAATAAATCAGTGTAGCTCAATTCTATTAGCAAACAGATCTCAATTAAAATAATTTTACCATTTTACACTTAAAAACAAAGTTTATGATAGTTGTATAAACATACACACATACTCATAAGCCTTAATAGTAACATAACATATTTCACAGGATTGATATAATGATGTTACTCAAAGAGTAGGAATTAGGATGTACTTATCTTGACCATCACAGTTATTTTCAACATTTTATTACTTTGGGAAAGTGGGATATTTTAATTTCATTATAGAAATTCTGGTTTGGCTTCCAGAACACATTACTAGTATGATCTCAAAAGAAAATCCAATTTAGAAAGTTAATTTCTAATCATTAAATATTCATGAACATTCTAAAGTGTGTAATTTGCTTAAAAATAAAATATAATTAGATACCCATGAAATAAAGGGCAGGAAACAATCAAAAATATAGCAATTCTTTCAATTTTAATTACTATTTAATAAGCTCATGGATGAGCCTTTTGTCACCTTCAATCATAATCTGAATAAAACAAAATCTGATTAATATTTCTATATAAATCATAAAAAATAAAATGACACCTCCAGCATCCTAAAGGTCAAAATTCTAAAAACCCATAAGAAAACATTTCTGGCATTTTTTTACTATATTAACATCTAATTCAATCACAATAAAGAAGAAAATTTATCAAATTAATTAACATTACTACTTACTGAGTAGTAATTTATATTAATATTTCTTGAACAAGTAATTTCCTCAATTTAGACATGAAATTAGCCTTACAAATCAAAATTTTTCAAGCAAATATACAATTTTTAAAAGTCACTGTCTTCCCACAAATCACATAGAAATTGATAAACCATGCAAGAATTTTCTAGTCACAAATAAAAAATGGTCATTTATTAATAAAAAAGAATAAATTATCTGTAATATTTTTAAAGATCACAAAACGTAACGGCTCAGCACAGGGTTTGGCACACATGAGCTATTTAATAAACTAATCTGAACTCAATCTAATCATACAATCATAAAAGAATGAATAAATCTAAACATTTTAACACATAGGTATTTCTTTCATAAAAGAATAAATTAAGAACACACACTTTGACTATTTTAAGATAGTAAGAACATTTTAAATGTTCCTAGCAATAAATCAGAAGCCTTTAGCAGTCTATCACTAAACACAAAAAAATAAAATATACAACATATACAGAGTACATAAAGAAATCAGTAGTGAGAAGTAGTGAGCCTTAAAGAATTAACTGTAAGGTACTGCTAGTTCTAAATTTTTCATGATGATTTGAATTATGTTCAATATATAATAAAGATTGGTAAAAACAGTCCATGATTTCAAGAGTGACGGTAAGAAAATAATACCTCTTTAACCCTCAAAGAATGAAATTAATCAGAAAATATAAATGTCATAGTTATTTCAAGTTCTGATACATTTTTTAAGAATATAATCACACTGAAAAATTAGTACATACGTATTGAGTTCAGTTCAGTTGCTCAGTCGTGTCCGACTCTTTGTAACCCCATGAATCACAGCATGCCAGGCCTCCATGTCCATCACCAACTCCCGGAGTTTATCCAAACTCATGTCCATACTTTTTTTTTTTTTTTTATGATGCTCTTTATTTTATTTTTTTAATTTTTTTTAAATTAAGTTTTATTTTGCTTAACTTTACAATATTGTATTGCTTTTGCCATACATCAAGATGGATCCGCCACAAGTATACATGTGTTCCCCACCCCGAACCCTCCTCCCTCCTCCCTCCCCATACCATCCCTCTGGGTCGTCCCAGTGCACCAGCCCCAGGCATCCGTTATCAGGCATCGTGTCCATACTTATTAGTACATATTCAGTATTATTTGTTCAAACATTTTTTACAAAGACATTAATCATCACAGATACTCACTGTATCCTTTTTATGAAGGATCAATACATGCTTCACATTGTGCAAAATATAGAAACCTTTATCACCTCTTTGAACAAAAACAGCATTCTTTTTCATATGAAAATATTCAGCGGTCATTAGATTAAATATTAATAACACTTACCTGTATTTTAATAGGCCATGAAAAGTTGCTGACGTATACATAGAATGTAATGTTTGGATTGCTTCTAAAGTTAAATTTTTCATAGGAAAAACTATCTCTGTATTCTTTTATATTAGTCTTGGAAACTATAGGAGTCTCCTCTCCAGATATTGTTCCAGCTAAAATGTAAATAATAACAAATTTTAATAATTCATATTAAGGAAACATATCTTTATTAATGTAACACATATATATGATATTTACTTAATTTTTGTAGCTGTGCTTATAAGGACATAACTATCCAAATAAACTCATGTTTACAATTTAGAATGACAAGGAAGAAATAAGATTTGTCATAAATATAATGGAAACAGATTTAGTACAAAAACTATTTTTTAAAATAATACCAATTATTTTAAGTGCTACATACTAGGAACTGGCTTAGAGGCTTTACATTCTCTTCTAATAAAAACTTTATCCTATAGGTATTCCATCTCTGTTTTTCAAATTGGAAACTGAACCTCAGAAGGATTAAGACATTTGCCTCAAGTTTGTAGCTACTAAACAGTAAAGTCCTCTTTGGAACTCAAGTAATACACAGCTTCAGGAACTTATGTTTTGCTACTTATTTCTCCACAGAGCCTTTCAAAACACAATATGTCTCAATCCAATTAAAAAACAGAAAAGAAATCAATTCTTTTTTGTTTTCCACCTATTGAACCATCACTACTTTGAGTAAAGTGGAAAGAAGATATAATTTAAAACATGAGCTAAAAATTCAATTAGTTAAACACATATTGAGTACTCAATAAATATTTACTGAAATTAACCAAATGGAAGAAAGGGTTAAGAACAGTTAGGATACTGAGCCACTGAATTATTCTCTAACCGATCATCTGTTCCAAAATTACTATGAATGCTTTTTTAAAATGCAGGTTTCCTGGTGACATCTTCCAAACTAATAAATCAAAATACCTAAGATTTGGTTTTGAGAATCTGAAAGTTACAAGTAATCTCTTGCATATTGAAGGCATAAAGTGATAACTGCGGTTTTATATATTTTTGTTGCCAAATTTTAAAACTCTTGTAGGGTCAATTTGTTATGCAGAATTTCAAATTAACAGTACAAGTTATCATGAATTCATAGTTAATGAAACTTACAGTGCCAAGATTTTACTATATGTTTATATTATTGTAACAAAATATGTACATATGTATCTAAAGTTTTCAATTCTTATATATGTAATATAAAAACTGGAATTGCAAAGACCCCTTCTCATTTGAATTATGTTTCTATTATTCTATTATACTTATTAAAATAGCATGATTTAATTTTAAGAAATCAAATATGGATTTCTAAGGATTCCTATATTTTCTTTAAAAGTTTCCAGTATTTTTATGCAACAGTATATACCCTTTATATAGAAAGTAGAAATCAACAGCATTTCTTTAAAAGAGCAAGCATACTTTTTCATAAGCCAACATACAGATTTGTACTTTTTGTATTTCTTAAAAGTTAGCAATTTCAATTTATATACCTTATTATGGAAGAAATATTAAGTGTAGGGTTTTTTAACCCTCTCTCAGAACCAAATCCAACAATGGTAGGGGGTATAAATCCAAGCTTAAAGGTAATAGGTAAGTTGGTCATTTACCAGCATACACAGACAATTTGTTGTTTTATATTAACATTAAATCATTAAACTTATAGCTTCAATGGTGAATCAAATAATTGAAATGTCAGTCTCTTTAGTCATTAAAGAAGTAATTTGTCTTAATTAAAATCACAGGAATTCGTAACACTGCCGTAAAAAAAAAATAAGTAGCATAAAATATCTGTTATCCACCTAATATTAACTGAATTAGGGAGAAAGTTAACAGAATAATGACATTTAATAATGTTACTTAATAGTTTTACCTTAAAACAGCACAAAGATTCTGGCATATAATATTTTTATTTCAATTATTTAAATTAACAGTAGAAAGGTCGTATTAGAAGCCTTACACATAGGAACAGAAGTAAAGACACATGACAACAAAATTCTCTTACCTGTCGAACCGACCGACCATGTAATGTTGAGATTAAAGTTGTTTGATGCATTAATTGAAATATCCAAATTTTTGTTTGACTACCAAGGAAGAAAATATGAAGATTAAAAAAACAGAATTATACTAGATATTATCTTTAATATTTTAATTATGTCCATGTTATGTTTTTCTAACTGTGAACATTAAGTCAATAGTTAAGCGAGAAAGTATAGATGCCAATTACACTTTTTTAATGAAAAAAAAAGGTGATAAATTCAAAGTTATATTTAAAGTTCCCATTTATCTTTCCTACTGTAACCTGGTCTTTCACATGTAACCAGAGGCTGCTATATAATTCAGCACTTGTATTTTGATTTTCTTGGCTTACCTGTAGTTAATATTTAAATGATACGGGTTTGGTTAGTCCGAAGTTATTTCACAGCAATGGATGATTGTTTTGTTGAAAGATTTCATGTTAGCTGCATATAGTATTAGTATATACACATTTTTCGGTGAAAAAAAATACTTGAAATGTAAAACTTAGAGGTAAAAGTCATAAACCTACTTGGGGAAAAAGAGGGGATCAAGCCATATAAACATGTGTAAGAGAGGAGCACTGAAGGATTTTATATTGATCGACCTGCACCTTGTCATTAATTTAACTGCACAGAAGCAAATACCCAAGAGATTTCTTTCAATGTTATTTGCTATTATCCTACTCCAAGAGATGAGGAACAAAAATTATGTATGATTATAACTATCAGGACTTGCAGAAAGGAATAGAAAGATAGTCATACTGAATAGCTTTAGCTACAGATATTGAGTGTGCTTTGCTGTGTTTTAAATATACAAAGACTCTTAGAAAAAGCTGTATCACTGAGATCTAGCTACTAAAATAATTAAAATTAGTACCTTGATATTACAACTTTTTCTAAATAAGAATAAGAAAGCCAATAGAAAACGTATCGCCAATTTTCTGAGTGGCTCTTAGAGAAAGTAAGTCTATAAGCAATTAAGTGCCCCACATCTGATAGAAATAGTGTTAGGAAGAAACTGACAGAAGCACATGGCTCTTCCCTGATACGGGAGGAGTAAGAAGCATGATAAAGGCAAGGGCTGCTGGGTGATGTGTGACAGTCATTCCATGTAAATGATACACCAAGACCTAATTATTTAACCTCAAATAAAAACTACTCTAAGTGATTGCCATAGAGACAGGGACAGCTGGGATTCTATTAAGAACTACTAACAATGCTCCATAATCATTGAAAGATACTCTCTTCAAAGTTTCCAGGAAGCAAATATAAACTCAACAAGAATGGTCATTTGAAAGAGCCTACAAAATAAAATGTGTGGTAGTAAGGCTGAACAATTTTGCCACATAGATTTCTCAGGGTAGTGCTCATTATTACTGAAAAGATAACATCAGAGAATTTGAACTGATCAAAGAAAAACAAGGCTTGGAGTTTAAAAATATACAGTATTTCAGAAGGGCACTAAATTATCCATCAGAGTCATATTTGCAACTGGCCACAAACGTAAGAAGGAAGTTAATTTACTGAGTTCTCTTGGTAAGCTATTAAAATATCCTCTAATATGTACTACAAAACTTTCAAATTTCTTAAGACCTTTCCACTTTTTAAAGAAATGAAAACAGATGACACTGATTCAAAAATAATGCCGATATTAATGACTCAAGTAATAAATGCAAAAAGCTTTTGTCAGTGTGCAAATAAGTCTGTACAACAGACTGCATTATTCAGGTGTTGTAATAACATCTATTTCATTATACTTATAATGCTGCATTAAGGAGAACCCAGATATGAAAAGAAAAAATTTCTTCGGTAACAAATACTGATTTACTCCATCAATAATGAACTAACCAGACCCGAAAATCAATCACAGCTTCATATTAATTAAATCGTGTTCATGAGGCAATGAAGTGAATTTGCAGAGTATTCATTGTTGAGTCGGATGACCTTGGGTTCAAATCTTAGACCTTTAATGTACATGCATATTGATTTAGAGAGAGCTACCCTTATCCTTCGGAGAAGGCAATGGCACCACACTCCAATACTTTTGCCTAGAAAATCCCATGGACGGAGGAGCCTGGTAGGCTGCAGTCCATGGGGTCGCTAGAGTCAGACACGACTGAGCGACTTCACTTTCACTTTTCACTTTCATGCATTGGAGAAGGAAATGGCAACCCACTCCAGTGTTCTTGCCTGGAGAATCCCAGGGACAGGAAGCCTGGTGGGCTGCCATCTCTGGGGTTGCACAGAGTTGGACACGACTGAAGCGACTTAGCAGCAGCAGCAGCACCCTTATCCTTGGGGCTTCCCTGGTGGCTCAGAGGTTAAAGCATCTGCCCACAATGCGGGAGACCTGGGTTCGATCCCTGGTTTGGGAAGATCCCCTGGAGAAGGAAATGGCACCCCACTCCAGTATTCTTGCCTGGAGGGCTACAGTCCATGGGGTCACAAAGAGTCAGACACCACTGAGCAACTTCACTTTCTTTTCACTCTTATCCTTCCTGAAAATCAGCTTTCTTATCTCTAAAATGGGCTTCTCTGGCAGCTCAGTGGTAAAGAATCTGAGTGCCATAGCAGGGCATGGAGGTTCGATCCCTTGGTCGAGAAGATCCCCTGGAGAAGAAAATGGCAATCCCTTTCAGTATTCTTGCCTGGGAAATCCCATAGACAGAGGAGTCTGGCAGGCCCCAGTGCATGCGGTCACAAAAATACTAGACATGACTTAGCAACTAAACAACAGTCCCTAAAATGGGAATATCATGACTTCCCTAAAGACTTTTTTGGGGAAAATTAAACAAGATAATTTCTTAAAAAACTTATCATGGTTTCAGGCCACCATGCTGATAATGGTCATGTTGTTGATATTATTAGGTCTGGGGACACAGGATTTCTTCTTTTCCTTCTCCTGTTTCATCTTCCTTTTTACTAGAGGACTCAGAAAGAAGGCATGACTGCTGACCTCTGAGAAAGGTTGACTTTCTTTATTATTAATGAAATAGAAAAAAAAAAAAAAAAGAGTTGTTTTCTATGAAAACAAAACATGATAGAAACAGTGCACCCCTAAGAAAGCTTAAATCATTATTTTTATCGTGAAATTGCATCTTAGTAATTGTGTGTGCCTTATTTTGTGTCAGGGAAATTTGAGAATAACTGCTATTATTACTAAAAAAGGTCACACAAAATTTCCAACTGATATAGAAAACTATAAAACTTTTCTTGAAATTTTACTTCATCCTCTCAAGTTAAGGCATTACTGAATATATGGTACTATAACTATATTTAAGGTCAAGGAAAATATGCTGGACTCCAAGAAGTAATACTGTGACTACCACAGTAAATGACAAAATTAGTCATTTAGAACATTGTTGTTAGACATGGTTAAGTTCAGCAGGATCATGTAATATAAGAAACTACTCCAGAAATTGTTAACAGGAAAGCCTTGGTTGAAGATGATGTATAGTAGGTTAGAATTAAATTTGTTTTCAAAATGTAATAAATGCATAAAAATGAAAGTACTTCTTTTTTGTAGAAGAGGCCCAAACTAACAATACATGTTAATTTCAGAAATTGTTCCAAGTTGCATTTCTCTTTAATTATAAATTGTATGCATAAATATATATGTAATTATAAACTACTTATAATGATGTTACAAGCATTCTTAGTGGTACTAAGATATGATAGTTTAGTGTCCATCAATGTCTCAAAATGTGTCAGTTTCTCAAAACATGTATCTGGGTTTCAACTGAAAAAACAGCAGAAAGTAAAACTGAAAGCTGTGATATTGTAAGAACTCGAGAATTTCTGGGAATTGAAAGAGGAGAGAATAGTCAAGAGGGAAACAAACTAGACTTATGGCTAATCTGAGCTCACTATGACACCATGGATAATACTGGAGACAAGTACTCTTCACACCTATGTTGTGAGCCAGACATCCCACTTATATTAAATTTCTTATATCCTCAATGAACTCCACAAGTTTGGAATTACTATTTATGAATAAAATGTTGATTCGTGCGACAACATGAACGAACATTGGAAACATTGAAACATTAAGCTAAGCGAAATAAATCAGAAATAGAAGTAAAAATGTTACATGATTACACACATGAGGTACCTGGAATATAGAGACAGAAAGTAGAATAAAAGTTTCCCAATGATAGGAGTAGGGAAGGAATAGAGAGTTATTACTTAATGGAAACAGAGATCCTACTTGGACTGATGAAATATTTTGATAACGGATTGTGGTGATGGTGGTATAGCATTGTGCTGCTAAGTCGCTTCAGTCGTGTCCAACTCTGTACGATCCCACAGACGGCAGCCCACCAGGCTCCTCCGTCCCCGGGATTCTCCAGGCAAGAATACTGGAGTGGGTTGCCATTTCCTTCTCCAATGCCTGAAAGTGAAAAGTGAAAGTGAAGTCGCTCAGTCGTGTCCGACTCTTAGCGATCCTATGGACTGGAGCCTACCAGGCTCCTCTGTCCATGGGATTTTCCAGGCAAGAGTACTTGCCTTCCCCCATATTTACTTAAATATCATGAAACTGTACACTTAAAAATGGTTAAAATATAAATACTACTTCATGTATGCTTTACTACAATAAAAAGTCTACAGTGTTTACAATGCATTTATTAAAACACTCATTATACTAAAATTGTAGTTTCTGACATAGTATTAATGTCTTCATAAAAATACATGCCATCAGTGAAGAGAGCATTATCATATAAAGAAAATATCTTCTAAAGTCCTTATTTAAAAATCAAAACTTTATACAAAGTTTTTTTATTTTAATAATAAAATGTTTTGTTTTTAAAAATATTCAGTGTGAAAAAATAACTATAAAATGCAACTTGTTATACTGGAGTGTGTTGCCTTTTCCTACTCCAGGAAAAGTCAAAATATTAAATATAATCCCCAAAATGTGGGCATTCCTTAAAACCTAAGGACTAAGGAGGAACATAAAATGAACTCTATTTTGGGGAAAGAGAGTTCTAATTTACTGAAAAATGAAAATTTAAGCAATTACACTATTTGCTGGCAAGTTCAGTAAAACAATTTAGAGAAAAGAAGCTTGCAAATGTCAGGATACATTTTGAGGTTTCACCTATTTGAAAAACTATTAAAAAACATGACATGGGCTTAATAAGCTGAATTAATGTATAGTTAGAATGAAGCACTATAGAAAGAGTGATATCAGCAAAATAGTTTAATAGGAAGTCCTAGCCCTCATCCCTGACAAAAACACCAATTTAACAATGATCTATGGACCATATTACCGTTATAAGCAGACCAAAATCCAGTTAATAAGTTGCAGTACAAAAATTAAATGCAAAACTGAGAGTAGCTACAATATAATGCACAAAAAGAACAATTTCACTCTACCAAGGTCAGCAGCTCACCCAAGAGAGCACAGCTCAATATCACAAAGACCAACATGGTCAATGACCGCTCCCTTAAGGGAAAGAGAGTATAACATGCATCCAATATACTTGATCTTTATTTAATGTTACTGACCAAATGACCTGTTTCTGTCTTGACTAGACAGAAAGCACTGAAAAATCAAGCATAGTGTGGACATCTGACATCAGTTAAGAACAAACAAACAAAAACTGTGTGGTTCACTACAGCCAACATGACTCAGAGAGATTGGTAGAAGGTGCACAACTCTGAGAGTTCTCCCCCAGAAGAAAGTGTTAAAGAGATACAAGCTTGCAGTGTGTGCTAAGTTGCCTCACTCGCGTCTGACTCTTTGCGATGCTATGGACTGGAACCCTCCAGGCTCCTCTGTCCAAGGGATTTTCCAGGCAAGAATACTGGAGTGGATCGCCACTTCCTTCTCCAGGGGATCTTCCCGATCGAGGGATCCAACCCGCCTCTCTTTATGTCTCCTGCACTGACAGGCAGGTTCTTTACCACTAACCACGTGCTAAGACCTAAAGATCTAATGCTCTACACAGTGATTATGAATAACAATACTATTGTTGCTGTCCTTGTCGTTCAGTCGCTAAGTTGCGTCCTACTCTTTGCAACCCCGTGGACTGCAGCATGCCAGGCTTCTCTATCCTCCACGAACTCCCAGGGTTTGTTTAAGTTCATGTTCATGAGGACATGAGGATAAGCTGGTTATATAGCATCACTGACTCAATGAACATGAATAACAATACTGTATCATAAATTTCAAAGTTGCTAAGAGACTTTAATTATCATTAACTCCCCAAAATTACAATTAGGTGACATGACTGCAGTGTTAGGTCATGCTATGGTTATAATCATATTGCAATATATACATATATTAAATCAGCATATTATACATTTTTAATTTATACTGTAAGATGTCAATTATATCTCAATAAAAATGTTTTTAAAACCTAGCATTCATATAACTCAGATAAACCAAAGGGTTTATTAAAAAAAGACAATGAAAACTACTATTATGTAATAGTATATTATAAAAATAAAATATATATAATATAGCTTGTGTTATGAAGTAATAGGTTTTATTGTCAAAGATGACTACTACCAGTGTGAAAACATAGTTAAAAACAGAAACACTGTTGTAAGCCTGAAAAAATAACAGAAATAATGTATCCACTGTAGGACTATTTGCAAAATCTGAACTATCAAGGTCAAAAATTCTCTGATTATAAAGACACTTAGGTTTTATGAAAAGAAAAACTTAATAGGATTTGTTTTTCTACAAAAGCCCCACAATGTGATAATTCTGAGAACAGGCACAATTACAATGAAACATAGAGAAACATTGCATCCATTGATATAACTACACTATAAAAGTTAAAGGATCTTCTCACCTGTTCTGGGTTTGCTATGAAGTTTATGGCAGTGTGGTGGCGATCATCTTCCTGTAATAAGCTGAATGTAAACTGATAATCAATCAAAAGGCTGTCTGTAGGGGAAAAAAATACAATCCTGATATGTACTTTTACAACTTGCTTGAAAACAAGGTAGGTGAAAATATATTGAATATCAGCATTGAAAATTATTGTCATTAAATTACTAGTAGTGTACTCAAGACTGGCAAAATATAAATCATTGTTATCAAGCAATAAAAAGTAAAATGCAGATATAAAAGCACTTAACACTTCAAAATTCTATTTATTACTCCTGTTACCATTATAAAATTTCAACAAACTACAGTTTTTTTCCGGAAAAACTACACAAGAGAATAAAATAAAGTCATCCATAATCTTACAATCAGAGAAAAATATAGGTAATATTTTGGTGCATTATATTCAAGTTAAAATTGTATAAATAGATAACAGGGAGACATTTTGATGTTCTACTTTTATAAATTCAAAATTTTTTGAAAATATGAATTTTAATGGCTAAATAATTCTGGTTTTCGAAAAGGCAGAGGAACCAGAGATCAAATTGCCAACATCTGCTGGATCACTGAAAAAGTAAGAGAGTTCCAGAAAAACATCTATTTCTGCTTTATTGACTATGCCAAAGCCTTTGACTATGTGGTCACAATAAACTGTAGAAAATTCTGAAAGAGATGAGCATACCAGACCACCTGACCTGCCTCTTGAGAAACCCGTGTGCAGGTTAGGAAGCAACAGTTAGAACTGGACATGGAACAACAGACTGGTTCCAAATAGGAAAAGGAGTACATCAAGGCTGTATATTGTCACCCTGCTTATTTAACTTCTATGCAGAGTGCATCATGAGAAACCTTGGGCTGGAGGAAGCACAAGCTGGAATCAAGACGGCCGAGAGAAATACCAGTAACCTGAGATATGCCGATGACACCACCCTTATGGCAGAAAGTGAAGAAGAACTAAAGAGCCTCTTGATGAAAGTGAAAGAGGAGACTGAAAAAGTTGGCTTAAAGCTCAACACTCAGAAAACTAAGACCATGGCATCCGGTCCCAACACTTCATGGTAAATAGATGGGAAAACAGTGGAAACAGTGTCAGACTTTATTTTGCGGGCTCCAAAATCACTGGATATGGTGACTGTAGCCATGAAATACTCCGTGGAAGGAAAGTTATGACGAACCTAGATAGCCTATTAAAAAGCAGAGGCATTACTTTGCCAACAAAGGTCTGTCTAGTCAAGGCTATGGTTTTTCCAGTAGTCACATATGGATGTGAGAGTTGGACTATAAAGAAAGCTGAGCACCGAAGAATTGATGCTTTTGAACTGTGGTGTTGGAGAAGACTCTTGAGAGTCCCTTGGACCGCAAGGAGATCCAACCAGTCCATCCTAAAGGAGATCAGTCCTGGGTGTTCACTGGAAGGACTGATGTTAAAGCTAAAACTCCAATACTTTGGCCACTTGATTCAAAGAGCTGACTCATTTGAAAATACTCTCATGCTGGGAAAGATTGAGGGCAGGAGGAGAAGGGGATGACAGAGGATAAGATGGTTGGATGGCATCACCAACTCGATGGACATGAGTTGGGTGAACTCTGGGAGTTGGTGATGGACAGGTAGGCCTGGTGTGCTGCAATTCATGGGGTCACAAAGAGTCGGACAGATCTGCGCGACTGAACTGACAGTGAATATTTTACCACATGCCATAAAGCATTTACTAGTCTCTATTATTATGGTAATTTTTACTTTGTGAAATCGTTTAAATATTTCAAATTATTTAAATAGAAAAGAATTCTATTTTTTGGAAACATAACTTTCATGTTATGCCCTCAGCCATTAAGTACTATTAAAGTTAAAAGTAAAGATAGGAACAGTATCACTGGATTTATTGTCCAAGCATGTTTCTTCATGTTGCTTCCTTTATACATTGTAAGATCCACTCTATGTATTTCTTATGTAATTTAATAAAAGGCAATACTTTGTTTTTCCAAGATTTTTTTTATAGGCACCATTATCCATTATATAATAGGTCATATTTCTGGTTTTCATATGATTGCCAGAAAATGCAGGGAAAATTCAATGGCCCAGTGTTGTTCCAGACACTGGAAATATAAAATAATAAAAGATAGAGATTTCTGTCCCATGCAACTTATACTGTTATCAAATGGACATTGAAAATTAATAATTTAAGGATATAGTATAATAATGACAATAAGTGTAATAGTCATAATCCAGTGAAGAGGAGAGAAATTTTCTGTCCAGGTAGGAGTATTCTTGCAATTTTGAAAAGGAAAATTTAAAGATAATGAAGCTGAAACTCTAATATTTTGGCCGCCTGATGCAAAGAGCTGACTCACTGGAAAAGATCCGGATGCTGGGAAAGACTGAAGATAGGAGAAGGGAGTGACAGAGGATGAAATGGTTAAATACCATCACTGACTCAGTGGACATGAGTCTGAGCAAACTCCAGGACATAGTGAAGAACAGGAAAGCCTGGTGTTGCAAAGAATTGGGCACGACTTAGCAGCTGAACAACAACAACAATTTAAAGATCAAAGGTAGTTAGGAGAAAAAGTCATGGAGGTTACAAGAACAAGTGTAATCCAGGCAGAGGAAACAAGCACAAAAACTTCAACAAAAGAACAAGTCTTAAAGAGACTGTGGCAAGAATGCTACAAAAAGTGGTGGTAGAGATAGGAACAGCAAAGAAGGTAACCGGAAGGGGTCAGACACAGGGAATGAATTTGGAAGGTGTAACAAACAGAATTAGCTAAATAAACAGATGTAGCATTTTAAAGAAAGAAAACTAAAAGGTTTTATTTTTTGGCCCAAGACCAGGTAAAATGTCAGCATTAACTGAGATGGGTGAGAACAGGTTTTATTTGTTGCCAGTGTGGAATAATTAGAAGCTTAGTTTTGAAGATGTCAAGTTTGAGTTACGTACTGAGTACCTACAGGATACGCTGAGCTCAGGAGCCCAGTGGATAACAATTTGGAAATCATCCGCATTGTAATGGCCTCTAAAGCGCAAAGCCAAGAAATCATCAGTCATAGAGCAGAGGTGCCAGGGATGAGCCCTGAGGTAAAACAGTGTTAAATAATGAGATCCTCTGAAGAAGCCAAATGGCACCCCACTCCAGTACTCTTGCCTGGAAAATCCCATGGATGGAGGAGCCTGGTGGGCTGCAGTCCATGGGGTTGCTAAGAGTCGGACACGACTGAGCGACTTCACTTTCACTTTTTCGCTTTCATGCATTGGAGAAGGAAATGGCAACCCACTCCAGTTTTCTTGCCTGGAGAATCCCAGGGGCAGGAGAGCCTGGTGGGCTGACGTCTATGGGGTCACGCAGAGTCGGACACGACTGAAGTGACTTAGCAGCAGTAGCAGCAGAAGAAGCCAACAAAGGAGATTGACAGGGCAACCCACGAGACAGAAGCACAACCAGAATTGAGTGTCCAGTGAGCCAAGTACACGAAGTGCTTAGAAAAGAGAACAGTGATCACCTTGGCCAACTGCCATTGTGGAGGTTTTAGAAGTATAGACAGCTACAATACTGTGGAAAGATACCATCAATTCAGAATAAAGAGAAAATACTAAACGCAATGGACAGGAGTCTGAGCAAACTCTGGGAGATACCGAAGGACAGGGAAGCCTGGCGTGCTGCAGTTCACGGGGTTGCAAAGAGTTGGTCAAGACTGAGCGACTGAACAACCATCACTACCCACTGAGGAAAAATAAACGTTTCAAAACTATTTTCAAATGCTTATCTCAATAATTATCTTCTTGTTTTTCTAGCTTGAAACTTAGCATTAAAAGTCAGGAAGAGAAGGCTTTTAGGAGGAAGGGACTGGGTGATTGGGATACTTGAGCAGCTCTGGGATACTTGAGCAGCTCAGGGCTCCAGTGCCCTGGCCCTATGAACATTCTTTTGCGTTAGGGACTCCGGTCCTCAGCCACAGTCACCAAACTCTTGCCCAGACATTCAAGTTTGATTTCTCTATTGCTATTTATAATAGTTGGAAGAACAAGATCAGTACAATGTATATTAAGCATAGTAATGATGAATCCCAACATCATCTGAGCTAGAAAGTCAGTCTGAATCCTGGGGCAAAATTAGTAGGAGCATTACTGAACTCAAGTTACTAATCCAGTACTACTCAGTGAATGTGAAGTTTTACAAACTGAACAAAGTTCAGAATTCTACACAAAATGGTTCCTTTTAAGGTTGCTTAAAGTATTCCAGAAACCAACGGTACAATTTTCCACTTAACCAGAAGTTATATTTCACTCCCTAATTTCAAATACTATCATGCTGGTATATTTTAAAGGGGTTGCAAATGAGAAATTACCTGGCACAAAACATATACCTTAATGCTATAATTTACTCTGAACTTCTTAGCTAAGTAGGGTACAGAACATAAAACATTAAAATCCTCAAGTTTATGCAAATGTGCATAATTTGAAAATAAGTTTTTGTACCACTTTAATGAAGCAATTTATTATGGTATAAAAAAGAAAATCATGTTTGACTATAAATCAATTCAAATAACATTGAATTACTGACGAATACAAAGAAATGACAGAATTGGAGGAGTAAGTGTGAACAGTGAGGTGAGAGAGCTTATTTTTTAAAACTGAGAGAAAGAACAGCTTTTCATAATAATTGGCATAAATAAAATTTAGTGGAATAGAAAAAGTTGATGATAAAGGAGAGAGAGAAGAAATTTTAGAATAATACCCTGGGGTAGATAAAAGGCAGTGACCTCCTAACTCAAAAGATGGCCCAGATGTGAGACCCTGAGTTTGTGGGGGTTTTGTTTCATTGGTTTTTCTTTCTTCTATATCTCTCCCCACTTGTGTGCTAAAATAGCTGTAATCTAGAAATACCAACAAATTCACAACAAAGGAAAAAAAGAAAGCCTTAAATTTCTGCTACTGAGATTGTAGGACGAAGCCCTGTACCGCATACCCATCCTGTATTAAGGTGAGCAGAGGTGGACCCGTGCTGCTGCAGGAAACAGGGCAAAGTCTTAAGCTCTGTTAAACTCAGTGACAGGTCCACAATTTTAAAATCATGTTATTGTTCAGTCGCTCAGCCATGTCTGACTCTTTGCGACCCCAGAGACTGCAGCTCACCAGGCTTCCCTGTCCTTTTACCATCTACTGGAGCTTGCTCAAACTCATGTCCATTGAGTCATTGAGTTATGCCACCCAACCATCTCATCTTCTGTCGTCCCCTTCTCCTCCTGCCTCCAATCTTTCCCATCATCAGGGTCTTTTCTAATGAGTCAGTTCTCATCAGGTGGCCAAAGTATTCATTTCAGCTTCAGTATCAGTCCTTCCAATGGATATTCAGGATTGATTTCCTTTGTGATTGATTGGTTTGATCTCCTTGTAGTGCAAGGGACTCTCAAGAGTCTTCTCCAACACCACAGTTTAAAAGCATCATTTCTTCAGTTCTCAGCTTTATGGCCAACATTCTTTATGGTCCAACATTCACATCCATACATGACTGCCAGAAAAACCATAGCTTTGAACAGATGGACCTTTGTCAGTAAAGTAATGTCTCTGCTTTTTAATATGCTGTCTAGGTTGGTCAGGAGAAGGCAATGGCACCCCCACTCCAGTACTCTTGCCTGAAGAATCCCATGGATGGAGGGGCCTGGTAGGCTGCAGTCCATGGGATCGCTACGAGTCGGACGAGACTGAGCGACTTCACTTTCACTTTTCACTTTCACACAATGGAGAAGGCAATGGCAACCCACTCCAGTGTTCTTGCCTGGAGAATCCCAGGGACACCAGAGTCTGGTGGGCTGCTGTATATGGGGTCGCACAGAGTCGGACACGACTGAAGCGACTTAGCAGCAGCAGCAGCAGCAGCAGCAGGTTGGTCATAGATTTTCTTCCAAGGAGCAAGGGTCTTTTAATTTCATGGCTGCAGTCACCATCTGCAGTGATTTTGAAGCCCAAGAAAATAAAGTCTGCCACTGGATCATGCAGGAGGTCTTTTAAAATCATATTTGTTCAAAACTATATATACTATTGGGGAAGGCAATGGCACCCCACCCCAGTACTTTTGCCTGGAAAATCCCATGGACGGAGGAGCCTGGTAGGCTCCAGTCCATGGGGTCGCTAAGAGTCGGACACGACTGAGCGACTTCACTTTCACTTTTCACTTTCATGCATTGGAGAAGGAAATGGCAACCCACTCCAGTGTTCTTGCCTGGAGAATCCCAGGGACAGGGGAGCCTGGTGAGCTTCCGTCTATGGGGTCGCACAGAGTCGGACACGACTGAAGCGACTTAGCAGTAGCAGCAGTATACATACTATACATATGAAAATATATACTATACTTTTCAGCATATTTTAACCTTTTATAATTAAAAAGGAAAACCTGCATTCTGTATGTTTATTTTTTTTTTTTTTGAGGGTTAAGAATTTATTCATGTACTCTTTTAAAGGAAAAGTTGTCCATTTTTGTTCAGTATAATGTTTAGTGGTTTTGTCAAGACAAATGTACAACAGTTATTCATCAGCATTCTTACTGTATGCATATAAGGCAAGTGCAAATCTACTGCAGTTGGTTAACCTTGTTGATTATTACTTGTTTCCAAACTGCATGCATTTTTTTAAATTTATTTTATTTTATTTAACTTTACAATATTGTATTGGTTTTGCCATATATCAAAATGAATCTGCCACAGGTATACATGTGTTACCATCCTGAACCCTCCTTCCTCCTCCTTCCCCATACCATCCCTCTGGGTCGTCCCAGTGCACCAGCCCCAAGCATACAGTATCAGGCATTGAACCTGGGCTGGCGATTCATTTCATATATGATATTATACATATTTCAATGCCATTCTCCCAAATCATCCCACCCACTCCCTCTCCCAGAGTCCAAAAGACTGTTCTATACATCAGTGTCTCTTTTGCTGTCTCGTATACAGGGTTATTGTTACCATCTTTCTAAATTCCATATATATGCGTTAGTATACTGTATTTGTGTTTTTCTTTCTGGCTTACTTCACTCTGTATAATAGGCTCCAGTTTCATCCACCTCATTAGAACCGATTCAAATGTGTTCTTTTTAATGGCTGAGTAATACTCCATTGTGTATATGTACCACAGCTTTCTTATCCATTCATCTGCTGATGGACATCTAGGTTGCTTCCATGTCCTGGCTATTATAAACAGTGCTGCGATGAACATTGGGGTACATGTGTCTCTTTCAATCCTGGTTTCCTCAGTGTGTATGCCCAGCAGTGGGATTGCTGGATCATAAGGCAGTTCTATTCCCAGTTTTTTGAGGAATCTCCATACTGTTCTCCGTAGTGGCTGCACTAGTTTGCATTCCCACCAACAGTGTATGTTTAAATGTGGTACTGGGGCAACAAAGGATCAGATGGTTGGATGGCATCACTGAGTCAATGGACATGAGTTTGAGCAAACTCGGAGAGACAGTGAAGGACACGAAGCCTGGTGTGCTGCAGTCCATGGAGTCACAAAGAGTCGGACATGACTTAGTGACTGAACAACAACAAATGTAGTACTAACTAGAGACAACTATTTGAAAACTTTGTGAATAGGAAAAATACCAAAGATATATTTCAAAGCTTGAAAAAAACTATAAACACTACATAAATCAATCTTGTGTTGAAGGCTGAGCCCTGAAGGCTGTAACAGCTACACTAAATATTCCAGCTAACAATTAGCAACTATCTTTGATAATTCCAGGAAATCTAGACGCTGGCCACTGATTTCCCAATTAGATCTAAAAGCAATATGGGTAAGTGGGATGTGCAAACGTGGTAGAACTTAAGGTAAACATGAGTTGCTCTGTTTATGTCTGGCCTCAAATTTTGACGGTATAAATGAAAAAAATTATGAAAATAAAGAGAGAAGAAAAGTTGACATCTTTTGTATTGTTAATCCGACTTGCATAATAAGGAGAGAAAAGAGAAAAATATCAGTTTGTCAACAATAGAGTCAATTTATATAACTGTTTGATATGAGTATGGTGTTAGGTCATTTAAAATATCTATGCAGTATGCATGAAAGAAAAAAGAAAATCTAAAAAAAAATCCCACATAATTAAGATAAAAGACAAGATAATAACACTGAAAAGTACAATACAAGAGAGTTAGGTAAGTTACAACTGTAAGAAACAAAACAGAAACAAAATGCAATTATATAATGGCAAAATTAAAAATAATAGATCAGAAAATAAGGGAATTAAAACATTATTCTGCATCAGTGCTACGTAGGTCAAATCTGAAAAAGCCTCTGAGAATAGAACAGAGATGAAAATCACTCAGGAGGAAAATTAGACACAGAAATTTTCAATATGTGCATGGAAAATACTGCTAAAGCTGACATCAAAACAAATTGAAAAGAAACACTTATAATGTTAAATATATGATAAAAATCTGTTGAAGATTCAAACCTAAATATTAAAAGGAAATAACCTGCCTAAAAGATTTAAAAATCCAGTATTATTCATAATAGTCCCAAAGTAAAAACAACCCCAATGTCCATCAGTTGATGAATGGAAAACAAATATGATATGTCCATATATTTGAATATTGTTTGGCCATGAAGAGGAATGAAATACTGATACCTGCTATCACTTTGGATGATATGATATGGATGAACCTTGAAAATATCATGATAAACAAACGAAGCCATCACACAAGACCACATATTCCAAGATGTCACTTATACAATATTTCAAAGTGGACAAATCCATAAAGGTAGGAAAAAGGATGTCAAAAGCTAGGGGAAAGGAGAAGCAGTGACTGATAATGTCTCCAAGATTTCTCTTAGAAAAATGTTGTAAAATTAGATAATGATGATGTTTTCACAGCCTTGTGGATATACTGAAAATCACTGAATTGTATTTATAAGGGTGATATTTTAGGTATGTAGATTATATCTTAATTGTTATTGAAAAAATACTATTGCTATCCAGTCATGTGCATATGGGCATGTGCACACATGCACACACAACACACACACACACACACACACATTCACACACACAAAAGAAATATTTAGAAAGTAAGATTAGGCAAGATGTTAGGTGGTCTTAAGTAACGACATAAGTCAAAAGAAACTGGAGCAATGTTTTATGAAATATATATACTCAAACCATCCTCAATAGAAAAACAACATAATGATTATTTCAGGTAAGCAAAATGCCATAAAATATACTGAAAAAAATATTTATACACATGCTACAACTAAGAGACAAATACAGATACGAAAATAACTTAGCAAAAAGATCTGGCAGTGAATAGATGACAGAATTCAAGTTAGAGAAGAAAACACAGTTTTCTTTTTATATCTAAAATCAGATTGTTTAGAAAGAAATATAAAATGATTAAAAAGCTACTAAAATAATAAAAACTTCAGCATGCAGTTATAAAACATAAACATCTAGAGTTCTTCTTTAGGGGACTATTTTAATATGTTGGAAATTATGCCTAGCTCTACACCAAAAAAGTCATACCACCTTAATTTACTATAACTATATAGTTAACCCTAACATCTAAGATCTCCAGGCCCCTTTCAATGCATGCTATGCTAAGTCGCTTCAGTCGTGTCCGACTCTGTGCGACCCCATAGACGGCAGCCCACCAGGTTCTGCCGTCTCTGGGATTCTCCAGGCAAGAATACTGGAGTGGGTTGCCATTTCCTTCTCCAATGCATGAAAGAGAAAAGTCAAAGTGAAGTCACTTAGTCGTATCCGACTCTTAGTGACCCCATGGACTGCGGCCCACCAGGCTCCTCCGTCCATGGATTTTCCAGGCAAGAGTACTGGAGTGGGTTGCCATTTCCTTCTCCAATGCATGAAAGAGAAAAGTCAAAGTGAAGTCACTTAGTCGTATCTGACTCTTAGCGACCCCATGGACTGCGGCCCACCAGGCTCCTCCGTCCATGGATTTTCCAGGCAAGAGCACTGGAGTGGGTGCATTGCCTTCTCCATTTCAATGCATATCCTCTGCTTAAAATAAAGCTATCCTGAGAGTACAGAGTGTTCAAGTCCTATAGGCCTTCATGGAAACTGAACACAACATACTTCAAGCATAATTAAAGCATCAGATCAGATCAGATCAGTCGCTCAGTCGTGTCCGACCCTTTGCGACCCCATGAACTGCAGCACGCCAGGCCTCCCTATCCATCACCAGCTCCCGGAGGTCACTCAGACTCACATTCATCGAGTCAGTGATGTCATCCAGCCATCTCATCCTCTGTCGTCCCCTTCTCCTCCTGCCCTCAATCCCTCCCAGCATTAAATTAAAGCATATGTGGAAACAAATCAAGAATAATGTCAAGAGAGATAACAGGCAGGGGACAAAGTTTTAAATGGATAAAAGACTAAGTGGAGTGGACAGGCTTTCAGAGCAAGACACCAACAAAGAGAGGTAAAGTATTGCTTCACAGGAGACAAAAAGTTTGAGTAAAGAAAAACAGTTATTTGTCAAACTCAAAGGAAGCAAGGCTGATACTATTTCTATGTCTAGATTCTAAGGTATGGACACCAGAAAAGAAAGGAAAAAAAAAAAAAAAAAACAGTTAACAGTTTCCTTAGAGAAGAGTCAGGTTTCCAGATACAACAAGTTTCTGTTAAATCAAAATAGCAGAGTTTCAAAAACAGAGTAACAACATATTTGGTGATTTAATTTTAAAAATAACATTTTTTAAAGTAAAGAAAGACTAATATCCCAGAACCAAAGGGCATATGTAACTTCCGTTCTTATTTCTAAATACCATTTTCTAATATAAGGAACCAAGGCTTCTTGGAAAATGGTTGATTATAGTGCTAGGGAGAGAAAGAACAATGTGACTCAAATATCTTGTAGTCTAAGAAAATAAGGAAGTACTTAGAAAATGATACAGTACTGTCAAAAGGACAGAGGAGAAAATGTGAGGGAGCTCCCAATGGCCAACTCTAGAGCAATTTCAGCTATGAAATAAAGAATAGTAGCTATTATAAGCCACAAATGTGCGTGTGTGTTTATCTCCATGGGTCCATACTGATAAGTACAAGTAAGTGAATACACAAATAAATGAAGCAGAAGGGACTGCTCTTCCTTATAGTAATAAATAGAGAAAAAAACAGAAGCAACAATGGAATAGAAAGTTACCATCTGGCAAACACATCAATGTCTGGTGAAAATACTAGGTGAAAGCATGGTGAGAAATGGGACATTTACACACTTTAAAAGAACTTCCCCGGAATACACTCATTAAACACAATAAAAAGAAGTAACTTTAGAGCGGAGAAACTGGCAGACATTGAGCATTAACAATGATCTAAGACAATACCACCAATAATGGAACAAACTGATATCATATGCTTCCCAACAGGATGCACTGAGAAAAACACATCACTTCTGCAGTATCCTTACTAAATATGCATAATCTGAACTTAATCATGAAGAAAAACATCAGATAAATCCAAATTGAGGGATGGTCTATAAAATAACTGTCTGACATTTTACAAAGGTCAAAGTCATTTAAGAAATCTGCACCTTTTTTGGGCAATTCTGAAATTATTTCACATGGAAAATTTTAAAAGAACTTTTTGTAAAGTTGCCTAGATGTCCTCAAGTTTCAGTCAAGTCTTATATTACAGGATTCCTATTTATCTGTCAATGCACACTTAAGCTATTTCTACATCTTGGCTGTATTAAATAGTCCTGCAATAACATTGGAAAGCTATTATTTCTTTGAGATCCCAACTTCAACTCTCTTGGATAAACACCTAGAATGGTACTACAGGAGCTAAGTGAAATAAAACAGTCACAGAAGTACAAATACTGCATGATTCTACTTAGACGAGGAATCTAAACCCGTCAAGCCCATCAAATCAGAGAGTACCAAGAGGGTTGCCAGGGGCCAAGAGGAGGGGGAAAATGGGAGTTGACAGTCAGCAGACATAAAGTCTCAATTAGCAAGGTGAATAAAAATTTGTTAAGCATAGATTTCATGTTAAAGATGAAATATAATTTTCAATTTATATCGATTTAGAAACTAACATGGAAAAACAATGAATAAAAATAATTTAAAGCTATGATATGCTGATAGAGACAAGAGAACATATGACCTACCTAAAGGTATTAAGAACAAATTAAAGAATAATAACGTTGTGAAATACTTCGTTTGTAATGCTATGCTTGGAAAAGAAATACACAAAAAGTGTATATATTTTATTTACTGCTGCTGTTACAAATTACAAGAAACTTAGTAGCTGAAAACAACACAAATTTATTCACTTATAGTTCTGGACTATGCCAAAGCCTTTGACTGTGTAGATCACAATAAACTATGGAAAATTCTGAAAGAGATGGGAATACCAGACCACCTGATCTGCCTCTTAAGAAATCTGTATGCAGGTCAGGAAGCAACAGTTAGAACTGGTCATGGATCAACAGACTGGTTCCAAATAGGAAAAGGAGTACGTCAAGGCTGCATATTGTCACCATGTTTATTTAACTTATATGCAGAGTACATCATGAGAAATGCTGGACTGGAAGAAACACAAGCTGGAATCAAGATTGCTGGGAGAAATATCAATAACCTCAGATATGCAGATGACACGACTTTTATGGCAGAAAGTGAAGAGGGGCTAAAAAGCCTCTTGATGAAAGTGAAAGTGGAGAGTGAAAAGGTTGACTTAAAGCTCGACATTCAGAAAACAAAGATCATAGCATCTGGTCCCATCACTACATGGGAAATAGATGGGGAAACAGGGGAAACAGTGTCAGACTTTCTTTTTCTGGGCTCCAAAATCACTGCAGATGGTGACTGTGGCCATGAAATTAAAAGACGCTTACTCCTTGGAAGGAAAGTTATGACCAACCTAGATAGCATATTCAAAAGCAGAGATATTACTTTGCCAACAAAGGTTCGCCTAGTCAAGGCTATGGTCTTTCCTGTGGTCATGTATGGATGTGAGAGCTGGACTGTGAAGAAGGCTGAGTGCCGAAGAATTGATGCTTTTGAAGTGTGGTGTTGGAGAAGACTCTTGAGAGTCCCTTGGACTGCAAGAAGATCCAACCAGTCCATTCTGAAGGAGATCAATCCTGGAATTTCTTTAGAAGGAATGATGCTAAAGCTGAAGCTCCAGTATTTTGGCCACCTCATGCGAAGAGTTGACTCATTGGAGAAGACTCTGATGCTGGGAGGGATTGAGGGCAGGAGGAGAAGGGGACGACAGAGGATGAGATGGCTGGATGGCATCACTGACTCGATGGGGGGTATGAGTCTGGGTGACCTCCGGGAGCTGGTGATGGACAGGGAGGCCTGGCGTGCTGCGGTTCATGGGGTCGCAAAGAGTCGGACACGACTGAGCGACTGATCTGATCTGATAGTTCTGGAAGTCTGAAGTCCAAATGATTCTTACAAGGTAAAACCAGAGTGTGACGGTGGTTCCTTCTGGGGGTGCTCAAAAAATTCCATTTCCTGATTCTCTCAGCTTCTGAAGACCTCTCACTCTTTAGCTAATAAACCCTACCTCTGTCTTTCCAATGTTTTGCTTATGTGATTACAGTTTTCACCACTGTAGTCAAACCTCCCTCTACCCTCTTTCAGAACACACGTAATTACACTGGGTCCACCAGAATAATCCAGGATAATCTCAAAATTCTTAATTGGATTCTATCTACAAATGCCCTTTTACCATTTATGGTAATATATTCACAAGTCAAGGGTTAGAATGTGGCCTTCTTTGGAGAGTGAGGCATTTATTCAGCATAAAACAGTGTTACTACATAAATAAAAGACTGAGAAAGTATCTGATACAATGTTACCAACAATTTTCTCTGGATAGAAGAATTATCAGTACTTTTTAATTTGTCTTTTTTGTCTATCTCTTTTCTAGAATGAGACATGCATAACTTTCATAACTGGGCCAAAAGGGGGAAATTTTTTTTTAAAAAGTGTGCAGAGAGCTTTCTTCTTTTGATCCTTGATCTTTAATGTGCTTTCCACATGACTTACACTTGCATGTCAAGAAATTAAATTTATATGGCTGCATATCTTTCCAAAAATGGCATATCTAATTCCAAATTCACTTACTTCTTAGGTACAGATGATTGAAAACATGTAAAATAATCAGACTGTCTTCCTAGTCTTCTGCGGCTAGAAAAAATCAAGGGTGAAGTTCCAACATGCAACAAATTTTTTAGGTAGTTCAGTCAATACAGGACTAGTAGTTTTGGAGCAAAAAAAAAAAAAAAAAAGTGGCTGTTATTTACTACAAATAATAAGAAGTTATATACAAAAATTAAGCTCATGAGTAAAACTCAAACAGTATGCTAAAAGGAGTTTAACCAAATAAAATATCAAGAGAACAGATTTAAAACGTCAGATATTCCACCAAACTAATGATTGATTGTAAAGAGATGACTAAAAATTTACACATAGAAAAATACATGTTCAAAGAGAACTTGAACTGCGAGGGAAGTTTTTGAGTACATGCTATATTGGGGGTGATGAAGAGCAAATGGTGAATATTTGCTTTACTCTTTTAGCAAAAGCTCTATAAAATAATGTATTTTTAAGAAAATAGTAACCAGTGATAAAACCTGGCAAAGATACTGAAAATATCTATATATCTGAGGTCTAAAGGCAAACATGTCAGGATCACAAATGAAATCAATCAATTTGCATATGATGTATAAATGCACTTTTCAGACAAATTTCAGAAATTCTTAATTTGAATATTTTGAGAAAGGAGCTAAGGTTTAATGATTTGCTTTTTTACCAGTGAATATTGCATTTTACTTTTAACTCAGCATTATGCACAGTATTTAAGGAGATCTTAATTTTAATCTCCCATTTACCAACTGGGTTATAGTATGCTGGTTAATTTTCTCAGTGAGATTCAGTAGTACAATGAAGATAATACCACCTACTTCATAAGACTGCTCTGTGGGTTAAACATAATTGTGTTAGTATGTATTAGTGCCACTGTCTCATAAAATCAAGGCATTCAATAAGTATTATTTCACTTTCAGTATTCATTGTACTGGGGCTGAATGAATTCTATAAGATTTCAAAAATCAATTTCAGAGTTGCTCAATCACGTCTGACTCTTTGCGACCCCATGGACTATAGCCCACCAGACTCTTCTGTCCGTGGTAATCTCCAGGCAAGAATACTAGAGTGAGTAGCCACTCCCTCTCTAGGTGATCTTCTTTACCCAGAGATGGAACCTGGGTCTCCTGCACTGCAGCCACTTTCTTTACCATTTGAGACACAAGGGTAGCCAAAATACTTATATATTTGTTTTTAAATATATGAGCTCATGATTATGTATTTAGCCATCCTGAGGAGTGTGAAGAGGATATATACAGACTTTGACGACAACAACATTGAGAATCCTAGTATGTTTTAAACAATGGCATATGTAAAAGTACATATCACTGACAGGTAAACACATACATAAGTACATGTATATGTACAAAATCACTGCAAATGGTGACTGCAGCCATGAAATTTAAAGATGCTTGCTCCTTAGAAGAAAAGCTATGACCAACCTAGACAGCATATTAAAAAGCAGAGACGTTACTTTGCCAACAAAGATCTGTCTAGTCAAAGCCATGGCTTTTCCAATAGTCATGTATGGACATGAGAGTTGGACTATAAAGAAAGCTGAGTGCTGAAGAATTGATGCTTTTGAACTGTGGTGTTGAAGAAGACTCTTGAGAGTCCCTTGGACTGCAAGGAGATCCGACCAGTCAATCCTAAAGGAAATAAGTCCTGAATATTCACTGGAAGGACTGACGCTAAAGTGGAAACTCCAATACTTTGGCCACCTGATGCAAAGAACCGACTCATTGGAAAAGACCCTGATGTTGGGAAAGATTGAAGGCAGGAGGAGAAGGGGACGACAGAGGATGAGATGGTTGAATAGCATCACCCACTTGATGGACATGAGTTTCAGTAAACTCTGGGAGTTGGTGATGGACAGGGAAGCCTGGCGAGCTGCAGTCCATGAGGTTGGAAAGAGTCAGACACAACTGAGTGACTGAAGTGAACTATGCATAAGTACATGTATGGATGTGAGAGTTGGACTGTGAAGAAGGCTGAGCGCCGAAGAATTGATGCTTTTGAACTGTGGTGTTGGAGAAGACTCTTGAGAGTCCCTTGGACTGCAAGGAGATCCAAACAGTCCATTCTGAAAGAGATCAGCCCTGGGATTTCTTTAGAAGAAATGATGCTAAAGCTGAAACTCCAGTACTGTGGCCACCTCATGCGAAGAGTTGACTCTTTGGAAAAGACTCTGATGCTGGGAGGGATTGGGGGGCAGGAGGAGAAGGGGACAACAGAGGATGAGATGGCTGGATGGTATTACTGACTCGATGGACGTGAGTCTGAGTGAACTCTGGGAGTTGGTGATGGACAGGGAGGCCTGGCGTGCTGCGATTCATGGGGTTGCAAAGAGTCGGACATGACTGAGCAACTGATCTGATCTGATCTGATGTGCCAACTTAGACAACTGTTTAGTAAATGATAAAACTTAAGTAAATATAAGGTCATGTATACCTATAGTCTAAATGTATCACAGCCATAATTAAAAAGTAACTATGGGAACAATGCCTTTAACATTTTACTCTCCTTTTAATATCCTTCAATGGTTTCTCATTTTTCTTAAGATGAAGACCAAATGCTCTACAAGCTTGCATGCTCTATAAAGCACTGCATGATCTGATCCTGCATATCTCACATACCTCATCCCCTGATTCCTTCTCCTAGTTCTCTCTGTTAATGTGGGAGCATCTCATGTGCCATGATCTTTCCAACCACTGGCCTTTGTGGATGCTGCCGCCACTGATTCTACTTCTTCCCGTTGTCACACGATCACCAGTCCACTACCAAGTCACCTTTCACGTCATCGCTTCCTCATTCTCTTGCTTCACCCACTTCTACCCCTGAGTCCACGAATTAGGTCAGGCTCTCTTGGAATCTATTCCCAAAGCATCTATAATTCTTATTCAGAGGTCTTATGATCATCATATCTAGGTAATTGTATGACAAGTTTAATATCTATCTTTCCTACTGCTTTACCAGCTTCAGTGGAGCAGAACACAAGTAATTAGTCAATCCCCAGAGTAGTTAGTCAATAAATATACATTGAATGAATAAAGAAAAGCGAGTTAATTCCAATAACTGACAGTCTCTCCAAGTTCTTTTAGTGTAACTCTTGAGTAAGTAAAAATTAAGAAGAAAAAAGATGTCATCTTTGTGCATATTAAATGAAATAATAATAAATTGCTTTGCACGTAATAAATACTCAATAAATACTAACATTTCCTTGCATGCTGAACAGTACTATCCATACTTACAATTATTAATTAAGAATTTCTACTAAGCTTGAAACATTTAGAATAATTGCCAAGGCAAAATCTGTTGTTTAGGAACTTTAAAAGCTGAACACTTTCTAGGTACAGTAACACAGAAAAAAATACAAACCCTTGCTATTACCCACACTCTGACTCATTGTGAGGCCTAAGATACATACTTCAACCCACTGAGTTTTACTTTTTTCTCAATGAATAACAGAAGATGAACCATGATCACCAATGTCTACATGTCAGTGATTCTAATTTACAAGTTTTCATATAATATACCATGATCTCTTCAGAAGCCACCTCCCTTTGCTTCATACTATCTCCAAGTAGCTAAGCTTTCTGCAATGATACATGGAAAACTGCTCAAACTGTATTGGCTGCAAATGTTCCATAGGTTAACTAGAAAAAACAAAGATTGAAACTCATTTTTATTTAAATGAATGGCTGGTGCTTAAAGCTTTTCAATGATGAACTGTACCCCTTTACATAAATTGATTTAAAAAATAATGTAAAGAACTTTTACTTGATAACCTATAACATGATTTCCAAAAACTTTGGTCAAACACCCCATCAGTTAAAAAAACTTGCCCACACAGCAACAATATATGTGTATTCATTTATTTATTAATAGCTTACATGTGTACTCCTAGTATATTGACTGAAAGCTTTCCTAGGAGCCACAGGCTTTTCTATTATAAGTATGGTTCCAACAAGAGACAAAGTCCTGGGCTCACAGATTTTCTTTCTAGTGAGTAAAGAAAACGCACATTCAAGTAAACAAATAACTGAGATATAACTTCATTTTAGTGTGTTAGGATGGAAAAAAAAAGCTGTCATAATCCCTAAACAAGCATAATCCTTATTTTAGGTAAGAGCAGAGTAATAGAGATGGAGTATTTGAGGCAGAAAAATAGTAAATCCAAAAGCCATAATCTAAGGTAAAGTCTGGGATATCTTAGAACAAGCAGATTAAGTCATTAAGAACTTCTATAAAAATAAACTGACTGTCATAGAAATTTCCAAATGTTCAGGAATCTAATTCTGAACTCTGTCTTATTAATTTGATTCCCATACCAAATAGGAACCAGTACAATTAGAGTTATCATATGTCTGGATATCTACCAGGTGGGAATTTCTCACTATTTTTCCTTTTTATAATTTTACTGAATATTCTAAAAGTATATCATTTAAAATACATTTTATGATAATTTACTCCAATGCATATATTTCAAAAAATTAAACTGAATGAATTCTAATTAAAACTATATAAAATTTATATATCAATTTTGGTAAGCATATTTTCATATGAAGATATCATTTGAGAAAACAGTTTAAATTTTTTTAATTATTTAGGTCCTATTTTCATTTTCTTTACCATGACATTTTTATTTTACTTATATATATATACATATATATTTATATAAAAACAACTCAGGTTAATTATATAGTGAATTTTAGTAGAAATAGTTTTATCACCTGTAGTTGAGAATGGGTGATATAGACCCAGAAGTGGCTATAGACCCAGGCTGCCTGGATTAAAACTGAATTTGACATTTCCTCACCCTGTGATCTTATATAAACGAATCAACTTTTCTCTGCCTATGTTTCCACAAATGGGAAAAAAAAAAAAGGTGATAATAAGCATACCCTTCTCATAAGGATTTAATAAGCTAATAAATGGACAAAGCTTAGAATAATCTGGCACAGTAAGTGCTCAATAAAGTTTAACTAGTTTATCGTTATTTTAAAATCAGATGGTTTTCCAGTTTTATTTAATAAATGATCCAAAATAATGAGCTATATATCTGCGAAAAACAGTTGTTCACAACAGGAATAGGAGACATGCTATTACCTCTTTTATGTGAAACCATTCTCAGGACATAGTTTATTTAGAAAAGCATGCATTCAGCATCAGAAAAGCACATTCAGCATCTTCATACAAATAAGGAGCTATCAACCGTTGCTCAAGACTTACAAAGCCCCGCATCACATTTCATGGCTTCGCAAGAAAAGTAAGTACAGGCCAACAGAGGTTGCGCTCCCTGGCACTGGGCACCTTTACAGAGGACACACGCAGCACAGCTCCACTTGGGAGCCCTGGGGGGAGGTTTCAGGCATTTTTGCTCCCCTCCTTAAACTTTTTTTTTAATGTAACTATTTTTACAATGTTTATTTACATAACCAGAATAACATAACACGTCTTTATAAATATACAATCAAATAAATTTTCATCTCTTTTCTAAGTTGTAATAGCAATTTTTTTCTCTCAGCTGTTTTTCACTTTCTCATAATTGTGCTGTGTCGTCCTTCATTTTGGAATATGCTAAGATCTTCAACAATTCTAAGATACATATTTAAAAACACTGGTGTATAAGCATCAGGAAATTTAATAAAAACACATGAATCAAAGAATAAGATTAAAATGTCAACCATGTGGCTCATTTATGTTTTGCCAGATCAATCTTCAATCCATCATTCTTCAATTTGTGAAATATAAAAATTTAGATTCTTTGTGTCGACCAAGGTCACTTCTGCTCTATTTGCAGATGTACCAGGCAGATTTAAATTGCTATTTATATTTATCATTTAAAAAGTCACATAAACCATTAAAGTGCAATATATTTAAAAGAGGAGGAATTTTTATTCTGTTTTAAAACTAAACACAGAATAGTTACACTAAACATAAGGTTAATTCAAGTTTTAATTGTTTTCACTATTTTACATGACATAGAATTTTAAGGAATTAAATTGAGGCTGATATTTGTTAATTTAGAGCTATAACACACACTAGAAACAACACAACACACACTAGAAATATTATCTCTCATTTATAAAACAAAAGAACAAATCAAATCCAATAAATAATACACTTATAAATAATGTCTTTCAGTCAAGACATAAACATCAATAAATAAATCAATAACAGTGAGAGGTTTTACAGGGATATAAATGGATAAATAGTTTAATTTTTAGTAATATGAACGAAGGCAAGATGTGATCAGTGGTAGAGGTGAAAATGGAATATAAAAGTAGTAAGTAAAATTCTTGCTCTTAAAAGAGGGAAGTGTATTATTTTCATCACAAAATTGCACACTGAACTCTAAAAAGCAATGGGAGAAAATCAAAGCAAAACAGCTATTTTTTCAGAGAAAAAGGTGACAAAAATATATTAGATTACTTGGAAATATAGTGAAATACAGTCAGCAGTTTGAACATTACATATAGTAGAAACATAAAGTAGATGATTTCAGTAAGTGGCTTTTCATACTCTGAATCTACTCATGGAAATATATCCTCTATAACACCTTCATAGTCCAGTCTTTCATCTTGTGTTTATGGTTTTCTTCACTATAATTGCTATTATAATTTTTTCAAAATGCATTTAAGAAAAAAAGAAATTATACTACTTCGTAGCTACTACTTTTCATATTTGCCAAGAATAATTAAGTCCTTCAATGTTTACCGGGGTCAATCAAATTTGATATCATTGATAGAAACTTTTTTCCCATGTGATACATGATAGCTATCAAATACATTTGATTTGGGGGTTTAAACTGAATTTTAGAAAACTATTAAGACTGTCTCGGGGAAGGCAATGGCACCCCACCCCAGTACTTTTGCCTGGAAAATCCCATGGATGGAGGAGCCTGGTAGGCTCCAGTCCATGGGGTCGCTAAGAGTCGGACACGACTGAGCGACTTCCCTTTCACTTTTCACTTTCATGCATTGGAGAAGGAAATGGCAACCCACTCCAGTATTCTTGCCTGGAGAATCCCAGGGACGGGGGAGCCTGGTGAGCTTCTGTCTATGGGGTCGCACAGAGTCGGACACGACTGAAGCGACTTAGCAGCAGTAGCAGCATTAAGACTGTCTACAGGATACAAGTGCTGTAGTATTAGTTTCAATTAAATTAACACCACATCGCGGTCAATTGCTTCAAGTTACAGTGTGGACCTGCATTTTAAATTTAACTCCAGTCTTTAAAGTCAGGATAGTTTCCATTAACACTATTACAAGAACCACTGACCTTTTTTCTCTTTTTTTAAAAAACACCATTTCTTTTCAATGTTATTACTCTTTTAAGGTCTCATAACAAGTGACAAGACTGCCATCTAGTGCTTTATGACTATTCCTATAACATTTTAAAGAGACAATGAGAGTCCTATATAATAAATAGATGAGCGTCCAATATGGTAGTCACTAAGTCACACATGTCTTGAGTAATTAAAATGTGACTAATATGAATTGAGATTACCATTAGTATAGTATACAAGCTGTATTCAAACACTTGGAAAAAATAAAAATAGGCCATTGATGATTTTTTATACTATGATATGTTTTAGATATTTTGAATTAAATAGAATATATTATCAAAATTAACTTCACCTGTTTATTTTAATATTTGAGATATAGCTAGTAGTAAAATTTTAATTCCACATATGGCTTACACTAGGTTAATTTGGATAGCACTGATCTAAAGAAAAATCATCTTGGTCTTAAATATAAAAGGCTTAAATATTAGTATATTCATTATTTCTAAAAATGGAATGTAATTTGTGTCCATAATTGTAACTAAATTACTCTTTTGGGGTATAATAAACACTAAAATTTAAGAAGAATCAAATAGGAATTTCTAATTTTAAAAAGTCAGACAAAAATATGTCCCCATAAAATCCAGGATGTTTGAGAGAAGTAAATAAAATTCATGTGGAAAATATAGAGAACGAGGATAAATTAAAACAAATAGAAAACAGGTAATGTGAACATCAGTAAGGACAATAATTGCACGTGGACTGAAACATTAAATACACACGTGTCCATAAGTTTATGATACAAACACAGCAAACCGAGCTGTAACCTTATTAAGCAAAGTACTCTTTATTTTGAAAACTGATATATTTTTTAAAAATATATTAAAAATTTATCATGCCTTTCCTATGTGCCTGTATCAATAAGTAAGCAAATGCCTCGCTCAAGGAAACTTGTTTTCACAAAAGTTTTCCAATCAAAAAATAAAGGAGTAAGAATACCAGTTTAAAACCCCTAAATCAGCTGCAATCTAACATCGAGCATCAGTGTCTGCTAAGAACAAAAAAGAGACTTGCGGGCATTATGTGCTTCAGTTACATGAAGAACACAAAAGCACCTGTGAAAGTATTCCCTCCAAAATCATATCTGAATCTGATTAGGGTTCTAAATTAGGGTTTCTCAACCCTAATGGTGTTGAAATTTGAATCAGATGATTCTTGGTTCTAAGGAGCTCTCGTGTGTATTGTAGGACATGTATCAATAGCAACCTCTACCCACGAGAAGTCCACAGGCTCCACACCCTATGCCTATTCGTGATACATAAAAACCTCTACAAACACTGTCAAATCTCCCATAGACTATAAAAATATCTTACTAAGTTTGGAGATTTTTTATGCTATATTCTCAATGGAATTATAAAAAATAATTAAAATGGGTTTTAGTAAGATTTACTTAATTGAAATTAAGAAAATTCTTTAAAAATTCAAAAAGAAGTTAAAATTGAACCACAAACTATACAGAAAATAAAATTTTTTTTAAATTTTATTTTATTTAACTTTACAATATTGTATTGGTTTTGCCATATATCAAAATGAATCTGCCACAGGTGCAAACTTAAATCAAATGGAGGCAAAAACAACAATTACAAACTATAAAAGAAAAGGACATCGCTAAGGACAAAGCCTAAAACAGATGAACTAGAAAACAAAATCAGTGGAAACAATGAATAAACCCAAAAGCCCACATTTATATGTGTGGGAAAAGAAGAAGAACAACAACAAAGAATCTACCAATTAAAAAACCGCCAGATCCAGAGATCTCAGTTGAATTTAGTTAATCTTTGAAGTTCACTTCATACTGTTTAACTATTCTTGTTTTAAAACACAATCTTGTCAAATTCATCTTTGAAAGTTATTACCATAGTTACACAAAATGAAGTTAGAAGAGAAAAACCAAACTTAGAATAGCTAAAATGTAAAAGACTATATGAAGTGGTGAGAGATTTTGAAGAACTGAAATTCTCATACACTGCTGGTGGAAATGGAAAATCGTACAACCATTTGAGAAATTGTTTGCTTGTTTCTTGAACGTTAAAATATATATCTGCCATATGATCACTACCCAATAACAGGATCTTTCAGTACAAAATCAATACTGCTTTTTAGTAAAACCAAAATTGCCGCCCAGAAAAATCTATCACAGAATTCTATCTGTTCAAAATTTAACCATAATGAAAAAAGATTACATTAAAATCCAGCTGAGTTACTCAAGTTTTGGTTTTTGTTGCATGCTCAAAATAAGATCTACTGTTGTTTTACTCCTCAGAGTGGAAAAAAATGCACCAAATATTAATATAATTAGAGAATATAGCAGAGACATTGACTTCCCTAGCAAAATATATGGAGCTATAAGATTCAAAAATAGAAATGATAAACTATTAATGACATTAGTTATTCAAAATGAATTTTATTACCTGTAAAATCACCTGAAACTAATTAAACAAACCAATTATCTAAAATAAAAAACACAAATACTTACAATAACATGTTCCTCTAAGTGGATTACCAACATAGCGATTTTCAGAGTCACATCTGTAGAAACACACAAAAACTCATTTACTATTAAACAACAAAATTCAAAAGCTTCATGTTTTTCCTTCAAGCAAACAAGTAATTAAACTCTACATTAAACATATTAAAAGCTATACTATTAATTAAAGTTTTGAAAGCAAATCTTCAAAAGAATTAATGTAGAAAGCCTATATACAGACATGAGTGAGAGAATAAGTGGAAAAAAACACACAAAAGGAATATAGAGGATGGGACAAAATTATGAATTAGGGGATATGTATTCTTCCTTAACAACATGAGGAAGAATTTTCAAGTCTGGATAAAGATTTAAAGACATTTTGTTAGGTTCAGGAAAGTGCAGGAATTCATAAATCATATCACTTTCTTACTTCTGGTAATCAAAATTAATATATTTTCCCCAGCTTTTAAACCAATTCATCTGTATTTTTAAAAGACATCCTCAATTGTATCATGGAGAAAAGCTTTCTTTAAATCATTCAAGATTAAATTCAGGAGTTCAAACGTTGAAGTCCTGTAAGCAGATTATAACGAAATGGAAGAACATGTGAGCATTCAGGCTCAAGAATTCTAAGTTAAATTCTTCAAAAATATAGTTAACTACAACAGTAGGAGAAAATCGTAAGTATTTTAAAAATTTCTGAAGTTTGTATTTTTCCAATCCCTGTTTCCAGAATTTCAGTTAAAATGACAATTAATGCCTAAAAGAAATATAGCTTGGTTTTGCATAATGCTACTTCTTGGAATGTCCTCCAAATTTAATTATTATAAAATATATACACGTGGGTAACTGAATAAGGTGCCTCAATATTAAATTATGTGTAGAATTTTAAAAAGCAAGAAGGTTCTTACAAAAACGTCTTTAGTTTTAGTAGAGTCAATTAGAACTGAGGAATACATATATATATTTTAATCAACGAAGATACAACAGTTGAGAACAATAAAGTAAATAATCAGTTACATTCTGAATGCATTTTTCAGTCATGCTAATATTTTGCATCCATGAAAAAAAATGAAGTGAAGAGTAAATATTTGTCTACATTAACTACAAAATTATTATATAGCTCTTTATACCACTAACTTTATTCTCTGGAATAAAGCAACTTTGGCATATAGGTTTTCTTCAGGGTATGGGTGACTTCTCCAAAAGGGTACTTTTTAAATGTGTGATATATAGCAGTTTTCTAGCTTTAGAAAATGATGAAAGCCATTACTGCTGGGTTAAGCACTTCAGAATCCATACTATTCCTATATTACTGTTCCTTCCTTTAGACTTAGCTCCTTAAATCCTACCACTTTATACCAAATATATACATATGCTAAAGGACTGATTTACAATACTGCTATAATTCCTTTTCTCTCACAAAAAGTAAACTTGACTTGTTGCAAATGGATAACTCAATACTGCACTTCCCTGGTGGCTCAGATGGTAAAGAATTTGCCTGCAATGCACGAGGACCAGGGTCTGATCCCTGAGTTGGGAAGATCCCCTGGAGAAGGGAATGACAACCCACTCCAGTATTCTTGCCGGGAGAATCCCATGGACAGAGGAGGCTGGCGGGCCATAGTCCATCGGGTAGCATTTTCAGAATAGGAAAGCATTCAACATAATACTCCCTGCATTCTTATGCATGATATTCCTTGCATACCTTATTGCCTAAATATTGAGTAGAGGACTTTCAAGTTCCCACAGCAATTTAACATGACAAACGACAAGGGATTTCAAATACTTTTTCATTGATCAATGAGTTAACTTAAAAGCTCCAACCCAAACCTATTTTCCAATATGGAAGTTATGAAGTTTTCATTCTTGTTATTAAAAATTCATTTTTTCTAATAATCAATATACCTATAACACATATACCTTCAACATAATTCTGACAAGGAATACTTAAAATTTTATTTTCTCTAAACCACAGATTTTCTCAGAAGGATGAAATTATATGCTTCTGTTTAGGAAATAACTTCTGCTGACTTTCACTACTCAAACTTAGAATTTTAAGAGAAATAAGAAATTAACACGACCTTAATAAGAATAAAACTCAAAGGCTTTACAGAGTTCTTGAAGGTATCCAATATAAAAATGACATTCTCTTTACATTTTCAAACTCAAAAAAGTAAATTAGAAACAACATTGTCTAAAAGATTTTATATCAATCAATCATTATTGAAACTTTTTGAATGATTTAAAAGTACTTTCAAAATATGAGCTGAGTTTAAACACCAGTTTTTGGCATTTTAATTTCAGATTTCATTTAAAGACTCACCAGTGTTTACAAACAACTGAGGAAATAAATAGTTGCAAAGCAAACATAATGAAATTTCAGACATAAAATTCAGCTGGAAAAAACACAAAAGTAGATATAAATAAACTGAAAGACGTGCCTTGTTTTTCATTAGGCTATCTCAAGATCATCAAGTTGGAAGTTAATTTCAAAGATAATGGTTAATTTGATCTAAGAAAAATTCTAATGAGCTTTAAAGGAGCTAGAAAATCTGACTTTAATGTTCAAATGCAGGAATAAACATACAAGAAACATACAAGAATAGCTAGAAGCAACAATGAAAGGAAGGGCTTTGAGGGAACCTAGACTGAAAAGACATCTCTGTGGGAGAGGGAGAGGGTGGAGTAATTTGGGAGAATGGCACTGAAACATGTATAATATCATATATGAAATGAGTCGCCAGTCCAGGTTCAATGCACGATACTGCATGCTTGGGGCTGGTGCACTGGGACGACCCAGAGGGATGGTACAGGGAGGGAGGAGGGAGGAGGGTTCAGGATGGGGAACACATGTATACCTGTGGCGGATTCATGTTGATATATGGCAAAACCAATACAATATTGTAAAGTTAAAAAATAAAATAAAAAAAAAAACGTACAAAGAAAACAAATGAAAGAAAACAAGTTTTTTTTAATATACTCAACATGTATATAATTAAAACAATATGGTATTTGTACATCAATAGAAAGATAAATGGTACAGAATAGAAATTCCAGAAATAGGTACAGCTACTATTTTCTAAAATTCTAGTGTATGATAAAAGCAGTGCTTTAAATGACTGGGGTAAAAAGATAGTCATCCTCTTACATAGTATTTGAGACAACTGGATAATCATTTGGAAAAATGTAAGATTAGATTCAATCCTCACACCACGGACACACACAAAACACTAAACATAATTAATTATAAAAGTGCTATCCATCATCTTTGCTAAATTTTCTGGTTTAGAAGTAAGTCACCTGTCCTCCCCATACTCAAGGAAAAGGGATTATACAATAGTGTGTGAAGACCAGAAGGCAGAAATTATCGGTAGTCACCTAAGGATCTGTCTACAATAATATTTTTGTTATACACAAAGTTTTTATGATAAGATATTTTGATACAATTATTTGAGATATGAGTATGTACAATCTAATTCACATAATAAATAATTTGAGAAGCTAAAATATTTGACTGAGGTCAAACTCATATTATAAGGGGTAAAGAGAATATGAATAGAAAAGTATATGCATAAATAATTCTTCAAACCAATTAGTATGGTACTATATAGATTACATTAATATAATTCTGTTATGTAAGCTAAGTAATGTTTTTAAAATTCAGAATCTTTCTGTATAAAGATTAGAAACAAACATTAAAAGCCTTCAGAAGTCTTCTGCCTGGCTTAATTAAAAACATAACTTCAAAGTATTTCTGGGTCTAAGCAAAGAGATAATCATCCTCTATTCCCACTAAGCAAATAGCCAGACCTTTTTATAAAACAGGCTTAGGCTGAAATATTCATTAGGGACTTTGAAAGGGTAAATATTATCATTACATGGCACCTAAATACTGGTTACCATTTATTTATGTGATCATATTAAACCATAAATATCATTTTGAAAAAACAAAATATAATCCCCCATTTCTAAGTGTTAAAATATCACCTTTCATTTTGTTCCTACTTATATATACTTATATATATATCTTACTGTAAGATACAATTTTTCTACTCAGAAGCTAAAGAAGGGTTAAATCTAATTGCTATAATTTGAAATATCAAAACATAATATTTAAAACAACTGAGAATCTGATAAATTTATGTTTTTGTAAAAATTATGGAAGTTATACACAAAGTAAGACACACTTGCTTTTGTTTTGCTTTTCCTCTAAAGGGACTCATAAAAATCATATAAACAAAAAGATTATATTAAGTAATATCACAGTATCAATATTGATATCATACTTCTAAGACAATGTATCATAAACAAACAGTAACTATTCAGACATGAATGTATGGTAAATCCTGAAATAGTAGGAAAGGTACACGTTTAAAACTGTAATGCTATTTACAGACTTGAGAGTCCAGTAATAATAAATAGAACTAGCCAGGTAATTAAAAACTACTAAAAAGAGTAGGTTTTTTTTTTTTTAATACTTAAAAATATTGGAGAGCAAAGGGGTGAAAAATTACCCGGCCAAGATGCAGAGAAGGACAGAATCCCAGGATGCTGAACCATTTCAGGGGTCCCTATGTCTCAAATTATGAACGGGAACAGCGTATCACAGAACAGGATTGGAGTCCAGGCATACCAAATACTGGTAAGCTTAACTCAAAGTGTAATTTTAGGATTAAAGGCATTAAAAGGCCTTCCAGAGACCGCAAATCTACTTTGCATGCTAAATCGCTTTAGTCGTTTCCAACTCTTTGTGACCCTATGGACGGTAGTCTGCCAGGCTCCTTTGTCCATGGGATTCTCCAGGCAAGAATGCTGGAGTGGGTTGCCATTACCTCCTCCAGGGGATGTTCCCAACACAGGGTTCAAACTTGCGTCTATTATGTCTCTTGTATTGACAGGAGAATTCTTTACCTTAGTGCCACCTATGAAGCCCAAATCTACTTTGACCCATCCTTATTCCAGAAAATCATGAAGATACTACTATTCTCAGGCACATAGCAAAATTAAATTCTTTTATGATTTAAGCAATGGTCTCAAATTTTCTACAAACATATTTTACCAATATGGCATCAATAAGAAATAACCAGGCACAAACAGGAATAGACAAAAAAACAAAAACAGGAAACAGCAGAAACTAAGGATAATGGAAACAGAGCCATGGGAATTTAGATATTACCTAGAAAAAGCCACTGGCTTTAAAATAACTATTAAATTGGAGAAGACAACAGGCAAGAATAAAAATTTGTAAAAACTTTGGAAACTATAAAAGGCAACTAGAAACTACAATAGATGAAGAATGAGAATTCAGTCTGAAACTAGAAAATAAAAACAAGAAAACGAAAATACGATAACCAAAATTAAGAACTGCATGGATGAGATTAACAGCAGACTACACAGTGGGGAAAAAAACAGTAAACTGAAAAATAGGTCAAGAGAGAGTGGAAAAATATGAAAAAGAAATAAAAGCTATGGTGTTACTGGCTCCAAAAGCAAAAAACAGAGAGAATGCAGAAGAAGCCACATTTGAAGAGTATTGGAAATTTCTGGAATGCCCAACATGATAAATGAAAAATAATAACTTCAGCAATCACTGTAAAATTGATAAAGAAAAAACTTAAAGTCAAAGAGTAAAAGAGACCTAGGAAGAAATTAAAAATCTGAAGAGCTTATTACTCTTAAATAAATTTAATTGTTTATATCTCATTTTATTTTTTATTTTATTTTTTAACTTTACAATATTATATTGGTTTTGCCATATATCAACATGAATCCACCACAGGTATACACGCGTTCCCCATCCTGAACCCTCCTCCCTCTTCCCTCCCCGTATCATCCCTCTGGGTCGTCCCATTGCACCAGCCCCAAGCATGCAGTATCATGCATCGAACCTGGACTGGCGACTCATTTCATATATGATATTATACATGTTTCAATGCCATTTTCCCAAATCATCCCACCCTTTCCCTCTCCCACAGAGTCCAAAAGTCTGTTCTATACATCAGTGTCTCTTTTGCTGCCTCGTATACAGGGTTATTGTTACCATCTTTCTAAATTCCATATATATGCATTAGTATACTGTATTGGTGTTTTTCTTTCTGGCTTACTTCACTCTGTATAATAGGCTCCAGTTTCATCCAGTTCATTAGAACTGCTTCAAATGTATTCTTTTTAATGGCTGAGTAACACTCCATTGTGCATATGCACCACAGCTTTCTTATCCATTCATCTGCTGATGGACATCTAGGTTGCTTCCATGTCCTGGCTATTATAAACAGTGCTGTGATTAATATTGGAAATAAAAGCAAAAATAAACAAATGAGACCTAATTAAACTTATATCTCATTTTAAAGATGTAATTAAAACCTTTCGACAAAGAAAAATCTAAAACCATCTGGTCACCTTGTTGATGAAGGTGAAAGAGGAGAGTGAAAAAGTTGGCTTAAAACTCAGCATTCATAAAACGAAGATCATGGCATCTGGTCCCATCACTTCATGAGAAATAGATGGGGAAACAGTGTCAGACTATTTTTATGGGCTCCAAAATCACTGCAGATGGTGACTGCAGCCATGAAATTAAAAGACGCTTACTCCTTGGGAAAAAAGTTATGTCCAACCTAGATAGCATATTGCGGAGAAGGCAATGGCATCCCACTCCAGTACTTTTGCCTGGAAAATTCCACAGACGGAGGAGCCTGGTAGGCTGCAGTCCATGGGGTCGCTGAGGGTCGGACACGACTGAGCAACTTCACTTTCAGTTTTCACTTTCATGCATTGGAGAAGGAAATGGCAACCCACTCCAGTGTTCTTGCCTGGAGAATCCCAGGGACAGGGGAGCCTGGTGGGCTGCCGTCTATGCGGGTCACACAGAGTCAGACACAACTGAAGTGACTTAGCAGCAGCGGCAGATAGCATATTGAAAAGCAGAGACATTACTTTGCCAACAAAGGTCCATCTTGTCAAGGCTATGGTTTTTCCAGTGGTCATGTATGGATGTGAGAGTTGGACTGTGAAGAAAGCTGAGTGCCAAAGAATTGATGTTTTTGAACTGTGGTGTTGGAGAAGACTCTTGAGAGTCCCTTGGACTGCAAGGAGATCCAACCAGTCCATTCTGAAGGAGATCAGCCCTGGGATTTCTTTGGAAGAAATGATGCTAAAGCTGAAACTCCAGTACTTTGGCCACCTCACGCGAAGAGTTGACTCATTGGAAAAGACTCTGATGCTGCGAGGGATTGGGGGCAGGAGGAGAAGGGGACGACAGAGGATGAGATGGCTGGATGGCATCACCAACTCGATGGGCGTGAGTCTGAGTGAACTCCAGGAGTTGGTGATGGACAGGGAGGCCTGGCGTGCTGTGATTCATGGGGTCAAAGAGTTGGACACGACTGAGCAACTGAACTGAACTGAACTGAATACAGGGAAAGACGAGGAAATTGCAAACAGAACCCCCCAAAGCACTAACCATATGGAAAAGATTGATGTATTGGATTATATTAAAATTAAGAACTTCTCTTCACCAATGACATACAAAACAGTGTGAAAACCTAAACCATACCATGGCATATACCACACATATCATCAATAGAAGATATGCATCTGGAATATATAAAACATTACTACAAAAAATTAAGCAAAAGAGAACAGAATAGGGGAAAAAAATCACAAGAAATTTGAAAGAGCACTATTTCAGAAAAGAGAACTTCAATTGATTAAACACACAAATTTTTTTAAATATTAAGCATACTAAATCTTAGAGAACTAAAGTAGCACTTCTGTTCTTAAGAAAATGTAAATTCAAATTGCAACCCATCAATTATACATTCATCAGAATCCTTAAATTTAAAATGTCTTATAACACCAAGTATTGTCAAGAGTGTAGAGCATTAAGTAAATTCATACAGCCCTGGAAAGGATATAATTTCAGAGAGCAATTTTATAAGAGCTAATCCTCTAAAATTGAAAAAATGGGTGCCCAACAAAGACTATCAAAAATGTCTGTACTTGTGTATCAAGAGACACATGAGAATCCTCTAAGCCCACCAATTTTAATGGTTAAAAAAAAGAAAACTATAATTCTCAATAGAAAAATAGAAGAATGATTAAATGAATTGTGGTATAATCATATCAATATAATCAAATACTCTATGGCATTGAAAACATCAAATTATAGTTACATGGATGCAGTTATTTATTCTTTCAGGCTCCACAGTTTTCACAGTTCTTTCCATAACATAATGGCTTCTTCCAAGGTGAAATCCTTCCAGACTTTCAGGATGTTCGCCTTATTAGAGTTCCCTTCCATAGCATCGACAATCCTTTTCATTGAGTCCTGTGTGTAATGAGCCTTGAAGGTTGTTATGAGGCCCTGATCTAGAGGCTGAATTAGAGACATTGTGGGAGAGGGCAAGTAGAGCATTTGGATGCCTTCAGTATTGCAGTCGAGATGTGGGTGGCCAGGGGGCATAGCCCAAGATCAAAAACAACTTTAAAAGGCAGTTTCTTATAGGCAGACTTCCCTGGTGGCTCAGATGGTAAAGCGTCTGCCTACAATGCAGGAGACCTGGGTTTGATCCCTGTGTCGGGAAGATCCCCTGGAGAAGGAAATGGCAACCCACTCCAGTACTCTTGCATGGAAAATCCATGGGCAGAGGAACATGTTAGGCTACAGTTCATCGCGCCGCAAAGAGTAGGACACGACTGAGCGACTTCACTATGGGCAAGGTACTTTCTGACTTTAAGAACAAAGCATCAATGAGACCAATTAAAAATATATATATTTTCCTTGTCCAGGCCTTCTTGTACAACCAAAGACAATCTTTTCCTTTCTAGATTCCATGATTAGCAGCTTTATAGATAATGGCAGTCCTGATCATAAACCTGATTTCATTTACACACAATAGTAGAGTTAGCCTATCCCTTCCTGATTTAATCCTGGTGTGTGCTTCTCTTCCTTACTCATACAAGTCCTTTATGGCATTTTTTTTTTTTTTTTTTTTAAGAATAGAGCATTTTCATCTGCATTAAAAATCTGCTCATGCAGATATCCTTTCTCATCAATGAGTTTCTTAATGGCATCTGGGAAGTCATTTGCTTTCTCTCAGTCGGCAGAAGCTACTTCTGTCATCTTGACATCTTTAAGCCAAACCTCTTTTTAAAATTATCAAACCATTCTTTGCTGGCATTAAATTCTCCAGCTGTAGACCTTTCACCTTCCTTTTGCTGTAAGTTGACATATAATGACTTCACTTATCCTTGAATAAGAGGCAGCTATAAGTATACATTTCTTAAAGAAATTGTAAAAAAAAAAAAAAAACTTAAACTGCATTTTCAATATTAGATTAAAGCTTTTACGCAATGAGTACAAGGGTTGAGCACCTTCTGGGGTAGCAGAAGTGACAGCTTCACAGATTTCCTATTCTTTTCTTCTTTACAATGGTCCTAATGCTGGATTCATTTATCTTGAAATGGCAGGTAACCGCAGCTACAGACTTCAATCTATAGGACATATCAAGCAATTAAACTTTCTCCTATAGTGTCATGACTTGGCTTCTCAGGAGCACTTCCAGTATCACAGGTGGCACTTCCTATGGGTCCCCTGATTTCAAGGTTTACAACACTGCACTGAACACGATGAAAAATACACAAGAACCATGAAAGATCCATGAAAGATCACTTTTTACTGTGATGTATAATTTACTGGACAGAAGAACTGCTCATGAAGATATGATTAGCGTTACAAGGCATTTTAAGTGGATACTCACAGCACTTGAGCTCACCGCAAGAGCAACACAAGTGGCCACAAGATTATTACAGTAGGAAACTACGTACTATTGTCAGTTTCACGCAGTTATAATTTAATACTGCATCTTTACATTTATTTACATTAATTACAACTGCAAATGGGCCTTGTAAGGTTTTATAAGGGCATGCATAACTTCTCACTAATTTTACCTTTTTATAATAAGTTTTTAAAGGCTTCCCAGGTGGAGCTAGAGGTAAAAAAGCTGCCTGCCAATACAGGAGACATAAGGGAGGCCAGCTCACACCCTGGGTCGGGAAGATCCCCTGGAGGAGGGCATGTCAAACCACTCCGGTATTCTTGCCTGGAGCATCCCATGGACAGAGCAGCCTGGCAGGCTACAGTCTTTTGGGTCACAAAGAGTCAGACATGACTGAAGCAACTTAGCACATAATGAATTTTAATAATAAACTTTTATTTTATGGTAGTAAATGATAAATTCATATCAACATATATTTTATACATTCATGACATTTTTCTTAATTTTTTCAATGCTTCTAGATTATAGGGTTTGTCTTTAATTTTTTTTTCCAAATTGTCCCAAATACTCATACATTTTTCCAATATATAATTGAAAAAATTCCATGTTTAAGAGGACCCATCCAGTTGAAACACATGTTGTTCACAGGCCACTTGTAGTTAATTCCTAGTCTCATACCACTGTAGTTGGAAAAGATGCTTGATTTCAAACTTCTTTTAATCCATTGCCCCAATATTAATGTTTGTAATATCATATTATCTATTTGTTCTGTATATCCTTTAACTACTTATTGTGAATACAGAAGATTTTACTACGTTTGTCTTTTAACCTGATTACTAGCTTCAAAAGTAGCTGGTCTATTACTTTTTATTGTATGTTTGACTTTACTAATGAGATTTTCCTTTTTATAATTTTCACATTTCTACGTGGCCTCTTCTTTTCCACTTAGAGTAGTCCTGTTAACACGTCTGGCCTTTAAGACCAGTTTTGTGGTGCTGAACTCTTTCAGCTTTTGCTTGTCTGTGACCTCTTCACCTACCCCTTCAAATGTGACTAACTTTAGCTGGTAAAATATTCTTGGTTGTAGGTATTTTCTTCTTATCGCTTTGAATGTACTGTGCCTTTCCTTTCTGGTCTGCAAAGTTTCTATTGGAAAGTCACTTTATAGTCTTGACTTCCCATGTATGTAATCAGTTGCTTTTAACTTGATGCTTATGAAATTCTCTTTTACTTTAATTTTTACCATTTTAAATATAATGTGTTTCGATGTGGACCTCTTTGGATTCATCTTCTTTCAGACTCTGTGTTTCCTGGGCCTGGATGTCTGTTTCCTTCCCCAGGTTGGTAAAGTTTTCAGATAGTATTTCTTCAAATAAATTCTCTGTCCCTTTCTCTCCCTTCTCCGTTTGCAATCCATATAATGAAAATGTCAGTACATTTTATGTGATCTCAGAGGTCTCTTAAACTATCCTTCTTTCTTTTCTTTTTTTCATTTTTCAGTTCAGCTTGGGTATTTTCACATCCTCTGTCTTCCAGATGGCTGGTCCTGTTCCCCTCTGTCATATAAGCCACTGTTGATTCCTTTCAGTGTTTTTCTTCATTTCAGTTATGGTTCTGTTCAGATTCTCACTGTGTTCATCCATTCTTCTCCCAAGTTTAGTGAGCATCTTTATGATCATTACTTTGAAATTTTTACCGGGGAGATTGCTTATCTCCAATTCATTTAGTTCTGTTTCAGAGGTTGTGTCTCATCCCCTTATTTGGACATATTCCTCCCTCTTATTTTGCTTAATGCTCTGAGTTTATTCCTATTTCTTAGGTAGGTGGGTTATGTTTCCCAATCTTCAAGAAGTGGCCTTCTGTAGCAGATTGTCCTATGGGGCCCAGCAGTATGCTTGCCTCTGGTAACCAGAACTATACGATGAAGAACTATACTACACCCCTATATGAGCTGTGTGTACCCCTCTGTGTGACACAACATACTCCTGTGGGTATGCTGGTAGGCAGACGTGGCCTCTGGTCTGGTGAGCTATGACACCATGCTTTACATAGTAGCTGCAAGCCCTCTAGAATGTGGGGCAGGCTTCCTGTATAGTTGGCTGAGTGGCCTAGGGAAAGTGGATGGCAGGTTCAAGGCTGCTACCAGCTCATTGGTGGTCAGGGCCAGGACCTTACACGACTGTCTGCATTGCCCTGCAGGGCTTGGGGCTTGTGCCAGCTCACTGATGGGTGGGTAAGTCCCTGGTGGAAAGAGGCTAAAGGGAGAATTCCAAAGACACTTGCCAGTGCCAGTGTTATCACTATCACAGTAGAACAAGGTCTCAAAACTGTCTGCCACCAGTATCTCCATCCCAGGCAGAGATCCAGCTGCTTCCTGCCTCACTGGGAAGCTCTCCAAAATGAGCGCGTGCGTCTGACCTAGGCTCCTTTCAAACTACTGCCTCAGTGCTGGAAGTCAAAGGGTTTGAGATTTTGTGCACATCCTTTAAGAGGTGAGTCTCTGTTTCCAATAGCTCTCTGGCTCTCATGAATGTAAGCCCTGCTGCTTTTCAAAGCCAGACATTCTGAGAGCTTGTCTTTCTGGTACAGGATCAGTGGGCTGAGGAGCCCAATGTGAGGCTCAGACCCACCACTCCTTCATGACTGTAATATTTCTACCATCTGTGGTTCACCAGCCCTGCGGTGTGGGTCCTGAATATACTGTGTCGCCACCTCACTTACTCATCTCACTGTGGTTCCTTAATGTCTTTATTTTATAGCAGGAATGTCCTTTCTGCTAGTCTTCAGGTCAATGTCATAGATGGCTTTTCTGTAATTAGCTGTAATTTTGATGTGTCTGTGGGAGGAAATCAGTTCAGGTTCTTCCTACTCTGTCCTCTTGGTCACTATATTTTACAATCATTTTATTCTAACAATCCCAACAATTCTACATGTATTGAGACATACTCTGACACTCTAGAGTTAAAACCACTTAACTTTGCACATGAATTTGAGCAAACTCAGGGAGACAGTGAAGGACAGGGAAGTCTGGTGTGCTGCAGTCCATGGGGTCGCAAAGAATCGGACACAACTTAGCAACTGAAGAATAACATCTTTGTTATGTCTGATGTCAACGCAATAATCAAACTGGAGATCAAGGACAAGGCAAAGTCTCCTAAGAGCCAGCCTCCAATGACAAAAGCTCTGATAAAAGAAATGGAGAAGCCTGCAAAGGTTCTAAGAGATGAATAGGAAGCAAAGAACAATTTGACTCTAAATCTCAGACATTTCATTAATCTAAGCCTAGAAGTCACTAACCTAAACTTAGAAGTCACACTTAAAGAACAGGTCATTTAAGGTTATGCAAATGAAAGTGCAATAGTTAAGGATGTTAAGCAAGCTGCCAAGTGAACATAACTACTTCTGAAAGGGTGTGTGACTCTTGCAACAAACAATCTTAAAACTTAGTCTAACGTAAAGGTTTGTAGCTTAAGGCACAATCAAGTATAGAGGGGTGGAATGGAGGAAGAGTTATTCCGTGCAATTTTCCAGGACTTGGGCTGTTCCTAAGTCCTGCGATCTTGTAGGTCCTCATCTTTATCTCCACTGAAGCATTATATGGGGAAAGAGAGCTTGTATAACACAAGGGCTTTTAAGGGGCCAGGTCTGAAGTGGTGGACATAATCCAATTGCATAACCTCCAACCTAACTCTGATAGAAAATGGGAAACAATGCCTAATTGTGTTCAATAAGTTTTCATAACTGACAACTAAATGGAATTCAATCTGTTCTGGAGGATGATGTGTTGGCTTAGAAACACTGATGGCAGAACTAACATTAAAATTTGAAAGTTCCTAATAATTTAAGAGTTTTAAACTCAAAAACACAAACTCAACAATTCAAATATTTACCTGACATGGGAGGTTTTATATTAATATTCAAGTTCACCTTCCTACCAGGATAAGTACTGTTTTTCCCCTTCCCAAAAACAAATTTAGCAAGGGGTGGGGGGTATGGAAATAATTGGGGAAAACAAAATCCTAAAATACACTAATTTACATTTGTTTTATAAAACCCGTGTATGCTGTGCTGTGCTTAGTTGCTTCAGTTATGTCCGACTCTGCAAGTCCCAGGAACTGTAGCCCACCAGGCTCCTCTGTCTGTGAGGATTCTCCAGGCAAGAATACTGGAGTGGGTTGTCATGCCTTTCTCCAGGGGATTTTCCCAGCCCAGGGATCAAACCCAGGTCTCCCGCATTACAGGCAGATTCTTTACCATCTGAGCCACCAGGGAAGCCTAGAAACCTTTACTGTGTCCCAAAAACTAGTATAAAGAGGAAGGCACAAATTTGATCATCCAAAAATGGAAAAGGCAATGACATCATCCTCTGCCTCCCACCATCAAAACAACATAGATTAAAATGGGTAATAATCTTAAATACGGCTGGTCTAAAGGTAAACTACAGAGGAAAAATTGTCAGGAAGAAGATTCTCCCATGGAAATATTTCTTGAAGTGTGGCAAGAACTATGAATGTTGCAATGCTTATAATAAAGCAAAATTTTGATCCCATCACAGAGTTTAAGTCACCATTTTCCAAAAGATTCTTCTTCATCCTACTTTTGAGAGCCACAGTCTTAATCCTACCATAAGTAGCTGTGAAACAGTTATGACCCCTGAAGAGGAAAGATGTAAGCAAGAGAAAGGGGGGACTCAGTTATGAATTAAACTACTAAACTTAAAATATCCTGCTTACTAATACTGCCATATATCTCAGGTAGTTATATTTATAGTTCCAAATGTCTTTGAGAAATTTTACCTTCAATTTACTATTGATAAAAAGTAAAGAATGATTCTGGGTAAACCCACAAATTTTGATTAAATTACCAACACAATATCTAATAACATCATGGATGTATATACTTGTGTCCAGAAGGAAACAAATTGCTCTAAGATCTCACCCTGCTTATTTAACTTCTATGCAGAGTACATCATGAGAAACGCTGGGCTGGAAGAAGCACAAGCTGGAATCAAGATTGCCGGGAGAAATATCAATAACCTCAGATATGCAGATGAAACCACCCTTATGGCAGAAAGTGTAGAGGAACTAAAAAGGCTGTTGATGAAACTGAAAGAGGAGACTGAAAATGTTGGCTTAAAGCTCAACATTCAGAAAACAAAGATCATGGCATCTGGTCCCATCACTTCATGGGAAATAGATGGAGAAACAGTGGAAAGTGTCACATTTTCTTTTTTGGGTCTCCAAAATCACTGCAGATGGTGATTGCAGCCATGAAATTAAAAGACACTTATTCCTTGGAAGGAAAGTTATGACCAACCTAGACAGCATATTCCGGAGAAGGCAATGGCACCCCATTTCAGTACTCTTGCCTGGACTATCCCATGGACGGAGGAGTCTGGTAGGCTGCAGTCCATGGGGTCGCCAAGAGTCGGATACGACTGAGCGACTTCACTTTCACTTTTCACTTTCATGCATTGGAGAAGGAAATGGCAACCCACTCCAGTGTTCCTGCCTGGAGAATCCCAGGGACAATAGACCCTGGTGGGCTGCCGTCTATGGGGTCGCACAGAGTCGGACACGACTGAAGTGACTTAGCAGCAGCAGCAGCAGACAGCATATTCAAAAGCAGAGACATTACTTTGCAAACAAAGGTCCATCTAGTCAAGACTATAGTTTTTCCAGTGGTCATGTATGGATGTGAGAGTTGGACTGTGAAGAAAGTTGAGCACCGAAGAATTGATGCTTTTGAACTGTGGTGTTGGAGAAGACTCTTGAGAGTCCCTTGGACTGCAAGGAGATCCAACCAGTCCATTCTAAAGATCAGTCCTGGGATTTCTTTGGAAGGAATGATGCTAAAGCTGAAACTCCAGTACTTTGGCCACCTCATGTGAAGAGTTGACTCATTGGAAAAGACTCTGATGCTGGGAGAGATTGGGGGCAGGAGGAGAAGGGGACGAAAGAGAATGTGTTGGCTGGACGGCATCACCGACTCGGTGGACGTGAGTTTGAGTGATCTCCGGGAGTTGATCAACAGGGAGGTCTGGAGTGCTGCGATTCATGGGGTCGCAAAGAGTCGGACACGACTGAGCGACTGAACTGAACTGAAGATCTTATATACAATAAATAAAACAACAAAAGAAAACATTAATTAACTAGATCACTGGTTCTAAATGGGGATAAATGTGTGGGTAACAATTATTTCCATAATTATGGAGTACTAGCATATTCAAAAGCAGAGACATTACTTTGCCAACAAAGGTCTGTCTAGTCAAGGCTATGGTTTTTCCTGTGGTCATGTATGGATGTGAGAGTTGGGCTGTGAAGAAGGCTGAGTGCCGAAGAATTGATGCTTTTGAACTGTGGTGTTGGAGAAGACTCCTGAGAGTCCCTTGGACTGAAAGGAGATCCAACCAGTCCATTCTGAAGGAGATCAGACCTGGGATTTCTTTGGAGGGAATGATGCTAAAGCTGAAACTCTAGTACTTTGGCCACCCCGTGTGAAGAGTTGACTCATTGGAAAAGACTCTGATGCTGCAACGGATTGGGGGTAAGAGAAGGGGACGACAGAGGATGAGATGGCTGGATGGCATCACTGACTCGATGGACATGAGTCTGAGTGACCTCCAGTAGTGGTGATAGACAGGGAGGCCTGGCGTGCTGCGATTCACGGGGTCACAAAGAGTCGGACACGACTGAGCCACTGAACTGAACTGAACTCAACTGAATGGACCATATTAAAATAACTAATAAAAGAGGCAGAGGATGATAGATGACTTGAATGCACAAGGCAACTCCACATGACAAAAAGAGTCAATCCAAATTTTACACCTTGGAAAACAGAATTTTGCCCATAATTATTTGACAGTAGAACCTAACCATTTTATCTATAAACAAAAATTAGTTTTCCATGTTTATAATATATAGTGATATTTCTAGGAATGCAATTGCCACATAAGTTGAAAATAGACTGTATATAATTTTATTCAGAATTTAACAAAGATGAATTCAACATTTGAGAAAACTTCATCAACAAACACTTATGCAATTCATGTTATATATACCACACATTTTGGAATATGTCTCCAGAGAACATTTCAGACTCCTTTTAAGAGAATAAGAACTAATTTTGTTATTTTAATCTTATCCTATATATTTTGAAAAAAAAATTGTATTCCTATGATATAAAATGTACGTGATAAAATTATATATTAAAACTATTTATCTTAGTAATGCCAATTGATTTTCTGCTAGGAATCCTGACAGCACTCCCAGAAGCCCAAACACAACTCTACCGGCTCGGTATTACTGTGTGGTTTTCCAAATTATCCTCTATTTCCTATTGTCTAAGAAATGATATAGCTTCCAAGGTCTTTTTAAGTTCCAGAAATAGAATGTGTGCTTTGACATGTGGTACGGTTTCAGGTAGAATGAATACTTTCTGTGACATTTTATATAAATCTTACGTATATTTTATTCTAGGGAATTATTTTGGCAAAGAGTCAGTCACGACTAAGTGACTGAACTGAACATTTATAAGTAAGATCCAGCTTCTTCCAACAACACAAGAGAAGACTCTATACATGGACATCACCAGATGGTCAACACCGAAATCAGATCAATTATATTCTTTGCAGCCAAAGATGGAGAAGCTCTATTCAATCAGCAAAAACAAGACCAGGAGCTGACTGTGGCTCGGACCATGAACTCCTTATTGCCAAATTCAGACTTAAATTGAAGACAGTAGGGAAAACCACTAGACCATTCAGGTATGACCTCAATCAAATCCCTTATGATTATACAGTGGAAGTGAGAAATAGATTTAAGGGCCTAGATCTGATAGATAGAGTGCGTGATGAACTATGGAATGAGGTTTGTGACATTGTACAGGAGACAGGGATCAAGACCATCCCCATGGAAAAGAAATGCAAAAAAGCAAAATGGCTGTCTGGGGAGGCCTTGCAAATAGCTGCGAAAAGAAGAGAAGCGAAAAGCAAAGGAGAAAAGGAAAGATATAAACATCTGAATGCAGAGTTCCAAAGAATAGCAAGAAGAGATAAGAAAGCCTTCTTCAGCGATCAATGCAAAGAAATAGAGGAAAACAACAGAATGGGAAAGACTAAGGATCTATTCAAGAAAATCAGAGATACCAAAGGAACATTTCATGCAAAAATGGGCTCGATAAAGGACAGAAATGGTATGGACCTAACGGAAGCAGAAGATATTAAGAAGAGGTGGCAAGAATACACAGAAGAACTGTACAAAAAAGAGCTTCACGACCCAGATAATCATGATGGTGTGATCACTGACCTAGAGCCAGACATCCTGGAATGTGAAGTCAAGTGGGCCTTAGAAAGCATCACTAGGAACAAAGCTAGTGGAAGTGACGGAATTCCAGTGGAGCTATTCCAAATCCTGAAAGATGATGCTGTTAAAGTGCTGCACTCAATATACCAGCAAATTTGGAAAACTCAGCAGTGGCCAAAGGACTGGAAAAGGTCAGTTTTCATTCCAATCCCAAAGAAAGGCAATGCCAAGGAGTGCTCAAACTACCGCACAATTGCACTCATCTCACACGCTAGTAAAGTAATGCTCAAAATTCTCCAAGCCAGGCTTCAGCGATATGTGAACCGTGAACTTCCTGATGTTCAAGCTGGTTTTAGAAAAGGCAGAGGAACCAGAGATCAAATTGCCAACATCCGCTGGATTATCGAAAAAGCAAGAGAGTTCCAGAAAAACATCTATTTCTGCTTTATTGACTATGCCAAAGCCTTTGACTGTGTAGATCACAATAAACTGTGGAAAATTCTGAGAGAGATGGGAATACCAGACCACCTGATCTGCCTCTTGAGAAATCTGTATGCAGGTCAGGAAGCAACAGTTAGAACTGGTCATGGAACAACAGACTGGTTCCAAATAGGAAAAGGAGTACGTCAAGGCTGTATATTGTCACCATGTTTATTTAACTTATATGCAGAGTACATCATGAGAAATGCTGGACTGGAAGAAACACAAGCTGGAATCAAGATTGCCGGGAGAAATATCAATAACCTCAGATATGCAGATGATACCACCCTTATGGCAGAAAGTGAAGAGGAACTCAAAAGCCTCTTGATGAAAGTGAAAGTGGAGAGTGAAAAGGTTGGCTTAAAGCTCAACATTCAGAAAACGAAGATCATGGCATCTGGTCCCATCACTACATGGGAAATAGATGGAGAAACAGTGGAAACAGTGTCAGACTTTCTTTTTCTGGGCTCCAAAATCACTGCAGATGGTGACTGCAGCCATGAAATTAAAAGACGCTTACTCCTTGGAAGGAAAGTTATGACCAACCTAGATAGCATATTCAAAAGCAGAGACATCACTTTGCCAACAAAGGTTCACCTAGTCAAGGCTATGGTCTTTCCTGTCGTCATGTATGGATGTGAGAGCTGGACTGTGAAGAAGGCTGAGCGCCGAAGAATTGATGCTTTTGAACTGTGGTGTTGGAGAAGACTCTTGAGAGTCCCTTGGACTGCAAGGAGATCCAACCAGTCCATTCTGAAGGAGATCAGCCCTGGGATTTCTTTGGAAGGAATGATGCTCAAGCTGAAACTCCAGTATTTTGGCCACCTCATGCGAAGAGTTGACTCATTGGAGAAGACTCTGATGCTGGGAGGGATTGAGGGCAGGAGGAGAAGGGGACGACAGAGGATGAGATGGCTGGATGGCATCACTGACTCAATGAATGTGAGTCTGAGTGACCTCCGAGAGCTGGTGATGGATAGGGAGGCCTGGCGTGCTGCAGTTCATGGGGTCGCAAAGAGTCGGACACGACTGAGTGACTGATCTGATCTGATCTGAATATTTGAGAATATAATACTTCCTTATTTTCTCCATTTCAACAGCCTATCACTTATCTTAGTATAAGATCTCTAATTTCTAATTTACCATCTTCACTGGGTCCAGAGTGGATGGAAGGAGTTTCAGAGACTCCTTCCACTTGACCCTTTCTACCTAACAGCTCTTTACCCAAGAGTAAGAAGACCAACAAGAGTTTCTGCCAGCTGCTCCATATATCCATTCCAATCATGCATGTAGGGACAGGAAAATGACTACATGGTGAGTTTACAGACCGAAGTAGGGGCTTCCCTGGTGACTCAGACTAAAGAATCTGCTTGCAATTTGGGAGACCTGGGTTTGATCCCTGGATCTGGAAGATCCTCTGGAGAAGGGAATGGCTACCCACTCCAGTATTCTTGTCTGGAGAAATCCATGGACAGAGTAGCTGGTGGGCTACAGTCTATAGGTGGCAAAGAATTAGACACAACTGAGGGACTATTGCTATCACACTTAATTAAACAGATTTGGACCAAAATTCCATTTATAACCTGGTGCCTGTAAGTTTCCATGCTAACAAAGGGGCTATGATTCATCTCTAAAGGCTGTACCACTAATTTTTTAATATAAATTTATTTTAATTGAAGGCTATGGTCTTTCCTGTGGTCATGTATGGATGTGAACGCTGGACTGTGAAGAAGGCTGAGGGCTGAAGAACTGATGCTTTTGAACTGTGGTGTTGGAGAAGACTCTTGAGAGTCCCTTGGACTGCAAGGAGATCCAACCAGTCCATTCTGAAGGAGATCAGCCCTGGGATTTCTTTGGAAGGAATGATGCTCAAGCTGAAACTCCAGTATTTTGGCCACCTCAAGCGAAGAGTTGATTCATTGGAGAAGACTCTGATGCTGGGAGGGATTGAGGGCAGGAGGAGAAGGGGACGACAGAGGATGAGATGGCTGGATGGCATCACTGACTCGATGAATGTGAGTCTGAGTGACCTCCGAGAGCTGGTGATGGATAGGGAGGCCTGGCGTGCTGCAGTTCATGGGGTCGCAAAGAGTCGGACACGACTGAGCGACTGATCTGATCTGAATTACTTTACAATATTGTATTGGTTTAGGAAAATTCATTAAGTTCTAGAGATGCTATTCCATCATCACTGAGAACCACTGACGTAATAAATTGTTTATTTATTAAACCTAATAAAATGTTTCCTTTGTCCAACCAAAATATTTTGAGCTTCATACTTACTGGGTACAATATATAACATATTATTGACTTACATTTACTGTTTGTACCTGAGTAGAAATGAGTTGCTTTGCAACTAAAAGAGAAACAAATATCTTCATTCTTTATGCAGAATATGAAAGGTACAGGAAACTAACTACTGTAGTCATGGTGAAACCATAAAAGCCATGGGAGTTGGCCAGATGATATCATAAGTATATACCATAATATTTTATCAAAACTTCTTCCACCTATTTTCATCTGAAATGTTTTATTTCCCACCAAGAAACATCCGTATCTATCAGAAATGTTGTCAGAGGTTGAAAGAAAAATAAGTGAACCACTCACCTTCTTAAAACTTCTGACCTTCTTTAAGCATGCATTGAAAATGACAGACATTGTATTGTACATAATGTAAACAAGCGTCACCTTCACATTGTTAGCTGAGAAATTTTACAGGAAAAATATGTGTTTTCCTTAAAGTCTGCATGTTGCTTCTCAAATTGAAAAAATTTTCCAGAGAAACAATTTTCACTCACTTCATGTTAGCTTATATTTTCATTAAATTCATTTTTTTAACTTACCAATTTTGAGTTCCAACTGTGTTCAGGCCAGTGCCAGAATGAGGACTCTACCATGGCAAGATTAAGAATTTGGTGTTCCTTTAAATAAATATTTTGACCCCATATTGAAGGCCTGCCCAGGATGTCTGCTATTCCCCTCCCCCTATCTTACACCACAGGAAATGCATTGCTAAAATTTTCTCTAATTATTTCCCGCAGGGTTCATGGAAAAAGACTCTAAAAAGGGTGGGGGACCCACAACTCCACATTCCCAGGACCTTCATATTATTGATGATGAGCACTTGAGCACTAATTTATCAGCTGGACATTTAAGCTTCCTGCTGGCTTCACTCCATGTTAGTCAGTATTTATCATCTCTCCCTGAAAGCTCTTGCTTCTCTTTAGATTTCTGGCTGTTTGCTGCTACTGCTAAGTCACTTCAGTCGTGTCCGACTCTGTGTGACCCCATAGACAGCAGCCCACCAGGCTTCCCCGTCCCTAGGATTCTCCAGGCAAGAACACTGGAGTGGGCTGTCACTGCCTTCTCCATTGTGTTAGAGTGAAAAGTTAAAGTGAAGTCGCTCAGTCGCGTCCGACTCGCAGCGACCCCGTGGACTGCAGCCTATCAGGCTCCTCCGTCCATGGGAGTTTCTAGGCAAGAGTATTGGAGTGGCTTGCCATTGCCTTCTCTTTGGTTACCCTATAATCTCAGGACCCCAATGCTTTCAAGAAAACTCATGAATCTGCATTTGCCCAGCTTTACTTCTTTCATTGTAAAGGTGGGAACAATGCTTTTTCCAGCTCTCTACATCCTTGAGCAAAAACCAGAAATGCTATGATCATGTTCATGTTTGCTTCTTTGCTTTACTAATGTTGTCTCCCCTTCTCTCTACTATATTCTGTACTCAGAAAACTTGAACTCTCTTCAACTTTCATCTTAAATATGCCCTGTTCTAACTATCCTTATTCTTCCATGATAATTCAATCATTGCTTTCAGTCCTCATTCAATATTTTCTTCATTCTATTCCATTAAATAAATTCATTGAACATTTACATTGTGGTACTGATGCAACAGTCCCCAAAGAGTTTCACTTAATAAAGGATATAGCAAGTACACATTGGAAAAATTCATAAATAGGAAGAGACTCAATTTCAGTTTGGAGAGGTTATGAAATCCATCAGAAGATGTGATATCTAGCTACGTGTGCATGCCGTGCTAAGTTGCTTCAGTCATGTCTGACTCTCTGCAACCCTATGGACTGTAGCTCGCAAGGCTCCTCTGTCCATGGAATTCTACAGGCAAGAATATTGGAGTGGGTTGTCATGCACTCCTCTGGGGGATCTTCCTGATCCAGAGATTGAACCTGTCTTTACATGTCCAGCATTAGGCGGATTCTTTACCACTAGTGCCACCTGGGAAGCCCCTTCTAACTACATTTGTTATTGTGCTGGTGCTCAGTGGTATCCTACTCTTTTCAACTCCTTACTTAAAGCCAAACAAATTATCCTGGGAAGAAGGAAAGGCTCATTCATAAGCATCTCAAAGCACTAATGTGAAAAAGTAGAGCAGTATATGTTGCCTAGTGTCTCCACTGCAAGCCTAATACTTTAAGTAAAAGCCATGTGTTATTCATCTCATTAATAGTAAGAAGCACTCATTTAATGATTGTCTACTGGCATGAGCGACTAGCTTTGCTTCCTAACAAAAGCATTTTTTCCAATATAAGCACATGGCAGGAAATTACTGCTTTAAATTATTGCTTTAAGAATGAGGACCCTAGACTTCCCTGGCAGTCCAGTGGTTAAGAATCTACCTGCCAATGCAGGGGACAGGGGTTCAATCCCTGGCCTGGGACGATTCCACGTACCGCATAGCAACTAAGCCCTGGAATCACAACGACTGAGTCCACACAAGGCAACTAATGAGCCCAAGCACCCTAGAGTCCAAGGTCTGCACCAAGAGATGCACCCATGAGACGAGCATGCATCACAACGAGAGTAGCCCTCACTCACCACAACTAGAGAAGACCCAGTGCAACCAAAAAAAAAAAAAATTAACTTAAAAAAAATTTGTGAGGATGCTAATGTCACCACTGCCCCACAGTAAAATAAATAAAACAAATATTTATAGAAACATGAATATAGGTATTTAATATAAATATGTAATATAAACACTTCTATTTTATAAATATATTGTATATATTACGTAAATAATTACAAATATAAATAAATAAAACAAATAAGTAAAATGAAAAAGCAATGAGAGTAATTCAATCTATTAAAACTTAGAGTGAAGTAAGTCAGAAAGAAAAATATCAATACAGTATATTAATGCATATTTATGGAATTTAGATAATAACGATGACCCTATATGCGAGACAGCAAAAGAGACACAGATGTAAAAAACAGGCTTTTAGACTCTGTGGGAGAAGGTGAGGGTGGGATGATTTGAGAGAATAGCATTGAAACACGTGTATTACCATATGTGAAACAGATCACCAGTCCAGATTTGATGCATGAGACAGGGTGCTCAGGAAGCACTGGGATAACCCTGAGGGATGGGATGGGGAGAGAGGTGGGAGGGGGTTCAGGACGGGGACACATGTAGTACACCCATGGCTGATTCATGTCAATGTACGGCAAAAACCATTACAATATTGCAAAGTAATTAGCCTCCAATTAAAATAAATAATTTTTTTAAAAAAAGAAAACAAACAAAAAACTATCTACAAAATATGCCCACAATTTAGTATTCCAATTTCTCCCATACTTGTAAAAAATTTCCCCTAATTATAGTGACGTGACGTGAAGTCGTTCAGTCGTGTCCGACTCTTTGCGACCCCATGGACTGTAGCCTACCAGGCTCCTCTGTCCGTGGGATTTTCCAGGCAATAGTACTGGAGTGGATTGCCATTTCCTTCTCCAAGGGATCTTCCCAACCCAGGGATCGAACCCGGGTCTCCCGTATCATAGACAGACGCTTTACCGTCTGAGCCATCAGGGAAGTAGTAACTAGCAGTAAAATGTACTTTCATCATACAGAACTAAATAAATTATTTTTCTAATATTCCATGTATATGTCAAATCTTATAACTGTATATCTAAGCTTACAAACCCATGGGTTCAGGAATTAAAATACTGTCTCTTTCACCTGGAATCAAAAATGTGTTACTAAAGCACTACATCACAAAAGAGATAATTATTATGGATGGCTATGCCATTTATCAGGGAAGGCAATGGCACCCCACCCCAGTACTCTTGCCTGGAAAATCCCATGGACGGAAGAGCCTGGTAGGCTCGTCCATGGGTTCGCTAAGAGTCGGACACGACTGAAGCGACTTCACTTTCACTTTTCACTTTCATGCATTGGAGAAGGAAATGGCAACCCACTCCAGTATTCTTGCCTGGAGAATCCCAGGGACAGAGGAGCCTAGGGGGCTGCCGTCTATGGGGTCGCACAGAGTCGGACACGACTGAAGCGACTTAGCAGCAGCAGCAGCATGCCATTTATGAAAAAATAAAGTACAAATTTAAACTGTCAGTGTTTAAAATGAAATTAGAAGCTCAACAAAAATATTTGTTGCTTAAGACCAAGATCTACTACATAAATCACTAGGAAAAGGGGAAGCAAGGAACAGGGGAAAATGAAAATGAAGGGCTCTTGTAAAGAATCTATTAAAATTTTAATATGGAACAGCAGAACATTCAATCAGGCAAGAAGCTCTTCTAAGCATGAGGCCCTATGCAAATGCACATGTCACATGACCACAAAGTTAGCCCTGCTTATAACAACCAGTATGCTGCTAAGTCACTTCAGTCATGTCCAACTCTGTGCGACCCCATAGACGGCAGCCCACCAGGCTCCCCTGTCCCTGGGATTCTCCAGGCAAGAACACTGGAATGGGTTGCCATTTCCTTCTCCAATGCACGAAAGTGAAAAGTGAAAGTATTTGGCACTGCAAAATACTGGTTGCAACTGACTTAAAGCATAGGATTCTGCTTAATTTAATTGGTACCGAGAACAAAATAGCCTTCCTTAACAGGAATTTCCATATGATCTTACACTTTGACTTTACTTTTAAGTTTAGAGACTATGGAGAAGGAATAAAAACTTGTTCTGCTCACCTTCTCTTGAAAACCTATGACACCTCAGAGACTAGCCAAAGACATGATCATCTAATATGAAAAATGCAGGATAATTCTACAGCAAATAATATATTTGTTCTAAGTAAAAACAAGCAGAAAGATCATTTTCCAAGACTAACAGATTTCTTTGGATATAAACTTTTATTTATATATAGATAGATATAGTTTTGGAGAATGCTTTATTAATTTTTAAAGTAATTATGTGGTTTATGTCAAATACAGTATATTATCCCTAATACAAGGACAAGTGCATGCAGATAAATAATTCAAAACTATCAAAATGATTTTAATATATAAAGAATATAAGTAAGAAAAATCATTTAAATAAGCTGAAACAACTAATGTTTAAAGTTACTTCTTTTGGAAGTGGGCAAGAATCAATCTTCAGATTAACAACTAAATTAGAAAAAGATACAAAAATTACAAAAACCACTCATAGAACTACTAAAAGCAGAGTAACAAGAGTGGGTTCATGTCTAATGAAGTAACAGAGAAAAAAAAAAGAAAATGAGTATAAGAAACCAATTGAAAGGCTTAACGAGATTTTGATGATCAGGATTAATAATAAAAGATTTAAAACAAAGAAATGCACAGAAACATTGAATTTCAGTTCTTTAACAAGATGTAGAGGAAAATTATAAAGATAGCCACCCAAATTTGAGATTTCATATATAATATGTTCTAGAAAAAATGAAAATATTTCTTTTTATCAGAAAGGTACAAAAGACAAATATTCTATGGTCTCTGTTTTAAAACTTCCACAAAATTGTTATTTAAAGGCTTAACTTTTATGAAGATTGATAAAATGCAAATCAGCATAGTTGATAATAACATTGGTTGCTTAACTAACACAACACTAAGCTTCAAAGGGAAATCTGTAGCAATTACTTCTACAGCAGAAATTTAACCCACAAAAGTTCTATAAAGTAATTTTTACTTACAATTGGCATTGATCACCTTTTATTCCTTTAGTTGTGCAGAAACATTTTCCTGTGTGCATATGACAAATATTTGCATGGCCACTGCATGTACAAGCTGTAAGTCAAAACCAAAATGATATTGAATATTCCCCATCACAAACATGTACACCACATTTCAGGGAAGATTTTATTATCTTATTTTTAAAATCATCACTTATCCTCTTGCCATCCAAAAACTAGGGTTATGACATGGGTTATTTTTAATTAAAGGGAAGTTAATTTATTCATTTAAATTTTTTTGTGAAATGCTTCAAAGTCTTTGGAGTATCCTGAAGTCTAGTGTGGATCCAAATATTTATCTCATCCTTTTTTGGAGGTTTTTCCATTTCTAATTTGGAACATCTACTTAATAAAATGAGTTTCAAAGAGCACAAGATCTTTAGAGTCAAACAGCTTAGCTACAAAATGCACATGTATAATCACTAGTATGTTGACCTTGGGAAATTTATATAACCTCTCTGGTCTTAGTCTCTCTGTCTTCAAAAGCAGGGAGATACTCTTGGGACTTTTGTGGGAATTAAATGAAATAATGTATTTTAAATTCTGAACACATATCAAGGACTTAATAAATTTAACTATTACCTCCACTACTGTTACAACTGCCAACAATAAAATAATATAGTTTTTATGTATTGTATAAAAAGTTTATTTGCCCAAAAATCATTCTTTTAAACTCCTGAAGTCATTCTCAGTTTTAGTATTCCAGAGTACTATCTGAAACATGCCACAGTATAATAGTTATACCCAGTGAATTTGGTTCATATGAACTCATTTCATTTTCTTACTCCACATTCCTTTGTTAAAGATCAGTGTTCCAAATATTTAGGACACAAACCTCATACTTCATTGTGCCCAACATCTAATCAGCTGGTCTGTTCTAGATTCTACAAGGAAGCATCTTTCTTCCATCTGATAGCCATCACTCAAGTCCTGTCACTCACACTCTCTGACTGATACCAATATAATTCAGTAACTGATCATTCCACTCTCAGTTTGGCTACAATTTCATTCTTCAACCTTCAGACATGTTTTTATTAAAAAAATAGGGCTGATCATGCCATTAGGCCTTTCAAAAACTTTTAATGAGAACTATTGTGTTTCTGCACACAATCAGCTAAACAATTCTGATAAAAATGAAATTATTTGACTTTTTCCTGATTTTCATACATGTTTAAAAATGAGATAATGAGTCACTATTTTGATCAAAATATAAAATACTGTCATGTGGAATTACTTGCTTGTGCATTCAGGATACCTATCGTCTTCTGCCTCTTTTTAAATTATTTTAATAGGATCCATTAGAACTTTATAATTACGGAGATAATTGTCATCCTCACATTTATCCCCACTGAGAACCACTGATCTAATTAATTTGTATTCCTAGGATATAAAATCTATGTGGCAAAATATTGCAGGAACTAAGCTTCTCATTGCTTATGATAACTTGCTTTGAAAAAACACATAATTAATGTACAGTAAAAACATACAACCCTACATATACGCAAAAAATAATTTTGGTAGTAGGTAGATTTTTATGAACCTAGGTTTCCTTTCTTCAAGAGATGAGATTTTCTTTCAAGATTTTCTTTCTTCAAGAGATAGGAATACCAGACCACCTTACCTGCCTCCTAAGAAATCTGTATGCAGGTCAAGAAGCAACAGTTAGAACTGGACATGGAACAACAGACTGGTTCCAAATTGGAAAAGGAGTACGTCAAGGCTGTATATTGTCACCCTGCTTATTTAACTTATATGCAGAGTACATCATGGGAAATGCCAGACTGGATGAAGAACAAGCTGAAATCAAGACTGCTGGGAGAAATATCAATGACCTCAGATGACACCACCATTATGGCAGAAAGCAAAGAAGAACTAAAGAGCCTTTTAATGAAAGTGAAACAGGAGAGTAAAAAAGTTGGCTTAAAACTCAACATTCAGAAAACTAAGGCTATGGTATCCGGTCCTATCATGTCATGGCAAATAAATGGGGAAACAATGGAAACAGAGACTGACTTTATTTTTCTGGGCTCCAAAATCACTGCAGATGGTGACTGCAGCAATGAAATTAAAAGATACTTGCTCCTTGGAAGAAAAGCTCTAACTAGGCAGCATATTAAAAGGCAGAGACATTACTTTGCCAACAAATATCCATCTAGTCAAAGCTATGGTTTTTCCAGCAGTCATGTGTTGACATGAGAGTTGGACTATAAAGAAAGCTGAGGGCCGAAGAATTGATGCTTTTGAACTGTGGTGTTGGAGAAGACTCTTGAGAGTCCCTTGGACTGCATGGAGATCCAAACAGTCAATCCGAAAGGAAATCAATCTTGAATATTCCCTGGAAGGACTGATGCTGAAGCTGAAACTCCAATACTTTGGCCACCTGATGCAAAGAACTGACTCATTTGAAAAGACCCTGATGCGGGAAAAGATTGAAGGCGGGAGGAGAAGGGGATGAAAGAGGATGAGAAGGTTGGATGACATCACTGACTTGATGGACATGAGTTTGAGTAAGCTCCCGGAGTTGGTGATAGACAGGGAAGACTGGCATGCTGCAGTCCATGGGGTCACAAGAGTCGGACACAACTGAGCTACTGAAGTGAACTGAGGTTTTCTTCATTAGAAAAGATTTCTACATAACAGTGTTTTTCCTTCATAAAGAATATGCAAATGGATCAGATTTACATTTGTGAATAAACTATGAAAACACAATATGTGAGAATCACAGAAATGAATGACAAGGTACAGAAATGCAAGGAAAAAGAAATTATCGTGAGCAAAAAAGGAACTCAGATGTACTGATGACAGGTAACATCATAAATAGTAAATGAATATAACATGATATCTTCTAATATTAACTTGAAGTTTCACAGTAATACTATTTGTATTCAAAACTACACTAAAAAACAAATGATATACATTAATATTTTAAAACTTGGGTAAACATTTTATTTATCCTTACGGCAGAGCTAAATAATGTCATATTTGCAGTGTTTCTTTAAAGAATTATCATTGTATAGTAACTTTAATAATTTCTGAGATAGAAAAAAATTGTGTTAAAATACTTTTCAATGTAAACTCATTTTGAGAGAATTCCCTTGAGGTACTATACTTTGGGCTAAAATGGCACAAATGTATTTTAAATTCAGTTGTTTAAAATGTATATTTTATGACATGACAATGTTGAAATTATTCTGTTTTTGTCAGCATTTGAGGTTATCTTTTTATGCTGAATAAGCACCTATAAAATCATCATACTGTGGCCTTTTATGTGGTAAATTTTATATGATTATGATTTTACAGCTTAGATATACACTAGAGGAACATTATGTGGTATTTGTTTCCGTATAATATAAATTTTCAATATCAACTTATAACCGAAACTAAAAAATAAGGATAGGAAAACAAATGCTATAAAAGTTATTCAAATAAATTGTATATAAAGAACATACTTTAGAAAACTGAAATCAAACAGTAGTCATTGGCAGTATTTGTTTCAAAGTCAGTTTACGTGCTTAGAGCTTTAATTTCTATGCCATTGCTATTTCTCACAAACACATACAACTTCTGGGAGTTGGGAAATCATGTCCATTTAATTTCCTTTCTACATTTCTAGCATAATTATACTTGATATTTAGTAGATATACATTAGGTTTCACATATAGTAAGAATTCTGGCAAACACAAATGTTCAAACAGCCACATGACTTAAAATTATATTTTCCTTCTTATATTTTTATTTACAGTTCTAAGTCCAAATATTCACCATCTGTGGCTTATGCAAATAGAAAAAAAAAACAGAGTTGAAGTAAAATAAATATGAAAGGTCGATATCAATATCTTAGCAATCTGATTTTTCTCACTGATATAAATAAATATGAAATGTTGATATCAATATCTCAGCAATCTGATTTTTCTCACTAAAAACTCAAAAAGTACAAATATTATTACATATTAACCTGTTACTCAGAGTACAATTTTGTTTTCTTCTGGAAAGATAAGTCTCATAATTTAAAATATGTCATTTAATTTATGAGATTACTTTGTTTACTTGGGATACTGGATACCTGTATTTGCCTAAATACAGAGTAAATGAGAAATTAAGAAATGATCCTTTCCCCAATAAGTGAAGTACAGTGAAAGTCAGTTATTCTGTCCTTGTTCCAGTTCTTGGATGCTACTGGGTGAAAGGTGGTACTCTAGAGCTACTCTAGAGTGATGGTGAACAATAATCTACAACTTAAGGACTGGAACTGCCAAGTAAATGGTGCTGTTTTGAGGATTTAAATTACAGACTGAAAAGTCTTAAAGTGCCAAGAGGGCTATAAGTTTCATATTTTACATTTCAAAGTCATCTAACATATTGAAAAATGAAAAAAAAACAAAAAACTCTTAACCATCTGTTTAAGAATTAGTAAACTATATCTATGAGGCCAAGTCCTCATTTCCTATTTTTAAATGGCTCATAACTTGAGAACGGTTTCTATGTATGGAAACAATTGTGAAGAAGGAGGAGGAGTTGAAGCTGGAAGGAAAGAGGAAGCAGAGGAAGCAACAGTAAAGCAACAATAACCCCTGGATCAAAAAAATAATCATTTACTCTTTGATCCTTTAGAGAGAAAAAAAAAAAAAAGCCAACTCCAGAAATACGATCAGAAAGTCTGGAGTCACATAACTTGTCAGTTTTACATTCTGAATGAATGTTAAAAACTAAGATTTCATTTAAAACCAACAAGGGGGCTTCCCTGGTGGCTCAGTGGTAAAGAATCCATATGTCAATGTAGGAGACACAGGTTCAATCCCTGATCTGGGAAGAGCCCAGACAGTGGCAACTAAGCCTGAGTGCCACAACTACTGACCCTATGCTCCAGAGCACAGGAGCCCCAACTACTAAGACCACACACCACAACCAATGAAGCTGCTGCGTCCCAGAGCCCGTGCTCTGCAACAAGAGAAGCCACTACGAAGAGAAGCCTGCACGCTGCAATTAGACAGCAGCCCCTGCTCACCACAACTAGAGAAAAGCCCACACAGCAACAAAGATCCAACACAGCTGTAAATAAATAAATAAAGTGTATTAAAAACAAAACAAGGTTTTGGTTTTCCTTTTTGACAGAAGAGGGTTAGGCATAAACACTGAAAACTTTTGACCAAAATTAATTTCAACCGAACTATCCTGGAATTATATTTTTAATATCTTGTATTTAGCTTGGATAAATGAGTAACTTTAGTCATATTTCATTTTCGAACACTAGCAAGATAAATTTCTTGAACACCCCTAATCACTACCATTAGTTTTTGACCTCTTCAACTTTGACTTCTTATATTTTCTTCTTTAATCTGTAGCTTTCATTCAGCTAAAAAAGTAGGGCAAAATGTTAATACCCTGGGCTAGAGAAGAGGCAAGAATGCCACCTATTATTAGAATCTATTCACAAACCAAACATCAATAATAAGTGAAATACCAGGCGTTTTTTCCCCATATTCAGGTTCACCACCAAATTACTGCGTGGCACAAGTTCAAATTCTAAATTCCAAATTATTGAATTTTTATCATGTCTCTTTTCAAATCTGCATTGCTTTCAATGAGATTATTTTTAAAAGATGCATTGAATTGTAAAAACATAGATACACAGATAAATACATAGATGCACAGATTATAGACACAGATAAAATTCACAGACAGACAAAACGGAGAAAGCTTTTCATTGTAGAAAAAAATCTAACTGATATTGTAGAAAGGATGACAGAATTAGAAAATCTCCATTTGGAAAAAAAATCATAAAAATAGTAGATAAAAGTTTGAAAAGTATTATGATATTCACATAGTCTCAAAGTATCTCCTACAAGGCATTTTTCCATTAAAGGAGAAAACAGTAATTTCATAGTGAAGAAATCTGGCAGACACCACTTTAACCAAATGTTCATAGTGAACACTAATGTTTACTGAATGACGACAGCATGTAACTCCTGATATGGTGAGAAGAATTAACATAACTACAAGGGTATTTCTGCCAAAAGTGTGTAATCAAATGTTATGATGAAGAAATGTCACACAAAGCCAAACTGTAGTATATTCAGTGTTGTTGTTGTTTAGTTACTAAGTCATGTCTGAATCTTTGTGAGCTCACAGGCTGTAGAGACAGGCAAAAATAGGCCAGACAGGTTTCCTAGGACATCCTAAAGCAGAGCATTCTATGAAACCTTTCCTAAATTGAAATGGTGTAAAACAAAGGGGATATGAGCATAGGACACATCTTGGAAAGAGTGTACAAAATAAATCAGGACAAAGCACAAATGCTCACAGAAGCAATTCTAAGCTATGGCAGCTTGATGCTGAGATGCACAGGGTAATTCCCAGGGAAGGAGTTTGGTGATGCCACTCTTGCAGCTTGGGGGATTTGCTGTTTCTCTAATTGTTCAGTCATATTCAACTCCTGTGTCCCCATGGACTGCAGCACGCCAGGCAACCCTGTCCTTTACCATCTCCCAGAGCCTACTCAAACTCATGTCCACTGAGTAGGTAACACCATCCAACCATCTCATCCCATGTTGCCCCATTCTTCTCCTGGCTTCAATCTTTCCCAGCATCAGGGTCTTTTCTAGTAAATCAGCTCTACGCATCAGGTGGCCAAAGTATTGGGAGCTTCAGCTTCAGCATCAGCTCTTCCAGTGAATATTTAAGGTTGATTTTCTTTAGGGTTGCCTAGTTTGATCTCCTTTCAGTCTAAGGGACTCTCAAGAGTCTTCTTCAACATCACAGTTCAAAAGAATCAATTATTCGGTGCTCAACGTTCTTTATGGTCCAACTCTCACATCCATACATGACTACTGGAAAAACTAGAGCATTGACTATATGGACCTTTGTCCACAAAGTAATGTCTCTGCTGTCTAGGTTGGTCATAGCTTTTCTTTCAAGGAGCAAATGTCTTTTAAGTTCATGGCTGCAGTCACTGTCCACAATGATTTTGGAGCACAAGAGAGTCTGTCACAGTTTCCATTGTTTCCCATCTATTTGCCATGAAGTGATGGGACCGGAAGCCATGATCTTTGTTTTTTGAATGCTGAGTTTTAAGTCAGCTTTTTCACGCTCCTCTTTCAACCTTCATTAAAAGGCTCTTTAGTTTCTCTTCACTTTCTGCCATAAGGGTGGTATCATCTGTGTATGTGAGGTTATTGACTGTTCTCCCTGCAATCTTGATTCCAGCTTGTGTTTCTTCCAGTCCAGCATTTCTCATGATGTACTCTGCACAGAAGTTAAATAAGCAGAGTGACAATATACAGCCTTGATGTACTCCTTTCCCAATCTGGAACCAGTCTGTTGTTCCACGTTTGGTTCTATTGTTTCTTGACCCACATACAGGTTTCAGGAGAGAAGTAAGGTGGTTTTGTGTTCCCATCTCTTTAAGAATTTTCCACAATTTGTTGTGATCTACATATTCAAAGGCTTAATGTAGTCAGTGAAGCAGAAGTAGATGGTTTTTTTTTAGTTCCCTTGCTTTTCCTATGATCCAACAGATGTTGGCAATTTGATCTCTGGTTCCTTTGCTTTTCTGCTGCTGCTGCTAAGTCGCTTCAGTTGTGTCTGACTCTGTGTGACCTCATAAACGGAAGCCCACCAGGCTCCCCCGTCCTTGGGATTCTCCAGGCAAGAACACTGGAGTGGGTTGCCATTTCCTTCTCCAATGTATGAAAGTGAAAAGTGAAAGTGAAGTCGCTCAGTAGTATCCGACTCTTAGCGACCCCATGGACTGCAGCCTACCGGCTCCTCCATCCATGGGATTTTTCAGGCAAGAGTACTGGAGTGGGATGCCATTGCCTTCTCCTAAATCCAGCTTATACATCTGGAAGTTCTCAGTTCACCTACTGTTGAAGCCTAGCTTGAAGGATTTTGGGTATGACATTGTCAGCATGTGAAATGAGCAAAATTGTCCAACATTCTTTGGCATTGCCTTTCTTTGGAATTAGAATTAAAACTGACTTTTCCAAATCCCATAGCCATGGCTGAGTTTTCCAAATGTGTTGACATACTGTGCGCAGCACTTTTACAGCATTATCGTTTAGGTTTTTAAACAGCTTAGCTGGAATTCCATCACCTCAACTAGCTCTGTTCATAGTGATGCTTCCTAAGGCCCACTTCACTTCACACGCCAGGATGTCTGGCTCTAAATGAGTGACCAGACCATCATGGTCATCTGGTTCATTAAGACCTTTTTGTACAGTTCATCTGTGTGTTCTTGCCACCTCTTTTTAATCTCTTCTGCTTCTGTTAGGTACTTGCCATTTCTGTCCTTTACTGTGCCCTTCTTTGCATGAAATGTTCCCTTGTTATCTCCAATTTTCTTGAAGACATCCCTAGTCTTTCCCATTCTATTGTTTCCCTCTATTTCTCTGCATTGTTCACTTAAGAAGGCTTTCTTATCTCTCCTTGCTATTCTCTGGAACTCTGCATTCAGTTGGGTATATCATTTCCTTTCTCCTTTGCCTTTTGCTTCTCTTATCAGTTATCTGTAAAGTCTTCTCAGATAACAACTTTGCTTTCTTGCATTTCTTTCTCTTGGGGATGGTTATGATCACCATCTCCTGTACTATGTTACAAAATTCCATTCATAGTTCTTCAGACACTCTGTCTACCAAATCTCATCCCTTGAATCTATTTGTCACCTCCACTGTATAATCATAAGGGGTTTGTTTTAGGCCATACCTGAATGGTCTAGTGGTTGTTCCTCTTGTTGTTCAGTTGCTCAGCCGTGTCCAATTCTTTGTGAACCCCATGGACCACAGCACGCCAGCCTTCCCTGTCTTTCACTATCTCCCAGAATTTGTTGAAACTCATGTCCTTTGAGTCAATGATGCCATCCAACCATCTCATCCTTCGTCACCTCCTTCTCTGCCTAACCTCAATCTTTACCAGTGTAAGGGTCTTTTCCAATGAACTGGCTCTTTGCTTCAGGTGGCCAAAGTAAAGAAGCTTCAGCTTCAGCATCAGTCCTTCCAGTGAACATTTCAGGGTTGATTTTCTTTAGGATTGATGAGCTTGATCTCCTTACTGTCCAGGGGACTCTCAAGAGTCTACCCCTTTCTTCAATTTAAGCCTGAATTTTGCAATAAAGAGCTCATGACCTGAGCTGCAGTCAGCAATAGGTCTTGTTCTGGCTGATGTATAGAGCTTCCACATTTTTGGCTGCAAAAAATATAATCAATCTGATTTTGGTGTTGACCATCTGGTGATATTCAGTGTAGAGTCGTAGCTTGTGTGTGCTAAGTTCTATGTTTAATAACAATAAGCATCAGTGTTACTTGCCTGATTTCTATAACTATAATGTAGATAAGAGAATTCCCAGGTTTTAAAAAATGAATCCAAAAATGTTTAAGGAAAAGAGGGACATCAAGCCTAAGATATTTAATTGAGAGATAAGAAGAGAAAAATCAAATTTCAAAGAATATCCTAAACAACTTTTCTGTGTAAATTGTGCTCCCCCAGATTAATAGATCTTTATGACTTTGAAAAGATTAAATATATCTACACTTAAAAACAGATAATAAAATACACTTTTATGCATTCTACTTGTAAGTCAGTAATAACATGCTGACTGTATTTGAAGAGTTCCTTGTTTTTCTTGTATGTTACTAAGGGTTTGTTTTTATACTTTTGAGTGAAGGGACGTGGTTAACAATATATAAAATAAAAAATGATTTTATTTCTCAAGAAAATATTAGTCCCTGTTTTTAAAAGAAAAAATAACCCCATGTGAAGAATTATCCAAATGCCTTCTATTACCAACAATGGGATTCATAATCACAATACAGCTTTGAACTTGAAAGAGTTAACTGCTGGCAGATAGAAGAATAAACAGAATATACTCTTAAAATCATTAAATATACAAATCATATAGTATAGGGAAATAAATATTTTTGATGTCAGCTGAAAACATTTATAGGATGATACATTCACTAAAATGACCCCCAAATTAATAGGTTAGTGAAGTGAAATGTAGATGGTAAGCTTAGGGAAATCAGACACCAAGATTCTATTCTATTGTCTAAAAAACTAGAAACTGAAAAGAATTACATAAATTCCATTTTCTTCCTTATCCAAACTTCATATAACTCCTTTTATCAGTACTTAATGAAAAATTTATATACAAAATACTGGATTATTACTCAATATATGTTATGAGTACAGACTGAAACACCATTTATAATTATTAAAACTAACCCTCATTTAGAGAAAAACAATATATATACTTTGAGTCAATATTGCTTCTTGCCTCTATTACTGAAAAATAAAATAAAACTGAAAAATTAACATGCCAAAAATCATAACCTGCTTTTTACCTCTGGCTCTAAAGTGAAACAATTGGTTGAAATGTGAAAGCAATCTAGCCAGAAAGTTCGAATTCCACTTTCTCTTGGATTATATGAAAATGAGTAAAACGTATCACACAAACATTATATTTTCTTAGTAACTAATTTAGCAATGGATTAACTGCATACCAAGCACAGTACTACTACCTATGTAATAGGGACACAGAGATAATATAAAATGATTTTTTAAACGTAAGACAAAACTTTTCTCATCAAGAAGTTCACATTTTACTTAGAAAGACAAGAGAACAATAACTTAACAAAAACACTGACGGCTATCACCATGAAGGTACAAACACTGCCTGAAGTCAGGATGGAAAGTACAAGTTTTCAGGCTGAAATTTCCCCTCAGCTGAGATTTGAAAAATGCGTAACGGAGTCCACAGGCATAGTAATGTCCAGAAACGTAAAGATCAGAAAAACGGGTGAAGAGTTGGGTTAATATAAAGAAGCGTTTGGAGATGAGGTGAAAAGAAACACAATATTGTGAATGTCATAAAGAACAAATGATCAAGTGGAAAAAAGAGAGAGAGAGAAGATGAACTATTTAGGAATTATTGCAACGGGTTAAGCTAAAGTAACAATAAACACAACCAGACAATGGCAGTTCAATTATGGCTTTGAAATGCATCAGAGTTGACCACTGTTTATATCTGGGATTCAACAGAAGTAAGTACATACTTGCTTTGGAGCACAAGAATCTGGGAGTTCACATTTGAATTCTGGTCCCATCACTTGCTGGCTTAACCTCTTACATGACTCTTTGGCCCTATGTCTTTGGTTTACTCCTCTGTAAAATGGATGTAATAGTACATACTTGAAAGAATGCTTAGGAGAGAATGAAAAACATTAGGGAAATTTCTTAGCCATATTCCTGATATAAATAAACTATCAAACATTAGTTATATATGTTTTTAATGTAATGCTTAGAGCTTGGCTGACTAGGAAAATGTCACAATCTTAAATGTGGAAACATAGAAAAAGAGAAGTAAAGATGTGGTAGAATATGAGAACCACAGTAGCATATTAAACCAGAAATATCATTCAGGGTCAAAGCATAAAAGGCCTTGAAAGTCTTGTCAAGGAGTTTTTATTTATTTCACAGATACTCTGGAAGCAATGAAAAATTTTGGAAATGGTCATAAAATCACTGAATTTTGAGGGAAGAAAATGCGTCTTTGTCTTCCGATAAAGGAGGTATAAAGGTGGATTACAAATGGAGAGACTGCATATAAGGAGGGTAATCGTTCACTAACTCAACAAATATTTAATAAGAATCCATTCTATTTTAGGGCTTCCCATGTGGCTCAGTGGTAAAGAATCTGCTTGCCGATGTAGCAGAAATGAGCTTGATCCCTAGGTCAGAGAAATCTCCTGGAGAAGGAAATGGCAAGACCTCAGTTTTCTTGCTTGGGAAATCATATGAACAGAGGAGCCTGGCAGGTTACAGTCCATGGAATAGCAAAAGAGTCGGACACAACTTAGGGACTAAAAAACAAAGAACAACACATAACATTTTAGGTAATCTGTAACATCCATCAGCAGTAGAAGAAAAGAGGAATCACGAGGGCCTAAACTAGTAAGGGGAATGGAATACAGAGGAGGGTATAGATACCACACACAACGTGGAGTCCGTTTGGGGCACAAGGGTTGAAGAAAAGGAAGAAGTCAAAGGTACCATAGAAATCGAGCCTAAAGATGTGGGGGAAAGGAGAACATTCTTTCAAATAATAGTTACTGAATTTAGTTTATGAACATTAATTTGAATAATAGTGGCCTTCTACAGAAATGCTTAATAAGAAGTCAAAAATAAGTTAAAATTGCTTAATAAAGTAGGCTGTTATATATACAATTTATGCAAAACACAAATTATATGCTAAATATACAATTAAATGTTTATATAGTTGAAGCTTAAAAGCATAGACCACAGTTATTGTAAAATTAGTAAATTTTATTTACTAAAATTTGAAAAAAAAATCAATATAAAAGGTATAGATAAAACTACAGTGATTAAGAAATAAGCTAACACTTACATTCAGGTCTTATGATATATAAAAACGGACCTGTGAAGAAAAGGCATTTCTCCCTAAATAATATGTTAAGACAGATTTTAATATGTTTATGAACTATTTACAGAGAGTATTTATGCTGGTGCTTTCTTACACCTGCTCTAGGCATTTCTAATATATAATTAACTTCACCACCATCACTAAGTAGTTTTGAGATATGAAAAAATGTGTATGTAAATTGGTATTTAGCTTGATTTTGCTTTTGAAAAAATCTGTATCAGAAAAAGCTAAATACATGCTGAGAGTTTCTTAGTTAACCTCTAATTTTCTGTAGCATACTAAATCAATGTTTTATATGTTTTAGAATATGAGTAGTACCCCCAATTTAAATTTACCTCTTCATTTTCATCCGCCTGTCATTTGAAGCTAATAGGAATTCCTCAACATTCGTAGGTTTAGGGTTAGAGCCATTTTTGTCTTTAAATTATAACACCTTATCTTACTTTTAAAAAAACAAATTGTGCCAGTTCCTTGCAACATAAAACCTAAAGTAAAACATGATGAGGAAGCTAAGCATTACATCAAGCAAAACTAAAGGGAAACATTGTACACTTTGATGGTTTCTATCTTGCCCCCAACAGGTTAAGTATTATTATCTGGTCCCATCACTTCATGGCAAATAGATGGGGAAACAGTGGAAACAGTGGCTGACTTTATTTTTCTGGGCTCCAAAATCACTGCAGATGGTGACTGCAGCCATGAAATTAAAAGACGCTTACTCCTTGGAAGGAAAGTTATGACCAACCTAGATAGCATATTCAAAAGCAGAGACATTACTTTGCCAACAAAGGTCCGTCTAGTCAAGGCTATAGTTTTTCTAGTAGTCATGTATGGATGTGAGAGTTGGACTATAAACAAAGCTGAGTGCCAAAGAATTGATGCTTTTGAACTGTGGAACTCTTGAGAGTCCCTTGGACTGCAAGGAGATCCAACCAATTCATCCTAAAGGAGATCAGTCCTGAGTGTTCATTGGAAGGACTGATGTTGAAGCTGAAACTCCAGTATTTGGCCACTTGATGAGAAGAGCTGACTCCTTAGAAAAGACCCTGATGCTGGGAAAAATTGAAGGCAGGAAGAGAAAGGGACAACAGAGGATGAGATGGTTGGATGCCATCACCGACTCAATGGACATGAGTTTGGGTAAAGTCCAGGAGTTGGTGGTGGAAAGGGAGGCCTGGCGTGCTGCGGTCCATGAGGTCGCAAAAATCAGACATGACTGAGCAACTGAACTGAACTGAAAATCATTGAATAGTTTTTCTTCTTCTTCTTCTTTTTTTTTTTTAATCCCATAAGAGATATATAGTGAACTTACTAATGAAAAGAAAGCATTCATGTGACACACTTCTTGGTCAAAAACTTACAAATCAGAGGTGGAGATATTCTACATTATGTCTAGGAGCCTACAAACCATTAACCAAATGCAAAAAATCAGAGAAAAAATTTTAGTTGGTAAACTTTGTGCAATAAAAAGTGAGAAGGGAGATCATGAGCAAAGTGCCAAAGTAAGTCATGCATGGAAAAGTTTCTAGCTCTTAGAAATTCACTGACTAATATCTCTAGCGGTTTCATGAGACAGCCCACAGACATTCTTGTGAAAGGAATCTAAGAGAAAAGAGGAGTAAACTGAATCTTCTAATAATCCACAATCAAAGGTCATTCTAAAATACCTGACGATATCAGGGCCAAACAGTATTCATAAACTCTTCTTGTCCTTAAAGTTCTTCTTGTCTTTAAAATTCCTTTTATGAGGACAAAAAGGATGAAAAGAGCTTGAAAGATGGAGCAGAAAAAGAAAATAGGGCTACTAAGCATTTGATGTAAAGGAACACCTCTACACGGTAAACAAAGGATATCAAAAAATTAGTATACGGACTTCCATGGTGGTCCAGTAGTTAGGACTCCATGCTCCCAATGCAGAGGCCAGGGTTCAACCCCTGGTCAGGGAACTAGATTCCACAGGCCACAACGAAGATCGAAGATCCCAAGTGCTGCAGCTAAGACCCAACCCAGTCAAATATTTTTTTTTTAATATTTAGTATAAAGAGAAGAGAAACTAGCTAAAAATAGTACAGAAACTGTGCACCGACTGTTTTTTTAACCAGGCAGATGAAATGAGCAGCTCTATATTATTTTTAAAAGGCCCTCTCATTTTCTTAAATTTATATAAAAATGTCATTTAAGAGAATTTTAGGTCAAAGTATAACTTCATGACTATATCCTATGCTAAATATCACCATATAAATGCAATTATTCATTTAGTGTCCTCGCTTTGAAATATTTAAAATCTCATATTGCCGTTTCTCAGCCACACAGGATGATAATGTATACTCAGAAAATACACATTTTTAACTTTGTTGTGTCAAAATGATCCACAGAAACAAGATTTCCATATCCAGTGATTTTTGTTATCTGCATTTTTATATTATTCAGGCCAATGCTCCCATTTTGAGAGAATTAAACTCTTACACTTAAGAAATGTTCAAGTTCATTTGGCTATAAATTTTCAACTTCTATGAACAATCTGCAATATGTAAGGAAGGTTTAAAATGAAAAAAATCTCTTATTCCAGCAGAGAGAAGGAAGAGTTCATTCATCTTCTTTACTATCCTCAAGTCTCAGAGAATAGCCCAGTGTTTTTATTAAAGTTTTAACTGTTTCTGTATAAGCCTGCTATGGACAGATATTAATAGCATGCCAAAAAGAAAAACATAAGTTTTGCTAATAAGAAACAAAGGTAAAAATAGAACTGTCACTATGTTGAAAGAACTCTTTATATCCCAAACTGAAAAATAATTATTTAACACTATTGAAAGTAAAAATATACAGAAAGAAAATCATATAAGTATACTACTTAAGAATCTAGAAAAAGAATAATAAAATGAACTAAAAGACATAAGCAAATACAAAATCAGATTTACTAAAACAAGTTATGAATGCATTATTAGAGGAAAAGAATTTATTTGTAACATCAACAAAACCCATTAGACATCTTGCAGTAAACTAAAAAAAAGTAAGACCTAGATGAAGCAAATTATTCATACAAGATTGCATTAAGATTTTTTTAATGTGGATCATTTTTAAAGTCTTTACTGAATCTGTTATAATATTAATTCTGCTTTATGTTTTGTTTTTCTAAGCATAAGGCATGTGGGATCTTAGTTCCCTGACTAGGGATCAAACCCATACCCCCTGCAATGGAAGGTGAAGTCTTAACTATTGGACCACCAGGGAAGTCTAAAGACTGCATTTTTTTAAATGTCTGTATATTTCAGTATGGAGAGCTTTTTTCTTATAGTACATTTTATGAATAATGAAACAAAAAAAACATGTAAATATTTTTAAGATTAATAACATTTATAGCTTAGTTCCTTATATTCAGAGAAAGTTGTGAAAACATGCAACTAATGACAATCACATAAAATTAAGCTTGTAAACTGCCCTCAATTTCAAGGGCCTACCCAATACTCTCATGAAAACTAATCTCTTAGTCCCTGATTCTGTCATTCAGCTTCTACATAACACTATTAAAGTGCCTACACAATGTTCAATTGATCCTAGAACAACAAAGCGTTTGCTGATGCCAACCCTCTGTGCAACAGAAAAATCCTACATAACTTGTAGTCTGGCACTCCATATACGCAGTTCCTCCAGATATCAGGTTCCTCCTACACACAGCTGTACATCCTCTATACACAAGACTCAACAAACTGCAGACAATGCAGTACTACAGTATTTACTGTTTTAAAAATCCGTGTACAAGTGGACCTGCGCAGCTCAAATCTCTGTTACGTCAACTGTATATAAATTTAAGTCCTAACACGCTACTTTGCATATAGTAAGTAGTCAATAATTGGGGAATTGAAGAATAATCCTTCATCACAAAGTAACACAGTATAATGAGTGTTGAATTGTTGTAGCACATTGAGCTGTTACTCTTATTCAATGAAATTTTCCCTTATTTTCTCTACTAAAATGTATCAGTCATATTGGAGATAATATAGCAAAAGCAATCAGATCAGATCAGATCAGTCGCTCAGTCGTGTCCGACTCTTTGCAACCCTATGAACTGCAGCACGCCAGGCCTCCCTGTCCATCACCAGCTCTCGGAGGTCACTCAGACTCACATTCATCGAGTCAGTGATGCCATCCAGCCATCTCATCCTCTGTCGTCCCCTTCTCCTCCTGCCCTCAATCCCCCCCAGCATCAGAGTCTTCTCCAATGAGTCAAAAGCAATACTGTCGCACAAATATGATTCATACATTTATATTAAAATACTTAACCCTAATGATGTTCTAAATAATAATATGCAATATCAGCTTGCATTGTAAAGCTAACATTTGCTAGAAACACATGCTATTTCCTATTTGTTCAAGCCACACAATAAATTAAATTCAGCTGCATTTTGCAGGTGAGTAAAGGGAGACACTAAGAGGTTAAATAACTACCCAAGGAGACAGTGTCAGTGCCAGTATATGAACCCAGTCAGTATCATTTCGAAGCCCAAACACTTAACAATGTTATGTTCTTTTATAGCTACAAATACAGATAGACAGAGAGACAGACAGATAGATGTGTGTGTGCATGCTCAGTCGTGTCCAACTCTTTGCGAACCCATGGACTGTAATCAGACTGTCCATGGAATTTTCTGGGCTAGAATACTGGAGTGAGTTGCCCTTTCCTTCACCAGGGGTTCCTCCTGACCCAGGGATTGAACCCATATCTCTTATGTCTCCTGCACTGGCAGGTAGATTCTTTACAACTAGCATCACCTGGGAAGATAAATAGTTACCAGCACCAGAATAAGTATGTATCAAGGAATCTGACTGAAAATTAATAAGAAATAAAATAGCTTAATAATAAAACATTTTCAACAGTTAATTGCACTAATAGAATAGCCATAAATATAACGTAGTTTAAAAGCAACTAACGAAAGTTTGTAAGTACGCTTATATATTTACAACAATGTTAAAGGGCTTTAGTAGGCTGAATTTTTAAATAATATCTACATCTACAGTACATTTAAGTCTTACCATTTAAATATAAATCTATTTCCTCACTTCCCTCAATATCACTATGGACTGTGAATTTTAATAAATGCAAATACTAAGGGGAAAACGAACTTTTCTCAATGAGGTGAATGAAAAAAATGAAGAAATAAACTTTGCCTCTCATTTTTTTATAAATTGATTTTAGCCTTTGCCGTATTAAATATAATTCACTGCATGTGGCATATTTTTTATTTAGTTAGATAACTAATGTGGCTATAAGAAATAAAAATGAATTTCATATATCACATCACCATAGAAAAGTCACAGACAGCAAAATATTATTTTGCCAAATTTGGGCAACAAGGAAACTATAAGGAATTATTTAAAGCTTCATAAACTACCAGAGAATGTGCAACAGCAAAAAAAGAAAGGTATTTATCTTTCATTCTCTTTAATTTTCTATTGCATTGTACCTCAGCTCTACAGATGTATAATGTCAGCAACAAAAATAATATGAAATAACTGAATTAATCTTAAACCTAGCATAGAAGTATGATTCCCAAAGGGAAACATATTTCTAAAAGCACTCTGCCTGTTGGAATAATAATAACTTATTTTAATTTAAAACAACTTTTAGCTAATAGAGTTATTCAAAGGTTCCTTTTGCCTATGTCGGCAAAAAAATTAAAATAATACTTTGGGTAATCTTCATGACATTATATTCTTGGGTTATTAGATATGCACCAAAGCACAAGCAATAACAGAAAAACAGAGATAAACTGGACTTCATCAAAACTGAAAACTTTTGTGCCTTTAAGAACACTGTCTAGACAGTGAAAAGACAGCCTATACCATGGGAGAGAACATTTGCAAATCATATATCTGAAAAGGGCCTCGTAACTAAAATACGGGCTTCCCTGGTAGCTCAGTGGTAAAGAATACTTCTGCCAATGCAGGAGACGCAGGTTCAATCCCTGGGTTGGAAAGATCCTCTGGAGAAGGAAATGGCAACCTGCTCCAGTATTCTTGCCTGGGAAATTTCACAGACAAAGGAGCCTGATGGGCTACAGTCCAGGGGTCACAAAAGAGTTAGACAGGGCCTAGCAATTAAATAACAACAATGACTAGAATATATGAAGAACTCAGAATTCAACAACAACAAAACCAAATAAAAAGTGAACAAAGGACTTGACTAGACATTTCTCCAAAGACATACAAGTGTGAAACAGGCACATAAAGAGACCAAAAAAAAAAGAACAAATATTTGTACACCCATATCCCTCGCGATATTACTTATAATAGTCAAAAGATGTAAGCAACTCAAGTATTCATCAACAGATGAATGGATCAAAAAATGTAGTATACATATACAACAGAATATTATTCAGCAATAAAAAGGAAGGATATTCTGATATATGTTAAAACATGAAAGAACCTTGAAGACATCATGCTAACTGAAAAAAGCCAATCACTCAAGGACAAATTCTGAAAATTTCACTTATCTGAGGTATCTAGAGTAATCAAAGTGACAGAAAGTAAAAGAGTGGCTGCCAGGGGCTGGTGTTGAGGAATGAGATTTATTATTTAATGGTTATATAGTTTTAGTTTTGAAAGATGAAAAAACTTTCAAGATGAATGGTAATGATGAATGCACAGCAATGTGAATGCACTTGATGCAACTAAACTACACGCTCTTTTAAGGAAAATTTTATGTTATGTACATACCACAATTTTAAAAATTATTTTTTAAATGGTCAAGAACTTGAATAGACATTTCTCCAAAGACTATATACAATGGCCAACAACTTAATCACTAGTCATGAGGAAAGTACAAATCAAAATGACAATGAGAAATATTTCTACACCTATCACTCCAGCTAGAAGCTTTTAAAAAATGTAAAATAACAAGTGTTGGCAAGAAAATAGAGAAACTGGAATCATCCACAGTACTGATGGGAATGTGAAATCATGTAGCCCCCATGGAAAACAATTTGAACAACTTGGCAGTTCCCCAAAAGGTTAAACATAAAATTACCAAATGGCCCAGCAATTCCTCTTCTAGTTGATACATAAAATAACCAAAACGTGAAGTCCCCACCCCAAAAAACATGTGCAGTAATGTTCTCAGTAGCAGTATTCACAATGCCAAAAAAGGTGGAAAAAAAGCAATGTGCATCAATAAACAAATGGGTAAAACTACTGTGATACATGTATACAATGGAATAATATTCATCAGTAAAAAGGAATGAAGTACTGATAGATTCTACAACAAGAATGAATATTAAAAATATTATGGCTAAGTAAAAGAAGCCAGGCACAAAGTCACACACTTTATAATACCATTTATATGAAATATTCAGAATAAGTAAATACATAAGGAAAGCAGATAAGCGATTGCCAGGGGCTTAGGATAACTGCTTAATAAATATGATATTTTCTTCTGGAGTGATGAAAAAATTTTGAAACTTGATGGAGCTGATGGTCACACAATATTATGAAGGTACTAAATGCCACTGAATTGTAACCTAAAATGGTTAATATTATGCTATGTGAATTTGACTCCAATTTAAGAAAAACCCTCTAAAAATGGGGTTATGGATGGAAGCAATATATAAATAACAGAAAAATCTTAAGCAAATTACTTCACAAAATCCCCATGCACTATTATATAGGCATTAAAATAATTTGGAAAGCATAAATAAAATAACTTTTATAAAAGTAAATTAAAACAATTATATATAAATATTTGAAAGGTTGCAAACACATATAAATGGCAATGTAAAAAAAAAAAAAATCCAGAGATGTTTTTTTTTCCTTAAAGTCATGGAAACAAAGCATTTATGTATGTGTGTGCACGTGTGTGTGTATGTGTGTGTCTGTGCTCCTTAGCTCAGTCATGTCTGACTCTGCTGTCCATGGAATTTTCCCGTCAAGAATACTAGAGTGGGTTTCCATTTCTTACTCCTGGGATCTTCCCAAACCAGGGATCAAATCTGTGTTTCCTGCATTGGCAGGCAGAATCTATCAGCTGCACCACCTGAGAAGCCCTATAAATAATCATTATCTATCTAATCTATCTGAAATACATTTTTTGTCCAATGAAATTTTTGGCTAAAGAAAATTTAGTAGTAAAAAGCTTTGGAAAATAGGATGGTTCTTTTTACTCAACAAACATAAAATAACAAAATATAATACTATGATTGTTAATAGCCAAGCTCTGAATTTTTTGGATTCCATTGTACAGATATCTCCTGCAGCTTCTTTACACACTGAACACAGCTCTAAGCTGTGGCTTTTGGCTAAGGTTCCTGGATCCTCCCTGTTCACATTAACACTACTTCTGCATTGATAGTCAAGAGTTGGGTCTAAGAATCAGATATTTCTTGCCTGTTAGTACTAGCATAATCTTGAGCATTTTACTTAACTTCTTTGTATATTTGGCTGTACCTAAAATGGAAGCAATTGTGATTCCTCCCTTACAGTTGTCTTGAAATGAGACAATGAATATAAGCAATGAGTACAGTACCTCAAGCACAGAAAATGCAAGTGTCAACCAATTCATGTGTTAGAGCCTCAATCAGGGCAGAGCAAAATTTCCATTCAGCAGAAATGAATGGAAACTTACTATCGCCAGTTTCACTGACTCTAGGACACAGCTCATCATTCTGTCTCTCTCAACTCTGAGTGTAAACTTGAGTCGTTTGGGCAGACTTAAAGAACCAAGAATCACCCTAGGACCTAAACTAGGAGATTGATTTAATTATTTTAGGGAGTGGCCTAGACATCCATATTTCTAAAAAAGCTTTCCAGGTGGTTTTAAAATGTAGTATTAAAATTTTTGTCTAGACCAGCCCCAGGCCCAGTTCTCTCTAAAGATTGCTCATCTTACCACACACAGCTTTTCTGTGAGTGCTATTCAGACACTCTCCATTTAGAAAAAGTAGATTAAAGATTTAAGGAACAAGGACCAACTTAGAAATGAAGAAGGTTATTGAAAAATTACAACTTGAAAGAAATTTTTTTAAAGAAGGACCAAAATTTCTTTTTAAAAAAATAGGAAGAAAAAAGTAGCAAGACAGAGAAAGAAAACAGATAAAAGGATTTTAGGGTCAAAAAACTGAGATGGTAATAGTTAGCACTTACAATGCTCTTTTAATGTGCTTTAATTCCTATTACATGTGCCTCCATTACACATGATCTCACTTGATCTTTACAACAATCCAATGAAGTATTATCATTTCACTTTTACATATGAGAAAAATGAAGCACTCTCTAAGGTTAAGTGAATTAACCAAAGCCATACATTTAAACAGTGGCAGAGCTGGAATTTCAGCCAACAACTGATTCCAAACCCATACTCTTAAACCTTATGCTATATCACCTTGTCAAAAACAAACAAAAACTTACCAGATATAAGGCATACACAAAATCTTTATTTCTTATCTCTAAATTAAAATGTAAAGTGATCACTTACTATTATTAAAAATAAGTTATAAGCAGTGATTTTTATACACATAATTTCTAAATTTAACTTGTCTGCATTTGCTAAGTTTCCTGTAGCAAATATGCATTCATTTTCAAATAAGAAAAAGTAGGAGTTTCTTAAAGCAAGTATATCACATAATTTTTATAGTTCATAGTCCTCAATAAATACATATTATCTTCCAAAAATGCTCAGACAATGAAAAAAAATTCTTTAATAAAATACAATTTCCACAAGAGGCTCATCTTAATTTTCTTTCCTATAGTAAAAATACATTGAAGTGAAAGAAAGAATAATTACCTGTACACTGTCCCCCATTGGTTGGATCTCCATAATAACCTGGCATGCAGTCTTGACACTGCTTCCCTGTGGTAAGATTTTTACACTGTTCGCACACATTATTATTGATGCAAGTGCTATGTCCATTACACTGGCAAGCTAAAGAAAATAGTAAAAAAAAAAAAAAAAAAAAAAGGTTGATAATATCTACATAATAATACCAAGTATAACTGCCATAAAGACAAAGAATTTATTTTACAAATCTGAATGACAATAAAGTACAAATGGCATTTCCCAAGTGTTTTTTCTTTTCTTTTTTTTAAATACGTCTCAAAATATTAACATGGGACAAATTTTGCTTATAACCTGTAAAACATAGCAGCTAAAAATTAAAATGAAACAGAAAAGTTATAGCTAAAGAGAGAATGAAAAGTCAAAGTGTTATTCACTCAGTCGTTCGACTCTTTTCAACCCCAGGGACTGTAGCCCACCAGGCTCCTCTGTCCATGGAATTCTCTAGGCAAGAATAATGGAGTGGGTAGCCATTCCCTTCTCCAGGAGATCTTCCCAAACCAGGGATCAACCCGGGGTCTCCCAAAGTGCATGCACATTCTTCACCATCTGAGCCACCAGGAGGGAATACATTTTAACACAGTCCTTAAAGATGCATGGGACTATTATGTCTATTAAGTTAACACAAGAATAAATAACATAGCTCAGATAAAGATGCTAAAATGTTTCAACTGTCCTTGCTATGCTATGCTATGCTAAGTCACTTCAGTCGTGTCCGACTCTGTGTGACCCCATAGACGGCAGCCCACCAGGCTCCACCGTCCCTGAGATTCTCCAGGCAAGAACACTGGAGTGGGTTGCCATTTCCAAGAGAAAGTGAAGTCGCTCAGTCATGTCCAACTCTTAGCGACCCCATGGACTGCAGCCTACCAGGCTCCTCTGTCCATGGGATTTTCCAGGCAAGAGTACTGGAGTGGGGTGCCATTGCCTTCTCCGTCAACTGTCCTTAGATATAATAAAAAAGGATCAATAAACACAGAAAACTGTGTGATGCTAAGGCCTTACTTCAGGAAAATACATCAGTGTAAAATTTAACATAGTACTTTTAAATTAATTTGTATAAATGTTTATCTTCTTTGGCAATAAAAGTTTCAAGGCTTACGAGAAATTTTATTTGAAATGTGAACTAAAACAAAGAAATTTGAAGCATGAGATATTTTATATCTTCATATCAGATCTAATATATTTTCATATTAATATTACAATAGAATTTTAAAATTTCAGATGAGAAGTAAAGTTTATATATGAAAGCTCCTGTTTATTGTCTATTGGGGGCATAATATTAACTTACTTTGGTAACTTTTTGTAGAAACATCATCATCATTTTCATCATTATTACAACTATGCATTTAATTAGCGCCCTCACCTCAAACCAGGAAAGCCACTATTAAATCGATTGCAATAGTCTGTGCTGTTATCTATTCTGCTTTGTCAGTTCACATACTGCATCAGTTTTCTTAAATATTGTAACTACTACCCCAAGATAGAACACCAAGTGGTATACATGAATTACATAATTTAATCCTCACAAGCATTTTGTGTAGAAGGTACTATTCTCAGGGTCGTTTCCAAGATCAAGAAGCTGGGATTAAGCAACACATCTAATCAGTAGCAGCAAAAAATGCACAATCAGGATGTATGAATCAAAGATCAGATATTAAATTTCATACATACTCTATGTAGAATGAAAGTAAGAGGGAAATCCCAAGAGACTAGGTCATCAACATGAGTTAACATCAAAGGGTAAAGAAAAAGAGTAAACAATGAATACCTATATCTTACAGAAATTTCCAGAGGCATAATTCTACTCTAACATAGTATAAAAATGCCATGCAGCCATCAGGGAAAAATGTACAATAATCTTACTCCTAATAAAACTGAGAGAATTACAATATAGTTTTCAAACTTTATATTATAAAATAGCTAGGAGAAAATTTAATAACAAGAAAACCATTCATAATAAATTAAGTAAAATAAGAACTCAAACATTGTATCTAAGTGAAGTGAAGTGAAAGTTGCTCAGTTATGTCTGTCTCTTTGTGACCCCATGGACTATACAGTCCATGGAATTCTCCAGGCAAGAATACTGGAGTGGGTAGCCTTTCCCTTCTCCAGGGGATCTTCCAATCCAGGGACTGAACCCGGGTCTCCTGCATTGCAGGCGGATTCTGTAACAGTTGAGCCACAAGGGAAGCCCAAGAATACTGGATTCAGTAGCCAACCCTTTTCCAGGGGATCTTTCTGACCCATATCTAGAATGACCACAATTATGTTTTGAAATGTATAAATATGCCCATGGAAAATGGTGGTTATCTTTAGTAAGATTTTTCTACATCATCAATTTGCTTTATGGAGAACTTTAGTAAGATTTTTCTACATCATCAATTTTCTACTATAAATTCATATTACTATTATAATAAGAAAAAATAATGATAAGAACTTTAATGTTTTTTAATTGTGCTTAAATTTTTAAGTCATTTTTTATAGAAAATTTTAAGTAAGGCCACTAGGGTTGATTCACTCAGGTTAAAAACAAAAGGTATTGAGTTCTTACTACATGTAAAGTATTATCTGAAAAAGTCAGAATAAGAGATAGGTTACTACAAGAATTTTTATGAAACCCCTGGCTACATTTTTTTCATCAGAAACATAAATGCCTTAACTTCTGAATAAAATTACTAAATTTAGTAATCTCATCTAATATCCTCCTCAAAGATTACCAATGAAATAATAAGAAAACTTGCCAGCAACAACAGGAATTGTAGTCTGATGTTGTTGTTGCTGTCCAGTCTCTAAGTTGTGCCCTACTCCATGTGACCCCATGGACTGCAGCACACCAGGCTTCCCTGTCCTTCATCATTTTCCGGAGCTTGCTCAGACTCATGTCTGTTGACTTGGTGATGGCCATCCAACCATCTCATCCTCTGTCATCCGCTTCTTATCCTGCCTTCAGTCTTTCCCAGCTTCAGGGTCTTTTCTAATGATTTGGCTCTTCACATTAGGCGGCCAAAGTATTGGAGCTTCCACTTCAGCATGAGTCCTTCCAATGAATACTCAGGACTTATTTCCTTTAGGATTAACTGGTTGGATCTCCTTGCAGTCCAAGGGACTCTCAAGAGTCTTCTCCAACACCACAGTTCAAAAGTATCAGTTCTTCAGAGCTCAGCTTTCTTTATAGTCCAACTCTCACATCCATACATGACCACTGGAAAAACCATAGGTTTGACTAGACGGACTTTTATTGGCAAAGTGATGTCTCTGTCTGGGTTTGTCATGGTTTTTCTCCCAAAGAGCAAGCATCTGTTAATTTCATAGCTACAGTCACCATCTGTAGTGATTTTGGAGCCCAAGAAAATAAAGTTTGTCACTGTTTCCATTGTTTTTTCATCTATTTGCCATGAAGTGATGGGATCAAATGCCATGATCTTAGTTTTTTGAATGTTGAGTTTTAAATCAGTTTTTTCGCTCTCCTCTTTTATCAAGAGGTTCTTTCATTCCTCCTCAGTTTCTGCCATAAGAGTGCTGTCATCTGCATATTATCTGAGGTTATTGATATTACTCCCAGCAATCTTGATTTCAGCTTGTGCTTCATCCAGTACGGCATTTCGCAATAATAAGTTAAATAAGCAGAGTGACAATATACAGTAGCCTTGGCATAATCCTTTCCCAATTTGGAACCAGTCTGTTGTTCATCTGGTTCTAACTGTTGCTTCTTGACTAGCATATGTGTTTCTAGGAGGCAGGTAAGGTGGTCTGGTATTCCCATCGCTTTAAGAATTTTCCACAGTTTGTTGTGACCCATACATTCAAAGGCTTTAGTGTAGTCGATGAAGCAGAAGTAGACGTTTCCCTGCAATTCTCTTGCTTTTTCTATGATCCAACAGATGTTGGGATGACAACTATATAAATAAAACTAGAAAGTAGCAACCTACTATATCTCTTGGAATTAAAGGAGGACTTCTGGCATAATGCCACTCAACTATAACCTTCCTAAAAGTGAGAGGTTCTGAAGGCAGCTCTGGGTTATGGTGCAATCAAGAAGCATATCATTGGTATGCCTCCATACTGCTGCTAGAATGTGATACAGAAAAGTCTAAGGTTCCAAGTAGTGAATGTATCATAGAGAAGGCTGATATAATTTAGACCTAACTGCTGCAAAATTTTCCAAAAAAAAAAAATATATATATGGTCATTCTTGCAGTTTGTAACTAGAATGGTAGCAATGGCAAAGAAGGCATGAGATAGAGAGCAGGGCCCAGGAGTAACGACTGTATCAAACATACAGGAAAAGGATACACCACGAAACCTAGGACGATGCTCTATTCTCCACTACCATTGGCTTGTTGGATCAAAAGGTAATGTAGGCTTCTACCTAAGAGTTCTTTCAGGATTCACTGTTACTTGAACGGTTCTAGTAACAATTTGGTTCTGTAACATGAGTGAAACTAAAGAGAAGTCATCCATATTGTTTTGTTTAAATTTTAAAACTAGTCCAGATGGCTCCTCACTTATATACATACAAACAGAAAAAAACTGAAAATAGAACATAATGAAAAATACAACATTTGACATGGAAATACATAGTTTTGAAAAATATGTGTTCTCTAAAACAGATGTAAGACATTAAAAAATATATGCTTGGCATGCTCAATAAAATTCAAAAAATACACACAGAAAGTCAAGACTAAAATTTACCCAAAACTTTTTTTTCAAAACATAGCCCTTCAAAAGAAAAGGGAATTATCATTGCTAAAAATAAAACTGGGATTCAAAAGAAGAATGTTAAAGAGAAGCTTGAGCTAGTGACAGAACTTTACTATACATGGGACTAGACAAGCAAGAGCTAGTGGGTTTGGGTTTCAAAACCCAGAGGACCAGGAGATATAATCTCTGGCATATTTAAGAGATAACCTGAACCATATTTATAATGCTTAAAGCCTTCAAGTGTAGCCTGTGTGTAAAAGGTACTGACTGCTGCTGCTGCTAAGTTGCTTCAGTCGTGTCCAACTCTGTGCATCCCCACAAACAGCAGCCCACCAGGCTCCCCGTCCCTGGGATTCTCCAGGCAAGAACACTGGAGTGGGTTGCCATTTCCTTCTCCAATGCATGGAAGTGAAAAGTGAAAGCGAAGTCACTCAGTCGTGTCTGACTCTTAGTGACCCCATGGACTATAGCCTACCAGGCTCCTCCATCCATGGGATTTTCCAGGCAAGAGTACTGGAGTGGGGTGCCATTGTCTTCTCTAGTAAAAGGTACTAAAATACATCAAAGCCCAAAGAAGCAGAAAAGAACATTAAGTCCACTGGCATACTGCATAGAAGACAAAAGACACTTATGAGAACCTGCGCCAATCAGATGGGTTGGGTTGACATTCACATTGTCTATATGGTAGAGAAACCTCAACATTAAACAACAGTATTAAAACTTTCTCTGTAAATAAGAAAAGCCTCATGCAGCTTGCAAAAGCAGTTTTAAATGGCCTCTTGAAATATTTCTTCAACTCAGGTCACACAAGTATGTCAGGCTCTGCAGACCATGGAATCTCTTCACAACTACCACTGCTGCCTTTGTAGTGCAAAAGTAGTCACATACAATATACAGACAATTGATAATAGCTATAATCCAGTACAACTGTATTCATAAAAATAGGCAATCAACAGGTTTGGCCATCAGATCTTGGTCTGCAAATCCTTGATACAGAAAAAAAAACAACAACACTTACTGAATTAAACCTCAAAATGAAAAATTATAAGCCGCATAAAGGAGAGTCAGGAAAAAAAGAGGGAGATAATAAAAATGAGAACTGACACCCTAAGAATTTGAGTAAAAGGACAGTTACAAGACAATAAAAGTATTCAAAACAAAACCAAAAAAACTGAGAAAACCAAGTTTAAGGAAGTAAAGGTGGGTATTACTAGATTACAGCCTCATCAAAAAGAAAATATCAGAAAATATAAAAATGATAAAAAATAACTAATGGAAGTGATAAAAATAGAACAGTAACTGAAATGAAGGACTTCCCTGATGGTCCAATGGTTAAGGCCCCACACTCCCACTTCAGGGGGCACAGGTTCAATCCCTGGTGGGGGAACTAAGATCCTGCATGCCACGCAGTGTGGCTAAAAATAAATAAATAAATAAATAAACAGAATTCTACAAATACTAGGGGGGGAAAGGCATTACAAAAACTGAAATGAAAACATACTACAGAGAGAGATTCAACAGTTAATCTGAACTGTCAGAAGAATTAGAAAATGTGAAGAGAGATCAACAGAAACCATGTCAGCTGAAGGACAGAGGAAACAAAATGAAGAAAAATGAACAAAGCCTCAGTGGGAAACCATGAAAAGCGCCAATCTATATGTAATGGGAATGTCAGGGGGATAGCAAAGAGACAAAGAAGGCTAAAATTTACTTGAAGAAATAATTCCTTATAAGTCACCAAATTTGATAAAAATATCAATCTACACATCCATTAAGCCTGAATATTCATTGGAAGGACTGATGTTGAAGCTGAAACTCCAATACTGTGGCCCCCTGATGAGAAGAACTGACTCATTTGAAAAGACCCTGATGCTAGGAAAGACTGAAGGTGGGAGGAGAAGGGGACGACAGAGGATGAGATGGTTGGATGGCATCACCGACTCAATGGACATGAGTTGGAGTAAACTCTGGGAGGTGGTGATGGACAGGGAGGCCAGGCGTGCTGCCGTCCATGGGGTCACAGAGTCATACACGACTGAGCAACAGAACTGAACCAAGAAGCCTAATGAACTTTAACTACAATACATATGAAGAGATTGACAAATACATTATAATAAAAATGATGAAAGGCAAAGACCAGTAGAAAATCTTGAAAGCAGAAGGAGAAAATATTACTTCTCAATTATAAAATCCCAATAAGATTAATAACTAACTTTTAATCAAGAAAAATGGAGGTCAATAGGTATTAGAATAATATGTTCAAAGTTCTCAAAAAAAAAAACACATGGTCAACCAAAAATTTTCTACCAACAAAACCACTTTTCAAAAATTAAAGCAGAACATTCACAGATAAACAAAAATTGAGAGAATTCACTGCCAGGAGATATACCTTACAAGAAATACTAAAGCAAGCTTTTTAAGGAGAAAGCACGTGATACCAGACAGTAATTTAATTCCACAAAATAAAACAAAGAGCACCAATAACATAATTGTCGTTTATAAAAGAAGGTAAAAACATATATTTTGTCTCCTTTCTTCTTTTACCTGATTTTTACAGGTTGCATTTTAAATGATATAAGGGTATTATTGGGCGTATAAAACATAAAATTTAAAGTACTTCCCAATAACAGCAGATAGGAAGTGCATGGGGAAAAAAAATCTATATCGGTCTAAGGATATAATATGGTATTACTAGATGGTAACACAGATTCACAGGAACAAATGAAGAAAACTAGAAACGGTAAATACAAAGATTAGCAAAAGCTAAAATTAAATACTCATCCTCCTTTCTTCCCTCATATTCTTTAAAATAAATGAAATTATATAAAGTGATAACTGTAAAATGTACACTCTTTGGTTTGCAACATATATCGATGTAACATATATGATGATACCACAAAAAGAGAAGAAAGAAATTAGACCTATAAAAGTAATATCATTTTATCTCATTGGAATTATGTTAGCATAAATGAAGCATATTTTAATAAGTTAAGATATATAAAGAAAATCCTGGAGTAACCACTAAGAATATAGCTCATAAAATATAATGAAAAGTTATTAAAAATTAAAATGCGATATTATAAAATATTCACTTACTGTAAAATAAATAAATAAATAAATGAAAAGTGGAAGAACCAAATCATCATATACAGGGGAAAAATAACATAAATCCAATTACATCAAAAATAACATTAAATGTGAATAGATCAAATGATTCCATCAAAAGGCAGAAAAGACAGACTAGAAGAAAGACCAAGAGCTAACTATGTATCCTTTGTGGGAGACACATGTAAATATTTACATACAAACAGCAACCACAAGAAAGTTGGGATGGCTTTTAAAATGTTACCAGAGATGAAGAGGGACATTTTATAATGATAAACAGGACGATCCATCAATAAGATATAAAAATTGTAAACATACATGCATCTAACAACAGAGCCTTAAACTACATGGAGCAATCACTGACAGAAATTAAAATAAAGAATTCAACTCTAAAAATAGTTGGAGATTTCAATACTTCACTTTCAATACTGAATAAAAGAACTAGACAGATGATCAGTAAGGGACTAGAAGACTTAGAAAATGCTATAAACCAATTGGACCAAATAGAAATAAGTTAAAAAATCCATTTAACAAAAACAGAATATACTTTATTCTCAATTACACATAAAAAACTTAAACCTCAATAAATTTAAAAGGACGGAAATAATATAAAGTGTGTTCTCTAACTACAACTGAATGAAATTAGAAATCTATGGAAAAACCACAAATTATGGAAATTAAGATACACATTTCTAAGTAACAAATGGATCAAAAACAATCATAGGAAACTTAAAATTACTTTCAGGTAAACTAAAATAAAGCATAACATACCAAAAATTTTACAAGATGCAGCCAAAAGACTGTTAAGAAAGAGATTTATATTGTAAAAGCCTTCATTCAAAAACAAAAAAGGTCTCATATCAACCTAACTTTGCACCTTAATAAACTAACAAATTAATAGAAAACTAAACTGAAAGCATGCAGAAGAAAGGAAATTAATAAAAATCAGAGTGAAAATAAATAAAATGCAGAGTAGGAAAAGAATAAAGAAAATCAATAAAGCCAAATACAAACTCTTTTTTGCAATGTGCAACAAAATCAACAAAGCTTTAGCTAGACTAACAAAGAAATTTAAGAAGACACGTTATTAAAATCAGTAATGAAAGATGAGACATACTACTGATAAAGACTGGGAAAAAAGACTGTAGGGAAACACTATGAGCAGCTGTACGTCAATAAAGCAGATAACCTAGAGGAAAGGGGGAGATTCCTAGAAAGATACTACCAAGAAAATATGCATAGGCTATAACAGTAAGGAGACTGAGTTAAAAATCAACAAAGTGCCAGAAGAGACTAGCCCAAAAGCAGGAGGCTTAACTCAGTAATTCTACCAAACACTTTAAGGAGAATTAACAATTATTCACAAACATTTTCAAAACACAGAAGCAAAGCGAACTTAACAAACTAGGAACAGCAGGCAATTGCTTTAACCTGATAAAGGACATGTATAAAAACTTCATAGCTAATGTCATATTTTATGGTGAAAGACTGAAAGCTTTCCTTTTAAGGTCAAGACCAAGACAAAATTGTCCTCACTTGTCACTTCTAACAGCAATATACTGGAGGATCTGGATAGGGCAATTAGGCAAGAAAAAGAAAAAAAAAAAACGCAACCAGATTTAAAAAGAAGAAAACTAACTTTTCTTGCACATGACATAATCTCACATACAGAAAACTAAGAAATCTATAAAAATTATTTAATCTACTGGAGATCTGCCCTGGGTGTTCTTTGGAAGGAATGATGCTAAAGCTGAAACTCCAGTACTTTGGCCACCTCATGCGAAGAGTTGACTCATTGGAAAAGACTCTGATGCTGGGAGGGATTGGGGGCAGGAGGAGAAGGGGACGACAGAGGGATGAGATGTCTGGATGGCATCACCGACTCGATGGACGTGAGTCTGAGTGAACTCCGGGAATTGGTGATGGACAGGGAGGCCTGGCGTGTTGCGATTCATGGGGGTCAAAAAGAGTCGGACACGACTTAGCAACTGAACTGAACTGAACTGAATGTCCTCAACAATGTTACAGGTCATTTACAGAGAAATCAGTTTCATTGTATTGACATACATTTACAATGAAAAATTTGAAAATGAAGTTAAGAAAACTAAAAAATATCATTGAAAAAAGTTAGTGAAAAGGCATCTGTATTCATGAATTAGAAGACTTCATATTAGGATAGCAATTCATCCTAACTGATCTGCATATTCCATGCAAATTCTAAAAGATTCTTTTTTATAGGAATAAACAGCAGGTCCTAAAATTCATATTGAAAAACAGAAGCCCAGACTACGCAAAAACGTCTTGATAACAACAGAGTAAAAGGTACTGACACCTCCCAATTTCAAAACTTATTTCAATGTCTTAATAATCAAACCATGTGTCATTGTCATAAGGATAGACAGGTAGATCATGAAACAGAATTAGATACAGAAATAATACCATACATCTACGGCCTATTGATATTCAACAAAGGTGTCAACAAGTTTAAATGAGGAAATAAGAGTCTTTTCAAGAAATGGTGCTGGGACAGCTTGATATTCACATACAGAAGGATGAATTTGGACTCACACTTCACAACATATAAAAATTAACTAAAAATGACCAAAAACTTAAGAACTAAAATTATAAAAATGTTAGAAGAAAATATAGATATAAATCTTCATGACTTTGGATTAGGCGAAAGTTTCTTAGATATGACATCAAAAGTTTAAGTAACTAACAGAAAAAGATATACTAGACACCATCAAAATAAAAAATTTTAAAAAACTGTGTCTCAAATGACACCATCAAGAAAGTGAAGACACAACCCACAGAATAGGGGAAAATATCTGAGAATCGTAAGTCTTATAAGGATCTCATACTCAGAACATATAAATAACTCTTACAAATCTACAATTTAAAAACAACTTAATTTTTTAAGTGGGCAAATGATTTAAGCAGACCTTTCTCATAGAAAGAACATGAGTAGCCATTAAGCAAATGAAAAGAACATTTAAAGTCATAAGGGAAATATGAAACAAAACCACAATGAGCTACCACTTCACATCAAGTTGGAGGATAATAAAGAAAATGATGAATAACCAGTATTGGTGAAGAGAGTTATTAGATCCAATACACACTGCTGGCTATAACACAAAATGATGCAATAGTTCTGGGAAAAGTCTGGCAATTCCTTAAAAGGTTAAATATACATGTACCATTTACCAAAAACATCAACTCCTAGATAAACACCAAATAGAAATCACACAAAAACTTACATACAAACGTTCATAGTATCAATATTCATAACAGCTGCTGCTGCTAAGTCGCTTCAATCGTGTCTGACTCTGTGTGACCCCATAGATGGCAGCCCACCGGGCTCCCTGACCCTGGGATTCTCCAGGCAGGAACACTGGAGAGTTGCCATTTCCTTCTCCATAAGAGCAAAAGAGTGGAAATAAGCTGAAGATCCATAAACCGATGAGGTATAAATATGTGGTATGCAATTTAATATTGAAAGTGAAGTGAAAGTGTCAGATGCTCAGTCGTATCCAACTCTTTGAGACCCCATGAACTGTAGCCCATCAGGCTCCTCGGTTCATGTGACTTGCCAGGTAAGACTACTGGAGTGGACTGCCATTTCCTTCTCCAGAATTTAATATTACTCAGTCATAAAAAAGATGTAAAGGACTGATATACGCCACAGTATGGATAAACCTCAGAAATGTATGCTAAATGAAAGAAGTCAGACACTAAAAGACATTATATGACTGGGTTTAAATGAAATGTCCAGAATAGACATATACACAGAGAAAAGAAAGTAGATTAGTCATTTTCAGGTATTAGAGGGGAAAATGAATAGATAGTGACTGGTAAAGGGGAGACATTACTTTGCCAACTAAGGTCCGTCTAGTCAAGGCTATGGTTTTTCCTGTGGTCATGTATGGATGTGAGAGCTGGACTGTGAAGAAGGCTGAGCGCTGAAGAATTGATGCTTTTGAACTGTGCTGTTGGAGAAGACTCTTAAGAGTCCCTTGGACTGCAAGGAGATCCAACCAGTCCATTCAGAAGGAGATCAGCCCTGGGATTTCTTTGGAAGGAATGATGCTAAAGCTGAAACTCCAGTACTTTGGCCACCTCATGCGAAGGATTGACTCATTGGAAAAAGACTCTGATACTGGGAGGGATTGGGGGCAGGAGAAGGGGACGACAGAGGATGAGATGGCTGGATGGCATCACTGACTCGATGGACGTGATTCTAGGTGAACTCCGGAAATTGGTGATGGACAGGGAGGCCTGGCGTGCTGTGATTCATGGGGTCGCAAAGAGTCGGACACGACTGAGACTGAACTGAACTGAACTGAAAGGGTATGGAATTTTGTTTGGGGGTAATGTGTTCTGGAATTATATGATGGTGATAGTTGCACACCTACTAGGCATACTAAAATCCATGGAATTGTACACTTTAAATTGAAAGATTGTATGTATGTGTCAATAAACAAAACAGAATTAATTAGATGAGATGAGAAATAATTCACCCTAATTCTTGCCATCTCTGTATGTACACCATCGATAATATTACTTTATCCTTGCTCTCATTGAAAAACTACAATGTCTTCCCACTTTCTGAACATGGATTGGCATCAAGACTTTTTCACAACAGTAGAATGTAGAAGTGATGGTATGGAAATTTTGAGCTTAGGCCTCAAGAAGAAACTATGGCCAGATAACTTGAACCACAAGAGAAAAATCATGATAGTCTGCCAGAACTGCCTAGCAGAATTCAGGAAAACAGATGATATAGAATCATGAATAAAATTATTTTAATACAGAAATCTTATAGCCACAATTTAAAAACATACCATTTTAAAATGTTACATAAAATTCATCAAGCTAAAGAAATGTTACAGCCAAAAAAAAAAAAATTCAGATCAATAGGAAACAGCAAAGTTCATAGAAAATGGTCAATACATGGGTAAACAAAAAGATTTTTTATTACTATGATTTCCTTATGAGAAAGTTATCCTTATACAGTAAAAAAAAAAAAAAAATAATGTATTATGTGGTTAATAACATATACAGGAGTAAAATATATGGCAATAATTACACAAAGGATAGGAAAAGAGCAAATGGATTACACTTTTGTAATATTCTTACCTTATACATGGAGTAGTATAATATTGATTCAAGGTAGACTGTGATAAGATAAAGATGACTATTACAATCACTACAGCAGTCACTAAAAAAAACACAAAAGAGGTATAGCTAAAAATCCAATAAAAGTGATAAAAGTGGACTTTAAAAACACTCAATTAATCTAAAAAAGGCAAAAGGAAGAACAAACACAGAGAAAAATAAAGGAAATTTTAAAAACCAATATTCTGAGGGTAGAACTAAACTCAATAATACCAATATTATATTAAATCTAAATTGACTACACAATTTGATAAAAGAGACTATCAGAATAGATTTTAAAAACAAAAAAGCAAGTAGTGTATGCTATTTACAAGAAATTCATTGTAAATAAAAACGCTAGAAGATTTCCACTTCTTCCCATGAAGGATTAATCACTATGAGGACTGACCTCTACTGTAAACCATAAGGAAACTAAACAAAATATATGAAATAACTACTTTCAAATATAATAGGCAGATCAGGAATGGCATCCTTGAGGAAAAAGAAAACAAAATATGACTGCCTTGACTTGCTACCTGGAGGCAGATTTGAGGCTACAGTTCAGGGAAGGAACCCCAAACCCTCACATAGTTGAGGATAAAGATCAAAGTTCAGGGAGGCCATGGTTCCAGACCTTGTGAGGCAAATATTAGAGAACAGAGAGCTGCACTCAGCAATCTGCAAATGGGTGCCCTTGAATCTTTGGTTGAATAATGAACATAATGTGAAATTCTGTAAAGCTGGAGAAAGAACCATCAGAAAACAGTATGTTAAAACAATGCCAAGAACTCATATAGGATTGGAAATAGCTTGTATTCCCACTAGTCAGAATGAAGAGACCTCTTAATACAAAGGGCATCATATGGAGACCACAGAAGACACTGTCTTAGTAGTGGGAATAAACTAGCACTGAACTTAAGGCTGCTATGTACAGGCCTTGACAAATCTTAAAAACAATCTTCGAAGTAACATGACTTCATGGCAGAATAAAGTCCAACACAGTAAAAGAAATAAAGCTGAATAACCTACAAAAAAATCACAATGTCCAGAAAATACCATCAAAAATAATCATCCTGGAAATTTTGATCCATAACCAGTAAATACACACACACACACACACACACACACACCCAACAGAAACAAGAGAAAACCGCATACCAGTTGGGATGAGTAGAGAAGGATTTTTAAAACAGCTATTTAAAGTATGCTACATATACTCAAGAATACAAAGTAAAATATGAAAATGAGGAGAGAAATGGAAAATATAAAAATGACTAAAATTTAATTTATAAAGATTAAAAATAAATGTAGTAAGACAAGAATAGTCTTTCCAACAAATGGTGCTGGGACACTCAGATCAGATCAGATCAGTCGCTCAGTCGTGTCCGACTCTTTGCGATCCCATGAACCGCAGCACGCCAGGCCTCCCTGTCCATCACCAGCTCCCGGAGGTCACTCAGACTCGCATCCATCGAGTCAGTGATGCCATCCAGCCATCTCATCCTCTGTCGTCCCCTTCTCCTCCTGCCCTCAATCCCTCCCAGCATCAGAGTCTTCTCCAATGAGTCAACTCTTCGCATGAGGTGGCCAAAATACTGGAGTTTCAGCTTTAGCATCATTCCTTCTAAAGAAATTCCAGGATTGATCTCCTTCAGAATGGACTGGTTGGATCTTCTTGCAGTCCAAGGGACTCTCAAGAGTCTTCTCCAACACCACAGTTCAAAAGCATCAATTCTTCGGCGCTCAGCCTTCTTCACAGTCCAGCTCTCACATCCATACATGACCACAGGAAAGACCATAGCCTTGACTAGGCGAACCTTTGTTGGTAAAGTAATGTCTCTGCTTTTGAATATGCTATCTAGGTTGGTCATAACTTTCCTTCCAAGGAGTAAGCGTCTTTTAATTTCATGGCTGCAGTCACCATCTGCAGTGATCTTGGAGCCCAGAAAAACAAAGTCTGACACTGTTTCCACTGTTTCCCCATCTATTTCCCATGCAGTGATGGGACCAGATGCCATGATCTTCGTTTTCTGAATGTTGAGCTTTAAGCCAACCTTTTCACTCTCCACTTTCACTTTCATCAAGAGGCTTTTTAGCCCCTCTTCACTTTCTGCCATAAGGGTGGTGTCATCTGCATATCTGAGGTTATTGATATTTCTCCCGGCAATCTTGATTCCAACTTGTGTTTCTTCCAGTCCAGCATTTCTCATGATGTACTCTGCATATAAGTTAAATAAACATGGTGACAATATACAGCCTTGACGTACTCCTTTTCCTATTTGGAACCAGTCTGTTGCTCCATGACCAGTTCTAACTGTTGCTTCCTGACCTGCATACAGATTTCTTAAGAGGCAGATCAGGTGGTCTGGTATTCCCATCTCTTTCAGAATTTTCCATAGTTTATTGTGATCCACACAGTCAAAGGCTTTGGCATAGTCAATAAAGCAGAAATAGATGTTTTTCTGGAACTCTCTTGCTTTTTCCATGATCCAGCGGATGTTGGCAATTTGATCTCTGGTTCCTCTGCCTTTTCTAAAACCAGCTTGAACGTCAGGAAGTTCACGGTTCACATATTGCTGAAGCCTGGCTTGGAGAATTTTGAGCATTACTTTACTAGCGTGTGAGATGAGTGCAATTGTTCGGTAGTTTGAGCACTCCTTGGCATTGCCTTTCTTTGGGATTGGGATGAAAACTGACCTTTTCCAATCTTGTGGCCACTGCTGAGTTTTCCAAATTTGCTGGCATATTGAGTGTAGCACTTTCACAGCATCATCATTCAGGATTTGGAATAGCTCCACTGGAATTCCATCACCTCCACTAGCTTTGTTTGTAGTGATGCTTTCTAAGGCCCATTTGACTTCACATTCCAAGATGTCTGGCTCTAGGTCAGTGATCACATCATCATGATTATCTGGGTCTTGAAGCTCTTTTTTGTACAGTTCTTCTGTGTATTCTTGCCACCTCTTCTTGATATCTTCTGCTTCTGTTAGATCCACACCATCTCTGTCCTTTATTGTGCCCATCTTTGCATGAAATGTTCCTTTGGTATCTCTGATTTTCTTGAAGAGATCCCTAGTCTTTCCCATTCTGTTGTTTTCCTCTATTTCTTTGCATTGATCACTGAAGAAGGCTTTCTTATCTCTTCTTGCTATTCTTTGGAACTCTGCATTCAGATGTTTATATCTTTCCTTTTCTCCTTTGCTTTTCGCTTCTCTTCTTTTCACAGCTATTTGTAAGGCCTCCCCAGACAGCCATTTTGCTTTTTTGCATTTCTTTTCCATGGGGATGGTCTTGATCCCTGTCTCCTGGACAATGTCACGAACCTCAGATAGTCATGTACAAACAAGAATTAAACTGGGTCCCTATCTTATCCTACAGACAGTTAACTCAAAATAGATCAAAGACCTAAATGTAAGAGATAAAACTATACGTCTAAAAAGAAAATATAGATGAAAATCTTTGGGAGCTTTTATTACACATGATTTCACAGGCATGAAAGCAATAGCACAAGAAAGAAAAGAAAAAACATTAAAATTTAAAACCTGTGCTTCAAGGACACTATCAAGAAAGTGAAAAGACAACCCACAGAATGGGAGAATATACTTGCAAATCAATCTTTGGTAAGGGACTTATTATATTCAGAATATATAAAGAAGCTTTACAGTTCAATAATAAAAAGACAAATATTCCAATTAAACAGTGGGCAAAGAATCTGACAGACATTTCTCAAAAGAAGAAATATTGGTAGCTAATAAACACATGAAAAGATGTTCAACATCATTAGTCACCAAATAATTGCAAATCAAAACCATAGTGAGATACCACTTCACACCCACAACCATGACTAAAATCGAAACAATATGAAATAAGCAGTGCGTGCAAGGATGTAGAATAATTGCAACCCTCATGCCTGGCTGGTGGAAATGTAAAATAATATAGCAGCTTTCAGTCAGGTGGTTCTTCCAAAGGTTAAACACAGTTACTATTTGACCCAGATATTCCATTTCCAGTGTAATGAAAATATGTCCACACATAAACTTGTACATAGTATTCAAGAAGCATATTTTAAAAACCAAAAATCAGAAAACTCAAATGCCCACCAAATAGCGAATGAATAAATAAAACATGGCATATTCACATAATGGAATATTATCTGGTAATAAGGAGAAGTGAAGTACTGCTATAGGCCACAACACAGATAAACCTTGAAAACATCATGCTAGCATGAAAGAAGCCAGTCAAAAGAACTACAACTAATTTATTAAGATGATCAGAATAGGCAATCCATAGCTGACAAGGGTAGGCAGGGTGAACAGGTAGTGACTTCTAGGAAGTACAAGATCTCTCTGGGAGATGATGAAATGGTTTTAAACTGATTGTAGTGATGGTTGCAAAAGTCTGTGAATATGCTAAAATCCACTGAGTTCTACACTATAAATGGGTAAACTGTAGTAAGGTATGCTGGTTAGTCTTATGCACCAATGAACATAGGTGGTAATACCTCAGTTATTTAATCAAATGCTAATGGCCTCGTCCTGGGTGTGGTAGCACGCACTGTCACTGTGTCTGACTCTCTGAGACCCCATGGACTGTAGCCTGCCAGGCTTCTCTGTCCACGGAGTTTTTCAGGCAAGAATACTGGAATGGGTTGCCATTTCCTACTCCAGGGAATCTTCCCAACCCAGGGATCAAACTTGCATCTCCTGCACTGGCAGGCAGATTCTGTACCACTGTGCCACCTGGGAAGTCCTGAGTGCGGTAGGGACCTGCAGGCAGATTCTGTACCACTGTGCCACCTGGGAAGTCCTGAGTGCTGTAGGGACCTGCACATATGATGGGACAGTCACTGACTGATGACTAGGTTATGTCACACGGCACAGCTGGCTTTGAGAAAAGGAGATCATCCTGAATGGACTCAGTCAGATAATCCCTCAAAAGGCACTGGTCTTGAAGAAGGAGATATAAGATGTGGGTATTTGCATTTCAATTGTGGATACTCTACACTGTTAGTTCTGGAGATGGAAGAGGGATGGGGGAGAGAACATGAGCACTCTGTAAGAGCCCAAGTGATCTCCTGGGCTCTTAGAAACAGTCACTTCAGTCCTACAACCACAAGGCACTGAATTGTGCAAACATGTGAATGAGCCTGGAAGCAGATTCTTTCCTAGAGTGCTGGTCAAGTATGCTGAAAAATGTCTTTTGATCCGAGTTAGTCTGATGTTTGCTCATGATTAAACTGGGTTACAGATTTGGGGGAAGAATATTACAAAGTGAAGTGTCCTTCTTACCATATAACATCAGGGGTACATGATATTAACATGACTTATCACTGGTGGTGTTAACCTTGATCACTTGGTCAAGGTGATGTCACCTTATGTTCTCTACTGTAAAGTTACAATATTTCCCTTCCACACACTCTTCATTAAAAGTGAGTCATCATGTCCACTTCACACGTGGGGGTAAAGAAATTAAGCTCCACTTCCTAGAGAAAGAAGAAGAAAATGGCAACCCACTCCAGTACCCTCGCCTGGAAAATTCTATGGACTGAGGAGCCTGGTAGGCTATAGTCCATGGGGTCACAAAGAGTTGGACATGACTGAGAAACTTCAGTTCAGTTCAGTTCCTAGCAGAACAAGGGTCAAGGTATTTGTGGACATACGTTTGAACCACCAGAGCAGTTAATAAATACTTTTGAAGAAGATACTTGGAAGCTACACAAATATCTTGTTTCTCCTCAAAGTTTCGCCCACTAAATTTGAATATTCTTAAGCAGAATTTTTTTACAGCACTTAACTACTGTGGGATTCTAACAGTAATTTTTTATTTCCTTCATTCATTATTCATTTATTTATTTGCCCACATCATGCAGCCTGCAGGATCTTAATTCCCCAACCAGGGATCAAACCCAGGACCCTGCATTGGGAGCGCAGAGTTCTAACCACTGGACCAGCAGGGAAGTCCTTCATTCTACATTTATTATTCAGAATTTTCTGTATGAAATATTTATCCATTTTCACTTGTGTATTATTTATTTCATCATTAAATCAGTGAAGAATCATGGATATGTATTCTGTTCTTTGGGTTACAATCCAATACAGTCATTATTTTTTTGCCCAGATGTGACCCACTGAGAACCCTTTCAGGTTGACTGTGCCTCTTTGACACGCTCCCATTCTCCTTTGCTTTGTTTTGAGCACTTTCTTACTTTCTGGCCTAGGCAATACTTCAGGCTAATCTTGTATTCTCCCTGCCTCAGTTGTAGAATCAGTCATTTCTCCAAACAGTCCTAGTTCATTTCATTGGAAACAGTATTTTGAAACCAGGATGTGGGCACTGGAGATGCTCATTGCTACTGGGGCACTGTGGCTTCCCAGCCTTCTTGAAGAACTAAACTAGAAAACACATGTTGGGAAGGTTCCCTGGAGAAGGAAATGGCAACTGCCTCCAGTACTCTTGTCTGGAAAATCCCACGGACAGAGGAACTTGGTACCATGGGGTCGCAAAGAGTCGGGCACGACTGAGCAACTGACTTCACTTTCATTTTCATACATCACACATCTACATATATACATATTAAAATAAACTTGAATTTATGCTTATACGTGAAACCAATAGCACAAGGTTCTGTTGTTTTGCTGTTCTTTTTTTTTTTTTTTTCTGGCTGTGCCACAGAGCACGGGGGAATCTTAGTTTTCTGAACAGGGATCAGTCCTGTGCCTCTGGCAGTGGAACCATAGAGTCCAAACCACTGGAAAGCCAGGGAATTCCACACAGGGTTCTTTATAGTCTTTACTCTGCATATTTTTAACTTTTTTCTCTGACAGTGAGAAACCTGGCTCACATAAAACACAATTAATTTATATATTTGTCCAAACCTAGGCAATGGCACCCCACTCCAGTACTCTTGCCTGGAAAATCCCATGGACGGAGGAGCCTGGTGGGCTGCAGTTCATGGGGTCGCTAAGAGTCAGAAACGACTGAGCGACTTCACTTTCACTTTTCACTTTCACACATTGGAGAAGGAAATGGCAACCCACTCCAGTGTTCTTGCCTGAAGAATCCAGGGACGGGGGAGCCTGGTAGGCTGCCGTCTATGAGGTCGCACAGAGTTGGACACGACTGAAGCGACTTAGTAGTAGCAGCAGTAGTAGTAAACATATAAAGTATTGTTAGAATTTTTAATCTGTACTATGTGAGAAACAAATTTACCAATCAGAATATAATGTTGATATAATTTTTTTCTTTAGTTTCACAGTATCCAAACAAAACACTATTTTGCAAGGTTACTTAGATCAGCTCATTTTTTGGATGAAGTTACGGCATTTGTAATACAGTTACATTTACTTGTCACAGTTTGCATCCTCTGACATCCTGGTTGATTGACTGCTTTTTTTTTTTAATTTGCAGTCAGGAAAGTGTATTTTCTGTAGTATTCAGTATGGCTTGACAAATGCATAGAGTCATTATCAACCACCACAGTATTAAGAACATTTTCACAACCCCAAAAGTTTCACTGTGAAGCCCTCTTGAAGGCAATCTCTGCCTTTACTACTTTTGGCAAATAACTCATCTCTTTTCTATCCCCATAGTACAACACATGGCCTTCTGGTCTGGCTTCTTTCACTAGGCAAAATGTATTTAAGATTCAGCCATGCCGCTGTATGAATCAGTAGTTAGTCCCTCGTCTTAGTTATTGTACCTTCCAAAGCTTATGAAGAAGCGTCACATTTCCTCCGTCTACCTGGTTTCAGTGCAGCACACTGTCAATGCCTCACCCAAGGCAAGTTCCACAGTATCTTCTGCCTTTTTGCCCCAGGACGTTTACTGGTATCACGACAAGTTGATACCAGACATGCTGGCACAGCACAGAAGTTCAACACCCTCAAAGGCATCACTTAGCTCTCAATGGAGGAGAGTTAGTGGATCAATACCTCACTCTCCTAGTCTTTCAGTGGTTTAACCCAGAGGAGCATTCTACATATTTCTTCAAAGGTCCCAGTGGGTCTGAGTTCATATTTCCCAGTACAGTATCCAGCTTCATAATGCACATATTATTGGTTTTCCCCTCTTCTCTGAAACTCTCTATTGCTTCAATTATGCTTCCCAGGTTCATCTTGTAAATAAATTATCTCACCCAGTCCTTGTGTCTTCTGGAACATTCTTTCCCCAGACTGCCCCATGGTTCACTTCCTCATCTACTTGAGATGTTTAATAACCATTTCTCCTGAAAGAGATCTTCTGTTACCACTCTATTTTAAATTGCAAGCCTTATCTCCCTTCCTTGATTTATTTAATAGGACTTATGACCATCTAACTTATAACCACACACACACTATGTGTGTGTGATTAATTTCAATTAGAATGCAATTAGGCTCAACTAAGTGTTTACCTGGTGGCTCAGCTGGTAAAGAATCTGCCTGCAATACAGGAGCCCTGGGTTCGATCCTTGTGTTGGGAAGATCTCCTGGAGAAGGGAAAGGCCACCCACTCCAGTATTCTGGTCAGGAGAATTCCAAGGACTGTATAGTCCATGGGGATTCCAAGGGTTGGACAGGACTGAGCGACTTTCACATTCACTTTAGGCTCAATTAATGCAGTGGCTTTAGTCAACTTTTTTAACTGTTATGTCACTGGAATGTAAAACACTCTTTGCATATAGTAGGCACTCAATAGAAATACACTGAATAAATTAATTTTTCAATTAATTGATTGAAAAATTGATTTTATTCCATATAAGAACCAACTTCCTATTTTAAAAACTCTAAAAGCTTTACTGACCTTCAAAATTGAATGACACCAAATGTCAAATGACTCTATCACACATATTACACAAAATATTTCCATACTTAGCATGAAGCTTGACTGAATCCTCTGAGTTGCCTTTGAAGTCTAAGATATTATATTATAAACAATAAAAGACTATACTACAGTATAGAAATTTGGTATGGAACCAATATTATTTTTCCTTGTAATAGTTCACATGAAACCAAATCTGACAGTTATATATCATGCATCTGGTGAGCCTATTTAATGATTCCAAACATAATATCACCTATACAACAAACATGGATATTGGAAAAAATTTTTTTAATCCTTTATTTTCAGTCTCATTTGCATTAATTTTTTTCCTAAATCTTTTTATAAGAAAGGAAAGTAATTCTTGGTGTTCTTGAGCAGAAATTTAAATTTCTTTCAGAATATTTTTATTACCTGGACACTGGATAAAGGACCACTCATAGTTCTTCTCTTTAGGACAAAGACTGGTATCAAGAAGCATCTCATTATTGAGCATTCCAACAAGCTTCATTGGTCCCCGGGAAGACCCTTCAACGCAGTGTCCTCTTCCAGTATTACTAGGATCGTTGCACCAGCCACACCCAGGTTGTTCCAAACATTGTCCACAGGTCCTCAATCCAGAACAATTTTGGGCTGCATGGCAGGAACATTATTAAGAAATATGTTACACGACTTTATATTCAAATGGAATTGCAAGCTAATGGAAAAATAAATATGATCTGGAAAAAAGACAGTAAAGGGTCATCTATGGTTAATGTAAACATTTTTTGTAATAATAAGAAACAGCAATTACTTCAAGAGCAAATAAAGCATACATTATGAATAAAGAAGAGATGAATGGACTGGCATGGAGAAAAATGAAGTCAGCATGCACACACTTCTGAGAACTCTGCAAGTACTAGGACCTTTTTATGCAGGCGCCCACAGACCACACTTACCATCGTCTGCGATACAGAGTAATGTTAGCTCTTCTTGTGCTCAGGATGTGCCTCTAAGGAAAAACTCTGCATCTGCCTGTGAATGTCCACTCTAAGTCATGCTTACCCATTCCCTGAGATAGCTGACCCCAGCATGGACAATGTTCTCCTTAAGGGCCCAAGATACTAGCATTTGCCTGATATGCGATTTTTGAAAGTAATCTCACTCAAAGAGCCAAACTGAATGGGAATATAGAAACTGGATACTCTGCCTCAGCAGGCAACCAGCAGGACAGGTTCTCTCTGACTTCCAGGGCTGCAGAATATTATCTCACTGAAGCTCAACCTTTTTTGGTTTAAATGATATCTAGACTATGAGCCTCAACAAAGCCCATGAACCCTGTGATGCCCTTCCCAAGGATGAACATATTACCACCTGCCATCATATTCACAATAGTTGCCATGTGATGTTTTCAATTTTTACTTCAAAATCATAATACCCTGTATCAGGCTGAGGTTTTTTTTAAATTAGTCTCACTGATTTTTTTTTGCTATAAAAGGCACATACTGTCTTGGGAATTGTTTATCCATAGAAGACAGCACATAAGCACAAAGTACCATGAATGGTATTCTAGTCACAGAACCTCAGAGAGAAGAACCTCAGAGAGAAGGAAAAAGCAAGGCAGACTTCTAGCCGCCTAAATTTCATTTTTGTTGTGGTAATAACTTAATTGTTACTCAGTTGTTTAACATTACTGGAAAGAGGCATGCGCCTCAGAAAGCTGCAAATAAGAACAGCATAAGCTTCTCAGCAAACAAAACAGGAACTCAATACTGTAGACTGTGCAGGGATAATAGAATATTGGATTAAAGAATTCATCAATTACAGTATGATTTGCTGTCGTGAATTTTTTCAGTGCTGAGCATTTCAGGGACTAGACGTAAGAAAGTGAAGAATGACTACCATCTCCCATATTTCCTTAATAATAACCTTAAAAGGAAGAGTATTCTTTGAGTCATTGAACACAAGTGATTAATGTTAACTCTGTAGACAAATAATTCAATGACATGAACATACATCTTTCTGAAAATTTTTTTCAGCAGTACACAGCGTTAAACGGCACTTCATTTAAAATATCCTTAGATAACTGAACCTTTCATATATTACAATACTCCTCCTTAGACTTTTTACTGTGAAATATTTCTCTTTTATCTGTGATTGTAGCTAGCCCACAGTACCGTTGACTAGATTATTCTAACTGTCTTCAAACTATATTGGGTTGGTATGAAGCCAATGGGAAATAATGTTAAACATCAAATTAGGTATGCTAGCTTAACATTCTAATTATTTCCTGTCACATGATAAACTGAAGTAAATCTTTACTAGGTCTCATCCAGAATAAATCTAGACTTTATAGTCTATACATATCTCTGAGTAAAATAAAATTTATTTTAGGATTAACTTTTTAAGTAAAATAACCAATCAAACTTCTTAAAGAAGCATAATGTACAATATCTGCCTGAAACTGGGGAGACCTGGGTTCGATCCCTGGGTTGGGAAGATCACCTGGAGAAGGGCATGGCAACCCATTCCAGTATTCTTGTCTGGAGAATCCCCATGAACAGAGGAGCCTAGCAGGTCCAGTACATGGGGTTGCAAAGAGTCGGACGTGACTGAGAGATGAAGCGCAGCAAGCGCACTCTCAAACAAGCATACCTGCTCTGCTGCTTTTCAAACAGCTGGGTAAATCTTAGATTGAAGAATTCTGCCTTTCTTGCATTGACTAAATGACAAACAAGAAATGGTCTGTTTATTAGAATTTATGCTTTAAAAATGAGCTACAAAATGTCATATTTAGGGCAACATTCTACTCTCCTATATTTTTTTATATGTGAAATTATTACAAAAGTTAATATTGGTTTAGTTCTTGCTCCAGAGTGGAGAGCAATGTGCACGCTGAAAAATTAGCAGAATATTCATACCTTATAGTGGTAACTAAAAAACTGAAAGACTCTAATGATTTTTATTTTCTTACAGAAAACAATAATATGGGAAAGATTTTGTAGGCTGTGCCATTTTGACTAAATTATGGCTAGAATGAAGACTATATATGAGCTATAAGTAATCAAATCAATCATTTTTTACTTTATTTATTTTTGGCTTTTTGAAAAATCAACACTTATAATATTAGATGTGTAAGAATTTGAAAAATCAATCTCTAACAAATTATATCACCAAATGATGACTGGAGACTTCTGGCTTCCAGTCCAGCATGGAAGGAGTTTAGAAGTCACCACTCCATCTTAACAAAAAAATCAGCAACAAACTGAAAAATCAACAACTTTTCTTAGATCCATCAGACAAGTGAGGTCACAGGGCAAACAATAGCATCCATAATTAGAGAGAGAGCAGAATACAGAAAATCACGACTTGGTGGCATGGAAACCTCTTTAGGACCCAGTGCCAGGGTAAGAAAACCTGAACTGTTATCTACTGAATTGCCAGAATCTCAGTGTGGACAACTCTAAGGCTTCATATCTCCAGGGGAACCCAGTTATGGGAGGAGCCTTGGCATTTTTTTAAGTGTGACCTTCAGGAGCCCTAACAGGTCCTCACAGTTAATACTGAAGAAAAAAAACCCCATTGTGCTTTTGGCAATGGAAGGGTAAAAGGAACTATTCTGAAATATGCCAGAGCACCGTTCTTAATAAGTCTGGAGAAACTGTTTATCAGAGACTAAACTGCTGGGGTTTTATCAGAGCATAACTGAACCAGCTAAAGGGAAATAACCAACTCTAGCCTGTTCTAGTCTCTCACATGGGGAAAGAGAAATATACAACTCCAGCTCCCTCCAGCTATCCTGTACCACCTGAGAAAGGGAAAAAAGAAAAAAAAAAAAAAGAAAAATTAAAAACTGGGACATACTAGTGAAGCAAAGTTCACAGAGCCGTACCGAGCACAGGCCCACCAAAAGACTGAGACCTAACCACAGGACTGTAGAACCCTCCCCTCCCCCAGATCCTACTACTACATTACTAAAAGCCTACTTACAACAGTTTCTTTTACCCATATTTTGTATCTGACTATCAAGAAAAAAACTACAGGGAATACCAAAAGGCAGAAAACACAGAAGAGACAGAGTAATAAGCATCAGACCAGACAGGGCAGGGATGTTGGAATTATCAGATCAGGAATTTAGAACAATTATGATAAATATGCTGAAGGTTCAAAAAAATATGCTAAAGGCTCTAATAGAAAAAAGACAGCATGCAAGAAGAGATGGGCAATATAAGCACAACTACACAACTCTTAGAATACAAAAGATAAGAAAATCTAAATGACTTTGGGTCTGGTGATGATGTTTCAGTCTAACACCAAAAGCACAATTTATGAAAGAAAAAACTGATGAATTTGACTTTGCCAAATTTTAAATCTCTGCACTGTAAAAGATACTGTCAAAAGAATGTAAAGACAAGCCATATGGTGGAAGAAAATATTTGCAAAAAAAACACATCTGATAAAGGATTGGATTTCAAAATATATAAAGAATATTGAAAATGATAATAAGAAAACAACCAACTCAATTTTTTAAAATAGACAAGGAAGTGGGGAGGGACTAGATGGATACATGAGATTAAGGGATACAAACTACACTGAAAAAACAGATAAGTAACAAGACTATACTTATTCTTGTATAAGTATATACAAGAAGTATAGTCAGCACAGGGAAATGCAGTCATTATTTCATAGAAACTTTAAATGGAGTATAGACAACAAAAACACTGAATCACTATGCTGTACACCTGAAATTAACATAATACAGTAATCAACTATACTTCAATATAAAAAATTTTTTTCATACGCAAAAGACCTGAACAGACACCTCACCAAACAAGATATATACAGATGGCAAATATCAAAAGATGGTCCACATCATTTATGATTAGAGAAATGAATACTAAAACAATAAGATATCATTATAAACCCAATGCTGTTTTTATTGTTTAGTTGCTAAGTCATCCAACTCTTTATGACCCCTTCTGTATTCCATTCTCCTTATTAGTTTGCTGCTGCTGCTGCTGCTGCTGCTAAGTCGCTTCAGTTGTGTCTGACTCTGTGCCAACCCCACAGACGGCAGCCCACCAGGCTCCCCCGTCCCTGGGATTCTCCAGGCAAGAACACTGGAGTGGGTTGTCATTTCCTTCTCCAATGCATGAAAGTGAAAAGTGAAAGTGAAGTCGCTCAGTCTTGTCTGACTCTTAGTGACCCCATGGACTGCAGCTCACCAGGCTCCCCCATCCCTGGGATTCTTCAGGCAAGAACACTGGAGTGGGTTGCCATTTCCTTCTCCAATACATGAAAGTGAAAAGTGAAAGTGCAGTTGCTCAGTAGTGTCCGACTCTTAGCGACCCCATGGACTGCAGCCTACCAGGCTCCTCCGCCATGGGATTTTCCAGGTAGGAGTACTGGAGTGGGGTGCCATTGCCTTCTCCTCGTATTAGTTTAGGCTCTCATGATTCCTTTTCTCTTCTACTGTTGATGGATGTTACAGATTACCTAAAATGGAATGTGTTGTTGTTTGTTGTTTAGCCACGAAGTCGTGTCTGACACTTTTGCAATCTCATGGACTGTAGCCTGCCAGACTCCTCTGTCCACGGGATTTCCCAGGCAAGAAAACTTGAGGGATTTCCTTCTCCAGGGGACCTTCCCAATCTAGTGATGAAACCTTCATCTCCTCCATTCACAGATGGATTCTTTATCACTGATCACCAGGGAAACCCCTATAAACCTACTGGAATGGCCAAAATCCCAAACACTGACGCCTCCAGATGCTCACAAGTGTGTAAAATGCGAAGAAAGAGGAACTCTTGTCCATTACTGGTGGGATTACAAAACACAGCTACTTTCAAAGACATTTTGGTGGTTTCTTTCTCATTTACAAAGAAAAATTTCCTTCAGGTTTAATTTACTAAGAAAAAAACTTCAAATGATCGTTGAAGACAACCTTCTAAAAGCAATATAAAGCTTCAGTTTATAGTGGCTGTAGTAGTTTGCATTCCCACCAACAGTATAAGAGGGTTCCCTTTTCTCCACACCCTCTCCAGCATTTATTGCTTGTAGACTTCTGGATCACAGCCATTTTGACTGGTGTGAAATGGTAACTCATAGTGGTTTTGATTTGCATTTCTCTGATAATGAGTGATGTTGAGCATGTTTTCTGTGTTTGTTAGCCATTTGTATGTCTTCTCTGGAGAAATGTCTATTTAGTTCTTTGGCCCATTTTTTGATTGGGTCATTTATTTTTCTGGAATTGAGCTGTAGGAGTTGCTTGTATATTTTACAAATTAGTTGTTTGTCTGTTGCTTCACTTGCTATTATTTTCTCCCATTCTGAAGGCTGTCTTTTCACCTTGCTTATAGTTTCCTTTGTTGTGCAGAAGCTTTTAAGTTTAATTAGGTCCCATTTGTTTATTTTTGATTTTACTTCCAATATTCTGGGAGGTGGGTCATAGAGGATCCTGCTGTGATGTATGTCAGAGAGTGTTTTGCCTATGTTCTCCTCTAGGAGTTTTATACTTTCTGGTCTTATGTGGAGATTTCTTTAAAAACTGGAAATAGAACTGCCTTATGACCCAGCAATCCCACCGCTGGGCATACACACTGAGGAAACCAGGACTGAAAGAGACACGTGTACCCCAATGTTCATTGCAGCACTGTTTATAATAGCCAGGACATGGAAGCAACCTAGATGTCCATCAGCAGATGAATGGATAAGAAAGCTGTGGTACATATACACAATGGAGTATTACTCAGCCATTAAAAAGAATACATTTGAATCAGTTCTACTGAGGTGGATGAAACTGGAGCCTACTATACAGAGTGAAGTAAGCCAGAAAGAAAAATACCAATACAGTATACTAAAGCATATATATGGAATTTAGAAAGATGGTAACAATAACCCTGTATACGAGGCAGCAAAAGAGACACTGAACAGTCTTTTGGACTCTGGGAGAGGGAGAGGGTGGGATGATTTGGGAGAATGGCATTGAAATATGTATAATATCATATATGAAACAAGTCGCCAGTCCAGGTTCAATGCCTGATACTGCATGCTTGGGGCTGGTGCACTGGGATGACCCAGAGGGATGGATATGGGGAGGGAAGAGGGAGGAGGGTTCATGATGCGGAACAAAAAAAAAAGCTTCAGTTTAGTTCAGTTCAGTCACTCATTCGTGTCCGACTCTTTGTGACCCCATGAATCACAGCACACCAGGCCTCCCTGTCCATCACCAACTTCCAGAGTTCACCCAAACTCATATCCATCGAGTAGGTGATGCCATCCAGCCATCTCATCCTCTGTCGTCCCCTTCTCCTCCTGCCCCCAATCCCTCCCAGCATCAGGGTCTTTCCCAATGAGTCAACTCTTCTCATGAGGTGGCCAAAGTACTGCAGTTTCAGCTTTAGCATCATTCCTTTCAAAGAAATCCCAGAGCTAATCTCCTTCAGAATGGACTGGTTGGATCTCCTTGAAGGCCAAGGGACTCTCAAGAATCTTCTCTAACACCACACTTCAAAAGCATCAATTCTTCGGCGCTCAGCTTTCTTCACAGTCCAATTCTCACATCCATACATGACCACTGGAAAAACTAAAGCCTTGACGAGACGGACCTTTGTTGGCAAAGTAATGTCTCTGCTTTTGAATATGCTATCTAGGTTGGTCATAACTTTCCTTCCAAGGAGTAAACGTCTTTTAATTTCATGGTTGCAATCACCATCTGCAGTGATTTTGGAGCCCCAAAAAATAAAGTCTGACACTGTTTCCCCATCTATTTGCCATGAAGTGATGGGACCAGATGCCATAATTTTCATTTTCTGAATGTTGAGCTTTATGCCAACTTTTTCACTCTCCACTTTCACTTTCATCAAGAGGCTTTTTAGTTCCTCTTCACTTTCTGCCATGAGGGTGGTGTCATCTGCATATCTGAGGTTATTGATATTTCTCCCACCAATCTTGATTCCAGCTTGTGCTTCTTCCAGCCCAGAGTTTCTCATGATGTACTCTGCATAGAAGTTAAATAAGCAGGGTGACAATATACAGCCTTGACGTACTCCTTTTCCTACTTGGAACCAGTCTGTTGTTCCATGTCCAATTCTAACTGTTGCTTACTGAACTGCATATAGGTTTCTCAAGAGGCAGGTCAGGTGGTCTGGTATTCCCATCTCTTTCAGAATTTTCCACAGTTTATTGTGCTACACACAGTCAAAGGCTTTGGCATAGTCAATAAAGCAGAAATAGATGTTTTTCTGGAACTCTCTTGCTTTTCCATGATCCAGCGGATGTTGGCAAGTTGATCTCTGGTTCCTCTGCCTTTTCTAAAACCAGCTTGAACACCTGGAAGTTCATGGTTCACGTATAGCTGAAGCCTGGCTTGGAGAATTTTAGGCATTACTTTACTTGCGTGTGAGTTTAGAGCATTTCTAATACTGTTCTGTTTATAACTGTAAAAATGGTTTTGAAGACTTACTACTGTCAAAGGTTTGGTGAATAACTAGAAACATATACCACAAAAAGATAATATAAATCCATTACATATAATTCATACTAAAAAAAATACAATGTTAAAGGCAAAGCATGACAAAACTATTGCTCAGCAGCTGACATTCTGAAACAGTAACACTACTGCTGAAAGCACTTGGATTTTGAGCAAGGATGTCATCTTCATTCCTAGTCTGTATTTTATTTTCTGGCATTTCCTCACTGCTCAGTAAATGTTTGTTAGTTAAACACATGTTAGCACGTGTTTAACATTTACATGTTAAACACATGTAAATGTAATAGAGAAGGAGTTTGTGTTCATAAGGAGTGGGTCACTGCCAGGTAAATGCTACTTCCAAGGAACACAAGTGCTCCTTGAGGCAAGGTAAAATGCCCCTCTTTCCCACAAGGATGCACAGGATGTACAATTTTAAAAGTTATGGAACAAAAACAATTGTGATTAGACATCATCAGCTCAAAGGAGCTATATACACCCTCAGGGAAGCCCAAAGTGTCAACAGACGTAACAGTGAGAGAGAAGACCTATAGAAACAGAAAATCCAGCAGACCAGACTAACTGTTCAAGGAACAAACTGCAGAAGTGGAAAGTAAGCCTCTACAACAATCAAGAAAACAAAAGAAGCAAAAAGAAGTGAAAATCAAGAGTGCCAAAGCAGCTCCAAAGAATTGACCCATGCATGCCTAGCTAACAATCTCACCAACAATAGTTATCACCATTTGGTTCATCTGTGGTCAAACTGAAGTTCTTATCTGTGTTAAAACAGTTAATCATTTTTAATTTACCTTTCAAAAAATTTACCTTCAATCTTTACAGTGGGATTACAAGGTTCTCAAAAATTCACTTTAAAGAGATAAAAAGCTCCAGATTTTAAAAAACATAAAAAAGGATAAATATTTGAACCTCGTTTAACAAACAACAACATGGAAAGTACAAATGAATTTAAGACATACTAAACTTTTATAAGGATCAAAATGGCAGAATGGAGCACACCTCCCCCCACAAACAAAGCAGAAATACCCCTACAAGTGGCACAACTTTCACAGAAAACCAACTGGAAACTGGCAAGAGGTCTCTTATTCAGCCAAAGCTGTAAGAAAAGATAAAGACACTAATCTGAAAAGATAAATGCACCCCAGTGTTTACAGCAACACTATTTGCAATAGCCAAGACATGGAAACAATCAACTCAAGTGCCCATCAACAGATGACTGGCTTAAAAAGATGTTGTGTGCAAAAATAAACTCAGAATGGATTACAGATTTAAATGTAAGGCCAGAAACGATAAATCCCTTAGAGGAAAACAAAGGCACTACACTCTGTGACATAAATCACAGCAACATCCTCTTTGACCCACCCCCTTAGTACACTGGAAATAAAATTAAAAATGAACAAATGATATCTAATTAAACACAAAAGCTTTTGTACAGCAAAGTAAATAGTAAACAAGATTAAAAGACAACCCTTAGAATGGGAAAAAACAATTGCAACTGACAAAGGATTAATCTCCAAAATATATAAGCAACTCATATAGATCAATATCAGAAAAACAAACTGCCCAATCAAAAAATGGGTAGAAGACCTAACTGACATTCCTCCACAGACATACAGATGACCAATAAACATATGAAAAGATGCTAAACAACACTAATTATTAGAGAAATGCAAATCAAAACTATAATGAGGTAACACCTCATACCAGTCAGAATGCTGCTGCTGCTGCTAAGTCGCTTCAGTCATGTACGACTCTGTGCAACCCCATAGATGGCAGCATACCAGGCTCCCCCATCCCTGGGATTCTCCAGGCAAGAACGATGGAGTGGGCAGAATAGTCACCATCAAAAAAAAAAAAAAAAATCTACAAACTACAAGTATTAGAGAGGATATGGAGAAAAGGGATTCCTCCTATACTGTTGGTGGGAATGCAAACTAATGAAGCCATTATGGAGAACGGTGTGGAGATTTCTTTAAAAAGTAGGAATAAAATCTACCATATGAAACAGCAATCCCACTACTGGACATATACCCTGAGAAAGCCACAATTCCAAAAGACACATATATCTCAGTGTTCACTGCAGCACACACTTCCAATAGCCAGAACACTGAAGCAACCTAGATGTCCATCTACAGATGACTGGATAAAGAAAATGTGGTACATATATACAGTGGAGTATTAATCAGCCATAAAAAAGAATGAACTTGAATCAGTTCTAGTGAGGCGGATGAACCTAGAGTCTGTCATACAGAGTGAAGTAAGTCAGAAAGAGAAAAACAACTATCATCTATTAACACACATATGCGGAATCTAGAAAAATGGCCTTGATGACCCTATTTGCCGGGAAAGAATGAAGACACAGATGTAGAGAAGAGACTTGAAGACACAGTGGGGGAAGGAAAGAGTGGGGCGAACGGAGAAAACAGCATCAACATATATACACTGTAATGTGCAAAACAGATAGCTGTTGAGAAGTTACCATATAACACAGGGAGCTCAGCCTGGTGCTCTGTGATGGTAGAGGGGTGGGATGGGGGAAGGGGAGAGACTCAAGAAGGAGGTATATACGTGACAGAATGATCTCTGCTCATTTCCAAGGCAAACCATTCAATGTCACAGTAATCCAAGTCTATGCCCCAACCAGTAACGCTGAAGAAGCTGAAGTTGAACGGTTCTATGAAGACCTACAAGACCTTTTAGAACTAACACCCAAAAAAGATGTCCTTTTCATTCTAGGGGACTGGAATGCAAAAGTAGGAAGTCAAGAAACACCTGGAGTAACAGGCAAATTTGGCCTTGGAATACGGAATGAAGCAGGGCAAAGACTAATAGAGTTTTGCCAAGAAAATGCACTGGTCATAGCAAATACCCTCTTCCAACAACACAAGAGAAGACTCTATACATGGACATCACCAGATGGTCAACATCGAAATCAGATCAATTATATTCTTTGCAGCCAAAGATGGAGCAGCTCTATACAATCAGCAAAAACAAGACCACGAGCTGACTGTGGCTCAGACCATGAACTCCTTATTGCCAAATTCAGACTTAAATTGAAGAAAGTAGGGAAAACCACTAGACCATTCAGGTATGACCTAAATTCAAATCCCTTATGATTGTACAGTGGAAGTGAGAAATAGATTTAAGGGCCTAGATCTGATAGACAGAGTGCCTGATGAACTATGGAATGAGGTTCGTGACATTGTACAGGAGACAGGGATCAAGACCATCCCCATGGAAAAGAAATGCAAAAAAGCAAAATGGCTGTCTGGGGAGGCCTTGCAAATAGCTGCAAAAAGAAGAGAAGCGAAAAGCAAAGGAGAAAAGGAAAGATATAAACATCTGAATGCAGAGTTCCAAAGAATAGCAAGAAGAGATAAGAAAGCCTTCTTCAGCGATCAATGCAAAGAAATAGAGGATAACAACAGAATGGGAAAGACTAAGGATCTATTCAAGAAAATCAGAGATACCAAAGGAACATTTCATGCAAGAATGGGCTCGATAAAGGACAGAAATGGTATGGACCTAACGGAAGCAGAAGATATTAAGAAGAGGTGGCAAGAAAACACAGAAGAACTGTACAAAAAAGAGCTTCACAACCCAGATAATCATGATGGTGTGATCACTGACCTAGAGCAAGACATCCTGGAATGTGAAGTCAAGTGGGCCTTAGAAAGCATCACTATAAACAAAGCTAGTGGAGGTGATGGAATTCCAGTGGAGCTATTCCAAATCCTGAAAGATGATGCTGTGAAAGTGCTACACTCAATATGCCAGCAAATTTGGAAAACTCAGCAGTGGCCACAAGATTGGAAAAGGTTAGTTTTCATCCCAATCCCAAAGAAAGGCAATGCCAAAGAGTGCTCAAACTACCGCACAATTGCACTCATCTCACACGCTAGTAAAGGAATGCTCAAAATTCTCCAAGCCAGGCTTCAGCAATATGTGAACCGTGAACTTCCTGATGTTCAAGCGGGATTTAGAAAAGGCAGAGGAACCAGAGATCAAATTGCCAACATCCGCTGGATCATGGAAAAAGCAGGAGAGTTCCAGAAAAACATCTATTTCTGCTTTATTGACTATGCCAAAGCCTTTGACTGTGTGGATCACAATAAACTGTGGAAAATTCTGAGAGAGATGGGAATACCAGACCACCTGATCTGCCTCTTGAGAAATCTGTATGCAGGTCAGGAAGCAACAGTTAGAACTGGTCATGGAACAACAGACTGGTTCCAAATAGGAAAAGGAGTACGTCAAGGCTGTATATTGCCACCATGTTTATTTAACTTATATGCAGAGTACATAATGAGAAATGCTGGACTGGAAGAAACACAAGCTGGAATCAAGATTGCCGGGAGAAATATCAATAACCTCAGATATGCAGATGATACCACCCTTATGGCAGAAAGTGAAGAGGGGCTAAAAAGCCTGTTGATGAAAGTGAAAGTGGAGAGTGAAAAGGTTGGCTTAAAGCTCAACATTCAGAAAACGAAAATCATGGTATCTGGTCCCATCACTACATGGGAAATAGATGGAGAAACAGTGGAAACAGTGTCAGACTTTATTTTTCTGGGCTCCAAAATCACTGCAGATGGTGACTGCAGCCATGAAATTAAAAGACGCTGAAAAGATGCTCAACATCACTCATTATCAGAGAAATGCAAATCAAAACCACTATGAGGTACCATTTCACGCCAGTCAGAATGGCTGCGATCCAAAAGTCCACAAGCAATAAATGCTGGAGAGGGTGCGGAGAGAAGGGAACCCTTTTACACTGTTGGTGGGAATGCAAACTAGTACAGCAACTATGGAGAACAGTATGGAGATTCCTCAAAAAACTGGGAATAGAACTGCCTTGCTGCTGCTGCTGCTGCTAAGTCGCTTCAGTCGTGTCCGACTCTGTGCAACCCCATAGACGGCAGCCCACCAGGCTCCCCCGTCCCTGGGATTCTCTAGGCAAGAACACTGGAGTGGGTTGCCATCTCCTTCTCCAGTGCATGAAAGTGAAAAGTGAAAGTGAAGTCACTCAGTCATGTCTGACTCTTAGCGACCCCATGGACTGCAGCCTACCAGGCTCCTCCATCCATGGGATTTTCCAGGCAAAAGTACTGGGGTGGGGTGCCATTGCCTTCCCCGAGAACTGCCTTATGATCCAGCAATCCCACTGCTGGGCATACACACTGAGAAAACCAGAATTGAAAGAGACACGTGTACCCCAATGTTCATAGCAGCACTGTTTACAATAGCCAGAACGTGGAAGCAACCTAGATGTCCATCCACAGATGAATGGATAAGCAAGCTGTGGTACATATACACAATGGAGTATTACTCAGCCATTAAAAAGAATACATTTGAATCAGTTCTAAGGAGGTGGATGGAACTGGAGCCTATTATACAGAGTGAAGTAAGCCAGAAACAAAAACACAAATACAGTATACTAACGCATATATATCGGGGAAGGCAATGGCACCCCACCCCAGTACTCTTGCCTGGAAAATCCCATGGATGGAGGACCCTGGTGGGCCGCAGTCCATGGGGTCACTAAGAGTCGGACACAACCGAGCGACTTCACTTTCACTTTTCACTTTTATGCATTGGAGAAGGAAATGGCAACCCACTCCAGTGTTCTTGCCTGGAGAATCCCAGGGACGGCGGAGCCTGGTGGGCTGCCCTCTATGGGGTCGCACAGAGTCAGACACGACTGAAGCGACTTAGCAGCAGCAGCAGCAGCAACCCATATATATGGAATTTAGAAAGATGATAAGAATAACCCTATTTACGAGACAGCAAAAGAGACACTGATGTATAGAACAGACTTTTGGACTCTGGGACCGGGAGAGGGTGGGATGATGGGGGAGAATAGCATTGAAATATGTATAATATCATATCTGAAATGAGTCGTCAGTCCAGGTACGATGCCCGATAACAAATGCCTGGGGCTGGAGCACTGGGATGACCTGGAGGGATGGTGTGGGGAGGGGAGAGGGAGGAGGGTTCAGGATGGGGAACACGTGTATACTGGCGGCGGATCCATCTTGATGTATAGTAAAAGCAACACAATATTGTAAAGTTAAGCAAAATTTAAAAAATTTAAAAAATAAAAAAATTACAAAAAAAAAAAAAAAGACGCATACTCCTTGGAAGGAAAGTTATGACCAACCTAGATAGCATATTCAAAAGCAGAGACATCACTTTACCAACAAAGGTTCACCTAGTCAAGGCTATGGTCTTTCCTGTGGTCATGTATGGATGTGAGAGCTGGACTGTGAAGAAGGCTGAGCGCTGAAGAATTGATGCTTTTGAACTGTGGTGTTGGAGAAGACTCTTGAGAGTCCCTTGGACTGCAAGGAGATCCAACCAGTCCATTCTGAAGGAGATCAGCCCTGGGATTTCTTTGGAAGGAATGATGCTAAAGCTGAAACTCCAGTATTTTGGCCACCTCATGCAAAGAGTTGATTCATTGGAGAAGACTCTGATGCTGGGAGGGATTGGGGGCAGGAGGAGAAGGGGACGACAGAGGATGAGATGGCTGGATGGCATCACTGACTCGATGGATGTGAGTCTGAGTGACCTCCGAGAGCTGGTGATGGATAGGGAGGCCTGGCGTGCTGCAGTTCATGGGGTCACAAAGAGTCGGATACGACTGAGCGACTGATCTGATCTGATCTGATCTGATGGCTAATGCACGTTGTTGTACACAGAAGCCAATACAACACTGTAAAGCAATTTTCCTCCAATTAAAAAATAAATTAAAAAAAGATGTATGTGTACAGAATGGAATATTACTTATCCACAAAAAAGAATGAAATATTGCCATTTACAGTAACATAATGGACATAGAGATTATCATAGTAAGTGAAGGAAGTTAGAGAAAGACAAATATTATATATCACATATACAGAGAATCTTAAGATAATTAATCTATACCCAAAACAGAAACAGAATCACAGATTTATAAAATTGACTTATGATCACTGAAGAGCAAAGGGAGGGTAAGGATGGGGGACTAGATTAAGAGTATGGGATTAACTGTTAAAAACTACTATACATAAAATAGATAAGCAACAGGATTTACTATATAGCACAGGAAACTATATTCAATTATCTTTTTAATAACCTATAATGGAATATAATCTGAAAAAGGAATATATATATGTATATGTGTGTATGTATATATATCTGAATCTATATTCTTTTCTATACACTTTAAACTAATACAATATTGTAAATAAACTACATTACAAAAAAAAAAATGCAAAAACAAGAGCTGTTAAGATATACCCAGAAATTCCAACAACTGTTTTAAGATTTCCAATAAGAGTAAAGAGAAGAAAACAATCTATGACATTAAGGAATATTCTTAGCAAATGAAGAAAGAAAATACTCTTCAGATTAAAAAAGCCAATGAGAATCCATTTTTGAAATCCATATCAGTTACTGAAAACTGAATGAATGATAAATTGCAAAATTCTGAATGCCAGAGATAAACAGAATAGTTTTTAAAGTTCTCCAAAAAGGCGGGGGTCGGGGGGGCAGGGGGTGGGGAGATGTCTTATAAAGGAAAGAATATTTGACTGGCATGAAAATTCTAACCCACAACACCAAATGCTAGATATTCTAAGGAAGGAAATATTTAGAACTCTACACCCAGGTATTTTATGATTCAAGTGAATATGAAAAAACACAAAGATTCAAAAGGTTTACTTCGTACTAAGTCTCTTCAGTCATGTCTGAGTCTTTGCGAACCCGTGGGCTGCAACCTGCCAGCCTCCTCTGTCCATGGGATTCTCCAGGCAAGAAAACTGAAGTGGGTTGCCATGCCCTCCTCCAGGGGATCTTCTTGACCCAGGGATCAAACCTGTGTTTCTCACATCTAACCTGCATTGGCAGGAGGGTTCCTCCCCACTAGCTCCACCCGGGAAGCCCAAAAGGCTTACTAACCAACAACTTATTTGGAAAGAATTACGGAAGACTATTTTCCAGAAGACAAACAAATGAGAAGGAAAGAATGGAATATAAGAAAGATTTGTGAACAGAGAAGACAACTTGCTGCTGCTACTGCTGCTAAGTCACTTCAATCGTGTCCGACTCTGTGCGACCCCACAGACGGCAGCCCACCAGGCTCCCCCGTCCCTGGGATTCTCCAGGCAAGAACACTGGAGTGGGTTGTCATTTCCTTCTCCAATGCATGAAAGTGAAAAGTGAAAGTGAAGTCGCTCAGTCGTGTCCGACTCTTTGCTACCCCATGGACTGCAGCCTACCAACCTCCTCCGTCCATGGGATTTTCAGGCAAGAGTACTGGGTGGGATGCCATTGCCTTCTCTGAAATATTTTTTAGAAAGTTCTTAAACTTTTAAGAGCTTGGAGACTTTCCAAGTACCTTTTCCCCTACCTTTTAGACTTCTTTTCATTGTATAACACACCTACAGAGAACTACATAAAGAAAAATGTGAGATTAATAAATTATTGTAAATGAATATTCTGCACCTGCATTCAGTCTAAAGGCAGAACATTGCCTCCCTACCCTTTTCCTAATCAGCACCTCTAATCTTTCCCAGCAGCATCCGCTAGCCAACATGTATAAAAACCTAACCCAACAGTTCTACCTAAAAAATTCATTCCTAAATGATACAGCATAATTTTGCCTAACTTTATCTAACTGGGTCATACATACATAATCTTTTGTGTCAGGCATCTTTCACTAAATACTGATGTTTGTGGGGAAACAAAAGCAGCAATTAAGGCAGGAGAGGCTGAGCAATGTCTCAACTCCCCACAAGTACTCAGGGCCGGTATTCAACTCTCCTGGGGAGCTGGTTCCTAGTTATAAGACGTCTTCTGTGCCAGCAAGACCATTTTATGTCTGCAACAAACCCACTGCTACAGTCTTGATCAAGTATATTCTTGTTCTTTATCAAAATTCCTAAAAAGGGAGAGCAACAGGGAGCCCAATACAGACATGCCCAGCCATCCCAACCCAGGAACACCTCTCTACTTGATACCAAGAGCCTGGGAGGATAAATGTACACAACAGCTGCTGCCTGCAAGTTCTAGTCTACATGGTAGCAATTACCCTTTTTCTCAACCCTTTAAGCAACAGTGGTGCCCAATATGGAACAAATGTGGATTTGGCTAGGTCCCAAGGAGAAGAAAGGGCTTCCCAGGTGGCACTAATGGTAAAGAATCCACCCGCCAATGCAGGAAACATAGGAGACTCAGGTTCAATCCCTGGGTCGGGAAGATCCCCTGGAGGAGAAAATGGCACCCATTCCTGGATTCTTGCCTGGGAAATCCCATGAACAAAGGAGTCAGGAGGGCTACACCATGGGATCACAAAAGAGTCGGACATGACTTAGCAACTAACCAACGACACAACATACCACCATTGTGATGATATCCTCATCAAAAAATGCTTAACTTGAATCTAATCATAAGGAAACAAGTAGGCAAATCCAATTAGGAATCCTGCAAAGCAACTGGGGTAAATTGTTTTAAAAATCACACTTGTGAAAAAAAGAAGACACGGGAAGTGTGGCTCAGACGGTAAAGTGCCTGTCTACAATGCGGGAGACCCAGGTTCGATCCCTGGGTCGGGAAGATCCCCTGGAGAAGGAAATGGCAATCCACTGCAGTACTATTGCCTGGAAAATCCCATGGACAGAGGAGCCTGGCAGGCTACAGTCCACGGGGTCGCAAAGAGTCGGACATGACTGAGCGACTTCACTTTCACAGAAACACAATGAAGCAATATATGATTCTTCTGAAGGAGCACTTTCATGAAGTATTCCACTGTCTTCAATACACACTCAGAGTTTGGGGGAGCACAAACATGGCAAAATGTTAAAGTCTAAGAAAATTACTGGAACTCAAAATGACGGTATAATGTAAATCAGGGGCTTGTAGCATTGCTGCTGCTGCTGCTGCTAAGTCACTTCAGTCGTGTCCGACTCTGTGTGACCCCATAGACGGCAGCCCACCAGGCTCCCCCGTCCCTGGGATTCTCCAGGCAAGAACGCTGGAGTGGGTTGTCATTTCCTTCTCTAATGCAGGAAAGTGAAAAGTGAAAGTGAAGTCACTCAGTCGTGTCTGCCTCTCCATGACCCCATGGACTGCAGCCTACCAGGTTCCTCCATCCATGGGATTTTCTAGGCAAGAGGACTGGAGTGGGGTGCCATTGCCTTCTCTGGCTTGTAGCATTAAGAGGCTTTAAAACTAGTTTTTAATTGTAAATAGCAATTGTTAATGGTAACTAGTTGTAGTGTTAATGACTCAGTCATGTCCAACACTTTGGGACCCCACAAACTGTACCCCACCAGGCTCCTCTGCCCATGGGATTCTCCAGGCAAGAATACTGGAGTGGATTGCCACTCTCTTCTCCAGAGGATCTTCCCAACCCAGGGATTGAACCTGAGTCTCTTGCATTGCAGGCAGATGCTCTACCTTCTGAGCTAAAAGGAAGGTCTAGCAACAGCATTTTTTCTCATTTTTTTTATTAAACTTCCTCAAACTTCTCGGCCCATCACAGAAAGGGGATTTATGTTGCAGTTAAACAAAAAGTGACTCTAGAGAAACACTTACGAGAGCAGGTGGCAGTCTGCCACTCCAGACACTGCCCATACGGAAAGGAGATTATGTAGGCGTTGGAGTCGACACACCTCTTGGTGCTGCTGCACCACATACACTCCATGCCGTTGCTCGTACAGTTGGAACACGACGTCCTCAAAGAGCAGGGCTTTTTGCACGGCCGCGCGTTTTGATTTGGACTAACTGGAATAAATCAACAAAAGATAATTATTTTACTTATTAACTGCTTTTTTGACACAAGGATGAGAGTTTTGTTCGTTTTGTTGTTCTTTAGGGAAGGTTTCAATGAAGCCAAGTGTGGGATAAAAAGCAGAGTCAAAATTATATAAGGTAAAATGAGAATGAAGATGGCATGTCAATACTTCTTAAATTTATTACCTACTTTGAAATTTATAATACCCTGGAAAATTTTAATCCTTTACAAAGTACACAAAATTGTATAACTTAAATTTGTTTAATAGAAATGTAATACATGACTTAGGCTTTTGTTTCTATTGGCTAGATAATATGTATGGTTATCATTATTTACTCTTCAAGTTAGCCACACTTCTATTAATATAAACATTCCACACTTTATAAAAGCAACTAACAATACAATTTACTATAACATCTTAACATAAAACATAATCTTTATCACATCTATTTGGATTGCTATGTTTTAAATGTTAGTAAGTATGTGGAGAAATTGTACCCTGTACACCACTTCTAGGAATGGTAAAATGGTGAAGCTTCCATAGCAAACAGTATGGCAAGTCCTCAAAAAATTAAACACAGAATTACCATATCATATAGCAATTCCACTTCTGGCTATATACACAAAGACATGAAAGCAGGAGCTGAAAGAGTTACTTGTACACCCATCTTCACAGCATCATTATCCACTATAGTCAGTAGGTAGAAGCAACAAGTGTCCACCAAAGTATGAAGAGGTAAGGAAAATGTGGAATATAGACACAATGGATAAATATTCAGGTTTAAAAAGGGACCGGGAGAGGGTGGGATGATTGGGGAGAATAACATTGAAATATGTATAATATCTTATCTGAAACGAGTCGTCAATCCAGGTACGATGCCTGATAACAAATGCCTGGGGCTGGAGCACTGGGACGACCTGGAGGGATGGTGTGGGGAGGGGAGAGGGAAGAGGGTTCAGGATGGGGAACACGTGTATACTGGCGGCGGATCCATCTTGATGTATTGTAAAAGCAATACAATATTGTAAAGTTAAGCAAAATTTAAAAAAAAATTAAAAAAATAAATAAATAAAAAATAAAAAGGAACGATATTCTGACACATACTACAAGATGGGTGAACTTTAAAAACATTATTTGAAAGGAAATAAGCCAGTCATCCTGTTTATTTAACTTATACGCAGAGTACATCATGAGAAATGCTGGACTGGAAGAAACACAAGCTGGAATCAAGATTGCCGGGAGAAATATCAATAACCTCAGATATGCAGATGACACCACCCTTACGGCAGAAAGTGAAGGGGAACTAAAAAGCCTCTTGATGAAAGTGAAAGTGGAGAGTGAAAAGGTTGGCTTAAAGCTCAACATTCAGAAAACGAAGATCATGGCATCCAGTCCCATCACTTCATGGGAAATAGATGGGGAAACAGTGGAAACAGTGTCAGACTTTATTTTTCTGGGTTCCAAAATCACTGAAGATGGTGACTACAGCCATGAAATTAAAACACACTTACTCCTTGGAAGGAAAGTTATGACCAACCTAAATAGCATATTCAAAAGCAGAGACATTACTTTGCCAACAAAAGTTCGTCTAGTCAAGGCTATGGTTTTTCCTGTGGTCATGTACGGATGTGAGAGCTGGACTGTGAAGAAAGCTGAGTACCGAAGAATTGATGCTTTTGAACTGTGGTGTTGGAGAAGACTCTTGAGAGTCCCTTGGACTGCAAGGAGATCCAACCAGTCCATTCTGAAGATCAGCCCTGGGATTTCTTTGGAAGGAATCATACTAAAGCTGAAACTGCAGTACTTTGGCCACCTCATGCGAAGAGTTGACTCATTGAAAAAGACTCTGATGCTGGGAGGGATTGGGGGCAGGAGGAGAAAGGGATGACAGAGGATGAGATGGCTGGATGGCATCACTGACTCGATGGACGTGAGCCTGGGTAAACTCCGGGAGTTGGTGATGGACAGGGAGGCCTGGCGTGCTGCGATTCATGGGGTCACAAAGAGTTGGACATGACTGAGTGACTGATCTGATCTGATCTGAATCCAGTCACAAATGGACAAATACCTCATGATTCCACTATATGAGATACTTAGCAGTGGGGTTGGGGAGGGGTCAATTGGGAGTTATTGTGTAATGGACAAGGAGATATAGTTTGGGAAGCTGAAAAAGTTCTGGAGATGGATAGTGTTGATAGTTTAACAACAATGTGGATGTACTTAACGACACTGAACTCGACACTTAAAAATGATTTAGAAATCTCAATCGTATCTCAAAACCACTGAAAGAAAAAAATGGCTAAAATTAAGTTTGACATTATGTATATTTCATTGCAATACAAAATATAATATTTGAAAAGAGAAAAGAAGTCAGTACTCCTGTCTCACTTAACGAAACTCCATTTCAAAGAATGTAATAGGAATGCTTTTTTTCACTTGCCAACTGAAATAGAGCTATAGGATTAAAATGATTCTAAATTTGTTGTTAATCTTAACATCTTTCTTTCAAAAACTATTATTATAAAAGCACAACAGGAATGCTTCTTTTCACTTGCCAACTGAAATAAAGCTATAGGATTAAAATGATTCTAAATTTGTTATTAATCTTAACATCTTTCTTACAAAAACTATTATTATAAAAGCAAAACACAGTAAAATATTAAGAACAGATCATTACTATAACATCACTATTTTAACCAAGAAATAAAGATTGTATAAAACAATACAGTTCTATTACTTTTACAAGTTAATGCTGAGGTCACTAACAATAAATGGGGAAAGTGGACAAAGATAAAATTTACACAGAAATCAGCATCATTAAAAGATGGTGAAAGTTACTTCAGGCCTATGTAGGATCACAGGCTGGAAGGGGGTTGTGGGAAGAAGAGTTGGAAATATAAATTACATCTTTAAAGAAACATTAGTTTACAGGACTACTTACCAACAGGTTTTTCACAGACAAGCCCATCTGCCATAGATGTGCAAGGATTGGCTTTTAAGCCTGCCACTGCAGCCCTTTCTAGATACGCACAGAACCCAGAATCATTAGGCTCACCAGGAAGCCACTGCAGTGTCGTATTTGTAAATGGAGACATGTCTTCCCATCCCCAGTAGGATATATTGATCTTGCGTAAGCCTACCCAAGGTGATACTTTCTGTAAACAACAGCAAAAGCAACATTTTTGAGTGAGAGGTAAAAGTGAGATGTAAAAATTCTGTGTTACCTTTCTTAGCAAACAGTTCATTATCTTTAAAAATTACATTTTTAAATATATCATAGTACCTTTCTAATCACATCTAATACCAAGGAAAATTAACAATCGTAGGACATCTTGGAAAATGATGCTTAATAGAACACTATGTTTAAACTATACATTTAGCGACATGACTCAGGTCATTTATTTAGCCTTTGTGAACCTCAGTTTCCTATTCTATAAAATGGGGGTGTCTGATATACATACCTATCCTATGAAATGCATGCATGCATGCTAAGTCGCTTCAGTCGTGTCCGACACTGTGCGACCCTATGGACAACAGCCCACCAGGCTCATCTGTCCACAGGATTCTCCAGGCAAGAATACTGGAGTGGTTTGCCATTTCCTTCTTCACTTATGAAAATAGATCATTTTTAAAAACAACATGTTGTATTGCTACTGTTGTTACTGATATTTCTGCTGCAGCTGCTATTACTACTGCTACCATCAATCTAATGAGTTATGGAGTGAAGAATCTAAAGCTCAAGTGCCATTATACACACTGTGAGAAAATAGAAAACAAAATCATGAACATGAATAAAGAAAGGCTGAGTGAAGACCACAAGAGGTTCACAAAAAGACAAAGAAGTGCCGCTCTTCCAGATCAGACCTCTACTAGTACAGTAGGACTTAAGTGCAGTTTTAGATAAAATTAGTCATCTACTTTCATTATTAAAGAGACCAAGAAATAATTAATGAAGATCTTTGACCCTGTTGCCTAAAATTTAATTAACATAGGTTGATAAATGCTTCAAAAGCAGCTTAAAAACAAAATATATTCTGTATTTATATATTTTAATCATTCTTAGATTATTTTAATCATTCCAAATTTTAGAAGGCTATTCTAATGAGACTGACGAAATAATGATATATTCTTGTGCTAAGCTACTCTCCTTACAAAACTTTTTAGATTGCAAACATCTCTTTTTCTTGTCTTGTTTCTACTTAGAGTTCTACATCTCTTTTTGAGGATTTTAATTTTCATTTTTTTGTAGCTTAACTGAGGTATAATTGATAAATGAAAATTATACATATATAAGGTATATGACATATTTGTTTGGTATATGTGTTTCACATTGTAAATTATCACATCAAGATAATTAACATTACCTATCACTTCATATAACTTTGTGTGTGTGTGTGTGTGTGTGTGTGTGTGTGTGTGTGTGTGTGTGTGTGGTAAGAACATATAAGATCTACTCTCTTAACAAATTTCAAGTATACAATATAGTATTAACTACAGTCAACTGCCCTATACACTAGATCTCCAGAACTTAATGTCCTGCATAACTGAAACTTTGTATCCTCTGCACTACATCTAAACATTTCTCTTATACCCAGCCACTGGCAACCATTATTCTACTATCTGCTTTTATCAGCTCAACCATTTTAGATTCTACATATAAATGAGAACACCCAGTATTTGTCTAAGTAAGGCAATGGCACGCCACTCCAGTACTCTTGCCTGGAGAATCCCATGGATGGAGTAGCCTGGTGGGCTGCAATCTATGGGGTCGCTGAGGGTCAGACACGACTGAGAGACTTCACTTTCACTTTTCACTTTCATGCATTGGAGAAGGAAATGGCAACCCACTCCAGTGTTCTTGCCTGGAGAATCCCAGGGATGGGAGAGCCTGGTGGGCTGCCGTCTATGGGGTTGCACAGAGTCGGACACGACTGAAGCGACTTAGCAGCAGCAGCTTATTTTACATAGCATAAATGTGTCTCCCGGTCCATCCATGTTGTTAAAAACAGAAATTCTTGATTTTTTTGTCTGAATAAAATTATACATGTGTGTGTGTGTATATATATAAATATGTATGTTTGCATATTTTCTTTATCCATCCGTGTATCCATTCGTGAACACTTAAGCTGTGTCCATAACTTGACTATTTGGAAGTGCAGATATCTCTTCAAGATAGTGATTAAATTTCCTTACGATATAGAACTGGGCTTCCCTGGTGGCTCAGATGGTAAAGAATCCACCTGCAATGCAGGAGACCTGGGTTCGATCTCTGGGTTGGGAAGATCTCCTGGAGGACGGCATGGCAACCCACTCCAGTATTCTTGCCTGGAGAATCCCCATGAACAGAGGAGCCTGGAGGGCTACAGTCCGTGGAGTCGCAAAGAGTCGGACATGACTGAGCCACTAAGCACAGCACAAGATATATAACTAGGTGTGGCACTGTTGGATCATATGATATTTTTAATTTGGGGGGAACTCCATACTGTTTTCCAAATTGACTATACCAGTTGTATTCCCACCAACAGTATATAAGGATTCCTTTTCTCCACATTGTTGCCAATATTTATTATCTCTTGTCTTTTGGACAACAGCCTTTCTAACAAATGTGAGATGATATCTCAATTGGTTTTGATTCACATTTCCCTGATGTTTAGTGATGTTGAACTTTTTATAATATACCTGATGGCCATTTGTATATCTTCTTTGAAAAACATCTACTTATGTCCTTTGCCTGTTTTTTAACTGGGTATATTTTTGTGTGTGTGTGTTGAGATGCTTGAGTGCCTTATATATTTTGGACAATAACTCTTTATTAGATACATGTTTTATAAACATTTTCTCCCATTTCTCAGGTTGTCTCTTTATTCTGATGATTATTTCCTTTGCTATGCAGAAGTTTATTAGTTTGACACAATCTCATTTGCTCTTGTCTGTGCTTTTGGGCTCACATTCAAAAAAATCACTGCCCTGACCAGTGTCAACAAGACTTTTCTGCATGTTTGCCTCTGGAAATTTTACAGTTTCAAGTCTTAAAGTGTAAGTCTTTATTTTGAATTTTGTATATGGTATGAGAAAAAGAATTCACTTTCATTCTTCCGCGTAAGAATATCCAAAATCACTTATTGAAGTGATTGTCCTTTTCCCATCCTGTATCCTTGACACCTTTGGCAATCATCAATTGATCATAAATGCATGGATTTATTTAGGGCTATTATAATGTGTCTTGGTGAAGATCTTTTTATGTTCAATCTGCTTGAGGTTCTTTGGGATTAATGGCTCTAGATGTTCATTTCCTCCTCCATATTAGGGCAGTTTCCTGTCACTGTATCTTTAAATGAGCTTTCAAACTCCCATAAAGCATACATTGATTCCTTACGGTCTACAATAAGTTCCCTAGGCTTTCTTCACTTTTTTTTTCATTCTCTTTTTTTGAACTCTAGGTAATTTCAAATGACTTCTATTTGAGCTTGCTGACTCTTTATTCTGCCTGATAAGAGTCTGCTACTGAAGTTCTGTGTGGAATTATCTAGTTCAATCATTGCATTCTTCAGCTCCATTAATTACTCTTGGGTTCTTTTTTTGGTCTCTCTGTCTTTGTTGAACCACTCAATTAACTCTTCTTTCATATACTGTTTTCCTAATACTGTTCGGCTGTTTATCTGTGTTTTCTTATAATTCACTGAGCTTCTTCCATTGGTTATTTTGAATTCTTTGTCAGGTAGTTTGCAGATCTCCATTTCTTTTGAGTCAGTTGTTATTGTTTAGTTGCTAAGTCATGTCCAACTCTTTGCAACCCCAGAGACTGTAGCCCTCCAGTCTCCTCATATCCATGGGATTTTCTAGGCAAGAACAGTGGAGTGGGTTGCCATTTCCTTCTCCAGGGGATTTTCTCAACCCAGGAGTCAAATCCACGTCTCCTGCATTGGCAAGCAGATTCTTCACTGCTAAGCCACTAGAGAAGCCCTTACCCGTGCTTTACTTGTTCTTTGGTAACATCATGTTTCCCTGATTTCTCATGATTCCTATGGCCTTGCATTGGTGTCTGCACATGTGAAGAAGTAATTACCTCTTCCAGTCTTTACAGATTGGCTTCAGTAGGGAAAGCCTTTCTCCAGTCAGCCTATCCAGGGAGTCTGGCAGACTGTGTGGTGGGGTCTATGGCAAGCTCACTATTGAAGTCCTCAAGTGGGCTGCCCTTGAGGACAGCCTAGGCCATCCCAGGTAAGCAGGCCTAGAATCTGGATCCAGAGGACCTGTCTGGTGCCTGGGTTCAGAAGAACAAGCCTGGATCCTGGGTCCACTGGAGAGGGTCTGGAGTTTGGGTCTGCATGGACAGACTCAGAACCAAGGGCTCCATAGGGGCAAGCCTGGAACCGGAGCCAGGGTGCAGGCCTGGATCCGAGGTCTGAAGGGATCACTATGGCACAGGGGTCCACTGGAATAGGCTGGTGGTGACTGAGTACAAAGTGGTGGGCCTGGAACCTAGTCCACAGTGCCAAGCGAGCAAATTCAGTCCACAGGGGTCAGTCTGGAGCCTGGATCTGTGGGAGCCACCCAGAGGCATGGATCCACAGGGCTTACCTGGCACTGAAGCAGGCCTTGAGCCTAAATCTACTGGGGCCAGTCTGGTGCTGGGGCAAGCTGGGCACCTGGGCCCACAAGTATGGTCCTAAGGCTGCAGGGGCTAGCCTGGTGCCAGGGTCCACTGGGACAAGCCTGGCTCTGAGTCCATGAGATAGATGTGATACCTGTGTCCATGGGGGTGGGCCTAGTACCTGGGATCACAGGGGAGGGCCTGGAGCCTGAGTCCCCTGGAATGAGCCTGACCCTTGGTCTGCAGAAGCCCCCCCAAGGGAGGACGTGGATCTTAGGTTTCCAAGAGCCCAGGAATATATGGGGGCTGGCCGAGGATGAGTCTGTGGGCACCAGTCTTCAGACTGAGGCCACAGGAGCCAGTCTGGCACTGGGGTGTGCCTGGCGCCTGGGTTCATAGGGAAAATCCACACACTGGGGTTCATTAGAGCAGAGCTGGGGGTGGGGACCACAGCAAAACCAGTGCTCATTTCATCCTCTTTCCCCTTTCCAGAGGGTATTTCTCACTAAATTTCACTGTACTGGGGAGGCTTAGGGGAAGGATGATACAGGTAATGTGGAACTGTCCTCTCTACCATCTTTAATCAGTCTTTTCTTATTTCTGTGTTCCCTCTGCCATCCCTGATGCTATAACCTCTCGCCTGGACTCCTGAGCTTCTGGAAAGGTATTTTGTATATGGGTCATTTGTTAAATCAGTGTTTCTGGGAGGGAATGAGTACCAGAAATATCCATTCTACCATCTTGCTAACATCATTCTGAAACATTCCCGCTTAAATATATATAATAATATATTTATGTTTGAAGTTATCAAGTTAATAATATTATATTTTAATGTGAAGTGGTTTCAAAACTCCACATCATCTTTTTTACATTACTGACTGTCAGGGTAGAGAAAAATATGTTCCTCCACCTGGGTCTTTGACAATATAGAAGTAAGATATATTAATTCAGTATTTATTCTAAACATGTTGTACAAATGGTCCTTGAGAGCTTCTAAAGAACTTGTAGACCTTGAAATTTATACAGTGTACAAATATAATGATTTTTACACATAAATACTCAAAAAATATTTCTTAAATAAAATTAAAGTATTATTAACATTCATTAGGGGCTTCCCAGGTGGTTCAATGATAAAGAATCCACCTGCCAAGCAGGAGACACAAGTTCAGTCCCTGGGTCAGGAAGATCCCCTGGAGAAGGAAAGAGCAACCCACTCTATTATTCTTGCCTGGAAAATACCATGGACAGAGAAGCCTGGTGGGCTACAGTCTATAGGGTTGCAAGAGTCAGACACAACTTCGTGACTAAAGAACAACAAATATTCATTAGAACAGATCTCATATCACCCAGCAAAGTACTGTACATATCATAGGTAGACAATAAATTTTGCTAAACAAGGGCAGTAGAACAGAGATAGTTATTTTCTAACGTCCAGTTTTCCACACAGAGACAGTGCTTAATAAATAATGTTTTCTAATTATAAAAACACACATGCTGCTTTGTCTTGTGACTATCACATATTTCATACATTATTCTCAATATATTTTGATAACAAAAAAGCTGTAACATTTTTATAGTTCTTGATAATAACAGCAGGAATCAATACAACACAGATATTTCAGATGAATAATTGTGCTTTACATTATAGCAACTCTGCCTGTATTTCAGAACTATCTATAGTAAAGACAAGTCATTTAAAATGAAACATTTTTCTCTAAATCGTCATGATAAGAATCTGCAAGGAAGAAGAGAAGAGCAGGGAAATAAGCAGTTGATAAAACATTTAAAGTAACTATTACCCAGTAAATGAGCTGGACAGGCAGTTGAGAAACAAAAGATAAATTACTATATTATGAAAAATTACTGCAGCACACCATAAATCACTGCAACATTTCATTAGCCATTGCCAATAAGTAAATGATCATTTGACCCAGGATATCTCTTTAAAGTGTATGAATTTGTCAGTCTCCATTTATGATGGAAGGGTTATCTTAAATTTATACAACTGCGATGACTCAGGGTATAATTCACTTTCTATAAGGATATGTTTAATGCAATATCACCTGCAGAAAATTCCACCTTTGAAATTTTGCTAAACTTCATATTTCTAATGAAACAAAACATTTATTTACAGAGAAGGGTAGTCCACAAACTATTGAATCTAAGTTCATCATACATTCAAATTAATTGTTGGTCTAATCTTTATGATTTATAAACATAAGCAAGAAAAAATAAGCAACTTAGAGAAGAAGTCTTGAAATACGAAGCTTCCAAAGTAGCGCTTTTTGAGATTATAATGTAAAAACTAAGAATAACAGAAACAAAGGAAAAAGCAGTTGAGTTCTAATGCCAAACACTGTGCTTGGTTGACTGCTCAGTTGTGTCTGACTCTGCAACCCCATAAACTGCAGCCTGCCAAGTTCCTCTGTCCATGGGATTGTCCCAGCAAGAATATTATAGTGGGTTGCCATTTCCTTCTCCAGGGGAACTTTCTGATCCAGGGATTGAACTCATGGTCTTCTGCAGCTCCTTCACTGGCAGGCAGATTCTTTATCACTGAGCCACCTGGGAAGCCCAAAGCCAAACACAAGTACTTTTCTAAAATTCAAAGAATGTGGATCTACCAATAAGAAGCTCTGTGTAAGTTAAATATATTCAGTAGAACTAATGTCCAAATATTCACTGATAACTACCCCTCAATTTTGTAATGAAAACAATGAAGCTCTTGCTAGTACAAAAATGTAAATGGATCTTAAATTATGTTGTATGCTCCATATGACTAAAAACAAAACTACAAATACTACTTTGTTACATTGTTCTAAAATATTTTTAAAAATCAAGCGATCTCTCCTAGATGATACCATGTGCATCTTATCATCAACTATAAGGCTGCTGCTGCTGCTAAGTCACTTCAGTCATGTCCAACTCTGTACGACCCCAGAGACGGCAGCCCACCAGGCTCCCCGGTCCCTGGGATTCTCCAGGCAAGAACACTGGAGTGGGTTGCCATTTCCTTCTCCAATGCATGAAAGTGGAAAGTGAAAATTGAAAGGGAAGTTGCTCAGTCGTGTCCAACTCCTAGCAACCCCATGGACTGTAGCCTACCAGGCTCTTCCGTCCATGGGATTTGCCAGGCAAGAGTACTGGAGTGGGTTGCCATTGCCTTCTCCGAACTATAAGGCTAGGAGCTGTCAAACAAGATAAACAGAGAAAAACAGAAACAGAGGTATTTCTTTGAATCCCTACAAATATCATTATGTACTACTGGCCAACTCCAAGTCTTGCAACAAGTAACTAGGGTATCACTCCAGGAAACTCCTTAAGTTGACATTACGTGTCAGATATCTATCCTCTAACTGCATATATCGCCCTGTGTCCATTTATCATTGCAGTTATCACACTTTGGTATAATTGGGTTTGTCTTTCTTCTCCAAAAGCTCTTTAACAACAGTGATTGTTTTTAATCTCTACATTCTCAGCAAGCAGTGGACTGCCAAGTACACTGAGGATGCTCAATAGATACATACTAAATGAATGAAGATTAGCCCATCCTTTTCAGAAAAATAGCTTCAGTTCACACAAAAATGGTTTAATAATACAAACTGAATTTTTATAGTTTTTCTTTACTCTATTAATATCAAGCATTTAGTATATTTGTTAGACAACCAAGTATCATATTGTAATGTCCATGTAAAATTTTTGAATATTTATAAAAACTAAGGAGACATTACTTTGCCAACAAAGGTCCGTCTAGTCAAAGCTGTGGTTTTTCCAGTGGTCATGTATGAATGTGAGAGTTGGACCATAAAGCAAGCTGAGCACCAAAGAATTGATGCTTTTGAACTGTGATGTTGGAGAAGACTCTTGAGAGTCCCTTGGACTGCAAGGAGATCCAACCAGTTAATCCTAAAGGAAATCCTGAATATTCATTGGAAGGATTGATGCTGAAGCAGAAGCTCCAATACTTTGGCCACCTGATGCGAAGAGCTGACTCATTGGAAAAGACCCTGATGCTGGGCAAGATTGAAGGCAAGAGGAGAAGGGGATGGCAGAGGATGAAATGGTTGGATGGCATCACTGACTCGGTGGAAATGATTCTGAGCAAGCTTTGGGAGTTGGTGATGGACAGGGAGGCCTGGCATGCTGCAGTCCATAGGATCGCAAAGAGTCAGACACGACTGAGTGACTGAACTGAACTGAACTCAAGGATATAAATTATCAATTTCACTAATGAAGGGGGAGACGTTTGACTCTGTACAGATATAAAATGTCATTAGAAATTAAATTATCTGTGCCCATAGTCATGAGAAACACACACACTAATACCACCACAAAAATTGTGGTAGGCAGTAACAGTAAATTGAATATTCATACAAACATTTCAAAAGGGTATATGCTTAAGTCCCTCTAATTTTTTTAATATTTATACAAACCTTTAAGTCATTTTTTAAAACTCAGATACGTATTCCCCTGTTATTAGCAAAAGGAAAATCCATGACATATATTCATATTCTTTAGCATAAATCAGAAATGTTCTTAAGAGGAAAAAGATCCTAGTATAATTAATGGAGATGGGGGGCAGGCTTTGTAAAATGGAAAAAATTAAAACACCAGTTTGGGTAAATATTTTTCTACATACAATATCAACTATTCATTGAAAAAATTCATTTAGTTACCTAAAAATTCATTATCTAATTAATGATTCCTGGAGATAGTAGTGATAGCAATTGTGGAAACATAAAAATAACAATCTTAAAAATGCAAACAATAATAATCATAACTTTAGTAAACACTTAAATAAAATTTATATTCTTCACATACAACATCTCACTTATTTCTCACAATAAACATTAGTTCAGTTCAGTTCAGTTGCTCAGTCATGTCCGACTCTTTGTGATCCCATGGACTGCAGCATACCAGGTCTTCCTGTCCATCACCAACTTCCGGAATTTACTCAAAACTCATGTCCATTGAGTTGGTGATGCCAACCAACCATCTCATCCTCTGTCATCCCCTTCTCCTCTTGCCTTCAATCTTTCCCAGCATCAGCGTCTTTTCAAATGAGTCAGTTCTTCACATAAGGTGGCCAAAGTATTGCAGTTTCAGCTTCAGCATCAGTCTTTCCAATGAATATTCAGGACAGTAGCAAATAACTATCCCAGGTTACAAATAAGGAACATAGGGCTGTGGAAGTTAACCTGCTACTAAGTTGTAGAGATAAGCAGTATTTCCAGATTGCCTGCTCTCCATCAGTTTGATACTTAATGCATCATTTGTCCTCAATGTTGTTTAAAAATCAGCTATATCAAAAACGTATCACTTAACTGTTTCAACTACAAGCAATTGGTAATATATGTTCTGAAAAGTTTTCAAGCCAAAATCATTTCCACTGCAATGTACCAAAAGACTCCTTGCCCAAATAAAAGTCACAATCTAAGGTCAAAAAAAGTCGTTGAGATCTAATACCATTTTAAAAGCAATACTTGAATTATTGTCATACCTCCATTAGTGAATTGAGGTTGCTCAGTCATGTCTGATTCTTTGCAACCCCATAGACTTTATACAATCCATGGAATTCTCCAGCCAGAATACTGGAGTGAGTAGCCTTTCCCTTCTCCAGGGGAATCTTCCCAACTCAGAGATCAAATCCAGGTCTTCCGCATTGCAGGCAGATTCTTTACCAGATGAGCCACCAGAGAAGCCCCAAAATACTGGAGTGGGTAGCCTACCCCTTCTCCAGGGGATCCTCCCAACCCAGGAATCAAACTGGGCTCTTCTGCATTGCAGGCGGATTCTTTACCTGCTGAGCTATCAGGAAGCCCTGTGTAGAAATCATGCCACTTTGTGGATTATTTAGCCCACAGTGTCTATATGTGTGTGTACATTTTAAACACTGGGCAAAATTGTACATAACTCAGATGTGAGGTATTTATTATTGTTTAGCTTTATCACTTAACTAATCTATCAGATCAGATCAGATCAGTCGCTCAACTGAGCTCTAATTTTACTTTTGACACAAAACACAAAAGTCTATAATGATGCTATGATAATTTACATTAGCATATTTCAAGTATATATTTGAACCAAATAAGGTATTTCAAAACTAGATTTAGTAAACTATTTATAAATCTCCTACTTAAGCTATTCTTAAGTGTTGACTATACTTATTCTTTTATTTTTTTAATTAAATTTTATTTTGCTTAACTTTACAATATTGTATTGCTTTTGCCATACATCAAGATGGATCCACCACAAGTATACATGTGTTCCCCATCCTGAACCCTCCTCCCTCCTCCCTCCCCATACCATCCCCCTGGGTCGTCCCAGTGCACCAGTCCCAGGCATCCGTTATCAGGCATCGTACCTGGACTGGCGACTCATTTCAGATATGATATTATACATATTTCAATGCTATTCTCCCACATCATCCCACCCTCTCCCGTTCCCAGAGTCCAAAAGTCTGTTCTATACATCAGTGTCTCTTTTGCTATCTCGTAAACAGGGTTATTGTTACCATCTTTCTAAATTCCATATATATGCGTTAGTATACTGTATTTGTGTTTTTCTTTCTGGCTTACTTCACTCTGTATAATAGGCTCCAGTTCCATCCACCTGATTAGAACTGATTCAAATGCATTCTTTTTAATGGCTGAGTAATACTCCATTGTGTATATGTACCACAGCTTGCTTATCCATTCATCTGTGGGTGGACATCTAGGTTGCTTCCAAGTCCTGGCTATTGTGAACAGTGCTGCTATGAACATTGGGGTACACGTGTCTCTTTCAATTCTGGTTTTCTCAGTGTGTATGCTCAGCAGTGGGATTGCTGGATCATAAGGCAGTTCTATTCCCAGTTTTTTGAGGAATCTCCATACTGTTCTCCAAAGTGGCTGTACTAGTTTGCATTCCCACCAACAGTATAAGAGGGTTCCCTTCTCTCCGCACCCTCTCCAGCATTTATTGCTTGTGGACTTTTGGATCGCAGCCATTCTGACTGGCATGAAATGGTACCTCATAGTGGTTTTGATTTGCATTTCTCTGATAATGAGTGATGTTGAGCATCTTTTCATGTGTTTGTTAGCCATCTGTATGTCTTCTTTGGAGAAATGTCTACCTAGTTCTTTGGCCCATTTTTTGATTGGATCATTTATTTTTCTGGAACTGAGCTGTAGGAGTTGCTTGTATATTTTTGAGATTAGTTGTTTGTCTGTTGCTTCATTTGTTATTATTTTCTCCCATTCTGAAGGCTGTCTTTTCACCTTGTTTATAGTTTCCTTTGTTGTGCAGAAGCTTTTAAGTTTAATTAGGTCCCATTTATTTATTTTTGATTTTATTTCCAATATTCTGGGAGGTGGGTCATAGAGGATCCTGCTGTGATGAATGTCAGAGAGTAAAAATATGGAAAGCTTCACGAATTTGTGTGTCATCCTTGCGCGGGGGCCATGCTAATCTTCTCTGTATCATTCCAATTTTAGTTATATGTGCTGCCAAAGTGAGCACTATACTTTTTCTTTTAATTGATGTATATGAAGTGAAAGACACTCAGTCATGTCCAAATCTTTTTGTGACTCCATGCACTGTAGCCCACCAGGCTCCTCTGTCCATGGGATTCTCCAGGCAAGAATACTAGAGTGGGTAGCTATTCCCATCTCCAGGAGATCTTCCTGACCCAGGGATTGAACCTAGGTCTCTTGCACGGCAGGCAGATTCGTTACCGTCTGAGCCTCCAGAAAAGCTCCATTAATTGATACATGATTGACATATAGTATTATTTTAATGTCCAGAATTCAAAATAATGATTCAATATTTGTATACATTGTAGAATTTTAAGTCTAGTTAACATATGTCACCATACACAGTTTTTTTGTGAAGATTTTTAAGATCTACTTTCTCAGCACATTTCAAATACATAATACAGTATTATTCACTATGGTCATCACATCATGTATTACAGCCTCATAGTTTATTTATTTTATAATTGTTTAAGTCTGTACCTTTTGATTGTTTTCATCCATTCTGCCCACCCTCCATCCTTACCTCTGGCAAATACCAAACTGTTCTATCTGTGAGCTTGGTTTTTTAGTTTTTAGGATGTTTGTTTGCTTGTTTTAAATTCACCATATATGTGAGATCACAGAGTACTGAAATCTTGCCACTTGCAAGAACATGGATAGATCTAATTTAAATAAGTCAGGATAAGAAAAATAACATATATTTTTATATGCGGAATCTAAAAGAAATCCAAGAGCAACATGTATCATACAAATATCAAATCATTATGTCATACACCTAAAACAATACAATGTATAATACAATCTACTCAATTTTTTCAAATGTCTTCATCAAGTAAGTATATAAACAAAGATATTTCAAAACTACATTTAGTAGATTATTTCCAAATCTCCAACTTAATCTGTTCTTAAGAGTTGACTATATTTTAACACCCCAAGAACAGCAAAGTAGTACTATGGATTCCTATTAGAAGTGTACTGTAAAATGATATTTGATACCATTTCCAAGCAAATAGTCCATTTCTATGGAAATATTTTCCATAAAACAGCTTTCAAGGAAATTAAAACTTCTTCCAAGTGTTGTATGTTCCAAATCTTCCATATACGTTAATGATCTGTTTAAGTCCAGCTAAACTATTTGTTTATTATTTCAAGCATATCTATACTAAAAGGATAGTTCAAAATTTTAACCCTCAGAACACACACATAAGCACACATACACACAAATACACCTATACAAATATAGCCAATATGCTGGTCTACTGCTCTGATTATAAGAGACATCCTAAGTTACAAGAATAATAACACTTCAAACAAATTATTAAATTATACACACAAGTTTTAAAGTTTATTTATTCATATGAGATGACTTTTTGCTAAGGTAATGCAATGGTTTACTGAGCAAAACATGAGATAAGCAATTTAGAAAATTACCAAACTACCAAATGCTGTGCTGTGCTCAGTCATGTCCAAATCTTTGCAACCCCATGGATTATAACCTGCCAGGTTCCTCTGTCCATGGGATACTTGAGGCAAGAATACCGGAGTGGGTTGCCATTTCTTTCTCCAGGGGATCTTCCTACCCCAGGGATTGAACCCACATCTCTTGCATCTCCTGCACTGGCAGGTGGATTCTTTACCACTGCCTCCTGGGGGGAGGGGCATATTACCAAATACAAGTACAGAATGAGTCCCCTGACTATTCACTATTGAAATGAGCTCTACTTTCACTTCCAAGGTTTATTAAAAAGAATGTATTTAAAAACTGAATGACTCATTGCCAATAGCTATATGATTATAAGCATATTCCCATAATAAAAACAAATATAGTTGTTACCTGTTGTGTATACTTCTGTATTTCATCCAGTACAAATTCTACTTCTTTTGAAGTTGTTAGTGAAGCTAGATTTCCACTAAGATTATAGCAGTAAAGTTTTGCATTGTCGTAGTTTTCTCTACTGGAATTAATTCTAAGACAAGCATCCCCGACGTGAATCCATCCTTCTCCACAAAGATGAGCTAGTCAAAAAAAAGAAAAAAAATCATGTCTTATTTTTTGATTATCCAAACACATGCATATTTTTCAATTATTTCAGAATGCTAAATAAATACAACTTCTAGATTTGCTTAAATAATTTTTAGATAAAATTCAAATATATCCTTGTATTATACTAAACAAAATTTGACTAATATTTTGGTGAAGAATAAGAAGAGAATATCCTAATTTTTCTCTAACTATTAAACATAAGAAAAGCTACAGCTCTGTAACATCAGTCAAAATCTGTTGACTGTTAGGTCTTCTTTGTAAATCTAGTGTATTGATTCATGGTTTCGCAGCAAGTGAAATCACTACTACATTTATATGTTGCAAAGTTCACTTTATACAAGATCACTTCAGTAGAAAAATAACCAGCACACAACAAAAGCAAAGTTATTCCTACAAGTGTAGCTATTAATAACTGTCCTCTCGGCTATGGAATTGGATTAACTAATCTCCTTAGCCCAGGTGTACTATTTTGATATAAGCTGGGTTCTTTGATTCTTTAACTATAATTATGGGGCAAGAAGTCTCATTTCATTTATGCTTCATAAAGAAACTAGAAACTTCGCTTTCAAATATTTATTTTTACACAACCTTTCAGGTCTTTTGAAAGTTTAAACATACCATTCAGTAACAGTGGTTTATCCTTAGGCTCCAAATTGAACTTAAAACAGTGTCTGTTTTCTAAAACACAGACTTATAAATTCAATATAAAGTTATGCTCTAGGATACATCAACACTGAGGTGTTTTATTGACACACCAATCTATGAAGCTTAACTTGACTATCTGTTAGTTTCATATCACTAAATATATCAGTACCTCTTGCCCTTTCAAGTTGGATGCATCAGTTCGGTCTTATGGAATTATTATAAAGCAGCAGTTCTCAAACATTTTGGTCTCAAGACCCCTTTAAACCCTTAAAAATTATTGAGAATGCCACAGATTTTTCCATATACATTTTATATCTATGGAGCTTGACCATATTAAAAATTAAAACTGATCTTTTAAAAATACATGTATTTATTGATTTAAAATTTTATTACAAACCTACTCTTCCAGTTTCTGGGATGTCTTACCCCTTAATGCTATTATTACACACCCAAAGAAGATGTATCAATATCTTCACATTTTCTCCTTGAGAAAACGGTTTAAATTAGGCCCTTGGCATCAAAAATTGAGATGGGTTGATAAATGAACAGGGGATGGAGAGGCAGAGAAATCATAGATAGAGCAGAGTAAAATGTGCTTCGCAGAATCTAGGGTGTGGGCACTGAGTGTTCTCACTACAATTCTATTTTTCATTTTAAAAAATTCAAAAAAATGTTTGAAATGTTTCATTAAAATTGTTAGGGAAATACATAACAAAATAAATAGCATATTAAATTTCTCTTAATTACAGTCTCCAAAAAATAAAAGAGTTAAGAGCGTGGCTTTGTTCTGTCTTTTTGCAAATCCCTTTAGTGTTGGTTTAATATAACATTCAATCTATTAGAATCATACACTATGTAGCCTTTGCAAAACTATTAATACAGAGTAAATCTACAACAGAATGAGAATTACAAAAGCACACAATATCTCAGTATTATAGGGCCCTTTGCTTCTTGAATAACTACTGTCCTATTAAACTAGGTAATGAGAATAACACACAGTGTTTGGAACACAGTAAGCACTCAATACACCACCTTCACTTATTAGGACTTCAAACGCCTCTGTTTTCATTTTCAGGCTACACATACAGCAATCTTCTTTGTCTTCTGAAATCTAAACTACCAGATCACTTCAAGGAAACAGCACACGAGTTTTTGTTAAATTTCAGCTTTTTCTTTCCTTACTGAATCAAGGAAGGATTTACATTAGTTTTGGTTATCTTTTGTTTTATAAGATCAAAAATACTTGGTTAATGAATCATACAAATGCAAACAACTCATGGGCCTTTGAGGCTAACTAAATCAAAGCACTAAACCAAATGCTGTGATGTCTTAAGTTTCTGTAGTTCTGAGCACCACCTCAACTTTAGGATAGTAGCTAATTTTTAAAATAGGTGAAGCTTGATAAATTCAAATTGCCAATTTTACACGAGATCAATGGAAAAAATGCAATTCACAAATTTTCATGGAAAACGGCAATTACTACAGACTAAGTTCTCCATTTAGGAGAAGGCAATGGCACCCCACCCCAGTGCTCTTGCCTGGAAAATCCCATGGACAGAGGAGCCTGGTAGGCTGCAGTCCATGGGGTTGCTAAGAGTCGGACACAACTGGGCAACTTTACTTTCACTTTTCACTTTCCTGCATTGGAGAAGGAAATGGCAACCCACTCCAGTGTTCTTGCCTGGAGAATCCCAGGGACGGGGGAGCCTGGTGGGCTTCCGTCTATGGGGTCGCACAGAGTGGTACACGACTGAAGCAACTTAGCAGCAGCAGCAGCAGCAAGTTCTCCATTTAGAGCATTCACTTCCTTGAGACAAGCTGAACAGAAACCAAACTACATATAATGCCAAGCTGGCTCTTAGTAAATATGAATACACAACAAGGGGAGCTAGTGTATAATAAAATACCTTATTATATTTATTATTCTCCAAAGTAATAACCTGGTCAAGCACAACCCTTAGGCCAAACCAAAATATTTTCCCAGGCAAGGGTAGATGGGTATTACTAAATATAACTTCACTATTGTTTTCCCAAATTTCCACTGGTAATCAAATTTTCTTCTTATTGAACAATATTTCTTTACATATATATTCCTTCAGTCAACTCTAATTTTAGTCCAGGATTTATTCTGTCTTTTTAAAGAAACTTTGTAAATATTTTTATTGATCTACATGTAGCTTTTAGACTTTAACACTTAGAAATTATTACTTTCAAGTTTAGTGTCATCTCACTATTGCTTTTCAAATCTTGCCTACTGCATTAATATTCTCTAAATTACTCAAAATGAACACATATGCATACATCGTCATTTAAAAGCTTAGTACATAAACAAAATTTCAAAATCTCAATGGTACTTTTAAAGGCAATCTAATTTTTATTTTATTACATGAACTTATAAGAAAGATTTAAATTCTATGATGGGATTTTCCAACATTTGCTAGAATTACATAGGTTCAGATATTTTTCAATTAAAAAAATAAAAAAATCATGAGGTAGAAACAGGCAAAAAACTGAATGGAGATAAACACCCAGTTACTAGTCCCCTCTGCCATTTACAAGTCATGCACTTTTTTAAGCAGGTCATGTAACCAATCTCAGCTTATCTGTATAACAAGAAGATGGAACTGGTTAAATATCTATACAAGTTTTTGATTTTCTGATATGCTAACTGTAAAAATAAATGGAAATTTCTTTTTCAAATGAGTTTTGTTCTGGTTTACAGAACTTAAGCATCTCATTGAATCATATAATAATTATTATAAATGTTACCATTTCTAATAAAAAAGAACAGTCAGTAAAAAACTGCTCCCAGAATTTAAAAAATAAAGGGCACTTAAATCTAATATGCCAAAATGTTAACATTGTTAGATCTGGATATTACTCTGAGTATTTACTATTTTCTATGTTTTTAAGATATAATTTTTTAATTGAAAAGTATTCTGATCAAGTCAACAGTAATAAACAGAAGATACTTTGGAAGTCTTAATCAGAAACAAATGTATAAATCTTTCTTGTAGAAACACTGCTATCTTTACTCCAATACTATTGTTTATTTGCTACTAATTTAATTTTAGAAAATGGAATATTCTTACTAAACGTTCTTTACAAAACTAGCATTCATCTGTGGACTATAAAACCGATTTACCAAACGTAAATCTTTACCTGGTAGAGCCTGGCACTCTTGCTGTCGCTGATCCCACTGGCAATTCAGGTTTAGTGAACAGCTTTTACAGCTAGTAAGTTTGTTACAAATCTGCTCATTTCTCACATGGCATTTGGTATAGTTTCTCACAGACTATAAAGTTAAAAGATAAAACGTGTTACCTTTCGCCTTTGTACAGTAATGACTCATGAAGTTAGCGTACACATAAATCACCTGGTGAACTTGACAACACAGACTTCTAACACCAAATCCAGTTCTACTGAATCAGAATTTCTTATTCATTTATTTATTTAAGCAAAGTTCTTAAATTCAGAATGTATGCTTATTGAAAAAACAAATTACACAATCTGAAACAGAAATCAAATAATGAAAACGTATTCTATTGAATTTGATAACAGGCTTCCAATTCAATAAATAAAGCTGATGAACAAAGTCATTTCTCTCAATGATCACATCAAGGAATTCTAGTCATAATAAAACTATCATGCAGACTCCTGGGAATGAAGTGGAAATAATGAGTAGCAAAAGTTAAAGAGAGGCTTTATCAAAATCCAATACAATCTAAAATGATAAATTATTTTCTCAATAACTCAAATAAGCTTACTTCCACATACATTAAATAACAGTTTTGGTTACTTGCACAGACATTAAATAATGATTTTGGTTAACTGATGCTTCTCCTGTGTGTATCTATCATATTTCCTCAATAAAGACTGCAAAGAACCTGCAAAAGTTACATTTTGATCAGTCCTATTACACAACTACTCATATTTCAACTAATTTCAGGTCTAAGAGGTTGAAGGTTAAAGGTCAAAAAACAAAACAAAAGGCAACACGGGAACTTTGGTGTGAGTTCCCTACACATATCAAGGTTTGATATTTCACATGATGTTATCAATACCTGTGATAACAAAAATCAGATTCTTTGGGCTCAACTCTTCTTGTGACTCATTTTTGAGGAAAAACACACATACACACACAAAGGTTTAAAAAAGCACATGCTGCATCATAAGCTCCCTTTTCTTTCCAGAGGTAGACACTCTTACCTGAGACTTTCTCATGTAAGGGTGATAAATATTTCTTTTCAACCAAAAAACTTGACAATTAAAATTTACTTATTATTTCCCATACATAAAAATGGTTGAAGAAATTTTTATCTTATTCTTCCTTTAAAAAAATCACATAAGATACATTTCTTAAAGCCCAAATTGTACTGCAAGTTATTCAACCACCATTTTCATTAGGAACATGAAACTTTTCTTAATGCTACTTTTCTGATTCAAAGCTTTTTTTTCTCATATACCATATAAACCTTAGTGTTATTCCATAGGATTACTATACTTTCAAACATTTGTCACATAACTGAAACAAATCAATTTACTTGAATCATCTGATAAATAAAATAGCCTATAAGAAAGACAAGAGAATGCCTAAACAACATATTAGAATAAGAGAAAGAATGAAAACTTAAGGCCAATCTTTAGAACAGCAATGGAAGAGTCACCATCGAAATAACTCTACTGCTCTTCACAACAGTATAATCATTTATTGATGCTGAGCCAGAACAATAGATGAAATTGTATTTCCATCACACACAGGGTCAATTTATTCAGTGATAGAAGAAAGCTGACTGCTACTCTGAAACATGGCTGGCATTTTTTGGCCTAATGAACCAGATGCACATTCATAAACAGACTATGAAGAATAACCAGTACTCTGCTCATCTTCACCCTAATATGTCTAGATGTAAATTTAAAATGAAAATCTGCAAGAAGAAAGCAGTTATTTGGGCTACTAGAGCACAAAATATGCAACTTGCAGTAAAAATGACTAAATAATGTAACAGAATATCAATGGACATCATTTATGCTAAAGTCTCATAGACCCTTCTGTATCTATTAGCATTTGGTTTATTTTAATCACCAGACATTCTGATAAAACTGTCCAAAAGACACATTACATCCAAGTCTAAGTTATAAGAGACTTCCATCTGTTCACTTGTACTATCTCACCCAGTGATTTCCTTTTTAACACATTATCAACACTAAACTCTAAAGGAAAAGGCCACTTAATAAAACGAATACTTGATAGTAATTTGCATAATACAATTTTTGAGACATGTATTTTCACATACTGTAAATGTCTAAATACAAATTAACTCAGTTATCGAACAAAGTTTTAAATAAAATCTGCTTGCAATTCTTATCTAATGACATTCTCCATTTTAGTCCCTTATATCCATGTTTTATTTTACTTTGCTACCATGTCTGCATTATTCACTAATATAACTCCCATTAGATGAATATTATGCAAATACAAAAAAGTAATTCAAACATTCAAAATGAGTCATGTTCTATTAACATTCAAACTCAAATAAAATTGAAGTATCTATTATTATTAAAGCAATATATCACTGCAAAGTATACACCAACACATAAGTATAAAAACAAAGGGTTCAATCGGATGAGGCAATAATTCAAAGCTTTCCTTCTTAAGTTTTTAATATTACTTTAGAATAGAATCATAAAGCTTTAATTATTTCAAAATATGATTGGTTACTGGAGAAAAATTTTAGATAAGGTAATAAAAACTTTTTACTTAGTTTTCAAACTCCCTTTTCTTTATCTTGTACTTCTGCCTGGTATCTTGAAAAACAAGTGGATATTTTTCTTGCTTAGTAAAAATTCAAAAAAAGAAAAAATTAATATGTATTTAGTTTAAAAATCTGTATGGGAACTTTTTAGTTATTTAAGCTACACTCCAATAAGAGAATCTTTAATCCTATTGAATATAATCCTTAATAATTTTTAAAAATTTTCCTTCAATTTGTTGACATATAAAAAACATGGAACATTTTGATGCTATCCATTAAAAGGTTAGTTTTTACTCCTCTCGATCTATTTTAATCTATCAATATTAATTTTATTATATTTTCAATAGTCTGCCTAAAATACATTCTTGACCTCATCACTAGTGAAACTTTGAGCCGGGTGATGATTTTTTGTGTCAGCGCTATTCATTCACTGTAGGACGTTCACCTGTGTCCCTGGCTTTTCTATGTTAGATGCTGGTGGCAGTCCCACAGTTGTGAAAACAACTGAAAAATACACACTGCCAGATGTCCCAATGCAGGACAGAACTGCCTCAGAAAACCACAGATACAAAGAAAAATTTTTTTTTAGTTTAAAACACAGATCTATAGATGATTTGAATGATAAAATGAAAGTACTACTATCAACACTTCCGATTAAGCTTGCACACAAAGAATATAAATAAAACCTAAGTCACAACACTATTAACACATGTCTGACAAGAGTCTCATAGAAATGACTTCAATACTTACTTATACATTCCTATTTCTATCAGCACGGAAGCCAATGTTTCTAACTACAGTCTTTTTAAATTAAGTTTTGAAAGACTTTTCCCAATCTTATCCATGAAAAGTAAAGGTTATTGGATTTAACATGGAATGTAGACTGACTGACAACATATGAAGAAGTAAGTGATGCCCTTAGTATTTTCTAAGTGTCTTTTGTTTATAGTTGGCTTACAATATTGGGGCTTCCCTCATAGCTCAGTTGGTAAGGAGTCCATCTGCAATGCAGGAGACCCCGGTTTGATTCCTGGGTCAGGAAGATCCGCTGGAGAAGGGATAGGCTACCCACCCCAGTATTCTTGGGCTTCTCTCGTGGCTCAGCGGGTAAAGAATACGTCTGTAATGTGGGAGACCTGGGTTTGATTCCTGGATTGGGAAGATCCCCTGGAGAAGGGAGAGGCTACCCACTCCAGTATTCTGGCCTGGAGAACTCCATGAACTATACAGCCCATGGGGTCACAAACAAAATTTTTATAGGGCTTCCATGGTGGCTCAGATGGTAAAGCGTCTGCCTGCAATGCCAGAGACCAGGATATGATCCCTGTGTCAGGAAGATCCCCAGGAGAAGGAAATAGCAACCCACTCCAGTATTCTGGCCTGGGAAATTCCATGGACTGAGGAGTCTTATAGGTTTCAGTTCATGGGTTCACAAAGAGTCAGACACAACTGAGTGACTTCACTTACTTACTACAATATTGAATTAGTTTCAGTTATACAACATAATGATTCAATATTTTTTTAAGATTATATATTCCATTTAACATTATTACAAAACAATGGCTATAAATTCCTGTGCTGTACAATATATTCTTGTTGCTTATCTATTTTATATATAGTAGTTTATATCTCTTAATACCATAATTCTATCCCCTTTCCCTTTTCTAAATGTCTTGATACAGGTAAGCTAATGATTATAAAGTAGCAGTGTTAACTACATCATCATTTACCCATAAATACTAACCATGCTGCAGTTACTGGTTGATGAAATGCATTTCTTGTCATCACACCACTGGCACCCATTCGTATTGGCAGTACAGCTGGCACAATCTGCATATCTATAACATCTGTCATCAGAAGCAGCTGTGATACAAATGGGAGACAGAACACATTAAGATAAAAAGAAAATGTCACACTTCTTAATTCACGTATTTTTAACATCTGCTAAGAATCACGAAGACATTTTTAAACCATAAATATAATCATCAATATCAAAATAAGTTCTCCAATATGAAGTCAGTTTTGTAATTGAATTGGATTTACAGGGATTTAAATACCTCCTGCCCTCATCTTTATTATTCACTCTATCAGGATCCTACACTCATTTGACATTTACACATTATGGAGGAAGAAAAAGACTTAGAGCTATTTTATTAAACAAAATGTATTACTACACATTTAAAAGAAAAGACTATAACAAATGCTCATTGTTTATCATTCTTCATAAAGCTATCTAGAGACATCTGACTGATTATAGATTAGCAAAACCTGATCTGTTCATTGTAGCACCAAAAATATATAAAAGCCCAATTCATTTAAAGAAAACTGAAAATTTATATCCAAATCATTCTTTATAAATATTTACTATTAATTATTCATAAATCAGGGCATCCCAGGTGGTGCTAATGGTAAAGAACCTGCCTGCCAAAAGAGGAGACATAAGAGATGCGGGTTCAAGCCCTGGGTCAGGAAGATCCCCTAGAGGAGGGCATGGCAACCCACTCTAACATTCCTGCCTGGAGAATCCTCAAGGACAAAGGAGCCTGGAGGAGTACAGTCCACAGGGTTGCAAAGAGTTGGACATGACTGAAGCAACTTGGCATGCACATTCATAAGTCTGAATTATTTATTCAATATTTTGTAAGAAATACTGAGTTATAACAGGACATCAAAATTCTAGAAACTTTTTAGCTTTATGGGATGGTTTGACAATAATTCAGGAAGAAAAAAAGTACCAAATGCAGAATAAATTACTTCATTTTATTTCTTTGAAGCATACAATATATCTAAGAAAGGATGTATTTGAGAGAATTTTATACTTACATACAAAAATAATTCATATATATATGGCTATGTTACATGTCAAAATTGATATATTACTATTACACAGAGATATATGACTATTACACATTCAAAAAAGAAAACTAAAGATAGCTAAGAAAGATATTAAATTGTTAATCACAGCTAAATTCAAACATTAGGGTTCTTAATTAGAGGATTATGAGTTTTTAATTTTTGAAAACTATTAAAGTAATTCTTATGAGCAGGAATGCACTTCCATTTCAAGCCAAGTAGAGATGCTTTATGTCAAAAAGAAGTAAAAAATATTTCACCTGTTTTCAGAGGGCACTTTGCTTTAAGAATATTATTAGTATTCCCAGAGTCCCAAGATTCACAGTGATTTTTGTTCCAAATACATTTTATTCCTGGACCAGCATTTTTACAAAGTTCTTCATCTCTGAAAGCCTTGCAATTTGGAGGCTTGTATACAAGTATATCGTTAAGGAGTACACTAGAAAATCCTCCAAATATATACATGGACCTATTAAAAACAAAACAAGAATCTTAAAAAAAGTATCTAATGAGTTTTAAAAATAAATTTAAATATGCATTTTACATTTTTTATTTATGTAGGAAACAGTTTTAGAAATACATAGTAGCTATATGGAGATAACAAGATACACTTTAGAATTGCCATATAGAATTAAATTTTTGAACACAAAGAATTTAGAAATTGGATATAGAATTCTTTGTATACTGTTACTATCCTTTTATAAAATAAAACGACCAAGAGTAAAATAAGATTTTCTAAGTTTCAATTTGAAAAGAAAAGCCCAGAAGTAATACTACCAGCACCAAAGAAATTTGAAATGGCCTCAAAACAGCCTAATTTTCATTTCTAAAAATATTATTGATATAATAAATGGAAAAGATCAGAAAATACTTCAAGAATATTTTTTATTATTTAAAAAGTAAAATAAAAATCAACGAAATGCAATTTTCAACAGAGAAGCTTAGAGTCTTTATGTTTATACTCTAGATTTCACTTATTTCCATTACAAAAGCCAACAGATACCATTTACACAGTTTTATTTTCAGCATCATATTGGACAATTTTTGCATAATTAGAATAAGGTAGTAATAAAATGACCTCATAAAAATGTCATTATGAATCACAAATTTTAAGCTAATGGATGATCTAGCATGTTATTTACGGTCATGAGTCCACATTAATGAATTTTTGCTATAGAAACAGCAAAATCACACTACCTTACAGGAGGAAGGTAACTTAATGATCATCCAGTCCAAATTTCCAGTGAATATAAGGGTACTAAAGGCCAGATGGGCTTCCCAGGTGGCGCTAGTGGTAAAGAAGTGAAGTCGCTCAGTTGTGTCTGACTCTTTGCAACCCCATGGACTGTAGCCTACAGGGCTCCTCCGTCCATGGGATTTTCCAGGCAAGAATACTGGAGTGGGGTGCCATTTCCTTCTCCAGAGGATCTTCCTGACCCAGGGCTCGAACCCGGGTCTCCCGCAGTATAGGCAGATGCTTTACCATCTGAGCCACAAGGTAAAGAACCCGCCTGGAAATGCAGGAGACATGAGAGATGCAAGTTTTATCCCTGGGTCAGAAGAACACCTGGAGGGGGACATGACAATCACTCCAGTATTTGTGCCTGCAGAATCCATTGGACAGAGGAGCCTGGCAGGCTATGGTCCAGAATGTCGCAAAAAATCGGACAGGACTACAGACTAAAGAGACTGAGCACGCACACATGAAAAAGCCAAAAAGGTGAAGGGACTCGTCAACAGGTCACACATTCAATTATGACAGAACCAAAATGAGAACCTGATTATTCCCACTTCCCTTGCTCTCCTCAATAGAAATATGTGCCTAGCCTTTCTATAACTTCCGGCTGATTTTTTTTAGGGAAATCATTCATGATCTGATCTCTGGAAAAAGAAATTAAGGCAGGATGAAAATTTTAAAGAGTATCTGACGCTCTACCTCAGCATCTTTCCTCTGATACTCCCCTGCCCCTTAAATAAATTTAAACAGAAAAGAAAGAAGGATAATGGTTAATGAGCCAAAATTTATTCCCACGGTATTGAAGCAATACATAAAACTACTGCCATTGATTGCAAACAATAATTTGCTTAAAGAATAACAAAATACGTGGTAGTATGACTGGTAAACATGCTTCTTTTACCCGTTAATGACAACTGCAGAGTGACCAAATCTGTTGACGTCTCTATGAAGATTTGGTTTTGGTAGTATTTTCCATTCGTCACAAGCTAGAAAAATGAAAACAGCAAAACAAAAACTGAAATAAAAGAACAACTTAAGATACATACTACAAAATGATCACTGGACAAATAAAGATACAATACTTAAAATTAGGAAAGCTCTCATTAATTTCCCATGACCTACAATTTAACGTGACTTACTCAACTAGCATTATTCCCTAAATAAAAATAACTTCTGTCTAAAATTTTCACAAATAATTTTATATGTATGAGAATAAATTAAAGGAAACAAATTAGGTGTACTTTATTTTGGAGGGTAATTTCAATGACATATAAAACAAGGTTCGTATGGCAAAATTTATGAACATCAATATTGGGAAAATGTATCATAAAGTTAAATCATTAAATCAAATTTTACATGTATGCATGCAAAATTATATAGACTATAAGTGAGAAAAGCCTAAAATGGAATCATCAAAATAAAACAATTTGATATTTCAAATTTGATATTTGATATTATTTTAATAATTTGATATTTCAAAGGAAAAGTTTTCATTTTATGTAAAGAAGAGCTTTAATTGCAAAAAATAGGAACAAATGAAAAAAATCTAAATAGTTCATGAGCTACACAAAGATTATGGAAAGAAAAATGATTAAAGAAAACTTTTTCATTTAAATATAACTTCAGAATCCACACATATATTATTAGAGATCTTGAGATGTCAAATAATTCAGGATTCAATGACTAGAAACATGCTCAGAACAGTGTTCTAGATTTTATCCTCTTAAGTGCAGCCTATCTAAAAGCAGGCCTAGGTATTTAATATAAGTACATAGGTATAACAAATGTTTAAAAACATTTTTTTCCCACTTTTAGGCAACTTAGAAGCCCTTCTGAAACAGAAAAAAATAATCTAAAATACAATTAGTTGTAATTGTTGAATTACCTGTTTTCCTATATGCTATGCTATGCTATGCTAAGTCACTTTAGTCGTATCCGACTCTGTGTGACCCCATAGACGGCAGCCCACCAGGCTTCCCCGTCCCTGGGATTCTCCAGGCAAGAACACTGGAGTGGGTTGCCACTTCCTTCTCCAATGCATGAAAGTGAAAAGAGAAAGTGAAGTCACTCAGTCATGTCCGACTCTGAGCGACCCCATGGACTGCAGCCTACCAGGCTCCTGCGTCCGTGGGATTTTCCAGGCAAGAGTACTGGAGTGGGGTGCCATTGCCTTCTCTGTTTCCTATATAAATAGCCATATATATTACACTAGAAGTAAAATATAAATTTGGTTTCAATTCAATATTATTACTAGTAAAGGTCAAGGGAATTACAAAAACCAAAATCATGGCTTAGAAAATTAAACTGGAAGACTCAGAGTAATAAAATGTATCTTGGGTTGTATCTCCTACAGTACATAAATACCCTCCACCAAAGGGGTATTTTTTAGTTAATATAATCTTTTCAGTCCACAAAGTACACAAACTTATTAAATACTCTGAAAAAAGAGAGTACAAAGGCACAGAAGCCTAACTATACTAAACCCAGTGTTTTCCCAACGTTTTATCCATAGAAGCACTATTCACATAACACCTATTTACAATCCCAGGAGAGCCAACGCTCTGAAGATCACATTTTGAGAACTATTATAAAGGCCTACATGTAACATTCATAGTCTACCATTATTTACATGCTAAAGTTCACTTAAGAAATGTGCATTAATATGCACATAGTAATATTAAAAATTTCCAAATTTCATGTGCATAATTTAAGTAGTCTTTGTTAAGAATCCAGTGAGGCTAACTGAGCAGGTATCACCATATGCTAGAAATGAAGAATGAGACCCAGGAGAAGTTAAGTAATGTCCTTAAGGCCCATTAGATCACCTTTGTTTTGCTATAAATTATGTTTATGAATGCTTGATTTATAAAAGTATATTGATGGGATTCTGAAAGATTATTCCCATTTGGAGAGAAGGGGTGACTTGTAAAGGTTAAAGACTTTGAAAAAGAAGAGATGAAAATGTTAGAGACAGCTAATGAGTTAGCATAGGTAGATTTTAATCATGCCACCAAAACTCAACACACACACACACACCCCCCTCACATGGCCAATAATTCATAATTGTGTGTTGAATACACACACAATTATGAGTCAGAAACCTGAGTATGCTTCAAGGAAGTGAAACAGAGTCAAATGAAAGAGTAGGACTTCCAGAAACCAGTTCATCATAAAAACCTCCAAAGAAGAATCATCTCCAGCATCATTCTGGGGACATCTGGAGTCCAGAAAAGAAAGTGACCCAACAACCTGAGCCTATCCAGAACTGAAGAATAAGTAATTTGGCTCATCATTCAAAACAAAGCAGCAGGAGGGAGAAAAGCAGATTTCCGAGATGAGAACCAGGAAAAACGCCCAGAGAAACCATTTAAGAAGTAAGTCAGGAAAAACAGCTGAGAGAATAAAGGTCATTTTCTAAAAATTAGGCCTTTATAAGAACTCTTTCAGTTCTACAAGCTACTGTCTTCAGGAAAAAAGAAAAACTTTTAAGCACACAGAGTAGTAAAAACAATGACATTCCAAGTGCCTACACACCAGCACCCAGACTTGTCAAAGGCAGGATTTTACCACGTCTATGGTAGAGCTTTTAAAGAAAGCACTACATGGCAATGGCACCCCACTCCAGTACTCTTGCCTGGAAAATCCCATGGACGGAGGAGCCCGGTAGGCTGCAGTCCATGGGGTCGCTAAGAGTCGGACATGACTGAGTGACTTCACTTTCTCTTTTCACTTTCATGCATTGGAGAAGGAAATGGCAACCCATTCCAGTGTTCTTGCCTGGAGAATCCCAGGGATGGGGAAGCCTGGTGGGCTGCCGTCTGTGGGGTCACACAGAGTCAGACACGACTGAAGTGACTTAGCATAGCATAGCACATACATGATGGCGACTCCCTGGACACTCCATCTCAAATGGGACTGCTTTATGTCTTCTGTCTTTGGATGCAATCACTACCCTGTATTTGCTTATCAATTTCATATTTATGATCTGTATAGAGTATTTTTGTAGGTTATAAAACTTTATATTATAAAACTATGCAAACTATGAAGATTCTTCTCCACCTTGCTTATTCTGTTCAACCTGTTGTTTTTTGTTTTCACCATTTTCACCATTTTTAAAGGGGACAGATCAGTAACATTAAGTACATTCACACTATTGAGAAATTATCATCACCATCCATCTCCAGGGCTTTCTTAATCTTACAAACTATAACTCTGTACCAATTAAACAATAACTATCCATTCCTCTCTACCCCAGCCCCTGGTAAGCATTATTTGACTTTTTTAACTACAAGTGTGACTGCTCTAGCACCTCAAATGAATAAAATCATGAAGTATCTCTCCTTTTGTGACTGGTTTATTTCCCTTAGTATGTATTCAAAGTACATCTGTGCTGCAGAATTTCCTTCCTTTTAACCCTGAACATTAATAACATACAAATTGTATGTTTATATGACACTTTTGTATATACAGTGAAATATTAATATATTATTAAATTAAATTATATTAAATTATTATATTAAATTAAATATATTATTAATATATTATTGTATTATTAATGTTTGACTACTATAGCAGTTAAATTTGTTCTATTTATTCTTTGACTGTGTGGATCACAACAAACTGTGAAAAGTTCTTAAGGAGATGGGAATACCAGACCATCTGACCTGCATCTTGAGAAATCTGTATGCAGGTCAAGAAGCAACAGTTAGAACTGGACATGGAACAACAAATTGGTTCCAAATAGGAAAAGGAGTACATCAAGGCTATATACTGTCACCCTGCTTATTTAACTTATATGCAGAGTACATCATGAGAAATGCTGGGCTGGATGAGGCACAAGTGGAATCAAGAGTGCCAGGAAAAAATATCAATAACCTCAGATATGCAGATGATACCACCCTTATGGCAAAAAGAGAAGAAGAACTAAAGAACCTATTGATGAAAATGAAAGAAGAGAGTGAAAAATCTGGCTTAAAACTCAACATTCAGCAGAAAACTAAGATCATGGCATCTGGTCCCATCACTTCATGGCAAATAGATGGGGAAAGAATGGAAACAGTGACAGACTTTATTTCCTTGGGCTCGAAAATCATTGCAGATAATGACTATAGCCATGACATTAAAAGACGCTTGCTTCTTGGAAGAAAAGCTATGACCTATCTAGACAGCATATTAAAAAGCAGAGACATTACTTTGCCAACCAAGGTCCATCTAGTCAATGGTTTTTCCAGTAGCCATGTATGGACATGAGAGTTGGACTACAAAGAAAGGTGAGTGCCAAAGAATTGATGCTTTTGAACTGTGGTGTTAGAGAAAACTCTTCAGAGTCTGTTGCACTGCAAGGAGATCCAACCAGTCAATCCTAATGGAAATCAGTCCTGAATATTCATTGGAAGGACTGATGTTGAAGCTGAAACCACTATACTTTGGCCACCTGATGCGAAGAGCTGACTCACTGGAAAAGACCCTGATGCTGGGAAAGATTGAGGGCAGGAGAAGGGGACGACAAAGGTTGAGATGGTTGGATGGCATCACCGACTCAATGGACATGAGTTTGAGTAAGCTCCGGGAGTTGGTGATGGACAGCGAAGCCTGGCACACTGCAGTCCATAGGGTCACAAAGAGTCGGACATGACTGAGCGACTGAACTGAGCAACACTTTCTTTGTTATTCATCCATAGATGGATATGTAGGTTGTTTCCAGATATGGGCTACTGTGAGTAATGCTGTGAGAAAAATGGATGTACAGATACCTGTTCCTTCCCCTGTCATCAAATTTTTGTGTGTATATTCCCAGAAGTAGACCACTAGGTCCACTATGTTTAAGCTAGATCACTATGTTTAAGTTTTTGAGGCACCTCTATACCCTTTCCTACAGTGGCCACACCATTTACACTCCCCTCAGCATCGCACAAGCATTCCAATTTTTCCACAACCTCGCCAAAAACTGCTATTTCTATTTCTTGATATTATTTTACATCCTAATGGGTATAAAGTAGTACCTCACTGTGGTTTTAATCTGTATTTCTCTAATGATTAGTGATGTTGGGTGTTTTTTATAACCTTATTGGGTCACCCGTATATCTTCTTTGGAGCACAATTCAACAGAAAGCCTGTACATTAACTCGGTCAAACTTACTATTTTCCTTACGATTTGTGCTTTTTACTCGTACCTCAAAAGATAAATCTCTAATTTTCTTCAAAGATGTATATTTTGGCTTTTACTATTTTTATCTTCAATCCTTTTGGAAGTTATTTTGCATTTGTTGCATGGATCTAACTAAATTTTCCCCATATACCACATTTACCAGATACGTCTCAGTATATTTAAATATACCAAATGCCTAGAACCATTTTTTGAGCATTTATCCCTGACCCACTATTTGTCTCATTTCATTTCTATACTGCCATGGTTTAGCTTTACTCCAGTTGCATACACACACATACACACACACATACACATGCGAAGTTTAAAAGTCAAATAATCCCACCAGGCTCACCACAAAAACTATCTCCTGATCCCCTACTACAGGCTATGTGCTGTGCTAAGTCGTTTCAGTCATGTCTGACTCTTTGTGACCCCATGGACTTAAGCTCCCCAGGTTCCTCTGCCCATGGGATTCTCCAGGCAAGAATACTGGAGTGGGCTGCCGTTTCCTCCTCCATTCTACGGGCTATGGAAGCCCAAAATAGAAACACATATAGCTGCTTCTAATCATTAAAAAACACTTTTAATTACTAGAATAATACTGCATAAAATTAACTGAAGAATTCACCAAACCTTTTATAGTCTGTTTAGATAGGTGGTGGTGGCAGCAGTGGTGGTGTTTAGTCACTAAGTCATGTCCAGCTCTTTTGTGACCCCATGGACCATAGCCCACCAGGCTCCTATGTCCATGTGATTTCCCAGGCAAGCATACTGGATTAGCTTGCCATTTCCTTCTCCAGGGGATTTTCCTGACTCAAGCAATGAACCCAGGTCTCCCGCATGGCAGTAGGATTCTTTACCACTGAACCACAGGGAAATCCCTTTTAGACAGGTAAGATCAGATCAGATCAGTCGCTCAGTCGTGTCCGACTCTTCGCGACCCCATGAACCGCAGCACACCAGGCCTCCCTGTCCATCACCAGCTCCCAGAGGTCACCCAGACTCACACCCATCAAGTCAGTGATGCCATCCAGCCATCTCATCCTCTGTTGTCCCCTTCTCCTCCTGCCCTCAATCCCTCCCAGCATCAGAGTCTTCTCCAGTGAGTCAACTCTTCGCATGAGGTGCCCAAAATACTAGAGTTTCAGCTTTAGCATCATTCCTTCTATAGAAATTCCAGGATTGATCTCCTTCAGAATGGACTGGTTGGATCTTCTTGCAGTCCAAGGGACTCTCAAGAGTCTTCTCCAATACCACAGTTCAAAAGCATCAATTCTTCGGCGCTCAGCCTTCTTCACAGTCCAGCTCTCACATCCATACATGACCACAGGAAAGACCATAGCCTTGACTAGGTGAACCTTTGTTGGCAAAGTAATGTCTCTGCTTTTCAATATGCTATCTAGGTTGGTCATAACTTTCCTTCCAAGGAGTAAGCGTCTTTTAATTTCATGGCTGCAGTCACCATCTGCAGTGATTTTGGAGCCCAGAAAAACAAAGTCTGACACTGTTTCCACTGTTTCCCCATCTATTTCCCATGCAGTGATGGGACCAGATGCCATGATCTTCGTTTTCTGAATGTTGAGCTTTAAGCCAACCTTTTCACTCTCCACTTTCACTTTCATCAAGAGGCTTTTTAGCCCCTCTTCACTTTCTGCCATAAGAGTCGTGTCATCTGCATATCTGAGGTTATTGATATTTCTCCCAGCAATCTTGATTCCAACTTGTGTTTCTTCCAGTCCAGCATTTCTCATGATGTACTCTGCATATAAGTTAAATAAACATGGTGACAATATGCAGCCTTGACGTACTCCTTTTCCTATTTGGAACCAGTCTGTTGTTCCATGACCAGTTCTAACTGTTGCTTCCTGACCTGCATACAGATTTCTTAAGAGGCAGATCAGGTGGTCTGGTATTCCCATCTCTTTCAGAATTTTCCATAGTTTATTGTGATCTACACAGTCAAAGGCTTTGGCATAGTCAATAAAGCAGAAATAGATGTTTTTCTGGAACTCTCTTGCTTTTTCCATGATCCAGCGGATGTTGGCAATTTGATCTCTGGTTCCTCTGCCTTTTCTAAAACCAGCTTGAACATCAGGAAGTTCACGGTTCACATATTGCTGAAGCCTGGCTTGGAGAATTTTGAGCATTACTTTACTAGCGTGTGAGATGAGTGCAATTGTTCGGTAGTTTGAGCATTCTTTGGCATTGCCTTTCTTTGGGATGGGGATGAAAACAGCCATGACCTTTCACCTAGTAAAAATAATAATGCTAATTGCTTACCAGTGCTATAAAATATTTAATTCTCAGAACAACTCTGAGGAATAAATATTTTTGTCACTGTTTAAAATAAGGAAAGAGTCTTTAGGGGTTAGGTAACTTCCTTAAAGTCATTAAATATTAAAGTCAAAACAAAACCAGATCTCTTTTAACTTCTTTATGCTATACCGCCTCAACACATCATCAAAAGTTCCTTTTTAATATAAACATTAACTTCATGAAAATAAAAATACAATGATATTCTTTTTGTAAGTACTCAAATCCCTTCAGAAGAAAAGCATTCTGTACAGTATTTAATTACACATGAGAGCAATTAATTGGAACAAACACAATAATAATACAACACAATTCTACTTCTAAAATTCTCTGCTTTTTAACATATGCAGTAGTAGGAGGTGAAGGTTTTATAGCTATCTCTAGGACATCACCTTCAATTATACTTAATGTTCAAAAATAATTATAGACAATATTTGTGGTAGACATTGGTGCTGCTCAACAAATATTCCAGTTCTCTTCCTTAAGGCCTATGGCAAAATGGTACTCCCACACTCCTGAGAACTTGGATGTGACAGTATGACTTGTTTTAGTCAAGGAAATGCAAGCTAAAGTGATAATGCCATTTCTGGATGGAGCCATCTAATTGCCAATGAAAGAAAATGTAATGTAGCCTTAACCTCCAAGTGACAGAGTAAGCAAATCTGTCCTCCCCACCATCACTAGAAATGAATCAGGAGTGAAAAATAAACTTTCATTGGTGTTAATCTGAATTTTGGAGATTTGTAATGGACATGGATATGTGCTGCCTAGACCATCATTCAAGGCAGAAAATGTGTTGCTAAGAATGCTGTCCGTGAACAGTCATCTGCTTAAGCTCAGGAACTGTCTCAGGAGCAGAGTTATTTCATTCAAGGACACATTTTTCCAAGGATGAGCTATATGCAATGGTTGATCAAAGGAAGGTTTTAAATATCCTGCCATTTTAGCCCAATATAGAACAACTCTGAGCAACAATTTTATCTCTGGAGACCCTTGTAGGGCTGATTGAGGTCATCTGTCCAGCATCACTTTCCCTTTGTCCAACCCTGCTTCCTCCTCTGCCTCTTAGAGACATTGATCTTAAGGATACTCCCAATGGACATCATGAATACTAAACTCTAGTGTAAGAGTCTGTTTTCCAGAGAACTCAAACTATGGCATTTGGAGCCAAGAGTGATACAAGAATACAAGAAATAAGATGGAGTTTGGGAGCTGAAGCACGGACTGCAAGACTAATAACGAAGAATCCATCACTGGTGGTAGGCAGGGCACAGACAGCAGCCCCAACAACAGTTGGATGGCACGAGGTGGCCATCCAACTGTTGAAACTTAAACCAGCAGTATACTAGGAAGGTATGCCCCTGGAAGGGAATCCCCCACAGGTGTGAAGAATCAGATGTTTGAGAAGCATCAATATGAAAAGTATTAATACACCAGAATTCATGTCCACTGCTTAGTCATACTGAGCTCTAGAAAAAGATAACAAAAGGTTGGGAAAGCAGAAGGCCTCCTTAGTGCCTTATAAATAGGCTCCCAAATATGGAGAGTCTGCTAGTTAAAGGAAGTCCACTATTCCAAAGACAAGGCCCTGACAGGAAGAGAATGAGATGCTGACACATGGCATGGGAACATCTGAGGTGAGGTCCCTGAAAACGTCCCCAAGTTTTGCCTTCTCAAATTTTCCTCTATCAGCTGAGACTGGAGAAGTGGTCTACCCTACTGCACCGAGAGACAGTACTCTACCCTCACTTGAACACAGTGCAGAGGCCTGCCTCCAGCAAGACCTGTGCCTTAGCTCAGAATCTGCTCACACTTTTCCTAATGGCCACTAGGCCTATAACTTGGCTCAGCATACCCCTGCCAGATACGGGCTGGGACAGCTAAGAAAAGAAAGAGGCTACATCCCAAATGACCTATAAGACCTGGAGAGCACGTATTGGTAATAGTTGGGGGAGGACACGTGGTACAAGCTGCCGAAGGGGGTTTGAGCAAAAGGGTAGAACCTTCTACTGGATTAGGAAGAATTTATTTATATGAAAGCACTCTCCAAGATGCAAGATTTAGGATTCATCCCCTTACAAGAACCCTGGAAGACAGTATGAACTCAGTACAAAGATAACTCCTATTCACAGCAAAATAAACCATCAACAAAATGAAAAAGCAACTTACTACTGAGTGGAAGAAAATGTTTTAAATCATTTATCTTATAGGAGTTAATATTCAAAATATATAAGGAATTCACACAAGTCAATAGCAAAAAAAAAAAAAGCTTAAACAATATGATTAAAAAATAGGCAGAGGAAATGAATAGATATTTTTCCAAAGAAGACACACAAATGGTCAACATGTACATGAAAAGGTACTCAACATTCCTAGTCATCAGGAAAATGTGTATCAAAACCACAGAGAGATATCACCTTACACATGACAGATGGATATCACCAAAAAGATAAGAGATGACAAGTGCTGGCAAAGATGTGGATAAAAGGGAACCCAGGTGCACCGCCAGTAGGAATGTAAATGGTGCAGCCACTATGGAAAACAATACGGACGTTCCACAAAAAACTCAAAACAGAAGTGTCACACGATCTGTCAATCCCACTTCTGGGTATATATCCAAAGGAAATGTAGACAAGATATCCAAGAGATATCTGCACTCCCTTTCACTGCAGTATTGTTCTATAGCCAAGTTATGGAAACAACAAAGTGTCCGTCAATAAATGAATGGATAAAGAAGATGTGGTGTATATATACAATGGAATATTATGCAGCCATGAGAAGGAAGGAAATTCTGCTGTTTGTGACATGTATGGGAGCTTAAGGGCATTATGCTAAGAGAAATAAGCCAGAAAAAAAAGACAAATAATGAGCCTGGCATGCTGCAGTCCATGAGGCTGCAGAGTTGGACACAACCTAACAAGTGAAAAACAACAAATCTTTTATACGTGAAATCTTAAAAAAGAAGAAGTCAAACTCAAAGAAACAGAGAGTAGAAAAGTGGTTTCCAGGGGTGAGAGAAATAGGGAGAGGTTGATAAAAAGGTACATAAGTTCAGTTATAAGATAATATGATCTAGGATCTAAATGTATAACTCGGTGACAAGAGTTGCTAATCCAGCATTGTACAACTGAGATTTGCTAAGGGAGCAGAACTTACATGTTCTCATACACACAAAAAAGAAAATCTGTGAGGAGATGATGGGTGTACTAATTAACTAGATGGGGGGAGAGGGAATGTGAATTTATATCAAATCAAGAATCTATATCAAATCATCAAAAAGTACACTTTAAATATGTTACAGTTTTATCAACTACACCTCAATAAAACTGGGGGTGGGGAAAAACATGGAAACATGGAAAATTAGGCTATGCTAAGTGAAGTCAAAATGTCTTAACAAACATGAAAAGCAGAGATTAAAAGTCTAGGAATACAACTGTGTCACAGTTGGAAAAAGTAGTATGTGGAATATATAGAAAGTCCCTGTGAAAAAATCCCCATGTAGATTCTACAAACATGCCAAAGGCCATGCCATCTGCAGTGGAAATCTTTACACCTCTCTTCTTGTTATGCTATTGATCCATGGTAGAGATAGAGTGCTTGACACTGACAACTAAGTGAACACGTGCTCAGAGTTTTCTATCATGATATTCTGTGATACACCAGACAACCTACCACGTCATTATACCTACAGAACAGACCAGAAGGGATGCCATTTACTGAAACCATGATGTGATGCTGAGAGGGATACTGGCATCACTAAGAAAGTGATGGCTTTCCTCCACGGGCCTAAGCTGATGGTATAAAAAACCGTACAGGAACAGTGCTCAGTGATGGAGACAACAGGAAAAACAGGGCCAGCTGGTGACTTAAGCAGCGTGCAATTATTGTAATAAGTAGCAAGGCTGGAGTATCAGTCAAGGGGACTGACCTGTTGAGAATTACAGAGACATTTAATAGAACACAGCATCCCTAGAAGCAAAATAGATGGGTAGCCAATGAGGGTGCTACCTAACATGTCATCGGAAGAAATCAAGGATAAATGATCAGAATTTGGATGGCAGATGGTGCAATGAAAAGTCATGATTCACCACTCAATTTCTGGACTCGAGTCACTTTTTAAATCCACAGCTGATACACTGAGAATTCTGAGGCCCAGGAAGAAGGACCCAGAAATACCACAGCAAGTGTATATGGTAAGAGTGTCCCTAGTTCTTCCTCAAAGGTACCAATGGTCATTTTATTGGGTAATCCTAGCCTAGAGAAAGAAACTACCACAAACATGGCAGGTACTGTTGGACACAAGGTCTGAGCTGACATTAGCACATCACAGTCTCTCTGTAGAGCAGGGACAGCATGAGGATGAGATTAAAGGCATCCTAGCCAAGTTTCTGCTCAAAATGAGCCACTGGGTCTGCAGGCCTATGCAGCGTTCATTCCTAAGCCCCTAGATTAATAATTGGAATAGACATTCTTGGCAAATGGCATCATCCCCACTTTGGGTCCTTGGATGTTACGCTGAAAAAGAACTGTTACCCGTTGGTCATAAAATAAGTTTTAAAATACCGTTACATTTCAGAGGGAGTGACTGAGATACATTAGTATTATTCTAAATAATCTACAGAATGCTGGATAAATGTGTTCTTTTCTAGCCCTCTCAGAAAAGAGGACCTTGAGCAGTATGTATTCATATGGGTTGGAAGAGCATACATTCACAATTATGCTTCAGCGTTATGTTAATTTTTATCCGAATACATTTGGTCCAACTGAACATCTTGCAGAACATTTTATTTTTCTGCTACATCAATGGCATCATTCTAATAGTGCCAGATGAACAAGAGCTGGTAATGCAATGGAGGCCTTGTCAAGACAGATATTTCAAAGAATGGAAGATAAAACCTACAAAGATTCAGAGACCTTCCATGTTACTAAGTTATTTAGGAGTCTGGAGGCTGAGAACATTCTGAGATATCTTATCTGAACTGAAACACCAATTATTACAGTTTTCAGCTCCCACTGCAAGGAAGAAAGCAAACATCCAGTAGGTCTTTGGGGGTTCTGAAGGCAGTATACTCTATTCCTGGGAATACTGTTCAAACCCATATATTGCTGCTGCTACTGCTAAGTTGCTTCAGTCATGTCCAGCTCTGTGCAACCCCATAGATGGCAGCCCACCAGGCTCCCCTGTCCCTGGGATTCTCAAGGCAAGAACACTGGAATGGGTTGCCATTTCCTTCTCCAATGCATGAAAGTGAAAAGTGAAAGTGAAGTTGCTCAGTTTTGTCCGACCCTCAGCGACCCCATGGACTGCAGCCTACCAGGCTCCTCCATCCATGAGATTTTCCAGGCAAGAGTACTGGAGTGGGGTGCCATTGCCTTCTCTGAACCCACATACTGCAAAATATCAAAGGCTGCCAGCTCTTGAGTACACATCACAGCAGAAAACAGTTCTGCTATAGATACAGGATACAGTGCAAACAGTCCTGCAGCTAGGGCAACAAGACCCAGTAGATATTATGGCTATCGGTGGAGTGTTGGAAAAAGTATCATGTGGAATTATCTGCAAAGTTTCTGTGAATGACTCCCAATGAAAACCCAACACACAGGTCAAAGGCCCTGCCATCTGCAATGGAAAATTTTACAGCTCTAGTCCCACCACACTATTGAGTCCTGGCAGAGATGGAGAGCTTGACATGGGTTATTAAGTGACCATGTCTTCAGAGTTTTCTAAAGTTGTTTCTGTCATCAGTAATCACAGGAACACAGAAGGGAAGCTGTACTCAAGACCAAGCATGAACAAGAGTGCGGTGCACAAGCAATCTGCATGAGCTGGGGGTTCAGCCCTCACGTCCTCTACCACTGCTGCCTCGGCACTCATCCTGCATCTGACAGCCACGGCCATTAAGGAATCCTGTATGCTCAGGATAACAGGAAGAAATAAAGGCAAACAAGGAGGCTTCGTGTGCAGGCACAATTCAAAAGTGGTTATCACTACAAGACAGCTTCACTCAGGGGTGGCCTGGGAGAACAGCAGAAAAGGAAAAAGCTTTCCAATTAGGGCAGGCCTTTCAGAAACGTGCTCATGTACATTGTGTGGAAAGAGAGATGGCCCCAAAGCAGTAGTTAATGACCTAGCAGACTGGTCAAGAGACTAGAAGAAGAAACATTGGAGATCAGAGACAAGCAGGCTCTGGAGTAGACACATGTGGATGGATGTATCCGGATGAGCATGAAATGTCAAAGTCTATGTGATGTAGGTAAAAGGCCATCAGTGGGCATGGAACATGGAAGAGACATTAAACAACTAATAAACAAACAACTGAGATCGCTAACACGAGTCAGTCTCTATCATAGAATGCCTCGGTGCCAACGAAATGCACATGAACTAAGTAGCCACACAGCAGAGACAGAAGTCATCCAGGAATTCACTAGCAGGGGCTCCTTCTGAGAAAAGCTGATGGAGCTACTCTTACCACTAAGTGTCCCGCCTCGTAACAAGGTAATACTTCTGATCCCATGATAAAGCCAATCCCCAAGAATACCAACTGGACACTTGGGGCAAGTTGACTACACTGGGCCCCTTCCACTCTGGATGGGCTGATAATTCATTATGACAAGAATACATATTTTGAATACGTGTTTGCTTTTTCTGCCCATAGGGTCTTAACCAGCATGATCATCATAGAAATGAACCAGCATCTGATCAATTAATCCCATGTATTAGGAGACACACTTCACAGAAAAGAAGGTACAGAAATAGGCCCATTACCTCAAAACCCACTGGATCACAAACCACACAACTCACTAGAGATTTCCATAGGCACAACTAAAGCACCAGGATGCAGTTGAAGTGAAAATCACTCAGTCACATCTGACTCCTTGCAACCCTATGGAATTCTCTAGGCCAGAATACTGGAGTGGGTAGCCTCTCCCTTCTCCAGGATATCTTCCCAACCCAGGGATCGAACCCAGGTCTCCCACATTGCAGGCGGATTCTTTACCAACTGGGCCACAAGGAAAGCCCACCAAGATGTATGATATACCTCAACTTAAGACCTTTAAGTAGTGCTACATAACCAACAGGAAGAACACACAGTAGGTCCAAAAATCCAGGAGTAAAAGCCACTTCTTGTAGCCTCATTTTGGACTTCAAGATTAGAGATACTGTTCTGCAAGGGGAAAAATATTCTGGCAGAAGTAGCAATGTCCCATTTAACTGTAAGCTATAATTGCCACTTGGGCACTTCAGGCTCCTTGTGTCAAGGGACCAGCAACCAGGCAAAAAAGGAGTTGACCATCAAAGGGAGGGACTGCTGATACAAATGTGGGAAGGGGATACATTTGTTACACAGACAATACATTTAGGAATCTCTTGGTGTCCCTTTGCCAAGAGTGATGAAAAATGGGCAGGTACAGTAACCCAGGCTAGAAGGTACATGGCAATCAGGAGATCACATACTTAAGGGCAAGGGGCTGGGTCATGCTGCCAGGTAAGACAACAGTGCCCAGAAGAGGTGCTAGCTGAGGGGAAGGGACATGAAAGAATAATGGACGGGGGCCATGGATACAGCCCTGAGACCTTACATAAGCCAGCGCAATAATCTAGGCTCCCCCCACTGGAGCTGTTTAACAAACAGATTAGAAGAAGTGGGCTGAGTGGTCCAAAGAATGAATTGTGATGACCACAGAAATGAACTGCCTGAATATCCCTTCAGGGAAGGACGTGTTACTGGAAGACATCATTCAGCTGCCAGCTCCTGCAGAGATGGCGTTAGCTATGGATAGCTTCTGCACCCAAGGTACTACTTTCCTGGAAGCAACCCTCATACACTGACCCATCCAGGTCCATTTCACCCTAATGAGGAATGCCTCTGATGGGCATTTCAACCCGAGTTGCTCTGGGGTTGCCTGTGGCTATGAATTAAGTCTGTTTGACATGTAATTTCATGGCTGCAATCACCATTTGCAGTGATTTTGGAGCCCCCAAAAATAAAGTCTGACACTGTTACCACTGTTTCCCCATCTATTTCCCATGAAATGATGGGACCAGATGCCATGATCTTCGTTTTCTGAATGCTGAGCTTTAAGCCAACTTTTTCACTCTCCACTTTCACTTTCATCAAAGGCTTTTTAGTTCCTCTTCACTTTCTGCCATAAAGGTGGTGTCACCTGCATATCTGAGGTTATTGATATTTCTCCCCACAATCTTGATTCCATCTTGTGCTTCTTCCAGCCCAGTACATCTCATGATGTACTCTACATATAAGTTAAATAAGCAGGGTGACAATATTCAGCCTTGACATATTCCTTTTCCTATTTGGAACCAGTCTGTTGTTCCATGTCCAGTTCTAACTGTTGCTTCCTGACCTGCATATAGGTTTCTCAAGAGGCAGGTCAGGTGGTCTGGTATTCCCATCTCTTTCAGAATTTTCCACAGTTTATTGTGATCCACACAGTCAAAGGCTTTGGCATAGTCAATAAAGCAGAAATCTGGAACTCTCTTGCTTTTTCGATGATCCAGCTTACTCCTTGGAAGGAAAGTTACAACCAACCTAGATAGCATACTGAAAAGCAGAGACATTACTTTGCCAACAAAGGTCCATCTAGTCAAGGCTATGGTTTTTCCAGTGGTCATGTATGGATGTAAGAGTTGGACTGTGAAGAAAGCTGAGCGCCGAAGAATTGATGCTTTTGAACTGTATTGTTGGGAAAGACTCTTGAGAGTCCCTTGGCCTGCAAGGAGATCCAACCAGTCCATTTTAAAGGAGATCAGTCCTGGGATTTCTTTGGAAGGAATCATACTAAAGCTGAAACTCCAGTACTTTGGCCACCTCATACGAAGAGTTGACTCATTGGAAAAGACTCTGATGCTGGGAGGGATTGGGGGCAGGAAGAGAAGGGGACGACAGAGGATGAGATGGCTCGATGGCATCACCGACTCGATGAACGTGAGTTTGAGTGAACTCTGGGAGTTGGTGATGGATAGGGAGACCTGGCATGCTGCAATTCATGGGGTCGCAAAGAGTCAGACATGACTGAGTGACTGAACTGAACTGAACTGACTTGTACTTTCTGCCCAATTCTGCATCTTCCCCTTCTCTTTCACAGCTGCTCAATCCAAAGACCTAATTAGTACCCGGAACACTAAACTCTGTCTCAGAGTCTGTTTTTCAGAGGATCCTAACTGACAGGATTGTTTGTTACCTCAGTCTAACTTAACCTGTACTGATGGATACACTATAATTAGTGCAAATTTCCCTCTTGAGTATCTTAAAATAGTAAATTGTTTTCGCACCCAAAATTGCTTAGGAAGAAGAAAATTTAATTTGCAAGCTTATAAAAAGCTAGTTGAGGTAAGTAATCTTGCAGCTATAGAGACATTTTCATGCTTGCTGGTTATCTGCCCACTTGTCAGGATTTGTCAACAGAATGAGAAGAGAAAAACATAGGTACGGTTGTAGCAAATACACTTTCCATTTATCCCTTCCAACTTTTCAATAACAAATAAAGAGGATGTTGGGCTAGATAAATTTTGTTGCTAAGTTCTCACATTCTTGATCAGGATTCTCTGTAAAATTTAGAAATTATCAAACGCCTTAAAGTTCAATATTAAATTAATATAACTTGTTTACTTATAGTCTCTTTCCATTCTTACAATATAAAGTCTCTTACATTATTAATGTCTGACTGCAAGATCTATAATCATATTTTTTTGCCAAGAAGAAAATATATTTCCAGAGCACTCAGGTCATTATCGCTTCATAAAGAGTTCAAGGATAGACAGACTAAAGCAAATTCCACACAGTTATTGACATCATAAAAACCAAAAGAAATCCATCCCATACAAACAGAAAAGTCACACAGCAATAAAGACCAAAGTAAAATATACTCTCTGGAATACAGACTTTTTAAAAATCTATGCTGCTGCTGCTAAGTCGCTTCAGTCGCGTCCAACTCTGTGTGACCCCATAGACAGCAGCCCACCAGGCTCTCCCATCCCTAGGATTCTCCAGGTAAGAACACTGGACTGGGTTGCCATTTCCTTCTCCAATGCGTGAAAGTGAAAAGTGAAAGTGAAGTCGCTCAGTCATGTCTGACTCTTAGCAACCCCATGGACTGCAATCCACCAGGCTCCTCCATCCTGCCATGGGATTTTCCAGGCAAGAGTACTGGAGTGGGTTGCCATTGCCTTCTCCAAAAAAAAATCTATGCTACAAGGTACTAAATATTGATTTATAAACCATACTTTAAAAAAAACATGATCAAGAAATTAGAGTTACTATTCTCTCAAACACAAATCTCAGCAATGAGAATACTGTGCTGCCAGGACTATTCACATATGAGGGACCATACAGTTATATTAACACAAAGGCTGAAATTTACAGACAGATTTATTTTACCACTTACGCATAAAACAGTACAGGTGAAAAAAATGCACGTTCATTGGCGAATTTTTCTACTCACATTCTTCCATAAAAATATGCATCTCTAATACTCTAAGGACACATTGTACAAATTCATTTAATACTCCATCTCAAATGCCAGTTCATAATTCAGTCTAAATTGCACACTCAAAATACACGAACAAGAGCACATGTCACAGGCATAAGACTCAAAACTAGATGAATACAAAGAAAAACTTGTATTAACCATTTGGATACTTATGCACCAAAAAACCACATTTCTGAATGTTGCCAAAAATCTTTTCCCCCTAACCATGAAATGCTAAGGCTTCACTGGCCTCACTTCCCCAGGTAAAAATTTATCTTAATATTTTAAAAGGTGCACACTTAATGTACCCACAGTTACAACTCCACAGTTCCTCTCAGGATTTTTATCCTCTGGCATTCATTCCACAAATATTTATTTAGTTTCTCATCCTCTATCAGGCCAAGTGGGCATCACTATTTGACATTTCCCACTGAAATGACTTTATTGTGTTTTAATACACAGTATGGGTTTCCTGTTGGCTTCAGTAAATAGTCTTGAGGTAACAGATTATATTTACTGATTCCCTGATAATGAATCATACTTGGAATTCTAGAATAATTCCTATTGGGTAAAGTTCATTATAACTCTGAAACACTGCTGAATTCTATTTGCTAATATTTTACTTTAGATGTTTGATTTTCTGTTCACGGCTGTGTTCTTTGCCTTCCTCCACATTTAAATACTTTACCCAAAGCAATCTATAGATTCAATGCAATCCCTATCAAGCTACCAACGGTATTTTTCACAGAGCTAGAACAAACAATTTTACAATTTGTATGGAAATACAAAATACCTCAAATAGCCAAAGCAATCTTGAGAAATAAGAATGGAACTGGAGGAATCAACCTGCCTGACTTCAGGCTCTACTACAAAGCCACAGTCATCAAGACAGTATGGTGCTGGCACAAACACAGAAATATAGATCAATGGAACAAAATAGAAAGCCCAGAGATAAACCCACGCACCTATGGACACCTTATCTTTGACAAAGGAGGCAAGAATATACAATGGAGAAAAGACAATCTTTTTAACAAGTGGTGCTGGGAAAACTGGTCAACCACTTGTAAAAGAATGAAACTAGAATACTTTCTAACACCATACACAAAAATAAACTCAAAATGGATTAAAGATCTAAACCTAAGACCAGAAATTATAAAACTCTTAGAGGAGAACATAGGCAAAACACTCTCTGACATACATCACAGCAGGATCCTCTATGACCCACCTCCCAGAATATTCAATTAAAATCAAAAATAAATAAATGGGACCTAATCAAACTTAAAAGCTTCTGCACAACAAAAGAAACTATAAACAAGGTGAAAAGATAGCCTTCAGAATGGGAGAAAATAATAGCAAATGAAGCAACTGACAAACAACTAATCTCAAAAATATACAAGCAACTCCTGCACCTCAATTCCAGAAAAATAAATGACCCAATCAAAAAAATGGGCCAAAGAACTAAATAGACATTTCTCCAAAGAAGACATACAGATGGCTAACAAACACATGAAAAGATGCTCAACATCACTCATTATCAGAGAAATGCAAATCAAAACCACTATGAGGTACCATTTCACGCCAGTCAGAATGGCTGCGATCCAAAAGTCTACAAGCAATAAATCGTGGAGAGGGTATGGAGAAAAGGGAACCCTCTTACATTGTTGGTGGGTCTGCAAACTAGTACAGCCACTATGGAGAACAGTGTGGAGATTCCTTAAAAAACCGGAAACAGAACTGCTTTATGACCCAGCAATCCCACTGCTGGGCACACATACCAAGGAAACCAGAATTGAAATAGATACGTGTACCCCAATGTTCATCGCAGCACTGTTTATAATAGCCAGGACGTGGAAGCAACCTAGATGTCCATCAGCAGATGAATGGATAAGAAAGCTATGGTACATATACACAATGGAGTATTACTCAGCCATTAAAAAGAATACATTTGAATCAGTTCTAATGAGGTGGATGAAACTGGAGCCGATTATACAGAGTGAAGTAAGCCAGAAAGAAAAACACCAATACAGTATACTAACGCATATATATGGAATTTAGAAAGATGGTAATGATAACCCTGTATGTGAGACAGCAAAAGAGACACAGATGTATAGAACAGTCTTTTGGACTCTGTGGCGCTGGGGGAGGGGATGATTTGGGAGAATGGCATTGAAACATGTATAATATCATATAAGAAACAAATCGCCAGTCCAGGTTTGATGCACGATACAGGAAGCTTGGAGCTGGTGCACTGGGATGACCCAGAGGGATGGTACGGGGAGGGAGGTGGGAAGGGGGTTCAGGATTGGGAACACATGTATACCCATGGTGGATTCATGTTGATGTATGGCAAAACCAATACAATATTGTAAAGTAATTAGCCTCTAATTAAAATAAATTAAATTTTTTTTAAAAAAGGAAAACAAAGTACTTTTCTTTCAGTGTACATTTCCTTTTGAGAATCTTTATTCACCAAATTTTGCATTCGAGACAATCTCTCAAAATGCTTATAGATCTGTTAAGAAAGAGATTTACTGCTCATTACTCTTTCCTTCTTAATTTTCTAACTTAAAGGTCACCAATTAAATGTATCAATAAAATTAATTTTCTTGAGTGTCACATGACATTAACAAATATTATATGCCTTTTCCCAAATTAAAGATCATTCAAACTTTTTCCTGTTACATCAAGAAAGTATCAATACACAGTACAGTGGTAGAATCAAAAGAACTTTGAACTTAGACCTAGGTTCAAATTCTGAATATACCATCCTACAACCTATGTGAATTTGGATTTAGTCAGGCTAAATAACAGTTTCTGCCTTTATAAGTGAATATAATAATACACTTTACACAGGTGTTATGAGATGCCATGAGAATTACTTTATAAATGTATGCAAAGTACAAAACACTACAGGAAGCCTTCAGAGAATATTAGTTCTCTGCTGCTGCTACTGCTGTTAAGTCACTTCAGTCGTGTCCAACTCTGTGCGACCCCATAGACGGAAGCTCACCAGGCTCCTCCGTCCCTGGGATTCTCCAGGCAAGAACACTGGAGTGGGTTGGCATCTCCCTCTCCAATGCAGGAAAGTGAAAAGTGAAAGTGAAGTCGCTCAGTCGTGTCCGACTCTTAGCGACCCCATGGACTGGAGCCTACCAGGCTCCTCCGTCCATGGGATTCTCCAGGCAAAAGTACTGGGGTGGGGTGCCTTTTCTCAAAATGAAAGGTCACTTATTCCCTAACTTACTGGCCTCTTTTTAAAAAAAGAAGAAACTGTTATTTTTTCTATGCAACAGTTTATTATGGAAAGAAAAAGAGAACCCTGGACAAAGGATGTAGGAAAACTTAAAACAGTCAACAGTTGGTGACAATTTTTGAAAAAAATTACATGATTGTTTTAAAGTTTTTCTGACAAAGAAACAAACTGGGCCTTTCAGGACAAAGGCTCACCTGGACAAGGGGTGCTGCTTTTGTCAAGGAAGAGCCCTACCTAAGAATTTAACAAAGTGCATAGAGAAATTCTGATTAATAAAGAGAGAAACAAATAAAATAACCTCCAAAAAATAAAAATAATTAAAAACATGAAAAGTGAGCAAATTCGAATTTTTATAGTTTTACTGGAAAGTTCCAAAAAATTGAAAGGCACATGATTCCTTATATTGTATGTATATGTGTGTGTGTATATATATGTATCACTTTACAGGGCTATACAAAAACATGTATGCTACATTTCATAAACTAGTTAAGCTTCTATGCAGGTCAAGAAGCAACAGTTAGAACTGGACATGGAACAACAGACTGGTTCCAAATCAGGAAAGGATTACATCAAGGCTGTGTATTGTCACCCTGCTTATTACTTATATGCAGAGTACATCACGGGGAAGGCAATGGCACCCCACCCCAGTACTTTTGCCTGGAAAATCCCATGGACGGAGGATCCTGGTAGGCTCCAGTCCATGGGGTCGCTGAGAGTCGGACATGACTGAGCGACTTCACTTTCACTTTTCACTTTCATGCACTGGAGAAGGAAATGGCAACCCACTCCAGTGTTCTTGCCTGGAGAATCCCAGGGACGGGGGAGCCTGGTGAGCTTCCGTCTATGGGGTCGCACAGAGTCGGACACGACTGAAGCGACTTAGCAGTAGCAGAGTACATCATGACAAATGCCAGGCTGGATAAAGCACAAGCTGGAATCAAGATTACCAGGAGAAATATCAGTAACCTCAGATATGCAGATGACACCACCCTTATGGCAAAAAGTGAAGAAGAACTAAAGAGCCTCTTGATGAAAATGAAGAGGAGAGTGAACAGGTTAGCTAAAAACTCAACATTCAGAAAACCAAGAGCATGGCATTCAATCCCATCACTCCATGGCAAATCGATGGGGAAACAGTGGCTTACTTTATTTTACTGGGCTCCAAAATCACTGCAGATCGTGATTGCAGCCATGAAATTAAAAGGCGCTTAATCCTTGGAAGAAAAGCTATGACCAACCTAGACAGTATATTAAAAAGCAGAGACATTACTTTGCCAACAAAGGTCCATCTAGTCAAAGCTATGGTTTTTACAGTAGTCATGCATGGACATGAGAGTTGGACAATAAACAAAGCTAAGCACTGAAGAATTGATGCTTTTGAACTGTGGTATTGAAGAAGACTCTTGAGAGTCCCTTGGACTGCAAGGAGATCAAAATAGTCCATCTTAAAGGAGATCAGTCCTGAATATTCACTGGAAGAACTGATGCTGAAGCTGAAACTCCAATACTTTGCCCACCTGATACGAAGAACTGACTCATTTGAAAAGACCCTGATGCTGGGAAAGATTGAAGGCGAGATTGGGGATGACAAAGGATGAGATGATTGGATGGCATCACTGACTCAATGAACATGAGTTTGAGTAAACTCCAGGAGTTGGTGATGGACAGCGAAGCCTGGCATGCTGCAGTCCATGGAGTTGCAAAGAGTTGTACACAACTGAGCAACTGAACTGAACTGAATAAGTTAAATGTCATAAGTAAAACTGCAATATGCAGGAAATTTATTTTTTAAATTGTATTATTGTTTTGGTTTGAAGTTTAGGTAATTCACTTTACACGATATATTTCTGATGTAAATCAGACACCCTACTCTATTCTGCAATAACCTACTCAACAAATTAATCAATGTATCTCTGAGCTATCTTTCATCTTGTTTCACAATTCTATGCATTCTCCTAACTTTTAGATAAGTTTTCTTAAAAATTAATAAGTGAAAAATATTAATATTAAATAAAATAATAATTGAAAAATAATAACCACCATTTGTAATTAAAACCATCATAATTATGTTAGGCCTACTGAAAATCCTATAATAGATTTTTTTAATAATTCTGAAATAATGTCTCAAGATTCAACTTTAAGGTATGTTTAAATTCAGGAAAATCTCTCATTTGCAAATATTGAAATCTTCAGTCAAACCCCTCAAAAGATTGGTGGTTTACTAAAAAAGACGTGAAAAATGTACAAACTGCTTGATTCCTTTTATCCCGTGGACCCTACAAAACTAACTTTTATGACACTATTTACTTTCTACAGACAAACAGGTTAAAAGCATAAATGCTGCTGCTGCTGTAATTTGGCCTCTAAGTTGTGACTGCCTCTTTGTGACCCTGTGGACTGCATCCCACCAGGCTCCTCTGTCTATGGATTTCCCAGGCAAGAATACCGGAAAGGGCCGCCATTCCCTTCTCCAGGGGATCTTCCCAACTCAGGGATCAAACTCATGTCTCCTGCTTGGGAAGAAGATTCTCTATCACTGAGCCGCCTGGGAAGCCCCTAAAAGTCAAACTATGTCTCGGTAATTCCCTGGCAGCCCCGTGGTTAGGACCCTGTGCTCCCGCTGCAGCGGGCAGAGGTTTGCTCCCTGCTCTGGGAACTAAGATCCTGCAAGCCGCACCGCATTGCCAAAAATAAATTATTATTTTTTAAAGTATAAATGTAACTAATAACCTGAGATCAGCTCAGTAAGACAAGTCCTTCCATTGCACCTTTAGTCTCAACAGTACTACAAGGCTGTATCTTTACTAGATACAGATTCATTTTAATCTTGAATCAGGTGCAATTAGGATACCACTAACAATGACAAAATTGTATTAATAAAGTTTTCAGATTTAAAATGTGTTCAAGCTAGATGTACAAGCTAGAAAATTTAGTAACATATCATTTTATCTACTACAGTCCACGGAGTCTTATTCACCAGGCTGGTTCTATGATCACTTGTGCCTGAGTCATTTTTTTAAAAAAATATGAATACGCAGTGCCTAATCTAAGAGAATCAGATTACTGAGGTCTGATTTTTCTCCCTTCAACCTTCAAAGGGAATGCCAAGGTAAGTCATGCTTGAAAATTAACATCATATGCCTTCTACATCCATCATGTATAGTATAATGAGAACTGGGAAGGCAAGGTTATGTCCTCAAAGATTAATGATACTGGCTATATAAAATTTACTATGGCAGTACGATTGAAATAGTACATTTTAGAGCAATGAAAAATTAGTATTACCATACATATTTTTATTGTCTAAACATCACAGAACACAAAGCAATCAACTAAATCTAAGGTGCATTCCAATTAAATATGCCATAAACTCCAAGTGTACTGTACAAAAGAGAAAAACTAGCAACATGACTTTTTTCCCCAAAAGGATCTATTTCATAGTTGGTTCATTATGCAATGGTTGTATTTTATTTCCACAAAATTATACATCGTAAGGAAAACAATTATTTTGGAAGACATTTTCTGAAATGTGAAAAGCACTTTTCCCAAGAAAATATTTCAATATTTGATGATACAAACCCAGGAGAATAAATACAGATTGGGCAGGGAAGGAAGACTTTATTGGGAACTGCAGAGAAATAATCAAATAAGGTAAAACAAAATGCTTTTATCCTGTATTGATTGTAAGGCTGTTTTTGTTTTTGTTGTTGCTTATTAGCACAGGGCAAACAAAAATCTATGTTAAAAAACAATACTGTTAAAACATGCTATTCTTCCTCGAATTTTAACAATTTGCTTGAAAAATGAAACTAATTATTTGCTTCTATCTTTCCACAGCATTGAGCTTCCCTGAGAGCTCAGTTGGTAAAAATCTGTCTGCAATACAGGAGGCCCTAGTTTGATTCCTGGGTCAGGAAGATCCCCTGGAGAAGGAAAACACTACCCACTCCAGTATTCTTGGACTTCCCCTTGTGGCTAAGCTGATAAAGAATCTGCCTGCAGTGCGGGAGACCTGGGTTCGATCCTGGTGTTGAGAAGATCCCCTGAAGAAGGGAAAGACAACCCACTCCAGTATTCTGCCCTGGAGAACTCTATGGACTTCATAGTCCATCGGGTTGCAAAGAGTTGGACACGACTGAGCAACTTTTACTTTTTCCATAGCATTAAGAAATATTACTAAACATTACTAAAACTAAAGTTTCATGTAATTTATTGACAAAATTAAGAACATACCATGGAGTAAACTAAACACCACAGTGTAGTCAAGTGGAAAGACTATCAATTTAGGAGTTTTTAACAAAACTGGATTTACCACCAGCAGGGCTTTGGACTAATTCCTTTTAGTCTTGTGCTTAATAATCTAAAATTGAGTTTACTAACATCTTGTTTACAAGGTTATTAGAGAGGTTACAGACATTGTAAATAAAGCTCTTATTATAGGGCTTCCCTGGTGGTTCAGTAGTAAAGAATCCTCCTGCAATACAAGAGACATAGGTTCAATCCCTGGGTCAGGAAGATCCCCTGCTGCTGCTGCTAAGTCGCTTTAGTAGTGTCCGACTCTGTGTGACCCCATGGAATGCAGCCCACCAAGCTCCACCATCCATGGGATTTTCCAGGCAAGAGTACTGGAGTGGCTTGCCATTGATCCCCAGGAGGAGGAAATAGCAACCCACTCCAGTATTCTTTTGCCTGGGAAATCCCATGAACAGAGGAGCCTGGCAGGGGTCACAAAAGAGTCAGACATGACTTAGCAACTAAACAGCAACAACAGTACCTAGCTCTAGGAACTGACTTAATAAAGAGGAGCTATTAGAATAATAATAATCTGAGCCCTTTCTTTCTCTGAAAAACTTATATTTCTAATGTTTTTCACCTTGGTATATTTTAAATGTATAAAACCTAAAATATGGTCATCTTGAACAATATGGAAGAAATAAAAATAAATTCCCAATATGTCAGCTACAAAATAGCTCAACATTAATTTGCTCATTAAAATATAGACATTGAGTAGAAGCTGCTTGAAGAATCTTTTCAAAAGTTCAACATCTCACTTCATGGATTCTTAACAATAACAACAAAATTCTACACTTTTCCTAGGATTTTAATTCCTAGAAGAAAAACACATAAAATGTTCATCCACCTACTGAGAAATAAGCTTACTGTCTCATCATAATAATCCAGCCTAGATTCTGTATTTCATGTAACTGATTTTCTGGATCTGGGGCACTGATTTTTAAGCCTTATAAAAGCCATTACAATCCCATTTCATCATGAATCATGACTTCAAATTATTATTTCAAAAAGGCAAATATTTAACTATTTAGGCTCTAAAAGACAGTGAATTCTTTTCAATGATGACTCACATGCAAATACTCATAGAGTTTTAAAACTATGCCTAACTTCATTATTAGGAATTTCTTTCCAAACAGGCTTACAATAGTTTAGAAGTCAAAGTGCTTATTAATAGTTCATAATTTTCTTTATATGCTGACACTTGAAATAATTTTCTAAAGTAAATTACGTACCATTATGATGTTTAAGAGCGGAAGTATACTTTCTTATATCCATTAAATTTGTTATTCTTTGGTCTCTTTTATTTTTATTTATCAAAATGTTCCTTAATAGCTTAAAATTGGTATATTACCTCACACAATCAATAAAAAGTGCTCTTAAGTGCTGCTAAAGATTTAAATCAGCTAGGTTTTATCTATAATATACAGAGAGAAGAAATTTTTTCATTACAGTGGGCTAATAGGTAGCTAAATTTAGTATTTCAATAAATACACTGTTTAACATTCAGAAATTGATAGGACTATAGATAAGATAATTAAAATCAATTAAAATCATAGACGTATTATATTTCTAGATTCCCTGGTAAAAACTTATTTAGTTACTTCCATTCTTAGATATGTTCTGGGTTTCCATTTTGTCCCAAAATATTATTTCATTAGCTTTACTACCTTTATATTTCTTTCTCTAATTCTTACCAGCTTCCTATACCATGAAAGTATATCTTGTGATTTTAATTTAAATATTTCTGTGCTCATCCCCACTAAATCTAAAATGCTTGTATTCCTACTCTCTGCAATGTAAATTTGATAGTGCTTCGTATCTATCCATTATCAAAATTAACACAGTGATAGTCAAACAAAACAGACTAATAAAGTGCTCATGTAGGAATACAAAACATAAAAGCCTTCGAATAGGACATTCAAACCCGGATTTCTCAATTCCCCTGCCTCCACCACTAACTCACCTCAGTTCATTTGTTCCCTTCCACTATACTACTATTTATGCTGAAACTGGAGAGAATTCCTTTCAAAATCTGTCGCTGAATTTCTCTCTGTAAAATGACATATACACATGCTGTCTTGTAATGTATTTGAGAATCTCTACATGAAAAATTTCTGGTATTTCCTACTTTGTACAGTCCTAACAGATACATACCTATGTCATATGCCAGGAAATCGGCAGAAAAACATTTTGCACCGTTACTCAAGGAAGTGTCATTATGGGTATTTCCTCCAAAAATAAGCATAGCTCCATTGATAAGAACAGCTGAATGAAGGTATCTGGCAAACCCACTTTCTTTCAAAATAGTCCTACAGGATAAAATTTAAAAATGTATTACAAAAGATAAAAAGACCTCCCTGATCTTATATCAAGTACAGAAAGGATCTAGTTTGAATACAGAATTTTCCTTGGAATTGTAAAAATAACACGCTTTATTATTTTTAACAAATGGCCTCTAAACTTCAATGTCTTTAAAAAATACTTTGAGATTCAGAGTACCTTAAAATGCTTTGAGGAAACACAATGTTAAACATAATCATTAATGATTTCATAATAGTTTATATTTTGCATTTTGTTTTTATTTATAAAAGTAAGAAACAAATTTTCTTTAAACTAGAGAACTGACTTATCATCAGTTTTAAATACCAAAGTAAGTAAATAGTTAAATGTAATAAATTTACTCTAAACAGTATGCAGTTAAAACTATATGCCTCATATGGATCCAATAAAATATTTTTAACTCATTAAATATATACATAAAAGTGCACATAAGCCTAAAACCCAATGAATTTCCACAAGGTGAACACAACTAAGTAATGAGTACTAAGACCAAAAAATAAAAAAATTACCACTATTCTGATTCTAATAGCAAACATTTAGATGGCTATCTTTGTACTTTACAAAATGGAATGACATAGTTGGTATTCATTTGTATTCATGTTCATTTGCTTAAGATTATTTCTGCAGTGTATCTATATTGTGTATAATTGAAAATCTCAATGCATTTTTGAGAAACAATAAAATTAATGAAAAAGTTCTTTTAATTAATTACAGTGCAATTCTGAGAGGAAAAACTACAAATATATGTTCACAAGTATATTTTACCTGAATGAACTAATATATATTAAAGGTTCAGGACAATATGAGTCAATACTTTATAAATAAATCCCTAGTACAAACAAAGAATCAGAATATAAACACAGTTAACATGTATGGTACAGTTAGTAAGGCAAATATAGTATCTTAAAAACCATAGATTTAATACCACTCCATGGATATGAGTTTGAGCAAACTCCAGGCAATGGTGCAGGACAGGGAAGCCTGGTGTGCTGCAGTCCATGGGGTCGCAAAGACTTGGACACGACTGAGCGGCTGAACAACAAATCCTTAAAGAATATGGAACTGACCTCCAGAATGGCAACATAAGGAGGTCCATACGTAATCTCCCCAGGGAAAGAACTATATTATAATTGGTAAAAATTATTTTTTAAAAAATGTCTTCTTTGGATCTCAAAACCGTTTGCCAAGAGCAACAACAAATAAAGAAAGAATTACTCAGGAATATCAACTAAATTTCAGTAAGAACAGCAACAGTTCATGATATCTGACTCATTACCAACTCTCATTCTTCCCGTTACCACCACCTCCCCACACATACACAACCTGTTCAGCAAGACTGCTCAGCCCCAGGCTGGGAAGGTTGAGAACAGAATACTCCTTTATCCCTCAGTTCCTAGTTCAGGCCAATAACATACAACCAGGAGCAGCAGATTGCCAGTACTTCTCATGCCCCCAACTCTTGATGGCAGAAGCTCTATTCAAGGAGAAAGCACGAGAGGCCTGAGTGCTCATTCTCTACCTTGCTCCCACTCACAGGGTGGAAGCTATACACCAGGCCTCACACACAGGTTAAGAACACGAGGGCCCAGAAATCTTCACCCCCTAATTTACAGGGCAACAGTTTCAAGATAAAAGAGGAAGGCTGAGAAGAGCAAAGGCTACCATCAATATCCAGTGTACATAACACAGTGGTGTCACTCAAAGAACAAGCTACAAACTCCACCTATATTTCCAAAGCAATCACAGAGAGGTTATTCCCAACAGGGAGAGGCAGCCTAAGAAAAGGAAAGGCCCAAAGCTCTCCCAAGGGAACCTGACTTCACTGGGTACAGGGCAGTAAATGTCAAGCCTTAAAGGCACTCTCAGAAACAATGGAGGTTGTTTCTCAAGTATCTATGTGAGAATAATAAGTTAAAAATAGACCAACCAGAAGTTTATCGGAGAGAATCAGGGGAAAGACAGCTAATAAGAGCCTTACTAGGGTCAGAACATCAATGACTAGCCTCAAAGACTACCCCTGTTAAAGGTATAAAATGCAATTCAGACCGTGCAGCAATTCATGCCCACAGAGCTTTGCTGAAAATGAGAGAACTATCAGTTGGCAATTAGTGGAGGCTAGGGTGTGAGGAAATGGCAATCCACTCCAGTACTATTGCCTGGAAAAATCCCATGGACAAAGGAGCCTGGTAGGCTACAGTCCATGGGGTTGCAAAGAGTCAGACACGACTGAGAGACTTCGCAGGGGGTGAGGTGATACAAACAGAGGCAGATAGCTTAACAAAGAGCTCAGAGAAAAAAGTCAAAGAACTCTGCTAAAATCCCGATCATCCCACGGTGACTATGTGCCTCCCCAGCCTATACCATTTGAAGAGGAACATTCGAGGGCGCATGTGGAGAAAGAAAGAGACTTCACTAAAAGAATTCTGCCAAGTCCCTAAACAAATGAAATTACAGCAGCCTCAGGGAGGGAGGAAAAGTCAGGATCCAGAGTTGCTGCAGTGTACTGCCTAAAATGCCTGGCTTTCGGGGAAAATTATGGCGTGCAATGAAATAGGAAAGTGTGACCCATGCTGTACACAGGAATAAAAGCAACAGAACCCCCTTTGAGGTTCTGCCAGATGCCAGATGGAACAAAAAAAGACTCTAAAGCAGCTATTAAAAACACTTAAAGAAAACAAAATTTAAAGAAGTACAACAATATCTTATTAAAAATAAAGCATCAACAAAGAAAAATAACCAGGAAAAGAAAAATGTGGAGTTTTAAAGTATAAAATTTAAAATTTAGCACAGAGGCTCAGTAGCATATTTCAGCAGATAAAAGAAAAAAATCAGTAACTAGTAGATAAATCAGTAGGGATTCTGCAGTTCTAAAAACAGAGAGGAAAATGAACAGTCTATGAGAAATGTACACCACCATTAACAGGAAGAGCATGCATTTACTGGGAATTCTAACGTAGAGGGGGAAAAGGTAAAAAATTGTTTGAGAAATAATGACTGACAACTTCCTAAATTTGATGAAAAACATTAGCATACATATCGAAGAAGCTCAACAAACTGCAAGTAAGAAAAAAGTACAGAAAGAGCCACATTCAGACATAAAATACTAATACTAAAAGCCAAAGGTAAAATCTTGGGCAACAGAAAGAAGGTTCTTTGCATACAAGAGAACCCCAATAAGATAAATAACTGACTTCTCATCAGAAACAATAAAGGCCAAAAGACAATGGGATGGCATATGAAAATGTTGAATTTTTTAATAAGCCAGAATAAGAAGATACAGGGGAGAGATATTATCAAGGTGCTGTAATAAGATTTTCCTGCTGTGAATAAAAAATATTGCCTGTCATATCAGTTAAAAAAAAAAAAAGGATGCTGCAGCCATCGAGCAATCACATTGCAACCTTGATGGTGAGCCTTGAGGAAACTCAGAATGGAAACAGAACGCCTGCCAGTGAGGCCACCCTGGACAGAGCACCCTGAGCAGATTCAGGATGAGAAGCATCTGGCCCCAGATAGTTGAGGTGCATCTCAAAGCAATGATTTCTATGAGCCTAGATTTTGTATCTTTTCATATGTAGAAAAAAGTGCCAAGTTCCTTAATTTGAGATGTCTGGTTTTCCTTAAGTAACAGTAATCTTCTGATGTTCTGACTACATGGACTTTGCTGCAAAAACTCCTATTAACCTGGCTTCTCTCTTGTCTTTCTGGAGCAGTCTCTCAGAGTTATCTGAGATGCTGTGTCTTGGGCCTAAGTCCTTAGATTTGTCCACCAAATAAAACATAATTCTGAACTTTTAGGTTGTGCATTATTTTTTCAGTCAATACCACCTTGGTGCTCCCACAGAAGCAGTGATTTTTCAACTACGTGGGGACAGGAGTACATTTGTGAGAGCCCAGCAGTCCAGCAGAGAAGTTCTAGCACTACTTAGAGCAAAAATTCCAAGAACAGGACTGAAGCGATTAGTAACAGTTTAACTTTCTGACTTCACCTGCCCCAAGGCAACAGCTCCCTGCCAAGAGAAACTTCTCCAAGCTGCTGTTTCACCCACGAGCAAAGAGAGAGCCTAGTGGGTGACTGGCGTCCACCCAAGCAGGGTACTGCCCAAGAAGCCCACTTCTTTTTCACACCATCCAAAACAATAATGGGATCAGGAGGGGAGAGAAAACAGGGCTCTCAGCAACCAGGGTACAAAACCCAAGAAGGGCAAAGGTTTCAAACTACTAACTACCACAGGAACTTCACCAAGAAGCCCACCCATAAACTTCATAGGATAAAGTAGATTCACTCAAGCTAGCATACGCATGCTGCCAACAATCCATAAATCCCTCCCCCATGTAGCCAGTACCCCAAACACACCCCTGCAGACAGTACACTTGAGTTTCTACACGCCACACATAAGCACACATGTATAACTGGCTCCACTCTGTTGAGTGGCAAAATGTGCATAACCTTGCACACTTTAGGCACTTGCACACTTCAGGCAATGCTCTGGGGAAATAAATAACAGGTTCTCCGTAGCAGGCCTGGCTTTGTGGAGTTGAGAAAATGCAATCTCTAAAATGTATAAAAACTCACATAACTCAATAGAAAAAAAAAAGAAAACAATTTAATTAAAAATGAGCAGAGGATCTGCATAGACACTTTTCCAAAGAAGACAAAGAGTCAACAGATACATGAAAATCACTCAACAAGGAAATGCAAATGAAAACCACAATGAGATATCACCACACACACACACACACACACACATACACTTGTTGGAATGGTATTATCGAAAAAAACAGAAAATAACAAGTGCTGGTGAGGATGTGGGAAAAAGGGAACACTTATGAACTGTTGATGGGACTATAAATTGGTTCAGTCACTGTGGAAAACAGTATGGAGGTTTCTCAAAAAATAGGACTACCAAATTATCCAGCAATTCCACTCTGTTTATCCAAATGAAATAACTATTTCAAAAAGATATCTGCACCCCTATACTCATTGCAGCATTACTTGTAATAACTAAGGCATGGAGACAACCTGAGTGCCCATCAACTATTGACTAGAAAAAGCTAGAGAAATATTATTCAGCCACAAAAAAAGGAAATCTTGCCATTTGCAACAACACAGATGGACCTTGAGGGCATTACACTAAAGGGAAGTAAGTCAGAGAAAGGCAAATACACTATGATTCACCCATATGTAGAATCTATAAAAATCTTTTAATGACCTTATAGATATGGAGGGTAGATTGGTGGACACAAAAGGCAGATGGTAAAAGGTGGGTGAAATGAGTAAAGGTCAAAAGGCATAAGTTTCCAGTTATAAGACAAATAAGCCCTGATAATATAATATTCAGTATGGTGAGTATAGCTAACAATACTGTATTATATTTGAAAATTGCTAAGAATTTAAAAGTTCTCATCACAAGAAAAAATAATTCATAATGGCAGAAAGTGAAGAAGAACTAAAAAGCCTCTTGATGAAAGTGAAAGTGGAGAGTGAAAAAGTTGGCTTAAAGCTCAACATTCAGAAAACAAAGATCATGGCATCTGGTCCCATCACTTCATGGGAAATAGATGGGGAAACAGTGGAAACAGTGTCAGACTTTATTTTTCTGGGCTCCAAAATCACCACAGATAGTGACTGCAGCTATGAAATTAAAAGACGCTTACTCCTTGGAAGGAAGGTTATGACCAACCTAGATAGCATATTCAAAAGCAGAGACATCACTTTGCCAACAAAGGTCCGTCTAGTCAAGGCTATGGTTTTTCCTGTGGTCATGTATGGATGTGAGAGTTGGACTGTGAAGAAGGCTGAGTGCCGAAGAATTGATGCTTTTGAACTGTGGTATTGGAGAAGACTCTTGAGAGTCCCTTGGACTGCAAGGAGATCCAACCAGTCCATTCTGAAGGAGATCAGCCCTGGGATTTCTTTGGAAGGAATGATGCTAAAGCTGAAACTCCAGTATTTTGGCCACCTCATGCGAAGAGTTGACTCATTGGAGAAGACTCTGATGCTGGGAGGGATTGAGGGCAAGAGGAGAAGGGGACGACAGAGGATGAGATGGCTGGATGGCATCACTGACTCGATGGATGTGAGTCTCAGTGAGCTCCGGGGGTTGGTGATGGACAGGGAGGCCTGGCGTGCTGCGATTCATGGGGTCGTGAAGAGTCGGACACGACTGAGCGACTGATCTGATCTGATCTGATATGTATAAGTTAACTAAACTTACTGTTGTAATCATTTTACAACACAATCATGTATCAATTCACTAAGCTGTACACCTAAAACTAATATAATGTTATATATCAATTATATTTTAATTTAAAATAATTAACAAATTTGAAAAGCTAAGTTTTGGCAAGGATGTGAAGAAAATACTACTGATGGGAATGGAAACTGGTTTAGTCAATTGGGAAAACAGTATGGACATTCCTGAATAAAATAAAAATAAAAACTGAACTACCAAGAGCTGCCATATGATCAAGCAATCCCACCTAATAGATACAGCAAAAGCCTTGAAAAATTCCAACACCCTTTCCTGATAAAAAAAAAGAACACCCAAAAAGAGAGAGACAGAAGGTAAATTCCTCAACCTGGTAAGGCTGAATAGTGCCCACCCCAAGAGATGCATCCATGTCCTAATCTCCAGAACCTGGGAATGTTACCTTATTCGGAAAAAGTTTTTTTTTTCAGATACAATTAAATTACGGATTTAAAGATGAGGAACTCATCCCAGTTTATCCAATGGACTTAATCCAATGACAAGTTTCCATTTAAGAGACACACAGAAAAGAGGAGGAGGTAAGGTAACCAGCCTAATACTAAATATTTAAAAAACAAAGATCATGGCATCTGGTCCCATTACTTCATGGCAAACAGAGGGGGGAAAGGTGGAAGTAGTGACAGATTTCCTCTTCTTGGAATCCAAGACCACTGCAAATGTTGACTGCAGCCATGAAATCAGAAGACGACTGCTTCTTGGCAGGAAGCTATTATGACAAACCTAGACAGTGTGGTGAAAAGCAGAAACATTACTCTGTCCGCAAAGGTCCCTATAGTCAAGGCTCTGGTATTCCCAGTGGTCATGTATGGTTGTGAGAGCTGAACCCTAAAGAAGGCAGAATGCCAAAGAACTGATACCTTCAAACTGTGGTGCTGGAGAAGACTCCTGAAAGTCCCTTGGACAGCAAGGAGATCAAACCAGTCAGTCTTAAGGGAAATCAACCCTGAATACTCCTTGGAAAGACTTAAGCTGAAGCTGAAACTCAGTCTTTTGGTCATCTGAAGCAAACAGTAGACTCATTGGAAAAGTCTCTGAAGTGGGAAAGACTGAGAGCAGGAGAAGGGGGCATCAAAGGATGAGATGAGTGGATGGCATCAAGATGGAATGGACATGAACTTGGGCAAACTTTGGGAGATGGTGAGGGGCAGGGAGGCTTGACAAGCTGCAGTCCACAGAATCACAAAGTCGAACACAACTGGGCAACTGAACAAGGACAAAAACCAGAATGTAACTATGGCAGCAACTGGGGTGGTTCAAGCACAACTCCGGGAACACTAACAGGCAAAGCTAGAAGAGGCAAAGAAAGGCCTTTTACCAGCACTTCTGGAAGAGGCATGGCCATGGTTACACTTTGTGCATTCCTGGCCTCCAGACCTGTAACAGAGTATCTTCTCATTGTTTTAAGCTACATAGTTGGTGGTAATTTGTTACAGCAGTCTAATACAAAGGATATCCACAAAACTAACAAAAAACACAGCTCACATCATACTTAAAGGTCAAAGACAAAATGTTCTCCCTCTAAGATCAGGAATAAGCAGGATTTTTACTCTTGTCACTTCTATTCAACTTTGTATTTGAGATTATAGAAAGGGAAATGGGCAAGAAAACAAAACGTAATGATGGGAAAGGAAGAAGTAAAACTCTACTTGTAAATGACATGATCTTACAGAGAAATTCAAATAAACTTACACAAAACTGCTATAGCTAATAAATCAGTTTAGCAAGTTTGGAGGTTAAAAGAACGATGTGCAAGAAATAAACTGTACTTCTATTACCAGAAGTGAAAAATATTAAGATAAAAATAATAAAATAATTTTCAACAGGATTGAAAACAATAAAGCATTTAGAAATAAATTTAATGAAACACATAAAATTTATACCAGGAAGACAAGAAAATATTGAGGAGAGAAATTAAAGACAGCCTAAAAAATGAAAAGATACCTTTTTACCTAGATTGGAAAACAAAATCTTGTTAAGATGGTCATACTCTCCAAACTGATCTACAGATTCAACTTACTCTATAAAATCCCAATTGGATGCTTTGTAACTGACAAACTCTTTGTAAGTAAAGCTATTGCAAACATAGACAGCATAGTTAAAAGCAGAACCATCGCTTTGCCGACAAAGGTCCGTACAATCAAAGCTACAGTTTTTCCAGTAGCCACATACAGATGTGAAAGCTGGACCATAAAGGAGGCTATGCACCAAAGAATTTTTTCTTTTGAATTGTGATGCTGGAAAAGACTCTTGAGAGACCCTTGGACTGCAAGGCAATCAAACCAGTCTACCCTAAAGGAAAGCAATCCTGAATATTCACTGCAAAGACTGCTGAAGCTAAAGCTCCAGTACTTTGGCCACATGATACAAAGAGCAGACTCATTGGAAAAGACCCTGATGCTAGCAAAGATCGAGGGCAGGAGGAGAAGAGGGTGACAGAGGATGAGATGGTTGGATGGCATCACTGACTTGATTGATGGACACTGCTGCTGCTGCTGCTGCTAAGTCACTTCAGTCGTGTCCAACTCCGTGTGACCCCACAGACGTCAGCCCACCAGGCTCTCCTGCCCCTGGGATTCTCCAGGCAAGAAAACTGGAGTGGGTTGCCATTTCCTTCTCCAATGCATGAAAGCGAAAAAGTGAAAGTGAAGTCGCTCAGTCGTGTCCGACTCTTAGCGACCCCATGGACTGCAGCCCACCAGGCTCCTCCATCCATGGGATTTTCCAGGCAAGAGTACTGGAGTGGGGTGCCATTGCCTTCTCCTTGATGGACACTAATTTGAGCAAACTCTGGGAGATAGTGAAGGGTAGAGGAGCCTTCAGTCCTGAGATCGCACTTAGCAACTGAACAATCAAAACAATCCCCTGATTCATGTGGAAATTCAAGGGCCCAAAATAGCCAATTCAAAGAAAGGAAAGAATACTCTTTTCAACAAAAGGTGCTAGGGCCACTGGATATCCAAAAGAAAGAAACTGAACCCTTCCCTTACAATATATACAAAAATTAACTAAAAATAGAATAAAATGCCTAAATTTAAGAGCTACAAGGAATGAAGCTCGTAGAAGAAACTGTAGAAGCAAATATTTCTTGTCTTGCATTAGGCAATGGATGCTTAATATGACACCACAAGTATAACAAAATGTATAACAGATAAAACAGTCTTAAAAATTAAAAAATCTTGAGCTTCAAAGGATACTAAAAATAACAAAAACTAACATACAGCATGGAAGAAAATATTTATAGGTAATGTATCTGATAAAGAATTTATATCTAGAACATATAAAGTATTCTAACAACTTTAAGAATAATAACTCTACGAATAGAGGGGCATTTTCTCACCTTGATAAAAAAAATTATCCAAAATTTATGCTTGCTGTTGATGCTAAGTCACTTCAGTTGTGTCCAACTCTGTGCGACCCCATAGACGGTAGCCCACCAGGCTCCCCGATCCTGGGATTTTCCAGGCAAGAACACTGGAGTGGGTCGCCATTTCCTTCTCCAATGCATGAAAGTGAAAAGTGAAAGTGAAGTCGCTCAGTCGTGTCTGACCCTCAGCGACCCCATGGACTGCAGCCTTCCAGGCTCCTCCACCCATGGGATTTTCCAGGCAAGAGTAGTGGAGTGGGGGTGCCACTGCCTTCTCCAAAATTTATGCTTAATGGCAAGAAAACATATGCTTTCCTTCTAAGAAAAAGAAAAAGACAAGATATATTCTGTACCACTCCTATTCAACATTTTACTGGAAGTCTTAATTAGTGCAGTAAGCCAAAAAAAGTGGGGCGGGGGGAATAAAAGATATACAAAATGGGAAAAAATAAATAAAACTGTCTTTCTTCACACATAACACGATAATCTATATACAAAATACCAAACAATAACAACAACAATTTTAAAACTCCTGGAACTAATAAGTAATTACAGCGAAGTTTCAGGATACAAGGTTAATATATGAAAGTTATTCACTTTCTTACATACCAACAATAAATAATGGATACCTGAAATAAAGACACAACACCATTTACATAGCACCTGCACAGATTGAAATAGGTATAAATCTAATAAAATGTGGATAAGATCTATATTAGGAAAATTACAAAACTCTGATGAAAGAAATCAAAGAAGTAAATAAAGGGATAGTCCATGCATATGGACAGGAAGATTTACTATTATCAAGACATTACCACTTCCCAGTTTAGTCTATATATTCACTGCAATCCCAGTCAAAATTCTACGAAAACAGTCAACACAATATTGTGGGAGAAGAACAAACTAAGAAAACTGATATTACTTGACTTCCATTGAGACTTACCATAGAGATACAATAACCAAAACAGCATGGAAGAACAGACACACAGATCAATGGAACAGAACAGTGAGCCCAGAAATAGACCCACATGTAGTCAACTGGCTTCTAACAAAAACAACTCAACAGAGAAAGACAGTCATTTCAATAAATGGTGCTGAAACAACAGGAACCCAAAGGCAAAAAAAAGAAAAAGAAAACAAAGTTGACAGATCTTATACCTTTTACAAAAATTAACACAGGATGAATCATAAGACTAAATGTAAAATACAAAACTATAAAACCCTGTGAAGATAACAGGACAACCACAGGGTGGCCAGGAGTTTCATGACTTTTTAGATACAGCAACAAAAGGACAATTTATAAAACAAAAATGCTAAGTTCCACTTCGTTAAAATTAAAAAATTAAGTTCTGTCAAAGACATCATTCAGAAAATGAAACAGTAAGCAACAGACTTGGAGAAATTATTCGCAACAAATATCTGATAAAACTACTTGAATCCAAATTATACAAAGAACTCTTAAAACTCGACAATTAGAAAACAACTCAATTAAAAATTGGCAAAAGACCTGAAAATACAGCCTTTCAAAGAAGACATAAAGATGGAAAAACAAGTATATGAATAAATCTTCAACATCATAGGGCACTCAGTTCAGTTCAGTTGCTCAGTCTTGTCTGACTCTTTGCGACCCCATGAACCACAGCACACCAGGCCTCCCTGTCGATCACCAACTCCCAGAGTTCATCCAGACTCATGTCCATCGAATCAGTGATGCCATCCAGCCATCTCATCCTCTGTCGTCCCCTTCTCCTCCTGCCTCTAATCCCTCCAAGCATCAGTATCTTTTCCAATGTGTCAACTCTTTGCATGAGGTGGCCAAAGTACTGGAGTTTCAGCCTCAGCATTAGTCCTTCCAATGAACACCCAGGACTGGTCTCCTTTAGGATGGACTTGTTGGATCTCCAACACCACAGTTCAAAAGCATCAATTCTTTGGCGCTCAGCTTTCTTCACAGTCCAACTGTCATATCCATACATGACCACTGGAAAAACCATAGCCTTGACTAGACAGATCTTTGTTGAAAAAGTAATATCTCTGCTTTTGAATATGCTCTCTAGGTTGGTCATAACTTTCCTTCAAAGGAGTAAGCATCTTCTAATTTCATGGCTGCAATCACCATCTGCGGTGATTCTGGAGCCCAAAAAAATTAACTCAGACACTGTTTTCACTGTTTCCCCATCTATTTGCCCTAAAGTGATGGGACCAGACGAAGCCATGATCTTCGTTTTCTGAATGCTGAGCTTTAAGCCAACTTTTTCACTCTCCTCTTTCCCTTTCAAGAGGCTCTTTAGTTCTTCTTCACTTTCTGCCATAAGGGTCGTGTCACCTGCATATCTGAGGTTATTGATATTTCTCCCACCAATCTTGATTCCAGCTTGTGCTTCTTCCAGTCCAGCGTTTCTCACGATGTACTCTGCATAGAAGTTAAATAAGCATGGTGACAATATACAGCCTTGACATACTCCTTTTCCTATTTGGAACCAGTCTGTTGTTCCATGACCAGTTCTAACTGTTGCTTCCTGACCTGCATACATGTTTCTCAAGAGGCAGGTCAGGTGGTCTGGTATTCCCATCTCTTTCAGAATTTTCCACAGTTTATTGTGATCCACACAGTCAAAGGCTTTGGCATAGTCAGTAAAGCAGAAATAGATGGTTTTCTGGAACTCTCTTGCTTTTTCAATGATCCAGCGGATGTTGGCAATTTGTCTCTGGTTCCTCTGCCTTTCCTAAAACCAGCTTGGACAGCTGGAAGTTCACAGTTCATGTATTGCTGAAGCCTGGCCTGGAGAATTTTGAGCATTACTCTACTAGCGTGTGAGATGAGTGCAATTGTGTGGTAGTTTGAGCATTCTTTGGCATTGTCTTTCTTTGGGATTGGAATGAACCTGACCTTTTTCAGTCCTGTGGCCACTGCTGAGTTTTCCAAATTTGCTGGCATATTGAGTGCAGCACTTTCACAGCATCATCATAAGGCATTAGGGAATTACAAATTAAAATAATGACTCACCACTACCTATTAGAATGGCTAAAATTCAAAACATTAACACCAAAAACTAGCTAGGATGCAGAGCAATATTTATTGCTGGTAGGAATGAAAAATTGTACAATCACTCTTACAGCACTAAACATAATCATAAAAAACTAAACACAGTTACCACACAATCCAACAACTGTGATAACTGGTTGAAAATTTATGTTGATGCAAAAAAAAGTTTATAGCAGCTTTATTAATAATTGTCAAAACTTGGAAATAACCAAGATGTCCTTCAGTGGGTGAATGGATAAACAACTGTACCACATCCATACAACAGAATATTATTCAGTGATAAAATAGGCTATTAAGCCATGAAGAGACTTCAAGGAACCATAAAAACATATCGCCAAGAGAAAGAAGCCAATCTAAAAAAGGATATATACTGTATGATTCCAAGTACATAGCATTCTGGAAAAGGCAAAGCAATGGAGACAGCAAAAATATCAACAGTTGCCAGGGGTTGAGCAGGGAGAGCAGGTGAGCACACGATTTCAACTTAAACTATCCTGTATGATACTGCAGCAGTGGAACACATCATTTACACAGTGTAAACCCACTGGACCTACAACAAGAAAGTAAATCCTAATGTAAACTGTGGACTTTAGTTAGTAATAACGGATCAATATTGACATCAATTGTAACGAATGTACCACACTAATGCAAAATGTTAATAACACACTGGGGATGGGGAATATATGCAGGTATTTGGGCATGCTTGCTTGCTCCCTACCTTTTGCTCATTTTCCTTTAAACCTAAAACTGTTCTAAAAAATAAAGCCTATTAATCAAAAGACAACAAGAAAATAAAGTGATGGTGATAAAAATTGCAGCTATTTTTCCAGATATGATAGCTTTACTACAATATATAAACCAACCTCCAGTACCTAATAAGCAGATAATTATTAAAAAATACATGGATTATAAAATGGGATCTGGATTTCTCACTTTCAAAAGGGATTTGGGATTTACCAATATGAAGGAGAGAAAGTCTAAAATAAATCCTATAATGTTGTATTACATTATTATGCAGCTTAGACAGACAGATATACAGTAATAAAGATATACACCAATTTCTATAAATAGACACAGATGTATGTTTGTAAATCTCCTGGCTCTATCTTCTGACAGGGTCTATAAACAAAACAATAGGAAAGACTAGAGATCTCTTCAAGAAAATTAGAGATACCAAGGGAACATTTCATGCAAAGATGGGCTCAATGAACGAGAGAAATGGTATGGACCTAACAGAAGCAGAAGATATTAAGAAGAGGAGGCAAGAATACACAGAAGAACTATACAAAAAAGATCTTCATGACCCAGTTAATCACTATGGTGTGATCACTCACCTAGAGCCAGACATCCTGGAATATGAAGTCTAATGGGCCTTAGGAAGTATCACTACGAACAAAGCTAGTGGACGTGAAGCAATTCCAGTTGAGCTATTCCAAATCCTAAAGGATGATCCTGTGAAAGTGCTGCACTCAATATGCCAGCAAATTTGGAAAACTCAGCAGTGGCCACAAGATTGGAAAAGGTCAGTTTTCATCCCAATCCCAAAGAAAGGCAATGCCAAAGAATGCTCAAACTACCACACAATTGCACTCATCTCACACGCTAGTGAAGTAATGCTCAAAATTCTCCAGGCCAGGCTTCAGCAATACGTGAATCATGAACTTCCTGATGTTCAAGCTGGTTTTAGAAAAAGCAGAGGAACCAGAGATCAAATTGCCAACATCCGCTGGATCATTGAAAAAGCAAGAGAGTTCCAGAAAACCATCTATTTCTGCTTTATTGACTATGCCAAAGCCTTTGACTGTGTGGATCACAATAAACTGTGGAAAATTCTGAAAGAGATGGAAATACCAGACCACCTGACCTGCTTCTTGAGAAGCATGTATGCAGGTCAGGAAGCAACAGTTAGAATTGGCCATGGAACAACAGACTGGTTCCAAATAGGAAAAGGAGTATGTCAAGGCTGTATATTGTCACCATGCTTATTTAACTTCTATGCAGAGTACATCATGAGAAACACTGGGCTGGAGGAAGCACAAGCTAGAATCAAGATTGCCAGGAGAAATATCAATAACCTCAAATATGCAGATGACACCACCCTTATGACAGAAAGGGAAGAGGAACTAAAGAGCCTCTTGATGAAAGTAAAAGAGGAGAGTGAAAAAGTTGGCTTAAAGCTCAACATTCAGAAAACGAAGATTATGGCATCTGGTCCCATCACTTTAGGGCAAGTAGATGGGGAAACAGTGGAAACAGTGGCTGATTTATTTTGGGGGGCTCCAAAATCACTGCAGATGGTGATTGCAGCCATGAAATTAAAAAGACGCTTACTCCTTGGAAGGAAAGTTATGACCAACCTAGATAGCATATTCAAAAGCAGAGACATTACTTTGCCAACAAAGTTCCATCTAGTCAAGGTTATGGTTTTTCCAGTAGTCATGTATGGATGTGAGAGTTGGACTGTGAAGAAGGCTGAGTGCCAACGAATTGATGCTTTTGAACTGTGGTGTTGGAGAAGACTCTTGAGAGTCCCTTGGACTGCAAGGAGATCCAAGCTGTCCATTCTAAAGGAAATCAGTCCTGGGTGTTCACTGGAAGGACTGATGTTGAAGCTGAAACTCCAATATTTTGGCCACCTCATGCGGAAAGCTGTCTCATTTGAAAAGACCCTGATGTTGGGAAAGATTGATGGCAGAGGAGAAAGGGACGACAGAGGATGAGAAGGTTAGATGGCATCACTGACTCAATGGACATGAGTTTGTGTAAACTCCGGGAGTTGGTGATGGACAGGGAGGTGTGGCATGCTGCAGTTTATGGAGTCGCAAGGAGTTGGATACAACTGAGAAACTGAACTGAACTGATAAATACATCACAAAGGTAATAAACATACCTAGTCACCTAATCTTGTTTTTAAATACAATTATATACTAGATGCAATCAAGGTTCCTTGAAGAAATAAATGACTTACTCAAACAGGGAAACTACAAGATGTAAAAAAAATTTTATTTATTTTATGCCTGTGCCAAAAAGTATAGAAAGGCACAAGAGAGATTGGAGACGTGTCTAAAGAATACAGAACACTTACTGAAATAGTTCACAGAGGCCAAATCTGGGACACTTTGAGCACCAAAAGAAGGAATAGTAATAGATTTTAAAACATTGAATAAAATAAAAATCTATCCTTTCATACTGATATAAGTGAACATACAACTTGGAATATTTATACAGAAAAACATTAGCATACCACCATATGGTAAACATCATAGCAATAACTGTTTCTCACAAGAATTATTAATGGATGCTAAAACTAGTGTAAAATATATGGAATCTAGAAAGTGCTGCTGATGAACCTATCTGCAGGGCAGCACTGGAGATGCACACAGGGAGAAGAGACTGATGGATATTACCGGGCGAGATGAGGGAGGGGAAAGTGGGATGAATGGAGACAGTCGCATGGAAACATATGCAATTACCACACGTAAAATAGATAGCCAATGGGAATTTGCTGTACGACTCAGGGAACTCAAACAGGGGCTACCTAGAGGAGTACAATGGAGTGGGAAGTGGGAGGGAGGTGCAAGAGAGTGGGGACATATATCTACCTATGACTGATTCATGTTGATGTATGGCAGAAATCAATACAATATTGTAAAGCAATTATCTTTCAGTTAAAAATAATTTTTTGAAAAAATTTAATGAGAAACTGTGTTTACATAGCTAAAAGTATCCCCCCACAGGGTTGTTTATTATTTAAAAAAGAAAAATTGTATCTTTACAGAGGAGAAACCTGAAAACACTTTAACTATTCCTTTAACCAAAATATAAAGTTAAACTCTACAGAAGGTTCACAGCAGCCTCACTCACAATAGCCCAGAGTAAAAGCAACCCAACAACTGTCCACCAACTGATGAGTGCACTAACAATACGTGGTATATTCACTCAATGGAATATTATCCAGCCATTACAAAGAATCACGTGCAGAAACACTACAGCGTAGGCGAACCCTGAAAAAATTATGCCAAGTGAAAGAAGCCAGATGCAAAAGGTCACATACTGTATATTTCATTTATATGAAATACTGAGAACAGGTAAAACTATAGAGACAGAAAGTAGATCAGTGGTTTCCAAGGGATGCAGGGAAAGGGTAGAGGAAAGAACAGGAGTTCTTTTAGGGAGAAGGAAATATCCTAAGATTAGTGATGGCAGCATAACATAATCAATAAACAAAAAACACTGAATTGTAAACTTTAAATGGTTAAAATGGAGAATTTTCTGTAACAAGACTTCTATTTTTTTTCCCAAAAAAGTCATAGAACACATTTTACTGTTCTACCAAAATGCAAACTCTGAATATAATCATGAGGAAACATAAGACACACTAACCTAAGTATAGTTGAAATCTTTTTTTAAGTTGAAAAAAATGGAAAAAAATATAAAATTTATAATTACAGCTGTAAGTTGTAAATGATAATGTTTTGTATGTATCTTATGTGTTAAAACATGCTGTGCTTTTGTTATTGTGTTTTAAAGGAACACAATAATAGAGAAAACAAATTCAACAACAGGACAAAAAAATCTGAGGTCTTTGTTACATAAAAGCCTTGACACAAAAGAAAAATGAAGATGTGAGCTCCTGCTACAAGTTCTACAAACACGTACATGCAAAAAACATTATGAGACATCTCATTTAATGAGGCTAAGAAATGGAGACCCTAATGCCCCTGGTACCAAAAATCATTACAGCAAATTTAAAGTCTCTTAGCAAAGGATAATACCAATAAATAAAACATCCTAAAATACAAAAGGAATCATTTTTGAGAAATGAGAATTTCTACAAACACAGGATGCTTTAGATAATGCTTCTGTGGTACTATATTAAAATCTCAAAAAAATCTCTGAAATCACATATACTTGAAATATGTTTTTATAATGATGCTAATCTGGTTACATGAAATGATTTCCTATAGCTTCTTAAATTTGATATAATCAGAGTTATTTTTACATTAGAGTATTCAAAGCTGACTCAATGGACGAGTTTGAGAAAACTCTGGGAGACCGTGATGGACAGGGAAGCTTGGCAGGCTGCAGTCCATAGGGTCACAAAGAGTCAGACACAACTGAGCGACTGAACAATTCAAAGCTACTTTATTGAACTACCAAGATTTTGTGATTTCTCTAAAAATGTAACTGTCAGAGGTTTTGGAAAGTGACACAAGACAATTTCACAAATATGTTATTAGTTAACAGTATTCTATAAAATACTGATGAATGTGCTATTGGTGCTGTTTATCCTTGACAATTTCTCTGCATGTGTCTGAAATATAGTGTATTTGTATACTATATTTATATTTACATATACTGTATTTATGAAAAAGTGAGGGTCACTCAGTTGTGTCCAACTGTTTGCAAGCCCGTGGACTGTAGCCTGTCACACTCCTCTGTCCATGGAATTCTCCAGGCCGGAATACTGGAGTGGGTAGCCAGCCGTTCTCTTCTCCAAGGGGATCTTTCCAACCCAGGGATCGAACCCAGGTCTCCTACATTGCAGGTGGATTCTATACCCTCTGAGCCACCAGGGAAGCCCACAATATTTATATATATTTGTATATAGTATATTTGTATACTATATTTGCATATATAATACATTTGTTGAATATATAGCTAGAAAACTATTTCATAGGATACATATATTACATGCTGCTGCTGCTGCTAAGTCGCTTCAGTCATGTCTGACTCTGTGCAATCCCGTAGACGGCAGCCCATCAGGCTCCCCCATCCCTGGGATTCTCCAGGCAAGAATACTGGAGTGGGTTGCCATTTCCTTCTCCAGTGTATGAAAGTGGAAAGTGAAAGTGAAGTCGCTCAGTCGTGTCTGACTCTTAGCGACCCCATGGACTGCAGCCCACCAGGCTCATCCGTCCATGGGATTTTCCAGACAAGAGTACTGGAGTGGGGTGCCATTGCCTAATACACAGGTATTACATAGGTATGTATGAATCTATTCAAATTTCATAGGATACATATATTACATAAGTATATGTAATACATAGGCATTACATAGGTGTGTATGAATGTATTCAAATTTATCAGAAACTGTCAACAGGTTTTTCAGAATGCTTCTACCAGCTTATACACACTTGGATAAACAACCTTATATATTTTAACCATTTAGGTGGATGTGTAGTGGTATCTGAATGTTATCTTAAATTACTTTGTGGTAATTGAGGTTGAGCTCTTTTTAATATGTGTTTTGGTCATTTGGATATAATTTTGTTCAAGTTGCTTCCTCATTTTCTACTGAGTTGTCTGACATTTTCTTGTTGATTTGTAGTACTTCTCTATATATTCAGGGAAAGTGACCTTTGTTGACTTTACGTATTGCCAGTATCTCCTACACTGCAGTTTGCCTTTTCAGTTTCTTAGTGATATTTTTACACGTATATAGTTCAGTTTATCATTTTTCCTTTATTGAGAATACTGTTTAAATTCTATTTTTAAAGTCTTTCTTTACTAATAAAAACAAAGACATTTATCTGTTATCTTCTACAATATTTATTATTTTGTATTCTACACCTAGATTTACATTGAAATGAAACTAATTTTTGTGTATGAGATGTAAAACAGGGCCCCAGATTCATTTATTTCAATTGTATAACCATTGATCCAGAATCATTTATTGAAAAAACAACTGTCTAGTGCCAACCATGTTATACTGTGTCCGTACTTAGTCTCTTAGTCATGTTCGACTCTTTGTGACCCTTTGGACTGCAGCTCTCCAAGTCCTTCTGTCTATGGGATTTTTCAGGCAAGAATACTGGAGTGGGTCACTGTTTCCTCCTCCAGGGGATCCTTCCCAACCCAGGGACTGAACCCACGCCTCTAGTATCTCCTGCATTGCACGAAGATTCTTTACCCACTGAGCCATCAGGAAAGCCCCATATTATAAAGTTCTGATAAATGTGTAGGTCTATCTGGGGAATTCCTGTTTGCTACAATGGTTTATGTCTCTATCTTAGCAGCAATACTTAATTACTGTAGCTTCACATTCATGAGATCTAGAAGAGAAGACTTTCAGCTTTGTTCTTCTAAAAGCTAGTTTTAGCTATGATTGATCCTTTGAATTTTCAAATTTTAAAATAGGCATGTCAATTTCTAAAAGAAAATATGACTTTCTGCAATTGTGTTTTGGAATTACATTAAATCTAAAGATCAATTTGGACAGAATAGATATCTCTACAATACTGAGTATTTCAATTAATTATCATAATACATTGGGTTGATCAAAAAGTTCACTGGGGTTTTTCTGTAGGATCTTATGGAAAAGCCCAAATGAACTTTTTGGACAACCCTGTATCTTCCATTTATTTAGGCCTTCAATTTCTCACAAGATTTTTGAGTTTTCTATGTAAAGATCCTGCATATATGTTATGACATTTACTTCTCACGTTTTTGACATCCTGATCTTATATTAATTTTAAATTATAATTTTCCAATTGTTCTTGGTATATAGAATTATATTTTCTTTATATTGACCTTATGTCAAGCAAACTATTCACTATGTATCTTTTATACTTTGTTATTCCCTTTTACTTTAATTGTATCATTGCACTGTCTGGATATTCCAATACAATAGTGAATAGAAACAGTGATAGTAACCACTCTTGTTTATTCCTAACTTTAAAGGGAAATTTTTCAACAATACACTCTAATGTTTGCAATAAAGTTTTTCTTTTACTACATAATAGTTTACTTCTATTCCTACTGCATTAGAGGTTCTACATGAATATAAGTTAAATTTTTTATAAACATCCTATGTATTGTTTGAGAAAAATATATGCCTTTATTTCTTTATTATTTTAATGTGTTAATTATTCTTTCATGAAATTTTATTTAATCTTTTATTCTTAAAGTGAACCCAAATAATGTATTATTCTTTCCATAAATTGCTGGATTCACCTGACTTTTTATCTATTTTAATGAAAAAAGATAACACTATAATTTACTTAGCTGTAATATCTTTTTCATATTTTTGTCTCAAGGTTTTGCTACTCCATAAAACTGCAAAATAATTATTTCTGTTCTCTGAAAGTTTGAATGACTTGTGTTATTTCTTAAATATATACTTCTTAAATAGATGGGCACTTTCACGAATAAAGTTATCTGGGCCTGGAGAGTTTGGGGTTTTATTTTGTCTTGCTTTGTGTTTGTTTCTTTAATGGAAGAGGATTTCAAGCATAGACTCTACTTCTTTGTTATAAGATTATTCCAATTTTCTGTCTCTTCATGCATCAATTCTAGTAAGTTTCATTTTTCTAGATATTTGATATGGCTCATTTAATGTTTTTAAAGTTACTCTCATACAGTTGCTTATTATGTTCATTTATTATCATTTAATGTCTATAATGTCCATGATGTCCCTTTTCATTCTGAAAATTGGTTATTTGAGTACACAGCCATCCCTCAGTATCTGTGAGAAATTGGTTCCAGAAGCCTCGCCAATTCCAAAATCCACAGATGTTCAAGATCCTTACATAAAATGGCATATGGATTTTTGCATCTATGTTCATCAGTGATATTGGCCTGTAGTTTTCTTTTTTTGTGGCATCTTTGTCAGGTTTTGGTATTAGAGTGATGGTGGCCTCATAGAAAGAGTTTGGAAGTTTGCCTTCCTCTGTAATTTTCTGGAACAGTTTGAGTAGGATAGGTGTTAGCTCTTCTCTAAATTTTTGGTAGAATTCAGCTGTGAAGCCGTCTGGACCTGGGCTTTTGTTTGCTGGAAGATTTCCGATTACAGTTTCAATTTCCATGCTTGTGATGGGTCTGTTAAGATTTTCTATTTCTTCCTGATCCAGTTTTGGAAAGTTGTACTTTTCTAAGAATTTGTCCATTTCTTCCACGTTGTCCATTTTATTGCCATATAATTGCTGATAGTAGTCTCTTATGATCCTTTGTATTTCTGTGTTGTCTGTTGTGATCTCTCCATATTCATTTCTAATTTTATTGATTTGATTTTTCTCCCTTTGTTTCTTGATGAGTCTGGCTAATGGTGTGTCAATTTTATTTACCCTTTCAAAGAACCAGCTTTTGGCTTTGTTGATTTTTGCTATGGTCTCTTTTGTTTCTTTTGCATTTATTTCTGCCCTAATTTTTAGGATTTCTTTCCTTCTACTAACCTTGGGGTTCTTCATTTCTTCCTTTTCTAGTTGCTTTAGGTGTAGAGTTAGGTTATTTATTTGACTTTTTTCTTGTTTCTTGAGGTATGCCTGTATTGCTATGAACTTTCCCTTTAGGACTGCTTTTACAGTGTACCACAGGTTTTGGGTTATTGTGTTTTCATTTTCACTCATTTCTATGCAGATTTTGATTTCTTTTTTGATTGAGAAGGGAACCCTCTTACACTGTTGGTGGGAATGCAAACTAGTACAGCCACTTTGGAGAACAGTATGGAGATTCCTCAAAAAACTGGGAATAGAACTGCCTTATGATCCAGCAATCCCACTGCTGGGCATACACACTGAGAAAACCAGAATTGAAAGAGACACGTGTACCCCAATGTTCATAGCAGCACTGTTTACAATAGCCAGGACTTGGAAACAACCTAGATGTCCATCAGCAGATGAATGGATAAGAAAGCTGTGGTACATATACACAATGGAGTATTACTCAGACATTAAAAAGAATACATTTGAATCAGTTCTAATGAGGTGGACGGAACTGGAGCCTATTATACAGAGTGAAGTAAGCCAGAAAGAAAAACACAAATACAGTATACTAACACATATATATGGAATTTAGAAAGATGGTAACAATAACCCTGTTTACGAGACAACAAAAGAGACACTGTTGTATAGAACAGTCTTTTGGACTCTGGGAGAGGGAGAGGGTGGGATGATTGGGGAGAATAGCATTGAAATATGTATAATATCATATTTGAAACGAGTCGCTAGTCCAGGTATGATGCCTGATTTCAGATGCCTGGGGCTGGTGCACTGGGATGACCCAGAGGGATGCTATGGGGAGGGAGGAGGGAGGAGAGTTCAGGATGGGGAACACATGTATACTTGTGGCGGATTCATTTTGATGTATGGCAAAAGCAATACAATATTGTAAAGTTAAGCAAAATAAAATTAAAAAAATATATTTTGAATCTAAAAAAAAAAAAGGCATATGACCTATACAATCTTCCTGTATAATCTAAGTCATTTCTAGATTACTTATAACACCTAATACAATGTAAATGCTATGTAAACTGCTGTAAACACAATGTAAATGCTATGTAAGTAGCTGCTGGTGCATGACAAATTCAAGTTCTGTTTGCTTTTTTGAACTTTTTTTTAATATCTTCAATCCATGATTGGTTGAATCCACACATATAGAAGGCCAACTGTGATCTCTGTTTCTAAATCTGGGTGGGGATCTATCACCACAAACAACCAATTCTGCTGATTTTTGGTGGCCGTATCTCTATCACATGTTTGTTTTCTACTTCACACTAATTTGTGCTCTATCTCCTATTGTCTCACTCTACATTTATTCATTTTATTCTTTCCTTGAGATTAATCTGCTGCTTATTTTCTGACTTCTTGAGGTTACGCTTAGACCACTGATTTTCAGGTTTTTTTAAATATTTTCTAATAAATGCACTTAAAGTTATAAATGTCTTTATTTGACAGCATCATAATCATCTTGTGCTATTATTCAGTACAAAAGTTTTCTAATTTAGTTAACCAATTTTAAGGAGTTTATTAATTACAGACATCCTTTCCTAGTTACTTTTTATTTATTTCACTGTGGTTAATTACTTCGCATGATTTTACTCTTTTTAAATTTCTTTAGACTTGCATTAAAACCCAGTATATGGTAAATTTTAGAAAAATATTCCCTGTGTACTTGAGAACAACATATATTCTGCAGTCATAAGATAATATGTACTCATATACCAAAAAAATTCCAAAATTATAAATTGAGCTTTTCAAATCTTTTCTATCTTTACTGGGTTTTAGTTTTCAAGTACTATCAGTTACCAAAATAACTGGGTTTAAACAATAATACTATGATTTGTCCCATCTTCTGTCAGTTTTGCTTTACTTAACATAGAGTTATAAGATATATTTAAATTCAGAACTATTATATTTTCCAGGCATATGCCTGACTTAAATTCTTATTGGTCTGATAGTGGGAAATTCTGAAAGAGATGGGCATACCAGACCACCTCCCCTGCCTCTTGAGAAACCTCTTGAGAAATTGTTGCAAGTCAGGAAGCAACAGTTAGAACTGGACATGGAACAACAGACTGGTTCCAAACAGGAAAAGGAGTATGTCGAGGCTGTATATTGTCACCATGCTTATTTAACTTATACACAGAATATATCATGAGAAACGCTGGGCTGGAGGAAGCACAAGCTGGAATCAAGATTGCCAGGAGAAATATCAATAACATCAGATATGCAGATGACACCACCCTTATGGCAGAAAGTGAAGAGGAACTAAAAAGCCTCTTGATGAAAGTGAAAGAGGAGAGTGAAAAAGTTGGCTTAAACCTCAACATTCAGAAAACTAAGATCATGGCATCCGATCCCATCACTTCATGGGAAATAGATGGGGAAACAGTGGAAACAGTGTCAGACTTAATTTTTCTGGGCTCCAAAATCACTGCAGATGGAGACTGCAGCCATGAAATTAAAAGACGCTTACTCCTTGGAAGGAAAGTTATGACCAACCTAGAGAGCATATTCAAAAGCAGAGACATGGTAGCGTGATGACGTGAATGTTGGCTTGGTGACGTTCGGGCGACCGCGGGATGGATTCGTTCAATCCGCTCCCAGAAGGAAGTCCTGTTCCTGCACGTAAATGATCGGTCATCTTTGGAAAGCCTTCAGGTTGTAGCAGATTCAAGCTTTGACAATAGAGAACTGGCTTTTGGGAGTTCCGTGGAAGTTCAAGGGCAGTTGGTAAAAAGTCCATCCAAAAAGCAAAATGTGGAACTGAAGGCAGAAAAAATTGAAGTTGTTGGCAATTGTGATGCCAAGGCTTTCCCTTTTAAATATAAAGAGAGGCATCCTCTGGAATATCTGAGACAATATCCTCACCTCAGGTGTAGGACTAATGTTCTGGGTTCTGTACTGAGGGTTCGCAGTGAAGCCACAGCAGCTATCCATTCTTTCTTTAAGGACAGTGGCTTTGTGCATATTCATACTCCAGTAATCACATCCAATGACTGTGAGGGGGCTGGAGAACTTTTTCAAGTTGAACCTTCAAGCAAAATAAAGGTGCCTGAGGAGAATTTCTTCAATATTCCTGTTTTCTTAACTGTCTCAGGACAGCTTCATCTTGAAGTGATGTCAGGAGCTTTTACTCAAGTGTTTACCTTTGGTCCAACATTCCGAGCAGAGAACTCTCAGAGCCGGAGGCACCTAGCAGAGTTCTATATGGTAGAAGCAGAGATTTCTTTTCTGGAGAGCCTTCAAGATCTCATGCAGGTTATGGAGAGCCTCTTCAAGACTACAGCAATGACAGTTCTCTCAAATTGTCCTAAAGATATTGAACTCTGTCACAAATTCTTAGCTCCTGGCCAAAAGGACAGATTAGAACATATGCTAAAAAACAACTTTCTAATCATTTCTTACACTGAGGCAGTGGAGATCTTAAAGCAGGCATCCCAGAACTTCACCTTCACTCCAGAGTGGGGTGCTGATCTACACACTGAACATGAAAAATACCTGGTGAAGCACTGTGGCGACATACCAGTCTTTGTCATTAATTATCCATTAGCACTCAAGCCGTTCTACATGAGGGATAATGAAGATGGCCCTCAGCACACAGTTGCTGCTGTTGATCTTCTGGTTCCTGGAGTTGGAGAACTCTTTGGAGGAAGCCTCAGAGAGGAACGGTACCATTTCTTAGAACAGCGATTGGCCAGATTAGGACTGACACAAGCCTACCAATGGTATCTGGACCTCCGTCGATTTGGATCTGTGCCACATGGAGGTTTGGGGATGGGATTTGAATGCTATCTGCAGTGCATCTTAGGAATTGACAATATCAAGGATGTTATCCCTTTTCCAAGATTTACTCATTCGTGTCTTTTGTAGCTGGAGGACTGACTAAGGAAAACCACCCTGTGCCAGAGGTATTGCACATAAATATGCATATAGGAGAACAAAATTGCAAACGTTTTCGATATGTAATTGTCATGCCAGAAGATGCCTGAAAAATACATGTGATCATGATTTTCTTAGAAAGTTGAAGGCATTTCTTGGAAACATGAACTCTCAATAGGTATTTATAGCAAATAAAATCTCACAGCTATTGTGTCAAATAAGAAAAAAGAGAAGAAATTGAACTAGATGGTCTCAAAGGTCCTTTCAAACTCTAGGATGGGATGACATGTGTTTTCCTTTGCCTTTAATCATAGACCACTGCTCTCTATGACCTTTGACAACAAACTACTGGCTGAAAATAAAATGCTGTTGGACCGTTTCTCCCTTGCCATTTAACCTGTGATAAATTCCCATCTTATTCTCAGTGCTTTACTAAAGAAGAAAATATTCCTTTTTTGAATCTTGAGTTAAGAAATTTGCTATCGTGAATTGAAATATTTTTCATCAGACTGTGTGAAAAAAATCACATTTAATAACTGTTGATCCTTAAGTATAAAAGCTAATGAGATGTATTAATTGTTCAAACTAATCACTGTCATGTTACAATTTGTTCATATTAGATGTTTGTAATGTTTCTGATAATCAATAAAAGAGATTCTTGATACCTTAAAAAAAAAAGCAGAGACATTACTTTGTCAACAAAGGTCCTTCTAGTCAAGGCTATGGTTTTTCCAGTGGTCATATATGGATGTGAAAGTTGGATTATAAAGACAGCTGAGCACAGAATTGATGCTTTTGAACTGTGGTGTTGGAGAAGACTCTTGAGAGTCCCTTGGACTGCAAGGAAATCCAACCAGTCCATCCTAAAGGAGACCAGTACTGTGTATTCAATGGAAGGACTGACGCTGAAGCTGAAACTCCAATACTCTGGCCACCTGATGTGAAGAGCTGACTCATTGGAAAAGACCCTGATGCTGGGAAAGATTGAGGGCAGGAGGAGAAGGGGATGACAGAGGATGAGATGGTTGGATGGCATCACCGACTCGATGAACATGGGTCTGGGTGGACTCAGGAGTTGGTGATGGACAAGGAGGCCTGGTGTGCTGCTGTTCACAGGGTCGCAAAGAGTCAGACAGACACAACTGAGCGACTGAACTGAACTGAGTCAATTATACCAGTATTCTTTTGTTTCATGATTGCATAATATGTACCTTTCTTCCACCCTTTACTTTCAATTGCTCTAAATACCTTTATACTTTCTCTATATTTTCTAAGAAGCATATGGCTAGGCTTTAATTTTTATATCCAGTCTAAAAATCTTTAGCTTTTGATTGGAATATTTAGTCTCTTACATTTAGTATAACTGGAATATTTCCTTCTTCACTTTTAGTGTAATTATGATATATTTGGAGTTAATTAAACCATCTTCCTTTATATTTGTCCCAATTTTACTTTGTTTCCTTTCCATTCCTTTCTTATTTTCTTTCAAATGCATTAAGTAGTCTTCTCATTCTTCCCTCTATTCACTTGTTGGACATAGAGTGCTTTTTTGTTACCTAATGATTACAATATAAATCCTTAATTATGTCCACTTCAAATTAGTTTTCTAATTAATTCCCATATAATATGAAGACCTTAGAAACACTGAACAACATTTAGCCTTCTTCCTGAGTTATGTGCTGCTATTAACAAGCATTTAAATTTTGATGTATTTAAGCCTCTATTACCATTATGAAAGTGAAGGTGAAGTCGCTCAGTTGTGTTCAACTCTTGGCAATCCCATGGACAGTAGTCTACCAGGCTCCTCTGTCCATGGAATTTTCTGGGCAAGAGTAGTGGAGTGGGTTGCCATTTCCTTCTCCAGGGGATCTTCCCGACCCAGGGATCAAGCCCAAGTCTCTGAGCCACCAGGGAAGCAATTACCATTAAACCATTTTCCTTTATATTTGTCCCAATTTTACTTTGCTCCTTTTCCATTCCTTTCTTGTTTTCTTCCAAATGCATTAAGTAGTCTTCTCATTTTTCCCTCTATTCACTTGTTGGACATAGAGGGCTTTTTTATAATTACCATTATACTATTTTACAATAAATAATCACTTAGATTTACCCTTTCCATTTCTCTCTTCCCTCCAGTATCCAGGATTTTTTCTAATTCAACAGAATTTTCTTTATTTATTCAGTATTTTCTGTATTATAGATCTGCTATTGTCAAATTCTTGTTTTTCTGAGAAGTCTATTCTTTGCTTTCATTTTTTAAGGGTTTTTCACTGGGTAATTTTGGACAGATGATTATCTTCCTTCAGCCATTTGAAGACTCCATGCCTTCTAGATTCCATTTTTCCAATTAAAAAAATATCATTTGTCAGTCTTAGTGTTGCTCCCTTAAAGAGAATATGTCTTTTTCCCCTCTGGTGGCTTTTCTCATTCTATTTGGGTTTTCATCAATTGTACAATGATATTTCCAAGTGTATGTTTCTTTGTACTCACCCCTCCATACTCATACACAATTTGTAGGTAGACATCTTTGGTCACTTTTGAAAATTCTCAGGCATTTGAGATTTCAAATAGTGCTCTACATTATTCTCTCAGTCCTCTTCTGGACTTCAATCACATGCATGTTATGATATTTCCACATGTCCCTCACATTTCTTTCCCTTTTTTTTTTTTTTTCATTCTTTGTCTTTCTTTATTTCAATATGATCCATCTTCTGTTTCACTAACCTCCCCCTCAGCCATGTCTAACCTGTGTTAAACATATCCAAAGAATTTGTAAATAATCAATTTTCCAATTCTATAATTTCTACTTGATTATTTAGGAATTAAGTTAGTATGTTTGCAGTTGTCTGTCAGTATTTTCCTACCTGTAATTCCTCGATCATAAAATCCTAATTATTTTATAGTTTCTTTATGAAACCACCATTATCCTATTGGTATATTTCAAATGGCTGGGTTTTTTTCATGGTTTTTCTAAGACTTACTATTTTTTGTTTTGCAACATATATTGTAAATGAACTAAGTTGAGCCTCTGTATGATACTATTTTACTCAAAAGAGGATTTATTTTCTCTGTCACCAATTTAGGCCATGGGCAGATCACCATAATCCAATCAAAGAGCATGATGTTTCAAAGATAAGCTTATCCTCACTCTTAGGTTTAGAACTTTAGGGACCAGACTACATCATTAATAAAAGCCTCTCTTCCTTGGCACACCTAGAAATACAGTTTGGCCCTCCATATTGGTTGACAAAAGTTCTGCTCAGTTTCTCAGGAAGCTTTCAGGATTCACAATTGTCTCAAGAGCAACAGTTGTACAAAATGCCAGTCATACCTCCTTTGTCATTTACCTCTCCTAAATCTTCACCAACATATTCTTACTGGCTTTATAGTCCTTTCATGCCTTAAAAAGAGGTAATTTCTAATTTTTCTAAGTGTAATTTCTAATTTTTCTAAGTGGAAATTATAGCCCAGAATAATCAACTTCACCACTGAAAAATAATTTCTCCAAATACACATTTTCTAAAAGTTCAGCAAAGTAGCCTATCTACTAAAATATAATGCTGCATTTTATTTAAACTAAAAAAAAAAATTTTTAATTAGCAAAGCTACTCAAAGGAAAAGTCTTCATTTTCTTTAATTCCGTCTTTCTTTTTTTTCAAGTGAAGTAAAAATTAGAATATATGTGTGAAAGTGTAAGGGACAGAACAAATCACAATTCAGTGGAAAACTGTATTTCATTTAAACATACAGTTAATTTCATGTAAGTTTAAAAGAATGTTTAGTATCTTAGAACAAAAAACTGGTCTCTTTTCAGATCTTAGAAAAGAAAATGAGTACAACAAAAAGAATCTAAAAAAAGAGTGAATATATGCTTCACTTTGCTGTACACTTAAAACTAACACACCACTGTAAATCAATTATACTTCAACTAAAACTTTTAAAAAGAAATAATTGCTGAAATTTTTCCAAATATAATAAAAACTTTAAATAAAAATAGCATATTGGTCAATAAAACTCATATACATAGAAAAATCAATAAATGAAAAATTAACATTTTAAACATAAAGAAAAAATTATGGCTGTGAATAAGCAATTCACTAAACAGAAAACACAAGTTCGAATGAACACATAAAAATATGCTTATCCACTATATCAATCAGGATATGTACATTAAAATATCAGTAGGATAACATTCACATCCATGCACTGACAAAAGGAAAATATCCTCATAATTATTAAGTATTAGTGGGACTATGAAGAAACAAGAACACTTATACCCTGCTGGAGGAAGTGGTATGTTATCACAGTGATTCGAAAAGCAATTAGGATTGCTAAATGTGTCCTAAGTTGAGGATGTGAATATCCTCAGATACAGCAATTTCACTTCTAGAGATGAACCCTAGAGAAAGGCTTGCTTATGTAAATGACTGGTTCAAGATGTACACTGTAGTATTATTTATAACAACAATAAGAGAAAATTTACCTAAAAGTCACAGCTTTGTACTTCACAGGAAATTAGATGATGAAACTGAAAAATGCTTTCCAAATTTACAACTGACAATAAAATATGAGTGTAAAGAAGAACAAATCCCAGTACAGATAATGTCAAAACTCAAAGATATATTGGTAAGGAAACTGCCCTTCTGAACTGCACATAGTATCAGCACTTATGAGTGATTTATACAGAATAAGACTGTCTACAGGACTGGAAAACACTGCAAAGCCAATCATTAACAATAAAAATGGCTACAGAGAAAATGTATTATGTAGTGCCTCTGCTACATAATAGACTATCATTAGTCGAAATAAAGATGGAAAAAAGTCAAGAATACCTCCTTGAAAATATTTAATACACACCATATCATACAGATATAAAATAGAACAGTGCCCAATTGTCCCATCATACTTCAGCCCAATCTACTCACCAAGTCTTTGGGTTAACTTCATACTTATAAAGATCATCTACCAATCCATATTTGTTGCCTGGCAATGCTTTATAGCCTCCATGAACATAAATGGACTTTGTTATTTCATCATACACACTGGTATGGCCATATCCCCCTTGAACAATAGCTCCTTTAGTTTCCGGAACAAGCCAAGTGTTTGATGCTATAAGAGAAAGAAGATAAAATGTGAACTTAAATAGTATTTTTAAAAACTAATATACCACCAAACTACCAACAAGTTCATTCTAATACCATATTTTATGAGTAAAGTATATCCAATAATAATTTAATTGTTTTAAAAAGTATTACATATGTGCTAGTTACTATGTTGGATGCTAAAGACCGAAGGTGAATAAAACTGGTCTCTTTGTAGATTTTAATTAAACTTTGAAATATTGAAAATATCTAATTTTTTGTATGTGCAAGAAAAAACTAAACTTTATTCTCACATATATTTTTGTATTTATAAATAACCCTGAAAAAAGAAAGATTTAATAAAAGTTTATGAAAGGTTATTATGTTACAGGCTGAGGGGGTCACTGACATTACAAAGACTAAAAAGATAAGACTCTTTACAATTTTTAACACCGTGCTAGTCTTTTATCTCTTGGTTATGAGTCTCACTATCCCTTCTAAGAGTCCTTTGTATTATGATAAAAACCTAAAAATTAAATTTCCAAGATTCATTTGACAGCTGTGTTACCATCAGTTTCCAGTAATGAAAGTACTTGGGAGAGAACAGAAGGCAAATGGAAGAAAGACATTCTACTTTCTTTCTTCTCTAGCAGTAGGAACAGGTAGGTGACTACTGGGCAATGGCAGTGGTGGTTTTACAGCAACAGAAGCAGGCACAGCACTTGCTCAGTGGCAGAAGTGGCATCTACAGTAAGCAGCTCAACTACAAACGTGGTCCCAAGTTCCAGCCTGGATGCAGCAGCTCCAGATTTCTGACTAATTCTCTCACTTTGGTGTCTCTAGTACTACTGTAATTAACTCCCTATTTTAAGTCCCATTCTACTTAATACATCTAGAAGAGACTCTCGTTTCTATAGCAAATTCACTGAAACAAGTTCTAATCATGTGCAAGGCATGTTTTTAAGAATATGCAAATGAAAAACTACATATCTTTTGGCCTTAAAGGACTTTAGATTATAAAGAGCAACCATAAAGAAATCTGTTACTAGTCTTTAAATATCCAATCATATCACACTTGCATCTTCCCTCTAACTTTGTCACCTGAACTCTGGCATTCTAGACAGCTCATTGAAATACTCAAAGCAAGTAACAGAAAATAAAAGTGATGCTTAAAAATTCTTCACATTCACACAATTTTAAGGTAGTTAAGAATATCATACTTCATCAATCATAAAAACAGTCATAAAAGAAGTATCAGAAGGATTTGTTAAAGCCAATTTTACTCATAGAAAACTAAACATATTTTAAAAAATTTCGCAGTATTCTTGTAACTAATGGGCATTCTTTTAATATTCTTCAACTACTTATTAAAGCTATATATATATATATCTGTGTGTATATATATAGTGCCAAATTGAAGGTTTTCATATTTTTATTCATTCTCTTTTTAATAAAAGATAAAACTACTTCTTATCAAAAAATATTGTGGCAATAAAGAGGTATATAATGCAACAGTGCATGTTACCTTCTCCCCTAGCCCACTATCTAGAGGTATTTTTCACAAATTGTTATGTTCAGAATATTTTGTAACTACAGTTCTGAATATTTTATTACAATAGACAAGACAAATATATATGACTTACATGCACATAGATACCTATAAAATTTATACCAAAAAAATCATGTAATTTTACAACTATATTTTCACTTAACAAAACATCTGGGGCATTTTTTCACATCCCATTTATTACTTTCACTTTCACTAGCTAAATTCTATTGTATTGATGATAACTTATTTAAATGATCCTACATAGTGACTCATTAGTGTTTTAGTTTGTTCTTAAAAATAATGATGCAATAAGCAACCTGGCAATCAGCTATAGCATCATTATCTAGAGAGTATATAATATGTCTCAGGGAGTGTCTCACTAGTTCATTTGATAATATGAAAGCTTTGAAAGTTTACTATTGCTCTCCTTTCTTTACAACTAAGGAAATTTAGAGTTTAAAAAATTAACACACCAATGTTTAAAAGTTGGTGTAGACTAATTTCTCCCTCTCCTTCCCACTAACAAACCCAGTAAACAGTCCCAAAGAAAACCACAGGAGAAATATGAAAGGTGTAAGGAGGAACGCTGACTCTTAGGGCCTCCGAGACTATAGGATGGATATCTCATTACCTCCAACCCAACAAAAGAAGGCCAGTCAGCCCAGCATTTCTCAACCCATAACTCAGCAATAAGAAGCAACTCAGGTAGGCTTATTCCTTCCGCAAATTGAAGAGGAACCCCCATGGATAACCCCAGATGACATTAGGAGCCCAGCAATAGGGATTCACCAAACACTGCTTACAATAAGCAGACAGGGGAAGAGTTCCACTTTCCCCAAAGGCCTGAGATTGGAAAAGAAGCTCCCACCACAAGATCTTAATGCTAAACCTAAACAGAGTGAGTAACCTGCTAAAATAGAAGATTCAAGACAGACTCAAAGACTCCCAATATAAAAGCCAAAATGTCCAAGATACTAATAAAAAAAAAAAATCACTTGTCATGTTGGGAACCAGATCAGTCAAGCAACACTAACTCTGAGATGTTGAAATTATCTGACAAGAATTTTAAAGCAGCCATGATACAACAACAAGCAACTACAAGTTCTCTTGAAACAACAAATCTCAGCAAAAAAAAAAAAAAGGGTGAGGAGACAAAGGATGGAAAGAAGGAAGGGAAAGAGGGAAGGATCAGGAAAGGAAGGAAGGAAAGAAAATACAGTAACAAATATGAGTTAACTGGACACACTCAATAGCAGTGATGACGGAAAGAATCAGTAAACTTGAGGATATAGCAATAAAATTTACCCAATGTGAACACAAGAGAAAACAAACTAAAAAAAAACCCAATAGTCTAAGAAATCTTTGGGACAATAACAATTGGTCCAACATTTGTACCACTGGAATCCCACAAGAAGATAAAAAAGAGAACAGAGCTGATAGAGTTTTGTTTTTTTTTTTTTTTAATTTATTTATTTTAATTAGAGGCTAATTACTTTACAATATTGTATGGTGGGAATGCAAACTAGTACAGCCACTATGAAAGAGCTATTTTTAAAAATTGTGGCTGAAAACATCCACATTGTGTATAAGACATAAATATGCAGACTTCCCTGGCAGCTGAGAAGTTAAGACTCAGCACTTCAATGTTTCCCCTGCAGGTGGTGCGGGTTCAATTTCTGGCCGGGGAACTAAGATCATACATGCCATGTGACACAGTCAAAAAAAAAAAAAAATTAGTTAAAAAAAAAACAAAAACAAACTAAAATACTTTGAAATCTCTAAAATACTTTGAAATCCCTCTCCTTAAAGAATGGCTTAAGAAAATTCTTCAGACAAATGAAACGCTAACATCAGGAAAGAACAACAAATAAAGCATATACATGACTACACACAATAAACTCTCCTCTTTGAGGCTTACAAATAATATCTGATGAAGGAAACAAAAACTGTAACATCACCTGACACTCACAACAATGATATTTAGAAGTGGGGAAAGTGAGGGATGTAAATGAAAGCAAAGTTTCCACGTTTCACTTAATGTGGTAAAATGTTGATACCAGTAAAGAGACAAGTCACTTACGTATATTTTAATACCCAGAGCAATCTCTAAGAAAGGTACACAGAGAAATACACTCACAAACACTATAAATAAATCAAGACTGAATTCTAAAACTTGTTAAGTTAACCCATGAGAAACAAGTGAAGAGAAACAGAGGCACAGGAAACAAACAAAAATAATAAAATAGCAGACTTAGGCACCAACATACCAAGGTTACCTTAAATTAAATGATCCACTTATGACGCTCTTAAAATTGTAAGATTACATAAAGAACAGATGAGTGATTGTCAAGGGTTAGGATGGGAGGGGAAAGGAATAAAGGTATTAGGGAGATGATGTTGGTGTTGTTTAGTCAGTTGTATCTCACTCTTTTGCAACCCCAAGGGCTGTAGCCTGCCAGGTTCCCCTGTCCATGGGATTCTCCAGACAAGAATACTGGAGTGGGTTGCCATTTCCTTCTCCAGGGAATCTTCCCGCCTCAGGGATCAAACCCGCATTTCCTGGGCTGCCAGAGGCTTCTTTACCACTGAACCATAAGGGAAGTAGGTGTGGTCTAAAAAAGATAATGTGAAGGATTCTTGCAGTGCAGTGGTAGATACATGAGACAATATGCAATAAAACTGCCCAGAACTAAATATACACACACATCTACACACGCTACATACATGCAGATGCAAATGAGTTCCAATGAAACTGGAGAAATCTGAACAACATCAGTGGATTGTATCAATGTTAATATCTAAGTTGTGATTTTACTTACTAGCAATGGAAAGTTCATCATGAAATACACTATTGCACTCAGTTCAGTTCAGTTCAGTCCCTCAGTCGTGTCCGACTCTTTGCAACCCCATGAACTGCAGCACACTAGGCCTCCCTGTCCATCACCAACTCCCAGAGTTCACTCAAACTCACGTCCATCAAGTCAGTGATGTCATCCATCCATCTCATCCTCTGTCATCCCCTTCTCTTCCTGCCCCCAACCCCTCCCACCATCAGTCTTTTCCAATGAGTCAATTCTTCACATGAGGTGGCCAAAGTACTGGAGTTTCAGTTTTAGCATCATTCCTTCCAATGAACATTCAGGACTGATCTTCTTTAGAATGGACTGGTTGGACTCCTTGCAGTCCAAGGGACTCTCAAGAGCCTTCTCCAACAACACAGTTCAAAAGCATCATTTCTTCGGCGCTCAGCTTTCTTCACAGTCCAACTCTCACAGACATACATGACCACAGGAAAAACCATAGCTTTGACTAGACGGACCTTTGTTGGCAAAGTAATGTCTCTGCTTTTGAATATGCTCTCTAGGTTGGTCATAACTTTCCGTCCAAGGAGTAAGCGTCTTTTAATTTCATGGTTGCAATCACCATCTGCCCTCAAATACTCATTAAATATTTTTTAAAAATTTATTTAAAAGTGTAAGAGCTATGACACAGATCTGACACCAAAGTGAGTTACTAAATACTCCTGCAGAATCTCTGAAGGTTTAGTCACCAGCAGTTCAAATAAGAAATGGTGATATGGTAGTTTCAGATAAAAAATGAAGAAAATAATTTTGTTCAGATATAGGTGATTAACTTGAAATGTAAAATTAATTATGATTACATTCTCATTTTATTTTATTATTTTTGCATTTGGAAATGTGCACATAGTAAAAGATCATTTTTGTCTCAATAAACATTTAAAGTAACAAAATATGTCATTTCAGAAAAAGTATTTGCTTATGATTGATGTTATTTGCATATGAATGAATTTTGTTTATAATTCTGTAATGTGCTCTATCACATTCCCAATTTATTAAAAATGAAATACTGATTCATTAAAGAGAAGAGAGAGAAAATAAATACACAAATACATGAAGCAACAGAATAATTTTGAAAAAGTAAAAAGCAAAAACAACTTATATATAGCAGGAGTTCTTTATCAGGTTATGATGTAAATATTTAGGTAGCATTTAACAACCTGCCATAAAGAACTTAAAAAGCAGAAGAAAATATCAAAAATGATACTGGATAACAAGCAGCACAGAATTATAGTTTTAAAGAAAAGAGAAACAAGGTGAGCCCCGTGATTGCGGAAACATATGCTGAGGGGAAATTTCTCACCACTGAGCAAGAAAGGGGATTTGATTGCAAATAAATTCTGGTGATCCTACCAGGCTGAGAAAACAAAGATCAGCATTTGAAAAGAACAGTCCTACCTTATCTTTGACAAAGAAGGCAAGAATATACAATGAGAAAAGACAATCTCTTTAACAAGTGGTGCTGGGAAAACTGGTCAACCACTTGTAAAAGAATGAAACTAGAATACTTTCTAACACCATACACAAAAATAAACTCAAATGGATTAAAGACCTAAATGTAAGACCAGAAACTATAAAACTCCTAGAGGAAAACATAGGCAAACACTCTCTGACATAAATCATAGCAGGATCCTCTACGATCCACCTCCCAGGGTAATGGAAATAAAAGCAAAAATAAACAAATGGGACCTAATTAAACCTAAAAGCTTTTGCACAACGAAGGAAACCATAAGGAAGGTGAAAAGACAGCCTTCAGAATGGGAGAAAATAATGGCAAACGAAGCAACTGACAAAGAATTAATCTCAAAAATATACAAGCAACTCTTGCAGCTCAATTCCAGAAAAATAAACAATCCAATCAAAAACTGGGCCTAAGAACTAAACAGACATATCTCCAAAGAAGACATACAGATGGCTAGCAAACACATGAAAAGATGCTCAACATCACTCATTATTAGAGAAATGCAAATCAAAACCACAATGAGGTACCATTTCACGCCAGTCAGAATGGCTGCTATCCAAAAGTCTACAAGCAATAAATGCTGAAGGGGGTGTGGAGAAAAGGGAATCCTCTTAAACTGTTGATGGGAATGCAAACTAGAACAGCCACTATGGAGAACAGTGTGGAGATACCTTAAAAAACCGGAAACAGAACTGCCTTATGACCCAGCAATCCCACTGCTGGGCATACATACCGAGGAAACCAGAACTAAAAGACACATGTGTACCCCAAGGTTCATCACAGCACTGTTTACAATAGCTAGGACATGGAAGCAACCTAGATGTCCATCAGCAGACAAACGGATAAGAAAGCTGTGGTACATATACACCATGGAGTATTACTCAGCCATTAAAAAGAATACATTTGAGTCGGTTCTAATGAGGTGGACAAAACTTGGAGCCTATTATACAGAATGAAATAAGTCAGAAAGAAAAATACCAATACAGTATACTAATGCATATATATGGAATTTAGAAAGATGGCAACAATTACCCTATATGTGAGAGCAAAAGAGACACAGATGTATAGAACAGTCTTTTGGATTCTGTGGAGAAGGCAAAGGTGGGATGATTTGAGAGAATAGCATTGAAACATGTATATTATCATATGTGAAACAGATCGCCAGTCCAGGTTCAATGCATGAGCTCAGGGCTGGTGCACCGGGATGACCCTGAAGGATGGGATGGTGAGAGAGGTGGGAGGGTGGTTCAGGATGGGGAACACATGTACCCCCATGGTTGATTCATGTCAATGTATGGCAAAACCATCACAATATTGTAATTAGCCTCCAATTAAAATAAAAAGAAAAGAACAGTCCTACAAGCTAGAATTCATAGGAAATAATACGATATGTGGTTTCTACAGAGTGGATGCTCAAGAGATCGGCGGCAATGTTCCAAGTTTTTGCTGAGAACTGATTTGCATGTGCATAAGAGAAAACTACTTAAAGCCATGGAAAGAACCACCAGAAACTAGAGACTGAACAATTCCTGGATCTCACACAGGGCTGGGAACAATCTGAGCTCCCAGCAGCCACAGAAGACAGACCTCATACTATAGGAGGTATTAGGTCCTGAAAAGGAAATGTAATATTGGATGTAAAGGAATGAAATACTAGATTATATTAGCCATCAACTAAAAGTTACTCTGGATCCACTCTAACAGACCTCAGAAGCAATCTCCAAAAATATTTACATTGAAGCTTAACCCCATGCTAGTACAGCAAAGTCCCCATCAGCCAACAGATTAAAAACATACAATATTCAAAATGCATTAAAAAGTTAACAAGCATAGAGACCAAAGAAAATACAATCCATAACAAGAAGAAAAACCAATCAATAGAGACACAGGAATAAAAAAGAAGATAGAATTAAAAGAAGAGAATGCTTCAAAAGCTACTGTAAATCCACTCAAATATGTTCAATAGTGTTAGAAAAAATATGAACATGAGATTTAACAAAAGGCTCAAAAAGAATCCCTGGAAATGAAAAATACACTGAATAGAATTAACACAAGAGTAAACACTAGGGAAAAAAGAACAATTAATTTAAAGCCCAAAAATAGAAACTATTCAAAATGAAGCACATAAACAAACAAAAACAATGAAAAACAATTAACAGAATATCAGGGACCTGTATAACCATATCAAGTAGCCTAATCTAATATGATAAGAGTTTCAGAAGTATGCCAGTGGCAGACAGAAATAATGACATCTTTACAGATCCTTAAAACCAAGAAGATCAATGATATAAAACAGGGCAAAATAAAGAAATAAACCCATTACAAGGAATAGCATGATGTGATAAAGATGAACAAGCACAAGAGCAAAAATAAGAATGCCAGCTGACTCTCAATAGAAACCAAGGAAGGGGGAAGACAAGGAAGTTACACTTTTAAATTAATGAGAAGCACTCTATACTAAAAAGTGACTATCAAAGTAGAAATCTATATCCCACAAAATATTTTCCAAAAGTGAAAGTGAGTAAAATCTTTTTTTGACAAAGGAAAAAAAAAGAAGAGAGGATATATCACTGAAGACTTGCCGTATAAAAAATAACCTAAAAAGTTCTTTAAACTGAATAAAAATTACACTTGAAACTAGACAGAATCTGGATTTCTATAGATGAATGATCAATGATTTATATAGATGAATGATCAACCATAAGAAATGGTTGATACATGAGTAAATACTCAAGGTGTCATTTCTCATTTTCCCTCCCAGTAAATGATGATTAACTGTCCAAACTAAAACCTGCAACAATGTGTTATGCTCTTCATAGCATACAAGATATGATATAAGCACAAAGGAAAAAAGAGGGGAATGCTGGAATACTATTCTGAGTTTCTGGCACTATGTGTAAAGTGGTAGAACACTACTTAAAAGTAGAATCTGATAAGCTAATATACATATTATAAACCCTAGCATATCCTTTATAAAAATAAAATTTTAAAGTATGCTGCTGCTGTTGCTAAATCCTTCAGTCGTGTCCAACTCTGTGCAACCCCACAGACGGCAGCCCACCAGGCTCCCCCGTCCCTGGGATTCTCCAGGTAAGAGTACTGGAGTGGGTTGCCATTTCCTTCTCCAATGCATGAAAGTGAAAAGTGAAAGGGAAGTCACTCAGTCGTGTCCAACTCCTAGCAACCCCATGGACTGCAGCCTATCACGCTCCTCCGTCCTTGGGATTTTCCAGGCAAGAGTACTGGAGTGGGTTGCCATTGCCTTCTCTGAATTTAAAGTATAGTTAACAAATTAATGGTCCTACAGATTCAAGGAGCTGAGAAAACCACAAACAGGATAAATTTCATGAAATCCATACCACAATGCAACTGCTGAAAACCAAAAGCACAAAAAACATTTCAGAAGCAGCTACAGAAAAATTTAAAAAACCAATAGGGGAACAACAGCTCAAATGACACAGACTTTATCCTAAGAAACTATGAAGGACAGAAGGAAGTAGCCTTGTTGTTCAAGCACCAAGTCCTTTTCGATTCTGTGACCCCATGAACTGCAGCATGTCAGGTTTCCCCATCCTTCACTATCTCCTTGAGTTTGCACAAACTCACCTCCACTAAGTCATGATACCATCCATCTTATCCTCTGTCATCCCCTTCTCCTCCTGCCCTCAATCATTCCTAGCATCAGGGTCTTTTCCAGTATCGGAGCTTCAGCTTCAGCATCAGTCCTTCCAAAGAATATTCTGGATTGCTTTCCTTTAGGATTGACTGGTATGATTTCCTTGTTGTGCAAGGGGTTCCCAAGAGTCTTATCCTGCACCACAATTCAAAAGCATCAGTTCTTCAGGGCTCCACCGTCTTTATGGGCCAACCCTCACAACCATACTTGACTATAGGAAAAACCATAGCTTTAACTATATGGACTTTAGTCGGTGAAGTGATGCCTCTGCTTTTTAACACACTACCTAGGTTTGTTATAGCTTTTCTTCCAAGGAGCAAGCAGGTTTTAATTTCGTGCCTGAGTCGCTCACGGTCAGCAGTGATTTTGGAGCCCAAGAAAATGAAATCTGTCACTTTTAACTTTTTCATCTATTTGCCATGAAGTGATGGGACCAGATGCCATGATCTTTGTTTTTTGATGTTGAGTTTTAAACCAGCTTTTTGACTCTTCACTTTCACCTTTATCAAGAAGCTCTTTAGTTCCTCTTTGCTTTCTGCCATAAGGGTGGTATCATCTATATATCTGAGGTTATTGATATTTCTCCCAGCAACCCTGATTCTAGCTTGGGATTCATCCAGCCTGGAATTTTGTGTGATGTTTTCTGCATATAAGTTAAAAAGCATGGTGACAATATCTCCTTTGATGTACTTCTTTCCCAATTTGGAACTAGTCCATTGTTCCATGTCCAGTACTAACAGTTGCTTCTTGTCCTGCGTACAAGTTTCTCAGGAGGCACGTAAAGTCATGGGGATTCCCATCTCTTTAATAATTTTCCATAGTCTGTTGTGATCCACACAATCAAAGGCTTTAGCATAGTCAATGAAGCAAAAGTAGATGCTTTTTTGGAATTCTCTTGCTTTTTCTCTGATCCAGCATAAGTTGGATCATATGTCATTTCTATGATCAGCGTATGTTGGCAATTTGATCTCTAGTTCCTCTGCCTTTTCTAAATCCAGCTTGAACATCTGGAAAGTCTCAGTTCACAAACTGCAGAAGCCTAGCTTAAAGGATTTTGAACATTACCTTGCTGGTATATAAATGAATACAATTGTGTGGTAGTTTGAATATTCTTTGTCATTGCCCTTTCTTGGGATGGAAATGAAAAATGACCTTTTCCAGTCCTGTGGCCACTGCTGAGTTTTCCAGATTTGCTGACAATCTGCAAAGTACTGAGTGCGGCACTTTAACAGCATCATCTTTTAGGATTTGAAATAGTTCAGCTGGAATTCCATAACCTAAGTTAATTCCATCAACTAAGTCCATGCACTACAATTACTAAATTTGTGTCCTCTAGAGCCTCTGCACTACAACAAGAAAGGCCAGCATGCTGAGAAGCCTACACACCACAATTAGAAAAGTGGTCCCTGTTTTCACAACTAGAGAAAGCCTGGGTGCAGCAATGAAGGCCCAGCACAGCCAACAATAAATCAATAAATGAATAAATAAAATTTTAATTTAAGAAAATTAACTAATTTTTAAAAAATTAAAAATAAATGAGTAAAGCAAAAACCAGTAGAAGTTAAAAATGAAATAGATACATCCACAATCATAACTAGAAATTTCTACACTGTTCTTTCAAGAACTAAAGAAAGTACTAAACAAAATACCAGTAAAGATGCAGAAGACTTGAATCATTTTCTCAACCATAATATAACTGGCATTTATAGAACACCCCAACCAACAACAGCAGAAGATGTCTCTTTTCAAATTCACATTTAACATTCACAAAGGTAGACCATATTCTGGATCAGAAAATAAGACTCAAGAAAAAATTTAACTGTAAAATATACAGTCTCTGACAATAGTAGAATTAAACCAGAAATAAAGGCAAGAAAGAAATCAGAAAAATCTTCATATAAATATACAAATCAAACAAAATACCACGAAACAACCCACGAGCCAAAGAAAAGAACCACACACACAAAAAAGCAGAAAACATTTTGAACTAAGTAGAAACAAGAAAGAAGCCTCTTTGACAGCGTAAGTGATACGGCTAAAGCAGTACTTACAGTGGCCATTCTCAACAGTGGTTCCCTGAAGCAACTGGCATTACCTGCAAACTTTCTAAAAATGCAAATTCCCTGGCAACAATCCTAACATAATGAATAAGAAAATCAGAGTTTAGGGCATAGTGATCTATTTTAACAACCCGCCAGGTGGTTCCTAGGTATGAAGTTTGAGAACTACTGACTTGGAAATTCATAACAATACTTTTTTTAAAAGAAGAAAGGTCTCAATCTCAATTCTATGATCTGTTCTTTCACCTTAAGAAATCAGAAAAACAAGGGCAAATAAAACTCAAAGAAGAAAATAAATGTAACAAATAAAGCATTAATCAATATGATAGAAAACAGGAAACAAACGCTGGTTATTTGAAAAAGTCAATAAAACTGATTAACCTACTAATCTCTAGTCAGACAGACCAGAAAAATAAGACACAGATATTCTTATCAGACATAAGAGGAAATATCACTACAGATTTTACAAGTATTAAAAAGAATAATAGGGAATATAATGAACAGCTTCATGCTAATAAGTTTAACATCTTAAATGACACAGACAAATTTCTTAAGAACCCAGACTACCAAATGTCATTCAAAAAGAAACTGATTATTTGAATATCGCTAACATTTATTAAATAAAATAAATGCCATAGTCAAAATCTTTCCTACAAAGAAAGTTTCTGGGCCAAATAGTTGCACTGGTGAATCCAACATTTAAGAAAGAAGTAATACCAATTCTACACAAACTCTTACAGAAAATAGAATAGAGCAAAACATTTCTCTAATCATTTGACCGTTACCCAGATTATAAAAGCAAAGACATTACAAGAAAAGAAAACAACAGTCCAAGATCTCTTGTGAGCATAAACATAAAAATCCTTAACAACATTTTTGCAAATCAATTATAGCAATGTATGAAAGGAATAATACATTGTGGCCAAGCAGAGTTTATCCAAAGTGCAATAGTAGCTTAACATCTAAAAATCAATGTCATTCACCACACTAAGAAATCAAAAAAAGAAATAAAAAAACAAATGATCTTCTCAATAGATATAGAAAATTATTTGACAAAATTTAACATTATTCATGAAAAAGACTCAGCAAACCAGGAATAAAAGTGAATTTCCTTTATAGCTTATGTTGGGAACACACTTGTATCCAACTGGTGTGTGAAAATTGTATAAATCTTAATTATGTTGAATTGGTTCACAGTGCTTTTCAGGTCTACTATATCCTTCCTTCTACTTCTCTGTATATTCATTCTATAATTTGTGAGAGTTTGATATTGAAACTCCAACTAAAAATCTTAATTTATCTACTTTAAAAAAGTGAATTTCCTCTACCTGATAAAAGCATCCCAAAAAAACACATCACTAATATAGTAACAGTAATTAAAAGACTGGAGCTTTCTTTACTAAAATTTTTAAAAAGGCAGAAATGTCTGCTAGCACTACCTCTACTCAGTATTGTACCAGAGATCCCAGCAGCACAAAAATAATAAAACGTATATAGAGTGAAAAGGAAGATGAACATTTATTAGCCTGAGCATAATACATGATCATCTGTGTACAAAACAAGAATCTACCTAAAAACTACAAGGAATAATAAGTGTTTTTAGCAAAGTTGCAGGGTACCAAATGCTGAAGTTAGAAGACTCAATATTGTTAAATGCTCAATTTTCCCCAATATAGATGAAATATACCTCCAATTAAAATTCCTACATGCTTTTCCTTAAGAAACTGACCAACTGAGTCTAAATTTTAAATGGAAATGTGAAGGATCTAGAGTAGGCCAAAATGTTTTAAAACAAAAAATGATGGGAAGACAGTCACTGCCTGATTTCAAAGCTATAGTAATCAGTACTGTGATGTTAAATATATATACATCAAAGAACCAGAATAGAATCCAAAGGTTGACTCACACATATATTGTTAATTGACTCTTCAATATATCTACCACGGTAATTCAATAGGGAAAGAAAAATCTTTTCAACCAAAGAACAATTGTATATTCTTTAAAAACCGCAGCCCTTACTTCACGCCACATCTGAAATTTAACTCAAAGAGAAGACAGATGGGAGGATGAAAGCCAAAACTAAATATCTAGTAAAACACGTAAGAGAAAAACTTTTGTGACCTTGGGCGTGACACAAGATTTCTTAGGTAGAACACATTGATAAATTGTATGTCATCCAAATTTAAAAGCTCTGCTTTTTAAAAGGCACTGTAAAAATGAAAAGGTATGCCACAACTGAAAGAAAGAATCTGCAAAATATACATCAGAGAAAGGACTAATGTCCATAACATATTTTTTAAAAACCTCCTAAAATTCCATAATAAGGAGTCAAACAACCTAATTTTTAAAATGGACAAAAAGTATGAACAGACATTTTACCAAGGAATACATAAATGGCAAATATTGAAATAAAAAGACAGTAACATTAATCATCAGGGAAATGCAAATAAAAAACTGTAAGATATCCCTACAATTCCAGAATAGCTAAAATTAAAAAAAAAAACTAACACTACCAAGTGTTGGTGGGGATGAGAAGTCACTGGAACTCTTGCTGGTAGGTTGCAGATGTTAGTATCACTTTGGTAAATAGTATGGAAGTTTCTTATAAAGTTAAACACATAACTGCAAATAAGCCAGCAAGAATTATGAGAGACTGATTGTACAGGGACATGTGCTCATACTTTTTGGAGTAATGGAAATGTTTTATATCTTGATTCAGGTGGCACTTACACAACTATATCAATTTGTTAACACCTGCTCTCTGAAAACTAGTATTTTTATGCACAAACACACACACACATGCATGCACGCACAACACACATACATATGTACTGGTGACAAATAAATCTGCTTTACTCAGGGTCTCTCAACTAAGTATAGTGCTTGGCCAAACATCTCAGAACTATCCTTGACTCCTTTTCCTCACATTTTACATAATCTCTCAGTGATTCCTAAGTAGTGATCTAAGATAAAGATCAAGAATGTTAAAAGATCAATATACAAAAATAAAGCTTCAAAATATGTAAAGTAAAAACTGAAAGAATCATACAGAGAAATCTACAAAATCAACAGCATCATGGAAAATGTAATGTACCCTTCCCAGTGACTGACAGCACAGCTAAAATGTCAGTAAAGATCTACAAGATTTAAACAACATGAGTAATTAAATTTAATAAACAACTGCATTAAGCCATTTTGGAAAAAAGTTCTGAAACTTTCTTAAAAAAATTAAAGATATGTTTTCCTCCCGACCCAGCATCCTTAGTTATTCAAACAAGAGAAATAAAATCATGTCTACAAGTTGATTTGTATATTATGCACACTGCAATTGTATTCACAACAGTCCAAAACTGGAAATAGCCCAGGCCCTGGAGAAGAGAAAGGCTATTCACTCCAGTATTCTGACTGGAGAATTCCATGGACTGTATAGTCCGTGGGGTCACAAAGAGCTGGACACAACTGAGTGACTTTCACTTTCACTTTCATTCATCAGTAGGAGAATGAACAAAGAAAATGCCATGTATTCATCCATTGGAAAAGCACTCAACAATAAAAAGGAACAAATTACTAATAAACACAACATGTATAAATCGCAAAAGCAGCATGATGAGTGAAAGAAGCCTTATTTTAAAAGAGATACATAATGTGTGATTCCATTTATACAGAATTTCAGAACAAGCAAAACTATTTGATGATGAAAAAAATCAGGAGGCAGGACAAGTGTCAACTGCGAAGGATCATGAGAGAACTTTCACAAGTAATGGTCAATGTCCTATATCTTGATATAAGTTTGGGTTACAGATGTATGTTTTGTCAAAACTCAGTGAATTGTGCACAGAATTCATGCATTTCACTATATGTAACTTTTGAAATTAAAAGACGCTCTCTCCTTGGAAGAAAAGCTAACCAACCTAGACAGCATATTAAAAAGCAGAAATATTACTTTGCCAACAAAGGTCCGTCTAGTCAAGGCTATGGTTTTTCCAGTGGTCATGTATGGATGTGAAGAAAGCTAAGCGCTGAAGAATTGATGCTTTTGAACTGTGGTGCTGGATAAGACTCTTGAGTGTCCCTTGGACTGCAAGGAGATCCAACCAGTCTATCCTAAAGGAAATTAGTCCTTGGATGTTCACTGGAAGGACTGATGTTGAAGCTGAAACTCCAATGCTTTGGCCACCTGATGTGAATAATTGACTCATTGGAAAAGACTCTAATGCTGGAAAAGATTGAAGGCGGGAAGAGAAAGGGACGGCAGAGAATCAGATGGTTGGATGGCATCACCGGCTCAATGGACATGAGTTTGAGTAAGCTCTGGCAGTTGGTGATGGACAGGGAAGCATGGCACCCTGCAGTCCATGGGGTCACAAGGAGTCAGACACAACTGAGCAAATGAACTGAACTGATATGTAACTTTTACATTAAAAAATGTAAGCACAGAACTCAAGTTAATAACAGACTTGGTATACTCTTTAAAATGCAACAACAAAAACACTGACAGATGGATGAGAGATACGTTGGTAACTGAGAAAGCAAAAGATTAACTGTAGAATGTAGGTAGCATGTCTATGGGAATTCAATGCACAATTCTTTCAACTTATATGTATTTCTGAAATATTTCATAAATTTTGAGGGGAATTCTATAGGATATGTTCTGTGGTCATAATATAACTACCTAGATATTAGTAATAAAACATAAATAACTAGAAAACCCATGTTTGAAATTTTTAAACTGCACTACTAAATAACCCATGAGTGAAAGAACAAATGACTATGGAATTTTAAACACACTTTGAGCTAAAAAATAATTAAAATACTAGATACCAAATCATATAGGATACGATAGCCATGTTTACACTGTTTATGTTACAGCTTTAAAGGCATATATTTTTTAAAAATTCAATGCATAAAACCTGAAAAATAATGAATTAAGCAACAATATAAAATGGAAAAAGTGTAACAAATCAAAATATATTAAAAGGTCATAATAAAAATAAGAATTAATGAAATTGATAAATAAATATATTAAAAAATCAATAACTCCAAAAATTAGTACTCTGAAAAATATTAAGGTTTATAGTCTTCTGGAGAATCTGATCAAGACAAAAGTAAGAAGGCACAGGCAGCTAATATTAGGCCTATAAAAGGGGATATGGCTATAAACTAGGGTTTTCTAGGTGGCTCAGTAATAAAAGAATCCACCTGCCAATACAGGAGACACAGGAGATGTGGGTTCGATCCCTGGGTTGGGAAAGATCCCCTGGAGGAGGATATGGCAACCCAGTCCAGTATTCTTGCCTGGAAAAAAAATGCCATGAACAGAGAAGCCTGGTGGGGGCTACAGTTCATGGGGTCACAAAGAGTCTGACACGACTGAGCATATGCACATACGGCTACAAACTATTTTAGACTTCACTAAAAGCATATTATGAAAAACTTTAGATCAATACATTGGAAATTTTTAGATAAAATGAATAAATTCTGAAAATAAAATCAAATTACCAAATCTGACAAGAGAGAAAAAACTTGAGTAGTCTTACTATCAGATAACTTGAGTCTATCATTTTAAAATCTTGCCAGAAAGAGAACAGATGACTTACACCAAGCATTTCCAGGAAAAGTAGTAACTAAAAAGACTTGCAGACAATGGAAAAAAGAATTATATTGCCTAGCAAAACAGAAACTGTTTCTCAAAAAGTTATCTGTAGAAGAGATTACGACTTTACTCCAAAACCCCTAGAAGCTTTTTGTGATGCTCAAAAAAAGAGTTAATTTTTAAAACCGTTAAGTATCCAGTTAGTATTCAGATTTCTAATGATCTTATAAGTTTCTTTCCTTTTTTTTGGAAGTTTGTTGAAATCTGGATTTAATGAGATCCACACATCGCAGTTGCCTGATGTGATTTTTGAACCTCTTTAAATCTATATTCTCTATCCCCTTGTTTTTATTGCCAACAGTTTGCTTCTCAACATTTTTTGTCAGTGCCTAGGATGAAGGCATAGAAGTTGGACTTATTAAATGACCATTGACCCAGTAAAAGGAGGAATTAATTAAATCTTTAGATACAAGAATTATGAATCAAAAGCAATGATGAGCTGAAACTATTTTAACAATGTGTTAATAGGTCAAGCCTTTCACTGAGAGTACACCATTCAATTGATAACTACAGGATAAAGTACCTTACTTCCCAGAAGTTACATAAAAAAATAAAAATCGATGAACTACAGTAAAGAATCTGCCTGCAATGCAGGAGCCACAGGAGATGCAGGTTCGATGCCTGAGTTGGAAAGATCCCCTGGAGGAGGAAGTGACAACCCACTCCAGTATTCTTGCCTGGAGAATCTCATGGACAGAGGAGCCTGGCGGGCTACTGTCCATGGGGTCGCAAAGAGTCAGATACAACTGAACCAACTTTGTAATACACAAAGTTTTCTTCTTTGTAGGCTAGCTACAAAATCAACATAATAATATTAGTATAAAATATAAATTTCAGTTGCAATAAAAATATGTCCAGAACAAGTGAAAGCAATGATCTCACATTAGGGAACACATCATTAAGCTCTGATAAGTTTGAATAGGTCAAAATAGTAGTTTGTCCAGAGAGTATGATAAAGACAAAAAAGGGTCAACTAAGATCATGTGTATCTTACATTTATATAATCCTAATTTTGCCATTTAGTAGCTGTGTGATCACTAGCCAGTTAGGGGAGACATCTAAGCCTCAGTTCCCTTATCTGAAAAATGGGTAAAAAGAGCACAAATTTGCATGTTCATGTTGAGGACTAAACGAGTCAATACTTGTCAAGTGCTAATACTAACACCAAGCACAGAGTAACACTTGCTGTTATTATTATTGGAAAATATTCTTTAAATCACTAATATGTGTTAATGTGACTATCAAAAAGATGTAAGTGGAAAGCTTGTTATGTGAAGACTGAAGGAACAAAGGATGCTTATCTAAAGCATGGAAAATAGTAAGTTGAAACTAAGATATCTTGAAATATTTGTAGGGCCAATATGTGGAAGAGTGATTACCTTGCACAGATACAGTTCTATATAGTTATGGAAATCTAGGTATGAATTCTAAGAAATGCATATTTCTTCTAAATAAAAATTTTAATACATAAAATAGTAGGATGGATGTCTTTTAAGGGACTGATACTTCCATCAATGAAAGAATGTTAAGCAGAGACAAAAAGACCAGAGTCTTCTGAATCCTGAATGCACATCTATTAAAACATTTCAATATAACCAATGCATATTTTCAAATTTGTGTATAATATTTATATGGCTTATAAACAGTTTTAAAACAATACAGTTTAATAATTCCATTTATCAAAACTAAAGGGCTTTTTACTGTGGTACTTTGGGAAACATTTAGTAAATATAAAAACATATACCATCTTAACAGTAGTCTTTGTCACACAAACCTAGCAGTTTATTAAATATTTTATTTATTACATTGCAACTATTTCACTTTATCTAGTTCTCCAAGTTCTTCACAACTGAAACTACACATCAAAGTGGGTGACTGAAAGTCACTTAGTCATATCCGACTCTTTGTGACCCCATGGACTGCAGCCCATCAGGCTCCTCTGTTCATGAGATTCTCCAGCCAAGGATACTGGAGTGGGTTGCCATTTCCTTCCCCAGGGGATCCAGGGGATCTTCCCAACCCAAGGATCAAACCCAGGTCTCCTGCATTACAGGCAGATTCTCTATTGTCTGAGTCACCAGGGAAGCCCCATAAAGCAAATGCCAAACCTAATTTATGCACCATTAAAATTTGTCTTCTATGATTCCTATGACTGGATTATTTTTAAAGGGAGATTACATATATTAAAAATTTCTAATTCTCACCACCTAATATTGTGTTCTGTAGGTCTGTATTTCCAGGTAACCAGTGTGCTGAAAGCAATGTTCAATTTACACTTGAAATTCACCACAGAATTTTGAAAAAAAAAAATTGTGATGTTAAAAGTGAAGAGACGAGAAAGCCATATAGTATCACAATTCCTATAGAGAAAAAAAATTACCTTGCTAAGAACACCATTCTAATGGTTTTTCAATCAAAAGAAAAAATGCAAAGTAAAATGACATTAATAATGGCTTCCCAACTATACCTCCAAATCCTCATGGCATGTAATATAGTACAGCAAAACATTAATATTATACTAATGTTGAGACTCACATTGAGTCTTAGAAAGTATATAATGTACTGCTAACCTAAAATGAAATAAATTTCCCTCAGGACTAACCCAGAAGAGCTTTATGACCCAACTGAGTAAAACCATGCACATAATTCCCCTTTGAGATTTATAGATTCCCTAAAATTCCTATAATTCTAAGTGCAGCAAAAAGGACAAACTGACGTTTCCTTTACTGCCAGAGCAAGTTCACAAGTTCAAATATATATCCTATATAACCCAAATGAAAAAAGAATCCATTTCCTCTCATCTACTTCAGCACTTTATTTAGATATAATTTCAAAGATACAAACAAGTTATAAGAATAGTCAGAGGAATTTCATATACTCATCACTCAGATTCACTAATGGCTAATATTCTGCCCATTTGTTTTATTGTTAGTGCCCTCTCTCCATCTCTCACACGAACATGTGAGCACACGTGTGTGCAAGGGTGTAGACACACTCACATACACACACACAAAACAGGCATGATCATTCCTATTACGCTTAAATATTTGGTCTGTATCTTAAGAACGAAGACTTTTTTTACAAAACAATATTATAGTTATCCACATAAAGGAGGTTAACATTTATATACTGTTTAATAAAACACATATATTTCAATCTATGAGTTCAAATTCTCTCAGTTTACAATTCAGTCTTTTATCACTTAACTGCATTCAATTGTCATGTTTCTTTAGCCTTCTTAAATCTGGAACAATTTCCAGCCTTATCTTCTCTCTCATGACACTGACACTCTTGAGGAATAACTATTCCTCATTTGAAGTTTATACAATACGGCCTCATGATTGGATTCAGGTATTAACTCTTAGAATACTGTAAGCCAAAGGTCCACAACCTATGTTCCATGGGCCAAATCTAGCCGACCACTCATTTTCATAAACAAAATGTACTGGCACACAGATATATCCATTCATTTACATACTATCCATGGCCTGCTTTCAAACTTCAATGGAAGAATTGAGTAAATCAGAGACTGTATGATCAACAAAGCTTAAAATATTTTACTATGTAAGTTTTTACAGAAAAAGTTTATAGAACTCTGTTCTAAGTAATGTTTCTTTTAGCAGGTACCATATCCAGAGGCACATAATGTCCAATTTCCCATGGTTTGTAATGTTAATTTTCATCGCCTGACAAGGTTCTAATGGATTTTTACAGTACATAGTTACTATTTTTCCCCCGAACCCGATGAACAATCTGTGGGAAAGACATCTAAATCTCATGCACATCACATTAAAAATTTGTTCCCACCCCCACAGATTTGGCATTCCATTGCTGATTCTTTCCTAAATTTTCACCGTGATTGTCACCAACAAAAATGATTTTTCAACTTTAGCAACGTCAGTCAGCATTCCGTGTAGGAAAGAGCCATCCATTCTCCTCTGTGTCCGTCAGTTTGTGTAGGTTCACAAATTCCGGTGTTTTCAGTGGTTCATAAATTATTTTAATTACTCTAAATTATTCTGATGGGCTTCCCTAGTAGCTCAGCTGGTAAAGAATCCACCTGCAATGCAGGAAACCCCTTGTTCAATTCCTGGATGGGGAAGATCCACCAGAGAAGGGATAGGCTACCCACTCCAGTATTCTTGGGCTTTCCTGGTGGCTCAGCTGGTAGAGAATCCACCTGCAATGTAGGAGACCCGGGTTTGATCCCTGGGTTGGGAAGTTCCCCCTGGAGAAGGGGATGGCTGCTGCTGCTGCTGCTGAGTCACTTCAGTCATGTCCGACTCTGTGCGATCCCACAGACAGCAGCCCACCAGGCTCCTCCGTCTCTGGGATTCTCCAGGCAAGAACACTGGAGTGGGTTGCCATTTCCTTCTCCAATGCATGAAAGTGAAAAGTGAAAGCAAAGTTGCCCAGTCGTGTCCGACTCATAGCGACCCCATGGACTGGAGCCCACCAGGCTCCTCCGTCCATGGAATTTTCCAGGCAAGAGTACTGGGGTGGGGTGCCGTTGCCTTCCCCCAAGGGGATGGCTACCCACTCCAGTATTCTGGCCTGGAGAATGCCATGGACTCTATAGTCCATGGAGTTGCAAAGAATCAGATACAACTGAGTGACTTTCACTTTCATTTCTCTTTCTGATGCTCAAAGTATCCCAGATATACCAACGGAACCCCTTCAAGCTGACCTCTATGTTCTTTTGACATATTTTCTTTACTTAATATAACAAGATATACCAGGCTTATCTTTATATTTCCCTACCACAGCCCTAAAATCAGCCAATTCTCCAAAGAGTCCTGCTTCTTTTGGTAAAAATGTTATTAAAAACTCTATCTGGGAATAAGGTTGACCAATGTGTTCACGATTACTGGGGTGTCTTCACATCTAGACCCTTTCTGAAGACTTAATAAGTATCTACAACTATCTACCTTCTAATCATAAACTCACGCTGATACCTCCAATTCCAAACCATCTTGCAGTATCCTTCCTTGCCTTCCTCATTTCTTATCTGTATCTCCTGTCTTCCACATCAGGAACTCTAGCTCCAATAATATCAACACATGTACTCATTCTTTCAATCTAACCATGCATCTGCATAATTCTAGAACTGCTTTACTAAACTCTTCAAAAGACAAATCTACAATATTTGTTAGTAGTTCTTCCTCACATTTAGACATATTCTAAAGGCAAACAAACATCATTGTAAAAAGTCTCCTGGATTAGTTCTTTTCTCCCCTTTCAGCATTTAACTATACTATTCGTTTGAAATGCAGTTAGGCTCATTCGCTTCACTTTGCATTATTCTAGAGTTTTGTTTTCTTTTCTTCTTTTCCTTGTTTACTTAATTTTTATACATAGATCACATATGTTTCTAATGGCAATATGCTTTTAAAAGTCCAAACAATTTTTAAAAAAATATGAATTAAGGGAAATATATTTTCATTTCCTAGTTCTTGCCTGGAGAATCCCAGGGACGGGGGAGCCTGGTGGGCTGCTGTTTCTGGGGTCGCACACAGTCGGACACGACTGAAGTGACTTAGCAGCAGCAGCAGCATCCTTTCCACAGCATTCTCTGCTGCCCCTTGTAAGTAATCAACATGACTGTTTTCTGGTCTATCCTTCTGGTGTTCTTTGCTCATATCAACAGGCATAAGTATGTTTTCTGATTTCCCTTACTTCACTAATACACAAAATGTAGTACATTATATACATTATATACTTGGTGACAATATATCCTGCAAATCACTCCATTTGATTTCAGAGAGTTCATCATTATTTTCTACAAGTGCATGACCACTAACGTGGATGTACTAGCTTATCCATCACTTTCTTAGTTTTATCATTGAAGGAGTTTCCAAATAATGTTACAGTGAATATCCTTGTACATACAAAAAAAAAAAACCAAAAAGTATCTGCAGGATAAATTCCTTGGAATGAAATTGATATGTATTTCTATTGGAGATTTAAGTGATTTTAAACCCAGCCCAAATTCTCTTCAACACTTACCACTAAGAAGGAGAATCTATGAGCCCTCCCTCTGAATCAAAAGTCTATGACAACTTCAGTTGAGAGAATATGGACCGTGATGCTATGGGACTTCTAAGGCTCTGCTATAAAAGATACACAGCTTCTGCCTGATTTTTGTGGATGCTTGATTTTCTGATGTTCCCTCTCAGGATGCTTCTTTTCAAACTCAGCTGGCATGCTGAAAAGTCCAAACTATATGCAGACTGTATGAGATCAGATCAGATCAGTCGCTCAGTCATGTCCGACTCTTTGCAACCCTATGAACTGCAGCACGCCAGGCCTCCCTGTCCATTACCAACTCCCGGAGGTCACTCAGACTCATATCCATCGAGTCAGTGATGCCATCCAGCCATCTCATCCTCTGTCGTCCCCTTCTCCTCTTGCCCCCAATCCCTCCCAGCATCAGAGTCTTCTCCAGTGAGTCAACCCTTCGCATGAGGTGGCCAAAATACCGGAGTTTCAGCTTTAGCATCATTCCTTCCAAAGAAATCCCAGGGCTGATCTCCTTCAGAATGGACTGGTTGCATCTCCTTGCAGTCCAAGGGACTCTCGAGTCTTCTCCAACACCACAGTTCAAAAGCATCAATTCTTCGGTGCTCAGCCTTCTTCACAGTCCAGCTCTCACATCCATACATGACCACAGGAAAGACCATAGCCTTGACTAGGCAAACCTTTGTTGGCAAAGTAGTGTCTCTGCTTTTGAATATGTGATCTAGGTTGGTCATAACTTTCCTTCCAAGGAGTAAGCATCTTTTAATTTCATGGCTGCAGTCACCATCTGTAGTGATTTTGGAGCCCAGAAAAAGAAAGTCTGACACTGTTTCCACTGTTTCTCCATCTATTTCCCATGTAGTGATGGGACCAGATGCCATGATCTTCGTTTTCTGAATGTTGAGCTTTAAGCCAACCTTTTCACTCTCCACTTTCACTTTCATCAAGAGGCTTTTGAGTTCCTCTTCACTTTCTGCCATAAGGGTGGTATCATCTGCATATCTGAGGTTATTGATATTTCTCCCGGCAATCTTGATTCCAACTTGTGTTTCTTCCAGTCCAGCATTTCTCATGATGTACTCTGCATATAAGTTAAATAAACATGGTGACAATATACAGCCTTGACGTACTCCTTTTCCTATTTGGAACCAGTCTGTTGTTCCATGACCAGTTCTAACTGTTGCTTCCTGATCTGCATATAGATTTCTCAAGAGGCAGGTCACGTGGTCTGGTATTCCCATCTCTTTCAGAATTTTCCACAGTTTATTGTGATCTACACAGTCAAAGGCTTTGGCATAGTCAATAAAGCAGAAATAGATGTTTTTCTGGAACTCTCTTGCTTTTTCCATGATCCAGCGGATGTTGGCAATTTGATCTCTGGTTCCTCTGCCTTTTCTAAAACCAGCTTGAACATCAGGAAGTTCACGGTTCACATACTGCTGAAGCCTGGCTTGGAGAATTTTGAGCATTACTTTACTAGCGTGTGAGATGAGTGCAATTGTGCGGTAGTTTGAGCACTCTTTGGCATTGCCTTTCTTTGGGATTGGGATGAAAACTGACCTTTTCCAATCTTGTGGCCACTGCTGTGTTTTCCAGATTTGCTGGCATATTGAGTGTAGCACTTTTACAGCATCATCTTTCAGGATTTGGAATAGCTCCACTGGAATCCCATCACCTCCACTAGCTTTGTTCGTAGTGATGCTTTCTAAGGCCCACTTGACTTCACATTCCAGGATGTCTGGCTCTAGGTCAGTGATCACACCATCATGATTATCTGGGTCGTGAATTTCTTTTTTGTACAGTTCTTCTGTGTATTCTTGCCACCTCTTCTTAATATCTTCTGCTTCCGTTAGGTCCATACCATTTCTGTCCTTTATCGAACCCATCTTTGCATGAAATGCTCCTTTGGTATCTCTGATTTTCTTGAAGAGATCCCTAGTCTTTCCCATTTTGTTGTTTTAAGTTACCTAAACACTGTCCCATTTGAGCTTAGCTTTCAGTCATCTCAACTGCAACACAATATATATGAGTGAAAAGGCTACAGAGATACCAGCACCGCCCCCAGTCAAGTCACCCCAGCTGTTTGGGCCCACCCAGCCGAGGCCTCAGATATCACAGAAATGGGGATATGGTTCATTTATTTTCATTCACATTAATATAGTTGATCAATGCTAAAAATATTCCTCCGATGACTGCTTTTAAAAGTATCTCACAGATTATTATACATGTTGCTTTTACTGTCATTACTTTTTGGCAATTTTATAATTCAAGTTTGCATTTATTTCTTCTTTCATCCAACAGGAAGGCTTTATTTAACATACAGGTATTTAATTTCAATTTTTGCACCTTTTGGAAACTACTGTTTTCTTTATACCCTAGTATATGGTCAACTCACTTTTTGCGAGTTTTCTACATTTAGTTGGAGAGATAACACTGTAATCAGGCTGTATTGTCTGACATTTATGTGTGTGTGTATCTGTGTGTGTATTTTTTTTGTCCTCTTAAGTACTGAAAGTAATGCTTGACTTGTTTGCTAATGACAGTGATGCTATCTATTTCTCTCTGCATCACCTGTAATTTCAGTTTTGTATAGGTGGTTGCTGGGTTATTTAGTGCACTGATATTCTTCTCATATATTATATCATTATGGTGAATTGTGGGTTTTTTATCTTAAGGTGTTCTTATGTAATGTTTTGGTGATCTGAATTCTAATTTCTCTGATTGAGGATCACAGTCCCTCTTTCTCACTGTATCCATTTTTCCTAGTAAATCTTCCTTTGTCCCTTCATTTTAGTCTTTCTGAATCAACATGTTTCAAGTGCATCTTCCATGACAGGCATAGCATTGGATTTTGCTTTGTGCACCAATGTGAACATGTTTTCTTTCAACAGGCAACTTAATTTCATCCATGTTTATTGATAATATTATGTTGGATCTCAACTCTGCCATACTAATTTATAATTACTGTGTGACTTAGGATGTGTTTTTCTGAGGTTTTTTTTTTCTATTGATATCTTCTTTTATTGGTATTTAAGAAAATTTCTATTTTTACTCTAGTGGTTTCCTCTATGTTCATACCTTCACAGTGGCCTTAATTCTCTCCTTTCCTACTTAACTTTTAACATTTGTATCTCAGTTTTAATCCTAAGTATCCCAGGAACAACAGTAATCAACATTTACTATCTTGGTTCAATAATTCCTTTTACTTGCTTTATGTTATCAAGTCATATTATAAATAATTTATAGAAAACTAAGAGGATAGTAAAACACTACTTCTTGAAAATATCAGTAAGAACTTAAATACAGCCAAAAAAAAAAAAAAAAAGTGAAACTGTGAGTTGTTCAATCATCTGACTCTTTGCAACTCCATGGACTGTAGCCCACCAGTTTCCTCTGTCCATGGAATTCTCTTGACAAGAATACTAGTTTAGTTCAGTTCAGTTAGGTCACTCAGTCAGGTCTGACTCTTTGTGACCCCATGAATCACAGCATGCCAGGCCTCCCTGTCCATCACCAACTCCTGGAGTTCACTCAAATACTAAAGTGGGTAGCAATTCCCTTTTCCAGGGGATCTTCTTGACCCAGGGACTGAACCTATGTCTCCTGCATTGAAGGCAGATTCTTTACCTTCTGAGCCATCAGGGAAGTGAAAGTCACTCAGTCTTGTCCGACTCTTTGTGACCCCATGGACTATACAGTCCATGGAATTCTCCAGGCCAGAATACTGGAGTGGGTAGCCTTTCCCTACTCCAGGGGATCTTCCCAATCCAGGAATCAAACCCAGGTCTCCCACATTGCAGGTGGATTCTTTACCAGCTGAGCCACCAGGGAAGCCCAAGAATACTGGAGTGGGTAGCCGATCCCGTCTCCAGCAGATCTTCCCGACTCAGGAATCGAAACAGGGTCTCCTGTACTGCAGCTGGATTCTTTACCCACTGAGCTATCAGGGAAGCCAATATCAAATAAATGTTGGGGCATAAATATACTAAAATATTAAAATATATTGCTCACTCATTAATCTTTGAGCCTTAAAAATTATTTAGGGTATGAACAGTCATATATGAGTCATATATGAAGAGTCATCAAGTGAAGAGTCATGGTCTGAGATCTAAAGTAGATGATCTATTCCATTATCATTACAGGCATAAATGAAAAAACCTACATTCTCAACTGTGTTCAATAAAAGCTAAAAACAGGCTACTATGATGATGCTTCCAGTCTTCTATTATGCTTCCTTTAAATGTGATAAAATAATTTGGGCACTACCATAAGAAAACAGAAAGATGACAATATATATCACTGTAGCATAATCCTTCTAAACAACTTATTTTCTTGGTAATTTAATTTTTTAGCACAGTTGGGAATAACTGATGAGCAATGAATTCCTAGAATAAAGTAACAAAATATTTCAAAATATAGAAAAAATAAGAACACTAAGATCTATAATGTATCTTAGATTTATAGAAGGGTCCAACAGATCCAGTTAGGCAATTACATATAGAATATTTTATTTCATATTTTTAAAATAAGTGAAAGTTCTCTTTGTTCTTTGGAAGCCTTCTAAGAAAGAATGAAATTTATGAAACAACTTCATAGATAACTGTGCGTACACTTAGTCGCTCAGTCGTGTCCAACTCTTGTGACCCCATAGACTGTAGCCTGCCAGGTCCTTCTGTCCATGGGATTCTCCAGGCAAGAATACCAGAGTGGGTTGCCATTTCCTTCTCCAGGCAATCTTCCCAACCCAGGAATCAAAACTAGGTCTCCTGCATTGCAGACAAACTCTTTACCAACTGAGCTACGAGGGAAGTTCCATCATAGATAGTTGAAGTGAAGTGAAGTGAAAGTCGCTCAGTCGTGTCTGACTCTGTGACCCAGTGGACTGGAGCCCGCCAGGCTTCTCCCTGGGATTCTCCAGGCAAGAATACTGGAGTGGGTTGCCATGCCCTTCTCCCCATAGATAGTTCAGATCAGATCAGATCAGATCAGTCGCTCTGTCGTGTCCGACTCTTTGGGACCCCATGAATCACAGCACGCCAGGCCTCCCTGCCCATCACCAGCTCCTGGAGTTCACTGAGACTCACGTCCATCTAGTCAGTGATGCCATCCAGCCATCTCATCCTCTGTTGTCCCCTTCTCCTCTTGCCCCCAATCCCTCCCAGCATCAGGGTCTTATCTAATGACTCAACTCTTCGCATGAGGTGGCCAAAGTACTGGAGTTAGGTCTGCTCAAAAGAGAAACTGAAAAACTAGAACTGGGTCCAACTGACCTATACAGTGTACCAAGCATTAAACAGTATCCTACCTATTATCTACGCAACAGTTCAGGTTCTTTTCCTGCTTTCCCCTTTCTCTTTCTTCTCCTCTCACTTTTAGTTGCATTCTTTCTACTTAGAATGGAGTAACAACATTTGCATCCTATTCATCTACTGACATCACCACCACTCTGCTTTTACTCTTAGCTCTAAAATTAAATACATGAAATGTTCTCTATCAGTTTTTTATATAAAGTGTTCCCATTCATCTCCTCATTAAATATCAGTAAAAACTATACACACATATAAATTTTACTGATACCTATATAAACATATACGGTACCTATATAAATACATATATCTTCCATATATATATAACATATTTATATAGGTATCAGTAAAAGTTATACATGCATGTGTATAATTCTGACTGATATTTAATATCTATACAAAAAACTACAATATCATAAATATATTACCACTTCATTCGATGGAGCTTATTCTCTAGGATGAATTGAGTGGTGACAATATAGACTATGGCCTACCAAGCTTAAACTACTTAGTAGCTAGACCTTTAAAAAAAAAAAAATCCAAAATTTCTCTTTTAATAAAAATGGTAATGGCCCACATGTACAGAATTATCTGAGTTTGGCCATGTTCAAAATGTTTTTTCTATAGATTTGACCCATGAAAAATTATTTGGCAAAATATCAGATCAGATCAGATCAGATCAGTCGCTCAGTCATGTCCGACTCTTTGCGACCACATGAACTGCAGCATGCCAGGCCTCCCTGTCCATCACCAACTCCCGGAGGTCACTCAGACTCACATCCATCGAGTCAGTGATGCCATCCAGCCATCTCATCCTCTGTCGTCCCCTTCTCCTCCTGCCCCCAATCCCTCCCAGCATCAGAGTCTTCTCCAATGAGTCAACTCTTCACATGAGGTGGCCAAAATACTGGAATTTCTTTAAAACTCAACATTCAGAAAACTAAGATCATGGCATTTGGTCCCATCACTTCCTGGCAAATAGATAAGGAAACAGTGACAGATTTTATTTTAAATCACTGTAGATGGTGATTGCAGCCATGAAATTAAAATAAAATTAAAACTTTCCTTGGAAGGAAAGTTATGACCAACCTAGACAGCATATAAAAAGCAGAGACATTACTTTGCCAACAAAAGTCCATCTAGTCAAGGCTACAGTTTTTCCAGTGGTCATGTATGGATGTGAGAGTTGGATTATAAAGAAAGCTGAGTGCCAAAGAATTGATGCTTTTGAACTCTGGTGTTGGAGAAGACTCTTGAGAGTCCCTTGGACAGCAAGGAGATTCAACCAATCCATCCTAAAGGAGATGAGTCCTGGGAGTTCATTGGAAGGACTGATGTTGAAGCTGAAACTCCAATACTTTGGCCACCTGATGCAAAGAGCTGATGACTCACTTGAAAAGACCCTGATGCTGGGAAAGATTGAGGGCAAGAGGAGAAGGGGATGACAGAGGATGAGATGGTTGGAAGGCATCTCCAACTCAATGGACATGGGTTTGGGTGGACTCCGGGAGTTGGTGATGGACAGGGAGGCCTGGCCTGCTGCGGTTCATGGGGTCGCAAAGAGTAGGACACTACTGAGCAACTGAACTGAACTGAGACAGCATATTAAAAAGCAGAGACATTACTTTGTTAACAAAGGTCTGCCTAATCAAGGCTATGGTTTTTCCAGTAGTCATGTATGGATGTGAGACTTTGGACTATAAAGAAAGCTGAGCACCAAAAGAATTGATGTTTTTGAACTCTGGTGTTGGAAAAGACTCTTTTTTTTTTTTTTTAATTTTTTTAATTTTGATTAACTTTACAATATTGTATTGCTTTTACTATACATCAAGATGGATCCGCCGCCAGTATACACGTGTTCCCCATCCTGAACCCTCCTCCCTCTCCCCTCCCCACACCATCCCTCCAGGTCGTCCCAGTGCTCCAGCCCCAGGCATTTGTTATCAGGCATCGTACCTGGACTGACGACTCGTTTCAGATATGATATTATACATATTTCAATGCTATTCTCCCAAATCATCCCACCCTCTCCCGGTCCCAGAGTCCAAAAGTCTGTTCTATACATCAGTGTCTCTTTTGCTGTCTCGTAAATAGGGTTATTTTTACCATCTTTCTAAATGCCATATATATGCGTTAGTATACTGTATTTGTGTTTTTGTTTCTGGCTTACTTCACTCTGTATAATAGGCTCCAGTTCCATCCACCTCCTTAGAACTGATTCAAATGTATTCTTTTTAATGGCTGAGTAATACTTAATTGTGTATATGTACCACAGCTTGCTTATCCATTCATCTGTGGATGGACATCTAGGTTGCTTCCACGTTCTGGCTATTGTAAACAGTGCTGCTATGAACATTGGGGTACACGTGTCTCTTTCAATTCTGGTTTTCTCAGTGTGTATGCCCAGCAGTGGGATTGCTGGATCATAAGGCACTTCTATTCCCAGTTTTTTGAGGAATCTCCATACTGTTCTCCATAGTGGCTGTACTAGTTTGCATTCCCACCAACAATGTAAGAGGGTTCCCTTCTCTCCACACCCTCTCCAGCATTTATTGCTTGTGGACTTTTTCTGACCACAATGCAGTAAGAGTAAATCTCAATAACAGGAGAAAAACTATTAAAAATTCCAACATATGGAGGCTAAACAACACACTGCTGAATAACCAACAAATCACAGAAGAAATCAAAAAAGAAATCAAATTCTGCATAGAAACGAATGAAAATGAAAACACAACAACCCAAAACCTGTGGGACACTGTAAAGCAGTCCTAAGGGGAAAGTTCATAGCAATACAGGCATACCTCAAGAAACAAGAATAAAGCCAAATAAATAACCTAACTCTACACCTAAAGCAACTAGAAAAGGAAGAAATGAAGAACCCCAAGGTTAGTAGAAGGAAAGAAATCTTAAAAATTAGGGCAGAAATAAATGTAAAAGAAACAAAAGAGACCATAGCAAAAATCAACAAAGCCAAAAGCTGGTTCTTTGAAAGGGTAAATAAATAAAATTGACAAACCACTAGCCAGACTCATCAAGAAACAAAGGGAGAAAAATCAAATCAATAAAATTAGAAATGAAAATGGAGAGATCACAACAGACAGCACAGAAATAAATACAAAGGATCATAAGAGACTACTATCAGCAATTATATGGCAATAAAATGGACAATGTGGAAGAAATGGACAAATTCTTAGAAAAGTACAACTTTCCAAAACTGGATCAGGAAGAAATAGAAAATCTTAACAGACCCATCACAAGCACGGAAATTGAAACTGTAATCAGAAATCTTCCAGCAAACAAAAGCCCAGGCCCAGATGGCTTCACAGCTGAATTCTACCAAAAATTCAGAGAAGAGCTAACACCTATCCTACTCAAACTGTTCCAGAAAATTGCAGAGGAAAGCAAACTTCCAAACTCATTCTATGAGGCCACCATCACCCTAATACCAAAACCTGACAAAGATGCCACAAAAAAAGAAAACCACAGGCCAATATCACTGATGAACATAGATGCAAAAATCCTTAACAAAATTCTAGCAATCAGAATCCAACAACACATTAAAAAGATCATACACCATGACCAAGTGGGCTTTATCCCAGGAATGCAAGGATTCTTCAATACCCGCAAATCAATCAACGTAATACACCACATTAACAAACTGAAGAATAAAAACCATATGGAGAAGACTCTTGAGAGTCCCTTAGACTGCAAGAAGATCCAACCAGTCCATCCTAAAGGAGAGCAGTCCCGAATATTCATTGGAAGGACTGATGCTAAAGCTGAAACTCCAATACTTTGGCCACCTGATACAAAGAACTGACTCACTGGAAAAGACCCTGATACTGGGAAAGATTGAAGGAAGGAGGAGAAGGGGATGACAGAGGATGAGATGGCTGGATGGCATCACTGACTCAATGAACATGAGTTTGAGTAAACTCTGGGAGTTGGTGGCAGAAGACAGTGGTACGCACTCCAGTACTCTTGCCTGGGAAATCCCAAGGACAGAGGAGCCTGGTAGGCTGCGGTCCCTGGCGTCGCTAAGAGTCGGACACAACTGGGCGTCCTCACTTTCACTTTTCACTTTCATGCACTGGAGAAGGAAATGGCAACCCACTCCAGTGTTCTTGCCCGGAGAATCCCAGGGATGGGGGTGTCTGGTGGGTTGCCATCTATGGGGTCACACAAAGTTGGACACTGAAGCAACTTAGCAGCAGCAGTAGCTAGAAGTTGGTGATGGACAGAGAGGCCTGGCGTCCTGCAGTCCCTGGGGGTTGCAGAGTCGGACATGACTGAGCGACTGAACTGAACTGAAAAACCTTTAGCTTATATTTTCTTTCCTTAGGTTTCTTGAAATATTTGTTCCACGGTTGCCATGAGTTTCAAGCTGTTAATCTAATCTCTTGCTCTTGTAAGATAGTTCATCTTTCTGCCTAAAGAGTCTAGGAATTTTCTTTCTTTATCTTTAAAAATACATTATTTTTACCAAAATGTCTCAAAATTGCTGCTATGGGTAAATTTTACTAGATAACCAATCTGAAAGCTTATAAACAGGAGAATGGATAGGCAAATCACAGAAGAGTCAGACAATGAAATACATCAAAAAAGTTAACTATAGGAATATAAAACAACAGGAATTAATCCTGGTAATACATTGGTGAAAGAAATAAAATAAAACCACAGAAAACTGCATAAAATATTATTTCTGCTTTATAAAAATTAAAATATAAGTAAGCAAAATAATATCCCATATAAGCATACATGTCTATGTGATAAAGCTCTCTTCCTTTTAAGGAAAAAAACAGTGCATTTTAAGAAATTCTGGATTTCATACTAATGGAAAGCAGAAAACTTTTTTTTAAATAAAAAAATTATGAACATGAACAATTATAAAGAGAAAACTTAAAAGAACACTGCTGCTGCTGCTGTTAAGTCACTTCAGTCCTGTCCAACTCTGTGCGACCACATTGACAGCAGCCCACCAGGCTCCCCCGTCCCAGGGATTCTCCAGGCAAGAACACTGGAATGGGTTGCCATTTCCTTCTCCAATGCATGAAAGTGAAAAGTGAAAGTGAAGTCTCCCATTCATGCCAACTCTTAGCGACCCCATGGGCTGAAGCTCACCAGGCTCCTCCGTCCATGGGATTTTCCAGGCAAGAGTACTGGAGTGCCATTGCCTTCTCCAAAAGAACACTACAAATTGTTAGTTTTAAAAAAGTAAATATCCTCTTATCAGGTATGTACTTTAGGGGGTGATTTTTCTAGTAAAACATGACTACTTCTATTTTGACGACATAGTAATGAAATAAAGTTGAGTTAGAGTAAATATAATTATAAGAAGAAAACTTAAAAGAATATTCAAAAAATGTTTTTCAATAATTAGAAAGTAATAAATTGACAGCTAAAAATGCTGCTTATTTAAAAAGTCAGAATAGTTAATGCTCTTGAAAAATGTTAAGCAAATATATCAATCTTTAACATTAAGAGAAACTAAAATGCCACAGATAACCACATTAAAATTTAAAAATTCAAGAACAGTAGTAGTAGAAATGGACTAAAGGACCTAGCTCCACCCTATTTCAAAAGTTTGTATTTCTTCCGACATTTTTCTCCGTTAATCAAGTGTGAAGTCCTCTCACAGAACACTTCATTCTCCCAACTTCCAGGATCCTAATACCTCAGTACACACCAAGTCCCATTTAGGTTAAAAGTTACATTTGACTCTCTAAGAATGCATAGTAGATGCAGGCAGTCAGCGCCTAGACAGGAAACACAACAAGCTCAGATGACTAACCATGAAGAGTTTAACAGGGCTTCCCCAGAGGCTCAGTAGTAAAGAGTCCACCTGCAATGTAGGTGACACAGGAAACGTGGGTTCAACCCCTGGGCTGGGAAGATCCCCTGGAGGAGGGCATGGCATCCCACTCCAGTATTCTTGCCTAGAGAATCCCAGGGACACAGGAGCCTGGCGGGCAATAGTCCACAGGGTCAGAGAGTTGGACATGATTAAGAGACTGAGTGTGAGTGTGTGTTCACACATACACACAGAGTCTAATAAAAAGACTATCTGCAGAAGTATGTGAAAGCGAAAGAGTTCGTCACTCAGTCATGTCCAACTCTTTGTGGCCCCATGGACTCTAGCCCATCAGGCTCCTCTGTCCATGGGATTCTCTAGGCAAGAATATGGGAGTGAGTAGCCATTCCCTTCTCCAGAGGATCTTCCTGACCCTGTCTGAGCCACCAGGGAAGCCCTACAGAAGTATGGCCACAGTAAAATCCCGGGACTATCATAGCAGCAAGCCTTTACTAACCTGTCGCATGAAAAAAGCAAGAGGAAGAACATTCTAGAACTCAGAAGAGCAACTGCTATGGGGAAGGAGACCTGACAGCGCAGGCTTCAGCAGGACCACACAGTTAAACCAAGAAGATCCAGCAGGGAGGGAGCAAGAGGAGAAGAATACCTTCACCTCGCCCATCTCCCACCTTCTGATCCCAGCTGAAAGCTGGAGGGCATGGGGGCAGAAGGCAATGATAAGGGTAGATCTGGAGAGACAAATCAGATCAGATCAGATCAGTCACTCAGTCGTGTCTGACTCTTTGCAACCCCATGAACCGCACCACGCCAGGCCTCCCTGTCCATCACCAGCTCCCGGAGGTCACTCAGACTCGCATTCATCGAGTCAGTGATGCCATCCAGCCATCTCATCCTCTGTCGTCCCCTTCTCCTCCTGCCCTCAATCTGTCCCAGCATCAGAGTCTTCTCCAATGAGTCAACTATAACTCCAGAAAGAATGAAGGGATGGAGCCAAAGCAAAAAGAATACTCAGCTGTGGATGTGTCTGGTGATAGAAGCAAAGTCCAATGCTGTAAAGAGCAATATTGCATAGGAACCTGGAATGTCAGGTCCATGAATCAAGGCAAATTGGAAGTGGTCAAACAAGAGATGGCAAGAGTGAATGTTGACATTCTAGGAATTAGCAAACTAAAATGGACTGGAATGGGAGAGACAAATGGAGAATATCAAATCCAGTACCATACGAATCACCATGAAAAAATAATAAAGTGCACAGTTCATAAGCGAAATAATTTGGCTAATACACTTTTTAAAAAACATTCAGGAAAAGAATAGATTCACTTTTCAGGAATATTGCTGAAAACATTGCACTTCACTAGAAGTACATATAGAAAGAGATATACAGCAGGATTCTGCTCCAAAATTAACTCAGAATAAAAATATAAATATAACAAGAATACCTTTAAAAAAAAGCAGTATATGTGTCATATTCATTTATAAACAAAGAGATGCAGGAATTTAGAGGATAATTAAACCATTTCCAGAAAATGAAAAAGGCAGAGAAGTACAACTGTGGAATACAGAGAGTCTTTCATCATTACGCAATTATAAAGGCCACCTCCACTTTGTTACTTAAACCAAAGTTATGGAGCATTTACTGCTAGCTAATTTTCTCATTATACATACTCCTGTTAATTTCTAATAATTTTTTGAATGAAGCTTTTTGGTTACTGTCACTCCCAACCCCTTGATAACCAAATAATTTTAGAAGTTGTACTCTAGGATACCTGATAAAAAATTTCTCCACCAGATCTATTCATGTGTGCTCCACACAAGCTATTACCGTACTAAGTATTCTGTTCTTATATTGTTATGTTATCTGCACACATTTTAATATAAATCGAGCCACACTCGATGAAACAAATCCTTGGCTAAAGAATCGATTGACTTTATAGAGACAGCCCACAGAACTGAAATAGTGTGTGCTGAGTTAAAGCCTGGACAACTAAGCCCCATCACCACTGCTGCTGCTGCTGCTAAGTCGCTTCAGTCATGTCCGACTCTGTGCGACCCCACAGACGGAAGCTCACCAGGCTCCCCCGTCCCTGGGACTCTCCAGGCAAGAGTACTGGAGTGGGTTGCCATTTCCTTCTCCAATGCATGAAAGTGAAAAGTGAAAGGGAAGTCGCTCAGTTGTGTCCGACTCTTGGCGACCCCATGGACTGGAGCCTACCAGGATCCTCCGTCCATGGGATTTTCCAGGCAAAAGTACTGGGGTGGGGTGCCATTGCCTTCGGTACCTGCCTTACTAACAAACCCTTTAATGGTGGCCTTCCCACCCCTGCATCACTTCTCAAATCCCTTAACAGTGACACCTGCACTTTCAAATGAAGTAACATTCACTTGAATTCTTGTTTCATGGTCTGCTTCTGTGAAAACCCAGTTTTTAAATCATCCTACATTTAGTGCTGCTAAATTTCTTTGCTCTTCTTCACGAGCAAATTTCCTTGAAAGAGCTGGCTCTGCCCACTATCAGATTCCACTCCTCTGACTTGGTCTTAAATCCAATCCAGCCAGGCTTTTCACCCCAACACTACACGAAAACTGCTCTTGTCAAGACCACCAAAGATCTGCACAGTACTAAATTTACTGTTCGGGCCTTAGTGATTATTCTACTTGACCCATCAGCAGAGCACCATTTGGCACAGATGATTACTCTTTTGTTTAATAATCTTTCATCACTTAGCTTCTAGTTCACTGTACTCTTTCTTGCTTATTTACTTCTTCTCCCTTACTTCTTATTACTGGAACAACCTATCTATACCCACTGCCTTAGTGATCTGATCCAGTCTCATAGCTTTAAATGCCATTCAAATGCCAAGAGCTCTCAAATTTACATATCCAGCCCAGATCTCTCTCTAGAACTCCAGATCCAAACAGCCAACTGCCTACTTGACGATTTCACTTTAATGTCTAACAGATATCTCACATAAAACATGTCCAAACTGAATTCCTGACCTTCAAACCACTTTCACCTCAAACCTGCTTCAGAGACTTCTACATGTCAGTTAAGGGCAACTTCATCTTTCCAGTTGCTCCTGCCAAAAACTCTGGAATCATCCTTGACCCGTCATTTTTCCTCAGACGCTACTTCGAAACTCTAAAAATTACTACCTTGTAGTACATCATATGGAGAAGGCAATGGCACCCCACTCCAGTACTCTTGCTTGGAAAATCCCATGGATGGAGGAGCCTGGTGTGCTGCAGTCCATGGGGTCGCAAAGAGTTGGACACAACTGAGCGACTTCACTTTCACTTTTCACTTTCATGCATTGGAGAAGGAAATGGCAACCCACTCCAGTGTTCTTGCCTGGAGAATCCCAGGGACGGGGGAGCCTGGTGGGCTGCCATCTATGGGGTCACACAGTGTTGGGCATGACTGAAATGACTTAGCAGTACATCATATGGGGCTACTCCGGTGGTTCAGTGGTAAAAAACCTGCCTGCCAATTGCAGATGTAAGAGACGCGGTTCAATCTCTGGGTCAGGAAGATCCCCTGGAGAAGGAAATGGCAACCCATTCTAGTATTCGTGTCTGGGAAATTCCATGGACTGAGGAGCCTGGTAGGCTACAGTCTAAGGGGTCACAAAAGAGTTGGACATGACTTAACAACTAAACAACAACAAAAGTCATATATAAGCATACCTATTATGTTTATTTTTTACTGTCTGTATCTTCCTGTTAGAAATAAGTTCTATAAAGAGAAGGAAAAACACTTGATGTATCCTTTGCTGAGAAGCCTGACTGCGTATCTGTGGAACCAAAACTGAGCTTCAATAAGCTACAAAGTTGACACAATATTTGAAGATGCTCTGGCAGAACAGATACTCTAAAATTCATAAATACCAATGATTGTTCCTAAGACTTTTAACTACAGTCTCAAGAACTAAAAAATATTCTGCAGTATCTCATATTTTTCAAAAGTCAATGTACAATGTTCAAATTAAGATAATTAGAGGTAAGTTAACCAGATGGTTTCTTTGTTCTAAATCATATTACAAAAATCTCAGAGAAGATGCATAGTACTAATCAGAGCCAGAGATACTTCAGAATTATCTGCAATATTATTAGAAATTGAGTAAATGATCACTTGGAGTATGCTAATTGAAAGTTTTTGGTCTTTTTAAAAAATTTCTCCATAATGGTTAAGACCAATATCCTTTGAGCATATTTCAGAGTAAAGTTTTATCTAGTAAAATGCCCTGTTTTCGTGGATGACTATGCTATAACTTCAGCTTTCTTTTCAGCTACCCTCACTGCAATGCTGGCTGAAGACATAGCCCCTATTTAATTTTTTTTAAAAATACTCTTTTCTTAGTTATCTAGAAGCTTTAAGAAAGTAAGGATAATCAAAGTAAATCCAATCTACATTTACAATGTAGATTTATATTTACATTTAAATCCAATCTACAATGCCATTAAAAATAGCCAAGAAAAGAGAACCTAAGTCATATCACAGTGTAGTAATTACCACTAAGAACAAAGGAAAAATGTCTTTAACTCTGCCTATAGAGGCTTCCCTCGGGGAAGGCAGTGGCACCCCACCCCAGTACTTTTGCCTGGAAAATCCCATGGACGGAGGATCCTGACAGGCTCCAGTCCATGGGGTCACTGAGAGTCGGACACGACTGAGCGACTTCCCTTTCACTTTTCACTTTCATGCATTGGAGAAGGAAATGGCAACCCACTCCAGTATTCTTGCCTGGAGAATCCCAGGGATGGGGGAGCCTGGTGAGCTTCCGTCTATGGGGTCGCACAGAGTCGGACACGACTGAAGCGACTTAGCAGCAGCAGCAGCATAGAGGCTTCTCTATCCACTCCAGTGTTCTTGCCTGGAGAATCCCAGGGATGGGGGATCCTGATGGGCTGCCGTCTATGGGGTCGCACAGAGTTGGACACGACTGAAGCGACTTAGCAGCAGCAGCAGCATAGAGGCTTCTCTATCCACTCCAGTGTTCTTGCCTGGAGAATCCAAGGGACGGGGGATCCTGATGGGCTGCCGTCTATGGGGTCGCACAGAGTTGGACACGACTGAAGCGACTTAGCAGCAGCAGCATAGAGGCTTCCCTAGTGGCTCAGACGGTAAAGCGTCTGTCTGCAATGCAGGAGACCCAGGTTCGATCCCTGGGTTGGGAAGATCCCTGGAGAAGGAAATGGCAGCCCACTCCAGTATTCTTGCCTGGAAAATCCCATGGACCCAGACCCTGGTAGGCTACTGCCCATGGGGTCACGAAGAGTTGGACACGACTGAGCAACTTCATTTTCACTTTCATAGAGATAAGCATTCACTTATAACTAAGATAATTATCTCATTACTTATGTTCAGAGCAGCCTTACTTACCTTCTTATCATTACCTGAAATAGAACTTGTCTATGGTATACACAACTTAGCTATTCTGACAGTCTTTAAATTATATACACCTATTGTTTTGTATTCTTTTCTAAGCACTTTTAAAGGTGGAAGTACTTACAGATTATTTTTTTGACATCACATCATTTAACAATAAGCTACAAATTCAAAATGCTTTAGGAGTAAAGTAATATTAATATGATAATTTTATTATTAAGATATAATTTTAGAAAACTTGATGAATTTTACTTTGTACCTAAGTAATTTACAGAATTTTGAAACTACTCATAATTCATTTACTATCCTTACAAAACTCATAAATCATGTATTCTTCCCTTTTCTATCATATACTACATTCATAAAGGTGCTGACAAATAATACAAATAATAGGACAAAAATCAAACCAAAAATTTATCCTTTTGATAAATTTACTCATTGACAGAAATAATATTCTGATTATCAGATCAGATCAGATCAGTCGCTCAGTCGTGTCTGACTCTTTGCAACCCCATGAACTTCAGCATGCCAGGCCTCCCTATCCACCACCAGCTCTCGGAGGTCACTCAGACTCACATCCATCGAGTCAGTGATGCCATCCAGCCATCTCATCCTCTGTCGTCCCCTTCTCCTCCTGTCCCCAATCCCTCCCAGCATCAGAGTCTTCTCCAATGAGTCAACTCTTCGCATCAGGTGGCCAAAATACTGGAGTTTCAGCTTTAGCATCATTCCTTCCAAAGAAATCCCAGGGCTGATCTCCTTCAGAATGGACTAGTTGGATCTCCTTGCAGTCCAAGGGACTCTCAAGAGTCTTCTCCAACACCACAGTTCAAAAGCATCAATTCTTCGGCGCTCAGTGTTCTTCACAGTCCAGCTCTCACATCCATACATGACCACAGGAAAGACCATAGCCTTGACTAGGCGAACCTTTGTTGGCAAAGTGATGTCTCTGCTTTTGAATATGCTATCTAGGTTGGTCATAACTTTCCTTCCAAGGATAAGGCAAAAAAAAAAAAAAAAACCCTCAATGCTTTTAAATTTACCAGAACTACAACTGGCATCCTATAATCAAATTATTCCAAATAAAAACAAATAACAATCTATATTAACATTTGAGATCAGAACAAATTTGTTGTGCCTTCCTAACTTCTGTGGAAGTATAGCCATCACCATGTCTCAGACCTATCCTTCAATAAAGGGAAATATGTAAACAGTAAGATGCATTCTGTGAATTGTAAACTATATTCAGCTGGCAGATGGGGTAGGGAAGACACGTACTAATCAGGTGGCCTATAGAATTTGATTTTAATAGCCAATACTACAGGTAAACTCACCCTGGAGAAGGAAATGGCAACACACTCCAGTATTCTTGCCTGTGAAATCCCATAGACAGAGGAGCCTGGTGGGCTACAGACCCATGGGGTCACAAAAAGTCAGACACGACTGAGCGACTAACACACACACAGGTAAACTCATGCAGATACTGCATCACAGAACTTCTATATAAAGCCAGGATCCCTAAAGGGTTTAACTATTAATGAAAGGTGAGTTTTTAAAATCTGTTCTGCAGAGGCAAACAAAAAAAAAATCTATTTCAGTTTAGGCTCTACACAGAAGAAAAAACTAGTTGGGTTATAGACTAGACATCATGTCACTTTGGGGCATAAATTCATCCTGCAAACAAACTCAAGGAAAAAAAAAAGCCCACAGGCCAAAACTTTAACTTACTTTGGACCTGGGTTGCTAGGCCCCTAGAAGTCCACACACTCTCTCTCTCTAGAGCAGGGGTAGACAAGCTAAGACCCAAGGCTAAGTCTAGAACAAAGTCTCACCCATCTGTTTATGTCTATGGATCCTTTCATGTTATAACAGCAGAGTTAATTGGTTTTGACAAAGACCATATGGGCTACAAAGCCTAAAATGGTTACTATCTGTCCTTTTATGGAAAAGATTGTGATCCCTTGCACTAAATACTTATAATAATGTCAAATGTGTTCAAAACAAAACAATATTAATTAAATTAGTAGAAAACAGTAGCCTGTAAATTGGAGGTTGACCAAAGAGTAAAAGTTCTGGTTAACAGTCAATTAAGTATTCATCTTAAAACTTCAAAAGTCATCACATATGGTTCAAATTCAAAACCATGATGACAGTTTAATCCTGAATCTTCCTGTTCTCCCCAAGACATACAAAATAAGGAAAACATGGAGTGGGGGAAGTGAAAGAAAAAGAAAATTAAATTTCCAGAGAAACTAGGAATGAAAATAAACTCAACAATTCCAAATCAGATGTGAATGTGCAAAAAGCCAATGAAACTAAGAGAACCAGATATAGAAACCTACAAGAACGCAGAAAGGAAGACAAAGATCCAGGAACACGCTGCTGCGACTAAGCTACTAAGTCGCTTCAGTCGTGTCCGACTCTGTGTGACCCCATAGACGGCAACCCACGAGGCTCCCCCGTCCCTGAGATTCTCCTGGCAAGAGCACTGGAGTGGGGTGCCATTTCCTTCTCCAATGCATGAAAGTGAAAAGTGAAAGGGAAGTCGCTCAGTCGTGTCCGACTCTTTGTGACCCCATGGACTGCAGCCTACCAGTCTCCTCCATCCATGGGATTTTCCAAGCAAGAGTACTGGAGTGGGGTGCCACCGCCTTCTCAGACAAGGAACAAAGGAGAGGCCTAATGGCAGATCTCAAAAATTACCCCTCTCATTCTCACAAAAAAATGGGCCCCACGCTCCCTAAACGTGAGAAGAGCTACAATTAAAAAAGACAACAAAGCACAGAAAATGTACAAAAACCAGATGGGATCACAAGGCAAAATCCAACCTTCTCTTGTATACAAGAGATACATTTAAAGGGATTCTTAATAGTTAATAAAGGAATGGGCAAAAATACACCAAGAAAAGACCAACTTGCCATCCCCCAAAATTTAAGAGCCATAATATTAATAATAGACAAGGTAGAAATCAGGTCAGAAAACAATAAACAAACAAAGCACCTTATATTATTAAAAGACACAATTCACAATAAAGATTTAGTAGTTATGAATATCCATGATTGCAAATTCTACAAAGCATAAATTCAAGAATATATAAGAAGATAAAAGCAAAAATAAACTAGTATTTTTATACTTTTATTAACTTTCAGAGTATGATAGATCAAGTTAATTAAAAAATCATAAGTAAGGATGAGAAGACCTAACCAGAAGGAGAGCAAAGTAGATTTTAGACAGACTTTATTTCCTTGGGCTCCAGAATCACTGTGAATGGTGACTACAGCCATGAAATTAAAAGATCCTTGCTACTTGGAAGAAAAGTTCTGACAAACCTAGACAGCATATTCAAAAGCAAAGACATCACTTTGCCAACAAAGGTATGTATAGTCAAAGTTATGGTTTTTCTAGTAGTCATGTACGAATGTGAGAGTTGGACCATCGAGAAGGCTGAGTGCTGAAGAATTGATGCTTTTGAACTGCGGAGCTGGAGAAGACTCCTGAGAGTCCTTTGGACTACAAGGAGATCAAACCAGTTAATCCTAAAGGAAATCTCTCCTGAATATTCATTGGAAGGACTTATGCTGAGGCCAAAGTTCTAAAACTTTGGCTACCTGATACGAAGAGCCGATTCATTAGAAAAGACCATGATGCTGGGAAAGATTGAGGGCAGGAGGAGAAGGAGACGATAGAGGATGAGATGACTGGATGGCATCATTCACTCAATGGACATGAGTTTAAGCAAAATTCTGGAAGATAATGAAAGACAAGGGAGCCTGGTGTGCTGCAGTCCACGGGGCTGCGAAGAGTCGGACATGACTGAGTGACTGAACAACGAAAACAACTTAGGCGCACCTTGATATAATAGGATTTACCTTCTTTTCAACTATCCATGGAACAATTAGGAAAACTGGATTCCAAAAAAAATGTGAATAAATTACAAAAAGGAGAAATAATACCCATAATATTCCCTGAACACTATAATAAAACCAAAAATTTAAAACAAAATTTAAAAAGCAACTTTTTTTACACAGAAAATCTGTAACTCTTGCTTAAACAACTCTGGGGCCCATTTGAAAAATGAGAATGACTCACCCACATCTGCTTCATTGTGGGCATGAGTGTTTATGACAATAATGCATGTAGACAGGCTTATTTAATGTAGCATTTCTTATTAACCATTACATCTCAAATGTTCCTCTCACCAGAAGTCTCTTTCAGTTCAGTTCAGTTCAATCGCTCAGTCGTGTCTGACTCTGCAACCCCATGAATCACAGCACGCCAGGCCTCCCTGTCCATCACCAACTCCCAGAGTTCACCCAAACTCATGTGCATTGAGTCGGTGATGCCATCCAGCCATCTCATCCTCTGTCGTCCCCTTCTCCTCCTGCCCTCAATCCCTCCCAGCTCAGGGTCTTTTCCAATGAGTCAGCATGAGGTGGCCAAAGTATTGGAGTTTCGGTCTCTTTAGAGTTCCTCTATTTTCTCAGTAAAATAAGAAGTAAAGTCATCAACTGAGAGTAATGATGAGGCGTGAACTCTTAGAAGTTTTAAGGGAGTGGAAAACGTATGAAACAGTCATCTTGGAGAGCCATAAGAGACAATGGTGATTATGAACGTAAAACTTGGTAAGTAAGAAGTAAACAGACAAAAGAGGGCAGGGAGAAACTGAACACTTCACAGGAGGCTCAATGGACTATTGAGGTAAGGTTGAAGAACTACCAGTCTGGATCCTCTTCAGAAGTAAGCTGGAAACTTCAGCAGCACTTGAAGAATAAGATATCTGAAGCAGAAATTACAGGATTCATTGCGGGTACACAGAGTCAAGCATACCACAGGATGGAAGACAAGATCTTTGGAAGAGAGATCAAAAAAGTTGAGAGGCCAGAAGTATTTAATTGGATGTTAATACACCTGACTAACGTTGTGCAGGACACAGACAGTGAGCCAGAAGCTATATTCTTCCAGGAATTGAGCACAGTGACGAAAGGAACAACAGAGGAGTGTAAGAAGAGGTAAGAGGTGGTACAGTCTGATGCCATAAGATTCACAGCTGAGTGATTTCAGGGAGGATGGAGTAAAATCAGGAAATGGCAATAAGAAGGAAAGAGGATATATATACCAATTCTAGCCCAGCTGCACTTTCAGATGAAAAAGAAGAGATCACTTCAAAGGACTGCAGAGCAAACAGTGGAGTATTCAGGGGGAAGTCCTTTCCTGCACATGCAAGCTCTTTCCTGCTGCTGCTAATAGTGATCTGCAAATGAGTCTTCTCACTGAGACTGCACAAGGACTCTAAATAATCGAATACAGTTATCTATACACAAAAGGGCCAAAAACTGGAGCTCATAATTCTGGCCAGAACTAGAAATGAAGTATGTTCTTGAATCTAAATAGCAACCACAGTATACACATATTTGTAGACAAATTAAGAAAAAAAAAAAGCTTACAACTATTTGAAAATATCATAAAGAATTCAAAGAAATAAAGTACCAGAAAAATAAATTAGAATATTTAAGAGTATAGTGGAGAAAGTCATATATGATTGTCCCAGTCACCTTCACACATCAGATATCATCTTTCATAGAAGCCAAAAGACGACTCTTGGGAAGCTTACTTCAGAAGAGTAATAACACACAGAGATACTGCAATAAGATTAGGAACAAAACCCTGAAAAATGAAAAATCCTGAAGTCATGGAATGCATAGTAAAGATAACTGGGCTAAGTTTAGCTCTCAATTCATAAGTAAAATCCAAAGAAATAGCACCATCTATTGGAACTTCTCATACTTAAAAATACACATTCTCAATCCTTAGAAAAATATGTCTATCATGTAACACTTCCACACATTTAGCTAAGAAGATAAATATTATAGGGCAATATCTAACACAAAATTTAAAAGTTTCTATTAAAAAAATACTAATTCTTGGCTTGTAATTCTAAGTTCAAATAATAATTCTGATAAATTCAAATTAATATTTTATTAAAGATAAAAATATTCCCAACCAATAAAAATAAAAGAGTATCGCTATATGTTGAAAGTAACTCACAGATATGGTATTCCTGAATGCTGCTGGTATAACCATATATTGCAGAATATCCAAATATTATGATCATGACAACATCTCTACTATCCAGCTCCATAATGTGTGCAGAGTGTCCCTCCACAGCGTACTGCTGACCGTGTCCAAGCACAGTGGGTGTTTTTGTGCTCCACGACTGACTGCGTATGTTAAACACCCACAATTCATCTGTGACATTGCCATCACTTGTTTCAATTCTGCCTCCATACATAAAGATGTTTTCCTGTAAATTAAAAAACATATGTTAATACACCAAATATTTATATCTTATCACGATACATGAATTAAAGACTATGTTTAAACATTAAATTTTAGTCATTGCTCACAACATGCATAAGACAGTTCTTCTGTGTAAAAAGTCAAATGGGAACACGTGAGCAATGATGATTAATTCTTTTACTTAGAAGAAGGGGGGAAAGCCACACTTGCAAAAAGTTACTTTAAGGTGTTTTAATTAGAAATTATATGGTTAATTAACCATCCTAGTTGTTAAGTCCCTAGTTGTTACATTTGAATTTTACCATCTATTTGTACTGCTTTGTGCAGTATAGACATTCACCGTTTTCATCAAGCATTGTTCACCAGAAAAGAGGACACATTTGTGTATATTATGTGGAGTACATTTTTATTACCACTTCTCATGGCTATGAGCAGATACTTTAGAGCACTTATAAATTATACAAATCATATGTCATTAAATCATATGTGATTGAAATGAATGATATATAAATCACTATTATTTTAATAACCTAGAAAGAGAAAAGAATTTCTTCTTCAACCTAATAAAGAGCACCTAAGAAAAACACAAAGCAAATATTGTATTTAATGATAAAAGGCTGGATGTTTCACCAAGGTCAGTTATAAAGATGCCTGCTTTTTGCCACTTACATTCAACACTATACTCAAGATTTTTAGCCTGAGCAAATATGCGAAAACTGAATAAAGGCATCCAGATTGGAAAATAAGAGTAAAATATTTCTGTTTGTAGGTGATAGGAATTTGTATATAGAGAATCCTAAGAAATAAAAAAGAATTAGAGTTATTGACTTCAGCAACACTGCAGAATAAAAGATCAATGTACAAAAAAACAATTTATATTTCTATACACTTTCAGTGAACAATCCAAAAATGAAACTTAAGTAAACAATTCAATTTACAAAGCAGCAAAAACAATAAAATAACTAGGAATAATTTAACAAAAGGAACTCCAAATTTATACTGTGAAAGCTACAAATAATTGTTGAAAGATCTAAATTAATCCAAAGACATCCTGTGTTCCTGGATCAGAAGACTTAATATTGTTAAGATTGCAGTACTCTCCAAACTGATCTACAGATTCAATGCAATCTCAGTTAAAATTCCAGATTTGTAGAAACTGACAAGTTGATTCCAAAAATCATATAGAATTGCAAGAGATCCAGAATATTTATACAACCTTGAAAAAGAAAAATAAAATTGGAGGATTAACACTTTTCAACATTAAAACTTTCTACAAAGCAAAAGTAATCAAGATAGCAAGCTACTGGAAAAAATAAACACATAAATCGACATAACTGAGAGCCCAGAAAAAAATCATATCCTACGGCTAACTGATATTTGACAAAAGTGCCAAGACCATTCGATGAGGAAAGAACAGTCTCTTCAACAAATGATGCTAAGAAAAGAAGATAGTTACATGCAGAAGAGTGAACCTAAATCCTTACTGCACAGAACATACAAAACAACTCAAAATGGATCAAAAACCTAAAAGTAAAAGCCAAAAGCTATAAAACATTTAGAGAAGACACAAGCTAAATATGCATGACCTTGGATTTGACAACATATTCTTAGATATGACACCAAAATCACAAGCAACAAAAGAAAAAGTATATATATTGGATTTCATCAAAGTTAAAAACTTCTGCGCTTCAAAAGACACCACCAAGAAAGTAAAAGCTCACAGAATGGGAAGAAATATCTGCAAATCACGTATCTAATAAGGGACCTGTATCTAGAATAGATAAAGAACTCTGACATCTCAATAATTTTAAAATGGGTAAAGAACTTAAACAGACATTTCTTCAAAGAAAATACAAATACCAAAAAAAAATCACATGACTACTAACATTGTTAGTCAACAGTGAAAGGCAAATCAAACATAAAATACCACTTCATACCCATTAGGATGGCTATAATCAAAAAGGCAGTAACTAGTGTTGGCAATAATGTGTAGACATTGGAATCTTCATACAAAATTGGAAATGATACCAAAAGCACAGGCAAGAAAAGAAAAAAACAGATAAACTGGACTATTTCAAAATTAATACCTGCCCATTAAAGGACACTATCAACAAAGTAAAAAGACAGCCCATAGGGTGACAGAAAATATATGTAAATCATATATCCAGTTAGGAGATAAAATCCAGAATATATAAATAACTCCTATAACTCAACACCAAAAAAAGAGAAAAACTTAAAAACGGGCAAAACACTTGATATATGTTTCTTCAGAGAAAGCATACAAATAGCCAAAAAGCACTTGAAAAGATGTTCAACATCATAAATCATTAGGGAAATACAAATCAAAACTACAATGAGATAGACTTTATACTCATTAGGAATTTTATTATTTAAAAGAAAGAAAAATAGAAAATAGCAAGTATTAACAAGGATATGAAGGAATTGGAATCCTTGTGCACTGTTGGTAGGAATATAGAATGGTCAGAGTCTCAGTTTTGCAAGATGAAAAGAGGTGTGGAAATAATGGAAATGACTGTACAACAATTTGAATGTACAACAATTTGAATTAAGTACAGCCACTAGATGGACTGTACTGTTAAAAATGGGTAAAATGGTAAACTTTTGTTATGTGTATTTTATCAAAATTTTTTAAGTGATTGATCTGATGACAAGGTATAAAGTCATAGACAAAACCTCAATCTTCTTTTCTCCCCATGTTCAATGGAGGATAGCATGCTCAATGGAGGAAAACAATATGGCAGTTCTTTAAAAAAAAATTAAAAATAGAATTACCAATAAACCTAGGAATTCCCCTTCTGACTATCTATCCAAAAGAACAGAAATCAGGGACTTGAACAGATAGTTGTATACTCATGTTCATAGTAGCATTATTGATTCTAGCCAGAAAGGTGAAAGCAACCCAAGTATATACTAATGGATGAATGGATAAACAAAATGTAGTATATACATACAGTGGAATATTAGTCAGCCTTTAAAAAAAGAAGGAAATTCTGACACATGCTACAAGACAGATGTATCTTGAGGACATTGTGAAATAAGTGCCAAGTGAAGTGCCAAATTTCACTGCCAAGTGAAATAAGCCAATCATTATATAAGCCAGTCATTCATTAATCATTAAATACTGTATGATTCCACTCACATAAGGTACCTAGAATAGTCAAACTCACAGAGACAGAAAGCAGAAGGGTGGTCTACCAGGGGCTGGGAAAGGGGGGAAATGTGGAGTTACTGTATGGGTACGAGTTTCAGTTTTGCAAGATGAAAAAAAGTCTGGAAATAATGGAAATTCGAATAATGGAAATTATGAATGGAAATGACATTCATAATTTGAATGTACTCAATGCCACTAGATGGACTGTACTGTTAAAAATGGGCAAAATGGTAAACTTTTGTTATGTGTACTTTATCAAAATTTTTTAAGTGATTGATCTGATGACAAGGTATAAAGTCATGAACAAAAATCTTCTTTTCTCCCCATGTTCAATGAAGGATAGCATTAAAATCTATTTTTCTTACTAAAATAGTATAAAAAATCTACAACAGTTCAAGTTATTGTGATTCATCTTATCTCTTGTTTATGTCTTATCTCATTAAGTATTGGAAATAAATCTGAGATTTAGTATTTTTTTCTCTAAGGCTAATTAAAAAAAAAAGATTAAAATCTTAAAGCAGGATCCATACCTGATACAAAGCAAGAGAATGCCCATATCTCTGGAGAGGTCCCCTTGATACAGCTCCTACATTCCATATACTGCTTTCTAAATTGTAACTAAAAACAAGAAGAAAATAAATATAACTTCATAAGCTAAGATTCATTTTAGGTTTTTTAATTTGCATATGCTTTCTTTCTATTTAAATATTCATTAAATTCAAAAACAATTACAAATAAACTCATAATTTCATATACCATATTAGAAATTTTTAATAAAGACTCATTCAACATATACCTACTCTAAATTAGGATTCAATCATCTAAATATGTAATATACATTAACTTGACTAGGCTATTTATTACTGGAATTATTCTGTTCAGCTTAATCATTTGAACCAGTTGATTAACCTAAACAACAGTGAGCTCTTCTACACTTTTAAAGTCATATGGGCCTGTTTGTTGCCTCTTGAAATCTCCAAGCAGCATCTACCTTAAGGCTTTTGTCTGGCTCTTTTCTTTGCCTCCAGATAACTGCACCACTAATGTCTGACCTCCTTCAAGTCCGCTCAGTTCTCATCTTTCCCATGAAGCCTACTTTAACCACTGTGTTTATAACTGCGACTCCTTCCTCTTCAGCATTCCTAATTTGCTTACCCCTGCTATCTATTTTGCTATCTATCTATATTTATCTGTGTATGTATGTACATATACATAATTCATTTTGTTGCTGTCGTTCAGTGGGTAAGTCGTGTCCGACTCTTTGCAACCCCATGGACTGTAGCCCGCCAGGCTCCTCTGTTCATGTGATTTCCCAGGCAAGAATACTGGAGTGAGTTGCCATGCCCTTCTCCAGGGGATTTTCCTGACCCAGGGATCAAATCCGAGTCTCCTGCTTGCCAGGCAGATTCTTTACGACTGAGCCACTTGGGAAGTCCTGCATACTTGTTATCACATTAGTTACTTTTTTTTTTTCTAATTGTCTATCTTTCCTCACTAACTTCACAAAGATAGGACACTCATCACACCCACTGATACATCCCAAGCTGTTATTGTTCAGTCACTAAGTTATGTTTGACAACTTAGTGGGTTAGTTGTGTTAGACTATTAACAGGGTTAGTTCTGCAACCCTGTGGACTATAGCCTATCAGGCTCCTCTGTCCATGGGGTTTCCCAGGCAAAAATACTGGAGTAGACTGCCATTTCCTTCTCTAGGGAATCTTCATGACCCAGGAATTGAACCCACATCTCCTGAATTGTACATGGATTCTTTACCACTGAGCCACCTGAGATGTTCTATATCCCAAGAACCAAGCACATAATGCGTTCAAAACGATTTGCTATGCCCATGATTACAAGTTAATTTTCACTAATGTCAATGAATAAATATTCTGTAAAATACTCTCTAATAGACACTAATACAGAACTCTTATATCATTTACTGAATAATTTGTCTTAAATGTAACATGTACACCTCAATTAAATTCTATTACAGAAGATTAATCAACTTATTACTGACACCATCACTTCTAAAAAGCTTTTTAAACATCCTTACCTACAACTAAACCGCCTTCAGAATAATGAAAAAACATTATCTAACCTGTGAAAATAGCAACAAAGCTACTTCTTATACCTCTAGTTTACTACAAAACTAAATAAACACTGTAACCAAAAGAAACAGGTTTCAAACCAAAAAAAAATAATAAACTATCTGGTTCAAAGAGAAAATATATGTTTAGGAGAATATCAGTAAAATTCATCACTTAATTTAGAATGTGCTATTTAACTTGTACAGAATACAAACTTTTAAGATGTCCAAGTTTCCTTGACAACTATACTGTCTTCACAACCCTACTTTGCACAGGCCACAATTTAATCCAAACTTCTACTCTATTTTCACAAACTTTTCATTTTCATGAATCATAGCTAATTTCCTTTTCTTTTCCAAATTTAAATCTCAGTTCCTCAAGTTCTTTGCATATCTTAATAATCCTACCAATTCTCTTTCAGTTCTTTCTACTATATTTTATCTTTCATTTATTGTTACAGGATATTGAAGGATATTGTTATTCTTCTTTTATTAAAATGTTTACTCAAAATTCTTCCTCCCTCTCTCCAGAATTTATTTTACACTGTAATTCCAGTCATACTCAATCATAGTTTTAAAGCAATCTCCTCTTATGTACAGAATTTTTTAATCCCCCAAATTAATAGGACTAACATATTCAGATATTAGGTTTTATAGATACAGAATGCCCAGCTAAATCTGAATTTCAAATAAACCACAATTTTTTTGGTATAAGTATGAAACTGAAAAATAAAATAATAAGTACAAAATAAGTACAAAACTGAAAAATAAAATTATAAAAGGCCTACTCATACTAAAAAAATATTCACTGTTGATCTAAAATTCAAATTTAACTGGGTGTCGTGTATATTTATCTGCTAAATACAGCAACCCTTTTGGGGCATACACCATATGGTACACTGTCCAAGGTCCTTTCCAACTGCTTGATGCCCAAGTTACACCAGTTATTACATATTATGAATGTGACTCCTGAAAACAACACTGATAATCAAATTATTCTTATTTCCTCTTTCATTTTGTTATTGAATAGTTCATAAAATACAATCACCAGCTGAAAAAAATCAGATAAAGCTGGCATTCATACAACTCTCCTTATCATCCAATCATGCAAAGGACAATCTCCATTAAGTCCACAGTAAATCAATAACCTATTTTACAACATTGGTACCGCTCTACCAATAAAAGTTTGCAAAGTAAAACTTAAGTAAAAGTTTAGATAAATTAAAATTTGAGGGAAAAAACTGAAAGTATTTTTATATAAGTAATTATACTTCATTCTGAAAAAATAAAAGGTGACCAGGATTTACAAAGGCCAATATAGGCCTGAACGTGAAGTCGCTTAGTAGTGTCTGACTCTTTGCGACCCCATGGACTGTAGCCTACCAGGCTCCTCTGTCCATGGGATTTTCCAGGCAATAGTACTGGAGTGGATTGCCATTTCCTTCTCCAAGGGATCTTTCCAACCCAGGGATCGAACCCGGGTCTCCCGCATTGTAGACAGACGCTTTACCATGGCCTTATTTAAAGCTAATACTTTCTTACTCAGAATTTAATAAAAGCATTCTAGAAAGTTGAAGAAATGTCTACATAGAACAAACATATATGCATAGTGACAAATAACTTTTGGATATACTGAGTTTATACATTCTCAAATCAGTCCCATGTGGAAAACAGATACTATTACAAAGACAACCATTTATAAATCAGCATAGAAATAAGACATTTAAGATAGTCTTCATTATCTAAAAATACCCAGCTTAAAAAATATATTGTAAAAATATGGGGAAAAAACTTACTTCAAGACCATTTGAAAAGAACTGTAGTTAAAAGTATATCCACCGATCACCCACATAAATTTCCCATGTAAAACAGCTTTATGGGAAGCCCGACCTACGGAAGGACTGAAGGGTTTAACATTTGGCAGAATCCAGTAAGACTCAGTGGAAGGAACATTCAAAGAACAATCAGGACCTATTTAAAAGAAAAATCAAACAATGCCATGCATTAAACAAAGACCTTAGACTACAGAAATAGAATATATGGGTTAAAGGAATTTAAGAATTCACTGCTCATCATATTAATAAATATAATGTACATAATAAATAGTCTGAAATATAACTTACAGGAAAAACTCTAACAGCAAATGTAATGCTTACAGGAAGAAAAAAAATCATATACTCAAATTAGGCTTGAATATGTTCAAACATATCACAATTTGAAAGAATTCTTTAAATAATATAAATTTCAGGTTTTTTTAGTATGCTAATATTCTACTTGAATATTAGAATGGAAAATGGAAAACAATGCACTCAAACCCCAGTTCTATCACTAAAAGTGTGACCTTGGGAAAGCCTGTTTACCTCCGCCACCATCAAGCCTTCATCTATAAAACAGGAATATCTCCTAAGGGTTATTATAAATATTTAAGTTTTTTTAAAGGGAGTGGAAATTAAAGCATTTGTAAATTGCAGCACTTTCTGTTTACAACTGTATTAGAGAAACACAAAAATAAAAATTACATTTTTTCTTAGCAGCATTCTTATTGAACAATCAAAATTGGCATTGGTAGAGAGGCTTACTGTTTATAAACTGAAAAAATTATGCATAATTTAAAAAAAAACTATTAATGACTACAGGATAACTTAAATACTACAAATTGAAAACATTGTCTTTTCCTATTCACATTCACTATGTTGCTCATGAGTCTTGGTTCATCATCTGTAAAATGTAGCCAACTAGGCTAGATCAGTGTTTCTCAAACTTGAGTTATGGAAGGAATGCTCCAAATGGAAATATATTTATTTTCATCAAATTTAAGGGCTCATAAACTATTTTAACTCTAATGAAACTAATAGAAACATATTATGTTCAAAGTTCTTTTATAAATATAAAACTAACATAAGCTTATAAATTATGTTCATAAAAAACTTATAAAATCAGTAAAATTAATATTTTTTTAAAATTATGGATGATGTTGTTCTGCTCAAAATAATTCATTAGACTCCTGTTGAAAATGATATTAATGCTATAGCACCTTTTTTACACAACTTTAAGACACCTGTATTATTTTGACAAAATAATTCTCACAGCACTTTTCTTTCATCTACCATTTACAAACTTTTCTAATTTATAAAATAGACCCTAACATCATTTGACCTCCACTTATCACAAAAGTATCAGTACATTGTATTATTTTTTTTAGCCTATAATAAGAATACTATTTGGTCCTAACTCAACAGTCAACACAAATGCTGGCATTGCAATCAAGTAGCATTTTTACACAATTATGAAAGTAATGATTTCTTATCAAGAAACGTTTTAGATCATCACTGAATCACAAAATTTTAAAACATCCAAACAGACCCTAATTTCAGAAATATTAACCTTTACAGTTTTTATTTGCTTATTTATTCACTCACCCATGCATTCATTCATCTTCCAAGTCCTTTTCAAGGTTTACATTCTATGAGTCTGTATTTTTCAGGTAAAAATTAGGTAGATCACCTCTTTGATAACAAAAAAATCTTTTAAATCAGATACAGAAAATTTTATCATTTCTAAGTGAAAAGTCAGTGAACTACACCTTAGTAACCAAAGAAATTAAAGGAACATGTTGATTTTTTTTTAAGTTAAAATTACAATTCTAAACCACTGAGACCTCTTTTAACTCAGGTTGGCAAACAACAGTCCATGAGCAAAATCCAACGCAGTACATGTTTTTGTAAATGAAGTTTTGTAAGAACACAGCATGCTCACTCAGTTAAGTATTACTGAAGGCTGCATTTGCCATACTCAGCAGAGTTGAGCAGTTTCAAGAGAGACCATACAATTCACAAAGCCAAAAATACTTCCTATATGGTCTGTTACAGAAAAGTTTGCCAACCTCTAACTTAACTGAAAAGAAATAAGATCATATGGGCATTATACATAAGTGGTATACCTACTGGTCTGAATGCTAAATGCTGTTTTCTTTAAAAGAAAAATGTAGATTTAAGTCAGGAATAATAAACCAAAAAGTATAAAATGTTAATAATAGGTTAATCTGGGTAAAGGGCATTTGTATATTCTTTGTACAATCCCCGTTCTTGCAATTTTTCTATAAATTTGAAACTCTTTCTAAATATACAGTTAAAAACAAGTCTGCTGCCTAAAGGCACAGAGTTGGAAACAGTCAAATAATACATAGTTTTGCCTGGCAGAGGTTGATAGAGAATAACGGCATGTAAACTTCTTAAGACATTTAAATCAATACTCATGTATGAAGTCCACACTAAAACAAAGCAGTGCAGAGCAAGCTTGTGGTGGCTAAATAATGAGCCCCAAAGATAAAGCAGGTTCCAATCACTAGAATCTATGACTCTTACCCTATCTGGCAAAAGGGACTCTGTAAACATAATTAAGTTAAAGATCTTGAGTTGGGGAGTTATCTTGGACGAACCAAGTGGGCTCTTCATGTAACCACACATGCCTTTCTAAGAGAGATTTGACTACAGGAGGAGAAATCAACAGGACCACTGAAGCAAGATGCTATGCTCCATGCTTCCGAGATGGAAGAAGGGGGAAAAGCCAAGAAAGCAGGCATTGCAACTCTATTGCTAGAAAAGTCGAGGATGCAGATTCTTTCTTAAGAGCCTCTGGAAGGAGTGTGGCCCTGCCAACACCTTGATTTTGGCTCAGTGAAACCGATTCAGACCTCTCGCCTCCAGAATGTTAAGATTAATAAGTATGTGTTAAGGCACCAAAGTGAAAGTGAAAGTTGCACAGTCATGTCCAACTCTTTGCGACTCCATGGACTGTCCATGGAATTCTCCAGGCCAGAATACTGGAGTGGGTAGCCTTTCTCTTCTCCAGGGGATTTTCCCAGCCGAGGGATCGAACCCAGGTCTCCCACATTGCAGGCAGATTCTTTACCAGTTGAGCCACAGATCAGATCAGATCAGATCAGTCGCTCAGTCGTGTCCGACTCTTTGCGACCCCATGAACCGCAGCACGCCAGGCCTCCCTGTCCATCACCAGCTCTCGAAGGTCACCCAGACTCGCATCCATCGAGTCAGTGATGCCATCCAGCCATCTCATCCTCTATCATCCCCTTCTCCTCCTGCCCTCAATCCCTCCCAGCATCAGAGTCTTCTCCAATGAGTCAACTCTTCGCATGAGGTGGCCAAAATACTGGAGTTTCAGCTTCAGCATCATTCCTTCTAAAGAAATTCCAGGATTGATCTCCTTCAGAATGGACTGGTTGGATCTTCTTGCAGTCCAAGGGACTCTCAAGAGTCTTCTCCAACACCACAGTTCAAAAGCATCAATTCTTCGGCGCTCAGCCTTCTTCACAGTCCAGCTCTCACATCCATACATGACCACAGGAAAGACCATAGCCTTGACTAGGCGAACCTTTGTTGGTAAAGTTGAGCCACAAGGGAAGCCCAAAAACACTGGAGTGGGTAGCCAATCCCTTCTCCAGGGGACCTTCCTGACCCAGGAATCGAGCCGGGGTCTCCTGCATTGCAGGTGAATTCTTTACCAACTGAGCTATCAGGGAAGCCCCCATTAAGACAACAAGTTTGTGGTAATTTGTTACAGCAATTGTAGGAAACTAATGCTAATAACTGAACTGACTGAATGTTAATAACTAAAATTTTTGATTTAACTTACTTAAGATAAATACTGTTATTTAGTACAAGAAATTGGACTTTAGAGATTTTAAAAATTTTACTGTGCATCTGAAATATCTACTTTTCTGTGCAAAACAGCAACTTTTTCCTGTCTTTGTTACTACCATATTTTCTGTAACTTCTAGCAGTGATTAGAAGGAATGGTCAACAGCCAAACTCTACAGATTGTCATTATTTTACTCTAAACTAATATACTTATATACAGAATGAAAGATATATGAATATGACTTAAAATTTTAAGGAAAAATTAGATGTATTAATTTGTAGTTTTCTGTACTCTACAACCAAAATGATTAAAAGAGTAAATTTATATACTGAATGTTAGTTTAAAACACAAATAACTATAAAGAATGCATTATACACACAAAGGCTCCATCACCCATTAAATATCATTTAAGGCCATCCAAGACTCCCATTTCATAAAAATACATCCATGAAAAATCTACCACTCTATTATCTGGACACTTATGGAATATCTCTGCATAATTCTTCCTGTATAACTTTCATCAATCAATATGGGAATCTCCTCAAGGTAAGTAGATTACAGCTCTCTTGAAAAAGATGTACTGAACTAGTTCAAGTTACAGTGTGTCTTCATAAATATTTAATATGCTACCTTTTCCATGGGTTAATCCAAAGAGCACAAATGAATTTCTAATGATGTAACTTTTGGCACTAGTGACAGGCTACTGAGAGACAAATTTTTGAGGCTCTTCTACAACCCAAAGTAGAATTATACTCTGATCCCTCTCAAATTTATATCTCTATCCTTACAATCTCTCTTGAATTCTAGACTCAAAATTAAACTACCTACATATACTGTCGGACTTCCCTGGTGGCTCAGACAGTAAAGCGTCTGTCTACAATGCGGGAGACCTGGGTTCGATCCCTGGGTTGGGAAGATCCCTTGGAGAAGGAAATGGCAATCCACTCCAGCACTATTGCCTGGAAAATCCCATGGACAGAGGAGCCTGGTAGGCTACAGTCCATGGGGTCGCAAAGAGTCGGACACGACTGAGCGACTTCATGCTCATGTTCACATATATTGTCACCCTGCTTATTTAACTTATATGTAGAGTACATCATGCAAAATGCCAGGCTGGATGAAGCACAAGCTGGAATCAAGATTGCTGGGAGAAATATTAATAACCTCGGGTAAGCAGATGACACCACCCTTATGGCAGAAAGCAAAGAAGAACTAAAGAGCCTCTTGATGAAAGTGAAAGAGGAGAGTGAAAACATTGGCTTAAAACTCAGCATTCAGAAAACTAAGATTATGGCATCCGATCCCATCACTTCATGGCAAACAGATGAGGAAACAACTGCAACAGTGACAGACTTTATTCTGAGGACTCCAAAATCACTGCAGATGGTGACTGCAGCCATGAAATTAAAAGACTCTTGCTCCTTGGAAGAAAAGCTATGACCAACCTATACAGCATATTAAAAAGCCAGAGACATTACTTTACCAACAAAGGTTGGTCTAGTCAAAGCTAAGGTTTTTCCAGTAGTCAAGAATGGATGTGAGAATTGGACTATAAAGAAAGCTGAGCACTGAAGAATTGACACTATTGAACTGGGGTGTTGGAGAAGACTCTTGAGAGTCCCCTTAAACTACAAGGAGATCCAACCAGTCCATCCTAAAGGAATCAGTCCTGAATATTCATTAGGAGGACTGACACTAAAGCTGAAACTCCAATACTTTGGCCACCTGAGGCAAAGAACTGACTCACTGGAAAAAACCCTGATGCTGGGAAAGATTGAAGGCAGGAGGAGAAAGGGATGACAGAGGATGAGATGGTTGGATGGCATCACTGATGAGATGGACCTGAGTTTGAGCAGGCTCTGGGAGTTGGTGATGGACAGGAAAGCCTGGCGTGCAGCAGTCCATGGGATTGCAAAGAGTCGGACACGACTGAATGACTGAATTGAACTGAACTGATATGAGACACTGGGATGTCTCATAATCATATGAAACTTAATATGTCCAAATCTAAAATCTTGATGCCTCCCTCCCAAATCTGTTCCTTCACCTGTGTTTACCATCTCAGTAAACAGTACTCCCATTCACCCAGTTGTTCAGGACAAAGATCTTAGAGCTATTGAGTTCTCTTTTTCTCCCATATCCATATCCAACAAATCCTGGATTGACATTCATTAGGTATGTAGGAATGCAGCCTTTCCAACTGTTAAAATATGGAAATACTTCACTGATTAAGTACATGCTGCAGGTTACCAGGTCTTCCCCTTCCATGTTACCCTGGCCCCTCTGCAGTAATCCAGACTCCTCACAAAAGACAACTAAAGGGGTAATTACCTTACACAGCATGGCTTATCCAGGATCCTGTTGACTGGTTGGTGTCTCAGTGTCTGTACTTTACCCATTATAAACATTTTTAAATTCAATCATCTCTACCAGTCTCTTCATACAGATCCTTTCCTTTACAACTACCATCCTTGTCCAAGCCACCGTCCATGTCACCCCGATTACTGAAATAGTTTTCAAACTGGTCTTCTTATTTCTATTCTTCTTCTCTACCTATCACATTCAACTCTCCACAATGCAACCAGAATGATTAAAAATATAAATCTAGTCTTATCGATTCCCTCAAAATCTTTCAATGATTTGCTATCATGCTAAAAATAAAAATTCTAAAGATGGCCTACGACTCCTACATGACTGGCCTCGATATTCACTTATTGAATGGAAGAATGAAAATGTCCTTAGGATCACAAAAGATTAAAATAAAGTCAAACCTCGCTTTCCCACTTATTAGCCATGAAATCTTGGAAAAATTATTTAACTTTTCTAAACTTCATTTTAATCATGGAGATTATACCTAAAGAACATAGAATCCTGTGTAAATAAAGTAAGATTGAATGAAACTGTACTTAATATTGAATACTACTATGAAAGCTTCATAATAGTAAGCATATTACTATTATGAAGTTTATTCTCTCATTTCAATATACAAGGAAACTAAGTATAATTAAGTCTACAGGCAAAATATGCTAATCAAGCCTAGTGTCATTAGGTATTATAAATATACATGCCAAAAGAAAACAGTAAAATTATAACTAAAACATTTCTATAATCACAGGTAAATCCAATTAAGAAATAATTGCAAATGACAAAACCCAGAATAAAGTACTACAAAGTTTTGAAAGTTTTTCCAAAGCAATTCCAGAATTACTGAATTACATTCTTCCTTCCTTCTCTCTTTTGCACTGGAAAAGTTTTCTAAGGGAATCTATCTCTGATATGATAACGGAAATCAGTACAAAAATTTTACTTGCTTTAGACAGATCTTATAAAATACTTTTTCTTCCATAAAGAATGATATAAATTTAAAGTCTTCAACTGAGTGAAACAGCAATTCCTGGAAGGTCCCCTAACTTTATGAATAGATTTATATACTATCTGCTGATGTTACTAGAAAAACTGTAAGTGCTATATACAAAGATGCAGGATGAAAAGTCAAGCAGTAAAATTTTATCTCTCCTAACAACTGACTGGCATTTTAAAAGCATGCTTTGATTTCTCAGAAAAAAAAGAATTAGTCTGAATAGAGTTCCTTTATATCATTTTAAAGCAGGAAAAAAACTGAAAAGTAACTCAGTCAAACAAGAGTTTGGGGGAAAAAAATCATGCTCCAGAGTTTTAGACTTCTTTTTGATACAGTTTTGGCTCATACATTTAATTCAAATTTAATCTATGACATTATGAAAAAAATTTTTATATTACTACTAAGGTGAAACATATTAAGGACAAATTTTTTATTTATTTTCTTTTTGTAGTTCCTCAACAGGAAATAGTAAATAAACATTGCTAACTTTGAACTATATCAACACAACTCGTTAAGCTGCATTTCTATAAATAACTCTATACTGAACTTTTGGTATTTTAAATAAATCTAGTAACAGAAAATACAACTTGTCCTCTAATAGTATCTCTAGTGTCATATATCAGATTTCTTTATTTGTAAGCCACAGAAACTCGTTTTGGGTAAATTATGGAAAAATGGGAATTTGTTGAAAAAATATGGGGAAATTCAAAGAATTTTTAAAAGAGGCTGAAAAGTTACACTTAAAATAGGTAGGTATATGGATTTATCATCCCATCAAGATTACTCTCAATGAGTGAAAGGCAATTGCCCAAAAAGAAATTGAATTGCTAATAGGAAAGGAAAAAATATGCTGAGAAGGGAGATGTGAAGAGGAGTACACGTAACTTACTGTAATCACTCCAGAAACAGTCCTGTGATCTAATGTGTGCACTGCATCTGAAATTCTCTACAATAAAAGGCAAAATGAGATAACACTGCTGCAAGCATCCTATCTTCTAACATCGTTAGAAAAATCTGATTTGGGTTCTGTATCCAAAGTATTCTAAACATTTTCAAGGCCCATAAAACCAATCTCCAAAGGACAGTTATCAATTTTAGTGCAGTTTAAATGTCCACAGCTGTTCCGACAATATCTGAATTTTATAAACAATGAATTGTGTGCGTGGTAATCACTACAGTAGGTCTGTTCCAAGAACACGTGGTTCTCACAGTTTAGGTCGATGATGCTATTACAGTATGAAAAGGAACTGTCCCTCTTTTAGCAAAGATCCGTGCTCTCCAATTACTGTTTTTGTGTTGTGGAAGGCCTGAAACAAAGCTTTCCAGACTGGTTCTGATTAGTTGAAAATGATAAATACAGAGTGAGATGGGATTGAGGACAGGCTCTGCCTATCCTACCTGTCTAAGCCAGAGGCAAGACAATAAGTGGTTATAAGTTTTCCACATTAGTAAGTTTCTATAAGGAACCTCCGTCTAGCACAGAATAGCCTGTGAATTTTGTTGTAACCCACAACTCAGTCCTTTGTTTCATTCTCTCTCTGTACTCCCTTCCTTCATGATCTCAGCTGAACTCATGGTTTTCAGTATCATCAACTATTTCCAATTTAACATTTTTAAGCCGGTCAGCCCCAAACAGTACAGACCTCTCTCCACTAAACTCCAACTGCCTTTTCAACATCTCCTTTAAGACGTCTAAAAGATATCTCAAACATAACATACCAAACCCAAACTGACCTGCCTCCTCAAGTCTCCCTCGTATCAATTGATGACAACTCTATCTTAATCTAAGGTCAAAAAGTCCTAAAGTCAATTTTAGTGTAGTTTAAATGTCTCTTTTCTTTCTCCCTTTATTAAATTTCTAAAGGAAAACATAAGTTATGCTGTGTACTTCTACACACTATCCTAAAGTAACTATGTCCTAAGATGTTACATGACTAACCCTGAAAAAAATAATTTATGCTAAAATATTCATGGATCTGAGATAAAAGATTTCCTATTTTTCTAAAACAAACAAAATCATCATCAAGTTTTTACAACTTGAAAAATGCCATGGAGTCTTACGTGCATGCTTTGCACGTGGTGGTCAATACTGCCACCCGATGGCAAATACTAACATCTAAAACCAAAGGATAGAAAGAAAATATCTGACCAGACTGTCCAAATTCACATGTTCGCCTCAATATTTAAAATGTTTTATTTAGCAAGTAAATGTCATAATTTATTGGAGTACTAGTCTACTAAAACATCTGTACCTGAATGTCCACACAGCACTAAACAGGCAAACTAAACATTTCTAATTCATTCATTTAAGAAAAAAAAGAAAACAATTTGAGTGCCTACTACACAACAGGCACTAGAGAAGATGCTGAGGATATAAAGATGATCAACACATAATTATTCTTAACTTCATGGAGTTTATATTCCAGTAGGAAAGATAATCAAAGAATCACACAAGCATAACTGTGGTAGATGCTACAAATTTAAAGGATACAGTGCTATGAAAGCATCTAATGGGAGGCTCTGACCCGAGAATGTTGAGGGTGTGAAGGAGGAAGTGCAGAAATAAGAAAGGCCTTGAAATACTTAGGGTCAAAGGACATGCAAGGAACTGAAATAAATCCAAAGTGTAATTAAGGTTAAAGAATCAGAAACACTATAGAAAACTATCAAATTACCTGACTTACACATTAAGATGCTATCTTTTAATCAATAATCTAAAAGGCTGAAAACATCCAACTTCAATCCTTACCTGAGAACTATGACAGGACTGAAAAGGAATACTGAATATTCATAAAGAAATAGAAGGACTAAATGACACAATTGAACAGGATATTCTGGAATAGGAAAGGATCGGGGACGATTTTTCAATGTCCGAGTAATGATCTTTTATACAAAACCTGGTAATCTGTTTTTCAACTCCATAGAATTGGGGGAGGGAATGTTTTGTGGTAATAAATTAAGAATTGTACCCCGAAGCCTGCTGGTTTATCTTTTCCACCTGTCGACTACTATCATCTATTCCACATCGCAAAGTTTTCCTGAGCAGACATGAGAGAACTGTTCAACACATTCCTCATCAATTATGGCAACAATCTATAATTTAAAATATTTTATTTGTATTTTTTCTTTATTTAGAAGATTCTAATCATCTGAACCCCTTTCCTTGTTTAGGAAAATCTCTTAACTGTGTGGATTTTGTTCAGAAACAAAATCTATTCCCACACAGTTCAGAAGGTAGGGGTAAGACCTAAATTTAGCCAAGTAGATATTACCAAGGAGGGCTTCAAATCTTCGTAAGTGATAACAAAGATATGTGGAGAGTTTAGAACTTCTCTACCCAAGCCTACAGCATGCCATATCCACAGTAAGGACACAGGGGTGGTACCCCAGGATCCAGTGGCAGCGACAGGAATATCCTAATCAAACTTTTCTGTGGCTATATCTGTGCTGGGAACCAACCCACTAGCCTTCCGTTATACCTACCCCTTTGCAACCAAGGTTTTTACAGCCTTCCCATCTCCTTGTCCTTTTGTATTAGTCAGAGTACAGGTTAAGACAACCAAAAGTTGCTTAAATAAGCTAAAAGTTAATTCTTTTCTCGTAAAACACATTCTCCAGGCAAATATGCAAGTGTTACCACAGTTACTGCCATTTACCAGCCATGGTAAATGATCTCAGTGATGTACAATTCCCATACAGCATTTCTACTCATATCCTACTGACCTAACATAGTATAATAACCATGCTAGATGCAAAGTAGGCTGAGGAATATGGTATGCAGCTGAAGACCATGTGCTTGAGAGCTACAAACTCAGTGAATTCTATCACCAAAAAGAAGGCCAGAACAAACCCTGGGAGGCAGAGGTCCCTGACACACTTCCCAATAACTGCCTTTTCTGCTCAGGGAAGCCAGAACTGTGTCTGTTGCTTACAATCAAACCAAAGACTTCCAGTGGCTCTGATTTTTCAAAGTTATGTAAGAGAGAAACCTTGAGCCACTCTGATTAGGGAGTTGATTGGGGGCAGGGGCGGGAGAGAACATATAGCTACTTGAAGCTCTGCTTCCTTAAATACAAAATTAGGGATCAGATCTGAGGCTCAAATAAACCAGACTATACATCATCTGTCTTGAAAGAAGCACAATATCCATTTCACCAAACACTACCCATAAAATATTCATCAGAGATAAATTACTAAGAAGCAGTAACGGTATACAAATGTCTGGTTTCTATGTAATATTTTATAAAGCACTTTCACATTATTCTCATTTTAAAAATATATGTGTACATGTATACATGTGTATGTGTTAATACATATATATATATATATATATATATATATATAAACTTCATATTATCACTTTGCTTTAAAAGTAAACATACCCAATATTTGTCACCCCATTTCCACTTTCTTTTAGACATTTAAGAGTCAAGAATTTTTATGATTTCAGGCCCTCATGACAAGAATAATAAAATGTGAAATGCCAATAAACAGAGCCAGAAAAACAACAGATAACATTTTCAACCAGATATATATTACAAAACACCCAGAAAATAAAGTATTTTCAAGATGGAAGAAAAGAACAAAGAAAGGACAGAGATGTTCGTAGAGAATATTTTACAAATATATTTCTCGTTTGCTTTTAGACTGTTGAGATGAGCTAGGGACTAATAGCAGATGAAGACAAGTTAGAAAGAAACCTTGCATATAAGCTATACTTCTATTTCTCAGGCCTTAGCTTAAATATATTCTTGATGTACTTACTAGTCTCTCCAGACAAAAGGACATTATTTTAGATTCAAGACTGAAATGGAAAAAACAAAAGATACCTCAAGGCACTTTTTAAGGGAAGAAAGGCCATGAATTATTAAAATAGCCACTCAACAAAATATATCCTATAATTACAAACACTGAGAAATCTGTATCTGTCATAATCATAATAGGGACTCAAATGCAACTCAATAATCACTGATATTTCACATGGTTGGAGTAACTAATTTTTTAATGAAATAGCATGTGTTAAAGATGGGCATAATTTATGGAAAGCCTAAAATAATTGCTCCAAATAACTACTCAGCACACTCAGCAACATTTTTTTACTTTGTCTGAGGAAAGTTTAATATGAGGAGCACACTCTCTTTGGTTTTTACCTGGGTCTGATAGGAACTACTGCTAATACCGCTACACATGGTCATGTAACTTTAGAGCATGTATTTCTTGAGTCAAATTTCCCCCATCAAGATTAATACACAGGATTTTCAATGTGTAAATATAAGTTGCACAAAGCAAGCTCTCAGTAGGTAAGTACTGTAAGTACTGGCCAAAGAGTTCACTGGGATTCTTCTGTAACATCGCAAGGGAAAAACCCAAATGAATGCTTTGGCCAGCCCAATATATAAATATATTTTATACAGACCCTATATAATAGTAAGATTTATGATTTTATACCCAAATATTTAAAGCTAAAACTTGTCAATGTACTCTAAATTTAATCTTTAATAATACATGTTGATAAAAATTGTGTAGAAATTCTTCCCTAATTCTTACTGCTTTTGCCACAAGCAACTGAAAAACTTTATAAAATATTCTATATTCTTTTAAAAATAGCCACAAGAGGTCAGTCTTTACTAAGAAAGAAGCTTAATATAGTCCAGTACCTTCCAAGATAAGCATCTATTTTTGCTATATGCTATTTATGTTACCCATTATAAATCAAATTTTGATGTACCAGGTATTAATTTTAGCCAAGCCACCAAATCTTTGGGAACCCATCAAAAAATTAAAGAAAATCAATAATCATACGTCTACAATTTAAAGAGTTTCATTTATAACTTTACTTGATTCTCATAATAGCATGTAGACAAAATCTTTACTGATTTTGTGAAAAAAGTGAAAGTCGTTCAATCATGTCCAACTCTGTACGACCCCATGGACTACACACCACCAGGCTCCTCTGTCCATGAGACTTTCCAGGCAAGAATACTGGAGTGGATAACCATTCCCTTCACCAAGGGATCTTTCCCACCCAGGGATGGAACCTGGGTCTCCTGCATTGCAGGTAGCTTCTTTACCATCTGAGTCACCAGGGAAGCCTTTTGAAGAAGCAAATTATTAAGATGTTAACTATTACAGAAATTCTAAAAATAAATCTATGAGATTTGGGTGTGCAAACTACAGCCAGTGAATGTAGATATTATTTGTATTAATAATATCTACACTCATTAATAATAATTAATATATTAGCTATGTGACTATATGTTCCAAAAGCCACTTACCTTGCCAACTATCATTGCAGACACACAACTTTTCTCCTGTTAGGTCACAGTAACCATGATCTGGACTGCCGCAATTGGCTTTACAGTAGGGAATATCACAAGCTTCACCCTTCCAGTATTTATCACATTCACAATACACTTGACTTGAAACAGAGACACTAGTTGTACACTTCCCGTGACCAGAGCAATTGTTAGGACAAGAATTGATTCTGTAAAATATAATTCATATATATTCAAATTCAAGATGATTAGAAAAATAATCTGGGCTGGTATTTTGTTAAATTTATAAATGTTATACGTGTCCATGTGTTTCATTTAACACATTTTACAATGTGACTTCAATTCTTTACTCTGTACTTTTTTACCCCTAAGGCAATTCAGGTATACATATCTTCAACTGGCCTCAGTTCATTCAATGAGTTTACTCTGCTACCAAGACTATACACTCAACATCTGCAGGATCTATACAGTTCCAAGCACAATGTTTGGTAAATATTCAAGTACTCAAATGTTTTATAGGATATGAGTACACTTTATAGGAAAAAAATAAGATCATGAATACATGAAACAGTAAGAGAAGGCAAAACATAAACTGGTTGCTTCTAAAAACTTCACTTTCACTTTTCACTTTCATGCATTGGAGAAGGATATGGCAATCCACTCCAGTGTTCTTGCCTGGAGAATCCCAGGGACGGGGGAACCTGGTGGGCTGCCATCTATGGGGTCGCACAGAGTCAGACACAACTGAAGTGACTTAGCAGCAGCAACTGATTATATTTTACTATATATTTATTCTCCCTTGTATACATGCTTTATATAAATAAATTCTATAATAAATTTCTGATTCAAGGATATTTAGGATGTCTTATTCCTCATGAAAAATTCACTTCCGTAGTGTCCGACTCTTTGAGACCTCATAGACAGCAGCTCACAAGGCTTCCCCGTCCCTGGGATTCTCCAGGCAAGAACACTGGAGTGGGTTGCCATTTCCTTCTCCAATGCATGAAAGTGAAAAGTGAAAGTGAAGTCTCTCAGTCATGTCCGACTCTTCGCGACGCCATGGACTGCAGCCTACCAGACTCCTCCGTCCATGGGATTTTCCAGGCAAGAGTACTGAAGTGGGGTGCCGTTGCCCCATGATACTTAAATAGCATGCTATCACCTAAACACTGTTGTGGAAGTTAAAAGATGTTTATCAGATTTTATTTTAAGGCTCCCTAACTGATTATATTTTTGGAGAAGGCAATGGTACCCCACTCCAGTACTCTTGCCTGGAAAATCCCATGGGCGGAGGAGCCCCGTAGGCTGTAGTCCATGGGGTCGCTAAGAGTTGGACATGACAGCGACTTCACTTTCACTTTTCACTTTCATGCATTGGAGAAGGAAATGGCAACCCACTCCAGTGTTCTTGCCTGGAGAATCCCAGGGACGGGGGAGCCTGGTGGGCTGCCATCTATGGGATCACACAGAGTCAGACATGACTGAAGTGACTTAGCAGCAGCAACTGACTATATTTTACTATATATTTATTTTCCCTTGTGTACATGCTTGATATAAATAAATTATATAATAAATTCCTGATTCAAGGATATTTAAGATGTCTTATTCCTCATGAAAAATCCTCAGTTATCATTTTCTACATTACTGAAGAAAACAAACAAACAAAAAAAAATGTATCAAATTCTTCTGTGGTCATTCCTAAGGAAAACAACCAAAAGAATCTCTGGCTAATTCACTTCACCCTTGGACTTGTACAAAAATTTGCATCGAGAGTTAGACATAAGAAACACTCAGGAAATATTATTTTTCTAATTTTAAAGAGACAGTGGTATATAGCCACTTACCTTATCTCCTAAGCCTCAATTTTCCCATGTGTAAAATGGAGAAAATACTCACTTGACAGAACTGATGTGAAGAGAACTAAAGAATCTTATTGTATATACAGCATTCAGCACAGTTTCTACAATAAGAAGGACTATGAAAATGTAGCTCTCTTCATTCTTCAGATTAGGTATAAAATGCCTTGGAGCACAGAGGGGCAGATGACAGCTCTCTGCAATCCTGAACATTTGTGACTTAGAGTTACACTCGGTGTGTGTTTCTTTACTTAATCGTTTCCCGACGATTTTTAATTTTGTAATTAATTTTCAACCAAACCTAACTTGTTACCATGGTGCCCTGAGGCTTAGAAATTATCCTAATACAAGCTTAGACAGGATTCGGGGGATCATATTATTAAAAATCTTATGTAACTTAGGAAGAGACGCTGTATATTTTGGAATTTAACACCCTAGCCAACTCCTGGTACATAAGACATTTATACAAACAAACAATAAACTCTTTTATGTTAAATTATAAAAATCATTATTACAATATGAATTTAGAAAAGAAAAAAGAAACACTTACGAGTAAAAAATGTTGAAACCAGTTAGATTATATGCAGCATCACTAAAAAAGTGTAACAGTGCATAGCCAGATGTTGTAACGACTTCAGGCACAGTTTCATTTCCCCGTATTTCAGGAACTATCAAACCACTGTAAGAGAGCAAAGTTGAACACTGTGTATATTAATGTACGTATGACTGTTAATCACATAAGACTTATTCAAAATATTCTTTTCACACTTACTAACTATCTATTATGTATTACAATGGGCAGCAAGAAGAATAAATCTAAAATGAGTTCCCAGTGATTTCTCACCGGTGAGCTCTACTGCTGCTGCTGACAGACTACACCTACTCTCAGGCCACCATACTCCTTTCTCTCTTCTCAACACTAGACTGTAATGTCCCATTTCTCCCCTTTTCCCTGTTGTCCATTCTCTCATAAGACCATAGGGTGCTCTTTTACTTAAGTTATATGTAAACCTTCATTTAAAGATACCTTGGGACAGAACTGTTGTTGCTAAGCTGCTAAGACATGTCTGACTCTTTGGAACCCCATGGACTGTAGCCCGCCAAGCCCCCTGTCCATGGGACTTCCCAGGCAAGAATACTAGAGCAGGTTGCCATTTCCTTCTCCCGGGGATCTTTCCGATCCAGATATCAATCTGCATCTACTGCATTGCAAGGCAGATTTCTTCACCACTGAGCCACCTGGGAAGAACTAATATGGTTAAAATGTCCATACTACCCAAAGCAATACTACCCTTATTTTCTTGGGCTCCAAAATCACTGCAGATGGTGACTGCAGCCATGAAGTTAAAAGGTGCTTGCTTGCTCCTTGGAAGAAAAGCTATGAGAAATCTAGGTAGCATATTAAAAAGCAGAGACATTACTTTGTCAACAAAGGTGAGTCTAAACTATGATTTTTTCAGTAGTTCTGTATGGATGTGAGAGTTGGACCATAAAGAAAACTGGGTGCTGAAGAATTGATGCTTTTGAATTATGGCGTTGGAGAAGACTCTTGAGAGTCCCTTGGACTGCAAGAAGAGCCAACCAGTCCATCCTAAAGGAAATCAGTCCTAACCAGTCCATCCTAAAGGAAATCAGTCCTGAATATTCATTGGAAGGACTGATGCTGAAACTCCAATACTTTGGCCACCTGATGCAAAGAACAGACTCATTGAAAAAGACCCTGATGCTGGGAAAGATTGAAGGCAGGAGGAGAAGGGGACAACAGAGGATGAGATGGCTGGGTGGCATTACCGACTCAATAGACATGGGTTTGAGCAAACTCTAGGAGTTGGTGATGGACAGGGAAGCCTGGCATGCTGCAGCTCATGGGGTCACAAAGAGTCAGACATGACTGAACTAAAGTGAACACAAAGCAATCTACAGATTCAATGGAATCCTTAGCAAAACACCCATGACATTGTTCATGGAACTAGAACAAATAGTCCTAAAATTCATATGAAACCACAAAAGATCTTGAATAGCCAAAGCAATCTTGATGAAAAAAAAAAAAAAAAAAAAGAACAAAGCTGGAGGTATCCTGCTCCATGACTTCTGGCTATAATACAAAGATACAAGAATCAAAACAGAATAGTTTTAGCATAACAAAAGACAAAAAGATGAATAGTACAGAATAGAAAGCTCAGAAATAAACCCACACACTTATGGTCAATTAATCAATGTCTAGGAGGCAAGAGTATACAATGGAGAAAAGCTGGTCTAACTGGATGGTTATATGCAAAACAATGAGATTAGAACATGCTCTCACACCATATACAAAAATAAACTCAAGATGGATTAAAGACCTAAATATAAGACCAGAAACCATACTACTCCTAGAAGAAAACATAGGCAAGATACCCTTTGACATAGTTGTAGGATTATGAGGAGATGTGCCCCCTCAGGAAAGGGAGACAAAAGCAAAAATAAACGAACTGGACCCAACCAAACTTAAAAGTTTTTGCACAGCAAAGGAAACCATCTGCAAAACAAAGAGACAACCTCCTGAAAGGGAGAAGATATTTACAAATGATGTCTGATAAGGGGCTAATGTCCGAAATATAGAAGGAGCTCATAGAACTCAACATCAAATTTTTTTTTAAAAGTTTTTTTTACCTAATTAATAAAATATGTCTATGCAAAGACATGCATAGACATTTTTCCAAAGAAGACATACAGATGTACAACAGGCACATGAAAAGATGCTAAACATTACTAATCATTAGAGAAATGCAAATCAAAATCACAATGAAACATCACCTCACACCTGTCAGAATGGCTATCATCAAAAAGACGACATAACAAATGTTAGGGAGGATGTGAAGAAAAGGGAACTCTCTTGCACTCTTCATGGGAATGTAAATTGATGCAGACACTATGGAAAACAGTATAAAAGTTTCTCAAAAAATTAAAAACAGAATACTGTATGACCCAGCAATTCTACTCTGAGATATATCTAAAGAAAAGGAAAACACTAATCCAAAAAGATATATGTATTCCAATGTTCTTAGCAGCATTATTTCAAAGTCAAGATATGGAGGCAACCTAAGTGTCTACCAAGAAATGAATGGATAAAGAAGATGTGGCACGCGCGCACACACACACACACACACACACACACACAATGGAATATTACTTAGCCATAAAGAGAATGAAATTTTGCCATTTGCGGCAACATGGATGAACCCGAAGGGTATTTTGCTTAGTGAAATAACTCAGAGAAAGACAAATAAATGCTCTATGTTTTCACTTACATGTGAAATTTAAAAATAAATAAATAAAACAAACAAGTGAATGAAACAAAACCGAAACAGATTCACAGACAAAGGGAACAAAGCAATGGTTGCCAGTGGGGAGAGGGGTGGTGGAGGAACAAGATGGGGAAGAGGCTTAAGAGGCACAAAGTACTGGGTATAAATAAATAAGATACAGGACATAACATACAGCACATAGACTATAGCCAATATTTGATAATAACTTTAAACGGAATATAATCTATAAAAATATCAAATCACTATGTTGCATACTAGAAACTAGTATAATATTGTAAAGCAACTATACTTCAATTAGATAAATAAAATAAAATAAAACCACCTTGGTACTCTCTAACAAGTGACCTTATAGCCATACTCTTCCCCACTGGTTGCAAATTCTCATGAAGCTAGACAGAACACCATCCGGATCAACTAAGTGATTACAATGATAGTCCAGTTAAAGTTGCACATCTACAATACACTATGTCTTAACATACACACTTTTTATAATTCTTTAGAATTTTGCATACGTATGCAAATTACATCCATATATAATTATTCCAAAAGACAATGCTGCTGCTAAGCACTTCAGTCGTGTCCGACTCTGTGCAACCCCATAGACGGAAGCTCACCAGGCTCCCCTGTCCCTGGGATTCTCCAGGCAAGAACACTGGAGTGGGTTGCCATTTCCTTCTCCAATGTATGAAAGTGAAAAGTGAAAGTGAAGTCACTCAGTCGTGTTCAACTCTCAGCGACCCCATGGACTGAGATTCTCCGTCCATGGGATTCTCCAGGCAAAAGTATTGGGGTGGGGTGCCATAAACACAAAAGAAAATGAAGTTTGTTGGAGAAAAATATAACTGTGTAAAAGCAGGAGTTCTATATTAATAACTGGTATTTCTCTCTTTTTAAGCATCCTTGTTCACAGGGGAAAATTACATATCTCCATTTACTTATTCCATACTATCCTCTCTAAATCTATGAAAACATATAAGAAAAAAAAAGCTGCTAACAACAAATTACATTACTCAAAATATCCGATTCCTTTTGACACCATTAAACTTATGTTTAGGTACCAACAGGTACTGAAGTCCCTCATTCAGATTGTATTTGACAGAACAAAATGAAATATTATAGTCAAGTAATTCATTTTGTAAACACATTTTGAAAAACAAACAAAAAGTAAACAACTCTTGATGTTTTAATAATTATTATAACATTTACTAGCTTCTGTTTGTGAAGGAACAAAAGATTTTAAAAGAAGACTGTCAACAGAATTAATTTCTACAAGATCAGTTTTAGTTACATATATATAATTTTCACTGTAGTGAGATTATATCACATGAGTACATGGCTAAAAATAATATTCCCAGATCTTTCTAACAGATATGATTAAACGCTCTGAAACAGATGAAAAGAGCAGATTTGTTTGCTTGGCTGTTTGTTTGTAAGTGTTTTAAAAACAATAAATGAAAGAAGACTCCCACTTCCCACATAACATTCCTATTTGGACCAACCAACCTTCTCACTGAAGTCAACTAGAAAAAGAACTGGCCTCACCATTTCTCCATACAGGCATTCACTAATTTCAAAGTTGGAGGTCAGGTTCACAGGGCTAAGAAACTGGACTGTTTCCCAGAGCTAGGAAACCAGAGAGCAGAACACAGAACCCCGTTTGACCTGAGACCCCAAAGACTAGGGGCAAAAGTGAACCCGTAAAAGACAGGACCCTCAGAAACTACAGTATGGCTGTGAATCACCTCAACACCTGAATTAGAATTCAGTTGGCTATGAATTTCTAGCGTCCTCAGCATTCTCCGGGAATATAACAAATTCCTAGGCCTCAAATTATTATTACTAATGATTTTACAATCAAGGTGTCCGGCACATGATTGTCCAGCACACAATAAAAAAAAAAAAAAAAAACATCTCCATTCCAATCCACCTCCATATTATGAAATGGAGAAATATATATAGTTCTGTCTTGCCTACAGAATAAGGTCAATTTCTTTAGTGTGGTAACAAGAAAGCAATGTTACAGTGATCAAGGGACAATAAAACCAGGCTTATATTCTGATTCCATTGCTTACAAGTTAAGCAACTCTGAGCCACTCACAGAACCTCTCTGTGCCTCAATTCTCCATTTACAAAATAGCAATAATACCTACCTGAAAGGTCACTGTGAGGAGTCAATGACTTGATGCATCTATAAAGGACTTGATGTATACATAAATGCGACCTGGCATGTGAGCATTCAGGAGATGCTATTGATTACCGTCTATAGGGTACTCTGGCTCCTGCCTATCCCTTCATATTTTCTATGATCAAGCTACTCATCACTACTTACTACTGTCTCAAAATATAATGTTCTTCAGGGTGTATATGCCACTATGAACAAAGCTAGTGGAGGTGGAATTCCAGTTGAGCTATTTCAAATCCAAAAAGATGATGCTGTGAGAGTGCTGCACTCAATAGGCCAGCAAAATTGGAAAACTCAGCAATGCCCACAGGACTACAAAAGGTCAGTTTTCATTACAATCCCAAAGAAAGGCAATGCCAAAGAATGCTCAAACTACCGCACAGTTGCATTCATCTCACACACTAGCAAAATAATGCTCAAAATCCTCCAAGCCAGGCTTCAACAGTACGTGAACCATGAACTCCCATAGGTTCAAGCTGGATTTAGAAAACGCAGAGGAACCAGAGGTCAAATTGCCAACATTCGTTGGATAACCGAAAAAGCAAGAGAGTTCCAGAAAAACACCTACTTTTGCTTTATTGATTAGGCCAAAGCCTTTGACTGTGTGGATCACAACAAACTGTGGAAAATTCTTAAAAAGATGGGAAAACTAGACCACCTGACCTGCCTTCTGAGAAACCTGTATGCAGGTCAAGAAGCAACATTTAGAACTGGACATGGAACAACAGACTGGTTCCAAATCGGGAAATGAGTACATCAGTGCTGTATATTGTCACCCTGCTTATTTAACTTATATGCAGAGTACATCACGCAAAATGCTGGGCTGGATGAAGCACAAGCTGGAATCAAGGTTGCCAGGAGAAATATCAATAACCTCAGATACGCAAATGACACCACCCTTATGGCAGAAAGCGACGAACAACTTAGGAGCCTCTTGATGAAAGTGAAAGAGAAGAGCGAAAAAGCCGACTTAAAACTCAACATTCAAAAACTAAGATCATGGCATCCGATCCCATCACTTCATGACAAACAGATGGGGAAACAATGGAAACAGTAAGAGACTATTTTGGGGGCTTCAAAATCACTGCAGATGATGACTGCAGCCATGAAGTTAAAAGACACTTGCTCCTTGGAAGAAAAGCTATGACAAACCTAGATAGCATATTAAAAAGCAAAGATATTACTTTGCCAACAAATGTCCATCTAGTCAAAGCTATGGTTTTTTCAGTAGTCACGTATGGATGTGATAGTTGGACTATCAAGAGAGCTGAGCGCAGAAGAATTGATGCTTTTGAACTGTGGTGTTGGAGAAGACTCTTGAGAGTCCCTTGGACTGCAAGGAGATCCAACCAGTTCATTCTACAGGAAATCAGTTCTAGGTGTTCATTGGAAGGACTGATGCTGAAGCTGAAACTGCAATACTTTGGCCACCTGATGCAAAGAACTGACTCATTTGAAAAGACCCTGATGCTGGGAAAGATTAAAGGCAGGTGGAGAAGGGGATGACAGAGGATGAGATGGTTGGATGGCATCACCAACTCAAGGCACGTGAGTTTGAATAAGCTGCAGGAGTTGGTGATGGGCACGTAAGTCTGGCATGCTGCAGTCCATGGGGTCACAAAGAGTCAGACACGACTGAGCAACAGGACTGAACTGAACTGGGTTTTTCTCCATCTAGGATGTCCTATCTAATCCCCACACTTTGTCTTCACTCTTCTACTGACAATGAAAGACACCATGAAAAATTAGCTACTTCTGAAATTATATAGCACTCTTTTCAGAATCTGATTACAACACTTGTTACATGTAAAAAGTCTGTTTACATGTCACTCACAGGGCACATCGACTGTGTGGTGATGCAGCCTCCAAAACCTTGGCATTTCCCAACTGACAAGAATGTCTCTATTATTTACTGTGGGCTCATAGTTTATGCTAGAGGTGACTCAGGATGGGAGCTGCCCACAACAGAAAGACCAAGCAAGTGACTGATTAAAGTCCTGGAGCTCTAAGCCACAAGAAATTCACCTGACTTCCAGAGTCAGAATGGGGCTGGAGACTGAGTTTGACCATGTGGCCAATGATTCAATCAATCATACGAAACACAATTCCCAATTAACTCTATACACCTAAAACTCAGGAGAGCATCCTAATACACACTGCTACATTGGGAGGATAACATTTGTCCTAAGGACACAGAGTGCTTCCCTGGTAGCTCAGCTGGTAAAGAATCCACCTGCAACGCAGGAGACTCCAGTTAGATGCCTGGGTCGGAAAGTTCCCCTGAAGAAGGTACAGGCTACCTAACTCCAGTATTCTTGGGCTTCTCTGGTCGTTCAGACAGTAAAGAATCCTTTACTGCAATGCAGGAGACCTGGGTTTGATCGCTGAGTTGGGAAGATCCCCTGGAGGAGGAAATGGCAACCCATTCCAGTGATCTTGCCTGGAGAATCCCATGGACAGAGAAGCCTGGTAGGCTACAACCCATGGAGTCACAAAGAGTCAGACACAACTGAGTGACCAAGCACACGTAAGGACACAGAAGCTTTGTCTGTGATGCTCCCGGATCTCACCCTATGTGTCTCACTTGACTGGTCCTGATTTTTATAATGTGGAATAAAACTATAATCATAAGTACAGTGCTTTCCTGAGTTCTGTGAGTTATCTAGTTAATGACTGAACCTGAGAGGGTTATGGCACCTCTCAACTTGTAACCAGCTGGTCCAGAAGTGCAGGTGGCCTGGGCACCCCTGAACTTGCAGCTGGTGTCTGAAGTGAGGGCAGTTCTGGGGAGGGCTGTGCACTTAACCTGTCAAGTCTGACCCAGCTTCAGGTAGCTGGTGTCTGCAGTAACCTGTACCTTACTCCTTACTGCATCCTCCAGGCTTATGGTAGTCTCTGGAACTGGGTAGGTTATCAAACGTTTATTGAACAATAAATACTCATACAACTCATTCTTAGTAAAGTACAAACAGTACAAGCTTTAAGTTAGGAGACTAGAAGTCCTAATCCTGGCTCTACCATCTATTAGAAGTCAGACTTGATTTTTCTGGGGCTCAATTCTCTCAACAATAAATGGGGGCTAACAGCACTTCTACAGTGTCCTTATGAGGACATGATGACATTTAAACTGCCTGGTACAGTGCTGAGAATCAAGTGGATATTTAATAAACATGAACTTTCTATCTCCCTCAGGATAGCTAACAGAAACACTTGCTAATGAAAAGTCACTGGTTCCACCTTCACGGTCATACTAAATCCCATCCTGCTAATTATCTAACAAAAGTTTCCTTTAGTATCAAAGAAATGGTTGGTAAGAGCATTAATGAATCACTGTTAATTAACAGAAAGTCCTCACAACTACTAGAAACACAAATAAAAAACCACACATCTAAATGATGGTCAGCAAATGTAGACAAAGCTAGAGAAATGAAAAGTTATATCTAAATTGCAACAAATAAATGTATGAACCTAGGATCTTATCTAACTATTGAAATGTAATTATTCACAAAGCTCTGCTCCATTTTCCATCTACTATTCTTAGATGAAGGGTTACTCAAGAATACCCTTTACATAACTTTCAAACAACCCAAAAATTAAGCTCTAAAAGTATCTTGAGCAATTGCAATGTCAGAGTGTGTCTAAGGTCCGAAGGAGTCACTTTAAAACAGTCATTCCAAAATACAATTCCTTGTTTGTCCAAAAAAATAATAATTTACATTCCTGTTAAAACAGGATAATGACAATATAAACAGTAAAAAGAAAAGTAAAATAAAAAGTTAAAGGGAACAGTAAGCTTTTACACATATTATAAATTTGTAACAATGACAGAACATATAAAAGATACTGGGATAGGGCATCCTTAGTGGCTCAGTGGTAAAGAATCTGCCTGCCAATGCAGGAGACTTGGGTTCGATGCCTGGCCCGGGAAGATCCCACATGCCCTGGGGCAACTAAGCCCAGGCGCCACAACTACTGAGTCTGTGCTTCAGAGCCCAGGAACCCAAAGTACTGAGCCCACGAGCTGCAGCTACCGAAACCTGCAACCCAAGAGCCCATGCTCTGCAACATGAGACGGCACCACAAGGAGAAGCCCACGCACACAACTAGAGAGCAGCTTCCACAGCAAGGAAGACCCAGCACAGACAAAAGAGTAAAGAAAGAAAATTATTTTTTTAAAAAAGAGATACTGTGTAAACAACAGAAGTAAGGAATAGTGTAATGAGTAACTCAACAATCATGATAGTTAAATTGTACACAAAACCTATACTATATGCTCAAAATTTTTTCTAATATATTTTCTTTTGTTATAAAACATTTCATAATATACATACACACATAAAAAAGATTTTTAAATTGATCCTGAAAATGCTGTGATTTTAAAATTTTTAAATTAAGTCTGACTATCTGACTAACAATAATATATTTTGAAGCAACCAAAATTTCCAAACTGTGAGAACTAATACAAACACCTTTATTAAACCACTACATAAAATATAACTTAATCTTTTTTACAGAATTTAAAATTTATAATTTCTCTAAAATTAAAAACAACTATAAAATATACGTCTATTCCCAGAGAAGGAAATGGCAACTCACTCCAGTATTCTTGCCTGGAAAATTCCATGGACAGAGGAGCCTGGCAGGCTACGTTCCATGGGGTCACAAAAAGACAAGACGGAACATCTTAACATACACACTATACAATTGTGTGTTCATATATGTGTGTATATATATATATATATAATCATGTTATAAATTTAAACTAACACAGTATGTCAATTATATCTCAATAAAGCCAGAAAAAATAAATTTTCATTTTCTTAAAAAAAAAAAACACGTCTATTAATTTGTCAGCTAGAACTCATGTTAACCTATCCATATAGGCAGTTTTGAAAACATATAAACATAAAACATATGTTATAAAACATATAAAATTCATCTTAAAAATATGAACTATGTATAGCAAGAATAAAGGATATTTATAAATAAATCTATATTTCTGAGACAGTACTTATTTATCTTTGTTATATCAATGTTTACATTATTATACATACACCTAAGTTGACATAGTATCAACAGTCTTATACCAGCTTTGAAATTAAGCCACCAGTATCTATGCTAAATTTATTTTTGAAGTACAGATGAGTATATATTTAAAATTAATAAACTATACGTTACTTTTCTACAACTGACTATAAGTTCACCAATTAAACAAAACTACTCACCTAAGTACAGCTATTAAAGGTGCATATATTGAATCTCCATCGTAAACATACATATGATCCCAGCTACATTCTGTAGCAAAATGATTGAATCTTAATCTTAACACTGCATTTGGACTGAAAAAAATTAAAATATTTTAAAATTAATATGTAATATGTAAAGCATGATCTGAAGACATCATAATATTTTATTAAAAATCTATTGACAGAAATTTAGCTATAAATCCCTAAGTCATCAGTATAAAAGACTGATAAGCAGTCATATGCAATTTGTATAAAGACATACAACTTCAAAATCTATTAACCAGCCATAGGCATGCATCATCCTTTTCTAAAAATTTAATCAACAGGAAATGTTCTATGTCTTAATTAAGGTAGAGATACATAAACTGTAAACTTCATTGAAACTTTATTGACATGTACACTTAATATATATGCAAATTGTACTTAAATAAAGTTGATTTTTAAATTCAGCACTCAAGACTATTCGTATTTCTATCAACCTTTAACTACAGGTACTAACAAAGTCTTCAAATTTAATCAAAACATCTCAGTATGATACACTGTCATTTGTTAACAAATAAAGGAGACCATAGGTACAAAGGGAATTAATAACTCTAAAGTTTTAAAAAAGCTTTTAAAGTAACAACAACAACAACAAAAAAAAATACCCAGTTTTCCAGACTCTTTAAAAATCATAAAACAGTTTAAAAATAACTAATATCAATTCATCTATGATTCATTCATATGTTTAAACAGATAAATTCAGTCACAACCCTAATTACTGAAAAATGCTTCTAAAAGGACAATTAACTCTTTTACAAAATGTTCTTTTTTTAACACCCTTAGAACTAAAATGATGAACAGTATGAACAAATGGCATAATTCAGCATGGAATATTTTTATACTTTCTATGGAGTCTTCAAATTCTATAACAAGCTATTTAAAATAAGCCAAAAATGCATACTTTATTTAATGTCATAGTGACAGAACTTAAAATATATGCAAAAATTAAACTACTGTCACAAGGGTATTGTAATTTATATTAAACATTATATCTAAAATTTATAAATCCCATTTTAAAATATAATGAATAATATTTTCCAACAATAAGCAACAGAATATGTAACTTTGAAGCTGTTATACCTTTATAATGTTTTATATTGGTAAGCATTTATTATTGCAGAATAAATTAATTTAACCCAAATTGTATACTTACTAGCCTTCAATTAGCCATGTACATTTAGTTTTATATTTATAGTTAATTGGACCATCTGTTAAATATCCAGAAGGTTCTGTTAACCTAGAAAACAAAATCACAAAAATGAATACCTATAATAGCATAAAACATTTAAAGACACTAATCCAAACTTCCAAAAAGGAGAATTTGTTTACAACTTAAGAAAATTTTCAAATTGCCATTTATCTCTCTAAATCTCAAAAAAAACCTGTTTTTTTAATTTCTTTAAGTTTTTATATGATTGTTTCATTTTACAAACTGGAGAAACACATTGAAAGATTGAACATTATACAGATGGGTTCCATGCTGATGCGAAATGAATTCAGTAACACTTCCTCTGCACAAAAATTAGATGGAGGCAAAAGAAAGATCAAATGCACTTTGAAAGATGCAGATCTATGGAGCAGAGAAATAGTATATGTACCGAGCACTTTGGGGGGAGGTTACACTGTTAGCTCTATTTGTTTTTCATGCAGCACGATTGCAAAGTAGCTATCACCAGACTTTACTGAATTCAGCTACCTGTTTTATATCATTTTCTTTTGCCTACTTTATAGCTAGTCCAAGAACTCAATTTTAAAAATAGGGTAAATCAAGGGTTTTTTAATTATTCTCTATTTTAAACACAAAAAATAAAAAGATAATTAGAAAAGCTTCAGATTTTCAGACTTTTAAAATATTTAAAGAATAACCCAATTCTACTTCATGTTGTTCTTAGCTCCAGCCCATTTATTTTATCAAGAAAAAACAATGTTTTAAATAATTAAGATATCTTTCCATTTAGCCTTTATATATTTATATAGGGATACACATACACACAGGCTTCCCACATGGCGCTAGTGGTAAAGAATCCGCCTGCCAGTGCAGGAGACAGAAGAGATGCAGATTTGACCCCTGGGTAGGGAAGATTCCCCTGGAGGAAGGCATGGCAACCCACTCTAGTATTCTTGCCTGGAGAATCCCATGGACAGAGGAGCCTGGCAGGCTACAGTCCACAGGGTGGCGAAGAGTTGGACATGACTAAATCGACTTAGCTCGCACACACACAAACACAGAAACACATCCTGGGGCTTATAAGTCTTCATACATTCACATATAGATACACTCACACACATATATATACATGTACACAAAGTTATCAGGGTCATTATCTAATTTAAGGCAATATTAAATTCTCCTTATAGCAGTGAATATTAAAAACATTAGAGGTGAAAAAAAGCTTCATTTACCTAAACCACCATTTATATAAAGGTCAATTAATATAAATATTACTTATAAATCTTTCAAAATCCCTGAAAATTAACTTTGGGCAAAAAAAGGGGCTAATTCATGCTTGGAAAACTCCAGAGTTCTCAAACTAATCCAACACTAAATTTCCTATGTATCAGGTGTTACTGTGAGCACACAATGTTACCTCACTTAAAAATCTCAAAAACCCCATGAGATAGTAAACATTATTAATCCCATACTATAAATAAGAAAACTGAAGTACATTTTTAATAACAGGTTAAATAACTTGTCCTGATTTGTCACTTCCAATAATAACTCCAGATGAAGTAATTCAGACAAACTTCCACTGAAGATAACTCAAAAAGCTAAAAGAACATTTTTAATTCTTATAAGTAATAGAATGGTAAGATCTACTTAGCCAAGATCCAGAAGTTGCAAATTCTTTAAGAACTGGGCATCCAGAGTGACTTTAGCTATGGAGAATTTCATCTATTTATTAGAGACTGCCAAAAGGCAGAGAGTGCTTTTAGCAGCCTCAAGGAGAGAGGGGGACAAAAGTTGGAGGCAATAACCTACAAAAGTAGGGGCTCGAATAAACAGCATGGCACTCTGACCTAGGACATGATGATTTGCGAGTAGGGTGAAGATGAACCAGAAAGGAAATCTGCATGGACTGCAACCCAGCTACAAGTCATTGGGATGGCAGAAAACTCCGAGACCTACCACCGGCTTAAGGTGAGACTAGAACTACTATTTGGAGAAGGAAATGGCAACCCATTCCAGTATTCTTGCCTGGAAAACCCTGTGGAGAGAGGAGCCTGGTGGGCTATAGGCCGTAGTGTATTAGGCCAAGTCTCCTAACAGAAGATACAAAAACGTTCTCTATAAAAAGATAACATGATCCTAGTCCTCAACTTATTCCTAGCAGTAATTTTTCAAATAAGATGTCTACTATAATCAAGGATAATCAGGTATATGAAGATAGAAGACAACAAAATTACAACCACCAGATTAGCTTCAGAAATAGATCTGAAGAATTTCCAATATGTGGAGATTATCAGATGTGCCCTACATAATAAACATGATTTACTAAGTTCAAAAAGACAACAGACAAGATTTAAAATTTTGGCAGTTAAATGAAGCCATAAAAAGTAACAGTATGTTTGAAAAATAATGGGAATTCTAATTATGAAAACTATATTAATCAAAATTAAGAATTTGATGGACAGTTTTAACAACACATTGTTGATGTTGTTGCTGTTATTGTTGGTGTTCAGTCATCCAGTCATGTCCAACTCTTTGTGACCCCATGGACTGCAGCACGCCAGGCCTTCTGGTCCCTCACCATCTCTTGGAGTTTGCCCAAGTTCATGTTCATTGCATTAAACATATTAAACACAACTAAAGTAGGATGAGCAATCTAGAAGATAGGTCCATAAGAAAATATCCAGACTACAGCAGGACGATTGAGGGTTCAACTCATTGAGTGAGTCACTCCAACAAGCAAAACTCCAAGAAGATGAAATCCTAGCCAAGGGCAGGAGAAATATGGAATGGGGACTAGAAGAACAAAATCATATACATCAATTATGGCATTTTAACACATTAAATAACATATTAAACCCAGATAACCATGAGGGTGTGATCACTCACCTAGAGCCAGACATCCTGGAATGGGAAGTCAAGTGGGCCTTAGGAAGCAGCACTATGAACAAAGCTAGTGGAAGTTACAGAATTCCAGTTGAACAATTATAAATCCTAAAAGATGATGCTGTGAGAGTGCTGCACTCAACATGCCAGCAACTTTGGAAAACTCAGCAGTGGTCACAGGACTAGAAAAGGTCAGTTTTCATTCCAACTCAAAGAAAGGAAATGCCAAAGAATGCTCAAACTACTGCACAAAGGCACTCATCTCACACACTACCAAAGTAATGCTCAAAATTCTCCAAGCTAGGCTTCAGCAGTACATGAATCGTGAACTTCCAGATGTTCAAGCTGGATTCAAACTGTGGAAAATTCTTGAAGAGATGGGAATATCAGACCACCTGACCTGCATCCTGAGAAATCTGTATGCAGGTAAAGAAGCAACAGTTAGAACTGGACATGGAACAACAGACTGGTTCCAAATTGGGAAAGGAGTACGTCAAGGCTGTATACTGTCACCCTGTTTATTTAACTTACATGCAGAGTACATCATGCAAAATGCTGGGCTGGATGAAGCACAAGCTGGAATCAAGATTGCTCGGAAAAATATTAATAACCTCAGATATGCAGATGACACCACCCTTATGGCAGAAAGCAAAGAAGAACTAAACATCTTCTTGATGAAAGTAAAAGAGGAGAGTGAAAAAGCTGGCTTAAAGCTCAACATTCAGAAAACTAAGGTCATGGCATCCAGTCCCATCCCTTCATTGCAAATAGATGGGGAAACAATGGAAACAGTGACAGACTTTATATTTTGGGGGCTCCAAAATCACTGCACATGGTGAAAGCAGCCATGAAATTAAAAGGCGCTTGCTCCTTGGAAGAAAAGCTATGACCAACCTAGACTGCATATTAAAAAGCAGAGACATTACTTTGCCAACAAAAGTCCGTCTAGTCAAAGCTATGGTTTTTCCAGTAGTCATGTATGGATGTGAGAGTTGGACCATAAAGAAAGCTGAGTGACAAAGAACTGATGCTTTTGAACTGTGGTGTTGAAGAAGACTCTTGAGAGTCCCTTGGACTGCAAAGAGATGGAACCATCCTAAAGGCTCGATCCCAAAGGATTCCATTCTAAAGGAAATCAGTCCTGAATATTCATTGGAAGGACTGATGCTGAAGTTGAAACTCCCTCCAATACTTTGGCCACCTGATGTGAAGAACTGACTCACTGAAACAGACCCTGATGCTGGGAAAGACTGAAGGCAGAAGGAGAAAGGGGTGACAGATGATGAGATGGTTGGATGGCATCAGACTCAATGGACATGATCTTGAGCAAGCTCCAGGAGTTGGTGATGGACAGGGAAGCCTGGAATGCTGCAGTCCATGGGGTCGCAAAGAGTCAGACATGACTAAGTGACTGAACTGAATTGAACACATTAAATAAGTATCCTAACAGCTTTGAACAGTATCTATTTGATACACACACACCCACATCTTATCTCTCCTCTACATTTTTATTTACAAGTTGTTGTAAGTTAACCTTACAATTTAGACTTTAGTTAATGTGTGCCTATGACTGAATATGAAGAGCAAGTAATACAACCAGTGATGGATACAATGACTCTGGAAACTGTTGCCTTGTTTTTGACAAAAGATGAGAACTTCTTCACTTAGAAAAAGTATATATTCTTAGGTAGAAACACAGCTTTGTTGGTTGCTGGGGAGTTCATATATGTTTAGAAGGATGCATACAGAAGAAGCTGACTAATTAAAGGGTAGACTATATCTGTTACCCACTGACTCCCACTTAAAAATTTTGCCTACTCTGTGAAAATGGATCTAAGCCCTTTGAATAATTTTTTTTCCAGATGGCAGGATACTAAGCCTGCAGGCTTTCTCAACAGAGCACACTGGAGACTGCAGAAGGAAAGAGATCTGCCTCCTTGGTTCCAATGTACTCACTCAACAAGCTCCTGCACCTTGCTGGCTTCTGGAGCACTAGGCTCCTACAGTGCCTGATGGCCACCAGCACCCAGCCACCAACAGCCACCCCCAGCACTTCCCCTCAAGTAGTTCTGCAGAGGAGTACCTCCAAGGAGACACCACTCCGTGAACAGCTTTCCCCAGCATCCTGTAAGTAACCACAGCAAGGTACAAAGGGCAAATGTCAAGCAAATTTCACAGGTAGAGCTTTCCAGTGACTTTTCAGCTGAAGAATAAGACAAGTTTGCTCTCCCAGCAAGGTCTGGATCTCAGGCCAGGTTCCAGAGACTCTCACTCATGTGCTCTATCTCAGACATAACGTGGGAAGCACTGATCCTTGTATCTACTATTTCCATATCCTGCAGAGTTCTCTTTATTTCTTGGAAAAGACCCTGATGCTGGGAACAATTGAGGGCAAGAAGAGAAGGGGATGACAGAGGATGAGATGGTTGGATGGCATCATCGACTCAACAGACATAGACATAAGTTTGAGTAAAGTCCAAGAGATAGTGAAGGACAGAGAAGCCTGGTGTGTTGCAGTCCATGGGATCACAAAGAATCAGACACGATTGAGTCACTGAACAAAAACAGCCAATTTCTCATTGCTCAAATCCGTGTTACAGTCTATAATCCTTTACATTAAGCTTTACTACTAAAATTACTCTGATTCTCTTTCTTGATTGGACCCAAGTTAGTTAGTGTTAGTCGTTCAGTCATGTCTGACTCTTTGCGACCCATGGACTAAAGCCCTCCAGGCGCCTCTGTCCGTGGGATTTTCCAATCAAGAATACTGGAGTGGGTTGCCACTTCCTCCTCCAGGGTATCTTCCCAACCCAGGGATAGAACCCACGTTTCCTTTGTCTCCTGCACTGCAGGCGGATTCTTTACCCACTGAGCCATGGGGACCCAAACCAACCAATAATAATAAAGTGTATGCAAATTTGAATCACAATAGCATACCACTATGCACCCAACAGGATGGATAAAATTAGAAAGATTAATAATATCAAATACTGGCAAGGATGTGGGTATAAAGAATTCTCACAAGATAAATCAGTACAATAACTTTACAAAGTAATCTGAAATTATCTTATATAGCTGAAAATAGACATATCTTATGTAGTAGCCAACAGTGTCAGCATTAACCATATTCTCTTATCATTTCCATACACTCCAGTCTGTTTTTTCCAGGCCAGCACCTGCATCTATATTGAAGGGCTCCCTCTATCTACTAAAACCCACTCTTCCTGTGCCTGTGGTGGGCTGAAAGTGCCTGTGAGTCAACAGTCTCCCAGAGTGGGCCTTGGCAAATGAATGACCTGGAAAAACTCCAGGCTTCCTTACCTCTTTGCTGGGATAATAATGAAGTGCACTTCCTTGTGGGATTTGGCTCCAGTCACCCAATGTGGCACCTGACTTGCTAATATACCTTTAGCTTCTTCTCTTGTCTTGCATCACTTGTGTCAGTGTCCCTAAATCTCCCAAATATACTGCTGCTGCTGCTGCTAAGTCACTTCAGTCGTGTCCGACTCTGTGCAACCCCACAGACGGCAGCCCACCAGGCTCCCCCATCCCTGGGATTCTCCAGGCAAGAACACTGGAATGGGTTGCTATTTCCTTCTCCAATGCAAGAAAGTGAAGAGTGAAAGTGAAGTCACTCAGTCATATCCAGCTCCTAGCAACCACATGGACTGCAGCCTACCAGGCTCCTCGGTCCTTGGGGTTTTCCAGGCAAGAGTACTGGAGTGGGTTGCCATTGCCTTCTCCCCCAAATATACTGCATGTGCTCAATTTTGGTTTTAGAAACCAAAAAATTCATGTGACTTGCTTTACTACAATATTGGCTTTATTGTGCTGGTCTGGAACAGAGCCCACAATATCTCTGAGGTATGCCTATACTTCAGAGAAGTATATATATATGTGTGTATATATATATATATATATATATATATATATATATATATAGAGAGAGAGAGAGAGAGAGAGAGAGAGACCAAAAATAAATGAATTTAAAATCCCCAAATGTTTGGCAGTTAAACAGACTAGTAAGTCTCAAGAACAATTACCAAAAAAATTTTAATTGTTAATACTAAAACCACATCATACCAAAATTTCTAAGATGATGCTCAATCACTGTTCAGAAAGAAATTTATAGCTCTAAATATATATATTAAAAATTTCAAAATCAGTTATTTTGACTTGGGAATTTGGGAAGCCACATGCATGCTGAAGGAGACTTTTCTTATACTGCAAGCTCAGAAAAGACCTGAAAAGACTCTACACTTCCACCTCTGGCTGATTTTTAGACTCAGAGCAAGAAGGAAGTGAAGGCTAAGGCAGGGTCATAAACCACCTGGCCAAGCACTGCAGGAGTCTCCAAACAGAGTTCATCTGCACACAGTAAGAGAGTTCTTTATTTTTTCTCGATGCCACACACTTGAGGAAATCTATGTCAAAACACTAGCTTACCATAAACTAAGGAACAGCAATTTTAGAAACCATACACAACAAAGAATACAGTCATTACAGAAAATAGTTTAGAAAAGTCATTGAATAAATATACATCTGCTGCTGCTGCTGCTAATTCGCTTCAGTCATGTCCAACTCTGTGCGACCCCATAGATGGCAGCCCACCAGGCTCCCCCGTCCCTGGGATTCTCCAGGCAAGAACACTGGAGTGGGTTGCCATTTCCTTCTTCAATGCATGAAAGTGAAAAGTGAAAGTGAAGTCGCTCAGTCGTGTCCAACTCTTTTAGTGACCCCAGGGACTGCAGCCCAGCAGGCTCCTCTGTCCATGGGATTTTCCAGGCAAGAGTACTGGAGTAGATTGCCATTGCCTTCTCCTAAATACACATCTACAACCATGTAAAACAAACCCTGAAAGGGGGGAAGAACTCAATTTCTAGAGTTATCATGTTAAAATAATCCAATGCCCAGTCTCAACATAAATCATGAAGCATGTAAAGAAACACGAATGTTTAACCATTCACAGGAGAAATTAACTGATACTGTCCTTGAGCAAACACAAAAATTGTATTTGTTAGACATTTTGGAGAAGGCAATGGCACCCCACTCCAGTACTCTTGCCTGGAAAATCCCATGGACACAGGAGCCTGGTAGGCTGCAGTCCATGTGGTTGCTAGGAGCTGGATATGACTGAGTGACTTCACTTTCACTTTTCACTTTCATGCATTGGAGAAGGAAATGGCAACCCACTCTAGTGTTCTTGCCTGTAGAATCCCAGGGACAGGGGAGCCTTGTGGTCTGCTGTCTATGGGTTGCACAGAGTCAGACATGACTGAAGCAGCTTAGCAGTAGCAGCAGCAGACAAACACTTTAAATCAAATATTCTTAATGTACTCAAAAATGCTAAAGGAAATCAAGACAAATAGCTGATGAAAGATGGAAACAGGAAAATGATGTCTTGACAAATAGAGAATATCAATAAATATTTAGAAATTTTACTATCACAACTTCAAAGTCATATATTATTTCCATTCTCTCAAAAATCAAGTGAATAAGAGAGGAAATTCTCTATAAAAATTTCCTCTGGATTTAAACAAGGCTTAGATCCATCAGTGGGGTCCATTAAGAAATCTTTCTCCCTAGTTTCTGATAGTGTAACAAACCCTTTAAATCAAAATATTGCTACAATTTAAACTGCAAAAATCCCAAATTGGGGCTGAACCTAATGATACAAATTATCAGACATAAATCACACCTATTCAATAACAGTTTAGAGCCTCAGAGTCAATTTTAAAGGAATCCTAATTTGTTCCATCGGGGAAGGCAATGGCACCCCACCCCAGTACTTTTGCCTGGAAAATCCCATGGACGGAGGAGCCTGGTAGGCTCCAGTCCATGGGGTCGCTAAGAGTCGGACACGACCGAGCGACTTCACTTTCACTTTTCACTTTCATGCATTGGAGAAGGAAATGGCAACACACTCCAGTGTTCTTGCCTGGAGAATCCCAGGGACGGGGGAGCCTGGTGGGCTTCCGTCTATGGAGTCGCACAGAGTCAGACACGACTGAAGCGACTTAGCAGCAGCAGCAACTTGTTCCATGACCCTACACAGCCACTTTTTCCATTTTTTCTCTAATGGAAGAAGAGAAGTATAACATATTCAAAAAAATACCTTAATAGTCAAGAAATGTGCACCTCTTTTATTAATAGTAAAAAAATAAATCTGGAAGTTTAACAGGCAGCTTGCAGCTGCTGTTGTTGTTGTTGCTATTCAGCCGTTAAGCCATGTCTGATTCTTTGCAACCCCATGGACTATAGCATCCCAGGCTCCCCGATCCTCCACTATCTCCCAGAGTTTGCTCAAACTCATGTCCATTGAGTCAGTGATGCTATCTAACCATCTCATCCTCTGCTGTCTTCTTCTCCTTTTACCTCCTATCCTCCCTAGCATCAGGGTCTTTTCCAATGAGTCAGCTCTTCAAGTCAGGTGCCCAAAGTATTGGAGCTTCAGCTTCAGCAACAGTCCTTTGCAACTATTATCTACGGTATAATCATCTTCTGCAAAGAGTTAGACACGACTTAGCAACTAAGCATGCATGCACTCTACCTTCCTAGTTAGGAATATCCCCCCTGAACTGCGTATGAGGAAATCTACTACTACTTGGGACTTCTTTCCCCAAAACCTCTCTGTTTCTCTATCACCCACCCACTCAAACTAACCCAGTCCTGTGCTATGTTCAGAAACTTCTTCCCCATAGTTTAAAATATATTTTCCCTCCTCTAAAGAAACACATACTGTAGGAGTTACCTCTATAACCCTTACCTACCACCCATAAAAGGTCATGCAAAAGAACTGTTATATTCCCCCACCTCAGCTGCACAACAAGAGCACATGAAACCTACCTACTCTGTCCCACCCTCTTCATCTTCAGAGGCACAATTACACAGACTTAAGAGAAAATGCTGCTGCTGCTAAGTCGCCTCAGTCGTGTCCGACTCTGTGAGACCCCATAGACGGCAGCCCACCAGGCTCCCCCGTCCCTGGGATTCTCCAGGCAAGAACACTGGAGTGGGTTGCCATTTCCTTCTCCAATGCATGAAAGTGAAAAGTCAAAGTGAAGTCACTCAGTCGTGTCCGACTCTTAGCAACCCCATGGACTGCAGCCTACCGGGCTCCTCTTTCCATGGGATTTTCTGGGCAAGAGTACTGGAGTGGGGTGCCATTGCCTTCTCCAAGAGAAGACGCTACTCACCTGAAATTCTTCTCTACCTTCATCCCCATCCCTAACAAAAGTACCTACCAAGAGCTTATCTTTACCTCTACTTACTGCAAAGAGGTTTCCTTTTTGCCATTTTCACTCTATTAGAAATAAGCAGGATGCTGACACAAACCAAGATAAAAGTGATGGAAAATCCTTTCTCACCATCAAGAGTTAGGAGAAAAAGAGGGAAACTCCTACCACTTCCACAATAATGAAGGCCCTCCTGATCTCTTCTCCAGCTGAAAGAATCTTCATCTTTATGCCACTTGAACAAAGCACTTCCATTACACACTTTGGACATCTTTTCACAACCTGGAACTATTCTAAAATTCAGAAGTCTTGTGCTCCAAGGTCACACTCTGACCACAAACACCTAGTTTCCAATCTATTTCTTCACCTCTTACTCTTAATGTCTATACATTCCAGATGGGTTGAGATTTTTAAAAATTAGGTAGCATACACTACAGGACCAAAGGTCCATTATTTTGCCGACATTATTTTGCTGACAAAGGTCCTTCTAGTCAAAGCTATGGTTTCTCCGTAGTCATGTATGGATGTGAGAGTTGGACCATAAAGAAAGCTGAGCACCAAATAATTGATGCTTTTGAACTGTGGTGTTGGAAAAGACTCTTGAGAGTCCTTTGAACTGAAAGATCAAACCAGTTAATCCTGAAGGAAATCAATCCTGAATACTCACTGGAAGGACTGATGCTAAAGCAGAAGCTCCAACACTTCGGCCACCTGATGTGAAGAGCTGACTCTGATGCTGGGAAAGACTGAAGGTGGGAGGAGAAGGGGACAACAGAGGATGAGATGGTTGGATGGCATCACTGACTCAATGGACATGAGTTTGAGCAAGCTCCAGGAGATGAAGGACAGCGGAGCCTGGTGCACTGCAGTCCATGGTGTCGCAGAGGAGGATATGACGGAGCGACTGAACAATTCAGCTACACAAAAGGTAAAATAGGCTGCTTCTGTTTCTCGTGTTGTTTCTACAATGCATTCTAAGTTTCAAGCAATTAACTTTCTCTTAATCTGTAGCAACTGTGTTCTTGAAATGAGAACCATACTGACATGGTTAATCTAGATCAGGGCTCCATAAACCTGTAGCCTATTGTGTGTTTGTGTAAACGAAGTTTTATTGGAACACAGCGACACCCATTTGTTTACATACATCTAAGACTGCTTACATGCTACAGGAACAGTTGAGTAGTAGCAACAGAGACCATATGGCCTACAAAGCCTAAAATATCTACTATCTGGCCCTTCACAGAAAAAGTTTGCCAATCTCTGTCTAGATGCCTACACGTGCCCATATGCCTTGCCAATGTCTCACCAGCTGAAGCGCTTCAATCCAGAGTCCTTAATCAAATAAGCATACTACGATGTTTATAACACAGGAATGGCCACTACTAAATGCAGGAAAACCAGCAGAAACAGTAAACAGAATTAACATTAAATCAATTAAAGTGTTATTCTCTACCCTGGCCATGAATACAAAATCTGATTAAGACATTTTAAAAATAAGAAAAATGCAATCGTTTTAATATTATAAAGTATTACAGGAAACAATAAGTCCTACTTAACAAAGTATATGGGTTTATTGCCAGCATAACCACTCTAGAGAGAAAAAAATCAGATCCACCCAGGGATAGTCTTTACCCAGAGTTGTCTTTGCAAGTCAACTTCACATGCAAGTCTTTTATTAAATAGTGTTTTTAATTAAAATATTACTTAATATTTATGGACTTATTTTTAAATAAAAGGAAGAGAACCTCTAGATTACACTCACTGGTATTTTTTCCCCTCTGCACTCCGATACTTTATCATATCACACCGTGCTGAGGCTGCACTTCTTGCTTTCTCTACAGTGCACTGTGCATCCTCACTCCCAAGTCTGCACTCTCTGTCCACCAGATCCCTAATGAAAGTTGAGGTGAGATGACTTTGCCCACTACAGTAGAAGTCTCCAAACTTTAATTATCATGAATATTTTTTACTACATAAATATATGTATGTGTGTGCTTATCATATCTGACTCTTTGTGATCCCATGAACAGTAGCCCACCAGGCTCCTCTATCCATGGGACTCTCCAGGCAAGATTACTGGAGTGGGTTGCCACTTCTTCTCTTATATGTATATCTACATGTTAATAAACATAGACCATTTAAATATTATGTATGATGAAGCATAAATTTAAGAAATCAAAATTAAAAATAATAGTAATAGAAGTCCTAATGTTTTCTTCCCACGCTCCAGTAAGTCACCTTGGATATCAGCCCACTTTGGAGCTCACTAATTTGTATGAGTCATATCCTGGCCACAGCATTATTGACTTTATTAGCTAATATTTTCCCCCATGTAAGTACACTAACCAAGCTGCATATACCAATTGGACTGGCCACCAGCACACACTAACTAAAATGTTTATACACTGACCTCAGTGAGAACAAACAGTATGTGCTTGCTTAGCTATCTAACCTAGTATTGAAGGAAGGCGCTTTTATTCCTCACTCTCCCAGGATCTGGGGTGACTTCTGGTTGAATACCACTGGTAGGACCATCACCATCTCCCTCCAGCAAATAAAGAGAACTCTTTTCTATGATCCTTCAAAATACTGTATGCCCATTGCTGAGTGAGAGTTAGTCGCTCAGTTATGTCCGACTCTTTGCAGCCGTATGGACTGTAGCCCACCAGGCTCCTCTGTCTAAGGGATTCTCCGGGCCAGAATACTGTGAGTGGGGAGTCATTCCATTCTCGACCCAGGGATAGAACCCAGGTCTCCTGCACTGCAGGCAGATTCTTTACCACTGAGCCACCAGGGAAGCCCCATTCCCGTTGTTAATCTTTCCCAATTTCATCTTCAACCAGACTTCAAACAGTTGCCAGGACAAAACAGTGTCTTCAGGCAGAATGTTACTAAAACCAATCTCAAAAAGATTTCATCATCTCAATCCATCAGTTATTGTATGTCAATACTTTTCAATGGATAAGTTATATTGGACTTGACAACAGTTATTCTGGGTACTCAGAGGCCTCATTCAAATATTTGAGTATCTGTGGGCCAAATATCATAATTAAGCATTTAATTTACTTTCAGATTTCTGGCCATGTTAAATATGGTTAATGTCAAGTTGAGTTCCACATCAAGCAAGGAAACTGCAAAAATAGGAAAAAAAATTATTAGGTGAAGATGTTTCAATTTGAAGAGGCTGTTTTCATTTTTTTTTTTTTTTTTTTTTAGTGACTGTAAGAGAGCATATATTGTCCACTCTTCATGTTTCCATGTAGAAGGATTTTGATGAGACTGAGACTCCTGGCCTCTCTTCCCACATCTCACTCCCTCCTCCTTCCCCAATGGAGAAGCAGTGACTTCTGATTGTTAAGAAGAGAAACCTGGACAAGTGAGGTGCAGCCAACTCAGAGGTGATGCATTCTGCCTACCTTCCTCTACACAGTAAGGGCTCTGCCTGGAACTATGGACCAGCAATTACCTAGAACTGCCTATGGATAAATTATATAATTCAAGTATTTTTTAGTTACATAGTCCCTTCCACATGCTAATCATTCTTTTCAAACTCATCTACTATCGAATAACACAGATGATCTTTTCCCCTTTGGCTAAACTGACATCACATCTACTAATCATTTCAGAACCTTAATGTGTCTGTAACAAAATTTTCTGATTCATTTTTAGGTAGCATATAGTTTAGTACCTACAGGATAAAACAGGTATCTTTGGCTCAAGCAGTGTTTCAGAAAAACACTGAGGCCAAACTGATGAGACCAAAATTCCACAGCATCTTTCTTATCAATTAGTAAACTTATATCAATCACTCAGACTATGAATTCCTCTAAAATCATTCCTCTAAAATAATTTAAGAGTGTGAAGAACCATTTCAATGATTCCTCTACAATCATTTAGAGTGGGAATAATCATGGTAGATCAAAGAAAGCCAAGGAAGGTATACAAAGCATTATAAGAAACTAAACCCACAAATTATCCTATATTATTGTTGTTAAAAATAACAAAACTCAATTGACTACCATGCTTAAAGAAATGATTTAATTTTCTGGTTAATTGAATAATATGATTAACTCAAACTGAATACCTTCTTTCAATGATTTGTTGCTATATGTACTCTTGAATTTGTTTTATTTTTACTGCTGTGTTAACAAACTACCATAAACTTAGAAATCCCAAACAGCATGCTTTTCAACATTATTTTCTCACATTCCTATAGGTTGGAGTCCCTGTGGACTCAGACGAGAGTTAGCTGAGCTGAGCTCTTATCTGGAGGCTTCTGAAAAGAGTCCACTTGCAGACTCCTTCAACTTATTGACAAAGTTCAATTCTTTGAGTCTGCGGGACTGAAAGCCCCTTTTCCTTGACAGCTGCTGTCCAGGGGTTGCTCTCAGCTCCCAGAAGTCACTCTAGAGTCCTTTTCCACACGGCCCTTCCATCTTAACCCCTCCAGCAACAATATGTTAAATCCTTCTTGCACCTCCAATCTTCGGCTTCCTCTCCTTCCAGCAATCCTGAGTCAGTTTTAAATGGCCCATGTGACTAGATTAAGTCTACTGAGATAGTCTCCCTTTGGCCATACAATATAAAATCACGAGAGTAACACCAGGAAGCAAAGGTCATGAGAGCCATCTTAAATGCCAAGCAATATTCTTGGTGTGGGGGATAAGATTTTGAAAGGTCTTTAGAAAGTAGATTAATATTAACCTAGGGAAAGAAGGGAGAGTGAACGTTCTTAAACACAAGGTTGACTTTATGGAATGAGGAAATGTTCTAAAATTATAGTTACAGATGTACAACTCTCTAAGTATATCTTAAAAGCCATTAAATTGTATACTTTAAACTGGTGAGATTTATGTTATGTAAATTGCATTTCAATAAAGCTGTTAAAATAGATAACACACAAAAAAAAAAAAAAAAAAAAAACAAAGGAAAAAAGTCTTTGCCCTCCGGGACCTTACATTCTAAAACAATGCTGTCCAACAGAACTTCCTGAAATGACAGAAATGTTTTATATATGTGCAATATGGTAATCCTTAGGCACACGTGTCTCCTGAGCACTTGAAATGTGACCAGTGCAAAAAGTGCACTGATCCTCTAAACTTTTATTTCAATTTACTTTAATAGCCACATGTGGATAGTGACTGCCACATCGGACAACTTAGGTCTAGAAAGAGGGAAGACAATATACAAATAGCAAATAAATGTAGAACATATAAAGTAATGATACGTATTATATAGATGGAGTGATGGAAAACTTCCCATCACAAAGATGGAGATCTATAGAAATATGTCAGGTATGTGTATCTATATATATACACACACAAACATACCTACACCACACACACACACACACATATATATATAGAGAGAGAGAGATTCATTGTATCCAAATGTATCTACATGTAATATAGATATTCAGGTAATACAAATACTGAACACTGTAATTCAATCAATAATAGGAAAAATTTTTATCCTCATTGTATAATCTTCTAAACTTTTTTGAAAAAATAAATTTAAAAACTACTTTTGAAATCATTCCATCTGTCGAAAACTATTTTTAATTGTACACACACAGTGACCATTATTATACTTCCTTTCCTACAATACAATGATTCTTACCATTTTGAGATCTGAGATCATTTTTGAGAATCTTGTAAAAGCTATTACCTCCTGCCTAGAAATATTCATACAAATAATATTTTATATACAAATATGAGGGCTTCCCTGGTAGCTCAGCTGGTAATGAATCCACCTGCAATGCAAGAGACCCAGGTTCAATTCCTAGGTTGGAAAGATCCCCTGGGGAAGGGATACTTGGGCTTTCCTGGTGACTCAGACAGTAAAGAATTTGCCTGCAATACAGGAGACCAGGGTTTGATCCCTGGGTTGGGAAGAGCCCTGGGAGAAATATCAATAATCTCAGATACGCAGATGACACCACCCTTATGGCAGAAAGCAAAGATGAATTAAAGAGCCTCTTGATGAAGGTGAAAAACCTGGCTTAAAGCTCAACATTCAAAAACACTAAGATCATGGCATCTAGTCCCATCACTTCATGGCAAATAGATGGGGAAACAATGGAAACAGTGACAGATTTTATTTTCCTGGAGCTCCAAAATCACGCAGATAGTGAGTGCAGCCAGGAAATTAAAAGGCACTTGCTCTTTGGAAGAAAAGCTATGACCAACCTAGACAACATACTAAAAAGCAGAGACATTCCTTTGATGACAAAGGTCTGTCTAGTCAAAGCTATGGTTTTTCCAGTAGCCAAGGATGGATGTGAGAGTTGGACCATAAAGCAGGCCAAGCACCAAAGAATTGATGCTTTTGAACTGTGGTGTTGGAGAAGACAAGATGTTGAAAATAACCTGGACTGCAAGGAAATCAAACCAGTCAATCCTAAAGGAAATCAATCCTGAATATTCACTGGAGGGATTGATGCTGAGTCTGAAGTTCCAATACTCTGGCCACCTGATGCGAAGAGCCAACTCATTGTAAAAGGCCCTGATACTGGGAAAGATTGAAGTCAGGAGGAGAAGGGGACGACAGAGGACAAGATGGTTGGGTGGCATCACCGACTTGATGGACATGAGTTTGAGCAAGCTCCAGGAGACGGTGCGGGACAGCAAAGCCTGGAGTGCTGCAGTCCATAGGTTCGCAAAGAGTTGGAAGCGACTGAGCGACCGAACAACAACATACAAATCTGAGGATTCACTAACCACTCACAGCTCCTCCAGGAACCTGATATTAAAAGTGCTGTTTTAATACACATTCAAATAATCAACAAGCTTGGAGACACCTGAAATACTGCTATATCATGGAGAATTATTTAATGAGCTTAAACATTTCTTTCAGTACCTCCGTATGCTGTAAAATGCACTCATTCGTATTAACTTCATAAAGGACATGTAAGAACTCTGTAGAATATTCTCTCTTCACTCAGGAACAGACACGACTAAGAAACTAGAAGAAACATGAAAAACTTCAGAAGAGCTATAAGAATCTCAGCCTGGTCACCTGATGGATATGTCACGCAAACTCCCTATGCCACAGTTTCTTTGTGTGTAAAATAATTAGAGTAATAACACTTATTTCACAAGATTGTTTTAAAACTATAATGACATAAAACTTAACAAGTGTTCAGTAAAGCAACAGAGTAAATCCATGCAACATTCCCAGCACAATGGCAGAAACAGATCTCAAATCTGTGTCAGTTTGGTGCCAAAACTCATGATCCTAAGAACCCCTATGCTATCTAAAAATCCAGAAGATTAGAGATTTATATCTAAGGAGAAACTTTGTATTGAAGAGTAGAAGATGGCTTGCTACGGAAAAAGACCCCAAAAAACCTGTTTGGCAACCCAGATATCAATTGAGTAGCTATCAGACTTTGCATAAATAACTACTTCAGGTTTTTCGTTCTCTACTACAATTGCAAAATGAGAATAACAACAGGATTTTTATCAGCAATGAAAACGGCAATACATGTAAAAGCTTTTCTCACCACATAATATCATTTCTCCTCTAAACTCATATTTTAACTCGGGAAATGTTAGTTTCAACGCCATTAGTACTAGTCTTACATGAGATAGCTGGAATAATAAATTCTATTTTCTAGAAAAAATTCATTATTAGCATAATTATAGTGTCATAAAAGTACAAATGAAGCCTGGCATAAAGCTTAATACATCAAAATGTGAAAAATGCTCTTAATCTTCTATTTTTTATAAGAGACAGAGAATCAACTTGGAAGTTCCTAATTTACACAGTGGCTTTATTTTTTAAATGCTTACATTCCCGACATTCTATGAGGGAAAATGGTATCTCTCCCTCTTCATGGGGGGTGGGGAGGGGGTAAATAGGGGTGGAGTCACTTCAACCATCCCCACCTGTGCTAAGCAAATATCGGCAGAGAGGCAGCACCTTTGCCTCTCACCCCTGAGGTGGACCATCTCTGCCCTGCACTAAGTGAATGACAGCAGAGTTAGCACCAAGGGAATGGCAAACCATTCCAGCGTTCTTGCCTGGAGAATTCCATGGACATAAGCCTGACAAGCTACAAGCTATGAGGTCGCTAAGCGTCGGACACACTGAGCAACTAATGCACACATCCTCCTAACTAGAGAATGGAAAGAAATGGCAAAGATAAGAAAGGTGAAACGGGATTCTTTACAGCCGGTATGAAGTCCTGGACATTCCCACATACAGTTTCACATGTGTGTGAAACTAATCAGAATCAACACAGCAAAAACTTACAGAACTGAACTACGGTATGGAATGCCATCTGCATTTCGTAGACAAGCAAGGCAGATGAACAGCACTGCCAAAGCCAACTAAATTGTAACTGAATGGGTCTTCGAATCTCAGCACACTCCTAGGATACACCCAAAAGAAATGAAAATGTGTCCAAAACCTGTACACAAAAATCCATAGCAGTATTATTCATAATAGCCAAAGGGTAGAAATAACCCAAATGTCCATGAGCTAATAAACAGAAAAACAAATGTGGAATACCGATACAATGAAATTTGACAACATGTTAAGCAAGAGAAGTCAGGGACAAAAGATCATAGGATTATATGATTCCACTTATATGAAATGTCCATAAGAAGCAATCTCATAGAGAAAGTAGATTAGCAACTGCCTAAATTAATGGAATTGGTGGGTAAGAAAATGGAGAATAACTACAAATGGGTGTGGGTTTCCTTACACGGTGATGAAAAAGTTCTAAAACTAGAGAGTGGTGATGCGTGCACTACTCTTTGCATATATTAAAGATCACTGAATCATATACTCTAAAATGGTATTATGGTATGTGTGAATATTATGGCTATAATCTATAACTCAATAAAGCTGTCACTTTTTAAAAATGAGCTACATCATATATGCCAAAATGAGCCAACTGCCTCCTAGAACAGAATATTTAAATAGGAACAAGAGTCTCATACACAGTACTCAAAATAATCCAGAATACAATCCAAAATTACTTGCCATATAAAATCTCAACTCACCTGAGAAGAGATCATCAGTAGGTACCATTACTAATATGTCAAAGATTCTGGAATTATCTGTCAAGAATCTTAAAGCAGCTATCAGAAAAATGGCCCAACAGCAGATACAAACATTTTTGAAACAAATATAAAAATAAAAGTTTCAGCAAAGAAACAGAAGACACAAAGAAGAACAAAATGTAAAAATATAATAAAGTAAACTTCTCATAAAAACTCACAAGATGGGCCCAAGAGCAGAATAGAGAAAATAGAGGAAAGAATCAGTGAACATAAAGATACATAAATAGAAACCATCCAACCTGAATAGATAGAAGAGACTGAAGGAAATGAACAGAGCTGTACTGACCTAAAAGTTAGTAACAAAACATTTCACATTTGTCTCACTGGAGTCACAGGACAATTAAAAACTGAGCTGAAAAAAATTTCTGAAGAAATGAACTTTTTGCAAATTTTGAAAAAGATACAAACTTATAAGAAGCTGAGCAAATAAACTCAAAGAATTGCACATCATAACCAAATTTCTGAAAACCTAAGAGAAAAAAAAAAAAAAAGACAAAGGAAGATGACATATTACCTAGAGGAGAATAACAATTTAAATGACAACAGATCCTTCATCAGAATCCTTGGCATCACTCACTATCTTAAATACTCCAGTTCTTAGGCAAAAGAGTGCTCAGTCATCACTCACTTGTGTCCAACTCTTTGTGACCCCATGAACTGCAGCCCTCCAGGCGCCTCTGCCCATGGGATTTTCCAGGCAAGAATACTGGAGTGGGTTGCCATTTCCTTCTTCAAGGCAAAAGAGAGATATGATCAAATTTTTCTTCTATCAAACAAACTCTGGCAGCAGTACAGGATAAATTAGCAAGAAGAAAAAAAAAAAAGGAGAAGAATCAGAGAGATTAATCAAAGGGCTACTGCAACAACTCAAGAAAGAAAACTTTGGGATCTGACAAAAATGGCCAGAGAGATGGCAAGGATGGCCAAACCTGGAGAGAACGGCAGCGGTACATGCAAGTGTAGATCACATCTTAAGAGAAATTCTGTCTCTTCAACAGCAAGAATAACTGGCTAAAAGTGTCCTTTCAAGACGAAGAGTGTGGGAGGAATCGTAAGAAAGAGGAGCTGAAGATGGAGATATTCCAGTTCTGTATATGAACCCACGGAAGACTCAGGCTCAATCTGAACTTCTCATGTATGGGACAGACCCAAAAGCAGCTTAACAGAGGCTTTGAGAACTGAAATAAAATTTAAAACATTGCAAAGTTTCAGACTAATCCTGAGTCGCATATGTGCATTCAGATCCGAAAGCTTTGAAAATGGAACTAAGATTAGAACCACTGGCCTCCGAAAGCACGACAGAGAATTTGCTGCTGCTGCTGCTACATCGCTTCAGTCGTGTCTGATTCTGTGCGACTCTATAGACAGCCTCCCACCAGGCTCCCCTGTCCCTGGGATTCTCCAGGCAAGAACACTGGAGTGGGTTGCCATTTCTTTCTCCAATGCATGAAAGTGAAAGGTGAAAGTGAAGTCGCCCACTCGAGTACAACTCTTAGCGACCCCGCAGACTACAGCCTATCAGGCTCCTGTGTCCATGGGATTTTCCAGGCAAGAGTACTGGAGTAGGGCGCCACTGCCTTCACCAAGAGAATTTGCTACTTGTATCTAACTGGTGGGTTGCCTACTATATAAGTACAAATAAATAGACAGGGCTTTTCAGGTGGCTCAGTGGTAAAGATTCTGCCTACCAATGCAGGAGACGCAGGTTTCATCCCTGGGTCGGGAAGATCCCCTGGAGGAGGAAATGGTAACCCACTTCAGTATTCTTGCCCAGGATATCCCATGGACAGAGAAGCCTGGTGGGCCACTGTCCACAGTGTTGAAGAGAGTCGGACATGACTGAGCACCATGACCACCATCATCAAATAACTAAATAAATCAATATTCTCCAGGACCCAGAACCTACATAACATCCAGAATACATCCAAAACCACTCAACATCCAAAGAACTAGGACTATGTAACAAATTCTCAATGGAAAAGAAAATCACCAGATATCAATCTTAAGAAAATCCAGAAATTGGAATCATCAAAGATGTTAGCTATTATAACTGGACTCCATGAGGTAAAGCTAAAGGCACTTAAATGAAATGGGAAGAAAAGTTTTTAACAGAGAAAAAGACTTCATAAAAAAGAACACAACAGGAATGTTATGACTGGAAAATATATCTTAAATTTTAAAATGACTAGATGGGTTCAAAAGCATAGTGACTACAGAGGCAACAGTCAGTGAAGCTGATGATAGTTCAATAGAAATTATACAATCTACAGAAAGAAAAAGAAAAAAAAGAACAGAGCCTCTAGGATTCCTGGTACTAAACAAAAGTCTAACATTAGTATCACTTAAGTCCCAGGAAGAGAAGGGCAAAAGACTGATGCAGAAAAATATCTTTCACGAAATAATGCTTTTTAAAAAAAATTCCTGTATTTGGTGAAAGACAGAAATATAACTTCAAGATGCTCAGCAAACCCTAACCAGAGTAAATTCAAAGAAAGCTACACTCAGATATATCAGAATCTGAACTGCTAAAAACAAAAGATGTATAAGCTTAAAAGTAACTAGGAAAAATGGAATTGGACATACAGGGGAAAAACAATTAGGACAGAATGACTGCAAACTTCCCATCAGAAACCATGAAAGCTAGAAGGGAGTCAAGCAACATCTTTAAAATACTGAGAGAAAAGATCTGTCAACCCAGAATTCTGTACTTGGGAACATATCCTTCATTAAAGAAGGCAAAATAAAGATATTCGCAGAACAGACTACCCACTCCAGTATTCTTGGGCTTCCCTTGTGACTCAGCTGGTAAAGAATCTGCTGCAATGTGGAAGACCTGGGTTCGATCCCTGGGTTGGGAAGATCCCCTGAAGAAGGGAAAGGCTACCCACTCCAGTAGCCTTACCTGGAGAATTCCATGGACTGTATAGTCCATGGGGTCACAAAGAGTCAGACACGACTGAGCAACTTTCACTTTCAGAACAAAGAAAACTAAAATAATCCATCAGCAGCAGTTGTGCCCCCCAAAAAGCAAAAGGAACCAATTCAAACAAAAGGGAAATGACCCTAGCAGGAAATTTATATCTTGAGAAATAAAGAGCAAAAGAAAGAGCAGATATCCGAGAAAATGTAAAAGACTGTTTTCACCTTCTTGGATTCTTTAAAATATGTATGATTTTTGAAAGCAAAATTTATACCTTTATCTGATGGGATATGCCATACATGTAGGTGTGAGATATGAGGATATATGGACCTATGTGATTCCAAAATGTCTTAATTTTCCTGAAGTAATATACATATTTGGAGAAGGAAATGGCAACCCACTCCAGTACTCTTGCCTGGAAAATCCCATGGACGCAGGAGCCTGGTAGGCTGCAGTCCATGGGGTCGCTAAGGGTCGGACACGACTGAAGCGACTTCACTTTCACTTTTCACTTTCATGCATGAAGGAAATGGCAACGCACTCCAGTGTTCTTGCCTGGAGAATCCCAGGGATTGGGGAGCCTGGTGGGCTGCCGTCTATGGGTTCGCACAGAGTCGGACATGACTGAAACGACTTAGCAGCAGCAATATAAATATTAACTCTGAATAGACTCAGACATGACTGAGCGACTTCACCTTGAATTTTCACTTTCATACATTGGAGAAGGAAATGGCAACCCACTCCAGTGTTCTTGCCTGGAGAATCCCAGGGACGGGATGCCTGGTTGGCTGCTGTCTATGGGGTCACACAGAGTCGGACATGATTGAAGTGACGCAGCAGCAGATTATAAAAAGCTACCTATGCATATTGTAATAACTAACACAATAGCATAACCACTAAAAAATAATACAAAGATATACACCCAAAGGGACAATGGAAAATTTAAATGGAATGCTAAAAGATATCCAGATACATTAAACATAAACAGCCTCAACAGACCAATATAAAGACAGAGATTATCAGACTGGATTTTATATATATATATATATTTACATATGCATACATAGATATGCTTAGGTCAGGAAGATCCCTTGGAAAAGGAAATGGCAACTCACCCCATTATTCTAGCCTGGAAAAGCCCATGGACAGAAGGAGCCTGGTGGGCTACAGTCCATGGGGTCACAAAGAGTTGGACACAACTTAACAACTAAACAACACAACCACATACATAAAAACACACATTATTCTTTCCAAAGCGCCCTCGCCTCCCCGCGACCGGCGCGCCATTTAAGAGCGCCCTCGCCTCCCCGCGACCGGCGCGCCATTTAAGAGCGCCCTCGCCTCCCCGCGACCGGCGCGCCATTTAAGAGCGCCCTCGCCTCCCCATTAAGAGCGCCCCGCCGGCTGCGTCGCGCACTAGGAGCGCCCCGCCGGCTGCGTCGCGCACTAGGAGCGCCCCGCCGGCTGCGTCGCGCACTAGGAGCGCCCCGCCGGCTGCGTCGCGCACTAGGAGCGCCCCGCCGGCTGCGTCGCGCACTAGGAGCGCCCCGCCGGCCGCGTCGCGCACTAGGAGCGCCCCGCCGGCTGCGTCGCGCACTAGGAGCGCCCCGCCGGCTGCGTCGCGCACTAGGAGCGCCCCGCCGGCTGCGTCGCGCACTAGGAGCGCGGCCGAGAGGAGCTACCCCACGACCGAGGAAGGACGGCGGTGAGGGCCAGCACACTAAGCACGGCGGAGAAGAGCTACCCCACGACCGAGGTCAGGAAAGGTGGCTGTGAGGAGAGACCCCTCGTCCAAGGTAAGGTGCGATGGCTGTGCTTCGCTGGCCGGGAGCAGCCAGGAGCAGCCGGGATAAGATACCCCACGCCTGAGGTAAGAGAAACCCGAGTAAGACAGTAGGTCTTGAAAGAGGGCATCAGAGGGCAAATACACTAAAACCATTCTCACAGAAAACTAGTCAATCTAATCACACAAGGACCACACCCTTGTCTAACTCAATGAAATTAAGCCATGCCCAAGGGGCAACCTGGGATGGGCGGGTCATGGTGGAGAGATATGACAGGGTGTGGTCCGCTGGAGAAGGGAATGGCAAACCACTTCAGTATTCTTGCCTTGAGAACCCCATGAACGGTATGAAAAGACAAAATGATAGGATACTGAAAGAGAAACTCCCCAGGTCAGTAGGGGCCCAATATGCTACTGGAGATCACTGGAGAAATAACTCCAGAAAGAATGAAAGGATGGAGCCAAAACAAAAAGAATACCCAGCTGTGGATGTGTCTGGTGATAGAAGCAAAGTCCGATGCTGCAAAGAGCAATATTGCATAGGAACCTGGAATGTCAGGTCCATGAATCAAGGCAAATTGGAAGTGGTCAAACAAGAGATGGCAAGAGTGAATGTCGACATTCTAGGAATTAGCGAACTAAAATGGACTGGAATGGGTGAATTTAACTCGGATGACCATTATATCTACTACTGTGGGCAGGAATCCCTCAGAAGAAATGGAGTGGCCATCATGGTCAACAAAAGAGTCCGAAATGCAGTACTTGGATGCAATCTCAAAAATGACAGAATGATCTCTGTTCGTTTCCAAGGCAAACCATTCAATGTCACAGTAATCCAAATCTATGCCCCAACCAGTAACGCCGAAGAAGCTGAAGTTGAAAGGTTCTATGAAGACCTACAAGACCTTTTAGAACTAACACCCAAAAAAGATGTCCTTTTCATTATAGGGGACTGGAATGCAAAAGTAGGAAGTCAAGAAACACCTGGAGTAACATGCAAATTTGGCCTTGGAATACGGAATGAAGCAGGGCAAAGACTAATAGAGTTTTGTCAAGAAAATGCACTGGTCATAGCAAATACCCTCTTTCAACAACACAAGAGAAGACTCTATACATGGACATCACCAGATGGTCAACACCGAAATCAGATCGATTATATTCTTTGCAGCCAAAGATGGAGAAGCTCTATACAATCAGCAAAAACAAGACCAGGAGCTGACTGTGGCTCGGACCATGAACTCCTTATTGCCAAATTCAGACTGAAATTGAAGAAAGTAGGGAAAACTACTAGACCATTCAGGTATGACCTAAATCAAATCCCTTATGATTATACAGTGGAAGTGAGAAATAGATTTAAGGGCCTAGATCTGATAGATAGAGTGCCTGATGAACTATGGAATGAGGTTCGTGACATTGTACAGGAGACAGGGACCAAGACCATCCCCATGGAAAAGAAATGCAAAAAAGCAAAATGGCTGTCTGGGGAGGCCTTACAAATAGCTGTGAAAAGAAGAGAAGCGAAAAGCAAAGGAGAAAAGGAAAGATATAAGCATCTGAAGGCAGAGTTCCAAAGAATAGCAAGAAGAGATAAGAAAGCCTTCTTCAGCGATCAATACAAAGAAATAGAGGAAAACAACAGAATGGGAAAGACTAGAGATCTCTTCAAGAAAATCAGAGATACCAAAGGAACATTTCATGCAAAGATGGGCTCGATAAAGGACAGAAATGGTATGGACCTAACAGAAGCAGAAGATATTAAGAAGAGATGGCAAGAATACACAGAAGAACTATACAAAAAAGATCTTCACGACCCAAATAATCACAATGGTGTGATCACTGACCTAGAGCTGGACATCCTGGAACGTGAAGTCAAGTGGGCTTTAGAAAGCATCACTACGAACAAAGCTAGTGGAGGTGATGGAATTCCAGTTGAGCTATTCCAAATCCTGAAAGATGATGCTGTGAAAGTGCTGCACTCAACATGCCAGCAAATTTGGAAAACTCAGCAGTGGCCGCAGGATTGGAAAAGGTCAGTTTTCATCCCAATCCCAAAGAAAGGCAATGCCAAAGAATGCTCAAACTACCACACAATTGCACTCATCTCACATGCTAGTAAAGTAATGCTCAAAATTCTCCAAGCCAGGCTTCAGCAATATGTGAACTGTGAACTTCCTGATGTTCAAGCTGGTTTTAGAAAAGGCAGAGGAACCAGAGATCAAATTGCCAACATCCGCTGGATCATGGAAAAAGCAAGAGAGTTCCAGAAAAACATCTATTTCTGCTTTATTGACTATGCCAAAGCCTTTGACTGTGTGGATCACAATAAACTATGGAAAATTCTGAAAGAGATGGGAATACCAGACCACCTGATCTGCCTCTTAAGAAATCTGTATGCAGGTCAGGAAGCAACAGTTAGAACTGGTCATGGAACAACAGACTGGTTCCAAATAGGAAAAGGAGTACGTCAAGGCTGCATATTGTCACCATGTTTATTTAACTTATATGCAGAGTACATCATGAGAAATGCTGGACTGGAAGAAACACAAGTTGGAATCAAGATTGCCGGGAGAAATATCAATAACCTCAGATATGCAGATGACACCACCCTTATGGCAGAAAGTGAAGAGGGGCTAAAAAGCCTGTTGATGAAAGTGAAAGTGGAGAGTGAAAAGGTTGGCTTAAAGCTCAACATTCAGAAAACGAAAATCATGGCATCTGGTCCTATCACTGCATGGGAAATAGATGGGGAAACAGTGGAAACAGTGTCAGACTTTGTTTTTCTGGGCTCCAAAATCACTGCAGATGGTGAGTGCAGCCATGAAATTAAAAGACGCTTACTCCTTGGCAGGAAAGTTATGACCAACCTAGATAGCATATTCAAAAGCAGAGACATTACTTTGCCAACAAAGGTTCGCCTAGTCAAGGCTATGGTCTTTCCTGTGGTCATGTATGGATGTGAGAGCTGGACTGTGAAGAAGGCTGAGCGCCGAAGAATTGATGCTTTTGAACTGTGGTGTTGGAGAAGACTCTTGAGAGTCCCTTGGACTGCAAGAAGATCCAACCAGTCCATTCTGAAGGAGATCAATCCTGGAATTTCTTTGGAAGGAATGATGCTAAAGCTGAAACTCCAGTATTTTGGCCACCTCATGCGAAGAGTTGACTCATTGGAGAAGACTCTGATGCTGGGAGGGATTGGGGGCAGGAGGAGAAGGGGACGACAGAGGATGAGATGGCTGGATGGAATCACTGACTCGATGGATGCGAGTCTGAGTGACCTCCGGGAGCTGGTGATGGACAGGGAGGCCTGGCGTGCTGTGGTTCATGGGGTCGCAAAGAGTCGGACACGACTGAGCGACTGATCTGATCTGATCTGATTCTTTCCAAATCAAAAAAGATACATAAAGCAAACAATAAGCAAAACTACTGTGGCTCTTAATGTCAAAGTAGACTTCAAAGTAAAAATAATTACCAAATAAAAACAGGAAATTATATAATGATGAATGGATCAGTTTGCCAAAAAGACATAGCAATTCCAATTGTGTATGTGTCTACCAAAAAGTTTCAAAATACAAGAAGCAAAACGGACATAAATGAAAGGAAACAAACAAATAAATCCATAGATAAAGTTGGAAATTTCAACACTCCTCTTTAAGCAATCAACAGAACAAGTGGACAGAGTAACATTAGGGATATAAAAGATCTGAACAATTTAAACAACTAACTTGACCATCTTGACTTTTCTGTAACACACTCCAGTCAACAACAAAACATACATTGTTTCAACTGCACATGCAACATTCACCACAACAGACCATATTAAGTCCAAAAAACAAGTCTTAACAAATTTATAAAAACTGGAATCATACAAGGTACATTTTTTTTAACATAGTGGAATTAAACTAGAAATAAAAGAAAAAGATCTTGTAAATTCCCAAATATTTGGAAATTAAACAGAACACTTCTACATAAGCCAAAGAGAATGTCTCAAAGTAAAGTATCAGATCAGATCAGATCAGTCGCTCAGTCGTGTCCGACTCTTTGCGACCCCATGAACCACAGCACGCCAGGCCTCCCTGTTCATCACCAACCCCCGGAGGTCACCCAGACTCACATCCATCGAGTCAGTGATGCCATCCAGTCATCTCATCCTCTGTCGTCCCCTTCTCCTCCTGCCCCCAATCCCTCCCAGCATCAGAGTCTTCTCCAATGAGTCAACTCTTCGCATGAGGTGGCCAAAATACTGGAGTTTCAGCTTTAGCATCATTCCTTCCAAAGAAATCCCAGGGTTGATCTCCTTCAGAATGGACTGGTTGGATCTCCTTGCAGTCCAAGGGACTCTCAAGAGTCTTCTCCAACACCACAGTTCAAAAGCATCAATTCTTCGGCGCTCAGCCTTCTTCACAGTCCAGCTCTCACATCCATACATGACCACAGGAAAGACTTGACTAGGCGAACCTTTGTTGGCAAAGTGATGTCTCTGCTTTTGAATATGCTATCTAGGTTGGTCATAACTTTCCTTCCAAGGAGTAAGCGTCTTTTAATTTCATGGCTGCAGTCACCATCTGCAGTGATTTTGGAGCCCAGAAAAATAAAGTCTGACACTGTTTCCACTGTTTGTCCATCTATTTCCCATGTAGTGATGGGACCAGATGCCATGATTTTCGTTTTCTGAATGTTGAGCTTTAAGCCAACCTTTTCACTCTCCACTTTTACTTTCCTCAAGAGGCTTTTTAGTTCCTCTTCACTTTCTAGTTTAATTACACTGAATAAAATCACAATATGTGAGATTCAGCCAAAGCAGTGCTTTGAAGAACATGTATAGCATTCAAATGCTTTTATTGAAAGGAAGAAATATCTCAAATTAATGACCAAAGCTTTTCATCTTAAGAAAAGCAAATTAAAACCAAAGGAAGCAGGGAATTCCCTGGTAATCCAGAGGTTAAGATTTGGGGTTTTCACTGTTGTGGGACCAGGTTTAAAATTACAAAAAAAAAAAAAAAGAAAAGAAAGAAAGCAGCAAGCAATGAAGCTGAAAACAACAAAAGAAAAAACAAACATCAGGAATCAATGAAACCAAACATATATTCTTTGAAAAGACTGATAACATTAATAAATGTCCAGCCAGATAAGCAGGGAAAAAGAAGGGAAAAAAACATAAACTACCAATATCAAAAATTGAAGAAGAAATATTAAAAACTCCACAGACTTTAAAAGAATAAGGAAATATTATGAACAACTTTATGTCCATAAATTTGAAAACTTAGATGAAATGGACTCATTTTTGTTAAGGTGCAATCTGCCAAAACTCATTAAAGAAATAGATAAAATGAATATCCCTGTACCTATTAAAGAAATTGAGTTCACAGCAGCAAGCCTTCCACAAAGAAATTCCAAGCCCAGATGGCATCACTGAATTTGTCAAACATGTGAGAAAAAAGTAATATCAATTCTACATAAATTATTCCAGAAAACATAAGAAAAGGGAGCAATTTATAACTCACTTTATTAGGTTAGCATTATACCATGATAAGGAAACCATTACAAGAAAATTACAGAGCAATCTCTCTCATCAACACATAAACAAAAATCCTCAACAAAATATTATCAAATTAAATCCAGCAATATACAAAAAGTGTTCAGTTCAGTTCAGTTCAGTCATTCAGTAGAGTCCGGCTCTTTGCAACCCCATGAATTGCAGCATGCTAGGTAGGCCTCCCTGTCCATCACCAGCTCCTGGAGTTCACCCAAACTCATGTCCATCAAGTCAGTGATGCCATCCAGCCATCTCATCCTCTGTTGTCCCCTTCTCCTCCTGCCCCCAATCCCTCCCAGCATCAGGGTCTTTGCAATGAGTCGACTCTTCGCATGAGGTGGCCAAAGTACTGGAGTTTCAGCTTTAGCATCAGTCCTTCCAATGAACACCCAAGGCTGATCTCCTTCAGAATGGACTGGTTGGATCTCCACGCAGTCCAAGGGACTCTCAAGAGTCTTCTCCAACACCACAGTTCAAAAGCATCAATTCTTTGGCGCTCAGCTTTCTTCACAGTCCAACTCTCATATCCATACATGACCAATGGAAAAACCATAGCCTTGACTAGAAATTAAAAGATGCTTACTCTTTGGAAGGAAAATTATGACCAACCTAGATAGCATATTCAAAAGCAGAGACGTTACTTTGCCAACAAAGGTCTAGTCAAGGCTATGGTTTTTCCTATGGTCATGTATGGATGTGAGACTTGGACTGTGAAGAAGGCTGAGAGCAGAAGAATTAATGCTTTTGAACTGTGGTGTTGGAGAAGACTCTTGAGAGTCCCTTGAACTGCTAGGAGATCCAACCAGTCCATTCTGAAGGAGATCAGCCCTGGGATTTCTTTGGAGCGAATGATGCTGAAGCTGAAACTCCAGAACTTTGGCCACCTCATGCGAAGAGTTGACTCATCGAGTCATCGAGTCGGTGATGCCATCCAGCCATCTCATCCTCTGTCGTCCCCTTCTCCTCCTGCCCCCAATCCCTCCCAGCCATGACTGTAAATGGAAAAACTCAGTTCCACTCCTCCTGTGTAGAAAAAAATCCAGTTCTTCCCCACAGTGTATTGTTCCCCATAAGTCTCCTTTTCTACTCACACCACCTTTACTTTGGTCACCAAATGTATGGCGGTTTTCCCCCATTACCAAGGAATTCGGCTGAAGCTCCAATACTTTTGCCACCTGATTCAAACAGCCAACTCATTGGAAAAGACCCTGTCACTGGGAAAGACTGAAGGCAGAAGGAGAAGAAGGTGACAGAGGATGAGATGATGGGATGGCATTACCGATCCAATGGACATGAACTTGGGCAAACTCCAGGAGATGGTGAAGGACAGGGAAGCCTGGGGTGCTACAGTCCATGGGGTTGTGAAGAGTCAGACATGACTTAGCGACTGAACAAAGACAAGAACCAAGGAACTCACAGACACCAGAAGAGTGTCCAAGAATTCAACTCAATTCTGGAACTGAACAGGAGACAGCATCAGATTCCACAGGTTAAGGGTTCAGTCCTATAAAGCTCCCCCCTCAACTCTGACACCAACTGCAATCCCATTTAACACCTATGCTTCTGACCAACTAGCCATAGACTGAGGGATGCAAACACCCGCTCCTTGTATTGGATCAGCTTGCTACAGAGGCTCACAGAACTCAAACATTTTATTTACTAGATCACTGGTTTATTATAAAAGTATATAATTCAGGAACAGCCAGATTGAAGAGCTACATAGGATAATGTATGGGTGATGGGGTTCAGAATTTCCCTGCCCTGCCCAGGCACATCACTCTCCCAGCACCTCCAAGTGTTCATCAACCAAGAAGCTCTCCAAACCCCAAACTTTGGGAATTTATGGAGGGTTGACCATGTAGACCTCATAGATCATTATCTCTATTTTCAGCCATTCTCCCTTCTCAAGAGAATGGGGGACAGGGCTGAAGAGTCCAAGCTTCAAACCATGACCTGGTCTTTCTGGTATCTAGCCCTAATCCAGGAGCCAACCAGGAGCCCACCCTGAGTCACCTCATTGAACAAAACACCGTATGATCACCAGGGAAATTACAAGGGTTTCAGGAGCTCTGTGTTAGGAACAAAGGTAAAAACACATTAGAACACGAGATGCTTCTAGTACTCTTATCACTTAGGAAATTTTAAGGGTTTTAAGAACTCTATGCCAGGAACCAGGGGCAGATCAATATACATTTTCCGTTATCACATAATGATCAACTCTCAAAATTAGGAAAAGCAGAGAACTTCTTTAACCTAATAAACGGCATTTATTAAAAAAAAAAAAAAGCCTGCAGCTAACATGATACTTCATGTTTAAAGATGTTTAAAGACTGAATGTTTCCCACCTAAGATTGGAAACAAGGCAAGGATATCCACTCTTCTACTCTTATTCAGCATCAGGTTGAAGGTCCTAGCTAGTACAACAGAACAAGAAGAAAAACGGGGTATAATGGGAAAGGAAGAAGTAAAACAGGTACGACTGTAGCTACTGAAACTGAGTTTAGCAACACTGCAGAAAACTAGGTCAACATACAAAAATCAATTGTTATTTATACATAATGAAAAAGAACAACTGGAAACTGAAATTAAAAGAAACACTATCAATTATAATAGCATCAAAGAATACAAACTACTTGTGTACAAATCTAACCAAATATGTTCAGGATCTGTATCTGAAAAGAAATCAATGAAAACCTAAATAAATGAAGAAATATATCTGCTGAAGGGCTGGAAAACTCAATATTATCTAGATGTCAATACTACCCAAAATGATCTCTTGAATCAACACAATCTCAATCAAAATTCCAGCTTTTCTTTAAAGAAATTGACAAACTGACTCTAAAATTTATATGGAAAAAGCAAATGAACTAGAATAAACAAATGAATTTTCAAAAATAAAAACAGTTGAAGAAATCTCACTATCTAATTTCAAGACTTACTATAAAGATTCAATAGTCAAAAAAGGCATCCCCAGAAGGAGAGACACATGGATCAATGGAACAGAACAGAATCAAGAAACAGATATAGAGATGACCAACTAATTTTCAACGCAGCAAAACATCAATTAAAACAGGGTAGCCTCTTCAACAAATGCTCACTCCATAATGAAAAGGGGATCAGTTTACCAATAGGATATAATACAAAATTCCATGCACCTAATAACAGAGACTCAAAATACATGAAACAAAAATAGATATGACTGACTACAGAGAAATAGATAATTACAAAGTTATAATTGAAGATTTCAATATGCCCTCTCAATAACTGACAGAAACAGACAGAAAATCAGAGAAGTTTTAGAAATCTTGATCAAAACTATCAACCAACTTGACCTAATTGGAATTTACAGAACACTCCCCCATCAGTAGCACAATACACACTCTTTTCACATGCACAAGGAATATTTACCAAAGAGAACAATACTCTAGACAATAAGTGTAAGTCCTATTCATACAGCCTTATACATATTAAATAAATTGAACTTCTAGCTATAACTATTAAATGAACTGAGTTTATATTAAATAAATTAAATTCAAACTTAAAGAATTAACTCCAAGTCTTGAGGGCTTCACTGGTGAATCCTACCAAACATATAATGAAGAAATAATGTCAGTTCTACACAAACTTTCCTGGCATATTGAACAGGAAGGTCCCAGCTCATTCTATGAGGCCAGCAATACCCTGACTATGAAACCAGACAAAGTTACTATAAGAAAAGAACAAAACAATATCCTTCCTGAACATATACACAAAAATTCTTTATAATTTTTAATAAATCAAATCCAAAGAATACATAAAAAGAAAAATTTATCATTTCAGATGAGGTTCATCCCAGGAATTTAAGGCTGGGTTAATATTCAAAAATTAAGCAATATAATTCATATTAAGCTTAAACTGAAAATTTATCATCTCAACAGATGCAGATTCCAATATCAACTCAATTCCAATAAAAACTCTCAGAAAACTAAGAATAGAAGGGAACTTCCTCAATGTAATAAAAGGGATTCATAAGAAACTTACACATACTATCATATTTAATGGTTAAAGATTGAATATTTTCCTCTTAAATCAGGAATAAGATACAGTCAACTACTTCTTATCACCTGTATATATCACTATAATGGAGCTTCTAGCCAGGGAAATAAGGCAAGGAAAAGAAATGAAAGGCATTCAGATTGCAGAGAAAGGGCTTAAAGTATCTTTATTTGCAGACAACATAATCAAGTATGGAGAAAATCATAAGGAAATCTACAAAATCTACTACTACTACAAACAAGTAATTTTAGGAAGATTTAAGGATACAAAATCAAAATACAAAAATGGAGGTGGGGTGTAAAATGAATTAGGAGATTAGTATTGACACATATACACTTTGAGGAGAAGGAAATGGCACCCCACTCCAGTACTCCTGCCTGGAAAATCCCATGGATGGAGGAGCCTGGTGGGCTACAATCCATGGGGTCGCTAAGAGTCAGACATGACTGAGCGATTTCCCTTTCACTTTTCACTTTCATGCATTGGAGAAGGAAATGGCAACCCACTCAGGTGTTCTTGCCTGGAGAATCCCAGGGATGGTGGAGCCTGGTGGACTGCCGTCTATGGGGTCGCACAGTCAGACACTGACTGAAGCAACTTAGCAGCAGCAGCAGCAGCATATATACTTTGATACTATGTATAAAATAGACAACTAATGAGAACCTACTATATAACACAGGGAACTCTACTCAATGCTCTGTGGTTATCTAAATGGGAGGAAATCAGAAAAAGAGGGGATATATGTATACATATAGCTGATTCATTTTACTGTACAGCAGAAACTAAATGCAGAAGTAAATCAAAATGGACTCAACCTAAATGCAAAGCATAAACCTACAAAAATTCTAAAAATAAAAAAGAATTAAAAAAAATCTTTCATTTAGGCAAAGGTTTCTTAGATACTAACACCAAAAAAAAAAAAAAAAACCCATAAAAGGAAAAACTTGAGAAGCTGTAATTCATTCAATTTAAAATACACACTGAGAAAACCAGAATTGAAAGAGACACGTGTACCCCAATGTTCATAGCAGCACTGTTTACAATAGCCAGGACTTGGAAGCAACCTAGATGTCCACCCACAGATGAATGGATAAGAAAGCTGTGGTACATATACACAATGGAGTATTACTCAGCCATTAAAAAGAATGCATTTGAATCAGTTCTAATCAGGTGGATGGAACTGGAGCCTATTATACAGAGTGAAGTAAGCCAGAAAGAAAAACACAAATACAGTATACTAACCCATATATATGGAATTTAGAAAGATGGTAACAATAACCCTGTTTACGAGACAGCAAAAGAGACACTGATGTATAGAACAGACTTTTGGACTCTGGGAACAGGAGAGGGTGGGATGATTTGGGAGAATAGCATTGAAATATGTATAATATCATATCTGAAACGAGTTGCCAGTCCAGGTACGATGCCTGATAACAGATGCCTGGGGTTGGTGCACTGGGACGACCCAGGGGGATGGTATGGGGACGGAGGAGGGTTCAGGATGGGGAACACATGTATACTTGTGGTGGATCCATCTTGATGTATGGCAAAAGCAATACAATATTGTAAAGTTAAGCAAAATAAAATTTAATTTAAAAATAAATAAATAAAACTTCCATCCATTGAAAACTGTTAAGAGAATGAAAAGACAAGCCCCAACATGCAAGAAAATACTTGCAAATGACATATCTTATAAGGAAATAGTATGTATAATATGTAAAGAACTTATAAAAATCAATAATAAGAAAAAAACAATTTTTAAAATGTGCAAAAGATGTGAACAGACACCTCACCAAACGAAACTACAGATGGCAAGTAAACACAGGACAAGATATTCAATATCATTAGTCACTGAAAGTTAAAGGATAGTCACTCAGTTGTGTCTGACTCTTTGCAACCCTATGGACTATACAGTTCATGGAATTCTCCAGGCCAGAATACTGGAGTGGGTAGACTTTCCCCGTCTCCAAGGGAGCTTCCCAACCCAGGTATTGAACCCCCAGGTCTCCCACATTGCAGGCAGATTCTGAGCACGGAAGAACTGATGCCTTCAAACCATGGTGCTGGACAAGACTCTTTAAAGAGACCCTTGGACAGCAAGGAGATGAAATCAAGTCAATCTGAGAGGAAATCAACCCTGAATATTCACTGGAAGGACTGATGCTGAAGCTGAAGATACTTTGGCCACCTGATTCGAAGAGCCTGACTCACTGGAAAAGACCCTGATGCTGAGAAAGATTGGAGGTAGGAGGAGAAAGGGATGGCAGAGGATGAGGTGGCTGGATGACATCACCAACTCAACGGACATGAATTTGAGCAAACTCCAGGAGATGGTGAAAGACAGAGAAGCCTGGCACGCTGCAGTCCATGGAGCTGCAAAGAGTTGGACGCAACTGAACAACAACAACCGGGGAGGGCGATGGCACCCCACCCCAGTACTCTTGCCTGGAGAATCCCATGGATGGGGGAGCGTGGTAAGCTCCAGTCCATGGAGTCGCTTAGAGTCGGACACGACTGAGCGACTTCACTTTCACTTTTCACTTTCATGCATTGGAGAAGGAAATGGCAGCCCACTCCAGCGTTCTTGCCTGGAGAATCCCAGGGACAGGGGAGCCTGGTGGGCTGCCGTCTATGGGGTCGCACAGAGTCAGACACGACTGAAGCGACTTAGCAGCAGCAGCAGCAGAACAACAACAACAAGCAACTTTTGAGAGTGACTAATATTTTTAGGATCTTGACTTCGATGATTGTTTAAGAGGGGCATACACACATCAGGACTTTTTAAATTGTAGTTTACTGCATGTCAATTATACCTTGATTAAGCTCTTAAAAATAATTTTTAGAAAAAAATTTCAAGTCTAATTATTAATTTTCAAAGTGCTACAAAGGAAAAACAGTGCTCTAAGAGTATATAATGAGGAGTCAGGCAATCTGAAGAGTTAGAAAAGCTTCCTCCAGACACTAGGATATGCTAAAATTTGAAGGATGCTTAGTAATCAGTCAAGCAAAGACCACACAGGAAAGAGGGCTAAGAGAGATGTAACAGTATGTGTGAAATGCCCTGAGTCCAAAAGCACTGTGGCACTTTGAAGGCACTTTAAAAGGCAGGAAAGCTAGAAGAATGCGTCAGTCATCTGCTAAAGGAACCAAATTCTGCACGCACATGGTCTTGAAAACCATGCTACTTCAAGTAACTTATCAGTTGGGGATCTCAGAAACACTCAATTTAAATTATTATAAAATTCCATTGTGTGATTTTCATAGTTTAATAACATGAAAAGAACCCATGTATATAAATTATATATTAGAATCTTAGTTTGAAATAAAGACTTGGGGACAGGGAGCATTCAATTTATACATCACAGTTACTGATAGCTTCCCTATTATTATTAAAAAGGATTCCCAATGATGTATGTGTATATACACACATATATTGGGGAGTTTTAGCAGTAACTTAGGAAAAATATTTACACATTTAACCCTACTGCTTTCTATTTACAACAGCAACCTCACTCCTGGTAGTATATCTTCATTTTACTGTTAAAATAGAAATAGATTACTTATATTATAAATGTGTGAAATTCATCATCCATATTTGACTGATCAAAGAGGTTTAAAAAAATCTGCATACATCAAACATACAGCAAGATTTAATAGATGATTAGAGGAATATTCAATAAATATACTTTAATAATAAATTTAAATTTATAAAATATTTAGAATATAATGAGGTATTTTTCAATCTCAGAACATTAATCTCAGCTATTTTCTTTACCTAAGAGAAATTAGAAGTCTTAGGTTCCTAAGTCATATAAGCAAAAAATTGTCCAAGTATGAACTCAAATTATAAATTTATATAAATATAAATCTCAACTACTCTACAAAAATAATTCTAAAGACCTAGCTTATAACAGAGTATTATTCATTCAAATAGAGTTTTTAGCAAAATGCTTTCTAGCCCAATGTTATACAATGCTGCCCAAGTAAATGTAATTCAAATTTGCATATATTTCATATATCATATCCTTGATTATTGTATTTCAAATTGGCACTGTCCTTTCTGATTCCCAGTCCTAAGTCTTTCAGTCTAGCTTTGGCTAAAGATCAGTGTTCATTCTGTTTTACCTAGCTGAGGAATGGCCTATAATCTGAGAGTTTTATTCTTTTCAAATGAAAACAGAAGGCTGAAATCAATCCTAAGAGAACTGAAGCATCACTTCTGATAACATATTTGCTGCTGCATTTCTCCCCCCAACCATCAATCTTCCATTCTAAAGAAGCATTTGAAGAATACTCATTCCCTAGTGAAATCCCTACATTAGAAAAAAAGAGCTAAGTTACCATGGAACCAGCCAATTAATTTTGACACCTGCTTACCAAGATTGATCATTTTTGATGTCTGTGTGTAAGGTTGCTATCCTTCAGTTTAGTAAAAGATTTTCAAGATAATTAATGAAGTGAGAATTTCCAGTTAAAAGTCTTTCCCACTGTGTTATTACTTCAAATATTGGATAAAACAAGCCAACATTCTGAAAGAAACCTTTCTTAGCTTAGCAGGTACTTTACCCGGAAGAAATCTTTTCTTCTAAATTGATTCGTGCCTTTAACATTAAATACTTCTTTACCCTAAGAGTATATATAACAAAACACAGAGAGTTGTACCAGTTATATTTACTCTAATTAATAGCTGGTACTCCACAGAGAATGAAAAAGTAGTTACTAATAGAGTACAATGAATCATAGGAAATAGCTTCCAAGGAAATGAATATTCAATGATTAGTCCAGGGTTTATTGTTATTTAACTACATCTATATTTTAAAAAAACTATTCCTCTTTTACTCACTAATGTATTGTTTATGAACAGCAACCATCTCTCTATACTATTCAAGCGTGTTTTAACTTCATCTGTGACCTTTCCTACTAACTGGGACAACATCTGCTGGTGAGGTTACAGGCTGCTGATCTAGCTGATTAACAATTCCACTTCTGTACAATGTAGACAGAGGCTTCTCAGGACTGCAGCAATTTTTGTCCTCTTTAGACAAACAGAGCAATTCCAACCAAAGGCCAATGTCCCGAAATTACATATGAATCAGGCAATCTTTCTCTTTATGTAAAAACAGATATAAAAAATATATATGGCTTTTTTTATTACTGACTACCAGTTTCTATGTTCAAAATCCTCTCTTGCCAGGTAAAGAGGCTGGGCTGGCTGTTTCGATCAAAGCACAAGTTTAAGAACACTTAAGTAAAAAAGACTACTAACAAGCCCAGTTCAAAACAGTATCTTTATGGGTCTTGAAACATTTTTAAAAACTTGTAATTAGTAACTCTACTAAATTTTTTTAAGTATTTTAAAAAACAAGAGTATTACATTAATTTGTGAAATTACGAAGCTAAAAAACATTTCAACTTACTTCTACAAAAGAATTTCATAAAACTTCATTCTGAGATTTCACTTCCAAAATCTTGCTGTAAATTAAACAGTAAGATCTACTTAAATTTAAAAGTCCCCTTTTAAAAAATACATTTTTACAATAAGGTTTCAGGGACTTGTCTTAACCAGCAAGTTTTTTTAAAAAAAGGAAAATACACTGTTTAAATCTCCCAGGAAATTTTCTTTTGATAAGTAAGCAAAGTGAACCATGGGCTTCCCGGTGGCTCAGTGGTAAAGAATACATCTGCCAATGCAGGAGACACAGGTTTGATGCTGGGGTGGGGAGGATCCACTGGAGAAGGAAATGACAACCCACTCTAGTATTCCTGCCTGGGAAATCTCATGGAAAAAGGAGCCGGGTGGAATATACAGTTCATGGGTTTGCAAAGAGTCTGGTCACGACTTGGTAACTAAACAACAAAGGTGAACCATATTCTCATCTTTGCCTTAGAACCCAAGAGACACTCCACTTAGATTTGGCTATCACAGTGACAATAAGTAACCCACAGAATGCCATTTCTAAGCCACTAACCCAACCAGCAAACTTGATTTGAACTATCCAGATGACATAGAAGTTGACTTACTTAAGGACTGTTCTGCACAAGTTGTCAGATGGATACCCTATTGGTCTCAAGTATTTTATCTGCTGCTGCTCCCACACTCATCCATTTCTTTTCATATCAGGCAGCGACGCAATACACATGAACCAATAGGGGACAAGTATTTTTACTGCTGTAAAGCAAGCTCCTTTAGGGCCTTAAGCTTCGGAAAAACCGAAGTGATGCTTCCACACAATAGCTGATAGTTAAATAACCAGTTAGGAATATCTACTATCGCCACCACATTATAAAGTCCAGGTATTTCATCCCTTTATCTAGCTCAAAGTCTCTCTGTATTTCTCAATCCAAGATTCTTTTCGCACAATTCAGCACAGTAATACTGGCTAAAAGTAAATGTTCTGGAGGTAGGCTGGCTGATTTGGATCACAATTCTGCCATCAGTACTATGTAATCTTGGGCAAATTACTTAAATTCATTACCACGATCTCGCTCTGTAAAACCAGTATAGGAATCCTAGTAACTCAGAGTTACTAGGAACTCTCTGAGGAACAAATGAGATAACCCACGTAAGGCACTCAGAACAGTGTCTGGCACATAGTAAGGTCATCATAAATTCGATTTATGATCACTGTTGCTAAATACACTAACAAGTTAGCAGGGGTTACCTCTAGAGAAGGGAGTAGGCTAGGGAAGAGGGAGATACCGGCAGTCACTTTCAACCTTTACACTTCTGCACTGAACGTTTCACAATGCCCAAGTATTTCATGACTGACGTGCATCATTTTTTATTAAAAGATAGTGTCCACTAACAAAATGGTGTTTGGCACTGTAGCTGAGTGCGAAATTTTTAACGATCAGGGAAAAAGACGGGCAGCGGACAGGTGGACCACCCAGAGTGGCTTCGCGTCCACGGCGGTCGGTGCCGGGCGCTGGGCGCAGGGTCGGGATCTCCGAGGCGCGGGGCCCGGAGGAAGGCAGCGCTGGGGGCCGCTCCCAGCCTGGAGACCCCAGACCAAGAAGGGACGGGGGTGGGGGGGAGGCTGCGGGGCAAGGCTGAGGTTCGGGGTCCGGCGAAGGCACTTACTTGAACCTGCCCTGGCAGTGCTGGCACTGGTCGCCCACCCAGCCCGGGTCGCAGAGGCAAGTGGAGTTGACACAGCGGCCCGAGAAGCAGGAGCCGGTCCTTTCGCAGGGTTTGGACTGGGACACCTGCGCGTAGAGCGCCAGGTAGATAAGGCCATAGCACAGCAGCCAGCTGTTCCCGTCCAGCAGCCAGGAGGAGGCGCCCCCGCCGCCGCCGCCGCCGCCTGCCGGCCGAGCCCTCCACGGCCCCGGGGCCGCCGGCTGCGGGGGGCCAGTGCGGGCCCGGCCCCCCGGCTCCATCTTCCCCAGCGCCCCGGGCCGGCGGGGCTGCGATCGCGGGCGCCGACAGGGATGCTCCAGAGGGGAAACCCGGCCGGAGAGGAAAACACCGCGCCGCCGCCGCCGCTCCTCCTCCTTCTCACCGGCGCCTGCCCCAGTCCCGCTCGCCGGTCCGGACGGGCAGATCCCAGCCGCGCTCGCCTCCGCTCGGCTCCCTGCAGTCGCGCTCGGGCATCGCCTCTCCGTCCGCTGACCTTGTCCGCTGCAGGCCGAGCCCACCGCCGCGGCGCCCCGGACCGGGCCGGAGGCGGGGACCTGCGGGAGGGGGAGGGGACCCCGCGCGCGGCCCCGCCTCGCCCGCCGCTCGGGCCAACAGCCTGGGCGCCCCGCCGCGCGCGCCCGGCAGGGCGGGGGGCCACGGGAGCCCCCCGAGGTGGGCGCGCCCACCGCGGGAGGGGGTACTCGGGAAGCGGGGCTTCAGCCTCGTCCCGCCCAGCCGGCCTTCGGCGGCCCCCCAGCAGCCATCTGCTCTCCGGTGCCGCTTTAGCCAGACGCCAGGGCTGCCTCTAGGGCCCGCAGGGTGCGGGGCCACCTCCCGCTCGCGCGCGGGCCTCCGCTCCCCCCGCCGGGCCCTGCGCGTGGTCTCGCCCCGCCCCTACAGAGACCCGGGACTCCCCCCGGCGCTCGCGCGCGCTCACCCACCCCGCCCGGCCCGCCGCGGGGAGGGGACACCGGCCCCCCCAGGTGTGGCCCCCAGCGCCCGCGGTGCCCTTCCCCTCGGGGCCCCGGAGAACCCGGCCCCCGGCGCCTCCGGATCTTCCCCCCGCACCACCCCCGCGACACCCCGCCGCAAACGAAAGATCAGAGCGGGACTGGCTTCGCAGCTTCAGCGGAAAAGAAACCCTTCCAGGCCACTGTCTACAGCGGTAAAAGTGCAGCGTTTTTCCCCCAGCGCTCCCCCCGCCCCTTCCTCCGTCCCATCCTCCAGCCTATTTCTTCTTTTTTTCTTAAAAGAGAAAAACTCCAACAACACACAAAGAGCTGAGCATGTGCAGGAGGCAAAAGTCTTAAAGGCACCGCAGTCCGACCATGTTGAGGGGTCCGCAAGAACTGGGAGGGGCGGGGGCGAGGGACGGCCTGCGTCGCGGAGCAGGATCCGCCGCCGAAGGACCTCTCGGGGCGGTGGGGCGGGGGCACGGTATCATTTCTTCCACGGAAATAATGAGTCCCCCGCCCCCAACAAAGAGCGGCGAGGTTCTGACACTCCCCCCCGCCAACCCCCGGCGCGCCGCACCCCTCCGACGCTGCCTCAGAACCCCAGGTATCTCCTTTTCTGCTTGTCAGTGTTTCCTTCTCCATCTGGGACAATATTCTGCCATGAAAAATATTGCAACATCGGGGCTTTTTTTTTTTTTCCAGAAGGGCAGAAATGATGCCCAGAAAAGAGCCTTTTTTTTTTTTTTTAACTTCCTCGGTGGCAGGCTTTCCTCCTTTAGATGACTTTCCAAGATTTGATGGCATATGCTGAAATTTTTGCTTTGTACCTTCGTACCTTCTCTGAACAGGCTATTTGAACCTTTGAGAAAGATAAAACGCAGCCATGGACCCTCGAGTTACAGCAGTGTCATTGGATCCGCACTAAAGAGCAGGCAGTATTGAAAAGAATTTGAAATCTACCAAAGGCATTTCTGACAGCAAAAGCATAAAAAGTTTTTATTGTAACCACACAGTCATAATGTTATTGTTAAGATTGAACTCGTGTTTATTTGGGGCATAATGTACCCACGTCATCTGTTTTAATCTCTGTTACCCCCACTTTGTAGATGAAATCCTCCATTAACCCCATTTTGCAGATGAGAATAGAAAGACTCAAAAAGGTCCAAAGATTTGTCAATGACATATTAGAAGTAAGCAATGACCCGCACTTTAAACACAAGTCTGACTTCTGTGCTTTTTCAACTATTTACCAAGCTGTTTCTATTAGCAGATGCTTTGTTGTAGTTTGGTGGATAAAATGTAAGTGTTGGCTTGGTTTGCAAATACCTCAGCAATGACTTAAGGAGGGGAAAAAAGGTCAAGAAAGAGGTGACTCCTTCGGAGGTAAAAAAAAAAAGGAAAAGGAAAACCACGATTTTCGTTTATATAACAAACAAATCACAGTTCCCCCAAAGTAGCAGAACCAGAAATGTTCTCCTCAAACCTAAAAATCAGGACAGCTCCTTCACCTCACAACTTTTCCATATCAGTTTGTCCCTTAGAGATTACTTGAAATGAGGAAAGGAGAACATTTTGGAAAAAAATGTAAAAGGAGGATATTGTTCTAGATCACACATTTTAATTTCCATGAAGGCAAAATGAGAAGTCTCTGGTATTAGCCATGCATGAACAATCCCTTGTGGCTTTCTCCATTCCGCTCATGCCAGCCAAAGTTTTAAGTCAACCACATCCTTCTCATGTCTAAGGTAGAGGTGCTTTCAGACACGTGGAAAGTGGCCAAGCTCTTAAAACCATCACTGAGTGCAAAGGTAGCGCAAAGGGTACACAGGAGCCACTTTAACAAGAGAGATCACTGCCCAGCCACTTACTGACTGTAGGCTATATTTAAGCAAAGGGTTTGTCCATTAAAAATATACATCTTTTAATCTTCTAACCACTATAATCAGCTCAGTACTTTATATTACACTGACGAACATGCAGCCCTACAGGCCTCCTCTCAACATTGCCTTTAGAATCAAGCTGAATATGTTAAATTTATATAAAATTGTTCTCAGAAGGATCTCACAGGATTTTCACTTGCCCTATATCCTGTTTTTCTTTCAAATTCTTTCAGTCAGCATTTACTGAGTAACTATTATGAATTTAAGCAAGAGAAAACAAAGATGAATAAAACATGATTTCTACCCCTGGATAAGCTTATCTTTTATTAGGCTCACTAGACTGGGAGTTCCTTATACAGTTGAATGTCACATATTTTACAAATGTAGACACAGAAAACTTAAATGATTTACAGTGGTCTCACAAAATAGTCAGTGATAAAACTTGCCCAGAATCTTGACGAATGTTTCAATATCTTCTTTGATCAAGAAATTTTAAAACTCCAACATGAGGCTTTCTCTTTTTTCCAAAGAAGGAGAGTCAGCATCCTAGCTGTGCTACATGACACTACAATAATTCATAGTATTGATAATAGCAGTCATAAATCCAGCAGAAAGGTGAAAATGTATTCCAAAGAGATAGTACGGAAAAAGTCACTTTTACTGAAGTAGAATGAAACTGTTAAGATTTTGAAAGTATCTATTAAATTTGCTCAAAGGGGAAAGATAAGAAAGTGTATTTGCTCAACAATTAACCTTATATCAGGACCTTTAAATATTAGGGGGAGTGTGTTCCATTTCCATTCATACCACCTAACAATGGGTCTATAATATAAAAGGCAAAAGTCTGAGATTGAAGGAAATGCAAATGATTTTGCTTTTAAAGAACAAGAGAAATTATAGATCCATTGCTCTGTTGATTGCTATTCAAGATAAAGTAAAAGATCCTATTTGAACTTATGAACCAAAGCAGCCCCTTCTCAGTTGCTTGATTGAAGAATGATCTCTGCTCTGGTTACTGTTCATCTTTTGGCTCATGGGAGGCTTCTGAAAGCAGCCAAGGTAATGAGAGCTGTAGCTAGTGTGGACCCAAGAGCCAGAAATGCATTAGTTCAAAGGGACCCTTAGTGCAAATGGGGCAGTATTTTAAGACACTGATAGAGTATGAATGGTCTGTGAGTTTTGAGCGTGGGGCGCGGGGGGGGTGGGGAATCACCTTTAAATACTCATTAAAGTATATTGATCATATTGAAAATATTGATATGGCTCTGACCTGAAACCCCGCCTCCCCTCCACAACCAAAATCAAACACGCCGCTTTCTCTTGGATTCATTCTTTTCTTCTAGCAGTTTTTCCTGCTGTCACACTTGCAAACACACACATACAGACTGATCCTGCCAATTTTTCAACTTAACACGTTTCAAACATATTGTTATAAGTAAATCCAAAGAAATAAGTCCAACAATTCTAAATATACTCTACTGGACTAATACATTTTTGTTTAAAACTGGGAAATAAAATGAGCATGTTTAAACTTTTTATTCTAAATATTCAGACTTGTTACCCAAAAAAAGTTGATTGCCAGCACTCAATTACAAAAATGTGTCTTTTGTGAAACAATTTAATAAAAATATGGGCTAGGACGTCTTGTTAAACATAGTGGACTAAGTATATGTATTTACTCCTACTCTGAACTTTACCAACATGGGAGGAAAAAAGAACTTTTTTTTTTTTTAATTTTTAAAGTTATAAACTCACAGTCACAAAGAAAACGAGAATAGAACCAAGTAGTAGATGACAGGTATCCATGCATTTGGAAGAGTTAATTCATTGGAAGGAGGAAAGTGAATGGAGAAATACATTCCTGCAAAGATAAATTATAAGAAGCCTGTTTCTCCTGAATATCCCAGGAAAGTCTCAGGATTCAGAGGCAAGAGTTATCATGGAAAGTAAAGATGGGGCTTTAGGATGAAAAGGGGGTAAATGGTTAAGGTAACATAAGGACCCACAGTACCCTTCCTCACCCCAAGCAGCTAAAACTACTGCTGCTGCTACTGCTAAGTCGCTTCAGTCGTGTCCGACTCTGTGCGACCCCACAGACAGAAGCCCACGAGGCTCCCCTGTCCCTGGGATTCTCCAGGCAAGAATACTGGAGTGGCTTGCCATTTCCTTCTCCACCGTATGAAAGTGGAAAGCGAAAGTGAAGTCGCTCAGTCGTGTCCGACTCTTAGCGATCCCATGGACTGGAGCCTACCAGGCTCCTCTGTCCATGGGGTTTTCCAGGCAAAAGTACTGGGGTGGGGTGCCATTGCCTTCCCCGAGCTAAAACTAACCCAGGCCCAACTGACAGAAGGTTAAAGCTCTTAAGAAATTAAAGAGGTTTCAGATTTGGGGCACCAGAGATGATGGAAGGAGGCAGTGAGGAGGTACATAGTTAAAAATGGAGAGATCAAGTGAAAATCTATATATTGAGTGATATCATTTCTTTGCCTCCTTTGCCTACCTATTCCCAGAACACCTATAGCCAACTGAATAACCTCCAGGCAGAAACCTGAAGGACGCTTATCTGCAAAAATTGAATGGTCCATGAGAAAAGATACTGTCTTTTGGGGTCTCCCAACCAGATAGCAAACCTACAATGAATGAAGCCCAGTGGATAACCCTACAATGAAGCCTGCTAGTCAGTAAGCCCAATTCAATCCTTTTTCTTATGACTCTTTCTTAAATTTAGACAGCAAAAGTTCATCTGACATAAAATACAGAAACCAAAACAGAGGAAAAAAATTAAAGAAAACACAGTCAAAGCAATAAAAGAAAGTTTTGCAACCATGAAATAAGTACTATGCTATGCTATGCTAAGTTACTTCAGTCGTGTCCAACTCTTTGCAAACCCATAGACGGCAGCCGACCAGGCTTCCCTGTCCCTGGGATTCTCCAGGCAAGAACACTGGAGTGGGTTGCCATTTCCTTCTCCAATGCATGAAAGTAAAAAGAGAAAGTGAAGTCGCTCAGTCATGCCTGACTCTTAGCGACCCCATGGACTGCAACCTACCAGGCTCCTCCGTCTGTGGGATTTTCCAGGCAAGAGTACTGGAGTGGGGTGCCATTGCCTTCTCCGAAATAAGTACTGGATAGTCTTAAAAACATAAAATGACACTCAGAGAATATTTAAAAAAAAACAAAACAGGATAGCCAAAATTAAAGTGCAATAGAAAGTTGCATTTTAAATAAATGTAGATAAATATAGGAAATCATCTAGAAATTAGAATAAAAGACAAGGCATCTCCTCTTATGGATAAAGAGGAAACTATGAAAATTAAAAGCTTCATTAATGATGATGTATGATTATAAATTAAGCATTTATCATATGAGTACATTTATTAATGTAATGGTTCATTAATGCACAACTCCAATGTAGGAGCAGAAAAAAATCATCTAGATTAATTTATTCAACATAAGAAAGTTTCCCAGAACTAGACTGAGCCTCCAGATTCCTAAAACACTGAGATTAACAGACTCACATATTAGGGGGGAGTGGAGAAGAGAGAGAGGAAGGAAACAGGCAAATGCAATGGTGTCCGCAAGTATGAGGATAAAGACATTTTCAGACACACAAACCTCTATAAATTGTATCTCCTGAGGGACCCTTCTTTACTTCTTTAGGAAACGCCTGAAGAATGAAATAAAGGGACAAGATGCTGAATATAAGAGAACTCTGAAAGGATATCCTAGGATGGTGCACAGTAGTGCCCCAGCAGAGGCTGGGGACAGAGGTATCTAGGAAAGTAACGGATATCAGTGCTTGAAACTGTTGGAGCTTTTGGAAAAAAAAAAAAAAATATTAACATGTGACAGATCTTGGAGTATTTGGGTAGAAGATGGAATAAGCCAACAGAGACCTAAGTAAATGAACAAAATGAACTGATTGTAGGCTAGAGAAAAAAAAGAACGAGGAAAAGGAAACCTTCATGAGATGGTTCAGCAGGAAATGATACTTACATAGTCATAATAATGCAAACTGTATTGATTTGGGGACTTCCTCCATGGCTTCCACTGTGTCTCAGATGGTAAAGAATCTACCTGAAATGTGGAAAACCTGCCTTAGATCGCTAGCTCCGGAAGATCCCCTAAAGAAGGAAATGGCAACGTGCTCCAGTACTCATGCTGGGAAATCCCGTGTACAGAGGAGCCTGGTGGGCTACAGTCGATGGGCTAGGACATGACTGAGTGACTAAGACTTTCTTTTCTTTCCCATAGCTCAGCAGAAAAAGAATCTGTCTGCAATACAGGAGACACAGGAGATGTGAGTTTGATTCCTGGGTCAGGAAGATCCCCTGGAGGAGTAAGGGTTCTTGCCTGAAAAATCTCATGAACAGAAGAGCCTGGCAGGCTACAGCCCAAAATGTCACAAAGAGTCAGACATGACTGAGTGACTAAGCATGCACTCTATTGATTTAACCAAAAATCTGTAAAATGTCTATATTAAAAAGATGAGAGCAGAGTAAAGAAGGATAGTGCTAAATCTTAATTCTTTAATAAGAAATGATTATAAGTTCAAAGCTGATAAATACAGAACTAGTAGAATAAATGGAGAAGGCAATGGCACCCCACTCCAGTACTTTGCCTGGAAAATCCCATGGACGGAGGAGCCTGGTAGGCTGCAGTCCATGGGGTCACTAAGAGTCGGACACGACTGAGCGACTTCACTTTCACTTTTCACTTTCATGCATTGGAGAAGGAAATGGCAACCCACTCCAGTGTTCTTGCCTGAAGAATCCCAGGGACGGGGGAGCCTGGTGGGCTGCCGTCTATGGGATCACACAGAGTCAGACACAAGTGACTTAGCAGCAGCAGTAGAATAAGTACATGACACTGAAGAAAAGAGTTGAAAGCTAATTTCTCTTAGGGAATAGGAAAGAGGAGCAGGAGATGCAACAGTTTATTATAAAACTTTCAGTACTCCTTGATCAAAATTTTTAAATTACTTATAAAATATACAGAAATAATAAATAAAAATATAGGTCCCTGAGGAAATAAAGAAGGTACCATGGGACCTAAGATTCACTTCGAATTCTGCCACCTATATATATTATTACCATTGTGTGACACAAACCTCTGTGACTCAGTTTTGTCACCTATAAGATGGGAATAATCAAACTACTTGTCAATGCCCATTTCAGAGCTGGGATGACGGTCCAAACAGAATAATATATGAACACACCTGCTGCCACTGCTGCTGCTGCTGCTGCTGCTAAGTCGCTTCAGTCATGTCCGATTCTTTGCAAACACATAGATGGCAGCCCACCAGGCTCCCCCATCCCTGGGATTCTCCAGGCAAGAACACTGGAGTGAAAGTGAAAGTGAAGTCGCTTAGTTGTATCCGACTTCTAGCGACCTCATGGACTGCAGCCTACCAGGCCCCTCCATCCATGGGATTTTCCAGGCAAGAGTACTAGAATGGGTTGCGATTGCCTGCAAAGAATATAATCGATCTGATTTCGGTGTTGACCATCTGGTGATGTCCATGCATAGAGTCTTCTCTTGTGTTGTTGGAAGAGGGTGTTTGTTATGACCGTGCATTTTCTTGGCAAAACTCTATTAGTCTTTGCCCTGCTTCATTCCATATTCCAAGGCCAAATTTGCCTGTTACTCCAGGTGTTTCTTGACTTCCTATTTTTGCATTCCAGTCCCCTATAATGAAAAGGACATCTTTTGGGGGTGTTAGTTCTAAAAGGTCTTGTAGGTCTTCATAGAACCGTCAACTTCAGCTTCTTCAGCGTTACTGGTTGGGGCATAGACTTGGATTACTGTGACATTGAATGGTTTGCCTTGGAAACGAACAGAGATCATTCTGTCGTTTTTGAGATTGCATCCAAGTACTGCATTTCGGACTCTTTTGTTGACCATGATGGCCACTCCGTTTCTTCTGAGGGATTCCTGCCCACAGTAGTAGATATAATGGTGCTCTGAGTTAAATTCACCCATTCCAGTCCATTTTAGTTCGCTAATTCCTCGAATGTCAACATTCACTCTTGCCATCTCTTGTTTGACCACTTCCAATTTGCCTTGATTCATGGACCTGACATTCCAGGTTCCTATGCAATATTGTTCTTTACAGCATCGGACTTTGCTTCTATCACCAGACACATCTACAGCTGGGTATTCTTTCTGCTTTGGTTCCATCCCTTCATTCTTTCTGGAGTTATTTCTCCACTGATCTCCAGTAGCATATTGGGCCCCTACTGACCTGGGGAGTTTCCTCTTTCAGTATCCTATCATTTTGACTTTTCATACTGTTCATGGGGTTCTCAAGGCAAGAATACTGAAGTGGTTTGCCATTCCCTTCTCCAGTGGACCGCACCCTGTCAGATCTCTCCACCATGACCTGCCCATCCTGGGTTGCCCCATGGGCATGGCTTAATTTCATTGAGTTAGACAAGGCTGTGGTCCTGGTGTGATTAGATTGACTAGTTTTCTGTGAGTATGGTTTCAGTGTATTTGCCCTCTGATGCCCTCTTGCAAGACCTACCGTCTTACTTGGGTTTCTCTTACCTTGGGCGTGGGGTATCTCTTCCCGGCTGCTCCAGCAAAGCACAGCCATCGCACCTTACCTTGGATGAGGGGTCTCTCCTCACCGCTGCCCTTCCTGACTTTGGGGGAGTGGTATCTCCTCACCGCTGCCCTTCCTGACCTCAGTCGTGGGGTAGTTCCTCTCGGCCGTGCTTAGTGCGCCAGTCCTCACCGGCGTCCTTCCTTGGTCATTGGGTAGCTCCTCTCGGGCGTGCTCTCAGTGCGCCGCGCAGCCAAAGATGGAGAAGCTCTATACAATCAGCAAAAACAAGACCAGGAGCTGACTGTGGCTCGGACCATGAACTCCTTATTGCCAAATTCAGACTTAAATTGAAGAAAGTAGGGAAAACCACTAGACCATTCAGGTATGACCTAAATCAAATCCCTTATGATTATACAGTGGAAGTGAGAAATAGATTTAAGGGCCTAGATCTGATAGATAGAGTGCGTGATGAACTATGGAATGAGGTTCGTGACATTGTACAGGAGACAGGGATCAAGACCATCCCCATGGAAAAGAAATACAAAAAAGCAAAATGGCTGTCTGGGGAGGCCTTGCAAATAGCTGCGAAAAGAAGAGAAGTGAAAAGCAAAGGAGAAAAGGAAAGATATAAACATCTGAATGCAGAGTTCCAAAGAATAGCAAGAAGAGATAAGAAAGCCTTCTTCAGCGATCAATGCAAAGAAATAGAGGAAAACAACAGAATGGGAAAGACTAAGGATCTATTCAAGAAAATCAGAGATACCAAAGGAACATTTCATGCAAAGATGGGCTCGATAAAGGACAGAAATGGTATGGACCTAATGGAAGCAGAAGATATTAAGAAGAGGTGGCAAGAATACACAGAAGAACTGTACAAAAAAGAGCTTCAAGACCCAGATAATCATGATGGTGTGATCACTGACCTAGAGCCAGACATCCTGGAATGTGAAATCAAGTGGGCCTTAGAAAGCATCACTAGGAACAAAGCTAGTGGAGGTGATGGAATTCCAGTGGAGCTATTCCAAATCCTGAAAGATGATGCTGTGAAAGTGCTGCACTCAATATGCCAGCAAATTTGGAAAACTCAGCAGTGGCCACAAGATTGGAAAAGGTCAGTTTTCATCCCAATCCCAAAGAAAGGCAATGCCAAAGTATGCTCAAACTACTGCACAATTGCACTCATCTCACACGCTAGTAAAGTAATGCTCAAAATTCTCCAAGCCAGGCTTCACAAATATGTGAACCGTGAACTTCCTGATGTTCAGGCTGGATTTAGAAAAGGCAGAGGAACCAGAGATCAAATTGCCAACATCCGCTGGATTATCGAAAAAGCAAGAGAGTTCCAGAAAAACATCTATTTCCACTTTATTGACTATGCCAAAGCCTTTGACTGTGTAGATCACAATAAACTGTGGAAAATTCTGAGAGAGATGGGAATATCAGACCACCTGACCTGCCTGTTGAGAAATCTATATGCAGGTCAGGAAGCAACAGTTAGAACTGGTCATGGAACAACAGACTGGTTCCAAATAGGAAAAGGAGTACGTCAAGGCTGTATATTGTCACCCTGTTTATTTAACTTACATGCAGAGTACATCATGAGAAATGCTGGACTGGAAGAAACACAAGCTGGAATCAAGATTGCTGGGAGAAATATCAATAACCTCAGATATGCAGATGATACCACCCTTATGGCAGAAAGTGAAGAGGAACTAAAAAGCCTCTTGATGAAAGTGAAAGTGGAGAGTGAAAAGGTTGGCTTAAAGCTCAACATTCAGAAAACGAAGATCATGGCATCTGGTCCCATCACTACATGGGAAATAGATGGAGGAACAGTGGAAACAGTGTCAGACTTTATTTTTCTGGGCTCCAAAATCACTGCAGATGGTGACTGCAGCCATGAAATTAAAAGACGCTTACTCCTTGGAAGGAAAGTTATGACTAACCTAGATAGCATATTCAAAAGCAGAGACATCACTTTGCCAACAAAGGTTCGCCTAGTCAAGGCTATGGTCTTTCCTGTGGTCATGTATGGATGTGAGAGCTGGACTGTGAAGAAGGCTGAGCGCCGAAGAATTGATGCTTTTGAAGTGTGGTGTTGGAGAAGACTCTTGAGAGTCCCTTGGACTGCAAGGAGATCCAACCGGTCCATTCTGAAGGAGATCAGCCCTGGGATTTCTTTGGAAGGAATGATGCTAAAGCTGAAACTCCAGTACTTTGGCCACCTCATGGGAAGACTTGACTCATTGGAGAAGACTCTGATGCTGGGAGGGATTGAGGGCAGGAGGAGAAGGGGACGACAGAGGATGAGATGGCTGGACGGCATCACTGACTCGATGAATGTGGGTCTGAGTGACCTCCGAGAGCTGGTGATGGATAGGGAGGCCTGGCGTGCTGCAGTTCTGGGGGTCGCAAAGAGTCGGACACGACTGAGCGACTGATCTGATCTGCCATTGCCTTCTCCGTTAGTCATCCATACCTAGCTCCATAAAGGCCTTCCAAGGCTTTATTGAAGTTAACTGATTTGCCCAACATCACATAAATTAGTGACATTAGAGGCAAAACTAAACCAAGGGGCAGACAAAGAATGAACCTTGTATCAAGCCCTTAGAAAAATTGCCAGCAGAGCTGAAGGCAGACTTTTGAAAGCCCAGCTCAGACTCTGCAACATACAGATTATCAGTTAGTATCAATTAACCGGCTGAATAAAGGTCCTGCCAAAGTATGGATAGGAAAGCCAGAAAGAAAGACACTTAAAAAGAAAAAAAAAGCTGCAATTAATATAAGCCAAGTCAGCAACAAAATTTCTCTTGAAAATGGAAATATAAGAATTTGACTTATTGAATGAGAGAAGGATGTGAGAAAGATGGTGGAAAATGAAGAGAGGGCATGGCCCATGATAGACAAAAAATGTCAAGAAACGGTACCTAAATTTAGGATTCTCCAGAATATTCCAAGATAACTCATAGGTCTCCCTATCTTTTCCTTTTTGTGACTGTGTTGAAAGAATGAAGGCAGAGGAAAGTTTCTCTATTGCATACTCAACATCTCATTTGCTGGTACTTTCCTTCATGCAAAAGAACAAAACCCCCTTTCAAAAAAAAACATAGTTTTATTAATATAAATATTTAAAACTTCAATTTGAATGAGGTAACAAAAAAGGATATATTATAGTCTTTTATTTTCAAAAGTCATAATTTTTCTCCAACAAATCATTCTGATTTCTCCAGATGACTCTTATTAGTAATCACTGCATTATGCTGTATCACCTTACTTCCAAATGAACCAACTTTAAGAAAGGTCATACACTGAAAAAATAGTGTCATTGAATACAAATGACTTTGAGTAATACAAAGAATTGCTCTAGTTGTGAGAAAAATCCAACAACTGTTACACACTCCTAAGCCACTGTCTACATGTAGCTAAACTAGGTAGAATTTCTATAAACCTTAGTTAAGTTGGGATTTACCTCATGTTCTCTCTGTTTTAAGAAAAAGTGAGTCACTGTAAGAAAAACAGGAAGTACTTCAAAAACAAAAGCTCCAAAGCAAAATAAACAATTCATATGAACAGTAACATACTAGCTTTAGAAAGCCGGGGTCCTGACATCAGAAAATATGTTTATGTTTACAAGGAAAAGAACATGAAAGAGAATTATGGGCACTCTGATCAGGAGAGACCAAGCCATCAGGATGCAGCGAGGTTTCCTCGAACAGAGCTCAGAGACACAGAAGAACCACAAAACAGCACACATAAAAAAAGAAAAATATCTGACAAATGATAACCAGGCCCCACAACTCCCGATAACACGACATTCTACTTATTAAAAACATCAGTCTTGGAAGACTCCAGGCACAGTAATTTTGAAAATATACACAAGTAAATTAAAACCAGGCTTATGATTCTTCCTATTGTCAGGCCCTCACCCATATCCCTCTGCAAAGCTGATGTGAAATTTAAAATGCAATGAAAAAAAAAAATCAGCTTGAACATTGCTGATTTTAAGCAAGAACCCCAAGTTTTCTATTTTTAAATCAGAATGTAGTTAGACTTTCTGCACATGAAGAGGATATATATTTTTCTAGGAAAATTCCTTTTACAGTAAACAGAAAAAATGTTATATCCACAACTAGGAAGTATATGTAAGAGTTGTATTTATTAAATTATCTAATCCACTTGACAGCAGATGTTTTTGGACATGTTTTATGGCCATGCCCTTCCTCATTGGACAGGGTCCTTTAGTTTTTGGAGGTAGCACACAATAGTGCCAAGAGGATGGAATAAAAAGGCAGGAGACCTACTAAAACTAAACAGTATGTACCTCACTTGCTATCAGTTCTTTCATTTGTAAAACAGCAAAAAATATTAGCCATCCCTGAATGGTAATGAGAGAATCAAAATTCCAAATGAGATAAAATGTCAAAGTTTTTTAAAAACTGTAAAGCCCTATTTGTGCCTCCTTTTATTCCTTCTGGGCAAACACTGTGGTGTGACCCATAGGGGCCACGTAACACTGCAGAGTCACAGAGCAAACTCAGTAAGTCCTTGGTATCTTGATTCCCGGTTCCAGTAACCTAGCCAATTGCCTTCGGAGAAGGCAATGGCACCCCACTCCAGTACTCTTGCCCGGAAAATCCCATGGACAGAGGAGCCTGGTAGGCTGCAGTCCATGGGGTCGCTAAGAGTCGGACACGACTGAGCAACTTCACTTTCACTTTTCACTTTCATGCATTGGAGAAGGAAATGGCAACCCACTCCAGTGTTCTTGCCTGGAGAATCCCAGGGACTGGGGAGCGTGGTGGACTGCTGTCTGTGGGGTCGCACAGAGTCGGACACAACTGAGGTGACTTAGCAGCAGCAGCAGCAGCCCATTGCCTTATGCCTGGGTGAAGTAAATGACCACAGGTGTTCAATGACCACTGCAGAGGCCCAGAGAACAAAACATACTACCCCCACACTCTAGTTAAAACCTGGAACTCAAGCTCAGTGCTTTTGTCTTTTAGCTGAAGATTTTGTTTTGGGGCACTTGTACTAATGCAAATGCCTTAGACCTATTTAGTTTGTGCCGGTCAGTAACATCTTAGTATGAATGACTTTGTACCTATTCCTGAGACTAGTTTTGATAATAACTATAAGAAAAGTATCAAGATGTATCATCTTCCCAACCCCCTCTCCCTACTACTCAGGATACATGGCACACAGGGCTACTACCCAGTCTGTTCTTAAGAAATTTAATTTAAGAAAATAGTAACATTCTTTAGCAATTTAGTATAACATGGTGTCCATGGACTGGTAGGGAGGGGCGGGGTCTGGGGAGGGTGGGGTTGGCAGGGGTAGGGACAGCAGGGAGAGCTGGAGGATTTTTCTCCTGTCTCCTCTCTCTTCTAAACTCTCTCTTTGCTGCAGACCTCGGCTTTTCAGCGGGGGGTGGGGGGTGAGGGGTGGATATATATATATATATACTGTCCATGGAGAGAATGTTTATACGTTTTAAAAGAAGTCTAAGGAGTTCCCCAGCAGTCTAGTGGTTAGGACCCCGTGCTTCCATTGCAGAGGTCATGGATTGATCCCTAGTCAGGAAACTAAGATCCTGCACCGTGTGGCATGGCCAATAGTTTTTTAAAAATTAATGAAGTCCAATGAGAGAACAAACACAAATGAATTAAATGCTAATGGCGGGATTTTAGACAGTGGCTCTGGATAAAAAAGTTGACGCGGGCTGTATGGTGGGTAGCTAACCTACTTCTAAAAGGAAATTGGACTAGCAGTAGGATTTTGGCATCTCTGACTACATGATGAATGGATTTAAGGGAAGAATTAGAATGCAAGGTTGGGTGTTTGCTTGGAAGCACCCTCCCCAGACTCGATTCTGGTAGGAATCATCAGCAAAAATCCTGACTATTTTTAACGGCTAGGAGGATGCTTAAGGAAATGTCAGTCTCTAAGATCACCCCAAGTCTCCTCTGCATAAATAATAACATCACTGCCGACAGATTCTTGGCTCAACTGATCTCCTTTTAAACATGCAGACTAGTCAAAATGAAATACTTATTAGAGAGAGATTGGAAAGGATGAAACTGGAAATGATCACTCAAGGAAAAAAAATCAGCCTCATTAATAAGGGGGAAAATCTGGGCATTCTGAGCTAGCCAGACACCAAAAATATGTAGGAATAAACAGCAAAGCAGCAGTACTGTTGGTATGATGTCTTTGAGTGTAAAGTAACTCAAGGAAACCACTGAAAAAGCTGATGCCAGCACCCGAGCACATGCTCAGAAGGCTTGAAGGTACAGGACAGTCCCACTGGGGTGAACGGTGTTACATCAAGTGGAAACATTTCCTCTGGCTTCTGATCAGTGTATGCCCTGAAGCCCCAGGATTTGCTGGTGCTCATTATTTTTATTCTAACTCTGTTGCTGCAAACGCTATCCTCACTCACATGAATGCTTGATCTTGCTAAATCATCCTAAGCTATCTGCAGCAATTATCCCATGATTAAATTTCTAAAGTTAATTGTTAAGTTAAAGAAAAAAACTCCTTTATTAGTTTAAAATTTTTCTGCTTTTTCATTTTACCAAGTGTCCTTTTAGTCCTTAATTATTAGAAAACATAAATAAAAGTGTCCAATTATCCTTCTCTTTAACCTTTATCATTTTATAGCTCTTATCAGATTTCTGCTTTCTTTTCTTCTGACTACAAATTCTTCACCATTCATCTCTGGGTTCTATCTTCCTATATGAGCTGTAATTATTTTACTTGAACTTGTCTAATTTATTTCTGATCTGGCTCAGTCATTTTTGAGATAAAGAAAAACAGAAAGAAGCCATTCAAAATTAGGACGTACCCTTTGTAAAAATGAACATAGATCTATTACAATATTTTCTATAACCGTTTTAACCAGAATGGTTTCTTATTACTTATTTGGCTACCACTACTCTTTATGATGTACTCTTTGAACAGTTCTTGATGGTGTCTACATACTTTTCCAATATGGTTTAGAAAAATTCAATCCCCATGGGGATATTATTAAAATTATTCCTTTCTCAGACTCATTAGAATCAAAGAATCTCAAGATAAATTTCTATCTGGTGTGATCCTCTACTTAGTTAAGTAAAATGTGTAGGTACTTCTAGATTTCCACATTTTTGGGTTTTGAGTAATCTATTTGAGTAATCTACTATTTCTTTCCCATCTGCACTGCTGCTACTGCTACTGCTAAGTCACTTCAGTCGTGTCTGACTCTGTGCAACCCCATACGGCAGCGACCAGGCTCCCCCCTCCGTGGAATTCTCCAGGCAAGAACTCTGGAGTGGGTTGCCATTTCCTTCTCCAATGCATGAAAGTGAAAAGGGAAAGTGAAGTCGCTCAGTCGTGCCGGACTCTTAGCAACCCCATGGACTGCAGCCTACCAGGCTCCTCTGTCCATGGGATTTTTCATGCAAGAGTACTGGAGTGGGGTGCCGTTGCCTTCTCCGTCCCATCTGCACTAGATAATTATAATTAGAGATAAAACCCTCGACTTCTTTTGAGGAAAAGAAGCGATATAGCATGCATGCATGCATCCTTTCCCAGATGGCCCTATGGTAAAGAATCTGCCTGCCAATGCAGGAGACATAGGGTTCAATCACTGCGTTGGGAAGATCCCCTGGAGGAGGTCATGGCAACCCACTTCAGTATTCCTGCATGAGAAATTCCATGGACAGAGGAGCCTGACAGACTATGGCCCACAGCATCGTGCAGAGATGGACACGACTGAAGCAACTTAACACGCACATCCTTCAGATATCCTCCTCCACTGATAAAGCCTACTTAGGCAGCCCTGTTTTGCACACATAATTGAATGAATGGATGTGTTAGTCGCTCAGTCGTGTCCTATTCTTTGTGACCCCATGGTCTGTAGCCCCCCAGGCTCCTCTGTCCACAGAATGCTCCTGGCAAGCATACTGGAATGGGTTGCCATTTCCTTCTCCAGGGGATCTTCCTGACCGAGGGATCGAAGCTGGGTTTCCTGCATTGCAGGAAGATTCTTTTCTGTCTATGCTACCAGAGAAGCCGCTCTGCTTAACTACTACTAAAGGCACTTCCCAGATGGCTTAGATGGTAAAGAATTTGCCTGCAATGCAGGAGACCCGGGTTTAATCCCTGGGTCGGGAAGATCCCCTGCAGAAGGGAATGGCAGCCCACTTCAGTATTCTTGCCTGGAGAATTTCATAGACAGAGGAGCCTGGCAGGCTACAGTCCATAGGGTAGCAAAGAGTTGGACACAACTGAGCGACTAACACTGACTACTGGTAATTAGCACAGACACATGCGCCAACCTAGGGGCAGCCAATCCTTAGGCTCACCAGTGCTAATCAAACAGAGATGAACTAGGGCAATCAAATTCTCACATTTGGGCATTTGAATTGGGAAATATAAAAAGGATTAAGCAATTAAGAGCGGCAACTAAAGTTGAAAATTTGTGCAGAAAAAGAGAAACCATTGGGTAGATCAGATCAGACCAGATCAGTCGCTCAGTAGTGTCCAACTCTTTGCGACCCCATGAATCACAGCACTCCAGGCCTTCCTGTCCATCACCAACTCCCGGAGGTCATTCAGACTCACATCCATCAAGTCAGTCATGCCATCCAGCCATCTCATCCTCTGTTGTCCCCTTCTCCTCTTGGCCCTCAATCCCTCCCAGCATCAGAGTCTTCTCCAATGAGTCAACTCTTTGCATGAGGTGGCCAAAGTACTGGAGTTTCAGCTTGAGCATCATTCCTTCCAAAGAAATCCCAGGGCTGATCTCCTTCAGAATGGACTGGTTGGATCTCCTTGCAGTCCAAGGGACTCTCAAGAGTCTTCTCCAACACCACAGTTCAAAAGCATCAATTCTTCGGCACTCAGCCTTCTTCACAGTCCAGCTCTCACATCCATACATGACCACAGGAAAGACTTGACTAGGCGAACCTTTGTTGGCAAAGTGATGTCTCTGCTTTTGAATATGCTATCTAGGTTGGTCATAACTTTCCTTCCAAGGAGCAAGCGTCTTTTAATTTCATGGCTGCAGTCACCATCTGCAGTGATTTTGGAGCCCAGAAAAATAAAGTCTGACACTGTTTCCACTGTTTCCCCATCTATTTCCCATGTAGTGATAGGACCAGATGCCATGATCTTTGTTTTCTGAATGTTGAGCTTTAAGCCAACTTTTTCACTCTCCACTTTCACTTTCATCAAGAGGCTTTTGAGTTCCTCTTCACTTTCTGCCATAAGGGTGGTGTCATCTGCATATCTGAGGTTATTGATATTTCTCCCAGCAATCTTGATTCCAGCTTGTGTTTCCTCCAGTCCAGCATTTCTCATGATGTACTCTGCATATAAGTTAAATAAACAGGGTGACAATATACATCCTTAACGTACTCCTTTTCCTATTTGGAACCAGTCTGTTGTTCCATGTCCAGTTCTAACTGTTGCTTCCTGACCTGAATACAAATTTCTCAAGAGGCAGATCAGGTGGTCTGATATTCCCATCTCTTTCAGAATTTTCCACAGTTTATTGTGATCCACACAGTCAAAGCCTTTGGCATAGTCAATAAAGCAGAAAAAGATATTTTTCTGGAACTCTCTTGCTTTTTCCATGATCCAGCAGATGTTGGCAATTTGATCTCTGGTTCCTCTGCCTTTTCTAAAACCAGCTTGAACATCAGGAAGTTCATGGTTCACATATTGCTGAAGCCTGACTTGGAGAATTTTGAGCATTACTTTATTAGCGTGTGAGATGAGTGCAAGTGTGCAGTAGTTTGAGCACTCCTTGGCATTGCCTTTCTTTGGGATTGGGATGAAAACTGACCTTTTCCAATCTTGTGGCCACTGCTGAGTTTTGCAAATTTGCTGGCATATTGAGTGCAGCACTTTCACAGCATCATCTTTCAGGATTTGGAATAGCTCAACTGGAATTCTGTCACCTCCACTAGCTTTGTTCATAGTGATGCTTTCTAAGGCCCACTTGACTTCACATTCCAGGATGTCTGGCTCTAGGTTAGTGATCACACCATAGAGAAAGAGCCAAAAAGGTATAACTCAACTTATGAGAAGGTCAGAGTTATGAAGAAGAAAAAATTGTTAGATAAGTAGCAACTCTGACATAGAGAAATGATAAAGTAGAAGATAAGGAGATTTTTCTCTCTAGTAATTAGACAAAGAAACAAACCCATAGAGAGTTGTTGAATCATATTGCCAGCAGTAGAGTGATGAGCCATGAACTCCTGTGGCTGAGGATTCTAGAGCTGCCTTGAAATGACCACTGAATTCTTATCTCCATGACTCCCTGTCATAGATTTTCATGAGAGTCAAACTTGTACTGGTATTTATCGAATAATTCCATTACTTGAATGAGTCTCATCCCAGAAACTCTGAAAGCCTAACCATGAACATCATTCTCATCCATATTTTAGCTCAGATCATCTTCCATTGGGCTTCCCTGATAGCTCAGTTCATAAAGCTTAGTTGGTCGCCTGCAATGGAGGAGATCCTGGTTCGATTCCTGGGTCAGGAAGATCCACTGAAGAAGGGATAGACTATCCACCCCAGTATTCTTGGGCTTCCCTGTTGGCTCAGCTGGTAAAGAATCCGCCTGCAATGTAGGAGACCTGGGTTCGATACCTGGGTTAGGAAGATCCCTTGGAGAAGGGAAAGGCTACCTACTCCAGTATTCTGGCCTGGAGAATTTCATGGACTGTATAGTCCATGGAGTCGCAAAGAACTGGACACAACTGAGCGACTTTCACTTTCACATCTTCCATTACAAGCATTTTCTCCAGTTTATGTCACCTGTCCTTGCCTTGTGCTCCCACCCTGAAATCCCATGATGTCTTTGACATACCTCTCTGATAACATCTACATCATTTCATATTACACAGTCTCCTTTCCTAGACAGTGAGCCTATCAGAGGCAGAGACTGCCTTGTTCCAGTGGTAGGAGATAGTTGGTACTTGATAAACATCTGTTAAGCTAAATGAATAAGTGAATGACTGTAATCTACACTATAATATTTATTCTCTACTCAAGATCATTAATGACTATATTAAACTTGGAAGTGAACATTGGAGACATAAACAATCCAACTGAAAATGGGCTTGAATAGATATTTCATAAATGAGAACATCCAAATGGCCAGGAAGCACATGAAAAGGTGCCTAACATCAATAGTGATGAGGGAAATGCTAACTGAAGCCACAATAAAATACCACAAGGCAGAGATCAAAATAGCCAAAATTTAAAAAGTCAATGACATCAAACATTTCCAAGGATGCTTGGAACAACCAGAATTTTCATACCTTGTTGATTAGAGTATAAGTTGGTACAGTTTAAATATCTACCTATATACATACATACATATACTTATATTTATTAATCATGGTCTACTCATGTCACAGAACATTATAAAGCAATAAAAAAAGGAACTACAGATATAAGCAATACCATGGCTGACTCTCACATATATAATATTGAGCAAAAGAAGCCAGGCACAGCCAACTTTATCATATATTATTCCTTTTAAATAAAGTTAAAAAATGGGCAAAACTTATATGTATATAGACATCAAAATCATGGCAGCCTCAAGGTAGAGGATTACCAAGTGCTGAAAATGTTCTATAACTTGGTCTGAGCAGAAGTTACAAGAAAGCATGCTGCTGCTGCTAAGTCACTTTAGTAGTGTCCAACTCTGTGCGACCCCAGAGACGGCAGCCCACCAGGCTTCCCTGTCCCTGGGATTCTCCAGGTAAGAACACTGGAATGGGTTGCCATTTCCTTCTCCAATGCATGAAAGTGAAAAGTGAAAGTGAAGTTGCTCAGTCGTGTCAGACTCTAGTGACCCCATGGACTGCAGCCTACCAGGCTCCTCTGTCCATGGGATTTTCTAGGCAAGAGTACTAGAGTGGGGTGCCATTGCCTTCTCTGACAAGGAAGCATACAAATATAAAAATTCATTGAGCTATATATATATTTAATATTTGAGCACTAAACTGTATGTATGTTATAACTCAGTAAGAAAAGGAGAAAAGTGAGCACTGGGAAGCAGAAAATACACTTTCCTAGAAATGTACTCTTCTCTGGTGATTTGTAGATTTACTATATATATTTATATTTAAGCCTGAAGGAAGATGACCAACCTAGATAGCAATCAAAAGCAGAGACATTACTTACCAACAAAGGCGCCAGTCAAGGCATGGTCTTCCTGGGTATGTATGGAGGAGAGTGGAGGAAGAAGGGAGGGAGAATTGATGCTGAACTGGGTGTTGGAGAAGACCTGAGAGTCCCTGGACTGCAGAAGACCAACCAGCGAAGGAGAAATCTGGAAGAAGGAGAGGCTGAACCCAGTGGCCACCTCAGGAAGAGTGACTCATGGAGAAGAATGTGGGAGGGAGAGGGGGAGGAGAAGGGGACGACAGAGGATGAGATGGTGGAGCATCACTGACCGATGGATGCAGCGGGACCCCGGGAGCGGTGATGGACAGGGAGGCCGGGGGTGGGGCAAAGAGTCGGACACGACGAGCGACTGATCTGATCTGATCTGATAGTATGCTGCTGCTAAGTCACTTCAGTCATGTCCAACTCTGTGCGACCCCATAGACAGCAGCCCACAAGGCTCCCCAGTCCCTGGGATTCTCCAAGCAAGAACACTGGAGTGGGTTGCCATTTCCTTCTCCAAGGCATGAAAGTGAAAAGTGAAAGTGAAGTTGCTCAGTTGTGTCCGACTCTTAGCGACCCCATGGACTGCAGCCTACCAGGCTCCTCTGTCCATCGGATTTTCCAGGCAAGAGTACTGGAGTGGGTTGCCATTGCCTTCTCCTTGTATAGCATGTTTTGCTCAGTAATAGCACCAACCCTTATAGCCAATAGCATGGTGTATTAGAGATTTGAGGTTAGAAAACTGGGTTCCCCTAGATACATAAACTGACCAAGTGAATGAATCCAAACTTCATTTTTTTCTGCTCTTACTTCTCTGCTCTAATGAGAAGAGATAACAAACGAGTAAGATATACAGATTGCTAATGAGAAAAAGAAGTCAAGAAAGGGCAACAGAGAGGGCAGGAGGGAATTGTGATTTTAAAAAGAGTCATCTTGGAAGTGCCCACTGACTTTTGAACAGGAGTGACAGAAGCAGAGAGTTAGAAGTGGTCCCAGGTTGGAGGGGTGGGGGGCGGGGGGAAGCAGCAAGTGCCAAGACTCTGAGGCAGGAAAGTTGGTGGCATGTTTGAAAAGAAGGCCAGAGTCCCTGGATCAGATTGAATTGAGGGACAGCATAGCAGGAGATGGGACAGACCGCGCAGAAGCGTGGCCGAGAGGAGCTACCCCTCTCCCAAGGTCAGGGGCGACGACCAAGAGTGCCAGGCTGCGTAGGCACAGGAGCGGCCGAGAGGAGCTATCCCACATCCGAAATCAGGGGTGGCGGCCGAGAGGAACAAGCCCACATCCAAGGAGCAGCAGCTGCACGGGCACAGGAGGGCCAAGAGGACCTATTCCACGTTCAAGATCAGGAGGGGCAGCCACGAGGAGATACCCCTCCGCCAAGGTAAGGAGCGGCGGCTGTGCTTTGCTGGAGAAGCTGTGAAGAGATACCCCACGTCCAAGGTAAGAAAAACACAAGTAAGATGGTAAGTGTTGCGAGAGGGCATCAGAGGGCAGACACACTGAAACCATAATCACAGAAAACTAGCCAATCTGATCACACGGACCACAGCCTTGTCTAACTCTTGTCTAAGCCATGCCATGTGGGGCCACCCAAGATGGGAGGGTCATGGTGGAGAGGTCTGACAGAATGTGGTCCACTGGAGAAGGGAATGGCAAACCACTTCAGTATTCTTGTCTTGAGAACCCCATGAATAGTATGAAAAGGCAAAATGATAGGATACAGAAAGGGGAACTCCCCAGGTCAGTAGGTGCCCAATATGCTACTGGAGATCAGTGGAGAAATAACTCCAGAAAGAATGAAGGGATGGAGCCAAAGCACAAATAATACCCAGTTATGGATGTGACTGGTGATAGAAGCAAGGTCCGATGCTGTAAAGAGCAATATTGCATAGGAACCTGGAATGTCAGGTCCATGAATCAAGGCAAATTGGAAGTGGTCAAACAGGAGATGGCAAGAGTGAACACTGACATTCTAGGAATCGGCGAACTCAAATGGACTGGAATGGGTGAATTTAACTCAGATGACCATTATATCTACTACTGTGGGCAGGAATCCTTTAGAAGAAATGGAGTAGCCATCATGGTCAACAAAAAAGTCCGAAATGCAGTACTTGGATGCAATCTCAAAAACGACAGAATGATCTCTGTTTGTTTCCAAGGCAAACCATTCAATATTACAGTAATCCAAGTCTATGCCCCAACCAGTAATGCTGAAGAAGCTGAAGTGGAACGGTTCTATGAAGATCTACAAGACCTTTTAGAACTAACACCCAAAAAAGATGTCCTTTTCATTATAGGGGAATGGAATGCAAAAGTAGGAAGTCAAGAAACACCTGGAGTAACAGGCAAATTTGGCCTTGGAATACGGAATGAAGCAGGGCACAGGCTAATAGAGTTTTGCCAAGAGAATGCACTGGTCATAGCAAACACCCTCTTCCAACAATAGATGGTCAACACTGGAATCAGATTGATTATATTCTTTGCAGCGCAAGATAGAGAAGCTCTACACAGTCGGCAAAAACAAGACTGGGAGGTGACTGTGGCTCAGATGATGAACTCCTTATTGCCAAAATCAGACTTAAATTAAAGAAAGTGGGGAAAACCACTAGACCATTCAGGTATGACCTCAATCAAATCCCTTATGATTATACGGTTGAAGTGAGAAATAGATTTAAGGGGCTAGATCTGATAGACAGAGTGTCTGATGAACTATGGACTGAGGTTTGTGACATTGTACAGGAGACAGGGATCAAGACCATCCCCATGGAAAAGAAATGCAAAAAAAACCAAAATGGCTGTCTGAGAAGGCCTTACAAATAGCTGTGAGAAGAAGAGAAGCGAAAAGCAAAGGAGAAAAGGAAAAAAGATATAAGCATCTGAATGCAGAGTTCCAAAGAATAGCAAGGGGAGATAAGAAAGCCTTCTTCAGCAATCAATGTAAAGAAATAGAGGAAAACAACAGAATGGAAAAGACTAGAGATCTCTTCAAGAAAATTAGAGATACCAAAGGAACATTTCATGCAAAGATGGGCTCGATAAAGGACAAAAATGGTATGGACCTAACAGAAGCAGAAGATATTAAGAAGAGGTGGCAAGAATACACAGAAGAACTGTACAAAAAAGATCTTCATGACCCAGATAATCACGATGGTGTGATTACTCACCTAAGAGCCAGATATCCTAGAATGTGAAATCAAGTGGGCCTTAGAAAGCATCACTATGAACAAAGCTAGTGGAGGTGATGGAATTCAAGTTGAAGTGAAGTGTGAAGTGAAGTGAAATGAAGTCGCTGAGTCATGTCTGACTCTTTGCGACCTCGTGGACTGTAGCCTACCAGGCTCCTCCATCCATGGGATTCTCCAGTCAAGAATACTGGAGCGGATTGCCATTTCCTTCTCCAAGGGACCTTCCTGATCCAGGGAATGAACCCAGGTCTCCCTCATTGCAGGCAAATGCTTTAACCTCTGAGACACCAGGAAATCCTAAAGAAAGGCAATGCCAAAGAATGCTCAAACTACCGCACAATTGCACTCATCTCACACACTACAAAAGTAACGCTCAAAATTCTTCAAGCCAAGCTTCAGCAGTACATGAACCATGAACTTCCAGCTGTTTAAGCTGGTTTTAGAAAAAGCAGAGGAACCAGAGATCAAATTGCCAACATCTGCTGGATCATGGAAAAAGCAAGAGAGTTCCAGAAAAACATCTATTTCTGCTTTATTGACTATGCCAAAGCCTTTGACTGTGTGGACCACAATAAACTGTGGAAAATTCTGAAAGAGATGGGAATACCAGACCACCTGACCTGCCTGTTGAGAAATCTATATGCAGGTCAGGAAGCAACAGTTAGAACTGGACATGGAACAATAGACTGGTTCCAAATAGGAAAAGGATTACGTCAAGGCTGTATATTATCACCCTGCTTATTTAACTTATATGCAGAGTACATCATGAGAGACGCTGGGCTGGAGGAAGCACAGGCTGGAATCAAGATTGCCAGAAGAAATATCAATAACCTCAGATATGCAGATGACACCACCCTTATGGCAGAAAGTGAAGAGGAACTGAAAAGCCTCTTGATGAAAGTGAAAGAGGAGAGTGAAAAAGTTGACTTAAAGCTCAGTATTCAGAAAACAAAGATCGTGGCATCTGGTCCCATCACTTCATGGGAAATAGTTGGAGAAACAGGGGAAACAGTGTCAGACTTTATTTTGGGGGCTCCAAAGTCACTGCAGATGGTGACTGCAGCCATGAAATTAAAAGACGCTTACTCCTTGGAAGGAAAGTTATGACCAACCTAGATAACATATTGAAAAGCAGAGATATTACTTTGCCAACAAAGTTCCATCTGTGTAAAGGAGATCAGTCCTGGGTGTTCTTTGGAAGGAATGATACTAAAATCGAAACTCCAGTACTTTGGCCACCTCATGCAAAGAGTTGACTCATTGGAAAAGACTCTGATGCTGGGAGGGATTGGGGCCAGGAGGAGAAGGGGATGACAGAGAATGAGATGGCTGGATGGCATCACCGACTCGATGGACGTGAGATTGAGTGAACTCCCGGAGTTGGTGATGGACAGGGAGGCCTGGCTTGCTGCAATTCATGGGGTCGCAAAGAGTCGGACAAGACTGAGTGACTGAACTGAACTGAGTCAAGGCTATGGTTTTTCCTGTGGTCATGTATGGATGTGAGAGTTTGATTGTGAAGGAAGCTGAGCACCGAAGAATTGATGCTTTTGAGCTGTGGTGTTGGAGAAGACTCTTTCGAGTCCCTTGGACTGCAAGGAGATCCAACCAGTCCATCCTAAAGGAGATCAGACTCGGTGTTCTTTGGAAGGAATGATGCTGAAGCTGAAACTCCAATACTTTGGCCACCTCATGCGAAGAGTTGACTCATTGGAAAAGACCATGATGCTGGGAGGGATTGGGGGCAGGAGGAGAAGGGGATGACAGAGGATGAGATGGCTGCATGGCATCACCGCCTCGATGGATATGGATTTGAGTGAACTCTGGGAGTTGGTGATGGACAGGGAGGCCTGGCGTGCTGCAATTCATGGGGTCACAAAGAGTCGGACACGACTGAGCGACTGAACTAACTGAACTAACTATAGTAGGAGATGAGATCAGAAGGGTGGAGGGTATGGGAAGGTGACACAGGGTCTTACAGACCAAATGCAGAGACTTTGACATTCATTAGAAGCCACAGGGAGGTTTTAATAAACCTATAACATGATCTGGTTTAGGATTTTAAAGTTTTTTAGGCAGTCCTTCTACCTGTTTCATTAAGATTAGGCTGTAGTAGGCACAAGGATAGAAGAATGAAGATAAATTAAGGAGGCTATTACAATAATCCAGTTAAGAGATAATGGACCAAAATTGTAACTGCAGAGGTGTAAAAAAGCAGTCACATTCTGGCTATGTTTTGAAATTAAAGGCTTCAGAATATGCTAGTTGATTGAATGTGGGGTTTGAGAAAGAAAGTAGTCAGGAATAATGCCCAGGTTTTTTAGTAACCCTGGGAGGATGGGATTTCCATTTACTGGGATGAGTAAAACTGTGGCAAAGGCAGCTTTAGGAGGGAAGATTAGAACTTCACTTCTGGACATGACACATTTGAGATGCCTATCAGATCCAAGTGAAGATATTGAATAGGCAGCTGGATATTCGAGACTGAGCTTAGGAGACCGATCAGGAATGAAGGTATATATTTGAGAATTGTATATAATCGAGAAGTATATAAATACAGCATATATCCATTATATAATACAGAGTAAGATATGTAGATTAGCATTTACATTTAAATTTTTTTAAAAGATAACACTGGATGAGGTCATTCAAGAGTGAAAATAGAGAAGTTTTCCAAAGATTATAGAAAATAATATGCTTAAAATATCAATACAGTAAGTGTAGACTTCTTGACACACTTCCCAACATCCTTTAAAAAATCAGGAATTGTAATCTGATGGATCAGGTTCCAGGACACTGATGGATTATTTATACTAGTGTTCCAGATCACTGTGTGTGTTAAACACTGCATGCATGGAGGTGGCAGGTTTTTTTTTCCCCTGCTTCATCTGATCAAGTAGCTAGAGCAACAAGAGGGCACCCCCCTTGGGGTCATCATCTCCGTCTCCTCTCTGACCAAGTGTGCTTGGAGTCTCTTGCCATTCTTTACCTCAGTGGAGTGGCTGTAAGATTTAGATTTGGGCTTAGAAGGAAAGAGAGATTTCCTTCTCTACCTCCCATACTATCCCCTTGGGTCTTGTCTCTAAATCCCTAAAATTCAGTCCATTTTAACAGCAAGTTGACATAGAATTCTGGGAGCTGACCCAGATAATAATAAAGTGGCACTTTGATTTTCTAAACTTTCCATTAGTCCTTGTACATATATTCATCCCACTTTAGGAACTTCAAGGGGAGAGGTGGATATAGGTTAAGGTAGGATTTTAGCATTTCTGGGTCCCAGGCCATAATGTCATCAAACCAGTAGTAACCCCTATCAGTAGGCACTTAATATCTATTCATTCTTTTCCTTTAACATTCCAGTAATTCCTATTACATAGACATTGACCTACACATCAAAGAGAAGGCTTGCTCATAAATGGAAAACTTACTATTCCTTTAGTACTTTATTGTTAGAGCAACCCCATTTCCAACTCCCTCCCGGGCCGCACACCAGAGACAAGAGGGAGGGAGCAGAGTGATGGGCACAAGTGAAAAAATTATAGGAAAAATAGGGAGGTGAATAGAGACAGGCTGCCAGCTTGTCTGATAAACTCTTCTAGTTACTTACACACATGTGCATATGTGCTAAGTTGCTCCAGGCAAGAATACTGGAGTGGGTTGCTGTGCCCTCCTCCAGGGAATCTTCCTGACCCATGGATCAAACTCGCATCTCTTACCTCTCCTGCATTGGCAGGTGGGTTCTTTACCACTACTGCCACCTGGAATGTGATCAAATCTATAAAAATAGGTGCAATAATGGGGGAGGAGGTTTAAGGAAGACTCTAAGGCACGCTTCTTTTAGGGAAAGGCTCCCATCATGTGCCATGATGGTGTGGGCATGGACAGTGAGCAGAGGGAGGGCAAACCCTTGCTGTTCTCGCTGGCCTCTTTCAGGCTGCAACTCCCAGCATAGGTACCGTGCCACCTTCTGAGGCTGTCTCCCCAAACGCTGAACTGCCTTCATTCTGTGCAAGCAGAATACATTAAGGTCCTCAGGAGGGTGCCCAGCATTGCTGCAGCGCTACCCGGGCCATTTTCAGAACTGGTTCAATTTTCTATTGTTCTGTAGAGTCATCAAGTCTATATTTTTATCCTCCGTGGGCTACCAGAAAGCAAACTAGTTTAATATGTCCTTTCTAAAAAGGCGAATAAAAATCTGCTATATGCTGAGAATAAGAAATAATGAAGATATGATCCCGCAATCCCACTCCTGGGCATATAACTAGAGAAAACGTTTGCTTGAAAAGATACATGCTCCCCAGTGTTCCCTGCAGCACTGTTTACAATAGCCAAGACATACAAACAACCTAAATGTCCATCGACAGAAGAACATTTAGAAGAAGATATAGTACATTTATACAATGGAACACTGCTCAGTCATAAAAAAAAATAATAATAAAATTACGCCGTTTGCAGCAGCACGGATAGACCTAGAGATTAGTCTACCAAGTGAAATAAGTCAAAAAGAGAAAGACAAATGCCACATGACGGCAGTCATATATGAAATCTAAAATTTCATATATGCAATTTATGCATATATGCACAAGTGAACTCATCTGCAGACTTGCAGACAGAGAACAGTCTTGTGGTTGCCAGGGGGAAATGGAGATTGCAGAGCGATGGATTGGGAATTTGGGATCACTTGCTGCAGACTAGTATACTGAGAGTAGATAAACAAAGTCCTCCTGTGTAGCACAGGGAACTATATTCAATATCCTGTGATAAACCATAGTGGAAAAGAATATTTTGCTGTACAGCAGAAAATAATATGACATTGTAAATCAGCTATACTTCAATAAAAATAAATTTAAAGAAAAAAGAGATAATGAATCCAAGTTTTTCTTTTTATGAAAAAATTTGAATGCTTTCCATGTTGGTCAAAATGTTAATATTTTTCATCAAAGATTCAGGGAGCTGGATGAGGCTGTTTCCTTGTCTTTTCTATAAAAAAAGAAAAAAAGTGGTTTACTTGTGAAATAATGGGGTTTTAAGTCATATTTATTACTTTTAAACACTAAAAACTTAGCACATGGAAACCCCTATATGACCAAAAGTTATCTTGCAATTAGAAAGAACATTTCAATTATTTAAACTTAGAATTTTGCACAGATGAGTATTCAGTTATGCCAGGGTCCTTTTAAATAAATTCTATTTAGATTTCTATCATCAGATGCCATAGTTAAAAACATCTTAGGCAAAAATTCCCAGTATAAGTGGCATTCTTTAAATGCAACTTGATAGTGTATTTGAAAAGCATTAATAAACACAGTGGGCTCACAAAGAATTCTTTAATTTTACTACTTGCTGTCAGCTCTTTGCTTGTTGATCAAATCCATGGAGAAGGGCCTTAGACACAGTTTACAAAGAATGTTTAAGAGTGTCCAGCTGATTGATGATCCATTTTGCCTTTGATATTTAAGACCTTTGCTTCTTTGTCAACACAGAGAACATTTTCCAGTCATGTTAGAATGTGTCAGGACTCAGCTAAAAGTAACATTTTAGATCAAATTCAACAAATAACAAGAATCTTTTGTTTTGCTAAAAATAGAGGTACCCAGAACTGTTTCAATAAATTTTATAAAAATCTTCAGATGTTAACTTGACTTCAGAATACAATCTGTTCCTAAGCTTAAGGATTTGATTTGTTTTGCTCGTTTTGCTGCAGAAACAAATTTCCCCTGGCACTCAGTGTTGATACTTTCCTAAATTATTTTTTTTCTTAATTTTTCCTGTGAAGGGAAACTATTTTAATTGACATTTATCACCAAACAGGATAAGAATCATTTCAGCTCTAAAAATTTGGAAGAAACATTTCCCATCTGTTTCAATAACCCAACTGGCTAATTACATTGCCAAGAATAATTTGTCAGAAACAGAAAGACCATTCTTTGGAGAAAAATGCTTACTGCTTTATCTTACATTACATACTGATTGATGAGCAATTTATAGAAAATGCATGATTCTAACTTATGCTGTGAGTTTATTTCACAAATCAGAGTCCAAAAAGAATCTCAGAATTCTGGTCAATAATTGACATTGCTTTAAAAACAGGGGATGGAGTCTCTTGGTTAGATCAAATTATATCAGAGAAGTTGCATATATTAATATTAGCCACAGTCTGCTTTTAAAGTGTAGCCCACTGGAGTATGAATGGATAGTCCTAAAAAGGAGGAGACAAATACCAGAGGTGTGTCTAATAAGATGACCACTCTTTGTAGTAAAGTATAAGCACTGATGCTAGACAGTATTTGGATCCCAGCTTGAGTACTCACTCACTTGGCAAGTTATTTAAGTTCTGGGTGTTTTGGATTCCTCATCTGTAAAATGGGTATATTTCTAAAATTTTATTTTATTTATTTTTTATTGGCATATAATTGCTTTATATTGTTGTGTTTGCTTCTGCTGTACAGCAGCATGAATTGGCCATGTGTGTACATATATCCCTTCCCTCCTGAGACGCTGTCCACTCCCACCCTGTCCCTCTAGGTCACCACAGAGCAGAAGCTGAGCTCCTGTGCTATACAGCAGCTTCCTGTTAGCCATCTACTTTACACACAGCAGTGTGTATATATGTCAGTCCTACCCTCCCAATTCATGTCATCCTCCCCTTCCCCTTGCTGTGTCCAATGTTCATTCTCTACATCTGCATCTCTGTTCTTCCCTGCAAATAGGTTCATCAGTATCATTTTTCTAGATTCCATATATATATGTTAATATACAGTATTTGTTTTTCTCTTTCTGACTCACTTTATATGACAAACTCTAGGTCCATCCATGTCACTACAAATGACCCCAATTTCATTTCCTTTTATGGCTGAGTAATTGGTCAGGAAGCAACAGTTAGAACTGGTCATGGAACAACAGACTAGTTCCCAATAGGAAAAGGAGTGCGTCAAGGCTGTATATTGTCACCCTGCTTATTTAACTTCTATGCAGAGTACGTCATGAGAAACACTGGGCTGGAAGAAGCACAAGCTGGAATCAAGATTGCCGGGAGAAATATCAATAACCTCAGATATGCAGATGACACCACCCTTATGGCAGAAAGTGAAGAGGAACTCAAAAGCCTCTTGATGAAAGTGAAAGTGGAGAGTGAAAAAGTTGGCTTAAAGCTCAGCATTCAGAAAAGGAAGATCATGGCATCTGGTCCCATCACTTCATGGGAAATAGATGGGGAAACAGTGGAAACATTGTCAGACTTTATTTTTCTGGGCTCCAAAATCACTGCAGATGGTGACTGCAGCCATGAAATTAAAAGACGCTTGCTCCCTGGAAGAAAAGTTATGACCAATCTAGATAGCATATTCAAAAGCAGAGACATTACTTTGCCAACAAAAGTTCGTCTAGTCAAGGCTATGGTTTTTCCTGTGGTCATGTATGGATGTGAGAGTTGCACTGTGAAGAAAGCTGCTGCTGCTGCTGCTGCTAAGTCACTTCAGTCGTGTCTGACTCTGCGTGACCCCATAGACGTCAGCCCACCAGGCTCTCCTGCCCCTGGGATTCTCCAGAGTGCCGAAGAATAGATGTTTTTGAACTGTGGTGTTGGAGAAGACTCTTGAGAGTCCCTTGGACTGCAAGGAGATCCAACCAGTGCATTCTGAAGGAGATCAGCCCTGGGATTTCTTTGGAAGGAATGATGCTAAAGCTGAAACTCCAGTACTTTGGCCACCTCATGCAAAGAGTTGACTCACTGGAGAAGACTCTGATGCTGGGAGGGATTGAGGGCAAGAGGAGAAGGGGACAACAGAGGATGAGATGGCTGGATGGCATCACTGACTCGATGGACGTGAGTCTGAGTGATCTCCAGGAGTTGGTGATGGACAGGGAGGCCTGGGGTGCTGCGATTCATGGGGTCGCAAAGAGTCAGACACGAATGAGCGACTGAACTGAACTGAATTGAATATTAAAATGAGCACATTAACAGTAATAGTAACTATCTCACAGAGTTGTTGATAATTAAATTGGCTAACACGTTTAAACTCAGTGAATATTAAGTATTCATATTAATAATATTATTACTATTATTACTGCTATTGTTCATATTGTTTTTATATTCTTTTAAGTGTTAACAGTTTTCTCATCTCCCAAATCCCCAAGAAAAGCAAATTCTCCCTGGAAAAGTTCACCTCTTAAGCTTTAATTATCCGTGTGGTTCTCAACTTTGGCTGCACATTAGAAACACCTAAAAAGTGGCAAGGGGTAGAGGAGGGAGGCAGGAGAAGGGATACTTAGGATCCGTAGGAAGAGATTCTAAATTAAAGGAGCTTAGATAGTGCCCAGGCACTCATTTAAAAAAAAAATTCCAAAAAGTTTCCTATGTACGATCAGAGTTGAAAGCCACTGACTGCTGGATCTTAGCAGGGAAGCTGAACGTGCGCAAGGGACAAACCTTAGGATCAAGTATACTAACACCAGTAAGGCAGACAGAAAAAAGGTGCTGGAGTCCAGGAGAGTAAGAGAAATTGCAGGGAGGACTTTTTGCCCAGGAACAGGTATGCTGTTTGCCTAGCTATGCTGTTTGCATTGCTTACATCTCAGAGCTTGTTCTAGTATAATTATTTATTTTTTAAAAATATTACTAATTTATTTATTTGGCTGTGTTGAGTCTTAGTTGTGGCATGGGGGCATATCTCTGGTGGGATCTTAATTTCCCAATCAGGGATGGAACTGTGTCCCCTGCATTGGAAGGTGGATTCTTAATCCCTGGACCACCAAGGAAGTCCCCATAATTATATCTTGATATGGCTGTAAGATTAAACTTAATAACCAAGTCTGCTGCTGACCTCTGGCTTTTTCTTTCCTTCCAACCAAGCATCTTGGTGTTATCTTTTTGTGCCCCCATTTTAAAAGCACCAGAATCCTTCTTTGGATATTTGATTTATAAATTCCAAAAAGGAGCCTCATTTCTTTAGTGATAACTTGAATTTCAGACAGATGGAGTATAGTTACAATGATGAATAGTTTCAGCTCAAGGGACTTTTAGCCACTAAATGGATGTGCTTGTTCTTTCAAAGGAATGAGAGGCTCAAAACCTTGAGGATGAACTAGATTACTGTTCTTGTTCTGTAATAGCTTCAATAGCTCACTTTACTCAAATGAAAAGAGAGACAGGAGGGGAAGGTGATAAGCATTGATACTCACATTCAAAGAGTCAGAGAAATGGGCCAAGTGAAAGAAGCAGAAAAATAGTCTTGTATTTATGAAGTTCTAAAAACCTGAAATTTTGAGTGACCTTATCATTTCATTTCTGTCTCTACTCCACAACATTCATTTTAGAAAAATTTCAGAAAGTAATGAAAGGTACAAAAAGGACATTAAAAATGACTTGCAATTCCAATACTTTTTTCCTTGCTTTATTTTTAGAATGACAATAATGCCCTCCTCCATTTCTCCAAAGATAGACCCTTCCCCAAATGTTTTATATTTATGTGTTTCATAAAGACATCTTAGCACGCTTATGTTTCAGAAACATGATAAACTCTTTAAGGGAATTAGCTCACTTAGTCCCCATGATACCCCTCAAAGGTGGATATTATTAATATCTCCATCCCTTAACATCCATTTTAAGGGCAAGGAAACAGAGCATTGGAGAAGTCACCTTACCCAAATTTATTTCTCATTTATTCATTCACTCAGCAAATATTTATCGAATCCCTACTATGTGCCAAGTACTATATGCCACACACCCTAGACATAAGCGGTGTAAGAGTGAATCAGCTAGCTAGCCATGTCCATCATCCAACTCCTACCTCCCTTACTACTATCACCCAAGCCTAAACAACCGTCACCTCTCACCTGGATTGTTATAATAGCTGCTAGCTGGTTTTCCCACTTCCACTCTTGTTCCCCCACTGTCTACTCTAAACACAAGGAAACCTCAGGTTCAGAACCGTAAATGTTTGTGCTTGATGCCCAACATAAAAAGCACAGCATTAGGTCTCAATAGTTGACTTTTCAATGACGTTAGAAGCACTGTTTAATGCCATGGAGCAGGAACAGAAGATTAAATTTAATGCCCAAGAACTGAGTGAATGTTACAATGATGGCACAGATAGTTCTGAGAACTTTCTACTGAAACGACTTGACACTGTGCAAGGGATGCAGGATGAATCACAGTTTGCTTCTAATATTTTGAGATAAGCCAAGGCTGGTGAGCATACAGAGGAGCTTTAGGTCCGTCGGCTGTGAAGTCTTTTAGCTCTGATAACTTCCTTTTACTGTTTTCTTTCTATAGAGGATTTTCAGTTGCTGACTATAATAAAAATACTTTTAAGAAATACACTGTAAATAGACAGCACAAGAGAAATTGGGTATTCTACTTTTCTGCTGAATTTTTATTTCTTCTAGAAACCAGATTAACATATGTAGAAACAAGCTGTTCAAATTTAAAAAAAAAAATACTATCCCTACTTCCCTACTGTACTATCAAAGCACCGTATTTCTCATTCTTCTTGATACCTGTCGAGTTTTTTAAATTTACTTTTAATTGGAAGATACTTGCTTTACAATATTGTGTTGGTTTTTGCCATATGAATCAGCCATAGATATATACATGTCTCTTCCCTTTTGAACCTCCCTCCCACCACCCACCCTATCCCACCCCTCTAGAGTGTCACAGAGCGTGTGGTACCTTAGAGCAAATTCCCACAGGCTCTGTTTTACATATGGTAATGCATATGTGTGAATGCTACTCTCTCAATTCCTCCCGCCCTCTCCTTCCCCCACTGTGTCCAGAAGTCTGTTCTCTGCGTCTGCAGGGCAGCAATGTACCTGTCTATTTTTCGTCTATAGGCTCACTCTAAAACTACACAAATTCTGTTTAAAGAAGAATTAGGTCACTCATCTAGTTAAGCTAAGTTGCTACCACATTCTTTCTAGGAATCTCTCTAAATAGAAACTACCCAATATGCTGAAATAACAGCTTCATAGGGCTGGAAGGGACCTTAGAGATTATCTGGTTCAGCCTCTGCATCTCAGTGGTGGCTACATTGTCCGAGTCGTTGGCCTTAGTAGTTGGTTTTAAGAGCTGCTGCAGTTCATTCATCAGAAATATGTGTTGGATACTTCTGATGTATTACCTCTAATTTACCTGACAATTCTGCAAAGAAGGAATGAATACAAATGACTTGGCTTTGAGTCCTATAACATGGGGACAAGACTAGCACAACTTCCTAGGTTTATAGGAAGGATTAACTGAAGTGATGTATGTAAGTTGCTTGGCATTGTGCCTAGCTATTTTCATCATTATTGCCCGTGTTTCAGTTAAAGAAACTGAAGCTCAGAAAGGTTAAATAACTTTGTCACATCATTTGTGTGCTTCAGTTTCTTACACATCCACCTCAGCTAGTGCCTAGGACAATGTTTCACAAGTATATTTGGTGGTTTAAAATCACCTAGAATGCAGGACAAAAATCAAGTGTCCAGGGCCCTTCCCAATCAGCCACTCAATTGGACACTCTGGAAGTCGAGAACAGGAACATCCATTTTAGAAGTCTAGTAGGTGCTTCTGTGCATTAGAGTTGCTGCTGCTGCTGCTAAGTCACTTCAGTCGTGTCCGACTCTGTGCGACCCCATAGACGGCAGCCCACCAGGCTTCCCTGTCCCTGGGATTCTCCAGGCAAGAACACTGGAGTGGGTTGCCATTTCCTTCTCCATTGTGTGAAAGTGGAAAGTGAAAATTGAAAGTGAAATTGCTCAGTCGTGACCGACTGGTAATGACCCCATGGAATGCAGCCCACCAGGCTCCTCCATCCATGGGATTTTCTAGGCAAGAGTACTGGAGTGGCTTGCCATTGCCTTCTCCGGTGCATTAGAGTTAAGAGCTAGCTAAGGCTCTGCTTTCCAAACTCACCAGCCAAGGGCTCTAGTCAAAGTTTCTCCCTCTATGAAATGGGAATATGATTACTGCTCCTCAAACTGGTTGAGAGGATTAAACTAGGAAAATGTTTTGTAAACTATACAAGCCTGATTGTTTTCTCTCTATCTCAACCAGGCCCTTGCCAAAAAGGAAAGGACAGTGTCCAGCATCTTCAGGTAAACAATACCATTGTAGACACAGCCCGTGCTGGGCCCAATCAAACAGCCAGTGAAACTGTACTTCATTTGTTTTTCTCTCATTATTTAACCTTTGCTCCATAAACACTGTTCTGAAGACTTGATGTCAGGGACTTCCTTGGCAGTCCATTGGTTAAGACTCTGAATTTCCAATGTAGTGGTGCAGGTTTGGTCCCTAGGGAACTAAGATCCCACATGTGATGCAGCCAAAAATAAAAGACGATGTCATTTCTTTCTATCCCCCATTACCATGCTCTTCCCAGAAAAAATCAGACATTGCTACAATTGGCATTGTCACCCTCCTTATTTAACTTATACACAGAGTACATCATGTGAAATCCTGGGCTGGATGAATCACAAGCTGGAGTCAAGATTGCCAAGGGAAATATAAACAACCTCTTGATGAGGTTGGAATGAGGAGAGTGGAAAACTGGCTTAAAGCTCAACACTAAAAAAACTAAGATCATGGCATCCAGTCCCATCATTTCATGGCAAATATAAGGGGAAAAATGGAAATAGTGGCAGGTTTTGTTTTCTTGGGCTTCAAAATCACTGTGGATGGTGACTGTAGTCACAAAATTAAAAGATGCTTGCTCCTTGGAAGGAAAGCTATGACGAACCTAGACCGTGTATTCAAAACCAGAGACATCGCTTTCCCAACAAAGGTCCATATAGTCAAAGGTACGGTTTTTCCAGTAGTCAAGCACAGATGTGAGAGTTGGACCATAAAGGAGGCTGAGTACCAAAGAATTGATGCTTTTGAATTGTGATGCTAGAGAAGACTCTTGAGAGTCCTTTTGATTGCAAGGAGATGGAACCAGTCAATTCTAAAGGAAATCAACCCTGATTTCCTTTGGAAGGATTGATGCTGAAGCTGAAGCTCCAATACTTTGGCCACTTGATGTGAAGAGTCAATTCACTGGAAAAGATCCTGATGCTGGGAAAGATCGAGGGCAAGAGAAGAGGATGTCAGAGGATGAGATGGCTGGATAGCTCCACCGACTCAACAGACATGAATTTCAGCAAATTGTGGGAGACAGTGAAGGACAGGGGAGCCTGGACAGTCCATGGTGTCACAAAGAGTTGGACACAACCTAACGACCGAGCAACAACAGCAGTTGCTGGTAAGTACTGCCCTTCAGCATGTTCTTTCCTTGCCTGTTCCATTCGTCCGTGGGCAGTGAGAAAGCCTGCCATTTGCTTTGTCCTCCTTGTTTTATATCTTGAACTATTAAAGAGTGTCTGACATTTTCTTTTCCAGGTTTATGACAGTATTCTCAAACCAGCCCTCTTGACTAATCTCCCTTTCGATAGAGTCGCTTTTAGAGGAGGGAACATGAGCAGTAGGCAAAGAGAAGAGAAAAAGTCAGAAGCCACAAGGGTAAGGAATGACATGTGGACCAGGGGAAGGACAGGACTAGACTGCCAGGAGGAGGTAGGTGCTCCCAAAGAGAAACAGCTTGAGCTGTCTTCTTCCTTCTCTCCCACGAAGCTCGCCTCTCCATGGAAACTCCTCACAAAGAATATGGAAATATTTTTAGCTGGAAGAATGTGGATTTTCATCTGCCTAAAAGAAGATGTGTAGACCACATCGGCTCTGGTTATCTGCTCTCTTAGACCCACATACTATAAACTTCGGGGAGGTTTGTTGTTTTCGCCTTAACTAGTTCCTACTTTGCTCTGTTCTTGTGAGTTCTGCGGAATTACCAACGCTGGTTGAATTCTCCCTCTCAGAAGCCAGGGTGTACAGGCTGAGTCAATGCACGTTCTGGCCTGGGATTGTCTTCAAAATTTGAAGCCAGGAGAAAAACAGTCTTGCACTTTTGGCCACAGATGTGGAAAGATATATTGTTGGTTATCATCACCATCATGGATAAAAGCCTGTTTACAGAAAGAGAGAATATAAAGCCTTGTGGAATTCAAGAGAATTGGAAGTGAGAGGAGACACCTGCTTCCCCGCAGTTATGCTTCTGATAAGCTTTCTTTGACTTGAACTAGCCTGAATTAGGAGAAGGCAATGGCACCCCATTCCAGTACTCTTGCCTGGAAAATCCCATGGACGGAGGAGCCTGGTAGACTGCAGTCCATGGGGTCCCTACGAGTCGGACACAACTGAGCGACTTCACTTTCACTTTTCACTTTCATACATTGGAGAAGGAAATGGCAACCCACTCCAGTGTTCTTGCCTGGAGAATCCCAGGGATGGGGGAGCCTGGTGGGCTGCAGTCCATGGAGTCCCTACGAGTCAGACATGACTGATGTGACTTAGCAGCAGCAGCAGCAACCTGAATTAGCCAAAGTATTCTCACTGCCCCTGCATGGGTCTCTCCTGTCTCCTCACACTGCGCCTGAAATACCCAGCATTCCTCATTTCCAGACTCCAGATTTACAGTGAGTCTTTTCTGTCTGTTTCTCATCTTGATGAACCATCCACTGGGGAAATGGCATGAAAAGGCTATTAAACTAATCCCCTCGAGGTAGCTTATGGCTAATCCTGGCTTAATGTGCTGCTTTTCCCAGGTTATGACACTACTGGGCCATTGAAAATAGTGGGCTTCCTGTGTGGCTCACACGGTATGGAATCTGCCTGCAATGCAAGAGACTCGGGTTTGATCCCTAGGTCAGGAAGATCTCCTGGTGAAGGGAATATCTACCCACACCAGTATTCTTTCCTGGAGAATTCCATGGACAGGAGAGCCTGGAGAGCTAGAGTCCATGGTGTTGCAAAGACTCAGACACCACTGAGTGACTAACGCTCACACACATTGGTTATAATAACAACTGCACCAACAAGAGTAATTACTATTTATTGAGTGGAGGTACTGTGCTAGGCACATATATGTATTAAAACATTTAAAACATCACAACCTTACTATCTCTATTAAGGATGTAAGGAAGTAGGAGAGGAAAGAGAGGAGACTCTTAAACCAAAGGAATAATTTTCAACAATGTAGTTTCAGGGATTGTAGCTACTCCCTGTGTGCCTGCATGCTTCAGTCTTGTCCAACTCTTTGTGACCCTATGGACTGTAGCCTGCCAGGCTCCTCTGTCCATTTGATTCTCCAGGCAAGAATACTGGAGTGAGTTGCTATGCCTTCCTCCAGGGGATCTTCTTGACCCAGGGATCAAACCACGTCTCTTACATCTCCTGCATTGGCAAGCAGGTTCTCTACCACCTGGGAAGTCTGTAGCTACGGCTTACTCATCCTTAAAACTATGTCACCACATCTACAGCTCCCATGGATAACTGGTTGGGGTACAGGGTAGGCAGGCCTAAGCAGAGAATCCCATCTTTTTCTTTTGATTTGGAGACTTTGTGGCCAAGAGAGGCCAAATTCCAGCATTTGCCAGCAGAAAGGAAGGCCGTGTACTATCTGTTTAAAGCAAACAGGGTGCAGGCTGGAAGCCAAGGAACCCTGGCCAAAGAGACTAGGGCAAGAGAATATTTATTTTCAACTCTCACCCATACAGTGAACACATGATTGAAAACTCCCCAGAGGAAAGGGATCAATGACATTGGGAATGTGGTTCAGAAAGATGAGCCAGGGTTTTCTAGCCAAGCCCCTTGCAAGATTGAATCTTGCTGAGTTTAGTAACAGGACAAGCTCTTCCCCAAAGTTTCTTCTCCCCTGGTTGCTTCTCTTCCTTCCTTCCTACATGAGACAGGCAATTTATCTTTCCATTCTTTAGTAGATTTTTAGTGAGCCTCTACCACATATTAAGATAATATTCCTCCCCCGAAGAAGTTATAATTCATAGGAAAATCAGGCAAGAAAGCTAGCAATAACAATAGAGTATGAAGTGTGTGGTGATAGAATATAAAGAACATAGGTTTAAGAAATTCTGAGCCAAATAGATTTAGCTCAGAATCATTATGCTGCCTTCTACTGATATGATCACAGACAAGTTATTTACCTGCATGTGCCTGCATTTCCTCATTTGTGAAAGGAGGATAATCATCATGTCTATTGGATAAGGTTGTTGGAATGAATAAATGAGGTCTATAATCTATGTAGGGCTTCCCTGGTGGCTCAGATGGTAAAGAATCTGCCTGTAGTGCAGGAGATACAGGTTCGACCCCTGGGTCAGGAAGATCCCCTGGAGAAGGAAATGGCTACTCATGCCAGTATTCTTGTCTGGAGAATTCCATGGACAGAGGAGCCTGGCAGGCTACCGTCTTTGGGGTCACAAAGAGTTGGACACAACTGAACAGCTAAACACTTCACGTAATCCGTGTAAGACACTTGGCATGGTATCTGGCAAATACTGAGTGTTCAATAAATGGTTCTACTACTTCTCTACAGGTGTTTGTCCTGAAGAGGCAAGCTGGTAAAGCAGCCCTTCGTTGCTTCTGATTTTATTCAACAAGCATTATTAAGAGCCTATTAAGAGTATGGGATCTGGTGGGTTGTTGTTCAGTCACTCAGTCATGTCCAACTCTTTGAGACCCCATGGAATGCATCACACCAGACTTCCGTGCCCCTCACCATCTCCCAGAGCTTGCTGAAATTCATGTCTACTGAATCACTGATGCCATCCAAAATTTGAAAATTCTGAAAATTCTGCTGTTTTCTAAAGCAGCCACTGGGGCAGCCACCTTCCAGAAAAGCTGCCATAATCTCATAAATTTAAAAAGATACCATAGGAAAGGAGGCTATTAATATCATTTACATTCTGTGGTGAGAAATGGAAGGGAGACCTTTTCCTCTAGGGTCATTCATTACAGAGGAGACCTGACAGACCTCGAGTTATAGCCTGTGTGTTAGTTGCTCAAATGTGCCTGACTCTTTGCGACCCCCTGGATTGCTGCCCACCAGGCTCCTCTGTCCCTGGGATTTTCCAGGCAAGGATACTGGAGTAGGTTTCCATTTCCTTCTCCAGGGGATCTTCATGACCCAGGGATTGAATCTAGGTCTCCTGCACTGCAGGCAGATTCTTTACTGACTGAGCTTCCAGGGAAGCCTATGAGAGTTATTTGTCCTGATTTATGAAACCACCTCCAAGGTCAGGGTAGTTCCAGTTTTTTTTTTTTTTTTTTTGTAGCCAAGCTCCCAGGATATTTCTGCAAAGATGGTTTGTTTCTACTACTGAGGATTAAAAAGACAAAAAATAGAAAGCATCGTTCAGAGAGAGCTCAAAATTAAAAATAAAATTCAAATCAAATCAGCCTCTGAAACATCCTGAAAACCTCCCACCAATGATTTCAGATTTGGTTATCAGGAGATCAGTGACTCCAGCTGTACACAAAATGCAATAAGCAATTAAATACAGGATGCAAAAGGAAAAAATGATATAGTCACGAAGCTACTGGAGTCTTCCTTTCTTCAAAATATTTAAGCTCTAGCTTCTTTAAATTTAATTTCACTTAAAAATTTCAAGAGACTAGTTGACTTCTCTGAGATTATATATTCTGTTTTAGATGAAAGCTGAGCAGTTCAGTGAATTGTATTTCAACTCATTTCTCTAGACATCAGTTACCAGAAACCTTTTTAATGAAAGCTTTGAGGACTGTCTGTCCATTATGCTGCTAAGGAGCCTGAGTCAGCAAGCTCATTCAGATTTAAAATTTTAACTGGCCCTCTTCCAATCTTTAATCAAAAGCTAATGTACTTTTCCAACCTAAGTCTTTTGCATTCACTGTCTATGGAGGATACTGGATAAAACATTCTTGGGAAACAGCTGGTTCAGTCTGTAAACTGCCCTCACCACTGTTTTGCAGAAATATTGTGTGTGCGTGTGTGTGTGCTTAAAGAAATGACCTATAGAAGGTCCTTAATGTCATCCAGCATTAATGTACCTTTGTAAAGTCAGTTTTGCCACAAACACATTTTCCAGTACAGAAAATGGACTAGAACATTTTCTTCTTGCCTGTCTTCCAGAACTTAGGGACAGAATAAACAATTGAACGAACCTGAGTGATGGAAGAGATGATAGAGATTCTGCAGAAATCTAAATTCCTTCCCTAGATCTTTGACATAAGGTTGAGTATATCCTAGAAGGCAAGCTGAACTTTTGTTTACAAATTTTGAACTGTATTGCCATATACCTGAGACTCAAATAATGAAAAAATAAAAAGAAGTTGAACACTTAATTCCATGTATTTAAGTTGATCCCAAATGAGAGAAAAATGAGCAGTGTCAGGGTCTGTGAAAACATGTAATGAATTAGAAAAGGTAACTGCTATTAATAGATAAACTCTGGCAGAATGACTTCCCCAAGGATGGAAGAGGTATTTTCTCAGAGGGATTTGTTTATTCTCTTTCATTCACTGAAAGATTAAAATATAATCCAGAGTGCTTTTAAAAGCAAGCCAGGGCACTTATTTCAGTACTCCTGCTAGATGAGGTTTTATGGTAAAGCCACCATTCTATGTAAATACAACAGGTCAGAGAGGTTATCACTGACCACTGGAATCAAGATAGTTCTCACCATAAATATTATATATATTATATAATATAATGATTATATTATAATATATTATATATAATATATTAAAATTATATTACATTAATATATTATATAATTATATAACAATTATTAATATCAATATGCATAACTGATATAATATAATAATGCAATATATTATATATTATATATTGTGAAGAAGGCTGAGCGCCGAAGAATTGATGCTTTTGAACTGTGGTGTTGGAGAAGACTCTTGAGAGTCCCTTGGACTGCAAGAAGATCCAACCAGTCCATTTTGAAGGAGATCAATCCTGGAATTTCTTTAGAAGGAATGATGCTAAAACTGAAACTCCAGTATTTTGGCCACCTCATGCGAAGAGTTGACTCATGGGAGAAGACTCTGATGCTGGGAGGGATTGAGGGCAGGAGGAGAAGGGGACGACAGAGGATGAGATGGCTGGATGGCATCACTGACTCGATGGATGCGAGTCTGAGTGACCTCCGGGAGCTGGTGATGGACAGGGAGGCCTGGCGTGCTGCAGTTCATGGGGTCGCAAAGAGTCGGACACGACTGAGCGACTGATCTGATCTGATATATAATAGACTCTCAATGATCTGATTAAAGAAATACTGTCTTTCATGCAGTTTCTTGAGTCTTATTTTTGTATCAGGGAAAGTCAGTCTGTTCATTTAACTGTATGGATTTTTTTTTTCTCCTGAGCTGATGATGCCTTTGTTACATGTGAGCATAGAAATGGATAAATCAGTCTATCTCAGCAATCCCATGAATTCTTGACATGTGTAGAGAAAAGACCTTGGTATCAGAGTACTCAATAGCCTGTGCATGTCAGCCAAGAGCCATAACACATAGAAAACATTTACACTTGAGAAGCACAGCTCTCATTAATACATATGCATTAGCAAAGCCAAGTGCTGCCTGAGAGAATTGTGTGTGAATGACTTACAGGAAAATTGTACAAATTATCAGTGGATTCAGAATAATTATGCAATAAAATGGGGGAACTTATAAAAACAAGGTTTATCTGAAGAGCTCAGCTTTCTCATTTCACTCCTATAATCTATCACAGGTCCTGCAGCTCGAACACTGAATGTTTTCTGGGACTGTCAGGATTACTTACTACTCCAGGTGATGATTTTGAGGATCCAGGCACTGCTTTTCCTGTGGAGAGTCAGCAGATACCACAGCTGACTTCTGAAGGGAGGAAGGCTGGCCAAACAGAAGAGATTGGTTTCACTTCTGAAGCTGTGTTGCATGAGACCAACCCCATGGATATGACAGACATAGGAATGTTAATTTCCAGTGCTGTGCCCTAAGCAAACCTTTTGGAGAAGACATTATGTGCCCAAAATACTGCTCTCCAGAACATTCCACATTTAACCCTCCCTACAGTTCGGGGGCAGACAGTAAAGAATCTGCCTGCAATGCAGGAGCCCTGGGTTCAGTCCCTGGGTTGGAAAGATCCTCTGGAAAAGGGAATGGCTACCCGCTCCAGTATTCTTGCCTGGAGAATTCCATGGAGAGGAACCTGGAGGGCTACAGTTCATGGGGTCGCAAAGAGTTGGACACGACTGAGTGACAAACACTTGCAGTTCTGGCTGGTGTTGCTTTTAGTGGGGTCATGTTTCAGTTTCAAAGTGTGAATAACTTTTACTACATATCAAGAACAATCGGATTTTATAATGTCTACTGTGAGCTAGGTTTTTCCCTATCCAGGAATGCTTGACTTAAGCTATACCTAAGCACGCTCCCCAACTGGGAGCAGGGCCCAGCTGGAGCAGGGGGAGACTAGCCCCATTTGCTACAGTTCATTTGGTTTAAGGTAATCTGAAGACTGCCCTCCAGGATCGAAACAAAAGCAAGTTAGGCAGTTCATGCCAACAAGTCATCAGTCCCAGGGGTCAGGAAATGAGGGAGCTCACTAGTATAAAGCAGCAGGCAAAGGGCAGAACCATATGAGGAACTCAGCATGGGAACCACTTTGTGGAAGCTTTTTACAGGCAACATATCAACCCATTCCAGTATTCCTGCCTAGAGAATCTCATGGACAGAGAAGCCTGGTGGGCTACAGTCCATAGGGTCGCAAAGAGTTGGACACGACTGAAGCGACTTAGCATGCACACAGGCACAGCCTCAGGCAAGGCAGTGAGAGCTGTTCAAGGCCAGCATGAGGCTCAAGGTACAAGAACAGCAACCACAAGCATAGTCCCTGTGTTCTTTCCCTTGTGTGCTACTTTGTTGGAAGTATTTGCACAATTTAAGAAGACATCAAAAGTACCATTTAAAAGATGGTATGGTGGCCCTTACCCTTGTCTGCTCACCCCCACCCTAGCATATACCCCTTCCTTTAAGAAGCCTCCACTATCACCCTACCAGTTCTGGAGCAGGTGGGCAATCCACCCTGGATTAATCCGAGTATCCCAGTCTTTTGTCCCTGAGCCCTTATCCACCCTGGCCTCTCTGTGATAAGATTATGTGAGCCAATATATTTTCCTTTATGACTCAGGTTGGTTGGAACTGAGTAACTGAGTATCTGTCACTTGCAACCAGAGAGTTCTGAATAATATACATGATAGTCTAGTTTTCACTTTTTCTTTTTATCTCTCATACCAAGAAAGATGGGCTTTGCATAAACACACACCACAGTACTCAATATTTATACTTCTATGATTAAATAATAAATTTGCCTACATCTGGCTCCTAAACTCCAGCAGTTTATTCACTGCAGAGAGTCCAGAGTGGGTCCATAGCGTGAATAGAAGAGAAGATGACCAAAAATAGCCCCCACAGATGTTTAGTTCAGTTCAGTAGCTCAGTTGTGTCTGACTCTTTGTGACCTCATGGACTGCAGCATGCCAGGTTTCCCTGTCCATCACCAACTCCCAGAGCTTGCTCAAACTTATATCCATTGAGTCAGTGATGCCATCCAACCATCTCATCCTCTATCGACCCCTTTTCTTCTCGCCTTCAATCTTTACCAGCATCAGGGTCTTTTCCAATGAGTCAGTTCTTTGCATCAGGTGGTCAAAATATTGGAGTTTCAGCTTCAGGATCAGTCCTTTCAATGAATATTTAGGACTGATTTCCTTTAGGACTGACTGGTTGGAGCTCCTTTCAGTCCAAGGGATTCTCAAGAGTCTTCTCCAACACCACAGTTCAAAAGCATCAAACCTTTGGCACTCAGCTTTAATAGTCCAACTCTCACATCCATACATGACTACTGGAAAAACAATAGCTTTGACTAGACAGACCTTTGTTGGCAAAGTAATGTCTCTGCTTTTGAATACGCTGGTCATAGCTTTTCTTCCAAGGAGCAAGTGTCTTTTAATTTCATGGCTGCAATCACCATCTGCAGTGATTTTGGAGCCCCCCAAAAACAGTCTGTCACTGTTTCCACTGTTTCCCCATCTGTTTGCCATGAAGCGATGGGATCAGATACCATGATCTTAGTCTTCTGAATGTTGAGTTCTAAGCCAATGTTTTCACTCTCCTCTTTCTCTTTCATCAAGAGGCTCATTAGTTCTTCACTTTCTGCTGTAAGGGTGGTGTTATCTGCATATCTGAGGTTATTGATATTTCTTCCAGCAATCTTGAGTCCAGCTTGTGCTTCATACAGCCTGGCATTTCACACAATGTACTCTGCATATAAGTTAAATAAGCAGGGTGACAATAGACAGCCTTGATGTACTTCTTTCCTGATTTGGAACCAGTCTGTTGTTCCATGTCCAGTTCTAACTGTTGCTTCTTGACCTGCATACAGATTTCTCAGGAGGCAAGCTTTGCTACTTGCCAGGGGGCCTCAGAAAACTGAGGGCCTGATACCAGGGCAGGATTACATTTCCTTCTCTGGGTTCTCCTTTAGCTGCTGCAGGGATGGAACCAGAGTTTCAGGTAAAGCTAATTATTTCTCTGGTACTCGAGATGCTTGATGTGAGTGGGGAGCAGCTGGAGATAAGGAAGGAGAAAATGGAACAATCCAGTCAATGTCTGTTGTCCACTTCATTTGTCAAAGGCACTGCCAGGCGCTATGCAACATCTACAGATGGATGGAGCATGGACCAACACTCTTGCGAAGACCACTTCTATCTGGGGAGAAAAGACATGTGCACAAACATACACTCAACAAGAAAAGCTGCATAAATTCAGCAGCAACATAGGTCACTACAGACTGGTGTTTTATTAGTCTTTTGGTTGCAAGAAGACTCTGGCTAACTTAAGCCAAAATAGGAATACGGTGGAAGGGCTGGTCATTGAACGGGAGAGAGGGTTGAGCAACAGACCTCTGGATGGACAGGAACTAGGGTGGCCCTAGATGACCTCCTTAGTGGCCATTGTAGTGGTGAAGGTGAAGAGAAGGGTCTCACTGGTAGGGGGGCAGTAAGAAAGAAAAGGGAGCAAGGAGACCTTTAGGAGTTCTCCTGTCCTCTAAACCTGGTAGAATACATATGTATCACTCTTGGAGACTTGAAAGAGACAGTTGATCAGATATAGCTGACCCAGGGAGCTAAGAAACTGGAAAAAGATTTGTGTATATTAAGGGCAAAAATGTCACAGCAGCATCTCAGCCATAACTAAGATTTCTTTGGACCCGGATAAGAGACCAGCTGGGGATTTTAACGACTTAAGAACTAAGACTAACATTCTAAAACTGACTGCCTGAAAAGTACTTCTGTACTGAGAAATCTGATCCAGCCATTAGCATGCGGAAGGGAACGCTTGGCCTGGTGGCTTTATTGAGCACTATTGACGGGACCAGGGATCCATGACACCAAATCACAAAACCCCAATTAGCTCTTGTGATTGACCAGTCCTACTGCCCCTTGCACGGGCTTCTGCTGCCCAGAGAAGGCTGGCACATGCTTGGACCTGAAGGGGACTCCACAGAGAAAGCAGGAGGCCCACATGCTGTCCGGGAGTTACATCAGAGAGCGAAAAATGCAAGCATCCTGACAGTGGTCTGTATTTCATAGGAGAAGGAACACATTTTATTTTGTAAAGGAACAATTTGAAGGCCACATGGTGGGGAGTTAGGGAGTGGGTGTGGAATAAAGTTGACAAAATTATATGCAGCCGCCACAGATGGCTCCCTTCAGCTCAGCCACGTGGGAGGCAGAAAGAGTTGAGGAAAGATACCCTCTGATCCTTGTTTTCCTATTACTAATAAGGATATGATTCTTCACTGTTAAGAGGGAAACTTTCTTCTCCCAAGCCTCAGATTTCCGTATTCCCATAAAGACACCCAGGAGGTAAAGATGGGGAGGAACTCTTGCCCCTTTTGTCTCCACACCCGCCCACTGGCTTTGTCCAGACTGAGCGATGCGATTGTTGACTCAGTAAGGAGGACCTGATCAGCTGTGGCTCAGGGCCATCCATGTTCTGCTCTTTGGAGTTGCCTACCCTTGGCCAGTTTTCTCCTCCATCACTGAGCAGGAAGATGCTGCCCTGTGAGAGAGACACAAAGTGTCCAGATCTGTCAATGACAGGTCAGTAGGTCTGTGTCCTTATTCAGTTATGAAGTGTAAGGAAGCCTGCTGTGGTCACACTTACACCATCTCCCAGTCCAGATGACAGCTCATTCTCATCTGTTAGACTTGTGCAGGTATCCCAACTGCTTCAAAACTCAAGGCAGAAAAAGAGGAGTGGGTATCCCAAGGCCCCGGTACTCTTTGTGATCTCCTGCAGAGGTCTGAGAGATTCTTCCATGGTGTTCACCACTGTAAGCAAGCGTGCTAATATTTTACATTTGCAGAGAACTTTCCCAGATAATCTCTCTGTCTTTCACAAAATCCTATGAGGTAAGTAGAGAATGTATGACTCTTTCAGTTTTATAGATTAGAAAACTAAGATTCATAGAAGTTGAGTAAATTCCCCAAGGCTATGCAATTACTATGTGCTGGAATCAGGAGTCCAACCTGGTTTTCTGACCCAGGTTCTATAGGAAGAGATGGTTGAGATTCAGTTTTATAGTGGGGTTAAAAGTCACATGGATTTGGATTCTGGCCCTAGTACAACCCGTGGGAAGGTTAATCAGTTCTCTAAGTCTTCCTTTCCTTATCTGTAAGATACGGATAATAGTAATGTCATCATTTGAGAAGTACATGGAATAATGCAAAGCCATTTGCAAAGCGTATATCAAACATTCAGTAAGTGTCCATCTTTTTTACAGATTTAAGTTCATTGAAAAGGCAACCTGTTTACTATCCTACGTTTGGTTCAGATCAACCTATAAATGCCTGTTTTGCCATAATGCTTTACAATCTCATAAAAAACTCAATGAATTTGTTTAAAAGTTAAACTGAAAGCACTCGATGTTCCTACATCGAGTGCTTTCAACATATTATCTATTACAAGGTCCTTGTGAACAGAGAAACAGATTATTGTAGTGTTTTTCAATAGTACTTTCAGTAACATATACAAAATGTAAATTGGTATAATCCTCTTAAGAAATATTTAAGTAATTTATAAGAATCAGAAAAATGTTTGTATCTTTTGACTAAGTAATTCCACCTCTAGGAGATTACTTAAAATATGTAAAAAGCCATTAGACACACATACAAGCTTGCATACAAAGATGTTTATCAGAGAAGTATTCGAAATAGTAAAAATAACTAAAGATGCCTAGCAACAAGTTTACCATTTGGAATTCCTTGGTTGTAAGAACAGAAAACAACTCTAACAATCTTCAGCAAAAAAGAATATTGAAAAGTTTGGGTAGTTTCTCAACTCAATGGCATCAGGAACGATAGGAACCAGGGTAACTCCAGGAATCTAAGTTAGCAGATGATGTTTCTCAGGGATGCTGTGATGAGGATGACCTCACTTCAACTGACTGTATAGCACAGGGAACTCAGTGCTCTGAGGTGACCTAAATGCGAAGGAAAGCCAAAAGAGAGGGGATATGGGTACACATATAGGTGATTCATTTTGCTGTATGGCAGAAACTAATAAAACATTGTAAAGCAACTATGCAAATGTAAATATTGTGGTCACTCAATTGTGCCTGACTCTTCATGACCCCATGGACTGTAGTCCATCAGGCTCCTCTGTCCATGGAACTCTCCAGGCAAGACTACTCGAGTGGGTTGCCATTTCCTTCTCCAGGGGATCTTTCTGACCCAGGTACTGAACCCAGGCCTCCTGCATTGCAGGTAGATTCTTTATTGTCTGAGCCACCAGGGAAGCCCTATACTCCAAGCCCTATATAAAGCAACCATGTTTTGTGACCCCATGTCCTGTAGCCTACCAGGCTACTCTGTCCATGGGATTTTCCGGGCAATAGTACTGGAGTGGATTGCCATTTCCTTCTCCAGGGGATCTTCCCGACCCAGGGATCGAACCTGGGTCTCCCACATTGTAGTCAGATGCTTAACCATCTGAGCCACGAGGGAAGTCATAAAGCAACCATACTCCAGTAAAAATTAATTTTAAAAGACATGTAACACCTCCTCAAAAAGTAAGTCCTGAAACATGAAAAGAAAAAGAGAATGACCTAATGTCAGTCAGAATTTTTAATTTAAAAATTAAAAGTTTATGTAAATAAGGAGAATAACAGAAATACATTTTAAGTTGTTGGCTCATCAAGGAAACTTGGAGTGGGGTGATATTTTACTCACTACTATCTGGAGAACATATCTAACCAGGCTGGCTTGGGTCATCTGCTTCTCTCTTGGTGAGGCAAAATGAGGAATGAAAATATTGTGATCAACAAAATCTTATCCGCGGGCTTCCCTGGTGGCTCAGTGGTAAAGAATCTGGCTGCCAGTGCAGGAGACTCAGGTTCGATCCCTGTTCTGGGAAGATTCCCACAGGCCTCGGAGCAACTAAGCCTGTGAGCCACAACTACTGAGCCTATGCTTTAGAGCCCGAGAGTTGCAACTACTGAGCCCATGAACTGCAACCAAGTCTGCAAGTCCCAGAGCCCATACTCCACAGCAAGAGAAGCCACTACAATGAGAAGCCTGCACAGCACAACTAGAGAGCAGCCCTGCTCTGCACGACTAGGGAAAAGCCCATACAGCAACGAAGACCCAGCACAGAAAATAAACATAAATAAATAAATACAATTAGGAAAAAAATCTGATCCAGAGGGAGAGTGGCATTTCCAGAGGAAAGAGAGATGCTGAGAAGAAAGAACAGCAGATGTTCACTCTTGTGGCAGAATGACCCAATAAATTGTTATATACCATTTGGAGAGTATTTTCTTACATTAAAAATGATGTTTATACAGATGATATTAAATACTTACAATGTAACTTTAAAGAAAAAGACAGGCTATTCAAATGTGTGGGAGTGTCCTATAACTATGAAGGAAAAATGATACTAGAAAAGGACTGGAAGGAAACTCAAGCAGATCCTTGGATTTCTGAGGGATTTAGGCCCACTGGATAGGAGTGCCTGCCTTATGGACTGAAGCCAGAGGGAGATCTAGGTCTTAGAATCCGTTTGGTTCTGAATGAGGGGTCTGGAGGTAGCAGAAGGGGCTAGACCAACCAGAGGGAAAGGAGGAGCTTTGTCCATCAATAAGCCAATCAGGTCCTAGGGATTGAACTGCAACAATTACCAAAAGTCAAGAGCTGAGATCAGGTTGGAGGAGAGAAAGTGGGAGGGTCATTGGCTTTGGTCTGATCAGGACCAGGTTACCTAGACACTCCTCTTGTGAGACAGGGGCTGCACACTAAGCAACCCCTATGCTCAGTTGGTAAAGAGTCTGCCTGCAATACAGGAGACCCGGGTTTGATTCCTGGGTTGGGAAGATTCCCTGGAGAAGGAAATGGCAATCCACTCCAGTATTCTTGCATGGAGAATCCCATGGATGGAGGAGCCTGGCAGGTTACAGTCTATGGGGTCGCAAGAGTCGGACATGACTGAGCAGCTAAAGCACACACACACACACACACACACACACACACACACACACACACATATGCCCCTGAGGGCATTGATTTGAAGGAGATGGTTGGGGAGAGAGAAAGTGAGTGATCTTTTGCTCCCTCCTTCTTTCAAATCTTTTGCGGGGATTTAAAAATTTCATATAAGGACTTCCTTCATGGTCCAGTGGCTAAGACTCTGTGCTCCCAAAGCAGGGGACCCAGGTTCAATCCCTGATCAGGGAATTAGATCCTCCATGCCACAAATAAGATCTGACCTGGCACAGTCCAGTAAATAAATGTAAATATTTTAAAAAATTAAAAATTTATGCAAATAAAGAGAATGAAAAAAACACATGATTTTTAATTGTTGGTTCATTCTATGTATTTTCTTCTTAAAGGCAGGACATCTATTAGCCCAGTAAAGGAAGTTTTAAATTTGGAATGGGAGAAGTCTATTAAACTAAACTGCTGTTAATACCCTTGACTTGTAATATTTTACTTGTTTGAGTTAAAGTTATCTAGCTTTATCTCAATCTCAAAAGGCAATCTTTCTCTTCTTCTGTAACTTAATGATCCAAGAGGAAATTTTTCTTATACTTAAATGTAATGATTTCACAATTGTTTCTCCTGTAGGTTCAGTAATCTATTTGCTTTTATAACTCTCCAAAGATTCAGGAATGAAAACATTGCCTAGAGCTTTCTTTAAAATTTCTACAATTTGTCCCTTGATAATATGAGGACAAGGAAACTGTGAATAACAAATTACCTTTCCCCAAAGGAAGGGCTTTTTTGCAAAACAAAGTGAAAAAAGAGCGGCCTTCAGAATTTTGTATGCCTGGTTGGGGATATGGCCCTCCTTTTTCATCTCTACATAATAATAATAAAAAAAAGACATTGGTCCTGGTGTCATGCAAAGAAACATCTAAGCTTCTGGAAGGGGAAAAAAAATCTGTGGAGAAAAATATATTTATGATTAGGAACAGTTTTCGAGGACATTGAAAAAGAAGTAAATATATATATATGGTTTTATAACTGCTGATATGAACATTCTGAAACACATATCCTTTAGAGCAGGAAGAAAAACACCTGTATTTTACAGAAAGACTGTCAGTATTATTGTACAGAGCTATTTAATGCTTCCTTGAGGAAAGATGGGCCATAAGTCAAATGAGCTTCTAAAGCCATATCATGAAACTTCTTTTGATTTAAAACTGTATCTTCTCTTCTTTGACATGTCCTTCAACCACAGAAGTCTTTCTTTTAAAAAAAATCTTACAGAATATAAAGAGCATATTGAGAAATACAGGTGATGGGAGAGGAAAGAAACCTGAATATGCACAGAATCGTTTGCTGAGCTGAGAACATCTTGAGAAGAATCACACACTTTAATCTCCCATGCTGTCATCTTTTCATGATGAAAGCTTAAAACCTTAAAACCTGAACCAAAGTTTCCAAGGAAAATTAATTTGTTATATTAAAAGGAAAAAAAACCCCACAGCTTGTCATTTGAAGTGATGAATGCCATAATTCAGTGCTTATATGATTATGTCTTAGACCTAAATATGCAAATACACCCATGGGGTTTTGAACTGGGCTTTTATGCTAGTTGAGCTTTCTTCTCTAAAAACGGATAGGAAAGATAGAAAAAAATATTTTTGTGGTCTATAAGTCAGCAAAGTTAAGAATTACATTGTCAAGTTTAAAAAAGTTCTTGCTACCCTTTATTTGTTTGTTTTAAATTTTTTTAAGATTTCTTTTTTTATGTGGACCATTTTTAAAGTCCTTATTGAAGGAGATCAGCCCTGGGATTTCTTTGGAAGGAATGATGCTAAAGCTGAAACTCCAGTATTTTGGCCACCTCATGCGAAGAGTTGACTCATGGGAGAAGACTCTGATGCTGGGAGGGATTGGGGGCAGGAGGAGAAGGGGACGACAGAGGATGAGATGGCTGGATGGCATCACTGACTCGATGGATGTGAGTCTGGGTGACCTCCGAGAGCTGGTGATGGACAGGGAGGCCTGGCATGCTGCAGTTCATGGGGTCGCAAAAAGTCGGACACGACTGAGCGACTGATCTGATCTGATCTGATTGAATTTGTTACAATATTCCCCCTGTTTTATGTTTTGGCTTTTGGGGATATGGGATCTTAGCTCTCCGACCAGGGATTGAACCCATAACCCCTGCATTGAAAGGGGAAGTCTTAGCCACTGGACAACCAGGGGAGTCCCTCTTTCTATCCTTTAAATCTGCTCTAGGACCTCACGTTTCCCCTGCCCCAGAATAAACACTGTCAGGCCCTTCAAATTTTCTATATGCCTATAAGTAAGAATTCTTTTATCACTTCAAGCTTCAAAACATGGCCTTGTTTTAATAATTAAAATAGACAGTTCCACTATCATCAAGATATAAAATGCTTTTGAATTAAATAATAACACCAAGTTTTTAATTTTCAACCAAACGTTTCTTTCCCTCCCCCAACCCGACCCTGTGGCAAAGGAGAAACTTGCAGCTGAGGAAGGAGGGAAAGCTGCCTGTCTGTCTTCCCACCCTGGTTTTCTACTCCTCCTCTCCTCTTCTTAGGAACCCTAAGATTAGAGAAAACAGAAAATGGAGGAGGAAAAGGTAAGCGGAGGAGCAAAGTTCTTACTGCCAGGTATCCTGGTAGTGATTTAGTATCTGAGTTTTTAAAGGCTTGGCATGTGTTTACAGCTGAATGGTTAACTAGCTTTGTGTGTGTGTGTGTGTGTCTGGGGGGCATGTAATTGTTAGAGGTATCCCCACTTCCCATGACTTGGAGTCTTATCTTTCCCAAGTCACTCTTACATGGGGTGAATGAATTCAGTCCCCACTGATTACTCATTCTTCTTCCTTCAGCCCCGAGGGTACTTTTGGCCTCTCTCGGCTGCTGTGTGTTGCTTCCTCCAAGGGCATCTCTTGGCCAAGACCCAAGGAAACATTTTTTTTTTTTTTAATGAAAATAATAAATGATTTTTTAAAGTTTTTTATTGAAGTATAATTGCTTTACAACATTATGTTCATTTCTGTTGTACAATGAAAAGAATTAGCTATATATATATATATACACACACACACACACACACACACTCATATATCCGCTCTCTCTTGAACCTCCCTCTTACACCCCACTCCCGTCTCCCCACACCCATCCCACTTCTCTAGATCATGACAGCACTGAGCTGATCTCCCTGAACCATACAGCAGAGCCCCAAGGTAACATTTAAGAGGCACTCCAGTGCAGTCGATCTTCACTCCACCATCAAAGCAGCCAACCAGTGTCTCTCCCTTTCCTTCAGAGTCAGCAGCCAGAGCCCTTTGTTTCCTGAAGCACAGTTTTCCTGCAGTAGGCTCTTGAAAGTCCTGTTGAAGGCCCTTTCCAAGCATGTTGGAAGGGAAGGACAGGCCTCCCTATCCTATCTTCATGGGGGTGGTTCTAGAAGGGGTGGGATTCATTCACAGCAAACAAACACCTCTTCCAAACATGCTCTCTTCCTGATTTCCAAATTCCACACTTACATCCTCTTATCAAGGATGAAACATTTATAAGTTGTAAGACTGATATTTCTCTCATCTCTCCCCACCACACTCTGCCAACACACTTAAAAAAACTGTATGGTGGTCTGATGTTCATTTTGGAATTTGGTATTTTTATTGTGTTTATGAGTGCATCCTACGTCACTTCAGTTGTGTCCAACTCTTTGCAACACCATGGACTGTAGCCCGCCAGGCTCCTCTGTCCAGAGGATTCTCCAGGCAAGAATACTGGTGTGGGTTGCTATTTCCTCCTCCAGGGGATCTTCCCAACCCAGGGATTGAACCTGTCTCCTGCATCTTACTGCTGAGGCACCAGGAAAGTCTTAGATAAAACTTCCATTTTGATGTTTGATATTGATGTTTATCAGGCGGCTCAGTGGTAAAAGTTCTGCGTGCCAATGCCAGAGATGCAAGAGATCTGGGTTCAATCCCTGAGTCAGGAAGATCCCCTGGAGAAGGAAAGGGCAATCCATTCCAGTATTCTTGTTTGGAAAATTCCATGGGCAGAGGACCCTGGCAGGCTACAGTCCATGCAGTTGCAAATAGTCGGACATGCCTGAGTAACTGAACACATTAATGTTCATAAGAATGTTCTAGTTCAGTCCTCAGACTTCAGAAACTGCAGATATGTGTCAGCTATTGGATGCTGATCATCAGTGACACCTAAATGTAATATAAATATGAGTAATTATAATTTCAATAATGCAAAATAAAAATATCAGAAAGGCAATGGCTAAAAGCTACATATGGTTCTGCTATTGTCTTATTAAGCAAGTCGGTATCAAAGAAAAAAAGTTGAGAACATGTTAGCTGCAGAAATTATTTACTTTTATCAAAGAGCCATTGTTTTCATGCCTGTTCCTGTTCTTAACACTGTATTTGCTGCCTCCCCAGAGATAGCCTAGTCAATTACATGGTCTTCCTTTCACACTTACATCAAGGCCAAGAGTAAACTGTTCCAAGCACAATGCAACAGTCTGTTTCTTTTGAAGCAAATAAAATAGGGCCATCGTTTTCAATCTTTTTTTTTTTTCTTCTAAAAAGTGACAGGATAAGAATTAGGCTAAAGAGAAGCATGAAGAAACATTTTCTTCCAGTAGGCTGAACAGCACTCACTATGTTCACAATGCACTTCCTGATGGGTAAGCAGTGAATCCTTTTGTTTACTAAAAATACCTCAATCAATTTTTCTTTTAATGACTTTCATCGCCACTACCTACATAGTGCTGAAGGACATCCCAGTCCCGACTCTTATCTTTCCTCCTGTTCTTTATTGTTCAGAACAAGCACATACACTGTGGTCATGTGATATACCTTATTAGCTGTAACTGAAGCTTAACGGATATAATTAATGGATTATTCCAACCCTCTCTTTAGTTCCTTGGTTCCTTTTATTCTTAAAGAGATGAATTCTAATAGTGGCATTATCAGATTCTACATATAGTAGAGACATATTAGAAGAATAAAATGCCCCTTAGGACTTACCATGTGGCTTATTGTAGTTAATAGAATAAATGTCCATCCAGAGAGAGACCGTTAGCTTTTTAGTGCTTCTCTCTTAACCATTTCCTGGAGTCTAGATATCTGTGTTCCAATAGCCTTGCCAAGCCCTTATTAGCATGGGATTGGCAAGTCACTTACCTTCTCAGTTATATCATCTGCAAAATAACCCCAGCAAGGAGATGCCTAGCCTAGATAATTTCTTAAGTCAAATATGCTTCTCCAAACCATAACCTTCGATGTTTAACTGAATTCCTAGCATTTGTTATTGTTTAGTCACTAAGTCGTGTCCAGCTTTTTTGGGGACCCCATGGACTGTAGCCCGCCAGGCTCCTCTGTCCATGGAATTTCTCAGGCAAGAATACTGGAGTGGGTTGCTATTTCTTCCTCCGGGGGAATCTCCCTGATCCAGAGATCAAAGCCATGTCTCCTGCATTGACAGGCGGATTCTTTACCACTGAGCCACCAGGGAAGCTCATTCCTAGCATTTACTTAAGGCTTAATAAAATCAGAATGTATGGTACAATTATGGCTGGAATCAAGATTGCTGAAATATCAATAACCTCAGATATGCAGATGACACCACCCTTATGGTGTGAAGTGACCCTTATGAAAGTGAAGAACTGAAGAGCCTCTTGATGAAGTGAAAGAGGAGAGTAAAAAAGCTGGCTTATAACTTAACATTCAAAAAAACAAAGATCATGGCATCCAGTTCCATCACTTCATGGCAAATAGATGAAGAAACAATGGAAACAGTGAAAGACTTTATTTTTGGGGGCTCCAAAATCACTGCAGATAATGACTAAAGCCATGACATTAAAAGACACTTGCTCCTTGGAAGAAAAGCTATGACCAACCTAGACAGCATATTAAAAAGCAGAGACATTTACTTTGCTGACAAAAGTCCATTTAGTCAATGCTATTGTTTTTCCAATAGTCATGTATGGATGTGAGAGTTGGACTATAAACAAAGCTGAGCATCAAAGAATTGATGCTTCTGAACTGCAGTGTTGGAGAAGACTCTTGAGAGTCTCTTGGACTGCAAGGAGATCCAACCAGTCCATCCTAAAGGAAATCAGTCCTGAATATTTATTGGAAGGACTGATGCTGAAGCTGAAACTCCAATACTTTAGCCACCTGAAGTGAGGAACTGACTCATTGGAAAAGACCCTCATGCTGGGAAAGATTGAAGGCAGAAGGAGAAGGGGACGACAGAGGATAAGATGGTTGGATGGCATCACCGACTCAGTGGACAAGAGTTTGAGCAAGCTCCAGGAGTTGATGATGGACAGGGAAGCCTGGCCTGCTGCAGTCGATGGAGTCGCAAAGAGCTGGACATAACTGAGCGACTGAACTGAACTGATGCATTTTATTCCTTTACTATGTTTAAGGTTTCCACAACGAACAGGAATTATTTTAATAATAAGATAAAAATTATCTAAAAAGAACAAAAAAAATAAAAATTAACAAAAATATGTTTTGGCATCTAACACATCCCCAGATCTCACCCAGTTGCATTAGAAAATGCAAAACAATTTGATGTGTAAAGATCACTGTGACACATTTAAGAAATCTAATCAGATGAGTTTAAATGTAGCATTGTATCAGATTAGAATAACATTTGTAGAACCTCACATAGAAAAAGTATATGAACAAAAAAGCAGAAAAAAAGCTTAAGGGCAAATGACATGTGATCCTAATTTCACACTTCGATTGGGAAACCTGGGCTCAACTCAGTTTGGTTCAACCAGTATTTATTGAGTCCAAGACACTGGAGAATAAAGATGAACAAGGGGATTATGATACAGTTGAAGGGACAGATATTTAAACAACTCCCAAATTAGTCAGACTGGCGACTGTTCTGAGAAAGGCAGAAACGAGACTCTGTCAAGTGTGAGTTGGTGCTGACTCGGGGACATCAAAATCCTGGCACGTTGATGTTAATTAAGGAGTTTGCACTGCAGGGTGAGTTGTGCTCTGTGTTCTTAGACCAGTTATTTAGTCTCTCTGATCATCTGTTTTCCCAGCTGAAAACTAAAGAAACTGGATTTTTTAAAAATTTCTAGAGAATCCCATGGGTGGAGGAGCCTGGAAGGCTGCAGTCCATGGGGTCGCTGAGGGCTGGACACGACTGAGTGACTTCACTTTCACTTTTCACTTTTCATGCATTGGAGAAGGAGGTGGCAACCCACTCCAGTGTTCTTGCCTGGAGAATCCCAGGGAAGGGTGAGCCTGGTGGGCTGCCGTCTATGGGGTCACACAGAGTCGGACACGACTGAAGTGACTTAGTAGTAGTAGTAGTAGTAATCATATCTGTTTTTCTAAGGGTCCGTGATTTTATGTTAGGACAATAATGAATGAGGCTCCTTATTAGTGCTTCTTTTGACTTCTCTCTGTAGTCCACCTAGTCACAACTGTTGTCACTCTTTATAATTAAATCCAGGTTGGGGTTATTCCTCTCCCTCTGTTACCATTTCTCTGTGACAGCAGAACTACGGAAGCACCCAAATTGCTGAAGGAAAACTCAAGTGTTTGACCTGCTGCTGCTGCTGCTGCTAAGTCACTTCAGTTGTGTCCGACTCTGTGTGACCCCATAGACGGCAGCCCACCAGGCTCCCCCGTCCATGGGATTCTCCAGGCAAGAACACTGGAGTGGGTTGCCATTTCCTTCTCCAATGCATGAAAGTGAAAAGTGAAAGTGAAATTGCTCAGTCATGTCCGACTCTTAGTGACCCCATGGACTGCAGCCTAACAGGCTCCTCTGTCCATGGGATTTTCCAAGCAAGAGTACTGGAGTGGGGTGCCATTGCCTTCTCTGGTTTGACCTGAGGGTACACAATAAAGAAAATTTGGTTCACAGCTTCCCATTCTTCATTATTTCTCTTTAAGGCTTATTGATTAAATGCAAGGTGGGGCAGGAGGCAAATATGAAAACCTGTTAAATTAGCTGTTTTTATAATTTACTGGCTTGGGCTGTCATTCTGATTTAAAGGCATGCAGAGAGCTCATACTTTTTTTTGTCATAGTGATATTTTTCATTTTCTGTGAATCTTACACATTAACCTTGAAGCCACATGACATTCTTTGAATTCTTTAAATAGATCTGGGGGGCTGGAGTCATGGCTGGCTTTTATTAGCATTACACTCTCAGCAAATAATAGTACTTTGTTTTCTCTTTTAAAGAGCATTATTCTCGGATCCATTCAAAGGGAACTGCATGTAGCCTGCATTTGATGATTCACCCAAGACAAATAGAAGTTCTACGTCTAAGTAGCCATTTTCCTGTTATTTATTAAAATCTGTATGAAAGCAATATTTTAATCTGTTCGTCCATTTAATTAAAAAATATTTACTGAGCTTCTGCTATGTGAAAGGCAAAGACATCATTAAGTGAAATGATCCATCCTTTTATGTGAATTTATTCTTTTCTTGTGATATTAAAATGATTCAACCCTTTAAAAATTCTCCAGAAACTGCTGGGGCAATTGATTGTGGGATGAATCCTATATGCTGAAACAATTGACTAGAACATAAAAGGGAAAAGGAAAACAGGGTTTCTTAACACCGATTGATATTTGGGGCTTGGTGGTTCCTTGTGGGGAGACTGTCCTGTGCTTTGCTGGACGCTTAGCAGCATCCCTAGTCTCTACCCACTAGATGCCAGTAGCACCTCACCTGCACCCCCCCACCACTAGAGTGACAACCATGCTGCTGCTGCTAAGTCACTTCAGTCGTGTCCGACTCTGTGCGATCCCATAGACGGCAGCCCACTAGGCTCCTCTGTCCCTGGGATTCTCCAGGCAAGAATACTGGAGTGGGTTGCCATTTCCTTCTCCAATGCATGAAAGTGAAAAGTGAAAGTGAAGTCGCTCAGTCGTGTCCGACTCTTAGCGACCCCATGGAGTGCAGCCCACCAGGCTCCTCCGTCCATGGGATTTTCCAGGCAAGAGTACTGGGGTGGGGTGCCATTGTGTCTCCAAACATTGCCACCAATTCCCTGGAGTCACATTCACCTCTAGTGAAGAACCAATGAGCTAGAATGACTTTCCCTCTGACAAAGTGCCAGTCTCTACTCATGACAGTTTATTCTCTTTGTTCTTAGAGATGATATCTAAACATATGCACTTCAGCCTGTGTACCTTGAGACTGCACATAAAGCAAATTCCATTCCTGTGTCTCTCCTTCTGTCACCAGGGGTAATAATAACAGGTAGTCCCGTCTTGGAAATGACTGAAAAGATGACTACTGACCTAAAGTCAGGGCTAGAACTTTTTTTCCCAAAATTGGGGTAAATTTTTGCTAATATATGTATTCTTGTAATGGGGGAAAGCCTTTGTATCCTATTATAAATTAATCACTAAATTTGTGTTGGCAAAATGTAACAGATAGCACTCCAGGAAAAAAAAAAAAAAAGCACCAATCTCCAGGGTGCAAATATTCACACTTCTACTGGGGTCAATTTCCAGCTACTAGCCCAGTGCTAGTTTATGTGGAGTTATGGAGAGAACCCCATTATAAAATATTATAACCATACGTGTACAACAAATATAAAGAATCTTGAGGAATAGATAGTAAAATAATTATGAAAGGAAGAGTATGGAGTAACCATTGCTTTGGGTTTTATTTAATAAATGTATTTATATGTGAATTTAAAATAATAACTGTTCCGGGACTTCCCTGGCGGTCCAGTGGTTAAGACTCTGCTTCCAATGCAGGGGGTACAGGTTCAACCCCTGGTTGAGGAGCTAAGATCCCACATGCTACACTGCCAAAAGAAAAACAAAGCAAGCAAACAACGAATCCTGTTTTTAGCAACCAGTTTACAAAATTTCTAAAAATTTAACAGCTGGCTCTCATGAGCTTCTGCAAGCCGGTTCCAGCACACCACTGAAGGACTAACCTATCACTTAACCCAAATGGTACCTCTATTTGAAAAATTCATATTTCTTAGAGTTTCTATGTGGACACAGAAAAGGGCAGTAAGCTCAATCTTACTATCCACTTGAGCTAAAAAATCACCAACCCAGTTGCATTAATCTCATCTTTTAGAGTGTACAAAGAGCCCTCGTGCATATAATTTCAACTGATTTTTTAATCACTGTATGCATGGAATATAACAGATATTTCCCTCATTTTACAGACGGAGAAACTAAACTGAGAACAGCTAAATTACTTGCTCACACTTAACACGCTACGATATGGCAGAGCAGAGAAACAAGGAAACTCCCATGTGTTGAATGTCAACCGTAGACTAAACATGGACATGGTGGCTAATCCTCAAAGCAATCCTATGAAAGAAATAGAATTGGGCCTATTTTAAATACGAGGAAACTGAACTCAGTGAGATTATGTAACTTTTTCAAAGATCATATCTCTAGTGTGTCTAGAAAGTGAAGTCGCTCAGTTGTGTCCGACTCCTTGTGATCCCCATGGACTGTAGCCCACCGGGCTTCTCTATCCATGGGATTTTCCAGGCAAGAGTACTGGAGTGGGGTGCCATTTCCTTCTCCAGGGGATCTTCCCGACCCAGGGATCAAATCCGGGTCTCCTGCACTGTAGGCGGACGCTTTTACCGTCTGAGTCACTAGTGATTCTAAGTTAGGATCAACTATACAGTGTTTCTCAAACTCTAATGCACATCAGAAGTACAGGAGAGCCTATGAAAACAGAGATTTCAGAGCTCACACCTACCAATTCTGATTTATTGGGGTTTGGATCAGACCCAAGACTTTGTATTTCTAACAGGTTTCCTAGGGAGACCCTGATGCTGGTCTGGGTACCCACTTTGAATACCCCCAAGTGTACCATGCAGCCTATTAATTCTGGGGGGCCAAGGGTTCTGACTTCTAGTCCTACACTCAGTCCACTTCAGCAGTGTTCCCAACACATTATGATAGTTTATTTTGACTTCTGAACTAACCAGGCAAAAGGTGATATTGTGTATATATGTATAAATGTTTATTACACATACTAAATTAACGTTCTCATTAATAATATATACATACATTAAATCCATCAAGGTGTGCTGGTTCTGAGCTTTTGTGTAAACTGATATTACATAGAAAAAAAAGTTAATTGTCATGAAAGTCATTAGGTAAATACCTAATGACTAATTTTAAAAACCTCTCTTTGGAGTTTATTATTAAGGTCCTGAATATTCATCAGATCAGATCAGATCAGTCACTCAGTCGTGTCCAACTCTTTTCGACCCCATGAATGGCAGCACGCCAGGCCTCCCTGTCCATCACCAAATCCCGGAGCTCACTCAGACTCACGTCCATCGAGTCAGTGATGCCATCCAGCCATCTCATCCTCTGTCGTCACCTTCTCCTCTTGCCCCCAATCCCTCCTAGCATCAGAGTCTTTTCCAATGAGTCAACTCTTCGCATGAGGTGGCCAAAGTACTGGAGTTTCAATTTTAGCATCATTCCTTCCAAAGAAATCCCAGGGCTGATCTCCTTCAGAATGCACTGGTTGGATCTCCTTGCAGTCCAAGGAACTCTCAGGAGTCTTCTCCAACACCACAGTTCAAAAGCATCAATTCTTCGGCGCTCAGCCTTCTTCACAGAACAGCTCTCACATCCATACACGACCACTGGAAAAACCATAGACTTGACTGCTGCTGCTGCTGCTGCTAAGTCGCTTCAGTCGTGTCCGACTCTGTGCGACCCCAGAGACGGTAGCCCACCAGGCTTCCCCGTCCTTGGGATTCTCCAGGCAAGAACACTGGAGTGGGTTGCCATTTCCTTCTCCAATGCATGAAAGCGAAAAGTGAAAGTGAAGTCGCTTAGTCGTGTCCGACTCTTAGCGACCCCATGGACTGGAGCCTACCAGGCTCCTCTGTCCATGGGATTTTCCAGGCAAAAGTACTGGGGTGGGGTGCCATTGCCTTCCCCGATAGACTTGACTAGGCAAACCTTTGTTGGCAAAGTAATGTCTCTGCTTTTCAATATGCTCTCTAGGTTGGTCATAACTTTCCTTCCAAGGAGTAAGCATCTTTTATTTATTTATTTATTTTTTACAATAGTAAATTTTGCTATTTTTTTTTTACCACAATTAAAACTTTTTAAAGGAACTCTTTACCTCCCAAAGTCCCCCAATCTCTAAGCAGCCACTTCTCTACTTTTCACATGTATATATTTGCCTATTCTGCACATTTCATTTTTTTTTTTGTATTTTATTTTATTTTTTTTATTTTTATTTTTTATTATTCATGGCTGCAGTCACCATCTGTAGTGATTTTGGAGCCCAGAAAAAGAAAGTCTGACACTGTTTCCACTGTTTCCCCATCTATTTACCATGAAGTGATGGGACCAGATGCCATGATCTTCGTTTTCTGAATGTTGAGCTTTAAGCCAACTTTTTCACTCTCCACTTTCACTTTCATCAAGAGGCTTTTTAGTTCCTCTTTACTTTCTGCCATAAGGGTGGTGTCATCTGCATATCTGAGGTTATTGATATTTCTCTCAGCAATCTTGATTCCAACTTGTGTTTCTTCCAGTCCAGCGTTTCTCATGATGTACTCTGCATATAAGTTAAATAAACAGGGTGACAATATACATCCTTGACGTACTCCTTTTCCTATTTGGAACCAGTCTGTCATTCCATGACCAGTTCTAACTGTTGCTTCCTGACCTGCATACAGATTTCTCAAGAGGCAGATCAGGTGGTCTGGTATTTCCATCTCTTTCAGAATTTTCCACAGTTCATTGTGATCCACACAGTCAAAGGCTTTGGCATAGTCAATAAAGCAGAAATAGATGTTTTTCTGGAACTCTCTTGCTTTTTCCATGATCCAGCAGATGTTGGCAATTTGATCTCTGGTTCCTCCGCCTTTTCTAAAAACAGCTTGAACATCAGGAAGTTCACAGTTCACATATTGCTGAAGCCTGGCTTGGAGAATTTTGAGCATTACTTTACTAGTGTGTGAGATGAGTGCAATTGTGCTGTAGTTTGAGCATTCTTTGGCATTGCCTTTCTTTGGGATTGGGATGAAAACTGACCTTTTCCAGTCCTGTGGCCACTGCTGAGTTTTCCAAATTTGCTGGCATATTGAGTGCAGCATTTTCACAGCATCATCTTTCAGGATTTGGAATAGCTCAACTGGAATTCCATCACCTCCACTAGCTTTGTTCGTAGTGATGCTTTCTAAAGCCCACTTGACTTCATGTTCCAGGATGTCCAGCTCTAGGTCAGTGATCACACCATTGTGATTATTTGGGTCGTGAAGATCTTTTTTGTATAGTTCTTCTGTGTATTCTTGCCATCTCTTCTTAATATCTTCTGCTTCTGTTAGGTCCATACCATTTTTGTCCTTTATTGAGCCCATCTTTGCATGAAATGTTCCTTTGGTATCTCTGATTTTCTTGAAGAGATCCCTAGTCCTTCCCATTCTGTTGTTTTCCTCTATTTCTTTGCATTGATCGCTGAAAAAGGCTTTCTTCTCTCTTCTTGCTATTCTTTGGAACTCTGCATTCAGATGTTTATATCTTTCCTTTTCTCCTTTGCTTTTTGCTTCTCTTCTTTTCGCAGCTATTTGCAAGGCCTCCCCAGACAGCCATTTTGCTTTTTTGCATTTCTTTTCCATGGGGATGGTCTTGATCCCTGTCTCCTGTACAATGTCATGAACCTCATTCCATAGTTCATCACGCACTCTATCTATCAGATCTAGGCCCTGAAATCTATTTCTCACTTCCACTGTATAATCATAAGGGATTTGATTTAGGTCATACCTGAATGGTCTAGTGGTTTTCCCTACTTTGTTCAATTTAAGTCTGAATTTGACAATAAGGAGTTCATGGTCTGAGCCACAGTCAGCTCCTGGTCTTGTTTTTGCTGACTGTATAGAGCTTCTCCATATTTGGCTGCAAAGAATATAATCGATCTGATTTCGGTGTTGACCATCTGGTGATGTCCATGTATAGAGTCTTCTCTTGTGTTGTTGGAAGAGGGTGTTTGTTATGACCGTGCATTTTCTTGGCAAAACTCTATTAGTCTTTGCCCTGCTTCATTCCGTATTCCAAGGCCAAATTTGCCTGTTACTCCAGGTGTTTCTTGACTTCCTACTTTTGCATTCCAGTCCCCTATAATGAAAAGGGCATCATTCTTGGGTGTTAGTTCTAAAAGGTCTTGTAGGTCTTCATAGAACCATTCAACTTCAGCTTCTTCAGCGTTACTGGTTGGGGCATAGACTTGGATTACTGTGACATTGAATGGTTTGCCTTGGAAACGAACAGAGATCATTCTGTTGTTTTTGAGATTGCATCCAAGTACTGCATTTCGGACTCTTTTGTTGACCATGATGGCCACTCCATTTCTTCTGAGGGATTCCTGCCCACAGTAGTAGATATAATGGTCATCTGAGTTAAATTCACCCATTCCAGTCCATTTTAGTTCGCCAATTCCTAGAATGTCGATGTTCACTCTTGCCATCTCTTGTTTGACCACTTCCAATTTGCCTTGATTCATGGACCTGACATTCCAGGTTCCTATGCAATATTGCTCGTTACAGCATCAGACCTTGCTTCTTTCACCAGTCACATCCACAGCTGGGTATTCTTTTTGCTTTGGCTCCATCCTTTCATTCTTTCTGGAGTTATTTCTCCACTGATCTCCAGTAGCACATTGGGCACTTACTGACCTGGGGAGTTTCTCTTTCCATATCCTATCATTTTGCCTTTTCAAGGCAAGAATACTGAAGTCGTTTGCCATTCCCTTCTCCAGTGGACCACATCCTGTCAGATCTCTCCACCATGACCTGCCCATCTTGGGTTGCCCCATGGGCATGGCTTAGTTTCATTGAGTTAGACAAGGCTGTGGTCCTAGTGTGAGTAGATTGACTAGTTTTCTGTGAGTATGGTTTCAATGTGTTTGCCCTCTGATGCCCTCTTGCAACACCTACCATCTTACTTGGGTTTCTCTTACCTTGGGCATGGGATATCTTGGAAACAAAGTTTTTAAGTCAAATTTTGTTGTCAATATTCCACATAGGAAAAAATTACATATGTGTTGCACAAACTTTGGGATCATATATGGCAAAATAAGCCACCAAACTTGCATTTTCAAGTTTCATTTTTGTTTCAGGGAAAACTGACTTCTTAGCTGATATTTATACTTAGAAGATCTGCATTGAAGCAATACTTAAGGATAACATATATTATAATATTTATAAGACATCTTTCCACGAGGCTCTTAAGTAACTACTTACAATCATGTAATCTTTTTCCCAGTGTGGGCTTAGGATAGAGAGAGAATTATCAAGTCCATCTTAAAGATGACAAGCCTGCAGTTTTGTGCACACCTCAGGTGCCTTGGTGAAGGTCATTCACAGACTTAACAGTAAAGAGAATCAGAACCCAGGCTTTGGAAATCCTGGTTCGGGAGAGCCTTAGTTACATAATCATTCTTTATTTTAACAGATGAAAAGCCTCTGCACAGTAGGGTCAGGGAAACGGTGAACACAACAGTGAGACTCAAGCCAACCTTTGTGGTCACTGGGTAATGACCTAGGCAAGAGGAAAGGAGACGAGAGAGTCAAGCTATGGCTAAAAGTAAACCATTAGTTTGAATTACTCATTTCTCTTTATTTCCCATTATCACAGGAAAAAAATATGAGTTGATGTTGTTCTTTATGGTTTATCAAATGTGACCTGGGAGAACCTCCTAGGGCTTCTGAAAATTGATGCTTTATTCAAATAGATTTAGTTTAATGTATTGGATTTGCACATAAACAGGAGACAATTCATTTTCAAATAATAAGGGCTCCAGGAGTACTTAATTAAAATTATAATTTGATTGTCTTCAATTGCAGTATATGATCGGGGGAAACGTATTTGAAGCATTTGCCCCACCCCCATCCTTCCTCCCTTTGCTATCCTTGGAAAATGCCGTGTTTGCCTGGCGAGCACTCATTTTGCCCTGCTCCAGGTGACGCAGCAACTTACTGTACCTCCCAGAATGTTCATTTCACGGATGACTGAAAATAGTGCTTTTCATTGCATCGCGGGTGCTTTACCCCTTCCAAATGATGAATGGCTTTATGAGTTGAGGATCTTGGACTGTTTTCATGAGCAACAGCCAGGGAGTTCCAGGGCCTAGGCATTACACTGCTGGGAAAGTTCCCCATGTATTAGGACCTTGGGCAAGTCCCTGGAGGCCCAAGAGGAGCCTGGAAGCACGTCCACAGGTGCCGCACTGAGTGTGAATTTGGGAGGAGGCTGAGTTGTCAAGATTTGGGAAATGTCTCTCTCCATTCCAGCCTCGCCTTTCACTCCATAGACACTGAATTAGTTCAGGCTTCTCTGATGCTGAGAGGGATTGAGGGCAGGAGGAGAAGGGGACGACAGAGGATGAGATGGCTGGATGGCATCACTGACTCGATGAATGTGAGTCTGAGTGACCTCCAAGAGGTGGTGATGGATAGGGAGGCCTGGCGTGCTGCAGTTCATGGGGTCGCAAAGAGTCAGACATGACTGAGTGACTGATCTGATCTGATCCACCGCGTCTGACACCTTACTCATTCCCTGGCCCAGCGCAAGTGCTCATATGTTAACTGTTGTTACTATTGTTTCGCAGTCTTTTAAGACGGCCCAGTTTCTCCCACATCTTACCAAATTTCCTCTGCTGCAACATAGATGTCCTCCGGTTTCCACTCCGCTTATCTGTATGCTAAGTTGCTTCAGTCGTGTCTGGTTCTTTGCGACCCTCTGGATTGTAGCCTGGGCTCCCCTAGTGGTCAGCGGTAAAGAATCTGCCTGCAATGTAGGAGTCCCAGGAGACGCAGGTTTGATCCCTGGGTTGGGACGATCCCCTGGAGGAAGAAATGGCAATCCATGCCAGTACTATTGCATGGAGAATCCCATGGACAGAGGAGCCTGGTGAGCTACAGTCCATGGAATTCTCAAACAGTCAGACAGGACCTAAGTGACTTAGCATGCGTGGACTACAGCCTGCCGCGCCCCTCTGGGTTGCCATAACTTCCTCCAGGGGAGCTTTCCAATCCAGGGGCCGAACCCATGCCTCTTGTGTCCTCTGCATTGGCAGGAGAGTTCTAGCACCTCCTGGGAAGCCCCCACCCTGCTTAAAAACCTTCAATGTCTCTCTATTAATTTCCCCTATATGTCTCAAAATACATCAGAATCATTTTGGGCTGCTTTTTATACAACTGCAGACTTGCAGGTTTCCCCCTACAGTGTACTGTATCAGACCCTTTTGGAGCCAAGCCTGGGAATGAATTTATAACAAGCTCTACAAGTGTTCCTTATACACTCTACTGATAATTGGAGACTCACTGACCTGTAAGACAGTGTCCACAAACTTTTGTGTGGCTCTTTCTCCTTAAAACTTGGCCCAACTCTTTCCCCAGTCTCACTTCCTGCCACACAAAATCAATGATACAACTGAAAAATTGTGAAAGATTTATAATGAGAAAAAAAATCCTGTCTAGCATACCCTTCTGTGTTATCTCTGCCTTTGACTGTTTTTGAGCTATTACACAACTCCGTTAGTTGTAGAAAATTGATAATGATGCAAATAATCCCTGACTGTAGAAATGTAACAGAATCATGTCTCATGGAATGTGATTGGTTATTGTTCTATGGATAAACCAGCTATGCACCCATTTGCAAATTCATTTCAGCATTCCTCATAGCCTGTATTTGAATAGTTTTTGAATTCTCCTTTGAACTGGTTATGACTTGAACCATCTGAACTAGTTGAATCTTACTGGGGTTCCTCATTAATAAATTAATAAATAAAATCTTTGGCAAGTGTTCACTTTACATTTGTGTGAGGTCATGATTTGACCTTTAAAAATTATCCTTTAACATCCTGAACATGCTCTAGCATCTTCGGTTTCTCCATCGTAGGATGGTTTCTTGTGCCTCCTTGCCTCCTCCACTCCTCTGCCCTACCCAGCAGTTTCTGTGAAGTCCCTCATACTTTTCAAGGTTCCACAAAAGTTGTGAAGCATCAGCTTCACCATCAAACTTTAAGTCCAATCCATCTGTCCATCCAAACATCCATCCATCCATCCCCAAGTGCCCAACTTAGGCTCAATGCCCTTGTTCACACCTTATTAGACTATTTTGCACACCACATTCCAGGTGATATTTAGTAACAGCTCAAAAACTGAGGCTACAAATATGGCCCCTTCTCTCCCAAACCTCTTTGCATTTCAGTTTCGTCATCTATAAAATGGGGATTATGACAGCACTGACTTCACAGGGCTGTTGTAAGGATTAAATGATTTAATCCACATCTGTTACAGATGACCCTGAACAACATGGAGATGAGGGACCCAGACCCTCTTCATAGTCGAAAATCTGCCTATAATTTATAGTCCACTGTCCCAGTTCTCCTGTATCCGAGTTTCCTCCATATCCATGGTTCTGAATTCACATCAGAATTCATGTAGTTTGGATTCAACCAACCTGGGATCATGTAGTACTATAATGTTTACTACTGAAAAACTACCTATAGGTAGACCTGCTCAGTTCAAACCCATGTTGTTCAAAAGAGTCAACTACATAAAGTTCTGAATAAATGTTAGCTATCATCACTTTTCATTATATTTTTCTCATTAGCTTCTTGAGATTCCCCATAACTTAGGTAGCAGAAACTACTAACTGTCCAAAAAAATCCATCTTCCTTAGATTACATTTCCTAGCCTCCCTTCCTGCTAGGTATGATCAGAAATGGAATATACACATTTCAGGTCTGGCCCATAAAAATTCCCACACATACTCCTCCAAGCTACCTTCTCTTTCATCAGGGCCACAGTAGAGATGTCAATGACCACAGTCACCTTGGAAACCAGATGTCAAATGGCAGCTTTGCTTTCCACCTAGGTTCCCGAAAGACCTCCTGAAGCAGTACTCGCCCTTCTTCTCCCCCACCCAACATCTCAGAGGGTGCAGTATACTCCTCATGAGACTGCCTTCTCCCAGGATTTACTGGGTTTGCTGAACACAAAGATCAATCAGTCTTCTTCCAACACCAAAAGGAGATGGAGACTCTTTGGGGCACCACTTTTACAAGGCGTAACAGTCCCTCTCATGATGTCTTTTTACTAGTCCGATCATGCCCTTTCTAGCCTAGATGGAAGCACACAGGCAATGATTCTTTACAAAAGTATAGCCCTCTCTGCTGGAGTGCACCTTAGCCAACGATGTGTACACTTGCTCTGAAAAGTCACGGCTGCTAGTGCTTAGTTCTTACAGCTCAAAGTCAAGAGCATATGGGGTCCAAGTGTCAATCTCATGTCAGTGTCTGCCACCTCACAGAACCAGATGAAACAGGTCCCCTTTACCTGGACAGTTGTTACCTGGCCATCCTTCACCCAAAGAGTGAAGCTGCCTTTTGAGTGCCAGAAAACACAAAGATCTCTTTACACTTTTCTTGAAGCCTGCTCATCCAACCTTCATATAACAAAGAGTAGCCATTTACCTGGCTTTTCCTTGAGCCAGGCCATCTACACTCTGGGATGCCGGAGAAGCTGGGATTTTTAGCCCAGCCTTCAATAAGCACCACATTTGGTCATTCGATCACTGTCTTGACTAGCACCCTGATACACAATCACTTTCTAAATCTCCATTCTATAATGAATATCTCAGACCTAGAAGCAATAGGTGGGGTTTGGAGACAAGAACACATGTTCTTATGTTTGCAGGGATCTGAAGGGGGTACCTCTCCGGTTGCTGTTTAGTTGTTAAGTCATGTCCAACTCTTTGATACCCCGTGGACAGTAATCCATCAGTTTCCTCTGTCCATGGGATTTCCCAGACAATAATACTGGAGTGGGTTGCCATTTCCTTCTCTCCAATGGAGTGAGAAACTTCCTGACTCAGGGATTGAACCTGCGTCTCTTGTGTCTCCTGCATTGGCAGGAGGATTCTTTTCCACTAGCTCCCAGGGAAACCAGGGGTACCTCTTCTAGATTGTCCTTATTGTTTTTGCTCCATGCCTACTCCCTTCTGACAACCGTGAGGACTAGATGTGATTACACAGTAGAGCACTTAGCACAGCAGTTGGCACTCAGCGAACACCAGGAGATGGAACCTTCCATTACAATTCTGGGAGGACAGCCATGCCCTCCAGTCCTTCCCTCCACCATTGTCAGAGCAAGAATGCTGAGCGATACACAAAGTACAGTCCATGTGTCTATGCAGGAATAAATATACCTCAGCCTTAAGAAGTTCTTCTAATACTTACAATAGGTCCTTGTGGATTTTGCCAAGTTATTTCAGAGCAGTTATCAAAGTGACAAAGCAGTTACTAGAGGAGCAGACCCTTTATTTCATGGTCAGCACCATAGCCTGACCTCCACACATATTTCATCACCCATCACATCTCCAAGTGGCCCTGCCCATGGGTGACCCTCACCCAAACTCCCTTTCTGCTTCAGAATCTGTGGAGTGGGGATGGGGGGTAGAGAGAGAAGCCTGCAGCATTGCCAACTCTTGGCAGGAATCCTTCTATTTCATTTGAAGGACTGCTTCTAGAGATCTTTCATCTGTGCAAAGATAAAGGCGTAAAGCATTGTCGTCACCATTAAGAGCAAGGTTAGTCGGCATGGTTTTCATGAGAATGAAGTTTCTTTCTGAGAGAGAGAAGCAACTCTATTACTGTTGGCAGTGAATAAGTAAATGTGTGCAGGTGTGGGACAGAGAGACGAAGATAGGCAGGTGGGAGGGGGATGAAGGGTGAAATGTGTTTCCTGCAATGCCTATAGAAGATGTGAACCTCTTTTCACAATGCAGTTCTACACTGAAACACCATGTTAGGAGAAGTCAGACTTTCTGTGCTTTTCTCCTCTGTGAGCATTTCATTTCCTCAGTCTGCTGGGCAGTTACTTGAAGAGCATTTTCCAAAGAGGATGATGCAGCATAGTGAGTGGCCCTGGGGACTGCTCTGTTCAAACCTAAATCAAAAGTCACTAACACTGTCTGATGGCTACTTGGCAGTCCTTGTGAAAGGCGCTCACAGCAGCAGCTCCACACCCCGTGGGCTTCTGAGAGCTCCAGCCAACTGACCAATCAGGACTGAGCTGGCTGCTGTGCAAGGATGATTAAAGGCGGCCAGGTGAATCCTGATCCACATGGCAAGCCTGGGGAGGGGGCGTTCACAGCTTCGGAAACCATACCCTCTGAACAGGACCCGTGGCCTGACGTGGCCAGGCTGGAGTGTGTGTGCCAGAAAGCGGGGTGTGTAGAACAGCAGACTGCCCAGTCATCACACACATCAGACCTCCCATAGTGTCTGCTTTGAATCATTTGAAAGTGAAAGTCACTCAGTCATGTCTGACTCTTTGCGACTCCAAGGACTATATGGTCCATGGAATTCTCCAGGCCAGAATACTGGAGTGGGTAGCCATTCCCTTCTCCAGGGGATCTTCCCAGCCCAGGGACTGAACCCAGGTTTCCCGCATTGCAGGTAGATTCCAGCTGAGCCACAAGGGAAGCCCTTGAATCATTTAGTACATCAATAGGTAAGAATAGATGAACAAATGCTCTTGTTCTTTTCATACCATAAAATAATTAAAATAAATATGTCAACTCAGGATGAACCAAAATTATATACAGTTATTTACAGGAACATGTCAGATAAATATTAACTGACTTTAAGGACTTCCCGGGCCAACCAGCGGTTAAGATTTTGCCGTGTAATGCAGGAGGTACTGGTTCTGGTGGACGAGTCAAGGTCCCACATGCCTCCCAGCCAAAAACTCAAACCCTGAAACAGAAACAATATTGTAACAAATTTAAAAAAAAAAAAAAAACAAACTTTTAAAATGGTCCACATATAAAAATCTTTAAAAAAAATTAACTGAATTTAAATTACTGGCTTATGAAGGCGTACAGAGACAAGGATGACACAGGAGACAGAATCCACGTACAAGTAACAAATGTAATTTAAAAATTAAAATAAATATAAGTTATGGTGAGTGCTAGAAGGAAATTTACAGGGTAAAAAGAATGAGAGTGGAGGGGTCACTTGAAGCAGGTTGAGAAGACAGCTAAGCTGAGTCCCACAGGATGAGAAGGAGGCGGCCTTGGGAGGAGGTGGGACAGCTGGGCCAGGCAGGGCTTGGAGATAGGAAGTGGTTTGGTTTGTTAAGGACCAGAGAAGAGGTTCCAATGTGGCTGGGATGGAGTGACCGGGGGGAACGAGGTTAAGCCATGAAGGTAACACATACTAAGACACAGAGGGAGAGGTAGGAGGAACAGGCACACGAGCCTTCCAGACCACGGCAAGAATGGATGGCAGGTGAGCACTTCTAGCTGGCCAAATGGAATGGGCTGCTTTGCCCAGAAGAGAAGTTCTCATCAACCAAAGCTTAACTCTGTTGCTCTCAAAACTATGATGCAAGACTCTTTGGATCTAGAGTCTAGTTATACAATTATCCTCATCACTTATCATATTATTCATTCCTCCTTCTTGCCTGGGAAGCTCTTTTCAGATAACTATGCCTCCAATGTTCTCATCTGAAAGCCATAGATAAAAACTGATGAGGGTAAGACTGAGGACGTGGCCACCACCAGTTGGCAGCTAAACCTGCCTGCCAGCAGGGGCTAGAAGCCATTCTTAGGGATTTCATGTAGGGAATACCCCTTAGATGGGGAGAGGATGACCTTTACTATCTCTGCCGTTCCTGGGAGGTAATGAGATCTGTGTGAATACATTACAAAGCATAGCATACTTCCTGGTGTTAGTGGATATTTAGGGGAATATTGGCTTCATGAAAATTTAAGATGTAGATCTGCGGAAAGCAAATCTTTTTTGATTTTTATTTTTTGGTAATATATAACGAAGACAATTTTTATTATAACTGATAAATATTTCTTTTTATGCCAACAAAATGCCTCTGTCAAGTATGCATGGTATCTTTTCAGCAATTGCTTCATCACTTGGACCCTGGGAGATATTTTGAAATACGTAGGCCGTCCATCATCTTCATGATCTAAGGAGAAAGTTATGTGACAATCATTGTGCACTGGGTCCCTTTTTAACCTCAGTCAGTGTTAGTCACTCAATTGTGTCCGACTCTTTGCAACCCCATGGACTGTTGCCCACCAGGTTCCTCTGTCCATGGAATTCTCCAGGCAAGAATACCGGAGTAGGTTGCCTTCCCTTCCCCAGCTTTTTGACTTAGATGCATTTTTTTTTTTTTGCCACAATTAGAATGTTCCTACTTAAGGAAGCTAGGCTAAAAGATCCAGCCTTTTGAAGAACCACTTACCTTAAGCACTGAAGCACAGCAGGCAGAACCAATTCTTTTTGGAAAATGCAGAGCATCCCACAACCGATTGATATTTTTGCCATGTGATCACAATCCACCTCCATCTCCACTGCTGTGAATCACTTGGAGCTGAGAACTTTCAGCTTTGGTCGCTTGTTCCTCTAAGCGCAGTGTTTTTTCTTATTTTCAGAATTGGTGAGATGGGATTCATCTCATAATTAAATGTTCATGTTTAAAAAATCCATCTCCTGAAACTACTGAAGAGTCCAAGAGGGAAGGTGCTAAGTGTTCCCAACAAGAGCCACGTTCGCCCACGACAGGGACACACAGCCCTGCCCCTGAGAAGACTGCCGTGCTACTCAGGGCTCTCATTGCCTGTCACAGAAGAGGCCCAAATCCCAGAAAAACACCTTTGACTAAAGGCCTTCATACCTTCTTCTCTCCTGTTACAGATACACCAGGTAAAAATGGGCTGCTTCCTTGAGATTGTGCCTCAAAGCTTGGTCTTTGGAATCACATGGAGTGGGGGTGGGGAGATGCTTGTTTAGAGGGATGAGGCCTGAGCTCTGAAAGTGAAAGGTACTCAGTTGTGTCTGACTCTTTGCGACCCTATGGACTATAGTCCATGGAATCCTCCAGGCCAGAAAACTGGAGTGGGTAGCCTTTCCCTTCTCCAGGGGATCTTCCCATCCCAGAGATCGAACCCAGGTCTCCCACATTGTGGGTGGATTCTTAACCAGCTGAGCCACCAAAAAAGCCCAAGAAGACAGGAGTGGGTAGCCTATCCCTTCTCCAGCAGATCTTCCCAAACCAGGAATCGAACTGGGGTCTCCTGCATTGCAAGCAGATTCTTTACCAGCTGAGCCACCAGGGAAGCCCTCCCTGGACTTTAGTCCAACCTAGTGAATGAAAATCTCTCAGGATGGAACCCAGGACTTTGCTTTATTTGAGATGTTACCCTTGTGACTGTCAAGTTTGGGAACCCCTGGTATTGCTTTTCTTGGATAGACTTTTTGTCCATTTTTTGTCAAGTAATAACAATAGTGGCAATCAGTGCGTAATCACCATTCTAAATACTTCCATTTATGTATTTACTAATTTGACACTTATGACAACTTTGTGGCAGAAGTATATTTACAATCTCCATTTTATAGAAGAGTGGGTAAAAGCACAGAGAGGTTAAGAAACTTGCCTGAGATCACACAGCCAGGATTCAAATCTAGGCAGAGTCTGGTTTCAGATTAATCCTAGATGAGTCTGTTTTCATTCCTTGGCTTTTTATAATGTAAGCACAGCCCCCATGTCCCATTTATCTTGCCAACACTTCTTACAAGACTAACTTAGCACTTCTGCCTCTGTGAACCCTTTCCTCACCCCCTGTGAAGTAGAATACTTCTTTTCACTGTGAGTAAGAGGAGAGATAAGGGCCCAGGCAAGGAGCAAAGCTGCCACTTGCTTCTCCCCCTCCCCGCAACACTGTTGTTAGGGAACCATTGACCAAAACTGCCCACCCTAGCCAGGAAAATTAATAATTACTTGCCTGAGTTGTCTCACAACAGGAGGTCCCAATAAGGAACACAGTGCTGCTGCTGCTGCAAAAAAAAAAACTAACCAGGAGAATTTGGGAGAGGTCAAAAGGAGGGAGGAGACGCTGGCCCAAAATACATCCTGCCAACCTCCCAGAAACCCTCACGCTGGAATCCATCTTGGCTGAGAGATGGTGTGCCACCAGGAGGGGCCTGAATTGGACCAAATAGGGGCACAAACAAGATGACTGTCCAGAGATGACCTGGAAACTAACCCCATTGCCATAAAACCTCAGACTGTAAGCCACATAGCAGAGCAGTCCTCCTGGTTTCCTAAGCCTGCTGCTCTCTACCCGGGTGCCCCTTCCCAGTAAAGTCTTTGGCTGCGTCAACATGTGTTTCTCCCTGGACAATTCATTCTAAGAGTTAGATAAGGCCCTGGGAGGGGTCCTCCTTCCAATATCTCTGTGACATCTACCACTTGGCAGCATTGGAATAAAAACCACAGTTCTTAGGTTAATAAAAGTAACCATACCCAGCAAGTCACTGGCATTGAATTTACCTAACAACCGAACCTTAAAAACCCATATCAGATTTCCATATGTGAGGTGAAAGTTCTCATTTACTAATCAGAGCAGGTCCAGGTAAATGGCTGACCCAGGCCAAGGTACCAGGGACCTCTTGCTGCTGCTGCTGCTGCTAAGCCACTTCAGTCGTGTCCGACTCTGTGCGACCCCATAGACGGCAGCCCACTAAGCTCCCCCGTCCCTGGGATTCTCCAGGCAAGAACACTGGAGTGGGTTGCTATTTCCTTCTCCAATGCATGAAAGTGAAAGGTGAAAGTGAAGTCGCTCAGTCGTGTCTGACTCTTCACGACCCCATGGACTACAGCCCACCAGGCTCCTCCATCCATGGGATTTTCCAGGCAAGAGAACTGGAGTGGGGTACCATTGCCTTCTCTGAGTGACCTCCTAAGGCAAGACAAATGTTTCTAAATGCCCAGGAGAGAGCAGGAGTTCTACAGGAGTTTGTGGAATGAATGAACAAATTCAGTGTAACTATATGCCACTTTGTTTTCTCATCAGGGGAAACACCAGGGCCCCGGGTCTTCTCAGACCTCACCAGCCCCCAAACCAGGGATCCTACTTTGCTATGAAGATGCTAACCTTCCCTTACCAATTGGAAATGAGCTGATGGACATGAAAATGCTTCATATTTATGTAGCGCATTTATCCCAAAATAGACTGCAAATCCTCTTAAACTGTCTGATCCGCTCTACAATAGTAGAAGGAATGGGGCTTTCTATCATCCTCGTCGGGTCTGTAGAAGGAGTAGGACTGGAGGAAGGTTAAGGACTAGCACAGGCTCAGCACATGTGAGAGGCTCAGCCATCTTTAGAAGCAGGTCCCCTAACTCACAGGCTGGCCTGTGAGTTCCTTCCTGGGGTCCTTCCTGCTCTTTGACTCCTAATGACATCTGCTTCACTGCATATCTGCAAGCTCTGGTCACTTACATGTTTCCTGGTGTCGGACAGTCTCTCATTCTCCACCAAGAATATTTCCAGTGTGACCATTACTCCATCAGCCACTCCAAGCAGGAGGATTTGAAAGGAGGGCCGCTATTTTCCATGAGCACAATTATTTATGTGCACAAATGATTGTGCACATAATTGGCTAATGGAGAGTGCAATCGGCCACATGTGGGCATAATTAGCCACTTGCCCCTCATTTGGAGGGTGTAATTATCAAAGCTGGCAATTTTATATCTGCAGATAATTGTACATGCAGAAGAGAATGATGGGTAGGAAATCCAGTCCTTAATTACTTTTCACATCGTTCTTTCCAGAAAAGCATTTAAAGGTAAAGGTAACTTTCTGTTTTCAATTTCTTGTTTGGGTCCACCGATCTAGTTGTGAGGGTGAGAGCAAGGCATAAGGAAGAATGAGCCAGGATCTGTGTCCCAAGCTGAAGTCTGAATGGTCCTCGCCAAAAAACCCCAGCAGCCAATTACCCTGGACATTACACCGAGGCCCACCTAGTGGTCAGCCATCTGCCTCTGAAGACAACAGAGCTCAATTTTTTATCCTTCTTCACTACTGTGTATCATTTTTGCTTTAGCAGTTTTAGCGTTTTCCTCACTTTGTGGTTTTATAATCTCAGATACGCCAGTTGGCTTGGCACAGTAAGTGATTTTGTTCACTGCTGGAAATGGGTCATTTAAAATGCTTTAACAATACCTTTAGCTAGTCATTCATCTGGGGATGAACATAGAATGATAAATTGAGAGCACGTCTCTGTGGTTTTTCCAAGACCTTAGATGGTAGCGATTTTACATTCTCTGCTGTGCCCCCTGCATTCTGGTTTAAACAGCTCTGCAAAACTTTTCCCACTCTCCCACTCAATCACACAAAAATACACTTGCTAACAGCAGATCCTAAAAATACATGTCACATGCGAGCACAAGGGAAATTATTTCTTAACATGAATTGACTCTTTAGGAATATGCCAACGGAGGAATTTTTTAAAAAGAAATTCCAAATCTCCTATTACACCATCCTGCACCTCCATCAGAGTATTATCTGTATGGGTGGGGAGGGCAGTATGCACAGTGGTTAGGCGACAGACTTTTGGACATTAGAAAGACTCGTGTTCCAGGCTTGGTTCTGCCACTTGCAAAGTATGTGATCTTAGACTCAATCTCCTCATCTATGAGTTGGGCTGGTCTAAAGATTAAGTGGAATGCAGGGAAAGTGCTTAACACAATGTCAGGCACATTCTAAGGACTCTAATAAATGGCATCTATCATTAATATTAAGAGCCTCATCTTTTAATCCATGACACCACTCTTATGGCAGAAAGTGAAGAGGGGCTAAAAAGCCTCTTGATGAAAGTGAAAGTGGAGAGTGAAAAGGTTGGCTTAAAGCTCAACATTCAGAAAACGAAGATCATGGCATCTGGTCCCATCACTGCATGGGAAATAGATGGGGAAACAGTGGAAACAGTGTCAGACTTTGTTTTTCTGGGCTCCAAAATCACTGCAGATGGTGAGTGCAGCCATGAAATTAAAAGACGCTTACTCCTTGGAAGGAAAGTTATGACCAACCTAGATAGCATATTCAAAAGCAGAGACATTACTTTACCAACAAAGTTTCGGCTAGTCAAGGCTATGGTCTTTCCTGTGGTCATGTATGGATGTGAGAGCTGGACTGTGAAGAAGGCTGAGCGCCGAAGAGTTGATGCTTTTGAACTGTGGTGTTGGAGAAGACTCTTGAGAGTCCCTTGGACTGCAAGAAGATCCAACCAGTCCATTCTGAAGGAGATCAATCCTGGAATTTCTTTAGAAGGAATGATGCTAAAGCTGAAACTCCAGTATTTTGGCCACCTCATGCGAATAGTTGACTCATTGGAGAAGACTCTGATGCTGGGAGGGATTGAGGGCAGGAAGAGAAGGGGACGACAGAGGATGAGATGGCTGGATGGCATCACTGACTTGATGGGTATGAGTCTGGGTGACCTCCGGGAGCTGGTGCTGGACAGGGAGGCCTGGCGTGCTGCGGTTCATGGGGTCGCAAAGAGTCGGACACGACTGAGCGACTGATCTGATCTGATCTGATACTTTATCTGTGGGCTTCCCAAGTAGCGTTAGTGGTAAAGAACCCACCTGCCAGTGCAAGAGATGCAACAGATGTGGGTTCAATCCCTGGGCTGGGAAGATTCTCTGGAGGAGGGCATGCAACCCACTCCAGTATTCTTCTCTGGAGAATCTCATGGACAGAGAAACCTGATGGGCTACAGTCCATAGGGTCAGTAAGAGTCAAATATGACTGAAGTGACTTAGCACGCACATCTTATCTGTAGCAGTCACATGACACTCCAATTACCGGAGCACTGGCCTCATTCCCTACTAATTGGATAGGAATGTCTTCTGCATCTTTATAATCCACACAGTGTCAGACCCATAGAAGAGGCTCAGTAACAGGTGATGAATAATGGTGACATCACAAGAAGTCTGTCTCCAACATCCACTGGTCTCGAGCACCATGTCACACGTCCTTTATGGCTTTTGGACCTGGAAGCCATAGAAGACTTCTATAAAGTCCATCTTCTACCCCATCTATGCTCATCCACACAGATTTAGGGATCTTCCTAACCTCATTTCCACCTTGTCAGCTTCATAGCCTCCGCAATCACTCCTACACCCACCCTTAGCACAGCCATACCGTAGTGGTTCCTCATCCCTCAGACTCGAGGCACCTCAAGATCTGGAATTTTCTTTGACCTTGTTGATTTCACCTTCCTTACCTTCCTCCTTGGCTGGGAACCCGTCATGTGCAATCTCTTCCCAGCTCTGCTTTCAGGGCAATGGCTTGGAACCAGTCATAGTTATTTATACCACAAAGATAAACATGCTGCAAGTCAGAATTTCCCTCCACACCTAGGAAAGCCAGGTGCTAACCATTTCCACAAACACACACTGTGTGTGTTTACATATAACATCATAAGAATCCCTTCACACCTAACTGTTCCCCATCACCCCCTATTGGCATCATTTACCTTCCTGTTTGATGCCCCAAAGTCAGCTCTCACAACAACATTTGTAGCTGCTGCTGCTGCCGCTGCTGCTAGTTGCTTCAGTCGTGTCTGACTCTGTGCGACCCCATAGACGGCAGCCCACCAGGCTCCCCCGTCCCTGGGATTCTCCAGGCAAGAATACTGGAGTGGGTTGCCATTTCCTTCTCCAATGCAGGGAAGTGAAAAGTGAAAGTGAAGTCCCTCAGTCATGTCCAATTCTTTGCGGTCCCATGGACTGCAGCCCACCAGGCTCCTCCGTCCATGGGATTTTCCAGGCAAGAGTACTGGAGTGGGGTGCCATTGCCTTCTCCAAGTACATGTAGCACCACCCTTCAACTCCAAGCCCTTTTATGCTCTGCTGATTCTTCTGTCCTATCTCTGCTTATGGTTCTCTGGACCCAATCTCTTCCCCTGATTCCTTTTATTCCTCCTGTTACCCATCTCTCATTGACTCCTAACATGCTCCCACAATGGATATTCTTAACCTTCAGCTCATGTGCCTCTAAGTTGCCATGTCCAACTCTGTGTGACCCCATGGACTGTAGCCTGCCAGGCTCCTCTGTCCATGGGATTCTCCAGGCAAGTATACAGAGTGGGTTGCCAGGCCCTCCTCCAAAGGATCTTCCTGGCCCAGGGATTGAACCCACATCTCTTGCATCTCCTGCATTGACAGGCGGGTTCTTTACCATTAGTACCACCTAGAAGCCCTCAACTCCTGATACCTGTATAATTTTAAATATGATAGACAACTGTCTGTCTGCACTCTTACTCATCATTCTGATAGTCTCATCTTTTTGAGAAACAGCAGGGGAGGGAGAGAGAGAAAAGGGGTCACATGCCGGTCTTTTCATGGCTGGCCCATAAGTCCCTTTAGAATTTTTTTAAACCCTGTTTTAATACTAATGTAACCCTTCAGGCAGTGACTTTCATGTGGCATTTCATGCTTTTTTTCCATTCATTTCAAAATGGAATTTGTTACTGTGGATCCTTGCACAACTCTCTCAGTGCATCTTCGCCTCGAAGTGTTTATCAAAACTGATAGAGCTCTTCCTTGAAAGAAACAAATCATAAACATGGCCTTTTATAAAATTAAAAATCTACAGTGCGGTGCTTACCATAAGTCATGCATCTCAATGTTGTTTATACTGCTCCTGCAAATAACACCCAGTGTTCCTCTCGGGAATGCTCACTGGACAGGAGCCCTCAGGGGGCTGGAGGGACAATAAAGGTTACAGGGAGGCAGGAGGGAGGAAGGAAAGGGAATGCTTACAAGGGCTTTGTGCACTGCTGTCTGTGACCATCCTGCACGCGGCTACGTGAGAGACTGAAGACGGAGCCGGGTCCATTTGGCCTGCACAGTCCTTTTGGAAATTTAAGAGATTTTACACACAGATCAAGATTCCTGGCTTTTCTTGAGAAATCGTCAGTATTGGCCATCCCCAGCCAGCATTTCTACGTGGGAAGACAATTGGCTGGAAAATGAGAAGCAGCTGCCTCTTTAAAGCAGGCGTGCTCTCCAGCTGGAATCAGCTCTCACGCCCCACCCACTGGCCCATAATTGTTTTACATCCAGCCCAAACCACTCCTTTCTGTTGTCAGCTGCCTCTGCAGGCATGTGAGTTGGTGACTTCTAGCCTAAAGAAGGCCTGGAGCTTATGCACATTTTACAAATTTCCCAACATGTTGGTTTATAGGATACGGTGGAATCTCAGGACTTCATTCATCTCTGATGAATCTTTGTGCATCTTCGTGAAAGTTGCTCACTTGTGTCTGACTCTTTGTGACCCCATGGGCTCTACAGTCCATAGAATTCTCCAGGCCAGAATACTGCAGTGGGTACCCTTTCCCTTCTCCAGGGGATCTTCCCAACCCTGGGATCGAACCCAGGTGTCCCACATTGCAGGTGGATTCTTTACCAGCTGAACCACAGGGGAAGCGTGGCAGCTTATAGATAAAGCAGGTGCTCAGTTAACTAGAATGAAGTACTCGGTGAATGAGAGAGATGGAACATCAGAGCAAGACAGACCCCAGGTGGCCTTGCTGAAGCTCAGTTACATGAGTACTCCTGGGACAAGAGCCACAGAATGTCACCCATAATGTTGTAGGCTTTGCTCTCTTGGCAGTTGTTGCTTTTAAATTATGGTGCTAGAGAAGACTCTTGAGAGTTCCTTGAACTGCAAGGAGATCAAACCAGTCAATCTAAAGGAAATCAACCCTGAATATTCATTGGAAGGACTGATGCTGAAGCTGAAGCTCCAATACTTTGGCTACCTGATGCGAAGAGCCCACTCACTGGAAAAGACTCTGCTGCTGAGAAAGGTTGAAGGCAAGATGATAAAGGGGCAACAGAGGATGAGATGCTTGAATGGCGTCACCGACTCAATGGACATGAATTTGAGCAAACTCTGGGAGATAGGGGAGCCTGGTGTGCTGCGATCCATGGGGTCGCAAAGAGTCGGACACAACTTATCAACTGAACAACTCCAACTCTGAGCAGTGGAGGTGAAATTCCCTCCAGATGTGTGCACAGAATGTGCAAGCCTTTGGGAGAACACCAGTTAGAACCAATAGGGTAGGGGAGCTTCTTTCAATAAGCAAATTTATTACCGAGTCAAGACTTCAGTGCTTAATAAAAGGACCAGAGCTCTACCTAGTCATTCAATCCACAGTTTACCGCTGTGAGCCCTGGCCTCTGTTTCCTCATTAGAGAAGCAAGCGTGTGATGGTGGAGTGAACTTCTACCTGATTCCATTTCTGGCTTCCTCCAGAAGAGGGATTGGTGAACTAGTTAATCTCAGTGTCTTCACAGTAAACATTTTTATAATTAAGCTTGTCACTGATGTTAAGGGCTTCCCTGGTGGCTTAGACAGTAAAGAATCCGCCTGCGATGTAGGAGACCTGGGTTCGATCCCAGGGTTGGGAAGATCCCCTGGAGAAGGGAACGGCTACTCACTTCAGTATTCTGGCTTGGAGCCAGAATACTTGTCCTCTGCCAAGGACAGAGGAGCCCGGCAGGCTACAGTCCATTTTGTCTCCAGTAGTCGGACACGACTGAAGTGACTTAGCACACACTGACTTTAAAATAAATTTTTTAAAATTTCTGAATTCCAATTAAAATCATCAGTGTTGTTTTTCTGATGTATAAGGAAGTGGGAGATGGTGAGAATGCTATTTTCTAACCATCTTGACTTGTTCTTTTTAAACCCTGGGTGGGTTGGTGGGGGCTTCGAGATTTCTTGTCTTCCTGAGAGTTGTTACCTCCAGCCACAGAGATTAATGAAGACCTGTGTCACACTGCCTTCAAAGCATCTGCTGGCTCTCAAAAAAGTCATGCACTGGCTCTCATACTACTTTAGAGCAGAACAAAATGGGTGCCTTTCCTTCTCGGTTGAAAATTAAAAGCCAAGAAACTGTTCCCCGCTGTTTTGATGTAACCTGACACCACTGTGCATGTGAAGCATCTCTGGTATTGAAATGAAGGATAAAGAAAACACCAAGGTGCTAATTGAATTCATATATCCTCCTCTCCCAGATGCTAGAAAATCAGAACTCATAAAGCACTTTCAGTTCTCAGAATCAAAATAGCCCAAATGGACCCCTTCACAAGTTAAAATCCTTTTAAAGCATCTGAAACTGTTGCCAATCAGATTTGATGCTTAATACTGCTGTGTACAAACTGTCTCAGTGGAGGGCATTCCCCAAAAGGAAACAAGACTGTTATTTCACCAAATAATGTGTTTATCACATAAACAATGATATAAAATCTATGGGGGCTTAATTAAGAACTGCCAGAAGCACTCATATCAAGTCAAAATAAATGAACAAAGATGAATTTCTTAGATGAAAACTGAGATGCACATTTAAATCAATGCAAAGCTTTTGAATCATTAACAATATTTATGGGTTTTAGTTTTTAAATATTTAATAATTTGTAGTACAAAACAGTAACTCTTAAATAAACCTTCAATAGCAGCTGTTATTGTTAAGTGCCTATTTCATATTAGACTCTATCTTGACACTGTATAAGTTTGTTCCTCAATGCAAACCATTACTATTCTATCTTACATGTGAAGAAACAGATGCTGAGGGAGGCAAAGTCATCTGAGGTCATTCAGCAAGTGGCTTTATTAGGATTTGAATCCAGGTCTAACTAATCCTACCACCTATGCTTTGAATTATAAAAGCATTTAAGATTATGAGTTTGACAATAAGCACAGCTTTGGCCACATCCAGTAAATTAAACATCCACTGTTCTTGCTATTTTCTAAATTGTTTATTATAGTTTTTATTTTTTCCTTTTCAGACACATCTCTTGGAGTCATAAAATGTTTTTACATGTATGGCTGGAAGTTGTCATACTATAAAATTATTATCTTTTTGTTCTTGTTCACCATATATGTTGTGACTATTTCCTTCTACCTCTGAATACCGTCTATCAAAAATCTACTCTCTGTAGTTGGACATTCTGCTATTTTTTGTTTCATTCTGTTCAGGAGAATTAATGGATAGGAATAAATAAGAGATGATGGAAGGATGTGAGGTTTAAAAAAACTAAACAGTGAAGAAAACAACAGTGTTTGTGTCGGTAAACAATTGTGCAAAATATAATAAAAGGTTTTAAAACAAGCAGTGAGGCAGGATTCTAAGAGTTTCTAGGTTTCTAGTAGCTCTTAACAGCTATTTATAAAAATGCCAAACATTTAATTTATTTATTCATGTGTTTGTGAAAAGCAATAACACTTCTCCAATAAAATATCTAGTAAGTCCCATATCAAACCCCCAAAAGAACATCTGATTTTAAAAAGTTAATAATGTTTACCTCCATGGCTGGTGACATAAACACCATTGACGCATTGCATTTTTCTGTATATATATTTTTGCATTTTTCCGGTCACTTTTCCATCTTTTACTTTCCCTATCAGGAACTTTGGGAAAGCTACTGAGTTTACTTCTCCTAGCATCCCCTGTGCCTAGCACAATGCCTAACATGGAATTGACATGTGGTAAATTCTCATTGAACGAATAGAGGTATTACCTGGAAATGCCTACTAGACACTGACTGGATTGGACCCCCAGAATGAGTATTGGCCCCGGTCCAGCACAAGTTTTCCAAGACCTTTTGAATACAAAGTGTTAAGCTGCCAGGTCCCCAACCTGGGAGATGAGTCAATTTCCCTAGCTTTGGTTTGACCAACTTCAGCTTCCTCTTCTCCATCAATGTCTTAGCAAGCCCATGTACAAGAATACATGAATTATGTTACTAGTTGTCCAACTAATCTGAAGACATCCTAAATGAAGGGATTCTTGAGCACTGAGGAGAGTGCAAAGTGAAAAGCATGGCATAAAAACTGGGAACATAGACAGGAGACAATCAATTAGAAAGAAAACTTGAAAATTTCCTTTAAATTTGCCAGTGAGATTGGAGGTCATTGGCAAATCTGTATCATGTAATTTCAGACAGGAGAAAATGGAGACAGAGTGTGCACAGACTTGCTAAAAATCATTAGTGCCAAGGAAAAGAGAAATAGTATGGTAGCTAGTGGGGAAATTAGCATGGGGGATTTGGTTTGCTTTCGGCTTTTGTTTTTACTGCTTGATGACAGTGCAATAGACAAAATCTGAAACAAAGGGAAGACAGAGCCCCTCACCCTTAGAATTCACACTGAAAGGAGGTCACTATAATTTAAAAAGGGATCTAAGTCAGCCATGACAAAACTTTCAAAGATTACAAGAAATCAGGAGGAGAAGCGAAGGCCTTAGAGAATGTGACTGTACAAGTAAATGTCATTTTGACAGTTTCTTTCTTGGAGGTACATTTAAGATTATTCGAGTTGTCATTTTCTCTAAGAAGACTTAACTTTAATTATACAAATATTGAATATTTTTCAAGATAAAAATGGTAAAGAATTTGCTTTGAAGTCCTTAGCCTTCAAACACTATTATGTGAAATTCTCATTGGAGAAACAGTGAGGAATATGGAAATAAGTGCAATCCGGCCTCATAAATGAGGAACTGTGAATGTTAATGGTGCAGTTTTACCACGAACCTTTTAAAAGGCCAACGGAGAGGCTTTAGTATTTCAAATATCACAGATCTGAGGGCTCCCTGAGGGAAATCATGATAAATATTGGTAAAATGCCTATAAAGACAGCAAGGCAAAAAATCAGCCAAAAGTTAGAGTTGGCCATTTAAAAAACCACCTAACCTTTCATTTAATTGCCTTGTTGCAGCAAACCAGACATCAGATTCAAACGCAATGTGTTCTGGTTGCCCTGAATATGCTCTGAAATACCTGCTATAAGAGGATTTAAAGTGCAATTGCTTTGCTCTCAGCTTGAGTGCAACCAACTAGGGACAAATTGAATTTTGGTGGTGGACTGTGGATATGTGTGTCTCCTGCAGGGGTGGGGGTAGAGGGTGAAGAGGAATCCAAAGAGATACTATTGAGTGATGGGCAGCCTGAAACAGTGGAAAGAGCCAGACATCATTTGAATGCCAGCTTTTTATAGCTGAGTGATCCTGCCAAACTTATCAAGCCTTCCTGAACTTCATATTGCTCATCTGTAAAATAGTTGCATTAACATCTAATTTGGAGACCTATTGTTAGGGTTGGTAGACATCAATTCATTCATTCGATAAGCACTGACTGGATACTGTGTGCCAGGCACTGTTCTTGGCTCCAGGATTAGAGCTCTGAACAAAACAGGCTGGCATTTTAGTGTAGGAAGACAGACAACATAGAAGACAAATAAGTCAATGAAGTAGCATGCTAAGTGAGAAAGAAAAAGCAAAGGAGAGGTGGCCAGTTGAATTGTTGATAGGCAGTGTCAACAATATCTCCCATTCCACAGGCTATTATTACAATGCTACTCAGACTCTTCTCCAATAAAATGATGGCTTCTTTGTATTCTCCCCCTGAAACTGGATGGGGGTTTCTGTCTTTTCAACCAATAGAATAGAAGATGTGGCAGCGATGCTATGTGAATTCCAAGGCTAGAGGCTAGATCATAAAAGACAATGCAGCTCCCACCTCACTTGCTGGAATACTCACCTACAAATACTCACCTACTTATACTCAGACACCATATAAACAGCACACTGCCGTGAGACCACCATGAGGCAAGGTAGTTAAAACTAGCCCACATGGAAAGACCCCATGGACGGGCACTGAGACTGTATATATATAGAGAGAGACAGAGATAGGCAGATGTCCCCTGCTGCTTGCACCCTGCTTTGTTCAAGTTCTAACCACCATTTGTGTGTGCTTCGTGGCTCAGTTGGGTCTGATTCTTTGCACCCCTTTGGAATGTAGCCCACCAGGCTCCTTTGTCTATGGGATTCTCCAGGCAAGAATTTCAGAGTGGGTTGCCATTTTCCTCCTCCAGGGGTCCTTCCAGGAATCGAACCTATGTCTCTTGTGTCTCCTGCACTGTAGGCAGATTCTTTACCTGCTGAGCCATCAGGGAAGCCCCAACCACCATCTGACTACAACCATATAAGGGATTCCAAAACCAGAACCTATAACTGAACCCTTCCAGAATTCCTGATCCTCAGAAACCATGAGAATAAAATGTTTGTTGACATTTTAACCCACTAAATTCGGAGGAAGATTTGTTACATGGCAAAAGAGAACTAGAGCAGTGGATAAAGGATTAGAGTACAATTTCACGTGGGGGAGAGAGAGAGAGAAGACTTCACTGAGGCACTCAGTCAATGAACTGGGGAGTGAGGGAACAAACTAAGATATCTGAGGGAAAGCATCCCAGGCAAAGACAGTGCCTGGTGTCTTCAAGAAACAGCTAGGAGATCCAAATGTGACTGGAGCAAGTAAGGGAGAGAACTAGAAACTAGAACTAGAAACTAGAACTAGAAACAGCAGGTGAGACAGTCTAGGGTCTTGCTGGCCACGGTAAAGATCAGTTTTCACTTTGAGTTCAGAAGCTACTGGATGGTTTTGAGCAGAGTAATGCCAGGATGTGATTTATGTTTGAATAGAAACACTCCAGGTGCTCTGCTAAAACTGGTACGTTGATTAGTACCTTCATTATAGCGTCTCTGTAGAAAGCAAAGGTCAGTTTGGTAAGGTTAAAATATGTATGCTGTCACTAAACTAATAGCAGAGATGGGACGCAAACCCTCATTATCTTTTCAAGTCTTAAGGAGTCAGTTTTACAGACACTAAACATACGACCATAACGCTTGGGCTGGTCACTGCCATCATCTCAGTTCCTCTTGGGCTGACCCCTTTGGTAGAGAATATAAAGCATAGAGTCACAAGCTTGGACTCTGGAGTCAGATGGGGTTCAAAACCTGGCTATGCCACTTACCAGCTCTACAATATTGAGTAAGTTATTTAACCTCTCTGTGCCTCTAATTCTTCACCCGAAAAATGAGGATAACTGTACCGGCTTCAGAGGGACGTGGTGAGGGGGAAGAGACAAGCCTCTCAGGCACTTAGCCCAGTAACGGGCACACAGTCATGTCACACTGGTCATAAGCACAGGCACCCAGTGACTCCCCGAATTCTGCCTCCTTCTCTTCTGCATTCAAGAAAGTGTCATCCTGCACTTAGCCCCCTCTCCCTTGCCACCTCCAGCCACATTCTCTGCCTTCTGGGCCCATCAGCACCTTTCCTCATGTCCTCCCAGTCAGAGCTTCTAACCACATGCTCTGTGTCCTGAGTTTTCCCTCTTGGTGTTTCTAACTCTTCTCTGTGACAACCTTGTCAGTTTCGCCTTAGGAGACCTCAGTGGACCTGGTTTCCCACCCCGCTCCCAGGCTGTCCTCCCACCTCCAGTTTGCAATCACGACTGCTCTTAGTCACCATCTTCATCAGCATATTCCACCCATTCCCTGTTCTCTTCCACCTCTGGAATCCTTTCTCATCTTCCTGAATGATTCCCAGAGCATGGCTCACAGTCTTTTTCTCTACTGGTTTTCTAGACTTTCCAACATCGCTGCTAATCGTGTTCCCCAAACACCCTGGGCTCATAGTTCATCAGACTCTTTGTTTTCAGCACCTTTAGCTTGCCCTTCTGTCGGTCACTGCAATGAAGGAGATCCTGATTTGATTCCTGGGTCAGGAAAAATCTGTTGGAGAAGGGATAGGCTACCCACTCCAGTATTCTTGGGCTTCCCTGGTGACTCAGCTAGTAAAGAATCTGCCTGCAATGTGGGAGACCTGGGTTTGATCCCCGAGTTGGGAATCTCCAAGATTCCCTTGGAGAAGGGAATGGCTACCTACTCCAGTTTTCTGGGCTGGAGAATTCCATGGACCCTATATCCATGGGATCACAAAGAGTTGGACATGACTGAGCAACTCTGACTTTCACTTTTCTGTCATCACAGGCATGCCTGTGATGTAGTTCTCATGACTTCTCAGCCATTCCACCTCTGTGATTATGTTAGTTCTGTTTAGGCTGTTATAACAGAATTCCATAGGCTTATGAACAACAGAAACTTATTTCTCACAGTTTTGGAGACTAAGAAGTCTAAGATCAAAGTGCCTGCATGTTTGGTGTCTGATGAGAGCCCGTTCCCTGGTTCACAGATGACTAAGACCTCATTGGATCCTCATGTGGTCGAAGGGGTGAGGGAGTGCCTGGGCCTCGCTTTTAAGGGCATGAACCCATTCATGACACTGTGCCCTCATGACCTACCTGTTGTTCAGTTGTGTCTGACTCTTTGCTACCCCAGGGACTGTAGCATGTTGCCAAACTTCCCTGTCCTTCACTGTCTCCTGGAGTTTGCTCAAATCCATATCCATTGATTCGGTGATGCCATCCAACCATCTCATCCTCTGCTGCCCCATTCTCCTCTTAACCTCAGTCTTTCCCAGCATCAGGGTCTTTTCCAATGAGTCTACTCGTCACATCAGGTGGCCAAAGTATTCAAGTTTCAACTTCAGCATCTGTCCTCGTGGCCTAACCACCCCCCAAAGGCACCACTTTCAAATACTCTCACATTGATTAGGTTTCAACATATGGATACTGGGGGCACAGATTTAGTCTGCAGCAGTGATCTGTGGGGTGGAGGAAAGAGTATCAAGAATCTAAACATGCTAACAGACTGGGTGACTCGAGCAAGTCACTCTCCTTTTCTGAGTCTTAGTTTTCTTCACTGAGGACACGGGAACTGGGACATTAATCTGGGAACTTTAGTTGTAGCTTTTCTGTGTGACCTTGAGCAAACCACCTAAACTTTCTGGGCTTTATTTATTTATCTGTAAATCAAGGTGGCTGGAGGAGAATGGCCTTTGATGGCTACCATAAGCATGAAAACTTTATGTTCTCTAAGACTGAAATTCCATTTCTGATTCCCTCCCTTCCTCCCTGGTCTCCCACTTCCTCACTTCATCTGGAGCCATTTTTTTTGTTCTCATTATGGTCTAGCCTTCAACTTGCTTTTGCACCCACCCTCCCAGTCCCCTCACCAGGAATCCTGGTGGCTCAGCAATAAAGAACCCTTCTGCCAATGCAGGAGACACAGGTTCAATTCTTGGGTTGGGAAGTTCTCCTGGGTAAGGAAATGGCAACCCACTCCAGTATTCTTGCCTGGGAAATCCCATGGACAGAGGAGCCTGGTGGGCAACAGTCCATGGGGTCGCAAAGAGTTGGACATGACTGAGCAATTAAACAACAACAGTCTCCTTATTGTTTGGATACCTGCAATTTCCCAGGTATCCATCCCGTCTCATTCTCTGCATTTGCTGATGCTATTTCCTCAGTGTGGGAGACCCTCACTCACTTCTTCTCCAACAAAGCTCTGAGTCCCCCTTTACAATCTGGCTCAGGGTCACCTCCTCCCTGGAAGCTTCTCTGGACACCCTTGTCCCACCACTTTCTACCCATCTCCACAGCACCTACTGTTCATCTCCATCAGAGCCCTTGTGCCATAAGATCATCTATTAAACTTTGAGACCTAGGATGGTATTAGTCATTTTCACATCCTCAGTTCCTAAAGGACACGGTACTTGGTGAACTGCCGCTCAGCGAGTGAAGAGATCCCAGCACACCAGTGAGGGTTTATGTGCCATTTGGACACGTGCAGTGGGATGCGCCTACTAAAGAAAGACCAAAATTAGAACCTCTATCCTCCACCCCCCCGCTTTTTTTTTTTGGCTGTGCAACATGCAAGACCAGGGATCCCAGGATCAGGGATCAAACCCTTAAGAACCTACACCCCCTGCAGTGGAAGGGTGGAGTGTTCACCACTGGACCATCAGGGAAGTCCCTCTATCTCCTCATTTTAAAAGGCAGATACTTTCAATGGGATATCTCTTTAAAACACATAATCAGGATATCATGCCCTATATTTCCAATGCTGAACTCAATTTCCCTCCCAGACCAGACATTTTTTTTTTTCCTTTTTTTAAAGACACACTGTCTCCTGAAAGCTTAAATCTTGGAACCATCTTTGGCTCCTACCAATGCCCTTTTCTCATTCTTTCTTGAACTTTCCTACTGGTTTTCTGATGGGCCTCTGATTCTCCTCTATCACCTTTGAATATACCCTACAGATTAATCTTGCAAAAGTTCAATCTCAATTGTGTCATTCTTCTTTTAAAAGAAAAGTCCTCATGGCTTACTAAATATGATCTAAGCTCCTCCAGCTTTCATTCAAGCCTTTTATGATCTTATACTAACCTCACTTTCCTAGATCAATGATCCATCAATGGAAGGCAAAAAATACTGTCTTCAAACTTCAGAGTCTTCATCTGGGTTTTGGAAAAGATGGATGGACTTCAACGTGGTCTGGTGATCAGAGCTATGAAGATGTGAAGATTCTTAATCACAGTTCTATCACTTATTGTTTGAGTGACCTGGACAGCCACTTCACGTCTCTGAATCTTAATTTTCTTAATTAAAAATAAGAGTTCTGACAGTTTTCCTGAATGCTATTGGGGCAGAAAAGCAAGGAAAAGCTCCCATTTGGTACGAGAGTCCTTGCATTCATATAGCTAGTTTCTTTGATCAACCAAGTCTAATGATGATACTAGGGTAAAATTTAGTTTTCTCCCAAGAGAAATTCTCTATACAGGCAGTAACAGAAAGTCCCAGTGGGGAGGACCTTCCTTGTCTTATATTGAGTTTCTTCGGTGGTTCTGTGGCTTATGAAAGTGCAGCCAAGCAGCGACCTATTATCTTAGGTAAAGATTATATAACATGGTGTTTTTGCCTCTTAGTCATGTGAAGAGTTGACTCATTGGAAAAGACTCTGATGCTGGGAGGGATTGGGGGCAGGAGGAGAAGGGGACGACAGAGGATGAGATGGCTGAATGGCATCACTGACTCGATGGACATGAGTCTGGGTGAACTCCAGGAGTTGGTGATGGACAGGGAGGCCGACAAAGAGTCGGACACGACTGAGCGACTGAACTGAACTGAACTGAACTGATAGGTGTTGCTTCCAATTATGAAGAACTTTGGGAAGCCGAGGTGTATGTATTTGCAAACTAGTACAGGAGCTCCTATGGGTTGGATTGTGTCTCTCCAGAAGATACGCTGAAGTTGTAACTTCAGTAAGAATGTGACCATATTGAGAAGTAGCATCATCACAGATGGGATTATTAAAATGAAGTCATACAGGGGAAGGGTGGGTCCTTAATCCAACATAGCAATTGTTCTTATAAGAAGTTTAGGAGAGACATAGAGACACTGGAGAGGAGAACACCGTGATGATAGAGACAAAGACTGCAGGCAATTGCCAGCAAACCACCAGATTCCAGGAAGGATTCTTCTCTACAGGTTTCAGAAGGAATGTGGCCCTGCCGACACCTTGACTTTGGACTTCTAACCTCCAGAACTATGAAAGAATAAATGTCAGTTGTTCTAAGCCACCCAGTGGTGCTTTGTTGTGGCAGCCTGGCAACACTAGTACAGGGGCATTCTGGAGGTAAAGGAACTTGATTTCTGCTCCCCGAGATTCTAAATAATCCCATGGCTGATGAAAGTCAAAATATTGGTGAAATAAAAGACCTTGAAGAAAGAGGGTATTGGGAGCAGTGACCCAGCTTTTCCACAACTCTGGAGGAAGGCAGGTTCTGGTACAGCATGTGGTCCAGGCAGGAGGCTCTTCCAGATTCAGCCACTTCAGTGTGGTGGAGGTTCTTGGGGGTAAAAGGACTGACCATGTGCATAGGGACTGGAAAGGGCTGTTACTCAGGACTAATAATAAGCTGCTAGTCTCTACTAAGGGCTTAGTGGCTCAGTAGTAAAGAATCCACCTTCCAATGCAAGAGACATGGGTTCAATTTCTGGGTTGGGAAGATCTCTTGGAGGAGAAAATGGCAACCCATTACAGTAGTGTTGCTTGGAAAATCCCATGAACAGAGGAGTTTGGTGGGCTATAGTTCATGGAACCATGAAAGAGTTGGACACAACTTAGCAACTAAACAAGACTTCCCTGGTGGCTCAGACAGTAAAGACTCCGCCTGCAATGTGGGAGACCTGGGCTCGATCCCTGGATTGAGAAGATCCCTTGGCAGAGGGCATGGCAGCCCACTCCAGCATTCTTGCCTGGAGAATCCCATGGACAGAGGAACCTGGCAAGCTACAGTCCATGGGGTTGCAAAGAGATGGACACGACTGAGTGACTAACACACGCACGTTGCTCTACCAGTGGCTGATGGTTGATTATTCAACACCTGCTAGAACTTGTAAGTTCAACAGGAGCACAGCTGCAGCTCAAACAGGAGCCTTGCCTGGTCAGCATGCCATCATCAAGAGGACATGGGTCCACAGATCGACATAGGAGCAGTTTTCCAAAGTGAGCCTTTGTGGACGACAATGGCTACAGTTCTTCCCCCCGGATATTTAGAAATAAGACTGACACTTTACAGAACAAGTGCGTCCCTGGATTGAGAAAAGGACATTCTCAAGAAGATACTGAACTTTCTGCTGAGGAGGGAAAGTGGGAAATCAAGTAATTACTTAGAAAAATAAAAAGAAATTGTATTCTTTTGTATCTCAAGTTGAAAATGTAGGTCATAATGGCAAGCACAGAACACAGTGAACAACAAAGCTAGCCACATGCTTGGCTGTGAAGGATAAAGTGTTCCAGGAATAATAGATGAGAAAATCTATTATTGGAAGGTTCAAAAGACATTTTGTGAGAACTGTAGTCCAGCTTGTTGAACCAAATCTCTGAATGGACTTCAAATAAAATCTTCTTTCTGCAGAAGTGAAGCTATTACTCACAATCAACCGAGAGCAAAAGAGCCACATTACAGCAATGAAAATTGGTCAACTGTTTCCACGCAGAACTGAATTCAGAAAAATTTTCATTTTCTCCACACCAGCTTGTCATCAGCTATGAGTTCTGCTTGGAAAAAGCCAAGTAATGCTCACAGTCTGACATTATATGAATATAACACAGTTGCAAGAGCCCCTTCTCCATGGGCAAAATAAGTAAGTTGGCAAAAAATGATGAAAGGAAGCATGTGCACCCTCTGAGTGCTCAAAATCAGCATGGTGGTGGTTAGCTATTCCTGCCACCTGCTTCAGTGGGGTCTTGGTGGGACCTGCTGAGAGTACAGTGCTGTGTTAAAGTGGGAACTGTGTGTGCACATAATGATAAACACTTAGGAAGTGCTCAAAGAACATGACTGCTGATGTTACTGAATGTATAAAGGGGACTTTACAGGGCTGTTATAATCCTAAGGATTACAGGAAACAAACATGATTTTCCGCTGCACAAGAGACGATCATAACTTTGGAGAGAGAGACAAAAGGTGATAGGTCAGAAGCTGGGAATCTGAGTCCTATCACCAGCACCTGGAGGTTTATACTTCATTTCCATGTTGCAAGTCCCTATTTAAGTCAGTGATGACGAGCCATCCCATCTATATTATGGACACAGAAGCCTTTCTCATCTACAGGGACACTAGAAAGTTTGATGAGCCAAAGGCTCCTATGTGAATTCACCAAAACTAAGGTGCAAAAAAACTGCACTAAATACAAAGTGAAGAAAGATTATTATGCACCCAGTTAAGCTTCTTGAATACTACTGAATAAGAAAGGATGATTTTTCTGCATATTATTCTTACTTGACCCCCGTTTTCATGGTTCCTCTTTTTCTTTTCTCTTGGTCTCCTTTACATGAAAACACATAAGACAGACTACAATTTTCTTCTTTTTGACAGGATCCTTCATGGCAAGACCATGGGGAAATAGATTTGTTCATTCTATAAATATCTATCCCTTGCTTTTGATAGATAAAGTATAATATGTTGGCTACTAGGGAAGCTAGAACATTGCTTTTGCCTTCAAGGAGTGGAAAACTCTTTGAGGAGTCTAAAATCATAAGGGAAAGTAAGGCATGAATTTACAAAGAACAAAATCAAGAAAGTATTTTGCCAAAATGATTTGTAAAACCAAGTTTATGGATTTTCAGAAAAAGGAAAACTCTTCTTGGAATTTCAGCTAGCATTTAAAAGTCAGGTATGGAATTCAGCATGGGAAGATGAGCACAGGACGTTCCGGGAAAAGGCTATGGTGGAATGAAGCCTTGGAGGATTGGTGGATGACTTGATTCCACAGTTGACAACTAGGTAGTCTGCTGCTGCTGCTGCTAAGTCGCGTCAGTCGTGTCCGACTCTGTGCGACCCTACAGACGGCAGCCCACCAGGTTTCCCCGTCCCTGGCATTCTCCAAGCAAGAACACTGAAGTGGGTTGCCATTTCCTTCTCCAGTGCATGAAAGTGAAAAGTGAAAGTGAAGTTGCTCAGTCGTGTCTGACTCTAGCGACCCCATGGACTACAGCCTACCAGGTTCCCCCGTCCATGGGATTTTCCAGGCAAAACTACTGGAGTGGGGTGCCATTGCCTTCTCCAACTAGGTAGTCTAGTTTGGTTAAAAGTGGGTCGTCCGTGGGTGGCTAGTCCTGTATTAAGCTGGAAGGTCATTTATAGTGCGATTGAAGAGGGAACTAACTGTCAGGATGAGTCTATAACAGTGCTGAGAACATTTTTTTGAGCTTTTAAAGATTATTATTAATATTGGGATTATTTCATTATTTATTATTATAAATTATTATTAATTGGGGCAGATGGAGCTACTAGGGCTGAAGTACTTCTCATCATACTCACATACTTTGGTACCTTTAAGGAGCCCCATGGAACTCAGAGTACCTTTGTACTTTGCAGTAGGCAAAGGGCAGTCATTAAATGTTTTTCTTTTTTAAAACTTTTATTGGAGTGTAGTTGCTTTACAATGTTGTGTTAGTTTCTGCTGTACAGCAAAGTGAATCAGCTATATGTATACATAGATCTCCTCTTGTTCGTATTACCCTCCCATTGAGATCATCACAGAGCATTGAGTTCCCTGTGCTATATAGCAGGCTCTCACTAGTTATCTATTTTATACACAGCAGTGTATATATGTCAACACCAATCTCCCAATTCATCCCACCCCCACTTTCCCTCCTTAGTATCCATATGTTTATCCTCTATGTCTGCTTCTCTGTTTCTGCTTTGCAAATAGGTTCATCTGTTCTAAGCATGGAGATGGCATAATCAGAACATATACTTTCATAATCTGAATATACACCTGGTAGGACTTTTGAATTAATTGACAGGGGATGGACTAGAGACAGGAAAAACAAAACAAAATAAAAATGTGCTGGCAGAATGTTTGGTATATAGTAGGTGTTGGATAAGACTCTTGAGTGTCCCTTGGACTGCAAGGAGATCCAACCAGTTCATCCTAAAGGAGATAAGTCTGGGCGTTCTTTGGAAGGACTGATGCTAAAGCTGAAACTCCAATACTTTGGCCACCTCACGTGAAGAGTTGACTCATTGGAAAAGACTCTGATGCTGGGAGGGATTGGGGGCAAGAGGAGAAGGGGACGACAGCAGATGAGATGGTTGGATGGCATCACTGACTCGATGGACATGAGTCTGGGTGAACTCCAGGAGTTGGTGATGGACAGGGAGGCCTGGCGTGCTGCGATTCAGGGGGTGCAAAGAGTCGGACACGATTGAGCAACTGAACTGAACTGAACTGAAGCACTCAATAAATGTTTGCTGAATGAGTCAATTATAATAGGAAAGGAAATACAGATTTTTTTCAAGGAAATCGACAGCATTTGCAGATTGCTTATGGGAGACAAGAGGGAAGTTGTGAAAACATTCACAGTTTCAGGTCTGGGTTCCTAGAAGTGTGGTATCATGAATAGGACAGGGAAAGCTTAAGCAGAACTGATTTGATGGGAAAGATTATCTGTTAAGTATTCAACAGGCTAAACGCTGAATATATTAGAGAAATATTCAATTGGAAATGCCTAAGGACTTTTGTAACGGAAAATAATGGGAGACTGGAGCTTTAGAGAAAGACCAGGGTAATTGACATAGATAGAATAATGTGATAAAGAACGCGTGTAGACAGGATGGGCTTGGGAAGTCAAAGAGGTGAGGCTGATCCTGGGAAAAAATGACACTGAGGACAGGAGGAGGGGGAGGGAAGCTGAAAAGATAGTGGCGTGGCTGGAGAGGGAATTAAAAAAACCTCATCACTTCACATCCTGAAAACCAAATGAGAGATGCTTTAAAGGAGAAAATAAACAATACGGTCAGATGCTCCAAGAGCATAAGAAGGAAGAGAAGTGAGAAAAGGTCACTAGATGTGGAGCATATTAGTCACCCTCAGAGAGAAATTTCAAGCAGTGAGAAAGGAGGCCTGATTATCCTAGATTAAGGAATAAAAATGATGGAACAAAATGAAAACAATGATATAGGCCAGACTTTCAAGAATTCCAGCAATGAATGGAACAAGGGAATCAGACAGTAACTGGATAGTAAGAGAAATTTTTCTTTGCTTTTTAAAGCTTGGAGAATCCTGAGTGTGTTTATAAACACATTGGCAAAAGGGAAAGAATTGATGGAGGGGAAGCTGGTGGGGAAAAAAAGAAAATTACAATCACGTTAAATTTTCTGAGTGATTAAAATCATACTTTCCAAATTTGGAGATATAGTCAGTGAGAAGAGAATGGGTGAAATGTGGACATAAGTCTTGTAATTGGATACTTATTGCATATTACAGCTGCATCTTAAGAAATCCCAGGAAATATAGTTTACCTGGAAAAACACTCTAGCATACACAATTAGTCATCTGGCAAGAGAATAAGCAGCATTGTTTTCAGTTGGCCCAGAAAACAGAGATGTTTAGTACCTTTAAACACTGTTATGAGCCATCATAACATGAGGCTGTTTGTTCACTGCATGAAAATATGGAGCTGTGATGCTTCAAAGAAACTAAGCTAATGTCCTCATACTTTGCCTAAGGCAGATTAAAACTCAGTCCAAGCCAAGAGGAGCCGAGGGAGCCATGAAAATCAGACGTCATATGGTATCCTGTGGGTTCTTGGAAGAGAAATGGGCATTAGGTGAAAAATAAGGAAATGTGAATGAAGGATGTGTGTGTTAGTCACTCAGTCGTTTCTGATTCTTTGCAACCCATTGAACTGTAGCCTGCCAGGCTCCTCTGTCCATGGGATTTCCCAGGCAAGAATACTGAAGTAGGTTGCCATTTCCTTCTCCAGGGGATAGTTCCAACCCAGGATCGAAACCAGGTCTCCTGCATTGCAGGCAGATTCCTTACTGTCTGAGCCACCAGAGAAGCCTGAACGAAGGATGGTCTTGAGCTAATAACAGTGTATCAGTATCGGTTCATTAATCGTAATAAATGTAGCACACTAAGGTAAAATGTCAATAATCGTGGACACTGATGGGGTTCATGGCAACTCTGTATTGTTGTCTCAATTTTCCTGTATTTTAAAACTGTTCTAAAAAATAAAATCTAAAGGAAAAAAACAAAACAAAATAAAACTCACTCAACCTCAGGGCCTGGAAACCACACCTTAACTCTGTCCGTTTTTAATCTGTAAGACATTAGAGCATAAACGCATGGGCCAGCTGGAAAATATCAGTGAGGTTAGTATGCACAAACACACACCAGCAGGGAGAGTTCATCAAGACACTAGCTCTCTGCCTTGAGATTCTTTTTTTTTTTTTTTTTAATTGAAGTGAGATCTGATCACACTTTCTGTTTCAGCTACTGGAAAACACAGAGGCAGATTTGGGCCGCTTCTGCCATGCCTGATACTCAACGTTAGTCCAGTGATTGAAAACATGGAACCGAGTCAACTCTCAGGTTCAAATCCTGCCTCCACCACACATCAGCTGTGTAAACTGGGTCAGTTGCTCAGCCACTTTGGGTCTGTTCCTCGTCTATTAAATGGGGACGATAATGCCTCCCCTAAAGGGGGCAATGAAATGAGTTAATGAATGCCAAGAGATCAGAATGGTTACATTTTAAGACCTTAGCTATCCATTAGTGGTACTTTGGAGAAGGCAATGGCACCCCACTCCAGTACTCTTGCCTGGAAAATCCCATGGATGGAGGAGCCTGGTGGGCCGCAGTCCATGGAGTTGCTAAGAGTCGGACACGACTGAGCAACTTCACTTTCACTTTTCACTTTCATGCACTGGAGAAGGAAATGGCAACCCACTCCAGTGTTATTGCCTGGACAATCCCAGGGACCGGGGAGCCTGGTGGGCTGCCGTCTATGGGGTCGCACAGAGTCGGACATGACTGAAGAGACGCAGTAGCCGCAGCAGCTGTGGTACTTTTGTGTATGAGTCTTATCCTTTTCTTTCATTCAAAAGCAAATTTATTTCCCAGCCCTTATGGTGCCTGTGCCCCAATGTCCTCATTTATTACTTTTTTTTTTTTTTTTTGACTGCTGTAGCAGCACGCTGGATCTTAACTGACCAGAGATCGAACCCGTGCCCCCTGCCCTGGGAGCATGGTGTCTTAACCACTGGATTGCCAGGGAAATCCTTCATTTATTATTCTTTATTACTTTATTCCATCCTTTTGAGTATATTTCATCATGTCATTTTGAGTCTTTAACCACATGAATTTTCCTTTAGGTAACTTAGAGTTGATTGTGGAACTAATGATATTTTTCTTACTAGCATTTTTTTTTTTTTTTTACAATTTTCATAATCGGAGAATACACATAGAATTTATCTGAGTGGGTTTCAAGTATACAGTTCAGTGATGTTAAGCCCATTGTGCAATCATTACCACCATCCATCTTCAGAACTTTTTTCATCTTGTAAAACTGAAACTCTGTAGCCACTAAACTAATTTATGCTTTTCCCCTCACCGCAGACTCAGGTGACTACCATTCCCCTTTCTGTCTGTTATAATTTTGACTACACCAAGTCCCTCAAATAAGGGGAGTCATATGGCACTTGTGTTTTGCGACTAGCTTGTTTCACTTAGTATAATATCCTTCACGTTTAATCCATGCGGTAGCATGTATTAGGGAGTCTTCCCCAGTGGCTCAGACGTAAAGAATCCACCTGAAATGCGGGAGATATGGGTTTGATCCCTGGGTTGGGAAGATCCCCTGGAGAAGGGAATGGCAACCCACTCCAGTATTCTTGCCTGGAGAATTCCATGGCCAGAGGAGCCTGGTGGCTATGAGTCGAAAAGAGTTGAACATGACTGAGTGACTAACACTTTCACTTCACCTCTTTATTCATCTGTCAACAGATACTTGGATTGCCTCCACATTTTAGCTATGTATTGTGAATAATGCTGCTATGAACACAGGTACATGATATCGCTTCAAGATTCTGTTGTGTATATACCTAGATGTGGAATTCCTGGATCATATGGGAGCTCTATTTTCAGGTTTTTGAGCTACCTCCATACTGTCTTCCACGGCAACGATACTATTTTACATTCCCATCCAACAGTGCACAAGGGAGCTGCTGCTGCTGCTAAGTCGCTTCAGTCGTGTCCAACTCTGTGCGACCCCATGGACAGCAGCCCACCAGGCTCCCCCGTCCCTGGGGTTATCCAGGCAAGAACACTGGAGTGGGTTGCCATTTCCTTCTCCAACGCATGAAAGTGAAAAGTGAAAGTGAAGTCGCTCAGTCATGTCTGACTCTTAGCGACCCCATGGACTGCAGCCTAGCAGGCTCCTCTGTCCATGGGATTTTCCAGGCAAGAGTACTGGAGTGGGGTGCCATCGCCTTCTCCAGCCCAAGGGAGCTAGTTTCTCAATATGCTAGCCAACACTTGCTATTTTCTGGTTTTGCCTTTGTCTATCCTAGAGGATATCAGATGTCTTACAGATATAAGATGGATCCTTATGGATATAAGGATATCTTTATGGATGCTAAAGCTGAAACTCCAGTACTTTGGCCACCTCATGCGAGGAGTTGACTCATTGGAGAAGACTCTGATGCTGGGAGGGATTGGGAGCAGGAGGAGAAGGGGACGACAGAGGATGAGATGGCTGGATGGCATCACTGACTCAATGGATGTGAGTCTGAGTGACCTCCGGGAGTTGATAATGGACAGGGAGGCCTGGCGTGCTGCAGTTCATGGGGTCGCAAAGAGTCGGACATGACTGAGCGACTGATCTGATCTGATCTGATCTGATGGATATAAGGATATAGGATGTCTATATATTCGAGAGGATATATTATGCCTACCCTAATGGATATGAGATGGCATTTCATTGTAGTTTTGATTTACATTTCCCTTGCTATTAGTGATGTTGAACATCTTTTCATGTGTTTATTGGTCATTTGACTGCCTTCTTTGGAGTCTTCAAGTCCTTTGCCCATTTTTGAATTGGGTTATTTGTTTCTTTACATACTGTTCATGGGGTTCTAAGGGAAGAATACTGAAGTGGTTTGCCATTCCCTTCTCCAGTGGACCACATCCTGTCAGATTTCTCCACCATGACCCGCCCATCCTGGGTTGCCCCACGGGCATGGCTTAGTTTCATTGAGTTAGACAAGGCTGTGGTCTTAGTGTGATTAGATTGACTAGTTTTCTGTGAGTATGGTTTCAGTGTGTTTGCCCTCTGATGCCCTCTTGCAACACCTACCGTCTTACTTGGATTCCTCTTACCTTGGACGTGGGGTATCTCTTCCCGGCTGCTCCAGCAAAGCACAGCTATCGCACCTTACCTTGGACGAGGGGTCTCTCCTCACCGCCACCCTTCCTGACCTTGGAGGAGGGGTATCTCCTCACCGCCGCCTTTCCTGACCTCAGTCGTGGGGTAGCTCCTCTCGGCCGTGCTTAGTGCGCCTGTCCTCACCACCGCCCTTCCTGACTTCACGACCCAGATAATCATGATGGTGTGATCACTGACCTAGAGCCAGACATCCTGGAATGTGAAGTCAAGTGGGCCTTAGAAAGCATCACTACGAACAAAGCTAGTGGAGGTGATGGAATTCCAGTTGAGCTATTCCAAATCCTGAAAGATGATGCTGTGAAAGTGCTGCACTCAACATGCCAGCAAATTTGGAAAACTCAGCAGTGGCCGCAGGATTGGAAAAGGTCAGTTTTCATCCCAATCCCAAAGAAAGGCAATGCCAAAGAATGCTCAAACTACCGCACAATTGCACTCATCTCACATGCTAGTAAAGTAATGCTCAAAATTCTCCAAGCCAGGCTTCAGCAATATGTGAACTGTGAACTTCCTGATGTTCAAGCTGGTTTTAGAAAAGGCAGAGGAACCAGAGATCAAATTGCCAACATCCGCTGGATCATGGAAAAAGCAAGAGAGTTCCAGAAAAACATCTATTTCTGCTTTATTGACTATGCCAAAGCCTTTGACTGTGTAGATCACAATAAACTGTGGAAAATTCTGAAAGAGATGGGAATACCAGACCACCTGATCTGCCTCTTAAGAAATTTGTATGCAGGTCAGGAAGCAACAGTTAGAACTGGACATGGACGGATCCATCTCGATGTATAGTAAAAGTAATACAATATTGTAAAGTTAAGAAAAATTAAAATAATAATAATAATAATAATAAAAAAAAGAACTGGACATGGAACAACAGACTGGTTCCAAATAGGAAAAGGAGTACGTCAAGGCTATATATTGTCACCCTGTTTGTTTAACTTATATGCAGAGTACATCATGAGAAATGCTGGACTGGAAGAATCACAAGTTGGAATCAAGATTGCTGGGAGAAATATCAATAACCTCAGATATGCAGATGACACCACCCTTATGGCAGAAAGTGAAGAGGAACTAAAAAGCCTCTTGATGAAAGTGAAAGTGGAGAGTGAAAAGGTTGGCTTAAAGCTCAACATTCAGAAAACGAAGATCATAGCATCTGGTCCCATCACTACATGGGAAAAAGATGGGGAAACAGTGGAAACAGTGTCAGACTTTATTTTTCTGGGCTCCAAAATCACTGCAGATGGTGACTGCAGCCATGAAATTAAAAGACGTTTACTCCTTGGAAGGAAAGTTATGACCAACCTAGACAGCATATTCAAAAGCAGAGACATTACTTTGCCAACAAAGTTCCCTCTAGTCAAGGCTATGGTCTTTCCTGTGGTCATGTATGGATGTGAGAATTGGACTGTGAAGAGGGCTGAGCACTGAAGAATTGATGCTTTTGAAGTGTGGTGTTGGAGAAGACTCTTGAGAGTCCCTTGGACTGCAAGGAGATCCAACCAGTCCATTCTGAAGGAGATCAGCCCTGGGATTTCTTTGGAAGGAATGATGCTGAAGCTGAAACTCCAGTACTTTGGCCACCTCATGCAAAGAGTTGACTCATTGGAGAAGACTCTGATGCTGGGAGGGATTGGGGGCAGGAGGAGAAGGGGACGACAGAGGATGAGATGGCTGGATGGCATCACTGACTCGATGGATGTGAGTCTGAGTGACCTCCGGGAGTTGGTGATGGATAGGGAGGCCTGGCATGCTGCGATTCATGGGGTCGTGAAGAGTCGGACACAACTGAGCCACTGATCTGATCTGATTTGTTTCTTTGTCGCTGAGTTTTAGGAATTCTCCGTATATTTTGGATATTAATTTCTTATCAAGTGTATGATTTTCAAACATTCTCTCCCATTCTGTGGGATGACTTTTTACTTTGTTGAAAGTGTTGTGCTGCAAAAAATTTAAAAAAACTTTAATGAAGTCCTGCTTGTCTTATTTCTTCTGTTGCCTGTGCCTTTGCTGTCATGTCCAGGAAATCATTATCACATTATGCGTAATTTTGGAAACACAAAAGTACAAATTTTATATACATGTTAGTTGTTAGGATTTAGGTTGTTTGACATTTACAACTGAATTTTAATATAATTTCTAAATGTCTGTGTTTCTGTGTATTTTATCTAAGCAACTAAAATCAGTCTGTTGAGGAAAATAGTTAACATAAATGAAATGTATTATTTTGTGAGGCTAAGCCAAGATCATTTTGATATGCTAAAAATTCCCAACATAAACTGCATCTGTTGGTTCAGTAAATAAATGTTATCATAAAAGCGTCTAAGCAGTATACTTGACTAATTTTGCTTGGTGTTAATAGATGTCAGAACTAGCTCAACTTTAACTCTGTCCCCCCCATATGCAACGAACTGTCAGTCTCCTGGTCCTTCAGGTACAATGTTTATTTTTAACAGGGTTGAAAAAAGAGAAACTGGTCCATTACTTGTTTTTTAAAATATAAGAGGTTCCTATGTTGAATGGGATGATTTAACTCATCATATGATAAGCCAACTTCCATATTAATGCTCAATCAGGGAGTCAATGCAGAATGTTAAAAATAAAATTCTTTTTAGGAAGAGGGAAGGGTAGAGAGGTAAAATAGGGGTAGAGGATTAAGAGATACAATCTACTATGTATAAAATGAATAAGCCATATGGATATATTGTACAACACAGAAAATACAGCTAATATTTTATAACTATAAATGGAGTACGGGGCTTCACTGGTTGGTCTGACAGTAAAGAATTTGCCTGAAATCCAGGAGATGTGGCTTCGATCCCTGGGCCAGGAAGATTCTCTAGAGAAGGGAATGGCTAACCACTCCAGTATTCTCACCTGGAGAATTCCATGGACAGAGAAGCCTGGTGGGCTACAGTCCACGGGGTCACAAAGAGTCAGACACAACTAAGTGACTAAGACGTTCACTTTCTCACTTTCATAAATGGAGTATAAACTTTAAAAACTGTGAATTTCTATGTTGTACACCTGAAACCTATATAATATTTTAAATCAACTATACCTCGATAATTTTTAAAGTAAAAAAAAATTTACTTGAAAAAGTTTTTAAAGCTAAACGTGTGTAAACTATCAATAAATGACACCCAGACCTTCTAAAAAAATTTCATAAAAATGCTTTGATAAACTGGATCTGTTTTACATTTCTGCAACTGTAGTTCATCAGTGGCATGGTTGGGTCCAGAAGATATTAAAAAATATATATTTTCAATGTATTTAGCTTATATAGGTGTCTTTTGCGTACATGCTTATTCGCTCAGTTGTGTCCAACTCTCTGCAACCCCACAGACTGTAGTCTGCCAGGCTCCTCTGTCCATGGGATTCTCCAGGCAGGAATACTGGAGTGGGTAGCGATGCCCTCCTTATAGATGTCTTTTCTCCATCTCCAATTCATTTAGTATAAGGGATGAGGTAGAGAATAAGTTTACTTCTCTCCTAGTGACAAGGCAATTATCTCAATATCAATTATTACATGGTCAATTTTCTTCCACTGCTGCTGCTGCTGCTAAGTCACTTCAATCGTGTCCGACTCTGTGCGGCCCCATAGACGGCAGCCCACCAGGCTCCCCCATCTCTGGGATTCTCCAGGCAAGAACACTAGAGTGGGTTGCCATTTCCTTCTCCAATGCATGAAAATGAAAAGTAAAAGTTAAGTCGCTCAGTCGTGTCCAACTCTAGCGACCCCATGGACTGCAGCCTAGCAGGCTCCTCTGTCCATGGGATTTTCCAGGCAAAAGTACTGGAGTGGGGTGCCATTGCCTTCTCCTTTCTTCCACTGGTTCACCATATTAGCTCTATTTTATATTAAATTACTTTTTGCATTTGAGTCTATTCCTGGACTTGATGTCTGCCTCATTGATCTGTTTTTTTTTTCCCCTGCACCAGTTCAGATTTAATAACTATTGCTTGTGGCTTCATAGCCCATTTTGATATCCTGTATTTTATGTCACAGATATGCAATTTAACACTTCCTGGGACCAGGATCCTTTGCTGTGTAACAATGGGAAGGTTTTCAGTGGTGGAGACAGGTCAGCAGCACATTGTAAACCTCTTAGGACACCACACTTCTCTGTCACAGAGCTGCTTTTTCCTTTTTCATCTGACACTTGTGATTTCAGAGACTGAGTAGTAAGAAATCCCGGGTGTTCTGCCCGGGAACTGCCTGCTCCCTATTGCTCTCATTCTCTGTTTATAGTCTTTTCCTCCAGTTTATTGAGATATAATCGACATTTAACATCATATTCATTGAAGGTGTGTAGTATAATGATTTCTTATTTGTATGTTTTGCAAAATGATTACAACAGTAAATTAACACCTAGCACATCACACAGTTACAGATGTTTCTTCTTATGATGAGAACTTTTAAAATGTACTCAGTGGCATTCAAATATACAACACAGTATTGTTAACTGTACTCCCGCTTGGAAAATCCTGTGGATGGAGGAGCCTGGTAGGGTGCAGTCCATGGGGTCGCTAAGGGTCGGAAACAACTGAGCGACTTCACTTTCACTTTTCACTTTCATGCATTGGAGAAGGAAATGGCAACCCACTCCAGTGTTCTTGCCTGGAGAACCCCAGGGACGGTAGAGCCTGGTGGGCTGCCGTCTATGGGGTTGCACAGAGTCGGACACGACTGAAGCGACTTAGCAACTTAGCAACAATTGTTAACTGTAGGCAGCATGATGCTTCACATCACACCTGCAGAACTTATTTACTGTATAACTAAAACTTTATACCTTTTGTTACCTTTGTCCATTTCTTTTGCCTCCCACGCCTGCCTCTGGGAACCACTAATCCATTCTGTTTCTGAGTTCAGTCTTTCAATGTTCCATGTGTAAGTGAGATAAGTATTTTGCCACTATTTGTCCTTCTGTCTGACTCCTTTCACTTAGCATAATGCTCTCGAAGTCCATTCATGTTGTTGCAAATGGCAGGATTTCTTCCTTTTTATGGTTGAATCATATTTCATTGTGTATGTATCACATTTTCTTTGTCCATTCATCCATCAATGGACACTTAGGTTGTATCCATGTCTTGAATATTGTAAATAATGCTGCAGTGAACGTGGAGGTGTGGGTATTTCTCTGAGACAGTGATTTAATTTCCTTTGGATATACACACAGAAGTGAGATTGGTGGATCATATGGTTAGTTCTATTTTTAATTTTTTGAGGAAACGCCATACTATTTTCCACAGTGGCTGCACCAGTTTACATTTTGAAATTTACATAGTATATAAAAGTATATAAACTTACATGTAAATACAGCTTATGTATATTAATTACATTAAAGCTGAGTCCTAAATACTACATAGCTTAGAAGAGATGAATAACCATTCTGGGTAGATAGAGTATCTGCTATGGTTTTACATTTCTTTGAATCTCTTCTTGATTCTACTTGCGGGTCTCTTTACTCAGAAAAGATCAGATATGATCTCCATAAATTTTACCCTATAGAAATATACATGAATATAAACAATGTCAACCTTCTTTGATGTTATTTTCCTAACAAATAAGTCATTTAGGTTATTATTTTGGTTCTCTCTTCCCTCTTTTCTTTTTCCCTCCCTGTCAGTTTCTGAGTCAAGTATCATATTCTTGCTGTTAGTATACTGCCTAATTTATGCTTTCATTTTTACCATCAGTTCTTATACTTTCATTCTTTGTTCAGCAAAAGGTAAGCAGCTTCCTTGTCTTTCCATCTCTAACAGAGAAGAAGGAGAAGGAAACCTCACAGCGTAATCAAAATGGACTCTGAAGACACAGAACTCAGAAAAAGGAAAGAAGAGGAAGACAAAGGAAGGAAGAAAGCCAGTTTGTTTTCCTTGTTGGGCTGGCTGCCACACGGGGTGTCAACTTTTTCCAGGCTGCCAGAGAGCCTATCCACCACATGAAGAAGAATCTTCCATCCACCCTTCTTCCTGCTGGGAAAGGCCCTTAAGTCTTTCCCTGCAAGGATGGGATGACTTTCTGGCATGTCATGAGCTCCAAACTCTGATTCAAAGGAAGAGAAGGCGAAAAGGAGACCTGGCGGTGGGAATGCCCACGGGCCTCTGGCCTCAGAGTCTCCTCGTAAGAACGATCAGGATGGACCGAGTGGCTCACAGGTCCTACCAGTGAACCAGTTCTGAGTAGGATGTGGTGACAGCCCTTTCCTAGGGCCTGGTTCTGTGTTAGTGTGACTGCTCTGCAGAGAAGAGGACCCAGCAGACTTGTGGGTCCCTGAAGGAGGTCACACCCCAGTGTCAGCGAGTGGATGCGAGAAGGCAGCCCTAGGAAGCCAGAACAGCTGACCGAGAGTCTCCCCAGCAGCTGCAGCTCACAGGGTGCTCTCTACAGGAGCCCTCCCGGAGCCCTGGGCTACACAGGGCAGCTCCAAACTCTTCCCCAATATGAATCAAGCTTCATCAGCTGTGTCTCTTGCATGCCTGTGCTTCATGGGCACAGACTATGTCGGTTTCACCTCAGGACCTTTCAGAGCCTAGATCCATGACCCTATCGTCTATGGCTCAAACCCACAGGGGTCTCTTTCTTTCCAATTTTTTTCTATGTCCATGCTGGTATGCATTCTTATCACATCATACTTTGGCGTTACTTTCAGAAGAGGGAAGTAGTTGGTGTGCTCTGTGAAATATTATAAAGAATCATAACAGTGGAGCTTGTTACTGGCATTCAGTTGAAAGATAAGACATACAGGAAAAAGGAATCTGTTAGAAGCTCTTTATTCTATTAGCCAATTTGATCTACAAGGTAATAAGAGACCTGAAGTTTGATGACCAGAAGTGAAAATTAGTACCAAGTTAGAGGTATGCTTTAAGTCCTTAGTTAAAGGAACAAACAATTTGAAAGAAAATATCAGTATTATTTTTGCAGAAATACTAAAGGAACCAGAGAATTTTCTAAAATTCCATCTTTGGAAGTTTTACTTAAATGCATGACTTGCAAAATGAACAATAAGGTAGAAATGAAGGCTTGAGAAACAAAATATAAGATCTGAGAACACATAATTAAATAATTCTCTGAAGAATTTCAACACTGAAGTAAGCTCTCTTTTGTCACACATGGTTAAAGGTCTCCCTATACTGGGGTTCTGGAGCATTTTCATGGAGTTTGATTTGGGAGTTACACTGGATATAGTGTAATTGTTGGTTCTAGCAGATTCACATGGGAATCGAGACATAAAAGACAACCCTTTGACCATATCCATGCAAGCGTTCATATCCCGCATAAAGAGGCTATTAACTTTTACACACTTAGGATCTGAAGTCACAGCTTCTGGCCTCCTGTATGAGATTGTTAGACAACATGCAGTGACACATGCCACCTCTCTCCATTCCACCCTAGAAAAGGAGGCAACTGAGATCACAAACAATAGTCTGTTTACCCAGCTGGCTACACCACTGAAGATGCACATCAAAATCTCCGTAACTTCCTATTGGAGCACTAGGCTTGAGCCTGGGCTGAGCACACTGTGTTTAAGGGGCATGAAAGCCACCCTCAGCTTCCATAAACTTATTCTTCCCAGAGAACTTACATGGATTTCAGTGCTTGTTATAGCTCCTTTGAACCTCAGTTTCCTCATCTGTAAAGTGAGGACAACAGTATCCTCCAGATTAGGTAGCTGGGGACACAAAGGAAGGCTGTGTGAGGTGAGCTGTGATGCAAGACTGGGCATGCGAGGGCCCTGCCCCATGAATGCTGAGCATTCATGTCCTGGCTGCCTGGCAGGCCCAGCCCTGCCCCCACACCTCCCCTTCCCTTGGGTCGGCCCAGGGTCTGTAGGATCCCCACAGGTTCCCCAAGGGTGTCCTGTCTGAGAACTCAGCTAGGGGTCAGTGCATCACCCATCAGGGAGGTGGATGGTGGATTGACTCATGGAGGTACCACCATATCTGTCACATGGTCCAGAGTCACAGCCCTGCACCCAGCAGCTAGAGAACCACAAAGCCATGCATCTCTTTAAAGTTCCCCTCTTAACTCAGGAAATTGAAGTAACTTTCAAGGACAAACCTTCAAATAAACAAAAGGAAGACAAGAAAACTTACCTGTAGTTTTCTCTCCCAGAGATGGCTGTTGGCATTTCCAGTCTCTTCTGCTATGCTTGTGGGTATCTATATTTAGATAAAAGGGACCAAGCTGTTTTTCCTTTTAATGGAATATAGTGTATGTCCTGGGTATTAGGTGGTTCCCAAGAAGCTGAAATCATGAGTTGAAATCAGCAGTATTTTGAGGCCAATAGAAGAGATGAAGCAAGTTGAGGCTGCTAGAGTTTGCAGCCCCTGAGTTATGCTGAGCAAATGCTACTGGCTCCAGGCACACTGGCCTCACTCTATTGAATCCCGTGTCGTGATTCTGATTTGTTCCACTCAGTTCAAGGATCTGGCCAAAATTACAGAACCCTGTTCCTGGGCTGTTGGTAAGATCAAATGAGATCATGCATCTAGAACACTTAATATAGAATCTGGCATATAGTAAGAACCAAACGGAGAGATAAGAACTGTGGAATATTCTGCAGCAATTAGAATCGATAAATGTGATACGCACACAGCAACAAGGATAAATCTTAGAAACCTGGTGAAGTAAAAAAAGAAAAAGATACATAACACAGTATCATTATGTAGATTGACAGTACAGGCTTACACCATTTGTAAGAATGCACACAAATAAACAAATACACAGTAAATACATTAGAGCAATGGGGGCAAGCAGGGAGTGGTTAGGAGAGAACAGGAATGTGGAACAAATACATGAAGGAAGAGCAGGCACTGGAAAATTGGCACTAAACGTGCCATGGGACTTCTCCGGTGGTCCAGTGGTTAAGAATCTGCATGCCAATTCAGGGGACATGGGTTCGATCCCTGGTCTGGGAAGATTCTACATGTCGCAGGGCAGCTAAGCCTGTGTGCCACAACTACTGAGCCTGTGAGCAGCAACTACTGAAGCCTGAGTGCCCTGGAGCCCATGCTCTGCAACAAGAGAAGCCGCTGCCATGAGAAGCCCACGCACAACTAGAGAGTAGTTCCCACTCACTGCAGCTAGAGAAAAGCCTGTGAAGCAACGGAGACCCAGCACAGCCAAAAATAAAGTAAAAAAAAAAAAAAAAGTGTGCTGGGAACTGAGCAGTATAATTAACTCCATTCCCTGCATCTGAGGTTAAAAATAAAAAAGATGATAATAGTTATTATTAATACTCTCAGACCTCCCACATCCTTTCAACTGTAAAACATTGGAATATCATTCAGACGGCATCCTTATTGCCCCTGCTCAGGAAGGAAAGCATTTTCCTCCAGCTTTCTGGGTGATTTAACACATCGGGGAATAAGTATCTGAAAAGACATGGAGCTCCCATGTAGCCATTTCTGGACCTCAGAGCTAAATTGCAAAGTTGGTTCTACACATGTGGTTTCATCTATGAAATTAGGGCAAGGTAGGAAACTGACACAGAAAAAAGGAAAAAAAGATTTCTTATAGTGTTGCTGTCCCGTTCAGTGGAAGGTCAGCTGCCTCTTTTTTTTCCATTAGTTCACAGCAAGATTGAATGTGGCTGCTATAGCATCCCTTCAAAAGCACAGCCTGTGAATAACGCTTCAGCAAATACGGGAGTGCATATTCACATTGGCCAAAAATGGAAACAGCTCAAATGCCCATAACAGATGCATGGAAAAAACACATGTGGTACACATACATAACAGTTTCGTCATGAGAAAGGAGGATATCCTGCCAGTTGTGACAACGTGGATGGACCTTGAGTATATTATGCTAAGTAAGATAAATCAAAAGACAAGTGCTGTATGATATCACTTATACATGGAATCTAAAAAAGTCAAACCCGTAAAAAAGAAAATAGAGTAAAATGCTGGTTACTAGGGAGATGGGGAGTGGATAAGATTTACTGTATTTAAAGGTACAAACTTATAACAAGTAGCATAGAGATCTAATGCACAGTATAACGGATGTAGACAATAATGTGCTGTAATTATGCAATGTGATAAATATCACTCAACATCATATTACAATACATAAATGTATCAAATTAGCACATGGTATACCTTCAGCATACACAATATTAGGTATCCCTGGTGGCTCAGACGATAAGAGTCTGCCTGCAACGCAGGAGACCCAGGCTTGATCCCTGGGTCAGGAAGATCCCCTGGAGAAGGGAACGGCAACCCACTCCAGTATTCTTGCCTAGAGAATTCCATGGACAGAGGAGGGAGTCTGGGGGGCTACAGTCCTTGGGTCACAAAGATTCGGACTTGACTGAGCGACCAACACTATACAATGTCACATGGTAAATTAATTCAATAAAAAATTTTTGGAGTAAGAAAAGAAAACCTACGGAATGGAAAAAAAAACAATTGCAAACCATATATTTGACAAGGGGCTAGCATCCCAAATATATAGAGAACTTCTACAAAAAAAAAGAGAAAGAAATCAAAAACCCACAGCCTGATCCAGGAGCTGTGATATTCCCCATCTGCACGGCCAGTTGCACAGTGAGTAATCGTGGCATCTTGATGGTGCAGACTCGCACTTAGCTTGATCAGTGCTGGCGCAGCAGAAAAGAATGGATAGGGAAATGTTTGGATTTTAGAGGTAACAGAGAGAAGTTTGGAAACAATTGCTGGCCAAGCCTGAGAGCTCTGGTGGAGGCTGGTGTGGGACTGTATTTTTCTGCTGACAGCTGAAAGTGAGCCCAGCTCTAGTGGAGCTGTTTTTCTTCCTTTTTCAAGGTTCCCCCAATTCTAATGATCAGTTCTCTTAAGAAAGCAAGAAAATGGATTGGGGAAGGGAGAGTTCGGTTCATTGTTCTATTATCCATAATAGGACTGAAAACACATTTTCCCACCAAGTGTCTTCTCGTAAACACACTACTGCAGGTGCACGTGTTTTTACGAAAGTGAACAGGTTTCAGCAGTCCCAGAAGGAACCCCGTTTCCGCAGCTCCACCAGGACTGCCACCCTCTTCTTACATGAGACGTCTCACCCCATCCCCAGGCTTCACTATGAAGTCCGGTCCAATTCTCCTCCCTTGGCCTCTGACTGATCCTCTCTCGGATGGCTCATTCTGTTCAACTTTCTCTTCCCATCTGCCAAGTCAGGGATGCACAAGTGTGTGTGCGTGTCGTCAGCCCGTGTATAGACACGTTTCAGAGTCTGGGAGTAAGGGCTGAGTTTGAAAACAAAGTGGTATTTTGTCCTGTTGTTTTGATTTTGTTCACCATATTTAATGGGACTTGCTGGCTCAGATGGTAAAGAATCTGCCTGCAACACAGGAGACCTGGGTTCGATCCCTGGGTTGGGAAGATCCACTGGAGAAGGAAATGGCAACACACTCCAGTATTCTTGCCTAGAGAATTCCATAGACAAAGGAGCCTGGCAGGCTATAGACCATGGGGTCGCAAAGAGTCAGACACGACTGGAGCAACTAACACAGGACATTATAAATAACATCACAGGTGGATAGGAAGTTCTTGTGCTCATCACCGGGGAATGTGAGTTTTTCAGAGTCTAAGAAATAGGACTCCATCAGTAGATATTTTCAAGGGTCTAAGCACCAGCCAGTGATCAGCTCATGGTCCCTGCCCCTGTTACTGGTGTGTGTCTCTCTCTTCCATATACTTAATTTCACTCTCCTCACTGACCTCATTTACTGTTACAGCTTTGATTTTTATTTCTGTGTAAACAACTCCTGATTCTCTAGTCCATAGATGCTCCTTCCCTCCCCCTCCCCTGCTTCCTTCCCTTCCCTTCTTTTCTCTTCTCTCTTTCTCTCCCTCTCTCTCTCACAATCTTCTATGAGTATCAGCCTAGCAACTAAGAGCAGGGGCTCTGAGGTCACAGTACCTGAATCGAAATCTTTGCTCTGCAGTAATCAACTGGTATAACAGGCAAGCTACTTAATTTCTCTATGCCTCAATGTTGTCATCTGTAAGATGGGTACGTGGTACTCACCTTAGAGGGCTGCTGGGAGCAGGGCCTGCAGTGACTACTGGTTGTTTTTCTGGTCCCTTGGTCTGGAGTAATGCACACACCCAATAAGTCTTACAAATGATTTTGAATGGCCTCTGAACCTACTCTTTTCAAGATCACCAACAAACTCAGGGGCTCCGGGTTCAGTGATCACTGGTCCTGATCTGACTAGTTCCCTCAGCAACACCAACCCATCTTCAGTCTCCCCAGCCTTCCATCTTCAGTCCCATCTTCAGTCTCCCCAGGCTTCCTCCTACCACACTGGCCTGATTTGGGATGCCTAAGGACCCAGGAGTCATTTAGCTTCTCCATCTGCACTCTCCTTAGAAGGATGACTGGTCCTACCCCACGGTTTTGAGCATCTGTCATACGCTGAAGAAACTCCGCTCCTCAGCCTCCGTCTCTCCTTTGAGACCAAGCCACCTGCCAGCTCCTGAATATCAGACACTTCTCAAAGCAGTGCAGTGGGGTCTCAGTGTCCTCCAGACTTCCACACTTGCTTATCCCTCACTCTTACCTCTCCCAGGTGCTCAGAGAGGAGACCTGCGTAGGGAAAGAAAGGAACCCACTGCGGAATCCAGGCAAGAGCGGTGTGTGGCTTGGACTGGAGCTGTGCTATGGGGGAGATGAGCGGTGGGCATGTACCAGCTTGCCTTGGCAAAGGATGGGGTGAGGAGAGGAGAAGCCTTGGAGGCAGATGCCAACACGCAGTGTATGTGAGACGGGCAAGGTCGAGAGAGAGTGAACTTCACATCAAAGACAGTTCGAGGCAAAGGACAAGGCATGTTCTGGGCACCAGAAAGAACGTGCGCTGTGCTGCCTACCATTGGATAGGTGCGGGAGAAAGAAGACTTGTTTCATGAGAGAATTTTTAGGGAAGCTAAGTTACAGCTAAAGGGAATGGAATGTTGTAGAAAAGGGTAGATAAAGGCAACACAGATCCTTATAACCAAATATAATTGCCCAGTTCCCTAAATTAATTCTCCCAGTACTATGTACAATGCTATATACATTAAAAAAAAAAAACACACAACTTTTAAATGACATTTCAAATATGCAGGGAACTATAGACTTGTGTTATAAATATCCTTACACCCACCACTCTGTTGTGATGTATATGTATATTTTTCAATTTTTTAATTTAAATATATTAAAGAATTTTTTACAATGTTGTATTGGTTTCTGCCAAACAACAATGCAAATCACCCTTAATTATACATATATCCCCTTCCTTCTCCACATCCCATCTCTCCAGTGCCAGACTGGGATCCCTGTGCAACAAGGCAACCTCTCGCCAGCTATCAACAAATATACACTATCAGGTGTAAGATGTAGTCTATGTATCTTTGGGGGCTTCCCAGGGTGGTGCTAGTGGTAAAAAACCTACCTGCCAACGCAGAAGACATGAGATGCTAGTTTGATCCCTGGGAAGATTCCCTGGAAAAGGAAATGGCAACCCACTCCAGTATTCTTGTCTGAAGAATCCCATGGACAGAGGAGCCTGAGGGGCTGCAGTCCGTAAGAGTCAGACACAACTGAAGGGATAAGTGTCTTTTTAATGGCACTTGCCTCTGTAGTATTATTGTGCTGTTATGCACTTTATTTTCTTGTATTATAGAAAATGCCTTGAGGGCAGAGGCTCACCCTCCTCTTTGTATCTCAGAGGCATCTTACATGATGCCTCACACACACAGTAGGTCTTCTAATCTTTGCTCAGTTAAACTGAATTCTTGAAAGACCTCGAAGGAATCTTCAGGAAAAAAGAAATTGTGGCAAGCAGTGTGTACTATTCTTACAGGTTTGAGAATCTGCAGCTATTTTTAAGAGATATTAATTCAGAAGGAAGGCTGTAAGAGAAAATAGGGCAGTAGCTGCATCTCATGACATAAAACTAAGAAAATGTATGTCATTTGCTGACATCCTTGGCTAACATTTCTGACTCTGGGATCAAAGGCACAGGTAACCCAAATCTCAACTTTATCCTGTAGGCTTTCAATATCTGTGCCCTCCTACAAATGCTAAGTATATTTGATTTATTAAGAAAGATGTTTAGGCATGTAATATGGCCACAATTGACTATCAGATATGGCGGGTTTACCGTTAGGCAATGTTAAAGGTTTTGTCAAGTTCCGGTGGCTATGTCTTCTGCCCTAATATGTCTTTTACCTCCTACACAATCAGGAAAAGTGTGGTACTGACTGATACATTAGAACCTTCCATTGCGCTCCTTGACACAGAGCTACATCAGTGACTTACCAGAATTCCCAGAAGAACTTGCTATATACCATGGTAAATGAGACTTTTAATAGCCGTGGCAAGTAGTTAGGGTGACAATGGCATCTGGTTGTCCTGGATAATCTCAGTTTAGACCTGCTATCAGACACGACTGAAGTGACTTAGCATAGCATAGCATAGCATAGATCAATAATGTCTCAATTATTATTAGAAATCCCATGTCACTCTCAAAAGCATCTGGGTTGAGAAAATAAATTATCTGGTCACCCTATCAATTTTTACCTAAACTTTTTACATCACATGACTGCCATATGTGAATGAGGCTTCCATTTTTTTTATTTATGCACTGTCCTGACAAATGGATTAAATAAGACTTTGCTTTGTTTTAGGAAGCCATGCTAGACATCACAAACAAGCCTATTTTTGGCAAGCTTTCTGAACAGAACACAAACTGAAATAAATCCATTCACCCAGATGTTTCCATCACAAATTGTGCCGACACGGCACAACTGCCTTTCCACAGGGAAAGAGCAAAGCATCAAAAAACAGTAGGAACTAAAACTTAAATTACACAGTAAAAATGTTCAACATTTAAAGTCTAGGACTGTGGTTACAGAATTTAAGTCAAAACCAGCTTAAATTTTAAAAACAACAACAAAGATCCAGGATGGCTTTTTATTAGAAAAGTGATCTCTTTTATTTCATCTGCATCAACTTCAAAAAAGGAAAAATCATACAACATTAGAATAAAATATAGTTATAACTATATTTTAAGCCTAGCAATTTCAGCTCAATTTTCAGCAGCAACGTTTCACTAGAATCAAAGATTTCCTAGATGGTTTAAAAACACAGTGAAAATTTGGCACTTTGAAACCTTACGTTAATACAGCTTTAACTTCTTATTTTCAAAGAAAAATGAGATTTAACATAAAAAAACTAAGGCAATGCCCCTTAAGGTCCTTAAAAAAAAAAAAAAAGAAAAGAAACTCAACCTGCTGTACACATTAAATAATTCAAATCAATGATCCTTTTAAGCCCTTAGCAATGCATGAACCAATGGGGAAAAGCAATCTAATACTTCATGCATTTAGGGGACTGCATTAGAAAGACTCTTAGCCTGCTTCTGCTTTTATAAATGCAAATATATGCAGAGCAGACAGATTGGGATCTGTACAATTTAGCAATGATCGAAACTTGTAATTTTTGAAAATGGGACAGATGTCCAGACTAGTTATATTAAGATGTTGCTTATTGAAGAAGAAACCAAACAAACAATCCAATTCCACCTCCTCCTTAAAAAGGAAACAAATAAACAATGCTACCACAAATTAGAATAAGCTGTATGTCATCTTGTTTCTTTTATAGAATCCGAAAGCTGAAAGACAACTTAGGGTAGAGGAATAAATATTTCCCGACTATATCATTCACTGCATTACTCATCTTCCTGTCCCCAAAACACAGAAATGGAGGGAAATGCTTCCCCATTCAAGGACCACTGAGAGTTTAAAGGTCAGAGATCAGCTAGATCTCTGGTCAACAAATAAGGGCTGAATGAATGCCATCTTACTTTATTTACTCAAAGTTGTTGAGTGCTTACTGTCTTCCTATACTTGGAATTGGAGAAGGTGATGGCACCCCATTCCAGTACTCTTGCCTGGAAAATCCCATGGATGGAGGAGTCTGGTAGGCTGCGGTCCATGGGGTCGCCAAGAGTCAGACATGACTGAACAACTTCACTTTCACTTTTCACTTACATGAATTGGAGAAGAAAATGGCAACCCACTCCAGTGTTCTTGCCTGGAGAATCCCAGGGACGGGAGAGCCTGGTGGGCTGACGTCTATGGGGTCGCACAGAGTCGGACACGACTGAAGTGACTTAGCAGCAGCATACTTGGAATATAATGGCTCCCAGGGCTTATTTGATGATATTGAGTGCCTAGAACGTACCAGGCACTGAGGATATATGATGAAAACATAGTAATTGCCCTAAGTCTCATGGGGAAGACAAGTAAATAAATACATGATTTAAATGGAGTCCTAAGTATGGTAATGAATGTATATGAGGTACCATGGCAAATGAGATGAGGATGGATTGATTCTGACTGGGTCATGAAAAAAGACTTTATTACTATACACTTGGGCTTTCCTGGGTGATGCAGTGGTAAAGAATCCGCCTGCCAATGCAGGAGATGCAAGAGACGTGGGTTTGATCCCTGGGTCAGAAGATCCCCTTGAAGTAGGAAATAGCAACCCCCTCCAGTATTCTTGGGTAGAGGATCACGGGGACACAAAGAGTCAGACATGACTGAGCAACTGAGCATTCACAGACTATACGCTTCGAGATTTGAAAAATTGCTGAGTGTATTTCCTAAGAGTTTAAACAGAGAAATGACATGATCGGTTGTGTTACAAAACAGCCACTCTGGAGGCAACGTGGAGTATCGTAGCATAGGGAAGAGGCTAGTGGTGAAGACGTCTAATTGTGGCAGCTGCATAGCCCAGGAAAGAGATGACAAGGGTGTGAGCTAATAGAATGATGCTGGGCCTGGAGAAAGGATGTCTAGACACAAGATCAACCAAACGGGTCCACCACTGACCATCAGCTACATTTCCAGAGAGCGCCAGTGGCTACAGGATCCACTCTTACACTGAGCTGGAATCAATCTCACTCCAGCTACCATTTGCTAGCCTAGTCATGCACTCTGGAGAAATTCAGACATGACAGATCCTCAAATGCTGGCTCTGCGTTCATGCTTGATTGCCATCAGTGAAATTCAGATAAAATATTTATATTCTTCTAACTAACAAAACAGCAGAGTCAGTACATACATTTCAAATGTGTCCTAAATCTCCTGCCCTAAACATTCACCTTCCAGGTAAGCTGAGATCTGCTCTGAGAAGCAAAGTAGAGAAGTTGGTTTTTTAAAATCTTTTTAAAAAAACCCCCCAACAAACTTCAGCTTCATAGATGTTTGCTGGCTTTTAAAATCATTCACCTTATGAGTTACCCCTCTCCTTGCTTTACGGACTCTACAAACGAGGTTCTTCATTTCAGAGAATAGGATATGGCCATTCTGAAGGCACCTGCTTCTCTGATCAATGGCCAGTACTTTACATGAATGAAGGACAGGAGCGCAGGAGAGGTCGTTCATGGTTCTACAACCCTGCTCTCTGCACTTTCACTGTAGAAATTCAACCTGCTGAAGCTACCACTAGAAGCCTACAATTCTAAGAATTGTCCTGGATTTCCCTCCGCAGTTTTAGAAAGAGAGTCCTTCAGCCCAGCCCAATCTACCTCCCAGAGCAAGGTGGTGAGCAGAGGCCCTGGTCAAGCAGGTCTCTGTGTGTGTCGTCGATAAAGTTTTCTACTCAGGGAGGCCAGGGATTAATATACTACTGAGTTTTGTTCAGGGAAACAGATTTTTTTATTATGAAAGTTTTCAAATACATATAAAACAAACTCACATATGACCTTCCTTCAGATTCAACATTACCAACATTTGCCGCTCTTGCTTCATTTATCCTTTTCATCCTTTTTCTTTCCCCCTCTTTCTTGACTTCCTTTTTTCTTTCCCTCCCTTCCTTTCTTCCTCCCTCCTTTCTTTTGTGTAGTATTGTTAAGCAAATCTCTTACATTCTGTTGTTCTATTCCTATATGTCAGAGTAACTCTAAAACATACTTTCTAGGGACTTCCCTGGCTGTCCAGTGGTTAAGCTTCTGGGATTCCACTGCAGTGGGCACAGGTTTGATCCCTCATCAGAGAACTAAGATCCCACGTCCCACAGCCAAAAAAAAAAAAAAAAGGACATTTTCTTATATAAACACACTGACCAAATTCACTATTACACCTGACCAAATTAATGATCAGTCTTTAAAACCATCTAGGATCTAGTTCACAGGAAAGTTTTAGAAGTAAGAAGCTTTGCGATCTCTGTTGCTTCTCTAAAGGAAAGACAATGCCACAGAGCTTTCTTAGATTATCAGGATATTTCCCTTCATACTCAGCTTAAATTTGTATCCTACCACTATATATCCTCATGTATCATGTTAAATAATTAATCTACCTTTTTAATGTCTACACATTTCAAGTATTTGTATATAGTTAGCTGGTTTTTCCTTAGTCTTTACTTAGCTGAGCTATACATATTTAATCCTTATCTTCTCTTATTCATTGATGCCCTCAGCCCCTTAATCATTTCCGTGCTTTGCTTTGAACCTCATCCACCTGGTTTCCATAAGCCCGGTCATGAGCAGCCCAGAACCAGATGCAATGTTCCAAGAGTGTTTGCACCCAAATGAAACTGCTCCCCATTTCCCCCCTGAATGTTCAATCCCAAACCACAAGAGCCGTGCTCTCTGTCATATTGTAACAGAAACAAATGTCTTATTTTCTGCTTTTATTCCCAGTTATTTTTTGGCATTACAGTATGTGTTTCATTCCTCCCACTAAACATCTGTGCTTCAGCTCACTTTCCTCCAGATGTTACACAAACAGCATCTGGGAATCAAGAGAGCACAGAGACCCAGCTCTGCCACTCTAGCGATGCGACTCTGGCAAGTCACTTAGTACTCAAGGCTACTTCAGGTCCTTCACCTAAATAACAGATAAAGGCATTCTTCCTAATTCACAGGATTGCTGGAGGGTCAAATGAGATGATGTAAATGGAAAATGTTTACTAGCCTTTTAAAAAAAGATTAAAAAAAATTAACTTATTTATAGCTGTGTTGGGTCTTCATTGCCGCATGCAGGCTTTCTTCAGTTGTGGAGAGCAAAGGCTACCCTCCACCTGCAGTCATGGGCTTCTCACTGAGGTGGCCTCTCTTATTGTGGAGCGCAGGTTCTAGGTGCACGGGCTTCAACAGCACCCAGGATCAGCAGTCGCGCCTTGTTGGCTGCAAAGCATGGGCTTCATCAGTTGCAGCACAGGGGCTCATTAGTTGTGGCTCATGGGCCCTCGAGCATGCAGGCTTCAGCAGCTGCAGTGCATGGGCTCAGCTGCTCTGCAGCATGTGGAATCTTCCAGGGATTGAACCCACATCCCCTGCATTGGCAGGCAGATTTCTATCCACTGTGCCACCACGGAAGTCCAAGGTTTATTATTAATAACTTTAATGGCATGGGAGAAATATCAATAACCTCAGATATACAGATGACACCACCCTTATGGCAGAAAGTGAAGACGAACTCAAAAGCCTCTTGATGAAAGTGAAAGTGGAGAGTGAAAAGGTTGGCTTAAAGCTCAACATTCAGAAAACGAAGATCATGGCATCTGGTCCCATCACTACATGGGAAATAGATGGGGAAACAGTGGAAACAGTGGAATCAGACTTTCAGACTTTCTTTTCTGGGCTCCAAAATCACTGCAGATGGTGACTGCAGCCATGAAATTAAAAGACGCTTACTCCTTGGAAGGAAAGTTATGACCAACCTAGATAGCATATTCAAAAGCAGAGACATCACTTTGCCAACAAAGGTTCGGCTAGTCAAGGCTATGGTCTTTCCTGTGGTCATGTATGGATGTGAGAGCTGGACTGTGAAGAAGGCTGAGTGCTGAAGAATTGATGCTTTTGAACTGTGGTGTTGGAGAAGACTCTTGAGAGTCTCTTGGACTGCAAGGAGATCCAGCCAGTCCATTCTGAAGGAGGTCAGCCCTGGGATTTCTTTGGAAGGAATGATGCTAAAGCTGAAACTCCAGTACTTTGGCCACCTCATGCGAAGAGTTGACTCATTGGAGAAGACTCTGATGCTGGGAGGGATTGGGGGCAGGAGAAGGGGACGACAGAGGATGAGATGGCTGGATGGCATCACTGACTCGATGGATGTGAGTCTGAGTGACCTCCGGGAGTTGGTGATGGACAGGGAGGCCTGGCGTGCTGCAGTTCATGGGGTCACAAAGAGTCGGACACGACTGAGCGACTGATCTGATCTGATCTTAATGGCATATGTGTTTATGTGTGTGTGTGTATCTATCTATATTAGTACATGAAATATAGAAAAGGTGAACATTGACATTTGCTGAAGACTTTCTACTTGTATCAATAGCCTATTGTACCATTTAATAATCTCCGGTATCAGGAGATTTTTTTCTTTCAGCCCTGTTCTTCTCATCAAAACAGAATCATATAAAGCATCTCATATGCCTGGATTACACAAGCCATGAGAATTGCCAGGTTTATCCTTCACTTACATGTAAATCAGGTACAGGACATTTGCTTCTGTTTACTTAACTGAGTTCTAGGGAAGTATGCTAAACACTTTACCTGAAAAATGACCTAATTTAGACCTCATAATTTCATGAAATAGTCACCATTGATATCCCCAATTTACATATGAGGAAACTGGGGCTCAGGAAAGTTAATTAACTTTCTTAAGGTGAATAGCTGAAGATAAGCAGTAGAGCTTGATAAACTTAACACCTCCAGAGCCCTTGCTTCAACAATGGTATGAGTTAATATTTCAAATAATAATTAGGAACCCCTAACTACAGATGAAATTCAACAAACCTACTATATGCCAGACACTTAAGAGAAGTGAAAAGGAGTAATTCTTTTCAGGAGGCTTACTGTTTGATCACTGAACTCATGGCTGTTATAATGATGACTCATGGCCATTGTTATCAGAGGCAACTGTACCAACTATCCAATGTCTAAGAAAATGCTTGAAAGTGAAAGTGTTAGTCCCTCAGTCATGTCCAACTCTTTGCCATCCCATGGACTGTAACCTACAAGCCTCTCTGTTCATGGGATTCTCCAGGCAAGAATACTGAAGTGGATAGCCATTCCCTTCTCTAGGGGATCTTTCTGATCCAGGATTGAACATGGGTCTCCTGCACTACAGGCAGATTCATTACCATTTGAGCCACTGCTGCTGCTGCTGCTAAGTCGCTTCAGTCGTGTCCGACTCTGTGCGACCCCATAGACGGAAGCTCACCAGGCTCCCCCGTCCCTGGGATTCTCCAGGCAAGAATACTGGAGTGGGTTGCCATTTCCTTCTCCAATGCTTGAAAGTGAAAAGTGAAAGTGAAGTCACTCAGTCGTGTCCGACTCTCAGCGACCCCATGGACTGGAGCCTACCAGGGTCCTCTGTCCATGGGATTTTCCAGGCAAAAGTACTGGGGTGGGGTGCCATTGCCTTCCCCATCTGAGCCACACTCTTATGCAAAAAATCAGATTAGTTAAGAAAATCTATTTGATGACTAGTGCTAATCATTTTTCCTCCAATTCTCTGGCTGTCAATTATCTAATAAATCACTGAATAAAATCTCTTTTTCTTTAAACTGTCCATTCAAAGATATATTCTCTGAGAAGGCTCTAGTTCAGACTTTTTATTACCTCAGTCCTGGATTACTGCATTAGACTCAGTTCCAACTGACTTTCTGCCTATTTCTACCTACTTTGGGCTTCCCTGGTGGCTCAGTGGTAAAGAATTCCCCTGCCAATGCAGGAGATACAGGTTCAATCTCTGGGTCGAAAAGATCTGCTGGAGAAGGAAATGCCAACACACTCCAGTATTCTTGCCTAGGAAATCCCATGGACAGATGTGCCTGGAGGGCTACAGTCCGCGGGTTTCAAAAGAGGTGGACAAGACTTAGCAATTAAACATTTCTACCTCTTTAGTTCCTGCCAGACACCACTGCCAGGTAAATTTCCTTAAAATAAAACTTCCATATGAACCAGTCCCTCCTCTGAAGCTTTACTCAGTTCTGCCTTTCAAGGCTCCAAATGATATCATGACAATTAGCTTTTCCAACCACAACATAAATTCTCCTCTCCACCCAGACCATCTTCTTCTTTGCTGATTGAATATGCCTTGTGTACCACCATCTTTGCCGGAACTCTTCTCCCCTCCATCTGACTTGTCTCCTCTTTGAATAGTATCTATTGTTCAAGGCCCAACTCAGGTCTTCCTTCTTGAGGAAGCTGTCCTGGTCACTGAACTTTCATGTTCTCCTTCCTCTGTTCTCAGTAGGAGCTCAGCAAGTGTTTGCAGAAATTAATTATAGCTCCATTGAACATCAATAGCATTTTTTTTTGGCAATATCACTCACTGATACAAAATTATCTATTGTCTTATGGCACCGCATGCGTGTGTGCTCAGTTGCCCAGTCATGTCTGCCTGTTTGTAACCCCGTGGGTTGTAGCATGCCAGTCCCTTCTATCCATGGAATTTTCCAGTCAAGAATACTGGAGTGGGTTGCCATTTTCTTCTCTAGAGGATCTTCCCAACCCTGGGATTGTAGCCAGGTCTCCTGCATTGATAGGCGGATTCTTTCCCACTGAGCCCCCTGGGAAGCTCAGTGGTACTACTTAACATTTCTTGAGTTCCTATTTGAAGTAAAGTGAAAGCTTCTTAAAGGCCTGAACCATGTCTTCAAGACTTCTTTTGTGTACCATATACTGTTCCCCAGACAAAGGCATTGTATACTTAAACTGACATACAGTTTAACTGACTCTGATGCTGGGAAAGATTAAAGGCAGGAGAAGGGGGCAACAGAGGATGAGCTGGTTGGATGGCATCACCGACTCAATGAACCTGAGTTTGAGCAAACTCCAGGAGATGGTGAAGGATGGGGAAGCATGGCATGCTGTAGTCCATGGGATTGCAAAGAGTCAGACACAACTTAGTGACTGCTGCTGCTGCTGCTAAGTCGCTTCATTCGTGTCCGACTCTGTGCGACTCCACAGACGGCAGCCCACCAGGCCTCCCTGTCCCTGGGATTCTCTAGGCAAGAACACTGGAGTGGGTTGCCATTTCCTTCTCCAACGCATGAAAGTGAAAAGTGAAAGTGAAGTTGCTCAGTCATGTCTGACTCTAGCGACCCCATGGACTGCAGCCTACCAGGCTCTTCCATCCATGGGATTTTCTAGGCAAAAGTACTGGGGTGGGGTGCCACTGTGTTCTCCGAACTTAGTGACTAAACAACAACAAATACTTAAACAATATGGAATAAAATCACCTAGTCAACACCTTTAGATAATATAGCCAGTTCGTCAGGCCAAAAGAACAGTCACGACTTAAGATATCTGGCCTCTAAGTCTTAGCCTTACTAATGTATTAATTTAGAGCTGATGAAAATAAACTGAAAACACAAGACATTCAGATGCCCTCAAAAGGATAAATGCAAAGGAAAACACCTAGACACATCAGAGACAAACTGCTACAAATCAAAGATAGACCCTTGAAGGTAGCTACAGAAAACTATACAAGCCAGAAGATAATTGAATGACACGAAAGTGCTGAATGGAAAGAAAAAAAAAGTTAACGAATCTAGATTTATATATTCAGAAAAACTGTAATTCAAAACAAAAGGTAAAATAAACGCTGTTCAGACAAACAAAAGTAAAGAAAATTCACTGCTCTCAGACTTGTGTTATAAGAAATGTTAAAGGAAATTATTCAGAAAGGAGTATGATACCAGATAGAAATTTAGATCTACATTAAAAAATGAAAAACACCAGGTTGTAGATAAATATAAAAGTTTTAAAAACCTTTTTAGATTTAGAAGTGTTTAGAAGATAACTAACAGTCAGGAGTTGGCAAGCTACAGTATGAAGGTAAATACAGTTTTACTGAAACATAACCACATCCATTCACTTATGTGTAGTGTCAAGAGCTGTAACCCCTGGTCTAAAGCACCAAAGTAAAGATAAAGAACAATTTAAAAAGCCCAATATATTATAAAGTTTATAATGTAAAGTATGTAATGTAAAAGCTTATAATGTAAAAGAATGAAAATAGCCCAAAATATAGAAGATATTTGAAGGTAATCTGTGATAAGGACATGTATCATAAATATAAAAAAATTTTAAAGACGTAATATTAACAAGTCAATAGGGAGATATAATGGAATACTAAAAATATTTAAAACTGAAAGCTAATCAAGTGTCCATCATTCAGAAAAATAGATAAATGTAGGTATATTTACACAATGGAATGCTAAACAATAATGAGAATGATTTATGACTGTATACAAGACAATGGAAGAACCTCACAGATGTAATTGTGAGCAAGAGAAGCCAGACAAAAAAGAGTATATACTGTTCACTTTATTTATAGAAAGCAGAAAGGCAGACAAAATAACAATCTGTAATGCTAGATGTGGTTACCCTTGGCAGTGGGATGGGGTTAGAGGGCTAGTGACTGGAAGGAACTCTCTGGAGGACCTCCAGTGAATTAGTAACCTTCTGTTTTTTTTAATTTAGTTGTTGGTTACACATGCTTGTTTTATGAAAATTTATTGGGTGATACATTTATGCAATTTTCTGTGTGGATATTAAATATCTGTAAAAATTATAAATATACATATATTAACTTTTACTGATACCTATATAAATATATATGATATATACTTAAACTAAAACCCTGATGAAAGAATATGACAACACACACCAAAAGAGGGATTTTGAAAAAAAGTTGATGTTCTATAAACTTTAAAAAGTCACAGTAATTCTGAAATAAATATATAAGTAAACGGTAAATTAAAATAGCAGAAGAATGAATTCATTATCTGGGAAAAAGATTAAAGGAAATTTTCTAAGAAGAAGCACTGAGATAAAGAGCTGGAAAAATATGAAAGTAATTAGACACAGAATAAAATGAAAAAACATAAATCTAACAGGACTGCTAGATGCAACAGATGTGATATTCAAAGAGATAAAGGATGAGAACTTTCCAAAATTGACGAACAACGTGAAAGTTGAGGCTCAAAAAGAATGTGCTCTGAACAGAATAAACACAAATCATCTACACTCAGAAGCCTATGTTAGTGCTGCAAAAATTCTTAAAGACAGACTAGCTGTCTCCTTTGTTTTAAAGTCTTTTGGACTCTGTGGTAGGGGGGATGATTTAGGAGAATGGCATTGAAACATGTATAATACCATAAAAGAAACGAATTGCCAGTCCAGGTCCGATGCAGGATACAGGATGATTGGGGCTGGTGCACTGGGATGACCCAGAGGGATGGTACGGGGAGGGAGGTGGGAGGGGGTTCAGAATGGGGAGCACATGTACACCTGTGGCGAACTCATGTTGATGTATGGCAAAACCAATATAATACTGTAATTAGCCTCTAATTAAAATAAATAAATTTAAATTAAAAAAAGAATATTGAGGCCTAAAAAGATTAAGTGATTTGCCTCAATAAAAAGCTAATAGCAGAGATGGAAATAATCTTAATATGTTACAGTTTAAGGCTTACTTACAGATAAGAGGAGCAAAATAGTAATTTCTGACTTCAACTTTCCTACTGGTATCATCATTTATTATAGCAATAGGAGACATTACTGTTCACAGAGAGAATTTAACTCAAGTTGAAACTATGAAGAGATTATGGATTCAAGTGCATGCAATAAGTGTTTAACAAGGGATACTCAATAAATGATTAGGCCAGGCTACTGCTGCCCACATATACCTTAAAGAAATAGTTTCAAGATAAATTTCCTATTTCAATTTAACTACAAGACCATTATAATCATTCAACTCAAAAAACTTATATTTTTCATATTCCTCCATTTAAATGTTTCAACATTTTAGAGTGCTTTTGAATTACAATTTTTCTGTTATACGCATCAACATATAAGGTAAATTACTTTCTTCTTTTGAAACAGAACTAATTAAACCTCTAAATGCCCACTGTAAGTCTGATACAAATTTCAAACTGGTCTGAGAGATAGAAAATGTACTAAAGACCTGTTATAAAGCATTCTTTTCTTATGTAGTACAATGAGTAATTTCTGATGGTGGGTCTGGAATAGGTATTAATTCAAGTATTAAAGAAGAAAAGATCTAGTTAGGATAGGAAAGTGTTAAGTTTAGTTCTTATTCAAATTTTATACTTTTGAATAATCAGAGAAAAATTTATATTAATGATCATGGGTCTTAAATCTATAATAAAATAATTATACGGCCAAGTCTGCTGACTTTTCAGACAATATTTTCCAGAAATATAAAAAAATTAAATGTCAAAATGAAATGATCTGTATATTCCAGGTGGAAGCATTTTCAGAAATTTCTAACACATGTTTTCTTACAAATAAGACAACTTTATTATGACATGAAATACATAGGCACAGATATTTCTTTAATATTTTGACTAAAGTGAAAAAAACAAAGCAATTGGTACATAAATACCAGACTCAGGAGAAAACTAATTTGTTTTACGGACGAGTCAAACTTTTTAGAGCATCTTGATCAGTTACAGCTGCTTATGAACGTTAATAATGTTTTTAATTTTCAATAAATTTTAACTATTCATACTCATAAATCTGGCAACTATAAAGGAATTCTTAAAATTAGCAAATTTAGTCAGTAAAAATGAAAAATGAAACTAAAATAAAAAAAGACAAGAGACCATGAAAATACTTCTACCGAGTATTTACTGCACAAATAACTCACACAGATGTATAAAGAAACCATTAAGACATTTATTTATACAAGTGACAAAGTATATGAAAAAGTCACACAGAGGTAAACTGGCAATTTTGAACTCTTTTAAAATTGTTGTTACTAAATTAGTAACAATAACATATAAAACTCCCACCCAAAGCTGTAAACTTCTGGTGAACTGATATACTCAAATGGTAACACTGTAAAATGTTACAACTCTCTGGGAAAGCAATAAGGCAAACTTATTAAGAACCATAAAACTGTTTATATTACTTCATTTAATAATTCCACTTCCAGGAACTTATCCTAATAAAACTGAAAATAAACTAAGAATTTAGCAATAGGGAAATGGTTTAAATAAAGTAAAAAGATTAAATAATCATTATCAAAACTAAATACAAATAGTCAAATAATATGAAATAAAAAATAGTTTAAAAAAGAGTAATACAAAATCAAAGTTCTAAAGTCAGTGTAGCAGGGTGGTGAGGATTACGGGTAATTTTTCCATTTGGCAAAATTTTCTTCAATGTTTTCAGTAAAAGATTGGCTACCATTTCAGAATGTCACTTGTCTTTTCAAAACAGTTACACTCTTTACCATTAGCAAACTATACATGCCAAAATTTAAGTTGAGAAACAGAGCCAAGACGCCCCAGGTACTTGCTATTCCTTACCAGGCGATGTACGAAGGCGTACTGTGACCTGTCCCGTTCCAACAGGAAGAGGCAACCACTGCCACCTTTGGTTACACAAACTGCAGGGCGCTGGACACAAACAAGCAAACTGTAAAACTCTCAATTTACAACTTTGTATGTCTGAAGTTTTATTTAAGGCATTATGATAACTAGCTCTTTTCCTTATCATTTTCTGTGTCATTTAAGAAAGTTTCATTTTCAAATTGTTGACAATCTGCTGAAAGTGCTCTATGAAGCATATAACTTTTTAGACTGAGTTTATATGAGGTTCACCACAAATATGACCATTTTTCTTTACATATTTAAAATTTCGACGTTAGAGGTTACAAAGCAACTACCTTTGCAAGAAAGTCAATCCATAAAAATCTAAAAATTCTTATTTGATGAAAATTTAACAACTCTTCCCTTTGAAACTATATTTATTTGAATAAATGCAGTGGGATTTGAACAGACTGGCTGCATTATATATTGCTTTCCCGTAACAAAAATATGAAGTGCTTCATATTTACACATGAAATTTATTCTTTTGGAATGCGACTGTTTTCAAAACTATGGTAAAGAGGGACAGGGACCTGTCAGTAGGCCACTTGAATGAAAATGTTTGAGAACAACTGTTTTTCAACATTTAAAGAGAAGGGATTAACTGCAAATAAAGGGCAAACCTCAGCGTTTGTAAACATCACTTGAAAAAGCATACTGAAAGCAAAATACCAGGGGCTTGATACCCTAGAAAAAGGTATAAATAAATACTAAAAAATAAAGAAAATAAGTTTTTAATTGAAAACACATTCTTTAGCTTAATTTTTAAAAATTAAGTTATTTAGTATATTGGCACAGGGTGGTTGACTGTATTGATTACCAGAAAAACATCTCATAGCTGCCAAAACATAAGCCATAGGAGTGGTCCTATGCTAATGGTGGAGTAGAGGTGGATTTAATTAAATATTTAGTCTTCTCTTTACATTCCATTAGTGGTAGCAGCAATAATTTGGTTCATTTACAAATATTTATTATAAAAATTTATTCGTTTCCAAGATCTAAACAAACACAGCTATTACCAAGATAAGTATAACATTATTAAAGAAATGTTCTTAATAATCATAAACTCTCTAAAACGTAAGAGTTAAATAATGGCTTTTTCAAACATAGATAAGGAGTTTCAATAACCAGAGCCACCAGGAAGCCAAAATAAAGTCAAGAAACAAATATACATTCACTTCATGACACCATTGTTTTTCCCCTCTGATTAGAAAATATGGTTAACTTTTTCATAGGAGAAGACTTTTAAGAGAGATCAAAATCAGAAAGTTGCTTTTCCTGAATCCGATCTAACAGCATGACAATATTCTATAGTACAGCAAGAAATGAACAACTGCAGGGCTATTTATAATGTACAGCAGATAAATTGTGCACCATAGAAACCATAAATGACGGACATTTTTCTTCATGCAAAAAAAAAAAGAAAAAAACCCATAGGTATCATTTGTCTTTTGCACGAAGCCTGTCATTCTGCACACAGGATTCAAATGTCAACGAGGAAATGGTAACAATCCCAAGCCAGTCTTAAAGTGTCTTAATTACATCGTCTTCTCCCTTTGTCTCATTCAGAGTTATATACTCACAGCTCAAACCTTGCTCATTAGACTCCTCAGGTTTTGATTTTTTAAGTGCCAGGTCTGCTGGGAGAAGAGATGAGCACCGCTCGAGAGACTGTGCGATGTCATCAATCGTCCATTTGTCTTCGGGCAGGGCATGCTCCTCCAGGGTGAATGGTCCCTGTTTGGTTCGTGTCAGCTCTAGCACATTAGCACAGGAAGAGAGTTCTGTGGCAACAAAATGGAAAAAGAAAATGCATGATAAATGATTTATAGTGTTTCCTAGTCTATCATTTTTCAAATGACTGAGGGACTCAATTCAAACCTTTCAAAACTACCCTAAATGTAAAGTTGTAATCGTCCAAAATAATAACCAGAAGCTTTGAGATTACGAAATGATTAAGTAGCCAAATAATATTTAATAGCTCATCTAATAAACTGGTTTAAAGTCTAGAAGGAACTGGCACTCACTTTTCTTACTTAACCCATGAAGCAACCTCCTGAGGTAATACTACTCTCACTTTGCAGATGAGGTAACAAGGCCTGTCCAAGGTCACCACAGCCAGCCAATGGCAGGGCCAGGTCTCCAACTTCCCCGTTGTTAGGAAGACGATGGCTTCTAGGTTGTTTTAAAAAATCTGACGTGTAACAATGAAAACAATTTTTTTTTTAAAGGAGTAATCTTTTCTTTTTGTCCCTACTTTTGAGTTAAAACAGTTTATGCTTGAAAAAAAAATGCTGGTCCTTAGATTCACTATTCACATCTTCATTTTCTGTTCCTCTTTTTCTCCTCTCTCCCATTACAAGCATTTCACTGCAGCTGTGGAGGCTGATAACCATCTGCCATAAACCTAGAATGCTTTTAAGACTGAAAGCACAGCCTTCAGTACTGGCACAGTACTGGCATAGTTCCTAAGGCCAGTATTCAGAGACATGAAAGACGGAAAATTCCTTCTTCCCATCAAAATGGAATATTACTCTCTAAATGGTAATTCATAATTCATCTTTATGCTTACCTTTGCCAATGTCACTGACCAAGCTTCTGATATAAAAACCTCCTCCACATTCGACATCTGGAATGTTAATAGTGACATGGTGAATTGCTAAGCTCCTATGAAATCCACTTTACATAGAAATGATGCCCCTAAACAAATGTAAAAATGCACTGTGCAAACAATCGAGTGATAAAATATTTATGTGCCATAACATAAATTATTCATCTAGTGGCATATGTGTGAGACTGAAAAGTCAGAGTGTGGAGAAAGCAAATAGCAGAAACTCATGATCATGTTTTAAATTACATGGCAGGTCATACCACTTTAATACTTCAGCCTTGTTCATTTAATACGTTTTAAATAGTTAGAAATCTCAGCTTTGCTATCATGAGCTGCAGACTTAAAAAATTTTTTTTCAGATTTGCACATCTTGTTCATTTAATAGGTTTCAAATGGTTAGACATCTCAGCCTTGCTATCATAAGCTGTGGATTTTTAAAATATTTCCAGATTTACATACTCGAAAAATACAACAAACAAACAAAAATTCCCTTTTCAGTGGCAGGAATTATGTTTGGGGTAATATATTACAGAGAGAACTCAGCATATTTAAATGTTCTTTTGGAAATATTCCTGAAAAAAATCATGAAATAACTTAAAATTACACAATGTACCAGAACGGACTGCATGTCTGAACAGCTTCTTAGCTTAGCCAGTATAATACAAGTTTATTGGTTAAGAGCAAGGCTCTGGATTATTTTTATTCATCCACAAGACATCCTGAAAAGAACTATTTCCACACGAAAAGACCACATTCCACCTGTTTCTAGCTTAGCATAAAAATAAAGTTATTTGAGGGAATTAATCAAAATTCCCCACGTAGGTATTTTAATTTCTTTTTTTCCCCATCAGCTCAAGGTTGGGAGCCACTGCTGAGATTAAAAAAAAAAATAAAGAGCTCTAGGACCAAATGGAGGTGTGCTACGTTCTTGCACTATATTTGACTTTGATGAAAAGAGTCAAATGTGGCCTACTATAAACTCCAATGAACAAATGCAACTGGAAAAATTGGAGGGTTTTTTTTTTTTACTTTCATAGATAATATCTGCTTTGCCAACACAGCTGCTGCTTTTTCATGGAACATAGTAAAACACTTTTTAGCATATTTGTTTCATTGTTTGTCTAATATTTTAGAATCAGGAAACTTAAGGAGTGACTTCCTAAAAAAATTGTACAAAACCCACAGTCTACAGGAACTTACACTAAATAATAATGTCAAAAGGAGAAAAAAAGAGCAACAAAGTTTAGAAAAAAGATTTGGGAAATTATTTCTAAAAGTCAACCTATTCAGAATGCACCATGAAATTAAGAGCAGGGTCAATTTCAGGGAGCAGGATCAATTTCAGGGAGACTGAAGATTAAGAAGAACGACAGCTTTTGATTTTTCACAACTCTTACACATGCAGGGCTTTAGCTAGGAGATCATAAAATTTTCAAACAATAGAAAAAGCCTTTTGGGGTTTTAAATTTATTTCAAATATGGATTATAGATAAATTCAAATTGTTCATTTGAATTAAACTTTACCACATGGCCAGGAATACATTTCTGCATTACCCATTATTCCTGTATTTTCATGATCTTTAGCAGTAATTTGCTGGTGACAAAGAGAAAGAAAAGTCACTCAACTTTGAGAATTTCTTGTCCAAAAACTGAAAAAGCATTGTTTTAAAAGGACAAATAAATCTTAATTTAAAAAACTGAGTATAAACGATCAGGTACTAGCCAAAATGGGAAACAAGTATTCATAAGACAATAAAACAGAAAATACGTATTCCTTATCTACTCTTCTCTACAGAGATCCAAAGTATGTTACTTACAACTTTATAGTAAGATAATATAAGAAACTCAGATGATTTAGGACAACTCTGAACCCCTATATAGCCATAGGTATTCTCATCATAGGTGTTGTCAAAAAGTTATTAACAAATTCTAACCTTCTTTAAATTCAAATTTTAAAAAATTTCCAATATCCTCGGGATCCATTAAAATTATGGAAAAGTAGCCAGCTATAAAATAAAGGCACATGTAAATACAAATGATCTCAGAGTTCTCCATCTTACCTAGTGTGAAAAATGGTGGCTGGAATTTCTGAAGGGAGAGACTGTACACAGTAACTGGCCTGGCAGGCTTTGCTTCTACTACTTCACCTCTCTTCATCAAAGTTGAAAGTCTCTGGCCATCTTTCTTTAATGCAGAATAGCTTGCAAAGTAGAAGAGGGAGACAAAGAGAGAAGAAGGGAGCAAGAATAAAGAGAGATCGAGAAAGGGAGAGAATAATTCCAGATTACAGCATGGAAAGAAAAGATGATTAGCAGTCCTTTCAACTGAAAATCCTTCTAAGAATGAACTTTTTTTTTCTTCTAATCTACTCCACACTGGTGTTGGGGATCAGATCAGAGAAAAGTAAGAGAAAAGAAAATTCCACCCAATATCGGGTGTCGGGGATAGAGTTCCTAAATATCTTTGAGGCTACTACAGTTCATTCTGGCACTCGGTGAGCAATGATGTCAATATTCCTCTTTAACCATCTTCCTGGAGATGGTCTATTCATGTCTTCACTAGTCCTCATTCTGGGTAAAGGGTACAAGGCTTCCAGTAACAATGATCTCAGCTGTATTTCCTTGAAACAATGTATTTCCATTGTAATGATATTCATTTTCCCATAAAAGTTACCAAAATGTTTCCAAAGAAAAAATAAGCAAATAATCTACTTAACAGCACTTAACTTTGTGTGATTAAGTGTGATTAGTCCACAAAAACCCTTGGAACAATCACAGGGAAGAAAATCCTAAGACAATTCTTAAATATATAAATGTTTACTATATCTTAACAATAATGATCCAAAATAATGTTTGTTCAGATCCTGCTACAATTTTTAAGTCTTCCCATTTGAGGCAAAATTATAAAGAAACATTTCCCCACAGATATTTCAGTGTCCTTAAAAAAAAAAACAACTAAGATTTAAAAAAAAAAAAAAAAAAAATTCTAAAAGAATTTTTAGTAACATATCCTGACACATTCTACATGCCATTTCAAAAAAAAGGAAGCAATTTGCTTGAAATTATAATGTGCACAAAAATATGGCTTAAGTGGTAAATCAATATACTTATACTTTTAATAAGTTATAATTCTCATCTGTTTCATTTGTTGCAGAGAATTGTGAAATATAAGATTCTGGGCCCCAAAAGAAGGGTCCCAACACCTGACAGGAAGTGTCAACTGGACTCTAAAGCATAACTCTGATGCCTGTACCAGATGGGACTGGTCTCTTTTCCTGCTATTCTAGGAAAAGCAACATGTCTTCTGCTCTCCATAACTGCCCTGATGACTACAGGTAGAATTAGAAAAACCAACAAACCCTGGAAGAGCACAGATGTTAGGCTGGGGCAATATCCAGGGACAAAGCAGACTACATCCTGTGTGTGTGTGCTGTGCTCCGTCATGTCTGACTCTGTGACCCCGTGGACTGGAGCCCACCAGGTTCCTCTTAACATCAGAGGCTCTTATCCTATCTGAATCACGATCACCTCACTTGATCAATTGCCAGGTCTAAAACGTGCCTTGCCATAAAGTAAAAGGAAGCCCCTCTCCTTTTTCTTCATTAATGTGATGTCAGCCACTGGAAAATAAAATTAAACATTTATTCAAATTCAACAATTGAACTTACAGGGGAGGTACTTGCATTATATTCCCAGTGAATTTCTGGAGAATGCTTTCAATATCTTCTTGTGTTATTTTATCTGCCAAAAATGAACCCAAAAAAGTGACACTAAAACAATCATAGAAGTACACATGCTATTTTCACACTACTAACAACTCTGAAAAAAAAAAAAATTTCAACACAGCACTTATTACAATACACATTTTGTAGGTCAAATTCTACCTTGTTGAGATGGATAAAATATACAATAATGAGATAAAAGGGGGAAAGTCTGATACTGTCCAATATTAAGACTAAATTTAACTTTCTATGCTTCATTTTTTTCTCCATTAAAAAGAATCCAATCATTTTATGTGCATTTACTACATACTCACTAGGGCCTTCGGAAGACCTTAGAAAAATGCTGCATTAGCTACAGAAATGATCCTGCAGTGATCAAAAATAATGTGATCACAAAGAAAGTAGAAAAATACCCATAAATTTATATCTAAGGTTCTCCAGGGTTCAGATATTATAAATAGCTAAATAAGTTATTGAAAGCTATCAAATACTAATCACATTTAAAATTTTACCTGATAGATTTCAAAACTGTTGTATGTATGGCATGGTATGAATTTTCTACACTCACATGTTAACTCTGTCCCCAAATAAAGCTGTATTTATCTGTCTCCTTCCCTCCCTTCACTGCTCTTAGAATTTCAGTCAGGAGTCTGGTCTCAAAAATAAGCCAGGGTAAGAAAGGAAATAAATTGGGCTGGTTCAGGTTTTGATGTTATGGAAAATCTGAATGAACTTTTTGGCCATCCCATTATATAACAAAGATTTTATCTGTCTTAAGTCATGTTTTCAGCTTTTGTTTGATACTCTTTCGAACAAAATGATGCAATATTAAAATACTGTTCTATAATTTTAACAATTGCAAACTAACAACTGAAATTCAATATTTGGGATTTTCACACATAGATAATTATACAAATTTCATATTCAGTAAAAAACTAGGTTACAGAAATATTCTATAACTTCTATAAATTATAGTCAATGGAAAGAAATTAGTCTTCTATTTTCACTCTGTAGGAAATTTACTTGAACTTTTTATCCTGGTATATACATGTTGCACTTGATCTTCTTATTTGAACAATATTAAACAAAAACTAATTATTGTGTTTTGAATTACTGTACTAACACCAGAATAAAAATTAAAAGACAGCAAGGAACACTGTCCAGATTTTAATATCAGTGCAGCAAGAGAGCTTTAATCTCTGTGTGACCTTGATCCTTATGAGCTAAATATGAACAAAAGACCAGAATCTACAAGATTCAAATAGAAAACACCTACGAAACTCAAAAGAATAGCACCTAGCAGCTCCAAAAAGGTAGAGCTGAAATGCTCATTTTGTTCAAATTGTTTTACAAACAGATGTATCTCACGATATGAATGAGGGTTTTTTCCCATGAAAAATGTTTACTCTCTTGAAACATTAAGACATAATTATTGTTGATATTTTAGTTATGCAAGACTTCCAAATCTAGAGAGCCAATGCTACCACCATGCTGGCAATTGCTGAAAGAAGTGCCACTGCTGATAAAATTGCTACAGTTCATAATTTAGTCATCCATACATTTTAAAAATAAGACCAAACAGCTTCCTAGTTCCACCAAGCTGGTCTCTTTACTGACAGTTCTGCCAAGGCCAATTCCCCTGTCCTGCCTGGGTGACTCTTTTACTATTTTCCCAACCAAGGTGACAAGATGTATTCTTTCTCATTCTACTTCTGCCATGGTGTCGCCTTCTCTGACTTAACATCCTAGGCAGGTATGGTTTTGCTGTTCATTCTGCAATTAATCATTCACAATTTTTAACAGCTATTTATTATACACACACACACACACCCATATATGTGTAGGTATTATCTCACCAATGGAATTCTAATCTCCTAAAAGGCAAAGATAGCTTTTCTTCTTATATAATGCACACAATTAAGACGGTGCTCGAGACATTCTTGTTGAGTTTAATTTGCTGAGGAATAATAGAATCTCAAGGTCAAAAGAGCATTCCTAGTCATCTAGGAATCATTTATTTGATGCGTGAATCACCAGACAGAAAGCCTATGCAGCAAAAAAATTTTTTTATAAAATTCAATGGTTGCTCATGATTAAGAAAACAAACGGCAAATTAGGAATGGAAAGCAATTTCCTTACTTTGATAAGAAAACTAAAAAGCCTATAGAAAAAAAATCTATAAAAATAAGGTACAAAAATTGCTCTTTCAGATAACAAGACTTATTCTAAAACTACAGCAATTAACTTAGTTTAGTGTTAACACAAGGATAAACAGACCAAATGCAACAAAATAGATTCCAGACAAACCCACGCTTATAAGATGCTTGATTTATGATCCAAGAAACAGGGCAGCGGGGAAAAGTGCTGAGTGAACTGGATATCCATACAGAAAAAACGGTAGACTGTAGGTGTAATGTGAAAGGCAAAGCAATAAAGCTGCCAGAATGTAGAAAAATATCTTAATGCTTTTGGCATGGGAAAAGTTTTCTTAAACAGGACGCTAAAAAATTAACCATAGACTAAAGTAAAACCAGCAACTTCTGTTTTCCAAAAGACACAGCTAAGAGAATTTTGTAAGACAAGCTACAGAGAAGACAATATCTGTAACACATATGATCAAACAGAAGAGCACATATCCAGAGGTTTTTTTTTCCATAAAACTCATACAAATCAATCTTAAAAAAAAAAAAAAAAGTGACTTAACAGTGAGGGAAAGAAGAAACAAAACAAAGAAGTAGGCAAGAGACCTGGACAACAAACAAAGATGGCTTAGTAGCCAAAAACATATGATAATACTGCTGAATCTCATCGTGTGTGTTAGCTGCTCAGTCGTGTCTGACTCTCTGCGACCCCATGGACTGTAGCCTGCCAGGCTTCTCTGTCCATGGGATTCTCCAGGCAAGAATACTGGGTTGCCATTCCTTCTCCAGACAAGCTTTCTGACCCAGGGATCAAACCCTGGTCTCCTGCATTGCAGGCAGATTCTTTATGGTTTGAGCTGAATCTCATTAGTAATGAAATTAAAACCACAATGAAACACCATGACCTACGGACCAGACTGGCCAAAACGAAAAACACTACTCATTACCATGTGTTGCCAAGGATGTGGTACAATTAGAATGCTTATACACTGCTGGGAGAAATGCAAGGTTGTACAACCACTTTAAGAATTACTTGACAATTTCTGGTACAGTAAAATATGCACTTACCCCATGACCCAGCATTTCCACTTGGGTATATTGGGGAGAAATTATTGCACATGCCTATTAAAAGACAGGCATAAAATACACATAACAGCTTTATTCATAAAGTCTCAACCTGGAGTCAACACAAATACCTCATGACAGAAGAATATGCATGTATACACACACACCTCTCTACATATTTTATACAGATGCACATAATGTATGAGTGTGTGAGTGCTAAATCACTTTAGACAGGTCCGACTCTTTGCAACCCTATGGACTGTAGCTTGCCAGCGTCCTCTGTCCATGGGGATCCTCCAGGCAAGAATATTGGAGTGGGTTGCCAAGCCCTCCTCCAGGGGGTCTTCCCAACCCAGGGATCGAACCTGCGTCTCTTACATCTCCTGAATTCAAAGGTGGCTTCTTTACCACTAATGCTACCCGGAAACCCACATAAGTGTATATGTATATGTACACATACAGGCTTCCCAGGTGGTGCTAGTGGTATAAGAACTCACCTGCCAATGCAGGAGATGTAAGAGAGGCAGGTTTGATCCCTGGGCTAGATAGATCCCCTGGAGGGCATGGCAACCCACTCCAGTATTCTTGCCTGGAGAATCCCATGGCCAGAGGCTTTGGTGGACTACCATCCAAAGGGTCACAGAGTCAGACACGACTGAAGCAACTTAGCACATGTACATATACACACTTTTTTTCACACAGTAGCATAGGCAAAACTATACTATAGTTTTAGGATTATCGGCAAAGCACTGGACATTAGAATAGTACTTATATTTAGAAAAGAGATGTTACAGTCACTGGGATGGGGCAGGAAGGGGGCTTCTAAGAATTTTTCTTTTTTTTTAAGGATTTAAAAATATTTATATTTTTGCTGTGCCGGGTCTTCACTGCTGCACACGGGCTTTCTTTGGTTGTGGCAAATGGAGGCGACTCTTTAGTTGTGGTGCATGGATTTCTTACTGTGGTGGCTTCTCTTGTTCCATGGGCTCTAGGGCGAGTGGGCTTCAGTAGCTGAGGCACGTAGGTTCAGTAGTTGTGGCTCATGGGCTCTGGAGTGTGGGCTCAGTAGTTGTGTCACAAGGGCTTAGCTGTCCCATGTCATGTGGAATTTTCCCAGACCAGGGATCCAACAGGTCATCCCTCAGCACAAGGCGGGTTCTTAACAACTGGACCACCAGGGCAGCCCCTCTATTTCTTGACTAGACTGGGAACTGCATGGATGTTTGTTTTGTGATAGTTCATTAAGTTGTAAACTTACACTTTCTTCACTTTCCTTTATTTGCATAATACTTTATAAGAAAAAAAGGGCTTCCCTGGTAGCTCAGACAGTAAAGCCTGAGTATGCCTACAATGCGGGAGACCAGGGTTCGATCCCTGGGTCAGGAAGATCCCCTGGAGAAGGCAATGGCAACCCACTCCAGTACTCTTGCCTGGAAAATCCCATGGACCAAGGAGCCTAGTAGGCTACAGTCCATGGGGTCGCAAAGAGTTGGACACGATTGAGCGACTTCACTTCACTTCACTTATAAGAAAAAAGTTTCAGTATAAATAAAAGGTACCATGGGATGACTGATGCCCAGCTACACCCTAGCCCCAATATAGTATGTGCCTTATTTGTTTAAATGACAACTGGAGACCCAATTCAACTTTTCAGCTTCTCTAGGAAATGTAGGCAAGCCAGACCACAATCCAGGAGGAGCCACTTGCATCAGAAACAACATTAGCGGCATCCATTCGAGAAGACTTGGCAACATTCTCTTACGGGACCCAAGAGGTGGTGGTGTTTAGAATAGAGGATTAGCAAGAGATGGCACTTACAGTTTACATATCTTGCCTCCCAGTAACAAAGCCACAGGAGGCATAGAAAAAAGCTATTCCCATCACCAGAGCAGTGAGGCCTTCTCAGAAGCTTGGCTCATATCCAAGACAGCCTGGGAAGCCACAGCCTCAGTGTCCTGGGCTCCCTGAAGAACAGATGAGCACACTGGAGCCGTGTATCCTCAGAGACACGGGCAGGTGTACCTGAAACGAAATACCTCACTGTGGATAAGAAAAGAGCAGCAGAAGGTAGGAAGATGCTTTGCCTTCCCTGGGACTTCACTGCAGTCTTTTCAACGCCTCTATCACCAGCCTGGTTTATTCATACCTGCTAAATACTTTATTCTACATGCCACGCTTTGCTCTAAGCACCAAAAACCAAGAGAGACATGGTCTCAGCCCAGCTTAGGAATTAACGTATAAAAATATATTAAATAAATGGCAAAAAATACTATTTAGAAATAACAGAAGGTGTCAGGATAGAGAATTAAAGGGCCCTATTAGTAGGGTTTGAATGTTGAGTCTGAGCTAGAGACTCATTTTGTATGGCTAGAAATAGTAATCTGTCTAGATAGGATAAAGTGACCTGAGGTCATTCACGTGCCATTTAGTGCATAACCCCTTGTTTTACCCAGATGGCGGCTGTTTTCAACAGGTCAATTAAAAGCTGTATTTTTTATTGCTGTGATGACTGGTGGGTGGCATCAGCAACAGCACTTAACCTGAGACCCAGGGACACCAGACGTCCTGTGGCGTGCATGGGGCGGCACAGCGAGGAGCTGTCCACGTGCTGCACAAGTGCCGGACAGCTGCCAGATGCTCAAGGGGGCGACCTTCTGTTTAGAGATACTTTAGGCTAGCACCAGGCTTTCCTCGTGGCTCAGCTGGTAAAGAAAATCCACCTGCAATGCAGGAGACCTGGGTTCGATCCCTGGGTTGGGAAGATCCCCAGGGAAGGGAAAGGCTGCCCACTCTAGTATTCTGGCCTGGAGAATTCCAGGGCTTGTATAGTCCATGGGGTCACAAAGAGTCAGACACAACTAAGTGACTTTCTCTTCATTTAGGCTAGAATCTAAGTCCATTTTCCACTTAAATACAGAATTTTTTGTATAGTCTTGTTGTTTAGTTGCTAAGTTGCGTCTGACTCTTTTGTGACCCCATGGACTGTAGCCCACCTGCCTCCTCTGTCCGTGGGATTTCCCAGGCAAGAATACTGGAGAGAGTTGCCTTCCCTTCTCCAGGGAATCTTCCAGACACAGGGATGGAACCTGCGTCTTCTGCACTGCAGGCAGATTCTCTACCACCGAGCCACTGGGGAAGCCCCCAAATCATTCTCTTCTTCAGTCGCTCCCACAAGGAGATACTGAACTTTTCAGTACTGAGTCAGGAACACAAAACACCTGTCTGTCTGCATTTGACTTGTGGCATTAACAGTGATTGATGTGTAAGTATCTGCTATATATATGTATCTGATTACTTCATGAAGACTTTCAGTGTAGTAATATCTGTGCATTTACACACTGATGTGACTATTTTACTATAAATTACCTTTATTTCTTCTTTATAGTCCATTTACTATAGTACATCGATTTTTTTCTTTTAATGTGTAGGTAGGGGAGAAAACCTCTGAGTTTTATTTCAGCATAATAAAGAAGGCATTACAAAATACCGGTTACAGGTCTTAGGATTAAGTCTCAGAGGGTTGAAAACACAGATCCTCGTTCTCCATATGACACAAGTTTCTTTACAAGGTAGGTTTTATATTTATTTCCCCCTTGGTACCTGCTGTGCCGCTTAAACAGATGACAAACGATGCTGACTTACCAAAATCATACAGAAAAATCATGTCAATCAGCAAAACTCTCTGAGCTCTCATTTTCTGGGACTACAAACAGTGTTCAGTCAACTATAGGGAGCTCTCCTTTTGAGGGCCTAACGGAAGTTGCTTCGTTTCTTAGATTCTCAGATTTCAAGACTATAATGAGATGATTTTAACACACTAACATACTTTCCTTAAGGTAAGTAAGGTCATAAATGATACAATACAAAGGAGAGTTTTTAAAAATTTTCAAATGCTGCAGGGTAGTCCTTCCGACCAGTGGACGCTGAAGCAGTTCAGTACCCTGGTCCTCTTGTAATATTCCCTACTCAAAGGACTGCACCATCATGTGACAGTTTTAAAACCCAGAAACCTAGATCTTTTTTAACAACTTCCTCTCTGTCCCCATCCAACCAACAAGTCTCACCAATTTTACTGCCTCATCATTCTTCTAACTATATATAAACTGACATATAATGTAGGATACTCTGGAAATCTCTGACATCCTCCTAGGCCTCTTTAATCTTACAAGATTCTGGCTGAAGATTATGGTTGGGTTTCCATTAAGTGGGCATACGCTGTTATTCCATAATAATAATAATGATTTCAAGGTTAATTCAACATTTATTTTTTAAAAGACTCAAAATAAATTGGTGATTTTTCTCTTCATTATGGTGCTTGATTAATCATGCAAGATACTAAGCCACATATAAATGTTAACAGGACAAGAGAAGCCATTATGAACATTATGGTCTCTCTACTGGGGGAATATGTAATATACATTAAGACCACTCAACACAAAAACATAGGGAAGCAGATGTTAGACTGCCTAAAGCTACATTAAAAAAGGTAACATTAAGCACAAGCAAAAAACAAAACAAAACAGAAAGCTTACAAATAATTCAGTTGATGACATAATAATGTAGGTGAACTGACTGTACAAAAACCACAACTGCTGCATTATAAATAGCATAAGCACTATGAGAGTTGCTAGGAAACCATTTTATTTATCTATCTTTTCTTAAAGAAGTGAAAGAAGGGATGGTAGAAAAATTAAAGTGCGCCCCAGTGAGTTCTCTTTATTTCCCGAGAAATAGCTTTCCTTTTGTTATATCTTTTTGCATACTCCAAAAGCACAGGAATATGATCAATTTTAAAGTATTACACCAAGTAGATTTATTTCAACAGCTATGAGATAATTATATACACCAAAACAACAACAATGACAAGATGCCGGTAAAATCGAGCAAGAGAATTTCTCTGCTTTGTTTCACCTAAGACTAGGAAAAATGTCCTAAATCCTATCTATCGTATAAGTGGTTTTTGCCAAGGGATTTATCTGGAAGAATTCTGCATGTTAAAAAAATATTGATTGTAGGAAAAGGCAATTACTGTAATTCTTTACTAATAGACATACCATATAAGCAACAATGTGATAAACAATTTCCAACCTTTTTAACCTAAAGAAATGTACTGACAATTAAAATCACCGGAAACATAAGAGGCTTATTTTTAAATTCTAAATTCAGAGAAACTTCCTTTAAATATTAGAAATAAGGACTACACATGATGAGCTTCATACCATAAGGTTTTTCTTCTGTTACGTTCCCTGTAGAATCCAGCGTGTCAGTAGCCTTCCCCAGTTCCCCAATGGCAACATATCTCTAGAGAAAGGGACACAAGAGAGGGAAACAGGCCATAAGGTAAAGAACTGTTATGCACGTCTTAAAGCTTATACAGAACCTTACTAATAAACCTACCTGATACAAAATAAAGGCAAAACCAATAGACTGTAACTGCTTGGTTAGCTGTTGATATGTGGGAAGCGTTGTACAGAGTGAGGAACATTCACAAACTTTCCAAACGAGCCAACAGGACAAGGAAAAAATCTGATTTTATTGATAATCATCGCTTATAAATATACAGTTGTTGTTGTTCAGTCACTAAGTTGTGTCCAACTCTTTGCAACCCCATGGACTGCAGCATGCCAGGCTTCCCTGTCCTTCACTATCTCCTGGAGTTTGCTCAAACTCATGTCCATTGAGCTGGTGATGCCATCCAACACTGTACAAAAAGTTTCAAAAATCAGTTTTCTACTGGGCGGTGTAGACTGTGAAGGAAAAATTTTAAATATACCTAGGAGTAGAGAAAATGGCACAGTGATCCCCTACTTAGTCATCACAAGATTCAATAATCTGTTGTTACTCAGTTGCTGAGTCGTGTCTGACTCTGTGACCCCACGGACTGCAATAATATTACTGCACATGCAATTAAAATTAATTTTTAATTATTATTTCTTATATGAAATACCAAGCTCAGTCTTAGGAACTTGATTATGCTATGCTAAGTCACTTCAGTCGTGTCCGACTCTGTGCAACCCCATAGACGGCAGCCCACCAGGCTTCCCCATCCCTGGGATTCTCCAGGCAAGAACACTGGAGTGGGTTGCCATTTCCTTCTCCAATGCATGAAAGAGAAAAGAGAAAGTGAAATCACTCAGTCATGTCCGACTCTCAGCAACCCCATGGACTACAGCCTACCAGGCTCCTCCGTCCGTGGGATTTTCCAGGCAAGAGTACTGGAGTGGGGTGCCATCGTTTAAACAAAAGCTAAATACGTAAAAACTAGTATAGCAGAGATAATGTACATATGCGTTTCTTGTAAGGAGAAATGCCTATGTCTTAAGCTCTCTAAAAGGATAAAAGTCACTTCTCAGAACTGCTCATTACTCACAAGTGAAGAATTAGATCACTCCTAGTTAAATGAGGATTGTTCTGCTTTCTGTCTTGGGTCACACTGGTACTACATATTCTTTATTCTCCTCTCGTTTGGTCAAATTCAAATTTCATTTCGAGGGTCACAGGAATTAGCGAGAAAAACGCAAGGAACAGAATTCTCACTGAAAAGAATCGGCAGTTATGTGAGCAATTTAAGCTGGAGTACTGTGCAGAAATATGAGTTTATTAATGATAAGCTTATTATGCTACCACACTGAAACATGGTTTTGAATGTCTTCATTAACAAGGAACAGCTCTATACAGGCATAAAATGTAAGTCCTTCAAATTTTCAATATAGTACTTACGAAATATAATGAATATTAATAGAGTGTAAAGAAAAGTTACAAATTGGATGAACCTCTGGAGAAAGTGGATTAGAGATGCTCCAATCTTAGAGAGTTGCTAAGTTTTATTCAAGTCACACTTTGCAGTTGACACTCATTAGTTAACCTAAAAATGCCTGTGCATACCTGGGGGAAATTACTGTCCTCTGAACACATCTTGGGGGGAACATCTGTAGACCCCAGTGATGATACCCATTCAATGGTTGGAGGGGATACAAAGGCTGCTTTCTGCTGAAATGCTGGCTTTGCCTACAGGCGCTATGGTTTTTCTCTACATAGACATGAGAGTAGCCTTATACCTGGGAAATGCTAGTTAAGAGCGTTTTCATGGCACCAGCAATCTTGTAACAGAACATCAACCCTTCCATGGCTCATCTGGCTTCAAAAGCATATATAAATAACCAACTTTTAATCAGCAATATAGAAAGCTAATAAAGATAACACTCCAAAACCTCATCAAAGCCTGTTACTTCAAGGTACATCTGCCATCCAGATTCTCCTGAATGACTGGCTCAAAGAAAGTGTAATTTAGGGAAAACAGTAAAGGGACTGTGAATCTATTGCTTTCTTCTGCGTAAGCTATATTCCATACTTAGATCAAGTTAAGTCAAAGGGATGTATTCACCTAACCCCCTTAGAATCATTTCATCTGTTGTATTTCATGCAGAGCCACTTCTACACATGTTGTAGAACTATTTTTGAGAACCGCTATGTATCATTCAATCTCCCTTACTGTAAAAAATTTCTTTTTGACTTTAATACCCAGAGTAAAGTTTCTTCCTTAAATAACTGGCATACTTCCTCCTTCTCATCAATGTCATATTTTTGCCTAGGCCATCAAAAAGTCAGAGGTAGAAATAAAAGGAATGAAATAAACTGCATTCAAGATTTCCAACAGAAATTGCTTGAATAAAATTAATGTCTATGGCATCTGTAGTCAGAGCGACCCAACAGGCCTGTAACTCAGAAGAGAGAGATTTGGGGATAGATGAAACAAATGGAAACAGTAATAACAGTGTTTCCTAAGCAACTTTTGTATAACAGGCACTGTACAGAAAACCTATGTGCTTTTTTTACATAATACACTCAGAACCCCAAAAGAGAACGCAGCGAGAAAAAAATGACTCAAGAGAAAGTTGATCACTGGCACAGCAAAGCCTGACAGACAGGAGAGAAAGCTAATGACAAAGACAGGAAAGGCTCTTTTCTTAAACCTTGCTCGGATCTGACTGGGTAGGAATGCATATAAGGAGTAGTGGTGGTGGTGGTTTAGTTGCTAAGTCGCATCTGACTCTTGCCACCCCATGGACTGTAGCCCACCAGCCTCCTCTGTCCATGGGATTTCCCAAGCAAGAATACTGGAGTGGGTTGCCACTTCCTTCTCCAGGGGATCTTCCAGACCCAGGGATCAAACCCGAGTCTCCTGCATTGCAGGCAGATTCTTTACCTCCAAGCCACCAGGGTGCTCTAAATAATCTGTGGTCTTTACAAAATGAAGGTGAATTAATCCAATGGCCTAAAGATTTTAATGAAGAGGTTAGTTCTCTACTTATTAATTGATAGTGTTGCATGAACTAGTATTTAGCACACTGAACAGGATTCTAAGGATGTCTCTTGGTTCAGCGGGAAAGAGTGTTAGGCCCTGTTCCATTAGCAACCTCTTTCATTAGGACTGGATGGTAAGGCAATGGGGTATATGATATGGTTGTTACCTGAACACTGAGTATCTGCCATCCTGGAACTAGATATCTCTACTTCTGTGGTAACTCCCCTCTATACATATCAAGACCCACTCCAGTTCTCCATTCTCTCTTGCCTGGAGAATCCCAGGGACGGGGGAGCCTGGTGGGCTGCCGTCCATGGGGTCACTCAGAGTCGGACACGACTGAAGTGACTTAGCAGCAGCAGCAGCATACATATCAAGACATATTATGGGTCCTGGTCAAAAAATTTTTTAAAGTCACTGCTTAGGAAAAAAGATCTCCAAGATTCTAGCCAGTGTGAAAAACAAAGGCTATTTTTAAAAATTCATTAACAGCTTCTAACTGCTTTGATAAAAGTGTCATCTTCAACATGAAAGTGAAAGTGAAGTCGCTCAGTCGTGTCCGACTCTTTGAGACTGCATGGACTGTAGTTTACCAGGCTCCTCCGTCCATGGGATTTTCCATGGCACTGGAGTGGTTTGCCATTTCCTTCTCCAGGGGATCTTCCCAAGCCAGGGATTGAACCCCTGTCTCCCGCATTGCAGGCAGATGCTTTACCCTCTGAGCCACCAGGAGTGCTGATACTTAAAGGTAAAATGTAAAAGATTTAATTTTTTCAATAAGTGAGTAAAAGTCACTTAGTCATGTCCGACTCTTTGCGACCCCATGGATTATAAAGTCCATGGAATTCTCTAAGCCAGAATACTGGAGTGGGTAGCCTTTCCCTTCTCCAGGGGATCTTCCCAAACCAGGGATCAAACCCAGGTCTCCTGCATTGCAGGTGGATTCTTTACCAGCTGAGCCACAAGTACATAATCTAAAATTAAAAGTATAAGAAATACAAATAGCTACCAAGATAATAACAACTCTTATTTTGCAAAGGTGAAGTACGCAAGAACTAGGTCTCTATAATAAGACGCACCTGGAGTTTTCTACTTATATTACAGTCATCTGAGATCAGTGATTTCACTGTATGACATTCAGCTTTCCTAGCTGAATACCAAAATGATTTGTGATAAATAAAATTTAAACAAGAGCCAATGATGTATGTATTTTTCCAGTCATCATACTTCTAGAAATGTGTCTGGAATTTACATGTAAAACCTTTCAAAAACATATACTGTGTTACATGTACTTATGGGTTTTTTTTTTTAGGGGGGTGGATAATGAATATTTCAGTGAACTTAACATATTTTATCTTGGTGGGGAAAACAAACAAACAAATGCCTTAATGTAAAATATATCTTTTGTTTTTATTAAAAAGTGACTTTTCATTGTAAAGATTTTGAAGAATACCGATATGTATAGTCTCATATCTGAAACGAGTCGCCAGTCCAGGTACGATGCCTGATAGCGGATGCCTGGGGCTGGTGCACTGGAACGACCCAGGGGGGATGGTATGGGGAGGGAGGAGGGAGGGAGGGTTCAGGACGGGGAACACATGTATACTTGTGGAAGATCCATCTCGATGTATGGCAAAAGCAATACAATATTGTAAAGTTAAGCAAAATAAAATTTAATTGAAAAAAAAAAAAAAAAACGAAAATAAAATCATCCATAATCTTGTATCAAAATAACCACAGTTTATATTTTAGAATTAAAACATATATTAAGCAATTGGAAAATTCTGTACCAGAAACAGATTCTAACCTCCACTTGTCAGTATTTAAATACACTGTTCAAATTACTGTACAACTGTCAAATTCCTCCATTTTAACACAATTGTTACATTCTATGATTTTGGAGATTCCTCCATTTATCTAAGGTATGAAGATCCTTCCCAACTGAAAGACAGGCTTTTTATGCCAGTTAATAACTAAAATGGGATGTTAAAGGCAAGAGGCTTTCCAGGGCTTTTCATTTTAAGAAACACTTACTTAGATCCCCGGCCCTCAGAGTCTGGCCCACGGGCCAGTACCCACCATGAAATAAGTTCAGAAAATGAAGGTGCTTAGAAACTTATTTAGCAATTTGATATTAATTATATTTTTATAGAAGTCTGCAGTGAAATGGTAAGTTTTTTAAATGGTCTTTGACCACATTTTCTTTTCTAAGAAAAAATTTAGACAGAAAGTACCTTACCAACTATTTATAACCTGCTTGCAACAAGGGTTTTAAAACAAGTAAAAAGTTTATTTTAGTCCAGGAACTTGCTGAAATTCTCCCCTTCCTAACGACATATTAATCTTCCTTCCACATTTTCCACATTTCCTATCTTCCCCATTTTCACTGGTCCCAAGTCCAAGCTATTATAACCAGCATTTAGCTGCTAATTAGAATACAGATATTATTATCTCTTTTAAAGCTGGAAGAGGCCCAGAGAGGAGAAACACTGACATCTAGACGTCTCAGGGCTCCTTCCACCTTGCCAGGTCAGTGAGGGTGCTCATTCAAGGCCTAAAGCCCAGGTTTAGAACCCCTCCTGTCCCCACTTAATCCCTCCTCCCTCTCCTATTCAAAGCCTTAAAGATGCTTTTGCATGCAGTCAAGGAATGATGTAACATCATCTTTAAGAAGCCCCATTCTTTTAGTTAGTAAACATTTTGTAAACACTGAACAAAACATGTCTTTTGTTGGAAACTGCATGGCTTACCAAATGATATTGTTTCTATAAAAATTCTAAGGTTTAAAAAAACCTAATAGAATTTATGATCTGTAAGTTTTCTTTAAAAAATGTAACTATACGAACAAACAAAAAGAAACATATAAAAAACACCCTCACAAAAACTAAACACATATATTTTAAAATTATAGGTACCACAAAGTTTTGCTTCTATAAGTCAAATTTATTTTTCAATTATGAATTTACAGTCTCAATATTTTGAATCTGAGATTTCACAATTATCAACACTGTGATTAATACCCAGGGTTGACACTCATTCAAGCAAGTTATACAGTTAATTTTTTAACTGATAAAATTCAATACATAGGTCATTAAGAAAACATTCAAGAAAAACAGAACCATTCCAGTGTTCTTACCTTGGACCCTGATAACATACTGGTCAACATTTTTGTTCCCCTTCCAATTCCAACCACTACAAATCAAAGAAAGAGATATTATGACATCCTATTGTGAAAACTAGGTTTTAAAAATATGCTTTATGACATACACTGGGCACAGTTTCCTGGCATATGTAAAGTTAGAAAAAGCACTTATTTAGCATAAAGTCAGGGCTCCTATTACTCCTATCAGTTGAACTTGTCATGCAAGTAAGAAATTCTGAAGTGGGGGTGGCGAAGAGACCTTTCTTTCTCTAAGTGTGAAACATAATATTAGAAACCTCAATCCAGACAATTAGATAACAAAAAGTTTTGAAAAAATCTCCAAGGACTCACTGGAATTTTATATGAGCATCAGTGAAAAAAAATGCTACAGTTAATCTTGGTATGATAAAGTCTCTGACAGAGTTCACTATTAAATAAAGCAAAAGCTATCATCGTAACTAATGAACCATTTAAAGATGATCAGTGCCCAGCAGTATACAATCAAGAAAATAGAAACATAACAAATCAACCCAACACAAAGAATAATACAGGGTAAAATGTGAGTCTGGAGAGTATATGTTTGCATGGACCACATAAAAAGTACAACGGTCCACTTGTCTCCTCAGTTTCAAACACTATCCTTGTAACAACACATTTCACCAGGCAAAGATGAGAGGATGTAATCATTTCTTCACTTAACACCAAGCAAAGTTTCATAAGAATTGAAGTATTTCTCAATAGTGGATATAATTCTGTAAAAGAACACACCCAATACAACTGTCACAATTCAGAACTATAAGAAACAAAGAGAAATGACTGGCAAGTTGAATGAATTATCATGAATATTTATACCAGATTATCCCTGTATGTTAGCTGAGGAGACAGGCATAAGAGTCTAAGAACTTTGCCCAGTATCTCACAACCAGTAAATGCTGGAATTAAAATTCCAACCAGACTAACAGCAGACCTCCTTCCTTTCATCCCCCTGCCAACTTACGCATCCAGGCTTTCCTCTCACTGCCACCAGCCTAAATCAACCTCTCTGTTCTACATCCTATCTCTTCTTCTCCCAATGCATACCATTTCATTACCATTTCTGAAAACTCAACTGCACAAAGCTCCTGAACCATCCTCAATAGGGTCCCAATGCCTACAGTACCAACTTCTCAGTAAAGTATTCAAAGTCTGTCCTTTGAAACACAGCACACATCCCCATTCCTTCATAAAGTCTATCCCACAGCCCCTCTCAGCTTCTTTGATAGTCATAGTGGTTCAAGGACTAACATAAAAACAGTCTGCCTTAGGGATCCTCTGTTGAGCAGAGCACTCTTCAAATAAGAGCACCTGCTGCTGAGGCAAAACTTTGTATAATAATAACAAAGATTCAATTCAATTCTATTCCATTCAAGAAACTCCAATCAATATTTTGCAAGCAGCTACCAGGCACTCCATCCCAAGAACACTTTTAATGGAATAGCACATATCCTGACTTTGAAAGGGCTTATAATCTCATGAGCAAAATGCAATACAGACGAGGGAAACTGCAAGTGCTCACACACACAAAAAAAGTTGCCTGAATTAATGAAAGAATAACATTAAATAACAATACAACAGTACATGATTGTGTCAAAATGAACACAGGGATGATAACTACTGTAGGAGGTCACTCTAAATGGCAACAGAGTCCAGAGAATGCTTCATTAAGGCATTCAGAGTTAGGCCTTAAAGGACGTACAGGATTTGAACATGCAGACAAGAGAGAAGCATGTTCTAAAGAAGGAACAAATTGACAAATTCTCAGACACAAGGATGAGCACAGTGGGTTATCAACCAGAATGCAGGGTGTCTTAAGAGCAGGCTGATGTGTCTGACTCTATCCCAGTTAAAAGGCTGGACTGATGACGATTTCTCTGCTGGTTCAGTGATCCACAGTAAACAAGAAGGCATCTGGGAGTAACCCAGCTCGTACACGTATACAGTCTCCTGTGTCAAGCACTCAGTTGCTTCTGACTCTTTGCGACCCCTCCAGGCTCCTCTCCTCTGTCTGTGGGGATTCTCCAGGCAAGAATGCTGGAGTGGCTTGCCATTTCCTCCTCCAGCGGATTTTCCCAACCCAGGGACTGAAGCCATGTCTCCTGTGTCTCCTGAACTGTAGGTGGATTCTTTACCCACTGAGTTACCGGGAAAGCCCAGAGTATATATAATAGAGCTGAATTTTAAAAAATCTACATAGACAAAAAGCTAGGGAGAAATATAACCACAATGTTGACAATAATTATTGCTGGAAAGTGGATAATTTTTACTTTCAACTTGATGTTTTCTTGTATTTTCTAACCTTTTTCACCATAATTTTCTGTTTTAAACTTCAAAATAGTATATCAAAACTTAGTTCCATTTTAAGTAATTTATACTGAATATCACCTTCCTACTGCTTGTGCAACAAATTACCAACAGAGTGGTTTAAAACAACACAAACTTATTATCCTACAGTTTTGGAGGTCAGAAATCTGAGGTGGCTTTTACTATGGTAAAAATCACAGGGTCAACACACTGCCTTCTTTTCTGGAGGCCTGAGGGGAGAACCTTTATCTAGAGGCTTCCCAGGGGAAGTTCCTTGCCTTTTCCAGTTTCTGGAGGCTCTTTATCTTCCTTGGCTCAGGACCCCCTTCCTCATCAAGGCCAGCAATCGCATCACTGCAATCTCTGCTTCCATTGCCACATCTTCTCTGACACGCTTCTGCCTTCTCTTCCAGTTTAAAGACCCTTGTGATTATGCTGGATCCACCAGGATATTCCAGGATATCTCTTAAAGTCAACTGATCAACAACATTAATTCCATGTGCAACTTCAACACATCCTTGTTATGTAACCTAACATATTTATAGGTTCTGGAGACTGGGACACGGACATTTTTAGCAAAGTCATTATTCTGCTTACCACAGCATTTTTCAGAATTTTTTCAGTTTGCTTTTATAATATATAATAATTGTGTAAGCCCTCTTTATAGAATTATATATGCTTTATATAATATATATATATGTATATGTAATAATTATTTAATATTTGAAAACATTTTATAAATATTTCTAGTATTTATATAAAATATAGATTAACAGAATTATAAACCTGAATTTCAGATTATATTTTAAATTGTCAGCTAAATTCTTAAATCTTTACCATCAATATTTCCCCCTCAAAACAGCAAAAACAGCCTAAAATGTTGAAAGTAAAAGTATATTTTTCCACTAGGTCCAGTTTTGTTAAAAACAACAAGAATACAAAAAAGCCCTTTTACAAAGCTTGTCACAGGGTAGAATATATATGAGTATATATGAGACATTTCCTAAGATATTTCAATAAACCTTCTGAGAATTACAGTAGATGTTATCACTTTTTAAGAGATAAACTGAAATTCTGGGAGGTTATAGGATTTGCTCAGGGTGTATGTACTTAGTAAATAAAGTAGCCAGTATACAAGTCATGATGATTACAACCCAGTGTTCATTTCACCATACACCAAAAATCAACTTTGCTTAACAGTCTGTAGAATTTAGACAACAAACTTCCCTTATTCTGTGACTAAATGTCTACTTTTTTTAAAAAAAACTATTCTCAATAGAAATCACAGGTATTAAGAAAAAAGTTAATAATTTTGACATATGAACACACTATATCATCACTGAAGGACACATGTGATCAAATATAAATTAAGCCTCCAAATAGAAAATTATTTCCAATGCAATTTCTTCCACTCACACAAATCTCTAACAAATGCCACCCCTTCACAATATTAAAATGGAAGCTTTTAACAAGATCCCTTAGATTTAGGGTAAAAAATAAACTTATTTACTCAGTACCCTGAATATCACTATTTTCTGCATGCCAATGAATAACAACAATCATAAATTAATACAATTGGTCTATTCATAAATAAGTGCACATTTTATCCCCTTTCTTCTTGGACTTCTGTTCTTGCTTTAGAAAGGGACTTCCCAGGTGGCTCGGTGGTAGCAAATCCACCTGCCAGTGCAGGAGACACAGGAGACACAGGTTCAATCCCTGGGTTGGGAAGATCCCCTGGAGGAGAAAATGACAACCCACTCCAGTATTCTTGCCTGGAGAATCCCATGGACAGAGGAGCCTGGTGGGCTACAGTCCATGGGGTCACAGTCAGACACCACTGAGCGACTGAGCATGCGTGGACGCCTTAGAAAACGGAAAGCTGTAATAGGCTTCAACTCAAGAAGAGCTGAACTGATAAGAAGCATGAACCCACTTCTGGAAGCAATGGTAAAGAACGCTGTGGTTAATTAGTAATTTCTGCTGTGGACATGGGGAACAAAGGCAGGAGTGCCAGCTATTTGCCATCCCAGGTTAGGGCAGAGACTTTAACACTCAGCACATCCAGGTTCAACTCTTGATCTCACCATTCACTAACCACGGGACCTCACATACAATAAGTGCTTAATAAATGATTGTCAATTATTATGCTAAGAAACAGTAGTTAAGGTGTCAGAATTTGCCTGTTCAAGTTCTCTAACTCAGGAAAATGAATTTTCATGTGTTTTTTCCTGTTTTAACCTCAAGTAAAGATGTTCCTGCCAACATGCATCACATAAAATCTGTAAATTTTAGAAAATGCAAATCATATACTGTTTCCAATTTTCTTGAAAAAATATAATTTTATTCACCAATTTTATCCTTTTCTTCTAAATAAGCATCCATTTCCTTTGGCTGGCTTAGATCAGGTTTGTTTTTATTTGCATCTAATTTTAGCTCTAATAAAATGGATTGGATGCTGTAGCACAGTATTTTTCAAAGCATGAGTCACACTGCATTAGGGCAGCATGAAATCAATTTAGGGGATTACAATCAACATTGTAAAAAAAATGGAATAGAGTAAAATAAAAAACACCAGGGCATGTAAAAAGGTAGGCTTGTTCCATAAAAGTTTGTTTCTAGTATGTGCGGCAGGGGGAAATAGGGAGAATTCCAAATGTGCATTTCTGTGACTATGGATACAGTTATAAAAAGGTGACTAAAAACATACCCCATCCTGCAGATACACACTTTGGCAGTCTAAAAAGAAAGACTTCAGGATCTCTGCATGTGTGCTTAGTCATTTTAGTTATGTCTGACTCTTGGCAACCCTATGGGCTGTTGCCTGCCAGGCTCTTCTGTCCATGGGATTCTCCAGTCCAGAATACTGGAGTGGGCTGCCATTCCCTCCTCCAGAGGGTCTTCCCCACCCAGAGACTAAACATGCATCTCCTGCAGATCCTGCATTGCAGGCAGATTCTTTACCACAGAGCCACTGGGGTGTTCCCTCAGAACCTCTACTAGATGCAAAAAAAAAAAAAAAATTAAAAAGGTGGAAGAAAAAAGGGCAAATGACTCTTCTTCCCTCAATCAATTCTATCAATCTTCTTCCACATGCAGTAAGACACTCAACTAATGTCCCCAAGAGAAAGTGACTTCCTCTGAGGAACTATAAGGTTCCTGAAGATACAGGCAAAAAACAAAGAGTCATACACTGTGTCAGGCGTCCCCAAGACTCTCCCACGCTGAAAGATTCACCCATGGCTAAGATTTACCCACAATGACATCCTAAGGTTACACAGCTGGATCCTCTTTCCTTCCATAACTGAAAAAGGAATAACATGTGTACAATGTTCCTGCTCAAGGGAGCCCACTGGAAACCCAGCATCCAAAGTTTTTATTGGAGGGGACGAGAGGAATGGTCATCCATGCACCCTCTCACTGCATGGTGGGATAAAAATCTCAGACTCCAAGATGGACAGCAGGTGTCCAGCCTACACCATACTGTTTACACAAACCATGGAGGCATACCAAACTGTGCTTATCGGATGGGGAAGGGTGGGTTCAACCCCAAATGCAGGTCCCCAGATGCAGGCAGGCCTTCAGAAAGATAGTGAACTCAGGCCTGCTGTGTTAATTCTTTTCTACACAGATACAAACCCTTTCTCAAGGTCCAACCACACTCCACACACACAAGTGGCTATTTCTAATAGCCCTCTATACCTTGTAGAAGGGCTTCTTGAGAAGCTGGCACTGTAAATCCAGTAGGTTTGAAATATTCCAAGTAGACTGAAAATGACATGGCTTTAGTCAATTTTGTCTGTTCTTAATCAATATTTCTTTCTAATATAGGTGGCAATTACATCAAATTTCCATTCATATCTCTTACCCAGGACTCCTCGGGCTGCACTGTCTAGAGTCCCTCCATGCCCAATTTTCAAAGTCTGCTTTTTCCTCTTGGTCCATTCTGGAGAAGGCATTCCAGCTTCTTTAAGAGTAATTGGGATTTAAAAAAAAAAAAAAAAAAGGTAATTACTTAGAGAAATGAAGAAGAATCTCCATTACTATGGGATGAGGCAGTGTGGATGGAGTACTCAAAAAAAATAAAAAGTACTGTACAAACTTAATATATTAAGGTTATAAGAACTGACTCATTTGAAAAGACCTTGATGCTGGGAAAGATTGAAGGCAGGAGAAGAAAGGGACAACAGAGGATGAGATGGCTGGATGGTATCACTGACTCGATGGATGCGAGTCTGAGTGACCTCCGGGAGTTGGTGATGGACAGGCAGGCCTGGCGTGCTGCAGTTCATGGGGCCACAAAGAGTCGGACACGACTGAGTGACTGAACTGATAACAACATTACTGACAAAGAACAGACTTTAAACTATACAGACACCACCTAAATTACAAAGAAACAGTATTCCCAAATTAGTTGTCGAAAATCTAGAGCTCATTTTGTAAGGGAAAAAAAAATTTTTTTTTAACTGGGTAAATATCTACACTAATCCACAAAGATCCAGTAAATTCCTGGCAGTAGTGGGCTGGTAGATGGAGGATGATGAGAAGAAGTTTTTACACAGGCAGCTAGTTTTAAAAGTCCTCAATTCCACCTCTAAAATCTCTCTTGTTCCCTGGTGTTCTCTGCTGGTCACTCCAGCTACCTAAATATCTGGAGTATATCTCATACAGGGTTACTTCTGAGAATACTAAGTCCCCAGACTATCTGTATATCTGCCCTCCTCTCCTAATCCAAAGTCACCAATTCCTTAAAGAAGCTAATCTCAACAAAAGGTTACATGGGAAGAAGGTAACAGTTTAAGATGCCACTTATATGCCAAAGCATTTAGATTTTAAAAAGAGAAAAGGAAAAAAACAAAAGATGCCAGCCTGGCCTATCTCATATTCCTATTGTAAAGAATAAAATGAAATAATGCTATCTGAACATGCTTTGGAAACTCAAAGCTCTATACCAATATGCTATTATCATCATCATCATGGTATATAACAATATATTGAGAGAATACTGGCTGCTGCCTGCTAAGTTGCTTCAGTTGTGTCCAACTCTGTGTAACCCCATAGACGGCAGCCCACCAGGCTCCACCATCCCTGGGATTCTCCAGGCAAGAACACTGGAATGGGTTGCCATTTCCTTCTCCAATGCATGAAAGTGAAAAGTGAAAGTGAAGTCGCTCAGTCGTGTTCGACTCTTAGAGACCCCATGGACTGCAGCCTACCAGGGCTCCTCCGTCCATGGGATTTTCCAGGCAAGAGTACTGGAGTGGGGTGCCATGGCCTTCTCTGAGAATACTGGCTACTGGACTTCAAATGAGAATGGAGAAACAGGAAGAGCTGTATTGATCTGTATCCTTCCAAACCCATAAAACTTTCCTTACTTCCCAGGTGACACTAGTGATAAAGAACTTGCCTGCCAATGCAGGAGATGTAAAAGACCAGGGTTTGATCTCCGGGTTGGGAAGATCCACTAGAGAAGGAAATGGCTACCCACTCCAGCATTCTTGCCTGGAGAACCTATGGACAGAGCAGCCTGGTGGGCTACGGTCGATAGGGTTGCAGAGAGTCAGACACAACTGAAGCGACTGAGCATGCGTGCGTTAGCACTGACACAGAGAAGATGGGAGACAGAGCACAAGAAACTGAAAAGCAAGGACAGAGCGAGGGAAGGAGGGAAGGCAGAGAACAGTGGAGAAGCCAGGTGAAAAGGCCAAAAGGATGTGCTGGGTGTGATCACCACTTAATTACCACCTTAGTGAGTTGGAGGAGAAGGCAATGGCACCCCACTCCAGTACTCTAGCCTGGAAACTCCCATGGACGGAGGAGCCTGGTGGGCTGCAGTCCATCGGGTTGCTAAGAGTCAGACAAGACTGAGATACTTCACTTTCACCTTTCACTTTCATGCACTGGAGAAGGAAATGGCAACCCACTCCAGTATTCTTGCCTGGAGAATCCCAGGGACGGGGGAGCCTGGTGGGCTGCCGTCTATGGGGTCGCACAGAGTCGGACACGACTGAAGCAACTTAGCAGCAGCAGCAGCAGTGAGTTAGAACTCTGGTGTCTGGAACACAATCCTAATGCTACTCTCTGATTACATCACCATGCTTAGAAAAAGACAAGGATATGCTTTAACATGAACCTGTAAGGCTAGGCCTAGACTTCAAACCCTTCACCTTGACCTGTAACCCATTATGACTCTCTCATACTGTATTTATAGAAACATTTTGGGAACTCTCTGTATTTTTAACTTAACAGTGCTTGGAGAATGGAGGCCCTAAAGTTTACTGTCTTCCCTTTGTGCTTTTCTTTTTCCAAGTTTGAAGATACCTGGCCTCTACCATGTTGGAATCTGGTTCGCACCACTGGCATCAAGGATAGTTACTAAGATCTTTTCTAGCTATAAAATTTTGCTATGTTTTAGGCCTTGAAGGATTCAAAAAGACAGAAGAGCAGAGATTTTAGTGCCAGATGAATCAATACAAGGAAAGGCAAGGAATATTAATAAGGGCCATGACAAGTGACTATGGCCTAAATCAGCAACTGTCAAACTTGGCTGGCATTAGAATGTTGTGTTCTAGAATCTGTATCTTTAAGAGAACCTTCCAGGTAAATTCTGACAACGAGTCAGAATAGCATTTAGAAAGCCCTGGTCTAGCTAACATAAATATGGAATGGGCCAATCACAAGCAAGATAGAGATGGAGAATAATCAGAATGTCTACTTCTCAGTGAGTGGCTTCCAGAAGACAGTTCAGCAACAGCACAGAAACAATCAATTTTAACTAAGTTTCAACAAGAAATTTCAGTTCCTGGAGACCGATTAACCAGAAAGCCAGGCTATGGCTTTAATCCTATGAGAAATTCTATGAGAAACCCATCTGAAAGAAAGAACAGAAATTATTACTTTGAGGAACAAAAAAGCCATAGCTTAGCTAACAAATAAGGCCAAAGAAAAGCAATTCTATGAAGGAATCAATTCCATGATGACACCACAAAGCTTGTCCCTGATGTAATTATTTCCTTCAACATCCTTACAGGTAACAAAGTATAATGAAAAGTATAACAAAAGAATGAGCAGATATAACACAGGTATTAAATATCTTCAGGAATTTACCAACAAACATCTGAACCTGTAATGTGTCAGTTTTAATTAACAAATTCCTACCAGAATACTTAGTTTTTGCAATAAAAAAGGAAGCAGTAACATTTGCCAGGGGACACTATTCAAAGAAGAAATCTCCTGTACTGATTTGATGGAAAAATAAGCCAGGGCCAGACTCTGGAGGGCCTTGAAAAGCTAGTTAAATAGTTTTATCACCAAAGGCTATAGAAATTACTGCTATGAGCTCAGTTAAGGAGGAGTTGGTGTCTTTCAGATCTGGCTTACTGCAGGTGTCAAAAAAACCTAAAAGTTCCTTGATTTCACTGTATGAAACGAACTGCTGGATTGACAAACTGAGAGATCCTTTAGAATTTTCTAATATTCTCCCAGTGTATATAGAGAAACAAACAAAAAGAATGCTCTTAGAAGTTATCAAGTTTGGTGTTCAACAAAATGTGGTCCATAGACTGTGTATACCAAAATCACCAGGAGCAACAGTTTAAAGACGGACTTTCCTAAAAACACACCATACCCTCAGAATAACTATCTCTGAAAGGGTAAGGATTAGAATCTGCATCTGTGCAAGGGACTTTAAATAATTCTTATGTCCACTCTGTGAAAAACAGTGTTAAGACTTGGTTAAGAAATATCTACATTTACAACATATTTTTAAGAAAGCAGCTTTGGAGTGTAGACAGCCAGTGATTCATTTGGGTACCATTCACTTATGTGAGCCAAACAAAAGGTTTCTGAGGAATTAGATTACAGAAAATTGGTCTGCATGCCCAAGAGCAGTTTATTTGTGGGTGTGTAGGTTTTGTTTTTTGTTTTTGCTTGTTTTTTTCCCTTGAGAACGACAGCTGCCAACTAGGCTACAGGAGTTCACGTTAGGACAAGTCCTAGCCAGAGATGCTCCAGATTTTTGTCCAGAGTTTATACAGCGGTCGTTCTCCCTTTCCCTTCCTTTTATCACTTGAGCCTTGAAAGGGCAAAAAGCCTAGCATGCTCCGTGCGGCTTCCGCTCTCACGGCGACCGCATGGCCTCCGCCTGGTCCCCACCCGGCTGCAGTACCTGCCAGCAGCTTCTCCTTCAGCCGATTCAGCAACTCGGCTGAAGTGGGCCCTTTGGGCTTGTGCACAGCGAACACGCCGCTCAGGGACAGCAGCTTAGTAGCCAACGCGGGCTTGGAGACCCTGGCTTCGGATCCGGTCCTGGCCGCGGCCGCAACCGCCGCGGCTGCAGCCATCGCTGAGGATGTGGCGGCCGTTGCTGCAGCTGTCCCTGCACTTTCGGGGACTGGGGCTGGGTCTGGTTTCAAACAAGACGACAACACCACCGCCGCCGCCTCAGCAGCTGCCATGCTTTTGTAGTCCAGACCGGTTTTGTATCTTGGAGTCGCACGCTAATGACGTAACAAGAAGTGCGCCCGCCATCCCTCCTGCCTTTCCCTTGCTTCGAAGTTACCCGGGTGGGTGGAATCGCAAGGGCTTGTGGGAATTGTAGTCTTTGGTTTTCTTGTGCTGGCTGAGAGTCTCTGACCCTTCTGAGGGCTCTGATGGAGTAGTTTTTCTTCTGTCACCCTGTTTGCTTGTTAAGTAGGGTTAATTCGGTGCCGCACATGTAATTCACAGTTTCCGAACCCAAACACCAAGGCTGTGTAGATTTTCGGCGAGAAATATCTTCATATCTCTCCTCCATCCCTTCTAAGAATTAAGAAGAGCCAGCATCCAAGAGCAGAAAATTTACTAATAACATGCTGACTTCTTCTGAAGAACTACGGTTCCCATGGTTGACTGCTTTATTCAATGTATTGTGTGCTTGGATTCATGATTCACCTCTGGGAGTTGGTAATGGACAGGGAGGCCTGGCGTGCTGCAGTTCATGGGGTCGCAAAGAGACGGACACGACTGAGCGACTGATCTGATCTGAAACGTAAGCTCTATTAGAGCAAAGAATCTGTTTTACCTAGTTCACTGCTGTATTTCGGTGCCTCACACAGAGTAGGCACTTAAATATTTGGGAATACGTAAATGGATATGAATTCTTCAAATTCCTAAAAGAAACCTCTAGGCCAAGCCACTGCTAAATCTCCTGGGCTTATCTTGATGCCCTTCATGCAGGCCTTTCCACCCTTTAAATCCTGCAACGCACATGCAATTCTTAAGTATTCTAAGACATTTAATAGTAATTCTTCTATGGATTGCATTCTTTAGTAACACATTGCTTAGGCATTATTGCAGTTCATAAAATTAAACTTTCCTTTTGATTTGAGACCTATCGAAGTTATTCACTCCCAAACAAAATTCAGGAACACTGTTCTGATCCTGGTAGAAGGCAAAATGAAGAAAAATTCTTCATTTTACTTCCCCAGATACATTAAATGGTATTATGAGTATTGTGAGACGGACCAAGTTTGTGTTCACTGTTCTTAGAAAATTCCTTACAATCACCCTTTCTCTGCATCATCTTTTTTCCCATTAGTGTCTAGAATCCTAATAATGCCTCTTAGCTACTCAGAATCACCCATTATGGGATCCCATTTGAATTTGCCCCATTCCTTCAAGAACAGGAAAAAAAAAATGTTTTAAATACAATAGTTATTTCTTTGTATATTTCCAACCCTCCCTTGCTTCAGTCAAATCATCAGACCCTCATTAAATCTTTGGGGTGCCCAACAATGTAAGTGTACCTAGCCACACAACTGTACACTTTTAAATGGTTAAATGGGAGATTTTATGATATGTATTATACCAGAAAAAGAAAGGAGGAAAAAAACCCCAATATCTGAGGAGGAGTGGAGGAAGAAGGAGAGTTTTCATAGGGTGGAAAGCTGAAATTCCTAGAAGGAATTTACTTACTCTTGTGGTCTATTATAAAAACCTAAACTAAATGAAAACATTGTATGCAGTCTGCCTTGGACGCCAGAAGAGAAGAGAATTGTTTTGAAAATCAGAAGAGAGAAACTGAGATTGACAGGTCCCAGAATGAGTGAACATCTGAGCCTCCTCCAGGATGTTCCCTTTTTCAGAAAGGTGGCTTGACTTCAGATGGGATGGCTGCACCCTAGGGAGCAAAGCATCCTTCGACCTTTGGAAGGTCTCTACGCTCTCTTGGCATAGAAGCAGAGAGCCAGGGACTTTAAGAGAAAATATAGAGCAGGCTTGTACAACGATGACGTGGAGACTAGACAGCCTATACCAGTCCTCTAGACATCGGTAAGTTTCTCTAATTCTGTTGTGACTCTAGGGTTGGGGGAGTGGAGGGAGGTCATAACTGGGGGTGAAAAATAACACTTTCATTTGAATTTTCCACAGGCCCAGTGCAAGATCAGAGGTAATTTGATTAGAAGAAAACAAAGAAATAAGTATTTCTTGTACATTTTATTTCCTGGATGCTAGGGAACAGGAGAGAGCTTCCCAGGCGGCGCTAGTGGTAAAGAACTGCCTATCAGTGCCAGAGTCCTAAGAGACGCAGGTTTGATCCCTGGGTCAGGAAGATCCCCTGGAGAAGGGCATGGCAGCCCACTCCAGTATTCTTGCCTGGAGAATCCCATGACAGAGGAGCCTGGTGGGCTACAGTCCATGGGATCCAACAGAGTTGCACACGACTGAAGTGACTTTGCATATGCAGGGAACAGAATTAATTCAACTCTGTATCACATCTTCATTCTTGTCGTCAGTAGCACCAACTTCTAATTTTCTGAAGTAACCAGCATCTCCCACTTTAGGTGAGCATTGCATTTATAAGTTATCCTAATATATGTGTGAGTTAGGATTCTCTGGTTGAGAGTGACCAAAACTGATTCATTTCAGCTTGGAATTTATCAGAAGGATTTGTTTTGGAAAAGTTTGTCAGAAGTCTACAGACTATTATGCAGAATCTTGGATGTTCTTTTTGTCCTTCTCTCCCCTCATTCTCCTTTCATGATATTCTCTTGTATCTTTTTCGTTCTTCTCTTTTGCCAACCTAGACAGCATATTAAAAAGCAGAGACATTACTTTGCCAACAAAGGTCCATCTAGTCAAGGCTATGGTTTTCCCAGTGGTCATGTATGGATGTGAGAGTTGGACTATAAAGAAAGCTGGGTGCAGAAGAATTGATGTTTTTGAACTGTGGTGTTGGAGAAGACTCTTGAGAGTCCCTTGGACTGCAAGGATATCCAACCAGTCCATCCTAAAGGAGATCAGTCCTGGGTGTTCATTGGAAGGACTGATATTGAAGCTGAAACTCCAAAACTTTGGCCACCTGATGCAAAGAGCTGATTCATTGGAAAAGACCCTGGTGCTGGGAAAGATTGAGAGCAGGAGGAGAAGGGGACGACAGAGGATGAGATGATTGGATGGCATCACCAACTCAAGGACGTGGGTCTGGGTGGACTCCAGGAGCTGGTGATGGACAGGAGGGCCTGGTGTGCTGCGGTTCATGGGGTCGCAAAGAGTCGGACATGACTGAGCGACTGAACTGAACTGAACTTTTGCTTCTAACAGACTTTTCCCCCTATTCCTTACTCTATATTCTTGGTTCAGACCATCCTGTTTTGATCCAGTTCCAAAAATACCCTGGATGAAGCCACTTATGGCCACCTACCAAACATAGCACTTCACTAATTTCATTCCTCAACTACAGCACTTTCCTTGCTTCTTTTCCTGCTTGCTTTTTCTCCATAGCGTGTTTTATCTGACATACCAAATATTTACTTATTTTGCTTACTGTCTTATTTCCTCCATCAGGACGTAAGCTCTGTGAGAAATGTGTGTATGTTTTATTCATTGCTCTATCTTCGGGACCTGAGTTAGTGTCAGATGTAGCACTCAATAAATAGAAGTTGAAGAAAGGAATGAATAAACATGACAGCTTCAGCAGAAACCATGTAGATAGAGGAGAATTAGCACCAGTTCCCAGAAAAGTAGAGTGCTGGACACAAAAAATATGTATATTCCCACTGCAGCTTATCTCATGTGGCTTCAAGTTTTCAATCTCCATTTTATATGTGTGGAACTGAAGCAAAGAAAAAAATAAGATTACCTAATGCTATATAACGGGGAAGGCAATGGCACCCCACCCCAGTACTTTTGCCTGGAAAATCCCATGGACGGAGGAGCCTGGTGGGCTCCAGTCCATGGGGTCGCTAAGAGTCTGACACGACTGAGCGACTTCACTTTCACTTTTCACTTTCATGCATTGGAGAAGGAAATGGCAACCCACTCCAGTATTCTTGCCTGGAGAATCCCAGGGACGGGGGTGCCTGGTGGGCTTCCGTCTACGGGGTCGCACAGAGTCGGACACGACTGAAGTGACTTAGCATAGCATAGCAATGCTATATAAAACTTCAACTTTCTAGGCAAGCTTCCATGCTGTCCTCACCTACCCATGTGTCTTGAAGGATTGTTAATTAACAGCAATGAAAAATTGACAAGACGTTCAGGTTTTATTCCAAATCTGTCCCTGGCTCTGCTGTGGTTGCATCGCTGGGGCATTTCTCTGGTTCTTGCTGTGGGCACGAGTGCCTGAGAGAGCTGTTCGTCACAAAAGTTTCTCCAGGTATTGGTCATCTGTGCCATTTTCTATAGAGATATAATCGTGGAAAATAGTACTTGATGAGCACTTACAGAGGATATAACCTGAGTCTTTCAGTTTAAAATGTGCTCCTGATACCCAAAGGCGAAAGCTCAGATCTATACCATGGACTTGACAAAAGCATAGATTTTTAAAGTTTAGAGAAAAGATGGATATGTTTCATTGCCTGAAATTTGAGAGAGCCAGAAACTCTCCTAAAAAAAACCCTTCTGTTTATTGCATTGAGAATTGTCTTAATAGGGAGGAATATGGTAAGATAATTAAAGAAACCAGTAGCACAAGGATCTCCACTGTGAGCTGAAGTAGATTAAAGAAATACATTGTGATTTCTGTAGAGCAGAACTTCTAAGCAAGTTTAAATAAGTATTTTAATTGTTGTAATTTTGACTATACATTTCTTTGTAACTGGGAAAAACATGTAGTAATAAAATATTTTTTTAATTAAGCAAAGAATTTTTTTAAAGGGTAGATAATAAAAGATGAATATGAGAAAGTGCCACAAATATGTAGGAGTAAGGCCAGAAAAGTTTTATTGGGAACAGGAAGAAAATACCAGAGACAGGAAAATAAAATGGAACTTTTAAAGAAGATCAAGAAAGAGATATATTTACTGCTTGAGGCCAATAAATAATAAAGGTCAAGCAAAGCTTCTACTTTGCCTGCCTTCTCTATGGAGGAGAATGATTTTTGGATGAAAATAAAGAGTAAACAGTTGATAGGAGGAGGAGGATGTCCATGGGGGACAGAAAGGTTGGAAGAGGACATCACTGTACTCATTGAAGTTAAATCTCCTAGTCCAGACAGTTGCATCTAGGGGTGGGGAGAGAGGGAGAGATATAAGAACTCACAAACAAGATTGCTCAAGAGAACTAACTTTTGTTGAATACCTATGCTTTGTGCTGGTACTTTACATTTTCCTGGAGTTTCTATAGTAACTCTTTAAGTTATGCTTGCAAAGAAAATACAGTGTAGGTTGGCTGCCAGAATTTCACTGCAAAGCAGGTATTATTATTTTACAGATGAGGAAAGTGAAATTAAATAAGGTTAGATAATTTCATTGAGGGTGTATAGCTTGCATAAAGTGAATGTGCCAGGGTCCCCAAGACCAATCTTACACTGGATTTGCTTGAAGGACCAGCAGAATTCAGAAGAGCTTTAATGCTCATGATTATGGTTTATTACAGCAAAAGGATACAGATTAAAATAAGCGAAAAGAAAAAGCACATGGGATGAAGGCACCAGGAGAAAGTGGGTGCGAGCTTCCAGATGTCCTCACTTAGTGCAGTCCCAAGGACAGCTCTTAACTCTCCCATCAGGGAAATGTGACAATATGTGTCAAGTATTGCCCATCAGGGAAGTTTATCTGAGACTTGGTACCAGAGTTTAATTGGGGATCAATTATGTAGGGATACAGTGCCTGTGGGCTTCCCTGGTTAAGAGCTCAGTTAAGAGCCCTTAAGAGTTCAGATGGTTAAGAGCCTGCCTGCAAGGCAGGAGACAGGGATTCAGTCCCTGGTCAAGAAGATCCCCTGGAGAAGGGAATTGAAACCCACTCCAGTATTCTTGTCTGGAGAATCCCATGGACAGAGGAGCCTGGTCGTTGCTTCACAGTCCTTGGTGTTGCAAAGAGTCGGACATGACTGAGCAACTAACACACACATGCAGTGCCTGTATGACTAAACTTAGGGGCTCAGTCTCTGGCCTTCCAGAGGCAGTGTAGCCTAAGGTCTCAGGTACAGGGAAGCATCCTTGTCAGGCAAGATACACCAAGGGCTCAGAGGTTATCTCCCAGTAGCTTGACAAGGGCTAGTCTTTCCTTTGAATGTGCAGAATTAGCACAATAACTCATATGACCCACACTCATTAAATCTGACCCACTCATTAAACAACTCTGAGCAGTATTATTGCAAGGTAAACATGAGGAACTGAGGCTCAAAAAGATTAAGCAACTTGCTGAAGTTCCAACAGCTAATAAAAGGCAGTTAGATTTAGTAGAATTCAGGTTTGCCTGACTCCAAAATCCGTAATCTTAACCAGTTCTCAGTGACCTGTAATCAGAATGGATAGCTGAATTCAAATGAATTTTTACAGAGATGAACATTAAGTCCTAGAATATAGATGCCAAAAAATCAATTTTCAAGGGCAAGTCATAGAAAAGATGATATGGAATCGACCTAAATGAAAAAGTTGGAGGGAGTTCTGTCTACAGTGAGCCTCACACCAGTGCATTATAAACTTTATATGAATATTAAATAGACACCAGAACAACTAATGTAATCTTGGAAGCAATAACAGAATAAATATGTCTGGAATGAGGGAGGTATTATCAGGCCCTGATAATATGGCAGACTCTAGGTAGTGTTTCATACTCCAAGCCTTTCCCTTTAGCAAAGATCTCTGCCCTGTCCTTCCTTAGTTTTAGTTCAATAACAAGGCAATCTGATAAACTCTTCCTATGAAGGTATGATGTTGAATCAGATACAAGTACTACCTATGTAGGTCAAAATGTTTGAATATCAGCAATTTCAGTCTAATATAAACACCTAATATAATTTAATGTGTCGTTTCTCCAGGGGTATTTGCATTTTAGTGTAGAAATCCATGAGACAGCATTTCCAATCAAGAAAGGCAGATACTTGTGAACTTGGAAACATTCTGATGCTTGCCAAACTACACCATACCCAACCTATGTTTTCTTGACGGTTTGTTCCATTAAGCTATACCAATATCTCTTTATGGCCCTGTCAACTCATGTCCATTCAAATAAATTAATGTTCCTATCTCAGCTGACTCATTTGGCAGTAAAAGCTAGTTCACATGCCAATGCATTAGCTGGCTCATATGACCTCTCTATCAAAAAAGGCAGGTTTTCACAGTAATAAGCAAGAAGGAGCAATATACCCTTTCTTGCCCAATGTAGTAGTTCAATTTAAACAAATGTGAAAAATGTAAAGGGCAAAGGAATGGAAAAGATGCAGAAAGACCGGGATGCAGAAAGACCTGGGATGATACAGATATCTTACAATGTATAAAATAAGAGTACTTAATGTGTTATGTTTTTAGGTCTATAAAAAGATGATTGTAACTACTTCTGAGCTTTCAGAATTTTCATTCAAAGGGCACAACTGATTCCCTACAATGTATACAATATTATCAAGGTACATTAAGGACATTTAATAAACTCTCAAATTAAATCAATATACAGAATTGTAAATATTAAAATTTATTAAATGGTATGAATGATATAAAGTTGATAGTTTAATGTAAGCTAAATATATGTGCTTTCATATATATATTAAAGTGAAAGTTGCTCAGTCGTGTCCAACTCTTTGAGACTCCATGGACTACGCAGTTCATGGAATTCTCCAGGTCAGAATACTGGAGTGGGTAGCCTTTTCCTTCTCCAGGGGATCTTCCCAACTCAGGATCAAATCCAGGTTCCCCGCATTGCAGGTGGATTCTTTACTAGCTGAGCCACAAAGGAAGCCCTTTCACTGTCACTTTTATATTAAGCAAATTGCAAATACAAAAGAACGGATTACTCTGGGGTTGGTTAAATGTCTTTAATGCTGCAGAAGTGACACAGCAGATCTGATTGTTTGTATGTTATTTAACACTTATTTGTACAACAAATGTTTATTATGCACTTGCTCTGTGATAGGCATGGGAAATAACCTTCATATTGACCACTGCTGCAAATAAAGTCATTTATAAACAGCTTGGAGAAAGTGTTATCAGTATCTGTTTTTAAGTAGGCTCTGAGGATTTGAAATATTTAAACCGGTTCTACATTCACATTCCAAAGATAATGTACAAATTGTCTTCATTGATTAACGATGCTATCATAAGCTGGGAAATGTCCTTCTATGACTTCTGTTTTCTTTAATCGTTTAATAATGTTCTCCACTAGAGGAAGGGTTTAAGGCTGGACTCAGAGACAAAGGTGATGGATGATTCCCATTACCAGGTTGAATGAAAAGCCTCTTATTTAGCATGGACTATGCCTAGAGGCTAGCTGAACAAGAAAGCTTCAACCGGTCATTTGTTATCTCAAAATTCTTGAAGGATTCAACCTGTTCTTTTACTACTTAATTGAAATTTATAAAATTATGATTTCTTCCTTTTAAATATTTTACATATTTTTACATATAAATATTGGATTTTTTTTTTTTTTTTGGCCTGGAGAAGGTTTGGATACGTTCCTTCTAATCTGTGATTTGCTATCTATTCCACAGTTTTAAAACATAATATTTTGGTTAAGTTGAAAAATAAAAGTATGTTCTCATATTTTGGAGCCAAAGTACAACTGCTTAAGTTTCTCGATTATGTAGATATACCTTGGCTCCAATAAGTTCTTGATTTTTGTGGTTAGCCTGAAGTATGGAAAACTATTTCAAAAAAAGCAAAGCTTGAGTATGAAATCCCAAAATTACTTCTTACTATTAAACATTGGATAACATATAGTATGTTATACATTTATTACTATGAAAATTAATATTTTATGTCAATGAGAAACAAATTTTTTAAAGGACTATTAACTCAAAAAAAAAAAAAATGTGTTTCTCTGTGCCAGATCTTTAGCTGCAGCATGTGAGCTATTAGTGGCAGCATGCAGGATCTAGTTCCCTAACCAGGGATTGAACCTGGGCCCCCTGCATTGGGAGCATAAAGTCTTAGCCACTGAGCCATGGGGGAAGGCCCTAAAAACTTATATGTGAAAAAATTTTCTCTTCTCTTTGACCTCCTCTCTCCACGCTACTGTGCACTATGTATCTATATTAGGTATTGACTAAATCTCCCCATCAGCAGAAATACCTGCTCAACATAAAGAGCAACATTCTCCTAGTATCAGCAAGTATGTGTGTGTGTGCTCAGCTGCTCAGTCATATCCAGTTCTTTGTGACCCCATGGACCATAGCCTGCCAAACTCCTCTGTCCATAGGATTTTCCAGGCCAGCTATTAATAAGTCATATGTGACTTTTTGCAACCCCATGGACTGCACAGTCCATGGAATTCTCCAAGCCAAAATACTAGAGTGGGTAGCCATTCCCTTCTCCATTATTAGTAAGACAACTCCTTAAAAGATAACATTTCTTCTTGATCTTGTAAGGAGCCCCAATGACCCACTACTCGCTAGACTGTATAAACTGTCAATAATATATCACTTAATGTACAGCCCTCTGTCTCAAAACCTTATACAACTGCTCTTTGGCCCCAAACTTGTTCTTAGGTTCTGAGAAACAGTTCTTAGACCTTTCTGAGTGGCTGTTCCAGGTTACAATCCTCAGTTTGGCTCAAATAATACTCTCCATTTCATGAACTTATTTACAAAATAGAGACTCACAGACATAGAAACAAATTTAAGGTTACCAAAGAGGGAAGGTGAGGGGAGGGATATATCAGGACTTTTGGAGTAACATATATACAGTGTTATATATAGTGCACACATATGCAGTATGATACATAAAATAGATAACCAGCAAGGACCTACTGTAAATCACAGGGGACTATACTCAATATTTTATAATAACTTATATGGAAAAAGAATCTGAAATATATATAAATATTTATATATATAGTACACTTTGCTGTACTCCTGAAGCTGAGACAGCATTGTAAAGTCAACTATACTTCAATAAAATAAGTAAATAAACAAGAGAGTAAATCCTAAGAGTTCTTATCACAGGAGAAAATTTTTGTCCTTTATTATTTTCTTCTTTTTAAAAAATAATATTTCTTTGGCTGTTCCCAGTCTTGGTTGTGACATGCTGGATCTAGTTCCCTGACTAGGAATCAAACCCGGGCCCCCGGCATTGGGAGCTCAGGAACTTAGTCACTGGACCACCAGGAAAGTACTTTTTCTTCTCTTCTTTTTTAATTATAATCTATATGAGAAGATAGATGTTAGCTGAACCTATTGTGATAATCATTTCACAATAGATATAAATCAAATCATTGTGCTGTATACCTTAAAGTTATACAGTGATCTAAGTTGATTATTTCTTAGTAAAACTGGAAAAACTTACACTCCTAAAAATTTTTTTCTGTTTGTTTCTTGGATCGATTGATTTTTTTGTTGTTGACATTACCCTATAGACTTCATAATAGGAATCTCAAGAATAAGACCTTGCTGCTAAGTCGCTTCAGTCGTGTCCGACTCTGTGCCACCCCATAGACGGCAGCCCACCAGGCTCCCCCGTCCCTGGGATTCTCCAGGCAAGAACACTGAAGTGGGTTGCCATTTCCTTCTCCAATGCGTGAAAGTGAAGTCGCTCAGTCATGTCCGACTCTTAGCGACCCCATGAACTGCAGCCTACCAGACTCCTCCATCCATGGAATTTTCCAGGCAAGAGTACTGGAGTGGGGTGCCATTGCCTTCTCCAGAATAAGACCTTAGCCCATAATAATTTTTCTTTTTTTTTCTATTTGACTCTCCCACTTTGAATAAGCACTAACTCTCTATTAACACACTGGTCATTTTCCCCAGAAATAAAATTTGGGTCTACTTCACAGGGATACCGAAAGTGTCACTGGCAAAGCCCACTGGCGTAGGGCTGGGGGGATAGGATAAGGGCCAACCTCTTCTTATGTGCTTAGTCTGGTTTCACTAACCTACATGCGGCACCTGCAGTACCCTTGCACCTAACACGTGGAATCAGCATTCTCACACGTGGGATCAGCATTCTCAGAATTGATGCACCACCTGGCACATGACTGCAGAGGTGATGCACCTGACCCTTCAGTCACCATGGCAACAGGGAGCGGCATGCAGAGATGCTGCACCTGGCGTGGCAATCTGAAGCCCTGAGCAACACACCTGCGCCTGCCCTGCCCACAAGACCTTCATCCCTCCCCTCACAGATGAGATCCTCATAAAGCAGCACCCCCATGGCCTGTCCGGAGAGTGTGGGCCCTGGGACTATGGCTGGCACCTCTCTGTTTTGTTTTGTTTTGTTGAAAAGACTAAAGCTTTTCTTTGCTCCTGAACACTATTCGATACTTTTCTGCTGAACTGAACGACAGCGGGCAGCAGGACCGCGGCTGGGGGCTGACTCTGGAGGGTCAGTAACAGAAGGAAAGAAAACAATTTTCTCTCAGTTTAGTGAAGATCACTCTCAAACTCAGTGTTACTGGGCATTGATCTGCTTCTTAAGCTATAAGATGGGAACTTCAAGTTTATGTTTGCTTTATGAATGAATGGTGCCAGCTCAGCTAATGGTGGAACTATCCTGCTAAAGGTTATATCCTATCTGTAGGGGAGGAAGAAGTTTTCCTTCACTCCCTTAGGTTCCCTCACAGGGTCAGAAAATTAAGCTGGCAGATTAATGGGAGAAAAGCATATACATTTTACTGAATTTTTATATATATGTGGGAGGCTTCATAAAACAATGAAGACCCAAAAAAGTGCCCAGAAGAGGAGACTTTTATACCTTTCAGACCAGTGTTGTCCAACCTTTTTGGCACCAGGGACCAATTTCATGGGAAACAAATTTTCAATGGACTGGGGGTGGGGGTGATGGTTTGGGGATGATTCAAGCACATTACATTTATTGAGCACTTTAGACGGTAAAGCGTCTGTCTACGCGGGAGACCCAGGGTCGATCCCTGGGTAGGAAAGATCCCTTGGAGAAGGAAATGGCAATCCACTCCAGTACTATTGCCTGGAAAATCCCATGGACAGAGGAGCCTGGTAGGCTACAGTCTATGGGGTCGCAAAGAGTCGGACACGACTGAGCAACTTCATGTTCATGTTATTTCTATTATTACTACATCAGCTCCACCTCAGATCATCAGGCATTAGATCCTGAAGGCTGGGGACTCCTGTTAAACAAATATGCAATGAATAATTGACAAGGCAAAGGGATTTGGGATTGAGGTGGTAAATGGTGAAGAAACAACTCATAAGGTTAGTTTAAAAAGATTTGTTTTGTACAGATTTCTAGGCCCCAAATTCTTGGCTCTAGTGTGGTAAGAAAGCCTTCTTTCCTCCTGGCACAGAGAGGGTACCTTTCACATGAGAGCTTTATCTCCTGCTTTCAGGGGAGAAAAACAAGGGGGTAAGGTCAGAGTGACCTTCTCGCTTCTGCCCTTTTCTCACATTCCTTCAGCTTAAGATATTCAACATAGCAAGGTGACAAATTTTGGAGTAACATATCCTGAGCCCCATTATAACCAACAAATACATGTATCTTTGTTAATAAATACCTCTTCCAGGGGAACATCTCTCTCTGTCTTTTTCTCTCTAATACATATAGTTTTTAAAATAATATGGAGATCCTGCCATCTAACAAAATAAATATTCCATATTTTATCAGAAAGCTGGGTACTTACGATATTCATAAAGCTGCCAGTCTGTGTAATTCATCAACTAGATGAGCAAACCCACATATGAAATTTTAACCTTTATTCCTTTCAGAGTTTAGAACAAGCCAGCTTGTTTTATTAAACATATGTGTCTAATATTTAAGTATTTCACATGCATAAATTCTATTTTCTGATTACCATGAAGACATATTTACTTCACACTTCAACATAAAATAGATAGGGTTGCCAGGCAAGGATTTTTAAACATGGTGTCATTTTACTGAGAGATACATTCTTTGCTGATAAATGGCTTTGAAAGCAGCTGTGTGGCCCTCCCCTTCCTCATCTCCCCCACCTCACAGAGGGTGTCAGGGCACCTTTATAACCTGCCTGAAGAGAATTATAATCTGCAGTGTGACTTTGCCAGCCATTAATCTTCCTCCCGTTTTAGTGTCTGAAAAGAGAAATCCCTAGAGCATGTTTTCCCCTGGCCTCCGAATCATCCTGTTAGCTTCTTCGGTCACAGATAAAAGAGCAGTCTTGTGCTCACGCGGCGGGTCTCTGGGGGCAGAGCCAGCCACACAGCTCGATTCCTGCGATTTTTCCACGAAGGATTCATGCTTGTCACCAACTAGCAGAAAATCAACCCTATCAACGTCAGTTAAGGTGTCACTATAAGCAGAAGATGTTTTCATGGCCTGGACACAGCTCTGAAAATAAGGAAATGACACATGCCATTGAAATCTTAAATACATTATCCTTCAGGGTGTGGGGAAAAGATTTCTTTTAAAAGCTTTCATAAAAATAACATATTTCTGCCAGCAGCAGCATTTTACCACCAGTTGCAATAATCTACTCCTTAAATGCATATCTTCCCTTGGAAGTCATGAATAAGCCAATTCTGATTGCTGGGTACATAAATTGTCCAGGATGTCTCTTCCAAGTACCAGATTATATGTCTATCTTCTCCCCACAGAAGAGCACTAAGCTTATCTTACAGCCCTGCATTATTCACTGGAATGCTCCAGCGAGGCAGGGTAAAGAGCACCGCTCTCAATCAACACCGTGTGTAAATCGCACCACTTAAAAGCATCTTCAACGTCTGTCACTAAGGCCCATGATCAAAATGACTGGAAGGTTCACTGATATGTCCACACCTAATTCTTTTTTCACCAAGCACCATGAATTAAAACTCAGAAGCAACGTTACCTCATGGGTCACTGGTCACTAATTGTTCCATTTAACATTCATCAAGCACTTCCTGCAACTCCCTTTGTTCCAGGCACCAGGCCAGAGGAGCTTGGGGGCATACACGTGCTCCCTGGAGTGGCCCAGTGCTCCCAAACCCCTCAGAAACAGACCCAGGAATTGATCAGCAGTCTATCAGTACAGGAAGGAGAAAAGATCTATTTCTGGGTCTTCTAGAGGTGCTTACAGAAAAATTATACTGGGGGCTTCCCTAGTGGTAAATAACCTGCCTGCAATACAGGAGACATGGGTTCTATCCCTGAAATAGGAAGATTCACTGGAGAAGGCAATGGTTACCCACTCCAGTGGAGAATCCCATGGACAGAGAAGCCTGGTGGGGGCTAAGGTCCATGGAGTCGCAAAGCGTTGGATATGACTGAGGGACTAAGCACACACACACAATTCACGGGGACTGATACTTTTGTAAAGTATTTTAAAAAATGAACTACAAGAAAAATTTAAAAAAACACCAAATATGCCATGTGATTTATTACTTTGTATTATTCGTTATTATGTTATTTTATATTATTATAAAATTATTATCACTCTATCACACTGCTATAAAAGTTCCTAAATGCTTCCTTTCAATTTCTGTTTAGCTCATCACAGACTAAGACATAGGTCACCTACCACAGGTCTGCTTTTGTTGTTGTTCAGTCACTAAGTCGTGTCCAACTCTCTGTGACCCCATGGACTGCAGCCCGTCAGGTCCTTGGTCTCCCACTGTCTCCTGGAGTTTGCTCAAATTCATGTCCATTGAGTCGGTGATGCTATCTAACTATTTCATCCTCTGTTGCCCCCTTCTCCTTCTGCTTTCAATCTTTTCCTAGCATCACCACTGGTCTGTAAATCAGGCTTAAAGTGGCACTGACCTAAGTCATAGCCTTTGTGCTTGAAATACCTTATGTGTTTTAAATGTGTGCCTTTATGAATTATAATCAAACTGAGATGTAAACATTTTCAGAGAAACCTCAGGAGAGGAGAAATCCCTCTTCAATGTGCTAGTAAATATCCTCCAATGGGGGGCTTATCTTTCCCTTTTTAGGAACAGAATATTATCATGGAATAAACATTGACTTTGGGTCCACATAAATCAGGATTTGAATCCCAAATCTGTCTTTTACTAGCTGTGTGACCTTTGGCAAGCTAATGAACCACTCTAAGCTTCTGCCCTATCTGTAAAATGCAGTGGGCAAATGACTTTCTCTCAAGATTGTTACAAAGGTTAAAGATAGCAATTGCCAGTCAAGGTTTGATGCATGAGACAGGGTGCTCAGAGCTGTTGCACTGGGATGACCGAGGGATGGGATGGGGAGGGAGCTGGGAGGGAGGGTTGGGATGGGGAACACATGTACACGCATGGCTGATGCATGTGAATGTATGGCAAAAGCCACCACAATATTGTAAAGTAATTAGCCTCCAATTAAAATAAATTACAAAAAAGAAAAAAACATGACAATGAGTAAAATGCATCTGAAATGAAGCAGATGTACAATAACGTAGCCCACTAAACTGGGAGCCCCTCTAAAGCAGGTTGGAGGAAAAAGCACATCTCTTAGAGTGTCTCCCAGCTCCTAGCTCAGTAGCCAGCAATAAATGCTTCTGGGTGTACATAGAAAGGGAAAGGGAAAGGAAGGGAGTGCAAAAGAAGGAAGGGAAGAGAAAAGAAAGCAAAGAAGGAAGAGATTGCTAGCCATGGTAAATCAAGGATTTCTTCCCTCTAATGAGTTTCAGAAAGTGCTTCATTATAACTCGCAGAAATCGGAGTGGATGAAACGGAAATTCCTTGGTGAGCTGCCAATGAGGGTTCAAAGTAGGGTCACTATCTTTCATCTGGTATTAGACGTCCACTCGGGTTAATCCACATGCAGTCATGGAACAATCCATCAGTCAGTCGTATTTATTGAACAAGGTACCCAGCCCTCTGCTAGGCCTATAGAGCATGAGGTTGGGTGACCTTGGGACACACCTATTTAATTGGGGAAGGGGTGGGGGGACACAATTCCATAATTCAATATCACCTTGAAAATTAGAAATTGTCCATATCTCCAAAAAGAGACATACTTAGCAGTTTTTGATGAACAATTAAAATGTGTCAGTGGTTGCTAACATGGAAGTGAAGTTCAGAAGGTCGATCTAGAGGAGCCGAGTTTGCTTCACAGACAAAAGTGGCAGTGTAGGCAGAGTGGGATTATTCATAACCTGCTGCAGCTTCGGCGATGCTGATGGAAGCTTCTGAGTATGAGTCCTTTTCGCAGATGACGTCAATTATTTTGGTGTGTGTTCTTTTCTAAAAGGTTGTTAACTGGCTTCAGCTGTGATAGGAAATGATCTTGGTCTTTGGCCTTTTGCGATTACAGTAATAAAACCTGTAATTGAGTATTAGTGTTCAATGATTCATTTTAAGACCACAGCCTTTGCTTTGCCCCTCTTTCTTAGGGAAGAGCTGTCACTGGATAAACTACATTTTGTTCTTCCTGAGAAAGAATCACCATTTTCAGTATTGCCTAGAAACTATAACACAATGTTCTTTTTCTTGCACTTACAAGACAAGCTTTTCTGTGATTGTTTTAAATACTTCGCCTGGTACTTCTGGTAAGAGGAAGATTTTAGTTTTTACTAAGGCTAAAATAAAATATTTATCACCAATACTGTGATGCTCTATGCTGTGAGAATACTCACTGTGGCTATTACTTCTCTGGATAGAATGGATGATGACTGCTTTTTTCCTGAAATGATTCTCTTTTTTTTTTTTCTAGGGATGTGTAAAGGAAAATGTATAGGCTTACCAGGGCACTGAGGAATCAGTCTCCACTCCTACAAGGAATTCTCATTTTCATTATGTGGAATTTGCCAAGTTCTTTAGTTTCCTTTATTTAAAAAAAAAAACAATTCTTTAATTGTATAAGTCCTTCCAAACTAAACCCCAAAAGATAAGTTCTAAAAGTGGATGAACAACAAGGTCTTTAATAAAGTCTCTTCCCTTTCAATGCATTAAACATTTGTGATCATCAGGAATCTATGTGTATAATTAGTAATGTACAGTGTAATATCTCATCTTGAGTATCAGCACAGTTCTTCATATTATGACAAGATAGCAGGCAGATCCTGACATTGGAAGAATCAGGCCACCCAGGGGAAAATGATTGATATATATTTACAGTCCTTTGATTTCCTCCTAACTCAATGGGGCTTTTATTCCTGGTTTAAATTTATAAGATTTATGATCATTCTATTTGCAATAAAAATATTCTCATTTTTCAAGCAGGAATAATCTAATTGATAGTTGAGGAAGAAATGACTATAACACAGTGGAATGTAAAACTTTAAGAACTTTCAAAAAATTATCAGTATAAACAACTGGTTATTTAGGGTCGATGATGAATCTTCTTTTGTTCTGGCAAGACATGAGAGAAAAATTATTTCTATAGTTTTCATCCTCTGTCAGTGATAAAGACAAAGATTAGGACCCATCCTGGCATGTGAACACACCAGTCATGGCAAAAGTCATTTATGAAAAGCTTGGAGCAGAATTGGCTCCACACTGAAACTGTAATGAACCCCAGCTGAGTCCCCTAAATTGCCTAGGAAGCAGTGTCCTGTGTTTAACATCATCTCCCAATTCTTTAGCGATATCTAGAGACACCCAGATCACACCTTCGGGATGTGTCTCCAGTGACCCTCTTCCGGCGTTTGGTCATGATTTAAGCTTTCAGAATTGAGACACAGTTGAGATGATTCCACATTTTTCATCAGAAGATCCAAACTATTTCTCTCTTTCTCTTTATTGTACTCTATTTCTCTGAGCCTGGCTGCTTCATTGTTCCAATAAGCTGAAATACCCTAAGGGTATGTTTTCATACATGTTGTTCCTTTATAATCTCTGCATACAGGGTCCTGGGAGAATGGTGAGGTGTCAGGCTTGTGTGCTTCTCTCCAAAGCTGACTGCCTCACATCGGCTACTATCCTTTTACGCCCCCTCACCCCCTCTCAAACTTTTCTTTGGATTCTCACTTATACTAAGGATCAAATAACTGATCACGACCTAAAGTAATAGTTCTCATACCAGAGTGCACATCAGAACCACAAGGGGAGTAATGTTTCACATGGTTTGGTTCTACTCCAGTCTTAGTGAATCAGAATTGTTAGGAATGTGCACCAGGAGTTTTTATTTTGTAAAAGCCCATAAACATTCTTGATTAAGAAATATTGGCCTTCCGTTGTATCTGCCCTATAATTGGTTCAAACTGGCAACTAAAGTCACTACGATCAACTGAAGAATTTTAAGCAGCTCTGGAAGTGAATGGCAAAAAGCCAAGAATTCCCAGGACAAAATGGGTGGAGGACTTTGCCTCTAAATTCTTTGCCTGTAACAACTACATCTCTTTTTTTAACAATACAAATTTTAATAAACTTATTTATGACTAAAAACTGCATATTCTTCATAGAAAACGTGAAGAATATATAAAGGGGAAAAAAACCATGTTCATAAGACATAAAACTCAACATTTTGTCTTATATCTTTCTATTCTTTAGACAACTATTTGTATTTTTAAAATTTTTGCTTTTCATAAAATTGGCCTTATCTTTTTCATATTGTTTCCTGTCAGAAAATTGTCTGTTTGATGAATGTAGCATCTATACATAATATTCTCTTTCTCCCTCTCTTTCACTAACACAGACACACATATACACAGTGCCTAACATATAGCACCTCTAATATTTTATTTACTCAATAAATATGTGCAGACTAAATGAATTCAGAGGCCCAGTTTTGGATTCCTTTCTAGGCTTTCACAGAAAGATAGTGACAAATTATAATAATTTATATTTCTTGCCTTCTCAATCAACTTCAAAAGATAATCATTTTTAGGATGATTGTACAAAAAATACAAAATAGAATTATTAAATAAAAATTGAATAGCTCTTTGCTCTTTCAAAATAACTCAACAGCAGCATTTAAATTTGAAAAGAATCTGTCTCCTAAGAAAGCTGAGTGCAGAAGAATTGATGCTTTTGAACTGTGGTGTTGGAGAAGACGGAGAAGGCAATGGCTTCCCACTCCAGAACTCTTGCCTGGAAAATCCCATGGATGGAGGAGCCTGGTGGGCTGCACTCCATGGGGTTGCTAAGAGTCGGACACAACTGAGCTACTTCACTTTCACTTTTCACTTTCACGCATTGGAGAAGGAAATGGCAACCCACTCCAGTGTTCTTGCCTGGAGAATCCCAGGGACGGGGGAGCCTGGTGGGCTGACATCTATGGGGTGGCACAGAGTCGGACACAACTGAAGCGACTTAGCAGCAGCAGCAGCAGTTGGAGAAGATTCTTGAGAGTCCCTTGGACTGCGAGGAGATCCAACCAGTCCATCCTAAAGGAGATCAGTCCTGGGTGTTCATTGGAAGGACTGATGTTGACGCTGAAACTCCAATAGTTTGGCCACCTGATGCAAAGAGCTGACTCATTTGAAAGGACCCTGATGCTGGGAAAGATTGAAGGAAGGAGGAGGAGGGGACGACAGAGGGTGAGATGGTTGGATGACATCACCGACTCAATGGACATGAGTTTGGGTAAACTCTGGGAGTTGGTGATGGACAGGGAGGCCTGGCATGCTGCAGTTCATGAGGTCACAAAGAGTCGGACATGACTGAGTGACTGAACTGAACTGTCTCCTAAGAAACAAGGCTTCTTCTGCTTCAGATCAGATCAGATCAGTCGCTCAGTCATGTCCAACTCTTTGCGACCCCATGAACCGCAGCACGCCAGGCCTCCTTATCCATCACCAGCTCTCGGAGGTCACTCAGACTCACATCCATCGAGTCAGTGATGCCATCCAGCCATCTCATCCTCTGTCGTCCCCTTCTCCTCTTGCCCTCAATCTCTCCCAGCATCAGAGTCTTCTCCAATGAGTCAATTCTTCGCATGAGGTGGCCAAAATACTGGAGTTTCAGCTTTAGCATCATTCCTTCCAAAGAAATCCCAGGGCTGATCTCCTTCAGAATGGACCGGTTGGATCTCCTTGCAGTCCAAGGGACTCTCAACAGTCTTCTCCAACACTACAGTTCAAAAGCATCAATTCTTTGACGCTCAGCCTTCTTCACAGTCCAGCTCTCACATCCATACATGACCACAGGAAAGACCATAGCCTTGACTAGACGGACCTTTGTTGGCAAAGTGATGTCTCTGCTTTTGAATATGCTATCTAGGTTGGTCATAACTTTCCTTCCAAGGAGTAAGCGTCTTTTAATTTCATGGCTGCAGTCACCATCTGCAGTGATTTTGGAGCCCAGAAAAATAAAGTCTGACACTGTTTCCACTGTTTCTCCATCTATTTCCCATGTAGTGATGGGACCAGATGCCATGATCTTCGTTTTCTGAATGTTGAGCTTTAAGCCAACCTTTTCACTCTCCACTTTCACTTTCATCAAGAGGCTTTTTAGTTCCTCTTCACTTTCTGCCTTAAGGGTGGTATCATCTACATATCTGAGGTTATTGATATTTCTCCCGGCAATCTTGATTCCAGCTTGTGTTTCTTCCAGTCCAGCATTTCTCATGATGTACTCTGCATATAAGTTAAATAAACAGGGTGACAATATACAGCCTTGACGTACTCCTTTTTCTATTTGGAACCAGTCTGTTGTTCCATGACCAGTTCTAACTGTTGCTTCCTGACCTGCATACAGATTTCTCAAGAGGCAGATCAGGTGGTCTGGTATTCCCATCTCTCTCAGAATTTTCCACAGTTTATTGTGATCTACACAGTCAAAGGCTTTGGCATAGTCAATAAAGCAGAAATAGATGTTTTTCTGGAACTCTCTTGCTTTTTCCATGATCCAGCAGATGTTGGCAATTTGATCTCTGGTTCCTCTGCCTTTTCTAAATCCAGCTTGAACATCAGGAAGTTCACAGTTCACATATTGCTAAAGCCTGGCTTGGAGAATTTTGAGCATTACTTTACTAGCGTGTGAGATGAGTGCAATTGTGCGGTAGTTTGAGCACTCTTTGGTATTGCCTTTCTTTGGGATTGGAATGAAAACTAACCTTTTCCAATCTTGTGGCCACTGCTGAGTTTTCCAAATTTGCTGGCATATTGAGTGCAGCACTTTCACAGCATCATCTTTCACGATTTGGAGTAGCTCCACTGGAATTCCATCACCTCCACTAGCTTTGTTCGTAGTGATGCTTTCTAAGGCCCACTTGACTTCACATTCCAGGATGTCTGGCTCTAGGTCAGTGATCACACCATCATGATTATCTGGGTCGTGAAGCTCTTTTTTGTACAGTTCTTTTGTGTATTCTTGCCACCTCTTCTTAATATCTCCTGCTTCTGTTAGGTCCATACCATTTCTGTCCTTTATCGAGCCCATTTTTGCATGAAATGTTCCTTTGGTATCTCTGATTTTCTTGAATAGATCCTTAGTCTTTCCCATTCTGTTGCTTAGTTTCTTCCAAAAAGTATCACTTTTAATGCCTTTCAGCAGCTGCCACAGTCACAATTGAGTCTGGTTGTATACATCAGTAATGGCAAATAATCTGGTGGGCTTCCATCTATGGGGTTGCATAGAATCGGACACGACTGAAGCGACTTAGCAGCGGCAGCAGCAGCAGGAGTTGAAACAAGAAAAAGTAAAGGGACAGACAGTTCAGTGCTGGCATGGTGGTTCCATGGTCAATCGGAGACTAAGCTTCTTTCCTTCTGGTCTCCCATCTTTGTGAGTCACTTCCATCTTTAAAGTCTCCTCACAGTCAAAAATGGCAGTTGGAGTACAATTTACATGTCTATTCCAGGCAAGTAAAGAGAGCATCTTGTCCAAGTTAGTGCTCTTTAGGGAACAATCTCAGAAGACATACCCATAAATTTCTGTTGACTTCTCAGTTAAGCCCTAGCTTCAAGAGAAGCTGGGAAATGTGTGAAATTGTTACTGAGAATATAATCAGGGTTCTATTTATATGAAACAAAAATGGACAACAGATACCTTACAGGCAGCCAGCAGTCTCCCTTCCACACCATAGCCTTTTATGCCATTTACTGGTTATGTCTGTGGCCACAAATAACAGAATATCTAACAGTATGTGGCTTAACAGCCTGGTATGCTGAAGTCCATGGGGTTGCAGAGTTGCACACCACTGAATGACTGAACTGAAATGGCTTAAACAGTAAATTTTGTCTTAAAAACTAAGTCAAGCTGGTTGAGAAGCTCATGGATGTTGTCAAAGCTCAAACACCTTCCATTTCCATTGTTGCTATACCATTCATAATATATCAACAGTATCTTTCTTTAGGGCTTCCCAGGTGGCAAAGTAGTAAAAGAATTTGCCTGCCAATACAGGGGACACAAGAAACATAGGTTCAGTCCCTTGGTGGGGAAGATCCTTTGGAGTAGGAAATGGCAACCCACTACAGTATTCTTGCTGGAAAATTCTATGGACAGAGGAGGCTGGCGGGCTACAGTCCTGCTGCAGCTGCTGCTGCTAAGTCACTTCAGTTGTGTCCGACTCTGTGTGACCCCATAGATGCAGCCCACCAGGCTCCGCCATCCCTGGGATTTTCCAGGCAAGAGTACTGGAGTGGGTTGCCATTGCCTTCTCCGAGGCTACAGTCCATGGTGTTACAAAAGAGTCGCGACTGAGTGGACATCTTTCCTTATCTTCAAAAGATGGCTGCACCATGACTTCGCATTACAACATCCAAACATTGGAAGGGTAAATTCTCATTTGTGTCCGTTCAGGGTAGAAGCCGCCTAGATGACTCGTGGGGTGTCACATGTCCATGCTTAAACCAATTATTAGCAAGAGTGATGGAATTACTTCAAGTGGTTTAAAGTGATTCCCTTCTGGAAATCACTTTCCGGTGTGTGGGAAGGTAATTCTATAAGATCGGGGTTCTGCTACTAAGAAAGAAAGGAGGCAGTCAGGCAGTGGGAAATGGCTATTGGATAGATAAAGGTTTGTATCTGCCATCCTTTTTCTATTTTATGAAACACAGTGATTTACAACTGCTTTCCTGAGTAGTGAAAACTTAGGAAATTCCATGATATCTGACTCATTACTTAAATAGCATTTTCTTTCTAAAGGGCAAAAGACAAGCCTGAGATTGGACAATGAATCATTAAGCATTAACATAAAGACACATTTCTGTTTCTATTTGTTGTTGTTCATTTGTTAAGTCATGTCTGACTCTTTGTGATCCCATGGACTGCGGCATGCCAGGCTCCTCTGTCCTCCACTGTCTTCGGGTGTGTGTGCAAATTCATGTCTTCAAGTCGGTGATGGGTCTCATTCTGTATCTATAGTTGTAGAAAACAAAAGGATTGTATCAGTATTCTTTAAGTGTTAGACAGTTAGCATTACAATGGTGGTGAGGGAAAGGACCAAAAATCACAATTATTTTAAAATTCAAATAATCATAAAATAATGTGCATTTCTCCCACATAGATGAAGATATATTTTCACTGGATGTTCCATTTAAACTGCTAAGGACATGAATAGGCCAATGGAAAATTATCCTTTATTTTCCCCCCAATCATAACATATGTGTTCTCTGTTGCAAGCATCACTCTACTCACCTCAAATTAAGCAACTCAGCCTCCTGTGTTGAAGGTTTTAATTTCCTTAGCTTCAAGAAGAACTATTTGACCTGAATTCTCAAAATCTTAAGCTGGTAAGGGTTTCAGACTTAGATTATCCTGGACTAGGGAAAGAGAGGTTTCTGGGGGTTCAGGGAGAGACAAGTGAACCTACCTGGGAGAGTTAAATTCCATCAGACTGAGTAGTGTGGTGGGATCCACTCCCACCCAGAGCTCTGGGGGTGACTTAGCACCTGATGGCTGCCCCTATGGAGACTGGATCTCTAGCACTGTAGTCTGGAGAACTGCCTCTGGCCAATGGATTTCTATGGCAGCAGTCTTGGATCCCACCCAGAACACTGTTGTTTCATAGCAGCGCATGTAAAGAAGCCTCAGGAAAGATGGCAATTATCATAAAATCAGGGACTTTCTTGTTTTCCCAGAGTCAAATACATTCTTGGATTCTTATGATCCAATGAAGAGAGGGAGGGAGTATGATTGTGTCTATCTAATATCCATTCTTTCTCGCTAGCAAAACTATGATTGAAGGCAATTGTACCTGGCCTGAAAAAAATACATTATCTGATCTTTCTCACAAGTGTATAGCTAATGAGAATAAAGAGAAGCTGAGAAACACTTTTGAAAAATTTCCTTTGTTCTAGGACTTTTCCTTCTTCCTTCCAGGAATGACATCTGGAAATCCAACAAGCATCTTTTAACCCAGAAGTTTACTAAAGATTGCTGTGCAGAAATACAGGAAGTTGGGCTTTTCTGGTGGCACGGCAGATGGAAGTCTGCCTGCCGATGCAGGAGACATGGGGTCGATCCTTGGTCCAGGAGGATTCCACATGCCAAGGAGCAACTATGCCCGTGAGCCTGTGCTCTAGAGCCCTTGAGCCACAACTACAGGACCTGTGTGCTGCGATTACTGAAGCTTATGTGTTGCAACTACTGAAGCCTGCGTGGCTAGAGCCTGTGCTCCACAGCAAGAGGAACCATCACGATGAGAAGCCCATGCACAGCCACAAAGAGTAGTCCCTACTCACCACAGCTAGAGAAAGCCTGCGCCCAGCAATGAAAACCCAGTGCAACCAAAAATAAATAAATAAAAGAAAGAAAATAATTTTTTTTCCAAAAAAAGGAAGAAATACAGAAAGACACTTGGTTCCTAGTGACTTCCTGGGGCATCTATACCAGTTCAGGCTGCCTCCATGGGAATTCTACATGACAAATTAAGTGGTTCAGGTTTCTTATTGGCAGAAGTATTAATCTCCTAATCAATTTATGTCACTGTTCCAACAACCTTGGAAGTATTACTATGACTGATCCCATTTTTTTTAAAGATTTTTTTTATGTGAGCCATTTTTAAACTCATTATTGAATTTGTTACAATATCGCTTCTGTTTTATGTTTTGATTTTTTTTTTTTTTTTTTTTTTTGGCCTTGAGGCACATGGAGTCCTAGCTCCCTGATCAAGGGCAGAACCCACACCTGCCTTGGAAGGCAAAGTTCCAACCACCGGACCTCCAGAGAGGTCCCCAGTCCCATTTTTTTACATGATGAGGGGCTGATAAATCATGGAACCAGAATTCAAACCCAGTTTTGTCTGTCTATAAACCACATACTTTTAAGTATCATGCTATCTGGTAAATCAAGCTAGGATAGTTAAGGTTAGGAAGCAGTTTGTGCAAATACCAGAGCAAAAACTAGGTAGCCATAAGCTGGGGGAAGAACCCTTAGAGAGGAATGTGTGTATGTGTATGCAGTTACAAGGCTCAGGAAATATCATCAAACTGATGAGTATTGTTCCATTTGCTTTTTAGCCCTGATTGTTACACTCAAAGTATTTCTGAGCTTGAAATCTGAAGCTCAAGTAAAAAATATGCCTAACCATTGGTCCATTAATTAAATTAATGTAGGTGCCAATCCTAATAAGTCAGAATCAGAAGAAGAAGTTTTGATCTGAATTAACCAGTTTAATTGTCTGCGAAATTCAAATTGACCAAATAATTGCAAGTTAATCCTTTCACTTAACGCTGTGTAGATCCTCCCACTCTGATTGGAAACACGCTGTTTGTATTCTCAGAGCTTTCAGCCTCTATCTAACAGACTTGACTCCCTTTAACCAAGCGTATAGTACAAATGTCTTCAGGGAACCTTTGGCAATGTCTGGAGACATTTTTAGTTATCATAACTGGGTGTTGTTATTGGCATCTAGTGGATAGACACCGATCTGCTGCTAAACATCCTTCGATGCACAGAACAGCTCCCCCAACAAAGAATTCTCCAAGCCAAAATGTCAATTGTGTTGCTATTGAGGTACCGTGCTCTAGTCCAACAGTAGTTAGTGAAGGGAAAACTGGGCGCTTTAAACGGTTAATAGTCCAATCGGTTACTTCAGGCTCCAGAGTAATATTTAAACCTGGCCTCTTGATTCATCAGATTAAGCAGGTAATTGATCATGCTCTATTTCCCTTTTTCCATTGTGGATGCCCCCAAAAAGTGAAGCTGATAGGTTGCTAAAATCCTTCATCCTTTCTGTTTCAAGTCTGTGTTTACTGGAAGGTCATTAAGTTGCTTTGCTTTTGAAGTCCATTTATTACTTCTAAATCTAGTGCAGTCTATTTAGTCTTTCTTAATGCTGTCTAGTGAAACATTAATGAGAAGCTCACGCATAGTCATAGAATTTGTCTGGTTACATCATTAATTTTTAATGAGTTTGCTGCTTACACTTCAGGATAATAGAACAGAAATTGGATAATGTAATTCTTTCCGGGTGGAGTGCCCTAAATTTGACTCTCAATTATTAATCATGTAGGCCGGGGACATTAAAGAGTCTTTTGCCCATTAATTTACCCAAATCTTTGGCTACATAATTTCTATAATATATTCTCTTCCCAGAAATTTCTTTTGATCAATTATTATGGCTGAAAGCATCCAATTTTCTCCAGAATGAAATCCTCCAGAAATAAAAATCTGAGAAATCGAACTTCACTATAAGATTCAAACTTGAGCCTATTACCATTTAGAAACATTATGATCACATCAGTTTCTTAAAAATGCAAGTGAATTGTTATTTTAAATATTAATTTATGATTTCTCTAGAATCCAGGTAGTATCTTCAATCTATTTCTGTACCTAGAGCATCTAAGTGTATTATACATTGTTTTAAAATTCCTTTGAATTTGGGGCACAAAGTTTTATTAATATTCTACTAATTTTGCATCTATGAGTAATTTAAGTCCCATGGTAGCCATGATTAATTGGCCAATAAAAATGCATTTTACAATTGCAAACATCTCAGCACAAAAAAGGTTGAATTAGTTATTTTAGTCAATAAACCTAGAACTTCTCTTTCCTAAACCTTTTCTAAGAATGGTAGCAACCATTTCTTTCCAATAGAGCAAGAATAATGAAAGTCAGACCATAAAGGTTATGAAGGCTCCTATATATTCCTGCCTAGAAATAACCCCCCCTAAATTCCCCATATTTCAGTCCTATCTACCTCATGCCAAAAAAAAACACCCCAAAACAAACCAAAAACAGCAAACTAATTCTGTGAGTTCATGGGAGCTATAAATCAATTCAGGCTGTGTTCATGTGTTCAGTCTAGAAACATTACAAAAGCTACAAAGGAAGAATTCCACTGAATTAATCAACCTCAGATCATCAACACAGTAGTACAATGCGGATGACAATTCTTCCCAGCCTCTAGTAATCCACCAACATGTCTCTCAGCCAAAACCAATTGGCTTGACTGCAAGCTGGAGTAATAAAGCTACAGCAAGGGCTTTGTAGTGCCACTTCACAGCATGGCTTTTATGGAAAAGCAAAAAATCAAACGGGTCATTTCGGTGATGTAGATGAAACTGCTAGGATGGGGCTTATTAGACACATCCTTTTGCTGAATTAGTTCAGAAGCAGACTCAGAAGTCAAATGATGATCAAATTATGAATTTATTGCTAATAAAGCTAACTTGGGTTTCCCAGATGGCACAAGTGGTAAAAGAACCCACCTGCCAATGCAGTAGACATTAGATCAGATCAGATCACATCAGTCGCTCAGTCGTGTCCGACTCTTTGCGACCCCATGAACTGCAGCACACCAGGCCTCCCTGTCCATCACCAACTCCCGGAGGTCACTGAGACTCACATCCATCGAGTCGGTGATGCCATCCAGCCATCTCATCCTCTGTCGTCCCCTTCTCCTCTTGCCCTCAATCCCTCCCAGCATCAGAGTCTTATCCAATGAGTCAACTCTTCGCATGAGGTGGCCAAAGTACTGGAGTTTCAGCTTTAGCATCATTCCTTCCAAAGAAATCCCAGGGCTGATCTCCTTTAGAATGGACTGGTTGGATCTCCTTGCAGTCCAAGGGACTCTCAAGAGTCTTCTCCAACACCACAGTTCAAAAGCATCAATTCTTCGGCACTCAGCCTTCTTCACAGTCCAGCTCTCACATCCATACATGACCACAGGAAAAGCCATAGCCTTGACTAGGCAAACCTTTGTTGGCAAAGTAATGTCTCTGCTTTTGAATATGCTGTTTAGGTTGGTCATAACTTTTCTTCCAAGGAGTAAGTGTCTTTTAATTTCATGGCTGCAGTCACCATCTGCAGTGATTTTGGAGCCCCCCAAAATAAAGTCTGACACTGTTTCCACTGTTTCCCCATCTATTTCCCATGCAGTGATGGGACCAGATGCCATGATCTTTGTTTTCTGAATGTTGAGCTTTAAGCCAACCTTTTCACTCTCCACTTTCACTTTCATCAAGAGGCTTTTTAGTTCCTCTTCACTTTCTGCCATAAAGGTGGTGTCATCTGCATATCTGAGGTTATTGATATTTCTCCCGGCAATCTTGATTCCAGCTTGTGTTTCTTCCAGTCCAGCATTTCTCATGATGTACTCTGCATATAAGTTAAGTAAACATGGTGAAAATATACAGCCTTGATGTACTCCTTTTCCTATCTGGAACCAGTCTGTTGTTCCATGACCAGTTCTAACTGTTGCTTCCTGACCTGAATACAGATTTCTCAAGAGGCAGATCAGGTGGTCTGGTATTCCCATCTCTCTCAGAATTTTCCACAGTTTATTGTGATCCACACAGTCAAAGCCTTTGGCATAGTCAATAAAGCAGAAATAGATGTTTTTCTGGAACTCTCTTGCTTTTTCCATGATCCAGCAGATGTTGGCAATTTGATCTCTGGTTCCTCTGCCTTTTCTAAATCCAGCTTGAACATCAGGAAGTTCACAGTTCACATATTGCTAAAGCCTGGCTTGGAGAATTTTGAGCATTACTTTACTAGCGTGTGAGATGAGTGCAATTGTGTGGTAGTTTGAGCATTCTTTGGCATTGCCTTTCTTTAGGATAGGAATGAAAACTGACCTTTTCCAGTCATGTGGCCACTGCTGAGTTTTCCAAATTTGCTGGCATGTTGAGTGCAGCACTTTCACAGCATCATCTTTCAGGATTTGGAATAGCTCAACTAGAATTCCATCACCTCCACTAGCTTTGTTCATAGTGATGCTTTCTAAAGCCCACTTGACTTCACATTCCAGGATGTCTGGCTCTAGGTCAGTGATCACACCATCAGGATTATCTGGATCATGAAGATCTTTTTTGTACAGTTCTTCTGTGTATTCTTGCCACCTCTTCTTAATATCTTCTGCTTCTGTTAGGTCCATACCATTTCTGTCCTTTATCGAGCCCATCTTTGCATGAAATGTTCCTTTGGTATCTCTGATTTTCTTGAAGAGATCTCTAGTCTTTCCCATTCTGTTGTTTTCCTCTATTTCTTTGTATTGATCGCTGAAGAAGGCTTTCTTATCTCTTCTTGCTATTCTTTGGAACTCTGCCTTCAGATGCTTATATCTTTCCTTTTCTCCTTTGCTTTTTGCTTCTCTCTTTTCATAGCTATTTGTAAGGCCTCCCCAGACAGCCATTCTGCTTTTTTGCATTTCTTTTCCATGGGGATGGTCTTGATCCCTGTCTCCTGTACAATGTCACGAACCTCATTCCATAGTTCATCAAGCACTCTATCTATCAGATCTAGGCCCTGAAATCTATTTCTCACTTCTGCTGTATAATCATAAGGGATTTGATTTAGGTCATACCTGAATGGTCTAGTGGTTTTCCCTACTTTCTTCAATTTAAGTCTGAATTTGGCAATACGGAGTTCATGGTCTCAGCCACAGTCAGCTCCTGGTCTTGTTTTTGCTGACTGTATAGAGCTTCTCCATCTTGGCTGCAAAGAATATAATCAATCTGATTTCGGTGTTGAACATCTGGTGATATCCATGTATAGAGTCTTCTCTTGTGTTGTTGGAAGAGGGTGTTTGTTATGACTACTGCATTTTCTTGGCAAAACTCTATTAGTCTTTGCCCTCCTTCATTCCATATTCCAAGGCCAAATTTGCCTGTTACTCCAGGTATTTCTTGACTTCCTACTTTTGCATTCCGGTCCCCTAGAATGAAAAGGACATCTTTTTAGGGTGTTAGTTCTAAAAGGTCTTGTAGGTCTTCATAGAGCCGTTCAACTTCAGCTTCTTCAGCGTTACTGGTTGGGGCATAGACTTGGATTACTGTGACACTGGATGGTTTGCCTTAGAAACGAACAGAGATCATTCTGTTGTTTTTGAGAGTGCATCCAAGTACTGCATTTCGGACTCTTTTTTTAACCATGATGGCAACTCCATTTCTTCTGAGGGATTCCTGCCCACAGTAGTAGATATAATGGTCATCTGAGTTAAATTCACCCATTCCAGTCCATTTTAGTTCACTGATTCCTAGAATGTTGACATTCACTCTGGCCATCTCTTGTTTGACCACTTGCAATTTGCCTTGATTCATGGACCTGACATTCCAGGTTCCTATGCAATATTGCTCTTTACAGCACCGGACCTTGCCTCTATCAGCTGACACATCTGCAGCAGGGTATTCTTTTTGCTTTGGCTCCATCCCTTCATTCTTTCTGGAGTTATTTCTCCACTGATCTCCAGTAGCATATTGGGCCCCTACTGACCTGGGGAGTTTCTCTATCAGTATCCTATCATTTTGCCTTTTCATAAGGTTCATGGGGTTCTCAAGGCAAGAATACTGAAGTGGTTTGCCATTCCCTTCTCCAGCGGACCACATCCTGTCAGATCTCTCCACCATGACCCGCCCATCCTGGGTTGCCCCACGGGCATGGCTTAGTTTCATTGAGTTAGACAAGGCTGTGGTCCTAGTGTGATTAGGTTGACTAGTTTTCTGTGAGTACGGTTTCAGTGTGTTTGCCCTCTGATGCCCTCTTGCAACACCTACCGTCTTACTTGGGTTTCTTTTACCTTGGGCATGGGATATCTCTTCACGGCTGCTCCAGCAAAGCACAGCCATCAGAGACACTAGTTCGACCCCAAGCTCAGGAAAATCCCCTGGAGGAGGGCATGGCAACTCATTCCAGTATCCTTGTCTAGAGAATCCCATGGACAGAGAAGCCTGGCGGGCTACAGTCCATCGGGTCACAGAGATTCGGACATGACTACGCACACAAAGGAAGCTTGGAGATTTTGAACAGTGGTTCTCAGCTCTGGCTGCACATTAGAGTCCCCTGATGAGTTTTTAAATATTGCATATGTGACAGTCCTCGTTTCCAGAAGTTTTCATCTAATTGGTCCAAGGTGTGGCTCAGACCTTAGTATTTGAAAAGATCTCCAACTGTGTAAAGGCTCTACCCCAGCCAGGGGTAGGGTTTGGCTCCAATTGTGCTCTGCCTCCTACCTCTCAGCAGGGCCTTTTTGGATCAGTACAGAACTGTATGAGTATTCACAGTTGCTCTGCTTCTAAAGTCCTAGCCCACAGATGTGGAAAGAAAGTAAACCCAAAGGTAAGTCTGGAAATAGAAGGAGAACTAGATTGAGTAGAGCCACGAAAATCTGGAGTTACAAGCAGCAACAGCAGGAGTTAGTCTGAAGTCTCTCTCTTACAAGCTGTGTGATCTTAGAGACTGAAGCTTTCCGGGTCGCTGTGCCATCCTCTGTTACAAAGCACAGTGGGAGTGAGTTGGGTTTCTGTTTCAGCCCTGGGGAACTCTAGAGCTGATTTTGTTCAATTTAATCCAAATATAGGTGTGGGGTGTGTGTTGTATTAAGAATGTGTTTTCTAGTTCCAGTTCAGATCACTTCAGTTCAGTCACTCAGTCGTGTTTGACAGTTTGCAACCCCATGAATCGCAGCACACCAGTCCTCCCTGTCCATCACCAACTCCTGGAGTTCACTCAGACTCACATCCATCAAGTTGGTGATGCCATCCACCCATCTCATCCTCTGTTGTCCCCTTCTCCTCCTGCCCCCAGTCCCTCCCAGTATCAGAGTCTTTTCCAATGAGTTAACTCTTCGCATGAGGTGGCCAAAGTACTGGAGTTTCAGCTTTAGCATCAGTCCTTCCAAAGAACACCCAGGGCTGATCTCCTTTAGAATGGACTGGTTGGATCTCCTTGCAGTCCAAGGGACTCTCAACAGTCTTCTCCAACACCACAGTTCAAAAGCATCAATTCTTCAGCGCTCAGCTTTTTTCACAGTCCAACTCTCACATCCATACATGACCACAGGAAAAACCATAGCCTTGACTAGACAGACCTTTGTTGGCAAAGTAGTGTCTCTGCTTTTGAATATGCTATCTAGGTTGGTCATAACTTTCCTTCCAAGGAGTAAGTGTCTCTTAATTTCATGGCTGCAGTCACCATCTGCAGTGATTTTTGACCCCAAAAAATAAGTCTGCCACTGTTTCCCCATCTATTTCCCATGAAGTGATGGGACCAGATGCCATGATCTTAGTTTTCTGAATGTTGAGTTTTAAGCCAACTTTTTCACTCTCCACTTTCACTTTCATCAAGAGGCTTTTTAGTTCCTCTTCACTTTCTGCCATAAGGGTGGTGTCATCTGCATATCTAAGGTTATTGATATAGGTTTCTCCCGGCAATCTTGATTCCAGCTTGTGTTTCTTCCAGCCCAGTGTTTCTCATGATGTACTCTGCATATAAGTTAAATGAGCAGGGTGACAATATACAGCCTTGACGTACTCCTTTTCCTATTTGGAACCAGTCTGTTGTTCCATGACCAGTTCTAACTGTTGCTTCCTGACCTGCATACAGGTTTCTCAAGAGACAGGTCAGATGATCTGGTATTCCCATCTCTTTCAGAATTTTCCACAGTTTATTGTGATCTACACAGTCAATGCCTTTGGCATAGTCAATAAAGCAGAAATAGATGTTTTCTGGAACTCTCTTGCTTTTTTGATGATCCAGCAGATGTTGGCAATTTGATCTCTGGTTCCTCTGCCTTTTCTAAAACAAGCTTGAACATCTGGAACTTCACAGTTCACATATTGCTGAAGCCTGGCTTGGAGAATTTTGAGCATTACTTTACTAGCGTGTGAGATGAGTGCAATTGTGTGGTAGTTTGAGCATTCTTTGGCATTGCCTTTCTTTAGGATAGGAATGAAAACTGACCTTTTCCAGTCATGTGGCCACTGCTGAGTTTTCCAAATTTGCTGGCATGTTGAGTGCAGCACTTTCACAGCATCATCTTTCAGGATTTGGAATAGCTTAACTGGAATTCCATCACCTCCACTAGCTTTGTCCATAGTGATGCTTTCTAAGGCCCACTTGACTTCACATTCCAGATGTCTGGCTCTAGGTCAGTGATCACACCATTGTGATTATCTGGGTTGTGAACATCTTTTTGTACAGTCCTTCTGTGTATTCTTGCCACCTCTTCTTAATATCTTCTGCTTCTGTTAGGTCCATACCATTTCTGTCCGTTATCGAGCCCATCTTTGCTTGAAATATTCCCTTGTTATCTCTAATTTTCTTGAAGAGATCTCTAGTCTTTCCCATTCTGTTGTTTTCCTCTATTTCTTTGTATCGATCGCTGAAGAAGGCTTTCTTATCTCTCCTTGCTATTCTTTGGAACTCTGCATTCAAATGTTTATATCTTTCCTTTTCTCCTTTGCCTTTCACTTCTCTTCTTTCCACAGCTATTTGTAAGCCCTCCCCAGACAGCCGTTTTGCTTTTTTGCATTTCTTTTCCATGGGGATGGTCTTGATCCCTGTCTCCTGTACAGTGTCATGAACCTCATTCCATAGTTCATCAGGCACTCTATCTATCAGATCTAGGCCCTTAAATCTATTTCTCACTTCTGCTGTATAATCATAAGGGATTTGATTTAGGTCATACCTGAATGGTCTAGTGGTTTTCCCTACTTTCTTCAATGTAAGTCTGAATTTGGCAATAAGGAGTTCTAGTTCCAGAGGAGGTGTTAAAAGCAGATTTCTCCCCTAAATAAGTGGCTTTTTACTCCAAGACAGCATTTTCCTTGTGGCTCAGATGGTAAAGAATCTGCCCACAATGCAGGAAACCCTAGTTTGACCCCTGTGTTGAGAAGATCTCCAGAAAGCAATGGCAACCCACTCCAGTATTGAAGCCCAGAGAATTCCATGGGTAGGAGAGCCTGGCAGGCTATAATCCATGGGGTCACAAAGAGTCAGACACAACTGAGCGACTCACACACACACACACACACACACACAGATTTACAGAGCAAGGAGAAAGCACTGCTGGTTGTATTGCTTCCAATCATCCTTCTAAGACCTGGAGAGGAAGAAAGGAGAGGATCCCTGTCTAAAAGAGGAGGTTTTAAAGGCAGAGAATCTCCCCACTCTTGGTGAATTTGGGATCTGCTCAAGGTGAAGAAGGGCATGTGGAGTTGCTCTACTCAATCAGGATGCATTGGGAAACTGGCCTGTTCTTTGCTCAAGACTAGAATTTCACTGCTTTGTCAGATCTCAGTAAACAGAAAACTGATTATTGGACTGATGCTTTACCACAGGTGCACAAATTTTGGCATGCATCAGAATGACTCAGAGGAAATGTTAAAACCCAGGTTACTGACCTCCCCCACCTAGAGTTTTTGTGTGAAAGGAGGCCTAACAATTTACTGTTTTGCTGGTAAGAATCTCTGCTTAAAATTATCTTAGAGCCATGAGGCTCTCCCTTTTATATTAATAAATCATTTGCAACGTTTTGGGGCCACTATGCTGCTAAGTCGCTTCAGTCATGTCTGACTCTGTGAGACCCCATAGACGGCAGCCCACCAGGCTCCCCCGTCCCTGGGATTCTCCAGGCAAGAACACTGGAGTGGGTTGCCATTTCCTTCTCCAATGCATGAAAGTGAAAAGTGAAAGTGAAGTCGCTCAGTCGTGTCGGACTCATCGTGACCACATGGGCTGCAGCCTATCAGGCTCCTCCATCCATGGGATTTTCCAGGCAAGAGTACTGGAGTGGCGTGGCATCACCTTCTCCATTGGGCCACTATAATATCCTTTGAAAACTTCTGAGTCCACCTGTATTCTTTGTAAAAGACAAGTCCATTCTTTAGGTTTCATCAGGATAAATGTACAATATTTTTGTTAACCAAAGTCAAATGTTATTCTATTAAGCTATAAAAAAACCCCACAAAACTTGACCTTTTATTTGACAAATTAGTATCATAAATAAGCATCAGACTGAGATATGCTTCTATATATCTCCTTTGACAGTTTTCAAAGTCCTATATGGTGACTATTCATAAATATGCCCTTTTCTACATTGTAGCCAGGAGACTATTTAACATTTTGCTATTATGAGTAATGCCTCAATGAATATATTTGGGTATAATATTTTTCACAGAATTTTGGATTACAAATATAGCTATTGTCATGCTGAGCCAAATTACACTTCATGTACTTTATTAGCCTGGGTTCTCCAGACGAACAAAACCAATAGGAAGTAAAGGAAATTTATTAAGAGTAATTGGTTCATGCAATTACAGAGACTGAAAAGTCCCAGGATCTGCTGACTGCAAGCTGGGTCCAGGAAAGCCAGTGATGTAATTCAATCTGAGTCTGAAGTCTTGAGAAATAGGGGAGCTGATGGGTAGGAGAAAATGAGAAATTCTAGCTCAAGCAATGATGCCAAAAAAGAGACAAATTCCTCCTTCCTCCAACTTTTGTTCTATTCAGGTCTTCAACTGATTGGACGGACAATGCCCAGCCACACTGGGGAGGGTCATCTACTGGAATCAGTCTACTGATTCCAATGCCAATCCCATCCAGAAACACTCTCATAGATTCACCCAGAAATAATGTTCAGATAGCTGCACATTCTCTGACCCAGTGAAGTTGACACATAAAATGAGTTACCACATGCACATTATAAAATATCCTCTTCCCAGAGAATGCTTCTGACCATTCTCCACCTCCTTCACCTACCATAGTTATTGAGTACCTACTACAGTTCTGAGCTAGATGACAGAAATACAGTGATGGACAAAATAATCATAATCCCTAATTTTATGGAGCTTACATTTTTTTAGAGAGAGACAAAGAAGAGAGAGAGAGAGGAAGTAATTGCAAGTTACAATACCTACTATAAAGAAACAAATAGGGTGCTGAGATAAAGACTAACAGACATGAATGATCACTGAGGAAGGCCTCTCCAAGGAGTCATTTACGTTAAATCTGAGGATAGGTAGTAGCTAGCCATGCAATTGCAGGTAGAACATTCTGCACATTGCATGTGAAAGGCCTTGGGGTGGAAAGGACTTTCAGGTGGAGAAACTGAAGAAAGAACAGGACATCTAGAACTAATGGAACAGTGGTGAGAGATGCATGCTTCAATAGTAAAAGGCTTTGTAAACGTTTGTGAAAAACTGGGATTTTTATTCTTAGTGACATGGATGGCTTTAAGCAGGGGAATTATATAATCAGACTTTTGTTTTAAGCAGATCACTTCTGCTGTTGTGTGCAGTTAGAGGAGGAAGGGTAGAAATGGGGACAAGGTCATTGTGGTGTTCAGGCAAATAATGTTATAAATCAGACAAAAGTGGGCTTGTGGAGATGTTGATTAAAGGACAGATTATAAGTAAAAGAAACATACTTGGAGGTAAGCTTTGGGATTTCATGAAAAATGGGGATGAGAGAGTGAAGGACAGGAAGGAATCAAGGATGACTTCTAGATTTCTCAGAGATGGAGGGAGTAGTCACGCAACTTAGAGGCCTATGTAAGATCTGTGAAGTTAGGGAAAGATTGCCTATAAGGCACATGAAGTGGTGATTGTTGAGTGGTTTTTCATGATGCCCTGCTAAGGAAGTCAGGTGAGGGGGAGACTGTGAGATGGGTACCTAATTTTCCCTTCCTATCTCAAATGATCTCTTCTGTTTGGAATTCTTCCCCTCAAACTAGGCTACAAGATGCAATAGTCTTTCTAGTTACCTAACTCTCAAGACCATAGCCCCTCCTACTTTTCTTGCTACTTCTGTAGCTCTGAAGGATTTTACTGCTAATTACAAAGGGAAAATAGATATTAGGAATTTTGTAAATATACTACCATGTGTAGTGTACTAAATAGCTAATATCTATTAGGGAAGCTGCTGTATAGCACACAGAATTCAGCTCATTGCTCTGTGATGACCTAAATGAGTGGGATGGGGGTGGTGGGAGGGAGGTCCCAGAGGGAAGGGATATATATATATACTTACTGCTGATTCATTTCATTGTGCAGCAGAAACTAACACAACATTATAAATCAATTATACTCCAATTTTTAAAAAATTCCAATTCCTGGTTCTTTTCTTGTATTCAGTCATGGTAAATGTAAAGCCCAGTTGAATTCCATACTTTGAGATTTTACTTACTTCACCTACTTCTCCATCTCAAGCCCTCTTGTTCTCAAACTTTCTCTCGAACCCAGCTCCAGACCTGATGGGCTATTTCCTCCAGGAACAAAATCACTTCATGCACCGTGGGTTTGTGAAGCTATCATGTTCCCTCCCTCCTTAAATAGGTGTACTTTTCTTAGGCCTTCCATAACAAGTGACCACAACCTGGGGTGGGGAGGGGCTTTACACAAAAGAATCTCATTCTCTCACAGTTCTAAAGGCTGAACATCTGAAATCAAGGGCCATGTTCCTCCCATGGGGGAGAATCCTTCCGTGCTGCTTCAGCTTCTGATAGCCCCAGATGGTCCATGGCTTGTGACAGCATCTCTCCAATCTTGCCTCCAGGCATGCTGAATTGAAGCCCGGCTTTATTTCTTTATGTCCTCATTTTAACTGAACTAATTCCATCTACAGTGATCTTCTTTCCAAATAAGATCACATTTTGAGGTACTTGGGTGGAGGGGACTAGGTCTTCAACATATCTCTCTCAGGAACTCAGTTCAAATCATAACAGCATGCAATCTGAATTTCCTTTAATTCTAGACTATGTGACCCCAGTGGACTGGTCCCCCTGGGGTATCCCTTCCATACCAGCCTGTACTTTCAGAAGCTTCCTGGGACCCCAGAGGTGATGCACCTCTATAGCTTACCCTGCACCACCAGGCTCCTCTGTCCATGGAATTCTCCAGGCAAGAATACTAGAGTGGGTTGCCCTTTCCTTCTCCAGGGGATCTTCCTGACCCAGAGATCAAACCTGCGTTTTCTGCATTGCAGGCAGAGCCACCAGGGAAGCCCTATAATTAGGGTACGTGCTTTTAATTGTTAATGTGAAATACAAGCATGAAATGTGCTGAATGTAAGACTTCCCTGATAGCTCAGTTGGTAAAGAATCCACCTGTAATTCAACAGGCCCCAGTTCAATTCCTGGGTTGGGAAGATATGCTGGAGAAGGGATAGGCTACTCACTCCAGTATTCTTGGGCTTCCCTTGTGGCTCAGCTGGTAAAGAATCTGCCTGCAATGTGGGAGACCTGGGTTTGATCCCTGGGTTGGGAAGATCCCCTGGAAAAGGGAAAGGTTACCTATTTTAGTATTCTGGCCTGGAGAATTCCATGGAGTGTGTAGTCCATGAGGTCACAAAGAGTTGGACACGACTGAGAGACTCTCACTTTCACTTTCATGCTGAATGTTTATGTCAGACTGATCAATGAATTTTTTTCCTTGTAGACAAGCCACATAGGGAAAGAGTTATCAGACACTTGTTTGCAAAGGATGGAACAAGCTGGAGGTGTATGAGTGGGAGGGGCTTCCCATATGGCACTGGTGGTAAAGAACCTGCCTGTTGATGCAAGAGGTGTAAGAGGCACTGTTTCGATCCCTGGGTTGAGAAGATCTCCTGGAGGAGGGCATGACAACCCATTCCAGTATTCTTGCCTGGAGAATCCCATGGACAGAGGCTCTGGCAGGCTGCAGTCCATAGGGTCACAAATAGTCAGACACGACTGAAGTGACTTAGCATGCATACATGTGGGAGGCAGGAGTTTTACAATTTGGATATTTGGTGGCATCCATGCAGGATCACAGCAAGAAGAAGGGTCCCCATATGTGACTAGTACTCAGCTGGGCACTGTTAGTCTTGTCTCTGGCAAGTGATTTCTAACTCCTTGGCCGACCAAACCGTCCCTTGTCCTCATTTAGATACATTTTCCTGGTTTCCATCTGATTAATGTCCATTCTTACTGCCTTGGGAACCATTTAGTCCTGTTAAGGTACTTAGTAGTCTCTGCTCTGATCCATTAGGAATTCATGTATAGTTTAACTCTGAGAAAGCAACTTCATTTCTAAGGTTTTGAGGGACACAGTGACAGCCACACTAAAAAGATTTTGTTTTTCCTCAGTTTCTTGGCTTCAAAAAGAACAGACATTGACATTTTTGGACCAGCTAACTCTTTGTTGTGTAAATTTATTATATGCCTTTATGGGATATTTAGCAGTATCCCTAGCCAGGGGGAGAGTGGAGGCAGAATCACCCCAGTTAGGAATCACTGGTACTTTTGTGTCTGTCTGTCTATCTATCATGTAGCCATACCATATTTATACCCATGTCATATTTACATCGTGTATCATATAGAAGTAGATACCAACAAATGCACATATACACATACATGTATATGTATAAGATTATATATATGTATACATATATATCTAAGACTTTCAGTTCAGTTCAGTCACTCAGTCGTGTCTGACTCTTTGTGACCCCATGAATTGCAGCGCACCAGGCCTCCCTGTCCATCACCAACTCCTGGAGTTCACCCAAACTCATGTCCATTGAGTCGGTGATGCCATCCAGCCATCTCATCCTCTGTCATCCCCTTCTCCTCCTGCCCCTAATCCCTCCCAGTATCAGGGTCTTTTTCAAGGAGTCAACTCTTCGCATGAGGTGGCCAAAGTATTGGAGTTTCAGCTTTAGCATCAGTCCTTCCAAAGAACACCCAGGACTGATCTCCTTTAGAATGGACTGGTTGGATCTCCTTGCAGTCCAAGGGACTCTCAAGAGTCTTCTCCAACACCACAGTTCAAACGCATCACTTCTTCAGCACTCAGCTTTCTTCTAAGACTTTATATATTCACAAATTATAATAATACATATATAGATGTAGATAGAACTATAGATAAATAGATGATAGCTATAGATAACAGCTAGCTAGCTAGGAGCTCCTGACATCCAAGTGGCCTGGTGTGATGAGTCTTGTGCTAAGAGGTGGCCTGGCACTCATTGCTAGGTCTTGATTTCTTTTGTTAAGTGAAAGTGAACTCGCTCAGTCGTGTCCGACTCTTTGCGACCCCATGGACACCAGCCTCCTCTGTCCATGGGGTTTTCTAGGCAAGAGTACTACAGTGGGTTGCCATGTCCTTCTCCAGGGAATCTTCCCAACCCAAGGATCGAACCCAGGTCTCCTGCATTGTAGACAGATACTTTACCATCTGAGCCACCAGGGAAGTCTATCTCTTTCTTTTGAAAACCATTATTTAAAAAAAAAAAAATAACAGAGAGAGCATATTTTGATGGGAGGAGGGAGACAAGGAAGATGGAGGTCCAGGCAAGGGCTGCCTTGTTAGGACAGAGCACTGTGAACTCTCAGGAATGGTGGGGCTGGGCGGCAGCGGGGAGGCGGGTGGCAATTAAAGGAAGACCCTGAGGAAACTAGAGTGAAAGCCAAACTTGACTTGCAGTTTTGCCCCAGAGTCAGTTCAGACCGTATCCTCCTACTTCTCCACAGAGAGCAGCCAGTAAAAACTGAGATGACAATTTTTTTTTTTTTTTTTTCTTGTAAAGCTGGGCTCAATTTGAAACAGAATATCAATGGCAAAAAGCTCAGTATCTCATTACCAATCCCCACAGGCATAGAGTCCCCAGAAAAGATAAATATTTGAATAGATGATGATAATATGTATGATAATTTGGAGTCAGTATTCCACATGCATTTTCATTGACTCTTTTATTTTGAACTAGTGCATCAGAGTGAGATTTGCAGTAATTACATACATATAAAATTTGAATTCTGAACTCAGAATTTGAGGATCATTAAGTCCACACAAGCCTTCAAAATAGAGCAGCCTCCTTATTGATTTACCCAGAACGGGCAAGACAATGTCTAGAGTCTTTCCCTTTTTCCTTCACTTCATTGAGTAAAAATAGATTGAGGTTTATACCAGTTTCCTCAAAATTTTGCTTGAAGGTGAACTTGAGATCACCTTAACAGCTATCAGAACTCTTCTTATTGTCAAGCTTGGAAAACTTTCCCCAATTTTCTGTTCGAAAGTCTGTCTTTGGGGGAACTTTAACCTCCTCTGACTTCTAATCAGCTTTTTTTCAATAACAAGAGTTCAGTGGGAAATGAAAAGTCACAGAGGTCGCCTGGGGCACACAGGTTACAGAAGGAACTCTTTCATCTCTTCCTCTGAAGCAGTTTCAAGAATTAATATTGTTGTCCTTAAAGCCTGCTTTGGAGCTAAACCTCTCAAAGAAGGTATTGAAATATACAAGCAGATACAAATTCTGATATCGGCCATTGGTTGATTTATGCTGATCCATGCATCTACACTTTCACGGGTTTGTCTTCAATGACAGCTCTTACCAGAAGAGTCATTCTTACATGGACTCTTCATAGACAACCTTCCAGATCCTTCATTCCTTGCAGTCAATACATTCTGGAGTCAAGCACTTTCCTACTAGGTAGAGAACTATTCCTCGAGTGGAAAAGGAGCCTTCCATTCATTTGGATGTGGGGTAAGGCTAACTAGCAGCAGAGTCATTGTCTCAAATATCTTCATTTCAAAAGAAGTTCTTTGCTCTATTTTCACATTGCTAAAAGACCCAGTTGGGTGATTTTTTTTTTTTTTAATTAAAAAGAGGTCTGTCTTAAAAGATACATTTATTTAATTAATATGATAAATCCTGTTTTATTCAACAAATATTTACTTTGTACCTACTGTGTGTCAGGAAATTATGCTTAGTTTAAAATATAATTTCAATTTTCATAGAGTTTACATTCTGGAGAGGAAGACAGAGAAAGAGTGAGCAAAGACAAGAGAAAGAGACAGACATGAGAAGTGAAAGAAGAGTCTTTCAGGCAGAGGGACTATGGAGAGCAAGGACCATGACGTCAGAAATAAGAGAAGTAGAATTTTAGAACAGAAGCAGTCAGCATGCCTGATGGAAGTTAGGTGAGAACAGAGAAGCAGGAGCTTTACTGAGAGAGACCTGGTACATTAAAGTCAAGAGTCTGGATTTTTCTAAGGCAAGGAGGAGCCACTGGGATTTCAATCATGTGAGTCACAGTCCAATTGAAAGGTGACCTGTTCAATAAATTTACCCATTGACAAAAACCTTGTTTTTATAGTCATGTATAATCATTGTGATTATTTAGAGCATAGTGGATTTTACCAGCCCAGTTTTGAAGCATCTCAAACTGAATGTAACTGTTTTAACAGCATCTGAAGTTTCCTATGAAGTTTTAGTTGCCTGGTTTTCTGTTTTGTCTCCATAGCAGCACATTTAGGAATGATCAGATAGCCAACCACTCTGGATTATAGAGTGGTTTAGTCTTCTACGAATATACTTTATATCAAATATCAATTGTAACTGACACCTTAATATTTTGCTTAGGAATTTATATGTTTGCACTGATTTCTAACTCTTTCAAATGTCATTTTAAGAGTAGAATTTTCTGTTTTCTTAATATTTTATTTTTACTTTTTGGCTGTGCCTTTATTTTTTTGCCTTAGTTCCCTGACCTCAGAGCTCAACAGTGAAAGGACAGAGTCCTAACCACTGGATCGCCAGGGAATTACCTGTGCTTTTCTAATATTTTAGCACTTTTAAGACACTTTATCTTTCCAAGTAACAAATCAATGTTTGTTATTTTCAGCTATTTGTAGCTTGAATTTCTTATGTGATGTGATTGCCTTTGTCACTTTCTGGTTCATTTCTTGACTTAGACTTTTAAGGGTTTTTAAACCTTTTTTTTTTTTTTTTTTTTTTTTAAATTCTTCCTTTACAATTTCATGTTTATGGTTAAGGCAACCCAAGTTTCAAGTACTAATCCTACAGTACATTATGCTAGCCCCTTCCAGACATTCTTTCCATCAGCTAAATAATTTTCCCCTTTTTACATTGAGTCTTTCTGCAAACTGCTACAGAATCAGTGTATAGCATATCTTCTGGTTTGTCGTAGATGTTGTTCAGGCACTCGGTTGTGTCTGACCCTTTGTGACCCCTGGACTGCAGCACGCCAGTCTTCCCTGTCCTTCACCATCTCCCAGAGTTTGCTCAGAGTCATGTCCATTGAGTCAGTAATGCCATCCAACCATCTCATCCTCTGTTGTCGCCTTCTCCTCCTGCCTTCTATCTTTCCCAGCATCAGGGTCTTTTCCAGTGATTTGGCTCTTCACATCAGGTGGCCAAAGTATTAGAGCTTCAGCTTCATCATCAGTCTTTCTAATAAGTGTTCAGGACTGATTTCCTTTCAGATTGACTGGTTTGGTCTCCTTGCAATCCAAGGGACTCTCAGGAGTCTTCTCCAACAGCACAGTTCAAAAGCATCAATTCTTCAGCACTCAGCCTTCTTTTATGGTCCAACTCTCACATCCATACATGACTACTGGAAAAATCTTTTGGTGAGAAATAAAACTTTTAGCATTTAATATATGGTAGGTTTGTGTAATCTACTTGTCTTCTGTTTGGGAGACTCTTTAATGTTTGAAAAGTAAAAATAATATTGAAATAATTTTTAGAAACTGTTTTTTAATAAATCAATAAATTCAATAAATTTGGAGATTTGTTCATTTGGTAAATTGTCATTGGATGAATTGAATTTCTGTAAACTGACATTAGGCAAATTGATTTTCAGATAATTCACTCAGAAGTGATTCAATTTCCATTAGAGAATAAAGAACACTGACATAATGTGGAAAATGTATATTGAACTCAATATACCTTTTGAAAGAAACACAGCCTGCCTAGAGAAATAAATTGGTAGTTTTTAAAGATCATAATCATCGAAGTTGCAGAAAAAGTTTTAGCCCACTCCTAGGCAGGCATCTCTTTATATCTGACTTTTATGAACTTATAAAATGTCGTATTTTTTGCTAGACTTTCAGGATAGACTGTTCAAATGCTCACCTTTCATAAATTATTCTTTCCTAGGATGAAAACTCAATTAGTAAGGAGAATAGACAGCTTCAGTACAACAGAGACATGCATTTATTTGTGCTTCTCATTAAGTGTTTTCCTGGATTTTTTCTCCAACAAAGTTCCTGGTATACTACCGGATGACTACCCCAAATGCTTTACAACTGTGGGATGTTTTGATTTAAAAATAATGTTAAAATCAATCCCTTGGCCATTTACTCGAAGACACACTCCCTTGCTTTGGTTTGCATTGTTTTGAAATATGGTCAAATGAAAGACGCCTTCCCTGGCCTTCAGTGTCCTTTGAGTCAGAGTTTACACCTTCCTCTCAGCTGAGTTCCATTTTATGAGAATGGCAAATATTTTATATATGCTTTGCCTTTTTCTTTCTTTCGCTTTTCTCCCTTTCTGAAGTTATGCTAAGAAGCTGCTTCTGAATTTTTGCCTACTTTCTACTCTGCATCTTGCTCAAACTTTTCTATCTTTTCTTCTTCTTATCTTTATTTTACTTTTCCACATGTGGGAAGTGTAAAAATTAAAATGAGTATGTTTTAAGAAAATGATGAACAACTTCATTTCTGTAGAGGAAGCAAGTGTTCTTAATCCAGTGTTCTTTACCCAAGATAAAGAATGAAAAACACCTGAATTCGAGATACTTTTGGTTAGAAGACAATCATTTCCTTTAAATGGGTGACTTCAAAATTCCCATTATTATTATTACAATATTATTTGAGCAGGCAGCACAGGTTTGTTTGTTTTAATGAGTGAATACACTGGTTCAACGTTATGCTAAGTAATGGCTTCTCTAAAGATGTCCATGTCCTAAACCTTGGAATATGAATTTGCTCCCTTACATGGCCAAGGGATTTTGCAGATGTGATTAAGCTAAGGAGTTTGAGATGAGGAGATTATCTTGGATGATCTGGGTGAGACCAATGTAATTACAAAGGTCCTTGTAAAAGGAAAAGTGAAGTCATGGACTGTAGCCTATCAGGCTCCTCCGTCCATGGGATTTTCCAGGCAAGAGTGCTGGAGTGAATTGCCATTTCCTTCTCCAGGGGATCTTCCCGACCCAGGAATCAAACCCTGGTCTCCCTCATTGCAGGCAGATGCTTTACCGTCTGAGCCACCAGGAAAGCCTGTAAAAGGAAAGCCAGAGTCTAAAAAGATAATAGATGATGAAAGCAGAGGTTAGAGTGATGACATTTCTAGAAGAGGGCCATGAGTCAATGAGTGTGTGTGTGTAAGTTGCTTCAGTCTGATTCTTTTTGACACTATGGACTGTAGCTCACCAGGCTCCTCTGTCCATGGGATTTCCAGGAAAGAATACTGGAGTGGGTTGCCAGGCCCTTTTCCAGGGGATCTGTCCAACCCAGGGATCGAACCCACATCTCATTTCTCCTGCATTGGCAAGCGAGTTCTTTACCACTAGCACCACCTGGGAATCCTGAGTCAACAAATACTCAGTTTTTAGTAATTGAAAACGGGGAAGGCAATGACACCCCACCCCAGTACTTTTGCCTGGAAAATCCCATGGACGGAGGATCCTGGTGGGCTCCAGTCCATGGGGTCGCTGAGAGTCGGACACGACTGAGCGACTTCACTTTCACTTTTCACTTTCATGCATTGGAGAAGGAAATGGCAACCCACTCCAGTGTTCTTGCCTGGAGAATCCCAGGGATGGGGGAGCCTGGTGAGCTTCCGTCTATGGGGTCGCACAGAGTCGGACACGACTGAAGCGACTTAGCAGCAGCAGTAATTGGAAAAGGCCAGGAAGTCGAGTCTCCCCTAGAGCTTCCAGAAGGCATGCCGCCCTGCTGACCACTGGTGAAATGACCTAAATTTTCATTCCCCAAGAGTCTGAGTCCTCCATCATCCTGCTTTATTTTTTTGCTTCTCTAATTTTCTTATTAACCTTTACTATTGGCATGAAAGTACTAAGAGGAACTCTAGAGAGTCCTCTGTGTTCCAGACATAGTCTTTCTTGCTTCTATTGTGTAGCAGCAACTTAATTTCCCCTGGGTGATTGGGATCAGTTATTCTAGTCATTAGAGTCACATCATTATCTGCCTATTGACTCAGTGGCATAAGAATCCCAAAATGGCCAGATGGCAGTCCCATCTTCCAGGAAACTGCAGTATCACAAAGCACGGCAGAGAAGGGTGGATTTGAAGCTGAAAGATAATAATAAATTGATCACTGGCATGATTATGTTTTTCCAGTGAGAAAACTATGGTTCAGGGAGGTTGATTGGTGTGTCTCATGGCACCTATTAACAAGAAGCAATGTTCCTGATCCTCAAACTTCAGATTCGAATATTCTTTTCTGCTCTTTTAAATGTGGTGGTTTAGCTAGACTGGATCAAGCCCCAGACCTGGGTCTGAACTCTAGCATTTACTCACTGTGAGACCTGGGGCAACTCACTTAACTGGTCTACGCCTCAGTTTCCTCAGCTGTAAAGCTGGGGTGATAGTTCCCAACTCAGAGGATTAGAATGAGAATTGAATGTGTTAACTAACAGTCTATGAAAGCACTCTGTAAACTTGGCCGACTTCACAAAGGTATCATTATTAAGCATTGTACAACTCTCCATTTACTGCTTACCCACTGAAAATTTTGATTAATTCCTTAGCACCTCGTAGTTTATGAATAATGGTCTCTGTTAAGGGGAGTTGCTGCTACCTTGGGCAGCAAATGGGGTAAATTCTAAAATCAGCAGAGAACACAGAGCAAGTGAGCATAGTGTGGCAGAAGAAACTGACAGAGTTCTTTGTACCAGTAATCTCTGAATCTCAATTATTTTTGTCAAATATTTCTTTCAAGTCATTTTGGGAAATGGCTTACTGCCTTTTTCTGTTTTATTAAATCTAAGAACCTCATTAAGTCAAACTATGAGTGATGCATTGTCAGCAGGCAGAAAATGGGGAAAATCCTCATTCAGTGTTTGATCATGAAACCTTTCTAAGGAACCCAAGACAAACACATTCCCCTCCCACTGCCTATTCATATGAGATTAACTATTGTGCTGGTTCACAATATTCAATCATCATTTCTTACCCATTTAAGAACTGCTGCACAGAATTAAGAAGTGGAGACCCAGCAGGCTCCAGGGCATCTTTCCACATCCTCAGCACTAGAAATATGGCTTAATTAAATGCAATTAAAACAGTGACACAACTTAAAGCTTCTCTCTCCCCCAAATAAGGGAAAAGATAGTAGGAGGTTTAACATTTATTTCCTGCTCTCTAACATCCAGTCCTGGCTGCTCCTATTTTTCAGTTGTCCCACATTTCATAGATCATTATTTATAGTCCTGCCACAAACACCTGTATTTGCTTTAAAAAAAAAAAAATTATTTATTTGGCTGTGCTGGGTCTTAGTTGCCGCATGTGTTACCCCAGCTTCTTTCTCTTGCTTGTTCTCAGCACTGCTGCATATTTTTAGATACAAAGGAGTGATTTCTTTTAAAAATTTATTATTTATATTTACTTATTTATTTGGCTGTTCTGGGTCTTAATTGTGGCATGTAGAATCTTTAATTGCCTCATATGAACTCTTAGTTTTGGCCTGTGGAATCTAGTTTCCTGACCAGGGATTGAACCTGGGCCCCCTGCTTTGGGAGCATAAAGTCTTAGCCACCAGACCACAAGGAATTCCCTGTAATTTGCTACTTGCCTTTAGCTCTTACACTGATGGTATTCGCTAATAATAAGCACTTGAGCATGTCTGAAGGGAAAAGCATAATTTCCGAAGCTCTGTGCAACTGATGAAAACGTCCTTTTCCACCTGTTTTTCAGGGAATCACTAAAGTGGGACCACTCTCTTATACCATCTGAGAGCCTAACCTGGGTCCGGTTCACAATAAACATGTATTGAATGTTAGTCTTTGAAGTCATATCATGGCTTACTTCATCAATGAAAGACTATTATAAGAAGACTCACAGGGGATCTCAGATGTCATTTAAAATAATAGGTTAACGCTAAAGCATGATTGTTTTTAGAAACAGTCTTCCCCCCTCATTATCAAAGTGATAAATGATTATTACAGGATTTTTCTTTTTGAAAATAAATAAATAAATAAAAGGATAAAAATCACCCATAGTCTCAAAATCCAGATGGCACTATTTTTAACATTTTTGTGCATTTTCTTCCTAGTTTCTCTCTCTCTTTCCTCCCCCATCTCTCTGTCTCTCTGATTTGTTCTTGTACAGTTGCTCAGTTGCCTCTGACTCTTTGTCACCCCATGCTGCTGCTGCTGCTAAGTCGCTTCAGTCGTGTCCGACTCTGCGTGACCCCACAGACAGAAGCCCACCAGGCTCCCCTGTCCCTGGGATTCTCCAGGCAAGAATACTGGAGTGGGTTGCCATTGCCTTCTCCAGTGCATGAAAGTGAAAAGTGAAAGTGAAGTCGCTCAGTCGTGTCTGACTCTTAGCGACCCCATGGACTGGAGCCTACCAGGCTCCTCCGTCCATGGGATTTTCCAGGCAAAAGTACTGGGGTGGGGTGCCATTGGGATTGCAGCATATCAGGTTTCTCTGTCCTTCACTAACTCCCAGAGCTTGCTCAAACTCATGTCTATTGGGTCGATGATGCCGTCCAACCATCTCATCGTCTGTTGTCCCCTTCTCCCCCTGCCTTCAATCTTTCCCAGCATCAGAGTCTTTTCCAATGAGTCCACTCTTCATATCACGTGGTCAGAGCATTGAAGCTTCAGCTTCAGTTCTTGCAATGAACATTCAGGTATCTCTGATTAGGATCATATAATACTGAATAGTTCAGTATTCAGTTTTCTCATATTACGTATTTTAAAAAGCTTGCTATTATATCAGTTCAGTTCAGTTCAGTTAACTCGTGCAGTCGTGTCCGACTCTTGGCAACCCCATGAACCGCAGCACGCCAGGCCTCCCTGTCCATCACCAACTCCCGGAGTATACCCAAACCCATGTCCATTGAGTCGGTGATGCCACCCAGCCATCTTATCCTCTATCATCCCCTTCTCCTGCTGCCCCCAATCCTTCCCAACATTAGGGTCTTTTCCAATGAGTCAACTCTTTGCATGAGGTGGCCAAAGTATTGGAGTTTCAGCTTCAGCATCATTCCCTCCAAAGAAATCCCAGGGCTGATCTCCTTCAGAATGGACTGGTTGGATCTCCTTGCAGTCCAAGGGACTCTCAAGGGTCTTCTCCAACACCACAGTTCAAAAGCATCAATTCTTTGGCATTCAGCCTTCTTCACAATCCAACTCTCACATCCATACATGACCACAGGAAAGACCATAGCCTTGACTAGATGGACCTTTGCTGGCAAAGTAATATCTCTGCTTTTGAATATGCTATCTAGGTTGGTCATAACTTTCCTTCCAAGGAGTAAGCGTCTTTTAATTTCATGGCTGTATTCACCATCTGCAGTGATTTTGGAGCCCAGAAAAATAAAGTCTGACACTGTTTCCACTGTTTCTCCATCTATTTCCCATGTAGTGATGGGACCAGATGCCATGATCTTTGTTTTCTGAATGTTGAGCTTTAAGCCAACTTTTTCACTCTCCTCTTTCACTTTCATCAAGAGGCTTTTGAGTTCCTCTTCACTTTCTGCATAAGGGTAGTGTCATCTGCATATCTCAGGTTATTGATATTTCTCCCAGCAATCTTGATTCCAGCTTGTGCTTCTTCCAGCCCAGTGTTTCTCATGATGTACTCTGCATATAAGTTAAATAAGCAGGGTGACAATATACAGCCTTGACATACTCCTTTTCCTATTTGGAACCAGTCTGTTGTTCCATGTCCAGTTCTAACTGTTGCTTCCTGACCTGCATATAGGTTTCTCAAGAGACAGGTCAGATGGTCTGGTATTCCCATCTCTTTCAGGATTTTTCACAGTTTATTGTGATCCACACAGTGATTTGGCATAGTCAATAAAGCAGAAACAGATGTTTTTCTGGAACTCTCTTGCTTTTTCCATGATCCAGCAGATGTTGGCAATTTGATCTCTGGTTTCTCTGCCTTTTCTAAAACCAGCTTGAACATCAGGAAGTTTACGGTTCACGTATTGCTGAAGCCTGGCTTGGAGAATTTTGAGCATTACTTTACTAGCATGTGAGATGAGTGCAATTGTGCAGTAGCATTCTTTGGCATTGCCTTTCTTTGGGATTGGAATGATAACTGACCTTTTCCAGTCCTGTGGCCACTGCTGAGTTTTCCAAATTTGCTGGCATATTGAGTACAGCATTTTCACAGGATCATCTTTTAAGATTTGAAAGAGCTCAACTGGAATTCCATCACCTCCACTGGCTTTGTTCGTAGTGATGCTTTCTAAGGCCCACTTGACTTCACATTCCACATGTCTGGCTCTAGGTCAGTGATCACACCATTGTGATTATCGGGGTCGTGAAGATCTTTTTTATACAGTTCTTCTGTGTATTCTTGCCACCTCTTCTTAATATCTTCTGCTTCTGTTAGGTCCATACCATTCCTGTCCTTTATTGAGCCCATCTTTGCATGAAATGTTCCCTTGGTATCTCTAATTTTCTTGACGAGATCTCTACTTCTTTTCCATTCTGTTGTTTTCCTCTATTTCTTTGCACTGATCACTGAGGAAGGCTTTTTTATAGTATTTGAAAATAAACATTTTAATAAATGCATGATATCTCATAATAGATTTGTATTTATGTATGTTTGATAGGTGTGTGTACACACACACACACACACACACACACGGACACACACACACTATTGCTTACCTCAAAAGCTGAATGTATTGCTGACTGTAGTAAGGGAGCAATATGCTGGTCAACCAGTCTCACCAAGCAGAACACACTGATCATCATATGCGGGGTTTGGGGGAGTACGGAGTTCAACTGATTGGCAGTTTTTCAAGGATAAAAGTAGATTGGCCCCTGCTCAAGAAATGTGGTTAGTCTAGTGAGACTTCTGCTGACTGGCTGGCATTGAAAAGCATATTGGACCAACTTCATTCTTGATTGGCTGACTTTTGGGATGTAAGAGACTGTCTCTTATTGGTTGGTTTGCCAAAGCAAGTTCACCAAAGCAAGCTGCTGCTGCTTCTAAGTCGCTTCAGTCGTGTCCGACTCTGTGCAACCCCATAGACGGCAGCCCACCAGGCTCCCCCGTCCCTGGGATTCTCCAGGCAAGAACACTGGAGTGGGTTGCGATTTCCTTCTCCAATGCATGAAAGTGAAAAGTGAAAGTGAAGTCACTCAGTCACGTCCCACTCTTAGCAACCCCATGGACTGCAGCCTACCAGGCTCTTCCATCCATGGGATTTCCAGGCAAGAGTACTGGAGTGGGGTGCCATTGAGCTAGTAGATAGAAAAGGTCTAAATCCCAGATGTGGTGGTACTTGTTACTAGGATTACAGAACAATCTGTAGTTTCCTAAGAATATGAAAATTTTTTATTCAACTTACCATGATTTATTTAATCATTCTCTAAAGTGGAAGTGAAAGTCACTCAGTTATGTCCGACTCTTTGCAACCCATGGACTATACCATCCATGGAATTCTCCAGGCCAGAATACTGGAGTAGGTAGCCTTTCTCTTTTCCAGGGGATCTTCCCAACCCAGGGATTGAATGCAGGTCTCCTGCATTGCAGGTGGTTTCTTTACCACTAAGCCGCAAGGGAAGCCCAAGAATACTGGAGTGCATAGCCTATTCCTTCACCACCAACAGATCTTCCCCACCCAGGAATCCAACCAGGGTCTCCTCCATTGCAGGTGGATTCTTTATCAATTGAGCTATCAAGGAAGCCTTGTCAGGTAATTGGATTATTTACAATTTTCTGACTATTATAATTAATGCTACAGTGACCATCCTCAGCACTCTTTGAGCCTATCTCTGGGTATTATGCAGATGACACCACCCTTATGGCAGAAAGTGAAGAGGAACTAAAAAGCCTCTTGATGAAAGTGAAAGTGGAGAGTGAAAAGGTTGGCTTAAAGCTCAACATTCAGAAAACGAAGATCATGGCATCTGGTCCCATCACTACATGGGAAATAGATGAAGAAACAGTGGAAACAGTGTCAGACTTGATTTTTCTGGGCTCCAAAATCACTGCAGATGGTGACTGCAGCCATGAAATTAAAAGACGCTTACTCCTTGGAAGGAAAGTTATGACCAACCTAGATAGCATATTCAAAAGCAGAGACATTATTTTGCCAACAAAGGTTGGCCTAGTCAAGGCTATGGTCTTTCCTGTGGTCATGTATGGATGTGAGAGCTGGACTGTGAAGAAGGCTGAGCACCGAAGAATTGATGCTTTTGAACTGTGGTGTTGGAGAAGACTCTTGAGAGTCCCTTGGACTGCAAGGAGATAGATCCAACCAGTCCATTCTGAAGGAAATCAGCCCTGGGATTTCTTTGGAAGGAAGGATGCTGAAGCTGAAACTCCAGTACTTTGGCCACCTAATGCGAAGAGTTGACTCATTGGAGAAGACTCTGATGCTGGGAGGGATTGGGGGCAGGAGGAGAAGGGGACGACAGAGGATGAGATGGCTGGATGGCATCACTGACTCGATGGATGTGAGTCTGAGTGAGCTCCTGGGAGTTGGTGATGGACAGGGAGGCCTGGAGTGCTGCGATTCATGGGGTTGCAAAGAGTCAGACACGACTGAGCGACTGATCTGATCTGATCTGATCTGGGTATTTTCTTAGGAAAGATTCCTAGAATGGTTGTTGATACAATAGAAGAGTTAAAAGAAAAATTTTATAATAGTAATACAGGTTCATTACAGAATATTTAAGAAATATAGATGCATTAAAAAAGAAAATTAAAACCATCTATACGCCACCCTCCTACCCACCATGTAATCATTGTTTAATGTTCAGTGCTTAGCTTTCTAGTCCATTTTCTATGTCTTTGCTGCTGCTGCTGCTGCTGCTAAGTCGCTTCAGTCGTGTCCGACTCTGTGCGACCCCATAGACGGCAGCCCACTAGGCTCCCCCCGTCCCTGGGATTCTCCAGGCAAGAACACTGGAGTGGGTTGCCATTTCCTTGTCCAATGCATAAAAGTGAAAAGTGAAAGTGAAGTCGCTCAGTCGTGTTCGACTCTTAGCGACCCCATGGACTGCAGCCCACCAGGGTCCTCGGTCCATGGGATTTTCCAGGCAAGAGTACTGGGGTGGGGTGCCATTGCCTTCCCTGTCTGTGTCTTTAGATCTACACAAAAAGTACAAATAAATGCTGGTAGCACTTTTTTCAGTTTGCTTTCTTCACCTAATTAATTATATCTTTAGTTGTCATCATACAGCCCCTTTTAATGGGTGAATAATAATGTGTGTATCTATATCTGCATACAATACAGTTTATTTAACTTTTTTCTATTGTTGACTCTTCAAATATCCTTTCCTCTTTCCTTCTGTCCCGGCCTGCCTGTGCACCTGCTTTCTTTTTTCTTTCCTTATTTTGTTATAATTATTCTTATATTATTTTAAATGTTATTATAAGAAATGACATTGCATATACCTGTACCTAAATGTTTGCACATATCTATGTTTATTGTTCATGAGGTCACAAAGAGTTGGACACGACTGAGCAACTGATCTGATCTGATCTGATGTTTATTGTTTTAGGACAGAGTCACAAAAGTTGAATTTCTGGGTCAATTAGCAGGCTAGAGTTTTAAGACTTTTGATAAACAAGGTGCAAAATTAATTTCCATGAAAGATTAAAAATTTTAGGATACCACCAACAGTATAGTATGTATACATGTCTATTTTTCTGTACCATTGAAAGTACTTTTTTGGCTACACCTCCCGGCTTGTGGGTTCTTAGATCCCTGACCAGGGATCCAGCTCGGGCACTGAAAGCCCAGAATCCTAACCGCTGGACCACCAGGGAATTCCCAAAAGCACTCTGTTTTGATATTTTTTTCCTGCTCTTTGCCAATTAAATGAAATAATTAATATTATTCTAATTTGTATTTCAGTGAGAAGGGGTTAAAAGCTATTTACATTTTTATTAAAATTTTAGGTTTTTTTCTTCTGTCAACTCTTTTGTTCATAAATTGTGCTCTTTTTCCTGCAGGCAGGCTTGCATTTTCATATACAGTTGTTAGAAATCTTTACATGAAACATATCCACCCTTGTTGCATTTCAGGTATCTTATGGTTTCCTTTAAATTTTGTTTTTAGTGTTTAAAAGAATCTCTTTTATGGAAACTTTCATGTTTTTCATATTCTGTATTCGATATTAGACAGAATAGTGTAAAGAACTTCTGTGAACTCTCTACTTCATTTGAATGATTATCATGACCCATTTTATGTTTTCTATACTTTTGTACTCTCACACTCCTGATTATTTGTAAATGAATCTGAGACATAAAATAGCTTTGTCTATTTTATGTCTATTTTGTAAATATTGTTGTATATGTATATATTTAAAAGCATAACAGTACCACATCAAAAAATACTACAATACCACATCAAAAAAGTGCTACAATAATTCCTTAATGTTTTAAAATATCCAGTCAGTATTCATAGTTTACATGACTATGTATCAGGTAAGCACTGGATTGTAAAGTTAGACTCACACAACTGAAGGTCTTACTCAGGATCCAGCTGCACAAGTAATTGCAATAATACAGGCAATCAAGAGAATTAGAAAAATATGGAGAGGTCTGGGACATCAGGGGAAAGTTTCTTAGGTCCTTCATTCCTAGAATAGACAAATCTCTGGCCTAAAGAGAACTAAGTCTCAAAGTTTAAGTTTGAAGATTTTCACCCCAGAAAGTGTTTAGAATGTAAAGCATCCATTTTTCAGTTTACGTGACATTGTCCAGGAAGTCAAAACCATGAATCTATAAACTGGAAGCTCTCTGAACTCAATGCTTTTGCGTTCAAAAGCACTGGAAGAAGAACTCAGTGCCCTTCCAAACTCCTGGGAGCCTGGCAAAAGCAATGGCCAACTCTCAGGAAAGTGGAAATGCCTGGGATGCCGTGACAGATGCTGGAGAAAGACTGCTAGCTAAGAGGGGTAAGCATATTGAAATGGATATTTAACATGAGGCTGGAAGACCCATCGAAACATTCTGATCCTCAGAGAGCCTAATGACATGCCCTTTACTAAAGGTTTTTTAGGAATGTGCTGGTGAGAGGAGCCAGAATTCCAGCAAGTTCAGTGAGGACACTTCTCTGATGGTTGAAAAGATGGCCTCAAAGTTGGGCTTGTTAATATCCATAGGGATGATGGGCCTCAAAATAATTTAGACTAGGTAGTAGTGTTTTGGAGAAGGCAATGGCACCCCACTCCAGTACTCTTGCCTGGAAAATCCCACGGATGGAGGAGCCTGGTGGGCTGCAGTCCATGGGGTCACTAAGAGTCGGACACGACTGAGCGACTTCACTTTCACTTTTCACTTTCATGCATTGGAGAAGGCAATGGCACCCCACTCCAGTACTCTTGCCTGGAAAATCCCATGGACGGAGGAGCCTGGTGGGCTGCAGTCCATGGGGTCACTAAGAGTCGGACACGACTGAGCGACTTCACTTTCACTTTTCACTTTCATGCATTGGAGAAGGCAATGGCACCCCACTCCAGTACTCTTGCCTGGAAAATCCCAGGGACGGGGGAGCCTGGTGGGCTGCCGTCTGTGGGGTCGCACAGAGTCGGACATGACTGAAGCGACTCAGCAGCAGCAGCAGCAGCAGCAGTAGTGTTTACCCGTCAGAAGCCAGGCCATGATTACAGTAAAGGCTAACGCTATAGAAGGGGCAGACAAGGGGGCTTGACCCACAAGGAGTTATGGAGATAACCAGTAAATAATGACATTCTTTGGTACAAAATGGACAAGAAGCCAGCAATGGTGGTGCTTAACATCTATAACCACTGAAGAACAGGAATAGAGGCACAGTATAAGAAAGTGCCTGTCTCACAGCTCCTCATCAGGACTGAATGTTAGTTTTTTTTAAAGTATTTGCCACTAATTGCCGGGGAAGGCAATGGCACCCCACCCCAGTACTTTTGCCTGGAAAATCCCATGGACGGAGGAGCCTGGTAGGCTCCAGTCCGTGGGGTCGTTAAGAGTCGGACACGACTGAGCGACTTCACTTTGACTTTTCTCTTTCATGCATTGGAGAAGGAAATAGCAACCCACTGCAGTGTTCTTGCCTGGAGAATCCCAGGGACAGGGGAGCCTGGTGAGCTTCCGTCTATGGGGTCGCACAGAGTCGGACACGACTGAAGCGACTTAGCAGCAGCAGCAGCAGCCACTAATTGCAGTGTATTTTGCTAAGAAGGTGGGCTACAGTCCATGGGGCTGTAAAGAGTTAGACATGACTGAACAGCAGCATGCACACATGTAAGTACAGGTATAGAACAAGTGTTCCTTTGTAGCATTTGAGGACCAGCTGCTTTGTTTTCCTCTGAGCATTCCCCTGCCCATTCTCCTTTCCCCATCTGGATAATTCCTGCTCCTCCTTTGGAAGTCATCTTAGATTTCACTGCCTGTCAGCAGCCTCCCCTCCGTCCAAGTCTAGGTGAGACATCCTTCCTGACCCTCCCCCACAACCTCCTCTGCTTACACTTATATCAGTCAGGATCCCTCCAGGAAACAGACACACATTCAAGAGTCAAGAGAACCCACAAGGGATGATGAAGCATCTGGGAGCCACTCCCGCCCCAGAACCTAAAAAAGCAAAGAGAGGGAATGGGACATTCTTGTGAGAGCTGGAGCCGCAGAGGAGGAGTCACCAACAGAACTAAAGCCCTGGAAGAATCAAAATCTCTGCTAGAACTGAGGCTCAGCAAGACCAAGGCACTGGTGAATAATACCCTAACTTCTCTCTATCTCCTCCCTCACTCCAGTATCTGCCCAGAGGTATTATACCTAAGCAGAAATCAGAGGGCAAGAAAAGCCTAGGTCAGTCTCCTGGGCATCAGGTTTGACTTCGGGTCGGGTGGCAAAGAGATGGAAAGTGGCAACAGCTGCCATAGCTCTACTGCAGTCCTTTTTCACCTGGTGTATTGATGTATTTGTTGATTTGTTTATTTCAGCTCTTCGGAGTCAGGTGCTACCTCCTCTGTGCTATGTCACATATATGTAAATGCTTGATAAATATATATTTAGCAAATTCAATACACATATTAGGTCAGGTAATACACATGATTAATTCTCCTATTAACCCCGTTGCTTCAAGTATGAGGAGAAGAATGGAACTATTAATACCATTTCTGCAATAATTAGTGAGAAGCAACTCATGGCACCAGCACTCTGGAGCCCCACTACCTAGGTTTGGGTCTGGTTCCATCACTTCCTAACAGGGTGATTCTGGGCTGAGTGCTTGACTCTCTGTGCCTGTTTCCCATTATAAAACAGAACTAATAACAGACCTACTTCATAGGTTTTGAGTGAGGAGTCAATGATTTAATACATGTGAAATGCTTGGAACAATATCAGGCACATAGTAAGCATCATAAAATTGTAAGATGCCTATTATTAATGAAATTATAATGTAAAAATGAAAAATATTGCAATTATTGGTCTTGTTATTTGTGGTTGCAGTTGTGCTCCATCTTGGAAAGGAGCTGCTTTTTGAGTATTGTGGTGCCTGTGGATGTTTTGGTCAATATTCGTACAATATAACAATCCTGGCGAATGTACACATAAAAGTATCTACTTCATCTGGTAAATATACCTCAGAAGAACAGAAAATGACTCTGTGGTTTCCATCTGTGGTAGAAAGCTGGCAGCAATAGGAAATGCATGGAATTATGGCCTTCAGGTCAAACAGATTTATGAAGATTCAAATCCCATCTTTCCACTTACTAACCGTACAGTCTTAAGACAATTCTTTACTTCTCTCATCCTTGGAGTCCCCATGTGTAAAAACAGAGAAAACAGCATCTGCTTCATAGGGTTATTCAAAAAGTAAATGAGGTAATGTATATGCTAACACCTAATGCTTTGTTTGGACTACTGTAGACATTCAATAAATATTTCTTTCTTTCTTTTTTTTTTTAAAGAGAACACTTAACAGGACACTGTACAAATAAAAACAAAGTTTAAAAGCAGCTGCTGCTGCTAAGTCGCTTCAGTCATGTCCAACTCTGTGCGACCCCATAGACAGCAGCCCACCAGGCTTCCCGTCCCTGGGGTTCTCCAGGCAAGAACACTGGAGTGGGTTGCCATTTCCTTCTCCAACGCATGAAAGTGAAAAGTGAAAGTGAAGTCGCTCAGTCGTGTCTGACTCTTCGCGACCCCATGGACTGCAGCCTACCAGGCTCCTCTGTCCCTGGGATTTTCTAGGCCAAAGTACTGGATGGAGTGGGGTGCCATTGCCTTCTCCAAAAAAGCAGCTAGTAAGTGTTTACTGAGCATTTACTATCACCAGCTCTGAAGCATCTGGCTGATGTTAGCAAATCAGGACCACCCCAGTAATAGTGGGCTGACCTTCAGCAAGTTACTTAAACTCTTGGTGTTCAGTTTCCTCGTCTGTAAAACGAGACTCATAATAGTAACCATCCCTCGGAGTAGCTTTGAAAATTAAATAACTGAGAACAAAATTAATTAATTAATAATAATTAATTAAAATTAAATAATTGAGATATTATTTTACACATCTGCTTAGAATAATGTCTCATACCTGCAAGCACCAAGTGTTGGCTGTTCCTCCTATTACGGTTGCTATTAATATTTGATCACTGGAAGAGACGCTAAGATGCTTTATACAATGCCGCTGCCATTAAGAAGATTGTCATCTTCAGTTCAAGAAGCCTCTTTTATAGAACCACATCCATGCCATCCTTTTATGTTGCTGGGAAAGTTTTCTTCAAAACCTGTAAGGACAGATGAAGCCCCAGGATGCTTAATGCAGTATGATAGTAAAATCTGGTGCTTCCGCTATATTCTTTGCTGCAGGTTGTATTCGGGTCCCAGCTGAGGGAGAGACTGGTCTTGCTGGTGCTTCCCAGGTGGCGTGAGTGGTAAAGAACCCACCTGCCAATGCAGGAGACATAAGAGACGTGGTTCGATCTCTGGGTCAGGACGATCCCCTGAAGGAAGTGGCAACCCACTCCAGTATTCTAGCCTCTAGAATCCTTTGGACAGAGGAGCCTGGTGGGCTACAGTCCCAGGAATTGTAAAGAGTCAGACATGACTGAAGCAACTTAGTATGCACGCAAGCTGGTCTTGTTACTACAAGACACAGATACAGAAGGAGAAAAAGGCAGGGGAAGGTTTATCCCTGAAGGGACTTGAGGCTACGTCAATACAATCAGTAAAGGCAATGAAACTGGCCCAACTGAGTGGCGTAAACAGTGTGGGGAATATGAACAAAGCAAATGGTGATTACATCTGAGACAAGCTTGCAGCACAGCTGCTTAATTCTACCTTGCTTTGTTGGCACAAAAATTCTTCGTGTCAAAGAGCTGGCACACCAAACACCAACATCATGAATTAATATTGACTAAGTGTCCAACGTCTGCTGGGTACGGCAGAGCAAGAACAATTCCTAGCATTAAGATAAAAAGAGCATAGAGAAAAAAGTCACCATCTTTTCATGTTTGTTTCCCAAGGAAAGTAGGCAGGATAGGAAACCATTCATTTAAGGATATTCTTACAGTGAAACGGAAACCATCATCCAAATGATGATAATTGCAGCTACATTTACTGAGTTCTTGCTATGCATCAGGTACTGTCCTTGTACTTTACAGATGCTGAGTCATTTAATGCAGGTGTTTAATGCTTTTTCCCTAATGAATGAAGAGAGAACGGGCTAACATCTAAGGGCTTAGTAAGTGTTTGGCACTGTGCTGCGTTCTTTTATACACATTCTCATTAAATGCTTAAATGGTCATTTTTTTCAGCTGAAGAAAAACAAGTTCAGAGAGTCATGCTCTTTGCTAAGGTCTCAGCACTAATCAGTTGCAGATTAGTGGTTTAAATTAGTTTTTCCTGACCCTCAAAAGCCATAGTCGTCGCCTTCTTTTTTTTTTAATCACAATAACTGTATTCTTATGACATTATTGAACAAGTTTCAGAGCTTAAACAGTAGGTGTCTACCATTAACATCTTGTCCAGCGAATATGTCCTTTCTCTTGGGACGGGACCATCTTAACTGAGTGGAAGGCACCATCTTTACTCAAGTTCTACTCCCTGGCCCTCCTCATCACTTCATGAACCTTCCCATCAATCAGCCATTTTCTTGAGCTAATTCAAACTGAGTTTCTGACACTTGCAACCTCATGTATCCAATTCAATCCCCACTGTAACCTCAAGGATGTGGCAGGACATTAATTCATTTTTGGAAGATCACATTGTGAGATGAATGTATTACGTGATACATAATGGAATCTAAATCAAATGGATCTTTGTGTGTGACAGATGGAAAACTGGACTCTTGCTGTCTAATCACACCTTTTCTGAGGGAAGCATGATTTAATCTGTGATATAAGAAAATCTATTGTGTATCATGGGAAATAGATGGGGAAACAGTGGAAACAGTGTCAGACTTTGTTTTTCTGGGCTCCAAAATCACTGCAGATGGTGACTGCAGCCATGAAATTAAAAGACGCTTACTCCTTGGAAGGAAAGTTATGACCAACCTAGATAGCATATTCAAAAGCAGAGACCTTACTTTACCAACAAAGGTTCGCCTAGTCAAGGCTATGGTCTTTCCTGTGATAATGTATGGATATGAGAGCTGGACTGTGAAGAAGGCTGAGCGCCGAAGAATTGATGCTTTTGAACTGTGGTGTTGGAGAAGACTCTTGAGAGTCCCTTGGACTGCAAGAAGATCCAACCAGTCCATTCTGAAGGAGATCAATCCTGGAATTTCTTTAGAAGGAATGATGCTAAAGCTGAAACTCCAGTATTTTGGCCACCTCATGCGAAGAGTTGACTCATTGGAGAAGACTCTGATGCTGGGAGGGATTGAGGGCAGGAGGAGAAGGGGACGACAGAGGATGAGATGGCTGGATGGCATCACTGACTTGATGGGTGTGAGTCTGGGTGACCTCCGGGAGCTGGTGATGGACAGGGAGGCCTGGCGTGTTGCGGTTCATGGGGTCGCGAAGAGTCGGACACGACTGAGCGACTGATCTGATCTGATCATTTTAAACTGGAATGCAATATTGCATTTATATTCCTTCAGTACCAACCAGTCAGATGCCCTATCTTTTTTACTCTCAAATAAAGGCATAAGCAAAAGTTGTTTCTTCCAATAGCAAATAATTAGGGCCATAAAGGTATGTGTTGCGGGGGGAGGGGGAGTGTTCTAAAATGCATAATATCTTTGAATTCAAGGAATTTATGATGTAGATGAGAAGATACAAAGATATTAAAAAATGAGGATTAAAACAATTGGTAGAGCCCCACATATCTTAACCCACTCCAGTGTTCTTGCCTGGAGAATCCCAGGGATGGGAGCGCCTGGTGGGCTGCCGTCTCTGGGGTCGCACAGAGTTGGACATGACTGAAACAACTTAGCAGCAGCAGCAGCAGCACATATCTTATTAGTTAGTTGGTTGTATTCCAGAAGTCCCTTAGAAAATTGATTTGTGCAACTTGGAATATTTCCCCATAGGAAGAATGTGATAGAATGTCCTGCAGTTCTTGGTGTCATCTATAGAAATGATCGAACCCTGTCATATCACAAAATGACCCAAAATCCTTAGCCTCCAAGCCCTTCCCCAGTGTGGCTCCTGCTTTCCCTCCCAATGTCTCAACTCTCCCCCTTACTTTGTCCCCAGTCATGTGTCCCTGACCTTTTTAAGTGACTCCAATGCTCCACTCTGTTGAAATACTTTCACACTGCCTGGTCCTTCTCCTGGACCGCACTTTTCTGCCCATCCCCGACTTGCACCTTCACTACCCCTGTGTCTCTGTATCCTTCTGGCTCTGGCTTCAACATGACTTACTCAGGAGGTGTCTCCTGACCTGAAGACCAAATCTTCCTTCAAAATACTAACACCACCACAGCTCCTCTTGGCATGTCTTTTGTGATCCTTACTTGCTCCTTAGAAGAAGCTATGACACACCTAGACAGCATATTAAAAAGCAGACACATCCCTTTACCAACAAGATCAATCTAGTCAAAGCTGTGGTTTTTCTGGCAGTCATGTTCAGATGTGAGAGTTGGACCATAAGTTCTGATTGATGCTTTCGAATTGTGGTGCTGGGGAAGACTCTTGAGAGTCCCTCGGACTGCAAGGAGATCAAACCAGTCAATCCTAAAGAAAATCAACCCTGAATATTCATTGCAAGGACTGGATGGAAGATGAAGCTTCAATACTTTGGGTACCTGATGCAAAGAGCTGACTCACTAGAAAAGATCCAGATGCTAGGAAAGAGTGAGGGCAAGAGGAGAAGAGGGCGACAGAGGATGAGATGGTTGGATGGCATCACTGACTCAATGGACATGAATTATTTGAGGAAGCTCCAGGAGATGGTGAAGGACAGGGAAGCTTGGTGTGCTGCAGTTCATGGGTCACAAAGAGTCAGATACGACTTAGTGACTGAACAACCACAACTGTTATGTAAGAGTTTATTTAATGTCTGTCTCCTCTGAGCCTGTGTCCCCATCTGCATGATGGAGTGTGTACCATGTGGGGTTGTAGGGATGGAGATAATGCCAGCAAAGCCTGTGGGACAGACTACATTCTTCAACCAGGACACCTCCTCTTGTCCTGTGAAAGGACCTGAAATGCCTCCTCCTTCACTTAGAGGTGCCACGCTGAGGTTCCTGCTGGAGGTTTTCAGGCTCCCGGCAGGTGGTGAGTATTGGCCGCCCAGCCAAGGCTGCTCAGAGAAAGCCTGTGAGCATCTGTTCGGCTCCCTGGTGAGCTGACGTGTGCACACGGCCACACACGATGCCGATTCGGGTCAGCAAGCCCGAACCCTCTGCTCATATCAGGCCCAACAGGAAGGACTGCACATGGCCTCATTAAAGCAAAGAGATGACAAGCAAGCAAATTACATACACAGACACACACACATGCCCATGCACATGCTCACAAGTATGATTTAATAACTAGGTCTTGACTGTCTTTGAAATAGATTGGCCACCCGGGCTAAGTAAACCTACAAATAAACCAGGTCATGTTTGGTTTCCCCAGGAGGGAGGGAGACGAAGAGAGAACTCTGCGTGTGTGTGTGTGTATGTGTCTAGCAGAGCTCTGAGATGCCCTAGAATGGGCATTCAGGGAGAACCACCAGGCTAGTCATCCTTGCAATGTGTAGCTCTTCCTCATTTTTGAGGCTCGGCAGACAACAAGGACCTACCTGTCAGACTGAATTAGTGGCTCTGTAAACCCAGCCTCTGTGGCTAAACAGTAGGGACAAAAGTCTCAGAAGTCTCTTACATCCTGGCAGGCGTCTCTAAAATATTTATTGGGGGAGGCGACATTGTAAGCCCAGGAGCTTGGAGATCTAGGGCAAAGGCCCAGAACAAAGCCTGCAGGGTAATCTTGGGCAAATCTCTCAACTTCTCTGAATCTCCTCTCTTTATCTGCAAAAACAAACTTAAAAATCCCTGTGTCCCTTACAGGGAGATGATGAGCAGATGCATACTAAACAGCATCTCAGCTCATGGGCAAATGATAGGCAACCAACAAAGATTCTTTTTGTTTTCCAAAATTTTTTTTTATGTGGACTGTTTTTACTCTTTATTGAAGTTGTTATAATATTGCTTCTGCTTTATGTTTTGTTTTATTTTTGGCTTCTTAGTTGGGGAACATGGAATCTTAGTTCCCTGACCAGGGATCAAACCTCCACCCCTTGCATTTGAAAGCGAGATCTTAACCAGTAGACCACCAACGAAGTCCCAACAGAAGTTTCTTTCCCAAGTGTTGTTCCAGTTTCTCTGCCTTACCTTGGAAGGCTTTTGGAAAGCTCTCCAGAGGCTGTGACCTTGTAATCAACCTGTATTTATTTGCAGGCAGTCTTCTGTAAATCAAGGTTTTAAAAAGGTACTGGGCTATGGAAGTATTTCTGTTCACTCAGAAAATGAGCTTCAGGCCCAGGAAGGCAAGCTGGGAAGCTGAGGCGAGCTTGCAAGTGTGTTTGCCTCACTAAACGCCCACATCGGTTAGGGCACCGTGATTGTCTGAAGTCCCTGAGCCATTCTCCTCCAGATTAACGACGTCCAGCCTCTCAGCAGTTTGAAATTGTTTCCGGGCATTTCTGTTATTTTTACACTTGCAAGTTTCTCCCCGTCTCTGGAAGAATGGAATTTCCCTATAATAACGGAGCTGGCCTTGTGCAGAAGCCAAGCCCCTGTTGCAGCTTCAGCAAAGAAAGGAAGAAGAGGAAGCTTTTATCTTGTCTCTGAAACAGAGCCTTTTCTACTGCTTCCTGGATGCTTGTCTCATGTTCTTCACTCAGAATCACCAGAGTGCTTTCTTAAATTACAGATACCTGGTGTGCGTGTGTGCTAAGTCATTTCAGTCATGTCCAACTTTTTGTGACCCCGTGGACGGTAGCCTGCCAGGCTCCTTGGTCCATAGGATTCTCCAGGCAAGAAAATTGGAGTGGGTCGCCATGCCCCCCTCCAGGGGATCTTCCCTGACCCAGGGATCAAACCTGTGTCTCTTATGTCTCCTGCATTGGCAGATGGGTTCTTTACCACTAGTGCCACCTGGGAAGCTCCTACAGATACCTGAATTCCAGAGAAAGGACCCGGGATTCTGTGTTTTAAACAAACCCTTCAGGTATTCAGTTGCCCATCTGGGCACGGGAAAGTGGGCGGGAGCTTTCCCTCCATGGTCAGTGCACAGAGGGCCCTGGTGACTACTTGTGATCCAGGGCTGTACCTGCAGGGGTCCTGGAAAGACTGACCATTTGACTTCCTTCAAGCAAATGTTCTTTAAATACATACTCAACATCTATTTGGGCTGCCGAAGAATTGATGCTTTTGAACTGTGGTGTTGGAGAAGACTCTTGCGAGTCTCTTGGACTACAAGGAGATCCAACCAGTCCATCCTAAAGGAGACCAATCCTGGGTGTTCATTGGAAGGACTGATGGTGAAGCTGAAACTCCAATACTTTGGCCACCTCATGCGAACAGTTGACTCATTGGAAAAGACCCTGATCCTGGGAGGGATTGGGGTCAGGAGGAGAAGGGGATGACAGAGGATGAGATGGCTGGATGGCATCACCGACTCAATGCACATGAGTTTGGGTGAACTCTGAGAGTCGGTGATGGACAGGGAGGCCTGGCGTGCTGCGATTCATGGGGTCGCAAAGAGTCAGACACGACTGAGCTTCTGAACTGAACTGAACTGAACTGATGGCTTAGCAGTAAAGAATCTGCCTGCAATGCAGGAGACACGTGTCCAATCACTGAGCCAGGAAGATCCCTTGGAGAAGGAAATGGCAACCCACTCCAGTATTCTTGCTTGGATAACCCCATGGACAGAGGAGCCTAGCGGACTACAGTCCAAATGGGTTGCAAAGAGTCAGACATGACTGAACAACTGAGCACAAGCACACCTATTTGGAGGGGAGACACACGTATTGAGTGGGGAAGAGTCCTCTGTTGCCTGCAGCAAATCTGCTCTGGCCCCAAACCTGCCAGTGTTACTCACTTACCACATGCTGTGTGATCCACATACACAAAACGTCCAGAGTGGACAAATCCGTAGAGCCAGAAAGCAGATTTGTGGTTGTCCAAGGTAGCTGGGAGTAGGGGTGGGGCAGTTGGGATGATGGCTACGGGAAGGAGGGTTTCTTTGAGAGTTAACAAAAATGTTCTAACATTGATTAGGGAGATGAAAGCACAGCTCAGATGAAAGCCACTGAACTGTGCACTTTAAATGGGTAAATTGTATGGTATGTGAATTGCATCTTAAGAAAATTGTTTTCAGTAAACAGACTAAAGTTTACTAGGAAAAACGAAAATCTTGCTGTGAACCATGCCTACTTCTCCTTGGAAGGTAGCTGAGTAGCCATCTGCTGCTACTGGGGGAAGGGGAAAGGTCCCTTTTCAAAGATTCAGTAAATCTTGTGCAGGGCTCAAATACTTATATTTTAAACAAGTGCTTCTGGTGATTCTGATATAGTGAGAATACACACAGGTCTTTGGGAACTGCTACAGAATGCTCTGTTCCAGAGACCATTTTTCTTGTATCACTGCCTTTTTTGAAAAAAAAAAAAAAAAAAAAGTGCCCCTGTGTGTGTGTGTGTGTCTGTCTGTCTGTTAGCATTCCATATGGATTTACTCACACATGCTTTAGTCTGGCTAGTATAACTCTACATTTTATATATGAGATCAGTTCCTTTCTCTATTCCAGTTTTGGGGCTTGCCTAAGCAAAGTCCCAAGGGAAGGAGGTAAAATGGGGATTAAGGGCTTTGCTGGGGAGCTTTTTGAGACTTCTTAAGACAATATCCAACTTTATAAGAGTCCTTCAGTAGTTTGATCCTACATTAAGGTCAGGTCACTACATAATTATGGGCTGCCCAAGATTGCTTCGCATTGTGGCAATAGCGTGGGCTTTGGCTGCCTGAGTTCAAATTCTGGTCTGCCTTTAATAACCATTATCTTATCCCTTCCAGCCTGTTTTTTTTTTTTTTTTTTTCCTTCACTCAGTCTTGTGTCAACTCTTGCTATCCCGTGGATTGTAGCCCGTCAGCCTCCTCTGTCCATGGGACAGGCAAGAATACTGGACTGGATCACCATTTCCTTCTCCAGGGGATCTTCCTGACCCAGGGATCAAACCCTCATCTCTGCATCTCCTGTGTTGTGGATTCTTTAGCCCTGAGCCACTGGGGACGCCTTATCTCTTTTAGCCTATAAATGTGAATGATTCTGAAGTGTATATGATATAATAATTGATGTATACAAGATGGCACCAAGTGTCTGCTAAGTAAAAACAAGCAGGTATTACTGTTGTTTTACTCCTTGTTTCATGCATACTGTTTCCTCATTTGGATTCTAAGCTCCTTTGAGTACAGTCCTTTGACTCCCACACAGCTCCTCTCATAGAGAAAGTTAAGGAAGGACAGATTGTGGAAAATACCCATGGGCCGCCAGCCCAGCCTCCGCTCTCCTAGGCTTATCCTGATCCCACTGCCTGCAAGGTTACAGCTGGGAACTCCCAGCCGCGTCTCTCTCAGTGTGAACTCACCTCAATCATCCCATGCCACAGCTGATTGAATTAGCTGAGGACTCCCAACCCAAGCTTGGTTGATGAGTCCCTTTCCAGGAAATGTTATTGGGCCAGAGATTCCAGCTGGTGTCCCCAGGCCTCTTAGGAAGAGACTATGTAAATTACCTCTAACAACGTGCAGCTACTTTCTACTAGAAGCATAATACCAAGGCCTGCAGTGGGGGATAGAGCTTCCCAGGTGGCTCTGCAGTAAAGAATCTGCCTGTCTAGCAGGAGATGTAGATTCAGTCCCTGGGTCAGAAGATCCTTTGGAGAAGGAAATGGCAACTTGCTCCACTATCCTTGCCTGGGAAATCCCACGGACAGAGGGGTCTGGAGGGCTACTGTCCATAGAGTCACAAAGAGTCGGACCTGACTTAGCAACTAAACAACAGCAACAACACTGGGGTGTGAACATAAAACACGTGTTCTCATGTTTCTCCATCACTTCGTAAGTTGAAGGGGATTCATATGGTGTGATTTTAGCTACTCATAAGACACCAAAGTGGAGAAGGCAATGGCAACCCACTCCAGTACTCTTGCCTGGAAAATCCCATGGACAGAGGAGCCTGGTAGGCTGCAGTCCATGGGGTCGCACAGACTCAGACACGACTGAAGCGATGCAGCAGCAGCAGCAGCAGCAAGACTTCCAAAGGAATTTTTTTAAGCATGGAAAATGTACATACCATAATATTATGGTAAAAAGGATGAAATAAAATTATGTAGATCTTACAGATTAAAAATATACATAGAATCATAAAATACTGGAAATACATTAAAGTGTCAATAGCAAAAGAGGAATTGTAGATGATTTTTATAACTTTCTGGCTTTTCAAGAAAAGTCTATATACAGGGGTAAGAAAAGTCAATGTAAGTTTTTTTCTCCCATTTCTTTAAAAAAATTAAAGCTCCTTTGATCTCAGTTTTGTCAGAATCCTAGATATTTTGATCTTGGAGAAAATAATTTGTACTCTGGAAAGGCATTACTGAAAATGGGCTTCCATAGGCAAGGTGATTTTATGCAGAAGTTCTCAACTGTTGATCCCTTCTAGAGGAGCCCTTTTGTGAGAGGGAGAAGGCAGTGGCAAGCCACTCCAGTACTCTTGCCTTAGGATGGAGGAGCCTGGTGGGCTGCAGTCCATGGGGTCGCTACGGGTCGGATGTGACTGAGCAACTTCACTTTCACTTTTCACTTTCATGCATTGGAGAAGGAAATGGCAACCCACTTCAGTGTTCTTGCCTGGAGAATCCCAGGGACGGCAGAGCCGGTTGGGCTGCTGTCTATGGGGTTGCACAGAGTAGGACACGACTGAAGTGACTTAGCATAGCATAGCATAAGCAGTTCTACCTCTAAAATCAAATATCAATAATGATTTTCCAATTTGTTAGAGAAAACATGATAGAATTTTCCAAAATTAAAATTTTCTCCCTAAAATTTTCTCCTGATGCCTGTCTCAATTAGAATCTCTCAGAGTGAACATTAGACTCACTGGGGAGCTTTAAAAATATGCAAATACCACGGCTCCATTTTCCAGAAACCCTGACTTAATCAGTTTCTTCTAAAGCCCAGATGGTTACACTTTTTAAATCTCTTTAAGTGATTCTGATCTTCAAGCAGGATTGAGGACCACTGACCTAGTATATCTGGTTGTATGCAAAATTCTACTTTCATTTATTTTGTTGTCTGAGTTTAATGTATACATATTTATTAGGATTCCAGGAGGAGCATCACAATTTTCAAATGCCCTACTAACGGAAGGAATTGGAAACTCCAGCCAGGATTCATTCCCTGGGCACTGCCATTCCTGGTGGCCAGAGAGACTGTTTGGCGACATCGCCCTCCTGTGGCAACACTTGGTAACTTTAGCAGGGGCTGGGTTCACTCTTCTTCCCATTGTCTCTGTCTCTTTTTTCTCATTGTTTCTTTAATAATTGTTCCAAAGTCCACTCTGAACCTTGCCTGGCAGAGCCTCCCATGGAGTTGGCCTCCCTTTCAGCCACTGACTGGCTGGGTGTGGGGCTGCCCTTTGAAAGCTCCCTTGAATTAGTAACAATGTGTGCCCCTTCCTGACATGTCAGCAGCTGGACTTGGAACCCTAAACCTGGGACAAAGTTTCCAGTCTAATTCTTTGCTATCAGGAGTGACAACAGTTGCTGATATAAGCTACAGAGTTGCTTATTGACACTGGGAATGCTGAACCGATTCAGAATGTTCAGGTAAATTTACAAGGGTGGAAAATGCCATCAACATAGTCAGGCAAAGAGGGAAAGTGTAAATATTGAGCAAAACAAACTCTTCAGAATATTCGGTTTAACTCTCCCTCGTGTACGGGCAGAAGTCTGAGGAGGGACGGGGGAGAGGACGGCTGAGGAGAGGAAGTGTCACCAGGGTGGCGAGGGACTCAATGGGAGGTTCTGCCGACCTGGGTCCTGGAGCTGGCAGGTGGGGAAAGACTAACCTCGGTGGAGAGAACTTCATTGCACATCAAAGCCACCTGGGAAACTTGTCCAGAAAGCTCCTATGAAAGCTTCCACCAGTTTGATTCAATCAGTGCGGGACTCTGAGGGGACTGAGAAGCAGAGAAGGACCTACGGCTCACCTGGTGCCCTTTTGGTCCCAGGCTCAGTGCTATGACATCATTCCCTCCTCCAGTCCTTACATCAACCCTCCGAGGTAAATGGTGCTGTTACCTTTGTACAGATGAGGAAGCCGAGGCTCAGAGAGGTAGTGTTGGGTGCCCGAAGCCTCACAGCCAGGCAACGATGGCGCCTGGATGGCAATGCCAGGTAGGAAGGAGTTGGCAGGGAGCTGCTCCCAGGAACAAGTCTTGGGAGTAAGTCAAATTCTGCACTAGGCCTAGGCGCAAAGTCAAATGTCAGAGCCGGACCCGAGATACGCTGGGGCTTCCGAGGGGGTGCTGGCGGTAAAGAAGCCACCTGCCAATGCCGGTGACATAAGATAGGTGGGTTCGATCCCTGGGTTGGGAAGATTTTCTGGAGGAGGGCCTGGCAATCCACTCTAGTATCCTTGCCTGGAGAATGCCAAGGACCGAGAGAGGAGCCTGGTAGGCTACAGTCCATGAAGTCGCACAGAAATATTCCAGACCTGCGGGCTCCGTGGGGACCTTCTGCTCTCCTTGAGGACAGCTGTGGTCCCAGAGCTTGGATGGTGCCAAATCTATGCCAGGTGGTAAAGGGAAGCTTGGGGTGAGGGAGGGATGCAAGAAGGGAGGAAGAAAAGGTAGAAAGAGGAAGAGGAGGCACGACCCAGAGACCAGCCAGCCCAGAGGACTGCAGAAGCCACGAGGGTGGTGGACATGAGGAGCCAAGCACTGATCAGCTGTATGGGGCTGGGGTCTCCCCTGTGCCCTCGCCCTCCCACAGCCCTTTCTCCCTGAGCTTCTTTCTTCCTTTTGGATCTTCTCATGTTCCTCTCTTCTCCTTTCTTCCTGTTTCTTTTCCACATTAAAGGAAGGTTTTTATCTTCCCTCAGAAATCTTCGCCATGTCCTCCCAGCATGTCACACACTCCTCACAGGATATCAAGGGGAACAATCAATCACTTGAGTAAAGAAAAACATCAAAATCCAATCCCTCTGTAATCAAAACCCACACCAGCCTTCTTCCCACAGCGTGCACACCCTGGCTGGTCCTGAGCCCTCCTCCCCCGGCGCCTTCCCGCTGAGGCAAGATCACCCGGGCTGGGAAGAGCTGCCTGCAATTCCTTGTGGCAACAGCACTTACCAGTGTCTCATGTTTAATGCAAGCCAGCTTCAGAGACAGGAAAGCTTTCAAGATACAGGTTAAGATACACAAATGCTGCTCTTTCCAGAGCGCACAGAAGTATACGCAATCCATGTGGGTTGGTTAGAATAACTGCGTTCTCATCTGTACAGATTTAAGCAAACTAGTTCTGTCAGAGGAAAATGTATCTACCTAAGAGCTTCTGTGGCCCAGAGAGGCCTACGTCCACTCCACCCTTTGAGTCTTCCAAGTATTTTTAGAACGTTTTTGTTGTTCAGTCTCTAAGTTGTGTCTGACTCTTTGCGACTGCAGCACACCAGGCTTCCCTGGTCCTTCACCATCTCCTGGAGTTTGCTCAAACTCAAGTCCATCGAGTCGGTGATGCCATCCAACCATCTCATCCTCTGTTGCCCGCTTCTCCTCCTGCCCTCAGTCTTCCCCAGCATCAGTGTCTTCGCTACTGAGTTGGCTCTTCGCATCAGGTGATCAAAGTATTGGAGCTTCAGCATCAGTCCTTCCAATGAGTGCTTGATCTCCTCGCAGTCCAAGGGACTCTCAAGAGTCTTCTCCAGCACCACAGTTCAAAAGCATCAGTTCTTCGGTGCTCAGCCTTCTTTAGAATGAAAGAATGGCAAAATCAGGCTTTAAAAATTCTAGTGGATTGTCAGTGCTTATCATTAGCAAGTTAATATTTCTAATAGCAAATATGTAATGAGTTACCTGCTAATTATCAGATTTGCATAAAGTAATATAATTCATGGATACAGTGTAAAGCTGTTTTGAAAAACTTCTTTCAATCTTGTCAATATAATTCCTTTGGAAATAACATGAAAGTCTAAAATTGAATACTTCTGTGGGGCAACATTCGAGCTAACAGTGCTGGTGACTGTGGCGGTTTCCCTTCTGTTGACACGGACCCTCCTGTCTATAAGTCTTACTGTTCTCTGTCATCCATTCTGAATCAGATAGTATATCAGTGTCCTCTGGTCTGTTTCAAGAATGCTCAGGTCAGAAGGGCTTTATAAATAAACACATTTAGTCCAATAGCCTTTCTTAGGCTATTTGGACCCAAAGCTTCATGTCAAGTCAATGCACTGCTGCAGAATTCTCTCTCTCTCTCTCTCTATTTTTAATGGCCCTGGAGCTGCTTGAAGAAACTGCTGATTCTAGGATTAGGGCAGAAAACACAGAAGATGAGCCTGGAGCATCTTACCATGCCAAAAAGTAAGGAAATGCGAAAAAACCAACCAAAAGAAACCCCTACATTGATGGCAGTGTCAGTGGGGCAACTGGGGCAATTTGAGCATTCAAGTCAAGGAAGCAGCACTGGCTTATAACCTGAAGTAGAAAATAAATATTCATGAGTACATATCAATATAAAGGATTGAATAAATAAATAAATGGGGAAGGGGACATAGATTTTCCTTGAAGAACTGCAAATAATTTATGTAGACACTCAACCTTCAACAAGATAGCATGTAACTCCCCAGTTCTTAAGTATAGACTGTGCATTGCAACTCACTTCCAAAGACAGAAGCGTGAAAAGAGGTCGGGAGTAAAAATTTATTGTGGGAACAGAGTCAAGGGAAGATAAAAATGTATCATTAAATCAGGCCAAGTGTATGGGTTTATTTATCAGAGTCTAGATTTAATGTCAGCTCACCCATTTGGACATGGCTGTAGCAGTGTTCTTGGTGATTTAATGATGTGTGTACTCATTGGTGGGGCTGCTCTGGTAGCTCAGATGGTATAGAATCTGCCTTCAGTGCAGAATACCCTGGTTCAATCCCTGGGTTAGGAAGATCCCCTGGAGAAGAGAATGGATAGCCATTCCTTTCTCTAAGGGATCTTCCCGACTCAGAGGTTGAACTGGGGTCTCCTGCATTGCAGGTGGATTCTTTACCATCTGAACCACCAGGGAAGCCCTAATAGAAACCATACCATAGAGATGTCAGCAGAGGGAATTTACTATGGGAATTCATTACACTAATGTTGGAGGGCTGAGTGAGGAAGAAGGGTGATTCTCTGTGGTGCTCCAGAAGTAATAACCCAGGTTGGGCCCTGGGAAGCTGGGGCTCAGGCCTCTGAGAGAGAGCATTACTGCCCTGCTGTTGCTGCCTCTGGGAAGCCTGAAGAAACTGTTTCTGGGAGAGCTTAAGTAATGTGTGCATACTAAGTCACTTCAGTCTGTCCAACTTCACCACCCCATAGACTGTAGTCCCCCTGGCTCCTATGTCCATGGGACTCTCCAGGCAACAATATTGGAGTTAGGTTGCCATGTCCTTCTCTAGGGCCAAAATAATACAGAGGCCAAAACCAACTGCTGAGAACCCAGTTCCGAACAGGTATGTCTGAAACAGCAAGTAAACTCAAAGAAGTTCCTTCTCCCCTTGGGTTTCCCCGTCTCCTTCTTGAACCCTTGATTGACAAAACCTAGTAGAAAGCCAGCTAGTAAAGTAAAAATATAATTTGTGGAATCCCAACTTAGGACCCTAAAGATTAGAGAAGAGTCGATCTGAAGATGGAGCCAGTCTTTGTCATTTGCACGGAACTCGCCTCATCCCCTCTTCTTTAAAAAGCAAATCTCTCAAAGACACACACTTTCCTGGACTCCCCTCCCTTTGCCCAAACCAAATAAAAGTGAAAGCAAAAGTGAAGAGTCATGTCTAACTCTTTGCTACCCCATGGACTGGAGTCTGCCAGGCTCCTCTGTCCATGGGATTTTCTAGGCAAGAGTACTAGAGTGGGTTGCCATTTCCTTCTCCAGGGAAAGCTAGATAGGGTATCAGTAAATACTAGCTGAGCATCACCACTGATGTTACTATAATCCTGCAACACAGCACAGTCCGTTTTAGACCTCAGATCCTCATATTTATAAACACAGAGCTCGGTTATAGTGTTTTATGTATTTAGCTAGAAGATTCTTTCTACTCTAATCAGGATCATTTTGGAAAGTCACATCAGGAGAGCAGAGCCCTTCCTTTGATATAAGAGGTATAGACTTTTGATGTCAGTGGTCTTGATGAACAGAAATGCTGAAGGCAGCTTAACCACTTCTGTAAAATACCTTATTCTTTTAAAAAATAAATCATTGTAAGAGACAGGGATCAGCTCAGCTTCCATGGTGATGTGGGGATTTCTGAAGAGTTCGCAGATTTTTTTAAAAAATGTAATGCAGGGTATGAGAAATTTGCAAGATCTTTCTAAAAATAACCTCAGAAACAGCAGAAAACTCAGCATTTATATCTATTCAATGCCTGGTGTAATGCAGTCCATGAGGTCGCAGAGTCGGACATGACTGACTGACTGAACTCAACTGAATGTCTTTCTTATCCAAAAAAGGCTGATAGTGAGGATTTCAGTTTTAAGCCCTTATGGCACAGTCAAATGACTGGTCACACAGCTCCCTGGAGGAAGGGCCAGAATACAATAGTCTTACATCAGAAAGTAGAGAAATGGCACGCTGTATCATGAGGACGAAGAACTTTTCATAATGGCCTTAAAACGGTGTTGATATTGAAATGCTCAGCCCAGAATTATCTATGTCAAACTAATTACACTTCCCTGGTCTTTTTCTTCCTACTGAAATAAAAATGATAATAAATGAGCAAAACACTACGTGGCAAGATATATATCAGCTTTTTCTTTGAAATACTCAGAACTCAATGAATACCAATTATATTAGAAGCTGTGCATGAAAAGACTCCCACCACTAAGAATGGTGCGAATTTTATTTCAATGTCAAATTCCAAAGAAAAACACCCAGAAATTGCTATGCACATTCACATTTACAGCTTTTTTTATTTTGGGAATGTGGTTTGGAACCCAAATTCCAATGAGTTGTGTGCTCTTGCCGACAGTATTTTAAGGGAAAGGCTTTCTTGAAACTGCATCACATTGGATCTTTTTAAGGAAAATGCAGGTCTTTGTAAAACACAATCTGTTTATTGTCAAGGAGTCCAAGGTACATGGACTATTGGGATAATGTTTATATCCTCAAAGGAGACATTTTCTTCTCAACTTCCATTTCTGTTGGAACCCAACACCAATTCGACTCAAGAAGAAGATGTTCTATTTGCTAATCATCTCCAAAATGGAATTGATATGATGATTGCAGGACACTCTAATAATTGAAGTAGCCAACAAAGATCACAGAACAATGAAATGCTCTGCGACACTATTGATAAGAGCTACAGGATAAAGAGAGTTAAGAAGGAAAGTGTGTTTTAAACACAGAAGAATAATATTTGAGGAATGACTAGTTTGTTTCCCTCTAGAAATCTCCTGTACATGGGTCTCTTGGGAAGTCTAATCAATTAAAACCCTACATGCTATTCTATTTGTGAGTGGAATGAAGCATACATTTCTCATGTTATTACATAAATGAATCTCATCTTCAGGGCTTTGAAATATAACATTATCCAGACTATAGCGAATGTGCATGCCACCTCATCTTTCTGCATTATGATGAAATCGATTTTATGATTCTCATAAATTACAGGCCTGAGGCAGTAACAGACTTGAAGATGGTTTTGCTTTGTCTCCTCTAATCTCACAGGCTGCGCATGTCACTTGCTCTTTTTGCTTTTTCTTTTTTCCTGAGCTGCAGATAGCTCTTCAAGTTTGCAATTCTTGTTATAGTTCTCAACCGAAAAGTGTGCTTTGAAAAAGATTCATCTTTTAGACCCAGGATGTATTCTTGGTTTATTTAGATCCTCTAACCTGAATATTGGGTTTCCCTGGTGGCTCAATGGTAAAGAATCCACCTGCCAAGGCAGGAGATGCAAGAGACACCAGTTTGATCCCTGGTCCGGGAAGATACCCTGGAGAATGAAATGGCAACCCACTCCCGTATTCTCGCCTGGAAAATCCCTTGGATAGAGGAGCCCAGCAGGGGGGTCCGTGGGGTCGCAGAGAGTCGGACATGACTGAGTATACACACACACCTTAAGAAGACTGAGAATGGGAAGGGAAATACAAGTCAGGTCTCCTCTTCTTGTTCTGGCAGGTGTGATCCCTGACCTGTCCACCTGCCTGCTAGACTGACCCTGGCCTTCAATTTCAGGAACAGATGGAGTTATGAGAACCTAGTGAAGGTTTACAGATTCTATCTCCACACATATCCAGCACGAGGTTTCTGAATTCACCTGTTCTTTTCACATCAGCCCATTTAGTTCTCTTAATTGGACATGCTTCGACCTGTGTCCCAGCCCAGCAGAGAATAAAGATATGTGGCCAAGGGGGCATTGAATTCGAGCCAGGAGAAAGGTTTCGTTCTACACATTTATTCAACCAAATCTCACCCCTAATGTTCAGATTATCTTTCAGCCTTAAATCTTTTGGTTTTAGTATTTCAGTTGACTTTTGCCCTTCTCTAATTGGAAAAGGAGTACGTCAAGGCTGCATATTGTCACCATGTTTGTTTAACTTATATGCAGAGTACATCATGAGAAATGCTGGACTGGAAGAAACACAAGTTGGAATCAAGATTGCCGGGAGAAATATCAATAACCTCAGATATGCAGATGACACCACTCTTATGGCAGAAAGTGAAGAGGGGCTAAAAAGCCTCTTGATGAAAGTGAAAGTGGAGAGTGAAAAGGTTGGCTTAAAGCTCAACATTCAGAAAACGAAGATCATGGCATCTGGTCCCATCACTGCATGGGAAATAGATGGGGAAACAGTGGAAACAGTGTCAGACTTTGTTTTTCTGGGCTCCAAAATCACTGCAGATGGTGACTGCAGCCATGAAATTAAAAGACGCTTACTCCTTGGAAGGAAAGTTATGACCAACCTAGATAGCATATTCAAAAGCAGAGACATCAGTTTGCCAACAAAGGTTCGCCTAGTCAAGGCTATGGTCTTTCCTGTGGTCATGTATGGATGTGAGAGCTGGACTGTGAAGAAGGCTGAGCGCCGAAGAATTGATGCTTTTGAACTGTGGTGTTGGAGAAGACTCTTGAGAGTCCCTTGGACTGCAAGAAGATCCAACCAGTCCATTCTGAAGGAGATCAATCCTGGAATTTCTTTAGAAGGAATGATGCTAAAGCTGAAACTCCAGTATTTTGGCCACCTCATGCGAAGAGTTGACTCATTGGAGAAGATTCTGATGCTGGGAGGGATTGAGGGCAGGAGGAGAAGGGGACGACAGAGGATGAGATGGCTGGATGGCATCACTGACTTGATGGGTGTGAGTCTGGGTGACCTCCGGGAGCTGGTGATGGACAGGGAGGCCTGGCGTGCTGCGGTTCATGGGGTCGCGAAGAGTCGGACACGACTGAGCGACTGATCTGATCTGATATATAAATAATAGTTCTATAAAGAGATAAGTCAAATCAGAACTGCTACTATTCAACAATTGAGAAAATATGCCCCCCCCCTCCCCCCGCCCAGTACAATTGGGGCTTTCCTCATAACTTGGTTGGTTAAAAAATCCGCCTGCAATGCAGGAGATCCCGGTTCTATTCCTGGGTCCAGAGGATCCCCTGGAGACGGAAACGGCAACCCATTCCAGTATTCTTGCCTGGAAAATCCCACGGACGGAGGAGCTGGGTGCGCTACAGTCCATGGGCTCGAAAGAGTTGGACACAATGAGTGACTAAACCACAAGGAACCACCACTTGGGCTGGAGCCTTATACCAGTCTCAGAATGAAGAAGGTGGAAGGAAACACTCATGGTGCATCTAACAGGATACACAAGAGCTGACTGTTAATTGCTGAGTGGACTTTATCATTATAACTTCTCAGAATATCTGGCCTGTGTGTACTTACGAGTATGAATGTAATTCAGTCAACACTGGAGGCTGGGGTTTTTCCCTTTTGCTGATCTGCAACACCACGTGGTCCCACAATGCTCGGGTGCTGTTCCTCTATCAGTGCTCCGGTGCGTACTTTATTTTTGTAAAAACACTGAACCAGGACTGTGACTTTTGGAGGGCAGAAAAGCTTCTTCCTATTTGTTTTCCTACCATCTTAAAATCTGGTTCATAGGAAGCTCCCAGTATTGTTGAATAAACCAGATTATCGTTTTGGTTTGAAGTTACATGTAGGTGTCTTATTTCTGATACATTTTTAGAAATGCTATGATAACACAAATAAAAACTCCTAATGCACACAACAGTCAAATTGGAAGAGTATATGAAACAGGCTTGATCTCTCTAAGGTGGGTAGAGGGGTCTAGTTCCAGTGAATTTAAAAAGCAGTCTCCTATGAGGCGAGGTGTACAGGCAACAACTTTCCTAATTGGCTTTAGACCAACCAAAACCTATTCTATTTCTTCCATGGAAACTTCAGCATCCAACTATCAGGCAGTGTTTTTGCATTTTTTTTTTTTTTTTTTTAAGATGAGATAACAGCTTTTACTGGAAAGATTTTACTCTAACAAAAATTTCAACCCTAAGAATTTTATGTTTCTTTCTTTAAATTCCCTTGAAATAACTAGCATTCTAGATGGAACACTGCAAAATTCAGAACCAGGATTTTGGACTGGGAGTCTGCTGATGCATTCCTAAAACGCAGATGTCTTTTGAAGAAGCTCATAATAAGGAGGTAACTTCAATTCTTCAAGGCCTAAACCTTACCTCTCCTGTATCCTTAAACCTGTTATCTTATTTCCTTATAAAACTATTTTGAGAAACACTGGCTGAAAAGAACCATGGGTAGGTGGGATTAATAACTAGATTTTTTTCTCATTGGGCCATGTATTACATGTTTCTTTCAGTTTCCAATTAAGGGACTTGGCAAATACTTAAGTGAATGGAATAAACTTAAGAGTCAAATTGTTTTAAATGTCAGTTAAAGAGAAGGGTTTTTATGTTATAAATCTATTAAGAAATAATGCTTACAATGAATTACATTTCTTAGATTGCATAAACAATCCTTTCTTAAGAAAGGGAAGTGATTATGAAGGAGATGGGGTGGAAAATATAAAGCTCACCCAGGGGGATTTTTTTAAAGCTATACATTCTCCCTCCACAAATATTCTGACATATTCCTTTTTGTTCTCTCTCTGGAATCAATGCTATAGTGAACCCCTGACTGCTACGTGTTGTATCCTTTTGTATATTATGAATTATTGTTTTATATTTATCAGTGAATGAAATGTTTCCAATTAGAATTCTACAAAAATATAAGACAATATTTTGTTTAAATTACATTATTTATTTTTAATTATCCCTCTTAGTCCTGCATGCATTGTTAGCACAAAAATTTGATTACAACCTCCACTGAAGAGATAGTAGGTACACAATCACCATCTGAAGAGTTTCTTCAAAGATGACCGACCTAGAATTCCAGGCCATCATAACACTGTCAGTAACCTATACAATGTTCAATAGAAAAATTTACCAAATATCCTTTGTTTAATGTAAACAAGGCAGGAGGCAAAACAGATATTATAGTAACACTATTTTACAGGGCCCAGAAATATGATTACCTACCATGTTTTAACACATCAAGTGTCACAATGACATGCATATTTTGATTAATTGTACAATCCAAAATATAATTACCATATAAATTGTGGTTTTAGCAATTCACTGTAACTTCTGTCAATACTTATAAACTTCATAATTAAATGGTAATTGTGTATTAATGCAATAATTTATGGAAATATGTTACCATGAATTATGAAGTAAGTCCATAATTTGTGCCCCGTAAAATTAAGTGTAATAATCTTTACACTAGCAACAGTGTAAGCAAGCTAAGGATTTTGGTCCTCATAGATATATACACAGATATATATACAGATATACACATACAATAATGTACAATTAAACCAAAAAGCTATGAATTCACTCACAGCTTATATATTGCACAGACAGATACATTATGAGAACATTACAGAGTTAGAATGTGAGTACTACAATGATAATTGGCTGGCTAAGGACAAATCTTGAGTTCTATCAAGTAAAGAATGTGGCTCATTACTAAAAAAAAAAAAAAAAAAAAAGGAAAGAAAAAAGCCAAAGACTATACTGTTAAGAGAGAAAGTTTAAAAAAGAATGTTATACCCATACACCAATGTGAAGCAAGACTGAAGTTCATTTTGGAACTTGTTATGGCAAGCGATCCCTAGGGTGGAACTGTCCACCCAACACAGTGTGCAACAGTCACTGTTTTGCATGTGCTAAGGAACAGAAACAGTCAACTTCTGAAAGTATGACTATGGCTAGTCACGTAGGACAATGTTTCACCAACAAATCAGACTCACTCTGAGAACTTGTGCTGGCTCTAGGTCTGAACGAAATAAGAAAAAGAAAAGAAAGACAGAAACCAATTTAAAAGATAAGCAAACTATACCTTAAGCTTTAGCTGATTACAAATCAAAGTCATTATAATAATTTAGGAAAATAATTATCCTTTAAGAAGCAGCATACACACACACACACACAAATAGGAGTTAAAGCTTTTCTGAGCTTGGTTTCGTGGATTAGCCAAAAGGTCCCATTGTGAAATCAAGGATAAAATAGTATTTGGCTTTCGAGGTAACATTGCCATTACACTTATTGAACTCTATGAAAACATTAAGAAATATCTAATACCTCTTAACGTTCTGTTTTAAATATACCTACATCAAAGTAGACTACAACTACATCTAAAGATAAAGATGCTGCAGTGTTCCTTGCATCAATAAATACAGCAAAAAGAATAATATGCCTTCCCACGGTTAAAAATCATTTAAAGAAAAACATGCACAAAGTAACTATCTCCCACTTATTTCTTCATTGTTTCGCTTAATAAATCTCCTAGAGTGAGCTAACAAAGATTTGCACTGAATTTAGAAATTTAGCTTTTTTGTCCTTTTTAACAGTGGTAAGTAAGCGTTCTAGAGCCAAGAATAGTCATAATTTTTTTTTGACATTTTGTTCTTAATAAATAGCAAAAACTAACTACAAAATAAATCAGAAAAACAAATACAACAAAATTAGCAGTAGGTGTAAAATATGCTTCTACACACATGCTGTAGGATTTAGAGATGCAAATACACTAAACAAGTTCTCTCAAGGGGCAGTTCGGTCCCTTTCAGGCTGGAAGGCTCGCTAGACTGCTGCTCCCACAAACGTCAGTAAATGGGAAGGCAAGGAGCAAAGTGCTGCTGCTTAACACATCGAACGAAAAAACAAAAGAAAAACCCAGGAAAGCTCAAAAGCATATTTGAGTGATAAGCATCGCTTAAAGGAAGCATAGACAGTGGATCAGCAAACCCCACCGTGTACACCAAGGACAAGCGTGCTGTGCCCAGCGCGGCCAACTCCCCACACCACTCCTTCCTGCGCCCGTGCCCACACAGACACCACTTTACCCAAGTTCTTCCATATGTAAACAGGACAGATTGGTTGGTTTGCTTTTAAATCTCTTTAGAATTATTTAAAACAAAAGACTGAAAAAAAAAAAAAAAACTGTAAACATTCAGGAGGCCATCGGCATTTTGATTGCTGCCACCCACACTTCAATGCCTTTCAATACGAAAATCAAGTTATAAAGCAAGTTTCAGAGAGGGACGCAGAGATAGAAAAAAAGAAAAGGATCTCAACCCAATACATGTTAATCAGCTTAAAAAAATACTATTTTAGTAAACAATACCAATGGTGAGCACAAATTCAATGTTGTTGCAAAAATGACAAAGTTTAAATTAACTGGGACCCATACATTAAAATCAATCACTAACCTGGCTATGTGCACAAAAGAGTAAAAGAACGTTTCTTTAAAAAATATATATATATTAATCAAGAATTTATCATATTAAACTGTTATTCTTAGAAAAGCTGAAGAAAGTTAATGGTGTTCTACACATTTTTATCTTCTATTATTAATTCATTTGGTATTTCCTAAATTGTTTTTTTTCTCATTTACAGTTTTTTTTAAATATTTTGTTTGATAAGAATTCTGACCTTAAAAAGTTATAAAACTAGGGTTTTGGGGTTTTTTTTTTGCTACTTGTCAATCCAAAAGAATGTAAGCACTTGAGTCCCAAAGAATGTCAAAAGGCCTTGCTACCTAAAAGGATATTAGATTAACAGAATTATCATCAAAGTCATGACATCAGAAATTTTGCAGCTTTTCACACAGGCATTAGAAATGCTTATTTCCTGAAGTTCCTTTGATTGTATCCTGGATTCAAGGACGTGCAACTTTATATACAGAATCATTATGATAAAGCCAGTGAGAACAACATCACACAACACTGTACTGAGAGCGTCCACTCAGTGGGTTCTGAATGGTTCCGTCCAGTTTACAGCAATGCTTCATTTAAAAAGGCTTTTTATTGTCACGTGGCTGGGTGGAACTGAGGCTTTTTTGATGAAATGTACATGATAGTTCTGTTCCCTTGGTTACTTGAAAGATGCTGTTTAGGGTGTGGAGGCTGCGTGGTATTTCACAAAGGCGATGGCCGCCAGCTCCTTACAGAATTCTTCCAGCACAATCACACCTTCCAACAAGGTGATGTGGTCAATCCTAGGAAGGGAAAGCAGGCAATTAATCAATTCAGGATATTAGCAGATCATCACACGAAGGCAAAAGCTTTAGACAAACAACGTGAGAAACATTGACTTACACAGGTCCTTCGGGTTCCAGACCAAGTAATCGCTTTCTGACCAGTAGAAGCTTGGGAGTAAAGTCTTGAATACGTTGGATTCGAACCATGAGGTCTCCAACAACCTGCATCACAGGGACGAAAGGGGCTCAGTTCCTGAACAACTCCATGGGGGATTTTCAGGATAAAAAAAAAATCCATTTCCTATTACTAAATGAAGACTGTGACTTTTCACTATTCACGTAACAATCTTGGACAAAGGACCCACAACTATCCCTTAACATAAAAGAGTTACACGTATCATTTAAGAGAATGAATCTTCCTTTTTCTCCACATTTTGCAGTAAAATAATTCTAAATAGAAAATACATGATATTTTTCATCGTTGTTGTTGTTTAGTGGCTCAATCGTGTCTGACTGTTTGCGACCCCATGGACTGCAGCACCCCAAGCTTCCCTGTCCTTCACCATCTCCCGGAACTTGCTCAAACTCATGTCCTTTGAGTCGGTGATGCCATCCACCCATCTCGTCCTCTGTCATCCCCTTCTCCTCCTGCCTTCAATCTTTCCCAGCATCAGAGTCTTTTCTAATGAGTCAGCTCTTTAGATATTTTTCATTACATGACACTAATTACAAACAATGTTATTAAGATGTTAATTGGTCAGGCTGATCGATCCTGGAGAATATAACAAAACTGAAAACTCACCCTGACGATCACAGAGAATAGAGATCTACAGCCAGAAGCAAGGTTCACATAAGGGTCCAAGAGGTACTCATGTATGTGGGGATGAGGGAAGAGAGAAAGTCTAGATAACACCGACGTTACTTGTAAGTTGACATCATATGGCTACAGAGAGGGAGAAAGGAAAAAGATATTTGACATTATCTCTATGTATACACCTGAGCACTGAATTTACCATTTCAATTTGTCTTTTCAAGAAAGGACAATCTACCATCTTAATCCTTCTCTGTATGCTCTTCTACAATGACAGTCTCTGTAACTAAATTAGTTCTAGCTCTTACCGTCTCAAAGTGCATACATCATGGTCCTGAAACTTTAAAAGCAGAAAAGCATACACATAAACATATAGGAAAAATAAATATGTAACACGGACAGAATGTCTCTGCTTTTTGCAGGCTTTTTAAGTTAGTAAGATAGTTCAAGAGGTCATCAAAACCCAAAAAGACTTATATGCTACAAACAATGGAAGACACGTTAAATATTAGACAAAAGACAAAAGGGAAGGTATTAAAATCTTTTAAGTAATCTAATTTTAGAGATGACAATCCTTGTTTTAAATTATTCAACTGCTGCCAATTATCAAAAGCATATATACAATAAAGTCATATATATCACAGAACCTTGTCAACAGAGTAAAAGTACTTGAGGGGTAGAAATAACTACCACAAGCCTTAATAGTGAACTAGAAGATTAAAAAATCGTGATTACAGAAAGGATCACCACCTTTACTGGGCAAGAGCATTGATTCTTCCAAAACAATGACTGTATCTGTGTAAAGTTCCTCACACACGTTTTGTATTACAGTATTACAATTTTATTAGTTTTTTATACTTAATCTGTTTATTCCTCATAGAAGCAGCTTGGAGGTGCTTTACAGAGTATGTGTCAAAATCAAAGCAAGATGCATGATATGCAAAAAGAGTTGCTATTATTGTGCCTAGAACTTTGAACAGAAATCTTTCTTCCCTTTCAGTTTTCTTGTTCTAAGCAGTCAGAGGCAACCAAGTGGCTGAAACAAAACTGGCTTCAGTGAGAAGGCTGGGAAGAACCTCAGTGACTGGATGAATGAGAAACAGGTGCTGCAGCAGGAAGACGTGAGAAGGCTGGAAGAACCTCAGTGACTGGATGAATGAGAAACAGATGCTGCAGCAGGAGGAGGGGAAGAGTGATTCAGGACCAAGATAGTATTAACCAGAAATGGTTAATCAGAATGGTTTACCCTCATTCATTGAGTAGCTTTTAAGCCCTTGATCATAATGAATACCAATTAAAAAGTAAATATTTGGCATTCAAAGGATGACCAATGCTTGAGCATGTGCCAGAAGATATCAAAGATCCTGTTATATGAATAAAAATTCAAGTCCTGTGCTAAAGTCTAATTTCAGTCATGAATACAGATTTTCTGAAAGAAAACTTCCCGTAAGTCACTCTTATTTAAAATCTAGCCTTACGCAAGATAAGTGAAAGCAGATACAACGCCCATTAAAGGATAGATTGATGGGCATCTTTTCCTACTTGATAATATTGGCGACAGAATAGCCTTCTCCAAGATTCAATTCAAAACAATGAATTCACATTAAATTGCATTTTAGGCACAAAGGAAACACTTTAAAAAATCTTCAAGAAGAATACATTGGGTAAAAAAATGTGGACAAAATCATTTAAAATGCAACTTAAGTACAGTATTGTATGTGACTTCATTTCAGGTAGTTTAGATTTTTAGGTCACTAAATTCCACCATTTATAGGTGCTTTAAAGTAAATAAACTGACAAAATTTGGTTTTTAACAATTATATATTACTACTTAATTTTCTCTACATGGTGTTACTTTGGTTTTAAGCTTTTTGAAACAAGAAGCTATATCTTTGGTTGTTTAAGAAACTTAAGGCTGGCTCAGATTAAATTTCAATGTTGTGAAAATGAAAATAAAATTCAGCTAGATGGAAACGGTTCCATCATACTCTGAAATGGTTTCTACTTCATATTGGTAATAACTTTAAAACAAGCTGGCTTTTTAGGGGATTCTTAATAGTAACTGTTTGCATCTATTTTGATTATGTTGTACTTTATAGAGTGTTCACCTGAAATCAAAGTTAACTAGATTTTTCTGACATGTTAAATGGACTTGGCCCATTTTTTAATGAGCTAACCCTAAATGCAAGGTGTGAATTTTAGGACAATGAACTTTGACTTAGATGTCACTCGATAACTCAACTCTTTTACTAAAGCCCAAATATGTGGATGGCCAAAATTATAAGAATTGATAAATCTCAACAATTTGGTAGTCTCTGAAATTTCTTATAACACCTGCATTTAACAAGATTTTATATTTTTAAAAGCAATTTAAATTACTTTTATCCCCCCATAGTCCTTTTAAGCAAATCAAGTAATGTCAACTTCACTTTAACAATAAGAAAATATGAGAAACAGCTAACTTGAATTACCCAAATTAAAATTTTTCCCTTTGAACTTGGGTTTCCCCACATTTCTCCTGGTATTCTTTACATTCTGTTGTGGACCTTAGCATTTTACTATCTTTTTAAAATCACTACAGGTAAAAACAATACTAAACACACTATATTTTTCAAAAATTAAGGCTGTGACACCACAACAGTGTCATGAATACCCGATGTCATAACTTCTCAATTATACACACAGAAATTAGCTACTTTATTATTAATTATCCTTAATAATGTTTAAACCCAGCCTGGTTAGCCTGATTACTATTAAGGGTATCTATGTACTATGAACATACAAGCAAACATCATCTTTAGCAAAAGCAGTTAGAAAAGAGAGAAAATGAAATTAAACCAAGCACATTAGACCCACCAGAACTTATGATTATCTTTGAGATCTAATTATAAAGTCCTTATTCGAAAAGGCTTGGGAAGTCAAGGTTTTTAAAGACAGAGGCTTGAGGCTAGGGTCCACAGTTCACTCACTAAGTCATATTAACTAAAACTAAGGATTCTTCATTTATACAATACAGGGAGCTGTCCCGCCTATCACTCAGGGCTCCAGGAGGAATGAGTGGGACTCTGTCTGAACTGTCGTTGCACTGTGAAGAGCTATCTGGTGAAAGAAAAAGAAGTGCGAACATTTTGGGATATTGTCTCCAGTGTATCCTCCGAGTCAGTGCTCTACAGATGGAAGGGAAAAATGCTCAAGTGTGATGGGGATTCCAAGGGGATCTTTCCATTCAATTCAGAAACTACTTTTTAATATTTATATCCCTTTTGAGTGCTTTTGGTCAAAATTTCTAAAGATTACTGACTTGATGCTGATTGTTGATGTCTCCTGGGAGTTTCATTTAATCGGATTCAAACTAAGTATAGAGAACCAGCACAAAGGCACAATACACTGGGAGGTTTATTGTAGACCTCCCCACTAGCTGGCGGGGCGGGGGCGGAGGTGGGGAGGGGCGGTTACACAGCCATGATGTGTATAGCATAATACCTACAGTGAAGGCTAAAGTCCCTTCAGTCCTGTCTGACTCGGCTGTAGCCTACCAGGCTTCTCTGTCCATGGGATTTTCCAGGCAAGAATACTGGACTGGGTTGTCATTCCCTTCTCTAGGGGATCTTCCCAAATCAGGGATTGGACCTGAATACTTTGGTTGTTAAGTATTAAATATCAATCAACGAAAATTGAAACAGCAGAAATTCAGTATATGTTGCTAGGACGTTAAAAGAAATCCTTAGTTTCAGGTGATGTGACTTACTGAGTGAACTGTGGAACCTAGCCTCAAGCCTTCCATCTTTAAAAACCTTGACTTCTCAAGCCTTTTCAGATAAGAACATTATAGATCAGATCAGATCAGTCGTTCAGTCGTATGTGACTCTTTGCGACCCCATGAATCGCAGCACGCCAGGCCTCCCTGTCCATCACCAACTCCCCGAGTTCACTGGGACTCACATCCATCAAGTCAGTGATGCCAGATTGCAAAAATAATCACAAGTTCTGGTGAGTCTAACGTGCTTAGTTTAATTTCATTTTCTCTCTTTTCTAACTGCTTTTGCTAAAGATGATGTTTGCTTGTATGTTCATAGTACATGCTGCTGCTGCTAAGTCACTTCAGTCATGTCCAACTCTGTGCGACCCCATAGACAGCAGCCCACCAGGCTCCGCCATCCCTGGGACTCTCCAGGCAAGAACACTGGAGTGGATTGCCATTTCCTTCTCCATTGCGTGAAAGTGAAAAGTGAAAGTGAAGTCGCTCAGTCGCAGCCGACTAGTAGCGACCCCATGGACTGCAGCCTACCAGGCTCCTCCATCCATGGGATTTTCTAGGCAAGAGTACTGGAGTGGTTTGCCATTGCCTTCTCCGTCATAGTACATAGATACCCCTAATAGAATCAGGCTAACTAGGCTGGGATTAAACATCATTATGGATAATTAATAATAAAGTAGCTACTTTCTGTGTGTATAATTGAGAAGTTATGACATCAGGTATTCATGACACTGTTGTGTTGTCACAGCCTTAATTTTTGAGTGTGTTTAGTATTGTTTTTAAAAGAAAAAAAGGACTTGACTCTATGTCTTTATTATTATCAGAAACAGGGCTGACTGAAGTCAACCCAGTGAAATACTTCTTAATTATCATTTCTTTATTTGGCTTTCTGGTTATTGAAGACAGCCTGATTTTACAATAAATTTCTTTTGTAAGTCCCTAGACTCATATAAATATTTAACTAAAATGCTAAAAAAAACCAAGTACTTTAATATAGGATTTCATTAATTGGCTAACTCAGTTTTCATGCTGAGGCAAGTTTAATGCCACATAGTTTCACTTCAAGTGTCCATATCAACATGTAAAACATTCAAAGCTCTATTGTTACTCTATATGTCAGGGAGAGAGGGAGGGAGGGATTGTCTAACCTCAAGTTCAGTTCTCCTGACAGTCGGTGAGAGAGACACAGCAGCATATCAGCTGCTGGTGATTTTTACTTCCCTTGAAATAAGTAAATCGACTTTTTATATTTCATTTCCCCTTATGCAAATGAGTATCATTCACAGATTCTTTGTCTGAAGAAGCAGGTTCATCTAATACTGTTCTGTAATTTTAGTGAGACCAGAGCACTCAGGATTTGGTTTGAAATGATGTTTAAGGTCTTCCTTGAGAAATCTGTATGCAGATCAGGAAGCAACAGTTAGAACTGGTCATGGAACAACAGACTGGTTCCAAATAGGAAAAGGAGTACGTCAAGGCTGTATATTGTCACCATGTTTATTTAACTTATATGCAGAGTACATCATGAGAAATGCTGGACTGGAAGAAACACAAGTTGGAATCAAGATTGCTGGGAGAAATATCAGTAACCTCAGATATGCAGATGACACCACCCTTATGGCAGAAAGTGAAGAGGAACTAAAAAGCCTCTTGATGAAAGTGAAAGTGGAGAGTGAAAAGGTTGGCTTAAAGCGCAACATTCAGAAAACGAAGATCATGGCATCTGGTCCCATCACTGCATGGGAAATAGATGGAGAAACAGTGGAAACAGTGTCAGACTTGATTTTTCTGGGCTCCAAAGTCACTGCAGATGGTGACTGCAGCCATGAAATTAAAAGACGCTTACTCCTTGGAAGGAAAGTTATGATCAACCTAGATAGCATATTCAAAAGCAGAGACCTTACTTTGCCAACAAAGGTTCGCCTAGTCAAGGCTATGGTCTTTCCTGTGGTCATGTATGGATGTGAGAGCTGGACTGTGAAGAAGGCTGAGCGCCGAAGAATTGATGCTTTTGAACTGTGGTGTTGGAGAAGACTCTTGAGAGTCCCTTGGACTGCAAGGACATTCAACCAGTCCATTCTGAAGGAGATCAGCCCTGGGATTTCTTTGGAAGGAATGATGCTAAAGCTGAAACTCCAGTATTTTGGCCACCTCATGGGAAGAGTTGACTCATTGGAGAAGACTCTGATGCTGGGAGGGATTGAGGGCAGGAGGAGAAGGGGACGACAGAGGATGAGATGGCTGGATGGCATCACTGACTCGATGGATGTGAGTCTGGGTGACCTCCAGGAGTTGGTGATGGACAGGGAGGCCTGGCGTGCTGCGGTTCATGGGGTCGCAAAGAGTTGAACACAACTGAGCGACTGATCTGATCTGATCTGATACTCAACCTAACAAGATTCACTCTATCTGTACCTGTACTAACCAAAAGGCTTTCTAGGAAAGCACTTTGCTGCTACTGCTGCTAAGTCACGTCAGTCGTGTCCGACTCTGTGTGACCCCATAGACAGCAGCCCACCAGGCTCTGCCGTCCCTGGGATTCTCCAGGCAAGAACACTGGAGTGGGTTGCCATTGCCTTCTCCATTGTGTGAAAGTGAAAAATGAAAGTGAAGTCGCCCAGTCACGTCCGACTAGTAGCGACCCCATGGACTGCAGCCCACCAGGCTCCTCCATTCCATGGATGGAAAGCACTCTAGTCACTGCCAAAAGGTGTTAAGACTACTGTTAATAAGACAATGGCCTACAGTGAGAAGTAAACACACAGGCCAGATCAAAGTATTAACATAACAAATGCATCAGAAACCCACCAATTGTTGGCAATCAAGCTTTAAAAAAGTCATCTGGTGGAAAAAAGAAAACAATAAAACAACTGAAGATGTAAACTAAGATGTAAACAGAACCCAGGGCGAATGGTAACAAAATAATACGAAATTAACACTTTAAAACTTATTACCTGATCAAGAATTCTTCCCATCCTGTCAAATAAGACTTTCAAAAAATGACCTTCAAAGAAAGCTGCTTCTAAATTGCACCTTTCCAATGCTTTTGGAGAGCCAGGCCACTCCCATCTTAAGCAGATAGCACAGTAGTCCCGGAACTGCGGAGAAAGCATTTGACTCATTAAAGAAGAACTGAGCAAATCAGACTGAGATTAAATAGAAACAATTTCCCCAAATAAGCATAACAATCCACTCGAATGCTGTGTCTGCTAAGTGTCAGGTACCACAAGAAATGGGAGAAAATGGCATAGATGCCACCACCACAAGAAATGGGAGAAAATGGCATAGATGCCACCCTGACTGCAGAGAGGCACAGGTAAGGTTACAGCCACCAGTACCAACATGCTGGTGAGAAAGCAGGCAGATTCTAACTTTACCAAAGCGCCCCCGCGCTGCTGGGGCAAGCATAGGCATATGCTCTTCCCTTTGGAGGACTTCAACCCTTTCCTTACTCTCATCAGAGACTTAGAGTATTTGGAAAGCAAAGTAAGTCTTAGCCACATTTCCCAATCTATTCTCAAATGTCACATGTAATGTACAAAGTAGATGAAATATAATAGGTGAACAGATGCATGTCATCTGAGAAGCAAACTTGGCTTTGCGGCTGTGTGCTTACCCAGGCACGTTGCTGTGACTCTTACAAGGGGCAGAGACAGGGCTGCTGCAGGTACAGTCTGAAAACTGCTCACTACCATCGCAACGAGATGAGTACAAACACGGAGAGCGGTTTAGAAACTTTCAATTTCACTGAGTGAAATTTTATGTCTGTTCAATCTAATAAAATAACTGGGGCTTGTATTTAGTGTTTTTTCATTTTTCTGGTATTTCATTTTTATATTTTACAAAAGCATTGGTCCGTGACAGGTTAAAAGTAAGTGGAAACTGGCCCTTACTATACATTTAATCAGTAAGAAACACCACAATATGGATTTTTGTAAGCACAAGAATATCTCTTATAATAAAAAGAAAATTTTAAAGTCTTCTCTGACATGTAATCTACTGGAATCTAAAAAAAGAAATTTGGAGCATAGTTTTCTTCCATATTCTTTTCTTTTTCACATTCTCCTTATTAAATAAAGCAAAATTACTTTGACATCTGTAGTTTACAAATTAGCGGAGATTAAAACATATTCTTACTACAAAGCACTAGCTTCAACTTTTAAAAGAAAAATATATTTTAAATGATTAAAAACCCAACTTCTTCAATATCTTGTGAGTTTTAAACTATTTCTTTCAATAGACAATTGTCTTTATAAAACCACATTCCAATATTTAATAAAGCATTTTATATTAAAATTTTTGAATTTCTGAGCTAGAAAATAGGTCTAAATTTTTTCTATTCTTTTTGTCTCATTTTAAATATTCCTAAAACAATTCTGTTACCAGAATATGGAAATAAAACTTTTCAGAGAGAATCACAGTAGTTTAAAAATCCAGTCAGTACTACTGAGGTTGGAGCTGCTTTCATTGTCTCTATTTCATTGTTACATGAATGTATTTGGGACCCTGGTACTCTAGTTATTCACACAGTAATGGGGACTTGAATTTAGGCTTAAAGCATCATGAATTAACTGTAAGGGCATGCAAGTTAATTATCAATAAAAGCACACTTGCACCCAAAAGATTTAAATGAAAATTAAATGCATATTTTTCTGATGTGAGGCATTTCAAAACTTTGGAATTTGGTAAAATGTAAAATGCTACAGGGGGCTTCCCTGGTGCATCAGCAGTAAAGAATCCACCTGCAGTGCAGGAGATGCGGGTTCAATCCCTGGGACGGGAAGATCCCCTGGAGAAGGAAATGGTAGCCACTCCAGTATTCTTGCCTGGGAGACCCCATGGACAGAGGAGCCTGGTGGCCTACAGTCCATGGGGCTAGAGAGACTGAGCACGCACACACACACACAATGCTGCAGAGGGAAAAGATGATTGAGAGAAGTCCATTTAATAACTAAGAGGAGACGTTTGAGAAAGTGGTTTCAGGGAGGTGGAAAGCTGGGAAGCAGTGGCTGAAGAGGCAGTCCTTGGGAATTACAGATGAGTGAGAACAGTGCGGAAGAGGGAAGGAAACAGCCTGTGGGTTGGGAGTAACGCTAGAATCACTTAAAAGTCATGGTTTAGATCAGCAGGGAGAAGGATCTAGGGGAGAAATAACTTCAAGGACAGAAAGAAAAGGAAGAAAAGGAGGGGTGGGGAGGAAGCACAGAGAAGTCTTGGCACAGAGACACACACTCAGTGAAAGGCAGTCAGGTCACTGACAGAAAGTTCAAGTGGTTAAGAGTGGAATTCAGGTCTTGCAGAGAAAGGGGAACCTCTGGAGAAATAACTGCGGCCCGTGTGACGAGGGCTGTGTCTGTGCATCTTATTAGATCTCGTGTCAGATCACTTCACTTACCTGCCTGTGAGCATCTCGGAGGTAGGTGTCATATCCAGTGCCCTCCACGTGGTAGGACGATTTTGCTTCATCTGGGACCAGACAGAGAAAACTTAAAGGAAAAACAGCCATCATCAGTAACACAAATACTCTCACAATTCAATATCTCTATGTGTATTAAAACATCTAGTAGTATCTTCAGTTTAGCCAAGTATTAATGCAGATGGAAACTTGAAAAGTGTTTATCTTGAATCAGTCCTACAATTTACTGATTAAATACTGTCATTATTTTAAAGGTTTTCTTTAAAAATTATTCATTCCACTTAAAGTAGAAATCAAGCAGAAGATGACTTGACTTTTTCTACATTACAGGGCAATGACAGAGAGCCCTGATGATTGTTAGTCTCAGGAAACTGGCTTTTAAGTAACAGAACCTTAGATTCTCATGCAGCCTAACTATGCATCTTGCACTACGTGGAGTTTTCTCTAAAGCCACCTTGCAGCACCTGGCATGTCACTGATAGGATTGCAGAGGAAGAAAAAGAGGAAAAATTACTGGGGAAAAGGCACTTAAAAAAAACCCTTTATAAAGGACTTCTCTGGTGGTGCAGTGGATAAGAATCCACCTGCCAAGGCAGGGGACAGGGGCTTGATCCCTGGTCCTGAAGATTCCACATGCTGCGGAGTAAATAAGTCCCTGCGCCACAACTAGTGAGCCCACGCGCTGCAACTACTGAAGTTCGCACACCTGGAGCGCGTGCTCCCCAACACGAGAAACCCACACACCGCAAAGAACAGACCCTGCTCTCCACAACCAGAGAAAGCCTGAGCCTGAGCAAGGCAACAGTGACTCCGCACAGCCAAAAACAAGTAAACATAAATTAATTAATTTAGTTTAAAACTATATATAAAAACACAAACTAATGGAAAGAAATAGCCCTCCGCTTAGCACATGTGAGTACATGGCTATTAAGTTCAATCCGTCAAACTGGAAATTCTCAATGTTGTTCCAACTGGGAATTACTTAAAATTGTTTACATTAAAAAAACAAAAGGAGAGTACTCTGAAGATTAGTTTCATCACTATCACTCTAGAGGTTTTTTTTTCCTTTTTTGTATCGATTGTTGCCTCTAGGCTGTTCACTAGCTACATGAGCATTTCAAAAAGATGACATAATCTTTAAAAAAGGGAAGACTGAGTTCATGACATATCTCTATAATGATCAAAGAGCAGAGCTGTTATACGTTGTAAAAACAAGTGAAAGAGATGTAAGTCAAATACATACAGCAACTTACCTATTTACAATTTTGTGGACTTCAGTTTTTCCATCTGTTTTGGGGTGGTCTGGAGTAGCAGGTGGTGAGGAACTAAGCCACTCTTGATTTGACAAAGTGTTATCTGGTGAAATGTCAGTAAATAAGGGATCTTCTTCCAGATCTCTAAGTTTAATTTAATGATGCATAAAAAAATTTTATTACATTTTCTAAACCAAAAGATTCTCTGCTATGTTCTCAGAAACCTTTACATAATTTTGTTAATAAGGGAATTAAAGAATAATAAATGTATTTATATTTATTATAAGGTTATATTGACTTTGTTAGATTTAGTGAATAGATACTGCCACTTGTGATTTGAAGGGACAATAGTATCAGGACATCTAAATTTATTTTTAAAAAGCTTTTAAACTGTTAAAGTATTTTTTAAAATACTTTAAGAGAAGAAGGAAGAGAAGAGAAATTAAGAGGAGAGAAAATTATGACTTAATATGAAATGTTAAATTCAGAGCTGGATAGAAACTTACACTGCTCCTGCTATTAATCCATTCTCCATTACATCTTTATCTTCTGGGCACACAGGTTTATATTCTGTATAGTTTCTTTCTTCAAGATTTCTTAGGACCAAGTTGTAAAGAATGTGCTCATTGGGTTTTTGTAAAAGATGTTCAAACATTCTTAATGTCATTATGCTGATCTGAAACCCAAAATGATAAAAGGTAACTGAAAAATACTTAAACTATTTTTCATGATTTCAATTTTCAAAATAAAAAGCCACATAAAACAAGGCTGCATTCAAAACATGACAAGTACTTCAAAGTCAGTACGTCAAGAACCTAAGTCCAATTCTAAATCCTTGTATAGCTCACCTCATCAGATATGTGATCACAGTGTTCAATTAACCTATGTCTTAAAGGATGTTTGCTAATTTCTGCCAGGGTTTCTGGTTCCCTCTGTTCTCCAAGGATGAAAAACACCATTTCTTGAAGCAAAATGTCGGAGGTTACTTGCCGAACAATGCGATGGAGCAGAGCAGTTGATGTCAGAATACCCATCTCAGAACTGCATAACAAACAGGTAATTAGCAGGCAAGAATACCAGAACACAGTGATTTTTTTTTAAAAAAGTAAAGAGGCTACTCATGGGCATCCCTGGTAGCTCAGAGGTAAAGGATCTGCCTGTAATGCAGGAGACATGGGTTTGATCCCTGGGTTGGGAAGATCCTCTGGAGAAGGAAATGGTAACCCACTCCAATACTCTTGCCTGGGAAATCCCATGGATGGAGGAGGCTGGCAGGCTACAGTTCATGGGGTCACGAAGAGTCAGACATGACCTAGCTACTAAACAACGACCAAGAGGCCACTCACGTTTGCATTAGCTGAGGTTCCATAACACCAATAAAGAATCTTTCATGAACAGCTTTGGCAAGAGCAACAGCAGCAGTCTAGAACATAGTATTAAGTATCATATTTTTTAATGAGAGAGATTAATTTATGACACGAACAAATCAATTTGTATACTCCATCTAATTTAATGCAGAAAAACAAACTTGCCTATTGCTTATCTTGTTGATGGTATATAAACCATGAGATGTTAGCTACTGGTTCCTTTACATGTTATCTAAATTTCCAAGAATAAAGATAAACATGATAAAAATATTATCCCAACTGCTTATTGTATTAACATCTCCCCAAAGAGGAGAAATGCAGGGAAGCCGATGTTACCTTGTAAAGGGTTGTGCTCTAATACTTAAACATAAGGGCAGAACTTAACTGTGATTTATTCCAGAGCTGTAATACACAGACATGCACACACACATAAACACATATATATACTTTTGGAATATAAAAAGTATTGCATAGGAACCTGGAATGTCAGGTCCATGAATCAAGGCAAATTGCAAGTGGTCAAACAAGAGATGGCAAGAGTGAATGTCGACATTCTAGGAATTAGCGAACTAAAATGGACTGGAATGGGTGAATTTAACTCGGATGACCATTATATCTACTACTGTGGGCAGGAATCCCTCAGAAGAAATGGAGTGGCCATCATGGTCAACAAAAGAGTCTGAAATGCAGTACTTGGATGCAATCTCAAAAACGATAGAATGATCTCTGTTCGTTTCCAAGGCAAACCATTCAATGTCACAGTAATCCAAGTCTATGCCCCAACCAGTAACGCTGAAGAAGCTGAAGTTAAAAGGTTCTATGAAGACCTACAAGACCTTTTAGAACTAACACCCAAAAAAGATGTCCTTTTCATTATAGGGGACTGGAATGCAAAAGTAGGAAGTCAAGAAACACCTGGAGTAACAGGCAAATTTGGCCTTAGAATACGGAATGAAACAGGGCAAAGACTAACAGAGTTTTGCCAAGAAAATGCACTGGTCATAGCAAATACCCTCTTCCAACAACACAAGAGAAGACTCTATACATGGACATCACCAGATGGTCAACACCGAAATCAGATCGGTTATATTCTTTGCAGCCAAAGATGGAGAAGCTCTATACAATCAGCAAAAACAAGACCAGGAGCTGACTGTGGCTCGGACCATGAGCTCCTTATTGCCAAATTCAGACTGAAATTGAAGAAAGTAGAGAAAACTACTAGACCATTCAGGTATGACCTAAATCAAATCCCTTATGATTATACAGTGGAAGTGAGAAATAGATTTAAGGGCCTAGATCTGATAGATAGAGTGCCTGATGAACTATGGAATGAGGTTCGTGACATTGTACAGGAGACAGGGATCAAGACCATCCCCATGGAAAAGAAATGCAAAAAAGCAAAATGGCTGTCTGGGGAGGCCTTACAAATAGCTGTGAAAAGAAGAGAAGCGAAAAGCAAAGGAGAAAAGGAAAGATATAAACATTTAAATGCAGAGTTCCAAAGAATAGCAAGAAGAGATAAGAAAGCCTTCTTCAGTGATCAATGCAAAGAAATAGAGGAAAACAACAGAATGGGAAAGACTAGGGATCTCTTCAAGAAAATGAGAGATACCAAAGGAACATTTCATGCTAAGATGGGCACGATAAAGGACAGAGATGGTGTGGACCTAACAGAAGCAGAAGATATTAAGAAGAGGTGGCAAGAATACACAGAAGAACTGTACAAAAAAGAGCTTCAAGACCCAGATAATCATGATGATGTGATCACTGACCTAGAGCCAGACATCTTGGAATGTGAGGTCAAATGGGCCTTAGAAAGCATCACTACGAACAAAGCTAGTGGAGGTGATGGAATTCCAGTGGAGCTATTCCAAATCCTGAAAGATGATGCTGTGAAAGTGCTACACTCAATATGCCAGCAAATTTGGAAAACTCAGCAGTGGCCACAAGATTGGAAAAGGTCAGTTTTCATCCCAATCCCAAAGAAAGGCAATGCCAAGGAGTGCTCAAACTACCGCACAATTGCACTCATCTCACACGCTAGTAAAGTAATGCTCAAAATTCTCCAAGCCAGGCTTCAGCAATATGTGAACCGTGAACTTCCTGATGTTCAAGCTGGTTTTAGAAAAGGCAGAGGAACCAGAGATCAAATTGCCAACATCCGCTGGATCATGGAAAAAGCAAGAGAGTTCCAGAAAAACATCTATTTCTGCTTTATTGACTATGCCAAAGCCTTTGACTGTGTGGATCACAATAAACTGTGGAAAATTCTGAAAGAGATGGGAATACCAGACCACCTGATCTGCCTCTTAAAAAATCTGTATGCAGGTCAGGAAGCAACAGTTAGAACTGGTCATGGAACAACAGACTGGTTCCAAATAGGAAAAGGAGTACGTCAAGGCTGCATATTGTCACCATGTTTATTTAACTTATATGCAGAGTACATCATGAGAAATGCTGGACTGGAGGAAACACAAGCTGGAATCAAGATTGCCGGGAGAAATATCAATAACCTCCGATATGCAGATGACACCACTCTTATGGCAGAAAGTGAGGAGGGGCTAAAAAGCCTCTTGATGAAAGTGAAAGTGGAGAGTGAAAAGGTTGGCTTAAAGCTCAACATTCAGAAAACGAAGATCATGGCATCTGGTCCCATCACTGCATGGGAAATAGATGGGGAAACAGTGGAAACAGTGTCAGACTTTGTTTTTCTGGGCTCCAAAATCACTGCAGATGGTGACTGCAGCCATGAAATTAAAAGACGCTTGCTCCTTGGAAGGAAAGTTATGACCAACCTAGATAGCATATTCAAAAGCAAAGACATTACTTTACCAACAAAGGTTCGCCTAGTCAAGGCTATGGTCTTTCCTGTGGTCATGTATGGATGTGAGAGCTGGACTGTGAAGAAGGCTGAGCGCCGAAGAATTGATGCTTTTGAACTGTGGTGTTGGAGAAGACTCTTGAGAGTCCCTTGGACTGCAAGGAGATCCAACCAGTCCATTCTGAAGGAGATCAATCCTGGAATCTCTTTAGAAGGAATGATGCTAAAGCTGAAACTCCAGTATTTTGGCCACCTCATGCGAAGAGTTGACTCATTGGAGAAGACTCTGATGCTGGGAGGAATTGAGGGCAGGAGGAAAAGGGGACGACAGAGGATGAGATGGCTGGATGGCATCACTGACTCGATGGATGCGAGTCTGAGTGACCTCCGGGAGCTGGTGATGGACAGGGAGGCCTGGCGTGCTGCGGTTCATGGGGTCGCAAAGAGTCGGACACGACTGAGCGACTGATCTGATCTGATACTTTTGGAGGGTTTGTTATTTCATTTTATTTATTTCACTAACTGTGCTATCTACCCTAAGACAAGACATATTTATGAATATAGATTATTCAAATTCACTCAGTAGTTATTTACATTTTTAAGTTATCAATAAACAACAAAAGTATTCAAACCTTTTGTGCTTCCTTTATGAGTTGATCACAATAATCAAACCAGGAGAGAAATGAAATTAAGGCTCTTTTTCCGGGAAATGCTGAAGCATCTTCTTTATGACTATATGAGTCCAAGCTATAGGACACAGAAGAATACAGAGTTATTCAAAAGCATTAATCCAATTCAGTGCATACGGGGAGATGAAGGCCCATGAATGAACACACGGGATATATTCAGGCGGGTGAGACTGACAATCAGAAGAGGGTTTTATACATGAAAGCCAAAGATAAAACTTTTTAGATAAAAGTTGTGAATAATTTTCACTCATTAAGTGGAGAATGGAACTATAGCAGAAAAACCACTGAGACAGCTCCTCATATTTCCACCATAAATTTGACCAAGTAACAGGAATGGAAAGTTGGAAGTTCTCAGCCTCTAGGATGAAAGGAAAGGAGCGTAAAGGAGGGATGGCAAAAGGAAACGACTGGCCTTCTCCTCTTCCTGCCTTAAAATACTACTCAGTGGTGAAGTTAAGAAGTGGGTCTGGCTTACAGATGTTGACAGAATACAGGGTGGAAAAAAAAAAACAAGTATAAACCAAAGAAGGGTTAAAAATGCACAGAGAAACAGTAACGGGTTCTGATGTCAAAAATGTTAGGCTGCTTACAGGTGGTGGGGTTACGAATAATTTTATTTATGCTGCTTTACACTTTTAATGAGCTTCCCTTGTGGCTCAGCTGGTAAAGAACTGCCTGGAATGCAGGAGACCCTGGTTCAATCCCTGGGTTGGGAAGATCCCCTGTGGGAGGGCTAAGCTACGCACTCCAGTATTCTGGCCTGGAGAACTCCATGGACTGTATAGTCCATGAGGTCGCAAAGAGTCAGGACACGACTGAGCTACTGTCACACTTTTAATAACTTATAAATGTTCTGCAGTAACCCTATTTTCATATGAGAATCAAGAGGGCAGCCGTAACACTGGGGGAAACAGGTAAGAGAGGTAGGAGGTGAGGTTCCACACAAGTTTTTTGGATTTTTAAAAAATACAGTCAGATAGTTATCGATCTTGAGGTATTAACTGATCAGTACAAGAGACAAAGGGAAATAGCTTAACTGTGTAACACCTAGACTGTCACCACGCCAATTCGTTCCTGATAACAAAGTTTAAAGCAAGCCTCAAAACAACAATCTGGTTTAATGAAGACTAGCAATGTTATATATTTCAAACCTAAAGAGGTCTATCACTGCAAAACGCACATGGATTTAAAAGTGTATGTTTTAAGAGGTCACGTTCATAGGAAAACACAAACAGCGGCTCTTACCCCCAGTTAACTGCTTCCACTGTTTCAATATCTAAGGGGTCCACTGACTGAGGTAGGGCCTTGTACAGGGAGGCGAGCCTGTCGGTGAGCAGTTCGCACAAGCACGTGCTCTGCGTGAGGCACTTGGCGGCAGCTGGCTCCGGCAAGCTCACTAAGAGCATCAAGCCCTCGCAGGCTTTCACGGCTATTCGGCCATCCTGAGGGGAAAAACACACACCCTTACAGTGCTTGAAACAGACACACTTCAGGTTGTTTGGAAAAATTCCCCTTAAACGGATTAACATTTTATGCCAAAATAAAAATAGAATTTTTTTTTTTTTCTATGCATTTAACGGTGATTATGTTGGGGGAAAAAAAGATGACGACTCACAGGACTTCTAGTAAGATTTAGCAAAGAATTCACTAGGTTGTAATCCTGGTTTGGACGAACAACTGTGGCCTCTGGCAACGCAGTGACACTGAGGTTTTCCAAGCTCGTGGACAGGTCACCCATCTGATGAGAGGGCTCATCTTCTAAGTCTGTGTGCTCCGTTCCAGAAGCACCCGACGGTTCCTCTGGCTGACAGGACTGGCCTGTATCTGTTGACAAGGAATCTTGACCTTTTAATACATCTTCTGAAATTGCATTTGGGCCTCCTTGGGAAGCCAATGATTTAAACTTGTTCTGAAAAGGAATACATGTTTTGTAAGATTCACGACAAAAACCTTATAAAACAGAAATCATATTTTAATGTGTTTTTCTATAATTAACACTCAATAACTGGCCACTGTCACAACAGATAAAACTGTTATGACAAATGAAAATACCCAGACTTAAACAAACTGTGCTTTAGATGTCTTAAAATTGCATAGGCGTGTATCATAGTTTTCAGAATAGGATCTACAAAATGTTTTACACTGACTGTAAATAATGAACAATATTAGTAATAATTATTTGACTGCTACTGAAAACAACTGATGTTAGTGAGGAAAAAAATAAGATTCAGGAAGTTTCAGTTGCCGTTAATTGTTTTCTCATCACTGGCCTACTAAAAATAAATAGCCAAAGTTCGATGCTGTAAAGAGCAATATTGCATAGGAACCTGGAATGTCAGGTCCATGAATCAAGGCAAATTGGAAGTGGTCAAACAAGAGATGGCAAGAGTGAATGTTGACATTCTAGGAATTAGCGAACTAAAATGGACTGGAATGGGTGAATTTAACTCAGATGACCATTATATCTACTACTGCGGGCAGGAATCCCTCAGAAGAAATGGAGTGGCCATCATGGTCAACAAAAGAGTCCGAAATGCAGTACTTAGATGCAATCTCAAAAACGACAGAAAGATCTCTGTTCGTTTCCAAGGCAAACCATTCAATGTCACAGTAATCCAAGTCTATGCCCCAACCAGTAACGCTGAAGAAGCTGAAGTGCAATGGTTCTATGAAGACCTACAAGACCTTTTAGAATTAACACCCAAAAAAGATGTCCTTTTCATTATAGGGGACTGGAATGCAAAAGTAGGAAGTCAAGAAACACCTGGAGTAACAGGCAAATTTGGCCTTAGAATACGGAATGAAACAGGGCAAAGACTAACAGAGTTTTGCCAAGAAAATGCACTGGTCATAGCAAATACCCTCTTCCAACAACACAAGAGAAGACTCTATACATGGACATCACCAGATGGTCAACACCGAAATCAGATCGGTTATATTCTTTGCAGCCAAAGATGGAGAAGCTCTATACAATCAGCAAAAACAAGACCAGGAGCTGACTGTGGCTCGGACCATGAACTCCTTATTGCCAAATTCAGACTTAAATTGAAGAAAGTAGGGAAAACCACTAGACCATTCAGGTATGACCTAAATCAAATCCCTTATGATTATACAGTGGAAGTGAGAAATAGATTTAAGGGCCTAGATCTGATAGATAGAGTGCCTGATGAACTATGGAATGAGGTTCGTGACATTGTACAGGAGACAGGGATCAAGACCATCCCCATGGAAAAGAAATGCAAAAAAGCAAAATGGCTGTCCGGGGAGGCCTTACAAATAGCTGTGAAAAGAAGAGAAGCGAAAAGCAAAGGAGAAAAGGAAAGATATAAACATCTGAATGCAGAGTTCCAAAGAATAGCAAGAAGAGATAAGAAAGCCTTCTTCAGCGATCAATGCAAAGAAATAGAGGAAAACAACAGAATGGGAAAGACTAAGGATCTATTCAAGAAAATCAGAGATACCAAAGGAACATTTCATTCAAAGATGGGCTCGATAAAGAACAGAAATGGTATGGACCTAACGGAAGCAGAAGATATTAAGAAGAGGTGGCAAGAATACACTGAAGAACTGTACAAAGAAGATCTTCACGACCCAGATAATCATGATGGTGTGATCACTGACCTAGAGCCAGACATCCTGGAATGTGAAGTCAAGTGGGCCTTAGAAAGCATCACTATGAACAAAGCTAGTGGAGGTGATGGAATCCCAGTGGAGCTATTCCAAATCCTGAAAGATGATGCTGTGGAAGTGCTGCACTCAATATGCCAGCAAATTTGGAAAACTCAGCGGTGGCCACAAGATTGGAAAAGGTCAGTTTTCATTCCAATCCCAAAGAAAGGCAATGCCAAAGAGTGCTCAAACTACCGCACAATTGCACTCATCTCACACGCTAGTAAAGTAATGCTCAAAATTCTCCAAGCCAGGCTTCAGCAATATGTGAACCGTGAACTTCCTGATGTTCAACTGGATTTAGAAAAGGCAGAGGAACCAGAGATCAAATTGCCAACATCCGCTGGATCATGGAAAAAGCAAGAGAGTTCCAGAAAAACATCTATTTCTGCTTTATTGACTATGCCAAAGGCTTTGACTGTGTAGATCACAATAAACTGTGGAAAATTCTCAAAGAGGTGGGAATACCAGACCACCTGATCTGCCTCTTGAGAAATCTGTATGCAGGTCAGGAAGCAACAGTTAGAACTGGTCATGGAACAACAGACTGGTTCCAAATAGGAAAAGGAGTACGTCAAGGCTGTATATTGTCACCATGTTTATTTAACTTATATGCAGAGTACATCATGAGAAATGCTGGACTCGAAGAAACACAAGTTGGAATCAAGATTGCCGGGAGAAATATCAATAACCTCAGATATGCAGATGATACCACCCTTATGGCAGAAAGTGAAGAGGAACTAAAAAGCCTCTTGATGAAAGTGAAAGTGGAGAGTGAAAAGGTTGGCTTAAAGCTCAACATTCAGAAAACGAAGATCATGGGATCTGGTCCCATCACTACATGGGAAATAGATGGAGAAACAGTGGAAACAGTGTCAGACTTGATTTTTCTGGGCTCCAAAATCACTGCAGATGGTGACTGCAGCCATGAAATTAAAAGACTTACTTCTTGGAAGAAAAGTTATGACCAACCTAGACAGCATATTCAAAAGCAGAGACATTACTTTGCCAACAAAGGTTTGCCTAGTCAAGGCTATGGTCTTTCCTGTGGTCATGTAAGGATGTGAGAGCTGGACTGTGAAGAAGGCTGAGCGCCGAAGAATTGATGCTTTTGAACTGTGGTGTTGGAGAAGACTCTTGAGAGTCCCTTGGACTGCAAGAAGATCCAACCAGTCCATTCTGAAGGAGATCAGCCCTGGGATTTCTTTGGAAGGAATGATGCTAAAGCTGAAACTCCAGTATTTTGGCCACCTCATGTGAAGAGTTGACTCATTGGAGAAGACTCTGATGCTGGGAGGGATTAGGGGCAGGATGAGAAGGGGACGACAGAGGATGAGATGGCTGGATGGCATCACTGACTCGATGGATGTGAGTCTGAGTGACCTCCGAGAGCTGGTGATGGACAGGGAGGCCTGGCGTGCTGCGGTTCATGGGGTCGCAAACAGTCGGACACGACTGAGCGACTGATCTGATCTGAATGCTAATTCTTCTAAAATTAGTTTCTAAGATGACTTTTCTAAGGCTTTTCCTAAAACTTCCGCTCTGTAAATATAACTCAATACCCTGATAAAATTCTTGTTAGTATTTTTGAGGATAAAAACGAAGATTTGCTTGAAATACTGTGACCCTCCCCCCACATTGTACACAACCAAACACAAAAAGAACCTAAATTGAAGCAAATCATTAGTTTCCAGGCAAAGGTTTCTTGCTTTCCATTTAAACATAAGAGCAAAAAAATCAAATCACACACACAATTTAGAATTAATCATAAATCAGCTTCTCTGCAGGACCTATCAGAGTGCTTCATCAGAGAAGTGTGCTAAATGCTGAATAAAGTCAAAGTTCCACTTACAAAATTACATGATAGATATTATAAATCACTTTTATTGCTATTAAAAGTATAGTTTAGACCAATCTTACTGAGAAATTGAGCTCACAGTACATATATTAGAAGAAAACAATCCTACGGAACTAAATGAATATTCCAAACAACTTCCCAATTTCCTATGAAGTCAACTGCATATTATAGTTTTTATGAATATCAAATATTTTATTCCATCTCAAGTGTTAATACTGTTGTTGGGAGTAGCATCTCAGATAAGAATGGCAAGAGGAAGAACAGTCCTGGGGTTGCAAAGAGTCGGATATGACTAAGCAACTAACACTTTCACTTTCGGCACTCACTCCCTGAACTAGTGTTTCTCAGCTCAGGACTGCTGGCTCCCGGTTTTCTATGGGGCTTGATAAAAATGCAGAATGAAAACATCTGGAGGTGGAACCAAGGGATCTGCATTTTTAAAAAGCTCTGCAAGCAAGCACAAATTCAAGGCCTTTGACAATTCCAATCTATCTGTCTGGGTCCCTTTCTTACCACATAGCCTAATTAAACTGTGAATCACACCACGGACCTTCCTATCTTCACTCCTTTACTTGTGCTCGCCCATTCTTATTTAAACATCTGTCAAGGCTCATTTCAAGGACAACCTCTTCCATGCTCCCTCCTAATGACCAAGGCAGATGTAATCTCTTCATCCTGTGAAGTTTTAGGGGCATTTATTCTGTATCTTTCTTACGATACTCACCTTACTCTACCTTGCTGCTGCTGCTGCCAAGTCGCTTCAGTCATGTCCGACTCTGTGCGACCCCATAGATGGCAGCCCACCAGGCTCCGCCGTCCCTGGGATTCTCCAGGCAAGAACACTGGAGTAGGTTGCCATTGCCTTCTCCATTGTGTGAAAGTGAAAAGTGAAAGTGAAGTTGCTCAGTCGTGTCCGACTCACAGTGACCCCATGGACTGCAGCCCACCAGGCTCCTCCATCCATGGGATTTTCTAGGCAAGAGTACTGGAGTGGCTTGCCATTGCCTTCTCCGCACTCTACCTTAGATTACAGTATTTGAACGTTAGTCTTCACTTGTCACCAGACTACCAACTCCTTTACAGCAAAGAATGTTTCTAACTTATGTACCAGCCGCATTTAACTCATAGCAAACACATGTACTGGCTGATGTAAATGAAGCGAGAGATTAGATTTCAAGGGACACATGCTTGAGAAATGCAAAGTACTTCTATTACTAGTGAAAGTGAAAGTGGCTCAGTTGTGCCCGACTCTTTGCAACCCTGTGACTACACAGTCCATGGAATTCTCTAGGCCAGAATACTGGTGTGTATAGACTTTCTCTTCTCCAGGAGATCTTCCCAATCCAGGGATCGAACCCAGGTCTCCAGCAATGCAGGCGGATTCTTTACCAGCTGAGCCACAAGGGAAGCTCTATTACTATCATACTAGTAATAAAGCTGCATGTCTCAAAAGATTCATTCATTCAATGTGTTAATTAAACAATTATTGTGCATTGTGCTAGATACCAGAGAAGCTATGAGGACCCAAAAATTAATAAATAGAATCTTTGTCCTCAAGGAGCTTACTGACCAGGAAGAGAAAATGCACATATATGACTCTAATGCCAGGGAGACTGTAATAACTGACATTAAAAGCATTAAAATTAATATCAAAAGCATAAGAATAGTTCAGTCAGTTCAGAAAATGGAGTCACCTCCCACCTCAGGCTTTGGAGAAGTAGGTGCTATAAAAATGCGGGATCACAGCAGACATGACACTAATTCAGAAGGGTGGTTTTTATGCTGAGGTCTACCTGTAAATGTTTCTCTGAAGACAGGCAGCCATACATATGCCTGCAAATTCTCAGTTTCTGATCTATGGCTGTGTACTTCTGAAACAAGTATCAGAGATTCTGAGACAATCTCCTTAAAGCTTAAGCTTGGGAAAAAGTCTATGCATCTAAAGTAATTTGGTTACCTAAGAAAACTTAAGTAAAAATGAACTTTGAGAAGAAAAATCTCACAGTTAGACAAATCAAGATATTTGATATGTTTATATCACAAGGCTATTACAGTCATTTTGAAGCAAATTTGCAAAATATATGTCATGAAAAACAGGTATTCATAGTCCTTAACACTAACTTAGAAATTTAAATCCATGCTATTTTGCAGCTTGGTAAGGTAGGTGCTTACCTACCTGTAGTAACAGTGCAGAATAATATCCTGAATTATTTCCTCAATAAAATGAAATAAAAAATGAACCCATCTATTAGAATGGCTAAAAGTTTTAAAAACAAAACAACAACAACAAAAAACTTGACAACACCCACTCTGACAAGGACGTGGAAAAACAGCTCTCATACGTTGCCCCTAGACTGCAAAATGATAAACCCACTTGGAAAGAGTTTTGCAAATACACACTACTACATGATCCAGAAACCCTACTCTTAGGTACTTCCCGAAGTGAAATGAAAATCTAAGTCCACACAAAAATCTGTGAATGTTTATGATGGCCTCATTCGTAATTATCTCAAACTGGCCCCCAAATCCCTCAACTGGTGAATGGATAAACAACTGTGGTACATCCATACAACAGAATACTACTCGGTAGTATAAAGTAGTATCTGTTTGTGACCAAACTCAAAGAAGACTCTCAAATGCATGGAAGTAAAATAAAGAAAAACCAGACTCAAAAGGCTGACTATATTTTTATGACTTTCTGAAAAACAGAAAACTTGGGATGAAAATGGATCAATGATTGCTAGGGGCACAGGCAGAAATAGGATGACCAGGAAGGGACATGAGGTAAGGTGATGGAGCTGCTACGTATCTTGACTGCCGTGGTGGTTATAAAACTGTGTCTGTCAAACTCACAGAATCAGAGAGACTGAGTTGTACTGTGTATAACACACCTCAATCTAAAAAAAAGAGATAAAAAAATCTTTTTTTATAAAACTAAAAAACACCAACATCTTCCCTAATGTATTTCTAAATGACTACTGCTAAAAAAAAGTAAATGAAAGCAGGAAAAACAGAAGAGTTATTTTCTAATTTAAAACTGGAAATAAAATCCAAATATTAACTGATTTCAGTAAACCACAATTTGGTGACTATGGCTAGGAAAAAACAGTACCAATTGGCAGAGCAATCCCATTGCAACACCAGGGTGGGGAGGTGACTCGTGATGTTTCACATCTTGTCCAAATCTGCACACACTATTCTTACCCTAGGTCAGGTTACCCACACACCATGCTTGAGCAAGCCTGGCTGAAAATATGATAGCTTAAACATTCCCATGACTTCCCTCTTCCACATTTGCCCTTCAAGCTGTGCTCCTAAGCTGTAGCTTTGTATTTGTCCAGCCCCTGTTCTGCTCCCTACATGTGGTTCAGTCACATTCTGTGAGAGCAGTTCTTCTCAGGAGATTTCAGGTTAAAATAAAACAGTGCTCCTAAATGAAAATAATTCTGGGGAAGTAAAACAGGCTGTTACTCACAAAATGTAATTTCTTCTAATATTATTTAGAGAATTCAATTCTCATGATAATTTTAATACACACATACTTTGAAGGTTGACAAGAAGTAAACTATACCTCCAGGAAAAAATTAACCAAATAGGGATCTTGTTTCAGCTTTGCACACACAATGCAGAGAAACTGAATTTCTTCATTTTCTGTTGGCGTTGCAAGGACTTCACCACACAGTCGAATTAACTTCTGTCAAAAAAATTTAAAACAAAATTTTAAACTTAGGCTATTTTTTAAATAAACATTTAAATAGCCATTCATTCACCATCAGGATATTTAAAATTTTCAAATAATGCAAATACATTGCATTTTTCAGAAGGAACACTATTTGCAATCACCTGTATCAAATAGGTACTAGTATTAAGTTTTTCAAATATGTTACTCTAAAAAACTTAGTGAGGTATTTAATAAACGTCTTGAGATGTCATGGAAGTAAGTAAATGGTAAAATTAATGTATAAAATTTTAAGAGAGAAATAGAGAGACATGAAGGGCATTTAATACAATGTCATGCATCAAGAAAGTTTCAAGTATCAACATGTGCTACTTTGCATGTTATTTTTACTCTTAGAAAAACCATATAAAATTATTTCTATGCAAAAAGCAGTGAACCAAATAGTTTGATGTAAAGGGACCAGACTACCTGCACTGGCCTGTGCACGTTAATGTGTGGAAGTAGCGGCTGCCGGATTTTCCCCAAAAGTTTGGTATAGAACACCAAAACTTGTTGTTTCATTCCTGGAGGACACTGGGTACAGGAAAAAACAAAACACAAACAAGAAAGAAAAATAGACAATGCAAACTTATTTACTCAAAAGCTTGAAAAAAATCAGAGACATTGTATGTGAATATATTCCACCTTCAAAAATCAATGCAATTAGACAGTTAATGACTTTGTCTAAATAAAATTCTAAATCAAATGATTACTGACTGGCATTCTATAAGTAAAGTTTATAAAAGTGTGTGAGACCACAGACTGATGTAATCACAAACAGCATGGTGAAAATGTGCCATGGAGATTGGAGTCTGGTTCAGGTAATGCCAAGCTGTTAATATTCTAAATGCTAGGGTAAAAGGAAACTCCCTGGCCCAGGCAAAGGCAGCATCTTATCACTTATATTTATGACAGGTAATCAATAACCTTTCATCATATATATGGAGGAGTAAATAAAGTCTAACACATGTATGTAAATAAAGGAATCCTATGTATAAATTGGAAATAGATGGGGAAACAGTGTCAGATTTTATTTTTCTGGGCTCCAAAATCACTACAGATGGTGACTGCAGCCATGAAATTAAAAGACGCTTGCTCCTTGGAAGGAAAGTTATGACCAACCTAGATCACATATTCAAAAGCAGAGACGTCACTTTGCCAACAAAGGTTCACCTAGTCAAGGCTATGGTTTTTCCTGGGGTCATGTATGGATGTGAGAGTTGGACTGTGAAGAAGGCTGAGCGCTGAAGAATTAATGCTTTTGAACTGTGGTGTTGGAGAAGACTCTTGAGAGTCCCTTGGACTGCAAGGAGATCCAACCAGTCCATTCTGAAGATCAGCCCTGGGATTTCTTTGGAAGGAAGGATGCTGAAGCTGAAACTCCAGTACTTTGGCCACCTCATGCGAAGAGTTGACTCATTGGAGAAGACTCTGATGCTGGGAGGGATTGAGGGCAGGAGGAGAAGGGGACGACAGAGGATGAGATGGCTGGATGGCATCACTGACTCAATGGATGTGAGTCTGAGCGAGCTCCGGGAGTTGGTGATGGACAGGGAGGCCTGGCGTGTTGCGATTCATGGGGTTGCAAAGAGTCGGACATGACTGAGCGACGGATCTGATCTGATCTGATGCATAAATGGCTGCAATTTATTCTAACAATACTATTTTAAATTAGTTGCAAAATTATTTAATTATGATTATTATAGGCTATGCTAAGTCACTTCAGTCGTGTCCGACTCTGTGCGACCCCATAGACGGCAGCTCACCAGGCTCCCCCGTCCCTGGGATTCTCCAGGCAAGAACACTGGAGTGGGTTGCCATTTCCTTCTCCAACTATTATAGGCAATGAATATTTAATAAATAAGTTTTGATAACATGCCAATTGTTTTAAATATTTGCTGAAAGGCAGATAAACCTGACGATTACGCATGCTGTAAATTAAGAGAGTATGAGTTAGCAAGGTTATACATTCTAAAATTAACCTGCTTATGTTGACTCAGATTTAAAATAGTCACAAAATATTTCCAAAACATCAACATAGATACATTATATGGAAATAGCATAAGCTATAATCTTAAGCACAATATATGTGAAGATAGTACATACCTTAAATTATGCAGATAAAATACAATATTTATAATCACCAATATAAAAATAAAATTCCCAGTAGTATAATTACTAACATTTGCTCAGAAATCGATTAATATTTGTTCAATATAATGTTGCATAATCTCTCTCTATAAAGGACAGGACAAAGGAGGGAGGAAGGGAATGAATTGAAAGATACTAGTGAATAGATATTTAGCTAGAAAATATAAACTGAATGAATCTAACCTAAAAATGAATAGGAGAATTACAGACTTAATTAAAAGGAAATCATCTTCAATACGACTTCATAATTCTATTTGGTGTTTAAACATCTGTTTGAGATTTCTTTAGTTTGATTTTCACATATATTACAGAAATTCACAGAACAGAAGCACCAATTTTTAGAGCTGGGGGAGGCCTGTTGCTGATCACCTCTTTGTTTTTAAAGAGGAGGAAGATTCATCAAAGAGACTTACTTGAACTGGTTCCACTCATCAGAAGTGTTAATGTCAGAATGATCAGTGACATTTTCTTTCAGGATTATGAAAAATAATTTTTGTAACCCAATATTCAATGGGATCCTTCTCATTTCCTTTGATTCTGAGCATTTGCACTTGAGCAGATTTTTATAAATAGCCATACAACTTTCTTTTTTTTCATGTATTGACTTGAATCTTTCCATGCTTAATATATACCTCTACAGTTAAATTTAGTGCTTGGCAGCTTATTTACCTCTAAGACATGAAAACATATATTACATGTACTTGCCTAAGAACATTATGTGGATTAGGAACTTACATCAGCTTTTCCTAAGGTATATAATGTTTCCAAGATCTTGTGATGAAGTAAATATTCCATACATGGCCCCGTCTCTCCAAATTCCCGTTCATTTTCTTCTTGTACTAAGATAACTAACATCTGTTCCAGATGAGATGGAATATTTGTATCTGTCACCGGGGCTTTATCATCTAAACAATAAAGACATTCATCAGATATTCAAACATTTTTAAATTGTACATTTGCACCTAAAATACTCTTTGTATTTCCCTGTTTCTATTCAGACAAAAATCTGAATTGTTCACACGGGTGAGGTTTATATCTTATTGAAATACAATCTATATTCTGAAAGATATTCTAAAGCTAATACTCATGCATAATAATTCAGAAAAGGAACCATTTATGGGGTATGGAAATGGAAACATGATCAGAAAAAAATACAAATAACATCAGAACTTTGTATGCATTTATAATTTAAAAAATTATTTCAATTAGCTAATTGAAAAGTTATTTCAATTAGCCAGTTCAGAAGATCTAAACTTTCAGTTCAGTTCAGTCACTCAGTTGTGTCCAACTCTGCGATCCCATGGACTGCAGCACACCAGGCCTCCCTTTCCATCACCAACTCCTGGACTTTACTCAAACTCATGTCCATTGAGTCAGTGATGCCATCCAACCATCTCATCCTCTGTCGTCCCCTTCTCCTCTCACCTTCAGTCCTTCCCAGCATCAGGGTCTTTTCCAATGAGTCAGTTCTTTGCATCAGGTGGCCAAAGTATTGGAGTTTCAGCTTCAACATCAATCCTTCCAATGAACACTCAGGACTGATCTTTAGGATGGACTGGTTGGATCTCTTTGCCATCTGAGGGACTCTCAAAAGTCTTCTCTAACACCACGGTTCCAAAGAATCAATTCTTTGGCACTCAGTTTTCTTTATAGTCCAACTCTCACATCCATACATGACTACTGGAAAAACCATAGCCTTGACCAGATGGACCTTTGTTGGCAAAGTAATGTCTCTGCTTTTTAATATGCTGTCCAGGCTGGTCATAACTTTTCTTCCAAGGAGTAAGTGTCTTTTAATTTCATGACTGCAGTCACCATCTGCAGTGATTTTGGAGCCCCCAAGAATAAAGTCTGCCGCTGTTTCCTCATCTATTTACCATGAAGTGATGGGACCAGATGCCATGATCTTAGTTTTCTGAATGTTGAGCTTTAAACCAACTTTTTCACTTTTCCTCTTTCACTTTCATCAAGATGCTCTTTAGTTCTTCTTCACTTTCTGTCATAAGGGTGGTGTCATCTGCATATCTGAGTTATTGATATTTCTCCCAGCAATCTTGATTCCAGCTTGTGCTTCATCCAGCCCAGCATTTCTCATGATGTACTCTGCATATAAGTTAAATAAGCAGGGTGACAATATATAGCCTTGACATACTCCTTTTCCTATTTGGAACCAGTCTGTTGTTCTATGTCCAGTTTAACTGTTGCTTCCTGACCTGCATATAGGTTTCTCAAGAGGCAGGTCAGGTGGTCTGGTATTCCCATCTCTTGAAGAATTTTCCAGTTTATTGTGATCCACACAGTCAAAGGCTTTGGCATAGTCAATAAAGCAGAAATAGATGTTTTTCTGAACCTCTCCTGCTTTTTCGATGATCCAGAGGATGTTGGCAATTTGATCTCTGGTTCCTCTGCCTTTTCTAAAATCAGCTTGAACATCTGGAAGTTCACGGTTCACATATTGTTGAAGCCTGGCTTGGAGAATTTTGAGCATTACTTTACTAGCGTGTGAGATGAGTGCAATTGTGCGGTAGTTTGAGCACTCTTTGGCATTGCCTTTCTTTGGGATTGGAATGAAAACTGACCTTTCCCAGTCCTGTGACCACTGCTGAGTTTTCCAAATTTGCTGGCATATTGAGTACAGCACTTTCACAGGATCATCTTTTAGGATTTGAAATAGCTCAACTGGAATTCCATCACCTCCATGAGCTTGTTCATAGTGAAGCTTCCTAAGGCCCACTTGACTTCACATTCCAGAATGTCTGACTCTAGGTGAGCGATCACACCTTCGTGATCATCTGGGTGGTGAAGATCTTTTTTGTACAGTTCTGTGTATTCTTGCCATCTCTAAACTTTAGGTCTCTTTATATAAAAATAAGTTGTCCTTGAATGTTAAGCTGAATAATGTAGGATATGCAGAGAGGACAGGCTTGGTTTTGATCACTTGCTTTGTGGGTTTCCCAGGTGGCACTAGTGGTAAAGAACCTGCCTGCCAATGCAGGAGACTTAAGAGACATGGGTTTGATCTCTGGGTCAGGAAGAGCCCCTGGAGAAGGGCATGGCAATCCACTCCAATAGTCTTGCCTGGAGAATCCCATGGACAGAGGAGCCTGGTGGGCTATAGTCCACAGAGTTGGAAAGAGTCCGACAAGACTGAAGCGACTTAGCATGAACATTGCTTTGTAACACTGGGAAGTCAAGACTCAAACTGCCCCCAATTCATCTCCAGATCTGAAAACATGAAGAGCCCAAAGAAAAACCCTCTACTGAAAATTTCTGACATCTCCTCTCATCAACAGATATCTATTCCCAAAGTAAAAGCTGCTTCTCAGGAAAATTCTTACAAAATACTAATTTTTTTTAAAGTAACAATTAATGAATACTTTTAACATAGTAAAAACACATGGTTTTACTAACCTAAATTTATTATATAAGGGTTAAATTACCCTTATAAAATGTGAAGTGTTACAAAATGTTTAAATACAAAGTGTATTAGGGAATGACAAGTTTTTTTATGTCTCTATTGTTCTTTACTTAGTCCTGCTATAGTTTGTGCAATACAATCCTGGTATGCTATGTATCTGATGATATAAAGCTTTGTCTATACACTTATACATGTATGTGTATATATACACCCACAGACTAAACCATAATACTAAAGCCTTATGGAGAAAACAAGGCAAAGAGAAGAGTCATTTTTGTTCCCAGGAGGATATATCAAATATGATTGAGTATGGGATAGTATTAAGAGCATGAGTCCTGGACTTGGACAACCTGGATTCAAGCCTTGGCTTTGTCTCTTTTAGCTGGGTGACCTGGGCAAACTACTTAAGCCTCAGGACCAACTGTAAAACGGAGCTGATCAACACCAGTAAGTGCTACTGTATGATTTCAACGAAATGTGCGTATGAAGCCCAGTGCCTTAGCACACAGTAAGAATTCAAAGAATGTTAACTTATGATGTCTCACTTCATTTTCTTCTGAGTAGCCTAGGGATAATAAAAGATGGTGTGTAATTTTACTTGAAATTTACTTTTTAAAAGTATTTTTTCACCTGTTTTATATAAACATTCCAGGAAAGAATGAATATTTAAGCATGGTTTGATTACACATATTTATAGAGAAAAACAGTCAAAAGCACTTTTTTTGAGAAATAAATGAACTATAAGCTCAACTTGACAGGATTAAAATCTGAGCTCCCTAGAAGATCTAGTTTCTACTGTCCACTCTCACCATCCCAAACCATGTTTAGACCCCAGTGCCTTTGCATAAGCTATTCCTTCTACTGAAATGCTTTTGCCCTCCTTATCTACCTCAAAACTTACCGCCCATCCTCAAGCCCAGGGTCAGACACCGCCTCCTAGCTTTCTCCCTGCTTCCTTCTCTCTCTGCGCCTGACCCACTTTTTTGTCCCATACTTTATTGTAACATATACACTTGCTTTTGCTACGAGATTGCAAAAAAAAAAAAAAAAAAAAAAAAATTCATTTAAAGCAAGAACTTACAGGCCTTCCTTTAAAGTTTTTCCTTAAGACTATGGAGGGGTGAAAAACTCACAAGGGTTAAGAATAGTCATTTTTTGAAAAGATTTCTCCTGTCAAAAAACTTTTCTACAGATGTGCCATCTAAACATCCAAATTGAGGTCAAAATTACACTTTACATTTAAAGGTGTGTGTACATATAGATAGTTTGACTATCACTTATTACATAAAAATGAGGAATTTCTTACTTTTAAAGAATTATCTATGACCCCTCCAGCCTGCCAAACCAACTTTTTTTTTCTTCATGTAGTCTTTCAGTTAAAAAAAATATGTGTTCAATCTGCACATCCACTAGCGTTTACCTCTATATTCCTTAAGGGAGCCCACAGGGCTATGGAGCAAGGCTACTACTCTATTTCCTATTTCAGAGGTTGCCAAACTTCAGCTCATGGAACAATCCCAGCCTTGCCATCTGCTTTAATAAAGTTGTACTGGAACAAAGGAATGCTCTTAATGTATTGTGGAAGGTTGCTTTTGCACTGTAACAACAGAATTGAATAGTTGCAACAGAGACTGTATGGCCTACAAAGCCTAAGATATTTACTGCCTGACCCTTTACAGAAAAATTTTGCCAAACTTTGACCTACTTTATTCACATTTCCCCACATTCGCTCTTCAGCCTATTCACTAAGAAAGATTGAAGCACAAAGAAGATAACTTTCAAAGACGTCCACACCATGTCCACTCTTTTCCTGCACTGACACCCATATGTTTTCCTTTCTGTCTTAATTTTGTGGATGAGCTGTCCACAAGCCTATGAAGGCTAAGCCTTCACTAATGCACTAGGAGCCCATAACCCACTTGCCAACTTAAGGATATGGCTCAGAAATTATCTCCTATGACTCTCGTCCCACCTTTCCCTCTCTACCAGCTCATTCTCACCAAAGTACAAATGGCAGTACCTTCCATCTTAAAAAAAAAAAATTAGCCCCCTCCCCCCACCACATGGCCACTTCTCCCTGTGGCTGTTGATCTGTCTCTCGGCTCTCCTTTCCACTAACACTCCTCAAGAGAGCGGTCTTCACACACTATCCAAATATGTTCTCTATCCATTGTCTCTTACACTTCCTCCATTCAGGTCTCCTCTCTCTTTCTTGCTATTAAAAGGGCTCTTATCAAGGCCACTGATGAGCTCCTCATGGCTGAATCCAATGGTCCATTCCTAGCCTTCATCAACTTGACATCATTAGACACTTTGATCCTTCTCTCCACTTCCAGCTTCAGGAACACCATTCTCTCTTGGCAGTCTGGCGCATCACTGGCAAAAGCAAAATCTCCTTTGCTTGCTATCCTTCTCATTTTCCTAATCCTTCTCATTTTCCTAATTGCTGAACACGGAGTATGAGGGCTCAGTTCCTGAATACTTTTTTCTTCCATCTGTCTGTAGCTATCCCTGGGTAATCTCAGCCAGGCTCGTGGCTTTAAATCCCACTTAAGTGAAGTCAAAGTGAAGTCGCTCAGTCGTGTCCGACTCTTTGGACTCTTTGGTCATGTCCGTCCCCGTGGACTGTAGCCCGCCAGGCTCCTCTGTCCATGGGATTCTCCAGGCAAGACTACTGGAGCGGGTTGCCATTTCCTTCTCCAGGGGATCTTCCCGACCCAGGGATCAAACCCAGGTCTCCCGCATTGCAGGCAGACACTTTACCCTCTGAACCACCAGGGAAGTCCCACTTACATGCTAATGATTCTCAATTCCATGTCTAGTTTATTCCTCCACCCTAAATCCCAGATCCCTTTTTCTTACTGTCTGCTTGACAATATCCAGCTGCACATACAATGAGTGTCTCAAATTAAACAAGTCCAAAATGTTCTCACAAACCTGCTCCTCCTGGAATCTCCTCATTCCATTCTCCATGAGTGTTCCTTCTATTATTCCAACTGCCTAAGCCCCAACATTTGGAGTTATCCTTGATTCTTATTCTGTCATACCCAATACTCAATCCATTAACAACTTTCTTTAAAATATACCCAGAGTACAATCACTTCTCACCACGTCCACCCTGGTCTGAGCCACTGACATTGCTCAAACCATTGCAACAGTCCCCTGTTCTACCAGCTTCACCTCTGCACACTTGCAATCTAAGTTTCTTGCAGAAGCCAGAGTGATCTCTTTAAAGCCGATTATGTTACACTTCTGCCCAAAACCCTTTAAAGGCTCCCCATCTTAGAGTAAAAGCCAAAGCCCTTGCAATGGCTTACAAGGCCTTGGGTGAACCTCACCCCTCCCCTGTTGATGTCATCTCCTCCCATTTCTCTCCTTGTTCACTTTGCTCCAGCCACACTTCCTGTGGTCCGGAGCGCATGCCAAGTGCTGCGCCCTGCAGCCTCAGGGCTTGTGCACTGTGCGCTCTCCTGGATCTTTTCCCTAGACACCTCCAGGCTTGCTTCCTCCTTCCTTCAGATTCGGCTCAGAAGTCACCTGGGGTAATGAGGATTTCTCTTTAATCTTCAAGAGCTGTCTGTCTCCGATGACTCTGTCCCCACTCCCCAAACACTTCCATCCCTTTCAGCCTGCTTCACTTTCTCCTTAGCACTTACCATCTGACATACTATGTGAACTTGTCTATTGTTTGCTTCCTCCTAATCAATATATCTCCGAGAAGGGAAAGGCAGCCCACTCCAGTATTCTTGTCTGGAGAATCCCATGGACAGAGGAGCCTGGCGGGCTACAGTCCATGGTGTCACAAAAGTCGGACATGACAGAGTGATTAATGCAATCAATGTATCTGGGCTTCCTGCGTGGCTCTCTGGTAAAGAGTCAGCCTGTCAATGCAGGAGACGCAGGGTTCCATCCATGGGTCGGGAAGATCCCCTGGAGAAGGAAATGGCAACCCACTCCAGTATCCTTGCCTGGAAATTTTCATGGACAGTGGAGCCTGGCAGGCTATATAGTCCATGGAGGTGCAAAGAGTCAGACACAATTTAGCAACTAAACAACAACCATTAATATACAAGCTTTGTTAGGACAGATATTTTTGTCTATTTGAGTGGCATACCACCCAGTGCCCAGAACAACACTTACACATAGTAGGTGTTCAACAGCTGTATTTTTGAATGAGAGGAATTAAAATAAATTGCTTATAAGTTTCATGCAAAATAACTTTGAAGAGTAGTTTGTATGTATTTTAATATTTCATAAATTTTCTGTTTAATTAATATCAGCATGGTTTCTTACCTGAAGTCTCTATATAGTAATGGGTAATTGCCTTCCAGTGGTAAACAAAATCTTCTTGTAAAGGAAGAGAAGGTGCAAGCTACACAAACACAAACAAAAAGACCACAACAATTAAGAAAATGGCATTAAAATCTTCGTATTAAATATAACTGTATTTTTCTACTAATGATGCAAAAGCAGCATATTAATAAGGAATGAGCTTTAATTTGATTCTGTATGGCAAATATCAAGGAGAAACAAAAACAATGTCAAATCCAAGAAAGTAAAACAATTTATTAAGAAAGAGGAAAAACACATTTATCAGTGTTATTAGTAATTATAGTATTGGGTTTTTTTTCTCCTTCCCTGAAAGTAGTTACTATATATGACTTCAAAAGTAACAGAGTTCAATGAAAACACACAATATTCTATTACTAAAGTATCAGTAAAATGATATTATTGATAACCAGGGATCTTTGTACCCAGGACTTTGAAATGCAAAACAGTAAAAAGCTGCTATGTAACCAGTTACACATCACCACTACTAAAATACATACCAAAGTCAGCCCTGTAATCAGAGTAAAACTGTTCTCTATTTTCAATGACATACAGAAGTCAATCTTTTCTTTTTAAGCCTAGATTAGGCAGTGCATATTTTTAGCAAAATGACCACAGGAACAAGACACTACCAATTTAAATTCCACAAAGTCAAAAAGTCTCACATTTTTTATTTTGAAATTTACTTCAGATGTTTTAAGGCCTAAATTATATCCCTTCAACCATCTCATTGCAAACTTACAAGTATTTTAAATGGGTATTAAATGGATAGAAAAAGATTTGGATGCACCTTTACAATATTTTCTTTTCTTTAAAATGAGTGACAGAGAGAGAATGCTCTCCCAGTCCTAGCACTGCCAATAAATTTTCATCAGAAAGTACAGCTGACCCAGTTTTCATAATAGCAAATAGATTTCCATTTTGGGAACCTCAACTATGGCAGCGTAATCTTCCATTTTCACAGATTCATCTAAACAGATGACCTGAGAGATCATGTCACTTCTGAACTTCTACTTGTTCCATTTTGATTCGTTCTCCCATAAAGACCTCAAAGTTCAAAACCTGTCAAAACAATTTCCAAACTACGAAGTAAATTATAAACATTGGTCATGATATCCTAAGTGTTTCAATCCAGAAGATGAAACGTAATCGAGAAACAAATGGACCTGAAAATTTTTCTGCAATCATCAACATTTTTCTGCCAGCTTTTTCATCCATGCCTATTCACACCACTCTGAATATGCCTATTCACACCACTCTGAATAGTACTATGTTAAGAGAATGAAAATATTCATCTCATTTCCAAATAGAAGGCTATGAAAAAATTTTAAAGACTGTAAGATCCTTAACAATAGAGTTAACAATCTTTGGGGTTACTATACTTCAGGAACATGGAGAGAGAAAACTCGTGGGAGACTGAGAAAAAAATTAGAGAAATAAGAAAGAAAGAATTAATTTGGGAAAATAATCTTCCTGAAACTTTTAGATTAAAAAGTCAGTTTTAATCAGCTACTTATTTTTAGAATCCTTCTCAAAATATATAGAATTTCTCTTGTGTTATACACCTTTTAACACACTAAGCTTTATGCAGTATTAACAAGTGTTATTAATCAATTAATTCTGTATTAACAATTGGGACAAACCCAAATGAAATTTGATGTTTCAAAAAATGTACTGAGTTTGTTAAGTGTAAATATTATGCTTTGTTTAATTTTTCCAAGGGAATTTCCAGGGTATATCACTTTCCTGGAGAAATCTGGCCAGACTTCCTGCCGAGGGTACAGTCCTTTCTACACGTGATTGCAGTATCCTCTCCCTGACTGCCAGCTCCCTCTCTCCCAGCCCTGAGCCCATGCTGGTGACTGTTGAGTTATCCATCTCCTCCACTAGATTCCGAACTCAGTGAGTTTACAAAGATTATATCATATTGTTCATCACTGAACCCCCAGTTTCCGTCAATGATGGCGCATAGTAAGCACTGAGTGACTCGATGGATGTGAGTCTGAGTGACCTCCGGGAGTTGGTGATGGACAGGGAGGCCTGGCGTGCTGCAGTTCATGGGGTCGCAAAGAGTCGGATACGACTGAGCGACTGATCTGATCTCTGATCTGAACGTTTATTGAGTGAATACAGAGCAGCTGCTGCCATTTAGTGAGTAGGTACATGCCAGGGCTTCCCTGGTAGCTCAGATGGTAAAGCATCTGCATGCAATGCGGAAGACCCTGGTTCGATCCCTGGGTCGGGAAGATCCCCTGGAGAAGGATATGGCAACCCACTCACGTACTCTTGCCGGCAAAATTCCATGGACAGAGGAGCCTGGTAGGCTACAGTCCATGGGGTCCCAAAGAGTTGGACACGACTAAGCAACTTCACTTTTCTTTCACTTTTATGTGCCAGGCACAGTGCCAAAGTTTACACTTACGTGTGGTCCTAAATTCTCACAATAAATTCCGACTTTTCCCAAACAAACTCTTGTCAAGACTTAGAGGCATTCACTGACCTACGGAAGGCAACACTGCTGGTAATAAAAAACCTGGAGGTCTTTCCCCAAGATACCTACCACACAGAAGGACCTAGTGTTCTTGCCTGGAGAATCCCAGGGACGGGGGAGCCTGGTGGGCTGCCATCTATGGGGTCGCACAGAGTCGGACACGACTGAAGTGACTTAGCAGCAGCAGCAGCAGCTGATAACTCCGGAGAAGGCAATGGAAGCCCACTCCAGTACTCTTGCCTGGAAAATCCCATGGACGGAGGAGCCTGGTAGGCTGCAGTCCATGGGGTCGCAAAGAGTCGGACACGACTGAGCGACTTAGTAGCAGCAGCAGCAACTGGTAACTCAGATGAGAAGCAGTGTTCTCAGAGCCACGCCTGCAGCCTCAGAGGCATCATCAACATTCCAGGCCCAACTCCTTTAAATTGCTTCTTCCTCTAGGCAATTTTCTGACATTCCCCCCCCCCCCTCCTCCGCCCCATCCCCCCCCTCCCCCCACCCCCGCCCGCCTTATCTCCTCTGCCTCTGTAAGTCCAGCTCGTCTCACTTCCTCCAGGGAGCCTTCCAGTCCTAAGTGCTTGCTCCCCTCCTCCTGCAGAAGGCACTGACAGAACAATTATCCAAATAATAACAATAATGATTAACATTTATTAAGCACTTACTATGTGCCAGGCACTGCATTAAGTACTTGTCATTCTAATTTTCACAATTCTATCAGATAGGTCTAATTACTTCCATTTCACTGTGAGGGATCTGCTCCCCATGGGATCCCAAAGAGTAGGACACGACTCACTGACTGAGCAACGAAAATGAGGAACTGAAACATACAAAGACTAAGTAAGTTGTCCAGTGAAGAAGTAGGGGGCAGAGGCAAGCCCAGAACCCTGCTCTGTCTGGCTCTAGGGGCCAGGCCACAAGCTTGGGCATGGCTTATACTCCAACCTGTGCATCTGTTTTGCCTACTAATGCAGTCTCACCGTGAACTTGCACTGTGCTTTTTTGATGGGCTCCTAAAATGTATGCTGCATGACTAAAAGATGAAAGTTTAAGAGCACTTGCTGGAAAAGAACACACTTAAGAAAACACTACCTATGTTTCATTTGACATTTTAATTCTCACTGCAGAGTAGATTTTTAAGGAATTGCTAGTCTCAACAATCATCATTAAATCTTAATTATAATTTTACAAGAAAATAATAATGCATCCAAACTCTGAAAGATGACTTACCTTGAATTAACTAGTTAAAACAGATAAAACATTTTTTCCTGACATTGCCCTTTTATCTTCCTGGAATAAATCTGCCTTCAAAGATGGAACTGACTGGAATTATAAGATATTAGTCCCTGGCAGACTACCTCACACAGACTAAGGCCCTCAGCAAACACTGAGCTGTACTAATGCAAGGTGTTTTGTTTATCCTTTGGAGAAGCTGGGCTAAAATGATCCACCTCAGAACTAACTACACGAGAGGCCTGATTTCAGACTTGTGGCCAACTAGCTAATTTCCTGACTCTTACTAGCCAATCACTTCTATCCTGAAGGAAAACCGTCATTTCTGAAAAAGGAGGCAAGAGTTACATTACAGTTTTTGTTTTTGCTCAAGGTGTGAATTTCTCTCCTAAACTCAAAATGCAGCCTATCAGATTAATAACACATCTTCAAGTACCGATCTTTGAAAATATCTTAGTTGTATTTCATCCTTTTAAGTAGTTAACAGGAAGTGAGAAGAAACCATTAATTAAAAATAAGGAAAACTCTACACCTAAACCCTACTTAAGTGAATGTGTATCTGGTTGACCCTAAAAAACAAATTTGAAGGTGGATCCAATTGAATCAAAAAACCTAGGAAATAATAATACCAGAATGGCTGAGAAAACATTATAGAGATTCATACAATGACATGACTGAAAAAAGGTCATGTCAGCATCTGTCTACATGATTATCTCCCTTCTCTGTAGAAACCTGATAATCATAATTGCAATACTGTATCAGAAAATACTAATTGGGCAAACAAAAGGAGGACAGAGAAAAGCTAATGAAATGAACTGAGGAATGGTAAGATTAGGCCATAGAAAAAAAAAAAGTCAAGCAAATACACAAACAGAACTAAATAAATGGAAACCAATCTTGGGCTAGGAAAAAAAAGATACTCTTCAAATAACACAAGGATGGCTTATTCAGCATTACATATGGGTTCATTTCCAAGAGAATGGTAAAAGGGAAAAGAAAAAGTACACCAAAAATTTTTCATCACATTTAACTGCCTATCAAAGTAAACTAGTAAGTATCACAATTGAAAACATTAATGCTAAGTAAATAAAAACATTACTTTTCTAAATGCAGTGCATTAAGTCCCAGGGGCAGGTGAATATAATCCACTCTTTTTCTCACTAACCTCAGCAAAGCAGACAACCTGGATATTACAGAGGCACAGTCAGACAATTTACACGGATAATTTGGGAGATGCTAACATACACAATTATAAGAAGATAATGCAGACAGAAAACACAAGCCTCAGGACAAAAATGAGTCTTTACAGTGAGAGCACTGAAAGCCATCTTTCTTTTTCTAAGTACTTGATTTCTGTAAATATCAGCCTGAATTAGTATAGAATATAAATGATGTAATAAATTCTTATTCCCAATTATCTCAGTATGAAGCTGTATTCAGTGTCAAAAAAGTAAATGATTCTTGATATTTTAAGTTAAGGAATAATATAAAATGTAAATATCACTGTTTTTTTTTTTATAAATTTTAATTGAATTCTAAAAGTAAGGTGCTGTAGCTGGCATATAAGCAAGAAAGAAAAATTAAAAATTGCCTTAGAGTCTAAGGCTATCATCTCCCTCAAGAGCAATAACTGCTCTTCATTCATGAAAAACCTTGTCTTGCCTGCTTTGATACATTCCTTTTCTCAAGAACCTGTAGCAGATCTAAAATGACTCAAACATTTCCCACACAGTGCTTAAGAACTGTACAAAAGTTTTCCATTACTGAGTTTTAAAGATCCATTTTACTTCTCTCTGGCCATAAAAACTGTTCTATTGCAAATTGTGTGTTTTCCCCCCTTAAAGTTATGTAGATATGAATGTGCTATGTCACCCAAAAACTGAACACAGAAAGAGAATGACATTTTTAAAACTAGCCAAGTAGCACGTCTAGCAAAACTGCACTTGTTATGAACTTCACAGGGTGCATTTTTCGATTTGGGCAATTCTGCCAGCCTAAAGTAAAACAACCGAAGTAAAGCAACGCGACCCCTTATCACTGAATCAGCAGGAAGACACGTTCTTGTGAGTTACTTCTCTTGTAGTAGTGTTAGATTTGAGTGCTGTCTCCCTATACTGGTGTCTGAAATCCTCAAAGCGGGGTACAACTGCAGGAAAGACGAAAAGCGTCCAGGAAAGGAAGAGAAGAAAGGAAACAGATGGTCCTGGTGCTGGGTGAGGGCTTGGGAAATGCCTAAAGCACAGTCGATCAGACCTTCCAAATGCATTTCCCACCGATCAAGGAGATCCAGCTGAGTTCGGCCGCACGGCCCGCGAGAGCAAAACCTGGCTAGATTACGAAACCGGTCGGGTGGGCTGCCTCCCTGCCAAAGCCGCGCCCCCCGGCAAGAGCACCCCGTTCTGCCCGCTCCCCCCCCCCAAACAAAACAAAACAAACCCAAATAGTGTTAGGCAGTTTCTTTTGTCTCGGTCAACGCTGACCACTTTTTGAGGGGGAAGGTTAACGGTCAGGGAGTCCGGGGGAGCACCCCAAGACCTTGCCAGGTGCTCCCCGACTCCCCTGGTCCCATCGGAGGAATCGGACGACCCCTGATCAGGGCCAGGAGCGGTCGCTCCTCCCGGGGACTCCCGCCTGCCCTCTTAGAGCGAGAAAAAGGGCTCCAGGCAGGCCCGGAGCAGGAAGGAGAGCAGGGGGTCCGCTCAGAGCCAGGCCCGAGGCCCCCGGCGCCCCGACGACCTCGCAGTGCCCGCCCCGGGCCTCGCTCCTTCGCGGGGCCGGGGACTCCAAGGGCCGCCGGGCCGAGGCCGCCAGGCTCTCTCTGCCCGGGGCCGGCGGCGGGGAACGTAGGCCGCCGCCATCCCCGGCCTGTCGTGCGCCCGCAGCCCCGCGGCCTTACCGCCTCCACGGCGTGCTGCAGGATGGAGGTGAACTTGGAGAACATCTTGTCCCGGGACTGCAGCAGCTTCTCCCGGGACGACCTGGAGAGCTCCTCGATCCGCCGCCGCCGCCCCTGCTGCGGCTGCCGGGGCCGCTCCAGAGTGAAGGCCGGTGTGGGGCGGGGAGGACTAGCAGAGGGCCGAGGCGGCCCGGCCCGGCCGCTTCAGGTGTGCGCGGGCGGCGCGGAGGCTCCGGCGGGCGCGGCGACGTGGCGGGCGGCGAGGACGGCGTTCCGCGCCGATTCTGGGCCCACGACGCTCCGGCGGCGGTGGCTCCGGTTCTGGCTCCGGCTCGGGCTCCGGCCCCGGCTAGGACACGGTGGCAGCTCGGCTCGGGTTCCTTCCGCCCGCTCTGCCCGCCGCGGCCTGCAGGGGGCGCCGCCGCGGCCTGGGGAGGCCCCCGCCGGGCCAGGCCGACCCTGCGGCTAGGCTGCCGGACGCCGCGGGGGCGGGAGAGGCACCCAGAGGCCGCGGCCGGCCTGGGGTCGGGAGTCGGGCCTGGGCGCTGCCGCCTCAATCTCCTGCCGGCACACCGTCATGCTTAAGTTTAAAATATACAGCCGTTCTCACTGCGACTTGTTTCTCCAGTGGAAGTAAATGCCGATTTTGTAGGAAAACGAAGCCATATATGTATGTGAAATTCAGAGTTTCGTCTTTTAAGGGCAGATTTGCAAGACCTGCAAGAAAAAAACACAGTATTCCCAAGGCAAACAAGAACGGTGGGTTTAGATGCTAAGAATGAGAATAAATCAACGAAAGCAGATGAAATGGCTTTGCTAACCGTAAAACTTAATTATTATTCTTATTGTTGTTATTATTTATTTATTGAACATTAAAACAGGAAGCTCCAGATTGACTAATGGTAAGATGAGTCAGTTATTAGTTTGGAACATTTGATGGAAAATGAATTCAGTATACCATTTTCTATTCAGTATAGCATTTTCTATTCTGGGAAACATCAGTGAGGGAAAAGAATTGAAAGGGATTCTAGGAAGTGCAAAGGACAGATAAGTGAAGCTACAATGTAAGCACTTGGAGGCTTCTTTAAAATAGTATGCAACAGTATATTCAGCAAGCCTTGAAGAAATACCACTCCTGCTAGTAAAGTTTAGGCTGGGTGATACAAATTATGAAAATGTTCTTATCCTGGAGAACTTTGTTTTTGCTAGGATTGCCATTTTATCAAAAGGACCATTAAATTCTTGATGAGGGTGGAGTCAGTGCTGGACAGCCCGTGCTGAAAATATATATTTGTAATTGAATTAGTTGAGCAGGGGAAAGGCAGAAAAGATATCAGCAGGGCAGAATGGTGTTTAGGGCCAGTCTCTGGAACTGGGTAGCCTAGATTTATAATCTCAGTTCTGCCACTCACTGCAGCAAGTTGTTTAACCTCTTTGTGCTTTGGGTTACTCATCTGTAAAATTCCCTCGGGGGGCCGGGAATGGGGGTGTAGGGGCTGCGGGGTGGTGGTAATACCTACCTTCATGAAGTTGTATGAAAATTTTTTAATATATCTTAAGTAGTTTAACATGCCCAGTTTGCAGTAAGCAATGCCCGAACATTTGTTATTATTGTTGTTGTTATTAGTAACAGTTCAGTTCAGTTGCTCAGTCATGTCCGGCTCTTTGCAACCCCATGGACCAGAGCACACCAGGCCTCCCTGTCCATCACCAACTCCTGGAGTTTACTCAAACTTATGTCCATCAGTCGGTGATGCCATCCAACCATCTCATCCTCTGTTGTTCCCTTCTCCTCCTGCTTTCAATCTTTCCAGCATCAGGGTCTTTTCAAATGAGTCAGTTCTTCACATCAGGTGGCCAAAGTATTGGAGATTCAGCTTCAGCATCAGTCCTTCCAGTGAATATTCAGGACTGATCTCCTTTAGGATGGACTGGTTGGATCTCCTTGCAGTCCAAGGGACTCTCAAGAGTCTTCTCCAACACCACAGTTCAAAAGCATCAATTCTTCGGTGCTCAGCTTTCTTTATAGTCCAACTCTCACATCCATACATGACCACTGGAAAAAAAACAAAACAAAACATTGTACTTTGTTGGCAAAGTAATGTCTCTGCTCTTTAATATGCTGTCTAGGTTGGTCATAACTTTTCTTCCAAGGAGTAAGCATCTTTTAATTTCATGGTTGCAGTCACCATCTGCAGTGATTTTGGAGCCCCCCAAAAATAAAGTCTGTCACTGTTTCCACTGTTTCCCCATCTATTTACCATGAAGTGACGGGACCAGATGCCATGATCTTAGTTTTCTGAATGCTGAATTTTAAGCCAACTTTTTCACTCTTTTTCACTATTAGTAATAGTAGTATTTAACAAAATAATAGGGCCAGAAATCAAGATTTAAGGAGACTTTTACTAGTCTTGTCTTCTTTTCTCCCATTTTTGTTACCTCTGTCCTTGTATATCAGCTGAATTTGACCTTAATTCCCTGTACAGTAGCCTCCAGAATGCTGGAGGCAAATTCTGTCATTCACTAAAAATCAAAACATGCTCCTTATCAAATTCTAGCTAATCGTGTCTTCTTCAACCAAGAGTACATGCTGTTTATTATTATTATTACTCAACAGTTTAAGATGGTTAGTCATATTATTAACTATAATTATTTTCCTGACCTAATTGTCATACATTTATATGGTATTTTATATTTTCATAATATCTCACAACCACTAATTGTATGAAGAGGTCTATTTAAAGCAGGCCTACTTAGAGTTGTTTGTATTTGAAGATGCCTGTCTCTGAATACTTATTGTAAGTACAATAAAATGTATATTTTGCTCTAGATTAATATCAGTATTTACAATGACGATTCATCTACTCAATATGTAGGTTCCACAACATGCAGGTGGGATAGAACTATAACTGAGCAGATACTCTTACTTATTCTTATCCTAGAATGACACTAACATTATCACAAGCCTTTATTCATGGGCAGAATTGGACCTACCTCAACAGAGTAGCTTATAATTTAAGAAAGCATAACAAAGGCTTCTCTGGGTCTCCAAAACACTTAGATATGGGTGCTTGAAATTATTCAATTAGAACTTTAGGAACTTCTCTGGTGATCCAGTGGTTAAGAATCCTGCCTTCCAATGCAGGGGACAGGGGTCCCATCCCTGGTCAAGGAACTAAGATCCCACATGCTGCAGGGCAACTAAGCCAGCATGCCAACTAGAGAAGCCTACACACAACAATGAAGACCCAGAACAGCCAAAAAAAGTTAGAACTCATTTTGTTTATTCCTTTGACTTAAGGCAAATGAGAAATTTAGTCCCTGCTCAAATACACTTTGGAAATACATTAAACTCTAATTCATTACACTTCCTCAGGGTGAATAAATTTGTTAAGTTCTTTTATGAATGAAGTTTAATCAGCAAGGACACACAAAAAAATCTATAAAACTGAAACTCAATTGGAATGGAGTTGAAGAAGAAATAGAGTTGGAGGATATCTTCCACAGACTTCTGGATGTTGCATTCCCAAATGTCACTAAAATTACATTAGAGGGATTTTTTTTTTTTAAGTACAAATCCAAATTGTACAAATACATTAAGAGACAGCAATAAAAATTTGAGAACTGGAAAGTACCTGTAAAGGCCATAACTGATATGACTGACATAAGAAAGCTGAATCCCAAGGTAAAAAAACAAGAACCAAAGTGATGTGTTAATACATTCACAGAACCTCTCAATGGCTCAGGAAATGGTAACATTAAGTACCTCTGGAGGTAGAGGTAAAAGTGGGACTGAAGATAACAGGATGGCTTGAAAGTTCATTTAGAATTGGTTAGATGCACCTCCAGAGAAGGCAGTGGCACCCCACTCCAGTACTCTTGCCTGGAAAATCCCATGGACGGAGGAGCCTGGTAGGCTGCCGTCCATGGGGTTGTGAAGAGTCAGACACTGAAGCGACTTAACAGCAGCAGATGCACCTCCATTCCACAAGACTGCCTGGCTGCCTCCTTCCCACCCTGAAATAACATGAGAGACTTCTTCCTAGAAAGGGAGGGGCTCCATACCGAGAAAAGAAAAAAAGAAAAAGGATAAAGTGAAAATAAACCTTGTGAATGTTGAGACACATGTCCCCAACCCTCATCTCCTCTTGGCTCAAAATATAGTCATCAGGCTGATCCCTCCAGGTAGAAGATAGAAAGGTCCTTTCTGGAGAATCTGTTTCATCCAAGAGAACAGACCCAAAGATCCTGCAGAGGAAACCCAAACAACTTTACATTGCAGCCCCCAGTTGACAGGCTCTGTCCACATACTCAGAGCTTCAATCAGATTCTTTGTGCACCTGTCTTAAATAGGAACACACAGTCTGGGATCCTCAACAATTCTAGGAAAGCCTGCAATACTCAAGTTAGAGCCCAAAGGAAAACCAGGACCAAAAAGAAAACTTGGAAGAAACGGAGTTGCTTACATTAAACAGACAGGGAAAGATGGGAAGAAAACTTCCATAAAACAACTATTTTAATATCCTCATTAATATTGCATGTATAAAATAAGAATGGTATGCTATTTTTAAAAAGCAGCATTTAGGGAACAAAAAAGAGACACTTAGAAATCAAGTATAAGATAGAAATTTTTTAAAAAAACATAAAAAGGGTAGAAAATAGTCTTGAAAAAAGTTTAGCAAGCTTAGATTAGAGCAAAAAAAAGAATGGAAAATAGCAGGGAAATTTGGTTTTTTTAATTGGAAGGCTAGTCCATTGGATCCAACATCTGAATAATTGGAGAGCATAGAGGGAGGAAACAATTGATTATATTAATAATTTGATATGTTTATAGATTTGAAAGACATTTGTCTCTGGATTGAGAGGGTCCATTAAATACCAGAACAAAGAATGGAAATAGACTCACTGTAGAGGACATTATCATGACATTTCAAAACAGTGGGTTCAAAGAAATCTATGAAACTTCCAATGAGAGAAAAAAGAAAACAAGTTTGTGCAAATAACCAAAAATCTCAATGGCATGATACTTTTCAAAAACAACATGGGATGTCAGAAGGCTTTGCGGCAATGCCTTCAGAATTCCTAGGTAAACCAACTTCAATCTAGAATTCCATACCAAGAAACTGTCAATCAAGAGTGAGGGTGCTATGCTAATGCTAAGTCGCTTCAGTCATGTCCGACTCTGTGCGACCCCATCCCTGGGATTCTCCAGGCAAGAATACTGGAGTGGGCTGCCATTTCCTTCTCCAATGCATGAAAGAGAAAAGTGAAAGTGAAGTCGCTCAGTCATGTCCGACTCTTAGCGACCCCATGGACTGCAGCCCACCAGGCTCCTCTGTCCATGGATTTTCTAGGCAAGATTACTGGAGTGGGGTGCCATTGCCTTCTCCGAGAGTGAGGGTAAAATAAGTCATTTCAGATGTGCAAGTACCTTGCTGTCTTTCTCAGGAAGCTTCAGCAGATGTACTCCATCAGAACTCAGGGAGTAAACCAAAGGAACAAAAGATAAAGGAATCAGCTAACAAAAATCCACCATGAGAAGTGGTGACGGAAATGGCCAGGATGATAGTAAACCAGAATCTCAGGATGACAATCACACATCAAGATGGGCTAACAACCAACTTCTCCAAACTGGAGCAAGTCAGAAGCGATTTTCTACAGAAACAGACTTGATAAAAAAAGACAAATCAGTGCTTACCAAAGTGAGGATGGAAAGGGGAAGGGGGAAATTAGGAGTGTGGGATTAAGAAGTACAAGCTACTATGTCTAAAACAAATAAGCAACAAAGATATATTGTATAGCATTGGGAATTATAGCTATTATCTTATAATAACTTTTAACAAAGTATAATCTGTAAAACTACTGAATTGCTATGCTGTACATGAGAAACTAATAAAATGTTATAAATCAACTATACTTCAACTTAAAAAAACAAGAGAGATCTTCGAGAAGATGAAACTGGTGGATGGACTACTAATGCATTTGAGCAGATTTATCAGTTAGGAGGAGAGTGATAATGAATTAGTAATAAACACAAAGAAAACTAAGCAAGAGGGGTGGGGGAGAAGCTAGATCATTATTAACACCAGGAAAAATGTTGTGTAGAAATGTGTAATCAGAGTACACACACGGCTCAGCTGTAAAGAGTGCTTATATAACCATAATCATGTAAACACTGATCTAATGAAAAATTACAGTATTGCTGCTGTATTTAGGGAAGATGAAAGGATGTATGGTGGGGGTGGTGTGTGTGTGTGTGTAAGAAAGCAAGCTTAATCTCTATCAACGGTAGTCAGGAAACATTGGATATTGTTTAAAACAGAAATATCAAGAAGTAACACTTTAAGCATGTCATTTAAAGAAAGGAAGTAAATAACAAAAGAGTCCATCCAAAGTGTTGAAAGAAGTTGCCTCTGCGAAGCAGGAAATTGGGAGTTTTGGAGGAAAGACTGGGACTTTCATAACAAACCTTGTAAAACGTCTTGACTAAACTGTATGCTGGTGTGACTGATACGGCCAAAGTTTGTTTGGCAAAGGAAGAAACTAAAGGCAAGAACACATTTTTTGGTGTGTGTGTGTGTTTTAAAGTTCAAACAAGAGATTACAAAAGTTAATAACTGTGGGAAATAGGAAGGAGATGGTAAACTCGAAAGATGAAGCAAGATCCACCGCATTTTGCAAGTGATTAACTACAAAGAGTGAGGAAGAAAAAGTACTCAAAGATGTTGTTGACATTTCTAACTTGGATGAAGTTAGGTGAAGATGCCATTCACTGAGATACAGAATATGGAAATGTAGAAAGATAATGAGATTTTTTTTTTGAACATGTTAGATTTGATTACATCTGTGTGAGGATGTTGCATATAGGATGATAAATTTGGAGTAGGAGGTCAAGAGACAAATTTGGGCTGGAAACAAAGATCTAAGTGTCATTTCTTAGAGATGGTAATTGAGATACTAGAATAAGTTATCTTAATGAGGTAGTTTAGTGAGATAGTATATATATTTTAAAATTTTTATTTCTATGTATGTTTTTAACACCAAAAACGTTTTGTACTGGGGTATAGCCGATTAACAATGCTTTGGTAGTTTCAGGTGAACAGTAAAGGGACTCAGCCATACAGACACATGCATCCATTCTCCCCCAAACCCTGCTCCTATCCAGGCTGGCGCACAACTCAGACTCACCTCTTGGGGACAGCATCTTACCTCAGTCCCATGCAACCCTCTTCAGAACCGCTGCCATGGAAATCTGTGTGGGAGAGCCTGTGGTAGAGTTAGAACCCGTTGGGATGACTGTCAGCCAGTAGGGACAGGAATCTGGTGGATAAACACTCCAATGTCCTATCTCTCGGGCAGGAAGCGATTCTCAGGAGGTCCTGGTGGGGTCAAGTACCCACTGACCACAGTGGCGATGTCAACAGATCTCATACTTTTCCTTCTTTCTTATTTTCCCCACATTCTCACTTCCTGGGATCTGAATTATTGATAAATTACTTATAGTCAAGTCTTTGTCTTGGGGTCTACTTTTGAGGAAAACGTCAAAAACTGTGCCTGGGAGTTAGAGTAGAGGAAGTCTGGAAGGGGAGCCCAAGTGCCACAAATTGGGTCTAGACTAAGAGAGAGATACCTTCACCCTGTAGGCTAGAGAATTATCATAAAGGAAGCCAGGTTTGGAAATGAGCAGTGCCCATTAGGTCCAGCGGCATGTAACCAAAAAAAAAAAAAAAATTAAAAAAAAATGTTTTTAAATCATAGTGACTTTTATTTTATTTTTTTCTTTTTCAAGTAAAAAAAGTTTGTCTGGTAGGCTGTCAGGACTCTTAACTTTCTGCACTCCATCCAGTTCTGCCGTACTCAGGATCACTTCATGGTCTCATAGTTACTCATTTTAGGGCAGTTACAGGAAGAAACAAAGAGGAAAAGGATTACGTCCTTCTTTTGGACAATTGTTTTCCTGAAAGTTCCACACGTCTTACATTCTATTGGCTTACATAATCACACCTAGTTATGGGGAACGAAAGTTGGGAAATAAAAATCAGAGTATAACTCTCAAATTCAGCACAAAAGTTTTCTGAATCCAGTGAAATGCAGGAAAGAAGAAAAATATGTAAAAAAAAAAAGTATGAAAAATAGAAAACATAAAATAGGTCTATTAACTATAATTAATGTCAGTGGGCTAAACCCACCAATTGAAAGCTAGAAAATCATACGTGGGATTTTAAAACGTATCTACAATTTGACTCTTGCTTGGGTTTAAACTTCAATATGGCTTTGAATTTCAAGGATCCAATTATATGTGGATTTTTAAAAATATATATGCATTACAGTACTACATGGGGCTTCCCAGGTGACTTGGAGGTAAAGAATCTGCCTGCAATGCAGGAGAAGCAGGAGATGTGACTTCAATCCCTGGAGAAGGAAATGGCAACCCAAACCCACTCCAGTATTCTTGCCTGGGAAATCTCATGGACAGAGGAGCCTGGCAGTGTACAGTCCATGGGGTTGCTAAGAGTCTGACATGACTGAGCAACTAACACTTTTAAATAAAGTGGCGCAGGAAGTCTTCCCTGTGGAGGCACCATAAGGTCAAAGCAAGGGAGTTAGCTATGGAACTAGAGTGGTTCTGGCAGAGATAATGTCAAGTGCAAATATCTTCTTATATGAGAAAGAGTTTGGCATATCTGAGGAAGGCTGGGGTAGCTGGATTAGGTAGGTGTTTGAGGAGGAAAAAAAATAGTTGAATATGTAATTAGGGAAGTAGCCAGAGGTTAGATAACCTAGAGCAGTAATTCTCAATGCTGTCAAGTTCTAAGGGCCCCTTTCCTTAATGTGAAAATGGTGATGCAATTATTATAAACACAGAAAAGTTATATGTGCATATCTTAATGAATTTTCACTTAGTGAACCACCTGGGCAGTCAGTACTCAGATCGAGAAAGAGAGCTGAGAGCTTCTCTGGTGGTCCAGGGGTAAAGAATCCGCCTTGTAATGCAGAAGACACCGGTTTGATCCCTGGTCTGGTAGGATCCCACTTAGCTCAGGGCAACTAAGCCTGTGCACCACGAGTGTTGAGCCTGTGCCCTAGAGGCCAGGAGCCGCAACTCCTGAGCCTGTGCTCTGCAACAAGAGAAGCCACTGCAATGAGAAGCCTGCACACCCCAGCTAGAGAGTAGCCTCCACTCACTGCAACTAGAAAAAGCCTGCGTGCAGCAACAAAGACCCTGTGCAGCCAAAGAACAAATAAATAAATAAATTTTTTTAATCTTTTTTTTTTTTTTTTAAACCACTTTTTCAGAAGCTTCTAAATGCCCATCTGGTCACTAACCCTTGCATGAGCCCCCACCATTCTGACTTTTAACACCATGGACCGGTTCTACCTCATTCTGAATTTCCATAGGTTTGGCTGAGAAGGAAGTGAGTCCAGTTGGATTTAGAAAGCTTATTCCTCACTTCCCATGAGAAACATAAAATTCATGCTTTACATCAGCTCCCCTTGCCTCCTGAGTCCCCAGGGAGGCAATGTAGAGCAGGCCCAGGGAGATACCACACACACACGTTTGTGTCACAGCTGAGACATGCTAAGTGTAGGAATCCCCGTCTTATAAGGGGACTGCTAACCAACCTGCGCATCCTCCTTTCTAGAAAGAGATTCTATCTTTATTATCCTGGAATATAAGCAAATCTTTCCTAGGAGAGGGAACTTATCCGTCTTGGAGTGCCTCTGGGGTTTTTCTATCTAGGCTCTCCTGGTCAATAAACAAATCTGCCCTCTGACTTAGAGAGAGAAACACCACGTGATGCACAAACATCCTTGGAAAGATAGTCCTGGGAGTGTTGAAACTCCATGGAGAACCGTCTACCATAAGAAATACCCAGTGAAGAATACCCTGGGGAAGAGACCAGTCTCCACAAGACTGGATTTCTAGTCTCATACCATCTGCCTCACAAGTAGTTTTCTTAAGAGGGCTTGAATGAAATTTTGCTTCATCCAGAATTAGAGGCACACACTGGAAGGCAGATGCCACATTTGACTTATGACTCTTATTATTCATGCTCTGAATTCCCGTATCTTTCAGAATCTGTGTCACCTCCAGGGCACCTTGAGATTTTTCTCGGGAGCTGCCAGCCTGCTAGCCTCCATGATCTGTCAAGTGCTCTAAAAGTTTTTTTTTTTTTTTAATTTTAACAATGAAAAAATAATTGAAACAATCTCAAAAGTACAATAAAGGTTCAAGTACAGTTCCAGAAAAAATAAGGGTTTTTAAGTATGAGGTTAGGTTGCTGATATGATGCCCATCACTGCCAAATACTTTAGTGTGTATTTCATACACACAGAACATTCTTCAGCAGAACCACAATACAATGTAACCACTTCCTGGGGCTGTCATAACAGATTACCACAAACCGGAAGGCTTAAAGCAACAGAAATTTATTTTCTCAAGGTCTGGAGGCTGGAAGTCTGAAATCAAGGTGTCAGCAGAGCTGTGCTTCCTCTGGAGGCTTTTTACAGTTCCCCATGGCTCCAGGAGTTCCTTGGTTTTATGGCTCAGTTCAGTTGCTCTGTCCAGTTTATGTCCGACTCTGTGACCCCATGGACTGCAGCACGCCAGCCCTCCTGTCCATCACCAACTCCCAGAGTTATGGGTACATTACTTCAATTCCCACATCCATCTTCACATGGACTTCTTCTCTTCGTGTCTTCTCTTCTCTGTGTGTCTTATCTGAGTACACATGATTTAGGACCCATCCAGGTAGTCCGGATGAGCTTATCTCGAGATCCTTGACTTAATTACATTTGCAAAGGCTCTTTTTTTCAAATAAGTCACATTCACAGGATAAAGGAATTAGGACCTGAGTATACCCAGGGACAGGGGAGCCTGGTGGGCTTCTGTCTGTGGGGTCGCACAGAGTCGGACACGACTGAAGCGACTTAGCATAGCATAGCATAGCATAGCATACCTTTTGGAGAACCACCTTTCAACCCTCTACAATAGCCAGAAATCTAGATATTGAAATGAACACATTCAGATCAGATCAGATCAGATCAGTCGCTCAGTCATGTCCGACTCTTTGCAACCCCATGAATCGCAGCACGCCAGGCCTCCCTGTCCATCACCAACTCCCAGAGTTCACTCAGACTCACATCCATCGAGTCAGTGATGCCATCCAGCCATCTCATCCTCTGTCGTCCCCTTCTCCTCCTGCCCCCAATCCCTCCCAGCATCAGAGTCTTCTCCAATGAGTCAACTCTTCCCATGAGGTGGCCAAAATACTGGAGTTTCAGCTTTAGCATCATTCCTTCCAAAGAAATCCCAGGGCTGATCTCCTTCAGAATGGACTGGTTGGATCTCCTTGCAGTCCAAGGGACTCTCAAGAGTCTTCTCCAACACCACAGTTCAAAAGCATCAATTCTTCGGCGCTCAGCGTTCTTCACAGTCCAGCTCTCACATCCATACATGACCACAGGAAAGACCATAGCCTTGACTAGGTGAACCTTTGTTGGCAAAGTAATGTCTCTGCTTTTGAATATGCTGTCTAGGTTGGTCATAACTTTCCTTCCAAGGAGTAAGCGTCTTTTAATTTCATGGCTGCAGTCACCATCTGCAGTGATTTTGGAGCCCAGAAAAATAAATTCTGACACTGTTTCCACTGTTTCTCCATCTATTTCCCATGTAGTGATGGGACCAGATGCCATGATCTTCGTTTTCTGAATGTTGAGCTTTAAGCCAACCTTTTCACTCTCCACTTTCACTTTCATCAAGAGGCTTTTTAGTTCCTCTTCACTTTCTGCCATAAGGGTGGTGTCATCTGCATATCTGAGGTTATTGATATTTCTCCCAGCAATCTTGATTCCAACTTGTGTTTCTTCCAGTTGGAAGATTCAAGTTGGATTCCAACTTGTGTTTCTTCCAGAAATGAACACATTACTGTCATCTAATCCACTGACCCCACTCCAAAGTTGACCAGCTGTCTCAATCATGTCCTTCTTTAAAAAAAAAAGTAAATAAAAAATTTTTTATTTTATATTAGAATATAGTTGATCAACAATTTTTTTCTTTTTATTTTCAGATGTACTGCAAAGTGATTCAGTCATACATATACATGTATCTATTATTTTTCAAATTCTTTTCCCATTTAGGTTATTACAGAATATTGGGCAGAGTTCTCTGTGGTATACAACAGGTCACTGTTGGTTGTGTGTTTATGTGCTCAATCACTCAGTCACGTCCGACTCTTTGCAATCCCATGGACTGTAGCCCACCAGGCTCCTCTGTCTGCAGAATTTTCCAGGCAAGAATACTGGAGTGGGTTACCATTTCCTACTCCAGGAGTATCTTCCTAACCGAGGGATTGAACTCACGTCTCTTGCGTCTTCTGCACTGACAAGCAGATTCTTTACCACTGCGCCACCTGGGAAGCCGACTCACCAACAAGTCAGACTTGTTGATTATCCAGCAGTGTGTACATATCAGTTCCACAGTCTATCCCTTCCCCCCTCCATGAGTTTGTTTTCTAAGTCTGTGAGACTTTCTGTTTTGTAAATTAAGTTCATTTGTATCTTTTTTTTTTTTTTTTAGTTCCACATATCAGTTCAGTTAAGTTCAGTCACTCAGTCTGACTCCTTGTGATCCCATGGACTGCAGCATGCCAGGCTTCTCTGTCCATCACCAACTTCTGGAGCTTGCTCAGACTCATGTCAATTGAGTCAGTGATGCCATCCAACCATCTTATTCTCTCTTGTCCCCTTCTCCTCCCGCCTTCAATCTTTCCCAGCATCAAGGTCTTTTCAAATGAGTCAGTTCTTTGCATCAGGTGGCCAAAGTATTGGAGTTTCAGCTTCAGCATCAGTCCTTCCAAGAATATTCAGGACTTATTTCCTTTACTTTAGGATTGACTGGTTTGCTCTCCTTGCAGTCCAAGGGACTCTCAAGAGTCTTCTCCAACACCACAGTTCAAAAGCATCAATTCTTTGGTGCTCACCTTTCTTTATAGTCCAACTCTCACATCCACACATGACTACTGGAAAAACCATAGCTTTGACTAGATGGACCTTTGTTGGTAAAGTAACGTCTCTGTTTTTAATATGCTGTCTATGTTGGTCATAGTTTTTCTTCCAAGGAGCAAACGTCTTTTAATTTCATGGTTGCAGTCACCATCTGCAGTGATTTTGGAGCCCAAGAAAATAGTCTCTCACTGTTTCCATTGTTTCCCCATCTATTTGCTATGGAGTGATGGGATTGAATGTCACGATCTTAGTTTTTTGAATGCTGAATTTTAAACCAGCTTATTTCATTTTTGTCTTTTACTTTCATCAAGAGGCTCTTTAGTTCTTCTTCACTTTCTGCCATAAGGGTAGTGTCATCTGCATATATGAGGTTATTGATATTTCTCCTGGCAATCTTGTGCTTCATCCAGCCCAGCATTTCACATGATGTACTCCGCATATGAGTTAAATAAGCAGGGTGACAATATACAGCCTTGACATATCCTTTCCCAATTTGGAACCAAAGTAACTCCACGTATAAGGGGCATCATATGATATTTGTCTTCCTCTGTCCGACTGTTCTTCATAGTAAAAGAATCCTATTCAAGATCGTGTGGTATATTGAGGAGCCTCTTTATCCTCCTTCAGTCTGGAAGAGTTCCTTCATCTTTCATTGTCTTCCTGACCTGACAGTTTTGAAGATTCAGGCCCTTAACTTGAGTTTCAGATGTTTGTTCATGGTTATGTTCAGGTATGCTTTTCTGGAAGAAATATCACAGAGAGGCTTTGATCTTTTGGTTAAGGTGGTGATGCCAAACTTTACTGTTAAATTAGTCTTCTCATGTTTGTAAAGATTTTGTTCTTCATCAAATTTTTTATTTAATTGTATCACTATGAACTCACCTTTGCATGAAATTTTCCCTTGGTATCTCTAATTTTCTTGAAGAGATCTCTAGTCTTTCCCATTCTGTTGTTTTCCTCTATTTCTTTGCAATGATCACTGAGGAAGTCTTTCTTATGTCTCCTTGCTATTCTTTGGAACTCTGCATTCAAATGGGTATATCTTTCTTTTTCTCCTTTGCTCTTCACTTCTCTTCTTTTCACAACTATTTGTAAGGCCTCCTCAGACAGCCATTTTGCTTTTTTATATTTCTTTTTCTTGGGGATGGTCTTGATCCCTATCTCCTATACAGTATCACAAACCTCTGTCCATAGTTCATCAAGCACTCTATCAGATCTAGTCCCTTAAATCTATTTCTCACTTCCACTGTATAATCATAAGGGATTTGATTTAGGTCATACCTGAATGGTTTAGTGGTTTTCCCCACTTTCTTCGATTTCAGTCTGAATTTGGGAATAAGGAGTTCATGGTCTGAGCCACAGTCAGCTCCTGGTCTTGTTTTTGGTGACTGTATAGAGCTTTTCCATCTTTGGCTGCAAAGAATATAATCAATATGATTTCAGTGTTGGCCATCTGGTGATGTCCATGTGTAGAGTCTTCTCTTGTGTTGTTGGAAGAGGGTGTTTGCTATGACCAGTGCGTTCTCCTGGCAAAACCTTATTAGTCTTTGCCCTGCTTCATTCCGTATTCCAAGGCCAAATTTGCCTGTTACTCCAGGTGTTTTTTGACTTTCTACTTCTGCATTCCAGTCTTCTATAATGAAAAGGACATCTGTTTTGCATGTTAGTTCTAGAAGGTCTTGTAGGTCTTCAAAGAATTGTTCAACTTCAGCTTCTTCAGCGTTACTGGTTGGGGCATAGACTTGGATTGCTGTGATATTGAATGGTTTGCCTTGGAAACAAACAGAGATCATTCTGTCATTTTTGAGATTTCATCCAAGTACTGCATTTTGGACTCTTTTGTTGACTATGATGGCTATTCTATTTCTTCTAAGGGATTCCTGCCCGCAGTAGTAGATATAATGGTCATCTGAGTTAAATTCACCCATTCCAGTCCATTTTAGTTCCCTGATTCCTAGAATGTTGACATTCACTCTTGCTTTCTCCTGTTTGACCACTTCCAGTTTGCCTTGATTCATGGACCTATTCCAGGTTCCTATGCAATATTGCTCTTTACAGCATCAGACCTTGCTTCTATCACCAGTCACATTCACAACTGGGTGTTGGTTTTGCTTTGGCTCCATCCCTTCATTCTTTCTGGAGTTATTTCTCCACTGATCTCCAGTAGCATATTGGGCACCTACTGATCTGGGGAGTTCATCTTTCAATGTCTTACCTTTTTGCCTTTTCATACTGTTCATGGGGTTCTCAAGGCAAGAATACTGAAGAGGTTTTGCTATTCCCTTCTCCAGTGGACCACATTTTGTCAGACCTCTCCACCATGACCTGTCCGTCTTGGGTGGCCCTACATTCGAAGAAAGTGGGGAAAACCACTAAACTATTCAGGTATTTTGGCCACCTCATGCGAAGAGTTGACTCATTGGAGAAGACTCTGATGCTGGGAGGGATTGAGGGCAGGAGGAGAAGGGGACGACAGAGGATGAGATGGCTGGATGGCATCACTGACTCGATGGATGCGAGTCTGAGTGACCTCCAGGAGCTGGTGATGGACAGGGAGGCCTGGCGTGCTGCGGTTCATGGGGTCGCAAAGAGTCGGACACGACTGAGCGACTGATCTGATCTGATTCAGGTATGACCTAAATCAAATCCCTTATGATTATACAGTGGACTTTGAGCTTCAATTTCAGTCCTTCCAATGAACACCCAGGACTGATCTCCTTTAGGATGGACTGGTTGGATCTCCTTGCAGTCCAAGGGATTCTCAAGAGTATTCTCTAATACCACAGTTCAAAAGCATTCTGAGTGGGGACATGATTATACAGTGGAAGTGAGAGATAGATTTAAGGGACTAGATTTGATAGACTGCTTGATGAACTATGGACATCAAGGCCTAGTTTCATTCAGTTAGACAAGGCTGTGGTCCCTGTGATCAGATTGGCTAGTTTTCTGTGATTGTGGTTTCAGTCTGTCTGCCCTCTGATGCCCTCTCGCAACACCTACCGTCTTACTTGGGTTTCTGTTACCTTGAACGTGGGGTATCTCTTCACGGCTGCTCCAGCAAAGTGCAGCCGCTGCTCCTTACCTTGGACATGGCGTATGTCCTCAGGGCCGCTGCTCTTGACCTTGGACTTCAGATATCTCCTAGCCGTTCAACTGCCTCCAGCGACTCTTTGGACGTGGGGTATCTCGTCACAGCTGCTCCAGCAGCTCCTCTCGGCTGCTGCTCCTGAACTTGGACGTAGGGTCTCTCCTCTCCAACGCCCGCCACTCCTGAGCTGCCTGTGCCCATTTAAATGCAGAGTTCCAAAGAATAGCAAGGAGAGATAAGAAAGCCTTTCTCAGCGATCAATGCAAAGAAATAAAGGAAAACAGTAGAATGGGAATGACTAGAGATCTCTTCAAGAAAATCAGAGATACCAATGGAACATTTCATGCAAAGATGGGCTCAGTAAAGGACAGAAATGGTATGGACCTGACAGAAGCAGAAGATATTAAGAGGTGGCAAGAATACACAGAAGAACTGTACAAAAAAGAGCTTCATGACCCAGATAATCATGATGGTGTGATCACTGACCTAGAGCCAGACATCCTGGAATGTGAAGTCAAGTGGGCCTTAGGAAGCATCACTAGGAACAAAGCTAGTGGAGGTGATGGAATTCCAGTTGAGCTATTCCAAATCCTGAAAGATGATGCTGTGAAAGTGCTGCACTCAATATGCCAGCAAATTTGGAAAACTCAGCAGTGGCCACAAAACTGGGAAAGGTCAGTTTTCATTCCAATCCCAAAGAAAGGCAATGCCAAAGAATGTTCAAACTACCACACAATTGCACTCATCTCACATGCTAGGAATGTTCAAAATTCTCTAAGCCAGGCTTTAGCAATATGTAAACCATGAACTTCCAGATGTTCAAGCTGGTTTTAGAAAAGGCAGAGGAGGAACCAAGGCAGAGGAACCAGAGATCAAATTGCCAACATCCACTAGATCATCAAAAAAGCAAGAGAGTTCCAGAAAAACATCTATTTCTGTTTTATTGACTACGCCAAAGCCTTTGAGTGTGTGAAAGTGAAAGTGAACTCAGTCATGTCCACTCTTTGTGACCCTGTGGATTGTAGCCTACCAGGCTCCTCCCACCATGGGATTCTCCAGACAAGAATACTGGAGTGGGTTGCTGCTGTGTGGATCACAATAAACTGTGGAAAATTCTGAAAGAGATGGGAATACCAGACCACCTGACCTGCCTCTTGAGAAACCTGTACGCAGGTCAGGAAGCAACAGTATGAACTGGACATGGAACAACAGACTGGTTCCAAATAGGAAAAGGAGTACGTCAAAGGTGTATATTATCACCCTGCTTATTTAACTTATATGCAGAGTACATCATGAGAAACGCTGGGCTGGAAGAAGCACAAGCTGGAATCAAGATTGCCAGGGGAAATACCAATAACCTCAGATATGCAGATGACATCCTTATGGCAGAAAGTGAGGAAGAACTAAAGAGCCTCTTGATGAAAGTGAAAGAGGAGAGTGAAAAAGTTGGCTTAAAGCTCAACATTCAGAAAACAAAGATCATGGCATCCAGTCCCATCACTTCATAGCAAATAGATGGGGAAACAATGGAAACAGTGGCTGACTTTATTTTGGGGGCTCCAAAATCACTGCAGATGGTGACTGCGGCCATGAAATTAAAAGACGCTTACTCCTTGGAAGAAAAGTTATGACCAACCTAAACAGCATATTCAAAAGCAGAGACATTACTTTGCCAACAAAGGTCCATCTAGTCAAGGCCATGGTTTTTCCAGTAGTCATGTATGGATGTGAGAGTTGGACTGTGAAGAAAGCTGAGCGCTGAAAAATTGATGCTTTTGAACTGTGGTATTGGAGAATACTCTTGAGAATCCCTTGGACTGCAAGGAGATTCAACCAGTCCATCCTAAAGGAGATCAGTCCTGGGTGTTCATTGGAAGGACTGAAATTGAAGCTCAAAGTCCAATACTTTGGCCACCTGATGGGAAGAGCTGACTCATTGGAAAAGACCCTGATGCTGGGAAAGATTGAGGGCAGGAGGAGAAGGGTATGACAGAGGATGAGATGGTTGGATGGCATCACCGACTCAATGGACATGAGTTTGGATAAACTCCTGGAGTTGGTGATGGACAGGGAGGCCTGGCGTCATGCGGTTTATGGGGTCGCAAAGAGTGGGGACATGACTGAGTGACTGGAAGTGAACTGGTGAACTCACAGTTGCCTAAATTTTAATCAATGGGTTAAAATGGGTTCAATGGATTCAATCAATGGGTTCAATCCATGGCTTTTTTCTTTTCTTTAAAAAAAATTCCTATTTGATGTTCAGTTTTTGGCCAAAAGGAACCTCTCCAATCTGGTTTCTGTGTCGTTTTAGGTTGTTACCATCGTTCTTAGAGCCTTTTCTTGCTTTCTGCTAAAAGATGTTCCTGCCTTGTCTTGTACTCTCCCTATCTTAGCTGTCAAATCAAATATTTCACCCTGGTTCCTTTTATTGGAGAACGGTTGTTAGAAGCTAAGATAATAGAAGGGAAAATGGTTTTTACTCTGAGATAAAAAAAGAATGTCCCCATGTAATTCTGGTTCCCACAAATAAATGAAATCTTAAGCATTTTTTTCCCCAGGAAATTTCTCACTCCCTAACGAAAACAACCAACTTTGTCCTTGACTTTTGTAGTACTAATGCCTGAAAAAACATGTCACGGCCTCTGTGAATGTGATAATATTAGAAAATTGCTATTTTTCCATCACAGACAAATGAACTATAAACTCAGTAACATTGGTAACTTTGTGGGATTTTAAAAAATCTATCGTATTTTTTTGTTAATGTTGTTTCTAAAAATCTCCTTTGCAAGCTATTTTTCTTTTCTGAGTGACTTTGTCTCTGGGTTTTCTTTGGACAGAATGTTATATTCACACCATTTTTCTAACTGTCCTCAGGAAGCCATTCACTGCTCCACCAGGTGGACAGTGAGATCCGAGCCTAGACTGACTCAGGGGTGGTGAGGGTGGGTCTTGAGAAGGATATGACCCTCTTCACAAGGCAACTTCCCTAGGTGAGCCTACGCAGGATCTTTAAGCAAATCTAGTCTCCTCGGACCGGGGAAGGCAATGGCACCCCACCCCAGTACTTTTGCCTGGAAAATCCCATGGACGAGGGATCCTGGTAGGCTCCAGTCCATGGGGTCGCTAAGAGTCAGACACGACTGAGCAACTTCACTTTCACTTTTCACTTTCATGCATTGGAGAAGGAAATGGCAACCCACTCCAGTGTTCTTGCCTGGAGAATCCCAGGGACAGGGGAACCTGGTGAGCTTCCGTCTATGGGGTCGCACAGAGTCGGACACGACTGAAGCGACTTAGCAGCAGTAGCAGCAGCAGTCTCCTCGGACACAGGAGGATAGGCTGTTAGTGCTGGCAAGAAAGGCTCAGAGAGAGCAGAGCATTCTCAATTATCTTCGTTCAGTTCCACCAGAGGTCCCCACTCCAAGTCTCGTCCACTCCCTCCCAGCGCTGTAACTCTACCATGAGACACGGCCAGTCTATGAATTCAACTGTAAGGTTCATTTTTTGTTTTTGTCCCCCACCCCAAACAACTAAATTTGGGGTATGATTTTCAGTGAGTTTGGCCCTGTAGCTATAAGAAATTGTAAATTAGCTTACGGTTAATCTAGATGCTTTCTAGTTCTTTGTGACTTGAGATGAAAGTTTAAAACCTTGAGGGTTTTTTTTTTTTTTTTTTTGGCCACACTGTGAGAATTGTGGGATCTTACTTCCCCAACCAAAGATTGAAACTGGGCACCAGCTGTGAAAACACCAGTCCTAACCACTGGACTGCTAGGGAAATCCCTAAAACCTTGATCTTGCTGTTTTCTCTCTGTAAGCGGTCCAGTGCAGTCAGAAACAGCCAATGACCACACTGATCTCATACACTTCATTATGATAGCAGCTCAGGGCACAGGCCGCTTGGCCCTCCAGGCTACTTGTTTCAGTAGACACTTCTTCATGATCAACCACAGGAGATATTTTTAGTTATTTATGAATATCTAAAATTTAGATATTTTAGTTAATCATGAAAACCTGCATGACCAGACTGCTTGATTCCCATTTTCTATTAGCAAAGATCTCAGCACTGCTTTCAAAGTTAAGGACATAACCAAACAATCCCAAATCCCACCTTTGAGGCTCTTTTTCCTGGAACCACTCTTCTCCCAGGTACTGTACTTGTTAGGGTGCAGTCAGGAAGACAGGTGCCACACCAGTCACTTCAGCAGAGAGAATTTAATGTAAAAAATGTGTTGCCCAGAAATAATGACCTGCCAGTGGAACAAAGGGAGAAAGTTGGTGCTTTCAAAAATCAGAGGCTGGGAAGAGGGGCCCCACAGAGCTAGGACTTGGACCCCTGAGATGAAGGACTAGGACTTAGACCCCTGAGATGAAGATGCTGCCTTGCTCATATCAGTACCTAAGAGGGGGCACTATAAAGCCAATTTCGGAAGTCTTAAAAAGACTAGAACTAACTGCTGCCACCAGAGGGAAGTGCTGCCCAGTTGCCAACGTATAGTAACAATAAGAACACACAAGGGCAAGAGGCAGTTCTGCTGCTTTCTTCCACTTCACCTCTCCCTCTAGCATCCCCTTCTGGCAAAACTGAATCAGTTCAGTTCATTTCAGTCCCCCAGTCATGTCCAACTATTTGCGACCTCATGAAATGCTGGGCTGAAAGAAGCACAAGCTAGAATCAAGATTGCCGGGAGAAATATCAATAACCTCAGATATGCAGATGACACCACCCTTATGGCAGAAAGTGAAGAGGAACTAAAAAGCCTCTTGATGAAAGTGAAAGAGGAGAGTGAAAAAGTTGGCTTAAAGCTCAACATTCAGAAAGCGAAGATCATGGCATCTGGTCCCATCACTTCATGGGAAATAGATGGGGAAACAGCGTCAAACTTTATTTTTTGGGTTCCAAAATCACTGCAGATGGTGACTGCAGCCATGAAATTAAAAGACGCTTACTTCTTGGAAGGAAAGTTATGATCAACCTAAACAGCATATTCAAAAGCAGAGACATTACTTTGCCAACAAAGGTCCGTCTAATCAAGGCTATGGTTTTTCCAGTGGTCATGTATGGATGTGAGAGTTGGACTGTGAAGAAGGCTGAGTGCTGAAGAATTGATGCTTTTTGAACTGTGGTGTTGGAGAAGACTCTTGAGAGTCTCTTGGACTGCAAGGAGATCCAACCAGTCCATTCTGAAGATCAGCCCTGGGTGTTCTTTGGAAGGAATGATGCTAAAGCTGAAACTCCAGTACTTTGGCCACCTGATGGGAAGAGCTGACTCATTGGAGAAGACTTTGATGCTGGGAGGGATTGGGGGCAGGAGGAAAAGGGGATGACAGAAGATGAGATGGCTGGATGGCGTCACCGACTCAATGGACATGAGTTTGGATAAACTCCTAGAGTTGGTGATGGACAGGGAGGCTTGGCATTCTGCAATTCATGGGGTCACAAAGAGTTGGACACGACTGAGTGACTGAACTGAACTGGACTATAGTATGCCAGGCTTCCTGGTCCATAACCAAACTCATGTCTATTGAATTGGTGATGCCATCCTACCATCTCATCCTCTGTCATCCCCTTCTCCTCCTGCCCTCAATCTTTCCCAGCATCAGGATCTTTTCCAGTGAGTCAGTTCTTCACAACAGGTGGCCAAAATATTGGAGTTTCAGCTTTAGCACTGGTCCTTCCAATGAATATTCAGGACTGATTTCCTCTAAGATGGACTGGTTGGATCTCCTTGCTGTCCAAGGGACTCTTAGGAATCTTCTCCAACACTACAATTCAAAAGCATCAATTCTTTGGTGCTCAGCCTTCTTTATACTCCAACTCTCACATCCATACATGACTACTGGACAAACCAAACCAAAGCTTTGACTAGATGGACCTTTGTCAGCAAAGTAATGTCTCTGCTTTTTAATATGCTGTCTAGGTTGGTCATAACTTTTCTTCCAAGGAGTAAGCGTCTTTAATTTCATGGCTGCAGTTACCATCTGCAGTGATTTTGGAGCCCCCAAAATAAAGTCTGTCACTGTTTCCATTGTTTCCCCATCTATTTATTACCCTCAAAAGAGAAACTAGTTTACAGACCCAGACACAGACTGAAAAGTGGCGTTTAAGAGGGTGACTTTGGACCTGTGTGTTTTAACACATAAATACAGAGACTCAGTTACACAGAGGACATGATGAATAGATGTTTATATCCATATGTGGAACCAGCATAAAGATTACGTCTATACATCTACTCATGCATATTATACTAGTCAAGCAAACAACAAATAGTGTTGCCAAGAATAATGTGATCCTCCAGTGTGGTGAGCCACTGTTGGTGATGTTCCTCAAAATGTTCCACATTTCCTTAATTTACAAATTAGTGCATGCCTGGATATTTTATTACATACTAAATGTTCAACTAGTGGTAAACAAATTTTTCGTCTGCATGAATATCCATCCAGAAATTCAAAAGTTTTATGGGACAAAAGACAATTCTTTCTTTTATGGGAATAGCCTGCATATTGCAGGATATCTAGCATTTTCACTGGGAAGTAAAAAAGCAAATGGGAATGACAGAAGAGATGGAGGGTGGCGGTGGTGGTGAACTTTAAGTTTTGAGAAAAGTGGAGAATATTTGAAATAGTGTCCATGGGGACTGGAAAGAGAGAGAACTGGCTTGGGAAACACTTGTTTTGGAAGTAATGAACGATGTTGGAAACCAGTGTGAACATGACCATGTATCTGGTCTATACTGTAATTTTATTTTTTCCAGCAGCCTTCATTAACCTGGTCATAGGTAGAAGCAAAGGTATAAGATTGTCAGTTGAAATCACTCAAAACTAAGGCGTTTCCAGGCAGATAAGAAAGAAAGCCTAAGACAAAGGAAGTGAGGAATCTATGCAGAGAGGGATTCAAGGGATGAACTTTAAAATCTAATTCAAAGTGGAAATGAAGACAAGAGAGATTCGATACAGGAAAAGCACATGTGAGAGTTTCCTGGAAGTTCCAACCAGGTCTGGGGAACTCATCTCAGGGCTTGTTGATTAGAGAGTTGAAAAAATAGAAAGTTACAGTGAGAGAGTGAGAGGACTGGGTTTATTAACCAAGTTCCCTGGTGGCTCAGGTGTAAAGAATGTGCCTGCAATGTGGGTGACCCGGGTTTGATCCCTCGCTCCAAAAGATCCCCTGGAGAAGGGAATGGTTACCCACTCCGGGATTCTTGCCTGGATAATTCAACGGACAGAGAAGCCATGGGGTCAAAAAGAGTCAGACACGACCAAAAGACTAACAATTTCACCAAGTGGAACAATTTTGGTGATGACAAGTCCAAGGTGTTGGTAGGGAACAGTGTCTGAATGGGGCTGGATGGGAAGGACACTGGAGATGAGGAGGTTAAGGAACTGAAGGCCGTGGTGAAGGATGGGTCACCCATGGGGATGTGGAAGTCTTGGGATGATGGTGGGACTTAGAGCGAGAAGGACAACAGTAAGCCAGGTGCTAAGTCACTGTGATGGGGGGATGAGGGGGACAGTGACCAGAAGTCTATAAATGACAGCAACATGGAGGGAGAAAGCTTGGTATAACCATATGGCTTAAACAAGTGAAGCTGCTCAGTCGTGTCTGACTCTTTGTGACCCCATGGACTATAGCCAGGCTCTTCCATCCATGGAGTTTTCTAGGCAAGAGTACTGGAGTGGGTTGCCATTTCCTTCTCCAGGGGATCTTCCTGACCCAGGGATTGAACCTGGGTCTCCCACATTGAGGGCAGATGCTTTACCCTCTGAGCCACCAGGGAATACTAAAAGGAATAGGAATTTTTACTTGAGAGTGAAAGGCAAGGTCTGAAGGTTGCGTTTGGAAGGCATTGAGGAAAGAGGAGGTCATGGACGTTAAAGTTTGTATAGTTAAAAGATCTCACTTTATAGATAAAGAAACTGAGGTCAGAGTGCATGGTGGCCAGCCTCCAAGATGTTCCCCAGGGAGCCCTATCTTGTGTAGACCTCTCCCACAGTGCACCAGGGCTAGTGCACACGAATAGTACAATATAACAGAGAAGACATGGGTTTTCACTTCTGAGGTTAGGTTTGCAAGAATATTCTAGCCTGTCTACCTACTCTTCTGTTTTCTTAAGTATATATATATATATATATATATATATATATAATGTGGACCATTGTTAAAGTCTTTATTGAATTTGTTACAGTATTGCTTCTCTTATGTTCTGGTTGTTTGGTCACAGGGCATGTGGGATCTCAGCTCCCCAGTCAGGGATGGAACCCAACCCCCCACATTGGAAGGCAAAGCATTAACCACTAGACCACCAGGGGAATCCGTGGCTAGTCTCTCAACTCTTGGATCACTCACTTTGGGGAAGCCAATTGCCTTATCATGAGCAACACCATGGAAACACCCACATGGTGAGGATCAGAGCCTCTTGCCAACACCCGTGTGAGCAAGCTCAGAAGCAGATCCTTTAGCCCCCATCAAACCTTAGATGACAGTAGCCGCAGCTGACATCTTGATTTCGACATAATGAAAAATCCCTGAGCCAGAACCAATTAAGTCACTCCTGAATCCCTAGTCTACAAAAACTGGGAGATAATATTAATATATGTTTGCTGTTTGTCAAGTAGCAAGAGATAAATAACGTTGAGAATTTGGATAACTTACCCAAAGGCACGGGGCTAGTGGTAAAGAACTCCCATGACAATGCAGGAGATGTAAGAGACAAAAGTTCAATCCCAGGATGGGCAAGATCCCCTGAAGTAGCAAACGGCAATCCACTCCAGTATTCTTGCCTGGAGAATCCCATGGACAAAGGAGCCTGGCGGGCTACCGTCCATGGGGTCAAACGGAGTCTGATACAACTGAAGTGACTTAGCATACACCCAAGGGCACAAAGCTAGGTAGTGGCCAGTTTAAAATGAGAACACAGGGCGCCTCACTCTGAATTCAGTGTTCCTGTGGGTCATGCTGTATTCTGGTGTATCTTGGACTATCTTTTGTGCTGAAACACACGTACCCAGGAGCGGTTAATAACTAAAAATGTTTCATGGATCATAGTTCTCCTCCTTTTTAGGCAAAATAAAATAAAAACTGAGCCGTGTTTCCTTATGGAATGCAGAATAAGATCCATTAAGGTAAAGTTTTCTTTGTCCTCAATGCAGAGTATAACACAGAAGCGTTTCCAAAGCGTGCCATAATTTTTTGCCATAATTTATGAAAAGATTAAAAGGACTCATCAAATTTGTGCAATGGCTTAGTAGTAAAACCACTACAAGGTAGTTTCTACTTTAATCACTTGACATGAATAAATAAAGAAACCAGTATTAGTTATTTTATTTAAATAATTCAATAATTCTGCCCTTCCTGTGCAGTGACTCAGGGTCTAGTGTCTGCATTTTTCTCTTCTGTCTCTAAATGTTATAGTCATAGAAGGGCAGCTTGCCAAAAAGGTACTTTGTGGCTTCTATTTCCATGCCACAGAGTCTTCCATTTGCATTCACAGGACTGTCATGTCAGAGAAATTTTGTGTGACCATCTGACTTAGAGTTTGAAATTCAATTTTTAAAAATATGCTTATATCATTACTGTATGTTTTTCTCCCTTAAGAATATAGCTAAGAAAGATGGGGGCAGAGTAGAAAATTAGATTTAGGTTTCACTAGAACATGGGTTTTAAAAAAAAAACTCGTATGTTCAAGGCTTCAGTTTCATTAAATCTCACAAAAATTCAGATGTATTTCCAATTACTCCTCATTACAGTCAGCAAGTTAATTTGCTGTCATATATTCTCAGCAGTCTGGAGATTCTTGAATGCTTTCCTGTATTTTTTTCTCACTATGCTTGAAAAAAAATAGATTTGCCAGCTATATCCCAGCATCACTTATTCTCTGGAGAGTTGTAGAAAGACAATTTTCACTCCCTTGACATTTTAGCATCTTCCTGGTTACAAGTTAGGTAGCTAAGTGAGCTTGCTTGCTTCACTTGCTTACTTGCTCAGGTACTGGCCTGAGCTTGCTTGAGCAAAAACACTATTTCATATTTTGGAATAGGTTAATGATTAAGATGTATTTTGAATTATGTAAAAACTCATCATTTTTTATAATCAGTGAAAAAAATAAGGACGCAAAAATGTGTGTTTCTAATCACTGATGGTACTAATTTTCTAGTTGTGTTCTTGTTCTTCAGGAAACCCATATGTTCCTAATCAAACTGATGTTTGTAAATTCCTTTAATTTTTATGATCTTAAACATGGATTTTAGTAAGAATTCATTCATTCAACAAAATCTATTGAGTACTTATTATGTGCCGGGAATGAGTACTTTTATTTTTGTCGGGAATATTTGAGTGACTAAAACACACAATGTGTCTGTGTTTATAATGAAGGAAGAACTAATAAGCAAATAAACAAAATAAATATATAATGTGTGAAATGGTGATTAAATGCTATGAAGAAAAAATAAAGCAGGATAAGAGAATAGAAAGTGACAGATCTGAATGAGAACAACAATCAAAATATGTAGTCTGGAGCAAAAGCATTCCAGATGGGAAGACAAGTGCAAAGGCAAGCAAACCTCACCAGTGGGTCAAGAAATGACCAGGAGACTTGTATGGCCATAGCAGAGTCAGCAAAGAGGAAATGAGATCCACGAGGAAGCAAGGGCCAGACCTCGTGAAGTCCACAGACCAAGCTGAAGAGTTTGATTATAATGCAATCACTTCTGGCTACTGTGTCAAGAGACTATAGGATGAGTTGTACCCTGAGAAGCCAAGATGGGATTAGATATGTAGGAGATTTTTTAAGGAAACACCTGTGAAAGGAAAAGAAAAGGGGTGTCAGAACAAGCAAAGCATTCAGGATGCAAGGCAGATCTGACCCAGGGCAAGGACAGAAGGAGGGCAGGAAGGTTAGATGGAAGACTCTGAAACTGCAGTGCACGTCTATGGATGTTTGGCAAAGCCGACGGGGAGCCCATGAGTCAGAGTCACCCATTGTAGAAGTCCTCCGTTTCCCGGGAGTGGGCATTCCCCTGTGTTTTCTGCCTTGGGAAACATGGCCTCAGGGTGAATACTGATGGATTTCAGAGTGCGTTAGCTGGGGCCGTCAGTCATTGACTGGGAAATCTGAGATGGCCATCACAGAGACTTCTGCTGTGATCTAGATATGAAAGATCATGGTGGCTTGGCTCAGAAAGTATATGGACTTTGGCAGTTTATTAATCTGGACATAGATGAAGGTTAAGCTGACCCCTTTTGCCATAGATTTGATATGGAGTGTGAGGTGGGGAGAAGAGACAAACAAAGATGCCTCCAAGGTTTCTTGTTCTGAGTATCAGGAGAAACGGCTTGCCATTTACTGGGACAGGGAAGACCGTGGAAATCTTGAAGGAGGGGATGAGAAGTTCATTTTGGCCATGTTTACTTTGAGATGTTGAGTTGACCCTCAAATGGGGATATTGAGAAAGCAGCTGAATAGATGAACCTAGATTTCAGAGGAGTGTTCCAAACCAGAAATGTAACTTTTAAAATTATCAACATATGGATAGCAGTTAAAAGCATGGGACTGGTTTTTGTTTTGGTAAAACCAAAAGCATTGGTTTTACCTAAGAAGTGTACATAGATGGAGAAAAGAAGAGGTTGGAGGGGCCTAATGGAGTAGAGGATCAGAGGATCACTCCATGAGAGACTGAAGAAGGAGCCGTCATAGCAGGCAGGAGGAGACCCACAGAGGGGTGGTGTCCAGGAAGCCCAGTGAGAAAATGTTCTGCAAGGATACACTTTCAGTTTTCCACTTCTATAGTCTTGATATCTGTTAAGTGAAAGTTCTATGAAGTATTAATAGCTTTCTAAGTGCATCTACTAAAAAACAAAGAGGAAAATAAAACTTGTAAGAGTATGGGCTTTGTGGCCAATTCAAAACCTGTCTCCTTCATTCACTGTGCATACTCGGGCAAGCTTCTCAATTTCTTCTTGCTTCTGATTTCTCATTTCTATACTGGGGATTATCGAGTTGTGAAGAGGATTAAATGGTGTAATACTTGTAAATGATTATTGAGACGGTGCCTGACACCGTTTAAGTGTTCAATAAATGTTACATATCATTGTGTAAGAAATTTTGCAATTAATTATGGATTTCACTCTATCAAGTTTTCTGATGGTAGCAGCTAGGATGAGTTCCCTGGTAACTCAGTGGGAAAGAATTCTCCTGCAATGCAGGGAACATGAGAGATGTGGGTTTGATCCTTGGGCTGGGAAGATCCCCTAGAGGAGGAAATGGCAACCCACTCCAATATTCTTGCCTGGAAAATCCCATGGACAGAGGAGCCTGGCGGGCTGCAGTCCACCAGGTCACAAAGTGTTGGACACGACTGAGCGTGCATAGTATTAGCAGCAGCTAGGATGTAAGATCCTTTCAGATTTCATTTCTCTGACTGGGATCCTCATGTACTTGTTTGTTCCTCATATTTGTTTCCTCCCTAATATTTTGAAATAGAAGTAATTTAGTAGTTTAAAAAATCTGCACAACTTCTTGTATTTAATATTTTTTAAAATGAGTTGCCTGCTGAGGCTTCCTTAAGCAGAGCATAACTGGGCAGAGAAACAAAGACAAAAAAAAAAAAGGAATTATTTTATACAACAGTAGTTTTAAGCATTTGGGAACTATTGATCCCTTTGAGAATAAGGTGAAAGTTCTTCTCTGAAAAATGCATATGCAAACACACACACACACACACACACACACACACACACACACACACACTTTTGATTGTAATTAGAGAGTTTATGAATTCCTAAAGCCAGTCCATGAGCCCTTTATGCAACCATGAAGCCAGGCCTTGAGTTGCCTGCAAAATCCATATTATTAGCTTTATTTTCTTCTTGATTGTTCAGTAGGTCCACCAAGTAAGATGTCAAAATATCATGAATTGTAAGTCACTCATATACTTCTATTTTTAACAAAAGGAACTTCTCTCAGAGAGACTTAAAGTCTAAATCAATTCGGTTGGTGATACAGAGCATGGAAACTGTACGGATCCTATTCTTAGGATCCTATTAGAGTCAGGATCCTATTCTTAGGAGGTTCCCAGGTTAATGCTGTGCTGTACCATCTTGAAATTCTTAATAATTTTTTGAACGAGAAGTTCCACGTTTTCATATTGCATGCTGCCTTGCAAACTGTATAATCACATACACACACACATACAATTCAAGTTCACTAGGATTTTTCTTTCATCATCTAAATAAGAACACAAAATCCTCTGGAAATAAAATATTTTCCAGTGTGTCTTTCCAAAGTAATGTTTTTATGTGAGTTATGAGTTCTTTTTTGTCTTTTCCCTTTGAAATAATAATTTAATTATAATCTGCTATTGTAATTTTTACACTCACTTAAGTCCAGCGGTAAGATGGAACTATGTAATAAAACTATGAGAGTGAAGTGAAAGTGTTAGTCACTCAGGCATGTCAAACTCCTTGTGAACCTTTGGTCTGTAAGCCGCCAGGCTCCTCTGTCCATGGGGTTTCTCCAGGCAAGAATACTGGAGAGGGTTGCCATGTCCTCCTCCAGGGGATCTTCCTGACCCAGAAATCAAACCCAAGTTAATTGCAGGCAGAGTCTTCACCTGCTGAGCCATCAAGGAAAACCCAAATTATCATAAATAATATTAAAAGGTACACAAACCAGTAACCTCTGTACCTAGGCCAAAAGAAATGTCTAAGCAAAGGGAATATTCTGATGTTGACTGGATGTTGGTGCTAAGGCAGAGAGGAGCAAAATGGGAGCAGAGACGTGAATATTCTTACGATGCTGTGTTAAGATGCTCCTCCATTCTCCTGAGGCCAATGAGGGATGATTGAAACCTTTTAAGCAGCAAGATATGGTCAACATTATTATCTCCATTTTTAAGGGTTGCCTGCTTCTACTGCTACTGCTGCTAAGTTGCTTCAGTCATGTCCGACTCTGTGCGACCCCACTGACGGCAGCCCACCAGGCTCCCCCTTCCCTGGGATTCTTCAGGCAAGAACACTGGAGTGGGTTGTCATTTCCTTCTCCAAAGCAATGCAAATAAATAGAGGAAAACAACAGAATGGGAAAGACTAGAGATCTCTTCAAGAAAATTAGCCAGAACGTGGAAGCAACCTAGATGTCCATCCACAGATGAATGTAAGCAAGCTGTGGTACATATACACAATGGAGTATTACTCAGCCATTAAAAAGAATAGATTTGAATCAGTTCTAAGGAGGTGGATGGAACTGGAGCCTATTATACAGAGTGAAGTAAGCCAGAAACAAAAACACAAATACAGTATGCTAACGCATATATATGGAATTTAGAAAGATGGTAAAAATAACCCTATTTTGTCACGAGACAGCAAAAGAGACACTGATGTATAGAACAGACTTTTGGACTCTGGGACCGGGAGAGGGTGGGATGATTGGGGAGAATAGCATTGAAATATGTATAATATCATATCTGAAACGAGTCGTCAGTCCAGGTACGATGCCCGATAACAAATGCCTGGGGCTGGAGCACTGGGACGACCTGGAGGGATGGTGTGGGGAGGGGAGAGGAAGGAGGGTTCAGGATGGGGAACACGTGTATACTGGCGGCGGATCCATCTTGATGTATAGTAAAAGCAATACAATATTGTAAAATTAACCAAAATAAAAAAATAAAATAAATAAAAAAAAGAAAAAAGAAAATTAGAGATACCAAGGGAATATTTCATGCAAAGATGGACTTGATAAAGGACAGAGACAGTATGGACCTAACAGAAGCAGAAGATATTAAGAAGAGATGGCAAGAATACACAGAAGAACTGTACAAAAAAGATCTTCACGACCCAGATAATAACGATGGTGTGATCACTGACCTAGAGCCAGACATCCTGGAATGTAAAGTCAAGTTGGCCTTAGAAAGCATCACTACGAACAAAGCTAGTGGAGGTGATGGAATTCCAGTTGAGCTATTCCAAATCCTGAAAGATGATGCTGTGAAAGTGCTGCACTCAATATGCCAGGAAATTTGGAAAACTCAGCAGTGGCCACAGGACTGGAAAAGGTCAGTTTTCATTCCAATCCCAAAGAAAGGCAATGCCAAAGAATGCTCAAACTACTGCACAATTACACTAGTAAAGTAATGCTCAAAATTCTGCAAGCCAGGCTTCAGCAATATGTGAACTGTGAATTTCCTGATGTTCAAGCTGGTTTTAGAAAAGGCAGAGGAACCAGAGATCAAATTGCCAACATCCGCTGGATCATGGAAAAAGCAAGAGAATTCCAGAAAAACATCTATTTCTGCTTTATTGACTATGCCAAAGGCTTTGACTGTGTGGATCACAATAAACTGTGGAAAATTCTGAAAGAAATGGAATACCAGACCACCTGATCTGCCTCTTGAGAAATTTGTATGCAGGTCAGGAAGCAACAGTTAGAACTGGACATGGAACAACAGACTGGTTCCAAATTGGAAAAGGAGTACGTCAAGGCTATATATTGTCACCCTGCTTATTTAACTTATATGCAGAGTACATCATGAGAAACTCTGGACTGGATGAAGCACAAGCTGGAATCAAGATTGCCAGGAGAAATATCAATAACCTCAGATATGCAGATGACACCCCCATTATGGCAGAAAGTGAAGAGGAACTAAAGAGCCTCTTGATGAAGGTGAAAGAGGAGAGTGAAAAAGTTGGCTTAAAGCTCAACATTCAGAAAATGAAGATCATGGCATCCAGTCCCATCACTACATGGGAAATAGATGGGGAAACAGTGGAAACAGTGTCAGACTTTATTTTTTGGGTTCCAAAATCACTGCAGATGGTGACTGCAGCCATGAAATTAAAAGACATTTACTCCTTGGAAGGAAAGTTATGACCAACCTAGATAGCATATTCAAAAGCAGAGACATTACTTTGCCAACAAAGGTTCATCTAATCAAGGCTATGGCTTTTCCTGTGGTCATGTATGGATGTGAGAGCTGGACTGTGAAGAAGGCTGAGCGCCGAAGAATTAATGCTTTTGAACTGTGGTGTTGGAGAAGACTCTTGAGAGTCCCTTGGACTGCAAGGAGATCCAACCAGTCCATTCTGAAGGAGATCAGCCCTGGGATTTCTTTGGAAGGAATGATGCTAAAGCTGAAACTCCAGTACTTTGGCCACCTCATGCAAAGAGTTGACTCATTGGAAAAGACTTGATGCTGGGAGGGATTGGGGGCAGGAGGAGAAGGGGACGACAGAGGATGAGATGGCTGGATGGCATCATTGACTCGATGGACGTGACTCTGGGTGAACTCTGGGAGTTGGTGATGGACAAGGAGGCCTGGTGTGCTGCGATTCATGGGATAGCAAAGAGTTGGACACGACTGAACTGAACTGAACTGAAAAAGTGAAAGTGAAGTCTCTCAGTAGTGTCCGACTCTTTGCGACCCCGTGGACTGTAGCCTACCAGGCTCCTCCGTCCATGGGATTCTCCAGGCAAGAATACTGGAGTGGGGTGCCATTTCCTTCTTCAGGGGATCTTCCCGACCCCAGAGATCGAACGTGGGTGTCCTGCATTGGAGGCAGAAGCTTTAACCTTTGAGCCACTAGGGAAATGATAAATACATTTTAGCGCCCCTCTGCTTTTTCACCACCTGTAGGTGGCAGTGTGATCAAATGATTTTATGGAAGCTGCTGAGCAAATCCAAATTTAATACTCTATTTTATCCATATATTTAAAAAGTTATTTAAAAATATGGTGAGAATGAAGTTTTCACAAAAGAGAGTTTTCAAGGTACTTAAAACTAAATATAATTGAGTCATCATCTTTCCCACACCCACCATCAAATGGATTGAAACCCTGTGTGGTCTAGTTCTAGAGGACTACAGTGCCTTTATACTTCCAAAGGTATTTTGAGAATTTGGAGCCTTTGATAGTACTGTAAATGTAATTTTTTTCCCTTGTATTTTCTAACAGACTAATTCTTGCTACTTGTAAGGTTAATTGTATGTTTCTTTTTGTTTTAGACCATACTCTATATTTCAAGTAGTATTAATATAAATACTCCGAATTTTCTAATATACAGTTAAACTATCTGCTTATAATATATGTTTCTCTCTTTCAAAATAACAGTGAATCTCCCTTTTTATAATGTAAAAAAACTAAATATAATTCTATTAAATGTAGGCATAAAGAAGGAAAACATAGTAACTGTATTCATGCTCTTAAGAAAACTATTTCCATTAGCATGAACTTTTGTATTCATTCAAAGCTATTATCATTATAATAGTTTAATACTATAATCCCAAGATACAGCCATAACCTTAAAATTGTATTTACACATAAATGATTTAATATAAAAGTGTGTAAAAATGGAACCTCAATTATCTATTGCATCTATACCCATACCCCCTAATCTCCACCCATTCTACTAAGAAGGCTTATTCTCGTCACAAAGATCTGTTTTCTTATAAATGGAAGGAAAGCATCCCCACAAAATTCAATAAGGTCCTCAATTTCTTTTAAATTTCAATATAAGAGTTTTCGATTTTTTACAGAGACGTTATACCACTATCTGATTCCTTCCACCGTTTACTGTCTTTTGAGCCATGACTATATACTTACCACCACAGACAGCAGGACATGGACCTTTCCTGTATGTAATATTGTGAAACCATCTAAGAGTTAGAATCTGTTAAATTGTGAGTTCTGAAGGTAGTATCTTAAGATAGTTTAGGTCACAGAAATTTAAATGTGTGTTGGTTTATAAGCTGTAAAATGGAAAGGAAGTTCAAATATTTATCTGAGAAGTAAACTTTGCACTAGGTGGCACTGTTTGGTAATAAGCTATTTATGTTGAACTTGACTAGCTAATGATTTTCATGTACTTTACTGTATGCCAGCGTTACATGACAAATAAAAAATCTATTATATTTATATAAATATTTTTACGATTATGAAAGTAATTTATTCTCTTTTAAAATTCTTCTAATGAAAAGTTGAAAAATCCAGAAAAGTATAAAAAGAAAAATCATCTATAATTCCATGTTTAGATGGATTATGAAATTTTTTTCTCTATGGTTCAGGAAACTCTAAATAAGGCATAAGCTTTAGGGTCAAACAAATCCTATCCCTGCCATTTGTACTTTTTTGATGTATCTTAGGGCAAAAATCCTAGTAACGCTGAGTTTGCATTTTTCTTTTTTTAATCTTGACTCCTCTCTCTAGCTGCAATCTGCTTCTTCAGGGAAGTTGTGTATTGTCTTTCCTTTCTTGCCTTTATTATACTACTCAACTCACTTCAATCTGGCTTCTGTCCCCAGAGTCCAAAAATGACTCTTATTAAGGTCACTAATGACCTGCACATTGTCAAATTCAATGTACGTTTTCCAATCTTTATCTCATACTCCCTCTCAGCACCAGTGTTGTCCTGGAGCCTGATGGTAACGGTACTTGGCAACTAATTACGTGAATTCTTTTTCTGACTCCAAGTTCAGTGAAGACATGCTGGTAGATTGAAATTAGGCTTGGTGAGAAAATTTGCATATAAAAATCAGAAAATGCCACAAACCAGAGCCCTCCCACCTCCCCAGTAGCCATTTGTCAAACATTTACCAACACACTGCTGGATAGTGGTGACCATTTTTCCCTTTTTCTCCCATTGTAGCTCCTTTATCTGCTCCTTTTCAGGCTCTTCCTCAGTCCTGGGCCTTCTCTTCTTCCTTTTATATACTGGCTTCAAAAATAATCTCACTAATTTTCAGGTATTTAAATACTACCATTATGCTGATTTCAGATTCATGTCTGCAGCCCACTCTGCCCCAGGAACCAAAATCAACATCAAAATACTTATTAAAACTTGTTTAAAACTTCTTTAAACTAACAGACATCTCAGACTCACGGCCAAAACAAAGTTCCAGTTTTAAGTCCACAACCCTTTCCCTTACATCTCCTCTGTCCCAACATTCTGCATTTCTGTAAATGGAACCATTGTCTACTTGATTACCAAAGTCAAACACACGAGCATTATCCATGGTTCTTCCCTGTCCTTCATCCTTGTATCTAACCCGGCAGCAAATCCTGTTAATTATGCTTCTGAAATACCTCTTGACTGTTACTTTTATTCTCTATTTCTGTTGCCATCACATTTTGTACTGCCATCATCTCTCAACTCAATTACTATGACAGCCCCCAAACTACTCTCTGAATATCAATTCTTCCCTCTCTCCAATCCATCTCCATGTAGCTGCAAAAAGTGATGCAATGTAAATCAGGTCACAGCATTTCCCTGTTTAAAACCCTTAAACAGTCTTTCACTATATTCAGCTTATAAATCAGATTTCAGGTTTTTGATCTGGTTTCTGCTAATCTGTCCAATTTGAAGTGTCATCATTCAAGCTTGCTTATGTTCTGCTCAAACCCACAGTGGCTGGCTTTTTTGGTCCTTAAGTATGAGAAGATTTCTCCCCCATATAAAGCTTTTGTATAGGCACACCTCTGAAATGAACTTTTCCTTTTCGTTTTGTGGTCAGGTATTTCTGTTCCTTTAATTATCGAATCAACTTAAGTCTACATTTTCATTGTTCTTTGTCTCAGTTCCCTGTTTATTTCCTGGTTGAAAGAACAATGAATCTATAAATAAGGATGTATTGTATAGGAATAAATAGCAAAAAAAAAAAAAGTACTTAAAATTTCTCAGCATAAGCTGTAATACAGAAAATGTGTTAAATAAATGGCAATTCTTTGGGGGGAAGGGAACAACCATTTTAAATTTTAACTCTTAGCATTCCAGAGTTCCAGAATTAAGACTTGCGCCCTGAAGGTGGCAGTATTAAAACCCAGTATCTTTTCACTTTGTAGTTTCACAGATGGGTAGTTTTACTTAAGCAGGACATCTCTAGCACTTGCGCTTTGAATTACTAAGTATGTACTAGTATAACGAAGAGCTAGAATAGGAATTGAAATATTTCCGCTAACCCAAATAAAATAAGAAGGAAAAGCACCACTAAAACTATTAAGCAATACATTCCATTTGTTTTTTCCTGATCAAACACATATGGAAAGAGTGCATTTGGACTTCAACAATTTAATAGGTTAGATTGTGGTGGTAATAATATTCTGGTTGTATGATTTTAAATTTGTCACTGAGTTTGATATCAGAGAGTTCTGAAACTTTAATCTGATATTAAAAATGCAGCTTATTTATCATTAGAACTTCCAATGAAAGAGAAAGGGTAGAGCTGCATTTTATCATTAACAAAACAAAGAGATAGAGAGAGTTGGGTGGTTCAGAGATTAACATCAACTTGCTATTCTAAAGAATACATTCAAGTAAGATAATATTTAAAATAACTTTATAAATAACAAATAAATAACATTTTAAGTGATACAAATAACTGATATGAAGTAATGTTAGTACCTGCATCAAACTTTAAAATCATTTAAGGAGAGACATTTATTCAAATGCTTGTTAGCTGTCTCATGAAACATGGTTCTGATGCACTAAGAACCACTAGCCACAACCACTATGACTTTTCTGAAATCAGGAAGGATGTATGTCCAAGATACACCCAGGCAATTACATAGGATTTCTAGCTATATCTTTAGTCCTCATCCTCTCTGTTCACTGGTCCTCCCTGGTAGCTCAACTGGTAAAGAATCTGTCTGCAATGCAAGAGACTCCAGTTCGATTCCTTGGTTGGGAAGATCCCCTGCAGAAGGGATAGGCTATCCACTCTGGTAATTTTGGGCTTCCCTGGTGGCCCAGATGGTAAAGAATCCGTCCACAATGCGGGAGACCGGGGTTCAATCCCCAGGTTGGGAAGAATCCCCTGGAGACGGGAAAGGCTACCCACTTCAGTACTCTGGCCTGGAGAATCCCACCGCGGTCAATGGGGTCATGAAGAGCAGGACATGGCTGAATGGCTTTAGCTTTCCTTAAGGTATTAAAGCAGAGTTCTCCTGAACTCTTTACTCCACGGTGTCTTGACCCTGAATCTTACACTACCCAGTGCTCCTTTCAGGCATAAAGGGACATTCCCAGGGACCCCCTTCCCCTTCTTAGGTCACAGCATACAGAAAAGAGAGACTTAAGAAAGAAGGAAAACTTTGACCCACTTCATTATTTTCCTACACAAAGTTTCACTTCCTTCTGGTCTGTCACCTTTTTTGTTGGGAATCCCATTGTGTGTTCTCAAGGACTCTGTTCTGCAAATTATATCAAAACTCCTTTCTGAAGATAAAGTGGTGAAGAGAGAAGATCTTGGTTTTCCTTCAAGTGTTCGAGTGCTTAAATACAACATTGATTTCCTGGAAACATAACAGCCTCAACCTTTTAAATCTGTGGATGACAAAGAAAAGAACTCACAGCCTCAGCTTGTGAGTCACCGTTAAAAAAACTGACACAGCCTTCATCCCCAGCAATTTTATTTCTAAGTGTCTTTCCTAGACATATATTTACAAATAATCATAGAGACATATTCAATGACACTCAGTGTAACATCATTTGTAACGGTGAAATAAAAGACAACATAAATGACCAACAAAGGAAACAGGGTTAACTGAAGTATAACGCTCTATACCCATGCTATTGCAGCATCCCAAGAATAAAGTAGATCTCTCTTTCTCTCTCTCTTTCTCTCTCTCTCTCTCCCGAGATATATATATACATATATTGGAGAAGGCAATGGCACCCCGCTCCAGTGCTCTTGCCTGGAAAATCCCATGGATGGAGGAGCCTGGTGGCCGGCAGTCCATGGGGTCGCACAGAGTCGGACACGACTAAGCAACTTCACTTTCACTTTTCACTTTCACGCATCGGAGAAGGAAATGGCAACCCACTCCAGTGTTCTTGCCTGGAGAATCCCAGGGACGGGGAAGCCTGATGGGCTGCTGTCTATGGGGTCGCACAGAGTCGGACACGACTGAAGTGACTTACCATACCATGGAAAGATCCTTAAGACAAATTTATATCTTTTTAGAAAAAAACCCCTTTTTATTTTATATTAGAGTATAGCTGATTAATGGGCTTCCCAGGTGGCACTACCCATTGCTTCTCTGCTGTCTCAGATGGTAAGGAATTTGCCTGCAATGCAGGAGACCTGGGTTGGGAAGATCCCCTGGAGAAGGGAAAGGCTACCCACTCCAGTATTCTCGCCTGGAGAATCCCCATGGACAGAGGAACCTGGTGAGCTACAGTCCACAGGATGACAGAGTTGGACACTGCTGAGCAACCAAGCACAGCACTCCCATTTCTGGGCTTCCCAGATGGCCACCTGATGTGAAGAGCTGACTCATTGGGAAAAACTCTGATGCTGGGAAAGATTGAAGGCGGGAGGAGAAGGGGATGACAGAGGATGAGATGGTTGGATGGCATCACTGACTCAATGGATGTGAGTTTGAGCAAGTTCTGGGAGATGGGGAAGGACAGGGAAGACTGGTGTGCTGTAGACCTTGGGGTCGTAAAGACTTGGACATGACTGAGCAACTGAACAACAACAGGCGGCATGAGTGGTAAAGAGCCCGCCTGCCACTGCAAGAGACTTAGATCTGAGTTCAAACCCTGGGGCAGGAAGATCCCCTAGGGGAGGACATGACAATCTACTCCAGTATTGTTGCTGGGAAAATCCCATGGACAGAGCAGTCTGGAAGGCTACAGTCCACAGGGTCACAGAGAGTTGGACACAATTGAAGCGTGTGCATAGTCAGTTAACAATGTTGAGATAGCTTCAGATGGACAGCAAAGGGACTTGACCATACATATATATGTATCCATTGTCCCCAAACTCCCCTTCCTTTAAGACAAACTGCTAAATGAAAACAGTTATCTTTAGAAAAATGTTTCTCTGTATATATGTACACACACACACATGATGTATACATGTATGTAAACAAAGAAAAAAGGTTTGGAAGCCTACCCATCAAACAAATAGAAATGATTATCCTGGGGGAAGAAAGTTGGATATGGGTGGAAGTTAGACTAAGTTGGGCTTTTGGTTTGTTTCTGAATTTTTTTACCATGTGTAACAATGTACTGCTTATACAGTTAGACATTTAAGATAAAGGAACAAAGGAAGCAAGAAGACATCCGATATAGTAGAGTGGTTAATTTCATGGTCCCTGGAACCAGACAACCTATATCCAGGTTATAGCTTGCCACTTATTTAACCCTTCTGTGCTTCAGTTTTCTCCCCTGTAACATGGGAGTAACAGTAGTACCGATCTCAGTAAACGGCTGTAAAGATGAAAGAAGATGACATGTGTAAAGTGCTTGGCACATAGAATAAGTTATGTAAGTGTCAGCTAGTGTTCCTGCCTGGAGAATCCCAGGGACGGGGGAGCCTGGTGGGCTGCCGTCTATGGGGTTGCACAGAGTCGGACATGACTGAAGTGACTTAGCAGCAGCAGTGTTATTGATTAAGGGAAGAAGGAATCATGGGTGATTCCACTTTAGTCAGAATAATTATTGCTTTTATTTATATTTTGGCACTAGTGGGGCCTCAGGAAATGTACTTTAAAAAATCAATATCAAAAAGCCCTGGGGATGAAGCTTCTAATGGCCTTGCTATTATCTAGTCATCCTGGATCAAAAAGCAGGATGGCAAATTGGAGTGTACAGTCCAACCAACATTAATATCAAACACGTGAATGCTGGAGGCAAAAAGACTAGTGGGGTAAATTTTCTGCTTTTAAGGAATTCTGTGATGGAAGGTATGGTGGAGGGAAGAACCAAATCAATGTACAGGTCATTTCAGCACAATGTGGGGCTCCAATAGAAATGAGAAATATAGTCAGAAAAGGAGTAGATCAGGATGAGGAAAGCTCCTCAAAAGGCGACGATGCTGGAAAGATGGAGAAGAGGTAGCTACGACAACAAGGAAGGAATGGGCATTCCAGGCAGAGGAAACATGATTTATGTGAGGGGACTACTAGGGGGTCAGCATTGCTGAAATATAGTATGTATGTGTGTGTGTGTGTGTGTGTGTGTGTGTGTGTGTGTGTGTGTGTGTTTGGTAGCAAATAAAGGGGAAGGCGAAAAAAAGGTTGGAGGAAGTAAAGAGTAACAAATCTGGAAAGATAGTAACACCAAAGAGGACATTAGTCATATAGTATCCACAATGTAATAAGAGCAGAAAGCAAGACTATAGGGGAAAGCTTACTAAAGATAACCTGCCTTGATAGATCAGGGGATTCTATGTAACAGGTCTCAACTTTGAGAAACAACCTTTTGAAAAAAAACATTACAGGACCATTTCTGACTTATGCTTCTATATGGAATGTAATAGGTCACGGCATGGCAGTGGTCTGCTGCAACATTTAGGGGGAAAAAGGATAATTTACAAAAGTCATAGTTGAAAAGGTTATCAGAGAGTTGTGGAAACAAGCCTCTATGAGCTGAAATTCCAGACAAGGAAGAGCCCTTCCTAGCTGAACTGACAGTCTCTGGCTATTTTCTTCCCTGGAGATATTTGCCAGTTCTGAATGAGGACTAAGAAGGGAGAGGGACCCCTCTAGGGAAAAGAGATACAAGCAGAATTTTTGGTGGTTGTGTGGGGCTGGCCTGACAGATTGTCAACTCATATAGGACCACACACAAATGACCATTTGTTAATTCTTGGGTGTTGCAAGATACTAGGAGACTTAGATAAAAGCTTCAAAAAAGGCAGAGTGAAATATCTGTTTCACAATACTTAGGAGACAAAGTCCCACTCTAAGGAGAGGTCCTGGCACAAATATATCTCCAGTTACTTCTTCAAGACATTTGCTAAATATTGAAACTGCATGGGGTAAGAGGCAAAGAACTAAACTCAAAATGTATAATAGGTAGAAATGACTCTGAAGAACTGAAGAAATAAAGACCCAGCAGGCTCTCAATCAAGAGCCAGGAGGGCCACACGTGGGAAATAGGGATTAAGAGAGATCCCTGTTTGTGCTAAGGTGATCTGCCTACTTGATGGAAGATGACACATTTGCAGCCTCTGAATTCTTATGTATGATGTCTGGCATACAATAGAAATGACAAAATGACAATGTGGCCAATAATGAAGAGAAAGAACAGATAGTATAAGCAAAATCACAGATGATTATATATTACAGGTAACTGACAAAAATTGTAAATATAACACATGATTAATATTAAAGAAAATATGGGAAAATGGAGGAAAGGATAAAGTCCAACAGAGAATCAGAATCTATAAAAAAGAACCAAGTGTATATTCTAGAAATAAAAAATATACTCTCTGAAGTTAGAAATACTTTGGATAAGTTTGACAGAACACAGCATGGTCAGAGCTAGTGAACTTCAGATGGGCAACAGAAAGTATCCAAATTGAAACATACAGAGAAATACTATGGAAGAAAAAGAACAGCACATAAAAGACGTGTTGAACACAAATGGTCTAAAAACAGTCTTAACTTATTTACTACTTGAAAGAGAAAGAAAGAATAGAGTATGGGGCAGAAGAAATTTATGGAAACATTAAACCAAACATTTTTTTAAAGATGACTACTGAACTCCAACCAGGCTTAAATAAATGAAAATCACACACATAGCCATATCACAGACAAACTGATGAAAACCGAAGGTAAGAGTAAATCTTAAAAATAGACAAGTGAAAAGACATTTTACTTTCAAGGAACAAGTAAGAGTAGTTGTAATCTTTAATAGGAACTATGGAAAAAGGATGAAATGGCATCTTTAAATGCTGGGGAAAAAACAAACTATGTACCTTATAATGATCACAATCTTTTAAAAACGTAGTATCTTTGTTTATTTATTTATTTGTTTATTTTGGTTCTGCTACATAGTAGTATATAGGATGTTAGTTCCCTAACCGGGCATTAAACCCATTCCCCACTGCAGTTGTAGTGGGAGTCTTAACCACTGGACTGCCAGGCAAGTCCCTGATCACAAATGTTTTACCTATACCAATTATGGATGTGTTTTTCACCAACTCATCAGTTCAGTTCAGTCGCTCAGTCATGTCCAACTCTTAGTGACCCCATGGACTGCAGCATGCCAGGCTTCCCTGTCATCACCAGCTCCTGGAGCTTGCTCAAATTCTTGTCCATCAAGTTGGTGATGCCATCCAACCATCTCACCCTCTGTCGTCTTCTCCTCCTGCCTTCAATCTTTCCCAGCATCAGGGTCTCTTCCAAGGAGTCAGTTCTTTGCATCAGGTGACCAAAGTATTGGAGTTTCAGCTTTAGTATCAGTCCTTCCAATGAATATTCGGGATTGCTTTCCTTTAAGATGGACTGGTTTGATATCCTTGTAGACCAAGGGACTGTCAAGAGTCTTCTCCAGCACCACAGTTCGAAAGCATCAATTCTTCAGCACTCAGCTCTCTTTAGAGTCCAACTCTCTACAGCCAGTTTTACATCCTTTCAACATTCTTCAGCACTCTGAGTTGTGTGGCCTCACACTCCATTAATATTATTTATAGAATTAGGGGCTTTGTCATTGTGTAGCATAAAGATCACCTATTCCAGTTTGTGTAAACTGGAACTTTATACTTCTTTAAGGTGATATTTACTTTTGTACTCCATTGACTTGACTCTGCAATCAAATCATAGCATCCATGTAATCTCATACTGAGTTTAAATTGCTTTGACTTTATTAGTGAGAGCTTTCTGCTGTAAATTAGGAATCTTGCTTATATTGGTAGCTTTTATTCTAAGTTTTCTAGTATATAACATTGGATCTCAGTGACTGGGGACATTTTTAAGGCCATTATAAACATCAGGTTTAGAGTTTAATCACAAACCGTAGGCCAGGTCATTTGTATTCATGTCACTTAAGAGTTCCCTATATTCACAGTTCAATAATATAAGCAACAATGCTATCATTGAACTGGAGGTTCCTTCTGGTGTGATTTAACACATCCAAATAATGACTGAGAGGGTTTGTAAAATGTGTGTCTTCAGACGTAGAGAATGGACATGCAGACACAGCAGGAGAAGCGGAGGGTGGGATGAATACACATGTATACTACATGTATACTACATGTATACTACATGTATACATGTGGGAGATTACACATGTATACTACCCTGTGTAAAATAGGTAGCTGGTGGAGACCTGCTGTATGGCGCAGGGAGCTCAACCCAGTGCTCTATGATGACCTAGATGGGCTGGATGGGGATGGAGTGGGAGGGAGTTCCAAGGGAGAAGGGATACAGGTATACATACAGCTGATCGACACTGTTGTACAGCAGAAACTAATACAACAGTGTAAAGCAATTATATTCCGATAAAAAGTACTCTCATACATTCATCATAAGTGGAGCAGGACAGTGAGAATGTCCTCTAGCTAATGTATCCTCTCTGGCCTGTCTTTGCATATCCAGTTATTTACTGTTTGGCTGCCTGACCGCTTTCCTGGACTAAAGCGATACCAACCAGCAGCTGACGAGTAATCCTTGATGACTGGAATTAACCAGTTGCCCACTCCCCATCTCTCAAACACTCCATTGACCATCCAGATACGTTCTTTTCAGGCCCCTTGAACACTTTGTGTTTTTCCTTTCCTCCCTCCTTCCCTTCCTTCCTCCATTTCCTTCTTTCTTTCTTTCTTTTTCTTTCCAAGGCATTTGTTCCTTGGCTGGGCACCATTTTTGCCTGACTCCTGTAGGAGCTAGAATCTGATCTAAACTCTATCTTGATTTCTTTTAATAAAGAAGTCTACATCCAGAATATTTAAGATCTCTACTCTGTTCTACCAAATCCTGCTACTGGCCCTGTATTAGAGAACCTTAAAAGTTCCCATTCTGGCCTGGATCTGGTCTCAATTACTCATTGCTCTGTTTTTGATTTTTTCTCTCCTCTTTCAGTCCAATTTTTCTCTGTTTCCCCAAGTTACTGCCAAATGCTGTGTAGCTTTTCCAGTATGCTACATGACCAGCCTCTAAGCCTCTGTTTTGAATTAAGTTTCATTATGTGAGGGCTTCCACATAATGATAAGTAAAGCATTTACTAAAGGACAGAATGGAAACCATTCAGTAGATCATTCCCAAGAAGTTAACTGACATTAAACCTCCCAAGTGATATTAATCCTCCACTTCCAAATGGCCATTTTAAATGTGAAATCACTTAAAGTTTTTAGATGTGGGAATAGTTAGGAGGCTGCTGCTGCTGCTGCTAAGTCACGTCAGTCGTGTCTGACTCTGTGTGACCCCATAGACGGGAGCCTACCAGGCTCCCCCGTCCATGGAATTTTCCAGGTAAGAGTACTGGAGTGGGGTGCCATTGCCTTCTCTGAGTTAGGAGGCTGAGAGGAACTAAACACAGGTTTCAGAATGGAAGTGGTGGATAATTAGGTTGGTGTCTCCACACATTAGCTCAGAAGCTCCTGAGGTGAAAAGTAGGACTCTAGTGGTGACATAGAGGGATCGGTTCAGTTCAGTCGCTTGGTCATGTTCAACCGAGGTCGCAACTATTTGTGACCCCATGTATTGCAGCATGTCAGGTTTCCCTGTCCATCACCAACTCTCGGAGCATGTCTACCAGGTCGGTAATGCCATCCAATCATCTCATCTTCTGTCGTCCCCTTCTCCTCCTGCCTTTAATCTTTCACAGAATCAGTGTCTTTTCCAGTGAGTCGGCTTTTTGCATCAGGTGGCCGAAGTATTGGAGTTTCAGCTTTGGCATCAGCCCTTTCAATGAATATTCAGGACTGATTTCCTTTAGGATTGATTGGTTTGATCTACTTGCAGTCCAAGGGACTCTCAAGAGTCTTCTCCAACACTAGAGTTCAAAAGCCTCAATTCTTCCACGTTCAGTTATTAGCCAAGTAAATACTTACCATTCATCCAAAGGTCTAATTAAAAATTTCTTTTATATCACGTAGCCTCTTTTTTTACAAAAATATTTCCATCTCCTATTATTTCACAGCTGCGTTCATGGTTGTTGCTTAGTCACTAAGTCATGTCCAACTATTTGTGATCCCATGAACTGTGGCCCACCAGGTTCCTCTGTTCATGGGATTTCCCAGGCAAGAGTACTGGTGTGGGTTGCCATTTACTTTTCCAGAGGATCTTCCTGACCCAGGAATCGAACCTGCATCTCTTGAATTGACAGGTGGGTTCTTGACCACTGACTGAGCCACCGGGGAAGCCCAATGTGACTTATGTTCCAGAGCCCTTCATGGTTCAGGCTATAGAAGGCTACGGTTTACCTGAAACCATATTCATGCATGTTCAGGCATGTCAACAGCTGTGTTCTTTGCAATTTTTAAAATGTCTACCTTCCATTTCTTCTCTGGTTCCAAGGGAAGAATTTCTGTTTTACCTATTCATTGAATTAAAACAATTTTTTAACAGTTGATGCTTAAAAGTTTGATTTTTAAGAAATTTACTTGGTCATTTTTGGTAATACCTTGTTGGGTTTTTTTTGTGTGTGTGTGATGTGTATATTTGATTACTTTATTATCATATTTTATATATTTCATCTCATTTTATATTTGTTATCCAGAAGTTACAATATCTGAAGTATTTTATATATGCTATTTGTTATTTTTTATAACTCTCATTGAAAGTGGCATGTTTTCTTATATATTTAGTAATCTTTGATTGTGACCTCATTTTTGGTTGATCATCTGTCAAATTTTATCAGAATAGGATTTTTGTTTGTTTCTCTAGGGAGCCACGAATACTGGTGACCCCTTTAGTGACTTGGCTTCATGATGAGTCTCAAGTTTAGCTTCTCCAGCTTGTACATGGTTTAATTTTCTCCTACTAGAACATAAATATCATGAAGGCAAGGACCTAATCTAACTGGTTTGCCATGTCTTCTTCATTGTCTCTTACATAGTAGGTATTACAAAAATCTTTGCTGAAAAATTACTGAGTAGCACAGATAGTGCTCCCCTCTGCCATCCCCTGCCTTTTTAAAACTTGAAGGTATACAGAAAGCAGAATTGAAGTGATGATAAATCCGCAGTTGAAAGTTGTGTGAGTATGAATCCATATTCAATCACTTTAAAAGTCAATAAAGAATATAAAACACTAATAATTCATGTTAACTTTCCTTCTATTAGAAGCTGAAAGGGTATTTTTGGCAAGAGTCATATAGTAACATCTTTTTTCAAACACAGACCAGAATGTGTTTCTTCCCATTGGTCTATATAAAATTGCTATTTATAGTTTCAACCAATAGATTATAATTTAGTTTCTGACTTTAAAAAATAGCATTTAACATTTCTCTCAGAATTCTTGCATCTCACAGTTTGCTTTTACGATGACTTCAAAAGTATTCTCAGTTATCTTAGATGAGGAATTTGTTAGGATGCTCAGGTTACAAATAGGAAATTGGTTCATGTGTGGTTGGAAGAATTAGTTTTAGATTTGTAAGATTATAGGAATAGATTATAGAATGATGTGTTTTGTAAGTCCAAAATATAAGCAAATCATATATATTTTAAAATCTAATCTGATACTTAAGCTGAAGAAGACTAAAGTTAAATTCATAGAGAAACCTTTTTTTTTTCCAAACTTTAAACTTTTTATTTTGTATTGGGGTATAGCCAATTAACAATGCTGTGGTGGTTTCAGGTGAAGAGTGAAGGGACTCAGCCATACATACACATTCTCCCCCAAACCCCCTCCCATTCAGGCTGCCACCTAACACTGGGCAGAGTTCCATCTGCTACACAAATAGGTCCTTGCTGCGAGACAACTTTCTTTAGCCAAAAATAATCTTTGACAATAAACTTAGCATTTTCTAAACTGCCAATCAGGTACTAAGTACTGCTACTGCTGCTGCTAAGTCGCTTCAGTCGTGTCCGACTCTGTGCGACCCCATAGACGGAAGCTCACCAGGCTCCCCTGTCCCTGGGATTCTCCAGGCAAGAACACTGGAGTGGGTTGCCATTTCCTTCTCCAATGTATGAAAGTGAAAAGTCAAAGTGAAGTCGCTCAGTCGTGTCCGACTCTTAGCGACCCCATGGACTGGAGCCTACCAGGCTCCTCCATCCATGGGATTTTCCAGGCAAAAGTACTGGGGTGGGGTGCCATTGCCTTCCCCGTACTAAGTACTAGTGTGTGCTTAACAGTTTTGTGTAAGTTACCTTATTCCAGACTTAAATTACCTTATTCCAGACTTAGAGTTAAATATAGGACTGTATTTTATAAGCATCTGTGTAGTTTATTATAAGTATCTTAGGGACAAGAGTAGGCTCTGTTCATTATTAGGCTTTTGCATTGTACCTATAATTCTGGAGTGAGGTTCTAAAGGATGAGAACTGTGTGGCAGTTAGAGAAAAAGGCTGGCCATCAATTACAAGAATAAAAGTAGAAACCCACATAATTCTGGGACTTCCCTATTTTACTAGTATGGAGTCTGATACAGTATGTGCTTTGCAATATACTTCCAGAAAAAATTCAACAAGACAATCCAAGTCTCTCATTTTAAGGATCTGAAAATCAGCCAGAAAGGCAGGAAACACATACAACAAAACCATTAAATGGCAACACAAAGCTGTGTCTTCAGTACAAATAGGTGGTTCTGAAAACACAAGTTGAGAGAATGCAGAGATCCGTGTGAGTTGAGGTAGCTGGAGAGCTTTGCATGAGGAGGCAGTGTATAAATTAATTGTGGTGAGGAGGAGGGCATTTGGGAAGAGCAATGGGAATGAGCCATGAGGAAGAGGGAGAGTGGATATTATGGTATGGAGAAACGGAGGGGAAGCTATTCTGTCTATAACAAAGCATTTGCTTAGAGGAGTAGCTAAAGATGATGCTGGAGAGGTAAGACAGCACAGACTGTGCAAGGCCTCACAATCTTCACAGACCTTAAGCTCCATATAGACATGGAAAACGTCTATCTTGTTCATTATGTCTGGCACTTACCAAGGCAAAAGGAGAAGAGGGAGGCAGAGGATGGATGGTTAGATAGCATTACTGATTCAATGGACATGAATTTGAGCAAACTCCGGGAGATAGTGGAGGACAGGGAAGCCTGGCAAGCTGCAGTTCACGGTGTCACAAAGAACTGGACGTGACTTGGGAACTGAACAACAACATGACCCATGCATTACTGGGGACAGGCCGGTACCAACAACAATAACCTACCATCAGATCAGATCAGATCAGATCAGTCGCTCAGTCGTGTCCGACTCTTTGCGACCCCATGAACCGCAGCACGCCAGGCCTCCCTGTCCATCACCAGTTCCCGGAGGTCACTCAGACTCACACCCATCAAGTCAGTGATGCCATCCAGCCATCTCATCCTCTGTCGTCCCCTTCTCCCCTTACCCCCAATCCCTCCCAGCATCAGAGTCTTCTCCAATGAGTCAACTCTTTGCATGAGGTGGCCAAAGTACTGGAGTTTCAGCTTTAGCATCATTCCTTCCAAAGAAATCCCAGGACTGATATCCTTCAGAATGGACTGGTTGGATCTCCTTGCAGTCCAAGGGACTCTCAAGAGTCTTCTCCAACACCATAGAGACTGGTATATAGTTTATGTTCAATAAAATTCTGTTGAATGGATTAACTGCATGGATGAAGACATTTTGAAATGTTGAGGCTTTGTCTGAAGATTGGTGGGGATTCACTGGAAATTCTGAAGTATGAAGATGTCATATTATAAATAGTGTTTTAGGAAATCTGTTCTCAAGGCAATAGGCAAAACAAACTGAAGTGGGTGGAGGCTGGATGTTGGGACAACAGCGGCTTTCATGGAATCTCCTTTGGGTGAGAAGGGTTCGCAGTAGACCGAGGATGCTGGGAAAGGAATTGTTTTGAAACTGAAGCAACTGAATTGTGGTTTATTGGCAAATTTGCCTCCTAGAAGATAGTGAAAGGAATGTTGTCAAGATGGATAAGTAATAGATTAATTTTTGCAGTTGGTAGCTGAACTTTGGAATTTCTACTCTAATTGCTTATCTTGTTCCTACTATTTCCCTCACAACATGGTTTTTTGCTTGGTTATTTTTGGTTATTTTTTTCAATGATGCTTAGTTATCCATCGATCATTTTTTTTCTATAGAGATATTTTGTTCAACTATTCTTGGAACATTCTGAATTATCAGACCCATTACACAATTCCCATTATGGGATAGGTTTGGGAAGTGCCTCCATAGAAAATACCTAGAATATCTTTCGTGACAGCTTACCCAGAAAGAGAGAGATAAGGGAGTGAGTGTGAATTCCTGAAACTTGGAATTCTTCCATCAGTCTTAGAGGTCTAATAAGCTGCTGTGCCCATTCTCCTCAAGGCTTAGAAAGCCACTTCTTTAGTTCAGAACTTCTGGATCTGGTAGCTGTTGTAAAGTTGCTTACCAGCATCAAGCTCTAGTCGATAAACCTCCAGGTAGTAGGATATTCTTTTATTACACATTTTTTTCAATTGTACTCTGATAAATAGAAAAAGTGCATTTGTTTCACCCTACTCTTCAGCCCTCAGCGACTAAACAGCGCAGCCCAGCCCAGCCCTGACACTTCAGAGTTGACACAATAAAGTAGATGTGTTTAGTAAAGCAGATGTGTTAAGTACATATCTTCCTTGGGTGTGTTGACTCAAGCCCTTGCTCTAAGTCACCCCTGCTCTCAAGGGTCCCGGGAAGAAAAGTCCGCCCATCCCACCCGGGCGACTTCGGAGGGGCTCACTAATGGCTTATCTTGCTTTGAGGGCGACCCGCCCAAGGCCTTACTCCTACCGAGGGCCAAGCTCCGAGGGCGACCGTGGTCTTCCCCTCCGGTCCGGGGCATCACTTAGGGGAGGGAGCAGAGCAGCTCTTTCCTGCTTGCTTTCTCAAATACCGAAGCGGGAGGCTGGACGGGCACTGGAACAGCAGCACTGTTATTATTACTACTATTATTTTCCTAAGGGCTCGGGGCGGGGAGGGGAGCCGCAGCCCTCTCCGCACGGCGCCGCACCTCGCTCGCTCGGGGACAAAAGCTCGGGCTGGCGGCGTAGCGGAGCAGGCGGCGCGTCCCCGCGGCCGCTGGACCGGGCGGGCCGGGCGGGCCGAGGAGGCTGGGAGGCGGGCCCCGCCCAGCTCCGGCCGCGGGCTGTCAGCGCTGCCGCGCCCCGCGGGTCCCCGCGTCCGCCGCGTCCCCGCCCGCCGGCCGCGCGGCGCCCAGGTGTCCTGCGGGAGGCGTCTCCTCGCGGCCAGCCGCCTCCCCTCGCGAGCGGCAGCGGGTGCGCCTCGTGCGTCTCGGAGAAATTTTCCTCCCCACGCCCTGCCGGGTGTCTCCGCCGCCCTCCCGGCTCCGGCTCCTGCTGCTTGAACCATGTCCGCCAGGGGTGAGTGGGGACCAGGTGGGCGCCGTCCACGGAGCCCCACAGCCGGGCCCGGCAGGTGCAGGAGGGCTGGGGGCTGCGAGAGCCGCGCCGGCCCCAACCCGGTCTGAAACTTTGGCATCGGATCCCTGGATTCTGGGCTGCGGGGGATTGGGGGGGGGGGGGTGTTGGGGAGGGGGACAGTGAAGCGGGGGTGGAAGGAAGCCCTCGCCCTTGACCTTGATCCCCGGATGTGGGCGAAGTCTGAGGGCCAAGGTCGGTGTCGGGCTCACCTGTACCAGCTGCACGTCTGGGCTGACAGGGCTTGGGGGATGGGCTCGCCGCTGCCCGCAGCGGCCTGGAGGGCTAGCCGGGAGGGAGGAAGAGGTTTTTTTTTTTTTCCTCCTTTCTTGTTACCATTTTGCAGCTTGATTATGGAAGGTATCCAGGGCTTGATGCAGTAAGATTTAAAGCTGCAGTGCTTACACCCTATTAAAAAAAGTAAATTCCCTACCTGTGCTCCTCTGTGCATGCATCTCCCCTCACCCCTAGAGAGTTTCTTCCTGAAGTGAAACGATTACCATTACGGCAGGTGAAACTGGGCGAAAGAAAAAAAAATTAGAATTGCTTTTCAGGCGAGAGTGAAGGGAATGTATTCCTTCCTTACCATCTGGAGCCAGTGGTGATGCTGAGAGAGTGGGTTAGTCATAGCTCAGTGGCTGCTACTATGAGTGAAATATTAAAGAGATCAAGTCATTGTGCAGCTTGCCAGCAATGAAAACGAAGTGACTCGGTCGCTTTGCCATAAGCCTTTAAGGAAAATACTGATTATTTTTAGAAAGTATATTTGCAAAGCAATAATTATCACTCCTTTTGATACCCTGAAGCTTTAAGAGGAGTTGAAGAGTAATTTTTTTTTTTTAAACACTGAAGGGTTAATCCTGCTTTTTGAGGGGAGTTTAGGTATTTAATAACATGTGTTGCTTAACTCAGTGCTGTTTTTCAAGGTTCATTCTGGGGCATATTATATATAAAATAAATTCTATCCGGGATGTTTAAACTCCTTTTGAACACACTGGTCTTTGCTGAATATGGTTGGTTGGTTCCGTACCTGGAAATGGGGTGGTACCAGCTGGGTGGAGTGATAGAATTTACATTTATAGATCTCAGGCTACAGAGGTGATATGGGACCCTGAGAAATTACCTGCCTAGTGATGTCTAAAAATGTATGTGTGTTAGAGAAAGAAAAAAGAGGGTGGAGCAAATATGATTATAGGGTACTGGGTGTATGCAGGATCTTCAAAGCGATTCCAGCTGTATAATCACTGAATTGTGTTCTAAGATGGAAGCTTCTGGTCCTGAGTTCTGTCCTTAGTACAAGGAAGATGTGATTAGTTCTCATAGGTTGTAAAACTCTCTGTGATCAGAGTCCATCTCTGATGCAGTTGGCACCACTTGGAGCCCTTAGTACACAAAACATTGCACACCGTAAGAGCTAAGTTACTACTGCAAACCTTGGTATGTCCTAGAAAGAGCATCAGGTTCATTAGGTAACACCCCAGTTTCACCTTGTCTCTGGCCCCATCTATTACAAGCTCTCTGTGGTTTATCTGCAAATATGAAATGAAGATGGCCTCGGTGATTTCAGAGGCTAGAGCTCTGGCTTCAGTCCTGGTTCATGATTTTGTTTTTGAACCTGGTTTCAAACATGATGATCTGGAGTTGGACATCAATCTTCACTCAACAGTCTTGCTTCCACTTCAGACTTAATGTTGATAATCTTTTACTTAACAGTTTAAAGTATGACTCATATTGCATGGGGAGAAAAAACATGATAAGTACTAGTAACTGCATCCTTAGTATGTGTTAGGTGCTTCACATGTATTACATCAGTTAGTCCTCTCAAACAGTGAATCAAGAGATACTCTTGATAATCAAGAGATATCTCTCCATTTCAAGGTTAAATAAACTGAGGTTTTGAGAGATTGTGTAACTTGCCTAAGCTCAAACGGTTCGTTGATGGAGGATCCTGATTTCTACCCAGATCTGTCTGACTTCTGATTAGTAGAAGGTAGTAGCTACTGAATTAAGCTCATGTGGAAAAATGTCTGTTTGCCATTTATTTTTTATGAAAAATATTTTCAGAACCAAATTTCACTATGCTTTTGCAATTCAGTATCTGCTCTCATTTCTAATCCTGAAAGTAGAGATAAGCTTTTATGGTTTTGTTATGTCCACTTAAATACCTAACTTATTATTAGGAAGGTCTTTAGATAGTGGGAAAGATAAATCTTATTAATTTAAAAAATATATTAGCTTATTTCTAATATCTAGACTTGTAGGTTATAGTAAGGGTAGAATTTTTTTTTAAGTTGAAAACACTGAAACTAATTGAACCTAATAAATAAGTAATTTTATTAAAATATTTTAGAGTCAAAAATATTTTTAATTCATTTTCTCTTTAAGATATAAGATGAGTACTAAAATTTGATTCATTAAATTAAACTCGCAAAAGATATTCCTAAATTCCATGGAAGGCCAGCTAAGACATTCCACATCTTGTGATCTTTTAGAATATTATCATCAAAGACTTTTAACTTGGTGTCATATTTTTGCTATTGGAGACCAAAATGGAGCTATCACGTCTTCATTTTTGAATTGACCAACTGGAGAAAATTGTAGCACTTAGAATAGTGTTTCTAAATTTGGGAAGAATCATCCAGGTAACTTTTTTTTAAAAGTATAGATTCTCGGGCCTCCTTCCAGATCTAATGGGTTATAAAGTCTAGAGGTAGAGGCCAAACATCCATAAACTATGTGAAAAGCTCTCTGCTGCCGCTGCTGCTAAGTCGCTTCAGTCGTGTCCGACTCTGTGCGACCCCACAGACGGAAGCCCACCAGGCTCCCCAATCCCTGGGATTCTCCAGGCAAGAATACTGGAGTGGGTTGCCATTTCCTTCTCCAATGCATGAAAGTGAAAAGTGAAAGTGAAGTCGCTCAGTCGTGTGCAGCTCTTAGCGACCCCATGGACTGGAGCCTACCAGGATCCTCTGTCCATGGGATTTTCCAGGCAAAAGTACTGGGGTGGGGTGCCATTGCCTTCCCCTGAAAAGCTCTCTAGGTAATTCTAAAAATCATTAGATTAGAACAGGGTCAAAGAATCATCTGGAGTATAGTATTGTTAAACATGCTGTTACCAGGGTTCTGCTTCAGATCTATGGAATCGGAATATTCAAAGGCAGGCCTGGAAATCTGAATTTTTAAACAAACTTCAGTTGATTGTTATGTACCAGCCAACTTGGGGGCTATTGAATTGAAGCTTGTTCCTTTTAACTCAGGGTTTTGTATCATCCAGCAAGTTTTGGAAAAAGCTGTTTTTGAGTTATAAAAATAATACAATAAAATTATTAATATATTAGTATAATCAAAATATATCAATGTATTAATGGATGTATTAAATATTTAAATTATAAAGTATTTTAGTAAAATTTCAAGCAGAAATATATTAAGTTAAAAATGAAAATTCACTGTTTTTACTCCATACAAAATCCTCAGAACTAAGCATGGCTAACAGTGCCTCTTATGTATCCTTTCTGGCATTTTCTATCTGATTAGATTTTGGTTCAGTTCAATACATATGAAATACTTATTCAGTATAAGGCATATGGCAAACAGCAGGCACTATACACAGAAGAGATTGCTCATGAGTCTATTAGTTTTGCAGAAGCTTGAGTCTTGAGAAGATAGATCCAGGTGTGTGAGGGCAGAGTCCATGGCACTGGCAGAGAAGTAACTCACTGCTAGAGAAGTAACTCTAGCAATGTTAGATCGGTTTTGCTATCTTTTTAGAACTTAAATAAAACTAGGAGCAACCTGGATGCTCACTCATCAGAGAATGCGTGACTAAATAGTGGCTCATCCATATTGTAGACTGTCAAGCAACTGTTAGAGTGAGTTAGGTCCATGTGTGTCAGTCTGAAGTGATGGCTATAATACATTATAAGTGAAAAGAGCACTTTTAAGATTTTATATATATATATAAAGTTATATATACATTTTATATATAATTGATATATTATATATTTATATATATTATATATATTTATATACTTTATATTATATATATTTATATACTTTAAATTATATATATATAATGTATGATCTCAGTTGTATATATTGTGAAAAATCTCTAACTATGCATATGAGTGTGTGTCAGGAGCATAGAGAAAATCATAGAGCAGTACACACCAAGCATTTAACAGTGGTTAAAAAAAGTCAAGGAGAGGGAGGGGAGAGAGTTGGCTTTCCTTGGAACATGTCTTTGTGTTGTTTGATAACAAGTAGATATAACTTTAAAAGATTGAGTTGTTGTTCAGTTGCCAAGTCATGTCCTACTCTTTGCAACGCCATGGACCTCAGCACGTCAGGCTTCCCTGTCCTTCACCAGCTCCCAGAGTTTACTCAAACTCATGTTTATTGATTGAGTCAGTGATGCTATCCAGTCATCTCATCCTCTGTCGCCCCCTTCTCCTCTTGCCCTCAATCTTTCCCAGCACTGAGAGGAACGTCAAATAAATAAAAAATGTTCATTTATTCATTCATTTATTCAAGTCAGTGATGTAGATCTGCTTTCATTTATTCAACAAACAGATGTTATGTTCCAGCGATCAGTGACTAGGACACAGCATGCACCCTCAAGGAGCTCAAAGTTCTGTGGGGGAGACAAGTACATACACACTATTTATAAAAGGATGTGCTGAGCACGAGGGAGAAAGAGAGAAAGTGGGCTGGAGAGAGAGTTCTGATGATAACGAAGGAGTGACATCAAATGTAGCCATGGAAAGTGAGGACCATGAGATCAGGTGAGGCTTCCTGAAGAAAGCAGGGATCTTCCTGGGACAATGGCTATAGCCAGATGAAAAAGGATGGGGTGGAGGGAAAGTCTTTCCAGGGAGACTCAAGTGTGAAAGAAACAGTTGTATGTGTGCCAACCTGGAAAGCACATAGATGCAGGATGGCATGTTTGCTAGGGAGAGGGAGTCAGGTCTCAGTGGAGTGAGGAGGTGCAGTGGGCACTTTGTGGAAAGGTCGAGGAGGAAGACATTTTCATTTATGAAAGTGTGGTTCCAGGGAGTATGGTGGAGGGATGTCAGCAGTGCATGAGGGGTGTGCAGGAGGAGGGAAGAAGCTCAGGGCAGGGGGAGTGAGGGGAAGAGGAAATAAGAGAGGCTGAGTCTTCTCTGTCTTGTCCACAACCGCGACTGTGGGAGGAGAGAGATGGTTGGGCATGGTCGGCCTCAAATATCTTAATTTGGGCATGAGCAGCTCTGGCTGCAGAGTGAGCCGAGTCCCAGGCAGCCCCGACTGAAAGGCAGAGAGGTGGTGAGGGCTGCCCACTCCAGTATTCTTGCTTGGGAAATCCCATGGACAGAGAAGCCTGGTGGGCTGCAGTCCATGGGGCCGCAAAGAGTCGGGCATGACGGAGTATGCATTCTAGCCAAGCCCTCTGCTGGACAGTGGCTCTTCCATAGGCCTGGGGCACAGAGGGACTCCAGGAATCAGAGCTGCGCTCACCTTTGCTGATGTCTTCTTCAGCTTCCATGCTACAGTAGGCTCAACAAACATGAATCTGCTAATCCATTAAAGTGGAGACTTCCATTACATTTCTTCTTTCTGTAACTCTCGCTCTCTGTTATACCTCTAGTTTCATCCCTCTAACCTTTATCACTTTCTTTCACGGTGATGTTGCAATGATTAATGCACTGGCTTGTTTGGTGTTATAGGGGGACCGATTTTCTGGCCTGAATTAGCTAGAGCTTTTCCTCTCTTTGAGTTCCATAATTCTCAGCAAATTTATCGAACTGAAATAAAAGGACAATATATTTGAAAGCCAAGTTTAGCCATTATAAATTTTGGTATTAAAAAAATAAAACAACAGCACACTGCACTTCTGGAAGTCATTTTCCACATTTAAATGAGTTCCAACTAAATAAATAGATTTTTTTTTTTTACATGAGAGAATTAGTTTTGTTTTTGTTTTTTGTAATTATTTTTTTGGCTGCACTAGGTCTTCATTGCCATACATGGGCTTTCTCTAGTTGCAGCGAGCAGGGACTACTCTCTAGTTGCTATGTGCGGGCTTCTCATTGTGGTTGCTTCTCTTGTTGTGGAGCGTGGGTTCTAGGACGTGTGGGGTTCAGTTGTGGCTGTGGGCTCAGTAATTGCAGCTCAAGGGCTCTGGAGCACAGGCTCAGTAGTTGTGGCACATGGGCGGGCTGAGTTGCTCCACAGCGTGTGGCATCTTCCAGGACCAGGAGGTGTGTATTCTTCAGATCAGATCAGATCAGATCAGTCGCTCAGTTGTGTCCGACTCTTTGTGACCCCATGAATCGCAGCACTCCAGGCCTCCCTGTCCATCACCAACTCCCGGAGTTCACTCAGACTCACGTCCATCGAGTCAGTGATGCCATCCAGCCATCTCATCCTCTGTCATCCCCTTCTCCTCCTGCCCCCAATCCCTCCCAGCCTCAGAGTCTTCTCCAATGAGTCAACTCTTCGCATGAAGTGGCCAAAGTACTGGAGTTTCAGCTTTAGCATCATTCCTTCCAAAGAAATCCCAGGGCTGATCTCCTTCAGAATGGACTGGTTGGATCTCCTTGCAGTCCAAGGGACTCTCAAGAGTCTTCTCCAACACCACACTTCAAAAGCATCAATTCTTTGGCGCTCAGCCTTCTTCACAGTCCAGCTCCCACATCCATACATCACCATAGGAAAAACCATAGCCTTGACTAGGCGAACCTTTGTTGGCAAAGTAATGTCTCTGCTTTTGAATATGCTATCTAGGTTGGTCATAACTTTCCTTCCAAGGAGTAAGCGTCTTTTAATTTCATGGCTGCAGTCACCATCTGCAATGATTTTGGAGCCCAGAAAAATAAAGTCTGACACTGTTCCCACTGTTTCCCCATCTATTTCCCATGAAGTGATGGGACCAGATGCCATGATCTTTGTTTTCTGAATGTTGAGCTTTAAGCCAACTTTTTCACTCTCCACTTTCACTTTCATCAAGAGGCTTTTTAGTTCCTCTTCACTTTCTGCCATAAGGGTGGTGTCATCTGCATATCTGAGATTATTGATGTTTCTCCCAGCAATCTTCATTCCAACTTGTGTATCTTCCAGTCCAGCATTTTTCTTGATGTACTCTGCATATAAGTTAAATAAACAGGGTGACAATATATAGCCTTGACGTATTCCTTTTCCTATTTGGAATCAGTCTGTTGTTCCATGTCCAGTTCTAACTATTGCTTCCTGACCTGCATACAAATTTCTCAAAAGGCAGATCAGGTGTATTCTTAAGTGATCCTATTTTTACATGCACATTACTAGTTCCCTCAGTTCTGCTGCTGCTGCTGCTGCTAAGTCGCTTCAGTCGTGTCTGACTCTGTGCGACCCCATAGACGGCAGCCCACCAGGCTCCCCTGTCCCCGGGATTCTCCAGGCAAGAACACTGGAGTGGGTTGCCATTTCCTTCTCCAGTGCATGAAAGTGAAAAGTGAAAGTGAAGTCGCTCAGTCATGTCTGACTCTTAGCGACCCCATGGACTGCAGCCTACCACAAAACAGCACTAATTCAGAGTGCCCTTTAAAATGGGAGATGAAATTTTGTAAAATTTATGAAATAATCTCTTTGAGATGGTAAATTAGTCTTCATCATCTTTTATGGGAGAAATGTTTCTTTTTTTATGAGCCTGTGGGTTCAGGTTCTTCTCTAACTTAATTCACCGTTAGTGTCTATTAGCATAGGTAGTACTGATCATTTGATACAACTTAGACATTTTGTTGCCCCATTCACAAGGGAAAGCTACTTTTTAAGTCCTGAACTGTGTGGTGCCATTATCTGCTTAATCCCTGGTTTCTGATTGTTTAGTAGCCAAATGAAAAAGAATGTGAGTGATCAGTATTTCACCCTGGTAAAGCAGCAGTCTCTTGGAATATCATCCATCCATCCCATAGACATCTATTCAACCTCCTTAGAGTTCATAATAAAATCATCAAATGAACAGCTGTATGTCTATCTTAAATTTTATGATGTCACTAGGAGTTGACATGTTGCCTACATCATCCTAGTGTGGTGGGGTTGTTCTCTCTCTAAATATGTAGCACTAACCAGTTATAACAGCTCATGCCAAAAAGCAGCTATTTCCTTCATTTTCCCTACAGACTTCTTGATGTTTTTTGAAGCTTTGTGGTCCTTTCCTGCAGCCCATCTTGGTGACAGTGTGGCAAGGTTAAGAAGGTTCCTATGACTCTACCCCATGGTTAGAGCAATCCCTGTGTTTCCCTTAGCTTCTCCTGGGGCACTTCCATTTTTAGCTCATGTTTCCTCCTCTACAAGTTAGGGAATGCTCTTTGCTGCCTTAGTAAATACCTCATGATTTAGAGCACAAACATCATCATTCTGTCACAGGCAGCAGCCTGGGGAGAAAACCAATTCGCTTACAAACTGGAGAGGAAATTGCTGTGAGAGTAAAGAGTAGGGGAGTAGGAGGGGGAGATGGAGAAGGAGGGAAGGAGAGAGGGGGAGAGAGAACATGAGAGCAATAGGGGATGGATGTCGATTAGTAAGTGTTAGGTAAGTGTTAGTTGCTCAGTTGTGCCCGACTGGTTAAACAACACTATTAAAAATTGAAAATAGAGATATCAGGTTTGCGTAAAACAGATATTTGCTAGTGTAAGTTGAATTATCACATTTTCCTTTATTGAAAATGAAATAGAAACTAGTGGAGTTGAAATTTATGTTAGATATACACAGGATTCCACAATTAAGAAAACACATACTTTTTTTTCTCTCCCTTTCCCCAAGAACAGAAATGCCAACTATTTAAATGAAAATTTCTTGGCAGCAAGCAAGAAGGGTTAACTCATGTCCATTCAACCTTCTCCACTGATATTTAATCAGTTAATGTTTATTGAACCTCTTTTCTAGAGCAGCCAGATTTATTCTAAATCTATTCCTGAACTGATGATGCTAATAAATTAATGAAGCCATTTAACAAATATTTATTGAGCACTCTGGAGTGAGGATTGTCATGATTTTGAGGGAGAGAAATATTACAAGGTGTTAGAATTTGTAATTGAATGAGGCTGGAGCAAATTAGGCTGATCAGTATTTGTTGCTGACATTTGATCTAACGTATGTTTATCACATAAGTTATCATCCAAATTGGGATACTCCTGTCTAAGACAAATTCTAAACCTGATGGAATACTGGGACACAGATATAGAGTGGGGCTGCTGCTGCTGCTGTCTTGCAAACTGGGACTGTGCCCTTCGTAACTAGTAAAGTTTCCAGCCAACGTGTGTTTTGGTGTCAGCATGTTCCTCGGTCTCAAAGGATAGAATTTTTGTCAATATCTGATTATCTGTGTATAGTGTTAGCTATGTTGTATATTACCTACATGAAAATTTAACTTGACTCCTAGACTGGTCATCTCTTCCCCATCATTCTAGCACATTTCTGAGCGGTTTTTTCTCATGAAAAGTTTATATGCTCAGGTATAATTACCATTGTGCTTAGTCACTCAGTGGTGTCCAATTCTCTGTGACCCCATGGACTGTAGCCCACCAGACTCCTCTGTCCATGGGGATTCTTCAGACAAGAATACTGGAGTGGGTTGCCATGCCCTTCTCCAGGGGATCTTCCCAACCCAGGTCTCCTGCATTGCAGGTAGATTCTTTACTATCTGAGCCACCAGGGAAGCCCAAGGATACTGGAGTGGGTAGCCTATCCCTTCTCCAGGGGAACTTCCTGACCCAAGGATCAAACCAGGGTCTCCTGCATTACAGGTGGATTCTTTACCTGAGCTGAGCTACCAGGGAAGTCCATAATTACCATTATAGACTAACAATAACATTTGATATGAAGTTAAACCCAAATGAATTTTTAGAAATTTTTAGAGTAATTCACATGATAGTTTTCTTCTACTGAGATAAATTATCTAGAGAAGGAAAGGTTGAGTGCCTTTCATCCTCTAGAGTCATTTAAAATGAATGGCTCTGGGGGTTTCCCTGGTGGTCCAGTGGTTGAGACTTCACCTTCCAAAGCAAGGGGTGCAGGTTCGATCCCTGACTGGGAAGCTAAGATCCCACATGCCTCATGGCCACAAACCAAAGCATAAAACATAAGAAATACTGTAACAATTTCAATAAAAAACTTTAAAAATGGTTCACATAAAAAATAATCTTTAAAAAATAGTAAAATTAGTGGTTTTGTCTAGTTAGTGCAATTTCAATGCATCTTTAGAATGTGTAGTCAACTCTGCCTGTGGTTATTCTTGGACTCACTGCCTATTTGATGGCTCTCAGTCAATGTACTTAAGATCTGTTTCCCCAGTACATTCTATTATTTTATTGGAAAATTTATCTAATATGCATTTTCCAGTATAAAGAAATTGTCCGTATTTTGTTTTATAATTGCTGGGTGGGCAAGTTTTTATTTAGTAGATGTATCCACGAAATCTTTTGTATTATTCAGTTCTACATTAGGATAAAAATGGAAGCAAAAATTGTGGGTCAAGCACCTCCAAATTACTTGCTGATTGATTAGAGGTCATAAGATTTTGGTCCTTTGTTACAAAATTTCTTCTTTAGGCTTGCATGAGGAAGAACTCTACATGCATAATTATTGTTATTCACATCTTAATAAATCAAAGTGCTTTATTCTGTGTTGTGTGTTCTTTTCTCCAGCTCTTTAACTTTATTGCATATGAGAATAATATTTGATGGTATATATGTAATCATGTTGGAGTCAATTTATAAATAGTTTTTCCTAAAAAAAATACCCTCTAATACATTTTGCTTAAAACCATGTCTAAGGTCTTTACCTGTGCTTTTCTTTCTCAACTTATTGAGAATTCTTAAAAAAAAAAAAAAAAAAAACTCATCCACAGCAGGGTAGCCATCAGAGAACTGAATGCTAACAATGAAGGGAAATGAGGACAATGAAGTAAACAGCTATTTCTGGCTTTTAGCTCCAAATAGGAATGAACAGAAGGAGAGGAGTCCCAGAGTCTGGGGAAAGGAGGGTGGGGGGAAAGCCATCATTTTTCAAGGTTAAAAAAATGTAGAAAAGAAGTTTAGGTTGGCAGTCTCTAATGGCTTCTAGGGAGATTATTTTTGTTCTTCTTGTTCTCTGTAGAACAAGGGAATCTTTATTTTGATTCATTTAAGCATTCAGGTGAGCAATGAACATGAACACCAGTGATGGTTTAGTTTTTTCACCAGTTCCTTAGCTGCTGTTTATTTTAGGAGAATCTACTTAGGAGAATCTAATCAATTTAATCTACTATAAAATTTTTTTATAGTAAAAAAAAGTGTTAGTTTATGTAACATTTTGCATAAACTACAGAGTTGGAGCTGTAAATAATGTATTCATTTTTTCTGGTCTTTCTGGAAGTATTAGCTGAACACCTGCTAAGTGCTCAAGTTATTCCAGGTGTTGGAGTGGGATCAGATCAGATCAGTCGCTCAGTCGTGTCGGACTCTTTGCGACCCCATGAACCGCAGCACGCCAGGCCTCCCTGTCCATCACCAACTCCTGGAGGTCACTCAGACTCACATCTATCGAGTCAGTGATGCCATCCAGCCATCTCATCCTCTGTCGTCCCCTTCTCCTCCTGCCCCCAATCCCTCCCAGCATCAGATCAGATCAGATCAGATCAGTTGCTCAGTCGTGTCCGACTCTTTGCGACCCCATGAACTGCAGCACGCCAGGCCTCCCTGTCCATCACCAACTCCCGGAGGTCACTCAGACTCACATCCATCGAGTCAGTAATGCCATCCAGCCATCTCATCCTCTGTCGTCCCCTTCTCCTCCTGCCCCCAATCCCTCCCAGCATCAGAGTCTTCTCCAATGAGTTAACTCTTCTCATGAGGTGGCCAAAGTACTGGAGTTTCAGCTTCAGCATCATTCCTTCCAAAGAAATCCCAGGGCTGATCTCCTTCAGAATGGACTGGTTGGATCTCCTTGCAGTCCAAGGGACTCTCAAGAGTCTTCTCCAACACCACGATTCAAAAGCATCAATTCTTCGGCGCTCCCTTACCAAATAAACCTGTAATGGGACAAGTGGTAACAAAGTGCCATGAAGAAATAAAAAGAAGAGTAAGGAGAAGAGAGGAAGTTGGGGAGATGAGAGACAAGGCAGGTGCTATTTTATTTGGGATGATAATGGAAGGCATCTTCGATAAAGTGATGGGTGAGCAGACCTGAAGGAAGTGAGAGGTCATGCAGATTCTGGTGGAAGGGTTTTCTAGGCAGTGAGATAAGCAGGGCAAAGATGTTGAGGTCTATATTGTGTGTGTGTCCTTGGACCAAGGGAGGCCAGTGTGGCTGGATCAGGGACTGAAGAGGAGAGATGAAGTCACAGAGTTGGGCAGGGGGTGGTATGTCAGATTGGTCCTTGCAGGCCATGTGAGGGCTTGAGTTTCCCTGAGTGAGACTGAGTGAGTTAGGAGGTCTTTGGATAGTTCTGAGCAAAGTTGTGACATGATTTGATATAGTTTAAATGGATCACTCGGTCAACAATATAGAGAATAGATTACAGTGAATAAACATAGATGCAGGAAGACCAGTTAGGAGCTTATTGTAATGGTCAGAACAGGAGAAGATAATGACTTAGACCAGGTGGTAGGAAAGTGGCTGGTGAGAAGTCAGTGGATTCTGGAAATCTTTCTAAGGAAGTGCTTTTTGGACTTGTGGCTGGGAGGGAGCTTGGAATAAAAGAAGGGGGAGAATTGTGAGTACTTCTCTTTTCTCAGCCCTGGAAGGATAGAACGGGGAAGAGTGTTGCACAAGCAGGTTTGTGGGGTGGGAGAACCAAGTATTTTGTACATTTAAATTTGAGATGTTTCTTTTAGGTATTCTGAGGATATTTATGGTGTCTATTTTATAAAGAGAGACAATGAGGCCTAGAGAAGCAAAGAACTTGCCTGATACCATCTAGCTGATAAGTGGTTGATCCAGGATTGATTCAGGTCTTGTTCATGCCAGAGTGTGTATTATCCACCACAATGCTACCTCTTTACATTAGGCTGAAATACATGCCAGAAAAATAATGCACCTAGTTTTTACTTTCTAATTATGATTTCTCCTTCTATAATTTTCTGCATTTTTAAACATGGTTTATGTTTGCTGCTGCTGCTGCTAAGTCGCTTCAGTCGTGTCTGATTCTGTGTAACAACATAGACAGCAGCCCACCAGGCTCCCCCATCCCTGCGATTCTCCAGGCAAGAACACTGGAGTGGGTTTCCATTTTGGGGGAAAAAAAAACATCAATCACATTATCCCAAATTCTACTATTTATTAGTGTTATCATTGTTAGCATTGCAAAAATGCTACTGAAATATGAAGAAGCATATTACGGCATCCATTCATTCATTCATTTGATCTGATCATTGAGTGCTTGTGATAAGCCAGACTTCAGGGTAATAATTGGCTCCCCCACTAACAGAGCTCTCAGACTAATGAGATTAAAGGCATGTGTCACCGACTCATTAGAAAAGACCCTGTCGCTGGGAGAGACTGAAGGCAGGAGGAGAAGGGGGCGACAGAGGATTGGATGGTTAGATGGCATCACCGACTCAACGGACACAAGTTTGAGCAAGCTCCAGGAGTTGGTGATGGACAGGGAAGCCTGGTGCGCTGCAGTCCATGGGGTTGCAAAGAGTCGGACATGACTCAACGACTGAACTGAACAGAATGTTCAACACTGTGGGCCCAGTGGTGATGGAGAGACGTACAAGGTGCTGCAGGAGCACAGAGGAGGGAGCCGACTCCATCCTGACTGGAGGTGGGGCCAAAGTAGCCTACAAAGCAAGTGATGCTGAAATGGGGCCTTAACCAATGCGTGCCAAATGGGAGAGGTGCTGGAAAGCATTTCAAACATAGGAAACAGCATGCTTTTACAATTTTAAAAATAGTAGTTAAGTATATGAAACATTAAGAATAAGACATTTGAAGTGAAAGTAACATACAGGAACAATATCAGGAAACTGAAAAACTACCCTGAGAAGAGATGTAAAGATTTAAGTCATTGAAAAGACCTACTATGCTCTTGGATAACAAGACACCATATTGTAAGCATGTTCATTTTCCCTAAATCTCTCTATAAAAGAAATGAAATCCAGATTAAAATGCCTAAAGAATCTTTTTTTTTTAGAGGCATGGCATAGTGATACTATTATTCATCTGCAAGATGCCTGTGTGTGATCAGTCATGTCTGACTCTTTGTAACCCCATGGACTATAGCTCACCAGGCTCCTCTGTCTATGAGATTTTCCCCAAAAGAATTCCAGAGTATGTTGCCACTTCCTCCTCCAGGGGATCTTCCTGACCCAGGGATCGAACCCATGTTTCTTGCATTGGCAGGTGGGCTCTTTACCACTGTACCACTTAGGAAATTCTGAAAGAGAGGTGTAATTAAGGGAGTCTACCCTACCAGCTATTAAGATGTAATATGAAACTATAATAATTAGAACAGTTAAGTATTGGAGAAAAATTAGAATAATGGGAAAAGATTATAAAGTACAGTGAATGTACATATGCAATTTAGTTATAGTAAAGTGGCAATTTAAGATCATTGTGAGAAGAAAGATTCAATAAATGCTATGGGTACAACTGGCTATTTAGAAAAAAGAAATCTGGGCCCTTTAATTCTTACATACAGGCACACACAATTCCTAATGTATTAAATCATTAAGTGGAAAGTAAATGAAACAGTAAGTGGTCCTAGAAGAAAACAGGTGAATTTATAGCCCGAGGATGTTAGAAGATTCTTGACCTTTTCTACAGGATACAAGGCTTAAAAGTCATTAAAGAAAAGATAGATACATTTAACTACATAAAAATATGAAAAGAGCCCAGCCTTCTGTCTTGTATCACACGGCCCCTGCAGGGCTGAATTGACCTGGCCATCTACACTGAGGAAGTCCAGACAGCAGAAGGGGCCAAAGAAGAGGCTGAGATGGGCAAGGTAGGGGTGGGGGCTCTACTGGGGCCTTTAGAGAGCGTGGCAAGTGCTTTCACAGCGTCAGTGTCGGGGTTCAGCTGAGGACCTCTCTGAAGTTTTACTCTCTGCACAATGCAGGCTAGGCAGATTCTGAGAATGGCGATCACCCCTCGCTCCACAAACACAGAGGGAGGGTTTTCAGGACCAAATGTAGGGGGTGCAGCAACGTGGAAGGCAGAGCCCTCGCTGCGCAGAGGCCATGTTGGACGACTTGATAACCGGAACTGGAAGGCCATGGCCACTCCCACTCTTCCTGCTTTTCAGAACGTTGCCTTTCCTCAGGATAGTGACGGCTGTAGGAAAGGCACTACGTGGCCGTCCACTTTAAGGTTAATACTAGGCTGCCCAGTGACACTGGCTCACCCTTACCACAGAAAAGAGGGGACACGGTGGGTCGGTTGCGCTCCTGCAGAAAAGGGGGCAGAGGAGCACTCGGAGCCAGGCTAGAACCGGCCGCCTAATGAACTCATTTATCTCAGCCTTTTCTCCTCCCAGAGCCAAGCTGCCTAAGGTGATAAAGAATATTTACTTGCTGGTGTTCTGAACATTTGACTTAAGTGAGCCTCCTGTTAGTGGTTCTTGGAGATTAGCCGGCCTGTTTCTCTGAATCCCTTTGATTAAATCAGCGCTTGCTTGGAAGGCATCCTTTTGCCCTGGTTTCTCTGCTAATAAACACATTTTGAACTTGGTGGTAAACCCTGCTCTTCCTCTAAGAGTTACATTTCTCCCCTAGACTGTTTCATTTTAGTGTCTAATCCAGTGACACTGAACTGTGCAGAGTTGTCTGAGTGGCTTTAGCCTCTCGTGTTGTTCACTCACCAAGTCGTGTCCGACTGTTTGCGACCCCATGGACTGCAGCACGCCAGGCCTCCCTGTCCTTCACTGTCTCCCGGAGTTTGCCCAAGTTCATGTCCACTGAATCAGTGATGCCATCTAACCATCTCATCCTCAGTTGCCCCCGTCTCCATCTGCCCTCAGTCTTTCCCAGCGTCAGGGTCCCAGCATCTTCTCCTAGGCTGTGAATTCTAGGAAACCAGAGACCGAGTGTCGTAAGTGCATTCCCAGATCCTAACTCCACCCCAGAGCTGGAAGCTGAGTAGATATTTAATGAATAGTTACTGAGAGATTGGGAGAAGAAAGCTTGCTGTCCATGAGATCCAAAGTCTGGTGGGATACTCAGACAAATGAAGGCGGGTAGAGGAATTTCTCAGTCCTTTTGGTTGAACCCTTAAGTTGGACATGACTTGAAAGTTCATTTCCTCATATGCCTCTGTTCTTAAGCCTGATCAAGGACACAGTTTTTCCTACTTGAAAAGAAGTGTTTGGCATGCACATTCTAACTCCGTCCTTTGTATGCTTCAGTGGGCTGAGTTCTGGGAGGAGTGAAGCTAGACTCTGATGTGGTTGCTCTGATGGGCAGTTTCACCCCTCTTGCCCCTGCGTTTTGTATTCCTACACAGTAATGTGTACCCCAGGGACCCTGACCCTCTCCTCCCTTTACTCTTCTTACACCTACACTCCTCATTCCCACCTGTCATGAGGCTCTGGGATGTGCAAGGATACTGGGGTGCAGGTTGGGTATGTTATTGTGTTGCCCACTGTACCTTTCACTACAAATTAGTCCCTTCCAAAGTGTCCTTCAGCTATTTCCAAGAGTTTCCTAAGGTTTTGTCTCACGTGTCTTATGTTTGGACAGCAAGCTTGGGTGCAACTCTGCTACCTTGGTGTAGACAACGTCTTTGAGCACTGCTGTTTTGCTGGGGCTTCTGGTCGCCTCCTCCTCCCCCATCCAGTTTTGGCCATGATCTCCTTGAACTGGTTTGAGCTAAGCACTGCCAGAGGTGCTTCGTCAGAGTGTAACTGAGACCGAGATGTAACTTAGAAAACTAACTGAAAACTAAAAAGGTAAAAGCTTCTTTCATAATCCTAAGAGCTATAGCATCACTGTCCAGGGAAACTCTTTTGACTGAAAGGAGATCAAACCAGTCAATCCTAAAAGAAATCAACACAGAATATTCCTTGGAAGAATTGATGCTAAAGCTGAAGCTCTAATACTTTGGCCACCTGATGGGAAGAGTAGACTCACTAGAGAAGACTCTAATGCTGGGAAAGACTGAAGGCAACAAGAGAAGAGGGGAGCAGAGGATGAGACAGTATCACTAATTCAATGGATATGAATTTGAGCAAACTCTGGAAGATAGTGAAGGACAGACAGGGAAGCCTGGCGTGCTACAGTCCACGGGGTTCAAAGACTTGGACACAACTTAGTGACTGAACAGCATTAACAACATACACATATGCTTAGATTTAAAATAACAGTTTAAGTAGCATAAATGAGAATGGAAAGGTCCTCATCCTCTGAAGTAACCATCATTACCAGTTTCTTGAGATTCTCTTCTTAAGAAAAGTTTTGTGTGTACTAGGACATTAAAATCAACCTGTTACCTATAAAACAATGATCTACTTGCTTATTTACTTAAAAAAAAACAAACCCAGTTTGCCTTTTTTCACATAATGTATTGAAGTTGCTCTACCTTGGTTTCTACAGATATAGCTCACTTTTTATTTTTTTAATGACTGCACAGTGTTCATGCAGAAGGTTGTACCACACCTGATTTCATAGTCCTTTTTGATAGATAATTAGCTTGTTCGCTTTTATACATGCTGCTACCTTGAGCATCTTTGTGCATATATCTTATTGAGATTTTTAGAGCATGTTTATAGTTTAGTCGCTAAGTTGTGTCTGATTCTTGCGACCCTATGAACTATCGCCTGCCAGTCTCCTCTATCCATGGGGTTTTTCCAGGCAAGACTACTGGAGTGGGTTGCCATTTCCTTCTCCAGGAGATCTTCCTGACCCAGGGATCAAACCCGGGTGTCCAGCATTGCAGGGGGATGCCTTTCGAGATAGCCACAGGTGTTAGCTATAACTTTTAATGAGGCTTTACTGATGGTTCAGAGGAAATGTCGAGGGAGCGTGGTCCCCTGTGCGGCTGACTTCCTCTGGGCTCTCTCCTGTGTGTATCTCTTGCCTTGTGCTTGTTCAGTCTCTGCCCAGTAGGAACAGCTTTTTTCTCCAGCACTAGAAAATGTTACAGACATCTCCTTTATTTATATAAAGGGACAGACCACTTCTAGCCTAAAGGAAAAAAAGAATATATATTTTTCCTTACTTCATCTAAAGCCAACCTCGTTGCCTGTTGCAGGATTCCTTTTCTCCAGAATGATCCATGGATTTTAGGATAAGATATTCACAAAACAGTCCAGTGCTGATACATTTCGCAGAGGCTGGATTATTTATCCTTATTCATGATCACTCGTTACCCTCAGTTAAAAAATAAAACCTGAAAATTAATTCTCTTAAGACCGAGTCCAAATCTTCCCACTTACAGATAATCAAATTGGCAGGCAGTCCACAGGAGACAGTATATTCTAGTGGGAAGAGTTGGAGGAGGAGCTGGGAAATTGGAGTTGTACTGCAGCTCTGGTTCTCCAGCTGTCTGGTCATGGGCACACCATACAACAGACTCTGACCTTGGAGCCCCATTTCCTGTTCCCACCTATTCCCTCCATGACCTCAGAAGACTCTTCTGCTACCAACTCTTGAAATTAGAAATGAATTTCCAGATCAGATGATTCAGTTTTGCTTTGATTAAATTCCTGTGAGGCTTCACTCTTGGCTGGAGTTTCAGCAGGCAGGAGCAGAGATTAGCAGCATCTTATGTAAGGCTACTTGGGCAAATGGGTTGGGAAGGGGCTGGCTGCCATCTCAAGTCATGGCATTAAAATTTTAGGCTGCTCTTGCCATTGCAAGCTGTGACTGCTGATTTCCTAGGAGAGCTGACAGAATTTCCAGGAAGCCTGTGGTGGGTTTGGTGTTCTCAAGCCAGCAAATTAAAAAAAAAAAAGAGAGAGAGAGAAAATTTTGCTAGTGAAAGGAGAGCATTTTTTTTTTTTTAGTTTGGTTGTTGTAAAATGTTTTTAATGATGCTGATAGCATATTCTGATCAAGGAGCCAAAGCCTAAAACTAACAGAAAGCCTACTTTACTCTTTGAAATGATTGTTGTGATTCATTCGGTTGGTTGGATGAATTTATTTGGGAATTTATTTGGGAATTGACAGATAAGGCTTAATATAAGAATATCATATCTAACTTACAAGAGAATTTAAATACCAACTTTTGTATGGAGTAGAAAGAACTAGAAAAATATCAGTATCTTCTTTTTTTCCATGCCTCTTTTTGTTATTTCTGGTACCAGTCAATCAAACAAAAAATACCAAATATTTATTGGTAAAGAGGAAATGCAGCTGACTCATTGGAAAAGACCCTGATGCTGGAAAAGATTAAAGGCAAAAGGAGAAGGGAATGGCAGAGGATGAGATGGTTAGATAGCATCACTGACTCAATGGATGTGAATTTTGAGCAAACTCTGGGAGTTAGTAAAAGACAGGGGAGCCTGGCATGCTACAGTCCATGGGGTCACCAAGTCTCAGACACAACTTAGCAGCTGAACAACACCAACAATATCAACAAAAGAGGAAATGCAAATTTAAGAAGTGGGGGTTACCTACTAGAGTATGTGTTCAGAGCAGCTCCTGCTTCCCCGACATGGCTCTTTGACTTTGCAGTGACGCATCAGTGTGTGTTTTCATTTTCTCTTTTTGAATGAATTTGGTCGTTAAGGTAGCTTCTCCATCAACCGCTTCTGTCATTAGACTCATGATGGTCAAATTATGCAACATCTTTCTCGATTAAGAAAAGAAAGTCAGGGGGAAAGGCTCTTACACACTAATTGACTGTTTTTAGAATACACAATGATTTCTACTTCAGTATTATTCATTACAGAAGAAAATATTCCACAGGAAACTGAAGTTGGGATGCTAAGTATAATTGACAAAATATGACTTTAATGTCAGGACAAGTTTTATTTGGAAAAAAAAATTTTACTGTCTTATTGTCTAGGTCATAAAAAAAGGAATGACGTTCAGTGGAAATATATTTCATTAATAGAATGCTAGAGGAAAAATGTTTTCTAGGAAATTGTTGTACATAATATATGTTTAAAATATAGTAGAGTGCTTTCAGATGTTATGAATATTGATGCTATAAAGCTTTGGCAGAAGAGGGATGTGTTCTATCTGGCTTCGGTTTTGTTGAGAATAATATCAACAACATTTTTTACTTTCCTAACCTTTTTTTTCAAGTTTATTTCCCAGTCGTCATTTGAGTTTTTTATTCTGCCTTAATTAGACTATAGATGTAAGTGTACTTCCTAAGGAGAGTGTTTAAATTTGCTTCTCTAAAGGAGTTTTGGTCTAATGTTGGAGAGGATGTGGAGAAAAGGGAACCCTGGTGCACTGTTGGTGGGAATGTAAATTGATTCAGTTGTTATGGAAAACAGTACAGAGGTTCCTCAGAAAGCTAAAAATAGAACTACCATATGATCCAGCAATTCCACTATATCCATTTCTAATATATACAAAAAATGAAAACACTGATTTGAAAAAATACATGCATCCCAATATTCATAGCAGCCTTATTTACAGTAGCCAAGATATGGAGCAACTTGAGTGTTCATTAACAGATGAATGGATAAAGAAGATGGATAAATAATATACAATGGAATATTACTCAGCCATAAAAAGAATGAGATTCTGCCATTTCCAACAACATGAATGGAGCTAGAAAATATTATGATATAGAAACAAGTCAGACAGGAAAGAACAAAAACTTCTTGATAACACATATGTGGAATCTAAAAAAAAATACAGATGAATGTATAAAGCAAAGCAGAAACAGACTCACAGATATAGGAAGCAAACCAATGGTTACCAGAAGGACAAGGGAGGGGGAAAGGACATAACGGGGGTACAGGTTTAAGAAATACAAATAGCTATGTATCACATGGGCTTCCCTGGTGGTTCAGATGGTAAAGAACCTGCCCACAGTGCAGAAAGCCTGGGTTCGACCCCTGGGTTGAGAAGAGCCCCTAGAGAAGGGAATGGCTACCCATTTCAGCATTCTTGCTTGGAAAATTCCATGGACAGAAGAGCCTGGTGGGCTACAGTGCATGGGGTTGCAAAGAGTTGAAACCAACTGAGCAACGGACACTTTCATGTATCAAATAGATAAGTAACAAGTATATGTTGTATAGCACAGGGAATTATAGTCAGTATCTTGTAATAACATTTAATGGAGTATAATCTATAGTGATTATAGATTACAGTCTATAGTGGATAGTGAATCACTATGCCATATACCTGAAAGTAATATCGTGTTCTAAATCAACTGTCAGATCAGATCAGTCGCTCAGTCGTGTCCGACTCTTTGCGACCCCATGAATCGTAGCACTCCAGGCCTCCCTGTCCATCACCAACTCCCGGAGTTCACTCAGACTCACGTCCATCGAGTCAGTGATGCCATCCAGCCATCTCATCCTCTGTCATCCCCTTCTCCTCTTGCCCCCAATCCCTCCCAGCATCAGAGTCTTCTCCAATGAGTCAACTCTTCACATGAGGTGGCCAAATCAACTATACTTCAATTAAAAAAAAGAAGTTTTGGAAATGATTTAAAAAGGTTGGGTACATCACCACACTGATGAGGACCCTAATGTAGATAATTTGATAGGCTTCATTTTACTTGAGAAGCAAAATTCACAGATACTGTTATCATCTGAATAGGAGGAGCAACATTTTAGTTAACATTCTGTCTAGCTCTAGTACTTTCATTCTAAAAATATTTATTAACGTGCTGTCTAAGGTGCAGTAGATGCAGCAGACTACTGCATCTACAGAACAGACTAAAAAAAATCCTTTCTAGTAGGTGCTTTCTAGAGAGCATACACTGTTATTTTATTTATGTAAAAATTATATTTGTGAAATATAAGTAAAACATTTAGCATATCAGGTGATGATGAATGCTCTAGAGAAAATGAAGAAGGGGCAGGAAATGGAGAGTGCAGGTTAAGCTTGATCAAAGAAGGCTTCTTTGAGACGACATTTAAACAAAAGGAGGAGAAGATAATACCTGGAGTAAGAGAATTCTAGGTGGAGGGACCAGTGACTGGAACCCTGAGTTTTGTGAGCAGACAAACACACTCAGTTAAATGTTGATCTGAACCAAACATACCTTTAAAGAAAACATGAAGCCTTGACCAGTGGCTATGGATTGCTCATTTGTGCAGTATTTGGTCATCTTTGGGCTTTGTGGTGTGTGTGTATAGGGCCAGGACTAGGGTGAAGGGAGTAAGACTTGACCCTCAGCGTGATGCCTCTTAATTTCTGCACCCTAATCACCTTGCTCCCCTCACCTTAGTCCTGCCCTGTGTGTTTATTGTTTTTGTTTGTGAATAACTATATGAATAAAACTCACCTCTGGCTACTGTTACCATTGTAGCGAGCAAACAAAGCATATATCCTGTACTACAGATCGCTGACATTGTTGGAACAAGAAAGAAGCAAATGGAGCCAATGGGTGATGGTCATTGCCTTATATTTGGCTTCGAGCACTTCATACAGCCCAGAAGAATAGCCTGGGGAGGAAGGCAAACCCTTCCTTCTGTGGTTTCAGAAAGGAAAAGCTGTAAAGCCAGATAACCACCTCATAAAGGGTGTGACCAAGCTTAGAAATCAAGATGTCTGATGATAAATCATTATATTCTCAAGTATACCCATGAATTTTGGGATGGTATGTCTATTAGGTTATTAGGCAGTCATAAGGATAGCATGCAATTCAAGCTAGAAGCAGGTCCCCCTGGGACAGATGTGCAGATGTGACTGCTGTCAAAAATCTCAGCTGCCATCCTTGCCTGATCTTTTATGATATGCACCAGGATATTTTATTTTATTTTTTGGAAAGCAGACAAAATGGAGGGAAGAGATGAACTTATTGGACACACACCCTGAACAGAATAAGAGACAGGAACACAGAGCAGATATGATTTCTGAAGGCCCGGAGCTGTATTAAAACACAGAGATAACGTTTTAATTGTTGTTTTGTGTCTGTCTCTGCATATCTGACAGTAGAAATATAATTTCAGAATTGAACTTCACTTTTCCTTCTGGATATGTTTTGGATAGATTGCATTTTGTAAGCTGGGCAGTATCTAATGTCGTGTTTGTTTACTATTATGCTTCTTAAGAACTGAAAACTAGTAAAGATTAATGATAGCTAAAAATAGGGTCAGCCCAATTTTCCAAACTTTGTTCATGATTTCCATTAAAATGAGAATTTCTTAAGCACAGGACTTCACATGGTTAGTAATATTTTCCCATCTTTTTTGGCAATTCAGCCACTCAAGAGAGATCTCATCCTGGTTAAAATCTTTTAAGCAATTTTGGGGAATGCTCTTCTTAAATTTCAAGAATATATTAAAGCAATGAAGGTGGAGGGAAGGATTGGGAGTTTGGGATTAGCAGATGAAAACTCTTATATATAGGGTAGATAAACAATAAGGTCCTACTGTACAGCACAAGAACTATATTCAATATCCTGTCATAAACCATAATGGAAAAGAATATATGTATAACTGAATTACTTTGCTGTATAGCAGAAATTAAACATAACATTGTAAATCAATTATACTTCAATATAAGTTTCTAAAAAAGAAAGCAATTAAAATTGTGAACTAGGTCATTTGTACTTATGAACAGTTGTTATCAAGCCCACTCAAATCCCCTTTCTACTTCTTTCTATGTATCACTGCTAAATTAATTTTCTATGGCTTGGTCTTGATTGCCTGGCTCCCTTCTCAAAAAGCTTCCATGACCCCCCATTGCCTCTTGAATTACCTTCAGATTCTTCTGGCACTTCATTCAAGGCTCCTTTGTGACAAGTAGCAGGATGTTTTAATTTTTTTGGAGAGAAGAGATGAATTCATTGGACATGCACACACTCTGAGTGGACTGAAGAGACAGGCACACAAAGCAGAAATGACTTCCAAATTAATTAATTTTCTACAGCTTGATTGCACGATTGCAAAAGCTTTCATAATTTCCCTGCCTCCCACCCCACCTGCTACTGTTGACTCTTGAATTGCCTTTAGATGACGTTAATTTGGTATTCAAGGCTCCTCATGAACAGGTTATCCTCAGATGGCTCAGATTATAAAGAATCTCCCTGAAATGCTGGAGATCCAAGTTCAATCCCAGGGTCAGGAAGATCCCCTGAAGAAGGGAATGGCAGTCAATTCCAGTATTCTTGCCTGGAGATTTCCATGGACAGAGAAGCCTGGCGGGCTACAGTCCATGGGGTCCCAAAGAGTCTGGCATGATTGAGCGACTAACACTTTCACTTTCGTGAACTGGATGTCCCGCTTCACTTTTCTGGCTTTTGAAACCTTTGCTTAGATCAAGCTAGACTGTTCATTTTTTCCAAACACAACTATACTTTTGACTCTATATCCACCTGGAATACCCTTCTCTTCAGCAATTTCTGATAAAATTGTATCTGTTTTATAAGCCCCATCTGATATGCTATGAAGATTTTTCTTTTGTGTGTGTGTGAGAGAGAACTCATCTGCTTTTTTGGAGTCTCTCATCTTGTGTAACAGTCTCTTTGCATTATGGAGATTGAAGTGTTTGTTTTAATTGCATTTCTTGTACTTAGAAAAGAAACATTTTTTTAAGCTATTTATTGAACCCTTCCTTTGTGCCAGGCAGTGAGAGGCATACAGAATTGTAACTGAGATGAGTGTAGAAGCAGATTGCTTGGGTTCGAAGTCCAGCACTGCCACTTAGTCATGTATCCCTGGAAAAGGGCCCTCACCTCTCTGTACCTGTTTCTTCATCAGTGGCAAGTTTCTTATAGGGTTCTCGTTAAGAGAATTTCCTGTGTTCATACAGAAAAAAATATTTAGGACAGAGCTTGGCACACAATAAATTCTCAATAGTGGCAATGACTATTTGCAAACAGCATAGTATTTCATCCTAAGAAAAACTTTTTGAGATTTATTAATTGTCCTCTTTTAAAAATGAGGAGAGTGAAACTCAGGGAAATTAAGCAACTTGCCCAAGGCTGTGCAACTAACAATGGCAGAGCTGAGGTTTGAACCCTGGTCTGCTTGATTAGTGGCTCAGATGGTAAAGAGTCTGCCTGCAATGCAGGAGACCTGGATTTGAGCCCTGGGTCAGGAAGATCCCCTGGAGAAGGGAATGGCAACCCACTCCAGTATTCTTGCCCAAAGAATTCCGTGCACAGAAGAGCCTGGTGGGCTACAGTCCATGGGGTTGCAAAGAGTTGGACACGACTGAGAGACTAACACTGCTTGACTGCCCTATGTATTGCTCACTTAAAAAATTTTAGCATGGTGCCATGTACCCAGTAGGAGCTTAATACATATTTCTTGTGAAATGATGAGTATAAAAAAAGTAGGCATTTATGTGTTCTGATTTTGCCTTTGCTTTTTACTGGTGAATTTCAGGACATCCTTAAATCTTCCAGACTTCAGGTTTTCCTTCTTTAAAAGGATGATAGTAATCACCATGCCAGAGAGTTAGGGAAGTAAATATACAGATGGAGTGAGCTAACCCATGTCAACTGCCTAATGTATGGAAAGTGCTGGATAAGTATGAGTTCCTTCTCTCATTTCTCTTATTATTATTATTTTAAAATTATTATCATTGTATTCAGTTCAGTTCAGTCGCTCAGTCATGTCCAACTCTTTGCGACCCCGTAAATCACAACACACCAGGCCTCCCTGTCCATCACCATCTCCCAGAGTTCACTCAAATTCATGTCCATTGAGTCGGTGATGCCATCCAGCCATCTCATCCTCTGTCGTCCCCTTTTCCTCCTGCCCCCAATCCCTCCCAGCATCAGAGTCTTTTCCAATGAATCAACTCTTTGCATGAGGTGGCCAAAGTACTGGAGTTTCAGCTTTAGCATCATTCTTTCCAAAGAAATCCCAGGGCTGATCTCCTTCAGAATGGACTGGTTGGATCTCCTTGCAGTCCAAGGGACTCTCAAGAGTCTTCTCCAACACCACAGTTCAAAAAGCATCAATTCTTCGGTGCTCAGCTTTCTTCACAGTCCAGTTCTCACATCCATACATGACCACTGGATTAGTCCAAGTTAAAATACTATGAAAGACGTGATTCTGATTACAATAGTCATATCAACTTTCCCCGCCAAAATGCTCATCACTGTTATTCTATTAATGCCACGAGGGGAGCAGCTTTATGTTAGTGAGCTTGATATAGAAGTTTGAAGATATCTCTTTTTACTTTCACTGTGCTGTGTTGCCTGAAGCTATATTGATCCCAGATTGGGTTGTGTTAACCAATATCCTCTTTGAAAATGCAGTGTTATGGAAAGGTCTTATAAATGAGTTAGTTTAATCTTATTGTTTTTCTCTTGACTTGATTTAAATCAGTCAATATTGTGCAGAAAAGGAGCTTTGGTTTAGAGGAGGAAGCATGAGCAAAAAGTATGTTTATAAACTATAAGGATAGGTTTAAGCAGGAACTAAGTAGCATATAGGAGCATGGAACTGGGGGCCTGTAAGAGAGATGAGAGAGAATTTAGTCTGAACAATCCCCAGATTGGATAATTAACCCTTAAATAACATTTGACTGCAGCATCAACTTTCCTCTTGAACCTAATCTCAGGATTTTTTAACAGGATAATTTTAAATAATTTTAAAAATTTAGCAAAATTTTTAACAGAAAATTTTCCTTCTTGTAATAGGGTCATAAAGTATTTGTGATTAAACTATGCTTCTTTCTAAAAATTCATACCATGAAGTCCATGATAAATTGATGCCTTAGTCTAGACTTTAGTTTTCTTCTCAGGAGACTAATAGATAGCAGTGGAAGAGTTTAGGCAATTTCTTCTACCTTCTCCTTGGAATGCACCCAAATTCTCCTTGGAATTTGGTAAACAATTCTATTGCATTATACCCATCTTCAAATTTCATAAAACATCTTCTGATTTAAAATGTCAGGTGCTAACCTTTCATGACCCACTAGAGTCAGTGTTTCCCTCTTTCTGATATGCTTGTAGATTAAACAAAAAGAAGGTCAGTGCTTGGCTCTCTGAGTATTCCATCTAATTGAACTGAACTGTTTAACTGCCAGGATTGGGAGGCCAAAATGCAATTTGTTGAAATAATAAGCCCTGCAGTGACAATTCTTACAAATGCTCGTAGTTTAACATTCTCTTTTCTTTGATTTACTGCTGGTACTAGTGCTCATTTGTTTCCAACACTTTGTGGTCCCAAGAATTGTGTCCCATCAGGCTCCTCTGCCCATGGACTTTTCCAGGCAAAAATACTAGAATGGGATGCCATTTCCTATTCCAAGGGATCTTCCTGACCCTAGGATTGAAGCAGCATCTCTTGCCTCTCCTGCATTGGGAGGAGGGTTCTTTACCACTAGCGCCACTTGGGAAGCCCCTCTTTTCTTTCAGTTCAGTTGAGTTGCACAGTCGTGTCTGACTCTGAGACCCCATGGACTGTAGCACACCAGGTTTCCCTGTCCATCACCAACTCTTGGAGCTTGCTCAAACTCACGTCCATTGAGTCGGTGATGCCATCCAACCATTTCATCCTCTGTCGTCCCCTTTTCCTCCTGCCTTCAATCTTTCCCTCCTGCCTTCAATCTTTCCCAGCATCAGGGTGTTTTCCAATAAGTCTATTCTTCACATCAGGTGGCCAAAGTATTGGAGTTTCAGCATCAGTCCTTCCAATGAATTTTAGGACTTATTTCCTTTACTTTAGGATTGACTGGTTTGCTTTCCTTGCAGTCCAAGGGACTCTCAAGAGTCTTCTCCAATACCACAGTTCAAAAGCATCAATTCTTTGGCGCTCAGCTTTCTTTATAGTTCAACTCTCACATCCATACATGACTACTGGAAAAACCATAGCTTTGACTGGACAGACCTCTGTTGGCAAAGTAATGTCTCTGCTTTTTAATATGTTGTCTAGGTTGATCATCGGGGAAGGCAATGGCACCCCACCCCAGTACTCTTGCCTAGAAAATCCCATGGACGGCTCCAGTTCATGGGGTCGCTAAGAGTCGGACACGACTGAGCGACTTCACTTTCACTTTTCACTTTCATGCATTGGAGAAGGAAATGGCAACCCACTCCAGTGTTCTTGCCTGGAGAATCCCAGGGACGGAGGAGCCTGGTGGGCTGCCGTCTATGGGATCGCACAGAGTCGGACACGACTGAAGTGACTTAGCAGCAGTAGCAGCAGGTTGGTCATAACTTTTCTTCCAAGGAGACAGTGTCTTTTAATTTCATGGTGGCAGTCACCATCTGCAGTGATTTTGGAGTCCCAAAATATAAAATCTGTCACTGTTTCCATTGTTTCCCCATCTATTTGCCATGAAGTGATGGGACTGGATGCCATGATCTTAGTTTTCTGAATGTTGAGTTTTAAGCCAAATTTTTTACTCTCCTCTTTCACGTTCATCAAGAGGCTCTTTAGTTCTTCACTTTCTGCCATAAATGTGGTGTCATCTGTGTATCTGAGGTTATTGATATTTCTCCCAGAAATCTTGATTCCAGCTCATGGTTCATCCAACCCGGCATTTCACGTGATGTACTCTGCATATAAGCTAAATAAGCAGGGTGACAATATACAGCCTTGACATATACCTTTCTAGATTTGGAACCAGTCTGTTGTTCCCTATTTAGTTCTAACTGTTGCTTCTTGACTGGCATACAGATTTCTCAGGAGGCAGGTAAGGTGGTCTGGTATTCCCATCTTTTTAAGAATTTCCCACAGTTTGTTGTGATCCACACAGTAGCTTGCCCAGGCGCATGCCCATTTCCTTGAGTGTTCTGTTGCTACTGTAACTCCCTAGTTATCAAATGATGGGGTAAATAGGAGAAGCTTCAGCCCTTCAGGGAATTTTTGGTTTATAATTATCATCCCTTGTCTAATATCCTTGATGTATTTTTAGGAACATACAAAGTCATAAGTTTAGGAACTACATAAGTATTTTTGGAACATACATACAACTAGGGAACATAAGTCCCGGGACTTCTAATCTCATCTAACACCCTATTCAGTCAACAAAAATTGGTGATTAAACACAGATTTACAAGATGGAAATAAAAATACATCAAAGCACAAAGGAAAAACAGATCTTTTTAAGGCTGGTGTGTCACTGAATCAAATAGGCTGGCCTGTGGTCAGATTTACTTTTAGAGGCATGCAGGATCAGGTGCGGAGAAGGCAATGGCACCCCACTCCAGTACTCTTGCCTGGAAAATCCCATAGATGGAGGAGCCTTATAGGCTGCAGTCCATGGAGTCACTAAGAGTCGGATACGACTGAGCGACTTCACTTTCACTTTTCACTTTCCTTCATTGGAGAAGGAAATGGTAACCCACTCCAATGTTCTTGCCTGGAGAATCCCAGGGACAGGAGAGCCTGGTGGGCTGCTGTCTCTGGGGTCGCACAGAGTCGGACACAACTGAAGTGACTTAGCAGCAGCAGGATCAGGTGGGTTGAGGAGGAAAATGTTAATAATAACACTGGAGAGTGAATTTGTCACTCTTGGTTTAGACGTAGTGATGGGGTGCTGAGCTTAGAGTACACATGTCCTATTTTCTCCGTAATTTAGTATAATTTGGATATTACACAAAAGAGCATGATTGTTTATCACCCGCTTCCTTTGAAAACGATTCTAAAACTGGAGTCATAGTTTTGTACAGGCTTATTTGAGACAAATGCTGGGTTGACAGGCAAACGTTCCTTCTAAATATAAAAGTAAATGAAATTTCCAGGTTCTATTCTGAAATCTGCAAGCCTCGGTTGGTATTTTAGTGCAGAAGGTGTAGAAATGCAAATGTACACCAAGTTCCCTAGGGCCGACCAGCCAGTGAGTACAAATGAGGGCATATCCTTGTGAGTATCCACATTTTGCTGGCTCAGTGGCCTTCAACTGAAAAACTGGAAGACCTCAGCATTTTCCTCCCTGAAAGTCTCTTCCCCGCCTTTTCTGGCAGAGCCCAGGAGGGATGTCATATGTGCTGCAAATGAGCTTACCATGTCCAGTGTAAGCTCCTTATTACTGGCCACTGCACACAGTTACTTTTTAACCACCATTCACAGATCGCTACTGCCAGGCCCGGTGTCCAGTGTTCAACATACATATCCTCATTTATGAATGAATGAATTCTCCCAGCCACCCGACAGGACAGGCATTAACACAGACAAAGAAACAGAGACACTGAGATTAAAAGACAGGGATCTTAAATGGCATTTTTCAGACTCACTCATTAATTAAATCAACAAATTGCTGCTCAAAGGTAATTCACCTTTGAGCGTGGTGCCTGCTCGTGCCCTGTTCCTGGTCCCAGTGAGATAAAAACCGAATTGAGAGTACATTTTAGAAGCTTTTATAGCCATGACAGCAAACTCCTGCTCACTAGTTTGTATTCTGTATGCTTTTGCTGTCATTGTTTCGGTAATGAGTTTTTATTTCCTTTTACAATATTTTTTTGCAAACCAACCAAGGTGCTGTTCAAGTGCTAGGCTGCAGCCGTGAACAGTGCACTCAGGGCTCCATGTTCTCAGGCTTGTAATCCATTGGGGGAGGTGGAGATAGACAATAAACAAAACAAGAAACAAAGAAGATTATTTCAAATAGGCTCTGATGGTAGTAAACCAGGGTTGTGTGAAATGAGAATGACTGGAGTGTGGGTGGGCATCTTGGGGGGTGCCCAGGAAGCCGTTTAGAGAAGTAGTATTTGAGCTGAGTTCAGAGTGGAAGAAAGCCAGCCACCTGCAGATCTGGAGAACAAGTGTTACTGGCACAAGGAACAGCAAATGTGAAAATTCTGAAGCCAAAGGAGCTTGGTATGTTTCAGGAACAGAAATAAAGTCTGTGTGGCTGACATATAGTTACCAGTGGGAATGAAATCAGAGAGAAAGCTGGAGGGGAGACCAAGCCCTAGCCAGGTCGAGTCTCCTGCGCTGTAGTAACAGTTTAGTTTAGTTTTTAATTACGTAATTTACTTTAATTGGAGGCTAATTACAATATTGTGGTGGTTTTTGCCATACATCGACATGAATCAGCCACAGGTGTACATATGTCGCCCATCCTGAACCCCCCTCCCAACTCCCTCCCCATCTCATCCCTCTGGGTTGTCTCAGGGCACCAGCTTTAGTGCCCTGCTTCATGCATTGAACTTGAACTGGTCATCAATTTCACATATGGTAATATACATGTTTCAGCGCTATTCTCTCAAATCATCCTAGTTTTATTCTGACAGTTACTAACACCCACTGGAGGATTTTAACCCAGGGCATGATGGGATCAGATTCACATTTTAAAACTTCCCTTCTGCTGCTTTGTAAGTGATCACTTATAAGTCGGCAGGAGAGACATCAGAAAGAGAAACTGGGATGCCTCTTCACAGACACAAGGGGAAAGGATGGTGGCTTGGAGGAGGGTGGAGCAGTGAAGGGGTTACGAGTGGGCAGACTCATGGACTATTTTAGAGGAGGGATTGACAGGAATTACTGATGGAGTGGGGTCAGACAGTGAGGGAGGGAGAGTACCTTGGAGGGGAGTGAGGGCTGTGGTTCTGTTTAGGGAGATGGTGGGGGGAATGGAGGGAACAGGTGTTGAAGTGGGAATAACATCATGGGTTCTGTTAGCACATGTTAATTTGAGATGCCTCTGAAACGTTCACGAGGGGCAGACAAGCAGGCAGCTGGACATCTGAGGCTATTCTAGGGGACAGTCAAGGTAAGCGAATTCCATTGGGGATTTGTCAGTGTAAAGCATAGGGACATCACCTAGGAAGAGATGTAGATGATGAAGCAATGCTGCTCAAAGGTGGTCCACCTTTGAGTGTGGTGCCTGCCCACCCTCTGTTACTGGTCCCAGTGAGACAAAAACAGAATAGTAAGTTTCAGGAACATTTAGTTACAACAAACGCCTGATTAGTAGCTTGTACTCTGTATGCATTTGATTCCGTTGTTTTCGTAATATGTTGTTATTGCATTTTGCAATAATATCATTCTGCAGGGGATTGGAAATTAACACAAAAACACCTGACCCTTTTCCCCAGACAATTGAGGAACACTGATCTGAGGTTAGGAGGAGAAGGGGACGACAGAGGATGAGATGGCTGGATGGCATCACTGACTCGATGGATGCGAGTCTGAGTGACCTCCGGGAGCTGGTGATGGACAGGAAGGCCTGGCGTGCTGCGGTTCATGGGGTCGCAAAGAGTCGGACACGACTGAGTGACTGATCTGATCTGATCTGATCTGAGGTTTAGAGGTTAAACAGGGGAGGAAGAGATGGAAACAGCCTGAGAATAAATGGCCAGTGAGGTAGAAGGGAAACTTTGATTTTCCTTTAGTTGGAACCTCATCTGACTCCAAGGCACAGGGCCTTCACCGTGATGATTACTGCCTTCTTCCCTCGGCAGTGACCATCACAAGGCTCATGATATAACATCAACAGAGCTGTGATCCTAGACAAAGCTTCAGTCTCCCAAGAGGTCAACCTAGGTTGCCAGGAGGGGCATGAGAAGGGTCTTTTCCTCAAGGGCTCATCTCACTTTGTCACTTGGGTCCCCAGAGAAACCCTATTTATACGTTAGGGTTCTAAAAAGTAGTTTATAAGGTCCCTACAGAAAGCAGTCTTGTCTTCTTGGGCATTAGCCTCTTTTTTTATAGATGTCAGACCCTGCCTATGTGGCAGAGCTAAGAAACAGGGCCATTCTGTATCCCATCTCCCAGGATCCATCCTCTTTCCTGCGTATCAGCCCCCACAAAAAAGAGTCCATGATGGGGGAACAGAAGGCAGAAACAGCTGCAGTCTTGCTCAGCCAGCCCTAATCTTTTTTTTTTTTTTTTTTTCATTTATTTATTTTTGGCTATGCTGGGTCTTTGTCGCTGCATGGGCTTTTCTCTAGTTGAGGCAAGTGGGGGTTGCTCACTGGTGGCAGTGCTCAGGCTTCTCATTGCAGTGACTTCTCTTGTTGCAAAGCACAAGCTCAGTAATTGTGACACAAGGGCTTAGTTGCCCCACAGCATGTGGGATCTTCCCAGATCAGGGTGTGAACCCATGTCTCCTGTATGGGAGGGTGGACTCTTTACCGTTTAGCCCCAGGGAAGCCCCCAGTCCTGATCTTTAACACAAGCTTTAGGGTTTCTGGTTTTCAAGTGTATTACTGTGCCGTGCTCAGCTGCTCAGTCGTGTCCGACTCTTTGTGGACCTATGGACTGTGGCCCGCCAGGCTCCTCTCTCCATGGAATTTTCCAGGCAAGAATACTGGAGTGGGTTACCATTTCCTTCTTCAGGGGATCTTCCTGACCCTGGGATCAAATTCTAGTCTCTTGTCTCTCCTCCTAATGATTGGCAGCCGGATTATTTACCACTAGCACCACCTGGGAAGCCCAAGTGTGTTATTGATTAACAGCTACTTCCCTAGAATATCTTTGAAAAGTACTCATTTGATTTTTAGAGATTTAAAATGTTCTCATCCTTTGGAAAAAAAGTGTCAAGAGAAAACAAAGAACTAAAGAACTAAAAATTTATTATCTTACCATTTGTACTGATTTAAAATTGAGTTTAAAAATTATTATTTCACAGAAAGATCTGAGATGGTTATATCTAATTTATGCAAGAAATCTGACAGTGTATCTGAATTTGGCAGTTTGAACTTCAAAAGTACAAGTGTTTCTACTACTGACCTTTAGTTTTTCTGAGTTCTAAAATCTATGACACCTTTAATAGCTAATTGAGTCACTTGCTCTGAGGATGTTTCTACACACACAATCAGGACACTTGGTATAATCCTAATGCTACCTAGGTTTCATTGTGCCCTAGTCAACATCAATAGAAAAGAAATTTTAAATTCTAGAAGCTGTTCTAAATCTTCATTTTTCGGCAAAATTACCTTGAAGTTGCTTTTCCTAGTTGTTTTAATTCTGATTTATCCACATTAGTGCTACTGCTTATATCCTCACATATAATAATAGCTATAATAATAATTTAAGTACATTACTTCTTAGTAGTAATAGTGGTAATGCTAATAATTATAAAAACTCAATCCAGCCAGTCCGTCCTAAAGGAGATCAGGTCCTGGATGTTCATTCAAAGGACTGATGTTGAAGCTGAAACTCCAATACTTTGGCCACCTGATGCAAAGAGCTGACTCATATGAGAAGACCCTGATGCTGGGAAAGATTGAGGGCAGGAGGAGAAGGGGACGACGGAGGATGACATGGTTGGATGGCATCACCAACTCAATGGACATGGGTTTGGGTGGACTCCGGGAGTTGGTGATGGACAGGGAGGCCTGGTGTGCTGCGGTTCATGGGGTCACAAAGAATTGGACATGACTGAGCGACTGAACTGAACTGAAGGTTTGTTGAGGTAGTGTGTGCAAAGCAATGTTCTAAGATGTTTATACAAATTAGTGCATTCATAATCTTTGAGGTGTATATCTTAATCTGTTTAAGCTGCTATAATAATACAGTACAGTCTGAGTAAGGCTGAGTAAGCCACCCTGGTGGCTCCATGGTAAAGAATCTGATTGCCAAAACCAATACAATATTGTAAAGTAATTAGCCTCCAATTAAAATAAATAAATTTATATTTAAAAAAAAGAATCCGATTGCCAATGCAGGAGACACGGGTTCGATCCCTGGCTTGGGAGTATCCACTGGAGAAGGAAATGGCAACTCGCTCCAGTATTCTTACCTGGGAAATCCCATGGACAGAGGAGCCTGGCTTGCTACAGTCCTTAGGGTTTCAAAGAGTCAGATGCAACTAAGTGACTAAACAATAGCAGTCTGAGTGGCACTTTGCAATTAACTGATTTTATAATATTTAAAATGAAATAAACACAGCCATAACAGTTTTCAAGGGCTTTCAAAGAACTGTTAGCAAAGCCTTTTAAAAAATAATGCCAAATATAAAAATTAAGTACTGTTTTATTTTGTCTTAGACCATTTCTATTTCCTGACGTGAGAATCAATTTGAGATAGGCTAGCTTACTACCACAGAGAAGGCAATGGCGCCCCACTCCAGTACTCTTGCCTGGAAAATCCCACAGACGGAGGAGCCTGGTAGGCTGCAGTCCGTGGGGTCACAAGGAGTCGGATACGACTGAGCAACTTCACTTTCACTTTTCACTTTCATGCATTGGAGAAGGAAATGGCAACCCACTCCAGTGTTCTTGCCTGGAGAATCCCAGGGACAGGGGAGCCTGGTGGCCTGCCGTCTGTGGGGTTGCACAGAGTCGGACACGACTGAAGCGACTTAGCAGCAGCAGCAGCAGCTTACTACCAAAGGTAGCGAGATCTGTGAGATCTGTGAGACTTAAGGGTAGAAGTGGACTTCCCCGGTGACTCAGCAGTAAAAATAAGTCCACCTGCCAGTGCAGGAGACACGGATTTGATCCCTGATCTGGGAAGATCCCTCATGCCTTGGAGCACAACTAAGCCCACATGTTACAACTAATGTGCCTGTGCCCTAGAGCCCAGGAGCCACAACTACGGACCCCACGTGCCACAGCTACTGAGACCCTCGCACGCTGAGCGCCTGAGCTCCTCAACCAGAGAAGCTGCCTTAATGAGAAGCCCCGTCACCGCAACTAGAGAAAAAGGCCACACAGCCACAAAGACCCAGCACAGACTAAAATAAAGAAGTAAAATTATTTTAAAAAAAAGAAACAAAAACATGTAGAAGCAATGCACTTTGTCCTACCAATAACCCTAAACATTCTTGTTAAATATAGAAAGTCCACGAGTTGTGAAAGTCCACGAGGTTCTGTTTCACATGTTTGACAAAAAGGTAATTTTTCTTTTGTTAGAGTTTTGCATAAACAGCTTTCTGTGGCTATAAAACTTCTCCAGGATTCTCTTCATGACCTCATAGTATTCCAGTGAATGAATCTGAAGACATGAGGGCATATGGTTTCCTGAAAGGCTGTATCATTTTAATCTTCTACTAATGTTTTGTAATATTGTCTCCACAGTTTCTGGATTTTAATTTCAAATAATCTGTCAGTTATTTGTGGGGAAGAAAAAGAATCTTATTCAAATTTACATGCTTTTGATTAGGAACGATTCTGACCTTTTCCCATATGCTGCTTTTTGAGAATTGCCTGATGTTTTATGGTGGGAGGTTGAGGGGTATGGATAGGAGAATGTCCTTCCACTTTTTTCCCTAAAGAACCATTTAGCCATTTAACCATTTTCCTGATATATGTGTGAGTGACCTCCGGGAGTTGGTGATGGACAGGGAGGCCTGGCGTGCTGCAGTTCATGGGGTCGCAAAGAGTCGGACATGACTGAGCGACTGATCTGATCTGATCTGATGTGATACATATACCTTCCCAGTTATTGGCAGGTCTTTTGATTTTAAATCTAGTACACTTTCACTATTTTAATGGATTGTGGCTAAGAATACGGCTATCAAAGCTGTTGTCTAATAGAATTCTTTACGATGACTTGCAAGCTGTGAATCACTGTTAACAAGTGGTTTCCAGAGTGCTAAGACCACATTGCCATTGATTTTCAGTCTATACTTCACCTCAGAAAAGCAGAACTTTTTATTTCAAAGATTTGTTTTCATATCAGCTCTAAGTGACTACTTCCAATTGGTACGGTATTTATTTGCCTGTACATTTAAATTTGAGGCTTCGGCTACTCCTTTGAAGTGAAGTGAAAGTCGCTCAGTTGTGTCTGACTCTTTGCAACCCCAAGGACTATACAGTCCATGGAATTCTCCAGTCCAGAATACTGGAGCGGGTAGCCTTTCCCTTGTCCAGAGAATCTCCCCAACCCAGGGATCAAAGTGGGGTCTCCCACACTGCAGGCAGATTCTTTACCAACAGAGCTATCAGGGAAGCCCCCTATTCCTTTCCATACTCTCAAATTTCCATTTTAACACTCACCCCTCAGAGCATGTGTAGTAGTTGGGATTTAATGATGCCCAGATTTCCTCCTCGGTAGAGTAAGAAAGAGTTCCAAGGGACGTAGTGGAAGTCCCCTAGGATACTTCTTTTCATACAGTCCCAAGCAAAGAGGCAACAAATTTCCCTAAGAGAACGTAGGCAAGGGGTAAAACTTCTGCTAAAGATCTATGACTGTCTGTGTTAGTATTCCTGGTTTTCTGATATGCAGTACATGTATGAAAAGCAACACATCTATTCTTAAAAGGAGTTCTTACTAATAACTAATGAAATGGGTATTAATAAAATTTTGAGGTACCCACACTAACATGTGCCAGACTTAGTGAAGAACCGTGGAAATGTGTATTCAACCATCTACTACATTGTGGGAGAGTCTCCACTGATTGCCTAGAAACACAAATTGTTTTGGTAACCATTCTTTCTCTGTGTCCTATAATTGGATATTGTATATTCAGTTTAAAACTTTAAAAAAATATGGTCCTGATAGGTTTATTGTTATTTCAGAAATGACTCTCCATAACCTAGCTGAAAATAGGGAGTTCATCCAGTGGATTGGAGATCAGTGCATTTATGCCCTCTTTTTACTTGATAATTTGCTAGTGGAAATGTGCACTAACCAGACAAGATCTTGGTTGAGCTTCCTTTAACTCCATTAGCTGTATTCAGTTGTTTTGCTAGTGTTGAAGCAAGGACCTGACATTGCCTGAATGCCAGCTGACTTGGCATTTGACCATCTGAAGTGGGAAATTGCCAATCCAGTGCATTCATGTCAGCCAAAATGTCTTTACTGTGCCTATTTGTTAAGCAGATTATTTTCCTCTTGACCTTGATTTAAAGAATCAAGAAAGCATGGTAAATGCAATGCATCTATAATGTAAAAAGAAAAAAAAAATCAACCAGTACTGAGTGGAATTATATTATATGCATATATATAATATAAATATACATATATATATATATATAATGTATGTAAAAACTACATTGCTCCTTCTCCATCCATTACTGTTAGACTGCTCACTATGAAAGACAAAAGATTTAGTATCCTTACTGTATCTCTGCCTAGTTATTTGTCCTACCCAATGTTTTATTATTTTTATCATAAGTCTTTTAATTTAAAAAATTACACTTTTACCCCAGCTTCTTCTTCTATCACCTCTGGACCCTATGAATTCACTAACATGTAAGCTGAGAAACTAAGGTCCCTAATTACCCTCAACCTCACCTCTCACTCCAGTCCCTGAGTTCCATCAGTTCCACACTGTTTCTTTATTATCACATTATTATTATTATCACATTACGATGTTATTATGAACTTGCCCTGCTTTGTCTGTTGACTTATTCTAAATATTAGAAACTAGAAAAAGAAGTGCAGTGCCATAGAGCCACACCTGTACTTCTTTAAGGAGAATGTTCAAAGCATTAAGGTCAAATGGATTCTCTTTTCTTACATTCCACAATTACTCACAATCACATCACCTTAAAATTATTTTTCCAGATAATGACTTTATTGTAGCTTCTCTGCCCATTCTGAAGAATAGGCACCTATAGGAGCCTTTCTCTTTTGTGATTAGAGAAGAGACAGTAATATTTTCCCCATGTTACAAAGATCTTTTAGCTTCTTAATCATACTATCATTTGAAGAGGATTAGTCCTCTTGTTTGTCTTAAACAGAGTATGTTCTTGCTCATCCTGACCACTCCATAAAAAATAAAAAACCTACCGTGCTTTCCTTTGTCATCCAGAAATCCTCATTTTCCCAGCTGTGCTTCAGTTTCTGTCCCTTAGAGATGCAGCTTGGAGTTTATGCTTGAAATTGTCATTTTTTTTCCCCTTTTCAGTTTTGAGGTAAAACACAGCTAGTAAAGGGCAATTGGACTAAAGAAGACCCATATCTATTCATGTAAAGTCATCAAAAGCTGTTGGCTATTACCTCTGCCATTTCCCTTCTTAAGCCAAGAGAATAAAAGGATTTTGTAATTATTCTGTCTTTAATTTAATGACTGGAGGGGATAAACTGCTGTATTAGCTTTTGCCCACATTCCAAGGACATCTTATTTGGCTTTGAACAAATGACTGTTTCCCTAGCTGTTTCAAATTTCTTCCATCTCCAATTTGGAAAGCATAATGCTTTCATTTTTCTCTTATTGGGATATAATTCACATACCATAAAATTTACCTTTTTAAAGTGAACAACTTAGATATTTTTAGTAAAATCAAAAGATTGTGCAACTTAATTTTTTTAGTAAACTATTTTAATATCTACAAAAGTGGATAAAATGGTAGTATGAAAACCCATATATCTGTTACCCAGAATGAATGGCTATAATGGCACCTTTAACAATTTATTTTTTATTTTAAAAATTGAAGTATAGTTATTTACAATGTTGTATAAATATACATACATATAATTTCCTTTTCAGATTCTCTTCCATTATAGACTATTATGAGTTACTGAATATAGTTCCCTACACTATACAGTAGGTCCCTGTTGGCTATCTGTTTTATATATGTATAGTAGTATATATCTATTAATCCCAAAGTCCTACCTTATCCCTCTTCCCCCTTTACCCTTTAGTAACCATAAGTTTGTTCTATATGTTTGTGAATTTGTTTCTATTTTGTAAATAAGGTAATTTGTGTCATTTTTCGTTTTTTAGATTTCATATATGAGTGATATGATATTTGTTCTTCGGTCTGACTTACTTCACTTAGATAATCTCTGCTGCTGCTGCTGCTGCTGCTAAGTCGCTTCAGTCATGTCCGACTCTGGGCAGCCCACCAGTCTCCCCTGTCCCTGGGATTCTCCAGGCAAGAACACTGGAGTGGGCTGCCATTTCCTTCTCCAATGCATGAAAGTGAAAAGTGAAAGTGAAGTCGCGCAGTTGTGTCCGACCCTCAGCGACCCCATGGAGCCCTCCAGGCTCCTCTGTCCATGGGATTTTCCAGGCAAGAGTACTAGAGTGGGGTGCCATTGCCTTCTCCGAGATAATCTCTAGGTCCATCCATATTGCTAACAAATGGTATTATTTTATTCTTTTTCATGACCAAGTAATATTCCATTGTATATATCCACCACATCTTCCTTATATAATGGCACTTTTTTTTGCTAGAATGGTCCAGAGGCTGAACTAATGTTGAAGAAATGTTAGATATGAGAAGTATACTAACTTTATAAATGCAAAATATTTTATTGCATGGATATGCAAGTGTGAAATCATTCAATTTTTAGCCACTGTCTCTGAAGACCATAATCATTCAGTCCTCTGTGCTGTGTTGCAGCAAGTTTAGAGGTTTCTTTATTGGGTGGCTTTGAACTTTATTTTAGTGTTTTGAAGTGTGTGATAAAAATTCTTAAAAAAAAAGAAACCTTTTTAGTGATATTTATGCCTGTTGATAAAACAAGGTTAGAATCTTCCTTCAATTTGGATAAGCATGAAGCAAGATATGAACAGGCCTAGGATTCCTAATAGGGGGATTTAGAATTGTAACTGCCATTGTGTTGAAACCAGGAAGTCAGGAAGCACTAAGAATGGTGCAAGTTTCAAAGATCAAGGCAGAACAGTGCCTGGAATTCAACAGATCAGAAGATTTGAACAAGAGCTTTTCCCAAATTGAGCGGGTACTATCTATTTTGTGCCTGTTTTTATCTCTTGCTGATGCTAGCTGCCACAGTCCCACAGATGAGGAACATGCCACATGCCACATTGGAGCACGCCAATACACTTTCATTTTTCAGTGTTACTAGAATTTTCACCAACATTATAGTCTGAAACTATTTCAGATAAATATATTTTAAGCATCACATTAAAATCATTGTGTTACGTTGGCTTTTTAGATACCCAAAGTGGTAAAGTAATATTTCTAGCCGCATGTCTGTCACTAGGTTTCAGAGCATTGTATGTTTTTATAGTCAACCCTGTCGTGTGTACTGCTGATCTCAATGTGCTTCGTGGATTCATGTTTAGGCAGCTGCCACTGGATACACTATTGATATTTTTCCCAGCACAAATGTCTCCTTTATTATTTAAAAATGGTTAAAGAGTATATGTAATTGTCAATTTTTTATGGAAGCATAATTGACCTATAATATTATATTGGTTACTGATGTATAGCAGAATGATTCAATATTTTTATACATTACTAAATGATGACCATCGGAGAAGGTGATGACACCCCACTGCAGTACTCTTGCCTGGAAAATCCCATGGATGGGGGAGCCTGGTGGGCTGCAGTCCATGGGGTCGCTAGGAGTCAGACATGACTGAGCAACTTCACTTTCTCTTTTCACTTTCATGCATTGGGGAAGGAAATGGCAACCCACTCCAGTGTTCTTGCCTGGAGAATCCCAGGGACAGGGGAGCCTGGTGGGCTGCCATCTATGGGGTCGTGCAGAGTCGGACACAACTGAAGTGACTTAGCAGCAGCAGCAGCAAATGATGACCACAGGTCGAGTTACCATCTGTCACCATACAAAGTTATTACAATAAATGTCAGTTTTTTTACTTTTTAAGCAGGGACTGAAATGTACCTTAGGGTTGTTGTTTTTTAATACACAAATAAGTTAGCCAGCATGCTCATCTAATTGTCTGTTTTGTTTGGCTTGATAATCAAACCCCAAATGACAATGAGAATTAAGTCACTGTGGCCCACTTATTACATTCTTATTGATGAGGTTGTTGCTTAATACCAACAGTATCTGTACTTTACCTCCTGTCTCAGCGTCAGGCTCCTCCTCACAGATGACAGATGGCATAATAGTGGATTTCAAAACCAGTGCCTCCTGGTTCCTGGGGGGGCAGTTGAGGATTATGGAAATGGTTCTAGAAAAACACCACCACCTGTCACAATCTCTTTTGCAGAAACTCTAGCTCTCTCTGTAGGTACATAATCTAAAACAGTTCCTTTGCCAGCAAGCTTCAATGCCTCACTGCTCCACACTTGGCATGGCAGGGAGATCTGCTGGCTTTTCATTGGTAAAGGATATGCTGTTAGATATTTTGAGAGTATTATAGAGATTTGTGATTACTCATTCACATTCCTACACCTAGTCCCCATATGGACAGAGACACACACACTATGTTGTAATATTTGTCTATTGGATTCTACTTCCCACTTTGCAAATACAACTTGGACTTGACCACAACAGCAGTTTTACGAAAATATTTTTCCATCATAAGACCAATCTTTTATATTTCTGAATATAACAAAAATATAAATGAAAAAAATAAATGGGATTCCAACCGGATCCAAATCCCTGGAACATATTGAAAGTGGAAATTTGTTTTGTTTTGTTTATCTGCGTCCAGAAGAAATTACGGACAGTGCTTTACTGGCTCTACAGATAACAAAATAAATCATCTTCGCTCCCTGGGGAAATCATTGTTGTTTACAGAAACCCTTCAGCATTATTCCAAGTAGGAGCCTGCTTTCCTCTCTTCATACCATTCCCTTTCCCGGAAACATAATAGGAAGTAACTGGAGGACTTGAGTGAGTTTCCTAAATTTTGAACCTCTCAAAGGCAGAGACTCAAGGATTCATCTTATTTTTGAAAACCTCTGCAGTACCTACAACTGCATTGTATACACCGTGTAGTTGTTGTTTAGTCACCAAGTCATGTCCCACTCTTTGCGACCCTGTGGACTGTAGCTTTCCCAGGCAAGAATACTGCAGTGGGTTGCCATTTCCTCCCCTAGGGGATCTTCTTGACCCAGGGATCAAATCCATGTCTCCTGCATTGGCAGGCAGATTCTTTACTGCTGAGCCCTCAGGAAAGTTGTGTGCATGGTAGGGGAAAAAAGATTTCAAAGTTGTACTTGCTAACTTGCTTCCTTTCAGGCCGTCTTGTGAACTGCTTGAAATCCTTTCTCCAACTAGTGTAGATGATTCATCTTCACTTAAAAACTATCCCAGGCAAGACCTTTCTTAACCTTTTGAGCATATTTCATAATCATTAGGTATTTACTGTTTTTACTTGATGAAAGATATACTGAAGAGAGCTTACCTTCAGAAAACTTACCCATTAGTAGTAAAAAGAAGTCTTCACCTTTTGAAAACTCAACAATCCATGTAATCTATTGAGGATTTGATGCCATGATAAGTCAAGTCATGGACAGGAAACGACATTACGCATTATGTGCCCAGTGGTCGGGGAAGACTTCCTCCCATGGGAAGCTCAGCTGAATCTCAGTGGATTGGATGGATTTTGGAAAACAGAGGTGTGAGGAGGGCCTTTCAGGAAGGATGAGGGGAGCAGAGTGTGAGAGTTGGGGATACTACAGGGAGTTTTGGGGAGAAACCGAAGACCAATTTGACTAGAATGGTGATTTGAGAGAGTGAATCATTATAGATAAGACTGGGAAGTAGGTTAGGAGCATATTGTGGAGAATGATGAACGTAAGGTTATGCAGTTTGAACTTTGCTGTGTAAACAGAAAACTATTTGGAAGCTTTTTGAGCAAGAGAATGACACAATCTCAGTGGTAGTTTTGGAATAGTTGATGGGGAGCCAGGTACAGGAAGAATTCAATTAGTTGGGAGGGAGTTGGGCAAAGATCAGAGGCAGGAAAAAACGGTTAGGGTGACTGAGTCCACCTATTAAAGTCTCAAGGTCCTGAAACAGGGAGTTAGTGATGGAAATACAAAGGAAGAATGAGATGCCAAATACGTTTTACTTGAATATGACAGCAGAAGGGACTCTGTTTCTGACACAGGTAGTATTGGGCAGAAATAACTGGTCTGTTTATTACTGGGAACAAATGAGTCTTAATTATAAGGAGACTGAATTTGGATGTCATAAATCAGTTTTCCCATGCATCACTTTTGTTCTTTGGGTACCAAAGAAAAAGGGGTGTGACATCTCCAAGTTTTTCCTCAGCAGGGTTCAATTTGCCACATAAATAAATAACTTTAGCCCAGCATGCTACAAGAAGGCTGACTTTTAAATTGTTTAGTTTGGCTGATTAAATTAATTCCAGAGACTAAACATTAGATCTTCAAAGGGCATGTTTTCGCTTGGGGTACTTTGTTAAGTGGCTGAATTACATATGATCAAGCAACATGAGCTGTGGGATACAGTATTTTTTTTTCCTAAAGGGCAGCTTTTTGGACCAGGTTGGTGTTGCTAGACCATTCAGTCAAAGAATTCAGAATAGTTACAATTTTCCCTGTTGTCCTTGTTTAGGGCTCTCTTTCCTCTGTTCCCCACCCTCAACCCATCACTTGTCTAATTCACACACTTACCTGGCACCCTACCAAATCTTCCTCCTATACCACTGAGATTGTGTCACGCACTTGTTCAAAAACCTCCTCGATGGTTTTGTTTATGTAGCAAAGTCCAAACTCTACAGCCTTACACTCGTGGTCCTGCATGCTATGATCCTAATTTTGTTGTTTAGTCGCTGAGTTGTGTCAGACTCTTTTGTGACTCCATGGACTGCAGCACGCCAGGCTTCCCTGTTCTTCGCTATCTCCTGAAGTTTGCTCAAACTCATGTCCATTGAGTTAATGATGCCATCCAACTGTCTCATCCTCTGTTGCCCCCTTCTCATCTTGCCCTCAATCTTTCCCAGAATCAGGGTCTTTTTCAATGAGTCGGCTCTTTGTATCAGGTGGCCAAAGTATTGGAGCTTCAGCTTCAGTATCAGTCCTTCTGATGAATATTCAGGATTGATTTCCTTTAGGATTGACTGATTTGATATCTTTGCTGTCCAAGGGACTCTCAAAAATACTCTCTAGCACCACAGTTTGAAAGCATCAGTTCTTCAGTATTCAGCCTTCTTTATGGTCCTATCTAGTTTTAGGATTCATAATATGGAATCAATGATTCTAGCATATTCTTAATTATTTTATTTATATTAAATGAACACAATAATATAGACTAGGGAATCTGAACATTAAACTTGGTTATATAATCTGAATTTCAATTTCAGGTCAATGGAAAACATTCACTTTCATGTTTTGAGTTTCAAATTTTTAGTTTTTTTGTTTGTGTATTTGTTATAGGATTTCTGAGTATGAAAGGAATCAGCTTAGCTATTCTTTTTAATGACTATAAATTTTTAATAAAATAATTTATTAGTACCTAGCTTTCTTTCTAGAACTAATTTATGACAGTTTATAGTGATATATAAAATATGCTAAGGCAGCATAATTTAAAGTAGGTGAGATAGAAGAAGTCAAATGTCTACATCTTCATGACCTTGGATTAGGGAATGATTTCCTAGATATGCCAATAAGCATAAACAACCAAAGAAAAATAAATAAAATAGACTTCATCAAAATTAAAATTTTCTGTGTTTCAAAGGACTGTATCGAGGAAGTGACAATACCACTAATAAAATGGGAGAAGATATATGCAGATCATATAACTGATAAGGATTTATTAGTCAAAATAAATAACTCATACAGCTAAACAAAAATATACAACCTAATTTAAAAATGTACAAAGGGTTTGAATATCTTTCTCCAAAGACGATATATAAATGGACAATAAGTGCATGAAAATGTGCTCAAAATCATTAGTTATTAGGGAAATAAAAATCAAAATTACCAGACACCACTTCACATCCCCTAGGATGGTTATAATAAGAAAAGGTAAGAAGTGTTGGTGAGGATGTAGAAAAATTGGAACTCTAATACATTGCCAGTAAGAATGTAAAATGGTACAGTCATTTTGGAGAACAGTTTGGCAGTTTATCAAAAAGTTCAATATAGAATTACCATATGACCTAGAAATTTTCTGAGCTATAGAACCAAGAGGATTGAAAACAGATGTCAATGCAAAATCCTGTACATGAATGCTTATGGCAACATTATTCACAGTCAAAAATACAAGCAACTCAAATGTGCATCAGCTGGTGCACTGATAAATAAAATGTAGTATATCCATATAGTGGGATATTTTTCAGCATTAAAAATAATGAAGCACTGATATATACTACATGGATGATCCTTGAAAACATGCTAAGTCAAAGAACCCAAACATAGAAAGTCACGCTTTGTATACTTCCGTATGTATGAAGTAACCTGGATAGGTAAATTCATGGAAACAGAAATAGATTAATGGTTTCCAGGGACTGGAGGTGGTGGGCGAGAGGAAATGGGGGAGTGACTGCTAGTGTATACAGAATTTCTTTTTGGGTAACAAACATGTTCTGGAATTAGATAGTGGTGATGGTTGCACAAATTTTTGAATGTACTAAAAACCAATGAAGTGCTGGGTTTTCTCTAGTTGAGACAACCAGCCATGCTTGGTTGTCCCATGGCATGTGGAATCTTCCCAGACAAGAGATTGAACCTGTATCCCTTACATTGGCAGGCAGATTCTTTACCACTGGACCGCCAGGAAAGTCCAAGTGTATACTTTACAAGAGTGAATTATGGTATTTATATTTCAAAAGCAAAGTGGATGAGAAAATTGAAATAAGCATATAGATATAAAGTGGACCTAGGAATAAAACTCGTATTATCCTATAAAGATCCATATACTTGCCATTGATGGGCTGTGAATGCTAACTCCAATTAACTTCAGTTTACATAATTCATAATGTTGTCAGTCCAGTGGCTCAGGATTTTATCATGGTAACTGACCTTAGCCTACTCAGCCATTTCACTCTAGGTGGAATTTTGTCCTTCAGTTAAGGCAGCAGCACTCCAGCTATTTATATTTCACATTTTCCTACATTCTTTATATACACATTATTTGGGAAAAGAAACATAACTCAGCCGTATGTACAGTAAAACAGTTTTTGAATGAAGAATGAAAGGCCATTGAATGAGGCTGATATATTTGTATGAATGTTTATTGATATAATAATACCTCTGTTCTCAAAGTGTTTATATTCTAGTGAAGTGGCTAGAAGAACGAGGAAACTGTTATTTTTAATTTGGTTTACAGTTTTGCCCAATAATTGTACTGACCATGCCAAATAACGTGGCTCTTTACTGGTAGAAAGTAGACTGTAAGACAAAAGGATGAGGAAAGAGTTTGGAATAGAAACATCTGTTGCACCAAAATGTTGACTTTTCTCTATTTCTCATAACACTGTATGTGGTGTCATTTTCTCAGGCCTAGGTTTAAGAAACACCCTGGATTTAGGTCCAGATTCCATTCCTTAGCTGTGCTACAGAGTTTCCTGTGCTCTATGTCCTGAGAGCAGCTATGGACATTCAGAGTCAGACGACTTAAAAGCAGTCACAGTTTCTGTTACAATTTGGGAATCAGACTGTAAAAACTACTTTAAGACTGTTTTTTTTTTACCCCCAGGTGTTTTCATACCATAGATCATACCATAGATAATTCAGTTCGGTTCAGTTGCTTAGTCGTGTCCGACTCTTGGCGACCCCATGAACCGCAGTACACCAGGCCTCCCTGTCCGTCACCAACTCCTGGAGTTCACCCATACCGATATCCATTGAGTCGGTGATGCCATCCAACCATCTCATCCTCTGTCGTCCCCTTCTCCTCTTGCCCTCGATCTTTCCCAGCATCAGGGTCTTTTCAAATGAGTCAGCTCTTTGCATCAGGTGGCCAAAGTATTGGAGTTTCTTTCAGCTTCAACATCAGTGCTTCCAATGAACACCCAGGACTGGTCTCCTTTAGGATGGACTGGTTGGATCTCCTTGCAGTCCAAGGGACTCTCAAGAGTCTTCTCCAACACCACAGTTTAAAAGCATCAATTCTTTGGTGCTCAGCTTTCTTTACAGTCCAACTCTCACATCCATACATGACCACTGGAAAAACCATAGCCCTTGACTAGACAGACCTTTGTTGACAAAGTAATGTCTCTGCTTTTCAATATTTTGTCTAGTTTGGTCATAACTTTCCTTCCAAGGAGTAAGTGTCTTTTAATTTCATGGCTGCAATCACCATCTTCAGTGATTTTGGAGCCCAGAAAAATAAAGTCAGGCACTCTTTCCACTGTTTCCACATCTATTTGCCATGAAGTGATGGGACCAGATGCCATGATCTTTGTTTTCTGAATGTTGAGCTTTAAGCCAACTTTTTCACTCTCTTCTTTCAGTTTCATCCAGGGGCTCTTTAGTTCTTCTTCACTTTATGCCATAATAATTATCTCTGGACATATTAGACCTAACAGACCCTTCCTGTTTTTAAAAAGGTCCTTATTTCCCTGGGGCCTTGATCCTGTCCCAGAGTTTGATGGAATGATCAGCTTTGAGACCAGAATGGTGGCGCCATGTTGAATGGAATGCCCCAGCATGTTGGAGCTCAGGGTATACCTATAAATTGAAACCTCTGGAGGCAGACAGTGAGTATCCTGGGAAGAACACTGACTTTGGAGTCATCCTGGTTTCGTACTCTGCCACTTTTTAGCTGCAAGAACTTGGTCAAATACTTTTACTAAACCTCATTTTACTCACTGGCAATATACATAGGAGCAGGGGAAGGGAGTGATGATTACTCTATGGACTGTAGCCCACCAGGCTCCTCTGTCCATGGGATTCTCCAAGCAAGAATACTGGAGTAGTTTGCCATGACCCTTCTCCAGGGGCTCTTCCTGACCCAGGGATCGAACCTGTGTCTCTTACATCTCCTGCACTGGTATTGGTAGGCAGGTTTTTTTTTTTTTTTACCACTAGTGCCACTTGGGAAGCCTGGAATGATGATTAAAGGAACTAAAATATTAAAGGTGCTGACTACAGTGCCTATAGAGAGTAAACGACAGTGTTGCAATACCTAGAACCAGTGCTTGCGTGGGCTCAGTAATTAATTGTTGAATGAATGAATGATCAGACTCTTAACTACAGGTTGGACACATTAGGAACACTTTAAAAAGTGAGGAGAATAGAGGAAACATAATATGGACACAGATATACTTCTACAATTTTGCTATACTTGCTTCAGCTTTTTTAAGAAATAAAATGTCATAAATATAGAGGGATGGCACTATGCAACCCTCTTGAATCTCTTTACTCTCTCTCCCCAGAGATAATTGCTATCATGAATTGTTATCACTGCTTTTAGAGTATTCCCACGTATATATGTGAATGAAAAACATACAGCACCACTTTGCTTCTTTCTATCTTTATATAAAAGCATTTTTTTTTTTTTGCTCACCATTATATCTTTGAGATTAATTCACGGTGATACAGGTTCCTGTAGTTCATTCATTTTTCTTCCCCCTGCATTATAAGGCATTTTGTGATGTATGCATGCGAAGTCAATCTGTGTCCAACTCGTTGTGACCCCATGGACTGTAGCCCACCAGGCTCCTCTGTTCATGGGATTCTCTAGGCAAGAATACTGGAGTGGGTTGCCATTACCTTCTCCAGGGGATCTAAGGCAAGTATTTTATGACTGTATCAATTTATCCTTTCCTAGTATTGATGAATATTTAGGTGCCCCCTAGTTTCTTGATATTATAACAGTTATGCAATAAACATGTGTCCTTCTGATGCAAGGTGCATAAACAGAAGAGGAGCTGTTAGGGCTTTAGGCTTGTACATCTTCCATTTTATTAAAAATTTGCTCTCCAAGGTATATTATCAGCAGTGTAAGAGCATTCTCATTTCTCCACTAATTGGTCAGTGCTTGCCATTGTCAGGTTTGAGTATGAAAATGATAACCCACTTTAGTTTTAATTTGTATTTTTATGATTAGTGATGAGTATAAACAGCACCTTTTTATGCATTTGTATAAAATCATTTGTTTTTCCTCAATCATAAGTTGTCTATCAATATTCTTGTGTGTGCGTGCTAAGTTACTTCAGCCGTGTCTGACTCTTTGCCACCCAGTGGACTGTAGCCCACCAGGCTCCTCTGTCCATGGGATTCTCCAGGCAAGAATATTGGAGTGGGTTGCCATGCCCTCCTCCAGGGGATCTTCCCGACCCAGGGATCAAACCTGCATCTTCTGTGGTTCCTGCATTGGCAGGCGGATTCTTTATCGCTGAGCGATTGGGGAGGCCCAGTTTCCAATGGATTATTATGCCTTTTTAGAATTAGTATTACTGATTTATAGGTGTTCATAAATTCTGGATAACTGATTCTCTATCACAGTTTCACAAATATCTCTGTTTCCCACAATTAGTTCACCTCTGTCCTGTCACATTTCCCATAACTTTCTAGCCTTCATTACTTTGTGGGAACACCAAACTCCGGTTCAGAAAACAGACAGGTGGTCACCAGAGGTGGGGTCTGGGGGGTAGTGGGTAGGTACAATGAATGAAGGGGTCAAAAAGTACAAACTTCTAGTTATAAAACAGGTCCTGAGGATGTAATATACAACGTGGAGACTCTAGCTAATAATACTTATTGTATATTTGAAAGCTGCTGAGAGTAGTTTTTAAATGTTCTTATAACAAGAAAAAAATTGTGACTGTGGTGATGGATGTTAACTAGACTTACTGCAGTGCTTGTTTCATAGCATATATGAATGTTGATTCATTATGTTGTACACCGGAAACTAATATGTCAATTATATCTCAACTGAAAAACAAACGAGCATAAAAATCCCTCAGATTTAAACAAGGATAGCACATGGAACCGTAGTCTAGATTCTATGATAAACCATAATGGAAAAGAGTATGAATGTTTAGGGAATTCCTGGCGATCCAGTTGCTAGGACTGCATTCTTCGACTACAGGGGACATGAATTCCATCCCTGGTCAGGGAACTAAGATCCTGCATGCCAAAAAAAAAGAGACTGTGTGTGTGTGTGTGTGTGTGTGTGTGTTTAACTGAATTGCTTTGCTGTGCAGGAGAAATTAATACAACATTTTAAATCAACTATACTTCAGTAAATTAAAACAAACAAAACCACGCTGAGGTTTGGCCATTTCTTTAGGTCTTCACTTTCTTATGGTGGCTCCTGTGTCACATACACTGACGTTAAGTAAATCTGCATGGTTTTCCTTTGTTAATCTGTCTTTTGTTACAGAGACCTAACCAAGAGCCTGAGATGGGCAGAGGAAAGATATTTTTCTTTTGCTGTGTATCCTACAATTCTGTATTCTACTTTCTTGATCTTGTATCAAAACACAAATAGAAACTTCTGAATTGTCACCTGAAATTTTATCTTGTTCCTAAGGTGAAACTATTCTTTCTTAGTGGGAACTTTTAAAATATTTGTTAGCTTTCTGTGGTGGGTGACACCACATATTTATCTCAGTATGCTAGCAGATTCTCTTCAGAGAAGATGGCAAGGAAATGAAATCGGCTGATCGATTTGTTTATGTCCTGAGGCACATCAGCCTCCCAAGGGTAGGTAAATGTCTTTGATGATGACATTTTTGAGATTCTGGAGAATTTGGAAGGGTTGCTTTATTGCTATTATTTATATGAATTCATGTTTAACATTGTTTCTGCAAGGTTGACAGTGTTGCTCTAAGTCACAGAACCTTTTTGCCCACTGGCAAAATGAAGCAGTTTTATGAAAACTGCAGAAAATAGCTTTCCCACATACTTACAACAGCTGTTTCATTTCATTTTGTAACAGCAACAAATCTCTATGCCTATCCCTAAAACTTTTTATAGATCACACACTCGTATTCCTTGGAGCTGTAAAAAAATAACAGATTCAATGTAGAAATGCATGAAAAGAAAATGAATTCGATTCTTACAATCCAGGTAGTGCCTGTGGACATTTATAGGCAAGAAAAATGATAACATGTAGGGCTTCCGTCTATGGGGGTCACACAGAGTTGGACACGACTGAAATGACTTAGCAGCAGCAGCAGCAGCAGCAGTAGGGCTTCCATCTGCCCAGTACATGCTGAGAGCCGGGACTTCTCACTTTTCTGACACCCAACACATGTCCCCCAAGAGAGTATCTTTGTATTCTTCCAGAAGAAGTGCACTCCATTTCTCCTAAAGGGTCATTTTCTACACACCATCTTGCCCTTTAGATTTTTACACTTGACAGTCTACATGGAGGTTTTGTCACACCTGAGCATGTAGATATGCAGAGTCCCTATTAATGGCAGTATCCCATTTATCATATGGGTAGTCTGCCTTTTAAAAAATACTTTATTTTTTATTTATTTGGCTGTGCAGGGTCTTTGTTATGGCGTGTGGGATCTAGTTCCCTGACCAAGGATCAAGCCTGGGCCCCCTGCATTGGGAGCATGGAATCTTAGCCACTGGCCCACCAGGGAAGTCCTTGGTGTGCATTTTTTTTTTTTTTAAATCTAGTGCCATAGTCTCTATTAATGGGTATTTAGATGTTTCTAGGCTTTTTTTTGATTTCTGTTTTGGTTTGGCTTTTTCCGTGTTATGCTATAGGAAACATCTTCATACATGTATCTTTGACCCATTTGTTCTGTTGTATCTATAGGGTGTTAGTCACTCTGTCGTGTCCCACTCTTTGCAACCCTATGGGCTGTAGCCCACCAGGCTCCTCTGTCCATGGGATTCTCCAGGCAAGAATACTGGAGTGGGTTGCCATGCCCTCCTCCAGGGGATCTTCCTGACCCAGGGATTGAACCTGGGTTTCCCCTGGACTGAGAAAATCCCCTGGAGAAAGGAATGGAAACCCACTGGAGTATTCTTGCCTGGAGAATTCCATGGACAGAGGATCCTGGCGGGCTACAGTCCATAGGGTGGCAAAGAGTGGAACACGACTGAGCGACTAACACTAACTAACCATCTGTAGGGTAAATCGCTAGTGGGGCAGTTTATGAGTTCACCAGTTATGTGCTTTTCAAGTTCTTCAGTTTTAATACTGGAGATTTTAAAAATATATTCCCAAATGCTAATTTTGGAGTAAAGGCCTGATGCTAGTTGAGGAAGATTTCATCTTTTTTCAAAAAAATAGTATTGAGTTATTTTGTGTGACTGGGAGTGGAGAGAAAAAAAAGAAACCTAATTTTACTCATGGTGCATCTAAATATGTGAAAATATGGAGCATGTTTTTAACGGAATATGCTTCTTTTTGCTCTAAGAGAACACACAGGCTCATTAACTCGCAGACACTGGAGATCTGGTGGCTGATACCCGGTGGGCTGGTCAGGTGACCACCCTCACTGGCATCTTGAATCTCTGCTTAGGGTTGGCAGCTCGAGGACGTCTTCTTGAAGTGTGTCTGCTGTGCTCAGGGGAGGAAGGCAGGACTTCTTAGAACTCCTCAATCCCTGTTCTGTTATTAGGGTGGGGATACTCTTTATCTTGGAAGGCCTTGAAAAGGCCAGTACAAAATAAATGCCTTTCAGTGTAGCTTCTAGAAAAGGATGGGTAAGAGAAGGGATATGGAAGAGAAAAGGTCAGGCCCGGTGCTAGGGAGTGTCTATTGCCAGGGCAGCTTTGCTTGTTTTGTCTTTAGGTGAAAGCAGGAGGGGAACTGAGTTTCTCCAGTTTTAAGAATTCCTGGCTTAGAGACTTCAATGTTAAACCAGACACCATAAAACTCCTAGAAGAGAACATAGACAAAACATTCTCTGACATAAATCATGGCATTATTTTCTTAGGTCAGTCTCCCAAGGCAAAAGAAATAAAAGCAAAAATAAATAAATAGGACCTAATCAAACTTACAGGCTTTTGCCCAGCAAAGGAAACCGTCAGCAAAATGAAAAGACAACTCATAGAATGGGAGAAAATATTTGCAAATGATGCAGCTGACAAGGGCTTAACTTCCAAAATATACAAAGAGCTTATACAGCTCCATGTCAAAAACAACAACAACAACAAAACAAAAAACACAACAATAAACAACTGAATCAAAAAATGGACCAAATACTTAAATAGACATTTCTCTAAAGAAAACAGATGGCCAAGAGGTGCATGAAAAGGTGCTCAATATCGCTGATTATTAGAGAAATGTAAATCAAAATTACAGTGAAGTATCACTTCATACCACTCAGAATGGCCAGCATCAAAAAGTCAACAATTAATAAATGCTGCAGAGGGTGTGGGATAAAAGGAAACCCTGCTACACTGTTGATGAGAATGTAAAATGGTACAGCCACTGTGGAAAACAGTATGGAGATTCCTTAAAAAGCTAAAAATACAGTTATCATATGATCCAGCAATTCCACTATGGGCATGGATCTGGAAAAGATAAAACTCTAATTTAAAAAGATCCATGCACCCAATGTTCATAGCAGTCCTATTTACAACAATATAGACACAGAAGCAACCTGTGTCCATCAAGAGATGAACAGATAAAGAAGATGCGGTATGTATATTTATTGTGCATGTATATATACACATATATACATACATGCTTACATACATGCCATGGAATAGTACTCAGCCATAAATAAGAATAAGATTTTGCTGTTTCCAACAACATGGACCTAGAGATTAGCATAGTGAGTAAGTCAGACTGAGAACAACAGATATCATATGATATCACTTATAAGTAGAATCTAAAAAAAAATGATACGAGTAAACTTATTTACAAAACAGAAATAGACTCACAGACATGGAAAACAAATTTGTGGTTACCAAAGGGGAAAGTGGCAGGGATAGATTAGGAGCTTGGGATTAACAGACAGACACACAGTATAATTCCTTGCTTCCATATAGATGATAATGACAGAGATGATAGTTCCTATTTGAGGTGCTTTACCTGTAGGCTTGTACTGTTGTATACGTTTTCCCTGGATGCTCACAGTGACTGTTTTACAGATGAGGAAACTGAGCCCAGAGAAATCAAGTAACGTACTCAAGTCACACAGCTAGGAAGAACTGGGAGCCACGAGGAGTCTCTTGTTAAGGGCTGTCTCTGCTGCACCCTAATAAAGAACAGGCAACTTAAATACCATCAGTAGCCTTCCAGTTTTGAAATGAGGGGTCTTCCATTTAAAAAATGAGAAAGTTTGGACAAGAGGTAATCGGAATTCTTAAAAGGTAACCTTTTCAGAAAAAGGTAAAACCTTGGCTCTCCTACAGATATCAAAATGAGCACATGTCGACAGTTTTGTTTTACTCATTAAACAAAAGGAACCATGCAGATATGATAACCAGTTCAAAAGAGAATTGAAACCACATACATTTCTAGATCTGGAATTTTGAAACATGTAAACGGAAGCAAACTGATGTTTGCACACAGCGGGAAGGAAGGCAATTGAACCTCTACCAGACTCTACAGTGGTCACATCTCTCAGTGTAATCTATAAACTAAGAGGCGCAAAGGGTTCAAAGACAATGCGGGCTAAAATCAGATAACCCTTAAGTGTGTGTTGTATATAGACAATGCGTAGTTTTCCACTGAAACACAAATTCGTCTCTACGTAATTTATGTTGGCTTGTCAGACCGGCTGAAAGGGCAGAGAGGCTTTCTCCATGGTAGGTGGGTGGTAAGGAGGAAGATGGGTAAGAGTCAGCCAAGGATAGATTGATGGTTTTTCTCAAAGTTTTGAAAAGGTGAAGATGCACACTGACCTTTCTCTGCAGTTCTTTTGTGCTGGCCTGGCTCAACGCACTAGAATAATTCCATCCAACTCGCCCTCCCAGGTAGCAATCTGCACTCTCCTTTGTTCCTCTTTCAGTCATTAAAGTTTACCTGCCCCTTATTCCATTTCCCGAGACCCCCACATCCGGCCAAGAGAACTTTTGTTCTCTTAGACAGTCTGAATATTTTTACAGGGGCCTGTCTTTATCATTGTGTGTCCCTCCTGGCAGAGCTGTCCCCTGTCCAATGGGGCTCTGGTCCTCTCCTGAGCCTGCCTCCCCTGGGTATCCCTGTCCTTTGGATCTGTCACTTTGTCTTCCTCACCCAAATCCGGTCAGACACTTAGAAAGGACTGAATAAGAAAATCTCATTAGAGTGCATTTTCATAATTACCGCAGCTCTGGGGCTATGCACTGTGATAGGTGCTAGGCACAATAGCTTAGGTAGGAGTTCATGGTCTGCTGGTGAGACAGCCATGTAAATAATCATTACGGTACAATGTGCTCAGTGCTATGGCGAGGTAAGTGCGTCGCAAGCTATGATTACAGAAGCAGAGGTTAGCTCAGCTTGAGCTGGGTCTGAAGCACAAGCGGGATTTTGCTGGGGGAAAAGGACTGATCTGGGAGCTGCCCACCCCCGCCCCCGCCCCCGTCTCCCCTGCCCCTCCTGGCCAGCCATGTGCAGGCCACTCTTCCTCTCTGCTCTTTCAGCTCTGCATCTGCCCAGGGAAGGACAAAGTGTCTTTGGCACCAGTGGGATTCCAGTAAGCAAAATCATCTGGGGTAAAAGAAATGCCAGGAAAGCAAAATTTCCTCTTCTGCTTGTGCCTTAGAGCGTGTGTGCGCTCAGTCACTGTGTCTGACTCTTTGAGACTCCATTGACTATAGCCCGCCAGGCTCCACTGTCCATGGGATTTCTCAGGGAAGAATACTGGAGTGGGTTACCATTTCCTCCTCCAGGGGATCTTCCCAACCCAGGGATTAAACTCAGGAGATGTCTGCTGCATCTCCTGCATTGGCAGGTGGATTCTTTACCGCTGTGCCACATGGGAAGCCCTAAAATGTGTGTGTGCTGCTGCTGCTGCTAAGTCGTTTCAGTTGTGTCCGACTCTATGCGACCCCATAGATGGCAGCCCACCAGGCTCCCCCATCCCTGGGATTCTCCAGGCAAGAACACTGGAGTGGGTTGCCATTTCCTTCTCCAATGCATGAAAGTGAAAAGTGAAAGTGAAGTCACGTAGTCGTGTCCAACTCTTCACGACCCCATGGACTGCAGCCTGCCAGGCTCCTCCGTCCATGGGATTTTCCAGGCAAGAGTATTGGAGTGGGGTGCCATTGCCTTCTCCGAAAATGTGTGTGCCTGTATGTAAATATGAGTTGGAAACTGGAAGTAAATGACAACTATTTTTTTAATTTCTTAATTAGGCTATTGGATAGATTTAGAAGTTTAGATCTCTGGAATTTTATAACACACATAAAAATGTGACTGAACCTTGAGATCTGATTTTAAGGTTTAAAATGACCCTCTCAGAGCACTTAGTTACCCTCCAGGCCTACCTGCCTGTTTGTCAAGGACGTCCTCCAGACTGGTCTGTCTGCATAAAGCTGGGGGCCATCTCTGCGCATCTGCTTAGAAGTGAGTGCTCAGTGGGGCCCCACTGGCTGGAAGGAGTCCACAAACCATCCTCCCAAGAATGTAAAAGACCTTATTTCTGAGGTCCAGGAGATTTTCCTGTGCCGCCTTCAGTCCTGAGAAGTGAAGGTCACCTGTGAGGGAGTCCCTGCTAACTAAAGAAGCTGTCCCAGAAGGGATCAAGCCAGGAACGTGTTTGGAAAAGAGCACAGTTAATCCCCATTACCACCAAATCAGACCTGGAAAAGCTACTTGATCTATTAATAAACAGTGTGGTCACCCTCCTTATCTTAGCTGAGCACAATTTCCCATCACTTCGCAGAGCAACCTCTTATAGAGTAACTGACATTCAGTGGGAGCCAGATTTATCGGGCGGGCTGACCCCGGCTCAGAGTAGGGATTGGGGTCTCAGACATTCTGTGTTTGGGTTTTAGCCAGTGCTGGGAAGGGTTTTCATAGAGGCATGCTATTAATTGTCCTTGTTGGTTTGTTTATATGGCTGGAGTTGTGAAGATTGAAGGTAAACAGTAGGCAAATGCCCAAGAGGGGGCGGGCGGGATGATGTTTCATGGTTCATGTTGTATGGAAAATAGATTTGGTTTCTTGTTTTAAGATTGAAGTTTTCATGCTTGCTGTTTTTCATTTGAGTTTTCCCTGGTCTTGCTACATCCATAAGGACCCTGGGAGAAAGGAGATAATTGAGGAACTTTCAGGATGGATAAGTATTGTGATTCAAAGGCTACTGGAAGCCGTTCTTTCCTAAAGATGTCTCTGCATTCTTGCTCACTGAACAGAGTGCCCTTTGAGGTTCCAAGAAGCCCTATGAAAACATGTTACTAAAGAAAGGTCTTTCTTCATGGTGAAGTTTATAGGATTAATTATTGAGAATTATTCTAAAGGAATGGAAGAAAAGGCAGGTATGTTTGATTAAAGAATGGAGATTCTGAAAACGTCTAACCATTGAAAAGTGATTTGTTCAGAGAGGCCACCAGAAGGCCCAGACTTCAGCCAGAGCAGCCAGCCCAATGGGCTTTCAGAAGATAAGAGTCGAACAGACACAAATATCTCTTTTCTGCTTCTTGTGGCCTTCCATACACACACACTGTGGTACAAGGATGGCCATCCTTATTGCTGCCGTACCTAGAATTATCCCGTGAGCCTGACACCAGCGATGAGAAGACCACTAATCTCTCACAATCCTCCAAGCAGGGGTGACGTCAGTAGCCTTGACAGGTCTCTTCACCCAGGGCTCTGAAGATGGGAGTGAAGGGTTAAGGACAGGACTGGGCTTCAAGCTCGAGCCTCGTATGGCCCTTTCACTATCTCAATGACCTTGGGCAATGTCCCTCAGCTCATATGAGAGCAGAGATTCTCCTTCTCAGGGTTATTAAGGTTCAGCTGAGATCACTGATGCAAACTGCCCTGTACAGTATCTTGGGCATTGTAGGTAGTCAAAAAATGTTGATTGGACTTTTTAATGGAGAGAGCCTATGTAGTTAGTTTTCAGCCCCTGTGAAACTATAGCAAACATAAATCCTGCTATTTAAAGCAAGGAAATCAATGTTCTTTGAGGGGGGAGGTGTAGAATCTATTGGCTTCTCATGTTTCTTACTTTTCATTATATTTCAGACTTTTCTTGCCGAGTTTGCTACCTGCTGGCTGGTCATTATTATATAGCATACACATGTGAATAAAAAATTCAAGCAGCATGCAAGGATATTCAATGAAATGAGCTTCCTGTAACCACTCACACTCTGCAGAGGTAGCCAATGCTGTTTCTTTTGCCTCCTTCCACACATTTTTCTTGCATGCACATGCCTATGCATCTTGTTGTTTACTCATATGAGAGCAGCCCAGACCCACTCTTCTACACCTTGTTTTTTCCATAATTTGACATCACATAATATTGCTTAACACAGAGCTAGGTTATTTGGAAGATCATGGGCAAAATGCGAGGAGAACTGGTGATTCCAAACCAAGAGTGTGTTTGGTTTAAGAATCTAGGACTTGAGCACCTTTAAAGCTGCAAGGGATTTAATTATATTCCTTTGGCTTCTTGTCTGTTCCCCCTGGAGGACCTTCTGGGTTAATTATGGGTCCCAGGGACACTTGGCAGACAGGCTGCTACATCGCTGTTCCACAGAGGTAATTAATCATCCAGCCCGAACCAGGAGAGAATGCTTCATCCCGTGTCCTCGTTACCAGGAGCTTCAGGAGAAGGAAAATTTTCTTACAAAATGGAGCCACATGTGATTTCTTTTAGAATCATATAGCAGGTGATAATATAGGTGTTTCCATACCTATTGTAAAATAGGAGAAAGGAGTATGCGTGATGTATGTGTGTATGTGTGTGTGTGTTGAGGGTAGGGCGTAAATCACTTGACTCTTTGGGGTCTGCTGCTGCTACTGCTAAGTCGCTTCAGTCGTGTCCGACTCTGTGCGACCCCATAGACGGCAGCCCACCAGGCTCCACTGTCCCTGGGATTCTCCAGGCAAGAATACTGGAGTGGGTTGCCATTTCCTTCTCCAATGCATGAAAGTGAAAAGTGAAAGTGAAGTCGCTCAGTCGTGTCCGACTCTCAGCGACCCCATGGACTGGAGCCTACCAGGATCCTCCGTCCATGGGATTCTCCAGGCAAAAGTACTGGGGTGGGGTGCCATTGCCTTCCCCGTCTTTGGGGTCATCTGTTGATAATTTGGAAGTTTTATTCAAAGGGATACTATGTGTCTACTTATTTCCCCTCTTTCCCTTGTCCTGCCTTCTTTAAATAAAATTCTAGCTAGAAGTCAGTTCATTACACCTTAAGCTTATACAGTGCTGTGTGTCAATTTTATCTCAATAAAACTGGAAGGAAAAAATCCTAGTTTGAAGATTTATTCATGGTATCTGTTTCAGTGGTACTCAACTGGAGGCAGTTTTGTCCTCCAGGGAACATTTGGCAATGTCTGAAGACATTTTTAAACAATTTATTTTTATTTTTGGTTGCACTGGGTCTTCATTGCTGTGTGTGGACTTTCTGTAGTTGCGATGAGTGGGGGAATACTCTCTGGGTGCTATGCTTGGGCTTCTCATTTCAGTGGCCTCTCTTTTTGCAGAGCATGAGCTTCAGTTGCCTGAGGCATGTGGAATCTTCCCAGACTAGGGATCAAACCTGTGTCCCTTGCATTGGCAGGCAGATTCTTACCCACTGTATCACTTGGGAGTCCTGAAGACATTTTTGGTTGTCACATCTCGGGGGCAGATATTGTTGGCATTCAGGAGGCAGAGTCCAGGGATGTTTGTTGCTTTGCATCCTACAAGGCATAGACATCCCCACATCAAAAGAATTATTGTACTCCAAATGTCAATGATGTTGAGGTTGAGGAATTCTAGCTGATTCATCTAGAGTCCAGCACACTCTCTGCAGGATATCAATTTTCTGGTTTTTGTATATTTTTTAGGACCTCAAACATCCCTTCCAGCTGTTAGATTCTCAGACTCTCTTCAGATCAGTAGATAAAGGTATCCATGCAGAACAGTTCGCTTACTCCTAACAAACACTAATGGCAAGAATTAACCCACTGGTCAGGTATTCATAGATGAGGCCTCTTATTTGCCATAGTGTCCCCAACCCCAGCGTCCTACCCTCCAGTAGTAGGAGTTCAGCAGACAGCAGTTGAATGGATGAGAGACTGTGGTGCTTTGGCATTAGCTGGTGAGCTTGCAGCAGTGATGTGAGCAGAAATCTGGTACCAGCATATACTTTGCTTCATGGTAACTGTGACTACCACAACAGCTCCATGTCCACATGGCAGCTTTCCTTAATGAAGCTCACCATTTCCCCTGTATTTTCCTGCTGCACCTGTGACGAGCAGTTCCAATCAGTGCAAGCAATTATAGAAGAAATTTATACGTATCTGGCATCTGCAGAAGCAGCTAGTGTGTAATGAACTCAGCCTTGGAGATCTGCATAAAAACCACTCAGGCAGAGGATCATTTGTTCTTGGAGCTTTAAAGAACTTAATTTTACCTTGGATTCCCAAATCACTGACATCGTTGAAATAGGAGGATTTCTGGTGTGGCAAGTTTACATGATCTTAATAGCATGTATGTTCAAGATGAAGTCCATCAATAGGAAGACAAGTGATTATACTTAAGAAAATATCCCTTACAAGTTCAAGAGGTAGTGGTCCCTACAAAAGAAACTCAGAAAAATATATTAACATTGACTTTGTTTCTTTTTTTTCTTTTGGGTGCTGTGGGGAAGTATTTTCTTTTTTCTTCTTTCTTTCTCTCTACTAATTTTGGACCTCGATCTATGGCAAACCATCAGAACTTGTATATATATATATATATATATATATATATATATCTACTTCAGAACTTGCTATATATATATATATATATATACCTACTTAGTTACTCTAAAGAGTGTCAGCTGGAGCTGGAGAAATGGTTTTAATTCTGGGCATAAATGATGAAAGGATCACTTTCTTTTTGTGGAGGGACATGGCAGATGATGACGAAGGAGTCTGTGTTTTCTCTGCTTGCTGCATGCTAAGTTGCTTCAGTCTTGTCCGACCCTTTGCGACCCAATGGACTGTAGCCCACCAGGCTCGTCTGTCCAAGGGATTCTCATAGAACAGACTTTTGGACTCTGGGAACGGGAGAGGGTGGGATGATTTGGGAGAATAACATTGAAATATGTATATCATATCTGAAATGAGTCGCCCCATAACGGACGCCTGGGGCTGGTGCACTGGGATGACCCAGAGGGATGGTATGGGGAGGGAGGAGGGAGGAGGGTTCAGGATGGGGAACACATGTATACTTGTGGCGGATCCATCTTGATGTATGGCAAAAGCAATACAATATTGTAAAGTTAAGCAAAATAAAATTAAAAAAAAAAAAGAATACTGGAGTGGATTGCCACGCCCTCCTCCAGGGGAGCTTCCCGACCCAAGGATGGACCCTGCATCTCTTATGTCTCCTCCATTGTGGGTTCTTTACCACTAGTGCCACTTGGGAAGCCCTTTCTCTGCTTATTGGAGAGCTATTCTCCTGGTCTGGAGGACTCCAGCAGACAACCTAAGACAGGAAAGAATGACTCCAGGGGTGGATGGAACATGCACTTCTAATAGGACCAGAGAGCTTTTCTGCTTTATCCTTACACCACCCTTTTGTAGAAATCCTGGATTGTTCTGGTTGGTAAGTAGAGGGAGAAATAGGAACTTTTGTGACCTGGCTCCATGATGGTGGCTCCATATCACAACGGGAGTCAAATGTGACTGCTTTGTCCTGTGTACCTAACTCTTAAGATGAATTTCAAGGGCAATCTATAACATGCTTATTGTGTTTATGCTTTTTTCCACATTGTATTGAGTTGGTCAGAAAGTTGGTTTGGGTTTTTCCATGACATCTTATGGGGAAATCTGAACTAACTTTTTGATCAATGCAATATCTCTGTTCACACTTTCCTTTTTCTTAGTATGCAAATGAAAGAATTCAGAAGTCTATTTGATTGAAAATTGAAATTTATTGTTCAGAAGAAATGTTTCCTTTTGGATGGGTGAACTTCAATTTTAACCTTAACTAGCCCCCAAACTCTAGGATTTAAATCTGTTATTCATAGGGAACTCTGCTCAATGTTACGTGGTGGCCTGGATGGAGGGGGCATTTGGGGAGAATGGATGCATATATATTATGGATGAGGCCCTTTGCTGACCACCTGAAACCATCACAACATTATTAATTGGCTATACTCCAATACAAAATAAAGCGTTTAATAAAAATAAATGGTGCTGTAGGTTTCTTCTAGAAAGGAAAGGCCACAGTGAGCGCTGAGGTCAGGAAGGACCCCTCTGCACTTTGTCGTCCTTGGAGGACTGACTTGGGTGTGAGCACTGGGCGGTTTTACCCACTGGGTTAAGTGAAATAAGAGCAAGTCAGCCTCAAGGTTAGCCTGGGTCGCTTATCAGGGAGGAGGTGTTATGAGGAAATACGTGTCTTTTCAGGAATGTACCTTGGTTTTTGTTTTGTTTTACTAAATGTGTTCTTACTAGGAAAAAAGCAGAAGATTCCTGAATTCCCAGGCTTTCCCTTTCTTGCAGCTGATTTTTGCTGGGAAAGAATTGAAGGAAGAGGGTTGAATACTAATCCTAGGTGTGTTTGTGAAAACTAATGGTGTTTGGCTAGCTAATTAGGAGGAAAGGGCAATGCTCCCTAAGTAGAGCAACTAAGATGCCTGGAATTTTCTTTCTTGGCTCTCTCTTCCAACTCCCTTGGCCCTCAGCCTGTCTGGGAAATCTTTTTGCCCTTTTCCCCTGCATCAAATAAGAAAGTCCACGCTTCCATGAAAGTTAGTAAGTTTATTAAGAATGATATTATATTAAACACAAGTAACTTTTCAAAGTGTTGAAAGTTTAGATGTGTTATCAGCTTTGGGCTTTGTGTTTTTCTCTCCTTTTCCTTCTTTATTTAAGAATATGCAAAAGTCGATGTTGAAATCACTTCTGTCCTCATGGCATTAAAAGGGAATAAAAAAGGAGGTGGGGGAAGGAAGAAGAGAAAGAGAATATGAAGTGTTTTTTTGAAAAATGTAAGTTTTTTTTTTTTTTTAATCAGAAGGATGACAATCCTTCTATATATATTATAAAGACAATGTGGGGTCAGTTTATTTACTTATTACAGTCAATGGGTAATTATCTTAAGGCTTTTCCTTAGTTTTCTTATTTTTTGAAAATGAGAAACTTTTATTTTAAAAATGATTCACAAACTATGTTGGTACTGAGTTTGGCAGTTCCTTAACAGTTTACACACCTTAAGACCCAGAATCCTATTCCAAGAGAAATAAGAATATACGTTCAAGTTTACAGTACCACCATATGTAAAATAGATAGCCAATGAGAATTTGCTGTATGACCCAGAGAACTCAAAGAGGGGCTCTGTGACAGGCTGAAGGATGGGATGGGGAGGAGATGGGAGGGAGGTCCAGGAGGGAGGGGTATCTAATGACTGTTGATAAATGACAAAAAACCACAAAATTCTGTAAAGCAGTTATCCTTCGATTAAAAAATTAAAAAAAAAGAATATATGTCCACCAAAAGATTTGCATGTAAATATCTATAGCTGCTTTATTCAAAATAGTCCCACAATGTAAACAATGCTCAACATGTGAGTGGACACATTGTTGTATGTCTAAAACATAGAATTCTACTGAGTGTCATAACAAAATATACTGGTACACTCAGGAGGGAAATGAATCTCCTGCTGTGCCACAGAGTTCCTTAGTTTTCTGAATCTGTAAATAGTTTACATGAAATAATCTGTTCTGGACTTGTGTGTAAGCTGCAGGAAAACAAAACAAAACAACCCATTCTGAGCATGTGTGATCCCAAGATACGAGAGGGGTGGTTTACAGCCTCCTGTGGCTCTGCCTTCTTGGTTACAGTCAAAGGACAGCTCAGCATGAGCCGCGCCTGATGCGTTCAGGTCTGCTTTGGGGATCTTTGGGTAACATTAGTCACAAGGACGTCAACCCTCTAGAGTTTCCAAAGCTTTTTCAAGTGCAGCTCTCCACTTGAGGTGTCAGGAGCACTGGTTTCTTTCAATGCGGGTGGTTAACAGTCCATTTTTGAAAGGCTTCATTTGACTGGAGACCCAGAAGTGTTATAGCACAAAGAGCCCCGGGCTCCGTGTCCAAAGACCTGCATTCTAGGCTCAGTTTGATCAGTCGTCTCTTCTGCAGTAAGTCATTTTTGTTGTTGTGGTTGTTCAGTCACTAAGTTGTGTTTGATCCTTTGCCACCCCAAGAACTGCAGCACGCCAGGCTTCCCTGTCCTCCACTATCTCCTGGAGTTTGTTCAGATTCGTGTCCATTGTCCATGATGCTATCGAACCATCTCGTCCTCTGCTCTCTCCCTCTCCTTTTGCCTTCAGTCTTTCCCAGTATCAGGGTCTTTCCCAATGAGTCAGCTCTTTGCATCAGGTGGCCAAAGTGTTGGAGCCTCAGCATCAATCCTTCCAGTGAATATTCAGGGTTGATTTCCTTTAGGACTGACTGGTCACCAATTAACTTACTTCTGTGAACTTTAGTTTTTTTTTCATCTGTAAAGTGAGATGTGAAGTCAGAGGTTCCAAACAGCTGATTTCACCATCTAGATGAAGCTAATTAAAAAACCAGCTCCAGCCCTGTGATGAATAAACAGGAAGAGAAGGTACTTAATCCCAGGCTAAATAGCATCAGAGGGGGCCACTTCAGAGGATGCTGTTTGGGGAAGAATGTTCCAGAAAGTAAAATGTTGGTGAGGTCTGATATATTTATCAAGGTTCCTCTCTAGGTGTTTCTGGGAGATGGTTTTCGAGTTCAAGTCCATGTGTAGGCCCCGTGCACACAGCACCTTCAGAATGCAGTTAACACAGAGTAGGTCCGAGTCAGTATCTCATTTCGGTTGAGCCTCTTTTAAGCTGTCACTCCATCCACTGTGTGTGTGTTTTAAGTACAAAGACCCATGTTTTCTGTAACAGTGATATTTATCACTTACTCTCTTTGCACTGAGAGAAAGATGGGTGTGAATTCCTCACTTCTTTTATTATTCTTTTATCGAAAGGAGGAAGTTTTCTTAAAAGCTGCCCCTTAAAGGGAAGCAATCCTGTTGAATGAAGCTGGCTGAAAGTTCTTTAGTGTTACCAAAAAAAGACTAACACAAATGAAAAGGCTGCACGTCAAGTAAATGCCAGTGGTAGGAAATGTGGGGTTAGGAGCCTTGTAATCCCCTTCATTGGGTAAGAAAAACATTGAGGTTTGGCTTCTTGACAAGGCCTGTTTTCTATTTCCCCTGTCCCTTCATCTTGTGCTTCGTGTTTATTTCTTTGGATGTGTGGTTTACTGCCAGATCTTATTACTGTGTACTTAAAAATCACTGTCCCATTGGGACCTAGCTCCCTTGTTGCTTCCTAACAGAGTAACAGTTTTGTAACATCTCCCAAAATGCAGGGATTTTAGTGGGATCTTGGCTTTTTTTTTTTTTTTTAATGTATTATCTGCTATTATATATTATTATTATTTAATTTTCTTAACTACAATATTGTATTACTTACATACACGAGATGGATCCGCCACAGAAACACGTGTTCCCCACCGAACCCTCCTCCCCCCCCTCCCACACCATCCCTCCAGGTCACCCAGTGCCCGTCCCAGGCACGAAGGGCACGACCCGGACGACCGGGTTTACATATTTCAATCTTGGGCTTTCTATATGAAGGGGATTAGCCTGTATTACTGGGCTGTCCAAAAGATTCACTCGGGTTTTTCTGGACCATCTTATACAAAAATCTGAACGAATTTTTTGGCCAATGCAATAGCTCTGGAATGGAAACCTGCCCTTCTGCCGTTCTTGGCAAGTAACGCACGTGCCCCAGAAAGAGGCCAGCACCATAGGAATTGGCTTCCTCCTTCCCAGGCATTTTCTTATACCAGTGTCCCCTCTTCCTTAAGTAAATCCTGAGTCTTCCCAGGTGGCTCAGTGGTAATGACTCCTCCTGCCAATGCAGGAGATTTGGGTTCAATCCTGGGGTTGAGAAGATCCCCTGGAGGAGGAAAAGGCAACCCATTCGTCTATTCTTGTTTGAGAAATACCATGGACAGAAGAGTCTGGCGGGCTATAGCCCATGGGATCACAAAAGAGTCAGCCATGACCTAGAGAAAAACAAACAAAGCCCCATATAATATCAATGGCAATTTTGTTGAGCAGATTCAACTTAGCCCTGAGAAGCCCCAAATATTCCTGTATTAGCCCCTACCAGCTTGTTCCATGTATCGCTAAGACTTTACACTAGTGGCATCTGAGTGTGAGCTGTCATCTACTTAACTTTTATCCACTTAGCATGTGTGTCTCATCCATGTGTTGACAGTAAACTGGAAAACTGAACCAAGAGAGCCAGCATGGCACTGGGGAGCCTGGCAAATAGAAGGTAGATTTGGCTAAACGTAGTCAGTCTGAGTGTAGCCCATAATACATTGCAGTCTTTCTGTTTTTTAATTTCCTATCTTATGCATTTATTATGGTGGTTTTGGGCTTCCCAAGTGGCACTAGTAGCAAAGAACACACCTGCGAATGAAGGAGACAGATGAGACACGGGTTCAATCCCTGGATTGGGAAGATGCCCTGGAGAAGGGCATGGCAACACACGCCATTATTCTTGCCTGGAGAATCCCATGGACAGATGAGCCTGTGAGGCTACAGGGGGTCTCAAAGAGTCAGACACGACTGAAGTGACTTAGCACGCAAGCATGGTGGTTTGAAAACCACTGTATACCTCTATGCTGTAAGTTTTAGGTCTTATGAAGGGACCACTGTAACTTTTAACTATAGCATTAGTATGCTTTGTAATGAGATTTTTCCTTTCATTCTCAAGGACACACTGAAAATCTTCCTGATGTTCCTTGGACTCCACTCTCTCTACCCTTTGCTCTTGTTCTGTGCTCTAGGCTCACCTCTACAGCTGCGTCAATGACTCATGTGACTTCTGCCTGGAGTTGGGTCCAGCCCATGAGGGGCTCTGGCAGAGCATCTGAGAGTGGGCGGAGAATGTGGTTGGGGTTTGTTCCCCTGACCCCTTCCCTGCCAGGTCACCGTTGACTGTCTGTCCCTCTATTAATGGCCAGAGTGCCTGCCAGGTAGCCCTCCCCATTCAGCTAACCACTTCAGATCCTAGTATCTTCTCTACTCCTCACTTCTGTTGGCCGAGGATAAGTAATAATAGCTCTACCACTAGCTAGCCTCCTGTGGTGCATGTTCTTTGCAGGTTTACCTAAACCCTTCCCATACCTTTGTAAATACACACTTTATTCAACTCTTTTCAAATGATCCGGTTTGAATATTCTACCTGTTTCCTGCCAAGACCCTGGCTTTTCCTGATCCCAGGAGTGGTATGTGTAACTGTGAAACTCGAGTCTACCCTAAGCTTTCCTTGTGGCTTCTTCAATGGTTACAACATTGTCACCATGTAAATTGAACATTAAAAGATAGGGAATATCTATATAAAAAGTTCCTATAAAAAGCCATTATATATCAACAGAAGAGCTCATGGTAAGTTGAAATGGGGTGACTGCAAACATGACAATCAGCAAAAGAAAATTTTGCAAAATTTTCATCTCAGTGAAACCAATTTCTAAGGAGAGGCTGAACAGCAGTCTTCATTGCCTTGCTTGTGACAACTGGAAGTAAGATGACTTCTGTTACAAGTTGTTCTTGTGGCAAGTGAATATGTGGTGCCTTGTGGCAGAAAGAGATACCTTGTAGAGACTACAGACACCAAATGAAATAGGAATAGCTTGATACTATCATAATCATTGGCTGGCCTTTTTCAGACCTACTTTTCCTGCAAGTATGAGCTTATAGATCAGCTTTAAGTGGGACATGTCAAAATGTCTTTACAATTTTAAGGAATGAGTAACAGATGAGCAAATATTTCAGAGGCGCACTTATTCTAGTGAAATAGTGGAATTCAGATACTTGGTATGCAAATGTGGACCCACATATTTCTTTCTGGCAAGCCAAAGTGTGTATTCTGTCAAGATTGCATGTTAATACAATTCTGATAGTTGACAAAGCTCTGTAAGTGACTCCACTTCTGGATGGATCTGTTGGCAGTTGAACCAGTGAGAGGAATGGATGGGAAGTCCAGTGGGTATCCTTAACCTGGGTCAACATGGCAGTTCTTGCACAAGTAAATGTGTGTGTGTGTGCATCCCCGTGTATGTGTGAGTACACACGGTGAGGGTGGTAGTATGACTAGTTACTTTTTGCTAAGGTTTTATGGAACCTGAAGATTGTATTATTTTAGAAGTCCTCCTTAGGTAAAATAATGAAAAATTATGACTACAAAGTTAGGTATAAAGATGAATGTTTAGGAAGAGAAAACAAATCACAAGAAATGTCAGATTTCTTTCTTAAAAGTGACAGATATCAAATATCATGCAATACAGAGCAACAGGCAGTTAAGTAGTAAGCATATTATGAGATAACTTTGTAATACTTCTCCCCCTTACATTTTAGATGGCATACTCTTGGATTGCTTCTTCACTTAACAACAATTTTATAATGTTTTCTGTATAGAGAAAAGAAAAATGCTTTTTCTTTTTAGCATAGCTTATTAAAATTTACTTTTTGTATTGCTAGCAGGAATACATGAAACAAGCAATTTTGCACAGTTATACTTGCTGGTATAGTTTTGGATCTATAAATACCAGAATTCTTATAATTTTGATTTCACATAGTGCCTACTTGAAAATGTATGGTGCATTTGTAATTGTTTCATTATCAAGTATATTTATGGTAGGAGAGAACTTCGGTGTTGATGAGAACTGAATCTCTGCTTCTGATTTTACATGTCTGATGGTTGGAAGGTTTTTTCCATAGACCTTTGTACATTTTACACCTTGTTTCTCCTCTGTTGCTCTGCTGCTAATTTGTTTCAGTCGTGTCCAACTATGTGCGATCCCATAGACGGTAGCCTCTAGTACCCGCATAATTCTTGTGTTGGATGCTGTGAGACACATTCTTATCACATGACCTCTGGTCTCACGTCTTTATGTCATGACACTGAGTCGGTGTTGTACGTGATAGGAGTGTCCATGGTAGTCAGTTTTACACTGACGTGACAGCTGGCAATAATGTAACAATACACAGAGGTGACTGTGAACCCCATCAGTATATTCCACAAAGCCCCAAACTAAATGTTGACTAACTCAACTTCTCCTTAGCCAGATTCTTAAAATATACTCTGTGCCACTTCAACACGGACCTGCAAGAAGGGAAGTCAAAATGAAAAGAAGAGAGTCTTCAAAGATTCTGATTGAAATATCTTCGTGTGTGTATGTGTGTGTGTGCGTGTGCACGCATGTGCAGAAGTTTAACAGACTTATGGCCAAAAATATGAGGGTTCTTCCCAGGACTTTGAAAGGTCCCTGCAAGCGAGAGTCTTTGTAGCTTAAGTGTCATTCGCTTCATGGTAAATCCAGTTCTGTTAATTATACTGGAAAACTTGTCTGCTGCCTCACTCAAGCTGATGCTGGATTTTATCGCTAACTAGAGGAGACTTTTAGGATGGAGAAGGCAATGGCAACCCACTCCAGTACTCTTGCCTGGAAAATCCCATGGATGGAAGAGCCTGGTGGGCTGCAGTCCACTATGGGGGTGGGGTCGCTATGAGTCAGACACGACTGAGCGACTTCACTTTCTCTTTTCACTTTCATGCCTTGGAGAAGGAAATGGCAACCCACTCCAGTGTTCTTGCCTGGAGAATCCCAGGGACGGGGGAGCCTGGTGGGCTGCTGTCTGTGGGGTCGCACAGAGTCAGACATGACTGAAGCGACTTAGCGGCAGCAGCAGAGTAGACTTTTAGGACAGGTAGATTTTATTCCTTTATTTTGTTCCTTCCTTTGTTCTTCCTCCTTCCCTCCTTCCATTTCTCCCTCTCTCCCACCTTTCTTCAAATGTTGAGGGAGACTAAGTACTTCTTTTTAAAATTAACTCATTCACTTTTGTTTCATTCTTTCCACTTTTCCTCTACTGTTTCTTGACCTCCTCCTTCTCCAGAAATACACTATTTATTTTCATGTGCATCGCTGCTGCCTCTAATCACCAGCTGCATGTGGTTTTGGGGGCCCATGAAAGGAGGGTCTCTCCATATTGCCTCATGCTTGACAAGGAGCCGTTTGTGGCAGAGGGTACCTGCAGAGAGGACATGACAGGTATGAGAAAGCACTTTGAGGGTAAGTCTCCCTGTTAGACCAAGAAGTTTCATGATGGCTTCAGAGGGTATAGCTACTTGATGATCACGTGACAGTCCTGGACCAGTGCCTGCTGGGGTGGTTTTGTTTCAGAATGTGTGCCAATAGCTGGACCACTTTATCTAGAGATAGCTCAGCGTGCACTTTACCCTTGCTTCCTTCTTGTGGTGGTTCCTCTATTAAAATGCTGTTTTCCATATGGTTAAGAAGCTTTTAAAAAGATTTCCTATCACCAAAACTTTTGAGTTGTCCATATTTTGCCTTCACTGCTATCTGATGATAAAAGAACTGCCACCAAAATAGGCTTTGAAAAGTAGCAATTAGCAAAATAGTTTAGTAAAACAGTGAAAACTCTGTGGGATATTATGGCCTCTGACTGCACTGTCCAGATGGTAGCTGCACATGGCTCTTGAGCTCTGTTGAAGGGGTAGTATATTGGGCTAAATATATTTTGACATATTGGTTTAAATAAAATAATTATCACAATTAATTTCACTTGTTTCCTTTTACATTTAAAAATAATTTTACTTATTTATTTATTTGTTTTTGGCTGTGCTGGGTCTTTGTTGCTGCATGGGCTTTTCTTTGGTTGCAGAGAGTGATGGCTATTCTCTAGGAGTGGTGTGCAGACTTCTCATTGCCATGGCTTCTCGTGTTGTGGAGTATGGACACCAGGGCACGCAGGCTTCAGTAGTTGTGGTTCCTGGGTTCTAGAGAGCAGGCTCAGTAGATGTGGTGCACGGGCTTAATTGCTGTGTAGCATGCGGGATCTTCCTAGACCCAGGATTGAACCCATGTCTCCTGAATTGACAGGCGGATTCTTTACCACTGAGCCACCAGGGAAGCCCCTTTTACTTTTGCAATGTAGTTACTAAACAAATTTAAATAACACATGTGGTTCGCGCTACGTTTCTACTGACAGTGCTGCTCTCTAATAGGCCATTATGTGTGACTGAGAATTTATTACTGGTCCCTTACCGACTTGTTGGAAGTCCAGGGAGAGGTTGTTTTGGGCTTCGCACAGGATTGGGCAGGGTTTTAAATTTTTTTTAAGTTGAACTAAACGCTGAAACATAATGAATCAGAGGAATACGCCATTCTCTTTATAGTAATTGAGTTAATAGGATAACGAAACCCCCTTGGGGACGTAGCAAGTTCAACAACAAAGCAAGTTCTCTGCTTTTCACAGAATATTTCCTCCAAAGGTTATCTCTTATGACCTTACCTCTCCCTATCGTAACTGAGCAACTGTGTTGTGTGTCTCTAGCCTCAAGCTTCATCACACTGGCATCTAGAAAGAGAATAGTTTTTTCCTCCTTTAGACGACAAGCCACACTTGGTATACTCCGCCTGTGAAAAGGATCCCTTGGGATTTGTCGTTGCCTGTTGTTTGCGGCCCCAGCATATTGGAACATGCATCGACTTGTCAACTTTTCACCAGTAAACATCTGTGGTGATAATAACTCATAGTTAGGATTATCCACTGATAAGGGTGTACCAGGAAACTCATTTGGTACTGATGCTACTAATACAATGCAGTGTTTGTAACTTGGATGACAGAATGAATCTTGGAAAGAAAAAAGATCAGGTCTTTCCTAGATGTGTCTTGTGCCTAAATCAATTCAATTCCCAAAGTTTTCCTAACCCTTTGAATTCACTGAACTTACTTTTATGTCATTTTCCATCCCCTTATCTAATTATAGATTGTTATTTTGTACATAGTAGATTCTCAACAGATTTTGGTTGATTGATTTTCAGATTCTGAGGGTGACATCAAGAAGGAGTGTAGTCTTGTACTTGAGATTCAGGTTTGAAGGTTCAAATGTGACTTGGTGATTTTTAAATGGATCCAATTCTTCATAGTAAGAATGTTGACTGCCTTGTATTAGAGGTTTCAGGGTAATACCCAATGAAATGTATTAACAGATAATTTGATCCTCACCCCCATCCCTCTACCCACAACCCTGCCCTTGCACTGAAGATTTCTGCACATAAAACATCTCATAAAATTTCAAACTTCGTGTTATACTTGCTGATGTTAAGGTTCCCTGCATAAATTACAATAATGTCTTAAATAATTGTCTTCAGAAGATACAGTGGCTTCACATCTGCTTTTTTTGGCACTAAGTCTTAAAGGGGTTACTTTTGTTTCTGTGCGTATCTTGTACCCATGCTTTCTCATCCAGGGTCTGAGTAAATTTTTGTTGAAAGACTTCTTCCGTTTTCTTTCTGTCTGTCTTCTGTATTTGCTTTTCCCAAACCATCTCTAGTTCTCCCCCTTTTCCATCATCCTTATTCAACAGGTTCAACCTCTGCAAAAAAGAAAAGGTTTTTTTAAAAAGAATATTTCCTCCCATTTCAGCTATTCAGTCTGTCTTACCCTCTTAATATATACCCTTCCTGGTGGTGACCCATCCCCTCAGGGACCCTGGGCATTAACATCTGATTTTGGAAGATGTGAGAGCTGAACTGTGAAGAAGGCTGAGCACCGAAGAATTGATGCTTTTGAACTGTGGTGTTGGAGAAGACTCTTGAGAGTCCCTTGGACTGCAAGGAGACCCAACCAGTCCATTCTGAAAGAGATTAGCCCTGGGATTTCTTTGGAAGGAATGATGCTAAAGCTGAAACTCCAGTACTTTGGCCACCTCATGTGAAGAGTTGACTCATTGGAGAAGACTCTGATGCTGGGAGGGATTGAGGGCAAGAGGAGAAGGGGACGACAGAGGATGAGATGGCTGGATGGCATCACTGACTCCATGGATGTGAGTCTGAGTGACCTCCGGGAGTTGGTGATGGACAGGGAGGCCTGGCATGCTGCGATTCATGGGTCTGCAAAGAGTCAGACACGACTGAGTGACTGATCTGATCTGATCTTGGAATATAAGATCATGTCCAGCATCATCTTATATTTCACTTGTTGGCTTTGCATCCTAATCTGCATGCTCAGTTGCTCAGTCGTGTCAGACTCTTTGTGACCCCGTGGATGGTAGCTCACCAGGCTCCTCTGTCCATGGAAATCTCCAAGCAAGAATACTGGAGGGGGTTGCCATTTCCTTCTCCAGGGGATCTTCCCGACAGGGATAGAACCTGCATCTCCTGCGGTTCCCCTGCAGGTGGATTCTTTACCACTGAGCCACCAGGGAAGTCCCTAATTTAAAGTCAATATATTTACCAATAAATTGCATTCATTTTATTTTATAGTTTATGTGGTAACTGCTTTAAAACACAGCTCAGACTGGTTGGCTCTAGTCAAGTCAGAATTCTGCCTGTCTTATTTTAGCATTTAAAAAAATTCCCCATGTTCTTACCTAGAAGTCTTAAGCATGCACACACATACCTTTTTATCTGCAGTGGTGTAAGTACATCTCTCCCTGGAGGTCATGGCATGAACCAGATACTTCTCAGCTGATTCTGAGCTGATTTGCATGTGTTTAGTTTAAGAACTAGACCTAACAGTAATTAAAAAGAAAGGCCATGTCAAATTTTTGTTTCTTATTACCTCACTTGTTTAAGTATTTCATTTTGTTTAAAGTATTTTGGTGAGGGTGCAAATTTTTGGCACAATTACCCAGTGTTTTTAAAAAGTCTTAAGACTGGTATACATGAAAGGAATTATAAAGCAGCTTTTCCACTTCAGCAGATGAACTATTCATGAGTGTGTCTTTGAGAACCAGAATTCACTGAAATTGGACTTGACTCCTTATTAGGGTCAATGATCCACTAAATCGTTATCCTTGGAAACAATCTGTGGATTCTCTGTGTGGAAATAGCCTTTAACAAAGTGTACTTTCACATTCCCAGAACAAAAAAAAAAAAAAAGACACTGGCCCCCACTCAGGAAGGGAGAGACTGATTTGCCCTGCTTGTTACTTTTTTTTTTCTTTTCAGAATGACCAAAGGGAGGTTTTGCCTATGAATCATTTTATTGAAAATGGTATGAAAAATAAATGAGCTAGAAGCAATTTAAAGCAAAGCCTGAAACTGGGCATTAGGACAGCTCTGCCAATAGGTAATGCATAATCTAAATTCTAGTTTAGTAGCTGGCCAAAGCAGATTTACAGATAATCCCCGCTCATGAAAATATTCTACTGAGAAGAACTCTAAGGTACTTTTTTACACTTTACGTTGCCATGATTTAAGCTCTTGTTACTCCAAGGTACTCCAGAGATGCAGTATTATAAGCAGTAGAGTATGTGTGGCAGGGAGAAGCAGGGAAGGAGAGAGAAGTTGTTTAAATCACTGAGTAACTACAAAAGCCAAACAACAGAAATGCCAAGTACAGGTGGCATGTGGCAGCCTGAATTTAGGCTCACAGATAGAATTCACGTTATTCAAAAGTTGGTCCTTGCTGATGCTAACCACACCAAGAAGATGTTTGTGTTTCACGGGAGCAGAAGTCAAATTTCTAAATGGCATTCCTGGGCATGTGAGTGTACACTGTGTTTACTATTTCCACAAAGAAAATCCACAGATTTCTCTAGGGATAAAGATCTAGCGGGTACACTGACTCTGAGAAGAAGTCAAGCTCACTGTAGTTAAAAGGCCGGCAACTCTTGTGCAAGAACTGGCTCTCCAGCAGAGGGCAGCAGTGGACATGCCCCTCTGCTTGGAACCTCTGCACTCTGTTCGAATGAGTGAACTGATAAAACTCCTTTAATTCAATACTTTATTCTCACAGTTTCAGTTCAGTTCAGTCGCTCAGTCATGTCCGACTCTTTGCAACCCCGTGGACTGCAGCATGCCAGGCCTCCCTGTCTATCACCAACTCCCAGAGCTTACTCAAACTCATGTCCATCAAGTTGGTGATGTCATCCAACCATCTCATCTTCTGTTGTCCCCTTCTCCTGCCTCCAATCTTTTCCAGCATCAGGTCTTTTCCAATGAGTCAGTTCTTCACATCAGATGGCCAAAGTATTGGCCAAAGTATGAAGTTTCAGCTTCAGCATCAGTCCTTCCAATGAATGTTCAGGACTGATTTCCTTTAGGATGGACTGGTTGGATCTCCTTGCAGTCCAAGGGGCTCTCAAGAGTCTTCTCCAACACCACAGTTCAAAAGCATCAATTCTTTGGTGCTCAGCTTTCTTCATAGTCCAACTCTCACATCCATACATGACCACTGGAAAAACCATACCCTTGACTAGACGAACCTTTGTTGGCAAAGTAATGTCTCTGCTTTTTAATATGCTGTTTAGGTTGGTCATAGCTTTTCTTCCAAGGAGCAAGCGTCTTTTAATTTGATGGCTGCAGTCACCATCTGCAGTGATTTTGGAGCCCCAAAAACAAAGTCTACTGTCACAGTACATAATGTAAATTAAGATCAAATTCAACCAGCACTTATAGCATTGTAACGTGTAAAGCACAGACCAGGTACTTTGGAAGCAAAAAAGATGATTAAACCCTAAATGGCAAAGGAGTTTCAAAGGACAGTTTCTTGCAGTCTTTAAGCTTGAGAGACAGACAGTGTATACTGGGATCCTGAGGCTGCCATTGTAGGAGATGGAACCTTAGGGAAAGTTTTTTCATCTTGATCAGTCCTTGGTTTCTCATCCATAAAATGGGTACAGTAATACCTGCCACTTCATCCACTACTAGTTAAAACACAGACCTACTGGAAGACACATATATAGAGAAGCAATTCTATAAGGCAAAGTGGTTAGACAACCTGCTATAGCAGCAGAAAGTAGTGTGATGAATGTAGTCAGGGATTGGAAGGGATAGCTTCAAGGGAGAAGTGGTCTTTAAGCTGAGCATTGAAGGCAAGTAAAATTCTTTTGATCACTGGGTGGAAAGTGTGTTTGTGAGGCAAGGAGTATGAAGGATGAACAGAAGGAGAATAAATAATTTTATTTTATTTCTAAGTTTATAAACTCGTAATACTATATTTCACAAAGGCTATTCTGTGGATAATTATTGTTTCATTCAGTATAAATTATATATAATAGAGTTTCTCTGTTAGTGTTTACAAATATCTAAATTAGTTTATTTAGCTACTCCTGAAATCCATATATTTAAAAGCAATCGTATCTATATAATTTCTATTAAAAAAATCAACAAAAATAATTAAACATTATTTTTAAGAACAAATGGCTTGAGAGTTGCTAAAAGCCTAGTAAGTGAAAGTGAATTTTAACTGGTGGAGTTGACTTCTTATTTATATGAAAACTTCTAGGGATATTAAATGTTTTATCATTATGAAGTGTTTTTATTCTTACTCGTATATTGTTTAATGTATAGTCACGATAGACTTTTGGGTAAAGATAAGAAACGTAGCAAACATTGATGATAAAATACAAGTGAATCACTTTTGTAATTAATACCTTTTTAAATTCTGCAAACTCTATGATCTTCACCATGTTCATGCATTTCACTCAGCTAAGTAAAATTCTGCTGTAAATCACTGGACTACTTATGTTTCAAAAGTCAATGTTTTAGAAGGATAATTAATGAATGATTATCTGCAATTTATTTTTTTGCTTACTGCTGCTGCTACTGCTAAGTCGCTTCAGTCGTGTCCGACCTGGCAGACGGCAGCCCACCAGGCTCCCCCGTCCCTGGGATTCTCCAGGCAAGAACACCGGAGTGGGTTGCCATCCCCAGTGCATGAAAGTGAAAAGTGAAAGTGAAGTCGCCAGCATGTCGACTCTAGCCACCCCAGGAGCAGCCACCAGGCCCCCACCATGGGACCAGGCAAAAGTACTGGGGTGGGGTGCCATTAGCAGTAAAGATTTTCCTCACTTATGATGTGGTATTTAGAAAGAAAAGCTTGGAAATAACAGGCTAAAATCTTATCTTTTTAGCTTACCATTAAAAAATAATAATAAAAGTAGTAAAAGTTGAATGTTTAAGCTTAAATATTAGAATTCTAAGCATCTACCTGATCATGTTGCCATATACAAAGTTATTAAAGTTCATTGTACCTTTGTTACTCAGCATGTTTTTGAAGATTTCCATAATAAAAAAATAAACAAAATCGTATAATGAACCTCACATGTCCATCACCCAGTCTCAGTTAGCAACACTCTGCCCTTCTTGTTTGATCTAAATTTCCACCCCCTGTATTATTTTTTAAGTTACTTTTTAAAGGTGTAATTGGCATACATTGAAATGTGGAGATCTTACCCATAAGATTTTTTTAAATGGATCAGATCAGATCAGATCAGTCGCTCAGTCGTGTCCGACTCTTGGCAACCCCATGAACCGCAGCACGCCAGGCCTCCCATCACCAGCTCCCGGAGGTCACCCAGACTCATACCCATCAAGTCAGTGATGCCATCCAGCCATCTCATCCTCTGTCGCACCTTCTCCTCCTGCCCCAATCCCTCCAGCACAGAGTCTTCTCCAATGAGTCCTCTTCTTGCCTTGGTTTGCTGCTCTCCTTCTTCCCTCATGACTTTTCTCGGTCCGAGGACTCTCAGAGTCTTCTCCCACCAGTTCAAGCTCTTCTCCTTCGCCTTCTCCTCCAGCTCTCCTCCTCATGACACACTAGCTGACAGGCCTTATTGTTCTGCTTTATGCTTCTATTTTCTTTCCCAGGATTTTTGCTCTTGTTCCTTTTCCTTTCCCCCTTTCCCTGGTATGGGACCGATGCTGTCTTCGTTCGAATTTGAGTGCCCCCCTCCCTCCTCTCGAGGTTTGCCCCCCCTCTTGAGTTTCTTTCTTTCCCCGTGTTCCTTGTGCTTCTTGTCTCTTTTTTTGCTTGCGTCCCTCTTTTGCCTCTTTTTCCAGACCTTTCTTTGCTTCTCCTTAGTGTGTTCTCTCCCTTTCCTTTTGTTTTTGTCTCTGTCTTGTTTCTCTTTCCTCTGCCTCCAGTCTCAGGTGTCTGGGTTCTGTTAATGAGTGTTTGAGCCTCTGTTGCTTTGCCTCTCTTTGCCCTTGTCCCTGTGTGCCCCTTCCCTCCCTGTTTTTCGTTGATGCTCAGGTTGCTCCTGATTCTGCTGTCTTCCTCTCATTTTCTGTCTGTCTTTCTTCTTTTTTGCCCCTCTTTTCTTCTTCTTGTCCACCCTTCTTCTTTCGTGCCCTTGTTTTTGTCTCTTGAGTCTTCTTCCCTTCTTTTTTTCTCTTTTTTTGTTGTCCTGAGGTTCTTTCTCTTCTGTTTTGCTCTTTTGTTTTTTCTTTCCTTTTCTCTTTGTTTCGCTTTCTCTCCAGTTTTGTGGCCTCCCCAGACGCCTTTTTTTGTCCTCTCCTTCTTCCCTGTTCTCAGGCCCTTCAGTCCAGCCCTTTCTCCTCCTTTTATGTTTTGTCTTTTTTTTTTCCCTCTTCATTTGTGTGTTCGTCGCTCCTTTTTTAGGCTCTTGTATTCGTCTATTTTTTTGACTCTGTATGTATTTAGGTTTTTTTTTAGTTTGTTTTTTTCCCGTTCTTCCGTGTGCTTTGCCTTCTCTTTTGCTTCTTTTGCTTGTCCCTTGAAGGATCTTTTTTTTTTTAAAGTTTGTCGCGCGTTTGTGTTTTTTTGTTTTGCGAGGTCTCTTGGTTGCTCGTCTGCTTGCTCTTTGTTACTGATGGCCCGGGTCCTGCCCCGTTTTTGTCCTCTTTTCACCCTTTTCCTTTTTTTGCCCTTTTGTTGACTCTCCAGTTTGTTTGCTTCGTCGTTCTTCACCAGTCTCTCAGCTGTTTTTTTTTTTTGCTCCTCCCTTCTTCTTTCTGTTTTTCCCTATCTCCGTGTTGGGCCCCTACTGACCTGGAGTTCTCTCGTTCCTCTTTTTTTTTCTTTCTCGAAATTATCTCGAGGACCCCTTCTTCTCTCCCCATGACCCGCCTCCTGTTGCCCCTCGGTGTTTTTTTGTTCGTTTTTTTTTATTGTGTTTTTTGAGATGTTTTTTTTTGCCCTCTGATGCCCTCTTTCAAGACCTACTGTCTTACTTGGGTTTCTCTTTAAATGGATATATCCATGTAATTCCTATCACAATATTATCACATATAATTTCTATCACAATATCCACATCCCCTGGTATTCCCTCGTGTCTTCTGTTAGTGATTTTCTTACCCCTAGACAACCATAGTTCTAAATAGATTTCCCCCTTCTAGAACTTCATGTAAAGGATTTGTACTCTTTTTGTATTAAGCATTTTTTGCTCAGCATAAGGTCTATGTGATTCACCCATGTCCTTGTATGTAGAAGTGGTCATTCCATTTTACTGCTAAATAGAGAATTCCACTATACAGCTACACCACAATTTGTTTATTCATGCTATCAATGGACATTTGACTTTTTTATATGACTTTTCACTAATATGATTAAATCTTCTATGAAAATACTCCAAAATGTCTTTTTGTGGATTTTTTTTTCATTTCCTTTGAATAAGGATCTAGATGTGGAATAGCTGGGCCAAGGGGAGGTGTATGTTTAACTTTGTCGAAAATGACAACCCTTTTCCTGAAGTTGTTTCACCAAGTTATATTCTCACTAGCAACCTGTTAAGAGTTTCTATTGTTTTACATCATCAACATTTAGTATTTTAATTTGGTAAAGAGGTATCTTATTGTGATTTTAGTTTGCATTTCCCTGATAACTAATTATTTAAGAACTTTTTCATGGGCTTAATGGGTATTTGCATATCTTTTTTTGTGAAGTGCCAGTCAAGTTTTTTTCCCCCACTATTAAATTGTGTTGTCTCCTTATTGAGTTGTAGTACTTTCTAAAAATATATTCTGAATACAAGTTCTTTGTCTACTTTATGTTTTGCAAGTGTTTTTTTTTTTCCCTAGCCTGAGATTTGCCTATTTATTTTAACAGTCCCTTTTAATGAACAGAATTTTTAATTTCAATGAAGTTTAATTTATCAATTGTTATGGTTTGTGTTTTTTTGTATCCTATCTATTCAAGAAATCTTTGCCTAATCCAAGGGAAGAAAGGTATTCTGTGTTTTCTTTTAAAAGCTTTATAGGTTTGGATTTAGGTTTACATCTGCCATTCAACTCAAAATAAATTTGTGTGAACTGTGAGGGAGGGATTGAGGTTTAATTTTTTCCCACATGGATAGTCAGTTGTTCCAGTTGTTGAAAAGTCTCCTTTCCTGGTTGTATTGCCTTGGGACCTTTGTAGAAAATCTATTGAAGTTTTACATTTATAATTTTATTTGTCAGTTATACCTCAGTAAAGCTGGAAAAAGAAAAAAAATGTATTAACTTGATAGGATTCTTTGGTAGAATTAAGAATATAATCACTAAAATAAATTTTTGCTTCAGTACACTATCACAAGCAGCATTTTTGACATTGATTCAACCAAGATATAAAGCAGTTTCATTACCACGAGGATTTCTTTTATTGCCCTTTTATAACAGATATAACTGTTTTTTAAAGTTTAGTTTTTACTTCTAATGAGTGCTACTATAATTCTAAATAATGTGCTGTGCTTAGTCTCTCAGTCATGTCTGACTCTTTGTGACTCCATGGACTGTAGCCCACCAGGCTCTTCTGTCCATGCGGATTCCCCAGGCAAGAATACTAAGGTGGGTTGCCATGCCCTCCTCCAGGGTTTCTTCCCAACCCTGGAATCAAACCCAGGTCTCCTGCATTGCAGGTCGATTCTTTCCTGTCTGAGCCACCAGGGAAGCATAATTGTAAGTAATATGTTAGCATTTGCATTTCTTTCAACAATGTCTCTTAAACTAGGAACCTTGTTACTCACTTCTAGAGTTTTATCAGTTTTAATTCTACTGTTGATTGTCTTTATAACTCTAAATTATATACTGCTATATTTTATCTGAGTTTAGATACTATCTCCTGACTCCTTATGATGGGAAAGGAGGAAATTCCCAGTCCTTCACCTCACTTTTCTTCTCTTACCCACTTTTTCTGCCTTCTCACTACTCTCCTCTATACCTTACTTTTACATTGTCAAGGTTTATAATATTGTAAACCTTCTAACTTTCAGGCTTTTCTGTTTATTATAGGTTGATTTTGAATTCTGAAAAACCAATAGAAAGCATTTATAACATTGAAATTATGTAAATATTCTTCACTGCAAAGCAGCTATGTGATTGGACCTTTGGAGCACCAATTCTGTCTTGTTCTAAGAGGATGTTCAAGCATCACCAAAGGCTCCTTTTCCATAATCCTTTTTTTGCTCAAAATTATGTTACTTTAGTTGCACCATGATTTTTTATGCAGATGTTTAATTTATACAAAGCTTTTACTCTTAATTCTGTTTTATTCTTGCTAAGCAAAATGAATATCATCACTAAAATTCCCCATTTTCTTGATTACACTGACTTGTTGAAAGAGATTTACTTTCTTGGAGATTTTTTTTTTGGATTCCTGACAATATTCTAACCATATCTCTAGATCTATTGCAAAGCTGTCGTTGTGGGATTCCATTGCCCTCCCTGGCCTACCAACACAACCATCATTTTATTCTTAAACGATTTCTACACTTTCTTGAAACCTATAGTTTTATGTTTGAGGATAAATTTTTCCTTTGGAGTCAAACTTTTCTTCAGTTAGGATGCATGGAAGGTAAATGGGATCCTTGTATATCTGAAAATGCCTTATTTTGCCCAGGTGCTTGATTGACCTGGTATACATGTGCAGATTCAAAGCCATGTTTCCCCCAGAACTTTAAAGGTTTTGTTCTTCTGTCTTCTGAAATTCAGAATGTCTGCCAAGTCTGATGGCAGCTTGAGTCCTTATCCTTTCTTGGTAACCGGATTTGCACTCTGATAGCTCTAAGGATCTTCTTTATATCTTCAGAGGTTTGAAATTCTACCGAGATATGTCTTGCTATTGGTCTTCTTCATCCTTTTCAGAACCTGGTTTGCCCATGCAATATGAAGACCTGTGTCTTTCTTTGGGTCTGGGGAATTTTTTTATAGTATTTTTTCCCTCTTGTCTGTATTATCTTTCTGAGATTTCCCTTAAATGAGTACTGGGCATCCTTCATCTCTCCTAATTCTTCTTTCATATTTTCAATCTCTTTTACATATTGTTCTGTGTTCTTGGAAATCTTCTGAAAGTTTTCTCTTGGCCTGCCTATTAAATTTCTTTATATTGTCACAATCATTTTTAATTTCCCCAAACTCTCTTTTTTTCCAATTGCTCCTTTAATCTTTTACCATTTTTATTTCATGGATACAATGTGTTCTCAAATCCCTCAGAGGATATGAATTGAATTTGAATTTTTATTTAGGTCCTCATCTGTTGTATGAATTATTTATATTCTCTAGAATCATGTGGTTATATTTTCATCTTGGTGCTATTTTGTGCTGTGCATTTTCCTCAAATGTCTAGTGATTCTTAGTTGTTTCTTCATAGGTATTAATAAATTAATAGAGGATTAATAAGGACATTTCTATTTGGGAATTAATCTTTCCCTGTGTTTTCTTGCTGGTGTCATTTTCTTCTCTAGTTTCATATTCTGCATTGCCTCTGTGCAAGAGGTCTCTACATTATAGTCTTCAATACATTTAGTAATATACTGATCTAACATAACGTTTACTTTCAAGTCCATATCATATACCAAATGAAATGGCAAAACAACCTTTTAAAACCCCTAGAAAGAGTATGGAATTTTACATCAACATGGAAAGGTTTTCAGATCTACGTTTAAAAATTAATGATGTCAGGAATAGCTGAATTACTAAAATTGAAAATTAGGGCAGTCTGCATTAATGAGGCTTATTAGACTGACGATGTGTGGGTTTTCATTTTCATAGCAAATGGCACTCTCACTTTCAGTCTTGTTCTGTTCCTAGGGTATCCTGGTTTAGACGCCCAGGCACTTAATGTCTGATTCGTTGTTTGGACCGTTCGCACACACCCTGTGTGAAGCCTGCACCTCCTGACGTGTTCGCTCTGTGCTCCCCTGCCGCCCTCCCACTCTGACGTTTCCTGGTGCTGCCTCGGGAGGCTGAGTGGGCTGGCAGGGGCTGGCTCTCACCTCTGGGCGGTCCTGCTGCACAGGACAGCTGTCTGGGATGTCCAGTGCCAGCTCCCAGGACTCAGCACCTCACCCCTCAGGAGCATGTGCCTCCGGGCACAAGAGGCCTCGCAGGCGGCCGGATTCCAGTTCTTTCCAGTTTGAACCTTTTAGTACTATAGTCATTGTTCATGTCCCTGACTCAGGCCGGTTTTAGAAGTACCATTTAAATTTTGTTAAAAAGCCACCTCAGAGTGACCCCACCTGAACTCGTGATTAGTGGGGGCAGGGAAGAACGTAGTCTGCATAGACTGATAAGAAAAGGTCTTGTCTGGAAATCCCTGCTCTTCAGTCTCTCTCCAGACTGGTCTGGGTCACGGGTGTGAGAGATTCAGATTACTGCAGATTCTGGCTTCTTATTGAACCCAAACTGGATGAGAAGGCCTCAGCCCAGCTCTAGCGCTTAGTGACAGTGGAGGAAAAGATCTATTCATGATCAGCTGTGAACTGAATTGTGTTCTCCCCATATTCATACTGTGACGCCCTATCTTCACCCCCACAGGACCTCAGAATGTAAGTGAATTTGGAGATAGGGCCTCTGAAGATGTCATTAGGGACTTCTCTGGTGTCTAGTAGTTAGGAATCCTCCTGCGAATATAGGGGACACAGATTCAATTCATGGTCCTGGAAGGTCTCACATGCCATGGGGCAGCTAAGCCCGAGCACCACTACTGAAACCTGTGCTCTAGAGTCTGGGAGCTGTAGTAAGAGAGGGCACCGCAGTGAGAATCCCATGTACTACAACTAGGGAGTCACCCCTGCCGGCTCGCTGCAACTAGAGAGAGCCCTCAGTTCAGTTCCGTTCAGTGGCCAAGTCATGTCCAACTCTTTGCAACCCCATGGACTGCAGCACACCAGGCCTCCCTATCCTTCAGTATCTCTGGAGCTTGCTCAAACTCACATCCATTGAGTTAGTGATGCCATCCAACCATCTAACCCTCTGTCATCCTCTTCTCCTGCCTTCAATCTTTCCCAGCTTTAGGGTCTTTTCCAATGAGTCAGTTCAATGAGAGAGCCTTCACCAAGCAACAAAGACCAGTGCAGCAAAAAAAAAAAAAAAAAATGATGTCATTAAATTAAAATGAGGTTGTTAAGGTGGGCCCTCATCTTATATGACTGGTGTCCTTATAAGAAGAGGACATTGGGACACAGAGAAAGAGAGAAAGACACACACAAGACGTACACACACACACAGCTAACCCTGTGGGAGCACAGCAAGAAGGTGGCTGTCTGCAGGCCAAGGAGAGAGGCCTCAAAAGCCAAGCCTGCCAACACCTTGAGCTTGAACTTGCAGCCTCCAGAACCATGGGGAAATAAATCTCTGTTGAAGTCACCCTAGTCTGGTGTTTTTTTGTGACAGCTCTCGGAAACTAATACAGAATGTTTAGTCAATAAATCCGGGTTCTTTCCCTGCTGCCCTCAGAGCCAGAGGAAGCAGGCATTCACTGGAGCCTGGGTAAGTGGTCCTGATCGCTCGACTCTGAACCTGTGTATTTGACTTTATGACACGACTGCTAAGAACGGTTTTGACTAGCCTTGCTGAATTCTCAACTCTTTGGATACCAAACTTGGACGGAGAGCTGGTGAAAGAGAGACTGTAATTAGGAGAGTTTCACAGGTGTGCAAGAATAACACTGTGTAGGATGTTCGCTGAGATGTGCTGATAAGGGCTTAGTTGACACAAGCCACAGCAAAACAAATCTGGACGTGCTGGTTTGCCAAAGAGGCTGACACCCCAGTAAGACCTTGACTTCAGATATTAAAATTGGAAGTTCCTTGGTTCGACTGTACAGAGCTTCATATAGCTTCATTCTTTAAATTTTATTTATTTCCCCCTCTCTCTTCAGTGCCATTATATTATTGTTGGCATTTCTAGCAGCAGAATTTTTTCATCTGAAAAACTAGAATCCTGATAGACCTCGTTCTGACCTAAGTTTCAGGTTGTGGACTTTACATCATTTATTCACTCTCTCTGTGTCTCAGTTTTCTTTACCTAAAAAGAGAGATAATTACAGCTCTCCATTTCACTTGATTATAATGTTCTAGGCATCAATTTTGAGAGAGTAAATTTCAGAAAGACCTTTTCCCCCATTCAACTTGGATAAGAGAAAGTGAAGTAGCCTCTTTGAACCTCGGTTTCCTCATCTATAAAATGGGCACAGATCAGATCAGATCAGATCAGTCGCTCCTTTGTGTTCCCCTCTTTTCCCCCCCCCATCACCCCCCCCCCCCCCCTCCTCTCTCTCCCCCCCCCCCTCCCGGCCCCCCCCCCCCCCCCCCCTCCGTGCTGCCAACCCATCCCCCCATCTCTTCTTCTCTCCTCCTCTTCCCTTCCCTCCTCCCCTTTTTTTTTCTTCCCCCCCTTAATACTTAAAAGAGTATTGTGAATGTTCACCGTGAACATTCAGAAACTACCTTGCATTAATCCTTGCGTATTTTAAGAGCTCAGTAAGTGTTAGCCACTGATGATGACTTGCTGATGACATTACTGACAAGAGGTGATTTCACTGCTCTGATGTGTTCCTGACATATTATTATTATGGCTCATGAAAGGAGCATCTACCTTAAGACTTAGGTTGGTTGAAACCGTTTAACATGGGAGGTATAGGATTTAAGAGAAGGTATGGGCTTCCCTGGTGGCTCATTCATTAAAGAACCTGCCTGCAATGTGGGAGACCTGGGTTCCATCCCTGGGTTGAGAAGATCTCCTGGAAAGGGAATGGCTACCTACTCCAGTATTCTTGCCTGGAGAATGCCATGGACAGAGGAGCCTGGTAGGCTACAGTCAGTGGGGTCGCAGAAGAGATGGACATAACTGAGCAACTAACACTTTCATTTTTCACGTTTAGATATAACTACAGAATGAGGTCTTATTCCTTTAACCTACAAGTGCTAAAACCTTGCTGCTAAGTCACTTCAGTCGTGTCCGACTCTGTGCGACCCCATAGACAGCAGCCCACCAGGTTCCCCCGTCCCTGGGATTCTCCAGGCAAGAACACGGGCAGGCAAGAACACTGGAGTGGGTTGCCATTTCCTTCTCCAATGCATGAAAGTGAAAAGTTAAAGTGAAGTCGCTCAGTCGTGTCTGACTCTTAGCGACCCCATGGACTGCAGCCCACCAGGCTCCACCATCCATGGGATTTTCCAGGCAAGAATACTGGAGTGGGGTGCCATCGCCTTCTCCAGCTAAAACCTTAGTATGTGCCATAAAGTAGCCTTTCTCTAACTTTAACATGCACATAAATTCCCTAGAGATCTTGTTAGAAGGCAGATTCTAATCCAGTAAGTGGGAGCGGAGTTGGATGTTGAAATAGATTCTGCATTTCTAAACAGTTCCCAGGTGATGGTGAAGCTGCTGCTCCAGGTTAGGTTTGAGCAGAAAAGCAGTGGAACTATCACCCCAATCTGTCAATTCCAACTCCAATTCTTTTATCAACCAATTATTATTTTCTATTGCTTTACATTAAACTTCAAAACAATTTCATTTTTAATCTTAAATTGGCAGGGCTCCTCTTTCCCATCCCTGGCCTTTCTAACACTTAATTTTTTTTAAAAAACAAAACAAGAGTAACAACAATGACAATGACTAATGTTTATGTTAAGGTTACTATACACACCAGGAACTGTTTACTGAAATTCTTACGACACCTCATAGGGTAGGTGCTTCGACACCTCATAGGGTAGATGCTTTAACTATCTCCATTTTATAGGTGAGAAAGCTGGGGTGCATAGAGGTAAGATAATTTGTTTCGATACATACCTACTGCATGGCAACTAGGATTATTTTAGGAGTCTATTTAAATACTGGAGAAGGGAATGGCAACCCACTCCAGTATCCTTGCCTGGAGAATTCCATGGACTGAGAAGCCCATGGCAGGCTATAGTCCGTGGGCTCAAAAAGAGTCAGACACGACTGAGTGATGAAAGATGTAATGTAATGTTATTTGAAGGATTCCTTTGTAAATCAGAGGCTCTAGGGATAGCTGGAATAGTTCAGTCTAATTTATCAGTTTTTGTTGCTCACACTGTGGTTTCATCACATTTTACAAAAAGTGGAGCCCACCTTCCTGGAGCTGGTGACCGCGATATTTATCCAGGATGCACTCCCAGGCTGACTGCAGAGGCTGTTTTCCTGATGAGTACTAGAGTGGCCCTAGGGCTGGACCCCACGCAGCGAGCTCAACTGTGGCTGGCTAAGTAACAGGATTTTAAGAATGAAGATCACAGCAAGCTGGTTGAATTCTGCTTCCATGCTAATTTGAGGGTAAATTCAAATTTTATCAAGCAAACATTTTTTTCTATGGATTTACACTCAACTTCAGAAAGGTTTTATTTTTCATCTTAAATTAGCAGGGCTCTAGCTGCTTTCCTGTCCCTGGCCTCTCAATTTAGTATTTTTAAAATGTTGAGAACAAGAGTAAGATTACTACTTCATCTGTGAGCCTGCCTCCAGAACTGCAGGCAGTTCCTGTAAGAGTGGTAACAGACAGACCCAGACGCGTTCCTGAATGAGGACAGTGTCTGTTAGGAGCTGTGTCCTCTGCAATCTGGGGACAGTGCTTACTCTGGAGAACGTGACTCAGAGCCCGTGGTTGGCCATAACCCTGGCTGGGCCAGTCCCTTATTCTGCAACCTGGGATCAGTCATAGATTTTCATGGTCTTTATTTACCTCCTTCCTAACATGAAAGAAATGGACACAATGGGAATTTTCAAAAGCATATGTTTTTAGCTATGAAATCCTTTTTCAAACAAAAGTTCATCTGGAAGCCCAGGAAATAAATTAGATGAGCTGAAATTTCTCTGGTGGAAGTTGGGGCAGAGCCAGAGTCAGCCCCTTTTTTTCTAATCCCTCACCAGTCCCCAATAAACATCATTATTGTGTGTATAAACTTGAAAACAATAGGACTAATGATGATCTGAAGGCTCCCTCTAGCTTCCGTACAGTCTGTGCCTGAGTTCTCAGGGGAACAGGGCTTGGAGTATCAGAAGGCTACCACTGGGGAGAAGCATTTGACTGCTAAAGGCAATTTTGTCTTTGACCCCAGTGGTTGATTATTGTGTTATTGTGCAGTCTCCTAGTTGTGTCCAACTCTTTGCGACCCCATGGACTACAGCACGCCAGGCCTCTGTCCCTCACCATCTGCCAAAGTTTGCCCAAGTTCGTGTCATTGGTGATGCCATCAGCCATCTCATTCTTAAAGTGGAAGTGGCTGGTTATTCAGAAACCTAAAAAGGTTTAAGTAGGCATCCTCAGTGTTATTTTGAAAGATTTAAATGCATGTTGTTTTGTTCTTTTGCTCTGTCATTAAACATAGCTTAAACTAGACTTATCCTCTTTTATTTGGAAGAGAGTAGAAAGATTTTTGTTTTCTTTTGGTTTTTGATTTTTGACTAGATTTATAGAGGCACCCCACTCAAGTACTCTTGCCTGGAGAATCCCATGGCTGGAGGAGCCTGGTAGGCTGTAGTCCACGGGGTCGCGAAGAGTCAGACAAGACTGAGCGACTTCACTTTCACTTTTCACTTTCATTCATTGGAGAAGGAAATGGCAACCCACTCCAGTGTTCTTGCCTGGAGAATCCCTGGGACGGGGGAGCCTGGTGGGCTGCTGTCTTTGGGGTCGCACAGATTCGGACATGACTGAAGTGACTTAGCAGCAGCAGCATAGAGGTGTGATGTGTGTAGTTACAGAATAGTCCAACTCCCTTTGCCAAAGTAAACAAATGATTTTAGAAGAGATGAAAATTGAAAGTGGGCAGAAACAAACCATTAAGATTTCTGAATGTCAATGGGAGGACTTCCCTGGTGGCCAAATGGTTAAGACTTTGCCTTTCAATACAGGGAGTGTGGATTCAGTCCCCAGTCAGGGAGCTATGATCCCACATGACTCTTGGCCAAAACACTAAAACATAAAACAGAAGCATAAAACAGTAAAAAATTCAATAAAGACTTTAAAAATAGTCTCCATCAAAAAAAATCCTAAAAAAAAGTCAATAGAAAAGTCTTTGGAATTATTGGCTTCCATGAGACCATAAATAAATGATCACTTTCCTTAAAGATTAGATATGAATGTTTTACTGTCAGTGAATTGTTAACTAGACAGGATAGTACAGAATGTTAAGTTGAATTTACAGTTTCCCAAATTATACTGGAGATTTGAATCAGAGACAGTGGTTTGAAGTGGTATTCTCATTCTCATTAAAATGTGGCATATTCTCTTCTCACTAACTTTGAATAAAGCTTCCAAAGAGAATACAGCTTTCAAACTGGTTGCTAGTGGTACACCCTGAAAGATGCAGGCGATACAGAATGATGTGGTAACATCTCCAGGGCAAGTATTCTAGGTGTTTATCCATTTTCCTACCCTCTAACAACAAAAAATCCTGTATAAAATGTAGTCTGCTGTGTATGGCACAGTCAATAAATAGCCTTCTTTCTCTAGGGGTGTAGCTACAAGTGGAATGTTTTGCCATCACAATGGTCATATGTCACTTGCAAGACAAATGATAATTAATGTGAAAATTATAAAAATCCAGACTATGGTCAATCATGATTTAACTTAATGTTTGGTGCTCCTATAATGAGACAAAAGCAGAATCTCCTCATTCTGCAGTAATTTTTTTTTTTCATCTTAGACTATATCATTGCAACTTTTTCAAAGGCACAGAAAGACTGGAATCGCCCAGTTCCTGCATTTTGTTTGTATCAAGTGAGACAGGAAAGAGAAATGCCTAGTATTTTGGCAGAGAGTAAGGAATATTTTTTAATCCCCTCTAGGCTAGCCCAGTAGGCTGGGTGACACTGAGAGTGAGGGCAGATGAAATAGACAAAAGTGGGAGAGGAGGGAAATAGCAAATCCACGGCTGTGCGCTTCTTGGCTGTGGAAAAGGCGATGTAGAAGGTGTCTGATGACAACCACTAAGCACATTCTGCTTTGAATTAGTTCCTCTTTATTTGAAAAGGTTCACACAAATAACAGCATTGATACTGCTTAATTGCACACAGAGTGATGTGGAGAAGGCTCAAGGATATTGATTATTGTTTAGCCTCTTGATCACACCTCACCCTAACACAGTAATGAACAGGTGGATCTGAGTTCAAGTCCCTGTTCCCCTGAGCACAAGCTGCAACTCTGAGAAAAATTGCTTTCTCTCTAGGCTTAATCTTTGCATATGTTAAAGAAAGGTTGATAATACCCTTCTTCCATGCACTTACCTACTAAGGCTGTTATGAGGAAACACAACACTTAAGAATGCTTGTCTTAGTCCCTGGTATAGAGTAACTGCTTGAAAACATTAGTCCAGTTTTGGGGTGCTGGCAGCAAATATTAAGGGTCAGTGTCGGGCAGTGATGAGGATAACCTTAAATTCAGGTGATGGATTCCCATGTACCAGCTACCCTATTTCTATCCAGCTTATTGTTTGATGTGGGGAGTCCAGTTTATTGAAATTTCACTTAAAGTCCTTTTTGGCAAGTATTGGCCAAAAAAAAAGAGGAAAGGAAAAGAAAGATAAAAATGAAGGAAGGAAGAAATAAAATGAAGAGAAGAAAGAAAAAGAAAAGAAAAAGAGTTGATAGAAATTTGGGGTGGCCCTGTTATCTCTTAACTCTTCTGATGTAGATAAAGCAGGTATTATTCGCCCATTGAACAGATTTAGAAGTTAGTTTGGTAATTGGCCTAGGATCACTGGTGAGTTACAATAGGGCCAGAACAAGAAAGGAGTTGGGTCTATCACAGACTTAAATGAACTTATGGTTGCTGGACGGAAGGGTGGGGGAAAGGGGTAGTTAAGGAGTTTGGGATGGACATGTAAAAATGGATAACCAACAAGGATCTACTTACAGCACATGAAACTCTACTCAATGCTATGTGGCAGCCTAGATGAGAGGGGAGGTTGGGGGAGGATGGATTTATATATATGCATGGCTGAATGCCTGCACTGTTCACCTACAACTGTTACAATGTTATTAACTGGCTATAACCTAATACAAAATAAAAAGTTAAGAAGAAGTGGGGTCTAAAGTAAGAACTCCAGTATGAGCATGGAACACTGTTGTACACAGTGGGCGTGAGGTTGGGGGAGCAGTTTGCCATGATGGTGGTCCCTTCACTACAGCCTTGGCAGAGACAGGTACTAGCCACTGACTAGGTCTCTCTGTGAAGGAGACGAATAATGGAGAATCTCATGAAAACATCATGTGATTCAGAGAAAGGATTCTTCTGAAATCAATCTCCCATATAGTCTTCAATATTTAGGCTTTTTGCAAAAAGCAGTAGCAGACTTCGATGTATTCTTACTTTTTATACTGCTAAATTTATGTTTTGGATTATCCCTACCATTGTCTCAGGCATGGAGATGGCCTTGACACCTTCTCTGATTCAATGATTTGCCTGAACTGTTTAATATTCTTGAGGGAGTTTTAGCATCCTGGCCATGGTCTCTGACTCAGACTGCTTGTGTCCAGGTCCCAGCTGCATTGCTTATTAGTGGAATGACTCTCGGCAATTTCTTTAACTTCTCTCTGTTGCAGCTGCCTCATCTTTCTGATGGGGATGGTAATGGTACCTGCCCCAGAGGGTTATTAGAAATCAATGAGAGATTCTTTGTTCAATACATGCAGAGAGTGAGCCCCATGTAAATGTGAGCTGTGAATTATAATAAGGCTGTTCTAGTTGCAGTTTATGAAGCTGAGATACATCATATCCATATGTTATAGGCATTGTTATTAGTAAAGTCTATAAAACTTCATTTCCAGTCACAAAAATAATGACATGGGATCCACTTGGAAATCATGGGCAGAAACTGGCTCGAGTAGCACAGAGGTCATTGTATATGATCATTTATATGCCATAAAGACCACACAAATCCGGATGAAGCCACCAGCAGATTGCTTTCTGTTTAAGTGGTGGTGAACTGCAAGTTCTTTTAGTTCTTTTTTTTTTTTTTTTGCATTTGCCAAATGAAATTTGGTTCCGCCTTCAAAGTCAAAGCTGTCCAAGAAAGGTCACAAAGTGAGGATCACACTTTCACTCTAGAACCCTTCTGCAGATCACCAAAACCTTAGAATCAGGCTGTGCACAACTAAAAAGGAAAAATAGGTTAGAATACCTCAAAGCAGTTTCCCACGTACACTTCCCCGGACAAGAGGTTCTAACTCAGACCACGTCCAAGTTCAGTTCAAAACGTAAATGGTAGTATGGACTTTTCCAAACTCAGTGACCATGTCTCCCCCAGTAAGTGCAGCATTCTCCACTGTCCTCGTAGACACAGCCTACGGCACAGGTGCCGGTGCCGCTTCAGCAAGAAACTTGGGCCACCTCCTTACACCCTGCCGGTCTCAGCTCTGTGGGAAGTTGGGTTACGGTGGGTTGCACCATTGCCCCTGCCCCCTCAAAATCCACCCCAGAAACTACGGCCTGACACCCCGAAGGTCTCCGTGTTGAGCTTCCTCTTCTCAGCCCATGTCGTCCGCTTGGAACTGGTCTTGAGTTCAGAGGAGATGTTGTCAAAGAACTTGGACTTGTCGTAGTAGCACTGGGGCCCCAAGTGGTCCTCTTCAGCAGGGGCCTCGTCACTCTGGGTCACCACGTCCAGGTCCTTCTCTTCTCCTTTCTCAGCTTTGTCATCTTGAAAATTCAGTTTCTTCTTAAATACCTTGTCCAGCTCTTCTCAGCTGAACTGGGCATTTGCCCTCTCAAAATCAAAGTCTCCTTCAAACTTGATTGTGTTTTCCTTGATGTTAGTTGGACGGCTTTGCCCTCCGGAGCTGTTCCTTGTTCATCTGTTCCCTGAGCACCTCCTCTGAGGTCTTCTGTTCTCTGTCGTTCACCTGCCATTGAGTTTGCACAGCTGCCTCTGAGCTACATCGGTGGCGGCCTTGCTGCGGGTGGGGCTGGGTGCCTGTTGAGCTGGATGCCCATGGTGCCCTGGCCAGGTAACTGCTTCTTGGAGTTCAAGTTATCAAGAGATCCAGTCTGGACAGCCTGCTCCACCATGAGGCTCTTGCCAACTGAGACAGACAGAAATCTGACTCCTAAACCCAAGGAGGCCAGCATACTGCTGACTAAGCAGGGAGCTGGCCACCAGCTGGCTGTAGAGTGTACCGCCCCTCGGAAGGGGCTGTAAGGTACCTGTGGCTGGAAGGAGGAGCCCAAACCAAGCCCAGGGAAGATTGAAGGACAGCAGGATCCTGAGGGAGCATGTGCTGAGCTTTCAGAGGTTCACACACAGTAATATCTTTGATATCACTTCCCCAGAAGATGATGTACTCATAAATCTCCTCTCTGGGGGGTGGCAGACCTATCTGTGGGACAGTCTTCAGTACCAAAGGACCTCACTTTGGCGAGCTCCACGGTGGCGTTGTCCCAGTCAATGGTGTAGAGGATGCCTTCGTAGCGGATCTGTGCCTTGGAGACGATGCTGATCTTGCTGGCCAGGTTCAGGGTGCCTGAGGAGCCGCTCATGACGGTGGTCACCTGGCAGGGCCCAGACCGCTCGCCTCTGCGTGGTGGCCTCATCACCCTCTCCTCGCGGCCTTGGTGCCACCTTACTGCCACCTTAGGGCCTGCCTGGGGACCAGGGGACCTCTTTTAGTTCTTGACATTGTTCTTTCTCATGGAGTCACATAGCTGAGCTTGGGTTGGGGCAAATATCTGGGCGTATAACCAGATAACATTGGAATACAAGTTCAAGGGAAATGACAAATCATTCTTTTTTCCTTCCTGTGTTTTTCTCATTAGGGTCTAGAGGGGTCTTCTTCCTTATTGAATATGACCTTTTGAGAAATTTAGTTTCCATCTTTCCCAATAGAATCATTCTTCTTAGGGAATTAAATTTGCTTCAAGTTTCTGTCTCTTCTGCTCAGCTTAAAAGATGAGGCCAGGGCCCTGTGGGTGTTTTGTTATTGATATCTGCTATTTTTTACTCTCAGCTCTGTCGTTAAATTGTATTATGGTAGGTGGCATCTCCTAGGCCCAGTCTTTTAACATAATTTGCCTTAAGATATGTTGTTTGCCTAGGAACACGCAGTATCTATGTTCCAAGCTTAGCATCACTGGGAACCAGACTTGACTTGCAAACAGAACCAGGCACTGAGGGCTATGGTAGCCATCCAGATAACAGGACTGAATGTTGCTGGTCAGAATTCTCCTCCTTACACGTTCTGTGTGGCCTTGGCAAGTTCCTGAATTCCTCTGGCTCTAAGACTGCTCTCTGATCTCTACATTCCTTGCTAGCCCTCTGCTTCGTTAGTGCAGTTTCCAAACTCAGTTTTGTGGTCAGTTAATCTCTGTGTTGGGGTTGGGCATTCTCTCATCGAATAACTTTAGAAAATGCATCTTACTTTATTTTTCTCTCAAAGAGTTACAAGGCACACATTATCAAGGACTCTGAGAAGCTCCCTGTTGAACAATGCTTAATGAAGCATTTCTCAAATATAGGTGAATATGTAATTTTTTATTGATTAATTTTGGTTTCCTGGGAAGACTTCTGAAGAGCATCTTTTGGGAAAGATTTCTGCTGCAGCTTCCTCAGGTGACTGAGTTATGTAAGGTAAAGAACACACAGCAGTATCTCTGATTGTAGAATGACAGTGTAAGTGTAGCATTGCCTTTTAATTGGAAGACAGTTGTGTAAACAGTTTTTAAGCAATAGGTGTCTGCATTCTGCTAAACTGCCAGAGTATCTCTGGTTCAGCTAACAGAAGTCAAATTTGGAGGCCCACGAGCAGGAAGGAACTACTTTATCGTCTAACTCTTCGAAAAGTCAAAGTTTCCATGTTGAATCATGTCCTGCCCCCCTCAGGGCTGTCCTGACTTATAAAAGGCAGGGAACCCAGGCAAGTAGCTAGAATCCTGTTTTAGCCTCAGAAAAGTGCTACAGCGCTACACGTGGCTTCTTCTCCTCCCTTTCATTTAAAACCAGTTAGGGATTATAATATGAGATTTCAAAGAAATAGGAAAAACTAGCTTTCATTAGAATTGAAATGAAAACTAATGAGAAAGAAAATGTAGCTATAAAAGACTTCTGTTCTATCCTTATGGTAACAATCCTGAGACACTAACACAAGAAGCATTAGGGCTAAACTCTGAAATCAGTCATGAGCATGCTGGGCATTAGGCGTAATCAGAAGATTTCAGTAAATGCAACTGGCCTTTTGGCAGCAGCTAACATATGACAGCTCTGCAAATGCCAAGCATTTTATCAACAAGTGGTCCAGTTGTGATCTTTTGCCTGGCGCCTGGTGCTTTGGCCAAGTCAGGAGGATGTTATCAGGGGTACAGAGCTCCAGGCAGTGGCCTGGACTCAAGGAAGGGAGGGTGGGGTGACCCCAGAGTATGGCCCAAAGCCATTTCAAAACAAATCAAAAAACCCACCTAGACGGAGAAGAAAATAAGCTGAGAATGTTCAATTAATCAAGCTTTATGTTTAAACAACGTGATCATGTAGTCTTTCCTTTTCATTGGGTAAATTATGTGCCTTATGTTAAATTACTATTTCAGAATGGGTGCTGGAGTTTGTGTCTCTTGCAGGAATTAAATGATCTGCTCTCACGTTTAAAACAATTATGCTAGTTTCCTTCTACGTCTTAGCCTATAAATGCATCTGATGCTGGGGATATTTGTCCTAAGTATCTTTTCCCATTTAAACTGTCTTCTTAATATTTCTAATTTGCAAAAGCCTTGGTGTTCAAAAATCACTGGGAGAAAAATTGGACTGTGGGTGGCGGGTAATCCAGCCCTGCATCAGGGCATTACTGACTACTAAAGGAAAAAAATGCCTCTTTCCTGAACCTTACCGGATGGGGCCATTGTTTTCAGACAGCCTTTACCTAATACAAAAGGACTCAGTCCATGACTGGCCTCAGACCAGCATTTTGTCTGGGAACAACACCCAAAGCCATGATGAACAACCAGGCTGATAGTAAAATGAGCCTCCCCAAGTTGGAGTGTTTTTGTTAAATCCTAGTACAAAAAAAAAAAGTACTAAAAGCCCATCTGGTGAGATGATAATTCATTAAGTGAAAAGAGGAGGCAGAAGGCTTGGGAAAATCGATCCTTTTCTTCCTTTGTCTCCTGTGTTTGAGTTATTGTGCAATCACAGTGATATAAATCTGGATTCAGAGCGGCGGAAAACCCGTGGAACGTTCCGGGCATGTTTTAATAGTGTCTTTGTAACAAGGATGGTGTTCTGCTGCTGTGATGTCAGTGAACTGATGTGCTGTTTGGAGTGGTCTTTAGAATTAGCACAGGAGACAGAGTGGGGAGGGTCAGGAGATGAGGACTGTGTGCTGGAGGAAGGAGCTAGACTCCAGGAAACTCCTCATTCTTCCTGAGCTGCTGTGACACACCCTCGGGGTGGCACACCCTCTCTGGAGTCCAGCTCAGCCCACAGACTCATGGAAGGAGAACCAGGGCCCAGGCCTCCCCTTTGAGGAGTGGATGCAGCGCTTCCATGTGTCAGCCCCCTCGGGAAGAAAAGCTAAAGCCTTAGAACTTTGTGCCCGTGACCTGGGAACCCATTGAGCTCATGGACCCTCATCACATCCTCGAAGACCACCAAGGTTTGGCTGTCTTTTTCATAAACTTGGCACGTGTGCTGTCTGGGGTGGGCTGTGCATTTAAAGATGAGGAGAGCTGCAGGGACTTTTCCATTGGTTAAAATAGTTGTGCACTTATTATATTAACCCTTGAGGTTAATACAAACACATGCTTGTATAATATGCATATGTTATATACTAACATACTTATGTGCTGTGCTAAGTTGCTTCAGTCATGTCCGACTCTTTGCACCCCTATGGACTATAGCCTCCAGGCTCCTCTGTCCATGAGATTCTCCAGATAAGATTTCTGGAGTGGGTTGCCATTTCCTTGATCTTCCTGACCCAGGGATCGAACCTAAACCTTTTATGTCTCCTGCATTGGCAGGCAGGTTCCCTACCACTGCAGGTGGGTTCTTTACCACTATTTAAGCATATTTATAAATATTATTATTTACTACTCTTTAAACATTTATAAGTATCATTAGAATGGGATTTTAAAAAATGGATATGACTATTATGTAGCAGGAGTCCAGCTCCATTAAGTTCAATTTGGGTAGGTTGGTCTGTTGGAGCACACTGGGGGTCCTCAGTGACTGTGAGTGAGAATCTGTGATCTACATTTCTGCTTATGTACTCTTTCTCTTATATCCCCCATCTCCATGCCGGTATATCTGTATTAACACAGCTTTGAGGTGAATTCTCCCATCTCCTTACGTTATGTTGTTTTTGTCTGTGTAGATTGGGTACAATGGACACTTTGTTTGTGCTAGCTGTTGGCTTAAAAATATTCACAACCTAAAAGCTGAGAGTTATGTTTTATTCAGTGGAAATTTTTTAGACTTCAATACCAGGAGGCAGCATCTCAAGTAACCCTGAGAGAACTTCTCTGAGGAGGCAAGAGGAGGAACCAAGTTACATAGAAGTTTTGCAACAAAAAGCAGGTAGTTTGAACATGAAAAATTATTGCTAATTAAAGAAAACTAGATATCCCAGCTTAAGGAATTTAGCACGTTTATTTGTATAGGAAGGTACAAGAGTCTGGGCTCACTGAACTCATTCCTTTCATATGCACCTCAGTATCTGGGACCAGTAGCCTGTGTTTTTCACATCCTGGGCTCCCTTGGGGCTCACCACAGGGAGTGGCTGCAATCTGGTGGCTGCTCGATGGCAGGTATTCTCCTTCCTGAGTGCCCTGAGGGTTCACCCACTCACATTGGAGGGCTATAATCACTGATGACTGTAACATCCTTATTTACTGATGTGGCAGGAAATATTCCATTTTCATAGGGATGCTGTCCCTAGGATACTTCCCCTACAGTTGTGCTTTATGAGAGAGTTGGTACCCTGGGGAGAATGGCTTCAGGAGGGATCCAGCTCCCCTGCTTAGCATCCCCACGGACCCACAGCCAATACCACAGCCTCAGAGGCATCCCAAGGCGATCTTTCAGGCTGCTGTATTGAAACCAGCAGACCATATCAATTCATGCTGATTCTTTTGATACTAGACCTTAGAGCAAGTGATCGTAACTTCTTTTGGTTTCTGGAGAGTAGACTATCAGGTAATCAATCCCATGTAAGGCAGAAACGCTTTGTACCTCCCACCTTTACTTTTGAAGACTCTGCTCTTCTCTGTTTACCAGGACCTCCGGTGAGCTCGAGTTTGCCTTCCTGTAGGACTAGAGAGCCAAGGCATGCTCCACTTCACATGTGCACACTCACCGAGAGGTACAAAGGAATTGAATGTTGGCATGCTCTGTAACTGATGAATAATTCATGAGGGCTTTCTGTGCCATAAAATTTCCTCCTGTAAATGAACATTATTTTGAAAGACAATGCTGACTGAAAAATCTGGAAATGTGGCATCATGTTCTTTAATGATCTGCCTTCAACATTTACTGGGAAGGCAAAAGTTGACAAACATCAGAATAATTAAACTGAAAGCTGACAATGGCCCTGGGTGGGCAGGAAGCCAACAACTTAGTCACAGCTTTTTTCCCCCAGTTCATTCTAAAGTGTAATATCACCTGATGTTTACAAAAGGCCTCTGGACTCTTTGGCACTCTCTGGGCTTTCTTTGAAGATAGAATCTGAATGTTAATGATAACACTGTACATATTAATTAGTATTAACAGAATACTGATATTTAGAGTTGGAAACTATGATTCGATGGCTTTTCTTAACTGAAACGGGTCTTAGAGATAAAACTAGACTGTCTCAAGATGTCTATATTTCTCTATTTGAATAAATTTGAAACCCTCTGTTTTCCTTGCACTATAAAAAGGGTAGGTTTTAATTTTGATTTCCAGGAAAGATAAGAAAGGTTTTGGAAAATCTTACATGACAAAGAGATTATAAACAGAGTATGTTTATAGCAGAGTAAGTCATGTCAGATTATATTTTTAGTGGTCACCAAAAAGAAAAAGAAATTTTTCTTTTAAAAGAATTTCATTTTTTCTTTTTTTCCATTTTTCCTGCTCCCCTCCTTTCCATGGTATATTTTTAATGCATTTGGAATCTTTCCACTTGCTACTGTCTGGAATCTATGGAGAGTGTATCCCCAGAACCCTCAGCAGTTGACTTGAATCTCAGTCATAATTAAATTGGAAGTTGACAAATTGTTCTGAGGCTTAAAAAGAGTCATACATTATGTTCCTAACAAGGAGTTTCACTACTCTGCTTTGTTTTAAAAGTACTCTCCATAGAGAATATTGACAATATTTTTAGTGACTCTTTTTAAAAATAGAAGGGTTTTGAAAGGATAGCTAATAAATATGTTTGACTATGCTTAAATTTGGTATCTTACCTGGTAGCTGGATTCTGATGCTTTAAAACAACCAGGTTTTCAACTCCTCATCCATCCCTCTGTAATGAGTGCATCACCCTGGCCTCTCCTGGAACGTCTTGAAAGCATTAACTACTTAGAGGACTGTTGATATAAGACTTGGATACAGCGATTTACTATCTTCTGCACTAAAGGATGTGCTGAGAGCTAGTGTTTGCATACAATTAACAGTCATTTACGCATCTGAGACACCCAGCCTCTCTTTTATATTAAAATCTGACTGCTGACACATACTTCTCCATCACTAACATACTTCAAAGTTTGGGGTCGGAGTCAGGATATTAATTCAGAATATCGAGATTTAACAAGACAACTCTAAATGCAATGCATTTCCAAAAAGGAGGGGAAACACAGTGTGTTGACTGGCCCTCCTTTTAGATTCCCTGTGAGACAGTGGAGTGCTAGGCAGGTTTTACTGCATCAAGTGAAAAAGTGAAAGTGTTAGTCGCTCAGTTGTATTCAACTCTTTGTGACCCCCTTGGACTGTAACCCACCAGGCTCCTCTGTCCATGAAATTCTCCAGGCAAGAATACTGGAGTGGGTAGCCATTCCCTTCTCCAGGGTATCTTCCCAACCCAAGGATTGAACCCGGGCCTCCTGTATTGCAGGCAGATTCTTTACCATCTAAGCCAACAGGGAAGCCCATTTTCTGCTTTAAGAGGTAATCAATAGCTGCCATAATGAATGAGCTCTGTCAAGGTTGCTAGCCAGTGGGTCTATTAGAGCATGACATTGCCAGAGATGTGCCCGAGCAGTAGGAGCAGGCCCAGGAGCTCTGAGTATTGAGTTTGTATAAAGCTCTCAGTGACAAACAGGGCTCTGAGGATACCTGTCTGAGTCCCACCTCCCCCACAGTTACTGTTGACAGGCTCCCTGGGCTTGTGATCACACCTCATACCTCAAAGATCTGAGTGGAATAGAAACTCTCCAAGCCTGGTATTACTTTTCTTTATAATACTTTGCAGGGGACCCATACCTCACGTGAGGCATGAATGGAAGTGGCAGAAATATAAGGGCACACAGTGCTCCTGGGAAAACCTCAGGGTGTTAGCAGAGTGGTATTATTTAGTGGAAACACATCTCTATGGATTATTTTTATATTGTTTTTTAATTGTTAAGTATTTATTCATTTGTATTTTTATTTTTTCACTGTGGGATCTTAAGTTCTCCACCTAGGGATTGAACCCGTGCCCTCTACATTGGAAGCTTGGAGTCTAGCCACTGGACGACCAGGAAAGTCCCTCCATGGACAATTTTTAAATGGTTTAAATGGTCCCTTTGCCTATTCTTCATATATACTGTGTAGTTCAAATGCACATACAAATTCATGAATTTCATTAGTCACTTCACTTTGGAGGCTCCTGGCCTCACCCATGTCTTTACTTACTCTTTTGACTTTAAAGGCACACTCACCATAACAGTCTGCCTCTAATTGGCAGTTTCAGCAGGTAAGATCTGCAGATGTGTCATAGAGCCCTCTCCTGCCTTGGCATTAGAGTGGCCCATTAACCTTCTGTGTGTCATCATTAATTTACTAGGCATCTTTCAGCAGATGGCAGGCACTGTGCTAGGTATTGTTCAGAACAAATCTCTGTCATTTAGAATTTGTAGTCTTGAAAGTACCACTGGCAGGTGTGTGCTAAAGATGTGCTGGGCAGCTAAGTTAGTAAGGACCAGGGCCAGATGAAGAATATCAGTATTGGAATAGAAAATGTAAGAAGATGTAGTTACCTAAGGAATGTAAATTAGTGTAGCCAGTATGAAAAACAGTATGGAGGATCTTTAAAAAACTAAAAATACCCCTACCATATGATCCAGCAATCCCACTTCTGGGCATGTATCTGGAAATGATGAAAACTCTAATTTGAAAAGATACTGGCACCTCAGTGTTCATAGCACCACTATTTACAGTTGCCAAAACCTGGAAGCAACCTAAGTGTCCATCAATAGATAAATGGATAAAAAAGACAGAGAATGAGATGGTTGGATGGCATCACTGACTCGATGGACTTGAGTTTGAGAAAGCTCTGGAAGTTAGTGACGGACAGGGAAGCCTGGCTTACTGCAGTCAATGGAGTCACAAAGAATCAGACACAACTGAGTGACTGAAGTGATACACACACACACACACACACACACACACACACAATGAAGTATTACTCAGTCATTAAAAAGAATGAAGTTTTGCCATTTGCAGCAATATGAGTGAAGCTAGAGATTATCATGGGTTTCCTAGTTGGTGCAGTGGTAAAAAATCTGCCTGCCAGTATAGGAGATGCAAGAGACACAGGTTCAATCGCTGAGTCTGGAAGATCCCCTGGAGTAGGAAATGGCAACCCACTCCAATATTCTTGCCTGGAAAATTCTACAGACAGAGGATTCTGGTGGGCTACAGTCCATGGGGTCACGAAGAGTAGGATGTGACCAAGCATAAATGCAGATATTGTCATACTGAGTGAAATAAGTCAGAAAGAAAAAGACAAATGCCATATGACATCACTGATATGTGGAATCTAAAAAATGATACAGAATTAACTTATTTACAAAACAAAAACATACTCACAGACACAGAAAACAAACTTATGGTTATCAAAGAGGGAAGCGTAGGGAGGGACAAATTAGGAATATGAGATTAACATATATACACTACTATATATAAACTAGATAAACAATAAGGATTTCCTGTATAGCACAGGGAACTATTTTCATTATCTTAACATATAATTGAAAAAATCTGAAGAAATATATATTTGTAACTGAGTCACTTTGCTGTACACCTGAAAGTAACACATCTTTATAAGTCAGGTATATTTCAATTTTTTAAAAAAGATGTAGTCACCTAAAGTGGTTAGGATGATAGCTAGGAAAGCCCCCAAGGGCTCCTTGGGACATAAATGACCCCACTGATTTCATCAGGGTGCAATCTGACCACAGGTTGCCTCTCACCATGGCTCCAGCATTGGATCAGTCTGCCTCTGGTTCTCAGGAATCATCTTTACCCCCGACCCCCCACTGCCAGGGCCCCAAGGATTGGGGATTTATTTTCCTCTTGCTAAAATGACTATTCTTTGGTGAATTTCAGAGTTACTTTTTCTAATGTAAATATATGATTTGGGACCTGTAGAAGGAAACTGTGTTCCTTCTGGACACAATGTTAAGTTCTTGAACTCTAGAAACAGTGAGATTTTGTTCACATCGTGGCTTTGATACCTACTAGCCAAGTAACCGTGGGAAAGTGCCTGCATTTCTCCAATCCTCAGTTTCCGCATCTATAAAATGGAGCTAATAGGGCAACCTGCTTTATGAGATTGTGAGATTAAATGAGGATGTTTATAAAACCCAAGGCATGGTGTCTAATTTGTAATAATGAATGGGTTCTAGCATTAGCAATTATGGCACCAACCGGGTAATTCAGCTGCTTCCAAATTATTTTTATTGTTAAATAGTGCTTTGGAATCCATAGGCCTTGATTCTAGTTTGGTTATTTTATTTTTATGTGTGTGTTTTATTTATTTTAAATTATACAAACATACAAGTGTAAGCTTTCACTGTCAAAATTTCAAATACTTTATGAAAGACAAACCTAGGCGGTAACTACTATCATCAGTTTTATTTATTCATTTTATTTTCAACAAAGTAGCACATGTACCTAGTTTTGAAAGTCAAATAGTATCTTCTGTCAAGAATGGGAGACAAAGGAGTAAGAGGCTAGGATTCTGGAGTTTTTCTGGCCTGACTTCCTAATGTGATCAAAACCGACATTTCTATTAACAGAATGTGGCTCTTTGAGGTGGGATTTTTGACATTTTTGTTTTTCATCTTTATTGGTGAGGGTCAGTCTCCTGCAGAGAGAAGAAGTGGAAGGGGTGTAGAGGTTGACTCTTTGCCATAAAGACATCATCCCATCTTCCTGTTCACCTCATCTTGTTCATCTCATCCTCATCCTTCATCCCAGCCTTCAGTGGTCCTTTGTACCTCCAACACCAGCCTTTCCTGGATTGCCCCCAGAGTTGTCCCCACTCCAGGCTAAGTTTCAGCTTCTCCTCCTTCTTTTCTTATGTCATCCATTCACTTTCCAGCTTCCACACTGGAACCTTCCAAACATCTGTCTGCTGACGTTGCTCCTCTCTTGTTCTTTTTGGGGTTCTGTGAAGACACAGAGATAAACACATGTTCACAGAACCATGTTTAACCAGAAGCTCAAAGTTTCCATAGATTTTCCCACTCAGTTAATATCTTATACTCTAATTATCTCACATTTCATTTAATCTCCTTCAAGAGAATTATGAGTTCATTGATATTAGAAACTGTGGTTTTTATATCTTTCAGAAATCTCAATAATGAATACATGGTGTGTGCTCACTAAATTCTTTTAATTGAGATGACATTGATATATAACATTGTATAAGTTTCACATGTACAATATTATAATTTGACTTCCAAATACACTATAGTATGGTATATGTGTGTGTGTGTGTGTGTGTGTGTGTGTGTGTGTGTGTGTGTGTGTGCGCGCTCAGTCACGTCCAACTCTTTGCAGCCCCACGGACTGTAGCCTACCAGGCTTCTCTGTCCATGGAATTTTACATACTATAATACTAGAGTGGGTTGCCATTCCCTTCTCCAGGGGATCTTCCCAACCCAGGGATCAAACCCACATCTCTTCCATTTCTAGCATTGACAGGCATATTCTTTGCCACCAGCACCACCACACAACATTTTTTTATTCATTCATCTGTTGATGGCCACTTAGGTTGCTTCCATATCTTGATATTAAAAATAATCCTGGGATAAACATAGGGATGCATATATCATTTTGAATTAGCATTTTTATATTTCTGGAAAATGCCCAGAAGTGGAATAGTTTTGATCATATGATAATTCTATTTTTAATTTTTTGAGAAATCTCCATTCTGTTTTCCATAGTGGCTGTACCAATTCACATTCCTATCAACAGTGTATGAAGATTTCCTTTTCTCAACAGTCTCTCCAACACTTATTATTTCTTGTCTTTTGATAATAGCCCTTCTAATGAGTGTAAATTGATGTCTCCTTCTGGTTTTGATTTGCATTTCCCTGATAATTAGTGATTCATTTTCCTGTTGCCCATTTATATGTCTTCTTTGGAAAAATGTCTATCCAGATCCTCTGTTTATTTTTAATCCATTTGTTTGTTTTTGTTGTTGAGTTGCATGAGTTCTTTATAGTCACTAAATTCTGGTTGAGTAGTTGATTGCTTTTCATATTTGGCTAAAAAGGAGCATCATATATATTACCTTTATTAGTGTGGTCCCATGAAAACCATGCCACTAAAAAATATTGCAACTTTTTCTTTTTTGGTTTTAAGATTCCAAGGAATAATCAGTACTAGCTGTAAGCCTGATCAGACAGGATACTCTTGTATCAATTAGCTATTGTTGCTTGATAAGCCATTCCAAAATTTGGAAACTTAAAGTGGTAATCATCCATCATTTTCCATGAGTCTGCAGGGTTGGCAGGGGGTCAGCTGCTTTCTGCTGAATCAGGGGGCAGTTTGGCAGGCTAACATGATTGGAGGTAGCTCTGCTCTGTGCATTGCTCATCCTCCTCTTGGGACCAGCAGACTATCCCAATCATGACCTCATCACACTGAAGCAGAAGAACAAAGAGCAAATAGAGACATGCTTGACCTCTTTGAACCTAAGCTCAGAACCAGCATGTGGTCACTTTTGTCCTCTTTATTCTGTAGGCCAGAGCGAGTTACATGGTCAAAGTGGGAGGGCACTGCAAAATAACATGGCAAAGGGCTTGATACAAGGGAGGAAGACAAACTAGGGCCCTGAGGCAACCTATCTGGGCTTCTAGGCCATAGCAGCAGCCCTGGCATGAATGGACACTTATTGAGACTCACAGAAATAAGTCTTATGTCCAGTTAACCTTGCCAGGCTTTCATTTGGATTTAAGAAAAGAGAATTCTAACCCTCAAGGACTTTACTAGCCATACTTGAGAAAATGATCTACAGATGAAATTAATGAATGAAGTGGTTATAGAGCAAAAAGCTAAGCAATAGATTTTAACACTTTGTATGTGACTAGCCTAAAGCAAACTTTTGCTGTGGAGGACAAGATAGTAAATATTTTAGCTTTTGTCAGCTGAGTGGTCTCTGTTGCAGCTATTCAACTATAGTTACAGCACAGAAATAACTATAGACAATACACAAATGGATAGACATGACTGTGTCCCAGCAAATCTTTATTTATAATACAAAACCAGACTTCAGGCATTAAAGACCATTGGACTGGAATATTGAAAGAAATAAGAAAGGATCAGTTGGGGAAGACTTGTTGAAAAAGGAGTAATAGTTTCCAAGGCAGTGAAGATTAATTTAGCTCAACAAAATTTGTTTTAAATATGAAGTAAGAAAAAACTTGTGGTCATTCAACAGGTAGATTTTCAGTTCAGTTCAGTTCAGTTGCTCAGTAGCATCCTACTCTTTGTGACCTCATGGACTGCAGCACGTCAGGCTTCCCTGTCCATCACCAACTCCTGGAGCTTGCTCAGACTCAGGTTCATTGAGTTGGTGATGCCATCCAATCATCTCATCCTCTGTCGTCCCCTTCTCCTCCTGCCTTCAATCCTTCCCAGCCTCAGGGTCTTTTCCATTGAGTCAGTTCTTTGCATCAGGTGGCCAAAGTATTGAAGTTTCAGCTTCAGCATCAGTCTTTCCAACGAATATTCAAGACTGATTTCCTTTAGGATTGATTGGTTTGATCTCCTTGCAGTCCAAGGAACTCTCAAGAGTCTTCTCCAATACCACATTCAAAAGCATCAATTCTTCAGTGCTCAGATTTATAGTCCAACTCTCACATCCATACATGACTACTGGAAAAACCATAGCTTTGACTAAATGGACCTTTGTTTGCAGAGTAATGTCTCTGCTTTTTAATATGCTGTCTAGGTTGGTCATAGCTTTTCTTCCAAGGAGCAAGCGTCTTTTTTTTCTTCCAAGGAGCAAGTGAGGTAGATTTTACCACAGGTTAATGTGGTCCAGTCAGAATGAGAACTTATCACTCTTCAAAAGTATTACTTGCTTCAGATGATTTCTGCTTCTGAATGCCTATTTGAAAACATGTTCTTTAAAAATGTTAATATTTTTGCTTAGTTGGTGGGTGAGGAAGAAAGCATTTGAAAATAAAATGAAATAACTAATTAAAGTGATTTGATTTTATGCCACTAAAACTGTTGCATTTGACTAATGTGACCTAGATTTGTATAAAGGAACCAGAGGGATTAATATGAATGATTATGAATGATTTCTTTTTAACTTTTAAGAAACAGTTTGCAGGAACTTTCCAGGCAGTCTAGTGAATAAGACACAGAACTCCCAAAGCAGGGGCCTGGGTTTGATCCCTGATCAAGAAACTAGATCCCACATGTCACAACTAAGTATTTGCAAGCCACAACTAAGACCCAACACAGACAAATAAATAATTAAAATAAAAATAAAGGTTTCTTTTTTTTTTAAGAAACAATATGCAGGATTCAGGTGGATATTTTTCCACCTCAATTGTATTTCACTTAGATTTTCCTTAGCAATCATTATGCTCCCCTCATATTTGAAGATAGAAAAAAAAGCCCATAATACTATTAGAAAACAAAGATTTTTTTTGCTTAGAATCTTTAATACCTGTTTATTCATTTCCCATCAGCATCTATGACTGTCGTACCTAAGGGTAGCAATAAAATTAAAACAAATTCCTGGTAGGTTTTAAGAACATCATTTGAAGTCCCCTGAGTTCCTTGGAAAAATGCAATTTTTCCCAGGTAGCATAATCATATAAATCCACTCTCACTGTTATTTATTATTATCTTACATTGTCTTGTTTTAATTGGAGTATAATTTCTTTATAATATTGTGTTAGTTTCTGCTGTACCATGGCGTGAATCAGTTATATGTATACATATACCTGCTCCCTCTGGAAGCTCCCACCCTCCCATCCCACCCGTCTAGGTCATCACAGAGCACTTAGCTGAGCGCCCTGTGTTATGCAGCAGCTCCCCATTAGCTGTCTACTTTACACAGGGCACCCCACTCCAGCACTCTTGCCTGGAAAATCCCATGGATGGAGGAGCCTGGTAGGCTGCAGTCCATGGGGTCGCTAGGAGTCGGACATGACTGAGCGACTTCACTTTCACTTTTCACTTTCATGCATTGGAGAAGGAAATGGCAACCCACTCCAGTGTTCTTGCCTGGAGAATCTCAGGGACGGGGGAGCCTGATGGGCTGCCATCTCTGGGGTCGCATAGAGTCGGACACAACTGAAGCGACTTAGCAGCAGCAGCAGCAGCAGTGTATAAAAGGAGAAGGCAATGGCATCCCACTCCAGTACTCTTGCCTGGAAAATCCCATGGATGGAGGAGCCTGGTAGGCTGCAGTCCATGGGGTCGCTAGGAGTCGGACATGACTGAGCAACTTCACTTTAACCTTTCACTTTCATGCACTGGAGAAGGTAATGGCAACCAACTCTGGTGTTCTTGCCTGGAGAATCCCAGGGATGGCGGAGCCTGGTGGGCTGCCGTCTGTGGGGTCGCACAGAGTCGGACACGACTGAAGCAGCTTAGCAGCAGCAGCAGCAGCATCAGCAGTGTATATATGACAATGCTACTCTTTCATTTGTCTCACCCTCACCTTCCCACAGGTGTCCATGAGTCCACACTCTACATCTGCATTTATATTTCTGCCCTACAAATTGGTTCAACAGTACCAATTTCCTAGATTCCATATATATGCATTAATTTGCAATATTTGTTTTTCTCTTTCTAACTTCACTCTCTATGAGAGACTCCAGGTTCATCCACATCACCACAGTGGACTCAATTTTATTCCTTTTTATGGCTGAGTAACATTTCAGTGTATATATCTTCTTTATCCATTTCTTGTCAGTGGACATCTAGGTTGCTTCCATGCCCTGGCTGTTGTAAATAGTGCTTCAGTGAAAACTGGAGTACATGTGTCTTTTTGAATCATAGTTTTCTCAGGGTATAGCCCAGCAGTGAGATTTCTGGGTCTTACATTGTCTTTTAATTTGTTCTATACTTCATATTTTCTTGAAATGTTCTCTTTTCTCTGGTTAATTTCCTTTCTTACTGTTGTTTTCACACACACACACAGAGGCACAGATCTAGATCTTGATCTTGGAGGTGGTTACAAGGACACATGAAAAAAATTCACTGACTGAGCCAAATGCTTGAAATTTGTGAATGTTACTGCATGTAACACAAATTTCAATTAAAATTTTAACATTAAAAATCATAGTAATAGATTTGAATAACATGGGGGAAAGTTTTGATAAGCCAAAGTTATAAATTGTATATGAAATATGATCTGGCATAAATTCATAGGAAGAAAATTGAAAGAAAGTATACTAAAGAATAAGTGATTTCCAAATGGTAAAACTGTGTTAGTAATAGTTTTCAGTGTCTGTCTTCCAAATTTTCTCTAATGAAGTATATTCCTTCTATAACAGAAAAGTTGAAGTGGTAAAAAGTATATGAGATGAGTCACCAGTCCAGGTTCGATGCATGATACAGGATGCTTGGGGCTGGTGCACTGGGATGACCCAGAGGGATGGTATGGGGAGGAAAGTGGGAGGGGGGTTCAGGATGGGGAACATGTGTATACCTGTGGCGGATTCATGTTGATGTATGGCAAAACCAATACAATATTGTAAAGTAATTAGCCTCCAATTAAAATAAACAAATTTATAATTAAAAAATAATAAAATAACAGAAAAAAAGAAAGAAAGAAGTCTTGGAAAGAAAGGCCCCTTTCAATATTGTATTGGTTTTCCAATTAAAATAAATAAATTTATATTAAAAAAAATAAAAAGTATAACTAAGGAGATATTTGAGATAACTTGAACCTCAGTCATAAATCCATTTTGATATTTTGGGAAGGAAATAGCAATTTAGAGACAGGCAAATTCAGAAGTTGTAGACTTAGAGAAAGCTTCATGGAGAAGACCTCAGGGGGCTGAGACAGCATTTAGGGAAGGTCACAGTGGGAAGCAGGAGTAGGGGTGGACAGCTGACCTTGTGTGATGTTGCCTTTGGCCTGTGTTCCTCAGTCTGTGTTGGCTGACCGTGTTTCTGTCCTCTTCATGGATTCTGTGGTGGCTCAGCTGGTAAAGAATCCACCTTCTATGTGGGAGACCTGGGTTCGATCCCTGGGTTGGGAAGATCCCCTGGAGAAGGGAATAGCTACCCACGTTAGTATTCTGGCCTGGAGAATTCCATGGACTGTATAGTTCATGGTGTCGCAAAGAGTGAGACACAACTGAGCGACTTTCACTTTCACACTTTCAAGTGTATAACTGCTTTATTTTTAATGCTTAACATGTTGATCTTTTAAAACTGTGGAAAATTCTGAAAGAGATGGGAATACCAGACCACCTGATCTGCCTCTTGAGAAATTTGTATGCAGGTCAGGAAGCAACAGTTAGAACTGGACATGGAACAACACACTGGTTCGAAATAGGAAAAGGAGTACGTCAAGGCTGTATATTGTCACCCTGTTTATTTAACTTATATGCAGAGTACATCATGAGAAACGCTGGACTGGAAGAAACACAAGTTGGAATCAAGATTGCTGGGAGAAGTATCAATAACCTCAGATATGCAGATGACACCACCCTTATGGCAGAAAGTGAAGAGGAACTAAAAAGCCTCTTGATGAAAGTGAAAGTGGAGAGTGAAAAAGTTGGCTTAAAGCTCAACATTCAGAAAACGAAGATCATGGCATCTGGTCCCATCACTTCATGGGAAATAGATGGGGAAACAGTGTCAGACCTTTATTTTTCTGGGCTCCAAAATCACTACAGATGGTGACTGCAGCCATGAAATTAAAAGACACTCACTCCTTGGAAGGAAAGTTATGACCAGCCTAGATAGCATATTCAAAAGCAGAGACATTACTTTGCCAACAAAGGTTCACCTAGTCAAGGCTATGGTTTTTCCTGTTGTCATGTATGGATGTGAGAGCTGGACTGTGAAGAAGGCTGAGCACCGAAGAATTGATGCTTTTGAACTGTGGTGTTGGAGAAGACTCTTGAGAGTCCCTTGGACTGCAAGGAGATGCAACCAGTCCATTCTGAAGGAGATCAGCCCTGGGATTTCTTTGGAAGGAATGATGCTAAAGCTGAAACTCCAGTACTTGGGCCACCTCATATGAAGAGTTGACTCATTGGAGAAGACTCTGATGTTGGGAGGGATTGAGGGCAAGAGGAGAAGGGGACGACAGAGGATGAGATGGCTGGACAGCATCACTGACTCGATGGACGTGAGTCTGGGTGAACTCCGGGAGCTGGTGATGGACAGGGAGGCCTGGCATGCTGCGATTCATGGGGTCGCAAAGAGTCGGACATGACTGAGCGACTGATCTGATCTGATCTGATCTGATAGTCTTCCGGCATTACCATTTGCTCTGTTCTCTATCTTGAGACTTCCTGCCCTTCCCCACCCTCCCCTCCCCCCTGCTTCTCCATGTGCCAATGTGAGTTTAAAAATTAATGTGCCAAGGCAGTCTCTCCTCTGGAAAAAATAAATAAATAAAAGAACCCCAGAAATACACATATGCACACACGCGCGCGCACACACACACAGAGCTCTAAATGATCCATCTGCTGAAGACATCCATCACTCACTTCATCCTGGTGTAGGCTATTTTTGTTTGCTATGTCTTTCAAGTTCCTATATTGGAATCTTTTAAAGAGTACTTTGGTTTCCATCAAAAAATGAAAAACAAAGCACTGTGGTTTTCTATTTTATACCTATTGCCGGGCTGTGTGCAAAGAAATGCTCAATAAGTGCTGATTTAATTGCCCTTTTACAGATCATGGTTTATGCCACATGTAGGTTTTTCTGTGCACATTTTTACCAATGGGTACACATTTATAATCATGAAGTCGTTTTAGAAAGGGTCATATTCTTTAGAATCCAATGTTTTTGTGAATCTTCTCTGCAAACCTGTATCTTCTTACGTGAGTTTAATTACTACATTTTCAAATTCTCTCTGATGAATTGAAAGATGGAGTGAAGTCTTTTGTAAGTATTTTTTTTAAAACTGCTTCTCTTCTTTTCTTGGCAGGGTACGAAATAGCATTATGCTCTTACTGGAAATTTTAGTCAATAAAATGTATGTGACTTTAATTAGAATGCTGGGAAGTACTGCTGAGTTGAATCATTTAGTTAATGCAATGAGCTGAGAGGTTTTGAGCATTTATTGCAGAGGGTCAGTTTCAGTAAATTGAATATATATGGAGAATTTTAATATTTTTCCCAGGTAACTTCCATGTAGTATTCATTTTAAGGTCCACTGTTCATAAATATCTGTGAAGCATCTCCCCTGAAACAGACACAGAAATGAGAGAGACCACTTTTGCTCTCAAGGAGTTCACGGTCCAGTGAGTTCTTTCGTCTTTCATTCATTCCCGCGGCCTCAACCCTCACTTTGGTGGCTGCCGTCTATGGGGTCACACAGAGTCAGACACGACTGAAGTGACTTAGCAGCAGCAGCAGCCAAAGCCACATCTCTGGCTTTGACTTCTCCCCTAGGAGCCACAGCAGCATGCCCAGTTTCCTACTGGTCACCACTCCGTGGATGCTCTGATGACGTCTTAAACACATTATATCTGAAATTAGCTCATTATCACCTTTTCCACCCAAACTCATTCTCTTCCCCATGTCTCTTTTCTCAATGGCTCTCCTTTTCTCCAGTCACTCAAGTTCTAATCTTTGGGGGTTCTAACCAAACCCCTGACATGACAGAGTTACTTCCCCCTTACTAAGCATCCACCTCCTTTTATTCTGGTCACTTGTCCATTGGAGTCACTGCCTGTGAACAGCACCCATGCTCAGAGTGACTGGGTGTATGAATCCATGCAAGAGAGCAGTGGCTCAGTGGGACACCCTATATTTGTGGGAAGATGGCAGAACAATCTTGTTTTCCTTATCTCAGCCTGGACTGGGTCCTTTCCCGTCCCTTTGTCCTCCTAAATGCTCATGCATAACTGACTACTTCCCCATTCCCACTTCTCTTTCTGATTCAGTATTTGCAGAGATAGGTAGCTCTTCCAGTAGATTCTCTCCCTCAAGCACTGCCCCTTCCAATTTGGCATAGCCTATAGTTCTCCCATCCTCTAATACCGTCCACTTAGGTGGCCCCTGGATTGTGGCCTGCCCCAATCAGTGACATGATATCAACACTAGTATGTTTTAAGATTCCAAAAGTAAGTTTGCATTGCTTTCCATTTCCAAAAGTTCATGAACTGGTGTTTACTGTGGGATAATAGGGGCTTCCCAGGTGACACTAGTGGTGAAGAATTCGCCTGCCAATGCAAGAGATGTAAGAGATGTGGGTTCGATCCCTGGATAGGTAAGTTGCCCTGGAGGAGGGCATGCAACCCACTCCAGTATTCTGGCCTGGAGAATCCCATGGACAGAGGAGCCTGGTGGGCTAACTCCTGGGATAATAACATCAGATGATGATTTATAGCATACTGGAGAGAAGCTATGATTTTTGCACTGGGGGAATGTGAGAGGCAAATGTAATGGGGAAATATGAATGAATCTCAAAAACATGCTGATCAAAAGAAGCTGGGGGAAAAAGGGTACATACTGGATCAGATTAGATCAGATCAGTCGCTCAGTCATGTCCGACTCTTTGCGACCCCATGAATCGCAGCACACCAGGCCTCCCTGTCCATCACCAACTCCTGGAGGTCAATCAGACTCACATCCGTGGAGTCAGTGATGCCATCCAGCCATCTCATCCTCTGTCGTCCCCTTGTCCTCCTGCCCCCAATCCCTCCCAGCATCAGAGTCTTCTCCAATGAGTCAACTCTTCGCATGAGATGGCCAAAATACTGGAGTTTCAGCTTTAGCATCATTCCTTCCAAAGAAATCCCAGGGCTGATCTCCTTTAGGATGGACTGGTTGGATCTCCTTGCAGTCCAAGGGACTCTCACGAGTCTTCTCCAACACCACAGTTCAAAAGCATCAATTCTTCAGTGCTCAGCCTTCTTCACAGTCCAGCTCTCACATCCATACATGACCACAGGAAAGACCATAGCCTTGACTAGGCAAACCTTTGTTGGCAAAGTAATGTCTCTGCTTTTGAATATGCTATCTAGGTTGGTCATAACCTTCCTTCCAAGGAGTAAGCGTCTTTTAATTTCATGGCGGCAATCACCATCTGCAGTGATTTTGGAGCCCAGAAAAATAAAGTCTGACACTGTTTCCACTGTTTCCCCATCTATTTCCCATGAAGTGATGGGACCAGATGCCATGATCTTCGTTTTCTGAATGTTGAGCTTTAAGGCAACCTTTTCACTCTCCACTTTCACTTTCATCAAGAGGCTTTTTAGTTCCTCTTCACTTTCTGCCATAAGGGTGGTGTCATCTGCATATCTGAGGTTATTGATATTTCTCCCAGCAATCTTGATTCCAACTTGTGTTTCTTCCAGTCCAGCGTTTCTCATGATGTACTCTGCATATAAGTTAAATAAACAGGGTGACAATATACAGCCTTGACGTACTCCTTTTCCTACTTGGAACCAGTGTGTTGTTCCATGTCCAGTTCTAACTGTTGCTTCCTGACCTGCATACAAATTTCTCAAGAGGCAGATCAGGATACATACTGGATAATTGTATTTATATGAAGCTCTAGAATGAGAAAAGTGGTGATAGAAAGCAGAACAGTGGTTGTTCTGATGTGGGGGTAGAGAGTGACTGGGGCAGAGCACAGGGGATTTTCTGAAGAGATGGATGAGTTCTCTATCTTGACAGAGATATGAGTTACACGGGCAAAAGCATTTGTCAAAACTCATTGAGCTATACTTTTCACTGTAGATAAATCTTAATTTCATGAAAGAAACAAAAAATTAAGGGGAAAAATATAGAGTAAAATGCATAGTAGTATCCTACTAATGATTAAAGATAGATAAATATATAATGTAGGTATAAAGAAAGCAATGTAAGAGAAAAGACATACTCTTGCATTTATGGCAAGGAAAAAGTGTGGCCAGATTTGCTCTGGAAGTACTGCTGTTGGCACTGAGTAGTCTGAGGATAATGGCTGTGTTGTGGTGGTTCATAACAGAAATTCCATAATTAAAACCCAATTCTGCAAACAAGAAAGTATGAATCTGGTATGTGAAACCTTCTGGTGCTTCTTCAAGTTTTCCGCCCCGTTGCCTTCCTCTAGTACCTGAAATCAATCACAACTGTTACTGTTTGGTTTAAGTTTGGTGAGTAGGAGGGTTTACATCATAGGCTTGTAATAACTAATACATAGATCCCAGACTGGTAACCATAGGCCACCATAGGCCTGTGAACATGTCCTATTTTTTTTTTCTCTTTTTTGGTTGTGGCAGAGATATACAGATAGTTTTTTTTTTTTTTTAAGTACTTGCAAATGTTTGAAATTGGGAAAAAATCTGAACACCTGGCAATCCTTGGCTGGCATTCTAAAACAGCAGTCATTGCCTGGATCTGAGTGGTGGCTCCTTCTTTAGGTAGATAACATACTTTACACACAAGTATTGTTACAAGTAGATAACATACTTTACACACAAGTATTGTTACAAGTATCACAAGTATAATATCTCAGGACCAACCTATGCTATGCTATGCTATGCTAAGTCACTTCAGTCGTGTCCGACTCTGTGTGACCCCAAAGACGGCAGCCTACCAGGCTCCCCCGTCCCAGGGATTATCCAGGCAAGAACACTGGAGTGGGTTGCCATTTCCTTCTCCAATGCATGAAAGTGAAAAGTGAAAATGAAGTCGCTTGGTCGTGTCCGACTCTTAGCGACCCCATGGACTGCAGCCTACCAGGCTCCACTGTCCGTGGGATTTTCCAGGCAAAAGTACTGGAGTGGGGTGCCATTGCCTTCTCCCAGGACCAACCTACTGCCTCAATTGTTTTAATGTCTGTTTTCAGTCCTGTAAGTGTTTGAATATGTAGCCTTTGAATTAACATGTATAGATCCCCTCCTAAGTATAAGAGACTACTATCGGCTTTAGCAGATGCACAAGGGAGATACTATTATTATATCCATTTACACACAAGGCAACCAAGGGTTAAATAAGTGAAGAACTTACCTGGTTGCCCAGCAGAAGCAGCAGAGCCAGGATTTGAGTGAAGTTTTCTTAATCCAGAGTCAGTGCATTTACCCATCACGTTGTTCTCCTTTGTTTATTTTTAGCTTTGGTTTCATCCATTATTTAGTGCCTACTTCTGGTTGAGTTCTTGTACATTTCCTTATGATTTGTTTTCAGAGTAATCCCCAGTCTCCAAACTCTTGATTCTGCATCCTTAGCAGTGAAAAAAACTTACCAATTTATGTTTATTATTTACTAATAAATAATACTCTTTTGATCTATGTTAATATCATATATAGTCTAAAGCACATATATTTCTAAAATGTTAAAGAGTAAGATGTTATTTATATATTTATATAGAGAGAATTTTCTTTCTACACCACAATAAATTATCTCTTAGGTATTGCCTACCCTGTTTTGACCAGTACATGAAGCAATGCCTGGACCATGATTCTGCCTGAAGGCATCTCTCATGTCAGAGGCTCCCAATGTTGTATCCAATAAATTGTCCCTTCTAGATAAAGGGTGCAGTAGATAGTCACCACATCAGTCCAGATTATGGAAAGAACAAAATTCTCCTTTGTTAGAAAAACAGTTGTCCGTCTGTAGCCACTGTGCTCTAAAACCTTTTACAGCCCTGAACTTTAAAATAGCCAATGGCATCTTTTATTGCTATTACAGTCTCAGACTGGCCTTTGAGCAGCATGGGTTCTTTTCAGACCTCTAATAGCGACTGTGAGTTTAATCTCAAGAAGCGGAATTCCCCTCCCGGGTCTCAGTTTATCAGCCTGAGCTGTGGGGGCTCCTTGGAGAGCTTGCCATCCTCGAGTCTCATGGGACCGCTGCCGTGATTAACAAAACTGTGGTTAAAAAGGACTTGGAGAAAAGCAAGTGCTGAGAGAGCCAGTGCAAGAACGAGTCAGGGTGAAGTACATTTGTGGGTATGTTGTAGGAGTTTTCTTAGAGTTCTGACACTACAGAATGGCGTGAGCAGGGTTTGGCAGATAGGTCTTGTGCTAGCCGTGTTACTTCTCTGAATAAAGCTGTTTGTATGTGGATGGGTAGGTTCTACCTTCTAAGACCCTACCTGTGTTCCCTGAACTTCTTTCCATCAACTTGTATGACTTGAATAAAGCTTTTCTCTGGAGCATTCTGTTTGGATTGTTCTTTTCTGTATTATTCTAATCCCCTTCTTTTTTTTTTAAATTTTGATCTTTGTATTTTGTATTGGGGTATATCTGATTAACAATGTGTAGTGATAGTTTTAGGTTAATAGTGAAGGAACTCGGCCATACATATAAAAGTATTCTTTGTCCTCTAAACCTTCCTCCCATCCAAGCTGCCACATAACATTGAGCAGAGTTCCATGCGCTATACAGTAGGTCCTTGTTGGTGATTCATTTTAAATATAGCAGCGTATACATGTCCACCCCCAGCTCCTTAACTGTCCCTTCCCCCCAGCAGCCATAAGTTGGTTTCAGATTGAACATCCTATTCTCCAGAATCCCAAAGCACCAGGCTGACTCAATCTTTCCTTCTCAGGCACTTTCATAACCTCAGAGCACGGCATTGAGTGCATGACGAGGGAACAGGCTTGACACACACGCCCTGTGGCCTCCCTAGAGGGAAAGCCTTTTTGTGTGTATTATTGTTGGGAATGTAACAGAAACGCATAAAGTTGTCTGTGTAAACCCTGAACCATAAATCACTTCTTTTTCTGAAACACATTCTTTTAAGACAGAAAATTAAAAGGTACCACTAACCGCATTTCAAATCTCTAAACCAAACCCCTCCTCCATCTTTTATTTCACGAACTATATCGGCTCAGGAAGATTTCCTGGAGAATGGAATGGCAACCTACTCCAGTATTTTTGCCTGGAGAATCCCACGGACAGAGGAGCCTGGTGGGCTCCACAGTCCGTGGGGTCGCACAGAATCGGACATGACTGAGCGACTAAAATGACTTTCATTTTTTCACATACACTGGGGTGGATTTACCGAGTTGCAGGATAGTTTGACATATACTTACCCATGTCGCCTGCTAATTTACGTGCTCTCTGAAGGCCCCTGTGGTATTCATCATTAAGGCAGCTAACACCCGGCGTGTCCTATTGGTGGCACTCAGTACATGTTTGCAGAATGAAGATAGATGCTTTAAAGGATGCAGAAAAGCCTGGCACTGCTTTGCACCAGCAGGTCTCCTGTTATATTCCGTATGTGTCTTATGTCTGTCTTGTGACCATGAACTCCAGGGAGTTCCTCTTGGAAGTCAGAGTTGAAGTCCAGAGGTGAATGAGCTTTAGAAAAAATGTGGACCGATTACAACATAGTCAGGAAATAGACTGTTCGGGAGGAATAGATTGACATTTTTTAGTAACTTGACAGTGAACATGAGGTTTGCCAGAGTGAGTCGGAGCTACCCTGTGTCAAGATGGATGAATTATGAATATTTCAAACCATGCCGCTGGATCACTCCCCTCTGCAGCTTTCCTCCCGGGAGGACCCTGGTGGGGAAGCAGAAACAGGCAGACACCGCACACCTGCTCCAGGGCCAGCACTTCCGTCAGTGGGGCTGCGGGGAAGTGCTGACGGTGAGGCTTCTTGTTCCTATGCTCAGCTATTTATCCCACCAGCAAGGACAGCCTGTCTCCTAATGACCAACCACTGGGACAGCTGCCTCTCAGGCATGTGCCTGTCGCCTCGTGCGTCCCAGTCCAGGGGCACTTAGGTGAGCTCTGACCAGCAGGAAAATAACCACATCCGGCAGCCGCACATGTGGAAACAGGAGTTCTCAGACCACTAAAGCACTTACTAATGACCATGGTGTGTTTTATCCTAGATATCTGCCTTCTATCCAAGTGTGGTATACACGAATGTCACAGTGATTTCTTATCAAGAATTGTCCAGTTCTATTTATAGGATTCTGAGCAGCTAGTGGGACTAATGATAAGAACCTGCCTGCCAATGCAGGAGATGTTAGAGACGCAGGTTCAGTCCCTGGGTTTGATACTCTGGAGAAGGAAATGGCGACCCACTCCAGTATTCTTGCCTGGAAAACCCCATGGACAAAGGAGCCTGGCAGCCTACAGTCCACGGGGTTGCAGAGTCGGACACTATCAAAGCGACTAAGCACTCATGGAGCAGATAGTGTGTGTAGAGTCTTGTGTGAAGGAAACAGGATGACCGAGGCCAAACTCCTGCCCTCCAGAAGCCTAGCAGCTAACAGGAATAATAAGACAGCCTACAGGTAATTGTGTTATAGAGCAGGGTATAGAAAATGCCACAGCAGAGCTGCTTCTGCAGCAAAGACAGGAAGAAATTGATTCTAGCTGGTGGGATTTGGGAAACCTTGATGGAGAAGGTAGCAGTTGAGCTGCATTTTTAAGCATAGGTGGATTTTCAGAAAGATCAGGTGGGAGAAGGTTGAGGTATGCCGGGAAAAGTGAAGACGCACAGAAATAGTTAAGGGTTGGGGAGTATGAGGTGTATTCAGAGCAGAAGTTTTGGCAATTGAAGGAGACCCCAGCCCAGCGGGCTGGGATCTGTGGTCACTAACGTAGTGACCACATGGTTCTATGAAACAGAGGCGTGTGGCAGCCATATGGGCTTTGAGCTCCGGGGGTGCGTGTGACCCTTCCCAAGCCGATCCCCATCTGTGGCTGCTTCTGTGAAGGCATTCCAAGCCTGCCTCTCATGGCTGTTTGGAAATCTTGTCTATGAAGTGTATTGTCAGAGGGTAATCTGAGACACTTGCTGTCTGTTAAACTAATTATGCTTCAGTCCACAAAGTGCCTTGGTGCTCTCAATCCTGAATGCTCAGCAGATTTGATGTAGTATCTGAATTATTAATGGACACGATATGGAAGAGGGGGCTTGGCTGCGTGTTCCGTTTTAAGCAGGTCTTGGACGGGTGGCATTACGGGAAGAGAGGCAGCTGCTTGCAGAGTGATGGACGAAGCAGGTCTTCCAGAGGAGCCCTACCCAGACAGGAGCCTGTGCCAGTATGCCCAGAAAATCACGGCCTGCTTTGGAGGGATGGGTAAGACCCCTTAGGCATGGGGCTTTGTGGAGGCGATACACAGGGTTGACGTTGCAGGCCAGCAGGAGAATTAAACTTAAGACTTACTGGTGGCAGGGAACAGGTGTAGCTGCTGGAGTGAGAGACGCTCCGTAGGTCGAGACATCACCATCTAGAAGTTCGATGGTGCCCCTTCTGAGTATTCCCGCTTAAAACACTGCTGTTTGTCTGCTTACTCGGTTCTGCTCAACAGCAAAGACCATCCCGAAGACTGTGAGCTTCTGCAGGTGTTTTAAGTGGACTTGCTGAGCTCTTGTGTTTGCTCACTTCTGATTAAAACAAAACCCCAAACTAAAAAGCAGGTGACCTCCTTGTCACTGATGAAACCACAGGCTGTAAATTCATGGTAAAACTAAATCCCATAAAAATTAGCGTTAAAAAAAAATTGGCATTTTTAAAATTTTTATTGGAGTAGAGTTGCTTTACAATGTTGTGTTAATTTCTGCTGTACAGCAAAGTGAATCAGCTACATGCTTACATATATCCTCTCTGCTTTGGATTTCCTTCCCAATGTAATTTTCTCTCTTAAAATTTTTTTTTTCATATCAAAAAGCAGATAAATTTTAGCAGATGATTTAAAAGTGGAGGAGGGACATTTGTCTGGAAAAATATAAAGACTTAAATCATTACATGGAATAAAGTCAGAATTCATTTGTACAGAATTGCTGCAGGGATTGACCTGTGACTGGTGAATTAAGAGTAGTTAAGGCATCTGTCCTCTAAGCACTGTGTAACCCCCAAAGTACTTGGCTCTGAGGTTGGGGTTCATCTCACTATTGAAGTTCTACAGTGTGTAAAGGCAGAATGCCCAGGGTCCCTCAGGGCTGGGTTGAAGCTCTTGGTTAATTTTGCCACTGACCATTTCTTTTCATTGCTTATCATAGAAGAGCTTGTTTAGAAGCAATGGAACTGTTGCTAGCAGTGTTAAGAATGCCTATCTGAAAAGATATGCAGGCCACCCAAGCAAATTATGCATTTGTAGTTAGCACTAGCTTCATAGTGTAGTGCCTTGTGATACCTTCTTTTATAACCACATGAACTGTCCCAGAAACCACTCCACTCCCTTGTAATTGCTGTGACTGTAATTTGACATGAACTGTGGCAAGAGGCTGACGTTGGTACAGCAATGGAAGACATGGGTCCACTGGTGCTTCTTTAAGGATCTTCTCTATACTGTGTTTTCATGGCTGTTGGGTGGGTTCCACTGAAAAAAATATTTTTAATACTGGAGGTGTGGCCTCTGCTGGGTGTTTACCATGAGCTACATGGAAGAGGTTAAGCTAAGAACTCTAGGCACTGTACAAAGTAGAATGTAGCTCCTGGGTGCCCACTGTCATAGCTGGCCCCAACCCCAAGCAGCCAGCATCTGAATTCTTAACTCTCTCCACCACCTGAAAAATAAGTCAACACCTCACATTTACATGTAATCAGACTGTCTTTAAGAGCAAACAAACCTCTGGTATTCTCATCAGCCTTCTTTATGATTCATGTTTAATTTGCTTTCCATCCTGATCTAAAATTCATTAAGTGGATAAAACTTATTATATATAATCCTTTTATTGAAGAAGAATTTAATTTTTTCCCTTGTATAGTCTATCAGAACATAGCCGCTTTTTAACTACATACACAGATCTATAAACTTGTCCAAAAGTTTAGGAGTGGCCTGACTAGATTCTGCTGATATAACAGCTAAGCACTGAGATGGAGCTGTGCTACAGGATTCGTCCTAGTGGGCAATGCTTGACAAATTTAGGGACCAAGAAGGCGGGACAGCTTTGTAATAGAATAGTTATACTTTTGCCATAGAGAGATGCTGGATTAAAAAAAAAAATCTGTCTAGAGTCTGTGTTTGTGAATCATATGGCACCCCACTCCAGTACTCTTGCCTGGAAAATCCCATGGATGGAGGAGCCTGGTGGGTTGTAGCCCATGAGGTCGCTAAGAGTCGGACACGACTGAGCAACTTCGCTTTTACTTTTCACTTTCATGCATTGGAGGAGGAAATGGCAACCCACTCCGGTATTCTTGCCTGGAGAATCCCAGGGACGGGGGAGCCTGGTGGGCTGCCGTCTATGGGGTCGCCAAGAGTTGGACACGACTGAAGTGACTTAGCAGCAGCAGCAGCAGTGTATCCTAGAGCCTATGTTTTGAGTGACTATGTCTGGCTTCTCTATATAAGTATGTATATACGTTTCACAAATGGACCATGTGAACACACATGTAAGCAGATAGATCTTCTCAGATTCTCAGTTTGCAAAGAGCAGGCCTATAGGGAACTAACCACAGGAAGAAGGAATTAATGGTTTAGGGCAGAGGTTCTGACACTAGTAGGTTTATTAGAAAAACATAAAAGAACCTAGTAAGTCTACAGGGCCTCAGGCATCTGTGTTTTAAACAGACTGGTTTAGGAACCACACTTTTGAAACATTTGATAAAATATCTTAATTGTACATCCTAAGGCTCCTTGAAATAAACAAGAAATAGAACACATACAGTGTGTTTTGTTGTCATTTAGGCACTCAATCATGTCTGACTCTTTGTGACCCCATGGACTGTAACCCCTCAGGCTCCCCTGTCCATGGGATTCTCCAGGCAAGAATACTGGAGTGGGTTGCCATTTCCTCCTCCAGGGGATCTTCCCAACTCAGGGATCGAACCCAGATCTTCTGTATTGCAGGTGGATTCTTTACTGTCTGAGCCTCCAGGGAAGCCCAAGAATACTGGAATGGGTAGCCAGCCATTTCCTTCTCCAGGGGATCTTCCCAACCCAGGGAATCCACGTCTCCTGCATTACAGGTGGATTCTTTACCGCTGAGCCAGCAGGGAAGAACACCCTGTTTTACCTACTTTGAACGCTGTTTTTAGAGAAAGATCATGGAAGGATTTTTTTCTGGGGGCAATGTTGATATAGAACTTAATTCTCCAAATTTAACAAGAGAAATTTCACCATGTGACTATGGTACCAGAAGCTTCCACACTTCCACCCTCTGTGTCTCTGGCCCAATATGGATGCCTCTGGGGCAGTCTATCTCTATTCCCACTGCGCTTCCCATTGGCTTAGAATCAGTCTAGCAAATTTGAATTCTCTGGTTCTTGAACTCTGTTGCCAGATACTGCATTAAAGATTGTTATTCAGTTGCTAAGTTGCATCCAACTTTTTGAGATCCCATGGACTGCAGCACGCCAGGCTCCTCTATCCTCCGCTGTCTCCTGGAGTTTGCTCTAATTCATATCCATTGAGATGATAATGCTATCTAACCAACTCACCCTCTCCACCCTCTTCTTTTCAGTCTTTCCCAGCATCAGGAGCTTTTCCAATGAGTCGGTTTTCTGCATCAGGTAGCCAAAGTATTAGAACTTCAGCTTCAGCATCAGTCTTTCCAATGAATATTCAGGGTTGATTTCCTTTAGGATTGACTGGTTTGATCCCCTTGCAGTCCAAGGGACTCTCAGAGCCTTCTCCAGCACCACAATTTGAAAACATTAGTTCTTTAGCACTCAGCCTTCTTTATGGTCCAACTCTCACATCCGTACATAACTACTGGAAAAACCATAGCTTTGAGTATATGGACCTTTGTCAGCAAAGTACTGTCTCTGCTATTTATTATACTGTCTAGGTTTGTCATAGGTTTCCTTCCAAGGAGCAAGCATCTTTTAATTTTGTGGCTGCAGTCACCATCTGCTGTGTGATTTTGGAGCCCAAGAAAATAAAATCTGTCAATGCTTCCACTTTTTCCTTATATCCTTGCCATGAAGTGATGGGTCCAGATGCCATGATCTTTTTTTTTTTAATGTGGAGTTTCAAGTCAGCTTTTTCACTCTCCTCAATAAAAGAAGCAAATAATTCTTTTCTCTGCTTCATCCCTCTATGGCTTTATGGAAAGACCTGATGCCTGTGATAGAAACAGTTATAGCTTAGGAATCAGGAGACCTGACTCCATCCTGGATGTGCTGTGTTGTCCCAGGAAAGCCAGTCTGTACCTTAAAATTAAAGGGCTGGAGAAGATCCCTGTTTCCTGAATGTTGGTCCTGATCTGGGGAACTTTGAGTAATACTGGGCCTCACCCCCAAAAAATCTCATTTAGAGATCTGAGCTGGTGCCCCAGTCTCTGTATTTTTCAAAAGTTCTAGAGAAAATTCTTGCGTGCAGTGATACTTGTGAACCATTGGAGTAGCTTATCTTTGAAGACCCTTCCAGCTCTATAATTCTATCCTGTTTAAAGTGTGTAAGGGTTTTATTGAAAAGAATATGCTATTAGAATATAATATCCCAATGACAGGGAAGGAGTGTGGTTTTATTCATGCTGACTTGTGACTCTTGTGTGGTATTTCGGTTACATGTGCTTATTAACCTGACTGAGTGAATGTCAAGGGTAAATACTCATTACCAGGCTTTGTACATTTGCTGCTTTGTACATCAGCAGCCTAATTGTGTGATGCTGCTGCTCGCTTATAACTTTATTAATTCATGCAGCCACCTTCATAGTAATTCTCTCTCATCATGTGATTCTACTAGAGATTCTGCAGTAGCAGAAAACATGTGAAACAACGTTAAGTATATTATTACCATTGGATTAATGGAAGGAAGCTGAAGGATTTTCATGACACCAGGGGGAGGGGAGGGGTTTCCCTTAGAAAATGAGAAGATTATTTACTGTGGCCTGGAGCTAGCTTGGTTGTTAGTTGTAGCTAAAGAACTTTTCCTGAGCTCTCTCCTCCATGAGAGTTGAAACACTAGAGAACTTGGAATTATTATCCTGAATTTTTTCTGATATGCATTTTTAGATTCATATCAATAGATATGCTTATTCACAGCACTCTTACCAGATGATATTGAATATCCTAGGAATGTCTGTGGGTGAATCCTTTTTGCTATTGAAGCTATGTCCTTTCTCTTGCTCTGATATTAATCTGATTTTTAAACATTCAAGTCTCAGACTAAAATAGTCTTGAGTTCCTGGTAGTCTTTTTTTTTAACCTGATCATCTGTGTATACAGAGCTGTACCTAAGCCCTTGAAGGTAATCACTTAAATACATCTTCCTTAATCTTCTTTGCTGGGCAGTGAGAGGAAAAAAAAACAATAAGGAGTCAGGAGAGTTGTGGAGAAGCACAGCTTCTTGGGAGCCTGGTATCTATTTCTCATGTCTTTGCAATCTGTGCCGAGATGCCTTGCTTCCTTGGTTTAAAGTCTCTGGGGAAATTGTGCAACTCAGGGAAAGGCAAAGCCACCTCATCTTCGAAAACCAGCACCAGGGGCTCGTGCAAAAGGAGACTGGTTGTCGAGGATGTGAGTTTCCCCGGGAGCCCCGCCCCCGCTCGCAGGCGGGCCACCATCACTCATTTGTTGTATCTGCATCCTGATGTCTGCTGCGCGTTTGAGCACTTGTTGAGCAACCTTGATCCTCTTGGTAAGTAAAAGAGCCCACTCTGGATACGGCTTTGTGTTTTGTGATTGGCATAAGTAATAAAGTACTGTCTAGAACCAGTCTTCCATGATGTATTCTTCAAAAGAAACACTATCCTGGATATATAATTGATGGGGTGAGGGTGGGAGGAAGGGAGAATGTAACATAAGTACAGTCATGGAACTAAATTCTGAGGGTATTTTTGTCCATGATTTCATGATCTCAGTAACAAATATGTCTCTTTCCAAACTTGATAGTTTGTTGTAGTTCAGTCACTCAGTCCTGTCCGACTCTTTGTGACCCCATGAACTCCAGCATGCCAGGCTTCCCTGTCCTTCACTAGCTCCCGGAATTTGCTCAAACTCATGTCCATTGAGTCAGCCATGCCATCCAACCATTTCATCCTCTGTCGTCCCCTTCTTCTCCTGTCCTCAATCTTTCCTAGCATCAGGGTCTTTTCCAATGAGACATCTCTTTGTACTAACAGTCTATAACAGGAAGTGTGATGGAAAAGAGGGCTTCCCAGGTGGCACAGTGGTAAAGAATCCACCTGCCAAGGTAGGAGATGTGAGAGATGTGGGTTCGATCCCTTGGGTTGGGAAGGTCCCCTGGAGTAGGAAATGGTAACCTGCTCCAAGAAAATTCCATGGACAGAGGAGACTGGCAGGCTACAGTCCATGGGGTTGCAAAGAGGTGGAAAAGAAAGATCTCTATTGATAGATGATTTTCTTTCATATAATATAGGATGAATGGAAAAGAAATAGTCAAGGCAACAGATTGCTACTAATAAAAAAGGACCTAAGTGAAGTTGAGATCTAAATTGTTTTAACTGCCTTAGGTATACTTATGAAATATTTGAAAAGAAAAGAAAAATAAAGGACGTAAAATGTTGAGAGAACTTGTTAAGGCTTCTTTTCAGTGAAGCTTATTAGAAAGTGGTCACTTATCTATCGGCCTGGAAAGAAGTTGAGAAAGCCCAGTCTGAGGACAAGATTACACTTAAGAGTTCTCAGACTTGGAAATTATGATTTCTTTATTGAGAAGACGACACCTACCCAACTGCTCACTCCTTGTCAAAATCAATACTAGAATTCATACAGGAAGCAAAAGGCTATTAGACATGGTCCTTATAAACATGGGAAGATGACCCCAAAGAGCAAAGAAAACAGAATATATACCGGATAATTCTTTGCTAGAGAGGATGGCATGATTGGATTAAGGCTAGGTCAGGGAAGGGAGTTAACTTATACTAGGGTGTTCTGTTTTCAATTAATTTTTGAACAGCTTTATTGAGATATTGAGATGCTTTATTGAGATTCTTGTTCCTTGGAAGGAAAGCTGTGACAAACCTAGACAGCGTATTAAAAAGCAGAGGCTTCGCTTTGCTGACAAAAGTCCGTCTAGTCAAAGCTATGGTTTTCCCAGTAGTCATGTACGCAAGTTAGAGTTGAACCATAGAGAAGACTGAGCACTGAAGAATTGATGCTTTTGAACTGCAGTGCTGGATAAGACTATGGAGAGTCCCTTGAACTGCAAGGAAATCAAACCAGTCAATCCTAAAGAAAATTAGTCCTGACTATTCACTGGAAGGACTGATGCTGAAGCTGAAGCTCCAGTACTTGGGCCCCCTGATGTGAAGAACTGACTCATTGGAAAAGACCTGATGCTGGGAAAGATTGAAGGCAGGAGGAGAAAGGGACAACAGAGGATGCTATGGTTGGATGGCATCATTGACTCAATGGACATGAGTTTGAGTAAACTCCTGGAGATAGTGAAAGACAGGGAAGCCTGGTGTGCTGCAGTCCATGGGGTTGCAAAGAGTCAGACACGATTGAGTGACAGAACAACAACAAATTGAGATATAATTCATACATCATGCAATTCACCGAGAGGCTGGCTGGGAGATCAGTGTTAAGGCAGGACAGGATACTGATCTGACAGATGCTGACAGCTCTTTGACTCTCTCACTCTTTAACAGTCTTCATTTCACTACTCCAGGCTCATCCTTTTCAGGGGAGCAATGGGTAGGGATAGGGAAACCATGACTTCTTCCCTCAGGCCTCTTACAAGCCACTCTAGGAGAAATTGGTTCAGAGCCAGCTGACCATGCATATTGCAGGAGTTTAGGGCACCTCTCTTAGATATTGGATTCCTGTGCTGGTGGATACCTAAAGTCCCTTTATTGAGTTAAAAAAGTTAATTCATCAATTAGGGGTAAAAACAAAACACGTATAACTTTCCTCTGGAACTAGCAATTATGAATGAATTTGGTACTTCTGTTCAGTGACTCTGCTAAAAGAGATTCAAATAAAATGTTTCTGGAATGAGCTGTTGATGCTCATTAAAGAGATAAGGTCTGCCAGTAGAGAAGGCAGGAAGTCAGGAGGAGACCAGGTAACCTGTTGGCGAAGGAGAGTGTGCTGGACAATAGCTTGTCAGTAGTTTCAATCACAGGGGAACAAGAGAATAGACAGTATCAAAGAGAGCCTGGGTAAAGGAAAATGTAACCTTCTCTAGGGTATTGGTATCTTATTGGGGGCAGATACGGAAATTGGGGGAATTAGTTCAGTGTGTGGGCTTTGGGATTGGACATTTCAGAATTTGAGTTCCAACTCTTCAACTTATTCAATGTGTTGTTTTTGGGAAATTAATGTCTCCAAGTGACAATTTCCCCATCTGTAAGGTATGCAGAAGAATGTACACTTCACATGACTGCTAGGAGCAGGTCCATCCCCAGGGCATATGGGTTCCTGGGCAAACAGTTTTTGTGGAGATTCTGTTTATATAAACAGTTTTAGTCACTCCAAGTCAATGTATCAGCAGTCCAACCCTGCTCAATCACGGTTAAAAAACACCATGCCAGCCTCAGAGAGTGATTGTTCACCAAATTCCCCTCTTAGAATTGAGCTGACTCCAGGGTCCTGGCTGGCTAGAGTGCCTCTAGGCATCTGGTCAACCCCCTGCACAGCATGGAAGAGACACAGAGGATCATCAGAGAGAGCTCCAAAGGGGAGGCTGGACTCCCCTGCCTAAATAGCACTGCTGGCTCCAGCTGGTCCCAGGCACCAGAAAGAGACTTAGATATATTTTTCTTCCTATCTCTTTATTTAAAAAAAAAAAAAAAAAAACCTTTTTATTTTGTATTGGGATATGTGTGTGCATGTGCATTCAGTCATGTCCAGCTCTTTGCGACGTCATGGACTGTAGTCCACCGGGCTCCTCTGTCCATGGAACTTTCCAGGCAAGAATACTGAAGGGAGTTGCCATTTGCTTCTCCAGGGGATCTCCCCAATGCAGGGATCACACCCCTGTCTTTTGCTTCTCCTGCATTGGCAAGCAGGTTCTTTACCAGCTGAGCCACCAGGGGAGCGCCTGTATTGGGATATAGCCAATTAACAGTGCAGTGATAGTTTCAGGTGAACAGCGAAGGGACTAAACCATACACATACATTTATATATTCTCTCCCAAATTGCTCTCCCTTCCAGGTTGCTGCATAACACTGAGCAGAGTTCCATCTGCTCTACAGTAGGTTCTTTCTGGTTATCCATTTTAAATGTAGCAGTGTGTACTTGTCTGTCCCAAGCTCCCTAACTATGCCTTTCCTCCATCTTTAATCCAGTTCCAGTGTTGGTTCTGCAGCTTCATGATGGGGACTTAGACATTTTTGAGGAAGGTATGGTTTAGGGCCAGGGCCTGTGCTTGCTTGAGTCTAAAGGCAGCACTGGTTATAAGGATTAAATGAGCACATGCACATCAGAGGTGTTTGCTACAGTGACACACACAAGCACCCACTAAATTTTAACTATAATAAAAGTACAATGAAATTATTCATTATTTTGAAAGCAATGATTTCTGTTGTTTGTCTTCCATGTCTGTAAACCAATAGCAGTCCAGTTTCCAGGGCTGCTGGGGCCCAGGAGTATACACATAGCATAGGAAGTGGGGTTCCCAGGAAGCCACCATGTGAACTTAAAGTATCCTGTTTAGGACAGGTGCTTGAAGGAAGCCCCTCCTCCTGACATCATCTGTGTTCCTGTGTGAGCTGTCCACAGTGCTCAGGGGCAGCTCCTGGCAAGACACTCAGGGATATTTGGCAGAGGCCTCCTGCAGCTGCCAGAAGAACTTCAAGATGCCTCAACTTCCTGTTTTTGTCTGGTACTCACTCCTGTTTTGAGCTGTGCAGGGCTCCACCTATGCGTCTCTCTCCTTTGTCATGCTCAAAACAACCCCTGGAAGTTGCTAGAGAAGGAACTGTTTTCCCCATTTCAGAACGGGAAAGGAAATGGCAAGAAACTGGATCTGCAGACAAAGCAAATAGATAAGTGAACGTAAAAAACAGCTTCTGTGGATCTTCATGTGGATCTGATTGTTAGCTCTGATCGTGGATACCATACCATTCTAGAGCCAGGGTCATTCACTGAGGGCCTGCTGTGTGTCCAACATTGTGCCAAGTGCTTTATAAGCTCCCCCATTTAACATTCTTAAAAACTCAACAAAGTAAGCACTACTTTCATTTTCATTTTACAGATGAGGAGAGTGAGGCATATGCAGTTAAGAAACGTCCTAAAAGTCACGTAGGTACTAAGTGAAAGAGCTAGATTTGGACTCTGGTTGGCCTGACACCCAAGGTCATGGTCTTAAACCATGATGCTGTAAGGCCTCAAGCCAGGAGCTTAAGGTCAGGTCATCCATAGAAATTGCTAATCTTTGGCACACTTTAATTTTGTAAATAATAGTGCTGATGAAGTATTTTAATAACTCAGATCTGAAGATTCTCTTATCAAATAAATTGGTTTTTCAAGGAAAATTAGCAAACATTTCTTTTTCCTAGTTCATGATTACAAGCTCTCTGTATGGGGTTTTCTCATCACTTTCCAGTGGAAACTTAGAGTAAGTTTCTGAACCTGTGTTTCTCTGACCTCTTGAGCTTTTGGGTCCAGTACAAATGAAAGAGGCATATTTAGGGCAATTACCTTCTCAGCAAACAAATGAGAAGAGACTGGCACTGTTATCAAAAGCCCTAAGGTTATAATGAAAGGATTCAATGATTATGTTGTCAGCTGAGTCTACATCCCAAAGCAGAAAGTTCTGGACTGAATACCAGTGACCAAAACAGAATTGACAGTCCCCTCCCTGGTAAAGCAGTTCACATCCCCTAAAACAGAAGGTGATTTTGCTCTGGTTCAGGGACCTGCTGTGTCCCCCCTATTATTTTAATTTTTTTTACTTATGAATACATTTTATTTATTTATTTTTTTTTTTGCAGGGGAAAATGGACAAAGGAAAGGATCAATGAGGGTGGGAGGGAAATGGGAAGAAAGAAGGGGAGTGATGGTGGGGAGGAGTATATGTAATTTTTTAACCAATGGCTTTCTGTTTTTAATCACAAAGAACAGTTTATAAAAATCATGTTGAATTCATCCTATATTCGGAGGTTTGTTCTCGAAATGAAAAGTTCAGGAAACAAAAAGTCCAGTTTGGGTGTCCTCATCTTTAGGCACATCTTGGTATTTTGTATTGGAAGGTCTATCTTTACCACAATATATTGTTTAGGACAGGATCAGATTTGTCACCTCTTCCTCGCTACTACCCAAAGTGGTACCAAACCCATAAAATAGTCAATAAACCTTTACAGAGTGAACAAATAAGTCTTTTTTTTTTTTTTAAACTCTCCTGAGTGAACTGAATTTTTTGAGGCTCATAAGTAAATATGTTTTGCTCTTTACTTTGTCTATTACAGCCAGATTATATGAGTGGGGTATTAAAGTCTCCCACTATTATTGTATTGCTGCATATTTCTTCTATCATATTAATTAATGTTTGTCTTAGATATATCAATGCTCCAACGTTGGGTGCATATATATTTATAATTGTTATAACTTCTTTTTGGATTGTTCCTTTAAGTCGTTATGTGTAACCTTTATTGTCTCCTTTTCAAGATCTTTAAAGTCAATTTTATCTGATATAAGTATTGCTACTCCTGTTTTCTTATGGTCCATATTTGCATAGAAAATCTTTTTCAGACCTTCATTTTCAGTCAGTATATATCCCGTATTTTAAGGTAGTTCTCTTGTAGACAACATATATAGGGGTCTAGTTTTTGTATCCATTTGATCCATTTTAGTCTTTTGGTTGTCTCTTGTAGACAAGGTATGTAGGGGTCTTGTTTTTGTATCGATTCGGCCAGTCTTTGTCTGTTGATTAGGGCATTCAGCCCATAAACGTTTAAAGCAATTATTGATAAATAAGATTTACTTTATTGTTTTGGGTTCGAATTTATACACCCTTTTAGTGATTCCTATCTAGAGAATGTCCTTTATTTTTTGTTGGAGAAATGGTTTAGTGGTGCAAAATTCTCTCAACTTTTGCTTATCTGTGAAGCTTTTGATTTCTCCTTCATATTTGAATGAGATCCTTGCTGGATACAATAATCTAGGCTGTAAGTTATTTTCTTTCATCACTTTAATTACGTCTTGCCATTCCCTCCTGGCTTGGAGAGTTTCTATTGAAAGATCAGCTGTTATCCTTATGGGAATTCCCTTGTGAGTTATTTGATGTTTTTCCCTAGCTGCTTTTAATATTTGTTCTTTATATTTAATCTTTGTTAATTTGATTAACATGTGTCTTGGGGTGTTTCGCCTTGGGTTTATTCTGTTAGGGACTCTCTGGATTTCTTGAACTTGAGTGGTAATTTCCTTCTCCATTTTGGGAAGTATTCGTCTGAAAGTTTTCATTTCTTACTTATTTATCTCCTCAAGTATTTCCTCATGATCTTTCTTTTTATCTTCTTCTTCTGGAACTCCTATGATTCGAATGTTGTAGCGTTTGATGTTATCCTGGAGGTTTCTGAAATTTCCTCATTTCTTTTGATACGTTTTTTCTTTTCTTTGGGGGGGTTCTCGTCTGATTCATTTATTTCTGGATTCTATCTTCTAATTCACTAATCCTATCTTCTGCCTCTGTTATTCTACTATTTGTTGCCTCCAGGGAGTGTTTTGGATCTCATTTATTGCATTATTCATTATGTGTTGACTCTTTTTTATTTCTTCTAGGACCTTGTTAAACCTTTCTTGCATCTTCTCAATCCTTGTCTCCAGACTCTTTAACTGTGATTCTATTTTGATTTCGAGATTTTGAGTTAATTTCGCTATCATTATTCGGAATTCTTTATCAGGTAGATTCCCTATCTCTTCCTCTTTGGTTTGGTTTGGTGGGCATCTATCCTGTTCCTTTAGCTGCTGGGTATTCTTTTGTCTCTTTATTTTGTTAAAATTGCCAAGTTTAGAGTGTCCTTACTATATTCTGGTAGTTTGTTGAATTCTCTTTATTGAGGCGGTTTACAGGTCTTTTCAATATCTGATCTCTGCCCTGTTACAGAGGGGGCAGAGATGAACACCCAAATCTAAACCAGCCAGGTTCAGGCACTCGGATAATCCTCAGAAGCACAGACTTGGTTGAGTCTGCGTTTTATGCCCTTCCCAGATCCGAGTAGCGCAGGTGATGAAATGTTCAGCTAGCGCAGCTGCTGTGACTTATCGCCTCTCCGCCGCTCAGTTTTCTGGGTATATAAACAGCGCACTTTCTCAGGCAGATGTTGACCATCCAGAGCCCCAAGAAGCGTGAGTCAGCACAGAAACCTACTCACAGTTCCGTTAGACAGTGTCTCTCTAGGGCTGTAATTGCCGGCCTCCGGCCCTGGCTGCCTGTCACCGGAGTGGGACGGCCTGCAGCCGGCCAACTCTGTGCAGCCCTTTGTTCTGTAGGTAGTCCTGGTGGTGTCTTAAGTTAGGGCTGGCTTTTGATGTAGTAGATAACCGACAGTCTGGTTATTTTGCTCAGATAGCACCCGAGATAGCCAGGCCAAATCCTTTCTCAAAGCGATGCAGGCCTCGCCGCTCCTCCTAGCCCAGCCCCCGCTTGCCAATAGCAAATGCTGGTGTCCGCGCCACTTCTCCACAAAGGGAGTTACCGCAGGGCTCGTTTTCTCGTTCTGAAGACAATGAGTTGTCTTTCTAAGTGCCTGATGTCCTCTGCCGGCATTCAGAAGTTGTTTTATCGAGTTTATTCAGCATTCAAATGTTCTTTTAATGGATTTGTGGAGGAGAAAGTATTCTCCCCGTCTTACTTGTCCGCCATCTTAGCTCCTCCCTCCCCGCTATTATCTTCTGTACCCCTCCTAGGTCTGTCTTCATTTGGAATGGCCTGTCTCCCTAAGGGGCTTCCCTTGTGGCTCGGCTGGTAAAGAATCCACCTGCAATGTGGGAGACCTGGGTTCAATCCCTGGGTTGGGAAAATCCCCTGGAGAAGGGAAAGGCTACCCACTCCAGTATTCTGAGATTTACCGTGTAACTGAGAGAACATCATAGGTGATTAATACATTGTTGTTCCCTGTTTTATGTTCACGGCGTGTAACTCATGTGGTTCTCTAACTTTCAAGTCCCTTCTCATCCCATCTGCTGTCATCAGTCCCATCCCCATGGGTCGGACATTGACATCAAAGGGCCAGGGGAAGGTCTTGGGCACTGTCAAGGCTAAAAAGGGACTTTGTTGTACACAGTTTGACAAGTATATCTCCCAAAGCTCCGTGGGGCTTTTGTATTGCATCTTCCTGGTGTTATTGAGATGCTGTGTTGGAAAAATGTTTCAAATACTTGGGCAAATCTCAGACTCAATGGTGAAGACGCCTACCCACCCCACCTTAAATCAGAGAGCAGTGTTTGACTTCTGGCCATAAAAAATGTTTCCCAGGAGCTGTGACAAGGAGCAATATCTGGTTCCTCACATCAACCCTCCTGTCCTCTCTGCCAGCTACATGAGTGGCTTGCTGGATACAAAGCAGTGACAGGCACCCGGCATTGGCAAGGCGATGCCCCCAGCCATGGTCTTCATTCCTCCACCACACCCAGCCACCAGGGCCTCATCATTTGTTGACGGGAAGTGGTTTCCTAGTCTCTTGAGGTGGGAAATGATAATGAGTGTTTTTTTCTAAATTTGGGGGGGGCATGGAAGGAGAGATTAGGTTTTTAGCTGTTAATAGGTGGTAAATCATTAGACAGGGCTTCCCCAGTGGCTCAGCGGTGAAGAGTCTGTCTGTAATGCAGGTTCGATACCTAGGTTGGAAAGATCCCCTGGAGGTGGAAATGACAATCCTCTTCAGTATTCTTGCCTGGAGGATCCCATGGACAGAGGAACCCCAGGACACAGTCCATGGGGTCACAAAGAGTTGGACTTGACTGAAATGACTTAGCATGCAGGAAAGCATTAGACAGCCAGCATTTTTTCATTGATTTATAGTTATCTATAACCCCTGTTAACTTCCAAAAGCTCCTGCTCCATTAGTTTAATCATATTTCCCAGAATCAGAATTTCAAGCCCTTGACAGTCAGACCCTGCCTTTCTACCATGTTCAACCATTACCCCACCCCCAACAACACTCACAGCAGATGTCTTTGTCACAGATGTCTCAGGGCCATTTCACCTTGGGTCTCACTGTGTTATGTTCTGCTGCCTGGTGTAGCCTTTCTTGTTCCTCTGACTCTCAGGTAGAATTTGCTTTAAGCTTTTCTTCCTCTGGGCAGGCTTGTCTTACCTCTTGCCTCATCCTCTCTGTGTTGTACAGTATCCCATGCATGGACTCTGGAGAATTCTGTTAGAGCTGCCTGTTTATAGGCCTGTCTTATTTAGCACACCGTGAGGTCCTCTCTGAGAGTGTGGAGGGAGCCACATTTCAATTTTTACTCTATGATAGTACCTGACATGGAAAAAGACTGTAAGTGTATGAGTAAAGGAATAAATTGATGCTTATAGAAATCAAATCACTATGTTTGATAGGATACAGTGGGCTTAAAATTATCCCCTCCCTTCAAGTAGCCAACGTTGGATGAAGCAGTTTGGTGCAGTGACTGCAAGTTCCTGGGTCTGTGGGGTCAGACTAACCTGCCAAGTTCAAAATCCAGTACCATTCTTTTAGATGTTGTGACTTAGACACAATACTTCATGTTTTTGAGCCTTAGTTTTATCACTTGTCAAATGTGGCTAATACTACCATATGGCTGTAATGGTGTGAGGACTGAAATAAAATATAAATATGAAAGAAGAGGATAAACTAGCATTAGTAGCTTCTCAAGAACTTTTTCCCTCTTTCCTCTTCTCTCCTGCTCAAATATGGGAGAAGCAAAATAAATTCTTAGGTAATAAATGCAATTGGTTTTCCAAGCAAGGCAAGATAACCTGGACCTGGGGGTGGCCAGGGAAATAGAAAGTAGGATTTGAGCTGCAAAATAGAAAAGACATACCCAGAGTATGAACAGGAAGAAAATATTCCAGTGAAATGAGATTGAAAAGAAAAAAGAAGACATTTTTCACTTCATTCATGGCCTCTCTCTGCTTGGTCTAGCCTTAATGTTTTGATAGGTTTCTTTGTTTTTATTTATTTAGTTTTGGTCTAGGAATATGGATGAGTAATTTATTTTCACAGGAAGATGTTCCCATCTAGTTTTCTTCCTTGAGTAACTGAATATGCTGAAATGCCCCCATTAGTTTTAATTATATGTACTTAAAAACTAATTTTATTTGAAGTCAGAGAATAAGGCAATCTGTTTTATTGTTTAGCATTCAGATGTTTTTTCCTGGCTTAAAAATTTTTTGATTATTCCTAACAGTGGCCTACCTTCATAGAAACCCTGATTAAGCATCATTTGATCCTAGTGAATCTGGGGTATAACCCAGGGCTTATCATTATAGATGCCTGTTACCTTGGTAAATCAGCCATGAATCTGGAATGGTCCTTGGATGCATGCTGAAGGCAGCCATAGGAAGGCAGCTGCATAGACTGCTTACTATTCTTGATGTAGCTAGGAGAGTGGTGATTTCTTTCTGTACTTCCAGAAGGTACCACACTCAATACGTTGGAGAAATCCTCTGTAGAATCAGAATTCATGGGCCCTTCAAACCAATATGTCAGAACTCTAGAAGGACTATGGTATGCCTTAGAATTCTAGATGTTTCCTAAATATGGAAATAAAATTTTGACATCAACATCTTCCTACTGGGAGTGGGAGACTGAGGTCCACAGAAGTGAAATGACTTTCGCCAGTTCTGTTAGATAAATTAGTGGTGGAATTACACGAAGAACTGGCCTTCTTTCTCTCGGCTTAACACTACAAAAGAGACCAATGGGTTATCAAAAATTGTTTTAGTTTAGTTTCAGATTCACCTCAGGTGAAACTTTCCTTTGAATCTTTTCAAGACGTCCCTTCTTTGGGGGATATCACACAGATGCACATTTATGGAAAAGTATTTACACCTTTTTGTACTCTTTTTTTTTTTTTTTTTTTTTGCTTAACTTTACAATATTGTATTGCTTTTACTATACATCGAGATGGATCCACCACCAGTATACACGTGTTCCCCATCCTGAACCCTCCTCCCTCCCCCCTTCCCACACCATCCCTCCAGGTCATCCCAGTGCTCTAGTCCCAGGCATCCGTTATCGGGGATCATACCTGGACTGACTCATTTCAGATATGATATTATACATATTTCAATGCTATTCTCCCCAATCATCCCACCCTCTCCCGGTCCCAGAGTCCAAAAGTCTGTTCTATACATCAGTGTCTCTTTTGCTGTCTCGTAAATAGGGTTATTTTTACCATCTTTCTAAATTCCATATATATGTGTTAGTATACTGTATTTATGTTTTTGTTTCTGGCTTACTTCACTCTGTATAATAGGCTCCAGTTCCATCCACCTCCTTAGAACTGATTCAAATGTACTCTTTTTAATGGCTGAGTAATACTCCATTGTGTATATGTACCACAGCTTGCTTATCCATTCATCTGTGGATGGACATCTAGGTTGTTTCCACGTCCTGGCTATTGTAAACAGTGCTGCTATGAACATTGGGGTACACGTGTCTCTTTCAATTCTGGATTTCTCAGTGTGGATGCCCAGCAGTGGGATTGCTGGATCGTAAGGCAGTTCTATTCCCAGTTTTTTGAGGAATCTCCATACTGTTCTCCATAGTGGCTGTACTAGTTTGCATTCCCACCAACAGTGTAAGAGGGTTCCCTTCTCTCCGCACCCTCTCCAGCATTTATTGCTTGTGGTCTTTTGGATCGCAGCCATTCTGACTGGCGTGAAATGGTACCTCATAGTGGTTTTGATTTGCATTTCTCTGATAATTAGTGATGTTGAGCATCTTTTCATGTCAATCAACATAATACACCACATTAACAAATTGAAGAATAAAAACCATGATTATCTCAATAGATGCAGAGAAAGCCTTTGACAAAGTTCAACATCCATTTATGATAAAAACTCTCCAGAAAGCAGGAATAGAAGGAACATACCTCAACATAATAAAAGCTATATATGACAAACCCACAGCAAGCATTATCCTCAATGGTGAAAAACTGAAAGCATTTCCTCTAAAGTCAGGAACAAGACAAGGATGCCCACTTTCACCATTACTATTCAACATTGTTCTGCAAGTTTTGGCCACAGCAATCAGAGCAGAAAAAGAAATAAAAGGAATCCAAATTGGAAAAGAAGAAGTAAAACTCTCACTGTTTGCAGATGACATGACCCTCTACGTAGAAAACCCTAAAGATTCCACCAGAAAATTACTTTATGTACTCTTATGCTTGGCAACCCACTCCAGTATCCTTGCCTGGGAAATCACATGGACAGAGGAGCCTGGCATGCCACAATCCATGGGGTCACAAAGAATTATACACGACTTAGTGACTGGACAACAACAACATAATGCTTGGTTGTATCTATCTATCTGCGTATCTCTCTTTGCCAATAGTAAGGTTCTTATTTGCAAGAAAATTGTTTTATCAGGCTTTGTTTCTCTAGTATATAATATATACTGTGCTTGGTGAATAAACACATTTCATAGATTTTAAAAATTGATATAATTCACATGCCGTAAAAATATACCATTATATCGTGTACAATTCTGTGGTTTTTAGTATAGTCACAAAGTTGTGCAAACGTCACCACCATCTAATTCCAGAGCATGTTTATCACCCCCCAAAACGACCCTGTAACCATTAGCAGTCACCCCTGTTACCAATACTCCCCAGCCCTTGGGAACTCTTGGTCTATTTTCTGGCTCTGGGTTTGCCTATTCGGGACATTTCCTGTAACTGGAATTACACAGCAAGTGGCCTTTTTATGTGGCTGCTTTCACTTAGCATCATGTTTGCACAGTTCACTGGTGTTTAGCATGTATCACTGCTTCATTCCTTTTTATGGATGAGTAATATCCCACTGTATGGATATTTATTCATATCCATACAGTGGATATCACAGCATATTTATTCATCAGCTGATGGACATTTGGGTTGTTTCTGCTCTAGGCTATTAAGAATAATGCTGGTATGAACACATGTATACAACTTTTTGTGTGGTCATAAGGCGTATGTTTTCCATTTTCTTGGAATACCTAAGGGTGGGTTGCTGGGTCATATGTTGTCACTATTTTTGTTGTTGTTGTTGTTTGTTTGTTTTGGCCATGTCATGTAGAATGCAGGATCTTAGTTTCCTGACCGGGGATCAAACCCGCGCAGCTTGCATTGGGAGCAAAGAGTCTTAACCTCTGGACCGCCAGGGAAGTCCCTGTTAACTCTGTGTTTACCTTTTTAAGGAACTGTCAGACTTTTTTCCCCAGTGGGAAAACACTATTTTGCATTAAAATTGCCCTTAATATAATTTCAAATTAAGTCAGAATTTTCCCCCCAATATGAAATAACCAATTTTCTCTAAAGTGAAAACTCTCAGTTTTACATTCATACCTGTTTGTACCCTGTACCTTAATCTTCAAAACCTTGTATATCCCTACAATTTTTTAAATGTTTACTCATGTATTTGGCTGTGCTGTGTCTTACCTGTGGCATGTAGGATCTTTAGTTGTGTCATAGGAACTCTCAGTTGTGGCATGTGGGATCTAGCTTCTTGATCAGGGATAGAACCCCGGTCCCCCTGCATCAGGAGCAGAGTCTTAGCCACTGGGCCACCAGGTAAGTTCTTATCCCTATAACACAAAGGTCTGCAAACACATTACGTAAAGGAAGGTAGGCTCTTCACTCGATGACATTAGTTAGCTGGTTTTGTTATTCCTCTGCAGGTGCCTTGGGATAGCCTCCAAATTTTGTTTGATTGCTCATCCAAGTTGTGTAGCCGTAGATAGCAACCAGAATGAATCAGAGGATGTCAGAGATGCTCTGACTCACAGTGCCCAGAAAAGTCCCACTCACAGAGGTTTGCATGTGGGGCAGTGGTAAGGGAGAATTCTCATGACACAAAAGAGGCCCCCGGGGATAAAGATGGGAAGAAAAGTCAAATAGTTAGAGCCACTGCCAGCAACCATCTTTCTCCCTTTCTGCCTGGCCTGCCCCAGATCATGCTGTCAGGTCATTTTTGACATCACTAGAATATTCCAGGCTAGTTAACCTTTGCTCTTTGTGCAGGACAATTCCCAGTTCTGTTTCCTATCACTCTTTTCCCTGAAGTGCTATCATGTGACCCTAGTATGCAGCTGCGTAAGTTCATCTGTTACCTTTTTCTCGGGCCAGACTTGTCCTTGAAGCAACACTGCAAATCTGTAACCACTTGGTAGCTAGCCCTGTTGCAGGGGAATTGGCTACTTAATAAATAACTGCCCTGTGGTTGAGGTCATCCATTGCTGCAATGTTATCATTGGTGGAAATACTATGTGATGTTACTTTTTTTTTAGTAATACTTCAACACTTCAACTGAACTTGAACTTACATAGATCATGGTTCGGTTGGTCTATTTTAAGAGTTTAAAGAGGACATAGGTAGGTACTTTCAACAAATTTCTTGGTTTCCTCTTTTATCTGGATACCAGGAGTAGTCCAGTCCATTTTCTTCTTCTTTTTTTTTTTTTTTAAACTTTACAATATTGTATTGGTTTTGCCATACATTGACATGAATCCACCATGGGTGTACATGCGTCCCCATCCTGAACCCCGCTCCCACATCCCTCCCCATACCATCCCTCTGGGACATCCCAGTTCATTTTCTATCTGTAGCAACTGGTGAAAAGATGCAGGGCTCAATCAACTTTCTGTAACTCCTCCTGTATTTTAGGAGGACCACATTCTATTAATACTTGAAACTCTATCTTTTTTGCTAAATGGCAAGCATTTTTCAAAACTTTATGGCATTTTCTCAGTATTTCTGATTCCCATCCCTTTCTGCCTCCTTTTAAAGTGATTTCAGTACTTTCGCTACTTGTCTTACTAGAATGTAAGCTCAATGAGGGCTTAATCTAGGCATCTTTGATCTATATATCACTGTCAACTTTATGAAGCTTTATGAAGTTTTGTGTATTGTAGATGTTCAGTAAATATTTTTAGCATAATTAGTGAATCAGTGGTAATTTCTTTTCATTCTTCACTGAATTTTGCCCACTTTGCCTTCAATTGTATGATGCTATGACTTCATACTGTTTTTATAGCTTCCTTACTTTTTTCCATGTGTAAATTTAATAGTCAATGAAAGTGAAAGTCAGTTGTATCCGACTCTTTGCGACCCTGTGGACTATCCAGTGCATAGAATTCTCCAGGCCAGATTACTGGAGAGGGTAGCCTTTCCCTTCTCTAGGGGATCTTTCCAATCTGGGGACTGAACCCTGGTCTCCGGCATTGCAGGCAGATTCTTTACCAGCTTAGCCACAAGGGAGGCCCAATAGTCAATGAAGCATTTTGGCAAATGCACAGCACTCTTAGCATGTTTTATTCAGGAAGGGAAAAATATATTGTGGGATCCAGATCCAATACCAAGGGAAATTTAAATTCTAAATATTTCCCTTCCTGTCCTCCCTCCAATCTCCCCAAACCCCAACAAATCCCATGCATATGCAGAGTGTTTCTATTTTGCTGGGGGATGGTGAGAGGGGAGGAAAGGAATAAAACTCCCTTCTATACTGCTTTCAGAAATACAGCCAATGCGGCATATGGCATATAGTACTAGCACAGTCTTTGGTGGAATTGTAGCAATGTGAAACTATTTAAATTTTTAAAATGAAAGCCCAAGTATATATGGAAATACAGTAGAATAATATTATAAAATGACTCATTCCTACAGAACTTGATAAATTTCATAAATCACATCCTTCCCCCTAAAATATAACTGCAGGCTTAAAAGGCACTTAGGGGCATATTGATTTATGAAGTGCTTCTTAGTTCTGATTCCTGTAACCAGAATTAATCCAGTAGCCTTGTTTACATATTTAAAGGAAGAAGCACTTGAGCACAGTGTGTGTGCATATAAATTCGTTGTGTTTGTACAAAAAATGATCTAATTAATCACTGGTTCTCTTGAGAAAAAAACCATGCATTCTGTCTGATGAGCAAATTTGGTCTTTTCAGGATATTGTTCTAGAATCTGTCTCTACCATCTAAAGCAAAGGAGTAGAAAGTAATCAGTGGATCAAGACTAATTTTTCTTTCTTTTTAAGCATAAAAGTATAGATAACCTAGATTCTCTTTTGTGTTGAAACTCTCCCCCCTCCAATCAGACCTGGAGACAAGGATTCAAGGACAAATCATATATTTGAAAGATGATCCCAGGAAGCAATAACAGGGAGTGAATTATCAAGCTAGTTACCAGTGTGGGCAGCCAAGGCTTAATTGATTGGGAACTCTGGTAGACAGTGCAGATACACCCCAGGGATGTCCCAGCCAAGGGACAAGGAAGCTGGGGTATTTGTCTACCATCTTTCCATCAATCACTGATGGAAGGCTGCTTCCAGGGCTGTTAACTCACTGCGATGTTTCGGGGAACCAGGTTTGACTTTTAGAAGTGAATGCCAAGGAGACACCGGCATTCAAAAGGAGGAGCAATCAGGGACTTCCTTGGTGGTCCAGTGGTTAAGACTTTGCCTTCCAATACAAGGGGTGCAGGTTTGATCCCTGGTCAGGGAGCTAAGATCCTATATGCCTCATGGCCCAAACACCAATACGTAAAACAAACAGTTTTGTAACAAATTCAATAGCGACTTTAAAAATGGTCCCAATAAAAAATAAAAGGAGGAGGAATGCATATGTGTAAGAACATAGGGAGGACTCATAGGAACCCAGAAAGTGCTGAATAGGCAGGCCTCAGGAAGCATAGGATCCTAGGCTGCCCCAGGACCATTGGTTCAGTCCCAGTCTCTTCCCTCCCCATTGGCTTCCTCTTTAACTTCTCAGGATTTTGGTATCTGCGTGCCTCTGGGAAGCCTACTGCTGCTTGGTCTTACTTGATCTTTTAATACAATACTGGCTCCTGCCTGGGACTTTTCTATATGACTCCGAGTTCAGATCCTCAGAAGTGAAAACCTAATTGACCCAGATTCTCTTTCTCAAGATAGATATACCTTGCAAGTGCTTGGCCAGCTGAGGTGTGGGTCCCCCTGGCTCATCCAGTGTCCACCTGTGATCCAGTGAGCCATGGCCAGGGCATGAAGACATATTGCCCCATGCCCACTCAAAAGAGGGGACAGACGAGGAATGGTGAGGGCATGTAGCCCCCAAGGCGCCTCTATCTGTGGGATTTTCTGGGCAAGAATGCTGGAGTGGGTTGCCATTTCCTCCTCCAGGGGAATCTTCCCAACCTAGGGATCGAACCCACGTCTCTTGCATCTCCTGCGTTGGTAGGTGGATTCTCATCGTGCCATCTGGGAAGCCCTGCCATAAAAAGTTCTACAACATAAGTTTTTTTCCATTATTCCACAGACTCTTTCTCACCTTGTCAAAGTGTTTTATATTCTACCTAATGTTGTCCTAAATAAAGTAAAATTTTACATTGTTTACATGAATTTGGAGCTTTCGTGTTTAAGCTATGTCCTGCTCATTTTTGAATGCAAATACAAGAGGACTGAACTCATTTGTGGAATCACTGAAATTGCACAGTTTATATTTCATAGATGGTAGAGGCATACATATTTCAATCTTTCCAGAAGCGTGGGAATTTTACACTCGACTAGTTCAACTGTTTTTATTTTACTTTTTGGATGCATGCACATTCTAGGGCATGCTGGGGTGGCAACCCACCCTAGTATTCTTGCTTGGAAAATCCCATGGACAGAGAAGCCTGGCAGGCTATAGTCCATGAGGTCACAAAGAATAGGATGTGACTGAGCAACGGAGCACGCGTGCAGGAATGCCATTCCTTGTGGATGATCAGAGAGGGTGGATGATGGAACTGCACCCTAGAAGACTTGAGAATGTGGATCTGAGTACAACATCTTTCCCTGTCCAGCCAAAGATGAGCCCAACAGGCCAAGATGATGCCATTCACCTGCAGACCCTATCATAAGAAGTCCAAAAGACAATGAAGGATAAAATATCAGGAGAGAAGACCATTTTACAGAGGCAAAATGCAACATCATTTTCTTCTATAAATGCCAAAGAAGTTGATACACATTGAGTGCATCTTGACTAAAAAAATGTGTGTGTGTGTGTGTGTGTGTGTGTGTGTGTAGCTGGGCATAGGGAAAGGGTGACTCTCTTGTGACCTCTGTGGAAACAGACCTAACAAAGCAAAGGAAGAGCCCATGGCTTTGGATTCTGACAAACCTGTTTCCTCAAGTGTAAAGAAAATATTATTTTACCCAGTTGTTAGGAGGATTAAATGAGGTGATAAATGATTGTAAAGAGACCAGAATGGTGGCTGACACAGAATAAGCTCCCTGTAACTGACAACAAAAGTGATAATTAACTTACAGCTGATTCACATTGTTGTACAGCGGAAACTAACACAACATTGTAAAGCAATTATACACCAATAAAAAATCAAATTGTAAAAAAAGCAAGAAAAGAAAATTAGTATGAAGTAAGCTTGGCATAGATAACTGTTTCTTGGGGGTGGAGTTTGGGAATTACTATAATTTAACCCCAATAATAAATGTGTTAAAGGAGGGCGGAAGGTGGTATTTAGGAGTAGTTATAAAGGAGATTGCATAAAATGCTACCGGGTTAAGTTCCTTTCAACTTGTTTCTCCCAAAGTGAATTACTGGTTTGCATCTTGGCAATTACTTTCAAGCAGCCACTAAACTGATTTATGTTTGAGACTGAATTTACTTTTAATTTACTTGAATGAGATTTCAAGATATATAAAAATGATATAAAAATGAACACTTGGCCAGCATTTTGACCTACTGTGGTAAGTCAGTGACATTTGTGCCTTAGAATTTATCAAATGTCGTATGCCTACTTTGTGCCTATCACTATGTGAATTCGGATATTCACATGTGCTCTCATCCCTCAGAGAGCTCACCTTTTGCAAAAATAGACACATAAATGCTTCACTGCAGTGTCATCATATTTGGAGCACTAATGACATGCGTGTGCAATGCTCACACAAATGTCAGGCATGTGCAATGCTCAGTCTCAGTCGTGTCCAACTATTTGTAACCCCAGGGACTGTAGTCTGCCAGGCTCCTCTATCCATGGAATTTCCCAGGCAAGAATACTAGAGTGGGTTGCCATTTCCTACTCCAGTGGATCTTTTTGACTCAGGAATCAAAACTACATCCCCTGCATTGGCAGGTGGATTCTTTACCACTGTGCCACCTGGGAAGCCCCACTGGTGACATGAAGTACCAGAAAGAAGAAGGTGTTGCTAGGAAATGCGTCCCAGCTTCAGATGATAGTAAATAACTATTTTTCCTTCCCAGTACTGTATTTCTACCTGGAACAAATTAGGGAAAAAGAAAAAGCTAATAATATTGGATTGGCCAAGAAGTTTATTTTGGTTTTTTCATAAGAAGGTATGGGAAGCCCGAACAAACTTTTTGGCCAACTCACTAGTAAATTGTTTGGGGAAAAAAGAGGCTTTTTCCCAAGTACTTCAGGGCTATTTCTGTACTTCTTGTGAGCGTCTCATGTGCCTGAAATTAGGCTAAAATCCATGAAACTCTCTGTACTATCAAAAGATCCTTTGAATTCCAGTAATCATTTCCAGTACACTTGTAGGAAAGTGACTGATTTTTACATTCCCCCTGCAGTTAATATCTATAGTGGATTATTTATGGAAAGTTTTCAATACACTTCCCTGGTGGATCAGGTGCTAAAAAACCTGCCTGCAATGCATGAGACCTGGGTTCGATCCCTAGATTGGGAAGATCTCCTGGAGAAGGAAATGGCAATCCACTCCAGTATTCTTGTTTGGAGAATCTCATGGATGGAGGAGCCTGGTAGGCTGTAGTCCATGGGGTCGCTGAAGGTCGGACACGACTGAGTGACTTCACTTTCACTTTTCATTTTCATGCATTGGAGAAGGAAATGGCAACCCACTCCAGTGTTCTTGCCTGGAGAATCCCAGGGACGGGGGAGCCTGGTGGGCTGCCGTGTATGGGGTCGCACAGAGTCGGACACGACTGAAGTGACTTAGCAGCAGCAGCAGCAGCATGGACAGAGAAGCCTGGTGAGTTACAGTCCATGGGGTTGCAAAGAGTCAGACACAACTGAGTGATTAATGTGCATTAGTGATTTTTCTTAAGCTGCAATCTGTTGCTTAGATCCAAATTCAGAACTGACTTCTGAGAAAGACCACAGAGAAGTTTTGGATACAAATGTAAAATTCTACTTGAAGAACTCATGGAAAAGAACTTTGCTGGGTACTGATTCTGTGAGATTCGCATGGAAAAAATCCTAAGAATTCTCCATTGAAGACCTAAGAGTAGGATCAAGAGGGATCAGACATTAGGAATTTGTGTCAGACTGTAGGAAACTTTGGAATCATCACTACCACTAAATTTTCATGAAGATTACAGCGAATGTCGTGACGGTTATTATTTCAGCCCACTGAGAAGATGAGGGTTGCTTTTTAGATGGGGCAGCATGGACGATAGCTATGTTTGTGAATTACATGTTCAGTCACTTTCGGTGATACAGACCAGTGTGCTAGGCCAGTCAGTGGTCCTTCATTACTTAAGGAGCTGGTGGTGCAGCTCAAGTCTTAACCAGAAAATCTGAATCTTCAGACCTTGGATGGGAGCAGGTGTATGCATTTAAAGCACCCCTAGTGTTTTTCTGTCTGGAGATCTGCAGACTGCACTCTCAGGAGTCTGGAAAAGTATGAAACCCTCACAGCCTCATTTGTGGACATCAAGCCATTATTACAGGAGGATAGTTCAGTTCAGTCCAGTCACTCAGTTGTGTCCTATTCTTTGTGACCCCATGAATCGCAGCACACCAGGCTTCCCTGTCCATCACCAACTCCCGGAGTTCACTCAAACTCATGTCCATCGAGGCAGTGATGCCATCCAGCCATCTCATCCTCTGTTGTCCCCTTCTCCTCCTGCTCCCAATCCCTCCCAGCATTAGAGTCTTTTCCAATGAGTCAACTCTTCGCATGAGGTGGCCAAAGTACTGGAGTTTTGGCTTCAGCATCAGTCCTTCCAATGAACACCCGGGACTGTCAATCCCAAATGGTATGTGCTATTCAAAAAGCTATTTATGTGACTGTCATTTTATTCTATTTTTCGGGGAAATATTTGTTGTTGTTGAGTCATTAAGTCATGTCCAACTCTTTGTGACCCCCTGATTGCAGCGTACTAGGCTTCCCTGTTCTTCATATCCCCTGGAGTTTGCTCAAACTCATGCCCATGGAGTCGGTGATGCCACCCAACCATCTCATCCTCTGTTGCCCCCTTCTCTTCCTGCCCTCAATCTTTCTCAACATCAGAGTCTTTCCCAATGAGTCGGCTCTTTCTTAAAAAAATGAATAAACAGAGGCAGGAATGGGCACAATCTGGTAAACACTGGACATGCCACACCAACACAATCCAATTTGTAGGAAGGAGGCAGTATGATTGGACACACATCATGGCAGACTTTGAAGTGTACCCACGGTCTTTTGAACCTAATCTGTAAAGAAATGGGTAGCTCAGGTCTGAGGCTCTCATCACATCCCTTCAAAGGCTCAAATTCCTTACCGTGGCTTTCTGCACCTTCCATGACCTGCCACTGAGGCCTTAGCTTGAGGCTCTCCCTAATCCTTGTGAACACTGATCTTGATACCTTCTTGCCCTGTGACTCCACTTGGAATGATCTTCCCCGCTTTGTTCATTTGGCAGCCCTGTCTTGCCCCTTCATTCCTCCTAGAAGCCTCTGCTGACCCCCCCAGATTGGGCTCAGCACTGCCCTGCGTCCTGTGTACCAGCTTCTGTCTTAGCACCTTCCTAGTCATGTTGAGTCCTTGTGCATGAGCAGCTCCTTCACTTGATGGTAAGCAACTCCTGCTCAGTGATCTCCCACTTCCTGCTGTGGTACAGCCAGCCCTGGACCTGGTGTACCATTGATGCCCCATAAATGTCTGCTGTGAGGTTGGTAGATGTAAACATTAAGTAGAAAGCTAATAACAAACTCATTCTCAAGTTTTCTTTCAGCCAGATGCTGCTAGAGAGAATTTTGAGCACTCTTTTGCCAATAAGTCCAAAACTTTTGAGGGGGTATCTGGAAGCCTGGGTTCCTGAGGACCACGATGGAGGGGTCTGGAAATTCCTGCCTTGTGGATGCATAAGCCACAGGAAACCCATGACTCTGTAGGGAAGAGAGCAGTTGAGGGCGTGGACTCCATCCAGTTGCTTGTTTTCTCGTCTTCACGTTTCCCTCTTAATTGGCATGGGCTTCCGAGGTGGTGCCAGTGGTTAAGAAACCACCTGTCAATACAGGAGATGTAAGAGATGTGGGTTCCATCCGTGGGTTGGAAAGGTCCCCTGGAGAGGAGATAGCAACCCGCTCCAGCATTCTTGCCTGGAGAATCCCTAGCACAGAAGAGCCTGGTGGGCTACAGTCCATAACGTTGAAAAGAGTCAGACACAACTGAAGCAACAACATGCAGGCAGGCACTGTGGACGTGATGTACTCTTGAGTTTTTCTCAAGAGTGGCTGTGTGCTCACAAAGCTTGTCTCTCCAACAAAATGGTTTCTATCCTGTGGTCACTTGTGGACAACCCTGCCTTCATTTTGTGAGTGAATGACAAGGCAGCAGTAAGTCAGTTTGAGAGAATAGAACAACAGAGGAACCCATGGGTTGGTGTCTATATTATGAAGTCTTATCTCATCTGAGTGGAATGAGATTGAGATAAGCTCTTTGGAAATCTTCTCTAGAAATAATAATGAAAAGTCCTGTCGTCTTATGAGCTGTACAGTTTTTAACTTTTTTCATTTATTTTGCTACGCTTCTTGTAGCTTGAACTAACTGTAAAGCACAAAATATCTGTGCTTTGCTTCTGTTCTCAAAGCTCTTAACTATTTGGCCCTGAGGCAAGGAGACAAAAACAATTTAGTTTTACTCTGCCACATTCCAAAAATAACTGTAGTAATATCCTCTTTGGTTATCTTAAAAGTATAGCGTGGAGGCTTTTATCCCAAAGTAGCAGTGTCTAACTGTTGGGGGGTTGGGGGGGACCTTAGCTATATGACTGTTATTTAGCAACTAAATGCTGGTGACTCATTCACTCTGACTGTGGTACAGGAAAATTCTTTCCATGGAAAACACAAGAAGGGAGGGGGCAGAAATCTCTCTGAACCACTGTGTAGTATTTTCCTTTGGAAAAGGCTCCTCTGAAAATGAATAGGCACCAGCTGTTACTCAGCTGGCTTAGTCCCCAAAGCTCCTGGAGAGTCTTCCTCAACTGGGCTTTCTGAGCAGTTCATCCACAAAGGTATACAGGTAGGCTCAGAGCCGCAATAAGGGATCAGTTTGGTTAATAAACTAAAATCTCGGGATTAAAAATGGTCACCTGAATAAAAGAGAAATTGAACTCACTGCATTCATAGTTGGAGAAGGAAATGGCAACCCACTTCAGTGTTCTTGCCTGGAGAATCCCAGGGACGGGGGAGCCTGGCGGGCTGCCGTCTATGGGGTTGCAGAGAGTTGGACACGACTGAAGCGACTTCGCAGCAGCAGCAGCATCATTCATAGTACCTGGAATATTTATATGATGATTTGGTTTGGACTGGAAACCCAATGGTGTTTTACTGTCGCATTCCATTAGGAAGAGAGGGAGGGAGAAGGGGAGAGAAAGAGAGAGTTCTGTTCCCTTAGCTTGGCACTGAATAACATGAAAGGCTTGGGGAGAAGTGCCTCAGTGAGGTGCTAATCTATTTATGCAGCCAAAGTATAATAAAATAAGTTCACCTGCGAGGCTCACAGCGCCAAAGTAATTCTAGCTCCCTGAGTTTCATTTTGCTTGTCAGCATCTCCTCAAGGGCTCTGGGGGGGGGGGGGGGGGGGGGGGGGGGGGTGGTTCGGGATGGAGGAAGGAGACTGTGCAGTGCTGGCCGTGAATATTTGGGGGGTTGAAAAGGGCTTCTCTTCCTGCTCCTGAGCCCTGCCCAGCCCTGAGGTCGCGCTGCTCTCCTGCTAGGCTCTTCTTTATGAATGGAGGTTAGAGAAGCCGCTTAAAGCTCTTCAGCGCTTACTCTCCAGCTGGCCGCTGACTTAGGAAAAACATGACCCCATGGGGCTGCGATGGGGGCAGGGAAGGCTGTGGGAGAAGTTTGTGTCATAGGAAAGACGACCCAGGGGTTGGAGGGGCCTTAGCCCTTTCTTATAGGCGGAGATGCCCAGGCTTTAAATAGTAAAGCCCTGAATCACAGATGTAGGAATGTCACAGCCGCTTGAGCTCTTGCCACTGTAACCCAGCAGAAAACCAGCCCCGCCTGGTGTCATCTCAGCACTAAACAAGCTCGGAGGCCACGATGAGGCAGGTTGCCTGACTTCATTCCTTTCTGTTACCGTGGCTCTCTTAGACCCAACACGGTACAATATTTGCTGTAAAATAGTCTAATCCTGGCCTGTTCTGGTTCTGAAAGATGTGTGGTCCATCTGCTGTTCTCCCAGAGCAGCAGCATCTGCCTTTGTGTCTCTTGCTCATCACATCTCTCCCACACGGTGGGGAGCCTGTGAAAGATCTGGGTTTGGGAGACAGGTGCTGGAAAGGGGTGGGTAGGCGGCTTGGTGACTCCACCCACTGGAAGTCACCTGCTCCCTGCAGACAGACCTGTGCTTCTGTGGGTCAGAAATTGAAAGCCAGAATCAGAGTTAGGCTGGTGAGGGATGTGGGTGTAACTGTTCACCCTTTGCTTTGTGGGCTGGGAGGGCTCCTCCCTGACACATAGGGAACCAAGGGGGTTTGTCTAGAAAACGCCAAAGAATCGGGGAGAAGGGGAAAGTCAGAACCCTACCTAACAGGGTAAGTCAGATTTTTACTTTGATCCTGGATTTGATCCTGGATGAGGGACTGAAGCCTGAAAAAAGCCTCTTCCCAGGCTCCCTTTCATTGTCCCAGTCTGTTCCCCTCTTGTCTCCCCACCCCTGCCCCTGCCCTGTTTCAGGTAAAGGGGGACAAGGGAAGTCAAACATCATTATTCATTTTTCATTATCATCGAGCCTCCAGGACCTTAAAAGTTGAAGGAAATGAACTGGAAGTCGTCACTTGCATTATTTTTCTACTAAGGCTAATTTTATTGATTCAGTTGGTCTGAGAGAAGCTGAATCTGAGAGAGCAGCAGTTACAGGAAACTAATAAGCTAGCAATCGACTAGTTTGACTTACTGGAACAGTCCCTGGCTGCCCCTCGCCGGCCCGCCCGCCCTCTCCTGGCAATCATTTATCAGACCCCGGGAGGGGGCCGGTGCTCGGGGATCATTTTGATGCCGGTTCTGCCGGCGCGAGTAATGCTACGTGGTGTCAGTGACCAGAGCTTAGGACACTGGAATTTTGCATTTGTTACAGCAGCAGCTGTAGCGAGTGGCTGCGCCGGCCGAAGGGCAGCGTCCCCGAGCAGGGCGCGGCCACCACTTGGCGGCGATCGCTGGGGCGGCACCCGAGCTCGGCCCTCGAGATGGGGGCGGGATTTTAGAAAGAAGCCCGGACTCGGCGAGTGGATGGCCCGGCGCTTCCTCGCAGCCTCTGCAGCAGCCGATCTGTCTGCCCAGCGGCGCTCCCACTCCTAGACTTTGTTCCCGTTTCCTCCCGCGCTGCTCGCCAAAGGCACCGGTTACCATGGTGAAGGAGAAAGGTAATTATTAATATCGACCCTGTGCATGGCTGCAGAAGTTGCACTGGTGCTGCAGGGCTGGGCCACCTAATGGGGGACGATCAATGGAAAGCCAGGCAGACATGTTCTGGGTGTGAGAATCTGTATTGTGAAGTCCGGGTTTGCATAGAGCAGAGACTTACTTCATTAAGAACCTTTCATTTAGCCACGGCGCGTCCCAAGAGCATTCCTATTTCTGGAGTGTTTGCACAGCCGAGCTCCCAGGGCGTGTGTCTCTTTTGATTGCTATTGCATTTGGAATTTTTGGTTGTGTTTGAGACTTGCCTTCCTGCCTTCATCCTAGCTTTCACTCTTCCTCACTCACCCCCACCCAAATCAATAAATTAATGAGGATGTGTAATGAAAGGGCCCTTCTACCAGGTCTAGGCTGTGTTGGGACCTGCCCAAGCTTAGCTCAAAGTTCCAAGCCGTTGGTCTTTAAGGTTCCAGGTGTGCCTCTCTAATAACCTGTCATTTCAGCGGCATCCCTAATCACTCCTCCAAACACCTTAAAAGATGGGTTACATGTCAAGGGTGGCAAATCATGTCTTAAGAATGTGAAAAGGGAGAGGATGGTCACGCTCTGCACAGGTGTACCCTATTTATGCACTGGGCGTGGTCCGAAATGGAAGTTAAACTTTTCAGAATTGAATTGTTATTTAACTTATTCATTTGTCTGGAAAATGTAAAAGAGCACAACAATGTTTGATTTTAGTTATCCAAGTAATATATAAATATGTCTTATATTAAGAAGGTGCAGTGTCACAGGAGATTAGAGAGTGAAAGATGAAATCTCTTTGCTCTTACCTGGTTCACTTTCATTTCCCCTTTTCTCTTGAGGCAAAATTGTTAATAGTGTGTATCCTTCAAGAACTTATAGAAGGAATAAGATAGATAGATAACGTGTTAAAAAAGGATCATTCTCTGATCATTTTTCTCGTGACTCGATTTTTTTCTGTTAATAATATGTCTTTGGGACTTTCACTACATGATTTGAGAGTGTGAGTAGCCACCACTGAATTTTGCATTTTGGTAAGCTTGGATGTATTCTGCCACATTTCCTGACTGTGGACATACTTTTCTCCATAAACACAGATGTCTGCTCTTTGGGCGCTGTCTTCAACATTTCCGTGATTTATCTTTGTCTACTTTCTCTTAAAGCCCCTACAGAGAATAAATGTGAGGTGAACATGCTGAACTCAAGCTGATCCCTATTGTTGGAAACTCAGTTCAGGTTTATTATTCTAGTGGATGGATGGAGGAATAGGATCACGACAGCAAACCATGCTAGGGCTGCACCTTAGCACAAAGAGAAACAGCTTCTGGTCAGTCCATTCTGCTCCTATGTATCTTTCATAAACCACAGGGTTTAGCTTTGGTTTTACACCGATTAAGGGGTAATTGAATGAAATGATTTAGTGAGAATAAAGGTGCTTCTAATAATATTTCCTCTCTTTTTGGGGTGCTACCAGGAACCCTAAATAAAGACGTTGACATTTAATCAAGGTCAGGTCTCTTCATTTTTACCTCCCCCACAGCTGAAACAAACTGACTCTGATCTCTACTGCTAATGGTTTTGAGTTTGTTTCCCCAATATGAGTAATTTATGAGCGATGGGAAAGGGGATTGCAAAGGTCACTTCCCAATTCCATCCCCTGGGGGCCCATGGAAGCCCTGGACTTGCTGTTCATGGTGAATGTTTTATAGGTCAGTAGTCCCCAAATAGCAACTCTTCTTAAGTCATTAGAGACTTCCCAAAGCTTGGACTGCCTGGGTTCACGTTTGCTTTGCAAGTCAGTAACCACTTTCTGACTAGAACACTTTGGACAGGCCACCGAGAGGTCACATACTAGTTTTATCTAAGCCCTTAGCCACTGATTAAAGGCTGTTCCTTTTCTATTTTGAGGTCCATGTCAGTCTCCACTTCTGCCTCCCAGCTCCCTGATTGCATTGACCTCAGTCAACAGCAGGGAAAGGCAGGGTTTTTGGTGGGTACACAAGGGCTTCAGTGGAAAGAAAGGAATTTCATTAAAGCTTCTAAAGCCAGAAGGGCACAGGAGTGCTTGCAGTCCAGGCATTCATCCTAGACCCGAGAAAACTGGGCTTCAGAAAGTGTTAGTAAGTTGCTCAAAATCACACAGCGGATAACTGGACTAAGTTCAGGTTTATTATACTAGTGGGTGGATGGAGAACATAAAGGAGACTCATCCTCTGTGTTCCATCACAGGAGGACACAGCTCAGTGTCTGCATTTATCACTCACTGGCTCCATCACTAGACAGTGAACCTCTCCGAAGCAGCCCTGTGTCTCTACCTTTAATTTTTCAGTTCATAACTTGACACCTGCACGTCATAGATTCTCAGAGTTGAGGCCGGTTGGCCCGTTGTCAGAGCTAGATCTGGAACCCATGGCCTCCTCATCCTGTGACTTTTCCAGTATGCTCTGCTTCCTCTTGCTTCCAGAGAGTTCCAGCTTCTTCCTTCCTCTTGGGGCAGACACGAATCAGCCTGGAGCGAGTTTGCATCATGGTAGCATCCATCCTGAGGAGCATGGGAAGTCTTCTGAAGGAATGACATAGGTTCCCCATTGCTTGTCACTTGGAGATGGTTTAGGTCATGCTGGTCTGTGCTGCCATTTTCTCTCCTGGATAAAGTTTCCATGACACTGACAGAAAGAAAGCCTGCTGGCAGATCACACGTCTGCAAGTGTGGAATGTCATTGGCCAACCCTTTGACCCTCATTCTCTTCTGTTCTCCCAACCAGGCACCCACCCACTTCCAGTCGCAGACCCTTATTGACCTGGGAATCTTCATGAAATAGTTGTTGCTCTGATACATTCAAGGGCATCTTAACCTTGTTGTGTCCTGTAACAAAGAAGCAGGAGAGATTTTTGTGGGTTTATCAGTCAATATCTGTCTTCCTTTCATCTACCTAAACTCCAGTGGCCTAGTCTACTCATTAAAAACTTTAATTCTAGCTTATGTGTGTCCTAGTGCAAGTTTTAAAAATAAACATGAAGGGGATTTATTATTTCTTAGTGATAGAGGAAACAAGTATAAGCAAATATTAGAGATTAAGTTATGTAAACACTCATTTGTTTAAATAATAAGGCAGCTTAGGGTTTGGAAAAGGTTTGATCCTTCATGTAAGAAGGATGAAAATTCAGCAGTGAGGGAGGCACATCACAGAAAACAATTCTACAGTCGAGCACATCATTTTTTGTTGGTTGTATTTCCCGGAAGTTTTCTGCCACTGTTGGATGACCCAACTTGCTTTTAAGGTAGTGAAAAGTGAAAGTGTTAGTTGCTCAGTGTGTCCAACTCTTTGTGACCCCATGGACTGTAGCCCACCAGGCTCCTCCATCCATGGAATTCTCCAGGCAGGAATACTGGAGTGGGTTACCATTTCCTTCTCTAGGAGATCTTCCCGACTCAGGGATTGAACCCAGATCTCCTGCATTGTAAGCAGATTCTTTACCATCTGAGCCACCAAGGAAGCTCTTTTAAGTAGAGCAGGACCCAGTGAAACTCATTCTAGTTCATCCTTGATGGAGAGATGTTCACCGTCCACCTGACATTCCCGTGTATGGGATGCACACATGCACACACACACACAATATGGGACACACACACTCACAGAGTATAGGACACAGACACACACATATGGGGCAATCTTGTTTCTTAGCAGCTTCTAAGAACAGTGGTGTACTGGGTCTCAAATGTGTCCTATAGATAGGCACCAAAGTAATCCTCTTAGGATGCTGATGTCATCATATTTCCAGGTGAGAAACCTAAATGAGTGACAAGGTAAATTTCACGACTTCCTGCTAATCATTGAGGATTCTCTCCAAGTCCTTAAATTACCTCCTCCCTACCCCCATCTAAGCCAATCTTGTTTTATTTGTAATATTATTATTAAACCTGCCAGTTATTGAAATGGCAGGCTTTGCATTGACACCTTTACATACATCACCTCTAATCTTTGAGCCCATCAGGGTCAGTGGCACTCTTCCCCTTTAGTAAATGAGAAAGAGGAGGTTCATGGGAGTTTAGCCACTTACCAGAGATCACTTAAAAAGTAGAAGATCTGATTTTCTACCCAGGCCATTATGGCTGCAGAATCTACAGTAATTGTACCTATGCTCCACCTCCCCCCCAATTTTTCCTGTTTGAATAATCATGGATATATATTCCAATTCCATCATGGTTTCATTCTGCCCCTCCTGCCCCATAAGAAATACATATTGTCTCCTTTTGCATATTTGCCCATGACCTAACTCAAATTCTGCTTCCTTACAATGGTTTTCAAAGGCCCATCCCTTCTGTAAATTCTTCTTGAATTACTCTGAGCACCTAAGTCAACACCGGAGAAATTAAACAACAATCTATCACTTGTGCGACTTAAGAAAGAGTGTCCCTCTCCCACAGGAGTTGCTGACTTCATATACCATCTTATGAAACAAGCTTTAGAGTTGCCAAGTGTTGCTGCCTCTAACAGTGTCTGTCCTTCTGCCCCATCCCACTCCTCCCAAACACCCACACCCGCACCAACACTCCCCACTCAAGAGCGTGCACACAGCCCAATGTAATCGAAACCCATTTCTGTTCCATCCTTGGGGAAGTCTGAGAACAGATTGCTCTCTGCAGTGTGATAATTCATCATCCATCTGAGTTGCCTCCCAGGCCCCTCGTTGGTGTAGACTAGCTCCTCGGAGATTCAGTTTCCCAACCCTGCTTCCCAGGTGGGTGTTTCATATCCAACCCTGACCTGCTCTTGAAACTGTCTAGGTTGTTCATTTTTCCTTAACTTGAAAAGCCCCAAGTTTTTCAAGGGGACACCAATGGCAAGAACATTTCCTAAGTAAAGTCTAAAGGGAAACTATTGATTTAAAGAGACACCACAATGCTACAAGCTTCAGAACACATTGTCTGGATTAGCGACTTACACACACATCTCAGTTGTGAACTTTGCGTCTTTAGAGGGAGCAGAGATCCAGTTTTGTCACCATATTCCACTGGAGAGGGGGGAAATAAAACCCAAGTGTGAATTTCTCTTACTGTTTTATAAATGAAATGGTACTACTCTCACCAGGAAGTATGACTCTGCCCCACTTGTCTTCAGGACCAAAGGGCTGTCTAGATGATGGGATTTCTAAGGCTAAGGGAAAGAACTTCACATTTTAAAAAATCACAACAAATCCTTGCCCTCTGCCACCTGCTCATTAATGTCTAAAGAAATGCTTATCCAGAGAGAGAGAGAGAAGAAAAAGACCTCGTTTCCACAATTAGAGTTATGGCTGACTATGGAAAGACATCTGAGACAAGGAATGAAGTGAAGTGAGTTAGTCATGTCCGACTCTGCAACCCCATGGACTATACAGTCCATGAAGTTCTCCAGGCCAGAATACTGGAGTGGTAGCCTTTCCCTTATCCAGAGAGAAGGAATACATTGACTTAAATTTACCCAGAGCCCTTGAGAGCAATCTTCAGCTGATTGGGCCACTTAGAAGTGATCCTGCCTCTTGCTTCTCTGATGACCTGATCAGGTGACCAGGGAGGATGAAACAACCAGTACTGCTTCACAGAAACTCTCTTTTAAAGAACAAGAAATTAACTTTCCAAAGTCCTGCAGAAAAGATGTCCTAAGTGAGACCCAGCCCACTAAAAGCAAAATCTTGCCACTGATTCTCTGTGAGGACGGGGCCGCTTGATGTCATCATCGTATTCACTGCCCCTGGGAGGCAAGCAGGAGGGTCCTCATACTGCTGGCATCTCATATGCCAAAGCCAAAACACTGAGGGTTTTCCTGAGCCAGCATTAGAGCATCAGTGGACTTTTCAGAAGGTTCAGTGATGAGTGAGTGGTGCAGGATTTCTTCCCATTGTGGTTGAGCCTGCTCTGGGCACAGCACAGTAGAAACCAGCCCAGCTTCCGATTTCATTGTGTGTTGGTCTGATGGTGACTCATACCGAGAGGTATGTTTATCCCAAACTGGCAGGAGCTGTGTATTCAAGGGCAAATTTTGTTAGCGGTGGGGGAGGGTGAATATTTGTAGGCATGACCTCTTTTCTCTGAAACATTGTATTTGTGTTCACACTGACATGATTAATGTTATTATGGTCCAGTATGCCCTGAGGGGCACCAGGGGTGAGTTTCTGTGTCCCATCGCAATCAAACAGGCTGAGTTTTTTGAATAGTTAGACTTAACTGTGAAGATGCTGGCTTTCTTAAGCTTTCAGAGAAATTACTGTCTAGGGTAGTGGTTCTCAAGTGTTAGCAAACATCGGGGCCACCAGGAGTTTGGTCAGAGTGAGGGTTTCTGGACCCTGGTCCCAGAGTTCTGATTTAGTAAATCTGAGGAAGGGCCTGAGGCTTTGCACTTCTAGCAATTCCCAAGTGATGTTGATGCTCATGGTTCAGGGACCATACTTGGACACTGTCATGGTTTCTTGTCTGTAAAATGATCAGCATTCTAGGCAGAGAAGAGAGAACTTTTATATAAGTAGCCTCTCTGCTCTCTCTTGCCAGTTTTATCTTGCTTACGATGCAGATGGCAAAGTCAAGAGCATTGTTTTCATTTTGACTCTCCTGCAGCATAGGATGAAGCTTCGATTCTAGTATATGACACTGGACGTACAAGGGGTGGGCAGGGTGGGAGCGGGGGGAAGTTACAAGGCACCTTTTCCTGGGAGTGAGTTGGGGCTCAGCTTGGCTTGGGGGAGTCAAGGCACAAATGTGCCATTCTGTAACCATCACTCCCAATTCTGAAGGGTTCGTTGAGCATTTTTACTGGGGTTCATAGACCTCTTTGGAATCCTTTGGTTGGAGACAGTTTCAGGAGCTATCTTGGCTCACAAAAGCTGTAACCGTTTAGTTTCTGAGGAGCTAAAATGTGTTATTAAAACCTCAAGCAGTTTTAATAGATACCATTGCATTGTCTATATTCTTGTTATTGGTCTATATTCTGTTGTTGTTGAACCACAGATTTTGTTCAACAATCTGTATTCACAGTGCTCTTTGAAACACTGTGAAGGGAGAAATTTAAGAAAAATTAAAAGAAGCAGAGAATGGTAGAAAAAGATAGCAAGGTTATTTCACACTGGAGTATCTGGAGGGACGTGAGAGAGAGGCCATACCCCTCAGAAAAATGGCAGGCGCTGTGGCTTCCCTGGTCTGTGGAGGGTCCCCTAAGTGGCATGTGGGGCTAGAAGCGTGTTGCGGGATTGCTGTGCGCTATGTGGGGGAGCCCTGTCTGGACAGCTACTGGGGATCAGTTTTAGGGCTGACTGGTGGGAATGGTATCTGCTGGACTAGGTTCAATGATGCTGTTCCTGCTCAGCTAGCAGATGTTGCCAGTCCTGCCACTTGTGAAGAGCTCAGCCTGAAGCAGTGAGCCATAGCAACTGGTGTCTTGAAGGCATCACAAATTTATAAAGGTCTACTCTCTGCAAGCTATTTCGAGGTTAATAACCTAATACATGGAAAAGGTCCTGCCTTAATCAGGTTAATGAATTACTGGTGGTGGGAGGGGTGCTGATTGAAAATAGAAGCAACACAAGGTGATCAGAAGGAGTATAGATGGTATTCTGCTGAGGTTCGAAGGAAGAGTTTGTGTTTCAAATGAATCAGAAAAGGCTTTACAGAAAAGGGAGCATATAAGATTGGCCTTGAAGGGTTCTGTTAATTTCTTCCTGTTAGGGATGGTGTTTAATTCAGTTCAAACCCATTATACAGTGTCTGCTCCATGGTAAGTATTCAGTGAATGTTGAATGAACTGAAAAGTGGATGAAGGATGTGTATGGGTAGAGAGATGGGTATTCTTAAGTGTTTATTCAGAGTCTAATAAGAGATTAGCAATCTGGGTACAGAAACAAAATGCAATTCTTGACCTAAAAGCACTCACATTCTAACAAGGAACATAAACACAAAAATACATAATTATGATACAGAGTGAAATGTATGCAACAAAGAACTCTTTAATGTGGGACTGCAGTGCAGGGGGCTGGTTAATTCTCCTGGAAGGTCATGGAAGACTAGGCTTTGAAGGATGAACAGGAGTGTAACAAATGAATAAAGGGGAAATAAGAGAAAGGTTTCCAATTGGCAAAACAGAAACAGTGAAGGAAACACAGCCAGCTGAGTTTGGCAGGACCTACCATTAGTCACGAGGGACTGCAGTAACCATGGGGAAGGGTAAATGGAGGGCTTTGCAGGTCAGGTTGAGTTGAGGATGGATAGAACCAGAGGTTGTACATTCAGATGCCTCTAAGAATCAGGCAGATGACCTAGATGAGTGTAGATGGGAACAGACAGGACAGCAGGGCCTTCTCTACAGGAAAAGCCACCCTATTGCTCCATCCTGGTTTGCACAAAACTAGGAACAGAGGGATGTGGGCCACGGGGCCAGACCTTCCAGTTTCCAAGAGTGACTAGAAACAGGGGTTTTTATGTAAAAATCTCCAGATACTTAAAGTTGGCAAATGATTCAACTTTCTCTTCATAAAATCTTCATATAGGCCAAACAAAACATATCTGTGGGCAGCACTCAGCCCAAGGACCTTCTGATTGTGGTCTAATTGTGGTCTGTGCTTACCAAGCCTACCCACAATAAGAAACACATTTTCACACAAAAAGACTAAAGACTTGTACACTTACACATATAGATCGCTAATGAAAAAGTCATGTGAAACAATACTCAACCTTCACTCTCTGCTCTTTTTTAGTCTCTCCTATTTTTTTATTATGTGGTTCAGTGGTGAAGAATCCACCTGTCAGTGCAGGAGACTTAAGAGATCTGGGTTCAATCACTGGGTCGGGAAGATCCCCTGGAGGAGGAAATGACAACCCACTCTAGTATTCTTGCCTGGGAAATCCCATGGACAGAGGAGCCTGGCAGGCTACAGTCCATGGGGCTGCAAAGAGTCAGACACGGCTGAGTGACTGAGCACACAAGTTGGTCACGATTCATTTTGTTTCATTGGGTCAAGACCTGAGATTTGAAAACCATTGGTTTAGAACATCTGCATCAAACTACTATTAGATAAAAACAGAATAAGGTACTTTCGGGGGCAAGCGTGTTTCCATTCTTGACACTGAAAATAGTGCTTAATAGGTACCTTTTGATTACCTTGAATTCCTTCACTTACAACTAGAAAAATTTTGACAGAATGATTTCAGAATCTTTTAGTGGTCATTTTATCCTAAACAGAACTTGACCCAGAATTTGGTGTCATCTTCTGGGGTGCTTGATACAATTAAGAACTGACCCAGCTATTAAATTCAGAGTAAAATGCTACATCGTTGAAGTTCAGCAGAAAGTCCAAAGGAAGCCCCCATTCAGGCCTCATTAGCATCTAAACCTGATATTTCTGGAATGAGTTTTTCAGTTAGAAGAATTTCCCCCTGTGATTCCACATCACCTCTCTTCTGTGACCATGCTCACCTGGTCCCCTTGCTTGTACATCACAGCCAGGGAGAGGAGAACAAGTTCAGGACTTGGGCAGCCAGTGAGGTACCATGTCACCCGTCATCACTGCAACAGCTATTCCCCTCCATTGGTTGGACATCATGTGTTTATATAGCATATGGCAGAAAGTGAAGAGGAACTAAAGAGTCTCTTGATGAAAGTGGAGAGTGAAAAAGTTGGCTTAAAGCTCAACATTCAGAAAACGAAGATCATGGCATCTGGTCCCATCACTGCATGGGAAATAGACGGGGAAACAGTGGAAACAGTGTCAGACTTTATTTTGGGGGCTCCAAAATCACTGCAGATGGTGACTGCAGCCATGAAATTAAAAGACGCTTACTCCTTGGAAGGAAAGTTATGACCAACCTAGATAGCATATTCAAAAGCAGAGACATCACTTTGTCAACAAAGGTCCATCTAGTCAAGGCCATCTAGTTTTTCCAGTGGTCATGTATGGATGTCAGAGTTGAACTGTGAAGAAAGCTGAGCGCCAAAGAATTGATGCTTTTGAACTGGTATTGGAGAAGACTCTTGAAAGTCCCTTGGACTGCAAGCAGATCCAACCAGTCCATCCTAAAGGAGATCAGTTCATTGGAAGGACTGATGCTAAAGCTGAAACTCCAATACTTTGGCCATCTCATGCAAAGAGTTGACTCATTGGAAAAGACTCTGATGCTGGGAGGGATTGAGGGCAGGAGGAGAAGGGGACGACAGAGGATGAGATGGCTGGATGGCATCACCGACTTGATGGACATGAGTTTGAGTAAACTTTGGGAGTTGGTGATGGACAGGGAGGCCTGGTGTGCTGCAATTCATGGGGTCGCAAAGAGTCGGACACGACTGAGCGACTGAACTGAACTGAACTGAAGGACCTATCAGAGCATCTCAAGAAGCATTAAAATGTAGGGGCTTTGGAGAGAGACCACCCCTCTCTTGGGGCTTCCCAGGTGGTGATAGTGGTAAAAACAAAAAAAAAAAAAAAACACCTGCCAATGCAGGAGACATAAGAGATGTGGGTTTGATCTCTGGGTCAGGAAGATCCCCTGGAGGAGGGCATGACAACCCATTCTAGTATTCTTGCCTGGAGAATCCCATGGACAAAGGAGCCTGGTGGGCTACAGTCCACAGGGTCTCAGAGAGTCAGACACGACTGGACGACTTAGTACACATGAACCCCTCTCTTGGAATACCTGAGAGATGATCTGTCATTGCAAGGCTACTGTGCATCAGGAAAGGGATGGTCATCCTTTGAGTTCCGAGCGTGTCTGCCATCACTCCTATCCTGAGTCAGAGGCATTCATGAAAGATGCAACAGGACTCAAAAAGAGCTCAGACTATGAAACAAGAGTGCAAGAGTGGCTTCTTGCCATTGAAAGGAGCAGCCATGATGGAGAGACCCCTAGGGAAAGGTGGTGCTTACTATGAAAGCCCCAGGACCACAGGGAGGCAGCACGGATATGGTAGCTTTGCAAGACAGGTAGAGAAAAAGGCAGCTCACAAGCATGAATGAAACAAGCAAGGCCAGACAGAGAGCAGCAGTCTGCTGGGCCAGAGAGTATCCGATACAATATTAACTGTCCGGTGCCAGACCATCAGGAGCAGGTTTGAAGATGAGATGGGAAGTCCCCTTGTTTTTACAGGACCTCTGTGTCGCCTCCCTGCATTCCATCCTCACATGGGCCAGCAGCCCCCCTGGAGTTGTGCGGCCCACAGCCTGCACATCTTCCTTCCCCAGAGGCAGTGATGCTGGGGAGCGAATGCTGGGGTTGGTATCAGTTGAATCACGACTCCCCACTTTCCAGAGGATGTAGAGCCAAGCTCTTCACCTGCGTGAGATTCTGTTTCTTTCTTCAGTGAAAATGGCAGAGAACACCCACTTTTCTCTCTGAGTATGGAGGTTTGATAAGTTATTTAAGAAATTTGAGCACTGCAAAGAATTATTGGTTAGATCTGTAAAAAAAAAAAAAAAAACCCGCGATGGATTGTTCATCAGAAACTAGGATAGTATGAGCTGTACACTCTGTCACTCAGTCATGTCTGATTCTTTGAGACGCTACGGACTGTAGCCCGCCAGGCTCCTCTGTCCATGGGATTTTTCGGGCAAGAATATTGGAGTGGGTTGCCATTTCCTTCTCCAGGGGATATTCCTGACCCAGGGATCAAACCCACATCTCCTGTGTCTCCTGCACTGCAGGCAGATTCTTTACCCATGGAAAAGATGAAATCTAGAAGAAAAAAAAAGGTACAAGAAAGACACTGTATTCACAGATTGCACTGCAAGTTCTAGTACAATGATAATTACATTCGCAACCTGTAAGCACTGACCACAGTTAACTGAGAATGCGGTTTTGCCATATTAGTAAGAACAAGATGTTAATAAGTACTGGATAAGTTAGTATGAGAATGTAGCAATAAAAATAGCAGTAAGACTTTCTTAAGACCAAGAAATGTAATGATGAAGTCCAAGAAAAACACCTAAAGTTGAACACATTCTCTTACGGTGGGCATGGAGGGGTTGGGAGGTGCAGTGAGGCAAGCAATTGCCATCATGCGGTCTCAGTGCTTTTTATGCATAAAAGCCTTCTTAATGTCTTAAACTTTGATAAAAGCAAAACATATGGGATAAAACTCATACTACCCATCTCATGTCTTTTCTGTCAAGATTCATTTCAATGAGGTAACATGTGTAAAAAGCTCAGAAATGCTAATTGAAGATTAGTTGACCAGAGGAGAGGGAAAAAGTTGGCTTAAAGCTCAACATTCAGAAAACGAAGATCATGGCATCTGGTCCCATCACTTCATGGCAAATAGATGGGGAAACAGTGGAAACAGTGGCTGACTTTATTTTTCTGGGCTCCAAAATCACTGCAGATGGTGATTGCAGCCATAAAATTAAAAGATGCTTACTCTTTGGAAGAAAAGTTATGACCAGCCTAGATAGCATTTTAAAAAGCGGAGACATTACTTTGCCAACAAAGGTCTGTCTCGTCAAGGCTATGGTTTTTCCAGTGGTCATGTATGGATGTCAGAGTTGGACTGTGAAGAAAGCTGAGCACCAAAGAATTGATGCTTTTGAACTGTGGTGTTGGAGAAGACTCTTGAGAGTCCCTTGGACTGCAAGGAGATCCAACCAGTCCATCTTAAAGGAGACCAGTCCTGGGTGTTCATTGGAAAGACTGATGCTGAAGCTGAAACTCCAATACTTTGGCCACCTGATGCAAAGAGCTGACTCATTGGAAAAGACCTTGATGCTGGGAGGGATTCAGGGCAGGAGGAGAAGGGGATGACAAAGGATGAGATGGTTGGATGGCATCACTGACTCAATGGACGTGGGTTTGGGTGGACTCTGGGAGTTGGTGATGGACAGGGAGGCCTGGCGTGCTGTGGTTCATGGGGTGCAAAGAGTTGGACACTACTGAGCGACTGAACTAAACTGACTGATCTGTAGAGAATAGTAGGGTAGGTGTGCACCCCAGAGCCAAAGGGAATGGCCCAATATTCCTTGCAGAGAAAAATAAACTTAAAATGTAGGCAATGAGAACTAAACTTGTAGCTGAGCGGAGAGGCAGTCAAACTGCCTGCATCTGGGGTTTTCAGGAGACACAGGTTTGGAGCTGAACTGGTAAAGCCCTTCTCTGTATACATTCATCTCTTTCTCGTTTGTCCCTTGCAGAACAATTGCTCCATTTACCTTGATAACTTTGTAAGACTATCCTCAAAGCCTTCGAGATATTATACGCTTGCCTGGAAGCAGCAGACTGTTTCCGGGAGTCTGCAGCCAGACTGCCCAGGGTTCGGATCCCAACTCTGCTGTTACTAATCGTGTGATCTGGAGCAGGTCCCTGAATCCTTGCCCGCTCCATCATGCCTCAGTTTCCTCGTCAGAAAATAATATCAGTAGTACCAACTTCATAGGGTTGTTGTGAGGATTGAATCAGTTAATATTTATATTAAATATTAAAGGAATAGATATATTATATATATTAATATATAATTAATATATGTTAAATAATAAGGGGATGCCTAGGGGGACTTCCTTGTGGTCCAGTGGTTGGGACCTCACTTTTCATTGCAGGGTGTGAGGGTTTGATCCCTGGTTGGGGAACTAAGATATCACATGCCTCACAGCCAAAGAATAGAAAAAGAAAACAGAAGCAATACTGTAACAAATTTACTAAAGACTTAAAAACTGGTCCACATCAAAAAGTCTTAAAATAATGCCTGGACCCTAACAAGTGAAAGTGTTAGTTGCTCAGTTGTGTCCGACTCTTGGCAACCCCGTAGACTGTAGCCCCCCAGGCTCCTCTGTCCCTGGAATTCTCCAGGCAAGAATACTGGGGTGGGTTGCCACTTCATACTACAGAGGATCTGCCTGGCCCATGAATCGAACCGAGGTCTCCTGCATTGCAGACAGATTCTTTACCATCTAAGCCACCAGGGAAGCCCACAGCAAGAGCTCAGTAATTGCTTGCTCTTGCTGCCATTATTATTATTATCCTTCTGGACTGAGTGAAATTGTGTGTGAAGGGGCCAATGTGTTCCCTGGGATGGAGTTCAGGGATCAGATTAGTTTGAGGATGCAGGCAAGTGAACAAAGCTGGATGGGTGAGTTGAGGAACCACCCATTCCTGCTGGGCAGTCTCTTCGAAGTTCACCTCAAGCAGAGCAAGAATTTGTAACTCTTTGTCATGAGACCCTGCTCAGGACCACACGAGTGGCTTCCCGTGGCCACTGTCCTGGGATAAAACATCACTAAAGACCTCTCCCAGCTGGGTTCTTGAGCCCCAAACCCTCTGGGCAAGCGAGCTGCCGATCCTAGTTCATCCTCATCCTGTGGAATGAAACAAGATGTCTGATAATAATTTGGTGCAGGGATGTGTGGATTTTGTAAGAATAGTTGTTCTAAAAAGCTTGAGGCTTGAAGCCAGGTGTGCCCAGGATTCTTGCTGAGGAAGCTGTCCACCCTCTCTGCAGCAGCCCCTGCTGGCTCCTCCCATCATCATGTCGTGTCATGTCATGCTCTGGGGACAGTGCCTTTGTTTAGCGTTTCCAAGACTCTGATGCCACCTCTGCTCCTGCCTCCGGTTAGTTCAACTGGAAATTGCGCTCCTTTGTGTGGTTCTCATTCAGAGAGCAGCTTGGCCACCGTGGGTTTGAAACTGGCCCACCAGTAAGCTCATTCCTTCAGCTTTTTTTTTTTTTTTTTTTCCTGAGTCAGACATTTAAGCAAGTCTTGTATCTTATGTCACTAGTTGGATTTATTGACATCTTCAAAATTACCTAATTGATAGAGACTGTTGGCGAACCCAAGGCATTTAACCAAATTTCTATGTCACCCAAAGGCTGTTACTATGGAAAACCAGGCTAGTGTTAAGTGAAAGAACACACTGAACCTACATTTATAGAGCACAGACCTTGTGCCAGGAACTGTGCCAGACCCTGGGAATGCAGTGACAGTAACCTTGTAGTAGAGGACAGAAAAGAAAGAATGAGAATGTATAGATGGTGCTAAGTATAAAGCAAGTAAACAGAGTTGGGGGGAGTAGGCAGATTGATTCAACTTGTGTGGTCCCAGGAAAGTTCTCGGAAGGATGGCATAGGAGCTGCTTTAGGATGAGACCAGAAGAGGAGGAGCCAGTCTGCAAATACCTGGGGGATGAGCCCCTTCTGGGAGAGGAGAGGACAGGTGGAGACCTTGAAGCAGCAGGAACTGGAGCTTGGGGAGCAGTGTGAAAAGGGTATGAAAAGAGGCCAGACTGGTGGGAGGGCTCTGTGGGCTACCCTAGGGCATCTTGGATAATGCAGCGGAAGCTGCCTGGAGACCTTAGTTGGTGGTATGATCTGCTTGAATTATGCCCTTAAAAGATCGCTCTAGTTGCTCTGTAGCAAAGAAATTGAATGCATGAGTCAAAAGCCCACACTGTTGGAAGACATAGACTCTGTGCGTTCTTCCCAACTGTCCCCTAAACCCCTCGCAGCACCCTACTTGGTGAGGAACTAATTACTCAGATGTACATCCTCTTGTTTCTAGCTTTCTGGCAAATCTCCAGTGTTTACATACCTTTAGGCAAGTTGTGTTTATGAAAACTCCCACATGAGATGTGAACTGGGTCTGATGGTATCTCATTCAATTTTTTTTTTTTTCTTCTAATGGGCTCTTTCTCAAGAGGGCAGCAGAAATGAAGTGATGATGAGGACACTTGTCAGAGTGGGGATGTGTTGGTGGAAAACAAAGATATATTTTAGCAGCGAGGATTCCATGCATTGCTAAGGGGCGGGGTGTGTTGAGGGGTTGGAAAATCCTTGTTTGTGCATGCACAGGTTTTCCTTCTGATTGCTGTGCGAATGTTGAGAAGCTGAGACTAACAGATGCAAGTCAGACCTGCTTTTTAAAATAGATAGAGACAGAAAATAGATTGGTGGTTTTCCAGGTTTGAAAAGCCCCTCAGGGGAGGGGCTTCCCAGGTGGCGATACTGGTAAAGAACCTGCCTGCCCATGCAGTAGACATAAGGGACGTGGATTCCATCCCTGGATCGGAAAGATTCCCTGGAGAAGGGCACGGCAACCTACTCCAGTATTAATTCCTGGAGAATCCCATGGTCGGAGGAGCCTGGCAGGCTACATTCATAGCGTCACAAATAGTCAGACACAACTGAAGGGGCTTAGCACACATGCAGAAGCACGGTAGGGGTGCGGTGTGACTGCTAATGGGTGTGGGGTCTCTTTTCAAAGTGATAAAAATGTACCAAAAATTACGACTTACAGTTATGGTCACATAATACTGTGAATATTCCTAAAGACATTGAGTTGTGCACTGTAAATGGGTAGATTTTAGGATATGTGAATTATATGCTGTTAGATTTTAGGATATGTGAATTATATGCTGATAAAACAAAGTCTGCTATTTTGTTTTTATACGTTAAACTGAAATGATGATCCAGAAAGTTATAAGATTCATTAAGCGCACTGAATATTCACTGGGTGTTACCCAGCAGAAGAGCATGTGTCTGTTGCTAAAAGTCATAAAAGACAGCAGAGTTGGAAATTCAGCTTTTTGTGTTTCGGGAGGAGCACATGGTTATCTATTTATGATCAAGGACCTTAAACTGCAGCTCACCTTATTCCCTCTCTGAAACACTGTGGGAACCATCACGGCTTCCCTTTGGGGCATGCTCACTGTCTGTTGGGAAAAGTGCCAGTCACTTTATAGACATTAATTCATTTATCCTCGTAAGTGTCTGAATAGAATGTATCCCCATTTTACAGATGAGGAAAGTAAGGCTTGGGGAAGAAAAGTAACTCGTCTCAAGATCACAGAGCTAAGAGGCAGGGAACCTGGATTCACATGAGGTCTGTCCGACCAGAATCCAGGTTGTGACCATCTCACGGCTAGAGGGGACCCCTCCCTGAGAGCCATCGGGTCATAGCGCATGGCTCCCAATTTGCCTGCACTGCAAGCTGCGAGATAGTCCTAACTCAGCACCTAAGAAATAGGCCAACTGTACTCTGATACTATCACTCACCTCTGCCTCCTTCCTGGGGAGATGAGGAAGCTGCAGAGTCTGGTCCTTAGCTTCCCTGCAAGGATGTCCAGGGTGAACCTCGCTCACTGTCTTCTATTCCATGTTGCCCTTTGCTCACTATGTTTAAGCCAAACCAGGTGTCCTGATGGTCCCCAAACATACCCCAGCCCACCCCTCCATTGTCTACGATGCTTTACTCTTCCTTCCTACTCACTTAAATCTTGCCGCCTACCCTTTCTTAAAGGACCAGTTGAGAGGATACTTTCTGGTTTCTCTCTCAATTTATACTTTTATTGCAGCACTCGATTTACTCTCTACCTTGTATTTCCATTCACATTCTCTCTCTTTCTCCATCTCTGTCTCCTCGTCTGTCTGTTTCTCCTTTCCTCTATCTCCCTCTACCTACCCTACCCTATTAAACTGTAAACTCTTTGAGGCCAGTTTCTGGGATTTACATGAATATCTTGGAAGCAGAGCTGTCACTTTCACCTTCCATTGCTTTTGCCCACGAAGCCTCTGGGTCAGAAGGCTGCCCGACAAGCCACGGCTCTCCCACCTCCAGGCCTGGCTCCCACTCTCCCTCCCCTTAAAACATTCTCCCTTGTCACTATTCACGTTCTGCCCACACCATGGTCTCCAATTCCCCTCCCTCCTCCCTGAAACTTTCTCCAACTATTTGTCCCAACCTACTGCATGCTTAGGAGAAGGCAATGGCACCCCACTCCAGTACTCTTGCCTGGGAAATCCCATGGACAGAGGAGCCTGATAGGCTACAGTCCATGGGGTCGCTAAGAGTTGGACAAGACTGAGCGACTTCCCTTTCACTCTTTGCTTTCATGCATTGGAGAAGGAAATGGCAACCCACTCCAGTGTTCTTGCCTGGAGAATCCCAGGGACGGGGGAGCCTGGTGGGCTGCCGTCTATGAGGTCGCACAGAGTTGGACACGACTGAAGTGACTTAGCAGCAGCAACAGCAGCAGCAACTGCACGCTTCTCTCTTCAGAAGTCCTCAGTTGTGTCCGACTCTTTGCGACCCCATAGACTATATAGTCCCTGAAATTCTTCAGGCCAGAATACTGGAGAGGGTTGCCATCCCTTCTCCAGGGGATCTTCCCAACCCAGGGATCAAACCCAGGTTTCCCTCACTGCAGGCGGATTCTTTACCAGCCAAGCCACCAGGGAAGCCCTCTGAAGTCCTAGCCTAGGACAGAAGGCTGTCCTAACCTCCTAGGACAGCATTTTCTCTCTGTATTGATCAGCTCCCCAGGGAGAGCTTCCTGTGTGCTGTGCACAGCACTGGGGAGGGCCTGGGTGGTCTGTCTCCACAGTTCCCCAGAAGGCCTGGGACAGCACAGCACACACAGTGGCTCTCACATGGTCATTATTTGTTGACTGTAGATAAGAAGTTATTTCCCAAGTGTTGGAATTTAGGAGTTTTAATGGAGGTATTTATTTAATGTCTCTCTGTCCTCTTCCCCGGTCCTATGTTGAACTTCAAATATATTTCTTTCTTTCCCAGTGATAGATTTTACTAGATCTGAGCTTTGCTAAACTTCAGGAAATAATCTCTTTTCTCCCACTCCTGTGGATGAATCTCTGAAGTTAAATGAGAGAATGATCAAACCACTCAGGGTCAGGTTCTCTGTCACCTGGGTGCCTAGGAAAATACCTGGCAAGGTGACAAGTATAGATTATGTGTGTTTGCCTTTTCTTGCAAAGGTAACACTGGGCAGAGTTATGTCATACAGAAAGCCTGAACAAGTCAGAACTTCATTTCTGGAAGGAGCCTAAACACCTGAAGAGCAGTCCCAGTGTTTGTAAGATCACATTGGATGTTGTGAACTCAGGTCCTTTGCTTTCCTCCTCCCCTTGGGTGTGCAGACCCAGGAGAGACCCAGGGAAAGGTGACGGTGTGTGTTTATTCACACAGAGCAGGAGTGGGAAGGCTACTTCACAGAGGATTCAAATCTTGTTTCTGAAATTTACCACCATGTCAATTGGAAGCCTCATGTTGCTGTTTACTAGCAGGTAAACTCCAGGTACAGTGCTGTTAGTAAACGTGTAACAGTAGACTCTGGGAGCAGGCACAGGGCAAAGCCCTGATTTGTTAAGTTTGCTTATTTCTGGGGTGTAAATGCCCTCCCCATGGCTGAATTCAAGCTACTAAGATGAAGTCACTGAGCACACAGTTGGGCAGAGCCTCGTGCAGCCAGCTCTCTGCAGCAGGCAGGAGCCAAACCAGCTTACCGCCCTTGGTGCTCAAGGGCTCATTGAGGTTAATCTAAGCATACACACATTACTTACGTTCATTAGTTTGTCTAAAATACCAATTTTCTATTTAAAAAATTATTTATTTTAATTGGAGAATAATTGCGTTACAATATTGTGTTGGTCTCTGCCATACATCAACATAAATCAGTCACAGGTATACATATGTCCTCCCCCTCTTAAACCTCCCTCCCACCCCATCCCACCCTCCTAGGTTGTCACAGAGCACCAGTTAGAGCTTCCTGAGTCACACAGCAAATTCCCACTGGTTATCTGTTTTACACGTGGTCATGTATATGTTTCCATGCTACTCTCTCAGTTTGTCCCACCCTTCCCTTCCCCAACCATGTCCGTAAGTCTGGTCTCTGTGTGTGTGTTTCCACTGCTGCCCTGCAAATAAGTTCATCAGGACCATCTTTCTAGATTCCATATAAATGTATTAATATATGATATTTGTTTTTCTCTTTCTGACTTCTTCACTCTGTATAATAGGCTCTAGGTTCATCTTTATTAGAACTGACTCAGATATGTTCCTTTTTATGGCTGAGAGCCTGGTGGGCTGCAGTCCATGGGGTCGCTAGAGTAGGACATGACTGAGCGACTTCACTTTCACTCTTCACTTTCATTCATTGGAGAAGGAAATGGCAACCCACTCCAGTGTTCTTGCCTGGAGAATCCCGGGGATAGGGAAGCCTGGTGAGCTGCCGTCTGTGGGGTCGAACAGAGTTGGACACAACTGAAGCGACTTAGTAGTAGTAGTAGTAGTAGTAGTAGTAGTAGTAGTAATGTTCTATTGTATATTTGTATGATAGCTTCTTTATCCATTCATCTGTCAGTGGACATCTAGGTTGCTTCCATGTTCCAGCTATTGTAAATAGTGCTGCAATGAACAATGGGGTAGAAGTGTCTTTTTCAATTAGGGCTTTCTCAGGATATGGAGAAGGCAATGGCACCCCACTCCAGTACTCTTGCCTGGAAAGTCCCATGGACGGAGGAGCCTGATAGGCTGCAGTCCATGGGGTGGCTAAGAGTCAGACACGACTGAGCGACTTCACTTTCACTTTTCTCTTTCATGCATTGGAGAAGGAAATGGCAACCCACTTCAGTGTTCTTGCCTGGAGAATCCCAGGGACGGGGGAGCCTGGTGGGCTGCTGTCTATGCGGTCGCACAGAGTCGGACACGACTGAAGTGACTCAGCAGCAGGATATATGCCCAGTAGTGGGAATGCTGGGTCACATGGTAGTTTTATTCCAATGAGTCAGTTCTTTGCATCAGGTGGCCAAAGTATTGGAGCTTCAGCTTCAGCATCAGTTCTTCTAATGAACACTCAGGACTGATCTCCTTTAGGATGGACTGGTTGGATCTCCTTGCAGTCTCTTTGGTGCTCAGCTTTCTTTATAGTCCAGCTCTCACATCCATACATGACCACTGGAAAAACCATAACCTTGATGAGACAGACCTTTGTTGGCAAAGTAATGTCTCTGCTTTTGAATATGCTATCTAGGTTGGTCATAACTTTCCTTCCAAGGAGTAAGCGTCTTTTAATTTCATGGCTGCAATCACCATCTGCGGTGATTTTGGAGCCCAGAAAAATAAAGTCTGCCACTGTTTCCACTGTTTCCCCATCTATTTCCCATGAAGTGATGGGACCAGATGCCATGATCTTAGTTTTCCTAATGTGAGCTTTAAGCCAACTTTTTCACTCTCCTCTTTCACTTTCATCAAGAGGCTCTTTAGTTCTTTCTGTCATAAGGGTGATATCATCTGCATATCTGAGGTTATTGATATTTCTACCAGCAATCTTGATTTCAGCTTGTGCTTCTTCCAGCCCATCGTTTCTCATGATGTACTCTGCATATAAGTTAAATAAGGAGGGTGACAATGTGCAGCCTTGACATATTCCTTTCCTATTTGGAACCAGTCTGTTGTTCCATGTCCAGTTCTAACTGTTGCTTCCTGATCTGCATACAGATTTCTCAAGAGGTAGGTCAGGTGATCTGGTATTCCCATCTCTTTCAAAATTTTCCACAGTTTATTGTGATTCACACAGTCAAAGGCTTTGGCATAGTCAATAAAGCAGACATAGATTTTTTTTCTGGAACTCTTGCTTTTTTGATGTTCCAGTGGATGTTGGCAATTTGATCTCTGGTTCCTCTGCCTTTTCTAAAACCAGCTTGAACATCTGAAAGTTCACGGTTCACGTATTGCTGAAGCCTGGATTGAAGAATTTTGAGCATTACTTTACTAGTGTGTGAGATGAATACAGTTGTGCGGTAGTTTGAGCATTCTTTGGCATTGCCTTTCTTTGGGATTGGAATGAAAACTGAACTTTTCCAGTCCTGTGGCCACTGCTGAGTTTTCCAGATTTGCTGGCATATTGAGTGCAGCACTTTCCCAGCATCATCTTCCAGGATTTGAAATAGCTCAACTGGAATTCCATCACCTCCACTAGCTTTGTTCATAGTGATGCTTCCTAAGGACCACTTGACTTCACATTCCAGGATGTCTGGCTCTAGGTGAGTGATCACACCATCGCGATTATCTGGGTCATGAAGATCTTTTTCGTACAGTTCTTCTATGTATTCTTGCCACCTCTTCTTAGTATCTTCTGCTTCTGTTAGGTTCCTACCATTTCTGTCCTTTATTGAGCCCATCTTTGCATGAAATGTTCCCTTGGTATCTCTAATTTTCTTCAAGAGATCTCTAGTCTTTCCCATTCTGTTGTTTTCCTCTATTTCTTTGCATTGATCACTGAGGAAGCCTTTCTTATCTCTCCTTGCTATTCTTTGGAAATCTGCATTCAAATGGGTATATCTTTCCTTTTCTCCTCTGCCTTTCACTTCTCTTCTTTTCACAGCTATTTGTAAGGCCGCCTCAGACAACCATTTTGCCTTTTTGCATTTCTTTTTCTTGGAGATAGCCTTGATCCCTGCTTCCTGTACAATGTCACGAACCTCTGTCCATAGTTCTTTAGGCACTCTGTCTATCAGATCTAATCCTTTGAATCTATTTCTCATTTCCACTGTATAATCATCAGGGATTTGATTTACATCATACCTGAATGGTCTAGTGGTTTTCCCTACTTTCTTCTCCATAGTTGCTGTTAAAATACTGTTTAACTAATTAGTAATTCTGAATGCACCAAAAAGTAGAAGCAGCCAAAAATCAAAAAGGCAAACACAGCTGGGAAGCACCCTGGTCCTGAATCAACTTCTTGGTTCTTTGTTTTTTCAAACCCCTCTTAAGTGTCTGGATTTGGAATTAGCCGGAGAAGGCCATGGTGGTTTCAGGCCTAAAGTTAAACCCCATCCCAGGGCCCGAGGCCTAAATACTGATAGCCTATGACCCTCAGTCTTCACCTGAGTACCCTCAATGGCCCGAGGCGGGCCAGCATCCATCTCAATCTCAGAGTCACCACAGAGGTGGCTCTTCCAGCAGTCCAGAAAGATGTGGTGTTCTGGCAGCGGGCTTCAGGCTGAAGTCACAGCTCAATCTTTCGACTTGATCCATTTCTAAATGGAATTGCTGGTACAGGGACAATTTGAGAGCCCTGGGTGACCTTAAAAGAATGTATCACATTTCAGCAGGGACTTTTATTATACTTTAGAAATTCCTGCTCATAGGGATTGGTGACTGCCTCTCCCAACATTCAGCTGACTTGGGCATCGACGTGTCAGGCTGATGCTGTGGGGGCTCCCATGAGAAGATGATCTCATGTCTCCATTACCACCTTGTGAGGTATTCTTAAGCCCTTTTGTGTGGCCTCAGGGCAGTGGAGGCACATGGCAGGCAAGGCAGGATTGGGAGTCTCCTAACTCCTAACCCAAGGTCCTTTCTAATAACTGTTCAGGAGGAGAGGTGGGGCTTTATACCCATGACTGTGCTTCGAAGTGAAATCACTCAGTGCTGTCAAGAGATGGACTGCTACTGCTGTTGTTAAGTCACTTCAGTCGTGTCCGACTCTGTGCGACCCCATAGAAGGCAGCCCTCCAGGCTCCCCCGTCCCTGGGATTCTCTAGGAAAGAACACTGGAGTGGGTTGCCATTTCCTTCTCCAATGCATGAAAGTGAAAAGTGAAAGTGAAGTCGCTCAGTCGCATCCGACTCTTGGTGACCCCATGGACTGCAGCCTACCAGGCTCCTCCGTCCATGGGATTTTCCAGGCAAGAGTACTGGCGTGGGGTGCCATTGTCTTCTCTGCAGAGATGAACTAGGAGAGGTCAAAGAAGGGTGTTGCCTAAGTGAGTCATCTCAACCAAAAGGTGTGCCAGCAGGAGGATAAGACACCCAAGCTGATGTTAAACCCCTTCTAACATTAACCTTTATATGTAAAAGGCAGGGCTAGCATGGCAGGGTAGAAGCATCCTATGATTTACACAGAGGAAATTTTCTAGCTGAATTTTTATTATCCTAGCACCTCTTTGCCTTGGGGGAATCAGATTAACTGGATTAGAGCCTGGGCTGTTTCTATAATCAGGATCCCAGCTGCCCCATGGCTGACGGTGTCTTTTATGTTGGGAGGAATAGCAGAGGCCTATGGCATTGGCACAGAAAAGAAACGTCAGATACTGGGACCTCTTACAAATGGAAAGCCCCAAAGTGGCAGAAAGTTAGAGCCGTCTGACTGCTCGCTGGGAGTGTTTGTGCTAAGGCAGCCCTGTGCTTTGTGCCCAATAATAATCCTGATTACCAGACTAACGTAGTGGGAGAAAATTAGGTCATGGAAGCTAATTCAAGAGAAGGATCATTTTGGGTAACTAATGACACAGTGACTGTGGGTAGCTTCCTGTAACTACCACTTGCCACAGCAGGAAACAGACTTTTAGGTAAACTATGAATTAAGCACTCTATGCATTTATTTAAACTCCTGAGTTTCTTGATTCCTAGGCTCAATAGTGCCACTCGCTTCCATCTATGGGGTCGCACAGAGTCGGACACGACTGAAGCGACTTAGCAGCAGCAGCAGCAGCATAAAGAAAGGGAGTAGGAGGTGGAGAGAAGTGGTAGGAGGGGGAGAACACATCTGTGTGATATGTGTTTACAATTAAGTGGGAACTGGGGTAGAAGGGCTTCCCTGGTGGCTCAGTGGTAAAAAATCCACCTGCCAATGCAGGAGATGCAGGTTCGATCCCTGGGTCAGGAAGAGCCCTTGGAGAAGGAAATGGCAATCCACTCCAGTATTCTTGCCTGGGAAATCCCATGAGCAGAGGAGCCTGGCGGGCTACAGTCCATGGGGTCACCAAAGAGTCAGATGCGACTGGTGGCTGAGGTGGTAAAGCGTCTGCCTGCAATGCGGGAGACCTTGGTTCGATCCCTAGGTCAGGAAGATTCCCTGGAGAAGGAAATGGCAACCCACTCCAATACACTTGGACCGAGGAGCCTGGTAGGCTACAGTCCATGGGGTTACAAAGAGCTGGACACAACTGAGCAACTTCATTTCACGACTTAGTGACTAAACAGCAACATGCAGTAGAACCTTAGAAAGTATTCTTAGTAGAAAGCCGTCTCTCTGAAATGTAGACTCCCAGAAGAACAGGATTCCTGGCTTTAGGCAGAAACCAAGCTCACCAGTGGAATATCATTGTGTGATTGCAAACCCAGACCAGTCCTAACCAGAGACAATTTTCCAGCCCAGACCTCTGCTCAGAGCGGAGGCTGCAGGCAGTGTCCTCCTGAAGTCGGGTTGCTTTTCCTCGGTCTGTTCCCCTTCCCCTGCAAGTGTTCTTTTCCCGTAAATCACTGCAGCCTGGAATAACTTTTGGTATTTGAAGTGCTATTTCCCATCTGCTTATTTACTAGCAGGTGTTACCTTTGGGATTCTCATGCAGCTGGGTATTTAGCATTTCTGAACTGTGTAATCAGAATCTAATACATCACACTAGGATAGTTTCCGTCTAGGCTGCACAAGACTTTCCTGTGGAAACCCCCTACTCAGCACTTCAGAGCCCAGGCTTTGGAGTCGGAAGACTTCCTCACTGAGTGATCTTGAACAAGGTTTTGAACTCATTGCTTTGGTATTCTGCTCTGCAAAACAGGAATAATGAAATAACTCCCCCCAAAAGGCAGTTGTAAGATTATCTGTGATTGCCGGGATAAAACAGTTGTGACAGGGCCTTGGACATAGTAAGTGTTCAATAAATTGTTCTTGTTGCAATAATAGAATAGTGTTATAGAGTGACCTTGAGATGTCGTATGTTCAGGAGTCTCTAGCTTCATGGGGGAGGTACTTCAGTAGTGGTATTGAATGATAACCCTGTTTTCCCTGATCCAAAAATTGAACTGAGGAGCACAGAGAGAACAAATCAGGTTATTTGATATCAGAAGAATCCCCAAAACCTGGAGAAATTGAACACTGAGCTTGGGATTTTATAGGGTCAGGACTTTGATGCATTGTGAAACAAAAGCAAACACAAAATAAGAGACAATTAAGTGCTGGACGACAGTGTAGGTATTTAGTGCTTTAGGGCTTGGAGGAGGATGAAATATTTTATGAATATCAAGTACAGTGATAGCTTCAGATAAGAGCCAGGATGTGGACTAGGCCTTGTGTGTCAGGTTGGATTTGAGCGGATGAGGAGTTGTCAGTCATTCAGTCGTATCCGATTCTTTATGACCCCATGGACTGCAGCACACCAGGCTTCCCTGTCCTTCACCATCTCCTGAAGCTTGCTCAAACTCATGTCCATTGAGTTGGTGATGCCATCCAGCCATCACATCCTCTGTTGTCCCCTTCTTCTCCTGCCTTCAATCTTTCCCAGCATCAGAGTCTTTTCTAATGAGTCAGCTTTTCATATCAGGTGGCCAAAGTATTGGAGCTTCGGCATCAGTTCTTTCGATGAATAGTCACGACTGGTTGGATCTCCTTGCAGTCCAAGGGACTCTCAAGATTCTTCTCCAGCACCACAGTTCAAAAGCATTAATTCCTCAGTAAGCAGCTTTCTTTATGGTCCAACTCTCACATCCATACATGACTACTTGAAAAACCATAGCTTTGACTAGACGGACCTTTGTAGACAAAGTAATGTCTCTGCTTTTTAATATGCTCTCTAGGTTGGTCATAACTTTTCTTCCAAGGAGCAAGCAAATGAGGAAAGGAGAAGTTATTCTAAGTGAGGCATATGACGTGAATGAAGGAAGATGAAGATCAGGAAGTAGTCAGGAGGCCTCATTAAAGGAGGCTTTGTATATTCATACAAATGGACAGCAGAGGACTTTAGTGTTCAGAACCAGTCAACACAGTGAGGAGTACTTAACAAATTTAGTCCCTTTTTAGATATCTAAATAGCTATCATGGGTCATGTTATTGAAGATCTCTGAAATAGCACCAAGAACTTTAGATTTGATAGATTGGGACTAAGAGAAATAATGAAAGTTATTTTGTTTTTATTTTAATAAATTTTATTTTTAGAGCAGTCTTAGACTTACAGACAATTTGAGAAAATAATAGTTTCCATATACTAGTTTTCCATGTGAGTAACATCTTGCATTAACATAATTATTTTCTAATAGTTAATGAACCAAGATCGACACATTGTTAAGTCTGTATTTTATTTGTATTTTCTTGTTTTTTTCTGATGTCTTTTTCCTGTTCTGGGATTCCATCCAGGACACCATACTGCATTTAGTCATTGTATCATTTTCGGCTCCTCCTGGCTGCGACAATGTGACTTTCCTTCTTGTTTTTGATGATCTTAATGATTGTGAAGAGTACTTTATGGTTTTTGTGCAAAGTCCCTCATTTGGGGGATTTTCTCATTATTAGACTAGGGTTATGAAGTTTATGGGAGAAAAGGTCATGGGGGCAAAGTGCCAACTGTCCTCACATCATATCAGAGGTACACACTCTCAACATGATATTGATGTTGACCTTGATCACCCATGTGAGGGAGTGCTAGTCAGATTTGTTCACTGTAAAGGTTCTCTCCCACCCCTCTTCCATACTGTCCCCTCTGGAATGAAGTCACCAAGCACAGCCTGAGCTTAAGGAGTAGGGAGTGATGTTCACCTCTTTGAGTGACCTACACTTCCAAGGCCACATTGAAGATGAAAGAGCCAAGCTGCTGGGAACTCTCAGCAATCTTGAGAAAGGCGTTGAAGGCTGGATTTATGTGGTGAGCAAAGGGATGACTAAAGGATGGGCGGGTGGACAGACTTTCATGGGGGATGAATGAGAGGGTGGGATCAGGATGACTGAGAGGTTCCAAGCATCAGCGATTAGGGGCTTGTTTGGGTGTAAAGAGCACTGCATTGGTTTATTGCCAACTCTCTGTTTCATGGCTGTGTCACCTTGGGTGAGGCATATTGTCCCTCCGACTCTCAGTCTGCCTGTTTTAAAAATGGGCTTGACATGGATGGAGGAGCCTAGTAGGCTACAGTCCATGGGGTTGCAAAGAGTTGGACACGACTGAGTGACTTCACTTTCACTTTAACTGTTACTGCTCTTCCTACCTCATAAGGCTCTTGTGAGAGTGACTTGAGATAATGCAGATGGAAGGGTTTTGAAAACCATCAAGCCTGATGTGGTTTCCAAGGCTGGTGGAGAGACTGATGGTGCTAATGAGAGGGAAAGGGAATATATTACCTGGGAGACTCTGAATAGTTCAAATCAGTTCAGTTCAGCTGTTCAGTCATGTCCAACTCTTTGCAACCCCATGGATTGCAGCATGCCAGACTTGCCTGTCCATCACCAGCTCCTGAAGCTTGCTCAAACTCGTGTCCGTTGAGTTGATGATGCCTTCCAACTGTCTTATCCTCTGTTATCTCCTTCTCCTTCCGTCTTCAATCTTTCCCAGCATCAGGGTCTTTTCTAATGAGCCAACATCATGTGGCCAAAGTACTGAAGCTTCAGCTTTAGCATCAGTCCTTCCAATGAATATTCATGACTGATTTCCTTTAGGATTGACTGGTTGGATCTCCTTGCAGTCCAAGGGACTCTCAAGATTCTTCTCCAACACCACAGGTCAAAAGCATCAATTCTTCAGTGCTCAGCTTTCTTAATGGTCCAACTCTCACATCCATACATGACTACTGGAAAAACCATAGCTTTGGCCATACATACCTTTGTGGGCAAAGTAAAAGGGTATCTTTTATTGGTAGGATGCAACATTCTCCTGTTGATCATTTTTCAGCAGTTAGCTGCAGTTTTGGAGTTCTCACAGGAAAAGATGAGCACACATCCTTCTACTCCACCATCTTGATGGATGTGACTAGTTCAAATAGCCTGGGGCAGTTATAATGCATACCAAGAATGCTGTCATATAGGCTCATGATCGTCACCCACTAAAGAGATTTTTATTTCCAATATGCTTTCTCAGATGTTCTGATTCTAGTGGTCTAGTTTCATGGTCTGTCCCCTAGATAGGAGGGACTTAGATGAGGTGAAGCTGGTTCTGGAATATTAGGAAGGACTCCACCCAATCATTTTAGCTTTCTTCTTATGGCCATGATTTCCTCTGACGACGCTGAAGGTGACAGTTTTCCTTAGTGATCTCCACTTCCTGTCCCAGTCTCATTGCCTGTAATCTCCAGTAGGCATTCCCAAAGTAACACACTCTAATGGAACTGTGGTTCCTGTTCTATGCTAGAGTCCCAGGGATAAGGCTAACCTGCTTTGCTTGACTGTAAGAGGCAGTGTGAAACATTCATTAGGCTTGCAATAGGCTGCTTTAACTGAGTTTCCAGAATCCCTCCAAACTGGAGTGGAGTAACCCCTTTACCTTTTCAGGCAAACAGACTCTTGGTTCTTCATACACATTTCCTCACTGTTAAGGAGATATGCCACCATGCTTCAGGTTTTCCATTGTATTATTCTTTTTGTAGCAACAAACTGATGAGCTATGGAAAATTTTAACCATGTCTGCCCAAATTCCGGGATGAACCACTGACTACTTGGTATAGTAGAAAGATGTGGAAAGTCCAAGTGCTAAGTGTACCTCTGCCGATAATTCAGGGCAAGGAATGTAAGCTCTTGGCTCCTCATTTTCACTATCAGTAGAGTAAGGAGGGACCACCCAGGCTCTGAAAGATGAAGCCATCAAGGAAAAAGTAGGAACAGGGCCAGCTGGCAAATAAGAGGAGTACAGAATTAATGTCATTTTTATACTGCAGCTGACTCAGCATATTTCAAAAATATAGAATTGAGCCAAAGAACATACATTTGGTATTAACCAAACTGCCAAAGGAAGTTATGTAAAGCCTCTTTATTGAGCTTGAAAAAGGAGAGACATTCTTTTCTCTATCCTGATTTGGGTTGGGATGAAATCAATACTGAGTCTCTTTTGGTCTTTGGATTCTGTCCTCTAACGAGCAAAGCCCATTTCTTCACATGTAGGTGGTTCTGAGATGTGTCTGCTGCCTAGGCTGATGTGGGATGGAGCAGTAAGTAAAATTATAAAGTCTCCACTTATCTCTGGGTGAAAACAGAGGTCATCTCTGGGCATGGAGGATTTCACAGTGTAATATATATTTCCAAAGGGAAATGCTTGCAAAATGCAGATGCTGATCCCAATTCTGACTTTATGACTGGTGCTAGCCTTTGCCCTGGCACCTTTGTTGAGACAAAGGGGAGAGCCAAGAAGTGAAATGATATTTTCCTTCCCTCATCATTACTCAGCAAGCCTAGCCAGCTTGCTTAGTTATAAAAAAATCAAGTGTCAAACTGCATTGCAGTTTCTCATCCAAAAATGCATTCTCCCTCATGGTCAAAAGATCCACTGTGTTCTAATATTGTTTCTGAGATGGATGGTCTTGTGGGTTAATTTTTTTCTACTCTAACTCTACTCTGTAACTTGCTTCACAATATTGCCTGAATTCTATGGGGACAATCATTCTTAAACTGTAGTATGTAGAATCACCCAAGGAGCTCATTAAATGATAGGTCTTCTGACTTTAACCCCTAGTTCAGTGGGGTTGAGGAATCTGCATTTTTATTTATTTTTTAACTTTTTATTTTATATTGGTAATAGCTGATTAACAATGTGGTGATAGTTTCAGGTGGACAGCAAAGGCACTCAGCCACACATATACATGTGTACATTCTCCCCCAAACCCCCGTCCCATCCCAGCTGTCACATAACACTGAGCAGAGTCCCCTATGCCTTTGGTAGGACCTTGTTGTCATAGTCACTAAATGTGTCTGACTCTTTTGAGACTCCATGGACTGTAACCCACCAGGCTCCTCTGTCCATGGATTTCCCAGGTAAGAATACTGGAGTGGGTTGCCAATTCCTTCTCCAAGGGCTCTTCCTAACTCAGGAATGGAACCTGAGTCTCCTGCATTGCATGTGGGTTCTTAACCACTGAGCCACCTGGGAGGCAGGACTTTATACATTATCCATTTAAAATATAGCAGTGTGTACATGTCCATCCCAAACTATCCCCTTCCCCCATCCTTCCCCACTGGGAATTATAAGTTGGTTTCTTTAAGGAAAATAAGTCTGTGAGTCATTTGTATCATTTCTTTTTAGATACCACATGTAAGGGATGTCATACATCATTTCTCTTTCTCTGTCTGACTTCTTTCACTTAATATGATAATCTCCAGGTCCACTCATGATGCTGCAAATGGCATTATTTCATTCTTTCTAGTGGCTGAGTAATATTCCATTGTGTATATGTTGCACATCTTTAACCACTCATCTGTTGATTGACATGGGTTGTTTCCATGTCCCACCTATTATAAATAGTGCTGCAACGAACACTGGGGTGCATGGAAGAATCTGCATTTTTGATACATGACACGGGGGGGTTCTGTTAAAGGGGATCAGCAGCACTATCTTGAGGATCACCATCTGGGTACCATGCCCAGCTAGCAATATTTTACCACACACAGTGTATAAGCCTTTACAAGCCAAGTCCTAGTTGTGGCTTTGAAACAGCTCTTGAGCCCACCTAAATAAATTATTGCCCAACTTACAGCAGTCATTGCTGGGCTTATAATAATTTCTGATTTAGACAGGTGGCCCAGGAAGAACATGAGTCTGGGAGTCAGAAAGGCCTGGGTGTGGATCTTTGAGCCTGCACTTACTGTTCTTTGAGCAGGCTGCTCAGCTTCTCTGAGGCTTTCTCATCTGTCAAATGGGAACAGTATTACCCACCTTACTGAGAGAGGGTGGTGAGGATGGAATAAAATGACTTATGTGTAAGCATCTCACCAACAGGGGAGCCTGGCACGTAGAGACAGATGCTAAATAAATATTACTTTCCTCCATTCGTACTGGAAGCAAGAATTTGAAACAGACACATGAATAACCTTGCATAAAGCAGACAGTGTTATGGGAAACTTTTTTTTAACACCCAGGTCAATCGATTTTTGGCCTTATTGCACATCACTTTAGAAGTCAGTCGTTGTTTAGAGATCTTGGAAGCCTGTCCCTTCTTAATTCCTTCAGGCAGGACTGACTTCTGTTGTGAATATAGGTTTCCAAAGAGATCCCAGCAGGGAAATGCAGGGGTATCATGATGTTGGCACCTTTGCCAAACATTTCAGGGTCCAGTGCAGAAAATTCAGATCAGGTGTTGAACCCGAAGCTACAGCTGCTCCTACGTCTCAGTCTCACAAGAAGAACCTTGTTCCTGAGAATCTAGCTAGTAATGGACTATTTGGACTGTCTTGCTCAAGCTCTTTCCAGGCGAAATGTAAACGTTACAGTGGTCCGAGAGAAACAATAAACTATTATACTTGGCGTGTTACAGAGAGCTCCTTGCTGGGAGGTGATTTCGCAGTTCAGTTTCAGCAATACCTGCCCACACCCCACTCTCTCACCACGTCCAACCCGGTTTTACTGTTTGAAAAAAAAAATGACCTTTGTTCTTTGTGTTGGTTGATTAATTTTAGGCTCACTGTTCTTATCGCCTATCATGCTCATGTCGGTACTTATGCAATACGTTTTTATATATCGCATGATTCCTCCTTCTGAGGACCCAAATCAGAAAAGGAATTTACTAGCAAAAAATGCCTCTCTGCATTCTCTGGCTGAATAAACTGCAAGTTCAGTGAAGACCCCTGGGTAACATCAAGTCACAAGTGGCCTTTTGCTGTCTTCTCTCTTGGTCTGTTGTCAGGAGAGCCTGCAGTCCTATCCTGGGGCAGGGTGGTCACAATAACTTCCATTCTCTGAAGGCTACACTCTGCAAACTGAAAGAATAACCCCTGTAAACCCCATCATATGATTGTAGAGCCTGGAAAGAGCCTCAGATCCAACCCCCCTTATTTTACAGGAGAGGAGTCTGAGGTTCAGAAACGTCCACACAGTTTCTAATTGATTTTCTCTTTAATGACTACCCACAGTGTGTGTACCGGGAACTGTGTGCACGATGCGTACCAAGTCACTTTAGTCACGTTCAGCTCTTTGTGACCCCGTGGACTTTAGTTCACCAGGCTCCTCTGTCCATGAGATTTTTCAGGCAAGAATACTGGAGTGGGTTGCCATTTCCTTCTCCAGCGCACACAATGGGAGGCTCATAATAGACCTCCAACAGGTTCCATGAGCTGCCAAATGAAGATGAGGAATGACTGTCTGGTAGATGAGGAACTAGCCAGCGCCTGCTAAGAAGAAAATACATGTTGACTGAGCCCCTTTGGTGCACGAGTGCTCTGCTGTGTTCTGAGGAGCTGGGTGAAAGGAAGAGGAGTCCCAGTGGGGAGATACAATATATGAACTTTATTAATAACTAGTCCCCATTCTCAGGGAACTTACAGTCTGCAGTGAACTCCTGGCTGAAAGGCATTTTCAAAATCAAGATAGGCACATATCACACCATATTGAACCAAGCAAGATTACATACGTAATGACTTAAAAATTTAATACATAGTCCTCGAGATGTTTGGGAAGAAGAGAGAAGAGCGCTGGCTCCCAGAGAAATAAGCACAGTATTTTCCCCAATAGTGGACTGTTACAGCCACAATTCTCTTTTTGCTTTGTGTATCCCCATGATTATGACATGGTGGCAGGGTCTCTATTGGTACTTATTGAATCAGTATGTGGCTCATTTGATACTAAAATTATCGGTATATTTATGCACACCCACATGACTCCTTTTGTGGGAATGCTTTCTACTCACATGGATCTTTCCTTGTTTTTCTTTCAGTGGCCCACCCTCAGGACCCTCACCACCCATCAGAGAAGCCTGTCATTCACTGCCATAAATGTGGAGAGCCGTGCAAAGGGGAAGTGCTTCGGGTCCAGACCAAGCATTTCCACATCAAATGTTTCACCTGCAAAGGTAAGGCACCTCTGGCTTCTTGGCAATGTGGTGTGTCACGGTCAGTGCTTGTCTTGGAGGCAGCCCCATCTCCTTAACTCCGCACCAGTTGATAATTGAATGTGCTCCCAAGTCCTGAAGTTGTTCGCCTTCTCTAATTCAGGAATAGATTGAAGTTAAGGGGAATACTGAGCTTGCCCCAGCCCCAAGACCAGGGGTATACAGGCCTTTGGGTGTTCACTGAGGTTCCTCATCCTGAGAGGGGAGACTAACTGTGAAAGAGCAATGAAATGAAGTTTTGTGTTTTGTGCTTTATAGTTCTTTAAAAAAAATTGAAAAAAATTTTATTATTATTGTAGTACATTTGATTGCCTGGAAAATTCCATGGACAGGCGAGCCTGGCAGACTACAGTCCATGGGGTTGCAGAAGAGTTCTACATGACTTTGTGACTGAGACACAGACATGATACAGCATGTTGTTGTTCAGTCGCTGCGTTGTGTGAGACTCTTTGCGACCCCATGGACTGCAGCGGGTCAGGTCCCTGTCCTTCACCATATCCCAAAGTTTGCTCAAAGTCATGTCCATTGAACTGGTGATGCTATCCAGCCATCTCATCCTCTGTCGCCCCCTTCTCCTCCTGCCGTCAATCTTTCCCAGCGTCGGTGTCTTTTCCAATGAGTCAGTTCTTTGCATCAGGGGGCCAAAGTATTGAAGTTTCAGCTTCAGCCTCAGTCCTTCCAATGAATATTCAGGACTGATTTCTTTCAGAATTGACTGGTTTGATCTCTTTGCTGTCCAAAGAACTCTTAAGGGTCCCTTTCAGACATGACATAGTTGATTTACAATGCGTTAATATCTGCTGTACAGCTAAATGATTCAGTTATACATTATTTGTCATCTTCTTTTCCATTCTGGTTTAATCACAGGATATTGAGTATAGTTCCCTGTGCTATATGGTAGGACCTCTTTATTTATCTGTCCTTTATGTTTCTTTTCAACTGTGATGAGGACTCCGACTTCAAAGTAACCATGTCCCAAACCCCTTGAATGGGACCAGAGGTGACTTTCCACAATTAGAAAGAAAGCCCTAAGATACAAATGGATGTGGAAATAAAAAGAAGCGATGGACTCTTTTGGATTTTGAAAGAGGAGGAAGAAAGAGGACACTGAACATCTTACAGGAGAGCTAGATAAGTATGAAGGTGGGAAAGGGTTGCAGTGGAGGAATTAGAGTTCACAGCACAAACTTAAACCAGTAAACTGTCCAGGACTTCATAGGTTTAGCTGTAGCAAGATCAGGATTGGTGAGCAGGAGTTTTGTTGGTGAACCTGTTACTTCCTAAGATGTCTGGCATCTTGGAATCGAATGGTCCAAGAGTTATATATCCAATTTGTAAATGTTAATGGAATATATACTCCATGTGTCAAGGAACTCGTGGGGGTATATGAAGCGATACATACTGGCTCAGATGGTAAAGAATTTGCCTGCAATGCAGGAGACCTGGGTTCAGTCCCTGGGTCAGGAAGATCCTCTGGAGTAGGAAATGGCAACCTACTCAGGTATTCTTGCCTGGAAAATTCCAGGGACAGAGGAGCCTGGTGGGTTACAGTCCATGGGGTCTCAAAGAGTCAAACACGACTGAGCAACTAAGCATGTGCACACAGGATACACTGAGTAATACGTGCTGTGATGGAGAGAAATACAGAATGTAGACTGGAGGCAGGCAGATAGATCCAGAAAGGGGTGGATAGAATGGTAGTCCAGGTGGAAATAATGTAAGGAACGTAGAACCAAGTGTGGTAGGGACTCGAGGACAGATTTAAGAGACATTTAACCAGCTTAACCTTAACCTTACCTTGACCTAAGACATTTAACCTTAACCCAGTTAAGGTTGCTAGGATTTCATGACTGATTGGATGTGAGGAATGAAGAAAGATCCAGAGTTCCAGCTGGACTGCCTGGGTGAACATAAGGTTGCCACCAAATGAGAAAATATAGGAGCTCTAGATAGGCTATCACGGTGGAGGGGGGACGTGGGAGGAGTTCAGTTTAGATAACACATCGAGGCTGAGCATACGTGATCCATATGTGTCATAGGCTTAGCACTCAAGAGGTACTGGTCTGTGTTGGGAAGAAGGATTGAAAGTGTTCAGCATCCAGATAATGGCTAAAGCTACATGATTGTGTGTGGAATTCCCCTGGGAAAGGACAGGAGCTGAGTCATAACAAAGCCAGCATCTGAAGGAAGTAGAACCTGATTTCCATTTGTAACCTTGGAAAATGCACCCATCTGGTAATGAGATGAGAAAAGTGGTTTAATTACTGGGTGGATTCTATAATTAAAAGAAAAGGAGATCCCCAAAGCTTCTGCTATTTTAAGAATTTATAATAACTCAGTGGGAATAAAATATGGCTGCAGGCTTCCGATGGAGCTGCTCTTTGTCTCCTGCACTCAGCAGCTTTGCTTTTCACTCTTGCCTATTAGCAGCAACCATTCCACTAACTTAAAAGAGGTATTTTTTTTTATGCTATATGTTCATTCAGATTTTGTTTCAGTGATATGACCATTTTTTAATGCACCACCTTGTCTGTATCATGATTGTAATACATACTCTATAAGAGAATAAGAAATTAAGTAGTAAAAATTTGATGTTTAATAATAATGTATTTAATTTTTAATAATTGATATATTTAAGTTAATTATGATTATATGGTTTATCTTATTGATACGTTATGTTGTTCATTATAATTATTGTTGTCTATCTTGAGCATTTTTTTCAGGATAATGCCTTAGATCCCTTTTTCTGTCAGAATGTTCTAGAGCATTTAGAAAAGACCAGGGACCAGAGGATTGAGAAGGGCTGCCTAGCCAAATATTCTGTTTTCATTAAGCCTTTCCTGGACTATCCTGTGTAAGATGTCAGCTTCTCCAGACATCACATCTCTTTCCACTGTATCTTTTTTCCTTAACGTATATTATTATTTAGCATATTTTATTCATGTTTCTCCCTCCTCCACGAGAGAGTAAGCTCCCCTTAAGGGCAGGGATTTTTGTCTGTCTTGTTTATCACTGTGTACCTGGTACCTGAAACAATGCCTGATACATTACATGCCCAGTAAGGTGAAAGATGACGAAACAAATGAATGAACAGTAGCCGTGTATTTCTTTGGAACTTGAATATTTGTAAGTGCTTCTAATGGCATAGCTAGCCAACAAGATTTATCAAGTGCTTACTCTGATATATACCCTCACATGCTTACTAGACAGCAACATTATCTGCTGAAAAGAGTGTAAGTAAAGCTATCTGTCATTGATTACAGAGCGAGGCGTCTTCTGCCTGGTAGATGGAACAGATAAGAGAACCTGTGCTAAAGGCCTGTCAGGCAGCACTTGGGTGAGATATCACTGCTGTTTAGACCCTTATGCCAGTTTAGACCCTTAGCTTTCACTTAACCACTAGATACAACTCACTGCATGTGGGTTATTTGGGGTTCAGGTGGACATTGATAAAGCTCTAGTAAAATGGTAACAGTTCCTTATATTCCCTAAGTGCTGAGCTCTGGCTTTTAATATCTATTTAGAGAATCTGACTCATTTGGAAATTGAGTAGAAGGCAGAATAAACAGGATGCAAGAAAATGAGTCTGATACAAATGTACTCCCTTCTCACAGCAAATGAGAAACCACTTTGATGCCATCTTTTGCTGATAAAAGGATAATCCTGTATAGCTTATCTTTTGAATTCTGTGCCATATTAAAGTGTTACCTAGTTAAATAAATATAATTTATATTTTTAAAAGAATATTTAAGATTTTGAATTCCAAAGTGAAATAGGATAAGGACTCAGAAATTCTTCAAAATATGCTGCTTTACAGTTTTGACTTTTGTTGGGAGATGATTATCCATGGGTCTCTCATTCGTGTCGGCCCTTTTTGTTCTGCATTATCTTTCAAGGATGTTTGTATAGTGAATATTCTCAGAAGACAGAGACAGTATTTCCCTCTAGACTAGAGGATGGATTTGTTTGCTGTCTAGTATAATAAAGATAATAATATCTGCCTCTGGAACAAAGGTTCAATTGATTTGCTTACAGCTCGTTATAAAAGACTGGGGTTTTCTAAACTTTAGGTTCCTTTTGCTGCTGGTTAGTTGCCCAGTCGTGTCCAACTCATTGCGACGCCACGGACTGCAACACGCCAGACTTCCCTGTCCTTCCCTATCTCCCGGAGTTTGCTTAAGCTCATATCCACTGAGTCAGTAATGCCATCCAACCATCTCACCCTCTGTCACCCTCTTTTCCTCATGCCCTCAATCTTTCCAAAATCAGGATCATTTCCAATGAGTCAACTCTTCGAATCAATTGGCCAAGTATTGGAGCTTCAGCATCAGGCCTTCCAATGAATATTCAGGACTGATTTCCTTTAGGATAGACTGTTTGCATCTCTTTGAACTCCAAGGGACTCTTCAAGAATCTTTTCCAGCACTACAGTTCAAAAGCATCAATTCTTCAGCACTCAGCCTTCTTTACAGTCCAACTCTCACATCCATACATGGCTACTGGAAAAACCATAGCTTTGACTAGACGGACCTTTGTCAGCAAAGTAATGTCTCTGCTTTTAAATATGCTGCCTAAGTTTGTCCTAGCTTTTCTTCAAAGGTGCAAGTGTCTTTTAATTTCATGGCTGCAGTCACCATCCACAGTGATTTTGAAGCCCCCCAAAGTAAAGTCTGACACGACTGAGCGACTTCACTTTTACTTTTCACTTTCATGCATTGGAGAAGGAAATGGCAACCCACTCCAGTGTTCTTGCCTGGAGAATCTCAGGGACAGGGGAGCTTGATGGGCTGCCATCTATGGGGTCGCACAGAGTCGGACACGACTGAAGCAACTTAGCAGCAGCAGCAAAGTAAAGTCTGTCACTGTTTCCATTGTTTCCCCATCTATTTGCCATGAAGTGATAGGACCAGATGCCATGATCTTAGTTTCGTGAATGTTGAGTTTTAAGCCAACTTTTTCACTCTGCTCTTTCACTTTCATCAAGAGGCTCTTTAGTTCTTCTTCCGTTTCTGTCCCTCTCACCACCATAAGGGTGGTGTCATCTGCATATCTGAGGTTGTTGATATTTCTCCCAGCAGTCTTGATTCCAGCTTGTGCTTCATCCAGCCCAATGTTTCTCATGATATACTCTGCATATAATTTAAATGAGCAGGGTGACAATATACAGCCTTGACATACTCCTTTCCCAATTTGGAACCAGTTTGTTGTTTCATGTCCAGTTCTAACTGTTGCTTCTTGACCTGCATACAGGTTTTTCAGGAGGCAGATAAGGTGGTCTGGTATTCCCATCTCTTTAAGAATTTTCCAGTTTGTTGTGATCCACACAGTGAAAGGCTTTAGCATAGTCAGGTTCCTTGGTCGGACACAAACCCACTGCACGTGGAAAATCCTGGTGACCTGCTTCTCTTGCCTCTGAGCGATGTGGCATGGTCATGAGGAATGCATAACAAATATGCAGCTCGTGTTACCTGCCCTGAGTCAAAAAGTCTTTTGCTCTGACCCAGGAGTTTCATGTCTTCTGCCAGCATCCATGAAACCAGGGCAGGCTAACTTGCCAGCTTGCAGGTAAAATGTCAAATGCTCTATAGTTCTTGAGAATTCTCAGTTTCATGTCCTTGAAAGCTTTTTTAAAATATATTTAAAAATTTTTTATTTTTGGCTTCCTTGGGTCTTTGTTGCTCGGTGTGTGCTCTTTCTCTAACTGGGACTAGTGAGGGCTACTCTCTAGTTGTGGCACATGGGCTTAGTTGCCCCGTGGCATGTAGGATCCTTCCAGACCAGGAATTGAACCTCTGTCCCCTGCTCAATGGGCAGATTCTCAACCATTAGCCCACCAGGGAAGTCCAATGATAGCTTATATTTTGAGAAAGGGAATGCTGAATTTCACCTAGCTTAATCAAGGAAGGCAATGGCAACCCACTCCAGTGTTCTTGCCTGGAGAATCCCAGGGACGGGGGAGCCTGGTGGGCTGCCATCTATGGGGTCGCACAGAGTCAGACACGACTGAAGTGACTTAGCAGCAGCAGCACTCAAGGAAGAGCACATCTTCTAAGAAAAATGATTTATTTATCAAAGGTTATAGGAGTGTTTCTATCATAGAGCAGGGGAGAAAATGGAAATGTTCCTCAAACATTTTTAAAGCAAGCATTTAACCTATCCTATTGCTGGTTCTTTTCACATCCTGACCCTGAAACCTTTCGGACCTCATCTGTATGTCTGCTTTCTAGTGACTTCATCCAGTCTCATAGTTTAGAAGTACCATCTGTGCCCTGAAAATGACCAACTCCAAAGTTCTGCCCTGTGATTCAAACTGGTGTCTTCAAAAGCCTTCTTAGCAGCTCTGATTGGCCTCTCAAACCTAACTGGTAGTGGGTTATTTGGTTACTAGCACCATTCCCACTCCTTCTCCAGTCTTTTCATTTGAGCCATTGTTGAGACCTTCCTCCCAGTTGCATGCATACTAAGTTGCTTCAGTCGTGTCCACTTCTTTGCAACCTTATGGACTGTAGCCTGCCAGGTTCCTCTGTCCATGGGGATTCTCCAGGCAAGAATACTGGAGTGGGTTGCCACACCCTTCTCCAGGGGATCTTCCCCAGTTGCTTAGGCTGAGAACTTCAGAGTTATTTTGACTTGTCTTTTTCTTTCACATGGCACAAATATTCCACTAACAAATCCCTTCAGCCCTATCTTCATAGTATATAAAAAATCTGGCCATTTACACCATCCCAAAGATAATGCTCCAGCTCCAAGCTGCCACCATATCTTGCCTGGATTAATGATGGTGTCAGGCCTCCTGGCATCTGCCTTTACCCCTATTGCAGATTGTTCTTAATGCAGTAGCCAAGGTGATCTTTAAAAATAAAGCCAGATCCTGTCACCTTTTCCAAAGGATTCCTCCATCTTTCAGAATGAAGTCCAAAAACCTTAATGTGACCTCCAAATCCCCTCCCCATTGTTACTCTCTGTCCTCATCTCCCACCACTTTCTCTCTGGCTCACTCTGCTGAGCGACCCTGGCCTGCTTGATCATTCTTAAACCGAGCATTGAACAGCCTCCGGACCTTTCCACTTACTGTTTCTTTTGCTTGATGAGCTTTTTGTCTAGGTATGTGCCTGGTGTCCTCCCCCACTTACCTGGGGTCTCTTCTCAAATGTCACTTATCATTGAGATCATCTTTGACACTCTCTGTCATGTATAGATGTGTATACGTGTATCTGTGTGTGTTTACATATATATGTATTTATATACAGTAAATTACGTAGTGTTTATTTGTTGCCTGTCTCCCTCTGCTAGGCACCAACAGGGTTTGTATAGCAGCCTTTAGAAAAAAACCTAGTTTACATTAAGCACTCAATAATAATTGTTGAATGAGTGAATGAAATGTTTATCATTGATTGATACTAATTAGATTATTATTTCCAAATTATTAAATCTGGGTCACCCAGACTTGACTTCAATCAATGTCTTTTTAAGTGTGGGAAGGAGAAAATTATTTTTGGTTCTCAGACACAGCATTTCTCTCACACAGTAAAGAACTATTCTTTCTCATTCCTTTTTTCAACCTTCTAATTTCATGAAGCGGAAGATCTTTATAACAAAGAGAGAATAGATGTCAGCCCCAGGGCCTTGTTCAGGAAATGATATCAAAGCTCAAATTGAATTGCATTATTTAATTATTTACTTCTATAGATACTTTATATAGAGGGGAAGTGGCCCTGGAAGTTTTGATTTATGGTTTTTGCCTTTGAAAATAATTATAGTTATTAAGAGAGAGCTGATTTTTTTTAAAGGCATGGGCTTATCTGGTGGTTCAGTGGTAAAGAACCTTATGCCAATGCAGGAGATACAGGTTCTATGCCTGAGTCAGGAAGATCCCCTGGAAAAGGAAATGGCAACCCACTCTGGTATTCTTGCCTGGGAAATCTCATGGACAGAAAGGGCCTGGCAGGTTACAATCTATGGGGTTGACTGATCAAACAACAATTGCCATCAACACCTAAATCCTTCTGGATCATTGTTTTGTTACAAGAGTCAGACATGACTTAGTGACTAAATAACAACAAAGGAAACAGAATATATAGTTCAAAAACTATAACCAAAAAAAAAAAAAAAATAGTGAAGTTGGTAATATGAATGAAATTGGAAAAGTTTGGGAAACACTGATTCTGGTAGTGGGCTTGGATTGTATCTGAAGTGATGAGGCTGTTTTTAGTGTGGTCTTGGGACTCAAATGTTATACCATATTATAATCATGCCATTTACTGAATAAGAAAAACTTGTTCAGTCACTAAGTCTTGTCCAACTCTTTGCAACCCCATAGACTGCAGCACACCAGGCTTCTCTGTCCTTCACAGTCTCCTGGAGTTTGCTCAAATTCATGTCCCTTGAGTTGGTGATGCTATCTAACCATCTCATTCTCTGTCACTCCCTTCTTCTTTAGCCTTCAAGAAGAAAAACTGCACTTAGGTAAATGTAGTTCAACTTTTAAACTTCTATGGTGCGATTTGCCTGCCACTAATTAGATTGAATTAGTAAATTTTGGTTGCAGATTGAAAAGTATCCTGTAAGAATTGACTCTACCTTGGTCATTTATTTTTCTTTGATTTAATCTGAGAAGGGATTTGCAGTGGCACCCCACTCCAGTACTCTTGCCTAGAAAATACCATGGATGGAGGAGCCTGGTTGGCCGCAGTCCATGGGGTTGCTAAGAGTAGGACATGACTGAGCGACTTCCCTTTCATTTTTCACTTTCATGCATTGGAGAAGGAAATGGCAACCCACTCCTGTGTTCTTGCCCCATCCAGCGACAGGGGAGCCTGGTGGGCTGCCGTCTGTGGGATCACACAGAGTCGGACATGACTGAAGTGACTTAGTAGTAGTAGCAGAAAGGTATTGGGCTTCCTTGGTGGCTCAGACAGTAAAGAATCTGCCTGCAGTGCAGGAGACCTGAGTTCGATCTCTGGGTTGGGAAGATCCCCTGGAGGATAGCATGACAACCCACTCCAGTATTCTTGCCTGGAGATCCCCATGGACAGAGGAGCTTCTCAGGCTACAGTCCTTGGGGTTGCAAAGAGTCAGACATCACTGAGTGACTAAGCACACAGCTAGAGGGAAAAAGTAGCTACTTGGAGAGGCATTAAACTTATAAAAGCATTTAGGGCAGAGTTGATCAAGTGTGGTCCAAGGAGCACCTACCAGAGTAGCTCTGATGCTGGTGAATGATTCCATTTCCTGGTCTCACCCTAGTCTCCCTGATCAGCATGTTGGTGATCAGGGTCTAGCATTTTCAACCAGATCACCAAATTTGATGACCACTGCTTTGTTGCACATGGGCTTGGAATTGGGGGTGTGATGATGGGCGGGGGGAGGAGTATATTAGTAGCCTGTTGGGAACCATCCAGATAAGGATTCTCTGGTCATGATCCTTCACAGCCTATGAAGTTCCCAGGAATTGGGCTTTTCTTTAGAGCAGCTTCATTAAATATAGAATTTAGGTATGAAGTACTCCACTAAAAAGTAGATATAAAAATTTATGTTCTAAACATACCTGACTAGTAATATGGAGATGGAAAAAGTCATGGTATTGAGATATGTCTTAGAAATTCGGAATGGGGCAAAAGAAGCAAGGGTCTAGAATTCCCTGTTGCACAGTTTGCCAGCATCCACAAGTGCAAAGCAGAGGACTGAAGTCAAATGATTATGAATAATGAAAGTCCTGGCTAACCTATAGGGTGTACTATAAATTCTGAGGATAAATGGTAACATTTGTTTATTCAACAAACATTTTTTTTTTCAAGTTTCATGGTACTCAAGAATAAGTCATACACAATCAAGCTATATGTATAAGTTAGACATGATCTCTGCCTTCATAGAGATATATCATAGACTGTTTGCTTGTGTTCCCTGCAAATTCATATTTTGAAACCTAATCCCTAATAGTATTAGGAAGTATGGCCTTTGGGAGGTGATATTAAGGGACTAGATCTGATAGAGTGCCTGATGAACTATGGACGGAGGTTCGTGACATTGTACAGGAGACAGGGATCAAGACCATCCCCATGGAAAAGAAATGCAAAAAAGCAAAATGGCTTTATGGGGAGGCCTTACAAATAGCAGTGAAAAGAAAAGAAGTGAAAAGCAAAGGAGAAAAGGAAAGATATAAATATCTGAATGCAGAGTTCCAAAGAATAGCAAGGAGAGATAAGAAAGCCTTCCTCAGAGATCAATGCAAAGAAATAGAGGAAAACAACAGAAGGGGAAAGACTAGAGAGCTCTTCATGAAAATTAGAGATACCAAGGGAACATTTCATGCAAAGATTGGCTCGATAAAGGACAGAAATGGTAGGGACCTAACAGAAGCAGAAGATATTAAGAAGAGGTGGCAAGAATACACAGAAGAACTGTACGAAAAAGATCTTCATGACCCAGATAATCACGATGGTGTGATCACTCACCTAGAGCCAGACATGCTGGAATGTGAAGTCAAGTGGTCCTTAGGAAGCATCACTATGAACAAAGCTAGTGGAGGTGATGGAATTCCAGTTGAGCTCTTTCAAATCCTGAAAGATGATGCTGTGAAAGTCCTGCACTCAATATGCCAGCAAATCTGGAAAACTCAGCAGTGGCCACAGGACTGGAAAAGGTCAGTTTTCATTCCAATCTCAAAGAAAGGCAATGCCAAAGAATGCTCAAACTACCGCACAATTGCACTCATCTCACATGCTAGTAAAGTAATGCTCAAAATTTTCCAAGCCAGACTTCAACAGTGTGTGAACCATGAACTTCCAGTTGTTCAAGCTGGATTTAGAAAAGGCAGAGGAAACAGAGATCAAATTGCCAACATCCCTTGGATCATGGAAAAAGCAAGAGAGTTCCATATAAACATCTATGTCTGCTTTATTGACCATGCCGAAGCCCTTGAGTATGTGGATCACAACAAACTGTGGATAATTCTGAAAGAGATGGGAATACCAGACCACCTGAACTGCCTCTTGTGAAACCTGTATGCAGGTCAGGAAGCAACAGTTAGAACTGGACATGGAACAACAGACTGGTTCCAAATAGGAAAAGGAGTACATCAAGGCTGTATATTGTTACCCTGCTTATTTAACTTATATGCAGAGTATATCATGAGAAACACTGGACTGGAAGAAGCACAAGCTGGAATCAAGATTGCCAGGAGAAATATCAATAACCTCAGATATGCAGATGACACCACCCTTATGGCAGAAAGTGAAGAGGAACTAAAAGCCTCTTGATGAAAGTGAAAGAGGAGAGTGAAAAAACTGACTTAAAGCTCAACATTCATAAAACTAAGATCATGGCATCTGGTCCCATCGCTCCATGGCAAATAGATGGGGAAACAGTGGAGACAGTGTCAGACTTTATTTATGGGGGCTAGAAAATCACTGCAGATGGTGACTGCAGCCATGAAATTAAAAGACGCTTACTCCTTGGAAGGAAAGTTATGACCAACCTAGATAGCATATTCAAAAGCAGAGACATTACTTTGTTAACAAAAGTCTGTCTAGTCAAGGCTATGGTTTTTCCAGTAGTCATGTATGGATGTAAGAGTTGGACTGTGAAGAAAGCTAAGTGCTGAAGAAGGCTGAGCGCCAAAGAATTGATGCTTTTGAACTGTGGGGTTGGAGAAGACTCTTGAGAGTCCCTTGGACTGCAAGGAGATCCAACCAGTCCATCCTAAAGGAGACCAGTCCTGGGTGTTCATTGGAAGGACTGATGCTAAAGTTGAAACTCCAATACTTTGGCCACCTCAAGCGAAGAGTTGACTCATTGGAAAAGACTCTGATGCTGGGAGGGATTGGGGGCAGGAGGAGAAGGGGATGACAGAGGATGAGATGGCTGTATGGCATCACCAACTTGATGGACATGAGTTTGAGTGCACTCTGGCAGTTGCTGATTGACAGGGAGGCCTGGTGTGCTGCGATTCATGGGGTCGCAAAGAGTCGGACATGACTGAGCGACTGAACTGAACTGATGTCATGAGGGTGGAGCCCTTGTGAATGAGGTTAGTGCCTTTTTAAGAGACCACAAAAGCTCCCTCATCCCTTGTGTTGTGCCACAAGAGAACCCAGTGAGAAGACTGCTCTCTGAACCAAGAAGTGGGTCTACCGCCATATCACCCTCAATGTACCCGATCTCGTCTGAGCCAAGAAGCAGCCCCTCACCAGACAGTGAATCAGCTGGCAACTTCATCTTAGACTTCACAATCTCTAGAACTGTGAAAAATAAATTTCTATTGTTTATAAACCACCCAGTCTGTGGTATTTTGTTACAGCAGCCTGAGTGCATTGAGACAGGATATTAATCAGACAATAAAATAATCATAAAACTATGACTTACCAATTGTCATTGGTGCAATAAAGGGAAAATAAAAAGATCTGCCCCAGTGAAAATGAGCTTGTAACAGAAGGATGTCTCAGTGTGTTTGTGGAGGGGAGATGGACAGGTGGTCAGGAAATGATTCCCTACCCCACCTCCATCTCTCTGGGAATATAGGGCAGCTCAAACTTCTCTTCTACTCTGTAAAGGATGAAAATATAATAACTACTTAATTTCTCCTTGTATGAAAAGTCAACTAAATGGACTTCATTATTCCTAAGAGCAGATTTGTATTCTTTTCTTACTAAAAATCACTTAATGTTTTTGCATAAATCAACCTGGGAATATGGACAATTGATGACCTTCAAATGTTTACCATGTGAAATGTTTATAGAGCATCTGTCATCTCTCCATTCACCATGTAGGCTATGGAGGCTTGAAAGATATATATGTGACATGGTATCTACCCCTGAAGAGCATGTGATCTGCTGGCAAGCATGTGCTTACAGGAGGAGCCATGGCTAGTAGCAGGACAGGTGCAGGTGAGTGGTCCAGTGTACAGGCACAGCGAGTTTGAGGCTGCAGAGAACACGTGGAGCTGAGTAGTCTGGGGATGTTACCAAGAAGGGGGCAAGGTATGATAAAGCACAGATGCTCAATAAAAACATAATAAATCTTCCCAGGACTGAAAAGAGAACACTAGTTGTGGTCAGGGGTCCGGGCTGCCTTATTCAAAGCGGCAGAGACAGGGATGTAGGTGGAGTTGACACTGGCCTTCATTTGGGCAAGCAATTTTCCTGCCAGAAGCGAGTGGAGCCATAACATTCCTATTGTCATTTGAAGGATGGCATTTTAAACATGCATTAGAGTAACTATTTCATTTCAAAAATGGAACTAGTGTTATATGTTATTTATAGCCACATAGTTTTAGAAAGATTTCTGAACATTGGATAATGTCTGTGGAAATTTTTAAAAATCAGATCATGTGAGCTCGTCTCTCCAAATAGCACTGGCAGAAATCCTTGTACAGAATTATGTCTTAATAGAGACTGTTGCCACTTTGCAATGTGAGTCTTAACCGTGCGTTAGATTGTAATAGTTAGAGGGTGTCAAAAATGCTATCTTTTGACAGCTTCTAAAAGTCCATTATCCTCTGTAATGTTCAATCCATGAAGGTAGCCCATGAACATCAAAATTATTTTTAGTGTTTATCTAAAACTATTAGAAAATTCAGGTTACAGCTTCTACTTATGCCAGTGAATTACAATGTACCTTTCAAGAATTAAAGATTGGGTTCTGTGAAAGGGCTTGGGAAAAAGCATCCCAGTTTTGTCATCCTAGGGTTTATAGGATGTTTACCAGATCAGGATCATTCTACATAGAATATGTGTATTTATAAAATGCAAGGATTTTGTGGAATAAAATGAATGAAAATTGAGGGGTGGGTGAGCTGAATATACAGATTAAGAGTTTTCTGTGTTTAGATAGTTTTTTTTCAAGTAAAATTGTATTATATAATGTATATGCTATAAGAACTAACTCTTTATGTTTATATCTTATTTCCAAAATGGAACTTTAGGTGTTGGTAAAATAATAAATTTGATGCTTGTTTTCATTGCACTGTAATCCCTGTGATTTGATGTAGGTGTACAGGTCAGGAAAGTCACATTATCACCTTGTCTATATTCAAAAGGATAAGTCCCCTTCTGCCCTGAATGGAAAAGTCATTTATTCTACCATAAATAGCTTCCCTGGTGGCTCAAATGGTAAAAAACAAAAACAAAAAAAAACAACAAAAAAAACCTGCCTGCAATGCAGGGGACCCAGGTTTGATGCTTGGGTCAGGAAGATCCCCTGGAGAAGAGCATGGCAACCCACTCCAGTATTCTTGCCTGGGGAACTCTGTGGACAGAGGAGCCTGGCAGCCTTCAGCCCATGGGGTCGCAAAGAGTCAGACATGCAAAGAGCGACTAACATCTCACCTCACCTGCCATAAATATTTTGTCATAGATGTAAGATAGTGTCTTTCAGGAGTTTCTTCTCATTTGTAATCACCTCTATAGTGATAACTATAACCTTATCTAACCTACATCTCTTGATACATGTAAAGCAAATGTTCCCTGTTTCTCCTTTAGATGGAAAAGAGCTGGTTATTGATTTCCTTAAAATAACCTGCCATACACTTAAAGACCATTATTACCCTGCCTTCTTTTTCTTTGGTATAATCCCTATTCCATCCACTTTTTTCCCCCCTCAGATCTTCTCTCCTAGAGACAGGATTACTCTTGTTGCTACCCTGTAATCTCATTCTCGTTTCTTCTCATGCACCCCAAATCATGGAGCACTTAACCAGCTGCAGTCTTATTCTCTGTGATCAAGACCTTTTTGGTTATTACTGAGCACAAAGCAGAGCCTAGTCTGACCCTACACTTGTGAATTACAATGATCTCTAGAGTTGTTTTGAGTTGTAGCCAATTTCAATTGTAAAGGAAGAGTCTTCGGAGATTGAAGAAGTTGAGAGAGGGTAGAGTTCGCACCACCATCTTGATGCCAATTAGGTACTTTCAGAAGCAAAGGCAGGATTACTGGCTCTCTTTATGCTGTGCCAGAGCAACTTGGCTCCACCCACACAGTCCGGATGCCAGCCTGGTTTAAAGCGGTATGAGTAGGTGGAAAGGGACAATAATAAGTTTCCATCTCTCTAAGTATCGGGATAAGAAGTGGGTTTTGCCTTCAATACGTTTGCAATTGAGATAAGGAGAAAATCCTGGTGGCAGTATAAGGTAACACAGATTAAGAATCAAATGGTAATCATTGTTCAGAGCCTTGAGAAAGCAGAGCCAGACAGGACTGGAAGAAGCCAGCAGCTTCATCACAAGGTCGAACCTGAGTGGGGCCAGGGAGGGTGGTTGGGGTTGTCACAGGCATTGGCAGGAGGTGGGAGGAGGTGTCTATCGGGCATGGGGGATGGGAGGGTCATTTTGGCTGGAATAAAGCACTGTTGGTCAGGAAGAGTCAGATGAATGTTTGGTAGATGCCAGAGCCTTCAATGCAAGATCAAAGTGTTTGCAGAGTGAAAAAGGAGGGCGTTTACCATGTTAATTTAGAGGATGTGAGCAGGATAGATTGAGTGGGAGAAGCCAGAGAAAAAGAGCCCATTAAGAGGGTTAATAAACCCCATGCTAATTACTTATTGTGGTTGCTAGTAAAAATAGCAATGCATCCTTACCTTTTTCTATTTCCTAGAGGGTCAGCTTATAGACACACAGAACTCTCACTGAGGCTGTGTCCTTGGGGTCTGGGAGCTTGTAAAAGGCAAAGATTCATGACCCAGCTTTTTCTGGGGACTGAAACAGGGAAAAGGAAAGGACAGAATATACCTGAAAATTTATCTGTGGACCCAGAATTCCAATGGGTAGCTTACTTGAGGTAGTTTTACCTGGGATAAGCAAGGTCCTATTAAATCTGGCCAGCCTCTCATTTCTTCCTTGTGTACATTTTCAGCATTTATACATGGTATTTCCTATCAGAGAAGACTTTGATACTTGTTTTGTGTTATGGACTCAAACAAAAACAAAATAATACATTGAGTGAGAGGTGTTATTCTGGATGATATCTTTGTTACTTGAGCTGGTTATAAGTAATGTCACTTGCACATGAATTTCTACAACAAGCATTAAAAATAAACTTACTATGTAGTCGGAGATTTTATTAATAAAAGAGGGTCCTACTGATTCCTTTTCAATCAAATCTCTTTAGTTATTATTATAAATTCAAGCTCTGAATTAATACCACACCTTAAATGCCTGACTAAATTGGAGTCTCATTTTGTCATCCAGTTGGACTCCTAACTATCTTCTTTCCCAGAAAAAATCATAGATTTTGAGGCACATTTAGAAATGAGTGTGAAAAGCTCTTTAAATTTGTTTTGAGGCTCAGTATTTGCTTCCAGGATGATGCATTAGCTAATAGTTATTTTTGGTGGAAGCTGCCCCCTCTTATTATTGTTTATGAGTCTCTGTTCAGCTATTTTGAGCTCTGGGCTACAGCATGTCATACTTTGGAGCTACAGTGCATAGTACTTTTAAACACCCTGCTCTGGATTTCAGGGCAAAGTCTGATTCAGTGAGACCCCACACTGTAAGGCAGCATTGGAGGTGGCTTGAGAGGATGCTGTGTCAAAGTCTACCTTTGGATTTTCTATGAAGAAAGGGTTTGAGATGAATAGAATAACATCTTAGCTGAAATAATCTTTTTTAAAAATTTAGCTTGAGTAGAAGATGGAGGAAGAGTATGGTGCAAATCCACTGTGAGGAGTTTGAGAATTCTGTACCCTGTGTCTATCCCACCCCCTGCTCCTGCACAGGGCAGCCTAGGAGGAAGCAGTGCTGGCCCAGGTGAGGCAGAGCAGAGTTTTCACCGGTAAAGTAGACCTTCTAGAGCACAGAGCCCTTTTAGGATGTGGAGAAAGGGAACCTTTGTATGCTGTTGATGGGAATGTAAACTGTGGGACTCCTATGTAAAATAATATGGAGGTTCCTCAAAAAATTAACAATAGATCTATCACAATCCAGTAATCCTATTCCTGGGTATTTATCTGAAGAAACAAACACACTAATTAGAAAAGATACATGAACCCATAACTGAATCACTTTGCTGTATAGCAATAATTAACACAATGTTGTAAATCAGCTATGAAGTGAAGTCGTTTAGTCGTGTCCAACTCTTTGCAACCCCATGGACTGTAGCCCACCAGGCTCCTCCATCCATGGGATTTTCCAGGCAAGAGTACTGGAGTGGGGTGCCATTTCCTTCTCCAGGGGATCTTCCTGACCCAGGGATTGAACCCAGGTCTCCCGCATTGCAGGCAGAAGCTTTACTGTCTGAGCCACCAGGGAAGTTTAAAAATCAACTATACTTCAATTAAAAAAAGAAAAGATACATGTACCCTTTTCATTGCAGCAACATTTATAGTAGCCAAGATATAGAAGTAACTTAAATGCCCATTAATAGATAAGTGGATAAGGAAGGTGTGGTATATATATGTACAGTGGAATATTACTTGGCCATAAAAAGACTGAAATCTTGCCCTTTGCAACAATGTGGATGGACTTTGAGAGCATTATGCTAAGCAAAATAAGTCAGAGAAAACAAATATTGTATGACTCCACTTTTACATGGAATCTAAAAACAAAACAAATGAACAAATAGCAGATAACAAAACAGAAACAGTCATAAATAGATACAGAGAACAAACAGGTGGTTGCTAGTGGGGAAGGTTGAAGGGGAGAAGATAAATAGGTGAAGGAGATTGAGTTACAAACTTCCAGTTGCAAAATAAATGAGTCACCAGTATGAAATGTACAGTGTGGGGAATATAGTCAAAAATTATGTAATATGTTTGTGTGGTGACAGATTGTAACTAGACTTATTGTGATGATTGTTTTGAAATGTATAGAAATATCGAGTCAGTGTTGTATACCACGAACTAAGAGAGTGTAAGTCAGTTGTGCTTCAGAAACAAACACATTCATAGAGAAAGAGATCAGGTTTGTGGTTACCAGAGGTGAGGGGAGGGGTGGGGGTGGGGGGGAATTGGATGAAGGCACTCAAAAGGTACAAACTCTCAGTTATAAGACAAATACTAGTGATGCAGTGTATGTGCATGCATGCACGCTCAGTTACTAAGTCATGTCCAACTCTGTGTGACCCCATGGACTATAACCCACCAAGCTTCTCTGTCCATGGGATTTCCCAGGCAAGAATGCTGGAGTGGGTTGCCATTTCCTTTTCCAGGGGAACTTTCCAACCCAGAGATCAAACCCACATCTCCTACATTAGCAGGTGGATCTTTACTGCTGAATAACAAGGGAAGCCCAGTGATGTAATATAATATGATAAATGTAATCAACATGGCTGTGTGTTGTATATGAAAGTTGTTAAAAGAGTAAAGAGTTCTCGTCGCAAGAAAAAAATGTCTTTCTTTAGTTTTATATCTATATAAGATCCAGGATGTTCACTAAACTTATTGTGATAGACATTTCATGATGGATCTCAGTCAAATCACTGTGCTGGACACCTTAAACTTATATAATGGAGTGTGTGAATTGAATCCATAAAACTGAAAGAAAAAATTTAAAAAGATAATGTAAAAAAATAAGAAAGAAGAGAGAGAGAGAGGGAAGTGGGGAGGAAGGAAGGCAGGGGCAGAAAGCACATGGTCCTTAATGCCTGAAATGAGCGGGTGAAACCCAGGTCCTGGCATGCAGGGCCTCCACTTCCCTGGGGCAGATTCAGAAGAGCTGTGATGAGCTGACAGGCTGGCAAAGTGCCAAACCACACAGCCAGCACCTGCCCCACAAAAGACAAGAAAGAACCCACCTTAGGCTCCTGGCCCCCAGCAAGAATTCTTAATGTTGCTCAAAGCTCAACTGAAAACGTTGATCATGTTGACTTGACGTCCCTCCCTCTCTGGTTCTGATGAATTGATTAAAACAACTAGACCAGCAGAGATGTCCAATCTCCTGATCTAGATGAAGACGATGTCTCGTGTTTTACCTCCAAGCAACCTTTGGGCGGAGTTTGATGTATTACCTATGCTCCTAAATTTCTGGCAGTATGAACTAGTTGACGGATGGAATGTCTCTGAAATGAGTTTTGTTGCAACCTAAAACATAACTTCTGTTTTTAGAAAGTTGAAGAAATAATTGCTACTACAACCCTGTTCATGCCACTAAAATGCAACACTGTTTTCCCCCTTAATCTGACACCTCCGTGCTCCATACGCTTCCTGTTCTGTGGTATTTTTACAACACAGGCAAGCTCCTGTTAAGTTTTTTTTTTTTTTTAACATGTAAGATTTTAAAATGTGCTGTTATTAATTTCACATCTTTTATATTAAATTGCTTTGATGTACATGTTCCTATGTAACTAATTAATGGTATTCATTGGTATGTAGAGAATGAATTCAAGAGTGTAACTTTTACAAAAGACATATGACTGTGGCTGTGCTTTAGTGATAACAGGAGGCAAGATTCAGGCAGGCCTTGAGTGGGACATGTTTTAAATAATTGATCATCAAGAAGAAAGCAATTAATTCTCTTTCACTGGCAGCTCTTTTTTTTTTTTTTTTAATGAAAGGAATCTATTCTTTTCCCTGGGCATGTGTTAACTTTTAATCAAAGGAGAGACAAATAGAGATCCAAACGTAAAAGCCTAAAGATAGCCTATTGAAGTTCCACCTAATTGGGATTGTGTGGTCATTTGAGTGGAAAGTTTTGAAGTTTTGTTTTGTGCCACCAGTTATAAGTATTTGCTAAGTCATTAATATAAACAGATTGAACTTTCAAAACATTTTTTTACAGTGACTTTTATTTTTAAACTCTAGCTAAAAAATTTTTTTAAATTTATTTTTGGCCATGCTGGGTCTCCACTGCTGCGTGGGCTACTAGTTGCGGCGCTCAGGCTTCTCACTGAAGTGTCTTCGCTTGTTGAGGACCACAGGCCCTAGGAGTTGTGGTTCCCAGTCTCAACAGTTGTGGCACATGGCTTTAGTTGATCCTCATCATGTGGAATCTTCCTGGATCAGGGATCGAACCCGTGTCTCTTGCATTAGAAGGAGAATTCTTTACCACTGAGCTACCAGGGAAGCACCCCTCCCACCTTTTAAAATGTTTATATGATTCACCTTTAGATTTTTTGGCTAATTTTTGGTTTTCATTTTTGGTTGATTATACTTCGTCAAAGTGTAATTTTCAGAAAGTTAAATATATGACTCTCACACCAATATAGAATGAACATTAACCAGAGATTTAGTCAACTCATTAATGAGGGAGCTAGTAGAATGTAAAGCCAACTCAAAGGAGAATCAAAGGAATGGGTTTAAAGGTGTTCAAGAAAGGATGTCAGGGACTTCTCTAGTGATTCAGTGATTAAAGATCTGTGCTTCCAATGCAGGGTATATGGGTTCAATCCCTGGGGGAACTAAGATCCTATATGCCATGCAATGAGGCCAAAAGAGAAAAGAAAAAGAAAGGACGTAGGATAAGATGCCAGGGTTAAATATAAAACTGATCAGCAGTCTAATAGGGAAAAGGATAGTAAACCTGGACTGAAATCATCTGCACGTCTACTGGACAAGAACCTACAAGTTACAGTTAACTTTCAAAGTCTGGGCTTTTAATTAGCAGTAAAAGGAAAGTGAGGGTCACTCAGTCGTGACTGACTCTTTTCGACCCCATGGACTATACAGTCCATGAAATTCTCCAGGCCAGAATACTGACGTGGGTAGCCTCTTGTTCTCCAGGGGATCTTTCCAACCCATGGATTGAACCCAGGTAAAGATCTTGTCAAACAGATCCAGTGCCTTGGGTCATTAAATAATTCTGTGTGAGCTGTTAAAATTCCAGCATGACACTGGAGAAACATGCTTCTTTCCTCCACCTTTTGGACATGTTTTTGATATTTTTTCTTAACATTATATTAACATATAAGGAGAAAGTGAGTTTCTCCTTATATGAGACACCAAGGGCAGTCAAATTCATAAAGATAGAAGCTACAGTGGCAGTTTCCAGGGGCTTGGGGGAGGGAGGGAGACTAGGGAGTTACTGTTCTATGGGTCTAGAGTTTCAATTTTGCAGGATGAAAAATGTCCTGTGGATATGTGGGGATGATGGCTGCACAGCCAGGTGAATGTGCTAGATGTCACTGAACTGTGACATTTAGCACATTAAATGGTTAAGATGGTCCATTCTATGTTATGTGTGTTTAGCAAAATTAAATAACTTTAAAAAGTGAGCTGACACATAGATATGTGAATAAAAGTGAACAGTTATTCATCCTGCTGGGATATCCCACTAATAATCCTATGTTTGTATTAACTCACTTTTCCTTGTTTGTGAAAACGTTAAGTAGACTTTTGAAAAATGGGATTGTTAAAGTTCTTTGTGAAATTTTCTCTTTTAACAATGTATCATGGACAGACTTCTAGGTTACAGATATCGATCTGACCTATTCCTAAAAAAAAAAATCTCCACAGACTGGATATATCATAATTTATCCAACTCTTGCTCTACTGATGAAAAGTTGAGTTATTCCCAGGTTTGTCTGTTTCTTTTTTTTCTGCCAGTACAAACACTGTTACAATAAAACTGTTTTCGTACAAGAGATACTAAAGGCCAGGATCTAAATAGAGGTGATAAGACGGCAGAGCAGGGAATGGATCAAAGAAATGTTTTCCTGGGAAAACACAGTGGATTTAGTGGCCAGTTTAAAATTTGGGTTTAAGAGTGGGAGAATGCATAGCGCTACCATTTTATTGGAAGAGGGAATAGTAGAATGTTTTAGAAGAGATGGCAGAGAAGCTGAGAGAATAGAGTTTATTTGGATGCTGTGTTCAGGTAAGTGTGCTGTCTGTGCCCAGGTTGGGGAAGATGTCACACGGACATTGATTTGAGAATCCTTTGCAGTCATAGTTGAAGCTCTAAGAGTGGATGAGATCTGTTTCCAAAGTGTGTGTGCATGCTAAGTCACTTGAGTTGTGTCCGACTCTTTGTGACGCCATGGACTGTAGCCCACCAGGCTCCTCTGTCCTTGGGATTCTCTAGGCAAGAATACTGGAGTGGGCTGCCATGCCCTCCTCCAGGGGATCTTCCCGACGCAGGGATCGAACTTGCATCTCTTATGTCTCCTGCATTGATAGGTAGTTCTTTACCACTAGGGCCACCTGGGAAGCCCTGTTTCCAGGGAGGCCTTATATTGTAGAGGAAGAAGGTAATGTCCATGGGAGCTACCTGCCTGTCAGGGTGTGGCCAAGGAGACTGAGAAGCTGTGACCAGAGAAGGAGAAGGAGGAGGAGGAATAGGCGAGTATACCCGGGGAAGTAAGAGAGGGAAAGGTCTGAGATTACGTCCCGACTTGTCCATTCTTTGGAAACGTAATGTGTTAAGTGCTTTTAGGCCTGATAGACCTCCCCTCCCATGGCTTGCTGTGTATGCCTTTCATGACCCTTACCTCTGTGAGTCTGTTTTCAAATGCTAGTTTCCTCGGGTATAAACCACCAGAAACAATGGTACAGTTTGGTTAAGCACATTTGAGCCACTGCCTTGAATTGAAGGACCAAGCCAAATCAAGTTGCAAAGGGCACAGTTTGATTGCAGTTTGGCATCTCTCAACAGTAATTACAAAATCACTTTTAAGGCTATATTATGTTCATATAAACTAAGACTTTATTATTAAAGGAGAGCATGTGTCAATTTCACAAAACCATGTGAACTAGAGAGCCTGGAAAGATACCCTAAGGAAGCAGTGAGTACAGAGATTTCTAAAACATTTAGAATTAGCTTTGAAGCCATCCCTACAATCTGCATGCGCATAAGGATGACCCTGTTGCCACCAGAGCTTTTTATAAAGGATCTGTGAACTTTGACATTCTGTCTACTTTAGGGGGTTAGAGGAGAAACTAAAGGAAATTATTAGCAGTCCAAATGCATTATTTTGTCACCTGTCATGGTTTTGACAAAGATCCGAGTTTGGAAGAGCAACTGAGTCATTGGAACTACTTCATGCCACTAAGGAGTGAAATTGGTAGGAGTCTGCCAAATTTGAAGTGGATTCAGTTTAATTAAAAAATTGGTTCCCAGCCTTACATTAAATTCCACAGTTAGAGGTTTCTACAAATCAAAAGAAGTAAAGCTGAAGACTCTTACCCATAAACTGCCTTGTCGTCTTGTGTGAAAATTTAAAAATACATAGAAAAATATTGAAGAAAAATCTCTAAGGTGTTCTGTAACCCTCAGGATTGTGTTTATTATTGTTGAAGGAATTTGCAGTTAGAGCGAGGTTAGTCTTAACTTCAGTTGCCTTGACCCACAGGACTCATTTTGTAGGAAAAGGCAGGAATGGAAACAGTGGGGGCACTGGCAAGTTAGGGAGGCAGCAGGTGGTAAACGAGCCGGTTTCCAGGTAATGTGATCACAGCAGGGTTTATATGGTCATTTTCAGCATGATGGACTCAGGCCATCATCTTGGGTTACTTGATTATAAACTGCAAAGAAGAAGGTCATAGCTGTGGAGTGTGAACCTAAACAGATAGATGAACCCACAGTGGGAAGCTTGTTGTAGCTTCTATATCACCTTGAATATCTTTAGTAGTTGCAATTAGTAGAGACTGCGAGCTGGGTTGGGAGTGTTAAATTCTATCCAAATCCATCAAAATCTTACTGTGCTCAACACTAGTTCATCTAGATGCTTTCATGGGTCATGGGAACTTACCAGAGGAACCCTGGCTATGTTCTAGCAGGTCCTTAGGAAAACTATTTAGTGACTGAATTCAGTTCATCCTTACCCCAGCTAAAAGCCTGTTCCAGCTGCTGGCAGGAATAATCAAGACGGATCCTGGATTCTTTGCCTAAGAATCTGAATTGTATAGGAGTCAACCAACCCTGGGAATACAGAGGTTAAGAACAGAGATTTCCAGCTTTGGTGTCACTTCCCGGTCATTTGTCAATGGAAAGTCTTTACTCTCAGGAGCCGCCTTTGGCTTTATTCTTGGACAAGCTGCTGAGTCCTGCTCTGGTCTTGTCTGAACACGCAGACCTGGCGTTTCAGGACCTACTTTTTCACACCTCCATGCTCCACAGCTGCGCAGGTTTGAAAGAGGTGCCAAAATCCAGACACGGCAAAACAGCCTCTTTTGCATGTGCTGAGGTCCGGAATGACAGTTTTATCTTGGACATGTTCCCTTTTCTTTCCTCTGTGGCTTGTTCATTTTTATCTCTCTCTTTAATATATAAATAATGGACTTATCCTATTTGCTGAACCAAGAGAAAATTAAATGCCTGAATGTTTTACGACTATGGGAAAGTATTTCCAGAGTGTGAAAAAATAGACACTGGACATTTCAGCTCCTGCTTTTGGTAGAGTGGGAATTTATTACTCAGCTCAGTAACAGTTTAGGCCAAACCAAGCAGTTGTGTGGGCAAGCAGTGTCTATCTTTCCTAAATAACACTGCCAGAGACAGTTTTGTTCCTATTAGAGACAGCATGACCCAAAGGTATCTTTCCATCAAAGACTGATTATCTCTGAATCTTAGATGTATCGCAAAGGCTGTTGAGACCTAGCCAGTGGATTTTACTTGCATGAGATATTGCATAGCTCCCGAAGGGAAGGGAAACAAAGGAGGAGGGAGGCAAGAGAGAACTTGGAGCCCAACAATAAATAGCTCTTTGTACCAATTCTCCCCACCCCGAACCCCATACTGCTGAGATCATAGAGTAAGTTAGCAGCATGCAGTAGAAGGCGATGCTGCCCAGTAGCTTGGCAGCTTGTGACCAGATGTGAACTTGTCTGTCCACAGTGTGCGGCTGTGACCTGGCCCAAGGGGGCTTCTTCATAAAGAACGGGGAGTATCTCTGCACCCTGGACTACCAGAGGATGTATGGCACACGATGCCATGGCTGCGGGGAGTTCGTGGAAGGAGAAGTGGTGACTGCCCTGGGCAAGACCTACCATCCCAACTGCTTTGCCTGCACCATCTGCAAGTAAGTGTGGCTTCTGCCAACAGGGCAATGTTGGATTCTGCTATCAGAGCTTGGAATTAAAAAAATTATATTTACTGATGTTTAGTTGATTTATAATGTTGTATTAGTTTCAGGTGTACAACAAAATGTTTCAGTTATATCTCTATATAGTATATATATTATTTATCTGGTAGCTCAGGTGGTAAAGAATCTGCCTGCAATGCGGGAGACCCAGGTTCAATCCCTGGGTCAGGAAGATGCCCTGGAGAAGGAAATGGCAACCCAACACAGTATTCTTGCCTAGAGAATTCCATGGACTGAGAAGCCTGGCAGGCTAGGCTACATACAGTCCTTGGGGTCACAAAGAGTTGGACATGACAGAGTGACTAACATACTTTCTTCATATATTTATATATATATATATAATATATGTATTATTTATGTTGTATATATATATATATATACTATATTTATTATTTATATTATATGCATTATTTATCATGTTCTCTTCCATTACAGATTATTATAAGTTATTGAATATAGTTCCCTGTTCTGTACGGTAGAACCTTTGTGTTTATCTATTTTATATATAGTAGTTTGTATCTGCTAATTGCAAACTCCTAATTTATCCTTCCCCTCTCCTTTCCCCTTTGATAACCATGTTTGTTCTGTATGTGTCTGAGCCTGTTTCTGTTTTTGTAAATAAATTCACTGGTATCATTTTTTTTTAGATTCTACATATAAGTGATATTGTATATTTCTCTGTATATATTTTTTCTGCTGCACCTCTAGATGTTTTTGTTTTCCTACTGTATTATCAGGCTTAGCTAAAAAGTAATTTAGTTAGGAAACTTTATATGGAATGTCCTCCACTGAATAGTGTGACTGATCTTAGGTGGCTGGGAGCAGAATCAGAAAGCAGCTCCAGGTCTTGAGACGTTTGGAGCAGCGGAAACATCAGGGGAGATGGCATAAATACTTGGAAAGATGACACTTATTTGGAAGTATCAGCTCTTACGTGGGTGTGGGTGTGTCAAATTTTCTCATTTGCTCTATAGCCAGGGAGAGCTAACGGCCTCAAGGATCAAATCAGACCTGTTTTGTAAATAAAGTTTTATTGGAACACAGCCATGCCCATTTGTTGATATATTGTCTATGACTGCTTCCAAGTGACAGTGGTAGAGTAGTTGAGATAGAAACCTTATGATCTGCACAGTCTAAAAAAATATTTACAATCTGACCTTTCGGGGAAAAGTTGTCAACCCCTCCTCTCTAGGCACCTATCATCAATCAAGGTTGAATCTTTATTGCACAAGGCAGCTTGATTAAAATGGTCAGTCAGAGAGAAGAGGGAATTTAACTAGTTGACCCATACTGATCGAGTAATTCCATGCCTTTTGGTATGATGTTGATCATATGTATTCAATTTTGCTATGCTTTTGTAAAAACTGTAGTTCAGTTCATTTTATTTTCCAATATTTCCTGTTTTTAGGCCAGAGAAATGTAAACTCTAGAAGGGTAAATTTGATTTTATACAATTAATTAACCGGATAATACTCATTGGATGAATCATAATAAGATTTAGATGAAATATTCATAATCAAATTATTTTAGTAACTTTTTGTAGCTATTGGGTCATTTCTCAATTATATATTTTTAAGTCATAATTTAAAATTCTGGGTTAATGAGCTGAATTTTTCTGTATTTAATCAACAGCAAAGTTTCCTTTTGACCTCTCCCTATTCAAGCTGCCGCCCACAGTCTGGTTGAGAACTCTGGGCTGGCATTCAGGAAGCCCTGTTTCTGGTCCTCTTTCCTGGACTGGTTTGAGACTTCTGTGAGCTAACTTTTCCACGGCAGTTGTCTTGTCTGTAAGGTGAGAGGCTGTGGATTAGATAAAAGTGATTCCCCAAACCTGGGTGGTTACTGGAATCCCCAAGGGAGGGTCTCTTTTTTTCCTTTCTTAATTGGAGGATAATTGCTTTACAGTGTCTCATTGGTTTCTGTCATACAGCAACTCAAATCCAGCACAAGTATACATATGTCCCCTCCCACTTAAACCTCCCTCACCCCACCCCTCTAGGTTGTCACAGATCACCAGGTTGGAACTTAGGAAGGGTCTTTTTAAAAATATCTGTTTCTGTGTATTAACACCAGGAGCTCAATGGGGTACCCTGTGACAGCCTAGAGGGGTGGGATGAGGCGCAGTTCGGGGGAGGTTCAACAGGGAGGGGACATATGTATGTATGCTTGTGGCTGACTTGCATGATTGTGTGGCAGCCAGCACAAAATCATGGAGCAATTATCCTACAATTAAAAAAATGTTGAAAAAGGTTAGAAGGCCCTGGTCCGGGTAAACTCTAAGAGCCTTCCTGATCTTGGCCCTGAGAGATCATTGCTTCAGGTTGGTAATGATGGACAAACATTCATCAGCTATAGCCCTGTGTCTGGAGGTCTGAGCCAACAGAGAGGTGCCCACTACTGATGGTCTAAGCTGCTGGTGCTGCCTAATGACACCAATTCTTCCTACTTGGGAGGCCACCTTTACAACTTACAAATTGCATTCATGTAGAAATTAATCTAACCCTTTCAACAATTCTGTGAGGTCAATCAGCAATTCCTATCCCTACTTATAAGTGACTTTGAGACCCAGAGTCTAAGGGATTTTCCCAGTCCTTCATATCACAAAGCTAGTATTTGAACTCACATGTTCAGACTCTAAATCCAGTTCTCTTTCTATCACAAACATTCATACAAATAATAGAAGGAAGTGAACCCCTGTAGGCAGAGGACTTAGGAAAATGAAAGGGATCCTTTATGAAATAACAGAATTCAAAATTCAGAGCACCTTGCTCCTTGTTGAGAACTGGACTCTGGTTTGTTCCATGGTGTATCTGTGTGGGGTTCAAGTCTAGAAATATAAGCCTAAATCAGACACAGGGTCCGGACTAGGGTGAGGCGAGGCAGGTGCCTGGGCACACACTTTAAAGGGGGTGCTCACTCCCAGGTCATGAGGTCCTCCTGAGAGTGGGGACCTCTTTAAATGCTGTATCCTGAGTGTCTTGCTGCCCTCCTTCTGGCTCTGTCCCTGACCAGAGGCAAAGAAACTATGCTTATTATATTGACAGACTCTTCACCTCCTGATGGCCTTGTTACAGAGGAGGCTGGAGGTTTGTTTGGCTTTAACTGATGAGTGTGAATTGATAGGCTGGCTGGCACCCACTAGAGTGTGACCTTGACTATTAAAGAGAGAGCAAGTTCTGTGTTGGTGGACACCACCACCCCTGCCTGTGGCATGTTTCTCCCTAAGTTGGTCAGTCCATGCAAGTCACTTACCCTCTCTGGGCTTTATCCCAGAGATGGAAAATAACATAGCCCCAGGAGACCGCCTCAACCCAGCACTTCTAAAATTTGGGGGTGTGATTTAAAACTCTCCTTGATGACTGGCACCAAGCACATTTGTGGAGTTGTTTTAAACCCAGTTTCACAACCTGTGTGTGCAGGACAGTTAATCACCAACTGTTAGGTGATGAAGGGCAACTTAAAGTAGCTGTGAACATAAAATTCATGTCCAGAAGCCTGAGTTTGCTTCTGACTCAGATGGGTGGGGATGTTTGGCTTATGAATTTTAAATGTCCTGATTGACAGAATCACACATATGAAAATTCATGTTGAAGATCATTGGCAAATTGGCCAATGGCAAGTGAGCAGGCATGGAAACTGTCATATGGCTATTAATTAATGACTTACTTTTTTAAAGCTATCTGCCTGTTGGGAGGAGAAGAAACATAACATACCTGCAGAAGGCAATGTTTTTGAAAAAAAAAAATATGCTGTTATTTATTGATGAATGTCTAATGTGAAAGGAAATAATCTCTGAAAGGAAGTGAATACTAATTTTTAAACAGACATGATAGCACAGTTGGCAAAGAATCCGCCTGTGATACAGGAGACCCCAGTTCGATTCCTGGGTTGGGAAGATCCCCTGGAGAAGGGAAAGGTACCCACTCCAGTATTCTGGCCTGGAGAATTCCATAGACTGTATAGTCTATGGGGTCACAAAGAGTTGGACAAAACTGAGCGACTTTCACCAATGTGAAAGGAAATAATCTCCGAAAGGATGTGAATACAAATTTTTAAACAGATATTTACAGCATTTTCATATTTAATCCAGGTTTATAAGGGACTGAGTCCCTAGCAATGTGAGGTATTCATTTTGCCCATTGCACGACAATATCTAATTTAGCATCGTTATCATTCAGGTCTAGGGAATGTGAAGAATTAATGTTTCCCCTGTATGACCAGTTCTCTTGGAGGCGCCTTAAGCTTGAATAGGAGTTCATGATATGTCAAACGTTTCTTCATGGTAGTATTTCAATTTGGAAATGGAAAATTTTACTGTGTGTGCCCTGCTAGGTGACTTGCTGGAATGTCCCTCCACTAAGGAGTGGAGGTAAATGGTTTCATTTACTATCTGGTTGCCTGTAGAAGCTGTGCATTCTTTCCTCTTAAAATGAAGCACTTTTATTTGTTTGGACTGGATCCAGCTGGCTGGCTTGGTTCAGACTGCATTTCAGACGTTTTGGCTGGTGCTCCTCCAAGTAATGAATTGGCACTGGAGGGCAGCAAAGCAGAAGGAGTGAGGGAAAGGGATGAAATTGCCACAATAACCTTGAGGGCAATGTCTTTCCAGGCGCCCGTTTCCACCCGGAGACCGAGTCACGTTCAATGGGAGAGACTGCCTTTGCCAGCTCTGCGCACAGCCGATGTCTTCCAGCCCTAAAGAAGCCTCCTGCTCTGGCAGTAAGTGCCCCAGCCACCTGTTGACATGAATTCCTTCATTCCTCAAAGGCAGCTTAGGGAGGTACCTCCCTTTCTGAGAAACTCTGGTAGCTGGAGTCAAGAGTAAGCCTATTCAAAGCATTTTCATTGTAAAATGTGATGTGTGGAGAAGCCTTCACTAAAGGTAATGCAGAGAGAGGTGTCTCCCTTCTTTCAAAAGAAAAGAAAGAGAATTGGACATTCAACTGTGCATTTTGATGGTAAATGAAGGAAAAGAATTATAACATGTTACATCAGAAGTGCTCCTCTCTGGGCATGGAGGTTAAACTGTGCGTATTTAGTGATGATGTGACTGATATTGCTGTGTGTTAAAAAGTTATCCCCACTGTGCCTTGGACGAATGTGGTGGTTTATGCTTCCTCTTAAGTTATTCCTTGCTATCCTCAACTATTCTTTATTCCCTTGGAGGATTTATTTTTTTCTTTTTTAATTAATTATTTATTTATTTACAGTAAGTCCTTGTTGGTTATGTATTTTTTTTTATTTTTTTGGCCACACCCCTGATAAGGGATCAAACCCACTCCCCCTGCATTGGAAGGCGGAGTCTTAACCACTCACTGGAGTGCTGGGGAAGTCTCCCACCTGGAGGGTTTCTGACATTTATTCATCAAATGGATAATTTTCTGAGCACCTACAATGCATGTTGTTCGCACTGGAGATGGAGAGTGAACAAAACATACTCAACATTCTTAGGAAGTTTATTTTTTAGTGGGGTAGATAAACAATAAATAGAGGTACAAACATATCTAGTATGCATAGAAGATTAACACAGGGAGAAAAAGCAGGGCAACGGGTCCATGTTTGTACGGGGCAATCTGAGAAACCTCTCTTGTTACCTAAGAATAGATCTGAAGAAATATGGGGACAAGCTGTCCATACACCATGGGATTTGTGATTTTTGATGACAAGGGCTTGTCTGACCTATAGGAATCCAAAGAAAACCAACTTCCCTCCAAATAAAAACAGTGGCCAATTGGAGTATTTCTTCTAGTAAATAACATTGAGTAGGTCACTTCACAATGAACTGAGAGGGATTCTGAACTCAGAGCACCAAGCTCTCCTTCCCGCTCCTTCCTGGGGCATTAGGACATTGCCTCCGTTTCTGTGGATTGTGCCTGTCCTTGGAGAACACATGCCTTGAAGCCCTGCCAGTCTCAGCCCCTAAGAATGAGATAAACCTCTTCTGCTCTGGAGGAATTTTGTGTCCTTTATAACAGCGATTCCAAATCTTCCTGTTAAAGTAGAAGATTTATACCTATTAAAAATAAGAATGTTATGACCCAAAAGCATTTGCATAGAAATTGGATTTTGACCATTGGGAAAAAAGAAAGAAAGAAATGTATTAGTGCATCTTATTCAATACACATGATCAGATCCTTAGCATGTGGATTTATCTGCCCTCTTGTTAAATAACAGCAGCCTGGGTAGGATAAGGGCCACCAAACAGAACACAGTCCTAGACCAATAGAGAATCTCAGGTCCTTCGTTCTTCTTACCTACTCTGCCTGTGAAGGTCATCGGGAAGGTGACCTGGGGTGACAACAGGTACCCTGACCCCCTTGATTGAGAGGGCTTGCTTTGAAAGTATATTACCGTAAACATTGAAGGAATTCTTTAGTTGAGTTAAGGAAAAGAGGATTGGGACTCTCCTGGCAGTGCAGTGGTTAACACTTCGCCTTCCAGTGCAGGGGGTGCGGGTTCGATCCCTGGTCAGGGAGCTAAGATTCCACATGCCTCTTGGCCAAGAATCTAAACATAAAAACAAGCCATATTGTAACACACTCAATAAAGGCTTTAAAAATGGTCCACATTGAAAAAAAAAAAAAAAAAAAAGAAAAGCAAAGAAAAAGAAGGTTTCATGAGTCCCAGGATCGGATGACAGCTATAACAGAGGATCATATCCCTAGGCTTAGAACAGGAATGACTGGGTCCTCAGATTCTGTGCAGTCCTTTCCTCCAGCTGTATTTCTTGACAGGTGAGGAAATTCGGGCCCAAAGTCATACAAGTTACCCGATCATAGGCAGCTTGTTAGAGCCAGGTCTCCTGACTCCTGGCTTGGGGCTGTCTTTGTTTCATCCAAGACTCCTCTTTGTTTGGTTTAAGAAATAAAACCAAGATATTTTTGAAGGCTTTTGGTCCTTTTCCTTCATGTAACTTTTGGGAACATATTTCTAATCATAACTCCACCAAAATGGTTATTCTGATTTTTATTAAACATTGTTTTACTTTACCTATATTTTCTTTTATATGACTAGCCATTATGCACATAAAAGAGCAATTAAAATTCTAAGTGTAAAAATGTATCATACTCAAATTCATTATATTTCTAATGTTATATTTGTCATTTATTGTATATATATGAATTATTGGTCCAAATCCTATTTTTTTATTTTTTTTCCTTTGCTCTCAGTGGATGAAATCCTTTTCTCTGTGCTGCTCTTTTGGTCAGAACATTTTTATTTTCAACAAGTACTCGTCTATTTAGATAAGTACTCAAATAGATAAGTACTCAAATAGCATTCCTGGAACATGTGGGTGTGAGTGTCTGTCAAAAAGAGAACTCTTATATATGGATACACACATGCAAAATACCCACAGGAGACAGGCACACAAATACAAGAGCAAGGGAATTTTCAGCAAGTTTCTAAAATTCGTTGGAACATAGTTACAGGACACTTGTTCGTTCTTCGCAATTCTTTAAGAAATGCCCTATATTTTAAAACTATCCTGATTTTACTTTGATTCTTATTTTTTTTTTTTTTAATTTCTTGACTTGGCAAAGTTTCCTAAAGGAAAGCAAAAAGAAAAGAAAAGAAACCCTTCTTTGATATGTTCACAGTGGTGATGAAATTAGAAAGCCAAGGTCTTCTTTTTCCTTTGAAATGTTTTTTCAAAAATGTTTGTACTTCTGAACTGAAATTTTATTTCACATTCTGTGGCTGGTTTTCCATCACTGAATAGGAGGCGAAGACAGTGAGAGAAGGAGAGAAGAAGTAAAGAGTGATCAACAGAAGATAAGTTAGTAATGAGATGAGAATTTACACAAAACAGCCTCCATCTGAGCTTACTCTGTACAAGTGCAGGCGCCGCCGTGTCTGTATTGCTCTGATTTAGGGAGAACTCCCAGTGGGATGCCTGTGACATCTTGTGCACCCTGCTTGGTGCTTCCTTCCACATTATAATAATTCTTCTCACTTTTATATTTATTTTATTGTCTTCTTCAAACATTCACATAGTACTCATGTGATAGGCATTGTGTAGCTGGTCTACAAATTTGAACTTACTTAATTCTCATGACCACCCTAAAGGATGGCACTAACTATCTCCTCTTCTGATCTGATCTGATCTCCTCTTCACATATGAAGAAACAAAAGGCCACAGTTCAGTCCATTCGCTCAGTCATGTCTGACTGTTTGCAGACCCATGGACTGCAGCACGCCAGGCCTCCCTGTCCATCACCAACTTCCAGAGTTTACTCAAACTCGTGTCCATTGAGTCAGTGATGCCATCCAACCATCTCATCCTCTGTCATCCCCTTCTCCTGCCTTCAATCTTTCCCAGCATCAAGGTCTTTTCAAATGAGTCAGTTCTTCACATCAGGTGGCCAAAGTATCAGTTTCAGCTTCAGCATCAGTCCTTCCAGTAAATATTCAGGACCGATTTCCTGTATGATGGACTGGTTGGATCTCCTTGCAGTCCAAGGGACTTTCAAGAGTCTTCTCCAACACCACAGTTCAAAAGCATCAATTCTTCAGCATTCAGCCTTCTTTATGGTCCAACTCTCACATCCATACATCATACATGACTACTGGAAAAACCATAGCTTTGACTAGATGGACCTTTGTTGGCAAAATAATGTCTCAGCTTTTTAATATGCTGTCTAGGTTGGTCATAACTTTTCTTCCAAAGAGTAGGTGTCTTTTAATTTAATGGCTTCAGTCACCATATGCAGTGATTTGGGAGCCCCCTAAAATGAAATCTCTCACTGTTTCCACTGTTTACCCATCTATTTGCCATGAAGTGATGGGACCAGATGCTATGATCTTAGTATTATGAATGTTGAGTTTTAAGCCAACTTTTTCACTGTCCTCTTTCACTTTCATCAAGAGGCTCTTTAGTTCCTCTTCCCTTTCTGCCATAAGGGTGGTGTCATCTGCATATCTGAGGTTATTGATATTTCTTGCGGCGATCTTGATTCTAGCTTGTGCTTCATCCATCCCAGCGTTTCTTATGATGTACTCTGCATATAAGTTAAATAAGCAGGGTAACAATATACAGCCTTGACGTACTCCTTTCCTGATTTGGAACCAGTCTGTTGTTCCATGTCCAGTTCTAACTGTTGCTTCCTGACCTGCATACAGGTTTCACAAGAGGCAGCTCAGGTGGTCTGGTATTCCTATCTCTTTCAGAATTTTCCACAGTTTGTTGTGATCCACATACTCAAGGGCTTTGGCATGGTCAATAAAGCAGAAATAGATGTTTTTCTGGAACTCTCTCGCTTTTTCCATGATCCAGTGGCTGTTGGCAATTTGATCTCTGTTTCCCCTGCCTTTTCTAAATCCATCTTGAACATGTGGAAGTTCATGGTTCACACACTGTTGAAGCCTGGCTTGGAGAATTTTGAGCATTACTTTGCTAGTGTGTGAGGTGGGTGCAGTTGTGAGGTAGTTTGAGCATTCTTTGACATTGCCTTTCTTTGGGATTAGAATAAAAACTGACCTTTTCCAGTCCTGTGGCCACTGCTGAGCTTTCCAAATTTGCTGGCATATTGAATACAGCACTTTCACAGGATCATCTTTTAGGATTTGAAATAGCCAACTGGAATTCCATTACCTTCACTAGCTTTGTTCATAGTGATGCTTCCTAAGGCCCACTCGACTTCACACTCCAGGATGTCTGGCTCTGGGTGAGTGATCATACCATGGTGATTATCTGGGTCATAAAGATCTTTTTTGTACAGTTTTTCTGTGTATTCTTGCCACCTCTACTTAATATCTTCTGCTTCTGTTTGGTCCTAACCATTTCTGTCCTTTATTGGGCCCATCTTTGCATGAAGTGGTCCCTTGGTATCTCTAATTTTCTTGAAGAGATCTCCAGTCTTTCCCATTCTATTGTTTTCTTCTATTTCTTTACATTGATCACTGAGGAAGGCTTTCTTATCTCTCCTTACTATTCTTTGGAACTCTGCATTCAGATGTTTATATCTTCCCTTTTCTCCTTTGCCTTTCACTTCTCTTCTTTTCACAGCTATTTGTAAGGCCTCCTCAGACAACCATTTTGCCTTTTTGCATTTATTTTTCTTGGTGATGATCTTGATCCCTGCCTCCTGTACAATGTCAGGAACCTCCGTCCATAGTTCTTTAGGCACTCTGTCTATCAGATCTAATCCCTTTAATCTATTTCTCACTTCCACTGTATAAGTGTAAGGGATTTGCTTTAGATCATACCTGAATGGTCTAGTGGTTTTCCCTACTTTCTTTAATTTAAGTCTGAATTAGGCAATAAGAAGTTCATGATCTGAGCCATAGTCAGCTCCCAGTCTCATTTTTTTTTTTTTTTTTGCTGACTGTATTGAGCTTCTCCATCTTTGGCTGTAAAGAATATAAGCAATTTGATTTCAGTATTGACCATCTGGTGATGTCCATGTGTAGAGTCTTCTCTTGTGTTGTTGGAAGAGGGTGTTTGCTATGACCAGTATGTTCTCTTGGCAAAACTCTATTAGCCTTTGCCCTGCTTCATTCTGTACTCTAAGGCCAAATTTGCCTGTTCCTCCAGGTATCTCTTGACTTCCTACTCTTGCATTCCAGTCCCCTATAATGAAAAGGACATCGTTTGGGGGTGTTAGTTCTAGAAGGTCTTGTAGGTCTTTATAGAACCGTTCAACTTCAGCTTCTTCAGAGATTAAATAATTTGCCCAAGATCACACAGTGGTGATGCTTGGATATGAACCCAGGCTCCAGATGCCACGTTACCATCCCTATTATTTATCTCACAGTGTGGTATCTCTCTGACTTCCAAAGATGAGGTGCTGAGCTTTGGAGCAATGATCTGACTTGTCTGCAGATGTCCCTGAGTGTCTGCCTCCAAGGCGATGCACTTTCTATGTGCCACAGTTGCCTCCCTGGTGTAGCATGATTTGGTGAATGAAAACCATCAGGAAGTGATTCATAGAAACACACTACCTTCACTGAAAGATGATTGCCCTTGAATTAGTTAAAACTTTGCTTCAAACAATCTAATGCAATAAGCAACATTATATATCATGGAGTAAACGTTGCCTCACAGGGTTATGATGACCATAATCCAGTTAGACTGCTTTTACTATTAAGGAAAAAAATCAGTTGCCCATGTCTAGCTGATTCATGGGGGAAGGCAATGGCACCCCACCCCAGTACTCTTGCCTGGAAAATTCCATGGACGGAGGAGCCGGGTGGGCTCCAGTCCATGGGGTTGCTAAGAGTCGGACACGACTGGACGACTTCGCTTTCACTTTTCACTTTCATGCATTGGAGAAGGAAATGGCAACCCACTCCAGTATTCTTGCCTGGAGAATCCCAGGGACAGAGGAGCCTGGTGGGCTGCCGTCTATGGGATCGCACAGAGTTGGACACGACTGAAGCGACTCAGCAGCAGCAGCAGCTGATTCATACTTTAGAAATGGAAATGTATGTCCAGAGAGCATGACAGTCTTCCGGAAGGTTATTGACATTCCTGTAAAGCCTGACTCCACTCCATTTTCCTGTATCTGCCAGTAATTGAGGGACAGGTTCTCATGGGTTAAGGAGCCATGTGAGGGAGAGTCGATGTGTGATAATCTAGAGGGCAGGGAATTGGGTTTGGATGTTGCTTCTTGCACAGCTCTGGTCTATTTCAGGCATCCAAGCAGAAGTGGGTTGCTGTCTACAATCACCCTTTCCATTTCAGAGGGTGTCTGACTAGTGTCTGATTGTGTGTGGGTTTGGCAGATTGATGCGATGAGCACCCACACACATATACATCCAAAGCCATCTTCCACCCCTTTACCCACCCTGTACAGCGCTGTCATTGTTCCAACTGCGGTTGAACTCCCACAGGTATTGGAGCAATGGTCTACTCAGACTGAATAGAAATCTTTTCAGATAAACAGTCATGCACATGTTTTCAAAGGGGAGGATGAATTTTTCAATTATTTCACTTTTCTATTTGGTGCAATAGCTTTTAATAGTTGCACTATAATTTTTATTCTATCTATGTTCTTTCTCAAAAAAGCATCTGTGGGTTGATCGGGCTTGGTTGTTGAGACTGTAGGTGGAGTGGTGATGGTCTGATGCTGGCGTCTGACTGCCTGGGTCACGCTCTGGCTCTAGTCATCTCCTTACCTCACAGGCTCTCATTTGTATAATGGGATGGTGATAGGGACCTACCTTGTGCGATTAAATAAGTAAACAGATAAAAGTACTGAATATTTATAAAACAAGAACTTACTAGTTAGGCAATGCATGAATTTTTGTGTAGGACAGTCTCAATTTTTTGTGACTGTGCTTTTTTTTTTCACTCTGGTATTCACAGTGGCTGGCTTTTCTGTTCATCTGATATTTTCTCTTTTTTTAATTTAAATTTATGTATTTTACTTGGAGGCTAGTTACTTTACAATATTGTATTGGTTTTGCCATGCATCAGCATGAATCCGCCACAGGTGTACACGTGTTCCCCATCCTGAACCCCCCTTCCACCTCCCTCCCCGTACCATCCCTCTGGGTCAGCCCAGTGCACCAGCCCCGAGCATCCTATATCCTTCATCGAACCTGGACTGGCGATTTGTTTCTTATATGATATTATACATGTTTCAATGCCATTCTCCCAAATCATCCCACCCTCTCCCTCTCCCACAGTCCAAAAGACTCTTCTATACATCTGTGTCTCTTTTGGTGTCTCTCATACAGGGTTATCTAATATTTTCTACCAATATGTAAAAGAAGGCAGGAACACATACATACAAACAATCCATGGGTTGTTGGATTTCGGCTCATGGTGATATGTCTTACAGCAGAGTCTCCAAAACGGATCAGCCCCACTTTCTTGAGATACTTTCTTGCTGGAGGATAGGATGGCAGAGGAGGCTTGGCAGGGCACTGCTAAAGAGTATGGTTCTGAAAAGATAGTGTTTATCCCGGTTCTACAATGCTGTGTGACCTTGAGAACTCAATCTCTACCTGCATTTATTTGTCCATAAAATTGGAAACAATAATGGTTCCTTTCTCGTTGGGTTGTTGTGGGGATTTATGTAAGTGAAAGTACTTAAAAGATGCATGACACCTAACAAGCTCATCCAGATGTTGACCATTGTTCCTTAAGGATGTTATGAGACTAGAACTTGAGCTTAGAGATAATTTAGAATCAGAAAGGAACAGAAAGAGAGTGCATAACCTAACAGTTTAGAATGTGGCCTCTATATTCCAGAGCCTGGCTTTGACTCCTGGTCTTGCCTTCTCCTAGACATGGAGTCAGGGGCAAGTTACTGGTTGTCTCAGAACCTTCAGGTTTGCATCTGAAAATTGGATAATAGTTGCTCTTAAGGGTTGTTATGAGAATTAAATAAGATACTACAGGGATGAACAGTCTTAATGTGGGGAGGATACTTATTAAAACAGCACATGGGGGACCCAGACAAAAACTTTGTTCTTCCACCTTCTGAGAAGAGAAGTTGGAAAGTTAAAGCGAGGGGACTAGGCCTCTGTAGGCCTTGAGGAGCTTGGCAATGTGGAGCTTGGCTTAGCCTGGAGGATGACCAGCAGAAAACAATGTTCCAGAAAGATTAAGGTGGTGATGGCCATTGTTGTTTAGTCACTCAATCGTTCCCAACTCTTCTGTGACCCCATAGGTGTAGCCTGCCAGGCTCCTTTGTCCATGGGATTTTCCAGTCAAGTTAACCAGAGTGGGTTACCGTTTCCTTCTCCAGGGCATCTTCTTGACCCAAGGATCAAAGCCCTGTCTCCAAGCCTCCTCCTGCATTGCAGGTGGATTTTTTACCGCTAAGCCACTAGGAAAGCCCCAGTGATGGCAATCAGATCAGATCAGATCAGATCAGTCACTCAGTTGTGTCTGACTCTTTGCGACCCCATGAACTGCAGCACGCCAGGCCTCCCTATCCATCACCAGCTCTCAGAGGTCACTCAGACTCACATCCATCGAGTCAGTGATGCCATCCAGCCATCTCATCCTCTGTCGTCCCCTTCTCCTCCTGCCCCCAATCCCTCCCAGCATCAGAGTCTTCTCCAATGAGTCAACTCTTCGCATGAGGTGGCCAAAATACTGGAGTTTCAGCTTTAGCATCATTCCTTCCAAAAAACACCCAGGACTGATCTCCTTCAGAATGGACTGGTTGGATCTCCTTGCAGTCCAAGGGACTCTCAAGAGTCTTCTCCAACACCACAGTTCAAAAGCATCAATTCTTCGGCGCTCAGCCTTCTTCACAGTCCAGCTCTCACATCCATACATGACCACAGGAAAGATGGCAATGGTGGTGTGCAACATCAGTGATTTGGCATCAGTGATCAGAGCTGAGGAGACCATTGATTGTGGCAGTGGCTATGAGAAAAGATGAGAAAGATGAATGAAAAGATGATGTCAAAGAAAGATATGGATGTTACTCATTTATTCAATGAACATTTCTTTGCGCACTTGTTGTGTTTCAGGCACCAGGCAAATTCTTCATTACACAGCCAGCATCATGTATTAGGATGATATGTTTGTCACAGTTAAGAAATCAACACCACTGTGTGGTCTGATGCATTTTAACTACTTAGATGTGTGCCCACTTCCACCACCAAGATGATGAACTCATTAAAGATAAGGACCCTGCTGTGTTTCTCTTTTATACAAGGTCTAGCACATAAAGCCCTAGACAAATATTCTGGAAATTGAATCAAAGCCATCTTAATGTCTCAACAGAGCTAATAATAATCTTCTCTTTTAGAATGGATTTAAATATTCATCGTAAAACAATACAAATATTACAGAAAAGTACAAAAAAAGGAGATTAAAAATCACCTGAAACCCCATCACAGGGAGATGACCTCTATTAACATTTTGGTGGACATGCTTCTAGATTTAGCTCTAAGTGCTATAGGCACATGTATAATTTCTAATAAATTCTTCCCATAGCATTTTGTTCATGTGTCTTCTTGTCAAAAATCATTGTTCTTTTGAGTGTCTCACACACAAGGCTGAGAGCTTTGAATTTGCTTAGGCCCCTGGCTACAGGGCCAGCTCACATGTGTCCTGGCCAAAACTGTGCTGTGCATTTCTACTGAGGCAGTTATTACTATATAGCCCAACTGGTTCTTTGTACGTTTATCTCTCCAGCCAGATTATGAGCTACCTAACGACAAGGACTGTTGGTTTTTTGTTTTTTTTTTCTTTTGTCCCTATGAATAGCAGTGTGCATGTAGCAAGTACATGAATGTTCATTTAGTGGGTAAATTGATGCCATTCCAGGAGAGCCTTTGAGGCAGTAAATCTCAGCTCCCAGGTCCAGAATGTTGAATTCTGCATGCTACTTGAATGATGATGGTGACATGGCTCTTGTGGTTTTGTAAAAATTACATAGTACAGCTTGGGTGCATGAGGGCAAGGGGTATTGGCAGAATTACACATTCATCTTCTCATTTTGTTTACAAATGTTTCCTCTTATTTTATAAAAGGGATAGGAGTTATTGCTTTAGATAATTTGTGATGAAGGCATCATGTGTTTGTTTGTTTTTAAGTAGAAGTGTCAGGGAATGTAATTCCCAACTTTGAGTGTGAGGCTGAGACAGGCCTCACCTCTCTGGGAGCTGAGGATGCCAGCCTATGGCTTCGAGGGACAGAGTCTAACCTGGCATGGAAGTTCCAATATTGCTTTATTGGGTATGGATTGTATTACTGAAAGTTTGCCATTTACATAGTAGCCAGAGATTCATTGTAGAAGGACAAGGTTTGTTACAAAACGGAACATTAATGGTTAGATTTTTCAGACTGAAATCTCTTAGAATTAGGAGTCAGACATAAAGATCGCAGAGTGACATTATGTTTTCACTTAGCCAGAACCTGGATTATCTCAGTTGCAAGAAAAAAAGAAAAGTTCTTGACTTATAGGAAATGGGTCCAATTCAGGACCCAAAAAGTTCCCAAAAAGTAAACATGGGTACAAAAAATGTTTCAGGGGTTAGAAAGTTACTGGTATTGTGTTATTTGCTATTTTCATTTCATTAGATATGACTTTTATGTAATAAGACACACATCTTCTGACAGCTCATCAATAAAACTAGAATTTTAATGATTGGAAGAGTGGTTATTCCCCAGTTTAATTTTTCAGCAGCAGTAATGATTTAGCTGTTCAAAGGATTGTTGTGTATAGGTATAGTTGTATATTCCTATAGTCTGTTCTCAGAAGAATATTGAGAAATTACTCTTAGTACTTTTCTTCAGAAAGGTAGGAGTCACTGGGAGATGCAGAAGTAAAGGAATTATTTTTATTGTATGAAAAAAAATTAATCATGAGTATGTACTACCTATTTAAAACAAAAGCACCTCAAAGATAGCATAATGTTAAATTTAAAAACTAAAAGGCCCATTCCAGACTGAAGCCTCCTTGCAGTTTGCCCTTGCTGTGACCTTCAGTTGTGTGTGTATTAAGTGACTGGTCACATGATGAAAGGACTGAAACTGACATTCTACCCCTTCTTTTCTTCTTCCTATCTTTGGAATAGAGTCAATGAGCTGATGTTGGCTAATGAGTACTGGATCTGAGAAACTGACGTAAAACTCAAGTATGATTTCCTCTTTGGCAAGAGCCCAGTATGCTGGCTGACCATAGCCAGTTAAAGGTTGATTATAAACTTCCTCACCAGGTTAAAGTTTACAGCTTAATTAAGTGCAAGGACAAACTTGTTGGTACAGATTTTTTTTAATTGAAATTCATAAAATTAACCATTTTAAAGCAAGTGATAAGTACATTCACAACATCATCCAGCCATCACCTCTATATAGTTCCAAAACATTATCATCACCCCAAAAGAAAACTCTGTACCCATTAAACAGTTACTCCATATTCACCCCTTCTTCTAACCCCTGCTGCTGCTGCTGCTAAGTCACTTCAGCCATGTCCGACTCTGTGTGACCCCATAGACGGCAGCCCACCAGGCTCCCCCGTCCCTGGGATTCTCCAGGCACGAACAGTGGAGTGGGTTGCCATTTCCTTCTCCAGTGCATGAAAGTGAAAAGTGAAAGGGAAGTCGCTCAGTCGTGTCCAACTCTACACAACCGCATGGACTACAGCCTACCAGGCTCCTCCATCCATGGGATTTGCCAGGCAAGAGTACTGGAGTGGGGTGCCATCGCCCCCCAGGAAGTACCAATCTGCTTTCTATTTCTATTTACCTATTCTGGACATTTCATATAAATGGAATCATACACATGTGGCTTTTTGTATTCTGACCCAGGGATCAAACCTGTGTTTTCTTGTATCTCCTGCGTAGGCAGGTGGATTCGTTTCCACCTACTACGGCACCATAGTAGGCCACATACTAGTGGCCACCTACGATACCACGGGAACTTTTCATGCAAAGATGGGCACAATAAAGGACAGAAATGGTATGGACCCAACAGAAGCAGAAGATATTAAGAAGAGGTGGCAAGAATACACAGAAAAACTATACAAAAAAGATCTTCATGACCCAGATAGTCACTATGGTGTGATCACTCACCTAGAGCTAGACATCCAGGAGTGCAAAGTCAAGTGGGCCTTAGGAAGTATCACTATGAACAAAGCTAGTGGAGGTGAATTCCAGTTGAGCTATTTCAAATCCTAAAAGATGATGCTGTGAAAGTGCTGCACTCAATATGCCAGCAAATTTTGAAAGCTCAGCAGTGGCCACAGGACCGGAAAAGGTCAGTTTTCATTCCAATCCCAAAGAAAGGCAATGCCAAAAAAAAGCTCAAACTACTACACAATTGCACTCATCTCACACACTAGCAAAGTAATGCTCAACATTCTGTAAGCCAGGCTTCAGCAATATGTGAATTTCCAGATGTCCAAGCTGGATTTAGAAAAGGCAGAGGAACCAGAGATCAAATTGCCAACATCTGCTGGATCATGGAAAAAGCAAGAGAGTTCCAGAAAAACATCTACTTCTGCCTTATTGACTATGCCAAAACCTTTTACTGTGTGGATCACAACAAATTGTGGAAAACTCAAGAGATGGAAATACCAGACTACTTGAGCTGCCTCCTGAGAAACCTGTATGCAGGTCAAGAAGCAACAGTTAGAACTGGACATGAAACAACAGACTGGTTCCAAATCAGGAAAGGAGTACATCAAGGCTGTATACTGTCACCCTGCTTCTTTAACTTCTATGCAGTACATCAAGAGACATGCTGGACTGAAAGAAGCACAAGCTGGAATCAAGATTGCCGGGAGAAATATCAATAACCTCAGATATGGAGATGATACCACCCCTTATGGCAGAAAGCAAAGAAGAACTAAAGAGCCTCTTACTGAAAGGGAAAGAGGACAGTGAAAAAGTTGGCTTAAAACTCAACATTCAGAAAACTAAGATCATGGCATCTAGTCCCATCACTTCATGGCAAATAGATGGGGAAACATTAGAAACAGTGAGAGACTTTATTTTGGGGTGCTCCAAAATCACTGCAGATGGTGACTGCAGCCATGAAATTAAAAGATGCTTGCTCCTTGGAAGGAAAGTTATGACCAACCTAGACAGCATATTAAAAAGCAGAGACATTACATTGCCAACAAAGGTCCATCTAGTCAAAGTTACGGTTTTTCCAGTAGTCATGTATGGATGTGTGAGTTGGACTATAAAGAAAGCTGAGCACCAAAGAATTGATGCTTTTGAACTGTGGTGTTGGAGAAGACTCTTGAGAGTCCCTTGGACTGCAAGAAGATCCAACCAGTGCATTCTAAAGGAGATCAGTCCTGAATATTCATTGGAAGGACTGATGCTGAAGCTGAAACTCCAATACTTTGTCCACCTGATGTGAAGAACTGACTCATTTGAAAAGATCCTGATGCTGGGAAAGATTGAAGGCAGGAGAAGGGTACCACAGAGGATGAGATGGTTGGATGGCATCACTGACACAGTGGACATAAGTGTCAATAAACTCTGGAAGTTGGTGATAGACAGGGAGGCCTGGCGAGCTGCAGACCACGGGGTTGCAAAGAGCTGGATGCAACTGAGCAACTGAACTGAACTGAACTGAACTGAAGCGCCCCCTAGGAAGTCCTGAGATACACTTTAAAAGGAGGAAAGATGGGCTTGGTTGTGGGGGAGCCTGGTGGGCTGCCGTCTATGGGGTCACACAGAGTCGAAAACGACTGATGTGACTTAGCAGCAGCAGCACTAATAGCACTTACCTGAATACTAGGTAATAGAGGTCTCAGAAAATAGCTTTTCCTGGGCCTGCTTACAGCTTTCTCAATGAGGCTGATAATGTGCTGCTGTTGTGGCCCATGAAAACTTGTTAGTTGTGCAGTATTGTTTTCCCAAGACAATAAGAACCTTCACCTAAAATAGTAGGTCAGAGGCTGCTCTGGCTTGTGACGTTTCCATCATTGCCATCAAGATAGCAAAGGAAGCAACTGACCTAAGCGAGGTCATGGGTGACTGTGCAAAGTTTGGTTCAAGGTTACATATTCAGGCAACATATAATGTTTTAAAGTAATTCTGCCTTGTTTTGAGAATGTAAATTATTTAGAGCCATGGCAAATACCAATGTACCAATGTATTTGAATGTAAATAAATGTGAATGCTCCAATCTACCCCCCAGCCCCAACCAGTATTTTCTTATGACCCCATGAATTACTTTTTGGCCAATGCGGTATAGAATTTCAGAAGTGAAAAAGTACTTTTAAAAATGAATTCCTTTTTTTTTTGATGTGAGCCTTTTAAAAAATCTTTATTGAATGTGTTACAACATTGCTTCTGTTTTTATGTTTTGGTTTAAGGCATGTAGGATCTTAGCTTTCCAACCAGGGATCGACCTGAGTCCCTTGCATTGGGAGGTGAAATCTTAACCACTGGACCACCAGGGAAGTCCCAGAAAGTAATTCTTATAAGTGCTTCACATGAATGTATTTGCATTTCGCCCTCTACGTGTCCTTTCTTTTGGTGACCTCATACCCATGGTATTTGCCGTGAGATACTAGGAAAGAAAACTGCCGATTCGTGTCAGTGACTTGGCGTGGACTGTGGCCAGTCAATAGCTGCTGACTCATAGATGTCTGGTTGGAACCTGACATCAGTGAGCAGGACAGGTGAAGTTCAGAGGTCAGCATTTAACAATGTCTACTTGCTAGATGGATGCTCTTATCACTACTAAATGATGTGGTCTTTTTAATCAAAGGAAGGTTTTCAAACACCCAAACACCGAGCCCCTTATACCTTAAAGATGCTAAAATTGTAAGCCAAGTCTTTTCAAGAAAATAGCATTAAGAAGTCTGGATTTTTTTTTAATTCATAGGCTACAAAAAAGGGCCAGGCCAATAACACAGGAGCATGTGGTCAGTTCAAGTGTGAGGACAGATGGCAGTTGACATTTCGACCCTAGGAAAGGATGGAAACCTTGGCAAAATAAAAATATCTGTCCTGTATAAAGCAGGCAGCCACTACGTGCCTCCCACAGTTATTCCCATGGAGGGATCCACATATCAGAGGCTCATCAGATGTGTTGAAGGCCTGTGTCAAAGGCAGCTTGTTAACCTCACAGCATCTGACCTGTGTTTGGGTCACTCTTCTCTCGTCTCCACTTTCTCTCTATTTTGGAGAGAATGCCTGCTCTCTGACATTCTGCATATTCACCATTTTATCACACAGGGTCACGGGAAATCCACATCTTGTAGGAGCCATTGAATGACAAGACACGATGTCATTAAATTCAGGAGTCACATTAGCCAAACCCCAGAACTTAAATTGGGGGATTTTGCTTGTTTGTTTTCCTTAAAGAGCCTTATACTGACTCCTGGCCAGGGATAAAGTGCTCCTAGTTAACAGTCTATTAAAAAGACACCACTTGAATATTTTATAGGGTTTCCAAAGTCTTATCTGCTATCTATTAATAATGACCTAAATCTGAAATGATTTGGTGTCTATTTATTCTTCATCCACGTGTATAGCCATGTACTTATGTGCTCATCTCTGTTGATGACAACTAGAGTTTCTTTTTTTATTATCATTTTTAAAGAGGGATTCCAGGAAAAGCTTAAATTTTCTGGAACTTATATAGGCAACAGTATCAATCCTGAAATGTGATTTTTTTTATTCTTAATTTTAGAGACTTTACAATAGAGGAAGGAAATACTCTGAATTGACTTAAAATCTCTATCGATATAACTTCTCAGCATCCCAGCAAACATCAGTTCAATGAGTAAAGTCTCTCTCTAGCTCCTTCTATGATTTACATTTGTTGTTGTTCAGTCATTCAGTTGTATCTGACTCGTGACCCCGTGGACTGCAGCACACCAGGCTTCCCTATCCTTCACCATCTCCCGGAGTTTGCGCAAACTCATGTCCATTAAGTCAGTGATGCCATCCAACCATCTCATCTTCTGTCAATCCTTCTCCTCCTGCCCTCAATTTTCCCAGCATCAGGGTCTTCACAGTTTATACTGTTTTCACAATAATTCTCTATACCCACAAGTGAAACCATGCTTCAGCTCCATGGTGGATGTTTTTGCCAGTTGACAGCAAAAGAGGCAATAACCAGGGGGAAGAAATGCGTGATTAGAGCTTTAAGCCCAGAAAATCCCTGTAAGCTGTGTAGGCCTGGGTTCACGTTCAAGAGCATTTGAGAATGAAGATTTCCACTCTGCAGTTAATGGGGCACTCTCTCTGTGTGTGACCTTGTGCAAAGCATTGGCCCACCCCAGACCTTACTTTCCTGTGTGCAAAATGAAGCTTTTCAAATGTCTTCAAAGTCTCTCTGGATCTCAGATGTCCTGTGAACTGTGAAATGTGAATAACCACTGTTCTTCCAGGTTAGTGGAAGCCCTAAGGGAGGACTTAGGCAAAGTGTGCAAGATCTTTTAAAAGTCCGGGGTGAATAATAAATAAATAAATGTTAAGGGGTGAACAATAACAACAACAACAATAGTAGTGTTAAAGGAAAGATGATGACTGTGGAATCAGAGAAACGAAAATGCCTTTTCCAGAGGCTCACAGCGGGTCTTGGTCATTTGGTTTTTGTCTGTTTTTTTACTTCTTGAACCTTTTACTTTGTGCTGGGGTAGAGCTGATTAACAGTGTTGTGGTGGTTTCAGGTGAAGAGTGAGGGGACTCAGCCGTACATATACATGTATCCTTTCTCCCCCAAACTCCTGGCACATACAGGCTGCCACATAACAGTGAGCAGAGTTTCACCTGCTATACAGTAGGTCCTTGTTGATTATCTGTTTTAAATCTGGCGGATTATACATGTCTATCCCAAGCTCCCTAACTATCCCTTCACTCCATCCCTCCCACCAGCAACCATAAGGTCCTTCTCTATGTCACTGAGTCTCTCTGTTTTTAAGTAAGTTCATTTGTATCATTTCCTTTTCGATTCCACAGTAGAAGAGATGTCATAGGATATTCTCCTTCTCTATTATCTTACCTCAGTTGTTTGTTAAGGGAAAGATGCAACGTTGGTTTTGTGAGGTTACTGCAGGTGTGAAGATAGACTTGGATTGTCTACCGTGTGCCCAACACCGTGCTTGCAGGTTACACATGTTCTGTCCACCCTCACAACAGCCCCAGAAGGTAAGTTCTGTTCATCTGCCCGTTTTACAAATGAAGAAGCGGAAGCCCCAATTACCTAGCTTGCGCAGGGTCCCTTGTTCTGTGTCAGAGCTGGAATTTGACCCCAGGTCTCTTTGCCCAGAAGTTCTTTATCCCTGTGAGTTGCACAATCAGCATGAAGAATGGTCAGAACACTCGTGGGACAAAACAATGGTCTTATTTTTTTGTTGTTGCTACTTTTATTATCCTCTATCAGAGCTCCCTTTCTCGCCCTTAATAATATCTTAGGCAGTTCCATAGCTTTCTGCTCACTTTCAACTCTTAAAAGTCATGTACAGTCAAAACCTTTATTCTCACATCCATATCAGTTCTGTACCCTTTTCCCAGTTCAGATCAGATCCAAATAGGAGACCTGCAATAAGGAGGGGGTACAGCCTCTTCTACCCCCTTTTATTACCTCCTTCCTGTTCTGCTTGTGGTTCCTTGAGGGTCCAGGCAGAGGGGAGGGAAAGGACAGGTACAGGGGACAAGATGTTACACTGACATTGTCATACTTGACTTTCAGCTAACACTGGCTGGAGACATTAAAGAGAAAAAAAAAGGGGGGCCGATTTTGAATTCTTTGACAGAAGTGTGCAATTTCTGACTAAGCTATTTCAACAAATCCCCTCCATCCTCCCCAGCCTCAGGTCCTACTCCTCATGCATGCTAAGTCACTTCAGTTGTATCTGACTCTTTTCAACCTTATGGACTGCAGTCTGCCAGGCTCCTCTGTCCATGGGATTCTCCAGGCAGGAATGCTGGAGTGGGTTGCCATGCCCTTCTCCAGGGGCTCTTCCCCAGTCGGGGATCAAACCCACGTCTCTTATCTCCTGCACTGTAAGGCGGGTTCTTTACCACTAGCACCACCTGGGAAGCCCCTGCTCCTCATAGCCTCTTTCTAATGAAATCTCCCATGCTCAGCAGGTAGCTTTCTCAGGTGGGTTCATTCACGATGCTTGAATGTGGATGCCAGCCATAGGACACACGGGCATCCTCAGTGAGCCAAACAGTGGCCATGCCCACCTGTCTGCCTTCTGTCTCTCCTTTGTCTGCCTTCAGAAAGGCGTCCAGCCAGCTTCCTAATTTCCAAAACTTCGAGACTCCCACAGGCTCCAGACTCTGTTCATGAACATCACCAAGCTCCAGGACATTCCAGTCAGTTTGTCGCAAGACTCTAACATCAAGCTTCTCATGGACCCACAGCAGCACCAGGGCCTGAGCATCCCCATTTAGTGAACATCTAGGTGGGGAGTAGGGAGCCAGTCCCCCCTTCTCCCAGGGTCCTTTAATTCCTCTCACAAAAAAGGGAGCGAACACCCAGGCCTGCCATGAAGACAGCTCCCAGCCCAGTCTCCTCTGCCTTTTTGAATTTTTTTTTAAAGGATGCTAGAAATGTTAATAAGATAATTTCAGATGTAGGGAGGCAGTAGGGGTTGAGTCATCAGGTAGATTCTACGATCCTTTGCTAAGTCCATCCAGGGTATTGCTAGCAACCTGCTCTAGGAGATGGCATATTTATCATCATTGTTTTCAGCTCTAAAACAATAGCCAAAATTTTCAAGACTCTGGGGAAAGCCCCAATGCATATTCTAGAGGCTTTAGTCCCAGACGGGTAGCCACTGTGAGTGGCAGCTTCCACCTCCACTGATGGTTCTGGGCTTGACAGAAGCCTGGGAAGGTGGGGATGATCGGGAATTCAGGTCCCATGATATCCCCTTTCTGTAGTTTCATTCTTCAGCCTTCTGCTCCTAGAGCCATCTTCACAGAGTAAGACATCTTTTTAGCTCTTACCCTTCCCAAACGGGAAACTCTAGGAAGGCTGAAATTGTTCTCAAAAAGAACATAGGTATCTAGGCTGACAGGACTTTAAAGGCAGCCCAACTGATGACACCTTTCTTAGCTTAGGAACACAGGTCACCTTCCAGAGAGCCATTTGTCACCCTTTTCATCTTAAATCCTCTTGAAGCCCAGGTGTCCATGGCCCTATGCCAAGCAAAGAGATATATTAAAGGAGACAGACAGGATCCCTAATCTCGAGGGTATTTATTGACTTTGAACAAAATGGTATAAATATGAAGCCAGGTGTGTACTTGGATGTTAGTTTAACTTGGACGTAAGTAGCCAAATCCCTATTTTTCTCTTGGCTTCTGGTGCCAAGAATGAAATGCTTCGGGTTGAGTGTTTAAGGTTATTACGTTGTTAATTTGCTCACTTTTGTCCAACTCTTTGCATCCCATGGACTGCAGCATGCCAGGCTTCCCTGTCCATCACCAACTCTTGGAGCTTGCTCAAACTCAAGTCGATGATGCCATCCAACCATCTCATCCTCTGTCATCCCCTTCTTATTATAGCTGTCTTCTGTCTTCACATTTGGCCATTGTTTATCCCCAGGGGAGGACCAGTGAGTTGCTGGAGGGCTTGATTTCCTTGATGCTGCCTCATATTTACCTACTTCTGACTTTGGCAATAATTCCAGTGCCAATCAACCGACTTTCTATATTTATCAGCAGCTGCTCCAGTGACGTGCAAACAATTTTCTCAACAGCTGAAAAACATGAAGATAGAGAGGAGGACATTTTGTTCTTTATAAAAGAGCTTGGTTGGAATGAGCATAGGAAGCGTGAACTATCAGCACGAATCTTTTTATTTCTGTATCTTTTCTGTTTTCCCCAGCGTGATGTCAAGTTTAAGGAGAGAATACAGTTTTGTCCAGAGAGGAACGAATGTGTAACCTCTGTGGAGTACACTAGAATATTTTGAATCAGCTGGGCCAGTGTTCTGGGCCAGAAGGCCGTCTTTGTTGATTTGCTTAATTTATGTCTTGCGGTTTGGGATGAAGGAGGCTCATCCCCAACCTCTCCTTCCAGCCCAGTTTCACCAGATGGCTGGCTCTTAGGCATTCACATTTGGTAAATGCTTCTCTATGAAACATAATCAAGATCAACTGTAGATGGGATTTGTCTAGGGGTCCAGTGGTTAAGAATCTGCCTTGTAATGCAGGAGACTCAGGTTCGATCCCTGGTCAGGGAAATAAGATCCCACATGCCTTGGAGCACCTAAGCCTGTGCACCACAGCTACTGAGATCCCACATGCTGCAACTAAGACTCGACACAGCCAAATCAATAAATATTTTTTAAGAATATCAGCTGTAGAATATGTGCCCTCCCCAGGGCACTGCAGGGCATAGAGGATCTGAGATTCAGGACATCATCTGTGAGGTCAGAGGCTTCCAAACTGCAAGGCACTTTGCCTCCATTGTTGTTCAGTCTCTACATCATGTCTGACTCTTCAACCCCATGGAATGCAGCATGCCAGGCTTCCCTATCCTTCACTATCTCCCAGAGTTTGCTCTAACTCATGTCCTCTAGTCGGGATGCCATCCAACCATCTCATCCTCTGTCATTCCCTTCTTCTCCTGCCCTCAGTCTTTCCCAGCATCAGGGTCTTTTCCAATGAGTTGACACTTTGCATCAGGTAGCCATAGTATTGGAGCTTCAGTTTCAGCATCAGCCCTTCTAATGAATATTCAGGGTTGGTTTCCTTTAGGATTGACTGGTTTGATCTTCTTGCTGACCAAAGGACTCTCAAGAGTCTTCTCCAGCACCATAGTTCAAAAGCGTCAATTCTTCAGTGCTCAGCCTTCTTTATGGGCCGTATGGGGATCAAACCTGTGACTTTGGTGTTACTAGCACCATGCTCTAACTAAGATAACTGGCCAGGATTTTGTCTCCATTACTGTGAAGAATAATAAATTGTGGAGAATAACTCCTGAAGAGTATGTCTGTGAAGCCCTCACAATATGCCTGGTTTACCAAAGCCATTGGTGCAGAATAATCAGAGAGGTCATTTCTGTGCTAAGATTGTGTCTCTGCTGCTGTTAGAGGTCTTGGGTATCTGGGCATTAATGTGCTCAGGAAAAGTGCAAGACAGAGTCAAGAAACCTGGTTTTTAGTCCTAGCTCAGACCCTATCAAGGAAAGGAGAAGTGTGTGAAACAACCAGCAGGTACCAAGTGTTCTAACTTCTATGAAGCACTTCTCAATACAGAGTGTTTCTTCTTCCTCCAGCAACCTGAGAAGTGGGTCCGCATTTCAGAGATGAAGAAACGAGGACTCAGAGAGTAACTTTTCCTAGTTAGTGCCCAAGTCTTCCTAATTCTAAAGCCTGCCCTGTCGCTGTCTCCCCAACTTTGATCTCCCTGGACCTCAGTGTTGCGAAAGGAAGATATGAACAGCCCCGCCTACTTCCCTGAGCTCCTCTGCTGTAGAAATGAAAAGCCATCTCTAAAGTTGATTTTCTACTTGAAAAAATTCAACCAACCGGCATCTTGCATATTATTTTAAATCTTTACTGCCACCTAGTGGGCATAATCTAGTCAGAAGAATGAAAAAAATTTTCAGTTCACTTAAATTAAAACCTACCAATTCATCTTATATTCATCTTGTGCTCTTATCCTTTAGAAATTGCATTCGAGCAAATATCATGGTCTTCCATTTTTATCTTTGTATTAAACTACCATATGTGTGATTCCCTCTGAAAGGATTTTGGTGAGATGCTGGACATCATGTAAATTCCAGCTTAAAAACAAAAAATTCATGCTTTGTGACCATATACTATACACTAGCTTATAACGGGCTATACTTGCAGAAATTCTAATCTTCAATATTAATAACTTGTATAGTATACTTTTAACTTTTTAAATATTTATTTGCTCAATTCTTTTTATGTTCTCATGATTTAGAAAAATGAGCTTATATTGTACATACAGCTTATTTTTTTACCCAATCTATTCTGGACATCTTTCCATGTCTGCACACAAACCTACCTTATTCTTTTTAACAGTGTGCAGTATCCCATTAATGACTATACTATAATTACTTTAACCACTTTCTCATTAATGTCCACATATGTTGTTTTCAGTTTTATTGTTACAAAAATGCAGTAGGGAGCGAACTTTGCCAACAAAGGTTCGCCTAGTCAAGGCTATGGTCTTTCCTGTGGTCATGTAAGGATGTGAGAGCTGGACTGTGAAGAAGGCTGAGTGCCGAAGAATTGATGCTTTTGAAGTGTGGTGTTGGAGAAGACTCTTGAGAGTCCCTTGAACTGCAAGGAGATCCAACCAGTCCATTCTGAAGGAGATCAGCCCTGGGATTTCTTTGGAAGGAATGATGCGCAAGCTGAAACTCCAGTACTTTGGCCACCTCATGTGAAGAGTTGACTCATTGGAAAAGACTCTGATGCTGGGAGGGATTGGGGGCAGGAGGAGAAGGGGACGACCGAGGATGAGATGGCTGGATGGCATCACTGACTCGATGGATGTGAGTCTGAGTGACCTCCGGGAGTTGGTGATGGACAGGGAGGCCTGGTGTGTGCGATTCATGGGGTCGCAAAGAGTCGGACACGACTGAGCGACTGATCTGATCTATTTTTCAGGGGATAAACACACATACATTCACAAGCACATCCTTTTCAAAATTTATTTGCAGAGTGAAATTTTAGCCATGAGATTGCTGGATCTAAAGGTTATGTAAATACCGAGTGACCCAAGGTCACCAGAAACACATCTGCAGTCAAAAAATAAAAGTCAAGTGTATTTAAACCTCAGCAAGGAAGAAAACCAGAATAATTGTGAGTCACTGCTGGGTGACATTTGAAGGAATTTTTATGGGACTTGAGCTTGTGCCGGGTACTATAGGAAAGTTTTTCTAGAAGAAGAGAGAATTCAAGTTGGCCTAGAAATGTCATCCTTAGTACAGGAGCAGCAGCCACAGATGTGGTCAGAAGAGGGGGTGTTGAATCACTTTGTGTACTGAGAGGCCTCATCTGCACATTTCTTTATTCTCTGAATGATTTTTGTGATCAATTGGGGATATCAGGGGCAACCTACCAGCAATGCTTTCTTTCCCTTTCTCAGGTACATTGATTTTAAATGTCTCCATGCTATGCTATGCTATGCTATGCTATGCTAAGTCACTTCAGTCGTGTCCGACTCTGTGTGACCCCATAGACGGCAGCCACCAGGCTCCCCCCGTCCCTGGGATTCTCCAGGCAAGAACACTGGAGTGGGTTGCCATTTCCTTCTCCAATGCATGAAAGTAAAAAGTGAAAGCGAAGTCGCTCAGTCGTGTCTGACTCTTAGCGACCCCATGGACCACAGCCTACCAGGCTCCACCATCCATGGGATTTTCCAGGCAAGAGTACTGGAGTGGTTTAAATTGCTTTCCAGAAAGGTTGCCCAATTTACATGCAAGCCTCAGAGATAATGCATGCTCAGTGGATTGGTTCAAGACCATCACAGTAAGACAAATACAGCAGTTAAATGAGCCACACAAATTTTTTGCTTTCCCAGTGCAGATGAAAGTTATATTTACTCTGTGTTGTAGTCTGCTGAGTGTGCAATAGCATTATGTCTAAAACAGCAATGTACGCACCTGAGTTAGTAAATATTGCTGAAAAAAATGCTACCATTTAGCCTTCAGTAAGTCATAGTAGTAACATCAAATATGACTGATCACAGATCACCATAACAGATATAATAAGAATGAAAAAGTTTGAAAAATTGGGAGAATTACCAAACTGTGACACAGAGACATGAAGTGAACAAAGGTGTTTGAAAAGATGGTGCCAATGAACTTGACTGAGGTAGCATTGCCACAAATCTTGAATTTGTTAAAAAAAAATATTATCTTCGAAGCACAATAAAACGGTGTATGCCTATACATTCTTCTGGGTTCTTTTAAATACTCAGCTTCCCTAATAATGATGTTTCTAATAATCAGAATAACAGCAACTATAACAGCAAACTTTCATAGAGACCTGAGTCCTTTATTCCATTGAATCCTCATCAGAGAACTTGAGACAAGCACTAATATCATCCTGGCTTTCATATGAGGACCCCAAGGCTAGAAAAGGGGGAACTAGCCTGGGTCACGTGGTTAGCCAACTGCGAGCTGGGGTTCAGAACCAGGGTGTCCCATTCCAGGGCCTACACTCTTTACTGTGAAGAAATACTTTCTTCTTTATCTTCTTCACAGGATCCTGCCATGGAGAATGTAAAGCTGAGGAATTAAGAGCCATTGAATTGATGATCACAAATTTTAGAAAGTCTGGTTTAGGGTGATAAGTAGAGTCCTGTTTACAAAAATGAGACTTACGGGCATTGTTCCAGAAGTCGCATATATAGTATTAGGGAGGCAGCCAGCATGGGAGGGGGAGGGGGAGCCGGTACTTCGCTACTCACAGGTGCCCTCAATTAATAAAGGCTGATGAGCTCCTTCTTAAAATCACAGCCAGGACGCTATAATTAAATATTCTCTGGGCCAGCTGGAGCTCAGAGGCTATTTAAATCACCCCCAAGGAAATAAACAGAAGGACATCCAGGCCCTTGGATCTGCTGAGGCTCATGATGTTCCTGCGCTAAGGGAGGATTGGGGGGGTCTGCGAATCTCCTGGGGAAGATTTTGTGCAGGGCGAGAACGTGGAATGAAATGGCGCTTAAGTAAATAGTTATTGAGTGTGTAGTGGGTGCATGCTGGGGCCCACCTGCTTGGATTAGCAAAACTATGGATTTAACAAACGTGGAGTAAGGGCCGGCGGCTGCTCTTTTCCAGATTGCGCTGGCTGCGGACGAGACATCAAGAATGGACAGGCCCTGCTGGCGCTGGAAAAGCAGTGGCACTTGGGTTGCTTTAAGTGCAAGTCCTGCGGCAAAGTCCTCACCGGCGAGTACATCAGCAAGTAAGCCTGGGGTGCAGGCGCGGATGGATCCTCCAGCAGGGGTGGGGCATCGTGGGATCCCCTGCGCTCGCGGAATACACTCCAGCCCAGCCCATCAGACATAATGAAAGACATTCCACAATCCATATGAACTTTTTGCTATGAAACTTTGGAAAGGAATTTTATTCTTCTGTTGTTGCCCGCTATAAATTTAATTAAATGTTCATCGTTGCCTAATGTAACAATTAACGAAGCTGACATAATGGTAGGCTATATGTTGCAACCAGTTAAGCATTTAGTAATTTTACTTTCGCTAATCCCTCCTCTCCCATTTGAAACTACTGATAGTAAACCTTCCTGGTCTCAGCCATGTCTGCTGGCCCTCCCCTGCCCCAACCCCCCTAAAAAACTCAGTGTCCAGGCAGAGAGCCCATTAGGACCACTCTGGAGTAGGTTCCTTAGAGTCAGAGGCTGGTGTAGAGAAGAGCTAGAGCAGGTGACGTTTTGGGGGTTTTGTTTAATGTGACCTTGAATAGCTAGTTACAGTGGTTACCTTTTAAATTGAGGAAAGAATGAGCATGGGGTGGGGGGAGGGCCTAGAGGAGGTAAGGGAACATTTTCCCCTATCCACTTTTAAAAATGTTCTCCAACCAGCATCTCTTAAAAAAATTTTTTTTTAATAAATTTAATGTATGATATACACAGTGAAACATAAGTAGCTTGGGCCCCACCCTCTAGAAATCTAATTCTGCAGATCTGGGGTAAAGCAAACCATGGTATTTGGGAGGCAGAAACTGCACAGGTGATTCTGAGGCCCAGCCAAAGAGAACTGCTCCGCCTTTAACACCGATGCCTGTGCAGAGCTAGGTAACTGGGCTGTCTGGAGACGTTTTAACTCTCCCATGCGATGGCACACCTAGAACATGATCTTTTAACTGTGTCATGAGGTAAATGAGGGGCTTCCCAGGTGGTGCGAGTGGTAAGGAACCCGCCTGCCAATGCAGGAGACGTAAGAGGTGCAGGTTCGATCCTCGGGTGGGGATGATCCCTGGGAGGAGGGGGGCATGGCAACCCACTCCAGTATTCTTGCCTGGAGAATGCCACGGACAGGGGAGCCTGGTGGGCTACAGTCCATGGGGTCACAAAGAGTTGGACACGACTGAAGCGACTTAGCATGCATGCAAGAGGTAAATGACGGTAGTTGCAGGAGAATGAGAGGCCCTGGGCCCCCAGGCTCCCTCAGGGCCAAGGAGAAGGCGTCTCCACGCTCTTAGGAGGCTCTGGTGTGTGAATCAGGGAGGTGTTGGAGGGGGAGGGGGGTAGACAAGGAAGAGGGGCGAGGGACTACAGCTGAAGCCCGTCAGGCCTGGTGCTGCAAGAGAGGGATGCCATGGTTTTTGCTAGTGAGGTCTGAGGCAGTCGAGGAATGAGCAGCGACAGCCATTTGGCTGTTACTGCCACGTGGCTTGGAGGACCTCAGCACTGTCTCTGCAGAGTTTGCTCCTGTGGGTTTTGACCCTGCCCCACCAGGCCTCCTCCAGGCATGCGAATGGTAGTTGAGCGAGAAGTAACTTCTGCTCCCCTTCTGTGCAACTGGGTGGAGAGAGAGGGGGTCTGGGCGTCTGTCCTGCCCTCGGAAGCTGAGCTGTCTTGTCCTGCAGGGATGGCGCTCCATATTGCGAAAAGGACTACCAGAGCCTCTTCGGGGTGAAATGTGAAGCCTGCCACCAGTTCATCACAGGGAAAGTCCTGGAGGTGAGTGACGCGCGGGCTCCCCTCAGAACCACCGTCACGGTCCTCAAGGCTCTCGGAAACGCATGAGGGTCTCTTTTTTTCCCATCTTTTTCTCACGTGAGGAGGAAAGAAAGGAGTTGCAGGTGACACATCACTTAGAGAACGTCTGTGTAACGCTGTCTTCTCAGGCAGTGTCTACTTCATGCTGGAAACTGGAAGGAGAGAGAATATGAAGGAAAAAAGAATGGAAAAGAGTCTATGAGGAATTATGTAGGAGGAACGGTTTTATTAAACTTCTTTTTATTTAGAAGTTAGAAAAGAGGAAATGAAGACTGTGTTCAAGCCACATGTGTCTGTGTGTACAAATATGTGTGTAAGTGAATGAGTGTTAGTTGCTCAGTCATACCTGACTCTTTGCGACCCCATGGACTGCAGCCTACCAGGCTCCTCTGTCCATGAGATTCTCCAGGCAAGGATACTGGAGTGGGTTGCCATTTCCTTCTCCAGGGGATCTTCCCAACCCAGGGATCGAACCCTGGTTTCCTGCACTGCAGGCAGATTCTTTACCAACTGAGCTACAATATGTGCCTGCATATCTGTGTGTGCACATCTGTGTGTGCACATATGTGTGTGTTCATGTGTATACACATGGGAGCATACAGACTCAGGGAACAGAGGCTCTGAATGGAAGTTAAGAGAAAAAAGTCGTTAGAGGTGAGGGCGTAGGCGTCCTCACCCTTAGAAAACCACATCCTGTGTGACCCAGAACGTCCTGCGGCCGAGGCTGACAGAAGCCTGTCAAGTTCAGGTGTGACTGACTGCCTCGCACCGGGAAGCTTGGTTCCTGCTTTCTCAGCAGTCACCCGCCAGCTTCTGCCTCTGGGCGGAACTGAGCTCCTGAGTTGGCGCCATCAGTAGACTTGGGGCCAGAGGTCAGAGAGTCACTGCCCGCCTGCCCACAGGCCTGTGAGATATTAACCCACTCTCATGGAAAAAGTAAGGGCTTCCCAGTAGCTTCCCAGGTGGCTCAGTGGTAAAGAATCCGCCTGCTAGTGCAGGAGATACAAGAGATGTGGGTTTGATCCCTGGGTCAGGAAGATCCCTTGCAGGAGGAAATGGAAACCCACTCCAGTATTCTTGCCTAGAGAATTCCATGGACAGAGGAGCCTGGAGGGCTACAGTCCACAGGGTCACAAAGAGTTAGACACCACCGAGCACACACACACACAAGAAAAGTAAGCATTGCCTCACACCCACCCCAAGTCTCAGGGTGAGGCTGTGTGCTGAGCAGAGGTGAGTCAGGACGCCCAATGGGGCCCTGGGAACATGACCAGGCAACTTGTCACATTGCGTCTATAGACACCAGGTCACTATATCCACATCACCACATTCAAATTTCCCAGCAGGGTGTGGTCCAGGGACCCAGGACATGCATCTGAGTGGCTCCCAAGGTGTCCCTGGGCATCTTCTGTGAGTGTAGTCTTCCTAATCCCACAGCAAGCCCCGTGATGCCTTCCTGCCCATGAAATGCAGGACAGGGGGCAGTGCTGGCCCTGTGCTGGACCTAGTCCAGCTAATTAGATTTGGGATGCAGGTTGTCAGTGCAATTCCTGACCCAGAGGAACAGTGTTTCGGGAAGAGGAAACCGCAATGGCAGAGGCTCAGCAGCAAGGACAAGTACAGCATACCCAAGAAACCAAGTCATTTGGGCAGGGGTATGGGTGAGAGAGAGGATGCTGGAGGAGGGGAGGGGCCCGAGTGTGAGGACCTCAGAAATCACAATCAGGAGTTTGGCTGTGATTGAGGATGGTGGGAAGTATTGAAGTGATTGTAGCTGGAGCGTCATGTGATAGGATCAGACTGCTGTGTGAAGAATGGGAGGGAGTCCTCAAATGAGTGTGCCTCCCTGTTCACAGCAGCTCTGCTCACACCAGGCAGAAGGGAAGACAGCCCATGAGTACATGGATGGATGGAAAAACACAGTGTCATATTTAGAGACAGTAGCCTGTCCCTCAGCCTTAGGAAGGAATTCTGTCACATGCTACAGCATGCGTGTACCTTGAAAACATTATGCCAGGTGGTAGAAGCGGTCACAGAAGACCACATACTATATGATTCTATTTGCATGAAATATCCAGAATAGGTAGATCCATAGAGAAAGCAGTTACCTGGACTTGAGGGCAGGGAGAGAGTGGGGGAGTAACTGCTTATTGGTTCCCACTTACAGTGATGAATCTGCTTCAGAAATAGAGGAAGTGGTCGCACAACCTTGTGAATATCCTACGTGTCATGGAGTTGTTCCCTTTAAAATGGTGTATCTGGTGTTATGTGAATTTCACCTCAAACGAAACACATTGGAAACACATGGAAATGGAGTGGGGGGGCAGACAGGGAGGGCACATAGAGGGGAGCTTTGGACAGCAAACAGGGTGCCGCTGGCTGGAGTGACACCTGAGAAGTGGACCCCACCATCCACACACACAGTTGCGGTAAGGGGGATTTTTCATGGCCCTTCCAATAGGCTTTTATTGTGAGTCCAAGGATACATCAAGGCTGGGTTTGGGGCCCGCGGTCATGCACGTCCTTAAGAAAGCTATTGGAGAAGATGGATGTGATGCATACAAATGTTGCTTGAAGTCCAGCCCTCTCATCCCAAGACACAAGTGCAGTGGTCCTTGTCTGTCCTCTGAATGTGTCTCTTGTCCCTCCACAGAGCAAGGAGCCCTGCGAGAGACTCAACAGCATTTCCTTTGAGCTTCCCAAGTTTGATCTGCTACATGGGGCTGAAATAAACCTGTTGAGGTGGGAGCAGTTAGGAAGTTTCATTTTAAAACAGCAGGAAGATGGGGTTTAGACTTACTGGAGTGATCCATGCATGAAAATACCAAATCACTATGCTGTACTCCTGAAACTAATATAATATTGTATGTTGATTCTAATTCAGTAACAAATAAATAAAACGCCAGAACTATTTCCCAGGTGTTTGGCTATAGGTGAAGGGGCAGGAAGACAGTGAATGCTGCCCCCAGCCTGGAGCCCCCACATTTGTAGACAGCATGGATGGAGGCAGCTCTCTCCTCAGGCCATATGTGGGACTGTGTCCCCCCAAAAAAGAGCTGGGGAGACAAAAGGACTGAGGGGAGCGGGTGTTGATTACCTTCAGATTTAGTTCAACTGCTATGGGAAGGAATCTCTAAAAGAAAACTGGATCCAAGAACATGCCATGTTGAAGACACATCTGCTCGCTCTGCTTTTTCCCTGGAGGCCGAGTACTTCGATGCTTGTAGGGGCTGTGAGGGCCCCTTACCACATTGGCTTCAGGCCTCCGTGAGGGCCGATGGTGGGGGGTGAAACCTTGCACCCTTTCCACACAGACCCACAGATGTGGGGCTTCTGGGAGCCATTTGCAGCGGGGTTCCGGGCAGAGTCAAGACCCACCCAGTGGGCGTGCAGTCCCTCTCAGATGGGTGTGTGATCTAGAAAATCGTCCTGCCCTGTGAGCATGCCGACATGTGACAGCTCATGAGTCAGCCTGGCCCAGCTCCCAGCAGAAAACCCCGAGCTCCTCCCTCCACCTTTATTCTCGGATCCACTGTAGGTGCAGCAGGATGGGTCGGATTTGTTGTAAATACTATAATCCTTGTTTTGGTTTGGGTATTCCGCATTTTTAAAATTACAGTGAAATCCACATAATATACCTGGAGTAGGAAATGGCAACCCACTCCAGTATTCTTGCCTGCAGAATCCCATGGAGAGGAGCATGGTGGACTGCAGTCCATGGAGTCGCAGAGAGCTGGACACAACTGAGCACACGCCACATAACATAAAATGTAACATCTTAACCATGCTTCAGAGTACAGTTCCATGTAGTACATAGATTTATGATGTGACACCATCACCAGCATCCAGCTCCATAGCCCTTTATGTCTTATGAAACTGAAATCTGTGCTTATTAAACTGTAACTCCCCATCCCCCTCCCCCCATAGCACTTGGCAGTGACCATTCCACTTTGTCTCTATGCATTTGACTTCTCTGAGTATCTCATATAAATGGAACCACACAGTATTTGTGGGGTCTTGTTTGTTTGTTTTTGCAGTGGCCCTTTTTCACTTGGGCTTCCCTGGTGGCTCAGCTGGTAAAGAATCCACCTGCAAATGTGGGATACCCGGGTTCGATCCCTGGGTTGGGAAGATCTCCTGGAAAAGGGAACAGCTACCCACTCCAGTATTCTGGCCTGGAGAATTCCATGGACTGTATAGTCCACGGGGGTCGCAAAGAGTTGGACACGACTGAGAGACTTTCACTCTCACTTTTTCACTTAGTATAATGTCCGCAAGTTTCATCCATGTGGCAGTGTGTGACAGTCTTTTCTTCCTTTTTCAGGCTGAATAATATTCCATTGTATGGACATACCACATTTTGCGTTTCCAGTCTGTGATGTTTGGTTTTGTTGTTGCTGTTGTTTCTGATTGATTTTACCTGTAGAGATTGTGAATGTATTGGGAGTTCCCATGTCTTCTGTAACGGTGCTGGCTTAGAACCACAGAAACTTTCTCTCTCAGTTCTGGGGCCAGAAGTCCACAACTGAAGTGTTGGCAGGGCTCCCTTCCAAGGCTCTAGGGGAGTATCTTTCTTTGCCTCTTCCAGACTCTGGGGCTGTGGCTACATAACCCTGACCTCTGCCTTGGTCTGCACAGAGCCTTCCCCGCTGTGCCCTCTTCCCTCTGTGTCAAACCTCCTCTGCCTTTCTCTTAAAAGGTCCCTTGTCATTGGCTTTAAAGTTCATCAGCATCCCAGGTGGCACTGGTGATAAAGAACCCATCTGGCAATGCAAGAGACGTAAGCAATGCGGGTTTGATCCCTGGGTCGGGAGGAGCCCCTGGAGGAGGGCATGGCAACCCACTCCAGTATTCTTGCCGGGAGAGTTCCGTGGGCAGAGGAGCCTGGCGGGCTACAGTCCATAGGGTCACGAAGAGTCAGATACAACTGAAGAGACTTCACACACATAGGCTCTTCCAAGATGATTCCTTCATCCCAGGATCCTTAGCTTAATTACATCTACAAAGCCCCTTTTTACAGACATGCCAAGGTTCCAGAGATTTTTGTGTGGCTATATCTTTGTTGGGAGGGAGGGGGCCACCATTTCAATCAACATGGAAACTTACACAAGTCTCATCCCACTGAGGGCTGAAGCTCTGATGTGGTTTTAATGGAACCCTCACTGAGCATCAGAGATGTCCTGAGACCACTTCTCTGGACGTGTTTTATCCGAGATGCCACCAGACACCTGAAGGAACTTTAAGAAGGAGAAAGGTCCCTGAACAGTGATCAAGGAGCTGCAGGCTCAGCTATGTCAGTAACTCTTGAGGAATTTGGGACAGGTCATTTAGCCTCTTTGAGACTATCTTCATATATAGGTAAAAGGCCTTCCGGACATAGAAGTGTGGAAGGTAAAGGAAGAGGACTGTCCCATGTCTGCCCCCTTCCCTTTCCTGTTCTAAAATTCTGTCTCCCTCTGTTGTTGTTTTTTCTTTTTTGGAATATAATTGTTTTACAATGTTGTGTTAGTTTCTGCTGTACAACAACGTGAATCAGCTGTATGTTTACGTGTGTCTGCTCCCTCCTGAGCCTCCTCCCGCCTCCTGCCTGCACCCCTGCAGATCATCACGGAGCACCGAGCACTACAGGTCCCTGTGCTGCACTGCAGCTTCCCGCTGCCTATCTGTCCTACACGCGGTCGTGTATATGACAGTGCTGCTCTCTCAGTGCATCACTCCGTCTCCTTCCCCCACCGTGTCCACAAGTACTTCATCTTTGTCTGTGTCTCTGTTCCTGCCCTGAAGATAGGTTCACAGTACCATTTTTCTAGATTCCATATATGTGCATTAATATGATATTTATTTTCCTCTTTCTGACTTATTTCACGCTGTATGACGGACTCTAGGTCTATCCATGTCTCTACAAATCACCCTATTTGATTCCTTTGTGATGACTGAGTAATATTCCATTGTGCATATGTAAGACATCTCCTTTACCCATTCCTCTGTTGATGGATATTTCGGTTACTTCCCTGTCCTGGCTATTGTAAGTAGTGCTGCTATGAACACTGGGGTACGTGTGTCTTTTTGAATTATGGTTTTCCCATGTGCCCAGTAGTGGGATTGCTGGGATAAACCCTTCCCAGGATGTTGGCTTGAGGGGATGGGGAGGAGAGTCTTCATGTGTTTTAATGAAAAGGGCTTCAGTGATAGGAAATCAGGGATCTACTTTTGGTTCTGGAATTCACAGCTGTGTGACCTTGGGCAAATCAATTTCTTTGAACCTTGATTTTTTTCTTTAATATACAAATGTTAAAATATATATGTAAATCCAAGACTCGGGCCACTTGCCCTCTAAATTTCCTTTGGTTCTAAGGATCTGAATTCTATAATTCTCCTTATCTTAGATATAGTCTTGGATCTAAGGGGTCAGAGCCAGCAGTTCTTTATTTCTGGAGAGATTTTCTAGAACACCCAGCATATAGCATACACTCAAACTATAGTTTTCTCATTAGCTTGCTTTCAGTTCTGTTTTTGAGGGTCATCTTGCTATAAGTGGCACATCTTTTAGAGCTTATGCTAATTAACCTATAAATTCAGGCGCGTTCTGAAGATTCTTACAACCTGCCTCCTAACTAAGAAGTCCAAAAGCAGATTGGCGTGAGATATAGCCAACAGCCTACTATCTCCATCTCTATCCCTAAACTCTTCTCAGAAGCAACCTTCCTTCTCCTGGTCCTTACTTCCCTTCCCTACACCCACCCTGCGCGCTTCTACTTTAGCAGCCCAGAGGTAACAGGACTCGGCGTGAGCCTTCAGACTTAGGTCACAGATGTCAGTAGATATTAGGGGCATCCCTTGGGTGTGAGTTTCCTTCCATCTTTTCGTTGGATGGTCTAGGAGATCTCTGACAAACTTCATTTCCTGGGTTCAGGTTGTTACATGCCAACTTTCCTAAGAAAGAAAGCAGCAACAAAATCATTGCAAAATGAACGTAATACAGAAAAAAAAAAAAAAAAGTGAATGTCAAACTGGACACAGAAGTCTGGAAGGTTAAGGAAAAGAGCCTGTCCACCCCCTCCCTGTCCAGGGCTGTTCCATCTGCAGACCGAGGGTGGTCTTGAGTTCTCTTAGTCTGTCTGTCCTTTTGCACAACTCCCTCCCCCAGGGAGCTCAGTGTTTACCAAGCTCTCTCACATTCCTTCAAGACCAGTGCTCTTGGGATTGGCTGGCTCTGCAGACAGGGCCACCCTGAGCAGGCACCTGGCCATCTGCACCAGAGCCTTCTGTGCTCAGACCCCAGAGACAAAAGGAAAGTGGTGTGTCTGCATTCTTCTTAGGAGAGGAGGGCAGGGCTCGGAGTCTCTCCCTGGCCTTCTTCCTCAGGTCACCACACCCAGGAAATCAATCCTCCTGTCTTTCCAGAAGGGCTGGTGGCCCACATTGTACAGGGGTGGGGTGTCTCCTGTGCCGCTCGTGCTCTCCTGGGAAGAATGTGTGACAGGATCTGTTACAATTCGAGTGTCTCACGATGTAAGAGACCCTGACACGTGGCTCGTGGCCAATCCTTAGTGCCTTTCCATCCCTGCCCACGGGCAGCACTGTCTTTATCTGTTAACTTGGAAGTGTAGGACGAAAGGACAGGACTTAGGCTGGCTTTAGAACCCTTCCTGCTGGATCCCCTGCAGTGTAGCAAATGTACTCACCACGTGATTCAGCAAATCCTTTCCCTTGATTCTCTGAACAATGAAAAATGGTGGCTTTGTTTAATCTTGTTTTGTTTATACTTTGTTTACTTTTCAACTCCTTTTTCATAAAGCCTGAGGATGAATGTTTATGATGTTCCTGTAAAACTAATTCACATTACAAACTAGAGGTCCCATCCACTTCCTTCCTTTTGCTGTATTTTAAGCATGTTCTGAAATGAGTAGGTCTTGGTCTGGGCTCACCTGTTATCTAATGAGAGGAAACATAAGCTGTTCCAGGGCACTTGCATGGCAGACGGTCTTTTTGTCACCGTTGAACATATATTTGCAAAGACAATTTGCAAAGACAGACTGAACGGTGAAGTCCCTCCTTTCTTGTTCTGTGCATGTCCTTAAATGCAAGCAAGGCTAATAAACCATATTCAGGCAGAAAACGAATTGCATTCTTCTCATTCCTACTGTGGCCCCAGGAATTTGTACCTCCTTCCCCTTAATTGTGGACCCAAATATTTTTCTGGATCATGGAAGGGAAAAGAATCAAGTAATATTAGAAGTTTTGAGTCAGATGGTCTCTGCCCTGGTGAAGAGTGAACCACCACAATAGCAGGCTTTTGCATAATAAAAATATTTAATATCTACAAGTGATCTGATAAATATTTGATCCTCACAATAGGCCTGTAAAGTGATGAAAGCAGTTACTACTGACCCCCATCTACAGATGAGGCTGCTGCACTAGAGACGGGGGTGCTGACTGGTAACTGAACCATGATTAGAAGTCTCAGTTCTCAGAAGATAGAAACACATATGCACATACATGCACACCCACATACACACACGTACACACACTGATTCATGATCCATGTGGCAGTAATCATTGCAGAGGACAAGTAACTAAATTGCCTCCTGAAGTAACTTACAGAAGGACCAATATTTACCATTCCTGGTGAGATGAGGAAAGTCTGTCTGATGAGTGGCCTTGTTATATCTGTTTTCAGGGCAGTAAACATTTGCTGCTGCTTTGGTTTCCTTTGTTCCTGTGTAAAATGTTGCTGAAGGTTGGGGGCCCTGTGCACAGAGTCTGTGGCGTTTCTACATAGTCACGCCCATTCTGCCTTGCCCTCTTTACTCCGCTGGAGGCTCCACAGGGCACCTGACTTGGGCCGTGGAGACAATTGTAGGTGGGTGGTGCTGTCTCAGGCGAGGGAACACACTTTGTGTACAGAGCTCTGGTTGAGGATGCCCCAGAGCTCCATGGAGAGTCAAAAAGAGCTTTGAGGCCATTCCAATAGAGGCACACACTGGTCACTTTTCCTAATTTAAAATAGAACTTAACAATAAACTGCAGAAATGGCTTCATCTTAAATACAAGTTAAGCAAGATATGCTATATTCATACAATGGAATATTATTTAGCAATAAAAAGAACAAGGTCCTGATTACCTGCTACAGAATGGATGAACCTTGAAAATATCCTAAGTTAAAGAAGCTACTCACAAAATATCACCAATTAGATGATTCCTAGAATGGGCAAATCTGTAGAGACAGAAAGTCTACAGGCTGTTGCCCGGGTCTGGCGGGAGAAGGAAATGACTGTCAGTAGGTATGGAGTTTATTTGGAGGTGATGAAATGTTCTTAGACAGTACTGATGGTTGCACAAGTCTGTGAATCAATCAATACTAAAAACTACTGAATTGTACACTTTTTTCTAAAAAGGTGAATTTGGCATGTGGATATCTCAGTGTAGGTGGGTAGGTAAGTAGACAGATACACATACATCTGTCCATCTGTGCAGAGATATACAAGGTGATACAGAGTTGGAATCCAGTATTTCTCAGTTTCCATATCTGTAAGATGAGGCTGCTAATTGCTACCTCATAGAGCTGCAGGATTTGAAAATAAAGGCATGAAAATCTTTAGCATAATTAGTAGCCAGGTTAGCCCCTCGTCCTTTCTCTCTCTCCTTTCTTCCAGGCTTTGATAGTTTCACTTATTAGAAAGTGAGTAAAGCACAAGAATGGGCTTCCCTGGTGGCTCAGACAGTAAAGAATCCGCCTGCAGTGCGGGAGACCCAGATTCAGTTCCAGGGTCAGGAAGATCCCCTGGAGGAGGGAATGGCTACCCACTCCAGTATTCTTGCCTAGAGAATCCCATGGACAGGAGCCTGGCTGGCTACAGTCCATAGGGTCGCAAAGAGTCAGACACGACTGAAGCGACTTAGCACACGTGCATGCAAGGGACAAGAATAGAGGTTCAAGTCAATAAATGTCTTTGTGCCAGAGTGTCTTTCCTTTGTGGGCTTTGAACTTTCATTCCCTTGCATGCTCATAGGTTGTCATTGCACAGAACTGTGCCCTTGATCATAGTGTGTGACCTGATTAACATATAATCTCCCCAGCGTGGGAAAGGAAACTCAAGTTCGAAGTATGGTTTCTGATGCATTGGTCACCATATCTTATTTGCAGATAATAACCTGGTGCTAATATTTGATTCCCTGCATCATTAATAGGTTAGGAATCAGCCCAGTAGAGCACAAGAAGCATGCTGACATGACAAATGGTTGGAGGAAAATTTCTCTGATTCACCCAAAGTTATCCACTTTGTCCTACATTAATGATAAGAGGAAATATGTTGCCAGGGTAACAGAAGACTCTTCACAGGCAGTAAAGGTTCGATATTTATTTTAAAAAGTCACCCCATTTCTGCCAGCACAAACGGAAGGGCTTTCTTCTCCGGAAATGACATTTTGAAAAGAGTTTGTGTTTTGAGTTAAAAAGATGTTTTGTTTTTCAGTGTTATTCCACTTCAGAGAGTTTAGCTTCTTGCTGGTGAAGTGTGGGGGTGGGGTGACAGCTGAACCAAGTCGGGGAACGTGACTCTTCCTGAGAAATCAGCAAGAAGTACTGAGCATGTGCTGGTGGCCCTGCCTTAGGGGCCACAGAAGATGTGAGATTCAGGACCCATTCTCAGATAGATAAGGCATACATTTCTAAAAGTAATAGGGTGTCTGAATCCAAAATTAGGAATCAGGGTCCAGGGCACCCCTAGGGCCCATGAGTACCCAAAGCTATTGCAGCATCTTCAGTGTGAGGGCAATTCTTAGTGGTGGTATTGAACTTTGGAAATAGCTAGGACCCTAGTGGGAACCTGCCGTACAGCACAGGGAACTCAGCTGGGTGCTCTTTGATGACCTAGATGGGTGGACATGGGGAGCAGGAGAAGGAGGTCTAAGAAGGAGGGGATAGCTGTATACATATAGCTGATTCACTTCATTGTACAGCAGAAACTAATAACACTGTAAGGCAATTATACTCTAATTAAAAAAAAAAAAAAAAGCTAGAACCCAACAGCAGAGAGCAGCCTGCCTAGACAGGTGGCCAGCAAGTTCAGTGATGGGATGGGTCTCTGGGCTGGCCACTGTTCTGAGCACAGATGTGATGACCCCTCAGACTTGTCCATTCTCCTCGCCAGGACCCAGCACATCCTGAGCCACAGAAGGCTTATGTATCTGTATTCTCATAGACTCAGAGCACCCATCCTTCCCCTTCCTGCTGCTCCCCACCTGTTCCCATCCCTGGCTCTGTTCATCTCTCCTTCACCACGATAAACCTAAAAAGGAAGACTGTACTCCTTCTTCTAAGGGATCGATTCCAGGGTGCTTCACCCACCCTGCACAGGGACCTTCAGTGAATTCCAAGGTAATTGTCATGACCTTTTCTTGGCGGAGCAGAAAGAGAGTTCAATCTTTGACAACATATCTCAGTACACAAGATAACTAGGGGCCCACAGTTGTATGAGGGCCTAGTAAGAGGCACACACCATAAATGACCTGGAGTTGAAAAGATTCTTGTCAATTGTTAGAAGTCAGCTTTGGATCTTGAGGAACGAGTAGGTACAGGCAGGTGAGAGCGAGCAGTTTATCTCCATTTGCTCTTGTGACTGACATCTTGGGTCACTTTTTTCCTACCTTGTTTGTTTCTTTTAGTTCATGTTACCATTTGGTTTAATTGCATCCTTATTGTGTGCCGTTTTCCACTTCAGATCATTTTTGTAATCAGTCAGGGTGTAAGCTTGAAAAATTAAAATATTGTATCTTTTACATTGGTGACTACCATTATTAATTTAATTATGAAGTACATTGACTTTTGTGAGTTCACCTGAATCCATTTCTCCATCTGAAAGGTCATCCCTATTAGAAAATGCCTGTAACCCTCTTGGATCTGCCCACCTGGCTGATGGTAGATGGGCTTTCTGTGCCCAGATCAAGCCCCTCTCCTGAAATCCAGGTTTTGTCTCTAAGGGTTGTGGGGTGGGGGTGGGGAGGATTGTGACAGCCCTTCAGGTCTCAAGGAATGATCTCTAGCTTCTGGATTCATGAAAACTCAGACAAAAGGTGGTATATTGAGTTACCTTGGCTCTACTGTGTCCTTATATTTTGTCCACTTAGTCTTTTGTAGCAAATGTACATCTGGAGGTGGAGGATGGTTAGATATTGAAACATGGAACCATTGGAGTTTCCCTGGTGGTCCAGTGCCTAAGACTCTGTGCTCCAGGTGCAGGGGGTCTGGGTTCAATCTCTGGTCAGGAAACTAGATCCCACATGCTGCAACTAAGTATCCTGGGTCCTGGCAACTAAGACCCTGAGCAGCTATGCTGCTGCTAAGTCTAGAGAGAGACAAAGAGGAAGGGAAAGAGAGGGAGAGAGAGAGAAAGAAACGTGGCCCCATCTTCAGGTCACTAGGACGACTTCCGTTCTCTCTAGGTGAGGATGTGAGACAGTCCACGTGGTCCAGGAGATGGAGGGTGCTCCAGGGGAGATGGGCGCCTTGAGTGCCCTTGGCCCAGGCAGTGATGCTGCCCTTCTGCCTGTCCTACTAGGAACAGGCTTCCTCCTCTCTTGTTTTCCACCTGAACGTGCTTTCTTCCTGGACCTCACGGCTTCCTGTCTTGTGACGGATGCTGTGCCAATTCCAGCAGATGGACCTGCTTGGAGTTTGCCAGGAGGAGTGACAGTGAGAGCTGGTGCCTCTCCAGCCTGGCGGAAATGAACTGGTTCACTAATCCCTTTCCCAGAAGGACACTTTGGACTGGCCTTGCAAATGAAAACGGCTTATAAACCACCTAAAAATTCTCATGGCCCTGCAGGTAAATGCAAAGCTGGAGGCATCTTGGAAACGTAGGATGAGGAATTCTGGAGCTTGAAGTGGCTTTAGGTAAGGTGAGAGAGGGAAGTGTGGTTAGTAGAAAGAACTGCCATTGCCACACACACCAGGATTTGATTACAGTACCTACCTATGTTTAGAGCCGAGCAATGGGTAGCCAGTTGCTTAAACTCTCTGAGCCTTAGCATGATCATATTGTAGAATATCAGAGAAGGCAATGGCACCCCACTCCAGTACTCTTGCTTGGAAAAATCCCATGGACGGAGGAACCTGTTAGGCTGCAATCCATGGGGTCGCTAAGAGTCGGACACAACTGAGTGACTTCACTTTCACTTTTCACTTGCATGCATTGGAGAAGGAAATGGCGACCCACTCCAGTGTTCTTGCCTGGAGAATCTCAGGGACCGGGGAGCCTGGTGGGCTGCTGTCTATGGGGTCGCACAGAGTCAGACACGACTGAAGTGACTTAGCATAGCATTGTAGCATATGGATAATCTTTATCTCTTAAAGGCTTAAATCAGATTATAAATGAGTCACCTGTGTCTAGCATACAGTGCTTCAAGAATTTTTTCTTGTTTTCTTCCTTTATAAAGAAACACATTTTTGTAACACCCTAGTACATTAAATTGGGCTTCCTGTGGCTCAGATGGTAGAGAATCTGCCTGCAATGCAGGTGACCTGGATTCGAACCCAGGAAAATCCCCTGGAGAAGGAAATGACAACCCACTCCAGTATTCTTGCCTGGAGAATCCCATGGTTAGAGGAGTCTGGTGGGCTACGGTCCATGGGGTCGCAAAGAGCCAGACACTATGGAGCAACTCACACACACAGTACATTAAATTAGCTCATAACTTCCTGTCTGAATGGATTCAGGCTCACCCCTATCATTTACTATCTGATGGAGTTAAGTCTGTGATTATTTAAGATGCACAAGCTGATACTCATGCTGATGCTTTCTTTTGAAATTTTCTTAGATCACCTAACTATTGACATCTACATGCCCGTAAATTCAACCTGCCACTATTTTACCAAGTATTTTATATTCCTGTTTAGTACTGGAGTGGGTTGCCATTTCCTACTCCATTTAAAGCATCGACTGAGCGACTTCACTTTCACTTTTCACTTTCATGCATTGGAGAAGGAAATGGCAACCCACTCCAGTGTTCTTGCCTGGAGAATCCCAGGGACAGTGGAGCCTGGTGGGTTGCCGTCTGTGGGATCGCGCAGAGTCGGACACGACTGAAGTGACTTAGCGGCGGCAGCAGCAGCTACAAAATAAAGATTTGTTGATGAATGCTTGTTTTTCCCGTTATTAATTTTTGTCGTGGCCTTCACATACTCTTTGGGCATAAATTCCTCCTCATCTTACTAATTACCAGTTTCTTTCCCCTCAAGTGGGAAATAAATGCCCACAGTCTGTCTCCTGTCAGTGTTGGTTATTATGTCCACCTGAGTGTGGTCTGTAGACTCCTAGAGTTTTTGTCTTTTCTGTGTAACTGCTCTGTATAAAGCCCAGCACATCTGCCTAGATGGGGCCCTACACAGTATCTGGGATGACGAGGAAGAGGCATCTTAGCCTCTGCAATTGTAAGTGCTCCAGTATCAGCTCCTTTATATAAACTGAGTCCCTTTGGAACATATGTTAACCAGCTGCTGCTTTGATTAGCAACACGTTTGTTTACATCCCTTACAGTTCACCCTGGTGAAGCAATTCAACCATCTTTAGTAAATTCACAGAGTTGTGCAACCATCATCACAGTCCAGTCTTAGAACATTTCATCCAGCAGACCCCTCTGCTCACCTTTCAGTTCTTTACTCTTCACTTTCTTTCCCATAATCACATCCATGTAACATTTCATCCAGCAGACCCCTCTGCTCACCTTTCAGTTCTTTACTCTTCACTTTCTTTCCCATAATCACATCCATGTGAATGGAGATTAGTCAGGTTGACAGGAAAGGCACCTCATTATTGCTCATTAAGGGCTACCCAGTCAGGCAGGCTTCTTGAAACTTTCCAGTCCATCTGCTGGTGATTTGGGACCCTTTTCCATTGGAAATTTGCTTGGTAAATTTGCAGATGCACCATCCTCTTTCTCTCCATCCTGGAAGATGTAGAGATGGCTAAAGAAATAAAGTCTGAAAGAGGAGCTGATACTCCAAATGTGGGAGAGTAGACAAGGATGAAGTCTGGGGGCATTGACCCCAGTTCTTAGGTTTCAGTATTTCTAGCCCTGTGCCTGGGGGGCTGGCTGGGTTTCCCTTTTTCCTTTGTAAGGAAGGACTCCTTCCCTCCTCTGACAGAGACCGCCTACTAATATCCCAAACAAGCGGTAATGTTCTGAAATCACCTGGATATCTTGTTTAAAGTATGGATGACCAGACCTCATCCAGTGATTCTAGGGATCCAAGCTGGGGCTGGAAATCTGCATGTTAGCATGCTGTGGTGATTCTGGGAGGGCCAGGGGGCTCCAGATCAAACTTACAGAAACTGGCCTGACGAGGGTGTGGAGAAAGCACATTCCTGAAGGCTTCTTGGAAGGAAAATGCACTAGAAACTTAGCTAATCCCCCGTAGATATTATAATGTGTAACCCAGTAGCAGCTTCTTCACTTTAGAAGCACTGTTTTATTGCTGAAATCTTTACATTTCTTCAGCAATGTTTGGGATTGTTTCCAAACCAATTTAGATTCCACGCAAAAGTCTAGCTGATCTTTACGAGCAAATAATCTCCATGAAAAATTCCCCTAAATCACTTAAGACTTGTTAAAAATGACAAGAGTCGTAACAGAGTCTGGCCTTACTCCTAAGGAAAGGCTTCAGAAAAGGGGCTGGGCTAGCCTGGTAGAAGGCTTCAGGCTCCATCTGTTCCTTTACAAATATGCAGAGCTGGGTTCACCTGGGATTTCTGTAGGTTTATTGGACAGTGAGGTAAGGTGTGTAAAGTACCTGGAATGTAGGTACTAGTAATTTTTGCTGCAATGGGGAACACAAAATGAAATTTACCAACAACATGAATCATGGAAACTTAATAAGCGAAGTTTGGGGGCGGAGATCACATTTCTCTGAAAAAATATGAACAGTCTGAAATACAAAAATTCTGAATAACAAGTGGAAACCAAAATCAAGTTGCACTGTGTTTTATTACACTTGTGTAAAGGGTGCCATGCAGTGTGTCTCTGATTCAGTGACTTACGAGAGGAGGCTCTTTGATGGTTGTGTATCTTTCCATCCTCTCAAATCTAAGAAAGAAACTTAAAAATCACAAGACTCTAGTTTCAGTGCAAGCCTCGGCCTCGGGGACAATCACTGTCAGATCAGTGGTACCGACAAGTGTGGGTGAATGTGTAGAAATGGTACTTTCCCCACCTGCAGTTAAATAAAAAAAAAAAGAAAACCTACCCCCTCCTTTTTCAGGCACATGGACTGGTCCGTTAGTGGTGGCTGTGTGTGTTTAACTAGTAAGTGCAGCGGGAGAGGGAGGGTGGGAACGCCTGGCCTAGTCTGTTCTTTTTTCCGGTGTGTGTCTCCGGAGACGCACAGGTTTCCTTCGTCTTGCTTCAGAGGGGAGCTCGCTCCCGTCCCCCAGGCGGGCAGGGAGCCCCGGTCTCGTGGGCTGAGGTCTGGCGTTTACAAGCCTCTTGGCAGTGTTGTGGGTTTGAAGCCCAGAGGAGTTCCCTGCTCAGAACAGCCAGGAACCGAAGTAGAAGAAAAGGAGCCTGGGCTTAAGGTAAAGCGACGTTGCTGGAGGTGTCCTTGGCTTTGCAGGGCAGACCTGAAATGCCCGGCTTCCTGGGCGACATCGGAGACCCCCAGGGTCCTCCAGATGGCCTGGGCAGGATGCTGGCCCTAGAGACCACTTGCACTGGTCTGAAGGACATTTTGCTTAAACTTTTTGCTTGTGATGCAAAATAAACTAAGGAGCTTTAAAAAAAAATCAATCTAGTAATAAACAGCAGGAAAAGGCGGGTAATTTGAATGAGAGGAATAGTTTATTGACCATTTAAACAATGTATTTTTTCAGGCTCTACCCCCGAGGTAAGAAAGGAGAGTGTGCTTTCCACAGTGTTTTGTTTGATTATCTGTAGTTGTAGAGCTCCATGAAATTTATGTTTGAGATGAAAGAATTTAAGAATCATAGAGGATCCGGTGGTCAAAGGAGTGAGAGGAATTGAGTCAATTTATCTGTTACTATAGATGTATTTTTTTTTTCTTTAAGAAATTTCCCATGAATGAATATGAGGAAGTAAAACATTTGGGTATTATTCACATTTTGTTACAGGTTGAAAGAGCCTGGTTGTGGTCTGTCTTTACCATGGGCAGAAAATGTTAGAAATCTAGAGATTCTTGCCTTATTCTAATGCAAACAGTTTTTCTGAAAACCTAGTTATTAATCAAACCATGCTCCAAAGTTTATTTTTGAGAGAGAAAAAGCTGTTTTAAAGTGCGCAAGAAGGAAGGAGACAAGAAAAATCTTCTTAACCGTGAAAGAAATAGATTTATGATTTGGGAAAGGTTAAAAAAAAAAAAAAGTGAGTCTAGCCAAAAAGTCAGCAGGAGTGGGGTTGCCATGGCAGCCTCGTCTATCCCTTAACTGGTATTGGGGATTTAAGAGAAAATTGAGCCTGTTTTCTCTGAGACAGTCTCAGGAGGTATGTTAAGAGGATGTGAAGTTATTTAGATTATCCAAACAGGTTCTGACAAGCAAGTGAAAATAACTAATTAAAATACTGTTGCCATTCTACAATGGATCAAAAGGCTTGTTGAGTCATGATGGACTTACAGAAGAGGCGAATTTGCCACGGCTCATTGGTATAAATTACTTCTGAGAAGGCTGTTTAAGTGTGAGGCCTGGCCCCAGCCTCTTTGAAACAAGATGTGAATGCGCATTTCTACCTACTGTTTTCAGGTGGGTTCCTACAGCGTTTTCCCACTGAGTTTAACCCTTGTATCAGTGGCTTATCCAACTGGTTCAGGGAATATCATATCATGACAGCAGAGGTCTACAAGATTTTCCCTCCAAATAAATAGTTAATTTAAAAGGATTGTTGTTGTTCAGTTGCTAAGTTGTGTCCGACTCTTTGTGCCCCCATGGGCTGTAGTCCGCCAGGCTCCCCTGTCCATGAGATTCTCCAGGCAAGAATACTAGAGTGAGTTGCCAATTCCTCCTCCAGGGGATGTTCCTGACCCAGGAATCGAACCCATGTATCCTGCATTGGCAGGAGGGTTCTTTACCACTGAGCCACCAGGGAAGCCTAATTTACGGAAAAGTCCAAAATACTCAGGACTCACCAACCGTCTAGAGGGACAATCATGATTTTGCCCGCTATGTACCAGGTTTCTCAAGTCAGCACCCTTGACATGTTGGATAGGATGATTCTTGGTTGTGAGGAAGACTCCAGTGTTTAACAGCGTCCCTGATACCCATGATGGTAGCAATTCCCTTCCAGCTCAACAACTGAAAATGTCTCCAGACATTGCCAAATGTTCTGTGCGGGGCAAAGTCACCCCCCAGTTGAGAAGCATTAAGTAACCACTTTTGAGACCCACTGGGAGGTCCATGACAGGGAGGCGTGACCCCAAGGGAGGGTGTTTATCAAAAGAAGAGGAACAGAACAAATGTTTCGTCCTGCGTTTTCGTCTTTGTTTTCTTTTTGCTTGAGGTCACATCCTGGGCTGGGTCAGGCAGCTGGGGTAAGCACTGTTCTGGGTATACATCCTTCTGCTCCCAGCCTCTCCCCTCATGGGCCTTTGTGGGCCTTATTTTTTTTTATTTATTTAGTTTTACTTGAAGGATAATTGCTTTACAATATTGTGTTGGTTTCTGCTATACATCAACATGAATCAGCCACAGGGGCTACAGTCCGTGGGACTGCAAAGAGTCAGACGTGACTGAGCAACTAACACACAAATAAACTTCAGTACTGTGGCCACCTCATGCAAAGAGCTGACTCGCTGGGAAAGACCTTGATGCTGGGAAAGACTGAAGGCAGGAGGAGAAGGGAGTGACAGGATGAGATGATTGGATGGCATCACTGATTCAAAGGACAGGAGTTTGAGCAAACTCTGGGAGATGGTAAAGAACAGGGAAGCCTGGCCTGCTGCAGTTCATGGATGGGGTCGCAGAGTAGGACACAACTTAGCGACTAAACAACAACAAAAATACATCTGATACAATTCCTGATCAAACTTCTCTAAAAGTACATCCCAGGAATGCACTATTAAAAAAAAAAGAACAACCTCATAGCACATTTTATAAGGCAAATAATTACCCAGAACTTATCAGGTCTGTAAATACAGGTTTTTTTTGATATATGAGCTTTATGTAAATCTGGACACACCTATTTGGTGTTTCTTCTGGAACCTGTAATGCTTCCTTTTCTTTTGTTCTTCCCACCCTGAACCAGCGAGTCTCAAACTTCATGGTTGTCTGAGAGTTGGGTCTCATTTTGTCAGTGAAATAAAATAGTCACAGCCTTTTTCCAATTCACAGATAACAAAAAAGTCAATGGCTGGAACATTTTCCATTTAAAAGTTTTCTTACACCTTTTGCATATGCTATTGTTTGTTTGCCCTCAGAAGTTAACAGATTACAAAAATGAATGAAATTGTAACAAATACTGGGACAAAACAAAATTTTTGCTTAGTTCTACTTCACTTTTTTTGGTGGACTTATGCTCCAATTACAGCTTTAAATTTTATAGGTATACCTTTATAATCTTATTAAACAGCTTTGATACACAAGTGATAATGTCACATTTTGTTGGCATTACTCTAAGAACATCATGAGATGCTCTAAACACCATAGTACATTACAAGGTAGCGGCCACAGGCCACTCTGGGAGGGAACCTCCCCCACAGTCCCCCTATCTGGGGCAAGGGTGGAGCCTGACATTGGTTGAGCTTATCAGGAAACACCTCTGCTTGTTGGAGTCATTGTTGGTGATGGGGTTGGAACGGCCCATGGTGTTTTCTGCGTTTCATTATAAAACAAAAGCTTCATTTAGCTCTACCTGGAGGTACCTATGTAGCCAACACCTTGTACTCTCTTGAAAGCATTTCCTTATTTGAAAAATCCACCCCCTCATTCACTAGACCTAAGATCTGTGAATACAGAGAACACTAGTATTTAGGCCCATTTTATCACCAGGATGTATTAACAGAACAGTGCCTACCAATGTTGCCTGCTCAGTAGATGATGAATAAACAAGTGAGTGTCAGTGATTCTCCTGAAAAGACCACCTGAGAGCTTGGTCTGCAAAAAACTCACATGTCTACAGCGTGGGTCCTGTCCGTGTAGTCTGTTCTGTGTATTTTTTTCAAAAGGAGAAATCCGGTCCCCATCCAAGCAGCCTTTACTGTTTGAAGGACTACCTGGAAGTCTTCTAAGGATTTAGAAAAAGTGGTTCTGGGGGGTTGTAAAATTAAAGGGGAGACCTTTATAAATTTTTCTTCATGAAGCCCAGAAATTAGACTTCTGCTCTTATATTCAAAGCTCTACATGCCAAAGCTGCCTTGTGGTTTCGGTAAGAGAAATAGATTACTATCCCTAGGACTTGATACAAAGGCAAAGCATTGACTTTCTCTTTGTTTTCAAGAAAATTATCCAGTCAAATGAGCATGTGGATCACAAATGAAAAAAAGAAAAAGCCTTATATACTTTATGTGTTGGAGCATGAAGTCTTAGAGAGTTAGAAATATCTACTAGGAAGTCAGAATGCTGCTGCTTAAAAGAGCCCACGTTTCTTGAATTAGGTATCAGGCTGTGGTGTGTCCAGGTAAGGCAAATAACTTGAAATGTGCCTGGAATATGCAGGATGTAAAGATGCAATAGTGGTAGGTAAAAGAGCCCAAGATATTCTTAACACTGAGATTCAAGGACTGTCCCAGCTTCATTTTCTTTCTTTTTTTAACTTTTTATTTTATATTGGAGTATTGCTGATGAACAATGTGATAGTTTCAGATGCACAGCAGAGAGACTCAGCCATGCATACACGTGTATCCATTTTCCCTTCCCTTCCTGGCTACCACATAATATTGCCCAGCTCCCTTTCTTAAAGCAGAACCTCTGGTATGCGTCTAGATGGGCAAGAATGAGTCTAGCCACTGTGTTAAGCTGCCCAGGGTTAAATTGTGACCTTGCAGGGAGAGGGCCTGAATAAAAGAGAAAACAAACCCCACTGCTTTTCTTGTTCACCAAGTCCAGAATGTCTTTGACAAATACGTGTCTGTGTCCTTCTCAGCATTGCTGGTTCACACGGAGGTCATTTTTGGCTCATAAACATTAGATGAAGCAGAAATGCTTGCTTACACTTCAGACTGCTTTTATCTCTCCCTCCTGCTAGATAATAATTGTGTTGGTTTGTCTTGGGGCCTCACAGCTGACTCCTTGCATCCGTGCTTATATCCGTATACCTTGTCCAAATAAACACACTTGAAAAGGTAGAGAAGTGTGTTTTGAACAGTTTAAGACATCCTCTAACAGAGAGTTTTAGCCCAGCATTCTGCTTTGTTTTGGCAACTTGTTTAGGATGCAAAGTGTATCTGGTTCTGGCAACAGATTAAAGGTGTCGGTTCTTATATAACTAAGTTTAGGGCCAAAGGACTGGGCCAGGTCAGGGCGGTGGTGGTGGTGCAAATTTCCAGTCTTTCTTTGTGTTTTTAAAAGAGTTTTAAAGCATAAGGAAAAAAAATATGTGCCTAAGTGGGCTTTTTGTTTTGACTTTTCACCTCAGAACTGTAAAAACCTACTGTAAAACCTTATCTTGGCTTAGCCAGCCCTCTGCAATTAAGCTTTTGCTCCCTTGCTCACTTACATCTCTTCCCCCATTCACTCCAGCTCACTAGCTTGCTTTCTGCCCCTTAGGCACTCTCTCCTGCAGTGTCAGAGTCTTTGCACTCACTGTTCCCGCTGCCTGGAACATTCTTCCCCAGGGTTATCTTGTATCCCCTGGCCCTGCATGGCACTTTGCCCTCCATCATCTGAAATTCGTCTTTGTATACATGTCATTGTCTGTCACCCATGGCTAGATGGTGTTGCCATGTTTCCAGCACCTAAAATAGCATCTGCAATTGGATCTACAAACAGAAACAGATGCACAGACAGGAAACAAAACTTATAGTTACCGTAGGGGAAAGGGGAGGGGAGGGATACATGAAGAGCTTGGCATTAACACATACACCCTACCTTATATAAAATAGATAAACGCCAGGGTCCTACTGTATAGCACAGGGCATGCTCAGTCACTCAGTCGTGTCCTGCTTTTTGTGACCCCATAAACTGTAGCCCACCAGGCTCCTCGGTCCATGGGTTCTCCAGGCAAGAATTACTGGAGTGGGTTGCCATTTCCTCCTCCAGGGCATCTTCCCAACCGAGGGATCGAACCTGTGTGTCCTATATTGGCAAGTACATTCTTAATCACTGAGCAACCTGGGAAGCCCATAGCACAGGGAAATAGATTGAATATCTTGTAATAACCTATAATCCTATAATGGAAAAGAATCTGAAGAAGAACGGCGCTAGTGGTAAAGAACATGCCTGCCAGTGCAGGAGACATAAAAGACATGGTTCAATCTCTGGGTCGGGAAGATCCCCTGGAGGAGAGCATGGCAGCCCCCTCCAGTATTCTTGCCTGGAGAATCCCACGGATGGAGGAACCTGGCAGGCTGCAGTCCATAGGGTCGCAGACTGAAGCGACTTTAGCACAGCAGTCACTTTGCTGTATGCCAGAGGTTAACACCACATTGTCAATCAACTCTACTTCGGTAAAGTAAAATGAAATGGTATCTCGTGGAAGGTAGGTAGATGCTTGATAAATGGATGATGGATGGCTAGATGGATGAATGAATGAGGAGCAAGGAAGGGAGGCATTGGGGACTACCTGCTTAGTAATCTCTTACTTCCCTTTAAATCTAACCAAGTGTTCCCCTTTCATGGTGCCCCCTGGCTCCCCCAGTGCAGTGGTCTTGCATGATTTTCTCCCCCACACCCTTCTGACCTGGCACATTACACCAACAGTGTCACCTGTTGTAATCCCTTCTTTTGGAATTAGCCACCCTTCATGCATGCACACTTCTACAGGGTAAGCATTGGGGCAGGAATATCTAATAAAGGGTGGTGTGGGCTGTAGTTATTGAAAGTTCTTACTGCCTTTGCACTTCATAAACATTTCTCATTAAAGTCCTTCCATCTGTGTGCATTGCTGTGTATTAACTCTCACCTTTGTATGTCACAAAAGGAAACTGAGGCTCAGAGCAGCCACCCAATGGCATCCAAATGGTTACTGGCAGAGCCCAGGTTTGAATCCAGGATGTCTGTCTCCAAAACCCAGATTCTATGGCCTTTGTCTCCTCCTCAGGTGTCTGGCGCCTAACTCACAGGCCCGCCGTCAGCTTTTGCCAAATGAATGAAACCTAAGACCTCATCCCACGTACTCCCTCTGTTCCTTATTCTTTGAGCTCATAAACATTATTTATAGCATACTATAAACATTATTTATAATATTACTTGCAATATTATATAAATATTATAAAAATGAATCCAAAAGCTCATCTCTAAGGACAACCAGCTTGTATATCTTAAGTCACTTTTTTTTTTTTTTTTTAAACAGACAGGGCTTAATGATTCTTTAAACTCTCATTTTTTTCATGTAAGCAAATCCATTAGTAAAATGCTCAGCTATTGTTGAGTCACCCGAATGAACTTTAACCAAGGTGGTTCCTGGGCAGCCTAGGAATCAGTTTCCCTGTCTTCAGCTCCCAGTGTTACTTTGATTTTCTTTAAGGCATAAAGCTTCTACTAAAAAAAAAAAAAAAATCACCATAGCAGCCATACGTAAATGTTTTAAGTGAGAAAGACTAGGCAAAAGCCTAAAATGGTAAAATGTATCAGCCTTTCTTCCATATTTTCAGCATAACCAAGTGATGGTGGTGGTGGTTTAGCTGCTAAGTTGTGTCTAATTCTTGTGACCTCATGGACTGTAGCCCCCCAGGCTCCTCTATCCATGGAATTCTCCAGGCAAGAATACTGGAGTGGGTTGCAATTGCTTCTCCAAGGGATCTTCCCAACCCAGGGCTCGCACCCAGGTCTCCTGCGTTGCAGGCGGTCTCTTGCATTTCAGGTGGATTCTTTACCAACTGAGCCACCAGGGAAGCCTTAACCAAGTGGAGGGGAAGGCAGTTGGAAGCCCTTGGTTACATTAAAAATATGGAAGAATGGCTGCCACCAGTCTTTTTGGTTGACTACAGGATGTTTTGTTGCTAAATTTGAAAGCCAAGATCAGAAGCCTTTGCTGACACATAAATGCAATTCTCTAAGCCCATTCTAAGATGATAAAACTGCTGAGTTTTCATAGAGTTGATGTGGAAATAGATTACTGCACTCATGCCCAGAGTGTTCACATCTGTGGTGTGCCCGGGAATGTGAGCATTCAGGTGGGAACTTGGCAGCCTGTATTGGGTGCAGGTCCCTCATCGTCTGGCCTCTTCAACTTTCTAGCACGCGACAAGCCCTGACGACAACTCTAACAGGGCAGAGCCTGCAGCCTCGTCAGGCTGGTCCGTCAGACCTTTCCTTGGCACATAACTAAGTTTCACCCAGACTTGGGGCCAACCCATCTGGTTCCCATTTTCCTTGATGGGAGGATAATCAGGAAGACAGTGTCCATGTGCTATGTATTGATGTGATACATCAAAAGTCTGTCCAGCACTGGGGATGAGACCACCAAGAGGTGCCCTGTCGTGAACCCCAACATGGGACCCAGCTTCTCCATTCCTCACAGCCACTCCTGGCCCTTTAACCATCCCTGAGCAAAACTGGAGTTGTGTTTGACTTTCTAACACAACTCTCAAGCCCCTTAATGGTCTTGGGTGTGTTCATAATAACTGTGTCTCATAGCTTGCATTTGACTTTGCAATGAGAGTATTGAAAAGGAATTTCTGACTGAGATCACGTATGCTATTCCAGCCCAGAGCCATTTGATAATTGGGGCCTTGCCTAATCTGAACTCCACTGACGTGGGCTGCCTCGTAGTTGGCTTGTTCTTGGACCTGGCCTGGCGCCAGTCGGAAAGATTTCTTCCCTACCTGCTTCTCTGTGTTAAAGGTAATTCCTGCTCAAGACTCCTAGAAATATCATGGCAGGCAAGTGCCATAGATTTGATCTGGTCTGATCTTCTTAATGTTAAGGACATTGAGACCTAGAAAACACAAGAAGGCTGTGTGGCTCTGAGAAAGAACCCAGCCCAGGTATGCTGCTGCTAAATCACTGCAGTCGTGGCTGACTCTTTGCAACCGTATGGACCATAGCCCGTCAGGCTCCTCTGTCCTTGGGATTCTCCAGGCAAGAAAACTGGAGTGGGTCGCCATGTTCTTCTCCAGGGGATCTTTCCCACTCAGGGATCAAACCTGCATCTCTTATATCTCCTGCATTGGCAGGCAGGTTCTTTACCACTAGTGCCCCCTGGGAAGCCCCGTCCCAGGTATGGTGGCTGGTAATCCCAAACATTCCTTGGCTTGTGGACACATCACTCCAATCTTTGCCAATCTTCCCATGGCCTTCCTCTTTGTGTCTCTGGATCTGTTTCCCCTTCTCTTTTCTTTTAAGGACTTGTCATTGGGTTCAGGGCCCACCCTAACCCAGGACAACCTCATCTCAAGATCCTTACCTTAATTCTATCTGCAAAAACTGCTATTCCAAGCACAGTTACATTCTGAAGACACACTTTGTAGGGATCTCAGTCTAGCTCACTCTACGTCCTCTGGCTAAGCATCAGTCTTCTTCCTTCTCAGGTTTTCCCTCCTGCCTCATTCTTGTCATAATCAGCAGCCCTGCTTTTTGAGGAGAACCTTGGCAGCCCCAGGAATGGCATCTGTTGAGAGTTTTTTGCAAGTCTAAGATGAGTCGTAGAAATCACAGAACTGCAAGGCTTCTAGGAATTTTCTTGCCGATTTCAGCAAAATAAGAGGCTAATGAGAAAAGTGTTTGCATATCCGATACTTTAATTGAAAAGGAAGCAGAAGGGAAATGCTCTTTTGTAATCCCCATAGGCTTTTAGTTCTGTTGGTGCCAGCTGAATGGCGGCCTTGCTCTGAGATTAACCAGCTCTGAGAGTTAGAGTTTCAAACTTTGACTGCATCTAGCGTGAGATCCAGATTACCAACACCATCTATTTGTATACTTTTTTGGAAGAAAGTTGTATTAATGCAAAACTAAAGGACTATGGCTGGATAGGCCATCTGTTCTTAATAGTTTAAGGAAACAGCACTTATTTGTGCTGCTCAAGGCATTTGGATACAAAAAGGTCTTAATTTCTAAAACTGAAAAATAAGGCCAGTCCATTTGACATTCAGAGACAGCAACTTTGCTCAAAAGTGACAGAAACTCACCTCAAACCAGTTGTTTTAGTACCCTAAGGCAGTGGTCACAAAGTACTACAAAGTGGGGGGCTTTAAAACAGCAGAAGTTTAGTCTCTCAGAGTTCTGGAGGCTAGAAGTCTGCAGTCAAGTGTTGGCAGGGCCAGACGCTCTCTGAGACCTCTGAGAAGGGTCCTTTTGCCTGGTCCAGATTCTGAGAGCCCCAGGCACTCCTCGGCTTGGCTGTGGTTAGTAGTTTAGTCACTAAGTCGTGTCCAGCTCTTTCAATCCCACGGGCTGTAGTCCACCAGGCTCCTCTGTACATGGGATTTTTCAGGCAAGACTACTGGAGCGAAGTTGCCATTTCTTTCTCCAGGGGATCTTCCCAACCTAGGGATTGAACTTGCGTCTCCTGCATTGCAGGTGGATTCTTTACCACTGAGCCATCGGGAACGGGGAGCATAATTCCAGTCTCTGCCTCCCTGTGACCTGGCATATTAAATGGGTGTGTTTCCCTTTCCTCCTCTCATGAGAACACCAGCCATCCAGGATTAAGAGCCAACCTAGCTCTGGTCTGACCTCATTTTAACTAATTACATCTGCAACAACCTCGTTTCCAAACCGGAACACATTCAGAGATGTTGAGGATCAGAATTGTAACATATCTTCTTAGGGGACACAATTCAATGTCTAACACCAGCTGAAGCAGGACAGGACTAACAGGACCAGGCTCACAGGGGCTGGAGGGACCAAAGTGGGGCCTCAGATGCAGTTGATGTGCTCTGGTCTGTCGGCTTATCTCTGCGGGTGTGTTCACACTCACCAGCCTCCTCTCCCTGCATGAACAGGGCACAGCTGCAGGGGGCTCTGAGCATCTCAGCCTTAGTGGAAGAAGACTTTTCTCTCCCTCGCTCACATCAGGAAATCCTGGGAAAGGAGCTAGTGCCATGGCGTGGTCACCTGTCCAGGCTGGATTGTTCGCCGTGGCCAGTGGCCGGTTGTGGAGATGATGGCAGTTCCTGTGACCGGACTCGGGGAGGGTGAGGCTCCCCAGAGTGGGGTGGCCTTGACACACTCACTAGGGGATCATGAGTGTGGAGTAGCCTCAACCACGTGTTACTCTTAAATGACCCTGGTCTTGTCTTGCTATTGATGACATCTCATGCGCGAGTTTGCTCTTTTACATCCACTGCATGGTCATCTGGACTAACCCACTTTCAGGTCCTGGGCAATGTTCTCAGATGTGCTTGAGATTTTTCGTTTCTCTGAAAGGCCAGTGTGTTTGCATTCAGGCAAAAAGCACAAGGAGACTCTTGATTGAATCTTCAGTCCCTAAGGATGTGTTGGCAGTAGCTATCAAGGACAAGTGCTTGGTGCTTCTTATTTTAGCTTTCAAACTAGCGCTTTTAAACTTCTTTAAACAGGATCACCCTAGTGTTGTTGCATTCAGTCACTAAGTCTTGTCCAACTCTTTGTGACCCCATGAACTGCAGCACTCCAGGCTCCTCTGTCCTCCACTATCTCCCAGAATTTACTCAAATTCACTAATGTATAAACAATTTTAAACTCCACTAAATGGCCCAAGGGAAGCCTGTTTCCTGTACTTTGAATGCCTTTTTGTACGTGTTTTTATGCACTCTGCTGAGAAGGTAGGATTCTAGTTGAACTATAAAAATAATTCAAGGGAATGACTGCGTAAATTATCCAAACAGCTCATAATTCAAAATGTCTGTTTCATGTCTTAATTATGTTTTCTTCTAACTAACATTGGAAAATAACTTTCTATTTTCTGAGTCTACTGTGTAGCATAGAGCAAAATAGTTGAGATAATTAATCTGCAGATGCTCCAAGAAGAGATACCCATACAGCTTAGAGGCCAGGCACAGTATCATCATTTGAGGGATAGCTGTGTTTGAAAGAGGGCTTCCCTGGTGGCTCAGACAGTAAAGAATCTGCCTGCGATGCAGGATATTTGGCCTTGTGATGACATGTTCAAGAATCTTTCTGTCTTGGAAATTTGAAACATGACCTAAACTTGGCAGATCTCAGTAGCCAACTAGATTCTGACTAGACTCTGCCATGGTACGAATCCCCGCCACCTCTTTGGTAAAGGATATATTTTTGGTAGCATTGAGTTCATCACCTTTTGTGAAAAAAATCACTTATGTCTGCACCCTCTGGACTAGACAGGAATGCTAAGAACCATTTAGCTGATCTTTCATTTCTGGTTAATGAGGGACGCCCTTTGCTCTCACCAGTCATCAGAATTAGTGAGAGACCTTACATTCACATTGACTCTAAGCCCACTAGTGCTGCAGGCTGAGTTGGAATTTTATTGGTGGTCATTACTTTAGGAAGAGGTGAACAAAAGCAAGTTGATCTGGTGAAATTGCTGTGATGTAGTATAAGCCAGCTCCGGATAAATTGAGTGTGGAATCATTATTGTAGGATGTTGCCTGCCAGTGGCTTTGTGTGTGTGTGTGTGTGTGTATGATAATTATTTTTGCTTGATTTGAGAGGTGGTAGACTCCTGGCTGTCACTGAAATAAAGCTAATTTCTTCCTGTTCAGAGCCCTTGTGTCACATGGTTGGGATGTTTGAAACACATTTTTGTAAGATCACTGCTTTTCTGCAGTGAAGAACCAATATTCTTGTCTCTTCTCGTTCTATTCCCTCTTTGATTTTTGTTCTCTAAATTTATCCCATCTATCAGTTAAATGTGTAAGAGGTAAGAAATGAACTTTCAGCTGATCATTATGTTGGATTGGCCGAAAAGTTCTTTCGGGGTTGTCCAAAAGAGGCTGTGGAAGGGCCCGAACGAACTTTTTGGCCAACCCAATACACAGCCATTGCATAGAAAAGTAACTCAAGGTAAAGAAACGTCTGGTCTTTGCTTTTGTGTGCTGGGTAAATTGGCAGGTGAATGGAGTGATCCAGGTGGATATGTTCTTGGCTACAATGTGAGTGATGGGAAAAGTCTTGAGTGTTGGTACATGTAAAGATGAAAAGGAGATTCTGCTTATCTTCCTAATCTCCATTTACAGGGCTATTTTCAGTGACATCTTCTCTGACTCCTTGAATCATCATTAACGACTCTCCCCTCCCTTTGATCCTGGGGCAGAGTCTTTGACTGAGTGAATGTTTCTTGAGCACTTACTATTTGCACAAATTGGCCATGCAGAAATGACCAAGGCTGCTGCCTAAAAGCTCTTGGCCTCATGCAGGCCTCTGGCCCTGGAAGACACAGCCTGACATCACTTTATTCCAGGTGATCTGCACGTGTGCATTACATTGGGGCGGAACAGATTTCCTTTCTCCAGAAACTAATTCGGGCCTGCTTTAGGCATAGGAGAAAGCAGCATTTTGTTCTGGTTCCAGCCTTTAATAGACTCATTATTTTTGGAATGAGTACCCCTGCAAGGTTCACAAACCTAAGTCATCTTGTGCTCATCACGGCTGGCCTGCAGCAAGGAAGCGGGAGCAGCTTTCCTGCCCGAGTTGGACAGAAGGCTGTTGGCTTGTCTTGGATGGGGCAAGCCTGGACCAGTCTGTCCAGGAGGATGCTGAGAGCGCATCTGTGCACCTGAGCTAGCTTGTTGATCAGGAAGTCACGCCACCTCGGAGAGAGTGGCAGAGGGACAACTGTTTGGTCCCTTGGGAAAGGGAGGCCTTGAAACTTTATGATACCGGAGAATCTAGACAGTTGGTTTTTCTGTTGAGAGCCAGGAGTATTTTTTGCAGGTAACTTATTTGTTTCATACTGAAAGAGGTAGAATTCCTCTTTGCCGGGAAATGTACTAGGAACAAAATTTCAGAAAAAAGGACTCTTCTAGAAGGAGATGAAGGATTAAAAAAGAATTTTAAAAAGGAAAACATAGCTCCAGTTCAGTTCAGTTGCTCAGTTGTGTCCGACTCTTTGTGACCCCATGAATTGCAGCACGCCAAACCTCCCTGTCCATCACCAACTCTCAGAGTTCACCCAAACTCATGTGCATCGAGTTGGTAATGCCATCCAGCCATCTCATCCTGTCATCCCCTCCTCCTCCTGCCCCCAATCCCTCCCAGCATCAGAGTCTTTTCCAATGAGTCAACTCTTCGCATGAGGTGGCCAAAGTATTGGAGTTTCAGCCTCAGCGTCAGTCCTTCCAATGAACACCCAGGACTGGTCTCCTTTAGGATAGACTAGTTGGATCTCTTTGCAGCCCAAGGGACTCTCAAGAGTCTTCTCCAACAGCACAGTTCAAAAGCATCAGTTCTTCAATGCTCAGCTTTCTTCACAGTCCAACTCTCACATCCATACATGACCACTGGAAAAACCATAGCCTTGACTAGACGGACCTTTGTTGGTAAAGTAATATCTCTGCTTTTGAATATGCTATCTAGGTTGGTCATCACTTTCCTTCCAAGGAGTAAGCGTCTTTTAATTTCATGGCTGCAATCACCATCTGCAGTGATTTTGGAGCCCAAAAATATAAAGTGACACTGTTTCCACTGTTTCCCCATCTATTTCCCATGAAGTGATGGGACCAGATGCCATGATCTTCGTTTTCTGAATATTGAGCTTTAAGCCAACTTTTTCACTCTCCTCTTTCACTCTCATCAAGAAGCTTTTTAGTTCCTCTTCACTTTCTGCCATGAGGGTGGTGTCATCTGCATATCTGAGGTAATTGATATTTCTCCCAGCAATCTTGATTCCAGCTTGTGCTTCTTCCAGCCCAGCGTTTCTCATGATGTACTCTGGGATAGAATAAAATCCTAATGTAAATTTGCTCTCAGAAATGTATTCTGTCATTGTTCTACAGCATTATCATTTTTCTCAGCACTATACTTACTAACATATTTTGGGTCTACTAGTTTGATGTATAATTCATTCTTTAAATGAGAATTTAGCATTTAATGCTTATACTTACTAGCTGATTATATAATTATCATTATAATATGCAATGATAAGAGACACAGTCCCTGTCTTCGCAAAATCTAAAAGTGGTAGTTCAAAAACACATAAATATCTACAAACTTGAGGCACTACTGAATGGGATAAGTAAATGCTCTTTAAGAGTACAGATGAGGCCTGGGTCCTACCCAGGTCAAAATGATAAGAAAAGATCCCTAGAGAAGGCAGCTTTTGGCCCAGTGCTTGGAGTGTTGGTATTTTTTAAAATATAAAACAGACTATTTTTATGAAAAATACCTATCTGCTCAACACCTGTGAGACTCTGGAATACAAAAATGAGTAAGACAGTGTTCTTTCTTCTGAGAAATGAGAAGTGTAGTGGGAAAACTTGTTGAGTAAACAGCAGTTATTTATTGCTTTGGATAAATGGTGCTTACTTTATATCAACGTCTAAGAAGTATATATTTGGGACAAGAAATAAACGCAGGTCAAAGGGAATGAATGCCTGAGTCTGGGGAGCTGGAAAAGACTCACTCTGGTCTAGCAGTTCTCAGTCTGGGCTGCAGTGGAGAATCACAAGGGGAGCTGGTTAAAACTGCTGGCTCCCGAGCCCTCTCAGACCTACTCCTCCTCTCTCTCGAGGGGCCCCTATAATTTTTTAAAGCTGAACAGGTAGATTGAGACCAGATAGTGGAGGCTGTTGAATGCCAGGGGTAGGAATTCAACTTTTCATCAGTACAGTTCAGTTCAGTCGCTCAGTCATCTCCAACTCTCTGTGACCCCATGTACTGCTGCACGCCAGGCCTCCCTGTCCATCACCAACTCCCAGAGTTCACTCAAACTCATCTCCATTGAGTTGGTGATGCCATCCAACCATCGCATCCTCTGTCCCCTTCTCCTCCCACCTTCAATCTTTCCCAGCATCAGGGTCTTTTCCAGTGAGTCAGCTCTTCGCATCAGGTGGCCAAAGTACTGGAGTTTCAGCTTCAACATCAGTCCTTCCAATGAACACTCAGGACTGGTCTCTTTTAGGATAGACTGGTTGGATCTCCTTTCATCAGTAGGTAATGGGATGACTTTAAAGACTTCTTGTCCAGGGAGGACTGTGATCTATGTGGTGTTCAATAAAAATGCACCTGGCATTTAAACATCCTTCGCTTGGTAAAGGACGTCTGATCCAGCTGCTCGGTGGTGAGGAAAGAGAACTGACCAGCATTTCTCTGTACTGTGGCCACTTTGCTTAGGCAGCTGGGCTTTTCCTGTCTGTCTGTCCATCTATCTGTTGTCAAAGGAGCCAGCTGGCTGTGACTGAGTTCATTGGGCTTTGCTAAGGAGCACTTGGATGACTCGACCTCAGAACTCAGGCTGGTCTGCTGCCCTGGGGAAAGGTATAGGCTTAACATCAGCTCAGGTTGCACAGTCTAATACTTTGAAGGTTAGAGCTGTGTGACCACACAGAGTCACTTTGATGTCTGTGGTTCAGGCTGTCATTTGGGTCCCAGCGTCCAGGCCCATCAAGGTCACTGGCTCCCCTCTGACAGGACCCTCTGTGACCCGACATGGTGGGTGGGAGGGGTGGCAGATAAGACTGGCAGGGCACCCAGCACCACCTGCTTATCCTGTCTCCGGCCTCGAGGCTTACCCTACTAGAGGAATCCAAAGGACCAGGGACAGGGCAGGCACCCACCCAGGGTGTAGAGTGTGGAATGTGAATTGTATTTCTCTCTGCAGGATACAGGAACGTTTTGGTTGTCATCCAAGGGCATGAGCTTTGCTTGAAATGGATTTTGATTTGAGTCTTGTTAAACCCTGGCTCCTGCGTGCTTTCATATATCTCCCCCTCCATCTTAGAATTTAATTTGCCCTCTGTTTCTTTCCCCTACTGACTGTTAGCCCTGACGCTCAGTGATGGCTAGAGCACCCCTCCCCTCCACTCCCAGGGAAATGGTAAGGGGCTGCACCCTACAGATTCTGGGCCGAAAGGCTTGGTTGTTTGTTAAAGGAGGTAAAGTCCAGCCACAATGGGAGAGGAAATCAGACAAGGATGTTTTTAAAAGCAAGCTGTGTTTTTCTGACTGCTCTGGTATTGGCTCCCACCCTGATGACTTCTCTAACCCTGGGGAAGAAAAAATATTTTTAGTCTGATAGTGGGCTGTAGGCAACCCAGAGCTGACCCATCTCTAAAAGAGGTGATAACTCAGAGCCATGGTTTTAGTGGAAATAACTTGTTAGGATCACCCAAGACCCCAAAGCAAGGAAAGGGCTATGTACAAGGTGCTGTGTCTTTTCTGACTCTTATGAAGTCCTTTATGAGTTATGTTAAACTAGAAATATCAAGGAAGGAAAAAGAATGAGGTGGGATGGAAAAATGTTTGTAATTGCTGGGGAAGGGTAAAAATCACAGAACTGGAATTTTCTTTAGAGATAGCAACTTGATGAAGAAAAGCAGCTGACAAACTGGAATCTTAGGGAGTTGGAAGACTTTTCCTGTACACTGTATAACACACTTAAATATTTTTAATTTTAAAAAGCCCTGCTTTCTATATGTTTCCTACAAGTTACAAAGTCATTACTAAGGTAATAAATAAAGGGGAGCTGCATGCTGTTTCCCACCCCCTCTCTCCCGAGCGTGCACTTGTGCTGTCTCCCACCCCCCTCTCTCCCGAGCATGCACTCGTGCTGTCTCCCACCCCTCTCTCCCGAGCATGCACTCGTGCTGTCTCCCACCCCCTCTCTCCGAGCATGCACTCGTGCTGTCTCCCACCCCCTCTCTCCGAGCATGCACTCGTGCTGTCTCCCACCCCCTCTCTCCGAGCATGCACTCGTGCTGTCTCCCCACCCCCTCTCTCCCGAGCATGCACTTGTGCTGTCTCCCACCCCCTCTCTCCCGAGCATGCACTTGTGCTGTCTCCCCACCCCTCTCTCCCGAGCATGCATTTGTGCTGTCTCCCAGCCCTCTCTCCGAGCATGCACTTGTGCTGTCTCCCACCCCCTCTCTCCCGAGCATGCACTTGTGCTATCTCCCACCCCCTCTCTCCCGAGCATGCACTCGTGCTGTCTCCCACCCCTCTCTCCCGAGCATGCACTCGTGCTGTCTCCCACCCCCTCTCTCCGAGCATGCACTCGTGCTGTCTCCCACCCCCTCTCTCCGAGCATGCACTCGTGCTGTCTCCCACCCCCTCTCTCCGAGCATGCACTCGTGCTGTCTCCCACCCCCTCTCTCCGAGCATGCACTCGTGCTGTCTCCCCACCCCCCTCTCTCCCGAGCATGCACTTGTGCTGTCTCCCCACCCCCTCTCTCCGAGCATGCACTTGTGCTGTCTCCCACCCCCTCTCTCCCGAGCATGCACTTGTGCTGTCTCCCACCCCCTCTCTCCCGAGCATGCACTTGTGCTGTCTCCCACCCCTCTCTCCCGAGCATGCATTTGTGCTGTCTCCCAGCCCTCTCTCCGAGCATGCACTTGTGCTGTCTCCCACCCCCTCTCTCCCGAGCATGCACTTGTGCTGTCTCCCACCCCCTCTCTCCCGAGCATGCACTTGTGCTGTCTCCCACCCCCTCTCTCCCGAGCATGCACTTGTGCTGTCTCCCACCCCCTCTCTCCCGAGCATGCACTTGTGCTGTCTCCCACCCCCTCTCTCCGAGCATGCACTTGTGCGGTCTCCTACTCCCTCTCCCGAGCATGCACTTGTGCTGTCTCCCACCCCCTCTCTCCCGAGCATGCACTTGTGCTGTCTCCCACCCCCTCTCTCCCGAGCATGCACTTGTGCTGTCTCCCACCCCCTCTCTCCCGAGCATGCACTTGTGCTGTCTCCCACCCCCTCTCTCCCGAGCATGCATTTGTGCTGTCTCCCAGCCCTCTCTCCGAGCATGCACTTGTGCTGTCTCCCACCCCCTCTCTCCCGAGCATGCACTTGTGCTGTCTCCCACCCCCTCTCTCCCGAGCATGCACTTGTGCTGTCTCCCACCCCCTCTCTCTCCCGAGCATGCACTTGTGCTGTCTCCCACCCCCTCTCTCCCGAGCATGCACTTGTGCTGTCTCCCACCCCCTCTCTCCGAGCATGCACTTGTGCTGTCTCCCACCCCCTCTCTCCGAGCATGCACTTGTGCTGTCTCTCACCCCCTCTCTCCGAGCATGCACTTGTGCTGTCTCTCACCCCCTCTCTCCCGAGCATGCACTTGTGCTGTCTCCCACCCCCCTCTCTCCCGAGCATGCACTTGTGCTGTCTCTCACCCCCTCTCTCCCGAGCATGCACTTGTGCTGTCTCTCACCCCCTCTCTCCCGAGCATGCACTTGTGCTGTCTCTCACCCCCTCTCTCCCGAGCATGCACTTGTGCTGTCTCCCACCCCCCTCTCTCCGAGCATGCACTTGTGCTGTCTCTCACCCCCTCTCTCCGAGCATGCACTTGTGCTGTCTCTCACCCCCTCTCTCCCGAGCATGCACTTGTGCTGTCTCCCACCCCTCTCTCCCGAGCATGCACTTGTGCTGTCTCCCCCCCCCCTCTCTCCCGAGCATGCACTTGTGCTGTCTCCCACCCCCTCTCTCCCGAGCATGCACTTGTGCTGTCTCCCACCCCCTCTCTCCGAGCATGCACTTGTGCGGTCTCCTACTCCCTCTCCCGAGCATGCACTTGTGCTGTCTCCCACCCCCTCTCTCCCGAGCATGCACTTGTGCTGTCTCCCACCCCCTCTCTCCGAGCATGCACTTGTGCTGTCTCTCACCCCCTCTCTCCCGAGCATGCACTTGTGCTGTCTCTCACCCCCTCTCTCCCGAGCATGCACTTGTGCTGTCTCCCCACCCCTGTCTCCCGAGCATGCACTTGTGCTGTCTCCCACCCCCTCTCTCCCGAGCATGCACTTGTGCTGTCTCCCACCCCCCTCTCTCCGAGCATGCACTTGTGCGGTCTCCCCACCCCCTCTCTCCCGAGCATGCACTTGTGCGGTCTCCTACTCCCTCTCCCGAGCATGCACTTGTGCTGTCTCCCACCCCCTCTCTCCCGAGCATGCACTTGTGCGGTCTCCCACCCCCTCTCTCCGAGCATGCACTTGTGCGGTCTCCCACCCCCTCTCTCCCGAGCATGCACTTGTGCGGTCTCCTACTCCCTCTCCCGAGCATGCACTTGTGCTGTCTCCCCACCCCCTCTCTCCCGAGCATGCACTTGTGCTGTCTCCCACCCCCTCTCTCCGAGCATGCACTTGTGCGGTCTCCCACCCCCTCTCTCTCCCGAGCATGCACTTGTGCGGTCTCCTACTCCCTCTCCCGAGCATGCACTTGTGCTGTCTCCCACCCCCTCTCTCCCGAGCATGCACTTGTGCTGTCTCCCACCCCCTCTCTCCGAGCATGCACTTGTGCTGTCTCTCACCCCCTCTCTCCCGAGCATGCACTTGTGCTGTCTCTCACCCCCTCTCTCCGAGCATGCACTTGTGCTGTCTCTCACCCCCTCTCTCCCGAGCATGCACTTGTGCTGTCTCCCACCCCTCTCTCCCGAGCATGCACTTGTGCTGTCTCTCACCCCCTCTCTCCCGAGCATGCACTTGTGCTGTCTCTCACCCCCTCTCTCCCGAGCATGCACTTGTGCTGTCTCTCACCCCCTCTCTCCCGAGCATGCACTTGTGCTGTCTCTCACCCCCTCTCTCCCGAGCATGCACTTGTGCTGTCTCCCACCCCCTCTCTCCCGAGCATGCACTTGTGCTGTCTCCCACCCCCTCTCTCCCGAGCATGCACTTGTGCTGTCTCCCACCCCTCTCTCCCGAGCATGCATTTGTGCTGTCTCCCAGCCCTCTCTCCGAGCATGCACTTGTGCTGTCTCCCACCCCCTCTCTCCCGAGCATGCACTTGTGCTGTCTCTCACCCCCTCTCTCCCGAGCATGCACTTGTGCTGTCTCTCACCCCCCTCTCTCCCGAGCATGCACTCGTGCTGTCTCCCCACCCCCTCTCTCCCGAGCATGCACTTGTGCTGTCTCCCACCCCCTCTCTCGCGAGCATGCACTCGTGCTGTCTCTCACCCCCTCTCTCCGAGCATGCACTTGTGCTGTCTCTCACCCCCTCTCTCCCGAGCATGCACTTGTGCTGTCTCCCACCCCTCTCTCCCGAGCATGCACTTGTGCTGTCTCTCACCCCCTCTCTCCCGAGCATGCACTTGTGCTGTCTCTCACCCCCTCTCTCCCGAGCATGCACTTGTGCTGTCTCTCACCCCCTCTCTCCCGAGCATGCACTTGTGCTGTCTCCCACCCCCTCTCTCCCGAGCATGCACTTGTGCTGTCTCCCACCCCCTCTCTCCCGAGCATGCACTTGTGCTGTCTCCCACCCCCTCTCTCCCGAGCATGCACTTGTGCTGTCTCCCACCCCCTCTCTCCCGAGCATGCATTTGTGCTGTCTCCCAGCCCTCTCTCCGAGCATGCACTTGTGCTGTCTCCCACCCCCTCTCTCCCGAGCATGCACTTGTGCTGTCTCTCACCCCCTCTCTCCCGAGCATGCACTTGTGCTGTCTCCCACCCCCTCTCTCCCGAGCATGCACTTGTGCTGTCTCCCACCCCCTCTCTCCCGAGCATGCACTTGTGCGGTCTCCCACCCCCCTCTCTCCGAGCATGCACTTGTGCTGTCTCCCACCCCCTCTCTCCCGAGCATGCACTTGTGCTGTCTCCCACCCCCTCTCTCCCGAGCATGCACTTGTGCTGTCTCCCACCCCCTCTCTCCGAGCATGCACTTGTGCTGTCTCCCCCACCCCCTCTCTCCCGAGCATGCACTCGTGCTGTCTCCCACCCCCTCTCCCCGAGCATGCACTCGTGCTGTCTCCCACCCCCTCTCTCCGAGCATGCACTTGTGCTGTCTCCCACCCCCTGTCTCCCGAGCATGCACTCGTGCTGTCTCCCACCCCCTCTCTCCGAGCATGCACTTGTGCTGTCTCCCACCCCCTCTCTCCGAGCATGCACTTGTGCTGTCTCCCACCCCCTCTCTCCCGAGCATGCACTTGTGCTGTCTCCCACCCCCTCTCTCCGAGCATGCACTTGTGCTGTCTCCCACCCCCTGTCTCCCGAGCATGCACTCGTGCTGTCTCCCACCCCCCTGTCTCCCGAGCATGCACTTGTGCTGTCTCCCACCCCCTCTCTCCGAGCATGCACTTGTGCTGTCTCCCACCCCCTCTCTCCCGAGCATGCACTTGTGCTGTCTCCCACCCCCTCTCTCCCGAGCATGCACTTGTGCTGTCTCCCACCCCCTCTCTCCGAGCATGCACTCGTGCTGTCTCCCACCCCCTGTCTCCCGAGCATGCACTTGTGCTGTCTCCCACCCCTCTCTCTGAGCATGCACTTGTGCTGTCTCCCACCCCCTGTCTCCCGAGCATGCACTTGTGCTGTCTCCCACCCTCTCTCTCCCGAGCATGCACTTGTGCTGTCTCCTACCCCTCTCTCCCGAGCATGCACTTGTGCTGTTGGGCTGTCAAGACATGTATTGATCGCTGCTTTCCCTGGAGCATCAGACAGTGACGAGACCCTTGCATTGCTGTTATTGTGCATTTCTGACTCCAACATGCTCTTGGGTTGGTAAGGAGATCAGGAATGAGATCATGAACAATAAGAAACCGTAAGTGTTTGCCCTTGCACAAGAGATAATTATCCAATTGGGATTAACTTTCAAGAATGTTGAACTTGACGGCAAATATTTATCTCCTGGTGTTAAGAAAGGAAAAGATGTCAAACCTTTGACCTTGACTATACGATGGTGTCTGTGTTCGAAAAACAGATTGCATTAAAGCAGAAACATGAAGAGTTTCTTATTGTTCCTTCTCTGGAGTTATGATAATAGTTGTTACCACCTGCAAAGCAACAGCTGACCTGGCATTCTACTCAATATTCACAGGAATATCTCTTTGGATTCCCAGAGTCTGTCTTTCTCGGGTCCACGGCCTAGAATCAGCTGGGGTTTTGCAAACTAGTTTGTTGTCTCCCTGTATCATATTATTCAAGGTGAATTTATTGTAATTAACATCTCTTTTACCTACATAGCAGTCCTGTACACTAGGCAGAATCAGTGCTTCTCCACCATTTTAACACTCTAGAACATACAAGCCTTTTCAGAAAGTGCATAGGATTGGGGGAAATGAACAGTTAGGTCCCAGTGCATCCAATCATTCTGAAAGTTCAGTGGAGGGGTCAACTGAACAGATTTCTCAAAGATCCACCTTTCGCCAGGCCTGACATTGCACATTCAGGAACTGGGGCAACCCAGTGTCTAAAACAAGCCAATGGACCCTACCCAGCTGACTTCTGATGAAACCCCAGGAACGGAGATCCTTTTCTTGTCTACAGTTTCTACAATTAATGCCCAAAATGAGTTATTGTTGTGCAAGAGATAGTCTTCAGAGATTCCCTTGGATCTTTCCTGGGTGGTTAGCTGCTGCACTCCCTCATGAAAATTTATGAAAGAAGGAAAGACAGTGCTTATTATTTTTAAGCTGTCCAAGTCACCAAAGTAATTTCCACTCTTTCTGACCCTTGACGTGTAGCTGGATGTGGGGGAAAGGGAAAATGGACTTAATTAAAACTCTAGATTGAACCCTAGTTCTATAACCTTGAAGACTTTTCTTAGCCCATACATAGGCAGAAGTGTGCCCCCAAATCACTGGGGGGATTAAACAGGAAGGTACTAACATTCAATTACAAAGCAAATGCAAAAGATAACAGTAAAAACAGTTGATATGAAATGTTTAAGCTCAATCACGAGAGGAAAAGTGAAATCTTTTAGTGGCCGCCAAAGTTCTCAACTTTCCAATCCCAATTCTTTTTTGACCTTTTCCAGTGGACCTTGGTCCTAACTAGAAGTCACTTTTGAAGCTTCATGACAAAGACGTATGCAGAGAGATCCAGGCAGTGTCAGCCATCGCCTGCTGATTCTGAGTCAATTTCAGAATTAAACATGAGGACTATTTGCATTTCATCCACGTCTCTCCATCAGTTCAAAGGATTCTACCAACAGAAAGATGGGGATAAAAGGAGAATTGGAAATTTTTCAGTGGCACTCTGGAGGTCCCAGAATAATGGATACCTGATGAGATTATGCAGAGCTTTTACTGAGAAACCGTTTTATTAAAAAAAAAAAAAAAATCGTTCACTTCACAGAGGTTAGAAAAACACTTTGGGAATCTAGTCAGTAAAGCACTCTTAATTTGATTCCTCTTATTTAATTCCTTCAAATTCCTCTCAGATTAAAATTGTAATAAAAGGCAAAAGCCATTTGGGTTAACTGTTTGGCAGGCCTCAGTCTGAACATAAATGTGCCCAATGACCTTGTCATATATCTACTTTTATGTATATGTACAACTGAAATGTGTATGTAATTCACCAAAAGACATAGTCAGGAATTTTCACAACAACACAGTTCAAAACAGCCAACATTTAAAAGCTACCAGCATGCTCATCAAGAGTGGAATGGATAGGAAATTCCCTGGTGGTTCCGATAGTTCAGGCCTGGGTTTGATTCCTGGTTGGGGAACTGAGATCCCACAAGCTACATGGTGTGGCAAAAAAAAAAGAATGGAATGGATAGTAAGATGTAGTATAATTACTCAAAGAAATACTGTGCAGTCATGAGACGTGGTGAAGTGCAAGTACACACAGCATTGTGAATAATTCTCATGGTGTTGATTAAGAGAAAGGTGAAAGCGTTAGTCACTCAGTCATGTCTGACTCCTTGCAACCCCCCTGGACGGTAACCTGCCAGGCTCCTCTATCCATGGAATTCTCCAGGCAAGAATACTGAAATGGGTTGCCATTTCCTTCTCCAGGGGATCTTCCTGACCCAAGGATCAAAACTGGGTCACCCCCATAGCAAGCAGATTCTTTACCATCCAAGCCACCAGGGAAGCCCTGGTCAAGTAAGAGGAGCCAGACGTATCTGCTTCCACTTATGTAAATTTCAGAGAGAGGTAAAAGTTAGAAGTTGGCATAGTGATGAGAAGTCAGTGGCTGGAAGAAGGCACGGGGGGGCTTCTGGGTACGGATAACGTTCTCTTACCTGGTTTGGGTGCTAGTTATGGGTTATGTCGCATTTATGACAATTCATTGAGCTGGAAATGTATCATTTATGTGTTTGTCTCAGTATGTGTTCTACGTCAACAAATAAGTATACTTAAGAAAAATACAGAAAGAAGTATACTTAAGAAAAATACAGCATACTTCTTTCCTGTTCCAAAGAAGGAGGGAAGAAAGTGCATTCAGGACTTTCTGCCTGCCTTGTAAGGGAGAACGTTGTGATACAATGTGTAAAATGCATGGTATTTTTGCTGACAAAAGCCAAACTGTAGGAGAACCTATAATGAGACAAAACCAGGGAATTCCAAGTTCAGCTACTATCAGAGGAAATTCAACCCCAAATCCTCGGGTCCCTGGTGACCCTCTAAACTGTGCTATATTCCTTAATAACTTATCAGAGAGACTAGTGAGATGATTTTAATCCATGCTGCTTGGATCAGTCAGTTCTTGGTTTTAAGGAAGTACATTTAGTACTGGGGACACGTGACACAGCTGGTACTGGATTTGAACATGACGAGCAGGCTGGAACTGTCAGGGCTGCTTCAGAAGAGTTTAGGATCACACTGCCCATGCCACGAAGATCACCTATGTCAAGAAATAACTTTGGGAGAGTTGTCTTTGAAGGACTTGGTGTTATTTGTGGTTTGGGTTTTTTGTTTTGTTTTATAACATTTGAGCACACAGTTTGAATAGTTGGAGGTGGGAGGGGTCGTGAAAGTAAAATTTTTGTTAAGATCTTACATGGTGTAGTCTTCCTTGAGCCTTAGCAAACAGTAAAATATGAAGACTTTGATTTGGTACAATAAGTCTTTATTTGTATTCTTTAAAAAAAGAAAAAGCTGAAAGATGAGGCTGTACAGTCATAGGAAATACGCCTCTTTAGGGTTGATCTCAGCGAGGGTCTCCGCTCATGAATGGAGCTGCTAAGCTGGGGAGGCTGGAGGGCCTGGTGGGGTTGAGTGCAGTCTGGGCTTGGACAGACCAGAGTTCAGACTATGATTCCAGCCCTTGCCAACTGAGTAACGTCGGGTGATTGATTGATCTTCCGAAGCTTTAACTTCATCTGTTAAATGGACATAATACCTCCCTCACAGGATTGCAGGGAGAGTCAGGTGGGATGTGGTTTGCTTAGCATAGTGTCTGGAAACAAGTAAATACCAACATGACCGCTGGGGCACAGAAGTTCACCACCTAATTCTCTTTTGGCCATAATCATTCAGGAATCAGTTGTTCATCCATCTATAGGTTTGAGAGTAAGGGCTTCTGTTGGGCTGTTAATTCACCTGACATTCCTAGAGAACTTGCGCTATGGAAAGCAAGAGAGATCCTAGAGTTCTGACGGCACAGGTGTAGACCACATCTGTAAAAGGATGTAGAATCTAATGTGAAAGAGAAACAGCAAGCTCCCCTGCACTGACTACCAGATACTTCCTTTGGTATGAACTGAACTTGCCTTTGGGCTTCCCCAGTGGCTCAGTGGTAAAGAATGGGTCTACAATGCACGAGCTGCAGGAGATGTGGGTTTGATCCCTGGGGCGGAAAGGTCCCCTGGAACAGGGCCTGACCACCCACTCCAGTATTCTTGCCTGGAAATTCCCGTGGACACAGGAACCTGGCGGGCTACAGGCCATGGGGTCACAAAGAATCGGACACAACTGAAGTGACTTAGCACATACACACATTTAATTTTCATAACAATCCCCCATGGCAGGTTTTCTTATACCAGTTTTTACAGATGGAAAAATAAATCCCCCAAAGAGCCCAAGGCCACACCGTTTGCAAAATTGGAATGCAGACCCTGGGTTCTCTGGGCTCCAGAGCCTGTCTCCTTCCACTCCATGGTGGACAGTGGGATGGGATAGCCAGCCCCGCCATAACAACAGGAGGCAAAGTTAAAAACATGGGAAAGTCCAAGCCCAGGGCTGCAGGAATACCAGGGAGAAGAGGTCAGTTTCAAATGCGGAGATCCTTGCGTTTCCAATTTGTGTTTTGCCTCCAGTGTTATTTGCTCTGCCTTGAAATTTGGCAAAATTTCTACAACATGTGTTAACAAAACATTCTCAATCATCTTGACCAACTTTTTGTGTCATACATGAGTTATTTTTCTAGTTGCCTAGGATTTCTGAAACAAGAGAAGCAGTGTGTCTGTGATGTGGTGATATTGGTACAAGAGAACTGAACTTGTGTCCAAGGACCTGGGATGTTTCCTAGTTGTGACACTTAGCTGTGTGACCTTGGTTTTGGCACAGGAAGTCGTTTGGCCTCTGAGCCTAGGTTTCATCACTATAAAACAAGAACGATGTCAACTACTTCGAAAGTTCAGAGAAAACTGCAATTAAATACTGTGCATGAAAGCACATAGCCAAAGAGCCAGCCAGTAGTGACACTTAATGTCATAGCCCAGGTTTTTATTCCGACTTCTCGTGCAGTCCTGGGCAAGTTACTCAGTCTCTCTGCAGTTCTGTCTTCTTATACAGAATAATAGTGATCCCTCTGAAGAAAGAGAAATGATGATTTGATTAGCAGATTAGACAATTGTTTTTTTATCCTTTTGAAAATGTTCAAGTCTTTGGACAACTGCTCTCAGTTCAATACTGCACACATATGCAGGTGTATTTTGCTTTGCAAAAAAAAATCTTTATTTTTCAATAACTTTCCAAAGGAATCTGCGCCCCCACCAAAGGAAAGAGTGCACTCACGCCTTGATGTGAATAGTGGGTCTTCCCATTAGGTCCCAACCCTTCAATGTTTTCTTATTTTTTAATTGTCTTGTCTCTTTATTCTTTATTAAAGAATAGTTTACATACCATAAAATTCACCTATTGTGAGTATACAGTTTATTTTTATTACATCTAAACACTTGTGCAGCCATCACCACAATGCAGTTTTACAACTTTTTCATCACCTCAGTTTGACTTTGCAGTCAACCTTGCTCAGTCTTATTCCATCCTCCTTCCCAGCAACCACCAATCTACTGTATGTCTCTTTCTTTTTGCCTTTTCTGGAAATTACATAGAAAATGGAATCATGCAATCTGCAGTCTTCCATGTCTGGCGTCTTTCACTGAACATCGTGTTATTGAGGGTCATCTATGTTGTTGTACGTATCAGCAGTTTATTTCTTTTAATTAAAAGCAGTAACTTTGCAGTATCTCTTTTGTGAATGTTCCACGTTTTGTTTATCTGTTTAGCTGAGTGTCATTTGGATTATTTCCAGTTTGGGATTGTTATGAAGAACACTGCTGTGAACTTTTGCGTATAAGAATTTGTGTGGACCTAAGTTACCATTTCTTTTACTTGGAAACCTAGGAGTGGAAGTTCTGGATCACTTGGTAGATTTATGTTCAGCTGTTTGAGAAACTGCCAAGGAGGTTTCCAGAGTAGCTGGGCCATTTTTCACTCTCACCTCCATTGATGAGGATTCCACTGTCTTCACGTTCTCCTAACATGCGCTTTGGTCGGTCTTTTCATTATAGCCATTGCTTTGTAGTCGGCTCATTGCATTGAAGAATCTCATTGAAGCTTTAACTTTATTAGCTTGACTGATGATGTTTAAAATATTTTCATGTGTCACACTCAGATATCTTCTTTGGTGAAGTGTTATTTAAATCTTTTGCCCACTTTTTAACTGAGTTGTGCAGCCTCTTATTATTGCCTCTAGGGCACCCCAGTCTAGTACTCTTGCCTGGAAAATCCCATGGATGGAGGAGCCTGGTGGGCTATAGTTCATGGGGTTGCTAAGAGTCAGACATGATTGAGAGACTTCCCTTTCACTTTTCACTTTCATGCATTGGAGAAGGAAATGGCAACCCACTCCAGTGTTCTTGCCTGGAGGATCCCAGGGACGGGGGAGCCTGGTGGGCTGCCGTCTATGGGGTTGCACAGAGTCAGACATGACTGAAGTGACTTAGCAGCAGCCGTAGTAGTTCTTTATATATTCTGGATGCTGTTCCTTTTTTAGAAATATGATTTGCAGAAATTTCTTCCAGTCTGTGGCAGGTCTTTCCATTTTCTTGATGTCTTTTGAAGAGAAAAAGATTTTAATCTTGACAACATCTGATTTATAATTATGCTTTTGTATAATGTCTAAGAAATCTTTGCCTGACCCACAGTCACAAAGATTTTATGTTTTTATCTAGTAGTTTTATAGTTTTAGCTTTTATATGTAGGTCTGTAATCCAGTAGACGTTAATTTTTGTATGGTGTAAGGTAGGGATCTGATGGGACATATATATTCAGTTGTCCCATCAATATTTATTAAAAGAAAACATCCCTTCCCTATCAAACTGTCATGATACTTTATTGGAAATCAGTTGACCATAAGTGTGTGGGTTTATTTTGGAATGGTCTCTCCCATTACATTGACTTTTAAGTCTATCTCAGTGCTGATACCATGCCATTTTGATTACTTGTAGCTTTATAAGTTTTGAAATCAGGTAGCTTAAGTCCTCTGCCATTATCCTATTCTTTTTCCAGCATTATTAACTCTGCAAGGTCCTTTGCATTGCCATGTACATTTTAGGATCAGCTTCCCAGTGTGCAAATAACCTGGCTGGGATTTTGGTAGTGATTACACTAAACCTGTTGATCAATTTAAAGAGACTGGTTAGGTCTTACAGGAACATACACATCTAAAGATAACATTTAAACTGCAAAGACTACTTAGAAATTTTTGTACTGAGTTCCTTAGAAGGAGATAGTTCAGTTCAGTTCAGTCAACTCGGTTGTGTCCGACTCTTTGTGATCCCGTAGACCACAGTATATGGGTGGACAGGCTTCTCTGTCCATCCAGCTCCCAGAGCTTACTCAAACTCATATCCATCGAATCAGTGATGCCATCCAACCATGTCATCCTTGGTCGTCCACTTCTCTTGCCTTCAGTCTTACCCAGCATCAAGGTCTTTTCCAATGAGTCAGTTCTTGGCATCAGGGGGCCAAAGTATTGGAGATTCAGCTTCAGAATCAGTCCTTCCAATGAATATTCAGGATTGATTTCCTTTAGGATTGACTGGTTTTATCTCCTTGAAGGAGATAAGATCCTTGAAGGAGATATCTAGAAGGAGATAAAGACAGCAGCAATCTCTTGCATAGGCCAATATGCGTTTCCATTGGAATAATGCAGCCTTTTTTATCCTTTTATATTTTGAGCTGGTCAAAGGGAGCCCAGAGCACTGGAGTGCACGTGTGGATATCTCTTCACACCATATTGTGCATCTTTTCTGGAGGAACCCTCCCCCTGATATTTGGAGCAGGGGCCACTGTTGGAGTTGGTGAGGGAGTGGGGAAGCAGGATGCTAGTCTCTGTGCAGACTGGCTTTGCAGACTTATGGATAGCCCTCTGGGCTTCGTGCAAGCTGCCTGGGCAGACTGATTTATTCATCTTTGCCCAGGATCCAAACTTTGGGCCAAGGCACACCCTCATTATCCTGCCCGATCAGAATGCTGAATCAGGAAAAACAGCCCTCTGGAATAGACGAGCGGTAACTTCGAGATCAAGCTAGTCCGGTTGCATTGGAAACCTCTCCCACTTCAACAGAAAAAGCAGCAAATGCAAAGAAGGCTGAGTTAGCCCCACCTTGCCTTTCTTAAGGAGCAATACCAGGAACTAGTGTGGTTCTGCCTCTCTCCCCACCCATACACCTGCCAGGGAAGCAACGTCCTTGTTACTGCCTTTGGCTTCCTCATCTAGCATCAAGTTTCCCCAGTTCATGATGATCTGCATAGACTTATGTCAGTGCTTACAAAATAAAAGAAGAAGCTAATCTCTGTGCCCCACCCTAGGGCCATTGAACCCATTTTTAAAAGTCTCTTGGGTGTTGCTGATGTGCAGTAAAGTTAGAAAACCCCTGATCTAGGCCAACACACTGACCTCCAAATGTTTGTGTGTCCTTAATCTGAAAGCATCATCAACCAGAACCATGTTTGCAACAGTCTCAGGGGCTTCCCAAGTGGTGCTGGTGGTAAAGAACCTGCCTGCCCCTGCAGGAGCTGTAAGAGATGCAGTTTTGATCCCTGGGTCAGGAAGATTCCCTGGAGGAGGAAATGGCAACTCACTCCAGGATTCTTGCCTGGAGAATCCCGTGGACAGAGGAGCCTGGCGGGCTACAGTCCATAGGGTCACAAAGAGTCAGGCAAAACTGAAGTGACTTAGCATGCAGGGACAGAAAAGCAATTTATTTCTTTTTTGGGGTATTCTGAACACCATCTCTGAATCAAGTTAGATCTTTTTTTAAAAAGGTCTACCACCCTAGACCTTGATGGTTTAACTTCTCCTATGAAAATGACTTCATTCAGCGGCCTTTAGTCTACACCCTCCGTTTTTCTTAAGGCTTTATAGAAGAAAAACTACTTGGATGTTTCCAGCCATCAGTGAAATCAGTGTGGAAGTTGGTTAGCTGCTCTAGAACTGAGGTTCCCCCTGTGAGAATTCCTCTGGGGCTTTTTGGAGGCAGTTTATGCAAGAGGAGGCCTGGAGTCAGGCAGTCAGGACTCACAGCCCAGCTCTGCTCTGTGGAAGCACTGGGAGCTTTGGAGAAATTGTTTGCTCTGAGTTTTCATTTCTCTGAGCGTTTCATTGTTCGAAGAACACGTGTGTAAAAGAACACGTCCCTCACAGGGCTGTGTGAGACCTGTCACTCAGAGCCCTGGGAGCCACGCCTGAAACAGAGCAAGCCCGTATGGAACCTCAGCCCATGGTTGAGCTTCACAGCCTGTGACTAATTTAGCATCAGGAAACCTTGCCTCTCTAGTGACAATTGTATGTGGCCATTTTTTAACCCAATGAGACCAAAGCGGCCCATTTTCTCTTTTGTCCTCATCTACTGAGAAGCTCACATCACGGTGAACATGTTGGCCTGAGAGTGAAACCTTTTGATTTTTCTTTTCCTCTGAGGCTTTTGTTTCATTGTTTTCAGATCACAGCCTTCTCCGATAAGCATCCGGAAGTCCTTTGGGGAAGGAGGTGTGGTCTGAGCTATAAATGGCTGAAGGCTGACTTCAAGGACCCTGTTCCATATCTCCTGAGCTGTATCAGGAGTAAAGTACTACAAGAGAAACAGTGGAGGTGGAGGGGGGGGGGGGTGGAGAGAAACTCTGAAACGGACAGTTAGCCACCCTGGAGCTAAGAGAATTATCTGTCCAAGGATGGGGTCTGTGATCGCAGAGCTCTGTTCTATCCACGGTGGTCTGTTCTCCCAGCACACGGCTTAGGGTATCAGAACTCCTCCCGGCTTTCACACACCATGGGGTCTTTGGTTCATTTCCAATCTCTGCCATCAAGAATGTCCTTTCTCTACCCAAATTGCTTTTTTGTTAACACTGCCATGTAAGCTTGGAGAGGGGTGGGATTTTACACAGAATCATAGAACCTTACAGCAGGGTGGGACTTGAAATTGTCTAGTCCAGGGTCGCACAGAGTCGGACATGACTGAAGCGACTTAGCAGCAGCAGCAGCCCTTCACTTTCTACAAAGGAAGGGCCAGGCCCTTGGAGGCAGTAAATAGTGACATAATGGAGGTCTCATGAATAAGAAATAAAGATACAATACCCCAGTTTCCTAATACTGAATCTTGTAGCCCTTTTCCTGCACCCAGTGTCCACAAGGAGCTCAGAGCTCCTTTATCCTCTTCCAGATAGTAAGTTTCACAAATGTGGTGCCTTGCACCAAATTCTGCCTTGTAGCAGATGGTGTTTCCCCAGATGGAATTCTCGCCTATATGATAAAGTTTATACTTCACTTTAGAGATCAACTAATCGGGGAAAGCAATGGCACCCTACCCCAGTACTTTTGCCTGGAAAATCCCATGGACAGAGGAGCCTGGTAGGCTCCAGTCCATGGGGTCGCTAAGAGTCGGACACGACTGAGCGACTTCACTTTAACTTTTCACTCTCATGCATTGGAGAAGGAAATGGCAACCCACTCCAGTGTTCTTGCCTGGAGAATCCCAGGGACAGGGGAGCCTGGTGAGCTTCTGTCTATAGGGTCGCACAGAGTCGGACACGACTGAAGCGACTTAGCAGCAGCAGCAGCAAACAGAAATAATAACCGCAGAAGCGTGACTTAATCAGCACTATTAAAGACAAGCCATTTCTAGCACTTTGTGTATGCAGGTGCTTTAATGAAACTCAACTAGAGTTAAGTGCCAGTCTGAATGTGGAGTTTTTAATGTATGCATTTTGAATGTGTGACAGTAAATAAGGTTGCAGTTTTTTAGGTAACAGGGTACAAAAATGGATAAAAAGTCACCGTTCGCTACAGGACTGTAAGAAGTCCCAAAGACACATCTGGTCTGTCAGGCTGGGGCAGAGCTGGAGTTGCAGGATGTGAGTCTGGGGGCAGGTACTTGGTAACCATCATTTATGGAGTCACCTGTCACAACAAAGCCCACAGTGCTTTAAAAGTTTGCAATCAACAGCCTCCTCGCCACATGAATCGTGTGTTCCTCTTCATTCTTCCATGATTGCTGTTTAGTCTCATTTTGCTCATTATCTGAAATACTTTTCCTTCTTCTAAAAATGACTCTAATTTAAATGCCTTGGATTCAGCTACATCCGTTTTTCTTTCCTTTGGTTAGTTTGCATATAACCCTGTCTGTTTTCAGCTCTGGTACTTTCCCTGGCCCTGCACACAGGGCTTGTCTGAGAACTGTCATGTACAGAGAAGCGAAACAGGTGCGGGGGTGGGGGGCTTCCTTATCTCGAGCCCTCGACCCTGTGCCCTCCCCAACCCCCCCGGGCCTGCACTGTGGCACAGACAGACTTTCGAACAGCTGTGCAACTGCCCTTCGATTCTGGCTCACTGTATTTCCTGACACATTCAGCATCTTGGGATGAAGCAGGTACACAGGTCAAGACCGATGCCTCTGGAGTTACACTGGCAGTGTTTCTCAGCAGTGCCTTTACTAATGATTTGCAGAGCAGAGCCTTGCCACAGGGGCCCTGGCCGAACCTCCCACCCATCTTGTGTGACAGTTCATGTAATAGCTACTCCCCCGTGCCTGTCCTTGGGCAAGGGTGGCATCCAGAGAGCCTTTTATCAGCATCCCAGATCACACTAGCAAGCCTTCTTTATGTGGATGGTCCTAGAACCACCTCTGTTCAGAAGCTCATTGCATTGTCTTCCTATTATTGTTGTATGCAGTGTATCACAACATTGTCAATGTCATCCAATTGTTCACCCTAGCGTCCCTGTGAGGTGGATACAGCCATGAGGGACTGTATGGCGATTAGCTGTGATACTAGTTAGGGACTCGAGCTCCAGAGTCAGACCACCTGGGTTCACACCCCGGCCCTACCAGTTTCTAGTTGTGTGCCCAGGGACAAGTTTACTAAAGCTCTCCAAGCCTCAGCTTCCTTTTCTGGAGAGTGAGGAGTAATAACCTCAGTAGGTTCTTGTGAAATGAACGCCTGGATGTTTATGAAGTGTGGAGAACAGTGACTGACACCGAATCATCACAATAAAAATGTTCCCTTTCACTGCCGCTATCAACTCCATCAGCTCTACAGCAGATTTTCCAAGAGTCTGTGGTTTGCCCAAGATCACGTAATGACTCCAAGAGACAATGGACTTTTTTTCTTCTTCGTTTTTATTTCCTTATTACACACTAACATAAAAATGAATTCTTGTAAAAGATCAAAGCAATACAGAAACATATAAAGGAAGTTATTGGGTTCCCACCTCTACTCTTTCCTCTTTCTCCACAAGGAACCACAGAAAACTAATTGGCGTGCATTCGCCCCACCTTCTCTCTGGGCAGGACACACATATAAAATCAATATAAATTGTGTGTGTGTGTGTGTGTGTGTGTGTGTCTGTGTCTTCTTAGGCTTAAACAATAGTAACTGTGCCTGACTTACAGGACTGGTGGTCAGTGTTGGCGAGAGTGGGGCATGCCAGGAAACATACTAGTCCTCTCTCATCGGCTCCATGAGATAAATGCTCTTATTCTACCCATTTTACAGGTGTGGAAGTGAAGGTTAGAGAGATTGTCACCTTCATAGGACCACATAGTGCTGAAACTGGATTTCAGTCTAGTCAGGCTTACCTCGTATCTCCACACTTTTGACTACAGCTGTATGTGGCTATATCATAGCTATTGTTTTCTGTTTGAGTTTTTTCTCATATTAGTTTGAACTCTTTCCACGTAAGTTTTTGTAGGTTTGCTTCATCCTTTTAATGGCTACAAATGAGTCAATATTTTGTTTCACCACTTTCTTATCTAGGCTTCTGTTTCCTTGTTCTTTGCCGTTATAAATAATCCAACACCAAATATCCTTAATACTTATGGACACAGGTGTGAGAATTTCTATAGAGTGGCTTTTACAAGTGGAATTGTTCATCAGGGAGTCGTGTGCACACATTAAATTTAAATAAGAATTGCTTTCCAAAAAGAATTGTGCTCACTGATGTATGTGAGAAGGCCTGTTTCACACTAGTCTTTTTTTAATTGAATTATTTATTTATTTTTGGCTACACTGGGGTTCTGTTGCTATGCGCAGACTTTCTCTAGCTGCAGCGAGTGTGGGCTGCTCTCTAGTTGGGGTACACAGGCTTTTCACCGTGGCGGCTTCCCTCGTTGCAGAGCACAGGCTGCAGAGCGCTTGGGTTTCAGTGGTCGCAGCGCACAGGCCTACTTGCCCCATAGCACGTGGAATCTTCTCAGACCAGAGATTGAACCCGTGTCCCCTGCATTGACAGGTGGATTCTTAACCACTGGACCACCATTGAAGTCCCTCGCCGTAGTCTTCTTTTTATCTTTGCCAACTTGTTGAAGAAAAAAATTACTCTTTTTCTAAATTGTGTTTCCATGATTCCTGATGGGGTTGAACTGCTGCTAAATCACTTCAGTCGTGTCCGACTCTGTGTGACCCCAGAGACGGCAGCCCGTCCCTGGGATTCTCCAGGCAAGAACACTGGAGTGGGTTGCCATTTCCTTCTTTATTTTCAGGTTAATCTATATTTCCTCCAGAAATTGCCTTTTGCCTATATTTCCATTTAGTTTTCATTGTAGATGCTTGTAGTATATTTTGGATAATAATCTTTTATATTTTTCTGCATTTTTGTCTTCCATGTAAACTTATAAAATTGGCTTGTCCGTTTACATAAAAGAAACTCCTGTTCATATTTTGATTGAGAATTTGTTGCATTCGTAGGCTCATTTTACGTAATTTGGCAACTTCACGATATTTACTTTTTCCTTCCATAAATACCATATGTCTCTATTTAAGTCTTTCATGCCCATCAGTTAAATTCAACTGTTTTCCTTGTGTAGATCTTGCATTGAAATATTTATTTACAAATGGAGACCTGTTTTCTCATCACCTAGGCTTAATTTGTATTGCTAATAAATAGAAAAACTATTGGTTTTTATATACGTGTTAAATTTTTATCTAGCTACTCGACTGAACTCTTGACCTTTGTACTTATTTCTTGTTCTTGACCTATCACATTGGCTAGGAAAAACAGTAAAGAAAAACACTGGTGAAGGTGTACATCTCTGCCTGCTTCCTGAATTTAATGAGAATGTCTGTAACATTGCAGCACTAAATATGGTGGACCCATTTTATCAGCGTGCAGAAATTTCTATTGCTAGCTTAGTGAGGGGCGTGTCTTTCGCTGCAGACTACACCAGACTCCTGTCAAGGGGCCTTAACTGTTTCCTCTACATTTTCCTTGAGAATTCAGAGATTGTCCTCACTGCCTGGGACCTCCCAGCATTAATCTCCCACCTGACTCAACAGCGTTTAACACTGCGTAACATTTGCTCTCTTCCTCCCTTCACTCACATTGGACCCTGGCTGGCCTAAGGCGAAGAACCACTTTGTGTTAATATATCCTATACCCTTCCCCCGCAGATAAATAAATAATGCTGTATGGATAAGAAGAAAATTCCACTTCTGGAATTTTCTGGCAGGCACCACTGAAAAGAATTCATTCCTGGCTTCTAGTTTTAAATAACTTCAACTTTTTTTCCCCATTGGGTTATCTTGAGTAGCTGACCACCATTTCACACTCGAGTGGCCAGGCGGTTTCATAGTTTGTACAGGAGGGTGTGAGAAAGAAATCACCACCTGACCTCTGACTTCCTGTGGAGACTTCACGCAGGCACAGGGTGAAGCCACTTCTAACTCTAGGCTCTCAGCACTGCCTTGCACACAGTTAATGCAAAAGAAGTGTTTTCACGGTTGACTGATGACATGATTTAATTGCAGAGTACATTTGATAATTTTTAGGTGGTGAGACTTTCTGCTAAACTATGAACGAAAGGATTTCATTTTGTCAGGCATGTATTTGGAGCATGACTCTAATGTGACTTGGCACCTGTCTAGAGAATTGTCCCTGTGTCCAGTGACATATCGCTTTGGGGAAGTCAACACCTGCTATGATGGCATCTGTCATATTTAAGAAAGTGACATGTCCATGAATAATGCAGAGCTGCCTCAATAAAATGCCTTCTTCAGAAAACAATTAAAATGAGACATTGGCAGAAGATTATTATAAGCAGCAGAGAGGCAAGTTAGGGCTCTTTCCAAAATTAAAAAGCAGTGGATGATATCTTTTACTATGGTTTTCTCATCTTGATGTAAGCTGGGCAGATTATATTATTTTCATACTGTTTAGCTAGAAAGTGAAGTGAATTCGCTCAGTCGGGTCCAACTCTTTGTGACTCTGTAAACTGTAGCCTATCAGGCTCCTCAGTCCATGGAATTTTTCAGGTAAGAGTACTGGAGTGGGTTGCCATTTCCTTCTCCAGGGGATCTTCCTGACCCAGGGATCGAACCCAGGTCTCCCACATTGCAGGCAGACACTTTACCGTCTGAGCCACCAGGGAAGCCTGCTTTAGCTAGAAAAGGACCTACTAAATAGGATCCTTTCTTTCTATTGCTTTAGTACAAACCACAGAGAAGGCAGTGACACCCCACTCCAGTACTCTTGCCTGGAAACTCCCATGGACAGAGGAGCCTGGTAGGCTGCAGTCCGTGGGGTCGCGAAGAGTTGGACACCACTGAGCTAATTCACTTTCACTTTTCACTTTCATGCACTGGAGAAGGAAATGGCAACCCACTCCAGTGTTCTTGCCTGGAGAATCCCAGGGACGGGGGAGCCTGGTGCCATCTATGGGGTCGCACATAGTCGGACACAACTGAAGCAACTTAGCAGCAGCAGCAGCAGTACAAACCAACATTGGCCTCCAACATCAATTTGTATGTTAATGCTTCTGAGGTGAACTTTTTGGGGAGATGGAGTGGACTCATGTCAGGCACGTGGTGTGTAATTGGCAACTGTCCAGGAGAGCCTAAGTCAAGAGACAGCTGGATGCCAGAAACCCCAAGAGGCAAGGCAGACCCACGTGGCAGACACGAGCACTGATCTTTGAGCCCCTCGTGGGGCCAGTGCCATTGGCTTCAGCTTCTAGGGCTGTTGGTATGAGAAGTTTGGTCAGTCAGACAATTACCTTTCCCACCTTAGGTTTTTTCTCTTTTCCTCAAATTGCCATGTCCAGAGAAGAGGCTGGGACAGTGCCCAGCAATAGACTGAACATTTGCTACCTCTTCTCTTGCAGGCGGGTGACAAACATTACCACCCGAGCTGTGCACGATGCAGCAGATGCAACCAGATGTTCACAGAAGGAGAGGAAATGTATCTGCAAGGTAAGGTGGTCTGGAGTGGGGAGAGAAAACTGTGCTATGTTTGTTTGTTTTGAAGAGAAGGAGGCATTTCATTAGCTGCAAGGCTACCCAGATCCCAAATGAATGTAGCCAAATGTGACCTCATCAGTTAGTATTAATCAGCCAAGCAATTGACATGCTGGCAGTGAGCCCCTGAGGCTGTTAACAAACGAGTGGATTGCTTATGGATGAATGGATTGAACTTGATGCCATGGAGATAAGGCAAGAGGAAAGATCAGCTAGGCCTCAGGAACCCCCAACCCCCAGGAATATGCTCGGGAAACAAAAGATCCAAACGAAATGAATGTCTAAAAGTGTTACATACTGGATGGTTATAATACTTGTTTTTTTTCTCACTTTACTATCCTGGGATAAGGATTTGGGGGGCCTCCCAGTATGCTCTTATCCAGGCTTTTAGGAAGAAAAAAATCTCGTATTTGGTGAATTATATCACAGATGTACTTCATCCCATGAAGATGAGATCGCTGTCATAGTGAAAGAGAGAAGGACACAGAGTGAGAGAGAACACACCCAAAGTTCCTGACAGTGAAATTGAGACGTTTCTGATGCCAAGGAAGTGCTCATTAGCAGAGGGCCATTCAATTTTTTTTTTTTTAATGAAAATAATTTTGAGAAATTTTCCCTATGTACAGCTATGATTAGCTTTTATCTCCTCTAAAATTCTGAAGCTTTTCAGAGAGTTTTAGGGAAGGATTCTCCTCCAGTCAAATAGTACCATCTGTGCAAGCATTTTACTATTTTTAGCTGGAAAGAGTCATTAAATAGACAAGGGCTGATCAGTAAAATTAGCAAGAATATAAGAGCTATTGCTTGTTCAGTTTGCTAATTACTGGTTCTTACTGGCCTTCGCATGTCATTTCTTCATCTCTGCCCATAACACTATGTGTAGCTTTAATGACTGGTTTGCTTTGCTCTTGATTTTTGTTTTTAAGAAACTAAGAAAAGTCTCCAGAAACGATTCTTGAGTATTAGATCAAAGCTTTGGCTGCTCTCCCCTTAAAGAACGCTAGCTGTATAAGAAACTGACAACCCAGACATCCTTTTTAGCTTTAGAATGATTTCTCTGAAAAAATTACAGGGGAAAATCTCACTGAATTTTAAAGGGCCTGATGAAGGCAAGTGACAAGCCCCAAATCTGTGGTCTCATATGGGCTTTATATGACACGTTTCCCCCCAGGACAAACTGTGAATCCTTGGGAGCAATAGACAGGTGTCACTTTACATGTTCAGCATGGAGCAGATTTATTCTTCAGTTGGTCTCCAGGCTCTGTTTTAGATCCTAATGTGTCAGTCACCGCTGACTTTGGTGTCTCACCATCACTTTGGGTCTCACCATCAAAGACCCAGGAGTGTACATCACCCCAAGAGTGTCTGCTAAGAACTGAGACTCAGGCTCTGGGTGCACCTCTGTATGTTCACAGAGTTCTGCAAGCTGAGTAAAGAGGGTGATTTCAGGCTGTACACAAGTACAGCACATTCACACTATAGATAAACAACCCTGGGAATTTGGGCTGTGTTCCAAATTTGAGCATCGTAAATCTTTGCTGGAGTTGGGCTTTGGTGTTCTTTGCCTGTGGTCTTGGCACATCCTTGAACAATGAGCAGTTCCATCTTCCCCAGCATCTCACGTTCTCTCTGGCTTGCATTCCCTGTGTGTGTGACCTCTGGGGGACAGTTCAATGCCTTGTGCACCCCCAGGGTTCAGGGCCAGAATGTCCACTCAGTAGAACCTCTGCAGTGCACCCTGCTCTGCTTCCAGCCCTCCTGCCCACCCTACCTCCCCCCGGCTCTCCACATTAAGAGGATTTCTGTGCTTTGAAGCCAGCCTCAGAGTAAAAGCCAGTGCTGAATGGACTATGTGTCTGTCTGGCTTTGGTTTGATTTTTTGGCCCTGGGTTAAGCGAGATAGAAATGACCGCTAAATAGGGATTAAAGTATTATTCTGATATAAAATGTATTTACTGTCATCAATTTAATAGTATTTTTAGCTCAGTGGTATAAAATAATTCAAGAGTTATTTTAATTTGATAGCTTTTCAGGAGAGAAAGAGTTCAACAGTGAAATGTAAAACATAAAATATTCACACAGAGACTCATATTAAGTTTATATCATTGACATTGTCCTGCGCAAACAACCTCATGACTCTTTTAACAATTTAAATGTAGCCAGAATAAATTTACAAATTTAAGCAAAAAAACTGCTTTCAACTTAGTAACTATTTGCTGAAGTCTTTTTAAGTCCCTCTTCAAATTCTTCCACCATTCCCACATTTGGATATATTCTTGCATGAACTTACATATAGACCTTAGCCATGAATTAACATACATTGTATACCCAGGCAAAAACAAAAATCACATAGGCAGGCATTGAATTCTTATAAGAAAAGAGCTTTCTATTGGATGTAAGTGTTTTGCTTAGTTCTGTGATACTGGTACCATCTAAGAAAGCACCGTAAATTCCTATAAAGTGAGGCATTGACCCAGGACCAGAAAACAACACTTAAGTAGTGACTTCACTAATTTAAAAGTAAAGACCTTTTAAAGTTAACTAAAAGGTTAAAAGTTAAAGGAAAACCTGTGGATTTGTAATGTAAGTTTCAAACTTTCTGCTAGTTGGATTGATTTCCTGTGTCTGTGTAGGTAACTGTATAATTGAAGCAACAAAAAATTTTGGTGAGTTTTGCTTCTGGATATAGATGATCTGATTTGACTTTATTGCCCTCATCTAAATTGCTTGGTTGTTTTGATGTTATGTAAACATGGCTTATGGCTTATATTTCTGAAATTAAAAGTAGATATTGGGAAGTACACAGACATTACTTTTAAAGGATAATGAAAATGAAAAATGAAACTTAATTGCTCAGTACAGACTCTTTGTGACCCCATGGACTGTAGCCTGCCAGGCTCCTCTGCCCATGGAATTCTCCAGGTACTGGAGTAGGTAGCCTGACCTTCTCCAGGGGATCTTCCCAACCCAGGGACTGAACCCTTGTCTCCCACATTGCAGGCAGATTCTTTACCATCTGAGCCACCAGGGAAGTCCCCAAAGGATAATGATAGCATTTGAAAAAAAAAAAAAAAAGGAGAAAAGGGAACCTTCTTACACTGTTCGTGGGAATGCAAACTAGTACAGCCATTATGGAGAACAGTGTGGAGATTCCTTAAAAAACTGGAAATACAACTGCCTTATGATTCAGCAATCCCACTGCTGGGCATACACACTGAGGAAACCAGAATTGAAAGAGACACGTGTACCCCAATGTTCATCGCAGCACTGTTTATAATAGCCAGGACATGGAAGCAACCTAGATGTCCATCAGCAGACGAATGGATAAGAAAGCTGTGGTACATATACACAATGGAGTATTACTCAGCCACTAAAAAGAATGCATTTGAATCAGTTCTAATGAGGTGGATGAAACTGGAGCCTATTATACAGAGTGAAGTAAGCCAGAAAGAAAAACACCAATACAGTATACTAACACATATATATGAAATTTAGAAAGATGGTAACAACCCTGTATACGAGACAGCAAAAGAGACACTGATGTATAGAACAGTCTTTTGGACTCTGTGGGAGAGGGAGAGGGTGGGATTATTTGAGACAATGGCATTGAAACATGTATAATATCATATATGAAACGAGTCGCCAGTCCAGGTTCGATGCACGATACTGGATGCTTGGGGGTGGTGCACTGGGACGACCCAGAGGGATGGTACGGGGAGGGAGGAGGGAGGAGGGTTCAGGATGGGGAACACATGTATACCTGTGGTGGATTCATTTTGATATATGGCAAAACCAATACAATATTGTAAAGTTAAAAAAAAAAAACACTGCCCAGTTGAGAACTAAATGTCTCTTTCATCAAGACACTTGTGCCAAATGAGTAGTCTCTGTGGGCTAGGATTATAACTGTTATAGAACAAGCTCAGACTAGATGCAGAAAACTCACCTGGAATTTGAGCTACCATGATTCACTTGGGCACAGGGCCTCTCTCAGAAGTTCTATATAACAGGACTGTGGCTGCTTCCCATTTCCTTTATTCTTAGATGTGCATTGTCTTTCCAGGTTCTACCGTTTGGCATCCCGACTGTAAGCAATCAACCAAGACTGAGGAAAAGCTGCGGGTAAGGAACGCTTTGGCACTGTGATGCCAGAGGTACTTGCTGTCCATTGTGTTTTCAGTCACTGATTCTTGGGACTGCAGTTTGGGTGAAATTGCTTCTTAGGACTTTTTTTTCCCCTTCTATCACAGACCGAGTAGAAAGGCCATTTGGCCAGAAAAAGAGGTTTCCTCCTACCTTCCATTGATGGTGATTCTTGTTTCAAGTGCCTGTGTTAGACAAAATAAGCCTTGCTTCATGAATCAGGTTCTTAGGAAAGCATTCAAGGGGAAAAGTCAAGTTCTAGGTCCAACATCTGGTGATCTCCTCACCAGACTTTTTTTGTACTTCATGCATCACATCACTCAATCCAAACTCTGCAGCCATTGCTCAGCTCTTGCTACATTTGATTGGCCTCTCAAATCCAAGTTCACCAAGTAGCCTCTATCTCCAAAAGCTGATGATTTGTTAGATAAAAAACCTTTGGGGAAAATCATGATGAGCTCAGACGAGTCAGTGGGAACAAGTGTTCTTGATTGTTTTTGTAGCTGAAACCTTAGATAGCATCAAAATATTTTCAAAACTCCCTGGAACATGGATCACACAGAGGATAGACTCTATCTCTCACCTGTTTTTCCTTTCTTTCCTTTGGTTTTTTAGTATTTCTCTCAATTCTAAAGCCTTCTCTTGATCTTACTCTGTTCTCAGACCACCACCAGGAGACAATATTCTACCTGTTTCAGAAGCAAAGAGCTGTACACAGTTGCAAGGCCATGATCATAATCTGTTTCTTACTCAGATGCCCCTAGCTTGTCACTTGGGCTGTGAAATATTTTTCAGAGCAGCAATCAGACTAGACCCCAGTCCACAGTCCCTCCATTTAACTACCTTAGTGGTTCCCTTTGAAATAGCTGGACTACACCACCTGGTGTTTCAGGGAAAAGAATAGCCCAAATTTATTTTGGAAGCCATGCTATAGATGAGATGGTTAGGTAGCATGACCAACTCAATGGACATGAGTTTGAGCAAGCTGCGGGAGATGGTGAAAGACAGGAAAGCCTGGTATGCTACAATTCATGGGGTCACAAAGAGTTGGACATGACTTAGCAACTGAACAGCAATATTCTAGAATGTGGAATCATTTCTTCTTGACCTGCTGTTAGCAGGCGCAAGAAGCTATATATGTGATCCGCAGCAGTCACACAGCTGCTACATCATTGTGGCCTAATTACTAACGTGCCATTTGTGAAGGAGTGACTTGGCTTCCGAGAAATGATTATCAGGAGTCCCCCCTTTTTTTGGCCTGCCACCCCTGGGAATGACAGCTCTTATTTTCATTTTTCAATATCTTTTCTTTATTCTCAGTGAAGCTCTTGTCTGCCTAGAAGCTCTATTTCCTCTGCTTTTGTTTCTTCAACTGGCATCTGTGAGATCAGATGGAGATATTTTGTCATTTGCATAATTTAGAAACTTGTCCCTTGCCTGTGACCCTGAATAAAAACCGATGTCTTAAAATTCAGTTAATATGAGCAGACTTTAAGTGGAGGGGGAAAAATCACTTTTTCTCAAAATAATGGAGTAAAGGCCAGGCAAACTGGAGAGGAACTTGTTCACCAATATTAGGATGATTTGCGGAGAAGGCGATGGCACCCCACTCCAGTACTCTTGCCTGGAAAATCCCATGGGTGGAGGAGCCTGGGAGGCTGCGGTCCATGGGGTCGCTAAGAGTTGGACTTGACTGAGTGAGTTCACTTTCATGCATTGGAGAAGGAAATGGCAGCCCACTCCAGTGTTCTTGCCTGGAGAATCCCAGGGACGGAAGAGCCTAGTGGGCTGCTGTCTATGGGGTCGCACAGAGTCGGACACAACTGAAGCGACTTAGCAGCAGCAGCAGGATGATTTGATCCCTGTTTCAACATAGAACTTCAGCTTGAGCGTGTGTACCTCACCCTCTCATCTGTCAGTCAGACAGGTGCACACTGGAAGTTGCCAGACTCTGGGATTTTTGGTGACTCATGGATGCTTTGAAGTGGGTTATCGTTACAAAATGCTGGCACCTTAAAGATAGTACTTATTGTCACTTTAATCACAGGAATGCAGAATCCACTGTGTAACTTGTAGATGCTATCCCCAAACCACCCTAGTAGCTAGTGGTCTGTACTGTCTTTACAGTGTTGCCCTCAGTTGTTGAATAATCATTTTTATTTCATCCCTGATGAAGTCTTCTGGGAGACAGAGGAATGCTAATGAGGCCAGACTGAATGGAATGTGTCCTTTCTCTGTAAGGACTGCTTGAGTTTGAAGATTGTGCTACTAAAATGGTTTCAAAAAAATCAACCCTCTTGATCGCATCTTGATGGAACTCTTTGGATAAGATTATGAAAACAACTAGTGAGATGCTTCCACTCATTCTGGCCAAGAGGAGCTGCAGTTTTTTCTCCCTTTCAGTTCGGTTCAGTCACTCAGTCATGTCCGACTCTTTGCGACCCCATGAATCACAGCACGCCAGGCCTCCCTGTCCATCACCAACTCCCGGAGTTCACTCAGACTCACGCCCATCGAGTCAGTGATGCCATCCAGCCATCTCATCCTCTGTTGTTCCCTTCTCCTCCTGCCCCCAATCCCTCCCAGCATCAGAGTCCTTTCCAATGAGTCAACTCTTCGCATGAGGTGGCCAAAGTTTTTTTTCCTAAAGCCAGCGTTTACCACTTGGTGGTCAGGCTGGCCCCCAGCTCACTCACCCAGTAGTAAGGATGATGTACCTCTAAGGAGACGAGGTTCTGACGCACCCCAAGTGGGGCACATGTTGACACTAGTGGGATTTTAAAAAGAGGCTAGATTTTGAAGAAGGAGCAACTCCTGTGCTCTCTTAAGGGTGTGTCTATGGAGGACAGCCTTGAGCCAGGATTTTCAGGCATTTTTCCCAGAGTCACATCAGTTCAGTTACCATAGCAAAATGAAAATGTTTTAAGGATCTTTCAACAACCCCACTGAGTAATCCACATTCTCCAGATTTCAAGAACTTGTGGGGTGTTTGTAATAACAGACTCTCAAGAACATCTGTCAATGGCTTCAGTGGCTTCTAACTCTTCATATGTAAGAATATTTCAGCCAAAATAAATGGAAAGGAATGATGGGGAGAGGGGAAGGTTGGAACATAGGTAAATATACTGTAACGTAAAGACCAGTTAGGGAATTCCCTGGAAGTCTCATTGTTAGGACTGGGCACTTTTACTGCCGAAGGCATGGATTCAATCACAGATTGGAAAACTAAGATCCCATAAGCCATGTGGGGTGGCCAAAAGAGAAAGAAAATGAAGACCAGTTACTATGCTTTCAACATGGACCTTAAAAATACACACACACACACACACACACACACACACACCCTGACAAAAGTGAGTCCACTTCATTGTTGTTCAGTTGCTCACTCTTTGTGACCCCATGTACTAGCCCACCAGGCTCCTCTGTCCATGGGATTTTCCAGGCAAGAATACTGGAGTGGGCTGCCATTTTCTCTTCCCAGGGGACCTTCTCGACCCAGTCTCCTGCATTGGCAGGTGGGTTCTTTACCACTGAGCCACCAGGGAAAACCTGATGTCACTTATCACTTAACAAATTAGTTTTCCTAAAGGTTTTTTGTTGATAGTGTTTCTGAATCGAGGCTGTTTCTTTCTTCACTCTTCCCTTTTTCATGTTTCACGACAGCCCCCAAACATCCGTCGAGCTCCGTCTGATTTCTTTTATCCCAAAAGTCTGATTCGACGCACAGGACGGTCCCCGTGTCTGCAGGTTGGCACCGTGTCCGAGCTGAGGCTCGGGGCCGCTGTGCTGGGGGCCCCAGGCTTCTGTCGCTTTTCCTGCCCTTGCTGCTTTCCCCACATAACTTCTGGGCTCCCATAGAGGCAGATGCTTTTTCTCACCCCACGGAGTGCATCTCACATTCTGATTCCAGCTGTTTCCTGCTCTAGACAATGTTTTCATTTAGAGTGGTGGCTAAAGCATTGTCTTCAGGACAGCGAGCTCATTGGAAACCACTGTTTCGGTCCTGTACCCACACGTTTGTTCGCTGAACAAATATTTGCCAAGTATCCAGGTACAGTAAGGAAGAAAAGACAGGTACATAATTATTAAAAGATATTGAAACATATCACAGCATATGGATCGTAAACATCAAGGCAGGTCAGGTGAGGGAAAGGGGCTCAAGGGGTGCTTCCTGGGAGAAGTGGTCTCTGAGTTGAGTTTTGGAGGCTGGATGGGATTTGAACACATAGAGATGATGAGAAAGGGGTGGGCCTGACGAAAAGAGCAACAGAAGCGTGGAGCTGGGGAAATGCAGTACGTGGGGAAGGAGAGGTTTGGCTTGAGGAAGGAGTGGCAAAGTGGAAAAGAGAACAAATAAGACTAGCTGCAGCTCTGCAGAACTCTCAATGCCTCTCCTTAAGAATCCCTGCCAAGTAGCTGTCCTGATTCCCATCTTACAGATGGAAAGACTGAGACCAGCATAGTGAACTAACTTCCCCAGAGTTCTCCCAGTGGTAAGTGGAAGAGCTGAGATTGGAGCTCGGATCTCTCTGAGCTGCTCACTCATGTTCTTTCCACTGTCCTACAAGGGGAGAGTGAGAGAGAGACCTGGGTGAAGACACAAAGAGGAGGGCGTGAAATACTGGCCGAGTCTGATGGTGTCCAACGAAGAGACGGGGTGGAAGGACGGCACCATCTTTCCAGAGCATCCTCTGGCACCTGGGAGAGTTCTCAGCCAGCTCTCCAGATGAGCATCTAGGCAGGAGACTGTGTTCCCTGCACACACTTGACCTTCTTTCAGGGCTTCTTAGAATTAGTTGAAACCTTGGCCCATTAAGTTACAAGTGACTTTTCGTGGCCCCAGCTCCGTCCAGATGAAACCCATTGTGTAGCTCTGTTGACACTCAGGGTTGCAACACAGCTCTTTAGTCTGGGCTTGATGCCTCTGCCTGTTTTTTGTGTCTGCCAGAACTGCATGATGGCCCAGGAGAGTTTGGGTTTGGGTCTACTTTCATTAAAGCTGTACCTGCTTTCTTTAAATGATTTGAAAGATAGTTAGAAGTACAGAGTTTCAGAGGGGAAAGAAACCTTTTAGACATCAACCCCTGAAGTTTCTCCACCTACAGAGTGAAGTCAGTCCAAGGTGTCACAGGTCAAAAGGAGCAACACTTCACTGTAGATTCCAGGCCCTTGAGTGTATTGCACTGGCCCATGAAGCTGGGTTACACTCAATTTATATTTATCATATAATCTTCATCTATCTTAAACCTTTGGCTCTAATAGCAGAATTTCACATACAGTTAACATACAGTGTCATGAATCCAGAGGAACAGCCAGAAATTATTCCCATTGCAAGTGAGTTATTAGAATTAGTACCTACTTGGCAAGAAATTCCTTTTTCAACAGCTTTTGGTTTTTTCCCTGAAACTATGCTTTATAACTCAAATAGTGTTTTATTTTGTTAGCCTAAGGCTATTGCCAAGTGATTCACTTTCATGACTTTAAGAAAAATACCATCAACTGTGAAATTCTTTGGTCTTCTCCAGACCCTTACATTTAAGAGATGTGTGGCATCTTAAGAAGTGGTCGGCTGGAGAAGAGAGAGAAAAAAAGAAGAAAAGAGAGAAAGAGGTCTATTTTGGAAAGCCTTCTCTCTTCCTACCCTGTTGTTAAGCATGGATATCTAATTCCCATTGTCAAACCTTAAATATCAGTAAAGTTAACTGTAACTCTGTCACAGAAAGGCATAAATCACTCGGGACCTGGCAGAGAAAATGGGCCATTTGACAAGCTCTTGCTTCTCCCATTGGCCATCATGGCTTATCGAAACCTTTGAGAAGCCTGAAAATGCCAAAGCAATTCTCAAGCCACCCAGATATTTTGATCTTTTAAATGCTATTGACTACACAGCAGTTCGTTTCACCAGATAATATCAGGCACCTTTAGAGTTAGATAAATTGTACCCTTTGCAGGGACTTTCAGCACTTCATGCCCTGGAAATAAGCCTGGTTTTATTGTGGAGGAAGGTCATTTTATTTTTTATTTTCTGAAATCGCCTCTTATTTCCTTTTGCTGAATTATAGGTAAAAGAAACTGGTGAGGAAAAAAATTACTAATTTGGCCAAAAAGTTCATTCAAGTTCTTCTGCAAGATGTTATGGGAAAAAACCCAAACAAACTTTTTGGCCAGCCCAATAGAATGACCTAAGAAAAATATATTCTGGTTTCACTTACTTGGAAGAGTTCTATAAGAAAAGCAAATTTTGTCTACAGAGAAAGGTCAGTAATTCATTATAAACAAACCACATGATATTCCCAGGACCAAGTTTGTAGTAATCTGGAGTGGATCACTTGCTTTTGTTCTAAAAAGGGGCTTCTGGGCTGTGCCTTTGGAGGCTAAAGCATGAATGGCTGCCATCCAAACTGGGCATGAGTTTTTTTCTCTTCTGAAACTAACATTCACTGTATTATAACGTGTGCACTTACAGACCCATAATATACCAAACAAATACTGTGTGTCTGTTTCTGCAAAGGAGTTAATTAGAGGCTGTAAGTATATCTAGAATAAGGAAATTATGCTATTGGTTACTGTTTTATTAACGTTGCCACCAGACATACCACTTTATTCCCAGCTTTCTCTCTGTTGGGATATTTTCTTCTTTTTGGTGTATCAGAATGTGTAGGTGTTAAGATTTATCCCGCACCGTGAGGACTCCTGGCCATAGTAAAGGCTAATGGCGGTTGCACCCCTGGTTCCGGGGAAGATATTATGCCTTCACTACTCAGGGCACGGGTTCAGCCCCTGATCGGGGAACTAAGATCCTGCAAGCTGGGGGTGTGGCCAAAACTAAACCAAAAATAAAAGCAAAAACAAACAAAAAAACTGAAAGGATTTCCTCTTCTGACTTAGCAGTGAATATTTAATATGTGTTAAGATTTTTTAAAGTATTCCTTCTTCTGCAGCTGTTATCACCTCCTTGTCTGGTGAACTTCGACAAAAACGCAAGGCAGGTACTGTCAACCTTGGCAGCACTTGGTGTAAGGTGTCACCTACCTTATATGAGTAGCTGTCCCGTAGGCACTCATACGACCTCTCTGATCTGGGATCCAGTTGCCTGTAGTTCTCTCCCTTCTTAGAGCATGGCTTAGGATGAATGCAGACTAGATGAACATAGCTGTTACTCCCCAGCTCCTGCGGGGTGAGGGGAGGTCTGGGGCAAGAGGGCTCTCCAGCTCTCTGCTTCTAAGAAGGGACCAGGTGTGTGGGGCGGCCCACAATTGGAAATAAGCGAAAACGTCATTTCTCTGGTTAATTTCCAGGCTAAAGCTCCGGTAAGTGTTTTTAATGGTAAACATTTAAAGATGTTTGAAAGCTGGGGAATTTCTTCAGTGTAATTTTCATCCTGTGATTGTGCCTTCTGAAGTGTAGAACAGGTGGACAAAGTCAAGGGGTAAGGGAAATAGCAAGTGAAATGTAGTTAGAGAGTTTTTTTTAAAGTTTTGTACAGAAAACTAAAAGATGTGCATTTTTCAAGCATCTACTATTAGCGATCAAATGTCATTTTTTCTCTTGTTGAAATGAACTACTAGTCTGATGAGACCTCTCTTTGTTGATTCCTTTCTTTCCTTCGAGGAAAAATAAAAAGCCTTTTTGAAACTGAAAGTAGGTATGTGAAGGTGTGCTGGAGAAATCAATGTAAATTTAGACACTTTCTTTATGAAAGTGCTTTTCTTGCATGGGCCACATACAACTAGAAGGTTCTTACTGAAGGATGCTTTTCTCTTGTTGCCAAAATGAGGATTAAAGGCTAATCTTGTTGGCAAAGTCCTTTGAAAGATCACAGACTGTTTATAATCCTTCTTGTATCTACCTTGCTTTTCCCATGCTTTCCTCTACCTTCCCCGCCCCTCAAAGATGGCATCAAAAGAAAAAACTGAATTTTTCCAACTGAGCTTTCAAGTTGTTTTTTTCTGTAAGGCATGAAGGCAAAAGTGAGAACAAGTAGATTGCATCTGCTTTAACAACTTCATCACAGCTCTGTAGGTTTGGTTTTTTCCCCTCTGTAGAACAGAAGTGGGAAGACCTTTGGGGATAAATATTTGGAATTATCTTCATTTATAATATAGGCAATAGGGTAATTGTGTCTATCACAGCTCTCGTACAGAATTCCAGAGACAAAGCCTGTTGACTCATTTGGGTTCTTGATTTAATTAGGTGAATCACTGTTGTGAACTTGGTTATCTGAATGTGATGAAATAGTAATTTAGATGAAGTAATTGCACGTAAAGATCATCTGTAGAAATATGGATTATCTGTAACTTTGTTACCACCCGAAGAGGTGACACTAGAATTAAGTTAATGATAAAGAAGAAACTGTCAGTGGGGTTTGAAAGAGGGAAAACATGTCAGGAAGCTGTTGCTTTTGAGGTTAAGCTGAGCCTTAATTCTGAGTGTGTGGATATGAGCTGTCATGTCAGAAGACAGCTCTGTGCCTTTTGATGTTGAAGGCCATCAAACACAGTTAGCAAGGTGTGTGTTCATTAGGGGGGCAAACACAGCTAGAAGAAGAAAAGGGGGCTTCAGTGATAAACAAGACGTTCATTTAAAATCCAGCGTGTCTCTTTTCTTTCTTGTTTTAAACTACTATCAAATTACATTTGCCTTTAGGTCTTAAACCATTTGAGTTTCTTTTGTCATATGATGTAATATTAGGAATTGGCTCTTTTTAAATTAACACTTTAAAACACAGAGGAAATAAAATGCAACATGTTTAGAAGGCTAGATGTTTAGAATTGAAATGTAAAATTCTACATATTTAAGATTCAAACTCAAAAATAATAGTCCCACTTTTAGGAGTAAGTGTTTTTATCTTCAGAAGAGAGACCGCTAACCTCTGCTGGTTGAGCAAACACACCAGCATGGGAAGCCGTTAGGGGCTGTGGTGTAAGTGTCCCATCCCTGTGTACCATTTAACTTGGAGCACAGTTCAAGAGGGAGCAGACAGGAGTTATCCTGGCAGATCAGACAGGCTTGAGCAAGCTCTCTGCCATCCAATATGAAAGGGTGATAGTAACTAGAGCCTAGACGCCAGCTGGAGAAGTTGTTGTCTTGGGAGGGTACAGATTCGTTCAGTGGAGTTCTCAAGAAAGGGAAGGACACTTGTCAGTTCTGGGTGGGACCACTGCCCCATCCACTGAGACAGTTAACTTGCCTGAGTTCTGATGGGAAGGTCTCCAAGGGTGAGAACTCCAGGAAAGTCTGGTCATTGGAGTTCATATCCAAAATGATTGTCCAGTCATGAGGAGCAGAACAGAGTGAGTCCTGCCCTTCATTATTTGAGATGCTGACAAAGAACTCCAGTCTCACATCAGATCAGATCAGATCAGTCACTCAGTCGTGTCTGACTCTTTGTGACCCCATGAACTGCAGCACGCCAGGCCTCCCTGTCCATCACCAACTCCCGGAGTTCACTCAGACTCACGTCCATCGAGTCAGTGATGCCATCCAGCCATCTCATCCTCTGTCGTCCCCTTCTCCTCTTGCCCCCAATCCCTCCCAGCATTAGAGTCTTCTCCAGTGAGTCAACTCTTTGCATGAGGTGGCCAAAGTACTGGAGTTTCAGCTTTAGCATCATTCCTTCCAAAGAAATCCCAGGGCTGATCTCCTTCAGAATGGACTGGTTGGATCTCCTTGCAGTCCAAGGGACTCTCAAGAGTCTTCTCCAACCCCACAGTTCAAAAGCATCAATTCTTCAGTGCTCAGCCTTCTTCACAGTCCAGCTCCCACATCCATACATGACCACAGGAAAAACCATAGCCTTGACTAGACGAACCTGTGTTGGCAAAGTAAGGTCTCTGCTTTTGAATATGCTATCTAGGTTGGTTATAACTTTCCTTCCAAGGAGTAAGTGTCTTTTAATTTCATGGCTGCAGTCATCATCTGTAGTGATTTTGGAGCCCAGAAAAATAAAGTCTGACACTGTTTCCACTGTTTCCGCATCTATTTCCCATGAAGTGATGGGACCAGATGCCATGATCTTCGTTTTCTGAATGTTGAGCTTTAAGCCAACTTTTTCACTCTCCACTTTCACTTTCTTCAAGAGGCTTTTTAGTTCCTCTTCACTTTCTTCCATAAGGGTGGTGTCATCTGCATATCTGAGGTAATTGATATTTCTCCCAGCAATCTTGATTCCAGCTTGTGTTTCTTCCAGTCGAGCGTTTCTCATGATGTACTCTGCATATAAGTTAAATTAACAGAGTGACAGTATACAGCCTTGACGAACTCCTTTTCCTATTTGGAACCAGTCTATTGTTCCATGTCCAGTTCTAACTGTTGCTTCCTGACCTGCATACAAATTTCTCAAGGGGCAGGTCAGGTGGTCTGGTATTCCCATCTCTTTCAGAATTCTCCACAGTTTCTTGTGATCCACACAGTCAAAGGCTTTGGCATAGTCAATAAAGCAGAAATAGATGCTTTTCTGGAACTCTCTTGCTTTTTCCATGATCCAGCGGATGTTGGCCTTTTCTAAATCCAGCTTGAACATCAGGAAGTTCACGGTTCACATATTGCTAAAGCCTGGCTTGGAGAATTTTGAGCATTACTTTTCTAGCGTGTGAGATGAGTGCAATTGTGTGGTAGTTTGAGCATTCTTTGGCATTGCCTTTCTTTGGGACTGGGATGAAAACTGACCTTTTCCAGTTCTGTGGCCACTGCTGAGTTTTCCAAATTTGCTGGCATATTGAGTGCAGCACTTTCACAGCATCATCTTTCAGGATTTGAAATAGCTCCACTGGAATTCCATCACCTCCACTAGCTTTGTTCATAGTGATGCTCTCTAAGGCCCACTTGACTTCACATTCCAGGATGTCTGGCTCTAGGTCAGTGATCACACCATCGTGATTATCTGGGTCATGAAGATCTTTTTTGTACAATTCTGTATATTCTTGCCACCTCTTCTTAATATCTTCTGCTTCTGTTAGGTCCATAACATTTCTGTCCTTTATTGAGTCCATCTTTGCATGAAATGTTCCTTTGGTATCTCTGATTTTCTTGAAGAGATCCCCAATCTTTCCCATTCTGTTGTTTTCCTCTATTTCTTTGCATTGATCACTGAAGAAGGCTTTCTTATCTCTTCTTGCTATTCTTTGGAACTCTGCCTTCAGATGTTTATATCTTTCCTTTTCTCCTTTGCTTTTCGCTTCTCTTCTTTTCCCAGCTATTTGTAAGGCCTCCCCAAACAGCCATTTTGCTTTTTCTCATTTCTTTTCCATGGGGATGATCGTGATCCCTGTCTCCTGTACAATGTCACCAACCTCATTCCATAGTTCATCAGGCACTCTATCTATCAGATCTAGGCCCTTAAATCTATTTCGCACTTCCACTGTATAATCGTAAGGGATTTGATTTAGGTCATACCTGAATGGTCTAGTGGTTTTCCCTACTTTCTTCAATTTAAGTCTGAATTAGGCAATAAGGAGTTCATGGTCTGAGCCACAGTCAGCTCCTGGTCTTGTTTTTGCTGACTGTATAGAGCTTCTCCATCTTTGGCTGCAAAGAATATAACCAATCTGATTTCGGTGTTGACCATCTGGTGATGTCCATGTATAGAGTCTTCTCTTGTGTTGTTGGAAGAGGGTGTTTGTTATGACCAGTGCATTTTCTTGGCAAAACTCTATTAGTCTTTGCCCTGCTTCATTCCGTATTCCAAGGCCAAATTTGCCTGTTACTCCAGGTGTTTCTTGACTTCCTACGTTTGCATTCCAGTTCCCTATAATGGAAAAGACATCTTTTTTGGGTGTTAGTTCTAAAAGGTCTTGTAGGTCTTCATAGAACCGTTCAACTTCAGCTTCTTCAGTGTTACTGGTTGGGGCATAGACTTGGATTACTGTGATATTGAATGGTTTGCCTTGGAAATCAACAGAGATCATTCTGTTGTTTTTGAGATTGTATCCAAGTACTGCATTTCGAACTCTTTTGTTGACCATGATGGCCACTCCATTTCTTCTGAGGAATTCTTGCCCACAGTCATAGATATAATGGTCATCTGAGTTAAATTCACCCATTCCAGTCCATTTCAGTTCGCTGATTCCTAGAATGTCGACATTCACTCTTGCCATCTCTTGTTTGACCACTTCCAATTTGCCTTGATTCATGGACGTGACATTCCAGGTTCCTATGCAATATTGCTCTTTACAGCATCAGACCTTGCTTCTATCATCAGTCACATCCACAGCTGGGTATTCTTTTTGCTTTGGCTCCATCCCTTCATTCTTTCTGGAGTTATTTCTCCACTGATCTCCAGTAGCATACTGGGCACCTGCTGTCCTGGGAAGTTTCTCTTTCAGTATCCTGTAAATTTGCCTTTTCATACTGTTCATGGGGTTCTCAAGGCAAGAATACTGAAGTGGTTTGCCATTCTCTTCTCCAGTGGACCACATCCTGTCTCACATCAGTTGTCTGGAAAATGCTGGGTCTTTGTCATGTGTGGGGCAGTGTGCTTGAAGCTGTGTATGTATTGTTTCATTCTTGCTAGGAAGGAGGTGTTGTATGTACCCTCTCCTCCATTCTATACTTAGGTAAACTGAAGCATAAGGAAGTTAAAGGAAAACAATGAAAGAGTAAGAAAGGGAAGGAAAGGGAAAAAAAAGACACTCATGTAACGTCACACAACCAATACAGCCAGGATTATTAGACTCCAAAGCCAGCCTTTGAACCCCCCTAGATTATGCTATACAGAGCTGTATTTTGTTCCATTATTTCATTTTAAACAGGAAAACAAATTATGACCATTGTAAGAAAATAGGCAAGCAAGGGCGTAACTCAACCCATAAGCAAGATGTCTGTGGAAGTAAAATTGGCAGTAAGGTTAGGAGGCCAGAATGAAGCTAAAACAAACAGGGGCAAATGCAGTGAAAGACAGCAGGTTCTGAACCTCCAACATGTTGTCACTGTTTCTGAAATACACCAGGTGGTCTGAAGATACACCAGGCACAGTGATCTCAAAAAAGAGCCAGAGCAGCGGTGGATTTGTTGAACGTTGGCTTGACTTCAAAAACTGACTATGAAACTCTCGAATCTTTATTTTGCAATCAGAGAAGCCAGGGCAGTTGGATGCAAATTGGAGGTGACTTCAATCTGAAAACAATAGAACTTGAGAAGAATTTTTGGATGTTAATACCTTTAGCCCGACGATATTAAAACAGTACATGAGTAAGATAAATGCTTCAGAGAAAGCCTGTGCCACTCATAGGATGCTCAATCCTGTGAAGAATGAAGAGAGAGAGACTGAGCTGGCGACAGGCTGGTTCAGCCAAGAGATCTTTTCCAGCCGAGTATTTCTCCATCTCTGGAAGGGAGCGCTCAGGGCCCTTTCCTGATCCCTGCGCGCCTTCTTCCCCAGCTGTATTCCTATCAGTGTGCACAGTACATCAGAGAAAGAAGCACTTCAGAGCCACCCCCAGGTCCGTTGTTACAGGAAACACACAAAAGATACCTGACCCACATTTTGGCAGAAATAAGGACGAGGAACGTGGGAGAGACCCCAAAGCTCAGCCTGCACTTTGGCTATTCACACAGTGTCCTCACGGCTTGTTAATGAAAACAAGCCGTTGTCATAGCAACACCAGCAACCCAAAACAGCTGACTCTCCTGGGGAACACCCTCTCCCACCCCACCCCACCCCAACCGCGAGCTATTCCAGGCTTCTTAGAAGCTTCCAAGTGGCAGTCAAAACATTTTCAGTTAGCATGCACTCTCTCCTGCTAGTGCATCTCCTGATTTTTCTTTTACTTTTACCTCATTTGTCCCAAAGCCATGGTGATGAGAAGTAAATGGCTACACTTGCCCTCCAATGTGCGCAGAAAATTTAGCACAGGGATTAACAGCTCAAGCTCTGCCTTTAAAGCATCTGGTTTCAAATCCTGACCCTTGCCCACCTGTGCAACTTTCCCGTTGTTTAGAAAACAGGGGTGTTGGCAGATTCTCCTTCCTGGGGTTATTGGGAAGATTAAACGAGAGCACACTTGGGGAGTGCTCAGCACAGGGCCTGCCACAGAGTGAGTGAGTAAGAAATGCTCTCAGTACTGCTAATCTCATGTCGTTGCCTAAGAGGCTGCATTACTATATCGAGTTTGGCAAATGGTAGATCCTGGCAACTTGAAGCTGAAGGACTGCCTGTAGTGAATGATTGTCTTCTCTGTCCTTGGAATTCTCCAGGCAAGAATACTGGAGTGGGTTGCCGTTTTCTTCTCCAGGGGCTCTTCCCAACCCAGGGATTGAACCTGGGTCTCCTGCATTGCAGGCAGATTCTTTACCACTGAGCCACCAGGGAAGCCCAGTTATCCCACAGAGAGGGTTACTGGCTCAGCTTTCTGAAGCGGTCGCATCTCTTTTTATAGGAAGGCTGCACTTTGATGGTGTCCCTTGTATGTTTTGATTGGCAGATTGATCCAGGAGTTGGATTTTGGGAGTCCTCTTAGTATGTGAATCCTTTCTTTTGTAATATACTCAGATGTGGGGATTCTATCATCTTGAGATACTCATGTGATTGGAAAATTGTCACTCGAGGAGGAAAGTGCTTGTACAAGGAGGGAGGGCCGGAAGGGTCGAGCCTGGCTCGCCTCCACTGTGCCCTGTGCACTTTCTCCACCCCCTGCCACCCTTATGTCTCAGAGATGTCAGGGACCCTCGTGAGAACGACTGATCCCACCCCTCCAGTGGATTCTTACTGTCAAGGTGACCAGGTGGGCTTGCTTTCCTTGTTTCAGATGTGAGGTCCATAGTGATACAATATCCTTGTTTTTAGAGGTGGTTCTAGGGACTCAGTTAGACTCAATGAGGATCCCGAAATATCAGCAGAAACAGTATTCCTAACACGGATCTATAAATCATCCTTTCCAAGAAATGGCTGCATGGAAGGGAGAAGCCTTCCAAGACCAGGCCTCTGGTGTCTTTGCAGAGCTTTCCAGAACATACCAAGCAGGGATGGGGGGCCATTAATCCCAGTTCATGCATTTTCCCCCCTCTTCTGTCACCATCCCTCCGTCTGAGTCTGTGTTACAAAGTCCACTTTATACTTTCCCTGGTGGCCGACTATGGACCTTAACTCAGTGACCTTCCATGTGGTTAAGCTCAAATCATGTAATTAACATGAGTCAAGTATCCACAAACTGAGTAGTTGTTAGCAAATAATAAATTCTCATTCCCACAACAAATATTTATGCCTACTCTGTACCTGTGCAAAACGGTGGGCACATACAGTGGTAAGAAAAGAAGCCCTCTGAGTGCAGAGGCCGTAACTAAAGGTCATGAGCAAGATCGACATAATGATGAAGCCAAGTGCGGCATTATTCATTTTATTCGTGAAGGAGAAAGCAGGATTAATGCCATGAGAGAAAACAGCAAGATCACCGACTCTGGAGGAAGAGAACAGGCAAGGCTTCTTTGAGGAGGTAATATTTAAGCCAAGACTGAAGGAGGGAAGAAAAGTGAAATGGGGGATGAGGGCATGCTTCTCAGGTCGAGGAAGCAGCAAGGATAAGGATCCTGAGGCAGTGCCGTGTTCCTGTCCCGTGAGTGACGGCGGGCAGTGAGTGACACAGGAAAGGCAGGCAGGGACGAGATCCCGAGGCCCTGGGAGCGGTGACTCCATTCTTTGCAGATGCTGACGCCAAAAGAAGGGTAGTGACTGTTCAGACTGTATTCTTCACAGATCTCTGTGGCCACTGGGTGCCCAATGGATTTGAAGATGGTCAAAGGCAGGAAACCCAAAGGTGTAGGCCATGGCAGGAGTCCAGGCGAGCACAGGTGTGACTGGATGGTGCTAGGGTGGTGACCGTGGAGATGGAATGTGCTCGATGGTGTTGTCGGGGACAAGGAGGAAAAAGAAGCCCCCAGGTGCACTTTCAAGGCTGACGGCACAGTTGGTTCTCATTGCCCTTTCTTCCTCAGTTATATTTTCCCTTATTCAGAAAAGTTGCAAGTCTTTCTCTTCTTAATCAGCTTAAGTCTTTAGGCAAGTATAGGGACTTCAGCCAGTCGTGATTCGGAAGCCACAGTCTGAAATCTTACATGGCACTCTTTCTTTTTCAGCCAACCAGGACTTCCTCTGAAAGCATTTACTCTCGACCAGGCTCCAGCATCCCTGGCTCCCCGGGTCATACTATCTATGTAAGTATCCACTTCTGGAAGAGATACTTCCAGGCCAGGTAAGGTAGCAGATGGTAAGTGTGGACTGGATAATCTGAAAGGGAATAATTCAAAATGCTTTCTATTTCTGTTATGAGATCCAATTTTCATTCTTGTAGATGAGCCATCTCAATCCCATTTTCCTCCAGGCGATCGAATGTTTCTGTGGATGTGACCATCAGTATAGAGTGATTGAGTAGATAACCCTATAAAATGCAGTAATGTGATACAGGACTTGAAAAATTATTGCACCTAACTTGCATATAGATATTTAGAAATTAATTATATGTTTTATAATTCCAGTACTGAGTGTCCTTAAATTCTGCCACAAAGGTCTTTAAATATTTAGTTTATTAAATATGCAGTTCTTGTTTTTAGCCATCTGGGAGGACTTTTTGACCATCTGTTTGAGCTTTCCCTTCTCTGTCATAAATTTAGGAAATCCTGAAGATTTGCATTCTTCTCTCTTAGATGAATTCTACTTAGACTTTTTCCCAAGCTTTTGGTGACTTTTTTTGAAAATATGAATATCTGGTATAAATGGGCAACTTTATTTTTTAAATTTATTTTATTAACATATAGTTGATGTACAATGTTGTATCTATTTCTACTGTATAGTAAAATAATTTAGTTATACATATGTACACATATTGCTTTTCATATTCTTTGCCATTATTTCACAGGATATTGAATATAGTTTCCTATACTGCACAGTAAGACCTTCTTGTTTATCCATTCTACATAAGAAATTTTGCATCTGTTAGTCTCAAACTCCTAATTCTTCCCAGTCTCCCTCCCTCTAGGCAATCACAATTCTGTTCTCCGTGTCTGTGAGTCTTAAACAGGCAACTTTATAAACAGTGTGACCATGCTAAGCAAAGTATTTTGGGACTTGTTTATTTTTAAGATTTTCACTCTTTAAGACATGAGACGCACTAACCACAGTTCCTCAAAGATAAGATGGCAGAATGATTTTTCTTTCTGTTTAACTTTGGCAGGCAAAAGTGGACAATGAAATCCTGGATTACAAGGATTTAGCAGCCATTCCCAAGGTCAAGGCAATTTATGACATTGAACGTCCAGATCTTATTACCTATGAGCCTTTCTACTCTTCGGGCTATGATGACAAGCAGGAGAGGCAGAGCCTGGGAGAGGTAATACATTCCCAGAAGTCGTGAACAGCACAGCTTCTTTCTCTTTTGCCAGATGTATAAAAACTACTGATTGGAATCAAGATAAGTCAGAAAGTCCTTCTCATTGCTCACTGTTGGCAGGCTTCTGTAGCAGGTGTGTTGAGATAGTCAGAAGCCTATTGCACCATCCCCTCCCCGTGGGAAGTGTGGAGAGGTGGGAAGCAGACCAACCGTAGCAGACGACAGGGCAGGAGGAGTGAGTATCAGGACCAAGCTGGAGGGTAGAGGAGCTGACTTGCTGGGAAGGGAGCCAAAACTGGGGAGAGTCTGTGAGCAGAGGGGATAGGGGGAAGGGTCCTCTGTGGTGAGGGGGTAGCCTTGGGGTGAGCCGAAATATATTCATGGGGATTGTGAGGAGAGAGAGCACACCCCCTAAATTTTGACAACTGTGTCTTCCAGCATCATAAGATAATTAGCATATGCAAGAAAAGAATGTGTAGGGTCACAGGACAGCACAGTGGTATGAGATGGGCTTCTGGGATCAAGTTACCTGGGCTTAACCCAGGGACTCCACTTATTAGTTATGTGACTTTGACCATGAGACACCCTATATAATCCTAACTTCTTTGTCTGTAAAGCAGATAACGACAGAATCTATGTATATACGTACATATGTGTGTGTATATTTACATATATATATATATATATATATATATATATATATATATATATATATATCTTTAATTTTTTTTTTTTTTTTTTTCCAATCTGGGTTTGTATTCCAGAGCATAGCTCCTGGTTGAAATGATCCCTTGGGTGGGAAGTAGTGTCCGTTTTCATGTAGTGCCACCTAGTGGTGACATAGCTGTAACTGCATCTGCAGCCTTTGAAGTGCAGGTTGATTGATCGATTGGCTGGGTGGTTCAGTTGCCTTTGTGGGACAGTTTCACAGAGGATAAGGGGCAAAGGAAGGTTCCTGAACAGAGTGCACAGAAGCTGGTCCTACAGGAAGTGAATGAGAATTGCCTAATGTTCAAGCCATACAAGCAAGGAGAGGCGAGTTGCTCTATGGTGTTACGGGCTTTATGGTGTTATGGGCTCATGTTTGAGCTGTGGAGGGAACATTTTTGTTTGGAACCAGACTCTGATATTTACTCTCCGTATGACTTTGGACAAATTGCATATTTCCATCTTCTTATCTGTAAACTCAAGATAATAGGGATACCTACCGTAGGGGTTTTCTATAAGGATTAAGTGAAATATTTAGATTCTGGCACATAATAAGTACTCAACAAAAATCTAGAATAATGGCCTACGGGTTTCTCTGAGCACAGCGTCTGGACCAGGTGGATGCCCTCCAGTCAGAAATCAGATGTGTTCATGAACTCGTCTCCAACCCATGAAGCTTGCAGATTAGACAAGTTTGCAAGCTGTTTTGTTATCCTTTCAATCATTAGCACTTCCACAGAATCCATATACTGCCATTTTAGAAACACTGGAGAAGTAAGCTTGAAGTTCTCTGCAGCCATCTGTGCCTCCAGAAAGCAGATCAGACCAGACCACGGGGCTCGAGGAAGTCTGGAAAACAGACGGCCAGAGACTTCTTGTACACCTGGGAAAGAGGGGCAAATTCTGAAACTGAGAAATCCGCCACTGGCCATGTTCTTCAGAACACTTCGTTTGCATTTCATTTCTATTTGAAAGCTTTTTTGCATTTTTAATTGTGAATATTTCATTCATTCATTTAGGAAATATTCATTGGGTACCTACTATGTGCCAGGAGCTGCTCTTAGTCGCTGGGAGCACTTAGTTGTAAATGAATGGATTTCTTGCCCTTATGGAGCTTTCAGTGGAAAGGGAGACATATAATAGACAGACACAGAACATAATATTACAGGGTGATATTGCTTTGATGGAAAACGAAGCAGAGTAAGGAGAAAGTACATGGGGGTCGGGGGTGCTGGGTTGCTGCTTTAACTGGGAGGATCACAGAAGGGCCTGGGTGGTAATGCATTTGAACAGAGGCCTCACTGAAGATGGGGAGTGAGCCCTGCAGGTGTCTTGAGTGGGAAGCACTGCTGGAAGAGGACACAGCAAGTGCAAAGGCCCTGAGGTGGGAGAGGGCTTGGTCTGCTGACCGCCTCGAGGAATCCTAGAAAGATGGAAGCCAGAAGGTGAATGACGATGAGGTCGACAAGGCCTCCTGAGGAAGATGCCACCAAGGCGGTCACCATAACATATTACGTGATTAATTACTGTGGTTATAACTTAGTCAGCAACTGTGCTTACCAAATTCTGTGTTTCAGTAGACACTGTAACTCATGGTGGTAAATCATGAATATAGAGAGGAAATAGTTCCAATTTCTCTAACTTAATTACCTAAAAGCATTACAGCATATTTGTCAAAACCCATGGTCATCAGGCAGACATATGCGCCCCAATCCCTCAAGGGCTTTGTCATTGTGTACCTGTCTGAGCCCCACTCTCATCTTCTAAATCAGAAGATGGAGGACAGGCAAGGGTGTTGGCATGTGTGGTTTGAATGTTTCCAGATGATTCTGATAAGCAACTCTAATTAAAGCAAGTTAACATTGTGACTTTCTCTTTTATTCTTCCAGTCTCCAAGGACTCTGTCTCCTACTCCATCAGCGGAAGTAAGTGCCATTTTTGAAAATTTAAATGGGTGGAATTGGAGAATTACTTGGACCTTTCCTAGATTCACATTTTTGCAAAAGGACATTAAATGAACAGAAAAACTGCACGAGATTATGATGAATGTAGGAGTCCTTAGTGTAAGATATGACTCTAAGACACAGAAGCACATTTCTTTTTAAATGGAGACAAGGAAATAAAACCAGTTGTACATTGCACCTCTGAATGGTAGGAAAGTGTTTGCAGGGAGTAGAGCCATTTGTCCCTATGTTGAGTTCTTTCTCACCATAATTAATTGATCTGATTCCCAACCTACTAGATTATCTGAAATGGGCAACCGTGGCCATGGTGTTTGTATCAGCAGAGCCTTCTTCATGGAAGACCAGCCCTCTTAGTCTAAAATCAATAGTCTTGTCTCCCTTCTCAGGGTAGACAGACCATATAGTGGCTTTTATCAAGTCCACCAGCCTGTCTTTTCCCTTGGGAATAACCTCCTGAGTGTCTGGATCACATAGAGCGGTCAGCGATTGTTCCGTAGTAAGCTATGGGTCCCGTGTCAACCCAAACATGCTCTTCCCTTCTGTAGCATCCAACACCAAAGACACAGCTCCCAAATGATTTATACTCCCAACCCATTTTTCTAAACGTTCTTCAGGAAGCTGGTGATACTGATTTATAAAATGAAACAACACCTTCACACTATAGCTCTGGTCCCAGAAATGCTTGGTTCTGCACTCATCCACATTGACTTACCTACATGGTGACCAGAAACCGTAGAAGTCCTTCCTATTGTTCCTGTGTAATTTTTCTCTTGTAGGGTAGCATTGAAACTAGCAGCCTAAGCTCAGACCAACTCACATCTGAGCATGCTGCAGCACCCAGGTCCAGCCCAGCACTTTCTTTCATGTAAGCTGTTACAGATAATAACAAAGGAATTGTTTGTTCCAGCATGCTTCTTATTATTCTGCGTTTCTTTATGCATCCAGTGAGCAAACTCCTCAGGGGTTGGGTCTACCCCCATCTACGAATAATAATAATAATAAATAAAATCAGTAGTTCTGGATAGTCTATATAGACCTGGACTGACCTTAGGTAATCACTGGAATTTGAGATGGTACAATCTCTGTAGTATTATGATGGTTTATACTGAGTGCTATGAATAATTTCTATGAGCATTTATAACTGAAGTTATGAAGCAGTCATTTCTATAATTGACCACGTGCAAGATTGAGGCACACTACTGCAGGAATTTTGTTTTGTTGTTGTTTTAATTTATTATTAGACCCAACTAGGATCAAACCAAAGCTTTTTTGCCTCTTGCTCTTGCATTTCACATATCCATGGTAATTGAGATTTTAATTTAAATCATTTTTGTGCATTTTTTCAAACTTTTATTTTTATTGTGCTAGTAAAAACTTCATAGGCCAGCCAACTCCTAAAGTGCAAAACATTCCCTGTACTCCTCTAAATCTTTTACAGTTTTAAGTTATGGTTGTGTGTATGATTTTTTTTTTGAACTTTATTTGTACAGTATTCTTTAGATTTGGACATGGTGTGATGCTACTGTATTCCATTAAATTGATATGCCATAGCTTAAGTGTACCCACCATTTGTTGAGCACATAATACAAAACTTTGTCTTTATAAATGGTGACATTATAAATATCTGAGTAAATTTTGCACTTAAAGATCATTTTTAAAAAAGTATTTTTAGGATTTGCCTCTTAGAGATAGAATTACTGAATTTGAGGCCACCACAAGCTTATTCTCCAGGAACATCCACTTAGAATGTCCCCAGATCAACATCATAGATGGTATGAGTAGGTGGTTGGATCCAGAAGTGAGATTAGAGTCAGAAGGCTGTTTCTGAAACAGGTTCCACTCTACGAGCTACGCACCTGCCCACAGGTCTCAGCTGCATGGAACCTTCTGGAACATCCTGCATTTATGGAGAAGGGAGGGAACAACACATGTTCTACCTTCCTTCTGATGCAGGTCTAATGATACAACCTATGTGAATGCACTTTGTAAAACTGAAAAGCATCATGTAAACATGGTCGTTGGAATCATTCCCTCTTTTCCCAGAGCTCTGTCAACACTGGAGTTTATCACTTTAACATCTTAAAATCTTGGTAAAGGCAAGGACTACAGGTTTTGAACAAAAGACGTTACCCCTGGAGTATTCGTTTGCATACCGGGAGCGGGTCGACGCAACAGTTCCTGGGGGGCTTCAGTGCAGCTTGACTTCACTTGAGCCTGACAACAGCCTGACTGTGTGTCGTGCGCCCACCGTCTCACACTTTCTTCCAGGGGTACCAGGATGGGCGGGACCGGATGATCCACCGGTCCACAAGCCAGGGCTCCATCAACTCCCCAGTGTACAGCCGCCACAGCTACACTCCAACCACATCCCGCTCTCCTCAGCATTTTCACAGACCCGGTAAGGGCACCTCTTCCCAGGATTCGCTCCGGATAACCCTCTGTGTTTCTTTGTGATCGTTTTCCCCACCACTGGTAGTGTATTTAAAAATCTGGCCGCCTGCCAAATCTACCTTCCCTTCTCCCAGGGGGAAAAAAAATCAAAAACTCCTATCCCATTACAGTTTGTGTTATTTCTTTTCTTAAAACAAGACACATTTTATGATTATTATGATTTACTGAATCATTACGTTTTGACAGCGGACAACAAAAAGTAAACGAATTTATTTTTTTAAGACATGAAGATAATCTCAGCATGTTGAGACTTAAAATGGAGATCTCTGAAAGAAAATACGGTGATGTGCCTTTTAGGCTTACCAGCATCATCTAAAATCCAGTGCCAGTCATTTATGGATGGGTTTGCTATATTTCCCCCATCCAGGCACATGGCATCACTGTGGGGGCTTGGTTAAGAACCCACTAGAAGGAAGTCTCATATATAAGCACGGGCTGTATTTGGTCAATTTTAAGGTGCCTTCCAACTTAAAAAGTTTGAATCAGACTTGGAAAACATAAAAGCACTGGAGACAAGCTATGATGGAGACTGTTAGAGTAATGATCTTCATTTGACCTTTATCTCTGCAAAATGTAGTCCTTTTTCATATTAGAGGGTGTCTCCTATGTGGAGTACAAAAAGAATAATCTTATCACAGAAGACAGATAAATAAATTCACGGAAGAAATACATTCACCGAGGAAGATTTTGGCTTTTTAAACAAACTTGGTGATAATACATTGTCTACAAAGACTTCATTTTAAGCCTCTTGCTTTTGTGCAGGCTCATAAGCCCATTCATATGGGAACTTATTTTATAAAATAAAACCAAAGGGATGAACTGAATGTAAAAAGTCTGCAATCTTCTCTTTAAAGCCAGAAATTTAGTGCTTGTAGAGGATTAAATTTTTACTCTTGGATCCTTTAATAATATATAGTTTTCTCTAGGCTCCTAAACATTTACTCAGTATTTGTTGAATTCCACTAAAGGAAAATTTTCAGGAAAGGAATTCCTTTTATTTGTCATATACATTTATATCCATTTTATTCCTGGGTTTGGATTTAAGCCCTTATCTGCCTGGGTAATGAGAAATCCTTTATGCCACCATCCCTACATGTGGGCATACCCTAAGGTCACTGAGGCTGCAGCTGTGACCTTGTCAGAAATGACATGGGGTTGCCGGGAAACCATCCAAGAGACCACTGGATAGCCAGGGAGTGGTCAGTTAGGGACTTGGTTTCCCAAAAAGGCCATGTCCTCATGGGGCAGTAGAAAGTGTTCCTGTGTTCCCGTCATAGTTCTGATTCCAAGAACCTTCAGAACATTTTGTGCGTCCTAAGCACTTCTCCTCCCTCTCCGTGATATGTTATGGAACTGTGTGATGCCAGTTATTAAGATTATTTTTTTCAAGGTGGGGGCTCTGCTAGCACAGTCATGGTCAACACAGAGCACCTTGAAGTATCCAGTCCATGAGTTCTAGATGCCAGAGTCATGGACGCCAATCGGTCTGGTTTAGCTTAAAGGTCTGTAACTAAGGTCCCAGCCTATCAGTGCCCCCCTGCCCAGTTCTCAGCATCATGGGCAGCTCTTTGCCACCCAGGGGACACAGACAAGGACAAAGTAAAATTAAACTTCTAGTAGGAGAAGTTTACCACTTAAACAGAAAAAAAAAGAGATTCCGAACCTGACATATTGGTATTGGGTTGGCCAAAAAGTTCATTTGAGTTTGTCATCTTAGGGTAAAACCCAAATGAACTTTTTTGGCCAGCCCAATAGTTCTTTGCAAAGTTCTTGAAACTTTTAAACATACATGTCAGAGGATTCTGTTTTGTTAGGTGCCTTTTTAAAAACAGCCATGGTTAAATCTAAGTGGCATGCCTGGTCCCAACTCAGCGGTCACGGGTGTCATCCTGCCAGAATGTCCTGGTGGCTGTTCCCTCCCACTAAACCATTTATCCTCGGAGAGTGACTCTGGACTGACCTGGACCCGTTGGCAGACTCTCCCCACTGTGCCTAACCCCTCGCAGGTGCCTTCTTAACCCCTTTTCCTTCCTCTGTTTTTAGACTTCTGATTAATGTTCTTTATTTTGTTTTGTTTTTTCCTTTTCCCTCCCTTGGAACGATGGCGGAGTCCCTGCTCCTATGTTAATTTCTGCTCTTCTTTTCTGTCTCCACCCTGCCCTGCCCCCGGTCCTTGCTGCACAGAGCTGCTGTCTCCTGGTGTGCAGAGGTCCTTCCTGCGCACCAGCAGCCTCAGCTCCGCCCACAGCGACTCCCGCCCCAACTCCCCATTCCGACACCACTTCCTCCCCCATGTGAAAGGTAAGGAGGCAGGCTTCTCCAGGCAGCACCCTGCAAAGCGGAGATTTATTAGCGCCCTGGGAAGGCTAATAAGGTGCATCTCCAAGAGTCAGCCCCCAGCTTTGGACCTCTCAGCATGCCTGCGTGCGTCATGACTTCACACCCGGCCGTGTCTTAGAACTGGCATAGCATCTCTCCTTGGGAGAAATATGTCATTTCTAAGGGCTCTAGACGAAGTAACAGGAAGTACGTTGGAGACCTTAAGATTGCTTCTCTCCTGCTTAGGAAAAAATATATATTATCATTTTGCTTTTCTCTGTGTTAGAAGCAAAATATAATATATATCTGGGGAATTTTCCTGGTTTTGATATGTGATATGGCTCAGCAAAACCCAACGGTATTCAGCAACAAGGATTCCAAAGTTATCTTCATGATGATAAGCCACGTAACCACTAAGATGTTTGCAAAGTACGAAAGACCTAGGGCCACATATCTGAAATTTCCCTCCTTGAGCCAACTCTTAGGGTGATCTTCCTTTGACTTGTCCTGATGTCTGCATGATGGTGAAGAGGGGCTTTGCCTTCTGTTTTCTGTTCCTGCCCATCTCTGCCCTTCCCTCTGTGTCGCTCCCATTGTTCTCATTGTGCTTCGGTAGCAGTCCTCAATCGGAGTTGTCAGTTCTCCTTACTTGGTGGGGGAGCCAGGAGCCACAGAGGGATCGCCAAGGGGCCATAATTTAAAATACGTCGGCGCTCCCAAAAGGAGGCTGACTTCTTCCATAGCCTTGATTTGAACCAAAGTAACTGAAGAGAATATTGAGTTAGCCAAAAAAGTCCATTTGGATTTTTCATAAACGGTTATGGAAAAACCCAAACAAAATTTTTGGCCAACCCAAGAGCTGAAGGAGAGAGTTGCAGGCAAGCACAGATGTTGTCATGGGTCTTAAGACAGACCTGAAGGATTCTAACCCTGAGCTCCAAGATCTCACATCACTAACACTTTCTCGAACAGCCTAAGTGTTGTGCTCTTTGACTGAATTTTGTTTGCAGTCTACCCAACCTTCTTACTCATCTGGATTTTTAGGACTCAGTTGTTCAGTCAGTTCACTTCAGTTGCTCAGTCATGTCCAACTCTGCAATGCCATGGACTACAGCATGCCAGGCTTCCCTGTCATCACCAGCTCCAGGAGCTTGCTCAAACTCATGTCCATCACGTTGGGTGGTGCCATCCAACCATCTCATCCTCTGTCGTCCCCTTCTCCTCCTGCCTTCAATCTTTCCCAGCATCAGAGTCTTTTCAGATGAGTCAGTTCTTGGCATCAGATGGCCAAAGTATTGGAGTTTGAGCTTCAGCATCAGTCCTTCCAATGAATACTCAGGACTGATTTCCTTTAGGATTGTCTAGTTTGATCTCCTTGCAGTCCAAGGGACTCTCAAGAGTCTTCTCCAACACCACAGTTCAAAAGCATCAATTGAGTTGAGTCCAACTCAGTTGAGTCCTAAAATATAAATTTCCTGCCCCTATCAGTAAGCAGTTACTTTGTGAGCATGCTATTTTTTACATTTTCTAGGCTGTGAAAATAACATTGCTGATATGCCTATTGAAGACGCACACCACTTGCCTTTAGCAAAGACATCTGTCTTTTTCAGCAGGCACAGCACTTTCTAAAATTCTTGACAGATTATTTGTGCCAGTTTTTCCCAAAGCACAGAGGGCCTCATTCTTCTTCTCTACCCTGAGCTCCTTTCAGGAGGTGTTGAAGGTCAGCAGCTGCAGCAGCTCATGGTTTAATCCTTGTAGAGGTAGATGGCAAGTGCCAGTTTGTAGTTGGCACTACAGGTGAAATGCCCTGGTGTATTATAGGTGGGCTTCCTAGGTGGCACGGTGGTAAAACATTTGCCTGCCAATGCAGGAGACGCGAGTTCAATCCTTGGGTCAGGAAGATCCCTTGGAAAGGAAAAGGCAACCCATTCCAGTATTCTCACCTGAAAAATCCCATGGACAGAGGAGCCTGGTGTGCTACAGTCCATGTGGTCATGAAGAGTTGGTCGTGACTGAGCACGCATGCCTCCTCATAATGAGCACTCCACTCTGTGCATCTGTGATTTCGCTCTCAGCATGATGCTCTTTGAACACTTCCGGTTACATCACTCCTCACAGTATCCTGTGATTAAAGTAGCAGGCAGGAGGTGTGGGGGTAGGTGAACAGCTGAGGCCCTGGTTAAGTGACCCGGCCAAGGACTCGCAGCTTGAAAATGGCAGCACCAGAACTAGAGAGACCCTCAAGCCTTCTCAACCTTCATTCCTATTAGAGGGATGTGTTTCAATATAAATATACTTGAAGAATAATTTTTAAAGCAAATTTTTACTTTCCATCCCTTTTTAACTAGAAAATTTCATTCTCTGGTTCAGTTCAGTTCAGTCGCTCAGTCGTGTCCTACTCTTTGCGACCCCATGAACTGCAGCATGCCAGGTCCATCGCCAACTCCCGGAGTCCACCCAAACCCATGTCCATTGAGTCGGTGATGCCATCCAACCATCTCATCCTCTGTCATCCCCTTCTCCTCCTGCCCTCAATCTTTCCCAGCATCAGGGTCTTTTCAAATGAGTCAGCTCTTCGCATGAGGTGGCCAAAGTATTGGAGTTTCAGCTTCAACATCAGTCCTTCCAATGAACACCCAGGACTGATCTCCTTTAGGATAGACTGGTTGGATCTCCTTGCAGTCCAAGGGACTCTCAAGAGTCTTCTCCAACACCACAGTTCAAAAGCATCAATTCTTCTGCTCTTAGCTTTCTTTATAGTCCAACTCTCACATCCATACATGACCACTGGAAAAACCATAGCCTTGACTAGATGGACCTTTGTTGACAAAGTAATGTCTCTGCTTTTTAATATGCTGTCTTGGTTGGTCATAACTTTTCTCCCAAGGAGTAAGCATCTTTTAATTTCATGCTGCAATTTCATTCTAATGGAGGCTAAAACAGTTATTTGAGTCACTTAAATTACAAAATTAACAATGTGTGCTTTTCAATAGAAACACCAACTAGTTATTAAAATTACAGTACCTTAATGTACCTAAATGATGCTTTATTAAAAATACAGTTGTGTATTCTTTTGTTTTCAGCCTGAATTCAAAGTATACAGTCAAACATTGTAGGTTTAAATCCTAAAAAGCCTTGGCTTGTCTCATACTTATACTTTAAAAATATCTGATAGTCTCTTTCCCATTTTCTTTAAACTGGGTATATGTCTACAGTTTGTTCAGATGAAATAGTTTATGTATTTCAGATATAAAATACGAAGTACATAACAGTATATGCTTAGTTATAAAAGCTTTTTGCTATACTGCAAAACCAATCATGCAGAATTTATATATTAAAGATATTGCTTTAAAGTTTAGTCCAGCTGAATAGCTAAATGCAGATTCTGTAAGGAATTACATCTTTCTTTTTCTGAAACACATGTACCTACATGGAAATCCTCTCCAGCACAGAGGAACTTATGACCATGGAGAAACACATTTCAGATATCTTTAAAGGAGCAAAATCTCCCAGGGTTTTCCATGGCTCTTCATGTGAGCATTCACTCTGTATCTGGGAGCTTGTTTTGTAATCTCCAGGAAATTGTTTTTAAAACAAATACAAACCAAGGAGCTTGAGGACTCTAGGGTAGGATGTCCATCTCAGGAAGATGTAGCTGAAAGCAGGAGTCCTCTTGCCACTCTGGCAGCCATAAGCTCTCATTCCACTGCCCTAGTTTAATTCTTAGCCCTTATTTCAGACTTAAGTGGCCCAGGCCCCCAGGGCCCACTGAGCTGAGGACGCCTGCATGGGTGTAGAGCCTGGATGCATGTCACCAGCTGTCTCTCTCTTTCATTGGCTTCCCCATCTACTTTCTGTAATGCTCTTCTTGTTTCTCATTGCGTTTTTATTTCTGTTCTCTGACCTTCCTTGCAGTTTCATTTTATATCAGTATGTCATTGTTGGGCCATCTGGACAAGTGCCTGCCTATTTGGAGAAACTGTTTTCACCTTGTTTGGGGCTTTGTGGGCTTCGCTTGTGGCTCAGCTGGGAAACAATCTGCCTGCAATGCTAGAGACCTGCGTTTAATCCCTGAGTTGGGAAGATCCCCTGGAAAAGGGAAAAGCTACCCACTTGAGTATTCTGGCCTGGAGAATTCCATGGACTGTATAGTTCATGGGGTGACAAAGAGTCAGTTACGACTGAGCAACTTTCTCTTGGGCTTTATACTGTTTGCAGAGTTTCTCTTCCTTTCTCTTTGAAATACTATTAGACATTACTTTCTGTGTCCATGAATCAGGCTTGCAAACAGGAGAGCTACATATATTAAATATCATTGAAAGGAATCTTCCCTGTTTTGCCATAGATATGAGTTTGCTATGATGCAAATATGTATTTGACACTTGCTGAAGGGAACCCTAACACTTCCTGAAGCTTTAGACAAGAACCAGCAATCTTGAAATTCTGTCATGAAATTCTAGAAGCTGCCAATTTTTAAGGTCCCCTTGGCATTTATATTTTAGGACATAAGCACTTAGGGTTCAGAAGCTAAGTGGTATGCCAGCAGACTCCCATAGCAGACACTAGTGTTGCCGTTTAGATTGACTTGTCTTAGGATTTGTCACTGAGGCTCTCAGTGTTCCAGAAAGAAGAGTGGAAGTAGGACAGAGCATTTGAATTTGTTAAGCACGGTGGGAATCCTGCCAAAGAACGATCTCTCAAGGACTGAAAAATTGACACATTAAACTGACATGGAAAGAGCTAAAAGTGAAGACCAGAAAAATATAAATCTATGTACATGGTAGCTCCTCATCCCAATAGCTAAGATCACTAACAACCAATATAAGGATTTATTTAAAGAACAAAATGGCAGAGTATGATATATATATATATACTATTGTTTTTAAACAGCGTTAACTCCAGGCTGATTGATGTTGATGATAATACCTTCCATATGATTATTTCATCTGATGCCCCATATATCCCTTATGCCTGAGTAATGAAGTGCACACAAAAATAATCTTTTGGGGCCTTCACCATTTATTTCCATTCAGAAGAGAGTGAAATGTTTTATCACTTACAGATAGAGTGTTTGATTTAGAAAAGGCCTCATCTTGAGAATATCTTTCTTTTAAAAATGCCAAAAATTTTAACGCCATTCATCTTTTAAGGACTAAGAATTTGGTACCTAGCAATGTTATATATTCTAAGACCTTATTCCCAACAAGCCATGTGACGTGTTGAAATCATACCGTTCAGGAGCACTTAGAGGGCCGTGTTGCTGAGTGTCTGTTTGCCTAGTGTGTTAAGATGTCATTATGGGAGGCTTTAAATGATTATAAAGTTAGATCTGCTTACAGAGACTTCAACATAGTAGTGTTTGTTTTTTTCTATCGACTAGAAAGGGCAATGGTTGCTGAAGATATGCTGCCAGAAAAACCTCTGCCCAACTGGAGACAGCATTCAGCCAAAATTCACCCTTTGGGAATTTAGACAGTCAAACCATCACTTTTGAGGGCTTCCCAGGTGGCACTGAGGTAAAAAATCCACCTGCCAATGCAGGAGACTCAAGAGACATGAGTTTGACCCCTGGGTCGAGAAGATCCCGTGGAGAAGGAAATAACAACTCACTCCAGTATTCTTGCCTGGAAAATTCCATGGTCAGGGAAGCCTGGTCAGCCACAGTCCAAGGGCTGCAGAAGAGCGACATGACTGAGCACACACACCCCCCGTAGACTTTGAGAGCCGTCAGCCATAGAGGTTATGGGCTTCTCCTGCCACTTGCCAGCAGGGCATCTTAATAATAGAAAGACTTACTTCATGGGCAAAATGCCAATTCTAATGACTTTAAATCTTGATGTCTTGTAGATGCATCTGTTTTTGTATGTGAATGACTCTGGCTATTAACTATCAGAACAAACTTAATTGAGTTTCATCTGTTTGGATATCATAACCAAAACCTGTGAGAATATATCCACCAGAAAATTTGATGTTCTACAGGTACAGGAAGGTTAGAGGTGCAGGATTAAGGGCAGAGAGCAATGTAGATTTAGAGCAGTGGCATCAGTGTTCTGGATATGCATAGTCTTAAACAAAAAAACTCTCAAAGCAAGGAAGTTGAGTTTCTCTACATCTTCCTTTGAGAACAGCCCATAAGAATTATTCTGTTTTTCAGTTAGGGATTATTCTTGTGAGTAATTTCTAATGTGTGTAAGAGTAAAGGATTCTTCTGAAGTGGCACAATTAAGTTGGGGTTATTGAGAATCAACCCTAGGGAAACCTATTTAAAAAAAATAAAAGATGCTATTGTGATCCCATTGTTGTGTCCTAGTATCTGGCTGCCTTTAATTAACAGAAAGATGGGGTTGACCCTGGAGTGGTACTCACTCAATTAGGTCATTCGTTGCTATAGAACTGTTTAGTTGGTCTACTTCAGTCATTATTCACAGACATTTATTCAGCGCTTAGTCTTGGCCAGGCATTGTGCTGAACACACAAATATGAAAGAGACCTTGTTCTGATTCAGCCTTAGGTTTAAAGCCAGATTTCCTACTAAATGTATATATCCTGCCTTCCATTGCTTGCCTCTACCTGTGTTTTCCATACTCATTTTTTTCAGACATGGTTATTTCTCCTTAGAGTGATAGTAAATAACATTTTTTTTAATGAACTTTTTAATATATCGGTAATTTGGGGTGAAGCTTCCTAATTTTCAAAAGCTAACATCTGACTTTAGTAAAGACAACATTATAATATACTGGGAACTAGATAGTGAAGTGATTCTTGGTGAAAAGGGGGCTGGCAAAAGTTTTAAAACATGATAATCAAAAACATGGAATCTAAATTAGAGAGAGTAACAAATTCAGATCTCACATTTGGAATATCTTACTGCCCATTTGGTACAGATCTGTACTCTGGTTATCTAGAAGTACACATTTTGAAAAACTAAAAAGTCTATGAAACATATTACTCTGAAACTGTAGCAATTGACATCTCTCATGTGTTGCTGGCCAGATTTAAAACCGTTTAACTTACTTGAAGAAGTAAGTTACTTACTTGGTTCTTGTACATCTAAAACTAATATACTGTTATATGTCAGTTATATCTCAGTCTTAAAAATTTAAGATTAAAAAAAAAAAGAAATTTATTCCTGCTCTATTTTCTGAAGATCTGTGATTTATTTAACATTGTTAGCCTTAATTGATAGATAAATTGGACTTTATCAAAATTTAAAACTTTTGTGCTTCAAAGGACACTATCAAGAGACTAAAAGACAACCACAGAGTGGAAGAAAACATTTGCAAATTGTGCATCTGATAAGAGACTTGTATCCAGAATATGTGAAGAACCCTTACGACTTAATCATAGAAGTGTTGTATTGGCCAAAAAGTTCATTGGCCAATTTTTGGCCAACCCAATAATTATGGGGCTTCCCTGGTGGCTCAGATGGTAAAGAATCTGCCTGCAACACGGGAGACCTGGGTTCAGTCCCTAATTTGGGAAGATCCCTTAGAGGAGGAAATGGCAATCCACTCCAGTATTCTTGCCTGGAGAATCCCCATGGACAGAGGATCCTGGTGGGTTACAGTTTATTGAGGTTACCGAGTAGGACAAGACTGAGCAACTAACACTTGATAATTATGTTACTAGTTCATTAACTTTTGATAGCCCTACATATTTTGGTGTTTTCTTGAGATGGATGTTTGCTCAGTCGTGTGGAAGGAAGACAGTAGGGTAAGAGCTGACCTCTTTCTGATTTTGCACAAGTCTCAGTTCAGCCCTGCAGCTCTCGTCAGAGAGAGTGGTGGTGGCTGTGAGTGGGTCTCTAGGCTTTTGCAGCCACGCCCAGCAGCCCCTTGCAGCCTCCTCCTCCAAGAACCCTGTGCTGCCCAGCCGCAGGGGCCTGTCCTCTTGCTCCCAAGCACCGCAGCCCTTCCTTCCCCACAATGTTCCAGCTCCCTAGATTCTCACCCCTTCTCACCCCTCTAGCCACCCACCCACCTAGTGAGACCATCTCAATTCTAGCGTCTTTCCACAGCCTTTCTGAAAAATCAGTGGCACTTTCATCCGAGTGCCGTGAACTCTTCGTATACCCGAGTCAGCACCTGTGTGGCGTTACATATACTCGTTTGTTGTAAGTCTGTCTCCTTAGGTAGACCCTGAGCCCCTTGTGGCCAGACACCACGTCTTCTTCACCTCCTTAGCTTCAGCTGAATCGCCCAGCCGCAGTAGGTGCTCAGTAAATGTCTTACCGATTGAACTGTTAGACTGGGTGAAGCTTTGTCTTTAAGAGAAAGGTGAGGAAAGTGGTCCCAAAGTACCTGGAAGAAAGGGATCTGACTCTATCATGTACAGTTCAAAGTGAGGCAACAGAAATGTAGGCCGCAGTAAAGGCACTTTGTGTTGCTCAGCAAAGGACCGGGTGACTACACAGGTTCCCAGTCTCAGCCTTCCATTCAAAGAAATAGATTCCGATTGCCAGCCTCTGCCATCATGCCTGGAAGTGATCGTATTTGGGTTCACATATCCCACCCCTTTACATGCTTGGGATGCAACCATCTGATACTGACCCTGAATCATTAGCAAGTGACTTTCCATCACCCCCCAATGTACTTTCCATCCAATCAGTTCGCTGCCAGCTCACAGCCTTCAACCGCATGCCATTGGAATGATGCATCTAACCGCTAGCTGCTTTTAACCTAGTTCCACTTGAACTCGAGTCTCTCTTTTGGAAAAATTCAACCTTATTCCAGTCACCTTTGTGAGCCAAATTGATGAATTGAGTTTGTTGCTTTGATTTCTCCTTTTTGATGAACCTCCTTCCGGTTTGTTGTTTTGAATTTTTATTATGCTTGCTTTGTTTTCTTTCTTGCTCTCCCTTCTCTCATTTTGTTCTCTCCATTCTTCTCATTGGAGGCAATGAGCCGTCCAGCGGCCGGAACTCCCCTCTCCCTTACCGGCCAGACAGCCGCCCTCTCACTCCAACTTACGCTCAGGCCCCTAAACATTTCCATGTTCCAGGTAGGAGCTGACACGGTCTGTGTCTTGGTGTCCTGTCACGGTGTAGAATGTAGCCTTGTTGCTTCTGTCTCGTCTCCATCTCTCATGCTCTGTTCATTGAGATGCACACAGCTGATAACCGCTGAATTGCAGTGTCTGACCGAGAGGGCCTTTCAGGAGCTGTGTATGGGAAATGCCAGGATTGTATTGAAACTTTCCTTTTTCTCTAAAATTTTTAAAGTAGGGTGGGAGGCAGAAAGTGAAGGAAGGAGGGTTGAATCGCTTTATTTTGTTATGACTAAAATTTTAATTTTACCCTTATATTGGAACCTTCTAAGCTACCACTCTGTGGCTCACTGTCATTGACCATCACGATGGCAATCTGGTTATCTTCTCATTGTAAAGACTGAACCACAGCGTTCTTGAAAGTACTTTTATTTTATCTGTTTGTCTTCAGCGTGGAGATTCTCTCTATGGGCTTTTCAGAGAGCTGTAAAATTGGGTCGTTTGGAGGGTCTTTCTGCAATGTATAATTAACTAACCCTCCATACCCACAGAGAGATCTTGCAATTTAGGCTTGGCACTCTAAGCTTTAGTGTCATGGTGCAAACAGTAATTTGCTGACAGGAACTGGAAAAGTCAGAACCCATATCAATATCTTCATGTTTCGGGTCACCTCAATTTGTGAAGGCAAGATTGGCCATCAGAGGTCATGATATTATTTTTCCATCAGAAGTACATTGTTTTGCTTCTTTTAGCTACTGAAAGTAGTCTAATAAATAACCGCTATGTTAATGTTAGCATACATATTTGGAATCTGTATCAGTTTTTCTCTTCTGAGAAAAATTTAATAAACTTAAAAACTTAATAAAGTTCAATACGATTCATACCACTGAGATATGACTGCCTTTTTAAAAATGAAAAAGTTTCATCAAACCTTGAAAATCAGTGTTGTACATTTGTGGCTTTTTCAAAAGAATCCAGTACCCAAGGTTCTGGGGAAACCTTTTGAAACCTCCCGAGTATTTGCAGTCAAAGTGAAATGGTTGTATAATCAAATGGGGCTCTGTAAAAAAATGTGAATAATATTTGGCATCTCTTTTCCTTTTTCTTTTTTTTTTTAAATTTGGCCTATGCACGTTAGGATTTTGTCCAACATCTTGTCGATACATCAGATTAGCCTTGCACGTAAAAATTGTTTCTGTGTTTTACAAAAAGGTACTCTTAATTTTACTTCATCGCTTTCCACTGTTCCACTCATTAGTTGAAAAGTAAATTGAGCTGCTAGTCTCTACTGGGAGCTCAATTTATAGACAGTAGCAATTTGGGGATTTTCCCCAAACTGGTTATGTCTTCCTCACCATCACGGTATCTCCACTGCTTGCATTTCTCCCCGTTTTAACTCCACTTTTACTGAAGTGTGTATTTGAAATAAATGGCTCATGAGTGAGTGACATCTCTCTATATCCTAAGATGTATTACAAAGGATTCCATGTCACATGTCTGTAGTAATTCACTCATTTCTGTAATTTCTTCTTTAGTAACCTCAATCTTTGTAATACAAAAGTCAACCTTCTGGGTTATTTTTGTTCAAGAGTCTTCAGTTCGGTTTGCCTCTGAGTTGATCTGTTTTTCCCATCGCTGAACAGGTTCCCATAATCACTCACCTTTGCTTTTCATTTCCACAGATCAAGGGATCAACATTTACCGAAAACCACCCATCTACAAACAGCATGGTAAAACCCACTTTCCTCCACGTAGCTTTTAAGTAGCAGCGTCGGCTCAACTCTTTGCTGTCCTCTGAAACGCTCATCTGCTGTTGCTTTTGAGAATCAAACTGGGGTGTCCAGCATGTTATGCCTTTATGGTCTGCTAAGATGCAAATATTGTAAAGTTAGTTTTCCTAGATAGAAAACACGAGCCTTTTTCTGAGCCCATCAACATGTATCATTCACTCATACAGGAGGGGAAGTATGGTCACACAGTCATTCACAAACACCCTCACAAGACTTTTCTTGGGGGAGGGGGGGTCAAAGAACTTAACCAACCTCTCTGATAATTTTGATGAGCTTGCAGTTTAACTAATTAAAACTAGTGAACACTAGCTGTGTAAAAAATTCATTTGACCAAGGGAACTCCTGGTGTTCCACTGGTTAGGATTCCATGCTTCTGCTCCAGGGGGCATGGACTCAGTCCCTGGTCGGGGAACTAAGATCCCACAAACTTCACACCCCCCCCCCAAAAAAAAGAGAAAATGAATTAATTAATTTGACCAAGCCCCTATCAGCCTGACTGTCCAGTTCCCCAGTTTCTGATGGGGCATGCAGACATCTGCGCCCTGTGGTAGAGTGGACCGGCCTCACGCTGAGACACAGGCCCTGGCCTTGGTCCCAGCTCGTCACATAAACCATTCCGAGATAGCACAGATGAAATCTCTGTTCCTCAGTCTTCTCATCTGCAAAAGCCAGTGCATAAGGCCAGCTTGTCTCTGAAATTCTTGCAAACTAAGAACCATTGACGTGAATCTAGAATTGTGTTTTCCTTTTCTGGGAATATAGAATTTTTAAACGCAAGAAATAGTATTACTCTTTGTAAGTCACTATTCCCTCGACCATTTTTAGGTCTCTATGGATTCCCCTGCTGTAAATCTTCATGAATAGGTAGAAAGCCAAGACTTTGGGTGACTTCAGACAATTGTACACAAATTGTGCCTGGAAATTTGAAGGCTTCCTTTAGAATCCAGTTGACATTAATGTATCCTGAAGGCTTAGGATGACATGAAAAGCAAATAAAGTTGAAGTGCAAAGAGGAAAAAAAAATTCAGGGCAGCATTATAGGGGAAAAAAGAGAAAATAGGTATTGTAATGACTCTAGGACTAGGTTTTTTTTTTCTTCATCTGTGTTTTTCTTTTTTTAGGAGTTTACACCTTGTGCTTGCTTTTTTAAGTTTGTTAACATTGTTTTTGTTTGCTTTTTTATGGTTTAATGTCTTCTCACCCACTCATTAACATGTGAATGTTTACTGACTTCACCAATTCTAATGCGTAAGTACTGTTTGAAGTCTGGGTTTTGTTTTTTTTTTTTTAATTTAAGAATAAGATTCCCAGTTTGATTTATCAGAAACTTTATTTATTTAGAGGTTTTTCCTTTAAATACTAAAATCTCTAAGACCCTGCCTCTCCAGACAAAAATAATCAAATAAGATTTAAAGAGATTGGATGTTAGGTTATTTATTTGGAAGGAATTGACTTCTTTTTGTGACATTGACTTTATCCTTTATTTTCTATCAGTCTATTGGAATTAAGAGTAACACAAGCAGAGGGGTACATCCCAAGGACTTTATACAAGAGAGCAGTTCTGTGTGATAGAAAAAGATGTCATTCCATACCAAAAGCTGATGTCTGTGCTCTGTGCGTTTCAAAAATGCTAGATTTAAATAAAGTCACACTTCTCATTTTTAACACGCTAACACCTATTATCCTTCTTTAAGAAGAGGATATACAAAGCAGTGTTTTCCAAGCTGATTTTATCTTTTTTCCTCATAAGGTTAGAGATTAAGAAAAACACTGTTCCATCCCTGACTGAGAATTTATCCCTTTTTAATATATGGCAACCTCCATCAAGTTACTTAACCAAAATGAGACTCAGAGGTTACTTTAAAAATGAGCAATTGGACCTGAATATTCAAAAAGTTACTTCCAGATTTAAAAATCTTTAAGCTCCGGGAGGGGGCCAAGTTGTATCTATGGTATATAAATACATATTATTAATACATTTAGAAATGTTTAGTAACATCCCAGATCAGTTTGCAAAATTAGCCAGAGTCAGAGACTGACCATTTAGCCTGGCTTGTTGCTGCGATTACATTTGGGGCTCTAAGCCAGTGACCCCTCCTGTAAGCACAGCCATTAAGCACACTGTGAACTAATGCTGCTCCTAGTCTGACTTTGTTGTTTTAAAGTTGGATGACTCACTAGTATATGCAGACCCTTGAACAGAATGACCAAATGGGTATGGCAGACCTGGGCCTCAAGGCTAATTCCTGCAAACTGATAGTGAACTTTCCTGCTGCCGTTTCACCTGGTACTCAAGGACACATACATAATATGCAAGGATTAAAATGAACCGGATCAATATTTTTATGGCTAAGAAGCCACAAAGATCCAAAACCAACTCTCTTACAATCAACACCTACAGTCAAATGACAGTTTCATGCATTTTACTTACCTCTTTAATTTCAAATTACTAATTCAAGTTTCTAATTGCTCTAGAAGAGTATTGTCCAATGGAACGTTCTGTGATGATGGGAAATGTTCTTTAATTATGCCATCCAATACAGTGGCCGCTAATCACAAGTTGATCACATAAAATGTGGCTAGTGTAGCTGAGAAACTGAATTTTAATTTTATTAATTATTTTGGTTTATTTAATTGCATTAATTTAAATGTAAATAGCTACACGTAGCTCAAGCTAGTATTGAACAGCACAGCTCTAGAACAAGGTTTTTTCAGATGTAGAATAGATGTGGAGTGAAGCTTTGCTTCTGGCAGAACACAAGGAAGATGAATTGTCACCTAGGTACTGTTAGTGACTGGGCGATTGATAACGGTGATAAGCAGCTATCTGGAGTTGACACTTTGGCCAGAGCACAAGAAAGCGATGTCAGAGGGTTGTACCACTGTGGCCTTGCAGACTGAGAGCTAAGCTGCCCCTGATTCCCATCCAGATGCAGCTGCCTTGGCAGCCCAGAGCAAATCTTCGGAAGACATCATCAAGTTTTCCAAGTTCCCAGCAGCCCAGGCTCCAGACCCCAGCGAGATTCCAAAGATTGAGACGGACCACTGGCCTGGTCCACCCTCACTTGCCGCCGTAGGTATGCCACTGTTGCAGCTAAGCCAAATGGACGGATTGCTAGGAGATTTCAAAATGAAATGCTTAAAAAATATGCAAGGAAATGTGTAAAGATTTTAAGAAAAGTATGACCAAGAGGTAGAAGAGTGAAAAGAACTAATGTAGTATTAAGATGTGTGCAGAATACTTCGAAGTTACAAAACCCCAACCACCAGAGCCTTACACTAACCAAATCCAACAAAGGGCAGAACTGGTCTAAAACAGGTGTTTTGTGTGGACTCTCAGTAGGTATTATAAAATCAGTAACTCTTTTGAATGTAGTTGAATCAAAGCCTCCTGCCTTGAACTTTGTTCTCTACAGTTAGAGTATAGTGAGTGAATTTACTGAGTGTCCACAGAAGCGTGACTTCTTTGAATTAAATATGTTTTAGACGATTTCTGGGTTGTAATTAAAGTTCTTAACAACCAGTCGTAACACTGAAGCACTTTCATTTCTCTTGCCTGATCACGTTCTCCATTACTAAGAAGGGCTGTTACGGCGTAGCAGGTGTTCTGGAATATTGCTCGTGCAAAGTTACATGATTTCACATCTGTCATTTCCATGACTTCTGTGCTAATATCACATTTGAGCTGTTTCATTCTTTGCTTTGAACTGCACATTTATGCTTTAGAGTTGTGTCTCTGTCTTTACTGTTTTGTCATTAGTTACACCACTTGACCCTAAAAAATGGCAAACTCAGAAGCTACTACTGAAAATTTAGTGAGTCAACTTTATGAAGGTATGACTATATTATCGTATTTCTGTTGACAACCTAAAGGCCTTCAATTTTCCAAAACTCCCAAATTCTCCTCATCCTATTTTGTTATCAAGTTACTTTTAGAATAACTTTTACAAGCAATATAAGTGGACTTTAAAGCAATTGATAGTTATAGAAATGGTTGAAGGAAAAATCTACCTCCTTGGTTCATTATTCACATGTATTTTATACATTATGTTGGCTTAAGGTGTCTCTCTATTGCTGGTTCTTGCAGACTTTTATTAGTGTAGATTAAAGAGAGAAAAGTCACATTGCCATTTAAAAACTAGAACAATCATCAGCTTTTTTCTGCTAGTCCACATCCTTCAGGCAGTTCTTAGGGCTACTGAGATTCCTGATTCAGTCATGTTGCTTAGTGGGGACATTAAACAGCTAAACTTTGAGGAAGAATTAACATTTTATTGTTATCAACTGTCATCAGTAAATAGTTTAAAGCTCTTTGGGTTTCCAAAATGAAGAAAACTTCTGGTCCATTAATCAAAATGATGAGGACTGAAACTGTTAAAGTTTATTTTGATTAGATTAGCAAGCTTTCCTGTTTCCTCCCACAGCCAGATTAATCCAGGCAACGTAGGAAAACAGTAATTATCTTACTTTTCCAACTATTCAGACAGATTCCTCCTTTCTGCCCCAGCTCCTTCTTTCCAGGAAGCTTAAAATTTGTACATTATCTGCTCTATTATACTGAAATAAGTAACTTCATAGCTGCAGTAACCCTTTTTATGGACCCATTCTTATAAAACTTTTTTGGACCATTTTCTAAGAGACGGAAGGCGAGGAAACATTAGAGACCCATCTCTTAAAAGAAAAAATAAAGCATGCTTCTTAATGAATTTATTGAAAGTAGAGGGCAGGGTGATAGTGTGGTGACAAATCTAAATATTCAGAAAAAGGGAAAACTATAAGATTTTCAAACTCCTCACAAGAAAGTGACTATCTTACCTATATGATGGTAGCTAGATGAATTTGGATTCTTCTGTGTTTGAACACTGACCCCAGGGACATCAAAATAATAACTGTTGATGTCCCTCCCACCTATTATGGACACTCTGGCTGGTGGCCAATGGGATGACTTAGACCCAATCATAATTGCAAACCAGGTTCTAAGTGAGCAGATCAGATTTGTTGCCAGGCCAAAATTCGCACCTTACTGAATCACACATTGCACTGGCTTGTCAAATAGGGCTCCCTGTCTCAAGAAGCCAGTGAGGGGTGCTGAATTGGTGGCATGCTATTTTTTTTTTTTTCCTTGTGTTGTTCATGAATGCTGACGACCACTGCTGACTTTGCTCACCTGACAAGTTGAGCACAGGTGCCCTAATCCCTTGAGACCCAACCCCCTTCCCTGGGGCTAACGTGAGAAGTTGTGTTTGCTGTGGAACTAGGAGCTGACACGAGACGCAGATCTAGTAGCCGAGAGGAAGAGGATGAGGAGCTTCTGAGACGCCGGCAGCTTCAAGAGGAGCAATTAATGAAGGTTTGTCCCTTAAATGACTTTGCTGAAGCCTTCGGTTCTGCGGATCCTTGTTATGGAATGATGACTGTGGGCGAGCCACCAAGATGAGCAAGAGGTAGTTCCAGGCCTCTTGCTGTCTGGTAGGAGAGACGAGATGGGCATGTAGTGGCTTTAAGGCAGAACATTTAGTGGGTTCTGGAAGAGAGCATGCAGAGGTTGGAGGTCAGATGGGCATAAAACAAATATTAGGGCTTCTTCAAGGAGAGCGAGACTGTGTGGGGCATGTGGGTATGGTACCTGTGTTGAAAGGATGCTAAAAGGCCAGGCACAGCCCAAGTGTACTTCAAGGCAATACAAAACCTTCCTTCCCTCACGCAGGCTGTGCTGAAGGAATTCTCTTGGAACAGAGCATTTCTCCAAGTCTTTCCGTGGACTCATAGGACCTTGTGTGTGTACCTGGGCCAGGAGAGAAATAAAGTGGACTCTCACCAAAGCACCCTCATGATAGCCTCTGTCTCTAGCATAGGCCTGCAGCATAGACCAAAGAAAGGATAGTCGATTGTAGCCGGGGGTTAGGGGAGCTGAGAAATTGTAAACTCCTACCAACAAAGATTATTTTCCAAAGATACTTAATCATCTAGGGGATGCACATATACTAGTTGTGTGTGGATACAAAGTTGCGTGTATTATGGGATCCCAGTTTTGTATGTTATGTGCATAGAAAAAGACTGCATGGGGTAGGTCAAAATGGCAATAGTGGTTATCCCTGGTAGATTATGGCCTGTTCTTTTTTCCTTCCAGATTTTCTAGAATCTGTACAATGAGCATGCATTATTTTTTCCCTTTTTTTTTTTAAACAAATCAGTATAATTTCTTTTTAAAGGCTGCTATCCCCAAGCTTCTCTTCCCACGTCAAAAATATGTATACCCTCGCACACTGCCTCTTGAGTTTCCCTGCTGGCACTTTGGGGTTGAGGGGAAGGGGCAGAGAAAGAACACTCTTCTGATGTGGAGCCTGGCTGAGGGCAACCAAACCTTGACATTGAAGAGGCCAAGTGGGGTTCAGGGTCCAAAACCTGGCTGACTTTTGGGGGAACCCCCAAGCTTGGGGAAAATATGCTTCAGGCCTCTTTAGAGTCAGGAACTTCTTGCAGGATCCACTAAAAAGAAACTGAATCTCCCTGAAAGTGACTGCAGGCTCCACTTTCATTTTTTTCCTCCATGAATAGCTCAACTCCGGCCTTGGCCAGTTGATCCTGAAAGAAGAGATGGAGAAGGAGAGGGAGAGCCGGGAGAGGGCCTCCCTGGCCGCCAGTCGCTATGATTCCCCCATCAACTCAGGTGAGTAGCAGACCCACTGCCTTCCCTGAGCTGGGAGCTGGCCACCTGCCTGTGGGGAACCAATCTTGACTGTTCCAAGGCTGCTCCAGCAAAGGAAGCATGACAGTCCTTTGTCGTGGGATCTGTGCCAACTTAGCTTAAGAGTCTGCCATGGCTCTTCCATAAATGTGTGTTTCCTTCTTGCTAGAAATGGAGGGAACCCTTGGAGGGTGTCACGAACAAGGAGGGGTCAGGTTCCTTGTGCTGAGTCCACCTTCTAGAACATACATCTCAATCCATCTCAGAGGGAAGTGGCCAAAAGGAAGTTCTTACAAAGAACAGAATGCTTTTTTTTTTATGTTTTTGTCCACATTCTGCAACATGCAGGATTTTAATTCCCTGACCAGGGGTCAAACCCATGTCTCCTGCCTTGGGAGTGCAGAGTCTTAACCGCTGGAGTCCCAGAGAAGTCTGAGCACAGAGTGCTTTCTCACTGTAGAGAGCATGAACACTATTTTCTAAATATTTTCTGTATTTTCTAATATATTCAGTGTAAGAGCTGAGGGCTAACAGTGATTTTTTGATACTTTTGCAAGAGATTACTCATCTGCTGGGCTGAAATAGTCCATCAGTAATTTTCCCCTGCTTACACTTATCATAAGCCAGATCTCTTTCAAGCTGTAAGATTTCTTCTCTCATGTTCTAAACTAGTGCATAATTTTCTCTCCTGAGGGTTCCTTTAAACACGTGTTTAGTATTTTCCTATGCAAATACTTCTGCTAAACATTACTTCATGTAATTGTCACAGCATACCAAGAAGTACATGATATTATCATCCCCAGTTTGTAGATCAGGAAACAAATTCAGGAAGTTTTAGTTACTTACTCAGTGTCATATTGCTGATAACGATAAAACTAAGATTAGGCACTCTTAGCTGGAATGCCCTCCTTCTTCTCATACATGCTAACTGGTATTGATCTTAGATTAGGTAGCTTTCTAATCTTTAGAGTAAATCCTTCCCATTCTGCAGATCTGTTCTCTAAGAGTAAATAGCACTGCATCTACATGGGTCAAGCAGTGAAGACCTTAAAAGATGGAATACCAGGCCCAAAGATGCAGTGGTGTTAAGTCACAGAGCCAGAATTCAAGCCCAGATCCGCTCCCTCCAAAACCCAGCAGTATGAGGCATCCATGCTGCTGATCAGTGGGACACCTTTTTTCACAGGCCTTCCAGGAGTCTAGCAGTGGCTGGCCAGTAGATCCTGGTAACTTACACGTTGGCCTCCAGATCAGTTATCACTGTCATATCAGTCAGGGCTTGGGTCTATGCATCCCAGTAGCCCTGGGTTCAAATCATTGCTCAGATCTTTACAAGCTGAGCAACCTCAGGCAAGTACTTAACTTCTCTGATCCCTATTTCTTCTCCTATAAAATGGAAATAATATCAGCATTATTAGGATTGTGTTGAGTCAGAGACAAAGCATGCCAAGCATGTCTTTCTTCCCAGCCCCTCCTTAATAATGTCACTGCCCACCCATTCCCTGTATCACCCAAATCTGGTGGTGTTTTGTCAACATTTGAGCCCAATATGAGGCTTCTCAGGTGGTGTTAGGGTTAAAGAACCCACCTGCTGATGCAGGAGACAGAAGAGATGAGGGTTTTTTGGGGTTTTTTGTCTTCTTTTCTTGTCTAAATCTTCTGTTCTGCAGAGTGGAAGACACACTGGCAATTTCATGAAAGAATTACACTTTCGATTCCTAACAATTGATTTTTTTAAATCTTTCTCTTATTCAGCTTCACATGTTCTATCATCCAAAACTGCATCTCTCCCTGGCTATGGAAGAAATGGGCTTCACCGGGTAAGATTTCTCAATGTCTCATTTCTGAGTTTCTTCCCTCTTCAGTCCTGGTTGAAATGTTGACGTACTGTCTGAATATATCTGACAATATGATCTCAGCATTGGAATATAATGAAAATTGTAATCTCTCTGGTCTCCTGGTAAATCACTTTGAGTTACAGGCAAAATAAAATATTTCTTTTGAGAGAAAGGGAAATTGACTTTAGATAAAACAATTGCCTATACAAATTATTATTTTTGATGGTTTATTAAGTTATTGGCCAATTTTAAGTATGTTTGGAACAACTTATGCATGTGAATCTATGTTTTCAACTTTGTATTTTATGAGAAAAGTATATCCCATGACAATTTAACATCTGAATTACGAATTAAGGACAAAACACATCAGAAGTACAAAAACCTTCTTACAAGTAAATCTCACCAATAGTTTTTTATATTGATTGCATGTTAGAATGATAATATTTTGGAAGCCTTGGTTTCAGGAAAATATATTAAAATTTAAAAAAAAAATAGCCTATAGAAGCTTGTGGGAAAACTGGATTGTGTGGCAAATTTCTACAATCAAGTAAAAAGTAATTATATACTGGAGCCCCTATCTCTGCTGTAAAATGATACAGGAAAGTTTGTTGCAAGCTTGCTCCCCCAAAAGCATAGAACAAGTGTAATTGTGTAGCTCTGATATGGAGAAATGTGTTTTTATTTATCAGTAAGAGATGCTTGCTTACCGAGGGTCTGAGCAGTAGCATTGAACATATACGACAAAACCCAAGGATTTCATAGTAGAAATACGTAGGAAAAGTGATGGCGGTCCAGCAACTCAACTTGGAAGGAATTCTTAGGATTTTGTAAATCCTTTCTTCGTTTCCACCTGACCCCAAAATGAGTACTGTGAAGCGGATTTTCTCATGGTGTGTTCCCCTCCTTTCAGCCCGTTTCTACAGACTTCGCTCAGTATAACAGCTACGGGGACGTCAGCGGAGGAGCGCGAGGTGAGGCCCCAGCGCGGGTGCCGCTGACCGCGCCCCGGTGGGGTGGGGCCGTGCTGTCGTAGGCGCTGGCTGGACTGTGTTACATCCTACAGTCAGACCACGTCTGTCCTCTGAGCCAACGTGTCCGTATCTCTACTGACATGAGACGACACGAAGCAAGTATGTAGGAAGGAATTCACTGGCCCTACTATGTGCTGAGCACTGGAAGTAAAGTGATAAGCAAGACGTGGGTCCGTCTTCAGAATGCACATGTTAGAGGCAGAGAGAGAAAGAGAAACTCTGAGATAGATGCTATGATTGGACATGCAAAGAAAAGGGAGCCGCATCTTCAGGGTGTCAGCTTCCACGAGAAGGGATATTTAAACTGCTAACTAAAACTGGGACAGGCATTTCCTGGCTTTAGGGAGCAACCGGGAAGTATGGGCAGAGACCCAGAGCTGGGGAAAGCATGGCTTAGGGGCACGTTTGGAGAATTGCAATCAGATGTAATCTCTGTTTATGTTTCCATATTTTTCTGTGGTTCTTGCCTTTCTGAGATTTTCTTTGTCTTTCCTTTCCAGACTACCAGGTATGGACCCCTGTTTTTCTCAAGTTGGCTACATGGGCAAAAGAGCCTTTTTCCAATCCAGACGTGCTCTTCTGCTACTCCAGAGAAGAGTTTCTGTTGAGAAGACCCTGATTTTTGGTTGATCCATCTCATCATTAGTCCACAGATGTGAGGAGCCATGAGCAGCAGGCATGCCTGGCACCCAGATCAAGCCAGTCCTGCAGGCTTTGCGGACATGGCATGAACCAGGCCAGATGTCGAGGACTCTCTTACTCTGCCTTGGAGAGTCTTCTCCAGGGTGGAAGTGGCCCAGCATCAAGGGTCCACATGTGTACAGCTGTTTTTTCTTTTAATCATAACCACTGGACTCCTTGAGGCCCTCTCCTCCTCTTTGTGGTCACACATGAAACCCCTGTCTTGGCCAATAGGAAAGAGCTGCTTTCCTTTTTCCCTTAGAACCTAAATCTAAAATGATGATGGAGAGTGAGAAAAGGGGAAAAGTGCAAAGAAAACTAAAATTTAAATTAAAAAAAAGTCATAGACTTGGTGATTCTTTGATGTACCATATACTTTCATGCATGCAGTCTACATTCAGGGATTAGTGAATAGTTATTAAGCCAGGATCTTTCATCAACTGGATTATAAGAGGGCAGTATTCCCAGTATCCTTGTTTTTGTTCAGCAAGGAGCTCATTTTGAAAACTCCATGGTAATTAAGATGACACAGCCGTAAAATGGTGGTGAGGATTTGAGACCCCGACAAGGAGGTCTGGGAGCCCGCCGAGCTCTCCCCCAGCTCCCCACACTGCCATGGGCTCCTCTTGAAACCTGCTTCTCTGTTGCAGACCCTCCCAGATGGCCACATGCCTGGAATGAGGATGGACCGGGGGGTCTCCATGCCCAACATGTTGGAACCAAAGGCAAGTATGGCTCTTCTTCTCTTTCGTCTCACCTGAAGATCAAACTGGGACAAAACCCCCGAAAGACTTGATTTTCTATCTTTTTCAGTGCTGAGACCCGCCGGGCTCCAGCCTAGTCCGTTAGTCAAGCCGTATCATAAAGCATCCTTCTGTCCCCTTGGTTCTGTCTCACCAAGCCAGCAGGGTTAAACCCTCCCTGGGTTTGGTGCTGTGTTCACAATGAGGTGCCAGCACGTCCCTCCTATGGCCTTGGTACCCACTCAGGCCCTGCCACGAGCACAGCAAAGCCTGCCCAGTACCACATGGAGCAGCTGCAGCCCGCCCCAGATAAGATGACCAACATGTCCCAACTTGCCCATGACTCTCCTGGTTATAGCACCAAAAGTCTTGCATCCTGGGATCCTCTGCAATCCCCGGCAAACTGGGATCATTGGTCTCCCCAGCTCTAGAACATTCTGTGACTCTAGAGGTGTCCAAGGGGTGTGCCCCCTGGTGGCCATAACTAGGAGTTATTTCAGTATGTCGCCCACTAAATCACCGCTGCTGGGGCTGCATGGCTCCCTGGTTTCATGAGGAACAAGATTGTTGAGCCCAGCAAAGGTGTGCTGCCATATACAAACGTGTACCTGTCATTTCAATTCTCTTCTAATCTTTACCTTCATACCCAGTATATAGTAAGTGGGGTCCTTTCACTCAACCACGCCCTCCAGAGGCCCAATGGCGCAGAGACACAGGTGAGGATTGGGAATGTGTAAGAACCTGCCCCTGTCCCCTGGAAACTCGAGTGAGGAACACCCATCACTCCAGTGCTCTAATCATAGTGTCTCAGAAGCTCTGTTTGGGGAGTTCTAGGTTTTAGGTAGCTTCTGCTTGCTAATAAAAGGTACAGCTGTGTTCTAGAAGAGGTGTTTTTCTTTGCAGATATTTCCGTATGAAATGCTGATGGTGACCAACAGGGGGCGCAACAAAATCCTAAGAGATGTGGACAGAACCAGGCTGGAGGTAAGAAACAAAACTAGTCCCAACTGTATATTCCTGTGCATTTCCTGTGACTCTCCCCTAAGAAGTATTCCAGTTAAGGCAAAAATGAGAAAGGATCAACCTAGGTAAAACTAACTTTGGATGAAAACCCAGATTTGTATTTAGGAGATCAGCATAAAAATGGTAAAATACAGAAAAACAGCCCAAGAAATGCAGTATGATTTTAGTCATTTTGCTTAGAAATGTGGGCTTCCCTGGTGGCTCAGCTGTAAAGAATCCACCTTCAGTGTGGGAGACCTGGGTTTGATCCTTGGGTTGGGAAGATCCCCTGGAGAAGAAGGCTACCCTCTCCAGTATTCTGGCATGGAGAATTCCATGGACTGTATATAGTCCATGGGGTTGCAAAGAGTCGGACATGACTGAGAGACTTTCATATTCGCTTTCCTTAGAAATGTAATGTTTCCAGAATTTAATGGGCGATGTAGAATGGAATCTCCACCACATTTCAGATACCCCCAAATCCTTATCTTTCTCTGAGCCTGAGTTGAGTCTGCTGAGATTAGAGAGGGAGCATTTGATACAGAGATGAGTACTAGACAAGTGTCTATCTTGACTGTTTCCACATTCCTGGATGAAGGCTAAGCAGGGTACACATACCTAAGCCGCCCTCCTTAGACAGGGGAGACTGATCTTTGTACTTTTCCATCTGAATGGTTTTAATTAAGAAAAACTCTGGCTGCCAGCCTCACAAAGTATCGTTAATTTTCCCTGACAAAACGCTGTACCTTTGTATGTGAGCTCAGGCTAGCTAGCACAGAGGAGAAAGGCTGGACCCACTATCCTAAGAGAACTTTTCTAGACAGCACAAGAGATTGAAGTCCATAGACAGGGCTTCCCCCGGTGGCTCAGCGGTAAAGAATCCGCCTGCAATGCAGGAGATGCTGCAGGGGCCATGGGTTTGATTCCTGGGTCGGGAAGATTCCCCTGGAGAAGGAAATGGCTACCCACTCCAGTATTCTTGCCTGGAAAACTCCATGGACAGAAGCGTCTGGCAGGTTACAATCCCATGGTGTCACAAAGAGTCAGACGTGACAGAGGACACACATCTTCATTATCAGTTGACCAAGCATCCACATGAACTCCTGTTGCTGAGTCAGGAAAAAGCCCCAAGGCTCCCAAAGGACCACCCTGGCTGTCTCTCTCTGACTTTCTTATTGCTCTGGTCCATTTTCTCCACATCTACTCAGCATTCCAATGACCTGAAACAGAGTCGCCTCCAGCATGATGAATTAGCTTTCCGTGCCCCATCAGCTTTCAGTGTTATGATAATCATCAGCAGTACTCCACTAGCTCTTGTGTTTGGTAGGAGGGGTACCTCACCAGACCCATCCAGGTAAGGAACTGCTGGGTCCAGTGCCTGCTAGGAAGCCTCAGAGATAACTCCTCTTCTGTCACTCTGCCTTGCTCTTCAAAACAAGTACTTGTTAACTGAAGAACAACTCTCGAGGCCACCCATGTGGCCAGCAGGACTAACCACTGTTCTTTTCTCCCATCACAGCGCCACTTAGCCCCAGAAGTGTTTCGGGAAATCTTTGGAATGTCCATCCAGGAGTTTGACAAGTTACCTCTTTGGAGACGCAACGACATGAAGAAAAAAGCAAAACTCTTCTGAGTCCCACACGTAGACAGCCATTAGGAGAAGGACTGACCACGGCGGGGACACATAGGATGTTGAATTAAGGCCCAAACTTGATTGGAGCATTTGCAAACTACAGTCCCTCAGCAACAGCCAAAAGGGAAAAATCTGATTAAAACACCCATGAGCCAAATATGGGGCCCGCCCACGGCCACACTCACCCAGAAGCAGTGGGGTAGAAATGTCTGTGTTTCCACACTCGACATTAGTGTTCACCTGTGACCTTTTTCCATCACCTTGTGTCCACAACAGGAGCTACTTCTTCCATTTTCTTTCAACTGTTATACAACAGTAGTGCGTCTGTATGAATAAGAGCCAGCAAGTGCCCTTAAGATGCCGCATGGGCAAGCAGTTGTAATAATTCCAAAGTATGAATATATTTATCTTGTAGCGCCTTGGCTGAGAAGCAAGAGCCCGGGGACAGGGCCACGTGGCAGCAGCCTTTGCCTCTTTCCTCACTGGCCTCCTGCAGTGCTGCCCGGGCCTCAGCGGGATGGACAGCAGGGTCGGGCTCCCCAGGAGCTCTGTTTCAGTAGCCACCAAAGGCATTTTTAACAAGCTCCTTGTTCCCTACTGTTTGCTAGGACCCAACTTGGCAAGTTATTTAGCTGTTGCTAAAAAAAAAAAAAAAAAATTAAGAGAAAAGGAATGGATGAAAATTCTCCTTTAACCCTTTTCTACTTCAGGAAGTGTGTTCCTCCCAACCAAGGACAAGAGCTGTCTCAGCCCCCAGCCCTCCACTCTCACAAAGAAAGGAAAGGGAAAGATTGTCTCCTGATTGGCCCAGTTAGATGAGTTTGGTCCAAAGGCCATAGACCTCTTGACCAAAAAAAAAAAAAAAAATTATGTGTCTTCCCAATGCAAGTTTCCCAACCCAGCTTCCTCTTCTTTCTATCCAGCATCCTATATATCACACCAAGCCCTCGATGATTTTGAGTTCTTTAAGGTCTTTTCAGTAGTAGGCTAAGGAAAGGCATGCTTTTCTCTTTGAAAGCTCTGAAACTCAAGGGCGATGGCCCCCAACTGATTTAATTTGGTCTTTCAGCTTTCTTGCCTAGCTCTGTTGACTTCCTGACACGTGTGTGTATGTTTTCGTGTTTTCACTCACCCATGACAGTTTGGGGAGTCTGCATGTGCTAATTTCACTCCTGCTTGAAGGTTTGTCCTACTCAGCTACAGTTTCTAGGGGACATTTGCACAGGGGCATGTGACTCAGAGGTCAAGAATTAGGCTAACTGCATCCTGGTCATCAGGTCCCTCATGGAAAGATGCTGGTGGTTAGAAGCCAGCATATTCCATGACAGATGTAACTCAAGTCAGCAACAGACTGACGACCAAGGCTTTGGATCAGGCTGGGAGGAGACAACAGCAGAGCATCCCACCAGAGTCCTCAAACTCAGCAACACAAGATTCACATTGGAGCCAAGGATTACACCCAAACTTGCATTTAAGATGCTACCGTGGTTCCTGAAAGCCTCTGGCTGAGACTTGAAGGTGATATCAGATACACCTAGGAGGTTGTCACATTTATTTGTGTGCTTTGGAGGGCTGCTTAAGAATTTAAACTCTTATTTAAAGCCAAAGGAGAAAGCATAGGAGGTTGTCAGGTTAATTCTCATGCTTTGGGGGCTCTTGTTTAAGAATTTGTAAACTCTATTTTAAAGCCGAAAGAGAGAACCTGTATATGCCACAATTACAAAAGCTTAGAAGTTCTTCCTGCTGGCGCCAAATATTAGAATGAGTTAGTAGCTGATACCAGTGGCAAAAAGCAAGAATATTCTTTCTGACCTTGTGCTGGAGACCTAACTTGTGACACACTCTAGAGACTGGGTGTCTTAATGAACATGACAGTTGCTTAATTATTGCATTCTGTGCTCTTCCTGACCTTTGCTAGACACTGAATGTTTAAGGACTATGTGTGTGTGTGAACGTGTGCTGGACCTACTAATGTATTTAGCAAATGGTTCTGATGAGGTTGATGTGAGGAAACCAGCTCCTCCTTGGACTGAAGGCAGACCGCAGCCCCTTCAGTTTTGTCCCTTCATCTCTTTGGGTTGTTGCCTTTTGCTTCATTCAGTACATCCACTGTCACATCTTCTCTCTAACCTCTCCTGCATGGGCAGCCTTCAGCACCTGTGTGTCCTGATCCTCGCTTCACTTTGGCAAAGTATGAGGGGGGAGACCACAGTGTAGGCCCAGTGTTTCCCTGCCTTGACCAAAGACATAGATGGCCGAATGGACCCCAGGGCTCAGCTGGAGGAGAGAGATTTTCATGATGGAGATAAGAAGGACCCTCAGTGTTTTTCACTGGTGAATGAGTTAAAACCCACATACTTGCAGATCAAATGTCAGTGGAAGAAAAACCCCAATGATAGTTAAAGAACTGAGCCCTAAATTTGCCCCCACTATTGAAACTTTACTTTTCTTCTTACTCTTGAATTCAGTTCAGCATCCTCCTTGGGTGAGGGGAACGTGTCTTTCCATATCAAATGTATTAGCTAATTTAAACTATACCATGCAAAACTGCCTTGCCAGAAATGCCAATGGCTTCCTATCTGCAAGCAGAGAAGTGCTGCTTTCTGAAGTGGGGGCTCCCCAGCCCAGCTCCCCAGCAGAAAGCTCCAGGCAGAGTGATGGGTCACGGCACAACCTGGTTCTCCCAACTGCCGAATCAAATCAAAATCAGTGGGCTACAACGCCCTGTCTGTTTCGTTGAACTGAGCTCAGCATGTTTGTCCCCAGAACGTCCAGGTCACTGCACAGGAAATCAGTGTTCTCTGCCTGAATCTCGCCCTGCATAAAAAGTTCCAGTTCTTAACACTGTCAAATTAATGAGAATTGTTTACTCTAGGAAAAGGAAGTATATGCGTGGCAAGCTTCCCTAGTACATACAGAAAGGGCTACATTTTTGAGCATTGGACTGACTAGTGATTCTTAAAGCATAGGCTGATTGCATGAAGAGGCCTCTATAGTTACATGAAAGTCAGCGCTTCCTTTAGAGTTTCTTCCAGAAAAGCCAGGATACCATTTAGTCTTTGGGTGTGATTTATGTCGAGACACAAAGAGCATTTGGAAACTTGTCCATCTTGCTGGGCGTCTATCTCTTGGTTTGGGTTCGTTACTAAATGTTCTTAATGTGACTTCTTTAATCACGAAAGAGAAACTGCCTATTCTCAGAAACCTTGAACAGAAAAGCTAGCGTCAATGGGTAATAAGGTGCAAAGAAAAAAAATAGCTTCTCCCTGTCGAGTCCTCAGTCTCCCCTCTTCTTCCAGTTCTGTTGTGTCCAAGCTGAGTTTCCTCTTCCAGGGTGAGGCTGGAACTATGCCTTTTTCAACTTCCATCCCCTCCATCTGTGATGTCAATCAGCTCCACGGGGAAAAGTCTCGCTGGAAATGTTTCTTAAACTTTCACCTAATTTCTTTACACTTTAAAGCAAACACCTTTTTCTAAAGAACTGCTTCTCAGATGATTATATAAAATATATATGCTTTTGCAAGTTTAAAAATTCAAATTCACTTTTGACTAGATAGGTCTTTCTAAAAACTCTTTAAGGCAAACTTGGTGTTCACGTTCTCCTGTGTGTTGAGGGGCAGGGGACCCTCCTGTCTGTTGGCTGCCAGAGCCTTCTCTCTGACCTTCGGGAAAGACGGTGGAAGGAAGATGGACTTTGTGCCATCAACCCTTCTGTGTCCTCTGCGGGAAGCTCAATTTTTACAAATCATCTTGTCTGTATTTCCAGTCACTGTTGAATCTGTACTTCCTAGGCCAGACTTGATTTTATCTGACTTATTAAGATTATTTCCCTTTGATAAAACAAGTGTTTGTCAGGATGCCCTAAAACTCACTCATTAGTACTCCCCTTTGAAGTATGTTCTATAAAAAAAAAAAAGATTATTTCAGGCTTGAGATTTGTAATGACACCTTATAGTGCTGACGTGCATTAAGGGCCCAGTTATGCTTTTTTTAAAAAAAGGATAATTGCTTTTCAGAATTTTGTGGTTTTCTGTTATACATCAACAAGAACTAGCCATAGGTACAACCATATCTCTTCCCTCCCAGATACCCCTCCCAATTATGTTTTAATGAAAGAAAGAGAAACTTTGGTATTAAAAAAAAAATCACTTTCTGTTTGCTGCCAAGAAGCAGTCGGGAGATGGTGACTGACACACTTTGCATGTGAATCTTTGTGTTTTTCATTTGGGACAAGTTTCATTTATGACAGACTCAAAAGGGAGAAGTGGTCAGTTTGAGCTGGAAAGCTCTCTAAACAATCTGCTTGTACACAGCAAAATTAAAGCCAATCTTTTCTGATGCTTAGTGTGATGGAGTGGCAATTGCTCTCATTAAATAAAATTCTTCCCCAAAGAGTCTCTCCCAAGCCCTGAGTCGCTTTCGGAGCCCGTTTGGCAAAGGTAGAGGGGAAGCCCGCATCCACTAACGTTCAGAAAGGCAGGAGCTACTTGGTGATCGTATAAGTGTATGTTTCTTTACTCTTATGGAAGAGGAGTGTCCAAGGGGTTGGTGTTCTTTTGGGATGTTCTGTACAGACCTGTCCAGTAATAAACGTGTGGTTTCTGTGAGTTGCCGACAATCCTGCATTGAAGCTTTTGCAGTTCTTTCATTTTGAAGTTGGGTTTAATGGAGTTTTTTTTTTTCAAGTGTTGGAAGGCATACTGTTCTTCCTGTCTCCCCTCCCCTTCCAGAAATATGAAAGCAAATATTTGGAAGAACTGCTGTTTAAAAGATGTATCGTGTCCCCCGTAAAAGTGTGTGGGTGTCTGTCGGTGTCCCGAGTGCCACGCGCCAGTGCGCAGAGGCGGGGGTGGCCCTGGGCCCGAGCTGCTGTGCTTGTGATGCTGACCTGCTCTGCGCTCCTGTTGAAATCAGCACCTGCCTCCCCCCGCCGCTGTCTGGCCTCACTGTTATCGTCACAACTCAGTGAATAAAGTGTGTGCTTTATTCGTAACTGCCTCCACGCGGTGTTTCCTTTCTGGTTCCCTTGCTCCTTTTTTTTTTTTTTTTTAATTTTTTTTAATTTTTCTTAACTTTACAATATTGTATTACTTTTACTATACATCGAGATGGATCCGCCACCAGAATACACGTGTTCCCCATCCCTTGCTCCTTTTAAAGGTCTGTCCCATTTGAAAAAGTGCCAAAGGACTTCCCTGGTGACCCACTGGTTAGGAATCCATGTGCCAGCGCAGAGGACATGGGTTCAGTCCCTGGTCCGGGAAGACCTGACATGCCAGGACAACTAAGCCTGTGCTCTGCAATGAGAGAAGCCACCACAGAGGGAATCCCTCACACCACAACTGGGAAGCAGCCCCTGCTTGCTGCAATTAGAGAAAGCTGGTGCAGCGACAAAGACCCAGTGCAGCCATAAACAAACAAGAATTAAATATCCTTTGACCTAGAAAATTTTTTTAAAAATGCCATTCCGACTCCTCAAGACCAAAACAAAATCAGAATCAAAGTCCTGGGAGTGCAATTTTATCATCTAGGCAGGCAGGTTAGAGGGGAAAATGCATGAAGTAGCAGTGGTATATTACAGGAATGTTTGCCCAATAACCCAGACCATGTCAACTAAAAAAAAAAAAAAAAAAAAGGTAATAGAACTGCTGCTCGGTGCTGGTCTAGCTGTTGTTTAGTTTTGCGTGAGACACAGAGCAGCAGTGGTCTCATCACTGAAGCAAGGCTGGGGATTCAAGGTTGGAGGACAAGCGCTTCCGTTCTTCCAGGAATTGACCACGTTGCTAAGAAGTTAGAGTGCAGTGGGAAGGAAACATTCTTTAAAACATCTTTGACCTCCACTGCATTATCAAAGAAAATCTTCAGGATTCCGATTGTAATCTTCACCGCCAAGATTTGGAGCTTGCCGGAAGACATAAGGATATATGTATACTCACAATGGCCTCTCCGACTATAGCTCCCTCCTGTGTGTCTAACAAGCCTGGTGTCTTACTCCACGTGGGCTGCTGTAACAGACCGCCAGACACAGGGTGGCTTGAACAGCAGTTATTTCTCATCGTTGTGGAATCTGGAAGTCCAAGATCAAGGTGGTGGCTGATCCAGGGTCGGGCCAGGACCCTCTTGGTTTTGTAAACAGCCATCCTCTAGTTGCATTTTCACATGGTAAGAGCAGACAGGAAGTAATCTCTCTGACATCTCTTCTTAGAACAAATTCCACCAGGTGGGCTCCACCCTTGTGATGGAATTAGCTCCCAAAGGCCCTGCCTCCTAATACCATTCCCTTGGGTGTTAGGACTTCAATCTAAGGATTTGGGGAGCACACAAACATACAGTCCCCAGTCTGTAACACAGGCCCAGGGGCCCGTTGCCCTAGCATTCATGTGGATCCTCACTTGGAAGCTGGAAATGGGTTATTCTCAAGGCGGTTGGCAGGTTAGTTGGCTACTGTGGAAAATGGGTCAGGAGGCCTGGGCTCAAGGTCTGTATTCTGCTCACTATTGCTGCAGCCCACACCAGCATCACCACTCGGGTTTGGTCATGGTTCCAACAGCCAGTGTCAATCTTGAGATGATCTTGAGTGCCCTGTGGCATGGGCCACCATGGATCACGGCTGCATGGGAAGTTGACTTACTGATGGGTCCCCCTTGCCCGCCCACATCGGAGCTCAAGCTGGTGCTGGGAATCCTAGGCTTTTCCAGACTGGCCCTGGCCCCGCCCATGGCAGGTCGCCCCGCCCACAATTCCCTGCCCACTGCGCTGCCGCCCTGCCCACAATGTCCCGCCCATGACGCCCCGCCCACTGCTCGGCTACCCCTCCCCCTTGAATCTCGCCCTCCAGCCCTCCCAAAGGCACTGTGAGGTCCCTGAACGCAGCCCTCTCCGCCTCTGCAGCTTTGCCAAAGGCATGTCTTCTGTACGAGGTCCAGCTCTTCTAGGCGGCGGAGAGACGTGCGGACCTGGCCCCACGGACAGAAGGTAATGGCAGTGTTGACTATCTGAAATTAGTTGCCCACAGCTCTTTGGAGTTACCGTGTGAGTTTCCCATGGGCTCCACTGGCCCTAAATCAAAGGCCACCCCGAGTTCACACCCTCTCTCGGACCCTCCTTGATGGGCCCAGCCCAACCTGCTCCAGGAAATTCTTTGCATGCCTATGGGTGAACATCACGTTTGGTGCTTTTCAGCTGTTGCCTAATACTGCTAGTTTTGCCTGTGTTTCTGATCTTCAGCTGAACTGCAGTGAAATGGTCTCCATGTTGAGTGCTTTGTGTTAGCCTTCCCCGGAACTGGATCCCTCAGGACAGCCCTAGGAGCAGACGATTGTAGCTCCTCTGTAACAGGTGAGGAAACCAAAGCTCCGAGGCTAAACATGCTCAGACGGTATAGCATCTGTCTACAATGCAGGAGACCCGGGTTGGAGCCCTGGATTGGGAAGATCTCCTGGAAAAGGAAATGGCAACCCACTCCAGTATTCTTGCCTGGAGAATCCCATGGACGGAGGAGCCTGGTGGGCTACACTCCACGGGGTCGCAAAGAGTCAGACACGACTGAGCTACTTCACTTTCACTTTCAATCACTCAGGGAGCCGCTAAGCTGGAATTCTCCAGGTCTGTCTCACTGCGGATCCTGTGCTGCTTCTGTGTCTCATCACCTGTGACTTTCTGAAAGCAAGGACTATGTCCCCCACGTTCTACATCTTTGTGGGGTGCACTATGCAGAGGAGCCTCTCAGTGTGAGACTGGCCAACGCCCTTCAGTACTCCCACCAAGGCACACTTATACATAGCGCTTGAGGCTTCCCAGGTGGCACTAGTGGTAAAGAACCCACCTGCCAATGCAGGAGACATAAGAGACAAGGGTTCGATCCCTGGGTCAGGAAGATCCCCCTGGAGAAGAAAATGGCAACCCACTCCAGTATTCTTGCCTGGAGAATCCCATGGACAGAGGAGCGGGGTGGGCTACAGTCCATAGGGTCACAAACAGTCGGACATTACTGAAGCGAAGCATTCTTTTTTTCTTTTCCGGGGGGTACTCAGTAGCTGTGTGTCTCGGGGCAGTCATTTAACCTCCTTAGGCCTAAGTTTGCTTGTCTGCAAAATTGATAAAAATAAGACCCAGCAGAAGATCTTTGCTAAACATGACAACTTCTAAAGGAAACGACAATTTTATTAATTCTGTAGTGTCAATTTCAAAGACTTTTCAGAAGTGACATTGAAATCAGTCTGAAAATTCACTTCAACTTTTAAAAAGCATCATGTACCTGAAATTAGTGTCTAATATTGAGCCTTGTATTCTACTCTTAACCTGAAATTAAAAAGTAAACAATCTATTTTTGGTTTCTGTGTTTGTAAAAATAGTGAGTTGTTGCAGCAGCTACACCAAATAACAAAAATGTGTTCTTTCACAGTGAAGAAGAGCAGTGTTTTGTCAGTTGTGTCTCTGGCTTTTACTAAAGAAAGTTATAAATTCACAAAAAAAGATGATTGCTAAATCCTAACACCTGTTGAGCACAGCGCAGGCGCTAGCATGTCATCATTGGTCAGGAAGCTTGAGTGATCTTTATTAAGGATAATTAGCCACTTAGACTTGAAGAATCCCCAAAGCTCCCTGAACCGCAGTTTCCTCGTGAGTAAATTAGGAATGAATACCTTCTCTGGCTATCTTGTGGGGTTGTAAAGCCAGATGAAGTAGAATGTTCAGAAACAGGAAAGTACTGTTTACAGATGATATTGTGTAATGAGGGTTTCTGGCACTTGGACCAGGTCTGCTATTATTTAGTTTTATTTCTATTGAAGTATGCTTACTTGTCGGACACGACTGAGCTACTGATCTGATCTGATGCTTACTTGACAATGTCACTAGTTTCAGGTGTACGGTAAAATGATTCAGTTATGTGTACATTTATATCTTTTTTTTAGATTATTTTCTCTTATCTGCTAAGTTACTTCAGTCGTGTCCAACTCTGTGCGACCCCAGAGACGGCAGCCCACCAGGCTCTGCCATCAGTACGGTTCCCTGTGCTGTACAATAGGTCTTTGTTGGTTATCCATTTTAGATATAGTAGTATTTATATGTTAATCCCAAACTCCTAATTTATCCCTCCTCCCCTTTCCCCCTTGGTAACCATAAGTGTGTTTTCTGTGTCTGGGGGTCTGTTTCCATTTTGTATATCAGTTCATTTGCATCATTTTTTTAGATTCCACATTATAAACAGTATCATAATATTTGTCTTTGGCTTACTTGGTATGATGATCTCTAGGTCCATCCAAGTTGCTGCAAATGGCATTATTTCACTCATTTCTGTGGCTAATATTCCATTATATAATAAATAAAGAAATATTTTAAAAGTTGCAGTGTGTATATACACACACACCACAATGTCTTATTTTAATATTTATTTACTGGCTGTGCTGGGTCTTTGTTGCTGCTCAGGTTTTCTCTAGTTGCCGCCAGCAGGGGCTACTCTTCCTTGCAATGTGCAGGCTTCTCATTGTGGTGGTTTATCGTGTTGTGGAGAAGGCAATGGCACCCCACTCCAGTACTCTTGCCTGGAAAATCCCATGGATGGAGGAGCCTGGTGGGCTACAGTCCATGGGGTCGCTGAGGGTCAGACACGACTGAGTGACTTCACTTTCACTTCTCACTTTCCTACATTGGAGAAGGAAATGGCAACCCACTCCAGTGTTCTTGCCTGGAGAATCCCAGGGACGGGGGAGCCTGGCGGGCTGCCGTCCATGGGGTCACACAGAGTCGGACATGACTGAAGTGACTTAGCATAGCATCGTGTTGTGGAGCACAGGCTCTCGAAGTGTGGGCTCTAGAAGTTGCGGCTCGCAGGCTCTAGAGCTTGGGCTCGGTTGTGGCATACAGGCTTGGTTGCCCCGCAGACCAGGACCAACCTCAGGTCTCCTTCATTGGTGGGTGAATTCCTGACCACTGGACCGCCAGGGAAGTCCTATACTGCAACTTCTTTATCCATTCGTCCATTCTGCTTTCGTATCTTGGCTGCTGTGAATAGTGCTGCTGTGAACGTTGCGGTGCGTGCATCTCTTTTTTAATTTGGCTGCTGGGTTTTAGTTGTGGCACGTGGGATCTTCACTGTGGCATGTCGGTTCTTAGTTGGGGCATTCAGGATCTAATTTCAGATCAGGGATCAACCAGAGCTCCCTGCATTGGGAGCTCAGAGTCTTAACTGCTGGAGCTCCAGGGAAGTCCCTATCTTTTTGAATTATAGTTTCCTCCAGATATATGCCCAGGAGTGGGACTGTAGAATCATATGGTAGACCTATGTTTAGTTTCTTAAGGAACCTCCATACTGTTCCCCGTGATAGCTGCACCGATTTACATTCCTACCAGCATTCTACTACTACTTACATAGGTTGATCATTCAAGAATTTTAGTTTTTGTTCTGGGCTTTTTTTTCATCTGTGGTCTTTATAGAAATTCTCCAACATTAAAACAAGCCCACAATGTGTCTTATATGCTTCAATAACAGCACTCTCTTTGTCCAGTAATCATTCAAGATTGAGAGCCCCTGAAGATGTGCTGCTGCTAAGTCGCTTCAGTCATGTCCGACTCTGTGCAACCCCACAGACGGCAGCCCACCAGGCTCCCCCGTCCCTGGGATTCTCCAGGCAAGAACACTGGAGTGGGTTGCCATTTCCTTCTCCAATGTGTGAAAGTAAGAAGTCAAGTGAAGTCGCTCAGTTGTGTCCAACTCTAGCGACCCCATGGACTGCAGCCTTCCAGGCTCCTCCGTCCATGGGGTTTTCCAGGCAAGAGTACTGGAGTGGGTTGCCATTGCCTTCTCCAATGCATGAAAGTGGAAAGTGAAAGTGAAGTTGCTCAGTCGTGTCCGACCCTCAGTGACCCCATGGACTGCAGCCTTCCAGGCTCCTCCGTCCATGGGGTTTTCCAGGCAAGAGTACTGGAGTGGGGCGCCATTGCCTTCTCCAAATTAGCTGTGTAACTAGTGACAATTTGCCTAACTTCTCTAAGCCTCAATTTTAATTTCTATAAAATAGGAATAATGATAGCAATTTGCTGTTGTTCAGTCACTAAGTCATGCCCAATTCTTTGTGACTCCATGGACTGCAGCACTCCAGGCTTCCCTGTCCTTCACCATCTCCTGGACTGGCTCAAACTCATGTCCATTGAGGCGGTGATGCCATCCAACCATCTCATCTTCTCCTGCCTTCAATAATAATAATAATACCTACCTCAAAGAGCTATTGTGAGAATCAAGTAGAATAGGACTGGGCATGATATGAAATACTCACTCAAACATTAGCTTCTTTTTTTTTAATTAATTGATTTATTTATTTGGCTGTGCTGGGTCTTAGTTGCAGCACGTACAATCTTCAATCTTTGTTGCGTATTCAAGCTCTTAGTTACAGCATGTGAGATCTGGTTCCCTGACCAGGGATCTGGGCCCTCTGCAGTGGAAGCATGGAGTCTTAACCACAGGACCACCAGGGAAGTCACAAATATTTGCTTTTATTTATGAAGCTGCTGCCAATGTAGTGAGGACTCACCATGTGCCCATTCTGAGCTAAGCATCTTACATGCTCTGTTTCATGGAGCCCCTTATATTGCTTTTGCTTTCCATGAAACAGACCCAAGGAAACCAAGTGCCTTATACACGATCGGCCTATGGGATTCAGATCTCATGTCCCCAGTTCCAAGCTAAAAATGTAAGCAAGTATCATGCAGAGAAGGGCTCGGGTGCCCCCACAGGTACTGCAAGAGCCAAAACTACCCACAGTGGAAGCATCCTAAGGTGCCAGCTTTCAGGAGCGGGGTTGTGGTGGTGGGGTGGTGGTGCGGGGCTCAGCTTTTCCTAAGGGGTTTTAAAGCTGGGTAGATTTTTCCAGCTTACTCGAGGGATAGAAACACCAGCTGCAGAAGACTTGAGACTCATTCCCATGAAAGATGACTTTGGTTCCAGAAAGATCTTTCCAATTGTATGACTCACTTCAAAGCAACCAAAGGCAGCAGAGGCTGAGCTGCCAGTCCTTACAGTATCTGGGGACATTTCCTTGGGGCTTGAGAAAGCCACCAGTCCTACTTAACTCCTGCCCCCACCCCTCACCCCCCACCTCCCTTGCTGGAAGGGGGTCTCGCTCCACCTCCCTTCAGGATCAAACAGGCTTGCCTGGGTGTGTCATGAGCCCTGCCCTGCTGGACACAGCCCATTGTTGGCCGGAAAGCCCTGGGAAGGGTGGGAACTTGTGCTAACAGCTTTTGAGAAAGCCCAGGATGGTGAGAGGACTAGTGCCCAAAGCTCAGCCCCAAATTTGCAGACCTGCCTCCACACCCTAAATTCCCTTCTCCCCTGCAGCAGCCAGGACTCTGACTAAAGGAATGCCCCTTCTATCCTACAGCACACAGGGGAGGACTGTAGCAAGTCAGGGCTCCGCTCCGGAGGAGGGTGTAATCTGACCAGGTTTCTTTCAGTTTCCAATCTCAACTGGTTAAAAAACCCTCTTCAGGGCCTGTCATTGTGCTAAGCACAATAGCAGCCCCTGGAGAGGTTTTTCTGTATTTATTTGTGCTGTCCCCCGCCACTGCTTCGTGTAAACTCAACCCTTCCCATCAGATAAAAAGAAAAGTTGGCTTGGGAAAACCTCCCTCCAAAGCAGAGACTGTTTCTGCTTTGTCCTGAGCATGTTTTACTTGTGGGCCCTCCCAGAACATCCTGGGATGTTCCAGAAGGCCTTGAGGCAGGGCAGAGCCTCCTAGCTTTCAGAAGCAAAGCTTGAGAACCAGACTGGAGGATATGTGAGTCCAGATGGTCTAAGAAGCAGATGAATGGTGATGGTCTGATGGCAGCAGCTGATGTTCTTTGAGAGCCTCTGGACTCAGTACTTTGTATAGATGATTTCATCTGTGAAAGGTAAACCCCTGACTGGGAGAGGCACTAAAGAGTGGGTGGGACTCTAGCCCTTCCCATGAAGTCAAACAGGCATATTCCTCCTAAGGCTGTCAAGGCTCTCTGGGGTCTCCTCATTAGCACATGGCTTCTGTGTGTGCCTGTTAAGTCACTGCAGTTGTGTCTGACTCTTTGCGAGCCTGTGGACTGTAGCCTACCCAGCTGCTCTGTCCATAGGATTCTCCAGGCAGGAATACTGGAGTGGACTGCCATTTCCTACTCCAGAGGATCTTTCTGACCCAGGGATCGAACCCTTGTCTCTTAGGTCTCCTGCATTGGCAGGTGAGTTCTTTACCACTAGCGTCACTGGGAAGCCCACATGGCTTCTAAGGTTTGCAAAAGGACCGTCTTTGCACAGACCAATCCCAACCTTTCTCTGCAAGGTGGAGCCTGGCCAGGAATAACAACCTTTTGCTCTCAACTGGGCACATGCTGGCACAGAAAATGTAGGTTCTTTAATTCCTGCTATTGTCCCCAAACATATGCTTCATAATGAAAAGTTAGGAAATGTTGTGAGCAGTTACATTCCCATCAGATAGGAGTCAAAGCCGGCTGGATTACCCTGCGTTTCTTTTTCTTTTTTTTAATAAATAGAACAAATACTTCTTCCCCCACATAAAACTAAGGCTTTTCAGACAACTCAGATTAAATTGCTAATATTTATTTATCATTTTAAAATTTTTTGAATTTTATTTCATTTTTATTTATTTGGCTGCACCGGATCTTTATTAGTTGTGGCACGTGAACTCTTACTTGCAGCATGTGGGATCTAGTTGTCTGACCAGGGATTGAACCCAGATCCCCTGCACTGGGAGTGTGGAGTCTTAGCCATTGGACAACCAGGGAAGTTCCTTATTCATGATTATTTGAGTCAAATGGCTTCCACTGTAAAAGTGACACTTTTACAGGCATCGCCTCTAACCCCCACAGGCAACCTGGGGAGCCGCCGCTGCCCTCAGTACACACATCGGAGCATGGCTGATTTGTCCAAACTCACACAGAGAACTGGGGGAGAGTCAAGGTGTGGCCCCAGGGCTAACAGAAAAGCTCAGGCTTCAGTCCACAAGGAGATTCTGATTCTGTAGGTCTGGGGAGGGAGCTGGGGGGAAGCTGTCACCTAAAGCAAAATGTCAAAGCTCCCAGGTGCGGAACTTCCCTGGTGGTCCAGTGGTTAAGCCTCCGTGCTCCCAATGCGGGGGTCCTGGGTTCCATCTCTGGTCAGGGAGCTCCATCCCTCCTGCCTCAACTAAGACCCAGTGCAGTCAAATTAAAATAAATAAAGAATTAAAAAAAAAAAAAAGCTTCCAGGTGATTCTGATGCTCAACCAAGCTTGGGAAGCCCTGGCCCACACTGCACGGCCTCAGGTTTAGAGTGGAACTGGCCTGTGACTCACCAAACACCCATCTGCAGACCTTGTCACTCACCGTCATCCTAATGTCACCCGGAAGTCAGACCAGGGCCTGGGAAGTCTGCCCTCGTGAAGAGGCCTGTGAGCGCCAGAGGACTCCTTAGAAATCACGGCCCGTTCTTTACACAGCAGGGCGTCCAGCTCTCTGAATCAGAATCTGTCCAAATGTCAGCTCCTTTGCAAGGAGATGAAGGAGATTGTCTCTCTTTAAAGAAAGAAGCATGAGATGAGCGAAAACGGGTCAGGTGCCCAGTCTCTCAAAGGAAAAACAATCCACTGGCATCTCTCCTCCTCCTTTTCTCCACTTGAGAAACCCCTGAAGGTTGAAAGCCTGCCCTCAAAACCCCAATATTCTACCAAACAGCTTGTTTTTTCCCCTAGTGTGCTCACTGTTCTTTCAATCTATTGTTTGCTGGTGGTGGTGGTTTAGTCACTAAGTCGTGTCTGACTCTTGAGACCTCATGGACTGTAGCCCGCCAGGCTCCTCTGTCCATGGAATTCTCCAGGCAAGAATACTGGAGTGAGTTGCCATTTCCTTCTCCAGGGGATCTTCCCCACCTAGGGACTGAACCCAGATCTCCTGCACTACAGGTAGTCTCCTGCATTGTTTGCTGGTAGGGTGCGTGTAAAAAATGCTAGTCTTGAGTTTTCTATAGAGATAGTTGCTCCAGGGAAATTTGGGAACTATCTTTAGGCCTAGCTGGAGGGAGAATAAGAACAGGGAAACCAAGAGTTATGTCTGCAAACTCTTCTTTTACATAAGCGTGGTTGGTTTTTATTTTTGAATCCTTATATGTAAAGTATCTACAGTGAGTTGAAAAACTGTCCCTCAAAAGATAGGTCCACCCAGAACCTTAGAATATTCCCTTATTTGGAATTAGGGTCTTTGAAAATGTGATTCAGGCAAGGATCTGGGAGTAAGAGCATCCTAGATTCAGGTGGGCCCTAAATCTCATTGTATATGCCCTTATAAGACACTCAAAAGGAGAAGACAGATATACACACAGAGACAAAGGCTATATGAAGGCAAAGACAAAGATTAGAGTTGTGTTGGGCTTCCCTGGTGACTCAGTGGTAAAGAATCCACCTGCAATGCAGGAGATACCAGTTTGATCCCTGGGTTGGGAAGATCCCCTGAAGAAGATCATGGAAACCCACTCCAGTATTCTTGCCTGGAGAATTCCATGGACAGAGGAGCCTGGAGGGTTATAGTCCATGGGGTCACCAAAGAGTCAGACATGACTGAGTGACTAAACAGCAACCACCATAAGCTCAGGAGTTACCCATCTGAAGGAGGCAAAGAAGTATCCTCATCTAGCACCTTGAGCAGGATCATGGCTCTGCCTTCACCTTGATTTTGAACTTCTGTATTCTGCAATGATGAGAGAATGAATTGCTGTCATCTTGAGCCATGCAGTTTCTGCTCATTTGTTATGGCAGCTCTAGGAACTTAATACTGCATTTTTATCAGTGAAAAAAGGTCTCTAACTCCTCAGCAAGATGGAGCAAGCATTGGTCTAAACCAGATACTTCCATGGTGCTGACTTAGGTCCCCAGGGAACTGTGATGCCCCCTGCCAGGCGTGGAGGCACAAGGCCTCCTTCTCAATACCAAAGAGGCAGATAAGGGTCAGATTTTTCTCTTTCTAGAAGAAACGTTCAACATTTGCCTGGCTATCAATTGGCTGGCCAGGCAGGCATCAATGGCCCAACCTGGTTAGAATGTTTTCAGGAGGTAAGGCCTGAAGCAGGCACAGCCCACCTTGGGCGTCCTGGGCAGAACCGAGCTGGCCAATCAGGTGGTGTCTCCTCCTCCCTCAAGGGACTTTGCTCTTTAGAGCCTGGCCCTTGGCTAGGCTAGAAGCAGTGAGGATATTGATGTAAAAGTCCGTCTGCCAGTGTGCAGGGCCAGAGGGGCCTGTGAGTTCACCTCTCTCTGGGACTGTCAGGAGCTCCCGGTGCTGACTCCTTCAATCCAGAGCCACTACCCAGCAGCGTGACCTGGACAAGCTACTCCTGCCTCAGTTTCTGCATCCCTGTACCTAGTGAGAAGAAAGATGCTGATTATCCCAGGAGCTGCTGAGAGGATTATGCATGAGAAACACTCAACAATTACACATGAGATAACACAGATCCATTTGTTGTTGTTTAGTTGCCAAGTCCAGTTCTCCTCTTTGTGACCCCATGGACTGCAGCACACCAGGCTTCCCTGTCCTTCACTGTTTCCTGGAGTTTGCTCATATTTATGTCCATTGACTTGGTGATGGTATCTTACCATCACTTAGGCTCATGTTAACACCATAATAAAAAGTTAGAAAAATATTATTGTTACTAAATTAGTATTAATATTGGGTATCATCAGCATGAGGGGGAAAGAGTCTATACATTAATGGCTTAAAACCTGATTGAAAATGTCTAGATCCTAGGAGCTTATTAAAAATGTAAACTTCCAGGTCCCTCACCACCAGGTAAGTTTAATAGAGGACCTAGTAATGTGTGTGTGTGTATATGTGTGTGTGTGTGTGAGTGTGTGTGAGAGAAAGAGGAAGGGAGGAAGGAAGGCAGATTAATAACAAAACTCTCATGTGATTCTGGGGCTGGTTGCTTACAAATTATAATTTTTAAAAACATTGCCCAAATTAGGCTGTTCCCTAGAACCATGAAGTTTATTTTAATTATTAATCACTAGGAAGGGCCTGCATTTGCTTTGAAACTAAAATCGAAATCTTGACATCTCATTTCCATTTTCTGTAATTGGTTACTTTGAAACGGTACAGAATGCCAAGGTCATAAAGTTTATTTTAATGAGTCTTTTCCTGCCCCTAGAAAGTGCTTAAGTTCACATCACTAAGCTTTATGCTCCGCATTTCTCAACCTATATAATTGGAAAAGAAAAACAACAGCACAGTATTGTAAAAAAAATTTTTTTTCAGCCTGGGACAAAATGTTCTGTCAAAGCTTCAGTGCTCTTTCAGATCTTTGGAGAGGTGAGAATGGACTGGTCCAGCATCTACTGGCCGCTGCCAGAACAGCTGCCATCCTCCCTCTCTAGCCCAGTCCACACACCTTCTAGGTCTGCTGCTCTGAGGCCCCAGGGTGCCTCTCGTGTTGCTGCTGACAGGGGGCTGAGGGACCCCCTGTAAAATGTTCCAAAACAGGTTGGTGCTTGGTCTGCATGAATCCCCCCAGAATTCCAGTGTTGAAATCCTAATGCCCGAAGTGATGGGATCAGGAGGTGAGTCCTTTGTGGGGGTGATGAGGTGATGAGGGCAGAGCTGTCATGAGATTAATGTCCTTATAAAAGAGGCTCCAGCAAGACCCCTCAGCCCCTTCTGCCTTGTGAGGACAGAAGGCGAAGTCTGCAAACTGGGTGTGGCCCTCATACACCCCTTGTTGGCACGCCAACCTCAGACCTCCAGCCTCCAGGGCTGTGAGAAACACATTTCTGTTGTAAAGAACCCAGTTCATTGTATTTTTGTTGTAACGGCCTGAGATAGGAAGTGATCTTCCAGACGAACTGAATTTTTCCTCCAGTCTCTGAGTTTGCAAGCCTTGAATGGAGAAAGTCCACTTACCTTCTCCCTGCCCAGGGAGCCTCAAAGCGGGTTTTTCATGAAAACTCTAGCATGTGGGGGAGGGGGAAATAGAGGGAAAATGAGAGAGAGAAGTAGTCCTGCAAGTTTGATCCTTAACTTTTCACACCTGACCTCCACCTGAACTCAAGCTAGAATGTCTGCCATTCCGGGGGCTCACGTGTTATTTCTCTAGCATGCTTTTTTACTTTGGCTTCCTAGGTGGCGCAGTGGTAAAGAATCCGCCTGCCAATGCAGGAGAGGCAAGACACACTTGTATGATCCCTGGGTCTGGAAGATCCCCTGGAGAAGGAAATGGCAACCCTCTCCAGTATTCTCACCTAGAAAATTCCATGGACAGAGGAGCCTGGTGGGCTAGAGTCCATGGGGTTGCAAAGAGTTGGACACGACTGGGCAACTGAACACACTTTTTACTTGGATGTGTTTCAGATTTTGAAAACATCTCACCAGAGCACTTTGGTTAGTTGTATACTCTATTTCTGCTTACTGGGTGATGTGATCAGCATGGCTGTAAGAAGGCCGCTTAGGATGAAGTAACTCTCTGGAAGTTGTGGGCCACCAGGAGGCATTCCAGCATCTGACGCACAGTAAGTGCTATACAGTGCATCGTCAAGAAATGCCTTTTCCTGGTTGTGCTAATTCTTCATTTTCATTGTGATAAGCAGGCTAAAATTATTCTTTTATCTCACTTTTTAATTTCAGTAACATCTATTTAGTACCTAATGTGAAAGACATGATGCTTAGTGTTATGGAAAATATGAACATGAATAAAATAAAGGGTGGGTACTAGAGGGAGCCAGGTGAGGTGCCGAGGGCTCACAATTTAAGGAGACCTCACTCCCAGGGTCACACAAATATTGATGTTTAGATAACACGATCCCTCAAGGAGCTTGAAGGGTGGAAAGCAATATGGACAAGTATATCACAGATTAGATTTAGGACCTAAAGCTGATGAAAAAGTTCATGAGATAAAAAAATAAAATAGACCAGAGACCTAAATGTAAAACCTGCTGCTGCTGCGTCGCTTCAGTCGTGTCCGACTCTGTGCAACCCCATAGACGGCAGCCCACCAGGCTCCCCCGTCCCTGGGATTCTCCAGACAAGAACACTGGAGTGGGTTGCCATTTCCTTCTCCAATGCATGAAAGTGAAAAGTGAAAGTGAAGTCACTCAATCATTTCTGACCCTTAGCAACCCCATGGACTGCAGCCTACGAGGCTCCTCCGTCCATGGGATTTTCCAGGCAAGAGTCCTGGAGTGGGATGCCATTGCCTTCTCCAATGTAAAACCTAAAACTATGCATTTCCTAGAAGAAAACATAAGGGAAATTGTTCGTGACTTTGAGTTAGACAAAGACTTCTTAGATATGATACCAAAAGCATGAGTCATAAAATTTTTAAAGTGATAAATTGGTCTTCATTAAAATTAAGAATAAGGGCTCTTTGAAAGGGCTTCCCAGGTGGCACAAGTGGTAAAGAATCCACTTGCCAAAGCAGGAGACGCAAGAGACTCGGGTTTGATCCCTGGGTCAGGAAGATCCCCTGGAGAAAGAGAATGAAACAACAAGCCTCAGGTGGGAAAAAAATATTTACAAATCACCTATCTGCTAAAGTGCTGGAATCCAGGCAACATAAAAATTCTCACCAAGTGCTGGCAAGAATGCAGGACAACTGGACTCACACACTGCTGGTAGGGATACAGAATGATACAACTGCTCTGGAAAACAATTTGACAGTTTCTTGAAAGTTAAACATACACCGGTCATATGACAGTACAGTCCATCTCCTAAGTCTTCATCCAAGTAAAACCAGAACCTTGGCTCCCATGAAACCTGTCCCTGAGTGTTTATACTGCCATGATTCAAACTGCCTAAAGCTGGAAACATCCCAAATGTTCTTTAACTGGGGAACAGATAAACTGTAGTTCTTCCATACCATGAAATAGTACTCGACAATAAAAAGGAATGAGCTCTTACAGTAACATGGGTGAAGTGCAAAGTCACTAGCTGAGTGGAAGAGAAGCTAGACTCAAAAAGCCACAGATATGATTGCTGCTGCTGCTGCTAAGTCACTTCAGTCGTGTCTGACTCTGTGCGACCCCATAGACGGCAGCCCACCAGGCTTCCCTGTCCCTGGGATTCTCCAGGCAAGAACACTGGAGTGGGTTGCCATTTCCTTCTCCAGTGCATGAAAGTGAAAAGTGAAAGTGAAGTCGCTCAGTTGTGTCCAACTCTAGCGACCCCATGGACTGCAGCCTACCAGGCTCTGGACTGCAGCCTACCAGGGTCCTTCGTCCATGGGATTTTCTAGGCAAAAGTACTGAAGTGGGGTGCCATTGCCTTCTCTGCAGATATGATTAGATTTACATGATATTCTGGAAAAGGCAAAACTATAGGAATCAGATCAGATCAGATCAGATCAGTTGCTCAGTCGTGTCTGACTCTTTGCGACCCCATGAATTGCAGCACGCCAGGCCTCCCTGTCCATCACCAGCTCCCGGAGGTCACTCAGACTCGCATCCATCGAGTCAGTGATGCCATCCAGCCATCTCATCCTCTGTCGTCCCCTTCTCCTCCTGCCCTCAATCCCTCCCAGCATCAGAGTCTTCTCCAATGAGTCAACTCTTCGCATGAGGTGGCCAAAATATTGGAGTTTCAGCTTTAGCATCATTCCTTCTAAAGAAATTCCAGGATTGATCTCCTTCAGAATGGACTGGTTGGATCTTCTTGCAGTCCAAGGGACTCTCAAGAGTCTTCTCCAACACCACAGTTCAAAAGCATCAATTCTTCGGCGCTCAGCCTTCTTCACAGTCCAGCTCTCATATCCATACATGACCACAGGAAAGACCATAGCCTTGACTAGGCGAACCTTTGTTGGTAAAGTAATGTCTCTGCTTTTGAATATGCTATCTAGGTTGGTCATAACTTTCCTTCCAAGGAGTAAGCGTCTTTTAATTTCATGGCTGCAGTCACCATCTGCAGTGATTTTGGAGCCCAGAAAAACAAAGTCTGACACTGTTTCCACTGTTTCCCCATCTATTTCCCATGCAGTGATGGGACCAGATGCCATGATCTTCGTTTTCTGAATGTTGAGCTTTAAGCCAACCTTTTCACTCTCCACTTTCACTCTCATCAAGAGGCTTTTTAGCCCCTCTTCACTTTCTGCCATAAGAGTCGTGTCATCTGCATATCTGAGGTTATTGATATTTCTCCCGGCAATTTTGATTCCAACTTGTGTTTCTTCCAGTCCAGCATTTCTCATGATGTACTCTGCATATAACTATAGGAATAGAAAACCACAAATCAGAGGTTTCTGGGGAATAGGGAAGGGGAAGCGTTAATTATAAAGCAATACATGGAAAATTTGGGATGTGATGAAATGTTCTACATCTTAATTGTGGTGATGATTTTGTGACTATGCATTTTTCAAAACTCATGGAACTGCACACCAAAAATGTTGACTTTTCCATAAAAATTTGTAAAAAAATAAAAAAAGCAATTCAAGTCAACACATTTTTATTGCAGTACTAGTGTGTTGGGATCTGTGAGATGTTATAAAAGGAATGTGATACATACCCAAACTGGCTTACAGTCTTGCTATAAAGTAGGCAGTAGGAGCTGTGTTGAGCACTTGAGATAAAATAGCAAATAGACATTAATCCGGAGAAGGCGATGGCACCCCACTCCAGTACTCTTGCCTGGAAAACCCCATGGACGGAGGAGCCTGGTAGGCTTGCAGTCCACGGGGTCGCAAAGAGTTGGACACAACTGAGCAACTTCACTTTCACTTTTCACTTTCATGCATTGGAGAAGGAAATGGCAACCCACTCCAGTGTTCTTGCCTGCAGAATCCCAGGGACGGGGGAGCCTGGTGGGCTGCCGTCTATGGGGTCGCACAGAGTTGGACATGACTGAAGCGACTTAGCAGCAGCAACAGACATTAATCCAGTAACTTGACAAATATAAACAGAAGGGTATGAGTGTGTAAAGAATTAATGGCCTGATTGATTCTAGACCATTTGTAAAGCATTCTTGGGGCCATGCTTCTATCTGAGTTGCAACTGGGCTGGATGTGGGCTGCAATGGGGAGGAGGGTGGAAGAGTTGAGAGTAGCGTACAGGATGATGGCTGAGTTTCTAGGTTGTGCAACAAGAGAGGTGGTGGAACCTGTAGTGTGCTTTGGAAGAGGAGCAGGTTTGGGGTGGAGAGGAGAGCGTGAGCTCAATGTATGAACAAGGGCTGAACCACAAGAGCAACAGCTGAGTAAGGGCATAGCTATGCAGTGCACCCAATAGAAATGAAAACACGTGTGCATGCAAAGCAGTGTACATGAATATTTACAGCAGCATTATTTATAATAGACCCAAAGTGGAAACAAATCATTGTTAACTGATGAATTCATAAATAAAATGTGATATAGCCATACAATGGAATGTTACTTGAAAATATAAAGGAACAAGTTCTGATATATACTGTAACATGGATGAACTTTGAAAACATTATGCTAATTGAAAGAATCCAGGCAGAAAAGACAGTGGAATGGAATATCTTTGGGGATATTAAATAATTCCATTTATTTCCAGAACAAGCAGATCTGTCGATTCAGAAGATAGATTAGTGATTGCCTAATGGTGAGGGAATGGGGAGAATGGGGTGATGACTGATAGGTATAAGATTTCCTCTTACAGTGATAAAGATGTTCTAAAATTAATTGTGGTGATGGGTGTTGTTCAGTCCTAGCTGTGTCCAACTCTTTGTGACCCTGTGAACAGTTGCACCACTCTATTAATATAGTAAAAAGCATTAAATGGTACACTTTAAATGGGTGATTTGCACAGTATGTCAGTTATATCTCAATAAAAATGTTTTTAAAAGGAAGAAAGATAATCTGTATTAAGATTTTTTTTTGATGTTCTATTTAAGACATTGAAATCTAGTAATCACTCCAATACCCACTCCAGTGTTCTTGCCTGGAGAATCCCAGGGACCTCTGTGGGAGGATGATTATAAAAATTATGACATATCAATTACTTGGAATTCAACACAGCAATTAAAAATACATTCAGTGACAATGAAGGGCAGTTAATTTGAAAATATGTAAACAGAGTTTTATTTTTATTGTAAAACCCAAAAGCTATATAGTGGAGAAAGATGCAATCGATTTTGGAGAAGAATGAGATTCAACCAAGTGTTGACTGGAGATGCAGAAGGATGGGAGATTGGAGAAAGTGGAAATCAAGAGCTAGGGCAGGGATCTTCCCTGCTGGTCTAGTGGCCGAAGACTCCATGGTCCCAGTGCAGCAGGCCCAGGTTTAATCCCTGGTCAGGCAACTAGATCTCACATGTCGCAACTAAGAGTTTGCATGCAACAACTGAAAAAAAAAAAAAAAAAAAAGAAGAGCATTGTGTTTCCAGAGCTCTGTCATTAGAGGCTCTGAAGTGGCATGTTAGCTTTCTCCCTAGTGGACAATGGGCAAGAAGTTTGAGCAGGAAGGATATACATTTATGGCTTAGGATGAGGGTGTTAAATTGGTTCTGTGCACATGAAGGAAAGCACTGGGAGAAAAACTACCTTCTAAGCTCTTAGCTCTTTCCTTTACCTCTCTCCTCCACCCACCTCACCCCACCCCACTCCAAGACTTAAGCCCTAGATAAATGCACCCACAACCCATTTTTGACCATTCACTCAAGAGCAGATATGCTGTTTTTTCTGTGCTTCATCCTGGAGCATCCGTACAACATGTCTATGATGTAGGTGTTATTATCATCCCCATTTTACAGATGATGAATGCCTAATGTCACACTGATCATCAGCTATGGACCTGGGATAATTCAGTCATGCCAGCCCTTCAGTCTGAAGGACTGAGTCAAGCTATGACCCAGCTCAGGAAAATCTTTTATCATAGCCTCCCAAGTTCTCCCACTTTTTTTTTTTTTTTTTTAATATTTATTTTTACTTATATATTTAGCTGTGTTAGGTCTTAGTTTCGGCATGCAGGATCTGTGTCTGATCCAGGAATCGAACCCAGACCCCCTGCATTGGGAACACAGTCTTAGCCACTTGGCCGGGGGAGTTCCAGCTCTCCCACTCTTACAGCCCGTTGGAGGTGGTCCATCTGTTGGGGAGACCATAGATTCTAAGACACTGAGCACTGTGATGCCCCTATGTGTTGTTTGAATTGTGAGAGTATTTGTGTGTGGGAAGATGTGAATCCTACCAAGAGCCCTGAGGTGGGTGGGGCCGACCCAAGAGCCCATCCACAGGTCATACACATGGGCAGCTGCATTCTCTCAACAGTCCAAGTTGAGAGACTGGACTCTCACCATTATGTGTTAACAGGTTACTCTTTTTCTGAGAAAACTGCTCCTCAAGTGCTTTTCTTAAAAAAAGAAAAAATGATTGTTGTTCCTTGCCATCTGGGACCTGCCTGTTCTTGGCTCCAAACCCCACACCCCAGGCCCTTCTGCTCTGGGACCTTCCATAAACATTACTTGAATTACACTAAAAATTCTAATCGAGCGACAGAACGAGGTCCCCAGACACTGGCCGATTTTAGTGGCCTGGTTTCAAGTGCTCTGCCCTGGTGGAGCCTCCTCTATTCCCATTTACATTCTCTCAGTTGTTTCTGCCAGGAGAAACGCTGGCTACCTGAGGCTGTTTCCAAACAAAAGGGAAGTTGGAAGCGCCTGGCTAGGATCCTCTTCTCTCTCTCCAAGCTGTCTCCTCCTGGCCAGCCTTTTCTTCTCCCTCCCCTCTCTCCTCACCCCCTTCTCATCTCCCTCCCCCAGAGTATTTTGATCCTGAAAGAAAAACAAGTACAACTGTGTGATCCAGTAGGAACACTGAAGCAAGCTCATTGTAACTCAATGTTCAGAATCCTCAGAAACCAGTTGTGACCCCAGGTACAGAATGGACTCGCCTTGAAGATTTTGTTCCAGAATTTGTTGTTGTTGTTCATTCAGTCACTGAGTTTTATCCAACTCTTTGCAACCCTAGGACTGCAGTACTGCAAGCTTCCCTGTCCTTCACCATCTCCTGGAGTTTGCTCAAATGCATGTCCATTGAGTCAGTGATGCCATCCAACCATCTTATCCTCTGTCATCCTCTACTCCTCCTGCCTTCAGTCTTTCCCAGCATCAGGGTCTTATCCAGTGAGTCGACTCTTCGCATCAGGTGGCCAAAGTATTGGAGCTTCAGCATCAGTCGTTCCAATGAGTATTCAGGGTTGATTTCCCTTAGGATTGACTGATTTGATCTCCTTGCTGTCCAAGGGACTCTCAAGAGTCTTCTAGAATTTACCAGCATGAAATTTTCTAGATGCTTTTATCATGGGCCCGTGATAAAATAATAGGCAACCATCAGCAGAGAAAGGGAAGCATCATTTCCTGGGTTTGGTTAACTGTGGGAAAGGAAAGCCTCGTGAATGTTTGGCTCCTCAATTTGTAGTGCTGGACCAGGGCATCCCCATCGCCTGGGAGGCTGTCACAAAGGCAGATTCTCTGGTCCCACTCCAGATCTTCCGCATCAGAAGCTGAATGTTAACAAGATCCCCAGGTGATTCCTATACATGTTACCACCTAAGAAGCACTCACTTAGTAGATAAGACTTTTTTGCCAGTGAAGATGGAGTTTCTGGTCCCCTTTGAGTCTATAAATCCCTTTGTGCAGTTGATCATCCAGTAAAGCCCCAGGTGCCATGGTTAGTGTCAGACACAGGGAAGTAGAGATGGAGAGCAGAGACCTGGGTGGGTGGGTGGGTGGGGGGATGAGTGGTTGAAATCTCAGCACCAGTTCTAATCCTTGGCACCAAGCAGGACCCTTCTTCCTGTAGAGGGATTTCTAAAACCAGCCGTAGCTTTGTTTTCTCTGCCATAGGAGGCATGGGTGCTTAATTGCACCCGACTCTTTGGACTGTAACCTGCTAGGCTCCTCTGTCCATGGGATTTTTCCAGCAAGAATACTGGAGTGGGTTGCTATTTCCTCCTCCAGGGGATCTTCCTGACCCAGGGGTCGAACCCGAGTCTCCTGTGTCTCCTGCACTGCAGGCAGATTCTTTACCCACTGAGCCATCAGGGAAGCCCACAGGAGGCACGAGTAACTCTTATCATGTGGGGGGAAGATGCCCTCCCTTCCAGCTGTCTTGATCATTGTTGCATCTAACACCTGTTGGGAACTTACGTCTCAGACATGGAATTAAGTGCCTTATGTGTATTGTCTATCTCATGGAATCCTCATAGCCAACCGGTGACGTGAATACAATTTTTATCTTGATTTGACTTAAGGGATAAACTGGCATACGGAAAAGTTGAGTATCTTGCCCAAGGTCATCAGCTAGAAAGAGGTAGAGGGGAGAGTCTAACCTTGACTCTAGAGCCTATATTCTGGTATTTTTCACCTTTCTTTCATCATCATCTCTGTTCATGAGCCTTAAAAAAAAATTATTTAGTTGTTTGGCTGCATCAGGTCTAAGTTACACTCTAGATATTTAGTTGTGGCATGTGGGATCTTAGTTCCCTGACCAGGGATCACACCCAGGCCCCCTTAGCCACTGGGCCACCAGAGAACTCCCTGTCCAGGAGCCTTTGTAGATATTTTCTCCTAGGTTCTGTTTGTGATATTGTGATTTATAAATTTATAACAAGAAATTTATAGCTGTTTAGAAATTTCTAAAACCCTTGAACTTTCCTAAGTGATAAGCATGATAAAGGTGTCTTGATATTCATAACAACCCCCTTTCATCACACCCATGTTTATGTTAATGAGGTGATTTTGGAGTGCTCCTAAGGATGAGGGCAGGTTGCCAGGAGAACCAACCATGTGACTTAAGGGTTAGAACTTTCAGTCCCGACCCCCTGATCCCCATCCCGCCCCCCAGGAAGGGGAGAAGGGGATGAAGGCTGAATCAATCACTAGTGACCGGTGGTTTAATCAACACTATCCATGTAATGAAGACTCCATAACAACCCAAAAGGAAAGGGTTCGGAGAACTTCCAGCTTTCATGAATACCTGGAGATTTGGAGATAGTGATGAGCTGGGAGAGGCGTGCAGCTCTATGCCCTTTCCCCAGACCTTGCCCTTTGCATCTCTTCTATCTGGCCATTCTTGAGCTGTATACTTTTATTACAAACTGGTAATCTAGGAAGTAAAATGTATTTCTGAGTTCTGTGAGCCACTCTTGCAAATTAACCAAACCTGAAAAGAAAGTCTTGGGCATCACCAGTATATAGGCAATTGATCAGGAGCACACGTGATGACCTGAATTGGGGATTGGCATCAGAAGCTGTGGGGATTAGGGGCGGGGAAGGGCTTGGAGCGCAGTCTCGTAGGACTGAACCCTTAACCTTTTAGAGTTGATGCTATCTCCAAGTAGATGGTGTCAGAGTTGAGTCAAATCATAGAGTACCCAGCTGATATCAGAGCATTGTTTGGTGGTATGGGGAAAAGTCCCAAACAGGTTTTAATTGGCAGCTGAGATTTTACTCACCTGTGAAATTTTAATGCTATAGACATACTGTGCATCTGTTTATATACTGTGTGTGTGTGTGTTTATATACCGTGAGATTTTTCTTGCCCAAGAACAAATTTTTGTCCCCTCAGGGATACAATCACACCTGTGGGAAATGCCTCACTCTTTCATGATGCTATGCTATGCTATGCTATGCTAAGTCACTTCAGTCGTGTCCGACTCTGTGTGACCCCATAGACAGCAGCCCACCAGGCTCCACTGTCCCTGGGATTCTCCAGGCAAGAACACTGGAGTGGGTTGCCATTTCCTTCTCCAATGCATGAAAGTGAAAAGAGAAAGTGAAGTCGCTCAGTCATGTCCGACTCTTAGCGACCCCATGGACTGCAGCCTACCAGGCTCCTCTGTCCGTGGGATTTTCCAGGCAAGAGTACTGGAATGGGATGCCACTGCCTTCTCCTCTTTCATGATGACTTGTGGTTAATTCTGTGTGCTAGGCTGTACCCACAGTGAAGAGCCTCGTGTCTGGGGCTCTAGAAAGACTGTCAGCAGAACAGGCCCAGGGGCCTCGGTCAGATGTGGCAGCATTTTCCATCCTGGAGGAACTGGGTTCAGACCTGCTTCTATCCTCAGCACAGTGGCTCCTGCAGAAAGAGCCCTGGCCTGGGAATCGAGACTCAGAGTCCAGCTCCAGTCATGCTCCTGTGGCTCCAGGTCAGTCATTCTCTCGGCACTTTCTTTACCGAACTTGGGACTGGGGGCACTGAACTCAGTGGATACTTTTAAAGAAAAATCATGCTGTGTGCCTAAGGGCAGGCATATTGGTGAGCTGGCAGCAGCACAGAGGACCTGCTGGGGAAGGCTCCTGGATCAGGGTCACAGAGATGTGCCTGTGCCCCCCCAGACAGCCTTCTAATTCCTTCTGCCTCCCCCAGGGCTGCTTAGCAGGAGCTCCATCAGTGCGTGCCCACTTTGTCTTCAATATAAATGAAATCTTGTTTGTGCAAGATTGAGGCAATTACTCAGTAACTACTTCCCATTTCCATCCCTTTTACCCTATGCATGAGTGCTCAGTTGCTAAGTCATGTCCGATTTGTGACACCCATGGACTGTAGCCCACCAGGCTCCTCTGTCCACAGAATTCTTCAGACAAGAATACTGCAGTGGGTTGCCATCTGCCCACCTCCCCCTCTCCCCAGGGGATCGGCCCAACCCAGGGAAGGGACCCACATCTCCTGCATTGGCAGGCAGATTTTTCTACCACTGAGCCACCAGGGAAGCCCATAGTTAACAATACCAGGTTTTATATTTTATCCCTTACCCCAGTCAGTGACTTTAGGGCAAAAGACTTAAAATTCCACTCCTTTCATCCAGCCATTGGAAAGGGATCCAAAAAGAGTGGGAAGAAGAGTCACCAGGCAGATCAGCCTGGAGGGAGTGGGTTCTGAAATGTAGTGATGAGAATTTGAAGCTCAGCCTTGCTAGATGGAGGATTAAGAAGCTGAGCTGTTCTGGCCTGGTGTGGGCCCAGGCAGCCCCAAGAGGCCTTGGGGAGCTGAGCCTGTTGGCAGCACAGTGCTGGGAAAGCACCTATTGCAGACAAGTGGCTGTGGGCTTTATGGCAGGGTCTGTGGACCCACAGCCAGTCTATAAACCTAGGCACCTGAGACTTGCCAGTCCTGATTGGCTGGCAATCAAGGGGCTTATTACTGAGTTCCTGCTCACAAGATCCTGCAGGCTCTTGGGAGAGCTTAAGACCTAAAAAGAAGGTTAGTTGTTTTCTGATATTAAATGAGAAATGGATTTTGGAAGTGGGAAAGTGTTAACAGGATTTCAAGAATCCTTTTAATCCTTCAGTCCTTTCAAAATGTTCTGGGAAGCCTTGATGAAGGAGAAAGCCCTCTGGGCTGGGTCTGGAAGGACCAGCTGGGGCTCTGCAGGGGGACGGGAGTTTGGGGAAGGAAGCAGGAAGTACTCTCAGCTTCCAGGCACAAATGAATGATTTCTCTGCGAGGTGTCCTTATCTGGAGACTCTGAGGAGCCTGCAAGGCTGTCAGTTCTGGTCCGCTGCATTTCTGCCCAAGCCTCATCTGAGAAATGATTATCTTAGCAATCACAGGAAGAGTCAGCAAAAAAATAATCAAGAAGTGAAACCAAGACCAAGACCCTGACCACTGCCTAGGCACCATAATTCAGGCACATTTCGGGGGTTCTGTACAACTTAGGGTGACACGGTGTTGGGACTACCCAGGGAGAAGGGGCAGCTGAGCCCTGAGCACAAGCAGCTGGAAGAAGAGTTCTTGCTGGACGCTGAGACTGGGTGCTGGTGCCACCTGCCAGCTGCTGGTCTGCTTTGGTTGGTGCTGGCACCTCTCTGGATTCTGGCATCCTGAGCACAAGCAGCTGGAAGAAGAGTTCTTGCTGGACGCTGAGACTGGGCGCTGGTGCCACCTGCCAGCTGCTGGTCTGCTTTGGTTGGTGCTGGCACCTCTCTGGATTCTGGCATCCTGAGCACAAGCAGCTGGAAGAAGAGTTCTTGCTGGACACTGAGACTGGGAGCTGGTGCCACCTGCCAGCTGCTGGTCTGCTTTGGTTGGTGCTGGCACCTCTCTGGATTCTGGCATCCTGAGTGTTGGATTCTCTGGTCATTCCTGGTTTCCAAACAGCCCTGAAATGTTCTGCATCAATGGACTGGGAATCTGGGCAGAAGTTAGGAGACAAAAGGGCCTGGAGATGGGCCGGGGCAAGCATTAGGAAAGACAGCATGGGGATAGGAAAAGACAGACAGAGCAAGGAGGCATGTGTCCACCCACTCCCCTCGCCTCCATCTATGCCCCTTCCTCGAGGCCTTGGCTGTCTTTATTTCTCTGAAAGTGTTAGTCACTCAGTCATGTCCAATTCTTAGTGACCCCGTGGACTGTAGTCCGCCAGGCTCTCTCCATGGAATTTTCCAGGCAAGAATACTAGAGTGGATTGCCATTTCCTTCTCCAGGTGATCTTCCTGACCCAGGGATTTAACCCAGGTCTCTTGCATTGTAGGCAGGTTCTTTACCCTCTGAGCCACCCAAATATTTATTTTTATTTACTTATTTTAAATTCTGAAGTATTTCAAACATGCTGGCCAGGAGGGTCAGTCACCTGAATATTGAATAAACACTTTCTACTTCAAAATTCTAGGTCTTGGCTTCTTCAAATGCATCAGCAAAACTATGAGAGGGTTGACCTGAGCCAGTGATCCTCATTATATAATATAAAATACACTCTTGTAGCAACCACTCAGATTTAAGAAGAAATGTTACCTTCATGTCATGGTGACATGTCTAAAAAAAAAAAAAAAAAATAATGAAACCTACTAGGATGGGAATAATTTTTAAAAATGGAAAATAAAAAGTTTTGATGAGGGTGTGGAGAAACGGGAACCCCTATGCCTTGCTGGTGGCAATGTGAAATGATGGAGCCTCTGCAAAAACATTTTGGGTAGTTCCTCAAAGAGTGAAGCACATAATTAACAAATCACCCAGCAGTTATACTCCTAGGTAGTTGGGTCAGAGATGGTGCTCAAATGGGACTGGCTTTGGTCCTGCCAAGTGGTGACCTTGAGCAAGTTCCAGGGTAACCATGTGTGAAATAAGGGGAAATGTATATGCTGCCTGGATGGCTGTGAGCATTAAATAGGATAATTTTATAAAGTTGGGCTCCCCTCCTTATTGCCTCAGCTGGCAATTGCCTGAACACTTTATGATTGAACAAACCTGTCTGGTGCTGAGAACTGGTTTAGAAATTAGGGGAGAATCAGCCCTTCTAGCAGATTCCAGACTCTTCCACAACACCCAGAGGCCCTGGTGCACCCCCGCCCCTGCTGAATTGGGTGGGAACACCCTCCGGATTGGAGGTGCTCGGTTTGGTTTCAGGACTGCCTGCAACAGAACAGCCCATTAGGGATGCTGTGGTCTGTCTGGGGTGGGGTTGATCAGAGCCCTCAGAAGGTTGAGAAGGTACAGGAAACCAGATCCTCTGATCCTAGAGGCCAGAAACTCAATGAATTAGAATTTGAATGGGGTGGCTCTTTTATGGAAGTTGCAAAGGGACTAAAGACACGGGGTTAAACTGCATCTAGGACTTGGACCTTCTCTGGTGACTCAGACAGTAAAGACTCTCTCTGCAATGTAGGAGACCCGGGTTCAATCCCTGGGTTGGGAAGATCCCCTGGAGAAGGGAATGGCTACCCACTCTAGTATTCTTGCCCGGAAAATCCCATGGACAGAGGAACCTGGTGGGCTACAATCCATAGGGTTGTAAACAGTTGGACACAATTGAGCCACACACACACATGCAACGAGGGGGACACACAGTGCTGAGCCTTCCAAAGCCCTGATTCCTACTGAGGGTTTGAAGTAGTGTTTCAGTTTCATTCTTGAAAAGGGTGGTGACGTCCCATTTTAAATTCATTCTGCTTACATTTCTGATTGATTTCTGTTTGTCTAGAGGCTCTGGGATTTGCCAAGTCTCCGTGGATAAACTAGAGAGGATTTAAGAAGAGGCAATTAAAGGGCTGGAGCCGGGTGGTGGGGGGGAAATGGGGAGAGGGAGCAGGCATGAGAGATATGGAGCCCCCCGCAGCTTTCGGAGAGGATGGTGCCATTACAGGAAGTGCTAACAGAGCCGGCCACCAGAGGACTGGCTGGGGTGAAGCCCTGTTAGAGCCCTGTGAAAGCCAGGCAGGGGTGTGACACAGCACAGGGTTTGGAACCAGGAAACCTGAATTTTGAATCTGAGTTCTGAAAAAGAGATTACCTCACTTGGTGACTTGGGTGAGGCCCCAAAATCCTCTCCATTCATAGGATGGAAATACTTGAATTATACCTTTTGTACTTAGTGACCTCAGTTAGAGTCAGCCTCACCCCTCTGGGAGGGTCAGCAGTGACAAAGGCCTGATTGAGGAGGGGGCTGGACCCTGTAACCTACTGGTCCCAGCTGACGGCTGGAGTTGAAATCTGGTCAGGCGTGACCAGCCACCAGACTTGAGGCTGGTCTCAAATTGCCAGGCTGCACAATCAGATTCCCCTGGAGAACTTGAAAGGAAACTGGGGACCCAGCAATGTCCAGTTGTCTCTGGACACTGTACATCGGAGGGTGGGCGCCATGCCCGGCCATTTGCAAGAAGAGGAAAGGGGGGAGGAGGGAGAAGATAAAAAAGCAAGAGACCCTCCCCCATCCCGACCCAGTTCCCAGTCCCTGCTTCCCGAGGCCCCCGGAACACTATTTCCTTTCCCTTGTTCCCCGAGATGCCCACACTCTATTTTCTGAACCCCCATGAGCCCAGTCCACCTGGAAGAGTGGCTGAGAGGACTGAAATAATGCATGGGGGTGACTTGGAGGGCTCAGACCTGGGTCCCTAGGCCTACTTGGAGTTGCTGGGGGTCCTTCACTTTCTGCCCCCAACACCCCAACTTGCTGACACTTATCTGCATCCAATTCAAGGACGCTCATCTCTCTTCCCGCTTGTCTTCCCCATCCCCACCCCACACTCCCAACAGCTTTCTCTCTGCTACCTGGCCTCTGCTCTCTGCAGCGCCTGGTAGCAGCTGGGACCTGACAGGGCCTTAGCTAATAAATAGCTGAGGACTGACTGACTGACTTTATTTTCTGGGGCTCCAAAACCACTGCAGATGGTGACTGCAGCCATGAAATTAAAAGACGCTTGCTCCTGGGAAGAAAAGCTATAACAAACCTAGATAGCACATTAAAAAGCAGAGACATTACTTTACTGACAAGGTCTATGTAGTCAAAGCTGTGTTTTTTCCAGTAGTCATGTATGGATGTGAGAGTTGAACCATAAAGAAAGCTGAGTGCCGAATAATTGACGATTTTGAACTGTGGTGCTGGAGAAGACTCTTGAAAGTCCCTTGGACAACAAGGAGATCCAATCAGTCCATCCTCGAGGAAATCAACACTGAATATTCATTAGAAGGACTGATGCTGAAGCTCCAATACTTTGGCCACCTGATGCGAAGAAGTGGCTCACTGGAAAAGACCCTGATGCTGGGAAAGATTGAAGACAGGGGGAGAAGGGGACGACAAAGGATGAGATGGTTGAATGGTATCACTGACTTGATGGACATGAGTTTGAGCAAGCTCCAGGAGTTGGTGATGGACAGGGAAGTCTGGCGTGCTGCAGTCTGTGGGGCTGCAAAAAGTCAGACACAACTGAGCAGTAGGGACACTCGCCCCTGGCCACCTAAGTTGCTGGAAACCGCTGGGTCTGCCTTGTCCCTTCCATCTCCCTCAAGCCCTGCACTCAGGCACAGAGCCCTGGCCTTGAACTTCTACCTATTTCTGCCCCGGTCCTCTCCTCCAGGTTTCTACCACCTCACTGACTTCTCACCTGGCTGGTGCGACTGCTTCCTACACTCCACCCTCCACTCAGCTGCCCAGGAAATCCCGGACACCTTCACTTTTCAGGGCTGCCCAATTCTCTTAACTTTCAGATCACTCCATGTTCTGGATCCTGGAGCAGGCCTGTGCCCGCCCCTCTAGCCTCCCCTTCTCTACTCCTGGGGTCTTCCTTTTGGCTTCAGCAGCATACAACTATTGGACCCTTAAAATGGCTCCCCACTTTGTCCCTGGAAGGCTGTAGTCACTCTGCCTCTCCTGTCACCAAACTAGCTCTAACTCATCTTTTAAGACTCAGCTCAGTCATTTCCTCTTCTAGAAGGTTTAGGAGGCTTCTCCAGGTGGGATCAGGGCCCATCTAGAAGCAGGCCACCTGGGCTTAATGTCTGCTGGGCTCCCTTTTAGCTGTGTGACTTTGGGTAAGTTTAACCTCTGTAAGCCTCAATTTCTTTACGTACATGGTAGAAATAATACTACTCAGATCACAGGCTTATAGGAAAAATGAAAGGCTATGCATGTATAGCCCTTAGCATCCCATGCCTGGCTTGCGAAGATAGCTCCATGGATGCTATGGAGAATGTGAGCTGCTAATGGAACTGAGAAAAACATTTCTAAGACTGCTGGGGCAGAAGGTCTCAACACATCAGGGCTAACTCTGCTGTTCCAAGAAAGAATTAGGAAGTCTTTTGGAAAACAGCAGCAGCAGCAACAAATCTTCCTTAAGTGTTCCTTCGAGGAAGCTGGGGGAGACTTGCTGCAAAACCAGGCGTTCAGCACAAACTGTGATTGAAATTTTAAAGTGAAAATGGAAGTTTAAAGGAAAACATGGATCTTCCTTGGGGGCTGGTAGGGAGGACATGGGCCTGTTGATGGAGGGATCAATGATCAAAAAAAGGCAGGTAAAAGACGGGAAGTGTGTAGCTTCCTGGCAGCAGTGGTGGAGTTAGAGCCAAGACTGGGCTCCTAGGGAATAGATGGTGCCCCTCGGGGCGGTCGGCGCTTAGCCTGTCCAGGAACCCTGCTCTCCGGGGTTTATCTAGGCGGTTCTATAAATTGTAGTCCTGGGAAAACCTGGCACAAGGCTCCCAGGGAACCTGGACAGGGGCAGAAGACAGCAAGTAGACGTCTTTGCGATCCGCTACCCAAAAAGGCTGCGAGAGAGTAGCAGCAAGTCCTGAAGAACTGGGGACGGACTCGGTTGTCCCCACCCCCCTCCCCATGTCCCACCTCGAGAAATGCTAAGGGCAAAAGTGCGCGGACCCAGGGGTCAACCCCGCGGGGCGGGGGGTGTGCTCTAGGTATCTCTCAGCCTCCCGACTCAGACCTCAGTCTCCACCTCCTGGCAGTGGGTTCGAAGCCTGGTGGTTGGAAGAAGAGCTCCCGTAAGCCGCCCGAGCCCGCCCCTCCCGGGGGCCTCCCCCAGGGTTTGGTCAAGTCTCGGAGCCGGGACGTGAAGCAGCTGGCGCGGGAGCGAGACCGCGGGCGCGAGCGGACTCGATAGCTGACGGTCCGCCGGGCGGGGACCGGGTCCGGGTCCCGGGCGCGGCAGCAGCGCCAGGAGGTCCGGGCGTGAGCGTGACCTCACGGGGAGGGGCCAGCGCGGCGGCCCTGGGCTTGGAGCCGAGCGCCGAGAGCGCAGCGCCGCCCGAGCCGAGCCGCGAGGAGCGCACGCCGCGGCCCCGATGGAGCGGTTCAAAGGTGAGGACGCGGGGTCCCGGGGCGGCGCGCCCCCAACCCCTTCGCGCCCCTCACGGCGCCAGAAAGCAGGGCCGAGGGTAGGGGGAGTGCGTCACCGAGTGCGCCTCGCCTTCCTCCCGGGCTCAGGTGAGCCAGGCCGGCTACCCCTGCCCAGCCCGGACCTGTGCCGAAGATCTTTTGATCCTCCCACGCGCGGAGGCCGGGGGGTCGGCGTGACGAGGCTTCTCACCTGTTGGAGGGCCAGGGGTGCACATGGGGACCCATCTTCTAAGCCCCGGCCACCTCGGAAAGATGCCAGGGACTGAGGAGTTCCCGAGTGAGGTCGGAAGAGTGCGGGGCTGCTTGCGGGGCGAAAGGGCAGGTAGTCGGGGTTTCTGGAGCGGGCGCCAGAGTGGAGGGCTTCTTGCAGACCCCGAATAAAAGCTTGCCAGGGGATGCGCTTGGGCGGTGGGGTGGGGTGGGGTGGGGTGGGCGCGCAGCTCGGCTCCGGGCTTGGTCGGGCCACCCCAGTCGTGCGGGTGCTCCGGTAACTGCCTTATCCCCAGGCAGGGGCGGGGTGCAGGGATTCTGGGCCGAGTAGGGTGCCCGGCAGGTGGAGCGCGTCCCAGCCCAAAGGCTTAGCTGCGGCGCAGCTGAGCAAGTTTCAGAGTTGGCCTGGGCCCGGATATCTCGGCCAAACCCTCCTGGGCGGCTGGCCGACCTGGGTTGTCCTGGTGGTGCCCGGCTCGCACCCGAGCTCAGAGCCCCCCCCCCGGGGCTGGAGTCTAGAAGCCTCCGATGGCGCATGGCACATCTTTTGGAAAAGGTTAAGGAGCTGCCCCTTAATCGTGACGCTGTGGGGGACCCCCCCCCCCAACTCCTTTCCTTTGGGGGAACTTCTTGAATTTTCCTGGTCTGTCTCTACTAAACCTGCAAAGAAATACTATTTCTATATTTATTTTCTCCTGGGAAAGAGTAATATAGAAAAACGCTCAGATTCCCAAGGAATCTCTTTCTCAGTGGTTTCTCGTTTCTGAACTGACATAAATTTTAGGGCTCAGCTTTGGTTCTCTGAACTAAGTTGGATCTTTTGATTTTTCTCATGTTTTTTTCTCATCTGGGTCAGCTGGTTACAGGTGAGGAAGGGTCTTTGCCAAGAGCACAGAAGACAACAGGGGAGACAGGGTTAACTAAGCTGGCAACCTTCCTTTTTTTTTTTTCTGTGAACTCTCCCTGGAGCCTCTCTCACATTTCTAACCGGGTGGTTTTTTTTTGTCTCAAATTCTGCTGAGATCACGTCAGTTTTGTGCCTGGATGGCTGAATGCATCCTTCTGTAGTCTCTGAACACTTGAGGCCACAGTCCCTCTCCTTCTAAAATGGCAGTTTGCTGCTCCAGTCCCACAGGGCCCCCTCCGCCCTCTGGGAGGGACCCTCACAGGGAATTCGATTCTTGAGCTGTCTCTCTGAGGAACCCTTCCAGCTCAAGAGTCTGCCCTTCCTGAATTGTGTCAGCTCGTGATGGAAGGTCCAAGTTGCAAGCTACTTTTTCAAATCGGTATGTTAATCCTTCTGAGTTTAGGGCAAATGATAACATTTTGGGTCGTCTTTCCAAACACCCAGTGATTATCAGAAGGTTTTTGTCTTGATAGCTTTCGACTTCTTGGCCCTTAACCTGCATACGTTTTCTTATCTTTTTCTCTTGGGAGTTTAAAATCCTCCCACCCTCCAAGATCCTTGAATGGTTTATGTCAGCTGAAGGAAATTTTAGTTGCCAGTTCAGAGTGTTTATGTTTTGGGTAACCCGTGCATCTGCCTCCTCATTTTGCAGTAAATTAAGCAGAGCCAGTGATAAGGGAATACACTTGAGAATTATCTGGATTGCGGGGCGGGGGGGGGGGGGGGCGCTCATTTAGTGTTTGATTCTGAAGAAAATTCTCCAAGGTTCCCTAGTGAACGCTACTAATCTGTTTACTGCACCTTTCAGCTAAGGAATCTGGGAATTTCCCTGCTCCGCCTCGCCAGAGATTGTAGAAATCCCCATTCACTGAAAAAGCTGAATTGTATGTTGAACAGTCACTGCATTGAAAGGTTAATCCGTGCAAAATTAAGTTTTGTTGTTGTTGTTCAGTTGTTAAGTCCTGTCCAAGTCTTTGTGACCCCATGGACTGCAGCACGCCAGGCTTCCCTGTCCTTCACTATCTCCCAGAGTTTGCTCAAATTCATGTCCATTGCATCAGTGATGCCATCCAACCATCTCATCCTCTGTTGTCCCCTTCTCCTGTTGCCTTCAATCTTTCCCAACATCAGAGTCTTTTCCAGTGAGTTGACTCCTCACATCAGGTGGCCAAAGTGTTGGAGCTTCAGCTTCAGCATCAGTTCTTCCAATGAATATTCAGAGTTGATTTCCTATAGGATTGATTGGATTGATCTCCTTGCAGTTCAAGGGATTCTCAAGAGTATTCTCTAGCACCACAATTTGAAAGCATCAATTCTTTGGCGCTCAACCTCCTTCATGGTCTGACTCTCTCACCGGTACATGCTGCTGCTGCTGCTGCTAAGTCGCTTGAGTGGAGTCCGACTCCATGTGACCCCATAGATGGAAGCTCACCAGACTCCCCCGTCCCTGGGATTCTCCAGGCAAGAACACTGGAGTGGGTTGCCATTTCCTTCTGCAATGCATGAAAGTGAAAAGTGAAAGTGAAGTCGCTCAGTCGTGTCCGACTCCTAGCACCGGTACATAACTACTGGAAAAGCCATAGCTTTGACAATGTGGATCTCTGTCAGCAAAATGATGTCTTTGCTTTTTAATACATTGTCTAAATTTGACATAGCTTTTCTTCCAAGGAGTAAGGGTCTTAATTTCATGGCGGCAGTCACCATCTACAGTGATTTTGGAGCCCAAGGAAATAAAATCTATCACTGCTTCCACTTTTCCCCTTCTATTTGCCATGAAGTGATGGGACAGGATACCATGATCTTAGTTTTTTGAATGTTGAGTTTTCAGCTGGCTTTTTCACTTTCCTCTCTCACCCTCATTAAGAGGCTCTTTAGTTCCTCTTCACTTTCTGCCATTACAGTGGTATCATCTGCATATCTGAGGTTGTTATTTCTCCCAGCAGTATTGATTCCAGCTTGTGATTTATTCAGCTCTGTATTTCACATGATGTAATCTGCATGTAAGTTAAACAGGGTCACAATATAAAGGCTTGTCGTACTTCTTTCCCAATTTTGAACCATGTAAGGTTCTAATGGTTGCTTTTTGACCCACATACAGGTTTCTCAGGAGACAGGTAAGGTGGTCTGGTATTCTCACCTCTTTAAGAGTTTTCTACAGTTTGTTGTGATCCACACAGTCACAGGCTTTCATGTAGTCAGTGAAGCAGAAATAGGTATTTTTCTGGAATTTCTTTGCATTCTCTGTGATCCAACGAATGTTGGCAATTTGATCTCTGGTTCCTTTGCCTTTTCTAAACCCGCTTTGTACATCTGGAAGTTCTCGTTTCACATACTGCTGAAGCCTGTCTTAAAGGATTTTGAGCATGACCTTACTAGCATGTGAAGAGTGCACTTGTACAGTAGTTTGAACATTTTTTTGGCACTGCCCTTCTTTGGGATTGGAATGAAAACTGACCTTTTCTAGTCCTGTGGCCACTGCTGAGTTTTTCCAAATTTGCTGACCTATTGAGTGGGGCACTTTAACAACATCATTTTTTAGGATTTGAAATAGCTCAGCTGTAATTCCATTACCTCCACTAGCTTTGTTTGCAGTAATGCAACAAAAAATCTCAAAAATGACAGAATGATCTTGGTTCATTTCCAAGGTAAACCATTCAGCATCACAGTAATCCAAGTCTGTGCTCCAGTTAATGATACTGAAGAAGCTGAAGTTGACTGGTTCTATGAAGACCTACAAGACCTTCTAGAACTAACACCAGAAAAAGATGTCCTTTTCATCATAAGGGATTGGAATGCCAATGTAGGAAGTCAAGAGATACCTGGAGTAACAGGCAAGTTTGGCCTTGGAGTACAAAATGAAACAGGGCAAAGGCTAACAGAATTTTGTCAAGAGAACACACTGGTCATAGCAAACATCCTTTTCCAACAACATAAGAGATGACTCTCCACATGGACATCACAAAATGGTCAGTACCGAAATCAGATTGATTATATTCTTTGCAGTAGAAGATGAAGAAGCTCTATACAGTCAGCAAAAACGAGACCTGGAGCTGACTGTGGCTCAGATCATCAGCTCCTTATTGCAAAATTTAGGCTTCAATTGAAGAAAGTAGAGAAAACCACTAGTCCATTCAGGTATGACTTAAATCCATTATTATTATTATACAGTGGAGGTAATGAATTGAGTCAAGGGATTAGATCTGATAGACAGAGTGCCTGAAGAACTATGGACAGAGGTTTATAACATTGTACCGGAGGCAGTGACCAAAACCATCCCAAAGAAAAATGCAAGAAGGCAAAGTGATCATCCAAGGAGACTTTACAAATAGCTGAGGAAAGAAGAGAAGCAAGAGGCAGGGGAGATAGGGAAAGATATACCCAACTGAATGCAGAGTTCCAGAGACTAGCAAGGAGAGATAAGAAGGCCTTCTTAAATGAACAATGCAAGGAAGTAGAGGAAAACAATAGAATAGGAAAGACTAGAGATCTCTTCAAGAAAATTAGAGATACCAAGGGAACATTTCATGCAAAGATGGGCTGAATAAAGGACAGAAATGGTATGGACCTAACAGAATTAGAAGAGATCAAGAAGAGGTGGCAAGAATATGTAGAAGAACTACACATAAAGATCTTAATGACCAGGCTAACCACAATGGTCTGGTCACTCACCTAGAGCCAGATATCCTGGAGTGTGAAGTCAAATGGGCCTTAGGAAGCATTACCGCAAACTAAATAAAATTAGTTGATCCCAATCTTCCATTAACCAGTGTAACCTCTAGTATCTGAGTCTCCTCTTGCTTGTCAGAGATTGAGGACCTTTTTCTTTTAAAGGTAAGACTGAATTATTACGGAATAACTAGGCACATCGTGATTTTAACAGCAAAATTAAATCAAAGTGCAAGATGTACTTGGAGTCTCAGAACATTTGTAAAAATTGTAAAGAATTGTTTGTGATACTTTTAAGAATAGGTAAACTGCCTTATCACCATCTCCAGAATCTCAAAATGTTTTCTCTCATTTGTAAATCTCAGAAATCAGTCAGTACAGGAGAAACTCTTTTCCATATTCCCCAGTCTGCATGTTACATATTGTGCATCTCCAAAGCTAGCCTATCATTTTTAGGCTCTGGGCTGATTTTCCATTGTTTCTTAAGATGTAAAGAGATGTCTGGAGGTAAAGAGTCTTTGGAATATCACCCAGTGTGTAATGCAGAAATACTTCCAGGCTTTCTCCTCACCCTTTCTAAGCCATTCCGCTAGACAGCCATGGTTCTCCTAAGCAAAACCACGGTGGTAGAGGAAGGAGAATGTGGGGGTGTCTTCCCCAGAGAGGTAGAGCTTTTATAAGAGTTGTCCTAGAAAGTGATGGTAGAATTGCTGTATTTTACATGTGAATTTCTTTGCTGTTGTCTAAGCTGTGCTAAATCCTATGGGGTACTTTGAGATGGTTCCTGTCCTTGGGTATTTACATATTTATAAATCTCATAAGAGCATCCTTGTGTCACTGTGGATGAGCCCATAGGCTGAACTCGCACCATGTGATCAAGGATTCTGGTTCCTACTGCTCTTCCAGCTGGTGAGCATGTCCAGGGCCAAATGTGACTGACCTCCTATCTGTGGATTGCACTTGGAAGTCCATGCCAAAGCTTCCTGAAATTGCGTCACACTTGGAGCCATACATGCACAGTTGAGATAGTCACTTTAATTTGGATCACAATAATTGGTCAAAAGTGTATCATCCCTTTCCTGTGTTCTTTGAAAGGTTTCTGAGTCAGATCACCTGATTGCCAGGAGAGGGCACTTAATTCTTGGGCACTGGAAGATAGAGATGAGCTGTGAAGAGTCAAGCCAGTAAAAATACTTGAAAGCTTATGTGGGAATCATGCAATCTGTGGCCAGGAAAGGTCTGAAAAAGGAAAACTAATTAAAAGGGATGAACAGATTGATAGTATTTGTTTCACCTTCAGAAGCGTCATCTGAATTTGTTGTTCTTCCTTGTCGAGGAGCTCAGGTTTTCCTAGTTAAATTTCTACTTAAGGCAGAGGGTCTTAACTTTAGACACATGTGGGAGATATTCAGGGAGCTTTAAAAAATATGACCCCCATCCAAGACATTCTGGGAGAAGGAAGTGGCAACCCACTCCAGTATTCTTACCTGAAAAATTCCATGGACAGAAGAACCTGGTGGGCTACAGTCTGGGATTGCAGTCAGACACAACTGAATGTGCGCATGCGTGCAAGCGCGCACACATGACATTCTGATTTAATTGGTGTAACGGTTCAGCTTAGGTGGTGTGTTTTTTAAAGCTCTGGGTGTAGCCAGTGATGCGAGCCTTTGAAAAAAAGTATGTAACACTTTCCTCACCTGGAAAATTAAGAGCAAGTGTGGAGTGAAACAGATACCTCTTCCATACTTACATGATATGGTTTAACCAAATTTTGTGATGGTGCAGAAATCTAACTTAATTGCTCAAGACTTTTAAAGGCTTTAAAAGGCTGTGGGAAAGCTACTGAAGAACAATCTCTGATGTGATGCTTCCGAATCCTAAGCTCGGGGTTTGCTCATGATTGTACTTGACCTTGAACCCTCCTGACTTTGAAGCTCTTTGTGTGGGAGCCCTCATGCTTTGGCAATGAAGTGGTCTGAAACAAATCCTGAGAGGTCACCTTTGGTGCTGAAAGGCCTGGAGGAGTGGGGGGAATTCTACTCTGGGCCCCTGCCCTTTTCAGAAGGGGCAAGCGCTCTCGGAACTGGGCTGGTTCCAAGCCCCATTAAAGGGCAGGAGGGGCCAAGGAGCTTCAAAGCTGAGGAAGCTGTGCCAGTTTTCTTCCAAATCCCTTTAATGATGGGAAGCGTTTCTCTAAAGATTTCTGTCATCCAGAGGTGGGAGGCTTTCCCCAAGCTTAGGGAAGATGGCACTTCTTCCCAGAGCCTAGGCAGAAATGGGAGGGAGAGCAGTCAGGGTGCAAGGAAGAGGCAGCTCTTTGGGAACCGGGAGCCCCACGGGTTCTGCTTGGTTGGGTGAGTCACTCTCCAGGCCTCAGTATCCCCTTCTAGGAAACAGTCTCCAGCGTCTGTCCATCTGGTTTTCCGAGCACTCTTGAGCGCTACTTGCTCTGTGGTCACTGAGGAATCTCTGGAGGGTGAATGTGTCCTGGGGAGGGGAGGGAAGTGAGAGAGGGAATGTGAGCAGCCCAGTAAACGTCAGTTTAGGATTGTGATTCTTATAAATAAAACCAATTTCCTGTTGAGAGTGGAGCACGGCAGCCTTGGTGGGAAAGAGGATGCCATCAGCTGTGCAAGGAATTTGTGGCTCAAGGACTTTTGTGTGAACGTGCCTCTGAAGCCCGGAGCCTCTCTAAGACGTGGGATTATTCGCTCCCATTTGAGAGACAGGTCCACTGAGATGAAAGAGATTAACTCACAAAGTCAGAACCCAGATAAGAGATCCCCGAGAAATGAGTTTCTAGTGGGTAGAGTCCTGTTCTAATAACAGCAAGGGCTTATTGAGAAAGACGTGCTCAGAACAATTTCAGGCACTTTCCTTATCAGTGTCCTTTTAGCCAGGAAACGATTAAGCCGCTCAGTGAAACTCTTCTCAGTCTTCCAGCCCACATGCCACCCCTTCCAGGAAGCCTTCCCTGCGTTGCTCTGTGTTCCCTCACTATTTTAGGTACAGCACATCCCAAGTGCTCAGAAACTATTTGTTGAATTAAAGTCACATTGTCTTATCATTATATGTCTCTGTCTGCCCTGAAACCCATTCAAAACACGGATGTTTCTCTCCTCCAAAGATGGCTCCCTCTCAGCCCTAGAGCACTGCCACGTGACATAGTAAGTGCCTGGGGCATGATGGGGGAACGAGCGAAGGAATGAATTCCAGGCAACAGAAGCCCTGGGCACCAAGGAAAATGCGGCATGATCTCAAAGCCAGATTCCAGACGTGGAGATTGCAGGCCCACAGTGGCCGCCCTTGGCTTTCTCGACTTGAGCCTGTTTCTGTCTGTTCCAGCACAGGGGTGTTGCTGTCTGGTGGTGCAGAGAAGGATGCTGCAGGTTTCTGCTTGTGAGTATGAGCCTGCCTGTCCCCCCTGCAGCAGCTCACCTGGCCTCCAGAGCTCCCGAGGGCACAGACCTGGCTCTACCCATGCTCTGGACCAATTTCTGAGGGATGTTTTGGAGCTGGGCACGGGCCTGGGCACTCCGGGGCTCAGGGTTCTAATCTGGCCTTGGCCACTAACTCTGTGCGACCTTGGGCAAGTCAATTAATCCCTCTTGGCCTTGCTTCCTCATCTGTACGAATGAGGATAAAGACTACTAACTGCTGCTTAGTGGAATAACTTGTAAGAGCTGCTGTGCTGTACTTGTTAAGGGGCAATTTTATATTAATTCAGGGGAGCAGATACCCGGAAACCTCTGACATGGTTTTGATGCCTCCAGTTCCTGCCTTCTTCAGGGGGCTGAGTGGTCCTCAGTTAATTTGGTACCAGCTGTGCCCCTCATGCTTCTGGAAGCTCTGGGCTGAGGTTGCTTAGTCTGTTCCCAGGCAGCCTAGCTTCTCAGAGCAACTATGTAATTCCCTCGAGGTCAGCTGGAAGGGCAAGGAATTCCTCTGCTGTCTCACTAAGTTTATATAGGAGAGGCCCTTGCGTTTTAACAAGAACTTCAAGCTCTTTACTAATTTTCTGTCGCTTGACTCTCACCTTCTCCCTGAAAGTGAAAGTCACTCAGTGGTGTCCGACTCTTTGAGACCCGATGGACTGTAGCCCGCCAGGCTCCTCTGTCCATGGAGTTCTCCACGCAAGGATACTGGAGTAGGTTGCCATGCCCTCCTCCAGGGGATCATCCTGACCCAGGATCGAACCTGCGTCTCCCAAATTGCAGGCAGATTTTTTTTTACCATCTTAGCCACCAGGGATGCCCTTGGTCTCAAACTAATGAAAAACTCCACTGAAAGGGAGGAGTAAGAAGAATGCATAGAAAAAGTCAAGAACATGCATTGCATTACCCTGGACACATTGTACTGGTTATAAACCACATGAGCCCAGCATATTCTCATGTCCCGTCTCTCTGTGGACCTTACATATCTGCCAGGGAGGGCAAGGGGGAAGTTGTGCTGACAGCAACAGAAGCCCTGCCCTGTTTTTTTTCCTAAACAGATCTCTGAGTTCTCCTCTCACTTCCTTGAGCCCCTCCCAGGGACTTCAAAGACAGCAGCAGGAGTACTGAGTGTGGTCAGGTCAGTCCCAGCATGTTGCAGATTGACTGCCTGCTCCTGATTCAGTGGGGGAAGGATGGTTGGCTGTCAGCTCTAAGAGAGCAACCTTCTGCTCCCAGGAGGAATCTGAGCGGGGCCTTGTGCATTCCTGCCCTTAGAGGTGGTTTTCCCAAGGAGAGTGACCAACTGTCCCAGTTTACCCAGGACTTTCCTGGTTTTGCCACTGAAAGTGCCACGTCCCAGGAAATCCCTCAGTCTTGGACAGACTGGAGTTGGTGGGTCAGGTCACCTTTTTCCCAAAGCCTCAGCTTTATTAAAAGGCTAAATCAAATGTGGTTGCCGCTGCTGCTGCCGCCAAGTTGCTTCAGTTGTGTCTGACTCTATGTGACCCCATAGACAGCCCACCAGGCTCCCCCGTCCCTGGGATTCTCCAGGCAAGAACACTGGAGTGGGTTGCCATTTCCTTCTCCAATGCATGAAAGTGAAAAGTGAAAGTGAAGTTGCTCAGTCGTGTCCGGCTCTTAGCAACACCATGGACTGCATCCTACCAGGCTCCTCTGTCCGTGGGATTTTCCAGGCAAGAGTACTGGAGTGGGGTGCCATTGCCTTCTCCAAAATCAAATGTGGTTACTCCACAGCAAAGATGAATGGAGCCAGTTATTTCGTCTCTCTGACAAGAAAGCAAAAGCCCAGAGCTTAAAAACCAGCACTTTGTAACTTAGTTTGTAGCTGCATGATACCACCAGTGTCCTAAGAAAGAGAAGCCAGACTTGAAAAGCCTACACACTGTGTGATTCCATTTGCGTGACTTTCTGGAAAAGGCCAAACTGTCCGAAAGGAAAATGGGTCAGTAGTTGCTAGGGCTGGGACAAAGGCTTCACCACAAAGGGGCTTGAAGGAAATTTCTAAAATGATAGAAATCATCATTTCCTGAATCTGTATTGCAGTGTTGGTTATATAGTTCTAGAACTGTGCAGTCAACAGGATTCACCCTTCGTGTAAATTATCCCTCCAGAAAGCTGACTTTAAAACAAACCCTAGCCATTTATGACACTGGTATAAGATGAAGAATCCATTTAGCATGTGGTTGGCCATCATGGGTTGTAAATAGAATCTGAGGTCTTGGTGTGGTCATGCCTGCAGCCATCTGGAGGTGCAGCAGAAGGTGAAGAATTCTGGTACAAAACAAATAACTACTTGATGGTAACTTACATGCAAGAGACTTATCTGTGAGGCACAACCAGGGTGGTGGTGGAAGCTCTTCTTCTATTGAGAGAGAAGGAAAAGCTGATCTCCTAAAACCCAGGCAACAGATGTGCCCAGGAAGGTCATGGAATATTGAAGCCCTTGCCCCGGTTTCCCACCCTGGGAACTCTGCTGCTGCACACACATGGCTCTAATGTGTAAACTTTGGCAGCCTTTCTGCTGCAAGTTTGTTTTTTTCCACCAATGAAATTATTGAATTGGAATTGAGTACCCAAGTCTGCACCATAGTTATTTCCCGGCCAGCGTTTTGTTTTTGGCAGTCCTGCGTGTCTATGCTAGATAGGATTGATTCTGAGCAGGGAGAATGCATGATTTAGCAAAGTAACACACCTAGCCTCATGCCAGGTAAGGGGTTAGAAAGCAAACCCCTTGTTGGAAACAAGACGTCTTGTTTCCGACAAGACTTAGCAACTGAAAAACAACTCTTGTTTCCAAGCAGGGAAAAACCTTGTGATGCATAACCAGCACTAGTCGATGCTCACCAGCCCAGGAGTGGGGATATGGGATCCCACAGAAATAAGGAAGTATTAATCTGGTGGTCCTAATGGAATCTGAAGAGCTTAGTGGTTCCCCATTTCTTAAAAACTCAAACCCTAAGTCGAATTGGCTTGTTACTCAGGTGAATGGTGTCTGGCTCTATGACCCCGGTAGCTGACTCTGTGTCTTCTCCTTTTTGTTAAGTACAGTGGGTTGGAAGGCTATAGAGCCTTCATCCGTGAGGACCGCGTGGGCCCAGATGACTTTCAACCATGAATTATGCTGTAGAATTTCACACACGCTACTCTTCTTAAAGTGTGTCCAGGACGCTAATTACCCACAGAGGCTGTTCCATCTGTTCTTGGGGGTATTTAGGAAGAATTCCTGAATAATAAACAGAATAATAATTGAATAATTGCAGTCCTTAGTCCTAATGGTCTCAACTATGTTGGAGGACACCAGCGAGGATGGGAAAGAGGCAGGAAATACTTGTTGTGCATATTTGCAGTGAGTCTTCTCTGATACATTGTCAGGCCTGGCTTGTGGCGAGCTTTGGGGCTGCCCAAGGGCCCGCTTCTAGGTTGAGTGCAAACATGAGTATTAGTCTGAGTTCTGCAGAGAAACTGGGAATGCATAGGTGGGGAAATTCCAAACACTTCCTTACCTGAACTGCAAAGTGTTACCACAGTATTGGCATTTTTTTGGGTTCTGTCTTAGCCTTTCTCTTAGACCAGCAAATGGGAGTCCTGCCACTTCCTTCCATCCTCCATGCCCCCCTTTCCTCTCTCCCAGTTTTTACACAACAGGATTTATTCATGTTAACTGTATTCAAGTCCCCAGATGGGGGAGAAAAAAGATTGTGTTGAATGAGCTTATTGTTTGGAGACTTCACTGACTTCTTTTATTTAATACCCAAAGTCCTTGAACATATTGAGCTGATTTACTAAAATTCAAATATGGGCCTTTAGGAAGGAACTCGGAGGGTACTGGGTGTCCCTCGTAGCAGGGCTGGGACCTATTGGGTGGAGGGTTTGCCAGGGACATCCTGTCTTCATCTTCATGCTCTTGGGTCTCCTTGAGGGCAGATATTCCCATTTATAATCCCGGATTTCTTATGAGCCTGGTATGATCACCACCCTACTGCCCTTTGCATTGTTGGACCTTTTGTGGCATCCCCTTCTAGCACTTTTTTTGGACACAGTGAAGATGGATACCACCACTAGGTACTTCCATCAGCAGAGCCACACAACCGCCCCCGCCTCCCCACCCCCACTCCCCACAACCATGGCTTCTGCTTGACAGTTTCCTGCACCCTGAAATAAAGGGTGGTGATGTGGTAGAGCTTGGGCAGAAGCAGTATCAGACAGCCTGTGGCTTAAATGCCTGCTGCAGTGCAGCCAGTCCATGACAGTCAGGGCAGAGTTGGATGGTGTGTCTTTCGGCATGTTTTGGAGATGGGGTCTCTGTGAGGAATTTTGCTGGAGCTGTGGGTGAGGGTCATGGTGTGTCTGACAGTCCAGTGCGGTTGCCTAGGTTCAGTGATCGTGGGGTGTCTGGAGCCCTTGAGGGTTTCCTGAGAGTCCCTCGGGTACCAGAGCTGGGCTGAGACTCGTGTCTCACTGGAGACAGTGAAAGTCTTTCCCTGGTCCCAGTCAGTAACATCCCAGGTGCCCTGAAAGTTAGACTGTGGCCAAGCAGGTCGGTTTGAGGATACCATCACAGGCGAGTGTGAGTGCGTCTTTGGTCCTACAGGACCCCTCCTGGGTGCACACAGCCTCACAGCTGCTCCTGTACGTTCAGCCTTCTCTTCCCTGCTCCCTCTGTTCTCTCCCCACCATCCCCACTCTCTTCTTTCATTCTTTTATTCTCTTCCTTTTGACTTTTTCATTTTTTTTTTCCTCTATGAGTTCTGTTCAGGTCTCCTGTATCTTTAGAATAGGAATCTTCCCCATGAGCCTAAGGTCAGAAAGCCCCAGAAAGAGAGCTTTGCCTTGGCCCCAGGTCTCTGCTCTCATTTCTAGCAGCCAAGACTTGAATCCCAGGCTGCACTGGGGGTGGAGGGGGGAGCTGATGACCTCAGAGGCAGGATGGGAAGTGGGGCACGCTCCCAGCCCATCAAGGAGCATCTCATTCCTTCTAGGAAGAGGAGGCCTGAGTGAAATCTGTTCCATGCAGTCCCTAACTGCTTCATCAGGCCCTAGAGAGTATCACTGCACACTGCCTGCTGCAGAGAAGGCCCCCTTTCCCAACCCTTGTGGTCCAGCCACTTGCTAACCCATCCCACCTGACCTGGCGCAGGTTAATGTGACTGGTCATGGTGACTAGGATTCCTGGGAGAGTTCTCACCCTCTCTCTGTGGGTCCTTAAACAGCCCCATGACCTGCTGACCTTCAAGGGGTGGAAGAAACAGTCTCAGCCCTGAGTGGGGCTCCTCCCACTGCCATCCCAGGCTCCCTGAAAATGAACATCAGAGGACGGCCTGGCATCCACACAGGCGGAGCATGGGAACATCACCACAGTTTGGATAAACGTTCCAAACATGAAGGCTCAGCATTGAACTAAAATAATTTTTTCCCATTGACCTCCTGGCTTCCCCGTGGGCAAGCATCCATCTCCCGCCCATCTGATGCTGGTTTGGTGTATGTAATTGTAAACAGTTCAGGCTGGGAGCAAATCTCTGAGAGGAGTTATGGGATCCAGGTGTCGCTCCCGGCTGGCCATGTACTGGTTCCCTCGAGAGTAGGGAAGGTCGTCTTGTTCTCTGAGAGAGAATTGAGTCTGTTGCTTTTGAGATCAAATCCTCTGAAGCAAGACTCCCATACCTTCACCCCCCAGGTCTCCACTCAGGCTGGGGGAGGGGCTCTTTCATAAGTGAGTGGGGTTTCTACTCGCTTGACCCTGAGGTGAGGGCCCCAAGTCTGCAGGGAGGCACTGATGTGTTGCTGTGGATGAGAGGAGCAGAGAGAGAGGCCCGCATTCTGTGTGTGAGAATAGGGGCCCCACTAACCAGGGCAAGTTTCAGGTCAGTTTCAGCCTCCTTTCTCAAGTGTAGCTGAACTCCTGATGCAGACTTGGCAACTGGCAGGCGGGAGCCTCTTGTTCTAAGCAGGAGGCCTCTAAAGTGTGTGTAGGTGGCTTTGGGCACTTGGTTACCTCCCTGGCCCTAGAAGTACAATTGGAAGTCAGAGCAGGGCTTGTGTTAGAGAACGCCTTAGGTCTGTTGGAGAATGTTGAGGGGGCGGGGCACTGATGTTGGAGGTCTGGCTTCCCCCTCTTTGCACCCTTGCAGCTCTTAACATACCTATCAGCTGGGGAAAGAAGCTGATAAGCTCATTCATTTCACTGGCATCAGGAATGATTTGGTTGTGTGTGTGTGTGTGTGTGTGTGTGTGTGTGTGTGTGTGTCTTGGGGGAAGAGATGTGAGACGATCAGCCCCATTTTTTCGAAATTTCCTAAAGCTGTTTACCTAATGCCTTTAAAGTGGAGAAGGCAATGACAACCCACTCCAGTACTCTTGCCTGGAAAATCCCATGGATGGAGGAGCCGGTAGGCTACAGTCCGTGGGATCACAAAGAGTCAGGCACAGCTGAACGACTTCACTTTCACTTTTCACTTTCATGCATTGGAGAAGGAAATGGCAACCCACTCCAGTGTTCTGTTGCCTGGAGAATCCCGGGGATGGAGGAGCCTGGTGGGCTACCGTCTATCGGGTCACACAGAGTCGGACATGACTGAAGCGACTTAGCAGCAGCAGCAGCAATGTCTTTAAAGAATAAGATTGATGTCCTACAACAAGATTTATTTTTCTGCCCCCCAGGGGGCTGAGGCAGGTTGGAAGAAATTGAGACTGTAAAGAGGACGTGTTCTGCTGGGCAGAGTAACATCCAAATGCCTCGCTTATCCGCCCGCTCATTCAGCCTTGACACCTTGACCCCTCCCCTGCCCCAGGCCTTAACCCTTCCCTGAATCTTGCACAGCTTTTCTCTGTGTCCTCATCTATGCTTAGGGATTTCTTCTCTGGCTGGAAATAATAAGACCAAACAGCTTAGAGCGAACGATTGTCTAAAAATGGCTGCCCCCCCACCCTTAAAATATCACCGTTACTGGGTGTAAAAATGGTTTAGCTTCAGGAGGAAACAGCTGACTGGCAGAGATCCTGGTGGGGTCCTAGGTGAGATTCTGTAGTGTCACTAATGACTTTCTTCGGTACATTTCCGGCACAAGCACAGTTGGCAGTTGGGGAATTCTGTGGCTGAGAACTTTTGTCAAGGCAAGAGCTGCAGCCAGAGCAGCTTCTGGCTGAGGCCAGGAAGGGAAGTCTTCATTGCATTCAGGATAATCTAGACCTGTCCAATGGGTGTCTCTTAGCGACCTTGGTAGCTTAACTTGAATGCTAATGAACCTTTTCCTTCTAGAATATTATGTCCCTGGGTTTCTCTTAGATTTCAACGCCTTGGTCTGTAGCTAAGGTGAGCCCAGATTTCTTAGGATCCCTGACCCACGCCCTCTTTCTTGAAGGCAGGCAGTGTCTAAAGCAACTCTATGAGTAGAGTGGGAAGATGTGTGCTCCTAGAAAAAGTCCGAGCTCCTTCTGCAATAGGCCATGTCTATTTGTGCAGTTCCTATGGCTATTTCTCACCTGTTCTATGTCTCAGCCATTCTGGATTCTTTGTGCTTTCCCAAATTGGACCTTGGCAAATGCTGTTCCTTTGACCCGGAATGTTCTCCCCTCAAGACTGCCAGCCAGGCTGATCTGCAAGGGTCACTCAGCCTTGACCTTGACCCCGACCCCCTGAAGCCTTTAACCCCTTACTGCGCCTTACATGCAGGGATGGCAATGGCACCCCACCCCAGTACTTTTGCCTGGAGAATCTCATGGACGGAGGATCCTGGTAGGCTCCAGTCCATGGGGTCGCTAAGAGTCGGACACGACTGAGTGACTTCACTTTCACTTTTTACCTTTGTGCATTGGAGAAGGAAATGGCAACCCACTCCAGTATTCTTGCCTGGAGAATCCCAGGGACAGGGGAGCCTGGTGGGCTTCCGTCTGTGGGGTCGCACAGAGTCGGGCATGACTGCAGCGACTTAGCAGCAGCAGCAGCAGCGCCTTACATGACCCGCCATGGTCATCAGGTCCATAGTACAGTTGATGGAAAGTATGTGTGCCCAGGAGACTGAAAGATCAAAGGTGAAAAGCCATTATTCCTCTTTGTGTCCACAGCACCTAACTGCATGGGTGATGTATTGCCAGTGCTCATGTATGGGATTGTATGATTGAGAAATGGTGGTTGTCCTCAAGTTTTCTAAGTTTGATTGCATCAAAATGAAGGCCTTCTGGTCGTTAGTGGGCATCCTGATAAAGGTAATAGGCAGATGAAAGAAAAGAGAAAGATATTTACAATCTAAAAGCCTCAGGGGGTTAACAATTAGAATATACAAGGAATTGATGCACATCATCCAGAAAAAGGCAGAAATCTCAGCAGAAAAGGTGAATAAAGGGTGTGAATGGGAGTTTACAGGTGATGAAGCCTCCAAAATGTTAATGAGCACCTGAAGGAATGCTCACTTGGCCTCCTTTATTTATCAGAGCCAAACCAGCCAGAACAGCCACCCAAGAGGCTGGCGGAAGTGAACTGCAAGAGGCCGAGTGTTCTCAGAACACTCAGAACTTTCTGCATGAGCACACTAGGCAGGGTTGAAATTGACCTTTGCAGCGTTATTTGCAGTGGCGAAGAGCAGGAAGTGGTCTTGGTGTCTGGGTGAATGATGATAGCAGATGTACGTTCTAGAAAATGAAGTAGCAATAGAAGCAATGAATTAGATGTCCATCCAGAAAAATAGAGGGCTCTTTAAGACAAAGTGCTGGCAGGGAGGTAAGACGCAGAATAGCACACTTGGCAATTGCAGGATTGCAGGCCATTAAGAATTCATAGAGCAGTACTCATGGAGCAGGAACACATACAAACAAAAAAGTACATAATATTGGGTTGGCCCAAAAGTTTGTTCACATTTTTCTGTAAGATGGGCTGGAAAAACCCAAATGAACTTTTTTGGCTGACCCAACAGACCATCATCTCTGTTGAGTGGTGGGTAATGGGATACGGGGATGAAAGGACATTGGTAAGAGTTTGCTTGTCATCTGCTGTTGATGCCAGAATTGGCACAGGGATGGCAACAGCCAGGAGTGCAAGCAGTGTGCTATGGAGAGGTGGAGGGCATGGGTACTCATCTCACCGCCATGCGGAAGAGTTAATGGGAGGCCACTTCTTTCTTATTAATTGTTGGGCTGTCCAAGACTCTTTGCTCGTGAGGTTGTGATAAGAGATAACCTTTATAATACACACCAGAGACCTGTAGCAGTGATTAGCAGCCTATATGGTCACGAGGGAAGGGGATGCTTATAACCCTGCCTCAGAGAAGCCTGGGATGGTAGAGCTGGCTTTTAATAGTTGTTATTTTTCATTCCCGCCTCCAGCCACTCTGAGCACCTGGAGTCATCTTTGGTTCAGATTCCTAATAAGTACATACAGGTCACAGCCTAGAGCTGATGTCTACAGGTTTATCAGATTGACTCTTGAAGGCATTAGAATTGGATATTTCCAGTACGTGGTTTATTGAACACAAAGTTGCTAGACTCTGTATAGCTGTTCATTTTTGCTTCTGTCCACCAAGGAGATGGGAAGAGACTCAAAGTCAGTGCATTCAAATGAGAGCAATTGCTTCTTCCACAACAGGTCTGGGGTCTCCTTGATCTGGACAAAATTGGCCCTGAAATTTTTTGTTCCATCTCTATATCTACTTGAAATAGACCTATTTGTCTTTTAAGTCTTTTTGAGAGCCAAAGATGTGTGTGGTAAAGAGCCATTTGGACCAGGGAGGTGGCAGTTTAGTTGCTAAGTTGTGTCCAACTCTTGGGGCCCCATGGACTGTAGCCTACCAGGCTCCTCTGTCCATGAAATTCCCCAGGCAAGAATACTGGAGGGGGTTGCCATTTCCTTCTCCATGGGATCTTCCAAACCCAGGGATTGAACCCCAGTCTCCTGTATTGCAGGCAGATTCTTTACTGACTGAGCTTGGACCAGGGAGACCACTGCCCAATTCTGCTCTGCCCAAAGTGTGCTCTCCAAGGCTGCCTGGGCCCAGGAGGCAGAACCTGGAGCTGCCCGGGGTCTTGTGAGTGTGGGCAGAACTGACTCTCTTGGCTGTGGCTCAGTTGAGAAAGAAGGGGCAGCAAATTCAACTGTGTGTAAAAGCCAAGAACCAAGGCTTCAGGTTTTCAGAAAAGGGACGAATCCCTGATTTGGGCTCTGCTCGTTTGATTGCTTTCCCCATCATTCTTTCTTTTGCACTGATGTCTTTTTTCTAACTGTTCTTCATCTGACCTTCCATTTATTGAGCAAGTTCAGTTGTCACCTGCTACAACCACCCCAGTCTCTAGACCTGCATTGCTTTTTCCTGGGTTCACTGAACTGTGTGTGTCTCAGTGATGGAACAATGCAGATCATCATTTCTGTTCTTTCAAGTTCAAGCATCAGCCCCAGAGTGAGCTTCCTTGGTGGCTCAGTGGTAAAGAATCCACCTGCCAGTACAAGAGACTCAGGAGACACGGGTTCGATCCCTGCATCAGGAAGATCCTCTGGAGAAGGAAATGGGAACTCACTCCAGTATTCTTGCCTGGAAAATTTGATGGAGAGAAGAGCCTAGCGGGCTACAGTTTGTGAGGTTGCAAAGGGTTGAACATGACTGAACACACACATGGTGGGCGAATTTCCAGGTGTTCACACTGTAGGCAGTTTTTGAGCTTCATCGTGTGTCAGGTGTCATCAGGATGTTGAGATGAAGCTGGACACGGTATTAATGAGGCTCCTGTCCTAATGGAGCTTACATTCTACAGGAAGAAAGCAGACCAGGAGCAAGCAAGCACAGTTCTAAAAAGGGTACTTTCAGGACATTCCTGGTGATTCAGTGGTTGAGACTCCATGCTTCCACTGCAGGGGAATGGGTTTGATCCCTGGTTGAAGAACTAAGACCCCACATGCTGCATAGCAGAGCCCCCCCACCAAAAAAAGGTACTTTCAAATAGTAGTAAGTAACATGAAAAACAGGATGTTGTGAAAGTAATTGGCAGGGGGGAGGGAGTGGTCCCAATATCAGTCAGGGTGATCACAGAGACTCTCTCTGAGATGACATTTGGGTTGAGATCTAAATGAGGGGGAAGCTGCTATGTGGAGAAGATGGTTGGGAGTTCCAGTCAGAGAGAAGAGCAGGTACAAAGGTCCTGAGATCATCAAGACCTTGTATGCTATGGATTTAGGGGATGGGGCCTGGGAGCAGACCATCAGCAAAGGGATAGTGGAGAGGAATGAGGTTGAAGAGCCGGCAGCTTGGGTTGTGTTCTGAGAACGCTTCACAAGCAGTCCAGATTTAGCTTCCCAGTCACCCACTGCCTCTTACAAATGGCTAGGTTACTACCAGTCTTCTATTCCACAGCAAAAATCCAAGCACATCCTAAAAGAATATTCTTCGTACTTCTCTGAAGAGATTGAGGTGCTACAGACCTATTCCAGTTTTCCACACTTCACTGAAGGGGGTTCAGAGCAGGGGATTGGGCACAGGGAAAGCCCACAGGTATACAACTCGTTGGTAGCAGGTATAGGCCAGGTGCCTGAGGTTCACTACTGGTGATCTCGCATCCTTCCCACCAGGCAAAGCCACAGAAGGAAAGCAGCTGTTTGATCTCCATTTGACCCAACATCTCTGTATTGCTTCTCCAAGAGGCCCTGAATGCTTTATTTCTGCCGTGTGCCAATTGCAGCGAATATAATCATGGTTGAAAGTGGCACGTTTATGCTGGCCTGGTTCACATCCAGCTTGCACGCTTGCAGTGTCGAGCAGTTACTTGCCCTCTCTGAGCCCTCATTTCTTTATCTGAAAGCGACTGATTACCCTCTTCCTTAGAGGTTTGTAAGAACTGAGTGAAATCTTGTACTTCTCCATAGGTACAGCACATGGTCAGAGCCCCACAATGCTAATTATAGGTGGTAGGTGGTGGTGGAACAAGACACTGGGTTGCATTTGCCATGGGTCTTCCATGTTTATTTCTGATGCCTGAAGCCTCTGCTTTCAGTAATGCAACCATTAGTATTGGGGAGGGGCAAGCTGATCCTTGCAGACCAGCCATTTCCTGTTTCTGAATCCATTGATATGAGAACACTGTGCCTCGTCATTACTCCCTTGTCACCCCACCTCAATTTTTTTGTTGTTCAGTCACTAAGTCATGTCCGACTCTGCAACCCCATCTATAATAATCACCACTCCACTCCCTTCCCAGGCGTGTTGGGAAGTCAAATGAAAAACATGCATGAGAGTGTCCTGAAATCTAAAGAACACTGAACATATATGAAAGGTGATTTTTTTCATTGCTGGACTGGGAATTGCATGACAGGCGAAGGGAAATCCTTGGCACTTCTTTAGGCATTGCTAGTTGTGCCTGACTAGTTCTCAACCCTGGCCAAACGGTGTGTTTTCTTGATCGTGGTGGGAACGTGTTTGAGATTGGCTGCTGGGAGGGATGGTGAGAGGTGGAATCACGGTCAGCAGTGAAGTCTCAGTAAGAGCTGGTGATGTTCATGTCAGTCCTGTAGGCAGTAGACCCTTCTGTGCTGAGAGCCAACTATGAGATGAGGAGGGTGACAAGCCCTCTGCAGTCATGGGGGACCGGTGCCCACATAGCTTGAATACCAGTTGCAACCCCATGGGAACATTTGCTCAGAGACACTCATCCCAGGTTGCTGCTCGCTGGCCTGGCAACGGGGTCCTGCTGGGCCCAGGGAGCCTCGGGCCTCCTGACAGCTGCTCCCTGGATAGGGCTGGGCTGCCAGGGACTCTCACACCTGACCTCTCCTGACCTCCAGCACAGCTTCCCTTGGGGAGGAGTGCCCCCCTGCCCACCAATTCTGACTCTCTTCACTTTCCCTGCTCCTCCAGCAGCTCCCACCTTCTTGATTTTAAGTGGAGCATCAAGAGTGTTTTTAATGATTATGAAAACTTCCCTGGTGGCTCAGACAGTAAAGAATTGGCCTGTAATGCGAGAAAACCCAGGCTCAATCCCTGGGTCGGGAAGAGCCCCTGGAGAAGGAAATGGCAACCCACTCCCATTATTCTTGCCTGGAGAATCCCATGGCCAGAGGAGCCCGGCGGGCTACAGTCTATGGGGTCGCGAAGAGTCGGATACAACTGCGCAACTAACAAGAGTGATTATAGTCATTATGAAAAACAATAATTAATACCAGTATCTTCTTATTTCAATGGATGTTCCATTTTTACCTTTCACGGATATCCCAGTGAGATGTGTTGGAAATCTTAAGAGAGGGGTTTTCTCCATGGGGTAACTGAGGGCCCCAGCCTCAAATGTCATACAGCTACTGACTAAGAAGCTATTTCTACCGGAAGGTGAGTTTTCAGCCTCTCAGCCGAGTATAAGTCCTGCCGCCCGCATCTGGTAGTGGCCATGTTCACAGGTTCAGCAGTAGCCTCTCCCCCCTGGGCATTTTGTTCTCACCATCTCATTTAATCCCTAAATCCTCCTGGGAGGTGGCGGTGAGAACCTGCCACCTGCCACTGCTGCTCCCTCCAACAGGTACCTGTAGCCTCCCTGGGGAAGCCACATGCCTGGGAGAGTTGTGATAGGAGAAGCATCTTTGAATCCTCCATGACATTCTTGGCATTGCTTTGCTGGGGGAGAAGTCCCTTGGAATGCAGAGACTTGCTTCCCTGAGTTAGGCTGAGCTGAGAATGTTAATAAGAGGCTTCCCAGAGCTTTTCCATCAGACACTTTCATCTTATTCCAGGCATGCAGAATCAGAACTGGGGGTGGGGGTGGGGGCGGCAGGAATCCAGCAATAAACATTATTGTCCTTATTCTGTGGATGGAGGAAATTGAAGCCAGATGCAGCCCAAGCAAAACCTCACTGCCAGTCCTGCAGGATCCAAACCCAGCTCCATCAGACTCCAGAATGCATTCTGCTTCTTGGTGTAGCTTGATCAAGCTAGACATGGTCTCCATCCTCAGATGGCTTCAAACCAGCTGCATCCATATTTAAATCTGTTGTAAATGGGGTGTTGTGTCTCCTGGCTACATCTTGGTCTATCCCTTTGGGATGGGGAGGAGGATTCCCCAACATTGCTCACAGCTGAATCTTGGCTGTCTCTGCAGAGAACCCTGGCTGATGAAATAGTCTTTTCTAAAAGCAGGCTCCTCTGTGTGCCTGGCTTCTGGGTGTCCTGACTCCCTCTTGTATCCTTAGCCGGCCCGGCCAGACCTGTGCTTCTGCTGTTCTTTATGATGGGGAATGTATGCTCCCATCCCTCCTCCCTTTTGTACTCACACCCACTTCGTCTACCACCCCTGCCTCGGGAAGCCAGCTTGCACTGATTACATCTGGTTCCAGCTGCTCAGTGGGACCCAGTCAGTACTTCCCTGGGCTGGCATATGTGGTCTCTATTCCTCATATCCCTGCCATGACTCCACAGCTAATTTTATAGGCCCTAAGATGCACAGCAGAGTGTTTGGCACATAAGCGGGCATTCACTTTGTCCCTGGTAATTCCCAGGAGTTCCTGCCCAGTTTCCCATCTGCCTCTTTCCAACCGGCCTTCGGGAGTCCTTGCTGAGTGTGCGGACACCGCCCTGCTGTGGGCACATGGAGGGTCAGGAGAGGCAGGGCATGGTCCCTGGCCACATCTCCCTGTGGGCCTGGAGGCAGCTGTGGGTGCAGCGTGCACACTGTTTGCTAATGTGCTCCCATGATGCCTTGCACACCCTGTGATTAGTGGGATGGCCATGGATAACGATGCATAAGGCAGAAGGTGAGCCTTTTCCCCATATCTTAGAATTTGAAAGGAGAAAAGATAAGTGGGGCTATTCTCATTTGGAAAAATAAATCTCACCACAGGCAACATTCAGCCACACGCCCTTGGAGCCCAACAGCTGTCTCTCATTTGTTGGCAAATGTGCCCAGTGATGAATGTCCTCCATCCACGCTCACAGCCGTCCCTAAATGGAGGCTTTGGACAAGTGTGGGGGGAACAATGGCCCTTCTCAGAGAGCCCTCAGCAGACACTCCCAATGAAGTCGGTTCATCACTTGGAGCTGGGTCAAGACCACAGACAAGATGCCATTGATTCAGCAAAGGAAGCCTCCAAACAGCAGTGGAGCTTGGGGGGATGGAGGCAGCAAGAGAGAGAGAGAGAAGGATGGGATTCATGGCTGCTGAGAAAGGCCCCACATCATTGTGAAGGAGTCCACCTCTTCAGTACTGCCTTCTCGAAGGTCCTAAAGGAAATCAACGCTGAATATTCATTGGAAGAACTGACACTGAAGCTCCAATACTTTGCCCACCTGATGCGAACAGCCAACTCATTGGAAAAGACCCTGATCCTGGTTCCTTGCCAGAATCTGTCTGCTTCATTGCTCCTGTAGCCAGATCAGAAGGGATGATGGACAAGGAGAAGGTGGGGAAGAGAGTTAGGTGGAACCAGTGAGGACTTCTGGCCTTGGGGCTGGGAGTGGGTATCTCAGCGCTGCCAGCCTCAGGCTGGGCATCCACGGGACCCCCTTCCACCAAGTTCTGCCTCCAACCTCCCCTCTGCACTTGCATCCGCTGACTTTCCAGAACAAAGATAAAAGATCAGCATTCCAAGCCAGAGATAAAAGGGCCCAACTAGGCAAACTCAGTCTGTCTTTCCCTTTTTGTTATTTTCATTTTTTTCTGATGAAGTTATTTTAAAATAGTGTAAACAGCAGCTACATTTTTCAAACTGTTATTTCGCTCTGTAAGGAGTTCATGTAGTAATTTTATGTCTGATTTTTTGTGGCAGAAGTCATACATGTTTATTATCAAATATGCGTATGTAGCAGAAATTTATAATCTGAAAATCCCTAGAATTCCATCCTCAATGATATTATCTGTGAAGGATATATTTAGCCAAGTATTTTTCTTCCTCTCTGCAGTAGTCCTCACTGTCACTTTCTTCCCTCTTTCTTTCCTTCCCTCCACTCTTAGCCTCTCTCACTTCCCCTTGGCCCTGTCCTTTTTTCTCTCCTTCTTTTCACCCCTGTGGTTTGGTTCTGTTTTTTGGCTGCACCGGGTTTCAGTTGCAGCATGAAGAATCTTTGTTGTGCCGTGTGAGATCTTCAGTTGTAGCATGTGGGGTCTAGTTCCCTGATCAGGGATCAAACCCAGGTCCCCTGCATTGGGAGTGTGGAGTCTTAGCCACTGGACCTCCAGGGAAGTCCCCCAACCCCAACCCCACGGTATCATTTTAAAAAGCAAAAGGGTAGAGTGAAAAGTAAACCTCCCTCTTACTCCTGTTTACTCCTGTTCCCTTGCTGGAAGCAAGCACTACTTGAGTTTTATATATCCTTCGGAAAAAAAAAAAAAAAAAAGCGTGCATATAAAAGCAGCTATGTAGGTATACGGGCTTCCCTGGTAGCTCAGCTGGTAAAGAATCCATCTGCAATGCGGGAGACCCCAGTTTGATTCCTGGTTCAGGAAGTTCCCCTGGAGAAGGGATAGGCTACCCACTCCAGTATTCTTGGGGTTCCCTGGTGGCTCAGACAGTCAAGAATCTACCTGCAATGTAGGAGACCTTGTTTCAGTCCCTAGGTGGGGAAGATCTCCTGGAGAAGGAAATGGCAACCCACTCCAGTATTCTTGCCTGGAGAATTCCATGGACAGAGGAGCCTGGTGGGCTACAGTCCATGGGGTCGTGAAGTAGTCGGATACTACTGAGCGGCTAACACACATGTGTAAGTATAATGTCCCCATTTCCCGCAAATGCAGCATACTCACTGTTCATGGTCTCATTTAAGTTAAGGGTGCTTCTTGGAGTTCTTTCCTGATAGATCTGCTGATTTCTTTCTAACGCTGCTGTGTGTTTCCTTTATATGGAGACAGCATAATTTATCATTCTTGAGCATTTAAGTTTTTTCCCAATCTTTTGCTATAACAAACAGTGTCACCATGAATTTCTTTGCATGCAGGTCATTTCACATACATCAAGGATCTCATCTCAGGTTGAAATCTCAGAAGCAGAATTGCTGGGTCAAGGCATATATGCATTTACAGTTTGACTAGATAAATACCCTCTTGTGAAGTTGTGTCCTTTTTATGCTCATAGACAAAGTGTCAGAGTGTCTGTTTTCTTACACCCTCATCAGCATGGTATATTATTACACTTTTTCACCTTTGCCTATCAGAGTGACTAAAGCTCTCTCTCTATGGTATATCTCTCTTTTTATAAGGAAAGTTGAGCATCCTTTTGTATGTTTACAAGCCATTCATGTGTGTGAGTGTGCTCATTTCTCTCTTGGGTTGTTGGTCTTTTAAAATTAATTTTGTAGGTACTTTTTATATGGTAAGGGAATTAACCCTTTGGATATGAGCTGCAAATTTGCACCCTCTTCCCTGCTGCCCATTTTCTTGTCTTTTGACTTGCTTTTATATTTATTTTTCTAAAGTGAAATTTTTTGTATGTGTGTGGTCAGATTTATCTCCTTTTATGGCTTTTGCTGATACTTAGAAAGTCTTCCCCTAGAATTCTTTAAAAAATGTTTTTTCCTTCTTTTCAAAACAGCCTTATCAAGATATCATTTGCATACCATACAACTTACCATTTAAAGTATACAATTCAGTGGGTTTTTTGCATATTCATAGATATATGCAACCATCACCACAATTTTAGGACATTTCATCATCTGATAAAAAAAAAAAATTCCCTTATGCTTAAGCTGACACCCACTTTCCTCCATTCTCTCCCTGCCCCTACCCCCAGCCATAAGTAACTACTCATCTATTTTCCTATCCTGGATTCTCACATGAATAGAATCACATAATATGTAGACTCTTGTGATTGGCTTCTTTAACTTCAGTTCAGTTCAGTCACTCAGTCATGTCTGACTCTTTGCTACCCCATGAATAGCAGCACGTCAGGCCTCCCTGTCCATCACCAACTCCTGGAGTTCATTCAAACTCACATCCATCGAGTCGGTGATGCCATCCAGCCATCTCATCCTCTGTCGTCCCCTTCTCCTCCTGCCCCCAATCCCTCCTAGCATCAGAGTCTTCTCCAATGAGTCAACTCTTCCCATGAGGTAGCAGTACTGGAGCTTCAGCTTTAGCATGAGTCCTTCTAAAGAAGGCTGATCTCCTTCAGAATGGACTGGTTGGATCTCCTTGCAGTCCAAGGGACTCTCAGGAGTCTTGGCATGTTTTTAAAGTTCAAGTTGTAATATTATCAATACTTCATTCCTTTTTATAACCAAATATTCCATTGTATGTCTATGGATAGCCGTAACACACCTTGTTTATTCATCTGTTGATGCACATTCCACTTTTTGGCTATTATGAATAATGTTGCTGTAAGTATTTACATATCAATTTTTATATGTTTTTGTTTCTCTTGGGTATATACCTATTAGTAGAACTTCTGGGTTATAAGGTAACTTTATGTTTACTCATTTGAGGAACTGCCAGACTGTTTTTCAAAGTGACTAAACATTTTACATTTCCACCAGTCATATTTTCTCCTAATACTTTTGTGATATTTTTCATGTACTAAGTTTTTGTACAATTTGAAATTCTTCACAGGTTATGACATAGAGCTCTAAATGTCTGTTTTTCCAAATGGCCACCCTCGTGTGTGGACAGTGTTTTTCACTTATCAATTTTTTCCCCACAATGTCCATAGCCCGCCAGGCTCCTCTGTCCAAGGGATTCTCCAGGCAAGAATACTGCAGTGGGTTGCCATGCCCTTCTCCAGGGATCTTCTCGACCCAGGGATCGAACCTGTGTCTCTTATGTCTTCTGCATTGGCAGGCGGGTTCTTTACCACTAGTGCCACCTGAGAAGCCCCAGAGTACACAGAATAGACCCTAGTATATGCAGTGGTTTAGTTGGTGATAAAGACATTGAGGGGTTTCCCAGGTGGTACTAGTGGTAAAGAACCTGCCGGCCAGTGCTGGAGACATAGGAGATGTGGGTTCGATCCCTGGAGAAGGGCATGGCAACCCACTACAGTATTTGTGCCTGGAGAATCCTACGGACAGAGGAGCCTGGTGGGCTGTGGTCCATAGGGTCACACACAGTCAGACATGACTAAAGTGACTTAGCGCACACACATTCTGTGCACTCTAGTCTTTTCAGTTGATCTATTTGACCATTCACATGTCATTGCCACACTGCTTTAGCTTTGTGACATATTCGTTCGCTCTTAATTTTTTAAAAGACCCACTCATCATAGGCATTTATTAAACCCTGATCTATATGCAGTACAGAGTTAGTGCAAATCAAATCCAGCGTTGCTCCTGTCACCAAGAAGCTTGTAGGAAATAAGAGTTCTCTTTGCCATGCCTCTAACCAGTGTTGTTAGGTGAATTATCTTATTTGACTTTACAATTCTCTGAGGATAGATAGAGCTCTGCATTCCCATTACAGATGTGAGGAAACCAAGGCTTCAGGACAGACAGTGTCTGTGTGTGTGTGTGTGCTCAGTCGTGTCCCACGCTTTGTGACCCCACGGGGATGGCAGCTCATCAGGCTCCTCTGTTCATGGAATTTTCCAGGCAAAAATACCAGAGTGGGTCTTCCATTTCCTACCCCAGGGGATCTTTCTGACCCGGGGATTGATCCACGGACATACAGGGTTGTCTTCAAAAAGTTCTGGGTCAGGTGCTCTTGGGTGCCTTGTCAATGGAGAGACATTCCAGGGCAGTGGGTGTAAATTCACTTGGGGTCTTCCCTGGGCCCAGTGTCTGCTTCCTCATCATGGAATGACCAGGGTAAATGAGCCTTCAGAGGAGAGCTCCCACACTTTGGAATGCAAGCCTCTTGGATGTAAAACCCTATCATTCCTTAATACTAAATTGCCATTGAGACTCCAGACAGTAGGGAAATAAGGTTGGATGTTAGCTACATTCTCTCCCCAGATTGTGTGACTCAAGATCCCTGCCAGGGATAGAGTTTTTGTTTTGTTTCCACCCCCCTTGCAAAAAGATAGCAGAGTATTTGCCATATAAAACATACAAGCCCCATAAAGTCCCAACCAATGAAATCATCTCTTCCCAGGCAGACTCACTGTCCTGACCTTGGCTGATTTCCACTCTCCGGGGAATTGTAAGGCAAGGGAACTGATTTACTCAAGGAAAAGACCTACTTAACTTTCACTTCCTCAGACTTCATCAAACACTCGGAGTTCGGAGGGTTATGGGATTAAGAGAGGACCATGTGACCACCCTGGAAGTATTCACTTGTAGGAATGTGGGGTAAACCCATGGAGAACAAATCTCAGGAGGATTTTGTCTGGAAGTGGCAATAAAAATGCAATCCAAGTTGCCTCAATATTTCAGAACTTCCACTAAAGGAAAAAATGTCTGTCTGTTTCTGCCTCCATCTTCCTAACATCCCCTAAAGACCTTTGTTTTATGGGAAAACTCTTCCAAAGTTTTAACAGTTCCACTGGGTGGTGGGTGACTTGTCCTTTGCTTTTTATCGTGGGAAAAGAAGATATTTAGACTAGGTCAGGGTGACCTGGATTTGAGGATGCTGGTTGTGCTGACTTTGTGTCCAACATCACCATGGCGGAGGAGCTGGTGTAGGTGATGTGTGTATTTCTGGCATGGTTCATGTCGCTGCTTCTCCATCTGGGGCATGTCTTGGTCCAGGCCATGCCAGGGGCAGGTACTTCCTCAAGGTTGGTGGGTCTGGAGCTTACTGGCCCTGACCCCCCTTAGTGATGACCAGTGATGTGTTCTTGGTCTTCCATGGTGGCTAGAACATCCCTGCAGGCCTGGAATGTTCCTCCATGGGTTTCCTTGAGGAACTTCTTAGACTGTGGATCTTGGGAAACTGGGAAGTGGGAGTCATTACTTCTCTCCCAGACCCTTAGCTTTGGTTTAGCGGGGAGAAGGGGGCTTAATTTAATTTCAGGCATCATTTTAGAAGCAGAGGTCTCTGACAGTCTGGAAGATGGTACATTTGCAGGGAAAGCAAAATAACACTTTATGGAGAAAGACTTTCAAATTGCCAACATTTGCTAGATTATAGAAACAGCAAGGGAATTTCAGAAAAACATCTCTCTCTGTTTCATCAACTATGCTGAAGGCATTGACTGTGTAGATCATGACAAGCTGTTGAAAGCTCTTAGAGAGATGGGAATACCAGACCATCTTACCTGTCTCCTGAGAAACGTATATGCAGGTCAAGAAGCAACAGTTAGAAGCCTGTATGGAACAACTGATTGGTTCAAGATCAAGAAAGGTGTATGACAGGGCTGTCTGCTGTCACCCTGTTTGTTTAACCTGTACGCTGAGCACATCATGAGAAATGCTGGGCTGGATGAGTTATGAGCCAGAATCAAGATAGGTGGGAGAAATATCAAAACCCTCAGATATGCAGATGATACTACTCTAATAGCAGAAAGCAAAGAGGAACTAAAGAGCCTCTTGATGAGGGTGAAGGAAGAGAGTGAAAGAGCTGACTTAAGACTAAATATTAAAAATACTAAGATCATGGCATCCGGCCCCATTACTACATGGCAAATAGAAGGGGAAAAGGTGGACGTAGTAACAGATTTCCTATTCTTGGGCTCCAGAGTCACTGCAGATGGTGACTGCAGCCATGAAATCTGAACATGATTGCTTCTTGGCAGGAAAGCAATGACAAACCTAGGCAGTGTGTTGAAAAACAGACACATTACTCTGCTGACAAAGGTCCATATAGTCAAGGCTATGGTCTTCCCAGTGGTCACATATGGTTGCAAGAGCTGGATAGTAAAGAAGACAGAACACCAAAGAATTGATGCTTTCAAACTGTGGTGCTGGAGAAGATTCCTGAAAGTCTTTTGGACAGCAAGGAGATCAAACCAGTCAATCTTAAGGGAGATCAACTGTGAATACTCACTGGAAGGACTGATGATGAAGCTCCAGTATTTTGGTCATCTGATGCAAACAGAAAATTCATTGAAAAAGTTGGGAAAGATGCCGGCAAAGATCAAGGACCAAAGGAGAAGAGGACGTCAGAGGATGAGATGGCTGGATGGCATCACTAAAGCAATGAACTTGGGCAAACTTCGGGAAATGGTGAGGGACAGGGAGGCTTGGCATGCTGCAGTCCATGGGGTTGCAAAGAGTCGGACATGACTGGGTGACTGCTCATGTAGAAATTGTAGTTCCTCGTATTAGAAGATATTCATTTAGATTTTAAATCTCCTGGCCTCTAGTGATAATGAAGACAGTGGCAGCACTTTTAATATTTGCTCATAGAAAGCTTCTCAGTTTGCCCTGGGAAGGGCTAGGATTTTAGTGTGTGTTCCCACCTTTTCTGTGTGTGGTGTTCCCACTTTTTCTGTGGGCTTCTCTAGTAGCTCAGCTGGTAAAGAGTCTGTGTGCAATGCAGGAGACCCTGGTTCAATTCCTGGGTCAGGAAGATCCACTGGAGAAGGGATAGGCTACACACTCTAGTATTCTTGGGCTTCTCTTGTAGCTCAGCTGGTAAAGAATCCACCTGCAATGTGGGAGACCTGGGTTTGATCCCTGGGTTGGGAAGATCCCCTGGAGAAGGGAAAGGCTACCCACTCCAGTATTCTGGCCTGGAGGATTCCATGGACTGTATAGTCCATGGGATCACAGAGAGTCAGGCACGACTGAGTGACTTTCACATCCCACGTTTTCCTTGTTCCATCCAAGTGTCTACGAGGTTATGGACTGGTGAGGATTAACAAAGGTACAAGCTTCAGTAGTATGAAATGCTTTTGCACCTTACTGACTGAAAATTCCAGTCCATTTCCGTGTCAATACAAAGCTAGTGCTTATTTTAGAAATATGTTTAGCATACAAATAAGAAAGAATCATAAGCAACTTGCCTTGTGAATTCCATGAATAATAAAAAGAAGTCTCCTTCATGTTCTTTGCCAACAGGGCAGTCCCCTAGCAGGTGATGGGACACCTGGGACTTGGATCCTCATTCTAAAGGCCCTTTCCCTTGACTCAGGCTCTATTTCTGCTGTGACAGCCCTCCTTGCCCGAGATGCTTCCTGGCAAATAGGTTCACAGCACATGGAGGTGTGGCACCAGCAAAGACCCAGAAGAATCATGGTTTAGTTTCTTGGGAAGCAACTGCTGAGAAATGTTGCAGAAAACACATATGACCCCTCCCAGACACCCCCAGACACGGGGAGGACTCTCAGTGTCCCCTTGAAATGGAGCCCACCTGCGTGATGCTCAGTCCTTAAGCCTCTCAGGCCAATAAATACTCCTTTCTGTGCTCCCCTCACTATTGTCTCATCAATATCTTGCTATGTTGAAATGAAGGCTTTTGAGGGTAGAAATGCCTTATTCTTAAAAGCCGAAATGCCTTAAAATCTTACTCTTTTTTTTTTTTTTTGTATCTCAGTTCAGTCTCTCAGTCATGTCCGACTCTTTGCGACCCCATGGACTGCAGCACACCAGGCTTCCCTGTCCATCATCAACTCCCAGAGCTTACTCAAACTCATGTCCATCGAGTCAGTGATGCCATCCAACCATCTCATTCTCTTGTCATCCCCTTGTCATCCCCTTCTCCTCCCACCTTCAATCTTTCCCAGCAGCAGGGTCTTTTTTAGTGAGTCAGTTCTTCACATCAGGTGGCCAAAGTATTGGAGTTTCAACTTCAGCATCAGTCCTTCCAATGAATATTCAGGACTGATTTCTTTTAGGACTGACTGGTTGGATCTCCTTGCAGTCCAAGGGACTCTCAAGAGTCTTCTGCTGCTGCTGCTGCTAAGTCACTTCAGTCGTGTCTGACTCTGTGTGACCCCATAGACGTCAGCCCACCAGGCTCTCCTGCCCCTGGGGTTCTCCAGGCAAGAAAACAAGAGTCTTCTACAACACCACAATTCAAAAGCATCAATTCTTCGGTGCTTAGCTTTCTGTATAGTCCAACTCTTACATCCATACATGACTACTGGAAAAACCATAGCTTTGACTAGATGGACCTTTGTTGACAAAGTAATGTCTCTGCTTTTGAATATACTGTCTAGGTTGGTCATAACTTTTCTCCCAAGGAGCAAGTGTCTTTTAATTTCATGGCTGCAGTCACCATCTGCAGTAATTTTGGAGCCCCCCCAAAATAAATTCTGTCACTGTTTCCATTGTTTCTCCATCTATTTGCCATGAAGTGATGGAGCTGGATGCCATGATCTTAGTTTTCTGAATGTTGAGTTTTAAGTCAACTTTTTCACTCTCTTCTTTCACTTTAATCAAGAGGCCCTTTAGTTCTTTGCTTTCTGCCATAAGGGTGGTGTCATCTGCATATCTGAGGTTATTGATGTTTCTCCCGGCAGTCTTGATTCCAGCTTGTGTTTCATCCAGCCTGGCATTTTGCTTGATGTACTCTGCATATAAGTTAAATAAGCAGGGTGACAATATACAGCCTTGACGTACTCCTTTCCCTATTTGGAACCAGTCTGTTGTCCCTTGTCCAGTTCTAACTGTTGCTTCTTGACCTGCATACAGTTCTCAGAAGGCAGGTCAGGTAGTCTGGTGTTCCCATCTCTTTAAGAATTTTCCAGTTTGTTGTGATCCACAGAGTCAGAAGCTTTGGCATAGTCAATAAAGCAGAAGTAGATTTTTTTTTTCTGAAACTCTCTTGCTTTTTCAATGATTAGAGGCGAATAGAAGCTCAATAAATAGTGATTAAATAATTCCATCATCACACTGGGGAAAACTCATAACCATTCTATTCCATTAACTGCTATTTTGCCAAGGTCTTGGTTCTGTAGACAGGACTGACCGCGGATGGAAAAAGGGGTACTCCTTAATGAATACACGTTGTATATGGTACAATGTCTGTGATACAGCAGATGGTCCAGAAGTGTTCATGTCCTGCACATGAGCATAGTGATGGCTTCTTTTCAAGAAGCACAGAATTGTCCTTGATTGGACTCCAGTCATCTAGTCTACGCATCATGCTTTGTGCCACCTTTGATCCTAACCTTGAGACTGGCTTCCCTGAAGAGTTGTAAAAAAGGAACATCTCTGCTGGGCTTTTCAGTAATCTGGTAAAATATTCCATGTACTGAACTTGAGTGGTAACTCTTCGTGTGCTAGTCTAGGTGAAGTTTATGACCTCCCATGTTTGGTTGTTCAGAGGTGTACTTTGTCTTGGGAAGCCAGGGGCAGGAGAGAAGGGGCTAGTGTGAATTAGCAAGCTGTGGGCCAGAGGCGACGTTTTCTCTGTATATTATCACCTTGACTTGTATAATATCGTTGCTGATGCTTGAAGGCGCCCAGCAGAGTGCCCTTTTCTCCTGCATCAGAAAGCCAGGTGAAGGCTGTGCCGGGCCCATTCCCCTGGACTTTCCCCGTCATCTCCTTCCCGCTCCTCCTGGCTCAAGGCTCTGTGGGTGGTGACTTCTAGGGAGGCCCAGAAGCTCCAGTGATTTCTCAGGCTCTGGCTAATTCTGCCTGGGTGGTCTTTTATTCCTCCCATGTTTCTCTATTTTTACATCTTCAGTATTTCTATCCCTTGGATAGGGTTGAAATCATAATGTGTGTTTTTAATTGAGTGTCGACAGTGCTGGTTATAGCACATTCAACAACTGCTTTATCAGGGTTTGAATTTGGAGCGTCATTTCAGTCCCTGTGACTGTTTCAGAGTGATCTTCCTTGTGGGTTTTGAGATCAGCAATTGCCGTGATCCTCTTTCAAAAGGAGCAATGATTGTAGAGGTTCCTCAGTTCTGGGTAAAAGAACCTGAATACTCTCTCCCCCTGTTAGGAGAAAATGCATTTATAGTGAATGAATACTGAATACTGTATGCTCGGTTGTGTCGAACTCTTTGCAATCCCCTGTACTATAGCCTGCCAAGCTCCTCTGTCCATGGATTTTCCCAGGCAAGAATACTGGAGTGGGTTGCTGTTTCCTACTCCAGGGGATCTTCCCAACCCAGGGATCAAACCCTCATCTCTTGTGTCTCCTACATTGGCAGGCCAGTCACGTGCTACCATAGCAGCGAAGTTGGTGTCAAAGTTTAGTTCTATAAGTTAACTGTTATTTTTTCCCTCTCTTCTCTTACTTAGAAGTCCTTACATGTAGCTAACACTTCATACTTCTCTGTATTGCACTCAGCACCCCTACCCCACCTCCATATATGTGGGTTTATGTCACAAGTCAGAGTGCTTACAAATAAACACGACCCTTCCTCTGGCAGATCTCACAGTCTCTTAAACAAGTTTTAATGTGTGTGGTTCCTTTAAGAGGCTGACTTTTGTAGGGGAGGGATAGAAGGGAACAATATAATTGACCGTGTAATATTTTGTTGTCCCAAATCCAGTTTCTGTTTAGTATTTGTTCCCAATTAGACTCTCATGGAACTGAAATAAGAAATCAGAAAATTGAAGTCTTCTTCCTTTTTGTACTGGCCAGTGACCTTCAAGCTAAGAAAGGTTTTTACAAATGAACATTTGCAATCAATCTAGTGAAAGGAAACTCTTACTCTGAGTCCCCAATGAGCACAATATCCCCCACCCATAAAAAGATTTTCACTTGCGTTAGACCTGTATTATAAAACAGTTACTCAATTACTGTATTTTGAATTTTGTCAATAGAAAATTTGTGCTTTCTCTTAGAGTAATACTTTCATAATATCCTTGATTTTTACCCAGCAGTATGCTGTAGAATGAAGGGACCAGAAAACTTTTCTGTAAAAGGCAGATGGTAAATATTGCAGGATTTGTAGCCATAAGGTCTGTGTGACAGGGACTCAACTCTGCCACTGTGGTGTGACAGCAGCCGCAGGCTGTAAACAAATGGGCCCGGCTGTATTCTAACAAAACTTTATTTATGGTCACTGAAATTTGAATTTTGTATGATTTTCAGGTCACAAAATCATCTTTGAATATTCTTTCAACCATTGAAAAATGTGAAATACTTTCTTAGCATGAAGGCTATCCAGAAACAGGGGGTGGGCTCAGTCCAGCCCGTGGGTCACCGTTTGCTGACCCCAGTCCTAGAGATCTGGAGAGGAGGCAATAACCTCCCTAATGCCTCAGTGACTAGATCAGCTCACTGACAAAGCTGAAATAGTACCAGACCAGGTAGCATCTGGCCTGGTGACAAACTCCCTTCTCACCACTGCCGTGGGGCACGCCTGCTCCCACGGGCCACTCCTTGGCTGGGAGGGATGGAATATCCAGCACCATCATCCCACAAACCTAGTTCTCTAAAATCTGTCTAGGAAACAGTTTCTTCAGAATGCAACATCAGCCCTGGGTCCCTTCCAGCTCCTAGTTGGAAGGTCTTTCCAAGGATGGAGAAATTGAAACAGCTGCAGGACTTTTTTTTTTTTTTTTTTCCTTCTAGAATCATCCAGCAAGGGGGTGAGTTCAGGACTCTGGCAGCTTCTGTGTAAGTGCTGAGCAGCGAAAGACAAATCTGGGAACGAATCTGGAGCAAACCCTGCTACTCCCCAACCAGCAAGACGGGCCCCACAGAGCCAAGGCTTGCAGCGCTGGCCTTTATGTTGGGGCCAAGACTGGGGAAGGGGAGCTACTCAGAGAGTCTTCCAGGACACACTGGGTTCTCCGTCCCTCAGCTAGGTGTCTGTGAAGACCCTCCCGGGGCAGCTGTATGTCTGCAGCTCCCCACATGAGACCTGTCCTCATGGGCAGGCCTGGTGCCCCGGGCAGGATGGTTCCGTGCCAGAGGGTTGGGCAGCTGTACTGTTTGTTTCATGGAGAGAGTTTCCAGAAACACTTTTTCCCTTTCTGCTCGAATGACCAAGTTTCAGAAAAATCCAATGATAATGTGCAGGCGTTTCAAATTTGTGACTTGAGCTGGGATGTTTGGGGTCACGTTGCCTGGAGACGTAAGGAGTGGGCATGTTAAAGTCTATGAAATAACTAACAAAATGTCCTCCCCAGCCCGAAATGCTGAAGCCACAGCCTGAGGAGTGGAAGAGGATTTGGCGTGTAGAGTTTGTGAGATGGTTTGAATTGACAGATTTTTCTCTTTGACGCTAGACAGAAGTCCTCTGAGGGCACAGCTCCTACCCTCTGTATCTAGGCAGGTGTGATCTTGGGGTCTCAGTCAATCTCCACTGTGGACCCAGATCTGGCTGATTACAAGCAGAGAAGGGCAAAGTTATCTTGCTGTTTGGCTTTGGGAGAAGGGTTGGGGCGGGGGAGGCGGGGCGCAGTGTGCATTGATAGGTAACCATGGTAACAAAGGCTTGGAGACTTCCAAGACTAAGAGCAGGGTATGGAAGCAGAGCTCTGGGGCTCTGGCCTTTGTCTTCCAAGTCTCTGTCCTCTCTGTTGGCCACCACGAGTATGTCCTAGAGTGTCATCATTTGGGGCAACCAGGGGGACTTAAGTATTAGAATTGAAAGGTTTAAAAAAAGAGAGGCAGGAAGAGTTAATGACATCTTCCTCCTTACTGTGCATTTCCTGCAGTTTAGGTTTGCAAAATAATAACCAGTATTTTATAAGCAAAGCAATTATATTTTAAACATACATTGCATCCATTCAGCAGAGTACCTGCAGCTGTTCAAAAGAACAAGGCACATCCACGTGTTGCCCAAAGTGTATCTCCAAGGGGCATTGACAAGTGAAACTAGCAAGGTTCAGAATGTCATCAGTAGTCTAAGCTTACTAATATAAGAGAGCTGTCCCTGTATTTTTTATGTATGTTATTTATATAGACTAGTATGTATCAGAAGCCTCTGGTAAGACACATAGTCCACTGATAGTAGTTTCCTACGAAGGGGCTAGTGTTGGGGGTTCTGAGTTGGGAGGGAAGCTTTTCACCGTCTACGTTTGTGCTGCTGTTTGATATGAATAAATAAATAAACACATGAGTATTTTGTACCATATGCCTGCATACATTCCATTTTTCCAGTAAAAGTTTAGTAAAAAATAGAAAGTACACAAAAGAAGTCATTGAGAAGGTATTTGGCATCATGGAAGCTTCCGGAGCTGGTCACCCTCAGCCTGCTCTGGACACTGAGATATGGAGAAAAAAGCACAAGAAAATACTGGGTTATTTCACTCGTGGCAAGCCCTGCCCCTCTCACCCCACCCAGCCCCATGCAGCTTCCCTTATCTGAGCCATAAATTCTGGGCCAAACAATGGCAAGACAGTCCAGCGCTGGACTTGGTGTTTACAGAGGGAAAATCTGGGAACCTGTTGGCATGAATCATGGTGACTGAGGCTTCTGGGCTGGGAGGGAGGGCTCCCAAGGTGGGTCCGGGCCTGCCCAGGTGACTGCCCGGGGACCAGGGAGAAAGACCAGTGATCGTTCTCAGGGTTAAACTCTCCAACTGTCCTGAGATTCTCCACAAAACCATTCTTAACAGCAGCATCCCTTCCAAGTCCAAGGAGAAGCTTCGATTTGGAACAAATTACTCAGGAATTTTGCTGTTTCATCCAAGATTAGGGAAAGAGACCTTTGCTGCTGTTGTCTCTACAGGATGTGACTTGCTGGGGAGAAGTTAATGGAGTGATTTTCGTGGGGAGAGACTATTCAATACAGTAGAACTCATCCATATTACCTACACGCTGGAATCCTATTTAATTCACTAGGTTTATGAGCTGTATCGTGGCCTCCCTGCCCCCCAGCCCCCGCTCCCACAGAAAGATAAGCTTCCCTCTGCTCTTGGGCTGTTTAAAAAGAAAAAAAAGCATAAACACAGGGAATTTTCCATGGCCCAAATTCTGACCTTGGTAAATCGTCTTTTTTTTGGACTGATGAGGGGTCTTGCTCTGCCGGTCTGCTTTCTTCAGAATCAGCATTTACAGCTGCCCACACCAGAAGCCTTTAATTTTATGATCTGCCTATTCCCAGCTGACTGACTTTCTTCTTTCCAAGATGGTGGCCAAGGCCCTGCCTCATCTTCCCCACTCTCCTTCCTCAGTGCAAACCCACCTGGCTTTCTCCTTTGAGACTGAGCATGTCAACAGGTGGACCAAGAAAAGTTTTCAGCATTATTTTAGCGGCTTTGCCCAGTGGCAGGTGGGGAGAAATGAGAGAGAAGGACTGAGCCCTCCACTTGGCCTTCACCAACCAATCTCCTCGCTGTCAACCCTGTGGGAGGCCCCGCAGACACCAGCCTGCCGGAGTGAGTTAACTTGAAGCATTCCTGCAGCCCCCAAATATATCTCACGGTCATGGGAAATGTAGACGTTAGTTTATTGTTGCCTGACTGCTGCCTGGGTCTTGTTGGCTAGGGAAGGCCCTTTGGAGGAAGCAGGATTTGCACTGGGCTTTAACAGATGGAAAGGATTTATGGAGGTGGGGGTGAGGGGAATTCAAATAAAGGGAAATATTGCAAATAAAAGTTTAGAAGTGGGAAGAGAGCCACACTGTGGGTGCTTTTGACAAACTAGGTGACTTCCAATGGTTAAGATATAAAAGGGGACCTAGGTCCCCTCCCTCACAGTTTCAGTCCCTGCTGCTAGGTGAAGGTGAAGCCAAGCATCAGACTAAATTCAGCTGCACCCCAAATATCCATGTGCCAGAAGATACAATAAGAGCCTTAGTCTGTTCTACGAGCCTGATAAAGCCCCAGCTTTCTGGTGTTCACTGGTTTTGCCCACCAGGCACTTCGCTGAAGGCAGGTTCGAGAAAATGCTCATGGCAGAATCAGGTCCCCTAGTGGTCCATCCAGTAGGGAAAGAATACTGCACTGACTGTTATCTCAGACCCGATTCATGTGAGGGTAGAGACTCTGAAACAGAGTTTCTATCTACTCTGTTTGTGGGAGTACCACTCATGTCAGCAATAAAACAGTTTCAGCATCCTTCAAAGTAAGTAAAGCCTTGTCTAGCTGCCTCTGGGGTACGGATTTGTGATTGGGGTCTTTCAGCTAACCAAAACCTCTGGTGTGTGTAATCTGTTTAGGGTACTTTAAACATGAGCCCCTCCCATCCCGGGGTGTGGATTTAGGCTAACTTACTTGCACACACATATATTGTACTATTCAAATAAGAGTGTGAAAGTGGATTCTAGGCAGTATTATAGGACCCTCGGATATCTGAGAACAGCTATATTTGGAGTTTGGATAAAACCTGAGAGACCCACCCCTCTGATTTTCTATTAGTGGTATGGAAACTATGGGTCAGGAAGGTTGATCAGCTTGCCTAAGGTCACCCTGCTTGATAGTGCCAAAAGAGCACAGGGCATCTCGGTTCCTCCCATTATGACCTTTTGCATCCTGCATCTGGGCAAGAGGTGCCAAAATGAGTAAGAAATAGTCATGTTCCTTTGTTGAGTATGATCACTGTTATTTTTTTAATTTTTACTTTATATTGGAGTGTAGTGGAACAGTCATGTTTAAGATGTATAGCAGATAATTCAGTTGTACATGTATCTATTCTTTTCCAAATTCTTTCCCCATTTAGGTTATTGTAGAGTGTTGAGCAGAGTTACCTATGCTATACAGTAGGTCCTTGTTGGTTATTTATTTTAAATATAGTAATGTATGGATGTGAGAGCTGGACTGTGAGGAAGGCTGAACGCGGAAGAATTGATGCTTTTGAACTGTGGTGTTGGAGAAGACTCTTGAGAGTCCCTTGGACTGCAAGAAGATCCAACCAGTCCATTCTGAAGGAGATCAATCCTGGAATTTCTTTGGAAGGAATGATGCTAAAGCTGAAACTCCAGTATTTTGGCCACCTCATGCGAAGAGTTGACTCATTGGAGAAGACTCTGATGCTGGGAGGGATTGAGGGCAGGAGGAGGGGACGACAGAGGATGAGATGGCTGGATGGCATCACTGACTCGATGGATGCGAGTCTGAGTGACCTCCGGGAGCTGGTGATGGACAGGGAGGCCTGGTGTGCTGCGGTTCATGGGGTCGCAAAGAGTCGGACACGACTGAGCGACTGATCTGATCTGATCTGATCTGAATGTGTACACATGGCTTCCCTGGTGGCTCAGAGGATAAAGCGTCTGCCTGCAATGCAGGAGACCCAGGTTCGATCCCTGGGTTGGGAAGATCCCCTGGAGAAGGAAATGGCAACCCACTCTAGTATTTTTGCCTGGAGAATCCCATGGACAGAGGAGCCTGGTGGGCTACAGTCCACAGGGTCGCAAAGAGTCAGACACGACTGAGCGACTTCACACTCACACACAGTGTGTACACATCAACCTCAAAGCCCAGTCTGTCCTTCCCCTTTACCCTTCCCCACTGGGAACCATAAGTTCATTCTCAGTGAATTCATAAGTCAGTGAGTCTTTTTCTTTTTTGTATGTGAGTTCATTTGTATCACTTTTTAAAGTTCATATAATATGTCTTTCTCTTAGTAGATAACCTCCAAATCCATCCATGTTGTTGCATGACATTGTCTCATTCTTTTTAATAGCTGAGTAATATTCCATTGTATATATGTATCACGTCTTTTTTTAACAGATTCATTCATCTGTATGATCATTGGTGTTGAATGTAAAAAGATTTTACCTGACAGAGACATGTTGGGGTATTTATGCATATTGCAGAACTTAATTGTATTTTGAACAGATTTGTTTTCAATACTTCAGCAAAAATAAGTGTAACAGGAGATGAAATTAGAATGCCAAAATGCTTAGAACTGTTGGAAAATGATGAAACCCAATCATGGGTTCATGGGGAGTTCATTTTACTATTCCTACTTTGTATGTTTGAAATTTTTTATTAAAAATTAATTTTATTTAAATTATTCATTAAAAGTTGTTAAAAATCAGCAATAAGTTTCCACACCCAGCCAAGGAAACCATAGTCACAAGGAAGACGTGTAGTTGCCAGTCATAATCAGTTTTCAAGAAAGATAGGATTTTTGTCCCTAATGTACTGGTGCTGTACTTATTAAATAGTGGCATCCTTTTCTGAGCCATCTACCCCATGAGGCAGGTGGAGCCTCTTATCTCCTCCACCACTAGGGCCGTGCAGCACTGGTGTGGCTCTCATCCACTTGTGGAATCCACTTCTGTGATTCTGGCTTCTGGTCTCTGCTCCCTGTGTGCAGCAGAGTACCTTAATATGTTCATGTAATTGATTACTCCAAGAGCCATGCTGCAGCCTGACCTGCAAGGGTGGGAAGAAGTAAGCTTTCTGTTGGTAACAAGTGTGCGTGCCTTCCCGTGGGTGTGTGCATTTGCACTGACTGCTGCTAAGAAGGACACAGTTAGAAAAGGGTGAAGAGCAGTCTTCCTCCCCAGCCCCTCTGCCTGCCTCCGCCTCCCTGCCAGGGAGCCGCCAGAAAGACTGTGTAACGACCTGAAATCAACTCGCAAGTTCAAGTAGAGCCTCCATTCCCCTCTCCCTGGCAATTAACAGTGATTTACTGGAGGTTACATTCTAGTGTGGCCTCTGGCCTTCTGTTATCAGCAGCTTCGGGGACTGGGGCTCATTATTGGTCAGTTCCTGGCTGCTCTGCAAACAAGCCTTTTCACATTTAGCTCTTGCCCACAACCACATCCTGTCCCTTTAGTACCGGACGGCGCTGGGGCTGCGCTGGGGTTAAATCAGGCAGGGGTGTGAGACGGAGGCGGCCGCCCTAGACAGATGGACCAAATCACCGAGTCATTTTTCCCTTGGCATTTTGGAGATGGGATGCTCCCTGAAGTTCGCTCTCCATGACACGTCCTCAGAGAACACAAGGTCAGCCTGATGATAGGAGTCTAAGTCCCAGAATGTCTGTCTGCAAACAGCTGATGCTGTTTTGCCCTGGCACAGACGGAACATTTCCAGAAGGCTATTTGTCTTCTCGCCTTTTGTCAAGAAGACTCCCGTTACACAGAAGAGATGGGAAGTCACCCAAAGCTCTGTTTTCCCTTTGGCTCAGCCAGAAGGTGACGTGTGGGCTGTCCCTCCCACACATCAGGGGCCGTGTTCATGGGCATGCAGTGGCCCGGCCGTCTTAGCTCAGCAGCTCAGCCCTGCCGATAAATGTTAACAGTATGAGAAAACACTGGAGGAGCCTTGATCTGTCAAAGGTGAAGCATCTCTCATAATGCAGTACCGGGGAAAAGCCAAAGGACTGGTATGTGTCCAGATAAGAATAATTGCCTCCCCTCCTTTACCTCTTTGGACTACCTCAGAAGGCAAAGCTCATATTTCCTATTCTTTACAACTTTAGCCTACGTTTGGGGTATATTTTCTTTCCCTCCCTTTTTGGCTTGGGTTTTGGTTTTCTGTTTCCATTTTCAGAAACCCTATAGGAAGCATACTGGGCACAAATAAGTTACCTCTTCAAAGGCAGTGATTCTTGGGACTTCCCTGCTTGTCCATTGGCTGACTCCATATTCCCAGTGCAGAAACCCTGGGTTCCATCCCTGATCGGGGAACTCAATCCTACATGCTGCAATTAAGAGTTCACATACCACAATGAACCTGGTGCAGCCAAATGAGTAAGTAAATATTCAAAAGCAGCAACAACAAAAAGATAAAGGCCATGATTCTTGCTTGCCTTCCATCCATCATCACTTTGCCGTTTGGTTTTGAGGTCCCCACGTAGCCCTCCCTGCTGGAAGGCTGTGTGCTTTCTCCCGACAGAATCCCGACCAGGGCTGCCTTTTCACAACCCTGCCTCAGTTGGCATCTTTCACGAGTATCTCAGCATCTTTCCCTTTTGTTCAGAGACAGAATCTTGTTACTGATAACTGAGACTCACAGCGCTTTTCTGTAATTAATGAATCTGCTCACTACACAGTCATGCTGGGAACATCTTTATTGTCAGTCTACGCCCCAAAGATACAGGTAGTTACAAATGTATGATGGGCATCTCAAGGATGCTAAAGGCAAAGGTGCCCCTTAAACTGACTGGATTTGGACAGACTTGGCTGGAAAGGCCTTGTGAGGGCCATGAGCTCTATAAGGACTGCAGTGGTGGGTGGGGACTTGTTCCTCCAAGCTGCTGGAAGTGGTTTTCTGACTTGCATTAAGATTATGTTTCTCAAACTGAGCCCTAGATATTGTTTCTAAGCTGTCTATGATAACTTAAATTTTCATTTTGGTAATAATTTATTAAACTGTTTTAAGCCTCTTCTGGATCATCTGGATGGCTACTTGTCAGTCAGTCAGTTCAGTCACTCAGTCATGTCCAGCTCTTTGCAACTCCATGGCCTGCAGCATGCCAGGCTTCCCTGTCCATCACCAACTCCCGGAGCTTACTCAAACTCATGTCCATAGAGTTAGTGATGCCATCCAACCATCTCATCCTCTGTTGTCCCCTTCTCCTCCCACCTTCAATCTTTCCGTCATCAGAGTCTTTTCCAGTGAGTCAATTCTTCGCATCAAGTGGTCAAAGTATTGGAGTTTCAACTTCAGCATCAGTCCTACCAATGAATATTCAGGACTGATTTCCTTTAGGATGGACTGGTTGGATCTCCTTGCAGTCCAAGGGACTCTCAAGAGGGCTACCTGTGACTAGTCTTAATTATATATACTGTCAGGTTGGTGCCCAAGGAGGATCAAAAATATTCATATTGGGCTTCCCTGGCGGTCCAGTGGTTAAGATTCCATGCTTCCAGAGCAAGGGGAATGGGTTCAATCCTTGGTGGAGGAACTAAGATTCCACATGCCTTTATGGTGTGGCAAAAAAACCCCAAAACCCTCATATGAACTGGATTCCCTGGAGGGACCATAGGGTTATGCTTAGAGGGGGTTCCTGAATTGTTAGCTTAGGAATGGAAGAGAACAATACACGTGTCTCAACACTTCTGCACATTTTATGTCTGTTACACTGTATTGTATGTTACTGTGAGTCAAACAGGGCTCAGAGAAGTTAGTCACTTTCTTTGCCAAAATGATCCAATGATTTAATAAGTATGTATACAGAGAAAGGGAGGAGGGAATTCTTTCCTATTGAGAGCCCTGGCTGTTTAAGTTCTGCTTTCAAGTCATTGGCCTTGTAAAACATGAATTGTTAGGAGTTTCTGGAGAGGATGTAGGGTTCGTCAGACAGCCCCTGATGCCCAGCCTCTGTCTGAGTTGTGAACTTGAGCTTGAGGCTGGAACAGAGGTGGGCCTCAAATTGCTGGGTTCCATGCACCACACCCAGCTAACTTTTGTGTGAGTCTGTTTTCATCCTTATTCCTCTGCTCCAAACCATTTATGAGTTCCCATTACCAACTGGATGCTTTACCTGGGCAGCAAGGCAAACACACCTCCATCTGGCTGGCAGGTCTCACCCCATGAGAGTCTCATCTCACTGTTCGCCTGCCAGAAGCATGTGCTCCAGCCACCCTTCCTCGCGCAGGCCCCAGAGCTCCCATCTTACCTCTCTCATCACTTGCTTGAATGCTGCCTTGGCCCTGTCTCCATTTGTCCAAGCCCCCACCACCCAGCCCAGTCCAGACACCATTTTACCCTCTCTGATCACCCCCACTCTGATCACTGTCACTCTTCTTTCCTCCCCCCTTATTATTAGCAATCATGTGAACTTGACATGTTCTTGAGTTGTGGGGTGGTGAGTGGGTGGGTTTGTCCTCCCCACTTCTGGGTTATGTACTCTTGGGTGGGAGGCAGGGTTCAGCTCAGCTCCTAACGTGGCTGTGTCTCCTTCTAAGATGCCCTTCATAGCACCTGTGTTTATTTGCTCACTCATGGATTCATTCACTTGCTCATCAGTCATGTAAAAGACTTGTATTGAGTAACTCCTATGTGCCAGCCACCAGGTTTGGCACTGTGAGTAAGCAGTGATCAAGACAGACATGGAGGAGTATGCCTCATGAATCTTAGAGGCTGGGGGATGGAGTGGGGAAGTTGGGGAGGAGAGGCAGGCCTTAACAAGCCTTGACAGCTCAGGAGTATTATGATAGAAGGAGTCTGGAAACCCCAGAACACACTACAGAGGAATGTCAGTTATTGGCTGTATATGACTTAGCACCCTTCTCGAACCAATGGTTTAGTACACTTAACACCCTCGGACTCTTGCTGTCAATTCTGTCTGCTCGTGTGAATCAGCCGGGGAGCCTCCAGGTGCTTGGGCCCAATGAGAGAGAGTCTGACATATTTGGTCTGGGGCATGAATAATGTCAGGAAAACAAAACTCATGGTCCAAGGGGGAGCAGGAAGACCCAAAGGGCCCCCCCCCAGTCCGGTCCCCATATAGCTCCCTGAGAATAAGGGCCTTGTTCAGTGCTGAGGCCACAGGTGAGAGGGCTCAGAGAAGCTTGTTTGGGCTTCCATGGGCCCTGTTGTGGAGCCCCCAAAAGTTATGTTTGAATCTTAACCCCCAGAATTGGCCTTATTCAGAAACTTGGTCTTAATGGATGCAATTCAGTTACGATCCAGAGGCCCTACTGGGTTAGGATGGGCCCTTCTCCAATAAGGATAAAATGTCCTTATAAAGAAGAGAGTGGTTTAGGATCCGGACACACAGGGAGGATGGCAGAGGCACAGTCTGACCAATGCAGCTGCAGCCAAGGAATGCTGAGGCTCGCCAGCAACCACGAGAAGCTAAAAGGAGACGAGAAAGTGTTCTTCCCCGGGTACATCACGGGGAGCCCAATCCTGTCAACACCTGATGTGGGACGTCAGCCTCCAGGGCTGGGAGAGAAGACATTCCTGTTGATTGAAATCATCATTCCGTGGTATTTTGTCATGCAGCCCTGGGACCTAATACAGACCCCAGGGGTCATGCCCACAGGAAGGGCAATGCCAGGTTCCCCCCTTGACCTGGGTAGCAGGAGCCCAGAGGCAAACCCTCTGCAAATGTCACAGCTGTGACTTTCTTGACTTTTTTTTTTTTTAATCAAGACTGCAGCCTGCATGGGAGGTCAGCAAGAGAGGAGGGGACCCAAAGTGTTAAGGAATAGCGTGGGTCTCACTTAATCGATCCCTCAGCTACAACTGTTCATCATTACTACTGCTTCATCATCAGGTCAGTGGCTCGACCAGGGTTCTGGGTGGGGAAAGAGCGTGTCCTCTGGGGCCCTGGCTCTAACCTCATCTGCGTCACATCAGCTGTGTGACTTTAAGAAGTGTGGCTTGGAGACCTTTGTCTCCCCCTCTGTAAAGTGGGGTTAATAATAGAGTCCATGCAGGGTTGTCGTGAGGATTAAATAAAATGTGGGCAGAATGCCTTAGTAGGACAGCTGTCACATGCCAGTGCCGTCATTTTAGTGATTTGAACAGAGCAGCCTGAATGGTGGAGGAAAACATCCTCTGGCTTGATCAGGGAACCTGATCACGCCAACCTCGGTGTGTGGATGAACCCGGGTGGCGGGGCAAAGATCTGAGCTTGGGTTTTGGTTCTATCATGAGTGACCTCTGAGACCTTAGCAAAGTTACTTTCCTCAGTGTCCTCAACTTTAAGATTGGTTAACAAAACCTATACAATAGTGGCAAATGAAATGAAGTAACACAAGCATCATTTGTCAGTGTTGGCCAGAGACTCATCGGAAGGGACAGGAAGGACCCAGACTCCGAACCAGAGCAGGGGCTCAGCCTGGTTCCTAGGTGGTGGGGCTGCGGGGGCTCAGGGTGCTGACTCTGGAATGGGGTAGCTGACCTGACTCTGGCCTCGCGGCGTATGCACTGCAGGTTTCTCTAGGATGGGAAGCCAGTGGGCTCAAGAGAACCTTCCAATAGCCATAAGTGGGAATCTCTGACTCTTGCACTTCTTCCAGGGGTGGCCTCACCCCAACTTCCCAATTTTCCCAGTTCTCTGCTCCTGTGTCCAGCACTTACTCCTGCAAGACAGCTCCGAGGGCATGAGCAGCTCAGACTCCATCACCATCAAGTGAGGAGCAGAGCCTGGCAGAGGGCAGCCTGGCTGTGTTCTTCTCCCCCTGGGCTCTGTGCAGCTGTCCTGTCGGCACCTGTTGGTAGCCCGCCTTCTAGAAGCCCTGGGCCCACCACCTGCTCAGCTTTTTGTGAAAGTTGTTTACTGTAGTTTATAGCTAACATGGAGGGCTCTGTTTCACCAGAGTGGATGTTTTCAAATTCAGAGGTTTTTACCTGCTTGATTTTAAATCTAATCAGATTCTTCTGCTGCTGCTGCTAAGTCACTTCAGTCGTGTCCGACTGTATGTGACCCCATATACGGCAGCCTACCAGGCTCCCCCGTCCCTGGGATTCTCCAGGCAAGAACACTGGAGCGGGTTGCCATTTCCTTCTCCAATGCGTGAAAGTGAAAAGTGAAAGTGAAGTCGCTCAGTCGTGCCCAACTCTTAGTGATCCCATGGACTAGAGCCTACCAGGCTCCTCCGTCCGTGGGATTTTCCAGGCAACAGTACTGGAGTGGGGTGCCATTGCCTTCTCCCAGATTCTTCTAATCTAGTGGAAAATCAGAGCTTTCCAACCAGGCTAAATCTTTTGTAAGTCTGTTCTTACTGGGCTCTTTGTTTCACAAGCTATGTATGAGCTCTCTGCTCTGGTTCCATGAGTTGGAGGCTAGTGTGCTGGTTACCTGTGCGTGTATGTGTCAGTCGCTCAGTCTTTGCAACCCCATGGACTGTAGCCCGCCAGGCTCCTCTGGTCCATGGAATTCTCCAGGCAAGAATACTGGAGTGGGTAGCCATTCCCTCCTCCAGGGGATTTTCCCAACCCAGGGATCGAACCCAGGTCTCTTGTACTGCAGGGGGATTCTTTACCATCTGATCCACCTAGGATTGCAGCAACAAATGAACACAAACTAGGTGGCTTAAAATGCCAGATTCTTACTCTCTCACTATTTTGGAGGCCAGAAAACTGAAATCAAAGTGTCAGCAGGGCCATGGCCCCTCTGATAGCCCTAGGAGAGGATTTTTTCTTGCCCCTTCTTATTCTGGGTGGGGCCTGGCATTCCTTGGCTGTGGGTACCACTGCAGTGGCTGTCTCTGCCTTCACATGGCCTTCTTCCCTGTGTTTCTCTATTTTAAAGCTCCCTCTCTTTAAAACATTTTTTTTTTTTTTAATGTGGACCATTTAAAAAATCTTTATTGAATTTGTTACAATATTGTTTCTGTTTTGGTTTTTTTGGCTGCGAGGGCTCTTAGCTCCCCAACCAGGAATTGAACCCGTAGACCCTGCACTGGGAGGCAAAGTCTTAACTGCTGGACCAGCAGGGAAGTCCAGGAGCTCCCTCTCTTTTCTTCAGTGATATCATCAGCCATTGGATTTAGAGCCCATCTGAAATCCAGGATAACCCTATTTTGAAATCTGTAATTTAATTACATTAGTAAAGACCCAGTTCCAAATCAAGTCACATTCATGGATACCAGGGGTTAGGACTTAGATGTATCTTTCTGGGGGCTTCTATTCAACCCACTACAGGAGGTAATAATAACATTTATTGAATAATGTTTTGTGTCTGGTGATTTTCACATGTTACTTCACTGAATCCCCACACTAACTCTGCGAAATAGGTACACTTTCTTCCCACTTTTGTAGGTGGGAAAACTAAAGTTTGAAAAAGCTGTCAAGCTTGTTGAAGTTCAAACAGCTTACTAGTGCAGCCACTGAATTCTAGCCTAGCTCTTTCCACTAAACTGGAGTCATCCTTCATTATAAGAGGGAGAGAAATGAACAACCACCGTAGTAAAATGGCCATAGGAAAAACATATGGGTTTTCTGCCACTTATTCACGCATGGAGAACCACCGAAGAGTATTGGGGCATTAAGAATATCAGGAATTTTTTTTACCCTGGAATATTAGTCACAAGAAAAGAATGAAATTTTGCCACTTGCCGCAACGTGGATGGATTCGGAGGACATTGTGCTAAGTGAAATAAGTCAGATAAAGGACATGCTGTGTGATATCACTCACGTGAAATCCAAAAAAGACAACAAATAGTGAATAAAACAAATTATAGCAGATATAGAGGACACACTAGTGGTTACCAGTGGGGACTGGGAGAGAGGGCTAATAATACAGGGGTAGGGGGAAGAAGAGCAGGAATTTTGTAATGATGTTCATCTAAAAGTTGCTGAAAGCTAACGTAACTAGAGTGAAAGAATTTATACCCGGGGATATTGATGGGTACTTCAAGAGGGCCATACCTAGTTTATTTAGTGGTTGAATCTAAAGGTCTAACTCATATTTGTGTGCGCGCTAAGTTGCTTTGTGACCCTATGGATCGTAGCCCACCAGGCTCCTCTGTCTATGGGATTCTCCAGGCAAGAATACTGGAGTGGGTTGCCATGCCCTCCTCCAGGAGATCTTCCTGACCCAGGGATCAAACCCTGGGTCTGATTTGCTAGACAATGTCTCTAGCATTGTCTTCTGTATTGAAGACAGATTCTTTACTGCTGAGCCACCAGCAAGGCTCTTAACATGTATTAGGTGCTCCTAATGTACTAGGTGCTCCAGAAATATTTGGTGAATAGATGAATGCCTGAAGAAATGCAGCTGTGAGAAGACCAAGGACAAGGTCTATGTCCTTGGTCATAGAGACAACACCCCGCTATGGTCTATGACCTCTTAGCTGCCAAGTAAAGTTGAGGTGTTCTTTCACTTTGCACAGTCTTAGCAGCAGACCCTCTCTGCTTAGATGTCACCTGACAGATAGGAGTGCTTTTCTTAGTGAAAAAAACAAAATTAAGTTTGTATTAAAAGTTGGATGCCAGGAGTTTGGGAATAATCTTGATTGTCTCACTGTTATTTCTCAACTGGGGTCAGTTGAGACGTCTCAGAGCCCCAAACCATCCCAGACAGAAGCTTGTCCACCATTTTCTGCCAGGGTTCATTTCCTGACTCTGGGTCCCACGATTTCACAGGAATAGAATATAAGCAAATGGAGAAAATTGTTGTACTGCTGTGAGATTTGCTTGGGAAAGAAAATGCATGCTCAAAAGTTCTAAGAACTTCTGAGCCTCAGTACCCAAGAGACTGTACAGATCTGTGCATTTTGAACCATGCTTGTTGGAATAAATTTGGGTTGGGAAAGTACCTAGGAGGTTTGAGGTGTCTGGACAATAGTGGTGAGTGTTTTAATTCCCAACCATATGAAATTTTCCTTGCTGTTTCAAAATCTCTTTCAACTTACATGGGACATCTCTGGTTTGCAAAGGCTCTGTGTATTAGAATTCTGCAGAGAAGCAGAACCAAGAGGATCTCTCTCCCTCCCTCCCTCCATCTATCCATTCATCCATCGGAAGAGATTTATTATAAGGAATTGGTTCCTGTGATTATAGAGGCTTGTGGCCCAGTCAAGTTGACCCCTAAAATTAACCTCACACAATTTCTATGGCGTATGTTCATTCTTAGCTCTAGTAAGGTGGCAGTGTCATAGATATGACCCCTTGTAATGTCCTTGGCCAAGGTATATTCAACTGAAACAAAAGACTGTAGGAGCCAAGGCAGAAATCACAACAGTGGCTCATAACAGATAGGATGTTTTCTTAGTCTTGTAAATGTCCATTGGCTTCCTTTGCTTCTTGTCCTGACTGTGTCTGTTTCTCTTTTTTTAAATGAGTGAAAGAAAAGATGGGTGAGATATGTTATTACAGTGCAGGGAGAGGTGTTTGGGTTTCTTTGACCACATCTACAGGTCTCTTGCTTGAAATCTGTTTCTAATAGAAGAAGGCTTTGATTAAAACTGTGTTTGCTCACCAAACTCTTTCCCTTTTTATTAACAGATATAACTCTCCCCATTAACCCACTCTGAGTAGACTTGCTATGCAGGGGGCAAGGAAAGTCAGTTAACTTTCAGAGGACTTGGATGAATAGCTCCAGTAGGATTGGTCCATAGATGTTCATTAGGCCTCCTTCCCACCGCCTTTCATTTCCCAGTTGCTGTGTTGACTAGTGAAAAGCATATTTACACACATGGCTCACAAAATACATTTGAGTGGTAGATTTTTCTTGTTAGCTAACTTGATTATAAGGTGTTTCAGTTCAGTTCAGTCGCTCAGTTGTTTCCGACTCTTTGTGACCCCATGAATTGCAGCACGCCACGCCTCCCTGTCCATCACCAACTCCCAGAGTTCACTCAAACTCACATCCATCGAGTCAGTGATGCCATCCAGCCATCTCATCCTCTGTGGTTCCCTTCTCCTCCTGCCCCCAATCCCTCCCAGCATCAGAGTCTTTTCCAATGAGTCAACTCTTCGCATGAGGTGGCCAAAGTACTGGAGTTTCAGCTCTAGTATCATTCCTTCCAAGGAACACCCAGGACTGATCTCCTTTAGAATGGACTGGTTGGATCTCCTTGCAGTCCAAGGGACTCTCAAGAGTCTTCTCCAACACCACAGTTCAAAAGCATCAATTCTTTGGCTCTCAGCTTCCTTCACAGTCCAACTCTCACATACATACATCGGAAAAGCCATAGCCTTGACTAGACGGACCTTTGTCGGCAAAGTGATGTCTCTGCTTTTTAATATGCTCTCTAGGTTGGTCATAACTTTCCTTCCAAGGAGTAAGCATCTTTTAATTTCATGGCTGAAGTCACCATCTGCAGTGATTTTGGAGCCCAGAAAAATAAAGTCTGACACTGTTTCCACTGTTTCCCCATCTATTTCCCATGAAGTAATGGGACCAGATGCCATGACCTTAGTTTTCTGAATGTTGAGCTTTAAGCCAACTTTTTCCACTCTCCTCTTTCACTTTCATCAAGAGGCTTTTTAGTTCCTCTTCACTTTCTGCCATAAGGGTGGTGTCATCTGCATATCTGAGGTTATTGATATTTTTCCTGGCAATCTTGATTCCAGCTTGTGCTTCTTCCAGTCCAGCGTTTCTCATGATGTACTCTGCATAGAAGTTAAATAAACAGGGTGACAATATACAGCCTTGACGTACTCCTTTTCCTATTTGGAACCAGTCTGTTGTTCCATGTCCAGTTCTAACTGTTGCTTCCTGACCTGCATACAGGTTTCTCAAGAGGCAGATCAGGTGGTCTGGTATTCCCATCTCTTTCAGAATTTTCCACAGTTTCTTGTGATCCACACAGTCAAAGGCTTTGGCATAGTCAATAAAGCAGAAATAGATGTTTTTCTGGAACTCTCTTGCTTTTTCGATGATCCAGAGGATGTTGGCAATTTGATCTCTGGTTCCTCTGCCTTTTCTAAAACCTGCTTGAACATCTGGAAGTTCGCGGTTCACATATTGCTGAAGCCTGGCTTGGAGAATTTTGAGCATTACTTTACTAGCGTGTGAGATGAGTGCAATTGTGCTATAGTTTGAGCTTTCTTTGGCATTGCCTTTCTTTGGGATTGGAATGAAGACTGACCTTTTCCAGTCCTGTGGCCACTGCTGAGTTTTCCAGATTTGCTGGCATATTGAGTGCAGCACTTTCACAGCATCATCTTTCAGGGTTTAAAAGAGCTCCACTGGAATTCCATCACCTCCACTAGCTTTGTTCGTAGTGATGCTTTCTAAGGCCCACTTGACTTCACATTCCAGGATGTCTGACTCTAGGTATTTAGTCTTCTTAAAACCAGGAGTCATTTAAAATCCAGTAATAAAGTCAACATTATTTGTAATTTGGCCACTAACAGATATTATATTAGCAAAATAATCACCATGCAAGATTTATTGGTAAACTTGTCAGGTCAGTGTCATGCATCTGAAACTTTAGTAATAGTGGTCTCAGCACCTAGTTAAATATATTTCCTGAGTGTTTTACTATTCTTATTTACTGTGTTACTGTTCTCATGGGATATGATGTGGTCGTTGGCAGCTTGGATGAATAAGGAGGGTTGAAATGGACTAGCAGAGATCTTCTGTATGTATATATGAATCTAGGCAGTAATATTCTCTTAGGTATGCCAGCTCTGCTAGATGCTACTTTCTTTATAACTATTTTATTTATTTGTTTGGCTGTGCCAGGTCTTAGCTGTGGCCTGTGGGATTTCAAACCCGGGGCCCCTGTGCTGGGAGTGCAGAGTCTCAGCTACCTGGACCACCGGGAAAGTCCCAAAGTGCTAGTTTCAAATGATTGTGAATTTCTTCTTCTTCTTCTTTGTAAATTGGACTGTCTGGATATGAAAGAAAAAATTGCAGGGGAGGCCAGCCAGGGTTATAGTGGGAGAGGTGAGAGTGATTTGCATTCAGATCTGAATCTACTAGTTGTGTGTGTGTGATTCTGGGCAGGTTGCATAATCTCTCTGAGTCTGTTTCTTCGTCTCTGGGATAGTTGTGTCTACTGTATGGTTTATTATTAAGAGCTCAGTGTGGTGAAACTTGTCAGTCATGTGGCTGACTTTATTCATAATAAAAGCAGTTTTCCTCTTTGGGTTTATATTCTTTCTCTTTTTACTGGCTTATTATGACTAGCCTTTTGTGTTATTTATTTAACTGTAATTCTGTCTTCCTTGTTGAAGTTTCAGTAGAAAACTGCCCATCATAGAATCTCTTAATCCTGGTGGCTGAATCCAGAGTTCATTGTATTTTTGTTTGACTTTCCACCAAATTACATTCAGAACAGTGGTAAGGCAAAAGAAGGCATCTTTATTCCCAGGTTTTAAAAATTAAGCCTTACTTCTGAGTAAGCAACTCCTGAACCAAGTTTGGGATTCAGAGCTAGGATTGTTCTGGAGATGCTGGATGGGTCCCAACAAGCAGTTCTGAATGGGAAGGACAGGGGCTTTCAGAGCCATGGGCTGGAAGAGGGGGATTCTTCACCACTGTACTGTTAACTCCTGCTCACAGGAGTGTGAGCCTAACTGGTGCCTAACAGGTACCTGACCAGGGACTTACCAGGTGCAGCAGGGGATGCTGGTAAACTCTGAAGCTTGCACTACAGAGATCTGGTTTGAGATTCTAAACAGACACATTTTTAGCATTTAGGAGGCTTAAAAACACTTAGAAAGGAACTGGTCCAAGGAAACTTAACAGGGTACAAATAGCCCCTACTTTGAGTAAATGGAAAGTCACTGTGGTCGGAAAGGGAGGTGCTGATTGAGAGATGATTGTCTGAGATGTCACTGGTTACAAGAAGCAGCCTGTTAAGTAGCACCGTGGTTGAGGGAAGAGAACAAAGGAAGCACAACTACATTACCTGCAAACTGAGTTGCACTGTGCATTCTTCGTTTATGATTTCAAGGGATATAGGTCAACTGAAAGAGACATTTGCCTGTTTTTCTCCCCTATCATATCGCCCTGCATGGTCCTGGCAGAAGGTAGGAGCTGACATCATTAAAGGGACCACTGATGTACAGCTGGCTTTCAGGAAACACTTGCTGGACAGTTGGCATGAATAGACAGGTCCAGAGTACACTGGGGGTTGAAACGCTGACCATGCTTTGTGGGGCGGGCTCTTAAAGCCTGCTTTGAAGGTCAAGGGGATAGTAGTTCAGAGAGTGTGGTGTGCATGGGTGTTGCATTAGAGAACTTGGCCCTGGCAGAGAAAAGATGTGGCTAAAGACAGTTCCAGAGTGCCCAAGGCTCGTGCTGTTGGAGACATGGCCACAGGGAGATAAGGGGGCAGAGCAGTCCCTCTGAGATTCGCCAGGGAGGCAAAGGGAGATTGGAAGAAAGAACCAAATGTAAACTTTAAAAAGTATTCTCCCAAACTGAAATGCTCTGGAAGAATCAGAAATGGTACAGCAGCAGTTTGCTTTGACAAATTTTGTCAAAACAAAAAACAATGATCCAACTCAAAACTCTGTGATACCTTTATGTTGTTTGTATAGAGGGTCTTCAAGGGTTTGATTCAGAACATTTCTGTGATGGATGACTGGCTCTTGTTCATGTAAACAAAAACCAGCCTGGACCAAGGAAACAAATCTTTTTCATCCGGGTCACAGCCATTTTCCTGAGGAGAGAACTTCCCCTCCCTGCCCCTTCTCACTTCTAGGAAACATGACCAACACTCTTAGAATCTTGTCCCTCATCTGAGGCATCTCTGCTGCTCCCATGGGACTCTCATTTAAGAATGACCCTTGTGCTTTTCTAGGATAGGAAACTACTTGAACTTAGATTTAGAAAGCTTTGGGCAGTTACAGGAAATACAGCTTTCTACAAACTAACCATATGACCTTGGTACAGTCCCTTTCTTTCTGAACCTTTGTTCCTTGCCATTAGAAAGGATAACTTTTTTTTCTTGCATTTAAAATGCTCTAAGGAGCTTCCTTCAGGGAAGGCAATGGCACCCCACCCCAGTACTTTTGCCTGGAAAATCCCATGGATGGAGGAGCCTGGTAGGCTCCAGTCCATGGGGTCGCTAAGAGTCGGACACGACTGAGCGACTTCACTTTCACTTTTCACTTTCATGCATTGGAGAAGGAAATGGCAACCCACTCCAGTATTCTTGCCTGGAGAATCCCAGGGATGGGGTAGCCTGGTGAGCTTCCATCTATGGGGTCGCACAGAGTCGGACACGACTGAAGCGACTTAACAGCAACAACAACAACAAGGAGCTTCCTTGGTGGTCCAGTGGTTAAGACTCCAGGCTCCTAGTGTTGAAGGTCCAGGTTCAAGCTTTAGCTGGAGAACCAGATTTCACATGCTGCAACTAACAGTTTGCATGCTAAGACCTGGCGCAATCAAATAAATAAATAATGATAAATATTTTAAAAATCTACTAAAAAATAAATTTAAAAATAAAATGCTTTGAGTCTACAATAGACATTTTAGACCAGTGCTGCCCAATAGAAATATAGAGCAAAACACATATATAATTTTAAAGCACGCTTAAAGTAGTTAAATTTTAAAAACAGGTGAAATTAATTTTAAGAATGTCTTATTTAACTCATGCAGCCAAAATACAACCATCATTTCTATATGAAGTCAATAGAGTAAAAAAAAAAAAAAAAAAAAACTTGATACAGTTCACATTCTCTTTTGTGGGAGAGGCGCTAAGTATTTTGAAGTTGCATCTTTACATTTACAGCACATCTCGTTGCAGATGAACCACATTTCACGTGCTCAGTAGCCACATGCGGCTAGTGGCCTAAGAACTGAACAGTATCATTTGAGACCGTGAGTCACAGATGAGCCCCACTCACATGCAAAGTGAACTTGAGGAGGATCATTAAAAGGCCCACCTGCCTATAGCCCCATGAATTTCTTAGACCTTACAAGGTTTGCCTTAATTCATTAAAAGCTTAGTGTGGGTTTGCATTACTCATGGGGTCTTTTTCAAAAATTGGAAAATTTGAAGTCAGTTTTGAGGCAGAAGAAGGACAAAGGGCCTGCAAATCCCTAGACAGGTCCATAGTGTCATCTCCTCAATTCCCAAATCCCCAGACTGGAAAAGCCAGAAGTTTGTGTGTGTGTGTGTGTGTGTGTGTGTGTGTGTGTATGTGTAAGGTTGGCACTGGTTAATCTGGAGGCATGTAATGTGATGTGAGGGGATATCTGCTCTGTCTGCCCACTTAACCTACTGGATACAAGTGTCAGGAAGTAGTAAGGGTTAAGATGTTGTTTAGTTACTGTAGTCGTGCCTGACTCTTTGTGACCCCATGGATTGTAGCCTGCCAGGCTCCTCTGTCCATGGGATTTCCCAGGCAAAAATACTGGACTGGATTGCCATTTCCTTCTCCAGGGGATCCTCCTGACCCAGACATCAAACCCATGTCTCCTGCTTGGCAGGTGGATTCTTGACCACTCAGCCAGCTTAGCTTGAGTGGTTGTGTATTTTGCTCTAGAAATATTAATGGGTTTTATTCTTGTTTCCCCAGACCTTGCTGGTAGGTTGTGCACCATGGTCCTTTTCTAGAATTTGAAATGTACTGACTCTCCAAACACCTCTGGTTTTGTGAGTCTCAGATAAGAGATCATGGGCCTGTAGTTGAATTTTTCAAATCTTTTGATTGTAACCATCATAAGAAATGTATTGTACATTATATGCCAGGACACACACCTGAAAACAAAGGTTTTATGGGAGATTACACTCCTTTTCTAGTTGCTCTGCATTCTGATATATCCTACTACATTTTTTTTTTCAAGCTGCTGGTAACTCAGTGAGTTGACAGCATAGCCCACTAAAGCGCCGTGTCCAGTTTGAAGAGCACTTAGCAGTGTATTGGGTGTAGCTCTAGTGTATATTGGAGTGTATATAGTGTATGGAGTGTATATCGTGTAGCTCTGTATTGGGGACCATGGAGAGCAGCACAAGGACATGGACATTAGTCAGAAAAGAGAACCGCTGGCAGAGAGAGAACCCCTCTCAACCCTGTTCATCTATCCCTAGGTCTGCTACTTCTTGTGGTTTAAATGAACCATCACAGCCTCGCCTTCAGTGTCTGTGGGCCATTATCAGCTGTTTTACTGGTGGTTTGGGTACCATATTGGTCATTCAAGAAAATGACCTAGCTTTGTGCTTGGGCCTGTCAAAGGGGGCAGGAAATTAAGATTACTCTTGTGCCATTTTATGGCTTTGGGAAATCAAGGTATGCCTCATAGAAGAGGTGGTTTACATGAAGCCACCATTTTTTCAAACTTTACTTAACACATGAATAAGGATTTTTTGATCATTGGTGACTAATCTCCAGTTTATGTGAGAAAGGTTCGTGTAGCTGGCAAGTTCAGAGGTAGCTTCAGGCATGGCTGGACCTAGGGACTCCAGCAATGTCGATAGGACTCTCTTTCTCGAGTTATCAGCTTTTCTCTCCTCTAAGCACTGGCTTCATCCTCAGGCTGAAAAGGGTTGGGGGTGAGGGGGTTGATGGCAACTCCAAGTACACATTCTCGTGGTTTATTTTCTGAAGACAGGAAAGACCTCTTTCTCCCAAAGCCAGCTGAGCAAATCCTAGGGAAAATTCTGTCCTTACTTGAACCCAGCACTGGGGTGTAAAGAATGGCCAGTCCTCAGCTACATCTCCACCTCCTACGGCTCAGGTGTGGTCAGCCAAATCTGAACCATATGGAATAGGTCCTCCGATTACTGAAAGAAGGGGGAAAGAATAGTAAATAGAACAAAATAATTAAGTTTCATTCATTATTATTTTTAAACTTTTTATATCAGAGTATAGCCATTTAACAATGTTGTGATAGTTTCAGGTGGATGATCAAGGCTCTTAGGTATACATACACATGTATCCATTCTTCCCCAAACTCCCCTCTCATCCAGGCTACTACATAACATTGAGCAGAGTTTTCGTACTATACAGCAGGGCTTTGTTGGTTTTTCATTTTAAATCTAGCAGTGTGTATATGTTTATCCCAAGCTCCCTAACTATCCCTCCCTCCCATCTTTCCCCTGACAACTATAAGTTTGCTCTCTAAGTCTGTGAGTCTGTTTAGTCTGTTGCCATTTTGTAAATAAGTTCATTTGTATCATTTCATTTTAGATTCCCCATGTAAACAGTATCATTTGATACTTCTTCTCTGACTTGATTCACTCAGTGTGGTAATTTCTGTGTCCCTCCGTGATGCCGCAATGGCATTATTTCATTCCTTTTTATGGCTGAGTAATATTCCATTGTATATGTGTCATATCTTCTTAATCCATTCCTCTGTCAGTGGGCATTTAGGTTGCTTCCTTGTCTTGGCCGTTGTACACAGTGCTGCAATGAATGTTGAAGGCCATGTATCCTTTTGGACCATATTTGTCTTCAGATATATGCCCAGGAATGGTATTGCCAGGTCATATGGTACCTCTATTTATAATTTTTTAAGGAATCTCCATACTGTTCTCCATTAGCTTCCATTCATTACTGATTCCAAACTTTTACAAGGCTGGGAACTGATTCCTTGTTGATGGGGTTCACATATGGGATTAGATGTGATCTCTGCCTGATCATCAGTTCTCATCCATTGGAGATGTTCGAACCAACAGAAAAGCAGGACAGGTCTATCTGGAAAGCCATTCAGGACTGCCATCTTTATTAAAATTGATCCTCTGTGTGGGGACTTTTGCTTTCCCACACCTCCTAGTAGTAAGGACCATTTTAGGCAGACCATTTTTTGTGCTCTCCCACAACTGAACAACCACACCCTCCCCATTTCTGTTCCATCCTTCTGGTCTGACCCTGGCACTGAGGAGTCAGCTTGGGGATGGCAAACTCTTTCCCAGCTCTTTTGCTTCCCAAGCCAAGAGTTGCAGCTGCCACCATTGTTTCTCCTGTCAGACTGCCCTGGAGGGCTTGGCTGCCTTGAAATCCATCAGTATTGCCTGGAATAAGTGAAAGTCTTTTTTTCAGGTCCTTCCCCATCCCTGGATGCCATGCCCTGCTCTGCTTCTGCCCGCTGGGCCTTTGGAATTTCCCTTTCAGTTTTCCTTCCCATCTTATTCCTGAGGTGGGCAGAAGTTTGTGTTCACTGCACTCTATCCATGGGTCTCTGCCCTCAGCCCAAGCCTTGGTGACATTTTATCCCAGGCTGCTCAAGATCCTTTTCTTCCTGGATATTTCCCCCACACTTTGCTTTCATTAGAATGTTTTTTATTTCTACTCTCTGGAGTAATAAGCAAATCTTTACCAGTATAAAGTAGACTTGGATAATGGAATAAACTCTAGGTTTGAGGTCAGAAGGATCTGTTGATTCTGAGCCCTGATGTTTACAGTGTGATCCTCATTTGACCTCAGGTCTCCCCTCTGTGAAATGGGGATGATAATGCCTACCCAGAAGGATGAACTGAAATTGTATATGCAGATAGTTGGTCCAGATTCCAGGCTCAAAAAAAAAAAAAAAACAAAAAACATATGCTGTGGTAGTTGATTCTCCCTTTGCAAGTGGAAGAGAATCCAGTTCAATCTGGCTTAATCAAAAAATGGGATGTCCTGTCTGTCCATAACTGAGTGGTAGAGGAGAAGGCTAGTTAGAGTTGGGGCTGAATGGTCAGAATATCTCGGCTCTGTTTTCTTTCCTTGGGAGGCTCTTCCTGGAGATGGCCAAGATGGCCCCAGACTGACATTCTAGTAGCTCAAAGATCAAGAAATTGTTCCAGAAAGAGTCCCAAGGCTGATGCCCATTGGTTTGGCTCTCATCACGAAGCCATCTGTAAGCCAGTCACTGTGGCTAAGGGAATGAATCACTCTGGCTAACTCCAAGGTCATGTGGCTGTCATGGAGTCAGGGGTGGGGCTTCTACTTCTATGTAAGACACAAATAAAGTTGGGTAAAAGGGTTTCCCAAAGAGAAATTGGATACAAATGAGAAGGGCAAGTGGATGCTGGGAAGGGAGGAAAACTGTAGGTAAGATCCACTGTACACACTCTGGGGTTGTCCCTGCTGGGGCAGTGTCTTCAGTGGTGTTATGCTCTCTGCCCACTGGAATGTTACCTGGGTTGCTGTTAACGGGGTGTTGCCCAGGCTGGGGTTAGACAGGGTCAAAACAAGCACAGGACCTGGTAGCCACCTCTCCGTTCACAGCCTACCGTTCACCCTTGTTCTGCACATAGGTTTCTGGTGTCAGTTTAAGCTGGACTGGGGAGCTATGGAAAGCTTGGAAAACCCTCACTTATTTATTTTCAGCATTATGTGTTTCGAGAAATATGGTTCTCCAGAGGGGTTCAACCCAAATTCCACCTCAGTTACCCTTGCTGCCTTTCTGCCAGGACATAGTTCAGTCCTGCAAAAATAAACAAGGATATTTCCAATCACTTTTTTGAAACTGTTCTACTAAACTTACAATGTGTTTATGTGTGTGTGTGTGTGTGAGAGAGTGAGTGTATGTTTATGGAGGGTCTTCCATATCCATTTTATAGGAGGGATTTAGGTTTTCTTTAACAGTGGCTCAGATGGTAAAGAATCTGCCAGCAATGCAGGAGACCCAGGTTCAGAATCTGAGTCGGGAAAATCCCTTGGAGGAGGACATGGCAACCCACTCCAGTATTCTTGCCCCAAGAATTCCATGGACAGAGGAGCCTGGCAGGCTACAGTCCACGGGGTTGCAAAGAGTCGGACACGACTGAGCTACTTTACGTACATATACATATAGCAACTAACATTTACCTTAGTATATGTACTTAATGGAATTATTTTGTCATCTTTATACCAGTCCTATGAAATGTAGATACTGTTACTAATCCCATTTTACAAATGAGGAAACTGAAGCACAGAGAGGTCAGGTAAGCTCTCCAAATGCCACACAGCCTGTATGTCGTGAAACCAACCCAAGGCTGAGCCATGATTTGGAATTAGGATTAAGCAGTGTAAGTTTGGAGCCTGGTACAGGTGGGAAAGACATGGAGGACACTGCTTTCTCTGGACCAAGAACCAAGGGTGAAAGGTGCGTGCTGTTCAGAAATTCAGTCCTGTCTGACTGTCTGCAGTCCCATGAAGCAAAAGAGTGGAGGCTCCTCTGTCCCCCACTGTCTCCTGGTGAATGAGTGACTGTTGGTTGTTCAGTCGTGTCTGATGCTTTGCAACCCCATGGACTGTAGCCTGCCAGGCTCCTCTGTCCATGGAATTCTTCAGGCAAGAATACTTGAGTGGTATTAAAGAAATGCCAATCAAAACTACAGTGAGATATCACCTCACACCAGTCAGAATGACCATCAAAAACAGTCTACAAACAATAAATGCTGGAGAGGGTGTGGAGAAAACGGAGCACTTTTGCACAGTTGGTGGGAATGTAAATTGATACAGCCACCATGGAAGACGGTATGGAGATTCCTTAAAAAATTAGGAATAAGCTTCCTAAACTTTTCATTTCCAGATTAAACCTCCTAATATAGGATGAATTCAACGTGTTTTTTTTTTTAAGTGTTCTTTGTGATTAAAAATAGAAAGCCATTAGTTAAGAAATTACATATACTCCTCCCCACCATTACTCCCCTTCTTTTTCCCCATTTCCCTCCCACCCTCATTGATCCTTTCCTTTGTCCATTTTCCCCTGCAAAAAAAAAAAAAAAAAATAGGACTAAAACCACCATATGACCCAACAATCCCACTCCTAGGCATATACCCTGAGGAAACCAAAACTGAAAAAGACACACGTATCCCACTGTTAATTGCAGCACTGTTTACAATAGCTAGAACATGGAAGCAACCTAGATGTCCATCAACAGATGAATAGATAAAGAAGTTGTGGTACATATACACAATGGAATATTACTCAGCCACGAAAAGGAACAGTTCTTTTGAGTCAGTTCTAATGAGGTGGATGAACCTAGAGCCTATTATACAGAGTGAAGTTAAGTCAGAGAAAAATATATATCACATACTAACACATATATATGGAATCTAGAAAAATGGTACTGAAGAATTTATTGGCAGGGCAGCAACGGAGAAACAGAATAGACTTATGGACATGGGGAGAGGGTGAGAGAGACAGTAACATGGAAACTTACATTACCATATGTAAAATAGATAGCCAACAGGAATTTGCTCTATGGCTCAGAAAACTCAAACAGGGGCTCTGTGTCAACCTAGAGGGGTGGGATGGGGAGGGAGATGAGAGGGAGGTTCAAAAGAGAGGGGATATATGTATACCTATGGCTGATTCATTGTTGACGTTTGACAGAAAACAACAAAATTCTGTAAAGCAATTACCCTTCAATTAAAAAATAGATCAGATCAGTCACTCAGTCGTGTCCAACTCTCTGCGACCCCATGAACTGCAGCATGCCAGGCCTCCCTGTCCATCACCAGCTCTCGGAGGTCACTCAGACTCACATCCATCGAGTCGGTGATGCCATCCAGCCATCTCATCCTCTGTCGTCCCCTTCTCCTCCTGCCCCCAATCCCTCCCAGCATCAGAGTCTTCTCCAATGAGTCAACTCTTCGCATGAGGTGGCCAAAATACTGGAGTTTCAGCTTTAGCATCATTCCTTCCAAAGAAATTCCAGGTCTGATCTCCTTCAGAATGGACTGGTTGGATCTCCTTGCAGTCCAAGGGACTCTCAAGAGTCTTCTGCAACACCACAGTTCAAAAGCATCAATTCTTCGGCACTTAGCCTTCTTCACGGTCCAGCTCTCACATCCATACATGACCACAGGAAAGACCATAGCCTTGACTAGGCGAACCTTTGTTGGCAAAGTAATGTCTCTGCTTTTGAATATGCTATCTAGGTTGGTCATAACTTTCCTTCCAAGGACTAAGCGTCTTTTAATTTCATGGCTGCAGTCACCATCTGCAGTGATTTTGGAGCCCAGAAAAATAAAGTCTGACACTGTTTCCACTGTTTCTCCATCTATTTCCCATGTAGTGATGGGACCAGATGCCATGATCTTCGTTTTCTGAATGTTGAGCTTTAAGCCAACCTTTTCACTCTCCACTTTCACTTTCATCAAGAGGCTTTTTAGCCCCTCTTCACTTTCTGCCATAAGGGTGGTGTCATCTGCATATCTGAGATTATTGATATTTCTCCCAGCAATCTTGATTCCAACTTGTGTTTCTTCCAGTCCAGCATTTCTCATGATGTACTCTGCATATAGGTTAAATGAACATGGTGACAATATACAGCCTTGACGTACTCCTTTTCCTACTTGGAACCAGTCTGTTGTTCCATGACCAGTTCTAACTGTTGCTTCCTGACCTGCATACAGATTTCTCAAGAGGCAGATCAGGTGGTCTGGTATTCCCATCTCTTTCAGAATTTTCCACAGTTTATTGTGATCTACACAGTCAAAGGCTTTGGCATAGTCAATAAAGCAGAAATGGATGTTTTTCTGGAACTCTCTTGCTTTTTCCGTGATCCAGCGGATGTTGGCAATTTGATCTCTGGTTCCTCTTGGGTTGCCATTTCTTTCTCTATCTCCTGGAGTTTGCTCGAATTCATGTCCATTGAGCCAGTGGTGCTATCTAACCATCTCATCCTCTGTCGCCCCCTTTTCTTCTTGCCTTCAATCTCTCCCAGCATCAGGATCTTTTCCAAAAGGTACATGAGCACCACCACCACCCCCATCTCCTACCCCAGGCTGCCCAGGATATTCCAGCAGTTCACAGGGAGTATGAGGAATTTCAGGTCCAGTAGCCACCAGGGTCCAGGCCAGGCAAAGAGGCTAGGGGTCTGGGAGACCTTTGTCCTCCATCCCAGCCTCGTTAGAGCCCCAAGGAAGGGCTCTTGACTATGTAGGTCAGGGGGCACTGGATCAGGCTGGGGTAGCCTACTGCTGGCTGATCCCAAGGTCAAGGTGGTGGTGGTTTTGGACTGCTGTGGCTGATTTTGACCTTGGTGGTGGAGGCCTGAACAGGATCAGTGGGCTGCACTAGTACATCAGCCCAATGGTGTGTCATGCCTGTTGCCAAAAGCTGGAAAGAAACAGGAAATCTGAACAGGACGGTGATTATTTTTTCTTTCCATACATTTGTAGTTTCTGTTCTTTTTGTCCAACAGTGAATAAGGACAAAGCTCAATTTGCAGCCAAAACCGAAAGCAGAGAGGCCCCTGGGCAGCATCTTCTCTCCGTGTAATAACTCACTGCTCTTTTGTGTTGATGAACAGGGAAGAATATAAAGAAGGAATGAAAAATTTCCCAGAACCCCTCCACCAAGCAGTAACCGCTGTTATTTCCCAGACTTCTTTTTTCTTTCTTTTTTTTTTTTTTTTTCCTCTGTTAGACACTGTCGTTCCCAAACTTCCAAAGTGAACTTGAGTGACCCTCATTCAGAGACTGAGATGGTTTGTACCAGTTGTTGTGGGCCTTGCCATGCAGGGAGCCGCCCAGCTGAACCTCTGCGCCTCCCACCCGCATAACTGAGTCTGAATGAAGCCACTCTTCTGGCAGATTGCATTTAAGGAATGTCCTAACTGAGCCAGGGGAACAAAGGCCCCCTGGGCCCCAAAGCCTCTTTGTCTGGCCTGGATCCTGATGGCTGCTAGAACCTGGCTGCCCCACCCCTGCCCGCCTCTACCCCCTGAACTGCTGGAGTGCCCTGGGGGTCGAGCTCCTTCAGCCCTAGGTTCCTGGTCTCTGGGGGAGCAGCCACCTCCATGCCCTTCCCACCTGCACCCTGGAGAAAGTTCTCCCAGCAGAACGCTGTCCAGGTGTGAGATAGGCCCACTGCTAGGGGCTGCCTCTGGGTGGTCCTTCCGGAGCTGTTAACTGTGGGGACCTGAATTGTGGTCTGTAACTGGTGAGCCCTCTGCCCGATCCTCCTGGACAAACCGGCCCAGATACTGTCAGTGCAAGACAATTCAGGAGGAGCCTTCATTGCGGGGGGGGGGGGGGGGGTGGGGGGGGGTGGGGGGGTGGATGGTGTCTGTGTGTGTCTCTGAAAGCCTTATGCTCAGCAGATGTTTTCCAAGCATCGACTTTTGAGTAAAGCACTGTTTAAGCAGTGTGTTGGTTGCTCAATCATGTCTGACTCTTTGCGACTCCATGGACGGTAGCCTCCAGGCTCCTCTGTCCGTGGGATTTCCCAGGCAAGTATACTGGAGTGGGTTGTCACTCATAGTGGGGGAAACCAAACCAGAAGATGTGGTCCCTCCCTACTCAGAGCTTTCAACCTCACTGGGGACTAAGGACTTGCATTCATGAGACAAATAGAAAATTAGAGGTGGGAGAATCGCCAAGTAATAGCCCCTTTGCTTTAGATTGGGTGGCCAGGCGGTACTTCTGGGCAGGTTGAAGCAGAGAGAAAGTGGCCCTTGGCCTCTCTGCCTTGCTGAGCTTTGTTTGACGTCTTTAGCGGTTACTGTGTGAATTTCCGAGGGGCCATATCTAAGCGACTCTGGTTCCAGCTGGCTCCGTCTCTGGGGTTGGAATTCTGCTCTTGGGGAGGTTTGTTCCATCTGAGAGGTCACCAGTGAGCAGCTCGAGTTGTTTTTCCAGGAGTGCAAGCCGTGGCAGAGCATCTGTCCACTCTCTTCTAGCCCACACAGCTAATCTGGAAGTGCAGAAAGCAACCTTTTCTTGAAGAAAGTGTTTAAGTGATGAGACTCTGAGATAGGTGAGAAAAGGCAGATCTTGCAAAAAAAAAAAAAAAAATGGATGACAGACTGACCTTGAAGGTCAGGCTCAGCAGGGAGCAATGCAGTCACAGCCCTGGTAAATGGATCACAGCCGTCTCCCCCTCGCTGGTTCTTGGAGATGGAGATAAAAACTCCTGGAGTATTTATCCTGGAGAAAGTTATTTACATTTCTGGCTACTTTCCTGAGGTCCAAGCAGACAGGATCAATGAGAGCCCACTGAGGAGGGTAGCGTGCAAATCTTCTGGGTGCTGATTGTCAGTGATAAGAACCCCCACTTGTTCAAGCAGGACAAAGAACTAAGTTCTGTGATGTGTAAACACAAAGACTTCTTGGTTCTTGTCTTCCACACTTCCCTTTCTCACTGTCTAGAAGGGAAAAGATGTTAGAAGGAAAAAAAAAAAAAAGATATTTTCAAGTGTATCTAACTTTATATACACTTTGCCAACAGAGGTCTGCATAGTCAAAGCTGTGGTTTTTCCAGTAGTTATGTATGGATGTGAGAGTTGGACCATAAAGAAGGATGAACACCGAAGAAAGGATGCTTTCTAATTGTGGTGCTGGAGAAGACTCTTGAGAGTCCCATGGACTGCAAGGAGATCAAACCAGTCAATCCTGAAGGAAATTAACCCTGAATACTTACTGGAAGGACTGATGCTGAAGCTGAAGCTCCAGTATTTTGGCCACCTCATGTGAAGAGCCGACTCATTGGAAAAGACCCTGATGCCGGGAAAGATTGAGGGCAAGAAGAGAAAGAGGCAACAGAGGATGAAATGGCTGGATGGCATCACTGACTCAATGGATATGAGTTTGAACAAACTCTGGGAGATCGTGAGGGACAAGGGTCCTTGCTGCTGCTGCTGCTAAGTCGCTTCAGTCGTGTCCGACTCTGTGCGACCCCATAGACAGCAGCCCACCAGGCTCCACCGTCCCTGGGATTCTCCAGGCAAGAACACTGGAGTGGGTTGCCGTTTCCTTCTCCAGTGCATGAAAGTGAAAAGTGAAAGTGAAGTCGCTCAGTCGTGTCCGACTCTCAGCGACCCCATGGACTGGAGCCTACCAGGATCCTCCGTCCATGGGATTCTCCAGGCAAAAGTACTGGGGTGGGGTGCCATTGCCTTCCCCTAAGGGTCCCTAGTGTGCTGCAATCCATGGGGTCACAAAGAGTCGAATATGACTTAGTGACTGAACACCAATTTTATGTAACAAGCATGACCCTAGAAAGTTCTCCATGTGAAATCAGAATTGAGTTATGTAGCAGCACTATGGTTGTTTATAAGGACTCTTATACATAGTTTTTTAAATTTAAAAGACTTTTCGTGAAGCAACCATCACACCTTTATCTCTCTGGTCCATCACCTTGGCTGCATAGTAGAATCATCTGGAAAGTTTTGAGAACTCCTGAGGCCCAGATCACACTCAGAGCAATTACAGCAGGAGCTCTGGGGATGGACCAGGCATCAGGAATATTTTTTTTAACTCCCCGGGTGATTCCAGTGTGCAGCCTCTGGTAAGAATCACTGCTTTGTCTTTTGTGTGTCTTTTGTTTGTATGCTCTGAGTGGTCATCCATTTGGTGTTCAAGTCATGCCCTTGAAAGTCAGCAAGATGGTGCTTCAAGAGCGTGGAAAACTGGTGGGAAGACACCGAGACCAGCAGTGTCTGTGTTAAAGCACCCAGCAGAGAAGAGATCTTTGAATTTATGGAGACATATGGGCTTCCTGCAATGGTGGGGTGGGATACTACACAGCAATCAAAAGGAGCAGAGTTCTCATACATGTACAACAATGGGCAAATCTGAAATGCCTTATGTTCAGTAAAAGGACCATCATTCTCTGGTCTTGAGAGTCCCATGCAGTCTTGAGCGCCTCCTGCGGGTTGCCAGGGCCTGGGAGTGAGGAAGGAGCCACCTACAAAAGGGCACAAAGGAATTTTTTGGGTGATGGAAATGTTCTGCATCTTGATTGTGCTGCTAATTGCCACAGCTGAGTGTGTTTGTCAAAACAATAGAACTGTGCAGTAGAAACAGGATGTTACTGTGTACAGAAATTACAGCCCAATTAACAAGCTTTTTGTGTAATGAAATCCCACTTCCTCATTAATAATGAAGGGTTAAACAGAAGGTGGTATATCCATACAAAGGAACATTGCTTAGCCGTAAGGAGTAATGAAATATTATACATGAAATAGCTTGGAGGGATCTTAAAATCGTGATGAATCATGAAAGAAGTTAGACTCAGAAAGTCACATACTATATGACTGCATTTACATGAATTATCCAGAACTGGCAAATCTGTAGAGACAGAAAGCAGAATCGTGGTTGCCATAAATCTAGGGGAGGAAAGAATAGAAAGCCACTGCCTAATGAGTTTGTGATGAAAAAGTTCTGGAACTGGATCGTGGTGGTGATATTTGCATGGCATTGAGACACCGAATTATAAACTTTAAAGTCGCTAAAGTAAATAAACATAAAGTTATATTGTATTACCACCATAAAAAAAAAAAGAAACCCACTTCCTATCAACATGCCTGGCACATACCCGCCAGTATATGGAGTACTTGGTAAAGGTTGGCTTGGCATTTGGCTCTTGTAAAGAAAGAAGGATTTGACCTCTTTAGAGGGGTGCGGGGAGGGAATCTCCTTTTAGGTGGAGCAAAAGGGCATGTTTTCCAAGTTCATTCTTTTTCTTTTTTATTATCATTTTTTTAAATAACCATGTATTTTTTGGCTGGGCAGGGTCTTTTTCGCTGTGCGGGCTTTTCTCTAGTTGCGGGAAGCAGGGGCTACTCTCTGTTGTGGTGTGCGGGTTTCTCATTGCAGTGGCTTCTCGTTGCACAGCATGGGGGCTGGGGCAAGAGGGCTTCAGGGGCTGGAATACATGGGCTCAGTAATTGCAGCTCCCGGTCTCTAGAGCACAGGCTTGGTAATTGTGGCACATGGGCGTAGATGCTGCATGGCATTTGGGCTCTTCCCGGACCCGGAATCGAACCCTTATCTCCCACACTAGCAGGCAGATGCTTTACCACTGAGCCACCAGGGAAGCCCCAAAAGTTCATTGTTGAGGACTTGAGGATTCTTTAGGATCAGAAGAAATCTCCTGGCATTTTCTGGTTTCCATGACAGCCCACCTGAGGCCGTTATTGTCACCAGCTTCGTGACTTCAATTGGTCTCCAGTAGTGGGGTTCATGCAGATAATATGTCTATGGTGGCTCATGTTAGGAACCAGTGGGATACGGAAGGGAATGCATGTCTTTATACTTAAAGAAGAGTTATGCTTAGTTTTATGTTTGGAAGGAAAATCACCCTGAATCGTGGGTCTTCAGCAAATGCAGCTGAGTAAATAAAAATACGTGCATAAAACAGCAGGGGAACCACGAGGAGCAGCTTTTTTGGCATGTAGGGAAGACATGTATGTTTGGGAACCTAGTGACCACAAAGCGGGACTGCCCCAGAATGAGCGGAACCGGGGGAGGAGGTCTTCTGGAGGCAGAGCCTGGCTGGGCCGAGGGCAGTGAATCGCACAGTCGACCCCTCCAGCTCTGCGTGGGCCTTGCGAGTCCTGGACAAGAATCTTATTGATGAGCTGTCAGACCGTGAGCAGACAGCTCTGAACTTGAACAGAGGCAGGATGCAAAGACCGCACAAGGGCCTACAGTTTCCACAGTGAACAACACGCTCATTTTCCCCTCCCTCCTCTGGAGGACCAGGAAGAGACCAAAATGAGCGGTTTGGGGGGCGATAGGGGTGGGGGAAGGGAGCTGAGCACGTTCCAGGGTCGCAGTGAAAGGGCCACATTCCTCTGAGTTCTGAGGGCTTTAAAATGTCACTGGGGTTGCTGCAAGATTGGGGCCTCGCTTTTATCGGTTGCTCTTTTTAAGGGCCTGAGCTCTTGGTTTCCCCTGCTTTTCCAAAGATTGCTTCACGCCACTTGGCTTTGACAAAAGCAGGTACATGAATATCTGCTTTGGCTAACTGAAATCCACCCAAAGAGGATTTTCATTTTTCCAGAAAAAGACAGTCGCTGCTTCACCTTCTGCTTATTCGGCTTGTAAATGTTTTCATTGGAACACTTTGCTTTGGGATCAGAGGAGCCTGTGGCTGGACCCCGGAGGGTACGATCTCAGAAGCATCCATGGCCTCTTTTGTGTTTAGTACCTTGTCAGAGGCCCAGACTTTCAGAGGCTGACCCTTGACCAGAACTGGGCTCAGGCCTAGCCCAGAATGTAGACTGGTACAAACCGAGACAGTCATGAACAACTGGACTCTGACAGGTGTGTAGGGAGGCAGAGCTGGCCAGGGAGCTCGGTCGTGGGCGGCTTTGTGGATAGGGACCTGGAGAGACCTTGAGGGATGACATGGATCCGGAGAGGAGGGAGATGACCTCTGGGCTTGGAGACTCCTGCTGCTTCTGGTCCTGTCTTTCTTCAACCCCGGGGCTTACCTTTCACCTAGCTCAGCTCTTTTCATGAGAAAGGAAGCTTTCTGCTTTCTCAGTGTTCCCCATCTGCCCATCTTTCCCATTGGCCTGGCCCATTGGTTCCCCAGCGGCAGGGACCACAGCTGCCCGATTGATTGCAGGGTCCTCAGGCCTGTGTGTCTGGTGGCATTCCACATCTCTCAGCCACCCGCAGGCATCTTCCCTCACAGTCTCCACGTCTAATGGAATGATCACCGAGACCCATGGCCGCTACCTGTCATGTGTCTCAAGTGCAGCCCTTCCATCCTGTCCCCTGCTACCTTGAAATATGGAGGAATGGGAAGCAGAAGCTGTGATCCAGGGAATCTCTCTGACTTCCCCTGGGGACAGTCTGCAGACAGCCAGTACTTGGACTGGAGCCCCAGTACCACTGCTGATTGTGGATGTGACGAATTAGGTTGTAATCCAGCCTCAGGAGTGCACTCTCCCATCCACATTTGCACAAATCCAATCTCCCATTTGGATTTGGCGGGGGGTGTAGCGCCCTGCACTGTCCCAACCGCTGTGATTAGGACGCACCATCATCTGTGCTAATGCAGCCATCTCACTGGTCTCCCTGCCTCCCCTCCCTGTCCCCAGTTCCCTTCTATCGTCCTCCCCACAGTCGGCAGAGTTACTTTACTTCTAGCCTGCTTGGAGAATAGTATTATATGGCCTCCTCCACTGCATTGCCCAGAGGCCCTGCCAGAAAAAGCACAAACTCCTTAGCAAAGTAGATAAAGCCCTTATGATCTTCCCACCTGATCTAATTCTTCAGGTCTGGCCACAGAGCCCACCTACTCCCCTTTGAAGCCCACCCACTGTGCCCCTGTGCCCTGGGTGCCCTGACACACACAGCTGCTCATGGTTTCTCAGGTGCTCATGTGCTTTCAGTTCCTGAATTGCCTGAGTGTCTCACTCCCTTTTCCTTAAATGCCTTTGCGTCTTTCTGGCAAGCTCCTATTCGTCCTCAATGACCAGCTTATACATTCTTCCCCCTGAGAACCCCTGAGTTTGTTTCTTTCCTTGGTGCACCCCTGATCCTTGGAGATGTCCTTGGATCCCTTCTGTTTTACCCGGTGTATTCACTGGCGCCCTCATTTCCAAGAACCTGGGTCACCTTTGTCTCCCCAGAGCCAGGCACGATGCTTTTCATCCTTTGGCTTGGTATGTATTTGCTCACATAAGAAATAAACAAAGCCTGTTTTCCAGGAATCAGGCAGCTTTTGGGAATAGCTGAGGATGTGGAAGCAAGAGACACGTTCAGTTCTTGGGGTTTTTTTTTTTTTCTTTTTTGTTAGCAGGGGTAGCAGGAGTAACAGCCTGGCCAAGATCAGAAGGTCAGGAAAAATGTGGCTGAGATCCTAATTGTTTCTCAAGGTTCTTCCTTATCCACTGCAGCTGAGATCAAGGAGCAGTGTCATTTATCCTTTGTTTTCCCAAGTTTGCCTTCTTGAAACTCAGTGCTTTTTAGCCTGTGAGTTTCTCCAGCCAACAGGAAACTCATGAATAGCTGTTCAAAATCAAACCAAACCAAACAAAAAAAACAACACAAAGCCTTACTCTACTATGGCCTCTTCCTAGAAACCTTCCAGCCTCCAGCCTCTTGTCTGATCTCCTATCAAATGTGAAGTGATACCACCTGCTTGATTCTTGAATTTTTGGTGGCATACCTTGGTCTGTTGATCACGTCACTTCACCTCTGCTGGTCTTGCCCTGCCAACGAGCTTGCAAGAGAACAGAACCACATGATCCTGATCGCCTTTCCAGTTTCCCAGTAAGTTTAGGCTGAGGGCCTTGCTGAGTGCTGGGCACACTTTAGGGTCTCACCTGGTACAGTAAGTCCCCTGCATTCAAACCTTTAAGTTGTGAACTTTCAAAGATTCTAATGTGCATTGAACACCTAATGGAATTAGAGGTCCAGAGAAAGGATTAAGGAAGCAACAGGAAGAAACAACTGAAGAACCAAAGAGAATCACGATGCAGTAAATGGCAAGGAGAATTGCTTTATTTGAGGAGGCACTGTTCATTTTCGAGGCATGGGACAGTTCATGAAGGTGGCAGCAGCCGCCCAGAATACAATCCAGTGCTACCATGTCTTCTATGACAAGGAAAAAGGAGCTGCTACCCAGATGTTGCTGGATCATTTTTTTCCCAGAATGTAGATAGAATTGAATCCCGCAAGGAACCAGAACCTGTGCCATCAGCATCAGGTGAAAATTGCAGCTTGCCCTCTGCCTCCTATTGCTGACAGCCCTTCAGTTCTTCCATCTCCCACATCCTTTCCCTCCTCCAGGCAGTAACTCTACTTGCCTGTTCACTCATTGCCAGCCCCTGTATGCCAGCGGTTGTGCTGTATTACTGGACTTTTCAAGATGCAAAATGTAAGATTCAAAGTGTTCTATTTTTTGTTTGTTTTTTATGTGTTATTTGTGGGAAAAGTATTACACATCTATTACAGTACTATAGAGCCGATTGTGTTAGTTGGGTCCCTAGGCTAACTTTGTTGAACTTAACAAACACACTGGATTTAGGAACACGATCTCGGAATGGAACTAGTTTGTAGGTCGGGAACTTACTAATTCAGTGAGCTCAGGGAACTTTTGCTGGTGCTCTTTCAAAATTCACTCCATAAAGACTATGATCAATTTTAAGTAAAACTGGGCAAAAGCCACTGGCCTCTTGCAGACTTCTCAGGGTGCTCTTCCCAATACGTAAGGACGGGGCAGGAGGCTCTGCTGTTGGCCTGTGGTTCTTTGCCAAGCAGAGCTACCCAGTGCAGCTTCTCTCTTGTCTCACCTTGCCTATCACTCCCATCTACTCATCTCATCTCTGGCAGAGCTGAGGGCATCTTCCATCCACCCACTCGTCTGAGTGAGCAGGCTATTTGATCTGACGATCACATGTGTCCACACTTCTGTCACTCTTCTCTGAAACAAACGTCCTCATTCCCCTTTTGCTTCCTCCAGCTCTCTCCCAGTCAACAGCAATACTCATTCCAGGGAGTTTGGTTTTCCAGGAATGAAGTCGGAGGCTACTGCCCCACTGAGAGTCAAAGGGGTGTTTGAGCAGAAATAGGCCATTGAGCTCTCCGTTAGAACTAGGGGGGCATGAGGGCTTCTTTAATGGTCAGGGGGGAGGTTAGCAGATAGTCTTGGATTCTGGTTCAGTTCTGGGGAGCCAGGCCTTTGCGGGATGCTGGAAGAAGGCCCTACATGGAGGTATCAGTTGGGGTGTTGCCAAGAGCTCGGTCTTGGAGTCAGAGAGCAAACCCAGCTCTCTGCTACTGGCTGTGTGGGACATTATGGGTCTTCTCTGGGCCATGAGGTCTACATCTGCAAAATGGGCATAATGTTGTTTACCTCCTAGAGTTGTTATGAGCTAGTAGATGCCGAATTTACTCATTCATTTATTCATTCTTTCCATAAACATTCATTCAACACCTATAACAGTGTGAGGTGCCAAGGATTACGATGGATGTGGTTCTGATTCTCATTGAGCTAACAGACTAGACCAGGGTGAGAAAGACAAAGATGCCCATTAAAAATGAGCAAGCAAATAACAACTATTATTTCATTTGTTATTGATGTTACTCATTTATAAATCTTAAAAATGAGGTACATTCTTATTACTAAGAAGTAGCCCTACTTCTGGAGAAGGCAGTGGCACCCCACTCCAGTACTCTTGCCTGGAAAATCCTGTGGATGGAGGAGCCTGGTAGGCTGCAGTCCATGGGGTCGCAAAGAGTTGAACACGACTGAGTGACTTCACTTTCACTTTTCACTTCAATGCATTGGAGAAGGAAATGGCAACCCACTCCAGTGTTCTTGCCTGGAGAATCCCAGGGACGGGGAAGCCTGGTGGGCTGCCATCTCTGGGGTCACACAGAGTCGGACACGACTGAATCAACTTAGCAGCAGCAGCCCTACTTGGCCTAGGGCTATGAAGGCCTAGATGCTGAGTTAGAAGATGATAATAAATAGCTAGTTTGGAGAAGGTGGTCAAGCAAGGCTGCTCTGAGGAGGTGACCTTCCTTTCCTTCCACCACCTTCCATGGTAGGGAGTGTTAGGGGCAAGATTTTGTGTTTTTGTCTAAAGCGGAGCTTAGAGATGAGCACTCTAAGGTGGAGAATAAGAAATAACCAGTGATGCCACAGGATGGGAGGAGACAACGACAGAGCTCTTCAGGTGGTTAGCGTAGCATTTCACAAGCGCAGCTGTGGAGAGCTTCACAGGTTTTGTCTTTTACACCAACCTTGTGAGATGGGTGGGGCCCACGTTATCTTCTCCACAGTACAGAGGCGGGAACGAGCCTGGAGGTTGTGCGACTGCTCAGAGTTCCTGCAGTAGGTGATGGAGGGCAGGCCTGGGCCACTTGGTTGCTGCCCCGGAAGCAGAGCCCACAGGTGTGGCCCCTGGCCTTGTGTTCAGACCCATGCTTCTCAGCTTCAAAGGCTCATACTCTTTGTTTCAAAAGCTCAACATATGAAAAGTTTCTTTTCTAGGAATAAGACATTTCTTGACAACTTATCATGTATAACAGATCTTTGCTTTTTTTTTTTTTTTTTTTCCTTGTGGTCTTCCAAGCTTTTGGTTAGAGAAAAAGAAAAAGGAAAAAAAAAATGTGTCTTAAGTCCATCACTGTTAACTCCCTGTGACAGGGAAGAATAAAAATAATTTAATAGTTCAAAAAAATAATAATGCTGAAAGCTGTCTACGAAAGGCTGAATATCAAAGTAAAAAGTGTGCATACTTGTAAAAAAGGGAATTTTTAAACATGTTTTTCTTTTCATTTTTTAAAATTGAAGGGATAGTTTAATCAATAAGCATATCAGGTTTATTGCTGCAAAAATAAAATATCTGCTTATCAGAATCACCTGGGGAGGTTTGAGACCTACTGACCCCTGGGTCTCACTCCCAGAGGCTCAGATATCCATCTGGGTGTGGCTTGGGCATCAGGAGTTTGAGAATCTCTCCAGGTGATTCCAATGTAGCCAGGGTCGGAAAGTACTGTTTAGACCCTCAAAGCCGCTGCCATTAATGAGCACGTTCAGGAGAGCCAGCTGAGCAGGGAGAGCCAAGGTGAGGACCCCACCCATGAATGCTGCATCCTGTTCTTTTTTTATATATATTTGTTTTTATTTATTTATTTGGCTATACTGAGTCTTAGTTGCGGCACTCAGGATCTTTGATCTTCACTGTAGCATGAGAACTCCTAGTTGCTGCATGTGGGATCTGGTTCCCTGACCAGGGATGGATTCCGGGTCCCCTGTGTTGGGAGCATGGAGTCTCAGTCACTGGATCATCAGGAAAGTGTCTGACATTCTGTTCTTAGATGAGATTTAGGTCATTAACAGTAACAACCATGACAGTAATAGTGTGGTGAAGGTCCTGCACCTACCCTGTTGCCCAGTGCACTAATAATTTCTGCAAGGTGCTTCCAGCTGGAAGTCCACAAGTGCTTCCATAACAGTGGCACTTGAGAGACGCCTATTAGATGCCACAAATAAGGGCTGTGGGTCCCAAGGCACGGCAGCCCTTAAGCAACTTGGGAGTGATGCTGGACTCGTGACATTGATTCTCAATCAATGAAGAATCTTGGAGAAAGGTTTTGTTTGTCCAAGCGTGGCTTTTCATGGGTTGTCTATATTCCTGCAGGGACACCATAATCACTGTTTCATCCTCCTGGAGTGACTCTGTTTCCCCATCCTTGGGGAAAGGTTTAACAACTGAGTCAACCACAGCATTTCTTTTGGTGGTTATGGGTTTGATCTGTATTCAAGTTCCCCAGACCCTGAGATGTTCTTTACTTGAGGAAGAAAATCCTGTCTCCAGACTCTCATGGCCTGAGGGGCTTGATCGGGACACTTTGACCACTGTCACTCCAGCAGATGGTGGCCCTGCAGCTTTGGCCAAGGGTGTCCATCCCAAAGCTAAGGGTGTGTTGGCCTGTCACCACCACCCTGGCACTGGGAATCACACCTATTGGCTGGGTCCCCTGTATGCAGCCTGACCTCACCCCACACCCCTCCCTTGAGAGCAGAGGGTCCGTCATGGGATGCTGTGAGATCAGAGGTGTATCTGAGTGGGGCCTGTAGGGAGAAGGCAGCTGCTTTAAGAGTGTCTTCTGTTTTCTGTCTCTAGCCCTGGAGCAGCTGCTGACAGAGCTGGATGACTTCCTCAGGATTCTTGACCAGGAGAATCTGAGCAGCACAGCCGAGGTGAAGAAGAGTGGCCTGGCCGAGCTTCTCCGCTTATACACCAAGAGCAGCAGTGAGTGTGGTCGGGGCCCTGGTGAAGGGTCCCCGTGGAAACAGGGAGATGGTCGTCTGTGTGTTAGAGCTGCCGTGATAACGGCCCCTGGACTGGGTTAAACAACAGGAACTCATTTTCTCACAGTTCTAGAGACTAAAAATCTGTGATCAAGGTGTTGGCAGGGTTGCTTCCTTCTGAGGCTGGTCTCCTTGGTGTACGGATGGTCCTCTTCTCCCCGAGGATTCACACTGTCTTTCTGTGCGTGCACGCCAGTGTCCAAATCTCTCCTGTAACAACACCATTCATATTGGAACAGGGCCCACCCCAGTGCCCTCATTTAATCTTAATTGTCTCTTTAAATATCCTTTCTCCAGATATAGTCACATTCTGAGCTGTTCAGGGTTAGGACTTAATTTATGCATTTTTAGCAGGACATGGCAGATGGTAATAGTGATGGGACGTGTGTGGCAGCCCCATGAATTCTCAACACAGTAGCCCACAGAGAGGTTTCAAACAGTGTTTTCAAAGTATTTTTTTCTATTATTGAAAGTAGAGAAGGGAAAATAAACTAGTATTATAATAATAACTAGTGCTTCGTTGAGTTCTTCCCACCTGCACATGTGTTAACAAGGCTTCATCTTCAAAACACATTTTCAAAAGTGAGGTTGGTGCTATTATTACAGATGAGGAGACCGAGGCCTAGGAAGTCTAAATAGCTTGTCCAGAGTCATCCAGCCCAAAAGAAAACTGGAAAACATTGCTTTAAGACTGTATATCACAGGGCTTTCCTGGTGGCTCAGTGGTAAAGAATCTGCCTGCCAATGCAGGAGATCTGGGTTTGATCCCTGGGTTGGGAAGATCCCCTGAAGAAGGGAATGGCAACCCACTCCAGTATTCTTGCCTGAAGAATCCCATGGACAGAGGAGCCTGGCAGGCTACAGTTCATGGGGTCGCAAAGAGTCAGACATGACTTAGTGACTAAACAACAACAAATCAAAGCACCCTGAGTTAATTACCTTTTCTATCTTTTTAATTCAAGCTAGATTCTGTATCCAGTCAAGTACACAAATCTTGAGTAGTCAGTGCAGTGAGTTTTGACCACTGTATACACATGTGTATGCGTGCATGTTAAGTCCTCTGTTAAAATTTTTAATAGAGGAGGGCAAATTCAATCTACAGACTACAAGAGTAGTGCAGAATATATGAGCAGTACTACTTTATTCTTATTATTTTAATTCTCTCTTCAGTGGTTTTAATTGAGAATGTAGTGTCCAACTCTTTGCAACCCTATGGACTGTAGTCCATCAGGCTCCTCTGTGCATGGAATTCTCCAGGCAAGAGTACTGGAGTGGGTTGCCATGCCCTCTTCCAGAGGATATTCCGGACTCAAGGATTGAACCCGTGTCTCTTATATCTCCTGCATTGGCAAGTGGGTTCTTTACCACTAGCGCCACTTGGGAAGCTTATACACCTGTGCACCCAGCACCCAAAATAAGACATGGAACATTTCTGTTGTCTCAGGAGCATTTCTATCTTTCAAGGGCAAGAATTCATCCCCACCCACCGCAAGGCAACCATTGTTCACATTTTTTTTCACCATTGATTAGTGATGCCCTTTCTGGATTTTAATATAAATGAAATTGGATGGTTTGTCCTTTGGGTTGGGCCCCTCTCACTCAGGAGATTGTGCCATGCCATGGGTTGTCAGTAGTTCCTTTTATTTCTGATTGGTTTTCCATTCTTTGAATGTACCGCAACCTGTTTATCCAATTCATTTGTTGATGGACATTTGGTTTATTCGCAGATTTGGGCTGTTAGGAATAATAAGGCTGCTTTGAACAGTCTTGTACAAATCTTCTTGTAGACATATGGTTTCATTTCTAGCACATTTTTTTTTTTTTTAAAGAAGAGGCTTCTTGTGAAGTCATAACAGTTTAGTCAAGTTTATTTTTATGTCGGATGTTTGAGAACTTAAAGTGATATTTTAGGATCGTAAGAGGGCATCAAATCCATCTGCCTCACAGTGGGAGCAGCTCAGATCTGTGCCAGGGAGAGAGGTGCACCTGCTCTGGCCATCACAGTCAGGAACTCCTCCCTGACATCCAGCCTGCATCCACTGGGCAACATTTCAAAGTCCCTTTCCTTTTCTTTGTTCCCTGTGGAATTAGTTTCTATTGTCTGAATATCAGAAAAGTTATAAAAGCCAAAGCATGTTGTTATATGCCTGGCAGCCTTCTCTTCTGTCGGCATAATCTGGCTCCCTTAGCCTTTCATCAAAGGCATTTTCTTAGAGCCCCTTCATTGCCTTTGAGCTCTGCAGGCCACCCCCTGATTCCCAGGCTCCTCCTGGCTTTGTAGTGAGCGTCTGCTGACCCGCCTTGAGTGCTGATCAGCAGTACATCAAAGGTGGGGCGAATGGATGGGAAATTCGTGTTCCAAAGCAGGTGAGTTAGAGAGGAATGGGTCACTCCACAGAGGGACTCATTGGTGGAACCCTTTAAAGAGCACACTCCCAGACCATTTAGATGTGTTCCGACTTGAGAATGTCTGATGGTAAAGAACACCTCTGTTGGGAGTTGAAAAACACCACGGTGGTGGCGGCTGAGCCCTGGTCTCTGGTTCTCACCGCTCCGTCAGAGCCCCTGGTGCAGGGTTCCCTTTCTGGTTTAGTGTGACTTCCTGTAGCTGACCTCTATTTCATCCTTAATCATTGTATGTTCGGCTCTTATAAAATCAGGCCCTCCCCACCCTTGGTCTCTGCAGCATGAAGGGCTGCAGGAGCTGCCGACAGCGGGTCAGGGGGCTCCCCAGTGTGAGTCACCCCCGGAGTGCACCCAGACTACAGATAAACATGCAAAGCCGTACTGGGACCTTTGGCTCTCACTTCTGTTCAGGTGGTGCTAGTGGTAGAGAGTCTGCCTGCAACGCAGGAGACATAAGCGACACAGGTTCGATCCCTGGGTTGAGAAGATCCCCTGGAGAAGGCAGGCAACCCACGCCAGTATTGTTGCCTGGAGAATCCCATGGGCAGAGGAGCCTGGGGGGCTACAGTCCATAGGGTCACAAAGAGTCGGACACAACTGAAGCGACTTAGCATGCAAACTCTGTTCTCCAGGTCAGTGCCCACAGGTGAGTAGCCACTATTTATAAGTTTCCCCTTTTGGTTCTCTTAGCATCCTCTCACATGGCAGAGTGGTCACAACAGCAACTGACATTATTTTCCCCCTTTTTAAAAATACTTATTTATCATTAATTGAAGGGTGATTGCTTTAGAGTATTGTGTTGGTTTCTGCCATCCATCAACATGAATCAGCCATAGATATACGTAGTCTCCTCCCTCCTGAACCTTCCTGCCGCCTCCCACCCCATCCCACCCCTCTAGGCTGTCACAGAGCACCGGCTGGAGCTCCCTGAGTCATACAGCAAATTCCCATTTGGTATCTGTTTTCCCTGCGGTGGTGGATAAGTTTCTATGCTACTCTGTCAGTTCGTCCCACCCTCTCCTTCCTCCACTGTGTCCACAAGTCTGTTCTGTATGTCTGCGTCTCCATGGCCACGTGTGGCAGAGCCTGGCAGAGGCCTGGGCCAGCCGACCTAACCCTGATGCTACCCTCCTCTCTTCACAGTCCAGATTACTCTGCCCCAGGTTAATTACTGTGCTGCACAGGATAGAATGCACAGCCCCTTAAACTGAAGGCATTCTTTTTTTCTTCTCAGCTTCCCAGACCTGCCTCACTATGTGTCTTCCAGAAAATGAACTCAACTTGCCTGGACTTGTAGGTGGAGACAGGCTGATCATTTCAAGATAGGCTGTGATCTCCACTGGCTGAGCTGTTGTTTACTTCCGCACCTTTGGGGCAGAGTAGTGTGTGTGTGTGTGTGTGTGTGTCTGTCTGTCTGTCTGTCTGTCTGTGTGTGTGTGTCTGTGTCTGTACTTTTTACATCAAATTGTCTGTTCTCTGATCTTTCATGTATAAATAGTATTCAATCTTCTACTCTCTTCTTTTGTCTCAGCAGTGAGATCAAGGCATGGATTGAGGTCTGTTTATTGGGATCCAGATATCTTTTCCTGTCCTAAGTCTGAGGGCTCCCCCAGTACCCTGCTCATAAACTCTGGGAACATTTCAGGGGCTGCCCTTGTGATGGGACGTGATTTGAAGATTTAGTCTATCCAACTGTAAGGGAAAGGGTCTGGGCCCCTCCTCCCTACCCCTCACCACCACCCTCTTCAGACAAAGGTTGTTTTCCCTGGATCCGCACACATGGTCAGAGCCTTGGGAGCTCTCCTCTCTTCCGTCGTGTTGTCACTCCCCACATACCTGTGCGACTGTCCATCCAGATCTGCCTCCCTGTCCCTCCCTCCTGCCTGTCCCTGCCCTAGTGGGTTCATGAAGTCAGAGACAATGTCTGTTGTGTTCTCTGCTGTGTCCCCAGCACTTCACATAGTGCTGGGGCTCAGTGCACTTCTGAAAATAAATGAGAGAATGATAGAAATTCCCCAGCCCCAAGACAGCCTCCCAGACCTGGGACAGCTCATCAGTCTCCCCTTTCCAAGGCCCAGTTCACAAGATTGCAGACGGCCCTGGGAGCCTGTTACTTACTCATTGGGTTCTGGGGGATTAGCAACACTGAGATCAATACTTAGTCAAGCAGAGCCTGCAGCGTGTCCAAGAAGGGGACACACAGCCTTGTGACATGGACCAGAGCCAGTTTAATCTGCAGTTTACAAATGGCCATCTTGGGGAGGAATCACCTGCTCAGAATCGCACAGTTCAAACAATAATCAACAATATCTTGCCTTTTTTTTGGAAAGGAGTGTGGGCTTAGTCAACAGTTTGAAAAAAGAAATGAATGTGAAGTGAACATTAAAGCCTATTTACCTCACTTTGATTCCTTTTGTGACCTTTCTTGGTGTCATCAGAATATTTTCGTGTATTTTGTGGTTTGCCTCTACATTCTGCTCTGCGTTATTTTTGTGTTTAGTATTGCTGCCTGTGCACACTGCCCTGTGTTGACCGTTTGTGTACTTTTTCTTTTTTTCTTTTCTGAAACATGATCCTTTAATTTTTGGACATCTTTATAAACAGCAGACATAGTGCTGCTTTGTTATTTTTTATAGGTGGGTCGTGTCCACGGATGAATGAGAAGTGCTCAACTAGCCCATTGTTAGTGAGCATATAAGTTTTGTTCTTTAAAAAAAAGAAATTCATATATAACGTGGCAATGAACACCCTCAAATAAAATTTGTTTTCATGCTGGAGTTCATCTTCAAAATACTTGAATATTTTTCAATTCAAAATATTGATTTCTGACAAGGAAAATGATGGGTTAAAGACCAGGAACACTTAAATAAATCCTCTAAAATCATTTCCATGATGTTCAGCCCATTTACACACTCTCCAGTAATCCATTTATTTTTAGGTGACCGGCTATTACCTATGTTGGTGTACGATGGTTTTTTCATCGTTTTCCTATTATCGAGCCTTTGAGTTATTTGCTATAATTTAGATGGTCTTTTCTTCTTTTGTTTTTGCTTTTTAACTTTATTTTTGTGCTACGTCTTTGTTGCTGCGTGCGGGCCTTCTCTAGTTGTGATGAGCAGGGGCTGCTCTCTAGTCGTGGTGTATGGGCTTGTCACGGCAGTGGCTTCTCGTTGTGGAGCACAGGCTCTAGGCGCACAGACTTCAGGAGTTGGGCTGAATGGACGTAGTTGCCCCGTGGCATGTGGGCTCTTACCGGACCAGGCATCAAACTGGTGTACCCTGCACTGGCAGGTGGATTCTTAACCACCGGACCACCAGGGAAGTCCTAGGCTGCCATTTAAAATCTTAGTTATAAGGTTACCTTACTCTTTCAGATTGCCTAATATTTGCATTTTGGAGTCTTGAGAACTGCAGTTAGGTAGAAATAGGAAATATGCATGTATGCATGTGTGCTCAGTTGTGTCCGGCTCTTTGCAATCCCATGGACTGTAGGCTCCTCTGAACACAGGATTACCCAGGCAAGAATACTGGAGTGGGTTGCCATTTCCTTTTACAGGGGGGTCTTTCCAACCCAGGGATCAAACCCAAGTCTCCTGCATCTCCTGCATTGGCAGGCAGATTCTTTACCACTGAGTCACCTGGGAAGCCCCAGAAATAGGCAGCATTTCATCACAATTGTTTTCCATACCTTGCAGATAAGAAAACCAAAGCACACAGGTTGAGTGTTTTGCTCAGAATTACTATTGACAGCAGAGTTTGGCTGAGGACCACCCCACCACCCCCCACCCCGTCTCCTGCCTCCCCCTGCAGAGTGCTTCTCCCCATGCCAGGTTCTGGAGAAGGTACAGACGCAGCCCTTTAGTGGAAGTATGCAAGCTGTGGATAACTGCATTTAGACCTCGTAGTTGTATCCCGTTAGCTGCTGTAGCCCTTGGTACAGGGATGACATTGCTGACTGGCCCCGGCAGGGCTGGGCACCAGGGAGGCAATCCCACAGCCGATGGAGGAAGCTCCATCCAGCCGTGTCCTCCTCCAGTTTCTCTGGATTCTCCAGGACTCTGTGGAGGCAGGCCTGCTGGCTGAAGTCCGGGCGGTCTGTGGTGGGGAACTGGCTGAACCGCCTCCTTTGCCAGGGGTGTGGATTGGGCTCCTTGGCTCAGTAGCACCGTCTCCAGCCACTGGAATTTATCAGCCACAAGTTTCTAGGAAATGCAAATTAAGAACTGCAAAGAAATGCAGAAGGATTGCTAAGAGAAAAAACACTGAGATGAGCCCCTTCTGCAGGCTTCTGAAGAAAGGGTCCTTGGGGCGTTGGGAACTGTATTAGAAGACGAGCCTTTCTCTGCCCAGATGTGCAGGGGGAAGGTGACAATTTGTACCGAAATGTTTTTAAAGAAAGGGAAGGGCTGTGCTGCTGAATGTAGAGCAGGCAGCTGCTGGTGCTGCAGGCCCGCATCCCAGCACACTCACCCCTCCAAAAACAGAGCTCAGGGCCCCACAGCAGCACTCCAGCTAGAGGCGTGGAAGCTAAACTTCCAGATCCTCAATGTGACCTATCTTATATAGACATTGCTCTGATCAGCCCATGCATGTAATTCAGACTAGGTTGAGAATGACTGATAGGAAATGTTTCACAGTTTAAATGAAAGCCTAGGAAAAACCAGAGAAATCTCTGCTTGGTGGAATCTGAGGCAGATCCTTAGGCTATGGATGCTTTTCCGTGTAAGACTTCTAGTCCCAAAGCTACCCTTCTGCACCCTCCCTTTCTGTCCTCTCCCCTCTTCCCAGGACAGAAAATTGAGTCAGCAAACTAGGCATTTCTTTTTCTGGAAATCCGTCAACTCTTTCTATAATGGACTCTTCCAATCAACTGAAAATGTTGTATGCTTTTACTGGAATCCAGGCTGATGACAGTGTCTCAAGGGTGGCGGGGTGGGGGGGGGTGCGGTGTTTCTCTCTAGAAGCCCTTTCCCTTCATGAAATCACCTGGAGCCTCTGTCTTCCGTCCCCCTCCTGCAGGTTCTGATGAGGAATACATTTATATGAACAAAGTGACAGTCCACAAGCAACAGAATGCCGAGTCCCAGGACAAAGGTATGGGATTACTGCCGACGGACTGGCCGGCTCCCAGGAGTGGGGCAGGTTTAAGCCTTGGTCCCACACCACCCCCCTTCCTTCCAGCCAGCACCACAGACAGGCCTGGGGGGGTTATTTTGGGAAGTCCTATTTTAGTTGATGGTATTCTGGGTTGATGTATTTTGGGGAAGTTTCACCAACCAGGCCACCTCCTTGCCTCTTAAAGGTCTCACATCCCCTTCTTGGGTAAGGCATCTGTCCCTAAAATCTCTCAGCGTTTCCCAGCATCACCCCAGAAATAGGAAGTTATAATTCAGATGTTCTAAGAAAGCAGCTGCGTATGGTGCTGATCCCACGGCCCCAGCTTTATGACTTTTGATAAGTCTGGACTTTATGAGTGTGTGTGGGGGGGAGGTAGGAGTGATGGGGAGGAAATGGTGCTGTCTGCAGTTGCCTTAATATGTGAGAGTTTTGTTCAAAGGTGATCTCTTGGCAGAACATTTTATCTTCCATTGGAAGGACATATCGTCTTCCGTGGTGTCTTACTCTCCTGCTCTGTTCTGTTCTCTGCTTTTCTATGAAAACCCCCAGGACTGGGTCCAGCAGGATCCCAGGGAGGTCCAAGGTTTGCACAGCTGCCTAGTTGCAGAGCACAGGGGATTAGAGTCCCCATCTCCCAACTCTCAAGCCCGTAACTCAAATGCAGAGGCTTAGCAAGAGGTGGGAGCACAGCACCCCAAAGCATTCAGTCTGGTAAAGCCTTGACTTCAAGACATCAGCCTGAAAAGCCCCAGGGTCAAATCTGCCTGGGCCTGTCCGTCCTGGCTGAAATGGGCTCAGAAGAGCCTTTGGCGCCTTTTTTCCCAAAAGTGCACAGACGGTTGGTGGTCCAGTTACCCAGTGTGGCTTTCGCCTCCTGCCCCACCGCCAAACATGGACTCATCAGAGGTCCCCTGCATGAAAGCAGCCCATGTGCCTAAGGTTGTCAGCCTGCCTGCAGGGGAAACTGGGGCGGGGTGGACAGATGTAATCACAGGCTCGGTGCTGAAAGCCGCTCAATATAGTGCCCACAGGCAGCTCCTCCACTGCCAGGGCTCTGTGGCCAGATCATTTTGGACATGGGGCAGGTGGAGGAGAGGGTGCAGAACCTGCCAGAAACCTCAAACTAGTTCCTTCTGAGGAATCTGCCCGGGGCCAATCTACCCTATTCTTGGAGGGAAAACAGCACTGGCTCCAGGGACTGCCTGCCTGGATAATTAACACCTGCTCAAATAGAACTCCGGGCTCATGTGACCAGACATTCCTGGATAATGAGACTCTGCTGGGAGGCTGGGTGCCCCTCACGGAAACCCTCTCTTGCTTGCTGCCCACAGCCCCCGAGCAGCAGAACCCGCTGACCAATGGTGAGCCCCCCCAGCCCTCCTCGGCCCCTCAGAAGAGTCTCCCAGACCTCCCGCCCCCCAAGATGGTAAGTGTGGGTCTGGGACCCCTGATTTCCCTGATGTGGTGAGTGTCCAGTGGGTCCTCCAGATAGCAGTCCACCAAGTGTCTGGCATTTTTGGAGCATCCACTATATGGGGGGCAGGGAGGAGAGGGGCATGACAGAGGATGAGATGGTTGGTTGGCATCACCGACTCAATGGACATGAGTCTGAGCAAGCTCCGGGAGATGGTGAAGAACAGGGAAGCCTGGTGTGCTGCAGTCCATGGGGGTCGCAGAGAGTCAGACATGACTTAGCGACTGAAAAACGACTGTGTGTGGGGCCTGGGGTAAGACACTGGGAGAGACGGATCAAGCCAGCCTGCCCTACGGGTGATCTCACTTGCTCAGTACAGAGAGGGATGGCAGTGGGAGATGAGGGTCACCGTGTGTCCAAGGTGACCTGCCAGATTCTTTTCCAGCACCTGCTGAGCAGGGCCGTGCACAGCTGTGGTCACCAGCTCCGGCCACAGTGATCTTTCGGAAACATAAATCACATCACACCACTTCCTGCTTGAATAGGACAAAACGTCCACACTCCTGCACATGGCCCCAGGGCTCACCTTGTCTGACCCTGCTGCGTCTCCAGCCTCACCGCATCTGCGTATCACCGGCCTCACCGGACTCAGTGAACTGAGTCACGTCCCTCAGTTCCTGGGTTGTGCCCTGTGGTCAGTCCTGCCGCAGGGACTTTGCACTTCTTGGGCCCTCACTCTTCAAAGTTGCCCCTCCTTAGTCTCAGACAGACTCCCGGGCCTGCCCACAGGTGAGACATCCTGCCTCGGTGCCTGCTCCTAGTCCTGCCTGCCTTAACACCTGTTTATTATTTGCCTCCCAGAGCAGATGTAAGCTCCCTGAGGCAGGGGCCATGTCTCATCTACTGTTTCATGTCCTGTGTCTGCACACGGTAGGCCACATGTGTATTTGTTCATGGATGGATGGATGGATGGATGAATGGAATTTCAGACTCCTCCAGACCTGGGTTCAGATCCCAGCTCTAGCTCTGCCAGTACTAAGCTCCTTGACCTTAAGCAAGTTATTTGAGGCCTCTGGCCCTTGGTTTCTTGGTGTTTAAATGAAAGGCATGTGAACATCTCTCAGCTAAGATCTCTATTCTTTGGCCTGGCAGACCACGTTGGTATTCAGCGAGGTGAGCAGAAGTATTTACACTTTATGGGAGAGGAACTAGGAGTCAGGAGGTTTATAATGTCCCGATGTTGCACAACCTCGAGGTGGCAGGACATGAACCCGAGTTCTTTCCGCTCCAGGATCTGGTTGGGGCAGCTTCCTGGGAAAGGTGTGAGCTGGGAAGGATTTCTCAGAACATGGGACTCCACGGTGACCGAGCTCACACCGAGCCATCCATCATCGGGTCTGTGGGCTCAGGTCACCACTGAGGGGGTCCTGACTCCAGACTGGCCCCCTTCACTCATGCCTTCCTGGAAGTAGCATGGTTCTCCCTGCTGCCCTCCCAGCTTGGGGGGGGGGGGCAGGGCAGGAGTTCCTGGGCAGCATCCCACATCTGGGTGACAGCTGGTGGGGACGCTTCATCCCAGGCCGAGGGAGACCTGATGGACTGAGCCTCAGTCCTGCACATATGCTGATGATGCGAGTGACTGCTGTGCTGTGAGCCACTGCCCGCCCGGCATACCCACATATGGGCCTCCCATCACCTGCCAAGAAACAGAGACTCCGAGAGTGAAAACAGCTGGCCAAGGAGGTAGCAGGGCCAGGATCTGTAAGCAGGTTCTTGGTTTCCGGGCCACTCTGCAGCCTCCTGGACCCCACTTGGCTTGTCTTCTCAGTCAAGTAGAGGTACAAGTTGTGTCTCTTCCAGCTGTGGTCCCCCCTCGTTCTGATCCCGGGACTTGGGAAGGGGGCACAGCCCCTCAGCTTCCATCCAGTTGTTGCTGGTTTTAAGCAGGTGGGAGGTGCCGTGGTTTTCGGGTGCACTCTAAGCTCTGCAGGCTTTCCTGATAGCTCAGTTGGTAAAGAATCTGCCTGTAGTGCAGGAGACCCTGGTTCAATTCTTGGGTTAGGAAGATCTGCTGGAGAAGGGATAGGCTACCCACTCCAGTATTCTTGGGCTTCCTTTGTGGCTCAGCTGGTAAAGAATCCACTTGCAATGCGGGAGACTTGAGTTCAGTCCCTGGGTTGGGAAGATCCTCTGGAGAAGGGAAAGGCTACCCACTCCAGTATTCTGGCCTGGAGAATTCCATGGATTGTATAGTCCATGGGGTCGCAAAGAATTGGACACGACTGAGCGGCTTTCTCTTTCACTCAATAAGCTCCGCTTGCCGGATGTGGGGAGGAGAGATGGCTGCTCTGAGCCAGGGCTGGAACTTTTGTAGCCTGAGTTCATGTGTGATTCTGACCAGGGTGCCTTTGGCCTCTGTACAATAGAGGTGCCGCTGCCGGCCCCACGTGGGACAGCTGCCTATGGACCCACACGGGTCGGAAGAGGTGTGCATGGGGCGGAGTCTCCCAGGCACAGACTCCCTCTGGAAACCTTGTTTGAGGTGCTGGACGGGGTGCCCAGGGTCTGGGGCTGGGTTGTGGCTATACACTGATCAGGTCACAGAGTCCCACGGCCTGGGATTCCAACTGGCTTTTCCTACTCCCTTGCCAGTCTCCTGTGACCTGGGCACAGAGGCCCTAAGGGCTTGGGGGTGTGAGATGCAGGACCATCAAGCAAGGCCAGGGCAGAGGCCAGCCCCTGGAGACCAGTCTGCCGGCGTCAGCTGTATCTGCAGGCCGTCGGGGCCAGGAGAGGCTAGAGAGGAACCTGGTGCTGGAGCGGGGAGGATCCCACACTTGAGAGTCCCACGGTCCTGGAGTGGCCTTTCAGATGAGCAGTGACAGTTCCTATGGACACAGTCCAGGCCCTGGGGTGACTACCAGCAGAGCCAGTAACCTTGACAGTCTCCCTACCTTGTGGAATTTCTCTGCCAAGAAGGACCTTTCCTGGGTCCCTCCTAGTCCTGTCTCCATCACCCATCTCCACTCCAGAAGCCTTCCAGGTGTGGAGTGAGGAAGGAGGAGGCGGAACCTGGGGTCCTCCCCACCCCGCCCGCACGCACCTGCCTGCTCCCCTCCAGCCTCCGCTTTGGTCCAGTCGGGCTGAAGACTTTATCCAAGGCCCCCAGAGGAGTGCCATCAGGGCGGAGCCGGGAACAGCTGTGTCTGCTGGCTCTCAGCAGAGGAGAAACAGAGCAGCAAGTAGTCTGGGAGGAAGGAGAGAGCGTTGCTGCCGGAGCCTGGGCAACCCTGGAATCGCTTTTCCTCAGCCAGAAAAAAGCTGTGTCTCTTCCCGCCCCAACCCTGGAGCTTCAGGGCGCTGCCATGGTTTGTGTGCCTGGATGCCCAGTCCCGGGGCTTGCCGGTGGCTGTGGCAGAAGCTGGGTGTCTGCCTGGGGGCCTCAGTGCCCAGGGCTGGCCAGGAGTATGGCCTCTGTCCCAGGCTCAGCCCATCCAGTACCAGAGGGGGCAGCCAGGGGTCTGGGTGTGGCCAGTGACTCAGGCAGCCTTGGCACATCCAGGCCGCAGTCGGCCCAGCCAGGTGCTGTGGTCGCTGTAGAAGAAACAGATGTTTGCTGGCACTGTTCCGCTCCTGGCCCGCGCGGCCGTCTCCACCCCTCCCTGCTGAGGCCTGCACACGCATCTGTGCTGGGCTTCTGTGCGGGGAGCAGCTGACGCCACCGACGGCGTCACCGTGGTCGGTCTGGGGAGCCAGGACTGCGTCCGCTCGCCCCCACCCCGAACCTGCCACAGTGCACCCTGGGGCTGGTTGTTCAGAACTGCAAGAACGCCTCAGATCACCCGGGGCCGCCCCTCACCTCCAGCTCTGTGTCTTGTCCAGATCAGAATTGGTGAAGTACGTGCCTGCTTAGTCACTCAGTTGTGTCTGACTCTTTACGACCCCATGAACAGTAGCCCACCAGGCTCCTCTGTCCATGGGATTCTCCAGGCAAGAATACTGGAGTGGGTTGCCTTTCCTCTCTCCAGGAATCTTCCTGACCCAGAGATCAAACCCAGGTCTTCTGCATTGCAGGCAGATTCTTTACCCACTGAGCCATGTGGGAAGCCAAGCCTGTGACCAAATCCTGCACCACCTGCTTTGGTAAATAACATTTTGTTGGAATTCAGCCAAGCTTATTCATCTGCGTATTATTTATGGGTTCCTCTGCGCTACAGTGGAAAAGGAAATGGCAGCCCACTCCAGTATCCTTGCCTGGGAAATCCCATGTTCGATCCCTGGGTTGGGAAGATCCCCTGAGAAGGAAGTGGCAACCCACTCCAGTATTCTTGCCTAGAGAATTCCATGGATAGCGGAGCCCGGCAGGCTGCAGTCCATGGGGCCGCAAAGAGTTGGACACAACTGAGCGTCTTTCATTTCACTTCGCTATTCTCCAGTAGCAGAGTTACATAGCCCCAGTGGCCTGTGAATCCCTTTTTCTCTCTTTATGGGAAATGTTTGCCAACCTCTGGCACATCACCCTGAGCGGGGAGGCTTTCTTCCTTGGCCCCTCCTGTGAACTGTGAGAACATTATTTCAGGTTCCCAAGTCACATCTCCTTGGCATCCTCATTGAATGTGCACCATCGACGTCATCATGATGATGATTAAAATAATTTTCCTTTATTCTTAATTCCCGGCATTTAGGATCTCTTGCTCCTTTGACCTCTGATAATAGACCGTTGGGTCTGTGTAATTATGTGACGCTCTTCTGAATTGTTGGAATTGTTTTATCCTTAAACTTGACCTGGGCTCTTATCTTTGGCCCTGGCAACCCTGGGGACAGAGGCTGTCGTGTTCTTTAAGGAGGGAGAGCGTAGTGTAAGCCAGGTCATGCTCAAACACCTCCTCCGTGTCCTCCCAGACAGCCCGCGGTCTTCCTCCACCACACATGCATACGTGCAGCTTTCCTCCCTTTGACATTATTATATTTTATTCTGAAGGTTAGTGAAAACTAGTGTCTGTTATTTAATAATGCTGAGTGCAGTTTAATCCTTACAGGGACACCGTGTGATGGTTATTTCTACCCTCCCCATTTTGCAGTAGAGGATCTGAGGCCCAGAGAGGTCAAGTCAGTGGCCCAAAGTCACACAGCTCAGATGTGCCAATGTCAGGATTCAAACCCAGCCCCTGGAGGTCAGACTCCTGCCTCCGCCCTATACGCCTCTCTGTATCGATCCATTTACAGATGATTTTGTACAGTGAAAAGTTTGGGAGACCCTCAAGAAACACCCACTGGTGCTCCACTCCTGGACGAGAGAGCAGGCCCCCTGTGGGGATAATGACCATCAGGAGCTCCTGCTGGGGGGCTTGCTGCCCCCTCCTTCTGTCCTGTTCTAATCGTGGGAATCCAGACCAGAGCTGGATCTTGGGTGCTCAGAACTTCTCTCCAGATGGGACCCACCTTCTTACCACGGGAAGGGTCCCCGCACCCCCTCAAGGGGAGAAGGGCTTCTTGGAGGATGGAGCTGGAGGCCTGGCCTCCTCAGGAACCCTGAGCCCCAGCACCCACCTGCAGAAACCTTGACAGGGCCTAGGGGAGGGGAAATGCTTTCCCCTCCTGACCCCAGGAAGTCGGGTCTCAGAGAACCACAGCTGACTTTCACAGTCAGCCCTTCCTCTGGCTGATCAAGGGGCCGGGAATGCCCGGAGCAGCAAAGGTGAAGGGTCAGCCACGAGCAGCTACCACTATGTGCAAGACCCCCGCCCCAGGGAAGAGCCTACCCCGCCCTTGCCCCACAGCCGCACCTGCCGGCCCTGAACGCAGCTGGGCTGCCTAGGAAATGAGCCGAGTCTTCCGTTCCTTCCTGCATGCTGTGTGGTGCACCTGCTAGGGCTGAAAGCTGTTCAGAGCCTGCCTCTGGGACTTCTGTTGGCTCTCTTGGTGTTGGGCCAGATGGCGTTAGAAAAATGTGTGGGAGCCAGGTGGTGACCTGGCCTCTGCTGGCCCTCTTCATGCAGACGTGTCTCAGCTTGTCGGACAGCACTCCTGTGACCTGGCCGATGCAGGCGCCTGGGCTGGGAGGCCCCAGACAATTGTGGCAAGAGCCTCATCGTATTTGATGTGGCTTCCTTGGTGGCTCAGACGGTAAAGAATCTGCCTGCAACGAGGGAGACCCAGGTTCGATCCCTGGGTCTGGAAGATCCCCTGGAGTAGGAGATGGCAGCCCACTCCAGTATTCTTACCTGGAAGAATCCCGTGGACAGAGGAGCCTGGCAGGCTGCAGTCCGTGGGGTCACAAAGAGTCAGAAATGACTGAAGTGACCTTAGCACACCAGCCCTATGGAAACTCGATCACATTTGTCTCCTTGAATCCTCAAGACAGGCTCTTGTTTTATGGAGAGGGTAAGTGAGGCACGGAGAGGCTGTCACATATCCACGGTTAAGGCTACTGCTGCTGCTGCTGCTGCTAAGTCACTTCAGTCGTGTCCAACTCTGTGTGATCCCACAGACAGCAGCCCACCAGGCTCCCCCGTCCCTGGGATTCTCCAGGCAAGAACACTGGAGTGGGTTGCCATTTCCTTCTCCAATGCATGAAAGTGAAAAGTGAAAGGGAAGTCGCTCAGTCATGTCCGACTCTTAGTGACCCCATGGACTGCAGCCTACCAAGCTCCTTCATCCGTGGGGTTTTCCAGGCAAAGTACTGGAGTGGGGTGCCATTGCCTTCTCCGACGGTTAAGGCTATGGACTCCTAAAGCCTGGATTCGAACCCGGTTAGTTTCACTCTAGAGGCCATATAGATAGCTCTACTAGCCAAACCACAGAAGACTTGGCTCTGGGAGCCTGATTTGGGGGCAGCAACAGCAGGAGCATCACTCTACTCCAGGGGAAGCTGGGATCAGATGCCCTTGCGGCCCTTGCTGAGTACTGTCCCACCAGGACTCAAGGCCAGGCTGACTGTTCTCCCACTATTGCTGGGGCCAGGGCTGGAGATGTTCTATGTCATAGGTTCCCCCAAAGAAGCTCATTTTCCAAGGCAAAGATTTCTAGATTCCCCGTACCCTGCCTGCCTGGCCCTCTTCTGGGTAGGACAGCGAATCCCCAGCAGCCCATGTGTTCCCCATGTGGAATGCCCAGTGCAAGGACCTCTGAAAACCAGGAGTGGGAATGCATTCCAGCTTTTGCCATGCCAATTCATGAAGGTTCCCTCTGCACTCTGTAGGGACTTTGTGATTCAGATAGACATGGGAGACCCATGTGAATGGATGCTTACACATTGATGAACTGTATGTACTAATATTCACACCACAATCTACTTTTTTTTTTAATTAATTTTTTTGTTATTTTTGACTGTGCTGGGCCCTCATTGCTGCAGGCAGGCTTTCTCTCGCTGTGGCGAGTGAGGACTACTTTTTAGCTGTGGAACAGAAACTTCTCGTTGCAGTGGCTTCTCATTGCAGAACACGGGCCCTACAGCGCGAGCTCGGTCGTTGTGTTGCACGGGCTTAGTTGCTCTGTGGCATGTGGAATCTTCCTGGCCCAGGGATGGAACCTGTGTTCCCTACATTGGCAGGCGGATTCTCAACCACTGGACCACCAGAGAAGTCTTGCCTGTCTTTCTCTCCCCTGCTATTGCTTATATTACCTTCATAGTCTGGCACCCATCTTACAGATGGAATAATGGAAGGATAGAGAATAGTTTCAGCCTCTGTGCTTCTCCACAGTTGCGTATGTTTTTATTTCTTTTTTATCCTACTCAAATTATGCTCATTCACCCTCATGTCATGGAAGAAGTTCAGGGTTGTCTTATCCTCTGAGAATCCTTCCTTGGTCCTAAATGTTCCTCATACCCTCCAGGCTCCCGTGGAGATTTGACCTTGTCTATCAGAAGCCGTGGGCTTCCCCGATAGCCCAGTTGGTAAAGAATCCGCCTGCAGTGCAGGAGACCCCGGGTTGATTCCTGGGTCAGGACAATCCCCTGGAGAAGGGAAAGGCTACCCACTCCAGTATTCTTCGGCTTCCCCTGTGGCTCAGCTGGTAAAAAATCCACCTGCAATGCAGGAGACCTGGGTTCAATCCCTGAGTTGGGATAATCCTCTGGAGAAGGGAAAGACTACCCATTCCAGTATTCTGGCCTGGAGATTCTGTGGACTATATAATCCATGGGTCGCAAAGAGTCAGACGTGACTGAGTGACTTTCAGTCATTATCAGGAGCTGTGAGCATTCATTGCCTAGTTAAGTGTTTCTTAGCACTGACTCCCAACCGTCTGGTTGCACCTCTCAGCTAGTCTGCAGGAGCCACCCAATATCTGCTGAGCCAATGACTGAACTTATTATGGGAGACGTTTGGGGGTTAGAAGCCTGGTGCTTCCCCTGCGTGCCCCTGATGAGCTCTGGTCTTTGTAGAAAGTTATCTGTGTAGAAGCCGTCATAGCTACCGTGACAGTCTGATGCCATCTGGACCTGTAAGTGTATTATACCGTGTGTACAGCTGTACCGTGTGTATGGTGGGCGTCAGAGCCTCATTTTGCAGGGGAGAACTCTGAGGTTTGGTGAGGTTACATGACACACCCACAGCCCTTCAGCTGATGCAAACCAAACACTGGACAGGGTGGCTGATGGGGGTCGCTGTAATCTGTTTTCCCTCCCAACTTGCTTGATATCCAAGCTGGGCATTTTTTCCTCCTGGTTCCTCTCCTTTCCACCCAAAGGGTTAATTCCGAGTTGTTCCCAGTGTATCGTATCTGAAAATGTTTATTTTATTTATTCATACCACAGATTCCAGAACGTAAACAGCTCTCTGTCCCGAAGATCGAGTCTCCAGAGGGTTACTATGAAGAGGCTGAGCCGTATGACACATCCCTCAATGGTACATCCTGGGGACAGGGCTGGGAGGGGGCTGACCACTTCCTGCACAGATGCCAGCACCAACTCCTCTCGTGGTGACCGGCACGCTCACCCTGGCTGGAAACACAGTGGGGCCTGGGATGCTCCTCCCAGAGAGCATGGCCCAAGTCGAGAGCATGGCCCAAGTCAAAAGCTGGCCACAGAGCATTTGACCACTGGTCTGATGGCGAGCTGAGACCTACAGCAGACCCAGCCTGCCTGCAGGGCAGGGCTTAGGATGGTTCCCAGTGAGCTGGGTTTATGGTGTCTGATGCTTTCTGTGGTCCTGCCTGGATGTTGCGGATTCAGCACAGAGATGTGACAGAGGAGAGGTGTGCTGGCTGAGTGGCACAAGGCCCTGGAAGCCATAGAAGTGTGGTCAGGCTGAGGCAGAGCCCTCTTTCAAGGTCCTTTCACTGGACTGGGCTCCCACTGTGAACCCAGCATGCTTCTAGGAGTGGGAACTCAGCACGACTCAGCAGTCACAGCACTTAGATTCTGGGAGAGAAGACAGGCCGCACAGAGACATAGGCTGTGTCAGGTGGCGATAACTTGTCAGGACCGAAAGTGGCAAGGGCTGAGTTGGGGCAGGAGAGGGATGTTATTCTAACTTAGAGAGGGCCTCTCTGAGCAGATTTCTTAAAGAAGTGGCAAGTGGGTGGGGTTGGTACCTGCAGGAGGAGCAGAGTGCACAGCACATGCAAAGGCCTGAGGCGGGAGGGCCCTTAGCATGTTTGGAGGCCAGCGTGGCAGGAGCAGGTAGGGTTGGATGAGATGGATAGGAGATGTGGACATGGAAGGCAGCTGTAGACCCTGGTAAAGACCTTAGCCTTTCTCTGAATAGACTTTTCTCTAGCCTTTAGAGGGTTACTTCATGGCAGACCTAATATAGGTATTAAAAAGACGGTCTTTGCTCTGGAGGCATGGCTCACTCTGGCGTGCTCTTGTCCTCGGCCAGTGGTTCTCAGCCTGATGAGGCTGGATCAGAAATGCTCTTGTTGTGGGGGTTCTATAACACAGAAACACCCTGAAGGTCCTGAAGGAGAGATGGTTGTGACCCTACTCTCTGGGGTAGCTAGATTCTGGTCCCCTTACTCTCTCCCTTTCTTACATCCTTCTCTTTCCTTTTTTTGTAAGTGAAAGGTCTTTGAAAACATAAGGCAATTTGCAGATATGGGAAGTCAACGTCCCTGATGCAGGGAATGAACTTGGCCTAAAGGGGCCTTGTTGGTGTCGGGGATGAGATGGGACAAGTCCCCCTGGAGCACATGGGATCCTTGTCCTCTTTTTTCATGCCTCACCTACTGTCTGCAGTCCCAGGAACTGTGTGGGAGGTGAGGGACTCTCGGGACTCACAGAATTTTATTCTAAGAGACTGGCTTTGTGGGCAGACGTCACTTAGCTTGTGAGGTGTTGCCAAAGTCACCGCTGGACTGTGATTTCAGACCAGAGCTGTGGGCGTAGCAGGGCTGTCTGGGTGCGTCTGGAAGGTGGGAGCCCTGACTCACCCCGGGTGAGCACCTCCATGCCTCTGAAGCCCGTCTCTCTGGGGTGTGGCCCCTGCCAGCCAGGGCCTGCCTCCCAGACGCTCCCAAGGGCCTGTCTGCTCCCAAGGGACAGGCTTTATCTCGACACAAACAAGTGGTCAGAAGGATCTCGGTGTTTGTCTCTCGACTGGAAATTCGAATTGGTTTTATCTGGGACTAGGAGGAGAAGGGGTCATCCCAAGGTCAGCAAGTAGGGGCAGTGGGAAGATGCCCAGTTGCCTTTTCTCTCCTGCCAGCACAACGACCAAGGATGACCTGGGGGACCTTCCCCTGCATTAAAAGCTGGGCTGTCCTTGTTTCCAGCCTGTCATCCACCACACCTGTTTGACCCCTGGTCACAACAAGAGGAGCGACTGCTGGACTCCAGCCCCTTGCTCTAGTTCTTGGGCATCAGCAGTTTTGCTGGCTTCCTGGGCTGCTTTATCAGCACTGTCCCCTCGCGGCTGCCCTGGGCCGGGTGGCTCTGTGTAGTAAGCGCCAAGTGCAGTGAGTGCCCTGCTCTGAGTATAGCTCCTGCACGGATGATGCCTCCTGCTGGGGCAATGGCAGCTGCTGAAACAAACAGCACCCCTGGCAGTTTATAGCAGCCCAGTGCACATCGGATTCTCACTCTTGGAACAGTTTGGCGTGGGCATCACTGGTCAGCAGGCTCCTTCCAGCGTCGGCTTGGCCACCCTCTGAGGCCACAGAAGCCTCTGCAAAGAGGGTGGAGGACCTCTGCGTGCTTCTTAAAGGCACCAGCCAGAAGGACACCCAGCGCTTCTCTCCACATTCCGCTGGTGACAGGCAATCACATCTCTGGATGGGAAGGAGCTGGGAAATGATGTCCTTGGCCAGGCTGGGGCCTCGCCCGACGAGCCCACACCTCTGATGGGAACACGCTCACTTCTGATGGACAGGCAGCCACGTCCCCACATCTCTTCGTGTCTCTGCCTCTGGACCTGCCCCTCTCTTCATCTCTCTCTTCCTCTTGTCTCTTTCTGTGCTTCCGGAAATGCCACAGGCCATCCCAGCAGATATCCCCCCTGTGGAGTCCCCAGATGGGTGCAGGTGCCTGAAGGAGTCGTTTACGCCACCATCACCTTGGGTACTGCTCGTCCCAGAGCAGGAATGCCAGTGATCCCTGTGCCTGCTGCCTGGCTTGTGGAGGCAGGGTGCATGCCCGAGGGTGGCCGCCGCCCTCTTCCCGTCCTTGTGTGTGGGTCCTGCATGAGGCTGCCCTGTGTCACCCCTCTGCAGACCCCTGCCTGTGGCATCTAGAATGATGAGGATGCAGAGTGCGCAGGGCCGTGCCGGCCTTTGTTCCTGAGTACGTGCCACAGGACACGGTGGCTGCGGTACTCACCAGGGGCAGCCAAAAGGGGGCTGAAATTATCTGAGCATTCTGCTTTTCCCTCCTGCTTATCCTGCGACCTCTGGCAGCCAAGTGTTTGTTTAATAATATCCGTCATTTATGTTTGTGCCAGGATCGCTCTTAGGGATAAATAAAATGGTCAATACATTTGCCCTAGAATTTCCTCTGAGCATTCCAGGTATCATCCCATTCCCCCCTGGAGGCCAATGGGCAGACATTAGAATTCTCCATGGAACAGGTGGGGCAACCCCAGAAGCACAAAGCAGCCGGGGGCGGGGAGGAGGTGGGGTCTGGCCAGCTTCTTCACACCCTCTACTCTGTAGCCTCAGCTACTAACCCCCTGAAAGAGATACCCCAGCTGCTGCATCTTTCTTCTTCCATTTACTGTGCAGCTAATGCAGTGATGACAAGGGGGATTTTTTTTTTTTTTGTACAGAATCACCCCACCACCAGATAGAATCACTGAATCTCCATGTGGCCTTTCTGTACTGTTTTCTTTGCTTAGATGATTGTTGCTTTCTCACTTGCCATCTTAAGGAGTTTCTCCAGTTGCAGACTAGCTTGCAAGAGCTTTCACTGATGACGGCTGCATGGTACCCTGAATGAAATCATGCTTTCTCCAGCCTCCTCCTGCTGACTGTTCAGAAGTACTTGCATGAATGTCTTAATGCATGTAACCTCTCCCTGCCCGCCTTCCTTCCTTTTTAAAAAAGTAGTTTCCTCAGATAAACTCCCAAGACTGGGATTATTGGGTCAGAGGGAATGAATGTTTTTATGGCTTTCGAAAAAAACAGGCTGATGGGTTGTTTCCTGAGAGGCTGGTGTTAATTTATGTCGCCATCAGCCATACAAGAGGCCAGGGTCCCCTGCCAGGTGGCACCACTGTTTTCAGTCTGCTTATTTAATAGGTGTAAAATTGTGAATTCTGTGACTTTTTTATTGTCAGGAAGGGGAGTAGTATCACACTGCTTTTAAAGAAAACTGATATTAAAGTAGTTAAAGTGTTATTTTTAGAAATATTAAAGCAAAATAAAGCACATTTTTATTGGCATTGTAGCTAGAATAACTGTGGCCGTGGCCTCATTCCATTTTCCTATATTTCTAGTTCAAAGGTGGTTCTGTTTTCTTAGTATGCAGGAACCTAGCTGTGCAGGGTGTACCAGAAGCTTCTGGAGAAGGGAAGACAGGGGACCCATGGGCTGTCTCTTTCCTGATGTGGAGATGAAAGAGCGGTTCCGTTCACTCTGACTTGAGGGGACAGAACATGTCTATGGAAGTCCATAGGGAAGTAGGTATGACTTTCTGTTAGAGCTGTCCAGTAAGGAAGCAGTTGTCCAGCAGCTAGGGGTAGTGAGCTCCCCTTCTGTGGGGGAATTCAAGCAGAGGCTGGAGCAGGGTTATGATAAGCAGGATTCCTGAGCTGAGCCAGGGGTTGCTGGACCTGAATCCCGAGGTTCTCTTCTCTCCATGTCTTGCATTTTGGGGTTTGATATTTTTTTCTGCACCTAGTTTCTGTTGGCCTTGAAGAGGGCAGTAAGGCCCAGAAGACAGGGCAACTCTGGCAAGGTGGTAGGGGCAGAAACTAAGGCACGTGGAGTGGGTACAGGATTGGGTGAGATATTGAACTGGGGGACTTTTTAAAGAGAATAAAACTGTTAAGGGTGGCTCATTGCCAGGAAGGAAGGGTGTCAGGTGGAGGTGAGCAGGAGGAGCTGGGCTCGTGCTGGGAGGTCTTCTGTGGGGAGAGAGAACAGTCTTTGGAGGATAAGAGTGGATTCTCCAGGAGGGCTGTGACTGTGACCTTAGGAGAGGGAGGGTGGCCGGGAGGGCCCGCTCCTGCTGTGGGTTACTGCACTTTTGCTTCCAAGAGTCATAGCTTCTCGCTGCCCCCAGGACAGGACAGGGACAGAACAGGCCTGGCGGGGGGAGTTGGGGGGCAACTGCTGGAGGCCTGCCCATCTCTGGGCTCAGGCAGCAACCCCCTCTTTCTGGGGCCTTAGAATGATAGAGCGTCACCCACGCATACACACCAGAAGAACCAAGAAAGGGTCCACCCACCGCTTCATCCTTCAGTTGAGAAAGCAGAGGCCCCGAGGCTAGCACTGGTTCTCTCAAGAGCCCACGTCTGAGGACAGTGTCTGGTCAGAGGTTTCCGTGGGGTCTGAGATGATAGGATTTGAGGAGGAACGGGGAGACACCCCGTTTCACGTTATCTGTGTCTGTGACCAGAGGCAGCATTCAAGACGCTCTGCGCAGCGGTTTAGGGGCCAGAAAGTCTGCCTGGGCCTGCGGTTGGTGGCGATGGGCTGGTTCCAGGGGGCGGGGTGGGGAGGGCTGTTCCTGCCTGCTGCCCACCCTCCCAACGGAGCAAAGCCTGTTTAGGAGCATCCCTTGCCCAGCAGGGCTGTGACAGCGAGCTCTTCCTTTGCAGAGGACGGAGAGGCCGTGAGCAGCTCCTACGAGTCCTACGACGAGGAGGAGAGCAGCAAGGGCAAGTCGGCCCCCTACCAGTGGCCCTCGCCCGAGGCCAGCATCGAGCTGATGCGCGACGCCCGCATCTGCGCCTTCCTCTGGCGTAAGAAGTGGCTGGGCCAGTGGGCCAAGCAGCTGTGCGTCATCAAGGACACCCGGCTCCTGGTGAGTGTCCTCCTCTCCTCCCGCTCCTCTCCCCTCTCCTCTCCTGGGAGCAGGATGTGGGTGGTCCTGGATGCCAGGCGCTCAGAGCCTATTACATCAGGAAGTGTCTACTCCTCCCCAACCTGAAACTGCATGCAGAACCTTATAAGCATGGACAAACACACTTTTTTCTAAACTAGAAAGGACTAGTAGTAGTCAGCAGACTTTCAAAGGGGTCTGTGATGACCAACCCCCTCCTCCCCCAGTGCCATCCCCTGGATGTTTTTCCAGGGATCTTTTGATCCCCTGGTCTGTGGGCTCCTCCTTCCTCACATCTCAGCCTCTGGAGGCTTGGGGCGGAGCCTGCTGCCCAGTTAGGGCTCCCCTGCCCAGCGCCCAGCCCCACAGCGTGCAGCGTGAGAACCATCGGCATCTGCTCAGAAGTTGGAATATTCTGAATGACCGATCGTAAGACCCCTAAGGGCATCAGAAGATGGTATTCTGACCGCAGCCCTGATTCTTGTTATTTTAAATTAAAACTTGGTTTTATGCCCCAATTTGAGGCTCCACGGAGTCATTACAAACACCCCTTTTTCACTAGTTAAAACCCATCCTGCTGTGTGCAGATGCTTTCAGGTAGTCCTGTTAGGCAGCTTCATACAACCCCCCATTTTACAAGTGAGAAACAGAGGGTAGTACGTTTTCCCTGATGGGGAAGAGAGTCGCTTCCTTTCTTTGCTAACACATCATCTATCTAAGTGGATGATAAACTTGGCCTTCATCCCCTTTGGGCCCCTTACTGGGAAAGCTGAGCCAGAAAGAGAAGCAGAGAGGCAGAGAGCTGGGGAAAGTGCCTTCTACCCTGGGGAGGTGGGGTTGCCCACAGAGGACTCCTAAAATAGGAGCCAGCCCAGATCTGCAGGGGGATTAGAGCTGCTTGGGTAAGCAGGGCCCTGGAGTGTCTCTGGAGAGTTGGAGAGGGAGGCTTGAGGGAGACACAGATGAGCTCCTGGTTGTTCTGATGCTGACAACAAACTCTGCTGATGGTTGAGGTCACAGTTCTGCACTTGCACAAAGGTGTCCGACCTTTTGGTCCAGCTCTCAGCGGGCCCTGCCCTGCCTGGCGGCCCCCTCCTCTGCAGAACCTGGCTGACAGCATCTCGCCTCTCCTCTCTTGCAGTGTTACAAATCCTCCAAGGACCATAATCCTCAGCTGGACGTGAGCTTGCTGGGCAGCAGTGTGGTGCACAAGGAGAAGCAAGTGCGGAAGAAGGAGCACAAGCTGAAGATCACGCCACTGAACGCCGACGTGATTGTGCTGGGCCTGCAGAGCCGGGACCAGGCGGAGCAGTGGCTCAGGGTGAGGGAGGCGCCAGGCCGCCGGGAAGCGGACACATTCCCCTCTGCAGTCCCCAGGGGTTCCTGCAGTTCCGGCTCTCCCAATTTTTCAAAGGGATGGCTGTGGTCAGGGTAGAGGGTCTACCATCCTTCAAGTCCGCAGGGATTCCCCTGTCCTAAGTGGTAGCGATCTGTCTCGGGGAGATAGATCACAGAGCTCAGAGGCCAGCTCTGTGGCCTTGGCAGCCACCTGGACTTGGGCTCCAGCTGAAATCCACTTGCCTTCTGGCCTCCAGGGAGGCATCGCCGGCCCGTGAAAAGGCTCCTCCCATAGGAGGCAGGGTGGACAGTGACAGGCAAGTCTGGGAACCGAGGTTGGACCAAGACAGCACGCAGACCCTCCACAGTGAGCGCCACAGCCCCCAGGAGCCAGAGGACTGTCTGGCAAATGTCACTTTTACCCCCACAAGGAGCAGCCACCCCTGCCCAGGATGGGGCAAGAGGGGGCTTGTGGAGCTGAAGGCGGCTGCTTTGGGCCTGCTTGGGTTCTGCTGCAAACCTCGCCCTCCGTTCCCTGGTACCCCACCAGAATGCATGGGGCCTGCTGGACTCGGCCAAGGAACCGCACCCTCCCACCACCCCCCCCACCCCCCTCCGCCAGCTGGGGGCCGAAGGCCATAGGTGGGCTGGGTGCAGGGGTGGGGGCAGGGTGCTCTGCTCCTCGGAAATTCTGCAACCTCTCTCCCCTCCACCCGCCTAGGGGTGGCTGACCTAGGCAGCGGGCAAGGGGGGCACCCACCCTCCCCCAACCTGGGGGGTAGGCTCCAGCTGTGGTCTGGCTGTGAGTGCAGGTCTAAAGCCCCTTCCTCTTCCTTCAGGTCATTCAGGAGGTCAGCGGCCTGCCTTCCGAAGGAGCTTGTGAGGGAAGCCAGTTCACCTCAGATGCCCAGCGCCTGAGCTGTCCGAAGGTAAGCAGGCCTCTGGCCGGTGGTGGTTCAGTCGCTAAGTTCATGTCCAACTCTCGTGACCCCATGGACTGTAGCCCCCAGGCTTCTGTGTCCATGGGATTTCCCAGTCAAGAGTACTGGAGTGGATTGCCATTTCCTTCTCCAGGGGATCTTCCCGACCCAGGGATTGAACCCCCGTCTTCTGCACTGCAAGCGGATTCTTTACCAACTTAGCTACCGGGAAAGCCCAAAGCCTCTGCCCCTGCCCAGGGTGGGGCAAAGGTGCACTTCCATCACGGGCCAGAAGAGAGTTTAATTCTTTTTTTTTTTTTTTTTTTCCTCCATAAAATTACAGGTGGAAAATTGGGAGCTTTGCTTTTGTACTTCAGCCAGATTGATAAGAGACATACCATGCTTGGCTGAGGGCAGGAGCTTCAGCGTGGCAGGGAGACTGATAAGGATTATAGAGACTTATAACGTTTTCTTGCTTGGGGTAAAATTTGTTGGGACAGAAGTCACTTGCCTCCCTTCTTAGGCAGGGAGATTTACTTTTCTAGACTCTTCCATCCCACTTACTCCCTCGTAGATCCTCAGAGGCTGGAGAACTGTGTAGGTACAGACCTCAGCCAAAGAGTCCTGCTGCTCATTTGCATGGATCTGTGGGGCCCCCACTTTAGGGTCAAAGTCAGGAAAGTTGGGCTGGGTGCTGGCCCGAGGGGTGCTGTCACCAAGGGGTCACATTCCATGTCCCCAGGTATCTGCAGGTGGGTACCTGAAGCCTGGTGTGCACAGAGCGGAGGGTCCCTGTTTCTCCTCTTGGGGTCTCCACCTGTGGCGGGCAGGCGGGCATGGGCCACCCCAGGGAGGAGAGCCCTCAGCCTTCTGCAGTGACAGAAGAAGGGCTGATGTTCTCCTTGTCTTATTCATTTTTTTGGTCACTGGTAAGAAAAGTCAGAGTATGCCTGGGGGTTCCTTCATGTTGGGATGAGAAACGAGTTCTCCCTACAGACCTGGAATGCAGATGCCCCGGCCAGGTCCTGCAGTCCTTGGCCCCCGGTGAGGGTCCTATGGTTGGGAATCCCTGGGTTTGTCGTCCAGAGGTCTGGAGTCAGTGGTTCTAGAAGAAGCCTGATTGGAATATTCTGAGTGTCTGCTCTAGGGGACTGTCTCTAGTCTCACAACAGCCCTGGGAATGCAGACAGGGCAGTCTCTCTATTTTATACACATGCAGGATGGCGCTCAGAGAGGTCCCACCTGATTAGAGAATGTTCTAAGTGGGATTCAAATCGTGGTCTAACCCTGTGCACACAAACCAGCCCTTCTCCAAAGCCTGACGTGTGGGTAGCACGGTCAGTTCTCAAAAGACACCCTCACAGCCTCCTGCTAGGGGTGAGTCCCAGGGGCCTGACAGTTAGCTCTAGTTGCGGTGCTGACTCTCGTGCACCCCGAGGCTGGCTCCCTGCTCCGCCCCTGCTTCAGGGCATCTGTCACATCAGTGGAGCAGTCACCCTGAGAACTCGTGAACAAGGATATGTGAGTGGCTTGAAGAAGGGGAAAATGCTCTGAGACAGGGCAGGGAAGCTCAGAAGGGAGGGCAACGGCAGGTCCTCCGGGGAGCCCCAGGGAAGCCTGGCTATGTGCCAGCAGTGACTGGGACTCCAGGGTCACCCCTGGCTTACACCCAAGAGTCATCTGTTATTTCCCTACAATTGTGGTCTCCAAGGTGACCATTTCCAGACAAGATCACCCACTTCTGTCTCTCTCTTCCACAGCCAGATATAACGGAGAAGTACCTGTCAGCCTCGGAGTGTGGAAGCCCCATAGATGGTCACCCTGAAGTCCCAGAGACCAAAGACGGTGCGCACGCTTTGGCTCTCAGCCTAGGGCAGGGAGAAGGGTGGTATCCCAGTTTGTGAGGCTTGGCCATTTGGCTCAAGCCTACTGGGTTTTAACAGCTAATTGCAACACGCTTCCAATTTCTAAACTGCTAAATATACAACTGATAGATCCTGGAAAAAGAGAGCAGCCCAAACTGATGCGGGTGTCATGAATTGCTGGGGTAGAATATTCTTTCCTCTCTTCCTTGCTAACCCTGGTTCAGGTCTCTCTGAGCCAGTTCAGTATGTACAGATTCTCCAGTGCTGACATAGTCTATAAGAGAGGTTGGTGGGCTTCTCTTGAGGGTGTAGTTCTAGAGATACCCGACTTTGACCTGTGTGGACTCTGGCCTTGAGCACAGATGTGTGCGTGTGGGCGTGCATGTGTGAAGAACAGACGTGTGTGTGTGTGTGTGTGTGTGTGTGTGTGTGTGTGTGTGTGCGCGTGCACGTGCGTCCACAGTGAGGAACAGACAGGAAGAGAACAGTTCTGCTGTTTTTCTGTCTTTCATGAGACCACGTCGGTAGGCTGTGTGCAAGGCTGATGACTTTTCCTCTCATCTTGACAGTCAAGAAGAAATGTTCTGCTGGTCTCAAACTGAGCAACCTGATGAACCTGGGCAGGAAGAAATCTACCTCGCTGGAGCCTCCGGACAGGTCCCTCGAGACATCCAGTAAGACTTACAGCCGCCTCCAGGACCAGAGGGCCGGCTGTTCCCCCGGGGCTGCAGCTGGTCTCCGGGAAGACAGCTCAGACAGCGAAGGCAGGGGTGTGGGGTCTTGCTCTAACCCCTCCCTGGAGGGTGAGCCCACGGCCCACAGTTTCTGTTGATCGTTGCAGCAGGGAGCTCTTTATGACTCCCCAGGCTCTCTTGCTGCAGTGCTGGCTCCTGTGTGGAAGCGAAGGGTAATTAATGACTGTCCTAATGGTCTTTGAGATTGTATTCATTTGATCACTGTGTCAGGAGCATGGTAGGTGCGGTGTTATAGAAAGAGGACCAAGGAGACAGAAAACAGTCCTGAGAGCTTACAGCTCAAGAGAGAGGACGGCTTTATACCCAGAAGCACACACTGGGAGGTCTTAGGAGCTCCAAGGACTCAGGGACAGAAAGAACCTCTCTTACTCTGTGTTCGGAGACAGCTTCCTGAACCTGAGCCTTGAAGGGCAGGCAGGAGTTGAACGGGCTGGGCTGGCCCGCAGGCAGGAGCAGAGATGGAGAGGGGCCCGGGAAGACCCACTAAGGGGTCAACAAAAGCCTGTGTAGTTGGTAGAGGGTGTGTGTGGGTGCTGGGAGACCCTCGAGGTCATCTCTACTGCCCCGACTCGGCCTTGAGCAAACTGAGGCCAAGGGAGAAAGAGAGAGAAAGACAGAAGAGATAAGAGGCTCGCCCAGAAAAACCCTGTCTTCCAACCTGAGGCTCGTTGCTGTGCTTACCCCCGGGGCCAGAAGGCCACCACTTTCCCTCCTTGGGCCTTTCCCTCCTCTTCATGGAACCCGTGTCCCAGCCCTGGGCTCTTTTCCTGAGTCCCAGTTCAGCTCTGTGCCTCATGGCTGGCAGGGTGGGCTGGTGAGACAGGAAGGCAGGAGAAGATGGATCTTCTCTTTGGAGCCTGCTGGTCCTCCAGCCAGGGCCCTGGGTACCGGCCCGGCCAGCCTTTGCACCTGAGAGGGCACGGCGTTGGGCCTGGGAGCCTGGTCCCAGTGAGTCACTTTGGGAGATGCAGCTAGGCTATTGCTGGACATTACTCAGCAGGGAAGCATGCTCCTGTCCCCTGTGGCTGGGGAAGGGCCAGAGAGAACACAGACTCCTTCCCAGGGCTTGGCAACTCAGCTCCCCGCCTCTCTCTGGCCCAGAGAACTGTGATGGGCGAGTGATGCGCCTGCCTGAATGAGCCAGTGTTCCGAGGTCCCAGGCTCACATTCTTCCTCATTGTTGCTGTGATGGGATGGTCACGTGGCTCTGAGAAATTCACGAGCCCCACTGAGAGTCCAGCATCGAGCTGGGTGCAGAGGTAGCCATGCACTTTGGTGCATGGGCCTGGGTCATCCCGGCTAAGGGTCAGAGCAGCTGCCGCTCCCTTAAGATGGAGAAGGTATCCACACTGCAAACTGGTGCCTCTGGGAAGATGAGCAGCACAGACAGACGTCAGCTCACTGCATGCAGGTGGGAAAGGGTTCCAAGGCTGGACTTTTACTGGTCTTTCCAGTAAAAGTCCAGCCCTGGGGACAAGGCTGTGCTTTGGACATGGTGTCAGCTCCATAAACCTTCATCTAAGTTGGGGAGGAAGCTGAACCCAACACATGCAACCATCTAAAAACAAGAAAGGCCTGCAGGATGGGTGAACCCCAGCACTGGGAGGCCCTAGGTGCTGGCGAAGAAAGGCAGGCTCCCTAGTGGAGGAGCCACAGGGCACAGACCCGGATGCTCGAGATGGACATGGCAAGTTCATGCCCTTGACAGGCTCTGTGTCCAGTTGGGAAGCTGACATGGAAGCAGAGTGTCACTGTTCTAGTTCTCAAGTGTTCTGAGGTTAGCAGAGCTGGGGGCGGTGGGGGTAGGGGTGCAGCAGAACCGAGAGAGGCCAGGGCCAGCCGCCCCTGGGAGGATGAGGAGGACTTGGCCAAGCGGAGGAGCCCTCTGCAGGCTGAGACCAAGTGACCCAGGGGTGGCAAGGTGTCAGGGGAGCTTAGGGGAGCTAAGGCTCCGGCTGGAGGAGGGCTTCCTGCAGGTGGTCTGGGCCAGCAGAGGTCAGGGAGGGCCGCTGCAGGTGACGGGCTTAGAGCCAGGAGACAAGGCCGGACCAGGGAGCCTTGGTCCAGCGCGTGCACACACACACACCCACACACTCCCCGCACATCTCCCCACACACACCCACACACACCCACCCACACCCATACCACCCACACACACACACACCCACCCACCCATACCCCCTGACCTGGTCTAGTCCAAGACACAGTTCACGGCCATGTGGACACGCCTTTTCCAAAAACCAGTAGAGCTGTGTACTCCCCTCCTTCAAGGGGTCCAGCCCCTCACACAAAGGAAGGAGAAAGACTGAGATTCACAGCCTCTACGAGGTTAAGAAATTCTCTTGGGCAAAGCTTGGCAAGGCTTGGGGCTGAGACTTAAGCATTTCTGGAGGTCCAGAGGTAGGCAAGGGCAGTCCTGGACGCCCCCGGCCACCAACACCCCCTCAGCCATGTCCCTCCCCGCAGGCTACCTGAACGTGCTGGTCAACAGCCAGTGGAAGTCACGCTGGTGCTCTGTCAGGGACAGTCACCTGTACTTCTACCAGGACCGGAACCGGAGCAAGGCGGCCCAGCAGCCCCTCAGCCTGCTGGGCTGTGAGGTGGTGCCGGACCCGAGCCCAGACCACCTCTACTCCTTCCGCATCCTCCACAACGGCGAGGAGCTGGCCAAGCTCGAGGTACTGCTGGCCAGGGCGGTGGGGGGTTGGGTAGGCAGACACGGCCAGGGCGGAGGTCACGGTCACGGCTGTTTGCCCCAGGTCCTGAGGACTGCAGTCCTACCACGGGAGATTCAGCTCAGCTGCACTTTATTTTTACTTCCTTTGCCTGAGATTGTTTGTGTTTTTAAAAAATTTCCATTCCCTTTCTGACCTCAGGGTGGTTGTGTTATAGGAACGGGACAATGAGCTATTTCCTGCACTTAGGGTAGGAGGAGTATTTATAACTCCCTAAGTTGCTGGAAAAACTTTCTGGGGACTCAAAGCGGGTTTGTGATTTCGTTTGTGTATCACCAGATGGGACCCAGTACATAAAAATGCAGACGGTTAGAATTTATCTTGGGGAAGAATAAGGTTTGCGATGCAGTTGCATTATTCCCACTCCCCACCCTGTTTGATGTTATGTTACATTTACAAAAAGAGAGGTGACATAACGCCTTGCCATGAACTGGGCAGGCCCAAGCCAGAGTGCTTTATACGTACTTAAGCACACACCCCAGTTCATTCCTGTTCACCTAGTCCTAGCTCCAGGGGTCTTCATCCTGAAATTGCTCCAATACTGCCCTCTTGTGGCTAGAAGGGGCAACTGCTTCCCAAGGACAAGCCTGTGTTCATTCCTGCATCCAGCCATCCTGTTGACAGATACCTGTTCAGTACCATGATTTGGTGAACGAGACAGATGTGTTCCCTGGCATAGGACCTACCTTCAAGAGTGAGATGTGATTCAATATCCACTTTATCACTTTTCACGGGCTGCCTCTAGCTCCTGCTGACTTGGTAGTCACTAAGTAATGACTAGTAGTGACAACCTAGTAATCACTGGGCAGTGGGGCAGGAGCTGTGAATATGTATGAAAGTTTGAATGTTGGGCGGGTGGGGGCTGTGTAGAGAAAGCCTGTGGGAGGGAGTGGGGGCTGATCTTAAGAGCAATGGTAGACCCGCTAGTCATGCATGGATGTGAGAGATGGACCATAAAGAAAGTTGAACACCGAAGAAGTGATGCATTAGGATTGTGGCGTTGGAGAGTCTTTAGAGTCCCTTGGACTGCAAGGAGATCCATCCAGTCCACCCTAAAGGGAATCAGTCCTGAATATTCATTGGAAGGACTTAGGCTGCAACTCCAATACTCTGGCCACCTGATCAAAGAGCCAACTCATTGGGAAAGACCCTGATGCTGGAAAAGATTGAAGGCAGGAGGAAAAGGGGACGACAGAGGACGAGATGGTTGGATGGCATCACCGACTCAATGGACATGAAGTTTGAGCAAGCTCCGGGAGATGGTGAAGGACAGGGAAGCCTGGAGTGCTGCAGTCCATGGGGTCACAAAGAGATGCGACTGAGTGACTGAGCAACAAAGACCCTGAAGGGTTTCAAGGGAGGCTGTCGTGTTCAGACTTGGATTCCAAGATGTGTCCTCCAGCCGCTGGGTGGGGGATGGAAGGAAGGGGGACAGGAAGGGATAAAATGAGACCCATCGCCCAGGGCAGTGATGGTGGCAGCAGGAACTAGAGGCAGCCCGTGAAAAGCTGTATTGAGAAATCCACTTGAAAATGAGTGGGGGAAGGAAACCAGCTCAATGTCAAACTGCGCTTTCGGCCGTCCTTCTCATCACGAACACAGAGCAATGAGGTGGCAGGGCTGTGCCATGCTGGTAAAGCCAGCATGGTGGCTTGTTTTTCCTCATGAAAGTAGACCTTCGGTATCTATGGGATTCCCAGTTCTTTCTCATTATAAAGCCCAGAAACCATGCTGGCATTTTAATAGAAAATACTCAGTGTATGTGTCTGATTAGAATGTGTTGTCGCCTGGGGAAGATGAGGCGCCAGCTTCACTGGGATTTAGTTCATGATTTGTCAGAGGTGGCTGACCTGGCATAAGGTGTATAAGACAGTCTGATTGTTAAAACCACGAACAAAAATACATTTGAATTTTGTTATTTCTTAGCAGGGATCCAGGTAGTCTTGTATATATGCATTAGGGTTGTAAACTAAAATGTGATAAGTCATAAAATAGAGGTGTCAACCTAAAATGCATACATTTTAACGGTCCTCTCCTAGTCCATTAGTCCTCTAGAAATACATGCTTATAAACATGACATGTGATGGTACATGTGTACACTGTCAGTCATAGCTGACTCTCTGCGACCCTTTTGACTATAGACTGCCAGGCTCCTCTCTCCATGGGATTTCCCAGGCAAGAATACTGGAGTGAGTTGCTGTTCCATTCTCCAGGGGATCTTCCCGCCCAGGGATCGAACCCCTGCCTCCCTCCCCCCCCCCCAGGCAGATTCTCTACCTGCTGAGCCATTGGGAAAGGCCTCTAGAAATACATCTTTATAAATATTACATGTGACACTGGGGACAAATGCCCACAGCATCATTGAGATGGCACCAGGGTATCACTAGTAGCAGGAAATATTATTTGGGGTTCCTGGGGGCTGAAATATACCAGCGAAAATGAGGAACATGGCCTCAGGGCTCTCAGAGGCCTTGCCCAGCAGGGTGGGCATCAGGGAAGAGGTGAGGAGATCTGGGCGCCAGGCAGCACACTCCAGCCCTGCTCACATCCCTCTTGGCTTCCTCCCAGGCCAAGTCTTCCGAGGAAATGGGCCACTGGCTAGGCCTCCTGCTCTCTGAGTCAGGCTCCAAGACAGACCCGGAAGAATTCACCTATGACTATGTGGATGCCGATAGAGTTTCCTGTATCGTGAGCGCTGCCAAAACCTCTCTGCTGTGAGTATTCAGGGACCTCTCACTCCTAACCATGCTTCTAGAGCAAGGCCTAGACTGGCCTCTGGTGGTCCCTCGAGCAGCTGGGAACTCTGGGTGGGCCCTGTTCCCCAAGTAGCAGGAAGACCAGGGCCAGGGAGCAGCCCTCAGAGAGGCCCAGCAAGGAGCCAAGCCAGGCCACTGGCCCGGGGGACAGCCACCTCATCCCTGGCTCTAATTAGATGCTGTTCAACCCACTCCAGTGTTCTTGCCTAGAGAATCCCAGGGACGGGGGAGCCTGGTGGGCTGCCGTCTATGGGGTCGCACAGAGTCAAACACGACTGAAGCAACTTAGCAGCAGCAGCAGCTCCTGAAGGCAGAGTGGGCACCTCTCCTGGCCTTTACTTTCCTTATAGAGGCGGCACTTCTGCATGGCTCCCTTACTGAGTCCCAGCACACACTGGTGTAAGCCAACAGGGGGTACTTCTGCCTCCTGGATGAGCAAACTGGGTCTTGGGGAGATGTGGTCTTGGGGAGGGGGGCGGGTAGAGGCAGCATTGCTGTTGTTCAGTTGCTCTTTTGTGTCCAACTCTTTGTGACCCCATGGACTGCAACACCCCAGGCTTCCCAGTCCTTCACTGTCTCCTGGAGTTTGCTCAGTCTCATGTCCATTGAGTTGGTGATGCCATCCAACCATCTCATCCTCTGCCGCCCCCTTGTCCTCCTGCCTTCCATCTTTCCCAGTATCAGGGTCTTTTCTAATGAGTCAGCTCTTCCCATCAGGGGGCTAAAGGATTGGAGCTGCAGCTTCAGTCCTTCCAGTGAATATTCAGGACTGATTTCCTTTAGGAGTGACTGGTTTGATCTCCTTCCTCCATGGGTGGAAACAAACTGAGCCAAAATGGGGAAAGTGTCTGTCTGTGCTGGCCCAAGCGTACTGTGAAGATGAAACGACAGAGGATTTTGTTGTTGGAAGGAGGTCCTGAAAGGGTGGAATCCGGGTGAGAAGACGGCTGTACTGTGCTGAGTCGCTCAGTTGTGTCAGAGAGGAGGGCTATGGGGCAAGGGAAGATTATTTTTCAAGAAGAGACATTTGGAACCAGGAGTTCTAGTAATAAGACCCTGGGGAGAGGGGGAGGAGATACCCCTAAACAAATGAATTCATTTTACAAGGAGATCAGGGCTCGTCCCTAGGTCTCCTGCACAGCCCGTGGATTTCACCGCGCCCCTTATTGTTTCACGGAGAAGGCAATGGCACCCCACTCCAGTACTCTTGCCTGGAAAATCCCACGGACGGAGAAGCCTGGTAGGTTGCAGTCCATGGGGTCGCTAAGAGTCGGACATGACTGAGCGACTTCACTTTCTCTTTTCACTTTCATGCATTGGAGAAGGAAATGGCAACCCACTCCAGTGTTCTTGCCTGGAGAATCCCAGGGACGGGGGAGCCTGGTAGGCTGCCGTCTATGGGGTCACACAGAGTTGGACACGACGAAGTGACTTAGCTTAGCTTAGCTTATTGTTTCACAGCCTTTGAGACTGGTGGCTTTTACCCCCACCCCTATCCTGAATCCTCTCTCACCATGTCTTCCAGGCTGATGCAGAGAAAGTTCTCGGAGCCGAACACTTACATCGACGGCCTGCCCAGCCAGGATCGCCAGGAGCTGCTGTATGACGATGTGGAGGTGTCAGAGCTGACAACTGCGGTAAGGATGCTGGCTGGGTGGCAGCCTGGGGCTGTCCATCCCCTTCTGCCAAGACCCAGAGCCCCAGAGCCAGAGGTCGTTAGATGGTCCCCGAGGGGAATGGACTCCAAGTCACCTGCAGGGCCATCAGTGGAGAACACGGGGTGCAGTGAGGTTCTCTTCTTTCTGCTGGGGTGCTGCCATCTGCCTGGCCTGGAGACTCATCCAGATAAAAGAACTGGTTAACCACTCTGGTCAGTGCTGGGGTGGACAGTGAGGTGTTGGGATGGAGACCAGCAACATCATTGGCCTTTTCTGAGAAACTGAAGTATAGTTGGTTTGCAATATTATATTTGTTTCAGAGAGACAACACAGTTAGTATTTTAATAGATTATATGCCAGTAAAAGTTATTATAAAATGATGGCTATGATTGCCCACACTATACAATATATCCTTGTTGCTCATCTATTTTACTCATAGTGATTTGTGTCTCTTAACCACATACCCCTCTCTCGGCCCTTCCCCCTCCCCTCTCCCTACTGGTAACCACTGGGCTGTTTTCTGTATCAGTGCATCTGTTTTGCTATATGTAATTCATTTGTGCTGTTTTTTAGATTCCACACATAAGTGATGCCATACAGTATTTGTCTTTCTGAGTTTATTTCACTGGGCATAATACCCTCTAGGTCCATCCACATTGCTTAAACGGCAGGCTTCCATCGTCTGTCCTGGTTGAGTGATGCTCCATCGTGTGTGTGTGTGTGTGTGTGCGTGCCTCCATCCTTATCCGTGCGTCTGTTGATGGACACGAGGGTTGCTTCCACCTTGGCCACTGTAAACACTGCTGCTATGAGCTCTGAGGCGCATGTATCTTTCCAAGTTTGTGGTTTTGCTTTTTCCATGGTACGGGATGGCTGGGCCACACGGCAGCTCTATTTCTAGTGTTTTGAGGCACCTCTTGACTGTTGTCCAGAGTGGCTGCACCACTTCCCATCCCCACCATCGGTGAGCAAGCCTTCCTTTCCATCCACAGCCTTGTCGACACCTGTTACTGGTAGGCTTTTTGAAGACAGCCATTCTGATAGGTGTGAGGTGGCTTCTCGTTTCGTTTCTGTTGCATTTCTCTAGTAATTAGTGATGTCGAGCATGTTTTCATGTTGTCTGTTGGCCGTCTGTCTGTCTTCTTTGGAAAAAAATGTCCATTCAGGTCTTCCACCCATTTTTTAATGGGGTGGCTTTTTTTTTTTTTAATGTAGAGATATATGAGCTATTTATATATTTTGGATATTAACCCCTTGTGGGTCATATCATTTGAAAATATTTTCTCACATTCCATAGATTGTCTTTTTTGTCTAGTTGATGGTTTCCTTTGCTGTGCAACAATTTTTAACTAGGTCCCGCTTACTTTTGCTTTTATTTCTTTTGCCTTATTAGACAGACCCCCCCCCCAACCCAAATATTGAATGATTTCTGTCAAAGAGTGTTCAATGTTCTCATCTAGGAGTTTTATGGTTTTAGGTCTTACACTGAGGTCTTTAATTCGTTTTGAGATTATTTCTCAACTGTGGTATGAGGAAATATTGAAATCTTGTTGCTTAGACATTAGATGTCCAGACACTGTTAGCCTTTGAGCCTCAAATTGGTGGCGGAGGTCATCACCCTGACAGCTGGCTGTTACGGGGCATGGACCTCTGTGCTAAGGGCATCCGTGGGCGATCTCACTCCATCCCAGCCACCTGAGAGGGAGGGACTCCCAGCCTCTTCTCTCCAGATGAGAAAGTCAAGTCAGGGAGATGAAGCCCTGTGCCCTGGGTCTCCCACCTCTTGAATGGCCGATCCAGATGAGCCCGGGGCTTCTAACTCCAGCTCTTTAGGAGGCTCCTCGGGAAGGAGGTCTGGTGAACTTGGGCACAGGGAGGGGACAGGAGCTCTGCAGCAGGGCTGGCGTCCCCTCCAGGGCTCAAGGACCCAAGGCAGTGGAGAAAGCCCTCCGATTCTTCCCCATGCAGGGGGAAGCCCCCGAGGAAGCCACCCCTGCAACAGATGTTCTGGCCGAGCCTGACCCTGACCGTGTGTACCTCGACCTCACGCCCATCAAGTCCTTCCTACATGGTGACAGCGGTGCACAGGCCCGGGCCCCATCACCCGCGCCGCCCCACCAGGACCCTCCGGCTGAGACTCTCCCTCTCCCTGAAGACTCAGAGCCCGCCCCTGATGAGTCCCCCCTAAAGTCTCCAGAGAACCCCGAATTGCAGGTACAGGGGCTCCCGCAGTGGGTGAGCTAGCCTCACCTTCTCAGGGGGCCCCTTGGCCGGCTGAATCCAATTTGCTTTCTCCCAACCCAGATGCCGCAGGAGAGTCAGGAGCCTGAGGAGCCCTCCCTGGGAGGCACAGAGGTCAAGCTCCAGGCTGGACAGCAGAAGCCCTCCCCTTCCCCGAGCTGCCCTGACACGGTGGCCGTCACCCCGGCTGGGTCCAGCCCACCTGTGAAAGACAAGCTGAAGGCAGCCAGTGCAGGTGCCTGTGCTAGATAAGAGTTGAAGGTTTTGGAAAGGGCTTGGGGGCTTCCCTGGTGGCTCAGATGGTAAAGAGTCTGCCTGCAACGCAAGAGACTCGGGTTCAGTCCCTGGGTCGGGAAGATCCTCTGGAGTAGGAAATGGCAACCCCCTCCAGTATTTTTGCCTGGAGAGTTCCATGGACAGGGGAGCCTGGTGGGATATAGTCCACAGGGGTGCAAAGAGTTGGACACAACTGAGCGACTACCACTTTTACTTGGAGAGGTTAGTCTGATTGTCTCCCTCTCAGATGAGCAAAGAAAGGCCCAGGGAGTTGGAGGACTTGCCCCGTGTCTCATAGCAAAGAAGGGGTAGGCTCGGTTTCCTTTTCTGTCCCTGCTAGGCTGGTCTGGCATCCACCTCTAACCTACTTCCAGAATGCTGGGTTCTGCCTGAGCCTGTAGAGTGGGGTGGGACTGCCCTCAGGGGCCAGCCTGACTGATCCAGGGGGTTCCCCTCCCTCTGGGTCTGCAGAGATCAAACTAGGCAAGAACCGGACAGAAGCCGAGGTGAAGCGGTACACGGAGGAGAAGGAGAGGCTTGAGAAGAAGAAGGAAGAGATCCGAGGGCACCTGGCTCAGCTCCGGAGGGAGAGACGGGAACTGAAGGAGACCCTGTTGAAGTGTACAGGTAGGCACCACCTTCTCTCAAGGGAGATGGCCCCTGGAGGCACCTGGGCTTTCCGGGGGCGCGAATCCAGGTCTGTGCACATGCCTGCAGCCCCCTCAACCTTTGGCACAGGTGGGTGCTCCCCACAAAGTCCTCCCCTTCCAGCCTGTCTGAAAGGTCACTGTCCTATATCAGGACGTAGTTAAAAAAGCAGGAAATCTCTAAAAATTATGTCTAGACCTGAAATGTGTCATTCTCATTTAAGACAAATGTCTGTTTCTTGGCCCATCTTCTGCAGTAATGCCAAGGTCTTTCCCTGCCCTCTGGGCCAGCTGACGGGAGCCCCGGGTCATGGTTCCCGCATTAACCACACCTCTAATGCTTCAACTGGCTGTCTACAAGTGCCTTAAGTCTGTGTTCATTTTAAAGAAATCTGCATCCTTGTAGATTATTTTCCAAATCATCCTCATATCATCCTTCAGCTGTTTCCTAGTGGCTTGTCCCTTGTAAGACCTTTCAGCAGCATTTGACTTCATTTTCAGAGAGTAACCCTGTGTACACTTAATATTTAAGCTGTGAAAGTGCAAGTCGCTCAGTCGTGTCCGACTCTTTGCGACCCCATAGACTATACAGTCCATGGAATTCTCCAGGCCAGAATACTGGAGTGGGTAGTCTTTTCCTTCTCCAGGGGATCTTTCCAACCCAGGGATCGAACCCAGGTCTCCCACATTGCAGGTGGATTCTTTACCAGCTGAGACACAAGGGAAGCACAAGAATATTGGAGTGGGTAGCCTGTCCCTTCTCCAGGGGATCTTCCTGACCCAGGAATCGAACCGGGGTCTCCTGCATTGCAGGCGGATTTACCAATTGAGCTATCAGTGAAGCCCATTAGACTCGCACTAACCAACATAAGCAGTTGATCCCTGAGAATCTTATAAACATGATTGGTAGAAGAAAGGTAAGTGGGGCATGATGTGACCCACTTTTTAAAAAAAGATTACATCTTCATTGATAATTCATAGACCATACAATGACCTATTTGCACATGGTTTTCAGTATATTCACAGAGTTATGCAGCCATCACCAGAGTCAGCTTGAGAACATTTCCATCGCCCATACTCACGGGCAGTCACTCGGTGCTCAGGATTCCATACTGAACACGGGGTATCATCCTTTCCTCTGCAGTGAGCTCCTAGCATGGACTCTTGGTTGAGTCATCATTTCTTGGTGCTACAGGAACAGCCTGAGAACACCAGGGTGAAGAGGGGAGGGTAAGACAGGGTTGAGGACCATGGCTCCATTAGGCCCAGGGAAGCAGCACATGCCAGGAGGATTGAGGGAACCATGTGAGGCAAGTTGAAACAGCCCAACCACCCTCCAGAGGCCACCAATAAAGCTTCTTTCTCCCTTTAAGGTTGCTGTCACCATGGCAGGTATTGAAACAACAGGAGTCCCTAAGCACCTACCAAGAGGGACGTTAGGCCTCAGATTCAGGCCCTCTTGTAAAGGCGGAGCTCTGCTGCCGGGGCCTTCCCAGCCTTTGCAGAATGGAGACACAGGACCTGGGCTCCTGGACTTAGAGGCTGTCCACCACCCACCAAGAGGCCTGTCCCTGCTCTAAGGGTCAGAGCCAGAGCAGTAGTCCACAGCCCCTCGGGGCTTGTGTTTCAGCGTGTGTGTGTGTGTGTGTGTGTGTGTGTGTGTGTGTGTGTGAATCCAGCCTGCCCACAGCCCCTCGGGGGTCCTGTTTCAGCAGGTGTGTGTGTGTGTGTGTGTGTGAATCCAGCCTGCCCCTGGCGCGACTTCTGGCCAAAAGGCTGTTCACTTCTCTCTGCAGACAAGGGGACGGCGGCCAGCCTGGAGCAGAAGCTGAAGGAGGTGGACGAGGAGTGCAGGGTGGAGGAGCGCAGGCGTGTGGACCTGGAGCTCAGCATTGTGGAGGTGAAGGACAGCCTGAGGAAGGCAGAGGCCGGGCCCGTGACGCTGGGCACCACCGTGGACACCACCCACCTGGAGAGCGTGAGCCCCCGGGTGAGGCCGGGTGCCCCATCCCCGTGGACCAAGCATGGGGATGAGCCATGCCTCCCTGCCCTTAACTCAGCCCTCGCTCTCCTCTGACCCCACAGCCCAAAGCGGCCACCCCTACTCCTGCCCCCGACTGTACCCCGGTCAACTCCGCAACTGCGCTCAAGAACAGGCCTCTGTCGGTCATGGTCACAGGCAAAGGCACCGTCCTCCAGAAAGCCAAGGTAAGCGGTCACTCCTGTGCTCTTTCAGGGCCCCCTGGAGGACAGAACTGTCACCAGGGTGGTGGGGGGCACCCTTCTGACCCAGGGGGCACTTTCCTCCTCTGAGCACAGGCTCTGCGGGACTTGGCTGTGTCTTTGGCCTTGACCAACCAGAAAGGTGCTTGCCTTGGTTCTGTGTCCTTGCAAGTCCACCTGAGGGCGTGCAAATGCTTTGCGCTGCCCACCACGTGATTATCAGTAGATTCCGGGGGTGAGGGGGCCAGGGGTGGAGAGGAACAGCTCAGAGACAGAGAGGGGCTGGAGAGTTTTCCAATTTAAAGAGAACCTCAGTGGTTCTGAAGGGCGTCTGTCAGGAAAACAAAAGCCGCAGATTCAGACGGGTGACGGGTTTGCCAGAAGCCACCCAGGCAGCTGCTGGTGAGGGGTAAACGAGAGCAGATTTATCCCTAGAAGCTGGATGAGGAGCGTTATGAACCCTTGATTCATCTGTACAGTAAAGAGCATGCCTAGAGCTGCCTGTGTTTTTGGCAAATGCTGCTCCTTACCACAGGCAGCTCTCATTGCTGTCCTGCTTATTACCTGCTGGAAGTATCGTGAGGCACCTGTACCAGTGACTGTGTATTAAACCCATGTAAGCACATGAGCACCGAGGCAGACGTCACTCAGCCTCTGTCTGTTGCTCCACGGCCTCAAAATCTCTGAACAGGGGCTCCAAGCGACAGGGAACACATGGGGGTTGAACCTTAATTGCCGTCTCTCTTCCTAGCTTCTTCTATGAATATGTAGGTTGGCTGCGGAGGATAACTAACTTTCTTCTCTTGTGGGGGCGGGATGCTGGTGTTTGAATGGTACCCTAGGAATGGGAGAAGAAAGGAGCAAGTTAGGAAACGAACTTCATCTAAAGACTCTCCTGTCAATATGGACCTTGATGACAATCCTGCTTCATTACAGTCTTCGTTAAAGCAGCAACTCTGAAAGGATGAGTCTGTTTACAAGAAAAAGGAAGAACTGGGGTTCTGTGAATGGAATACTTTGGCTAAGAGGAGGCTCTGTCCCTGTGTAGGGCCAAAGGAAATAATACAAGACTTTTTTGGAGACCCAGGTCTATTGGTTGTAAACAGGACATTGCCGTAATTAGGGGTATTCTGTGTTTCTTCTTTGAAATTTTCATCAATTGTTTTATCAGACTTTTTAAATGAAAAGTTTCTGATGTGGAGGCCTTGATAGAGGAGAAATCAAGGTAGCAGGGCCTTGTCTCACTGATCATAGGGCTTTGGTGAGAGTATATCTCAACTCCTGACCGTCATCTCCTATCTGATACTTAGCAGTATCAGGGGTTAAACTGTCCTTGTCTTCAACTGTGTAAAAACCATCTATGTGTTTTTTTTTTTTAAAGAAATGGTAATTGGGAAAATATTTGGGACCAAGCTGAGGCACTGTTCCTGGTAAATTAAGGACTTTTTTCAGGCTAAAGCGGGCCTGAACCAATTGCTTTTAAATAAAAATTTTAAATGATGCTGTATTATATAGGAAAAAAAAATGTTTAAAATCCTGTAATTTAGAACAGTGAAAAGTGTCTTTTGAGATTTAACTGACTTTTTACATTACCATAGAAACAAGATTACCCTGTGTTTACAGATTCAGTCCCATGGAAAGGCCATTTTTAAGAGAAGAGTTATTTAATACAACGCTCTCTTAGTCCCTGTTTTTTAAGTTTGCTTGATGTCCAGGCCCTTTCCAAGAAGAAAAAAGGGGGCAAATTTTGTTTCAGGTGGTCTCTGTTCTTAAAATCGACAGTGCTTTTGTTTATGTTGCCTGTTTCTCTTCCGATGGCATTGTTAACACAGGTTAAAACATTTCATCTATCATTTCTGCCTCATTTCTGGGGGTTCTGAATCAGAGTTCTTTAACACTGGTTCCTGGGAACTAAAGGTCTTTTGAGTCTGTCTTCTTGTCTTTCTATTCCCAGGGCATTTATTTCCTTTGTCATTAACACTTGGTGTCCCAAGTGGTGAGTTAATTTTTTTTTTTTTAATAAAATGTTCATTGTATATTGGGTTTTCTTGTATTTCATGGGATAACGTGGCAATGCCTGGTAGACTTCTACTTCAGTGTATAAATATCCACAATGTTTCTCCCTTGAACTTCAAACTGTGAGTGAAAACACAGAACTACAAGGTGGGGTCCTAGCAGGAGACTTTAAGCCTGCTTACATCAAGTAGCAGAGGTAAGGCTGAAAGATTTTAGTATTATAATTAAGACATGGGAAACATCTTTAGAAGCTGATCATATATAAAATGAAGTGACTTGGCAGCATATATAAAAATGACTGAAAATCAATACTTTTAAACACACTCCTAGATAATTCTTAGGGGAGTAAAAATACCAATACTTGAAATGTTGCCTTAATACTAATAATTAAAAATGGCAAAACCAAATTTCTGACTCATTAAAAAGATAGCCAACAGCAATATTAAATGGCAGAACTGAAAAAAGAGGCCTTAAGTACCGATACTGACAGTCCTTTTGAATTACAAGAAAATACTATGAATATAGCAGCTGGAAAGTTTGAGGACTATATATTAATATTTTTCATTTTAGAAAGCACAGCTCTGATACCAAAATTCCAACACATAAAAACATTCCAATATAAAAGAATCTCATTTTTGAACATAGATTGAAAAAAAAAACCTTTAAAATATTGGCAAATGAAATTCAGCAGTGTTTAAAGAACCAGACATTGCAACCAAATAGCACTTATCCAAGAAATCAAAGGTGGTTCAACAACTGAAAATACAAATAGGCATTTTATCATATTAACCAATCAAATGTGAAAAAACATCTCAAAGGGAGCAGAAGAGCAAACCACAAATCTCAATACTCCTAATAAATGCTCTGTAATCCAGGAATAGACGCAAGCATTCCTTATCAAGTAATGCACAGAGAGTAACAATGATAAAAACGTCCTTTTAAGTCAAGAACCAGCTACATTCCACTACTTGTTCAAACATCATTCTGGAGGTCCTAGACAATGCAAAATGACAAGAAAAAATAGTATTCAATTTCAAAAGGAGAGACAAAACTGTCATTACTTGTAAATGCCATCTTTCTAGAAAAGCAAGACAATCGATCAACTGTTCAAACTAGAGCAGCTGGCTAGGATAAGGATCATTTGGAGAAAGTAAAAGATGATCTATCGGCAATGTTTAAGTTTTTACAAGGAGAACATATTTGTATATTATGAAATTAAAATAAAAGCCAGTTTCTTTAAAAAGAAAGAAAAAGGGTTAGCTGGGAAAAGATCACTTAAGGTTATCTTGTCAGGAATTCCCTCTTCCGCTACTAGAACCCAGAAAGGGTTAAACTCTAGTGGCATCTTCACTAGAAAAGGTTAAAATTCACTCCCCCCGACTCCTCCACCAAGGGCTGAAACCTAACAATGGCAACAGTAAGGTCTTTAATATGTAGGCTAGGCCCAGGGCCCAGTTTTGTGCGGTTTTTAAGTCCAGTTCAAATGGGACATCTGAATATCAACCCTGAGCCAGACACAGAGCCTACATTATAGAAAGATTCAACTGCTGTTAATGTAAAGATGATGGAATTCTCTAACATCAGCTATCAGCACCTGCCGGGTGGGCATGCCACTCTGCTCTGATATTGCTTTTGCCTTGGCAGAAGGCGATGACTGGAATGGAAATAGCCCTTGAATGGAAATGACAGTCAGGCACAGTGCTTGGCACACTGGACTTGTTTTTAACATCTAATAAAAACCATGGTGATGACCTTCCAAGTACTTTTCTTTGCACCAGAAATCCTGAAGTTCTTAAAGCGGAGCAGTATTTAAATCAAAGTAGCCTTGAATATTTGCCCATAAAACATCACATTAAGGTATTTACATTAAAAATAAAAACTATGATAAAGTGTCTGGATTTAAATCAGAGCTCTGCAAAGGCTTCTACTGAAAACCAACTCTCAACTCGACCACCTGGGCATTTGTTAAGGACTGTGGGATAAGCAAATATCCAGTTTGCCAGAGAATATGCTATCTAAGCCTTTTTGCCATTTAGGGACAAATGCTCCTGTTAAATAAACACAACCAACATCACTTCTTGAAATATTCCTTTTAAAACCAGGTATGAAAAACAAAACTAAAGCCAAGGCAGCATAAGATCTCTATCTAAAAAAGCCGACCCCTTCAAATCTCTTTGTTCTATATTGATTGAGTTTAAGAATTCTGCTCCTTTTTGACCCTCAACGGGAGAGTAAGACAGGCACTCAAGAAACACCCCACAATGAACCCTCCTAAGTAAACACTAAGAAGCCTCTCGAAGGGAGTGCTGGTCAGCTTAGGTGGCCCCTCGAGTCCAGGGCTGTTTGCACACTCAGCCCCTCCCCCTCAGGCAAAGAGCTGGTCAGTCAGTCTCCGTCCAGTCTGAGGCCTTTCCAAGTCCCACACAGGGATCCCGTCACCAGAACAAGTCAGAAATGCTTGCTCAAGCCCCTCTTCAAACTAAAGAACGAATCCATCTGGAGCATCTTCCCGGAAAGGTGTGTCATCACTGCCTTCTTGGGCATAACTGTCCCAGCAATGCCCTGTTTAGCCATCACCGTGGGCAACGTGAGCTTCAAACAAGCCATCAGAAGGCTCCAGGTTCCTCTGCTGCTCCTTGGGGGACACGCGGCAGACGACACCAGCTCGGCAGTGCACAATTAGGTCAGCAGAACATGTGAAGAGTTCTCAGTGTGGTCGTGAGAGTGGTAACCAGCTGCTACCATGTCCCTGGGCAGCTCTGTCTGCAGCTGAGCCCTCTCTTCTCCCTGGGGCAGGACAGTGGGCAGGAGGGTTCAGATGGGGCTGGAGGCAGAGACCGTAGACAGGGTGCTGTGCTGAGGGTAGGCTCCCTTTCAGCGCCCAGGGGGGCCAGGCCTTCTCTGTAGGCCCAGCCGGGAGCGGTGCAGTGGCTGCCCTCCTGCAGGCTCTCGGCTGGAGCCACGTGCCTTGAGGGCATCTCCTCTCAAGGCCCCTAGGAAAGAAGTGAACTTTGAGGATGTGAGGGTCTGAGTCCTCTTCTTAACCAACTAGCAACCTTATGGGCCCCATTGTGTCTTGCGCTTAGGCTAAGCCAAGCAGAAAGTGCCCCTCCCCGTATTAGGAAAACCACCTCTGCCAGGGCGGGCAAACACAGGGCTCCAATGGGAATCGTCCACTGGCTGCTGCTGGCTCTTCTACCTTTAAATTCATGAGCAGCAGCCATAGGGGGCCTAGGAGGCTGCACAACAATCGTTTTTCTATGTCCATACTCTAGTCTCCTTCTCTCCTAGATGGTTACTAATTCTCTTCTCCCCTCAAACCTCCAGCACCTCCTCCGTGCCCTCACCCTCTGGTGAGCTAATAGAGACACTCAAAAAAAGAACTCCCACCAACTTCCACTGCCCCATCCACCCACCCACCCGAACCTGTGCCCACGTCCTCTGCCTGTGTTCCAGTTACTCTGTGTCCTCTGTGCTCCTCCCCAACAGTCTCCCCGGAATTTCATCAGTGTGTTCTGCTCAGTCTCTCAGTCATGTCTGACTCTTTGTGACCCCATGGACTGCAGCACACCAGGCTTCCCTGTCCATCATCAACTCACTGAGCTTACTCAAAGTCATGTCCATCAAGTCAGTGATGCCATTCAACCATCTCATCCTTTGTCATCCCCTTCTCCTCCTGTCTTCAGTCTTTTCCAGCATCAGGGTCTTTTCCAAGGAGTCAGTTCTTCAAGTTAGGTGGCCAAAGGATTGGAGCTTCAGCTTCAGCATCAGTCCTTCTGATGAATATTCAGGACTGATTTCCTTTAGGATGGACTGGTTGGATCTCCTTGCAGTTCAAGGAACTCTCAAGAGCCTTCTCCAACATCACAGTTCAAAAGCATCAATTCTTCAGTGCTCAGCACCATCTAATACACTACATGCTGTACTTACTGGCTGTGTCTCCCTCACTAGACTAGACTCCTCGGGACGGCAGAGATTCTCAATGTCTTGTTTCCTGCTCTGTTCCTCTCACCCAGCATGGCGCCTGAGATGTAGGGGGCACCCACTAAATGTTTCATGTATGAATAAACCAATGACTGACTCCTTCCATCGATGCCCTAGAGCCGCCTCTGGCTACAGTCCTGGGGAACAGGAGGACTGAGAACACCACCCCAGCCGCTACGTGGAAGCTGAGGCCACACTCACGGTTCTCGCAGTGGGGGCCCTCCCAGCCACCCTGGCACGCGCAGCGGTAGCTCCCATTGCGCAGGACACAGGTGCCCTCGTTCATGCATGGGCTGGGTTTGCAGAGGTTAACTGGCCGCTTGGCTTCTGCAAGGGAGGACGGGAGGACGTGTCAGCAGACCCAGCCTGGGTTAGCCCTGCGGACCCTACCCTCACCCAGGACAGAGGTGAGGCCACCAGAGCAGGCGTCACAGTGGCTCTGTGGGCCCTTGAGCCAGAAGTGAGCACACGAGTGGGCCCCAGCCTCCATTCAGCTTGCCTGCGGGCAAGCAGCCGCTTTCTTTAAGATGAGCACACAGCAGTGCTTGCTATCATTACGGCCACAGGCTTTTAAAAAGGTTCAGAGAATGTAAAAGGAGGCTTGAAGTCAGGCTAGCCTGGCAGTGTCTGTTCCTAGCAAGGTCAGTGCCATCCTGGGGTCTTGGTGGATATCCTAACAAATCTCTTCTTTTTAGGTGGAGTGCATACATTAAGTTTGGGGAGAGATGCTTGTCTAAAATTCTCTGCACCTTAAATGGGGACAGTTGTGCGTGCCTCCCGCAGGGTTCCATGTGACTATGGGATTTAGCACAGAGCCTGGCACATGGAAAGTCCCCAGTAGTTGGGAGGAGCTGCTGTCCCCGGAGGGATGTCCATGAAGGCTCTGGCTGAGGTCCGCCCTTCAGAGGCGACCCCGAAGTTGCGGATTCCTCTACTCACCTCTGCATATCCAGTCAATGAGTGCGTCCTGGTGGTGGCTTAGGTCTGAGTAGGCTGCCGCGTGGATCAGGGCGTCGCGGGGACCCGCAAGCCTCCGCAGTGCTTCCCTCAGGACGGGCCCCACACCCAGCACCAAGACCGAGACGCCATTGTCCCTCAGCTTCTGGGCCGGGACAGCTGCGTCCTCCACCCCGCTCCCACCCGTGACCACCACCACCGCCTTGGGGACGCCAGGCCGGGCACCGCCCTGGACCGTCATCACCTTGTCATAGATGTGCAGCAAGGCCGTGCCTGCAGAGCCCACCCCTCCCAGGTAGGGGGCCTGGCTCAGGGCCCGCAGCACTGCAGCACGGCTGAGGTGGGCATCCAGCCCGAAGGCTGTCTGGACACGGCCGCCGTATACCACCAGGCCGATCTGCGTCACATCGGGGTTCACGTCAAACCGGAGGGCACAGCTTCTCACGAAGCTCTGCATCTGGGCGAAGTTCTCGGGCCCCACTGAGACTGAGGCGTCCAGCATGAAGACCAGGTCCAGCGACTGGGCCTGGCAGCCTGTAGAACAAGCAAAGCAGCCCTCAGCGGGTAGCCGAGGTGGGGGTTGCTGCTCTGGAGTGATCAGGGCCCAGGTCAGCCAGTCTCCACCGCAGCATCCGGCCTCCACCCTCTCCTAGAAGAAAAGCAGGACACACGAAGGCTCAGCTGGACCATACCCCTAGCCTCCCCCCTGGCAGCGGGGTGCGGCCATGTGATAGTTCTATCTGATGGGTTGTAATGGAAAGTAACTGCAATTTCCAAGTTCTGTCCCCCAAAGGAAGCTGCTTGCCTTCCACTTCCCCTCTGACCTCTTCCTGCTCTCTGAGAAACAGCAGCCCTGGAGTTAGCAGACAGCTGAACCATCCTGCCAGCCCAGGCTGCTTACCTCTGAACTGTGATGGGAGAGGGATAAACAACTACTGTCTGTAAGCCATGGGGCTCTGAGGCTCAATCTATACCCCCAAGTGCCATGAACTATATGGCAGGGGTGGTTTAGTCGCTAAGTTGTGTCTGATTCTTGCAATTCCATGGACTGTAGCCCACCAGGAGTAAAGTATGCAGCAAGAGGGTCTGACTTATTGGTTTTTTAAAACCACTCTAGCATAAGAAGAGTCTGAGAAACCATTATAGCCAAGAGGAGTCTAATAAGACAGGAAGACTAAATGTAAAATGTATCCTGGATGGGATCCTTGGAACAGAAAAAAGACATTAGGTAACAACTAAGGAAGTTGGAATAAAGTGCAGACTGTAATAAATAATGACCAACTGTGCACAGAGGTTTGTATCGTTGTACAGGAGGCAGTGACCAAAACCATCCCCAAGAAAAAGAAATGCAAGAAGGCAAAATAGTTGTCTGAGGAGGCTTTACAAATAGCTGAGAAAAGAAGCAAAAAGTGAAGGAGAAAAAGAAAGATATACCCAACTGAATCCAGAGTTGTAGAGAATAGCAAAGAGAGATAAGAAGGCCTTAAGTGAACAACGCAAAGAAATAAACAATAGACTGGGAAAGACTAGAGACCTTTCCAAGAATATTGGAGATACCAAGGAACATTTCATGCAAAAATGGGCACAATAAAGGACAGAAATGGCAAGGGGCTAACAGAAGCAAAGAGATTAAGAGGTGGCAAGAATACACAGAAAAACTATACAAAAAAGGTCTTAATGACCTGGATAACCACGATGGTGTGGGTACTCACCTAGAGCCAGGCATCTTGGTGTGTGAAGTAAAATGGGCCTTAGGAAGCGTTACTACCAATAAAGCTAGTGGAAGTGATGGAATTCCAGCTGAGCTATTTCAAATCCTCAAAGATGATGCTGTTAAAGTGCTGCACTCAATATAGCAGCAAATTTGGAAAACTCAGTGGCCACAGTCCTGGAAAAGGTCAGTTTTCATTCCAATCCCAAAGAAAGGCAATGCAAAGAATGTCCAAACAACAGTACAACTGCACTCATTTTGCATGCTAGCAAGATAATACTCAAAATCCTTCAGGCTAGTCTTCAGCAGTACCTGAACCGAGAACTTCCAGATGTACAAGATGGGTTTAGAAAAGGCAGAAGAACCAGAGATCAAATTGCCAACATTCATTGGATCATAGAGAAAGCTAGGAAATTCCAGAAAAACATCTGTTTCATTGACTACACTAAAGCTTTTGACTATGTGGATCACAACAAACTGTGGAAAGTTCTTAAAGAGATGAGAATACCAGACCATTCTACCTGCCTGCTAAGAAACCTGTATGCAGGTCAAGAAGCAACAGTTAGAACCAGACATGGAACAACTGACTGGTTCCAAATTGGGAAAGGAATACATCAAAGCTATATATTGTCACCCTGCTTATTTAACCTATAGGCTACTAGAGTACATCAAAGGAAATGCCAGGCTGGATGAATTACAAACTGAAATTGCTGGGAGAAACAGCAACAACCTCATATATTCTGATACCACACTAATGGCAGAAAGCAAAGAGAAACTAAAGAGCCTCTTGATGAGTGTGAAAGAGGAGGGTGAAAAAGCTGCCTTAAAACTCAAAAAACTAAGATCATGGCACTCAGCCCCATCACTTCATGGCAAATAGAAGGAGAAAAGTGGAAACAGTGACAGATTTTATTTTCTTGGGCTCCAGCAGACAAGTGACTGCAGCCATGAAATGAAAAGATGCTCCTTGGAAGGAAAGCTATGACAAACCCAGACATCATATTAAAAAGCAGAGATACCACTTTGCCGACAAAGGTCCAGATAGTCAAAGCTACAGTTTTTCCAGTAGTCATGTACAAATGTGTGAGTTGGACCATAAAGAAGGCTGAGCACCAAAGACTTGATGCTTTTGAATTGCAGTGCTGGAGAAGACTCTTGAGAGTCCCTTGGACAGCAAGGTGATCATACCAATCAATCTTAAAGAAAATCAGTCCTGAGTAGTCATTGGAAGGACTGATACTGAAGTTGAAGTTCAATACTTTGGCCACCTGATGGCAAGAGCCAACTCATTAGAAAAGACATGGATGCTGGGAAAGATTGAAGGCAGGAGGAGAAGGGGGCGTCAGAGGATGAGATGGTTGGATGGCATCACTGACTCAGTGGACATGAGACTGAGCAAACTCCAGGAGATGGTGAAGGACAGGGAAGCCTGGTGTGCTAGAGTCCATGAGGTTGCAAAGGGTCGGACACAACTGAGTGACTGAACAACATCAATATTGGTTCATTAATTGTGATAACTGTACAATGGCACCCCACCCCAGTACTTTTGCCTGGAAAATCCCATGGACGGAGGAGCCTGGTAGGCTCCAGTCCATGGGGTCGCTAGGAGTCGGACACGACTGAGCGACTTCACTTTCACTTTTCACTTGCATGCATTGGAGAAGGAAATGGCAACCCACTCCAGTGTTCTTGCCTGGAGAATCCCAGGGACGGGGGAGCCTGGTGAGCTTCTGTCTATGGGGTCGCACAGAGTCGGACACGACTGAAGCGACTTAACAGCAGCAGCAGTACCTGGTTAACATCTTACAAGAGGGACACTGAGGATGGAACACAAGTAAACTCTACCATTGTCACAGTTTTTCTATGAATCTAAAACTATTTTTTAAAAAACCCTCTGGCTGCCAAGGGAAGATAAGACTGGAGGGGCACAGTGGAGGTGGGCAGGCAGAGCCCTGTCCTCCCAGCAGGAGGGAATGTCTCACCATTGGTGAGAGTGACACCTGGGGCTGAGAAGCTGAAATCCACATGCAGCTTCTTTAGAGGAGAAGTCCGGAGCCCTGTGGAGGGTATGTTTCACCTACTCCTGTCGCTGACCATGGGCCAGGCCCCCACCCCTGATGGGGATATCAACTCCCAGGTTCTGTTCTCCAGGGCACCCTCTAGTGGCAGGTCATGGAAATCAGCATGGGTCATAGAACAGAATGATGTCAAAACGCATCTCAGGTAGAAATGACAAGTAGCATTTCAGGAAAGGCTTGGCTTGTTCTAGACGTTTATGCTTGTACAGGCGCATGTGTGTACTGAGAATGCATTTCTTTCTTGCCAGAAAGAAACTGGGAAGCTGCCGTTCTAGAGTTACACTTAGTAGATACAGTGCTCCTTATTAACTATAACAATAAAAATTAATGAACAGCAATGCCTGCAATTCTGAGTGCACACTCTGAGCTTACTCTGCACTAATCTTGCTCGCCCTAAGTAATCCTCATAAAAGCCCCTCGGGAGGTGCTACTATTTGCCAGATTATGGTGACCAGAAAAATGAGATGGTTAGACAGCATCACAACTCAGGGGACATGAATTTGAGCAAACTCTGGGAGACAGTGGAGGACAGAGGATCCACAGGGTTGCAAAGAGTCGGACAGGACTTAGCGACTGAACAACAAAACTGAGAAGTTACTCATCACAAGGCTAGTTTATGAAAAAAAAAAAAAAAAAAAAAAAGTGGGGCTGTGGCTCCAGCCTGCATCAGAGGCCCTGGTTAAATCCCTACCAAAACGTGGAAGGTTCTACCACTGGCCGGCTGCCCCCCGCCCCCCGGTCAGGTGAGGCTGGCCCGCAGCTGGCACGGGTGTGGGGATGGTCCCTACCTGGGCGTGGCCGGCTGCACAGCTTGCCCTGAAGTTTTGGGATTTGATTGAATAGGTCCTGAGGGCTGGTGTAGGTCAGCACGCGCTCTGGGCCGCCAGTGATCATCTCCAGTTCTGCCTGCACGTCTCTGCTGCCCACACCCAGCAGGAGCAGCTCCCGGGCCCTCGCGAAGCCCACCGGGCCGGCCACCTCATCCTGGGAGCGCGCCTCAGTCATCAGGACCACCGCCTGTCGAGGCCGGTCCAGGCCTGTCCTGGGGGCACTCCCCGAAGCCGCGCTCTGCCACCTGCCGTAGGGCCCGGCCCGTCAGGGTGGCGCCACCGTCGAAGGGCAGGCCGTTGAGGCTCCGGACCAGGTCTGGCACATCCTGATACTCGCCCACTGGCACGGCCACGGTCAGCTTCGCGCTGTAGAGGGCCACACCAACGCGCACCCGGGAGTCTCCGGTCAGCGCTGCCTGCACAAACCGCTTCACAAAGGCCTTGGCCCGCTGGAAGCCCTCCAGGGTGGCGTCTGCTGAGCCAGCCAGCAGGAACAGGACGTCCACTCTGCACTCCAGGCTCAGATTCAGAGCTGCGGGGACACAGCTGCTGTCACCCTGGGGAGCACGTGGACCACTGTCCCACCTGGGATGCCCAACCCCACGTGGGGCTGAGCCACCCACCTCCTAGGAGAGGGATGGGGTCATGACACTGAGGCTCCAAAGGCTAGTGACCAGAGCCCATCACCGAGTTAGACAGGGCTCCCCGGCTCCCACTCAGGGTCTCGTTCGCACATCTTTTTCAAGAGAAAAATAGAATCTATACTCTTCCCCCAATATGGTTAGTGCTTCCTGTGTCCTGTTGGAGAAATCTTTGTCTACCCCCAAATCATGACAATAGGCTCCTTATGTTTTCTTCCAGAAGCTTCACAGCTTTGCTCTCTACACTTAAATCAACAATCTACCTGGAACTGATTTTTGTATAACTTGTGAGGTAGGGGAATCAAGATATACTTCTTCCCAAATAAGTCTCCAATTGACGTAGCATGGCAGTTTTTAAAAAGTTATTATTTAACAAGGCCCATCCTCTGTGTCAAGCACTGTGTTGAGCACTTTACGTATAGAATCTTATTGCAAACTCCCATAACCACAGGGCAGTAAAGTCAATTATAATCTTCACAGTTTTAAAATCAAGACAGGTCGAGGCTTCTCATTCCTCTTCTGGAAGAGGGGAGATGGGACACTGCCCAGAACCATGAACTTGATGGGCTGGCTCCAGCCTACAGCTGGGCTCCCTGATGCCCACAGATCAAGCGGTGGCCATTCTAAAGCTAAGAAGCTAGGGGCTGTGTCCTACCCACCACCCCCTCCACTCAAGTTATACCCTGGAGCCCTCAGGGTATCATCTGAGACATAAGCTCAGTGGTGTACTTCAAATGCTCTAACTCCTGGGCCAGTTCCTACCTAGTGGCTAACAGGGTGCAGACAAAGAGCAGGAGCCCGGACTCCACTGCTCCCCAATAACTGAAGTCTGGGAAGTCCCAGGCACACGTACCGCAGTTGGCTTCCCCTCCAAAGGCTGGTGGGCAGAGGCAGTGGTACCTGTCCGGTCCTTCTGGAACACATGTGCCTCCATTCTGGCAGGGTTGTGAGTCACAGGGGCCTACCAGAGAGATGCCCGTTAACAGCCTGGCACATCCACCCAGAGATGGCTACCCTGCCCCACCAGGGCCCAGCCCCTTCCTTTCCCAAGATGCACAGGAAATTGGTCTCAACACCTGTAGCAAAGATGGGAAGGACAGCCAATGAGGGGTTAGGGTGTGGGAAGTAACTGAGTGGTGGGCTCAGTTAATGCTCTGTGTGAAGCACAGGCTCACTGTGGATCTGCCAATGCGATCTGGCTCTGATACTAGGAGCCCATGTTACAGACTGAATTATGTCCCCCACACACACCCATTCATATATTGTTGTTGTTCAGTTGCTAAGTCTTGTCTGACTGTTGTGAGCCCATGAACTGCAGCATGCCAGGCTTCCCTGTCCTTCACTATCTCTCAGAGTTTGTTCAAACTCATGTCTGTTGAGTCAGTGATGCCATCCAACCATCTCATCCTCTGTCACCTCCTCCTCCTCCTGCCCTCAATATTTTCCAGCATCAGGGTCTTTTCCAATGAGTCCACTCTTAGTATCATGTGGCCAAAGTATTGGAGCTTCAGCTGAAGATGGTGAAGGATGGTGAAGATGGGATGGTGAAGTTGAAGATTTTTTAAAACTATCAAGATTTATTCATTCAGTCCTTCCGGTGAATATTAATATGTAGGATTTGACACCCCCAATACCTTAAAAATGTTAATATATTATTTAGTGGTCACATGATTGAAATTACAGTGTATACTTTTGGAAGGTAGGAATTGACAGTAACTTTGGGCACCCAGGCCTGCAGTCCTATCAGCTGGAGTTTCATGGAAATGACTGGGGGTTCATTAACAGTGCCAACGGTGGCCTTTAAATGAGCGGCTATTATGGGTCAAGGCTTCCTTGGTGGCTCAGAGGTTAAAGTGTCTGCCTGGAATGCAGGAGACTCAGGTTCGATCCCTGGGTCGGGAAGATCCCCTGGAGAAGGAAATGGCAACCCATTCCAGTACTCTTGCCTGGAGAATCCCATGGAGGGAGGAGCCTGGTAGGCTACAGTCCATGGAGTCACACAGAATTGGACATGACTGAGTGACTTCACTTTCACTTTTCACTGTGAAATTAAAAAACACTTGCTCCTTGGAAGAAAAGTTATGACCAACCTAGACAGCATATTAAAAAGCAGAGATATTACTAACAAAGGTCTGTCTAGTCAAAGCTATGGTTTTTCCAGTAGTCATGTATAGATGTGAGAGTTGGACCATAAGGAAAGCTGAGCACTGAAGAATTGATGCTTTTGAATTGTGGTGTTGGAGAAGACTCTTGAGAGTCCCTTGGACTGCAAAGAGATCCAACCAGTCCATCCTAAAGGAAATCAGTCCTGAATAGTCATTTGAAGGACTGATGTTGAAGCTGAAACTCCAGTACTTTGGCCACCTGATGTGAAGAACTGACTTCTTGGAAAAGACCCTGATGCTGGAAAGATTGAAGGTGGGAGGAGAAGGGGACAACAGAGGATGAACTGAGCTGCGGGTTACACATGCATGATCTCATTTCACTGATACAACCAAATGAAGCAAGTACTGTGAACCCCCATGTCCTAGACAGGAAGCTGAAACTCAACAAACAAAAGTCACATGCTCAAGGTTAGCTACCTGGAAAGCGGCAGAGCTGGGACTCAAACCCAAGTTATTCTGCTTTCAAAACTGAAAGTCCCTGACCTTTTATTTCTGAGTGGAAACAACCAGGCTTTCAGTTCCTGCCAGCTGTCAGAGGCCAGCCACCTTGGAACTTTAAAATAAGATGCCCAACAGATCACCTAACCCCAGGTAGGAAGTACCCTCCTGCCTGCACCCAAGCCTCTGGCTCTTCAGGGGCCAGGCGCCTGACCTCATTAGGAGCAGCAAATTCACACAAGCACTGATGCCAAGAAAACCAACTGCCTGCTCCTGCATCCGTGAGATGCTCTAGACCTCAGAGTGATAAGCAGGGAGGGCCCACCGGGGAGCCAGGCCGAATGATCTCAATGGGGTTGATAAGTCCTCCTGTTTGCTGGGGACTTTGTAACTGATGAAGCACTTGGGTGGACATCATCTACTGAATCTTCCCTAGGAGCCCATGTATGGTACCCTCTACCATCCAGAGTAGGGAGACAGGGAGTCCAGACAAGGGGCAAACATTGCCCTCATTTTATAGAGAAAGAAAGTAAGGCTCTGGGTTTGGTGCTAGATATGAGGTTTTCTGTTTGCAAAGCTAGGGGTCAGTGCATGCCCTGCTCTACCTCATGTCAATGCAGAGTCCCAGTGAAGAAAGTAATTCCAAAGCTTCACTCCATTCTCAGTGAAAAGATACCACTGAATGAGGGAAGCATTGAGTATCACACAAGCATGTTGCTCTGCCTCTGAAACCCCTGTGCCTCTGCCCTGGAGCCGGGTCCAACCGTACTCACTGCCCCAGGAGTACAAATGCCCCTTTGGGAGCCAGCCTCATCCCAGGGCCAGAAAGAACAGGAGAATCAAAGAAGTAAACTGTACCTGGGCAGGTGGTCCTGTAGCAGGTGGTGGGGTGGGTGAAGAACACTCTCTTCCAGCTACGACCCAAGAAATCAAACGGTACAGATCATAGGTTTAACAGGAAAGGTTATTTAAAATACTAAGAGCTGACATAAGATGCCAATGCAGAAGTGACTCAAGAAACCTGTTTTTTCCCCCTGATTCCACCCCAACTTTTGTCTGCACATGGAGTAGGAAATGTTTCAAACTACTCAAAGACAATTTTTTTAAAAAAAAAAGATAATTTAAGCTGGCTATCCTGTCAGAAGTTAAGAGATGTCTGTGTTCGATACTCTGAGCCACATGAACAGCTTTCTTGGGGATAGCAGAATGAGTTGGGGGCAAGAAATACTGGGATTAGTCAACTGGATTCTGGCTGTGTGACCTCAGGCAAAGTTACTTTCCTTCTCTGGCCCTCAGTCCCCTCTTCTGTATAGTAACTCTATTGGGTAGTTTTCAACTGTGTTCCTTGGAGCCTTGGTGGAGAGGGAACAGGACTGTTCACGGCTCCCCCAGTGCCACAGCACTGCCCCGAGCCCAAATGTACTTTTTCTGGTCTGTAGAACAGGCGTCCATGCAAGCCTCTACTGTAGTTCAGGAGGGTGTGCAAACCACTGGCTGGTCTCAATGACCCCTGAGGCCTGTTTGGTTGCCAACCTTCTGGGGCAACACAAGGGCTACCATTCCTGTGCTGGCTTCCATGCTCCATCCGTCCCCATCATATCAAGACCTCAGCTATCTGAAGAGACAATAGCCTCTTTCAGGTGGAGAAGAGGGCTCAGAGGGCTGAATTAAGGGGCCCAAAGTCACATGGTTATCAAAACAGCAGAGCTGGGATCTGAACTCTGTCTCGGACTCCAAAGCCCATGCATCTTGCCCTCTGGGCCACCCCACCCCAGTTCTTCTGACTCTGTGGGGTCACATGCCAGCCAAGGCAGGAAGTGGTCCTTCTCCCTTGGGCAGGAAGCCCTCCCCTTGCCTGGCAGTACCACCACAATGGCCTCATCTCTAAGGAGATTCTCTCGGGGCCTTGGCAATAAATTTCTCTAAAACTTTCCCAAGAAGGCTTCTCCCAGTGGGATCCCACCCCAGTGTTGCCCAGCTGAGGGGCGGCTAATGGGGCTCATTGCTAGGGCAGGAGCTTACCCAAGGCAAAACATCCACTTGGGATAAATGCCAAGTCAATTCTGAACTCAAGGGGTTGGTGAAGTCAAAACTCTGCTGAGCCACCAGCTCATTAAAGAGAATTCTTCTTCCCTTCCATGTCTACTCCCCGTGACAACCTCATAAAACCACATATCCAAGCCCAGAAAGTTCCATGGGCCCTGCCCTCCCTACCCAGCCCAGCACTGGGAGTCCATGCTACTGAGCAGACACTGTCTAGGCCTTTGCCTGGATCTGTCCTCAGCTTGCCACCCCACCCCCACCACCTGCCACCTCCCTCAGCTCTAGACTCAGATGCCACATTCTCTGCCTTCCCTGCCTATTGTAATTAAAAGTGCTCCCCTACCCTAAGCACCTATTCACCCCACTCTGTCTCCCCCACCCCAGCATCCTTTCCCCAGCAGGCACTTGGCATCACCTAAGAGTTCCTCCAGCTACTTACTGTGTTCACTGCTGCCTCTTGCTCACGGGGGCAGATCTGTTTCTGAGACGCTCATGCGGATTCCCCAGGACTTGGGGCAGTGCTGAGAGCTCAGGAGAGCCTCTGCGAAGATTTCTTGAATGAAGGGCTTGATGAAAAGCCTGCTATATGCGTTATTCTAGAAGCCTTGATGTATTAACTCCTGCATGCTCCAGACAAATCCTCTGGGGAAGATCCTATTCTCACTCCCTTCTTGAACGTGGGAACAGACAGCGGAGGTTCCCAGCTCATTAATGGTGGTGTCCCCAGAGTCCTAGCACAAAGCCATTAAGTGTACTCCACCCAGCAGCCTCTCCTGGGCCTCCCAACCTCTGGACGCCTCAGCCCCACTGCAACCTGGTTCTGACACCATTCAAGATTGTTGAGGGACTTCCCTGGTGGTGCAGCAATTAGGAATCTGCCTGCCAATGCAGGGCACACAGGTTCGATCCCCGGTCCGGGAAGATTCCACATGCCACAGGGCAACTAAGCCCGGGCACCACAGCTACTGAGTCCACGAGCGACTACTGAAGCTCATGCACCCTAGAGCCCACGCTCTGCAAGAGAGCAGCCACTGCAGCGGAGGCCCACACAAGGCAACTAGAGAGGCGCTCCCACTTGCCACAACTAGAGAAAGCTCACACATAGCAGCAAAGACCCAGTGCAGCCATGAAGAAATACAACTATATATAAAGACTTTATAATTATATATATATATAAAGGCTGTTCAAGCAGCCCCTTCTCCATGATGTCCAAGAAAGAAACAGGCTCCACTCCAGCACTTGGGAGGCTCTCTGTGGACCAAGAGCACTGGGGGCAGTGACTGTGTCCACCTCCTTGTCAGCTGGACTGTGTCCACCGTCCAGCTCAGAGGGGCACTTAAACATGTTCACCAGAGAACAAAGAACTACCTCCATTCACTTGAAAGCTCAGGTTCAGAAGAGAGCCTCTAATGGCCTCTGACAGGGCCCCAGGCCCCACTTCCTCTGATCCACATGGCGGCACGGCCCTTCCCTGCCAGGGTGGTGTTTGGACTTGGCATTGGCCCAGCATGGCTCTTGCAGCTTCTCCGCTGTTCCATCTCATTGCCGTGTACATGCTCTGATCTCATCACAGAGGCCAGGCCAAGGGGCTAGATGCACCTGGTTTGAACGCTACCCTGGCTCTCTAGAAAGGACGGGTGGGTCGGATCACAAATTGCTAACCAGGGGCCATACTGGAGGTAATCCAGATAAAGTCCCGAGGGACGGTCTGGGGAGTCCGCAGGGCAGTGGTCAGCAGCTGGGCAGCGGGGGCTCTCGAATGCCTGAACTCCTGTCCTGAAGAATCCAGTCTCCCCCCATGACATCTACAACTGGAGTTCATCCAAGGATCTTATTTAAGCCTCCTGCTTTGCTTAGCCCCTATAAAGGTGGAAACTGGTACTCAGAGGAACCAAGTTACCAGACCACTATCCCACATCCAAACCACTGCTCTATCAGACCAGTTTTTCTGATCCACCAGCCTTCCAGAATGGCTGTGACCTGCCCCGCTCACCTGCCCTGTGTGCCTGGCTGGTGGGTCTACAAGACTCTGACACTGAGTGCCTGCACCCCTGCCTGTGTCCCTGAAACTGTGTCCCTGGCTCCCTCTCTGGACTCCTCTGATCCCCATCACAGGCTCCATGGCCAAGGCCCCAGAGAGCCATTCTCCCTGCAGCCCGTGAGCCCCTGGCCAACCCTGCCCAGGCCGAACCCTCAGGCTCTGACCTCAGACCTTGAGGACAAACCTGGAGAAGGGACAGAGGGCAGCCAGCACAGCATCAGTGCCCCGAGATCCTCTCCAGCACGGGGCGAGGCCAGCAAGCTCCCTGATTGTCTCCAGTGTCTTGCGCTCACAGGGGTGAGGCTGGACCTTGCAGTCTGTATCCACCATGCATGCCCAAGACAGGGAAGACAGAGTTAAGCCTCATTCCCTGTGGTCCCACTAACCCCTGCCCTCATTCCCTCTTGGCAGAGCACAGAGCGGAGGGCCAGCCAGTCTCTGAGCATCTCCTCTGCACAGGCCCCGCCCCTCACAGCTCTTCCATCCTGTGCACACGTGTACCTTTCATACTACATACATCACTCCAGCTCCCGGAGACCCTGACAAAGCTGACTGTGCATACAGGGATCTCACTCTCAGATGAAGCCTCCCTGTGCTGACAGCGTGGGGAGCTGGCTCCTTCCTCCTCCCAAGCAGTGCACAGGCTCAGGGCCCCCACCACATCTGGGTCCCAAGCCCCGAGCCTCTCGATCCCTCAAAGACAATCTCAGGATTCCCAGCCAAAACCCTCACAGAGCCTAACATGGGCAGGCTGGACAAAGCCGAGTGTCCCAGGGCCGAAGATGCTAGGTCCTGTCCCTCTTCCCCCACTTCCCTAGGGAGCCTCCTGTGTCCTGACTTCTGGCCTTGGGGAACCCTCCCCACCCTTGCATCCCACTTCCATATGGGCAAGGCCACTCCTTCCTAGCTGGGAGGCCCTTACTCACCTGGAGAGGCGGTGGTGCAGATGGTGGAGCCGCTGAGGGTGCTGAAGAGGCCGTTGGCGGCGTCATCCACCTGCTCTGCCATCAGCACATGCTGCTCCCTTGGCTCGCTGGCCAGCAAGTGCAGCTCCTCCCACCTGAGTCCCGGCCGCAGCAGAGAAGTCACAATGGCTTGTCGCCCCACGCTCACCTACCTCCTGCCCACCCATCTCCTACACCCTGGGCTCTGTGTGGACAGCACCACCACCCACCGAGGCAGGAGCCACCTAGCTGCAACCTCATCCATCTAGGATGCAGGGAAGGTCTAGATGTGAACCACAGAAAGACTGAGGCTGCTGAGCTATGGGCAGTAATGTGTGCATGTTCCAGCAACCCACTGACTTCCTCAGAGGAAAGCCTCCCACTCGAACTGCCAGCCCTTATTTGAGACTCGGTCCTAACAGATCTAGTCATCCGGTTTTATAACTTTTAGCTGATGAGAAAAATTTAACCAGAAAGGAAATGAAGGAAAGTGGTTTGTGGTTCTAGGTGATGCCAAGAGAAAAAAATTGAAAAAATAATAATCCTGATGATTATAAACCATGGCCATAAGAACTCAGAGGCCAGCAATGTGAGGCCATGTAGAGGTGGGAGCTGGCATAATTCCACAACCAGAGGGCACTGTCAGTGCCTGGAACAGAAACGGTGGGACGATGACCCTAGGGCATAAAGAAGGGTTAAAGGATGTTGAAAAAAATCTGTCTTTAAGAAGACAAGGCAGTCAGTAACCCATTTAGGATCTTGCCCATCAAAGAACTCATCAAAATAGACCAAGCCTTGGCAATACAGCAAAACATTCATGGATCTCTAAATCACCTCATGTAAAACTCTGATTCTCCTCTGAAACCACAGAAACCAGCCATTTTATCCAGTACCTAGGACAGCGCCTGGCACGAAGGAGGGGCTTTTTAGTTCTAGATTTACAGTAGCTTTGAGTGGGCAGCTCTGCTAGGCCCCATCCTTAGCTCTCCCAGCTCCCAAAGAGACCTTCTTAAAAGCTCCCTGGGTAATCCAGATACTCAGCCAGAGTTGAGAATCCTCAGGGAATGGGTTTAAAATACACTAAAGGTGGGCGGGGAGGGAAGAGTTTGAGCGGCATCAGTCTTTAATCTGACTGCAGTGGTTCTCAGACTTTGGTGGTATCAGAATCACCGAGGACCAGGAAAAGCAGAGACTGAGGCTCCTTGCCCCAGAGTTTTGGATTCAATGAGGTGCAGTCCAAGTGCATGGGATTCTAACAAGCTCTAAATGGTGCTGATGCTGCTGGTCCAAGGAACACACCTGGAGAACCACTGGTCAACATGCACCGGCCTTCTACTAGGAGTGGGGGAAGGGGTTAGGTGGGCCTGCGAGCCCAGCAGGCTTTTGTCTGCAAAACTCGGGCTCTTAAATCTGAGTGATACCCTGTCTCCTGAGCAACTGGCCTCTTAACTTCTCTACACCAGGAATGCTCAAAGTATGGTCTGTGGGCCAGCGCAGGTCCCTAAACTTCTCACCCTGATTCAGAATCTTATAAGCATAGATACCAGGCATTTATAAACTAAATTTATGGCAACTTGACAGAGCCATTTTTATGTCTGTTGGGTCAATTAATAAGAATTTGAGCTTCTATTTTGTCTTTGTTTTTATTTCATTTTTCTGGTAATTCATTTTTATTGTAATTTTTTTTTTTTTAAAGCATCAGGGCATAATCCATTAGGGAAAAAAAAAAAAGCTGGACCTTCACCACATATAGTTTGAGAAGCGCTCCTCCAGCTGGCAGCTGGAGAAGAAAGCCCCAGAATGGGCCAGTGTTTCCACCTTGTGGTGAGTTCCATCCTCAGTGACAGACCTCAGGCAACTATTATTCATAAGACACTGTTGGGCAGGAGGGTGGGCAGGCAGCCATAAACTAATATCCCCTCTCCTCTCTCAAGGGGTTTATGTTCCTTATATCTGAGAACACAAAAAGAGCCAGCCATAAGGCAGCTTGTGTTAGTACCAACTTACAACGACAGCAACAACGGTGGTGGTGGTGGCTGTCATTGCACCAGGACACGGCACAATCAGGACAGCCCCATGGTGTCTGCAACCTCAGTCTTCCTTTCTGACCTGCACTTGCTGGTCCTCGGAGGTCCTCTCACCCGCCACTCAGGTGATCTTATTTAGGCTTTAAACACTATCTTCAGTCTCCGTCTCGAAGCCTGTCCCTTCTCCTGTGTGCCAGACTCCTCCATCCAACTCTCTACTCAGCCTCTCTACTGAGACGGCCAATATGAATCTCAGACCTGCCCTGTCTGAAACAGAATTCAATTTCCTTTCCCAGTCTTTCTCATGTCATTCACGCTGGGGCTCAAGCCAAAATCTTCTATTCTTCTCTCAAACACCCACGTCTCACACACCAGTCATGCCACTGCTCCACCTTCCAAGCACATCCTAGATCCAGCCATTCCTCTGCAGATCACAGATCATGCTGCCCTATGACAAACCACCATTAAACTGCATTTGAGCTGTTCCACCATCTCCTAGATTCCCCACTGACCCTATCATCGCCTCTCTCGGTCCCATCAGTCTATTCTCCTCTTGGCAGTCAGCATGATCTCCTAAAAATGTAAGCCAGTTCATGCAATTCTCCTGCTCAAAACCCTCCACAGACTTCCCACACTACTCATGACAAACTTCAGTCTCCACAATAACCCACAAAGTCTCCAGCCCAGACTCCTGCCCACCTCTTCCACCTTATTTCTTGTAATTCACCCCTTGCCGGTTGGTCTCCAGCTGCTCTCTGGCTGTCTTGCTGTTTCTATAAGACACTCAGCTAGCTGCTGCCTCAGGGCCTTTGCACTTGCCGTCTGCCTGCCTTGCCTGCTCTCTTTTGTTACTTGGAAGTAAAGTCCCCTTATCTAAAACAGCTATCCTCTTGGGAATTCCCTTACAGTCCAGTGTTAGGACTCAGTGCTCTCACTGCTGGTTCAATCCTTTGTTGGGAAACTAAAATCCCAATAGCTGCATGGCATGCCCTCCCCCACAAAAAACAGCTATCCTCTCTACTCCCCATCATTCTGTAACTTCTTACCTACTTTTTCTTCTCTGCATTTTATGCCCACCTGAAATTACTTATTTATTCACTCACTTGTTTGTTATCTAGTTCCTTTCCTAGAAGGAAGTTCCATGAAGGCAAGGACTTTGTATATTATTGTCTCTGTATCCTGAGAACCTTGAATAGTGTCTGGCACAAGGAAGACAACCTATATTTATTGAGAGAATAAGACAAGTACAGTGGGCCTTCCAGATCCATAGGTTCCACACCCACAGATTCAGCTCACTGTGGCTCCTGTGCTGTGTTTATGATCTACGGATATGGGAGGGCTAAATAAAGGACTTGAAGATCCGTGGACTGTGGTGTCCTGGGGTAGGGAGTTGGTTCTGGAATGACAGTATTAAAATTAATAGAGATGTCTGTGTGCAGGCACAGTGCCAGGACCAGAGTCATTTCACTTGATACCCACAACAACTAGACGTTCATAGAGGTCACCTCCCATTTTTAGGGCTGAGAATATACCCCCTTCCTCTCACCAGGAAGGCAATTTCAGCACCTGGAGAAACATGTTGGAGAAGAGGGGAGCCACACACAGACCAGTTTCAGACTCATCAGAACACTTTCCTGGATTATTCAACTTGAAACGGGAGAAATGAGTCTTTTGTCTCCTGGATGGAGCTGGGAAGATGGGACCGGGGTCCTGCACCCACAGTCCCAGCTTCCTGAGGAAGCCGGGCTGAGAGAACAGCAGACACAATTGGATGGGGGACAGAAAGAGTCTAAAAGGCAGCGAAATCCTTAACTCCTGCTGACCCCAAGAGACACCTGACCCACTGGTGCAGTTATATGAGTCCCTGCATTTCCATTTCTGCCCAGATACGTTGGAGTCAAATTTCTGACACTTGAAACCAAGTGTTCAGACTAAAGACAATGCAATCTCTCAGACTTCCAAAGAGTTGGAGTTCCCTGTGTGGCAGCAACAATACAGCAAAGTGAGGAAAAAAAAAGGTCCCTGAAGATCCAGGATGGTTTTCCCAGCTCCCCTCTCTGCCCATGGCTGTAAAGCCCGCCAGGCTGACCCAGAGGGCTGACCCAGCACAACCAAATCTCTTACCTCGGGAAGTGGATGCCCACAGAGAACACAATGACGCCCCTCTGCTTGAGCTGTTTGGCGGGCAGGGCCACATGCCCTTGGGACCTCCCGTCGGTGACGATGATGAGGACCTGGGGCACAGAGGCATTTCTGCCCCCCGGGAATCCTTTGCGCAGAAGGTATTTCAGAGCAAGGCTTGTCTCTGTGCGCCCTCCTCTGAGCTCACCCAGAAGGAAAAAAAAGAAGAAAGAGCCAGAGATCCAGGGGTGACATTGGAATGAGAACCTGAGACAACAGCCACCTTCTCCCAGCAGAGGGTCAAAGGGATAATTCCCACATGATCTGTGCACTCTCTCACCATCTAAACCACAGTGATGGAGCTTCCCAGGTGACACCAGTGGTAAAGAATCTGCCTGCCAATGCAGGAGATGCAAGAGATGTGGGTTTGATCCTTGGGTTGGGAAGATTCCCCTGGAGAAGGAAATGGCAACCCACTCCAGTATTCTTGTCTGGAGAATTCCACAGACAGAGGAGGCTGGTGGGCTACAGTCCATGGGGTCACAGTCAGACATGACTGAGCAAACACACAGTGTTAAATGCATAAATTAAGGGGAAACAGAGAGAGAGAGAAAAAGATCTAAACCACAGTGACGAAGAAAAATCGATTCTTCCCCTGGACTCAGCACTCAGCTTGCACATGTGTTGTATTATATAATAATGTTATTCACGTATGCATTTGCTTTCTCTCCCCATGGTGGCTCCAGGGCACGATTCTCATCATTTGTCTAACACCCACCTCCTATCTCCCCATCCCTGAACCATTCCCCTCTTGTTACAGCTCAACACGTCCTTGGGAAAGCAGGTAATTGAGCTTGGTAAGGATTTCTGAGCATGAATGGCGGGGCTTTGATCCAAGGATCATTTTCAAGATCAAGTCTCTGTGTCTCACTTCCAGGCTCAGGGCTGGGCGTTAGGAGGTTGAACTGTTTGACTATTTTCAGAGCAGGGCAGGTGACTATGGTCCCATCTCATCAGGAGGCTAAGACTCTCCATTCCTCACAGTGCAGTTATGGAAACTGTTGGCTGAGCTTGGAATCCCAGCACAGAATCCCTACTAAATCTCACCATAGGAGGCTCCTGCCCACATCCACAGAGGGTGAACTGCCAGCTCTGGGTGTCACTTAGACAGAAAATAATGACTTACTGCAACAGATTTTGGGCAAAGCCTTTCAATGGATGGTAACAGATGAGGAATCCCCTGCTCAGAGACTGGTAATACTAACTGCTAATATTTACTGTCCACCTGCCATGTGCCAAGCACCACTGAGCCTCTGTATAAAGGTGCTTGGCTCATGTAATTCTCACCATAGCTCTGAGACAGGAGAGTTCAGAGAAGGGCCTTAGCTAAAGTGACACAGTCCATGGGTGGTGGAGGCAGGACTTGAACCCGGATCTTCCAAAGTCCATGTTCTTACCAACGCATTATACAACCTGCCTCTCCCCAGCTAGTGGAGGTCAGAACTGCAGTTTAAACCTAGTCAGGCTGATTTCTGGAGAAGGCAAGGGCACCCCACTCCAGTACTCTTGCCCGGAAAATCGCATGGATGGAGGAGCCTGGTGGGCTGCAGTCCATGGGGTCGCTAAGAGTTGGACACGACTGAACGACTCCACTTTCACTTTTCACTTTAATGCACTGGAGAAGGAAATGGCAACCTATTGCACTGTTCCTGCCTGGAGAATCCCAGGGACAGGGGAGCCTGGTGGGCTGCCGGCTATGGGGTCACGCAGGGTCGGACACGACTGAAGCGACTTGGCAGCAGCAGGCTGATCTCAAAGCCAACGGTCATTCCTTTGAGGGGGTTGGCAAATTAAAGCCTCGGGGCAAATGGGCACAGAAAATGGGTGCCCATTCATTTATGTCCTAGCTACACAGACCATGTGGCCAGCAGAGCATTAAAATATTTACTGTATGGCTCTCTGATGAAAAGGTTTGCTGACCCTGACTCTGTATTACTGCTCAAATGGTCACAAAACACTTTTCTCACTGAAAACCAGGAGTTCCCTGTGGCTTCCCCTGGTGGTGATTCCCACGAGCCTCTGGCTGTGACCCTGCAGCCTTACTTTCTCAGCCAGCCTCAGCTTTCTCTCCTGAAAATATGCCCTTCTGTCATCCATCTAACCATCACTTCTTTTCCTGTGGGTTTAGTACTTTAGGATCAGAAAAAAAGCATTTGTTCGCCAAAAACCCATTCTCATTTCTCATACAGGTCTGCCTTCAGCCCCTCCAGTGTCAAACTTTGTTCTTCCTTTCCAACCAGATTTTCGGAGTGGGTCTGGGCCCCCTCTTCAGAGTCACCAGCCTGTGGCCAGAGAGAAATTAAATTTCAAGGACAGGAGGGCCCGGGTCACTACTCCATTGGCCTCTGTGGCATCCACCCTCCACATCGCTCAGCACACAAGTGCCCGTGCCAGTCACCCTCTCCTGCACCTGACCTGCTGACTCCAGCCAACCAAGCTCAGGGAGATTCCCAATGGCTTCTGACCCCCAGCAAGTGAGAACAAACCCTGCTGCCTCCACTTGCCTTATTTCTCGGAGCGTTCCTCACTGAGACTGTTCTCAGCTCGGCAGCTGGCTCCAGAACTAGAGGACTGAGTCCAGAATCTAATGTTTTGCTAATTTCTCTCCAATGGGACTAAACTAGGTAGAAAGTGAAGGTTCACAGACGGACTGCTGTTTATGAGAGGAACACACAGACTGATCAAGAACAAGGACCCAGATACTAAGACCTGTGGTATACTGACCAGCTAAACTCGGCCAAGTTACTTAGCCTGAGATTCCTGTTAAACTTGCTAAAGTAGGGAAAGTAACAGTACTGTTTGAGGGTTAAATGCCTTCTAGTACCTAGTAAGCACTCCATCAACGGTCATTATAATGACCACCTAGCAGTCTATTCCAAGAAGTTGATCTTTTGAGTTCATCTCAAATTCTAGTAAGCACAAAAGTCCCTCAGGCGACTTAATAATGTGGATTCTCAGATTCCATCCTCCCAGAGTCCAAACTGGTGGATGTGTAACCAGGCCTGAGAATCTACATTTCAAACCCGCCTCCCTTTCCCCACCCCCTGTGATTCTGGGGCAGGTAGTGCATGGAACAGACTTGGAAAAATAATTCCTAAGAACACTTGCTGTAGGCACAGAGATGTTGATCACAGGAGTTTTTGTTGGTGGTGGTTTTGGCAGTGGATGAAAATCCTGGAATCTAGCCAAATGTGTTCTTCTAGGGCAGTGGTTCCCAACCCTTTTTGGCACCAGGGACCAGTTTCATGGAAGAATATTTTTCCATGGACTGAGGCTGGGGGGCGGGGGGATGGTTTCATGATGATTCTCATAAGGAGAATGCAACCTAGAACTCACATGCGCAGTTCACAGTAGGGCTCACACTCCTGTGAGAGTCTCTCGCACCTGATGACCTGACAGGACTCACCTCCTGCTGTGTGTTCCAGTTCCTAGCAGGCCACGGACGAGTACTCGTCCATGACCAGGGGTGGGGTAACCCTGTTTTAGCAACTAATTTACTACATTATAACAGCCAAATTCACTGGTCTGTTATATAACCATAAAAGGGCTCAACAAGGGAAATAATGCAGTTTTATGAAAAAAATACACACCAAATAATATTTTTAAAAGTTTTATAATTTTATCTATTCTAAAATCTATGTTTAAATGTTAATGTAGCTTGAAATAAGCCTCAGCAGCTATAAAAGGCTTTGTGCTAAAGTAATGTAGTGAGTGCTATTTCTGTAGAGCTATTTAAACATACTACAACTCTGATAAAGCTACAGATGGGGTCCAAAAAAATTCAATCACAGAAAACTCAGAGTTGTGTAATTGTGAAATTAATCAGATGATGGAACAGACTTGCACAGTCCCCCTGGCCACAGTTCTAAGCCTTCGGAGGCCAATTTCTGACTATGTTTTTTCTGATTTTAGGTTATCACGAGGTACAACATTGGAAGGTTTGCTTGTAATATTTCCCAAAGTTATCACAAAATAGCAATAAGATGATTGTCATAGTGGTTTCTTAGCCATTTCAAGACACACTTTTAGGGGACAGCCTTGGTCTGGAAAGGCAAGTGTTCTGGGTTTTGGGCATAGCTGTGCTCATCAGTCCAGAATTTCAAACTCCACTAAAGAAAAAGGGTAAAGTGCCCTGGGGAGGTCATCACTCCCAGTCAGCCAACATTCCTCTGTTCTGAATAATAAGAGTGTCTCAACATTCAGTGTCCTCAATGACCCTGCAACCTTCGCCAAAAATCCAGTTACTGCCTCCTGTCCTGGTTGGTTGTCTTAGTCGTTCTGGGATACAGAAGTGCTAACTGTTCACATCCCCAAAGAGTTGGCCTTGTTCAGACATGTAAAGAGGCATCTTTCTCCACCCGTGTCTTCATATGGCACATTCTCAATGTATCTCTGCATGTCATGGGTCATGAATGACAGCCTTTAGGTATGACTTTCAACACAGCTAACAAGAGGCTCAACTAAGTGTTAGGAGGTAGAGTCTGAGGAGAGGGCAGGGAGAGGTGAGAAGGGCGGTTCCATGGGGCCTACTGGATGAGCAGTGTGATTCTGTGGTCCTGGCCAAGTCGCTTGCTCCTTCTCAACCTTAGTATCCTCCTCCATAAAATAAGGGGCTGGGAGAGGTACAGAGTGACCTCTATAAAGTGCCGTTTGGTACCAGTCACTGCAAGTGGCATAACTTTTCACATGAGAGCAGGGCTGAGTCATTTGAGTCCAAGTCCATCAACAACAACAACAACAAAACTCTGAAACCTACTAAAAAAGATATTCTACATCCAAAGACAAAGAAGAAGCCACAGCGAGATGCTGGGTAAAGTACAATAATAAAATCAAATCCCATACCCACTGGGTGAGAGACCCACAAACTCAAAAATAATTATACTGTAGAGGCTCTCCCACTGGAGTGAAAGTTCTGAGCTGCATGTCAGACTCCCCAGCCTGGGGGCTTGGCATCAGGAGGAGGAGACTCAAGAGTATCTGGCTTTGAAGGCCAGCAGCGTTTAATTACAGACTGCCACAGAACTGGGGGAAAGCGAAACTCCACTCTTGGAGGGTGCACACAAGGTTTCATACCAGATCCCAGAGACAGAATCTGTGACCTCCTAAGAGCCTGGGCCAGACCTACCTGATGGTAGTGGAGGGTTTCCAGCAGAGGCAGGGGTAATTACTTTAAACATAAATAGATTAAATGCTCCAACCATTAGATACAAACAGGCTGAAGGGATACAAAACCAAGGCCTATATGTATGCTGTCTATAAGAGACCCACTTCAGATCTAGGGATACATACGGACTGAAAGTCAGAGATGGAAAAAAGTATTTCATGCAAATGGAAATCAAAAGAAAGCTACTGTAGCAATACTCATATCAGAAAAAAATGGACTTTAAAATAAAGACCACTGTAACAGACAGATCAGATCAGATCAGTCACTCAGTTGTGTCCGACTCTTTGCGACCCCATGAACTGCAGCACGCCAGGCCTCCCTATCCATCACCAGCTCTCGGAGGTCACTCAGACTCACATTCATCGAGTCAGTGATGCCATCCAGCCATCTCATCCTCTGTCGTCCCCTTCTCCTCCTGCCCTCAATCCCTCCCAGCATCAGAGTCTTCTCCAATGAGTCAACTCTTCGCATGAGGTGGCCAAAATACTGGAGTTTCAGCTTGAGCATCATTCCCTCCAAAGAAATTCCAGGTCTGATCTCCTTCAGAATGGATCGGTTGGATCTCCTTGCAGTCCAAGGGACTCTCAAGAGTCTTCTCCAACACCACAGTTCAAAAGCATCTATTCTTTGGCGCTCAGCCTTCTTCACAGTCCAGCTCTCACATCCATACATGACCACAGGAAAGACCATAGCCTTGACTAGGCGAACCTTTGTTGGCAAAGTGATGTCTCTGCTTTTGAATATGCTATCTAGGTTGGTCATAACCTTCCTTCCAAGGAGTAAGCGTCTTTTAATTTCATGGCTGCAGTCACCATCTGCAGTGATTTTGGAGCCCAGAAAAAGAAAGTCTGACACTGTTTCCACTGTTTCTCCATCTATTTCCCATGTAGTGATGGGACCAGATGCCATGATCTTCGTTTTCTGAATGTTGAGCTTTAAGCCAACCTTTTCACTCTCCACTTTCACTTTCATCAAGAGGCTTTTGAGTTACAGAGAAGGATACATAATAATAATCAAGGGATCGACCCAAGAAGAAGATATAAGTATTGAAAATATATATGCACCCAACATAGGAACACCTCAATATACAATACTAACACCTATAAAAGGAGAAATTGACAGTGACAAAAAATGCTGGGGGGCTTTAACACCCCACTTTCATCAATGGACACCACATCATCCAGACAGAAAGTAAATAAGGAAACACAGGCCTTAAATGACACATTAGGCCAAATGGACTTCATTGATACTTACAGAGCATTACATCCAAAAGCAGAAGAATACACATTATTTTTAACTGCATGTGGAATATTCCCCAGGATTGATCACATGCTGGGCCACAAATAAGCCTTGGTAAATTTTCTTATATCAAGCATCCTTTCCACCCACAATGCCATGAGATTTGAAATCAACTACAAGAGAAAAAACTAAAAAAATACAAACACATGGAGGCTAAACAATATGCTATCAAACAAACAAACAAAAATGGATCCCTAAAGAAATAAAAGAGGAAATCAAAAAAGACCCAGAGACAAATGAAAGTATGATGATCTAAAATCTATGGGACACAGCAAAAGCAGTTCTAAGAAAGAAGTTTACAGCAATATAATCTTACCTCGGGAAACAAGAAAAATCCCAAATAAACAACCTAACCTTACACCTAAAGCAACCATAGAGAGAAAAGAATTAACAAAACCCAAAGTTAGTAGGAGGAAAGAAATCATAGAGATCAGAGCGGAAATAAATGAAAGTGAGACAAAGAAAACAATAGAAAAGACTAATGAGACTAAAAGTTGGTTCTTTGAAAAGAAAATTGATAAACCTTTAGCCAGACTCATCAAGAAAATTAAAAAAAAAGGGAGTGGGCTCAAATCAATAAAATTAGAAATGAAAAAAGGAGAAGTTACAACTGATGCCACAGAAACACGAAGGCTTCATACAAGCAGCTACATGCCAATAAAATGGACAATCCAGAGGAAATGGACCCATTCTTACAAAGATCAGTCTCCCAAGACTGAGTCATAAAGAAACAGAAAATATGAACAGACAAATAACAAGTAATGAAACTGAAACTATGGTTTAAAAACTCCCTACAAACAAAAGTCCAGGACCAGACAACTTCAAAGGTGAATGTTATCAAACATTTAGAGAAGAGTTGACACCTATCTTTCTGAAACTCGGCCAAAAAAATTTCAGAGGAAGGAACACTCCCAAACTCATCCTATGAGGCCACTATCCCACTGATACCAAAACCAGACAAAGATACCACTAAAAAAGAAAATTACAGGCCAATATCACTGATGAACATAGGCACCAAAATCCTCCACAAAATACCAGCAAACTGAATCCAGCAATACATTAAAAGGATCATATACCATGATCAAGTGGGATCTATTGCAGGGATGCAAGGATTTTCAATATTCTCAAATCAATCAGTGTGATGCACCACATTAACAAATTGAAAAATAAAAACCATATTATCTCAATAGATGTAGAAAAAAATTTTGACATCCATTTATGATGAAAAATTTAACACCCATTTATGATGAAAACTCTCCAGAAAGTGGGCATAGAGGAGACTTACCTCAACATAATAAAGGCTGTATATGACAAACTACAGCCAACATCATATTCAATGGTAAAAAACTGAAAGCATTTCCTCTAAGGTCAGGGACAAGACAAGGATGTCCACTTTCACCACTCTTATTCAATGTAGTTTTGGAAGTTCTGCCTGGCAATCAGAGAAGAAAAAGAAATAAAAGGAATCCAAATTGGAAAAGAAGAATAAAACTGTCACTGTTTGTAGATGATACGCTATTATACATAGAAAATTCTGAAGATGCTACCAGAAAACTACTAGATCTCATCAATGAATTTGTAAAGTTGCAGAATTAATACACAGAAACATGTTGCATTTCTATACACTAACAATGAAAGATGAGAAACAGAAATTAAAAAAACAATCCCATTTACCATCACATCGAAATTAATAAAATACTTAGGAACAAACTTACCTAAGGAGGCAAAAGATTTGGACTCTGTAAACTATAAGACACTGATTTAAAAAAAAATTGACACAAATAGATGGAAAGATATAACATGTTCTTGGATTGGAAGAATCAATAGACTCAATAGTAGTCAAGAACCAATATAATCAAAATGACTATATTACCCAAGGCAATCTACATATTCAATGCAATTCAAATTACTCTTGGCATTTTTTACAGAACTAGAACAACAACAACAAAAAATTTGAATGGAGACACAAAAGACCCCAAATAGCCAAAACAATCTTGGGAAAGAAAAATGACATTAGAGGAGTCAGGCTCCCTGACTTCAGACTATACTACAAAGCTACAGTAATCAAAAAGGTATGGTACTGGCATGAAAACAGAAATATAAATCAATGGAACGGAATAGAAAGCCCAGAAATAAATCTATGGTCAATTTACCTACGTCAAAGGAGGCAAGACTATACAATGGAGAAGAGAGAGTCTTTTCAATAAACGGTGCTGAGAAAACTTGACAGCTGCATGTAAAAGAAATTACATGTACATGAAGCTACATGAAAATTTCATGAAAGCTTTCTAATGCTATGAAACATTCTCTAACACTGTACACAAAAATAAATTCAAAATGGTCAAAAAGCCCTAAATGTAACACTGAATACTATAAAACTCTTAAGGGGAAAACAGAGGCAGAACACTCTTTGGTATAAATCGCAGCAATATCTTTTTTGACCCACATAAAACAAATATAAACAAATGGGACCTAATTAAACTCTAAAGCTTTTCCATAGCAAAGAAAACCATAAAGAAAATGAAAAGACAACTCATAGAATGGGAGAAAATATTTGCAAACAATGCAACAAATAAGGCGTTAATTACCAAAATTTATAAAAAGCTCATGCAGCTCAAAGTCAAAAAAAAAAAAAAAAAAATCCAATATAAAAAATGGGCAGAAGACCTAAAGGAGCATTTCTCTGAAGAAATTTAAAATATATAACAAAGTATTTAAAATATATACTCAACAAAGACCTACTGTATAGCACAGGGAACTCTGCTCAATATTCTATAATAACCTAAATGAGAACAGAATCTGAAAAAAAAAAAAGATACATGTATAATTGAATCACTTTGCTGTATACCTGAAACTAACATGACATTCCAAATCAATTATAGTCCAATATAAAATAAATTTTTAAAATAAGAGTCACTGGAGGTCTCTGGGACCTGTAGGATCCCTGGAGGTCTTTCTGTTCCCAGTGTGGGGATTCTGGCTTATTGAGAGCACTGGAGACTTACAGGCCTGGGACTGATGAATGGACCTCAGAGCTCAGGGCCTTTGCAAGTGGAGGTGACAGGTGTACCTGGCTGGGACTATGGACTTGAACAAGATTTCAGTAGATTCTAGGGCAAGGGCAGCAGAGACCAAAGAAGATTCAGAGATCAAAGTAGCAAGTGGCCAATAAAGGCATTCTTCTGTGAGGGCTTATGAAGAACATTGAATATGTGTATGCATATATGTGTGTGTGTGTATAACACATTTATATACATATAGCCATATATGTATAATCAGTTCAGTTGCTCAGTCATGTCCGACTCTGCAACCCCATGAATCGCAGCATGCCAGGCCTCCCTGTCCATCACCAACTCCCGGAGTTCACTCAGATTCATGTCCATCGAGTCAGTGAGGCCATCCAGCCAGCTCATCCTCTGTTGTCCACTCCCCCTCCTGTCCCCAGTCCCTCCCAGCATCAGGGTCTTTTCCAATGAGTCAACTCTTCGCATGAGGTGGCCAAAGTATTGGAGTTTCAGCTTCAGCATCAGTCCTTCCAATTAACACCCAGGACTGATCTCCTTTAGGATGGACTAGTTGGATCTCCTTGCAGTCACATACATAAAATATTATATATATTTTATGTATGCATAAAAATATACATAAGATATATATATATATGTACATATACACACATCAGCTGACTTGTAATGTGACCCACCTCGTGTGTGTGTGTGCTAAGTCACTTCAGTCATGTCCAACTCTTGGCAACCCTATGGACTGTAGTCCACCAGGCTCCTCTGTCCAAGGCATTCTCCAGGCAAGAATACTGGAGTGGGTTTCCATACTTTCCTCTAGGGTATATTCCAAACCCAGGGATCGAACCCACATCTCTTATGTCTCCTACATTGACAGGCGGGTTCTTTACCACTGGCACCACCTGGGAAGCCCGTGACCCACTACATATATATATTTATAGCATGTGTATGAGCATGTAAAGAGCGAGTCATCATTCTTAAAGTGCTTTCAGTAACAGAGGAGTGCTAACTCTTTTTAGGTCACAAAAATGAGGCTCCAAGAAGTGTGGTGAGTCATCCTGTCTCACCAGGGAGAGAACCGGGAGAAGGACCCAGGATTCTTCCCACCACCTCATGCTCTTAATCTGTCCCCACCCTCACTAGACCTTTCCCTGGCTGACAACCACACACAACAGAAGCAAATACTTCTCTTTTTTTTTTTTTCCTTAACTTGCATTTAAGTTCCCACCTTAGACAGTATGTAATAAGGAGCAGCTTTGAGCAGGGAATTCTTATTACCTGCTGTGCACCCCTGGGCTTCTGGAAACCGGGCCACAGCCCTCTCTCTCTGTGGGGTCAAGAGCAGGCACAACCCTTCAAGGGCAATTCTGAGAGCAGCTAGCATTGCTCTAATTGCAGCAGTATCTGACTGTACTTACTTGAAAACCATCCTCTTGATTTTTGCCTTCACTTCCCGTTGGGTTGAAAACGCATCCAAGGGGAATTCCAGATGAGGGGCGGAACTGAACTGGATGGCTCCCACCCTGACCTGCAGTGGGAGACAGAGGGCCCAGGGGCTGAGAGCGGGGTCAAGTTACAAACATCCCTGAGAGAAGGGAGGAGAAAGGTTAACGACCCTGCCTCCCGCCCACTTGCAAATACCAGTGCTGGTATTTCTGTGATCTCCCTGAAAGAAAGTTCCAAAGACGGGAAGGAGGATTTGGAAGAAAACAGTCAAACGTGCCTGTGCTCTGCACTGACCACCACCAGTTCGACCCTCATTTTGACAGCTCTCTGGGTGGAGTTGTGAGCACTTCAGGGTCTCTGCTCACACTAAGTCCAGGTGTAGGCACTCTTTTAAGCCTTCTCAACACTTCCTTTACTCCACAGAGGCACTATTCATACCCATAATTACTGCTGGAGAAACTAGAGGATACAGACCTGGCCCAGGGCTAGAAAGAAAAGAACATGGCCACTGGACTTGGTGCCTATGATCTTCATCAAGCCTACATATAGACTGTCTCCTCAGCAGCCAGCACAGGCTTCCAGCAAAACGCCCAACCAGAAGTTAATCACAGCCACCATCAACTGGTGGCCCATCACTAATCACAGCCACCACACACCCATCCTTGGTTGAGGAGGAGGCACCCTTCCAGGCCTCCTCCTGCTAAACTAGGGGAAGGCCAGATCTCCAAGCCAGAGTAAGACTGGGGGCCAAGCAACTCCCTAATGTGACAAGCACTACTGGAGCTGAAGCTCCTCTGTAGCAGAGGAAGCGAGAGCCATTGGTGATTCCTGATTCTGCATCCTCATCCAGAAGGCCACGGGAGAAAATCCAACGCCTTGCAAAATAGGAGAAGGGAAACTGTGAGTAAAGTCATTCTCTGGACTCTTACGATTAGTGTGTCAAGCAGAGAAGGGTTTAAACATTTAAGTTTCCTCTTGAGGGCCTAACCCCTGCACCTAGTCGCTGGCTCTCTCAAGTCCTGGAGAAACTACATTTTCACTCATCTCACAATGAATTCTGGCCAAGACTGCAGATGGGCCAAGTGATTCATATTTAAACAATGATGCTGACTTTTTCTTGCTATGTGAATTCCTTCACTGCTGATCCCTTAGCAGGCCTGGTGCTTAGAAGCTGATCAAAGCACTTGGCCAGCTGCATCTGTTTGCAGGGAGCACAGCCCATCAACTTTCCTCCCACCGGAATTTCTGAGGAGGAGCTGCCAGGCATCGTAAGCAGGAAGAAATACAAGTCTTGGGGGGGCATGTGAGATGGACACAGGAAGCAGAGTAGTAGAGAACCTCAGGAAGGAGTTTCTGAGAAGTGACCCTTTTTTTCTTGAATTTAGTGTGTGATAAACCATTAGGGCATCTCAAACCAACAGGAAAAGATGGTGCCGTCAGTAAGATATACTGGGACAACAGGACAGCCATCTGCAAAAGAATAGAGGAAAGCCTGCAAATGGATTCACGAGTTAAGTGTCAAAAGTGTAACCATAAAAGTTCTAGAAGAAAACTTGGGAGAATTCCTCTGTAACTGCAAAGTAACAAAGACATCACTATGACTTGTAGTCCATAAGTTGTAAAGGAAAAAAGATAAATCTGACTCTATGAAGAAAACTTCTACAGGGCAAAAAAGTGTCATAATGCAACCAAAAAACTAAGACGGATGAAAAGTTATTTGCTACTCATGTCAGAGACAAAAGTTCCTTTCACCAGTACATAAAGAGTGTCTAGGAGCTGATATGTGAAAGATCAACAATCCGACAGAAAAATAGGCCAAGAATATGAAACGAGATCACAGAAGAGGAAATACAGACGTAACTGAGCAACTAACACACAAATACTGGTTAACTAAACCTTGGTAAATTCTTATGATGGAACATTAATCAGCTATAAAAATGCATGCTCATGCATGCTCACTCAGTTGTGTCCAACTCTTTGCAACTCTTATGGACTCTAGTCCGCCAGGCTCCTCTGACCATGGGGTTTCCCAGGCAAGAATACTGGAGTGGGTTGCCATTTCCTCCTCCAGGGGATCTTTCCTACCCAGGGATCAAACCCACATCTCCTGCATCAGCAGGTAGATTCTTTATCACAGAGCCATCTGGGAAACACATAAAAATGATATATGCATATATTAATACCTATATTACCTATCTACCTAGATAGGAAAGACTTTCAAGATAATGTGAGGAGAAAGAGGTGAGAGATAAAACTGTGTAAGCATGCTACCCTTTGTGTGAAAATGGCAAAAATTAGAATATATATTCATAGTGCTTCTATCTGCATGAAACAATTCTGTAAGGATGCTTAAGACAGCAGGGGTGAGGGTAGGGGGACTGGGCAAATAGAAAATATGTGACTGGGAGGGATACTTTTCATTGAATGTCTTTGTTTTGAACCATGTGAATGAATTGGTTAAAAAAAAAAAAAAGACTCCCTTGAGACCAACAGCTGGGTGTATTTACTTAAACAGGAAGGAACCAACTTCAAAACAAGATAGAAACAGCTTGAGTCAGTAGTCAAGGCATTTAATTTAATTGGCAGTTTGGGAGCAAAATAGCTACCTTTTATCTTCAGTTTACTGTATGCTCAGAAGCAAGCCCGCCCCGATTTCTCACCACACTGTAATCACTGCTGCAGTCCTGATATTAGAGCCAGGAAGTAAACTCAGCGCAAGTGTTGAGAGGAGACTTCAAACACCTTTAAATCCACCTCAAAACAGAGCCTCCATAAAAAGCTTTAATTGATAGCTACTTGAAAATTCCTTCCCAGAAAGTAAAACAAAGTGCAAGTCAAATTCCTTGTATTCAGTACATGGAGATAACAAGACATGCCATGCTGTGCTAAGTCGCTTCAGTTGTATCCGACTGTGGCCCCATGGACTCTAGCCCACCAGGTTCCTCTGTCCATGGGATTTTCCAGGCAAGAATACTGGAGTGGGCTGCCATGCTCTCCTCCAGGAGATCTTCCTGACCCCAGGATCAAACCTGTGTCTCTTAAGTCTCCTGCACTGGCAGGCGAGTTCTTTACCACTAGTGCCACATGGGAAGCCCGATAACAAGACGATGACACCTAAGATGCAGCTGCAAACATAACAAACCTGAAGCCACAGGTCAGACTGAAGCCTCTAAAATCACCCTGATGCAAAAATCTTTCTTCAACTAGCAATTCCAGCAAGTCTGAGCAGCTTGGAGGTGGAGGCACTCATTTGCTTGCGAAAAAGACACCAACTCCTTAGCTCAACAAGTCTTGCTATGATAAAGTTTTCTCGTGTCAAACCCAAATACAGCTCCCTCGACACCCAGACTTTGTCCTGTTAATAAAACGGAGCCACTCGGCACCCTCCTTCCAGTGAAAGTGATGGTCAGGTTCCCTCATATGAAAATGTCCAGGCCTCTCACTGTCTTGTCTCCTTGTGGGGGGCACTATCTAGTTTGCCAATATCTAACCTGAAAAAAATAAAAATTAGGTCTTCCCTGGTGCCTCAGTAGTAAAGAATCTGCCTGCAATACAGGAAACATGGGTTTGATCCCTGGGTAGGAAAGATCCCCTAGAGGAGGAAATAGCAACCCACTCCAGGATTCTCGCCTGGGAAATCCCATGGACAGGGGAGCCTGGAGGGCTTCAATAAATGGGGTCGCAAAGAGCAACACTACTTAGCAACTTCACTATCACCTTAAAAATGCCATATTCTAAATGTGGTTTGGCAACATTCAGTTCAGTTCTGTTGCTCAGTCATGTCTGACTCTTTGAGACCCCATGAATTGCAGCATGCCAGCCTCCCTGTCATCACCAACTCCCGGAGTTCACTCAAGCTCACATCCATTGAGTCCGTAATGCCATCCAGCCATCTCATCCTCTGTCGTCCCCTTCTCCTTCTGCCCCCAATCCCTCCCAGCATCAGAGTCTTCTCCAATGAGTCAACTCTTCGCATGAGGTGGCCAAAGTACTGGAGTTTCAGCTTTAGCATCTTTCCTTCCAAAGAAATCCCAGGGCTGATCTCCTTCAGAATGGACTGGTTGGATCTCTTTGCAGTCCAAGGGACTCTCCAGAGTCTTCTCCAACACCACAGTTCAAAAGCATCAATTCTTTGGCGCTCAGCCTTCTTCACAGTCCAACTCTCACATCCATACATGACCACTGGAAAAACCATAGCCTTGACTAGACGGACCTTTGTTGGCAAAGTAATGTCTCTGCTTTTGAATATGCTTTCTAGGTTGGTCATAACTTTCCTTCCAAGGAGTAAGTGTCTTTTAATTTCATGGCTGCAGTCACCATCTGCAGTGATTTTGGAGCCCAAAAAAATAAAGTCTGACACTGTTTCCCCATCTATTTCCCATGAAGTGATGGGACCAGATGACTTCCCTGAATTCCGGGCACCTGTGGGTTGGGAGAGTTGCTCCCAGCAGTACTGCCCATACTGGTTTTTTGGTCACAGTCTCCTTACGCTCTCTTTGAGGATGCTGAATTCCATCAGCACCCACCACTTCTAGGTAAAGAGACACACACACACCCCACATGTCACCAGCTGTCCACAGCCTATGTGACTGTAAGAGCAGAATGTGAAGTCCTGGGCTGAGACTCAAGAGCCCCCAGTTCTTCCATGCTGAGAGCTCTAAGATTGCTGTGTGACCCTAAGCAGTCACTTAGCCTCTCTGAGCCTGAATCTTCATCTATAAAACATTCTCTAATAATCTGTGAAGTTCTTCTCTTCCAACTTGTCATCTACTGGGATCTCCAGACCACCCATTTCAGGACATACTACATCCATTTCAAGGTCAACAGTGTTTGATCTTCATGGCTCTTCCTCCATGAACAAACTAGCAAAACTCCCCCAAGGAATCACTTCCTTTAAAAAGCAGGGTCCCTTGGGGAGGAGGGCAGAGATTCAGCAGCCTTTGGCCTTGACCCTCTGAGAGTCCACAATGGGTTGACTTTATAGTTGGAAGTTCCGGCTATCGGTACCTAGACAGAATGATGTCAGCTACAACCATGCAAGATGGCCTGAAGCCCAAGATAATGTGCTCACTCCTCACAAATGACATGCCATTTCTGGAAGAAATCTGGCTCTCATTAAAAGCCCCTTTTGCTCCTAAGTCCTAGAGGTTTTTCTAGGATTAAGCCAGGAATGTCATCTTGAAAAACCACTTCCTTCCTTCACCTGTATGTGACTAGTCTCTCATTCATGTAATTACAGCTTCCCAAACCAAAATGCCCTTCTTAAATTTTTACTTGATTTTTGAGTCAGTTCACATGGTTCAAAAGTATAAAGACATTTATACCAATGGGCCTCCCCCTGAACTTGTGCCCCCTCTGCCCAGTTCCCACTCCCTCTCTCAATGGGAAACCACTGCTCTTTGCCTCTTACAAATGCCGCCAGAGTTTCTTCATGCACATATAAACAAATACAAATACAGGCTCTTTTCGTCTCTGTTGTTCATAAAGAGTAACATATCATACATACCATCTGTGCCTTATTTTATACTCTATTTGTGTTGGTGTTTTTCCACATCAAAGACTTTTCTCATTCACTTTTGACAGTTGCCCTGTGATTCATTATATGAAGACACCATAAAGGATTTACCCCTGTGAGCAGGCCTTTTGGGTTGCCTGAAATCTTTTACAATTACAAACAACACTGCAATGAATAACTTTGAGTGTGAATTATTTTGCACCTGTGGGAGTATCTATAGGATAAATTACTGAGTCATAGGGTCCCAGTCTTTACCATTTGGATGGACACTGTTATATTCTTCCATAATGAGGCTTCACATTCCCACCAGCATGAGAATACCAGTTTCCTACAAGCTTGTCAATGAAGCATGAAACCAAACTTTAGATTTTTGGTAATCCAGTTAAATAGAAAATAGTGCATCAGTCAGAGATTTGCTATTTCATTGAATGAGGTTGGGCATCTTTTCCTATGTCAGAGGGCCATCTGTGTTTCATTTTCTGGGAACTGTCTGGCTTTATTGTCCATTTTTCTGTTGACTTGTTCCCAAATGCCATTTTTTTTAAGCAACAAAAGCCACAGCTAGCACAGTCTGCTCACATTTAAGACTTGCTATCTGGAACCAGGAAGAAGAAGAAATGAAGATACTGGCTGGACTCACCAGGCAGGAGCTGCTCCCTTCAAGCGAACACAGAAGGTAGGAGCTGATTTGTATTAAGACCCTGCTGCTGCTGCCGCTGCTGCTAAGTCGCTTCAGTCATGTCCGACTCTGTGTGACCCCATAGATGGCAGCCCGCCAGGCTCCCCCCGTCCCTGGGATTCTCCAGGCAAGAACACTGCAGTGGGTTGCCATTTCCTTCTCCAATGCATGAAAGTGAAAAGTGAAAGTGAAGTCGCTCAGTCGTGTCCGACTCTTAGCGACCCCATGGACTGCAGCCTACCAGGCTCCTCCGTCCATGGGATTTTCCAGGCAAGAGTACTGGAGTGGGGTGCCATTGCCTTCTCCTAGTCTTCAGAAATCGGAGAAGGCAATGGCAAGCCACTCCAGTACTCTTGCCTAGAAAATCCCATGGACAGAGGAGCCTGGTAGGCTGCAGTCCATGGGGTCACTACGAGTCGGATGTGACTGAGAGACTTCACTTTCACTTTTCACTTTCACACAATGGAGAAGGCAATGGCAATCCACTCCAGTGTTCTTGCCTGGAGAATCCCAGGGACGGCAGAGCCTGGTGGGCTGCCATCTATGGGGTCGCACAGAGTCGGACACAACTGAAGCGACTTAGCAGCAGCAGTAGTCTTCAGAAATAGTTGTAGTTTTTGTCTGCAGCATGCTTTCCCTTTCCCGCAGTTCTGCAAGCACAAGCTCTCTTTCTAGAAGGAAGTCCCAGTGTTCATCCCCACCCCAAGAAGGAGGATAAGCACATGACTCAGGAATGGCCAAACTCTTCCCTCTGACTTCTGTGATTGGTAAAGGGATTGTCATGTGACCTACATCTGCCCAATCAGAGTCCTCCTGAGGACTTCTACCAGCTCTACAGGGAAAGAAGTCCACTTTCTTTTTCTGGGGATAACTAGCTCAGAGGGCTGTGTAGGGCAACTCTGCTGAGTAAGGAGAACCTGCCTCGGGGGGAAGCCAAATAAGGAAAGCAAAATGGAGTGGAGGAGAAAAAGAGCAATTGAGGCCTGGGATTCCATCGTACCTGGAACCAGAATTCATCCCCTTGATCTTCCTGGTTCCACAAGCCAGTAAATGCCCTCTTACACTTAAAATGGGCTTTCTGTCACATGCAGCCAGACACCCTAATACAAAGACAATGAGACTTAAACTCACCTTCCTAGGGTTGATGTCCAGAGCATCACAGACCGTGATGGCAAAGTGCTTGGACCTTTCAAAGCTCCCTTTCCCGACACTATGAGAGCCATCCATCAGAAACAGGACATCCACTGCAGCCGAGCACCACATCACTAGGGGAGAGTAGGGCAACATGAGTGACAGCCAGCTTCCCTGTGGTCTGGTCCTGAGAAGATCTTCCTCCCAGAGCAGAGTGGAGGTGGAAACAATCTTGCAGTGGATCAAGCTCCTCTTAGTACAGTGGGGGAAATAACACTGGAGATGATTCTGGGCCACAGGCAATGCTCCCCTGCAGTGGGGAGCGTGGACCTACCATGGGCACAACACTGATGAAAGTCTGTGTGATAGTGAGAGAGTCTAATTCAACAACACTAACTAAGCCATCTGAGAGGAGGGGCTACTGGAGCCATGGAGGGATACCCAAGAGCCTTGGATCCTGCCCTCAGGGGTCACAATCTAGCCTGGGACACAGTCAGGCACCCTGGTACATAAGGATGCATTACCCAAGAGCCTGAGTAATCACAAGCACTGACAAATCTTTCCTATAGGCCGGGTACTCTGCTTTAAACACTTTAAATGCACTAATTTATTTAATTCTCATAACCACCTTGAGATAGATTATAATTTGTAATTTTTTCAGTTATCTTGAGATGTCATTCCCATATAAGTCAATGTTTGAAGCATACACTCGGTGGCTTTTTGTGTTGCTCAGTTGCTCAATTGTGTCTGACTCTTTGTGACCCCATGGACTGCAGCATGCTAGGCTTCCCTGTCCTCCACCATCTCCCAGAGTTTGCTCAAACTCAAGTCCATTGAGTCAAAGATGGCATCCAACAATCTCATCAATGGCTTTTGGTACATTCAAAGAGATATTCTACCATCACAGTCAATTTTAGAACATCTTTCATCTCCTCAAAAGGAAACTATGTACCTTTTAGCTATCAGCTTCCTAGCCCCCCAACCCCCACCCCTAAATAGATTTACAATTTGTATTCCCATTGGCAAGATAAAAAGAGCAGGGTACAGGGCAATTCAGGGAACTTTCCTGAGGTCAAAGCACCAGGAAGTGGTGGAGCCAGGGAGTCCAACCCAGGGTGTCAGAGTCCACACCCTATCACCTCACCATGAAGATGAGAGAGTGGAAGTCAGAGAAGCACCAGTAAGAAGGTGCCACCCAGTAGCAACAAGCAAGGGGGATTTCACCAGAGAGGAAGGGAAGGTAACCAGAGAGTCCCTGCAAGCAGGAGGGCAGAGCTTGAGCACGTGGAGAGAATGCTAAGCAGTGAGAAAGAGGAAGAAATATAGCAGCCGATGAGGCTGGCTGGGTAGGCCGTGGTCATACAACAGGAAAACCTTTAAGCAAGGGCCAAGAAATTCAGCAACAGGGATCTTCCCAGGTTTTTCACCCAGGAGAGGAACTTCGTCAGGCCTCTGTTCGGGGAAAATGACTCTGGCCACAGTGTGAAAGCTGGGAAAGAAAATGTCTGAAGCCAAAAAATTTCCCTTGGGTCCATCACTTAGAGGCTGAAGTGGGAGAGTTTGGAGGGTCGAGAAAAACATGGGCTTACTTTTGCTGGCGACTGAAATCTTCCCAATAATCTCCTTGCTCACGTGGACTTCCTGAAGAGGGAGGGATGGAGGCACTAGGAGAGGAAACAGAAGCACACATTACAAGGCAGAAAGGGGAAGAGTCCTAGACTCCACGTTATGTGATCAGAATGAACAGGCAACAATAGAGAAAACAGGAATGTGGAAGACCTTAATGATACTGTATCTTTAAAATTATCAGATGGATATCATAAATAACACCGTCCCTAATTACCCTCCCCTCCAGATTTATCAGGCACCTTTGCATTTAAATTCAGGTATTTTGAAGAGTAAAATTATCTACCCAGGGGCTATAGAGAGCCTAGATTCTGATGAGTTTTGCCCCTGGTTAGGCATAAGAACTGGGTGCCCCTCTGGGGTGCAGCATCTTGCCACAAAAATTAACCTTGAACATGAACAGACAATTCACAGAAGGAAGAGAATTCCTAGAAAAGCACAAGGGAAAATTTTCAAATAGGTGACAAAATGCTTTAACTCAAACCACGGGGTATCTTTTTAAACGTGAAATTTAGATGATCAAGGTTTAAATTTAAATGTAACTGGAAAGATTACGTCAGGAAAACCTTTTCCAATAGTGGCACAGTAAATTGGCACAATCTTTTTGGAAAACAATTTAGCCAAATGAATTAGGAGTCATAAAAGGGGTTAGGCTACATAGCATCACACCTGGGAATTGATCCAAAGGAAAAACAATTTTAGGGAAGGGAAAATGTTCCACCAAGACATCTCCTTCAATGTTATTTGTTTCAGAGGAATGATGGTGATGACAAATACCCAAAGAGATAGGACTTAGAGTAACACTGATGCAATCATTCAGTGCAATTAACATGAACAAGGGCTAAAAAGTTGTGGGTAGGAAGTTTGTGGATACACCTTTTTCTTCTATGTGATACCCAGTAAAATTGTAGTAACGGCATATGAGCAGTCAATAACAATTTACAAAATACACTCTGAGGGCAGGTAGTATGCCAGGTGCTAAACAGCGAGCCAACCACAATGAAAGTCCTGAAGACAATGAGGTGCCACTTGGAGGGGTTATTTGCAAAGCCAAACAAGGGTGGTCACTGTCAGACAAAGCAGACATGCAGATGCTTATAAAGTCCATGTCCTGTGGATAAGCACAGAAGGCACCAAGTGAGGGTGTGCAGAAGGGAACAGGCCAGGCCAGGCCAGGCCCAGATGAAGGAATATGAGGTGGCGGGAGGCTGCTAGGGAAAGAGGTAAGCAGATGGAATCAGGTGGGGGTGTGGTAGGAATCACATTACACAGGGAAGTTGGGCTCAGGGGATTTGCTGCTGCCAGGACGGTGACGAGGAAGAGGACACCAAAAGATGAGGTCAGATTCCAGGGAGAGGGGCGCCTCTAATTGGCAGTACCCGCTGGAGTTCATTCATGGGGCAGAAACACCTTCACCTGTCTCCACAGAGCCCCGCCCAGCTTTCTGCACACAATTTGGCCAAATGAATTAAAAATTCTCACCTCTTTTGACCCTGAAGTCAAAGCAGGAAAGCACCAAGCTTTCCTGAATGAGACCATGAATCACGGACAAAAAGTCCAGGAGTTGAGGAATCCTTAAAGTGTCAGTAGCTCAATCATGTCCGACTCCTTATGACCCCACAGACTAGCCCATCAGCCTCCTCCGTCCATGGAATTCTCCAGGCAAGAATACTGGACTGAGTTGCTATTCCCTTCTCCAGGGAATCTTCCCAAGCCAAGGATGGAACCAGGGTCTCCCGAGTTACAGGCAGATTCTTTACTGTCTGGGCCACCAGGGAGGTCCCTGAGGAATCCCTAAGGTCTTTTTAAATGTTTTACTGGCACATTCTCCAGCTGGAGACTGACCAGCCAGCACCCCTAGATGGGAGATGGGAGGAGGAGCTCCGTGACCAGGGACCACTCACTACGGACATGACTCAACTTATATAACTGTATCATGTGCTCAGGTGTCCTGGCAGGTGCCAGGCTTGAGGTGAGACCTCCTTCCAGGGAGCGGGTACCCAGTGACATCCCGTGGTGTCCCTGTGAAACTACCTCAGGACTCTGCAGACGTTCCCCTGGGAACAGAGAGTCAGGGAACATATGACTGTGGCTTCCTCTCCCAAACAAGTCAGCCTTCACCTCTGAGGACTGCCTGCATGGACAGGGTGGGGAGACTCGGCTTTGGGTTTTCATCCCAGTCCTGCTCCTGAAAGCTGTGCAGCCCCAGGCAAATCACTTAGCCTCTCTGAGCCTTCCCTGTCTCATCGGTACAACCGAGGGGTGTCAGATCCAGTGCTCTGTAAACTGGACAGGCTACAGAGGGTGAGCTTCTGCAGTGAGTTAAAACAGAAGCTTTACTGTGCCTGGGTCCCCAGGGACCGCATGTTCCTAAACATGTCTCATTTCATCCCAGTCCCTCGGTCATGAAGCTACTGTGTGACATTGATCACACACATGGCTTCAAGAGAGGGGATAGGCGGACTGGGCAACCACGTGCTTCTTCCAGCCTCTGTCTCCCTGAGGTTCCAGAAAACAAGCAGTGACAGCAGCCGAAGAATAGCGAGGATACCCCTACTCACAAAAACACAGACCCAGGAGGAACTGCAAGAGAGCCTCCGAGACTGCAAGAGGACCCTGGGCTAGCCTCAGGCAGCCAGCCACCCAGCCTGCTCATTCTTACTCATCAGCCAACCCACAAAACACACCTATTCCTTTCTACCATCCCATATTTCAAAGAGTCTAGAATGTGGGAGGGCCAATGTGGGAAGTAAATGGAAAACTGATTTGCTCCATTATCCATTCACTAATCTACTTCTTGAGCACAGCTTAGGTGCCAAGTCCAGTGCTAGGTGCCAAGACTACACAGCCTATGTCCAGTGGAGAAGACAAACAATGATTTTTTAAAATTCACACAGAAATGAACTCATATCTGTATTAAGTGCAACACAACAGAGAGACTCAATGGGACACGAGGTTTTAGTAGGGGGATCTGACCTGACCTGGGGATCCAGGAGAAACTGAGCTGGGTGCTGGAGGATGAGTAGGAGTTTACCAGGGTAGAGGTACTGAGTGAGTCAGTGATATAGACAGACGGGCCACCATAATTGAGAACCCCAGGGTGGGAGGGAGCAAGGGTGCTGGGCCAGCCTGGAAGAAGTGTGGGTTGCAACAAAGAGGAGGAGGGAGGGGGCTCCAGAGGGGACATCACATGGCACAAGATCATGTCAGGCAGGCCCTCTTAAGAGCAGTGGAATATCACTTAAAAGTTTCAGGTAGGCAATGGGAATGGAGAGGGGTCCAGATATGACCAGATTTGCATTTTGAAATGTGTGAAGAACAGGATGGAGAGGGACCGGCTGAATCCAGGGAGACGAATCAGGAGGCTACTGCAGTGGTCCAAGCACCAGACGATGGGGCTTAGACTAGGCAGGTGGCCAGGAGTGGAGAAACATGGATGAACTCAAGAGACCTTTAGAAGTCAAAATCCACCAGATGTGAGGCGCATCAAACCCCTTAACACCTCACCCACCTCTCCCCACACCAAGAACACTCACCTCCAGCAAACAGGACAATGCAGATGGCTTCCAGCAACAGGAAAGAGGGCATGTTGATATGACTAGAGGGTCAGGACAAGGAAAAAGAAAAGAATCAGCAATCAGTTCTGTGAGCTCCCCCAAGTCACACCCTCAGACAAGACGACAAGGGCTCAGCCTTTCCCAGGTCACAGATATGACCCTAGAGGCTGCTGCTCGCATGATAACTACAGTAGTCTGGAGAAGACTCAGATTCCAAAAAGCCATGGAAGACTTTACTCCAATGACTTTGATTTTAAAGGAGAGCCTTAACATCTTCCCCTTCCCTGGTAGCTCAGTTGGTAAAGAATCTGCCTGCAGTGCAGAAGATCCAGGCTCAATCCCTAAGTCAAGAAGATCCCCTGGAGAAAGGAATGGCAACCCACTCCAGTATTCTTGCCTGGAGAATTCCATGGACAAAGAAAACTCACTTCAACCTGATGCTCTCCAAAGTTTCTTTAACATCCTCAATGAAGGCCATGCTCCTGCAACCTAAGAACATGGATAGGGACTTCCCTGGGGGTCCAGTGGTTAAGAATCTGCCTGCCAATGCAGGGGACAAGGATTCCATCCCTGTTCCATGAAGATTCCACATGCTTCAGGGTAACTAAGCCACAACTACTGAGTCCGGGTGCTGCAACTACTGAACCCCATGCACCCTCAAGCCTGTCTCCAAAACAAGAGGAGCCACAGCAGTGAAAAATAGCCCCTGCTCACTGCAACCAGAGAAAGCCCACACAAAGCAACAAAGATCCATCAAAGCCAAATATATATATACACACACACATACACAAACATGGATAGCAAGGCAGAGGGCTCAAGATTCCATTCATGGATCTTGGCCCTTGGGACCGCCCCTCCCCCTCCACTAGGGACACTTCTCCAAAACACCTGGCAAGGGTCTCCTGGTCATCTTTGGTGACTCAGCCACGTGCCTCTAACTTAATCTGCGCTAAAATGAATTGTGTTACTTTTCTGATGCACCCCAACCACCTCTGTCCAGGCACTGAAAACATACCTGGCCGACACAGGAACAAAACACAGCTGGATTCTGAATTCAGAGCATTTGCCAACCAGGCTGAGAGCAAGGGCTGCCTTGAACATCGAAGTCACCCAGGAATTGCAGATTCTTGTGACTTGCATAAAAGTTCAAAATGACCCAGCTCGTGTGCGTGAAGACCTCACTGGAACTGAAGGAAATATGAATAACTGGGGCAGGAGGAGGGGCGGTGGAGAGGCTGGTGCTTTCTTGGACAGTGCTGACCATGCTCCCCCATGCCCTGGGCCTGCACTCCTACCCTCAGGGGGCACGCTCTGGTATCAGACTAAGGAGGACACACAGTGAATAAGCATACACACCCCAGAAGTGAATGGGAAGGAGCCCCTGAGGCTCAGAAGGGGAGGAGTCCTGAGTCTCCGGGTCCCCATCCAACGGGCTTTCTTCTAACCATGCTACTTACTCCTAGAGCTGAGGTCAGCTCAAGGTCCATGGGCCATCCCTCTGAACTCCATGCACACTGAGCTGGCACATCGTGACTCGGGAGCTACTTCTGCCCCACAATGACAGAGGGTGTGCACCCTGGATCCAGGGGTCCCACTTCTCATCTGACGCTGTGCGACCCTGAGAGCAGCCACAGTTCCTCACCTGAAAATGAGGAGGGTGGACCAGAGGCTGCTAATATGTCTTCTGGTTAAAAGAAAATCCCCTTTTGATCTCCTTTCCACCATGGACCTATGATGGTCAGACCTTACTCCACTGTTTATTCAGCTCTCTAGATTTCAAAACTTTCCTGAAGCAAACTAAATGGAATCGCCTAACCAGCTGAGCATCTCTGTGCTTTAAGTAACTGAGAGGCTTCCCAGCCTCACCTCATCTAAGTAAGGACCAGAGAGAAGGTATTACAAGAGGGAGGAGGGCAGGAGTTTCCCAGGCATGGTCAGAGGGAGAGAGGGGGCTGGAGAGAATGCTGGCCGGTGGGGGCCATGCCTCCTGTTCTCTTTCCTCTTACTCCACACAACAGCCGTGGGACAAGTTCATACCTGCCACCTGGGAGCCAGGCAGGGGCGAGGCCTGGAGACAAGGGCCAGCTTGGAGGAGAAGGAAAGGGCATCCCTGTGCCATCCAGTCCTGAGGCTCAAGATTTTCTGGGATGACAGCTTCTGACTTTGGGCACACGCAGGACCTCTGAGGCTCAGGCCTATTAATTTTTTTCTTTTTTTTTACAAAACTAGGATTCTAGCGGCCTCCCGTGAGGACAAGGCAAAAGGGAGCTTTTTGTGTGTTTGTGAACACGGGGCCCCTCCCTATACTAGGGGACAAACCTAGGCAGATCCATCTGGCTCCACCATGTGCCTCTGCTTGCCCAGGTGAATGTTTTTCCAGAGCCTCTTAAGGTTCTGCTCATTAAAAGAAAATTTAGGTTGGCAATCTGGAAATCAAGTGCCTCCTTGTGAGCGCCAGGCTCAGGCGGTGCTGACCCTGAGACCTCAGCAGCACCTCCCCAAACTGAACCCCATGCCCCCACCCCCACCGCAATCCCCACTGTCACACAGCCCACACTGAACTTGCCTGCTGCGTGGCAAAGGGCTCAGGGACTAGGGGCTGTGTCTCAGTCTCTGCATATGCCTGGCATGTAGTAGGCGAGACATGTGCTTGCTGGAAATCAGCATCATAACGCTTCAGGCAGGTGGGCTGGAGGGATACTTCCTGATGAAGTATCCTTCCTGTGCTCACTGCACTCACGGTATCCTTTTTTATACCAAGATAAATGAACCTAATGTTGTTTCAATGATGATACAGAATTAATAGTACTCTACACTATCTATTCCCACCCAATCATCTCAAATATTCAGCTCATTCCCCCTTCCTCACACAGCAAAACTTTCAACATTAATTCAACATTCTAAATACAACCCTACATCTAAGACTTGAAAAGATGAATTCCACAGTAAAAAAAAAAAAAAAAAAAAAAACAGCTGCTGCCATCCAGCGAGCATTATTTACTCATTAAAGCACCCAGTACCAGGCTCCGTGGGCTTCCCTGGTGACTCAGACGGTAAAGAATCTGCCTGCAATGCAGGAAACCCGTGTTCGATCCCTGGTTCGGGAAGATCCCCTGGAGAAGGGAATGGCTACCCATTCCAGTATTCTTGCCTAGAGAATTCCATGGACAGAGGAACTTAGTGGGCTACAATCCATGGGGTCACAAAGAGTTGGGCATGACAGAGATTAACACACACCAGGCTCTATACTTAACGTATCTTCTCTCTCCTAATGCTCACAGCAAGCCCCCATTTGACAGATGGGAAAGCTGAGACAGGGAGAAGCCAGGGTGAGACAGATGAGACAGTTCTGCCCCAGGTGAGACAGTTAATAAGTGGATCCTACTCCTTCTGGCTTCCCTGTGTTCTGTTCCATCTGTCACCTTCCCGATTGTGGGGGATCAGGACAGAGGAACAGAGCCTAATTAAAAATCTGCCACCCTGAATCTCACCTGTTGACAGTCTTCCATCAGCTGCCAGCAACTCCCACACCCAAGCACATAACTGGAGAAGATTTCGAGAACTTTCTGCAGTCTTGTACTAAGCAGACGGGAGTGATCTGCAGCCCAGGGACAGAAACAGAACTTCCATCTCCAAGTATACCTTGTCAAGCCTCTTCCATTACGAAACACCCGGCTCATCACATTTGCTCCTTTCTATTCCATTACTCATGCTAATCCCACACATGGTCATTCCCGGCTTCTGGGGTTCTCACACATGGACCTGGATCCCACCCCGACTCCCTAGTCTTTTCATCTGATTGTTATTTTCAAATTCTGATTCCTTGCAGCACCAGCAGCACGTGGAACAGCAGGTGTGTGAGGTTTGCTGCAGGGCACCGCAAAACATCACACTCTGTGCTGCCCAGAGAGTGCGTTTCCCAAGAGACAGGAAGAACGCAAAGGCCAAACAAGGCTACTTTTGAAAAAGAAGGGCCAGATGGAGCAGCAATAGCTAAAGGCGGTTTTGCAGGACAATGCCCACCTTCTCCTCTATGATTGGAAATGAAACAAGGGCAGGGTGAAAAAGGAGAGCGCTTCCACCTCCTTACAAAATGCAATTCCAACCCCAAATATTAGATTAGCCCTTGGCAGCCTCCTCTCCATCAGTAGAATGGAAATCTGAACCCTTTACAAAAACAGTCCACACCAGAAGAGAAAGACTTTCAAACTGGAGATAAGTCAGCCAGGAAGTCTGAGGTCTTTTGCTGTAACAAACATCTTCCTTGTTCACTTGGCAAAATACTTGGCTCAGACCCAGGCAGTCAGGGGAAGTGGTTGACACGTTTCTAGTCCGATAAGGCACGAAGGGCATTTTACAAGTTGTTCTGGGGCACACTATGCTTTCTCTAACAAAATCACTAATTTTCAGAACCCAACAGTCTGGCAACCAGAAATCAGCCACGAGGAACAAACCGTGCCCTTTGGGTCCCTGGATGGCTGGGGAGAAGAGGCAGATTGGGCGTAAACCACAGGCTGCCCACACTCTGTACCTGACAAGAGATTTTGATGCTTGTTTTGATCGTATTTGAAAATCCTTAGGAATCACTAAAAAGGGTGTATAAATTTGGACCCAAAACAATAAAGTAAATCTTATGTATCAATAATTGCTTTAAACGTTTATGGGCTGAATGCCCTAATCAACAGACAAAGACTGGCCGAATCGATACAAAAACAAGACCCCTACATACCTTGTCTACAAGAGACAACCAAAAGACTAAAATGGGTCAAATGGATACAAAAACTAGACCCCTATATATGTTGTCTACAAGAGAACCACCTTAAAATACGGGATATATACTGACTGAAAATGAAGGCCTGGAAAAAGATTTTCTATGCAAATATGGACCATAAGAAAACAGGAGTAGCAATACTTTTATCAGATAAAATTGACTTTAAAGATCTTGAAAAGGAGAAAATGAAGGTTACACATAATGACTTAAAGGAACAATCCAAAAAGAAGTTATAACAATTATAAATATATATGCACCCAACATTGGAGCATTGATATATCTAAGACAAACATTAATTAATATGATAGAAGAAATATGCAGCAATACAATAATAGTGGGAGACTTTAATACCCCACTCATATAATCTGGCTGTAATAGACAAAGTAAAGAGGAAAACATATTTACTTATGAGCCTCAAAAAATTCAGTTCACTCAGGAGAGTTTAAAAAAAAAAAAAGACTTATTTGTTCACTCTGTAAAGGTTTATTGACTATTTTATGGGTTTGGTACCACTTTGGGTAGTAGGGAGGAAGAGGTGACAAATGTGATCCTGTCCTAAATAATAAATTGTGGTAAAGATAGACTTACCAATACAAAATACCAAGATGTGCCTAAAGATGAGGACACCCAAACTGGACTTTTTGTTTCCTGAACTTTTCATTTCGAGAACAAACCTCCTAATATAAGATGAATTCAACATGATTTTTTTTAAGTGTTCTTTGTGATTAAAAACAGAAAGCCATTGGTTAAGAAATTACATATACTCCTCCCCACCATCACTCCCCTTTTTTCTTCCCATTTCCCTCCCACCCTCATTGATCATTTCCTTTGTCCATTTCCCCCCCACCCAAAAAAATAAATAAATAAATAAAAAACTATTCTTTGGCTGCAAAAAAAAAGAAAAGAAAAGAAAACCCTTTATTGAAGCTGTCAGTATGTGTATTAGTCACTCAGATGTGTCCAACTCTTTGAGACCCCGCAGACCGTAGCCCGCCAGGCTCCTCTGTCCATGGAATTCTCCAGACAAGAATACTGGAGTGGGCAGCCATTCCTTTCTTCAGGGAATCGTCCTGACCCAGGGATCGAATGGGTCTCCTGAATTGCAGGCAGATTCTTTACTACCTGACCCACCAAATCCACCATCATAGGATTCTGGAAAGTGCATCCGCAGGACTGGAACTCCAAAGATGGAATTCCAAACTAGCTCTGCTTCTAACCAGGTGGGTAACTCTGTAAACACCAACTTACCACCTCATTCATCTGTTTCATAACTGACAGTGTTTTAAAGATCCAGTGAAACAGTATGAAAGTCCCCCATAATGGTAAAAGACTTTTTGAACATATGGTGTTAAAAGATTATCACTGCAATTCACATATTATGAACATCATATAACTACATTCATATACCCTATAGGGTAGACACGATCAATTCCACTTTCACACTTGTGAAAATGGTCTTGGAGAAGTTGGGGCCCAAGGTCAAAGAGCTGGTAAATCACAAGTTTGGCGTCAGGCCCAGTTTTCCGGATGCAGGCAGCCCAGACGTGACAAGAAGCATGCAGCACACAGTTGGTGTGCAAAGGGCACCAGTCTGATGTCAGGAGACCTGAACACCAACCTCCCAAGTACGTTCTTTCACTTTAGTCACTCAATTTTCTTCTTTCAAAAATGGGGGTGACATTACGTACCTTATTTACCTGGAAAGGTTATTGCCAGGATCCCAGGAGCCAACAGTGCCAAGGGCAGAGGTGCCCAAGAGGAGATCGGGAAATCTAGTTAAGTGAAGGCACCCAGGATCAGGAAGGGAAGTGAGGAATTGGAGGATCACAATCAGGGAAACCCAGCAGGTGGTTTTGCGGTTGAAGAGTAAGCTGCTGGAGCTGTTTAGAAGATGAAAAGGTGAACTAAAAGGACCTTTGAGTGTGTTCAGCTGTTTTGGGTTTATGGCTTGGGATAGTGAAGCAGGGGTGTCTCGTATGGCCTAGACCCACTCTTATGCAGGGCCCCCAGGAGACCTCCAATAGCTTTGTCGATGATGTGAGGGGTTTATCGCATTTTTAAAAAATATCCTTGTGGGATAAAATTAAAAATTAGCAATTTTGTTACAGTCCTCTCAAAACTGTTTTTTTTCCCTTACTGCTCAAAGTGTGGGAATCACTGTTCTAACACACTCACAGTGTTGACCCTTCCACTGATACAATGACGTGAAATTTAACTTATTCAATAACAACTATTAAACATCTGCCCTGCACTCAGCACTCTCCCAGGTGTTGGGGATGCGGTGAAAAAAACTCCATAAGATGTGCACCTGGTGGGCACATTCTTAACAAAGGGCTTTTACATTTACACCAGTCGTTTATCCTCAATGTCATCACTTGCCAATTAGTGACTGTGCTCATTACAGACCCAGGAGCCAGGGTTCCTGGCAGGCACTCCTGTTCTCCCTCGGGCAGTCTTCCACCCTTTCTAGGTCTCAGTCTCCTCATCTGTAAAAACATGGGCATCTGACTATAATTCATTTCAAGAGCCTGAGCCTAGTGAGGGGGAAGGGAAACAGCTACTCTAAGCTCTGGGTGGTGGACCAAAAAGCCAGATTTAAAGAAAAATGTCATTGATGGTTTTCAAAGAGACAGGTATGATGAGGGAAGGATGGAATACCCGTGGACCTCCGGGATTTGCTTGGGGACCCACACTGGGAAATTCTTAATACATCAAGAGATGGCTCTGAGCTGGATTTCTACAAAGAAGAGTAAGGGCCGTATCCCACGCAAAGAACAATCCAGTAAAGCTTTGTATCCCATCAATCTAAGGAAAAGAGTGGCTACAATCTACTGAAAGCCAGCAGCACTTACAAATTAACTCTCACGGCCTTGCCAGGTGCAGCGCTGAGTCCTCAGCTTCCTTCTCTTCTCTGACTCCTCTCAATAACTGCACATTTCTTAATATAACATCACTGAGAACGCAAAATAGACCTTGAATTTTTAGACTTCAATTTATAAAACACTTAGGTTCTAGAGGGGTTGTTTTTAAAGGACCGCCTAAATTGAAAATTGTACACGTTTTATTTAGTTCCAAGATACTAAACACACTTCATAATGTCCCCATGGAAAAGGCCTTCTCAGCAGGACAGCCACTGATTCCACAGTGAAAGGGAAGCAAGGTGCCCTCCTTTTCTCTCTCCTGCCTGAGTGTCCACCAAATTTTTAAACCCATGCCCCGCCCCCCAAGCTTTTAAGGTGCAATTCTAAGACCCTCCCCTTTCCACTCCCAGAAGGTGACCACAGAGCTGGGCTCTGACCTGGAGAAGTGCAGGAAGCTGGGCTGGACCAGCTGGCCAGAGTGGGATTGAGGGGGACGTGGGTGTCCAAGCAGGTGAATCACCATAGAGGATAAATGCCTTAGACTTACCAAAGGCCAAGGACGAGTCTCTCCGGGCCGCGGGCCGCTCAGGCTCTGCATGCAGAGACCTCCCTGAGGTCACTGGGCTGCCTGGGAAAAGCACGCAGGAGTGACTTTAACACCTGCATCTGTTCTGTAAAATGAGGAGGGGGGCGGGGAAGAAGGGGTCGGCTTGTCCCCAAAGCCTTTATTCAAAAGGTGAGCCGGGTTAGGGGTTCCACGACTCTGCTAAGACGGCCAGGTGTAATACGAGGTTCCCTCCTCCACTCATCACCGAGCGCCCGTCCCCTTTACCTGCGGTCCGAGCTGCTCTGCTTGGCGTTCCCGGGGGACCCACCGGAGGGGCTGCTGCCGGGCCCACAGCGCGCTGGCTCCCAAGACCCCCGCCGGCTCGCCCCGGGACCGAAGGAGGGGTACCCCTAGGAGGGGCGCGCCGGGTACTTTCTGCCCGGGACGCCGACTTCCTGAAGAGGCGTGCGGGCCCCGCCGCCGTGCTCTGGTGGAGCGCAGACAATGCCGAACCAAACCTGCTGCGCCGACGCCGCATTCAAGCGGGACGCCCCGTCTCTGCACGCGGGGCAGGGGCGCCCGGGGGCGGGGCGTCTCCTCCGGTGCGAGCCCCGGGAAGGAAGGGGGTTCCTGCGACGCGGAGACCACGCCGGCTGGACTCACGGCGAGGAGCGCGCGGCGGGACCCGGCTCGGCCCAGGGGGCGCTGCAAGCCCGGGGAGGGGCGCCTGGGCGGGAGCCACGTGGGACACCTGTGTTCTGTACCGAGGGGAGGCGGGGAGCGCGGCGCCGGCCGACCCCGCTAGGGCCGCTCTCCCAAGGGCGCTGCATCGCTTTGCTGGGAAGCCAGCCCGCAGCCGCCCCTCTCGTTTTTAAGCAACGCGTTGGCCATGGTCGGGAGACCAAGGTACTTACTTCTGCTCTGGTCTCCCAGCCCCGAGCGCTGCAGTAGGGAGCACTGTGCCATCCGCCTTGGACTCCGCAGGATTTATTGCTTCGACCCTTGCGAAAATGCTGACTTTGGCATCGTTACTATTTGTCATGGCAGTTGCTCTTTGTTTACCTGTGTGTTCTGTTACTGCCGTTGAGCGGTAATAATTGAGCTTTTTGGCCAGCATCCTCGTTGAAATCTGGAAGGTGCCTTGACTTTTTAAAAAAATCAAATACCATAAAGCAAAAATAGCTCAGTCTGGCACACCTTGTGCATAAGTACTCAAAAAGAAAAGTCTCTTATTGCATAATCTATAGTTTCCATACTTCATTTAAAAAAAGTGTCATTGCATAACGCGTGCTCATTAAAAAAAAAAAAAAAATTCGGTTAAGCAAACCACACCTACTCCACCACCCAGAGACAATCCCTGTTAACATTATGGTGTTTCTTCTTCCAGCATCAGTCTACTCAAAATTTTGTTCGCTCATTCCATGCGTGGGCTTCCCGGGTGGCTCAGTGGTAAAGAACCTGCCAGCCAATGCAGGAGAAGTAAGAGACTGGGGTTCTATTCCTGGGTCAGGAAGATCCCCTGGCAAAGGAAGTGGGAACCTGTTTCTTGCCTGGGAAATCCAATGGACAGAGGAACCTGGCAGGTTACTGTCCTTGAGGTTGCAAGAGTCCAACATGACTTCATTACTAAATAACAGCAGCATTCCATATATAGTATATCATAGCCAGCTTTTCTTTGTCCCTTTTGGCATCTTTCTGTGGCTTTTATCCACTTATAATGTTCTAGTGTGCTTAGCCTACTATCAACTTTTAATTTTAATCTCTAGATATTTGTGTTTTTGCCCAGTAACTCCCTGGAGCAAACTGAAAGAATAATGTACAATTCTTAGATATATATGTATATAAATACATACACACACTCTAGGGTATATATACAAATTAAGGCTTCTGATGTGTATTATCAAGTTGCCGACCAGGAAGACTGGCCTGTTTCTTCTTTTCCAAGCTCCTCCCCCATTATTATCTGATGGACTAATAACAATTTTGCTTTTACACTGTCCTTCAGAAAATTCTAAATATATTTCATTTCCCCCTGTGGTTCTCAGTTGGTTTCCAACCCTTTCAGTATTGACAGCTTCCAGTGAAAGTGGCCCAGGGTAATGTTGGTGTTGCAAATTTCGGTAAAGAGGGGGAAAGGTCTTCATTTTTTCCACTCATTTATTCCTCCCAATAATATTTACTGGGCACCCAGATGAAAAAACAGTCAACCAGAACAACATAAGTACGGCATGAGCATCTGTGAAGGGGACTCATCTTCAGGGAGGGAGGCATGGTTTCTCCTCTAGATGGGCACTGTCCCACAGAAATGGGCTGCTAGCCACACAGGTAATACTAAATGGTCTAGTAGCTGTGTATTAAAGTGAACTTAATAACCCAGTAGATCCAAAACATCTCCACGGGTAATCAAGGTGAGATATTTTAAGCTGTGCATGCATGCTCAGTCGCTTTAGTCATGTCCCACTCTTTGCAACCCTGTGGACTGTAGTCCGCTGGGCTCCTCTGTCCATGGAATTCTCCAGGCAATAATATTGGAGTGGGTTGCCAAGCCCTCCTCCAGGAGATCTTCCTAACCCAGGGATTCAATCTGGGTCTCCCTCATTGCAGGCAGATTCTTTACTGTCCGAGCAACTAGGGAAATCCCATTTTAAGCCAAGTCTTTGAAATTCTGCTGTAACTTACATTTACAGCAGATCTCCTTTGCACTAGCCAGATTTTAAGTATTAAAGAGCCACAAATGGTGAGTAGCCCATGCCACTCTAGATAGAGCAGGGGTTTGAGGTGAGCAGACCAAGTCCTGGCCAAAGTGGGAATTTCATGGCCCTCTCACCTACTTGTTCTGACTGGTTGTTAACAAGTTACCAGCACACCTTTGCCTAAGCGAATTTACTTTAGAGAAGCTACATTTTAATTCTGGATAGCCTGACAGCTTTATATCTAGGGTTTTCATTCCATGATTAAGAAGTAAAAAAGCTGAAATTATAAATACTGGTGGAGACACCGAAACAGAGCAGGACCTTTGGTCCTGGGGGACTATGACCTCGGTCAGTCTTCTGTCTGTAAGAAAACTTCAGCCAAAGAATAAATTTAATCAGAGAAGTGAGAAGAGGCAGAAACAAAGGAAAACAGTCAAACAAGATTAATAATAGTTTAGTCATTAAGCATAATCAAGGATTTCTAGTTCCTTTTCAAGGGCTATAGATAATATTCTGAGGCATATCCTCTGAACTATCTTATAGAGACTAAAATCCCAACCAGGTGGAAGACGTTAACCACATGAAGACATGCAGCCATGACATAAGCTGCTACAGTTCTGAGCTGGTCTCAGAGAAATGGAGACAAACTGACCCTGGAACTAAAGACTAATTATACTTAAATCAAGATGACACTGACCAAACCACATGACCAATTTCAAAATGACTATCAGAGCTGTTTCTTCATGTAGTCCCTTCCCTTTACCTATAAAAGCTTTTGCCCGCTGATTGTCAGTGTTGGGGGGCGGGGGCAGGGGGGGGGGCGGCGGCGGCGGGGATCAGCTTTTGGACAGGAGTCTGCCCTCCTCTCAGGTTGTCGGCATTGAAAATAAAGCAAATTTCTTTTCCAGCAACTTTGCCTCTTTATTGGCTTCAGAGTGGCGAGCAGCTGGACCCCCACTTTGGGTAACAATATTAGTTGCTTCAAACGCCTTCAATCAAAGTTTAATCACCTGTGCCTTTTCACCAGGTATGTGTGGGAAGGAGGCAGAAAAGCCAGTGGCCCAAGCTATGGAGGGTGCTGAGTGGGTGACTAGCAGGGGTAGAAGCTTTTAATACAGAGAGAAGCTGGGCAACTACTTTCGTCATCCACGGCAATCCCTGCTTTGTGAAGCTTTGTGGAAATTTAAAAAATAGTCACCATGAAAGATCTTCATCCCAGAGAGCTTGCGAGCCCCTTGTTTCCAAGGACTTGGCAGATTCATCCTGTGGCCCCAGTGCCCACAAATTACACATAGTGAAAGTTGCTCAGTCATGTCTCTTTGTGACCCCGTGGGCTATACAGTCCATGGAATTCTCCAGGCCAGAATACTGGAGTGGGTAGCCTCTCCCTTCTAAGGGAATCTTTCCAACTCAGGGAACGAACCCAGGGATCCCACATTGCAGGCTGATTCTTTACCAGCTAAACCACCAGGGAAGCCCAAGAAATCAAAGTGTGAATTAATTTGTGATCTGCCCTGTAGGGCATGTCTCAGTTGTAAACACACAAGGCATGAAGACAACTTTGAATTCCACGAAGAGATAAAGGCAGACTTCAGCTCTCAGCAATGTGCAGAGGGAGACATCCCTTTGGAGATGAGGAGGCATGGGATTCCGCGTCCAGCTGTCTTCCCTACTGGCTTTCTGATAAAGATAAGATGCTTCATTTTTTACTGTTAAGGTTCCTGGACTACAAAATTAAAAGTTGATGGGCATGGTAGTTCCCAAACTTACAGAAGCCCAATTCAAATTCTTTGCATGCCATCCCCCAAATGATGAAGCACGGTGAAGCACATATTTAAAAACCCTGAGGAGGATTCGTAACAGAGCCACAAAACTTGTATCTTTTCCAGAACTCTCTTGTTAAAAAAGAATAGGAACTGCTACTGCTACTGCTAAGTCGCTTCAGTCGTGTCCGACTCTGTGCGACCCCATAGACAGAAAATGCTTATTAAATGGCAAGGAAACCATCTCAAAGGAAACAAAAGGCTTGGTTCTCAAGTAGCACAGGCAACAAATGAAGACAGAGCAAAAACTGTGGAGCTCATGGCAGCGACAGGAAACAAAGGTGTGGCCAGGGAGCATAAGGAACAGAAATATAGCCATCTCACAGCTGAAGACCCTTAGGTTTGGGGCAGGCACCAACTGTTGTTCTTAGGGTGAAAGTATCTCAAGTCCTTAAGACAAAGAAAAATTATGCAGAAGATACAGGTGGATTTGCTTTTAGAAAATGTGATGCCTTCTGGCTACAAGTATAGCATGTCTACAAAGGCAAAGGCTTGGGTAACATTTTGTCATTCAATCTACATCCAATACAACAGAAGCACTAAGTCAGTGCCATGAGATTAAAAGATGCGTGCTGCTTGGAAGAAAGTGTGACCAACCCAGGCAGCATATTAAAAAGCAGAGACATTACTTAGCTGACAAAGGTCCATCTAGTCAAAGTTATGGTTTTTCCAGTAGTCAAGTATGGATGTGAGAGTTGGACCATAAAGAAAGCTGAGCACTGAAGATGCTTTTGAACTGTGTTGGAGAAGACTCTCGAGAGTCCCTTGGACTGCAAGGAGATCAAACCAGTTAATCCTATAGGAAATCAGTCCTGAATATTCACTGGAAGGACTGACACTGAAGCTCTAATACTTTGGCCATGTGATGTGAAGAACTGACTCCTTAGAAAAGACCCTGATGCTGGGAAAGATTGAAGGCAGGAGGAGAAGGGGATGACAGAGGGTTAGATGGTTGGATGGCATCACCAACTTGATGGACAAGATCCTCAAGGCTGCTGTCTTTTGGCTTTGTTTCTCCAAATAAGAGGAACTGGAGGGCAGCCTGTGGTTCCAATTGTGCGGTTAGGAGTTGTAGGATGGTTTTTGCTTGCTGGAATTAAACAAAGATTCAGATTCGGCAAGGCTTCTGCCCATTTGCAAAGGATGAGAGTGGTAGAAGTCCCACTCAGAGAAGTGCTTACCCTTTTTCTATGCCTGGACATTGTTCAAGCTACCCTGCAGGCAAACGGTCTAACTTCCCTAGGAAGGCTTTCAAATCTTGGCAGTAGCTTTCATATAACCTAGAATTGGTTTCATTTAAGGCTTAGCTGCCCAGCCTCAGTCACTTTCATATGCTTTCACCTTGAGGTGCTGAGGTCAGTTCAGTTCAGTTGCTCAGTTGTGTCTAACTCTTTGGGACCCCATGGACTGCAGCACGCCAGGCTTTCCTGTCCATCACCCACTCCCAGAGCTTGCTCAAACTGTTCATCGAGTCAGTGATGCCATCCATCTCATCCTTTGTTGACCCCTTCTCCTGTCTTCAACTTTTCCCAGCATCAGTGTCTTTTTCAAGGAGTCAGTTCTTTGCATCAGGTGGCCAAAGTATTGGAGTTATTGGGCTAATCCTGTAAGAGCTCAATTTGCCAAACCTGGACAGCTGCAGCTGTGCTGGTGATAAGCCCACTAGTTACACACTCAGTTTACTGCCCTGGGCTGGCAGCCTCAGAGTGGCAGGCTTCACAGTGACTTTATTCCTCCTCTACAATTTGGCAGTTTAGGGCTCTGTTGAGTACGATCCTCAGGTTCTCTGGCGCAAGAGAGCTCGAGTTTAGACTATCCCTCACCCTCGTTCACAATCTTGAAACTCACATTTCCAGCAGCCCTAGAAAATCACATTCCACCAAAAGAAAAGGCATACCAAGTATGTCTTCTTCCCCTAACTGCCCCCCCGCCCCCACTATCCTTAATCCATGCATGGTTAAGAATCTCTTCTCTTGCAAAACGGATCTGATTTGTCTCAATATATAAGGCCTCTGCCAAGGAATAAACTATTTGATTATCTGGTCTCAGCTCCAGAGTACTTCCCTATGAGTGAACTAGGTATTCTGAGGAAACCCCAAGACTGGGATTGGCGCATGTGATGGACCATACATGGCCCTAATGGGTGATAAACACATCACTAACCTCAGTGCCAGGCACACAGCTGGAGCTCAATAAATATGTGAATGTGAAAGATCGAAAACAAGATCTGGTGGTCCAGTGTGAAAATAGGCTGAATCAATCCAGGAGATATTCAATCCATCTAGTGTGAGACTAGCTGAATCATCAAGTAATGTTAAACTGCATTTAATTTAAACTGTTTCTATCCCAATTTCCAGTCTGTACCATAGGATCAAACCCTGGGATCTGATGAACTTTGACTTAAGCCTTCCTTAGTGTGTTCTGTGACATATCCCTAACTTCCCTTAATAAAAAGGACAGTTCTGTGATTCCACAGATTTCATTTGCATTTGCACTATGGATGGAACTGAACAGAGTATGAACAAACTCAGTGCCCAGTGCTCCTAGTATGTGCCAGTAAGAAAAGGAAATTAGCAAAATGCTGCTGGTGATAACAACACAAGGGAAATCTGGCTGTAAAGTAAAAGGATTTTATTGGGCACAGCAGCTTAAATTTTTATCTCATAGAAGCATATCAATGTTTGAACAACTTTTTACATGAGGTAAAACTCCATTTAATCTAGCTAACACATATTACCAGCAAAGGTACATTTTAAAAGAACAAACAAACAAACAAAAAAACAAAGTCAACTTTCTTCTTTGAGTTGGTGACATCTTCTTAGGCTTTCACAGTCTGATACTTAAATCGTGGAAAAATTCCCAAACAGAAACTTATGGGCTGGCAGGAAGGCTGGCTGGCCCATAATTCCGCACATGTGAGTTTACACAGTTTAAGATGTCTTTATGTGCTTCAAGAAAAATATATACTCTAACTTGGCTTTTTACATTAAGCTGTTAACTATTCTCCAGGAATTTGTGCTTCAGAAAATGTAAATTCCACTACACTAAAAATCCAAGTAGCCACAGATTTGGAAAGGTACCTATGGATTGCAGGAGCAGAAACTGCCTTCCCGGTCAGAGTAGGCGAGAGCCCAAGGGCAGACTGTGCCCAAGGCTGAAAGAAAAGTGATCTCAGTGAGGACAGACAGAAACTGATGACCTCAGAGAGGACAGGAAAAGAAGGGCAGAGACCTGAGCAACAACAAACCAAAGAACTTTTATTATGTGGAAGAGACAGGTTGTGACAGGGAGAACATATTCATATTTTATTATGAAACACATCAAACATACAGAGAAAAGTCCAAAAAATACAACTTGTGTGTCTAACAACTAAACTGACCCAGTATTAACCTGGAGCCATATTTTCTTCAGCACCTTTAAGTAATAAAAAGCTCTATGTAGACTAGACAGCCCCTATGTATCCCTTCCCGATGCTCCCATGAACTTACTGTGTATCTTTAATGCGAGACTTACTGAGAGGATGCATTTGGGGCGGCGGGGGGGGGGGGGGGGGAAACCTACCCAACCTAGACAGAAGAATGGTAAGCAAACAAAAATGCAGACATAAAAGGTCATTAAAGAAAAGTTTCCAACAAACAAAAACACAAGATGTGGTACTTTCTCTCCTAAATCTAGCCTTCATTCATTCCTGTCTCATAAGTGTTGATCTTCAAGAGAAGCTGTATCTGCAAGACAAAAATCGATTCTCAGTATGCCTTATACAAAAATCCAGTAAGTACAAGAAAACCAAATACTCACTTTTAATCTGAAATTCCACATTTCTTACAGTCAGATCTGCCAGTTAAAAAAAAATTCACCACTGCAAGAACAGGGCTTTATGTTCAGTACAGCTGTTTGTACTCCCCTTCACAGATATGCTCCCCTCCAAATATAAAAACTATTTTATACTAACCTGTATGCTGAAATACTTAAATCTCTGATGAAGAGATTACAGTTTTATGTTCCCATACCACACCATTCCTAGTTCAGCAATATTACAATTATATATATGACATATGCATGCATGCTCTGTAGTATTTGATTCTTTGTGACTTTATGGGCCATAGCACATCAGGCCCCTCTGTCCATGGGATTTTCCCAGCAAGAATACTTGAGTGGATTGCCATTCTCCTCCAGGAGAGTCTTCTCAACTCAGGACCAGAGTTTTATGTTCTTGTAAGTGTATTACTCTTAGTTCAGCAGTTTTACAATCAAACTACTAACAAATTTTTGCAATCAGCAGTTCATGATCTGAGCCACAGTCAGCTCCTTGTTTTTGCTGACTGTATACAGCTTCTCCATCTTTGGCTGCAAAGAATATAATCCATCTGATTTTGGTATTGACCATCTGGTGATGTCCATGTGTAGAGTCGTCTCTTGTGTTGCTGGAAGAGGGTGTTTGCCATGACAAGTGCATTCTCTTGGCAAAACTCTGTTGTCCTTTGCCCTGCTTCATTTTGTATTCCAAGGCCAAACTTGCCTGTTACACCAAGTACCTCTTGACTTCGTACTTTTACATTCTAGTCCCCTATGATCAAAAGGACATCTTTTTTTGGTGTTAGTTCTAGAAGGTCTTGTAGGTCATCTTAGAACTGTTCAACTTCAGCTTCTTCAGCATTAGTGGTTGGGGCACAGACTTGGATTACTGTGATATTTAATGGTTTGCCTTGGAAACGAACAAGAGATCATTCTGTCATGTTTGAGACTGTACCCAAGTATTGCATTTCAGACTCTCTTGTTGACTATGAGGGCTACTCCAATTCTTCTAAGGGATTCTTGCCCACCGTAGTAGATATAATGGTCATCTGAATTAAATTCATCCATTCCAGTCCATTTTAGTTCACTGATTCCTAAAATGTCAATGTTCACTCTTGCCATCTCCTGTTTGACCACTTCTAATTTACCTTGATTCATGGACCTAACATTCCAGGTTTCTATGCAATATTGTTCTTTACAGCACTGGACTTCACTTTCATCACCAGTCACACCCACAACTGGGCGTTATTTTCATTTTGGCTCCATCTCTTCATTCTTTCTGGAATAATTTCTCCACTCTTCTCCAGTATGATATTGGGCACCTACCAACCCAGGGAGTTCATCTTTCAATGTCATATCTTTTTGCCTTTTCATACTGTTCACGGGATTCTCAAGGCAAGAATACTGAAGTGGTTTGCCATTCCCTTCTCCCTTTTCCTTACTGCAAAATTCAGACTTAAACTGAAGAAAGTAGGGGAACCACTAGACAGACCATTCAGGTATGATCTAAATCAAATCCCTTATGGTTATACAGTGGAAGTGACAAATAAGTTCAAGGGATTAGATCTGATAGAATGCCTGAAGAACTATGGATGGAGGTTCATGGCACTATATAGGAGGCAGTGATCAAGACCATCTCCAAGAAAAAGAAATGCAAAAAGGCAAAATGGTTGTCTGAGAAGGCCTTACAAATAGCTGAGAAAAGAAGAGAAGCTAAAGGCAAAGAGTAAAAGAAAGATATTCCCATCTGAGTGCAGAGTTCTAAAGAATACCAAGGAGAGATAAGAAAGCCTTCTTCAGTGATCAATGCAAAGAAACAGAGGAAAACAATAGAAAGAGAAAGACCAGAGATCTCTTCAAGAAAATTAAGAGATACCAAGGGAACATTTCATGCAAAGATGGGCACAACAAAGGACAGAAATGGCATGAACTGAACAGAAGCAGAAGATATTAAGAAGAGGTGGCAAGAATACACAGAAGAACTATACAGAAAAGATCATGATCCAGATAACTACGATGGTGTGATCACTCACCTAGAGCCAGATATCCTTGAATGTGAAGTCAAGTGGGCCTTAGGAAGCATCACTAAGAACAAAGCTAGTGGAGGTGATGGAACTCCAGTTGAGCTATTTCAAATCCTAAAAGATGATGTTGTGAAAGTGCTGCACTCAATATGCCAGCAAATTTGGAAAACTCAGCAGTGGCCACAGGACTGGAAAAGGTCAGTTTTCATTCCAATCCCAAAGAAAGGCAATGCCAAAGAATGTGCAAACTACCTCACAAATGCACTCATCTCACACACTAGCGAGTAATGCTCAAAATTCTTCAAGCCAGCCTTCAACAGTACATGAACTGTGAAGTTCCAGATGTTCAAGCTGGATTTAGAAAAGGCAGAGGAACCAGAGATCAAATTGTCAACATCTGCTGGATCATCGAAAAAGAAAGGGAGTTCTAGTAAAACATCTACTTCTGCTTTATTGACTACACCAAAGCCTTTGACTGTGTGGATCACGGCAAACCATGGAAAATTCTTCAAGAGATGGGAATGCCAGACCACTTTACATGTCTCCTGAGAAACCTGTATGCAGGTCAAGAAGCAACAGTTAGAACTGGATGTGGAACAATGGACTGGTTCCAAATTGGGAAAGGAATATGTCAAGGTTGTATAATGTCACTCTGTTTATTTAACTTATATACAGATTACATCATGCAAAATGCTGGGCTGGATAAAGCACAAGCTGGGACTAAAACTGCAGGGAGAAATATCAATAACCTCAGATATGTGGCAACCCTTGTGGCAGAAAGCAAAGAGGAACTAAAGAGCCTCTTGATGAAAGTGAAAAAGGAGAGTGAAAAAGTTGGTTTAAAATTCAACATTCAGAAAACTAAGATCATGGCATCTGGTCCCATCACTTCATGGCAAATACATGGGGAAACAGTGGAAACAGTGAGACTTTATTTTTGGAGGCTCCAAAATCACTGCAGATGGTGACTGCAGAAATGAAATTAAAAGATGCTTGCTCCTTGTAAGAAAAGCCATGACCAACCTAGACAGCATATTCAAAAGCAGAGACATTACTTTGCCAACAAAGGTCTGTCTAGTCAAGGCTATGGTTTTTCCAGTAGTCATGTATGGATGTGAGAGCTGGACCATAAAGAAAGCTGAGCACTGAAGAATTGGTGCTTTTGAACTGTGATGCTGGAGAAGACTCTTGAGAGTCCCTTGGATAGCAAGGAGATCCAAACAGTCCATCTTAAAGGAGATCAGTTCTGGGTGTTCATTAGAAGGACTTATGTTGAAGCTGAAACTCCAATACTTTGGCCACCTGATGCAAAGAACTGACTCATTTGAAAAGACCCCGATGCTAGGAAAGATTGGGGGCAGGAGAAGAAGGGGACGATGGAGGGTGAGATGGTTGGATGGCATCACTGACTTGATGGACATGAGTCTGAGTGAACTCCAGGAGTTGGTGATGGACAGGGAGGCCTGGCGTGCTGCGATTCATGGGGTCGCAAAGAGTCAGACACGACTGAGCGACTGAAATGAATTGAACTTCAATATATTTAGAAACAGAAAACACTGGGTTCATCTGAACTTGTATATGCAACACTCAATACTCCTATGGGGGAAAAAACTTATTTCACAGATAAAAAGATAAAAGTACATACAAGTTAATCAACTTGATTAAAAATATGATGACTTGGCACTAGGACTAAATGCCAGAAGTTCATGTCATTGCATGTCCCCCAATCTATGAAATTTAAAGTATCATCAAATTTCAGATTTTAAACTCAAGTACGCAAAACAGCTGTCAGTATAAAAACAATGTATTAGAAAGTTGGAATTGCAAGTTAGCATTTATTAACAAAAGTAATCCAAAACTTGTGAAGTAAAGGAAATAAGTCATCTCAAAATCAACCATGAGAATCAAACCTGATGATCCTGCATGAATGACAGTTAGCTTAGAACTTAGTCATACTTTCTCAGAAACAGAAAGAAAAAGACTGTGTGTTAACACATGGAGAAAACATGTGACCCCAGTAGGTACCTCCTTAAGAACTGCTACACTCACAGAGCCCCTGAAAGCAGGAGGACCTCGGGAGCTACTTGCAATGGTCAGATACAAACTGCACTTTAGCCTGCCAGAATGTGGGAATTAAGTCAAAGTTTCTTGCTTTTAGTTGAAATTCTATCAATTCAAAGTGCCAAGAAGGACAACTTCATTTTGACCAGAAGTCCTAATTGGTTACTGATCCCAAAACACGTTCCAAGGGTCATCTTAGATCACAGCATCCCAGGCAGAAAAAAGAAAAAGCAGAAGCAGCAGCAAGGGAACACTATTTAAAATCCACTATGCGTTTACCCACGACTGATGGCAGATTTGTGTTGATGTATGACACAAACCAACACAATGCTGCAAAGCAATTATCCTTCAATTAAAAAGAAAAAAATAAATAAAACCCACTGGTAGCATCTTTAACCACTAGAGTCACCGTAGCTAAAGAAGGAAGAATATGTTTTGTTCTGAGATGAAATCTATCAGTGCGGCCCATTTTCTTGACTCCTCAGAACTTCTTCACAAAAAGTATTAACCATCTTCATAGAAGTGTGTACAAGGAAGTGTTAATTTCACTCTAGACACAAAGAATTTCAGGCTGGCTAAGCTTGACCTCACGACAATTTTTACATATCCCTGCACATACCATCACGAGCTTTCTCTATGTCAAGCAACAGTAAGGACAGGATGGCCCTGGACTCAGTTCCATAAGCAGTGTCAAAGGGAGGCTACCAAACAAAACTTAGGAAGATGGCAGAATCATTATAGCCAGCCCTCCGATCCTCAGACCACAGAGTAAAGCACAGCCTCTAAACACATGCTCTGCCTTGAGAAAAAGATGGGCGATGTCCTGTTGGGGGTTGCCTAAGAGAAAAAACATCAAATTTAACTTACTTTTTAACAATTTTTTCATTTCAATAAATTTATTTTGATTGGTTGGATTGTTTAAAAGGAAGAGAAGAATTTGCTCATGCTTTTCAACCTGAGGGTGAGAAATAAAATAGTGTTATTTCATTCCTTAAAATGTTGGGAATATAATTTCACTTTAGGGAAATTTACCCACTTGTTTCTGTAGCTTCGTGCAGCAGCAGTTCATCCTGTCTGCCGTTTCTAAAAGCAAATGCAAAGAGCTATTAGATCTCTTAGCTACAAATAACAGAAAAAAAAAAACAAACAAACCTGGAGTTTGACCATACACAAGCCTGCCCCACGGGGCAGATCCTTTCCAACCACAAAGGAGTAGATGGATTAAACTTTTCATTGGCGCTTTATGTTACCTACTACTGTGTCCTGGGTTCTACCCAATGAGTGCCCTCATCCATCCAAGGTTTCAGGTCTTGCCCATCTTGCACAGTGTATCTCTTTTTGGCGGAGACCAGGCCTGCCTAATCATCTTATGAAATAACTAGTAAGACCTAGTCTCAAGTATATGAGTTCTTCTCACTTTGATCAGGATCAAAAGGAAGTGGGAAGTAACTCTGAATGCTTGCATTAATGCTATGGACAAGGTTGCTGAGCCTGATATAAGGAAAATCTGGACTGGGAGGCCGGCTTCCTTCCAGGCTCCTCTGAGGTGGCAACATGAGTCAGTACCCCACTGCCGGATTCATAGAACAGGACGACAAAGGGAACAAATGTAAGCGTGAGAATAAAGATCAGACCTACTAAATTGATTACATCTGTTCCTGGTTACACTTACATCTGTTATTAATTAAACTTGAAAAAACAATACCTGTATTTACAGCAGCTGGCTTTTTAGATGTGATGTTTTTTGCCAGACCACACATCACCAGCTTATCAGCTATATTGATAGTACCATTCTCGGAACACTTCTCAACCGATACCGTGTGGACATTCTTGATAACTCCTTTTACAGAAATCATTACATTCTGATTCAACATGAAATTCTTCAGTAGCTCCATCATTAGGTGAGAACATCTTCCATTCAATTCCATTAGTCCTGGAAAAAAATTGAGTATTAATCAACAAGTTTCTAAAATATAATATTTAACTTAATTGTCTAAGGATAATAAACAAAAGGCTCACTGATTTTAGCTAGCTTTAGTGATGTATGCTGTAATATACAACTGCTGCTGCATTGGAGAAGGAAATGGCAACCCACTCCAGTGTTCTTGCCTGGAGAATCCCAGGAACGGGGGAGCACTGCTGTCTATGGGGTCGCACAGAATCGGACACGACTGAAGCGACTTTAGCAGCAGCAGCTGCATTCGAATAAATCAAACTTGACAAATATTCCTCAATCCCTATCATGTGTCAAGCACTAGTGAAGAGAAAGTCGCTCAGTCGTTTCCTACTTTTTGCGACCCCACGGACTATACAGTCCCTTGAAATTCTCCAAGCCCGAGTACTACAGCAGGTAGCCTTTCCCTTCTCCAGGGGATCTTCCCAACTCAGGGATTGAACCCAGGTCTCCTGCATTGCAGGTGTATTCATTATCAGCAAAGCCACAAGAGAAGCCCAAGAATACTAGAATGGGTAGCCTATCCCTCCTCCAGGGGATCTTCCCAGGGGATCGAACCAGGGTCTCCTGTATTGCAGGCGGATTCTTTACCAGCTGAGCCATCAGGGAAGCCCTGTCAAGCACTTAATTTAGGTCTAAAAGCCAGAACACTGACAAATGTCTGCCTGCGTGGACTTCTGTTCTAATGGGAGAAACAAACAATGATAAAGAGAATTTTCTAACTTTCTGAGTCAAAACCAAAGTAGTCTATGAGGCAGTCTGTTATTATCTGGTGGAACCTCTAGGTAAAGAATATAGGAGTAAGAATAAAAAGCTACTTTAGCATTTTGGTTCCTTTTGTTCAAATTCCAACTGAAGGGTTGAATAAATATGCAGATATACATCAGAGTAAGAATAGTAAGGTAGCCCCAAACAGTGTCATGTGAACGTCTCTAGTCTGCAACAAAGCAGAAAGACCCCCACAAGAGAGGTCAGAGGAGTGAGCCAGTTGGTCCTGGCTCTGCCACGTACTAGCTTGCAACCTGAGGCCAACCAGAATCTCTGAGCCTTGACTCTTTGACACTAATCTGTGAAACCAAAGATGGAATGACTGAATATAATTTTTGCGAGAATGAAAGAAAGAATAAAAGACATGAGTTTTCTTTTTTTTTTTTTTTTGGTAAGCTCTGCTTGATATTTAGAAATCTGGACAGTTACTTAAAATACCCATTTGTTTCAGACTTAATGCTATACAAAAGAAAAAAATCCCACAAACACCCATACTGGAAAGTCATTTAATTGTCTACCGTCAAGGGAACATTTGATAATTTGGAAAGGAAGCTCCAGGTGCCTGGCAGAGATGGGCTGCACTCTGCAGAGAGGCAGAGTCTCGATGTTTCCATAGTCCGCATAGAGCACTCTCACGTCGGCATCTGATGTCCCCAGCACAACGGCACGGTACCAGCAATCATCGCCTAAAAATGGAACGGAGTCTCAGGTGAGAAGTTACATTCAGTGAGGCCCTCCTCCCTTAAGGTGGTTATTCAGTTACACTGACATCACTTGGAAATCCACACCAAGATTTCTGGTTTCACGCCAAGGAGTCTACATTAAATACAAGCATCACCTCTACTTCTTGCAGATTCTACTGAAAAGACAGTTACAGGACTGAATAGAAAAAAGGCTAAAACCACAAGGATAGAGAACAAGAGAGAAGACAATGTAAGGCTGGGAAGCTGGAAAGTAGATACATGAACGGAAATGACTTAGCAGAGCTCAAGTGAAGCTGCTGTAAGGAAGCAAGAAGCGTCCCAGTTTGCCTTTCAAATCCCTAAGCAAGCAGGGCTCAATAACTGGTGCTACTCATTCAAAAGTAGGAGGAAAGATGGAACTGAGACGGTGACTGAATAGCGGAAGCAGAGTTCCTTCCCCAAGACATGTATAAACTTTAGTTTATAAACACATTACACATAATAGCTATTTTTAAAGGTGCTGAAGCTTTATGATCAGCTCTGTGTTTACATGCTTTAATAACACTTAGAAAAGTCCCCCTTTCTAGGTAACGGCTCCTACCCACAGGCAGAAGACTAGTTTCTTCTCCAGAGAGGACGAACCAAAGAGACTATGGACTGGGGAACATGAGGCAGAGCAGAGGATAGAGTTTACAAGATCTCTGTCAGGCAAGTCACGCACTTCAGGCAGCAGACGACCATCTCAAGCAAAAGCACTTCAAGACACCAGCGTGAGGACTTCCCAGTGAAACAGCAGAGCCAGCCCACAGGGAAGCCCACCAAGCAGACAAGCTCTGCCCCCACTCAAAGGAACTTCCAATTAGCTTCTTAGTGCCTCACCTTATAAAGATAAACAGCAAAGGATGGCCAAATAGAAGAAGAAAGAGAAGACCAGACCAAACAAACAGGATCTCGAGGAAACAGAGACCAAGGACAGAGGGAACCATGAAAATTAAAAGAATATGACCATCCTCAGAGAAATGACCTTCCATTCTTAGAACAAGTACAAGGAAGTGTTAAAACCACACACTTGAGAAACATAAAAACTACTAAAACAAAAAAAAATGTGATATTAAAAATGAGATAAGAAAGGCTGGAAGAGAAAACTGAGGAAACCTCTTGAACAGAACAAAAAAGATCAAACAGCAGAAGAAATTCAGCAGAAGAGTTTAAGCCCAACATTAGAAAACCTGGGCATTCATAAAAGAGCAGAAAATGAAAGGAAGGAATAAAAAAAATTCAGGAAAAAATTTCAAAACTAAAGCTCATAAATTTCAAGACTAAAGTGCCCACCCGCTGAGTGCTCACTCAGTACAATGGTGGAAAGAAAACCAGGGCTGGGGGAAGTCCCTGGTTAGGGCTCCACACTTTCACTGACAGGGCTCAGGTTCGATTCCTGGTTGGCGAACTAAGATTCCACAAGCTGTGTGGAGCAGCCCAAAAAAAAGAAGGAAGGAAAACCAATGCTGAGTCACATCATAAAATTCAAAACTCGGGATGAAGAGATTACCACAAGTTCCAGAAAGAAGGAAAAAAATATGTACAGAGTTTGGAGAACCTCAATGACATCTACCTCTCCACCAGCAACACCTACAGCTAAAAGAGAATATAAAAGCAACGCCTTCAAAAATTTAAGAGGAAGATGATTTCCAACCTGGAATTCTATCTATAGGTAACCTAAGCTATCAAGAAACTATTAGAGTAGAATACTGTTTCAAACATGAAACACAACAGAAAACTTATTTTACACATACCTTTTCTCAGCTTCCAGAGGATGCTGCTGCTACTGCTGCTAACTCGCTTCAGTCGTGTCCGACTCTGTGCGACCCCATAGACGGAAGCTCACCAGGCTCCCCCGTCCCTGGGATTCTCCAGGCAAGAACACTGGAGTGGGTTGCCATTTCCTTCTCCAATGCATGAAAGAGAAAAATGAAAGTGAAGAAAGTGAAGTTGCTCAGTCGTGTCCGACTCTTAGCGACCCCACGGACTGGAGCCTACCAGGATCCTCCATCCATGGGATTTTCCAGGCAAAAGTACTGGGGTGGGGTGCCATTGCCTTCCCCGTTATACCCAAATATTAAGAATAAATCAAAAGTAAGGGATCCAGAAAGCACGTTGAAATGAGGAAGGGAGACAATCTCGCAACAAGGGGAGGGGTGGGAGAGAAATCCAAGCAACAGAGGGTTGGCGTGATGGTGACACGAAGTTCCAGGAGGACAGCTCAGGTCCCAAAGACAAGCAGTCTAGAAAGGAGCTGGCCCAAAGGCCAGGGCTGCCTACCATTATGACAAAAGTTGATTAAGTACATAATGTACTCTCGGAGAGAATTTATACCAGTGCAGAGGACTGGAGATCATTACCGAAAGTATACAGGACACGAGTAACAAAAAAAAGGCTGCGAAAGTATTTATAGTGACTACATGGCTAGGCTGTGAATTGCTTTTATGCAACCCTAGTATCGTAACACAGAATACTTATCTAACCAAAAATTAGGACACATTTTTACCAGGAAGAAAAGAGAGGGAAACTGAAGATCCAACTGTCATATAAAATAAATAGAAAATTAAGTACTTTTAAAAACTGTAAGTCTCATGTTTTAAATGCACACTGTTCTGAGTAACAGAAAGAATCTTACTTGTATATCTGGCACAACACGCATGTCCAATTTTCGGGGTATAGGGCGATCGGCTTTTCTGAATATTGCAATATTCTAACAATTCGGCTGTCAGTATGCTCAGTTTTTCCTGATCTTCTAAAATATATATTAAAAAAAAACAATGTTCTGTGAAGAAACTTTCAGTGCCAATATTTATAAAAGTATATAAAAAGGAAGATGAAATCTAAACTCCAAAGATCCTGCATATTTTTAATTTTTTAATATTTTAAACAGTAATATTTAAAATATTTTAATTTTTAAAACACTTCTGTTTTAAAAATAGATAAAACCACTAGTGGATACACTGTGCGCAAGGGACGCAGTACTGGGAGGCGGGAGAAGGAAGCCACCGGTGGGCTAATTTGTTGATCAGGGTGGCTAGCCTCGTGTGCTCGTTCTACAAAAGCTTGTGATATCAGGCTACAGCTTTACAATTGTTCTGTATACTTGTCAGTGTGTTACAGGTAAGAAAATGAAATAAAGTACTTCCAATTCATCACACCGAATGTAGCTGCCAGGATGGAGTAAGCCTGAGCCCATGCTTCCTAACTAAACAGTTTAAAGATGATTGTTCTAATACAGAGAATAAATTTAAGAGCAGTTTTTGGTATCACCACAATTCTTGATCACTTCAAAAAACAAAAAAATTCATTTTTAAGTATCTGCAAATTATTCTGAATAGCCAGCTCTCACTAACTCAGCTTCTGAACTACAAGGATAAACTCAAATACAATGACTGAATTGTAATCTTTCATGAAACAAAAAAGGAAAATTAAAGTCAACATTTATATGCTACTCTTCTTCACAATTAGAGGCACTGTAAAACAGTTCTCTAAGTTCCTAAGACTCAGTTACATTGTCATTAAAGGGTGATTTCAAAGTACTCTTTCAACATATCTAAAACAGAATTCAGTTCAAATTCTCTCAATGCTTGTAGAAGGTTAGGTTAATAACTATAATTCCATACAGACAGTACCTACTTTTAAATAAGAAATTATACAGTAATCAAGGACACTGCCTTGTTATAAAAAGCTGCAGATGATCAAGAACAGGCAAGAGTAGAGACTGAATGCGGGGCATGTTCACATCTGTTTTTAAAATCAAATTTTCCTTACATATTACTATGATCAGTTAAAACAGAGTGGAAAAGAAATCACTTCTTCCCGTTGCTTCCTAAGGAGTTCAGGTAAGTTCATTCTACAATTAAAAGACTAGCATAAATATGTCTCAAACTTTCTTACCTGTAATTTCATTTGGTAGAGCATAAAACAAGTTTGGATTTGTGATTTCTAAAATGCATGCTTGTACAGTTTTATTAACTGGCAATTCTATTGTACTCCACTGATCAGCTGAAGAGATGGCTGAAAATACACGAAATACAGTCCTCTCATGAAACAGATAAACTTTAGGATTCAACACTCCCAAAATCCCAAAATGAAAATCCGTATTTTCACAGAAAACTTTGTTTAATATTAGGGACTCTGGTGTGTATTACAAAAAAGCTCAACCTATATAACAAGAATCCTTAAACTATGATACTCATATAGACTACTTTTATTTCTATAGTACATTTAATTCTTAAAATTTACTCAAACCTTAAGGGATACATAGCTGTATGATGTACATGTTTACCTGACAAATAACTACATTAAAAATGAGTATGCGGCTGCTGCTAAGTCGCTTCAGTCGTGTCCGACTCTGTGCGATCCCATAGACGGAAGCCCACCAGGCTCCCTTATCCCTGGGATTCTCCAGGCAAGAACACTGGAGTGGGTTGCCATTTCCTTATCCAATGCATGAAAGTGAAAAGTGAAAGTGAAGTTGCTCGGTCATGTCTGACTCTTAGCGACCCCACAGACTGCAGCCTACCAGGCTCCTCCCTCCATGGGATTTTCCAGACAAGAGTACTGGAGTGGGGTGCCATTGCCTTCTCCAAAAAATGAGTATAGTGTTCAATAAAACCCTGTTTCAATAAACATTCAGTTCAGTTCAGTTGCGTCCAATTCTTTGTGACCCAATGTAGTGCAGCACACCAGGCCTTCCTGTCCATCATCAACTCCCAGAGTTTACTCAAACTCCATGAGTTTACTCATGTACATTGAGTCAGTGATGCCATCTAACCATCTTATCCTCTGTTGTCCCCTTCTCCTCCTGCCTTCAATCTTTCCCAGCATCAGGATCTTTTCAAACACATCAGTTCTTTGCATCAGGTGGCCAAAGTACTGGAGTTTCAACTTCAATATCAGTCCTTCCAATGATATTCAGGACTGATTTCCTTTAGGATTGACTGGTTGGATTTCCTTGCAATCCAAGGGACTCTCAAGAGTCTTCTCCAACACCACAGTTCAAAAGCATCAATTATTTGGCTCTCAGCTTTCTTTACAGTCCGACTTTCAAATCCATACATGACTACTGGAAAAACCATAGCTTTGACTAGACGGACCATTGTTGGCAAAGTAAGGTCTCTGCTTCTTAATATGCTATCTAAGATCGTCATAACTTTCCTTCCAAGGAGTGAGCATCTTTTAATTTCATGGCTGTAGTCACCATCTGCAGTGATTTGGGAGCCCCTAAAGATAAAGTCTGTCACTGTTTCTATTGTTTCCCCATCCATTTGCCATGAAAATAGAGGACCAGATGCCATGATCTTAGTTTTCTGAAAAGTTGAGCTTTAAGCCAACTTTTTCACTCTGCTCTTTCACTTTCATCAAGAGGCTCTTTAGTTCTTCTTCACTTTCTGCCATAAGGGTGGTGTCATCTGCATATCTGAGGTTATTGAGATTTCTCCGGGCAATCTTGATTCCAGCTTGTGCTTCCTCCAGCCCAGGGTTTCTCATGATGTACTCTGCATATAAGTTAAATAAGCAGGGTGACAATATACAGCCTTGACGTACTCCTTGCCCTATTTGGAATCAGTCTGTTGTTCCATGTCCAGTTCTAATTGTGGCTTCCTGACTTGCATATAGGTTTCTCAAGAGGCAGGTCACGTGGTCTGGTATTCGCATTTCTTTCAGAATTTTCTACAGTTTGTGGTGATCCACACAGTCAAAGGCTTTGGCATAGTCAATAAAGCAGAAATAGATGTTTTTCTGGAACTCTCTTGCTTTTTCCATGATCCAGCGGATGTTGGCAATTTGATCTCTGGTTCCTCTGCCTTTTCTAAAACCAGCTTGTACATCTGGAAGTTCACATACTGTTGAAGCCTCACTTGGAGAATTTTGACCATTACTTTGCTAGTATGTGAGATGAGTGCAATTGTGAGGTAGTTTGAACATTCTTTGGCATTGCCTTTCTTTGGGATTGGAATGAAAACTGACCTTTTCCAGTCCTGTGGCCACTGCTGAGTTTTCCAAATTTGCTGGCATATTGAGTGCAGCTATTTGTAAGGCCTCCTCAGACAGCCATTTTGCTTTTTTGCATTTCTTTTTCTTGGGGATAGATCATCAGGCACTCTGTCTATCATATCTAGTCCCTTAAATCTATTTCTCACTTCCACTGTATAGTCATATGGGATTTGATTAGGTCATACCTGAATGGTCTATTTTCTCCACTTTCTTCAATTTCAGTCTGAATTTGGCAATAAGTAGTTCATGATCTGAGCCACAGTCAGCTCCCCGTCAAGGAGAGATAAGAAAGCCTTCCTCAGTGATCAAGGCAAAGAAATAGAGAAAAACAAAAGAATGGGAAAGACTAGAGATCTCTTTAAGAAAATTAGATATACCAAGGGAATATTTCATGCAAATGGGCGCAATAAAGGACAGAAATTGTATGGACTTGATAGAAGCAGAAGATATTAAGAAAAGGTGGCAAGAATACACAGAAGAACTGTACAAAAAATATCTTCATGACCCAGATAATCACAATGGTGTGATCACTGACCTAGAGCCAGACATCCTGGAATGTGAAGTCAAGTGGGCCTTAGAAAGCATCACTACGAACAAAGCTAGTGGAAGAGATGGAATTCCAGTTGAGCTATTTCAAGTCCTAAAAGATGACTCTGTGAAAGTACTGCACTCAAACTGTAGAAAATTCTGAAAGAAATGCGAATACCAGACCACCTGACCTGCCTCTTGAGAAACCTATATGCAGGTCAGGAAGCAACAGTTAGAACTGGACATGGAACAACAGACTGGTTCCAAATAGGGAAAGGAGTACGTCAAGGCTGTATATTGTCACCCTGCTTATTTAATTTATATGCAGAGTACATCATGAGAAACCCTGGGCTGGAAGAAGCACAAGCTGGAATCAAGATTGCCAGGAGAAATCTCAATAACCTCAGATATGCAGATGACACCACCCTTATGGCAGAAAGTGAAGAAGAACTAAAGAGCCTCTTGATGAAAGTGAAAGCGGAGAGTGAAAAAGTTGGCTTAAAGCTCAACTTTTCAGAAAACTAAGATCATGGCATCTGGTCCCATCACTCCATGGCAAATGGATGGGGAAACAGTGGCTGACTTTATTTTGGGGGGCTCCCAAATCACTGCAGATGGTGACTACAGCCATGAAATTAAAAGACGCTTACTTCTTGGAAGGAAAATTATGACTAACCTAGACAGCATATTAAAAAGCAGAGACCTTACTTTGCCAACAAAGGTCTGTCTAGACAAGGCTATGGTTTTTCCAGTGGTCATGTATGGATGTGAGAGTTGGACTGTAAAGAAACCTGAGTGCCAAAGAATTGATGCTTTTAAACTTTGGTGTTGGAGAAAACTCTTGAGAGTCCCTTGGATAGCCAGGAGATCAGTCCTGGGTGTTCATTGGAAGGACCGATGTTGAAGTTGAAACTCCAATACTCTGGCTACCTGATGTGAAGAGCTGACTCATTTGAAAAGACCCTGATGCTGGGAAAGATTGAAGGCAGGAGGAGAAGGGGACAATAGAGGATGAGATGGTTGGATGGCATCACCAACTCGACGGACATGGGTTTGGGTGGACTCCAGGTGTTGGTGATGGACAGGGAGGCCTGGTGTGCTGTGGTTCATGGGGTCGCAAAGAGTTGGACACAACTGAGCGACTGAATTGAGTGCAGCACTTTCACAGCATCATCTTTTAGAATCTGAAATAGCTCAACTGGAATTCCATCAGCCCCACTAGCTTTGTTCGTAGTGATGCTTCCTAAGGCCCACTTAACTTCACACTCCGGGATGTCTGGTTCTAGGTGACTGATCACACCATCATAGTTATCTGCGTCATGAAGATCTTTTCTGTATAGCTCTTCTGTGTATTCTTGCCACTTCTTCTTAATATTGTCTGCTTCTGTTAGGTCCATACCATTTCTGTCCTTTATTGTGCCCATCTTTGCATGAAATGTTCCCTTGGTATCACTTAATTCTTGAAGAGATCTCTAGTCTTTCCCATTCTATTGTTTTCCTCTATTTCTTTGCATTGATCATGGAGAAAGGCTTTCTTATCTCTCCTTGCTATTCTTTGGAACTCTGCATTCAAATGGTTATTTCTTTGCTTTTCTCCTTTGCTTTTCACTTCTCTTCACAGCTATTTGTAAGGCCTCCTCAGGCAGCCATTTTGGTTTTTTGCATTTCTTTTTCTTGTGGATGGTCTTGATCCCTGTCTCCTATACAATGTCACGAACCTCCGTCCATGGTTCATTAGGTACTCTATCTATCAAATCTAATCCCTTTAATCTATTTCTCACATCCACTGTATAGTGATTTAGGTCGTACCTGAATGGTCTATTGGTTTTCCCTACTTTCTTCAATTTAAGTCTGAATTTGGCAGTAAGGAGTTCATGATCTGAGTCACAGTCAGCTCCTGGTCTTGTTTTTGCTGACTGTATAGAGCTTCTCCATCTTTATCTGCAAAGAATATAATCAACCTGATTTCTGTATTGACCATGTGCTGATGTCCACGTGTAGAGTCTTCTCTTGTGTTGTCAGAAGAGGGTGTTTACTATGACCAGTGCGTTCTCTTGGCAAAACTCTGTTAAGACTTTGTCCTGCTTCATTCTGTACTCCAAGGCAAATTTGTCTGTTACTCCAGGTGTTTCTTGACTTCCTACTTTTGCATTCCAGTTCTCTATAATGAAAAGAACATCTTTTTTGGGTGTTAGTTAGTTCTAGAAGGTCTTGTAGGTCCTCATAGAACTGTTCAGCTTCTTCAGCATTACTGGTCGGGGCATAGAGTTGGATTACCATGATATTGAAAGAATAAACATTAAACTGATTACTGTGATACTGAATTCAATAAACATTAAACTGATTTTAATTACCTATTACTAATCTACTTCCACAAATGGTATTTCTACAGGAAAATTCTGTCACTTGAAATAGCACAATTTTCACAGCCTATAAAAGCAAAGGAGAACACAAATTTAAACAACAGTTTAAAAAATGTTACCTTGAAGCCCCGGGGTATCAATCTGAAGGTCACGTGTATCAACATGTCTGGTTTTTGCTAAGTCTGTATGTGGTGAACCAGCTTTTAAAACCAGATGTTCATCAATCAGAATATCGCTAATGATTCTGGGATAAGAAGTGGAAAGGTCAGTGAGTTCAATCCCCACTCCGTTTTCAGTGATTTCCATCACTTGGGCTTGGAGTTTTATCCTGGCAACACACGTCTGAAATCTTGCTATGGCTTCTTTACTCCAGTATTTGTTTCTAGGCTGTATACCTGACAAATAAGAACAGCATTAACAAGAACTCTGCCGCAAAGCTACATTTTTTGTCTCAATAACATCCAGTACTCCCCTTGCCAAGTTTATCATTCAGGTCAGTGATTTTGAATATCTCTTCTCAATAGTCAATTATACATCTACATCCTCTGTGTTGCAGATTAATGCATCTGCAAATACACTACTGGGGTTTTAGGAGACTTAGGGTCTGTCATGACATTCCTCACTAACTTATCTTCACCTGACATTTTTCCCAACAGGCAAAAACAGAATTGCTGTTTCTAGAAGCCATCATTCTTATATACACAATCATGAGTATCAATTATTCTGATTAAAACAAAAACATACTTTCACATAATTTTCCAATGATAATTTTAAAATGTCATCTTAGATTTGAAACCAAAAATTATTCTTCTAGGATAACTTTGACTTACACCCTAATGTAGTGATTCTCAAATGCAGCTGTGCATCTAAATTACCTAGAGGGCAGGTGAACACAGATTTGGGGGCCCCACCCTAGAGTTTCCAGTTGAGTAGCAGGTCTTGGGTGGGGTCTGAGAATCTATGTTTTTAACAAGTTCTCATACTGATACTACTCACTGGTTGTAGGGTGGGAGGGGATCACACTTTAAGAAGCACTGACATAAAACATGGTAACTGAAAATAATAATCCAAATCATACTCAGTGTAAAATAAGTAAAAAGAAACCTGATAGGCGAAAGGAAAGATAAAAAGCATCTAATGCTTCCATACATGACTACTATTAACATTTCTGTATGCAACCTTCCATAATCTTTACTTGCATATGGAAATACTCACATGCATATATACTCACAATTCTTTTATAATGAAATTTTATAATACTAAAAACTTATAAAAATAATATAAACATAAAAATTTTATAATATAAAAAATTACTATGTTAGGCACTATTCAGTGCTTTATACTTTGCTTCTCTTTTATTCTTAATGTCTTTTTGAGGGAGGTACAATAATTCTCCAGATGAGCGAAAGGAAGCACATAGTTTAACCAGCTTAGCTAAGATCTCACAGCAAGCAGGCAGCAGAGGTGGTTCTAATCTGTTTTCTTAATCACAATACTGCCCTGCATCTCGTTTATAACTGGCGTCCTTCACTTAATTCGTGAACTGCTCTTCATGTCAACAACACATATTTAACATTTTAATGATTATATAACAAGAGCAAACATTTATTGGAACTTCCTGAGTGCCAGACCCTGGTTTAAACATTCACTCAATAATCCTCACAACATCCTTATGAAAGGCAACACCACTACCCACTATGGGCTTCCCTGGCGGCTCAGACGGTAAAGCACCTGCCTGCAATGCAGGAGACCGGGGTTCAATCCCTGGGTTGGGACGATCCCCTGGAGAAGGGAATGGCAACCTACTCCTGTATTCTTGCCTGGAGAATTCCATGGACAGAGGAGCCTGGCAGGCTACACTTCATGGGGTCACAAAGAATCGGACTTGACTGAGTAACTAACACTTTCACAACCCACTATATGGGCCAAAGCACCGCTGGCTCAGATGGTAAAGCATCTGCCTACAATGCGGGAGACCCGGGTTCGATCCCTGGGCTGGGAAGAGCCCCTGGAGAAGGAAATGGCAACCCACTCCAGTACTCTTGCCTGGAAAATTCCATGGACTGAGGAGCCTGGTAGTGTACAATTCATGGGGTCACAAAGAGTTGGACACGACTGAGCGACTTCAGTTCTTCACCCACCATATGGATCCTCATTTAACCAAGGCTCTATTTCTGGCTATTTAGGTTGTTTTGCCACTATGAACAGTAGTGTAATGAATTTAGATGTAGGTGAACTTGGTGAACTCATAAGACTGTTCTGGAGGGATGAATTATTAGAAGCAAAACTGCTAAGAGAAAAGGCTGAAATACTTGAGGCTCTTTGAAAAAAATAGCTTACATAAAATATTAAAATTAGAGATATATTAACACTGAGAAGTTTACGTAATCTAAGTATTAGAAGACAATTGAGAAAATTTCTCATTTTGCATCATACCTACTAACCAGCACTGTATCCCTTGAAATGGAAGTTTTAGAAACCTGGATGGGATCATTTGAAGTTCATCTGCAGTAACTTCTTCAATGTTTCCATAATCCACAAAATGTACTTTAAAGTTTCCATTTGGTAAGATTTCCTTGACCAAAGCCCGATACCAATTACTGTCACCTAGATTTAACACAAAGTTTGCAACATGGAGTATTTCCCTTCTATTGAGATTTGAAATTTTTATTTTGAAAAAGACCATCCTTTGTCTAAAGTAGCTAATAAATTTGTTCTTTTTCCAGATGTTACCTTTAGCTTTTAATTCAGAAATCTCAAAATTCATTCTTAGTATTATCTTCAAAGTTTTTATAGTATCACACTTCTACATCTACTATAAAGATTTCATTCGTAACCTAACCAGTAAGCAGAATATTAAGAAAAGACTTAATAAACTTGAACATATTTGTCAACTGGAGGACATAATTCTCTTATTGCTAATGAGACTGTTTTACCTGTTACTTGGTAAATAATATAGAAAACATGCAATAAAATTAATGGATTTCATCAAATATATTTTCAAGATAAACATGCAAAGGGTAACCAGAAGAAACAATGACTCTGCAGTGAACAGGTCTCCCTTTCATTACTACCAGAAATTCTGCAAAGAAAAGCATTTGACAAAGTTAAGTAAGAAAAGTATCATTCGGAGTTTCTTGTTGCAAAGAGAGAAGAGAGAAAACATAAGATCTTAAGCATTCATTTTGATTATGAAAAATATCTGCCTAAACAACAGGAAGAAAATACACACTAAAAATCAGGTTTGAATGTCAAGGAAAAAAAAAGATTCTAATATAGTCAAGATTGTGCCAACTGCAACTTACCTACAAATAAAGCACAACAAGGTTGCCCTATTTCTGCCTTAAAATCATTAGGCAACTTCTGCTGGCAATATTCTGCTAGTAAGTTGTTCAAATCACTGAGTTCCTTTAGGGCTGAAAGCACAACACACATACGGCATTTAACATTTTTAAAACATGCTGAGTAGCAGACTTTCCTTTAAAGCTGGAAAGTGTTTTGATCATAAAAATCCAGGTACATCTCCAGACAATTATAAAGCACACCATATGCCTTTCCCTTTTCCTTATTAAGAATTTGGGCAAGTCAGTCATTATTTAGTTAATAGTTAATATTCTCGGTAAACCCCATACCAACAATTCACTGGGCATGGAGCCACGATGAGGGCATCATTGTCAGTGTGCTAGAGCATGGGCTTTTGCGTGTATACCAGGACAGCGGACAAGCCTGCACAGAGAGGAAGTTACATACAAGCTGTCCTGAAGGGGTATACATGAACCGCCACGAAATGGGGGGTGCAGACAGTGTCTGCTAAGGAAATTCAGAGAGGTGGGCTCTGCGCACTAAAGGTCTCACAGAGAAATCTCAAAGGAGAGGGCTAGGAGAGGGCATTCCAGAAAAAGCAATGGCTCTGAGGCAAAGGACCAAATTAAGCAGCCAAAAACACTTGGTGGGAGCAGTCTGGCAGAGAAGAGTGGAAAGGTGAGCCACTGAAGAAAAGCACCAGAGATGTGCTTAGAAAGACAGGCCGTGGAGAACTTTAAAAGCCATCTTAACACTATACAAAGTAAACGGAAAATATCTTTTAAACATGTGGCAAAGGCCCATTCACAGAAATGGAAATTAAACTGCATCAAGTTAGAACTGTCACCTTTCAGATTAGTTGAAATAAGAAAATTTAAGGACACAGTGTTGGAAATGGTGTGGGAGAGGGCACTTTCATACAGTGCGGAGGGAAGTGGCCCGTCTGACCTCAAGGGCACCCTCCTCAGAGCTCAAGCACACACATCACTCTTATTTGGGCACTTCTCTACATGTATGTTATACTTAAATGAAGTCAACAATTCAGTTTTTTCAAAAATAAATTTAGGAGACATTCTATGAAACTTAAATTGCTTTTAAAAAAGACACTACTGAAAACAGAAATCACGGCTTACAACAGAATAAAAGGCAACCAAGTATAACCAGGGGGCTTTCCTGATTGTTCCGATGGCGAAGAATCTGCCTGCAATGCAAGAGACCCAGGCTCCACCCCTGGGTCGGGAAGACACCCTGGAGAAGGGAATGGCAACTCACTCCAGGATTCTTGTAACTCTTTCTTGGAAATACAAATACCCACTTGGCCCTTACTGAAGAGGGAACAGTATCATCACCCAATCTCAAACTTTCCTTTATTTATCATCTACACCCAATCACAAACTTTCCTTTATTTATCATCTATGACAGTGTAACATAAATAGCTAAGAGCCAACTTACCATCATCCCCTTTAAGCACATGGCAGTAAAATTCTCCAGGACTATCAATCACACAGACCGCAACATCCACTGTTTGATCAACAGCAAGTTCAACCCATGTCCACTCCAGTGGACTGACTTTTGTTTCTATACCCAAGGGAACTGTGAAAATAAACGGACGTTTTGCTAAACAAATGGCCAGAGTGGTGGGTCAAAGGCAGGAAGAACCTGCTCTCGAAGAACAGAACTTCCAATGACTTTCTTAGTGACTTTACAGGAAAGTCAGTTAATCTCAGAATTAACCATTACTATCTCACTGAATTTCAAATTCACATTTCTGATCAATCTTTAATTTCAAATTTCAAATTCACATTTCTGATCAATCTTCAGCTGCCAGTGACCCAAACACACACTCTGGATGAATGGTTGATTTAAAAAGACAAAAGGTACTCAACGACCTTTCTTTTTAAAAATATGAGAACCCATACACTCACAGAGCCATCTGAACTCCAACATGGACATTATCTGGTGGACAATTTACTTACCACTGGCTTCTTTCACGTCACTGGGCTTATCTGTCACAAGCCCCTTGTCCTCCACGGCAAAGCCTGCATTGAGGAGCGCTTTGGTGACACTGATGTGGGGTGTCACAGATCGATCTGTAAGTTCCACCAGCGAACTGTTTTCTAACTTGTCCACCACGTTCACTGTGATCATTTTGTTCTGTACAATTTTCTTCATCAGACAAACAGCTTCTGGAGTCCAAATTCCTAATGATGGCTTTACTCCTAACAAAGAATTTTTGAAAGAATGTTCAAATACTTATCGCAACCATCTAGAAATTTAGCTCCTAATTTCCACAAAGTTAACCGTAAGGAATCTACGATGAACACTGGAACCAGACAGTCCGTTGGAGAAGGATTTTCTAGACATGAAAATGAAAGCAAAATTACAAAGTCTGTAAAAAGCTTCTATATTTCTATGTGAACAAACCATCATAAATCCGTTGATATAAAATGTCCAAAGAAGCACACCTAGACGACAGAAAGTAGATTAGCGGTTGCCTGGGAAACTAGGATTAACTACAAACGAGCATAAGAGATCTCAGTGGGGTGATGGAAATGTTCCAAAACTGGGTTATGGAGATGATGGTGCAACTCGATAAATTTACTAAAAATCATTGAATTACACACCTAAAACAGTGACTTTTATGGTATATAAATTATAGCTCAATAAGGTTAAGAAAATCATAAACAAAAGTATAAGACTTTTGTTTTATCCAGGAAGAAACCCGGTCACTAACGCTAATGTAGGATACATCTGCAGTATTTACTGAAAGGGCACTTACAGAATGAACAACCCTGACGTTATGCACAGTCATTTCATAAAACTAAGAGCCAAGTAACTTACAAGAAAACCTCCCATCTCACTTGTGATGAAAGAGACTAAACTGTTTTCGTTTATCAAAATTGGCCAAGATGAAATAACACAGAAGCATCTATTTGGCGCACTGAAGAGTGAAGGAACTGACTCCCTCCCACGTTTCTGGCCGGTGTGTAAAGCAGGTCCGCCTTTTCCAGAGAACTATCAAAACAGGTACACAGACACGCAAAGCAGCAGACTTCCCGCACCTCCATTCCACCTAAGGAGGCATTCTGCCATATAACTATATTTTACAACCCATCCCAAGGAAATGATCTTTCTAAAAAATTAATTTTTAAATTGAGGTATACTTGATTCACAGTACTGTATTATTTTCAGGTGTACAACACAGTAATTCAGTATTTTTATACTCCACTCAGAGTTATTATAAAATATTGGCTATATTCTCTGTCCTGTACTATATATCCATACAGCTTATTTAATTTACACATAGCAGCCTGTACTCTTCCTAACAAAATGATCTTGGATAGGTTGTGAAATGTAGTTAAGAGAACACTGCTAGTAGCAAAAACTTTTCCAAGTCCTTATCCTTCCGATAAACGGATACTGGTTAAATTATGGTACTTTGAATCAAAGTTGTAGAAGCCAATCTTTTAAGTTGGAAAGAAGCTCCTGCTCCTAGAGGGACATATTACACATACAGCAATTTCTAAGCATAGGATCATTCATGTTCTTATTGTTTTTACAAGCAGTGAAAATAAAAGTCACTCAGTCGTGTCCAACTATTTACCATCCTACAGACTGTAGCCCACCAGGCTCCTCTGTCCATGGAATTCTTCAGACAAGAATAGCGGAGAGGGTTGCCATTTCCTTCCCAGAGAAATCCTCCTGACCCAGGGATCAAACCCAAGTTTCCCACATTACAGGCATATTTTTTACCACCTGAGATCCCTGGGTCAAGAAGATCCCCAGAGAAGGAAATGGCAACCTACTCCAGTATTCTTACCCAAAAACTTCCATGAACAGTAGAATTTAAAAGCAGGTTTCCCCCTAATATACGCAACTGACAGACTGCTGTGGTTATATTAAAAGGCAAGATCTATAAATAAGGAAAGAATAATCAATTTCATAAACACAGGTATATTCAATTTTATTTTATTATAGATAGCAAGGGCTTCCCTGGTGGTTCAGATGGTAAAGAATCTACCTCCAATGTGGGAGACCTGGGTTCAGTCCCTGGGTTGGGAAGATCCCCTGGAGGAGGGCATGGCAACCCACTGTAATATTCTTGCCTAGAGAATCCCCATGGACAGAGGAGCCTGGTAGCCTACAGTCTATCAGGCCCCAAAGAGTCAGACACAACTGAGCGACTAAGCACAGCACAGATAGCAAGAGTCACCTCCCAAATGTTTTATTAAGGATTATTTTTGCATTAAGGTAAGTTGTATCTAAACATATCCCTTGATCACTAGTTTAATTTCAATTCCAATGCTCTTACTTTAGGTTTCAGTATTTTAACAACATGAGAACCATAAAAATTACATACCTGCCAGCACACACTTTATAGCTTGCATTGGCAATTCCAGCAACTTGGGAGTTATGGGGCAAAGTCTTGTCAAGCTAAGCATCTCAAAGTTTCCATAGTCTACATATCCGACCAGTACAGATTCCTCAGAAGCATAAGCCAGAACAGAGGCACGGTACCACTGGTCATCCTCTGAAAACAGAAGAGATTCACTGGAAATGTTTTTCTAATGTAGATATAAACAAAAACCTTCCCTCCTCAATTTAGATGGTCATTTAGACTCTCTTCTCATGTACCATCAAGCTTTACTGAATAACGTATGCTTATTCAACACTGCTACTTCTGCCTATCAGAAGCTTTCAACTCCAAAATGTCGCTTTTATTCAGCCCTTACTAGGCCACTCAACTTGCATGCTGCTGTCATTATTTACTTCCATGCTTTGTCTCCCTAGGAGACAGTGAACTCCATTAGGACTGGGAAAATGTCCTGGTCACGTGAGTGAGTCCATGAAGTCTTGTTCAACTATAGAATACCTAACAGTATGAGTCAACCATACTCTATCACCCAGGCCACAGATTTACTGCAGGCCTACTTGGATCTGCCCTTTCCGCAGGGCCACTGGACTGCCCTTCAGCAGATACCTGAACCCGGTCATCACAGGGTCATCATCTGAGGAGCTACAGAGGCTGGGCCTCTAAACCCTCTTCCTGGTCCAAAGAAAGCTGGCCAAGACATGACCCTGGGCGGTTTCTCATTCCCAAATGACATAAGCAAGTACCTGTATCAGTCTCCTGAACTAAAGAGTTGATAAGATAAAAACCTTCTGCACCACCACACCCTCAAAGCCTGTTCACAGGCTTCCTCCCTCATACACTTTGATTCTGCTTAACTGGATATATTTTAACATATAATTGGTGCAGGAAAAGCTTCAAATGCAGCCATCTAACGCAAACCCAAGATTCTGTTTCGTTTCTTGGTTCAGTTCAGTTTCGTCGCTCCAGTCACGTCCAACTCTTTGCGACCCCATGGACTGAAGCACGCCAGTCTTCCTTGTCCATCACCAACTCACGGAGCTTGCTCAAACTCGAGTCGGTGATGCCATCCAACCATCTCATCCTCTGTCGTCCCTTTGTCCTTCTGCCCTCAATCTTTCATTTGTTGGTATCTAAGTAGAATATTTAACACCACTCCCTTCTCCTTACCGGAGAACTGAGCACAGCAGATGTCACCAATAGTGGGATAGAAATCTGAGCGTGGAGGTACCTGGCTGCAGTACTCGCAAAGCGACCTCTGAAGCTCAGCAAGCTGACCTGCAGACAAAGACCACATCTCAAACCACAGAAATGCAAGTCTACATGTTACCTGCACGTCTGCAGGTGCAGTCTCTTGACAAAAGGGGTATGTTATATTGACAGCACTGATCAAGATTTACTTACGCCCACTTTGCAGCTGTTGACAAAAGAAATCTTCTGGAGTCTGAACATGGGCGACCACGCCACAAAACTCATCACCTACATTCAGAGTCAATACTTTGGGGATGAGGTCACTTCTGTCCACAACAATTTTGTTTTCAGCCATCATTTTTCTGACATCTTCAAGACCACCTTATCAGAAAACAGAGAGGTAAGCCATTCTGGTTTCCTTAATTCCACTCCCTGGTTTTTCAGACCTTCCTGTGCTCTTTCACATTTCTAGGCCTCACTACATGCTGGCCCTTTTTCCAGAATGTACTCCCAGATCTCCCAACAACTTGAGTCTTTCCTGCTCAGTATGACGTCCCTGCAAAGGGCTTCCCTCCAAATCTGGGTCAGGTGCCCTTGCCAGGGCCCCCAGTACACACCTGTGCTTCTGCTACCAGTCACTTGACAACCTCTTCCCTCTAGGCCTTCCCTGGTGGCTCAGACGGTAAAGCGTCTTGCTTACAATGCGGGATCCCTGGGTCGGAAAGATACTCTGGAGAAGGCAATGGCAACCCACTCTAGTACTCTTGCCTGGAGAATCCCATGGACGGAGGAGCCTGGTAGTCTACAGTCCTTGGGGTCGCAAAGAGTCGGACACGACTGAGCAACTTCACTTCCACTTCCTTCCCTCTGGGCCTGCACTGCCCACAAGTATTCTGCTGGGCGGCTCTTTTTCCTTCCCCTGGACCCCTTGGTAGCATCTGTTGCTGCTGATGACTCCTGCTCAGAAGACTGACTCTTCTGTTACTCTGGCAACATTCTCCACGTTCTCTTTCCACCTCTCCCATCACAGCTCCTCCCTTGGTACTGTAAGCCCAGGTTCATCTCCCTCACTTTACCCTCTCCATAAGAAACCACCATCATCATTTATGGTTCTAACCGTGACTACTTTTAGACTGTGTGTGTGTGTGTGTTAGTTGCTCAGTCATGTCCGACTCTTTATGACCCCACGGACTGTAGCCCACCAGGCTTCTCTGTCCATGGAATTCTCCAGGCAAGAATCCTGGAGTGGATTGTCATTCCCTTCTCCAGAGGAACTTCCCAACCCAGGAATCGAACTCTGGTTTCCTGCATGGCAGGCAAATTCTTTACCATTTGAGCTATAGGGAAGTAGTTTTCATCTCCAGATGGCAAAAAACTACTGACGGCTTTTTAGCAAGCCTGTCACACCAAGATTTCTGTTTCAGGGATCTCATATACGCAGTACTACAGGAATACAGACAGCAGACAGGAGATAAACTGGAAGGCTACTGCAATGATCCATGAATGATAAAGACTTCTGAACTAGAAAAATGGTAGGAAAAAAAAAATTTTTTTTTAAAGAAAGGGAAAATAAAGAAATATACAAATGCTATTTAGGAAAAAAACAATAAAGATCTAGCAACCAATTATACAGGATAAGAGATGGGAGCTGAGAGATAAAGTAGATTTAAGAAGGACTAGTTTCTCTGACAGGATGTGTCCCATCACAACATCGTCAATCTGGCAATCATCTCTGAAAGAATGAGAAATAGAAAATAAAGTGCATCTACATCTAAAGTAATTGGGAAAAGAGTGGAAAAAAAAGCGGGGGTGGGGGGAGCAGACTACAAAAAGCAATACATAAGGCTAGGCACAGAGAAAATAAAATGCTAACAGCAAAACTTCTTGGTTTTCTTATTAAATGAAAACTACACAATTAAATAAGTGGAAATTTTAAGAGGAAATACCACCCTACCAGAAGAGAATGTTATAGCCCTATATTATTGCCAGAATGCAAAGGAAGGAGGAAAAACAAATCAAACTATGGAAATGTTAGCTAAAAATCTCTCAACTCAAAGTGTTGTGATGTTTAGTATTTTGTAATCTCTGGTAATTACAAAATGGAGAATCAGTTGATAGGAGAGGGAAGGAAAACATGCAGGGAAAACTGATTAGAAATAAGGAAATAATATACTACTAAATTCAATATCATTTTTTTCTATAAAGTTTACAGAGTGGTTATCATTTCCATTAAATCTGACAGTGTGATAGTTGTGCCTTTTTCATTTAGTAGAGAATATATTCTTCAGTAACTAAAATCACTATACCGCTCACTATCCATCTGTATACTCACCTGAATCTGTACTTTGCTTCTTAGAATTCTGTCCCTTAGGTTTCAAACCATATCCCATTTCTATGAGTACATGGTCTAAGAATTTTCCTAAAAGTGATTCAGAAAACATATTTCCATTGAGATGTACCAAGTATTAGAGGAATAGAACAAATACAAAACAAATGCATCGTAATCACATGATTTAGAGATTATAAGTATTCTCACACGGGCCTACTTTTTTTTTTTTTTACTAGTTCAGCTTCTATGTGAAAAACATAGTTTATTAATGCTCAGCTTTAAAAACTGGGGCAAAAACCCCATCATTACTTGACAAAAAACTTAGCAAAAATATTTCGCTTAAAAATTAGGACTAACATGAAAGATTTAGCTACCACCTCACTGGCAGAAGATATTAAGAAGAGGTAGCAAGAATACACAGAAGAACTGTACAAAAAAGAGCTTCGTGACCCAGATAATCACGATGGTGTGATCACTGACCTAGAGCCAGACATCCTGGAATGTGAAGTCAAGTGGGCCTTAGAAAGCATCACTACGAACAAAGCTAGTGGAGGTGATGGAATTCCAGTGGAGCTATTCCAAATCCTGAAAGATGATGCTGTGAAAGTGCTGCACTCAATATGCCAGCAAATTTGGAAAACTCAGCAGTGGCCACAGGACTGGAAAAGGTCAGTTTTCATTCCAATCCCAAAGAAAGGCAATGCCAAAGAATGCTCAAACTACCGCACAACTGCACTCATCTCACACGCTAGTAAAGTAATGCTCAAAATTCTCCAAGCCAGGCTTCAGCAACATGTGAACCGTGAACTTCCTGATGTTCAAGCTGGTTTTAGAAAAGGCAGAGGAACCAGAGATCAAATTGCCAACATCCGCTGGATCATGGAAAAAGCAAGAGAGTTCCAGAAAAACATCTATTTCTGCTTTATTGATTATGCCAAAGCCTTTGACTGGGTGGATCACAATACACTGTGGAAAATTCTGAAAGAGATGGGAATACCAGACCACCTGATTTGCCTCTTGAGAAATCTGTATGCAGGTCAGGAAGCAACAGTTAGAACTGGACATGGAACAACAGACTGGTTCCAAATAGGAAAAGGAGTACGTCAAGGCTGTATATTGTCACCCTGTTTATTTAACTTCTATGCAGAGTACATCATGAGAAACGCCAGACTAGAAGAAACACAAGTTGGAATCAAGATTGCCCGGAGAAATATCAATAACCTCACATATGCAGATGACACCACCCTTATGGCACAAAGTGAAGAGGAACTAAAAAGCCTCTTGATGAAAGTGAAAGTGGAGAGTGAAAAAGCTGGCTTAAAGCTCAACATTCAGAAAACGAAGATCATGGCATCTGGTCCCATCACTACATGGGAAATAGATGGGGAAACAGTGGAAACAGTGTCAGACTTTATTTTTCTGGGCTCCAAAATCACTACAGATGGTGACTGCAGCCATGAAATTAAAAGACGCTTACTCCTTGGAAGGAAAGTTATGACCAACCTAGATAGCATATTCAAAAGCAGAGACATTATTTTGCCAACAAAGGTCCGTCTAGTCAAGGCTATGGTTTTTCCTCTGGTCATGTATGGATGTGAGAGCTGGACTGTGAAGAAGGCTGAGTGCCGAAGAATTGATGCTTTTGAACTGTGGTGTTGGAGAAGACTCTTGAGAGTCCCTTGGACTGCAAGGAGATCCAACCAGTCCATTCTGAAGGAGATCAGCCCTGGGATTTCTTTGGAAGGAATGATGCTAAAGCTGAAACTCCAGTACTTTGGCCACCTCATGTGAAGAGACGACTCATTGGAGAAGACTCTGATGCTGGGAGGGATTGGGGGCAAGGGGAGAAGGGGACAACAGAGGATGAGATGGCTGGATGGCATCACTGACTCAATGGATGTGAGTCTCAGTGAATTCCAGGAGGTGGTGATGGACAGGGAGGCCTGGCGTGCTGCGATTCATGGGGTCGCAAAGAGTCGGACACGACTGAGCGACTGATCTGATCTGATCTGATCACTGGCATGCTTAGAATAATCACCATTTACAAGAAAAAATAAATGTAAGACATAAGACTATTTCATCTCAGATTTGAAGTATGGTTAGAAAGCATCACTACGAACAAAGCTAGTGGAGGTGATGGAATCCCAGTGGAGCTATTCCAAGTCCTGAAAGATGATGCTGTGAAAGTGCTACACTCAATATGCCAGCAAATTTGGAAAACTCAGCAGTGGCCACAAGATTGGAAAAGGTCAGTTTTCATCCCAATCCCAAAGAAAGGCAATGCCAAGGAGTGCTCAAACTACCGAACAATTGCACTCATCTCACACGCTAGTAATGCTCAAAATTCTCCAAGCCAGGCTTCAGCAATATGTGAACCGTGAACTTCCTGATGTTCAAGCTGGTTTTAGAAAAGGCAGAGGAACCAGAGATCAAATTGCCAACATCCGCTGGATCATGGAAAAAGCAAGAGAGTTTCAGAAAAACATCTATTTCTGCTTTATTGACTATGCCAAAGCCTTTGACTGTGTGGATCGCAATAAACTATGGAAAATTCTGAAAGAGATGGGAATACCAGACCACCTGATCTGCCTCTTAAGAAATCTGTATGCAGGTCAGGAAGCCACAGTTAGAACTGGTCATGGAACAACAGACTGGTTCCAAATAGGAAAAGGAGTACGTCAAGGCTGTATATTGTCACCCTGTTTATTTAACTTCTATGCAGAGTACATCATGAGAAATGCTGGACTGGAAGAAACACAAGTTGGAATCAAGATTGCTGGGAGAAATATCAATAACCTCAGATATGCAGATGACACCACTCATGGCAGAAAGTGAAGAGGGGCTAAAAAGCCTCTTGATGAAAGTGAAAGTGGAGAGTGAAAAGGTTGGCTTAAAGCTCAACATTCAGAAAACGAAGATCATGGCATCTGGTCCCATCACTGCATGGGAAATAGATGGGGAAACAGTGGAAACAGTGTCAGACTTTGTTTTTCTGGGCTCCAAAATCACTGCAGATGGTGACTGCAGCCATGAAATTAAAAGACGCTTACTCCTTGGAAGGAAAGTTATGACCAACCTAGATAGCATATTCAAAAGCAGAGACATTATTTTGCCAACAAAGGTCCGCCTAGTCAAGGCTATGGTCTTTCCTCTGGTCATGTATGGATGTGAGAGCTGGACTGTGAAGAAGGCTGAGTGCCGAAGAATTGATGCTTTTGAACTGTGGTGTTGGAGAAGACTCTTGAGAGTCCCTTGGACTGCAAGAAGATCCAACCAGTCCATTCTGAAGGAGATCAATCCTGGAATTTCTTTAGAAGGAATGATGCTAAAGCTGAAACTCCAGTATTTTGGCCACCTCATGCGAAGAGTTGACTCATTGGAGAAGACTCTGATGCTGGGAGGGATTGAGGGCAGGAGGAGAAGGGGACGACAGAGGATGAGATGGCTGGATGGCATCACTGACTCGATGGATGCGAGTCTGAGTGACCTCCGGGAGCTGGTGATGGACAGGGAGGCCTGGCGTGCTGCGGTTCATGGGGTCGCAAAGAGTCGGACACGACTGAGCGACTGATCTGATCTGATCTGAGAAATATCAACAGTATCCAAAAGCTCAAGTCGTAACATGAAACATACACAGCAAAGAAACAAAACATACAGATTTTATACTTAATTTCACAAAAGGGTGAACTGAATTTTCTACCAAGTAATCAACCAACGATGGGTCTCAAACAGTAGAAGAGTAATAATACATTGGAAATCAAGAGTCAATTAAAAGCTTATAAAGGGAATATAAGAAGTCACTTTTAAAATATGTACAGAGCCATAAAGGAAGAACAGGATCTCAAACTGCTTCCATTTCTACAACTCAAATTCTTGTTGCTGTTGTTGAGTTGCTAAGTCATGGTGGACTCTTTGTGCCCTATGGACTATAGCCCACCAGGCTCCTCTGTCCATAGGATTTTCTGGGCAAGAATACTGGAGTGGGTTGCCATTTCCTTCTCTAGGAGATCTCCCCTGACCCAGCAGAGGAGCCTGGTGGGCTACGGTCCATAAGGTCGCAGAAGAGTCAGACGTGACTTAGCGATTAAACGGCAACAACGCTAACCAAATCCAGTTCTGTGAAGTTCTGTGAAAAAGCACTGATGGTGAGGACGGACAAATCCAGAGAGAAATTCCTGAATTTTCCCAGTAAATGAGTAGAAATTAGGAATAAATATTATAGTAGTCGGAGAAGGCAATGGCATCCCACTCCAGTACTCTTGCCTGGAAAATCCCATGGACGGAGGAGCCTGGTAGGCTGCAGTCCATGGGGTTGCTAAGAGTCAGATAAGACTGAGCGACTTCACTTTCACTTTTCACTTCCATGCATTGGAGAAGGAAATGGCAACCCACTCCAGTGTTCTTGCCTGGAGAATCCCAGGGACGAGGGAGCCTGGTGGGCTACCATCTATGGGGAAGCATAGAGTCGGACACGCTGAAGTGACTTAGCATAGCATTATAGTAGCTGTATAAAAAAGATAATACAGTTTTCCAATACTAAGTCTAGATCCAGCTCTTAATATACTCAATTCTATAAACTCATGCTTTGTCTCTGACAAACTACCAACTGCAACAGCAGAGCCAAGGCCGTATCTTCCATCACAATCTAAATAACTCCAGACTAGGGCTTACTTGGTCTCACTTCATGTTTCTATTTCTTTTCTGTGTAACATTAAGCGCTCCACTTAAAAAGAAAGAGTCAGATCTTACCTGAACTTGTCATCATAACATCCACAGCAAAGGTAACCCCTTCTTCCTCTTTTAAGATGTCCACTATTTTTAAAGAGCAGTACTGCTCCATTAACAGCAATTTAATAGTTTTGATACAATCACTGCTCCAATTCCCCTCTGCCGGGATAACATTGGCCACAAAGCATCTTATGGCCTGAAAGATTTTATACTAGAGATTAGTATTTGAAAATGACTTTTTTCTAATTACGTAAATATTTTTTCAAGAACGATGTATTTCATGCTGAAGATTTATCAAAAATCTTCAAGGACAAACCTGATAATTTTATGAATAACTATTTGTCCCTCTTGATATTCTATCCACAACATTTTACCTTTTGGGACTTGAAGCTTGAGAAATCCATGAAAAGATACTAATTATCACTCAATTACACATAAATTCCAGTCGCTTTCAAATAATGTAATAAATATAGAAACGATTGCTTTTAAAGAGCAGACTGATAAAGTCCCTAAAAATGCCAAGTTTCTCACCTGTGGCAGTACTTTAAGTAAGGCCTAATAAAGTGGAGCCAAGAAAGTCCATTAGTATTTCTCTACATAGTAAAAGAGATACCAATTGATACTTTTTCATAATAACCATGCCAAAACAACATGCAAATACTGTGTCCATCAAAACATTAAAAACAGCTTCTTTGGGACACTAGTAGGAATTTAGAAAGTCAAACAAACTCACACAAGGAGGAAACAAGTCAATTTTTCTGTTTAGTTGGTGAATCCTGTTTATTGGGATGACTTCTTCATTTCCATAATCAATATATAAGACTTGTGCCACCTTCTGCAGCAGATCAACGTCTTGAATTATTACTCTGTTCCAGGTCTGAAAATGAAATACAACAGCATTCTGCCTCAAAACAGCATTTCACAACATTAGGTTTAAAAACTCCCAATCAATCTACAGAACTTGCGAAGGAAAGGTTACTGTTCTGTTCTCAGATGCTCCGTTTAACAAGTTAACTTCCTAAGAATCTGGCTCAGAATTCCCCAAATTTGTCCATTTTCCATGCTTTAGTATGCACAGTCCCCAGGCTATTCTAGCCCAGCAGACTTGACTATACAAAACAAACACAAGCTCTAGGACTCTTACCCACCCAGCAATTGAGGAGCCTGAGTGTAGAGCTGGAGAGGCCTGGGCATGAAGGAAGTAAGGGAGCGGACCTGGACTCCTGACTGAGGAGGAAAAACAGCAGTGTGACCAGAATCTCACCCCAAGCCATCTAACGCATCAGTAAGAGCTCTGGTGACAAACTGATAGAACCAAAGTAAATTAAAAGATCTTATTTAATAATTCATTTCATTAGGGGTTACCTGATCAACAGTGTACTTGGCAACACAAATTTCCCCCTTCACAGGAACATAATCTTCTTCATGTGCCTTATTTGCATAAGTTTCCTTTAAGCTCGCAGACAGTTGGTTCATGCATTCTAAAACTTCTGAAGAATATAACTGCACATAGAAGTCACCTGGGTGTTTGAATTCGGTAACTGTACCCTTTCAAAGACAAAAAAGTTGTAGTAATTTGCTGAGAAATACAGCAAATGTTAATTCTATAAAGCTTTGTAACAAGATACAAAAAGTGTTATAAGTAGTTTCTATAATTTTTATCAATTTCAGTACTATTTTGGAGCTATCTTATAAATTCAAATTAAACGGGGGAAACAAGGAAAAAAATCTGTAGTGCTTTGGAGCTCTGTGGAAATTAAACAGCAAATACCTTTATTTCCATGGTCTTCCTGAGTTGTAGGCTTCTCAAATCAGAAAACATTATTTTATCAGCACAAATAGCTCTTTCTTTGGTAACTCTGAGAGGACAGTCACTCTGGTTTGAAAAACAAACAAACAAACAAACAAACACAACACATAAGTGAATTACTTTACAAGCACCCTTTTAAATACCATGGCCAGTATTTGCTAGAATCAAGGTCAAAACAGCCCGAGTTTGAATAAAAGCATAGAGAAGCAACACATCTTCAAGTGTCATTAAAACAAAGTGTCCACAGGCAGAGTATACAGCATGGGGACCATCAGGCCATGATGGTGATAACGATGTTGAGCTTATTTTAAAAAGGGGAGGGAGGGGAAAGCAGAGGAGGCAGTGTTTTAAGTTTTCCCTTGTTAACGTTTTTATAGGGATGTGTTTTCTTTTTGAAAGTAGAAGCCAGGACCAGCTAGAGAAGACTACAATTTATCTATAAAATATGGGCTAGATTCAGTGATACTTTCCAGATTACAAATGGTTTACTTCATATAGTTACCTAAATGGAAGAAAGGAATTAACGGAAAAAAAATGTTCCTTTAGATAACAGGGCCCTATCAGAATCCAGTACACAAAGTTAGAGAGCCGTGCACACAGGAACTAAAAAGAAAGGACTCTCAGTCGTCCGTCTATAGCCAGACACAGCATCTCAAGTCCTTTTTAGGGGGAAAAAAAAAAACAACAGCTGGGCATAAACAATTATTGCCGACCCCTGAAGATCACTAGGGTATACAGATTTGTTTAACAGGAAAAAACAAACAAAAAAAAACGGAACACTGGTGAAATGGAGAAATAAGTCATAAATATTTTATTTAGCTTCAGTCCTCTTATTTTGAAATAATGGGCATCATTAAAAATTTGCTCTTAGGGCAAAGAAAGAGTATAAATATATCATACCTCATCTTTCACTTCCATGTTCTTTGTTTCAAAAGGTGATTTATAATCTTCAAGTTTGTGGAAACTGAAATAAAGCAACCAATTACAAAACATATGACGCAGAACCAATTAATGGTAACATAATTGTGGTAGGGGCCACAGCTATGTTAAATTCTCCACAAAACCCAGAAAGAGCAAAATAGCTTCTTCCAGAGAGAATCACAATAGGAACGAGGTAATACAACCCAGGCTGGCTCTGCAATGGTCTGCTCTGTGCACAGGTGTGCTTTTGCCAAAAGCCACCTAATGAAAAGGAAGACAGTCCCATTCTCCAAGCCTCAGTGTTCCTAACTGCAAAATGGGAATAATCCCTACGTTACCTAAAACAGAGTTCAGAGGATCAAAAATTATACAGCTGTTCACTTTGGATTTGTACATTCTATATTATACTTCAGTAAAAAAAAGTAAAAAGGAGCAACATTTACATACTTATGCCTGTTTACCTGATTTGATCCTATACTACCAAACCACACCCCCGCCCCCCATATTTTAAAATATCCTCTAATGAAATTTTTAAAACTCACACTTACTTTTGCTGGACAGGTTTGCACACAATTTTGTGGGCTGCCCAGTCCCTTCTCTGGCATATGTTGGAGCAGTAGTACGTCTGCTTGCACTGTGAGCACCTCAGCGACCCTATAGAAGACAGCCCATGACACCGCCAGTGTGTTATTGCAAATATCTGTCACCAAGAGCAAGACAGATTCAAAGACCAGACATATCGAATGCCACTCTATTAATCATATCAAGGAGACTATGTGAAGAGGATCATGCTGTCTACGATTCTGGCTTAAGGCTGAACTTTTAAAGCTCTCTTGAACTGCAGAAAAAGAGGAGTGCCGAGATGAAAACCAGGAGGACGACAGACTGGAAACACCACTGACTTTCCTCGAGTAGAACCCAGAACACGTGCTGGAAAAGGAGCAATCAAAGGGGACAGAAAGTCTGGGGTGGTGGAATCAGACAGCACACAAACAGTCTCACGAGGTTCACCTTGTGCTGTTAAGAAAGCACAGAACAAAAACCACCTTGAAAAACCCAAGAAGTTTCTGAAATGAAGTTGAAAGAAAAAATGCAAGTGGTATCCAGACAGAGGAAAACAAGTTATCCAAAAAACAAAACAAAACCCACAAAATTAGGCAGACCTCAAATGCCTCCGCTCTACAAGAAATAGGAGAAAAGGAGCGAATATCCAGACAGACAGGAAGCACAGGAAAACTGCTTGAGATCACTGATCATGAGGGGAAATGAAAATTAAAACCACAGAGAGATACCACCATACGTACCCACGAGAAGAGCTAAAACTAAAAGGACTGGAAACACCAAATGTTGACAAAAGATGTGGAGCCATCAGAACTCAACAACAGAGGGAATGCAAAATGGGACAGCTCTTTGGAAAATGGTTTGACTTTTTCTTATAAAGTGAGGCATGTATTTACTTTTGACTCAGCAATCCCACTCCCTAGGTCTGCACACAAAAGAAATGAGACCCTATGTCCACACAAAGATTTACGCAAAAATGTGGAGAACTCTATTCATAATAGCCAAAAGATGGACATAAGCAAAATGTTCAACAGAACAGATACACAAGCTATGGTATCACACAGTGAAATGCTATGCTATGCTAAGTCACTTCAGTCGTGTCCGACCCTGTGTGACCCCATAGACGGCAGCCCACCAGGCTCTCCCGTCGCTGGGATTCTCCAGGCAAGAACACTGGAGTGGGTTGCCATTTCCTTCTCCAATGCATGAAAGTGAAAAGAGAAAGTGAAGTCACTCTGTCGTGTCCGACTTTTAGCGACCCCATGGACTGCAGCCTAACAGGCTCCTCTGTCCATGGGATTTTCCAGGCAAGAGTACTGGGGTGGGGTGCCATTGCTTTCTCTGAGTGAAATGCTACTCAGCAACAAACAAAAAAGTTAAGTGTACATGCAACAACATGGATTAAACTCAGGAGTATTTTCTAAACAGAAAAAGCTTCACACAAAAAGAGTCCATACTGCATGATTCCATTTATGAGAAATTCTGTAACTGGAAAAATTAAATTATGGTCAAAACACCACAGTAGTTGCCTCAGGTGGGGCAGGTATATGACTGAGAAGGGACAGGAGAGAACTTTCTGAGGCGATGGAAATCTTTATTTTGACAGGGCTATGAGTTTGTGCACTTCAGTGCATATTATATATTATTGAGTATCTCAAAAAAAAGTATAAAAATAATCAAGCAAAGAAGCAGTAAGAGTGGGAAGATATGGATGAACAAGAACGGTAGGAAGTTGGCAGCTGCTGAAGCTCAGAAGTGGGCATATGATGTATATATACTCAGCTGTTTATGTTTTACATAAAAATATTTTTCATATGTGAAAAGGATAATTCAACAGGCAATACTGGAGTGGGTAGCCTTTCTCTTCTCCAAGGGATCTTCCCAACCTAGGGATCAAACCCAGGTCTCCCACATTGCAGGCAGATTCTTTACCAGCTGAGTCACAAGGGAAGCCTAAGAATACTGGGGTGGGTAGCCTATCTCTTTTTCCAGGGGATCTTCCTGACCCAGAGAATCAAACCCAGGACTCCTGCATTGCAGGCGGATTCTTTACCAACTGAGCTATCAGGGAAGCCCAATTCAACAGGCATCTGAGGGCAATATGTTTACCAAACAGACCGCAGCGGTGACAAGTTGTCGATCGAAGAGGAGGTCCTAAGGAGTTGAAGAGTGCTGGATTATTTATAGACAAGGAATTCTCCACCAATTTGTGTACTTTCTTTGACTTTTCAGGAGGCACATGATTGCTAGGCTTCTATGAAGAAAAGAGAAGAGCAGTATTAAAACCTGGTAAGAGTATTCTGTTATCTTTTATTTGTTAAATATAGATTTGGGATTTCGCTTCTGAGAAGATTAAGTAGATGTACTTGTCCTTACTCCTACCATTAATTATAACTGAACACCTTGGACTTATATGGAAAAACACACAGCGATTCTGAAGGAAGGCAGAAGATAGACGAGCTACCCTGGGGCCCAAAGAAGGACCCAAATGGGGTACTGGAGAAGCCAGAAACACCCAAAGGCACAGACAATAAAAGCCCCAGCAAAAAGCCTGCTCGCTCTCTCTCTTTCTTGGCCAAAAGACCAAGAAAGGGGAGGCCCAGCAAGACAGAAAACCTTAATCAGTAACTGCTCTAGACTATCACCACAGAAGAAAACTGTGGTCCCCTTCCCACCAGCAAAGGTAGACTGGGGAGCCTACACTTCCACCCGCACCAGGGCACAGGGAGGTACCCCCCTCTCCCACCCGGGGATGTGGGAAAAGGCCAGCAGAGCAGGGAGCCAGCACTTCATCCCTGTGGGGTCTCCCTGTAGAGGCCATGTGGAGGGCCTGGACTTTCTCCTGGCAGTAATGAGGGTCCCTCTTTCCCCCATCACCACTACCACTGGGGTGGTTAAGAGGAAGTCTGGTGGACAGTCAGGATTTTCCACCGCCATTCAAAAGGAATGTGTGAAGTCTCTCCAGATCCTCCCATCTCCAGTACCCCCTCCACCCCATGCAAGTAGAGAGGATGTGGTGGGGAGCACGGGGAGGGGGTAAGGACACTAGGGAGCTGAGCTCCCATCCTTGTCCAGCTGAGCACATTCTGGGCCATAAATCATACAGACAGCGGTGTTCTCTGACGACAATGGACTTGCATTAGACATCAGTAACAGAATGAGAACAGATGAGCTCCACACATTTGGAAACTAGACAATACACTTCTACATAACGCATGTATCGCTAAGACAGAAATTTATAGCACTAAAGTCACACATCAGAAAAGAGCAATGTCTTAAATTAATACTGTGAGTTCTCAAGAACCTAAACAATAAGAATAAAACACACCCAAAGCAAGCAAAAGGAAGGAAACAATAAAGATAAAAGTAGAACTCAATGAAATTAAAAATAAAACTGGGAGGAAAAAAAATCAAACAAGACCTGGTCCATTGAAAAGATTAACAAAATTGATAAATCTCCAGCAAGACTAACAATGGAGAAAACAAAGGCAGAAATAATCAATATCAGGAATGAAATAGGTATATATTACCACAGACCATCTCCTGGAGAAGGAAGTGGCAACCCACTCCAGTATTTCTGCCTGGAGAATCCCATGGACGGAGGGGCCTGGTGGGCTACAGTCCACGGGGTCGCAGAGAGTCAGACACGACTGAGTGAGTGACTTAACCACAGACCATGAAGATACAAAGATGGTAAGGGAACACTTCAAACAACTCTACATAAATTTCACAATGTGGTAAAAGTGACCCATTCCTGAAAAATCACAAATTATCATAATATGAAATAGATAATTTGAATAACCCTATAAATATTAAGGAAAATGAATAATTTTAAAACCCAAAAAAGAAATCTTCAAGCCCAAATGGCTTTTACTATTGGAGAATACTACCAAATGTTTAAAGAATTTACAGTGATTCTATACAATCTCTATCCCAAAAAACTAGTGTTATCTTGACACTCAAACTATCCAAAGACAATAAAAAAGAGAAAATTACAGACAAAACTCAAGAAAATGGATACAAAAATCCTTATTCAAAGCAATACTAGATATAATTCAGTAATATACAAAACATTCCAGAAATACCAAACTAGTTAAATTAAAAAAAAAACTCAATGTAATCTACCAAATTAAAAAGCTAAAGGGGAAAAGAATCACAACAGTATCAATGAATGAAGAAAAAGCATTTAAAAAATTCAATACCTATTCATGATAAAAAAGAAAGCTCTCGGCTAAGTAGGAAGAGAGAAAACTTCATCAACTTGATAAAGATCATCTACAAAAATCCTATAGCTAACATTCTCAACATTGCAAAGTCTCAATGCTTTCCCTGTAAGCTTGAAACCAAAGATATCCACTCTCATCACTATTAACACAGTGCTAGAGTTTTAGCTCACATAATAAGGCAAGAAAAGGAAATAAAAAGCACAGATTTTAAAAAGGAAGAAATAAAACTGTCTTTTATGTGCAGATGATATAATTATCTATGTAGGAAATCCCAAGAAATCTACAAAAAAATTCCTAAAATAAGTGACTCCTGGAGAGTCACAGGATACAAGATAAACATGCAAAATCAATTGTATTTTTACATATTATCAATTAAAATGAAGACACAGGGAAATAAAATATGTAATAGCATTTACTCAAAAAAACCCCAAAAAACCACTTAGGTGTAAATCTAACAAAACATGCACAACTTATAAACTGAAAACCACAGTGAAAGAAATCAAAGAACATTTTAATGAATTAGAAGACAGATTGTGTTAATTAGAAGATTCAACCCAGCAAGTTCAGTTCAGTTCAGTTGCTCAGTCGTGTCCAGCTCTTTGCAACCCCATGGACTGCAGCGTGCCAGGCTTCCCTGTCCATCACCAACTCCCGGAATTTACTCAAAACTCATATCCGTTGAGTCGGTGATGCCATCCAACCATCTCATCCCCTGTCATCCCCTTCTCCTCCTGCCTTCAATCTTTCCTAGCATCAGGGTCTTTTCAAATGAGTCAGTTCTTCACAGCAGGTGGCCAAAGGATTGGAGTTTCAGCTTCACCATCAGTCCTTCCAATGAATAATAGGACTGATTTCCTTTAGGATGGACTGGTTAGATCTTCCTGCCCAAGGGACTCTCAAGAGTCTTCTCCAACACCACAGTTCAAAAGCATCAATTCTTCAGTGCTCAGCTTTCTTTATAGTCCAACTGTCACATCCATAGATGACTACTGGAAAAACCATAGCTTTGAATAGACGGACCTTTGTTGGCAAAGTAACGTCTCTGCTTTTAAATATGATGCCTAGATTGCAGGCAGATTCTTTACGAGCTGAGCCACAAGGCAAGCCTCAACCCAGCAAAGGTGGCAATAATTCTCAAATTGATATACAGACTTAATACAATTCTATCAAAATTTTTTTCTAGTTACAAACAAGAGTACTCCAAAATGTAGACTGGGAAGAAAAGAAACAAGACTGGATAAAACTATTTTGAAAGATGAAAGAGAAAATGGGAGGAATCACTGTACCCAACTTCATGACCATCTATCACAGCTCCAGTGCTTTATGGTACTGATGCAGGGAAAAGACCCAGCGATCAGGAGAAAAGAACAGCGAATCCAGAACAGACCCACACAAATTAGTCTAGCTAACTTGTGACAAAACGGCAAAAGCAATTCAGTGGAGGAAAGATAACATTTTCAACAAATGGTGCTGGAGCAACTGGACATCCCTAGCCAAAAAAAGTTACCCTCAACCTAAGTCTCATGAGTTGGAATTAACTCAAAATGGACCACACATTTAAATGTAAAACTGTAAACTTCTTTGGGGAAAAAAACAAATCCCAAAGTTTCTGGAGCTAAACCAGCAAAGAGTTCTTAGACATGACACCAAAATACTCCATAAAATGAAAAACTGAGCAGGATTTAAAAACTTTTGCTCTGCTAAAAACCTTGTTAAGAGAATGAAAAGACAAGTCAGGAACTGGGAGAAAATATTTGGAAATAATATATTTGACAAAAGACTAGAATCGAATACATAAAGAACTTTCAAAACTCAGCAGGAAAAAAATGAGTGAATAAATAAACAATTCAAATTAGAAAATGGACAAAAGACATGAAGAACATTTCACCAAAAAAGACACATGGATGGCAAATAAGCACATGAAAAGATGTTTATCCTTAGCCATCAGGGAAACAAATTAAGATCACAAGGAGCCATCAGTAGATAAACGTGAAAACAGGGAAACTACAATTACTAACACTAGCAAACACTGGAGAGGATGCTGGATGGAGAGAATCTGGGTCACTTACACATTCTCCATGGGAATGTACAATGGCAGAGCCACTCTGCAGAACACTTTGGCAGTTTTTAAAAACCTAAATATGCAACTACTATATGACCCAGAAACTGCACTCCTGGGCACTTATTCTAAAGCAAAAACAAAAAACTCATGTTCACATAAAGCTCTGCACAGCAATGTTTATAGCAGTAGTAGTTATAATAGGCAGAAACTGGGAACAGCCCAGATGTATTTCAGTGGGCCACAGAATTAAATAGGCCTCAGCAATAAAAAGCAATACACTACTGATACCAATAACAGTGGCGGTAAATCTTCAGAGAATCACACAGAGTGAAAAAAATTCAATCCCAAAAGGTACAAACTGTATAATACTGTTTGTATAACATCCCATCCTTGAAATGACATTTTGGAAATATGGATTAGATTAATAGCTGCCAGGGGTTAAGAAGAGGGTATGGGGGCAGGAGGGAAGTAGATGTGACCTCAAAAAGGTGCAGAAGGGATCCTTGGAGTGATGGAAATATTGTGTATCTTGACTGTATTGTTTCATGATCCTGCTTGTAACATTACACTGCAGCTCCGTAGTGTGTGACCATAGGGAGCACTGGGTAAAGGCTACAAAGGATCTCTATTATTTTTTACAACTGCACGTCAATCTGTAATTACCTAAATAGAAAAAGCTTATTTTTTTAAAAGATACTAGGCTAAAAATAAAATAGTGTGACCTTGAATATTACCTGCAAATTGAGTAATTCTTTACTAACATAATACAAAAACATGTTTAGAATCTTTTATCCAGAAATGCCAAAGAGAAGAAAATCCACATTAACTTACACTATTTACTTCTTTGGGTGGTGAATTATTTCCAACATTTAATGGTGACACAGAGTTACCTGGGGATATAAAACATAATGCCAAATAAAAGTCAAATATTACTTTATTCCTGAAAATGAAAATGTATAACATAATTGTTATATGTTTAACATGTATAACATAATTAGGTAATATTCAAATAGAGCTATACCATAATAGCCTTAAAGCCATACTATACATAAGCAACATCCTACTTTTCCTAATGGAAAATAAGGATTTGCCTGAAATTTCCTCTACTAGTACACCCTGCTCACTGTGAACTTTTCTTCATTCACAAAGGAAACAGTTACCAGGCTTTCTGAACTACAGACTCATTTACCCTCTTATAAATTACTGGGGACCTCAAAGAGCTTTTGTCTACATAGTTTATATCTACCAATATTTAGCATTATTAGAAATTAAAACTGGGAATTCCCTGGCAGCCCGGTGGTTCGGACTCCATGTTCTCACTGCTGAGGGCCTGAGTTCAATCCCTGGTAAGTCCTAAGCCACATGGCACAGCCAAAAATAAATAAATAAATTAATTAATTAAAACTAAGAAGTAGAAATTAAAACTAAACATTTCATATCTGCTTTTGAATTCAACCTGTTGTTATATGTTGCTTTAATTGATGTCTCTGAAGAAAATCTGGCCTCACACACATATACAGTTACAAACAGGAATAGTATTTCACAGCCTTCTGAGTTAACTGTGGATATTTTCCTTTAATTCATACCAAAACTCAAGTGGTAGTTTAAGGGTTAGTTGCAATATGGAATCTAAAGCTATATCAATAAACTTTTCATCTGTTACATTAGAATCCACTGATTTATCTTGCTCTTTAAATGGATTTTTATCCATGCACGACTACAAAACACTACACATTGGTTTTTTGGAAAAGACTAAGAAACTCTTAAGTTATGCAGATCTTACAAATGTTGACATATTTCATCAGGCAATATCAAAAAATCTTAAGTGTTAATATCACTGTGCACCTCAGCAGAAAAATCTTCTAAGTACTGGGAAGCTCTCTAGCTCACAGTGGCAGATACACATTTCCTCAAATTGTATTTTATCATTGTAGGGCACGCATCAGTCGTGTCCGACTCTGTGCGACCCATAGACGGCAGCCCACCAGGCTCCCCTATCCCTGGGATTCTCCAGGCAAGAACACTGGAGTGGGTTGCCATTTCCTTCTCCAATGCATGAAAGTGAAAAGGGAAAGTGAAGTTGCTCAGTCGTGTCCGATTCTAGTGACCCCATGGACTGCCTCCGTCCATGGGATTTTCCAGGCAAGAGGACTGGAATGGGGTGCCATTGCCTTCTCCAATTTTAGCATTAGCAACAAAATACTGTCAGCTTTCCCCTTTGAAGTAACAGGCCCATTTTGCCCACTTTTGAGAAAATGACTGCCAGATATTGCAGTCTGAATGATCGCAGTTTGTCATTCTTTTCAAGCAAAAATGAAAAATTACAAAAAAAACTCCAAAAAGTTTCCATTCAGCTGCAGTTCAAACAATTGCACACATGCTTTTCATACTTCAGTAAGCGCAAAAGTTAGGGGTAATTCTCATTTTGTTACACAGAATATTAAAAATACCTATACACAAGGGTCAAGACTTCTTAATAAACTTGTACTGCCTTATCAAGGCCATTCTTATGTAAAGTTGACATTTCTGGCTTGCTTTTATGTTAAATGCAAGTGCATGACAATGAAAAACAATGACCCCCTAACCCAGGCTGGCACTCCTGCTAAAGACGAGCTAATGAGGTGTCAGAGACTACCCACCTCTGCTTCTACACCAGCTGCATAAAATCAGCACAGTGAAGAAGAGCAAATAATGTTTTAATATTACTAGGAAAATACTTGTGACCCCAAAGGCCCACGGGCTTCCCTGGTGCCTCTGATGGTAAAAAATCCACCTGCAATGCAGGAGGCTTGGTTTCAATCTCTGGGTCAGGAAGATCCCCAGGAGAAGGGAATGGCTACCTGCTCCAGTATTCTTGACTGGAGAATTCCATGCACAGAGGAGCCTGGAGGGCTATAGTTCACAGGGTTGCCAAGAGTGGGACACAACTGAGCAACTAACACTTTCACCTTTTCAGAGGCCCAAGGGCCAAACTCTGAGAACTACATCACCATATTATAAGGTCATACCTTACATACATTCACAAAGGCTAAATTCCACCAGGCCCCAGCCTCCTTAAAAAGTAGATTTTTAGAATTAGGACTAAAAGAATGATTTTTTAAAAAATCAAATGAAACAAATTATTGTCTGAGGTACATCTTTGTGAACTATTATATGTCCAAAATTTGCACAGTATTTCTAGCCTAAAAGGCCAATCTTTAGAAGATTCATAAAAAGCCAGTGTTTCCTTTCTACATTTCTAGTGTATCTCTGGATTAGGTGGAGGGCTGGGGAGAGAAGTTCATTTGTGGACATTTTCTCACAAATCTTTCTGTGATTAATGTAACCAAAGTAGCTACTTGGCATCTGGTTTTCCTTTCTAAATTAATATTTACATGCAAATACTGTAAATCAGCCATTTGGTTGTTCTGTTAATCGGCCCCTGGTGTGTAGCTACAGATACTTTCGGTAAGTCTAAGAAACCATCAGGATGAAGTGACTATTAAATATTAAACCTGCAATTTGTACTCACCTGTTGGCAGTGTCTTCCTGTCTTCCTTGGATCCAGCCATTTCTCCATTGACACTGTTAGGGTGTGAAGATAGTGAACTGTCTTCCTGACTAGCCAAAAACTGTTTGGTTTGCTCACAAAGCAAAAAATTGTTCTTTTTATTTCCATTCTCTGGGCTTTTCAACCTGAAATTAGGATGGTTAGGATGTCCTCCAGGACTTCTTAAAGACTCGTGTGATGGAAGCTTGCTTTCATTTTTCTCAAAATTAAATGGCTCTGTCATTTTACAGGTAGATGCCGCCAAAATATTTCTTGACATCATATTAAGCAGCAGTTTAACATTCACAGAAGTCTAAGGGAAGAAATGTATTCAAAAGGCAACTTTTAATTCCAAAAGTAGAAGCAGTACAGGCCCAGGTGGTCTCTTTTTTATGCAACAGCTCTTTCTCATAAATGACTCCAAAGCAGATGTAACTAACTGTGATACTGAACAGGAGGGAAAGGGGCAGGGCACAACTTCTGAAAGAATGACATAGCCCAAGGACACAACACTGATGGATTAGAATCCAATGGGACCAAGCTGGCGGAGGAGACTAGACCTTGATCCTCAGTCAGCAAGACAAATGACACACCCAGAAGTGCCAAGACAGTTCCAAGGCACTGTTCAAAGACCAAGGAGTGGGTGGCGGCCCAAATCCTGGAAATCTCCGCCCCTTCCCTAAAACAGATGGAATAACCCTCCCACTCATTAGCATATGAAATTACCCAGCCTATAAAAAACTAACCACGCCCATTTTCAGCCACACTCGTCCTCTGCGATGGCCCATACTCTGTGGAGTGTGCTTCTCTCTGTATCCGAATAAATCCACCTCTTACCTATCACTTTGTCTCTCACTGAATTTTTCTGCGATGAGACATTAAGAACCTGAGCTTCATTTGGTCCTGAAACCAGGTACCGTGAGTTTTGACTGGGTTTGAGTCCCAGCCACCTGGGTTCAAGTCGCAATCTGAGGTAAACGGTTTCAATACCAAAGCCTGTTCTACAGGCACAAGAAAAGAATGATTCTTGATCGTTTAAGTACAAACTCCAAGTTGAACAAAATTCAACAGTGGACAATTCAAGAGACATTAAGCATTACACCTCTGAGTTCCGCATCATTCCTTACTTTAAAAAGCTTATGGAAACAACAGGGATAAAAAAGGACTATTAGCTCAGTCGGTAAAGAATCTGCCTGCAGTGCAGGAGACCCAGGTTTGATCCCTGGGTCTGGATGATACCCTGGAGAAGGCAATGGCAACCCACTCCAGGATCCTTGCCTGGAAAATCTCATGGACAGAAGAGCCTGGTGGGCTGCAGTCCCTGGGGTTGCAAAGAGTCGGGCACGACTGGGCGACTAACACTTACTGACCTTTTTTTTTTTTTCTTATGTACTTCTGACCTAGCGCCTACAACTCAGTGGTGAAGTGTAACAGAGGGCAGTGTTTAAATCAGGTCATCATCTGCCTGTTGAGCCTTTCAGAACGCGTCCACCCTCTCCTGCTTGTTGCTCGGCTATGACCTTGAACCTGGGGCCCAGAATGGCCTTGCTCTCATCCTCCTGGTCAACTTTGCTTCCTATTTGCCTCAGCTGATTTCTGTTTGTTTGTTGTTTTTTTTTTACCCCCCCCCCCCAAGTCCTCTATTTCATAATCTCCGTTTGGGCTTTATAAATTATAACTTGCATCTGTTGCTTTTAAAGATTTATCTGTGTGAGTGCTTGGCTGCAAGTAAGGTATACATATTGTTGCAGAGAGCCTCTGAGAAACCTCTATCTAGACATTAGTTTGGCTTCTGGCTTATTGTTTTTCTATTACTCCTTGAGAATACTAAGTGCTCAGGGGAAGTTAAAAAAAAAAAAAAGTGGAGAAACAATCTTATTTTGAAATACTGACCTATATAGCTTTGTCTTCAGCCTGAAGGCAAAACGTCTGCCTATCTTCCCAAAACAGCTCAGGAAAAAAAAAAAAAAAAAAAAGGCCATAGATAGCCCAAACTGGTATGAGTAACAGCTAAATGTTATTTGCATTACATTTTACCTTTAAAGTCGCTCAGTCGTGTCCGACTCCTTGCGACCCCATAGAGTCCATGGAATTCTCCAGGCCAGAATACTGGAGTGGGTAGCCTTTCCCTTCTCCAGGGGATCTTCCCAACCCAGAGATTGAACCCAGGTCTCCGCACTGCAATCCGATTTGCAGGCAGATTCTTTACCAGCTAAGCCATAAGGGAAGCCCAAGAATACTGAGGTGGGTAACGTTGTTTTAAATAGAAGATAAAGAAAGAGCAGAAAAATCCTCCTCCTTGGTGTCCTAAAACTGCTATCTCTGCTTTAAATCAGGCCTTGTTGTTGTCATTCAGTTGCTAAGTTGGGTCTGACTTTTTTCAACCACATAGACTGTAGCCCATTAGGTTCTTCTATCCTCCACTATCTCCCAGAGTTTGCTCAAATTCATGTCCACTGAATGACAACACAGGAAAGATAATGAAATTTTAAAAGAAAAGATATACACAAGCAGACTTCAAGGTGAGGGAACTCTCAGGGGACCAGGTCCTGGGAAGATGCCTAACAAGGCCTGCAGATGGGCAGGTGGCCTGTGCTGGGAGGCAGGTGTCAGGGAAAGCCTGCTGCTGCTGCTGCTAAGTCGCTTCAGTCATGTCCGACTCTGTGCGACCCCATAGACGGCAGCCCACCAGGCTCCCCCGTCCCTGGGATTCTCCAGGCAAGAACACTGGAGTGGGTTGCCATTTCCTTCTCCAATGCATGAAAGTGAAAAGATAAAGTGAAGTCGCTCAGTCGTGTCCAACTCTTAGCGACCCCATGGACTGCAGCCTACCAGGCTCCTCCGTCCATGGGATTTTCCAGGCAAGAGTACCGGAGTGGGGTGCCATTGCCTTCTCAACTGAAGGATCAGATTGAGAACTACAACGCTGGATGCAGTGAGAGAGAAATGCTGTGAAACTACAAAAGGAAAAATAAGTTCCTTTTGGATACTGGGTGGGGATATGAACAGTGAGTAACTAGACTCTGTGCAAGAAATATAAAGAACATCCAGTTAAATCATTAGGGCAACTACCACAAGGATAGAAACAGTGTGTAACTTCAAAATCCAACAGAGGGGGAAAATTCCAGTATGATAAAATGATAAATAGAAAACACCAAATAACACCAAATAAGATGACCGCACCAAGCCCAAGTAACCAAAGTACCAATGATTAAGTCTCAATTAAAAGAGAGACAGACCCAGGGAGAAAAATATCCAGATAGATAATATGCACAAAAGCATACATTAAACAAAATATATGGCAAGCTTGAAAATAAAAGTACTATAACATGGGCTATGGAGATAACCAAACTAAAGCTGGTCTGCTAATGATTAACAGCAGATAAAAGAACCTAAGGTAGAAAATATTCAGAAAAGGGAGATATTTTATACTGATAAAAGAAACACTCCCAGGAGAGAGCAGTGACATTGCCTTGCGATGTATCAATATAAAGTAAAAACTAAAGAGAAATTCAGCCTTCAAAAGGACATACCAGCTTTAGAAACATACTCAGTTCAGTTCAGTCACTCAGTCGTGTCTGACTCTCTGCGACCCCATGAATCGCAGCACACCAGGCCTCCCTATCCATCACCAACTCCCAGAGGTCACTCAGACTCACGTCCATCAAGTCAGTGATGCCATCCAGCCATCTCATCCTCCGTCGTCCCCTTCTCCTGCCCCCAATCCCTCCCAGCATCAGAGTCTTCTCCAATGAGTCAACTCTTCCCATGAGGTGGCCAAAGTACTGGAGTTTCAGCTTTAGCATCAGTCCTTCCAAAGAAATCAGCCCAGCATTTCTCATGATGTACTCTGCATAGAAGTTAAATAAACAGGGTGACAATATACAGCCTTGATATACTCCTTTTTGTATTTGGAACCAGTCTGTTGTTCCATGTTCAGTTCTAACTGTGGCTTCCTGACCTGCATACAGGTTTCCCAAGAGGCAGGTCAGGTGGTCTGTATTTCCATCTCTCTCAGAATTTTCCACAGTTTATTGTGATCCACACAGTCAAAGGCTTTGGCATAGTCAAGAAAGCAGAAATAGATGTTTTTCTGGAACTCTCTTGCTTTTCCCATGATCCAGCGGATGTTGGCAATTTGATCTCTGGTTCCTCTGCCTTTTCTAAAACCAGCTTGAACATCAGGAAGTTCACGGTTCACATATTGCTGAAGCCTGGCTTGGAGAATTTTGAGCATTACTTTACTAGCGTGTGAGATGAGTGCAATTGTGCGGTAGCTTGAGCATTCTTTGGCATTGCCTTTCTTTGGGATTGGAATGAAAACTGACCTTTTCCAGTCCTGTGGCCACTCAACAATCAGTGATAAGATGCATTTTACTATCACAATGAAACTTGATCTAGTAGCGACCAATACAACCAAGAATATTCCTTTTTTCCAACACAGAGATATACCGGATTACCAAGTCTGTTTCATCTAACTCCAAAAGAAACTAGTACCACACAAGCCACGGTCACTCACCACACTATACAAATCTCCATCTCAGATTTTGCTTCCCTGAAAAACCAGCATGCAAAACCCACAGTGGACGATGAAGGGTTTGGGTTTGGTTTTAGTGTTTTTTTTTTTTCTTCCCGCCGCCCCCTGAGGCATGTGGGATCTTAGTTCCCCAACAAGGGATCGAACTCATGCCCCTTGTGTTGGGAGCACGAGGTCTTAATCACTGAAGTACCAGGGAAGTCCCTGTTTTAGTTTAAAGGTGGTGAAATATTACAAAGAAAATGATGGCAAGCCTGACTATAACAACAATTAAAAGCTTACAAAAAACAGTAAAGAGATCAGGAAATAAGTATTAACTCAAAGATGACAAATTGGATACATTTAAAAAGTGGGATAAACAGTAAAGAAACATCGAGACACTGTGGGCGACTGGCCCAAACACCACCTTTCATCTCTGACTTGCCAGCCTGAGTTAGAGACAACATTGGCCATCATTAGAGTTCTCCTGAGTTGAGCTTCTCAGGAAGCTCTGTCCTTTTCTGATGAATAGGGATAGATTCAGCTAGCAGGGTCTTTCACTCTTTTCTTCTGGCAACATAGACCTGAGGCCTGAAGATGTACCACCCGCACCACAATGAGGAAGCAATAAGCATAATCAAGCAGCACAACTTCAGGACACTACAGTAGAAAACACCAGTCTGGTGCCCCTGGCAAAGGCTCTGACTCTAGTCTGGATCAGCCTATGCATAGACTTGCTGTGGCATCAAAAAAATAAACCTTTGGGTTTTCCCTTATTTGCAGCCCAAAGGATACAGATACCAATAAAATAAACGAGCAAGAGGTGTGAACGAAATGCATAGAGGATGCGTTTACTTGATTAATGTTACTTGATTAACATATGGGAAGGGGACATTTGATCTCACTTGTAACAAAAAAATTCAAATGGGAATACCTATGTATCACTTCCTATGCAGCATACATGTAAATAAAACAGTGATGAAAGGAATATAAATGAATATGTTATGTCTGGGAAATAATTTGGAGATTTATATATCCATTTTGTTCTCTTGCATATATGTGTACATATATATATGCACATAGTGGAGGTGATGGAATTCCAGTTGAGCTATTCAAAATCCTGAAACATGATGCTGTGAAAGTGCTGCACTCAATATGCCAGCAAATTTGGGTAACTCAGCAGTGGCCACAAGACTGGAAAAGGTCAGTTTTCATTCCAATCCCAAAGAAAGGCAATGCCAAAGAATGCTCAAGCTACCGCACAATTGCACTCATCTCACACGCTAGTAAAGTAATGCTCAAAATTCTCCAAGCCAGGCTCCAGCAACATGTGAACCGTGAACTTCCTGATGTTCAAGCTGGTTTTAGAAAAGGCAGAGGAACCAGAGATCAAATTGCCAACATCCGCTGGATCATCGAAAAAGCAAGAGAGTTCCAGAAAAACATCTATTTCTGCTTTATTGACTATGCCAAAGACTTTGACTGTGTGGATCACAATAAACTGTGGAAAATTCTGAGAGAGATAGAAATACAGACCACCTGACCTGCCTCTTGGGAAACCTGTATGCAGGTCAGGAAGCCACAGTTAGAACTGGACATGGAACAACAGACTGGTTCCAAATAGGAAAAGGAGTATATCAAGGCTGTATACTGTCACCCTGTTTATTTAACTTATATGCAGAGTACATCATGAGAAACGCTGGACTGGAAGAAACACAAGCTGGAATCAAGATTGCCGGGAAAACTATCAGTAACCTCAGATATGCAGACACCACCACCCTTATGGCAGAAAGTGAAGAGGAACTCAAAAGCCTCTTGATGAAACTGAAAGAGGAGAGTGAAAAAGTTGGCTTAAAGCTCAACATTCAGAAAACAAAGATCATGGCATCTGGTCCCATCACTTCATGGGAAATAGATTGGGAAACAGTGGAAACAGTGTCAGACTTTATTTTTCTGGGCTCCAAAATCACTACAGATGGTGACTGCAGCCATGAAATTAAAAGACGCTTACTCCTTGGAAGGAAAGTTATGTCCAACCTAGATAGCATATTAAAAAGCAGAGACATTACTTTGCCAACAAAGGTCCATCTAGTCAAGGCTATGGTTTTTCCAGGGGTCATGTATGGATGTGAGAGTTGGACTGTGAAGAAAGCTGAGCGCCAAAGAATTGATGCTTTTGAACTGTGGTGTTGGAGAAGACTCTTGAGAGTCCCTTGGACTGCAAGGAGATCCAACCAGTCCGTTCTGAAGCAGATCAGTCCTGGGTGTTCTTTGGAAGGACTGATGCTGAAGCTGAAACTCCAGTACTTTGGCCACCTCATGGGAAGAGGTGATTCATTGGAAAAGACTCTGATGCTGGGAGGGATTGGGGGCAGGAGGAGAAGGGGACGACAGAGGATGAGATGGCTGGATGGCATCACTGACTCGATGGACATGAGTCTGAGTGAACTCTGGGAGTTGGTAATGGACAGGGAGGCCTGGCGTGCTGCAATTCATGGGGTCGCAAAGAGTCGGACATGACTGAGAGACTGATCTGATCTGAAACATACATAAACGTATACATAATATATATTCTCAAAAATGTCCATAGCCACCAGACAAATCTACTTCTAGAAATCATCCCAACTGAAATAACTGTAAATATAAAAAAATACAGTATGTGTAAATATCCATTTAAAATAGTACAAGAAAAAAGAAAAATAAATTAAATAAAATAGAAAAAAGAGAACATTAACTTGTGATGCCTCTACTAGATAGGATATTACATTGCCATTTAGAATTTTAGTTTTCACAAACACTGGAAAAAATGTGTTAGAAGAGCAAACAAAAAATCAGAAAAATACTATTATTTAGTATAATAACTGCAAAAGAAAAAAGAACAAAACTCCACGTAAAAAAGAAGACTAAAATACATTAAAGTTTAAATAACAGTGGTCTGGGGTGGGTAAGTTGACAAGAAAATCTTTTTCACTATTGTTTTCATTTTGCAAATTATATTAAACAATGAGTTACTTTTATATAAAAAAGTATTTTAAGGGTTAAAATATCATTGCATGTTCAATTAAACCTTTTTCCTAAACTGTGGCTAATTTTAAACCAAGTAAAAAATCACAGTAATACTTAAACCACAAAACTAGGGTACAGACAGCTTTTCAAGCCACCACCGGGACCCTCAACACAGTCTTTAACTCCTAAAATAGCCTTCCTAACTTTCTCTTTATTCGGTAAGGCTGACAGTCAGTCCAAAACTCCTTACTACTCTGTACAGTTACCTAAAGACAGTTATTTTATGTTGGTGCTGGAACCATGTCTTACTAAAAAATTAACAACAAAAACCCTTCTAATTTCCTATAGCACCTACTGTGGTGTTTGGTATAAAGAGGCATTCAAAAGATACCCGTATGACAAAAGCTATCTAACATGCCCTACTGCACTGTCTTCCTGACAACCTGGACAGGACAGGTAAATTCACTGTCCGAAAAGGTCACCCGACCATCCTAAACAGAGAATTACATCACAGTATGAGGTTCAGAATTCACAATTGCACTCATCTCACACGCTAGTAAAGTAATGCTCAAAATTCTCCAAGCCAGGCTTCAGCAATATGTGAACCGTGAACTTCTGATGTTCAAGCTGGTTTTAGAAAAGGCAGAGGAACCAGAGATCAAATTGCCAACATCCGCTGGATCATGGCAAAAGCAAGAGAGTTCCAGAAAAACATCTATTTCTGCTTTATTGACTATGCCAAAGCCTTTGACTGTGTGGATCACAATAAACTGTGGAAAATTCTGAAAGAGATGGGAATACCAGACCACCTGATCTGCCTCTTGAGAAATCTGTATGCAGGTCAGGAAGCAACAGTTAGAACTGGACATGGAACAACAGACTGGTTCCAAATAGGAAAAGCAGTACGTCAAGGCTGTATATTGTCACCATGTTTATTTAACTTCTATGCAGAGTACATCATGAGAAATGCTGGACTGGAAGAAACACAAGTTGGAATCAAGATTGCTGGGAGAAATATCAATAACCTCAGATATGCAGATGACACCACCCTTATGGCAGAAAGTGAAGAGGAACTCAAAAGCCTCTTGATGAGAGTGAAAGTGGAGAGTGAAAAGGTTGGCTTAAAGCTCAACATTTAGAAAACGAAGATCATGGCATCTGGTCCCATCACTACATGGGAAATAGATGGAGAAACAGTGTCAGAATTTATTTTTCTGGGCTCCAAAATCACTGCAGATGGTGACTGCAGCCATGAAATTAAAAGACGCTTACTCCTTGGAGGGAAAGTTATGACCAACCTAGATAGCATATTCAAAAGCAGAGACATCACTTTGCCAACAAAGGTTTGCCTACTCAGGGCTATGGTGTTTCCTGTGGTCATGTATGGATGTGAGAGCTGGACTGTGAAGAAGGCCGAGCGCCAAAGAATTGATGCTTTTGAACTGTGGTGTTGGAGAAGACTCTTGAGAGTCCCTTGGACTGCAAGAAGATCCACCCAGTCCATTCTGAAGGAGATCAGCCCTGGAATTTCTTTGGAAGGAATGATGCTAAAGCTGAAACTCCAGTATTTTGGTCACCTCATGCGAAGAGTTGACTCATTGGAGAAGACTCTGATGCTGGGAGGGATTGAGGGCAGGAGGAGAAGGGGACGACAGAGGATGAGATGGCTGGATGGCATCACTGACTCGATGGATACGAGTCTGAGTGACCTCCAGGAGCTGGTGATGGACAGGGAGGCCTGGTGTGCTGTAGTTCATGGGGTCGCAAAGAGTCGGACACGACTGAGCAACTGATCTGATCTGATGAGGTTCAGATGGTGACTGCAGCCATGAAATTAAAAGACGCTTACTCCTTGGAAGGAAAGTTATGACCAACCTAGATAGCATATTCAAAAGCAGAGACATTACCTTACCAACAAAGGTTCGTCTAGTCAAGGCTATAGTCTTTCCTGTGGTCATGTATGGATGTGAGAGCTGGACTGTGAAGAAGGCTGAGCGCCGAAGAATTGATGCTTTTGAACTGTGGTGTTGGAGACGACTCTTGAGAGTCCCTTGGACTGCAAGGAGATCCAACCAGTCCATTCTGAAGGAGATCAGCCCTGGGATTTCTTTGGAAGGAATGATGCTAAAGCTGAAACTCCAGTACTTTGGCCACCTCATGTGAAGAGTTGACTCATTGGAGAAGACTCTGATGCTGGGAGGGATTGGGGACAGGAGGAGAACGGGACAACAGAGGATGAGATGGCTGGATGGCATCACTGACTCGATGGATGTGAGTCTGAGTGACCTCCGGGAGTTGGTGATGGACAGGGAGGCCTGGCGTGCTGCAGTTCATGGGGTCGCAAAGAGTCAGACACGACTGAGCGATTGATATGATCTGATGAGGTTCATTGAAATTTAATAGCAATAATTCATGTCTTAGCTCAACTCTTCCAAAGTCCAAAAATTAATAAATATATATTGACTTTAGGAAGGATAACAGAATCAGTCTTAGACCTAATGTAAAAAGTTTAGTCTGCTTAGTGAAAGTTGCTCAGTCATGTCCGACTCCTTGCGACCCCATGGACTATGAAGTCCATGGAATTCTCCAGGAAAGAATACTGGAGTGGATAGCCTTTCCCTTCTCCAGGGGATCTTCCCAACCCAGGGATCGAACCCAGGTCTTCCACGTTGAAGCAGCAAACAAAACGGATTTAAGCTTAAAAGCGGCTCCACCTCTGGTGGAATCTTTAGGTTAGAATTTAGGTTCACTTGCCTCACCCAATTTAGGAATTTTCATTACAACCCCCAGGGTAAACAGACATCTAGACCTGTCCTATAACTAGAGGCTTCTAACATCCTTTAATTTTGGACAGCCAACTGGACTGCACAGGTCTCTGTAAAACGATTCTCTTCCCAATTGACTGCTGACTCCTGTTGTCACCCCAACCTTTCAAACATCTGAAACGGGCACCACGTCCACTTTCCTCCAGGTCCTCCACCAGCTGAGGATCTGCCAGACCTCCCACAATTTAGCACTTTCTTTACTTCACCCACAACCCACACACAGACAGAACTCTCCTAAGAGCACAGGATTCGCGATGTGGGCTGACAAAGGGTCAACAGAACTGTGCTGTCCCCGACTCTGAAAACTACTTTCGCCCATGCTCCAGCTTTTGGAAGTAGGATTACTCTGAGCACACATAAGGAGCCATCGAAAATCTTTTGGAAATCAATTTTTTTTTTTAATGTGTAATTATCATACCACGCAACTGCCTTTTTTCTTCTGATTTATAAGTTCTATGAATTTTAACACATATATAGATTTATGTAACTACCACAATTGGGATACACAACAGGCTTTTAAAGCTGAATTTCAACATTACGAAACACTGAGAATGTGCATGTATCTTCATTTGGCTTCATCCTAGGTCAATCACGGGGGCATAACTGAATATGGAGTCAATGAGCCCTATACTATAATGCTGTGCGTCCCAACCCTGGGTTGCAGTCTTCCAATATATAAAGGTACAGATATTGCTTTGCGGGTCATAATACCTCGAGGACTGCCTAACCTCACCCAGTTTTAAAGTAAGTAGTTCCTCCATACAAAATCCACTATTGTTTTTTTTTTTTTTTACATGCTACTGGCGATGAATACTACGAATTTATAATCATCCTCAAATCCACAGTAAATAGTTTTGTTGTTTCCTTAGCCAACACAAGAGGTTAATTAGAAAGATTCCCAAATTTCTTTAAGGAATCACTGATGGTGGAAAAAGGAAAAGAGTTCCAGAAAAACATCTATTTCTGCTTTATTGACTATGCCAAAGCCTTTGACTGTGTGGATCACAATAAACTGGAAAATTCTTCAAGTGATGGAAATATCAGACCACCTGATCTGCCTCTTGAGAAACCTGTATGTAGGTCAGGAAGCCACAGTTAGAACTGGACATGGAACAACAGACTGGTTCCAAATAGGAAAAGGAGTTCGTCAAGGCTGTATATTGTCACCCTGTTTATTTAACTTCTATGCAGAGTACATCATGAGAAACACTGGGCTGGAAGAAGCACAAGCTGGAATCAAGATTGCCGGGAGAAATATCAATAATCTCAGATATGCAGATGACACCACCCTTATGGCAGAAAGTGAAGAAGAACTAAAGAGCCTCTTGATGAAACTGAAAGCGGAGAGTGAAAAAGTTGGCTAAAAGCTCAACATTCAGAAAACGAAGATCATGGCATCTGGTCCCATCACTTCATGGGAAATAGATGGGGAAACAGTAGAAACAGTGTCAGACTATTTTGGGGGGCTCCAAAATCACTGCAGATGGTGATTGCAGCCATGAAATTAAAAGACGCTTACTCCTTGGAGGGAAAGTTATGTCCAACCTAGACAGCATATTCAAAAGTAGAGACATTACTTTGCCAACAAAGGTCCGTCTAATCAAGGCTATGGTTTTTCCAGGGGTCATGTATGGATGTGAGAGTTGGACTGTGAAGAAAGCTGAGTGCCGAAGAATTGATGTTTTTGAACTGTGGTGCTGGAGAAGACTCTTGAGAGTCCCTTGGACTGCAAGAAGATCCAACCAGTCCATCCTAAAGCAGATCAGTCCTGGGTGTTCTTTGGAAGGACTGATGCTGAAGCCGAAACTCCAGTACTTTGGCCACCTCATGTGAAGAGTTGACTCATTGGGAAAGACTCTGATGCTGGGAGGGATTGGGGATAGGAGGAGAAGGGGATGAGAGAGGATGAGATAGCTGGATGGCATCACCTACTCGATGGACATGAGTTTGAGTGAACTCCGGGAGTTGGTGATAGACAGGGAGGCCTGGTGTGCTGTGATTCATGGGGTCGCAAAGAGTTGGACAGGACTGAGCTGAACTGAACTGATGTAATAAAAGAGCAGTGGAATTAAAGTAACTAACTTCTGCAGCTCTATGGGCAAATATAAGGCCTTGGTTTTGTGTTGTCCTTTAGACAACACAAACTGATGTCACAAACTGATCTCAGTAAGACTGGACACACCTTCAAGGGTAAAAACTTTCTTTTATTCCCTTCAGATCAGATCAGATCAGTTGCTCAGTCGTGTCCGACTCTTTGCAACCCCATGAATCACAGCACACCAGGCCTCCCTGTCCATTACCAACTCCCGGAGGTCACTCAGACTCATATTCATCGAGTCAGTGATGCCATCCAGCCACCTCATCCTCTGTCGTCCCCCTTCTCCTCCTGCCCCCAATCCCTCCCAGCATCAGAGTCTTCTACAATGAGTCAACTCTTCACATGAGGTGGCCAAAATACTGGAGTTTCAGCTTTAGCATCATTCCTTCCAAAGAAATCCCAGGGTTGTTCTCCTTCAGAATGGACTGGTTGGATCTCCTTGCAGTCCAAGGGACTCTCAAGAGTCTTCTCTAACACCACAGTTCAAAAGCATCAATTCTTTGGCGCTCGGCCTTCTTCACAGTCCAGCTCTCACATCCATACATGACCACAGGAAAGACCATAGCCTTGACTAGACGAACCTTTGTTGGCAAAGTAATGTCTCTGCTTTTGAATATGCTATCTAGGTTGGTCATTACTTTCCTTCCAAGGAGTTTATTCCCTTAGAATTCTGCAACCCCTCCCCTATGAAGCCAGGAGCATCCCAGGATACATTGCAAACCGTGACATAAGGTCTCTCCTCTCTTCAGGACACCACAGCCAAGAGGTGAGAGTAAATTGACAGTGTGCTGTGCTTAATTGTTCAGTTGTTTCCGACCCTTTGTCAACCTGGACTGTAGCCTGCCAGATCCTCTGTCCATGGGATTCTCCAGACAAGAATACTGGAGTGGGATGCCATGTCCTCTTCCAGGGGATCTTCCTAACCCAGGGATGGAAGCACTGCAGGCAGATTCTTTATGGTCTGAGCCACGAGGGAGCTAAATACTGAAAGTGCATGCAGTAGATAACTCACTTTTCCCCTTTTCTGTTTCCTTTTGTCTTCCCAGTAACCCCTTGCCTTCAGAGAATGGCTACCCAAAGGAAACATTCAACTTTTCAAGCTCTGAAGCTCAACAGTTCCACAGGAACATGAGCCTTAAAGTCTGTCAGATACAAGTCTGAGCAGTTTCATCTTCCTCATTGAGTACGCTGGCTCAGGGAAATCACTTCATCTTTCTAGGATTCAGTGACTGTAAAGTCTAGCCAGCAGCAGTAACTTCCTCATATTATCTAATCATGAGGATTAAACGTGAGGCTCTATGTCAACCACCTAGCAACGTGGCAGGTGCTTACTAAACCCGTAAAAGGCAGCTATTATTTTTACTTTACTTTTATACCACTCACACATTCAAAGAATTTCTTCCACTCATGCAGAATTAGTTTGCACCCTGAAGAGAGAAATAATTTGAGAATTCAAGTAGTCCTATTTCTTTATTCCCACAGAGAAGGAAAGAAGACCTGAGAAGGTTTAGTAATTCTCCAAAGCCACAAGGACCAACGTCCTTACATAGTTGAAATGAAAATTCAGGTCATGTTCCTAGGCCTTGCAATTGTGCATTCAACACCCGGATGGCTCAACAAGACAACCAGAGGCATGTTCCTTAATTCCAGAGGCTAAAAAGGCAAGCATATTTATAGCAGGGCCTGAGTACCAAGAAAAGCGACTGGCACACGGCACACACGCTACAGACACGTGTTAAACGAACCAGGGTTGCCTCACCTATATCTAAGCAAATGCTGCAACGCAACTGCCTTTTACAGGAGGTAGGAAGGGGGCGGGGGGCTAAAATCTAAAAAATATTATTTGCACTACAGCTTTGAATTAAATGAAAACACTGAATCCGCAAGTCAGATTCTCCTAGAAGGGGAAAGCGGCACTTGAAGGGGATGCAAGTGGAGGTTTGCACTCTGGAGAGTCACGCCTCGAAGTAAGAAGTATTTCCCAAACCTGCTGCAAGTCCCCCTTACGTCTGAAGTTCAACTCTCACATCTCTCGCCCCTCCCCCCAGTATGGGATCTTCCCCCACTAAAACCGCCCACCCCAGACGTGCCTTCCCCGCCCAAACTCCCAGACCTCTCCAACCTTCGATACTCTCTCCACCTCCAGGCCCCAGGTACCCGCTCAACGCCCGACCTCAACGCCCGACCTCAACGTCCAGCCCCCAACGTCCGGCCCCCAACGACCGAAGTCCCGCAGCCCTCATGCAGCCCCTTTCGCTCCCCTGTGCGCATGGAAACCCCGACCTGGAAAAAGGCAAAAGGGCTGTGGATCCGACCGTATCTGAAGCCTAGTGGTGGCGGCGTCCGCCCCTGGCCAGGAGCCCTGCCGCCCAGTTGCTCACCCAGAGCTCACCGGGCTCCGGATGCCCTGCCGGCCCTCCTGGCGCCAGCGTAGCGCCTGCGCAGTCCACGCCCAAGTGCTCACGCTGCGTCCACGTGCACCCTCCGCGTGCGTGCGGAGGCGTGCTCAGGCCCTGGTGGTGCCACTTTGTGGGGGCTGGTACAAAGGCTGCGGGCTCAGGGCGATCATCTGCGAAAACATAAGGTACCTACTGTTCCAGCTTCTAGAAAGGAGTCGCTGGAAACTCCAAAGGCAAAGGTGCAGACCTTGTCTCCTCAAAGGTCACTTGGGTCAATGTAAACCACTTAAAGTCTTAAAAAAGGTTTTCAAATCAATCCCTGCTTCTGTGAGCTTGCGGAAAGTAGGTACACGTGATCACAGTTTGCCCTGAGAGCACTTCATTATAGGTTGATGTTGCTCAAAGAAAAACATTTGTAAACTTGACTTTTTAAACGATGACTTTCACAAAAAATTCAGAAGAAAAACGTTACTTGTATGTACCTATCACGCAGTTCCAATAGTATCTATTTAAGGTCAGTCTCGTCTGCATCAGTCAGTATTCCACTGATGAAACAATCTCCGTTGATTGTCTTAAGCAAATTCCTACTTGTATACTGTTCTCTTTTTCAGTTCAGTTCAGTCGCTCAGTCGTGTCCGACTCTTGGCGACCCCATGAATTGCAGCACATCAGGCCTCCCTGTCCATCACCAACTCCCAGAGTTTACGCAAACTCATGTCCATCCAGTCAGTGACGCCATCCAGCGATCTCATCCTCTGTCATCCCCTTCTCCTCCTGCCCCCAATCCCTCCCAGCATCAGGGTCTTTCCCAATGAGTCAACTCTTCGCATGAGGTGGCCAAAGTACTGGAGTTTCAGCTTTAGCATCATTCCTTCCAAAGAAATCCCAGGGCTGATCTCCTTCAGAATGGACTGGTTGGATCTCCTTGCAGTCCAAGGGACTCTCAAGAGTCTTCTCCAACACCACAGTTCAAAAGCATCAATTCTTTGGTGCTCAGCTTTCTTCACAGTCCAACTCTCACATCCATACATGACCACAGGAAAAACCATAGCCTTGACTAGATGGACCTTTGTTGGCAAAGTAATGTCTCTGCTTTTGAATATGCTATCTAGTTTGGTCATAACTTTCCTTCCAAGGAGTAAGTGTCTTTTAATTTTATGGCTGCAATCACCATCTGCAGTGATTTTGGAGCCCCCCAAAAATAAAGTCTGACACTGTTTCCAGTTTCCCCATTTATTTCCCATGAAGTGATGGGACCAGATGCCATGATCTTCGTTTTCTGAATGTTGAGCTTTAAGCCAACTTTTTCACTCTCCACTTTTACTTTCATCAAGAGGCTTTTGAGTTCCTCTTCACTTTCTGCCATAAGGGTGGTGGTGTCTGCATATCTGAGGTTACTGATATTTCTCCTGGCAATCTTGATTCCAGCTTGTGCTTCTTCCAGCACAGGGTTTCTCATGATGTACTCTGCATATAAGTTAAATAAGCAGGGTGACAATATACAGCCTTGACGTACTCCTTTTCCTATTTGGAACCAGTCTGTTGTTCCATGTCCAGTTCTAACTGTTGCTTCTTGACCTGCATACAGGTTTCCCAAGAGGCAGGTCAGGTGGTCTGGTATTTCCATCTCTTGAAGAATTTTCCACAGTGTATTGTGATCCACACAGTCAAAGTCTTTGGCATAGTCAAGAAAGCAGAAATAGATGTTTTTCTGGAACTCTCTTGCTTTTGCCATGATCCAGCGGATGTTGGCAATTTGATCTCTGGTTCCTCTGCCTTTTCTAAAACCAGCTTGAACATCTGGAAGTACACGGTTCACATACTGTTGAAGCCTCACTTGGAGCATTTTGACCATTACTTTGCTAGTATGTGAGATGAGTGCAACGGTGAAGTAGTTTGAACATTCTTTGGCACTGCCTTTTTTTGGGATTGGAATTTAAACTGACTTTTTCCAGTCCTGTGGCCACTGCTGAGTTTTCCAAATTTGCTGGCATATTGGGTGCAGCACTTTCACAGCATCATCTTTCAGGATTTGGAATAGCTCCACTGGAATTCCATCACCTCCACTAGCTTTGTTCGTAGTGATGCTTTCTAAGGCCCACTTGACTTCACATTCCAGGATGTCTGGCTCTAGGTCAGTGATCACACCATCGTGATTATCTGGGTCATGTAGCTCTTTTTTGTACAGTTCTTCTGTGTATTCTTGCTACCTCTTCTTAATATCTTCTACTTCTGTTAGGTCCATACCATTTCTGTCCTTTATTGAGCCCATCTTTGCATGAAATGTTCCCTTGGTATCTCTAATTTTCTTGAAGAGGTCTCTAGTCTTTCCCATTCTGTTATTTTCCTCAATTTCTTTGCATTGATTGCTGAGGAAGGCTTTCTTATCTCTCCTTGCTATTCTTTGGAACTCTGCATTCAGATGTTTATATCTTTCCTTTTCTCCTTTGCTTTTCGCTTCTCTTCTTTCACAGCTATTTGTAAGGCCTCCGCAGGCAGCCATTTTGCTTTTTTAATTTCTTTTCCATGGGGATGGTTTTGATTCCTATCTCCTGTACAATGTCACGAACCTCATTCCATAGTTCATCAGGCACTCTATCAGATCTAGTCCCTTAAATCTATTTCTCACTTCCACTGTATAATCATAAGGGATTTGATTTAGGTCATACTTGAATGGTCTAGTGGTTTTTCCTACTTTCTTCAATTTAAGATCTTTATTTTTAGAACAGTTTTAGAAGAATAAGTGGATTCAGAAGACTATGGAGAATTCCCACATAAGCTAAATTGTTTCCCCTATTATTAACATACTAGTAGAACCCACAGGAGAAGGCAATGGTAAGCCACTCCAGTACTCTTGCCTAGAAAATCCCATGGATGGAGGAGCCTGGTAGGCTGCAGTCCATGGGGTCACTAAGAGTCGGCCACGACTGAGTGACTTCACTTTCACTTTTCACTTTCACGCAATGGAGAAGGAAATGGCAACCCACTCCAGTGTTCTTGCCTGGAGAATCCCAGGGATGGCAGAGCCTGATGGGCTGCTGTCTATGAGGTTGCACAGAGTTGGACATGACTGAAGCGACTTAGCAGCAGCAGCATCAGTAGAACCCACTCCAGTACTCTTGCCTGGAAAATCCCATGGACGGAGGAGCCTGGTAGGCTACAGCCCATGAGGCCGCTAAGAGTCGGACTTGACTGAGCGTCTTCACTTTCACACATTGGAGAAGGAAATGGCAACCCACTCCAAAGTTCTTGCCTGGAGAATCCCTGGGACAGGGGAGCCTGGTGGGCTGCAGTCTATGGGGTCGCACAGGGTCGGACACGACTGAAGCGACTTAGCAGCAGCATCAGGACTTCCCTGGTAGCTTTGAGGGTAAAGAAACTGCCTGCAATGTGGGAGACCTAGGTTCCATCCCTGGGTTGGGAAGATCCCCTGGAGAAGGAAAGGGACAACCCATCCCAGTATTCTGCTGGAGAATCCCATGGACAGAGTAGCCTGGCCAGCTACAGTCCATGGAGTTGCAGAGAGTCCGAGGCAACTAAGCACAAGGATCCAATATTCATTCATTATTAGAGTCCATGCTTTATTGAGAATGTTTAAGTTTTTACCTATTGTCCTTTTTCTCAGTCCGGGTCCCATTCAGGATAACACACATCATTTGGATATCTTGTCTCCTCAGGCAGTTTTTCAGTCCCTGGTTTTGATGGTCTTCACGGCCTCCAGGGGTATTGGTGGAGACATTTTTGTAGGATGCCCCATTGATGGAATTTGTCTGATGTTTTCTCATAATAAGAGAGTGGTTATTAGAAAGTGTTACCTCTGTAACACTTTACAGAGGTAAAGTGTTATTTCTGTAGCATCACATGAAGCATTCTTTGAACATGACTGTTTCTATTTTTTGTGATCACCTGGCTAGTATTTGTCAGGTTTGTCTACTATAAAGTTATTCTTTTTTCCCTTCCTTTGTGTCTTGAACACAGAAGTCATTTTGTGCAGTCTACACCTAAACAAAGGAAATTATGCTCCCCTTCCTTAAAAGTAGAGTACCGACAGAAATCATTTGAAATTTTTTTGCAAGGGAGATTTGTCTCTCCTCTTCAACTTTCTAATATATTCAATCATCAGTCAGTTCAGTCACTCAGTCGTGTCCGACTCTTTGTGACCCCATGGACTGTAGCATGCCAGGCTTCCCTGTCCATTACCAACTCCCAGAGCTTACTGAAACCCATATCCATCGAGTCAGTGATGCCATCCAAACATCTCATCCTCTGTTGTCCCCTTCTCCTCCTGCCTTCATCTTTCCCAGCATCAGGGTCTTTTCCAGTGAGTCAGTTCTTCACATCAGGTGGTCAAAGTATTGGGGTTTCAGCTTCAGCATTAGTCCTTCCAATGAATATTCAGGGCTGATTTCCTTTAGGATAGACTGGTTGGATCTCCTTGCTGTCCAAGGGACTCTCAAAAGTCTTCTCCAACATCCCAGTTCAAAAGCATCAATTCTTTGGCAATCACCTTGTTTTATAATCCAACTCTCACACGCATACATGACCACTGGAAAAACCATAGCTTTGACAGACCTTTGTTTGCAAAGTAATATCTCTGGTTTTAAAAATGCTGTCTAGGTTGATCATAGCTTTCCTTCCAAGGAGTAAGCTTCTTTTAATTTCATGGCTGCTATCACCATCTGCAGTGATTTGGGAACCCAAAAAAATAAAGTCTCTCACTGTCTCCACTGTTTCCCCACCTATTTCCCATGAAGTGATGGGACCGGATGCCATGATCTTAGTTTTCTGAATGTTGAGCTTTAAGCCAACTTTTTCACTCCCCTCTTTCACTTTCATCAAGAGCCTCTTTAGTTCCTCTTCACTTTCTGCCATAAGAGTGGTGTCATCTGCATATCTGAGGTTATTGATACTTCTCCTGGCAATCTTGATTCCAGCTTGTGCTTCATCCAGCCCAGCATTTCTCATGATGTACTCTGGTTATAAGTTAAATAAGCAGGGTGACAATATACCGCCTTGACATACTCCTTTCCTGATTTGGAACCAGTCTGTTGTTCCATGTCCAGTTCTAAGTGTTGCTTCTTGACCTGCATACAGATTTCTCAGGAAGCAGGTCAGATGGTCTGGTATGCCCATCTCTTTCAGAATTTTCCACAGTTTGTTGTGATCCACATAGTCAAAGGCTTTGGCATAGTCAATAAGCAGAAGTAGATGTTTCAATTTTAATCAATCATTTCATACATCAAAAGAGACTCAGATATTCATTTTATCCTCTGGCTTATAATCCAACACTCCTTTATTTCCTTGCTCAAATTGTTCCAAGTTTGACTATTGGCAACTCTTTCAGTTATGTTTTGTTCTTCTTTGATATACCCCCCCATCAATGTGGGGTTGTTTTTATTTTTTGAAGCATGTTCTTTCTTTCTGGTATATTGTATCTTTACATCCACCATATATATTTAAGTAGGTATCTTTAAAAGATTTTAACTTCTGAAAAACATCACCCAAATTTATCCTGTCTTTAAAAATAATTTCATAATATCATAAAGTTAGTATTTAAAATTTCTGAGGTAGTCTCGAATGACTTTTAATAGGTATGGTCAAATCAGATCCTATATTTGCATTCAGTGATGTATTTTAAAAAGAGATTTCTCTTTTAATCTTTTCATCTTCTTGCAAGTTACATATTGAAGGAATGGCAGTTTTCCTTACAATTCTGTTGATTACATTCTCTCTGGCAAGAATACCTCCCAGGTGGTATTGTGTTCCTCTGTTGCTTCACTCAGAAGACACTTGATATCTAGTCATTTCTCTTTGGGGGATATACACTCTAAAGTTTCCAGCCAGCTTTCCATAGGATTCTGGATTCACTGGTGATCATTATCTACAGACATTATTTCATTGTAAGTGAAAGTGTTAGTCACTTGGTGTCCCACTCTTTGTGACCCCATGGACCGTTGCCCCCCTGGGCTCATCTGCCCATGTAATTTTCCAGGCAAGAACACTGGAATGGGTTGCCATTCCCATATCCAAAGGATCTTCCTGATCCAGGGATTGAACCCAGGTCTCCTGCATTGCAGGCAGATTCTTTACTGTCTGAATTACCAGGGAAGTGTTTCCAAAATGATAATAATCTTTTTCTCTGCATTTGTTACCTGAAAGTCCATAAAGAAGAACTTCCTCACGTCAACTATTTTAGATTCAGTTTGTAATAGAAAAGGCAGGATGTTCGATTTTTTTTTTAGGTTTCAAAATGTGATGATTTATTGGCATCCTCCAAAGGTGACCAATACCATTTTAAAAAAATCAACACACTCATTACTTTTTAAACTGGTAGATTTGTCTCAGTTGCTGTTACTTTTAAATGCTAAAATTGTCTTCTATGGGGAACACCTTTAAATGGGCTCAAATCTTTTTGACACAACTCCTTTGATCTTTACTTTCTGGTATAACCAAAATATCCTAAATTTTCTTGTACATTTCTTGCTTTGTAGATTTAGCCCTTGAATTCCTAGAGGAGCCCAGGTTACTTTTAGTGGGAAATTACATTTAGAGATGATTGGACAATAGGGGTGTCCATTGGGTTGATCATTATTCTAGGCCTTTTCAGTACACAGTCTTTTTTTCTTTTTAATGGAAATGAAATGTACTATGAGTTCATGCTGATATTTCTAATTTCAAATTTATTAATTCATACTGATGTTTCTAAATTCAACTTTAGGATTGCAGCGTTTTTATACTTAATTTCTTTGATTTTTATATTTGTATTTCCTTTCTCCAATATTGAAAATCTTGATTCCAAGGATTACATACGTGCTTTATACTAATATAGTTCAGAAATAACAGTGTCAATATTACTGCCAATAAGCATACTGAAAAAGCTTAAAGTTTCTTTTATATTTTTCCCCTTGGAATAACATCTCAGAGAAGGCAATGGCACCCCACTCCAGTACTCTTGCCTGGAAAATCCCATGGAAGGAGGAGCCTGGTAGGCCGCAGTCCATGGGTTGCAAAGAGTCGGACACGACTGAGCGACTTCACTTTTCACTTTCATGCATTGGAGAAGGAAATGGCAACCCACTCCAGTGTTCTTGCCTGGAGAATCCCAGGGACAGGGGAGCCTGGTGGGCTGCCATCTATGGGGTCACACAGAGTCGGACACGACTGAAGCGACTTAGCAGCAGCAGCAGGAATACTTGGTGAAACACTCCAGTATTCTTGCTGGGAAATCCCATGGACAGAGAAGCCTGCTGGGCTTGGGCTGCAGTCCATGGATCACAGAGTCGGACGCGACTGAGTGACTAAACAACAGGAATGTTTGTTAAATTTATTGCTTAAAAGTCATTTCTTTACTGTTACACTTTAACTGCATAATGTGTTTTAACCAGTATCTTCTTTAAAGGAGGGAGGTGCCATTTCCTGCTGTAAAGGGGAATAGAGTTACACAGTGTTGAATGTTTTTCAAGTGAGACTTTTTGTTTTGGGGGTTTTGTTCTTTCAGTCATGAGTTGTGCAGCCTTAAATCAAAGAGCAGCACTAAACTGGGCAGAGTAGGTTTGCAAAACCTCCAGACTGAAACTGCTCACCTTCTCCGGACGTGATTATTCAACTGTATTCAGTATACGCTTCCTGCCGCCCCCCCCCCCCCCCCCCCGCCCAGTACACTATATATATAGACACATATATAGCTGATTATTGAGCAGCACTGGCGTGCCAAACCCCACTTTGCGTCCTAGGGTGATGACACTTCCCGTGCTCAAGGCTCACAGTCGGGTACTGGAGAGGAACGCACCAACAGTTTATTATTAAACAATGGCAGTAGGTACCAAGCGGTTGGCATGAATGCGGTGTTATGGAAACCCCCTGGGCCTCTCCCAGAGATGAACTGTCTGAGGGGCAGGTAGGCAGCTGCTGCTGACTCCGCCCACGTCAGGTGTAAGACTAACGCATCAGAGCTGGGAGGTCACAATTTAAAATTCTCTTTAGGTCCCTGAGTAAGATGAGAAGGGGCCAAAGGGTGAAGAGGGATCGGCTCCAAGGAGCGCGTCCTACAGGAAGCAATAACCTACTTGGATCGGGGAGGGGCGTGAGAGGTAGGGCCGGACTAGCGAGGCAGGACAGCCGGCTCCCCAGGATGGCCAAAGGGTGGCGAGTTCCGAAGACGAAGTGCCAGGGTAGGACGCTCGCCGAGCTGGAGACAGAGGAGCGTCGGCCCCGCCCACTGCAGACAGGTTCCCCAGGCCCAAGGTGCGTTGCGTCACGACGCCTTCGCCTCGTTGATTGGCTCCTCCGGGGAGCCCCGCCCCCTCAGCTGTAGCCAGGCCGGCTTCGGCGTCGCCGCCATCTTTGTTGATGTGTCAGCTCCGCGGGGGCTTGGGGCAGCCGTGGCGGAGGGAGCGTGCTATTGGCCCTGTTCCCACCGCTGTCCCCGCCGCACCCGCACTTCCAGGTCTGCGGGGCCCCTCTATGGAGAAGTTGATCCCTGAAAGGTAGTTCCAGCGGCTTCTTTAGGGGTGTGGCCTGAGGCTCGGATCTGTGGGGTATGTACCCTAGAGGGGCGCCCTGGGAGGACCGGGGAGTCGCGGTGGCGGCGCGGCGGGCTTCCCACCTCCTGCGCCATCCTGCACGTCCCGGGGCGGCTCCCTTGCCTGGCTTCTCCAGGGAGTTAGGCGAGCGCTGGGGGAAGGAGTTCCCTCCTCTCTCTGCCTCCCGGCCGTCAGTCCCGGGCGGCCAGGGCAGGAGGCGGCGGAGGGGTCGCGGGGGCCCGTGGGGGCCGCGCCTCCTGAGAGGTCCGTAGAGAGCTGCAGAACTTAGGCCGCTGGCCGGGTCTCCCCATGTGAACAGCAGCTAAGCCCCACCTGCCCCGCCGCCCCTCATGGACTCAGCGTCTGTTTGTCCTTTCCTCTCCAAGTTGACTGTGTTCGTGTTTGATGTTTACTGTAGTGACTTAAAACCCTCTTCCAAACACTTCCATTACTATGATTTTAAGTAATTTTAAAGACGATTCTTTGGGATCGTGGTTATGAGCGAAATCGTTCTTGGTATTTATATTGCCTCCCCCCGCCCCCCTGCCAAGGACATCAAGGCATTTGATAAATCTTGGTTGCTAAGGATCAGATTTCAAATTATGTGTCTGTCAAACCTGTAAAATGGTAAACCCCTTCTACATGTCCCCTCGTAGCAATCTTGGGGAACAGTGCAGGTATAATTATTGATCGCCTGTTAACAATGGAAGAACTTTATCTAATTTTTACATCTTGATTTTGCTTAGAGGAAAGAGGCCTGGATTTGAAACATCTGGATTATCTTCGACTTGATGATCTTGTTACCTCTGAGAGTTGTGTAGTATAGTAATGCCGGGCAGCCCCAGGCATTTGGCAGTTTTCTCTGTGTGTACCTGTGTAATCTACCTTTCATGCCTACCTTTTTAAATTTCTTCTAAAATGATAGGTTGGGAGTTTTTCTGAGGACAGTATGTGGCAAATCAGTGAAAGTGTTTCAAGAGGTATGCTGGTAGTCGCTCAAAAACAAACAAAAAAACACACCAAAAAACTGTAAGTGTTTAGGTATGCTTGTGGGTGTAGCCTTCCGGACTGCTAACTACACCTTCATATTTGCAGAGTGTGGGAAAGATTAAGGTGCGAGAGATGTTGATAGTAAAACCGACCATCTGCTTGTGTATCTTCTCTATTCAGCTACTTTCAAATTCCTTGTCCATCATTGTACAGATAGAAAACAGTGAAGATTGGCTTTTTCTTTTTTTTTCCTTCCTTTTTGGTCCTTTCCTATTATTTTAAATTCAGTGGAAGATACTGAGTGATTGACAAACTTTGCAGTATAGAGAATTAACTAAAGATTCTACCTGGAAATCCCTGGCTTACATTTATATTGGTTTTATTTTTTTTAAGACCTTTTCTTATTCATAATACCTGCATATAAATTCAGAGGTTCCTTTAAACAGTGGAGATTCCATAGAGTATCATTGTTATTTCAGAGTCTTGTTTATTGCTAACAAGAAAGGAGTGGTGGAGCACAATAACTGGCCTTTAACCTTTTAGTCCCTTCAACTATAAACTAAAGAGTTGTTCTTTGATGCTATTCAGTGACAGCATAGCTAATGAGGATTGCTTAGTATATTCTATTTAAAACCATCTATTTACAAATACATGTTAACTTCCTGGAAGTCTACTCTTTAGGAGAGATGATAGGTTGATGCAGCCTTTATTTAAAGATTTATAAAAATCATTTTTTCCTTTGAAGAATGACTAATAATCTGTACTAGTTTTTCAAATTCATCTTAACAGTTTGATGTTAAAGCCTCCTTAACCTGAAGCTATGTTTCTTTCACAAAGTTTAGATTTTTCTTTTACCTCTTATATCTAGTTTTAAATAATTAAAGCTGATTCTTGAATTTCTTATAAACGTGTCACTGGGCTTACTGTGTTTGGAATGTTATGTTCAGTGTCATTTCGGGGCAACCTTGGGAGCATCAGTTCAGTCGCTCAGTCGTGTTTGACTTCTTGCGACCCCATGAACTGCAGCACTCCAGGCTTCCCTGTCCATCACTAACTGCCCAAGCTTACTCAGACTCATGTCCATTGAGTTGGTGATGCCATCCAACCATCTTGTCCTCTGTCGTCCCCTTCTCCTCCCACCTTCAATCTTTCCCAGCATCAGGGTCTTTGCAAATGAGTCAGTTCTTTGCATCTGGTGGCCAAGTATTGGAATTTCAGCTTCAGCATCAGTCCTTCCAATGAATATTCAGGACTGATTTCCTTTAGGATGGGAGCATAGATAACTTAAATTTTCGAGTAACCCTGTAATCTTATCATATTATTTCAGAAGCCACCTTTGAACTTTATTTCTCAGCTATTGAGATTTTAAAAATCTATTTTTTGGGCTAAGAAGTAAACAAAAGAAAAAGTACTGGCGTGAAGGGGCAATAGACAGAAAGTAGAAATCAAACCCAGCAAAGTATCGATTGGATTGTGAGTATAGTTGCCTGCCATTAAGAAACACAAACTATTCACCTACTTCAGAGATGATCATGTCATAGCTAATAATTTAATTTTTTGGTAAACTGCATTGTACCAAATTAATCAAGCCCAGGCCAAAGGTGGCTTCAAAATATAAACATTAACCAGAACTTCTTAGTGTAAGGCAGACTTAAAGCTTATCTTTTAAAAAATTTTTTTAGGTTATTAGCTAGTCTCATTTTGAAAAGGAAACTGTAGGTCAGTCCTGTCCCTCTGCTTTTTGGGTTTTGTTTTTTTTTTTAGTTTTTAGGTGTTTTAGGGGAAAATTAGCTGAAAATACTTTTCTTGTTTTCTTAGTCATTGAAGTTTTTTTGGTGAGCTCTATACAAGGAGCTTGGAGAAGGAAATGGCAACCCACTCCAGAGCTCTTGCCTGGAGAATCCCAGGGACGGGGGAGCCTGGTGGGCTGCCGTCAATGGGGTCACACAGAGTCGGACACTACTGAAGCAACTTAGCAGCAGCAGCAGCATACGAGGAGCTTCTAAATCAGATTTCTATGCTAATAACTTTTCTGATTTAAAAGTTACTGTAAGAGATATATAAAATTCCATGGATCTAAAATACCAAACTCATAGTATGACATATAACTTGTAATGTGCTACATGATGTGGCTACTTGCCTTCTTTTCCTGGAGTCTTGATGGACCGTAATTTCTCTTGTTATATCACAGGTTTTCGTACTATTTGTGGGGGTGTGTCCTGCTGCATCTATTGTCCTGAGTCTTTTCAGCATCTTTTTCTGTGTGTCTTATAGTATACATACTGTAAAATTCTGAACGCCCTGACCCATGGGTGCAAAGCTAAACAAAGGCCTACAGGGATAGTTGACCTTGGCCTCATATGATCCACTTTTTAAACTAATGGACAAAGAGCTAGTGATGTATTTCACAAAAAGGAAACGCAGTATATTAAAGTTGAATTTTACCAAAAAGCTCATTTACAGTGTGACTACTTTACAAATAAATCTTCCTTTTAATAGAACTAGTCTAGAGTTCTTTGAAATAACCAGCTCAGGTTTTAATCTTTTAAGAGTAGAATTTGATTGGCCGTATATAAACTTCAGTGTCAGATATTTGCATTACGTGAAACGAAGTTTTTTGTCTCTCGTATGGGTTCTCGTATGGGTGACCTCCGGGAGTTGGTGATGGACAGGGAGGCCTGTCATGCTGCGATTCATGGGGTCGCAGAGAGTCGGACACGACTGAGCGACTGATCTGATCTGATGGGTTCTTTTCTGTTCATTATTCTGTGTTTTAAAACTTTATCCAGAAAAGTATTTATATTTTGTAGTTCATATCTATCAAAAATCAGACACTGGGGGTTGTGATCAGTTTATGTTGGAGTGAGGATGATGATTTGATTGCTTCTGATTTTAATTGTTTTTTTAGAACATTATTAGAACTGGTCAGAAAGATAAGTTATCATTTTGTTTATTCTGTTTTCAAAGTGTATTTGAGGAATGTGTAAAAGACCTTTGGATGTACTTACTTGTTTTTTTCAAAGGACAGTAAACTATTATATTGAAGAACAGGAGTGCCATCACAAGCTCAACTTGCTTATCTTAACATACATTACTTGAGAAGCTACAGCTGGTATTATTTGAGACTGAAATGGTACAGTTTGTAATTTTAAAATCTGTAGTTTGTTATAGATAACATTTATGCCGAACTGAGTCACATGTTTCTGTTGGAATTAAACGCTCATGTTTCTTATATAGCTTCTCACGGAACGCTGACCTTCCAGTCACAATACTGTAAACAGAGAGTAAAAGATTTAACACAGATCTTGTGTGTTGATTCATCACACCAGAAAGTAAACTCCAGAAAGATGTCTGTTTTATTCACTGCTTTGTTCCCAACAAGTAAGACAGTGCTGAACATAATACGTATTCAATACATATATGGTGAATAAATGAATTAATATCTAGTTTAGAAATGTATTTCTGGTTTGGCAGTTTTGTGTGAGGTTTGTATGTTTGATAATCTAGTACCAAATGTCTGTGGATTTGGATTAGTTTGTATTTGCATTTATTGAGTAAGCTTAAGTTCTTTTGTTGTTTATTCTGCTAATTACTGGCAAACAATAAATAGTATTAAAAGTTGTTAAAAACAGAGTTTTTGTTTATAAGGTTCTCATATAGGAATAATTTTGTACAGTTGCTGGTTAAGAAATAAAATCTGTGGTGGATAATGGTTGGCTTTAAGGCAAGTGAAGAGTGTTTCTTGACCAGTTGCCTACAGCTGATGAGCTCCAGTAAGAGCGAAACCACTTCTCACTCTGCTGAAACAGTTTTGAAGTGCGAATTGGTCCTGTAGTACTGTGTCAGAAACAGAAACAACCCTGGTGGGGAAAAAAAGTCCTTGAATTAAGAGGAATTTTGTGACTTGGCTAAATTTAAATATAGTGTCTTCCCCTAATGAGTAAGAATTGCTAAAAAGTCAAATAACCTGTGTTTTTTCTTACCTCAGCAAAAGAGATTGTAATTAGTAATTATAGTCACTATGTCTATATATGAGTGTGATTTGATTTATACAAACACCTCTTAACTAAAGCAATCTTATATACAAATGTATAGTTTTGCATCCTACCCCTTTAATATACTCCTAGGCTATTCCATCATTGGTAGCTTTAATGACATCTACTCCTTTTACCCCTACCCCCAAGAAAAAATTTGTATTGCAGCCAGATGGGCCTACATCAGCATTGCTAGCTGGAGGCCCACGGGAGGACTCAGCTGACTGTTTTTCCCGGCTTAGCTGCGGCTGCGGACAGTCGAGCACATGATGGTGGCCCCTCCCCGCATCGTTCTTGTGTACTTGCTCTCGGTGATGGCTTTTTACATACAGACACACAGATCATCTTTAACGCCTTTCCTTTTGCCCCTGAACATCAGAAAACTGAGTTTGCAGGCTAAGTGGATACTTTTTCCAAAGATCATGGGCATATTACTGAGAAACAATATAAAAAGTACTTGCCTTTTGATGTTGAACTGTGTTTGTGTTAGTTGCTTAATCGTGTCTGACTCTTTGTGACCCCAAGTATTGTAGCCTGCCAGGCTCCTCTGTCCATGGAATTCTCCAGGCAAGAATATTGGAGTGGGTTGCTATTTCCTTCTCCAGGGGATCTTCCTGACCCAGGGATTGAACCCAGGTCTCCTGCATCGGAGGCAGATTGTTTATCGTCTGAGCTATAGCCTTCTTTAATTTGCAGAAGGATGATATGTAAAACAGAATCTAAGCTGAGGTATTTATAGCAACAGGTGTGTGTGTGTTCATTTATTACCTTGATGAAGAGCCAGCAGAATGAGACATTTTTGTTGTTCTGTGCTGTCCTGCACATAGCAAATCTTACAACCTGGTTTCCACCCTCTTAAGTGCCTTCAGCACCCCCAGCTCATTGTGTAAACTCAGTCCCACCCTCACTGAAAACCATGGAACAGCATTTGCAAAAATGACTGTAAATGTAGTAGAGAATATATTTGTTGGATTTGTTTATCTATTTACTATTACTGTTATATTGCTTGGGATTTAAGAAGTTTGATTCAGTTCAGAGTGAGGTTCCTCTTCCTTGCGAATACAGAGATCTTTTAAAAGGCTGTTGAGAAATGCCACAAGGAAGGCTATGATTGTGTACCTGATGAGTATAAGTACACTATGTTTTTATTTAAATGAGAGGGGTTTTTTTTTGTGTTTGCCATTAGGGAAAATGTGGAGGAGACATGACCTTAGAGTCTGTCCTTTAAGTATAATTAGGCTCTGGATAGACTGAAGGGAGGGCCTTCCTTGGTAGCTCAGCAGTAAAAAATCCTGCAATGCAGGAGAAGTGGTTCAGTCCCTGGGTGGGAAAGATCCCCTGGAGAAGGAAATTGCAACCGGCTCTGGAATTCTTGCCTGGAGAATCCCATGGACAAAGGAGCTTGGTGGGCTGCAGTCCATGGGGTATCAAGAATTGGACACAATTTAGGGGCTAAACTACTGCCACTAGACTGAAGGGCAGACCGGTCTAGATGAGAACAAAGCCATGAAAATGTTAATGTGCACATTGTTGGGAGGAATCTAGAGTCGTCTGGTCACGGGCTGGTAAGGTACTATAGTGAAGTACTAGGATTTTAAGATTGTGTTGAGAGATAAGATTGAAAAAATAGTACAGTTGCAACTCTGAGGTATAAACATGAAATGCTCACATCCCCTCCACTTGCCTCTGAGGTACAGTCCTTTAATAATGTCTTGGTTTGGTGTCAAAACTCTTCTGCCACTTTTGATTACTAGAAAAAACTTATTCCAGGAATTACGACAGGTTTCACTTGCTTACAAAAGCAGACAACAAAAACATGTTAATCATAAACTCTTTCTTCTCTATGAAGAAATGTTGAAACTTAGTTCCCAGCTGCTTGGATTAAAGAAGAGATGTGATTTGGCTCTAAAATTTGTCCCCTCTCCTTCCACTTAACTAGCCCTTTCAGAGTTGGGGGAATACCAGCCAGTGGAGGCAGAGTTCTCACTCTCTGAAACTTGAAAGAGGGAAGCAGTAGCTCTGCCTTTACTCTGATTCATCTGGTTGTATTTGATGGTGATCTCCCTGGAGGTGGTGTGTGTGGTATTTTGGGGAGACAGGGCAGTTCTGTAACTCCCTTGACCCTTGTGCCACCGAGGGTTCACTTTGCAGGGCAGCTCCTGTGCCTCTGTGGCGGAGCCAAAGTCGTGTACACTTAAGCCTTCTCCGGATTGGATGACACTTACCTGGTGCTGTCTCAGGTCATCTGCCCTTATATTAGCCTCCTTGCTCCTTGACTTGGAGTTTGAGGAAGGAGAGCTGGAGAGAGGATGGAGTGAGATTGAGAAACCAACAGTTCAGGTGTTCCAGATAGGAAGTTATCAGGCCTGGGTTGAGTTGCAGGAAGGGTGACAGTAGAAATGAGGGTGTAATTGCAGGAAACATGAAATCAGTGAAAGAATATGAGGCTAAAGGAAAGAAAGAGTCATGCCTAAGAAAAACGATAGCATTGACAGAAATAAAAAATGAGGGGTTCTCAACCTTAGAAGCTATTGTTGTGATTCTGGATTTAGCCATTTTTTGAATTGAGCTGTTGAAAATGCCACTATCCGTGTGAGATTATTATAGATGTAGAGGTAGAGTGAAAACAAAGAGGTAATTTGTTATCTATAACTCAAGAGCACAGGAATGAAAACCAAGTGGGCATCAACCATGAGTTTGTGGCTTCAGTAATCATACTGGATGAATTCTAGCAGGGAAAATGAAGTTGTGGACTGAATGCTGGGGAATGTGAAAGCTGGGTAAGAAGATAACCATTTCTCGCATAATGCTTTTCTGTCAAAAAAGCACAGCACACAGACAAGAACCATAGAGTTATCAAATGAAAGTTTCTTCTGACTTGGTCAGTCTGTGCTGGAGAGTCACAGACTCATTCTCTTTTAAATAGATTCTTTATCTTCTGTCCATTACATTTGGTCAGCTCTGAGCTTGACTTCAGTAGATATCACATTAACATTGACTAGTTATGATGTTTGAAAGCACTTTTTAGATTAATTTCCAAATTAAGATTTCAGATTCAGTAGCAACACATTCATAAGTTGTATCTTAAAATTAGTTATTTTGAGGAAGGTAGTGGCTTCCTTTCAAATGAGGAAACCACACAGTGGCTAATGTCCCTGTTTGAGAATTATTTTACTTTGTCCTTGATTTGGAATACACCTTACTTATAAGGGTTTTTACTAACTTACTGCATTTATTTGTAACACCGAACTTTTATTGCTAGTGTGGACTTTGTCTTAATTGTAACATACACGCAGCAAGATAATAATGATAATTTGTTTGGTTGTTTGGAAATACGTTGTAATTTATAGTATTAAGACCAATGTCTAATTAGTTGCCAGGATATTTAACAGGCAAGCTGGTCTTCTTTTCCTTTCTTAGAATTCTTCATTAAGATTGTTGGGGATGTTTCTGTCTCAGGATAATTTTTGAAGTTGATTAATTTTCAGAAAGTAGCTAACCCTCATAAACAGCTTAAAAAATATATTCTAACTGTTGAATTAGGTTTGTAAATGTTTCTTTTATGAGCGAAGCAATGCATATGGGTCCATTTGAGTTGTGCTGAACATTGTGTGTTCTTGATGAGAAGGTTTGGAAATCACTATGATACTTCTTGTATCCCAGGGTGAAACATGAATTCCTGTCAGGAATTCACACCTTGACTTGTTTCAGCTCAGCTATAGGTGTCTGGGCTGTAGGTAGCTGTGTTTTATTGTCTTGTTTTCCTTTTGCAATAAATATCATTGTTAATGTACATTGTTTTATTACCTTGATTTGTAATTTCTTGCCTATTGTTTTCATTGCTATCTGATTTCTGCAGTAGTTTGTTATAAGTTCTTTACATAGTCTTTTTCCCCCCTGTGGAGCTGAAGGAATTCTATTAATAAACAATTCTTGGGCACTAATCTTCTCATTATTAGTATCATTCTGTACCCAACATCATGGGGCCAAACTGCAGCTGAAGTGAAGCGGTAGGACTGGATTGAAGGAGAAGAGAGTGAACCTGTGTGGTATCTGACCTGTGGTGACTCATTTGGATCAGCTGTTTTATTCTCTTTTTTTTTTTTTCCCCCTCCAAGGAAAGAAATTTTAAAGAATTATTACTGGTAATATGTGTAGCCTTAGTTTTTCCACATCATGAAATGTATGCAACTATGTATGGGGTCTTGGTTTAAAAAAACTTTTGTAAAAATGTGTTTTGACTTTCTTAGATGTAAGACGAAGATCAGGAACAGATTTGAAGACGTACACAGTGAATCAGTGCCAGTCAGCATGGCAGAGACAGAGCACATAGCCTCCATTTCCTCTGATCAAAATATTGAGAAAACGTCGGAAACAAAGGAAGACTCATGCAACTCTTCTGGTGATGAAAGCAGCAGCTTAGAAAATGAGTCCAAACTGTTGTCATTAAACTGTGATAAAACTCTATGTCAGCCTAGTGAACACAGTAATCAAACTGAAACACAGGAAAATTACATTCCAGATCATGGTGGGGGTAAGGATTCCTGTGCTAAAACAGACACAGGCCCAGAAAATTCTGAACAAATAACTAGTTTTTCTGGTGGAGATTTCACAAAGCAAGTTTTGAAGACAAGTGAAGCAGAACAAACAGTGACACAAATATTGGCAGAATTAAGGTCATCTACATTTACAGAAGCAGGTAATCAAAAGACTTACTCAGAAAGTCCTTATGATACAGACTGCACCAAGAAACTTATTTCAAAAATAAAGAATGTTTCAACATCAGAGGATTTGTTGGAAGAAATAGAATCTGAGCTCTTATCTACTGAGTTTGCAAAAGAACACCGAGCACCAAATGGAATGAATAAGGGAGAAAATGCATTAATTATGTTTGAAAAGTGTGTGCAAGATAAGTATTTGCAGCAGGAACACACCATAAAAAGGTAAGTTTTTTATTCTTTCAAGTTATTTTTTACATGGGGATTATAGATTAAATTCTTTAAAGTATCATTTTATTTACTTTTATTTCCACAGTACAGCCATGCACATAAGTAGTTAAATTATTGAGCAAATGTCAAGTTTGCCTAGTTAATATATAACTTTTTTTAGGATGTGATATTTTCATTATTTTAGAAATAGTAGGTAAATAAGTGTTTTTATGAGCATTTTATATATAATATACCTATGTTAAATATGTTAGCATATATAGAAATGTATATGTCTATAAAGGCACTGTTTGGAATATGATTCAAAATTTGTTTTACATAGAAGTCTTAATATGTTAAATTTAAAAGAATAAATGTTTTATTAAAGTGTAAGTTCATTAAAGATCTAGAAATATTTGTAAAGACAACTCAATTTTTTCAGTTTTAAAAGAATGTAAAGCATTACATTGTCAGAACTAAGATAAATTCAAAAGGAATGAGAAGTCGTGAAATTAAAAACTTTTTCTTAAAATCCCCACTGTAAATTTATTGGTTAAAAAAATTAAAATTTAGAGAACAGAAGAATTGGTATATTATCATTCAGTAAATAATAACATAGTTAGTTTTTGACTTCTCTTCAATTTGTGGAGTTAATTTCTATTTTAACAACAGTTTAAATTTCATTTTATCTTTTCCTAGTGTTATATCACCCTGTTTTTATTTTATATATGTAAGTGATGCATATATTTAGATACTCTTATAACCCTTGTAAAGGAAAATAAAACTTGCTAGCCTTCATTAATATAGACTGTCTCTTTTTTTAAAAAGTGATACTTTAAAAAAGTTTTTTGGAATGGGAGGGGCATGTGTAGAGAAAGGGGAGGAGGAAATTGGTTTATCCAATGAATTTTAATCCCAGCATCCAAAACCTTTTTTTCCAATTTTTTATTTTTAAATTGTGATAAAATACACATAGCATAAAATTTGCCACCTTAACCATTTTTAAATGTGCAGTTTGGTAGTATTAAGTATATTCACAGAGTGTGCAACCAGCACCAGAGCTTTTCATGAATTTGAAGCTCTATATCCATCAAACGACTCCCTATTCCCCCGCCCGAGTCCCCGGCAACCACTATTCTGTCGTGCTTTCTGTTTCTAAGAGTTTGGCTGCTCTTGATACTTCGTGTAAATGAAATTGTACAGTATTTGCATTTTTGTGACTGGCTTGTTTCACTTAGCGAATGTCCACAAGGTTCATCCAAACTGTAGTATGTGTTAGAGTTTCTTTCCTTTTTAGGCTTTTGAACTGTGGTGTTGGAGAAGACTCTTGAGAGTCCCTTGGACTGCAAGGAGATCCAACCAGTCCATTCTGAAGATCGGCCCTGGGATTTCTTTGGAAGGAATGATGCTAAAGCTGAAACTCCAGTACTTTGGCCACCTCATGCGAAGAGTTGACTCATTGGAAAAGACTCTGATGCTGGGAGGGATTAGGGGCAGGAGGAGAAGGGGACGACAGAATGAGATGGGTGGATGGCATCACCGACTGGATGGACGTGAGTCTGAGTGAGCTCTGGGAGTTGGTGATGGAGAGGGAGGCCTGGTGTGCTGCGATTCATGGAGTCGCAAAGAGTCGGACAGGACTGAGCGAACTGAACTGAACTGAATATTCCACTGTATGTATGGTGTTTATCTGTCCATCCATCAGTGGACATTTGGGTTGCTTCTACCTTTTGACTCGTGAATAATGCTGCTGTGAACATGAGTATACAAATATCTGTTGAGACTCCAGATATCTCTTGATACTTTCTTAACACTCCCTAAAATCTAATGGCAGCTACTGCTGCTAATAACTTTACTGGAATGCTGCTGTTATAAAAAAAAATTGATTTTATACTTGAACCATCAGTCTTTCTGCCATTCTTGCTTTTCTGGGTAACTTCTTTATTTCCTGCTATCTGTACTTTAATCTTTTAAACTTTCCCTTTGAGATTATTCCTGATACTTCTTTTTACTTTCCTTAGATTTTGAGTCTTGACCACTTTCATATTTCTTTTGTAAATTATAAGATGTTGTCAGTTAAGTTCAGTTGCTCAGTCGTGTCCAACTCTTTGCGACCCCATGAATCCCAGCACGCCAGGCCTCCCTCTCCATCACCAACTCCCGGAGTTCACCCAGACTCACGTCCATTGAATCAGTGATGCCATCCAGCCATCTAATCCTCTGTCGTCCCTTTCTCCTCCTGCCCGCAATCCCTCCCAGCATCAGAGTCTTTTCCAATGACTCAACTATTTGCATGAGGTGGCCAAAGTACTGGAGTTTCAGCTTTAGCATCATTCCTTCCAAAGAAGTCCCAGGGCTGATCTCCTTCAGAATGGACTGATTGGCTCTCCTTGCAGTCCAAGGGACTCTCAAGAGTCTTCTCCAACCCCACAGTTCAAAAGCATCAATTCTTTGGTGCTCAGCTTTCTTCACAGTCCAACTCACATCCATACATGACCACTGGAAAAACCATAGCCTTGACTAGATGGACCTTTGTTGGCAAAGTAATGTCTCTGCTTTTGAATATGCTATCTAGGCTGGTCATAACTTTCCTTCCAAGGAGTAAGCGTCTTTTAATTTCATGGCTGCAGTCACCATCTGCCGTGATTTTGGAGCCCCAGAAAATAAAGTCTGACACTGTTTCCACTGTTCCCCATCTATTTCCCATGAAGTGATGGGACCAGATGCCATGATCTTCGTTTTCTGAATGTTGAGTTTTAAGCCAACTTTTTCACTCTCCTCTTTCACCTATAGATTGATAATAATAACCGGAAGACTTAGTGTGCCTGGCACTTTCCATGTATTAATGCGTGGAATCCTCACAAAACAACTCTATGCGGTATGAACAGTTATTATTCCCATCTTACAGATAAGGTACCTGAAGCACAGAGAAGTTAAGTAACTAACTTGGTCAGGGTCACAAGTTACTAAATGACAAAGTTAAAATCTGAACCCATTTAGTCTGGCTTAAGTGGATTTTTTTAATGTGCTTATCATAAATGAACAGGTTACATGTTACTAAATTTATCTAAAAACATTAGGAGTACAGTAGAAAGTTAATTCCTCTTTTGTGCTCTATCATGTCAGGACAGAAGCAGCATGGTAGACGGGGGTAATAAGCACAGTTGGAAGGTTCCCACTACTGGTTGCAAGCTTTGTTTCCTTAGTTAAGTCAACCTCTCTGAGACAAAGATTTTTCATCTGTATGAAGGGGACAATACTTACCTGATAGGATTGTTTTGAAGACATTAAAGGGTTAAAATATTATTACTTTAAATCCCGAGTTATTTTATTATGCATGTAATATTTTAAATTTCAAATAAAATGCTTTATGATTCAGGTTAGCTCTAAAATAACTTGTCTTTTTTTCTTTTGCCTTCATTCAATCCTGTAAAGAAAACTACCTTTTAGTTGCTTTGGCTTAAATTTTCATGAATGCATCTATTTGCAAATGTCTTTGTTTAATACATCCATCCCCCCTTTTTTTCATCTCCCTATTTTCTAACATCAGTATTATTATCCAATGTCCCAACCAGATTTTTAATTAGGAACAATTATTTGTGTATAGGATGTGTACTTGGCATATAAGAATGATAATTTTAGGGCTTGCTGTTCTTCACTTCTCTCTCCCTAAATTGTTTACTTTATGAACTATAGTCAGGATTCTTATGTTTCTAGTTGTTTTCTGCAACAAATTGAGTGTTCATCTTTGTCATATACTCTGAGTTAAATCACTGTCCCATAAAAGGCTTGAAGAAGCTTGTATGCTATACAGTTTTCTGTTCCCAAACATTTTTACAACCTTCCTCCTCAGTGCATTCCTGTACTGTGAGAGAGGTCTGTCCTGATTACCTGAAGTATAGTCATGCTGCTGCTGCTGCTGCCGCTAAGTCGCTTCAGTTGTGTCCGACTCTGTGCAACCCCATAGATGGCAGCCTACCAGTCTTCCCCGTCCCTGGGATTCTTCAGGCAAGAACACTGGAGTGGGTTGCCATTTCCTTCTCCAATGTATGAAAGTAAAAAGTGAAAGTGAAGTCGCTCAGTCATGTCTGACTCTTAGCGACCCCATGGACTGCAGCCTACCAGGCTCCTCTGTCCATTGATTTTCCAGGCAAGAGTACTGGAGTGGGGTGCCATTGCCTTCTCCGGAAGTATAGTCATAGTTTAATTCATTTTCTCTGTCCTCTTGCCACTTTTTAGTTTTCTTAATAGAACTTAATCACAACTTGGCATTTCATTATGTATCTATTTATTGTTTAATTTCTCTCTTAGAATGTGAGCATCACGAGTGCAAGGATAGTTCACTGACATACGTCCGAAATATAGACTAGTATGGGTACATAGTAGATACTCAGTCAACATTTGTTGAGTAATTGAGGGATCTTCAAAGTAGAAGATGGCAAGGAATTAGACCTGGGTCCAGATCTAATTTTCACCCACTTACTAATTATGTGTTAGTTGCTCAGTTGTGTCCAACTCTTTGCAACCCCATGGATTGTAGCCCACCAGGCTCCTCTGTCCATGGGATTCTCCAGGCAAGAGTACTGGAGTGGGTTGCCATTTCCTTTTCCACTTACTAACTATATGACCTGGAATAAGTTCTAGGCTTCATTTTTGTTTTGTTTTTCAAATTCATAAAGCGTAAAATAATTATTTTATAGACTTATTAATTTATAGACCTGAAAATTAAATAATACATTTAAAACTACACTTAGGAAATAGTAATTGTGCAATAAATGTTAAATAATAGCTGTTGCTCCTGTTAGTAATCCTAAAATATTAGCTGTTAACCCTCTTAGGTATCTTATTTTATAGTTCTGAGTACTTTTATGGGTAATTTTTAAGGTTTTATTTATATTTTAAATTTTCCCATCTCAGCATTATTGACATACGGGGGCAGATCATTTTTTGTTGGTGGTGGGCTGTCCTGCATTGTAGAATGTTTAGCAGCAGCCCTGCTTCTACCCATAGAAAGGCTGTAGCAATGCTTTCCACAGTAGTGACTTCCAAAAGTGTCTATCTCCAGACACGTGCTTGGAGGGGAAACATTGTACCTGATTGATCCTGACTCATTTGAAGGGACTCCAGTTTTGAAGGGATGGAGCACATAATTCATATGCCTTAAGAAGGAAATGGCAACCCATTCCAGTGTTCTTGCCTGGACAATCCCAGGGACGGCGGAGCCTGGTGGGCTGCCGTCAGTGGGGTCGCACAGAGTTGACACGACTGAAGCGACTTAGCAGCAGCAGCAGCAGCAAGACATAAAAGAGTGTGGTATTCTTTATCTGCTTATATTTCACTTAATTTGAAACACAGATTTCTAGAAAAAAGGTAATAGCCTGTTTGCCAGAGAATGTTTTGTAAAGTATAATATATTGTTCAGTCACTCAGTCGTGTCTGACTTTTTGCGACCCCATGGACTGCAGAACACCAGGCTTCCCTGTCCATCACCAGCTCCTGGAGCTTGCTCAAACTCATGTCCGTCGAGTTGATGATGCCATCCAACCATCTCATCCTCTGTCGCCCTCTTCTCCTCCTGCCCTCAGTCTTCCCTAGCATCAGGGTCTTTTCCTATGAGTCGACTGTTCACATCAGGTGGCCATAGTATTGGATCTTCATCATCAGTCCTTCCAATGAATATTCAGGGTTGATTTCCTTTAGGATTGATTGGTTTAATCTCCTTGCTCTCCAAGGGACTGTCAAGAGTCTTCTCCAGCAGCACAGTTTGAAAGCATCACGTTTTTGGTGCTCAGCCTTCTTTATGGTCCAACTCTCACATCCATACATAACTACTGGAAAAACCATAGCTTTGACTATATGGACCTTTGTTGGCAAAGTGATATCTCTGCTTTTTAATAGGCTGTCTGGGTTTGTCATAGCTTTTCTTCCAAGGAACAAGGGTCTTTTTAAATTTCTTGGCCGTAGTCACCATCTGCAGTGATTTTGGAGCCCAAGAAATATATCATTACAAAAGAATTACTTGAAAATATTAGTTTATTAATCCTAAGAATCTCCACCTCAGTCTGCAAACAGATTATTTTCCACATTTTAAATTATGTTTTACTTATACTGGCCTTTTTATATTTAGGTTAATTAAAGAAAATAAGAAGCATCAGGAACTCATCTTAGACATTTGTTCAGAAAAAGACAATTTAAGAGAAGAACTTAAAAAAAGAACAGAAACAGAGAAGCAGCATATGAACACAATTAAAAAGGTAAAAAGACAAAAATCTTAGAAGTTCTTAAATACATTCCTGAAAATTTGTATATAAATTGAAGTTCTGTAAATTAAATCATACTTTTTTTTAAAAATCATACTTTAAATGCAGAAGATTGCTTGGTACGTGAAGCATTCTCTCTTATGAAATGGGAATCCTAGCCTTATCTGTTTTATGTAAATTAATATTTTTATATGATATGTGTGGCAGTATTCTGTGTATAATAGATATCTGAGAAGGAAAGACTATTTGGCAGTCAAATAGATTGTTTCAGAAGAAGTAGTATACACCTAAACGTTTGTATCTGGCCTCAGAAGGTTTTACAGCTTATGCATATGTACATTCGAAGTCGCTTCAGTTGTGTCCCACCCTGTGTGACTCCATAGAGTGTAGCCCACCAGGCTCATCTGTCCATGGGATTCTTGAGGCAAGAATACTGGAGTGGGTTGCCATTTCCTCCTCCAGGGGATCTTCCTGACACAGAGATCGAATCTGCGTCTCTTACATCTCCTGCATTGGCAAGCAAATTCTTTACCACTAGTGCCAGCTGGGAAGCCCTTTTAAGCTGATAGTTCAATGTAGTTCTGTTCTTAGTATTTTATAAACTATACTGAAGGCTGACTCTCTTACTTCAGATTTTATCTGGTTAGCTAGTTTCCCCAAGCCTTTCCTTTCCTTTCTTTTTTTAAAATGTACTCTGATGTTTGGATCAGCAAAGTACATATTCTAGACTGGTAGCTCAGCTGCTCTTTATCTTTTTGAGCTGCCTTTTTTTTTATTTCCCTGGTAGCTCAGCTGGTAAAGAATCGCCTGCAATGAAGAAGACCCCAGTTCAATTCCTGGGTCAGGAAGATCCGCTGGAGAAGGGATAGGCTACCCCCTCCAGTATTCTTGGGCTTCCCTTGTTGCTCAGCTGGTAAAAAATCTGTCCACATTGTGGAAGACCTGGGTTCGATCCCTGGGTTGGGAAGATCCTCTGGAGAAGGGAAAGGTTACAACTCCAGTACTCTGGCCGGGAGACTTCCATGGACTATATGGTCCATGGGGTTGCAAAGAATCAGCCATGACTGAGTGGCTTTCACTTTCAGTTTTCTTCCATGGAAAGGGTTAGAAACATGGTAGCCTTAAAAGTCTTTCTTTTTGCCTCATCTTTCACAGAAAGCTGTATAATGAAAATAAAAGTAAACAGCTGGTAATACCATAATGAAAAGTTAAACCAAGTTTCACTTACTTATACTTTGTTATACTTAATGAAATTATACTTAATGAGGAAGGTTTAATCCTGATTTGTGTGTGTGTGTGTGTCGTCTACCACATGTAGACCAAACTTAGAATTTTAAAGTGAAGGTGCTTTAATTTTAAAGTGTGGGACTGAATATGAATTTTGGTAGACAGATCACTGCTGATGACCAGAAATTTCAGAATAAACAGATGGAGGCTAACCAGAGCTGTTCTTTTCTTGAACTTGTTAGTGGTTGTGCCTTTTTAAAGGCGAAAATTCGATTGACCTTTCTTTTGCTAGCCAGTATAGCAGAGTTTTCTTTCCTAATTTTATGTTTGAATCTGTACCACTTAATATTGCTGCCTCTAGCCATAGTGATATTGGGCATGTAAAAGGTGGCTCGTCCAAATCAGAGGTGATGTAAGTGTAAAATATGCACTTCAGAGACTTAGTACAAAAGGGGGTAAAATGGCTCAGTTTTTTTAATGTTGACTACCTGTTGAAATGATATTCTATATATGTTGGGTTTAATAAAACACTGATTTCACCTGTTTCTTTTTACTTTTTAAAATGCTGCTACTAAAAAATTGGGCTTGTACTGTGTTGGACAGTGTTGTCATAGGAAAATTAGTACATGTGTACTATATGTAAGCTAACATGTAGGGTTTTTTATAGCAGTTTCATTGATATATAATTCGCATACCACATAATTCACTCATTTTAGTATACAGTTTGGTGGTTTTTAGTTGTACATTTTGTCACAATTTTAGAAAATTTTATCACATGAAAAAACTACGAGCCCGTTAGTAGTCACCCCTCGTTTCCCTCCAGCCCCTGTCAGCTGTCTCTCCTCAGCTCTAGGGGACACCTATCTACTTCCTGTCTCTCTATATATTTGCCAGTTCTGAATATTTCATATAAATGAAATCATACATGTTTCCTTTTCCTTCATATAAGTGGAATCATGTAATATCTAGCCTCTTAGTGTAATTTTTTCAAGATTCCTATCAAGTTGTAGCTTTTACAATATTTAAGATTAGGGTTATGGGTTAGGTTTATAGATTTATGTCTACCATTTTTGAGTATTTTATGTCTATATTCTTTATGTCTTTTTTGGTATGTTCCTATTTTGTTTCTCTATTCCTCACTTACTGCTTTATATTGCATTAAGTAAATATATAACATTTAAATTTTTTCATGATATTTTAACTATTTTTGAGTTATTTCATTGATAATTACTCTAGAGCTTACCATCTTTCTTCTCAGAGACTGCTTAGATTTATACTGACTTAATTCTAATGAAACATTGGAACATCTTTAATGTTTACTTTTTATGTCTATGGCTGAAGTATATTCTTGAATTCTTTATGGTCATATATATATAATTTATATTTATTTGAAATGTTAGTGGTCTATTTGTTATAGCTATAAAAATAATCTGGAAATAATTTTCTTTACAGTTAGAAACAAGAATAGAGGAACTTAATAGAGAAGTTCAGGCTTCCAAAGATAAAGTATTAGCTCAAGACATTGCAGCCAAAAATGCAATTCAGCAATTACACAAAGAGATGGCCCATCGGATGGAACAGGTATTTTTCAAATCATCATTATTATTAACTTTCTGTTGACTTTTTGTTTATTTAACCCTGTTAGATAATTTTAGACATTAGTGTGTGTGTATTAGGAATAGGATTTTAAAATTGCTAAAGTATTACATAAATGTATGTTAACTACAAAAAACTTCAACTCTTATTTCTGTGATTCTTTACAATATGCTGACCCTGAGCAGTAGAAATGTTACATGCTTAACACTTATACCATCAGTCCTCAAACCTTTTATACTAACTAAAGAAAAATATAGAAGATAAGACATTAAGAAATTGACAGCTTTAATAAACCCAAACATAGTTTCATTAAAATAACTGTTAGAATTAGGATTATATTTTAAAATAAAAACAGAATGATAATAAATTGTACACAATAACAATTCAAACAGTAAAACATGTCTTCTTCCAAACCTTTTCTTTGTATGAGGACAAAGAAACTTGTTAATATAGTCCCTGTTGGTCATTTTCCCAGAGCACAGGGCAGGCTAGGAAAGAGTGGAAAAGTGATCTGAAGGCATAAACAGAATATAGGATCTGTATTAGCTAAAGGAAGCAAAATAGGAAAGGGAAGAAGCAAACGTTAGTGATATTAATTTGTTCATGTATCATTTCTTTTTTATGATTTCATGACAAGATCCCTAAAATGTGCAAAAATCAAAAAATAAATTGGTGATATTGTAGGAAAATATTATTTGTTTTAGTTTATTTTTACTTTAAAAACCATGTTTTATTAACGCTAGATACTTTTTTCAAAGGCCAACAAGAAATGTGAAGAGGCACGCCAGGAAAAAGAAGCAATGGTAATGAAGTATGTAAGAGGTGAGAAGGAATCTTTAGACCTTCGAAAGGAAAAAGAGATACTTGAAAAAAAACTAAGAGATGCAAATAAAGAATGTGAAAAAAACACTAACAAAATTAAGCAACTTTCTCAGGAGAAAGGACGATTACACCAGCTGTATGAAACAAAGGTATCACTTTTGCTATTGTACCTTACCTGAAGCTTATTCTCTTTGCTTTTCCTTATTTAATCAAATAATCATAAATTAACATGGTTCAACCACTGTTAAACATAAAGCTTCAAAGAATGTGAATGCTTTAATGATTCCAATATCTTGTTAGTTAGCTACAAAACATTTTTCCGGTGAAAATATGAAAAACTGACACGTGTTGTTTATTAGATCTTTTTTTAAAACTTTCTTTAAAAATCTACATGTTGTAGAAATGACTTCATGCTTCAAAGGAAGATTTTACTTTCGTAAAAGATACACAGGAAAGTGAAAGTCACTCAGTCATGTCCAGCTCTTTGCGACCCCATGGACTATACAGTCCATATAATTCTCTAGGCCAGAACACTGCAGTAGGTAGCTGTTCCCTTCTCCAGGGGATCTTCCCAACCCAGGGATCAAACCCAGGTCTCCCTCATTGCAGGCGGATTCTTTAGCAACCTAGCCACCAGGGAGGCCCAAGACTACTGGAGTGGATAGCCTGTCCATTCTCCAGGGGATCTTCCCAACCCAGGAATCGAACTGGGGTCTCCTGCATTGCAGGCATATTTCTTTAACAGCTGAGCTACCAGGGAAGCCTAGTTTTTGAGCTAAAAGTATAATTTAACCAGAATTTTAATGTAATGCTCATAGAATAGGATTTATATTTTTCTTGCAGAAAAACATGTTTTTAGATGCTGTTTAAAGAGATTTAATTACTGAGCTATTCAGAGCCTTTGCTTTTAACTAACAGCCTCATGGCATAGTTTTGTGTCTGGCAGGTTATCATTTCTTGATAATCAGTGTTATTTTGTACTAAGTTTTAGTTTAGCAGTGTTGTCATTGTTCTAGTAATTCTGGCAAAACCAATTTAATTTATATTTCACCTTATGTTAGCCTTTTGGGAAGCACCAGAGGTATGCTTATACTCACAAAACATAATAGTTGGTTAAAGTATAAATGTTAATCATCTTATATCTGTTCATTTTAGGTTTTTACTTTAGGTTTTAGGATTTTACGTTCCTCTTATGATTTAAACTTTAAATCAGTTTTATCACTTGTAAGCCATAAAGTGCTAGCCCCTGGACTGCGTTGATCATCTTGAGATATGAAAGACACACAAATGATTGTTGGTTGTTTAAATGAAAAATATGACCGAGTGATATTATTTTAGGAAGGTGAAGCTACTAGACTCATCAGAGAAATAGACAAATTAAAGGAAGATGTCAACTCTCACATCATTAAAGTAAAATGGGCACAAAACAAATTAAAAGCAGAAATGGATTCACATAAGGTAAGTGCTGTGACACAGTGGGAAAATTATTAGCATCAGTTTTAAGAACAAATATAGCAATAGTTATTAATCAGGCTGTAAAGCTTATTTTAGTGACTCCTGTAGGATAGCTTGAGCCAAAATATTTTGTGATGCAGTTCAGTTCAGTCGCTCAGTTGTGTCCGACTCTTTGCGATCCCATGAGCTGCAGCACACCTGTCCTCCCTGTCCATCACCAACTACTGGAACCTACCTAAACTCATATCCATTGAGTCAGTGATGCCATCCAGCCATCTCATCCTCTGTCGTCCCCTTCTCCTCCTGCCCTTGATCTTTCCCAGAATCAGGGTCTTTTCAAATGAGTCAGCTCTTCACATCAGGTGGCCAAAGTATTGGATTTTCAGCTTCAGCATTAGTCCTTCCAACGAACACCCAGCACTGATCTCCTTTAGGATGGACTGGTTGGATCTCCTTGCAGTCCAAGGGACTCTTAAGAGTCTTCTCCAGCACCACAGTTCAAAAGCATCAATTCTTTGGCGCTCAGCTTTCTTTATAGTCCAACTTTCACATCCATACATGACTACTGGAAAAACCATAGCCTTGACTAGATGGACCTTTGTTGGCAAAGTAATGTCTCTGCTTTTTAATATGCTGTCTAGGTTGGTCATAACTTTCCTTCCAAGGAGTAAGCGTCTTTTAATTTCATGGTTGCAGTCACCATCTGCAGTGATTTGGGAGCCCAAAAATAAAAAGTCTCTCACTGTTTCCCCATCTATTTCCCATGAAGTGATGGGACTGCTGCTACTGCTGCTGCTAAGTCGCTTCAGTCGTGTCCGACTCTGTGCGACCCCATAGACAGAAGCTCACCAGGCTCCCCCGTCCCTGGGATTCTCCAGGCAAGAACACTGGAGTGGGTTGCCATTTCCTTCTCCAATGCATGCAAGTGAAAAGTGAAAGTGAAGTCGCTCAGTCGTGTCCGACTCTCAGCGACCCCATGGGACTAGATGCCATAATCTTAGTTTTCTGAATGTTGAGCTTTAAGCCAACTTTTCCACTCTTCTCTTTCACTTTCATCAAGAGACTCTACTTCTTTTTCACTTTCTGCCGTAAGGGTGGTATCATCTGCATATCTGAGGTTATTGATATTTCTCCCGGCAATCTTGATTCCAGCTTACGCTTCATCCAGCCCAGGGTTTCTCATGATGTACTCTGCATATAAGTTAAATAAGCAGGGTGACAATATACAGCCTTGACGTACTCCTTTCCCTATTTGGAACCAGTCTGTTGTTCCATGTTCAGTTCTAACTGTTGCTTCCTGACCTGCATGCAGGTTTCTCTAGGCAGATCAGGTGATCTGGTATTCCCTTCTCTTGAAGAATTTTCCACAGTTTATTGTGATCCACACAGTCAAAGACTTTGGCATAGTCAGTAAAGCAGAAATAGATGTTTTTCTGAAACTCTCCTGCTTTTTTGATGATCCAGTGGATGTTGGCAATTTGATCTCTGGTTCCTCTGCCTTTTCTAAATCCAGCTTGAACATCTGGAAGTTCACGGTTCACATTGTGTTTTAGCCTGGCTTGAAGAATTTTGAGCGTTACTTTGCTAGCATGTGAGATGAGTGCAATTGTGTGGTAGTTTGAGCATTCTTTGGCATTGCCTTTCTTAGGGATTTAAATGAAAACTGACCTTTTCCAGTCCTGTGACCGTTGCTCAGTTTTCCAAATTGGCTGGCATATTGAGTGCAGCACTTTCACAGAGTTATCTTTTAGGATTTGAAAGAGCTCAACTGGAATTCCATCACCTCCATTAGCTTCGTTCATAGTGATGTTTCCTAAAGCTCACTTGACATCACACTCCAGGATGTCTGGCTCTAGGTGAGTGATCATACCATAATGGTTATCTGGGTCATTAAGATCTTTTTTATAGAGCTTCTCCATCTTTGGCTGCAAAGAATATAATCAGTCTGATTTCAGTGTTGACCACCTGGTGATGTCCATGTGTAGAGTATTCTCTTGTGTTATTGGCAGAGGGTGTTTGTTATGACTAGTGCGTTCTCTTGGCAAAACTCTCATTTAGCCTTTGCCCTGCTTCATGCTATATTCCAAGGCCAAATTTGCCTGTTACTCCAGGTATGTCTTGACTTCCTACTTTTACATTCCAGTCCCCTATTATGAAAAGGACATCTTTTTTTTGGGTGTTGGTCCTAGAAGACCTTGTAGGTCTTCATAGAACCGTTCACCTTCAGCTTCTTCTGCATTACTGGTTGGGGCATAGACTTGGATTACTGTGATATTGAATGGTTTGCCTTGGAAACAAACTGAAATCATTCTGTCATTTTTGAGATTGCATCCAAGTACTGCATTTCGGACTCTCTTGTTGACTATGAGGGCTACTCCATTTCTTCTAATGGATTCTTGCCCACAGTAGTAAATATAATGATCATCTGAGTTAAATTTACCCATTCCAGTCCATTTTAGCTCTCTGATTCCTAAAATGTTGATGTTCATTCTTCCCATCTCCTGTTTGACCACTTCCAATTTGCCTTGATTCATGGACCTAACATTCCAGGTTCCTATGCAGTATTGCTCTTTTTAGCATCAGACTTTACTTCTGTCATCAATCACATCCATAACTGGGTGTTGTTTTTGCCTTGGCTCCGTCTCTTCATTATTTCTGGAGTTATTTCTCCACTGATCTCCTGTAGCATATTGGGCACCTACTGACCTGCGGAGTTCATCTTTCAGTGTCCTATCTTTTTGCCTTTTCGTACTGTTTGTGGGGTTCTCAAGGCAAGAATACTGAAGTGGTTTGCCATCCCTTCTCCCGTGGACCACGTTTTGTTCAGGACTCACCACCATGACCTGTCCGTCTTGGGTGTCTGTGTTGACAGTGGTCAAAGATTAGAGAATGGTGGATTTCTGAGCTAATTGCTGATCAGCAAATGAGTGTTAGGAAACTGCTGATACATGGGCAGTGGAAGAACTGCCAGAAGGAATAGGAGCAAGAATCCTTAAGGTTCACACAGGGCTACAAACCATTTAAAATTGTATTTGACATATTGGAATGTCTCAGCTGCTGTGTTCTGAATGAATGGAGTGAGTGCCTCTATATGTCAAGCTCTGTTTTAGTTATTGATGATACAGAAGTGGGGGGAGGGGGTCGGTGCAGATAAAGTTCCTTTATCTCTTACTCCTCTTGTTGAGCTAATATTCTCATATTTTAAAAAACAGTATTTGAAAATGCCTTCAAATGTTTATATTTTAAAAGTCACTGTTTTAATATAAGCCAAATTATTATTAAAAGACCTGCAACTGAAAATATGTAACTAGACACTTAATTGTGTAGTAAATATATCAAAAAACAAAGTGACATATAAGAAGTGTTATCTGAAGTGTAGATGGAATTTATATCAAGAAATGAAGGGAAAGGCATTCCAAGTGGAGGAACAAGATAAGGAGAAAAAGGAGATTTAGTGTTTGGGAAAACCAGCCTGACTAGAACAGAAGATTCATGTTAGGTATTCCTTCATTAATTCAATGTTTATTACATGAACAGTTCATATGTGAATACTGAGCTAGCTGTTACCCAGAAGCTGTCTTCTCAGTTGGGAAGCATGTAATAAGCTACAGTAGAAAGTACCATTTGTTACCGTGTTGGGGTTCCCTGGATTGTATTTGTGGGAAGGCAGAATAGCAGCTTCTGTCCCTTCCTAAAGGGAACCTACTAGGAGAAGATGATACCTAAATTTTCATTAGAAGTCCACGTGCTAGCCCAAATTATGGCACTGTACGGGTACTCTGGTGGAGAATGTTGAAGTTGAAGGGTAGGGCTATACTTTTAATCACTACAGGAAGTCCAGCGAGTTAAGAAAACAGAGAAGGGAAGAAGTTGGGAGAAAAAAAGAAATATACTGCCTTATAGACGGAGGAAGGCTATTGAAAGAGTCAGGAGTGATTAGAACTGAAATAGGTAAGTCAGAAATAAGAAATTAGAAAAAGCAGCTGGATCTGATGAGAAAGTCTTCCATGCAAACCATCAGAATGGCTATTTTAATAGAGTGGTGAGGAAGAGAAACCAAATTGCAGCATGAATCTATTAAAAAAAGTTTGAATAGATACCTTGGCCAGAAAACAAAGCATCGTCTTTTATGTGGGTCTACAAAGAACTGCTTAAACATTTTGCATTTTTGTCTTTTCAGGTTGGTAACTTCTAGTGATTTGCTGAAAACTATCAAATTTAAGTTTATTTAATGACAATCAGTCAACTGTCCAGGCCACATTAGTTTTTTTGTCAGAAGCCCAAGTGTTATTACTGGAATAGTTTCTAACCCCAGTGGCAGTGCTGAGACAAGAACTTTCTCTACTCTCTGGCCGTGGTTCTCACCATTCATCACATCACTGTGCCAGCCTTGTTGCTGTCTGTAAATTAAAAAAAAAAAAAAGTGTTCCTCCAGCATAGGGAAAATCCAGTTCCGTCCTCTGGGTTTCTTCTTGTGTGTCCCCTTTACTTTTGCACAGAACACTTCACTGCTGACTGGTTCGGTTACCAGAGTGTGGAGACTTTTCCGTTAACGGTTGTGTGTGACACCAGCCGAGTGACCTACAGTTGAACTCACTTTGACGTTGTCCATCCAGAGACAGTGTCCGTCCCACAAAACCTCCCCAACCTGCCACTTCAGACGCCAGGCCTAGGCCCAGGCTATGAGGGGTTTCAGGAGCTCTGTCAGGAATTGGGGGCAGAGACCAATATCTATTTTATGTCGTCTCACACTATCTTTTTGTCAATGCAGGAAACCAAAGACAAACTCAAAGAAACAACAACAAAATTAACTCAAGCAAAGGAAGAAGCAGATCAGATTAGGAAAAATTGTCAAGATATGATAAAAACGTATCAGGTATGCTAAAGTTTTGAATAGATTTATTTATAACAAGTTTTTATATTTTATTTATTTATAAAAAATTTTAGCAAATATTAATACTCTTGTTTCATACGTTTTTGTATCTGTAGCATTGAAAGTGTGGAGTAGATTTTCTAGGGCAGCCAAATTAAATGCAGGCTATTTCCTATGTTAAAATACTTGCAGCTTAAATAGAAATCTTATTAGAAAAGTTTTTGGACAAATAAAAACACTGAAAAACTTTAGAAGAAAGTTGAGTACAAGGAAATGTGTAACTTAGAAAAAAAAAAGCCCACTCTGTATAATATGCATATTAAATCTCTCTTCTGTTGGTGCAAAATTGATATATTTAAAATTTTTAATGCAGTCATCAATTTTAGATGCATGAGCTATGTATTTTATGATTAGTAAACTTAATTGCAAAAGCCGTCTTCACATTTCAAAGCATAAAACTTTAAAACGTGCCATACTTTTGTCGTTTCTTTTCCCTTAGGAGTCAGAAGAAATTAAATCAAATGAGCTTGATGCCAAGCTTAGAGTCACAAAAGGAGAACTTGAAAAACAAATGCAAGAAAAATCTGACCAGCTAGAAGTGAGTAGCTCTGTATGTGTATACCTTAGATAGTGTAATATTGAAGGAGACAAAAAGTGCTTATTGCCATCTACTTTTAAGGTCTTTTAGAAGGAGCAGGCAATAAATGTTAGATCTGGTTTAGCATATAATGATTTGTGGTTTCTTTTGAACTTTTAAAAAGATGCATCATGCCAAAATAAAGGAACTAGAAGATCTGAAGAGGACGTTTAAGGAGGGCATGGATGAGCTCAGGACACTGAGAACAAAGGTAATTCAGTCTGTAGTCGCGACCCTAGAGGACGGAAAACAGCTTTCATTTAGTCCTCATTCTGATTTGTAAGTGTTGGGGAAAGGATATTTATATAGAAATAATCTAAAATCAAGACGTAGCGTGTCAATTCCCTAGCAACAAAATTGACTCTTAGAGAAATAAAAATGTCTACCATTTCAGTCCCTTTAAAGTGTTGGCCAAACATTCCTGTTTAACAGCACATTTGCTCTATCTGTAACTTATTCTTGGACCTCTAATCTAAAAGCTGTCTTACTAGCAAATTAATTGGGAAGATACATGGGCATTAGAACTATGTCAGAAAATAAGAGAAAGACTGTACATTTCTCTTGAATATATTTAGTAGTCTTGTATACAGGTTTAATTTTTAACAGTCTCCCAAATCTTTTCCCGTGTTTATGGTCCTTATAAGAATAGTATCCCTTTTAATATAAGTGTCAAATATGTTATCATTGTGTGTGTTTCATTTACTTAGAAATAAGCTTTTAGGTAACCGTCTTGAATTTATGATCACTTAATTTTTAAAGTGTCTTTCATGTGCCCTTCTATTTTTCCTTTATGCCAGTACTTTGAGGTAGGTAGCGAAGGTATATCCTCTTCAGATGAGAAAATGGAGGTGCAGCAAAAATGAAGTGGCATGCTAAAACTGCCATGACTAAATCATGAGAAATCTGAGACTGAAACACAGGAGTATTAACTTCTTGCTGTATTTTCTTCATGTTAATTAATACTGCTTCACAATTCAGCACAGATTATTAAAATATAACCACTATCTGAAATAGCTAATAAGGAACAAGAAAATATTGTTTTGTAGTTTAACTTGCTTATGATTATTTGATAGGTAAAATGTTTAGAAGATGAACGATTGAGGACAGAAGATGAATTATCAAAATATAAAGAGATTATTAATCGCCAAAAAGCTGAAATTCAGAATTTGTTGGACAAAGTGAAAATTGCAGATCAGATACAGGAGCAGCATCAAAGGTATAAAATGAGCAACTTCTGTTTGTGATAATCAACAGGCTTTTTGATTCTATCTGAGTTGGTGTTTTTAAATGCAGGCATTGCATTAAATAAGAATAATCTTATATTTTACTAGGCAAAAAAAAATTTTAATTCCTATCTTCATTTGAACTGTTTGGGGTTATTTTTGAGGTTCCCAACACAGCTTCTAAAAATCAAAGTTTATATTCTTATGTAAACATTGGCAGTAATTATTTATAAGACAGAATGGATTGTGGTTTTTTTAAAAATCCATTTCTTAGATTTCAAATTCTGTTACTTATACACAGTAATGTTTCTTCTAAAAGGTAGATTTGTATCTCTGTCTATATCTTTGCATGTATGTAGCTTGCAATCACGGAGAAGGCAATGGCACCCCACTCCAGTACTCTTGCCTGGAAAATCCCATGGATGGAGGAGCCTGGTAGGCTGCAGTCTATGGGGTCGCTAAGAGTCGGACACGACTGAATGACTCGACTTCACTTTCACTTTTCACTTTCATGCATTGGAGAAGGAAATGGCAACCCACTCCAGTGTTCTTGCCTGGAGAATCCCAGGGACGGGGAGGCCTGGTGGCTGCTGTCTACGGGGTCTCACAGAGTCAGACACAACTGAAGTGACTTAGCAGCAGCTTGCAATCAGGAGGTAACATTATTCCTTGGCTTCTTATAACACCAGTTAACTGAGTTCTACTTAGGACTTTACCTGACAAAACCTGGATTCAGACTGTATCCAAATATCTTCTTTTTACACCCTACCAACACCCAGGCTGCTGAGTGTTGCTGAAGAGATCTTCACCGTCATCCAGATGATGCTGCTATAAATTCATGGTTAGCAGTCTCAGCTGGGACTACTTCTGCACCCCCAGTCCTACCATATGTCCTTAGAGTCTTCTCCCCCATCTTCTTAGCGTCTGTTCCAAACCATACTGCCTTCACAGTAATCTCCTCTCTCTCTCCTCACTCTTTACTCTTGGCAGAAAAAAGGGGGCTATCAGGTGACACTTCTCTCAGCCTCTTGCTATCAGTCCTGTGAGCTTGCCTGCATCTGCAGTCTTTTTTCTTTTCCTTCTGTTTTTGTGCAAGAAATGTTCCTTCTGAATCAAATTGTGGTCTCTACTTCTACTGTGGATCCCATGCTCTTCTGCCTTCTCAGGGTCTTCCTTGATTATTCCTTCTTTTTCCTTTATCTCTTACCTCCCTCTTTTCACTGTCCCCCTCTTTTCTTCTGTCTACATTTAAATGTTACTCCATCTTAAAAACTTCAGAAATCCTATGATCACCCTTCTCCTTTCCTTCACAACCATGTCTTTATAGAATCATCTGTTGCCCTCCTCCATTTGTTTGCATCCTTTGTTCCTCTGTTTCTCTCCATTTTCTTGAAGCTTCCCCAACGTACCATTACGAACTGCTAATACATCCTTAAATATAGTAGATACTTCCCAGATTAAGCCATGCTTGAGTTTTCAATATGGACACACTAAGCCCCTTACCTTTCTTGACATGCTCCATTCCTTTGGCTGAAGCCAAATGAATTTTGTTGTGCTCTCCTGGTGTTCCTCCCCAACTTTCTGGCCAGTCTTTTTTTGTCTCCTTGGTAGCCCTCTCTTTCTGTCATAAAGCTGTCTTTTATTCTTATTTTATTATACCCTTGGGCGATCCTAACTCTTTCTGTAATGTGTTGCAGAACCTTCAAGTTATTATCTTTAACCCCTTTTGCTGAGCTCTAGACATGCAAATATCAAAGACACCTCAGACTTTTTAACATGTCCAAAACTGGTTCATCTGTCTTGCCTGCAAATATGTTTCTCTGATGTTGTGAGATGAGTGATGAGTATGACATTCAAATGATTTTCCAATCCAGAAACCTGGGGGTTACTCTTGGCTCTTCTATCCTTTCCCTCACACGTCACCAGTCACAAAATATTTTTGATGCTAACTCATTAATTTCTTTCAAGTCCATTTACTTTTTACATTCCCCATTGCTACTACCATCATCTAAGCCGTTATTAGCTCTCAGCTAGAAAACTGCCACGGCTTCTAAACTGTTGTTATTGTTGTTTGCATACTTCCCTTTTAGTCAGTTTACTACAGTGTAGTTAACATGATCTTTTTTAAAAAGGAAGTCTCAGACCTTTCAATGATTCCCATTGCCTCAAGGATTGCCTAGTGAGTTCAGATGCCTTAACATGGTTTGGATGATCATTAGTAACATTGCTTCTCCTCCTGTGTGTTCTCCTTTTTCATTCCATATTTCAGCAGTAGTTGGTTAACAACTGTTGATTAATTGTCTCCTAGGTGTGGAGCCCTGTGTAAGTGCTAGGATATAGTACAGTCTTTATCCTCATCAGTATTGAATATCTGTCTGTTAGTATCAATAAGACGTCATTCTCTCGTTCCCTCCCCAGCTTTGCCTGTTTCCTCTCCTGGAATGTGTTGTCCTCTCCCACTCACTCCTGCTTCTGCTCTTCCTCAGGACTTTGCACTCTGGCCCACAAGGCACCCCAGTTCACTGCCTTTTGTGTAGAGAAGCTCTTCTTGGGCGCACAGCCACTGTCACTCCTTCACGTGCGCTGTGGCCGCCTCACACGACAGTGGCTCAGTTAGAACAGTGCAACAGAGGCCTCGTGCCCCAGAAACAGGATGTTGTTTCCTCTCTGGGTCTTTTATAGGAAAAGTTTGCTAACCCTTTAAGTATTGTTTTAATCACTTACACTCTGTGCTTTCATCATCAAAAATGTTTTTTCACAGTGCTTGATTAAAAGCTGTTTGAAACCAGGAGTTAGATCAGTCTTGCTTATAGCTCTTAGTGAGCTCTTAGTTCCTAGCATGTATTAGGTGTTCGTAGTGATCCAAATAAATATTTGAATGAATGAATAAAAGTACCTTTATAAAGCATTTCAATCAATGAAAATTCTCAAACCCTTAATGTCCTTTTATAGTTAATTTTTTTTCTGAAATATAAACTTTGTTTTTTAGAGGTAAACAAGAAATTGAAAATTTGAAGGAAGAAGTGGAAAGTCTTAATTCTTTGATTAATGACCTACAAAAAGACATCGAAGGCAGTAGGAAAAGAGAATCTGAGCTACTACTGTTTACAGAAAAGCTCACTAGTAAGAATGCACAGCTTCAGTCTGAATCCAATTCTTTGCAGTCACAGTTTGATAAACTTTCCTGTAGTGAAAGTCAGTTACAAAGCCAATGTGAACACATGAAACAGACAAATATGAATTTGGTAAGTATTAGTGTGCATTCAACTTCTAAGGCAACACAGCAAGAAGCACAAATTACGTTTCCCTAAATATGTAAACCTGATGGTGGGTGATTAAGCTCTTTTGGTGGGACAAGCACAGACTTTCTGATAATTTCAGATGCTATGAGAAATGTCAGTTTTTCCTTTCAACTTATGTGTTTTTTAATAAAATTTCTCCCTAACATTGTTATGAAGAAGTATTTCACTTTTGAAAGTAAGAAAATTTTGTCATTCCTAACTGGAATTACCATGTGTTTCTTAATAGGACTTTAAATTTCTGTATTTTTATAGCTTAAAAATGGTTTAATATTTCCAAGTTGTGAGGGGGTCTTAAGTTACTCCTAAAAATAATTTAAGACTTTAGTCCAAAACTACAGAGACCTGTATCACCTGTTGTTTTGCTTGTGTGGGGTGGCAGATGCATTAATATATCACTCCTCCCCTTCTCCCCCACCCCACCTTACTGCATAAGAAATTTGAGGAACACAATAAACAACCTGGTAAGGAGTGCTGATAGAAGAATTTACTACCAAAGGCCTTGTATTTTTAAGGTTTTAAACTCTGAGCAGTAATTAAAACATATCAAAAATCGGTATTTTTATTTTAATATTTAGGAAAGTAGATTATTAAAAGAAGAAGAACTGCGAAAAGAGGAAGTCCAGGCTCTGCAAGTTGAACTCACTTGTAGACAAACTGAAGTTAAAGCATTGAGTACCCAGGTTGAAGAATTAAAAGATGAATTAGTGACTCAAAGACGTAAACATGCCTCTAGTGTCAAGGATCTTACCAAACAACTTCAGCAAGGTATACAGTTCTTCTGCACTTAGAACTTAAATGTTCTTGTTTCTTTTTGTTGAAGGATTTATAGAAAAAATATATTTTACAATAGTTTCTCCCACATTGGGTAGAGCTGTAGGTTCTTTTTAATGTTCATAAACCAAATGACTGACCTTGTTATTTCATAAATAGTTTAAAGCATGTTCTATGCTAAAGTACATCACAGAATCACAGAATATAAGAATGGGGAAAGTGCCTTCCAGGACAGCAATGTCTAGACTTTGTTAATCACATGTTACTATCAATGAAAAGCATTTAAGTATTCATTCTCCAATTTGTAAATTGTATACATGTATTACTCTGTTTTATGGACATTAGAAAAACATGACAAATATAAATTGAAGAAGATCAGATTAAGTAGAGTGCTAGTATTTTCTGCCTACACTTGTCTGTGAATTGTTATGTACAGCATCTAGGGTACCTGCATCCACCTTGATGACCTCTAACTTAGAGATCATTGAATCCTAACCGTTAATTTTAGGGGAAACTGAGATCCAGGAAAGTTATAAATTTCCAGAACACAACGATTGACAGCTAGATCTGGAACTCAAATTTCTGTCATTTAAAAATGTATACAGTTATTGGAGTCTGCTATGTGATTGGATACACAGATGAATAAGAGATAGTCTGACGTCCTGTTCTCTACTACTCCCCACTGTTTTATTTGTATTAAAATAGGGTGACATAAAGTAAAATGGTAAAAGAGACTTAGCATTTACTTAATAGAAATATATTCAGATACTTGCTAAAAGAATTTAGTTTTCATAGATGTAATTTAAGGGAGATTTGGGGGGATTTTCTGGTACTGTGGAGTTCTTTTAAATCTTTCAGGACTCCAGAAGTTAGGTTCTGTGTGCCTAAGTGATGTCAGTATTGGTTGTTATCATAATGCTATTTCCATGTACTTTGTGTTTGACCTGTGGGTTTCCAGGTGTCATTTTATGTGAATGACCCTATAGGCATCCTGTTGAAAGTATGTGTTCAAGAAATTTCTTTTGTCACTTATGCCATTTTGGCCTAAGTGACTTTAGCAGTTAAAAATCAGAGATAGTGGGGGTAGATGGTCATGATTGTTGTCACAAGTAATCCATTTCTTTTCCTGCAGCACGAAGAAAGTTAGATCAGGTTGAGAATGGAAGCTGTGATAAAGAAGTCAGCAGCATGGGAAGTCGTTCTAGTTCATCAGGTAAAAACTAAGGCCTTTATAGTTTTTCAGTGATTGATTATCAAAAGAAATAGCATTTTTTTGTTTTACAAGGTATCCATATGTTTTTCTGTAATTTTGAATTATAAAAAGCAGTGGTTATATACAATTACTTTGTAAAAAATATTTCCAGTTAAAACGTTTAAGTTGTAATCATTACACAGGATTTTAAGTTTGTCATGGGGTTCTATACCATCTGTCTCCTTACCTCCTTTTCCTTACCTGCTTTTTCATTCTATGCAACAATTTCTTCTTCCATTTTTCAGTTCAGATTTGTATCCATCTCTATGAAAAATATGATATAGCATGTCTTCCATTTTCTTTTTAATTTTATATTGCTTTTAACACCTCAGACCTAATGAGATGGGGGGTCATCATTATATTCCAGATTATATATATATGTATGTATTTCTGAATCTTTTTGCTTTTTCATGGTAAATATGCCCCTTGTTGTTGAGTTGCTCAGTCGTGTTCAACTCTGTTTGCATGGACTGAAGCCCCTCCTGGCTCCTCTGTCTATGGAATTCTCGAGGCAAGAATACTGGAGTGGGTTGCCATTTCTTTCTCCAAAATATGCCTCTAGTTTAAAACAAAAATTAATAGTCTATAAAATTGATTGATAGCATTGTGAAAATGATAATTAGCAAAATGTCAGCATATTTATCATATTTGGAATGCTAGGAACCATGCTGAATGCTTTAAACATATCTACTCACAGAACAGTCATGTGAGGTAAGTGTTGTAATTCCCATTTTATAAATGGGGAAACTTAAAATTCAAAGTGGTTCCATCAGTTCAGTCACTCAGTCGTGTCCAACTCTTTGCGACCCCGTGGACTGCAGCACACCAGGCCTCCCTGTCCATCATCAACTCCTGGAATTTACTCAGACTTGTCCATTGAGTCGGTGATGCCATCCAACCATCTCATCCTCTGTCATCCCCTTCTCCTCTTGCCTTCAATCTTTCCAGCATCAGGGTCTTTTCAAATGAGTCAGCTCTTTGCATCAGGTGGCCAAAGTATTGAAGTTTCAGCTTCAGCATAGTCCTTCCAATGAATATTTAGGACTGATTTCCTTTAGGATGAACTGGTTGACTGCAGTCATGAAATTAAAAGGCATTTGCTCCTTGGAAGAAAAGTTAATGACCAGCTTAGACAGTGTATTAAAAAGCAGAGACATTACTTTGCCAACAAAGGTCTGTCTAGTGAAAGCTATGGTTTTTCCAGTAGTCATGTATGAATGTGAGAGTTAGACCATAAAGAAAGTTGAGTGCCAAAGAATTGATACTTTTGAACTGTGGTGTTGGAGAAGACTCTTGAGAGTCCCTTGGACTGCAAGGAGATCCAGCCAGTCTGTCCTAAAGGAAATCAGTCTTGACTTTCCCCAGAGCCACAGTGACAGAACTCAGACTCTAGAAGCTGCATGCCACGACATTTTCACTGCCTCCCAGGAGTTGCACAGTAGGGGAAAAACATCATCAACTCTTATAATAGTGGAAAAATTATATAGTAGAAAGAACATGGGTTTGAGATTACACATAGGTATTTAGATCTCAGCTCTACCATTTACTAGTATAAGAGATGGGAATACCAGACCACCTGACCTGCCTCTTGAGAAATCTGTATGCAGGTCAGGAAGCAACAGTTAGAACTGGACATGGAACAACAGACTGGTTCCAAATAGGAAAAGGAGTACATTAAGCCTGTATATTGTCACCCTGCTTATTTAACTTATATGCAGAGTACATCATGAGAAACGCTGGACTGGAAGAAACACAAGCTGGAATCAAGATTGCTGGGAGAAATATCAATAACCTCAGATATGCAGATGACACCACCCTTATGGCAGAAAGTGAAGAGGAACTCAAAAGCCTCTTGATGAAAGTGAAAGTGGAGAGTGAAAAAGTTGGCTTAAAGCTCAACATTCAGAAAACAAAAATCATGGCAGCTGGTCCCATCACTTACTGGGAAATAGATGGGGAAACAGTGTCAGACTTTATTTTCTGGGGCTCCAAAATCACGGCAGATGGTAACTGCAGCCATGAAATTAAAAGACGCTTACTCCTTGGAAGGAAAGTTATGACCAACCTAGATAGCATATTGAAAAGCAGAGACATTACTTTGTCAACAAAGGTCCATCTAGTCAAGGCTATGGTTTTTCCAGTGGTCATGTATGGATGTGAGAGTTGGACTGTGAAGAAAGCTGAGCGCCAAAGAATTGATGCTTTTGAACTGTGGGGTTGGAGAAGACTCTTGAGAGTCCCTTGTACTGCAAGGAGATCCAATCAGTCCATTCTGAAGATCAGCCCTGGGATTTCTTTGGAGGGAATGATGCTAAAGCTGAAACTCCAGTGTTCTGGCCACCTCATGCGAAGAATTGACTCATTGGAAAAGACTGATGCTGGGAGGGATTGGGGGCAGGAGGAGAAGGGGACGACAGAGGATGAGATGGCTGGATGGCATCACTGACTCGATGGACGTGAGTCTGAGTGAACTCCGGGAGTTGGTTCAGTCGTGTCCGACTCTGTGCGACCCCAAAGACAGCAGCCCACCAGGCTCCTCCGTCCCTGGGATTCTCCAGGCAAGAACACTGGAGTGGGTTGCCATTTCCTTCTCCAATGCATGAAAGTGAAAAGTGAAAGTGAAGTCGCTCAGTCGTGTCCGACTCTTAGCGACCCCATGGACTGCAGCCTACCAGGCTCCTCCATTCATGGGATTTTCCAGGCAAGGGTACTGGGGTGGGGTGCCCCTGGCATGCTGCAGTTGATGGGGTCGCAAAGAATTGGACACGACTGAGCGACTGAACTGAATTGAACCTTGGATAAGATAGTATTACTTAACTTAAATCTACAAAATGGGATTGGAAAAAAATATGTCTTTGTAGGATTAAAAATGATTAGAAATTCTTCTCAACGGATATTGGTAAAAAGAAATAGCTACCATTTACTTATTGCTTACTGTATGCTGCTCTAAGCTCTTCGGACATATTAACTCATTTAAATGAGGATAGCAGTCCAGTGAGGCAGATCATATTATGGTTTCCAGTTGTAGATGATGTGACTGTGATACAGAGTCCAGAGTCACAGAGCTACTGGGAGGACCAGCTCCAGAGCTTCAGCTACTGTTTATATTCTGTCTTGTGACTTTTTTTCTCTTTCTGTGTGTCTCTGTTTAATTTTGGTGTCTTGAGTTTCTCATTTCTCTATTGCCACTTCCTATTTCTGTTTTTTAGACCCTTTTTTCTATCATCAGTCTATTCAAAAACAAGGACTCAGGTCAGATATGGTCAGATACGACTTGAGTTCTGTGCCCAACTCTGTTAGATTGAATATTTGAAAATGATAGTAGAATAAATAATGCCTGAGATTAGAGTTGACTCCACACGAAGTACAGTAAGTTAATTTTTTTTTTTTTTTTTTTGGTCTTAAGGGTCCCTCAATGCTCGAAGCAGTGCAGAAGATCGATCTCCAGAAAATACTGGGTCGTCAGTAGCTGTAGATAACTTCCCAGAAGTAGACAAGGCCATGCTGATTGAGAGGATAGTAAGGCTGCAAAAGGCACATGCCCGGAAAAATGAGAAGATAGAATTTATGGAGGATCACATCAAACAGCTGGTGGAAGAAATTAGGAAAAAAACAAAGTATGTATTTTTTTCCATCTTTGTCTGTCTGTCTGTGGCTGTGCTGGGCTTCCGCTGTCGTGTGCCCGCTGTCTCTGGCTGCGGTGAGCGTGGCTCCTCTGGTTGTGGTGCTTTGGCTCCTCACTGTGGAGGCTTCTCTTGTTGAAAACCGCAGGCTCCAGGGTGCACAGGCTTCAGCAGTTGTGGCGCACGGGCTTAGTTGCCCCTTGGCACGTGAAATCCTCCCAGACCAGGGATTGAACCTAGGTCTTCTACAGTTGGCAGGCGGATTCTTAACCACTGAACCACCAGGGAAGCCCCAAAGTGTGTATTATTATGGTACTGGGGTCTGTGTTCAAAATACCATTATTCATACAATAATGTTATTGAGTTCAAAATTAATTATATCAAGAGCCTTTCTTTCAAAAAAATTTTTTTAAACTATGATCATATAGTTCTCAATCTTTTATTGGTCACTTATTTTTGTTCTAGGTTTTGGGAATACAGAAATGAAAGAAAGCATAGGTTTTTCCTTTAAGGTGATAATAGAGTTCCGTAGGTGTTAAATTTGTTTACTAGAATAACTTTGAACTTAAAAATAGATTGTGCTCTGCTTAGCTTCTTATTTTTAAGATGGTGGTTCTAAGAGATAATGAGGTTGTGGATTATCATTCCTGTTGAGCAGGACATGGTGAGATATTATAGATTTAGGGGAAAATTTACCCATGACTTGTATTTAAAAAAATTTTTTTAAAGTTACCAAAGTCATTCTTCTTTTTTTCCACACATTTGTTTGTATTTATTTACGTTTGTCTGTGCTGGGTCTCTGTTGCAGCGTGTGGGATCTAGTTCCTCTACCAGGGATTGAACCTGTGCCCCCTACGTTGGGAGCGTTGAATCTTAGCCACTGTACCACCAGGGACGTCCCTGCCCATGACTTTTAAAAGAAAAAGAGGACAACACAAGTTTTAAGTTTAGTGACAAGAAAATAGAAAATATTAACTGAAATTGGAACTGGAATTGTTCACATATTTTGATTTACATAAGGAAAAAATAGAGCCATGTTTATATATCTTAAATCTAAATACCATGTTTTAACAAAAATGGTATCATTTGAGAAGCCATCTGAATAAGAAAAATTCCCTTATTTTTTAAAACCTGCTAAGTTGCTTCAGTCGTGTCCAACTCTTTGTGACCCTATAGACTGTATGTAGCCTGCCAGGCTTCTCTGTCCATAGGATTCTCCAGGCAAGAGTACTGGAGTGGGTTGCCGTGCCCTACTCCAGAGGATCTTCCCAACTCAGGGATTGAACCTGAGTCTTCTATGTCTCATTGGCAGGCTGGTTCTTTACCACTAGCGCCACCTGAGAAGCCCCTATGTTCTAATATAGTTCTGTTATTAACCTAATATGTCATTATTTTATTCATCATCTTTACACTTGTGATTAGTTCACTCTTGAAAATTGCAGTGTTTACAAATTCTGCAGGAACGTAATTGTCATAGTGTTTTATTTTACAGAATAATTCAGAGTTATATTTTACGAGAAGAATCAGGCACACTTTCTTCAGAGGCATCTGATTTTAACAAAGTGCATTTAAGTAGGCGGGGTGGCATCATGGCATCTTTGTACACGTCCCATCCTGCTGATACTGGATTAACATTGGAACTCTCTTTGGAGATCAACCGGAAACTACAGGCTGTTTTGGAGGATACGTTGCTGAAAAATATTACTTTGAAGGTATTTGTATTTCTCATTCACTTACCAACCAAGAAACATGGCAGAAATGGTACCTCTGTTATTCATTCTAACACATGGATGGACTATTTCTGTAAGGAAGGGTAGCCATTGTTTCCATAGATGAAATTTTATGTTTTTCTCTTTTTAAAAAATGTAATTTTAAAAATTAACAAGGAAAGAAAGAAATAGCAAAAAAAAAAAAATTAGTATAGCTATTGGATAGAGTCCCTAAGATGAGTTGTTTGCTTTGCAATGGAAAGTCTTTAACATATATTACAATAGTTACAATTGATTACTGAGGCATTAAGATTGAGGTATTTATTTTCTAATATATTTTCCAGCTATATTTTATTTTTTGCAGCTGTTATCTGACCCAGCTATTCTGTCTGTACTGTTTGGGCCTTAATGGTTAGTAATGGGTTAAAAAAAATTTTTTTTTAATCTGATAATTCTTTTATGCACTAAAATTTGCTATAGCTTTAGTAAAAAGATTAAGTATGATTCTGAAGTATACAGGATGGCTACACTGAAGACATGTATGTGTAGAGTTTATCTCACACGGCAGATATGACTTTATCACTCTTTAATTCAAAATTTAGGGGAAAATAGTTCAAATCGAATCTTTTTACTTATTACACTTAGTAGTTCTGTTTTCTTTTCCCTCTTTTTCCAACTGTTAAAGGAAAATCTGCAAACACTTGGAACAGAAATAGAACGTCTTATTAAACACCAGCATGAACTAGAACAGAGGACGAAGAAGACCTAACACAAAGCTCTTCCTCAGCAAACAGACAAAAGCAGCACAAGGAGCAGGTGCCACTGCCCAGCACTGCTGGGAACTTCTCCGTGCTTTGTATGTCAGCCGGTGAAAAGTTTGTTTTGCTTCATCTGTATAAAGAAGTACCTTTTTACAATACAAATGCATTGCTGTGTGTACTGTAAGAACGTAAACTCTGATGAAACTTTTTCTTGTACAGTGACAGCCTGTCATTGAATCTGAACAACTGAATTTAATTGGCTGATAGTCATATGAAGTGCTGAACATTACAACAAGGGCTTTTGAAAACCCCTTCTCCGTATTTCTTCCCTTTAAAATATATAATGTCAAAAATGATTTCACTTTCTAAAATTATGCATGAAAGGACAGGTGTTAATCATTCAGTAACATGCTATTTCTCCAACATGAATAAAACTAAAGAAATGAAAAAAGCTTTTGTTTTGACATTCTGATACAACATTTGCTTGTGTGTTAGGGACACCAGTGAGTTCTTAAATCCTTTGATCTTCATGGAAGCTGATAGCAAAGCTGGCTCTTGGTGACCAGCAGGGATCAGGCATGTATGCTTCTGAAAGGTTTCCTTATTTGTGCTAGGAACATTTTTTTCAGATGTGAATTGAGTTAATTGTTAAGTTTTTAAAAATCTCTAGTTACAAAAACTATGATTTGAAATAATTTGCTCATTTAGAAAATTCCTGTGGACTTCAGTTGTATTTTAAAATGTGAAGTAAATTAGTCATTAGAACCAAGAGATGAATAATGAATTCTTTGAAACAGAAATACTTTAGTTTTACTGACATCAAGTATAAAGATAAATATAAGATACTTAGGACGAACCAGTTTCCAGGAGAATCCAGCATAGGGCACTGTTAACCATTTTATCTGTGCACCATTCTTTACTGTTAGTTTAATTATATGTTGTAGTGGTGTGATCTTACAGCCCCTAAATGTGCTGTGTTTCGGTATATTTATTTAAAACACAAAATAATTACATCCTTGTAACCAAAGGAGTTTTAGAGCCAAATTTATGTATCCTGTTGGATTTTTACAATATTTATTTAAGATATGCACTCAAGTGTTGCTGGTCACAGTATCAGTATTTCTGTCACTGAATTTTTTTCTTGTCTCTTATAATTTCTCATTGATTTTCTACATTTTTTTATATTCAGATCATTTCTGTAATGGTACCTTGGCACATACACAGATGTTGCAGCAAGCTTCATTTTTGTTTTGAATTTTTGCATCCTTCTTTTCCTCTCAAGAGAAGTAAGATTGAGGTGATGGATTAAAAGCCTTTAAAGAATTGTATGGCTTTAATAGTTGGGCTGGGCTTTTATTGGCAATGTCCAATGTCCCTTTAATGTATTTTAACTTTTTTTTTTTTAATCAACTTACCATTGTGTAAAAAGATCATTTACTAAAGGTTAGATGATTCATTGTACCATCTTATTTTTTCTGTATGTTGAGTTAATAGGTTTCATCCAAAAACAAAATCTTTTCACTTAAAAATGGAAATATACGTTCAGAAACGCTTTATATTTAAAATAGTTGTAAAAGTCTTGGTCTTACCATAATGTGTCTTCAAAATAAAGAAATGAGGGTAAGTGCAATCACATCTGAATTATTTTCCTAATTGTTTTGATAATAGTATTGATGCTCCCAAAGACTATTTAGTCAATGTAACTAAATTTTTACAGCTTCTTATATGATATAGGTTAATACACTACAGTATTTGTTTTTTTCTTCCAAGACACAAAATATGTTAATGGAGACCAAATAGTGGTCAGATCTACAGTATTCTATGTCTGTACACTTTAAAAATATGTATGTACACACACACATTTTTGCATACATTGTGCCAGCATTCATTTAAAGACGTTTAATGGTTAAACAGTTTTAGAAGAATGCAATTATAAACCATATATTGACTTATTATTACTCCCCCCATAAATGTAAGAAACTGTGGAAAATTTGAAGAAAATGCTTTCTTTTCCTTTTGTTCTTTATTTCTACTATATTTTTTTGTATATAGTTCATGACTGAGCAAAAGTGTGTACAGCCAAGTGCATTTATCAGATCTCTCTCTAGACTGACCCACAGATCCTGATTAAGCATTTAGAAGGCAATATATGGAAAGAAGAATGGGGTGTCCAGAAAAGGAAAATGGTTGGATAAATTATAAACTTGACTTCTGGGAGAAATTTTGGTTTGTCTGTTTATTATTAATTAAACACATCAAAGGCTGTTTTTGTTAGCACCATTTTGATTTCTTTGAGGAGGAAATTATTTTTGTGTGTATGTATACATATATATGCAATTTACTAGGTTTTAATTTTAAAACAGGCTAAATTTTAACAGGCTTAAGTCTGAAGTGGTATGGGAAAAAGGCAGTCACAGTAAGTATGCACTTTACTAGGTTTTAATTTTAAAGTGAATACTTGCGGTGACTGCCTTTTCCCCATACCACTTCAGACTTTAGACTGTTAAGGTCTAAGGATTGAAAATGGTGGATATGAACAGTAGAATGAGTTTAAACTTTAGTTTGTTTGTTTGTTTTTTAAACTTTGTATCCATAACCATTTAAAGCAATTTATCTTGAAATTAAATTTTGTCAGGCTATCAATAAATGTTATTTATTCATATAATAAACACATTTATTGAAAAGCCCTTTATTGCCAGGCACCATACAGGGTGTCAACATTATACTGTAGACAGGCTAGTCAGGGCAATTTGTGTCCGCATGGAGCTTGTGGTCTGGTGAAAACCGCTGGGAGGCAGACTTTGAGTCTCTGCAGCCCACAACCAGCCCTTGTCAGTAGGAGGTTAATGCACTTGTGCAAGTAGGTGATCCAGAAGTCTCACTCTGGCATGACGCTTTGGGAAATGAATCCTTGCTGAGGTACACTGGGAGCAGATTGTTGTTTTTGTGGTGGTTCTGCACATTTCCTGATTTTTTTTACAGTTTGATGTTTAATTATTGTTATAAGAAGGGGAAAAAAAAATCCACTGACCATAAAATGGCACTTAATTTTTGCCATTTTAGTAAATTATTAATATCCATTTGATCCTCATTAAGATGAATCTAATCATGGTGTCATGTTTGTTTCTAAATTGTTTTGCAGTATATTACTTTCTAAAGATTTTTACATATAATTTCAGATGAGGATTTATCAGTAGAAGAAAAAAAGCACTAGAAATCGTTAATACTGTAAATGTTGTATATGTTACCCTGATGAAAATATTTTATTTTTATCAATCATGGTATTCCATATGGTTAATTTGCCTTATGAATGCTGGATTCAGTGGTCTGTCTTCCAATAACCTTCTTTTTAAAATGAAAGATTTCTTTTTTGACACTAAGATTGTTCATGTTTAATACCGGTTGGTGGCACTAGAAACCTGAAAAATTTTCAAGACTGAACAAGAGAAGATAATCAAAAGAGAATCCAAATAGAATTTTTCAGGAAAACAAATGAAAAATATAATTGTATATTAAAGATGTATTTTTCTTCTGAAATTCTTTTTTAAAATGCATATAGCTGTCCATTTTGACTACGATGAAACTTGTTTATCTTCCAAAGTTCATATATATATGTGTGCATTGTACAGATAATCTTTAGTTTGATTAAACTGTTGATTTTGTAAATATCTTTCTGTATAAAATGAAGCTTTTCAAGAGAATTTTATGTATATACTGTACTTATTAAATAGGAAATGCCTGTTTACCAAGTTGTATTTTACTGGCATCTTTGATTATTTACACATACCACTATTAACAGACTGATTCTACAGACTTCACAAGACTGAAATTGCTTGACTGTTCCTTTTTAAACCAGATTAATAAGAATTTTTGCTTTCCATTTTTGTCTTTATTCTACTAATAACAAGTCAATGAACAATAGTAAACTAATTGAATGCCACGTTGTATTTTTAATTTTTGTCTAAATTATTGATAGCAAAATCTGGGCTTTTGTAAAAGGCTGCCTATGTGAAAATTTCTCATTGAATTTGACAAGCCAGTAATAAATTCATATTTTCCACAAAACCATGGAACTTACTTGCCCAAATTATCTTCGTTTAATAATATAGATCTAATAGGTTCAATAAAAACAAACTGAAATGGCATTAGCTTCATACAGGTCACCTGTATAATGGATATTTCACATTGTGGTGTATTGTTTTCCGTTTCTCATGACAGTTCAGATATACACAGATTATGCCACATTCCTTACAGAGTTCAGTATTGGAAAGAATCCCCTGAAATCAGGATCCTTAAAGGTACAATTAATAGGATTGAGGATGCTTTGCTGACTTACTTAGTAATCTGTTTTCAGCGGCTTATAGATTAGTTTGCAAGAGAAAGGAGTATATAAAAGAGTGAATTTTTGGAAGAGGATAGCTTATGGTTCTTAACTGGTCATTGTGACCTGTAGTTATGAAAGACCATTCCAATGAACTGAAATCCAAGCCTGCTTTTTTTTTTTTTTTTTTAATGATTTCTTTTTTAAAAATGTATATTTCGGCTGCACTGGGTCTTTGTTGCTGCATGCGGGCGTTCTCTAGCTGCAGTGAGCAGGGCCTGCTCTTGGTTGCAGGGCATGGCCTTCTCGCAGAGCACCGGCTCTGGTAGTTGCAGTATGCTGGCTCGGGAGCTCTGGTGCACGGGCTCAGTTGCTTCTCGGCCTGTGGACTCTTCCCGGACCAGGGATGGAACCTGTGTCCTCTGCACCAGCAGGCGAATCCTTATCCACTGTGCCACCAGGAAAGTCCTGCTTTTTCTTACTCTAGTCTGCTTCAATCAGTGAGTGTAGGATGAGTGCACACTTGAAGAGGACCAGCAACTTGGGAGGATGCCTCTGGCTGACCAGGGCTAATGCTGAGAACAGTGTGGCCAGACCAGATGTCCCTGCCCCTGCAGAGATGCACTATTAATTCCTGAATTATATTTAGGAGACTTGATTCTAATTTTTCAAAAGAAGCACCCACTGAAGTCATATTCTATTTCTGAGGGATTTTCAGCCTTTTGAATTGTTGGAAGGCTGTGCTGCTAGCCAGTCAGATGATCTACCCATAATTGCATTTCAAAAAAAAAAGGGAAGAGGAGGAGTCCCTTCCATTTAACCCAGTACAAAAAGAGTTCTATTGAAATTTTAGGATTCACTGAAATAAAGAGCTAGCCAACTTTTAGTTACATTTACTTGGAAACTAAATACTGGAATGGCTTTCCGTATCATCCATTTCACTGTGTTTTTATTTTTAATAATTAAAGACCCAAGGGCAAGATGTGTTTTCAGCATCCTTACATGTTTCTTGTCCCAAAGCAGTTAAGCCTGCCATGGTATTTCTTAGGTTCTTTTTTATGAAGTCTGACCAAATGCTGCCGTTGATCTAGTGTGCCCACCAACACGACAGAAACACTTTTAGCTCTTGCCACCAGAGCCCCCAATAGATCCCAACTCCCCCCAAAACCCAACTCCCTAGGAGTTCATGCTAAAGGCCTGGCTATTGCTTTGGGCTCTGAACCAGCTTCTCCCTGGATTTTAATGTTTTCGTGTTATTGTTATTTTTGTGTTATCTAGGCAAACCTGGAATGATGGAGGGAGAACCTGCTTGGGACTCGCAGGCCAAGAAAAGTCTTTTGCTTCCTAATTGGAATCCAGAATCCACTTTCTTATAGAAATGGTATTTTCAAACAGTGACTAACTCTCATCAAAATTTATGGGCTAGAAAGCTGTGTGTGTTTGCCTGTAACATTTATTACATTTTTTTCTTTACTTTTATGTGGTTAAATGCTTTCTAAGCTCCAAGGCACCAACTTTCAAAAAAAAAAGTTAAAGCAGAGGCTTGGAAGCTTCAAGGCAGAATGGTGTGCCACACACTCAAGCCCCAGATACCTCCTGAGAGATTCGATGATCCAATATTACAGTCTCACAAAGGTGTCCTGAAGTCTCAGAAGTCAGTCCGAGTCACTTGTTTGCAAAGTCCATCTTCTAAAGTGCAAATGTTGCTGATGATTTTTAAAGATGGTACTCTACCTACAGGCACGGTGTAGTTTCATTTCAGTAATAATTTTAGGGTAAAGCAGAAGAGAATTTTTCCTTTCGTCTCTGTCCACACTCCCATCTCCCACACACAACACACACCCAAAACAACACTGTTGCCCAGAGCTGGTTTGGCTGTCTCAAGTTACCAACCTTCATCACTTCGTTCAAATTCTGCTTGGATGGGCTTTTTTTACAAGTCAGGCAAGTGAGGAAGAGATGAAAGGGAAAAACGAGAAAGTTCAGCAAGATTCCTTGTCACATTCAGTTCCTTGTCAAATTGCTATTGCGATGGTGGAAGCGCTCTGTATCATAGGTTTCCCTGTGCTATGGATGGTATGCCACAGGAGGCAGGACCCACATAACGTGGCTGTTTATAGAGAGAATGTTCCATAGTGATTCCTGATGTCATTTTGCACATTTTTGTAAGTTCAACTAGAGATGTACAATTTAACATATATGTATTATTTTTTAAAAGGAGGGTATTTCCAGAAAGTTAAACACTGAATAGAAAACACTAAACACTAGAAGAAATTACTTTGTCTGATTGTATATTGAGGGGGGATGGAGGAGGAGGTGCCAGGTTTAAGGACCGTTCCAGTTTTTTTTAAAGGATGAAAGTGAAAGTGAAAATCTGTCGTGTCTGACTCTTTGAGACCCGTTGGATGTCCATGGAGTTCTCTAAGCCAGAATACTGGAGTGGGTAGCCTTACCCTTCTCCAGGGGATCTTCCCAACCCAGCGATTGAACTCAGATTTCCCGCATTGCAGGTGGACTCTTTACCAGCTGTACCACAGGGGAAGCCCAAGAATCCAGGAGTGGGCAGCCTGTTGTTTCTCCAGTGAATCTTCCAGACCCAGGAATTAAACCGAGATCTCCTGCACTGCAGGTGGATTCTTTACCAACTGAGCTATCAGAGAAGCCCCTTTTAAAAGGATAAATTCATGTATTATATAATTTAAAGTTGATTCTATTAAAACTTCCCCTCTAAAAAGAAAAAAAAAAGCCAGTCAATCCTAAGAAACAATTACTCAGAGTATACTAAAATGTTTTTCTTGATTAATTTCTGCCTTAAATGCTCATTAACAAATCAATAGGTATCATAGAATGGTGGGCATGAGAAGCAGAGACCTTATCAGGTTTGGGGGTGGGTAGGGTAGAGATAGGAGAAGGCAATGGCAACCCACTCCAGTACTCTTGTCTGGAGAATCCCATGGATGGAGGAGCATGGTAGGCTGCAGTCCATGGGGTCGCTAATAGTCGGACATGACTGAGTGACTTCACTTTCATTTTTCACTTTCATGCACTGGAGAAGGAAATGGCAACCCACTCTAGTATCTTTGCCTGGAGAATCCCAGGGACAGAGGAGCCTGTTGGGTACCATCTATGGGGTCACACAGAGTTGGACACGACTGACGTGACTTAGCAGCAGCAGCAGCAGGGTAGAGATAAGGTCCAAGTTCAAGTGAAGATGAGGTCTGCAGAAAAGGCTTGAGGGCCCTGAGTCTCAACGTTCTGATACAGCTGGTTGCATGATCCCTCCAACAATGAAGTTAAAAGCCCCTCTGATTGGTTTTGGACACTTGTCAGCATAAGAAAAGTAGTTTCCTATATGACCATGGTTTGTCCCACGAGATGCTCTTACATGTTCTAGGGGTTTACCCAATGCTGTACTTACTTAGCCCAATAGCATTTAGGACCTAGTGTCTCTGGTCAGAAATAAATATAATGTACTATATTGCTTTTGCATGTTAAGAATGTGTGTTTTCCTTTTGAAATGATAAGGAACACAGTTAAAGCACAAATATATCCGTGAGTGGGTTGAAGTCATAATTAGATTCTTTTTCTTTGTATTAATATGATTTAAACAAAAAGACCAATCAACTGTTAAAGAAGATGGATGTGCAAGCTCGGGTGATTTAACAGACTCTTAGCTGGAGGCTTGGCACCCTCTTTTCTTCCTCTTTCTGATTGTCTTTTGACTAAGCTCTTCCTCTAACTGCAATCAAAGAAGAAAATTCAGTCATTTTGTTCTCTCTAACCTCAGTAGTGGTTTTGCAGAGGACTCAATTAATGAATGATACTATAATTTCTCAGCACTTTGGGTTCCTTAAGCTTCTGAATTACCTGTGGGTATATCTTTTCTTGCTGCCCTGTTGGTGACTGTAATAGAGCCTCCCTTTCCGGCCCCATCTTCATCTAAGGCCGCTGGAGAACGCTGAGGGATGTAAAATGATCTGGACACGGACTTGCATGACCCTGCCCTGCCACTGATTGTGAAACCTTAAACACATAACGTCTTTGAGCTTCAGTTTTCTCACCTGTAAAATGGGGATGATAAAATGCACTTTGCAGAGCTGTTCTGAGGATTAAATTGGGCACTGAATGCGGAAGAACTGTGTAAACTGTGAAGCTCTGAGATGTGACCAGATAAGCTAAATCTTTAAAAAGGGGTAATTCCTGTTTTTGCAAATACTATTATTAAAATGTTGAAGGATGCATATATAATTGTATTACAAAGATTATTGCTTTAATAGACTAGCCTTTACAACAGAGTGAAAAACCACTGTTAAATACACAACTATGCATGTATGTTGGAGAAGGCAATGGCACCCCACTCCAGTACTCTTCCCTGGAGAGTCCATGGATAGAGGAGCCTGGTGGGCTGCAGTCCATGGGGTCGTGACTGAGCGACTTCACTTTCACACATTGGAGAAGGAAATGGCAACCCACTCCAGTGTTCTTGCCTGGAGAATCCCAGGGACGGTGGAGCCTGGTGGGCTGCCATCTATGGGGTCGCCCAGAGTCGGACACGACTGCAGTGACTTAGCAGCAGCAGCATGCATGTATGTAAGGGCAAAGTTCTGATTAGATACATGGACTTAACAGTGGCTTCCGCTGAGGCATGCTATACTTTCTTTTAAAAAGGTTTTTTTAATGTAAATGCTTCCCGGAGATTGCCATGTACACACTGCTGTATCATTTGTTTATTTATGGCTGTGCTGGGTCTCCATTGCTGTATGTGGGCTTTCTCCAGTTGCAGAGAGTGGGGGCTACTCTCTAGTAGGAGTGCACGGGTTTCTCATGGCGGTGGCTTCCTTGTTGTGGAGCATGGCTCTAAGCACATGGGCTTCAGTAATTGCAGCACAGGGGCGCATTAATTGTGACTCCCCAGCTCTAGAGCCATGCAGGCTTCAGAAGGCATGTAGAACCTTCCTAGACCAGGGATCGAGCCCATGTCTCCTGCACTGACAGGTGGATCTGATCCACTGGACATGGATTTGCATGTATCCCACCAGGAAAGTCCCTGGTACACTTTCATTATTTCACTTTAAATTCTTGTTTCCAAGATATTTTTCAATGAGTTTGTGCTCTTTTGCTATAGGTGGCTTGTAAAATTGTATTCTAAGAATCATATCACATGCCAGGCACCATAGGAGGTACATAGTAAGAGAAAGAGGACAGGGATGGAGATTATATACATACACACACATATTTATTATCTAGAAAGATCCTATTGTTCAGTTTTCTAATTCTCCTGAAAGAGATTGTTCAGCTTCCTCATATAATTGGAAAGATGTAAGAGAAGGTGATGTATTGCCAGTGTTCATTTGAGCAGCATTCCCTGAGAAGATCTATAATTCAAGTCTAGCTTCAGACCTCGTGCTACCTGGAGACACCTGCAGCCTGATGCTGTTTCTGAAGGTGGGACAGCAGGTGCAGTGGCTGCAGGATGAGAATAAATAACGAGAAGGATGCAGGTGCCTTTGAACTTACTCTTCCAGCCAACCCCATCCTCTCATGCACAGCCACTGAGGTGTCAGCAGGGAGAGTGTTTAGATGGTTGGACCTTTAAAATTAAGATGTTTTTGACATGGTCACACAGACTCTGTGCTAAAGGCCAGGTTCTATTATGGACGTACTGTGGGTGTTTCACCTTTGCTAGGAAGGAGGAAGGAAAGGGAGGAAAAGCACTACAGGGCTTGGAATTTTACTAATACCAGCCAAAGGAAGGTGTTGGCAACACTTGCCTCCTTTAGTCCTTGGGTCAGGGGGTTTAACGAGGAGTCCGATTTCAGCCACCCCAGCTTAAGACCAGGCAATGGTGTGCCGTTGAAGACAGGAAGGCAGACAGGTGCTGGCAACTGACCCTGTGTCCACCCCTGCCACAAGGTTGGCACTCATTCTCCGAGTTTAAGAAAGCTCCATCGTCAATATTTAGGTTCTGTGGTACTTTTCAAAGCAGTGTAGATAACTCAAGCACGGCTCCTGAGTCAGTGTGTGTATGTTTAAACATTTTACATTTTATTTTTTAATTAATTATTTAGGCTGTGCTGGGTCTTTGTTGCAGAGTAAGGGCTTTTCCTTTTCTCTAGTTGCCAGGCTTAGTAGTTGCTGACCACAGGCTTAGTTGGGATGTGGGATCTTGGTTCCTCGACCAAGGATGGAAACTGCGTCCCCTGCCAGGTGAATTCTTAACCACTGGACCACCAGGGAAGTCCCTCAAGGTGTGTTTTGATAGAACTCAGGCTGTGTTTGCAGCCACTAAGATTCAATCCTTAAGCTAAGCCAGATACACATGTAAAATAAATTCTCCATCCTTTTCTAGATTTTCTGCCTGCTTTGGGGTTATTTTGTACAATTCAATTACATCTCCATTATTGGCTTACGAGTTAATCCTCTTTGTAAAATGTCTTAGTGGTTGCCCTGGGGTTTACAAAAAATCTTAAAAACATGAAATGCTTAATTTATTCATGAGTCATCACTGTGTAGGGGCCACATGAATTCTGTGATGGACCCAAATGTATTACACGTGCTGCTGGAGCAAGTACCTTTTTTAGATTTTATTCTGCCTGTTTTAGAGTTGGATGATGAGAAGCAAAGACTGCAGGGCCATGTGGACCACAGCTCTCAGAGATGGAGGAAGGCTTGAGAGAGCATCTAGGCCTACGGCGAACAGACTTTCAGGTCCCACAGGCTAATACCATTTCAGAAACAAAATTCTGAGCTTGCAGACTTTTATTCTGCTAAGCGAGGATCAAAAAGAATTGCCGTTTATCACCATAATTCCATGAAAGAGGAAGCTTTAACACTTTTCAAAAGCAGCTGAAAGATTTAACTTTTAAATTGCATGAGTTTCGTACTGTGAAAAGCTCTGTTTATTTTTCTCCCCTCAGTGGGGTCTGGTATTTGAAAATCACAGATCTGCTCCAGCCACGCAGTATAAGAGGAGGGGAAAGCCCGTGGGAGGAGGTGATCTGCCTGAGGTCACACTTTGCCAGGCCTTTCCTTGCTCCAGAGGCACTGATGACCCTGATAGTGCCTGAATCACAGTTGATACCAGCACCTTATGGTTCTACATATTCGGTTCCAAGCACCGAACAAGCTAAGGAAGCTCTGAAGATGCAAAGTATGTGGGTTATTGAATTATTGCCTCTCAGGTCCAAATGTAATGTGAAATATCTGCCCTGTGACCAACAGGGGAATTCCTTTAACCAATACTCCTTCAAAGTGAGCATGGTGTTAAGCTTCCTTAGCAGAGGGCAATGGAAGCACATTACAGGAGGAAGAACCTTCTAGAAATTGCTGGAAGGGGCTTGTGAGTGAGAGGACATCTAGTGAGCCTGCTCCAGCCATCCCTCTGCAACTTTGCAGCACCTGATGACCTTTCTATAGCCTTCTCAGCATGGAAGGCAAAGCCCCTGCAGGGATACACACAGTTACATGTGGTCCAGAGAGTCGTACAAAGTAGCTACTGCAGGGCCGCGCTGCTGGTTGCTGACCACTTGCCCGTCTGCTGGCACTCCTGCTTATTGTTTGCCGAACAATCCAGACCATCTCCCTGCTGGCCAAACCAGCCAACACCTCTGCTGCCCAGTGGGCTGGACCGTACCTTCTGCAATGAAGTCTGAACCCCTGCCAAGTTTGTGTTTTCTTGGGTTCTCTCCATCAGCCAAAGGTACCATATAGAATTGCCTGATATCATACAGTCTTTTCTCATAGTTAGTAATTCTTTGTATTTAAATTTTGCTTAACCTTCTGAATTGTTTCTCTGTCCTGACTAGACCCAGACTACTGCTGAAAGTGAGAGTGAAGTACATCAGACGACCTGAAAAGGACTTCCTTCTTTTTTAATGCTGAATAATATTCCATTGAATATAAGCACTACATTTTTTAATCCATTCATCTGTTGATGGGTATTTAGGTTACTTCCATATCTCAGCTTTGTGAATATCGCTGCAGTGAACATGGAATGCCGATTTCACTTCCTGTGGCTATGTACCTGGAAATGGGATTGCTGGATCCTGTGGTAATTCTACTTCTAATTTTTTAAGGAACCTCAATACTGTTTTCCATAGTAGCTGCACCAATTTACATGCTCACCAACAGTGTAAAATGGGTCCCTTTCATGCAGTACATCCTTGCCAACACTTCTGCTTTTCATAAAAGCCCTTCTAACAGGTGTGAGTTGATAGCTCATTGTTTTGATTTGCATTTCCCCGATGATCAGTGAGGTTGAGCACCTTTTCATGTACCCACTGGCCATTTGTATGGCTCCTCAAAGCCATGATGTTCTTTCATCATGCCTGGCTCCTAAAAGTCTGGAGGAGGAACCTAACACCCAATGTGTGTGCTCAGTCACTACAGTCGTGTCCGACTCTTTGTGACCCAATGGACCATAACCCTCCAGGCTCCTCTGTCCATGGGATTCTCCAGGCAAGCATACTGGAGTGGGTTGCCATGCCTTCCTCCAGGGGATCTTCACCACCCTGGCATCTAACCCACATCTCCTGCATTGCAGGAGGATTCTTTACCGCTGAGACACCAGGGAAGCCCAACACCCAATGTAGGCTGTAGATAATAGACATTTCATTTGGAAAAATAAGTCTGGAAATCATTATAAATTACTTTTTGGGAAACTGGTGGTATTCCGACCAGATGACTGTAGAGCTTTTGCTCTCAGCAAGGACACCAGAGTCCTAGTTGCCAGAATCCTCAGCCCTAGCATAGCCCAGCATGAGAGAATGCACAGTCACCACTTATCAAATAAGTGAATGAATTATAAATTATTCAGTATTCTCTTAACTACTATTTATCTAAGCAGTTGCAAAACCAAATTACACAATATCAAAGAAAAATTAACACAGGCATATAAACAATATCTCAATAGATCTCTGTACTGGTCACATTTTCCTTGGGTAATTCAGATTAATTTGTGAAGCCCAAGGTACAATTTGCTCTGCAGGTCATTGAGAAAGAGTATGGCATTCTTGGATTGTTATAATTAACAAAAATGGTGTGTATTTCTTGCCAGTGGAATAGAATATCTAGCTAGGAAAGATCCACACTCTTTGCCAACTTTCTCTAGCAGGATATGCAAGAAGACACTGACTTCAGGAAAGACAAAGACGTGTCCTAGCCGTGGACTGCCTTTGGTATCTGGCCACATTTTAGTTGAAAGGAAGCAGAGCTTTGTCATTGCATTTTAATGTGTAGTAGAAAACAACACATTTTTTGTTTGGGGACTGCTTCAAATTATACATATTTGGCCACGCTGCATGGCTTGTGGGATGTTGGTTTTACAACCAGGAATGGAGCCTGGCAGTGAAAGCCCGAGTCCTACCCACTGAATTGCCAGGGAATCCCTGACCTTATATTTTAAAATACATCTTCTACTTATAAATATGTATTTATATTCTAAAAATATTTGTTTTCTGTACTGAAAAGTTTCCTTGGCAGACATTTTGCTAAAAATCCAACAATGTATTAAAAAATTTTTTTGCGTTAACTACTTGGGTTGATTGATTTGCCAGCAGCCAAGGTAAAAGCTGTTGGAGTTCAGCATTATTGGATGCAAAAGGGTTACAATATGTAAAATTCTATCATATATTGTAAAATAAAGATATGGCCCAAATAAACCCAAGATTTCAAGGCCAAGTACAGCTGGTTGCCAGTTTCTGACTTATCGACATTTCTCTACTCTCTTTTTCTGTTTTTTGGTCAGGTAGCTTGCAGGATCTTAGTTCCCTACCGAGGAATCGAGCCTAGGTCCCAGAAGTGAAAGCAGAGTCTTAACCACTGGATTCCCTTATTGACATTTCTTACATTAATTAATATATTATTAATTGTTAATTATTATTTGAATATTAAATTAAACTTAATATTTAATTTAATAAAATGTAATTAAATTTAACTAAAATAACTAAATGTCATTAATAATTGATTATTAATTAATGTAAATATTAACGAGATAATTAATCTTATAATTGGCATGAATCAATTGCCTGTTGTAAAAGATGCAGTGAAGGTGGAAATACACAAGTAGAGATCGACAAAATTAATCGTATAGGTGCAATCAATTACTGCCCTGTATAGTACATCATTGTTCAAAAGGAAAACAAAAAAGTAGCTTTAAACAACCTCAAATGACATGAGTATCAGTTTTTCTGGAGTCTGTTCCCTTTCATATTACTAATTTTGACCCTTCTCATTGCTCTATCCTCAGCAGAGTGCCCTTTCTCTAAATGAAAACGAATTTTAAAAGATTTAGGAGCGCCCTGAGGTGACAAGACCATCTAACAGAGTTAGCCACACTTGGCCTTAAAACCTCAAGTGGCTTTAAAAATTGAAGGCACAAAACTGAATGATTTCATTCATGTCAAAGCACTAAAAGACATTCTCTGCTTGCCTGGAAGTGTGGAAACTGAAGCATGTTTTTTTTTGCTGTCACATTTTATTTGAGATTTTAAATTTCAATGTTTATTTTCCTTTTGAGCTTTGTCAAAAGAATGATTTTTAGCAATTGATGAAAGTAGGTTCTGAATTCATTTGACTGCATAGGAGGCCTCGGTGTCTGACTTTGGATCTGGGCTCATTTCATGCCTTCACACCATCTACAAGGTCTTCCTTTGAAATGGCTCTGGGAAATCTTCCCTGAGATTTGCTAGTCTGAAATATGCTACAAATTTTTCAGATGTGTAATTCACTTCCAGGCCTCTGCTTCAGTGCTAAGAAGTCCTTGATATAATGTGATATGCATTGCCTATATGGCACCCACCTCCTGGAATCAGGCTGTGGTTTTTTTTATGCTGCATACTAAGTAGCTTCAGTTGTGTCCAACTCTTTGTGATCCAGTGGATCGTAGCCCTCCAGGCTCCTCTGTCCATGAGATTCTCCAGGCAAGAATACTGGAATGGGTTGCCATGCCCTCCTCCAGGGGATCTTCCTGACCCAAGGATCGAACCCAGGTCTCTTATGTCTCCTGCTGAGACCTTATATTTGTGCATAGTGATGAGCTTGGACTATTAATCAAGCAATTTGATCAACTTGAAAAATTCTACGTTTCATATCATCAAAAAGTCCAACAGTGGAGATATGATAGGAACATGAAGGCAATTTTGGCAAAATAGCAAAAGAAGATACATTTCAGAATCTGACCATATGGGTTGGATCTGTTGATCAAACCTCTATATCATTTTTTAACAATTTATTTATTTTTAAATTGAAGGATACTTGCTTTACAGAATTTTTTGTTTTATCTCAAACAACCTCTATACACTTTCATGCTTCAGTTTCCTCATAGGTACAATGATGGTGAGGGTAGGTACCTTCCTTCCAGTATTACTTTGAGATTCAAATGAGATGACGAGTCTACACTATGTACTCTGTCACACAGCATGAGCACGGAATAAATGTTAGCCATTGTCGTGGTTGAGAGTTCAGCACACCAGAACTGAACATGGCTCTTCCAGGCTTAGAACAGTGTAAGGTCATAGGCACCAGGCAAAGACTGCAGGCGTGTAAAGGGCATGATGTCAGTAAAGATTGGCCTGTCCCGTATAAAAGAATCCCCAAAGCAGTGCATATGGTAGAGGCTAGTCAAGGGATTATGGGGGACCTCCTTGTCTCTAGCGATGAAGAGAGCAAGGATTGTGAGTGTGTGTATGTGTGTGCGTGTGTGTGTGCATGCGTGCACACATGCACGTGTGTATGTAGCTTTTGTGTTGTGGATGACATTATTACGATGGAAAAAGTCACTTGGTACAAGGTCTCAGGCAAAGGGTCCACATGGTAAAGTGGTCATCACCCCACACAGCAGCATAGACCTGAAGTCAATTCTCATTGATTGCCTCTCTGATCAGCCCCAGGAAGGATGTTTTGAAAACTGATTGAGTAAAACAAAGTGAATTCGTAAAAGTCTTGTGGATAATCCTCCCTGACATAGGAATCCCTAAAAGTTCTGTGGAATTTACATGTAGACTCTGCCACTAGGTGGCAGAGGAACGTTATGAAACCTGCCAATCGTCACAGACTAGGAAAAGTACGTGTCTCCCTTTCCTGGTCTCCGGGAGGGAGCCCTGTCTGAAGGATCCTGAGAGACCTTTCCTGTCACTTGGCCTTTTAGTCCCTGTGGTTCCACATACTCACCCCCTCCCACAGGAGTCTGTGGCCCTGGATGGCTGGTACTGGCATAACCTAATGTGTGTGTTGCCCAAATCCCTAAGAAGAAAATACCCAAAGTTTTCCAACCTTTGAAAAATTGTCGAGTCTCCTAGAGCTGGACATTTGGAAGAAAAGCAGCATTCCTGCAGTGCTCTGCAGACACTTGTTAGAGAGAATGAGCCCAACACACTGCCCAGCTGTCTCGCTCCCTTCCTGTGGTCAGATCCACTTCTCAACCTGCCCACTCCCAGGAGGAGCCACCAACGCTACTGCTATGAAAACCTTTAACTCCCTAATCTCAGACATCATTCATTTTGGCTGCTGAGCGTAGTTTCTAACACTCCAAAGTTTGAGAGGCTAATTCAGCTTAAACTTGAATGGTTCATCAATGGGCCTTTTCTTTTTTTTAATTTTCTTTCTTTTCTTCTTCTTCCTTTAAAAATAAGGTTCTGAGTCTGAGCTAGAAAGCACTGCTTTTATTTCTGAGTGCCGGCTCAATTATATTCTATCTGGAGAGAGTTCAGGATGGGATTGATCAAGCAGCGTGGTAAGCAGAGAGGAAATGCTCTCTTAGAGAACGTGCTGCTTTAATGTCATGTCACCACCCCATGAAGAAAAGAACCCAGCAGGCTCTGCTTTATGACTCAGAGTTTTATTATATACAACATAGATTGCTAAGAGTAACAGAACTTTCTCCTATCGTTTATAACCATTCAGTTAATTGTTCCAATTTCTGGAGGAAAGCCGAAGGTTAGCTGAGGCCCTTGGTTTAGGAATCAAGTCCTCCTCTTCTATTCCCACACGACAGATGTGACTGGGGGTTGGCACAGGGCTGGCTGATGTGATAAAGACGCAGAATGGAGACCTCACAGTGTGAAAGAACGCCTTGTCCAGGTGACAGTGGAGCAGGGTTTGGAGGTGGCTCCTGAGAGTATGTCCTCGGGAGCAGCCCACTCTCCTCTGTCTGTGCCCTACTTGTGCTAAGTGGACCACTTCAGTCGAGTCCGACTCTGCAACCCCATGGACTGTAGCCAACCAGGCTCCTCTGTCCATGGGATCCTCCAGGCAAGAATACTGCAGTATTGCCTTCTCCAGGGGATCTTCCCAACCCAGGGATCAAAGCCTTGACTCTCACATCCCCTGCATTGGCAGGCAGGTTCTTTAGCACTAGCGCCACCTGGGAAGCCCACCTGTGCCCTAAGCCACCATCAATTAAAGCCTCAATGTATCCCGGATCTGTTCAGGGCCTCCACGTCCCACTTGGGCAGTGCTTTCTTACTGAGGAGTTCCCAGCTTCTGGTGTCAACTGAGATATTGCCAGAGCATTTTTTTTCCTACCCATCGTGCCCTTCCTCCTGCAAGTGATTGCTGCAGCGGCCATATGCTCCCTCTAGGGCTGGAGCTTTCCAGCAAAAGGATTTGTTTCTCAGCTTTGGGATGAAAGTAAGAGATAAATCCAGCTTTCAAATTAAGGGCACATGAAGTTCAGGGGTTTCCAAGTTAAGTCAAGACAATCATTCCCTTCTTTGAAGTAACCCTACTGTCCTCGCCCATGCAAGCCAAGCCAGGGGTTGGAGGTTCCCCTCCTCTCCCTGTCCATCAAGGGTCATTGGAAGCGCAGCCAGCTGTGAATCAAAGGAAGCCCAGGGAGGGAGCAGAGCGCCTGTCCATGATCAAGGGTGGCTGGAGGTGGAGAGGAAGGCGTTGTAGAGGGGAAAAGCCTCAGGCAGCCTCATTTCTAAGCTGGCTCATCTGTTGGCAAGTGTCTGGACAGAGCTTTGAAAGATGCCCTGGGGGTGAGGAGAGAGCTGGAAACTGCCCCCCTTCCAGACACTTTGCTCACCGCTGTGGGTCCCCATTCACTTTCCAAATCCTCATCACTTGAGGATTTCCCACAGCTTGAACCACAGCCCAGGCCTTCTTTTCTTCCAGAGCCCCAGCCCCACCTCCAGCAATGCCTCTGCTGCCCCCCGCCCCCCAATCCGGGGCACGGGGTCCCTCGAAGTCCACGGGGAGGCTGATCCCTGCTGCCAGTAACCTTCTCAGTGGTTTTCACTCTAGGAAGGAAAACCGCACTCATTTCATCTTTCTCGTTTCTAGGTGGTTCCTGGCTTGACATGCAGGGAATTTTTTTTTTTTTTTCAGGGAGCTATTTTCATTTAATGTAGGATCATATTTGCTTTAGTAGCAGGGTGCGTTTCTTCAGCTTTGGTCATAATACTGAAGTATTCTTAGACATTTCAAAACTGGCTTTAATGGGGAGTGTAAAATACGGTTTTCCTTAATAAAGTCTTGAATAAAGGACTGTTGTGCTGCATTGGGAACCAGCAGTACATCCTCCGTGGTGGCTGTTTAGATGAACAATCACCCACTGCCTGGGGGTTCCTGTGCCTCATTTTATCATGCTTGGGGACCAGGAGGTTTAGTTTTGCCTTTACTTCAAAGGCCACTGGAAGAGAGGGAGGAGCTGCATTACTTAGAGCCTACCAGGTCTAAAAATTCACCCATTTCCCAACGCCCGTCGTCACCCCTATGTCACAGCCTGGGTGGGACACCAACTTCCCCACTCCTCATGAAGATCAGAGATTTTGAGACTGGCCTGTATTGGCATGATTGGCATCTTTGCCAGTTGTGCGTATATTGATACCAATCTAATGATCATCCCGAAAGCTATGAAGATGATGGTATTGAAGACAGAGGCACATTTTTAAGGAATCCAATTAATGTTTTTTTGTTCAGGCACTAAGTCGTGTGCGACTCTGCAACCCCAAGGACTGCAGCACACCAGTTAATGTTTAGCACTCACCTGAAAGAACAGGAATGCAAATTCTCAAAGCACTTAGGTTTTAGTCCTGGAGCAGGGCAGGATACAAAATGATCCAGGGCGGTCCTCAGCCAGAACGTGGCTGGAGAACTCAGATGGTGACTGCCACACGCATGGATTATGTCGCTGTCACTTTCAACAGTTACTATTTTAACCAGGTCCCGCCTGATCTCTGCCTGCTGGGAAAGTCAGCTGTGTCCTTCCTTGGGGCCCCCTCCCGCCCCAGCATAACAAGGGCGTTTCTAGCCCTTTCGGCAGGGGGCGTGTCCTGCCCAGAATAGAGCTTGTCTCCTGGGCCACCTTGGGATTCCCTTGTGGCTCAGTGGTAAAGAATCTGCCCACAATGCGGGAGACCTGGGTTCGGTCCCCTGAGTTGGGAAGATCCCCTGGAGAAGGGAAAGGCTACCCACTCCAGTATTCTGGCCTGGAGAATTCCATGGACTGTATAGTCCCTGTGGTCGCAAAGAGTTGGACACAACTGAGCGACTTGCACTCACTCACTTACCTGGGCCACCTGCTCCGGAGCTGTCTTAGGAACTGAGGGGGCCTCTTGGCTTCAGAAAGCCAACCCCAGAGGTCAGACCCATGTGAGACGGTGAGCATTCCTCTGGAGGGTGGGAGGAAAAGGGGAAATGGGTTTCTAATGTAAATCATTGCTCACACCCAAGTTTCAGTTCCATTTCAGAATGCAAAGGGGGCTTCCCAGGCAGGTGCAAAGAACATGCCTGCCAATGCAGGATACATGAGAGACACAGGTTCAATACCTAGGTAGGGAAGATAGCCTGGAGAAGGAAATGGCAACCCACTCCAGTTTTCTTGCCTGGGAAATCCTATAAATCCCATGGACAGAGGAGCCTTGCAGGCTACAGTCCATAGGATTGCACAGAGTTGGACACGACTGAAGCGACTTAGCCCTGGGTGTTCTTTGGAGAGAATGATGCTGAAGCTGAAGCTCTAGTACTTTGGCCACCTCATGCGAAGAGCTGACTCATTGGAAAAGACTCTGATGTTGGGAGGGATTGGGGGCAGGAGGAAAAGGGGACGACAGAGGATGAGATGGCTGGACGGCATCACCGACTCGATGGACTAAGTTTGAGTGAACTCTGGGAGTTGGTGATGGACAGGGAGGCCTGGTGTGCTGCGATTCATGGGATCGCAAAGAGTCGGACACGACTGAGCAACTGAACTGAGCTGAACTGAAGCGACTTTGCACGCACGCCTGCAAAGAGTTCTGCTCTGCTCTACTTCTGAGAAAGTAAGCTGGAGACAGGGAAAGTGTTGACATAGAGTTAAAACGGCCCCTTCGCAGTGACCAGCCACTTCTGGCCTGAGGGGAGGAGCAGTGCATTCCATTTTTCCCCAAAGAAGACAAGTCGGGATCCAAGAGCTGGTTTACTATTATTATTATTGGAGTATAATTGCTTTACAATTTTGTGTTAGCTTCTGCTGTACCATGCAGTGTATGAGCTATATGTATACATATTTCCCTTCCTTCCTGGACCTCCTCTCCCTTCCCCTCACCCCATCCCACCTCTCTAGGTCATCACAGAGCACAGGGCCCAGCTTCCTGTGCTAAACAGCAGCTTCCCACTAGCTCTCTGTTTCACATACAGTAGTGTGTATGTGTCAACCCTAGTCTCCCAATTCCTTCCACCCTCCCCTTCCCCACCATGTCCACATGTCCAAGGGCTGCTTTAATTGGAATTAGGCCTACCTGAAGAAGTCTATTTTTTCTCAAAATCTTTGTGATTCTCTGTGTGTTGCTCAAGTAGGAAATGTGAATATTGGATAAATAGGGAATATAGGAGGGAGGTTTTAGCTTTCCTGTGGGGGAAGTGGGGCCGGGTGGGGGAGGATCCTGAGTTATTTTTGCTTAATACTAATTGAATTTTAGCTCTAAATACTAATTGAACAAAAAATCACCTGAAATGAAAGGAACATTGGAATTGGTGTCTGTGTGTGTACAACCCCTCAGGGGATCAAACACTGAGAAAGCAGTGAGTAAATTAGAGACCCATGACTCATTAGCAGCCATGAAGCAGGGGTGTTCCCCTTAAGTCAATTGTTTTATTTGATAAAGAATTTTCGAACTGGGGCATGTGGACTGAAGTTCATTCTGTCTCTTACAGGATGTTAATGTCTTTGAGCCTGTGCTAGTCTGTAAGGGCTCCCATAACAAAAGACCGCAGACTGGGTGACTTAAACAACAGACATTTATTTTCTCACAGTCCCAGAGGCTAGACATCAAAGATCAAGGTGTCGGGAGGTTTTCTTCCTCCTGAGGTCTCACTCCTTGGCTTGCAGAAGGCTACCGTCTTGCCAAGTCCTCACTCGGTCATCTCTCTGTGCTCCCATGATGTTCTGATGTCTTCTTTCTGTGCCCTAATATCCTTTTAAGGACACCAATCAGATTAGGACCACCTTAAGCAATGGTACCCCACCCCAGTACTCTTGCCCGGAAAATCCCATGGACGGGAGAGCCTGGTGGGCTGCAGTCCATGGGGTCACTAAGAGTCGGACACGACTGAGCGACTTCACTTTCACTTTTCACTTTCATGCATTGGAGAAAGAAATGGCAACCCACTCCAGTGTTCTTGCCTGGAGAATCCCAGGGACGAGGGAGCCTGGTGGGCTGCCGTCTATGGAGTCGCACAGAGTTGGACATGACTGAAGCGACTTAGCAGCAGCAGCAGCAGCAACAACTCCATTTTAGCTTAATTACCTCTTTTTAAAATTGATTACTTTTGTCTGCACCGGGTCTTGTTGCTATGCAGGATTTCTCTAGTTGCGCCAAGTGGGGGCTATTCTCTAATTGCAGCGCACAGGCTTCTCTCTTTGCAGAGCACGGGCTCCCGGATGCAAGGGCTCAGTAGTCCTAACACTCCAGTTTACTTGCCGCACAGCATATGGAGTGTTCCTAGACCAGGGATCAAACCTGTATCCCTGGTATCGGCAGGCAGTTTCTTAACCACTGGACCACCAGGGAAGTCCCTTAATTATCTCTTTAATGACACTGTCCCCAGTAGAGTCACATTCTGAGGACCTGGGGGTAAGGCTTCCACACATGAGTTTGAGGGGACACAATTCAGCCCATTCCCTGGTAGCTCACATGGTAAAGAATCTGCCTGCAATGCAGGAGACCCTGTTCGATTCCTGGGATGGGAAGATCCCCTGAAGAAGGGAAAGGCTACCCACTCCAGTATTCCACCTGGAGAATTCCATGGACAGAGGAACCTGGCGGGCTCAAAGAGTCAGACATGATTGAGTGACTTTCACTTTTTACTTTTCAACTCAGCCCATAATAGAGCACCAGTTTCCTCACTGGGAAAACTGGAGTAAAACTGCCCCTCCTTTCCTGGGTTGAAGCTCAAATGAGATAAAGTAAGTAAAAAAAGTGACTTTGAAGGGCATCAGATTCTACAGAAAGGAAAATTGTTATCTTACAGGGGTGAGATAAGCAGCTTAGGATTGGAGGTCTTATAGTGAAGTGAAGTTGCTCAGTCATGTCTGACTCTTTGCAACCCCATGGACTGTAGCCTACCAGGCTTCTCAGTCCATGGGATTTTCCAGGCAAGAGTACTGGAGACCAATATAAAAGTTGTGTCCTCTATATATACCTGAGCTTTGGAGGACAAGTTTGCCAGGAAAAGATGCACTGGCAAAGGGGCTACTAAATATCACGCTTTCTTGGCTCTTTGAGCTTAAATGCCAATCATGTTTCCATTCGTTTATTCCTCATCCTTGATTTCACACCTACTCTGCTGGGCACTGGGTCACTGTGATCCATTATCTACAAATGATGCAGAATGGCATGTGGGCTAGATGAATTTTGTAGGAAATGTCGTTAAGCAAGAGAAGACTTCTAATTTGTCTTCCTGTGCAGCTTATGGGGAGCTCTGCTAAAAATATCTCTTGCTTTCAACAACTTCCCCTGACTCTTCCTTCCTCAATCACAGGAGCCTGCTCAGGATCTGGAGGCTCAGAAGAACTCAGAGGAGGTCACCCTGGGGCGGGGAATGGAACCACATCGGTTAAACTCAGGGTGGAAAAATTCAGAGTCTGTCACTCTTAAAGACTGAATGTCTGCTACAGTGAGGCAAACCTGGGTTCTATAGAAAATAAGGGTCAGTTACACACACACAGACACACACACACACAGACACACACACACAGGAGTGTACAGAAGCCAGAAGAGTTTGCACTTGTCCTTAAGTAAAGTACATGGCACAGGTATTCTTTACTGTTTGGGCTTCCCAAGCTGTGCAGAAGCAGGGCACCAGTTCATAGAGAGTAAAACAACAGCATCAGGCACCCTGGATCTCTTTCTTGAATTTTGAAACTTTGAAGTTAAATGTGCATACAACCAAGCTCTGATCTCAGCCATGGGGAGCCCCATCTCTGTTGGGTTCTAGTCACCTGATGGGGTATAGGCAGGATGGGAAAAAGAGTCACACCCTCCTCAGGAATCCAAGAGCAAAGTGGGGACTGCTTTGATTTCTTTTATTTTTTTGATGATTATTCTTTTATTTAGGTTCTCTATATCTTCCTGGCTCAAACTGGTATTTTAAACAAAATTTTCTAGAAAAATTGTTTATATTATCTATGTTGAAATTTATAAGCCTAAACATGTTTATAGTATTTTTATGATATTTTTTATATCCCTACTGTATGCATACCTACATATTCTTTTTTATTCCTTTGCATTTTTCTATGATTTTCTTTTTTTAAAAAAAGTTTATTATTTATTTGGCTGCATTGGTTCTTAGCTGTGGCATGCAGGACCTAGTTTCCTGACCAGTGATCACAGCTGGGCCCCTGCACTGGGAGCGCAGAGTCTTAGTCATGGGCCCCCGGAAAAGTCTTCTGGTGCCCAGTCCTGAAGCTGAAGTCTCACAGTCGAAGAAGAGATAAGTCCACAGCCACAAAATAGATGTTGCAATAATCTGAGGCAGAAAGGAGACCTACAGTAAGCACTGAGGAGGAAAGACCAAAAGGGCATCAGATTTTGAGACTGATGCATGGATCACCACACTAAGAAGGTGCTCAAGAGAGCCTCAGAAAGTCCCTGCTACACGACAAAAGAAACCTTGAAAAAATGGGAAGAAGAGGGACCTCGGGAATTTAACTTTTTGCCTTGGGCCAACAGACCATTTTGTGGTTCTGAAACTCCTTCGGACTTCAATCTTGCTTTATTTCCAAAAGAGGACTGGAAATCGGAATGAGGAAGCCAAGAATATCAAACAGCCTTAGATCCTTGGTTAAAAACATGAGCAGCAACACGCAGCAGAGCTCACCTCCCCCATGCTTCGCATTTCATTGTAAGAGGAAAACCACAAGCCAAGTCCTGCAGAGGCTGTTAGAATTAACGCGCAAGCCCTCCTTGGCTTCCTAGTGGTTTCTGAGTCTCTGAGGTGCAGAAAGTAATGTGAGAAGGGCTTATTTAATATGCGTTGTGGGAGGAGGAAACAAAAACACATTTTTAGTCCCTTTTGCTAAAAGAGTCCATCAAGTCGATTTAATTTACTGTTTCACTGTTTGCAGGCTCCGGGGAATCTTCTCTGTGGGACATTTATCTATGTTGATTTGGAATAAGAGGAGTTAACATGTGTTGATTAAGGTGGTTTTTTTTTTTTTTTTTTTAAATCAAGGTTTTAATAGCAAATAACAAGAGACCAAGTCTGGCCCCTCAAAGCAGAAAAAGCATTTATTAAAGTGTATTAGATGATGTCTAGAATCCCAGGGGATGGAGAATAAAGCTTGGAGACTGTGTAATCAGCCACAATCCCTGACATCAATTCTGGGACTGTCCTCAAGGATGCTCCACTGAGTTCACTTTGGGCAAAGAGGCTACAGTTTGTCCTGAACGAGATCTCACACTAAACAAACTGCTAGGTCCTCTGTTATTAAACTGGCTGTACCGGAGAAGGCAATGGCACCCCACTCCGCACTCTTGCCTGGAAAATCCCATGGACGGAGAAGCCTGGTAGGCTGCAGTCCACGGGGTCGCTACAAGTTGGACACGACTGAGCGACTTCACTTTCACTTTTCACTTTCATGCACTGGAGAAGGAAATGGCAGCCCACTCCAGTGTTCTTGCCTGGAGAATCCTAGGGATGGGGGAGCCTGGTGGGCTGCCATCTATGGGGTCGCACAGAATCAGACACGACTGAAGTGACTTAGCAGCAGCAGCAGCAGCAGCAGTGGTCATCACAGCAGACCCCCAAACCTGAACCAGGATCCTCTGGTTCTCAGACTGTTCCTCCTTCTCCAAAGACCTCTATGAGGATCTCCCCCACCCCATCTTTTATAGGAAACTCAACTTGGGCCAATGGGAGGGGGCTCATGCTCTGAAACTATGCCCACATCCCTTGCTGTAGATACCCCTATTGCTTTTGCTCAGGTTGGAATCTTTCTGTTAAGAATGTTTACGAGACAGCAAAAGAGACACTGATGTATAGAACAGACTTTTGGACTCTGGGACCGGGAGAGGGCGGGATGATTTGGGAGAATAGCATTGAAATATGGTATGGGGAGCGGGGAGGGAGGAGGGTTCAGGATGGGGAGCAAGTGTATACTGGTGGCAGATCCATCTCGATGTATGGTAAAAGCAATACAATATTGTAAAGTTAAACAAAATAAAATTTAATTAAAAAAAAAAAAAAGAATGACACCTGGGGCTTCAGCTTGATGGTCAATAATGTTTACAGAGGTGGTCCACTCCCCTTGCTAACTGAGCCCTCTTCTTGTTCTGCTGTGGGGCTGGCAGGCACTCCTGTTTCTTTGACTGCTTGGCCTGTTACAGCAAGCTGGTGCATGTCTAAAGGAGGGAGGTAGGAAGCCTCAAGTGGCAGTGTAATCTAGACCCATATCAGCAAAGAAAATTCTCACCTGCAGTGTGGAGCTCTTTTCCTGCAGGGATGGCCAGGCTTATTTTTATGCAGAGTGGTCACCTTGGAAGCCCCCAAGACAGTAAAGGACCCCCACATACATGCTAAGTCATTTCAGTTGCATCTGACTCTTTGTGACCCTGTGGACTGTAGCCCACCAGGCTCCTATGTCCAGGAGATTCTCCAGGCAAGAATACTGAAGTGGGTTGCCTTGCCCTTCTCCAGGGGATCTTCCTGACCCAGGAACTGAATGCATCTCCTACACTGCAGGTGGATTCTTTACCTGCTAAGCCACTGGGGAAGCCCCAAAGATCCCCTACTACTCTCTATTGGCTACTGCTGTTGACACTCTTGACAACGGTTGCTGGGTCATTTATGAAAACGGCTCCATCCTTTTCTTTTTCTCCATCTCCCTCTGGGGTTGGAGTGTGGTACAGGGCCTGGTGCTACTTCTTCCCATGACTGGGTTATGTGTCACCCCTCACGGGTTGGTGGTACGAGGCTATATATTGAACATTTAACCTGGTAGAATAACCAGCTCAGAACTAACTACGCCTATTTTTGCCCAGCTGCAACCTCATCAAGAAAAAAATGAGAATCATTTTTCCCCTCTTCTCCCAAGAGAGGGGCCAGATACTCTGTCCTGGGTGCTTGGACTTCTCTCATCTCAGGGGAACGTTAGATGCCTGTGTTTTCAACAGTCTAGATTCTTGCAGGAGACAGGATCCATTGGAATGATGCGGGCTCTGTGGGTTGAAGGGGAGGGTGCAGGGAATGGAGGCCAGACGCAAGAAGGGAGGTTCTGAAACGGTGAAGACCCACCATAACTTGCAGGCACTACCTCATGAAAGGGGACACCTTGGATAAAGGCTAGTTACCTGCACATCAGGTACTGATGTCAGATGCTCTAACAGCCAAGGCAAGTGCCCCCTGGTGCCCAGCCTGGTAGGTGAGGGGTGGAGCACTCACCATTAACTGCCACCCAGTTCCTGGACCAGGCTGGCCTGGGCTCACGGAGCTAGTGAGTCTGGCTTCAAATGCATGCACAACAGTGAAGAGATGGATGTGGACTGCACCCATGAGGGGATCAGCTGAGCACTGCCCTTACACTTACACTTCGAGAATCATTTACAGCCCTACTAAGTTCCCTGGGTCCCTTACAACCCAAGACTGGTGGTGGTAGTGCCAAAGAATAAAATAGATTCTGGACTTCTCCCTGATCCTTAAAATGCCTTATTTTGGAAAAGTTTAAATGTACAGAAATGTTGCAGAGATAGTTCAGAGAGTTCCTGTCTACTCTTCACTCAATTTGCCCCAAACTGAAGCAAATTGAGTGAGGGGTAGGCACTGTGAACCACTGACTTTTCTGATACCGTGTTAAAACTCAGAAACCATCACTGGTACACTATATTAAATAAACTCCAAACTTAATTTGGATGTAACTATTTTTTTCCACTAATGTCCTCTTTCTGTTCCAGGATCTAACCCAGGGTCTCCTCAGTCTCCTCTCTGATCTATGGCAGTTTCTCAGTCTTCCCTAGTTTTTCATGACCTTGACATCTTTAAGGAGGGATGGCCAGCTATCCTATAGAATGTCCCTGGGTTTCACATGTTTTTCTCATGTTAGACTTGGGCTGGGGAACTTGGGGACTTGCCCTTTTCATCCCTTTACGTCATATCAGAGGGATCCTGACACCCACATAACATCACCAGTCAGGTCAGCTCTCATCACTTGTTGAAGGAGGTATCTGCAAAGTTTCACCACTGTCAAGTCACTGTTTCCATTTCCATAGTCTATTTTTTAAAAGGCATCCGACCCTGTTTTATTTGCAATAGAAAAATAAAGAAATGAGATGCTGCTTGCAGCTGAGTGTGGTGGAACAATTCCTGCCTGGTATATTTATACTTGAACAAGGTTTTCTTGAAGCCCTCTACCTCAACCAAAAGTAGCAACTCTAATGGTAGGAATTTCAGGCTCTGTGACAGTTGGGCGTGGGCGTATGGGCTTGGGCGATAAATGTAAGCAGTGTTCTCAATCCTACCACTCAGCCAGTGCCCTGCTCCTCCGCCTATGTATAGAGCCAGAGCACGGAGGATCCTGCTCATAAAATCTTAGCACAGATTTGAAAACTTAACACACCTACCTATATCTGAGGGACTATCCTTCTCCTTAGTCTCTAATACAGGGTGTGCATGCAGATTTAGAAGGGGTGATGATTGTTTACCCAGGACAAGCAAAGCCTACTTGGTTGAAGATGTAATAGAGAGGAATATGGCTCCCTTTCTATTTCAAGCCCAGAGTCAGTTGCCAATGAGACAGTCATTCCCTTGCAAGAACAAGACCTTCCCTACATCTTAGAGACTGGAACCGATATAAGGATGAAAATAGGTATGCAACCCTCACCTGTGTTTCTGCTCATCAAGGAGAAAGATGCTGCTCTCCAAGTCTTGTTGTGGCCACTTCCAGCTCCAGGTATCACTTTCAGTGCCTCTTATTTTCCCAGTTGTTCCGAGGACCCTGTGAGTTATGGATTTTCAGGCTTAATGCTTTAGACAGAAAGTACTTCTGTGGTTGGAATCGGCAGGAAGACTCTATGAATCATTCAGAGTATCTGAAATGACAAAGTAATTATTGGAACATTACAGGAGTTGTTTACTGGGCTTCTAACTCAAAGAGAAACAAGGGATTTAGCAGCAGATTTACAGCAATAAAGCATGGCAATGTTTATTCACACTTTGTACTGCCAGCATTAAAATTCAGTTCCATAAGTCTTTGACTTGGGCCTTTAGCAGAAATCATCTCAGAATATCTCTCTGACGTGGGTTGTGTGACAGCAGTTCGGCAGAAGGTTGGAGTTAGGCATAGATGTGAGCGGAGTCTTGAAGAGGCCCTGGAGATTAGGGTGGGGCCTCAGGGGGCTTGTGAAATCAGGAAGCCCAGCCGCACCCTGAGCCTCCTCGAGATGGAGGCTGAAACTCACCTCACACATTCACCTCCATTTGACTCTACCTTGGTCTTTTATTTAAACACCTTTTGCTGAAAGTCAGACTCTGGGGCGGAGGACTAGCACCAGATTTCACCTCTGCTCCTAAGAGGTTCACAGCTTGGTAGGGGTGCGAGCAGGAGGAGGGTGACATGGAAGAGACATGAACATCCGGGCAGTTGAACCAGTGCCTGGAGTTGCCTAGGTGACGACGTTGGGTAGGAGTTGGGGGAGGGATTCTAGGGAAAGACGGAGCAAAAGACCCAAGAGGCAGACTGGGAGAGCTGCAGGTTAACTACCCCAACCTGCAGGTTAGCTATCCCAACCCGTATCCCTACGTTATATCCCGACGTAAATAGCAATGAGATGTTGCTTCTCTTTAAGGAAAAAAAAAATGACGTAACAATTAAACTTCATTTGGAAAAATAAACACAACGACTGAGTTAAGAAGGTTTGAGGAAAGGATAAGAGCAGAGCAGAAGCCTTAAATATTCAAGGAGATCTGTACGTGCACAGCCACTCAATCGTGTCTGATTCCGTGTGGCCCCAGGGACAGTAGCCCGCCAGACTCCTCTGTCCATGAGATACTCCAGGCAAGAATACTGGAGTGGGTCACCACTTTCTATGCCAGGGGATCTTTCTGACCCAGGGATTGAGCCTCCAACTCCTGCGTCTCCTGTATTGGCAGGTAGATTATGACTAGTGCCACCTTGGAAGCCCAAGGAGCTCTGAAAACTACTTTAAAACTCTATGCTATGGGCAAAAGAATTGATAAGTGGCTGGACAGAACACAACAGTCAACCTAAAGAGACCCCAGAATATTTAAGTACCTACCCACTCCAGTGTTCGTGCCTGGAGAGTCCCGGGCATGGGGGAGCCTGGTGGGCTGCCGTCTATGGGGTCGCACAGAGTCGGACACGACTGAAGTGACTTAGCAGCAGCAGCAGCAGTAGAGCATTAAAGGGCCCAATGGAGAAAGATTTGGATTCGTCAAAAAATGGTGGAAATTTTGTAAAAGATTAAAATTACAGCCTCACCTGATAGGTAAGGATACATCACAGGTGGATTAGCTTGAAAGTAAAACACGAAGCTTTTTAAAATCAGAAGGAAATATCAGAATTGAGCACTTTCTACATGCTACATCAATACAATTAACTATTTTCCAAAAAATGAGATTTTTCCAACAAAATAAAAGAAGTTCTTAAGTGTCTAAAGCAATAATAAGCAACCAAAAAGGCAAATGACAAAAATAATTTAATGCTATGATAAAGAGAACATAGCCTTATTTTACAAGCAAACTTCACAAAATGTTAAGAAAAAAGTGCACCAAAAAATAGACAAAGGACGTAAACAGAAGTGCAGATACTCAAAAAACATGAAAGAATGTTCAGTCTTAGAGATAAAGAAAGAATGCACAATAAGATTAAAAGGTAGCTTGTTTTCACCTACCAACATAGCAAAGATTTTAAAATAGGGAACTTGGGCAATGTGTACTATGAGCCTTGCTGCTAAGTCACTTCAGTCGTGTCCGACTCTGTACGACCCCATAGATGGCAGCCCACCAGGCTCCGCCATTCCTGGAATTCTCCAGGCAAGAACACTGGAGTGGGTTGCCATTTCCTTCTCCAATGCATGAAAGTGAAAAGTCAAAGTGAAGTCACTCAGTTGTGTCCGACCCTCAGCGACCCCATGGACTACAGCCTACCAGGCTCCTCCATCCATGGGATTTTCCAGGCAGGAGTACTGGAGTACTTTCTCCAATGAGCCTTGAGATTATATATATTACCTTTGACTCCAAATTCCACCTTTAGGAATCTGTCTGAAGGCATGAATTTTGAATAAATTATTTTAGTCATAAAAATAATGTAAATTCACATGTACATTTTATTTTGTTATATTGAGTCCTATTTGTCAAGATAGAAAGCTATAGTGTATTTTAGTTAACAGGTTAACACTTTATAAAATTAAGTATTTGGATTTTGCTAACTAATTAGCTGTGTTATTTATGAAATTGCTTTTCAGTATTATGACATTAAATATTATATTTGCTATCCAAAAGAACCACAAGTTAATCTCTTTGGAAATTTTTCAACTCATTAAGTATTGTGAAAATAACCTCATTTTTAAAAAAGCAAACTCTCCTTTCATAAATTTATGCTGTGCCCAAAACCTACAAAATTATATTTGATAGTCTCCTCTTTTATGTCATTTTATAATACTGTAAAAACAGAAAGGTTTGTTAAGTGCAGCTAAATTGTTAAGTCGCTAGTACTATGACAATAGGCAAGTTACTTAACCTCTGAGAATCTGTTTCTTTTAAATTTTTAAAAATTTTGTAATTTTAATTACAAAGTTATTTTATATTGGAGTGTAGTTGATTAACAGTGTTGTCTTATTTCAGGTGTACAGCAAAGTGATAAGTTAAACATATACATGTATCTAGTCTTTTTCAAATTCTTTTCTCAGGTTATTACAGAGTATTGAGTAGAGTTCCCTGTACTATACAGAAGAACCTCTTTATCTTTAAAATGGGATTTTGCTGTTAGATTAATTCCCTAAAGAATCAGAGTGTGTGAGTCGCTCAGTTGTGTCTGACTCTGCGACCCCATGGTCTGAAGCCTGCCAGACTCCTCAGTCCATAGAATTCTCCGGGCAAGGACATTGGCGCATGCTAAATCACTTCAGTTGTGTCCAACTCTTTTTGACACCATGGACTATAGCCCACCAGGCTCCTTTGTCCATGGGACTCTCCAGGCAAGAATATTGGAGTGGGTTGCCGTTTCCTTCTCCAGAGTGGATAACCATTCCTTTCTCTAGGGGATCTAATCTAGGGACTGAACCTGGGTCTCTTGCATTGCAGGCAGATTCTTTATTGTCTGAACCACCAGGGCAGAGGGCACATGAAAATTGCTTAATAAATGGTGTCCATGTTTCTGGGAGATCATTCTGTTCCATCTCCTCAGCATGTATTTGCTGATTGAGTTGAATTAACAGGTAAACCACCATTTCATGTTTAGGAAATTGGCAGAAGAGGAAAGAAGGAAAGGATTTTGGAAGCTTCTAAGGATCTTGGTGCTTGCTGTAGAAAAGCAGGTGGGTACCATATAAAATAAACTAGTCCAAGCACTCACATGGGAGAAGAAAGCAGGTGCTCATCGGAAATGGTGAAGCATCGATCAGCCTAGGCAAAAAAATTAAAAACAACAACAAAAAAATCAATTGGCCATGCCAGTTTCCAGGATACATCAGGAAGCTTCTGAAAATATTGCTCCCCTTGAGCTTGAAAAAAACTGCTCTGAGGTCTTAGTATGTGCCTGTCAGAAATGTCTGTCGCTCCTTGTGTCAACATAAACGTACCCACTGGTGCTTCTGCTTGACGCAATGGACTTAAAGCAGGTGCAGAGACTAGGTTAATGGGATAGCTTCTGGATGGGGTGACCTCTAGCTGGCTCCTGGATTCCCACCGAAGAAATGGAAACAGCCTGTCTTAGAGCTGAAAAGTAAGGGCGATTGACTGCTGCATGCAAGGAACAGGGAGGATTCTCTGTCATCTACAGCTTACATCTGGCCAGATTCAAGGATGAAGGACCAAGTCTGTACTGCAGGCGTCAGGAGTCTGCCCCCCAGAGACCACAGCTCGTGAAACTTCAAAGCCCGACTCACCACATCCATGAATTCCTGGGGCTTCTGTTCTCATGGTCCCCTCTGCGTCTGACCCCTCTGACCCTCACACTGCTGCCCTGGCTTGGCCCCCGTTTCAGCCTGATCAGAAACTCAAACCTTCAACCCTCTCCACAAAGAATTCACTCAGCCCAGGCACTTCATGAGTTTAGCTGTCTTAACTCAAGTTGTCCTCCACTGTGGACTATTTTGCACCCCCGAGAGACATTTGGTGGTGTCTGGAGACATCTCTGGTTGTCACAACTGGAAGAGATGCGCTCGTGGCATCTCCTGGGGAGAGGCCAGGGATGCGGCCCCCACGACACATAATGACCCAGCCCCCAGTGTCCACAGTGGTGACAGTGAGAAACTCTACTCTAAATGAAGATGTAAATGCCACGGGCCTGGTGGCATTGCACTGTCCATGGGTTTCTGCCATCTCTATGACTTCCCCTTTTCCTCTTCCTCTCTTTCCACCCTCTCTCTCTCTCTCTTTTGCTTTTCAGGAGCCAAATTCCTCTCCCTGTCTCAGGGTCCACAATTCAACAATCATCTTTAGTAGTAAAATCATCTTTAGTAATACAAATATGCCTTTGGAGTCTCATCCCCTCTATCAAGCAGCTGATCAACTTATTTCTTCCAAACACAGTGCTCTCCTGAATAGGAATTCTGGTAAATACAATTCCATTCTCTTATTAAATACATGTATAAAGGAACTACTTACCTGGGAAGTGGAAGAGGCTTAGAACCCCCTCCCCCAACTGGGATCCACCAAATCTAAGGGTGAGGGCTGGAGAGTGGGTGGAGGATGGTGGGGGCAGAGAAGGGAGGAAGAGAAGCACCAAGTTCACCAGCTCTTTAGCCTCTTTGGGGTGCAGTCGTTTCCAGCTCCAGCTCTTGGAGTGGACTATGGTCTCAGGAAGAGACGGGGAACATAGAGCTGCTTGCTCAGAGCACAGTTGCCTCAGGCAGAACATCTCTGTCACTGTAGATGTGAGAAGGTGTCTCTGGCATGTGGGTGAAGTCCTCTAACCTGGAGCCTAGGGTGCTGCCTTCTTCCTTGCTTTTTCCCCCAACCTCCACCATCTACTCTACTGAAGCAGCTGGACCCAGTCTGACCTAGCAAAGTGAAGCTAGAGCCAATCTCTTGTGTGAAAAATTCAAACAGGTGACCCCATCATTTGGAATGATTGTACCTCAGCTCCCAACTCTCCCCTCTCTCTGGAAGCCTTGACTCAGAATGCATGAGACCCAGAGGGACTCAAGCTTCTGAAGAAGGGGACCCGTCAGAGGAATCAAGCAAACATGCAAAATAAACTATGAAATCAACTCAATGCAAAAAAAAAAAAAAAAAGAATCTGATTTGTGTTCTCAGTAAGATCCAAGAGGAAATGGCTGCTGGGAAAATAGCTGAAGCAAATTTGAGGAGGAGATATCTGAGAGCAGGAGAGGCAGCCCAGAGATGAAAAATGTGATTGCCAAATTACAAACCCCAGCGGAGGCACTGGATGCCACAGAAATGTAAATCAAGGCAGGGGAAGATAAGGTTAGGAAACTCTCCCAGAACCCAGAGGAAAAATAAAAAAGATGATGGGGCAAGTTTAAAAACAATAAATATTATTTCAAAAAGTGATTGGGGAATAGAAGAAGGTGGAATGGAAACAAAAAGCTACTCTGAAAAGTGCTGCTCTGGGAGAATGAAGATGTGCATAGAAAGAGTGAATTCAGATCTTACGAGGAAGTACGATGTAGCCCAAGAACAGATGGAAATAAACCTCATGAAATTAAGATTCAGCAAAGGGCGAGGCTTGTCTGGGCCCTGCCACTCTGGCCACCAGCATTTTGACAGTGGTATTTAGAGAGAGTCTGTACAGACCACACATTGTCCTCTAACAAAACCTACAAGAGTTCTCTAATCCAGGGTTTGAGGTAGACAATTAAAAAGATTGATACGAATAACTAGAAGCCACTGTTATTAAATGAGAATTGCAGTTTAGCACAGCTAATTGAAGAATAATTTATATTGTGCATAAGCATTTCATGGAAATACATATTCTGAACTTCTGGTGTAGATGATTAGTGTATTAATTTCCTGGGCATGGAGAGGTAGGTGAAAAACCTCGGATTAGCGTGACTGAGAAAACAATCCTTTTTCTTCCTCTGGTCTGGCTTCCTCTTCTGCCTATGTCCAGGCACTGCTACTCCTTTTCTGTAGGTCCTACCCTGGGGAGAGAACCAGAGTCATCATTTTAGTTTCAGTTTCTGCTGATACTCTTGTTTACAGGATTTTGTGGTGGTGGTTTTGTTTGCTTTTGGGTGCAGTCTTATCATCTAGGCTGGTGTTGAGTCCACCAGCTTGTCCTTGCTCCCTTTCACCTGTGAGTGCTCTCGGTTCTCTGTCCCTTGTCCGCCTGCTCTAGGGTGCAGTGCTTAGTTCTTCAGAGTGTGCATGTGATTTACCAATGGAAGGGCTTCACTTTTATTTGAAAGGGGAAAATCGGTTCTTAAGTGGAATGTGAGATGAAGGTGTATCCTGGACTCTGTGATACTCCTCCATGGAGCACCTTAACACCCCCTCCCCAGCTGTTGCTCAAGCTTTCCCATCAAGTAACACCTGCCTGTTCTCATGTGGACAAAGACGCACCGCTCAGTGCTATATCAGCACCCAAGTCTTGTTACCAGCCCTGGGGAATAAGCTGCTGGGTAGTGGAGGAGACTCTCTGCTCCAGAGCTCTGAAATTAACAAATGTGAACTTAACAACCAGTTGGGAGAGATGGTCCAGCAGATTGCAGGTCATCTGTAGAGGCTGGAAAAACCTCCTTGATCCCTGCCCACTTTGGTAGAGTCAGAGAATTCTTGTGGCTTTGAAGTCCTGAGTGGGAAATGAAATGGACTTGGGAGCTCAGATAGTGCTGGAATACCTTCAGAAGAACAATCGAGGAGTGTAGTTTATGTGGATAGGCTTGAAGGATCCCTTCTTTTCATTTTAATTCGTATTTACTATTTGGTTTGTTTTACCAGGTGTATATTTTGTTTTTCTGTAGAGTTAAGCTAGTTAAAACACAAATAAAACAAAGAGGAACTGCTGGCTAGGATTGAAGTAGTGGTGGGCTCAAAGCCTAGGAGCCTAGGAGGTCTCTTAAGTTGTGTAGATCCGAGTCCACCACAGCCCGGCATGAATGACACATTAACCAGGAAATAGGAGCTAGACTGGGGAGGACAGAGAGAGAGTGTGGACTGGGGAAAGAGTCTTAGCTTGGAGCCTTGAGCAGCCCAAAGAAGCCTTGACTGTGGTTTGATGGTAAAGCATATAGCCATGGCCTTGCAAGACCGAGTGTGGTAGATTAGCACGGCAGTTGTCCTCAGAGAATTCCACTTCCATGCCCTTGGGAGGCTCCTCCCCTGGTGACTCTGGTTTTGATGAAATGCCTTGCTTTGGCCAAATGGGATATCCACAAATAGGCTATAAGAAGCCTGAAAAGTTTATACTGAGGTTTGCCTTATTGGAATGTTGCCTGCCTGTTAGAGACACATGACCCAGTTGGCAGCTAACACCAACCTCCAGACATTGCATGTGAGGGCACATTAGACCACTCAGCCCAAGCTGAGTTGCCAGGTGGATGGCTTCAACAAGGCACCCTAGGCAAGCCCAGCACAAGAACCACTAGCTAAAAGTGAAAATGAAAGTTGCTCAGTCATGTCCAACTTTTTGCGACCCCATGGACTATACACTCTATGGAATTCTCCAGGCCAGAACATTGGCGTGGCTAGCCTTTTTCTTCTCCAGGGGATCTTCCCAACCCAGGGATGGAACCCAGGTCTCCCTCACTGCAGGTGGATTCTTTACTGGCTGAGCCACAGGGAAGACCAAGAATATTGGAGTGGGTAGCCTATCCCTTCTGCAGAGGATCCTCCCAACCCAGGAATCAAACCAGGGTCTCTTGTATTGCAGGTGGATTCTTTACCAACTGAGCTATCAGGGAACCAGCCCAAACTTCTGACACATAGAATAAATAGAAGGGTTGTTGTTTTAAGCTCTAGGTCTTATGTGGTTTACTGTGTGTATCTGTGAGTCATATCCATCTCTTTGTGACCCCATGGACTGCAGCCCGCCAGGTTCCTCTTTCCATGGAGTTCTCCAGGCAGGAGTACTGGACTGAATTGCCATTCCTTATTATGTATTAGTATTTAACTGATAAACCTGCCAAATGTCTCCTTACAGTTTACACCTAGTACCTTGCTCTGCACACACAAAAATGTGATCAGTAAATGAATCCTCCTACAGCTTTTATTTAAGGAGATACAGAGGGAGAGAATGAAAAATGGCATGGGACAGTGAGAGTTGGGTGTCTCATCCCCTCGTGACTCATGTTTACCTTTAGACTGGAGATCTCATCTTCTATCATTCAGTTCAGTTCAGTTCAGTCACTCAGTCGTGTCCAACTTTTTTGGGACCCCATGAACTGCAGCACGCCAGGCCTCCCTGTCCATCACCAACTCCCAGAGTTCACTCATACTCATGTTCATTGAGTTGGTGATGCCATCTGACCATCTCATCCTCTGTCATCCCCTTCTCCTCCTGCCCTCAATCTTTCCTAGCATCAGGGTCTTCTCAAATGAGTCAGCTCTTTGCATCAGGTGGCCAAAGTATTGGAGTTTCAGCTTCAACATCAGTTCTTCCAATGAACACCCAGGACTGATCTCCTTTAGGATAGACTGGTTGGATCTCCTTGCATTTCAAAGGGCTCTCAAGAGTCTTCTCCAGCACTACAGTTCAAAAGCATCAATTCTTCTGTGCTCAGCTTTCTTTACAGTCCAACTCTCACATCCATACATGACCACTGGAAAAACCATAGCCTTGACTAGACGGACCTTTGTTTAGGTAAAATTGAATGATATCAATAAATTCTGTTTTCTCTCTGATTGTATTAAAAGGTCAAAAATATGTTTTCAACAATTGAAGGAGAGAATTTTACCCAGTTCTCTATCTGCATTCTTCTCTCCAGTGAGGTGGTTTGAGGGCATTAGGGAGAAACTTGGAGCCCCAAGGCTACTGGGCTGAGTTTCTGCTCATTTCAGGAGCCCAGTAGGTTCTGCTGGAATGAGTCACACTCCATTAGATGCTACCAGTGAACTTGCAGTGTGTTCCTCCCTTCATTGGGAGAGGAAAATCACGCTTAATGCATAGTACTGAAGCTGAATTTTTTTCATGAAAATTTTCATGAGAAAAAAAGGGACTTTGTAATTTCAAAGGATAGTTTTGGGAACTCCCAAACAAGTAGTTCATCTTTCTGGCCTCCTGTTTGCACAGCCAATTATTTAAATAATTTGTTAATGATTATATTTATAGTGATTGATAAGTCTAATTGAAAAGTGAAACAGATTCTATGTTAACTAGAGCCCTTCTCTGGTTTATTTAATGAATCATATCTTTCTTATCTCTTCTTCATGGAGAGGCCAACCTGGCTGTAATTCATGTTTCTCAAATATGGGTACCCTATTTGTGCCCAAAGAAATTCAATGCACACAATGATCTGTCTAAACCTCTGAGGAAGTTTAACCTTTTTTTTCTTTCCTGTACCTTGACCACAGTGGAAGAAGCAGCAGTCATGTGAGGAAGTTTACTGTGCAGGTGCTACTTCAAAACGTCTTTCCAACAGCCACTGTGACATCAAGGACAAACCCCAGGACAGGCTTGCCCAGGGTACCACTGAATGGCACCCCTGATGGAGTCCCTTCCTTTGGGGCATCCTAGACAGAGGAGCCTGGTAGGCTGCAGTTCATGGGGTCGCTAAGAGTCGGACACAGCTGAGCGACTTCACTTTCACTTTTCACTTTCATGCTTTGGAGAAGGAAATGGCAACCCACTTCAGTGCTCTTGCCTGGAGAATCCCAGGGATGGGGAAGCCTGGTGTGCTGCCATCTATAGGGTTGCACAGAGTCGGCCACGACTGAAGCGACGTAGCAGCAGCCATCTGGGTGTCTGCCCTTCCTTAGCCTGAAACTTCAGGGGCACATCAGACTTTGCTATGACTGGACATCAAAGACTTGAGCTTATAGTTGAACTCTGTACTCTGGAGGTTCAACAGAAAACCTCCTCAGTAATAGGTATATCTGATTGATATACACAATATCTTTCTATTTATTCAGTAATGAGTCAATCAAAAAGCAACTGCCTATTTTGAATGATCCAGTTTGCTAGATATAGTGAGCTACCAGAGAAACATAATGTTTCTGGTCAAGCAGATGTGTGTTCTACATGTTAGAAAACTAAAGTCAAATCAAGAAAGATAAGAGGGGACGTGGAAGCAGCCTAGATGTCCATCGACCAGTGAATGGATACAGAAACTGTGGTATGTATATACAATGGAACATTAGTCAGCTATAAAAAAGAATGCATTCAAGTCAGTCCTAATGAGGTGGATGAACCTCAGATCAGATCAGTCGCTCAGTCATGTCCGACTCTTTGCGACCCCATGAATCGCAGCACGCCAGGCCTCCCTGTCCATCACCAACTCCCGGAGGTCACTCAGACTCACATCCATTGAGTCAGTGATGCCATCCAGCCATCTCATCCTCTGTCGTCCCCTTCTCCTCCTGCCCCCAATCCCTCTGTATATTGTCACCAGGTTTATTTAACTTATATGCAGAGTACATCATGAGAAATGCTGGATGAACCTAGGGCCTGTTATATAGAGTGAAGTAAGCCAGAAAAAGACAAATATTGTGTATTAATGCATATGTGTGGACTCTAGAAAGACGGCACCGAGGAACCTATTTACAGTGCAGCGATGGAGGGTGGCGCTGGTGGTAAAGAACCCGCCTGTCACTGCAGGAGACATAGAGACCTGGGTTCGATCCCTGGGTTTGGAAGATGCCCTGGAGGAGGGCATGGCAACCCACTCCAGTGTTCTTGCCTGGGAACGCCCAAGAACAGAGGAGCCTGGTGAGCTCTGGGCCATAGGCTCACAAAGAGTTGGACACGACTGAAGTGACTTGGCACACACCCACAGTGGAGATGCAGACACGGAGCACAGACTTGTGGACACAGAGGGGGAAGGGGAGGGTGGGACGGATTGAGAGAGTAGTATGGAAGCATGTACGGTACCATATGTAAAGCAGATAGCAAGTGGGAATGTGCTGTGTGACTCCGCAAGGTCAGCTCAGTGCTCTGTGACCACCTAGTGCGGTGGGGTGGGGTGGGAGGTGAGAAGGGGGTCCAGGAGGGAGGAGACCCGTGTATACCTGTGGCTGATTCATGTGCTGTATAGCAGAAAACAATACAACATTGTAAAGCAATCATTCCCAAATTAAAAAAGAAAGATAAGAGGAAAAAACTCTACACTGCATGCACACAGAAACAAATGAGCCCCACTGTGTTTCAAAGGAATAACAAAATAGTGCTAAAGAGGCCTGGGGCAGGGAGGACGAATCCAAGAGAAGGGGGAAAAAAATTGCCAATAAATCTTGAACTTTTTCAAGTAGGTTTGTTTTGTGAGGTGACATGGGTGTGTCAATGAGTGTCATAGAATTGAGCAAGTGAGTAAATGTGCCGAAACTAGGGGAGCTGAAGACATTTCTGTGGAGGGAGGGATGTGCAAATGTGAACTGGAGGAAAACAGGGAAGCACCCGATAAGACCGGTCTGGAATCAGGTGTCAGTGCAACTGATGAGGTCTGCTCTTAACCTCTGAGCTTGTTTGGAGTCTTTGATCTCTTGCCTCTGTATCTCTGCATATCTTTTTCCCATCACAAAGAATTCCCTTCCTATCACTTCAGTGTATTCGAGCCATGCCCTTTCTCCACCGTGTCTTCTATCTTCTCTCACTCTTTGGGAGCGATTTCCTCTTCTCTGAACTTCCATGTCTCCATAACTGAAATCTGTGAAAAGCACATTAATGTCTACCTTAGAACAAATTATTTATGGGTGTATAATCTTACACCCATAAGGAGAGTGAAAAAGTTGGCTTAAAACTCAACATTCAGAAAACGAAGATCATGGCATCTGGTCCCATCACTTCATGGCAAATAGATGGGGAAACAGTGGAAACAGTGGCTGACTTTATTTTTGGGGGCTCCAAAATCACTGCAGATGGTGACTGCAGCCATGCAATTAAAAGATGCTTACTCCTGGAAGGAAAGTTATGACCAACCTAGACAGCATATTAAAAAGCAGAGACATTGCTTTGTCAATAAAGGTCCGTCTAGTCAAGGCTATGCTTCTTCCAGTGGTCGTGTATGGATGTGAGAGTTGGACTATAAAGAAAGCTGAGCACCGAAGAATTGATGCTTTTGAATTGTGGTGTTGGAGAAGACTCTTGAGAGTCCCTTGGACTACAAGGAGATCCATCCAGTCCATCCTAAAGGAGATCAGTCCTGGGTGTTCATTGGAAGGACTGATGTTGAAGCTGAAACTCCAATATTTTGGCCACCTGATGCGAAGAGCTGACTCATTTGAAAAGACCCTGATGTTGGGAAAGATTGAAGGCAGGAGGAGAAGGGGACGACAGAGGATGAGATGGTTAGATGGCATCACCGACTCAATGGACATGAGTTTGGGTAAACTCTAGGAGTTGGTGATGTACAGGGAGGCCTGGCATGCTGCAGTTCATGGGGTCCCAAAGAGTTGAACACGACTGAGTGACTGGTCTGAACTGAACTGAATTGAACTGAATCTGAACTGAATCTTACCTGGGTTTCCCAAGTGGCTCAATGAGTAAAGAATCCATCTGCAATGCAGTTGACATGAATTCAATCCCTGGGTTGGAAAGATTCCCCTGGAGGAGGAAATGACAACCCACTACAGTATTCCTGACCGGAGAATCCCATGGACAGAGGAACCTGGTAGCTACAGTCCATTGGGTCGCAAAGAGTCAGACACGACTGAAATGACTGCGCATATGCATATACAACCTCAACTACTATAAGCACTTTTAAAAAATGTTTTTATTTCTTTGGCTACACTAGGTCTTAGTTGCACTGTGGGGGGTCTAGTTCCCTGACTGGGGATTGAACCCAGGCCCCCTGCTTTGGGAACATGGAGTCTTAACCACTGGACCATCATGAAGGTCCCTATGAACCCTTTTTGATGAAAGACTACTGACTGATTCTTTTTTGTTTCTCATAGGTGCCAAGGAACTCAATCATGACTTGTTAAAAGAAGGAAGGAATTATTTTAAGGAGAATAGATGCAACACTCTGCAAAGATCTGCAAATGTAATCACACATAGTCTAGAGAGAGAAGATATACCCTGATGATGATAAGTTTTGGTTTTAACAAGCTCATGGTGGATCCACAGTGTGATACGGCATTCAGAAAGGGAGTGAGGTTGCATGACACAATGGCAGAGGTGTAATTTTAGAACAAGGGAGGTGATTGGGCCATCAGCAGACTATTTTCTGGTGTTTGATTTTATATTTTTGGTATTGTGTTCAACTTTTTTAAATCATGATTTAAGAGCCTTGTGAGTGGTATATTCAAAACCATGTCATGGGGAGAATGTGATGAATGAACTATTTGAGCTGGAAGTGAGATTCCTGGGGGAAGGGAAGGGACCAAGGAAAGGGAGGATGCACAAAAATTGTCTTTAAATATCTGAACAGATGATGTATGGAAGATAGATTCCGTTCACTCTGTGTCATCTTGAACAGCCATAAAGTCAATTTTAGTGGAGATTGGTGGAAAGAGATTTTTGTCTCAGCAAAAGGGAAAACTCCGACAAGTCATGCTGTTTCACTTAGAATGGGCAGCTGGGGGTCAGGTATTAATTTTCTCCTTCTTGGTAGTGATCTGGGAGAGCTAGTCAGCAATGGGATATAGGTTGAGACTGAATTGGATGACTTCTAGATACCTTCCACCTCTAATGTCTTATGACTCTGTGATGATAATGAAGAAGAAACCTAAGAAACACTGAATGAACAAGACTATGTGACTGAATGCTCAATCACCACACATATAGCCAAAGAGGAGGAGAGGAACCAAGAAAGGAGTAGAGGATCCTTGGGCTGGGGAGTACAGAGTAGGAGGGAGAGGACCTTCCTGCTAAAGGTCTGAGGAGGTAGACTTGGGGACTCCGGCTGAGAAACGATGCTCTACTTAAATGTTGGATCAAGTTGTGCTTTGAAGGTTTATCAGAGGAATTAAGTAAAAAAAAAAAAAAATCACAGCCATGCCTTGGATTCAGAGCTCTAGCTTCTTATTTATTTCTCTCAATTATTGGCTGAGCAACCATAGTCCATCACCTTTTCTGGACTCTGACTTCATCACTTTGCAAATAAGGAGTCTGGATGAAATGGCTGAGATTCCTTCTGCTTTACAAGGCACTGACTCTGAGATAAATTATTGGCTGCCATTGTAGATTCATGACTAAAAGAGGGATGTGAGAGGAGTATTTTAGGAAGATGAATTTCATATGCAGGGGAGATTGAAGGCGGAAGAGGCTGAGGTGGGAAGTACTGCTGAGAGGCAATTCCAGTCACTGTTTCTCAAAATAATATCATTCAACTTTAATATTGTTTACTCAGTTTTATGTCAAAGTGTCAAGACACATGAAGTTTGGTTCCTCTATACCACAACTTGGTTTCTGGGTCAGATTAATTTCCTGTCCTCTTGAGTGATTAAAAAAACGCAACATTGGTATGATTGCATCAGAAACCTGAGAAGTCTGCTGAGCATCTCCTTTTTCTATTCTTTTAAGAACATGATGTCAACAATGGCTTGCATAGCAGAGTGTTTCTCTGTTACCATGTCCTACAAAATATTCAGCACCATCCACGAAAGTATAGAGGCAGACAGAGGAATTTTCACACGTCATTTTTTCTCAGCATTTTGGTGGAGACACGGCCTAATCCAAACCTGGCTGGCCATCAAACTTAAGAATACGGAGCTCTTCTCCCCATTGTTTTTTCAGCAGGGACTTTGGGGATGAAGTTTCATCTTGAGTTGTAGAAGACTTATTGCCATGATAGTTTGCTCTGGTTCTTAAAATAAAATGCTTTCTGCAGGGAGCAGAATGCCCAGGTCTGCTCATGGGAGGCGGAGTTTCCTCTCTGGGTTGCTGGCTTGCAGTTGGACAGACTGAGAGGGAAGGAAAGTCAAGGCTGCCTTATGGTGACTGTAGCTGGCCAGGGCCATGGGTGTGATGGACGAGGAGAGGAGTCTTTGATTTCTGTGACTGGATGCTTCAGGGAGCTAGAAAAACTCATGAGAGGACCATTAGGTGGTAGGTCAGTGGCTTGAACGTCTTCAGAGTGTGATGGATACTGCCCAGTGACTACTCAGGGAAGTGTGAGAAGCCCAAAATGTCCTAAGGAGCCGAAGAGGAGAGCCCCAGAGGGCTGCTGGGAACACCCTCTGTCAGTCACTCAGGTTGGGTAGTGGCATCAATCCACATCTGCCCTTCTTCCTTTTCTGCCTTGGTTTTCTCCCCCCATCCAATGCTTGAACAGAAAACAGATTTGGGGGGACTTACCTGGTGGTCCAATGGTTTAAGGATCCACCTTCCAATGCAGTGGACACTGGCTTGATTCCTGGTTAGGAAACTAAGATCCCACAAGCTTCAGGGCCAACCAAGCCTGTGCTCCACAACGACTGAGCCTATGAGCTCTAGAGCCCACATGCCACAGCGAGAGAGAAGCCCACGTGCCATAATGAAGAGCCTGCAGCTAAGACCCAATACAGCCAAAATACATAAATAAATATTTTTAAAAAGACAAGAAAATAGATTTGGGAGAAAGAGGATCTGGAAAGTAAAGTCAAGTCCAGGTGGAGTTTGAGGATGGGGAGTCTTTCTGTTTCAATTTCTTACTTGCATCAAGGCCCAGATCTGGTGGGTAAAATAGGTGTGAATCATAGATTCCAGCTTCGCTATCACTTTAGGCATAATATATGCTCTTTTTCCTTTTTCTTTTATTACCAGAGTGTGGTCTGCAGACCAGCACTAGTCTGTGGATGTTTCTGTTTGTTATTTTACTACTCGACAATGAGATAACCACAGAAATTAAGATGAAGCTTTTAGAAAATTGTGTAACCATTGGGCATTGTGATGGCCACATGTGCTTTTATTGCGTTTTACCAAGGCATTGGTCTCCAACTGATTAGTCTCCAATGGGTTAGAAATTTTTAAAAAGGTCCTTTACTGTAAGAAGCACTGCTTGGTGCTCCATTATTTCATCAAAAAAAAAAAAGTTCACAAGCAAGTGTCTTCTCTAGGGCACAGGCCTCCAAGGAGCTGATAGCCCTGGCTTTATATGGCTGGCTAACGATTTAGGGTGGGTGATGGGCTAGTCCTTCCCGGTGTTGAGGGACACTCTGGGAGGAAATGTCCCATATGTTGATCTTCTTTGGTGTCTACCTAAGTCTCGGGCACAGCTTTGAGAGTATAGTAGACACTCAATACAGGCTTGTTGAATTAAGTTATTGCTTTGTATTAGTGGCAAGAAAAATGAGGTAAAAATTTCAAAGCAGTCTTTGGCTACAGCAGGTAGGTGATGGCTTGCCCTTTTGCCTCACTGCTCTTTATACACACATTCTGAAGAATAACATCAGGGCTCACAAGCATGGGCTGGAAATGGCTTTACTTCTGACCAGAAATAAAAACCCCAATCTAAAAATGACTGGAATCTTGGTATTCCAATTCTAGTCATTTTTAAAAACCTGAGGACCTACTAGATAGCACAGTAAACTCTACTCAGTTCTCTGCATTGACCTCAGTGGTAAAGAAATCCAAAGAATAGGGGATATATGCATATGTGTGGCTGATTCACTTTGCTGTACAGTAGAAACTGACACAGCAGTATAAACTCTCCTCCAATTTGAAAAAAAATTTTAAATGGCTGGAATCTACTCTTGCTGGGTAAATCACATAGCTTTGTTTATCTGTTAATTATTTTTATAAATTTGGGATGGGGTGATTGGAGGCATGGGCTCCCAAATAGTTGTATACCTTTGGTGCCAAGAAATGGTACATGAATGATTTCATCATGCTTCTAGATGGCAGTAGCACCCAACAGTCTTGATAGGAATCAAAGCACAGCAGAGTGTCAGAGGGGCCTTGGCAATCAGCTGCCCCTCTGATTCTCTTATTTCACACCAGGGGAACCGAGGTGCACAGATAGTAGGTGACTTGCCTTTTGGCAATAAATTGTAACCGTTTTCAAGGATTTATGATGCAAACGTAACTTACTTTGAGCTAAAGTTTGATAATACAGAGTCTCACCATTAAAAGGACCTCAGACGCAAAGGAAAAAAACTCAGTGATTTGACATTTATTCAGGTCAGAAAAGGCCAAATACGCAAGTAGCAAGAGCGTGCGTCTAAACCCGAGGGAGCTTATCATGGGAAGTATCAAGCTGAGGGCATGTGAACCCTAGGGCAGACTGAAAAAAAAAAGGGTTTAAAATCAACTGAAAATTGTTTTCTCAGTCTATTTAATTTAGTGTAAATGTAATATAGCATGAAGGTTTCCCTGGTGGCTCAGTGGTAAAGAATCCACCTGCCTCAGTTTCCACCTTTGGGTGGGGAAGATTCCCTGGAGGAGGGAATGGCAACCCACTCCAGTATTCTTGCCTGGGAAATCCAATGACCAGAGGAACCTGGTGGGCTACAGTCCATGGGGTCACAAAGAGTCAGACACAGCTGAGCAGCTAAACAACAACAGTGTGGATGAAGGCCTCGCGTGATCTTCAGAGCGGCCTGTGGTTGAATCTGACAACCTCTAGTGCAGAGTTTCTCGGCCTGGGCACTCCTGACATTTTGAGATGAATCACTTTTTTGTGGGGGGCTGTCTTGTGCATTGCAGGAGGTTTAACAGCATCTCTGGCCTCTACCCATCTCTACCCTAGATACTACTAGCACTCCCCCATTGGGATACCTGAAAACATCTCCAGACATTGCCAAGTGTCCCCCAGAACTACTGAGCAGTGGTGCAGTTACTCATAGTTGTGGTAGAACTAAAACCTCCCCAGCGTGATGATGCTCAGCCTCTTTAGTCATTCAGTTCCGGCGCTCAGTCGTGTCCGACTCTGTGACCCCATGAATTGCAGCACACCAGGTCTCCCTGTCCATCACCAACTCCCGGAGTTCACTCAGACTCACGTCCATTGAGTCGGTGATGCCATCCAGCCATCTCATCCTCTGTCATCCCCTTTATTAGTCATTAGGGAAGTACAGACTGAAGCTATCACCCACACCTATAAGAATGGCTACATTTATATAAAAAAATGACAATACCACGTACTAGCAAGGGTGCAAGGAAACTGGAAGACAGTGGGAATGCAAAATAGTGCAGCTACTTTGGAAAATGGTTTGGCAGTTTCTTGAAACTAAGTATACTAACAACTAATAAAACTAAAAAAAAAAACTAGAGAAAAAATAAAGTGAAACGTTAAGGAGTATTGATAAATGCTGAGCTGCTGTTATCACTTATTGTGTAACTTTACTGGCAAGAGCAAAAGAGCTCTTTAGCTGTTCCCCTCCAAACTATGTTAAATTACATTTAAAAAATGTGGAAAAGTCAAGGGAACATAAGGTAGTGAACCTTTTCAGACTTTTTTCCCCTACACAAACACTCAATGTGCCTATGAGGACTTGCTTAATGAGAGCAGCCAAAAACCTAAACATGTACTTATTGTATGAGCCAGAGGTTTCACTCCGAAGTATTCATGCAAGTAAAGTGAAAACTTACATTCACAGAAAAACTTGTTTGTGAATGTTAATAGCAGCTTTATTTGTAATTGCCAAAAAAAGTAGAAGCAACTCTGATATCCTTCAACTTTTGTATGGTAAACATGCTGGAACATCTATATAGTGGAATACTATTTAGGAACAAAAAATAATAAACTACTGATGTATGCAATGACATGGATGAATCGCAAACACATTATGCTAATTGAGAGAAGCCAGGTTCTAAAGCCACAGAATATGTGATTCTATTTATAGACATCCCCTTGTGGCTTAGCTGGTAAAGAATCCTCCTGCAATGCAGGAGATCAGGGTTTGATCCCTAGGTTGGGAAGATCCCCTAGAGAAGGGAATGGCTACCCACTCCAGTATTCTGGCCTGGAGAATTCCATGGACTGTACAGTACAGGGGGTCACAAAGAGTCGGACACAACTGAGCGACTTTCACTGGAAACGCAAAATTGCAGGAACAGAAAATAGATTGTGGTTTTCAGAGGTTGGATATGAAAGAGACAGTTGCCTACAAAGGGCCCAGGGGAATTTTTTTGGGTGGTGGAACTCTTTGATGTCTTGATTGTGGTTGCGGTTACCCAGCTGCATGCATTTATCAAAACCCAAAGGTCTATCTACTAAAATGTTTCAATTTCCTGCCTGTAATTCATATGTTCTACTACATGTATTCATTGTAAAACATGAAAAAGTGTGCTGGGGTTAACAGAATTAAGTAAGCTGAAACAAATACAGTTCTCAATCTTTTCTCAGCTGAAAACTCCCACCATTCTTAGCAAATCAAGTAGGACACAAACAGCAAAATGTTGCTTCCATAGCAAAGGTGCTGTAGTATCCCCCAGGTATACCGAATGGCCTAGACAGGTTGTACCACACCTGAAAAAGAGGCCGGCCCTGTCCTGAAGGTAGGTAAAACAAAACTGCAGTACCAAGCTCTGGCCCATTAAAGGACCTCAGGCAGGTCTGTCTCCTTTCTGTTTTATGTCTTTGTTCACACATTTCTCCTTGGAAGAAAGAATACCCTTCTCTCTCATCATCTCAAAACTGTATTTCCCAAGTCCCACCTTTTCACTGAGATCATTTTTAAAATATAGTCAGTCTTCTTCCCCTTTCCTAAACTCCTGCAGTATTTATTGCCTGCATGGTTGAGCGGTTTTCTCCCATTTCATTTTCCTTAAACCTATTTATTTTTCCATCCTATGCAAATATATGCAAGTCCTGTAGTCACATGCTATTAGAGACATCCCTGGAGGCAGAAGCTACATCTTACACTTCCTTGTATTTTGTGGGTCTGGAACAGGTGTCTGACAAATGTTTTACAATGATGATGATGGTGATGGTTTCAAAGCACTGGATGGTCTGGTCATCTTCTGGCTTAAAGATATGTTTTTGCCTACATAGGTTTTTTGTTTGTTTGTTTTGATTTTAGGCCAGATTTGCCTGGGAGAAGCAGTGGAAAGTGGATCTAGAGGGACAGAAGGAGACTATCCAGCATTCCTCTTAATCACCTCAGTGTGAGAAAGTTATGCAGATGAGAAATCAAGAATTTTAATTGGTAAACTTACTCATCTTGAGATAAGAGAGTATGTTTCCAGCCCCACTAAGCCAACTTTAGGGCTGGGATTACAGCTCCCAGAGGGAATAGTTTAGCCTGTATCCTCCACTGAACTGCCAAGAATAATGATTTTAGGTGTAAGACTAAGGAGTTCTCCCAGAAAGCTGTCTTCAAGGTCAAGGGGACCATCTGGAGCTGAAATGAGAGCTGAGCTGACAGTCAGGGAAGGGCTGAGTGAGGCGGAGCTCACTCGGAGATAACCACCATCTGGTCCCCGTGTTTGAAACTCTCTCCCTTATTCTTACTGCTCTCTATCTTATTTTCTTAAAGATGAAAATGCAAAGAAAGTATCAGGAAAGCAAACTGCAATAACAGAAGCTATAAGAAAAGATAATATACCCCAAAGTAATTTCATTATAGTAAAAAATGAAGTCCACCAAGGGTCAAGAATTCTGTGGTGTTGGAAAGTCTGGAAGATACCAATGACCGAACTTGGTTGGTGAAACCAAAAATCCAAAAGGATTCTTGGGAGAAACATATAGAGGGGCTGGTAAAAGGTCTGGTCAAGGCCTAGCAGAGGGCTTGGTCCAAAGGACCTCCAGCTATCTTTGCTCTTTGGTTTCAGGTACAGGTGGGCAGATGAGGCTGGAAACACCCATGGGATTGTGTTCAGACAATGGTTAGGCCACTCTGGCTCTCTGTCCATCCCCCTGACCAAGCAGGTCCTGCTTCATTTACATGACTATCCAACTCTTAATTATAGGACTTAATTAGTCCCTGATAACTGATGAGCTCATCTGTAGTCAATTCCCCTATAAGTGGGAGCCTCCTTCTCCCCCAACGTAGCAGACTGCGGCCTCATCCTTCCTGCCGTCTGCTGTACACAGTGGGGTGTTGCTCCAGGATGGTTTGTGTAAAACCCCCCTGTCCAAAAATAAATGATGTCTCTGTTGCTTTCTACAGAAAAGCAACAAGTTCTTTCTTTGCTCTCATGGCTAGGCAACTACAAGGCTTGTCAGCAGTGCAGTCCAACAAGGTGTTTTCCCCAGTAAGCCAAAAATCAGAAAAACTCAATTGAAACTGTTACCAGGTCTTTCCATCTCTCTCTAAGTAGCTCTGCCCCCAAGCCAGGGTAGACCAAGTCCATGCAAAACCTCTCATACATAGGAAATACCCCTCAGATTTCCAACAGGCTGTGTATTGTCTTGTTGACTTCCACTGAAACCCCCACAGCCTTGGTCAGCAGTCTGGGGGCAAAATAAAAAGTAGACCCCAGGAGGAATTGCAGGATGTTACCTAGTTGAGTCTGAATGCCGACAAGTGTTTTATTTCCATTCCCTCTGGTGTAATTCCACAGAGGTCAAGTTTATCAAAACCCAGGAGTCTTCTTCCCTCCAGCGTGAAAGACATGCTGAGGATGTTTTCCTAAAGCCAGATGGGATAAGTCTGTCCTCTTGAGTTCCAACTCTCATGAAATTTGAAAATGATAAAGTGATACGCTGGAATTCAAGCCTGCAGATCCCACACTCACTAGCTACTAACAGATAATAGCACTGGAGGGATTGTGGCTTCAAAGAACATGTTTTGGAAATTATCTAAGTATGTATATTTATACAATGGATTATGAAAACCTTTTAAAAACAAACTTGGGTATTTACATCACAGACCTTCAGACTCCAAAAGAGTTGTTATGCTCTGTTATGTCAATTGCCGTTCGCTAGCATGAGGTCTTTCAAAAACTATTGCCTTGCAATGAAATAATGAGAGAAAACCACAAGGAAAGTAAGGTTCAATAACTCTCCCTCCAGACCACTAGTCTGCATAATTTAAGGGGTAGGAAAAGAATATCTATCAGTGTAGGGAAATTACAAACTGTGACAAGAAATCAGGATAGAACATTGAAGCAAGCTCTAACACACGTACACTGAAAAAGGGAAGAACATAAGTATTTACTTTTTCCCACTTTAATAAACTTTGTGGGATGAGGGACCGAGTGGTTTAATTCTGGGAGGGAAAACGCGCTTTTCATCTTCAAAGCACTTTCATTTGAATAAACAGCTCCATGAAATTTGAAAAGTATCTGGTCTGATTAGTACTCATTGCAATTTTTTAAAAATGTTGTGCTTTTTAATTTGATAGATCAAAGACCCTCATGATACCCTTGGAGGTGCAACTGAGTGCTTTTAATGTCTTTTGTCCAAAATAATCATTGCTTTAATCCTTCATTATTATCTAATAGGAACATTTGCCTATAGGAATCATTCTTTTTTCTTTTCTTTTTAAAATAGTTCTCTAAACTAGTGGTCACTGAGACTTTGTAAGATAAAAATGCTGGATCCCAAAAACATTCGCTGAAAAATAGCAAACTGTAGGTTAATACCAATAATATAATGCCTGTAATATTCAAAATGTAACTAGACAGTATTCTATGATGTATCTATGCATGGTACAGGCACGAATGCTTGGGAATAAATGCTTATTAGATTCATGATAGATCTTGCCTCTGGGGAAGGAGAGGGGAGAATGGTGTTAATTTGGAAACCAAACAGCTTCAATTTATTTTATTTTTTTGATATTTTTAAAAACACTTGGAACATGGACCAGTATTAGTATTAATAAATTCTAGTAGCTAGTGCTATATAGATGTCTACTGCCAATTATCTGTACTTTCCCATCTTCTTTATCCTCCTGTTTAATAAAGTGTAAACATTTAAGGAAATGGAAAAAGCCCAGTTGAGTTCAATTGAACTCAATTATAGATTTGTCAGCCGTAAATGAAGCAGTTGTTGTGGAGATGGAAACAAATATAAACTCCAATGATAGAAAAATCAAATCTGACCCTTTGCATAAGGTCCTTCTGTTTAACTCTTGGGTGAGAATGAGACAGAAACTCCGGGGCTGCTCTTACTGACAGTGCGTTCTGCTGGTTGCACCTCTGTGGACCAGTTTTCTTTCTTTGCTCTTGTACTCCTTTCCCCTTCCTGGAATCCCTTCTCCATGTTGACAAGAGGTGTGAGGTGTGTGTGCTTGAGACTGTTCGCGACCCCGTGGACTGTGACCCGCCAGGCTCCTCTGTCCATGGGCTTTCCCAGGCAAGAATATTGGAATGGATTGCCATTTCTCCAAGGGATCTTCCCAACCCAGGGATCAAACCGGAGTCTCTTGCATCTCCTGCATTGGCAGGTGGGTTCCTTACCACTAGCACCAGCTGGGAAGCCCATGTTGGCTTAATCAACATAACCCTTTGTAGTAAAACTTTTTACTGCACAATCATATAAGTTTTGGGAATACAGACTAAATACACCAAGGTTATTACAAGTAATTCTATCCCATTTAGTCAACTTATCTCTTTTCAGCTGAATTTGCTAATCAGGCCTATAGTCTAACATCAGGTTTCTTTCTTTGGTTCCTATGTCTGGAGATGAAGTCAGGACTCTCTTAATTCTCTTGGTCACTGGACAGGTTAGAGCTTCCTGTCTGGCAAGACTCTCTACTAAACATTTCTCAGAAACTCTGGTCTCCTCTCCCCACAATCCATCGATTGAGCTGCTCCTAGTTTGTGAGCATGTGTCCGTGAAGACACTCTCTCAGCTATTGTCCTTGGGTTTTTCATCTCTTGTGTCTCTGCCAGTTCGTGTATTTGTTCTGGTCAGTTTTGCAGGCCTTCAATTTCAAACTACTCATCCTGTTTCATGGGTGACTGATATATTTTTCAAAACTGCATCTATTTAGAGGAGATTTATAATAAAATGACAATCATGCCAGAATTTTCAGAAGTACAGATATTTCTGTAAAGAAAAGAAAAATAGAAATATACAGAGGTGTACCTTAGCCATTGGAGTGAGCAAAAAAAAAAAATCAATTTCTAGTTCAACCTGTTAGCGATCCATTTTAAACCTATCCCTCACGATCTATCCATACCACCCAGCAAAAATAATCACCAGTGAGATGATGTTCACACTGAACTTCCTTAATGGGACAGAGATGAGCAGGAAATCTGAGTCTGGGACTTCAGCTCAGCTGCTCTGGAAAACAGATTTCTTTAGAAATGAGCAATTCCAGCATGAGATGGGTATTGGACCGGGTGAGTGTTAAGGTCCTTTCAGCTATGGGATTCCATGATTCTATGGATATAAATTGTTTTCTAGAAAGAAATGAACATGTCAAGTTATATTTGCACCCATTTATACAGAGTCACTAGACTTGACAGAAGTTCCAGTTGGTTTACTGACTTATTGGAAAAAAAAAAAAAAAAAAACAGGTCTTGCAGGAACAGGGGTTGGACTGCTTCATGGAAAAACTTATCTGCAGCACTAGAAACTGAAAAAGGAATTTAGAAGGCCTCTGTGTATGGTCCTCTCCCAGCCGCACTTGTCTTTTCTTTTCTAGTCTGATGTTGGCTGTAAAGTTTATCAGGTATTTTCTCTTGGAGAGCTTGAGAATCCTTTCTGTGGCATCAGGGTTCCCAGCAGATAAATTTCAGGAGATGGAGGGATAAAGGGCTATCGTTACTTAGATCCCCAAAATAAAATCTTAAGAAAAGTATTATCTTAATACATTTTCGAAACAACTTCTAAGGAGCAAGTAGGTAATGAGAAAATAATTTTGATATGCAATGAAAAACCCCGTTTGTGGTTATAGCGACTGTATTTCTTATTAAATAATTCAAGGATATTAAAATGAAGTTCAAATAAAAGGAAAGCATAATACCAGGAAGAAAGACATCAGGCTAAAACTGATGTTTAGCCTGCTGTCTTTAGCCTGACCTCAAAGCTTCCCATAGAAAATTATGAACTTCTGTATAATTTTTAACCAAGAAAATGATGGCTCACTTTGTATTGTAGATGTGTATCTGAAATGTGATTGCATAATAGACTTTGATCAATTGAATCACCTTCAGTACATTTTAACACTTGATTATGTATCACATTTTCCTCTAATTATTCATTTGAGTGTAATCAGACAATAAGTTATTTGGAAATGTTTTTGTATGTTGTATTCATCACAGGCATATAGATAGGTTTCAAAAAACACTTAACAATTTGCATTTCAGAGATGCTTTGTATTAATTTTTGAGTGATTGGCAATTAGTCAGGACTTTATTGCCTCCACCCCCTCCCCACCCTACCCCTGCAGTGGTTGTTAACGACATGTAGTACAGTGTACCAGGGACTGCTATTTAAAGGTCTTCTGCTCAACTGAATTCAATAGTCTATTCTGTCCTAGGGTTCCATATATGGAGGTTTCAATTTCCAAAAATCAGGGAAATGATAGAAAAATACTCTGGGGGCAAGACCATGGACGTGAGTTACATAGGGTATGGCTCAGAAAGAAAAGCATATATTCCACTGTGCGTGGGAACAGAAAAAAAAAAAATGTGTTGGCCTGAGAAAGGAAATTGGATGAAACAAAAGAAGCTACTAAAATTAAAAATGTGATCTTTAATGAAGAATGTAGACGTGTCCTTGGATTTGTATCTTTGGACATCTTGAGTGTCTGTGATGATCCAGGTCATCATGGTACCATGTTGCGGTGGGGAGAATGGGGCCATGGAATAAACCCCAACCTCCTCTCCCCAGCTGAAGAGGATTGGGAGACTCAGTCACTTGACGGAAGGCCAAGTCTCCACCCATCTGATAAAGTGCAGCAGGAATGAGAGCCCAATAGGATGGGGGTGGGGAGGTGGTGTGCCCATTTTAGTATCCATAAAAGGGCATTTTGGTGTTCTAGGTAGGGCAGTTGTGTGAAAAAGAGAGGAAAGGCTCTGGAGAAAAGTGCTTGGATCCCCAGAGCTCTGGCAGCCACTCCCCAGCTCTGGATTCTTGGGCAAAGTCATTTGACCTCATGAAGTCTCAGTTTCCTCATCAGTAAAATGAGCTGACACAGGACCTGTATCACAGTATTCTTTTAGACCAAGCAATGTGATCCACAGGAGCATTTAGTGTCGTGTTACATAAAATAAGAAACACTAAAGAAAAATCACTTATTGTTTCAAAGCATTCTCCCGAGTTACATACTGTTCTTGAGATAATACCCTATTTTTCCAATTCCTAGTTTAAGCGCCCCCTCCTCGAAAGCATGGCTACAGTTACTAATATGAAAAAGATGTCCCCAGGGATGTATTAATAGTTTCTCATGGGCCAGTAGAACTGCTTCCGTCAAAGACCACAACCCTCCGTTTCCTTATGATTTGCTTCTGAGTCTGGCCCTCCCTTTCCCAGCTGAGGTGTAGTAACGAATTCAGATAATTAACACCGCCTGCCGTCACTGGCTTTTGCTATTGTTTATTTCTGTCGTCTAATGACTATGTGTCTGGGACTCTCTTTTTAACAAACATTTAAAATCTGACAGATGACAGCTCTGAGGTTCTAATTGTTCATTCAAAATAGGATTCTCAACAGGTAGCTGTTAAAGGCAGAAGGGAGATTGACTTCTTAAGGGAGGTCAGTTGGGAACAGTGACACAGCTGGGAAAAGAGTAACAAGAGAAACAGCAAATGCCCGGCCAACACCAGCGCTCTCTCGATCAAGGGAACTAAGAGGCATGAGTTTTGCAACCAACTGACAGAGCAGTGGCGGTGCCAAGACTCTGCTTCAATCTGCCTGCACCCTGTCCTGAAGCTGGGTGACCTTCTTGGAAGTGGGTGAATTGACCCGGCTATTTCTGGCAACAGTTCCGGTTTCTCAGGCTCTTTATTCTAACAGTGCCACTTCTAAAGTAAGAAATATGCTGTCTGCCTGATACCAAGTCCTTGGGGCCAAACACATTCTTTCAGTGATGGAGGGCAAAGTCCTGCATACATTGGACAACAAGTGAAAATAGAAAGAAGTGAATATAGTTTTTCCTAGCTATTCTTGGGCAATTCACCTGGCTTAAAGCTGATGTACCAACTTTCCTTAGAATGAGGGAGGAGACACCTACACAAATGCCAAACACATATTTGCATGCATATGGATATATAATTAATCATTCCAGAAACTTTCCTTTTTCTTTTTTTTTTACATTTATTGTATACTTTATTTCTATTATTATTACTTTGTGATATATAGTGAAGTAATTATATAGTTCACCATAATGTAGAACAGTGGGAGCCCTGATTTTTCTGCAACTGGGTGGTCCCATCTGGGGTGATGGGAGGCAGTGACACCCTGAAGTATGTTGCGTATGTCCAGTCTGTTCTGTAATCTTGTTGTGAACCTGTACTTCTCTTACTTGCTATTATCTAATGTCAGAATTGGCTATAAAGAAGAAATGCTTATCTGTGAAGACATAGGAAACAGCCTAAGAAAAACTGTAGAAATTGTTTGTGCCTTCCCTTATTTTCTTACTTATTTTGTTGTATTTTTCTTTACAGTATTAGAAAGTTTTCACTTTTAACTTCTCCCCAGAGGTGCTTAAACAATTCCCACACCTCTGTATCTAGGCTTAGTGAACTTCTTGCTCTGTGTGTCCAAATGAGACTAAAGAACCTCCCACACATCTGACTCTGTTTCCTTGGGTGTCCCCCCAGCAAAACCTGCTACTGGTCTTGCCATCCTTTCTGTAATTTATGGCCTCCTCTCATTGTCTTGACTCATTTCACCCATCTCCCCCTTTCCAGTTGTATTCAATGGTCCATTCCTCCTGTTCTTGTTCAGTACATGTGATGGAACTCAAATCTAACTTGGGGCTTCTTTTATTTAACACCTTCAATGATTCTCTCTGTCCTTCAGAATGAACTTCAAAAATTCCTGGTAAGAACTGTAAACTCTTTCCCTGTCTAGCCTTTGCCTGTTTATCCAGAGTCTCTTTCCCACTGCACTAGCCTTGGCAGCCTTATGCTCCAGCCATGCAAATGTTCTTGCTGTCTTCAGAATCCAGCCTATTCTTTCTTGCATCTGTGCTTTTGGAAAATTCTCTCCTCTGCTTGGAATGCCCTTTTCATCTTGGCAAAAACTACAGAATCAACCAAGTTCCAGCTCCCTTGATAGCTTGTAGAAGATGCTCTCCTAATTGTCCCCGTCTATTTTCCAGTCTGTTCCCTCTTTGGGGGCTTCAGAGTAAAGCCTGCATAATTCAATTTGGAGCTTTAACTGGCTGCTCATCCACCAGGCTGTGAGCTCTCCTTGGGGGTCAGGATTAGCAACTGGTCTGTTTCCATTACCTGTGGTGATACCTGGCTTCTAGTTAGAGTGCAATAAATGTTTCTGGACAGAAAGATATAAATTAACCCGTTAACTTTAATCTCTTATAAAACCCATGAGAATGTTATTGAGTTTGCCTTCAAGGAGATCATGAACTTTCAGGAAAACATCCCTGGTTAAAGTAGGTAGTTACAGCTCATCAGAGATAGGAAAAGATCTTAGCTGTTACCCTATTCAACCAGCAGTCTTTTTCAGATTCAACATTGTGGTTAAAAGATATAAAATTATTCCCCCAACCTTATTGAGGGCAGAGGGCATTAGAACCCATGGCAGTCCCAATACCTAGTTTGGGGGCCTTCTTTTCTGATGCCTCCATTGGAAGTGTCCAGAATAGGAATTATTTACAATACTCTTGTGTCACAGATTTAACCTGCCATGTGGATGTGGTTAGTTCTATAGGTCAGACAGACTGCCAGTTTATATAAATAAAAACTGAAACAAAAACTGTTGTACTTGACCCGTAGGCAGTGAATCATGTTGAAAGGTAGCAGCTAAAAATGTCAACGGTGGGGAATTCTCTGGTGGTCTAGTGGTCAGGACTCTGCTTTCACTGCCAAGGGCCCAGTTCAATCCCTGGTTGGGGAACTAAAATCCCACAGGCCACAGAGTGTGGAAAAAAAAAAAAAAAAATTAAAATGTCAACAGTTTTGCTCATGAAGGGTGATGAACGTTACAGGAAAGGAGAAGAGGCAAGTATTCAGAAAGAGAATTGAAGCTTAATGAAAGTCATCACTGGAAGGACTGATACTGAAGCTGAAGCTCCAATACTTTGGCCACCTGGCGCAAAGAGCCAACTCATTGGAAAAGACCTGGATGCTGGGAAAGATTGAGGGCAGGAGGAGAAGGGAGTGACAGAGGATGAGATGGTTGGATGGCATCACTGACTCAATGGACATGAGTTTGAGCAAACTTTCGGAGATGGTGAAGGACAGGGAAGCCTGATGAACTGTAGTCCATAGGGTCACAAAGAGTTGGACATGACTGAGTGACTGAACAGCAATAAAATCAGATCATCAAACTTTGGGGCTGCCCATTTAAACAGTGTGAACTTTTCTGGTTTAAACTCTATGGGTCCCTCATGTCCCAAGGGGTTCTGTGTCATTCTCTGGAGTAGGTCAGTCTCTGGATGCCCCTGGAAAGACTACTTTCTCAGCATCCTGAGAGCCATACCCAGGTCCTCCCAGAAGGTCAAGAATATGTGCAAAACAAAATGAAAGTCTTCTCTGTCAAACCTTAGAAAAGGAATTGAAACTAGAATTGGGGAGTGTGGATTTATTAATTTAAAAAATTAGCTGAATATATACTGAGTGCTAAGCATAACCACCCTTATTCTCCACCTAAGGAAGGGAGGCTTGAAGAGGTGAATGATTAGCCTAGGGTCACAGATTCAGTGACAGAAAGCCTAGGACCCAGGCATCGTAAACATTTTGCTCTGTGGCTTCTTCATTTGGCGTGGCAAAAAGATTTGGAGCTTTTTACTGTGGTTGAATTAACTTGCTTATGCCAGGAGAAGTGGAACCCAACTCAATCATGGTGAGGGTTCTAGAATGCAAGGTAGAAGACTTGGTTCTAGTTCTGGCTGAGATTCATCATCTAGGAGTAAGTGTTTAGTGGGAGTGGTGGTGAGATTTGGAGAGCAAATAAATGATTTATTGAATGCAGGTGCTGGTTATATGCTTGACATATAACTACAGAGCCTCTGAGACCCCCTACATCACACATGACAGAACTCTTGGAGCCTGAAACTGAGACTATGAAAGTCAAAATGATTTGCTTGTTTGTTTCAGGAACCCTGCTCTCAGGGACAACACGGCTGTAGCCAATAGTAACTTCACACTTTGCTTCTTACAGATCAATTTATCCAAAGCAACAAGTAAACAGCCAGCTAGCCAGACAATAGTTAGTCAAGACTTGTTTCAGTCTCCTTGCCCTGCTGTCTTCACTGTTCCTCTGATGCTCTGAACTCCACCCAGTCTCAGTCAGCTCCACATCGGAAGACTGGCTATAAGTTGCTTGAGTGAGTGTGCTCAGTCGCCTAGTGTTGTCTGACTCTTTGCTACCCGACAGACTGTAGCCCACCAGGCTCCTCTGTCCATGGGATTTTTCAGGCACGGATACTAGAGTGGGTTGCCATTTCCTCCTCCAGGGGATCTTCCCAGCCCAGGGGTTGAACCTGCGTCTCCTGCATTGGCAAGCAGATTCTTTACCTGCTGAGCTACCATGGAAGCCAAGTCACTTGAGACCAGATCCTAAAATTCTAGAAATATTCATTTTGACTTTATCTTCTGGGAAATTAAGATTTGTCAAGATGGCATTACTCCATGTAGACCAGCAGGCCAGAATCAGATTCAAAGCTGGATGTCTGCTCCCAAGGCCCGGTTACCACAAAAGCCTTAACTTCTTAGCACTATGCATGCTAAGTCACTTCAGTCACTTCTGACTCTTTGCAACCCTATGGACTGTAGCCTACCAGGCTCCTTTGTCCATGGGATTCTCCAGGCAAGAGTACCAGAGTGGGTTGCTGTGCCCTCTTCCAGGGAATCTTCCTGACCCAGGGATCAAAACTGGGTCTCTTATGTCTCTTGCACTGGCTGGTGAATTCTTTACCACTAGCGCTAGCTGGGAAGCCCCCTTAGCATTGTGAGATAAGGGAATTGCATTGGCTCATGAAGACGAAGATTCTTCCTTGCTTGCTTCCAAAAATAAATTTGATACAAATTTATTTTAATGACTATTTTTGAAGCTAGAATAAATTCTCTCCCTTTCGTCTTTTGTTGAAGAATCTTCCCCAATCTTTACCTTATATGTATGTTTTTGTCTACAGAAATGAAATTGCAACAAAAGGACCCTTTCAGGTTTCTCTTTGTTGTGGTAAAAGACACATACCATAAATTCACCATCTTAACCATTTGAAAGCTCAAAAATCAGTTATATTTAGCACATGTTAAAAGAGGTAATCATCGTCACTCTTAAGTTCCAGAACATTTTCATCATCCCAAAGGAAACTCCACATCCGTTAAATGTTCTCTATGACCCCTCCTCCCAGCCTCTGGCATCCATCCATCTACATGCTGTCTTTATGGACTGGCTTATTCTGGACATTTTGTACAAATGGAATCATGGAATATATGGCGTTTGTGTCTGATTCTTTAAGTGAGCATGACGTTTTCAAGATGTATCTGATTCTATCTTTTGTAATGTTTATGGTATGTCTTTGACACTAACGAGCAGCCCAGGAACAAGTCAAACATGAGAATTATTATGACTGAGAGTATTTCTCCTACTGGGAGAGGTAGAGCAGTGGTCCTCAAGGATAACAATGGGAAGGGAAACTCTCCACATCCCTTGGCCACTTGACCTAAGGATGGCTTTGCATCACTTTCCCTGGGCCCTGGGCTGAGCCTGATGGTGTGATTACGTGTAGGAAGGGCGAGGAGCCTGTCATCTGACTTGGCTGTGATCCTGTTGATCTGCCTGGCTTTTTCCTTGCATAGTCCTTGGGTGGACATGAAGATGGTGTGGCAAGCTAGTGGAAGATGCCTAGTAACAGGGTGAGATTTCAGCTAAGATCCACCTTGCCCTTAGAACAGCTTATGTTCAATTTCACCAGACTAGTTGGAAAGAGGCTGCAGGGCAGTTTTTCTGTCCATGTCTGGCAGGAACCATTACTTTCTTAATTTCTTGCAAAAAGAGAAATCTGTATTTTCTATGTGGAGTTTTTCTGTTGTGGAGTCCATGCACATGTGGATGTGCCTGGGTACTGGTGTTGGTGAGTCAGAGTCTTTGAGATGCTAAAATTGAGAAGGATGCTCTCGATGAACTGTTTGGATAACTGCATAGAAAGAAGTGTTTACTGCAACATATGCAGAATCCTCTCCTATGGGATGCCTAAAATGTCAAAGAAAACAAATGGTGTGCCTAATACTGACAAATCTAAATCATGATCTGATGCCAGAGACCAATCCCTTTCTTCCGTGGCAGCTTCACTCTTAGAAAATTTACGCCATATCCTATCCCAGTTAATGTCAAATTGAAAACTGATTCTTGATAAATTTATTAGTAGGAAAATTATGTCTTTTCCTTAGGGGATTTATTTTTCTTCTTCTCTGCCCTCCAAGTTATGCACGATATGGGATATAAAAAACATAAAAAGAAAAGCCAAAAAATTGTCATCATGCTTCCTCTTTTCAACCTTTGCAATAAAGGGTCACAGGGAGTTTAAAACTATTTATCCTATAAATATTGCATAGAAAATCGTAAGTTGAGATAAATGTCATGGACGCCACTAACACAAATGACCATAGTCAATTTATGAGCACCTTAAAATACAGAGGCTATCCAGGGTACTAAGACTGCTGTGAAATAATAAAACATTAGCTTTCTTTTCAAATATGGCAAGCATCTAAGGCAGGGATTCTTATCTCAGGGTCGATAGATCCCTTGGAAAAGATTGTGACACTTATCCTCTGGATGCATCTTTCTGGGGTGAAGATCGTAACCTTTCCCCTTCTTTTTTTTTTCCTTTTGTAATCTTTAAAGGCTTGGTAAGCTAAGGATAAGAAGATTCTTTGCTCTAAGAGGTGGTTGAATTACAGTTATTTTCAAGTGATGCCAATCCTGAGATTCTCTGAAATTAGCCTTGTATTAATCAAGAATATTTTCATAGCTGATATGTTGCCTCTGACAAGCAGTGGGTTGGCTATGTAACATACTGGCTCTTGTTAATTGTTTCCAAAAATGTTGCTCACCAGTAACTATCAAGACTTCCACCATTCTTAAAGTCTGGTAACAGGATATACCCTATTATATCAAATCTCCCTGTAATTGCCATTTTTTAAATGCCTGTTTTTATTCAAATAACTGTATTTATTCCTCATTGGACAGTATTTGCTAAATAATCCTACTTGTAAATTAATTGATTTAACTTATTTGGTAGGTTTAAATGTTTCCTTGCCTTCCTAATGAGTAGATGACATTTTACAAAAGAATAGTCCATAATACAGGTCCACTCTTAGTCCCCAAATCTAGAGAGCTCTGAAGATGGAGATTTTTCTGTAACTCACTTGAGAGTAAATGTGACCTGACTTGAACTCATTTGGCAGCAAGATCTGACCTGAAGTGGCATGAGACTATTTATAGTTATTATTTATCTACTCAGTATGAATAATCATACATTTCACTGCAGAGACATTCATGTTTGATAATGGAATGCTGACCTGCACTCTGCTTAGGACGTTCTGTAATATGTAGTCTATGCACCCTATTGTCTTCTTAGAAGCCCACAAATTCTGAATTCCAAAACACATCTGCCCCCATGGGACCCCAGGTAAAAGTTTGTGGACCTGGACCATATATTTTGCCTAAAAAATCTTCTGTAAGTTTGTGTGTTGGTATCTGTGTGGTCACTCTTAAAAGAAGAACAAACTACTCATCTCTCCAAGCTGGACTGGCACACAGCAAGTTATTTCTAATTTTTGAGGAAGAACTTTCAAAAGCGCTTGTTCACCCTGTCTCTACTAATGCTTTGAGTGTATGTGGGAGAAACATGATATAGACTAGCTGCTTCATTTTGAAGCCTGTGTGTCTGTCTTGCTCCATATTTACGTACTATGCCTAGTGCAGAGTAGGTAAATATTTGTATTTGCAGTCTAATCAAATGACAATGTATTATGGCATTGGTTGAAAACAGAAAGCCTAACAATATAATCATCTTCCATGCAAATTGCAAAGTTTGCATCTTCCATGCTCTAAAATTATAATCTAAAATGAGTTAGGTCATGAGTCTAATCCCTCAGTGCCATTGCAAAAATCACCATTTTCCTCTCCTGGATTCAACTCTTAGACATCTGTTCAGAGTTCCAGGTTAAGATGACCTAAGAAAGCAGCATTTTCAGAGTCAAATGTAGCTAAGAGGTTTCTACCATATGGATCAGGAACATGCATTTAGAGTTCAAATTCATCTAATATGCAAATCAGAGAGAGAAAGCTTGACTGGCTAGATGGACGTACATCTAATGTATTTTAAGAAAGAGATCCTATCATTGAGTGAAAGAGAAATAATGCTATCTTTGTTAGCAAGATTAAGAGAATCAAATACCTGGGTTCCCCTTGTGTGTGTGGGAATGTAAATTGGTGCAACCACTGTGGGAAACAGTACGGAGGTATCACAGCAAACTAAAAACAGAAGTACCGTATGACCCAGCAATTCCCGCTCCTCAGTGTATATTTGAGTAAACAAAAAAACAGTAATTTGAAATTTTACCTACACCTCAGTGTTAACAGCAGCATGATTTACAATAGCCAAGATACGGAAGCAGCCTAAGTATCCCTCAACAGATGGATCAATAAAGAGGTAGGATATATATACATAATAGAATGTTCTTCAGCCAAAGAATAGAATGAAAACTTGCCATGTGCAGCAATGTGAATGGACTTGGAGGGCATTATATTAAGTGAAATAAAACAGAGGAAGACATATTCTGTATAATATCTTTTCTATGTCGAATCTAAAAACAACTGCTGAATACTACAAAAAAAGAAGCAGACTCACACATATAGAGAGCAAACTAGTGGTTACCAGCGGGGAGACAGAGAGGCACAAAGTCCTGTGTGTAAGATGGGCTCAGGGATATATTTTACAATACAGGGAATATAGCTGATATTTTGTAATAACTGTGAATAGAAAGCAGCCCTTAAAAATTGTACTGAAATTTTTTAAATTGAATAAAACAACAACCCTGGGTTTCCATAATGTGAAGATGGAACCAGGAACTTTTCTATGGGGAATATGCTTTAATTTCAGTGTTGTAGGGAAGCCAGCAAAATATTCTCCCCACTCCCACCCTCCATTAATCGCAAAAAATGGATGAGAGTGGAGATATGCTGTCGTTATAAAGAAACAGCTACATCAACAAGACTTGACGATGACCTGCTCACCTGTCCTAACTTCTATAAAGAAAGAAGGCCATCTACTGGGGCAAGGAGGAGTGCAGTGGCCATTGGTGATAGGAAAAAGAGAGACAGACAGTCAACTGTTGCCAGCGCCCATCCATGCCCATCTAGGGGAGAAAAGAGAGTTGATCTTAAAGCCAGAAGACTTCAGGTATTCCAGCACATGGTAGAAGTGAATGTATGGGTAAATCTTGGCCGGATGCCCTTAATGTTAAGTTTTGCAACCAGATTTCCTAGTTCTGACCCCATGCTTGCTAAGCAACCTTGTGATTATACTTTTCTTCCTTGGGTATAGACAGAAGAGCTGATCATGCTCAAGGGAGTGTAATAGGTTTATGACAGTTACAATAAACTGGCTCTCTGATGTTATATATAATCTCAGGAGATGATCCAGAGAAATGCATTCTTACCAAATACGTCTCTGAGTGTTCAAGGCTGAGGACCTGTAAATGCTGGAAGGTCATGACCCCCTTGGGTGTGTTCCTCATATCTGACTCCATATTACTGCCCTCCCCCCCACCACCAATTTTTCAGGTGTATGTTACAAACAATAATCTGGGCCAGATAATGAAAATGAAATGCTATTTAAAATGAACCAGCAAAGTCCTAATGCATTGTCAAAAGACAAGAATCCATATAATTTCTCTCAAATCAGCTAAAGATTCAACATGAACTCTTTCTTGTGTTAAGATAGGAAGATAATGATTATGAATCTGTTTCAAGTGGAAAAGACTTACATGGGATATGTAAACTTTTGAGAGGGCTCTGATGTTTATTTACTCCAGATACATTTTTAATAGATATATTGTTATTTCTTATAGGACAGGAATGCAGAAATAAAATTTAAGACTGAAATCTGTAAGTCAGTGAAACAGAATTTGACTCTCTTAGTTGTGTTGACTGATGGGGGTCCAGGAATAAAACTTGGGGTGGGGAAAGGGGCTTTCTCCTTGTAAAGCCTAGTAAGATAAATGGCTATAAATCTTTCAGTTAGCAAGGAAAAAACCCCATTTAAAATAGAATACAATATACAACAAATAAATCATTTTATACATTGACAACTGAACCTAGAGCCTGAACATATAGTTCTTATTTAACAATTTTAGTGAAATGCCTATTTTTAAAGAATAATTAGGGACATTTTCATACAGGGTATACTGCCTTCACATTCATTGAATTTATGTTGCTGAAATACACTCCAGTAATCCATGTGCCATTTCTAGAAATAAATCCATTTCTTGGTGGCTCAGATGGTAAAGCGTATGTCTACGATGCAGGAGACCCGGGTTCGATCCCTGGGTTGGGAAGATCCCTTGGAGAAGGAAATGGCAATCCACTCCAGTACTATTGCCTGAAAAATCCCATGGACAGAGGAGCCTGGTAGGCTACAGTCCATGGGGTCGCAAAGAGTCAGACACGACTAGTCGACTTCACGTTCACGTTCTTGGAAATATTTGGGAAATAATCTCATTGTGTCCTGTAACATTAGCAAAGAATGCCCCATATATGTTGCAATTTGAGGCTTAGCACCTTTCTTAGAGAAACTATTATTTTTGTCTGATTGTAAAAGTCTGAATTTCAGTCTCAGTACCAAAGACCGTGTGTATTCAAGAATCTTCACAACTTCTGTTGGACATATTTTCTTTTTAGGAATGAAGGAGAATTCTCCCACTTTTGAGTGAGTCATTCTTATATGTCAGTTCTACAAAATTGCATGTAACTTTATAAATACTTTTAAAAGATATAGCTTTGTAAATATTTAATATTCTGCTAATTTGATTTTCAATTGTAAATGTCAAGTATTCTGTTTTGGGGGGTTTTACATTTTATTATACTTTGTTAAAAATGAAAAACTGTACATTTTTAGAATGTTTTCATGAGTGATTTTATTTTAAAAAATAAAAGTTTTTTTTAAAAAATCTGAATTTCAAAGGAAATGGAGGGTTCCATCACATCTCACAGTGAACTGCTCTAGCAGGACCTGTTGTCACTCTGTGCTTAGATTGCTGCAGAAGTCAGAGACCTTGGTTCTCTGCCTCCAGCTAAATCCAGTCAATGAAAATTCAGAGTTCATACCTTGTGCCCAGCAATGTGTCAGGTATTAGAGAGTCAAAGATAAAAAGACAAGGCCTTTATCCTAAGGGAGCTTCCAGTCTTATTGGGAACAGACATGTGGTTTGGTGACATGAAGAACAGATGGACTTAGGAATCAGACACCTAGACTTGATCAAGACTGGTTACCTGTTTTCTCGAAAAAATCACCTGAGCTCATATACCTTATCTCCAAAGGAGGGCAGAACTTTCTGGCATTACCAGGCCCTCAGCCTTATGCTCTCGGGAAGTTGCTTGGGGGACTTCCATGGTGGTCCAGTGGTTAAGGGTCCACATTCCAATGCAGAGAACATAGGTGTGGTCCCTGGTCAGGAAACTAAGATTCCCACATGCCACGGGGCAACTAAACCCATGAGATATAAGGAAGAGCCTGTATGCCACACAAAAGGAAAAAAAAAGAAAAAAGAAATATGCTTGTTAAGGATGCATTTCTCTGAGTCAGCCCCTGGGGTTGATATATGAAAACCAGAAAGCCAATTTAACAATGAGCTCATATTTACTATATGAGATTATATAAATATTAGCCTTTTGATTTATAAAATATGGTTATTGAATTTACTTAACTCAGAATTATTTTGAAGTTTAAGATGTGAGAGCCAGCTGTCCTGCCTCTGATGCCAAGTCAATCTCTCTCAGCTACTGCTCGTGTCATGACACTCTTGTTCATCAATCTGCAGGCTTCAGGGAAGTTTAGAGATCAACACTTTTGCATTGACATTCTGATCTGCTCTGGAATTACTTTTCCAATTTCATCTTCTATTTGCTTCATCAATGCATATACTGTCTGCAATTGGCTATTCATTGTCTAAAAATTCATCTCAACTATCTACATCTCTGTGCTGTTTTTTAAGCAGTTTTCTTCCCCTTGTGGCTTCTTGTAGAATGGCTGTTCACAACACTTAATCACCTTATCCAAGATCTACTACATCACCAAGATTCTAGTTTATGCCACCCTATCCATCCACTCCCTGCTCTGAACTCTAGACCTGAAATGTCAGGGCAGTAGCCTGAAATGTGGTCAGTCTCAACTGAGAAAGCTACAAGTATAAGATAAACGTGAGATTTCAAAGATTTAGTTAAAAGAAAGCATCTACTTATATGGTTTTATATTAATTCCATGTTGAAATGATAATGCTAGCTTCACCCATCAGAGATACCAAAGGAACATTTCATGCAAAGATGGGCTCGATAAAGGACAGAAATGGTATGGACCTAACAGAAGCAGAAGATATTAAGAAGAGGTGGCAAGAATATACAGAAGAATTGTACAAAAAAGATCTTCACGACCCAGATAATCACAATGGTGTGATCACTGACCTAGAGCCAGACATCCTGGAATGTGAAGTCAAGTGGGTCTTAGAAAGCATCACTACAAACAAAGCTAGTGGAGGTGATGGAATTCCAGTGGAGCTATTCTAAATCCTGAAAGATGATGCTGTGAAAGTGCACTCAATATGCCAGCAAATTTGGAGAACTCAGCAGTGGCCACAGGACTGGAAAAGGTCAGTTTTCATTCCAATCCCAAAGAAAGGCAATGCCAAAGAATGCTCAAACTACCGCACAATTGCACTCATCTCACACGCTAGTAAAGTCATGCTCAAAATTCTCCAAGCCAGGCTTCAGCAATATGTGAACCATGAACTTCCTGATGTTCAAGCTGGTTTTAGAAAAGGTAGAGGAACCAGAGATCAAATTGCCAACATCCGCTGGATCATGGAAAAAGCAAGAGAGTTCCAGAAAAACATCTATTTCTGCTTTATTGACTATGCCAAAGCCTTTGACTATGTGGATCACAATCAACTGTGGAAAATTCTGGAAGAGATGGGAATACCAGACCACCTGATCTGCCTCTTAAGAAATTTGTATGCAGGTCAGGAAGCAACAGTTAGAACTGGACATGGACCAACAGACTGATTCCAAATAGGAAAAGGAGTACATCAAGGCTGTATATTGTCACCATGTTTATTTAACTTATATGCAGAGTACATCATGAGAAACGCTGGACTGGAAGAAACACAAGCTGGAATCAAGATTGCTGGGAGAAATATCAATAACCGCAGATATGCAGATGACACCACCCTTATGGCAGAAAGTGAAGAGGAGCTCAAAAGCCTCTTGATGAAAGTGAAAGTGGAGAGTGAAAAAGTTGGCTTTAAAGCTCAACATTCAGAAAACGAAGATCATGGCATCTGGTCCCATCACTTCATGGGAAATAGATGGGGAAACAGTGGAAACAGTGTCAGATTTTTCTGGGCTCCAAAATCACTACAGATGGTGACTGCAGCCATGAAATTAGAAGACGCTTACTCCTTGGAAGGAAAGTTATGACCAACCTAGATAGCATATTGAAAAGCAGAGACATTACTTTGCCAACAAAGGTCTGTCTAGTCAAGGCTATGGTTTTTCCTGTGGTCATGTATGGATGTGACAGCTGGACTATGAAGAAGGCTGAGAGCCGAAGAATTGATGCTTTTGAACTGTGGTGTTGGAGAAGACTCTTGAGAGTCCCTTGGACTGCAAGGAGATCCAACCAGTCCATGCTGAAGGAGATCAGCCCTGGGATTTCTTTGGAAGGAATGATACTGAAGCTGAAACTCCAGTACTTTGGTCACCTCATGTGAAGAGTTGACTCATTGGAGAAGACTCTGATGCTGGGAGGGATTGGGGGCAAGGGGAGAAGGGGATGACAGAGGATGAGATGGCTGGATGGTATCACTGACTCGATGGACGTGAGTCTGGGTGAACTCCGGGAGTTGGTGATGGACAGGGAGGCCTGGCATGCTGCAGTTCATGGGGTCGCAAAGAGTCGGACACGACTGAGCAACTGATCTGATCTGATCTGATCACCTGTTTATTTTTCACTTTAAAAAAGTAGAGCACAGGGAACTCTACTCTATTTTATGTGGCAGCCTGGATGGGAGGGGAGTTTGGGGGAGGATCAGTTCAGTTCAATTCAGTCACTCAATCGTGTCTGACTCTTTGCGACCCCGTGAATTGCAGCACGCCAGGCCTCCCTGTCCATCACCAACTCCCGGAGTTCACCCAGACTCACGTCCATCGAGTCAGTGATGCCATCCAGCCATCTCATCCTCTGTCGTCCCCTTCTCCTCCTGCCCCCAATCCCTCCCAGCATCAGAGTCTTCTCCAATGAGTCAACTCTTCGCATGAGGTGACCAAAGTACTGGAGTTTCAGCTTTAGCATCATTCCTTCCAAAGAAATCCCAGGGCTGACCTCTTTCAGAACGGACTGGTTGGATCTCCTTGCAGTCCAAGGGACTCTTAAGAGTCTTCTCCAACACCACAGTTCAAAAGCATCAATTCTTTGGCGCTTAGCCTTCTTCACAGTCCAAATCTCACATCCATACATGACCACAGGAAAAATCATAGCCTTGACTAGACGGACCTTTGTTGGCAAAATAATGTCTCTGCTTTTCAATATGCTATCTAGGTTGGTCATAACTTTCCTTCCAAGGAGTATGCATGTAAATGTATGGCTGGGTCACTTTGCTGTGTACCTGAAACCATCACAACTTTGTTAATTGGGTATACTCCAGTATAAAATAAAAAGTTTCAAATAAAGTGGCTACTGGGATATACAAAATGAATTATACAGCTTGCATTGTTTGCACTCTCCAAGAGTCTCTGTTTCTTCCAGTCCTATGGAATTCCTGTAATGAAACCCCACTGGCCTGCAAAGTCAGATTCCTTGGGGGTCTCAGTCCCTTTGCAGCAGGATCTCCAGGCTGGGAAGCCTGACACAAAGCTCAGAATCTTCACAATTGTGGGGGAACTTCTTTGGTATTACTGTTCTCCAGTTTGTGGGTCGCCCACTTGGCAGATACGGGATTTGATTTTATTATGTTTGCGTCCCTCCAACCTAGATAGCATATTCAAAAGCAGAGACATTACTTTGTCAACAAAGGTCCGTCTAGTCAAGGCTATAGTTTTTCCAGTGGTCATGTATGGATATGAGAGTTGGACTATAAAGAAAGCTGAGTGCAGAAGAATTGATGCTTTTGAATTGTGGTGTTGGAGAAGACTCTTGAGAGTCCCTTGGACTAAAAGGAGATCCAACCAGTCCATCCTAAAGGAGATCAGTCCTGGGTGTTCATTGGAGGGACTGATGTTGAAGCTGAAACTCCAGTCCTTTGGCCACCTGATGCGAAGAGCTGACCCATTTGAGAAGACCCTGATGCTGGGAAAGATTGAGGGCAGGAGGAGAAGGGAACAACAGAGTATGAGATGGTTGGATGGCCTCACCGACTCAATGGACATGGGTTTGGGTGGACTCCAGCAGTTGGTGATGGACAGGAAGGCCTGGCATGCTTCAGTTTATGGGGTTGCAAAGAGTCAGACACGACTGAGCGACTGAACTGAACTGAACTGTGCCCCTCCTACCATCTTGTTGCCGCTTCTTCTTTGTCTTTGGGCATGGGTAATCTTTTTTTGGTTGGTTCCAGCATCATCCTATCAATGGTTGTTCAATCAATTGCGATTTTGGTATTCTTGCAGGAGGAAAGGAGTGTGTGTCCTACTTCTCCATCTTGGACCAGAACTCTACAGCTTGCATTGTTTTCTACTAGATAGAGCTGGTCTAGAGCCGTTATTTTTGGCCACATGTCTGGCATGTAGCCACATCTGCCTCATTCTTTGTCACTTTTAACTTGTGAGTGTCTGATCCCCTTAGCCAGAGTGTGATTGCCCTGGGATTAGGCCCAGTGTTTTCAGGGGATGTACCCCATATAGCACAGTCACTGAGGACATAGTACCCTCAATCTTTTAGGAACAGGTAACATATGGATCACAACTCAAAAACTAATCACAGATATCCTTCAAATAGTTAAGTTGCCCAGGGGTCTTCTGAGCACCTCTATTGTGAAAAAAATTATTTCTCCATATAGGTATATTAACACTCCAAACGTTTGAAGAGACTTGTAAATGTTTGTTGTTTGGGGAGGAAGTTCTACTGGTTGCCTGGTTTGAGTAAAATTGATATTGTCCTGTGCTTGCAAGAATGCTTTTGCAGTACTGTAAGGACTTACAATTTTCACATTGCCCTTTCCCACTCGGTACAGTATTTTTTCAGATCCTTGGAGTTTTGTGATCGGTGATGTTGAAAAAAATTAACAGCACAGTTACTGAAGGATGACATGTTGATGCCACCAAGTCTGGTGCTGCACTGAACACTGCACTGTGCTATAATTCATCCCAGTCTCCAGCCAGGAAAAATCCCTGCAACTGGGAGGTAATGGGATTCCCATTTGAACAACAGGAGGAATGAAAGGATTTGAAGTTGGTTATAATAGGAAATGGAATTAACACATAGAAAGCTGAGGGGCAGGGCCCTGTTGTTCATATGTATTAATATCATGGCACTTGCGATTAGTTGCTCAGTTGTGTCCAACTCTTTGCGACTCCATGCACTGTAGCCCACCAGGCTCCTCTCATAGGATCTCTGGGCAGAAAACTGAAATGGTAGCCATTCTCTTCTCCAGGGGATCTTCCTGACTCAGGAATCGAACCAGGGTCTCCTGCATTGAAGGCAGATTCTTTACCAGCTGAGTTACCGGGGAAGTCCCCAGGTCTTTATACTTCAAATTAAATCACATCGGTCTTGGTCTGCGCTGATCTCTAGGTATTCTTGAGTATGGGGGTGTTTGGGGTTTTTTTGGACCATATCTTTTATTTTTTGAAAAAGCTAATTTTTATTTTATATTGTAATATATTTGACTTACAATGTGTTATTTTCAGGTGTATAGCAAAGTGATTCAGTTACACACACACACACATACACATACATATTTGCATTCTTTTTAGATTCTTTTCTCATATAGGTTATTGGAAAATATTGAGTAGAGTTCCCTGTGCTGTACAGTAGGTCCTTGTTGATTATTTGTTTTATATATAATCAATATATAATGGTGTTGTTTACCTATTAAGGTCCTTCCCATGCCAAAGTTTCTTCAATTTATTTTACTTAGTTATGCCTTTTCTAAGAAAAAAAAAATACCACACATTATTTCAAGATTGACCATAGAATCATTTAAGCACAAGAAATTCCTTATAAAGAGCATCTTATTAAACCGTTACCTTGAACGGCTTTAGAAAAAAAATCTCTGCAGTGCAGAAAATGTCACTGGAACATTAATGTTTACTGTTTAAAAGCATTTTTAACTAGGACCTCAAGATTGCAGGTGAGTTTCTATAGTTAGCGTAACAGATATTTTAAGTCAGTAAGTTCCTATAGGTTTGTCACTGTTTATTAAGTTGGGAACAAAGAAATTCAATGCTCTGCAAGTCCCAAAAGAGGTAAACAAAAACACAAACTGCCGTTGCTCTCAGCACGGTTCATCTCTGAATTGCTCTTCCAGGAAAAGGAGAACCATCTAGAGAGTTGATTTTACCATTTACGACTCGATGCAACTTTCCAAATTGACTTACTCTTCTCAAAGTGGCTGTGGGTTCAGAATCATTAAACAGCCACTTTTCCTTAGCACAGAGCAAACAGGTTTTTTAATCCGATGTTTGGGAAGATTATTTTATTCAGTTGTGGTTTTTGTGGACTTTTAAGTATTATAATAATAAGTGAAGGACTGTTTGTTGGGATGCATGGGGTATTATGCGTATTTTTGCTATTCTTAGCTGTTCTTTTCACTTAAAGAAAAACAGGGATTTTGTGGGTGGAGTTGCAGGGAAAGGGAAAAGAAGGTCAGGAGGAAGTATTAGAAATGATAGACTTTGCAAATCTATGAACTCCTTCTATCAGAGCATCTCAAAGGGATTTACAAACAAAGGTTACTAGTCAGGCTTTGTGGGAAGTGAACTTGAGCAGCAGGGAAACCAACTAACTTCCCCAAGGTCACTGGGCACAGCAGTAAATACAGAGGAGCCAGAACAGCCAGTCTTTAGACTGTCTGCTGGAACAAATTTTCTGTGCTCCTCTGGTAGAAATTTACCCACAATTCCCTCAAATCAGCTAGCCTAATAATGATTAGGAAAACTAATTTACAAAATAATTGAAGGTGGAACAGCTCATGTTATCTTTTGCAATCAGGATGCCGAAAAACTGACAAGGTCATAAGTTAACTGAAAAACAGAGATAAACAGGAAAATAAAGTCTGTTAAGAAAGCCCCACATCCCAAATATTAAACTCAACATGAAGACTTTTTATAGGAAAGGTACAGACAAGAGTTTAAATTTTTTTCTACTCTTAATTATGAGCAACTCTGAAATTCTCAGGAAGAAATCCAAACTTCAGACATTTAAAATGCATCACAGGTAAGTTCTATGTCATAAACAGGAAGAAAACAGTGTACTCTTGCTGATACTAATAAAAGCTATGAGCCAGGGAATATTGAGAGAGAAGAAAACAATTCTAAGTATTGAGAGATGTTGAAAATCAAGAGTTTTAGGAAACTGTTCATGAGATTTTAATGCTTCTAGGAAGACAAATTTATCTAGAACTAAATGTTCTAGATGGTTCTAGTTCATTCAAGAGGAAATGAAGACATGCTCAAGAGACGGGCTGTTGAGTATATGGTTGGTCCAAGACTGGAACTCACTTCAGGTACAGAAGATAGAGGTGCGTTCAGAGTGAAGGCAACGTGAAAGTGAGACAAAGGTGTAAGGGGTGCAGACAGTGACTTTCCATGTTTTCTTGGGTACTGCTAAGATGTCTGCTGAGATCATGCTCTAATATTGCCAGAATAGTGTCAGCTTCTCCTTGGAGCTGCTGTTTTCCAGTCTATCAGAGCAATTGCATTTGAAAGCTTATTAACTGCTCCATCAAATGCCCAATTCTTACTAATTCAGAAACACTCTCCCTCCTCCCATGAAATGTTAAAAAGACCATTGGAAGGTAAATTAATCCACAAAGTATCTATTCATATTAAGACTTCTTTGATTACATTATATGGACTATTTAGTAGAGACTCTTTAAATGAGAGCAGGGTAGAAATTGGAATTTCAGGAGAGGTGTACTTCTCGAAAAGTAGTTTGATAGAATTTGCTTTAAAATAATTGCAATGTAGCAGTGTAATTTGGGACACATACACAGACTGTGAGATTCAAAAGCAGTATTCTAGATGGAAATTTAAATAATGTGGAGGGTGTGTGTGCAGGAGAAGAAAGCGAAATTAATTTAATTCCATTTGCTGATGTGACTGCAGCACAACTATTTTTAGGTATAATCCAAACAGTGCATATCTTCTCCATTTTGATTAGTAGCAAATTGGCAGGGAGTCAAAAGAATTAGTATTTCTCAGCATATTATACCAGAAATGTACAAATAAAACTAAATTATCTGTGCCAATGTGCTTAATTTGAATTACAGCTAAGGTTAAATTTTTTTTCCTTCCAGAGAACTAATAGATCCAGCTTTGTTAGAAAAAAATTTTTTTCCAAGTCTTTCACAAATGACAGCAAAACTTAATAATTTTCGTTTTGACCGTTGCTTAGAAGCTCTTGTTCAAAATTTGACTGCTAATATCATCCTGAGGCTTTGAGTGCAGAATTTCTGCCTGGCAATTTTACATATTGCCAGAGGAAGTCAGCACGTTCAACAAAATGCGAAATTAAAATAAGCTAGGAAAATGTGCTTAACAAGGAAAGGTTTCACAATAGCCGCTTAGAAGTTATTAATAATTCCAGTTCCAAAGAAAGCCTAGACTGAAAAAATAAGCTCTATTTGCAAAGTTTTATATTGGCAAGCTCACCAAAGGATGAAGCTATCTGCTATACTAAGTATACATTCCTACACTGGAGGGAGAATTTATAGAAGCTGGAATATCGTCATGTTATATCCGGAGAACTTTACAGTGTGCAACCAAAGCATAATCTCAAATGCCAGCAAGTCAGTGAATCTTGGTCACATGTTCACTGTTTTAACTTTAAGGTTTATACCTTCAGTACTGTTACACACAAACCTAGGGGGTAAGGTTGATTTTTCTGCCTGTTCACTAACTCCCTCCTGTCACTTCTGTTGTGCATGATCTCAACAGATTAAACAGGATGGACAGTTTTCTCTTTCAAATGCCATAGCTATGTGGATTGGCAGCCCAGGTTCCTACATTTCTATGACAAGTCAATGTCTTCTTCAAAACAGTGGTAAAGAATCTGCCTGCCAGTGCAGGAGATATGGGTTCAATCCCTGGGTTGAGAAGATTCCCTGGAGAAGGAAATGGCAACTGACTCCAATATTCTTGTCTTGGGAGATCCCATGGACAGAGGAGCCTGGTGGGCTACAGTCTGTGGGGTCGCAGAGTCAGACACGACTTAGCAACTAAACAATATATATAAACAACATAGAAGTTGGCCCCAGAATTATAGTGGTTTCCTCTAACTCACTAAAGAGTTTAGATCTGTATACTAAACAGTTACTTTTATATATATATATATCTCCATATATATATATATATATTTGTTATTAAAGTTTATAGGACTTTCGTGATTTTGAGACCTAAGGTTTGACAGATCTATATGTAAGTTTGGGGCTGGAAAAGTTTATTTAGATGAAAGACTTATCTAGACAAAACAGGAAAGTGAAGCATTACCTGGTATTTGAGTGTTTCTTCAGATGAAACCAGACATTGTCTATTAATCTTGTGTGATTTAAAATAAAAAGGAACAAATCCCTAACAAAATGTGACTTACATACTCTGGGGGAAGGGAGGATAGAAATGGACTGTATTTGTTCCTTGGGGAAAGGACAGTGAGATGTCATCCTAAAATTGATTTTTACGCTCTCTAAAATATAATTTCAAGTATTTATCTTTCTATTTTTAAGTAAGTCTTGCCATCTCCTGCTCCACCCCTCCCCCTTTTTTTCCTCCTGGAGAAAGGGGTTAAACTTCATAGCAGCTTCTGTTGAAATGGCTACTGTCCATGCAACTTTCTGCTGGTCTCTTAAAACATCGGCAACATTAACCTTTCTCAGAAGACTCTCCTCTCTCCTGGTCCTTAGAATATCTCATTGCAGAAAAAGGATAATTGCTCTTGACTTTCCTTGGTAGAGAAAAGTTTGTTCATGTTTCATCTCGGTATAAGCCAGAACTTTGTACTCTTCACTTTGGTTCCCTTACTATACAATCAAGAAATGAAAAGCTTGTTTAAAAATACAAAGAGAAATACTTGAAGTTATTTTGGAGAATGCAGAATTAATCCCAAGATAGAATTTCACTATACTTTCCTTAGGAACTAATTTTAGGAAAACTATCCATTGAGGGTGTCATAATCTTGTTAGGAAAATTTTAAACTTCAGATTTACTTCTCCCAGTTACCTGCCCAGCCAGAACTTCCACTGAAATGGTCTATTTAATCACACAAGAGAAAAATCTTTACTTCAAGACTCTTTTATGAATTTTCACGTAACCAGTAAAGCATTTTGCGTTCTAAACAGTCACTGGACACACGTGCACGCGCTGCAGGCTGCGATTTTCTGTTGGAAAACAAAAACCAGCCGAGAATGCCACTTACCCAATTCCAAGCAGGCGGTGATGGTTCCACAGGCTGGTCTCCTTTCCTGCGTTGTCTGATGTTGCAGTTAGCTACCTGACTCAATTTTTTTTTTTTTTTTTTTTAAGAAGATGCACAAGCCCAAATGTTACTTCTTAAAGTCAAGGGTGGCAGATGGGATCTTGAAAACACCTCCAAGTAGTCTAGAATATTCTGAAACCGGCTGTGAAAATTTAGGGCAAGTCTGCAGCTCTCAGTAGGTGCACGCCTTATTTGGTTTAGAGGCATTTTGCTATGCTCTTGAGTCATGAAAAGCTATTAAAAGAGCTCTATGGGAAATCCAGTCTATATTTCGAACAAAACAAACTGTCTTTTCCATTATCACTGACCCCCCTTACAGACACACAGTACATAATCTTTTTTTGTGCTTCATTGGTATTTATTGCACATGGACAAATTCCTCACATAGTAGTTAGCTGCACCAGAGTATAAATACTTGGTAAAGCACACAGAGGAAATAGTATTTACACACAAGTGCTAAATTTCACCAGCAGATTCACGTGTGCCTTTGGACATAAAAAAATAATAAAAAAAAATCCTTAAGATAATTTTTTTTATAATATGGATACAGTACCATGATAAAAGAGTATAAAAAGGTATTTTCCCAATAAATCGCTAGCTCAATAACATAACAGACAACAGAGATAGAGTCTGAATTTTATTTTAGTTTTTAAGATCTGCCCCACCCCACCTCCATTAAAAAATATTTAATTTCTTTTTGTGCAAATAACATCTTCCGTGGACTTTACAGTTCCTAATACTGTGCAAAAAAAATGCCACTTTGAATCACGGCTTTTTTGTTTTGATTTTTTGTTTATACCACATGTGCAGTAATCTGAATTGTTTCCTTTTTTCTTTTTCCTTTTTCTGTCCTGTCTTCAATGGACAGAGTCACATGTCACAAAGGCTCAGCGCCTGGTCCTTCCAACTAATATTGATACATAAATAAGCTGTTTAATGTAAACAAGTCTTTCTATCTGGCTGTGCAATGTGCACAGTGCGAGTGAGGTAGGAACCCCTCAGCCTGACCACCGAGGAGGCGTTCAGGGACAGCCCGCTTGCCCTCCGAAAGGGAAGCAAGGTGAGGCTTGTTCCAAGAAGAGCGTAAAACTTCCTGAAACGCGATTTTTGCATCCATCCTTGCCCTCGGCTTTCAGAACAGGAGAAATCATTCCTCAGAAATTAAAATGGAATTTCTCTGAAAAGCAAAAGGAAACAACGTCCTGATAAAGTGTCATTCTCTCTGGCTGACCGCTCCTGTTCCCGGGAATGGGATGGAAGCTAAGTCGAGAGACTTTTATCTCCTAACGCTTCTCCCTTCCCTTCCCAGTCATCGCAGAAAGTGTTAAAAGCCACGTGGCGGGGGGCGGGGGGAGGAGGGAATCTAAAGACGCATCACACGCACACACAGAAGAAGGCAGTGCCACAAACAGGAAAAAGAACCCCAAGAACAATCAGCAGCCACTCTCCCACCCCTCCCCAAACTTCTCCCACCTTTCCCCAAACTTTCCTTTCTGTGCGACGGTCCGTGGCTTTCCTATTTGCCCTTGGATGATGCAGACGAGGTTCGCGGGCTTCGAGTTCACCTGCTTTCGGTCTCGAGTAAACACAGACCTCTTTGCCGGGGAAGCGGTTTAGGGGCTCCCGGGTTCTCTTGCTCCTGGAGCGCACAGCCCGCGCCCGGACTCGGGAAGCCGGGGAAGGCGGGGAGGGGCGCCCGGCCCTACACCTTGGATTCCGAGGCGCAGCTCGCGCGGCTTGGCTCGTCCGGGCTCGAGTCGCTGTTCGCCGCCGCCCCGCCGTTGTAGCCAGCCCAGGGCTCCAGCAGGCGCACGGGCGGCGCGGCCCCGACGTCGTCTTCATCGTCGTCGTCGTCGTCGTCCGAGGCGGCCCCGGGAGACGGCGACGGCCGGGCCACCGCCAGGCAGCCCAAGGCGCGCGGCGGGTCCCCGGCGGCCGCGTGGCTCCCACAGGCGGCCCGGCGCGCGCAGCAGAGCAGGCGCTGGAAGGCCTTGCGGAAGTCGGGGCTGCGGCAGTAGATGATGGGGTTGAAGGCCGAGTTGGCGTAGCCCAGCCAGTTGAAGAAGACGAAGAGGCGGTCGGGCACCAGGTCGCGGTGGAAGGCTTTCACCACGTTGGCTAGGAAGAAGGGCAGCCAGCAGAGCGTGAACACGCCCATGATGATGCCCAGCGTCTTGAGTGCCTTCTGCTCGCGCAGGGCCACGAGGCGCGAGGGCCGCCGCTTGTTGGCGCGCCCGTTGGCCACCGGGGCAGCAGGGAGCGGGGGCCCGGGCGAGGGCGCGGGCGAGGGCAGCCGCGCCGGGCCGCTGAGGAAGCGGCGCTCGCAGCTGTCGATCTTCTTCACCTGCTTCTGGGCCTCGCGGAACACCCGCAGGTACACGAAGGCCATGATGCACAGGGGCACGTAGAAGGAGACGACGGAAGAGGTGATCGCGTAGCCCTCGTTGATGATGAAGTCGCAGCATTCGGGGTCGTTGTAGCATCCGCTCGCCTTGGCGTCCTTGTCCCGCCACCACTGCATGAAAATGGGCAGGAAGGACACCAGCGCCGAGATGGCCCACACTGTGCACACGAGGGCCCGCGCCCGCGCGCGGGTCAGCAGGCTCTGGTAGCGGAAGGGCGACGTGATGGCGAGGTAGCGGTCCAGGGCGATGACACACAGGGTCTCGATGCTGGCCGTCACGCACAGTACGTCCACCGAGGTCCAGAGCTCGCAGAAGAAGGAGCCATACTCCCAGCGGCCCCACACCACGATGGTGGCTCCAAACGGCACTACCAGCAGACCCATGACCAGATCTGCGCTGGCCAGCGACATGATGAAGAGGTTGGTGAGCGTCTGCAGCCGCGGTGTCTTGGCGATGGCCACGATCACCAGCACGTTGCCCGCCACGATGAGTAGCACGATGAATGCCATCAGCAGGCCCATGCCGGCCGTCCACTGCTGCGACGGCAGTGGGGGTCCCTCGCTGGCCGAGGTCAGCAGCGAGGCGGGCGGCGACGCGGGAACTAGCAGCCGCGCCGCCGTGGCCGCGCCGTCGGGGACCGGCGCGGCCGATGACAGGTTGCAGGGCTCGGAGGCGCCCAGGGCGAGCGCCCCCGCGCCCATGCCGAGCTGCAGAGGCCGGGGGAGAGGGGTGTGGCGGAGTTGGGCGGCGATTGGGGAACCCCCCCAGAGGCCCAAACGGCGAGGCGCGCAGAGGGAGGTCGCGGCCAGGTCAGGGCAGCCGCGGCGCGGGGCCGGAGGCATGGGCGCCGGGCGCCTTCCCCGCCGGAGCCGTGCGCTGTCGCCGCCGCCGCCGCCGCCGCTGCTGCTGGAGCCGCTGTCGCTGCTGGAACAGCTGCCGGGACCTCAGCATGTTTCTGAGCTCGCGGAGCCCGCAGCCCCGGCACCCAGCACCCACCCCACCCGGCTCTCACTCCCCCGAGCCAACCCCCGGGGCCTCGCGTCAGGCTCCTACAGCCAATCCTGGCGAAGGCACGCCCCTCTCTGGTTCCCCCCCACACCCTCCCTCTCCCCGGCCCCGCCAACTCCTCGCACCCCGCCTCCACCGGCGGTTCTGCGGCTCTAGGGAGTCCGGGGCAGATCGCCAAGCAAGCGCCTCCCCGGCGCTCGCGGGTTCCTGCCCGCGCGTCCCTTCCAAAGCCCGCTTGGCTCTAGTGCCCAGTTCCCCTCAGCTACCAATCGCTCCCGGCTTCCACCCTGCCCCCTCCCGCGGCCCCCAATCTCACCCCTCCTGCGCCCCGTTTGCCTCCGGCGTTTGGTTTCCTCCTGCGCCCCGGCTCTACCCGCAGCCACCCATCCCATCTACCTCCAGTGCCCAGGTTTCCTGCAGAGCAGAGGGCGTGTTCCCTTTAGCAGGGAGGGGACTTCGGTGTTCTGGAAACACCAGAACGCCTTGGACGGTCTGTTCGCTGGGGGTGGAGGAGTCTGGCTGCAAGATTGTTTCTTGTATTGGGCAGCCTAGGAGGGTGTGTGTAAAACCCTACCTCTGTCAAGAGGAGTCCCAGCCAGCTCGCGTCCTGCCAGCTCAGGGATCGGATCGGAGGCGGGTGTGAGCGGTTAGAAGAAACTTTCCAGCGAGCGCCTTGCTAGAGCAGAGCGCGCATCTGTCAGGAACGCTCCCCGGGAGCTATTCTTGCAAGAAGCTTCTGTCGTTCCAGGGCAGCAGATGCAGAAAGGAAGGGAAGGTTTGTGCAGCTGACAGCTAATGCTGAGGACCAGTTGGAAAAATACACACTCCCGGGTCCCAGCTGATCGATGTGTGAGTATGATGCAACAGTGTGTGCCGGTAATGTAAAGAGAGAGGCTTAAGGACATAGGCATGTTAGAGTAAATGACACCGCCACGGAAGCTAGGACACGTTTAATTACTTTTCAGACTTTTCATGTTCAGTAATAACACCTGGATTTTGTGTTCTGTTACTTCACGTGATTGTATGACTTGAGCTGGGTCAGTGCAAACAAAAAAGGTACATTGTCTTTGGGTGACACAGTAGTGAATTGAGATTTCACATTTCTTGGTCTGCTGCATTGCCTTCTCTTTTGCCCAAGTTCCCAGATTCTCAAAACTCTAGGATTAATTTTGGAGGGATGAGCGAAAAAAATATATATAAATACTCAAGAAGATTAAAATCCAATAGCATTTAAAGTTATATCAAAGGCTGTTGGGTTGGCAGCTGAATGCGTTTAAAATTAGTCGTTAGCTCTGCAGTGGTGTGACTATATGTGGGGACCTACCTACAGGACAGTCATCATCAACACACAACACAGCCAAAGGTGTGCAAGCCCCCTGTTTAATTCCACCACAGTAGGAGTCCTCAACTCAGCCTTGAAAATAAAAAGCTTATAATTGAATCCTGAGAAGTAAACAGCTTCTAATTACCCACTTAAGGGTGCATGAAAATGTTACATAATGCTCACACATCCTTCTAGCATTGGAATAAAAAGACTAGCTTTCTTACCTTGGAGAGAGCTCCCTAAGTCAAGAGCTAACAGCAATGTGTATTCAGTTTATACAAGCCAAACAGTTTTAAGCTATGGTGGTGGTTTAGTATCTAAGTTGTGCCTGACTCTTGCGACCCCATGGACTGTAGCCCACCAGGCTCCTCTGCCCATGGGATTTTCCAGGCAAGAATACTAGAGTGGGTTGCCATTTCCTTCTCTAGGGGATCTTCCCTATCCAAGGATTGAAGACGGGTCTCTGAGCTACTAGGGAAGCCCAACTTTTCTTTATCCAAACATATAAATTTGCTTTAGGCCCAAACTTAGTGATCAGTGGGTGGGTGTGGGTGACTTACTTGTTCATCCCTGGCCTAGGACTTGTCAGCCTAGTTTTGCCAGTTGGGGAGCTTGAGAAGGGGAAACAAGGGAAGGAGAGGGCTAGAAAGAGGGGGTTGGGGATCTGCACCCTAAGTTCAGTGTAGGTGCCCAGAGAGCGCTAGTTACCCGTCTCTGCAAACCTGTGTCCTCTTCTGACTTTATTCTGTTCCCACCCTCAAGGGTCAGTCTCAAAATAGCCAAGGGGTTGGAAAAAGCAGAATTTAAGGCGGCAGGATTCTGAATGCTGGGCCATGCAATGAAATGTAGGGAATGTGGGGAAGGCCGCTTTCTATCGGGCACCATCCTTCTGGCAAGTGGTGTTACTGGAATATTGTGTGACAATTTTAAGGGCCCCTGAAGGACAAAGGGATTACATTTCTGTGAGTGATAAGGCCTGAACTTGGCTGCAGAGATTCAGTGCAGAAGCCTGGATGCCACTGGCATCACCATATGTACCAATACACACGAACTGGTATATGTATATATGCATATGTGCTAGTCCCTCAGTTGTGTCTGACTCTTTGCGACCCCATGAACTATGTAAGCTACCAGGCTCCTCTGTCCATGGGATTCTCCAGGCAAGAATACTGGAGTGGGTTGTCATTCCCTTCCAGGGGATCTTCCTGACCCAGGGTCTCCTGTATTGCAGGCAGATTCTTTACCATCTGAGCCACCAGGGAAGCTCACCAACACCCCAGAAATATCAGGACGTGAGATATGAATCGCTGAAAAACTCTCCTGAATTTTTTCCCCTGCTTGTTTAGAGATACATCAAGTTTCCTTGAATTTCTGGATAATAAATACATTAAATCACAAATATCCCAAATCAGAAGGCTATTTTGATAGGAATTCCAGCATAGGGCTGCAGGCATAAAAGGATTCCTGGGGTTCTTGAGGTTGTCCTTCAGTTGTACTGATGGAAACATTTCAAGTAGAGTTCGCTTTCTTTTAAAATAAAATGTTCTCAGATTTCCTTTAATCCCTACATTTCATGACACTCTTTTTAAAAGAAGTTTTTGAGCTGACATCTTTTTTGTCTTTAGATAAGGATACAGGGCTTCCCTCGCAGCTCAGTCAGTAAAGAATCTGCCTGCAACGCAGGAGACCCGGGTTCGATTCCTGGGTCGGAAAGATCCCCTGGAGAAGGAAATGGCAACACACTCCAGTATTCCTTTTGGAGAATCTCATGGACAGAGGAGCCCGACAGGCTACAGTCCATGGGGTTGCAAGAGTTGGACACAACTTAGTGACTGAAGAGAGAGAGAGAAGGATACAAGATTAACAAGAAAACCTATCCACTTATCCAGGTATTAGATATTGCAAATTTAAAATGAGTAACTCCTCCATTTCCCCACTCCCAACTGTTAAAATGATTCAGTTCTTGAGAACCCACAGATTTGATGATGCTTTAGAAAGGAACAAAGCTGCAACACTATATGCTAATCACCACATTGAAAATGAGTGGGCTTCTTCCTCAGTATTTCTTGCTCTTACCTCTCCCATTCCCATCCCACTGCCTCCCTCTCACTTCTGAACTTGCTTTGGGTTCTTCTTGATCTCCCACCGCCAGTCTTCCGCAGTCCATTTAATCTAGAGTGAAAGTGAAAAAGTCGCTCAGTCGTGTCCAACACTTTGCAACCTCATGGACTATACAGTCCATGGAATTCTCCAGGCCAGAATACTAGAGTCGGTAGCCTTTCCTTTCTCCAGGGGATCTTCCCAACCCAGGGATCAAACCCAGGTCTCCTGCATTGCAGGCAGATTCTTAACCAGCTGAGCCACAAGGGAAGCCAAAGAATACTGGAATGGGTAGCTGATCCCTTCTCCGGTGGATCTTCCTGACCCAGGAATCGAACTGGGGTCTCCTGCATTGCAGGCAGATTTTTCACCAACTGAACTAGATTAAGGAAAGCCCTTAATCTGGCATACCACAACCAAATTAATTTTTCTAAAGTGCTACTTTGACCATGGCCTTCAGAGCCCTCCATGGTCCAGTTCCAAAGAGCCTTTCCAGCACTGTTTCATACTAGAACTCTCTGTGTCACTCTAGCTTGCAGTTCTGTTAGTTTTTGAATTTATACTCTTTCCCCTTTTTGTCATCTGTACTCTTTCTCACTGGAATCTTTCCACCACGAATCCCCTCCTCCATCTCTGTCTTATTGGATTCAGCTTTCAAGATCTGGCTGATATATTTTTTACATGACAGTCATCCCTGCCCACTGTTTCTAGAAATGATCTCTCCTTCCTCTACTTATAGTAGTTACTTTGCTAATTGCATTTCATGTGTCAATTAAAAGTATGTTGCCTTTTGATGTCTCTTATATTGTGATTTAATTTTTATAACTTTTTTATTTTTCCCTTTTCTTCTTAGATGGATTGTAAGCCCACTGAGAGCGAAGGCTGTCCTATACATCTTTATATTTTCCATGTTTACTAATATTACTTAACATTAATTAGCATTAAGCTTTGATTCATAGAGATTCAATGTTTATTAAAATATTCTCATATTTACTAGTATGAGAAAGAATCAAGTGTTTTTGGAGTTATGATCCTTCCTCATGCTTGAAGTTTAGAGTAATAACTCATGCTCCTATAGATGGTTGGATGGCATCACTGACTCAATGGATATGAGTCTGAGCAAACTCCAGGAGATAGTGAAGGACAGGGAAGCCTGGAGTGCTTCAGTCCATGGGATCACAAAGAGTTGGACATGACTTAGTGACTGAACAACAACAACAAATACCCTGTCGATATTTTCATATAAATGTTTCAAAATATAAGCTTTACAAATATAAGGTAGGCTAATGAGATAAATAAATTTATATCATGTGCTGTGCTGTGCTTAGTCGCTCAGTCATATCCGACTAACTTTGGGACCCCGTGGACTGCAGCTTGCTAGGCTTCTCTGTCCATGAAGATTCTCCAGGCAAGAATACTGGAGTGGGTTGCTATGCCCGCCTCCAGGGGATCTTCTTAACCCAGGAATCAAACCCAGGTCTCCCACATTGCAGGTAGATTCTTTACCATCTGAGTCACCAGGGAAGCCCAAATTTATACCATCAGATCAGATCAGATCAGATCAGTCGCTCAGTCGTGTCTGACTCTCTGCGACCCCATGAACTGCAGCACGCCAGGCCTCCCTATCCATCACCAGCTCTCGGAGGTCACTCAGACTCACATTCATCGAGTCAGTGATGCCATCCAGCCATCTCATCCTCTGTCATCCCCTTCTCCTCCTGCCCTCAATCCCTCCCAGCATCAGAGTCTTCTCCAATGAGTCAACTCTTCGCATGAGGTGGCCAAAATATTGGAGTTTCAGCTTTAGCATCATTCCTTCCAAAGAAATCCCAGGGCTGATCTCCTTCAGAATGGACCGGTTGGATCTCCTTGCAGTCCAAGGGACTCTCAAGAGTCTTCTCCAACACCACAGTTCAGAAGCATCAATTCTTCGGTGCTCAGCCTTCTTCACAGTCCAGCTCTCACATCCATACATGACCACAGGAAAGACCATAGCCTGGACTAGGCGAACCTTTGTTGGCAAAGTAACGTCTCTGCTTTTGAATATGCTATCTAGGTTGGTCATAACTTTCCTTCCAAGGAGTAAGCGTCTTTTAATTTCATGGCTGCAGTCACCATCTGCAGTGATTTTGGAGCCCAGAAAATTAAAGTCTGACACTGTTTCCACTGTTTCCCCATCTATTTCCCATGAAGTGATGGGACCAGATGCCATTATCTTCGTTTTCTGAATGTTGAGCTTTAAGCCAACCTTTTCACTCTCCACTTTCACTTTCATCAAGAGGCTTTTTAGGTCCTCTTCACTTTCTGCCATAAGGGTGGTATCATCTGCATATCTGAGGTTATTGATATTTCTCCTGGCAATCTTGATTCCAGCTTGTGTTTCTTCCAGTCCAGCATTTCTCATGACGTACTCCGCATATAAGTTAAATAAACATGGTGACAATATACAGCCTTGACGTACTCCTTTTCCTATTTGGAACCAGTCTGTTGTTCCATGACCAGTTCTAACTGTTGCTTCCTGACCTGCATACAGATTTCTCAAGAGGCAGATCAGGTGGTCTGGTATTCCCATCTTTCTCAGAATTTTCCACAGTTTATTGTGATCTACACAGTCAAAGGCCTTGGCATAGTCAATAAAGCAGAAATAGATGTTTTTCTGGAACTCTCTTGCTTTTTCGATGATCCAGCGGATGTTGGCAATTTGATCTCTGGTTCCTCTGCCTTTTCTAAATCCAGCTTGAACATCAGGAAGTTCACGGTTCACATATTGCTGAAGCCTGGCTTGGAGAATTTTGAGCATTATTTTACTAGCATGTGAGATGAGTGCAATTGTGCGGTAGCTTGAGCATTCTTTGGCATTGCCTTTCTTTGGGATTGGGATGACAAACTGACCTTTTCCAATCTTGTGGCCACTGCTGAGTTTTCCAACTTGGTAATAAATAAAGTGGGGCAGACATAGCTTAAGAGCTTTTCCAAAGGAATCATGTAAGTCCATATAATAAAAATGCTACCCAATCTTTATAAGCATTCATGGTAAATTACCTTTTCCCTTCATTTATGATACTCTGTATCCTGGCATTTCAAGCTAGTGACTTGAATCTGGATTCAAATTCTAGTTCAAATTAAAAGTCTGTATAGCAGTGACTAATGGGTGGCCCACCCAACCATGGTTGTAAGTCATGAGCTTGGTGAAGACCTGACTGTTCTTCAGTTGACTTTGCTGGAAAATGAGATTAAAATAATAGTTAGTAGCCTAACTGGGCAGCTTCTGAAAGGTAGGCCAGAGAAAGTCTGGGGAAAATTTCCATGTAAATACCCAAGAAGTGTATCGAATCAGTTAAGTTAGCATAATTTGCCTTGAGGATGATAATAGGTGGTAGAAATCATTGATCAGAGCTCTAGTGGCTATTTCTGAGAAAAGATATACAGCTTTTCACATAAAGCAATGTTACTGCTGAAACAGTCGCTTAGCACTAAGCAAAGAACAGTTTGTGCCTGTGGCTGGCTTAAGGTCATATACTGATTTTGAAGCCACAGTTTACATAGGGACAAGCAATTGCATCCATTGTGATAAGAAGCACAGAAGACAGTGGCATTATCACAGCAAAGCAGGGACTTCTTGGAGAATTCAGAAGTTCTCCTCTCTCCCACTACCTTCCTCTTTGCCTCTTCCCCTCTTCCTGGTATGTCTAAAGAGCACCCTGAACAGTGCAAGAGCCAACAATAATATTTTTCAAAATTTGGGTGTATTGGAAAGTGTTCAGACCTGCTAGGCAGAAGATCCAATTTTGTGTCTGGTGTCACTTTTAAGTTTGACCTTCAGTACAGGCCTCATCTTTAAAATGGACTCACTGCTCCCTCACAGGGTTACAAGTGGATGAAATGAGATGAAGTATGTGAAAGCTTCTTGAAATCTCATATAGCACCGTATATTTGTAATGCATCAAATGCTGTCTCATCCCATCATCATGATATTTCAGATCATGACAGGTATCAGGATTTGCTTGTATGAGAAGACTCAATTCACTTATATAGGCTTCTCTGTATCAACTGAGTCCTTTCTTTCTCCCACTAGGTATTAATACAACCCAGAAGCTTGGTTTGTTTGTGCCCAACTCTTTTCAACCGCATGGACTGTAGCCTGCCAGACTCCTCTGTCCACAAGATTTCCCAGGAAAGAATACTGGAGTGGGTTGCCGTATCCTACTCCAGGGGATCTTTCCAGCCCAGGGGATTGAACCGTATCTTGTGTCTTCTGGATTGCAGATGGATTCTTTACTACTGCGTCACCTGGGAAGCCCCAGAGGCTCAGTCACAGTAAGCAATTTTTAAATGCCTTTACCTTTGGGAAATCACCTTTTTAAAAAAGTCTTCCCCACATTTTGGTGCCCTTTCTTATTAGATGCGTGCATGCATATAAGCTAAGTCACTTCTGTCATGTCCAACTCTGTGTGACCCCATGGACTGTAGCCCACCAGGCTCCCCTGTCCGTGGGATTTCCCAGGCAAGAATATTGGAGTGGGTTGCCATGTCCTCCACCAGGGGATCTTCCTGACCCAGGGATTGAATTAGAGTCTCCTTTATTGGCAGGTGAGTTCTTCACCACTAGCACCACCTGGGAAGCCTCTCCTTAGTAGGTACACAACTCTTTAAAAAGTATTTGTTTATGTGATTCTCTGACATAAATTCCTTTAAAGGATTTCCGTGGTGAAATATTAGCAGCAGAGAAAGAATTTTTTTTCTCAATTAGTGCCAATAAATAGTAGCTTTTTACAAAAGGAAGGTAATTCAATATAAAGTTTAGCCAACTTTCATGACTTTTCTTCTTATTCAGCTGTAAGATCTTACCTTGAAGTGCTGGCAGTGATGAGAGTGTTATCTGTATATGTGAAAGCATTTAGCTAAGGGCTGTACTTCAGTTTGCCCAAGTCTAGAGCTTGTAATGATAACAAGCTATGGTAATTGTTGTAAACTCTAGGTTTTATTTTAACAGAGTCTTACTGTGCTCCTGATAAAATGATTATGTTGTAAAAGCTGAGAAATCTGTAGCAACAAGAATCCCCCAAGCCCTGATTTTAAGTTTCTAAAGGGTAGAAATGATACCTTTTAAACACGTTAGCTCCCATTTATTTGGGTCATGTGTTGATAGCTGGTATTTTGTAAATTCCTGTGCAATAAAGGAAACACTTAAAAGTTTACGTGGTGGTCGTGCTCAGTCATGTTAGACTCTTGGCGACCCCATGGACTGTAACCCACGAGGATCCCCTGTCCCTGGGATATTCCAGGCAAGAATACTGGAGTGGATTGCCACCTCCTTCTTCAGGGGACCTGCCTGACCCAGGGATTAAACCTGCCTCTCCTGTATTGGCAGGCGGGTTCTTTACCACTGAACTTTTAGGGAAGCCCGAAAGCTTATGTACACTCTCTACATACACCAGGCTTCCCTGGTGGCTCAGACGGTAAAGAATCCACCTGCAATGCAAGAGACCTGGGTTGGATCCCTGGGTTGGGAAGATCCTCTGGAGGAGGGCACAGCAACCCACTCCAGTATTCTTGCCTGGAGAATCCCCATGGACAGAGAAGCCTAGCAAATTGCAGTCCATGGGGTCACAAAGAGTTGGACACGACTGAGCAACTAAGCACAGCACACAGCACACTCTCTAAAATAAAAGAAGACATTGTGTTTTCCATTCACCCAAGAAAGATGGATCTGGGCCATCCAACTGCATGGAACTGCCAACGGGAACCAAGGAGAGAAACAGGTTGCCGTGCCTTTGAGTAGCAGACGAAATCATTTACCTTGCTTTCTTTTCACTCACTACTTTGAGTAGACCAAACAGGTATCTTTTTCCATATGTTCTTCCTCTTTTTTGTATTGGGTATATATTTTGGTAGGTAACTGACATTATTTACATACTGTATAAATGCTTATCCAGATCCTTTCAATAAATAGAGGCACAGCAAGTCCTTTGCCTTGGAAGGGTAGAGTTCCACACTAGCTGGACACTATTGCTGCTACTTTAAAATTTTTTAATTTATTTATGGCTGTGCTGGGTCTTTGTTGTTGCATGCGGGCTTTCTCCAATTGCAGCGAGTGGGGGCTTCTCTTCGTTTGGTGCACGGGCTTCTCATTGTGGGGGCTTCCCTTGTTGAGGAGCACAGGTTCTAGGCACACGGGCATTGTTGTCCCGTGGCATGTGGGATCGGTCCTTCTGGACCAGGGATCGAACCTATGTCCCCTGCAGTGGCAGGCAGATTCTTAACCACTGGACCACCAGGGAAGTCCTGCTACTTTGGTTTTGATAACCTCTGTGGTCAGGGTTTGAAAATAAATATCAAACCTTCGACATGACATTTATCTTCCACCATGTCCCATCTTTGCAGCTCCTTGATCCCATGATAGCTTTCTGTTTCCAGAGCATTATCCCTTAATTAAATGTTAAGGGGGCAATGACCTTCTTTGTAGACCTCTTCTAAATATAAATTACTTTTCACACTGGTGAGAAATGGTTGAGTTTTTCCCTTCCTGTTTTAACATGAAGACACGGAAACAGAAAGAGAGAGGCGTGCTTAAGGTTTGAAGGAAAGGGAAAGAGAGCTTTTTTTCCCCTGTTAATTACCAGAGCCTTCATCCTTCACAGATTATGACCCACAGATTATGACTACTTGTCAGTGTAATTAAGTTGCATGATCTATTTGGGGGCCTGGAGCACCTGGAGCAAGTCATAGAGTAGTTTTCTAAATAAATAGCTCTGAATGAGTGAAGAGATTCCATCATGCTATGTTTATTTGTGTTTTTCACTCAGTTTAAATATAATAGATCTGAAAGAATAGTCATATTTATCCACACAAATTAAAGTCGCTTTGTTGCATTTCAGTGTGGATTTGCGAAAGTGCCACATGAATACTAACTCTGAAGACAAAAACAAAAAACCAAAAATCCAAAAAGCAAAGCAAAGCAATTAAGTGATTTGGTTTTTTGTTTTGTTTTTAAGTCTGTAACTAGTAAAAAAAATTCACAGGAGACTCTTACTGAGACTCAAAGGCCCCAGACTTGTGACAACCTCGGGGATTTTATTGAAGAGTCAAAATGAAGCTGTTTGGGAGCTTGGAACAGAAAATTAAAAAGCAAGCTCTCCTTGTTGGGTCATTTCCTCGCCCTAATACCTTTTCCAAACCAGGTAGCTGTGTCATGGGCATGTTGAACGTTGAGGCTCTCGGAAAAGCCTGGAAAATGCACTAAAATGGTATTGACATTTTAGTCCTGAAATTTTATTTTTTTCTTATTCTGGAAATATCTAAAGTGATGATTTTACTCCAACTTGTCACCATTTCCATCCCACTCCTTACCTTTCCTCCTTCTGCTGCCAGTCACACTGCAGGCATTTTGACATCTCCCCCATTACTAATTAATGGAGATTATGTACATTTTCATAGATCTCTCTTGAGGATAATAATCTTGGTTTAAAAATTTCCCACACATACATACTGGCATGTATAGTTTTCATAAGTTCTTACCTTGGAGTTGACTTAGACTAAAGTAATTTATTAAGCAAGCTAAAAACCCACACTTCACCTAACAGAAAATAATCAGTGTGTTATACCATAACCAGTCGTGATGGGAGATTTTGAAAATATCCCTGGCTTATGCATTTTTGTTTTGCAGGCTTTTTATTACATGATTTCAAATTGTGGCATTTTAGTAAGATGAGACTAATTTTCGTAATTAGTTGTAATATTTACCTCTCTCTATATACCATCATCGGGGAAGGCAATGGCACCCCACCCCAGTACTTTTGCCTGGAAAATCCCATGGACGGAGGAGCCTGGTAGGCTCCAGTCCATGGGGTCGCTAAGAGTCGGACACGACTGAGCGACTTCACTTTCCCTTTTCACTTTCATGCATTGGAGGAGGAAATGGCAACCCACTCCAGTATTCTTGCCTGGAGAATCCCAGGGACGGGGGAGCTTGGTGGGCTTCTGTCTATGGGGTTGCACAGAGTCGGGCACGACTGAAGCGACTTAGCAGCAGCAGCAGCATATACCATCATCGGAGAAGGCAGTGGCAACCCACTCCAGTACTCTTGCCTGGAAAATCCCATGGACGGAGGAGCCTGGTAGGCTGCAGTCCATGGGGTCGCTAAGAGTCGGACACGACTGAGCGACTTCACTTTCCCTTTTCACTTTCATGCATTGGAGAAGGACATGGCAACCCACTGCAGTGTTCTTGCCTGGAGAATCCCAGGGACGGGGGAGCCTGGTGGGCTGCCGTCTATGGGGTCGCACAGAGTCGGACACGACTGAAGCGACTTAGCAGCAGCATACACCATCATGATTAAGCATGCAGCCTGTGGAATCACACTGCCTGAGTTAAAATCCAGGTTTTTGCCAGAAATGGCAACCCACTCCAGTGTTCTTGCCTGGAGAATCCCAGGGACAGCCGTCTATGAGATCGCATAGCGTCGGACACGACTGAAGCGACTTAGCAGCAGTAGCAGCTGGATAAGTTAACAAGTTATCTGAACATCTCAGGCCTCTGTTTCATCATCTGTTAAATGGGAATAATAATAATTGTACCTACCTCTAAGGTGTTTGGAGGGTTTGATAAGATACACAAAGCCTTTGGTGTAGTGCTTGGCTCATGGTTAAGTACTTAATAAATGTGACTTTTTCTTTTTTTCCATTCTCCCACTCCCCCCTGCCCCCACTGCCACCAATGAGAAAGATCGTGGCAGAAAAATCCTCATTCTGCCCAAAACCAAGGGTGACAAAGGAGGCAGCATCTAGTCCATGGAAATTGAATAATTGCATTTTCCTTTTAAGTGAGAGGATGCAGTAAAGAATCTAATTGGCTAAGTACTCTTTTGCTTTCAAAGGCAAGTTTATTCTTCTATGGTTGTTTAACTTGATTATCATTCCGTTTGGGGAATTAGAATTTCTCAAACTAATTTTACATTATGGAAAGGTCATTGTAGAGATTTCCATCCTGTGATATAAACCATCTTCCAAATATATGAAACAATAGCAATGACCAAATAAAGCCCCACTTGGACTCTTAATAGAGAGGCTTATTTCCTAAGCTCTAATTGATTCAAGCTGCTTCTTTTTATGGTATAAATTCATAAGATCTCAAGGAGACCAGAGGTTCTCTTGTGACTTGTTTTGTGTCAATGGAAGACATTTCGGTTGTCCTGAGGACAAGGGGTCTAACCAGCCCACACCCTAAGAACAGAGAGTAAAGAAAGAAGCAGGCGACAAAAGGTTTTCCCAAGACCATGTGGCTTAAACCCTCAGAGAGTCTTTCAGACTCCAACTCAGAACTATTAATTTTATTCCCGAAAGATTCAATATCTTGTTTGGTCTCTGATTTTTCATAACAGATCAGGAGAAGCAAATTAAAGTGAAGGCACAAAAATGGTGCAAGGAGCAGAGGGGTTTCAGGAACTTTTTTTTACATGAGAGGAGAAAACAGGAAAACAGGTGATGCCATTTACTGCAGAGACCAGTAGAGTTCTGTGCCCTGCAGCTTGACGTCACGGATAGACCTGGGTCACTAAGAAGGTTGTGTGCGTGCAGGCCAAGTCACTTCAGTCCTGTCCAACTCTTTGTGACCTTATAGACCTCTGCCCAAGGAATTCTCCAGGCAAGAATACTGGAGAGGGCCGCTGTGCCCTCCTTCCTGACCCAGGGATGGAACCCGTGTCTCTTGCATCTCCTGCCTTAGCAGGCAGATTCTTTACCACTGGCTCAAATGGGTAAAGACAGTTGTAGATTACATTAAATCATCCTCAGTTTAAGAATATGGAAGGTGTGTTTTAGAAACATTTTTATTGAACAATAGTGGTATGAAAATTGGGGAACTTATTTTCTAGAACACTTTGGTTATCTAGAAAGTGAATGCTGCTGCTGCTAAGTCGCTTCAGTCATGTCCGACTCTGTGCGACCCCATAGACAGAAGCTCACCAGGCTCCCCCGTCCCTGGGATTCTCCAGGCAAGAATACTGGAGTGGGTTGCCATTTCCTTCTCCAATGCATGAAAGTGAAAAGTGAAAGTGAAGTCACTCAGTCGTGTCCGACTCTTAGCGACCCCATGGACTGGAGCCTACCAGGCTCCTCCGTCCATGGGATTTTCCAGGCAAAAGTACTGGGGTGGGGTGCCATTGCCTTCCCCGAAGAAAGTGAATAGATATAGGCTATTTTTATCCTCCCATGGTACTAAATCAATGAGGTAGACAGTAGTTTGCTAAGAGTCCAAAATCAAGATGTTGGCCAACTTGGCTTCTTCTGAGGGCTGTGAGCAAAGGACCTGCTCCAGGCTTCTCTCCTTGGCTTGGCTGTTTTCCCATCTATGTCTGTCTCTGTGTCCAAATTTCTCATTTTCATATTAGATTAGGAACCACCTTCATGACCTCACTTTGCCTTGATTGCTTCTATTGCCTGTATCTCATACATGCTTTATTTGTTATGTCTACTAGAATACAGAGCAAGTATAATGTCTTCTCAAAGCTCATACTAAAAACGGCTCTGCAAATAAATAGTTCTCAGACCCTGATGAGAACTGTCAAGTTTGTTGTGGAGTTGCAGGCTGTCACAAAGTCGTGAATGCCGCAGGCTGATTGTGCTCAGATCAAGTCCTCAAGTTTGCTGAGTAGCCTGATTCTTAGATAGGGTGGGGGGGTATATGCCCTATCCCTTTTAGGTACATGTTTCCCTGGTGGCTCAGAGGTTAAAGTGTCTACCTGCAATGTGGGAGACCTGGGTTCGATCCCTGGGTTGGGAAGATCCCCTGGAGAAGGAAATGGCAACCCGCTCCAGTATTCTTGCCTGGAGAATCCCATGGACAGAGGAGCCTGGTGGGCTACAGTCCACGGGGTCACAAAGAGTCGGACACGACTGAGCGACTTCACTTTCACTTTAAGGTAGGAAAGAGCTGAAGTACTGCTCCTTTATACTTTACATTAGGCACCAATGGTAAATGGTGCCAATCAACCTGCCAATACAGGAGATACAAGAGACATGGGCTCAATTCCTGGGTCAGGAAGACACCCTGGAGGAGGAAATGGCAACCCGCTCCAGTATTCTTGCCTGGAAAATTCCATGGACAGAGGAGCCTATCGAGTACAGTCCACGGATTGGCAGAGTCAGATACGCCTGAGCATGCGTGCACACACAAACCAAGAAACTACTGTTCTCTGGCAAATGAAACAGAATAATTCAAACTCACTTTAGTAATTCAAATTCAAGGAGAAGAACCAGCCAATCCACTTGGTTGTTGTATAAACCACTTTCAGCAGGTTGTTTTGACGCTGTGTGGACACATTTAGAGTTGTCCATAGCTGCAACACACCTGTTATTTTTTTCCTGAGCTAAAATTAAAGTAACAGACAGCAAATAACTGAGTAGGTGAGATATAACAAAGCTTTATAGCTGAAGAACAAAGCTAGCCTTTGAGGTGAGATAAACCAGGTACTTACTCATATGGAATCCATTGAAAAATAGGATTTTTATGACCTTGAAGTAAAGATTTTGATTGAGAGAGTGATTCAGATCTTACAATACTGGCTAGCAGAGGTTTGACCTAAGAAATAACTGCCTTCAGTATGTCGATTTCGATTTATTATGGAATCTGAAGTTCACAAAGAGCCTGATTGTATGTCCCTAAGTTGTATATCTAATTGACCTTTGTTGATACTGATGATCAAGCTAATAATATCTTAATCTATACATGCCCGCAGACCAAATCAACCTGACCTTCATGCCCAAAAAACAATCCCCACCTAATTAAGACCTAAAAACTCAATCTGATAACTTGCTTGCCATTTGGTATTAAGAATGACTCACAGCTGTCCTAAATACCTCTGCCACCAGAGATGAATGAGAACTGAATGCCCAAGTAGGAAATTCTGAGAATCTAACATAGCACTGCATTCTCCATGCAGTGATGCCAACTCCTCCTCACAGTGTATCTGCTGTGTGTGTGCTACAGTGAAAGGTAAACAGCATGGATTCCGATGTATATGAAACTGTATCTTTTTTTTCTTTTGAAACTGTATCTTTTTAAATGTCACATCTATATTTGTTTAATGTTGAGGTTAGTTCAGTAGAACAAGCTTATATAAGATGGTACTTAAAGAAAAGCTCAGTTCTGTGGATCTTAGTATTATTTAGTCATCTGTTTGTGCAACTGTATTTTTAACCTGATTTATGATGAGCAAATAGTTTTTCTGAACTCCCAAGCTGTGTTTCCATACTTCAGTTTGGTTTATTTTCCCCTCAGTTTCCTTCAGAACATATTACAGGGAATTTTCTTTGGAAATTTCATAATGCTTCCCTGAAAGTAGGTAGCATCCATCAGAAAGGACCAAATTGAATGATGAAAATTAAAGAATTGAAATAGAATCATAGAATATATGCCTTCTTTCCAGTGCGGTGCAATAGAAACAGATTTATGTCACATTCTCTTTCAGATCAGATCAGATCAGTCACTCAGTCGTGTCCGACTCTTTTCGATCCCATGAATCGCAGCACGCCAGGCCTCCCTATCCATCACCAACTCCTGGAGTTCACTGAGACTCAAATCCATCGAGTCAGTGATGCCATCCAGCCATCTCATCCTCTGTTGTCCCCTTCTCCTCTTGCCCCCAATCCCTCCCAGCATCAGAGTCTTCTCCAATGAGTCAACTGTTTAGTTGGTCCTTTTTCTTGTTTCTTTTTATTTTTATTGAAAATATTTCCTGTGGTCATGTAAAACCTGTGCCAGCAGTTCTGACTGACAAAGATTCTTGACAATTTTAATTGAAATATCATTGTTGTCATAGTATTAATAGTAATATCCAGCTGTAAAAATTCACTTGGTATTAAATCTAGAGTAGTAAGTCTGTATGAAAGATTTGGACCCATTCCTCAAGAAGTTTATCTTTGCAGAGTTTCTTTCTTTTTTTAAACTTAGGAATAATTGACAAATTATTGTGCATATTTAAAGTGTACAGTGTGATGATTTGATATACATATGTACTGTAGAATGATCACCAAGATCAAGATCACTGGCACATCATCACCTCATGTTGTTAGCATAGATAACTCTGTATGTATGTGTTGGTAGAGCGGTAAGGATGCTAGATCTACTCTCAGCAACTTTCAAGTCTGTGATACCGTATCATTAACTATAACCACCATGTTGCACGTTAGATCCTTAGAACTTGTTCTCATAACCGAAGATTTGTATCTTCTCATGTGTATCATGGAGAAGGCAATGGCAACCCACTCCAGTATTTTTGCCTGGAGAATCCTGTGAACAGAGGAGCCTGGTGGGCCGCCATCTATGGGGTCGCACAGAGTTGGATACGACTAAAGCGACTTAGCATGCATGCATGCATTGGAGAAGGAAATGGCAACCCACTCCAGTGTTCTTGCCTGGAGAATCCCAAGGATGGGGGAACCTGGTGGGAGGCCGTCTACGGGGTCGGACAGAGTCGTTCACAACTGAGGTGACTTAGCAGCAGTGGTAGCAGCGGCAGCAGCGGCATGTGTATCACCCTGTATCTGCCTCCCTCCAGCCCCTGGCAACCACCTTTTCTCCATTCTTTGTTTCTGTGAAGTTGGTTTTGATTGTTTGTTTGAGTCAATGTGTAAATGACACCATGCAGTATTTGTCTTTCTCTGTCTGGCTTATTTCACTTGTCATAATGGCCTCCGGGTTTATTCATGTTGTTATAAGAAGCAAGATTTCCTTTTTTTAAAATGACTGAGTAATGTTCTATTGTGTGTCTATGTATGCATGCCCGCTCGGTTACTCAGCTGTGTCCTGCTCTTCGTGACCCCATGGACTATAGCCTGCCAGTACTCATCTGTCCATGGGATTTCCCAGGCAAGAATACTGGAGTGGGTTGCCATTTCCTTTTCCAAAGGATCTTTGAGAACAGGGATTGAACCTATATCCCCTGAGTCTCCTGCATTGGTGGGTGGATTCTTCACCACTGAGCCATCTGGGAAGCCCCTGTGTATGTATATATACATTCTGCTGCTGCTAAGTCGCTTCAGTCATGTCCGACTCTGTACAACCCCCATAGACGGCAGCCCACCAGGCTCCTCCGTCCCTGGGATTCTCCAGGCAAGAACACTGGAGTGGGTTGCCATTTCCTTCTCCAATGCATGAAAGTGAAAAGTGAAAGTGAAGTCGCTCAGTCGTGTCCGACTCTGTGCGACCCCATGGACTGCAGCCCACCAGGCTCCTCCGTCCATGGGGTTTTCCAGGCAAGAGTATTGCAGTGGGGTACCATCGCCTTCACCAATATATACATTCTATATAGACACATATATAGACATACACATATATCTAAATTTATAATTTTCTTCATTCATTTGGACATTTAGGTTATTTCCATATCCTGGCTAATGTGAATAATGCTGCAAAGAACATAGGTAGGTAGATATCTCTTCAAGATACTAACTGGTTCCTTCGGATGTATACCTAGGAGTGGGATTGCTGGATCATATGGTAGTTCAATTTTAAACTTTCTGGGGTGCCATCATACTGTATTCCATAATGACTGTGCCACTTTACATTTCCACCAATGGTGCACAAGCGTTCCCTTTTCGCCACATCCCTGCCAACACTTGTTATCTCTTGTCTTTTCTGTAACAGCCATCTAGCAGGTGTGAGGTGGTATTTCACTGTGGTTTCATTTGCATTTCCCTGATTATTAGTAGTGATGTCACATTCTCTCTCAAAACCAATGACTAAAGACCAGACACTTTGCAAAGGGTATCATTTATAATATCGCATTTACTTCTTATAATAGTCTTGTCAGGCATTATTTTCCCTCTGATGGAGTAAATGGAGGCTTGGAGAAGTTGAATGACTTGCCCAAAGTTTCACAGCTACCAAATAGCAAAGCAGGACTTCCAACCCAAGTCTGTGTGACTCCAGAGGGAGCCCTCTTTATGGCTCTAAAGTAAGACCTCATTTTATTTTCCTCTTGTTTTGAAACAGCTTATTATTTTGAAACTAAGGTCCAAATTCAATTGATATCAAAAAGTCTTAAGTGAATGCTACATGATGTCATAAGAGGTTTTTTGTTTTTTTTTTTTATGCTTGTCTTTTGTAAAAACTTAATTTGTAAGGATGTTTTCCATGAACCTTAGGGCTGGTCCTCTGTGACTTACTGAATCTATCTATTTGGCGTTTTCTTCTCTTCTGCTGTTACATTGGCTGCCTCCTGACTTTCCACACAAATCACCAATTACACCCTTAAAAAGCCTTCAAAATTTTTTTCTAACTTTCTGTGACCAGTAGAGAGAAAATAGCCACTAACTAGGGGTCACACCACCTGAAACAGCATTGGTGACAGTTGACCTTGGTTCCTTCTCTTTCCTCACTTGGGGCCCAGACCAGAACCCAGCCTCTCACTATTAGAGTTTTTCAAGTGTGAGTCAGGTGCAAATTCTCTATCTCCCCAGTTCCATAAGGCACAGGCCACACTCTCCAAAAGACTCTCTTAAAGCCCCCTGCTTGGTTTGAGGGGGTGGGCAAGAGCCACAGCAGCCCCTCAACTCTGCAGAAAACCCAGGAGCCACACCCCAGCCTCCAGTAAAGATCCTCACGATGAGGCAAGGCCCCTGTGCAGTGTTTGGGTCACCCTACCAGGGTCTGCATGGATGGCCTAACCCCTCTATTTAGAAGGCACGGCTGCCTCACAATCCTTGCCCTCAGCTTTGGGGTCTCAACCCAGATGGAAGCGTCAGAAAAATCCTATTTTAATATCTGATTCCCTATACATTTGACAGTGTATTTAAAAAGCAAAGACATCACTTTGCTGACAAAGGTCCATATGGTCAAAGCTATGGTTTTTCCAGTAGTCATGTATGGATGTGGGAGTTGGACCATAAGGAAGGCTGAGCACTGAAGAACTGATGCTTTCAGGCTGTGGTGCTGGAGAAGACTCTTGAGAGTCCTTTGCACAACAAGGAGATCAAACCCATCAGTCCTAAAAATCAACCCTGAATGTTCTTTGGAAGGACTAATGCTGAAGCTGAAGCTCCAATATTTTGGCCTCCTGATGAGAAGAGCTGATTCACTGGGAAAGACCCTAATGCTGGGAAAGACTGAGGGCAGGAGGAGAAGTGGGAAAAAGAGGATGAGATGGTTCGATGGTATCATCAACTCCATGGACATGAGTTTGAGCAAACTCTGGGAGATAGTGAAGGACAGGGAAGCCTGGAATGCTGCAGGCCATGGGGTTGCAAAGAGTAGGACACGACTGAGCAACTGAACAAGAATACATTTGGGGATTTTGTCTGGAAAATCCCATGGACAGAGGACCCTGGTGGGCCGCAGTCCATGGGGTCGCTAAGAGTCGGACACGACTTCACTTTTCACTTTTCACTTTTATGCATTGGAGAAGGAAATGGCAACCCACTCCAGTGTTCTTGCCTAGAGAATCCCAGGGACGGAGGAGCCTGGTGGGCTGCCGTCTATGGGGTCGCACAGAGTCGGGCACGACTGAAGCGACTTAGCAGCAGTAGCAGCACATAGTTGCGGGGAAGGCAATGGCACCCCACCCCAGTACTCCTGCCTGGAAAATCCCATGGACAGACGACCCTGGTGGGCTGCAGTCCATGGGGTCGCTAAGAGTCAGATGCAACTGAGCGACTTCCCTTTCCCTTTTCATTTTCATGCATTGGAGAAGGAAATGGCAACCCACTCCAGTGTTCTTGCCTGGAGAATCCCAGGGACGGGGGAGCCTGGTGGGCTGCCGTCTATGGGGTCGCACAGAGTCAGACACGACTGAAGCGACTGGCAGCAGCAGCAGCAGCAGCAGCAGCACATAGTTGTAATTAGAATCCTGATGGAGAGAGAGGAAGAGACAGGGAAGAGCTGCTTTAGAAAGATACACAGAGGAGTGAGGCTGTGAAGATGAGGAGCACTACTGTGTAAAAGGTACCAAGGGGAAGAGTAACCCACACACAGAGAGGGAAGAAAGAAACCGAATGTTGAGATGAGATCCTAGAAGGTGAGAGAAGACCTAGGAGACAGTGCTGCAGTGGACACAAAGAGAAGAGAGTTTCAGGAAAAGGGGATGCTATAAAGGACCAAACTCTGTGATATTTACACAGCTCCTAGAAATCAGAAATAAAAGACTCACAGCTCCACAGAAAAATGGGCAAAGACCATGAACAGATAGCTCTCCAGAAAGAAAGTCAAATGGCCCTCAAACATTTGGCAAAATGCTCAACTTCACTGTCAGTGAGGGAATCGCAAGTGAAAACTACCCCGAGATCCAGTTCTCACCTTCCAGATTGGCAAACGTTCTGACAACGCGCCATGCTGGCAAGACAGAAAAGAGCACATCAGTGCTGAGCACGGTGCACACTGGCTCCACTCGGGTGTAGGCGGATCTGGCAACCTCTATCCAAACCACATTTCTTGATACAGATGGCCACTGTACTTTCTGGAAGCACTTTCTCTTTTGGGTTCTAAACAGCAACTCCCGTAGTTTTCCTCCAGTATCACAGTTGGCTCCTTTTGAACCTCTGTATTTGGCCAACCAACTTCTGCTTGGCCTCTAAATATCAGCGTGCTCCAGGGCTCAGTCTGGGGTCCTTTTTTCCATCAACACCCTCTCCTTAGATCGTCTCCTCCAATCCTCTTGCTTATTTTTTTTTAGTGTGACAAAATACCATTAACATACATTTTATCCTTTCAAGCGTGCAATTTAGTGGCATTTGGTACATTCATGTTGTTGTGCAACCATCACTTCTATCTCATTCCAAAACATTCACGTCACCCCCCCAAAAATAATGCCATCCGCATTAAGCAGGCACTCCCCATTTCGCCCTCCCTCCAGCCCCTGGCCACGGATCTGCCTTATGTTTCTGTGTGCTGCTGTTGTGCATGTGCTCAGTCGTGTCTGACTCTTCTTGACCCCATTTACTGTAGCCCACCAGGATCCTCTGTCCATGGGATTCTCCAGGCAAGAATACTGGAGTGGGTTGCCATTTCCTCCTCTGGGAGATCTTCCCAACCTAGGGATTGAGCTTGTGTCTCCTGCACTGAAGGCAGATTCTTTACCACTGAGTCACCTGGGAAGCCTGGGGATCTGTTTTTCCTGAATGTTCCAAATGAACAGAATCATTCACTTAGCATAAAGTTTTCAAGGGTCATCCATGTAGCACGTATCAGCACTCCATTCTTTTTCATGGTTGAATTATATTCCACACAATGGTTATTCGACATTTAGTTTTTCTGTTCATCTGTGGATGGACATGTGTATTGTTTCTACCATTTGGCTATTTTAAACAGTGCTGCTATGAATATTTGTGTACAAGGTTTTGTTGAACACCTGTTCTCAATTCTTTGGGGTCTATACCCAGAATGGAATGCTTGGTTATGTGGTAACTCTATTTTTAACTAATCTGACTTCTTTTTTAAAAATCTGTGTTCTGATAACTCCAAAATTTGTATTGCTGGCCTAACTTCTCCTAGCCATCTCCTTCAGATCTCCCTTGGCATACTGGCATCTCAAAGTTGACTTGTCCAATATTCTTAGCTCTCCCCAAGCTCCTGTTCCTGTCTTCCCATCTCAGGAAAGAGCACCAACATCCAGCTCAGGTGCTGGGGCCAAGGTCCTGGGAGTCATGCTCAATTCTTTTCTGCCCAGCTCTCCCCACAGGCAGTTCATCAGTGAGTGTTATCAACCCTGCATCTGCAAGATTCTCAGCTTCCCCACCGCTGCTCCCTCGGTGGCAGTATCTCCTATCCAGGCTCGTGCACAGACACCAGCAATTTCTGCTCCTGCCCCTAGAATTCATTTTCCACTCTGTAGGCAAGGTCATCTTTCAAAAATACATACACGATTACTTAGCTTTCCTGCTTCAACCCTCCCAGTGGTTTCACCTTGCAGTCAGAATTAAACCCAGACTCACTTCTGTGGCCTGAAGTGGTCGGCGATCTGTCGCTGCCTCTCTTCCCCGCCTCCTCTGCTTCCTGTGTTTTACCACACTGGTCCTTTTGTCCCTTGAACTGGTACCTGCCACAGGGCCTCTGAACTCCCTGTTGACCGACTTGCACAGCCAGTTCCTTCTCACTCCTGAGGCTTTCCACTCAATGTCACCCCTTTATGGAAACCCTGTCCGACCACCCTTCCCCCAGCCTCCATCTCATTATACCAAACTCTTATGTCACTGCTATATTATTGACATTGTCACATCATTGTCTAAAAGTATTTATTTATGTTTATGTGTTTATTTTTATACTTGGTGTGTCTTTCCACCCGTCCCCTTCCCTTTTCCCTCCCCCAAGCATAAGCTGCTGAAAGTAGGAATTTTGCTGGTTTGTATTCGTGGCTGTATCCCTGGGGTCTAGGACAGTGCCTGGCACATACAAGTCACAGAAAACATGTTTGAATGCTGTTGAAAAAGAAAAGTTCCTCTCGCCTCTGGACTTAAATCCTCCCCATCCAACCACCACTTCTTATCTGTCTCCTCCTCCTTGTCAATATACTTCTCAAAGAAGTAGCCCATATCTAATGTATTTATTCTGCTAAATTGTTCCTTCCCTCTGTAGTTCTGAGCAATCCACTTTTGCCGCCACTACCATTCAAAAGTGCTTGCTCAGAGGTTCTCGGAAACTCCGTGGATGTTAGAACTGGTCGCTTTGTGCACTGTGCCCTTTCTGTAGCTTCCGACACTCGTAATCCTATTCACACTCATGAATCTTCCTTTGAAATCTTGTCCTTTCTTGGCAGAAGGCCTGGGTCTACCAGGAGCCTGGGGAGCCTGGGAATGGATCCTATAGTCTCAGGAATGTGTGCTGGGGGTTCCATCCCTTCACACCTGCTGAGCAGGCTGGCTCTTAGCCAGATGGTCCAGAATATCTGTTGGAATGGGTCAGTGACACAGATTCCTAATGCAAAGTGCAAAGTGCAAAGGGAGATGTTCAAAGTACCGGAAGGGATCCTGACCGCATTCAAGTGGTACCTTGGCAGTGTTGTGCCATGCTGTGCTCCCGAGGGTAAGGGAAGCTGTACCTGCTCTGTGTGGCTTCTCTGGGCTCTAAGTTGCTCTTTTATCTGTCAAGTGAGTTGGATCCTTTTCCTGAGTCTATAGAATTTTTTGACCCATTCCATTGGGTCAAAGGTATATCTGCTGTGGCTAGACTCTTGATGTTCTTTTCTTTTCATTGAAGTATAGTTGATTTACTATGTTGTGTCAATTTCTGCTGTACAGCAGAGTGAATCAGTTATCCATATATATACATTCTTTTTTAATATTCTTTACCATTGTTTATCACAGAATATTGAATATAATTCCTTGTGCTGTACAGTAGGAACTTGTTGTTTATACATCCTAATATAACAGCTTACATCAGCTAACTCCAGTCTCCCACTCCATCCCTCCCCCTCGGCAACCACCAGTCTGTTCTATCTGTCCATGTAGACTCTTAATGTTCTGAAGCACAGACCTGTCTTGTCGCACTCGATTCCCACTAGGTATGAGATGCGTGGAGTTTTGGAGAGCCTGCCTCTTCCACTTACTAGCTGCATAACCTTGAGCAAGTTAAGTGCATGTCTTAAGTCCTCCTGCTCTCCATCTGAAAATTGAGCAGAACCACTGCAATCTCATAGGACTGTGGTGAGGATGGAAGGAGTCCACTCCCAGAACATTCAACCATCAATGGCTCCGCATTACCCTCCTAATTGGGTCTGGCACTCAAGTTCCCACCCCACATTCCTCCATTATTTCTCAGGCTCCCCAAAAGGTCCCGCTACCCCTCCTCATGCCAGGTCCCACACCTTCTGCTGCTTATGCGAGACCATTATCTTCTTGGATTTTTCTTTGTTTTCTATATTTAAAAACAAAACAAAACAAAAAATGCATTAATTTTATAATCAGGAACAAATTCTCACCATTAATGTTCTTTGGAGCACTCACCCTAATTTCAAAACCCTTGTTTCTGTAAACTTTTGCCCTGATTGCTCATCATCTGTAGTTGCTTGGGCCTTTGAATCATCACTGGATGTTTTAAACCTTTCCTAGAATTCATAGTACTGGAACTTAAAGTATACATAGTCAAGTGTGTACAGAGATATTATACAAATATACAACCAATTGTTATAGAAATCAAAATCATAAACACTCTGAGGGCAGAACCTTATTTTTTAACTCATTGAGTATTTCCACTGCAGTGACTGGTGACTATCAGATTGCCTTGTTCGTGGTTTCAATAAATATTTGTTTAATTGAATTGTTAACTAATGCATGTGAGAACAAGCAGGACCTCCATGCTTTGTCTCTTATGAATAGAAGTTAAAAATAGCCCATGTAATTCATCAGATTAACTGATAAAGGTTTTGTTCTTTTGCCTAGAGAGAGGGCTCTTAAAAGATCATTTAGAAGCTTTTCTTTTACAAATCCAGCAGTTTCATGAGCTTGAATGGATGACTAACAGCAGCAGTTATAATGACATATCAGTTCATATCTATCTTTTGCTTTCTCACCCATGAAAGATACTCGAAGTACTTTACAAGGGCCAGATCAGTCCCGCTGAGGGAATGGGAGCCGCCCTCATTGCCTGCCTCACAGAACAGTAATTGCAAAGGAATGTTTGTCCTGGCTCATACTCTTCACTCTGAGGGTTACGATCATTCACTGTTGTGGGGGATTTCAGTTTACCTGCCTCTGACCTTATCTTGTGGGAGCAATTTCACTCTGAAGTGATGGACCCTTTTCTTATAGGTTTTCAGTTCCTCTGTGTGGTTAATACATGAGAGCTGATTGTTGCTTTCATCTTATTGATTTGAACGGAAGGCTGAATAAGACAAATCATTCAGTGTTTACTTGATCATCTGTTTAAATGTTCCGTTTTCTTTAAATGTGAGCCAAAAATCCTTGTTACATTTTTAGTGATAGTGATCATCACTAAACAGCCTCTCTGAGCACCTTCCTGTTGTGAAGTCTGTACAAATTAGGTTAGTTCCGGTCCAAAAGGAGCTTGTAATTTAAAACAGCATAAAGGCCAGTGTTTTTCAACTGGGGACAATTTTGCCTCCCTGAAGGACATTTGGCAATGTCTAGAGATAGTTTTGGGTGTCGTCACTTTGGAGGGAGTACTACCAGCATGGAGTGTGTTGGCCAGGGATGTTAACCATCCCATTGTGTTTAAACAGCCTTACAACAGAGAATGGTCTGGCCCCAAATTTCAATAGTGCTGAGTTTCTGAAGCCTTGATATAAACATATAGCCCTGAAAGGTACAATTAATTTAAAAATGGATTAAGAAATGCCTATGGGCTTCCCAGGAGAAGGAAACAGCAACCCACTACCATATTCTTACTGGGAAAATTCCATGGACAGAGGAGTCTGGCAGGCTACAGTACATGGGGTTGCAAAGAGTCAGACACGACTAAGCGCATGTGCACACACACACACACACACACATGTGGAAACAGCCCCAGTGACAGAGTTAACTACCTTTCTATTGGAGAGGTTTTGGGAAAGGGATTAAAGAGAATGTCAGACATCTCTGGGGCAGACTAGAGATCTTCCTGAGAGTGTGATGACTTGAAATCATTCTAAGTATTAACACTGAGGTCTACATCTAAGAAAAATGCCAGTCCTTTAGGAAAAGGATCCCCTACTCGTCAACTCTTTAAATTGTAAGACATGGACTTTATCTTGGGATTATGAAAGTAATTCACGAAAGCCAGAAACAAAGCTCAGAATCATATTAATTCAAAGACCAAAAAAAGAGGAACCATTCAGCCAGCTCAAAGAAATTCTTGCATCATTTCCTTGTGTGCGGTTCAGGTTAAAAATAACCTTTAATCCTCACCAGGAGTAAACTGTCTTGTCAAAGAGAATTAGGAAATTATCTTAGAGCGTGCTTTAGAGGGTGGGGGAGAGAAGGAGCAGTTCATCAGGGAAGAAATTATTTGCCATATCTTAAGATGAAAGTCTCTGAATGGCTAAAGAAGGGGTTAGGGACTTTGATGGAGCAGGGCCAGAAGGTGCTTGGGAAGGGTTTGCATGTGTGCGTGTGGCGGTGGGCAGGAGGCACGTGAACCCTGGGGCTGGTGGCTGGCCCTGGTGGCTGGCTACGGTGTCTTCAAAGCCAGGTGTCCCTTTGTTGCCAGTCTTGGGCAGTCTGCCTTGGCCTTGAGTGCTGCCAGAGGCAGAGGTTGAACCACAAGCTTGGTGCCTATTGGGCCATGACATGACACATGGGAAAGGCTGACCTTAGACTGAGCCCCAAAGCCATATCAGCACCCCCTGCATCACCACAACACACTGGGGACAAGAGCAGGCATGTCCCCAGCAGGGTCACCACGGCTGAGTAGCCTACAAACGAATGGGGAGGGATGGCATATGTGAAATAAAGGCTTTTTTGACCTTTCGGATTAACTGCAGATTTCAGCCAGTTGGCAGTTTGCCACTGTTGTTAAAAATTCTGTAAAGCAAAAACCAAGTGGAGGTGCTGCCATTATGTCCTGGATTCTAAGTATGAGCACTCACATATAGGCAAGGATTATCAAAGGTTGCAATGTCCTCTCACTCTGGCCCTCCAGCCTTGTAATTTGGGCCAAGGCTTATCGCTCTGGAGGTAATCAACCAGACTCATTCTACCCAGTCATTTCAGAGTACATGTGAATATGCATATTGTGGAAACCGGTACTTGAAAGATTAAGGGCTTTTTTTTTTTTTTGAGGTCACACTGTACTGAAGTCAAAGGAAATCTACACATCTGATCTTGTTTTTTCTTTTTTTAATAACTCAAAACCACAATAACGCTGAACATGGTTTTAGCACATGAGCAGTACCGTGGTGTCCTATGTAGCAGGCAAAAGAGATGTGTTTTTTCTTATAACTACAGTATCTAAGCCAGGTGATGGAGTAGAAAGAATACAGGCTGATCTAGGTGTAAGTCTTACTTTGCCAGGGGCTATATGTCTTTGAGCAGTACCTTTCATTTTTTCTGAAGTTCAGTTGTTTCACCAACAGAATCAGAATAATATTTCTTATTCCCTAGGACTCTGGTGCAAAATGACTAAGCAAATAGGTGTGAGAGCCCTGCATAGTACTTAGTAAATAGTATTTATTATTTATCTTCATAACTTTTGCGTCAGAATACAGTACCTCTAAGATATCTTTTCATCAATGATTAAATGTCACATTATATAATATGCCACAAAACCATACCATCATCGACAGTGCATTGAACAAATAACAACACACCTTTCATTTGCTTTATCATCAAACCCCATATGAAGTACTCACTATGTAGAATTAAAACTTGCTTAACTGCTGGAGAAGGCAATGGCAACCCACTCCGGTACTCTTGCCTGGAAAATCCCATGGATGGAGGAGCCTGGTAGGCTGCAGTCCATGGGGTCTCGAAGAGTCAGACACAACTGAGTGACTTCACTTTCACTTTTCACTTTCATGCATTGGAGAAGGAAATGGCAACTCACTCCAGTGTTCTTGCCTGGAGAATCCCAGGGATGGGGGAGCCTGGTGGGCTGCCATCTATGGGGTCTCACAGAGTCGGACACGACTGACATGACTTAGAAGCAGCATAACTGCTTGAAATTCCTGTAAATAGTGGGAAATCAAAGATAATGGGTACATATGTTGATGTAAGTCCACTGTTAGAAAAATGTGTGATAAAGAATATGATGTCATTTGGTTTGACGGCTGAGGAGGTTTGGTCAGCAGGAGACTGCAGAAGCTCCAGGGAGATGCCGGGACTCCAGCCAGTAACTTCTGACCTACAGCGAAGAGACTCTGGGAACTGAAAGGTCACTTATCACATTTTAATTCAAAAAATAAAATCTTATGCTCTAGAGTCAGAATCTATAAATGGAATAAGATATGAGGAAGAGTAGTTTTCAGGTGATAAATAGTGCCTTTGGCAAAGGGCACTTTCCACATGTGGCATCAGTGAATCACAGAACTCTTTTTCTGTCTATTCTCACCGTTCTTATCATCAAAACAGATGAATGCCTGGAACTTAATGATAATACCATGCATTTATTTAACAGCTGAAATCCGGGACACCTTGACCTATAGGACCTTGAAAGTGGAGAAGCTTATTGACTGATTGGTCTATCTGTTCATCCATCCATCCTTCCATCCATCAACCCATCAGCCATCCATCAAAGCGTCCATCCACCTACCTGCCTACCTACCTACCCACCCATCCATCCATGTCTGTCTACCCATCACCCATCCATCTAGTCAAGCAGCATTAATTGAATGCACACTCTTTGCCAGGCCCTGGGCTAGAGGCCAAGGCTACCAAGACAGAAAGGCTCAGTCCTACTCCTCAAAAATCTTTCAAAGCACTGAGAGTCAGGCACAGTCAAGAAGCAAAAACGTTCAAAATTCACTGAGTTACCCACAGATTGGGCCCCGGGTAGACTTTTAGTAAACACTGAATGAAAACAATGGAAATGAACCACAGGTTCTCTTGACCATATTTAATTTGAGGACAAGGGATTTGGAGCCTGAATTTTGGCAATTTGGGTGGAGTAACTGAACCAGGTAGGTGGCTCTTGCTTCTCTTTCGAGTCCATGTTCTTCCTCTCCAGAGAGTGACTGCTGTGGCTTAAAGCCTTTAATAGAGCCAGCTCTCCCCCACGGGCTGTCGGCACTTCGGGCGAGGCAGGGCTATTTACTGCATGCTTCATCACTGACGATCCCAGTGGAGAGGATTCAGAATCAGAGTCACTTTCAGCCGCTGAGTGGGCTGGATTGGAGCCATCTTCCTTTATCTGTGTGTATTCGGCAGCTAGGAATATATTTTTATAAGAAATACTCAGAAAAATTAAAAAACGGCACAAAATGCCATCCTTAGTTCAATATCAAATTGTGATTTAGTGTTCATTTTAGTTTGTGTTTTGTGTGTTTTGCCAAAGACCTAGCCATGTATATTTTGGCTTTTCTGAGACAGAATTTCCCACCACATGGAAACTCTGGTTTTAAACAAACAAACAAAACTTGAGTGCCACGCTTGTCTGTTTTAAACATTAGCAAAGCTGAAATTGACTTTCATATAATTGTGAGTTATAATAACTTTCACCTACTTGGATTTGGTTTGCAGTTTTGGCAAGCACTGGTGAGAGCTAAAATAATGTTAAGCTTTAAAAAAAAAAAAAAAAGAAAAGAAAAAACAACTTCTGGTTTGGATTTGAAAGATTCTGGAGGTTTGAGATTTGAAAGTAATCATGGTAGAACATATGATCATCAGTCAAATTACTGAGACCACAGTGTACATGGTGTTCCAGTCCACCCTGGGGAAAATCATCCCATCAATTCTAATCTAGCCATTGTCATCGAGGAAGACAGAGAATCAATCAAACCAACATTTATCTGGGACTTGTTATACACGTAGCACAGTTCCAGGGTACCGTTTGCAAGAAGAGCAGGAAGACACGGAAGATGAGTAAAAAACACATTCCTTCATTCTGTGAACAAGAGAGGAAGAAAATGGCAATTGATTCCTCAAAATGCTGTCTGCTTTGATCGTTAGCTTTGAATAGCTGTATGATTTTAGGTTATAAGGTTGAAAATATTATAACTGCTTTGTACTCTCAATGTGAGCTGAGTTATATCTGGGGAAGAAAAAACCTGTACTTTCATTGTATTGGTCTGGTTTTTTTTTTCTTCTCTCTTAACAATTGCTGCTGATTTGAGCAGCATAGAAAGGACCCCACATCCTGTCTGCTGTAAAGCTCCACAGTACAGAGAGGGCTCCGGGGGCCTGTTCTCCTCCCTGGCATTCTCATTGTAGAGTGAGTGGGCATGGGACCAGCGGGGCCCTGTTTGTCCGTTGGTGTTGGGGTGTCTTCAAGTCCCACAGAACTGACCAGCAAGCAGATAGACAGACGCTGCTGTTCCGTCCATAGTCCCTGAAAAGGGGGAAATGGCCAGGTTATGTAACAGTCTGACTCAAGAGACATTCACTCCCTTTCCAATAAAGAAAGCCGCAACTGAGAAGTAGAAGGGAAAATCTCTCCTGTATTAGGCCCAGCTAGGCAGGCTTTTCAAAACACCTGTGATTTTTCTAATAGTGTCATGAGGTGTAATTTACATAGCATAATTTGCCTGTTGTAAGTGCACAATCCAATGAGTCTTTATAAATGTACACAGTTGTGCAACCAGAACTAGAATCCAATTTTAGACTTCCAACAGCCCCTAAGGTCCCCTTGGCCCATGTGCCGTCAACCCATGCTCCCCTACCAGCACCCCAGGCCCAGGCAATCTCTTATCTGCTTTCTGTCTATAAATTTCAGATAAATGGAATCATACCATATGCTGTCCTTTGTGTCTGGCTTCTTTCAGTTATCATAATGCTTTTAAGGTTGGTTCGTCTTGCTTCATGTGCGTGCGTGTACGTGCTCAGTCGCTCGGTTGTGTCCAACTCTTTGCAGCCCCATGGACTGTAGCTTACCAGGCTCCTCTGTCCATGGAATTTTCCAGGCAAGAATACTGAAGCAGGTTGTCATTTCCTACTCCAAGGGATCCTCCTGACCCAGGGAGCAAACCCTCATTTCCTATGTCTCCTGCATTGGCAGGCAGATTCTTTATAACACTGTGCCTTATTTCATGTATCTGTAATTTATTCTTTCTTATTTCTGAGTAGTATCCCCCTGTATGGAGAGATCAGTTTGTTAAAAGTCTCCATCTGCGGATGGACTTTAAGATCTTTTTCAAGTTTTGCTGTGATATTACTTGGTCACTGATCATTTTAAGTGACGTGACACTAATGTTGAAATGGCATTTTGATCCAGTCCTGATTTTGAGTTATTCAAAACACAGCATCTGTTCTGAGATGTTCTTGTAGTGGATCCACACAGCATCAAGCACACTGGGAAGCAGGAAGTTATCAAATGAATGTTTTGTCCAACTAAGACTCTAGTTTAAAGGAAAAAAGGCCTAAGTTGTGCCTCATGATCCAGATCCTAGCAGCTTGAAATAAGCCAGTTCTTTCCATAAAGGAAGAAAAAACTTCCCTAAAACCCTCTTAAATTTCTTTTCTTACCTGTTTTCTTACCCTTCAAGTACTTCCTCGTCCTAGCTACTTGCACTTCATTATTCGTGCATGCTCTGATTCATTCTTTGGACAACAAGGAGATCAAAACAGTCCATCCTAAAGGAAATCAACCCTGAATATTCATTGGAAGAACTGATGCTGAAGCTCCAATACTATGGTCACCTGATGTGATCAAGGTGCTGACTCATTGGAAAAGACTGGGAAAGATAGAGGGCAAGAGGAGAAGAGGGCGGCAGAGGATGAGATGGTTAGATAGCCTCACCAACTCAATGGACATGAATTTGAGCAAACTCTGGGAGATAGTGAAGGACAGGATAGCTTGGTGTGCTGCAGTCCACGGGGTCACAAAGAGTTGGATACGACTTAGTGACTGAGCAATAACTGATTCATTCATTCCTACGTATTCTACAAACGTTTAGTAGACATCCCCTTTGTGTTAGGGCATGGGGCTTGGTGCTAAACTAGATAAAAACAGGAATCAAACATGAAGATTATAGCCAGTTCTAAAACAGATACCTGAGTCAGATGTTTGAACATTTTTGATTAGGACCCACAGTATGAAGTACATCTAACTCCCATATACATATCTGAGATAAAAGTGTCATAAAAGAATACTTTACCATGTGTGATGCACTATGTCACTTTCTGTTTAATTTTTAAAAAGTAGTTGATGGCAACCCACAGGACTGACCTTAGCGACACTAACGGGCTGCATCTTGCAAGTTTAAGATGCTGCACTGAAATATTATCACTTTCTGATGAAGGAGAGGACAGTGCTTGCCACGTAGAAGAGGCAAGGGGAGAATTGTGTGGAAGCTGATGGATGGTTGTGGGAGGGGGGGACAGAATATAGAGGGAGGGCCCGAGTGCCATAACAGTGCCATAACACTGCTCAGAGCATTAGTCACTCTAGTTTCCACCACAACCTGGACCACAACCGTGCCAGCGGTGAATCCTGGGTAATGGAGAAGCCCGGCCTCTGTGGGCTTAGCAGAGGTCGGCGGGGGAGGAGATCAGCTTCCTACCCAGCTAATAGAACCAGCCCAGCTTCACAAAGCACATGTGTCCTCATTTATTCTAAATTTACTGCCCTTGGATTTGATAATACTTCTCTCAGGGAAGCTAAAACTCACAAGAACCAAACAGACTTGATGACCTTCCTGGAAGATGGAATACTTCGGCTGTATTTCTCTCTCTTTCCGGAATCAATAATTATCTTCAGCTTGTTTGTCTTTCCTCTTGGTCCAGTCCTTTAAAAATTCCTTCTCCAGCCTGTTTTCTCTCAGCTGTCTGTCTTATGAGCTAACTAAAACTGGGCACTGTAACAAAAGAGCTCCTTTTAATAAATGCCACCTGAATCCTTTATCTGGTGGTACTTCTCTCCTTTCCTGAGGCTAGACAGGGGCAAGCACTGCCGCACAGGTGACTGTCAGAGATGCAGGGGAAACCTAATTATCCAAAAAGCATTTACAAAGAGTTTGTTATTAATGAAAAAAAAAAAGGTAAAGCATCTGTTGAGAGCTTATTGTTGACTAAATTAAAAAAATTTATTGGTAGTTTATTATCGACTAAGCATTTTACATATGTTGCCCCATTTAGTTCTCAAAATAAGCCAATGAAGTAGACACTCTGACCCCCATTTCAGACATAGAAAATGAGGCTCAGCGAGGTCAGTTCACTTACCCAAGCCAATAAGTGGTAGAACTGAAATTCCAACTCACATCTTCTGACTCGAAAGCATGTGAAATGACAGTGCTGATGCAACAAACATGATGGAGAATCTGTCTGGTACAGACATAATCCCTGTCCTGAGGAAGTCATGACAGCGTAGTCATGACCTGGAGACAGAATGACCTGGCAGCTGTGGGTGGGTGAGTGTGGGGATCAGTGCAGGGGGTGAGTGAACTGAGGAGTTGGAGATTTGCTGTATAGCAGGTGAGGAGCTCCTGGAGGTTTCTGAGCAGGGGAGTCATGTGCCAGGTGTGAACTCCATCTGGCAGAGGGCGAGAGGTGATGGGCATCTGGCTCAGGAAGGCGGCCGTGGGAGGCAGAGGAGAGCATCAAGAGTGTGGAAGGGAGAGGAGCAGGCTTAACAGCTGATTCTGTCCAGGCATTAAAGCATCACCAGGCACCGGGGCTGACCGAGTGACCCCCTTCTGGAGTCATCCAAGATAACCCCTCTGGAAAGAGCCCCGAGTGCTGCTGCTCCTGAGTTCTGCCTTTGGGAGAAGCCCGGTTGCCTTTTGACTCTGGCTGCTATAGGGTTTGGCTAGTGGTCCATTTCCTTGGGTATCCTGAACTCATTAGCGTGTGCGACAAGTTTAACTGCTCTTGACCACAACAAATTAGTTCACATTTTCCCCAGTCACATTCGAGCAGTTTTGGAGCCTATGATTTTCCTCGCCTTGGTCCAAGTTCCCCGGTGTCAGCAGTTAACTCAGCCCCATTCCTGCAATATGTTCCCCCATCTGCCACTGCTTCCCACAGTGTTTAAGTTTAAAAATCTTGAGTAAAGATTTCCTTCCACGTTGGTGGATTCTCATTTTCAACATTTTCCTCCAGCTTCATAGTTTCCTCCACCCCAGGCAGAATCTCATGTTTCAGAAACTCAGGGCTCAGACCAGAACTGCCCGTCACTTTGACCCTGGTCGTTTTGATCTCTCCCTGAGTCTAGCTGCTGAGCCCTTTCAGCCCTAGTTGCTTACTAGTCTCTTGGTTTGGGGAAAAGAGGTGAAATGGTCAAAGCACCGCACAATTAGAAAGTGTCAGGATCTATAGCTCAGTCGGTAAAGAATCTGCCTGCAATGCAGGAGACTCGGGTTCAGTTCCTGGGTTGGGAAGATACCTTGGATGAGGAAATGGCAACCAACTCCAGTATTCCTGCCTAGAGAATCCCATGAACAGAGAAGCCTGACAGGCTACAGTCCATGGGGTCACAAGAGTTGGACACAACTTAGTGACTAAATCACCAGGATTTAAAGTTTTTTTAAAAAATTAGAGAACAACTCTAGCAACCTGGACCAATTCTGCCTCTGAGAAGTGACAAAATATGGAGAAACCTCTTATTTTCCAACCACAGCAATAACTGGGACTGGTGAGTCTGAATGGGGTTCACTGGCTGGGGGATTTGGGGAAACTGGTCTAAATCTCTGGCCCCCAGGTATCTTGACTGGGAATAGAAATGGTGACCGTGTCCTAGAGTTGGGTACCATTTTTGAATGAGCTAAACTTTGCCCCTGGCAAGGCTGGGCAAACCCTCATGTTCTCGTCTCTTATTTGCATCCATGTCTGTGGTTTCTTGGCCCCTAACCTCCTCTGGGGCAGAATAGTAAGTGGTCAAGAATGTAGCCTCTTTCGTCGGACCATCTGGGTTTGGATCCTAACCCTGCTTCTCAGACATATGTGACTTGGGGCAATTGACTTCCAAGTGCCTGTGCCTCAGTCTGCCAGGAGATAAAATGGGGCTGTTGTGAGCTGATCTCTATGATTCTTTGAATCTTGGGAGCTACCAGTTGGTCAAGGAAGCAGGCCTTTGCTCACCTTCCCTTTGCTTCCAGTTGCTTATTCCTTCTCTCTGATGAAATGTCTAACACAACCTGGAATTTAATGACAGTGAGATCTGCCATCAGTCTTGGATTCTACATATGATTTCTAAGAAAGCCACAGAGCAACAGTCTCCAGCTTAAGCTGTTTTCCTCCTGGACACATTTCCTATAGCAGCTAAGCTTTCTGAACAAAAGAAAAAAAGTTAGGTAACTTCATTCTTTTCCTATTTAAAAGAATTGTGGCAATATATATATTCCCCAGTGGCTCAGTGGGTAAAAGAACCTGTCTGCCAATGCAGGAGACACAGGAGATGCAGGTTCGATCCCTGAGTGGGGACGATCCCCTGGAGGAGGAAATGGCAGCCCACTCCAGTGTTCTTGCCTGGAAAATCCCATGGGCAGAGGAGAATGGGCTACAATCCATGGAGTTGCAAAGAGTCAGACGCGACTGAGTAACTAAGCATGCAAGCTTGCATATTTATAACAGATTTTGCCATTTTAACTGTATTTATTATTAATGGGCAGCTCAAGGACATTAAGTACACTCACAATTTTGTGCAATCATCACCGCCATCCATCTCCAGAACTTTTTCATCCTGCTAAACTGAAACTCTGTCCCCACTGAACACAACTACCCCCTCCCCCAGGCCCCCAAGTCCTGGCAGTCATCATCTACTTTCTGTCCCTACTCCAGGCGCCTCATAGAAGTGGAAGCAGACAGTATCTGTCCTTTTGTGTCCAGTTTCTTTCACTAGGCTTCATTTTTTAAGGTTCATCCATTTTATAGCATGTGTCAGAATTTTATTCCTTTTTAAGACTGAATAAATATGCCATTGCATGGCTATACCACATTTTCTCTATCCTTTTATGAGCTGCTGATCATTTGGTCTATTTTCAACTTTTGTCTATTATGAATAATGCTGCTATGAACACTAGTATACACATACCTGTTTGAGTTACTTAGGCAACTTCATTTAAAAATTATGGTAAAAAAATACAAAACGTATTATCTTTTTTCACCTCTTTTATACTTTTCTTGGAGAATAATTGCTTTTCAATGTTGTGTTAGTTTCTGCTGTACAACAAAGTGAGTCAACTATATGTGTACACTTTTCCCCTCCCTCTTGAACAACCCTCTTCAACTCCATCCTATCCATCTAGAGAATCACAGAGCACCAAGCTCAGCTCTTTGTGCTACACAATAGGCTCCTATATATTAACACATGTCTGTGGAATAAAAATACATTGTCTTAACCATTTTTAAGTATATAGTTCAGTAGTGGTAAGTATTTTCAAATTGCTCTGAAACAGTTTCAGGACTTTTTCATCTTGCACATCTGTAATTTAACACCTGCTGCTGCTGCTAAGTCGCTTCTGTCGTGTCCGACTCTGTGCGACCCCATAGACGGCAGCCCACCAGGCTCCCCCGTCCCTGGGATTCTCCAGGCAAGAACACTGGAGTGGGTTGCCATTTCCTTCTCCAATGCATGAAAATGAAAAGTGAAAGTGAAGTCGCTCAGTCATGTCCGACCCTCAGCGATCCCATGGACTGCAGCCCTCTAGGCTCCTCCGTCCGTGGGATTTTCCAGGCAGGAGTACTGGAGTGGGGTGTCATTGCCTTCTCCTAATTTTACACCTACTAATTAATAATTCTCCTTTTCCTCTTCCCTACTAATTAATAATTACACCTACTAATTAATAATTCCCCTTTTCCTCTTCCCTAGCCTCTAGTAATCTCCATTTCACTTTCTATTTCTATGAATGTCTACCTTAGTTACCTCATGTAAATGGAATCATACAGTACTAGTCTTTTTGTGACTAACTTATTTCACATATAATAATGTCCTCAAGGTTCATCCATGGTGTAGCCTGTGATAGGATTTCCTTCCTTTTTAAAGGCTGTATAATATTCCATTGTATGTACCTGCCACACTTTGTTTATCTACTTGTCTGTTGATGGATATTTGGGTTGCTTCCACATCTTGGCTATTGTGCATAATGCTGCTATGAACATAGGTATGAAAATATCTTTTTGAGACCTTGCTTTCAATCCTTTTAGGTATATACCCATAAATAGAATTGCTGGATCATATGGTGGTCCTATTTTTAATTTTTTGAGGGATTTCATACTATTTTCCATAGCAGTTGCATCACTTTGAAATCCTACCAGTAGTGCACAAGTGTTCCTATTTCTCAACATTCTTGCCAACAATTGTTATTTTTAAATTTTTTGATAGTAGTCATGCTGATGGGTGTGAGGTGATATCTCATTGTGGTTTTCATTTGTATTTCTTGATGATGATTCATGATGTTGAGCTGTCTGCTCCATTTTTCCACCAACCTGAAGCTGCTCTAAAAAAATAAAGTCTATTACGTTTGTTAAACACATGCTAATAAAAAATACAGTATGCCCTCCCACCTTACTCCCCGCTGCCTCTGATCCTGGGGAAACGTCCTCCAAGGTTACCTACTAAGACGTATTATCTTGCATTTCTCTCATCCTCTGATTGTCCACCTCCCCCATTTTATCCTTTACAAGGTTTCCCTCCTAAGCTGCTATCTAATGGGAAAAGGGTTTTGATTGGATCTGTCGTCATCTAACAAAGAAAGATAGGACTGTCCTTTCCTTTGGGAAGGGGCTTCCCTAGTGGCTCAGTGGTAAAGAACCTGCCTACCCAATGCAGGATACTTGGGTTCAATCCCTGGATCAGGTAGATCCCCTGGGGAGAAAAATGGCAATCTACTCTAGTATTCTCGCCTGGAAAATACCACGGAGGAAGGAGCCTGGTGGGCCCCAGTCCAGGGGGTTACAAAGAGTCAGACGTGACTGAATCTGAATTACTGCACACACACAGCACTCCTTTGGGAAATATCTGCCTTCACAGGGACTGATAAGGACAGTCTTTAAGCAGAGGCTCCATCCAAAGACGGAGGAGCTGGAACGAGCAATGAGAACCACTTACAACTTACCTTGGGTTTACATTTCAAACAGATGGAGTCATCTGTAATGACTTGTCCTAATTACAAGACCTCATCTCTTATTAGCTGCTACTAGTTGGTGGTAACCTATAAGTAATGTTAAGACCTCCTGTTTCACCAGGGTATTTGGGTCCCACCTGGGCTGACTGCGGAGCTGCTCCCACAGGCTGCCCTGTTCGAATTCTGCATGTTCTAACTACTCTCAAGTGACACGATTGCCGTTTTCCCTTTTGAAGCAAATGAAAAGATGGGGAAAGAATATAGCTTGCATTTAACACCAGGGAGATCAGCTGACAGCAGATTCATATAGAAATATTCTGGACTGAGCAAGTTTGCCTTGCTGAGATCAATATTCAGCCTCTGGAACTGAAATGCCGTCACGGGCTTATTAATTGTTCTCAACATTGGACGTACTGCTGCCACACCAACCCTGAAGTGTGCCTTGGGAATATTACAGCTGCGTTCACTGAAAGGCCTGTATATCAGCCTGAAGGCAAATAATATCGAGTGTAGAAAACTCTTGGGTGATTAAGAAATGGGCGTAATAAATGATGTGATATGAGCTGTTGAAAATCTTTGAAACTTTCCTCTGGCTACTAAGTGTGGCCATTGCCGCAACCCCCAGATGCCCTTCCTTGGAGTTGCTTTCCATCCGCAGTCCTCCATGAAAGCAGGAGCTGAGTTGACAGTGTTTGCCAAAGCTGACTGGGCCGCAGGGGCTCCTGACCCCAGAGGAGAAATGCTGAATGAGGGGATAGAGAAGTTGGAGTTGACTGGGGGCCCCTGGAGCTCTAAGGTCATGTGAAGATGAAGCTTGGGCGTGTATCCTGGGAAGTCAGCCACATAGGCTGGGGATGGGAAGCAGAGGGTAAGTGCCTCACACAGGGATAAGCGGATGAGCAGGGAGAGGCAGAGACAGGACTGCACCATCCCCAGAGAGAGAGAACAGGGTAGTTGTCTGACGCCTTTCCCAGCCCCAGAGGTCCACTGAACTTCCTGTACCAGGATCCCAAGAGGGGTCCCCTTTGCCTCATAATAACTCCCTTCTAAATGGTGACTTTTGGGGAATCTGTATCTGTTCCTTGCCATCATATGCTCTACGTGGAAAGCACTCTGATGCTGAGTGTCTGCCTGTCCCAGCTTTTTGCAGATGCCTCTAGCAACCCTTTTCAAAAATAGGCAAAAGACTTGAATAGGCCTTTCTCCAAAGAAGATACACCAATGACCAATGAGCACACGAAAAGATGCTCAATGTCACTATTCATTAGGGAAATGCACGTGAAACCCATGTTACATCCATTAGAATGGCTACTGGGAAAAAAAACCAGAAGGAAAATAACAAGTGTTGATGAAGATGTGAAGAAATGGGAACTCTTGTGTGCTTTTGGTAGGAATGTGAAATGGTGCATTGTGGTGGAAAACAGTTTGGTGGTTCCTGAAAAAGTCAATATAGAATTACCAATATGACCCAGAAATTCCATTCCAAGTTATGTATGCAAAAGAATCAAAAGCAGAGTCTCAAGCAGGCACTCACACACAAACATTCAATTATGTGAATCATTACAGCACTGTTTATAATCCTCAAAAGGTAAAAACAATCTAGATGTCCATCAGCATTTTTGGGTAAATCAACAAAATGCAATCTATCCATTCAGTGGAATAAGATTCCAACAACACGGGTGAGCCTTGAAAACCTTATGTCAAGTGAAAGGAGCCAGACACCAAAGGAAGAGTACTGTCTGACTCCATTGATATGAGGTGCCTAGAGCAGGTGCCCAGGACTTGGAGGAGAGGGGAACAGGAAGCTACTGTTTAATGAGAGCAGAGTTTAAGTTTTGCAAGATGAAATTGTTCTGTAAGAGGATTATGATGATGGTTGCATGACAATGTGAATGTACTTAATGCCCCTGGAATTAAAACTGATTAAATGGTAAATTTTATGTTATGTGTGAAAGTGAAAGTCGCTCAGTCGTGTCCAATTCTTTGCAACCCCACGAACCCATGGAATTCTCTAGGCCAGAATACTGGAGTGGGTGGCCTTTCCCTTCTCCAGGGGATCTTCCCAGCCCAGGGATTGAACCCGGGTCTCCTGCATTATGGGTAGATTCTTTACCAGCTGAGCCACAAGGGAAGCCCAAGAATACTGGCATGGGTAGCCTATCCCTTCTCCAGCGGATCTTCCTGACCCAGGAATCGAACCGGGGTCTCCTGTATTGCAGACAGATTCTTTACCAACTGAGCCATCAGGGAAGTCCTATATGTTTTGCCACAATAAAACAGACAAATGAGTAACTAGGTAAAGGGCAGTGGGGAGCAGTCTCCTTTCCCTCCTTCGTCATTTTGTCACGGCCACTGGGCATTTGGAAAATGCTACCTGATTCTCCCTCATCAGAAAGTTCTTGCTGCTGCATGTGGGTGAGACTTGGCCACCTGGTAGGAGGGAGATAATTGTTGACTGACCTGTGTTGCAAACCAAAGTGCTTTTCAAGAGCAGTTGAAGTCTTAAGTCCTAAAATGGAGAGCAACTGAGGCCTGATTTTGTGCATGTTTTATGGAACTGCTCCATGAGGAGCACACATGTCATTGTCTCTAATGGACCATCTTTGAAACTTCTTCCAAGCTATATGGTGTCATTTTTTTTTTTTCTTGCCGTGTTAGTAAGTCTACCTGCACAGAATGCAAAGATTCTCCCTAGGTTGTTAAAAATAAGTTAGGAGGAGTGTTCATCACAGAGTGATGAACACAGATTGATAATAATGAAAAGTTGAAAGCAATCTAATTGTCTAAGGTAAGGAAATGGTTAGTTCTTGTGTATCCATATGATAGAATAATATGCAGCCATTAAAAAAAATCACATTTCTAAGGCTGTTGAATGATGTGAGAAAATGCTCACAGTATAATACTAAATGAGAAAGCGGGATATAAAACTGGATATTCATCATGGTGTTTTGTTATAACCTATGATCATATCTGTATAGAAAACCATTTTAAAGAAAAATGCTAAAATGTTAAAAGTGATCAGGGCAGAAAGATTAAAGATTTTTTTTTCTTTATACTTTTCTGAGTTTGGTTTTCTATAAGGCATACTTTATTTTTTAGGGCTTCCCAGGTGGTGCAGTGGTAAATAATCTACCTGGGAAAGCAGGAGACTCATGTTAAATCCCTGAGTCTGGAAGACCCCCTGGAAAAGGGAATGGCAATCCACTCCAGTATTCTTGCCTGGGAAATACCACGGACAGAGGAGCCTGGCAGGCTACAGTCCATGGGGTTGCAGAAGAGTCGGACATGACTTCGTGACTAAACAACACTGGTATTAGGAAAATTAAACTTTGCTAGTTTTTCTTTTTTTTTTAAAGAAAATGAGGTAGACTCATTTTAGTGCACAGGAGTCGTCCAACATAGTACTCTCAGGACAGTTTTGAAGGCCCTCAGGCCATTGACCCTTGGCCTTTGAACTCTGGCTTGGGTCTGCAGCTGTTGTGTGTATTAAGAGCATTGAAGAGCAATGGTTTCTTACCCAGTTATTCCTCACGGAGACCTCAGCTCAGTGCATTATTTGTTTTGTTTTGTCAATGATTGAAGGTGGAAACAAGGCCATCGGCTTATTCTGTTAGAATCTGTGACTGAGTTTAATCACTCACTGTCCTGTGGACACTTTCTTATTTCTGAAGCTTTCACTACCTGTCCGCTGCATGGCCCCTAAAGCTACACAGCCCTGCCTTCTGCTCCAGAGTTCCTGGTGGACCCCGTTCTCCAGGGCGCTTGAGTTCCTGCTTGCTTACTCAGAGAGATGAGTGATTCATGCTTGGAATTCCAGTCTTTGTTTATAACCTAGCGAACAATTATTTGGGGGAACTTCAAATTCATCTTGATTTGAGTTTTGCGGAAAAGAATAGATTACTCTTCTTCCCCAATAAAATATGTTCCCAGCTGGCTATTTATGGAATAAGTAAACTACAAACAAAGCTAATGACATACTTCCTGGTGTTAGCATCATAGACTTTATTACAATTAAGGAAAGGAAAATTAAATCAGCAATGTAATCTAAGGGGCATTTTATACCACTTATTATTGGCATTTTTGATGAGCCCGGTATTTATGGTTCTGTGGGAATTAATACTTTTGTGTTTCATAAGTCCTGTAAGCCCTGTCACTGGCCTAAGCATCTTCTCTTTTGGAATATTTATAACAGTTAGTGAGATGTGTGCCTTTTTTACTACATGGGTCAATGTGGGATTGTTTAATGATAATAAGTTTACTCAAAATTAATAAAATCTATAACCGTGAAGTGAAATACACCCTTTAAGGACCATTGTGGTTTTGTTTTATTTTAAAATAATAGCAGCAGTATATTCCTTGGCATCCTTTTAAAAAGCCACCATGTCTAGGCAAAAGCACCATATTCTTTGACGCCTTTGGAAACAAATCACTTTCCTTAGCCAAAATGGAAGCAATCAGGCCATTAAAATGATTATCTACTTTGAAAACAGAGACTCTGGGAGATCATAGAAGATACTCCTACACTTAAAAGAGCAAAACCTTATAATAAAAACTAATCTAGAACACTTGCTAAAAAGAGCAGCCAAAGTCATCAAATTCAGTTACACCAGCACAATGCACCCTTAAGAATCTTGTTTGACACTGTTGAATATTAAGACTGTTTGGACACAATTACGGCTATTGTTGGTCACAACTCTGGCATGACATTAAGCTAACAGCATGCTGCTGCTGTCATTGTCTCAAGGTCAAGTTCATACCATACCCAGGGATCTTAGAGCCATAGCTGAGAGGGTGACAAGAGGCAAGTTCAAGAGCAAGACCACTTTCTATGGTGATTGAACACCACCATAATGAGAACATTATTTTTAATTGAAGTGACATTTTTATCCATAAATGGGGAATAAATCTAAACGTTAACAAACTTAAAAGGATACGCAGTGGGGAAAGGCTGTGAAATTCCTGTAACCAGTGGTGCTCCGTCTTCTGAAGGGCACAATCAGGGAAAAGTCCTAAGGCACAGAAAATGTCTAGCTTTGCAACGGCAAACTCCTTGACTGATATTAAAAAGCCCATCCCAGAGGCTGGCCAATGAAGGTATTTACAAATGAACACATGAATAAAAGTCTCTGGAGTGTAATCTGTCAGGTTATAAGCATCAACTGTTTAGTCAGCTTTTGTTAACTGATTTTCATGCTATTAAAAATGTCTAAATAGATGACAGCATTTAACGAGACAATATTGATTTATTGAGTCTAACTTAACATGCTGAATACTCCTCTAAAAATGGGATGAAGAAATGATTTTAGGGAAAATAGCATATGATTATTGCTTTTAATAACTATTGAGATATAATTCACATATCATCTGATTCATCCAAAGTGTGCTATCCAGTGGCTTTTTGAATTAGTTTTTATTCTCTGGGCTTCCCTTGTGGCTCAGCTGGTAAAGAATCTGCCTGCAATGCGGGAGACCTGGGTTTGATCCCTGGGTTGGAGACCTGGGTTCGATCCCTGGGCTGGGAAGATCCCCTGTAGAAGGAAAAGGCTACTCACTCCAGTATTCTGGCCTAGAGAATTTCATGGAGAGTCCATGGGGTCGCAAAGAGTCGGACACGGCTGAGTGACTTTCACATTCACATTTGTCTTTTAGCATATTCAGTTATGCAGCCATCACCACAGTCAATTATAGAATATTTTCATCACTCCCAAAAGAAACACTTTATCCCTTAGCCATCAGTCCTTAGATTCCCCCACCCTCAACAGCTTCAGCCTTAAGCAGCCACCAGTCTATTTCCATGTTTATAGATTTACTTATTCTGTATGTTTTATATAAATAAGAATGACACATCATGTGATCCTTTGTTGGCTTCTTGCACTTGGCATAATGTTTTCAAGTGTCATCCATGTTATAGCATGTATCAGTATTTCATTTCTTTTTATGCCAAAATATTCCATTATATGAATATATCACATTTTATTTATCCATTTTGGACATGTTTCCACTTTTTGACTATTATGAACAATGCTGCTATGGACATTGGCATACAAATCTTTGAAGATTTATTTTCAGTTCTCTTGGTATACACCTAGGAAGGAAAAGTGCTAGGTCATATGCTAACTCTATATTTAATCTTTTGAGTTATAGTAACCCACCATTTGGCAATAAGGAGTTCATGGTCTGAGCCACAGTCAGCTCCTGGTCTTGTTTTTGCTGACTGTATAGAGCTTCTCCATCTTTGGCTGCAAAGAATATAATCAATCTGATTTTGGTGTTGACCATCTGGTGATGTCCAGGTATAGAGTCTTCTCTTGTGTTGTTAGAAGAGGGTGTTTGTTATGACCAGTGCATTTTCTTGGCAAAACTCTATTAGTCTATGCCCTGCTTCATTCCGTATTCCAAGGCCAAATTTGTCTGCTACTCCAGGTGTTTCTTGACTTCCTACTTTTGCATTCCAGTCCCCTATAATGAAAAGAACATCTCTTTTGGGTGTTAGTTCTAAAAGTTCTTGTAGGTCTTCATAGAACCGTTCAACTTCAGCTTCTTCAGCGTTACTGGTTGGGGCATAGACTTGGATTACTGTGATATTGAATGGTTTGCCTTGGAAATGAACAGAGATCATTCTGTCGTTTTTCAGATTGCATCCAAGTACTGCATTTCGGACTCTTTTGTTGACCTTATTGCCAAATTCAGACTTAAATTGAAGAAAGTAGGGAAAACCACTAGACCATTCAGGTATGACCTAAATCAAATTCCTTATGATTATACAGTGGAAGTGAGAAATAGATTTAAGGGCCTAGATCTGATAGATAGAGTGCCTGATGAACTATGGAATGAGGTTCGTGACATTGTACAGGAGACAGGGATCAAGACCATCCCCATGGAAAAATAATGCAAAAAAGCAAAATGGCTCTCTGGGGAGGCCTTACAAATAGCTGTGAGAAGAAGAGAAGCAAAAAGCAAAAGAGAAAAGGAAAGATATAAAGAGTTCCAAAGAATAGCAAGAAGAGATTAGAAAGCCGTCTTCAGTGATCAATGCAAAGAAACAGAGGAAAACAACAGAATGGGAAAGACTAGGGATCTCTTCAAGAAAATCAGAGATACCAAAGGAACATTTCATGCAAAGATGGGTTCGATAAAGGACAGAAATGGTATGGATCTAACAGAAGCAGAAGATATTAAGAAGAGGTGGCAAGAATACACAGAAGAACTGTACAAAAAAGATCTTCATGACCCAGATAATCATGATGGTGTGATCACTGACCTAGAGCCAGACATCCTGGAATGTGAAGTCAAGTGGGCCTTAGAAAGCATCACCACGAACAAAGCTAGTGGAGGTGATGGAATTCCAGTGGAGCTATTCCAAATCCTGAAAGATGATGCTGTGAAAGTGCTCCACTCAATATGCCAGAAAATTTGGAGAACTCAGCAGTGGCCACAAGATTGGAAAAGGTCAGTTTTCATCCCAATCCCAAAGAAAGGCAATGCCAAAGAGTGCTCAAACTACTGCACAATTGCACTCATCTCACATGCTAGTAAAGTAATGCTCAAAATTCTCCAAGCCAGGCTTCAGCAATATGTGAACCGTGAACTTCCTGACGTTCAAGCTGGTTTTAGAAAAGGCAGAGGAACGAGAGATCAAATTGCCAACATCCGCTGGATCATGGAAAAAGCAAGAGAGTTCCAGAAAAACATCTATTTCTGCTTTATTGACTATGCCAAAGCCTTTGACTGTGTGGATCACAATAAACTGGAAAATTCTGAAAGAGATGGGAATACCAGACCACCTGATCTGCCTCTTGAGAAATTTGTATGCAGGTCAGGAAGCAACAGTTAGAACTGGACATGGAACAACAGACTGGTTCCAAATAGGAAAAGGAGTACGTCAAGGCTGTATATTGTCACCCTGTTTATTTAACTTATATGCAGAGTACATCATGAAAAACGCTGGACTGGAAGAAACACAAGTTGGAATCAAGATTGCTGGGAGAAATATCAATAACCTCAGATTTGCAGATGACACCACCCTTATGGCAGAAAGTGAAGAGGAACTAAAAAGCCTCTTGATGAAAATGAAAGTGGAGAGTGAAAAAGTTGGCGTAAAGCTCAACATTCAGAAAACGAAGATCATGGCATCTGGTCCCATCACTTCATGGGAAATGGATGGAGAAACAGTGGAAACAGTGTCAGACTTTATTTTTCTGGGCTCCAAAATCACTGCAGATGGTGACTGCAGCCATGAAATTTAAAGACGCTTACTCCTTGGAAGGAAAGTTACGACCCACCTAGACTGTATATTAAAAAGCAGAGACATTACTTTGCCAACAAAGGTCTGCCTAGTCAAGGCTATGGTCTTTCCTGTGGTCATGTATGGATGTGAAAGTTGGACTGTGAAGAAGACTGAGCGCCGAAGAATTGATGCTTTTGAACTGTGGTGTTGGAGAAGACTCTTGAGAGTCCCTCGGACTGCAAGGAGATCCAACCAGTGCATTCTGAAGGAGATCAACCCTGGGATTTCTTTGGAAGGAATGATGCTGAAGCTGAAACTGCAGTACTTTGGCCACCTCCTGCGAAGAGTTGACTCATTGGAGAAGACTCTGATGCTGGGAGGGATTGGGGGCAAGAGAAGGGGACAACAGAGGAGGAGGTGGTTGGATGGCATCACTGACTCGATGGACATGAGTCTCAGTGAACTCTGGGAGTTGGTGATGGACAGGGAGGCCTGGCATGCTGCGACTCATGGGGTCACAAAGAGTCGGACACGACTGAGCAACTGATCTGATCTGAACCCACCATTATGGCATTATATTTTCTGAAATATTTGATCCAGCATATATTTTTTTATAACTCAAACAAATAACTTTTAAAATCTCACTATATCCATGGTTCACCTTATTATGGTAATTGATCCAGACACTCCTAGGACATGCCAATCTTTCATTGCTCCAAATGAATGCAGTACTGAAGTTTTCTCTACTTCAGTATAGATTTGGATTTACATATGTGATTCCTCTCTTCAAAATAACATAATACATCTTGGAAATTATCTTGCTAATTGTAATAACAGTCTGAGAGAAGGAGAAACAAAATTAGAGGCACTGAGTTATTGAGCTGCTTTTGAAAAATCAGAGTAAGTTTGTGGTGGTCTGAAATAAGGTCTTGGACCACCTGTTCACCATGCCTATGCCTAAAAGATGCAATACGTGATTACCTTCTAACTTATGAGAAAGAGCTTTCTCTTTATGGGCATAAATCCCTCTCATTTTTCCTTCCTAAGAATATTGGCAATGTTTTCAGGTGTTTGTGTGTGTGTGTCTGTGAACAAATTGAAGATAGGTGTGAATTCTCTCCTTAGGTAGGGCAGTGTGAATACTTTTTCAAATAAGGAGTTCTGTAATTTTCAGAAATGGGTATGTGTGTTGCCCAACCACCTTTGAGGAAACTTTAAACAAATACTTTTAATGAATTCTGGGATTACACTCTTATTTTTTAATGTATTTCTTTGAAAAGGCCTTAATTCTTCTAACGACTTTTTATCTGAAAACCTTGTATTAAACTTTACTTTTCTGTAAGTCTTGGGCATTTTATTCATCCATCCATCCATCCACTCATTCATCCAAAGTTGTTCATTTATTGAAAGCCAGTGGGAGTTTCAAGGTAGTAGGAGAGAAATCCAGAGAGAGACATACGATAGGATTGGAGAGGTGGGCGGAGGTGGGTCTAGTAGGGTTCTGTAGGTTTGATAGTAAGAGTCTGAGTTTCATTCTGTGTTTAGTGGGAAGCCACAGAGGGGTTTCAAAGGAGGAAGTGATGTGTATTTAAAGAGGCCTCTGGAGTATTGGAAGTGAAGAGCCATTGCAATAATCCAGGAAAGAGATGATGGTGGCTTGGATTAGGACGGTGACAGTGCCAATGGGGAGAAGATGGATGGGGGATACATCTGGGGAGTAGCCATAGGCCTAGAACTGAGAGAGATGAGAAAGGGAGAGAGAGAATCAAGAATTACCTCCAGATTTCTAGTTCAGGCCATGGGATAGATGGTGGGGCCCTTTGAAACAAGAAAGGCTAGGGAACGGGAGGAATCACAAGTTCATTTTGGGTATATAAGGTTGACGATGCTTGTAAGACATCCAAATGGAGATTGCAAATGAGCATCTGTGGATGCCAGGGAGAGGACAAAGGTGTGAGTCAGGCCTGAGAGACAATTTCAGGCGTTTAGAGCCTGTGAATGATACAGCTGTGGGGTTACTAAGGCCCCCTTGGGAGAGTGTGTGGAGGGAGGAGAGGAGAGCTGGAGGCCAGGCCCTGGCAGACAGTGAGAGGTTGGATAGAGGAAGAAGATCTTGCAAAGGAGACTCAGAAGAAGCAGACAGAGTAGAAGGCAAGCCAAGAATGTGAGTGTTATGGAAACCAAGAAGAATGCCTTGGGAGGGAGGGACAGTGTAAGAAGGTGGAGGTCTTGACTCATGCAATTTCAGTGTGAGGACAGGGAGATGAAAGTTAGAGTTGGATTATGGTGGGTTAAGGAATGAAAAGGAGGTGGATCCAGTGGGTGTGTGGACCATTCCTTTGAGAATTTGAGATGCAAGAAAGAACAATGAAATGGGGAAACAGTTGGAGGTGGATGAGCAGGGAGGTTTCCTTTAAGATTAGAGATGTGAGGGTAATTATTCGCTAAAAGGGATTCTCTCCCAGTTAACCAAGAAGAAAGCCTCAGTGTGGTGCCAGTCCATCTAAAGTACTTCTCTAACTTCTGTTGATGTCCCTTTTGAATCCAGAGAGAGCAGGCTTGAGACCAGGAGCTGTCCATCAGAAATTACATCAAGTAGGAATTGAACCACACTGCTTTGCTTTCATTGTACTTAATTTTTTATGTTATAGTTATATCAAGTGATATCAGTTTTCTGTTTATGTTCAGTTCAGTTCAGTTTAGTCCCTCAGTCATGTCCGACTCTTTGTGATCCCATGGACTGCAGGGCATCAGACTTCCCTGTCCATCACCAACTTCCGAGCTTGCTCAAGTTCACTTCCATCAAGCTGATGATGCCATCCAGCCGTGCCGTCCTCTGTCATCCCTTTCTCTCCCTGCCTTCAATCTTTCCCAGTATCAGGGTCTTTTCCAATGAGTCAGTTCTTTGCATCAGGTGGCCAAAGTATTGCCATTTATGTTGGTGATATGCAGTTTCCTTTGAAGATAGAATTGAGTTTAAAAAGGGAGGTCATATCAAGGAAAATCTGTGGTAAAGAATAGCATCGGAAGTATGGGATGTAACCAAAATGGCAACAGTGGCATAGGAAAGACAGAGGTGGGAAACATTACGTCCTCTCACGTGGCCTGACCTGCAATCAGGTAAGAGTTAGCTTCATCCACTCCTGCAAGGTCATGTCAAAGAGATGCGTCTCAAGATCCTGGAAGGGAGGTGGGCAGCACCGTGTGACGGGAACCCCTCAAATCAATTGGTAGCCCAACATCCCGGGAACCGTGCCTCAAGAGTTTGTGAGTCAGCAGAGCGGCGGGAAACGCCAGGGCAGAGGAGCAGGTGAGCTGTATTGCGCCACCAAGTGCTGTGCTGTCCCCCTCCTGCTCCCAGGCCCTCCTGCTGCCATCAGCACCCTCCTCCCCTCGGTGTTATCATTCTGCTTCGGGACTGTTCTCACAGCATTTAGTGTCAACTGCCTGCCCTGCTGTGTAAGAAAGAACACAAGGTAAGTTGAGGACACGTTATTCCCAAATGATCTAATTTCAGCATTGGCCCTTGGCCTTTGTGAGGGCATGGGCATGACCACTGGATGAGTCAGAGTTTCTGGAATTTTCCCAGTCAGTGGTGCCTTAAAGGAAAACATCTTTTCCTCAATTGAGAGTATGCCCTTCCAGGTAGAAGAGGGGAAAAGTCCCTTTTCTTTGTTCTTCTATTCTGGATTTCCAGCCATATGTTTAGACTTGCTTCTAGCAAAATGGTATCCTGTAGGGTTATCAACTCTTCTCAGTTAGTCTGAGACTGTCCTGATTTTAAAACTGAAAGTTCCATATACCAGGAATTCCCTCTGTCGCAGGTAAACTGGGGTGGTTGGTCTCCCTAATCTTAGGTCCAGAGATGAGCATACTGTCATAGGGTGATGATTCTCTTGGACATTAAAGAGTGTTTGAATGGTTGTGTCCAGAAAATTGTGTTTTGACAAAGTCAAAGGGTATTAAGTGATTTCCTTATTCAGGTTTAGACCACAGTGAAAATATTAAAACCATACTGTTTTTGTTAATACTAGTTATGTAATGCATTAAGAGAAGGGTTTGTTGCATCAGCAGTGGCTTTAATTGGGCTGAGCCAGGACAACCTGAAAAGAACTATTCTTCAAGGCATGTTTATAAAACCTTCTGTGTTCATAGTGACATCTAAGCCCCAATCAGCTTCTTACAGTTGGCACTGATCCCTTGTTGTGCCTGTCTGCAAAATAGACTGTGCTTACCTAAAATATTTGAGATTTGCATTGTATTTCCTTACAGTTACGCTAGCTGCTGTGATAAACAACCCCCCAAGTGTATAATTACTCAGTGCAATAAAAGCAAATTTCTTATTTACATAAAGTCAAAAACAAATGTTCCTGATTGGCTGGTAATTCTCCTCCAGGGGGTGATTCAGGGACCCAGTCTCCATCTGTTGTATGATATATTCAACATATTGCTTCCAAGGTTGTCATGATTATCTGCATCAAGCCAGTGGAAGGGTAAAGAACATATGATAACATGCATGGCGGGGTGTTGTTGGAGGAGGGCAAGCTTGGGTATGATACTTATCATCCACTCGCATTCCATTGGCTATACCTCAGTCACAGGCCACACCCAGCTTCAAGGGTGGTTTGAGGAATGCTATCTAGCTGCTGCTGCTGCTAAGTCACTTCAGTTGTGTCCGACTCTGTGCGACCCCATAGACGTCAGCCCACCAGGCTCCCCCGTCCCTGGGATTCTCCAGGCAAGAACACTGGAGTGGGTTGCCATTTCCTTCTCCAATGCATGAAAGTGAAAAGTGAAAGTGAAGCTGCTCAGTCATGTCCAACTCTTAGCGACCCCATGGACCACAGCCCACCAGACTCCTCCGTCCATGGGATTTTCCAGGCAAAAGTATGCAGTAGTGTGTATATGTCAATCTCAGTCTTACAGTTTATCTCCCCTCCCCATTCCCCTGTGGTAACCATAGCTTAATTTTTACATCTGTGACTCTATTTCTGTTTTGTAAATAAGTTCATTTGTACCTTTATTATAGATTCCACATATAAGTGATATGATATTTGTGTTTCTCTATCTGACTTCATTCAGCATGACAGTCTCTCTAGATCCGTCCATTTTTGTGGCAAATGGCATTATTTTGTCCTTTTTAATGGCTCAGTCATATCCCATTGTACAGATGTACCAGGTCTTCTTTATCCATTCCTCTGTCAATGGATGGACATTTAGGTTGCTTTTATGTCTTGGCATTTGTTTATTTCTGTATAGCAAATTACCCCCAAATTTAGTGGCTTTAAACAATAACAATCATCTATCATTATCATCCCTCGTTATGAAGGTTGGCTGGGTTCATCTAGGGGTTTGTCTTGGGGTATCTGCATGTTTGCAGGTAAACTGTAACTATGGCAGGAATGATCCTGAAGGCTTCTTTGTACATATGTCTGATGCCTGAACTGGAAATACTCAAACACCAAGAAACTGGGAGAGCTAGTAGCTTCTGGGAAGCCAAACTTCTTACATGACGCCTCTGGGCTCCAAATTTGAATTCCCGTATAAAATATAGGACATTCAGTTAAACTTTTAATTTATAGAAACAATTAATAACTTTTTAGTATATGTCCTTTGTAGTATTTGGGATATACTTTCACTAAAAAATTATTTTTTATTTTTCCAAAATTCAAATTTAAGTGGATATCCTATATATTTAGAGTTGCTAAATTTGGCAACCCTATTCCAAACACAGGTGTTCTGAGATTGAGAGAGCCAGGCAGTGGCTCTGTTGCCTGTTCTGACTTTGTCTCAGAAGTAACACAGTATTCTTTTGTCTGCCCAGATGAGGGGATGTCAACAGCACATGTAAGAAAAGCACACGGGATGGGGCATAATCCTTACTGTAGTATCTTTTGTCCAGATTAAGAAACTTTGGTTCAGGCAAATTCCATGACTTGGTTAGGTGATATTGCCAAGAAGGGGTAGACCCAGGATTTGAATTTTTGACTGCCTGGTTCAAAATCCATTTTTGAGCTCATGAGCATCAAGGACAGGGGAAATTTTGCAGTAAAAACACACAGTCAGACTTTAGGGAAGCAGATTTCCCAAAGGTCAGAAGAGAGATAACCCAGATATCACCGTCAGAGATTTTTAGATGAATCCTGTCTCAAGAGGGTTGGGACACTCTGAGAAATGTCACTCTAAATCTGCGATTGAAAGTGCTCCTCTTTCAGAAGGAAAGGGAAGGGAGCTAGTAAAACCAGAGGCTGCACAGGACATCCTCTGATGCTCTCAGACTTTAAAGGGCTGGAACAAAAATGGGAAGGAAGAGCACTTAGCCAAGGACAAATAAGAATCAGTTGTGGAGAATTGTAGGAATAGCAGCAGGAAGTGTTACACCCCAAATGATTTCAGGGAGAATGTTTGGGAAAACAAGGCAGGGTGACACTTGCTGCTGCAGGTCAATGGCACAGCATCTCTGGGTCAGAAAAAGAAGGGACTCTTCCAAGACAATCACCTTGAAACTAAAACAACCTCTGAGAAATAGATGATCAATTCATATTGGTTCAAGGCATGAATGAACATGCAAATATGTTTAGAAGGAATGAGAAGTTATGCCACAACTTACCGCAGGAAGAAAGCACCAAATTCTTTTACATGGAGCTTTGGTGCAGATCTACAGCCAGATGGGATGCTAAGAGTAGAGACTCTAAAGGAAAGGAAAGTAAGATGAGCAAACATCAGTCTAATGCCTACAAAGAATAATTAATAGCAATTAAAATTAGTTAGTTGCCAAAAATTAGGACCACTGTTCCATTGAAGGGTTTCCCTGGTGGCTCAGATGGTTAAGAATCCGCCTGCGATGCCCGAGATCTGGGTTCGATCCCTGGGTTGGGAAGATCCCCTAGAGGGGCATGGCAGCCCACTCCAGTATTCTTGCCTGGAGAATTCCCATGGAGAGAGGAGCCTGGGGGGCTATAGTCCATGGGGTCGCAAAGAGTTGGATATGACTGAGCAACTAAGCACAGCACAGCATAGCATTGCATTGAAGAACTGGCAAAAGAAGTTTTGATTCAGAAGTATTTTTGGCTTTAGAGGTTAAAATTCTAAACATAGATATTTGTTTTAAAAGATTTTCCTGTTTTAGTATACTGTACTTTTAAAAATCTTCTAATTCTATATTTTCTTGGTAGGGAGAAACTTTGAGTTCAATTTCTTGCTAGAGAGGTATCAAATCCTCAGGTTTGAGTATGTGTGTGAGGGCTTAGTCACTTCAGTCGTGTCTGACTCTTTGCAAATCCCTGGACTATAGTCTTCCAGGCTCCTCTGTCCATGGGATTCTCCAGGCATGAATACGGGAGTTGTTTGCTATGCCCTCCTCCAGGGGATCTTGCCGACCCCGGGATCAAACCCGGGTCTCTTATGTCTCCTGCATTGGCAGGCAGGTTCTTTACCACTAGTACCACCTGGGAAGCCCCAAAACTCCTGTAAGTGAAACCATTAGAGCTTAATTTGGTATTCATAAATTTGTTGATCAGATCAGATCAGTCGCTCAGTCATGTCCAACTCTTTGCGACCCCATGAACTACAGCACGCCAGGCCTCCCTATCCATCACCAGCTCTCGGAGGTCACTCAGACTCACATTCCTCGAGTCAGTGATGCCATCCAGTCATCTCATCCTCTGTCGTCCCCTTCTCCTCCTGCCCTCAATCCCTCCCAGCATCAGAGTCTTCTCCGATGAGTCAACTCTTCGCGTGAGGTGGCCAAAATATTGGAGTTTCAGCTTTAGCATCATTCCTTCCAAAGAAATCCCAGGGCTGATCTCCTTCAGAATGGACTGGTTGGATCTCCTTGCCGTCCAAGGGACTCTCAAGAGTCTTCTCCAACACCACAGTTCAAAAGCATCAATTCTTCGGCACTCAGCCTTCTTCACAGTTCAGCTCTCACATCCATACATGACCACAGGAAAGACCATAGCCTTGACTAGGCGAACCTTTGTTGGCAAAGTGATGTCTCTGCTTTTGAATATGCTATCTAGGTTGGTCATAACTTTCCTTCCAAGGAGTAAGCGTCTTTTAATTTCATGGCTGCAGTCACCATCTGCAGTGATTTTGGAGCCCAGAAAAATAAAGTCTGTCACTGTTTCCACTGTTTCTCCATCTATTTCCCATGTAGTGATGGGACCAGATGCCATGATCTTCGTTTTCTGAATGTTGAGCTTTAAGCCAACCTTTTCACTCTCCACTTTCACTTTCATCAAGAGGCTTTTTAGTTCCTCTTCACTTTCTGCCATAAGGGTGGTGTCGTCTGCATATCTGAGGTTATTGATATTTCTCCCGGCAATCTTGATTCCAGCTTGTGTTTCTTCCAGTCCAGCATTTCTCATGATGTACTCTGCATATAAGTTAAATAAACATGGTGACAATATACAGCCTTGACGTACTCCTTTTCCTATTTGGAACCAGTCTGTTGTTCCATGACCAGTTCTAACTGTTGCTTCCTGACCTGCATACAGATTTCTCAAGAGGCAGATCAGGTGGTCTGGTATTCCCATCTCTCTCAGAATTTTCCACAGTTTATTGTGATCTACACAGTCAAAGGCCTTGGCATAGTCAATAAAGCAGAAATAGATGTTTTTCTGGAACTCTCTTGCTTTTTCGATGATCCAGCGGATGTTGGCAATTTGATCTCTGGTTCCTCTGCCTTTTCTAAATCCAGCTTGAACATCAGGAAGTTCACGGTTCACATATTGCTGAAGCCTGGCTTGGAGAATTTTGAGCATTACTTTACTAGCATGTGAGATGAGTGCAATTGTGCGGTAGTTTGAGCACTCTTTGGCATTGCCTTTCTTTGGGATTGGGATGAAAACTGACCTTTTCCAATCTTGTGGCCACTGCTGAGTTTTCCAAATTTGCTGGCATATTGAGTGGAGCACTTTCACAGCATCATCTTTCAGGATTTGGAATAGCTCCACTGGAATTCCATCACCTCCACTAGCACGAAAAATAAAAGACATCAGATACATTTATTCAATCATTTTTAAAAAAAATCCTACCATGTGCAGTCTGGGTTCTAGGCGCTGAAGACAGAGTGATGAATAGGGTGAGCCGTGTTAAGTACGTAATCAAATAAATTTCTAAGAAAAAGTCCAGAGTCATATGTGCCATAAAAGAACAGGTGAGGGGATATAGAGTGAGTACAGAAACTCCAGTCTTAGATACTTAGGTAAGATTTTTATAAGGTGGTGACCTAAGAGCACAGATTAAAAGATAAGGAGCCAGCCATTGTGTATACATTAATAATAAGTATAATAAAATGTATTATCCTTGTAATAAATCCTATAAAAACTTCTTTAGTTCATTCATTTGTTATTGAGGGATTTAGCCTCACAGAACCCTGCTACTGCTAAGTCACTTCAGTCATGTCCGACTCTGTGTGACCCCATAGACGGCAGCCCACCAGGCTCCCCTGTCCCTGGGATTCTCCAGGCAAGAATACTGGAGTGGGTTGCCATTTCCTTCTCCAATGCATGAAAGCGAAAAAGTGAAAGTGAAGTCGCTCAGTCGTGTCCGACTCTTAGCGACCCCATGGACTGCAGCCTACCAGGCTCCTCCGTCCATGGGATTCTCCAGGCAAGAGTACTGGAGCGGGGTGCCATTGCCTTCTCTGCACAGAACCCTGGCAGCCAGTAACTAGCTGGTGTGAGGTTGTTGCTCCTATGTCCTGTGATCCATCCTAAAGTCAGTGAGGCAGGCAGTTGGGAATGGTGTGGTGTGATGTGAGGGAAGGAAGGACCAGCAGGGAGTGCAAGGATGGGTTGGAATCTGACTGGTCTCTCGATGCCTTTAAGCCTCCATCCTCAGCGCCCTTGGTCACAGGGCTAGGTGTCCCCCTGGCCAGGAGCTGGAGTTGCTGAAGGAAGGGACCCTGTGGGAACTGAAGGAACTGGGGCTCATCCGCTGGCTAACAAAGCAGAGCCTGCAGAGAAGCATCATCTGGAGCGAGCTACGCCTGCACTTCGTAGTCTACTTTCCTAGCAAAAAATACTGCTGTCTCCAAACCGCACTTAGGACTGTGGGCCGTGCTAACCTAGAACTATGCATGCAACTCTGCTCTTCTAAGATAGACATTCAGCTTAACTGAGTTGACACAATACAAACCCACCTCCTGCTCCTGCTGGAAACACAAGATGACCAGGGTGGTTTGTCTTCCTCATCTTTGTTTAGGTCCTGTCCTATCAATGAAGACCTACCTAACATTGCAGCCAGTTTCTGCTGGGCCAAACACAACCCTTCTAAATCTTCTCTAATGTCTCTTTACTTTCCATAGCACTCATCATCTTCCTTTTTTTTTTTTTTTTTTCGCCTCACTCTACAACATGCAGGATCTTAGTTCCCTGACCAGGGATTGAACCCATGCCCTTGATGTGGAAGCGCAGAGTCCCAACTACAGGACTGCCAGGGAATTCCCACTCATCACCTTCTCATATGTGTGTGTTAAGTTGCTCAATTGTGTCTGATTCTTTGCCACATGCCTGCCAGGATCCTCTGTCCATGGGATTCTTCAGGCAAGAATACTGGAGTGGGTAGTCATTTCCTTCTCCAGGGGATCTTCCTGACCCAGGGTCCAAACCTGGGTCTCCTGAATTGCAGGCAGATTCTTTACCATCTGAGCCACCAGGGAAGGCCCACCTTATTATATGAAAGTGAAAGTCACTCAGTCATGACCGATTATTGCCACCCCATGGACTATACATTCTATGAAATTCTCCAGGCCAGAATACTGGAGTGGGAAGCCTTTCCTTTATCCAGGGGATCTTCCCAATTCAGGGATCGAAACCAGGTCTCCTGTATTGCAGGCAGATTCTTTACCAGCTGAGCCACAAGGGGAGCCTGAGAATACTGGAGTGGGTAGCCTATCCCTTCTCCAGCAGATCTTCCCAACCCAGAATCGAACCAGAGTCTCCTGCATTGCAGGCGGATTCTTTACCACCTGAGCTATCAGGGAAATCCCTACTCAATTATTATTATTACCATGCTTATTGCTTGCTTTTTATTTCCCATCAGTAGAACAGAAGTTCCACAAGAGCATAAGCATTTTTCCAACCACGATGTGTCCCAAACACCATGAACAGCTCCATCCCTGAGCAGACCCTTAGGACTTGTTGTTGAAGGATTGAGAATAATTGAGAGGGTCAGAGATGAGTCTGGAAAAGTCAGCAGTGTCCAGGTCAGGTAGAATGGATTGTGTTTTAAATGTGGTGAGAAGCCTTTGGGAGTTCTCAGTGGAGGAGTCAGGTGTTCTATTGGACATGTTTTAAAGATCACGCTGGCAAAGTGTTTGTGTATGAAGGGGTGGGCATGAGGACTATGGGAGGTGGAAAGCCCAGGTAGAAAGTGATCCCCGTTGTCTAGCTGGGGATAGTTCGGACTATGATGTTTGCAAAGAAGTGGGGGCAAGTTGTCAGACTCAGAATGTATTTTGAGGGTCAAGCTGTCAGCACTTGTCAGTGGGTTGGATGTGGAAGATGAGGGTGGCTCAGGATTTTAACCTAAAATATGGAGTGAAATGGTGGGGGCCCATTGGCAGAGTGGAGACTGGGAGAGGAGCAGGTCTGAAGAGAGAGGCCCAGGTTTTCATTTATTTATTCAGCAAGTGTCTACTGAGCCCCTGCCATGTGCTGGGCACTGTCTTCGGAAAACAACACCGAACAAACTGGACTAAAAGCCTTGCCCTCAGGGAGCTTACATTCTAGTGGGAGAGAAAAAACAGCAAACAGGCAAGTCAGTAAGATAACAGTGTGTTGAGAAGTGATGGGAAGTAGGGATTGGTGAGGGGATAGGGAGTGTGAAGGATGTAAAATTAGGAGGCTTGTTTAACATGGGCCTTTGGTAAAGACTTGAGGAAGTGAGGGAGAGAGTCATGTGGACATCCCATAAAAGAACTTTCCAGGCAGATAGAATAGCAAGTTCTCCTAAGGTTGAGCCTGTCTGCCGTGTTTCAGAAACAGCAGAGAGACCAGCATGGCAGTAGGGAGAGCAGGGAGAGAGGAGAACAGGAAAGTGGTTGGCTGGGCACATAGATCAGACCATTTTGGGGATTTCTACTTGGCATGAGATGAGAAGCCACCAGAGCAGAGAAGTGACATGAGCCAGTCTAACCTCTAACCTAAGGTTTGAGACACCCATTGGACTTCCTAGTGGAGATGTCAAGGAGAGAGTTGGATGTGAGTCTGGAGCTCAGGGAAGAGATCATAGCTAGATTTGGGTGTGATCAGAGTACAACAGTGTTGAATGCCAGGGATGCCAGCCAGAGAAACATTTATTACAGAGAAGAGCAAATAATAGCAGCAAATGTCCAAGAAGAAAGTGTCATGTGAGGAGACTCAGGCCACCTGTAGTTACTCTGGTTCTGCTTGCTTCAAGTTGGGGGACCACTAATCAGAACCACAAGGCTTCCCAGGTGGTCTAGTTGTAAAGAATACAACTGCCAATGCAGAAGACTGTTAGAGATGAGAGTTCGAGCCTTGGGTCGGGAAGATCCCCTGGAGGAGGGCATGGCAACCCACTCCTGTATTCTTGCCTGGAGAATCCCACGGGTACAGGAGCCTGGCGGGCTACAGTCCATGGGGTCTCAGGAAGTGACTGGAAGTGACTTAACACCATCACTGGTAGGAACCACGGCTGATCTAATTCATATGCAGTGCTCTGTGGGTTCATAATAAAAGAAGTCTATAAAGTCAGCATTCAGATTATATGTGTGTGCCTATTGCTGTGACTCTTAAGTGGTTTCGGGTGGACAGATATAGGTAACAAGAACCCAGAAGTGACCAGGATTCTCAGCTACAGGTAATTTCCAACCTTTGCTCTGAGAACCATAGGGGCTGCTTTTGGCAGAGGTTGGTGCTTTGTATAATAAGTTCTGTCAAGGTCACAGTCAGTTTGAAGCTTTTTCTAAAAACTTACTCTTGCCTGTTCACAAATGGTCAGGTTTGCAGCCGTGTTCTGGTAAAGCAGCTTTTCTGCATGGGATGGGAGGAACCTGATTTGTTGTGTTTGCTGATTATCATGATGTAAATACTCTTAACACAGCCAGTCTTAAGGTACCAGTCACTTAACAACTGATTCTCAAAATCCTGCAATTTTGCTGAGTATGTAACAGCTGGCTCTGGTGTATTAATATTTTCCTTTCCATAACCCATGGATAGGCTACGCTTCTGCAGCCCCAATTCCTGTGGCTTCTCAGATTTTCTCCACTCCCTGTATCCATGCCTATGGGTCACACTGAAGACAGTCAAGTGGCCAGCACAATGGCCTTTAGCTCTGGAATTAGGAATTCCTTTTAGGAGGCTTCCCTGGTGGCTCAGATGGTAAAGAATCTGCCTGCAGTGCAAGAGGCCCAGGTTTGATTCCTGAATTGGGAAGATCCCCTGGAGAAGGGAATGGCAACCCACTCCAGTATTCTTGCCTGGAGAATTCCATGGACAGAGGAGCCTGGCAGGCTACATACAGTCCATGGGGTTGCAAAGAGTCAAAACGACTCAGTGCCTTTCACTTTTCTGTGACAGTCGCTTTTAGCCATGACCCCAGGAAGACATCAGCAAGTGTTTTCTGAACAGAACTGCTGTCCTTGTCATTTCCTACTGCAAGATACTTGTCCTCAGTTCCTTACATAAATGGAACTTTCTACATTATTAAGTTATTTTGAGATCTTCTGCAGGGTTAAGGTTAGGGTTAGGGTGCTGCTGCTGCTGCTAAGTCACTTCAGTCGTGTTTGACTCTGTGCTCCCATAGATGGCAGCCCACCAGGCTCCCCCGTCCCTGGGATTCTCCAGGCAAGAACACTGGAGTGGGTTGCCATTTCCTTCTCCAATGCAGGAAAGTGAAAAGTGAAAGTGAAGTCACTCAGTCGTGTCCGACTCTTAGCGACCCCGTGGACTGCAGCCTACCAGGCTCCTCTGTCCATGGCATTTTCCAGACAAGAGTACTGGAGTGGGTTGCCATGCCCTGCTCCAGAGAATCTTCCCCACCCGGGGATCAAACCCACACCTCTTATATCTCCTGCATTGGCACCCAGATTCTTTACTGCTGTGCCAACTGGGAAATCCATGTCCCTCATGAAAGCTCACCTGAATTTGCCTACAATGAACATCCACCATCTGTGGCCCTCATTTTGCATGGAATATTTGCTAACTCTATAATAATATATAATATTATTTAATATTAATAACATTATTATTATTGTTTCCCCAGAGCACCTTAATGATCAGCCAAAGACTGTGGATCTCAGGATTGTCCATTGGAAAAAATACAACCACTGTATATGTGCCAGCCATTGTATATGTGCTGTGCTTAGTCACTTCAGTAGTGTCCAAAGCTTTTCGACTCCATGAACTGCAGCCCTCCAGGCTTCTCTGTCTATGGGGATTCTCCAGGCAAGAATACTACAGTGGGTTGCCTTGCTCTCCTCCAGGGGTTCTTCCCAACCCAGGGGTTGAGCCCAGGTCTCCCACGTTGCTGGTGGATTCTTTACCATCTGAGCTACCAGGGAAACCCCAAATTCAATAATTTAATTCTATGCACTGCTCTTCCCACCCCTACTCAAAATTCCATCCCATTTCTAAAAGTCATGTGTGGACAGTTGAACATCCTTTGGGACTCAGCACTACTTAAAAGCAGGAAGAGGACTCTTTACTAAGCCAATTCACCACATTTAGAGACCAGCGACCTTTCTCTCATATGCCTATTATTTGGAGAAATGATTCAAGCTCAGGTAGCCAGTCAGCTGGTTCCCTACCAGTCACTGTAACCTCCTGTTGCACACTCATCAGCAGACCTGGCGTAAAGCATCTCACGGGGGGTCACGTGGCTGGGAGAAGAAGGAAGACACAGCTACCCCAAAGAGACACCCCGTTCAGGTCTACAGGACAAGGAGGCATTTTGTGACCGGTGGAAGACACAAGTGTCTCCCATCACCTTCTTCGTATACGTGATGGTGAAAATGGGAGAAAACGCACAGACCAGAAGACACCCAGACAGTGGGCTGTTCCCCCTGACGACATTTGTGCCGCATTCCTCCTCGCCCCTGGAGTGCATTGCGACACTCAGACTGGTGGTTCTGGGAGCCAAGCAGCTGATGGGGGAGCCTCAGGAGGCAGCAGAGACAAATTAATCTTCAGATCCACCAGTTCCCCTGAAAGACACCACTTGCTAAACTGAATTTAAAGCCAAGAGCAGCAATTTTCCACAGCCCAAGTCTGGAAAAGTCTGTGAAACCACATTGGGTCCGAAAACCAAAGTTGGTTTTTTGCTGTTTTTTTGTGGAGCACCAGAGGGACAACTCCAGAATTCCAGATGTGAGGCAGCTGGAGGGACATGTGTGTCCAGGCATCTGCACAGCAGCTTCAGAAAGGCGACCACGGACAGCAGCTAAAAACCACCATTGACAACCTTCTTTCTCTTTTCTTATCTGAACCTCTGGACTTACTTGTCTGAAAAGAAAGGAGAAAAAAAAAAAAGCTGGCACTCATTGTTTTGTTTTCTCAATTTTCTTGTCAACTGACTCATGATAAAAGAATGTCCTTTTCAATCAATTTCAATTCCGCAGAACAGAAAAATAGAGAATTTATAGGCAACTATTGGAAACAAAGGAACCATCTGTTTTTTTAAGTATAATTTTTCTCTGAAATAGTTCTCTCCAAATACTTGGATCAGTTATTTTCCCTCACCGCACCACTCTGCAGTGACCCAGAGAACCTGATTGTCCAACCCAGGTAGGTTTCTTTGAAAAGAACCCCTCCTCCCCAGAGTGGGTGGGCTCCCGGAACAGAAGACTAGTGGGATAACGAGGACTTCTGTCTCTTGCATGGGGAGGGCTTCGTTATCATGGGAAGCAGCCTGGGCGGCTGGTGGAGGTCATCCAACCCTAGTTATTCCAGTTCATTTGTCATTTTCTAGTGACAGTTTTCACTTTTTGGCCAGGAATCTCCAGGGGTGTTTGACAACATTGTGACTAAAACTCAGTCATGTGCTGGTAGCTGCCACGGACTAAAAATTCACTTATCCGAAAGCCAGAGACGGCTCTGTCAATGGAGATGAGTCTTATGTAAGCCAGGGGATGGCAACAAGTTGTCTCTGAACCTCCCAGCCTCTGGGCTCCGTCCTTCCAACCTTTCAGTATATGATGCTCTCAGTCCCACCGCACATTCAGGAACCATTTTGCATCCACGCCAAGGTTGCTGTAGGTCCCTGGCGGAGCCTTGCAATCTGCTCACCAGCCCCTGCCTCAGAGACTTCCCTGGTTCAGACCTGCCCAACTCAGCAGCCACCCTCCTGGGCCGTCTCTCGTCTCGGCCTCTCTCCCTCACCCACCCAAGAGTTGACCGCAGCTCCCTTCCCATGAGACACGCTATCACAAGATTGTGGCACTTGGCCGACTTTCCTGTGGGCTGAAGAGCGGTGGGGTGGAGTTCCGATAGAATATTTCAGTCCTGACCTATGCCCAACTTTCCTTTTCGGGCTCTTGGTCTCCTGCTCTGCTGCTGGATCCCTTTTGTTCCCCAGAACTGGTCTTATCACTCCCAGCTTCTCTCCCATGACTCTTGTTCCCGGCCCAGCCTCTCCCTCCTTGGGCTCCCCTGAAATCTTCCTGTCGCACCCACTTTATTTTGCCTCAGTGCTTTCTAAAGTCCCCCTTTCCAGGAAGACTATGGCTGGGCGCCCCCCTCCCATGACCAAAAGGCCCATCAAACCCATGAGGGTATTTCCATCCTCATGGATGAAAGAAAGAAGAAATAGTGAACAGCACAGCGGACTGTGGGGGCTTTCCTATAAAGGCCTGACCGGGAATTTGTGGATTAGCCAAGTTAGTAGTAGACTGAGGTGGCCTCAACCAAGCCCTTGCCTGGCTCCCCGGGGAATTATCTGCATGGGAAACCACTGGTCTTTATTCTACATTTAAAACTTCTATATACCTTTCATTTCTTCTAAAACTGTCTGCTAGACTTTCATTTCTATTTTAAAAAGGCATGAAAATAAAATCACTGGTTAGTGACGAAGAAGCCACCCAAATCTTCAGTTCTAAAAGGAACAAATAAGGCAGATCAGAGAAATACACCTCAAAGCGTACACAGCTTTTGTCTCTAAACAAAACAGTAGAATTATGAGTTATTTTATTGTCTTATTGTTTTTTTTTTACAAATTTTCTATGATAAACATGAATTATTTTATAAGATAAAGATGAAAGCTACAAAATTATTATAAGAAAGATTTGCTCCTTTAAAAAAAAAACAACTGTACGCGCATCCAATAAACCATTTTTACACAGTTCATCACAGCTAACGACCACACTAACCAGGTTTTTCTCCTTTTAATTATTTGTAGACCCAGTATGAAATTTATCTCTTTCAAAGTCTCAAATATGGGAATAAATAGCTGATATGCCTAGAGCCTTCTATGACTATATGAGATGACCTTTGCTTTTGTAAACAGCATCCGATGAAGGAAAAAGTCAGTTATCTGACGTTGAGAGCTGTGGTCCCTCAACCACCCAGGCAGAACCTTCTCTTTCTAGCACTTCATTTTTAGCTGGTTGAAAGTCATGATTTTTGCCATCACTGTTACCACTACCACACCATCACCATCACCACTGTTACCATAATCACCATCATCATTATCCTTTCTTTAACTGAGTGCCTACTATGTGCCAGGCTAGATACCTGATACGTTACATACACAATCTCATATGAATATGAATTCTCGTGAGACTCTATAAAGTAAGAATCCTGTCCCCTCCTTATAGCTGAGGAAACAGGCTCAGAGAAACTAAGTTGCTTACCTGATCATTCATGACCAACCCAGCATAAACTATAGTGATTTTTAAAAATTACATAAATATTTTACTTAAATAATAAAATAGATATTACCAAGATTTCTCTTTATTTTTTAAATTATTAAATATGATAACATTTACAGGTGACTTGGAAAATATAAAACAAATTTACGTGTAGCTCCACTATATATTACAATTATTTTTTAAAATGCATTCCTAGTTGAAGAATAATGATATCCTTTATGATATTGTATTGGTTTCAGCCACACATCATCATGAACAATTATCTTTTTAAGTAGATACTTTAAGATTTTTAGTTGGAGTTTTAATAACAAACTCTCAGAAATTAACAGAATGGATAGACAGAAAAGTCAAAGGATGTAGTAGACCTGAAAAGCACTATGAACCAATTCAGCATAATTAAAATGTATACATTTTTCACACAACAACAGGATACGAATCCTATTCAAGTTCCCATAGATTAGAGGAAAGAAAGACAATGTTTAATTCTGCCAACCTCACCCAACTATATAACAGACCAGCTAGCTAGAATAGCTAAAATACTGGAGTGGGTTGCTGTTTCCTTCTCCAGGGGATCTTCCTGACCCAGGGGTCAAACCCGGGTCTCCCACATTGTAGGCAGATGCTTTACCGTCTGAGCTACCAGGGAAGTCCTAGCAGCTAGCTATATTACTGCAATTCAGCCATTCATCCATCCACTAGAAGAGTCAACAGATGCATGGTATCCCATCTGTGGAAGGCATAGCCCTAGGAATTAGGAAATCTGCAGAAGCATAAAAGGAAGTTCCCTGGACAAATTTAGGAAAGGAAATAAGCCAAGCGTAACTATAACCCAAGTCCAAAGGTGGTAGATGTGCTAGCAAGAACAAATGCTAAATGGTACGAGAATCCAAAGAAGAAATTACCAGGTGGGTGTGAGTCTGTTTAAGGGAGATCTTTATGGAAGATAACTGTGTTAACTCATTGAACTGAGTAGCAACTCAGTGTATTTCAAATGGAGGGAATGACAGGGCCTAGGGAATTCACATAGCATGCAAAGGGAATTGCAAGGAATTCAATGTAGCTGGAACAAGGGATAGCCGTGTGTGGGTGAGCAGGGAATGGCTGGTTATGGAAGGGACCCTAAGTGATTCACCTGAGGCTTTAAACCTTATTTCAGAGGTGCTTGGGCCAGGCTGTGCAGGAGGACATGACCACAGCTGTGCTTTAGGGAGAGTAACCTACCAAGGGTAGGGTGGTGGGGACTGGATAAAATGAAGACTGGGGTGGATCAAGAGAGTCAGCCTCCCCAACACTGTAAATCAACTGTATTCCAATAAAAATCTTAAATTAATTAAACACACACACACACACCCACACGCAAAATAAAACATGAACCAACAACCATGAAAAAGAGGGTCAGCCCCGAAGACTGGGTGAATGGAGAGACAAAGGAGAGAGATCAGACCTACATTTCAAGCCTGGGTGACCCAAGCCCTCACCGTGGCCTGGGCAGCCTGTCATTCTAGACTCTCCTCCTTCTGATTTCATTTCCTTCTTATCTCCCGCCTTATTCACTCTGCTCTAGCCTTTGTGGTTTCTCTAAACATCAAATACTGGACATACTCAGCCATGAGGACTTCTCTCTTGGCTTGGAAACTCCTCCCCAGATATGTGCAGGGTTCACTCTCTCTCCTCCTCCAAGACTTCGTCCCAAGGTCACCTCTTTGCTGGGCTCCCCATCCCCCTTATTTTACTATGTTCTTCTCCGTACCAAATATTTCTTTCTGACATAGTATGCATGTTACTTATTGATTATGTTTGATTGTTTATCTTCATCTGGCTTGTTCACTGCCATATCCCTGCAGCTGGAACAGAGTAAATGCTCATTAAATATTTGTTCAATGGTAATACTGACATGGACAAAAACTGGGATGTCAGGAAAGAAAGCTAGCATGGGTAAGAGGAGAAATTAGGGCTGGTCTTGAACATTTGGTCTTAGGTGCTGAGGGATGCTAGGTGGAGAAGTCTTTCTGGCAGCTGGGAATATGTGTCTTGAATGGAGGAGCCAGGTCTGGCCTGGGAGCCTGGGAGAAGAAGCTGTCCAAATAAAGACAACAACAGATGAGTTTATTGGAGGGCTCTTTTGTTTTTTTTACTGTTTAAAGATGATTACTAGATACTTTCAAATTACACATGTGACTCACATTATATTTCTTTTTTTTTTTCCTGAATGGTATTATTTTAAACACAAGCATTTCTTATGATTTTGTATATGTTTGTTGCCATCTCTTTTTCTTGCAGATTATCAGATATTCTGAAGGGATGATGAAATGTGTCAACAAAGACTCCATCTGCTATTATATAAGCATCTCTATGCTCAATAAAAGAGATTGATCCTAAGCTCTAGTTATAAAGAACCATGACCAAAAAAAAAATATGAAAATTTTCTAGGCAAAAAAAAAAGGCTGTTAGTTTATTTTAAATAAATATTTTAGTGAGACTGGTTTTGTTTCAGCATACTGAAAATACTAAGTCCTAGATTATGAACCACCCCCCCATTATATAAATAGATTAGAAGGGCATGTTGGATATGATCTCATTCCTTCATTTGCTCATTCATTTACTCAAAAAGTATTTACATTTCTTTAATATTTAATGTAGTGCTTAATATAATGTTGTAGATAATAAATATGACTTGAGTTTATTCATGCATGTGTTCTTGCATTAATATTCATAGAACAATCACCTCATGCCAGACACTATAACTTAGGGATATTTGGTGATCATGAAGATAGTCTCTGCCTACATATTTTTATTGGACACAGCTGGCTAGTCTACTGGGGTTAAAAATTCAACAGCATTTATAAATTTGGTTTTCTGCCTTTCTATCTTTCCTTCTCACTCTTTGCTTCCTCTTTCTCGTCCTTTTTCCCTTCCTCCTGTCCTTCCTTCCTCCCTTTCTCAACAAATGCCTTTCAGCAGCTACATTATTTTCTGAATGGACACCTGATTAGTTGATCTTCCATTCTCAATAAAATTGAATACTTTTTATGACACAAAATCATCACATTGCTTTAGCATTAAGTTGCCTGGAACTATCAAAGTCAGCGACATATGTAGTCCATTAGTTACATTGAGCTCTTAACCTCCCTGTGAGAAAAAGAAACGACATAAATGAGGCTTCTTTTACATCAAGCAGCAAATAAATGAAGTCATTTGAAGAAGCCACCTACATGAAGTCCTGGAACTGTAATTACCCAACTTTCTCTTTTGGCAAGCAGAGGCTTTCTTACAATATAGCTGTCTCCCCAGTAATGGTCCTTCCCGGTGGGATGTAGCAAGAATGTGGGGCGCAGGGGCCCAAGACAAAGATGTTACTGATTTGGACATTTGAACTACTGCTCAAGAAGGAAATTCCCAATGTTCATCTTGGCTGAGATCAGGAATTGTTTTGGAAGCTGTGAGCTCAGCCTTTAGTCTTTATAGATCTGCTTGTAGTGCAATGAATTTGTTAACTTCTCAGAAAAGTAAAGGAACACCTAATAAAATAAATTGCTTCTACTCTCCTCTGGTTTCTATGAAAAAATAAAATTCAGTATTAAAAATTCTGTAGCAGTGTGGACATCCTTCCTAGAAGAGATAGAGAACTTTGGAACTGGACAGGACCCAGGAGGCAATCATTTCAATAGATGAGGAAGTGGATTCAGAGAGGTCCCATGGTTCCACGATGCCTCAGTTTGTCCAGCAGCCGCAGAGTGGAAAGGAATCTCCCTGTGCCCCCTCCACCCATTTATCCTGCCATCTGCTACTCCCTATGGCTTCCCTCTTTCCACCAAGTGTTGGGTGTTTTTTTTTTAAGCTAATGAAAGTGTTCTTTCCTCAAATATTTATTTAGGAACTTGGAGTATAAGTGAACACTTCTGGTAATCTTTAGTAATTTTTGTTATCAAGGAGCAGTGAAAATAAAACCAAGATTAATTGATATTCTCTTAGGTTTGCATGGCTTTAATCTAAGGACAAAGCAGGCATTATAAAACTTCCCCATGTAATGATTTCCTTTTTTAAAAAGAGGAAACCAGTTTGCATCCAGAGTCCCAGCTCAGAGGTGGGACTCATCTCTATTTAACGATGTCACCTTCCAGGCAGGCCAGAGTGGAGGGCAGGATTCTCACTGGCTGTGTACACCTCTGGCTATTTCGATATGTCCTGATTTCTCCGGAAGCAGGCCCAGAGATAAGGCCATGTATGCAAATGATTTATTAAAAGTCTTCCCAGGGACTGGGGGAGCAGGACAAGAAAGAGGAAATGTCAAGTACAGATAAGCTCTCAGGTCAAGTCCTAGCCTCAGCCAGGTCCCCTGGGGGAGCCCTGCAGTGTCAATTAATACCTCAGAGTCAGTCCACACCTGAGGCAGGAGAACTGGTCTTTCATTTCCCTCCACCAGCCAGTCATCCATCGAGGGCCAGCCTGTCCCAGGTGAGTTCCCAGGTAGCCTGGCTCTTGGTGAGTTCAGGAACCCAGGGTAGTCTTCTGTTGCAGGCGAGAAGCGGAGCACAGAGGGTTGGGGGCTGGACACAGGGAATGGGAAGCGGGATGGAGGGGACCTCAGGACAGTAATGTCAGTGGCTTCATCACAGTTTTGGCCTGGACAGAATCTTGACATCTTCCACTACTCCATTTATGTCTGCCAGGCCTCCTTCCCCTGATACCTGGATTGGGAGGCGTCGTGGGCATTTGCGGTTTTTGGTTGCCCAATCTCCATCCCCCTCTTTCCCTTGATAATTATAATTTAACTATCATTAGAGTAATTTAGCAATATTAAAATAATAGCAATTTCAGGAAATGATTCCTCTTAGTCTGTATCTCTTGGCAGGGATGACTAACCCAGACTCTGTGGGTCGGAATGTGCCCAAGGCTCAGGCCGTCAGCACGTTCCTTTCCCTCTGGTCCAGGGACTGGGCCAGGGATGGGGCCTTGGTCAGGAGTCAGACACAGGGAGCAGGGATGACTCAGCAGTTTTTAAACAGAAAGATATTTAATACTGGGAAATAGACACTCGTGAAATCACCAGAAAAGCTCTGGCTGGGTCTCCAGGAAAGATGCTTTTTGCCAACCAGGGATCAAGGTGGAGAGAGAGGAGCACCACCTCCACCCTGCCATCCCATTCAAGAATACACCCAGAGGCTGCAATCAGGCTTCAGAAGCTTCTGGACACCCACAAGCTGGAGACGCTACGTAGGACTTGACCAGGAGCCACACCTGAAGCATCAAAAGAAAGGTACCCAGCTCATTGCTGCCTTCTGAATCTCATGCTGGGACATCTGATGAGTGGCACCTGATTTGCATGCAGAACCCTAGCTGAGGGGGGCTGAGGATGTAGGTTCCCACTTTGCAGGCTTTGCGGCACAGGGAGGCATCCTGAAGGGATCCTGGACGGGGACTGGTTCACCATGACCCCACAAATGGGGGGCACCAAAGCATCTTTAAGAAAAAGTCAGCACTTTCATTTGGCCAGCAATGGGGAAGAGAAGCTTTCTCTGTTTCCTGATTAGGAGCTCCTGGGAGCCATCTTGACATCATGCAAGATCTGAGAATGTTCTCCACCACTGGGAGGTAGAGAAGAGCCTGTTTGAAAGATGGAGAAAGATCAGATGCCAGTTAAAGGCCCAGAGAGGGGAGGTGACTCATTCAAGGTCACCACCTTGAATGAAGGGTGGTGTTGGACTAGACCACCCACCACCTGACTCCCAGTGCGGATTTTACCCCATCATGTGATCCTGCCATCCCTCGCTCCTCCCCGCAGCCTTTGCCCAACAGCTGGCAGGGTCCCACAGGCCCTAGTTAAAGTCTCTGATTGGCCCAACACCTTGGAGCATGTAGAGTTCCAGGACTAAGCAGAAAAGCACTCATTCGGCAAGCATTTCCCCACACACCTGCTGAAGCCCGGGTGTGAATGAATAACTCCTGACCAGTGCCTAGCTAGTGAGGAGCTCAGAGCTGGCTTGAAAACACCCTAGGGGTGCTCTCTGAGTGGCACTGAAATGTGGCCACACCGGTTCAGTCTATTTTCAGCTTCGGAAACAAGGGGGGGGGGGGGGGAGGTGAGGTGGGGTGAGTGGCGGGCTCCAAGTGTAGATGAGTTTCAGGCCAGCTTTCTGCATGCCTCCAAGGTCACCTTGGGCCCTTCCCCTGTCACTTGTGATCTTGTTTTCCTCTCCCCTCTTCTCCCTGGAGGGATGGGAAGGAAGGACCCTTCTGACCTCAGGGCAAGTGAGCTGAGAAGGGGTGGTGGGGTGGGGACAGGCACACCTCAGACCCTGAGATAGGTGAAGAAGGTGTCATCGGGCAGATCCTGAGTGCTTCCCCTGCATTCATTGGTGTACATTGCTTTTTTAAAAAAACCCTCCCAACAACGGTTTGAGGTCCGTACAACTATTGTTTCCATTTGTAGTAGGAAGAAACGAAGCTCAGAGAAAGTGAGGAACTTGCTCAAGGCCCAGAGTAACCCAGCGGAACTGGAATTTGAACCAGATAGGTCTGCGTTCCTGATTACTATGCCCTGTGGTCTCAAACCCCAATAATCTGAGCTATCCTTTCCTACACACGGTCTACTTTGTGTTCCTCCAGAACAGCTCTGAATGTTCCATTTTATAAGCCCCATTTTTCTGATGGGGAACCTGAAGCTCAAAGAGCTTGAGGAATCTGCTCAAGGACAAACAAGGACATAGAGTCGAACGTGACAGAGCCAGGCTGAGCCTGGTCTCCCTCTGTGGCCCGATTCTGACCTTTATACTGCCCCAGATTTCTGTTCTCTGAAACGATTGCAGACTCTTGTAGGACACCTACTCTGATCCCTCCTCATTTTACGCTGAGGGAACTAAGATTCTCAAAGTTTTGTCTTGCCCAGGTCCACTGGTGCCTAGTGATAAAGAATTTGCGGAACAGGGTCGGTTCTGAGAAGGGAAGGCCCCACCCAGTATTCCTGCCTGAAGAATCCCGTGGACAGAGTAGCCTGGTGGGCTACAGTCCATGGGGTCGCAACGCATCAGACATGACTGAGGGACTAATACACACACAAGCCCCAGGTCCACGCAAATGGCTGGAGGGGCTGGAATCCAGACTCTGGACTTTTCGGAGGTATGTACACAAACTCTATTTCTGATTCGTGTTGCAATTTCAGAGATGTTTTATCTCCATTTCTAGCTATTCTTCATTGGACAGTGGCTTCTACCACTGTGGCTAGGGTTTTTCCTTATCTCCTCTTAAGTAGTTAATGATCTGTAATTGCCTGAAGAGGAGATTGGGTCTTCTGTAATCGCAATAGAATCTCTATGAGAAGACTCTTCAAAACAGGAACCCTCCTTTAAGGCAGCATTAACACTCATAATCTTTTGCCACAGAGGTCCTGAGCAAAAATACACTAAAATTCAAAACAGCAAAATTCCTCTAGGTACCTCTTTGTGTTTTCCTCACAAAAACACCTGGAAGGCAGCAGAGGGCTGATAAGGGGGTGAGCAGCAGGGAAAGAGAAAAAGCCTAGAATCTGGGAACCAATAGGCATTGGATGGATTTTGGCTCTCCTTGAGGTTTTAGATGATCCTTCTTTTAAATTTTATTTTTCATTGTGCTGAAGTAGATGATACAGTTCTAAATAATATGACAAGTATGGCAGGAAGCCACATTTTAATTCCTTGACTTAATCCTCCTTTTCTGAAATGAACAATATTTACTGAACATCTCCCCTGCTCTGGGCGCTGCAGAAGCCACGTGCTGAGGATCCGGAAATAAATCAAACCAGGTCCCTGCCCTTCTGGAGCCCACAGTCTAGTGAGAGAGACGAATGCCGGGGGCACAGCTCCAAAGCCCCGTGTGCAGTGCTGTGACGTGGACAGGGTCAGTGTCAAGGCCGTGTGCATGGCCAGCAGCGTTTCCTTGGGTGGACAAGGGTGGGATGCTTGGGCTTTGTGGAGCCTGGGAGGCCGTGTTGGTGGGAGGTGGGGGTATTTCAGGCAAAGGGAATGGCTGGCATAAAGACTTTTGGCTGGAATGAGTGACCCCAGGGCCTGAAGAAGCAGTGGCTGGGGGAAGAGCTGCTGGGGAAGGAGCAAGGAAGAGCTTGGCAGGTTTGGTTCTGAAGAGTCCCGGGTGTTATGGAAAGGAATTTAAATTGTCTCCTGGAGGCAACGAAAAACTTTTGAAGAGGTTGAGCAGGAATGTGACGTGACAGGGTTTCTATTTTAGAAAGTCGCTCTGACTGCCGTTGGAGGGTGGACTGCATGAAGAGAGAGTCCAGCCATGGGGAAGCCACGTAGGGGAGGATGTCAGTGCTCAAAAGAGCACTGATATGGCCCCAACTGCCTGAGCTAAGGGCCAGAAGGCGGAGATAGAGAAGAGAGGATGCACGGATTGAGGCGTTTAAGGAGAAGAAAGGCCCTAAGAATGAATGCCCAAATTTTAATTTGGTGTTTGCATGGCTGACTTTCTAAAAAGGAAAGGGGGTTGTGTCTTTTTTTAATGGCATACAGGGACCTAGGAAAATAGAGAAAAGGAAAAAATTACCCAGGAATCCCTTCATCATAGCATAACTCACATATGTATTTTATTTCCAATCTCGGCCCCTACTTTGTAACTCAGATTTTTAGATGACACTGTCTCTTGAGTGCTGGGTGGTAATGGGAAGCACTGAATGCTTCCTGAAACCTGTGAAAGACTCACTTTTAAGACTCTTTGCTGGAGGCTCCATCCTCATTGCGTATTTTAAGGGAGGCCAAATTTCTTGCATGTCTAAGAGCCAGTCACTTTGAACCAGAGCTTGACCGTGAGCATTTTCCCATTTCATTTGTCCCACAGGACACTGGATCCAATTATTTATTCTCGTCTACCTCCCCACTGGCCATAAAAATAATCGAGATGCTGGAACATCTCATGCCTTTGTGTCCTGGAAAACTCAACCCAAGATGCCAAGAGATGACAGCACTCAAATGAATCCTTGCTGTGGCCGGTGAGGCCCACTCATCGGAGAAGGCGGTGGGGAGATCAGAGATTTTTCACTTCGCACTCTGGTGTTTTCACTGTCAGGAGAGTCTCTGAGCACAGTTCAGCTTTCAATTTTGCTCCAGAGGGAGTATCCAACATGGAAAATAAGAAGTAATTGATGAGAAGCCCACAGAAATGTCCCGGCTCTAGCAGGCCATTGACTATGAGGGAGCTCTGAGTTTTGCAAAGGCATGAAGAGAAAGCTGCGGCCTTCCTTGGGGGAGGTGTTGGGCAGAATGTCAGTAGACTTGGCTTTGAATGAAAGGCCTCGGGGACAATCAGACAGTGGCCTTATTCTGTGTTATCAGGCTAAAGGGTGATCTTGGGCAAAGTAGACATTTGATGAAGAGGGCCAAGCCTGGAAGGAGAGCCAAATTAGTTTGCTCACCCAGAGCTGAGGCGTGGTTTCCATGGAGCCTTGGCAGATACGAGACCATTGGATGCTTTCCTCGGCTTCTCTCTGCCCTCTATGGCTACCAGAAGACTACAACTCTCTCCTGGGCAGCCTCTGGGAGGAAATTCAGTGACCAAGGAATCTGGGACAGGAAGGAAATTAAAAGTAGGAGATGGGGCATTCCTGGTGGCTCAGTGGTAAAGAATTGGCCAGCCAATGCGGGAGTCACAGGTTTGATCCCTGGTTCAGGAAGATCTCACATGCCTTGGAGTCACTAAGCCCGTGCACCACAGCTACTGAGTCGGAGCTCTAGAGCTCTAGAGCCTTGGAGCTGCAGCTACTCAGCCTGTGTGCTGCTAACTACTGAAGCCCGTGCTCCCTATAGCCTGTGCTCCACAAGAGAAGCCACCACAATGAGAAGCCTGCGCGCCGCAGTGAAGAGTAGCCTGCGCAGCAACGAAGACCCAGCGCATCCCAAAACAAATAAATAAATAAATTTTAAAAGGCGGTGAATATTGGGATAATGAAATTGGGAAAATGCTGATGATCATGGCAGGAGTTGGAACCATTTCTGTCACATGCTCTTGTGCAGGAACAGCAGGAAGGCATCCAATGATACGTTCTCTGGGGCTTTGCCCAGGCTAATTGTACATGACAATGGCTGCTCTATGTTCTTTCAGGGAGGGTTGAAATGATTTTGCAGGCCCCATGTGGCCTGGTGGCCAGAGTTGGAAAAGGTTCCCTCTAGGACTTCCGCAGCAGGCGAGGGACACCAGCTGTGATTACCCAGGAGGCTAGACCATCACTTCCCCTGACTGCTCCTGCTGTTCTTCCAGGAGGAGACCTGTACAGGTCACCGGAGGGGCTTCCCAGTGCACGGTGGGTCACCATGCCTGACTACCGGGATCTTTCATACAGGCTAGAAAGGAGGTTGGACTTTTCATTCCACCTGGGTCACTGGGAGATTTTACAAGATGGTGCTTCAGAATGTTTGTGTGGCTTCCTGTGGGCCTGGCCCTTTGCCCCCTGTCCACGTGGAAATGCCTAGCGTGACCAGTGGAAGAGCAAGGCCTGGAAGCCAACCTGAGTTTGGGCCAGGCTAGCAAGAATGGAAGCTCCACGGTCAGCCGAGTTGCAAGCTGGTTTAGAAATTTACTGGTCTCAAGGCTTCCCTGATGGTCCAGTGGTTAAGACTCCAGGCTTCCACTACAGGGGGTGTGGGTTCGTTCCCTGGTCAGGGAACTAAGATCCCCTATGCGGCACAATATGACCAAAATAAAAAAAAAAATATATATTTTTAAAGACATCTACATTTGGCGGGGTCGGAGGAGGGGGAAGAAATTTACTGGTCTCTTTAAAAATAAAGAAAATTACGTGATTTTTTTTTTTGAAAGGAAACCACTGATAAAGGAATTGTGACATAAACAAAGAAAAATGTGAGCACTCTGTTCTGAGAGCAATAAAGGCAGCAAACAGGGAAATGCCAGGAGCTGTGACCCATGGTTTTTGCTGTCTCCTCAGATCTCATTTCCATTTGCACACAAAGGGGAGATTCTTGTTCATAAGTCGCCTTCAAAAAAATGATAGAACTCAGTGAAGGAAATGAAGTGTAATTATCATTATTAATTTTTAGTTTGCTCTTTCAATCAAAATAGCTCTTAAGTAGGGTATTCCAGTGTAACCTAATCTCTTATGTCAACATGCAGCCTGGAGTGCCTGCAGGGCTCCACACTCACACGAAAGACACAGGTTTTTGGGGAAGAACCTCTCCAGGAGGAAGTCAGTCGCCAGGAACCCTGGGGCCCCTCCACTTAGAGGGCTCCTTGGCTTCCCATATGCTGAAGTCAGAGAGAGAACCAAGTAGAACCTTCCCGACTCTTTGAAGTCAAATTTAAAAGACATTATAGAGGTTTCCCTCATGGCTCAGCGGTAAACAGTCCGCTTGCCAACACAGGAAACAAGGATTTGATTTCTAGTCTGGAAGATCCCACATACCCTGAGCAACTAAGCCCATGCACCACAACTATTGAGCCTGTGCTCTAGAGCCGGGGAACCGCAACGGCTGAGCTCATGTGCTGCAGCTACTGAAGCCCGAGTGCCCTAGAGCACATCCTCCACCACAAGAGAAGCCACTGCAATGAGAAGCCTGTGCCCTACAATGAAGAGTAGCCCCTATGGGCTGCAGTTAGGAAAAAATCCCTTGAAGACCCAGCATAGCCAAAAATAAATAAATCATACAATTTTTTTTTAATGACATAATCACATAAACAGGATGGGAAGGAGTAGGGGTTGAAGGAAATTAGGTCATGTATGTGGTAAGAGGCAATTCCTTTCCCCTAATTTTTGTGTCCAGAAGAAAGGGAAGGGCAGAAATGTGATTAGAAATAACAGCCTCAGTCCTACCACAGCCTCTGCCCTAGCACCCAAAGAGGACAGCCAAAGCCTCCTCCACTCTTGCATTCCAAGATGCTACTGCTTGTCTGCGGTCACTGGGTATGTTCTACTTGGGAGCTCTTCTTTGATCTCAACCCATCTTCCCCCTCTTAGAGCAGAAGGCAAACATCCCACTGAAAAGCCTCATGTTTCTAATGCATCTTCTAGGAAGACCAAAGTCCACAGGATAGCTTTGGACTTGTATTAACCTGAGCACTGAAGGGATGGGATGCTGCAGGATTAGAATCTTGCATCAGGGTTGAAGTTGGTGAAGCAAGCAGATGCAACTCAGAGTTCTTCCCTTTCCATCTCAGTAAAATCACCTGCTCCCAAGATTCCAAGGAGGGGGCTTTTGACTGTAGTTAATTTGCACTGCTGCAAAATGATCCCAAAGTCAATAATTATTGACTACTTATTGATGGAAGAGGAGACTGTGGCATGGTTTCATTCTTGATCACACACATCAGAGGCCTGCTTAGATGAGCTCAGATAAGGATTCCTGTGATTCAGTTTCACAGAGATCCAAGAACAGGGATGTCTGAGCGCTGGACATCACAGAGGATGGAGATGGGAGGTGGTTCTAGATTCTTGCAAGGCATGTCAGTAAGGGGTTTCTTCCTTTTCATACCATTCACTGGAAATGTGTGAGGTTTTTTGGTTTTGTTTTGTTCTGTTTTTAGCTCTGAACTCCTGCTAGGCTATAAGGAAGTTCTTCATCTCATTCAGAGCTACATTCTCTCAAACCAGCCTAGAGTGAAAAAAATATAAGGAAGTGTATCTAGCATTTTTGTTCAATGAGTTAATGAACCTTCATTATATGTTCCACTATTTCAATGACCAGCTAACTCAATGGATCTGTTTGTATAAGATCTGGTCTCAATTGTTTCCTCTGGTTCCTCTGATGACCCAGTGTTTTCTCCGATAACTCTTTGTACCTCCCATAACAGATTGTACCTGACCCATCATGGTCTTCTCAACTTCTTCTACATCATAAGCCTTTGGTTTTAGCTTTCACCACTAACCTACCAATTCTATTCTAATTTATTAGCTCAAATTTGTAAGAAGGAGGAAGGGAGGAAGAAAGAGAAAACCGATTAGCCAGGTCATCTATTTGTACCAGGTCATTTGGGGCTTTCCTGGTGGCTCAGATGGTTAAGAATCTGCCTGTCAATGCAGGAGACATGTTCAATCCTTGGGTCAGGAAGATCCTCTGGAGAAAGGAATGCAACCCAGTCCAGTATTCTTGCCCGGAGAATCCTGCGAACTGAGGAGCCTACCAGGCTACAGTCCATGGGGTCACAAAGAGTGGGACATGACTGAGTGACTAACACTAAGGCAAGTCATGAGCCAACCAGAAGACTGACTGTCCTTGGTACTGATGCCCACTTTGGTTATCAGTGGAGGTGAAGGTCAGGGGTCAGTGTCAACAGGTTCAAAACATAGGTTCCTAGGAAGCAGGGTCTGTGGGCAAGGCAATTTATCAAAGAATGGAGTATAAGTGTGGCAGGCAATTTTTGACCTTGTTTTCTTGTGATTCTTGGTTATGTATTTATTTATTTATTACCATGATCTGCTCATTTTCCTTGGTAAACCATTTGTAAGACTCCCCCTACACTAGGGATGCATTTTATCCAAGAAGATTTGTGTTTGCTTCTGCCAGGTACTTAGAAAAGTATATCAGTTCAGGACTTTATCAATTATATTAATGGCTTAAGATTTTTTTTTTTTTTTTTGACCATCCAAGTGATATGAATTTGAGCTCCCATGGTGGGCCAGATGAGGGTCCCCAAAAGATATGCCCACTTTTTAATCTCCAGAACCTATGAAGGTTACCTTATTTGGAAAAAGGGTGTTTTGCAGATGTAATTAAGCTCAGGATCTTAAGATGAGATCATCCTGGATTATCTGCGTGGGTTCTAAACCCAATGACAAGTGTTCTTGTAAAGGTCAGGAGGAGGAGAGATACACAGAGTGAAGAGTCCCAGATTACAGTGATGTGGCCACAAGCTAGGAAATGCTAACAGCCACAGCAGCTGGAAGGAGCACACCCCTGCTGACACCTTGATTTCAGACTTCTGGCCTCCAGAACTGAGAGAACAAATTTCTGTTGCTTAAAGCCATCAGTTGGTGGTATTTGCCACAGTAGCTGCTGGAAACCAACCCAACCTCTAAATCCACACAAGGATTGACCTATTATTACATCTTTTCTGGGACTCCCCACCTCTTCCTACACTGTTTGGCATCTTCCATCTCCTGGGAGTAGAGAATGTCCAAAATTGTGAAGGGTGTCTCACCTATAAATTAGCTTGTCACAATTCCATGGATTTTGGCAGAAGATACAAGATTCCTGGGTCAGAGGAAAAGGACATTTTATTACTCACCATGATGGCAGTAGCCAGAGTATCAACTTTGTGTTAGTTCCCTGCACCCCAGTTCCCATAAGTGATGTGAACACACAGTGGGTTGTGTTAGAAAAGAAACTTTGAGTTTAGGAAAAACTTTGAGTTAGGAAAGTTTTATACTGGGCAGCAAACATTCCTGTCTTTTGTACGACAAGGAGCTATTATCCTTATACAAGGTGGTAAGCCCACATGTCCTTTGCTCCAGAGGGAGAAACTACACTTCTAAGGCCTTGAAAAGACAATCCAGAAGGAAGGTAGGCAGTGCTTCTGCTTGCAAGGTGTGTAGAGATGGAAGAGATCCATGGAGAATTGTCTCCCAGCAAAGAGGTAGGAAGGAGTGGGCTGGATTTTCTTCCAGTTCATTCTTGTTCTGGCTTCCCAGGTGGTGCTAGTGGTAAAGAACCCACCTGCCAAGGGCACCCCACTCCAGTACTCTAGCCTGGAAACTCCCGTGGATGGAGGAGCCTGGTGGGCTGCAGTCCATGGGGTTTGGAAAGTCGGACATGACTGAGCGACTTCACTTTCACTTTTCACTTTCGTGCATTGGAGAAGGAAATGGCAACCCACTCCAGTGTTCTTGCCTGGAGAATCCCACGGACGGGGGAGCCTGGTGGCTGCCATCTGTGGGGTTGCACAGAGTCGGACACGACCAAAGCGACTTAGCAGCAGCAGCCAATGTCGGAGACTTAAAGACATGCAGTTTCAATCCCTGGGTCAGGAAGATCCCCTGGAGAAGAAAATGGTAACCCACTCTGGTATTCTTGCCTGGAAATTCCGTGGACAGAGTAACCTGACAGACTACAGTCCATAGGGTTGCAAAGAATCAGACACAACTGAAGCGACTTACTGCGCGCGCGCACACACACACACACATTTGTTCTCTCACCAGAAATGGATTAGGGCAGCTTGTGTATAACTGCCTGATGGTAACTCAAATTGTAACCTCAGGATTGGATGATTCCTTACATGAAACAGCAATGAGAACAGTGCCAGCTTCAAAGCGTGTGACCATCTGACCTTTGCAAGCTACTAAGAGATTTAACCACTATTATAGCCCACTGTCTTGTAAGGCAATGGAAGGAGCCATATGTTGTTGTTTATGGTTCCTCAGTTGTGTTCAACTCTTTGTGACCCTGCAGACTGTAGCACAACAGCGCCCCTGTCCATGGGATTTCCCAGGCAAGAATAATGGAGTGGGTTGCCATTTCCTTCTCCAGGGGATCTTTCTGACCCAGGGATCGAACCTGCTTGGCAGGCGCATTCTTTACCACTGCACCACCCGGGAAGCCCATGAGCAGCCATAGCTTTGTTTAAACACAGGATGGAGGGTTTCCCAGGGTGACTGCTTTGAATCAAGCCTCGCTTATTTGGATACAGGGTTCAGCGTGTGATCTTTATACAGCAAAACAAAAAGCTCACTGGTTTATAATTCACCCTCTTATTGACTGAGAGTCCACGCGTAGTGGGCTTTTATGAAGTGGAGAGGCAGGTAGAAACTCAGACAAGGGACAAAGTAAGAGAAAGTCAGCTGCTTTAGAGACCTCTCCTTGCCTGAGATGGAGAGGGTCGTCCATCCCACCTAAAGGGTCTCAGTATTCAGCACCTTGCTCAAGGCTTAAGCAGAAAACAGAAGGAGCTAGAATTTGGAAAACCCTACCAAGGTCCCTGCCACTTGTTTTTGCTGTTTGTGTATTTGCAGCTCTCTCTAGGTTGGGCTGCTCTTTCAGCCCTCTGCCTTTGTTGGGTATCTTTTCACTGACGACTTACCCAGCTCCTTCACAGCTATTTGGCGGATGGCAGGGCTAAAGCCAAAAAGGAAGTTACACCTTGTCGTTGTGTTTAGCCGCTTAGTTGTGTCTGACTCTTTGCAACCCCATGGACTATAACCCGCCTAGCTCCTCTGTCCATGGGATTTTCCAGGCAAGAATACTGGAGTGGGTTGCTATTTCCTACTACAGGGGATCTTCCTGACCCAGGGATCAAACCCACATTTCTTACATCTCCTGCATTGGCAGGTGAGTCCTATACCACTAAGGTCACCTGGGAAGCCCCACGTTGCCATGTTGACCAGTTACACCTTAGTTGAAGAGAAATGCCTGCTTTCTACCAATGCCACTGATTGCGTTGGTATGAGACCAAACTCTGCTGAGACAGAAAGCCACTAAAGCAGAATCAGATAAAAAGGAGGTATAGTCAACTGACTGAGTTAGAAGGAGGAGGAGATAGACACACACACACACACACACACACACACACACACAGAGATACAGACAGACAGAGCCACACAGACAAAGATCATCCAAATTGCCTTTGTTAATTGAAGTAAAACATTTCTGAATTCAGTAACTAATCCAGAATAAACCCAACCCTTGAGATGGGAACTCTCTTTTTCTTCTTCTGTTTTTCCTTTTTATTTTTGAGAGCAAAGCACATGTTTTCCTCTGCGTCAGCAAGCAGGGCAAATGCTGAGTTTGAGGCAACCAAAGGACATGAACTTGAACTAAAGCTTGAAAATATAGACTGTCCTAGATAGAATCTCAAGATTAGGAGACATTTTGATATAGAGCTGAACATAACTCTTTTTTTTTCTCCTCCAAAGAAGCAGTTACCCTTTGTTCTGGCAGCAAAAGGGGATAGTCTATATTTCCCAGGGTGAAAAAAAATAAGACTCCAAATGAGTAAAAATCACAATTTTCCCAAGAGTTATTTTGGTTCTTTATCTCGGGGCAGGGGGGACATTAGTCCTTGAATTGGAAGGTCCATTTATAAGGGTGAAATTTTCTCCGGGGATGAAACTTACAGGCTCTACTTAAGAGTTTTCTAGCAATGCATGATAATCCTTGACACCTGTGGGTTAACTTGTGGTCCAAGGGCATTGTGAGCAGTCACATGCCAAATACTAAAGTAGGCAAGATAGAAAAGAGCCTGATCACCATCTCTGCACAGATCTGTAACAAGACAAAAGGGCTTTTATGCACTTACTCCACTCTGGATCAGAGTTTCCCAGGTGGCACTAGTGGTAAAGAACCCACCTGTCAGTGCAGGAGACATAAGAGACACAGGTTCGATTCCTGGGTCGGGAATATCCTCTAGAGAAGGGCATGGCAACCCACTCCGCTATTCTTGTCTGGAGAATCTCATGGACAGAGGAGCCTGGTGGGCTACAGTTCATAGGGTCACAAAGAATAGGACTCTACTGAAGTGACAACCCTGCTCTGGATCAGGGTCTTGGATCTTCAGAAGGAGGCCTGAGAAAGTGGGCCAGTCCAGAGGGCAGCATCCAGCCTCAGCTGGAAAGTCAGTCTGGACAAGTCTCCAGACCAGCTAACCCAGGAGCAGGATGGAACTCCAGGAACACTGAGTCACCATCCTCATTCCACAACAAGGACAGGGAGACCTGGAAAGGAGAAGTGTTTTACCCAAGGCTTTGGAGAAGGAAACAGCAATCCACTCCAGTGCTATTGCCTGGAAAACCCCATGGACAGAGGAGCTTGGTAGGCTACAGTCCATGGGGTTGCAAAGAGTCGGACACGACTGAGCGACTTCACTTCACTTCACTTTTTGTATTACTCCAGTAATCCAATAAATGGATTCCAAGACAGGATTAAAGAGTTCAGGACTTCATTAGTGGAAACATGAGTGTGGGAAGATGAGGTGGGAATAAGGGAAGACCACCACACAGGTCTGATCTGAGTGGAAGGTTGAATGGAACATCTTAGATGCCCATGTAGTCCAAGGAAGGGTGAGCAAGGCTGTGTGTGTCTGTGTGGGGTCTCCCCCCACTCCTCTGCCTGCCTGCCAAAGTCAGCTGAGAGAACAGTATGGTGTCTCCTAGGAAGGGGAGGGGAGTGCCTCAGGAACCTGAACACATCATTCCAGGAGAATCCTGACCACATCATTCCAGGAGAATCCTGACCACATCATTCCAGGAGAATCCTGACCACATCTTTCCAGGAGCAGCACAGGGATGTGTGAACTCTGGGCAAAGCCAGCAGCAGGTTTCAGGGGCAGCACCTGGGGCTCTTGGTTAATTACACTCCCTGTAGTTGGAGGTATGCTCATGTGTTCTTACAGCCACCTCGGGTGCAATTGGTTTAGGAGTCACAGCTTCACTCCTCCTCTTCCTCTTCCACTATCCGCTCTAAATTCCTCTCACCCTCAGCTCTCACCTTGACAGGTACTGGTGGCATATTTGGTGGTATGAGCCAAATCTGCACTCCTAGGGGGATCTGAGGTCTTGGTAGCCTGCCCTTTTCATGCTGTACGGATGTGAGAGTTGGACAATAAAGAAGGCTGAATGTGGAAGAATTGATGCTTTCAAACTGGGGTGCTGGAGAAGACTCTTGAGAGTCCCTTGGACTGCAAGGACATCAAACTAGTCAGTCCTAAAGGAAATCAACCCTGAATATTCATTGGAAGGGCTGATGCTGAAGCTGAAGCTCCAATCCTTTGGCCACCTGATGCGAAGAACCAACTCACTGGAAAAGACCTTGATGCTGGGAAAGATTGAAGGCTGGAGGACGAAGGGGAAACAGAGGATGAGATGCTTGGAGGGCATCATTAACTCAATGGACATGAGTTTGAGCACATTCTGACAGACAATACAGGGCAGGGAAGCCTGGCATGCTGCAGTCCATGGGGTTGCAAAGAGTCAGATGCGACTTAGTGACTGAACAACAACAAGACATGCAAATGTGTCCCTCCATCCTTCTGATTATCAAAGTCAATAGCCCCTGGCAATATAATGATTTCTCTCCTCACCGGCCGATCCTTGGGCACAAGGAGTTCAAAGTACGCTGGTAGCAGTGATAAACTAGAGTGCAATGGGACCCTTGCTGTTTCCCCTGCCAAGAGTGGGCCCTTTTGGGAGACCAGAACATTCAAGTAAGCAGAGTCCAGAGTTGCAGGGACAGGAACCACAAGCTTCCTAGGCACTGGGAGAGATGGTAGGGGAAGCCCTGCTGCTTCTTGCCCATGGTTTCTGAAATGTATCCTTCCTACTGGAAACACAGTGTCATACAGGAATCTCTCATTTAATAAACATACTGTGTCCTGCAAGAGGCACCCCACCTTTTCTGAAGGTTTCCTTTGAGCTGGCACTTCAGTTGTGCCTTTAGAAGATGGTTCTAGCCTTTAGAAGATGGTTCCAGCCTTTAGAAGATGGTTCCAGCATTTAGGAGGTAGGCTATTCTTGTACAGGTCACCAAGTCAGCAGCCTAAGCCGATATCCAATAACAGAATGATATACCAGGGTTCCCCTTTTGCAGTTATCTCCAGTTCTCAAGAGTGGTTTACTTGAGTTCAGAGAAGGTGTTAAATTATCTGTAATTTACTTTGTTTTAAAATTTTTCTTTATTTTTGCCTGTGCTGGGTCTTGGTTGCTTTGCAGGCTTTTCTCTAGTTGTGGCAAGTGGGGGCTACTCTCTAGTTGTGGGGTGTGGGTTTCTCACTGCCATGACTTCTCTTGTTGCAGAGTACAGGTTCTAGGGCACTTGGCCTTCAATAGTTACAGCACGTGGGTTAAGTAGTTGCAGTTTCCAGGCTCTAGAGCACAGGCTCAATAGTTATGGCACCCAGGTTTGGCTGCTCCTTGACATGTGGGATCTTCCTGGACCAGGGATCAATCCCATGTCTCCCGCATTGACAGGCATATTCTTTAGCCCTAAGCCACCAGGGAAGCCCTATAATTTACTTTAAAATACTGTATGCAGTATGATCTATGCATGGGTTTCGGTGTTAAACTCAAGGACCTTAGTGAATATTTGGAGTACGCTAAGAAGCCCCACTCTAGGGATGCTATCTGCCTTTGAAAACTCTAAAGTTTCCTGCAAGCCTTCCACTAGATGCCCGATGACCTCCAGATCCACTCCCAGTCTTCCGCACTGCTGTGAGTGGACCCTAAGAGCTGACCTTTCAGAACTTCATCAACCCTGCCCTCTGGTCTTTGGCTTCCGGTTGGGTTCAGCTAGTGGGAGGCACCACCAGGAGACTGGAGGCTGGAAAGGAAAGACTAGAATGCCTACCCCTCCTCCTCACCAACAATCCAAATGAGTCCTTTTGATCTACAGATTGGCAGTGGTTACGTTTCTCTACTGAACGCTCCAGTTGCTGTTGGTAACCCTCTGCTCCACAGAAAGCTTCTTCCAGGTTCCAGGAACCTCTTCTTGTGCCCCTTCAGGTTCAGGAGAAGAGAAACAAAGGCTCTCACAATTGCAAGCCCTGGGGTGCTTCTCCATCCTTTGTTGGCTTCTCCTAACCCTGACCACACCTTTGCAATCGTCTCTTCATTAAATTTTCTTCCATTACTTCATTGGAATGTGCTGCTTTCTGCCAGGACTTTATCAGATAGAAATATTTTTATCTCTAATCAACACCAGAGGGTTTATTAATTAGTGGAGGGATTTTTAGAAATGACTTTTTTATACTTGTGAAATGAGTGATGTTCAAGATATGTGAATCAATCGACAGGAATGGTGTACAAGCATGGCTGCCATAAATAGAGTATAAAAACCTCGAGAGTACAACTGCCTGTTCTTTCCAGGTTGCCATTTTGTGCCTAAGATCACTTCACTTTCTAGCTCCTTAGGATTCTTGATGATGACTGATAGTTGGTTGAAACATGCCCGTAGAACATTCTTGCATTTGCCTCTAGAGAATCCAAGGGCAGATTGTAGGGACTTTATCAAGTTCACAGGCAGGTTCGAGGATTGTGTTTTGTTTTGTTTTGTTATGCCAACTTGCTTATAAAATTAGTGTATGTATGTTAGATTTGGCTGGGACTTCCGGATAGTAGAGAGAGAGAGAGACTGTTAGCTCTTCCCTATTGTAAAACTATTAAAAGCTACCAATATGTGGAAAAAATAGCTCAATAATTGCCAGCCATCACCTAGCTTAGGTCAGACCACAGTAGAGAGAAACACTCTTCTCTCCTCTCCCGTAAGAGGGACAAGAATCACCTTCCCCAAACATTCAGCCTCTCCGAAGACCAAAGAGCCTTTGTGCTCTGAGTGAGGAGGAGGGAAGAAAGGTTTGCCACTTCTTATGCTGGAGGTGGTGAATGGCCCCATAGCTGATGATTCTTTTCAGAGGATGGTACATAGCAACTCTGTTTTCATTTCTGGGCCCTTATTACTAGTTTGGGGCCCCAACTAACATCAAATCTTATTATAATTTATATTTACAAATGCAATATTTCAGCACAGGAAACCTCAGATCATATGGCTAACACATGCAAATTGCAGAAGAGGAAAAAGAACCCCAGGGAGAATGAGCCACTTGTCTGGAGCCACTCTCATTTGTACCCCAGGTTTCCCCCATTATCCAGTGTTCTGTGTGCAGCCGAGCTGACAGTTCAGGGAAGCTGTGTAGGAAGTTTAAATGCAGGGATCATATGGAAGCACATTCATCAATCACCGAGCATCCACCCAGCAGTTACTAGGTGCCCAAAACTGTGCCCTATGGGCCGCAGGAAGGAGAGTTCACTGTCTGGTTGGGGGCTATGACTAAAACAAAACTGGCAATGAACTAGCTCCCTGAAGTGGGATAGCTCTAGTCCTAAGAACACAGGAACACAGAGAGAGGAAACTCAGGCGGTAGTTAAAGGTCTGCTTCAGGCTCAGACAAACCTGGTTCAAATCCTAGTTCTCTTAGGTAAGTTACTTTACCCTTCTGAGCTGCACTTTGTCTACATGAGCATAATGAGCGCCTGCATTATGGGGTTAATTAACCCCTTATTTACTAATTATTTCCCTTATTAATTAATTCTGTTACTGGTTAATCTATTGATTAAGTAATGGATTCATTAATAAGATCTTGCCTGCTAAAATGCTGTCTGTAGAGCTGGCCACACGACAAATGCCCTAATGTCAGACTAATATTAATTAGCTAATTTATTTAGTAATCAAAGAAGAGAGGGTACCTTAAATCTACACCTTTCTTGATCAAGCATCACAGTGCCTATTGTATTCCAAAGGAGGCTCTTCAGGAGGTGGCATATCCTTCAGTCAGTTTAGCTCAGTTCAGTCGCTCAGTTGTGTCCGACTCTTGGCGACCCCATTAACTGCAGCACGCCAGGCCTCCCTGTCCATCACCAACTCCCGGAGTCCACCCAAACTCATATGCATCGAGGCGGTGATGCCATCCAGCCATCTCATCACCCCCTTCTCCTCCTGCCCCCAATCCCTCCCAGCATCAGGGTCTTTTCCAGTGAGTCAACCTTCGCATGAGGTGGCCAAAGTACTGGAGTTTCAGCTTTAGCATCAGTCCTTCCAATGAACACCCAGAACTGATCTCCTTTAGAATGGACTGGTTGGATCTCCTTGCAGTCCAAGGGACTCTCAAGAGTCTTCTCCAACACCATAGTTCAAAAGCATCAATTCTTCAGTGCTCAGCTTTCTTCACAGTCTAACTCTCACATCCATACATGACCATTGGAAAACCATAGCCTTGACGGACCTTTGTTGGCAAAGTAATATCTCCGCTTTTGAATATGCTATCTAGGTTGGTCATAACGTTCCTTCCAAGGAGTGTCTTTTAATTTCACGGCTGCAATCACCATCTGCAGTGATTTTGGAGCCCAAAAGAATGAAGTCTGCCACTGTTTCCACTGTTTCCCCATCTATTTGCCATGAAGTGATGGGACCAGATGCCATGATCTTCGTTTTCTGAATGTTGAGCTTTAAGCCAACTTTTTCACTCTCCTCTTTCACTTTCATCAAGAGGCTTTTTAGTTCCTCTTCACTTTCTGCCATAAGGGTGGTGTCATCGGCATATCTGAGGTTATTGATATTTCTCCCAGCAATCTTGATTCCAGCTTGTGCTTCTTCCAGCCCAGCGTTTCTCATGATGTACTCTGCATATAAGTTAAATAACCAGGGTGACATTATACAGCCTTGACATACTCCTTTTCCTATTTGGAACCAGTGTGTTGTTCCATGTCCAGATCTAACTGTGGCTTCCTGACCTGCACATAGGTGTCTCAAGAGGCAGGTCAGGTGGTCTGGTATTCCCATCTTGGAAAATGCTGATTAGATGGCTGAACCATCCTGCCAAGTAAACAGGATCTACAAATGGGATTAGCCAAGGGTTGACCAATTATGGTGGGATTACTTGGCTGTGGCTGTGTCAAGGTTGACTGTGCCGCACAGTATTTGGGAACAAGCAACCACCTTCTTTTGAACTTCTCCAGTGGCTCAGTGGTAAAGAATCCACCTACAATGTAAGAGATGCAAAGTGTGATCCCTGGGTCAGGAAGATCCCCTGGAGGAGGACATGGCAACCCATTCGAGTATTCTTGCCTGGAAAAGCCCATGGACAGAGGAGCCTGGTGGGCTATAGTCCATGGGGCCTCAAGAGTTGGACACAACTGAGACTGAACACACAAACAACCGCCTGCTTTCCTATCTTCTTCCTCATCTTCAGCCTTTCAATCTGCCACAGATGCAAGCACAGAACTAGAACGGATCAAGAAACCCATTTTCAGAATTGTTTTGCAGAGCAACAGCCATGCAGCTATATAGAAATGGATTAATTGTTCTTAAGGTTTCTGTTTGCTAATCTTCTTACCAGCTTCACAGGTACCCAGATCACGTTTAGTCCCAGATCAGTCTTTTGTAATGCAACTCCAGGATGATAGATGATAATGTCATGAAGGCCAGACTGCACTCGCATCAGGAGTTAATTAAAACGGTGATCACCAAGCTACCTACACAAAGGAAGCTAGGAGGAGAACAGTGTCTGTCTAGCTGAGGCTAGCCATTTCCATAGAAGGAAATTTTAAGGAGTCAAAAGTTCCCAACGGTAACTCTGGCTCAAAGGCCAACATAATTCCAAATTGAGAGATGTTTTCACCAAAGAACAAAGCCTAAATCTGGTGTAGAAACTTCAAGAAGCCCCATGGATCAGAATCAATGGGAAAACTCAGGATATGAAACAACCTCGGTTTAGTTAGGTCCATAATCTAACTGTAAATACATAGTATTTACTCTTCTCTTAGTACCCCTGGTGGTGACAAACCTGTGGCCTTTTAACTCAGCCTATGCACTGACTCAAGGAAGCAATTAGAAAAAAACTTACCATGAAAAAATTCCGAGCTTCCTGACTTACTATCCATTCCTAAGGAAAATTTTTTACTTAGATTTATTGAACTTTGTCTTGTCATTCGCATTGCAATTTCTTCTAAGGATACTATTTTCTCAGTTACTTAGAAAAGGTTAACTTTTAATTGTAGTAGCCACTTCACATCCTTTAGGATGGCTAACATCCAAAACAAACAAGCAAAAAACACCCAGAGGATTACAAGTGTCTGTGAAGATATGAGACTATTATCAACGGAACCCTTGGTGAGATTGTAAAATGGGGCAGCTGCTATGGAAATAGTACGGAGGTTCCTCAAAAAACTAAAAATAAAACTACCACATGATCCAGCAATTCTACTTCTGGGTTGTCGCTGTTGTTCAGTTGCTCAGTTGTGTCTGACTCTTTGCGACCCCATGGACTGCAACACGCCAGGCTTCCCTGTCCTTCACCATCTCCTGAGGCTTGCTCAGATTCATTTCCATTGAGTCGGTGATGCCATCCAACCATCTCATCCTCTGTCATCCGCTTCTCCTCCTGTTTTCAATCTTTCCCCGCATCAGGGTCTTTTCCAATGAATCAGCTCTTCGCATCAGGTGGCCAAAGTATTGAAACTTCAACTTCAGCCTCAGTCCTTCCAATGAATATTTAGGGTTGATTTCCTTTAGTATTGACTGGTTTGATTTTCTTGAGGTCCAAGGGACTCTCAAGACTTCTCCAGCACCAGTTTGAAGGCATTAATTCTTCGGTGCTCAGCCTTTTTTACTGTCCAGCTCTCACATTTGTACATGACTACTGGAAAAACCATAGCTTTGCCTAAACAGAACTTTGTAGACAAAGTAATGTCTCTGTCATTTAATATGCTGTCTAGGTTGGTCATAGCTTTTCTTCCAAGGAGCAAATGTTTTTTAATTTCATGCCTGCAATCACCATCCACAGTGATTTGGGAGCCCCTCAAAATAAAGTTTGTCACTGTTTCCATTGTTTCCCCATCTGTTTGCCATGAAGTGATGGAACCAGATGCCATGATCTTTGCTTCTTGAATGTTGAATTTTAAGCCAGTTTTCACTCTCCTCTTTCACCTTCATCAAGAAGCTCTTTAATTCCTCTTCATTTTTTGCCATAAGGTGTGGTGTCCCCTGCATATCTGAGGTTATTGATGTTTCTCCCCAAAATCTTGATTCCAGTTTGTACTTCATCCAGCCTGGCATTTTGCGTGATGTACTTTGCATAGAAGCTAGATTAGCAGAGTGACAATATATGGCCTTGATGTACTCCTTTCCCAATTTGGAGCCAGCCCATTGTTCCATGTCCAGTTCTAACCGTTGCTTCTTGACCTGCATGCAGGTTTCTCAGGAGACAGGTAAAGTGGTCTGGTATTCCCATTTCTTGAAGAATTTTCTACAGTTTGTTGTGATCTACACAGTCAAAGGCTTTTGCGTAATCAATAAAGAAGAAGTAGAATGGCACCCCACTTCAGTACTCTTGCCTGGAAAATCCCATGGACAGAGGGACCTGGTAGGCTGCAGTCCATGGGGTCGCTAGAGTCGGACATGACTGAGTGACTTCACTTTCACTTTTCACTTTCATGCATCGGAAAAGGAAATGGCAACCCACTCCAGTGTTCTTGCCTGGAGAATCCCAGGGACGGGAAGCCTGGTGAGCTGCCGTCTATGGGGTCGCATAGAGTCAGACACGACTGAAGCAACACAGCAGCAGCAGCAGCAGCAGATGTTTTTCTGGAATTCCCTTGCTTTTTCTGTGATCCAACAGATGTTGGCAATTTGATCTCTAGTTCCTCTGCCTTTTCTAAATCCAGCTTGTACATCTGGAAATTCTCAGTTCACGTATTATTGAAGCCTAGCTTGGAGAATTTTGAACATTACTTTACCAGCATGTGAGATGAGTGCAACTGTGCAGTAGCTTGAACATTCTTTGGCATTGCCTTTCTTTGGGATTGGAATGAAAACTGACCATTTCCAATCCTGTGACCACTGCTGAGTTTTCCAAATTTGCTGGCATATTGAGTGCAGCACTTTCACAGCATCATCTTTTAGGATTTGAAATAGCTCAAATGGAATTCACCTCCACTAGCTTTGTTTGTAATGATGCTTCCTAAGGCCCACATGACTTCACATTCCAGGATGTCTGGCTCTAGATGGGTGATCACACCATCATGATTATCTGAGTCTTTAAGATCTTTTGTTGTATAGTTCTTCTGTGTATTCTTGCCACCTCTTCTTAATATCTTCTGCTTCTGTTAGGTTCATACCATTTCTGTCCTTTATTGTGCCCATCTTTTCATGAAATATCCCCTTCGTATCTCTAATTTTCTTGAAGAGATCTCTAGTCTTTCCCATTCTATTGTTTTCCTCTATTTCCTTGCATTGATCACTTAGGAAGGCGTTCTTATCTCTCCTTACTATTCTTTGGAACTCTGCATTCAAATGGGTATATCTTTCTTTTTCTCCTTTGCTTTTGCTTCTTTTCTTTTCTTAGCTTTTTGTTAGACCTCTTCAAACAACCATTTTTCTCTTTGCATTTCTTTTTCTTGAGTATGGTTTTGGTCACTGCTTCCTGTACAATGTGACAAACCTCTGTTCATAGGTCTTCAGGTACTCTATCAGATCTAATCCCTTGAATCTATTTGTCAGTTCCACTGTATAGTCATAAGGGTTTTGATTTATGACATACCTGAATGGCCTAGTGATTTTCTCTACTTTCTTCCATTTAAGTCCAGATTTTGCAATAAGGAGTTCATGATCTGAGCCTCAGTCCTTGTGTGCACCAGGACCAAGGGAAAGGAGCAGTGACCCCCCCACAAGAAACTGAACCAGACCCGCCTTTGAGTGCTTGATGGTCTCCTGTGGAGGCATGCATCAGCAGTGGAGACAGAGGCTCTGGCAACAATAGTCCTGGGAGGTGCAGCGCATGTAAGTCCTCTTGAAGGAGGTCACCATTAGCTCCACCATAGAGCCACTGGGCAGGCAACTCACAAACTGGAGAACAATTATACCAAAAAGTTCTCACACTGCGGCAAAATGTATAGGTCCCATAAGAGACTTCCCAACCTGAGGATCTGACAAAGGGACTGATTATCCCCAGGGAATCTGACTTTGAAGGTCAGCAGGATTTGATTAGAGAACTTCCACAAGACTGGGGAAAGAGAGACTATTGGAGGGCACAAACAAAACCTTGTGCACACCAGGACCCCGGACAAAGGATAAGTGACGCCATAAGAGACTGAGCCAGACTTGCCTGTGTGTGCTTGGGAGTCTCTGGTGGGGGCGTGGGTTGACAATGGCCTGCTGCCCGGTCAGGGGCACAGACTGCAACACTCCTAGGAGGCTCAGTGTGCTGGCATAAGTCCTTTTGACGGAGGTCGCCATTACCCCTACTATAGTTTATCCTCAGGCCAAAACAGAGAGGGAACACAGCCCCATCCACCGGCAGAAAATTGGATTAAAGACTTAAACTGATCATGGCCTTGCCACCAGAACAAGACCCAGTTTTCCCCACAGCCAGTCCCTTCCATCAGGAAGCTTGTACAAGCCTCTTAATCCTCATCCATTAGACGGCAGACAGAATGAAAACTACAGTCACAGGAAACTAATCAAACTGATCACATGGACCACAGCCTTGCCTAGCTCAATGAAACTATGAGCCATGTCATGTAGGGCCACCCAAGATGAACTGGTCATGGTGGAGAGTTCTGACAAAGTGTGGTCCACTGGAGAAGGGAATGGCAAAACACTTCAGCATTCTTGCCTTGAGAACCCCATGAACAGTATGAAAAGGCAAAAAGATATGACACTGAAAGATGAACACCCTGGGTTGGTAGATGTCCAATATGCTACTTCTGGGTATATCCCAGTTGAAAGCAAGGTCTCATAAAGATATGTGCACATATATGTGCATAATATGTGGAATAATATGTGGAATATTATTCAGCCTTTAAAAGGAAGGAATTCCTGATACATGCTACAACATGGAGGAACCTCGAAGACATTGTGTTAAATGAAATAAACCAGTCACAAAAAGACAAATATTGTATGATTCTACTTATATGAAATGTGTTGAGTCGCCAAAGTTCCAGAGACAGAAATTAAAAGGTGGTTACCTGGGGCCAGGGCAGAGGGGAAAGAGGAGCTGTTGTTTAATGAATATAGGTTCCAGTTTTGCAAGATGTAAAAAGTTCTGGAGATCAATTCCACAGTAGTGTGAATATACTTAACAGTACTGAACTGTTCACTTAAAGACAATCAATTTTATTATGTGTTTTTTTACCACAATAAAATATCAGCATAATAGATGCCTCAAAAAGCTAAGATAAATTGACAGATGGAAGAATGGAGAGACGGACAGATAGCTGATAAAGCAAGTATAATAAAATGCTAATTGTGGATAGGTGGTGGGTATATGGATATTTACCATAAACACTTCCTCAACTTTTTCGTATGCTTGAAACTTTTTTATAATAAAATGTTGGCAAATAGTAAAAAAAAAAATGAGTGTAGTAATTAAGATTTATATACATGCACTTGACCTTTGATACCTGTGTTATACATATGCAGCTAATATATATGTGATATGTTTCTCTAAGAAAGAATTAAACCTCCCTGAAAGAGTAGAATATTGTAGAAGTTGAATGCGGACTCTTCATTACATTAATCTGTTCAACATATTTGTTCCTATCAGACAAGACATACACATCATCTTTCAGAAAATCAGCTGGGGTAGAAGGGCTCTTAGGGTGAGTAAAACTTGACCTCTGCTCAACCCTCTGCAACCCCAGTCCTCTCCCTAGAGCTACATTTCCTCCTTTTCATTTCTCTGTTTCTGTGGTGACTTCCCTATCTTTAACTAAAATGCTTATACCACAATTTCTTATTTTATTAGCTTTAGACATTGTCTGCTGACTTCCTGCTCTGATGGGTACAGATTTGGCTCCCCGATACGATCTTTACCATCATCCCCTCATCACCACCTCCCCCCCCAACTCTCCTTCCTCCCTGGCAACACTCCACCTTCAGCTCCTCCTCCTAGATCTCCATCTTTTGTGTCATCCCCATCACCTCTGGAGTCTCTGTTGTAAGGTGGGATTTTTATATTCCCATCCTCCCCCTACTTCTCCCCCCGACTCACCTTCCACCTGGTGGGCAATTCACCACACCTTTACTTTTATATCATTACATCAATTTGAATATGTCAAAACCAAACCAAAATCCTTGTCACTGCGCCATATTGAAAGTCCTGTTCCAACGTGGCGGAATGTGCAAACACTGCTAAGAGCACAGTAAGCACTTTACAAAGTGGATAACACCTGGATAACTGGGTATCAGTCATGTTTGCCAACATAAAGCTCAAGCGACAGAGGTCTCAACCTCTTTATCCTTGGGAGGCAGAGAAAAAGTTTGTCAAAATCCAAAGTAGGAAAAAAGACAAAAGGTATGTCACAAACTTCTATGTTATTAAAAAACAAGAGGCACCACGTTTACTCAGCACCCTTTCAGAGTTCTGAAAGATCTCTACAACTGCACTAGGTTTTTAAAAACAGAATTAAATAAATTAAAGCAAGATAGAACCAAAATGCACTATTAGAAGGAAATAAAGAAAATTTAGGGAATGATTTTGGCCTTCTCGGTTTGGCTGAACTGGCCACAAAACCGTTTCTTTATGCCTTTAACAGAGACACAGAATATTGTGGATGGAGCATGGGCATGGCCCTATGGCACATTCCTCCTGAGTTGCAGCCCCTATTTCATCCTGTCCTGCACCTGAGTGATGGGTGTGCTGGATCCTATCACTAAATTATAGATCACTTTAATCCAGGGACTCAAGGAATCAATCATCTTTGTTTTCTCCTCACCCCCAGCATCATCCCCTTATTGTCACTGCACTGGAGCCCAAGTCTCCTAAAATGCAAACCAGTTCACTTTGCAACTTCGCTTGAAATCCAACAGCTGGATCCAGTAGCTATTTTCTCAGAAGCAGGTTGTTGATGGTGGACTCGGATATGCAATAGGCTTCCCAGGTTGCACAGTGGTAAAGAATCTGCCTGCAAAGGCAGGAGATACAGGAAACGTGGGTTTGACTCCTGGGTCCGGAAGATCACGTGGAGTAGGAAATGGCAACCCACTGTAGTATTCTCACCTGGAAAATCCCATGGACAGAGGAGCCCGGTGGGCTACAGTCTATGGGGTCACAAAGAGTCGGACATGACCAAAGCACGCAGATGTAGGCAAAGCATGGACACACACTGGGCTCTCTCTGGGGTCTGCAGAAAGCAGCCTCTTCCCAGGATTTCGAATTATGCTTCCGAAGTGGGACAACCTCAAATTGCTGTCTGACACGACCCATGAGGTGGAGAGCTCCTATTTTTCTTATTTGGCCGGAGGGGAAAGCAAAATTGAAGAGCAGTTCCATGTCTCTCTCTAGTCCTGCAATTATTTGCTGATAGTCATTAAGCTTGAACCGACCTGTTAATTTCACATCTAGAATCTTGGTCTCTATCTCCCACCACTACCCCTACCCGCAAGGGGTATTTACCTCTGAATCCCCGGAATTTGTGAACATGTTATCTTACTAGGCAAAAGGGACTTTCCAATGTGATTGAGGTTTAGGACTTTGAGTTGGGGAGGTTTTCCTGGATTATCCAAGCAAGTCCAATCTAATCATCTGAATCCTTAAAAACAGAGACCCTCTCCTGGCTGTGGAGGATGAGGGGCAGGAGATGTGACTGCAGAAGGAAGGGGTGTCAGATTGATGTAATATAAGAAGGACTCAAGGGGCTTCCCTGGTAGTGCTAGTGGTGAAGAACCCGCCTGCCAATGCAGGAGACTTAAAGAGATGGTGGGTTTGATCCCTGGGTCAGGAAGATCCCCTGGAGGGAGGCACAGCAACCCACTCCAGTATTCTTGCCTAGAGCATCCCATGAACAGAGGAGCCTGGAGGGCTAAAGTCCATTCAGAGTCGGACACGACTGTAGCGACGTAGCACAGCGTAGTGCAGATCAGATCAGATCAGATCAGTCGCTCAGTCGTGTCCGACTCTTTGTGACCCCATGAACTGCAGCACGCCAGGCCTCCCTGTCCATCACCAGCTCCCGGAGGTCACTCAGACTCACATCCATCGAGTCAGTGATGCCATCCAGCCATCTCATTCTCTGTCGTCCCCTTCTCCTCCTGCCCTCAATCCCTCCCAGCATCAGAGTCTTCTCCAATGAGTCAACTCTTCGCATGAGGTGGCCAAAATACTGGAGTTTCAGCTTTAGCATCATTCCTTCCAAAGAAATTCCAGGGCTGATCTCCTTCAGAATGGACCGGTTGGATCTCCTTGCAGTCCAAGGGACTCTCAAGAGTCTTCTCCAACACCACACTTCAAAAGCATCAATTCTTCGGCGTTCAGCCTTCTTCACAGTCCAGCTCTCACATCCATACATGACCACAGGAAAGACCATAGCCTTGACTAGACAGACCTTTGTTGGCAAAGTGATGTCTCTGCTTTTGAATATGCTATCTAGGTTGGTCATAACTTTCCTTCCAAGGAGTAAGCGTCTTTTAATTTCATGGCTGCAGTCACCATCTGCAGTGATTTTGGAGCCCAGAAAAATAAAGTCTGACACTGTTTCCACTGTTTCTCCATCTATTTCCCATGTAGTGATGGGACCAGATGCCATGATCTTCGTTTTCTGAATGTTGAGCTTTAAGCCAACTTTTTCACTCTCCACTTTCACTTTCATCAAGAGGCTTTTGAGCTCCTCTTCACTTTCTGCCATAAGGGTGGTGTCATCCGCATATCTGAGGTTATTGATATTTCTCCCAGCAATCTTGATTCCAACTTGTGTTTCTTCCAGTCCAGCATTTCTCATGATGTACTCTGCATATAAGTTAAACAAACATGGTGACAATATACAGCCTTGACATACTCCTTTTCCTATTTGGAACCAGTCTGTTGTTCCATGACCAGTTCTAACTGTTGCTTCCTGACCTGCATACAGATAAGGACTCAATTTTCTGTCATTGCTGGCTTTGAAGAGTGAGGAAGGGGGTCATGAGACAAGGAATGTGGGCAGTTTCTAGAAGCTGGAAAAGGCATGGAAAAACTTTCTCCCCTAGAGTCCCCATAAGAGCAGTCCTGCCAACTCTTTGGATTTAGCTCACCTACAGAACTATAAGAGCCTAAGTGTGTCTGGTTTTCAATGATGAAGCTTGCTGTAACATGTTAGACCAATACTAGACAACTAATACACTGCCCCAGTCCTGACTGGCATGCCCCCAAAGGATAGAAAGGTGACCTCTTCTTCAAAACCACTAGATGCTGGACAATTATAAATTATGTGTAGAGAAGTCTCAGCTATCTGGACTCTTGCTAAATATGTTCTGATGACAACTGAGTTTTTCTAAAAAAGCTGAGGGTTTACTCATTTAAGACCTGAAACATCTTTTAGTTTAAACATTTTGTAAGATGAACATTTTTAACTTATAGGAAGTTTCATTTTTAACATTTTGAGTTAAACATTCAAGTTTAACATTTTAATGTTTGGGAAGATTAAGTCCTTTGTGAATCATACACATGAGTCATATATATCATATATATTTCTTTGTAGATGTATGAATTTATACATATATATATATATATTCCTTTCTACTTAAACAGAATGCATTAAACTTTATTTAACATTTTGGTGATGTGTTGGGGGGATTTCTTACTTTGAACATAAACTATTATCCCATGTAATAGCATCACTCTTGACGATGACTCAGTATCGGAAAGCTGGCATGTGTTGCAGATTTTCTGGAATGATTCCAATTTTAAAGATTCTATCCTACTTTCTTTATTCTTATCAGATTACATTTCCTGGTTTTCTGTTCAGGTACAGTCACTATAGCTGAAAGGCTACTTGTCTTTACGATAAGTGGCTCCAAATAACAATGCAACAGGGAATCATAACTCATGTGTTTGCCTTGCATGAATTAAAATGAAATAAAAATATTTTGCAGTTTCCTGTTTGTTACCCTTCAACCCTGATAAATAATTTTCTGCACAAATGCTTCCATTGGTAGTACCACCCCCAGGGGTCTGTTGGCATGGTGAGAATAGGTAACCGAGGCCACAGGAGGTGAACTGGCAATGGTATCAGCCTCTTGATCTGTACCAAGGCTGGTGACAACTTAGATTTCCTTAGGTCTCTCTCTTTTCTTTGACCTGGTGAAGCTACCATCTTCCTTCTGACTTACATGGCAAAACCTGCATCTCTCCTGAGGAGTTTTTATACAAGAGGAGAACTGCCAAATCAGACAAATTAGCATGATTATGATCTCCTTCCTCAAAATAATACTTTGTTTCTAAAGCCAGGCTCAGAAAACCTAAACCAGCACAGGCCTCCAAACTCTAACCACAACCATATTCAAAAGGCATATGAGATGTTCCAGCTCTTAGCAGACTGGCTACAGCTGACAGAGTCACCACCTGCTTAAGTGACTGAGACAGGAGGCTCCTTTCCAGGGGGGATGTGGCTGGAACAAGTTTCATACACGAGGCCTCCCAGCTTATTGGTCCTGAACCTCAGATATTTGATTAACCAAGACACCCCTATGGTTACTAATTGCTCTTAATACGAAGAGATGTCAACAAGCCTGTGAGTATCCAGTTGGTCTCCTCCCGAGTTTACTCACCTTAGCCTAGACAGGGAGCAGGGAGTGGGGGCGTGCATGTTTCTATTGATGTGTGAGAGTGTGAGTCTGGGACAGTGTGAGCTGTGTGGGATTGTGTACGTGTTCATGTGTGTATCACGTGTGCATGTATGTGGTGTTCATGCGAATGGCCAAAGGGAAAGCAGAGAGATGGAGACATGGAAGCACAGAAGGAAAAGAGACCCACAGATCAGTGGGCTTGTGTAAACACAGATACAGAGAGAGTGAGGGAGTGAAAGAAGCCAGGGGACGGGAAACAAGTGACCGAGGGCAAAGACAGAGAGCAAGAGCAGAACGAGAAGCGAGAGAAAAGGAGAGACTCAGAGGTGCTAAGTCTGCATCCTTTCTGGTGTTAAAGAATGCCCTTCGGGGGCTTCCTGGTGGTTCAGTGGCTAAGACTTCTCATTCCCAATGCAGGGGGCCCGGGTTCAATCCCTGATCGGGGAACTACATCCTGCATGCCGCAGAGAAGATCCAAGACCCCTCGTGGGACACCTAAGACACAGTGCAGCCAAATATATGAAAGTGAAAGTCGCTCAGTCGTGGCCGACTCTGTGCGACCCCATGGACTATACAGTCCATGAAAGTCTTCAGGCCAGAATACTGGAGTGGGTAGCTGGTCCCTTCTCCAGGGGATCTTCCCAGGGGATCTTCCCAACCCAGGGATCCAACCCAGGTCTCCCGCATTACAGGCAGATTCTTTACTAATTAAACCACCAGGGAAGCCCAGCCAAATATATAAATAAATATTTTTTGAAAAAGAGAAATGCCCTTTGGGGCACCACGCAGACTCCCTGAAGAGTAATGTTGTTCCTTTGTCACTTTTCTGTCTCCTCATCACATGGCTGCTGTCTTCCTGTCCCCTCTCCCCCCACACCCTCCCCCCAAGCCGTGGTTCTCATCACCCAGCCTGGCCCTGGCTCCAAGCCCCACTGCCCTGGGAGACGGTGCTGCACAGTCATACCCAAAACCTCACTGTGGAGCCTGTGGTTTTATTTTTTTTTATTTCCTTAGCAACATCAAACAGAGTCACACTCGTCCTCTGCTTGGGCAAGGCAAACAATGGCTGCCCCAGCCTGGGTGTCACCCTCCCAGGACACGCACAGTGGGTGTGGGACAGGCGGCCTTGGGGCTGTGGTGCTGAAGAGTCAGGGGCCTGAGAACGAGAACCACGAAAACCAAGTCTGGTCTTTCATGTGGAGCCTTGACCAAGGAGCGGGGTTGACCTGGGAAGGGACACAATCCCAGCAGAAGCCTGGTCAGGCCTGTGGGACAGGCCTTATGCATCGGGACACAGGAGGGACCCAGGCCCATCTCCCCCGCAGATCTCCTGAGACTTGGAACCACAGGTTTCCCTTTTAGGCCAGCGTTGGCTTTTTTTTCTTTTTTCCCCAAAGTATAAAATTAGATGTGCTTTTTAAAAATTATTACTGATGTATGGTTGATTTACGATATTACATTAGTTTTAGGTATACAATAGAGTAATTCAAAATTTTTATACTTTATACTCCATTTAAAGTTATTATAAAATATTGATGCTATTCTCTGTGCTATACAATATATTCTTACAGCTTATTCATTTTACATACAGTAGTTTTTGTCTCTTAGTTCCCCACCCCTATCTTGCCCTTCCCTTCATCCTTCTCACCACTGGTAACCACTGCTACTGCTAAGTCACTTCAGTTGTGTCCGACTCTATGTGACCCCATAGACGGAAGCTCACCAGGCTCCCCCGTCCCTGTGATTCTCCAGGCAAGAACACTGGAGTGGGTTGCCATTTCCTCCTCCAATGCATAAAAGTGAAAATGTGAAAGTGAAGTCGCTCAGTCGTGTCCAACTCTTAGCGACCCCATGGACTGCAGCCCACCAGGCTCCTCCATCCATGGGATTTTCCAAGCAAGAGTACTGGAGTGGGGTGCCATTGCCTTCTCTTAGTTCTCTATATCTGTGAGTTTGTTTCTGTTTTATTATTAATATATTCACTGGTTTGTTTTATTTTTTCAGATTCCACGTATGTGATAACATATAGTAATTGTCTTTCTCTGACTTATTTCACAAAGCGTAATAACCTTCAGGTCCATCCATATTGTTGCAAATGGCAAAATTTCATTTATTTTCTTTTTTTATGGCTATGTAATAGTTCACTGGGATTCCCTAGTGGCTCAGTGGTAAAGAATCCTTCTGCCAATGCAGAAGACCCAGGTTTGATTCCTGGGTCAGGAAGATCTCGTAGAGAAGGAAATGGCAACTCAACTTAATGTTCTTGCCTGAGAGGAGCCTGGAGGGCTATAGTTCATAGGTTGTAAGAGTCAGACATGACTAAGCAACTAAATAATTGTCCCTTGTAGCCAGAGTTTTCTTTATATACATCAAAAGGAGTTGCTGTGGATCAGTGATTTCCAAATGGCTCTGGGGACTCCAGGGGGCTCCAGGGTCGGTGGATGGGGGTAGGTCAGTACGCCTGGAGTCAGTGTCCTCTCTGCTGTGACCTGAGCCAACTCCTGTTCATGATTTACTTTTGTTTGGTGACTACTAAGGGAAAGTGAGCCCTCTAAGCTGGACGATGTCAGCATCCCTGACAGATCCAATACTTCATGACTCACTTTCCTACTCCAGAGGGTGTCTTAGGGGACAGGAGGGAGGTTGAAGAGAGAAATTCACTGGGACTCTAGGACAGAGTTGACAGTTAACTGGCAGAGAATAAGCCTCATTTATTCATGCGATTAAGGGCTCTAGACTCCTCCGGGCCAGCCCCGAGCACTGCAAACTCACCCATAGAGGCTGATTTCTGGGGAGCAAGTCTTCTCTGTACACAGGCTGTAGGAGGTGGAAGGCTGCACCCCACCCTGAAGGACACAGTGTCATCACTCTAGAATTTCTGAGCTGGGAAAATCATGAGTTTACACAGTGCTTAGCCATAAGGGAAGTTTCTTCCCTGAAATCACTGCTATCTCGATGATTACAGATGGTGCAAGAAACCAGGAGGAAACCCAGATGAGATGACTCTGGATCAGAAGATCAGATTCAAGTTCCCTGGGATGGCGGTGACGGTGCCTCCCAGCCACTGGACTCAGCTGCGTCCTTCCACACCTCCCTGGGACCTTCCCTCTTTGTCAACGAGCAGATATTATCCCTCGGTGTGTCACTGGCATTTGTCATTTCTGGGTTGCTAAGCTGCCCCTGCTCCCCTAGTGCCCACTGAACTAGCCAATTGCATTTTCTGGAAGGATCAGAAAGCAGACAATCAATGGAAAAATCAACCATCCTATGTTGAGTTCTCCTTGACTTCTCTTCTTTTTCTCTTGGATTTGGGAGCTTGGGGTGGGAGGGACCAGCCTACACGCTGAAGTGGATGGGGGAAGCATTCACCACCAGATTGAAAAGTGACCAACTGTTCAAAAGCCAGGTGGAGGAATCTGCCAAATCAGTGAAATGGCACCCTGTTCCATTTGGAGGGTACAGCAAACACAGATGTATGAAGCAGAGTGCTAATTACATCCACTGCAGAAGAAGATGCTAACTATTTAAAATGCCTCTCTGGCGTCGATTCTTATCAGGGTATTTTGTGATGTTGGGTTTTACAAGCAGTAAACTTGTGTATTGAGTTATTTTTTTCCTCTCTTCTTAAAACAGTGCTGTGTCCATGGTGGGGGAAGGTGTGGGTAGGATGGATGGAGAAACTAGTATTGACATATATATACTATCACGTATAAAATAGATAGCTAGTGGGAAGCTGCTATATAACAGGGAGCCCAGCCTGGTGCTCTGTGATGACCTAGAGCAATGGGATGGAATGGGGCTAGGGAGGCTTAAGAAGGAGGGGATATATGTATATATAATTATGGCTGATTCGAATTGTATGGCAGAAACCAACACAACATTACAAAGCGATTATCTTCCAATTAAAACATAAAACTTTCCCAAAAACTGCTGTGTCCATATTTTTCCGTGTAGCAGGTAATAGCTGGGAGAAGGAAATGGCAACCCACTCCAGTATTCTTGCCTGGAGAATCCCAGGGACAGGGGAGCATGGTGGTCTGCTGTACATGGGGTCACACAGAGTTGGACACAACTGAAATGACTTAGCATGCATGCGTGCACTGGAGAAGGAAATGGCAACCCACTCCAGTATTCTTGCCTGGAGAATCCCAGGGACAGGGGAGCCTGGTGGGCTGCCATCTGTGGGACTGCACAGAGTCGGATACGACTGAAGCGACTTAGCAGCTGCAGCAGCAGGTGATAGGTACATTCCCTCCATGTCAGTCATCAGTTGCCTTCATCCCCTCAGCCTCAGTTCTCACACTGGAAAGTTCTGTACCATGGTCATCTCTTAGCTAGAGGAATCACTTTATAACTGGACCATAGTTTACTCCTCTTTCCAGGAATAACCACCTCAGCTCTCTAGCCTGTGGGTGGTTTGCATGCATGAGTCATGAAGGTATGGCATTCCTCCAAAAGAAGCAGCCATATCCTTTCACCAGACCAGAGCCCTCATCTCCAAGCTGATTGCCCCCCAACACAGCAGGGGGCACAGGGCCAGCCCCCTTGCCTCCCAGGACAGCGAGACTGCCATATGGAAATGCTTTGGCCACAGCTTACCTTTATCAGACCCGTCCTTGCTCTGCCCTCCTTCTTGCCCTTCCATGGAGGTTTTCTTGAGAGGCACTCTCTCATAAATCACATGCCTCAAACTCCTGTTTCAAGCTCTGTTTCTGGAACCTTAACTAAACCAGTAGCACTCCACCCTCGTAACCTATGTGTGCTAAGTCACTTCAGTCACTTTCGACTCTTTGCAACCCCATGGGCTGTAGCCTGCAAGCCTCCTCTGTCCATGGGATTTCCCAGGCAAGAATACTCGAGTGGGTTGCCATTTCTTCTTCCAAGGGATCTTCCCAACCCAGAAACTGAACTTGCATCTCCTGCATTTTGGTAGGCATGTTCTTTACCACTGAGCCACCAGGGAAGCCCTAGATGCTTATATAATGGTCAACTATTTATTGATTTTGTGATCTACCACATGTACGAGAAAGCTCAACAGACAAAACTGGTGCGAAGGACCTAAAGCCCTCAGACTATGCTTCCAAATTCTCCTTGTTGAGCCTGGTCCCATCCCCTACCCTCCTTTGTCCAAACTCTTCCAACCATGGCTCTGCCCACAGTCTGGCTCTCCTGATGCTTCCCTCCTTTCAGATCCCCCTTTATCTTCTAGGGTGTTAACTTCCGCCCATTTCCAAAGCTCAGCTGTTTCTTTGTCACCTTGTTCTTTGCTCTGATTCACTACTTGATCAGCATAAAGCCCAGAGGTTGATTTGGGAATATTTACTGAATTCTTCTTGGCCAGGCCAGTGGGGGCCGGGATGGGGTACAAACAGAAGCCATGGGGAAGGGATAGTGAACCCACTTTCTAAGGAACAGTAAATATACTTCCTATTCACTGCCCCTTACAAAGTATTTTTGTCATGTCCAATCAGGATTTTTATCCTTCTCAGACTTTATGTGTTTGGATCCTTGTTCATATTCTCATGAAATGCTATGCTATGCTAAGTCACTTCAGTCGTGTCCGACTCTGTGTGACCCCATAGACGGTAGCCTACCAGGCTCCCCCGTCTCAGGGATTCTCCAGGCAAGAACAGTGGAGTGGGTTGCCATTTCCTTCTCCAATGTATGAAAGTAAAAAGTGAAAGTGAAGCTGCTCGGTCGTGTCCGACTCTTAGCGACCCCATGGACTGCAGCCTACCAGGCTCCACCGTCTGTGGGATTTTCCAGGCAAAAGTACTGGAGTGGGGTGCCATTCTCATGAAATAGTGAAATGCAATTCAGTTCGTTGAGTTCAATAGATCTAATTGGAATCTACAATGTTGCAGATGTCATTCAAAGAATCAGAAATAGCATCAGCCCTCAAGATGCTTATGATCTGGGCAGAAGGACACAGATGACAAGTGGAGGATTCTTCCCAAGTCACTCAGGCTCCATAGAAGCTCTCAGTTAAGCAGAAAGGAGCTTCAGAATATATCAGTTTATTAGAATGTGGCTCTTGTGCAGGAGTTTTGATGACCATTATTTCTCTAGGAGGAGTGTCACTCCTAACATTTGGGGCAGTGTGTAGGGATGCCCCATGCATTTCAGAACATTTAGCAACCCTGATCCAAGTGCTAAAATTCTAGGAGAATCTTCCAACCCATTGTTTCATCAATCCTCAGAAAGGTCTTTATGCATTTCCATGAGCTTCCTGAGGGTACAGTGTTGCCTGATTGAGAACCAGTGGGCCCAAGTGTGGATATAGAGCCCTTCCCATACACAGCTTTCCAAAAGACATGACCCTGGGATCTGACCAAGGCCAGAACAAAAGTGAGAAAGAGGGGATAGGATGCACTGGAATGAGTACTCAGGGAGCAGTAGGGATTGGCTGTGAATCCCCCAGGCCCCTCACCCAAGCCTAAGCCTGTGGGATTTCCAGAGGAGCCCTTGAGAACTTTGACAATGGTTTGATGCAGTTGGGACCCAGGGGCTGGCCTGTGACTCCATGAGCTAGAGTCTAAGTTCTGCCGGAAATCTGAAGGCCAGAGAGGACTAAGAGTGTCAGAGGTGGTTGAGTGGGATCCCTGGCTCCCCAGAGTGCTCTATGCAAAATTGCTTCAGAGAAACACAATCAGCTTGCTTATTAGGCAGCAGATTATTTTGGCAATGGCACAGGTTTTAGAATTGCACCCACCCTCCAACCAATTCAGACAATTAGACCACATCAGTCTTCATTTAGATGAACAGCGCAAAGTTCTGTAATTAACATATTGTCGTCAACTGGACCGCCTGCCTGGACGGAAAAACGCAATGTGTAATTTTTTGTGACTGGCTTTCATTGAATGGGATGGGGAGAAAAAAAGTAAATTAGCCATAAATTTAGAGAGATGGCACATGGTGAAACTTTGTGGAAACTGCAACATTAGCAGTCAGAGAAAAAAAGGTCAGTTCCCAGGAATACATGAGAGGAAAATTTTACTTTCTGTGAAATGCCACCAAATCCTATGAGCATAAAATATGGTCATTTGAGCCTCAGATGTTTAAGGACAGGTGCTTCCAGTTTTTCTAAGAGAGAAAGAAATGATATGAAGCCTCTGAGATCCTCAGGGCTCAAAAAGGCTTCATCAGTCCTAGGCGCTTGCCTAGGAGGTAATGGAAACCCATCAGAGCTGTCTGTGGTCCATGGACATGACTTGCCAGGTGTCTTGATGGCAAGAATGCTGGGAGGTTTGTTGCTTAACTTTCAGTGTCTGGCCAGTGCTCTGGCTGCTATAACAAAAGACCACAGATTGGGTGGTTTAAGCAACACTCTCTCAGTTCTGGAAGCTGGGAAGCCCAAGATCAAGATGCCAGCAGACTCAGTTCTTTGTGAGGGCCCACTTCCTGACTGGCAGACTGCCCATTTTTTGATGTGTCTTGATGTGTGGTGGAGAAAGGAAGCTCTAATATCTCTTTCTCTTCTTCTTCTATTTTTCTTGGTAGTGCCATACAGCTTGGGGGATCTTAATTCCCTGACCAGGAATCAAACCTGGGCCACCTGCAATGAAATGTGGAGTTCTTACCATTGGACCACCAGGGTTATAAGAGCACTGATCCATCTTGGGGACTGTACTCTCAGGATCTCATCTAAACTTATTTTCCTCCCAAAGGAATATTGACTGAAATAAACACACGCAATGTGAGAGGTATCAGTTTCCATTTTAGTTGGGAAACTTACTGAGGACTGTAGCCTGGGAGACAGTCTTTCAGGTAGCTCTGAGGAACTTCTCCAAAGAGGTGGGGTAGGGTGGAGGTCAGTATGTATGTGATTTTGGAGAAGGGAGATGCGCAATCAGGCACACATCTCAGTAGATGCTGCTGCTGCTAGTCATAAGAAACCAACATGTTAGTTAATGGCTTTGGTGCTTTTTTATGTATGGGGAGATGCAAGAACTGGGGTTTACAAATTTTCTCCTGAAAAATAGCTAACTCCTCGAATACTTGTTTTGCCAGTTTTCCCAGAGCACAGAGTGCTTCATTCCTGATCTCCACCCTGAATTCCTTTTAGGATGTGTTGAAGGTCAGTGACTATAGTAGCTAATGATTTAATTCTTGAAGAACTAGATGGCAAGGGACATTCTTTTGTTGGCAGGACCCACCTCCAAATACCATCACATAGGAGGGTAGGGCTTCCACGTAGAACTTTTAGAGGGAATACAAGCATTCATTCCATAATGTGCATGTGTGCTAAGTCGCTTCAGTTGTACCTGACTCTGTGACCTGACTCTTTGTACCTGACTCCCTGTGGACTATAGCCTGCCTGACTCCTCTGTCCATGGGCTGTCCAGACAAGAACACTGGAGTGGGTTGCTGTGTCCTCCTCCAGGGGATCTTCCCAACCCAGAGATCAAACCCGCATCTCTTGTCTCCTGCACGGGCAGGTGGGTTCTTTACACTAGCACCACCTGGGAAGCCCTCATTCCATAACACACAGTTACGATCTTGGGGCACAGTAAAGGACCCTCTGTTGGATGTTCTTTGTACTTCAGTTGTGCCAACACTCAGTTGAGAATGCACTTGCACCTCTGTGTCTGAGTTCTGCATCCACGAGTTCTGCATCTGTGGAGTCAACCAACCTTGGATCAAAAACACTCAGAAAAATGGGAACTTCCCTGGCAAGCCAGTGGTTAAGACTCTGAGCTCCTACTGCAGGAGGCATGGGTTTAATCCCTGGTTGCAGAACTAAGATCCCACAGGCTGCTAGGTATGGCCACCCCCCACCAAAAAAAAAAAAAAAAAAAATCCGGAAAGCTCAAAAAGCAAAACTTGAGTTTGCCAAGCGGCAGCAAATTTGGGTTTCCCTGGCAGTTCAGCTGGTAAAAAATCCACCTGCAAATGCAGGAGACACCGGTTTGATTCCTGGGTCTGGAAGTTCCCCTGGAGGAGCCTATGGCAACCCGCTCCAGTATTCTTGCCTGGAGAATGCCCATGGACAGAGGAGCCTAGCAGGCTACAGTTTATGGGGTCACAGAGTTGGATGCGACTGAGTGACTAAGCACAGCACAGCAACTATTTCCATTATATTTCCATTTCCATTGTATTTACACCTATTTACTTGGCTCAAACGGTAAAGCGTCTGTCTACGATGCGGGAGACCCGGGTTCGATCCCTGGGTTGGGGAGATCCCTTGGAGAAGGAAATGGCAATCCACTCCAGTACTATTGCCTGGAAAATCCCATGGACAGAGGAGCCTGGTAGGCTATAGTCCATGGGGTCGCAAAGAGTCGGACACGACTGAGCGACTTACACACGAGATACACACACACATACATAACACTTACACTGTTAGTTATTTTAAGTAACTTAGAGATGATTTAAAATATACAAAAGAATGTATGGAAGTTATACACAAATACCACACCATTTAACATAAGGGAGTTTAGCATCCTTGGATTTGTATCTGAGGAGGATGGGAGAGGGACAAAGATCCTGGAATCAATCCGAAGTGGATATGGAGGGACTTGAATAGATGGATAAGACCCGGGCTGTTTCCTTTTGCACATGCCAGGCTTTCAGGAGACAAAGTGGAGAGAAGAAAAAAGCCTGAGCAGCGGCATGATCAATGAGCTTGTTAGGATAAGTGTGTCTCTATGTGTGTCTTGTTCTAAAAACAATTTAAGGTGGCTTGCAAAGATTAAAAAAAAATTTGAAGTCACTGAGAGAGACAAGGTAAAAGACAACAAGGGTAGGGATGAAATATGTGGCTGAATCTTAAAATAGAAGACAACGAAATCTATGTTGTCTCAGGAGGGGAAACTGCCCTGTTTTCTGGAAAGCCAGCGGCATTCTCTTCCATCTCTCTTTTAAATTAAGAGTTAAACACTGTTAGTCTCAATTTAGGGGACTGCATTTTGATGAGCTTGTTCTGTTTTGGTTTTTGTTTGGTTCCCTGACCTTAAATCTCCATTTCAATAAGAAAAGCAGGCTCCATCACAGCCAGTTGACAGTTTTCTTGTAACTGCCTTCCTCTAGGGATCTCTTGGTGGGGAACTTGGCAACTTGAGAGGGTAGCAGAGGAAGTCAAAGGTTAAGGAAAAATCAGACAGCCTGCACAATACAGGAACTCAAAAACAAAATTCTGGAAGGAATATCCATTTTACCTCTAGCACTTAGAGGGCTCAGAATTTAATTATTTTCTAATAGTAATAGTACTAGGTAAGCATCCTCCACTAGAAATAAAAGCTTCATAAATAAAACAGGATTATCTAGATAATTGACTTGACTTTCTGCTTTGGCTATGCAGGCACAATGAAACAGAGTCGTGTTTGTTCAATTCTGTGATATTTTTATTTAATGGAACAAAGGCTATCTTTTCTTTTAACTCTAAGACTTGTTTGCCAAAATTATCTCTATTTAAATGCTGCGTATTAACAAGCAACACCTCTGAAGTCTCATGTGGAATAGTCATTTTTAGAATTAAAAAAAAAAAAAAGACAAAGAAAGAAGAAGGAAGTTACACAAGTTTATTTTATTAATATTTGTCTAATGATCTTCTGGTAGCTCAGACGGTGATGTGGGAAACCCAGGTTTGATCCTTAGATTGGGGAGATCCCCGGGAGGAGGGCATGGCAACCCACTTCAGTGTTCTTGCCTGGAGAATCCTATGGACAGAGGAGCCTGGCAGGCTGCAGTCCGTGGGGTCGCAGAGTTGGACATGACTGCGTGACTAAGCGCAGGGCAGCAGTGATCCTCTAATATCTACAGAGTTACATCTAATTTCTTAGCCAAGGATGAAAGGATTTACTGCCTTCTTACTCTTCTAATGTGGTTCCTCACTTTTCCCCAAAAAACATTCCCAAAGGGACCTTTGACTCCACTGAAGTCTCTGACTGGTGTCTCCAATTCAGATTCCGGCACGTCTCTGGCAGTGGGGAGGGAGACAGTGTTGGCAGGAAGTGCCAGAGAAATAAGTCCATTCCCTGCTCCTCCGATGGGGCCAGTTAGGACCACTTGGGAGATTTTAGGTTCATGGACTCACTTGGGATAGGGATTGTCAAGGGCAGAATTGTGTCCACCCAAATTCACATGAAGCCCTAAGCCCCAGGACCTCAGAAAGTACCTGTGTTTGTAAACAAAGGCTTTAAAGAGATGATTAGGTTAAAATGAGGCCCTTAGGGTGGGGCCTATTCCAATATGAATGGGGTCCTGATAAGAAGAGAAGATTTAGACACGTGGAGAGACACGAGGGATGCACACACTCAGGGAAGGCCACGTGAGGACACAGCCTGAAGGCGGCCACATGCAAAGCCAAGGAGCAAAGCCTGTGGAGAAACCACACCTGCACACACCTTGGACTCCTAGCCTCCCCAAACTGTGAGAAATACACTTCTATTGTGTAGGCTGCCTGGTCCGGGGTATTTTTGTATGGCAGCCCCTGTAAGCTACTGCAGATTGCCTCCATAAGGTCTTGTTTTTCAGCTGAAGTTCATTGTGATTGTTCTCCCTCTCAACTGTTTTTTATACATTCATTTAAAAATTAATCCTGAAAAGTTAAAGTTATTTTATTTAACTCATCATGATTTATATTTTCTCTCCAATTCTTCATTTAATCATTAATCAAGCCTTTGCTGAACACTTCTCTGTCTTGTTCTAAAGCATGTAGATCGCCACGTACTCTGGCTCAGCCGCAAGTCCATCACAGAATCCAATAAAGCCTAGGACATTGTCAGGCTTAGAAAATACAACGGCCTTCTTTTTTTCAAGTCATCGTTTTTCTGAATATCATGGTAATTAGAATTATCAATGAATTTGGAAAATAGAAAAATAGAAAATAAAAGTCACTCATAAATTTCACTACTTGGAGAAAACTATTGTTAAGATTGAAGAATTTTCTTCAAATTTTAAAAATAGAAAAAATACTTTGTGTTGTGAAATAGCTTTGTAAAGCAATTTCTGTAATAATAATCTTAATAATAATAATGTATGGATTTACTCATCTATTTTTACTGTTCACCTGTTACTGGACATCTGAACTTTATTATTATTGCTGTTATATGTTAAGTAGCCTTGCTTATTAACTCTCCATATGAATCTTTTAAAATTCAAATTCATTTTTGTTTTATATTGAGTATAGTTGATTCACAGGGTTGTGTCCCCATACAAATCTCTGTTCAAATTCCTGATAATTTCCTTATGATGGATTCCAAGAAGGGATCACAGGAGATGAGTTTTGCCCTTCTTAATATTTATTACCAAACTGCTACTATGGGGTGATTTGTACAAACCAGATGTGATTTTTACTATAAAATAATTATGAACATGCTATAGGTCCTTCTACTCCTTAGATTTGATAATCCCAAACTTAAAAGAGGAAAAATCTTTATAAGATAATCAGAAACACCTGCATAATGTCAAAAAATTGACTACAAAATTTTAATTTTTGTTATTGCATCTTGGATATAACATTATCATTAAGCTTGTCTTACTCAAGATGCATATGGAAAAATAGAGTGTTTTATTTTCAAGTCTAGAATTTTAAATCTCGTCCAAAAGGAACAAGGAACTTTGGAAGCCACCTGCCAGCTTTATGGATGACAGAATTGCAGGCTAGAGAAGTGGCTTTCTTAAGGTCATGCAGTTACTAGTCGAAGATCTGGGGTTGGCATTCGTGCCTCCTGGGTACCAGTCTTATAATTGCTCTTACAAGGTGCAGGTTAAGGCAGCACATAGCAACAAGCATATGATTTATTCTTAAAGAGTCCAGCAGTGCTATCCCTAACTCAGCTGCTCACAAATGCCTTTCCAAGCACTTTCTGCTAATTGGGTAATTAGGAAAACAGTGGTTTTACAAAGAAGATTCTGAAATAACGAGTATTTCTAAGTAAAAGGTACAATTGGAAATGATGGTCGTCCACTGCAGAAACTACCATAGCTTCTTTATGGAGGAAAATGGGAACTTATCCTCCTTTAACTTGACTAACTGACTGGAGTCCTATGCTTATCTCCCTTCTTGGGGCTTTTGGAGCCAGTAACTAGCAAGAAATAAAGGATTTTTCTTTCTCGTCTTGCAGTCTGGGAAATGTGGATTTGAATATCCAAGGAAGATGCACAGGGCAAAATATTAGTCTTCTTTGCTAGAATGTAAAGACTAGAAGTAATTCTAAGAAAATAAGAAATTTCCGCTCCCAATGACATTCATCTTCCCCAGGAACCTCCTTCAGCTGAAAGAGAAAAGAAAAAGCACAATCCATAGAATGTAATGTGAGCCATATACATAATTTTAAATTTCCTAGTGGTCACATTAAAAAAGTAAAAATAAATTTCAGTCATCTATTTAACCTGATATATCCCTAACATTATCACGTCCACAGGTAATCAGTATAAAACTTACTATTTTTACATATTGGTCATATTAAGCCTTTGAAACCTGGCATGTATCTACAATTACAACCTAACTTAGTTTGGGAGTCACTACATCTCCAGTGCCCAGGAAGCCGTATGTGGCAGGTGGCTTCCATATTGGATGGCGATTCTGCCCCATACAGCAGAATTCAGTCTCTGGTGGATTCAGGCCTGCGGGTTTCATTATTAAAGTGAAAGAGGTGTCTCAGATTAGAGAAGATAAAATGGTCATTTTTATCTTTTTAAAACACATTGTCTAGCAGGCAATGTGTATAAGTTGTTATTAAAAAGTGGGTCTGGGAGACAGAGAGACATAATAGCCTCGCCAAGGAGAACAGTAGCAGGCAGGTCTAGAGCAGGATGCCACAGCTGGCAGAGGGTTTTTCTTATCAGGGACTCACAGTCAGAGAAAGAACATCTCCTTGTTCAGGGAGAGTTTCTTTTGTTTGCTTTTTCTTTTCTCTTTTAGCTGAAGGGAGTTCCGGGGGAAGATGAATGCCATTGAAAGCGGAAATTCTCTGCAATGAGGAAAAAAAAAAAAAAGAAACAAAAAGCTTGCCCAGGCAGACACTTGCCTGCCGCCCTCTCCCAGCCCCAGCCCCAAGCGACAGACAGTTCCAGCTTCAAAGGATTCAGCAAGTGTTCAGGCTCTGCTGCTTGGGATTGCATGAGAGCCAGTCCTGGGAGAGTTGGCCGGAGTGGCCAGTGTAGCCTACTCATTTCCCTTCCTCTCCCTGGGGCCAGGGCTGGCTGCATGGAGAGCGACGGTGCCCAGAGTGGCCCTTGCTGATTTTAAAACCAGGTGTCACAAGGAAGGTCAGGGAGATCTAAGTGTTCTTTGTTCTGCAAGTAAGCAAGCCTTAATTAAAACTGAGATCGAGGAAGCTGGGAGAAGCCTGGAGACTACCATGCCCAGAGGAGGGTCCCAAGAGACAGAGGGCCCTTCTCCAAGGTACACACGCCTAGAGAGAGGCCAACCTGGGCCTGGCATGTGGTTCTGACTGGCAGCCCAACTGTCCTGCCTTCTAAATCATGTAGCACCTGGGCAGAGACGTGGAACCTTTTCTGTGCTTTACCTCTGAAGTGTCACTGCGTATTTGTGGGTGCTGGGGATGGGGATGTGGAGAGGGAGGTCTGTCCACTGGAAGCCACACCACCCAGACCAGCATATGGTGTTTCCCACAGCCACCAAAGGTGACACTGAATCCCAGATTTGCCACTTCATCATTCAGTAGATATTTATGGTGCCCCTCCTGTGTGCTGGGCTTCCCTGGTGGCTCAGAGGTTAAAGTGTCTGCCTGCAATGTGGTCGACCTGGGTTCCATCCCTGGGTTGGGAAGATCCCCTGGAGAAGGAAATGGCAACCCACTCCAGTATTCTTGCCTGGAGAATCCCATGGACGGAGGAGCCTGGTGGGCTACAGTCCAGGGGGTCGCAAAGAGTCGGACACGACTGAGTGATTTCACTTTGCTGTGTGCTAGGCACTGTTCCAGGTTTGGGGGTGAGGGGGTGGGGCAGGACACAGCTGTGAGCAAAATGGGCAAAGAACCAGCCTTTGCCTCCCCACTAGTGAGGAGAACAGATAATGTGCAAAGTGAATAAATTACAGGGTAGATTAAAAGGTGACAAGTAGGGAAGGGAGACAATACAAAGAAGAAAAATTCCTATAGAGTGGTCAGGGAAGGCTTCAGTGAGGAACTGACGATTGAGTACAATCTTCCTACGTAGGAAATGTTTAGGCAAACTCCTTATTCTTTTGGACTCATAAAATAACAGCAGTAATAGTAATAATAATAGATAAATCTATTTAAAGTGTTTCAACATTCAGAAAACTCAGATCATGGCATCTGGTCCCATCACTTCATGGGAAATAGATGGGGAAACAGTGGAAACAGTGTCAGACTTTATTTTTCTGGGCTCCAAAATCACTACAGATGGTAACTGTAGCCATGAAATTGAAAGACGCTTACTCCTTGGAAGGAAAGTTATGACCAACCTAGACAGCATATTCAAAAGCAGAGACATTACTTTGCCAACAAAGGTTCGCCTAGTCAAGGCTATGGTCATGTATGGATGTGAGAGCTGGACTGTGAAGAAGGTTGAGCGCTGAAGAATTGATGCTTTTGAACTGTGGTGTTGGAGAAGACTCTTGAGGGTCACTTGGACTGCAAGAGGATCCAACCAGTCCATTCTGAAGGAGATCAGCCCTGGGATTTCTTTGGAAGGAATGATGCTAAAGCTGAAGCTCCAGTACTTTGGCCACCTCATGCAAAGAGTTGACTCATTGGAGAAAACTCTGATGCTGGGAGGGATTGGGGGCAGGAGGAGAAGGGGACGACAGAGGATGAGATGGCTGGATGGCATCACTGACTCGATGGACGTGAGTTTGAGTGAACTCTGGGAGTTGGTGATGGACAGGTAGGCCTTGCGTGCTGTGATTCATGGGGTCGCAAAGAGTCGGACACGACTGAGTGACTGATCTGATCTGATCTGATCTGTACCTTTTAAAGGTCTTTGTACACGTGAAACTGAAGCTCCATAATTCTATGAAAAAAGTGCTATCAATAACCCTATTATACAGAGTAGAAAACAGGCAGAGGAAAGTGAAGTGGGTTTGCCTGAGGCTACACAGTTAACCACTTAGGAAGGCAGGTAGACTCCAGAGCCCGCCCCTTTCTTGTCAGCCCTAAAAGGGGTGGTCTTGAACCAAGTTCTCCTCAGTCCTCGGTTTCAATGAGGAAAACCAAGAGGAAGTGTCTGCAAGCCCGTGCCTTGTGATTTATCTGAGTTGGTTGCTCTCGCTGCTTCCATTTCTGTCTCCAAAGTTGAATGACTGAAAGCTCTTCAAACATTTGTTTCTGAAGCATCGCGCTGTGCTTAGCAGAGAATATAGAGTGGCTACAGATGTGTGTGTGTGTGTGTGCTCAGTCATGTCTGACTCCTTGTGACCCTATGGACTGTAGCCTACCAGGCTCCTGTGTCCATGAAATTCTCCAGACAAGAATACTGGAGCAGGCTGCCATTTCCTACTCCAGGGGATTGTCCTGACCCAAGGATCAAACCCACGTCTCTTGCATCTCCTTCCTTGACAGGCGGATTCCTTACCACTGCACCACCTGGGCTTCCCCACTGGATGTGAGGCCAGTCCTAAAAAGCAACTTTTCTCTTTGGGCAGAAAGAAGCAAACTTGTTTTACAAGGTAAGTGGGACAAGATGCCACCAAAAAGCTACTCAACCCAAGTCCAAGGAGGTCAGACCCCTTGGGGTGTTTAGATGATCTGGCAAGACTTAGGTGTGGTCTTTGGTAGTGGTGGGAGGGGGTGGGTACATTTCACAGATGAGAACAGCATAGGGATGAAGTGAGATGCAGCAAGGCATGCCAGGAGAGTGGCGAATTTGTGTACTTGAAACGCTATTCTGATGTCTGTTTCCCAGAGGCATTGAGATTAATAAGTACAAACTTTCTTCCAATTCCTGATTATCTCTTCTAGTTTAGGGGGCTAGAAAGCTGAATAATCAGCATCAACAAACCCAAATGTAGTCTCCAGCTGGTTTGACGTCCTAATCACATTGGACGCGCATCACCTTGACCAGGTGGGAAACCATTGTGGAAGGCGAGCACTCACATGTTGAGAAGGAAGAGCCTGGAAGGCGGAGCACAGACAGGTGAGTCCTATATGCCTTGTTATCCAAACTGTGACCTTGGGCATAGCTTCTCTTTGTCTTAGCTCCCACGTTCTGTAAATCAGCGGTCCCTAAACTTTATGGCACCAGGGTCCTGTCCTGTGGAAGACAATGTTTTTCCACAGGGCTGGGGCAGGAGGGTGGTTTCAGGATGATTCAAGTGCCTTGCATTTTCAGCTCCACCTCAGAGGCATTAGATCTGAGGTTGGGGACTCCAAATGTAAATGGAGGTTGTATCCTCTCCTGTCTCCCAGAGTTGTTTAAGGACCAAGCAAGGTAGCCCAGGTGTAGCAGACACTGTCGGTGCTGTACCCAGGCCTCCTTAGAGCCCCTTGACTGGTTCTGAGTGCCTATCCCCCAGTTTCTTAACGTTGTGCTTCCAAAGGCTCTAAGCTGAGACCGCCTTTGGAGGATGGTCCTTGGGCTGCTGGAGCTGCTTCTCCCAGCCCCTGGCCAGTTTCTCTTGGGAGCATTTCCATTGTAAATCACTTGCCCATAAACCTTCTCCTGAGTCCACATCTGAGGGACCCCACTGAAAACAATTTATGAGCATTTTGAAAATTTACAAGTGAAACATAATGTGAGAAATTGCCATTTGACATAACTGCAGAACTGACTACAAATCTTCCATCTCTGAAGTATTGTGGTCAGGACAGAACAAAAGTTCAAAAGGTGACCTGAAGCTAATTGTTCCATAACATACTCAGCACAATCAGCCTCCATGTGCTGTCCCAACGACTAGGAGCTTTCATCTTCCTGGGTCTCAGGGGACCTCCTCCACTGCTCTGTCAGCTAAGTCGGCACCATTTTCACCCAAGGATCATCAGCATGTTCCCACTCCACTCCCTGTGTGACCTTTCTCAGGGCTCCAGAAGAAAGGCAAAGTCCTGAGCTTAGGACAAGGGCTCAGACTAGATTCCCTTTTGAGAGCTGTATCAGGACGGCACTTACTTTTGCAAACTGTCAGGGGGGCAAATGGTTAACCCAGATTTTTGATCAACAAAATGTAAATAGAAACGAAGGCCATTTTGTTATATCCCCAGATTTAGTACTTTTCACAAGGAACACATTTGTCGTTGTTGTTCAGTCACTAAGTCATGTCTCTTGGTTACCCCATGGACCCAGCATGCCAGGCTCCTCTGTCTTCCACTATCTCCTGGAGTTTGCTCAGATTCACGTCTATTGAGTCGGTAACGCTATCTAACCATCTCATCTTCTGCTGTGCTCTTCTCCTTTTACCTTCAATCTTTCCCAGCATCAGGGTCTTTTCCAACCAGTTGGCTCTTCGCATTAAGTGGCTGAAGTATTGAACCTTTAACTTCAATCATTCTGACGAATATTCAGGATTGATTTCCTTTAGAATTGACTGGTTTGCTCTCCTTGCTGTCCAAGGGACTCACAAGAGTTTTCTCTAGCACCACAATTCAAAAGCATCAGTTCTTCAGCACTCAGCCTTCTTTATGTTCCAATTCTCACATCCATACATGACTACTGGATAAACCATAGCTTTGACTATACAGACCTTGTCTCTGCTTTTTAATATGCTGTTTAGGTTTATCATAACTTTCCTTGCAAAGAGCAAGCAACTTGGAGCACATACACACAGGCTTAAAAAACATGTCCTCAGAATTCAAAGTCTTGTTTTGGTATCTTTCCTATGGCTGAGTTTCCACACGTCGGTGACATCCATCTGAGTCTGGGGGCAGTACCGACCCATCACCATGTTCAGATCCTCATCTTGCATCTTCATTAAGTGGGTACATTTCTACTCCCATATAGACTCAGATCACTTTAAAGACATTAATAAATAATCAAACTCACCTCAGGAGACCCAGCAGCCTTGTTTTTCTAGTGGCCAAGTTTTTCATGCTCTGTCTTGTATGCCTCTCATGCCAATAACCAGAGAAATCATACATGTGCTTGTGTATTTGTGTATGTTAGGACTTCCTTAAGTCATGATGTGCAGCCTGGCCCCCCTTGGCTTCCATAAGACAGGGTGGGATTAATCTGGAATTAGACCCATCCAGGGGGCTGAAGGAGGAATGGAAGGGGCAGAGGGGGCCAGGCAAAGCTAGCTGAGACCAGGAGGGAAGCCAGAGAGAGGTTGAGCCTAGTGGTTCCCAATCCTGGTGGGACATCAGATTGGGAACCTGCGTGTACACAGATGTACAGACTCTGAGCCACCATATGCTTCATTCCAACCCAACCAGGTGAGGCTTTGGCACCAGAGGGGTCTAGTCTAAGATTGTTCCTTGTTCCGAGAGGTTGGCAGGACTTAAGGGCAGGGGATCCAGAACCCAGCTCTTAGGACTTCTATCACAGACAGGGTTGTGGGGAAGAATGAGTAAGTGTTCAGGGTAGAGCAGAGCAAGGAGCCTGGTAGATGATGCTGAGGGCAGAGAAGAGCAAAGCACAGATGCCCACCTAGGAAACAGGCAGTTGGCACAAGTCAAAACAGAGCCCAGGGCAGAGCTGCTTACATCCCTCCTGGCTTCTACAAGCCAGGCTAAGACTGAAGCTTCCCAAGGGAGCCAGGCAGGGATGGACCGGAGCCACACTTAACCCTAGGTCCCCCTGACTTCTAGTTCAATGGCTCCATTAACTGAAGCCACCAGAACCAAATAGCAGAAAATTCTAATTCTCATCTGCTACTCAACCTCAGCCTGCCTTAGGGAACCAGAAGGTATTTGTCATGTCAATCTTTTCTGGGGGCTACAGAAGCATAAGAAATGGGCTAGACGTTTGTGAAACGTTTACTGAGCATGAATCTGGTAAAGGAGTATAGAACACTCAACTGGGCAAACTCAATAAACAGATCACTTATATAGAAAAGTCAAAGAGCATCTTTCTCCTACTGGACACATCCAACACTGTGAAAGGAAGTGTCAAAATCTCTAGGTTCTGTTGGAACGCTGTCATAGCAAATATAGACTGAAGTTGGTGGGCCTCTGGCAGGGTCTATTCCATGTTTTGGTTATCTGGAAACCCTGCTGAATTGTAGTGAGCAGATATAATTTTGGATCAGGGGTAGGGGGTCAGGAGGCCTGGCTGGGTTCCAGTCCCATCTCTGTTACCAACCAGAAGGTTTCCTTCAATGACCCACTTCAACTTAATGCTGTAGGATAAGGATGTTGTCCTAGAAGATCTCCAGAATCCTTTCTAGCTCTAAAAATGCATGATTTGATAACATAAATGGGGCACTGTGGCTAAAGCCAGCTGATGTTAATTTGAACTTAAAATCATTCCGATGGGTGTTTTCAGGCTTGGGAGGTGGCCTGCCATACACTTGCCAGAACCAGATTGCCCTCTTCCAAACCCCAAGTCCACACGAGCTTCGTGGCCTTGGGGAGTCGTTTAGAGTCTCCAGGTTGGACAGATGGTGCAGAATTTGGTGCCACTGACAATAAAGTTTGGTTGGTATCTGGCTGGACCTTGCAGTAAAGAACACATGAAGTATTTTCTTTCCCTTTTTAGCTGGATGGAGCTCAGTTCAAACACAGAGGTGGAAACTCCAAATGAAGACATGAGTATTTTAATAGTCTGTCAAGAAGATTAAAACTCCTCCAAGGGGTGCTTCAGACCTGGAACTCCTGGCATCAGCCCGAGTTCGGGCTGTCAGAACAGCCTCTGAAACCTGGCTTTGGAGACTCTGGGGAGAAGCAGGACATCTCCCATGTGGGAACTGTCTTGTGGAAAAACTGGATTCTGGCAGCAGCATCTGATCTCACATCAAACATTTGCTGCTCTCCTTCAAAAAAAAAGGGGGGGGGGTGTTGGGGAGGGAATAAAGTAAAAAAAGTTGTTCTTTTAAAAAAAAATGTTATTGGACTGTAGTTGATTTATAGTGCTGTGTTAGTTTCATGTGTCCTGCAAACTGAATCATTTATACATACACATATATTCACTCTTTTTTAGATCATTTTCCCATATAGGTCATTACAGAGCATTGAGTAGAGCTCCCTGCGCTATACAATAGGTCATCATTAGTTATCTATTTTGTATATAATGGTGTGTATATCAATCCCAATCTCTCAATTTATCCCTCTCATCTTACCCTCTTATAAGTTTGTAGTATACATGTGTTATTCTATTTCTGTTTTGTAGAAACATAAGTTCATTTGTAACCTGTTTTTAGATTCCACATGTTAGCAATATATATTTGTCTTTATCTGACTTTGCTTAACATGACAATCTCTAGATACTTCCTTGTTCCTGCAAATAGCATTATCTCATTCTTTTTCAGTTCAGTTCAGTCTCTCAGTCGTGTCCAATTCTTTGCGACTCCATGAACTGCAGCACTCCAGGCCTCCCTGTCCATCACCAGCTCCCGGAGCTTATTCAAACTCATGTCCATAGAGTCAGTGATGCCATTCGACCATCTCATTCTCTGTCACCCCCTTCTCCTCCTGCCCTTAATCTTTCCCAGCATCACGGTCTTTTCCAATGAGTCAGTTCTTTGCATCAGGTGGCCAAAGTATTGGAGTTTCAGCATCAGTCCTTCTAATGAATATTCAGGACTGATCTCCTTTAGGTTGGACTGGTTGGATCTCCTTGTAGTCCAAGGGACTCTCAAGAGTCTTCTCCAACATCACAGTTCAAAATCATCATTCTTTTTAACGGCTGATTAATATTCCATTGCATATAAGTATTGCATCTTCTTTATCCATTCATCTGTTTTCAGTTTGATATAGTCCCACTTGTTGATTTTTGCTTTTGTTGCCTTTGCTTTTGTGTCAAATCCAAAAACAAAACCATTTCCAACACCAGTGCCAAAGAGTTTACTGTCTATGTTCTCTTCTTTATGGTTTCAGGTCTTATATTAAAGTCTTTAATGGATTTTGAGTTAATTTTTGTGTATGGTGGAAGACAGTGGTCAGTTTCATTCTTCTGCATGTGGCTGTCCAGTTTTCCCAACATTTTTTATTGAAGAGACTGTCCTTCCCCCCATTGTATATTCTTGACTCATTTGTCATAAATTTATCGTGTGTGTGTGTGTGAGTGTGTGTGTATGTATAGGTCAGAGATCAGATCAGTCGCTCAGTCATGTCCGACTCTTTGCAACCCCATGAACTGCAGCACGCCAGGCCTCCCTATCCATCACCAGCTCTCGGAGGTCACTCAGACTCACATTCATCAAGTCAGTGATGCCATCCAGCCATCTCATCCTCTGTCGTCCCCTTCTCCTCCTGCCCTCAATCCCTCCCAGCATCAGAGTCTTCTCCAATGAGTCAACTCTTCGCATGAGGTGGCCAAAATACTGGAGTTTCAGCTTTAGCATCATTCCTTCCAAAGAAATCCCAGGGCTGATCTCCTTCAGAATGGACCAGTTGGATCTTCATGCAGTCCAAGGGACTCTCAAGAGTCTTCTCCAACACCACAGATCAAAAGCATCAATTCTTCGGCGCTCAGCCTTCTTCACAGTCCAGCTCTCACATCCATACATGACCACAGGAAAGACCATAGCCTTGACTAGGCAAACCTTTGTTGGCAAAGTGATGTCTCTGCTTTTGAATATGCTATCTAGGTTGGTCATAATGTATGCTTATTTCTGGGCTCTCTCTATACTGTTCCATTGGTGTGTGTGTCTTCTATGCCAATACTATACTGTTTTGATTTCTATGGCTTTATAATACAGTTTGAAATCAGAACACATGATATCATCAGCTCTGTTCTTTCTCAAGATTGCTTTGGTTATTTGGAGCCTTTTGTGGTTCCATACAAATTTGAAGCTTGTTTGTTCTATTTCTGTGAAAAAATGTCATTGGAATTTTGGTAGGGAATGCATTGACTCTGTAGATTTCTTTGGGGAGTATGGACATTTTAACAATATTCTTACAATCTATGAGCATGGAATATATTTGTTTATCTGTGTCTTCTTTGATTTCTTTCACCAATGTCTTACAGTTTCACTTCCTTGAAGTGAAGTGAAATGACAGTCACTCAGTTGTGTCTGACTCTTTGCAATCCCATGGACAATACAGCCCATGGAATTCTTTAGCCAGAATACTGGAATGGGTAGCCTTTCCCTTCTTCATGGGATCTTCCCAACTCAGGTATTGAACCCAGGTTTCCCACATTGCAGGCAGATTCTTTACCAGCTGAACCACAAGGGAAGCCCAAGAATACTGGAGTGGTCACTTCCTTAGTTAAATTTATTCCTGGGAACTTTATTCTTTTGATGCAATTCTAAATAGGATTGGTTTCTTAATTTCTTTCTTTCTATAGTGTATAGAAATGCAACTGATTTTTGTATCTTGATTGGTTATATTTTTATAAAATTGATTTTGTATCCTACAATTTTACCTTATTTATTTATTCTAACAGTTTTTCTTTTTTTTGGTGGAGTTTTTAGGGTTTTCTGTATGTAACATGCCATCTGAAAATAGAGACAGTTTTACTTCTTCCTTTTCAATTTGGATGCATTTTCTTCCTTTTTCTTATCTAGTTGTCATGGCTAGGACTTTCAATACTTTGTTGAATAAAAGTGGCAAGGGTGGGCATCTTTGTCTTGCCCTTGATCTTCAAGGAAAAGCTTTCAGCTTTTCATTTTTGAGTACATTGGCTGTGGACTTGTCATATCTGGCCTTTATTATATTGAGGTATATTCCCTCTATACCCACCTTTTAAAGAGTTTTTAATTGTAATTTTTAAAAATTAATATACAAAAATGGGTCTTTCGTTGGGGAGGGTTTCAGTTATGTGGTCTTTCATTAACTTGGACCCCACCCCATCTCCTTCCTCTTGTTTCTCATTTTTAAATTGCTTTAATAAGCTGAATTAATGACTAAGTTTGTTCTGGCTGCTATAACATAATATCATAGGTTGAATGGCTTATAAACAACAGAAATTTCTCACAATTCTAGAGCTTTAGAATTCCAGAAACAAAATGCTGGCAGATTCAATGTCTGATGAAGGCCTGCCTTCTGGTTCATAGATGACTGTCTTCTTGGTTATGTCCTCATGTGGTAGAGGGATGAGGGGGCAACCTGGGGTCTCTTTTAAAAAGGCACTAATCTCATTCATGAGGGCTTCACCCTTATGACCTAATCACCTCCAAAGGCTCCACTTCCTAAATACATCTCACTGGGGATTAGGTTGCAACATGAATTTTGGGGGTAGACAAAAACATTCAGTCCACAGTAATTTGTTATCTAAGGTTGTATAACAAGTTACCCCCAAATTAGTGACTTTAAATAAATATTTATTATTTCATAATTTCTGCAGGTCAGGAATCTGGATATAGTCCTCTGCTCAGGGTCTCTCATAGGCTATAATCAAGGCATTGGCCTGGTTGCAGCCCTCCCAAGGATAACTGGGGAGAATTTATTTCTAAGTTCTCCTAAGTGGTATTGGCAGGATGCTCCAATTTCTCACAGGCTGGAGAGAGGCCACCCTCTGTTTCTTGCTATGTGGGCCTCTCGGTAGGGCAGCTTACAATGTGGATCTGCCTTCCATCACAGGGAGGGCATAAGAAAGCAAGAGAAAGTAAGCAAGACAGAAGCCAGAGCCTCTTCATAACCTAATCTCAGGATTCACATCCCATCTCTTGCAAGATCCATTAGAAGGAAGTCACAGGTCCAGCCACTACACAAGGGGAGGGGATTACACAAGGATCTGAATTCCAGGAGGCAGGAATTACTGGGGACTGACCTAGAAGCTGCCTATCACCTGAAGTTCTATGGCTTCTGGTTTAGCCAGCCTGGTGCTGGCCTTGGAGGCTGCTATTGCAACAACGTACCTCTCACACTGCAGACCCTAGAAGCAGTACATGTATTATCTCCTTGGAAAAAGAGTCCAGCCAAACCTCCCCAGTGTCTGCAGTAAGTCCAAGGGGTTTCTGACAGTGGGTAAAGATGCACAGCTGCCTTGGTTTAGGCCCCATTTACCAAGCCCCTGGAGGCTCCATCTAGAGTTCAGTCTCCTGGTTCAGTCTCTGGGGAGGGGCATCCTGTCCTCTCTAACTCCAGGCCAGCAGCCCTCACCCAGGGTTGGGGGAGGAGAGGGGACACAGTGAACAGATTCATTGCCTGTGATCTCAGATGGTGAACATCACAGGACACAAGCATGGGTACGTGAGATTGTCTCCTTTCTTCCATGTGATAGGCCAAAGATTAAAATCCCTCTGCCCTTCTCCCCATCATGTTCTTGAACTTGGATGGACTTGGAGCAGTTTGTTCACAGCAGCTCTTGTATATGTGAGTGTTGAGTTTTTGGTTGTCTCAGCTGCCTTGTAATCACGCCAGTTTATAATAAGCAGCAGAGGTCAGGGTTCAGCGGGAGTAGAGGTGGCTATGGGACACGTTCATGCATCCAAGTTGGCAGGTTCACACAGAGGAATCAGCAGCATTGTGCATAGGAGAAGGAGGCTGAAACGATGTTCTTCAGATTCAGTGCCATGCGAGGGGCTCGTGTTTGCAGAGTCTTTGAACTGCAGGAATTTCAAAGGAGGACAAATAGCTCATCATGAGAATTATGATTAAGGCTTAAAGGTTGTCCTTAAAATAATGCTTAGAAATGATTGCCACTCTCCAGTGCATCCTCTGGTGAGAGAAGCTGGGCCATTTGCATCCACCAGGGCCCAGTGGCTAGTAATTCACAAACTGTGATCCAAAAGGCTCTCAGGCTGCAAGGGACCTTACAGTGATCTAAACCTGCACACTCAGCAGACAGAGTAGTGAAGGCCCAGAGACCCTTCAGACCCTTCTCAGAATCTTTCCTGTCCTACCCCCGAACCAGATGCACCAAGGGCTCTGCTCTGTTTCTTGTAGTACTTGCCTCTCTGCTGTCTTCTTCTTAAATCCAATCTCCATTCCTACAGCACCTACAGTTTAAGCTGTGGGCTCCAGTGGGTTTAACCAGCCTTCCGTCATCCATTCATCCACCCATCACGTAACAGTTGAACAAACTGCTATAAGTCTTCTACTATGAACCATGGATATGGAGATTATTAGGGCAAGAGTCTTGCCTAACAAGCTTATAGTCTCATCAGAGAGAGGAAACTTGTATGCAAGTAGCTAGGCTGCAGTCCATGGGGTCGCGAAGAGTCGGACACGACTGAGCAACTTCCCTTTCACTTTTCACGTTCACACATTGGAGAAGGAAATGGCAACCCACTCCAGTACTCTTGCCTGGAGAATCTCAGGGATGGGGGAGCCTGGTGGGCTTCCATCTATGGGGTCACACAGAGTCAGACATGACTAAAACGACTTAGCAGCAGCAGACTTCCAGCAAGACTCCTACAATGAAATACAGACTAGCTCCCCATCTATCAAATCATTTGAAGAAGTGGAGAAGAAATAGAGGATATGATGACTTGAGGACATGATCTTCTATTAACCTATACAATTTGAAAAATTAGTGGAATGTATATTTATGTTTCAATTTTTCAAAGTAGCTCTGATTTTAAATCTATTATTATCTTTTCAGTTCATGTGTCTTAACTATTGGTCAGGAAAAGCTGGAGGTCATGTAGTCTAGAGTTTTCTCTATCTATTTTCTCTACCTCAGATAGATTCATTCTTTGAACTCCAATCTTGTTACAGTGTATATATCCTTGGAAGGGTAACACCCTAAACCATATATTAATATCAAGAACACGATCATCAGTCACCTGAAGCCCTGCTCTGGATGGAGCTTAAGGTGCGTAAGTATGTCCAGGAGTACTGGGCTATTGGGCTGAATAGGACGGAATCTTACAAATATCAAGAAATAGGCACCAACTGAACACTTGTGGGATATTATCCCTGGGACTTGGAACAAGTATTGGGGATGACTGGGAAGACACTGAGAAAGACTGTAGGAAGTGAAAGAGAGTCAGAGAGATTCTTTTGGCCATTTCATCACTTTGCCCCACGTCAGCTCTGTTGGACAGCTCAGAGGTTCAGGGCGTGGAGACAAGCTGTTACAAGGGAGGGTCTTCCAGGTCTTTGCATTTCAGTTTTATAAATAAAGTGCACCCTGCTCTCTAGGGCTTCCCTGGTGCTCAGACGGTAAAGAATCCGCCTGCTATGTGGGAGATCTGGATTCGATCCCTGGGTTGGGAAGATGCTCGGGAGGAGGGCATGGCAACCTGCTCCAGTATTCTTGCCTGGAGAATCCTCATGGACAAAGGAGCCCAGAGGGCTATAGTCCATGGGGTTGCAAAGTGTTGGACACAACTGAGCAACTAAGCACAACATAGCTCTCTCTTTCCCTAACAGTTTAGAAAGAAAAATATATCAGCATTGCTTTTTCAGTTCAGTTCAGTTCAGTCACTCAATCGTGTCCAACTCTTTGCAACCCCATGAATTGCAGCACGCCAGGGCTCCCTGTCCATCACCAACTCCCAGAGTTTACCCAGACTCACGTCCATCGAGTCAGTGATGCCATCCAGCCATCTCATCCTCTGTCGTCCCCTTCTCCTCCTGCCCCCAATCCCTCCCAGCATCAGAGTCTTTTCCAGTGAGTCAACTCTTCGCATGAGGTAGCCAAAGTACTGGAGTTTCAGCTTTAGCATCATTCCTTCCAAAGAAATCCCAGGGCTGATCTCCTTCAGAATGGACTGGTTGGATCCCCTTGTAATCCAACGGACTCTCAAGAGTCTTCTCCAACACCACAGTTCAAAAGCATCAATTGTTCAGCTTTCTTCACAGTCCAACTCTCACATCCATACATGACCACTGGAAAAACCATAGCCTTGCCTAGACGGACCTTTGTTGGCAAAGTAATGTCTCTGCTTTTGAATATGCTATCTAGGTTGGTCATAACTTTCCTTCCAAGGAGTAAGCGTCTTTTAATTTCATGGCTGCAGTCACCATCTGTAGTGATTTTGGAGCCCAGAAAAATAAAATCTGACACTGTTTCCACTGTTTCCCCATCAATTTCCCATGAAGTGATGGGACTGGATGCCATGATCTTTGTTTTCTGAATGTTGAGCTTTAAGCCAACTTTTTCACTCTCCTCTTTAACCTTCATCAAGAGGCTTTTTAGTTCTTCACTTTCTGCCATAAGGGTGGTGTCATCTGCATATCTGAGGTTATTGATTTTTCTCCCAGCAATCTTGATTCCAGCTTGTGCTTCTTCCAGCCCAGCATTTCTCATGATGTACTCTGCATATAAGTTAAATAAACAGGGTGACAATATACAGCCTTGATGTACTCCTTTTCCTATTTGGAACCAGTCTGTTGTTCCATGTCCAGTTCTAACTGTTGCTTCCTGACCTGCATACAAATTTCTCAAGAGGCAGGTCAGATGGCCTGGTATTCCCATCTCTTGCAGAATTTTCCACAGTTTATTGTGATCCACACAGTCAAAGGCTTTGGCATAGTCAATAAAGCAGAAATAGATGTTTTTCTGGAACTCTCTTGCTTTTTCCATGATCCAGCGGATGTTGGCAATTTGATCTCTGGTTCCTCTGCCTTTTCTAAAACCAGCTTGAACATCAGGAAGTTCACGGTTCACATATTGCTGAAGCCTGGCTTGGAGAATTTTGAGCATTACTTTACTAGCGTGTGAGATGAGTGCAGTTGTGCAGTAGTTTGAGCATTCTTTGGCATTGCCTTTCTTTGGGATTGAAATGAAAACTGACCTTTTCCAGTACTGTGTCCATTGCTGAGTTTTCCAAATTTGCTGGCATATTGAGTGCAGCATTTTCATAGCATCATCTTTCAGGATTTGAAATAGCTCAACCGGAATTCCATCACCTCCTCTAGCTTTGTTCGTAGTGATGCTTTCTAAGGCCCACTTGACTTCACATTCCATTGCTTTTTAAGTGAGTGAAAACACCTTTTCTCTTTGTACAGGGACAAATAGCTCCCTGAGAGGCAAAAATTCACTCAATCATGGAAACATGTGACCAGAAATCAGGGAGCATGCCAGGGAATAGCCTCAAGGCATCAGAGCTTCCTCCATCCTGGCAGCCCTGACACACGCCCCTGTGATGTCACAGTGATCCCCGTCCCCCCAGAGACTTTGCTTACTGGGGATTCAACTCCAGTTGTCAAGGTAATTTTCAAATATGCTCTATAGCACGCATAGCTGAAGTGGATGCACAAGCTTAGAATAGGCTTGTTATAAACATTTTCCCTCAAGAAAACCTATTTTGTCCATTTAAATATATTTTGGGCACCAAACACGAATGTGGCTGAGAAGGCAAGAGTCACCAGTGCGGGTGAGTTGTGCCTTCTGGGAACAAGCAGGACTGGTGACTTGTCCCTGCTGGGGGGGCGTTCCTTTTTAGACCTCAAACTGCTCTATAAGACACGCCATCAATGCCCGAGAGACTCCCTTAAATCCATGACAAGGAATCTAAGGTGTTGTCCCCATGTTCCTCACCATCGATATCGTCTGAAACAAAAGTTCAGAAAACCTCTGTTTTATCAATGAGTTTTTACATTTAAATTTTATTTGATTATTGGAGTAAAGCTGCTTTACAATATTGTGTTAGTTTCTGCTGTACAACAATGTGAATCAGCTGTATGTATGAACGTGTATCCACTCCCTCTTGGGCCTTCCTCCTTCCCCCTGTTTTACAATGTTTTGACTTCAGTCATCTGACCTGTTGTTTTCCCCCTTAGTGGTGAGCTTATGTCTGCCCAGTCTGCCATTTGACTGTGGATTACAGGAAAGACCTCTGAGCAAAGCTCAGAGAAGCTCAGGGACCTCATCTGGGTTAGACAGAGAGTGAGGCTGCCAGGCATGGCCTCCCACATGAACCAGTTTACCAGGCCATATGTTTATCTCGCCTCTGGCTGGGAAGGACCTTAGACATTGTGGTCATAGCTATGTGGTCAAAAGCTCTCACTATGTGTCAAAGCTCTCACTTTTCAGATACGGAAACTGAAACCAGAGTGGACCACGTATTGTCCAAAGCCATGGAACCTTATGCTGTCATTCACTTCCATTGTTTTTAATTGGAGGATAATTGCTTTACAATGTTGTGTTGGTTTCTGCCATACAGCATCATGAATCAGTCATAACTGAGCCCTCCTCCCTAGTAAGTCTCCCTCCCACCCCCCCCCCCCCCCCCCCCCATCCTGCCTATTAAGCCTCTCTATTGAGCCTCCCTCCTACCCTACGCCCAACCATCCTGCCCATTTAGGTCGTCACAGAGCGCCAGGCTGGGCTTCCTGTGTTATGGAGCGGCTTCCCACTAACTCTATCTCACACATGGTAGTGTATATATGTCAAGCTACCTTCTCAATTCATCCCACCCTCTCCTTGCCCCACTGTGTCCATAAGTCCATCCCCTATGTCTGTGTCTCCGTGGAATCACATGCTTTTAGAAATGGAAGACACTTTTGGTCTTTTGTGATCTAGCTTCATTTCTCGCCCAAAAGAGAAACACTTTCCACACACTCTTTGACAGGGGATCACTCAGCCTCTGCTTGAACACTTCTGGCTGTGGGGCGACACGATTTTTCCTGTCCATTCCATTCACAGACGTGTCTAATTGTTGTCTCGCCCTTCCCTGTAATCAGAGGGCATCTACTTTCCTGCTGTGTCTGCTGACAGCTGCTGCCAGAGCCACCAGAACAAAACCCAGAGCCTTCTGTGTCCCAGGGCAGTTACCCTCCTTGCCTGCCTCCAAACCCCCTCTCCACCCCCACCTCCCAACAAATCCCTTTACTGATTTGACTGCTAAGCTTGCCTTGCCTTAGTTTCCAATGAGGGTTAGGTCCAGAGAGACTTTCTTTAGTGTAGCTTAGTATGTTTATTTATTTTGCTTTTATGTATTAATGATAACCATTACCTTCGAAAAGTCCCACCCATTTTCCATTCCTTTCTGAAGTGCAGAAGGCTCTCATTAGAACATGAGTGAGTTCACTGTACTCTTTAAAATCGGGCAACAACAACTAAAAGCTTGCGTGTGCTTCCCCTGACAAGCCTGCTTAAATATAATCATAGATCTGTCACCAAATGTGCAGGCTTATGAGGGGTTGTCAAAGTCTTTGCTGAAGTGGGAGATATTGGAGGGGGGAATTTTTTTTAAATTAACTGGAAAGGAACAAAGAGGAACAAATCAAGGACCAAATAATTTTATGACAGTTTTGCATAGCTGCAATGTAGCAGGCTTCACCTGGGTTCATGATATTGCAGAGGATTCCTAGAAGAGAAAAAAATGAAAGTTCTGTTTTGTGCAGGTAATTGGTCTTGACATCTCTGTTCTTTTAACCTAGGGAGGAAGCAGGTGAGGTGAAAGAACCATGTGATCAATTTCACTCATTCAGATGCAAACCTGTGGTACTGCCAGGAATAGACCAGAGGCAGCCACTGAATACACACTTGGGTTTCTTTAAGTAATGCCGTGTTCAAATGATTCTTATTATTAGTCGCATTTCACATCATGATGCCAGAGGGTGATGGGCTCTAAGGATTTCTTTAAAAAGATTTAAAGCTTTCCTTTGTTTGGCCATTTGGATTTGCATCACAACATGAAGGAGAACAGTTCAGATCTTTCTGGGTTCTGTAGATGGCATCAGTGGTTGTTGTCCAGTCACTAAGTCATGTCTGACTCTTTGAGGCTTCTCTGGACCTCAGCACACCAAGATTCTCTGTCCTCCACTATCTCCTGGAGTTTGCTCAGACTTGTGTCCATGGAGTTGATGATGCTATCTAACCATCTCATCTTCTGCCACCTCCTTCTTTTGTTTTCAAAAGGATCAGGATCTTTCCCCAGCATCAGGATCTTTTCCAATGAGTTGGCTCTTTGCATCGGGTGGCCAAAGTATTGGAGCTTTAGCTTTAGCATCAGTCCTTCCAATGAATATTTAGGGTTGATTTCCTTTAGGATTAACTGATTTGATCTCCTTGCTGTCCAAGGGACTCTCAAGAGTCTTCTCCAGCACCGTAATTCAAAATCCAGCACCATAATTCAAAAGGATCAGTTTTTCAGCACTCAGCCTTCTTAATTGTCCAGTTATCACATCCATACATGACTATTGGGAAAACCATAGCTTTGACTTTACAGACCTTTGTTGGCAAAGCGATGTCTCTGCTTTTTAATATGCTGCCTAGGTTTGTCATAGCTTTTTCCCCAAGGAACAAACATCTTTTAATTAAATGGCTGTAGTCACCATCTGTAGTGATTTTAGAGCCCAGGAAAATAAAATCTGTCTGTTTCCACCTTTCCCTTTATATATGCCATGAAGTGATCAACGGAAGCTGTTCTAATTTTCATTTTGAGGGGCTGCTTCTTTGAGGTCCTGGGCATCAGCCAGGGTTTCTAAATCCTGAGTGGATTCCTCTCTGGCCTATGCATCTAGAAGTTTCGAGGGCTGGTGTAGTCACAGCACCACCTTGTACAGTTGTTACAGGAGCAATGCCCAGTGAAGAGGGGCATGTGATTGAGCTGGTGCACGGGCTTGTCTGTGGCTATAGGGCTTTTCCATGGACATTCCTGCATCCTTCCCTCAGCTTCCAAAGCTGAATCTCCCAGGCACTCTATTTGGCAATGCAGAAATAAGATTTCAGAACTCTGCCTAGTTTACCATGTGCTTTCTACTTTCTCACGAGCCCACTGCTCTGACATGCCTTGCCCCGAATGAGAAGTACATCAGCAGGAAACCTCGCGGTTCTCAGACTGCTCCAGTGGCATATTTCTATCTAGTTCTCCAGAGAACTTCCCCTTCCTTCTTCATGCAGCCAGGTTAAATGAGGGCATCTCATTCAGACATGGCTAGAATGCCCTGCCCCCAAAACAGCATCATGAAAATCAGCTTACCCTTTCCTCCAAAAAGCAATCCCACCCTTTTAAGCTCCCAGGAGTGATTGTAATGAGGATTATGAACAAGCGCTGCAGATACCAATTTCATATGGAAGAATGCTTTCCAGGACCCTAACCCTAAGGGTAACCTTAAGGGTAGTAAGTATGTGTTAGTCATCCAGTCATGCTGATTCTTTGCAACCCCATGGACTGCAGCCCACCAAGCTCTTCTGTCCATGAGATTTTCCAGGCAAGGATACTGGAGTGGGTTGCCATTTCCTTCTCCAGGGGATCTTCCAGACCCAGGGATTGAACCCAGATCTCCTGCACTGCAGGCAGATTCTTTACCGACTGAGCTAATAGTCCTTTTTCTAAGGGTAGACTAGAACAGTATTATTGGAGGTGGTTTTCAAAGCCAGGCTGATGATGCCTGGAATTAAGTTATATCTGCACGTGCAAAGGAAAGAGACATCAAAGAAAGAATGGATTTGGATAGGAAACAGAAAGAAATATGTGCCAGGTGTAGACACTAAAGACATCTGGCTTTTCTGGAGCCTGATGTTTATTTCTTGAAAGTGAAAGTGTTAGTCACTCAGTCGTGTCTGATTCTTTGGGACCCCATGGACCCACCAGACTCCTCTGTCCATGGAATTCTCCAGGCAAGAATAATAGAGTGGGTAGCCAGTCCCTTCTCCAAGGGATCTTCCCAACCCAGGGATTGAACGCAGGTGTCCTGCATTGCAGGCAGATGCTTTACCATCTGAGGCACCAGCGAAGACAATTAGGGATTTTTTGTGAGAGCTGGGTGTGGCTTTGTAATATCCTCTAATTTTACTGTAAGCCTTTTTCTGAAACCTTCTTTTTTCTGGGCACCAAGGATGTATCAATTGTCTTATTTGTTACTCTTTAAAACTTATTCTTGTACCTGAACAAGGAAAGTAATCTTCAGGTGCGAAGTCAAGGTCCTCCTGAAGAATGCATACAAAGTCAGTATTAGGTTATTATGAAGGAAATACAACTTCCTTACACTCAACCTAGAGAAACAGAAAATCACTTGGGAGAGGGAGGTCTTTAAGGGAATTGCTCAAATGAAAGAATAACAAATATTTGTAATTAGAGATTTCCCTAGGGGCCCAGTGGTTTACACTCTGCTTCCACTGCACAGAGGAGGCAGGGGTTTGATTCCTGGTTGGGGAACATGCCATGTGGTGCAGCCAAAAAAAAAAAGGTAATTAATGTCATTTGTCCTTTTTATGGACTTTGTGTTTTGGAATTTATTCTCGGATGTAATTTTAACGCTACCTCCTAAGATCTTTTTATACTTTCATTTATCTATCTAAAATGTGTCAGATGCTAAATTGACAATGTTTTAACAAAAAGGGTTTTGTTGCCCACTATGAAGCTGTATTAGCAGCTGCAGAGTTGCACAGACCTAGGTTTGAGTCCTGGCTTGGCAGCATTGCCCATGTGATGTTGGGGGCGTGACTCTGAGGCTCTAGAAGGTAAATGGGGGATAATAACAGCCTCACTTCCTGGAGGTGCTGTGAAGGGTAGGGTGACATACTGTACATAGTCACTGATAGCAGGCTGGGCACCTGATGTCAAGAACATTAACTTGTATCCAGGGATTTCAGAGGAGAATGGGACTGAGAGTTTATGACTCATCAGGCAAACACTTGCATCTGTAAACGTCTCTGCTCTCTGCCACCCTTCCTAGGACCAAACCAGACAGCCAGAACCTCCTGGTTGTGCCCAGGTTTAAACCCTAAGTAAATATCTTGAATTCCGAAAGATATAATCTCATTCTGGGAAGCAATGTTGCCAGCGATACTTTGGAGAAATGATGCTGGAGGGAGAGGGAGGAGGAGAAGGGGACGACAGAGGATCAGATGGGAATACTTTATCAGTCTTCAGACAAAGTAAACAGGAGATGATAAGGGGGTATCATTTTTTTTCGCCGGAGATGAAGGGCACAAAGTTTTCTCATGTATAGAGTGAGAAAATACCATTATGAGAGTCTCAGCAGCTTTGGGGCATTTGTGCTGCTGGCATCCTTAGTCGGTCCGATTGGCTAGCGGCGCCTCCGCTCCGGTTGGGGTAAATAAGACCATGAGTGGTGTCAAGTGTAGCGACCCCAGGACGACCACCAGGCCCCGTCCATGGAATCAGGGCCTCCTGCTGGATGCCTGGGTTCTAAGCCCAGTTCTGCCACTAATAGTAGGACTGTGTTAAGTCACAAGCTCTGTGGGTCTGATTTTCCCTGAGAAATATGGCCCAGCTAGTGGGTCTCCATGGCCCAGTGAACTTCTGAGTCCTCATCAGCTCTACCAGGGTGTCACTTCCCACTCTGGGGGTCAGTAAAGGCACTCTATAGAGCCCTAGAAAAAGGCTCAATGCAAGATGTGTTTTTCTTCCCAGATAAATGAGTCCAGGGAAAGATACCCCTCCGCCCGCCTCGCTATGCTCTGGGGTGACACAAGGCAGCCCAGCCACCACTTCTCATGGGGTCTACTTGGGGGCTCCTTTCAGGGTCACCCCCCAATATGAGGCTGGTGGGAGCCATAGTTAAACAGAGGCATCTCCATTTGGAGAAGAAACACCTTTAACTGAAGCCAGCAGCGATTAACCAGATGGCCAAAAAAACCTACCCAGTCTCCATCAGCGTGATGGAAGGTCTTCACAGGGAGTTTTAGGACTTTCCATATTTAGTTCCAAACTGCACGTCCTTGTCACCATTCTGCAAGTCGGCCAGCTGTCTCTCAGTGGGAGTGCGTGCTGCTGTTTCTTCCTGACGTGGGTTTGCTTGACACTGTCGTGCTCGCTCTATTGGAAGGCAGAGTCCACTGGCCCTAACCAGAAGAACTGGAAAATCCAACACAGATCTCTGTGGTTCTGAGATGTGGGGAGCAGCATTTTGCTGGACAATGGGCCACTAGTTTGGTCATGTGTCTGGTTTAATTGCTCATAACTTGTCAAATTATAGATATCCTTTTCAAGAGATAACATAAACAGCATGAAAGCAGAATTCACACCAAGAATGCCTTGTTTCCCATAATTCAGTCCCTGAGTAAGTTGTTTACCTTCCATCAACTGATCAGCTACAGTGACATCCATAGTAAGGGTATCATGAAACAGGCTTTGCTGCCATGATGGTTGGGCTTGCTTTCCAAAAAGTAAGTGACACTCTTGCTATTTTCTTAATTATTTTTTATTTTCATTCATGACATAAATGAGTGAGTCAAGTTTAAAGAAAGAAGGGCTTATTTAATCAATCGTATTTTAAAAGCAAAGACAGGTACTGAGACTCAGGGTTGAATGTGTGGTTATGAGGGGCTGATATACTGGGTGAAGCAAAGGGTAGGATGTTGGTGAATAAAGAAAATGATGAACTTGAGAAACCATCCACAAATCAGTGAATGCTTTCCATTCAGACTGATGCTGGTATATCAGGCGAGCTAATTGTTCTTTGACAAAGACCAATTTTATGCCCTTGCTTTAATCTTTAATCTGGTCTCCATATGTTGTTTCTGAAGGATTAGTTAATTAAAAGACCTTATTTTGAGGACAAGCTGGATTGGCAGTGGCAATATGCTGGAAAAAAAGAGAAAAAAATTTCAGAAATGTCTGCAAAAATGCTTAATGATTTCTTTTATTAACAAAATTTTTGAAAACTTAAGCTGCCCTGGACAGAGAACATAGGTTTTATTCCAAATTCTTGAGTTTTAACTCATGAGAAACAAATGCCCACGATTCTTTTAGAGAACATAATTAAACATCAACTGATAATAGTAATTTGACAGTGCCCATGGGGTAGAGACACCTCTACATTAACTATATCTATGAGGTAGCATTTAAACCAGTAAGAATTCTACCTTTTTAGAAGTCAATATTGCTTTGTTGTTATTTTTTTATACAATAGTAAATATTTGTATAGAATTAATTTGTATCAGTTTCCTAAGGCTGCTATAGCAAAGTACCACAAACTTGGTGGCATAAAACAAGAGAAAATTTTCTCTCCCAGTTCTGGAGGCTGTAAGTCCAAACTCAAGGTGTTGACAGTCCAAGGTATTGACAGGACCATGCTTCCTCTGAGTTCAGGGAATGATCTATCTCATTCTTCTCTCCCTAGCCTCCGAAGGCTTCTGGCAACTCTTCGTGGTCTTTAGTTGGTAGGTACATCACTCCAGTCTCTGTCTTTGTGTAGCCTTATCTCTGTGTCTCTGGATCTCTATGTCTTTGCATGGTCTCTCTCATGCATCTGTGTCCAAATTTCTTTTTTAAAAGGACCCTGGTTGTTGGATTGTGTTGTGCTATACTTAGTTGCTCAGTCGTGATTGATTCTTTGTGACCTCATGGCCCATATACCCCACCAGCCTCCTCTGTCCATGGGGATTCTCCAGGCAAGAATACTGGAGTGGATTCCCGTGCCCTCCTCCAGGGGATCTTCCCAACCCAGGAATCGAACCCAGGTCTCCGGCATTTCAGGCAGATTCTTTACCATCTGAGCCACCAGGGAAACCCATGAATACTGGAGTGGCTAGCCTATCCCTTCTCCAGGGGATCTTCCCAACCCAGGAATCAAACTGGCATCTCCTGCATTGCAGGCAGATTCTTTACCAGCTGAGCTATCACAGAAGCCCTGGTTGTTGGATTCAGTTCAGTTTAGTTCAGTTCAGTCGCTCAGTCGTGTCTGACTCTTTGCCACCCCATGAACTGCAGGACTCCAGGCCTCCCTGTCCATCATCAACTCCTGGAGTTCACTCAAACTCATGTCCATTGAGTCGGTGATGCCATCCAGCCATCTCATCCTCTGTTGTCCCCTTCTCCTCCTGCCCTCAGTCCCTCCCAGCATCAGAGTCTTTTCCAATGAGTCCACTCTTCACATGAAATGGCCAAATTACTGGAGTTTCAGTTTTAGCATCATTCCTTCCAAAGAAATCCCAGGGCTGATCTCCTCTAGAATGGACTGGTTGGATCTCCTTGCAGTCTAAGGGATTAGGGCCACCCTAATACATTATAACTGCATCTTAACTAACATTAGCAAAGACCTCCTTATCAAATAAGGTCACATTCTGACAGTTACCATTTCACTGTTTCCAAGTTTCTATCCATATAGTGGGAGTCATATTTCTGGTTCATGTTTGGTTTTAGGGTAGTGGATGTATTATTAACCATTCTCCAATAAGATCTATTCTTTGAGTCTTACTCCTGAGGTCTGGTAAGATGGGAAGCCAAATTTCCTGTGGAATTATTTTCATGGAACGTGAAACTTATTAAGGAATCTTCTCTCATGTAAACTCTTCAGACTTGGATTTCTCATCTATTTCCCATGAAGTGATGGGACTGAATGCCATGATCTTAGTTTTCTGAATGTTGAGCTTCAAGCCAACTTTTTCACTCTCCTCTTTCACTTTCATCAAGAGGCTCTTTAGTTCTTCTTCATATCTTCAAGTCCTAATCCTTCATATACACACACACATTGAACCACTGAATGCCACTTTGAGCTTTTGGTTTTAGGAGACCATTTTGGAATTTCTACAAGTACTGTATAACATTTTCATGAACTTTTGAGTAAAGGCCTTTTTTTTTTTTTTTGACATTTTAAAAGATTCACGATGACTTTGGAGATGGCTGCTATTGACAGGTATAATGGAAGAACAGTCTCATGAGTGCGAGGCAGGGAATGATGGTCCTTGCCTGGAATACAACACAAGAGGATGGGGGAGAGGAGCTTACCCTGTGGAGTGATGGTGTGTAGAGCTCAGCTGACTCACTCTCCAATTAAACCAGTTAAAATGATAAGAAAGCAGCCATTAAAACTTCTGGAAATGATCCTAAGGACAAACAGTAATGAAGAATAATCTACACAACTCAGAAATTCAATGAACTTCAAGTAGGATAAATACAGAGAGATTCACAAATAGATATATCATGGTAAAAATGGTGAAAGACAAGAGAAAAAAATCTTGAAAACAAGAAAAAAACCAAACTCGTTACATTCAAGGGCATCTCAATAAGATTAACATCTGACTTCTCAGCAGAAACAATAGAGGCCTGAGGTTGGGGAATAAAATATTCAAAGTGCTCAAAGATAAAATGTCAACCAGACAGAGTTAGTATAGACCCCACGTTGAAGGGTATGGTCCACAATGAGATTGACCCTATGTCAGATCAAATGGCTACAAGCCAGAGGGGTTGAGTAATTTATCAGAACAAGCCACAGAACTCAGGACAACACCATAGTTAACTTGTAAATGAAGACAGAGGTAGTGTGGGGTCTGGGAGGATCCCAACCACAGAGCTTCAGTGCCTTCTCCCCAGAGAATCAGTATCTGTCCTCCTTCGGGCACACTGATGTGTTTGCTAACCAGGAAGCTCCACCAGGCATGTCTAGAGTTTTTATTAGGTTACCATTGCATTGAACATTGGCCATGCGAACTCTTGTCTCCAGCTCTTTACTCTCTTTTCTTCCCTGGAGATCAGGAGGTCAGGCTGTTATCATGTGGCTCAAAGTTCCAACTCTCTAATCACAGAGTTCTTTCCAACATGACCAGTCTCCATCCTGATGCTAATCAGGGGTTCACTCTGAGTCAACTCATTGACACAAACTTAGGTGTAATCCAAGGAGCTCACAAATAACAAAGGTACTTCATCACTCAGGAAATTCCAACATTTTGGAAATTCCATGCCAGGAACCCTGGGCAAAGGACAGATTATTTATTATACAACGATCATCATGTGCCATTCCTTTTATATTAATATGTTCCTACATCCAGTTTGTTGGTATTTTTAATTAAGAATGTTTGCATCTATGTTCAAAAGAGATATTGGCTTATAGATTTCCTTTGTAGATGTCTTTGTCTTGTTTTTGGTATCAGGCTCATAGGATGAACTGGGGAGTATTCTGTTATTTTTTGGAAGAGTTTGTGAAGAATTAATGTTAATTCCTCTCTCAACATTTGGTAGAATTTACCAGTGAAGTCATCTATTCTTGGAAAAATTTTTGTGAGCATTTTTGCAATTAATGATTCAATCTATCGGTTTTCTTATATCTTTTAAGACCTTCTATTTCTTCTTGAGTCAGTTTCAGTCAGTTTGGTCTTTATGGAAATGTGTCCATTTTATCTTTTGTTGAGCATGATGGCCACTCCATTTCTTCTGAGGGATTCCTGCCCACAGTAGTAGATATAATGGTCATCCAAGTTAAATTCACCCATTCCAGTCCATTTTAGTTCGCTAATTCCTAGAATGTCAACATTCACTCTTGCCATCTCTTGTTTGACCACTTCCAATTTGCCTTGATTCATGGACCTGACATTCCAGGTTCCTATGCAATATTGCTCTTTACAGCATCGGACTTTGCTTCTATCACCAGACACATCCACAGCTGGGTATTCTTTTTGTTTTGGCTCCATCCTTTCATTCTTTCTGGAGTTATTTCTCCACTGATCTCCAGGAGCATATTGGGCCCCTACTGACCTGGGGAGTTTCTCTTTCAGTATCCTATCATTTTGTCTTTTCATACTGTTCATGGGGTTCTCAAGGCAAGAATACTGAAGTGGTTTGCCATTCCCTTCTCCAGCGGACCACACCCTGTCATCTCTCTCCACCATGACCCGCCCATCCCAGGTTGCCCCTCGGGCATGGCTTAATCTCATTGAGTTAGACAAGGGTGTGGTCCTTGTGTGATTAGATTGACTAGTTATCTGTGAGAATGGTTTTAGTGTATTTGCCCTCTGATGCCCTCTTTCAAGACCTACTGTCTTACTTGGGTTTCTCTTACCTTGGGCGTGGGGTATCTCATCCCGGCTGCTCCTGGCTGCTCCCGGCCAGCGAAGCACAGCCATCGCACCTTACCTTGGACGAGGGGTCTCTCCTCACCGCCGCCCTTCCTGACCTCGGTCGTGGGGTAGCTCTTCTCGGCCGTGCTTAGTGCGCTGGCCCTCACCGCCGTCCTTCCTCGGTCGTGGGTAGCTCCTCTCGGCCACGCTCTTAGTGCGCGACGCAGCCGGGGCGGGGCGCTCTTAGTGCACCGACGCAGCCGGCGGGGCTCTCTTAAATGCCGCGCCGGTCGCGGGCAGGCGAGGGCGCTCTTAAATGGCGCGCCGGTCGCGGGCAGGCGAGGTCGCTCTTAAATTAAAAGACGCTTGCTCCTTGGAAGGAAAGTTATGACCAACCTAGAGAGCATATTCAAAAGCAGAGACATTACTTTACCAACAAAGGTTCGCCTAGTCAAGGCTATGGTCTTTCCTGTGGTCATGTATGGATGTGAGAGCTGGACTGTGAAGAAGGCTGAGCGCCGAAGAATTGATGCTTTTGAACTGTGGTGTTGGAGAAGACTCTTGAGAGTCCCTTGGACTGCAAGAAGATCCAACCAGTCCATTCTGAAGGAGATCAATCCTGGAATTTCTTTAGAAGGAATGATGCTAAAGCTGAAACTCAGTATTTTGGCCACCTCATGCGAAGAGTTGACTCATTGGAGAAGACTCTGATGCTGGGAGGGATTGGGGGCAGGAGGAGAAGGGGACGACAGAGGATGAGATGGCTGGATGGCATCACTGACTCGATGGATGTGAGTCTGAGTGACCTCCGAGAGCTGGTGATGGACAGGGAGGGCCTGGCGTGCTGCCGTTCATGGGGTCGCAAAGAGTCGGACACGACTGAGCGACTGATCTGATCTGATCTGATCTGATCTGTCCATTTTATCTAAGTTGAATTATTCGTATTTTTCATTCATAATCCTTTTTTTTAATTTTTATATTTGTAAGGTCAGTAGTAACACCTCTCTTCCATTTCTGCTTCTTTGTACCACTGTTCTGGAGATGGTAATGAAGATACTGTCCTTTGTTTTTGGAGTGACACTCATGGTTTATGAGCATGGCGGTGGGCGGGGTGGTAGCCTCTGGTCTTTTTGGCTTGAGTTTTATGCTATGGCACCTCTGCCAAATGAGTGAGATGGGGTGAGGGGCTCAGGCCCCAGGGTTCTTGGCTTGCTATACCTGGAGTAGAGCCATCACAGCGTAAGTGAGGCTGGGTAAAGGAAAGGAGTCCATGATCTCTTGGCTACACTCACCTGGAATTTCAACAGAGGCCAGTGGGGTAGGCGAGATAGACATGCAGGCGGCCTGCCCACCTGCAGAACCACAGCAGCTCTTTATGGGAACTAGGGAGAGGCAGTTCAGTCTTCTCGGACTAACAGAGTGAGCCTTCTGTCACACTGATCTGGGGCAAAGGCTGCGAGAGTATGGGTCATAGCTCTAGTGCCACAGATTCTTGACATTTAAGTAGATTTTCTTGGTTCAGTATTTCTTCCTTTGCTGTATGCAATTGGACAATTTAGAGAGATGGTTATTTATAGATAATTCCACCAGTTAAGGTTGTTCACTGGAAAGAGGGTCCTCAGGACTCCTCACGTGAAACTCTAGAAGTATGCCCAATCACCAACCTTGCCGCAATGCACTTCAAGTCTTAGCTTTGTAACTTTAGGTGGCTGTGAACAGTTCAGGGAGGCCTGACAGAAAATAGGACACAAAGACCGCATAGAAGATGTATATGTGGGGAATTAATATTGAATTGGAGAAAATGTTAAAATATGAAATAATTACCTTTGAAAAGTAAAGTTTAAAGTTTTGAAGAGCTTAGGACATGTTCATTGAGCAACAAAAAAGTGGAATGCTTGCAATGGAGAGCAAGACACATAACTTAGACACAAATAATCTCTTCATAAGGTTGTTAAATAGCAGAGTGTGCTGCCCATAAAGCTTGTAGAATAGCACTCTGAAACAAACTGGATCCTCAACTTTAGATAATTGATCTCCTGAGTAAGTAAAACGCAGCTTCCCTATCACCACATTCATTATGGAAGAATTTGACAGAGGTACTTCGTTAACATAAATTATTAAAATAGCATCAGTGTTGTACATTTTACCTACATGATTCAGTCGGAGCAAAATACAAATATTTAAAAATTTTTTATATGTGTGTGTGCTCAGTTGTGTCTGACTCTTTGAGACTCCAGGGATTGCAGCCCACCACGCTCCTTTGTCCATAGGATTCTCTAGGCAAGAATACTCAAGTGGGTAGCCACTCCCTATTCCAGGGTATCTTCCTGACCCAGGGATCAAACCTGGGTCTCCTGCATTGCAGGCAGATTCTTTACCACTTGAGCCACCAAAGTTTTTAATAGCAAAGTGCAGTTAAACCAAATGATGTTCTGGGCCAGACAGATGAGTATTTTGTTTTTCTTCCAGGAAGTTAAGGATTTCCCTGGTGGTTTAGATGGTAAACTGTCTGCCTACAATGCAGGAGACCCGGGTTCAATCCCTGGGTCGGGAAAATCCTCTGGAGAAGGAAATGGCAACCCACTCCAGTACTCTTACCTGGAAAATCCCATGGACGGAGGAGCGTGGTAGGCTACAGTCCATGGGGTCGCAAAGAGTCAGACAGGATTGAGTGACTTCACTTCACCAGGAAGTTCAACAAATAAAAACAGCTATCTTTCCTTCTTGACTTCTGGCAAGGCTGTTAGCTATGTTGCTGCCCAGACTGGAGCACAGGGTAAACAACCTCGTTAGAGCCCTGGCAATGCTTGTGTTCTTAGGGCATGTCAGCTTCTGGAACATGGGTAAGCTATTGTTTTTCCCTTTCCAGGATGAGGAGATAAATCATACTTCAAATATTTATCCTCCATATCTTGCTTACTCTAGTAAGGCACTTGGTTGTAGTGTCATTTCAAATGAAATGCCAAATAAATAATGATTTCAAGTTAAAAAGATATATATTATTTAATGAGATGCCTCTTTGCAAGTTAAAATCTAAAAATCTTAAAGGAAATGCATGTTCTCATGTGTTGGCAAGATTATAGAACTTGATCTTTGGGATCTTCCCACTCTTCCAGTGGCAGTTCAGTAATTTCTTCAGTAAGAGGAAGAAGTAGCAGATACAGTGATGCTATCTGACAACTTCTCTTAGCCACACAAAGTATTCTGAACATATATTTAAATGATCATTTGCACAGTGTGGTTAAAATGACTACTTATTAAAGTTGTGCTCTAGGATACTAGAATTTGACTGTTGAGTCAAAAAGGAAAAACTAGGAACTACAGTTGGTGAAATACACAAAAATTATATGTAAACTATGAATTATATATGTAATTTCATATGTATGTTATGATTATATTCATATAGATATAGATAGATACAGTGATCAATATATATTTATACTGAGTATTATAGCTCCCTGGTGGCTCAGATGGTAAAGAATTTGCCTGAAATGCAGGTGATCTGGGTTCTCTCCCTGGGTCAGTAAGATCCCCTGGAGAAGGAAATGGCAACCCACTTCACTATTCTTGCCTGGAGAATTCTATGGACAGAGGAGTCTGGTAGGCTACAGTAGTCCATGGGGTCACAAAGAGTTGGACACGACTGAGCAAGTACGCCTTTCACTTTCAATGCATAGAGCTAAAAAGCTAAATTCTATCTGAGCTAAAAGAAAGTCAACTTAAAGTGCTTTGATGAGTAGCAAAATGAAGTACAATACTCATTAATGTGAAAAAAAATTCTCATCCTAGTTCACTAAAACCTAATGATTTAAAAGGGCTTCCCTTGGTGGTTCAGTGGTAGAGAATCTGCCTGCAATGCAGGAAACACGGGTTCCCACCCTGTTTTCAGGAAGATCCCCTGTAGAAGGAAATGGCATGGGAAATGCTATGGACAAAGGAGCCTGGTGGGCTAGAGTCCATGGGGTTGCAAAAGAGTCAGACATGATTTATCCACTAAACAACAGCAATAAACGATTTAAAACCTGATTTGAAGCAATACTGTTTGTTTATTTTGAAGGGTTTACCCCCATTGGAAAATAGCTGCACACCGTGGATATTGACAAAGTGTTGTTCGCCTCATTTCAGTTTAGTTCAGTCGCTCAGTCATGTCTGACTCTTTGAGACCCCATAGACTGCAGCATGTCAGGCTTCCCCGTCCATCACCAACTCCTGGAGCCTACTCAAACTCAAGTCCATTGCATCAGTGATACCATCCAACCATCTCATTCTCTGTTGTTCCCTTCTCCTCCCGCCTTCAATTGTTCCCAGCATCAGGGTCTTTTCCAATGAGTCAGTTCTTTGCATCAGGTGGCCAAAGTATTAGAACTTTGCATCAGGTGGCCTTCCAATGAATATTCAGGACTGATCTCCTTTAGGATGGACTAGTTGGATCTCCTTGCAGTCCAAGGGACTCTCAAGAGTCTTCCCCAATACCATAGTTCAAAAGTATCAATTCTTTGATAGTCAGCTTTCTTTATAGTCCAACTCTCACCTCCATACATGACTACTGGAAAAACCATAGCTTTGACTAGATGAACCTTTGTTGGTAAAGTAATGTCTCTGCTTTTGAATATGCTGTCTAGGTAGTCATAGCTTTTCTTCCAAGGAGCAACTGTCTCTTAATTTCATGGCTGCAGTCACCATCTGCAGTGATTTTGGAGCCCCCAAAATAAAGTCTCTCACTGTTTGCATTGCTTCCTCATCTATTTGCCATGAAGTGATGGGACCAGGTGCCATGATCTTAGTTTTCTGAATGTTGAGTTTTAAGCCAACTTTTTCACTCTGTTCTTTCACTTTCATCAAGAGGCTCTTTAGTTCTTTGCTTTCTGCCTTAAGGGTGGTGTCATCTGCATAACTGAGGTTATTGATATTTCTCCCGGCAACCTCAATTCCAGCTTGTGCTTCATCCAGCTCGGCATTTCATGTGATGTACTCTGCATATAAGTTAAATAAGCAGGGTGACAATATACAGCCTTGACATATTCCTTTCCCTACTTGGAACCAGTCTGTTGTTCCATGTCCAGTTCTAACTGTTGCTTCCTGACCTGCATACAGATTTCTCAGGAGGCAGGTCAGGTAGTCTGATATTTCTATCTCTTTAAGAATTTTCCACAGTTTGTTGTGATCCACACAGTCAAAGGCTTTGGCGTAGTCAATAAAGCAGAAGTAGATGTTTTTCTGGAACTCTTGTGCTTTTTTGATGATCCAGAAGATGTTGGCAATCTGATCTCTGGTTCCTCTGCCTTTTCTAAATCCATTTCTAAATCCTTTTCTAAATCCATTTGGAAGTTTTCAGTTCACATACTGTTAAAGCCTGGCTTGGAGAGTTTTGAGCTTTACTGTGCTAGCATGTGAGATGAGTGCAATTGTGACGTAGCTTGGCATTGCCTTTCTTTGGGATTGGAATGAAAACTGACCTTTTCCAGTCCTGTGGCCACTGCTGAGTTTTCCAGACTTGCTGGCATATTGAGTGCAGCACTTTCACAGCATCATCTTTTAGGATTTGAAATAGCTCAACTGGAATTCCATCACCTCCACTAGCTTTGTTCGTAGTGATGCTTCCTAAGGCCCACTTGACTTCACATTCCAGGATGCCTAGCTCTAGGTGAGTGATCACACCATCGTGGTTATCTGGGTCATAAAGATCTTTTTTGTATAGTTCTTCTGCGTATTCTTGCCTCCTCTTCTTACTGTCTTCTGCTTCTGTTAGGTCCATACCATTTCTGTCCTTTATTGTGCCCATCTTTGCATGAAATGTTCCCTTGGTATCTCTAATTTTCTTGAAGAGATCTCTAGTCCTTCGCATTCTATTGTTTTCCTCTATTTCTTTGCATTGATCACTGAGAAAGGCTTTCTTATCTCTCCTTGCTGTTCTTTGGAACTCTGCATTCAGATGCTTATATCTTTTCTTTTCTCCTCTGCCTTTACCTTTCCCCTACTGAAAGGCAAATTTCAGATTGCAGGAGCTTGGAAATACATTTGCCTGTCATTTCCGTGTCCAAGTTCCTTGATTTTATCTGCTCCTAAACAGCTGACTAGATAAGAATTGAACACAAAACATCATCAGTGTCTTGATGTATCCCATGTATTGTGAAAAAAATAATCACAAAATAAAGAGCAATATATATTTTTTGGAAAGCAGTTAAGATCAAGGTCACAAATCTGTAAAACAGCACAATTACTGTATATTGGATAGCCCGTGACTTTCTGTAAACCTTCATTTTAATGGATTTTAAAAATACTCTAAGGTTTTATGTACATAAAGGATACTTAAAATATTTATTGTGGCATATTCATAAAGCAAAAGGGAAGTTATACAAAATTATTTATACTAATAACATTGCATTGGGTTATCTATAAGTGTTTTAAGTAATTTTCTGAGTTTATTAAAAATCTGTGTATCTTTAAATGTACTAGTATCTGAGTTGGTTTGTAGTGTGTGTATTTCATTCTAAAAAATGTTTTAAAGTCCTAAGGCATAAATAATGAATTATTATTTTGAAGTAAAAGTTAACCGAATTTTCCATATGAATTCCAAATCACAGACTCTTAGAGTGATTCAGAACTTGAGGTCATCTGGTTTCATTTACCACCCACTGTGATAAATACTGGATCCAACTCTTACAACCTCTATCTGAAGACATCCATGGGCAGAGAACTCAGTGCTCTTGGCACATGAATGACTCAACATTGGAGCATGGACTAGTTGTTAGTTACTGGGCTAAGTTCTTTTCTAATGTTATCATAAAATAATTCTGTGAGGTCTTAATACTCAGTTTGACAGATGAAGAAGCAATGTCAGAGGTGAAGTTGCTTGCTCAAGGCCATTCTGTTATTTAGTTATAGTGTCAGGTCAGTTGACACAAATTCAGTGTTTTAGACGTGCCACTATGCTGTTGACAAACTCACTCTCACTCTACGTGATTTCTCTTCACATATTGTAAGATAACCATCACAGGCTTTCCTGACCCCTACGCCTCCAACAAAGGTTTCTTATTCAGCACTCTTTCTCATATTATTAATACTTGTCAATGTCCTTCTGGTTACCTTTACCAGGATGCCAACTGTGGGAGACAGAATGAGATTTTGGGAGACAGAAGTAATCTTTTTCCCACTTTCGTTTGCCCTTGAAACTATAAATATTAATTTGCAAAAGGTCAAACAATAGAAAAATATTTCAGGTCAGTAAATACTAGTCCTTACCTATCCCTTGTATTTAACTCTATATTTTGTTGCTGTTGTTAAATCGCTCAGTTGTGTCCAACTCTTTGTGACCCCATGGACTGCAGTATGCCAGGCTTCTCTGTCCTTCACCATCTCCCAGAGTTTGCTCAAACTTATGTGTATTGATTTGATGATACCAACCAACCATCTCATCCTCTGTCATCCCCTTCTCCTCCTGCCTTCAATCTTTCCCAACATCAGGGTCTTAACTCTGTATAGTTATTAGGAAATTACTGTGTCCCTTCTATTATCTATTCTTAGTTTCTCTCTATATTCAAGGCAGCCCTTACTTTGAACAGTTCTGGTGTGCACAGTTTCAGGGACTACAGTTTAAATAAGACCAGTTGCCCAATAACACAACTTTCAGCTTCAGCTCTCATGGTATATTAACTGTGAGTAGTTTACCTATGAACAGAAGCATCCCATGACCAGTGATTCATAGCGCCACCTTCAAAGCCCATTCGTGACAGGTCACTGTTCATGTTTTTAGTTCCTGCACAGACAGCAAATCATCTAGTTGTGCTGCCCTCTTGGTTTCCATGCGACATTTTACGAAAGTGGAAAATCAGAGGAAAGAATTGTCCTTAAATATGCACAGCAAAGGAATGAAAAGTGAAAACAGTGGAAGTGAAATCTGAATGCGATGTAAATACAGTTTCAGAGAAAATAGCTGCCCAGGAGAATGTTTGATGGGCTCTAGGTATACAACCAGAGAAACTTCGTGAGGGTGAACTTAACATAAATGAAGAAAGTGAATGTAATGAAAAGAACTCGCTATTTCAGAGGAAGTCACTCTGGCCAAAAAAAAAAAAACACACCATGTTAAAGGAACTCTTAGAGATAACACCTCACTGAAAGCCCAAAAATGAAAATGCCGGTAGCTGATCCAAACTTAGAAAGGAGCGTGATGATTTGCCAGGGCAGAGAAAGGACACCTACTCTGTCTCATAAATTTGTGATGAGAAGAAAGCAAACACTGTTCAAATAATCTTGGTAAGTTTTCTTCATGAAGAAATAAAAACTTTAACTCTCAATATTTGTAAAGTTTTAAATTACAGTGTGCTAAATAAATAAAAAATAAATTTAGCTTCATTTTAAAATTTCCCCCATACATTTATAATCAACATGAACATTTTTAATATTTTAATTAACAAATAGTTTTAAAGATCATGGACAAATAATACTTTCTTTCAATGATTATCAATATTGCTTTGTAGTTTCAGCTTGCATGCATGGTCATTTTTATAATCTTGCATTGCTGTACATAGCAATGACCCTTTATGTAATTTGTGTGTGTGTAAACAAATGTGTACTTCTATAGAGCTAGTTGTTTATTTTTAAGTAGAACTAGTACCCTTTGCGGAGAAGGCAATGGCACCCTACTCCAGTACTCTCGCCCGGAGAATCCCAAGGACAGAGGAGCCTGGAAGGCTGCAGTCCATGGTGTCACTGAGGGTTGGACACAACTGAGCGACTTCACTTTCACTTTTCACTTTCATGCATTGGAGAAGGAAATGGCAACCCACTCCAGTGTTCTTGCCTGGAGAATCCCAGGGATGGGGGAGCCTGGTGGGCTGCCATCTATGGGGTCACACAGAGTCGGACACGCCAGAAGTGACTTAGCAGCAGCAGCAGTACCTTTTGACCCTTCACCCATTTTGCTTGTTCCTCACCTCCCAACCACCCATCCGTTCTCTACATGTATGAGCTGTTTTTTGGTTTGTGTTTTGTTTGTTCTTAGATTCACATGAAAGTGAGATCATATGGTATTTGTCTGACTTAATTTTGCTTATTATAATGCCCTCAAGCTCCATTCAAGTTGGTGCAAATGGCAAGATCTCCTTTTTTATGGCTAAATAATATTCTACTGTATATATTCATATATACACACATATATACATATACTATGCACACATACATGTATCCCATTTTCTTAATCTACTCCTCCATAAATGGACACAGTTTTTTTTCCCCCTCATATCTTGGCTCTTGTAAATAATGCTGCAATGAACATGAGGGTGTATGTACCTTTTCAAGTTAGTGTTTTCAATTTCTTCAGATAAATACCCAGAAATGGAATTACTAAGTCATATGATAGGTCTCTTTTTAGTTTTTTTAGGAACTTCCATGCTATTTTCCAGGGCTTCCCAGGTAGCTCAGCTGGTAAACAATCTGCCTGCAATGCAGGAGACACCAGTTTGATTCCTGGGTCTGGAAGTTCTCCTGGAGAAGGCATAGGCTACCCACTCCAGTATTCTTGGCTTCCCTGGTGGCTCAGACAGTAAAAAATCCACCTGCAATTCGGGAGACCTGGGTTTGATCCCTGGTTTGGGAAGATCCTCTGGAGGAGGGCAGGGCAACCCACTCCAGTATTCTTGTCTGGAGAATCCCCATGGACAGAGGAGCCTGGTGGGCTACAGTCCATAGGGTCACAAAGAGTTGGACATGACTGAGCAACTAAGCACATAATGTTTTCCACGATTCCATGATGGCTGCACCAGTTTACATTCTCACCAACAGTATATACACAAGGGTTCCCTTTTTCAACATTGTCACCAACACTGTTTTTTGCTTTTGTCTTTTTGGTAATATGTGTAGTTAAAACAACATAATAGGATATTTACATTACCACATTCTGTTGATGGACATTCAGGTTGTTTTAAGTTTTTCACTATTAGGGGTGCTGACATTCTTTCGTCCACGTGGGCAAGTACTCCAATGAATGAATTTCTATAAGTGCAACTACTGGGTCAAGACATGCATTTAAAACTTTGATAGACATTGCCAAATAGCCCTTGAAAGAGATGTATAATTTATATTCCTTTGCTGCTGCTGCTGTGAAGTTGCTTTACTCGAGTCCGACTCTGTGCGAAAAGCCATTAGAAAAGTGCCCATTTCCCTGTGACCTCACCAAGTCTTCTTAAATCTTGCCAATTTCATGGGCAAAAAAGTCACATCTACCAGCAAACCTTAATGGGTTTACCTCCGTGTGTAAGTTCTATCCAGTTCTTCCATACTAACCCAATTCATAATTAACTTTTCAAAAAAGTTTTAAAATGTTTATTGGAGTATAGTTGCTTTTGTTTCTATCGCACAGCAAAGTTAATCAGCTATACGTATATCCCTTCTTTTTTGGATTTCCTTCCTCTTTAGGTCACCACAGAGCACTGAGCTCCCCGTGCTCTACAGCAGGTTCTCACTGGCTGTCTAATTTCTATATAGTAGTGTATATACATCAATCCCAAGCTCCCAATTCATTCCATTCCCACTTTCCCCACTTTGTATCTGTATGTTTGTTCTCAATGTCTGCATCTCTATTTCTGCTTTGTTAAGATTGTCTATACCGATCTGTTCAGATTCCACATATATCTGTTAATATACAATATTTGTTTTTCTCTGACTTACTTTACTCTGTATGAGTCTCTAGGTCCACCCACATCTCTACAAATGACCCAATTTCATTCCTTTTTATGTTTAATATTACTATTTCACTGTATATATGTAGTTGATTAGTTGCTAAGTCGCATTTGATTTTTGCAACCCAACGGACTGTAGCCCACCGGGCTCTTCTGTCCATGGAATTTCCCAGGCAAGAATACTGGAGTGGGTGGCCATTTTCCTCTCCAGGGCATCTTCCCCACCCAGGGATAGAACCCACATCTCTTGTGTTGCAGGCAGATTCTTTGCCACTGAGCTGCTGGGGAAGCCCTTGCATTTATGCACCATATCTTCCTCATCCATTCCTCTGTTGATGGACATCTAGGTCATTTCCATGTCCTGGCTATTGGAAATTGTGCTGCAATGAACACTGGGGTGCGTGTCTTTTCAAGTTATGGTTTTCTCTTGGGTACATGTCCAATAGCATGATTGCTGGGTCACATGGTAGTTCTATTTTTAGTTTTGAAAGGAATCTTCAGACCCTTTTCCATTGTGACTGTATCAATTTACATTCCCACCAACAGTGCAAGAGGGTTCCCTTTTCTCCACACCCTCTCCAACATTTAATGTTTGTAAGAATTTTGATGATGGTCATTCTGACCAGCATTGTAGTTTTGATTTGCATTTCTCTAAGTGATAGTGAACATCTTTTCATGCGTCTCTTGGCCATCTGTACATCTTTTTCAGAGAAATGTCTATTTGGACCTTCCACCCTTTTTTATTGGGTTGTTTTTGTGATATTGAGCTGCATGTTTGTTATGTTTTGGAAACTCATCTTTTTCATTTGCAAATATTTCCTCCCATTCTGAGGATTGTTTTTGCCTTGTTTATGGTTTCCTTTCCTTTGCTGTTTATGGTTTCCTTTGCTTAAAAACAAAAGTTTTTAAATTTAATTAGGTCCTTTTTATTTTATTCTCATTACTCTAGGAGAAAGATCAAAGAAAGATCTTGCTGCAGTTTATGTCCAAGAGTATTGTATGTTTTCCTTTAAGAATTTTATAGTGTCTGGCCTTACACATAGGTCTTTAATCTATTTTGAATTTATTTTTATGTATAGTGTTAGGGAGTGTTCTAATTTCATTCTTTTACACATAGCTGTCCAGTTTTTCCAGCCCTACTTATTGAAGGAGGCAGTCTTTGCTCCATTTTATGTTCGGGCCTCCTTTGTCATAGATTAGGTGATCACAGGTGTGTGGATTTATCTCCGGGCTTTCTCTTCTGTTCCACTGATCTGTATTTTTGTTTTTGTGCCAGGACCATATTGTCTGGCATAATTAACTCTTTATTGCTTGGACTAATAGCATTCTAACTGCTTCCTCTCTCTTGGCCCCATTTCTCATAAGCCGTTTTTCACATAGCAGGCACAGAGATCTTTAAAAACAAACTAGATCACAGGACTCCCTGTTAAAAATTCCTTAATGGCTTCTAGCTTGTTGAAATGCCAGAGGATGCACATCACTCAGTTTTGGCCGCTGCCTACCCTCTTGACATTGTCCCCATCCTCCTGACCCCCATCGAGTGCAGCAAGTTTGTACCAGCCTCACTGCCTTCTTTTTTAATGGAATGAAGTACACGCAGTTGTATTATCCATAACCCCTGGTTTTAACCCCTCTCCTTAAAACTCCTGAATCACTTAACACAAAAGCTAGGATCATATGACTCACATCTATGGTCACCCTCATCTTGCCTCCCTGCCTCCTCCCACCCAAACTAAGCACCATTTTTAATCTGGATGATAGGATTCCAAGCAGTAAAATGATCTCATGGTATACTTAGAACAGAAAGCATAAAAAAGAAACATAGCTTTAGAGGGAAAATATTTAATCTATTTTATGAAAAAAATGTACAAAGCTTTAGAAAAGAGGCATTAGGTTTCAGTGTACAGTATAAACACATTCTGGTTTTCTATAATCACATGTATTATACACTTCTTTGGAGTTGGTAATGAAGGCCACTGTGCTCTCATTCCAAACCATCTTAACACATGTACTTAAAGAGTCACTGAAAACAGACTTGAAATAAATGTAGAAATACAGTGTTGTACAAAAATATATCACTCTATCTACATGAAATGCTTAAAATGCAGACCAAGTCAATTCTTTTAGAACTCAACTAAGTCTAATACGTGATCCTGTAAACTGGATTTCAATTGCATTTTTTATCTTTGAAGAAAAAAATAGATATAATCAAACTCTTGGAATGACAGAGGTGAAGTCGGCACAGCAGACCAACCCTATTCTCAAAGGTAAAACCACAACTTTATCCATACGTAAGAGGGGATGAGTCTGAGTTTTTAAAACTTTACAAATTTATGAAATGTTACAATTTGAAAGTGATTGTGTATATATGTATGTATATGTATATGTATGTGATATATATATATGTATCACAGCACACTTTAATTAATCCATAATCCACATATAAAGTAATGACAGCAATTAAAGCATTTCTAAACTGGCTCTCAGTGCATCCTAACAGTGAAAACTTCAAACTTTTACAAAACATTAACCTATGTATAACATAATTAGAAACATATACCTCCAAGTAGAGTAAAATTGATTTTAAAGTCATGTAGCACAATGTTCTCCTTCTTCAGAAACTGACATATTAAGAATTTTAGGAAAAAAATTTACCACAACAAAACCAATCTACTATATCTGTCATTTGTGGAACCATATATTATGTTCCTTATTGAAACTTCTACAGACACGACTATTTTCAAAGAGAGGGAAGCCTAAGGTGTGGAGAGGATGTGGTTGTGTATTTCTACAGGTAAATTTGGGTGATGAACATTAGAGGCACACAGAGAAAGTACATTCCAACTCCACACCAACACACACTTGTTAGCATCTGAACATGTAATGAACACAACAGGTAGCCCATTCTGCACATGCTCACAGAATGAAGACATTTCCGGTGGGACTAAGAACAGGGATGACAAAAATCTAAAAATAGAAGATAGTTCCTAGACTGAGCCCTTCTTCATTTTCAGAAATTAATGTGTCTATTTTCACCCTTCACTACCATAATTTATCAACTGTTTTGCCCTATATACCTTAACACATATTTATGAGCATAGCACACTAGATAATCAAAAATACTATTTAAACTGGTTCTAGTCAAATTTGAGGATTGCTTTTTTCCCCCTCCCAGTATTGTGAGGCCTCATGTCAAACATAAATATGTAACCCAGTATATTAAAGGCAAAGGGCAATAAATTCCACTGACCCTTTAATTCATACAAAAATCTGACAATTTTGCTTAATTCTGTATTATTGAAAAACACCAGGTCTGAAAGCTGCTCCTTTAAGAGGAAGGCATTTGTACCATGCCCTGACATGTTCCAAAATGCCTGCGAGTATGTGGTTGTCTAGTACGTCACCATGCTTGTTCAGGGCTTTTCAGGATATGGTTGGTACAGGCCAGGAAGTAGATTTGGAAGTACTTACAATTCTTTCCTTTTGGTCACGGGGCTTTCAACAGAATAAAATGTCCTTTGGTCCACTTGAGAGCGACATGCCAGTGTGGAAAAGGGACATCCCAAACAAGGAATAACTATAGCCAGGCTAAGAGTCCACAGGTATCTAGGGTTCCGCTTTCCAACTCCAACTTTTGACAAAAACTAAACCAAATCAGCACACTGAGAAACAAAGGGGATGCGGTCAGAGAAGCCGACCATGCTGCCTCCTGTTCTGCTTTTCCTAGGTTGTGGTTAGACCGGCAGCCTTGGCCCAAAGCAGCTAGGCTGACCCGCAGTCTAATAATATATGAGAGGGCCAAGCTGTGCAGAGCAGGGATACACACAGGAGGTTAGTCCCGCCTCTAGCTCTTAAGGCCATGCTTTCTATCATCCAACTGCAAGGAAAAGAGGAGGGTGGAGACACACTTTTAAATATTCAGGACAAAATCATGATTTATGGTTACTGTGAATTCATTTAAATAAACTGTGTGCCACTGGAAGAGGAAAAAGGAGGAAATCTTGGTGATTAAGTTAATTCTACTTGTAAAGTTTAACACTCCCATCTCTTAAAGTTGATGTACATTTCCTGATAGATTTCTGATTTGGAATTTTATAACAAGATTAACAAATTCTAATAATGTTTAAATTAGCAGATGATAAATGAAAACAATTTACATTCTTGTATCTGGATGCTCATGAATCATAATCACCGGTAGGCAGCATTCTACGTCTTATCTTTTAATAGAAGCGAAAGCTGGAATGATCTGGTGAAAACTTTACTAGAATAGAATTGCATAGATCTTGACTCTTGGGGGGCAGGGTGGGATGAGGTCTATATACTGCAGTAGTTTATAAATCAAGTAGGCAGATGATTCTGTGTGTTAACAGACGGGCCAAATATTATGTTTCTATAGCTCACTTTGGTCATTAAAACAGTTATTTTCTTAAATATGAACAAGCTTTCAAAGGTTTGAGACAGTCCTGTACTAAGAATCCAGTTATACTTGTGACAAGGTCTTATAATTACCTTCTGAAGACCAATTAAAATAACATTGTTGGAACTAATACTGAATGGCTAGTTAATTCTTTAATACATCCATCTGCCAAGAAAAACTCTTGATAATATCTGAATTTTAGAAAGAATGGTACATAAAATCTTCTGGGAGAAACAATTATACAGACTGTTCCAAACCCTGAAGGGTAACTATGTATAATGAAAAGTCCCAAAAGCTGATATTAATTAAATGGATTTACTTTAAACTTCAAAAACAATCACTACTAGGACTTTTGAAGTTCTTTGGGTTGATTAGTTACTATATATAACTACGGAAGATTTATGCTTAAAAAACAAACAAGCAAACACTTTTAAAGGCAGGTATAAAAGCATGGTAGTTGAATAGATGCACCCAGGTTTGGCCAGTCCTAAATGTCTGATCTCAACTACGCTGGTCTAACTGCTTACAGCTTCTTTGTGTCTCAGTTTCCTCATCAGAGACGTAAGGAAAACTAGAACCTCTCTAATAAGGTGGTTGTGAGGATTAAATTAGTAAATACACAGAAAGCACTTAGAAAAGTGCCAGGCACATAGTTAGCACTGAACAGATTTAGCTATTATTCCTATAACTTTATTCAAATACTGCAAAGGCTTAAGAAAGCATTCACAAAAATAAATACTCTTAATCCCAGTTTTCACTCTACGTCTAGGAGTAGAGCTAGAAATTAGTAGGAGATCTGTGTTCAAATAAAAGATCCATCCCCCACTAGTCACTCTTAATCATTCAACAAAACTGGCCGAGCACCTGCCTGCACCGGGCACCTCTGCGGCATCAGGCATTGTTCGGGGAGTGCTGAACTTGAGACATGAGCCAACATTCTAAAGCTGCTTCCTCGTCTGGAAAATGGACGTAAGATCTACCTGTCTGATTCGTGAGGCGAAATATATGAAGGCACTTGGGAGGCTTGGGAAGGCACCAGCAGTGGATACTCCGGGAACGTGGTTTACAGTTATGTCTGGACTCTCTCAAAGGAAGTTCATCAGTCATTACTACAGGTCTTAAAAAATTTCTTAAAACTGTAGGTTGTTTCTTTATAACATCATTTATAAAACAGTAATATATTTATTATAAAACTATTTCTCTTCTTGAATCCCAGCACTGCACAGAGTATTAACATACCACACAGTTGGTAGAGGAATAGTTTCCTTTAGAAACTGCAGTTGCAAAGAAGGTGTGAAGCCACGTGTTTTACGGTCATAAATTATCATTATTATTACTAGACCAGTAACTGGCAGTTCCATTATCTACTAATTGCTATACAAATACTGTTGCACTGAGTCCTTACAGCAACCCCATAAGGCAGGTATAGTGACCTCATTTTATAGGGCAGAATCCAAGTGACTGCAAAGTCAGTGTTCATAAACACTATACTACATCACACAATAAAAACACTAGCAGCAAAAGCCACAATTATTTTTGTCTCCACCAAATCACAAACTGAAGAGAACTGGTGGATTAAAGAGCTCTAAACTGAGTTCTGACCTTCCCTGATAAAAGTGACTTCAGAAAAAGTTATTATAAAACTAGTGCTTACTGTTCATTTTAAGTCTTTAAAAGCATATTCTCGTTTTTTTTTTTTTAATAACCCATTGCTCAATTAAAAAAAAACAGAAAAAGTAGAAAATATTCACAATTCCACCACAAGACATAGTCCCTCTACATAGATTTTCATGCAATTCATGAGTTAAGAAATTTAGTTTTTGATGACTGTTCTTATGTCAAATATAATGGTTAGACTGTTTCTAATCAGCAGATATAAACTAATACTAAATGTCGGGCAAGTAGAAAATTACTATATTACAGAGATATGTACTGTTAATGTCTTCCCCAATTTTCCAACTATGAAAAAGCAAGCAGAGGGCAACTTATCTCAGTAGTACTATCTCCAGAGCATACTGGCCATGCGAGAAATTTAGTTGATCTTTGTATCTATGTAAGTATATAGACACGTACATTCATCTACATATACTAAGCTTTTGGGGGGCTGTGTTAAGATTTATAGCTTTCTGCAGGCCTGATAATACTATAGGTAAATATATTATTACAATAGTTTAGGAGAAAGTTGCTTAGTCATTGAACTTTGCCAAAGTTACACTTATGGGTGATTAAACTGTAAAGTTTTCCCTTGGTGGATAGGTTAAATATTTGCTTGAGCATTTCCAAGATAACCAGAATTCTTTTCAGAGATATCAATCCTGACTATAAATTCAGAAAAGAAAATTTTACCATTTGTGAAGTGATATAAAGAATGGTGGAAAAAACAGTGACAGAGAAGCAGAATAATTTAGGGCAAAGATTCCAGGTATTGTGTCTAAGTGTATGTAATGCCACATCACTGGCATTTTGATTATGGTGACTAACACTAAAATCGTTTTTCAAACTATCACTGAACATAACTTTTGCTTTTCCTCATGCCATACATTTAAAAACAGAGTCAAGAATCACAAAAGTTTTTAAAAATGAACTTTCTAGTGCTTTCTCTTATGTAAGAGGTTTATTATGTTAGTCATAAATTCTAAGAACCTATTTATACTGCTCAGCATGATTTACCAAAAAATCATGTAATCTGTATACATAATATTTTGAATGTGAAAAACAATGTAGATTACTGGCTGGGTAAGAATAAGAATATTCAATAGAACTGTAGTTAAAAATCAAGACGAGCATAAGCTTAATACTAACAGAAAACTGTACAGACAAAATGAACATTAATATATTCTAGAAATATTTTTGGATGTTAATGTACATGAAAATATATACTGTGTGTAAGTTCATGCATAATACTGCAAAAATAATTATCAAGCATTCCTGAATTAGCAAGTTAAAAGTGTATATATTTTCTTCAGAGAGTGAAATTGTTTATGTCCTTAAATAGGAAAAAATTAAGCCAAACTATTTTCATCCTGTCCAGCTGGAAATGAGAAGTATAATAATAAAATGAGATTTTAAAAATGACTATGGCCTATTCTCCATAAAAGAGAATGTCAATATTATATATTCTTTTATTACAGAACATTTTATTTTAAATGGAGAGAAAAGGTTTATGAAGTACTTATATATAATTTTAAACAGAATTTCTTTTAACTTTACATTTATTCTTCTCTTTAAAAATAGCTTTAGGAGGCTGCAAATTAAATAGTCATGATCTATGCATTTCTTACTTCATATTTAGGTAATCTGAAATAGTATGTTCAAAACTGTATTTCAAAAGAATATAAAGATATGGGCAGATGATTATGCTTAAAAAATTACAATTCAAACAGCACTGGTTTCGAAGCAACAAGGCATATTATGCTATATTGTCTATAAATATTTACTGAATAAGTATGATTCACCTGTTGTTTTTAAAATCTTGTAAGCTGATTAAACCACAAACATGTGGAATCAGTTTTGGTAAAAACAAGCAGAGTCTTTTAAAATAGTTATAAAGAGAAAGCATCACAGAAAAAAAAAACCTGTCCAATATCTTCTGGTGACTATTTCTTTTAAGGTTAGAAAAAACACACCAAAAACAGGATCATCAAGTCACTGTATGTTTCAGCCTTAATATTTTAAAGTAATATATTAAGATATACTATACATAATGAAAGCATAAAAGTGCTTCATATTAAAATTTTCACCTTGAAGGCTTAACAGCTATTTTTTTAAAAATCACAATAATGATAATTTAACTTTTCAATATGGGAACCAAAAAAACCCCAAACCTAGCAAATCTGCATTTAATGCTTCAACTGAAATGTAAATTTCGAATACAACATACATACCCATTTGCATCAGACTTAGCTGCAACAGTTAATTCTTTACCATTAAGTGGTGTCACATACAGTAATGTGTTCTGAAGTCCCTTTCTCTTTGAAAGTCCTAATATTTCTAAGGAGTCATTCATCACTAAGACTGTTCATTCATTCCTAAAACTGTTCATTCAGAAAAACGTTAAAAGGAGTCTGTATATGTCTTTAAGAGACTCTAACTTTCAGAAATATAGAAATATATTTTCTGTAAATAGAAATGTACAGAATATTTAACATACCATTAATAATGGTATGCTAAAATAGCAAATAATTTATAACCATAAATATATCTCAAATGAGAAAATCACACAAGAGAACAAGAAACATTTCTACCACCTAGATGCTCTTTAAGCCACTACTGTGCTGAAGACATTTTTTTTCTTGATCTAAAACAGACCTTACACCTTGAATGGCAGTGTCCTTATACCAAAACGTGGACTGGATCTTAAGCTCTGTTTAAAGTTACTGTGAAATTTACACAGTCAGATGTGCTGCTTCATAAAACATAAAAAAGTTAGTTAAAATATTTGGTATCATTACTGTTATCAGTATTCACTGAAAATTATCTCACGATAATATTCTTTCCTGTAACATGGACTTAAGCCTTGTGCCAAGTAACAGCACAGATTACAGAATCATGGCTCAAATCATGGTCAGTGACTTTGCTGGTACACAGCCACAATGAAGGAATTTGTCTATAATAAATAATTAAATAAGGAGCATACTTTATTTTAATATCAGGTGCTAGAACTGAACAATGGGTTTGTGGGTACCCAGAGGCAGAAATAAAGTTTCTTTTCATAAATTACAGTGATGGTGGGGAGCAAGAAGTGGCACTGGGCTGCTAGCCAGCTTGCTAAAATATATACTTGAGTTCTACTGGAGGTATGCAGTCTTGCTGTGTATCAGTTATTTGTAAAGGCTGACTGAACAAAATTCCCTTCATCATACAGGCACTACTGTCTGCACTACAGTAATAGAGAAATACGCTGATAGACAGAATGGCCTCAAGTGATAAACAATCTCCAGGAATCTGCAGTGAGATTGTTGGTTGATTGGAAATGCTCTCTATCTCTCCAGATGGTATCTGTCCTTGAAGAAGCCATTCATTGCCTAGAAAATAAAGAGAGAAATTATTAAGACTGCATAAGAAGTTGAGTAGGAAATCAGACAAACTTTACAAACATTAGATTTACTCAACTAAAAATATTTACTGCTGCTGCTAAGTTGCTTCGGTTGTGTCCGACTCTGTGTGACCCCATAGACAGCAGCCCACCAGGCTCACCCGTCCCTGGGATTCTCCAGGCAAGAACACTGGAGTGGGTTGCCATTTCCTTCTCCAATGCATGAAAGTGAAAAGTGAAAGTCAAGTCATTCAGTCGTGTTCAACTCTTCGCAACCCCATGGACTGCAGCCCACCAGGCTCCTCCATCCATGGGATTTTCCAGGCAAGAGTACTGGAGTGGGGTGCCACTGCCTTCTCCAACGATATTTACTGAAAGTCTCTAAATGCCAGGCATTGTGCTCTGTATGAGGGACACAAGACATAACAAGTCCCTAATCTAGTCATCTTGATATCAAATTAAAATTCTTTCTTTGAACACTGCAAACATAAATATAAATTAATTTTTATTGAAATCAAGATGACTATTACAAGTATGGTTATAGATTTTAAATGTGGTAAAATTAAAATGAAAATATAGAAATGAAACCTATTAATAAGTCCTAGAAATAAACATAAGACACTTCAGAAAATAGTTAATTTTTACCAGATAAAAGTATCTAGAAATATAATATGCAAACTACAAAACACGCTAGGGAATACAAATGTATGTACAACTCTGCAGTGACTTTCCATTAAAGACAGTGATGAATTATTGAGTATCCAAAGGTATGAAAAAAAATTGATTTTTTTCCAGAAACAAGTAACACTGCATACATTATTCCAATGGACTCAATGTAAAAGACAAATCTTTGTTTACTTCATTTTAATACATAAGACTCCTCTGAGACTTAAATATATAGATCATCTATACAACATCTAAAAATCACTAAAAATCTGTCTTCTAGTATTAAAGTTTTTAAAACGTCTTCATTCGCCCAGTGCCCTCTCTCCAAAGGAATGTGTGTGTTACCCGGAGGAAGCACATACCTAGGCTGACAGCGTTAGAGGGGCTTAGCTAATAAAAGCCAGTGTTTGGGAAATGCAGGGCATGCCTTCCTGCCATCTGAAATAGAATACACTGAACAAAATCTAATGACTTACCAACAACTCAGTACAAAACTGTACAAGAACTGGACCATCTACTAAGCAGTGATGAAATTCTATGTCTGTTTTTAGGTTCTCTTTCTTTTTTGACCTCAGGATGAGTCAACAGACTATAGCACCTGTCTCTCTACCTGTCCTCTTCATCTCTCCTTTAGTTTATTGCTTCTAATATTCTGTTGATTAAAAAATTAAATTTGAAAAAAAATATCATGTAAGAGTAAGGAAAATGTGAAAGGTGAGACTCTAAAGAGTTAAATGCAGAGCTTTTAAACATAATTCTTTTTAAAGTCTCTGCCCTTCTTTGCTTATTTCTAGACTGAGAAATACGTTTGATTTTGTTATACAGCAGATTAATAAGGGAATTTCTTATATTTTAAATGGAAACAGGAAAATAATAAATTAGGCTATTTTAATGTCCAGGTTTAGAAATAAAAGTGTTTCTGTAGACAATTTTCAGATACTTGACATGAAGGATTTGTGAAGCACAATATGCTCTTGGGGCTTTTATACTGCCATTTATTTATTAATTTATTGGCTTAAAACCTTCCCATAAATGCTGGCAGCTTTAAGATTAGACCCACCAAAATTTAGTTAAAAATCAGTGTTATGGTCTCTAAATAACAGGCCAAGAAGAAAAAATGTCCTTTAATCACAGGTTTACAAATGTATCCTATAAAATAATATACTCAAAGACTTAAATTATTAGGATTCTTGCTTGAAAGTTTATTTGTCCCTATACAAAAAAAAAAATTGTTTCCCTGGTGGCTCAGTGGTAAAGAATCTGCCTGCAGTGCAGGAGATGTGGGTTTGATCCTTGGGTGAGGAAGATCCCCTGAAGAAGGAAATGGCAACCCATTTCAGTAATGGCAACCCATTTTCCATTGCCTGGGAAATCCCATGGACAGAGGAGCCTGGCGGGCTACAGTCCATAGGGTCACAAAGAGTTGGACATGAGTTAGCAACTAATGCACAAAAATACAATAAAAATAGAACCAATGCCTTGGATAAGTGTTAAGATAACTAAGAATTTTCTCTATAGATTATTTCATTTTCCTTTAACACTATATATATTTTGTACTCTAATAACTCAATATTAGTGTCATTAACTTGTGTAACTGACAAAGTAGAGTTAAAATAAGCATGTTAATTTACCAATATCTACTTAAAAATAATGTTTAATTTCACGGAGAGAAATTAAATTAACATGATCTCCCAGTGATGCAATGCTTTCAGACTAATGGACCTAGGCAGAAGAGCTGAACTGGCAGTCGAGGACTTGCTCTAAACTTACTGAGGAATGAATGGCCAGGGTCTGAGCTCTCTTCTGCCCACAAAGCTAGCTCCAAACATCAGCTAGTGCCGCACGGCTCAGAACTCTCCTCTGCAGGGAGTGGATGGTGGTGATCTTCTCACAGGCTCAGTCGGTCCCCCCAGAGCTAGCACACAGTTTCTTCTGGCTAGCCTACCAAGAGCTTTCTGCTCTCTTGCGTGGATTCCAAGTGGGCAGTTGCAGGACAATAGCTGCTGCCCTGAGAATGTACCAAGGTAAGAAGGCATAAAGCCTGGATCTGGGTAATGTACAAAAAAAGTGTGTGAGAGGGCATGAGAGAGGTGGAGTAGGGCAGGAAACACTGAGTGAGAACATGTGCAAGAGCATGGGAGGCTAGGACAGAGGAAGATCACTAGAGACAAGAAGTCAGAATTCCATTATGGACTACAACGATTTCACTTTGAAATTACTGTCTACTTTGTTAGAGACGCTGGAAAGCACTGCTGTAAGACAAGCAGTATACTGATTACTTGTAAATTCATGAAATAAGTTCACACAGATTCAAATACACACCCAAATCTTAACATAATTTACAGTAACTGAATAAACTTCAGTTTATTGAAGAATAAACTGAGCCTTTGAGAAAAGGCTCAAAGATCACAAATTAGACAGTGAGGACAAAGGCTCTGCCTGGATTCTAATCATAGTAATTCGTTTGTATTCAATTACACATCCTCCTCCAACAATGTTTTTTCTCCTACTCGAATGGCATACTTTTAAGCAATGGCTTTGGCATTCATTTTCTTGTAGCAAGCAAGTTAATGGGGCTCAAGTGCTACTTTGGGAATCTCTGGAGAAGAAAACAGATTCAGGCTTAATAACTGGTCTCAATGGACATGAATCTGAGCAAACTCTGGGAGACAGTGTAGGACAGAGAAGCCTGGTGTGCTGTAGTCCATGAGGTCACAAAAAGTCAGACATGACTGAGCAACTGAACAAGTCAAGTCTTAATGACACTACTGAAATAAAATGAACAGCAATTGAAAGCTCTAAAGTATTTGACAAGAAACTATCTGGAAAAGTGGAAGATAATAAAACAACCAAAGAACTGAATTAGAATCTGTCAAGTTATTTCAGTTAAAAACAAGAACTAAAAAATTTTTTAAAAATCATACTCAAGGAGGAAATCTAATTCTTTAGAATCTGTGAGATTTAATGGTATAGTGGTAATCACAATTAATACTGGATCAGGACTTTGGAGAACTTCTGATTAAACTACTTAGTAACTACACTTCTTTTTTTTAATTTATTTTTAACTGGAGAACAATTGCTTCACAATGTGTTGGTCCGTGCTGTGCAATGTGAATCAGCCGTAAGTATACATATATTTCCTCCCTCTTGACCCTCCCTCCCAAGCCCCTACCCCACCACTCTAGGCTGTCACAGAGCTGCTTCCTTGTGCATAACCTTGGCTGGAGAAAAACCACTTCTGCGTGGACTAGACTGACTTTAAATTCATGATAGCCAGCCTCAAATGCAGCCTTTCAGCCATTCAGCAGTCATACTGTATTTCCCTCACGCAGTCACCCTTTCACTCTTCAGATCCTCTTTCTTCAAACCTCCAAAACCTTCTCCCCATCCCCTTCTCACTCTCAGCTTGGTCACACTCCCCAACATATTAATACTAAGAAAACAAGCATGCAGAAAAGCACTTCTGCAAGCGTTCATCTCCACAACTTCCTATCCAGATCTCTGGGTCACACCTGCAGCCTTCCCTCCTTACCATGGAGATGCTGCCCACTTTCCTGGCAAAGACCAGTTTTCCACCTGTGCACTCGAGCCCATCTTCTCTCATATCTTCCTAAAGGATATCCACGGCTACCACACATCATCTTTTCTCTACTGATCTTTGCCATCAATAACAGCAAACACATTGCTCTCCCAACTCAGCTTTCCCCTTCAAGCAACTGCTCTCTTTGCTGTTATCTTTTTAACTAAACTCCTCAAAGAGCTATCTACATTTGCTTTCTACAGTTCCTTTCTTCTTTTTTAATTTGCTCTCATCAGGCACCTCTTTCATCATTCTGAAATAGCTCTGGTCGAGGATATAAATTAACTATAATGTTGAATCAAAGATCAATTCTTAGCCCTTATCTTAGCTCATCTATCAACAGCACTTGCCACAGCTGATCACTCTCTCCTTAAAACACCTGCTCTAGAAAACGACCTTCTCTGAGTTTTGCCTGTACTTGCTTGCTTATTCATTCTTCAGTCTCCTGTGAGGGTCCCTCTTCCCTTCCTTGATCTCTATGCTGTGATGTGCCAGAACAGAGCCACCAAAGTATAACCTATGGATGGCTGTTGGTCCACAACACAATGTGTTAACTCAACACAATGACGTTAAGTGCAGAAATGAAGAGTAATGTTTGGAAACTTCTGTAACATCCAAATGTGTAACTGGTGGCCTTGAATTTTATATGTCTTTAGAAAATTAAGTTCATTTCAAGCACTAGTAACCCTGGAGCTAGTCTGAGATGGAGTGGCACAATGGAAGGGCTTCCCAAGCGGTGCTAGCAGTAAACAATTTGCCTGTCAATGCAGGAGACGCAAGAGATGCAGGTTTGATCCCTGGGTTGGGAAGAGTCCCTGGAGGAGAAAATGACACCCCATTCCAAAAGTCTTGCTTGGAAAATTCCATGGACAGAGGAGCCTGGCTGGCTATATCCCATGGGGCTGCAAAGAGTCGAACACGACTGAGCGACTGAGCATGCACACACAGCATAAAGGAAAAGATAATTAAATTAAGAACCAGCAGAGCTGGGTTCAAAAAGGAAAAGATAACTAAATTAAGAACTAGCAGAGCTGGGTTCAAATTCCATCTTTTGACCTAATTAAATATATGCCCTTAAGCAAATAATTTTCTCTCTTTCAGCCACTAGTCTCCTCATTTATAAGAGGCTTAGAACACAGGGTATCTTCTGATGCCTTTCAGTTCTAATATTCAAGGACCTATTCTTCTAAGACAACAGTCGCAAGCAAGTTCATGTGATGAACTTGCCTAGGAGCAAATGGCAACCATTATGATTATCTTTGGGTGAGTTACACAGTTATTTAATAAAGAGAGAGAAAGAATCTCAAAGACTAAAGAAAACTGCTAAAGTGGGGTTAGATTTAGCTCTTTCTGTGTTATAAGACCCCCTTCAAATCCAGCCTAATTGTACAGTTAAAGTATCACATAACAAATGAGAAAAATTTCTAGATCAAACATCAAGAATTCATAAAATATTTGCATTTGCAAAGACCACTGTCATACCTTCAGCTGACAGAAACCAGCAACTGGAAGCTCCCTCAGTTAGCTTTGCTCCTGATGGGAGGTCTAATCTCAGCTTGAACTGAAGAGTCTGTCTGGGAGATGCAGCCACAGGGGAAAGTCTAATGCCTGGAGCAGATTTAGGTAGTTTGGGTAAGGTCTTTGGTTTTTCTGCTAGACATGGACCATCCACCACAGCATTTTCAGATCTGAAGACTGGGAACTAAAAACAAGAAAATCTGTTTTCTAAAGCACAAGTACTTTACAGTATTGTAGACTGAGAGAGCTTATTTTCAGACTTCAGTACTAAAGTGAGGTTCAATGTCAAGGAAACTTGATTGCCATTTTCTTCTGAATCAGAATGCGTTTACTTAGACTTCCTCATGATTATTTTGTAGGTTCAAAAAAAACTTCATCCTGGCCAAAAGACCGTCAACATTTATGAATGAAATGGAATGAAATTGTTTAATACATTTATAGATAGCAGGAAATTAAAACTTTATCAACTTAAATGCAGTGGATGTAATACACACCCTCTTATAATTTTCACTGCCAACTATAAGACATCATTCATCTCATATCAGAGATCTATGTCAAGAGAAACGAACTTATTGTTATGATGGCAATCTGTGTGTTTTTATTTTAAAACACATCTTGGAAATTCCTAGAATTTTAAGATAAAGAACTCCTGCATTTTCTGGACAAATGTGACATAGAAAGGGATAACTTGAAATTTTATTAGAGACCATGTCCATATCTTAAAAATTAGAATGTATTTAAGTTTCCTCTCATCTTTAAGTCCTGAGAAATGTGGCTTCTAGACCTTTCTTTAAAGATTATTTGGTAATGGATTCACCATAGGAAACAAAGATTACTCATTAGTCTGAGGATTGTTTAAAAATTAAAAAAACAAAAAGCACTCAAACAATCCAACCCACATAGTGTGTGTGTATCAGTATGTCCACACATTTAAAAACAGATGAGTCTTTTTTTTTCCTTTTCTGAAAGTTCATCAAATTCTCTCCAACTTCTATTGTTTTTCTCAAACACTCTTGGCACAGATGGAATTTTTATTTTAAAAATAACAGGGTATCCTTGGAAAAGGCACCCACTCACGACTCTGTCTATATGCTTCACTTTCACCACCAGTGTTGGCCTAACCAAAAGTGCCTCAGTTGTTGCTAGGGATTTCAGAATCTTTCTTAAAATGATGCCCCTTAACTTAAAGATTACTTACCACGGAAACTGTTTTGGTTTCTAAATTCAGCACTTTAATTTGATGGTTATTGGTGTCTGCCACATATAATAATTGACCATTCTCTCCAATACACAAGCCTCCTGGTTCATTAAAAGTTGAGTTGGTAAAATTGGAACCGATCATATTACTTGCATTACCAGTTCCTGCTAATGTTGTACAGTTTTTTGTTTTTGGATCCACAACTTTAATCTAAAAAGGACAGAATAAAAATTTATTTATCTAAAGCTCAGTTTCACATTTGTGGTATGGAAGAGTAACATATTAATAGGGAAGGCAGAGAATTCCTGATTGCTATTAGTTTTCTTAATAAACATTAGAGAAAGAACAGACACTTCCATATTTTCTTGAACAGCCAAACATTCAAATTAGTCTAAGGGGAGATATTTCATCCTGAGAACTAAACACTATAAAATCCCCAGTTACAGTCTGTCTTCTAAAAGAAATCTTTGAAAAAATTATTTCATGTTTTTTTCCCTCACAATGGGACACAGTTGAACTGACTTCCGTCTTAGGAATATCTAATACCGGCTGAGGATTTGCTACTTATGTTAGACGCTGTGAATCCTGTGTTTCAATTACATTAAACTCATAAGCTCCTCATCACAAAATACTAATATTTATGTTCCAATGATTTTATTTTAAAAATGCATAGTAAAAATAAAATAGACAAAGAAAACAGAAATGTTGATGAAAACGAATTATCTGCTAACAGGCATGGCAACTATGCAAAGGCTCAAAAATGTTCATTTGTTAACTGACAATTTTCCTGTTTCCTGCCTTCTCCTTATTTATTGAAGATGTTACTAAACAGCTTTAGTGGCTTGCAATTCCCAATTCTGGGCTATCGTCATTGGGAATTTGTTCAGTCCTTTCCCCAGCTCAGAGTACTAACACATCATTTCTGCAAAGAAAGGACCAAAAAAGGAGCAGAAAGGCTGTGTACAGTTGTCAAAGACTGTTATTCCTCTCTACATTTTACAGCGGCAGTTGTAGGAGGCTCACAGATCTTTCAGCATTTTAAATACCACAAGTGAAAAGCAGGGTATTATATAATTCTGTCAAGACTCACCTTGTGATTATAAGAGTCTGCCACATACAGTAAATTCCTTTTCTTGTCCCAAGTTACTCCAAGTGGGTGCTGAAGCCTTGCATTGATTCCTACTCCATCAACATCACCAAAAGCAAATAAATTCTTTATTTTTTTTAAAGAAAAGAAACAGCATGTATTAAAATTTTTTCACAGAACTTTGTTAGGCTATAAAGTGAAAATTCAGATGGCTGTACATAATACTTAAGTTAAAGGGGGAAAAGTCTGATTTCCTATAAATTAGGGTTGGGCATTTGACTGAAACTAGAAAAAAAATGACAGAATTCTGAACCTGATTTTTGATTTGTGGTTCTAAGGAATCTTATTCACAAAAATGCACATCTGGTTCAGGTCTACTACTCTGGAGCTCTTTCCACCCTCCTGCCAAATATCTACTCTTCATTTCCCCCTTTCTCAGTAATCACAATTTTATCCTTCCTTTCTCTCGGAAGCCTTGACATTTATACAGAATCAAATCAGATCAGTTAACTTTTCTTAGGTGGTTTTGTTACTTGTGCTTCTTTATAGTCACATTTCCTTTGGTTTGACTTCAATTTTAACATGGATAAGTGCAAGAATTTTCTCCTTCCTATATCTTATTAACTTCACAATTCAGAAAATCGCAAGCTCACTAAACAGGCACAGGGCGTAGAAGTGCTTTTCGTTACCATGGGGTCTCTCTCTCCTCCCACCAGGTGCTTCACTGCTCCATCTTTCAGCGAGACAGTTCTCACTGTGCTGCTCTCGCTATCTGCCACAAAGAGGCAGCTCCAGGGATCCTCGGAGGCCAGAGCCAGTCCTGAAGGCTGGGCAAAGCCTGCCTTGTGAGGGTATGCATTATTTCGATTCTCTTCATTTCCACTTCCAGCAAACCGAAGGCAGGTTCCTTTTTTTAACTCACTAAAGAAGACAAATTCACAGGTGAAGTGTCAACACTGTTACACTGACCCAATTTAATTATTAAACAAATGAATGTAAATGATGAAGCCAATGGGGATAGCATTATATATTTTTTAAAAAATCTGCTAATCTTGACCTAGTTAAATTGTGCAAATAAGCTTTCATTGTAGTTTCTCTAATCATTAACTTATTTACCCACTGTATAGGGACCTTTCTACCTTTCTTTTTTTTTTTAAACATACATAAAAGCAAAACTATTCTCAATGATTAAACAGGAGATCCCCGACAAAGTTAAAAATACATGAATAAAGATCACATCACTGATGGGATAGTTTTCCTCCAAATGATCAGAGGCAGGTACAGCTAGATCCCACCTTTACATCCTGGTCTCTTCTTAGCTTCATGCAATATTAGATTCTGAAAGGGAATTAAAAAGATCTAGGTAATCCCAGGGACAGGGGAGCCTGGTGAGCTTCCGTCTATGGGGTTGCACAGAGTAGGACACGACTGAAGCGACTTAGCAGCAGCAGGTAATCTCTTCTAGCTCCTGATAATTCTGAGCTTAAATTTTCATTAAAAATGTTTTATTTTCTTGTACATAGAGACCAGGCTTCCCTGGTGGCTAAGTGGTAAAGAATCCACCTACCAACCAGGAGACGTGGATTTAATCCTTGGGCTGGAAGAGCCCCTGGAGTAGGAAATGGCAACCCACTCCAGTATTCTTGCCTGGAAAATTCCATGAACAGAGGAGCCTGGCAAGCTACAGTCTACGGGGTTGCAAAAGAGTTGGACGTGACTTTGCGACTAAATAAAAAAAGATATAAGAAGAGACTAGCAAAAAGAATTAAAAGAATCATTTGTGAAAGATGGGTACTCATTTTAAAGTAATATGATTTCGCTGCTTTAATCAATTGTACAAATCCATTTCCTATGTGTACTAGGGAAATTTCTATTTAAAGGACTATTGTAATGATTTCTTTGTAATATGGAAAAAGTTTTATACCTTGGTTTCTAAGTTTATGTCAAAGGAACTGTAAGGAAGACATGCCAGTGTCTTGTATTGAGGGGAGGGAAGAAGTTGACTTGGGTTCCAAAACGATGAGAGACTGTGTATCATTTTCTAATACTGTAAAACTGCAAAAAAAAAAGTCTAAAATGACCATCAGTCACTTCCTGGTTAATATGATCCCAATGCTAATGTAGGTAGGGAACAAGAAGTGGAAGCAAAGAGACAGAAATGTAGAAATACAGCCATTTACTCAAGGCCTATTTATATGTAATAACAAATATGTCAAACAAAGGAGTTATAACAATTTTACAAAGGAGCTCTCTTAATAAAAGCTAGAAATAGTGGGGAGAAGCAGTAACTTCTAAAAGTTCAGGAGTTATTACCACTTGAAGGTCAGTGACAAATAACGCATCCTTGAAACTGTAATACAAGTCGGTGTGATCAGACTGGATGCTTTTCTGCTGTGAACGAGTGACAACTCTACCGAGGCAAATTCAGACCCCTCTTGACCGTCTAGGCCCAAAACAGCCATCGCTGAGAACAACGTAGACTGGTCATCTCTGCTGCTGCTGTTTTCCTCATCTATGTTGTTGGTCACCTCACCATTCAGCTTCGGTCAGCTCTGGCCTGGATAACAGCAGTGGACTCCTCCTTGAACCTGTCTGTAGTATTGCCACACTCCAAATGCTACCAGTGTTCTTTCAAGAACACAAATCTTATATCACTTCCCAGCTTAAAACTTCCTATAATGTAGAATAACTTTCAAATCTCTTAGAAAGATACTAAGGATCTGGCTTCTACTGACATCACGAGGGTCATTTCTTGCCTGGAAAACCTCTCCCTTCTGAACTCCTTCCTACCCTTTGTCAAGTTCAGCTAGGAGCTAAAAAGGAGGTCTTAGTTAGTAGCTTCTTCCAGGAAGCCTTCCTCTGATACCTCAAATTTTATTTGTATTGGATGTTCCTCTGATTTATGTGAAAGACCACACCATTTCATCCCTATGGCAAAGCATAGTGCCTTGTTTGCTTAATAAATATTTTTCAGTGGATGATTAAATGCTGCTAAACGTCTTATAAAGCAACACACACACAATTCAGAGTATCTGGTATTCTGGATATCCTCTCTACTGATAAAGATAACTGAAGTGACTGGCACTTACTTTCTACAGTGATTTGATCGTCTTTATGGTCTGAATTTCATTCATTTACTTAAGCAGACCTTCACTGAGCTCCTGTCATGTACCAGACACTGTGCTAGGTGCAAGGGACAAGAAGTGAATGAGAAAGGGTCCTCTCCTTAAAGAGGCAGTCTAGTGGGAGAAAATAGCTTTGTAAACAAGTAAGTGCAAACAAAAATACAGAAGTTGAGAGAGAGAAGAGGGGAGGGCGGTGGGGTGAAGGGTGAGAGGGAGGGAAGAAGGGAGACATGGGAGGGGAGGGGAAGAGAAAGGCTAGGGTGTTAGAGGAAAGGCTTTTCAGGAAAAATACAAGAAACTTTGTAGAGACATTCCTTTTCCATCTTTATACCCCTAACAGTGGCAGCAATGTTACCCACGTTCACTGCACAGGCCAGGCACTAGGCTGAGCTTTTCACACATATTAATTCTCAAAACAAAACCTATGAGGTAGATATAAATAAGGAAAACTGAGGCTTAGAAAGTTAAAGTGACTCTCCTAAGCTCATGTAGATAAAAAGTGGCAGAGCCAGGCTCAATTTCAGGCCTGACAACAAAACCGGAGCTATTAACCATTCTTCCATGCAGTCTTCAAATATCTGAATTGATCAGGGATATTAGAAATATGTGTTAAAAGATGTTTCCAGTTCTCTCTGTGAATGCTTGATGAAACTGTTCTTCCTAAGCTACTCACGGTTAGGTGTGGTCCTTAGACATACTTGGGCTGATGAAACATGAGTAGAAGTGATATGTCACTTCTGAGGAAAAGTTTTCAGAGCCAGTGAACACCTCACCACCTCTCTCTCTCTGCCAGGACAACTGGCAGCTGCTGCATCAGCTTGGGTGGCAGAGTAGTGCTCCCCCTGCAAACAAACCTTATCTTAAGCCACCAAGAACCAGAGCTGTTCACTATGGCAGCATAGCCCCGCATATCCTGTCTAGTACAGTGGGTGTTACAAGGATGGAGACTTTCCGAAAAGGAATTCTGTGAACTCCATGTTTACCCAAAGAGAGATGTTACCACTTACTTTTTCTTTGGTAATCTGCCACAGTCCAACAAGAGTGCCCATATCTGATGAGTCCCTGCCATGGCTATCCACAGAATGTTATCTCTTTGGACCTCTGAACCTTTATGAAAAGAAACAGTAATTATCATATATGTACAATTAACAAACACCCCAGTTGTTTCAGAAATTTAAATTAACGGAGACAATAATATGTTTATAAATCATCTGATAGAAGGAAGCAAAAACATTTGCAATGTTTTAAGTCATTTTGGAAATTTTTCCATTTTCCTTGCGAAAGGTTTACTTCTTTAGACTTTAAAAATATACATTCACAGAAATCCAAAGTATTCTCAGTAGCAAAATGTCCCTCTACATCTCTGGGCACGATGTTTTTAAACATTTGATTTCCTATTTTATGTGCAAAGAAATAAATGGCTTGACACACGCGCTCCAAAGAAACTTTGGCAGTCAAAAACCTAAATTACATGCTTTAAGAATACAGGAACAGTTCTTTGAACAATTTCTCATGGAAGGATTGTACCTTTTAATAGTTTAAGAAATGTATATATCCACCACATATTAGCTTTTAGGCTTAGACTCACATCACTACTGCTACTTAAAAACCTACTGTTTAATTGCTATGAACCTTTCTCAAAAAGATATAGTTGACATGTAATAAAGCTAAGGGTACAATATATTATACTTGTTTTCTAAAATTAATAAATGTTTTTTAAGACTGATATTACAACTTATTACAATGTGACGAGGCCCCATTTCTGAAATTAATTCTATTGTTAAAATATTTAATTATTTTAATTTAAACTGAATACTGAGGCTACTTTTATATGTAGTTGAGACATTTTCATAATTTGATCAGAGGTATCTTATGCTAAAAGAAATATCTTGGTAAGATTATTTTATTTTTACTTTCTTTAAGTAGTTGTGTCCAGAAGAAATTTTTCCTCATTAACCTGTATTATTTTCAAGTGTCTTTCACAGCAACAAAAATAATGGTGATGATCAACAAATTGTGACATTGTAAGCCAAGCATGTTATAGAGAATATTACCCAAATCTTCTCAAAAGCCCTGGAAGACAGTGGTGTTATTAGGTCATTTTTACAGGCCCTTTACAGAAGAAACTCAGGCTCAGAGAGGTCATGTAACTTGACAGGATCACAGAGCTAGTAAATTGAAGGAACTGGAATCTGAACCGAGGCAATCCAATGGAAAATTCTATTGAACATGTTGCTCCTTTCTCTGTTAATTGCTATCATAGAAATCTAATGGAAGATAGTTTATTTCAATTTAATTTTTCATAGTCAAATACTTTTATAAACAAAAACTGTATTAAAAGTGACAATGGCATCCATATGCTCTGGGGACTCAAGTCTCTGCTTAATCACTTTAAAACTAGATCAAAAGCTCTTCATTATTCTAATTTTATTTTGCCCCTGCCATGTGACGACAAAGCTTAGAGGTGACCTTCTATAAGCCAGAAGAGAGCTCTCACCAGAAACCAATCGTGCTGGCACCTTGACTTTGGACTTCTAGCCTCCAGAACTGTGAGAAAATAAAATTCTGTTGTTTAAGCCACCCAGTCTGTGGCATTTTGTTATGGCAGCCAGAGCTAAGATAGTCCCCCTGAATAGAAATGAGACAAGGAGATCTGCTATCAACACTTATTTAGCATCATATGAAGGTCCTAATTCATACAAGAAAAAGAAGCAGAAAGCATAAAGACTGGAAATAAAACTGTAACCATTAGAAGATGACATGAGTTTAAAGCCTCTCTAACTTGGCCAAAGAACTGACTGGTTTATACATGAGTAAAAGATCAAATCAGGTGTCCAACTTCTCCAAACAGGCCAGTCTAGCTCAACTAGGGTTGACTGTAAGAGGCCAAAGCTTCCAAGTAATATTAGTGTGAGCCTCTGTTTGTTCTTGGTCTCTGTGTACTTATTTCCTTTAGAAGCTAGGGGTATGAGAAAGAGTACAGAAGCAGAGGCTGTGTCAGATTGGGATTCAGGAGTTGATATGATACTACGTACCAACTGATGAGGATAATGATGGGGCTGTGGTGGTGAAAAGGATAACCATTCACAACACTTCCTAGTTTAGGCACTGAGCTAATAATAAGCCCTCTACATGGATTATTTCGTTTAATTTGACAACATTAGCAAGTCTTGTTATTATCATCTCTATTTTATAAAAAAACTGAAATTCAAAGGGGTTAAATAATTTGTTGGTATTCACACAGCTAAACCTGGAATAATAATATCTTAGTCAGTTCAATTCCCTGGTGGCTTAGATGGTAAAGAATCTGTCTGTAATGCAGAAGACCCAGGTTCGATGACTGGGTTGGGAAGATCCCCAGGAGAAGGGAATGGCTATACAATCCAGTATTCTTGGAGAAGGCAATGGCACCCCACTCCAGTACTCTTGCCTGGAAAATCCCATGGACGGAGGAGCCTAGTGGGCTGCGGTCCATGAGGTCGTGAAGAGTCAGACACGACTGAGCGTCCTCACTTTCACTTTTCACTTTCATGCATTGGAGAAGGAACTGGCAACCCATTCCAGTGTTCTTGCCTGGAGAATCCCAGGGATGGGGGAGCCTGGTGGGCTGCCATCTATGGGGTCTCACAGAGTCGGACACAACCGAAGTGACTTAGCAGCAGCAGCAGCCAGTATTCTTGCCTGTAGAATTCTACTGACAGAGGAGCCTGGCAGGCTACAGCCCCTGGGGTCACAAAGAGCTGGACAGGACTGAGTGACTATCACAGCAGCACACAGCTGCTGCTGCTGCTGCTGCTGCTAAGTCGCTTCAGTCGTGTCCGACTCTGTGTGACCCCATAGACGGAAGCTCACCAGGCTCCCCCGTCCCTGGGATTCTCCAGGCAAGAATACTGGAGTGGGTTGCCATTTCCTTCTCCAATGCATGAAAGTGAAAAGTGAAAGTGAAGTAGCTCAGTCGTGTCCGACTCTTAGCGACCCCATGGACCGGAGCCTACCAGGCTCCTCCGTCCATGGGATTTTCCAGGCAAAAGTACTGGGGTGGGGTGCCATTGCCTTCCCCGGCAGCACATAGCAGTGAGGCCAAATCCAGGTTATCAGTGTCACGATCAGAATGAAGGACTGCAGAAGGGAGCTTGTGCTTTATAAACACCAAGTCAATGTGATAATGTTCAGATACAAAAATACAACTGTTTTATTTTATTAAAATAAAAACACACTAGTCACATTATATAAGATTTATTCCTCAAAAAAAATTGTTTCACCTGATTAGAAGATAAATGTTATTTTAGAGCATATTAATGGAAGTCAGAGAAGCATATTATCTAAGCTGTAAATTACCAGACAAGCATACTAAATAGTTGGGATTTCAATCATTAAAGGTCAAATAAGTACAGCTAAATTTCTATCTAGGGAAACGCTGATTAAAGGGCCAAGAAAGGTTAATGGGATTCAGGCATACTATCTTTCCTTAAGTGATTTTAAATCAGGTAAAGTCTGAATTACTTAGAGACTAGCAGGGGTTACTAAAAAAAATTTTTTTTACGATAAAAAATAATTCCTGGGTTATTGTCTTGTATGAGTAAGAGTCAGCACAGACTTAATACGCACATTAGAAACATGGCAATGTTTCTGCTGAAAAATGATTTTACTGGAGTTATTTTAAATTGTTTTTAGTGGATGACAAAGTTCTGACCATATTTAGAGTGATAATCAAAAATAAAGATGAAAAACTTTGGCATAAATGTTAATTATTTTCATGCTTTTATCACTGTAACAGCATAATTGGGTTAAATATTCAGGTACTATTTAAAATACAAACATGCATTTACATATTATATATATATTTAAAATAATCTGAGGTATTTCCAATCCCTTTCCTTAATGTCTTCTTTAAGTGTGCTGTTCATTATCTGAGTCTCTTGGGGGAGTATATATTCAACTGTATATTTATCTTTTATTTGCCATACTCTGACCTATTTTATTTCCTTTTAAGATTTACTTTTCCTTTAAATATGCATATGAATAGATAAGGGTCATTATAAAGTTTAAATAGTAAATAAATATCCATGTGCATACCACCAGCTCTACAAAAGGCAGTATTATTTGAAAACCTCCTGCATCCCTTTATGAATATATCCTCCTCCTCTCTACCAGTCTAAAAATGTTTTTTTATTATATTCTTCAGTTTTTAAAAATTACCATGTTTGAATGGCTCTCTCATTGTATAGTCTTGCTTGCTACTGAACATTCTACAAAAAGTGAACATTTTTCTGCTCAACAGATTTCCTAATATTCATCCATGCTACTAGGTATAGCTGTGGGCTCTTGTTTGTACTGCACAACAGCTTAATATATGAAGATATTACAATGCTATGCTATGCTAAGTCACTTCAGTCGTGTCCAACTTTGTGCAACCCCATAGACAGCAGCCCACCAGGCTCCCCCGCCCCTGGGATTCTCCAGGCAAGAACACTGGAGTGGGTTGCCATTTCCTTCTCCAGTGCATGAAAGTGAAAAGTGAAAGTGAAGTCGCTCAGTCGTGTCCGACTCCTAGCAATCCCATGGACTGCAGCCCACCAGGCTCCTCCGTCCATGGGACTTTCCAGGTAAGAGTACTGGAGTGGGGTGCCATTGCCTTCTCCAGATATTACAATAAATACAACCTATTTTTCATGTTTTCCTTCTGATAATTCCATCCTCTTTCATATTCCTAAATACGGTAGAATTTCAGAAATATTCTATATAATTTTTAAAGTATTAAAGAATTTAATTGTTTACAAAAACAATTTTTCTTAACCACAATCCCTGTCAAATTGCATTTAATCCCACATTTGCTTAAACCAGTTCTACAATTATATAACTTAAATATATATGAATCAATTCAACATGAATGCAAAAGGGAAGCTATTTCTCTGAAAACAAAGTTAATACTTTGGAAAGACTCAATAAAGGCAAGCAGCTAAGTCAAATTATTAGTGAACTAGATGTGGAAAGATAACTGGAAAGAACAGCTTTTAAAAATTTCAGCCCTCAGTTTATTTTGCAGGTGTTTAAAAAAAACTTATCATGGTTTAAGGAAACCAAAATAATACATTTTGAGTGGCATAAGACTTTCAGGGGACACAATGCATATTTATAGTTCTTAAAGCATTTTTAGTTTTACGATTTGCAGATTTAACAATTTTTTTTCTCTATGGATCACTTATCAAGGCCAATCACTTCAATAAAGGATTCTACTGGATTTATTCACTTCCACTTTTATTTTACAAAGTATTTAGGTAGTTCACAAAGAAAGAAACCCTAGTAAGATAAATAAATTTAAAATAATAAAATTGAAGCAATAGGTAAAGAGAGAAGAAAAAAGATGCAGCCATACTAATATTAAAATATGAATGTCATGTTTCCATTATACTTTGCTAAAGACAAATCTAAGTTTCCCAGAAATCAATATAACAATGCAAACACAATCAGTTAAGATATTTAAGTTATCCAGGAGCTTAAAAATAAACTTGATACTGAGAAAAAAGTATAATTATCTATAACACAGAAAAGAAATTCTCTAGTAGATATTCAGAGAGGTCAAGATAGTAACTAAAATTAGCAGCAAGCCCTTACAGTAAAAACAGTTAACAGTCCCATAGGACTGTGTTTTGATGAAATATAAATATGAAACATATAAATAAAAATGAATGTAAGATACATTGATATGGTAAAATATTTTTAAATGAATGATATGATGCCAAAATATAGTTAGTAAAAACAATTGTAAGGAGAGGAAGTAGTCTGATCCAATTTCCCCATACCCTGACAAAATACATTAATCCAGGATTATATTTCAGAGTGATTTAAAACAGTGGTTCTAAAAATGATTTTGGGTAACATACCGCTTTGAAACTCTGATGAGAATCTGACCAATTTCCCCCAAATCTTAAGTAGAATTTCTAGGAAATTTAAGTACTTCACAAAGTCTAACCATGAATGCCTTGGGTATATTAAGTCAAGGTTAAAAACTCTTGTGGTTTAAAAAAAAACTCTTGTAGCCATTGTGATTACAGGACATTCTTACAGTATTTGAAAACCATTTACTCTTAGCATTTGAAAGGTGTTGAGCTTATTTAAGGTTATTTAAATTCAAGATTATTCCTCTTGCCAAGTATCTGGAAGGGAAATCACTTTAAGTTCAGTTCAGTTCAGTCGCTCAACTGTATCTGACTCTTTGCAACCCATGGACCGCAGCACGCCAGACTTCCCTGTCTATCATCAGCCCCCAGAGCTTGCTCAAACTCATGTCCATCGAGGCAGTGACGCCATCCAACCATCTCATCCTCTGTTGTCTCCTTCTGCCTTTGATCTTTCCCAGCATCAGGGTCTTTTCCAATGAGTCAGTTCTTCGCATCAGGTGGCCGAAGGACTGGAGCTTCAGCTTCGGCATCAGTCCTTCCAACGAATACTCAGGACTGATTTCCTTTAGGATTGACTGGTTTGATCTCCTTGTAGTCCAAGGGATTCTCAAGAGTTTTCTCCAACACCACAGTTCAGAAGCATCAATTCTTCAGTGCTCAGTTTTCTCTACAGTCCAACGCTCACATCCATACGTGACTACTGGAAAAACCATAGCTTTGACTACATGGACCTTTGTTGGCAAAATAAAGTGAAGTCAAGTTAAGTGAAGTCGCTCAGTCGTGTCCGACTCTTTGCGACCCCATGGACTGTAGCCTATCAGGGTCCTCTGTCCATGGGAATCTCCAGGCAAGAATACTGGAGAGTAATGTCTCTGCTTTTTAATATGCTGCCTAGGTTGGTCATAGCTTCTCTTCTAAGGATCAAGAGTCTTTGAGTTTCATGGCTGCAATCACCATCGGCAGTGATTCTGGAGCCCCAAAATATAAAGTCTCTCACTGTTTCCATTGTTTCCCCAGCTATTCGCCATGAAGTGATCAGACTGGATGCCATGATCTTAGTTTTTTGAATGTTGGGTTTTAAGCGAACTTTTTCACTCTCCACTTTCACTTTCATCATTAACAGGCTCTTCAGTTCTTCGTTTTCTGCCATAAGGGTAGTGTCATCTGCGTATCTGAGGTTATTGATGTTTCTCCTGGCAATCTTGATTCCAGTTCGGCATTTCGCATGATGTACTCTGCATATACGTTAAATAAGCAGGGTGATACTATACAGCCTTGACATACTCCTTTCCCAATATGGAACCAGTCCATTATTCCATGTTCAGTCCTAACTTGCTTCTTGACCTGCATACATATTTCTCAGGAGACAGGTAAGGTGGTCTGGTATTCCCATCTCTTTAAACTGTTAAGTTAAATGCAGAGCCACATGCTTTTAACAGTGCTTCCCAGGTGGCACTAGAGGTAAAGAAGCTGCCAGCCATTGCAGGGGATGCAAGAGATGTGGGTTTGATCCCTTGGTCAGGAAGATCCCCGGGAGGAGGGCACACGGCAAACCTCACTAGTAGTCTTGCCTGGAGAATTCCATGGACAGAGGAGCCTGGCAGGCTGCACTCCATAGCGTCGTACAGAGTTGGACATGACTGAAGCAACTCAGCATGCACGCATGCTTTTAATGATCTACTGAGCTAAGGTAGCACTCATTTCCTTTCTAAAAACTGAGCCTAATAAAGATATAAGCCTCAGCACATCACTCCAGTTGGAAGCTGAGGGAGTACTTGTCAACAGAGCCAATATTTTCCTTGGAAAGCAATCTGGGTACACTCTCAATGAGATAAACAATCAGAAATTCCATGCCATAAAGTAGGACCAAAAAATTTTTAGCCTAGAAAAGTATGTAAGTACTCTACTAAATGAATCCTACATAGTAAAGCATCTGGTAAAGTACACTCTGTTTTAAAACAACATAAATTCTGATTATAGGCGAAATTAGACAGCATTTGTCTTTCTCTGATACACCTCATGCAGTGTAACACCTTCTAGGTCCATCCATGTTGTCACAAATGGCAAGATTTCATTCTTTTATATGACTAAGTAATATTCCATTGTATATAAGCATTATTATTTTTTTAAACTACTCAAAATAAGCTATAATTTTTAAATTAAAATTTTAATAATCTAATAAAATCCCCAGTCATTTCTTGATTTGTTTTTCACATGGCAGTAAATAAAAAGGACACTGTTAAACAGTATACTGCATAAATAACCTTTTGAAATTTTGAAACTATAATCCTTCCAATTTAAGAGTATTCAGAACTATCTTAGTTGAAAACTGCAACTAAGATGAAATTCTTTAACATTAGAGAAATATATAATCTATCGTGTATATAAAACGTGCAAGTAATGTCACATGTTATATATAATGATATAGTTATCCTACCTTCTATATGTTATTGGTAGCTTTGCTTTTATGCAGTTAACAAATCCCAAGTCATGGATATAAAAGCATAAAATAACTAGTAACGATTAATCCAAATGAATGTTCCTATAATATTTTAAAAATCTTACTTTAACTCAGCAAAATTTACTTATTTAATATCAAGTTTACATACCTGACCTTCCAAAAACTACATCCCAAGGGGAACTAATGGGCTGTTCATCTCCTTTAGCTCCACCTTCTTTATCTGTACCTTGAATTCCAATGCCAGCCACTGTGCTCACCATCTCAGCTTCTAGGTCAATCTATAGAAATTAATACAGATTTTATACAATGCATCTATTTCCAATAGAACATATAGCAAACATGTGCTTTATTTATACTATGTGTCAACTTATTTTATATTAAAAAAACTGAGTGGTTTTGTATGTAAAATAAAAAAGGAAATGTGCAACATAAATACTTTAAAAAAACTTAAGAAAAAAGGCTTATCAAGTACATGGTGATCTTGTTATTAAAATGCATAAAATTTAGTCCTTTTCACTTTATCCATCCATTCCCCCACTTTCCTCTTACCCACTCGCCTTCATCATGCCTCTACCAAAACTGGTATTGAACTCAACTATAAAATATTTTAAAAGAAGGTTACATTTGAAAATGTAAAGCAGCATCAAGAAAAACACTTCTTAAAATTAAATGTATATTTCAATTGTGCTTGGTTAGTAAAGCAGCATCAAGAAAAACACTTCTTAAAATTAAATGTGTATTTCAATTGTGCTTGGTTAGTAATTAACACCGGGGAAGGCAATAGCACCCCACCCCAGTACTTTTGCCTGGAAAATCCCATGGACGGAGGATCCTGGTAGGCTCCAGTCCATGGGGTCGCTAAGAGTCGGACACGACTGAGCGACTTCACTTTCACTTTTTGACTTTCATGCATTGGAGAAGGAAATGGCAACCCATTCCAGTATTCTTGCCTGGAGAATCCCAGGGACAGGGGAGCCTGGCGAGCTTCTGTCTGTGGGGTTGCACAGAGTCGGACACGACTGAAGCGATGCAGCAGCAGCAGTAATTAACACATTTAGAGTTTAACATGTGGCAAGCACTGACCCCACCTATCCATCCAAACTCACATATCCCTACAACTGTGATTTTGATTATTTCAGAGGAAACTGAGGCACAGATCATTAAGATCCCATCATCCCAGAGCCAGTAAGTCCAGGATCTTGGATCTGAACCACTTCCAGCTCTACTATATGCCTCTGCTTCATAAACCAAAAAACTAACGCATTTCTACTGAAAAAAAAAAAAAAAAAAGATACTCTGGTTTCATCTTTGAGACTTTTCAACATCTTATGAAAATTTTCAAACACAGAGAAAAGCTGAAAGAATTTAACTCGAGTGCTTCGTTTTTTCAGACCTCAGTTTTCCTTTTTTTGAGGCAAAACTTACAACAAAATGTACAAATCATAAGTGTACCATCTGATAAATTCTCAAAGATACATAAACTTGTGTAGCCCCCATGTACATAAAGATACAGAATGTTACCATCACTCCAGAAAGTTCCCTCACACCTCTTTCCAGTCATCCCCAACTCCAGTGGCAAACAGTATTAAATTTTTTTTCCCATCATAGATTAGCTGTAACTCTTCTAGGATTTCAGATAAATGAAATGATACAGTAATGAACTCTTTTTGTGAGGCTTCTTTCATTTAACATGTTTGAAATTTATTCATGTTCCTTTTGACTGCTGAGTAGTATTCATCAAAGGAATATATCACAGTTCATTTACATATTTTTAAAAAATGTATTATTATTTATTTGGCTGCACTGGGTCCTAGTTGAGGCATGTAGGATCTTTAGTTGCAGCATGTGAGAACTAGCTTCCTGACCAGGGATTGAGCCTGGGCCCCTGCCTTGGGAACTCAGGGTCTTAGCCACTGGACTACCAAGGCCCTCGTTTATATATTTTCTTACTGATGGACACCTGGGCTATTTCCAGACTGGGGGCCTTTAAGTAGGGATCCCTTCAAGTAGGGATGCTATTTACATTCTCATATAAGCCTTTTTGTGGACATGCTTTCACTTTTCTTGGGTATGTACACAGGACAATAACTGCTATGTTATAGGGCAGGTGTATTAGCTTGATATAAAAACGTCCAGAAGGTTTTCTCCAATGGCCTATCATTTTCTATTTCTACCAATAACGTATGAGAGTTCAAATTGCTCCACATCCTCGCCAACCTCTAGTATTGTCGGTCTTTTTTTTTTTTAATTGAAGGATAATTACAGAATTTTGTTGTTTTCTGTCAAACCTCAACATGAATCAGCTATAGGTATACATATATCCTCTCCCTTTTGAACTTCCCTCCCATCTCCCAGTCTTTTTAATTTTAATCATTACAGTGGATGCTGCTGCTGCTGCTAAGTCGCTTCAGTCGTGTCCAACTCTGTGCGACCCCATAGCCGGCAGCTCACCAGGCTCCGCCGTCCCTGGGATTCTCCAGGCAAGAACATTGGAGTGGGTTGCCATTTCCTTCTGGTTTGAACTCACATTTCCTTCTCAGCTCACAATGTTAATCATTTTTCTATGTACTTGTGGTTATTGTCATAGCTGCTTTTGAAAAATGTTAAAATCTTTGGCTCAATTTTTATTGGGTTGTCATCCCCTTTATCAGCTGTAGATACCTTTATATTACACGGATACTAATCCTCTTCATAGATGCATTTTTGTGAATTTTTGTGACTATTTTCTGATAGACTGGCTTTTCACCTTAATTATTTTGTGGCTACACCATGTGGTTTGTGGGATCCTAGTTCCAATGGCACCCCACTTCAGTACTCTTGCCTGGAAAATCCCATGGACGGTGGAGCCTGGTAGGCTGCAGTCCATGGAGTCACAAAGAGTCAGATACGACTCACTGACTTCACTTTCACTTTTCCCTTTCGTGCACTGGAGAAGGAAATGGCAACCCATTCCAGTGTTCTTGCCTGGAGAATCCCAGGGACGGGGGAGCCTAGTAGGCTGCTGTCTATGGGGTCACACAGAGTCGAAGACGACTGAAGTGACTTAGCAGCAGCAGCAGCAGTTCCCCAACTAGGAGTTGAACTGGGCCCTCAGAAGTGAAGGCCCAGAGTCCTAGCCACTGGGCCGCCAGGGAATTCCCACGGCTTTGCACTTTAACAGTAAACTTTAATAATAAGCAGAAGTTAGATAAATTTGAATCTACGGGTTTCTTTCTTTTCTGATTTTTGTTACTATGTCCTGTCTTTGAGAGACCTCTGCCTACATGCAAGTCACAAAGATATTCCTATACGTTTTCTTCTAAAAGCTTCACAGTTTTAGAGTTTACATTTAGGTCTCTGATGCATCTTGAACTGATGCTTGCACATGGTGTGTGAAGTAGGGGTCATGTTTGTTTTTTCCCCATGTGGGTATTTAGTTATTTAAGCACAACGTGCAGAAATGACTCTCCTTTCTCCTGACTGACTGCTTTGATGCTTTTTAGAAAATCAAGTAATTGCATAGGTGTATGGTTACCTCTGGGTGCTGTTTGTTTTTTTTTTAACTGATCTATGTATCCATCCTTATGGAACTATCACATTGTCTTGATTAGTATATAGTATAGCATTAGTATAGGGTCTTGAAATCAGGTAGTACAAGTCTTTTAACTTTGTTCTTTTTCAACACTGTTTTAGATGTAATAATCCTTGGCTTGCATTTCCACATAAATTTTAGAACCCTTTTGTTAATATCTACCCAAAAAGTCTGAGGGTGTTTGGATTGGGACTGCATTAAGTCTATAAATCAATTTAGAACAAAATGGATTCTAATACTGAGTTTTGCAGTCCAATACTGAGTTAATTTTTATCAGTTCACTTCAGTTGCTCAGTCATGTCAGACTCCTTGTGACCCCAAGGATTGCAGGGGTCACACACCAGGCCTCCCTATCCAGCATCAGGTCCCGGAGCTTGCTCAATCAAACTCACGAGTGATGCCATCCAAGCATCTCATTCTCCGTCGTCCCCTTCTCCTCTTGCTTTCGATCTTTCCCAGCATCAGGGCCTTTTCAAATGAGTCAGCTCTTGGCATCAGGTGGCCAAAGAATTGGAGCTTCAGCTTCAGCATCAATCCTTCCAATGAATATTCAGGACTGATTTCCTTTAGGATTGGCTGGTTTGATCTCCTTGCTGTCCAAGGGACACTCAAGACTTCACTCCAAAGACAGAAATATAGATCAATGGAACAAAATAGAAAGCCCAGAGATAAATCCATGCACCCATGGACACCTTATCTTTGACAAAGGAGGCAAGAATATACAATGGAGAAAAGACAATCTCTTTAACAAGTGGTGCTAGGAAAACTGGTCAACCACTTGTAAAAGAATGAAAATAGAACACTTTCTAACACCATACACAAAAATAAACTCAAAATGGATTAAAGATCTAAACATAAGACCAGAAACTATAAAACTCCTAGACAAAAACAGAGGCAAAACACTCTCTGACATAAATCACAGCAGGATCTTCTATGACCCACCTCCCAGAGTATTGGAAATAAAAGCAAAAATAAACAAATGGGACCTAATTAAACTTAAAAGCTTTTGCACAACGAAGGAAACTAAGCAAGGTGAAAAGACAGCCTTCAGAATGGGAGAAAAAATAGCAAACGAAGCAACTGACAAAGAATTAATCTCAAAAATATACAAGCAACTCCTGCAGCTCAATTCCAGAAAAATAAAAGACCCAATCAAAAAAGGGCCAATGAACAGACATTTCTCCAAAGAAGACATACAGATGGCTAACAAACACATGAAAAGATGTTCAACATCACTCATTATCAGAGAAATGCAAATCAAAACCACAATGAGGCACCATTTCACACCAATCAGAATGGCTGCTATCCAAAAGCCTACAAGCAATAAATGCTGGAGAGGGTATGCAGAAAAGGGAACCCTCTTATACTGTTGGTGGGAATACAAACTAGTACAGCCACTATGGAGAACAGTGTGGAGATTCCTTAAAAAATTGGAAACAGAACTGCCTTATGATCCAGCAATCCCACTGCTGGGCACACACACTGAGGAAACCAGAATTGAAAGAGATACGTGTACCCTAATGTTCATTGCAGCACTGTTTATAATAGCCAGGACATGGAAGCAACCTAGATGTCCATCAGCAGAAAAATGGATAAGAAAGCTGTGGTACATGTACACAATGGAATATTACTCAGCTATTAAAAAGAATTCATTTGAATCAGTTCTAATGAGGTGGATGGAACTGGAGCCTATTATACAGAGTGAAATAAGCCAGAAAGAAAAATACCAATACAGTATACTAACGCATATGTATGGAATTTAGAAAGATGGTAACGATGACCCTATACGTGAGACAGCAAAAGAGACACAGATGTATAGAACAGTCTTTTGGACTCTATGGGAGAGGGAGAGGGTGGGATGATTTGGGAGAACGGCACTGAAACATGTATAACATCATATGTGAAACATATCTCCAGGTTCAATGCATGAGACAGGATGCTCGGGGCTGGTGCACTGGGATGACCCAGAGGGATGGGATGGGGAGGGAGGAGGGAGGGGGGTTCAGGATGGAGAACACATGTACACCCGTGGTGGATTCATGTCAATGTATGGCAAACCACTACAATAAAATAATAAAAAAAAAAAATAAGAGTTTACTCCAACACCACAGTTCAAAAGCATCAATTCTTCAGCGCTTGGTTTTCTTTATGGTCCAACTCTCATATCCATACATGACTACTGGAAAAATCATAGCTTTGACTAGATGGACCTTTGTTGGCAAAGTAATGTCTGTGCTTTTTAATATGCGATCTAAGTTGGCCATAGCTTTTCTTCCAAGGAGCAAGCGTCTTTTAATTTCATGGCTGCAGTCACCATCTGCAATGACTGCAATGTTTTATAGTTATGTATTTCTAAAAATTTATTCCAATATTCTATTTTGGTCGCTAAGTAAACAGAATTTTAAAATTCCATTTCCAGTTGGCTGTTACTAGTATATAAAAATATGGATCTTTTTACATTGACTTTGTAGTTTGTAACCTTCCCAAATTCACTTATTAGTTCGAGTAACTTTGTATAGATTACTTTGTAAGACTGTATAGATATATATAGAATATATCTATATAGATATATCTATATAGATAGATATAATATATATATACAGAATCTTACTTTGTAAGATTGTATAGATATAATCTTCTATGTACATGACATGTCTCTGGCAAATAGTTGTTTTTCTTCCTTTTTATCCTATATGCTTTGTATTCCTCTTTTTTGCCTCATTATAATGGCTAGTACTTTCAGGACAATGTTTAATAGGCATGATGAACATGATCATGCCTTGTCTTGTGCCCAATCATGAGGCAAAAGTATTCAATACTTTGCATTAAGTGTAGCTGTAAGCTTTTTGTAGACGGTATTTATCCTATTGTGGACACTCATTTCCATTCAAGTTTATTAACTTTAACACGATTAAATGTTTTCCAGTGTTTTTCTGACTCTAGTAAAGCATCAGATGGCTATTTCATTCTGTTATTATGGTAAATTACATTGATTTATTTTGGTGATATCCTCTTGCATTATTTTTAGTAGCTGTTCTATAATCTTCTGAAATTATGAAGAATGTTCATCAATGTAACTTTATACTTTTATTGCAACATATAATCTGCAAACATACAAAAGGCAGCCAGGGATGGGTTCTTGAAATAGATCTTGATTTAAGACTCCCCTGGTGGCTCAGGAGGTAAAGCGTCCGCCCACAATGCGGGAGACCCGGGTTCGATCCCCGGGTCAGGAAGATCCCCTGGAGAAGGAAATGGCAACCCACTCCAGTACTCTTGCCTGGAAAATCCCATTGATGGAGGAGTGTGGTAGGCTACAGTCCATGGGGTTGCAAAGAGTCAGACACGACTGAGTGACTTCACTTTCACTTTCACTCTCTTTTCACAGAAACTGACAGGATAGTTTAAAAATTCCTCTTGAAGAAAGCCTGGGCCTAGGTAATGTTATAGGAGTTTTAATAAATATTCAAAAACCATAAATTCCTATGTGAGGCAAATTATTAAAAAAAAAAAAACAGAAAAAAAAGAAAAAAAAAACTCACTTAATGAGATCAGTATGACCTTGATTCCAAAATCAGGTGAGAACAGTACAAGAAAATATAGAATTTATGAATATGAATTTTATAACATTGAATGTAATTTTGGATAATCAAATCTAATTTGGCTTTTAAAAAAATCATGATTAGGTAAGTTTTATTCCAGGGATAAAAAGATGACTCAACATCAAATACAGCAAAAAAACTATACAATTATTTCCATAAATACAGAAAATACATTTAATAAAATCATATAATAATTCTTAGTAACTAAGAGAAAATTTAACTTCATAAATATTTTATTTCCCAAAGCTACAGAAAATGCATGTAAACTTCTGGAGAAAGTTTACTTGCATTCTATTTAAGACTATGAGCATGACAAGATATCTACTATTACCATAATGCTTAAAAGCAATATAATAAAAGGTGCTAAGTCACTTCAGTCGTGTCCGACTCTGTGCGACCCCATAGACGGCAGCCCACCAGGCTCCCCCATCCCTGGGATTCTCCAGGCAAGAACAATGGAGTGGGTTAATGAAGTATAAAAATGAAAAGGGAAAAGATAAAACTGTTGTGTGCTTTTTTCAAACAATATATTCACATGAGAAAGAAACAGGAGTTTTTGCAGAAATGGATAAGTTGATCCTAAAATTCTTGTAGAACTGAAAGGGATTCAGGAACGGTCAAAAAATGTTGACAAAGAAATAAGTAGGAAGACTCATACTTTCTGACTGCACAACTTATTAAGTTATGGCAATCAAAACTGTGTGATATTACCATAAAGATAGAAAAACAGACCAATGGAATAGACGTGAAAGTCTGGAAATAAACCCATGCATGTATGAATAATTTATTTTCTAAAGGCTGCCAAGACTACTCAAAGGAGAAAGAACAGTCTCTTCCATAAATGGTTCTGGGATAACTGGATGTCCACATGTAAAAAAATGAAGTTGAACCCTTAGCTATGACAAATCTAGACAGCATATTAAAAAGCAGAGACAAAGGTCCATCTAGTCAAAGCTATGGTGTTTCCAGTAGTCACGTATGGATATAACAGTTGGACCATAAAGAAGGCTGAGCACTGAAGAACTGATGCTTTTGAACCGTGGTGCTGGAGAAGACTATTGAGAGTCCCTTGGACTGCAAAGTGATCAAACCAGACCATCCTAAAGGAAATCAGTCCTAAATATTCATTGGAAGGGCTGATGCTGAAGCTGAAAATCCAATCCTTTGGCCACCTGATGCAAAGAATTGACTCAATGGAAAAGACTCTGATGCTGGGAAAGATTGAAGGCAGGAAGAGAAGGGGACAAGAGAGGATGAGATGGTTGGATGGCATCACCGACTCAATGAACATGAGTATGAGCGAGCTCCAGGAGATGGTGAAGGACAGGGAAGCCTGGTGCGCTGCAGTCCATGGGGTCACAAAGAGTTGGACTGAGTAACTGAACAACAACCCCAAAGAAATAAAAATGTATGCCCACACAAAACTTCTATATGAATTATTTGTAATAGCCAAGAATTGGAAATGCCCTAAATGTCACCAACTGGTTACTGGATAAAATTTGGTTTATACATGCAATGGAATGCTCTTCAGCAGTATAAAGGAACTCCTGACATGTTACATCATCAGTGAACCTCAAAAACATTACACAGAATGTAAGAAGCCAAACACACAGACCATACATTATATGATTCTATTTATACAAATGTTCAAAAGAGGCAAATTTATACAGAAACTGGGGGATGGAAATGGGGATTCATTATAACTAGGTATGAAGGTTCTTACTAGGAAGATGAAGATGTTCTAAAAATGATTTGATAATGGTTTCACAACTTGTTAAATTTACTAAAAATTCCTAAATTATATACTTGAACTGGGTGACCTTTATTCTATGGAAAATCTATCACAATAAAGTTCTTAAAATACTACAGATTTTATAACGTCACATACAAATAAAATACTACAGATTTTATAAGGTCACAAACAAATAAAATACTACAGGTTTTATAACAAACAAATAAATAGATGTCACAAACAAATAAAAAGATGTGAATTAAACACATCAGAAAGGCTGCCTATAGGTGTACTTATGTACAGGGAATGGCAGGGGAGACAGAAATGGAGATGAAGAGGAATTTACAAAAGTAAGTAAATTATTTCTAACAAGAAACAGGCTGACATGGAACAATGATGTTCATGAGGTATAAATATAGGAGTATGGTCCACCCTCTGTAAATGAGATCTTAAAAATGTAAAATAAACATTTTTATAGATTTAAAAAGAGAGGAAGAAATAATTCTACATCATTTCCATTTTTTCAAGATACTAAACTGCGAAGAGTTGACTCATTGGAAAAGACTCTGATGCTGGGAGGGATTGGAGGCAGGAGAAGGGGACGATAGAGGATGAGATGGCTGGATAATATAACTGACTCAATGGACGTGAGTCTGAGTGAACTCCGGGAGTTGGTGATGGACAGGGAGGCCTGGCGTGCTGCGATTCATGGGGTGGCAAAAAGTCAGACACGACTGAGCGACTGAACTGAACTGAAACTGTCATAAAATATAAAAATGACTCCAAGTAACCTATATTTGTTATGATGATTATGCTATCAATACTCTAAAATCCACTAAGTTCTAAAGCAAGAGAAATTAACGTGTACTCAAAAAAAGACAAGTATTCCCTCTACCTTGTGGGCTAAATACCCGACTACCTCATTATTCTCTTTGATATCTACGACACTATGAATTTTAGAAGCACAGACCCAAAAAAGATAATGATAAAGAAATACTGACCTTTAAGGAGCAACGTAAAACCACGGTTGCCCAAAGTACACAACATTAAGTTATTAGTCCTATGAAAAGTTCTGCTAAATAGGGCTTCTTGGTCAAGTAAGTTTAGAAATACTGCACACATATCCCCCCACTAATGTATGCACAATATATGGCATATTAAAATCTAAGAAATTCTCTAAGATGTTTAAAAAACAAATCTGCTTTAATTTACAAAGCCACAAAATCTTTTTCTCATGTAACATCTTTTCTTATTAGGATGAATATACACTTTAGAAAATGCTTCATTTAACAGATGTTACTTGCTCATAAATTTATTCAATAAATACCTATTAAATACACCTACTGTGGGCCAGGCTCTGTTTTAGGTGTTTAGGATTTCAGTAGTAAAGAAAACAAATTTCACACCCGTGTGGGGATTTATATTACGGTGATTATTATCATTATATGTTCTACATGTTTTTTCCTATTTTATGTATAATTATCAACTAAGTATATTAGTTGACAATTATGTCAATATGAATAGGCAAAAACATCAATAGAGAGAAATAGTGAGAAAAGCAAGGGAAGTGCCTGAAACAGTATATTCAGACAGAATGGGTTTGATGAACTTATTTTCCAAATAGATGGCACGTTAAAGACCAATAAATTACAGCCAAAATACTCATCAGTAAGAAATGCTTAAAATAACTAGGTAATACTGTGCAGTCATATTCATATGACTAATATGGGGAAAAAAAGTTAAAGAAGAATGCAAAAATTATGTATATTCATTATGATTCCTTTTGTTTAAAAAAGATTCTCTAAAGACAAAATTAATTTGCTTATGAGTAGAAAACTTCTGCAGACACAAATTTTAACAATGGTTGGTTATCACTGCTGCTGCTGCTAAGTCACTTCAGTCGTGTCCGACTCTGTGCGACCCCATAGATGGCAGCCCACCAGGCTTCCCCGTCCCTGGGATTCTCCAGGCAAGAACACTGGAGTCCACTAGGGAGCCCAAATAGATCTCTGGGGACTTTTTAAATCTTTAAGTATTACATCATTTTAAAAAAACAAGATCATATATTACTACTATAATGAGACTAAAAAAATATTTAACTCTAATTGATACATAAGTATTCCCAGAGAAAACGTAAGAGCTGAAGGGAGGCAGGAGTGTTTGCTTTTTTCCTATATTTGAGAAAATTTAACTGAAAAGGGACAAAGCATCACTTTATAAACTGATTAAGAAAATACCTCAATTGAGGAGCCTTAGGGTGATTAGGCACATGAGTTTGAAATAAAGGATTAAAAAAAGGACTTGATTTGCCCTCTGTGACAATATGCTGACACACAGAAAAACAAGTTACGTAAGAATAAAGTTAAAGCAAGTACCTCTGAGAAAAGGATGATCTGAAATATTTAAGCAACACCCTCTCATTTCAAATATTTATGTAGCAAGTATATATGTTTTTCTGATTAGAAGTATTAAAACTTTATTTAAAATGGAAAATTACCTTTCTTATAAGGTGATTTTCTGTATCTGCCACATATATGATATTATTCATTATGGCTACACCTTGTGGTGAGTTAAAACTTGACTCTGAAAAGATTCCATCTTTTCTTCCAGGGTTTGGTCCTAAAAGACAAAACAAGCATAAAAGAAAATTTTTCTTATCTCAAAGTAAAACAAGCAAACAAAAACCCCTAAACAAAAACTTATATTTAAAGCTGGGATTTTAATATAAATGATACTTCTGCAGTCCATGGGGTCGCAAAGAGTCAGACATGACTGAGCCATTGAACAACAACCCCAAAACTAAACTGTTTCCCAAGACACCTGTTTTTCTCAGGAATAAGTTTTGCAAGTGAAAGGACTTACTACATAATGGTTACTAGAACACTTCAGTAGTTTGTATCAGAAGAAATTAATTCAAAAGGCATCTATTACCTAGACTAGAAAGAATTAAAAGTAATTTAAATCTTTCAGCATCTAGATGAATGATTTTTAACAATTTTGGAAGATAAACTCCTTTGATGATAACAATGAAAATTATGAGCCCTTCCCTTACAAAAATACACATGCCCACTAAATGTCTGGAGAAGGCAATGGCACCCCACTCCAGTACTCTTGCCTAGAAAATCCCATGGATGGAGGAGCCAGGTAGGCTACAGTCCATGGAGTCACTAAGAGTCGGGCACAACTGAGTGACTTCGCTTTCACCTTTCACTTTCACCCACTGAAGAAGGAAATGGCAACCCAATCCAGTGTTCTTGCCTGGAGAATCCCAGGGACAGAGGAGCCTGGTGGGCTGCTGTCTACGGGAGTCGCACAGAGTTGGACATGACTGAAGTGCCTTAGCAACAGCAGCATTAAATGTCACCAACAATTTCAAGGGGTTCACAGGTCATGAGGATCATTCAAGCATTTCTTAATAGCCCATGAATCCCGACTTAACAGGCTTGGTTTAAACCCCAGCTCTACTTAGCTGTTGATCTAGGCAAGTTCTGTGCGACAAAAGTTTACAAAAGTTTCTCTACTGCAAAACGAAACTAATAAATATACCTAACTTATAGCACTGTGTACATTAATACAGGTAAAGTGCTCAGAATAATGCCAGGCATATTTTGTTTGTTATTATTAATAACACTATTATTGTTGATGATGAGAACTGTCTGAGGGGAAAAAAAGGGAGAGCACTGTGGTCACTTCAGACTGGAGAGTACTATGTACTACATAACCCCTTGGCATGTATTCTTGAGCCACATTAGCAGAGTGAAAGATCTAGTAGAGTGAGACCACCACCACCAAGAATCTTCTAAAGCACATCTGATGAGTATCTCCTGAGTGTATCTGACCACCGAAACATGTTTGGAAAAGGTAGTTTGCTGCTGGTTTCTCTGTTTAACAAAGGAGAATATCCATCTAAACTATTTTGGAAAATTTAGAAGCTATTAAAAAAGCTTTTAATTATTTAAATGTAACTTGCTATAACACATATTTTTGAGTAACAATTCTCTGCCTGTTACAAATTAAAATACAAAGTTGCCAAAGTGAAATAAACAACACAGAACACACACATACTCTAACAGAAACAACAAATACCTTCAAGAGCTGAGGGAATATTATCTTGGCATAAGAAGAACAGCCCCAGGGCTGAGGGTATGATTAGTTTATTTGCATCCTACCTTAAGTACTAACAGTCCATGTGTAACTAAATCAAGACTGCAAAGAGATGAATCACTTTTCTCTTTTGACTAACATGTTGTTGGATGTCATTTCAGCCTGGATGAGCAGGATTAATAGTGTACTTAGTAGCTTTTATTAATTACGCAAGATGTCAGTAAGAGCCCTTTTTAGATGCAGACCAGGGAGATACGGAAGACAATGACCTACGCCTATATGATACTTTTATTTTGCTACAACCAAAAGCAATGGATTCAAAAGTATGCTTAAGTTCTTATGGAAGGAGAGAAAGGTATAATGTTATACAAATCCTAGGTTATTTATTTTATAATCTAAGTCTCAAGTTCTTAGGGTATAATCTTGAGGTCTTAAAAAATATGGCTGTATTTTGATGGGAAGGGAAATATAATACTTGATATAAAATGCCCCAAATCTAAAATGTATACAATATTTTCATAATATATAATAAAGTGGCAGTTTTTTGAAAAAAACAAGATGGGGTATACAGATATACTTGAAAATTATACAAGAGATTTCTTCCTTTTGATCTTAATGGAATTTTTTGGGGGTAGTTTTGGTTGTTTTTGAGGAAGTGAGAAGACATTAATTCAGATACCCCACATTAATTAACAAAATAATTTCTGATGAAGTTAACAATGTATATTGCCCTTCTATAGTTATTTATAAATTTCCATTTTAACACATTTCTCTGAATAATTTTGACATATATAATGTAAAATACAATATATATCATAATCAGCAAACTTTACCTCCAATGCTGTACTGAATTTGTCCATTCTTCCAGACAACCAAAATTCTGTGATGTCCAGTGTCTGCTATTACCAATCTATTAGAAACATGGTCCACTGTTATTTTGCCAGGAAACAGCAATGGTGAGGGTGGCAAGGAATCTTTATAGAGTTTCATTCCAATTTTATTGGCTCTGATCTGTCCCCTGTCTTTGTAATACTTTAAAGCTATTGAAGTGTATAAAAATAATTTCTCTTTATGTCCTTCTCCAATCAAAGAGAACAACATGTTTCCACGGGGTCCGAGTATGACCAGAGTTGGCCAGCAGGAAACTTCTAGTTCTTGCCAAAGGCTGGCATCTGCATCATTAACCACAGGGTGGGTGATGTTGTATCGAAGAACAGCACTCCTAATGTTATCCAGGACTTTTTCATTTGGAAACTTGGCCGAGTGAACACCAACAATCAGAAGACCATCTAAAGGCGAAAAATTAAAAGTTGAACATTATTAAGTATTAAAATTTGACTATCACCATCCATATATTAGGGTTGGGGTCATTAATAAGTATAAACAGATAAAAAAGAGAAAAGACAGGACTAAATTAGTATCTTCAACTGTATTTAAACTCATGAATAAAAAATTAACATTTAAATCTAAACTCAATCTTGATAACTACATAAAAACCACATATGATCAAAATCATGTAGCAACTTTAAGTTTAAAACCCTGTGTCCTTTATCTAAAGCTTTAAAATAATTTTTTATTTTATTAGAAAGATGTTGAAATTTTGTAACCTTTTCCCACCTATTTTAAGCTTTAAAATTCACAAAGACTATGATTGCTTTCTGCTGGTACTGATTGTCACATTATCCTCTTAAATTTTTCTGATCTAACTACATCACAGATTAACAGAATGAATAGGAACAAGATGTTTCCATAAGGTCCTTGACTTATTTAAAATTCCTACTGTATAGCTCTTAGAACAGACCATATTATAGACAGCAGAACTGCTGAAAATTAAAAACAACATATTTCTTTTACCTAATCAATACAGCATGTCAAGAAAATAATACAGAAAAAAAAGTATGAAGTGTTAGGCTAGATTCAGAGAAAAACTCAGTATTGACTACCAAGGTGATAGAGGTAATAATGGCCATGTAAATTAGAATCTCTCAACATATTCATTAAAAACTATACAAAGCAGTATGAAGAAAAAATAAAACCACACAAATTGGGAGGTCTAAGTACCAGACAGCCCATTCTTCCATTACAAGTAGAAACTCCAAACCAAAGCACATACACAAACATGTGCCTGACGACTGAGAATAGTAAACAAAAGCAGGCAGACTGCGAGAGAGGGGTCGGAACCTGGAAAAGCAAATCACAGGAGGGCGAGTTTTCAGCTGTATTTTGTCTCCCCTTTCACAGCTTTGCATTGAGAATGGGCCCCAGTGAGCCTGTGGAACAGTTTCAGAAGATCTACTATACATGCAACAGGAATCTTAGAAGGAGAGGAGCAAGGGACTGGGGCAGGAAAAATATATAACACCAGAACTTCCAAAGTGTGATTAAAGACATAAATTCACAGAATTCAAGAAGGTGAGTACACCTTCATGAAGATAAACTAAAAGAAAACCATGCCTACACACAGTATTAAGTTCTGAAAACTAAAGATTAAAAAATCCCACAAACGTCTTGAAAGCAGCTGCAGAAAAAAAAGACACTGTGATGAGTGGCACCTCAGAAAACCAGGTAGAAGGGCAGTGGGGAGGAGTGGGAAGGCCTGTACACTTGAAATACACTGTATGTCAAATACGCAGCAATAAAGTTCTTTAAAAAACAGAATAAGCTCCCTGAAGTCAAATTCTGGCTTTACTACTTGCTGAGTTACCTCGGGCATGGCACTAAATCTCACTATATATCAGTTTTCTTATTTAATTGCCTCACAGGTCAGCTTTGAGGATATAGAGATAATCTGTATAAGACATTTAGCATAGTACCTAGTATGCTGTAAAACTGTAAAACCTCAACAAATGTTCACTATTATTATTTTTTTAAGTTATAAGTACAAAGATAAGCAATAGAAGAGAAATATAACATTTTCTATGTATCAAAAGAAATTAGTAATGTAAAATAGAAAAAAAGCGTATCATGTTGAGAAACAACAAATAAAACCTAATACAAAATAACACATAACTATACATAATAATACTTAAAAATAAATGTGAATGGGTTTAATTCGTCTATTAAAAAGATTTGGACACATTCTGTACATCAGAGACACATCGAAACAATGTGAACCAGAAAAGCAAAAAATAAAGATATGGGAAAACATATGTGGGCAAATGAAAGGATAGGAACAGAAGGGTGTAATTCTGGTAAGTAGGATACATCTGGGAGAAGGAAATGGCAATCTACTCCAGTATTCTTGCCTAGAGAATCCTGTGGACAGTGGAGCCTGGTGGGCTGCAGTCCACGGGGTCACAAAGAGTCGGACACGACTGAGTGACTTCACTTTCACTTTTCACTTTCATGCATTGGAGAAGGAAATGGCAACCCACTCCAGTGTTCTTGCCTGGAGAACCCAGGGACGGGGGAGCCTGGTGGGCTGCTGTCTATGGGGTCGCACAGAGTCGGACACAACTGAAACGACTTAGCAGCAGCAGTAGGCTATATCTGACAAGGTAGATGTCAATCCTCACAGCATTAAACAAAAGAAGAAATTTTTTCATGTGAAAAGCATTTACAAACAAAGATAAAACAACTAGGAATACCCCCAAGCAATAAAGGAAGCACCTTGATAAAGCAGACACACTCTGATAATAAAAAATACACTTTCCTCTCAAGTGTACATGGGATATTTATAAAAACTGATCACAAAGAAAGGATTATAAAGACTACATTCTAAACCACAATACAGTAAAGCTGGTATTATTAACAAAAAAATTGTCTTTTGTTTCAGAAAAACTCCACTCTTCTTGCATGTTTCTCCTTTACTCCTACACTAATACCACTTACAACACTGCTGACAACAGATGGGTGGGTGTTTCCCCCACACTAGGCAACTGTTTGCGACAACTTTTGGGTGTTCTCAATTCTAACACGGGCACAGTCACTCACAAGACTGCCCTCCCACTTCTGATGACAACGGCAAGTCATAGGTCCCCAAGCTACCCACACTTCTGCTCAACTTGGCTACAAATCAGATTTCCATGACCCTTCCCTTGGATTAGATTATTTGCTACAATAACAGAACTCAGAGAAACACTTATGCTTTACTGGTTTATTGTACAAGACTATGATAAAACATACAGCCAAACATCCAGATGGAAGAGTGAACATAAGGCAAGGTATGTGGGAAGGGGTTCCACGTGCACGCCCAGCCTGTCACTACCCTGGCTCCTCCTGTGTTCCCCAACTTAAGTTCTTTGAGCTCTAAACCCTTGGAAATTTTAAAAAGGCTTCATCACAGAGGCATGGTCCATCATTAACTCCATTTCCAGCCTCTTCCCCTCTTTGGAGAAGAGGGATGGGAAGTGGGGTGGTAGGAGCTTGAACTAATCAAGCTCCTAATCATGGCCAGGAAAAGAAAATAAATCAAAAGAAAGTAAGTAATAAAGATAAACAAGAAATTCATGAGAAACAAAAATTTTTTTAATTCAGCATTCACTTCTGACAAAAAAATATCAAAAACTGAAAAACAGAAAATAGGAACTGATGGGTATGTTCTTTCAGCAGGAAAGTTAACCTTAATCACATTTATTGATGTGGTTTGTCAATCAAACCTTTTGTATTTCTCTATACTGTAATTACTGTACATTATGTTACAGTGTGTTTCTCTATTTGATATGCCCATTTTCCTTTTTTTATTTTTGGGGGGTTTTAGGAAGGTCTGTATTTTTGTTCCAGTGTCTATTTTCTATTAATTTTTTATCATATTATAAAAGTATTAATTCCCATTTTTATAATTTTTTATTACCTATACAATTATCAATAGTCTATTTCTCCACTTTCCCTTTTACTTCCATTTTTCTTTAGTTACATTCTTTCTAATTCTGTCAAAATATATGATTTTATATTATTCTTCATCTCTTGGGTTGTATTCTGCCGATATAGCTAGGTTGGAACTCTTCCAGTAGTCTATTCCCTGTCTAGTTCTGGGTTCTCCTAGACCATGAAATATTTTGTGAGAGAACTGGAAGGTTAAAATGCAGCAGCAGCTCGATCCTCTCTGTGGGAAGGCGGGTGCAGGGCACCAGGCACCAGGGCACCAGTGTACACACTCTCCTCCTCTGCGAGCTCACCCGGAGGGCTGAGGGGGAGCGGAGGGGCCCCCGGCAGCTGCACCAGCTCTGGCCAGATCTCCTCCCTCGGCGTGTCCAACTCCTGGGCCAGGTTGAGCTAGCTCCACAATGAAGTGAACAAACATATTCTGCTGGTCAACTCATTACTTAAGTTGGAAGCTTACATGGGCTCCAGCTCATCCTTAAGGGATTCCAGTTCAGGCATATAGGTTGTAGTTTGCCCTTGTTCTCCCCTCCTTCATATCCATCTTTCCTTTCAACTGCCTGACCTGACTTTGGGTAGAGCCATCAGACATACAGGCAACAGCTACAGGTAGACTGACTAACCAGCACAAAAATGTATCCACAAGATTATTCACTGTTTGAGACTGCTAAATATTAGAAACAATGTAACAGCCTGGTGTGCCTCAGTCCCTGGGGTCACACAGAATCAGACACAACTTAGCAGTGAACAACAAGGGTCAATACATAGTACAGGAGAGTAGCTGAATAAATTATGGCACATGCGCATGCACACACGCACACACACACACACATGCGCACACACTACTATGCAGCTATTAAAGACAACTGCGAAGTTTCTATAAATTTATATGGAGTGACTGCCAGGAAAACTGACATGATAAAAAGTAAAGTGCACAAAAATGTCAATGGTATGTCACTTAAAATAATATAAAATATTAAAAAAAGAAATTTGAAAAAGAAAAAGAACAGGACAAAAAGAATGAGAAGGTAAGAAAAAGCAGAAGAGATGGGTGGATGGAACTATATTTTCCGTGTGGTTCTGACTTTCAGACCAAGTTATAATTCTTCACAAAGTAGTGAAAGTGTTAGTCCCTCATTCGTGTCCAACTCTTTGTGACCCCATGGACTGTAGCCTCCCAGGCTCCACTGTCCATGGGGTTCTCCAAGCAAGAATACTGGAGTGGGTAGCCATTCCCTTTTCCAAGGAATCTTCCTGACTTGGGGCTCCTGCATTGCAGGCAGGTTCTTTACTGTCTAAGCCACCAGGGAAGCCCACAGTTTTGCATACTTAAAAACAAACAATATCAAACAAAAATGGGGGCAAGGGGGGCTAAAAATACAAATAAAAACAAATGAATCTAGCTGTACTTCAAATGAATAACATAATCTCATGGGGGTGGGGAGTGGGAGGAACCAATTTAAATAATTTTTAAATTTAGTTGAGAGGGACTGGAAGCAAAGACGCCCCAGTAGCAACAAGCACATCTAGTGTCCAGATCTTATTTTCTCAAAACCATTCTCAATACTCAATACTAAAAGGAATCAGAGGCTCCTTGGAAAAATGGCTGATTCAGAGGTGGGGCTGGGAAAACACAAGACGAACCTGGAAATATTTTGTTATTGACAAGAAGTGCTCAGAGAATGATTAAGGACAAAGGGACACAGGTGATAGAAGAGCTTGAAGGTGATCGTATTAGTCAAACAGGAAAACTATGAAAATCAAAACAAATAATGACAGGATGCTTTATAAAAACAAGAATTCATGAGTTGAGTCCAAATATATTATATATATGTTATATATCATATCTATATTATATGAGATGGTTGGATGGCATCACCGACTCAAAGGACGTGAATCTGAACAAGCTCGGGGAGAGGGTGAAGGACAGGGAAGCCTGGCATGCTGTAGTCCATGGGGTCTCAAAGAGTCGGACACGACTCAGCAACTGAAATGATATTATATTACTTCAAAAAATGTGTTTTTTTTTTTTCTTCTGGTCAATATACCCCCAATACTTGTTCAAAAAAGTGATGAGTAAGGGTGAGATTTGAAAGATGAGAAGATGTTAACTGTGTTAAGAGAACAGTGAAGGAGATTCCAGGGAGAGAAAGTGACACACGCAAAAGAGACTCAAGAAGGTCAGTGACTCAATACACAGAACAAAGGGGAGCAATGGACAAAACGAGAATAAACCTACAGACAGAGACAGTCTCGTGAGACATATTAAGGACTGAGATCTTCATTCTTAAAAACAACGGAAGTCAGATGAAGTCTCAAAGATACCTCAAGCTAAACTCGTGAACATCCCTCCAAACTTGTCCTTTCTACAGCATTTCCTGTCACAGAACGGCACCACCATCTGTCCAATTAGACAAGCCAGAAAACTACCTAGGATACCCGTGTCATCACCCACCAGCCCTCTATCATCACCCATCGTTAATCCATGATCAAGTCCTATTGATCTCATTACCTAAAACCAACTTCAAGCTATCATCATGTCTCAGGGGGAACACAACAGCCTTGTCACAGATCCATTCTTCTCCGCTAATTAACAGTTGCCCACCCAGGAGAGGAACGGATCTTTACAAAACACAAATCTGATCACATCACCCTCTGGCAGAAAACCCTCCATGGGCGTTCCATTGTTCTACATACAAAAACCACACATTTTGTCTTTAGCATGTTCTTCCACATCCACCTCTCCCTCCCTCAGAGTGCTGTAGCAACCCGGGCTTTCTTCAGAACCTCAAGAATCTCATTATTTCTCTCACTTTAAAGCTTTGTTACAGAGTGTCTCTGTGACTGGAATGCTCTCACCTAGTAAAGTCACACCTGTTTTTCAGATCTCAAGCTCCATTTTTACTCTTAAAAAGGCTTTCTTGTTTTCATGAGGTACATGTGTCCTTTTGAATTACAGCTTTCTCAGGGTATGTGCCCAGTAGTGGGATTGCTAGGTCATATGGTAGTTCTATTTTTAGTTTTTTAAGGAATCTCCATACTATAGGTAGCTAGTAAGACAGATAGATAGCAGGTATCTAGTAACTAGATATCTAGCTACAATAGATAGCACAGAAGCTCAGCTGGGCATTCTGTGATGACCTAGACAGGTGGGCTTGGGAGTCCGGGAAAGGAGATCCAAGACAGAGGGGATATATGGGTGATTCACTTCACTGTACAGAAGAAACTAAGACAGCATTGTAAAGCAAATATACTCCAATAAAAAAGAAAAAACTTTCTATTCTTCCAGATTACTGTAATTTCCTTCTTAGCACTAATCAGAAATTATAAAAATATTTATGTGGTTATTTAACTTTTCTCCTTGTTAGACTGTAATTCCTATTAATTATTGAGGGACCATACACTGTTTTATTATTTTCCAGCACAGTGCCTAGTACAAAGTAGGTAATGAATGGACAGGGTATAAATGCTAAAGAAACTTTTATGTGTGCAATAAGCCATATTATATTGACAAAATAGGATATGTATATTGATCTACACACAAGAACAACTGCCAAATAACTGCATCCAATTTTTTTCAGTGTCAACAAACCTTAAAGTACATATACAGAGATTTTTCTTAAAATATTTCACTTGTTCTGTTAATCATACACAAAAAATAAAACAGGATGTAAAAGGCTCTTCCCTTTGGGATTTTTTGCCATCACATGGATCAAAACTACTGCATTTAAAATAAAATATGGAAGGAAGAAAAGGAAGAGAGAGGAAAAGGAAGAAAGTGAGAAGAGAGGGAGAGGAAGAAGAAAGGGAAAAAAGGAAGGTGAAACCAAATAAAGAGTAACAGCTTCCAAAATGTTAGTAATAAAGTTGAGTTTTTAACTCATCATTGACTAGGGGATTTTTGCAGAAGCAGTCAATAACGTGTTAAGACTTTTAAAAAACTCTTTTAAGGTCTTATTTTTGTGAAATGTATAGACATATATATAGATACCTCAAGATACAATTATATATCAGATCAGATCAGTCGCTCAGTCATGTCCGACTCTTTGCGACCCCATGAACTGCAGCACGCCAGGCCTCCCTATCCATCACCAGCTCTCAATGGTATATATATATGTGTGTGTTCAGTTGCTCAGGAACGTCTGACTCTTTGCAACCTCATGAACTGTACTCCACAAGGTTCCTCCATCCATGGAATTTTCCAGGCAAGAATACTGGAGTGGGCTGCCATTTCCTATTCCAGGGGATCTTCCTGACCAAGGGATCAAACCCGTATCACTTGTGCCTCCTGTACTGGTGGGCAGATTCTTTACCACTGCACTGAAAACCCTCATATATTATGTATATATAGTATATAGCAGACAGTAAAGTTTGATTACAGGCAGTATAATAACTTAGTTCAATGTAAAAACTAAAAATAATTGAGTTTTACTGTTACAAAAACTGTAAACTGACACATCTTGAGATCTAAAAGACAAGTGTGACTTTAGTACAGTACTAGGCAAGAAAGGATCCGATGGATAGGAAATAGCAACCCACTCCAGTATTCTTGCCTGGGAAATTCCATGGCAAGAAGCCTGGCAGGCTGCAGTCCACGAGGTTGCAAAAAGTCAGACACAACTTAGTGACTGAATGCATACACAAGAAAAGATGAAGGCAGAGAAGGGAGGTTAGAAGACCCTGAGGGAAAGCAAGAAAGGTATGGAGAAAGAGGATTTTAGGTTTTATACCAAGAGCACTGAAAACATGAGGTGAAAAAAAATCATAATCACTGAATACTAAATTAAAGCAGAGGCCAGAAGCAAATTTGAATGTTTTTTAAATTTCAAAAACTGACATTTCCCTGTGTCCACATTAAACACTCTGAAAGTTTACCATAAATTGGCCAATATTTTTATCATACTTTAGGAACAAAGAATAATAAACATATGGGCTGCTGCAAAAAGAAAATATGAAGTGTGTACAAAAAAGTGTGTAACACAGCAGGCCCCACTGCTATTCTTTCAAAGGTCTCCTTACAGGGCTGGTCCTTGCCTGGATTTTGAGTGTCCTCATCATTCCCAGAACTGATAAGAGTGGCACACAAGACCTAAACTGTTTGTACAAACACTATGGTTTATGGTGAACACTTGCTTTCCTTCTGAGAGTCTGGAATTTTGGTACATGGCGCCAGGCAGAAGATGCCTCTGTGGCCAGCCCCCAACAAAAACCTCTGGTGCTGTCTCTAATGACCTTCCCTGGCTGGCAACATCTCAGACTTATCCTAACAACTCCTGCTGAGGGAACTAAGCACATCTTATGTGATTCCATCAAGAGGCGACTCTGGAAACTTGCTCCTGATCTCCCCTGGATTCCGCCCCATGTGTCTTCTCCCTTGGCTGATTTTGCTTTGTATTCTTTTGTTGTAAAAAATTGTAGCCACGAGGAGTACAACTACATGCTGAGTCCTATGAGTCCTCCTAAAGAATTGACCTGGGGGTGGTTTTGGGAACCCTGACAGTAAAATCACCAAATAATGACTCATTAAAAGCTTCATTTCCCAAAGAAGACATACAGATACAGATGGCTACTCTGTTGTTGCTGTTTTTCAGTGTTTGGTGGTATTCCAACCGACTCCTTGTGACCTCATGGACTGCAACACACCAGGCTTCCCTGTCCTTCACCTCTCCTGGAGTTTGCTCAAACTCACGTCCATTGAGTCAGTGATGCCATCCATCTCATCCTCTGCCACCCGCTTCTCCTGTCTTCAATTTTTTGCCTCCACCCAGCGTCAGGGTCTTTTCTAATGAGTCAGCTTTTCGCATCAGGTGGCCAAAGTATTGGAGCTTCAGCATCAGTCCTTCCAATGAATATTCAGGATTGATTTCCTTTAGGATTGGCTGGTTTAATCTCCTTGCAGTCCAAAGGACTCTCAAGATGGCTAATGACACATGAAAAGATGCTCAATATCGCTTATTATTAGAGAAATGCACATCACAACTATAATGAAGTATCACCTCACACGGGTCAGAATAGCCATCATCAAAAAGTCTACAAACAATAAATGCTGGAGGCAGTGTGGAGAAAAAGGAACCCTCTTGCACTGTTGGTACGAAAGCAAACTGATACAGCCACTATGGAGAACAGTATGGAGATTCCTTTAAAAACTAGGAATAAAACTACCATATGACCCAGCAATCCCACTACTGGGCATATACCCTGAGGGAACTTAATTGAAAAAGACACATGTACCCCAATGTTCAATGCAACATTATTTACAATGTTAGGACATGAAAGCAACCTAGCTATTGATTGACAGATGAATGGATAAAGAGGTTGTGTTACATATACACAATGGAATAGTACTCAGCTATAAAAAGGAATGCATTTGAGTCCGTTCTACTGAGGTGGACGAACCTTGAGCCTATTACACAAAATGAAGTCAGAAAGAAAAAAGCAAATCTTGTATATTAACACATATATATGGAATCTAGAATGATGGTACTGATGAACTGCAGGCCAATAATGGAGATGCAGATATAGAGAACAGACTTATGGACACAGTGGGGGAAGGAGAGGGTGGGATGAAAGGAGAGAGCAGCATGGAAATCTATACATTACCATATGTAAAACAGGCAGGCATTGGGGATTCGTTCTATGACCCAGGGAGCTCAAACTGGTGCTCTGTGACAACCTAGAGGGGTGGGGTGGGAGGTGGGAGGGAGGTTTAAGAGGCAGGGGACATATGTATAACTATGGCTGATTCATGTTGATGTATGGCAAAAACCAACACAATATTGTAAAGCAGTTAGCCTTCAGCTAAAAATAAATAAATTTTTTTAAAAGTTTACTTTCACTGTAAAATCAGAAATATATTCTAATTTTTAACAAAGTATGAAAGAGAAAAATAGCATATAGTACGTAATGAGAATACCAGTGGTTACTCAGAAGTATTATGGAATTCAGATTTCTAGAGTCTGATTTAATTATATATTAACATTCACCTAGTAATAAGCACATTTAAAAGTATGCCAAATTTTCCTACTAGATGTTTTCTTATAAAATCAGCGCTTTTCCTTAGATAGCCACTGTGCTAAATTTGCGTGTTATATAAAAATATACCATTAACATATTCAGTATAAAGAGGTTAAAGAAAAATTAGAAACCCTCAAGAAGAAAAGGGAAAAAAAACCAGAGGTACCTGTCAATTTAATACAAATATATGCTAACTCATTACGAATTAATAACAAGCGTAGGGCCCAACTACATTCTTAAAACTGTTTGAACATCAGAACCATTCACTACTATTAATTATCTTTACTTTTGCTTTAGACCTTTGACATTTATAATTTCTTGTATGCTACTGTGAAAGTGATACTGGTCACAATTACAAACCTGATTCTAAAAGCTGTTTTAAAGAGAAAGGAGACTGAGATTAAATTGGCCCTCTTTCAGAGTGTTTTTATATTAAAATCCACTTACTCGGTTGAGCATTTTTGGCTTACTGATATATGAACTGAAATTCCATGAAATAAAAACAGGCTGCTGAATGCCTCTTCAAGGACATAAATAACATGGCTACAGATGCATTCATAAATATATCAGACAATACTGAGATAAGACACAGCAGTGTGATGAATTAGGAGACTAGAATTAACATATACACACTAATACACGTAAAATAAATAACAAGAACCTACTATAAAACACAGTAAATTCTACTCAATATTCTGTAATAACATAATCTATATGAGAAAAGAATCTGAAAAAGGATATATTTACACATGTATGTGTGTGTGTGTGTGTACAGCTGATTCACTTTGCTGCACCTGAAACTAACACAACATTGTAAATCAACTATATTCCAATAAAAAATTTTTAAAAAGACTCTTAGCAGCAAGAAAGCAAATTAATTTAGTGCCAGCTTATTGAACTTTCATATGATAATTCTGATTATGCCTGCTTTTGTGAATATGAACTGAACTTATCTTGAAGCAATATAAAAATCTTTTATTTCTAAGTTACCAGAATTTTAATACAGTAGCATATACTGAACGATTGTTTCTTTGAAATTACAATGTTGAAACTACTTACAAAGTATTTTACTTTTCAGAAGTGTATTTATATGTAAAAACTGTTATTATTTTTTGTCACAAAGTGTTTTAAAATATTTTCAGTAAACTGGTAAAGAGATTATAGGGATCCATTCTAAGAAGCCACTGAATTTGCTTGAGATGGAGGTTAAACAACTGAGTTAACCTAAGAGTTTATTAGCAGTGATCTGAAGTAGGAAATGGTTAACTTTGGGATTTTTAACCCAGTCTGTAAATGCCATCCTAAAACACAAATCATATTGTCATTCTCCTATTATGCAAATAAAAACAACCTGAAACATCTCTGTATTTTCAATGGATGAAAAAGCCTATTAACTATTAAGAATGTTATACAAAGCTCTTCATAGTGAGTCTGAACCTAATCTACCTTCCTCTCCTTTCACTTTTCTGAGGAGCCCCTACAGTCTTGCCACAGTAAACTATTTTTCACTCCCCAAATCTACTCCTTCCATTTGATATCTAAGAGAGATGAAAATGTTTGCAATTTCCTAGAAGGAAGATTGTAAGGAAAGCATTTCATGGACATTTCTAATCTTTGACTATATGAATAGAGTATCACTGTTTATTTTATTGTAAAATTTCCTAATTTGATTAAATGGATCAGGGGAATTGCCTCTTATATTAGCTATAAATCTAACTTAAATAATTTTTAAGATGCTTCATATTTTCCTTTTAACATTTTTATAAAAGCATTTTATATAAAGGTAATACATTCATATGGCAAAAATTCAAACAGAAATACGTAAACCAAGTCTTCCTCCTTCAACGTTAGTCCTTCTTTGCTTCCCTGCTTGTTTGCCTGTCACTTTTTCAGCCAGGAGTGTCCCTCCTGCCCCATTTTCATTTTCAGCTACACTTCTGCTCATTTTTCAAGTTTCAACCTAATTGTCTCCTCTGAGAAACATCTTCCAAAGCTTTTAGGCAAAGTGAGTTACTCCTTTCCCCACTGCTTTAATTCAACTTTGTTATACATTTCCTTAGCAGTTAGAGTATCATGCACATAATACATACTCAATAAATGCATTTATTACATGGACTTGAACAAGACACATAAGCATCTAAAACCTAGGAGACAAAGAAATACTCTTATTTCTTAAATATGGATGAATTTTTAAAAACATGATTTAATTACTGGGAATATTTGAGTTTTTGATAAATCTCATTAACAGGCAATTCCAATATAGTCCATTCCAAATTAAAAGCATCAGAAGTTTCACTTGCACTGAAGATTTTATTCAACATTTCTTTTTTTTATAACTAAGTTTCAAGATACCCTTCATTTTTGTACATGCATACTCTATTCTCATTTTTACTCTCATAAGATCAGTGACCACTTTTTAGTGACCACAAAGAGGACAGCTTCAATTAATTGAAGCCTAATCAAATGGAGCCTTTATTTCATTTACTCCACATGTTCTCCTTTTATAGAAAGAAGTAAACAAGAAAAAAAATCTGAAAAATGTCAGTTTTAAAGAAAAGACTAAGCATAATCTCTTGTTAAAATTTCAAAATTTGTAATACCATAAAAAAGGATTTCGTAGTGTGCTCTGGAAAGCCTTAACCTTTATAAATAAAGCAGGGTCAAAGAAAAAGTATCTGTTATAATATTCTGCCTTCTAAAATATCAGTAGTAGTTTTAAGTCATTTGAAATTAAAGGAAGCCTAGTTCTATTTCCTAAAAAGAACTTTAAACCTTTTTATCATAGTGAGAAGAGTATAAAATTAGTCATGCATTTTATTTTCTTTTTTTCATGGAACAAATTTAGGTAAGTCCAGATGTACAAAATGACGTTTTTAAGATACTTGATCATGAAAAACGTAAACTATATCCTTATTTTTAAAGAAAAATCATATACTAAATGCTGGTTCTTTAGGAAGGCAAACCATTATCACTAAGCTTAACTCTTCACAAAAAGGTACACGGAGTCCTTAATTCAAGATTAGAAACTACTTTCAGAATCACTGCAGTCTTGCCAAATGTTCATTCTGCTATGAGCAAAATGAGTCAGCCACTCTCCAGTGACTATGCCAAGACAGTCAGTTAGAAACCAATTAAAAGAGCAGATACCTTTATCAGAGTATGTGTGTTCTAATGCATGAAGATCAGGCAACAGGTGAATACAGTTTATGCAGCAGTAGGTGAAGAAATCAAGGACGACCACTTTTCCACATAGATCCTTATAGACAGAAATAGGTTCTTCCGTATTCAGCCATTCTAACCCTGAAATTTACACAAAATAAATAATGATTAAAGGAAACAATGAACATAATTTATCTAAAACTTTCCATCAAAATGTGAACCATCATTATTTTTAAGAAAAGATGGGGGGACAGGAAGGGAGAGGGGAGTTAATACATAGAAAGCTACTATTATGAGGCAGTCTGCAAATATAGTAAGAAAAAGCTACTAAATTCTCTCAGAAATAGCATATTACTCTGTGTATAAAAGGAAGATCAACATATTTAGGTAAAATATAGGGAGGAAGAATCAATGTTAAAAGGGTTTAAGTACATGATTAGGTACAAATGAGCTACTGAAAATGAAGGTCAACCTTAAGAATAGAATAAATAACAAACAGGAACAGTGTTAAACTTTAAGGATAAACATGCTGTTGTGCAGTCCCTCAGTCATGTCCGTCTCCTTGCGATCCCACGGACCGCAGTACATCAGGCTTCCCTGTCCTTCACCATCTCCCAGTGTTTGCTCAAACTCCTGTCCATTGAGTCATTGATGCCATGCAAACGTCCTTTGTCATACCCTTCTCCTCCTGCCTTCTATCTCTCCTAACACAGGTGTCTTTTCCAATGAGTCGGCTCTTCGCATCAGGTGACCAAAGTACTGGAGCTTTAGCTTTAGCATCAGTCCTTCCAATTAATATTCAGGGTTGATTTCCTTTAGGATTGACTGGTTTGATCTCCTTGTTGTCCAGGGATTCTAAAGAGTCTTCTCCAACACCACAGTTTAAAAGCATCAATCCTTCGGCACTCAGCTTTCTTTTGGTTTAACTATCATATCTGTACATGACTTCTGGAAAAACCATAGCTTTGACTATATAGACCTTTGTCAGCAAAGGATAAACATACAAAATACCTAAGCCAATTTCATAAGAGAAAGAGCTAAAACGCTCTGGATTTAAATGAGGCCTTAAATACAAAATATTTTAAATATTTTATTTCACTTAAATGAACATATTTTAAATGAAAAGTTAAGCAAAACACAGTTAAAGATTTCATGAAAGCAATATTAATATCAATGAAGACCATGTTCCCTTCTCTCCAAAGGAAAGAAAAATAAAATCTCGTTAATCTGTGCTTTCATAAATCAGAATTTATAATTACTAGACCATGATTTACAACTTTAACTACATACTATGAAGAAAAATTTTGTCAAACAAAAGTAGATTAAAAGCACAGCATCTGTTACCAATTTAAGAAACAAAGATAATGAGTTTGTTGCTTATAAGTAAATAAATGTATCTACTAAAACCATTAGTTATACCTTGAAGTTTGGAAATAAATAGTTTATAGAAACTGAAAACCGAAGTTGGGTGGAACAAGTGAATAATAACAGTTAACAACTAATAAGTCAACTGGTGTTACTCAAACCAAAATCTAAAAAAAAAAAGAACCCTGCAAATCAAACTTGTATTTCTGTCAACAGTCCAGCCTAGTGAGGTTTTGGCTTCCCTGGTGGCTCGGACAATAAATACTCGCCTGCAACGTGGGAGACCCGGGTTTGATTCCTGGGTTGGGAAGATTCCCTAGAGCAGGGCCTGGCAAGTGAAAGTGAAGTCACTCAGTCGTGTCCGACTCTTTGTGACCCCATGGACTGCAGCCTACCAGGCTCCTTGGTCCATGGAATTTTCCAGGCAAGAGTACTGGAGTGGGTTGCCATTTCCTTCTCCAGAGCAGGGCATGGCAACCCACTCCAATATTCTTGGCTGGAGAACCCCATGGACAGAGGAGCCTGGTGGGCTACAGTCCACAGGGTCACAAAGAGTCAGACACAACTGAAAGACGAAGCACAACAGTGAGGTTTCAGAGTACAGGAAGGTCTTAATTATCCACTTTAATAAAGTGTTAATTATACACCTGATCAAATGACCACAGAAAACTTCAAACTAATTAATGTGTATTTCATATCTCCTAATTTTAAAATATTTATGAGTCTCAAATACATTTTCTATAAATAATCAAGCAATTTAGATTAGGGAAGTAGGGACAGTATTATTATATATGTCAGTTATTGTGCTAGGTGCTTAGCAGACCTAATAATAATAATGCATTTTATAATAAAAATAACAATGAATATAATTTTAAAAGCTGCTAACATTTACGGAGCTCTCATATGAAGTAAGAACTTTAGATATATTACTTCCAAAGTGCATAATAAACCTGAAAAGTAAATACTGGCTCCATTTTATAAGTGAAAAAAGTAAGGCTTGGAGAAGTTAAGTAACTTGCTCAAGATCATATAACTAACAAATGGAATAACTGGGATTTAATTCCAGGTCTATCTGAATCCTTCATTTATATCATGCTGCTTCCCATAAAACATGTTTAAGAAATGAACAAAGCAAAGCGTTTTTGAGAGAGTTATGACTTCTTCATTACCATAATTGATAAACTAAGAAAAAACCCATATCCAGTAATCTGTCCTCAGTAATTATGTTAAAGACAAAGACTGCGTATTTTGTTATTATATTATGTATGAGTCATGGAGATCAAATCTCATGGTAATAAAATAAACTCATTGTAAATACCAACAAGAAAATAAAAGCACTGGGCAAAATCCTAGCTACTCGCATGCTGGTTTATGACTGACTATATATAGCTGATTTTGGTACTAACAACTTGGTGATGTCTATGAATACAGTCATCTCTTGCGTTGTTGGAAAAAGGTGTTTGCTATGATTGCTGTGTTCTCTTGACAAAAGTTTGTTAGCCTTGGCCCTGATTCATTTTGTATTCCAAAGCCAAACGTATCTGTTACTCCAGGTATCTCCTGACTTCCTACTTTTGCATTCCAATCCCTTACAATGAAAAAGACATCTTTTTAAAATTTTATTTCTAGGTCTTGTAGGTCTTCATAGAATCGGTCAACTTCATCTTCTCTGGCATAAGTGTTTGGGGTCTAGACTTGTATTACTGTGATGCTGAATGGTTTGCCTTGGAAACAAGCCAAGATCATTCTGTCGTTTTTGAGACTGCACTCAAGTACTGCATTTCGGACTGTCTTATCGACTATTAGGGCTACCCCATTTCTTCTAAGAGATTCTTGCCCACAGTGGCAGATATAATGGTCATCTGAATTGAATTCACTCATTCCGGTCCATTTTAGTTCACTGATTCCTAAAATGTTGATGTTCATTCACTCTTGCCATCTCCTGGAGTTTGCCCACTTACAATTTACCTTGATTCATGGGCCTAACATTCCAGGTTCCTATGCAATATTGTTCTTTACAGCACCGGACTTTACTTCCAGCACCAGATAGGTCCGCAACTGAGTGTTGTTTTCACTTTGGCTCAGCTGCGTTATTCTTTCTGGAACTATTAGTAATTGCCCTCTGCTATTTCCTAGTAGCATAGTGGACACTTTATGACGGGGGTTGTGGTGGGAGGGGTGGGTTTTCATCTTCCAGTGTCGAATCTTTTTCATACTGTTCATGTTCATTGGTAAAACCACGATGATGTGGTCACTCACCTAGAGCCAGACATCTTGGAGTGTGAAGTCAAGTGGGCCGTAGGATGCATTACTATAAACAAAGATACTGGAGGTGATAGAATTCCAACTGAGCCACTTAAAATTCTAGAAGACGATACTGTTAAAGTGCTGTACTCAATATGTCAGCAAATTTGGAAACTCAGTAGTAGCCACAGGACTGGAAAAGAACAGTTTTCGTTCTAATTCCAAAGAAGAGCAGTGGTAAAGAATGTTCAAACTACCGTACAATCATACATGAACCAAGAACTTCCACATGTACAAACACAGTTCAGAAAAGGCAGAGGAACCAGAGATCAAACTGCCAACATTTGTTGGATTGTAGAGAAAGCAAGGGAATTCCAGAAAAACATGTACTTCTGCTTCATTGACTATGTGAAAGTCTTTGACTATGTGGATCAAAACAAACTGGAAAATTCTTAAAGAGACGGGAATACTAGACCACCTTACTTGTCTCCCAAGAAAAATGTATGCAGGTCAAGAAGCAACAGTTAGAACCTCATATGGAACAACTGATGGGTTCAAAATTGGGAAAAGAGTATGACAAGACTGTATACTTTCATCCTGTCTACGTATCTTATATGCAGAATACATCTTTTCAAATGCTGGGCTGGATGAAGCACAAGCTGGAATCAAGATTGCTCGGAGAAGTACCAACAACCTCAGATATGCAGATGATACCACTCTAAAGGCAGAAAATGAAGAGGAATTAACGAGTCTCTTAATGAGGGTGAAAGAGGAGAATGAAAAAGTTGGCCTAAAACTCAACATTCAGAAAACTAACATCATGGCATCCAGACCCATTACTTCATGGCTAACAGAAAGGGGAAAAGTGGAAGCAGTGACAGATTTTCTTTTCTTGGGCTCCAAAATCATTGTGGAGAGTGACTGAAGCCATGAAATTAAAAGATGCAGGCTCCCTGGAAGGAATGCTATGACAAACCTACTGCTGCTAGTGCTGCTAAGTCACTTCAGTCGTGTTCGACTCTGTGCGACCCCATGGACTGCAGCCTACCAGGCTCCTCCATCCATGGGATTTTCCAGGCAACAGTACTGGAGTGGGGTGCCAATGACAAACCTAGACAGTGTATTAAAAGCAAAGACATCACTTTGCCAACAAAGGTCTGTATAGTCAAAGCTATGGTTTTTCCAGTACTCAAGTATGGATGTGAGAGCTGAACCATTAAGAAGGCTGAGAAAATTGATGCTTCAGAACTGTGGTGCTACAGAAGACTCTTGAGAGACCCTTGGACTGCAAAGAGATCAAAGCAGTCAGTCCTAAAGGAAATCAACCCTGAATATTCATTGGGAAGACTGATACTGAAGCTGAAGCTCCAATACTTTGGCCATCTGATGAGAAAAGCTGACTCGTTACAAAAGACCCTGATGCTGGGAAAGACTGAAGGCAAAAGGAGAAGCAGGTGATAGAGGATGAGATGGTTAGATAGCATCTCCAACTCAACAAATATGAGTCTGAGCAAACTCTGGGAGATAGTGAAGGACAGGGAAGCCTGGCACGCTGCAGTTCATAGGGTCACAAAGAGTTGGACAAGAATTAGCAACTGAACAACAACATGTACATAAACTTTTAAAGTTTCTTGGATAGGATAAGCACTAATGCACCCAATTCTTTAGACAGATTTCTACAATAATTCAAGTCCAGTATAGGATTAATAACACAAAAAAATAAGCACTTCTGAAGGCCAGAGCAAAAGGCTTGGAAAGACAAGAGGCTGTCATCAGAGGCAGAGTTCCAACCGACCTCCCATGAGACACTGAACCCTGCCACAACCAACCAATTAACTATACATGTGGTTTCAGTGTCATGCCAGGAGACACGCCAACACCACCAGGCAAAACAATGCCAGTCCCAACCAAAGAAGGTAACATTCAGTTTCGTTTATCATAGCAAGATGAGCTTCACAAATAGCACTGCTGGGAATATCAGTTCTCTCATGCTCCAAACATCGACAGCAACCGGATTCAAACCTGGAGATGGGCCATAATTGATTCAGGTTCTTAAAATGACAAGTTTCACAACTTTGAAAGGAGTGTGGCCCAATTAAGAAACCGGCCGGATGTGGGAGGCAGTTCGGCATTTCTTAGTTGCCAGGCCCTAGGCAAACGACTCTATAGCGGTGCCTCAGTTTCCCAGGTGTAAAACTGAGCTGACAAGACCACCTCGGGATTCTCTGGTGGCTCAGAATACGCCTGCAATGCAGGAGACCTGTGTTCGATCCCTGTGTTGGGACGATCCCCTGGAGGAGGGCATGACAGCCCACTCCAGTATTCTTGCCTGGACAATCCCCATGGACAGAGTAGCCTGGCAGGCTGCAGTCCATGACGTTGCAAAGAACTGGACATGGCAGAGCGACTAAGCACCCACGCAATAAGACCACCTCGGTGGTTTGCAAAGATTAAATAACAAATACTTTGTGTTTAGGACTCTGTGTGGCCCACAAGTGATCCGTAACCGTTAGCCTGGATGATGCACAAAGATGATGATGATGATGATGATGATGATGATGATGGGCAACGAGACTCAAAGGACAGGGTGGCGTGGACACTGGAATCATTGCCAACGGGGGCCACGAAACTTTAACTCAGTGAGAGTTAACCCAAGGCCCAGGAAGGGACGGAGGACAGAGACGAAGATGCAGGTTCCCGCCCTCCACAAACCCTCGTTCGCTGCCGCCTGGGGACAGAATCGGCTGGGCTAGGCGTCTCTCCGCGGCTCGGCTGCACAGCCGCCTCGCCCGCCGCTTCAGGGGAGGGCGCGATCCGCGAGAAAGGGGAGGTTCCAGAGGGGTCCCCACCCCGAAACCAGCCCCTCACCTTCCGGAAACTCGGGCACCGACAAGTCCTGCTCCCAGCCGTCCACCTTCTGCAGATACTGGTAGACCAGGCCGTCCTTCTCCTCCTGGGTCACGGCGTCGAGCAGGGCGTACTCCAGCGAGGTCTGAGCCGGGAGCAGGCCCGAGAGGTTGCAGCTCCGGGTTCCGGGCGCCGCCATGTTCTCTCCGGATGGTCCAAGGGCGGCCGCCCAGCCCGCCGGACGGTCTCGTGCGGAGAGAGAGGAAGCGCTTTATTGTTCTTTGGTTTCCAAGCCGCACATTCGCCTCCCTTTCCACCAGCCCCACTCCACGCTAACAGCACTTTGTTCAAAGGCTAAAGTGTAAATCGGCGCAATTCCCAGGCACGTAATTATACTACCTTCCCAAGCTACCCCGCCCCTCCTAAGACTTCTCGCCCCAGGGGAGCCTGGACATTCGGAACGCCAGATTCAACAACGAAAAGGTCCCTTGGCCGGCGTTCTAGAAGCTCCAAGAGAACAATTCCCCACCCTTCAGTTTGCAAACTAGCAGGTTTTAGAACTAAAATAAAACAAAATAAATCTGTAGAACTTAAAGGGCCCAAACTTTTTTGTTGTTGTTCTTTTCAAAGGTCCCCTTTTAGACCGGGAACAGCCGATTCGACACCGCGTTGGTCACGGGAAGCTGTTCCCGCCACGACATGAAAGGTAAAGGAGTAGGCTTTTTTAAGTTGGGAGGGACTAGCCAATGGCTTGGCTTATACACCAACGCCGCGTTTTATTACCAAGCAGTGCCGTGAAAGTGCAGGAGCGCACACGGGGACCGGGCGGGCGAGGGGTGTCGGGGCGGTGGGGGGAGCGGACGCAGCTGGAGCTCCTCGCAGGGAGGTGGGGGTGGTGAGGGTGGCAGGGGGGCGCCTGCCCTCAGAAGAGGAGTGGGGGCACCGATGGCTTTTGCGGAGCGGGCTGTGTTGGCAGCTCCCTCACTCCCAGCCCTGGGGAATGGAGGGGAATGGGGGCCCCCTCCACTGGCCTTGCTGCCTCTAATGCCCAAACGGGAGGTCGAGCCGGTGGGTGTCATCAGGCAGGTGAACCTTGGTTTCTGAGGCTGGTGGGAAAGAAAGCTGATCACTTGCAGGCAGATGACCTCTGCGATCTGAAGTTAGGCGTGTGGGTGGTCTCGGTGCAGGTACAACTTCACATTCTTGAATTTTGTTTGTTCATTGCACAGCCTTTGTTCATTGCCGCTGGAGGAAGATACTGGACTGACCCAGGAAACCGAAGTTGTTGAATGACCTGGAGTCACGGATAAGGGCTATTACTTTTCTTTTGCCAATCACACACATTTGATTATGGTGTGACTAGAGTTACTAGCAAGCTGAAGTAGCCATTAAGTGTTTGGAACACCTGCTGAGTCAGTTGCCTAGGGACTGTGGTTGAATTTGTGATTTGGACAGTTGTCCAGCTGAAAAAGAATTGACAGGAGCTTTATAAGGATTTTACAAAGCTCCTTCTAAAATTAGTCTGTTAAACCTATGATTTCCATTAGGACTTGGTATTCAAAGTATTACTGATTCTTATTTTTATAAATCAAGTCCTGGAAAAAGCCAAGAGACCTGAATGAAGTATACACAATGGAAAACTCAGATGCTACCCCTGTTAATTTTACTGTGCTATAAATGGAACAGCAAGTGTCCTTAGGTAAGAGGTTTGTGGTTTCCCAATATATTCATTACCAGAGCTTTAGAGTCCCATCAAGATAGTAAGTTTTTTGTTACCTTTTTTTTTCCTCAGCAAAATAATTCTGTTTAATAATTTTGTAACAAGAAACAGATTGTCAATTTGCTTAAGATTAGTGCTTTTTTAATGATCAGAATCATTTTGCCATGTTAGAAGATGCTTTTTTGGAAGAAGACATCTGGGAATACAAATCCAAAAGAAAACCAAAACGAGTACATCCAAATAATTGCTCTGAGAATATTCCAGATTCTGTTGAAAAAGCAACAGATGGACACCACCAGTCAAAACGAAACAGAAATAAAAAAAGGACTGTAGAAACTAAAAAGAAGGTCAAGACCCCGGAAACGTGCCTTAGAGAAATAGACAGTCAGACATCTGTAGCTTCCAGTCAGAGCTCCATTTGTGAAGATGGTATTCAACAGTGCCAAGACACAGAGGCCACTCCAGAAAAGCGCTGTAGGACTCACAAAAGCAAACACATGTCTCCAAAGACACGACCGGTTTATGATGGGTACTGTCCCAACTGCCAGATGCCTTTTTCCTCTTTGCTAGGCCAAACACCTCGATGGCATGTTTTTGAGTGTTTGGATTCCACACCAGTCTCCCGAACAGGTAAGATTCCAAAAAAGACAGTAGGCTCGAAATAGTCAACAAGACCTGAATGAGGCCAGACTTAACAATCTGGAAGGAAGGAAACCAGATAAGTAGTAAACCGGAAGGGAGATGAGATACTCTTAAGAATGACTCACCTTTGAAGGAAACAAGATAATGCATTGTTACCCTTCTTGTGAGGGTAAAAATATACTAGTCATTGGTATAACTGTAGAGAGTGTTGCAAACCTGAAAACAGTTTGAATGGGGAATTCCCTGGTGGTAAGTAGTTTGGGCTCCTTTCTTCCACTGCAGGTAGAATGGGTTCAATCCCTGGTTCGAGAACTAAGATCTTATAAGCCGCATGGCCAAAAAAGAAAGTTTTAATGCATTTTATTATTTCATAAGCGTTCCAAAACATCTGTGATTTTTCATAAATGTTAATTGAGCACATATTAGGCTACTTTCACCTGCATAAGGTAGGTGGTGTTGACATCTAATGGGCTTCCCAGGTGGCACAGTGGTAAAAATCCACCTGCCGGTGCAGAAGACATGGGTTCAATCCCTGGGTTGGAAAAATCTCCTGGAGAAGGAAATGGTAGTCCATTCCGGTATTCTTGCCTGGGAAATCCCGTGGACAGAGGAGCCTGGGGGCAGGGGGAGGAGTACAGTCCCTGGGGTTGCAAAGAGTCAGACGTGACTTAGCGACTGTGCTGTGCTTAGTCACTCAGTCGTGTCCAAACCTCTGCGACCCCAGACACTGCAGCCCTCCAGGCTCCTCTGTCCATAGGGATTCTCCAGGCAAGGATACTGGAGTGGGTTGCCATGCCCTTCTCGACTTAGTGACTAAACAACAGTAATTGATATCCAATAGAGGTGAAGTGAAGTCGCTGAGTCATGTCCAACTCTGCGACCCCATGGATGTAGCCTGCCAGGCTCCTCTGTCCGTGGCATTTCCCAGGCAAAAATACTGGAGTGGGTTACCATTTCCTTGGCCAGAAGATCTTCCTGATCCAGGGATAGAACCCAGGTCTTCCTCATGGCAGGCGGACTCTTTACCATCTGAGCACTTGGTGTTCTTAAAAGTTGAACAATTTGCCCATTTTATCTTTTGTGAAACATACTTTTAGAGAATCATGATTGTAGTCCACAGGGTTCTTGAAGTCAAGAATGCCGTACATACTTCTTAATGTACAGAAAGAAGAACTAGGAAGGAGTGCTAGTTTATTAAGATTCTAGTAAATAATTGTGCCAAATGAGAACTGAAGTAATATTACGTTTTTGTTATCTTTTAAACTATATAGTAAATGCCATGTTTAATATGTAGAATTAAATGTAATATGTAGAATTAATATGTAAATTAAATGTAATATAAATCCTACTAATATGGAGAATAAGTTGTTATTGTTTTGTATATTTTAAACTTATATACCATATATTAAATTTTAAATCTCAAAGAATTGAAATTCAATAAAATAAAAATAATATTCAATATGGCTTTCATGTTAACTATGATTCAAAAGACATTTTATTATTAACCTCTAGTTCTCATTTTAAAGTACTGCAAAGATGCAAAATAACAACAACAGCAAAAAAAACTGGCACTAGCCTTTCCTGCAAAAGTGAAAGCCTCAACAAATGCTAGTAATTTGGTTTTCAGTGGCTTGAAAATCAGAAATCGAAGTCCCATAATGAGCCCCTCAGGGTAAAATGTCTTACAGATGAAGCCACCTCAAAGAGATTTTTCTCTTTGCTTTTCACTGATAAACTCCTTTGAACAGAATCTCAGGTGGATTGTTCTTGAGTTCTTTAACATATACTTTTATGAGGTAGTTTTAAGTTTTAAGCAATGAAGTCTTCCAATTTAATGTAATATCTTTTTTGGAGGCGAAAGTCGCTCAGTCATGTCTGACTCTTTGCGACCCCATGGACTATACAGTCCATGGATTCTCCAGGCCAGAATACTGGATTGGGTAGCCTTTCCCAACCCAGGGATGGAACCCAGGTCTCCCACATTGCAGGCGGATTCTTTACCAGCTGAGCCACAAGGCCAGCCCTTTTGAGGTGGAGGGAGTCATTTTTTGATAGGCCTGGAAAGTGACATATAAGAAGGAGGTTATGCCAAGATGGTTTCCATACTGTTTCTCAATCATAATAGTATGCCAGGCAAGTTTCCAGATTACTTAAGCCTTATTATTAACCAATTTATCAAATTAAATTGCAAATCTTACAACAGAATCTAAAATGTTTAGTGTATGGACAACTCTGATTAAATTGCTATTTTTATTTTTGTATACAGTGTGAATATTAAATAATGAAACCTAATTTGATTCTGCAATTGTCATACATCTGTGTTGCCTGATAAGACAAAAATTGGAGTAGAATTTTAGTCTGGAATTTTAAACTTATGATACAGACATACCAGCTTTGTCTACTCTTTTTTTTTGCCTGAGCAATAGAGATGTAGTGAGACAGATGGGATAGATTTCTCGTGCAAGCATGACATGCATTTTGGAGGAGCTCATCTTTGTGAAAGCTTTTAGTGAGAAGAAAAAGGTGTTAGTCTTAATTTTTTTTTTCCAAGAAAAGAGTATTTGAAAGGAAACTTAAAAGAATATTTGATTTAAAAATAATAAGTAGCACCTTGTAAAACCATACTTGATTACTGATAGTTGTATGTTGATTTTTTGTTGGTATAAAGATAGCTATTGTCCTAAGGCTGCAAAGTAGGGCTGATTATTCACCTGTTAAACCACTTACCTGTTAATTTATAGTGCTAATACTGTCAAAACTTATTCTGTGCTTTGATCCAGTAATACTTGTTTCTTTATTAAAATTTTCAGAGTGTCCTGATGGCCTTCAGTGTTCCTCAACAATTCCTTCTCATTACCAGAGATACACTCACCTTCTGCTAGCTCAAAGCAGGGCTGGTAATAGTCCTCTCAGGGATCCTTCCCATGGGTCAGGGTGGAGTTTCAGCGAAACTAATTCAGACTTTCTTTGTAGCCTTGAGGAAAGATGGTCTCCACATCAGAAACAAACAGAAAACTTAAAAAATGTTTCAACTGATCCCTTGTTAGTGACACAATGTCTAAAAAGCTCTCAGTCTCCAACTGAAACCAATAAAAAGATTTCCTCTTTGACAAATAGCCAAACTTCCCAACAAGTCCCACAATTTACAGGACATGTTAACAGTGACAAACTGGTAGGAGTTGGTTTGCCTCTTGCTGAAGAATTAGACAGCCAAAACAACCCAGAACGCAGAAATTTGCCATTGCCAGAAAATGACTTTAGCAACTGTGAAATCTCCTATTCACCACTTCAAAGTGATGAAGAAACTTACGATACAAATGATAAGCTGGATGATTCACAACAGGAACTACTTTTCATGGAAAGCTCTAAAGATGGCAATCTAGAAGAAGATGACAACAGCTCCACTTTGTTTAAAAAACTACATGACCCCTTACTGAAGGACCAGGAGGCCTGCCCGGAAGTGGATAGCTTCTTAACGCAGGATAAATACAATGAAGAATTGTATGAATGCAACTCTCTTAATGATTCGTCTCAACTTACTTTCCAAAATAAGAGAATTGTTTCACATGGTCATCCAGCATATACTGATGATGATTTTATGTTGCTTCCACCTGCATTAGCAGAGAGGTTTGCTTCTCCTAGTTACCAAGCCTCTAAAGCAAGACCTGATGAGCCAGAATTTCGGTCATCTCAATCAAGTAAAGAGAAACAGGTGACTGAAGAATCAACTGTTGACAATCAAAATTCCCTTCCATTACTTAAGAGTAAAATGTCAAAACGCTTTGAAAACCAGGGAGGATGGTGTCATTCTTTCCACCCAAGCCAAAGTAAAACTAGAGAATTATCAAATAAAAATTCCAGTGCTAAGAACAACGCAAACTCAACATGTTCCTGCAGAAAGGCATTAGATGGTATGCTGGACAATAAAGTTCCAGTTTTAAATTCAGAAACATTTTCTAGTACACCTACTGTTGCTAAGCCTTCGAAAATGTTGCCCTCTGGCCCTAAGTGTCAGGCAACACAGCCTTCTACTAAGGTAATGAAGCAGATGGATATAGGTGTGTATTTTGGACTGCCACCCAAAAGAAAAGAGAAATTGCTGGAGGAAAGTTCATTAGAAGGGATGAACTTCAATACAGCTGTAAGTCCTAATGAAAAGAAGTCCCAGCAGCGCAAGAGGAAAGCAGAAAAATCTTTAAGTGATTTAGAATTAGAGGCAAAGAATTTAAGTGAAAGTCAGCCCTCTGTGGAGCTTTCTGATAAGGGGTCACAGCGTCAACGAAAGAGACTTAAAAAGTCAGATTCATTGCAGGAAGGAGGACATCAGAAGAATCCAGGTCACCTTAAGAAGACAGTACCTGGAACAGTCAATTTAAGTAAAGGCAAAGCCTTCATAAAATCAGCTCATGGCAGAGTGCAGAGAGAGAACACGAAAATCTCAGAGTCATCTAATGCAGGAGAATTAAGGAAAAGGACATGTCCATTCTATAAGAAAATACCTGGTAAGTCGAAGTATCAATGCTTAATATATGTACAAAGACACAACTTCTTTAAACTTCATGTTCATTGCTCATGTTGTGTGCATGTGAAACAATTTTTTGTGTTTTCCTTATTTTTTATGTAACAGATTTTTTATTTTGCCTATTTAATCTATTTTTGGTCCAGACTTCTACTAAACATATTCTATATACAAAATGGGGCTTCCTTGGGGGCTCAGACAGTAAAGAATCTGCCTGCAATGCAGGAGACCCAGGTTCAATCCCTGGGTTGGGAAGATCCCCTGGAGAAGGGAATGGCAACTCATTCCAGTATTCTTGCCTGGAGAATACCATGGACAGAGGAGCATGGCGGGCTGTAGTCCATGGAGTCGCAAAAGAGTTGGACACAACTTAGTGACTAACATCACCACCGTATACAAGATACTGTACTAGTTATATAGATATTACAGATTTGACAAAAATTGGTATAGATCAGCTTAATACAGAGGAAGGAAAGGATTTCTGTAAGTAACCATAGTAACAGACAGCCTCTAAGAACTTAAGAAATATGCCAAGTACTAAAAAGCTTCAAAGAAGGAAAATGTCATGGGTTACATACGTCATAATAAATGCTGAACATTTTAAAACCATATCATAACTTAGTTTCATAATCTTTTCATATTTTTTTAATTTACTGTGCCTTCATAGAAGAGCTAATAGAGAAATGTGTAGTAAAATGAATTTTATTATTGAAGAAACCAGGTACCCTTCTGAAAAGACTATAAAACTGCCAAAATGCACTTGGCTTCAGGAAGATTCTTTAATGTGCTTTTTTGATACTATAAATGTATAATTTGCTCAAAATATTTATGTAAAGAAAAATATTTATGCACATTTTGATTAAATTTATATAGTTAAAGTGAACCCAGAACTAGTGGGCCATATGTGGATAGGCCTCTATAGAATTGTGGAGGTAAGCTTATTTACGTGCATATTTTAGAACAGCTCAATCTTTTTTTTTTTTTTTTCATAATTGCTGCTCTAGGGAGCCTTTTTAGGCTTTTTTTTTTCCTCATTTCCCTTTCTCCTCCCCACCTCCCACAATAAAATTCAAATACTACTGATATCTATTTATCTGTTTTTCTGTGACTCTTTGGAGGGCCAGTGAGATCATTTGGGTCATCAACCATTTTTCTCCTGCCAGAAGCAAGTCAATGTCACCCCTATTGAGATTTCATGTTTTAGAAGAAAGATAGCATTCTCCTTTTGCTGTTTCACAGAAGTAAAGGGTTTTTAGGTGCCTAATAAGTATCATGAAAACATTCAGCTAGCCAAATAACTGGTTTGTAGCTTAATACTTTTTTTTTTTTTTTTGGCAAAGTTATTCTTAAAAAAGACTATACTGGGTATATTTAGCGTAAACTTACAAGACTCATTTTCATCTCTAGGATCATCCTTTGATGAATTTATGTGGTGTAGATTTTTAAATTAAATTGTAAAGTTAAATTGGACATGAGATATAAAGGTATAAGAGGGTTTGCTATATAAGCAAATTGGGTAACTTTTACTTCACTCTTACTAAAGCAGCTGCTTTGGTGTTTTCTTTGTAGGAACTGGCTTTACGGTCGATGCCTTTCAATATGGATGGGTTGAAGGTTGCACTGCCTATTTTCTCACTCATTTCCATTCTGATCATTATGCTGGATTGTCTAAAAACTTCACGTTTCCCATTTATTGTAGTGAGGTAAGTTCTAGTATTCTAAATTCTGAATTTGTGGAGTGCAGTGAATTTCTAAGCAGTTTGGTTAAAAAATAATTAAAATTGTAAGATTATTTTTCTAGAAAATATATGAAAAAGCAGATTCCACATTTTAGACTCTAAAATCAAATGAGTTATTGTCGATAGTTACAATAGATTTTTTAAAATATGCTTTAATTTATGGAGACAACAGTAAATATTTACTGAATGCCTAAAAAGATACTCATGGCAAAATACCTAACTTCAGGGAGCTTACAGCCTACACATTCACCAGTACTCCAGTGGGCTCTCTAGTTGTAGTAGAAAACTAAACAGAATGCCTAGAAGTAAGGAGAAGTCGGGGGCTTTACTGTGTCCTAGGCTAAGGTTAGAAAAAGTTTCATGGTGAAAGAGACACCTTGAACTAATCATTAAAAGGTGAGCATTTTAATGTGTACTACTAAGGACTTTGGCTAGAATTTGATTTAATCCTCAAGTATTCTTGAATTATCCTCTTTTTATTAGTGAAGCAACTGAGGCTTAGAGCGGTTAAGTAGCATGCCCCAAGTTGCAGAGCTAGTAATGACAGACAGAGTTTGAACACAGGTCTGTCTGATTCCAGACCCAGGCAAAAGAAAAAGAAGAGAGCCTTCCAGGTAGAGAAGAGTTTGTGTAAAGGAACAGACACCTGAGAAGTATAGCCATTCCAAGAACTTCAGTTGCTAAAAAGAAGCTAAGGAATAACAGTAGATAAACCCACAGAAATGGGTAGGGGCCAAATCATGAAGGGTTCTGTGTGCCATGCTGGGGTAATAGACTTTTTACAGGTGAGGGACAAGTCGGTTATTGTGTTTAAGCTAAGTTGTGGTGCAGTCATTTTAAAAAGTTCTTCCTGGCATTCTGGTAGGTTTACATGAATATATAAGTGAAAGAACAAGGAAATTACTAAGATGCTTGAGTTCTTCAGTAGATATGAAATAAAAGACTTATTTAGTGTTTTCATGTATCAGCAATAAGCACATCATGTTTTGCAGATAACTGGCAATTTGTTGAAGAGCAAACTTCATGTACAAGAACAATATATCCATCCATTGCCAATAGACACTGAATGTATAGTGAATGGTATCAAGGTTATTTTGCTAGATGCCAATCAGTAAGTATTAAAGTTACCTTACTGACAATATGTTTTTAAATATTCAAAAGGAAAACACATTGCATGGTTATTTAAGAACTTTTTATCGAAACTATTATGCTTGATATTTCTTAAAACAAGTAAAATGTGTTTCTTCTTTTGGAAAAACAAAATGTACCCGATACAGAAATAAACATTAAATGTAGAGAGATTCTCTAAGTGTTCTCTAACCCTTTTTTAATACAGTTTAATTACTGTGCTTTACATATGAGACTCTGTCTTATTTTTTTTTAATCTTTTAACATATTGCTGCTATTCTTTAAGAGATAACCTTTTGCCATTTTCTTTAATATCACTTATATAAATTAACAGCTGGTACTCCATTCAGATTCTAGAGGATTTTTTTTTTTTCCTTTAAGAAATCCTTTAGGTTTTTGATACTAAAGATTGGAAGATTTTTTTCTTGAAAGAATTTTTTCTTTTTCACCTCATTTTTTTTAATGTTAAGTACTGTCAGGATTCACAGTGCCGAAATACAACTGGCAGTCAGCTATGCATCTCTACACTTTCCGTGTACCTTAGAAATCATAGATACCTAGAGAATTAAGACTAAACCAAGGTCTCCTAAATTCCAGGCCAGTGCTGTTTTTTTTCAGATTGCTTGTGAGATTTTATCTGCTAACTTTGCTGCTGTGTATTTTTTTAATCACCAATTATAACAACTCCAGTTCTGATTTTTTGTGTGTGTGAACTTTATTGAGGGGTAATTTACATAAATAAAATGGACCTATTTTAAGTCTTTTTTGAATTTTGACAAAAGTACACACCCATGTAATTCCTACCACAGTAAAAATATGGAAAATATTCCCTACCACAGGAGTTTTCCTCGTGTTCTTTCCCAGTCAATCCCAAACCCCAACTCGGACTCAGAAAATCTTGTTTTCTGTGACTGTGGATTAGATTTGTCTTTACTAGAGATTCATCTGAATGAAATCATATAGTAGCTCCTGTTTTATATCTGGCTTCTGTCACGTGTTGTATTTTTGAGATTCATCCATGCTGTTATGTGTTCCTTTTTATTGCTGCATAGAATCTACTGAATGACGTAATACAATTATTTTATCCATTCAGTTCTTGATGGACAACTGATTTTTGTTCTTTGACTTTGCATCCTGAGACCTTGCTAAACCTGATCATTAGTTGTTGTAGGCTTTTTTGTATTAATAGATTCTTGAAAATTTTCCACATATGTCTACAAATAAAGATGATTTCATTTTACTTCTTTCTTTCCATTTAGAGTGGTATTTTTTTCTCTTATTTATTGTACTGGATTAGACCTTCAGATAATGTCAAATGTAAGTGGTGAGACCAGACATATTCCCATGTTCTTAATCTTAAGAAGAAAGTATTCAGTCTTTCTCCATTAAGTATGATGTTAGCAATAGGTATTTCATAGATGCCTTTTATCAGTTTTGAGAAAAATCCCCTCTGCTGGAAGTTTGTGATGATGAATGGGTGTTGAATTTTGCCAAATGTTTCTTTGGCATATATTGAGATTATAATATAATTTTTCTCCTCTATAATGTTAATGTGGTAAATGACAAAGATGGATTTAAACCAGCCCAATATTACTGAGATAAACCCCACTTAGTCTTCATGTATTACCCTTTTTGAAAATTTATAGGTAGATTTGATATGCTAATATTTTGTTAAGGAATTTTGTCTTTTTTATAATATCTATTGGTCTACAGGTTTTCTTAAATAATACTTTTGTCTTACTTTGGTATCAGAGTAATACTGACCTCCTGAACTATTCCCTTCTCCTCTATTTTCTGAAATATGTCATGTAGTAATTGTTATTATTTCTTCCCTAAATGTTTCATAGAATTCCCCAGTGAAGTCACTGAGGTGTGGATTTTGGGTTCAGGGAAAGGGAAGTTTGTAATTATTTCATGCTGCTGCTGCTGCTGCTAAGTCGCTTCAGTCATGTCTGACTCTGTGCGACCCCATAGACAGCAGCTCACCAGGCTCCGCCACCGCTGGGATTCTCCAGGCAAGAACACTGGAGTGGGTTGCCATTTCCTTCTCCAATGCATGAAAGTGAAAGTGAAGTCGCTCTGTGGTGTCCAACTCTTCGTGACCTCATGGACTGCAGCCCACCAGGCTCCTCTGTCCATGGGATTTTCCAGGCAAGAGTACTGGAGTGGGTTGCCATTCCCTTGTCCAGGGGATCTTCCTGACCCAGGGATTGAACCAGGGTCTTCTACATTACAGGGAGATTCTTTACCATCTGAACCACCAGAGAAGCCCTAACAACACATGGGACCTGTGACCAACCAGGGGAAGGTCAGCTGAGCCTTAGTATCCAGGAATTTTATTGAAAGTCAGTAGTGTATAATTCTGGAAAAGGCAATGACACCCACTCCAGTACTCTTGCCTGGAAAATCCCATGGACGGAGGGGCCTGGTGGGCTGCAGCCCATGGGGTCACTACGAGTCGGACTCAACTGAGCGACTTCACTTTCACTTTTCACTTTCATGCATTGGAGGAGGAAATGACAACCCACTCCAGTGTTCTTGCCTGGAGAATCCCAGCAATGGCGGAGCCTGGTGGGCTACCGTCTGTGGGGTCGCACAGAGTTGGACACAACTGAAGCAATTTAGCAGCAGCAGCAGCAGCAACAGCAGTATATAATTCTAGCACCCATATGACTGACCTCAGTACTCAGACTCCAGTTCTGCTAAAGCAAAAAACAAGTATTCACCGCTGTTGGTAACTATCTGATCAAACTAATAACACATGGCCCAATGGGTGCAGCACCCAAAACTACTCTTAGCAGGCAGAATGCTCCAAGGACTCCTAACTCATCTCCCAAGGACTAGTCCTAAAGACAGGCCTTTCTCGAGGGTGTGTGGAGTTTTACCAGCTTTGGCCTGCTGAAATAACCTTTTCCTGCACACCAATTTTGTGTGTGTGTGCCATAAATTCCCTTACGTTAAAATGCTACACTCCTCTGTAGTACAATGCTGTATCATTGTGGTCAGTTAATAAAGTGTGCTAACTTGTTGATATTGAAATGAAAACTCTTTCTATAGATGCTTTGATCCATGTAAATAATATTCCTTTGAAATGTCTTGTTCAGCTGTCCAGGTGCTGTCATGATCCTTTTTTATCTTCCTAACGGTCATGTCCTACTACACACGGGTGACTTCAGAGCAGACCCCAGCATGGAACGTTCTCTACTTGCACGCCAGAAAGTCCACACGCTTTACTTAGATACAACGTAAGAGAAGCTTTGTTTGTGTGCTGCTTTTTTCCACTGACAGCATTTCTCTGTATATTATGAATAATTTGAGCTTGTGCTTAGGTAATCAAAGTGATGACTTATTGTCAATTATCATTTTAAGTATTTATCAGAAAGATGGTTGAAAAAACATACACTTACTTAGGACAAATCTGGGATTACATGTCTTAATTGACTCCAGCTCAAAATTTTTTTTTTTTTTTTTTGGTAATATCCCTTTGAAAATATGGTTTATATGAGAATCTTGTTGCTGAAACAAGGAAGGAAAATTTGAAATTTGGGAGCAAACTTTAGGAAAACATCCTTTAAGGTTATCCTTTTAAAGTATCTGTGTAACAAATAAGTGTGATTATGAAGAAAAGAAAACAGAATGAGGTCTGAGTCTGAATATTCAGAATTACATTATTCCTTTCTCCAAAAGGTAATCTATAAGCAACAGTCTTGAATTCCTAAGTGCTATCAACATAATAGTATAAGCCATTGTCTTTTTGAGTGCATGCATGCTAAGTTGCTTCAGCTGTGTCTTTCTCTTTGCAACTTCATAGACAGTAGCCCACCAGGCTCCTCTGAATAATAGAATTCTCCAGGCAAGAATGCTGGAGTGGGTTGCCATTTCCTCCTCCAGGGGATCTTCCCAACCCAGGATAGAACCCATGTCTCTTATGTCTCCTGCCTTGGATGGGGGTTATTGACTAGCGCCACCTGGGAAGCCCCACTGTCTTTTTCAGTTCAGTTCAGTCGTTCAGTGGTGTCCGACTCTTTGTGACCCCATGTACTGCAGCACACCAGGCCTTCTTGTCCATCACCAACTCCTGGAGTTTACTCAAACTTATGTCCATTGAGTCGGTGATGCCATCCAACCATCTCATCCTCTGTCGTCCCCTTCTCCTCCCACCTTCAATCTTTCTCAGCATCAGGGTCTTTTCCAGTGAGTCAGTTCTTCCCATCAGGTGGCCAAAGTATTGGAGCTTCAGCTTCAGCATCATTCCTTCCAAAGAAACCCCAGGGCTGATCTCCTTCAGAATGGACTGGTTGGATCTCCCTGCAGTCCAAGGGACTCTCAAGAGTCTTCTCCAACACCACAGTTCAAAAGCATCAATTCTTCAGCGCTCAGCTTTCTTCACAGTCCAACTCTCACATCCATACATGACCACTGGAAAAACCACAGCCTTGACTAGACGGACCTTTGTGGACAAAGTAATGCCTCTGCTTTTTAATGTGCTAAGTTGGTTATAACTTTCCTTCCAAGAAGTAAGCGTCTTTTAATTGTATGACTGCAGTCTCCATCTGCAGTGATTTTGGAGCCCAAAAAATAAAGTCTGACACTGTTTCCACTGTTTCCCCATCTATTTCCCATGAAGTGATAGGACCAGATGCCATGATCTTCGTTTTCTGCATGTTGAGCTTTAAGCCAACTTTTTCACTCTCCTCTTTCACTTTCATCAAGAGGCTTTTTAGTTCCTCTTCACTTTCTGCCATAAGGGTGGTATCATCTGCATATCTGAGGTTATTGATATTTCTCCTGGCAATCTTGATTCCAGCTTGTGCTTCTTCCAGCCCAGCATTTCTCATGATGTACTCTGCACGTAAGTTAAGTAAATAGGATGACAATATACAGCCTTGACGTACTCCTTTTCCTATTTAGAACCAGTCTGTTTTTCCTATCTTGTGAGATGAGTACAATTGTGCAGTAGTTTGAGCATTCTTTGGCATTGCCTTTCTTTGGGATTGGAATGAAAACTGACCTTTCCCAGTCCTGTGGCCACTGCTGAGTTTTCCAAATTTGCTGGCATATTGAGTGTAGCACTTTCATAGCATCATCTTTTGGGATTGAAATAGCTCAGCTGGAGTTCCATCACCTCCACTAGCTTTGTTCATAGTGATGCTTCCTAAGGCCCTCTTGACTTCACATTCTAGGATGTCTGGCTTTAGGTGAGTGATCATACCATCGTGATTATCTGGGTCATGAAGATCTTTTTTGTATAGTTCTTCTGTGTATTCTTGCCACCTCTTCTTACTATCTTCTGCTTCTGTTAGGTCCATACCATTTCCATCCTTTATTGTGCCCATCTTTGCATGAAATGTTCCCTTGGTATCTCTAATTTTCTTGAAGAGATCTCTAGTCTTTCCCATTCTATTGTTTTCCTCTATTTCTTTGCATTGATTGCCGACAAAGGCGTTCTTATCTCTCCTTGCTGTTCTTTGGAACTCTGAATTCAGATGGGTCTACCTTTCCTTTTCTCCTTTGCTTTTCACTTCTCTTCTTTTCACAGCTATTTGTAAGGCCTCCTCGGACAGCCGTTTTGCCTTTTTGCATTTCTTTTGCTTGGGAATGGTCTTGATCCCTATCTCCTGTACAGTGTCATGAACCTCCGTCCATAGTTCTTCAGGCACTCTTGTCAGATCTGATCCCTTGTCTTTTTATTGTTAAAATACCTCTCATCGGTTTTTCAGAAATGATGTTAACTGTTTCAGTCTGTCTCAATAAGACCTGAGTTTGGATGGCATATTTTAGAAAGAGATGATCTTCCATATCCAGTTTTCTAACACTATAGCTAATTTTTCCATCCTTCTGTATGTACTTAAATACTAGGTGAATTAAGAAAATAATGTTTTAAAGAAACCTTTTTATTGTTACTTTAGTCTACATACCGTTCTGTATTTCTTTGTGGGTTTTTATAGGAGAGAGGACTGAGTTTTTTGTCTACTCTTACAGCTGACCAGCAAAGAGTGTATTTCTTTGATGTTTATACTTTATGAGTTTTTTGGTGAAAAAATGCTGAACTTTCATGTCAAATATCTATAACTAGTAGTGTTGGGGTTAATACTAATAGTAGTATTTTTCACTGGGTGTTATTATTTTGAGGTAGACACAACCAGATCTGCTGTATTCCTATAATACTATATATATTTCTGTATCTCCTAAGAGAGAATAACAACCATGTGAATATTAACTACTTGATTTAATGCTGCTAAGCTGCCAAGTTGCTTCAGTCGTGTCCGACTCTGTGCGACCCAATAGACGGCAGCCCACAAGGCTCCCCGTCCCTGGGATTCTCTAGGCAAGAACACTGGGGTGGGTTGCCATTTCCTCCTCCAATGCATGAAAGTGAAAAGTGAAAGTCACTCAGTTGTGTCTGACTCTTCGCAACCCTGTGGACTGCAGCCTACCAGGCTCCTCCATCCATGGGATTTTCCAGGCAAGAGTACTGGAGTGGGTTGCCGTTGCCTTGCTACTTCATCAAATTCATGTTCAGTTTCATTATTAAAAATATATATTTTTGATAAAGCAGAATTCTTTAGTCCATAAAGACAATCTCTATCAATAGTATTTTCTTTGATAGGGCTTGGGGTTAAAAAAAGAAGATATTAAGGTTTACAATTCATAGCTAAAATAGCTAGCTAGAAATATTCTTGAAGGAAGAAAATGCAGTTTCTTTATTTGAGAGTGATAAAAGAAATATAATGAAAAAGGTATATTGAAAATGTGTAATTCCATCATAAATAATCAATAGCTGTTAACAGATATTTTAACCACAGGCACTGGTGAGGTAACTGCAGTGGTATTAATACACTATACTGCTATTGTATGTAATTTTGATAAAGCTTCTTTTGTAAAATAGCATCCGATTTAATGCTATGGCTTTCTTGTTGTTCTTTTAGTAAGACTGTATTTACATATTACAGATATTGCAGCCCAGAATACTCTTTTCCATCTCAGCAAGAGGTTATCCAGTTTGCCATCAACACTGCCTTTGAGACTGTAACTCTAAACCCACAGGCTCTTGTTGTCTGTGGCACTTACTCTATTGGAAAAGAGAAAATCTTCCTAGGTGGGTGATAGCTATAGCTAATTTACATTACTGTATTACAAGGATCAGATTCTTTTTGCATAAAGCCCTTTCAGGCATCGTTCTTGTGCTCGATATTTATTTCCTGAAACAGTTCAGTATTACCTTTGAAGTTGAAGAAAAATTTGATAGTTTAATTCCTATAAACTTTGAAAGACTTAATGGAAACATTTGACAAGTGTGTTTATGGTAGCCTTTATATCTACAAAGTGTTTATAGAGCAAAAGCCCATGGTGCATTAATATTTTAGCAGACTGAGAGATGACTAGTGCATAGTTTCACTGCATTTTTTGATGATAACTATCAATTAATTATTTTAGAGAACAGGTTTAGTTTTTGTTCCTAAATGATTTCTGGAAATGCAACTGTAATTTTTCTAGATAGTATGGTACTATTTTGCAAAGTATTTTCCGTTTCTTCTTAACTGTGGTCCCATAATGTCAAATACTAAGATGTAAAATGATAAAGTCATTTATCTTTGCAGGAGTCATTTAACTCCTGCAAACTTATTTTTTCCCCCTCCCTCAACCCCCTTTCCATCCATCTTTTGCAATTTTGAAAGACTAATTCTTTAAAAATAAGTTATTGGATTTCTCACAGTTTATTCCTTATGGTTCTGCTGCTAAGTCGCTTCAGTTGTGTCCGACTCTGTGCGACCCCATAGGTGGCAGCCCACCAGGCTCCTGTCCCTGGGATTCTCCAGGCAAGGTTGCCATTTCCTTCTCCAATGCAGAAAGTGAAAAGTGAAAGTGAAGTTGCTCAGTCGCATCCGACTGTTAGCGACACCATGGACTGCAGAACACCAGGCTCCTCCGTCCATGGGATTTTCCAGGCAAGAGTACTGGAGTGGGGTGCCGTTGCCTTCTCCATTCCTCCATTTCTTGGTTAACCAAGAAAATTATTCAGCCTTTTTGAGACATTATTGCAAAAGTGTGAATGTTTTGAATTTCTATTTGGTAAATTCTTATTTTAAAGTTGATTAAGTTGTTATTTAATCTTTTCATGAACTATAACTTTTTATTTTTGAACTTTTCCTGTAGCCATTGCCGATGTTCTGGGTTCAAAAGTAGGCATGTCCAAGGAAAAATATAACACATTACAGTGCTTCAATATACCAGAAGTCAGTTCCTTCATCACTACAGACATGTGCAATTCACTGGTTCACCTTCTCCCAATGATGCAAATTAATTTTAAGGTAAGCATTCAAGAGATACGTCTTTAGGATGAACTAGAAAAGGCAATCTAATGATTGTAAACCAGAATGCCATTTTACTTGCATTTAAGGTAGAGGAATTCAGTTACAATGGAGTCAAAGTAAAATTTGCCCTAGAAAATCTTTTAAGTGAAATTTGAAATGTTTTTAAGTTTTTTTGGTGCAGCTGTATAGAGTGATTCATATGCTTACCAGGAGTTTAGGAGCTAGGGAAGGAAGAAACAAAAATAGAAAAAAGTATGCATCTCTCTGGTCATTCAGACCTTCTGTTTGTAAGATTATTTTCCATTTCTTCCTGGATGAGTGAGGAAATGAATGAAGAATTCTAAGGCATTCTTACTTTTCTTCAGGTCTATTCTGTATATTATTAAGCCACTATACCATTGATATATGTTGAAAATATATGAAGATTAAATGAAATAGTAGAAGTGTATTTTAAAAGAAAGTTCTAGTGTTAGTTCTGAGGTATAAATTAAGATACATGTGATGTGACCTCCCTGTAATTTATGGGGGTTTGTTTGTCAGATTTATTCAGATACTAAGATTCATTCCTTTTACTAACATTTTGACACCTTGCAAAGGAATACATCAAACCTGTGTATTAAAAGCAATAAAGAACATTATGTACACCAAAAAATATATCTTTAATTTTGTTATAATATTTATGAAACAATTTTATGGAGCCTTTTAAAATAGGTTAGTGGGTATTGATTACTATATCTGTCATAAATAAGAACACTGATACAGTGTAAGGAAAATTAGTATTTTAATTCTATCCCTTGAGTAAGGAAATTCTCTTTTCGTGAGATTATGATAAAATCTTTTTGGCACCTATTTCCGTGAGTATGTAATTCATAAAAATGTCAAGGATAGTCAAGTCATAGTGTTGTCCATTAGGATTTAAGCCAGCTTTGCAAACATATGTTAAATTTGAGAGGCATCCAGTTTGCATGGAGGCTAATGAGAATGTTGCTTAATCAAAAAATGAACACTGATATCCTGGGGAGGGTATAACATATGTTTATGATTTTTATCTTACCGTCTTATTTCTTGCTTAGTTTGTTTGATTTGAACAAATGATCCATTTAAGGGGACAAAACGGGCAGTGGAGTCAGAATATTATGGAGGTGAAGGGGCTAGAGTTTTCAGGAAAGAATGTTTATGAGTACCTTGTGCTGTGGAAAGGTCATATAAGGAAAGGATGACGTTAAAAGGACTATTTCAGTGAAATGATGTTGGAGGAAGCCAGAGGCAGCAGAGGGCTAAGGAATGAATGACGAGGTATACAGATAGCCAATAAGCACATGAAAAAGAGGATCAGCACTGTTAGCCATCAGGGAACTGTAAACAAAACCACAGTGAGACAACACTTTACACTCACAGGGATAGCTGTAGTAAGGAAGATCGTGCCAGTTGTTGATGAGGATATGGAGAAACTGGAACCTCGTGTATTGCTAATAAGACCATTAAGTGGTACAGCTGCTTTAGAAAACAATTTGTTAATGTCTTTAAAAGTTAAACATGGAGAGAGTATATGATCAGTAATTCCAGTCCTAGCTATATGCCTAGGAGAATTAAAACATGATGTCCACACAAAAACTTGTACACAGAAGCTCATGGCAGCATAGTTCATAGTAGCCATAAAGCTGGAAACAGCTCCAATGTCCATTAAATGATGAATGGATTAAAAAAAATAAGTGTTATGTACATAAAATAGAAATATTCAGCTGTAAAAAGAAATAAATTACTTTTTCATGCTACTGTATGAATAAGCCTTGAGAACATGCCAAGTGAAAGAGACACAAAAGGCTACATATTTTGTGATTTCATTTATATGTAATGTCCAGAAAAGGTAAATCTGGAGAGAGTAAGTAGGTTAGTGGTTTCCAGGACTTGAGGGAGAGGAGATAGGGAGCAACTGCTAATGAGAACAGTGTTTTCTTTGTGGGGGTGGGTGGAGGTATTGATGAAAATGTTCTAGAATTAGACAGCGGTGATAGTCACACAACCTTGTGACTGCACCAACAACCACTGAACTGCTTAAAAAAAAAAAAAATACAAAAACTGGCAGTTACCTGCTTTGAAGGAAAAAAAAAAGAATATCTGAAATCTTTGTCTTATTTCCATTATTTGTTGTATGTTTTTGGTATTTTTCTGTAGCCCTTCCCCTTCTTCCATTAAAGTGACCAGATATTGATGACATTTTTTTAATTAAATTTTATTTTGCTTAACTTTACAATATTGCATTGCTTTTGCCATACATCAAGATGGATCCACCACAAGTATACATGTGTTCCCCATCCTGAACCCTCCTCCCTCCTCCCTCCCCATACCATCCCTCTGGGTCGTCCCAGTGCACCAGCCCCAGGCATCCATTATCAGGCATCGTACCTGGACTGGCATCTCGTTTCAGATATGATATTCTACATATTTCAATGCTATTCTCCCAAATCATCCCACCCTTTCCCGTTCCCAGAGTCCAGAAGTCTGTTCTATACATCAGTGTCTCTTTTGCTGTCTCGTAAACAGGGTTATTGTTACCATCTTTCTAAATTCCATATATATGTGTTAGTATACTGTATTTATGTTTTTCTTTCTGGCTTACTTCACTCTGTATAATAGGCTCCAGTTCCATCCACCTCATTAGAACTGATTCAAATGTATTCTTTTTAATGGCTGAGTAATACTCCATTGTGTATATGTACCACAGCTTGCTTATCCATTCATCTGAGGATGGACATCTAGGTTGCTTCCACGTCCTGGCTATTGTAAACAGTGCTGCTATGAACATTGGGGTACACGTGTCTCTTTCAATTCTGGTTTTCTCAGTGTGTATGCCCAGCAGTGGGATTGCTGGATCATAAGGCAGTTCTATTCCCAGTTTTTTGAGGAATCTCCATACTTTTCTTCATAGTGGCTGTACTAGTTTGCATTCCCACCAACAGTGTAAGAGGGTTCCCTTTTCTCCACACCCTCTCCATCATTTATTGCTTGTGGACTTTTGGATCGCAGCCATTCTGACTGGCGTGAAATGGTACCTCATAGTGGTTTTGATTTGCATTTCTCTGATAATGAGTGATGTTGAGCATCTTTTCATGTGTTTGTTAGCCATCTGTATGTCTTCTTTGGAGAAATGTCAATTTAGTTCTTTGGCCCATTTTTTGATTGGGTCATTTATTTTTCTGGAATTGAGCTGTAGGAGTTGCTTGTATATTTTTGAGATTAGTTGTTTGTTGCTTCATTTGCTATTATTTTCTCCCATTCTGAAGGCTGTCTTTTCACCTTGCTTATAGTTTCCTTTGTTGTGCAGAAGCTTTTTAAGTTTAATTAGGTCCCATTTGTTTATTTTTGATTTTATTTCCAATATTCTGGGAGGTGGGTCATAGAGGATCCTGCTGTGATGTAGGTCAGAGAGTGTTTTGCCTGTTTTCCTCTAGGAGTTTTATGGTTTCTGGTCTTACATTTAAATCTTTAATCCATTTTGAGTTTATTTTTGTGTATGGTGTTAGAAAGTGTTCTAGTTTCCTTCTTTTACAAGTGTTTGACCAGTTTTCCTAGCACCACTTGTTAAAGAGATTGTCTTTAATCCATTGTATATTCTTGCCTTCTTTGTCAAAGATAAGGTGTCCATATGTGTGTGGATTTATCTCTGGGCTTTCTATTTTGTTCCATTCATCTATATTTCTGTCTTTGTGCCAGTACCATACTGTCTTGATGACTGTGGCTTTGTAGTAGAGCCTGAAGTCAGGCAGGTTGATTCCTCCAGTTCCATTCTTCTTTCTCAAGATAGCTTTGGCTATTCGAGGTTTTTTGTATTTCCATACAAATTGAGAAATTATTTGTTCTAGCTCTGTGAAGAATACTGTTGGTAGCTTGATGGGGATTGCATTGAATCTATAAATTGCTTTGGGTAGTATACTCATTTTCACTATATTGATTCTACCAATCCATGAACATGGTATATTTCTCCATCTATTAGTGTCCTCTCTGATTTCTTTCACCAGTGTTTTATAGTTTTCTATATATAGGTCTTTAGTTTCTTTAGGAAGATATATTCCTAAGTATTTTATTCTTTTCATTGCAATGGTGAATGGAATTGTTTCCTTAATTTCTCTTTCTATTTTCTCATTATTAGTGTACAGGAATGCAAGGGATTTCTGTGTGTTGATTTTATATCCTGCAACTTTACTATATTCATTGATTAGTTCTAGTAATTTTCTGGTGGAGTCTTTAGGGTTTGCTACGTAGAGGATCATGTCATCTGCAAACAGTGAGAGTTTTACTTCTTCTTTTCCAATTTGGATTCCTTTTATTTCTTTTTCTGCTCTGATTGCTGTGGCCAAAACTTCCAAAACTATGTTGAATAGTAATGGTGAAAGTGGACATCCTTGTCTTGTTCCTGACTTTAGAGGAAATGCTTTCAATTTTTCACCATTGAGGATAATGTTTGCTGTGGTTTTGTCATATGTAGCTTTTATTATGTTGAGGTATGTTCCTTCTATTCCTGCTTTCTGGAGAGTTTTTATCATAAATGGATGTTGAACTTTGTCAAAGGCTTTCTCTGCATCTATTGATATAATCATATGGTTTTTATTTTTCAATTTGTTAATGTGGTGTATTACGTTGATTGATTTGCGGATACTGAAGAATCCTTGCATTCCTGGGATAAAGCCCACTTGGTCATGGTGTATGATCTTTTTAATGTGTTGTTGGATTCTGATTGCTAGAATTTTGTTAAGGATTTTTGCATCTATGTTCATCAGTGATATTGGCCTGTAGTTTTCTTTTTTTGTGGCATCTTTGTCAGGTTTTGGTATTAGGGTGATGGTGGCCTCATAGAGTGAGTTTGGAAGTTTGCCTTCCTCTGCAATTTTCTGGAACAGTTTGAGTAGGATAGGTGTTAGCTCTTCTCTAAATTTTTGGTAGAATTCAGCTGTGAAGCCGTCTGGACCTGGGCTTTTGTTTGCTGGAAGATTTCTGATTACAGTTTCAATTTCCGTGCTTGTGATGGGTCTGTTAAGATTTTCTATTTCTTCCTGATCCAGTTTTGGAAAGTTGTACTTTTCTAAGAATTTGTCCGTTTCTTCCACATTGTCCATTTTATTGCCATATAATTGCTGATAGTAGTCTCTTATGATCCTTTGTATTTCTGTGTTGTCTGTTGTGATCTCTCCATTTGCATTTCTAATTTTATTGATTTGATTTTCTCCCTTTGTTTCTTGATGAGTCTGGCTAATGGTTTGTCAATTTTATTTACCCTTTCAAAGAACCAGCTTTTGGCTTTGTTGATTTTTTGCTATGGTCTCTTTTGTTTCTTTTGCATTTATTTCTGCCCTAATTTTTAAGATTTCTTTCCTTCTAATAACTTTGGGGTGCTTCATTTCTTCCTTTTCTAGTTGCTTTAGGTGTAGAGTTAGGTTATTTATTTGACTTTTTTCTTATTTCTTGAGGTATGCCTGTATTGCTATGAACTTTCCCCTTAGGACTGCTTTTACAGTGTCCCACAGGTTTTGGGTTGTTGTGTTTTCATTTTCATTCGTTTCTATGCAGATTTTGATTTCTTTTTTGATTTCTTATGTGGTTTGTTGGTTATTCAGCAGCGTGTTGTTCAGCCTCCATATGTTGGAATTTTTAATAGTTTTTCTCCTGTTATTGAGATCTAATCTTACTGCATTGTGGTCAGAAAAGATGCTTGGAATGACTTCAATTTTTCTGAACTTACCAAGGCTAGATTTATGGCCCAGGATGTGGTCTGTCCTGGAGAAGTTTCCATGTGTGCTTGAGAAAAAGGTGAAATTCATTGTTTTGGGATGAAATGTCCTATAGATATCAATTAGGTCTAACTGGTCTATTGTATCGTTTAAAGTTTGTGTTTCCTTGTTAATTTTCTGTTTAGTTGATCTATCCATTGGTGTGAGTGGGGTATTAAAGTCTCCCACTATTATTGTGTTATTGTTGATTTCTCCTTTCATACTTGTTAGTATTTGTCTTACATATGGCAGTGCTCCTATGTTGGGTGCATATATATTTATAATTGTTATATCTTCTTCTTGGATTGATCCTTTGATCATTATGTAGTGACCTTCTTTGTCTCTTTTCACAGCCTTTGTTTTAAAGTCTATTTTATCTGATATGAGTATTGCTACTCCTGCTTTCTTTTGGTCCCTATTTGCATGGAAAATCTTTTTCCAGCCCTTCACTTTCAGTCTGTATATGTCCCCTGTTTTGAGGTGGGTCTCTTGTAGACAACATATGTAGGGGTCTTGTTTTTGTATCCATTTGGCCAGTCTCTGTCTTTTGGTTGGGGCATTCAACTCATTTACATTTAAGGTAATTATTGATAAGCCTGATCCCGTTGCCATTTACTTTATTGTTTTGGGTTTGAATTTATATACCCTTTTTGTGTTTCCTGTCTAGAGAATGTCCTTTAGTATTTGTTGGAGAGCTGGTTTGGTGGTGCTGAATTCTCTCAGCTTTTGCTTGTCTGTAAAGCTTTTGATTTCTCCTTCATATTTGAATGGTATCCTTGCTGGTTACAATAATCTGGGCTGTAGGTTATTTTCTTTCATCACTTTAAGTATGTCTTGCCATTCCCTCCTGGCTTGAAGAGTTTCTATTGAAAGATCAGCTGTTATCCTTATGGGAATTCCCTTGTGTGTTATTTGTTGTTTTTCCCTTGCTGCTTTTAATATTTGTTCTTTGTGTTTGATCTTTGTTAATTTGATTAATATGTGTCTTGGGGTGTTTCGCCTTGGGTTTATCCTGTTTGGGACTCTCTGGGTTTCTTGGACTTGAGTGATTATTTCCTTCCCCATTTCAGGGAAGTTTTCAACTATTATCTCCTCTAGTATTTTCTCATGGTCTTTCTTTTTGTCTTCTTCTTCTGGGACTCCTATGATTCGAATGTTGTAACATTTAATATTGTCCTGGAGGTCTCTGAGATTGTCCTCATTTCTTTTAGTTCATTTTTCTTTTTTCTCCTCTGATTCATTTATTTCTACCATTCTATCTTCTAATTCACTAATTCTATCTTCTGCCTCTGTTATTCTATTTGTTGCCTCCAGAGTGTTTTGGATCTCATTTATTGCATTATTCATTATATATTGACTCTTTTTTATTTCTTCTAGGTCCTTGTTAAATCTTTCTTGCATCTTCTCAATGCATTTCTCCAGGCTATTTATCCATGATTCCATTTTGCTTTCCAGATTTTGGATTAATTTCACTATCATTATTTATCAGGAATTCTTTATCAGGTAGATTTGCTATTTCTTCCTCTTTTGTTTAGTTTGGTGGGCATTTATCCTGTTCCTTTACCTGCTGGGAATTCTTCTGTCTCTTCATCTTGTTTAAATTGCTGAGTTTGGGGTGTCCTTACTGTATTCTGGCAGTTTGTGTTCTCTTTATTGTGGCATTTCCTCACTGTGTGTGGGTTTGTACAGGTGGCTTGTCAAGGTTTCTTGGTTAGGGAAGCTTGTGTCGGTGTTCTGGTGGATGGAGCTGGATTTCTTCTCTCTGGAGTACAATGGAGTGTCTAGTAATGAGTTATGAGATGTCTATGATTTTGGGGTGACTTTGGGTAGCCTATATATTGGAGCTCAGGGCTGTGTTCCTGTGTTTCTGGAGAATTTGCTTGGTGTGTCTTGCCGTGGAACTTGTTGGCCCTTGTGTGATGCTTGGTTTCAGTGTAGGTATGGAGGCATTTGATGAGCTCCTGTCAATTAATGTTCCGTGGAATCAGGGTTTGGACTTAAGCCTCCTGCTTCCAGTTATCGGTCTTATTTTTACAGTAGTCTCAAAACTTCTCCTTCTATACTGCACTCCACAGCTGGACCGCTCAGAGATGTTCACGGAGTTATACAGAGAAGAGACGAGGGAGGAAGGAGACAGAGGTGGTCAGGAGGATAAAAGGAGGGAATGAAAAGGAGAGAGACAGATCCAGTCAGTAATCAGTTCCCTAAGTGTTCTCCTTTATTTGGAACACTCAGAAATTCACAGAGTTGGATAGAGTAGAGAGGGGTTAGGGAGGAGACACAGGCGAACTGGTGGAGAAAAAGGAGAGTCCGGAGGTGGAGAGAACAGTCAAGCCAGTAATCTCGCTCCCTAGTAAAAAGTGGGTACTGAAGATTAGTTTCTTAAAGGTACAGAATTGGTAACAAATACCTAAAAGCAAAAATTACAAATCTAGGGTAGAGTTTCGAGATTCAAAAATACAGTGTTAAAGAAAAGAAGAATGAAAAGAAAGAGAGAAAAAGAAAAAAGAGTCACAAAAGTTATGAAGAAAATATAGGTACAAAATGATAACCAATATTAAAGAGCAAAAGTTAAAAATCTAGAGTAGAGTTTGGAGTTTCAATAATACAATGTTAAAGAAGAAGAAAAAGAAAGAAGGAAAAAAGAAAGAAAGAAAATAAAAACCAAAAACAAAGTCGCAAAAATTATAAAGAAGATATAGGCACAAATTGATTACATATACCAGAAAGCATAAATTAAAGATCTATATTAGAGTTTGGAATTTCAGGAATAAAATGTCAAAGAAAAGATGAAGAGATAGAAAGAGGGAGAAAAAAAAAGTCACAAAAGTTATAAAAAAAAAAAGAATAGGTACAAAATTGATAACAATTACCAATAAGCTAAACTTATGAATCTAGAGCAGAATTTGGAGTTTCAAAAATACAATGTTAAAGAAAAGAAAAAATAAAAGAAAGAAAAAAAAAGGGTCGCAAAAGTTATAAAAAAATATATATGTGAGGTTTGATTTTTTTTTGTTTTTTTTAAAAGAAGGGTCTTTTATTTATTTGTTTTTATTTATTTTTTTTACAAAGTAATAATAGGTTCTAAAATGAAAATTAAAGGAGTACTAGAGGATAAAAAAAATTAAAAAAAATTTTTTTAATAAAAGAAAAAATTATGGTAAAAATAGTAAAAATATATATAAGACTTTCTCTGTTATTGTTGTGGGTATTGTGGGTTCATTTCGTTTTCGGCTAGTTCCTTGTTCTGGCTTAAATTTCTCAAGATCTATAGGCCCCTTTCTCTGTAGTTGGTACTAACCACGGGGTTTTAGTTTATTGCCTGTCGCTTCCACGGCGGTTCCCTCTGTTATAGCTTCTTCTGTTTGCTGATCTCTTCAGTGTCTGATTTCCGCCCTGATACAAAGGGGGCGGTGGTGGACACCCTTTTTTTTTTTTTTTTAGGCTCACGTGTTCAGTCGCGCTGTGGGGAGGGAGGGACGCTGCAAATAAATAACACTGGCGTATGCTCGCAGTGGCTCAGCCACACTGGGCCTGCCCCCACTCACGGAGCGTGTAGCCTCCCTGCCCACTCTGCTCAGGCTCTCTGTTTCCCCACCGGAACCATCCATGACCAGCCCTGGGCTGCTTGCCCCTCCCAGGTCTAAGCCACTCAAATTCAGGCACTCGGGTGGTCCTCAGAGGCCCAGGCTCGGTTGGGCCTGCGTTTTGTGTCCTTCGCAGATTCCAGCAGCGCAGATAATGAGGTGTTTAGCAAGCGAAACTTCTGCGACTTATCGCCTCCCTGCCACTCGGTTTTCTAGGTGTACAACTGATGCACTTTCTTAGGCGGATGTTGGCCGACCAGAGCCCCAAGAAGTCTTAGTTAGCAAAGAAGCCTGCTTACAGTTTTGTGGATAATGTCTCTGTGGGGCTGCAATTGCCTCCCTCCGGCTCTGGCTGCCTGTCACCAGAGGGGAACGGTCTGCAGCCAGCTATCTCTGTACAGTCCTTTGTTCTGTGCGCGGGCCTGGCGGTATCTTAGGTTAGGGCTGGCTTTTCATGTGGTAGATATCCCACAGTCTGGTTTGCTAGCCCAAATTATTTCGCTCAGGTAGCGCTCAGGATATTCAGGCCAGTCCTTACTCTAAGCGATGCAGCCCGCAATGCAGCCCACGATGCAGTCCGCGTGGCGCCTCCCTGCCCAGCCCCCACTTGCTAATGGCAGATGCAGGTGTTTGTGCTGCTTCTCCGCTGGGGAAGTTATCACAGGGCTTGTAGTCTGTGGGTTTTAGTTGTTTCTTTATTTTCCTCCCTGTTATGTTGCCTTCCGTGCTTCCCAGGCTCGGCACAGACTCAGCAGTGAGAATGTTTCCTGGTGTTTGGAAACTTCTCTTTTTTTAAGACTCCCTTCCCCGGACAGAGGTCCATCCCTCCCTCTTTGTCTCTTTTTTGTCTTTTATATTTGTCTCTTTTTTGTCTTTTATATTTTTTCCTACCTCCTTTAGAAGGCAATGAGTTGCTTTTCTGGGTGTCTGATGTCCTCTGCTGGCACTCCGAAGTTGTTTTGTGGAATTTACTCGGCGTTTAAATGTTCTTTTGATGAATCTGTGGAGGAGAAAGTGTTCTCCCCGTCCTATTCCTCCGCCATCTTAGCTCCTCCCTCGATGCAACATTTTAATCATTCTGTTTTATTCCACATTACCCATCTTCACCAACCATTAAATAAATATCTTTTTTTTTTTTTTTTTTAAACAGGGTTTACAGAATCACTTGAAGAAATATGGTGGGAAATACAATCAGATTTTGGCTTTTCGACCAACAGGTTGGACGCATTCCAACAAGTTAACTAGTCTAGCAGATATTATTCCGCAGACCAAAGGAAACATTTCAATATATGGTATATTCATTTTGCTTTTACTCTTAATATTTGTAATTAGCTTGCATTTTTTTTAAAAAAGCAGTAAAATTAAGATCCAACAAAAAAGAGGCACCAAAGTATCTTTAAGAATTTAACAGGTGAAAATTGCTCCTCACTTTCTAAACCTGTATCTTTAGTACATTGTAAACTCATATAGAGAAGTACAGCTCGTAGACAATGACTAATACAGAGGAACCCGTGTGTGTTATCAGTGACAGGTCAGGGAGATTGTAGAAGTTCCTGGCCAACCCTGTATACTACTCGAAAGGAGAGATGGGTGGTACCACTGTGTTTTAAATGATGCTGTGGCAGTGAGAATAGGAAGACAGTGACAGATGTGGTGACAGCAAGAGTTACAAACTTGACTTTAATTTTTTCATCTTTGGAGTACGTTAACCATTTCTGTCCTCAGAAGTTGGCTTATGACTATAATGCCCCATGGAGACATTTTTGGACCCTAGTTTACTCTAACTGGGACCCTTTCTCCGTGGCATTTGATCTTCAGTAAAGAAGATAATGAGATTTTGAATACTTAATCTTTTTTTTTTTTTTTCCTTTTTATGTGTACAAAGCTTAGGGATGGAATCTGCTTACTTGCTCTGGAAATCAAGAATCTTTTGCTTGTTACCCTTCAGGTTTTACTCATATTTCTTCTAGAATTTTCATGAAATCAGTAGCTGGGCAAAGTGCTTAAGGGAAGAACTGTTTAAAAAGAAAAAATCTATTTACAAATAAGAATCTATAGAAATACATATTATTAAGTATCTACATAGAAAAGTAGAAAAGACCCAGGGATTGAACCCAGGTCTCCTGCATTGGCAGGCAGATTCTTTACCATCTGAGCCACCAGGGAAGCCCACATGGAAAAGTAGTAGCATTTTTTAATGTTCAAAAGTGTTTATATAATTTTAATCTTTATTATTTGTCATAGACGATTTCCCTGGTGACTCAGTGGTAAAGAATCCGCCTGCCAAGGCAGGAGACATGGGTTCGATGCCTAACCTGTGAAGATACCCTGGAGCAGGGCATGGCAACCCACTGCAGTATTCTTGCCTGGAGAATCCCATGAATAGAGGATCCTGGTATGCTACAGTCCATGGGTCGCACAGAGTCGAGCACAACTTAAGGACTGAACAAAGGAAAAACAATTTGTAAAAAATACTAGCAAATTTTGTTATCAGAAGAAAAACACCAAGGAGTTTTTGGCAAAAATACTTGGATTGCTTTCTTTTTCTCTTTTATTTTGGGTGTGTGCAGTTTTTTTTATTAGTTTGTTTAGTAAGCCCTATCTTTTGTATTGCAGGGATTCCTTACAGTGAACACAGCAGCTACCTAGAGATGAAACGTTTTGTTCAGTGGCTGAAGCCACAGAAAATCATACCTACCGTGAATGTGGGCACCTTGAAATCTAGACGCACAATGGAGAAATATTTTCAAGAGTGGAAACTGGAAGCTGGATATTGACATTACCCCAAAGGGCTCAGAAATAGTTAAATAACTTAGACCTCGCTCGTTAGTGGTTAAATCTTCAGTGATAATGAAGTACACTTTATGTGAAAAACCTCACGAAGGTCACTCATTCTGCTTAAGTTCTCATTTACATTTGAGTAGTATGTTCATAGTGCTGACTATGGAGAGCATCTTAGCATCATCCATGATAATTGAGACTGGTCAGCCTAGTACCTTTGTTTTTTGCCCCTTCTTGCAGGGGCTATTGTATTCTGCATCCAGCAGTAGGAGGGGAAACAAAGACAGATTCAGGAACCAAAGAATTCATGATAATGAACTCTCTTGAAAGCATTATATATAAGTAATTACGTATCTTTAAAATTATTTAATATGGGGCATATTTTTATGATAAAAAGTTTATATGATATGCATACTTAAATAAATTAATCTTTAAATATGCTATGGTGTCATTTGTTTTTTAGGATTTATAATTCATGTTTATGTAATTTTATAAAATTTCAGTGACAATAATTGAACATTTGACTCTGAAGATGACTCAAAGAGCCTAGATAATTACCCAATAAAGGATGGAGAAAAGCTTGCATGAATAATGTTTATCCGGATTGTTTGCTCAAGACATCAGATAACTAAAAGTTTAGACTGCAATTTTTTAAGTGGGATTATGTAATTTATTTATGAATCTGGATCGCCCAAACAGAGATTAAGTAGCTGATCCAAAATGAAAATTTGGGGTAATGTATGTTTTAAATGTTTTAATGGAGTTTAAATAAGAAAACATATTTTTGCATTGGGCTTCCCTAGTGGCTCAACAGTAAAGAATCTACCTGCCAATGTAGGAAACTTGGGTTCAATCCCTGGGTTGGGAAGATCCTCTGGAAGAGGAAATGGCAACCCACTTCAGCATTCTTGCCTGGGAAATCCCATGGATAGAGGAGCCTGGCATGCTACAGTCCATGGGGTCATAAGAGTCCTACACAAGTTAGCAACTCAACAACAACAATTCTTGCATTGCCTCTAACAATGAAATTAATTTAGGGATTTCTTAATAAATGTTTTAACAGAAAATTATTTTCCATAATAGTTTTAGTCACTAGAAGGATGGTACTGCCAATGAAGTTTATTTTCATAAGCTTGGATTTTACTTTGTTACGGAGGTAATTGTTAACAGGGATCACATTAAGGGAGGAAAAGCTTTGGGGGCCCAGTAGTAGTAAATCCAGTGTAAGTATGTTCTCAGTTGACTTCAATTACGTATTTAAAATATTTTGACTTGTTTGGGCTTGGTGTTTTACACTTTTGGTAAGTTATTAAGAGTTATAATTAGACTATATAAATAAAGGAATTTTTAACATGGGAGAGATGGTATAGTCATTTAAGGTTATTACTTATTATTTGAGTAATAGTTTTTTCCTAGAATTGTATTTTTCATTGGCAAAAAAATTTTTCATGATTTTGAATGTTTTACTTTGGAAATCCAGGCATGTTATTTAAGAGCGGCCTCAGCTGTCTCATTTTCTAGTGCAGAAACATCTTTCTACACAACAGTCCATTTATGGCAGCTTAGAATGATTTGTTTTGCTATTGCAGAATATGCACAACCTCATTTAGAGACCATCCCAAAAATGAGATTTTATAAATAAGTCACAACAACCAAATTTTTCAAGGCTCTGTTGAGAACTGTATATGAAATTCTTAGTTCTAATAGCCTAACAACCTAATTTGGTAGGTAAAAATTTTCAATTTTAAAGTAAAAGAAGCAAAAAATTAAATGGACAGCAGTTCTTTAACAGGAGTAGAGAGGGAGAAATAGAATTAAGCCAATGCAGGGGAAAATGCTTTACTACACGTTACATGTATTTGGGACTTTTCAGAAAGCTCCTTTATACTCTTAATCTGACATTGAATATGCAATTACCAGATACAATGATACATGACAGGTTGTTTGCAAGTTCTCATGACTTTGATTTAACAGGAAAGCCTTTTCTACTTGATGTCAGTGCCTTTTATTTCTAAGTTATTCATCACTTTCCCTGCGTTTTTTAATGTCCTTAAATATGAAACTGGTTTTCAGAAAAGCTAAATTATTGGCTTTTTTCAGTTATTGAGTTATATTCCTATGAACCAAATACATCAAGAATTTACTTACTTGGTCCTGAATAACCATCTGTATGTACTCCAGGAGATAGTGAGGGACAGGGAGGCCTGGCGTGCTGCTGTCCATGGGGTTGCAAAGAGTTGGACGTGACTTAGCAACTGAACAACGGCAATAACAACCATCTATGCTGGACCAGGGAGCTTCAAGTACTAATATCTAAAATTATCTGTCTTGAAAGACTGTTGATTTTTGCCTTGTAACTTTTTGGGTGGTTTTATTCCTGTTCATTTAGTTCATTTGGTATTGATATTAGAAAAACTCCAGATAAGCAGTTATTTGAAATCAGCAGAATTATGTTAATGGTTATAGATAATAATAGAATGATCTAGTAAGAGAGTTCATTCTAATGTGATTAGATAGAAGCTTTTAACTTGGTAATCATGTTATATGCTAATTATATTTCATCTTTCCATTAGTATCTACCCCTTCTCCAGAAAGTAGACATACTGTCTTTGCTTAGGAACTCAGTCCTTCATGATTTCACATTTCTATTTTTGGTAAGCCACAAATAATTTATAAAACACTTGTTATGGAGTAGACCAAATATACAACACCCAGTATAACACAGAATTATTCTTTTGTTAAACAATCATAGCTGGGCCAGAACTAGGATGAAGCAGGGAGATGCCTAAGGTATAAGATTTAAAAAGGCAAAAGTTGAAACTTAATTTTAAGGCTGACCCCATGCTCACATTACCCTGAGAGTATCTTCTTAAACTCAATACTAGGAAATCTCTCTTGCCTCACACTAGTTCTAAGCCCTGATTCAGTTCATTTCAGTTCAGTTGCTCAGTCGTGTCCGACTCTTTGTGACCCCATGAATTGCAGCATGCCAGGCCTCCCTGTCCATCACCAACTCCCGGAGGTCACCCAAACTCATGTGCATCAAGTTAGTGATGTCATCCAGCCATCTCATTCTCTGTCGTCCCCTTCTCATCCTGCCCCCAATCCCTCCCAGCATCAGAGTTTTTTCCAACGAGTCAACTCTTAGCATGAGGTGCCCAAAGTATTGGAGTTTCAGCCTCAGCATCAGTCCTTCTAATGAATACCCAGGACTGATCTCCTTTAGGATGGACTGGTTGGATCTCCTTGCAGTCCAAGGGACTCTCAAGAGTCTTCTCCAACACCACAGTTCAAAAGCATCAATTCTTTGGTGTTCAGCTTTCTTCACAGTCCAACTCTCACATCCATACATGATCACTGGAAAAACCATAGCCTTGACTAGACAGACCTTGGTTGGCAAAGTAATATCTCTGCTTTTTAATATGCTATCTAGGTTGGTCATAACTTTCCTTCCAAGGAGTAACTATCCTTTAATTTCATGGCGGCAATCACCGTCTACAGTGATTTTGGAGCTCAAAAAAATAAAGTTGGACACTGTTTCCACTGTTTCCCCATCTATTTCCCATGAAGTGATGGGATTAGATGCCATGATCTTCATTTTCTGAATGTTGAGCTTTAAGCCAACTTTTTCACTCTCCTCTTTGACTTTCATCAAGAGGCTTTTTAATTTCTTTTCACTTTCTGCCATAAAGGTGGTATCATCTGCATATCTGAGGTTATTGATATTTCTCCCTGCAATCTTGATTCCAGCTGTGCTTCTTCCAGTCCAGCACTTCTCATGATGTACTCAGCATATAAGTTAAATAAGCAGGGTGACAATATATAGCCTTGACGTACTCCTTTTCCTATTTGGAACCAGTCTTTTGTTCCATGTCCAGTTCTAACTGTTGCTTCCTGACCTAATTGCAAGCCCCTAATTGTGTTTTTTTGCTGTTTTGATAAATCCAAAATGGCTTTCTAAATAGAATATAGCTTTGTTTTTAATATATTCTATTTATATATATATTTTATATACACTGTTTTTAATATCTATGTAAATACTGTAATCTGAATTTAGAAGAGTATATTTTCAAGAATTTCCAGATTCACTGATATAGAGCACCAAAACCCAGATTCCTTTATGATTCTTCACCTGGGGTATTATAAACACTTTCAGGGCAGGGCTCATATCTTACTCATTTTATGGTCTAGTACTTTTTCAGTGTCTTGTCTGGTCCAGAGACAGTTCTAACAGATGGTAAATGCTTGAATGAATCTTGAGTAAACAGTGAAAAATCCATCTATATTATAAGAACTTGACTTCCAAAACTTTTTTATGTGCTTTCCTCAGGCGAAAATTGTTTGATTCTAGAACCACTAAAAATAAAAATGTATTGAAACTACTCAGTTGATTGTTTTGGTATATTAAAATGTCTGTTACTTCAGTACGTGATCTATTTAAAAATACACTTTTTTTTTTGTCGAGTTCTATCACTGTAGTTTGTCACTAAAATCAGTCATTGAGTATTTGAATCCTCCCTCCCAGAACTTGTATTCTATCAGTCAATATTATTTGTTGTTGATTGATAACTGCTGTGTGCCCACATTGTTTTCTGTGTCATGGGGAAAGTGAGACTAATTCAATCGAATAAAGATTTATTGAGTGATTATTCTGTATAAGGTGAAAGGGATACAAATGTGTTCTTTGTCCAGAAACTCACACATAAATAAAACAGTCTTCGATGTCAAAAAATAGAGAAAGACATGTCTCCAGGCACCATGTAAATCCACCCATGATAACTTCAAAGGGAGAACTTAATTCTAAAAAGAAAGAGTCCATAGAGAAGATGACTTTTTACACAGCTCTTAAAAGATCAACAGACTTCTCATAGGCTAGAGAGAAAACTAAGAAACAGTGGGGTCCTGGAAGTATGACAGTGTAAGGCAGAGGTCCCCAGCCTCCCAGATCAAATAGCCAGTGATCCGAGGTGGGGCTGATATAATAATAATAGAAATCAAGCACACAATAAATGTAATGCACTTGAATCATCCTGAAACCATTCCCCCTGCCTCAGTCTGTGCAAAAATTTTCTTCCACAAAACCAGACCCTGATGCCCAAAAGGTTGGGAACTGCAGATGCAAGGTGTGGAAGAGGAGCTTTGAGCAATCGGCATGTTGGCATGTGAAGCTCAGGCTGGAAAGAATAGATGGGGAAGATGGCAAACAACTCTGATATCCCTACTGAGGAGTTTGGAGGTTATTCTGAAGCAAATTGAAAGTTTTTGAGGATTTGGGTATCACCAGCATATACTGCTGCTAAGTCACTTCAGTCATGTCTGACTCTGTGCAACCCCATAGACGGCAGCCCACCAGGCTCCCCCATCCCTGGGATTCTCTAGGCAAGAATATTGGAGTGGGTTGCCATTTCCTTCTCCAATGCATGAACGTGAAAAGTCAAAGTGAAGTCCTACATACTAATGTATAGGAAATGAAGTAAAAGTGAGATAGATATTGATATATATACACACATATATTAATACATATATGAACAATATGTACAGCTTAACAGGAGAACTGGGCTAAGTGCTGAAACTTGAGAAGCATTATAATTATGGGGTATCTGAGATGTTGACATTTAAGACAAAATCCTTGTCTTTGAGGAGCTTAGCATGTGCTTAGGGGGCTGGAAAAGAAAGCTAATATATGTAAAATTATTAAGAGATAAGTTTATGTAGCTTTATATCTTGAGAAAGGAGATTGGGGTAGGTTGGAGTTATATGAGCTAGCTGATGAAATAGAAAACACGTGAAACTAATTTAGAACCAATATGTAAATAGTTCATGAGTGATCAATTGAACTGGTCTTTAACAAGCTCATTTAGATCAAATTTGGTTTATGTAAGTACGGCTCTTCTATTTGGACTGCATTTTGTGGTTTAAATCCTTATCAAGCTATTGTAGATTACATAGGGATTTAAAAACAGCTAAGAACACTATTTGCTTTGTCCTAAATATGATAGATTTTTTCCAATGAAAAAAGAAATTTCATAAAGTCAAATTACATTATCTGTATAAGTCCTTCTGCTATTTCAAAATGGAAAGCAAGGAGCTTAAAATCATAAAGCAATGCTCAAAGCAATGCTTTAATACACTATCAGATAGTGTTATTAAACTGTTTTTTTAAGTTTGTTTGAAAAACTGTTGTGGACTTCCTTCCGAGGCTCCGGGCTCTGATTACATATCACACAGGATAAGCAGATAAAACTGTAAATGAACTAAAAGCAACAGTGTCTGGAAGGGGATTAAAGGCCAAATACCCTTGTTTTGTTAAATCAGCCAATTTTTTTATTAGTGTCTTTTATCCATGGAAAGAGTGCTAAATTCTATTTTGTTTTTTTTTAATAGCTTTATTGAGTTGTAATTCACATACCATATCATTTACCCATTTAAAGTGTACAATTCAATGGATTTTGGTATACTTACAGAGTTGTTCAACCATTGCCACAATGAATTTTGTATTATCACCCCTCAAAGAACTCCCATGCCCATTAGCAATAACTCCCTAGGCCTCTGCTCCCCTCCCCCCACCCAATGACTACCACCATCCTCTCTTCCTAAGCAACAACTAATCTTTCTGTCTCTGTAGATTTACCTCTTCTGGACATTTCATATAAATGAAATATAATACATGGTCTTTTGTTCTTGACTTTTTTGATTTAATATTTTCAAGGTTCATCCATGTTATAGCATGTATTAGTATGCCATTCCTTTTTGTGGCCAAATAATATTCCAGTGCTTGAAAATACATTTTGTTCATCCAATCATCAGCTAGTGGATATGTGGATTATCCATTTTTTGACTATTATGAACAAACTGCAGCTAACATTTTGTCCAAGTTTTTGTGAGAAAGGTTTTATATCTTTCTCTTGGGTGTGTACCTAGAAGGTAATTGCTGGGTCATATGGCAAATCCATTTACATTTCTTGAGGAACTCCAAATTGTTTTTCAAAGTGCTTCACCATTTTACATTCCCACCAGGAATCTATGAGGATTCCAACCTCTCCCACATTCTCACCAACACTTACTATTGTCTGCCTTTTTGATTCTACCAGTGGATATGAAGTGGTATCTGGTTGTGCTTTTCATTTGTATTTCCCTAATGACTGATGATGTTGAGCAATTTTTCACTAACTCTATCTTGAAAGAGTACACTGTTCAGAAAGCTTACTTAACTGGTTGTTGTAAAATGTGTTACTTAAGCCTAAGTAAAATAGTCAGTTTTATAGACTGTGGCTTTGACTTGCTAGAAGATGATGATGTTTAGTAAAGACAGGTGTAAAATGTTGGTCCAATGAGAATTACTTGAATTAATAACAAGATAAATTTTAAATGCATAACAGCATTCCAAGTACCATAAAGTGGTTATATGCAACGCAGGTAACACAGACTTCCTGCCTCAGTTTGCAAAAATGAAGCAAAATGATCTTCGTAATTATATGTTGGAAAGGAAGACTTGAGATAGGAAGTCAGGAAGTTTTCAAATATTGTGGTCGATAACAGCAGATCATATTGAATAAGCAATGCAATTTATAAAAATGGCCAAAGAAGTTGATGTGAATATATAAATGTAAATCTTTATCCAATTTTTAAACTCTAAAATTGCAGCATGCTATTTAAGATATTTTGTGAAGGCTAGATAATGAAATAAACAACTTACTTGGGTCCTGTTTAGTCTTAAATCCTCTAATTATATAATTCCTGGTTAACATCCAGGTTTTTTTAAGTACATAATAAAAGCACAGTGTTTTAAACAGTTCAGTTATTCACTTGTCATGAGAATAGATAATCAGCCAAGAAACTTATCTTTTTGTTTTGAAGCTCTTGACATTTATATAAGAACTCTTTACTTATCCCAGGTTATGTCCTAGTAATTTATTCATATGTATTAAAATTTTTTAACAAGTTTGTGACAAAGAACAGGTGAGATGAGTCAGGAGTCATGAGAAGGTCAGCATAAAGTTCTTTTTGTCACCATATGAAATCCCCAGACAAGAGGAAACAGATGGGTTTGGTTACATTACCCTTGCTGTGCCAAATAAACAATTGAGGAAAATGTTAAATATCCTTTTGCTACATGTCTGTGTCTAGGCTAGGAATGGTGCTTGACATTAACAATGCTGGCTTTTCCAGCTGTTCAATATTTAATGGCAGAAACTTGAAAAATTTTTAACACATAGCATGAAAAAGTTCATTTGAATCCTCATTGGTTGACTTAGTTTATTCATTCAGGAGACATTTACTGGATGTTAATTATATGTAAGACACTGTGTTGGGCAAGGGAAGGGGCTTGGATTCCTTAGGGAGGTCTTCAGGGACCAGGTAGCATTTAAAGTAGATTTTAAACAGCTATGTTTTTTCCAGTAGTCATGTACGAATGTGAGAGTTGGGCCATAAAGAAGATTGAGTGCCAAAGAATTGATGCTTTTGAACTGTTGTGCTAGAAGAGACTCTTAAGAGTCCCTTGGATGGCAAGGAGATCAAACCAATCAATCCTAAAGGAAATCAACTTTGAATATTCATTGGAAGGACTGATGCTAAAGCTGAAGTTCCAATACTTTGGCCACCTAATGTGAAGAGCCAGCTCATTGGTAAAGACCCTAATGCTGGAAAGATTGAAGGCAAAAGGAGAAGGGGGCAACAGAGGATGAGATGGTTAGATAGCTCACTGACTTAATGGACATGAGTTTGAGCCAACTCTGGGAGACAGTGGAAGACAGAGGAGCCTGGTGTGCTACAGTCCATGGGATCTCAGAGTTAGACATGACTTAGCAACTGAACAACAACAATTGGGATACTGATAATAGATAAAAGCTCAGAGTGACAATGATATCTTAAGAAAAAAAAGTCAAAGTTGGTTGTGAGTAAAAGTTTCCACTCAAAGAAGAGGTGAACAGCATTCATACATCCAAGAAACATTTAAATGTCCACAAAAGTTCAGGCAATAAACAGAGCAGTTCAAAAGCAGTCAAAAAGAGAGATAGCTGCCTTTTACGAAGTAAAAATACATCATTTGGGAAATAAGATGGTATGGGCAGAGATAGTGTCCAAGTTGGAGGTTGACAGAGGAGGAGTATGGCCCCATTAAAGCTGAGCCCCTGGCATCTAGACACATTCAAGGGAATAATTAAACAAAGACATATTGGAAGACTTTGAATCTTTTCTATAGACTCACAAAAGTGTCAAAAGGGGAGTCTTATTTTCAATGTGTATTTCCAAGTTAATAGTTATTGTAAAAGGAGAGAATTCTTAAGCTAAAATGTTAATGGAATGTCAGTTAAACTGATGGATATTTTCCTTCTCTCTATCCCAAGATTCATTAACATGATAGTAAATGTATTAAATACATTTTAATACATAAGAATAATACTTAAGAATAATCCAGATACGTAAGAATAATCCCATGGTGAGGGTCAGTTGGGAGATTGGGATTGACATATATACAGTACTCTGTATAAAATATATAACCAAGGAGAATCAACTGTATAGTTCAGGGAACTCTACTCAGTTGGTGACCTAAATGGGAATGAAATCCCAAAACGTGGGGATATATGTATACTATGTATACGTGTAGCTGATTCACTTTGCTCTGTGGCAGAAACTAACACAAGGTTGGGCAACCACACTCCAGTTAAAAACAACAACAAGCAAAACAAAACCAAAAAATGAATAATCCCGCCAGTGGGTGAAAGATTGCAACAATAAATTTCGGGAAGACAGAAAAAAGTCAGCTGGTCAGAATAGATGACAGATGGTATGATATGTACTTTGGAATGAGTTGAAACTGTGTATTTGTGTGCATGTGTGTATAATTAAGTAAGCTAAAACCGAATTATATTATTAGCATGAGGCAAACCAAAAGGTATACAAGAGATCAAATGGAAGCCCAGTTACACTACTTGGTTCTGGGGTGAACAATATTTACATATCATGATGACGGGGCTTCACCAGTGGCTCAGTGGGTAAAGAATCCACCTGCAATGCAGAAGACACAGGAGTCATGGGTTCAGTCCCTGCGTCAGGAAGAGCCCCTAGAGGAGGAAATGGCAACCCCTCTGGTATTCTTGCCTGAAGAATCCATGGACAGAAGAGCCTGGTGGGCTATAGTCCAAAGGTTCGCAAAGAGTCGGACATGACCAAGCAACTAAGCACATAGACAAAATGATGTTAACGGTGATGATGATTTCATCAAAGTCGGTTTTATAACACTATTAAGGAATGGAACAGAGGAGGATGTGAGAGAGAATGGTTAAATCAGTTCCCTGCTGAAAAGCCTCCCATGGGTTCCAATTGCACTTAGAGTGAAATCCTCACCATGGTTTAAAAATCCTCACATCCTCTGGTCCCTGTCTGCCTCCCTGAACCCACAGCCTCTCTCCCCAGCTCTTGAACCATCGTTCAGTGACACTGGCTTTCTTTCTCTTCCTTAAACAAGTCAAGGTCTTTCCCTCCCCAGAGCCTTTGCCCTTGATCTTCCCTGTGTGTAAAATATTCTTTTGTTGGAGAATAAGTTGATCCCTGTTAGCCATTCTCTTCTCCCACAGGAATAGAATTTTAGCTCAGCACATGGCTGCCCAGAATAGAAACCACATTTCAAGTTTCTCTTGCAGCTAGCTGTGTCTCGGTGACTAAGTTCTGGCAAAAGGATGTGAGCAGAAGAGATGGGAAATTTCTGAGTTGTGTCTTTACAGAGAAAGGAGGTACCCTGATCTTTCTTCCGCCTTGCCATGTGGAACACAAATGTAGTGAAAGTATCTTGGACCTTACAGATGAAAAGCAAGAAAACAGAAGGAGCCTGGACCACTTACCCTTAGGCTACGATATAAGTCAAACACTAATCTTCACTTGTTTAAGCTGTTGTCATAGGGTCTGTTACATGCACCTTACCTAGATCCTAATTAATACCATTCTTTCTTACTCTAGATCTTCAGAATACAGGCTCACCTCAACCGTCATTTCAGAGGAACATTTCCTTTTTTTTAAATTTTTAATTATTTTTTGCTGTGCTGAGTTTCTGTTGCTGTACTTGGGCTTTCTCTAATTGATGTGAGAAGGGGCTACTTGTTGTGGAGAAAGGGCTTCTCATTGCAGTGGCTTCTCTTGCTGCAGAGCACTGGTGCAGGCCTCAGTGGTGCATGCATGGGCTTAGTTGCCCCATGGCACATGGAACATGCATGGAATATTCCTGGACCAGGGATTGAACCCAAGTCCCTGCATTGGCAGGTGGATTCTTAACCACTGGACCATCAGGGAAGTCCTACTTATTTGCTTTTTGATTGCCTTTCTCCTAGAATTAAGTATCACGAATATAATAACCTTGTCTGTTTTGCTCACTGCCTGCAACGGTGTCTGGCACGTAGTAGTGAGTAACATGTTTGAGCTGAATTATTGACTCAATCACAACAGATAGAATAAATCAATACAAAGTGGCATACCCATATTATTTGGAAATATAGAGATCAGTTAGGAAAAACAACAGCTGAAACATTCCTAAGTGGCTCCTTCTTGGTACCAGATCTGCAGGGTGGACAGTTGGCACAGGGTGCTATTGGTTTGGTGTTTTTTTTTTTATTATAAACCCTTTAATACTATTTAATTTTTTTAACTGTGCATTTATCACTTTGCAAAAGATAAAATTAAATAAAATACTGTATGGTCATCACAGTGGTAGAAGAATGTTTAATAACATGGAAATATGAAAATAAAAAGAGTAGGTTGCATAACACATCAATATGCAGAGCTGGATCTATTTCTGTGTATATATATGAAGCACATATGCATAAAAAAGATGCTGTGCTATAGTCAATGCATATGGCGAATTCCTAACTTTAGATAAAAATGGATATTCAAGTTTTATTAATAGAATCCACCTTTTCCTGATTAACAATGTTGAATGAATATTTAAAAACTTTAGGTTTGAAAAGACACCATGTTATCTTCCTTCCTATGAGTCCTACAGGCCACTTAATGAGCTATTTCTTGAGAAGTTTTACCCTTACCTAAGAGCAGTGAGGATCCACTGGGGTGTATTAAGCAGAGAAGGTAGGATAAAATCGGCTTCAGGCAGGTTGGTCTCTCTGTATTGTGGAAATGATTTGAAGACGCAAGCCTAGAATCAGAGAAATGATTTAGGAAGCAGTTGAAGCAATCAAGGCAAGAAATGATGGATCCCTGAAGTGAGAAAAGAGTGGTTGGGTTAGAGAGAAGGGGGCTGACTCAAGAACAACAGGACAGTGTTAGCAGCATCAATGAGAATGAAGCATGTTCATGACTGTAAGCTCGGTGAGGTCAAGGACCTTTGTTACTACTCCTTTCCAGGGACCACCTAGCATGGTTCCTGGTCCATGTTGACGCTCAGCGAATATTTGTGATCTAAAGAAGAGGAGAACTTCCGCAGTGGCTCAGTGGTAAATAATCTGCTTGCCAGTGCAGGAGACAAAGGGGAGATGAGTTTGATCCCTGGTTGGGAAGATCAAGGAGGGCATGACAACCCACTCCAGTATTCTCACCTGGAGAATCCCATGGACACAGGATCCTGGCAGGCTATAGCCCATGGGGTTGCAAAGACTCGGACACAACTGAAGCCACTGAGCACGCATGCATGCAAAGAGGAAAGAATCAAGGATGAACTCAGAAGTCTGACTAGGTGACCTGGGTGAATGATGGGCTGTTTGCTGAGCAGTCACATGAGGGGCAACATGGGCAGAGGGAGACCAGCGAGCACCTTGAAGATTCCTAGTGTTGATGGATGTAAAGGCAGTCGGGGAACATTTGACTTTCCAGGGCTAGAAGATCTTGGCTAGAAATAGGTTTGAGAGTCACCAACATAAAGTGAAGAGTGCTGCCAATAGAGCATTCAGTTCAGATCTGAAAAACGGCCTTTGTATTTAGAACCATGAGGTTGTGAGTGATGTTCGCTTGGGGAGCTTAGAAATATATGAGGAAATAGGGACTGGGGACCGTTTTTTGTGTGTGTTAAGGAGACTGACAAAGCTACCACCTTTTCCTCCTTTTTAGGGTTTTCCCCTTTTAATGTTCATGCTTCTCTGAACTCGTACCCACTGCTAAATTGTCACTTTCTTATCAAGTTTCCAATGACTAATTTGGCAGCAGGAAGGTTTTTCCACTTGGTCACATTTGTAATCAGTGCATTATCAGTGAGCTGACAGCGCCTTGTTTGTACTGGTTCAGAAAGTGACCCTACAAAACCGGTCCTCCAGATGCTTGGCTTTTCCTGTGTTACGGTCACATTCACAGTTTCTACGTGTCTTTTTCACCTTTCCTGGTATAACTACATAACACACACACACACACACACACACACACACACACACACACACACACTCAAGATCCAGAAAAAGATAATTGATTTTATAACTATACAAATTACAAATTATGCTGCTGCTGCCGTGTTTTTGATTGAGATTTGGATTGTGTATTTTTCCAAATTTTCTCAACTAGGATATTTTCAGCACATGGCTATTTCCTTAATATGGCATTTCCCCACCCGCTTCTTTATTCCCCCAAGCCATTATTTCTCTTTTAACACAGCTCCATCATAGTATTACTTTTCCTTTATAATTAACCAGCCACACTTCTTGCCTCTGCTTAACCAATATGAAATCTCTCTCCTCCATTGTATTTCATGATTTTCTCTTTATAATAACTCTTGGAGGCAATAAGTGATTTGGCAAATCACACAGGAATATTAAGGGCCTGATTGTTTTGTGGTAGCTTGTACTCTGTTCAAAAAAAAATGTCTCTAATTATAAGCCACTTGTTTTATCATCAAAACATTTACTCAGGTACTTCTCAGCACGTTGTTGGTGGCAGACTCCACGTATGTGCTGTAAACTTCAGTGGCAAATACAGGCCTTAGCAGCTATTTGATAAGTCTGTGAATGAATGAGAAACCTCAGACTGATACATCCAGGAGTTTGTGGGGAGAGTATGAGATGAGGTTAGACCTCATACTTGGAAAACCCTGTAGATAAAGCCTTGACAGCTATGGTCATCCTTGCTGTAGCAGCCCACAAAGAAGCAGATCAAGAGACGGATGGCAAGTCTTGAGTCCCTTTTAGAGATGAATGTGAATGGGTAAGCAATCGCATTCCTCATGGCTCTTAGATGATGAAACCCTTTTGGTTGGAATGACCACCAACCAAAGAAGGAGGGAAATTTTTCTAGCTCCAATTAAACATGGTGGAATTAGCCAAGTGAGCTAAAATACTAACTTCATTTCATGTTGCTCAAAGGGTTCAGGTGTTAGCTCTGCAAAAAAGACGGTCAGTATCATCATTATGGAGAGGTATTACTCAATCATGTCCTACTCTTTGTGACCCCATGGACTGTAGCCCACCAGGCTTCTCTGTCCTTGAAATTTTCTAGGCAATAATAGAGTGGGTAGCCATTCGCTTCTCCAGGGGATCTTCCCAACCCAGGGATCGAACCTGGGTCTCCTACATTGCAGACTGATTCTTTACCATCTGAGCCAGCAGGGAAGGCCCTATCATCATACACAACCTGTAATCAATTTACAAATTTTGGGGGGAAACGACATTGCTTTTGTGGGAGGTATAGTAATGAAAACTTTTGACTTAGTGTCCAGAGACTATAATTTATGCCTGGTTCTGCCACTAACTACCCACTCCAGTGTTCTTGCCTGGAGAATCCCAGGGATGGCGGAGCCTGGTGGGCTGCCGTCTATGGGGTCACACAGAGGCGGACACAACTGAAGCAACTTAGCAGCAGCAGCTGCCACTAACTTTGTGACCTTGGGCAAATTAATTCACTTCCCTGAATTACTGAAATGAGGTCTGTTTCCTCCACTATAATGGGAGAGCTGGTGGATCTCTAGATCGTGACTCTATAATCCTAAGTCCTGTTAGCTCAGGTGTGGTTTTATTCAGAGTGTTTCATGCTTTTCCAGGACTTGGATATGATGGTTTTGGTCAAGCTTCTTATCACAATATATATATTTTACAATATTAAAATATGTCAGATAAGAAAAGGGTTTCAACCAATTTATTTTGTTTAATATATATTAAAGCAGAACTTCCTGCCATTTAGATTTGTGGCCTTGGAGGTAAAGCAACGGGAGAATTGATCTCTCATAGTGTTATTAACCAAAATAGTTGTGTTAACTATTTTGGCTCCCGGTCAGGAGCCAATATCAACAGACCAGCCCATCAGTAAGTAACTGAAAGAGTGAGTAAGAAGAGCACGTTTATTCTTCTGCATTCTCAGGGAACAGTAAGCCCAGGAGAGCAGAACAAATCTGCAAACTTGGATCATTCATTTTGATAAGCCAGGTGTCATACAAGCAGTTGGTAAGACCTATAATGGCTAAGGAGTTAATGCTTAGTCGTGTCCAGCTCTTTGCCACCCCATGGACTATACCCCTCCAGGCTCCTTGTCCATGAAATTTCCCAGGCAAGAAGACTGAAGTGGGCAGCCTTTCCCTTCTCTACCCCTTTCTCTTCCCAGATGGAAGATGGCTTAATTCTCTATGAGGCAAGCCAAGACAGAGGTCTGGCCCCTAGTTGGAGCAGTAGAGGACAGAGCTATTCTGCTTTTGGAAAAAAAGAGTGGCTTTTTAAAGTTCCACTGTCTCTGTCTCTCTCTTTCTCTTAGTCTTTGGAGCCAGCTCTTCAACCATAAGTAAAACAGATACAAACCCACCAGGATTCAAACCCCACTGGTAATTGTTCACCCATTTTGGCAATGTGTATCTTCCCAACAGGGACATGATCAAAAGATATTAAGCATTATCTATTGTTTATTCCTAAAAGGGTCCATGGAGACAATTTATTTTTGCCATATCCTGGCCTGGCGAGAGAGGATGTTGCTCACCATCTGCCATTTACTGGTCAGATTACAGTGTCAAGACTAACCGGGCAGCTGGTTTGTTTCACCGATAAAAGAATGAAAGGCCTTGCTTGTAAATAGCTTTGTCTGTGTTAGCAACCTCTTAAATTAGCCTTGCTACCCTTGCATTCCCCAAGGGCTACTTCAAATGCTCTGCCCATTCTTAGGCTGTGAGTCACCCTGGTGACTAATCTTGATAATCAGTTCCTGGAGGTTTTCTCTGTGGCAGAGTCTTAGTGCCTGTGTGTGATGGCTTTGAATTTGGTAGGAACTTGGCCTCTGTGTTTGCCTGTTTCTCGTAATGGGTGTGTTTGTGTGGAGTAGTGGGGGGTGGGGGTGGGGGTGGGGTGGTGAACTCTCCCTTGCTAGGATCTGAGCAACGGAGTGCTGCTGAATTTCTTCACCACTTTACACACCTATCTGATTCACCCTAAAAATAAGAAAGGTAATTTATCCCCAACCCATGCCAAGATGCTGCAGATAGCAGCTCTTTAGCTTCCCAGAAGTCTTTCAGTTCTGCTAGTGTTTGATCATTTCTACCTACTCCATCTTCTTAAAAATAGTCACCTGACAGACTGTGCAACAGCTTGTGGAAAAAGGGGTTGGATAGTGAAAGGAGAAAAGAATATAGTGCCTAAATGCACCAAAAAAGGAAGAAGAGGAGGAGGAGGGAGAGGAGAGATGGGGGATGAGGAAAGGGAGGAGGGAGGGGGAGAAGGAGGAGAAAGAAGAGGAAGGAGAAGAAGAAGGCAACCAGGTGATGGAACAAGACCATTTTTTGAAACAAAGCATTTGCCTGTATCTCTTCCGAGGCCTCCAGAAACTTCCCACCGTGGAATGTGCAGTTCACTCCCAGAAGGACTGTTTCTCTCCTCATGGGTTTCTTTCTGAGCTTAGAGAACTCTCAGATAAGAGCTTAATAAGGAGGTGAGTAAACCTAAGACAGCTCTCCTCCATTCCAGGGTTTCTCAGAGCATGATCTGTGAGCATTTCTTAAAATCACCTGGGGCCCTAATTTTAAAAAAAGACAAATTTCTGGACCTAAATCAGTATCTCCAAGGGGGCTAGCGGGATTGACCTGGGAATTTATGTGGGGTTAGCAGGGTGTTGTTTTTTTTTTTTTTAATAGTTAAGGAGGAAGGACTCAGATGAGTCTTAATGTCACCAAAATTTTGTGAATCACTGCTTTAATCCATAGGACTCAGGGCTCTGTTTTTCTCCCTGTGAAGGATAAAATTTAACAGTGACTAGAACTTGCATCACCAGCCAAGAAATGTGGGTGTTGCATAGCTCTAAGCATCCTGAAACACTAAAGAAAGATGTGTGTACAAATATTGAAAGAGAAAACATTTGCTGCATCGCTCTGATACATAGTCAGATATCATAAAAGATACCAACATCATAAGTCTCCAAAAGAAAACGAATTAGGAAGCTCATCTGCAGGGGGCTTAAGAATAATACACACTATGTATATGGAAAGAGAAGACACATCTGAAAACAAAGTTTCAATGAGGAAATGGCTTTTTTAGGGATCTCAGCACACTGTACTGCAGTGAATTTCCAGCACAATTTACTGCCAAATCTCCATGCTGGAGGCATTCTTCCCTGCCTCGTGGTGGGCACAATGGCTCATTACCCACCATCCACATGTTGTAGAGCCAGGAAATGCAGCTGACGGAATAGTACTATCATCTGAGGCGGAAAAACATTGAGATCCAGTGCCTGGCCAGGTGGCTGGCTTATCCCGGAAATGCAAACCCGGGTTTCTGGGTCTTCTCTGCTGTGAACTCAGTGTGCAGGAGCTGCCCGAAGATAATCAGAAAGGACACACAGAAGGGAGGGAAGACAACCCACCTTACCGTGTTAGATAAAGCATCAGGTACCCCTGAAAACCTGATGTCTGAGAATAAGCCAAGACAGGCAAACAAACAACCAGACAAGCACCTAAGCTTTCCACGTTGTATTCTGTAACGTTGTTGTTTGGTTGCTAAGTCACATCTGAATCTTTTCCGATCCCATAGACTGTAGCTTGCTAGGCTCCTCCATCCATGGGATTTTCTAGGCAAGAATATTAGAGTGGGTACCCATTCTCTTCTCCAGGAGATCTTCCCAAGCCAGGGATGCACCATGTCTCCTGCTTGGCAGGCAGATTCTTTATCACTCAGCCACCAGGGGTGCCTCAATTCTGTAATGACCCGCCTCTTAAACTGTCTTTCATGGATAGGAATAGAAGAAAGAAATTTTTATAAACACTTACAGCAAAGTCACTCTGTCAAAAATAGGATCATTTAAAACAAACAGTGGGATTGAAGAATGGAACGTTCCAAGAAGAAAACTGTTAAAAGAAAAAGAAAAAAAAATTAAAAAAAGGAAGAAGAGGAAAAGTCAATAATTAAAGGTTTTTGGTTGTCAGTAATCCACTCTGCTTTGATTAAATGAACATTTTGTGGAATGATGAATAAGATAGAAAAAAATCCTGTTTTGTATTTATAAAGGCCTATATTGCTAAATTATGAAGTTTTCCATTTTTATACAATCCTTACAGGTTTTGACAAATACTGCTTCCCTACTGAACTCTTGTTAACCTCAAACAATAGAACAGCTATTTACTTGATCACAAAACAAGTTTATTGGGAGCAGCAAAGACTTGCAATTCAGGGCATGCAACTATAGTGAACCCCATGTAAGTCTAGTAAAACAAAAGAGAAAACTTTTATAGCTGAGAAGAGGAAGTTGGAAGGGACTGTTTATAAACAGAAAGTCCATTGGGAAAACCTGGAGGTTCTAAGTATGGTGACTTTTCATTGGCTGAACTGTAACAATACGTCACTGATTTGTTGTCATGAATCAAGTAGCAAGAGCTGAAACTGACATTTCCTTTTGTAAACGTCAGATTCCAGAATGCCTGAAATCATTATATTACACAAGGATTACTCACAAAAGCTGTCCTTATGTTCTTGTGTTTTGTCAGCCTTAGAAATATTAGGCATGTATGGAGTTGAATCCAATAAAAGATACGTGCTTCTTAGGTTTCTTAGAATGAGAGGATCATCAGAGAACTTCACTTGTAGCAAGTTGAGGCTTTCCTGTGATGAAGTGAACAAGTATGGCCACTCTGCATTGTAAAAGCTGAGGCTGAGTTTTGTAACTTACTTTTTCTTGTGATTCCATACATTGACAGTACAAATGAAAGTCATGTCTGTTTTGGATTAAAATAAATGATAGACAGTAATCTCCTTTTTGCTTGTCTGGTGCTTTGTTATTTACAAATCTCTTTCCCACTCATCTCACCTATTTAAATCCAGACCAAAATAAGAGATGTCCTGAAAGTCCTTACCTGGAGCTTCGGTTATCAGTTTGTGCTCTTTCAAGAACCAGGTCTGGACAAGCTGGGAAAGTTCCTGGAGATAGGCTGGAATAGAAGACCCCTTCCACTTTTGTTCCACATCCTTATATCCCTCCAAATGCCACTACTTCTGCTTTCATGTGTTCCACTAAGACTGGCAACCTGGTGTCATTCCATCTTAGGGGACCTGTAGGCAGCTAAGGGGAATAGAATGACTCCACACTTTTTATTGCTTTTTTATTTCTGGCAGCCTTTCAAACCACCAGATCTTCTACGTGATGTTTAATGTTTCTTACCAATTCATCCAATGAAACTAGAGGTTAGGAATGCTAGGTTCAAGTTCTCATTTTGCTACTGAGTACTCAAAGGCAGAGACATTACTTTGCCAACAAAGGTCCGTTTAGTCAGGGCTATGGTTTTTCCTGTGGTCATGTATGGATGTGAGAGCTGGACTGTGAAGAAGGCTGAGTGCCGAAGAATTGATGCTTTTGAACTGTGGTGATGGAGAAGACTTTTGAGAGTCCCTTGGACTGCAAGGAGATCCAACAGGTCCATTCTGAAGGAGATCAGCCCTGGGATTTCTTTGGAAGGCTGAAACTCCAGTACTTTGGCCACCTCATGCGAAGAGTTGACTCATTGGAAAAGACTCTGATGCTGGGAGGGATTGGGGGCAGGAGGAGAAGGGGACGACAGACGATGAGATGGCTGAATGGCATCACTGACTCGATGGACGTGAGTCTGAGTGAGCTCTGGGAGTTGGTGATGGACAGGGAGGCCTGGCGTGCTGCAATTCATGGGGTCACAAAGAGTCGGACATGACTGAGTGACTGAACTGAACCATGGATGTGTCTTTGGAGTTTCTGGAGTGTTTCAACCTTACTCAGAAGATGAAACTGTTAGATCAAATGCCCTCCCATACTCCATCCAATTCCAGCACTTTCTGTATTATGGAGAATCTTTGAATGAGATGTATAGGAGACTGTGAGAAGGGACAGGAAACCGAGGTCTTGGTATCTGACCTTCAGTAACTACAGTGCAGTTGAGGGGTTAAGGCCTTAGAACAAGTGTCGAATTATCAGTCCAAGGCTATGTGTTATGAAATGCCCAAGCAGCTGACTGCTGAGGCTCACAATTCTGATTGCAAAGCTTGAAAATAATACTGGATACAGTTTGTAAACAAATCTGTGAGCTCTTGGGAGGCCAAATATCATCAACAGTCTTTTGCAATTTATTAGAGGAGGGACAGGCATCTGCAAATTGTAGATATTTACAGAGATGAAATGCAATACTCTAAGGGGATTAGACTGCATCTCAGTAAAAAATGAAATGTCTAGTCACCGTATTGTAAATTTAATTCCAACTAGAATCTTTATTAAGCCTTTTGGGGCAGGAGGACATGTGGATATAAACATTTTAAAACTCGGCTGTTCTCCAGAAGCCAGCACTCTTTCCAGTTGCTGAGAAGAGAATGTCCTATTTTAGTCACACTTAAATAACTTTAATTGAATTTTTAACTCCTTATTAGCTAGTTTGAGACACCAAGAAAAAGTCAAGGCATGTACAAGTATTTAGAACAATGGCTACTTTTGTGATAAGTATCCTTTTTTAAAAAATATTTTAATTCATTCATTATTTTTTGGTTACACTGGTCTCTGTTGCTGCACTGTGGCTTTGTCTCGTTTCTGTGAGCTGGGCTATTCTTTTCAGCCCATTGGTGGCTTCTGTTGTTGCAGAACACAGGCTCCAGGCACATGGGCTCAGTGATTGTGGTGTGTGGGCTCACTAGTTGCATCTTGAGGGTTCTAAGGAGAAGGCAATGGCACCCCACTCCAGTACTCTTGGCTGGAAAATCCCATGGACGGCTGGTAGGCTGCATCCCATCCCCGGTAGGCTGCAGTCCATGGGGTCGCAAAGACTCGGAAGCAACTGAGTGACTTCACATTTCACTTTCATGCCTTGGAGAGGGAAATGACAACCCACTCCAGTGTTCTTGCCTGGAGAATCCCAGGGACGGAGGAGCCTGGTGGACTGCTGTCTATGGAGTCGCACAGAGTCGGACACGACTGAAGCGATTTAGCAGCAGCAGCAGAGGGTTCTAAAGCGCTAGTGTGTGAGTTCAATAGTTGTGGCTCCCTGGGCATTAGTTGTGCGCGACATGTGGAATCGTACTGGACCAAGGAACAAACCTGTGTCCCCTGCATTGGCAGGTGGATTCCTATCCACTGTATCATCAAGGAAGTCTTCTCTTTAAAAAAAAAGAGTATTTATTTATTTGACTGCACTGAGTCTTAGTTGTGGCATGCAAGATGTTTTAGTTGCAGCATATGTGATCTTTAGCTGTGGCGTGCAAAATCTTCGTCGTGGCATGCAAAATCTTCGTCGTGGTGGGTGGGATCTAATTCCCCTATCAGGGATTGAACCCAGGCCCCCTGCATTGGGAACACAGAGTCTTAGCCACTGGACCACCAGGGAAGCTCCTGTGATGAGTATTCTTAACCATACTTGGTAACAAGTCAGGGTCATCATTAGATAAAGCCCCTAGTATAGAGCTCTGTACATGGGGGACTCTCAAAGAATGGTTGCTGAGGGATTGACCTTGAAATTCCAATATATCTGAAAGCCAAATTTAAAGAAAATAATTAGTGTTTGCACACTTGAAAATTTTGTATGTGGTTTGCATTTCAATTGTTTTTCCATCTAAGCTATATTTCTCAAATGAGAAAACTGGGGGTTATAGAGATTAATTTGCTCAAGACCTCATTGTCGTAGCATCAGGATTCCTCTACCTTTAATTTTAAATTCTGTGATTCTTTCCAAATCCCGAACATGTAGGATATAAATACAGACTTAAATATAGACAGATACAGCTCTTTCTCTTAATAACTTTCCATTATTTGGAAGCAAAGAAGTCTTTGAAAAAGAAACATTTTTTATTCTGTGATTTCTTTTCTTCCCCATTCCATTTTCCAGGCTTCCATACATCTTTGCTTTGGATAAATGTGTTGAACTTTCCAAATATCAGATCCAAATATAAGTTTTAGAAACAAAAAAACCACAACCTTGAGAATAATTTTCAAGAAGTCCTCCAGTCTTTAAGGATTCCTTTTGGGGCCCACTGGGTCAGGCTTCTTAACCAGGGCTGGCATCTGGCCTGGGTTTTTATTTCCCTCTAGTGCTACCTGCTGGTGGTGAATCTGCAATGGCACCTTCTAGGCCATAGACCATGTGATCATTTGTTTCTAGGGTCAGATTCTCTGTAAATCAATGATTCTTAACTTCACCTGCCTGTCAGAACCACATGGGATCTTTTCAAGAGTGTGGATGCCGGGGACTTCCCTGGTGGCCCAGTGGTTAGAATTCCGTGCTTCTATTCCAGGTTTGATCCCTGGTTAGGGAACTAAGATCTGACATGCCACACGCTGCGCCCCCACAAAAAAGAAGTTGCTGTAAGAGTAATGATGCCTGAGCCTCACCCCTAGAGATTCTGATTCAATTCAGTCTGGGGATGACCCCATGCATTGGCATTTTTTGAAAAGCTCACCAGAGAATTCTAAATTGTAGCCAGGATTGAGAGACACCAACCTAAGTCAATCAAATCTCACTAGTACAGATAATAGGAAGGGTAATGTAACTATGAAAAATATGCATTCAATTTTGTCATAATAGACCAAGTACCCCAGTTTATTTCATATCATTAATACAACTCGCTTCAACTGTAGGTGATTTTTATGGATTAAAAAAATAGAAATCAATTATTTTCTCTGTTAACTTTTAGGATTTTCCTCATGACTAAACAGGAATCCAGCCTAAAATAAGTTAGCTTTATTATTTTACCGCATTTCTTATTAAAAGCTATGATAATGTATAATTCAGAAAGAGGTGCCTTGCACTTCATTTTAATGTTCCTGTAAGCTTGGCATTCTTTTAACACATGAGTCAATGTTAGACTAAGTCAGAGGCTTTCTTACTATTATAAGCAGGCAGATTAAAAAGGCAATTTATTCGAGATTGAATTTCTATCCGGTCATGAGGAAACTCAACATTTCAAAAGGAGAAAATAATATAAACTTTACACACACACACACCTTACATCATGTTCAAATCTTATGTATTTTCAGAAATCACAAATGGATGGGAAAAGGGGTTTGATTGCCTTGAAAGTGAATTTGACAGATGATCCAAAGAACATCTATTAGAATAAATAAATGTTAATCTTGTGTTCCCAGGAAGTATTGTGTCAGCTGCAGGTCAGGAAGCGTTTTTACACCCTAGGCAATCCCAGTCTCAAACAGCCCAAAGGAAAACACGGCGTGTTTATCCTTTTCTTAAAAGTTTGTTTTTAATTGGAGGGTAATTGCTTTACAGTGCTGTGTTGGTTTCTTCCACGCAACAACGTGAATCAGCTATATGTATGCATACATCCCCTCCCTCGTGAGCATCCCTCCCACTCCACACCACATCTCACCCTTCTAGGTCATCACAGAGCACTGGGCTGAACTTCCTCTGTCACACAGCAACTTCCCACTGCTGCTGCTGCTGCTAAGTCGCTTCAGTCATGTCCGACTCTGTGTGACCCCATAGATGGCAGCCCACCAGGCTCCCCCGTCCCTGGGATTCTCCAGGCAAGAGCACTGGAGTGGGTTGCCATTTCCTTCTCCAATGTATGAAAGTGAAAAGTGACGCTCAGTCGTCTCCGCTATCTATTTTACACATGGTAGTGTATATATACGGAGAAGGCAATGGCAACCCACTCCAGTGTTCTTGCCTAGAGACTCCCAGGGACGGGGGGAGCCTGGTGGGCTGCTGTCTATGGAGTCGCACAGAGGTGGACACGACTGAAGTGACTTAGCAGCAGCAGCAGCAGTGTATATATGGGCTTCCCTGGTAGCTTAGCTGGTAAAGAATCCACCTGCAATGCAGGAGACCCCAGTTTGATTCCTGGGTCGGGAAGATCCCCTGGGAAGGGATAGATTACCCACTCCAGTGGGGCTTCCTTGGTGGCTTCATATAGTAAAGAATCCACCAGCAATGAGGGAGACCTGGGGTTGATCTCTGGGTTGGGAAGATCCCCTGGAGAAGGGCGTGACAACACACTCCGGTATTCTTGCCTGGAGAATCCCATGGACAGAGAAGCCTGATGGGCTACAGTCCATGGAGACACCAAGAGTCGGATATGACTGAGTGACTAAGCACAACACACCACAGCACAGGGCGTATGTGTCAGTGCGACTTGTAGACACAGTGGGAGAAGGAGAGGGTGGGATGAATTGAGAAGGCAGCATCAGACTGCTTATCCTATGCATCCTCATTATGGTTGGGGGGCTTTGTATCTTGTCAGGACAGAATGTCAGAATCTACCCATCACCCGTACCTGTGAGACCCTGACACTCTGACCTGCTGGACGTCATGGCATTTAGGAAGCTACAGCTGTGGCATTTTTCTTTAAATGTGTGAGCTTTCTAGAAAAAAGCCAAACCCCAAACCGAACCACCACAAGTAACAACAAAAAAACTCATCTGATATCTTTTGGCCTTTAGGCCTTTCCTTAGCTTCAAAAATTTTATAAACACACAAAAAAATTCACAGTCTTGTTAAAGTGCTTTCTCAGTCTGATGGGGAAGAATTGCCAGTGTTAGTCTCAAGTGCAAATTTTATGGAAAACATTTTGTAATAGAATATAACTCATTATTTAACAAGATGAATTTGAAAATTTCACTGAACTTAAAAGATTTCCAATAAATATAGCCTTACAAAATATAAAGACACATGAAAAGGAGGCAAAGTAAATTCATTTGGTTTTAGTCTTATTGCCTGATTAAAGTTCTGAAAACATTGTGCAATTATTTATTTTCATTGCTGAAAAATGAGTTACAAAACTAGGGAGATGTGATCTTGAAATTATTTGAAAACAACACACTAGCTCATTCTCTCACACTTGTTTTATCTAGAGGATTATAGTCCCGTGAATTTCCCAGCTTTATCATTTTTGATTTAGCCAAGATTCCAATTCTGATCATCCAGAATAGATCTAGGGGAGGTAATGTGATTTTTAAATTTCTGTTAAAATCATTTTGTACTTGGAAGGAAATCATTCCAGCACCCTTTGGTACTGCAAAGTAGACAGGCAGTTCTAAATTCCTGAGATTAGTGTCAACATCAGTCAAAATGTTATCACTAAGATAGATTGTTTCACCTGGTTCTATTTTAAACTAAACAGGATTGCTCATAGAGACCCAATCTACTCCATAAAATTGTTCGGGAGGGCAGACTCTTTATTTGGAGGCCAAGTATGGGTTTAAACTGGAGAGCACTGGGGGCGCAGAGAACTTATCACTCATCTAAGGTCGCACAGTGAGTCATGGTCAAGGTCAGACTATATCCAAGTATTTTGCTGTCCAGCAACACCCCACCGCCTTGGGAACTCCACTGTTGAATGCACTGTTGACATTACTCTCTTTTTAATTCTTTTGATAAATGCAAACCTCTGCAAGTTCTTAATCAATTTCTTGCTTTTTTCCAAATGGTGCACTTTCTCATTGGAATGTTAAATTCCAGACTTTTTATATCTAAAAGATGTTGCTAGGAAATGTCTGATCCATTCCAACTACCTTGCAAATGTAGCAAAATTATGAAGTAAAAAATATTTGAGGCCTTTTCACATGGGTACACATGTGGGATTGTTACTTCTTAGGACAAAACAAAGTTATTCAAGAGATTATGTTTGCCGGGAGGGGAAAGCCAAGAAACCACATTCCAGCAAGACCCAGGAACTTAGAAATAACAGCAAATTTATGAAAGCGTTTTGATATTGTCAGCATGTTAAGTGTATTTAAATGTTTAAATAGTCAGTTAAAATATGCATTAATCAATAACACTGCTGCTGCTGCTGCTAAGTCGCTTCAGTCGTGTCCGACTCTGTGCAACTCTATAGGCGCCAGCCCACCAAGCTCCCCCGTCCCTGGAATTCTCCAGGCAAGAACACAAGTGGGTTGCCATTTCCTTCTGCAATGCATGAAAGTGAAAAGCAAAAGTGAAGTCACTCAGTCGTGTCTGATTCTTCGCGACCCCATGGACTGCAGCCTACCAGGTTCTTCTGTCCATGCAATTTTCCAGGCAAGAGTACTGGAGTGGGGTGCCATCGCCTTCTCCAATCAATAACACAGTTATACTTAAATTTTAAAATACCTTATTTTTCAAATAAGGGTATAATTAAATAGTAACCAGTTCTCATATTGTGAAATGAAATTCATATTTTATGGCAAGACAAGAAAGATTTAGATGTAAAATTTTTTTCTCTGCTCTTTGGCCTCCTCTCTCCCTGCGCTGTGCATTCTGTATCTGCATTATACAACAATTAGACCTCCCCATTGGCAGAAACACCCTCTCAACCAACTTTCTCCCAGCATCAGTAAGCAACTCCTTAAAAGATAACATTTCTTCTTGACCTTGTAAGGGGCCATGATGCCACTTAGATCTGGATTGTGTGAACTATCAATGATATGTCATTTAACATATAGCCCTCAGTCTCAAAACACTTATATAACTGTGCCTTGACTTCTAACTGGTGGAACAATTCTCAGAGTTTTCCTAGATGCTCTTCTTGGGTTATAATCCTCAAATTTGGCTCAAATAAAATTTACCATTTTTTCTTAGATCATCTGATTAATATTTCATCAACAATGTTATTTAGAAGAGTTTCTTTTTTTTAATAAGAGAAAAACAAACAGAAGCTTATTAACTTCTATACCTCATGTGTTGTCCATGGGACATACAGAGGGAAAATCAGGAAAGTTTATGTTCAGTTCAGATGCCAGTCAATGAAAATTCTTCCTAAAAAATATTGGCAGAAAATACATACTCTCTGTCAATTTTGTATAGAAAACACATCCATTATTATAATTTCTATGTTGGAGGTGATGTTTTTACCAAAATGTAAGGTCTATGAAAGCAGCAACTTTGCTGCTTTTTTAAAAAACACGTAAGGAAGATTTTATTCCTTTATGCATTTCTCAAAAAAACCCCCACAAAAGCAGAACCCACAAATGGAAGCAAAGAACAAAGTTTTCTAGCTCTCTGGGACATGCAGAAACATGTCTTATAGAAACACAGCTACGTATTAAAAATGTACTAATCAACATTGTCTTTTGCTTCCCCAGTCAAAAAAATCTATAGAGAAAAACACTTTAAATCATATTGTATGATAACCAACAAGGACCTAGGGTAGAGCACACAGAACTCTGCTCAATGTTATGTGGCATCCTGGATGGGAAGGGAGTTTGGGAGAGAATGGATTCACGTATACATAGTGAATACTGAAGTGAAGGCTGAGTCCCTTCACTGTTCACCTGAAACTATCACAACATTGTTTTTCAGTCGGCTATATCCCTACACGTCAAGGCTATGGTCTTTCCTGTGGTCATGTATGGATGTGAGAGCTGGACTGTGAAGAAGGCTGAGCGACGAAGAATTGATGCTTTTGAACTGTGGTGTTGGAGAAGACTCTTGAGAGTCCCTTGGACTGCAAGGAGATCCAACCAGTCCATTCTGAAGGAGATCAGCCCTGGGATTTCTTTGGAAGGAATGATGCTAAAGCTGAAACTCCAGTATTTTGGCCACCTCATGCGAAGAGTTGACTCATTGGAGAAGACTCTGATGCTGGGAGGGATTGGGGGCAGGAGGAAAAGGGGACGACAGAGGATGAGATGGCTGGATGGCGTCACTGACTCGATGAATGTGAGTCTGAGTGACCTCCGAGAGCTGGTGATGGATAGGGAGGCCTGGCGTGCTGCAGTTCATGGGGTCGCAAAGAGTCGGACACGACTGAGTGACTGATCTGATCTGATATCCCTACACAAAATAAAAAATTAAAAAAGAAAAAAAAGTCACTAAAAAAAACTAAGTGAAAACCTACACAGGAACTTCCAGTACTATTTTTTCAACTTCCATGGATCTTTATTTTAAAATAAAAATTTTTTAAGCATTAAAAGAAATAAATTGTATTCTAATATAACTTTGTGGCATGCTTAAACTTTAACTTATTCAAAGACTTACTGTGTAATAAACTGCATAAAATAGAGTAATCTTTAATAATCTGCTCACAATGAACAGTTAAGCAGTAGACACGGTAATAAATATAGCATGTATTACTTATTTGTTAAACTTCACATTTGTAACAAGCAGATGATTTATCATGAATAGTAACTACTTTCTTACATTTTAGGAGATACCAGATCCAGAAATGGAAGTAGGAAGTAATTTAATGAAACTGATTTTAGAAAATATTTCCTTGAGTCTGAGTCACTGTGGTATTTATTCCATACTTAGGCCAATTCCAATAGTTTAAAAATGTAGATATTAACAGATTTATAATCTTCAGGGAGAGAATATAGTGACACCAATTTCTGAAGCAACGCTTCTTGGGTTTATTCTACAGTTCCGGTACCTTGAATAGTCCCTAGAACATAAGAGGTGCTGGAAATATTTGTTGAACCAGTGGCTTTTTCTTAAACAGATACAAATTGGCCACCGAGTAACCAGGACTGGAAATCTGGAGGATTTACTAAGACCAAGGAGAATTTAATACTCAACTATTATTCCCACTTTTGGGCTTCCCAGGTGACCCAGCAGTAAAGAATCTGCCTATCAAGCAGGATACACGAGTTCAATCCCTGGGTTGGGAAGATCCCCTGGAGAAGGAAATGGCAACTCACTCAGTATTCTTGCCTGGGAAATCCCATGGACAGAGGAGCCTGGTGGGCTACAGTCCTTGGGGTCACAAGAGTCAGACACGACTTAGCGACTCAACCACCGCTACCACCGTTCCCACTTTCAGGTTGGGGTTGGTCATTGATTTGGGGATAAAGAAGGGATTTCCACTTTGACCTTGATTTATATTTTCAAATCCTCAGCCCATGCGTTGGCCATCACATGTTCACTGTGACAATTTTCAACGCCTGGCTGGGGTAGCAATAGAAAGAAGAGTTATATTTCACCTAATCTTATATCTTCAGGATGTCTTGCACGTACTAGGTTTTCAATTCACATCTACAGATTTGCATTGAACTATGCAATTTCAGTTTTAAGTGTAGCTTTCTATTTCTTTTGACAAATGTTAATCTGGGTAAAAGTCGACATAAGGACTGAGCACGTAGACATGCTGTTATTCAGCCCTGCTGCAATGATTAAGTTTGGTCTTATTTCCAACCTGAAATGAAAAGCAGTTCACATATGGGAAACCACTGCACAATTCCTCTCCACTTGCCAGTCATTCTTAAAGAAAGTACTATCTGCATAATTCTGCATGTGGTTTTCCAAAGAATTTATGTTATAATAAGATACTTTGGTTAAGTATTCCAATATGAGGCCCCCTCCAAGACCCGGTAGGTTGACAGGATATCGCTAAGCTTGCTCTCTGCTGCCCCCACCTAATCAAGACTCACTGTTAGGGGGGCTGCACAGCTGAATTTTCACATGAGACACCATGGGGAGTTGGGCACACAAGGAGAGGGGACAGGAGTAGACTTCCCCACCACTCCAGCACACCTTCTTCCTTTGTCCATTTATGTTCCTCAGAGTGACAACGGTGGTTATTATTAAAAGCCAGCTTTCAACACACACACACCTTCCCTGGAGAAGGGAATGGCAACCCACTCCAGTGTTCTTGCCTGGCGAATTCCGTGGACAGAGGAGCCTGGTGGGCTACTTACTGTCCATGGGGTCGCAAAGAGTCAGACATGACTGAGCGACTAACACTTCTTCACTTCAACACAACTTACTTCCTTTCTGAATGGTAATCTTTACATCTAGTGCCATAACATCCAGAGTTTTCCCTTCTGGAAAGACTTAATCCTTTGCTAGTTATTCATTTTAGTCTTTAATAATTGGTGTTCTGAGAAAGTCAATGCAATGTGTCACAGCAACTTCAATTGATGGTCACTGAATCTTCAAGACTGCCACACATTCTGGGCACAAATTCCCACCAAGTGTTGGGGGCCCCAGCCTTGAAGGCTGGGAGATAGGCTATGTCTTGAACATTTGTGCCTTGAAGTTGGCGGATGGGTTGACTGAGTTTTTGCCACTGCAGATGAGTGAAAACAGATGTGGATGCTTGAAGGCGTGGTGGTCCTCTAGAGTAGTTCTCTCTGAACCCAAAAGGGCCAGTGGTCAAAGGGGGCTTAATTTGAAGCCCATCACTTCTTGATGCTTGAAGTCACATAGTCATAGTATTTGATTGTCCCATTGTGCAGTGCAGTGAGAAAGTGACTTCTTATATGATATCACTTCTATATTAGAGGTCAGGTGTTAAATTCTTGAATTGCTTAGAACACAAGGACTAAATATATGATAGAAACAAAGCCTCTAGAGAGCCAAATTCTCTGATAAACTAACATGTAGAAAAAAACTGTATTAGTCAAAGAGCGCAAAGACAAGAACTGAGAGTTAGAAGCCTGGGAGAAAGAGAAAGAAAAAAATATCAACAGACACATGAAGAACAAATCTAGAAATTATCACAATAATAACAACATTTGGCACTTTTAAATGAAATTAAAAGAAATTTGGACTACAAAGATCTCAAAGAACTATTTTCTCCTAAAGAACCCTTGGGAAATGTGTCTCTGTAAAGAGTTTCATCTGGTTACCATCTATCAGATGGAATTAAAGAAAGAAATCTGCTTATTCATTGCCAGCCTCTCCCTGTTGTTTTTTAACATGGGATAATAGACCAGTTATTAACTAAAAAAGTTACTAGATATTAATTTTGAAAAGAGGAAGAAAGGCTAATTTTCAAAAGGGAATAAAAATAGGTAACAGAAACCACCTTGATTTTATAATGACATCAAAATATAACAAACAAAATCAAAATCTATTGACATGACAAAAATACAATGATGCAATGAATATCCAGGAAAGTCCAAATCAAATAAGTTGAATTTGTTGATCCATCAAAGGGTAGGACAAATTACAGGAATTTAGGGAAGATATCTTTAGGGTGTCACATCTCTTAATATATTGTGGGGAAAATTAATCCACATAGACTGATAATCTCAGTGACTACAGAAACCATATGATATTCCAGACTCTTCTGAATAACCTCTCTTTAACACACTGTCATCTTTCCTCATTAGTCAAGAGCATGGAATCAGACTTCTGGTTCTACCACTTAGAAACTGTGTCACCCTGGGAAAATCACTTCACCTCTCTGATCCTTAGTTTTCCCATCAGTAAAACGGGGTTTCTCAAACAGCTAACCTCACAAGATTAGCATGAGGATTAAATAAAGTAATGCTTACAAATTGCTTGGTGCACTTCTTGTTATATATTAATAATAAACACACAATAAATGGAAGGTTTTTTTTATCATAATGTGGAATGCTCTTTTCCTTTACATGCTCATTTCAAATTCATTTTTCTTCCTTTGTTCAATCTGCTCTCTCCTTTGTCTTTCCAAATCTCATTCATCCCTTAGCTCCAGTTTATTGCGTGTCTGTTCCAAGTGGCCTTCTCGGAGAACATTAGCTTACATGCACATGATCTTCCTGTGAACTCCTGTATTACTCCTTGTGTGGATGGTAGATTTTAGCACTTCGATACCTTCTTTCTTGTATTACACAATACTTGTTTCATGATAGTCACATGTCCTCTAATGGATTTAGTATGACAGGCCTGAAAGGGTTACAAGGGTTTCTTACAATATTAGGCTGTTATTTGTCCAAAAAAGGTCGTATCATTCTCATTTTACAGATGCAGTAATTGAGGCCTAGGAGATGAAGTGAATGTTCCAGACCCAAGGTCAAATGGCACTTAGGTGATAGATCAGTGGGACCCCAAAGCCTCATAAGGAAGTGCATGGGTTTTCGAGCCATGCCACCTAGGTTTAAATCTGTGACCTTGAGACAATTGCTTAACCTCTCTGAGCTTCATTTTTCCTCATCTGTAAAATGAGGTTGGTAGTACTTACCTTGGAAAGTTGTTGAGAAGTTGAAATGGAATAGTGCACAGAAAACAGTGCCTAGAGTTACTGAATAGATGCTCAAAACAAAACAAAACAAAACAAAAAAAAAACACTTTTCATTCCTTTCTACATCTTAAAGAACATCTTCTACAACTTGTAAGCACCAAGTGTTACTAAGCACCACTGAATAAATACTCTTATTGACTTAAGAGAAAAGTAGAGGAGTTTTGCTGATGACAAATGTTAGAACTCTATCATCCTAGCATCTCTGAAGTATATAGCTCTAAGAACTTATCCTCATTATTAAAACCAAGTGGAGACTTGGTGTGCAATGGGTATTGCAGCTGCACTTTGGGGAAGGCTCCATATTGTGAGATTGTAACCTCACATTTCACTTTAATTCGACATGCATTTGTTACTCTGAACACTCTTACAGATCCTAATAATATAAAAGTGACAAAGATATAGCCTTGCTTGCAAAGAATCCACAGACTTTTATGGAATAATAGACATATTAACAAAAAAATGAATAGATCTACATACTACAGAGGAATACAAATTGATGTGGAAACATGGATGGGCAATTCATTCTACTTGAGAAAGAGAGGCAAAGAGATAAAAAAAGGATGACATTTGAGATGGGCATTAGGGGTCAAGTTTGCTTTTAAATATGAGCATTTAAAAATGTTCACAGTGCTGTGATTAGCGTTTTTTTGTTTAACTCCTGCCTCATAGAAAGTTAACCAGGCAATCCTGATATGGTTTAAATGATCTGTATTGTCATCTGTACTCTCAAATTCAGCAAGTTAGGAGAGAAAGATGGCAAGGAGGAAGGGGGCGGGGGGGGGGGTGCAAAGATACTTTGAAGATAATGAATAATGTGCAGATGTCTTACAGCCAACATGTGAAGAGGAGCATCTTTTCTAAACTGAGGATGACACTAGAATCGAGCTTATTTATACAGCTCAGTAAATAAATAACTGCATTAACAATGTTCACAGCGGCTCCTAATAAACCCACAGCCCAGCTCAAGCTGGGCTTATGTAAGCTGAGAGGAATCTTGGCACAGCACTTGTGATCTCACCCACTTTGTTTGGAAGTGTGAGATATTAATTAAAGAAAAGCTGGATTATAGCATCCAGGCTGAGTTGAGCTGGCAGCATCTTGCTAGCCATCTGTAATTGGTTAAGACCAATTTCTTCTTAAATCTCCCTCTTCTTGAACTAAGTCCTACTCTTCCTCCTCTGGCTCGTTGCTAGAGCTTCTGACCTCCTAGCTGGATCCTTTTGATTTGGGCTTTGAGAAGGCCTTTCTTCTACAGTGTTAAGTTCCGGGGGGCTTTGGGAAGACTTTTTTTTTTTTTTTTTTTACTACAGTGTTAAATTTTGTGTGTTTGTGTGTGTGTTTTTTTTGGTGGCAAGAAAGTGATTGCAAAGCAGTTTATGAGATAGCGGGACTGGATTTGCATAGAAGGTAGAAAACATTTGATCAAGGAACACTTTCTTTGGAGCACAAGAAAATCCTGCCAGTATATATGACTCTGAACTAAAAATAACAATTATATTTACTCAGCAATTCCTAGAAGAAGGCTTCAGAGGAAGGAATATAATTTCTGGCCACTTTAGCCAGTGTCGATAGCTACTTTAACAAGTTAATAATGTTATTTGTTCTGGATCTTATTTGTCTTGGTATGTTTATTGGTGTATTTCCTCTTTTTTTTTTTTTTGTCATCTACCTCTGCACATCCTGCCCTTCCAGACACTGAGTATATCCTCGTCCTCTCTCACCATCCTCTGCTCTAAGATTTGTAGTCATTTAAACCTTAGTCTAAATGAGACTTTAAATGGGATCCCATGTCCTTGAGGTACTTCTATCTTAAGATTTGATGGTAATAAGAATTTCCCCTATAAAAGAGTTAAAGATTGTTGTTAATCAGGTTATCAGCTGTTTCTTACAATGGGATATTCTTATTATCTTCACACGAAAAAATGTTTTAGAAAAGACTGCTTCGTCAGCCACAGGAAAGGCTGCTCCTGCCTTTTTGCTTCATCAACTGTAAATGAACCCAAGGTTCAAGGTTGGGGAGATAACCTTGATATCCAGTTTTCCTACCCCAGGTTAGAGTCTGTGAGGGAAATTTTTATATTTTAAAAATTGACATATAATTTACACACCATAAATTCACCTTTTAAAAGTGTACAGTTCAGTGGGTTTTAGGATATCCACAGAGTTGTACAACAGTCACCACTATCTAATTTCACAACATTCTCACCTCAAACCCATTAGCAGTCACTCCCCAGTATCCCCTCTTCCCATCTGTCGGCAACCATTAATCTACTTTCTGTCTATGGATTTGTACTTTGCAGACAATTCATTTAAACAGAATCATATAATATGTGACTTTTTGTTCTTCACTTAGCATCTTTTCAAGGATCATCTATGTTGTTGCAAATCTCAGTACTTCATTTCTTTTTATGGCTAGATAATATTCCATTCTGGAGAAGGGAATGGCTACTCACTCCAGTATTCTTGCCTGGACAGAGGAGCCTGGTGGGCTACAGTCCAAGGGGTTGCCAAGAGTCAGATATGACCGAGAGACTAGCACTTTCACTTTCTATATTGTATGGATTTATCACATTTTATTTATTCATACATCAACTGATGGACATTTTCACTTTTTGACTATTAGGAATAATGCTACTATGAGCATTCATGTGCAAGTTTTTGTGTGAATGTATATTTTAAGTCTATCTGCAACAATTTTCGGGGAAGGCAATGGCACCCCACCCCAGTACTTTTGCCTGGAAAATCCCATGGACGGAGGAGCCTGGTAGGCTCCAGTCCGTGGGGTCGCTAAGAGTCGGACACGACTGAGCGACTTCACTTTGACTTTTCACTTTCATGCATTGGAGAAGGAAATGGCAACCCACTCCAGTGTTCTTGCCTGGAGAATCCCAGGGACAGGGGAGCCTGGTGAGCTTCCGTCTATGGGGTTGCACAGAGTCAGACACGACTGAAGCGACTTAGCAGCAGCAGCAGCAACAATTTTATCCCTAAGCAATTTTTATACCCATATCCTTGATTAGGCTATCACATCCCTAAGAGAAAGTATTTTATTTCTGTTGATGTCACCAGTGTTTGGTATCATTTTCTGAACCCAAGATGTGCTTAAAACGTGCCTAAGGTGACAATGCAAAGGGCTTGGGTGGTGTAAGGGCCTAGAGAATTTCTTTGGTCCTGCCAAACATGTTCAGTGCGCTGGTGGTTTGGCCTGTTCTAGAAAATAAACTAAATGTTATGCCTTCTTCCATAGGTAAAATTTCACCCCTCAAAATAGAAAAATAATATAAAAATGAATAAACAAAAATCACCCTTCCTATGAGGCTCTCCCCAAACCAACCAAATATGATTAATCCTTAAGTCTTTTACTCATTTAACACTGAATTTAATTTAATAAGGATTCAGAGGTATTGGATTTGTCTTGCAGTTATCTATGCATGCGTTTCTGTTTCCCCCACTTGATGAAAAAGTTTACAGAGTCACAGATGCCTTATTGCTCTTCTCCTGTCCGTAGTTCCAGCCTCATACCTTTGTGTCAGTGGAGATGTGCATTGCTTGCTAACTTGAATGTCCTGTGGAGCCAGATGGCCATCTAAAAGGAGGGGTGTAAAACATGCTAATCAGTCATAACAGGAGCCTCCGTAGAATCCCCCTGGTTCCTGGAACAGAAGGTGTCGACTTTTATGGTTCTCCTGGGCAAGAGGCCCAGTCAATGAGTGGATATTATTGCAATCAGAGATGTATGAAAAATCTGAGTCATTCCACGCAGTCCTCGCTTGCACTTGGAAAGTATGCACTGTGCTCGCTCCTGTCTGTGCCGCTGTTGCCTGTGGATTACTTGCCCGGCTCGAGTCCTCTCCTTCTCCAAGAAGCTTTCAGTGTGATGTAGAGTTAGACTTGTGGCCTCCAAAGTCAACCGGTCTGATATAAATTCTGGCTCTGTCATGGATAGGGGCTCCCCTGGTGGCTCAGATGGTAAAGAATCTGCCTGCAATGCAGGAGACCTGGGTTCAATCTCCGGGTCAGGAAAATCCCCTGGAGAAGGGAATGGTTACCCACTCCAGTATGTTTGCCTGGGAAATCCTATGGACAGAGGAACCTGGTGGGCGACAGTCTCTGGGGCTGCAAAGAGATGGACACAACTGAGCGACAATCACTATCGCTTTCTGTCACGTATCAGCCATCAGTTCAGTTCCATTCAGTCGCTCAGTCGTGTCCGACTCTTTGCAACCCCGTGGACTGCAGCAGCCATAGCCTTGAGCAAATTGTTTAGTGCCGGTGTGCTTTGGTTTCCCATCCAAAACATGAGGGTAGTGACAGTCCTGGTTTTACACAGCTGTGGTTGGTTCACTAGTGTGCGCGAGGTCACTGAACATTAGTCATGATTGGCACTCCCTTCCACCATCACCTCTTCCTCTATCACATACAGTTTGGTATGTGATAATTGTCCTCTAACTTTTATTAGAATTTTACTTAGTCCCTCAGTCATTTTCCCAGAACACACTTGAGAGCCAAGAGGCAGGCAAATAACAATAGCTCCACTACCACCATCAAGATAACTGCACACCCCAAATTGATGTCACAGAACCCCTCTACCAAAAACAAATGGGCTCCTTGGCTGCTCACCTGAAACGGCTAAGCATTGTTAATTGGCTATACCCCAACACAGAATAAAAAGTTTGAAGCTTGAAAATAATATAAAATAAAATAAAACTGGATGGGCTCTACTCATTAAACTTCTTATACCCACACTCATAGCCTATTAACTCTTACTGTATATACAGTGAGAACACGAGGCACCATCTGCCTCCCCAGTCTACAGCATAAACAAAAGCAGTCCAAGATCATTTGATATAAGAAAAAAAAAAAGGCTTCCATGTCCCGGTACTTATTAGAAAATACTTAAGAGTGTGGTCAAATAAAGCCCATTACCATGATTCTGAGTAAGAGGAGTTTAAGATGGTGAGAGAACATTACCAAATTTCAGAAAGATTGTGATGAGCAAAATTTAAAATTTAAACTATAGATGAGTGACTTTGCAAATGACATCAGGTAAACAGGAGATCACAGTTTGGCCATCTTCCTCTTTTATACCATGTCATAAACTCTTTTTTAAAGAATTTTAGACCTTGTATATTGTTTGTGTCCCCACGAAAGCTCCCAAGATAACACTGAGTAGTCCATAGAAACCTGTGAATTGTTGAGAAAATAGCTTATGTTAAAAAGGTCTGCAGGTGGGCTTTTAAGTTAATTGGATCTGACCCCACACCAAAAAAAAAAAAAAGGTTATAAAAATCATTAAGAATATTTTATTTGAAAACATTATCAAAAGAGAATCATGCTAAAGAAAAGATATAACCTCATATTTAGTGATTCCTTCTGTCAACATATTTTTATAACATCATTTATTTATGTTAAATTTTTATTTGGCTGGGTCAGGTCTCAGTTGCGGCATGCAGGCTCCAGGGCATACGGGCTCAATAGTTGCAGCCTGTGACTTAGTTGCCCCAGAATGTGGGATCTTAGTTCCCTGACTAGGGATTGAACCTACATCTTCTGCCCTGGAAGCACAGTCTTAACCACTGGACCACCAGGGAAGTCCTTTAATATAAATGTATTAACACTGGTTGTGCACAGTGCACTGTATTTATGTGCTAGAAATATGGTACTGAGCAAGGCAAATATGCGTTGTTCCCCCCTGAGGGGTTTAACATACATTCTAGATCAGGGCTCCACTAGAACTTTCTGCAGTGATGAAAATGCTCTGTATCTGTTTGTAGCCACTTGCCACGCAGAGCTACTGAATAATTCCAGTGTAGCGAGTACAACTGAAAAACCAAATTTTAAAGTTTATTTCGCTTTAGATAGTTTAAAAATTTAAAGTCACACGTGGCTAGCAGCTACTGAATTGGGCAGCCTAGCTCCAAGTTCAGTACTGTGAGTGCAAAATTCACTTAAACCCTTAGATTTCCAGAACCATCTAGCCAGAGTTGATATTGAGCATGGCTCCCAAGGTCTCTCCAGATCTTTGCGCATTAGACAAATACTTTATCAACAAGCACATGTTTTGCCTATCTGTAAATTCAGCTTCACCAAAGAACCCAGAGTTAATCCAGCTTCTGAATCTGAAAGCCCTCTCCCTTGGGCCTGTTTATGATAGTTTAAATTCTCTTTATCATCCCAATGAAAGTATTTGACACAAGTCTTGAAGAGAAAGGGGAGGGGGTGGGGCTATTGTAGTGCTTTAGCTTCTCAGCTGATTAAAGAATTATTATTGCTCCCTCCTTGTCAACTTCATCTCTGCCATCTACCTGCACACATGCACACACACACACACACACACACGCACATCTATTGAAGAGCATAGCGGTTCACCATCTACGTAATGATCAACGCCTTTCTGGAATCCATGCTCACGTGTCAGCAGCTTTGTGTGGGAATGGATGCATTTGACCCTGCACGTTCATTGCATATTTTACCAGCTGCTGTTTAGATTTCACTCTGAATAGTTTGTGTCCTCAGCAGAAAGAACAAAGTGGAAAGAGACAGGTGCCCTCTGGGGCTTGTTGTAGAGACATGAGGCTACCATTAGCAAGATGGAGTGGCCAAGAGGTGGCAGCTCCAAAGGCCCTGCTGGAAAGCTGAGCAAGCACAGAAAAGATGTTGCCCTGGGAGCTGGAGGCACTGCACAGAGCTGGGGAGCTCAGGTAAGTCTCCTTGCCTGGCCAGGTCTGGCTTCCTCCCCAGCAAGACTGCACCAGATTTGGGCCTAGATTGTATGATGGCCAGGACTAACTTTATACAAACACACACACACACACACACACACATATATAGTTGCACCAGGTCTTAGTTTTGGCATCTAGGATCTAGTTCCCTGATCAGGGATCAAACCCATGCCCCCTGCATTGGGAGCACAGAGTCTTAGTCACTGGACCACCAGGAAAGTCTCCAAGGCTAGTTTATAATCCATTCTCGTTACCACCTCTCCTCCAGAATCATGCCCAGAACAGGGCTCTCCCATGCAGGGACAGTTGGCTCCATCACTCTGCAGCCCTCTGCTCCACCCTCACTCTGGTCATCCACCTGGATTCGGGTGGCATGAACACCAAGGGCAGGTCTGGAAGGGGAAGGTCGCAGAGGGCTCTGTGTACCCAGGATGGCTGTGGACGTGGCTGGGGACGCACAGCGGGAGGAGGGTCTGTCCCACCCTCTCTGCTCTCATGAATTATATTTCTCGGAGGCACATGTCCTTTCATCCTTGGCCTCAGACCTGCCCCCCACCCATCTGCAGGCTGTCGTACAGTGCTCTTTGTTGAGTCACAGAAGACTCCAAAAGCTGAGTGCTGGGACAAAAGCCTCGATTAGCAGACTTCTGGGTCAGTTCAGTCACCAGCTTTCCTTGGAACCACTACCACTGTTAGGAGGAAGAAGAGCCATGTTTGGACCTAGATTAAGTCCTGGGAAAGAGTAGCTGGCTTCCCACACTGGGAAGGAATGAGACTGGATGAGGAGCAGCCTGCAGCCCCATGCCACATTCCTCTCCATCCTACAGCTCCCACACCTCCCCCACCTCCCAGTGGCTTACAGGGACTCAGAGTCAGGACAGGCTGCTTCTTCCAAGCCTTGGTTGACACTCCCCAGTGGCAGAAAGCCAAGAGTGGAAACCAGACTTCTCTGCTCAGGAACAGGTTCTTTTCTGGAGGGGAAGAGATGGAGGATTATCATCAGCCTCTTCCAGAGCTATCTAAAGTGAAGGACATTTTCCCTTTAATGTCATCCTTGTGCAGGTTCTGTGTTCTGCAGCCTCTCAGAAGATACATGGGCCTCTCCCTGTGACCCAGGCGAGTGTTGCTCCCTCAAAGTGCTCCCCCTGGTCCACCGGCCATCTGGTCACCCGAGAATGGCAGATTCCAGGACCCCACACCAGAACTACTGCATCAGAATCTTTGGGTTGGGGGACACCTTGAAATCTGCCCTGAGGCTTCCTTTGGGGGAACAAACCCATTCATGTAGGAGAAGCCCCTAGAGCAGAATCTTCATGACAAGTACCCCAGCTGGTTCAGCTTCAAGTGGAATGTTTTGGGAGGAAGAGAGGGCTGGGAGCAGGCTCGCCTCCTTCATGGTACAGGGAAGAGCGTGGACCAGGAGCCAGGAGTCCTGTGTCCTCCCAGCACTTCTGGGAGCCGTATAGACACTTCAGTGTCTAAGTCTTCAGGCTCTTCTTCCCCCCAGTGCAGGGAGGCTGAAGGGCCTGTGAGCTAAGGCTTGTGCATCCATCTCATCTTAAATGTCTGGGCAAAACAGAAGAAGGACTTCTGGGCTTCAGTGCAGTGTATCCACCCCTACTGTTGATTCCCAGACAATTTTACCTTGATGGTTTTTTAATTCCTTCAATAAGATGGCTTGATGGCTTGATTTCTACTTATGAAGATTTAATACATAAATATATTTAAATACATATTTATTTACTACACCTGTATTTATTTTTCATTATAAACATGACATATGCTCATAGTAAAAAAAAAAGAGAAAGAGAGCAATTCAAACATTACAGAAATGCCTCCTCTCGAAGGCCAACTGGTGATCATACTTCTCGGAGATGATTCTTCAGATGAGATCAGATCAGTCGTTCAGTGGTGTCCGACTCTTTGCATCGCAGCACGCCAGGCCTCCCTGTCCATCACCAATTCCCGGAGGTCACTCAGACTCACATCCATCGAGTCAGTGATGTCATCCAACCATCTCATCCTCCGTCATCCCCTTCTCCTCCTGCCCCCAATCCCTCCCAGCATTAGAGTCTTCTCCAATGAATCAACTCTTCGCATGAGGTGGCTAAAATACTGGAGTTTCAGCTTTAGCATCATTCCTTCCAAAGAAATCCCAGGGCTGATCTCCTTTAGGATGGACTGGTTGGATCTCCTTGCAGTCCAAGGGACTCTCAAGAGTCTTCTCCAACACCACAGTTCAAAAGCATCAATTCTTCAGCGCTCAGCTTTCTTCACAGTCCAGCTCTCACATCCATACATGACCACAGGAAAGACCATAGCCTTGACTAGGCGAACCTTTGTTGGCAAAGTAATGTCTCTGCTTTTGAATATGCTATCTAGGTTGGTCATAACTTTCCTTCCAAGGAGTAAGTGTCTTTTAATCTCATGGCTGCAGTCACCATCTGCAGTGATTTTGGAGCCCAGAAAAATAAAGTCTGACAGTGTTTCCACTGTAATGTATGTTCTTCTAAGAAGAACAACAACAACAAAAAAATTGTCTGAGCAGCAGTGGCAGGGCTAATCTTTACTAAGTGCTCACTCCCCGTCAGGCAATGTGTCAGGTGCCGTATGCAGACCATCCATTTCAACCTCACAACAACCCCCACGAGGCGAGAATTTCTTTCCCTAATTAGGGTTGGGGAAATTTTATACATACCAACCCCAGTCATTTTTGTAAAAGTGTGATGAAGCTCCACTTACTGTACTGCAACCTGCTCATTTCATTCTTAAGGCATTGTGAACCTTTCCTAATCATAAATGTGAAGCTTTAAACATCCACAGAATGTTCACTTACATGAAGTCATTATAATTAAGCAAGTCCCGTCATTATAATTAAGCAATTCCCAAAGGATTTCTGTTGTGTTGTAACAAACAGTGCTACTGTGAACAACTTTTTAATGGATATCTTTGTGTATTTGTGTGAGTATTTCCATAGGATACATTTCTAGAAGTGGAAACAGTAGGTCAATATACACATATCAAATCATTATACAGTACACCTTAAATTAATACAATGTTAAATGTCCACCACATCTCAATAAAACTGGAAAAAATGTAGAATCTTAATTCCAATAGAGCTTTACAAAAATAGAGAAAGAAACAGATCCAATAGGGCATATGAATAAAAATTTTAATACTTTTCTGTACAATCTAGATGACAGAAAATAAACTGTCTTTGAGTGTCTCATCTATATGCTGGAAGTGCTAGTTGCTCAGTTGTGTCCGACTCTTTGTGACCTCATGGACACCTCTTCCATGGGATTCACCAGGCAAGAATACTGGAATGGGTTGCCATTCCCTTCTCCAGGGGATCCTCCCAACCCAGGAATCAAACCCAGGTCTCCCGAATTGCAGGCAGATTCTTTACTGTCTGAGCCGCCAGTGCTTTCTATCCATGCGCAGAAGGCCTTTTCAAATCTAAATCCCAATCCAAAGAGAGGATCAGGACATCTGCCATATCTGCTTTTAGATTCTTGGTTCTGCCACTAAATAGCTATGAAAGCAGGAGCCACAAAAAAATACATCAGTAAATGTCAGAGGCCTTATTACTTCCTGTGTAAAACGGCAACCCAGTACGATCTATTTTCCAAAGCCCTCTTTTACTCTACCATTCCTTGATTTGATTCATCCTTTTTAGTCCTCCGAATTTATTTTCTTATTTATGAGAAAAAATACTTCCCACCTTTCAGGATCAGTGAGTTTAATGCATCAATTACTTGCGTGCATGCTAAGTCACTTCAGTCATGTCTGACTCTTTGAGACCCTATAAACTGTACCCCGCTAGGCTCCTCTGTCCATGAGATTCTCCACGCAAGAATACTGGAGTGAGTTGTCATGCCCTCCTCTAGGGAATCATCCTGACCCAGGGATTGAACTCGAATCTCTTATGTCTCCTGCATTGGCAGGTGGGTTCTTGACCACTAGCACCACCTAGGAAGCCCATCAATTAGTTTAGACCCTTCAAGCTTTCAAGTGCTAAGCAGTTCTCTTGGTACTTGTAGAACAAGCAAACTTTGCTGGATATAACCTTCAAACTGTTTTGACTTCTAAAATTCTTCCTGAGTCTTTAAGAAAACAAGACGATCATGGAATCTAAGAGGCCACTGATGTCTCAACATTCTGGACATGATGAGTAACAGGAGGTGTTTGGGAAGGCCGATATGGTATCACATCTCCCTGGGGAATCTTGGCTTCCCGGAATGAGTATTTCCAACTGTCCATTCCCTAACAAAGAAGAGATTGTGTGGACCATGACCTCACAGAACACACAGCGCATTTTAGATGAGAAACTTACCCAATCTCTGTCTGTGGTGTTTGGGACAAAGTCTGAGATAATAAGGCCTTACATGTTCACTGGGTTCCATAGACATTATTCCATTTGGACCTCTCCAGCATCCCTGATGCTAAAGCCAGAGAGGGGAGGGTTATTTCCATTGTTAAGATGCAGATGGAGAAATTCAGGGAGGTGTACTGGCTGCCTGGTGTCACACAGTGGTGAGGGCCAGAGACCAGCACAGAGTCCAAAGCCCGTCCTGGCTTGGTGGAGGTGGGCCCCAGCACGCTACTCTCCAGATCTTTTCCGCTGACCCCTTTTAATGGCTGGAGTCCTTTTCAGTGTACTCTCCAGTACAGATGTAAACAGTTGAGAAGGTTTAACATCTTGGCCTTGTAAGGAGCACGTACAGGCTATTGTGTGAAATTTCTCTGAATTTGGGATACGACGGATGGTGAGTTTTACTTTCTAAAACACAAGAGAGAGGAACATTAAATGGCTAAAGATTATCCTTAGGACTGTTGATTCTCAATTTCAGTCTGTCCTCATTCACACCCTGTGAAGCTGGTTTTGAAGAAAATCTGAGCAGGAAAAAGCCAGGATGACCTTATATATTCAGGGGGAAGATGGGTTTTTATTCTCTGGCCTCCACTGGCCTGAGACTTCAGGGCAGATTCCAGAGTACATTGGGATTTCCTGGGTGGTGCTAGTGGTAAAGAATCTGCCTGCCAATGCAGGAGATGCAAGAGATGTGTGTTCGATCCCTGTGTCAGGAAGATGCCCTGGAGGAGGAAAATGGCAATCCATTATAGTATTATTGCCTGAAAAATTCCATCCACAAGAGGAGCCTGGGGGCTACAGTCCATGGGGTCGCAAAGGGTCAGACATGACTGAGCAACTGAACACACACACAATCAGAATACATTAATCCTGCCCAGAAAGGCCCATTTGTACCAAAAATTAAAAAGCCTCTTGAAACCAGAGCACTAGACAGGACCAGACTCTGACAAAATTGAGAGGAAACTGAAGCTCTCTGTGTTTTTCCTGCAATCTAGCATCTCCTCCCCTTCTACACTGACAGTCTCTCCCCTCCCCAAACCCAGCCCCTGCTCACCCCAAATTCCTATTTCCATCAACTTCATGTCTCAAGGATGGAATATGCGTCTGCTTAGTTCAACTATTCTAAGACATTATCAGTCTTTGACTACCCTCTCTAGGCTTCCCTTGTGGTCCAGAGGGTAAAGAATCTCCCTGCCAATGGAGGGGACCCAGATTTGATCCCTGTTGGGAAGATCCCCTGGAGAAGGGAATGGCTACCCACTCCAGTATTTTTGCCTGGAGAATTCCAAGGACAGAGGAGCCTGGTGGGCTACAGTCCATGGGGTTCCAAACAGTTAGACACTACTGAGAGACTAACACACACACAGACATACACACTTTTGGTTCCACATGTCCCTTCTTCCAACATTATTTGCCTTCCAGGGACCAGCTATTTGAATTTTTTAAAGGACCAGGTATTCATTTTTAACATAAAGGAGTAGATCAAGAATGGTGGGGTGAGCAAGTTGGGGGATTTTTTGACCTTCCAACAATGATGTCAGTGAACACCCCGTATTTCTCAATAGCACACAGGAGAAAGTGAGGAGGCAGAAAGGGCCCAAAACAAATGTTGTCGGCTACTCTTCTGCAAGTGAGTGCATAGTATAGAAGGCAGTCTTGATAAACTGCAGTCAACGATGCCCAGGTGGAGTTCCTGGATCTGCTCCCAGGCAAAAACCCTTTTCTTGGCTTCAGAGTTGACGCCTGGGTCTCTGGATCAGAGTGTTGTTTGATAACTTTCAGAAGATCATATTAAACACGTGGCCTCAGTGTGGGTTTTTGGCAGGGGAAATATATCACAATTACTAGTTTGTTGGGCTGGACTCCTGAAAGCTCCTTCTTTTTCCACCACACAAACTCCTATCCTAGGCTTCAAAACCCAAGCCAAGCATCCCTTTCTCTGAAGACACCTTCCTGGCCTCCCTCAAATAGATTAACTTCATTTTTCCTCTGTGATCCCACGGCCCTCTGCTCATATCTCAAGGCACACACTGTACCTGTAACTAGCACATATTTGTTTTATCCACGAATCTGTAAGCTCTTTCAACTCAAAGGTCATTTTTGTAGCTCTAGGACTTAGCAGAGAATCCAGCATACAATAGATGTTCAATAAATGGTGAGTGAGCAAATGAATAAAGGAATGAATGAGTCCTTGCTCTAAAACTATTTATGTATCGTAAACAACTCACCCATTCTTCCTCAATTTCCCCATTTAGACAGTAGGGGCAGTACAATTTGTCTAACCAACCAGGTTATTGTGTGATGCAGATGAGATAAGACATATTTAATTATAAACTCTCAGAGCTGGAAGAAATTTGAGAGATCTTCCAATAGAGCAGTTTTTAGAAATTTTAAGCCAAGTCACTATTTCCTCAAGGTAAGGTAACAGGAAATTCAAACATGAAAAAATAATGATAAATATACCCTACTCTCTCTAGTTGACGCCCTGAACACTATCCCTTTTCTCTCCTCTCCTCCTGTCTTTGTCTCAGGGGTCCAAGAAGTACAGTTTGAAAATCAACCCTCTCTCACTTTAGAGAGAAAAAACTCAAATTCACTTGTCAGAGAAGGAAGTGACTTTCCCAAGGTCATGTGGCTCATTGGAAATAAAATAAGACCAGGAAAGGGATAACGATACTGGGACTTACAAACAGGCAGAAACATGACGAGCCTTTTAAGGACATATGTACATGTGACCCCATGGACTGTAGTCCGCCAGGCTCTTCTGTCCCATGGTATTTTCCAGACAGGAACACTGGAGAGGGTTGTCATTTCCTACTCCAGGGGATCATCCCGATCCAGAGATTGAACCTGCGTTTCCCGCATCTCCTGCATCAGCAGGTGGGTTCTTTACCACTAACGCCACCTGGGAAGCCCAATTAGTATTATCATTATCCCTAATTTCACAGAAGAGAAAATTGAAGCACCATTTGGTTCAAGGAGGCGGGATGTAAAGCCTGTCTGATTTCTCTGCAAGCTCTTTTTTGCCAGGTCATGCTGAGTCTGAGGTCTTGAACCCAGCTGTTTCAGTCTCCTAGCCCAGAGCTCCCTCCAAATACTACTTTATACAAAAGAATTTTAAAAGGGTCCTAAAATAACATTCTTGTTATTTAGATGTATAGTATGAAATGTTATTTACACTTCTGATTCTCTTATTTACTTTTGGCGGCTGAGGACTGAAACATCTCATTTGTCTTCGGAGTATTGTTCAGATGCCAACCAAGGCCTTGATCTTGTTCTTTCTTGCCCTGCCCGGAGCCAATCAGCAACACTCACCTCCCTCTGGATGGACCGGCTGAGAAACAAGGAGACCTCCTCTAGGCTCTGGGGCTTCAGGTCATTCACAGCCAAAAGGTGATCTCCATGAAAAAATAAGCATCCCAGACGCGGAGGGGCATCCCACTGAGCCACACTGCAACAAGGGTACAGCATCCAACACAAGTGTGAGACGGTGCCCGCTGGGAATGCCAGGCACAGATGGGGGCACAGATTGGGCTCCTCACTCTAGTCTATTCTACCACTACTGTTACTAATTTCTTTAGCTGTGTTTCACCATATCTGAAACAATCAAACTCCTTTTTCTGTTTGGAAGATTTTTTCCTCCTACCAGCCTGAACCTTCTTCCAAAGTCCTACTCCAAAATATGCTACCTCTACAAAGCCCTCATCACACTTCCTTTAGCTTAATTAATCTCTCCTGCCTCTGGGTTTCTATTGTATTGTGTGAGCCCCTCACTTGTTGTATATTTAAATAAAATGCAATTTTATATTTGTTTATGTAGATGTCTTTTCCACCAGGCTTTGAGACCCTAGGCATGTGGTACCACCGTTAAAATACTTTTATAATCCTATAAACAGAAGATGCTAAGTATTTATTGAAAAGGGACACATAATGATTACACAGTGAATGGCCAGTGAACACGTAAATGAATTAACAGATGAGCAAGCTCAGACACAGAGAAGTCTATAGTTCCTGGCAAATACTATGTTGAGCCTTGGATTGTGGGAAGTCTGGAAAAATGGCAAGCTATGGTTCCTGTCCGATAATAAAATTATAAGACAGCTGACACGTGATGTTTACATTAGCAAGCTTTTTCTCTTATAAAACTCATCTTCCATCAAAATGAGTTGCAAAGTCTTAAAAAGAATATAGAGTCAAATAAACAAGTGGTCATTCTAAGGAAATTCTCTGCCACACAGTCTTTTGTGTCTGAGTTTCCTGACCAGCAGGTGTTTAGCTGATGTCTGGACATCTTCTACCCTGGCATGCGTTTTCTTTTAGATCCTAGATTCTCATTGACTCAGTAACTTCGTTCATTCATAAAATAATCACTGATCATTGGCTGGCAATGATTTCCTTGGGCCATACATATCCCTGCTGACTTCAAAATAGCAGAAATTTACTGTTTCCTGGAACTTTGGGTCCTTCTATACCCACCCACCCTCGGCTGACTCTCCTATTCAGCAATATTCTCAATCAAAGACCCTTTGTGACAACAGCGTGGAGGAAGGCATGGCAACCCACTCCAGTATTCTTGCCTGGAGAACCCCATGGACAGAGGAGCCTGGCAGGCAATAGTCCATAGGTTTGCACAGAGTCGGGCATGACTGACTGATTCAGTCGGGACTCAGCACGCATGCACGACAACAGCGACACAAGTCCAAGTTCTCCGGTCAGTTTTCCACGTACAGTACTCCTAGATATAATTCTTGCTTTCGTATCATCCAACCCCATTTATTATCAATAACCCTCAAATCTTCTACCTACCATATCCGTCCGGCAGCTTCTTTGAGAACAAGATAATTTTTGATGTCAGGAAGAGAAAGGAACACGTTCAGTTTCTGCACTTGGCTTTCATCTGGGATATTACTGTAAGATAAGATGTTTGCAAAAATCAGGCAGCTATCAGAGGCTCTGATCTGCACTTTCTGAGTGGACTTTGGGCTCTGACACCCGAGACGGTATTGTCCAGTTAAAGATTATCTAACACATTTGGAGAAGAACATAGATTTAAGTTCCGCATTAATGCCTTCCCTCATCCCTCCTGGAATGGGTTCATGATGGTAGACAATGAAAAAGAAGTAAAAGTTGGACTAAATTCATAATGTATCATGTCAGATTGCACATTTCTCCACTGAAGGAGACACCAAAAGGAGTTAAAATTGAGAGCAATCTCATCAAATTGTTCTTGGCATCATTTAAAACCTAATTGATCCCCCCTCCTAGTCTATAACCCAAACCTGACGTGGCTTGCTGCTGCTGCTGCTAAGTCGCTTCAGTCGTGTCCGACTCTGTGCGACCCCACAGACGGAAGCTCACCAGGCTCCCCTGTCCCTGGGATTCTCCAGGCAAGAACACTGGAGTGGGTTGCCATTTCCTTCTCCAATGCATGAAAGTGAAAAGTGAAAGTGAAGTCGCTCAGTCGTGTCCAACTCTCATGCCCATAATTTTAATAGTAAAATCTGGGTGATGTGATAACCTGATCAGAATGATCCAAAATTCCAGAATCTGAAAAACCAGCTAACAGAATTTTTTTAAAGTATTTGAAAGCGCCACCCGCAGCCCAGGGACCACTATTCCCAGCTCTGGTACATACTGTCCTTAGCCACCACTTCAGTGACAAGGCCAGGGTCAGATTCTTGGCCGAGTTGGAGATTTTTAGGAACTGCTTGAAAATGTGAATTCTGAGTATAAAAGGAAGTTTGCCTTGCTCTATGGGCCCATAAAGTTTTAGAAATGAAGACTTTACTTGATTAATATGGACAATTGCACAACAGTTAGTGAGGCCGACTGCGTTGTGTCATTCGTGGTCTGTGCTTCGGAATTGGCAGGTGGAAGATAAAAGTGAGTTCCTGAGGCTTGTTCTTGCTGATGAAGCTCCGCATTCTGGATCTCTGCCAGGGGCTGAAATTCCTCTTTGCCATCAACAGACTCAAGGGACAGCTCTTTGAGAAGACTAGGGCATAAGTTAACACAAAAGCTTTCTCAGCATGTCTGTCTACAACTTTCCACGGTGTGTGAATTAGATTTAAGTAGCTAACAGCCGTGTAAAAATTAACAGTGTTTGAAGTATATCCAACCAGCAGAATCCCAACCACAGTCAGAATTAAATCCAATAGAATTCCCTTCTAAAAATGGATATGGAATCAAAATAGCTCTTTGCATTGGGACGGTTTGGAGACAGAAGTCAGAGTGTGAGAGATGTAAATGCAAAATAGGAAGGAACTGCCCAAGACAGAAAATGTCCCAAGGATGTCACTAAGCCTTTTCTATAGTTAGGGAAACCATTCTCACTTTTTCTTGTTTTGAGATGAATAATATGCTGACCTTGGTCTATAGTAATGCATCTGTATTATTATATCAGTCTTTGAAATCAACTGACAGCAATTGTCATTGAACAGTACATTAGCCAAGAGCAAATTTTAGAGTATGGCAGTTTTACTTACCAGGATTTCATTGACAAGTAATGACACTCAGCGGTCTTGGAGACCTTGTCTGGACTACGAGGTCCAATGGGGTCCGTGAGTTCATCAGAATCATTGGGAGCAATATTACCCAACTATAGAAAAGAGGCAGAGATGTAAGGACACAAGTCTACCAATAAGCCGGGTACCTTGTTGCCGCCTCCTGATGGCTCTGGTCCCTGAAACTGTAAGTAGGTCTGCCGTTGAATGAACAGCGGTGCTTGTTCTGGGAGAACAAACCAGCAAAGTTTCTGCAGACTCAGAGTTCGTTTTCTTCTCTTGGGTTCCCCACACTCCTGATACAGTGCATTACTGGACTAATTTGCTATTTATTTTTTCGTTTCATCACTAAGCAGTTAATGACATGAACTCTTTTTCTCCCAACCAGTGCTATTATAGAATAATATCACCTGGGTCAAAGGCTCTGACACACTCAGGGCTGGCCTCTCTCTGTAGAGAGCAGGCTATTCTGCTCACAGGCAGGCAAATTGCTTCAAGGGGCTGGGAAGGTCCTAGAAAATACTGCCCTCTGGAGGCTCCCCACCAAGGCGGTCAGAACTGAGTCATTTGGGGCAACGGTTTCTCAAAATTCCCTGAGGGCTTTCGATGGCCTACCTAAAAAATCTTCAACCATTATTGGAACACTTCATTCCAGACAAGCCAGTCTTCCCACTATGCCCCTTACAAACAGTGTTCTTCCAGTGCCCATTTCATGCCGTTTTCTTTGCCTGGAGTGCCCCCTTTCCCCTCTGTGTGCATGCTAAGTCGCTTCCATCTCTTTGAGACCCTATGGACCACAGCCTGCCAGGCTCCTCTGTCCACGGCATTCTACAGGCAAGAATACTGGAATGGGTTGCCGTGCCCTCTTTCAGGGGATCCTCCCCACCCAAGAATCAAACCTGAGTCTCATATCTCCTGTATTAGCAGGCAGATTCTTTACCACTAGCTCCCCCTGGGAAGCCCTCCCTTCTGTCTAATGATGCTGTATTCAGGCCTGGCCTGAGGTCTTTCTGACCACATTAGCCACTGCCAACCTTTCCCTTCTCTGAACTTCTATAGCGCAGTTGTTGCACTTAATTTTTGTAATGGTCTTCCAGTTTTTTTTTTTTAAGATTTTTTTTTGAGGTGGACTATTTTTAAAGTCTTTAGTGAATTTGTTACAATATTGTTTCTGTTTTATGTTTTGGTTTTTGGGCGCAAGGCACGTGGGATCCTAGCTCCCAATCAGGGCTAGAACCCACACTCCCTGCACTGGAAGGCGAAGTCTTAACCACTGGACTGCCAGGGAAGTCACCAGCTTAGTTTTATTTGCCTTACTAGACCTTGCATCTCATAAAGTACCTAGCAAATGCCGGACATTATAGCTTAGTGTTCATATCACCTGACCGGTTGGTTCGACTGTCATGAAAAGACTAGTTGCCGACACTGTGTCCCAGAGAGCTCAGCTGTGAAAAAATCTGGGGTAAAGCAGGGTCCTGTGGTCACATGCTGTGCGCTGTGCTCTGGTTGGCTGTTTCTAATGCACCACTGCATACTAAAGGCACAGAGAATTCTACAGCGAAAGCAGCTTGTGTAAATTACTTTTATTTACTGTTTCTAAAACTTACTTGACCTCAGAATGTTTCCTTCATATGAACACGTCATCATCTTGCAGAAACACCCCTCCCCCTGGTTTGAGAACTGCTGCCCCTTCCCCCCATTTCTGTCTTCCTACCTTCTATTTCCATTCTCTTCTCTCCATTGTCCACCTTGAATATGGCTGCTAGGTAAATAGTGAGCGCTCAGTTGTGTCCGACTCTTTATGACCCCAGGGACTGTAGCCTTCCAGCCTCCTTTATCCGTGGAATTTTCCAAACAAGAATACTAGAGTGGGCTGCCATTTCCTACTCTAGGGGATCATCCGAACCCAGGAGTTGAATCTGTGTCTCCTGCATTGGCAGGTGGATTCTTTACCACTGAGCTACCTGAGAAGCCCGGGGTTAGCAGTCCTAGAAGATAATGTGTGTGGTTTTGCTCTTTCCTGATTGAGAAGCTGCTACTGCCCCCTGTGTTGCCTGTAGCATGAAGTCAGCTTGGCATTCATAATCCATCATGGTCTGACTGAGTCTTTTTACTGGCTTTTGTGTGTTTTCCCCCAATAGGTCACTTGATAGTGTTAGGTTAGAGCTCACCCCACTCCAGTACTCTTGCCTGGAAAATCCATGGACGGAGGGGCCTGGTAGGCAGCAGAGTCGGATATGACTGAGCGACTTCACTTTCTCTTTTCACTTTCATACATTGGAGAAGGAAATGGCAACCCACTCCAGTGTTCTTGCCTGGAGGGTCCCAGGGATGGGGAAGCCTGGTGGGCTGCCGTCTATGGGGTCACACAGAGTCGGACACAACTGAAGTGACTTAGCATAGCATAGCAAACTATTCATCACACCCATATCAAATGCCATTTTGTATCTTGAAGCTTTCCCTGACTTCAGTGGAGACAGAAAATCTATTTTTTTTTTTCCTATTGCCTCCAGGGCTCTTAAAAAAAAAAATAGACATATATTTATGTCAGCTTTATTGACATATAGCTGATTTGCAATGTTATGTTAATTTCTACTGTACAGCAAAGTGATTCAGTTATATATTATATAAATACATTCTTTTTCATATTCCTTACCTTTACAGCTTATCACAGGTTATTGAATACAGTTCCCTGTGCTATACTATAGGACCTTGCTGTTTGCTTCCAGAGCTCTTTGACCACACCTCTGCTGGAGCATCGTCCCGTAAGACTGGTAAGACTGTAGGCTCAGCGGGAGGCAGGGGACAGGCATGATGTCAAGTCCTTCCTGGCAGCCACCACGCCTAGCACAGGCCAGGATTAGCACACAGAAGGCTCTCAGTAGGGGCTTCCGAATTATCAATATACTGATTGGCACATACCACACAGCTTCTCACCCAAGAATATTGAGTCTGTTCATATTTATTGTTTCTATCCAGAAAGACTCCTCAGGTCAATCCCTCAAGTCTAAATTTTGCCTGGCATATAAAGCCAAATGTCATCTCCATGGAACCTTCCCTGGCCTCTGTCTGAAAGTCAGCTCCCACTGCCTACCACGCCTCAGGCCCTCTGAGCATTTTATAAGCATCTCTCTTCGGCATGGAGACTTTTCTGTCGTGTGTCCTGGTTAGTTCCTATCAAAGTGTCAACACCGTGAGCGCGTCACCTGTGTCTGATTCGGAACCTAGCCTGAGTGCCTGGTAGGGGCTCAGTAAATATTTGTAGAAGGAATAAATGACTAATGGGGTGGGAGAGGTTACCTCTAAAAGAATGCTCCGAGGACTAATATAATGGCTGTCTTCCGAATCTTGAGAAATTTCTGATGAGAAGTCATGCGATAGGCGAGCTTCTCTGAGTCCTGGAGAATGTTCTTTTTCTAAACGCTGAATCAAGAGATCAAGACAGAATTAATGCTTTTTCTTTTTCTTTGCAAGAGACAGAATTAAACCACATGTTTTCTGGAAAAGGCATAATAGAGTAATTGGGTTGAGAACATCCGAGGATCTTCCAGGGTTATATCTAGAAGCCCATATGACTTAAACCAGCGTCTTGAGTCTGGGTCACCACTGAAAGAAAATTATAAGTGCATCTTTCAGGCTTTTCTCTACTATTAGGTCCTGGAACTCAGAACAAGTGATTCTCTCTGGTGCGTGGTATTCTAAGTCACTAAGCTCTGCCACAGAATCCTCACTCTCATCTTCTTCTGCTTTTCACCCAGTGCCATCTGAGAAGGTAAGTAGCCTAGAGTTAAGACACTGCATCTTTTCCCTTTCTGCTCAATATTCCTCTTCTGTGTTCTGCTTCTATACCTGTATTGTTTCCAATGCAATTTTTTAGCTTTGATCTTGTGATAGTATGAATTATAAGCCTTCAAGGTGATCTAGGTTCCACCAATTATTGCTTCCCTCCGTGATAGATACAGGATATTCTGCAAAGTAGCTGCTTTGCCTGGCAGAAAAATTGTTATAAGTATAATTCAGTTCTTTCAAGAACAATGCCTTAGAGCAAGAGCAGGGGAGGTGGGTTTGAAAAAAAAAAAAACACCTGAATGTTCTCTAGGAAGTCCTTGAAAGAAAGTGACTTTTTTTTTTTTTTTAAAGATGTATTTAAGTTGTATTCATTTTTCTAGCTCCAAGCTCACGGAGCCAGGCCATGCTGAATTGAGAATGAGGAAGGGTTCCCATTCTATTTTGGAAACAACAACCACAACAGCTCCCAACAATGTAGATGGTACCCTTAACGGGAACTGATTGGAACACACCGCAAGAACAGACAAAATGACCAATAGCATTATCTTTAGAGAGAAGGGTATGGAAGTTGAAAAGCAGGAGGGCAATAAGCATTTATAGAAAAGAGTTATCCTTCTCAGTCTTGATTCCTATCACCCTTACTACAAATCCCAAGTGAAGTATTTGGCCTGGTGCATTAGATATGCTACAAAAAGCTTTTAAAATAGTTGGAGAGCCTCCAACTAGATAAAACAGGAGGCTAGGCCCTGTTGAGATGTGCCTGGTACCCAGGGGAAAAAAAGAGAATGCCAATGGTTACGACTCTAAGGCGAAAAAATAGCATCCATGGCAGAAGAAAAAAACTCTCAGCCTGTTTGTTAATAATATCCAAAACTAGGAAGCCTGCAAATCTAAGAAAGCTGAGGCATAATTACAAATCACTTTCAAGGGACAGATGTAGTATAATTTTTTCCTCAAGTGGATTTCATTAGAAATGAAGTTGAAGTCACACACACACAAAGTAAGACTGATTTGGGTGAATACACGAAATTAATAAGAATCTGATTTTGCCTCAGGAGTACAAATGGTCAAATGGCGTTTGGGGAATTTTTTTTTTAGAAGCAATATTTGCCCTGTGGGTGAAAGGAAAGAGGGAGGGGGTAGCCAGCCAGGCTTTTGTTTAGCTGACGGATCTCCACCCAATGTGGTTACATATCTGGATGTGTATCAAGGAGCATCCAAAATGAAAGGATAGATTTAGAGGTAGGCAGGGCACGCAGTGAGGCTTATCATGGTAGGTGGAACAGACTAAATATAGGATAGATCCTAGGACCAAGAATCATTCATGATGGGTTAGGCTTTGAGGAAGATGTCAAATACAATTGACTTCTGAATCAGCTAGCTCCAGGCATGGTGTCCTAACAAAGAGAGGTAAGTCTGATTACCATGTTTGGAAGACTGTTTCTTGCTATGGTGGCACTGACAGCCTCTGGCATGCGGAAAGGTCCAAGGAGAGGGTCTGAAGAGGGCCTTTTATCACCTGATGAGAGTTTTTCCTGCTTATGAAAAAAGAATATTAGAATCAGGGCACAATTGATCCCTGGTCTAGAATGAAGCAACAGCCTGGTCTTGGGGTCTTTGGTCCCAGTCTTTGACCGCTAGCATTTATACTGCTGGTCAGCCTGCTCCCATTAAGATTAAAGCTGATCTTGTCCCTCTCCTGTTCCCAAAGCCTTGAGGACTTCCAGCCTGGCCTTCAGAGATGCTCTGAGTTTCCCTGTCTTTTCAACCCTGTATCCCACTGTACCCTTCTCTCTAATCATCTGAGTACTTACAGACACACCCTTGCTTTCCCTTCTCCTTGGCCTCTGCTGTTGTTGTAAGCATAGGACAACCTAGAAACCATGTCAAAATGGTACCTAGAGGCCAGTTTCATTAATAAAGGTCTGTCTTAAGAAAAGTGAAGTGAGAAGTGAAAGTCGCTCAGTCATGTCCGACTCTGAGATCCCATGGGCTGTATAGTCCAGGCCAGAATACTGGAATGGGTAGCCTTTTCCTTCTCCAGGGGATCTTCCCCACCCAGGGACTGAACCCAGGTCTCCCACATTGCAGGTGGATTCTTTACCAGCTGAGCCACAAGGGAAGCCTATCTTAGGAAAGGACTTAGGTAAATTTAGCAAAGGTTCTTATGAAGCAAGTAAGCAACTTAAAATTACTAGCATTTACATCAGAGAAACATTCTATTGAAAATACAAGACAGGTGAAATGCATTTCTATAGAAACCACCCTGAACTTAGTCATTCCAAAGGTAGCTGTTATGTACTTTGAATAACAATGATGGAAAATACTGTAGTTTCAGCTACTATTAAAAAATGCCACAGTTAAAATTTACCCCTCCTACTCCAGTAATGAAAATCTGAAGTGCCTGTATTTTAGCTTTCTTGTAAAACACAAAAGAATTTTTTTCTATTGTTAATCATAAAAATTACAAGGATGTACATTCTCTCACTTATTTATTCCTTGTGAATGCCAGTTGTCAAGCTGGGGGAAAAAAGCTTGCATTGTTCCCTTGGGAAAGAGGGCTGTGTTCAGGGGCTCTGCGATTTTATTAGTGATATGGAGTCACCTCTATATTCTGGTGCGCTGCTTTTATATCCCGGCAGAGTGATGACAAGAAGGAGACCCAGTCTTTAATCTTCTCCCTGTTGAAAGAAATAAACTTTCAGCTGGCATGTGGCTCCAGAGGTGCCTGCACTCCTTCTGAACCAGAGAATGAGTCTTTTATGAACACTGGAACAGGCAGTGGGGGGAGGCACCAGGCAGATAAGGACTTTTTCCCCGAGTAGTTTAAATGCCCATCCCCAGCTCCTCACCACCTCCACACTCACACACTAGAATTAACCCTCATGCCACCTCTGTGAGGAAAGCTCAGAGAAATGGCAAGAAAAGTGGGAGGTAACAGTATAATCACAGGTTTTGGAGCTTTTGGCTTTGACATTTCTTTTGTGTTCTCAAGCGGCCCCTTAATCTGTCAGTGCCATTTTTTGTAGCTCTCCAGGTGTGCCTCCCGTGAGGGGGTGCGTGTGTTTATGAAGGATGTGTTTGAACGAATGTGTATAAGTCACACCTCCTTTTCTGTTGACTCTCAGGACGGTTGAAAAGAAAGCTTTTCGCCTTGGGGTTGATCTACAGCAGCTCAAGTTTCTTCATACTCTGGCTTGAGCGTTCGCTGCCTCCTCTGTACTTCTTTCTCCCTCGACTTTAGCCTCTCTGTCAAGCAGATAATCATCTACAAAGGATCCATTAGGCATCTTTGCCAACACCAGAAGCCCATCTTAAAAACTGAAGACTCCTTCAGGGATGAGCACAGCCCCTCCCTAATATATGTAGCTTGCACAGACGTTTGTATATTGGGTTCTTGCACATAAAGTGCCTCTGAGGTGATGGTGATTATTATGGGCTGAATTGTGCCCCCCTAAATTCATGTGCTGAAATCCCAATCCTCAGTACCTCGGAATGTGATCTTATTTGGAAATCAGGTTGGGTTGTTGTAGATGTAATTAGTGAAGATGAGGTCAGACTGAAGTAGGGCGTCCTAATCCAAGATGACTAGTGTTCTTATAAAAAGGAGAAATTTGGACCCAGAGATGTGCACGTAGGGAGAACACCATGTAAAAGCTGGAGGTTTGCTGCTGCAGGCCAAGAAACTACCAGAAGTTAGGAATGAGGCCTGGAACAGATCTTCTCTAGAACCTCTAGAACTGTCGTGGCCCGTGACACCTCAATTTCAGGCTCCTAGCCTCTAGAACAGTGAGATAACAAATTTCTGTTGTTTTAAGCCACCCAAGTTTATGGCACATTGTTATGGCAGCCCTGGGAAATGAATACTGTGATATGTCAAGGGGCATAATAAAGACTAAAGTTATAATAAAGAACGCCAAGGGGCTTTACTGGCCAAGAGTCCACCTCCCAGTACAGGAGACAGGTTTGATTCCTGGTCTGCGAATATTCCACATGCCACGAAGCAACTAAGCCCACGTGCCAGAACTATGAGTCTGTGCTCTAGAGCCCAGGAACTGCAACTCCTGAAGCCCACGCACCCTAGAGCCCGTGCTCCACAAGAGAAGCCGCTGCAATGAGAAGCCTGCAGACCGAAACTAGAGAAAACTCCGTGCAGCAACGAAGACCCAGCTCAGCCTAAACAAACTACAATAAAAAAAAGACTACCAAGATGGTGTTTAAGGTTGTGGTCATAGGTTTCTTTTTTTTTTTTTACTTTTTATTTTGTATTCCCAGATGGCACTCGAGGTAAAGAAAATCCCTGCTAATGCAGGAGATGAAAGAGATGTGGATTCAATCCCTCCTGGGTTGGGAAGATTCCCTGAAGGAGGACATGGCAACCCACTCCAGTATTCTTACCTGGAGAATCCCATGGACAGAGGAGCCTGGCAGGCTACAGTCCATAGGGTCGCACAGTGTCAGACATGACTGAAGCCACTTAGTATGCATGCATGCATAGCTGATTATAAGGTTGTGGTCATTGGTTTCTATTCAAGGCATATTTATTGTTTTAAAAAATATATATATTTTATTCTACATACAGGAGACACTCCATGTTATCTTACAACTTACCTGTCACAGCCAATGAGGAAGTATTCCCTGTTAGTGGTCTTGATGGACATCACTTCATCAGGGTGACATTTAAACATCTTCTGTACAGACTGCATTTTTTCATGACTCCTGATGCCAACCTCTACACTGGAATTTCTATTAGATATAAAGTATTAAAACAGATGCAAATACAAAATTAGGAAGAAAACTGACTAATATTTTTCAATTGTTCAGATCCCAACTGAATAAAACTTTAGATCTATTTGATCAATGCTTTGAAAACTGTCCAATAGTTTTAGAAAATAAGTTTAGATCTGGTTTATCACTGATTAAAAATACTTTGTTCAGCCTAAAACTTAGCTGAAAAATTCATATTTCAGTTAGAGTCTTGGTTCCATAAATTAACGTTTGCTAATTCTTTTTCTAATTTGCATGCAACATGTTAGTATTTGCTGTTATCAACATTTTCTTGATTGGATACACACCGGTCAATTTCAATAGAACCTCGATGATGATGGTCTTTGTAATACGAAAGACTAAAGTCCTTTGCCCCACTCTTTGACAAAATGAAAAACCGCCTTTTCCAAGAGGTCTGAAAAATGAAAACACTTTGCATCTCAGTTAAATCTCAGAGGAAGAGAAAGGATTTAAAAAATGCTCATGAGGCTGGTGGGAGGCCTGTTAAATCTTTGTGAATACTTACCGCAGAGAAGAAAAGCTGAGGAGGTGGTGATTTAATAAAGTAATCTTGTTTGCAGACTTCATTTTCATAATAGAATGTAAATTGTTTGCCTAGTAAAAGAAAGTGAACAGGACTCAGTCTGTTCCCTATAAATTTCTGAGAAGAACTGATTCAATTGAAAAACACTGTTTACCTCTGAAAAGGTCTTCAAATTATTCAGTTATGGAAAAGAACATCTATCATAGGCCAAGAGAACAAAAACCTCAAGACCACGTGGCGATTCTTATTCATCCACTGTTAGGACCTTCGTTCAGATGACATTTAGAAGCTCTTTAATTCAGCTCACACCTGTCTGGCTCCCTGTCTCTGGAGGAGGCTATTGGCTCTCTAGATATGAACAAAGATTTGTCTCCATTTCTGTTGAAGCCCCAGCCACAGCCAGATAATTCTGCCTTGCCCTTTGACTTACCAAACAAGAGCAAAATGACCTGTTATTGAAAATAAGGTGGCAAAGTCATTAAATAAGAGGCTTTCGAATTGTTAACTACTTCTCTGTAAGGATTGAAATGTAGAGGCAGTTTCAATTTTTCCTATATTTTTTGAGAATGTCTGCAAGAAATATGAAATACTTTATTTAGAAAATAATGTTGCTAAAATAGAATTTATTTTGAAAAGAAGACTTTGACTTTGCTTTTACATTCAGGCTAAAATTCTATTTTGTCCATGGGTTTGGTAAAAGATAGCCTTTACTAAAGAATCTGTGCTTGTGCTCAGTCATGTTCAATTCTTTGCGACCCCATGGACTGTAGCCCACCAGGCTCCTCTGTCCATGGGATTCTCCAGGCATGAATACTGGAGTGGGGTGCCATTTCTTACTTTAGGGGGGTTTTCCAATCCAGGGATCAAACCCATGCCAAATCTGACCAAATTTACACTTTGGACAAAGATGTAGTGATAGAATTTACTCCCCTGTTTAAAATAAACAATATATATAAAATAGAGGTTTTCAAGACACTGGTCATAGGCAATACAAGTCAATGGACCTTTAAGAGACAGGAAACAAACTAGGTGAGCCCCACAATTTCCTTGATGGAGTTTCCAGCCCACAGCACAGAAAAGGGGAACTGAAGTGGGACCAGGTGGACCCCTGAACTGGGGGAAGAAAGATGAGGGTTCCGGGAGATCAAGGCAGCTAGAGCTCACAAGACAGAGGAAAGAGCTGCATGAGAGAGAATTCCAGAGACATTAATAAGGTCCCTTAATTAAGACATTAATTAAGGACTTCCCTGGTGGCTCAGACACCCTGGAATGTGAAGTCAAGTGGGCCTTAGAAAGCACCACTACAAACAAAGCTAGTGGAGGTGATGGAATTCCAGTGGAGCTATTCCAAATCCTGAAAGATGATGCTGTGAAAGTGCTGCACTCAATATGTCAGCAAATTTGGAAAACTCAGCAGTGGCCACAGGACTGGAAAAGGTCAGTTTTCATTCCAATCCCAAAGAAAGGCAATGCCAAAGAATGCTCAAACTACTGTACAATTGCACTCATCTCACACGCTAGTAAAGTAATGCTCAAAATTCTCCAAGCCAGGCTTCAGCAATATGTGAACCGTGAGCTTCCTGATGTTCAAGCTGATTTTAGAAAAGGCAGAGGAACCAGAGATCAAATTGCCAACATCTATCGGATCATGGAAAAAGCAAGAGAGTTCCAGAAAAGCATCTATTTCTGCTTTATTGACTATGCCAAAGCCTTTGACTGTGTGGATCACAATAAACTGTGGAAAATTCTGAAAGAGATAGGACTACCAGACCACCTGACCTGCCTCTTGAGAAATTTGTATGCAGGTCAGGAAGCAACACTTAGAACTGGACATGAAACAACAGACTGGTTCCAAATAGGAAAAGGAGTTCATCAAGGCTGTATATTGTCACCCTATTTATTTAACTTATATGCAGAGTACATCATGAGAAATGCTGGACTGGAAGAAACACAAGTTAGAATCAAGATTGCTGGGAGAAATATCAATAACCTCAGATATGCAGATGACACCACCCTTATGGCAGAAAGTGAAGAGGAACTCAAAAGCCTCTTGATGAAAGTGAAAGTGGAGAGTGAAAAAGTTGGCTTAAAGCTCAACATTCAGAAAACAAAGATCATGGCATTCGGTCCCATCACTTCATGGGAAATAGATGGGGAAACAGTGGAAACAGTGTCAGATTTTATTTTTCTGGGCTCCAAAATCACTACAGACGGTGACTGCAGCCATGAAATTAAAAGACGCTTACTCCTTGGAAGGAAAGTTATGACCAACCTAGATCGCATATTCAAAAGCAGAGACATTACTTTGCCAACAAAGGTTCACCTAGTCAAGGCTATGGTCTTTCCTGTGGTCATGTATGGATGTGAGAGCTGGACTGTGAAGAAGGCTGAGCGCCGAAGAATTGATGCTTTTGAACTGTGGTGTTGGAGAAGACTCTTGAGAGTCCCTTGGACTGCAAGGAGATCCAACCAGTCCATTGTGAAGGAGATCAGCCCTGGGATTTCTTTGGAAGGAATGATGTTAAAGCTGAAACTCCAGTACTTTGGCCACCTCATGCGAAGAGTTGACTCATTGGAGAAGACTCTGAAGCTGGGAAGGATTGAGGGCAAGAGGAGAAGGGGACGACAGATGATGAGATGGCTGGATGGCATCACTGACTCGATGGATTTGAGTTTCAGTGAGCTCCGGGAGTTGGTGATGGACAGGGAGGCCTGGCGTGCTGCGATTCATGGGGTCGCAAAGAGTTGGACACGACTGAGCAACTGATCTGATCTGATCTGGTGGCTCAGATGGTAAAGCGTCTGTCTACAATGCGGGAGACCTGGGTTCGATCCCTGGGTCGGGAAGATTCCCTGGAGAAGGAAATGGCAACCCACTCCAGTACTCTTGTCTAGAAAATACCATGGACAGAGGAGCCTGGTGCAGGCTACTGTCCACCGGGTTGCAAAGAGTCGGACACGACGGAGCGACTTCACTTCCAAGTATTCAAGAATATTTATCAGTATATGTGTGTGGGAAAGTTACCCAAGGCCAGATAAAGAACCATTAGAAAAAATTAGAGGAAATAGTGCCCAGTGTTCTGGTGGTTCAGAGAAAGTGCTTGTTCCTTCCAGCTAAACTAGCAAAACTGATCATTTATGGACTTTTGGGAAGAGTACTCAGGAAAGTCATTTCTCAGTAGTGAGGACTGCTCCAGATCTAGCAAATCAGAAAAGCAAGTCTTAAAAGGATTGAATTGTTTGCAAGAAACTTAGCTGCATCCCAGAAAAAATGCTCAAGGTTTATTTTTTGATTGTTCAGTTGCTCAGTTGTGTCTAATATTTTGTGACCCCATGGACTACAGCACGCCAAGCTTCTCTGTCCTTCACCACCTCCTGGAGCTTGGTCAAACTCATGTCTGTTGAGTCAGTGATGCCATTCAACCATCTCATCCTCTGTTGTCCCCTTCTCCTCCTGCTTCGATCTTTTCAGCAGCAGAGTCTTTTATAATGAGTCAGCTCTTCACATTAGGTGTCCAAAGTATTGGCACTTCAGCATCAGTCCTTGCAATGAATATTTAGGACTGATTACCTTTGGGATTGATTGATTTGATCTCCTTGCAGTCCAAGGGACTCCCAAGTGTGTTCTCCGACACCACAGTTCAAAAGCATCAAGTCTTCAGCGCTCAGCTTTTTTTATGTTCCAACACTCATGTCTACACATGTCTACCAGAAAAACCACAGCTTTGAGTATATGGACCTTTGTTGGCAAAGTGATGTCTCTGCTTTTGAATATACTGTCTAGGTTTGCCATAGCTTTTCTTCCAAGGAAGAAGCATCTTTTAACTTCATGGCTGCAGTCTCCATCTGCAGTGATTTCGAAGTCCAAGAAAATAAAGTCTCTCACTGTTTCCACTGTTTTCCCATCTACTTGCCATGAAGTGATGGGACTGGATGCCATGATCTTCGTTTTTTGAATGTTGAGTTTTAAGCCAACTTTTTCACTTTCCTCTTTCACTTTCATCAAGAGGCTTTTTAGTTCCTCTTCACTTTCTGCCATAATGGTGTCATCTGCATATCTGAGGTTATTGAGATTTCTCCCAGCAATCTTGATTCCAGCTTGTGCTTCTTCCAGTCCAGCATTTCTCATGATGTACTCAGCACAGAAGTTAAATAAGCAGGGTGACAATATACAGCCTTGACATACTCCTTTTCCTATTTGGAACCAATCTGTTGTTTCATGTCCAGTTCTAACTGTTGCTTCTTGACTTGCATATAGGTTTCTCAAGAGGCAGGTCAAGTGGTCTGGTATTCCCATCTCTTTCAGAATTTTCCACAGTTTATTGCGATCCATACAGTCAAAGGCTTTGGCATAGTCAATAAAGCAGAAATAGATGTTTTTCTGAAACTCTCTTGCTTTTTCCATGATCCAGCAGATGTTGGCAATTTGATCTCTGGGTCCTCCGCCTTTTCTAAATTCGGCTTGAACATCTGAAAGTTCATGGTTCATGCACTGTTGAAGCCTGGCTTGGAGAATTTTGAACATTACTTTGCTAGCATGTGAAACGAGTACAATTGCGTGGTAGTTTAAGCATTCTTTGGCATTGTCTTTCTTTGGGATTGGAATGAAAACTGACCTTTTCCAGTCCTGTGGCCACTGCTGAGTATTCCAAATTTGCTGGCACATTGAGTGCAGCACTTTAACAGCATCATCTTTTAGGATTTGAAATAGCTCAGCTGGAATTCCTTCACCTCCACTAGCTTTGTTTGCAGTGATGCTTCCTAAGGCCTACTTGATTTCTCATTCCAAGATGTTTGGCTCTAGCTGAGTGATCACATCATCATGTTTATCTGGGTCATTAAGATCTTTTTTTTTTTTCCATAGAAATACGAAAATATCCAGTACCCAACAAGGTAAAATTTGCAAGGGCAACCAATAAAAAGTTACCAGCTATGCAGAGAGGCAGGAAAGCATTATCCATAATGTGGATAATCATCAATTCATCAAACCAGGCCTAGAATTGACACAGATGTGAGAATTAATAGAGGAGTTCATTAAAACTTGCATTATTAATTGCATTTTGCACATTCAAGAAATTAGATATACATAAGATATAGAAAAGATCCAAAGTAAGCTAGAGATGAAAACTACAATGTCTCAGAAAAGCAGCAATACCAGATGGGATTAATGGGACTACCAAAACAAATGCAGAGTGAAAAGCAAAAAAACAAAACAAAACAAAAACCCCAAACATTAAAAAAGCACCAGTGCATTGTGGGACAATTTCAAGTGACCCAACTCAATGGACATAATTTGAGCAAATTTTGGGAGAGTGTGAAGGACAGAGAAGCCTGGTGTGCTGTAGTCCATGAGGCTGAAAAGAATCAGACTCAATTTAGCAACTGAATAACAACAACAATTTAAAGTAACGAGTCCCTGAAGTAGGGGAGAGAGACAGAAAAAATATTTGAAGAAAATAATGCCGAAAATTTCACAAATTTAAAGAAAACTGTCTCAGAAATCTAAGCAGCTCAGGAACTCCAAACACAAAATATATGAAGACAACTGATAAGGAACATCGTATCAAATTGCTCAAAATCAGTGATAAAGAAAAATCTTAAAAACCATCAGAGGAGGAGAAAAGACATTCATGCATAGAGAAGAAAAAATACAGATGACATTAGATTTCTCATCAGAAACAATGCAAGCAAACAGCAATAATAACAAAAACCAGTGGAACAAGATGCTTGAACTATTGAAAGAAAAATAGGTCATTTTAGAATTTTATATGCAGCAAACATATCTTTCAGAAATGAAGGCAGTTTCAAGAGATATTCAGACATACAAAAGTTGAAAGAATTAGGAGGACTGCTTTATATGTTAAAGGAAATCCTTCAGGTGAAAAAATGATACCAGATGGAAATCTGAATTTATACAAGTGAATGATGAACGCTGAAGTGGTAACAGCAAGGATAAATATGTGGAATATTTTCCTTACTATTTAAAAGATAAAAATTCAATTGACTGTCTAGACAAAAAACTTGATATATGTAACAACAATATAGGTGCATCTCAAAAAAATTGAGTGAAAGAAACCAAAGAATTCATTCAGTAAGATTCCATTTGTGTAAAGCTCTAGTAAGTGACTTCACTTTCTCTTTTCACTTTCATGCATTGGAGAAGGAAATGGCAACCCACTCCAGTGTTCTTGCCTGGAGAATCCCAGGGACGGGGGAGCCTGGAGGGCTGCCGTCTGTGGGGCAGACACGACTGAAGCGACTTAGGAGCAGCAGCAGCTAGTCAGTACAAATGAACTTAGAACGACAGAAAGCGGAACTGCGGGGAATAGGATTGGTTCCTGGAGGGAAGGATTATAAAGAGGCACAAGGAGATTACTGGGAGTGATGCAGGTAATTACTCTCGCTTGATGCTTTTGCACTGTGGTGTTGGAGAAGACTCTTGAGAGTCTCTTGGACTGCAAGGAGATCCAACCAGTCCATCCTAAAGGAGTTCAGCCCTGGGATTTCTTTGGAAGGAATGATGCTAAAGCTGAAACTCCAGTACTTTGGCCACCTCATGCGAAGAGTTGACTCATTGGAGAAGACTCAGATGCTGGGAGGGATTGAGGGCAAGAGGAGAAGGGGACGACAGAGGATGAGATGCCTGGATGGCATCACTGACTCGATGGATGTGAGTCTGAGTGACCTCCAGGAGTTGGTGATGGACAGGGAGGCCTGGCGTGCTGCGATTCATGGGGTCGCAAAGAGTCGGACACGACTGAGCGACTGATCTGATCTGATCTGATGGTGATCATTTCTAAGTCATATACACACAAACCATTTAAAATACGTGCAGTTGATTGTATGTCAAGTATACTACAATAAAGCTATTTTTCTCAAAATATGAGCAATCCCCAAAGCATATTTGATGATACCTTTTCCGGGCTTGAAATTCTTCAAGGGTTGCCAGGGTCCTATGAGGTCAATTCCTGGCACCAATCTATTCTCTCCCGTCCTATTTTAAAGCCATATTCTCCTTGAACACAACCTGCCTCTAAACTACTTCATTGCTTTTGGTCACACCGTCCCTTCCTGCTGAGATGTACTCTCTTTCCCAATCTCTTTTGAAACTCGATTGGATCGTTTCGGATCCAGTTCAGATGCCTTTTCATACAACCTCTCTGGATTGCCACAACTATGTATGTGACTTTTTTTTTTCTTTTTCTTCAAACTTTACAGCATTTTTCTCTTACCTTTCATAACCTGATCCTGATTGTATGTGCTTATCTTAACTTCTTAGTATAGCTACTCAGATGTGTTTATCTTAACCTCCAAATGAAATTACAAGCTCATTGAGAGCAAAGATTCTTACTAATTAGGCTGTACATCCTTCTGCAATAGGAAGTACTGTAACTTACTAATAATAGGTGCTTTGAATAATTATTTATTAATATTTATTTTTGAATTTAATTGGATAGTTTGATTTCTAAGTTACTTCATCCTAAATCTGACTCTTCCGGCCAGTCATTTACATGGTGAGGCATATGAGCATGAAGCAAGAATATCTGAATGATGCCCCTTAATTGGTAACAATTTAGGCAGTTTCTGTCCAAGTGAGAGTTTCCTGTAAAATTAAGGAAATATTTTCCAGTCTTCTCAGGGCTATAGTGTGCTGTTAATATCAATACCATCTCCATAAAACATTTGATCCATAAAAGTTGGAAAATGCCAAAGTTCTAGATAAGTGAGCTCTTACAAAATAATTAACTGAATCTAACAGTCTCTGCTACATTCTTCACATCAACAATCATTACCCTAGAATGCCACCCATTATCCTTACTAAAACCATCTTCTGTATCCTGGCTACTTTTATGGGAATTGATCATTATTTCCAATAAAAAGGTTTTTCCTTCTGAGAGTATGCCCCTTGGGTACCTGAACTTTTCTGAGATTTGCGCTCCATTATGGCTGTCTGTTCTCACCTGCAAAAAAGAAGGACTAAGTGTTAGCCCCCAGACAACAGTATACTTCACTGATATCCACTCAGTCACCAAGTGCCAGAATCGCGCTCTCAAATGTTGGTGGGATGGGTCATCAGCCCCGCTTCCCATTCTGCCCTTGAGGCTGACAGCACTCATGGCCGCTGGTCATGTGCTCACCAAGCGGCCTGTGCTCACCAAGTGGCAGTTCTGTGGAAGTGTTGCCGGATTACTGAAGGAGCACCTTCCCTGAACTTTCTCCGTTTCTGCCTCTTAAGTGGCTCTGACAAAAGAGCCCCTGGAGACAGAAACACCAAACAGAAACACCAAACAAGGGAGACAAGAATAGGGCAGAGGGCAGGATGCTATGGACCAAATGCAGCAGATAAAGCCATTCCTGGCTGAAAGGAAAGATAAGCTCTTCTCTGTGCCAGGAACTCATTTTCTCTAGAGGGAAACCTGAGAGCAAGGACCAGGGCACACCCCTGTCCTTAAACTGCCTCTGCCACCTGAGAGGCCTGTTCCCATGGCTGCCCAACCCTAGGAGCTCAGGCTGATATGATCAAACTGACTCTAGAGGTCAAGTCCTTTCCTGCACACATCTGTGGGCAATGCTGTGACTGACATGAGGCCCTGCGAGTAGAGGGGTCCCACAGGATGAAAGCACAAGGGGAAGGTGTGATCTTTAAATCAGGAATCAAATTTTCACCTTGAATTCATAGGACTCTCAAATAGGAGGAAGCACTGAAGAGAACAGTGCCAGAGTCATCCCAGTAAATGGGAGGAGGCAAAGGGGTCCTTTACTATCTGGTTGGCATGAGCTCATTCCTCCTCTCCTGAGTTCTCGCCTTCTCCAGCATAAATTCTCATTCCTCCCAGGGTATAAATGATATAAATGACTCATAGAAATTATTGAAAGATATATATTCATATCACACACACAATTATTCATTAAATAACTCACGGGTGAAAGATGAAAGTATTTGAAAAGCACTTTGTCCCTTACCAACTCTGTGTGCTGCTGGCTGCGTGCTGTGTTCTCAGTCATGTCTGACTCTTTTGCGACCCCATGGACTGTAACCAATCAGGCTCCTCTGTCCATGGAATTTTCCAGGCAAGAATATTGGAGTGGGGTGCCATTTCCTCCTCCAGCAGATCTTCCTGACCCAGGGATCAGACCCACATCTCTTGTGTGTCCTCCATTGGCGGGCTGATTCTTTACCAGCTGAACAACTGGGGAATCCTATATCCTATGTACTATATACTATACTCTCCATATATACATACAAACATAGTATACTATATGTATGCATGTATATGATATGTGTGTACATATGTACCTGTTAACCTCTCTACACCTCTGTTTCTTCATCTATAAAATGGAAGTGATAATATCACCACCCTCATAGGATTTGTCAGCGTTACTTGAGATAATCTGGTAAGGAGCAGTCAGTAATTTATAGGTGCTGAACAATTGCTGCTTGTTAGGTCATGTCCAGGTCAGAGAGTCTATGATTGCTTCATAATGACTGGCATGTACTAAGTGTTTAATACATTCCAAGCACTTTTAAGCAAAACCTGTAAAATAGATTTTATGTGTTTATATATATCAATGGATTTCATGTATATGCATACATATCTGGATTTCATATAACGTATACTGCATATTATTATATGCAATTTAATTTCTATTATATCAAATTCAAATTATTTTTACGAAATCCAGTATATGTATACATGTATATGAAATCTACTATTACATGCACATGAAAACATAAACTCTATTATATAAACTCTGCTTATATAATATAAGCAAAAATTTAATATTATCTATCACATATTTGAAATCTAATGAGATTCAACATAGCCTAATAATGAGATACAACAATACTATAATGATTTCATTATTCTTACCGTGATACAATATCCATTTTACAGACTAGGAAATTGTTACCAGAGAGATTAAGTAATTTGCTTTTGATCACATAACTAAGAAAAAGCAGAGTCAGAATCATAACTTGAGAGCTGGTGTCTGAACTACTTTTCTCTTTCTTTTATCTGAGAAAAAAAGAATTAAATCTGTTCATAGTTCGGCTTTTTATTTCTTGTCATTGCCCCCAAATAAAAAAGCTTTTCAGATTTAGCTCTTTGATCTTATTCAGGAGACTTGACCCAGTCTTGTTGCCTAACCTGTTCATTATAATGAAATGTGATGAGTGTGATCCCAAGAGGTCCTATTTCCCTCTGATGGTACAGCCCAAGAAGGTTATAAAGAAAAAGTCACGACAGCCCAGGTTGGCACAGCCTTGAGAACCCAAACTCATCATGTCAGGCAGTACTTACTAGAAGCCAGGTGGTCACTAGTGTGTCTCTCAGCAGAGTGCACTCTTCCTGTGTCTCTTGAACTCACCCCTGCTCACTCTGAGCTCTGAGGATTAAGTACAAGCTTTGTTTGAAATGTGAGCCAACGGGAAATTCCCAAACTTCTACCTTTGGGCAGATTTTACTCTTGCCCCAAGCTGAAGGAAGCTGGTGACCTGAGGGAAGTCCTGGGCTTTCATTCTTCTTGTGGTTTGGCAGAGAACTGCCCTTGGCATTCCAGGTGTCTAACAACAAAACGAAAGCAAACATATAAAAAGTTCCTGCCGACCTTTGGACCATGATCACAATGGCTGTTATTGAAAACAGTGCCAGCCCAGTCTTGACCTCCTGAAGCGACCACCAGTGAAACAATTCCTTTGCTACCCACGCATCCAAACCCTCCCCAAACCTCCTGGGGAAGTTAGGAAGGGTTCTTTTATGCCAGATGAAGAAACAAAAATCTGGCTTCTCCAACACACTTGCACATGCCAAGGGTCTTCCTGAAGATTTGCTTATATATCCATAATGGAGTGATCATCAACAGCGTAGCACTGGGCAAGCTGTCTTGAACATCCTGCACAGCCACCAACAACTCTTAAAAATAATGGAGATGCAGAAATAGAGACCAGACTTGTGGCCACCATGGGGGAAGCAGAGAGTAGGATGACTTGAGAGAGTAGCATGGAAACATGTATGTTATCATATGTAAAACAGACAGCAAAAGAATTTGCTGTGTGAAACAGGGAGCCCAACCCAGTGTTCTGTGACAATCTAGAGGCATAAGATGAGGTGGGAGATGGGAGTGGGGTTCAGGAGGGAGGAGACCTGTATATACCTGTGACTGATCCGTGTTGATGTGTGGCAGAGGCCAACATAATATTGTAGAGCAACTCTTCCCCAATAATTGTATTTTGTTCTATACTTCTCCATATTGTACAATTATAATCTTCAATAATTATTACTAAAAAAAAAAAAAACAAAACAAAGCAGGCTACCATGACTGGTCATTCTCAGTTATATCTGGTCAGCAAAGGGCCCTAGACATATTTTCATTTCTATTAAATTGTTTTTAGGGGAAAGAGGACGTGGCAAATGACTTTAACTTCTTATATCACCTTCAGAAGAAATAGTACATAATTTTAATCTTCGTCTTCACTAGTGTAGCTGGATTTGAACCAGCTCTACCAGATATTCACTGAATGATTTTGGCCAGTTACTCAAGTTCTCTGAGTCTGCTTCCTCATTTGAAAAATGAGGTGGATAATGCTAACCTCACAGGATCTTTTAAAAATGAAGATCTCACCATAAAAACCCTATAGCTCAGTGCTTGATCCATGGTAACCATTCAACAATGGTTATTTCTCTGCTTTCCCTTTTGGTATCTTATGGAGGGTACAGGTAATACTTCATTTAGCAAACAGCTGAATTTCAGAAATGCAGAAGTGAGTATTTTATAGCTTACTTCCTGCATGGGACAGGTTTTGCTTGAGTGAGAAGAAATAATTTCTTGGAATGTATTTCTCTAGATGTTTCCTTAGGCCAGGTTTTGACTACTCTAAAAATAGTTTTTAGTATCTTTACATTTGATTTTTAACCAGATATCATTAGTTTTCGCTCTAAGTAGCTCTTGAAAATCTTGTGCTTCTCTCTACTTACTCAGAAGTATAAAGCTACAGACAGCACCTCATAATCCAGGGACTTAACCAAAAAGCAGAGAAGAGAACATTTAAGACTGCATTCCTTTGGAAAGGCTATAAACCAGTTAAACAGACAAAGGAACTCCCCATCCATCCATTCATCCATCTGTGTATCCATTCAAATATCTACCCACCCAGTTCACCTTGTTCTAGGTTTTTATGGTCATATTTTCCTAACAGTATTATAAAGCTCTTTGAAGAAAAGGCTTAATATATCTTACAAGTGCCTGTGAGAGTTATTTGTACTGTAGATACCATCTAGAAAATTTAAAAAGGCAAGTAGACACCAAATACTAAGCTTGTAAAAACTGACCATACCTATGAAAAGCAAGTATAGTTTTCTCGATTATCTTCAGTGACCTGTAAACAAGAGATCAGTGAAATACGTGATGCAAAAGGCCACTCACTTGTTCATTTGAAATATCAGGTAAATTATTTCCTGATTTTGCCAGTTGTGCTTTTCTATCACGAAAGAGGTGTTTAGCCCTGCTGCCTTTTAAGCAAAACACAACTGAACAGTTTATATTATATGACCTAACACTTGGGAATTTTTCTTTTACCTATAATATCTTATTTAATCCCAACAATTTTGTAGGATAACTGTTGTGATGCCTTACTTTTGAAAAGAGGAAATTGAAATTTAGAGAGAAAAAAACAACTTGCTCAAAGTCATACAACTAACATGTAGACCACAAGAAATCAGACTGTCTTGACTATTAAGCTTATACGTGTCCTTTGTACCCTCTACTGTGTGGAATCCTAGGCTGGCATCAGTCAGCCCGGGCTCTTGACCTGTTCTGCCACCAACTGTGTGACCCTACATAGCTTGATACTTTCTGGGCCTCCTAACCCCATATCTGTCCCTTCGTTAAGGAGCTCCAAGTACCCATTCAGTTCTAATTATGATGATGCCCTTGAGACAATGCCAATGATTCATCAACATACAGGCTGTCATTGCATGTTGCATGCTTGTTCTCCAAGTGGATAGTATATATGCCTTTGCTGATGTCACCAGTGAAGGAATGACATCAATCACATCACTTCAGGATATTCTTCTTTTGAACAGGGACTCCAAGGGAAGCAAGGGGAAAGCTGTACACAGGAAAAAAAGAACAACTCAGGTGCCTTTTAGATTGTGTTAAAATGATAATAGATGAAAATCTACTTTTAACAGCCTATTTGGTGACAATCTAAATCATCTTAAATTTGTAAAGAGTACAGGATCGATAATATAAAATGTTTTCTATCATTCTCTTCTATGACTGAGAATTGCCACACAGTTAGGATTGCTTTTGGCTGCAAGTGAAAAAAAAGTACTCAACAATAGTGGCTTGTAATTTGCTTATCATGCATCATGTAAGATGTCTGAAGTGCACCAGACTCAGAGTTGGTTTGATGATTCAGTGATGTTAGAAGGTTGAATTCATGTCTTTGATTTTCTTGACTTTTTTTTCTATATGGCCATACATTTGGTGTCAGAAGCATCACAGTTTCACAAGACAGCATCTCAAGCAGCAAAGAAGGGTTGAGGGAAAAGGAAGATTCTTTTTATGTACCTTCCACTTTAAGGAGGAAACAAATTTCTTACAAGACCTGCAGAAGACTTCTCCTTACATCAAATTGTACAAAATAGGTCTTGTGTCACCTCAAGGTCTATTGTTGACCAAGAGGAAATACGATTTCCTGGGTTGGCTTGGATCAATCATGATCCTTTTCCTTAGCATCTGAATAAAATTGAGAAACAGTTATCAGGAAGATAGAGGATGCAGAATGTCTGTTGATGACATGATCACCTGGTCCCTGACTCCCTCTCCAAGATCACCTCTGAGAATTCCCACTTGTGCTCCTGCCTTCTAGGCATCTTTGCCTGTGACTTACTGTTCCCTCCTCTGATTCATTCTTCTTTCATCTCTTCACCTGGATAACTTCTCCACTTCCCAGGGATTCCCTCTTTCCCAGAGATAAGGCCAGATTCTCTTGGTACATGATCATGGTGCTGTGTTAACTTCAGAACACATTTTCCATTTGTGATTCTATCTTCATTTGTCTGATTATTTGATTAATGTCTGTCTCTTCCTCCACAAGGCTGCAAAATCCATGAGAATTATTAGTATCATGTTGGGTTCTGCTGACCACTGCATTCCCAGTAGCTAGATTAAATGTTTCTCCCATTCTTCATTTACTGTGGACCTACTATATGCAAGGTGTTATTTTATGGGTTAAAAGATGAATGTCTTTTGAGAACTCTTAATATGGCCATGGAGACCAGAGACAACAAACTCTAATATCCTAGTGATACATCTGCTCCACTTCCATACCCTATTCCCATGGCCACACTTGGAACTTTGTAATTACCCATACCTGTCTGGCCTTTGATCACATTAAAATTCTGGTATCCCATCTTCTGACTGTAACTTCCCAACCTTTTACCATTTTTTACTTCAACCAAACCTGTTATCCAGCCTCTCCAAACCCTCAAGATTCTTGACCCTTCCTCATACCTTCACACGTCTGTTGTGATCAGTGACATTTTCTAGCTGAAACTGACATTCCTCAACTCCCTGTCAAAGGAGATGAGTCAACCTGGGCTTTGGGTCAGGTGAGCAGGTGACCCTAGAGCCACCCCTCTGTTGGGTTGGCTAGTGGCTGGTGACACAAAGAGATTTGCTCAAAAGAGAAAATGGCAGTTAGTGAAGCCTTGTTGAAAATCTCTTTCCTTTACTTCCAAGCTACTTTTTCTTCTAGTTATCATCTCTGCAGATCTATCTTCTTTGTCTCTTTTGTTCACTTCTCTCCCTGCATGCAATCCTTACATTTCAGAATCCCCAGGATTCCTTCCCTAGAAATTTACCCACTCTTCAAGCATTTTTTGATGCTAGAACTGTTGAGGGTTCAATGAGGTTGGTGACCATAAATCCAGCAAGATTCCTATCTGCCCAGTGTGTGATTTTCTACAGCAGCATCCAGCTGTTTCGTAGCAGATGTGGGGAAGCCAGGTGGTGAGGTTCATTTTTGCTGGGGAGATCCCACGGAAGGACAAAAGAGCAGGGCAGCCTAGATTACTTCCAAAAGGGTGCCCAAAATGATGAACCACAGAATCATGGAGGCATACGGAGGCAAGAGAAGATAGGAGGGGCTCCTGGAGAGGAAGTAAAGGTGAGATTGAAGACAGGTAGAATAAGCTGGCTGGAAGGGTAGGAGGTGATCCTTGGAGAGAGTATGATTGACTGATGATCTTAAAAGGAGAACAGTTGCAGGGAGGGGATGGCTGAGTTACAGTGTATAAGAAGGTCATTGGCAATGAGGAGGTCAAAGAACTTAGTGGCTAAGACGGTTGATCATCCACATGGATGTCTAGTTAATGGAACAAAATCCTTTTGAAATTATTGAAATTTTTTTGAAATTAAAAACAGAATGAAGTTAATCATCTCTGCCCACTTCCTCTAACACATACATACAACAGTGTTCATTTTAATAGTTGAATTCATTTGTCAAAGCAAAAGTAGACATAAATGTTGTAACATTTGTTACAAGGAGGACCCTTGGATCCATAGATGACTGAAGTCAGAAGCCTCTTTGTTTCACAAGAACATTTGGGTCCAGTTTCTAGGGATTGGGGAATGTGTATAGGTGGTAGAAGATTACCTTAATGTTGTAGGCTGGGGAGAGCCAAAAAGACCACCTCTGGGGCCAGTAGGAAGATGAGGAGAGCTGCTTCTGTTTTCTTTCTTTACTTTCCTCTTGTTGCACTGAATCCTTATATTGCCCACTTTGTTGGCACTGGGGCAGTGGGATCAGAGTTGGTAGGGAAGGAGTAGCAGTGCAGTTTACAACAGTGAAGAGGGAAGGACAAGCAGAGTAGAAAGGACACCCTCCCTACCCAAGTGGGGACCCCGTGCAGAGCCAGTTTCTCAAAGCCCATCACATGTATAGGATGTAGTGTAATTACTGGCACCCTAGGTGAGATCCCTCTGCTGGTCCTCTGCTGGCTTCCTTGCCCCTCTGGATTTCATCAGCTGCCCAGTTTATTTGTACTTCAATTCTATTGCAATAGAAGTAACCGTCTCTCATTTATGGACTTGGAGAAGAAAGAGCATGTTCCACATGAATTTTGTATGAACTGTGAATTTGAGGAATCAGGCAAAGCCCATAAAATCAGCAACTAACATTCTTTCATCCTTCTGCCTTTTGTCTTGGGGGTTGTATAAACATTTTAAATGCATTTATCTCTTTCACTTCCTATTTAAGTTGAAGACTGTTAATATGAAATAACATTTTGTTTTGACATTTATTGGTACCAATTGTATAACAATCATTACTAGGAATAAAGGGGGAACTAAGTCCTTGTGCTTAGGACCTTACATGCTAATATGGGAGATGAGCAACATACAAAAGCAAGCAGTGTGTCCATCAGGGTCCCAGGGGGGAACAGGACACTCAAAGGATTTATGGAAGAGAGTTACCAAAGGGACTATTTACAGAGGTGTAGCTGGCTTAAGGGCCTTCCCAGGTTGGCGCCAGTGGTAAAGGACCCACCTGCCAATGCAGGAGACGCAAGATGGAGGTTTGATCCCTGGGTCAGGAAGAGTCCCTGGAGGAGGGTGTGGCAATCCACTCCAGCATTCTTGCCTGGAGAATCCCATGGACAGAGGAACCTGGTAAGCTATAGTCCATGGGGTCACAAAGAGTCAGACAGGACTGAAGCGACTTAGCATGCATGCAGCTGGATTAAGAGAGCCCAAAGAGTTGGTGAAGCACACAGGGTCTAGCAAAAACTTTTACCACTTCTAGCCCTGCTGGGATATGAGGAGGGAGCAGTGTTAGCAGATTTTCCTCCAGGCTGTAGCTACAGGAGAGACACCATGGTACAGGAGCAGTGGCTGTAGGATGGGGAAGGAGCATGGCCACAATCATAACCAAGGTTCTGCATGCAGAGAACAGGGATGGATAGGGGTGGATAGAGAGAAGCCGGTGAAGGAGATCAACAGGGAGCAATCAGAGGAGCAAGTGAAAATCTGGGAACATGTGGTGTCTGGAAGTGGCAGTGAGTGTTTCTGGGAGGAGGAGGAGGCATCAGCCACACCCAACACTGCCAGGAAGAGGAGGAGGAGGATGAAGACTGAGAATTGACCACCAGATTGGGCAACATGGAGGTCATCATGGTCTTGCCAAGAGCTATCTTGGGAGAGTGGTGTAGAGTGGAAAGTCTGATGGCATCTTAGTTTTCTGTTTTGTTTTGTTTGTTTTAATTCCTAATAGGAACCCTTATGCAACTGGTACTAATAAATGCTGAAATAAAATATTCTTTCTTATTAACTGCCTTCAACTTCAATAGGAAGGGAAAGGGATAAAAGCATTTTAAATGTTTATGCATCCTCCAGGACAAAAGACAGAAGAATGAAGTGCTGTTCAATGCTGAGTTTATGGGCTTCATCTGATTCCTCAAACTCACTATTCATACAAAATCCGTGCGGAACATGCTCTTTCTTCTCCAGGTCCATAAATAAAAGATGGTTACTTCTATTATTATAGAAGATCCAGTACAAATAAAGTGGGCAGCTGTGAGATCCAGAGTGGCAGGGAAGCCCCACTGCAGACCAATGGAGAAACCTAAGGCATCAGTAATTACACCCCATCCTATACATTTGGAGAAGGGCATGGCAACCCACTCCAGTACCCTTGCCTGGAGAATCCCATGGACAGAGGAGCCTGGCAGGCTACAGTACATTGGGTCACGAAGAGTCGGACACAACTGAAGCGACTTAGCACCCACGCACTATGCACGTGACAGGCTTTGGGAAAGTGACTCTTGCAGGGGGTCCCCAGTTTGGGAGTCTCTTTTCTACTCTGCTTGTCCCTTACTCTTCACTATTGTGAGACAGGGAGAAAGGGTTTATTTGGCTGGGCTCAGAGCAGGGCTGAGAAGAACAGAATAGTGGAGAGTGGCCTGGAGGGGCGAACGAAGATGGGCCAGGAGGATTATGAGGGTTATGTCCAGTGAGGATTATGCAGAGTGATGGCTGCAGATCAAGAGTCACAGGAATTTAGAGGAAACAGCTGTTCTTCCAGAGAGGGAAGAGGAGGAAACCAAGGGAGGCTTCGTGGAGGAGGTGGTACTCCAGCTGGATCTTAAAATCTCCCCTGTCTCCCACTTCCCAGTGGTCTCTGGGACCCATGTGACTCTTGGATAATGGACTCACTGGATGCCAGCATTGGCCTCAGCTGCTGGTTCAGTGGCCGAGGGAATCTCAAGGCTTGTGAGTGGGATTCTGGGCCAAAGGCTCCTTCTCTTTCTCTGGGCAGCGCAGTGTGTTGACAGGAAAGCATTTTGCTTCCACAAGGGGAAGAAAACCTGATAATGCAGATGACTCAGGGCAAGGGCAGAGCTGAAAGGATCACAGAGATAGAGCCACTGTCTTGATGGCTTGGTAAACTTTGGACTAAACTGTGCTTGAATGTCATCCTTCCTCTGGACTTTCCTGTTAGAAGAAACGGAAATTCCCTTGACTGTTGAAATCAGGTTGCATTAAATTGTTTGTTTTGTGCAAATGGAAGTCATTTTGATTGAGGGGTGTTATGATTTGAACATGAGGAACTGCCCTGGGCATGGAGATAGGGAGAGAGAGTTTATAGGAGAAAAAGGATAAAAAAGGCAGGGTGAAAAAGATGACTGAGCACGGCATAGTATTTTTTTCTTTCTTTTTTTTAAAGTTAATATTTATTTTTTAAAACTATTTGATTTTTGGCTGCACTGGGTCCTCAGTGCGGTGCTTGGGATTCTCCCTGTGGTGGCTTCTCTTGTGGCAGAGCACAGGTTCTAGGTGTGTGGTCTCAATAGCTGTGGCATGGGGGCTTACTCGCCTCGAGGCATATGAGATCTTCTCGGACCAGAGATCAAACCTGTGTCTCTAGTATTGGCAGGCAGCCTCCCAACCAATGGACCACCAGGAAAGTCCTGGGATAGTATTTTTAAGCATAGAGTCAGAGTTCTAGACTTCCAGAGTTCATTACTAACGCTCTGTACTCTTGGAGAAATCACTTAGCTTTTCTGTGCCTTAGTTTCCTTGTCTTTAAATGAGAACAATAATAGCACCAACTTGATAGAGTTGGTACAAGAATGAAATGAGCAGGTATTTATTTGCAAAGTGCTTGGTGCACAGTAAGCACTTTATGTGTTTGTCAAATAAGTCAGGGGCATCGTGCATGGAATTTAACTTATAAATGAGTTTGTGTAGGGGTCACACCTCTAATGCGAGGGGCTAGAAATATCAATCACCTCAGATATACAGATGACACCATGCTTATGGCAGAAAGCAAAGAAGAACTAAAGAGTCACTTGTTGACAGTGAAAGAGGGGAGTGAAAAAATTGGTTTAAAACAAAACATTCAGAAAACTAAGATCATGGCATTTGGTCCCATCACTTCATACAAATAGATGGGCAACAGTGGAAACAGTGGCAGATTTTATTTTTGGGGTTCCAAAATCGCTGCAGATGGTGACTGCAGCCATGAAATTAAAAGACACTTGCTCCTTGGAAGAAAAGCTATGACCAACCTAGAAAGCATATTAAAAAGCAGACATTACTTTGCGGACAAAGGTCCGTCTAGTCAAGGCTATGGTTTTTCCAGTGGTTATGTATGGTTGTGGGAGTTGGACTATAAAGAAAGCTGAGCACCAAAGAACTGATGCTTTTGAACTGTGGTGTTGGAGAACACTCTTGAGAGTCCTTTGGACTGCAAGGAGATCCAACCAGTCCATCCTAAAGGAAATCAGTCCTGAATATTCGTTGAAAGGACTGATGCTGAAGCTGAAACTCCAATCCTTTTGCCGCCTGATGCAAAGAACTGACTCATTTGAAAAGACCCTGATGCTGGGAAAGATTGAAGGCAGGAGGAGAAGGGGATGCCAGAGGATGAGATGGTTGGATGGCATCACTGACTCAATGGACATGAGTTTCAGTAAACTCCAGGAGTTGGTGATGGACAGGGAGGCCTGGTGTGCTGCAGTCCTTGGGGTTTGCAAAGAGTCGGACACGACTGAGCAACTGAACTGAACTGAAGCCTCCACTCTGGGTTTAAAGACTCTCCAAAGCACTTTACAGTAGCACTGGGGGTGTCATGTCATTCTTTCCATGTTTCACATCAGTAAATAGAGGCCACGGGAGGCTCAGTAATTATCTTAGAGTCTTCTGGTAATAAACATCATGACAGAGTTGAAACCTGCCAGACCTAGAATCAGGATACCAAGTTTATGCTTCTGGCCTGCTTCAGTTTACTGGAAGACCTTGGGTTTGTCCCCTTTTTCCCTCTGGAGAAGGGAGGTATGTACCAGTAAAGCTGGTACCAGCATAACTGATTCTGCAGTTTACCAGTTACAAAACACTTAAGCAGAGTCTCCTTCTGCTTGCATAAAAATCTTGCAAGGGAAGCAGGGCAGGTATTATTCCCAAGAAGGGAAGGCAGCTGATAAAAAATGTTTGATATCAGGTAAGTTACATTGGTCCCAAATCGGGAAAGGAGTACGTCAAGACTGAATATTGTCACCTCTCTTATTTAACTTATATGCAGAGTATACATCATGTGAAATGCTGGGCTGGATGAAGCACAAGCTGGAATCAAGATTGCTGGGAGAAAGATCAATAACCTCAGATGTGCAGATGACACCACCCTTATGGAAGAAAGTGAAGAACTAAAGAGCCTCTTGATGAAAGTGAAAGAGGAGAGTGAAAAGGAGCAAGTGAAAATCCAAGAGAGTGTGGTGTCTGGAGGTGGCAGTAAGTGTTTCTGGGGGTGTGGGGGTGGGTGCCAGGGGCCAAGGAATATAAAGCCTCTAGAAGCTGGAAATAGCAAGGGAATAGATTCCCCCTGAAACCTCCAGGTGGAACACAGCCCTGCTGATGCCTCAAATTTATATTCCAAGAGAATAAATTAGTATTGTTTTAACCCATGACATTCACAGTAATTTGTTACAGCAGTAATTAGAAACTAATGCAGAAAGAATGGATATTGGATGGGTTAACCCCAGGGTCTAGCACGGAAGTTCAGTAGGTAGCTCAAACAACTTGTGAGAAACAGAACCCTTGATTTTCACATTCTCCCCGGCTCCCACCTCCTCTTTCCAGACCCAGGAAACAGCACCATTTCATTTACCTGCTTAGCCTATAAACCCGAATCAACCTGGTTTCTTCTTTTTGCACATCCCTGCTCCAAACCCGCCAGCCAATCCTGCCTCTGCCTTCAAGATAAAGCCCACGTCTGACCATGACGTCCCTGGCCATGCCAGGCTGCCGTCATCTCTCCCCTCGGCCACTTCTGAAACACCTGGGCTCCCTGCTTCTACTCTTCAGTCTAATCTCTAGAGTATCTTTGACAATAAATAGTTCATCAGATCCCATCACTTCCCCGCTCAAATCCTTTGAATGGCTTTCCATTTGTTATATTAGAATGAAATCCACATGCTCACCATGGTTGGGGGCCCTGCACAGTCAGGCCCTGCCCATTTTTCATCCTTATTTCCCAGCATCCTGCTCTGCAACACTGGCTTTCTTGTTTCTCAACTAGGCCCAGGTGGTAGCTGCCTCAGGGCCTTTGCACTCGCTGCTTGCGCTGCCTAAAAAAATTCCTTCTTTGCATGTCCACAGGGCCTACCCCATCACTCTACTCAGATATAGGCCTGGAAGAGGTCTTTCCCAGTCATTCTACCTAAATTAACCTTCTTCTCACCTACCTCACCATTCCTGAGCTGCTTTAAAAAAAATTGTTGTTAATTTATTAATTTATTTTTGGCTGCACAGGCTCTTTATTGCTGCATGTGGGCTTTCTCTGGTTGCAGTGTACAGGCTTCTCTGCAGCGGCTTCTCTTGTGGAGCACAAGGCTTTAGAGTGCACAGGCTCAGTAGTTGTGGTGCTGTTAGGACCCAACCTGAGTCATGACAGGCTCAGCAAGCTACACTAGGCCTAAAGTTTCAGATTCTTATACACCTGAGTCATGATCCCGGGAATTATACCTCCGAGCCAATCAGGACAGTCCCCATTCGCGCCAAACTTGAGCCAATCCGGATGGGGATGCAGGATTCAAAATTCACGAGCATACACAGTTTAGCCAATCATCACCCACCTGTAAAAAAGCAGCTGTCATTCAGAGCTCAGGGCTCTTGTTAAGACTCCCCTGTGTTGGATGAGACTTGAGCCTTAGCTCGAGCTAGCAATAAAAACCTCTTTATGCTTTTGCATTGCTGTGGACGTCTTATCTCTCAGTTTTTGGGACTCGGACCTTGGGCATAACATTTGGGGGCTCATCCGGGATCCCTTTAACTGAGAAGAATAACACTCTCCCGGTAGAAGGGGTTTCCTCATTTAGAGGAAAGGAATCCGAACACCGGTGTGAGTCAGGATAGTCAGCGTAAGACCTGGGCCCAACAATCGAGCTGGAAGACAGCTGGCTCTGGGGGAAAGAGAGCTCTGCTCTTGATCCCGAACCTGGTGGGCAGTGGACGCCCTTCGGCAAGGTACCTCTGGGGAAGGAAGGGAAACGGGGCCCGAGGGAACCCCAGTGCTGTGTTTTCGGCCGACGTCTGGTGTTTGTCTGTTCTTTGTGTCTTTGTGTGTGCCGACATTGTCACTGCTCTCTCTCTGTTCGTTTTATCTCCTGTATTTAACTCTGTGACTATGGGTCAAAGAACATTTACCCCGCTGTCCTTCATGACTGACCACTTCTCTGATTTTAGGTCTAGAGCGTACAACTTCTTCCTGATAGTGAAGAAAACTAAGTTGATAACTTTCTGTTCTTCGGAATGGCCCACTTTTAACGTGGGATGGCCCCGTGAAGGGACTTTCAGCCTCACGACCATCCGGGCTGTTAAAGGGAAAATTCTAGCCCCCGACCCCCATGGCCACCCAGACCAGATGCCTTACATCCTGGTCTGGCAGGAAATGGTAGAAAACCCACCTTCCTGGTTAAACCCTTTTATTCCTCCAGGCTCCCCCCCGATTTCAAAAGTGTTGGTTGCAGAGACAACATCAGAGGACAAGCTCAGAGGCCGGGAGAGACCGACCGGGCCAGTGTTCCAGGAGTCCTCATTGTACCCCAATTTGATCGATTTGGACTCTGAACTTACACCCCCTCCTTACACGTCTCGCTGCCATTGCCTCATCAGGTGCCTTTCATGTCCTCCGGAGGTGTACGAGGGAACGCAGAATCCACGGCCCTGCCCTTGGAGCGGGGCCCGGCCCAAGGAACTCGAAGAAGGACGACGGGAGCCCTCAGTCCAGCGGGCGACGGAGACACCGAATTCCCGTCGTCTACGATCTGGGTGCTCCCTGTTTGGGTGGGGTCTGCCCGTCCGAATGGGGAACGCACTTATCAGTACTGGCCCTTCTCCACTAGTGATTTATTCAATTGGAAAACCCAAACCCCTTCTTTTTCAGAAAAGCCTCAGGGGCTAATTGACCTCGTGGAATCCACCCTCTTTACCCATAACTCTACTTGGGACAATTGTCAGCAATTGTTACAGGTGCTCTTTACCACAGAGGAGCGAGAATGGATCCTGTCGGAGGCGCGGAAGCATGTTCCGGGGATAGATGGGAGGCCTACTGCACAACCCAACCTCAATGAGGAAGGGTTCCCCTTGTCGGAGTTCCGAGAGCTCCGACAAGCATTACTGGAAGCTCCAGCTCTCACCCTCCCTGACCTCACCAAGCCATTCCAGCTGTTTGTGGATGAAAAACAGGGAGTAGGAAAGGGAGTCCTGACACAACAGTGGGGACCTTGGAGGCGACCCGTAGCCTATATCTCAAAAAGACTGGACCCGGTGGCAGCTGGGTGGCCACCCTGTCTCCGAATCATCTTGGTCACTACTCTCCTGGTCCATGATGCCGACAAGTTAACCTATGGACAGCGGCTCCTGGTCTACACTCCCCATGCCATTAAAGGGATTCTCAAGCAGCCACCAGGTAAGTGGATCTCCAATGCCCGCTTGACCCATTACCAGGCCTTGCTGCTGGATACCCCCGGATGCACTTTCAGATGCCCTGCTTCCTGAACCCAGCCACTCTCCTGCCCGTCCTGGAGAAAGATGGCCGCCTCCACGATTGTGGTGAGATATTGGCCGATGTGACGGCCATACGAAAAGACCTCAAAGACGTGCCCTTGAGAGACAGTGATTTAGTATGGTTTACAGATGGAAGCAGTTTTGTAAAAGACGGACAGAGAAGGGCAGGGGCAACAAATTGTTGATGACTCTGGGAGGGTCATATGGGCTGAAACTCTGCCCCCTGGAACTTCCGCTCAAAAAGCAAAATTAGTAGCCTTGATACAGGCACTGAAAAGGGCAGAAGAAAAAAGGGTCACCATTTATACCGACAGCCGGTATACATTTGACACAGTGCATATTCAAGGCCCAATATATAAAGAGCGGGGGTTCCTGAAAACAGAGAGAAAAAAAGTTAAAAACTTATCTGAGATCCGTAGACTCCTAGCAGCAGTCCACCGGCCCCGAACAGTGTCCATAGTACATGTCCCAGGACACCAAAAGGGGGAGGATGTCAAGGCTCGAGACAACTGTGCCGCCCAAGTGGCGGCTCGCGAAGCAGCCATTGGAGACTACAAAGCCCACATACTGACTGTGAGACTGCCACCCCCGGGAATGAGACCCCTGCCCCCAACCCCCGAGTATCCCCCCTCTGATCTAAATTAGATGCAAGAAAATACCGACCGTCCTGTGAGTGGAGGCAGATGGTATCGGGACCAGAATGACAACCTGTTGCTTCCGGCTGACTTGGGTCGGCACCTTTGCACGCACCTACATCGGACCACCCATCTGGGAGAAAAAAAGACTCTAACACTTCTACAGACAGCGCATCTGTGGTTTCCCTGACAAAAGACAACTATACAGGACATAGTCTGAGCCTGCAGGGCGTGCCAGATGATGAGACCAAGAAAAGGACAACATACGGGTATAAGGTACCGGGGAGAGAGGCCGGGACAACACTGGGAGATAGATTTTACAGAGGTAAGGCCAGACAAATATGGGTACCATTACTTGTTAGTTCTGGTTGATACTTTCTCTGGGTGGGTGAAAACATACCCCACTAATAAAAAAACAACAGTAATGGTGGCTAAAAAGCTCCTAGAAGAGATAGTGCCTAGGTTTGGGCTGCCGGTAACTATTGGCTCTGATAATAGACCTGCTTTTGTGAGTCAAATTGTTTAGGGACTGGCCTCAGCCCGGGGACCAAGTAGAAGCTGCATTGCGAATACAATTCCCAGAGCTCAGGGCAGGTAGAAAAAATAAATCGGACCCTATAAAAAACTTTGGTAAAACTGACAATAGAGACTGGTGGGGACTGGGTGACCCTCCTTCCCTTTGCTCTCTTCCAAGCACGTAATACCCTCTACAAGTTAAACCTGACCCCTTTTGAAATTGTTTATGGGGGTCCCCCTCCCGTATGCCCTGTCTTTGAGAGAAAAATCAAGCCTCCTCCTTCGTTGCGGCAATTTCAAAAAGCTCTAATAGCTTTGAATAAGGTGCATATACACATCTGGACCTCGGTCAAAAAAATTCATGAAGGCCAAAAAAAGAGAAAAATCCCTTCACACAACATCGGTCCAGGGGACTGGGTTTGGGTCAAACGACCTCAGTCCAAAACATTGGAACCCAGATGAAAGGGCCCTTATAATTGTTCTTCTTACTATCCCCACCGCCCTAAAGGTCGACAGCATTGGACCTTGGCTGCACTGTAGCCACGTACGCCTCACCACTCCGGAAGAATGAGACACAGCCCAGCAAAAATAGAAAGTAAAGCCCCACTTGTCGAACCCCCTGAAGCTAAAGATCGTTCGACGAGCAGAACAGGGACCTTCGTGATTCTCACCCTGACGACTGTTCTCCTGAACCTGGGGACAACACATACCAATCCACACCAGCCGGTCAGAATCACGTAGAAGCTGCAGAATGGATTGACTCGAGAACTACTCAACGCGACCACTGGAACTCACCCCCCGAACACCTGGTGGCCAGATATGTACTTTGATCTTAAGAAACTCATTGAGATAACTTGGGCAGCAGGATTCATCAGGTACCAGGGGTTCTGGGCATGCCCAGGTCACTTGAAAAATAATTGGAGGTCCTGCGGGGGGTACAACATTTTTTCTGCTACTCCTGGGCTTGTGTGACCTCCAATGATGGGACATGGAAATGGAGAGTGGAAAATGAGGACCTGGTTAGCTTTTCTTTTGCCAGACCTCTGGCCCCAAGTCACCGAGAGGGAGGAAGCGCCGCCCAGGTGAGGGTCAGGTTCGATCAAAATCAGACAGTGAGGGAAGCCGGTTGGACGTAGGGGCTGATGTGGGGACTACAAATTTACACTGAATGGCCTGGGCCATACCCGGGTGGCATTCTAATTATAAGCCAAACCATAGAACCACTACAGGTACAATCTGTGGGCCCCAATATGGTCGATGGCGCTGGTTCGAAGCAGGCAGATGGGTCTAATAAGACCTGAGGACCAGCACCACAAAACTCCATACCTGAAGAGACATGAAATTTGACCCTAGGAACCCCCACACTCAGCCCAGGGGCTTCGAATCCCGACCCTCTGTGGAAATTGGTCACCGCCACTTTCGCGACCCTGAACCATTCAAACCCCAATGCCACTCAGTCCTGCTGGCTTTGCTATACCCTCCATCCCCCCTTCTACGAGGCCATAGGGCTGAACGCCTCGTATAATATGTTAGCTGAGAGGAACCCACCACAATGTCGCTGGGGGGAACGCAAAGTAGGCCTAACTATGAGAGAAGTCTGGGGGCAGGGGTTGTGTGTAGGGACTGTCCCATCGGAAAAAGAGACTTTATGTACATTGACTGTAAATCTTACAGGCTTAAAGGGAACTCTGTGGATAGTGCCAGAAAAAGGAGGATGGTGGATCTGCTCTCACACTGGGCTAACCCCTTGTTTACATGCCAGAGTTTTTAATCAGAGCCAGGAGTTCTGTGTCCTAGTCGTCATGATGCCAAAAATTCTTTATCACACTGAGGAGGTCCTATACTCTCACTGAGACATAGAAGACATATCAAGAAAAATGTCCAGAAACAAGAGAAAACCCATCAGTGCCATCACCCTCGCTATGCTGTTCAGCCTAAAAATTGCTGGCGCAGGGACGGGAATAGCCTCCCTTACTTTGCAGGGACAGGGATTTACCTCCCTGAAGATAGCCATTGATGAAGACATCACTCGCATTGAAAAATCAATCAGCCATTTAAAAAAGTCCCTAACCTCCCTGTCCAAGGTGGTCCTGCAGAATAAAAGGGGCCTAGACTTGATTTTCCTACACCAGGGAAGGCTGTGTGCCGCCTTAGGAAAAGAGTGCTGTTTTTATGCTGACCACACTGGAGTGGTCAGAGAGTCCATGGCAAAAGTAAGAGAGGGATTAGCCCAGCAAAAGCGAGAGTGGGAGGCACAGCAAAGATGGTTCCAGTCCTGGTTCCAACAGTCTCCGTGGTTAACAACGTTGATTTCCACCCTGGTGGTCCCTTTTATAGTGCTATTATTAATACTCACTTTTGGCCCATGTATCTTAAACAAGCTTATAACCTTTGTAAAACAGCACATCAATACCCTTCAACTACTCGTACTCAGGCAACAATATCAGGCCCTGCCCCTAAATACAGAAGAAGATTCCTCTGTGTGATCAAAAGACAGGGGGGAATGTTAAGACCCAACCTGAGCCCCACAGGCTCAGCAAGCTACACTTGCTAAAGTCATGATCTCTTCAAGAAAATCAGAGATACCAAAGGAACATTTCATGCAAAGATGGGCTCGATAAAGGACAGAAATGGTATGGACCTAACAGAAGCAGAAGATATTAAGAAGAGGTGGCAAGAATACACAGAAGAACTGTACAAAAAAAGAGCTTCACGACCCAGATATTCATGATGGTGTGATCACTGACCTAGAGCCAGACATCCTGGAATGTGAAGTCAAGTGGGCCTTAGAAAGCATCACTAGGAACAAAGCTAGTGGAGGTGATGGAATTCCAGTTGAGCTATTCCAAATCCTGAAAGATGATGCTGTGAAAGTGCTGCACTCAATATGCCAGCAAATTTGGAAAACTCAGCAGTGGCCACAAGATTGGAAAAGGTCAGTTTTCATCCCAATCCCAAAGAAAGGCAATGCCAAAAAATGCTCAAACTACCCCACGATTGCACTCATCTCACATGCTAGTAAAGTAATGCTCAAAATTCTCCAAGCCAGGCTTCAGCAATAGGTGAACTGTGAACTTCCAGAATTTCAAGCTGGTTTTAGAAAAGGCAGAGGAACCAGAGATCAAATTGCCAACATGCACTGGATCATGGAAAAAGCAAGAGAGTTCCAGAAAAGCATCTATTTCTGCTTTATTGACTATGCCAAAGCCTTTGACTGTGTAGATCACAATAAACTGTGGAAAATTCTGAAAGAGATGGGAATACCAGACCACCTGATCTACCTCTTGAGAAATTTGTATGCAGGTCAGGAAGCAACAGTTAGAACTGGACATGAAACAACAGACTGGTTCCAAATAGGAAAAGGAGTTCATCAAGGCTGTATATTGTCACCCTGTTTACTTAACTTATATGCAGAGTACATCATGAGAAACGCTGGACTGGAGGAAACACAAGTTGGAATCAAGATTGCAGGGAGAAATATCAATAACTTCAGATATGCAGATGACACCACCCTTATGGCAGAAAGTGAAGAGGAACTCAAAAGCCTCTTGATGAAAGTGAAAGTGGAGAGTAAAAAGGTTGGCTTAAAGCTCAACATGCAGAAAACAAAGATCATGCGTCCGGTCCCATCACTTCATGGGAAATAGATGGGGAAACAGTGCAAACAGTGTCAGACTTAATTTTTCTGGGCTCCAAAATCACTGCAGACGGTGACTGCAGCCATGAAATTAAAAGACGCTTACTCCTTGGAAGGAAAGTTATGACCAACCTAGATAGCATATTCAAAAGCAGAGACATTACTTTGCCAACAAAATTTCGCCTAGTCAAGGCTATGGTTTTTCCTGTGGTCATGTATGGATGTGAGAGCTGGACTGTGAAGAAGGCTGAGCGCCGAAGAATTGATGCTTTTAAACTGTGGTGTTGGAGACGACTGTTGAGAGTCCCTTGGACTGCAAGGAGATCCAACCAGTCCATTCTGAAGGAGATCAGCCCTGGGATTTCTTTAGAAGGAATGATGCTCAAGCTGAAACTCCAGTATTTTGGCCACCTCATGCGAAGAGTTGACTCATTGGAAAAGAGTCTGATGCTGGGAGGGATTGAGGGCAGGAGGAGAAGGGGACGACAGAGGATGAGATGGCTGGATGGCATCACTGACTCGATGGATGTGAGTCTGAGTGACCTCCGAGAGCTGGTGATGGACAGGGAGGCCTGGCGTGCTGCAGTTCATGGGGTCGCAGAGTCGGACACGACTGAGCGACTGATCTGATCTGATCAGGATCCCGGGAATTATACCTCCGAGCCAATCAGGACAGTCCCCATTCGTGCAAGACTTGAGCCAATCAGGATGGGTATGCGGGATTCAAAATTCACGCGCGCACACAGTTTAGCCAATCATCACCCGCCTGTATAAAAGCAGCTGTGATTCAGAGCTCAGGGCTCTTGGCGAGACTCCACTGTGTTGGATGAGACTTGAGCCCTAGCTCGAGCTAGCAATAAAAACTCCTTTTTGCTTTTACATTGCTGTGGACGTCTTATTCTCTCAGTTTTGGGGACTCGGACCATGGACATAACAGTGCATGGGCTTAGTTGTCCCATGGCACGTGGAGCCTGCTCAGACCAAGGATGGAACCCACATTCCCTGCACTGGCAAGCGGATTCTTAACCACTGGACCATCATGGAAGTCCTTCCCGAGCTTCTTATCCTGCTTAATTTCTTCATACTTTTCACTGCATGAAATCATATTAACCATCTCTCTTCTGCACTAAAATGTAAATTCTATGAGGCCGAAGACTGTTTTGTTGACTGTTCTTTCTACAATTCTAAGAACAGTGCTTAGCACAGATCAGTAAATATCAGGTGATTGAGGAAAAAAAAAAAGTATACAAAAGGTTGTTTCCTTTTTGGTATCCATCATGATTAGTCACAGACAAGTGGTGGCTCCCTATGTAGCTGCAGTTTACCCAGAACACAAAGTCATGCGTTTTTACATATCCACCCACACCTTCCAGATCTCTATGCCTGAAAGAGAAATTGGTCTTCAGTCCTCACAAGTCCTAAGTTGGAAGAAAAATTGTGAACTAGCTGTGACTTCACTGAAAATACAAATCATCCAACTGCCCTCTTCAGTCACAAATGGACCGTCTTGCCCTCTCAACTGAGAGGGACCACTGTTCACATCAGCTATGTGGCTTTTAGGCACTGGTTGATTAATTACTGAAAATTCTTGCTTGGTATTCTTACCTAATCCCTGCTTCCAGCACACATCCAAATCTTCTGGTTTTAAAATTAGCTATACGCATTTGCTCTTGGTACTTATATTATTTTTTAACAGTTTAGCAGATAGAATATATCTATCTTTACAATTTCTTCCTGTCTTCTTTTTCTGTTTTGTTTTGTTTTTTTTCCTCCTCACCTTCTTACACTCCGTCTCACTGAAGAGTGTAGCTATGCCTTAGAACGCTCTCTGGGCTCCGAAATTTCTAAACTGTTCAACTTCAACTGTTACCTCTTCCTAGGGTGCATTCTACCACTGGTTTAAAGTTCAGCTGCAAACTGAAATCAGTGTTTAACGCACGGATTCCTGGTCCCACCCTCAGAGATCCTGACCGAGCTGGTCTGGGATGCTGCCCAGGCTTTGGGACTGGAAAAGATCTCCAAGTGGTTCTAGAGTGTAGCCACCACTGAGGACCATCACATCTAGTCCCCCTCATTAGGGTCTTTAGAACTCTCCCCCACCCACCTGCTTCTACATAAACTCCCTGGAATTTTCCATTTATCTCTTTAAATTACCAAAGACTTGGCTTTTGCTTGATGATTCCTAACAACACCCACCAAAGGAAATGTCTCCTTACTTGATTTTATAGTTCTTTGGAGCTTGCAAAACCCTGTCCACACATTTTTACTCTAACTCCTCCCAACATCCATGTGAGGTGGGTATTCAGGACCAAGAGGAGGTGACGGCAGCTGTAATGAGGGTCTGCAGAGTTAGGGCTGGGGCAGCCAGACTGAGCAAAACATAGAAACACAATAAAAAATGACCCCATAAAAGCAGGCTGCTGCGTCACTTCAGTCGTGTCCGACTCTGTGCGACCCCATAGACGGCAGCCAACCAGGCTTCCCGTCCCTGGGATTCTCCAGGCAAGAACACTGGAGTGGGTTGCCATTTCCTTCTCCATTGCGTGAAAGTGAAAAGTGAAAGTGAAGTCGCTCCATCGTGTCGGAATCCAGCGACCCCATAAACTGCAGCCTACCAGGCTCCTCCGTCCATGGGATTTTCCAGGCAAAAGTACTGGAGTGGGATGCCATTGCCTTGGAAGTCTAGATCAGCCACAAATGATTTTTCAGGATAAGTTTATTTCACGGAATTTTGGGGACATACTTACACTAAAAAAAATTGTTTTGAAATTCCAATGTAACTGACACCTCATTTTGTATTGGGCATCTCTACACTCAGTGCCCATTCCTCTTCTGAAGCTCAGACTATTGGCTCCGCCATTCTTTTGCCTTCCTATATTGTCCCAGGACCTTGACAGCCAGCTCCTGCCTTTGTCCTTCCTCTCCTCTGCCATAATTCTCAGAAAGCCTCTTCTGTACATTAGAGTCCACTTGCTCTTCCTTTTCTCCCCATTCCTAATCTCCTTTCTGTGTCCTAAATTATTAATAAGGTCAGGTTGGGTTGTTTGCTTGTTTGTTTTATTTTTTGGCCACACCACACAGCATGTGGCATCTTAATTCCTGCATTGGAAGCTCAGAGTCTTAACCACTGGAATGCCAGGGAAGTCCCACGGTTTAAAAACATAGTTAAATATTCACTGAGTACTTTCTGTGTGTCAGGCATTGTGTTAAGGGCTTTATACTCATTGTTTCATTTATTTCTCACAAGACTCTTCAGGTAGATATCATTTCCTAGGAACCTGTGAGCGTGCATGCATGCTAAGTCTCTTCAGTTGCGTCCAACTCTGAGATCCTATGGACTATAGCCTACCAGGCTCCTCTGTCCATGGGATTCTCCAGGCAAGAATACCAGAGTGAGTTGCCATGCCCTTCTCCTACATAGCCTAGGTACCTACACATGGCTATTTCCATTTTAAGATGCAGAAACTGAGATTTAGAGAGGTTGAAAGATCCTCAAGGTAATGCAACTTGGAGGGGCAAAAGCTAGACTGGGAACAGGGCTCTTCCTCCAGAGTCTTTGTTCTCAACTAGCACACTAGGAAATGGAGAAGGTACAGAGAGCCTTGTGGCTTTGCTGTTCCAATTTTCCAGGGTTCAATTTAGCTTTCTGAAGCTCCTGGGATTTAGAACAACCACTGGATAAACCTCTTCCACGCCACGTGGGTGGCCTAGGAGATGAAAAGTGTTGACAACGTAGCAATCCATAAGATGCATACATATTTTTGGAAACTTTATTTTTAACTCCAGAAAAAAAAAAAGTGTCACCCACAAGGTTCTTGAAGGAAGGCTTCAGCATCCATTGCCAGCAAAGTAAACAGTCAACCCGGGACACCGCTCTTTAAACACATTTGTTGAGGCTAAGGGGCAAATAGTTGGTGCTGATTCTGGGTAACGGGCTGCAAATATAATGTGTCAGAGAGACTTTTTTTTTCAAGTGTTCCATATCTTTTTTGGTATAAGCTGCCCCTATGCTTTAGTCTGTAAATATTTGTGCAGTTAATGTATGCTGACAAATGTCTCAGGAGAAATGCAGGCTTCATAACACCAAGCGAAATCGTAATTAGCAACACAAAAGCAAAAGAATTTTTCTCTTTCATCTCAGTGCTTAAAAACTGTCAGCACTTAATACAGCTGGAAGCTTCAGAAAAGATAATTTGCAAAAGCTGATTTTCCTAAGTTTTTTAAGAGTTGGTCCTACACTCTGGTATAAAAAAACATTCACTTGAGAATTAATTTTTCCTCTTCTTACTTAACATTAACATGGTTAACATCAATTATGAAAGATGTGGGAGAGAAAAGTTCCTTTTAAACTGTCAGTAATGTTGTTAAAGGGAGTATTTTTCACTGTGTACCTACAAGAAGTGAGAGGATATGGAAAACATGAGTGGCCCCTCTTGCCTAGAAATGACTGCCTAAGTGATTTGAGAGGAAGAGGAAAGAGGTGTGCCTGCAGATACCAGCTGGAGAAGCCTGTGCATCTGGACCCACTCGCTGCAAACTCCCTCACACTCCCTAAGCTTCCTCCAAAAGTTACCCTGGGCTTGAAGTTCCTGTTCAGCCTCAGGAAGTACCTGGTCAAGTATTCTCTAGTTCTAAGCACATTTGGTATTGGGATAGGATGGCTAGCTGGGTGTTATGGACTGAATATTTGTGCCCCTCCCCTAAATTCATATATTGAAATGTTAACCCCCTGAAATGTGATAGTGTTAGGAAGGGGAGCTTTTTAAAAAAAATTATTCATTTGTTATTGAAGCATAATGGCTTTACAAAATGTTGCTGTTTTCTGTCAAACCTCAACATGAATCAGCCATAGGTGTACATATATCCCCTCCCTTGTGAACCTCTCTCCCATTTCCCTCCCCATCCCACCCCTCTAGGTTGATACAGAGCCCCTGTTTGAGTTTCCTGAGCCATAGAGCAAATTTCTGCTGGCTGTCTATTTTACATATGGTAATGTAAGTTTCTAAGTTCCTCTTTCCATACATCTCACCCTCTCCTCCCTTCTCCCTATGTCCATAAGTCTGTTCTCTATGTCTGTTTCTCCATTGCAGCCTTGTAAATAAATTCTTCAGTACCATTTTTCTAGATTCCATATATATACATTAGGATATGATATTTATCTTTCTCTTTCTGACTTACTTCACTCTGTATAATAGGTTCTAGGTTCATCCACCTCATTAGAACTGACTCAAATGTATTCCTTTTTATGGCTGATTAATATTCCATTGTGTATATGTACCACAATTTCTTTATTTGTTCATCTACCTTGCTTCCATGTCCTAGCTATTGCAAATAGTGCTGCAGTGAACAATGGGATACATGTATCTTTTTCAATTTTGGTTTCCTCAGGGTATATGCCTAGGAGTGGGATTGCTAGGTCAAATGGTGTTTTTATTCCTAGTTTTTAAAGGAATCTGCATACCGTCTTCCATAGTGGCTGTATCAATTTACATTCCCACCAACAGTACAAAAGCATTGCCTTTTCTCCACACCCTCTCCAGGATTTATTGTTTGTAGACTTTTTGATGATGGCCATTCTGACTGGTGTGAAGTGATATCTCATTGTACTTTTGATTTGCATTTCTCAAATAATGAGCAATGTTGAGCATCTTTTCATGTGTTTGTTAGCCATCCATATGCCTTCTTTGGAGAAATGCCTGTTTAGGTCTTATTCACACTTTTTGATTGGGTTGTTTGTTTTTCTGGTATTGAATTGTATAAGTTGCTTGTATATTTTGGAAATTAATCCTTTGTCAGCTATTATTTGCTATTATTTTCTCCCATATTGAGGGTTGTGTTTTCACCTTACTTATAGTTTCCTTTGTTGTGCAAAAGCCTTTAAGTTTAATCAGGTCCCACTTGTTTACTTTTGTTTTTATTTCCATTACTCTAGGAGGTGGGTCATAGAGGATCTTGCTTTGATTTATGTCACTGAGTGTTCTGCCTATGTTTTCCTCTAAGAGTTTTATAGTTTCTGGTTTTACATTTAGGTCTTTAATCCATTTTGAGTTTATCTCCACGTTCAAGGTCAGGAGGGGTGGCCATGAGGAGATACCCCTTGTCCAAGATAGGGAGTGCTTTGCTGCTCTTCACGGCTGCTGGGCTTTGCTGGAGCAGCCGTGAAGAGATACCCCATGTCCAAGTTAAGAGAAACCCAAGTAAGACCGTAGGTGTTGCGACAGGGCATCAGAGGGCAGACACACTGAAACCATAATCACAGAAAACTAGTCAATCTGATCACATGGACCACAGCCTTGTCTAACTCAATGAAACTAAGCTATGCCATGTGGGGCCAACCAAGATGGGTGGGTCATGGTGGAGAGGTCTGACAGAATGTGATCCACTGGAGAAGGAAATCACTTCAGTATTCTTGCCTTGAGAACCTCATGAACAGTATGAGATGGCAAAATGATAGGATACTGAAAGAGGAACTCCCCAGGTCGGTAGGTGCCCAATATGCTACTGGAGATCAGTGGAGAAATAACTCCATAAAGAATGAAGAGATGGAGCCAAAACAAGAACAGCACCCAGTTGTGGATGTGACTGGTGATGGAAGAAAAGTCTGGTGCTGTAAAGAGCAATATTGCATAGGAACCTAGAATGTTAGGTCCATGAATCACGGTAAATTGGAAGTGGTCAAACAGGAGATGGAAAGACTGAACATCGACATTCTAGGAATCAGCCAACTAAAATGGACTGGAATGGGTGAATTTAACTCAGATGACCATTATATCTACTACTGTGGTCATGAATCCCTTAGAAGAAATGGAGTAGCCATCATGGTCAACAAAAGAGTCTGAAAGCAGTACTTGGATGCAATCTCAAAAACAACAGAATGATCTCTGTTCGTTTCCAAGACAAACCACTCAATATCACAGTAATCCAAGCTTTATGCCCCAACCAGTAACGCTGGAGAAGCGGAAGTTGAACGGTTCTATGAAGACCTACAAGACCTTTTAGAACTAACACCCAAAAAAGATATCCTTTTCATTATAGGAGACTGGAATGCAAAAGTATGAAGTCAAGAAACACCTAGGGTTAACAGGCAAATTTGGCCTTGGAATACAGAACGAAGCAGGGCAAAGGCTAATAGAGATTGCCAAGAGAACGCACTGATCATAGCAAACACCCTCTTCCAACAACACAAGAGAAGATGTCACACATGGATATCGCCAGATGGTCAACACTAAAACCACATTGATTATATTATTTGCAGCCAAAGATGGAGAAGCTCTATACAGTCAGCAAAAACAAGACTGGGAGCTGACTGTGGCTCAGACCATGAACTCCTTATTGCCAAATTCAGACTTAAATTGAAGAAAGTAGGGAAAACCACTAGACCATTCAGGTAAGACCTAAATCAAATCCCTTATGATTATACAGCAGAAGTGAGGTATAGATTTAAGGGACTAGATCTGATAGATAGAGTGCCTGATGAACTATGGACAGAGGTTTGTGACATTGTACAGGAGACAGGGATCAAGACCATCCCCATGGAAAAGAAATGCAAAAGAGCAAAATGGCTGTCTGGGGAGGCCTTACAAACAGCTGTGAAAAGAAGAGAAGTGAAAAGCAAAGGAGAAAAGGAAAGATATAAGCATCTGAATACAGAGTTCCAAAGAATAGCGAGGAGAGATAAGAAAGCCTTCTTCAGTGATCAATGCAAAGAAATAGAGGAAAACAACAGAATGGGAAAGACTAGAGATCTCTTCAAGAAAATTAGAGATACCAAGGGAACACTTCATGCAAAGATGGGCTTGATAAAGGACAGAAATGGTATGGACCTAACAGAAGCAGAAGATATTAAGAAGAGGTGGCAAAAATACACAGAACTATACAAAAAAAGATCTTCACTACCCAGATAATCACGATGGTGTGATCACTGACCTAGAGCCAGACATCCTGGAATGTGAAGTCAAGTGGGCCTTAGAAAGCATCCCTATGAACAAAGCCAGTGGAGTTGATGGAATTCCAGTTGAGCTATTCCAAATCCTGAAAGATGTTGCTGTGAAAGTGCTGCACTCAATATGCCAGCAAATTTGGAAAACTCAGCAGTGGTCACAGATCTGGAAAAGGTCAGTTTTCATTCCAATCCCAAAGAAAGGCAATACCAAAGAATGCTTCAACTACCGCACAATTGAACTCATCTCACACGCTAGTAAAGTAATGCTCAAAATTCTCCAAGCCAGGCTTCAACAGTATGTGAACCGTGAACTTCCTGATGTTCAAGCTGGTTTTAGAAAAAGCAGAGGAACCAGAGATCAAATTGCCAACATCTATTGGATCATGGAAAAAGCAAGAGAGTTCCAGAAAAGCATATATTTCTGCTTTATTGACTATGCCAAAGCCTTTGACTTTGTGGATCACAATCAACTGTGGAAAATTCTGAAAGAGATGGGAATACCAGATCACCTGATCTGCCTCTTGAGAAATCTGTATGCAGGTCAAGAAGCAACAGTTAGAACTAGACATGGAACAACAGCCTGGTTCCAAATTGGGAAAGGAGTACATCAAGGCTGCATTTTGTCACCTTACTTATTTAACTTATACGCAGAGTACATCATGCGAAATGCTGGGATGGATGAAGCACAAGCTGGAATCAAGATTGCTGGAAGAAATATCAATAATCTCAGGTATGCAGATTACATCACCCTTATGGCAGAAAGTGAAGAACTAAAGAGCCTCTTGATGAAAGTGAAAGAGGAGAGTGGAAAAGTTGTCTTAAAACTCAACATGCAGAAAACTAAGATCATAGCATTTGGTCCCATCCCTTCATGGCAATAGATGGGGAAACAGTGGAAATTCTGACAGACTTTATGTTTTGGGGCTCCAAAATCACTGCAGATGGTGACTGCAGCCATGAAATTAAAAGATGCTTGCTCCTTGGAAGAAAAGTTATGATCAACCTAGACAGCATATTCAAAAGTAGAGACATTACTTTGTGAACAAAGGTCCGTCTACTCAAAGCGATTGTTTTTCCAATAGTCATGGATGGATGTGAGAGTCGGACTATAAAGAAAGCTGAGAGCCAAAGAATTGATGCTTTTGAACTGTGGTGTTGGAGAAGACTCTTGAAAGTCCTTTGAACAGCAAGGAGATCCAACCAGTCCATCCTAAAGGAAATCAGTCCTGAATATTCATTGGAAGGACTGATCCTGAAGCTGAAACCCCAATCCTTTGGCTACCTGATATGAAAAACTGACTCATTTGAAAAGACCTTGATGCTGGGAAAGATTGAAGACAGGAGAGGAAGGGGACAACAGAGGATGCCATGTCTGGATGGCATCACTGACTCAATGGACATGAGTTTGAGTAAACTCCAGGAGTTGGTGATGGACAGGGAGGCCTGGTGTGCTGCAGTCCATGGGGTTGCAAAGAGTCAGACACGACTGAGCAACTGAACTGAAATGAATTCTTCGTATTTCTGCATTGTCTGCTGTAACCTCTCATTTTTGAATATGTTATCTAGGTTGGTCATAACTTTCCTTCCAAGGAGTAAGCGTCTTTTAATTTCATGGCTGCAGTCACCATCTGCAGTGATTTTGGAGCCCAGAAAAATAAATTCTGACACTGTTTCCACTGTTTCTCCATCTATTTCCCATGTAGTGATGGGACCAGATGCCATGATCTTCGTTTTCTGAATGTTGAGCTTTAAGCCAACCTTTTCACTCTCCACTTTCACTTTCATCAAGAGGCTTTTTAGCCCCTCTTCACTTTCTGCCATAAGAGTCGTGTCATCTGCATATCTGAGGTTATTGATATTTCTCCTGGCAATCTTGATTCCAGCTTGTGTTTCTTCCAGTCCAGCGTTTCTCATGATGTACTCTGCATATAAGTTAAATAAATAGGGTGACAATATACAGCCTTGACGAATCATTTTCCTATTTGGAACCAGTCTGTTGTTCCATGTCTAGTTCTAACTGTTGCTTCCTGACCTGCATACAGGTTTCTAAAGAGGCAGATCAGGTGATCTGGTATTCCCATCTCTTTCAGAATTTTCCACAGTTGATTGTGATCCACAAAGTCAAAGGCTTTGGCATAGTCAATAAAGCAGAAATATATGCTTTTCTGGAACTCTCTTGCTTTTTCCATGATCCAATAGATGTTGGCAATTTGATCTCTGGTTCCTCTGCTTTTTCTAAAACCAGCTTGAACATCAGGAAGTTCACGGTTCACATACTGTTGAAGCCTGGCTTGGAGAATTTTGAGCATTACTTTACTAGCGTGTGAGATGAGTTCAATTGTGCGGTAGTTTGAACATTCTTTGGCATTGCCTTTCTTTGGGATTGGAATGAAAACTGACCTTTTCCAGATCTGTGACCACTGCTGAGTTTTCCAAATTTGCTGGCATATTGAGTGCAGCACTTTCACAGCATCATCTTTCAGGATTTGGAATAGCTCAACTGGAATTCCATCAACTCCACTGGCTTTGTTCATAGGGATGCTTTCTAAGGCCCACTTGACTTCACATTCCAGGATGTCTGGCTCTAGGTCAGTGATCACACCATCGTGATTATCTGGGTAGTGAAGATCTTTTTTTGTATAGTTCTTCTGTGTATTTTTGCCACCTCTTCTTAATATCTTCTGCTTCTGTTAGGTCCATACCATTTCTGTCCTTTATCAAGCCCATCTTTGCATGAAATGTTCCCTTGGTATCTCTAATTTTCTTGAAGAGATCTCTAGTCTTTCCCATTCTGTTGTTTTCCTCTATTTCTTTGCATTGATTGCTGAAGAAGGCTTTCTTATCTCTCCTCGCTATTCTTTGGAATTCTGTATTCAGATGCTTATATCTTTCCTTTTCTCCTTTGCTTTTCACTTCTCTTCTTTTCACAGCTGTTTGTAAGGCCTCCCCAGACAGCCATTTTGCTCTTTTGCATTTCTTTTCCATGGGGATGGTCTTGATCCCTGTCACCTGTACAATGTCACAAACCTCTGTCCATAGTTCATCAGGCACTCTATCTATCAGATCTAGTCCCTTAAATCTATACCTCACTTCTGCTGTATAATCATAAGGGATTTGATTTAGGTCTTACCTGAATGGTGACTGCAGCCATGAAATTAAAAGACGCTTACTCCTTGGAAGGAAAGTTATGACCAACCTAGATAGCATATTCAAAAGCAGAGACATTACTTTACCAACAAAGGCTCGCCTAGTCAAGGCTATGGTCTTTCCTGTGGTCATGTATGGATGTGAGAGCTGGACTGTGAAGAAGGCTGAGCGCCAAAGAATTGATGCTTTTGAACTGTGGTGTTGGAGAAGACTCTTGAGAGTCCCTTGGACTGCAAGGAGATCCAACCAGTCCGTTCTGAAGGAGATCAATCCTGGAATTTCTTTGGAAGGAATGATGCTAAAGCTGAAACTCCAGTATTTTGGCCACCTCATGCGAAGAGTTGACTCATTGGAGAAGACTCTGATGCTGGGAGGGATTGAGGGCAGGAGGAGAAGGGGACGACAGAGGATGAGATGGCTGGATGGCATCACTGACTTGATGGGTGTGAGTCTGGGTGACCTCCGGGAGCTGGTGATGGACAGGGAGGCCTGGCGTGCTGCGGTTCATGGGGTCGCAAGAGTCGGACACGACTGAGCGACTGATCTGATCTGAATGGTCTAGTGGTTTTCCCTACTTTCTTCAATTTAAGTCTGAATTTGGCAATAAGGAGTTCATGGTCTGAGCCACAGTCAGCTCCCAGTCTTGTTTTTGCTGACTGTATAGAGCTTCTCCATCTTTGGCTGCAAATAATATAATCAATGTGGTTTTGGTGTTGACAATCTGGCGATATCCATGTGTGACATCTTCTCTTGTGTTGTTGGAAGAGGGTGTTTGCTATGATCAGTGCGTTCTCTTGGCAAACTCTATTAGCCTTTGCCCTGCTTCGTTCTGTATTCCAAGGCCAAATTTGCCTGTTAACCCTAGGTGTTTCTTGACTTCATACTTTTGCATTCCAGTCTCCTATAATGAAAAGGATATCTTTTTTGGGTGTTAGTTCTAAAAGGTCTTGTAGGTCTTCATAGAACCGTTCAACTTCCGCTTCTTCAGCATTACTAGTTGGGGCATAAAGCTTGGATTACTGTGATATTGAGTGGTTTGTCTTGGAAATGAACAGAGATCATTCTGTTGTTTTTGAGATTGCATCCAAGTACTGCATTTCAGACTCTTTTGTTGACCATGATGGCCACTCCATTTCTTCTGAAGGGTTCCTGCCTGCAGTAGTAGATATAATGGTCATCTGAGTTAAATTCACCCATTCCAGTCCATTTTAGTTGGCTGATTCCTAGAATGTTGACATTCACTCTTGCCATCTCTTGTTGGACCACTTTCAATTTGCCTTGATTCATGGACCTGACATTCCAGGTTCCTATGCAATATTGCTCTTTACAGCATCGGATCTTGCTTCTATCACCAGTCACATCCACAGCTGGGTATTCTTTTTGCTTTGGCTCCATCCCTTCATTCTTTCTGGAGTTATTTCTCCACTGATCTCCAGTAGCATATTGGGTACCTACTGACCCGGGGAGTTTCTCTTTCATTTTGCCATTTCATACTGTTCATAGGGTTCTCAAGGTAAGAATCCTGAAGTGGTTTGCCATTCCCTTCTCCAGTGGACCACATTCTGTCAGATCTCTCCACAATGATCAGCCCGTCTTGGGTTGCCCCACGGGCATGGCTTAATTTCATTGAGTTAGACAAGGCTGTGGTCCTAGTGTGATTAGATTGACTAGTTTTCTGTGAGTATGGTTTCAGCGTGTTTGCCCTCTGATGCCCTCTTACAAAACCTACCGTCTTACTTGGGTTTCTCTTACCTTGGGCATGTGGTATCTCTTCATGGCTGCTCCAGCAAAGCGCAGCCATTGCTCCTTACTTTGGACGAGGGGTATCTCCTCACCACTGGCCTTCCTGACCTTCAACATGGAATAGCTCCTCTAGGTCCTCCTGCGCCCGCGCAGCCACGGCTCCTTGGACGTGGGGTTGGTCCTCCCGTCCACCGTCCCCGACCTCGGACGCCGGGTTGCTCCTCTCGGGAGTTCCTGCGCCGTTGCAGTCTGGTACTCTAGGCCGCTGCCCCTGACCTCGGATGTAGGGTAACTCCTCTTGGCTGCCGCTCTTCGGGCATGGGGTTCTCTTGGTCTCCAACCCAGAAATACTGAATTTCAATAGAAGTGAAGTGGGGTGCAAGAAACTGCTTCAAACACAGATCCTCCAGGGTTCTTAGGCACCTAATACTTGAGAATCACTACAGTAAGGAAAGCTGAGCACTGAAGAATTGATGCTTTTGAACTGTGGTGTTGGAGAAGACTCTTTTGAGAGTCCCTTGGACTGCAAGGAGATCCAACCAGTCCATCCTAAAGGAAATCAGTCCTGAATATTCATTGGAAGGACTGATACTGAAGCTGAAACTCCAATACTTTTGCCACTTGATGCGAAGAACCAACTCATTGGAAAAGACCCTGATGCTGGGAAGATCGAAGGCGGGAGGAGAAGGGGGAAGACAGAGGATGAGATGGTTGGATGGCATCACTGACTCAATGGACATGAGTTTGAGTGAACTCTGGGAGTTGGTGATGAACAGGGAAGCCTGGATTGCTGCAGTCCATATTGTCACAAAGAGTCAGACATGACTGAGCAACTGAACTGAACTGAAGTGAAAGTGAACATTTTCTACCTACTGACCTTTGTTTCCTGTGTCTGCCGCCTCCGCTCAGTCTTGTTGCGAGGGGAAAGTGGAAGAGAGTTACATATATCCTCCGGGAACCCCTCTGAATCCCCAGGCAGAGGGACACCTCTTCACCTATACTCCAGAGTAATGAACGCACAGCTCAGTTAGTAAACAAAAATAAGTCACTATTTTACTGGAGTGATTTCTTTGCCTCCTCTGGGGTAAGTATCATTTCTTGGGCATCTTTTTAGCCGTACTCCTAATAAAACTTCTGGGATTTAGCAGTGCTCTTTAAATGTTTGCTGCATAAATCAATGTTTGGTGTAATGCTTGTACTTGGGAGACCTCAGACAAACCTAGAGAGCACATTAAAAATCAGAGACATCACTTTGCCAACAATGGTTCATAAAATCAAAGCTATGGTTTTTCCAGTAGTCATGTATGGATATGAGAGTTGGACCATAAAGAAAGCTGAGCACCGAAGAATTGATGCTTTTGAACTGTGGTGCTGGAGAAGACTCTTGAGAGTCTCTTGGACTGCAAGGAGATCAAACCAGTCAGTCCTAAAGGAAATCAACCCTGAATATTCATTGGAAAGACTGATGCTGAAGCTGAAGCTCCAATACATTGGCCACGTGATATGAACAGCAGACTCATTGGAAAAGACCCTGATGCTGGGAAAGACTGAGGGCAGGAGGAGAAGGGGGTGACAGAGAATGAGATGGTTGGATGGTATCACCAATTCAACGGACAAGAGTTTGAGCAAACTCTGGGAGATAGTGAAGGACAGGGAAGCCTGGAGTGCTGCAGTCCATGGGGTCACGCAAAGAGTCAGACACGACTGAGCGACCTAGTAACTGCTGCTGCACCGACATAAGCAAATCAAAATCTAAGCCTATAAGCATCTCAAGTTCAGGAAAGAGAAAGCTAAGGGCAACCAATCACAGCCAACCTGGGTTTAAGCTACATCCAATCAATAATTTCCTTACTTTTGCCCTGTAAAAGATTTTCCCCAGCTCCCTTTAGCACTTCTAAGCACTTCCCCTTTGGCTTAAATAAATTCCTAAAATTTTAGTTTGCCTCAGTTTATCTTTTAATGGGACTCAGAGTCAAGTTCCTTTCTTTATTTCAAAGATCTATTTATTATTTAGTTGTTTACTTTTTTTTTTTTTTTTTTTGCTGTGTTGGGTCTTTGTTGCTGCACACAAGTTTTCTCTGGAATGCAACTCTAGCTGCGGGTGCACGGACTTCTCACTGTGGTGGCTTCTCTTGTTTCAGAGCACGGACTCTAGGCATGTGGGTTTCCATAGTTGGCGCATGTGGGCTTGGTAGTTGTGGCACACGGGCTTAGCTGCTCTGTGGCACGTGGGGTCCTCCTGGACCAGGGATGGATCTGGTGTCCCTTGCACTGCAAAGCAAATTCTCAACCACTGGACTACTAGGGAAGCATCCAGAATCCAGAGCCAAGTTTCCAAATATTGATGGTTCAAAGCACCTCTGCTAATGCTGGTTCATAAGAAAGAATTCGATGCTGTGAGGACTGAGATATGCTTCAAACAACTGAAGCTGGAACTAGCAACTTATTTTATTTCGTTTTTATTCTTTGGCTGTGCTGCACAGCTTGTGGGATCTCAGTTCCCCCACCAGGGATTGAACTTAAGGCCACAGCAGTGAAAACATGGAGTTGCAAACCACCAGGCCAGCTGGCAACTCCCTGGAACTAGCAGTTTAAACCAAACCTATCAGACTGTTCCTACCTCCCTTTCTCCCAAATTCTTTCTGAACCTCATGCCATCTCCCTGGACCTGGCCATCAAAGCTCAAGAAATGCCTGGCTTGTATTCCTGCTTTTATAAGCCCGAGTGCCTTCCAAATGTAAATCCTTTGACACAAGTTGGCTTTAAATGCTTAAAACAAATTTATTAGAAAATTGTAGTGTCATTAATATTTATATAAACCAAAGTTCATGCTAAAGTCAACTCATCATATCTGGCTTTTGGCTTTTCAGGTGTTGATCATGTACTTTTAGACGGTTAGTCAAGCATGAACTTGCAAGCTAATGGTGTTTCCATGTCCACACCAATACTGTGGCACTGGCTGGGACCTTCCAAATGTGTGCTTGGTGTGTCTGTGCTAATGATTTATGAATCAGAATTATTTACCATCTGATCCAAAACAAAGTACTGAAATCTATCAAGGGTGATCTATGGCCTGAGGGCACGCTGGCAGGGAGAGGCAATTATTCTCTCAACTGGGAGGACAGGTGGGAAGAGAAAGGATCTGTGGTTTCAGTGCACAACAACTTGTGCCTGCAACAAAACCATGCAAAGAATGGCTCCCTTAATCCCATTCAGTCTATGAAAGACATTTTAAAACCTGCAATTCACATTCTCAAACACTCTGAGAACATGCAAACAATCTTCTTGTATCATTCAGCAGAAGGCTCACTTAAAATGGAGATGGGCATAGAAAGTATACCGTGGAGATTAACGGCATCATATAATTTTACAAGAAGATTTTGCCGAAGATTAAAACATGCTTGAAACATGTCTTCTGTGAAAGCTCCAAAACATGTTATGTTCTTTCAAGAATTCTTTTTAGGCATATGGTGCTAAAGAAGACTCTTGGGAGTCCCTTGGACTACAAGGAGACCAAACCAGTCAATCCTAAAAGAAATCATCCCTGAGCCAGGACATTAAAATACGCTTGCTCCTTGGAAGGAAAGCTATGACAAACCTAGATGGCATATTAAAAAGTAAAGACATCACTTTCCTGATAAATGTCTGTATACTCAAAGCTATCGTTTTTCCAGTAGTCATGTATGGATGTAAGAGCTGGACTATGAAGAAGGCTGAGCGCCACAGAATTGATGCTTTCAAATTGTGGTGCTGGAGAAGACTCTTGAGAGTCCCTTGGATAGCACGGAGATCAAATCAGTCAATCCTAAAGGAACATGAAAGTAAAAGTTGCTCAGTCATATCTGACTCTTTGTGACCCCATGGAGTTCTCCAGGCCAGAATACTGGAGAGAGTAGCCGTTCCCTGAAATCAACCCTTACTATTCATTGGAAAGACTGATGCTGAAGTTCTAATACTTTGGCCACCTGATGTGAAGAGCCAACTCATTGGAAAAGTCCCTGATGCTGGGAAAGACGGAAGGCAAAAGGAGAAGTGGGCAGCAGAGGATGAGGCGGTTAGATAGCATCACCAACTCAATGGACGTGAATATGAGCAAACTCTGGGAGACAGTGGAGGACAGAGTAGCCTGGTGTGCTGCAGTCCATGGGGTCACAAAGAGCCGGACACGACTTAGTGACTGAACAACAGAAAAATATTATGAAGCTCCAGCTTCAGTGCACAGGGGAAGCAAAATGTGTAAACAAGTGGTCCTTGCCATCAAAACTGAGTTTCTCAAACTATCACATGCATGTAGATCCCCTGGGGCTCTGGTTAAAATGCAGGTTCTTGTTGAACATGTCTGAGGCAGGGCCTGGGATTCTGCATTTCTGACAAGCCCCCAGGGGATGTGGATGCTGTGGGGCACAGACCTTGTATTTACAAGGCAAAAACATTTATAAGGCAAAACAGTGTAAAAGAACCTTTTGACCTTGCGTATTTTTGCAAAGAGCTCTGAAGTTCTTTGCAGAACTCTGAAGGATAACTTTCCTTTGGAAATGCGTGTTACCTGGGGCTACTGTTCTTTGTGTCCCTGCCTAAAGATACAGATGAATTGCTGCTACTTTAAATGGGTGACCACCACAGCTTCTCACCTGTCCAGACATCTGATGGAAAAGAACCTCCCAGATGGAAAGCCAGACAGAATGGTGTGTTCCTAGGAAGTGAAGAGGCAATCCTTGGTGCCCAGAGTATCTAGACCAAAGATTTCGGGTGATGCACTGCAAGGCTGGACAAGAGAAAGGACTTGTCAACCAGTGTCCATGTCCTTTCAGTGAACATTATCTTCTTTCTTGGTTTCCTTGAGGTCTTAAACCGTGCTGAATACACTGCATCCTAGTAGAGAGACCTACTTTTGGCTATTTACAAATATAATCAGCTTGTGATGGTTTATGGAAGTTTGCTTAGAGGAAAAAGCTCAGGGCAGAGCCTAAAGCTGGTACTTAAAATAGGCCAGTGGCATCTTGAGAAAAAGCAAATAGAAACCCAGACTTGAGCCCATGATGCCAAGGGAAGCATCTTCCTCATAGACGTCAGTGCTCTGCTTGGTATTTTTGGAAGGAGGAAGCTTGGACTCTAAGTAACAATAACCAGGAATGTGTATTCACCAGGATTGAGTTCTCCTTTAGAGTAATTTTTTATCAGAATTTCAGATTATAAAAAGGTCAGAAAGTTTAAGAATGGAGATGGGTATGAACACATCAACAACTTGAGATAGGATTTCTGATCTTGGTAAATGAGAGCATCTACCCCATGATGTACTCCAAGACAAAGGCTATTTTTTAACAGTGATTTTATATCTTGGAACTAAGGAGCATGAGGTAATATTCATAATTTATAAACTTAATTCCTGTGGTCATGTATGGATGTGAGAGTTGGACTGTGAAGAAGGCTGAGCGTCGAAGAATTGATGCTTTTGAACTGTGGTGTTGGAGAAGACTCTTGAGAGTCCCTTGGACTGCAAGGAGATCCAACCAGTCCATTCTGAAGGAGATCGGCCCTGGGATTTCTTTGGAAGGAATGATGCTAAAGCTGAAACTCCAGTATTTTGGCCACTTCATGCGAAGAGTTGACTCATTGCAAAAGACTCTAAAGCTGGGAGGGATTGGGGGCAAGAGGAGAAGGGGACGACAGAGGATGAGATGGCTGGATGGCATCACTGACTCGCTGGACGTGAGTCTGAGTGACCTCCGGGAGTTGGTGATGGACAGGGAGGCCTGGTGTGCTGCAATTCATGGGGTCACAAAGAGTTGGACACGACTGAGCGACTGATCTGATCTGATCTGATGACTGCTCAGAGAACTAAAAAAAAAAAAATTAATGTTGACATTAATGTTGATCACATCTGCCTATTTAATGAAAATTACAAGGCAAATAACTAGAGTGCTATGATTTTTACTTCAAATTACAATGCACTTGGGCATATTCTAAGACAGGGAACTTTAATAGGATGGCCTATTTCCCAAAGAACAGCCAGTGAATTCTGAGAACAGTAGGGTAAATGGTTGTTGATTTTCTTGATGCATGATTACCTACCACTTATGTTTTGAACATTTGGTATATTTTAGATGGCAGGAAACCAGGGACAAGTCTAAGAAACTGGCCTTAAATTAGTTCTTTCGTTGAAAGAAGATACTTTTACATGATCTGATTTTGTTGCCAAATTAATAAATGCCGGTCCATCACAAATAGCTTTACAGGTTCATTAACCGTTTATCTGAAAATTTTCAGCTTCCTAAGTGATGATTTACTTGTTGTTTTATTAGTGTCCTAGCTTCAAAAGAAATCACAAATTACGTTCTGTGTTGAGGTCAAGTCATAGGGTCAGATCTTATCCTGTTTTCTCATTTTCCAACTGCCATAAAAAAAAAAAAAAACTTCAAAAGGAAAGCAAACTGAGCAGATTAGGAATTAAACAACCACATTTTAATCAATAAATATAAACACTTGTTAACAAGTTACTAGGCAAAATAAAACAGTAATTTATCAAGAATTCAAAAGAGAACACCACCTTCAAAACACAGGGTAAACATTTTCACCATAAACTTTTCTCCATTTAGAGAATTAGAGGTCACAAAAATTTATTCTGAAAAAGGCTTAGAATAACCTAAAACGTTCCAGGTAGATTATAAAGCTAAAACAGATGATTTTGCACATAATAGGTAATGCACAGATTGTCTGACAACTCAATGAATAAATGACTGAATGGATGAATCGCTGAACACAGGGAATAGAGTTCCTTCTGTTCACATTGTGAGCCAGGCCCATAACCATTTCTCACTTCTTCTCTGCCTCACTATGCCTGGCTATGCTCTGTATTGCAGGAAATCACATTTCCAAGGACCCTTGCCAGATGGCTTCCAGGTAGAGCTGGAAGGGTAAGGTGTTGAAGGAAGACTACAGGGCAGGAGGAGAGGTGGAAAAACTCAGGAATTGTTCCAGGTCTGACTCATCTGGTGTTGTTTCATCTTGGGCAGTGGCTTTGTCCCTGCCATTGCTTCATTTCCTACAACTCCCGGGTGGTCCAGCTCCCACCAGGCAGCCCTACCATGGTTCCAGCTCCTGTGCAGGATCCCAGTCTCTGGACTTAAGGAACCACACCTCCTCATAAGCCTATGTGACGACGCACGTGCGTGTTAGGTCACCTCTGTCGTGTCCGACTCTGTGACTCTATGGCCTAAAACCCACCAGGCTCCTCTGTTCATGGGATTCTCCAGGCAAGAATACTGGGGTGGGTTGCCATGCCCTCCTCCAGGGGAGTCTTCCTGACCCAGGGATTAACCCGAGTCTCTTATGTCTCAGGCACTGGCAAGCGGGTTCTTCATCACTAGTGCCACCTAGGTTACAGCTTCCTTTCATTTATCTTCTCTTTCATCATCTACGTATGTCAATTTCCTCTATTAAATTCTCTCTACTGAAATACCTAGAATGGTTTCCGTTTTCTTGACTGGATCCTGACTGCTACATATCATTTTATTTTTTTCCCCTTCTTAACATATCTGCGAATTTTTGCACAAGAATCTTCCCTAAGTCAATGAAAAATTCACTCAAACTGCATTTGATATTCCACTTTCTGCAATACAGGCAAATGAATATCCCTTTGGCTGTTTTTTGTCAAGGACTCTCTTTGCCAGGTATGAATATGACTGACAGTCTACCAAAGTCACAACCAGTCATGGTGGACACAGTCAAAAGTCATTTGCAGAGGTCATTTTTGTTGTATGTACTAAGTGCAACAACAAGGAGAAAGACAAACAAAATGAATCTTAAGAGAAAAAGTCATCAAATGGATAACAATGTAAAAAAAAAAGTCTCTGAAAGTTCAGAGATCATAAGACAGCACCAGAGAGTTTCTTTCCCATTGAATCAATAATTTTCCTGAAATTAAAATCTTTTAGAATTTCTGGATCTTTTAAGAGCATTACAAAAAAAAAATTCTGATTCATCAACAAATGATCCGTAGCTTCTCAGCTGGAATGCACCCCTGGAATGAATTGTCTTCAGAAGTAGAGTTCCTTGGTGAGCATGGAGACCACACATGGAATCTGCTTCTTCTCGTGGAAGCGTGGATCATCAGACTGGGATTCAAAGTGCCTGGCCACCCTGTCATTCACCCGGGTGAGGATCTGCAAGATCTCCAGGCTCTTCCCATGCTCATTCAGGATGGAGCAGAGGGCCTGCACAAACCAGGAGCCACTCCCTGGGTTCCTCCAGGAATAATAGCCTTCAATGGGAGAAGAGAAAGGAGATGAAGTCAGCTGACCTGGCTGCTGCTTTGCTCACTACCCAGAAGGAGCTGTCTGTGACTGGGGGCCTTCACATGTGCTCTTCTGAAATGACATCAATCCCTACTTACCCATACTGGATATGTGTTCTCCAAACTCTATACTACAGGGAATCATTCTAAAACACAAATCTCATGTTGTCCCTGAGAAATGGAATATTTCCTGCCATATCAGTAAACGAGGATGTCATAGTCATCAGTGACTGCAGCTCTCCAATGTAAGCTGGTGAGCCCAAAGGGCACTCAGGAAAGAGAAGAATACCTGTGATCTAGCAGCCATCAGACTGCAGCCACTCCCTGATGGTGAGCTGAGTCAAGGGAGCTCAGGTTGTGAAAAACACAGGATACTGGCCCCAGTAGTTGATGCATATGAAAGCAGTGATTTCAGGCAGTTCAGACTCTTGCATCTTCCCATACATAGAGAAGCACTACATTAATTTGGGTTATCTGGTTTTCTTTAATTAACAATAGCCTTTTGATGTTCAAACTACCTGCCCTTTTGTTGCAAAACTTCTATATAACCTGGCTCCTTCCCTTGTCTCCTTGGAGTTCTCCCAAGATTACTTGAGATGCTATCTCCCGGGCTTAAGTCCTAAAAATTTCCATGTAATAAAACATAACTCTCAAGTTTTAGGTTGTGAATATTTTTTAAGTCGACATCCCTCTCTCACCGAAAATGGCTCCTTCTATATGAAAGTGAAATTTAGGCTGCTTAGCACATCCTGCAGGGCCCACCACAACTGGGTCCCCATTTCCCTGTCTAGGTTTGAACCTTGTTCATGCCCAGTCCCGCAGTCCATGGGGTCGTGAACAGTTGAACACAACTTGGCTAATGAACAACAACAACAACATGCCCAGTCATACCCTGTGCTAGGGCCTCTCTCCCCTCCCTGGGCCACGTCAGTGAAGAGGCAGTGGTCTACAAGCTAGGGTAGCAGCTCTCATCAGAAGCCACAATGCCTGGCACCTTAATCTCAACCTCCAGAACTGTGAAAAATGAGTTTCTGCTCCCCAGCCTGTGGACCTACGTTAGAGCTGCCTGAAAAGACTAACACACCCTGTGGTCCAGCTCTTGAGTTTTACCAATGCACCGAGCCACCTGCCCCTGGGCACTCTGTCTGATAAGCCATTTCAACCTTCCTCCTGTTTTTTGATTTTTTAAGACTCGGTTACAGAAGTTCTTTCTTCGGAAGCCTCTCTCACCTGCCTCCCTAGAATTCACCCTTAGATTCACCCTTCTTCCTTCAGTTCTGCCAGACCTGGCTTAGGGCCCCTCCAACTCGAGTGACAGGTTGGACTGCACAAATACTTGCTCCCATGACTCTGCCCTCCTCTCAAGGGCAGGAACCAAATGTCTTTTTTACAGGATTCTTAAAACTTGTGAAGTTTTCATTCTCACAAAATCCCATCTGTACATCTTGCCAGAGCTGGTTTTCCAAACACAACAGCCAACTTACTGTAACCAATACTTCTATACCAAGAACTTGACAAACGACTACCACAGCTGGGAGAATTCTGAGTGATGGTTTTTACCCCAAACTTCACTGAACTTGCTCAGGCAAACCCAAGCAAGAGGGAGGCTTGCTTTCTGCTGGCATTTCTGGTGCTTGTTTACAGGCTACTGTATAAAGGAATCCTGGTCTGAGCTGTATGACTCTATTATGTATGAAAATCTCTATATGACCCTGAGCAGGTCACTTAAACTTACTCAAGCTCAATTTTTTTTTTTTTTTTCTATCTTTAAAATGAGGACAGAAGTAACACCTTTCCTAACTACTACACAATTATTTCAGGGTAAAAGACATGAAAAACACCCAGTAAATAGGTGCCACAGACATGCTTGTTCTTATAATTTTACCAATAATAATAACAATCATAAATGAGAGAATTCAGCTTTCTTTTGGAGAGAAAAGTGACTAAATCCCCATGTTAGTCAGAACAGTGGCCCTCAGAAATGCTCATGCCATAAAGCAGGGGTCCTCAGGATCTAGTGCCTGATGACCTGAGGTGGAGCTGATATAATAATAATAGAAATAAAGTGCACAATACATGTAATGTGCTTGAATCATCTGGAAACCATCCACCCCCACCCTGGTCCACGGAAAACCTATTTTCCATGAATCATGTCCCTGGTGCCAAAAAGGCTGGGAACTGCTGTCCTAGAGCACTTCACAGATGGGGCTAAGGTCAAGGAAACAAGATGGAGAAATTATCCTGGGATTATCCAGACGGGACTAATCTAACCACAGGAGCCCTTATAAGAGGGTCAGGAGAACGTTAAGGAGGGAAGGAGAGTCAGGTATGAGGCTGCGGGTTTTGAGCTGGAGGAAGAGGGCCACAGGCCCAGGGATGCAGGCAGTTCTAAACATGCTGGGAAAGCAAGGCTGTGGATTTGCGCCCCCTAGAGTCTCTAGAAGGAACTGCTGTCCATTCTGGAATTCTGACCTGCGAACTGTTAAGATAATACATTTGTGTGTGTTCAGCCACCATGTTTGCTGCAATTTATCACTGCAGGGATAGGAAACTAACACAGCTCCAAGTCTCCATTTCAAAGGTGGGATGCACGGTGTGGCTAGCAGACAAGGGACTTGATACCTGGAACTGTGGAATAGGCAAAGAGAAAGTCGGCTTCAACTGGGATCTTGTATCGGGGATTAGCATCAGTGTCATTGATGGGTCCCGAGTCGGCCTGGATCCCGTCATCAAGCTCTGTCCCCCGGCAAGCCTAAAATCAAAGCGGAGATGGCTGCGTGAAGCTGAGACTAGGAACACGTGTCCTATTCACAGCTGCATCCCACTGCAGTCTTAGAACTGTGCTTGGCATGTACCAGCAACACCACAATGTCCAAGATAATCTGAAGACCTGTTGAATTAGCAAGCAGAGCAACTAACTATAATGTCTTAAACTAAGATAATTTGAGATCTAATGCAAATACAGATGCCAAGCATTAGAGGTAGAAAAATACAACCTAAATTTGCATACCTCAATGGAAACAGCATGTAGATTTGTAAAAAATGATACAAGCAAAGTCACTCTGTAATCTTTTCTCATTTCTATTGACTTTGCTTTTTAAAATTATTTTAATACTTAAAGAAAATTAATTTATTTGTCTGTGCTGGGTCTTAGTTGCAGCTTAGTTGCACTTAGTTATGACACGTGGGATCCAGTTCCCTGACCAGGGATTGAACCTGGGCCCCCGGCATTGGGGGAGCAGAGTCTTAGCCACTGGACCACCAGGGACGTCTCTCTACAGACTCCGAAAAGGGATTACCTGAATGAAGAAGAGTTTGGGTTTCTCTAACAGGGTTTTGCATCGATCCCCCCTAAAATGGGCTGTCAAGTCCTTTATTGCTGTCTTGCCATCTGTTCCATAAATTAAATTTTCTTCTCCATGGCTTAATAAGATGCAGGCGAAGCAGGCTGAATTTCTGTGGTCTTCTTCAGAAGCTGCAAGCCATTGAAACATTGAAAAGTTAAAATATGACTGCTGGGTGTGGGACCTCAGAGGTACTATTCCCTTCCAGTCTGGCAGCTGCCACTGACGAAGAGGGACAGACAGAGGGTGGAGGAGCACCCCTGTATGACACTGAGGAGAGGTTAGAGGGAGAATTCTAGAATTCCCACTGAGTCTGAAACCAGAACGAGGCCGCTTCACGTGGAAGAGAATCCCACAGGCAAGTGGGCTTCAGGCAGCTCCTGGGACAGCATATTGGGCTGCTGAAGGCCACGGCCTTGGTTAGGTCTGTGGCACAGGGCAAGCTGCTTAACCATTTTGTGTCTTGGTTTTCTTGTCTGTAAAATGGAGCTACCCATTAAATGGGTTGATATTTGCAAAGCAGACCACATGAGTACCAAGCAAGTATTTGTTAAAGAAAATAAAATGTGCTAAGTGAAACAAGACTCTGACCAAAGAAAAGAGGCCCTATGATTTCACGTATATGAGGTTCCTAGGGTAATCAGGTTCACAAGGCAGAAAGCTGAATGGTGGTTACCAGGGTTGAGGGGATGGGAAATGGGGCCTTAGGGTTTAATGGGGACAGAGTTTCAGTTGTGCAAGATGAAAAGAGTTCTTCTGGAGGCGGGTGGTGGTGGTTGCCAAACAAGGTGAATGTATTACTTTTACTGGAAAGAAAAGAAAGAAAGAATGTGTTAGTCGCTCAAGTCGTGTCGACTCTTTGAGATCCCACGAATTATAGCCCATCAGGTTCCTCTGTCCATGGGATTCTCCAGGCAAGAATACTGGAGTGAGTTGCCATGCCCTCCTCCAGGGGATCTTCCTGATCAGGATCAAATGTGGATCTCTTACATCTCTCCTGCATTGGCAGGCGGGTTCTTTACCACTAGCGCCACCTGGGAAGGCCCGGTAAGTTGGCTTAGCTTGATCTCATCTAAGGTTCCATGGTTCTAACTAACTAGCTAGCTAGAACCATGCACTATGACCTTTCTTCTTCTCTTCATCCATGATGAGACAAGAGAAAGATTTAGAATTTCTTAATTCCCCGGCAGTCAAGTGGTTAGGACTCCATGCTCTCACTGCCGAGGGCCTGGGTTTGATTCCTGGTTGGGGAGCTAAAATTCCACAAGCTGCGATGTGGCCAAGAAAATAATAGTAGTAAAAGAATTTCCTGAACACCTACTGCAGCAGTGATCTAGGTATTCTGCCCGAGTTACCGTACTTAATCTCTACAAGAGCCCCTTGAAGTAGACCTCATTCATTTTTATTTCACTGATAAAAAATGGCATCTCAGAGATGTCCTAGAACTTTGCCCTGTCAAGAAAAATCACCACGTTGCTATTTTGATAGGACAAATGAGAATTCTGTGATCCTGACTGACATGACCTGGGCTCAGGTGGAATAATCTGCTTTTTTAAAAATATTTATTTTTATTTGCTTATTTGGCTGTGAGGAATCCTAGTAGCAGCATGTGGGAGCTTCGATCTTCCTTGTGGAATGTGGGAGCTTTCTAGTTGTGGCATAAGAAGTCTCAGTTGTGGCATGTAAATTCCCTGACCAGAGATCGAACCTGGGCCCCCTGCATTGGGAGCATGCAGTCTTAGCCACCTGACCTCCGGGGAAGTCCCAGTATAACTCACTTTTCATAAGAACAGAAACCACCATTGGGACAAGTCCTTACATCTGTATAGGGCATTACCCTTCTCAAATCATGCTCACAAGGCTTCCCTCAGCTAATGCTAATTGCAACCCCAAGAAGCAGGACTTGCTGTATCATGATCCACATTTTAGGAAAGCAAAAAACCAGGAGGGCACAGACACCCTGCCTTGCTCACCCTTGGGCTGCTCAAACTTGGACTAGACCCCAAACGTGTACTCGTGGTCTCCCGTCTGCTCTGCCATGGGGCCTACTAGGGTACAGAAGGTCGGCTCTTAAGACCCTTGTTTGAAGAAGTAAGGAAAGGATGCCTGGTTTTTAAAAATGTAAGAGATGGGTGCTTAAGAGAGAGTGTTATATGGTGGGGGGAGGGATCTTTTTCTTGTTTAGCTGCACATCTAAGAAAAGAGGCAGTGGTTGAAACTGTCTACCCTCTGCCCATGGGTCACTGTCTAACAGGTTGGGAGGGTATTACTTTCAATTATTTGCCCTAAATGTGAGAATATCATAAGTAGCTTCCATAGAAAACATAATTGTTCTGGAACTAGTTAATGCTTGAGTTTTGGTTCTGCTCCTCCTAACTGTGCCTTCAGTATGACCCTTATGCTCTCTCTAAAGCTCTGTCCCTACATTTATGAAATGGGCATGATGATGTTGTTGGCCAACATGGCAGGGGTTCCATTAAAGATCTAAAGAAACAATTCTGTGAACGTGTTGTGTAAGAAATAAGGTAGTTCTGAAGTGTATAGGGATTATTATTCTCTATCTGCCACCAGTGAAAATTTATACTTAAACTCTGTTCTGGACAGAAAGGTAAGATTTGCTACTTTATTAGCCTTTTGAAATTGAGACTGTTCTGTAGCTACAGAACCTATTGCTGTGAGGTAAGCTGCTTTCCTCCTTTGAGGGGGAAATCTAAGTTTACCAAGAGAGATAGGTGTCCTGGAGACAGGTATGCAGTCACCTGGAGGAAGGAAAGGCCTCCCACGCTGAGATCCCTCCCCCGTCATGTGAAGGCAGCTTCTCAGACCAGGTGGGGCTGGCTCCACTGGGGAGCAGGAAAATGACTGAAGGAGGAGGGGCAGGAGTGTACCTTTTTTCAGCAGATCTTGCATCTTGGCACAAGAGCAGTCATTATAGACACTCACATCGAAACCCAGGCTCCGGAAGCACTTGAAAAGAGCCTCTGCATCTTTGTCTGTGCCATTGCGGACACCCATTCCTGTGGGAATCAAGTGCCGAGTTCACCGATGGACGCCACATGCACAAAAGGTGAGCACTACCCCCCACCCCCCACAAAAGGTAAGCCCCTTCATGTGGCTTGTACTCATGCTCAGTCATGTCCGACTCTTTGCTACCCCGTGGTCTGCAGCCCACCAGGCTCCTCTGTCCATGGGGACTCTCCAGGCAAGAATACTGGAGTAGATTGCCATTTCCTCCTCCAGGGGCTCTTCCCCACCCAGGGATCAAACCTGCGTCTCCTGTGGCTCCTGCATTGGCAGGCAGATTCTTTACCACTAGCACCACTTAGGAAGCCCCATCACCTGGCTTAGCCAATGCCAAACAACCTGCCTCCCAATTCATCATCTGAATCCTTTGGTCCAAGCCCCACATCTGCTAACCCATATGATGGGAATCTCAAACTGAAAGTTTCCAGTTTCCCCTCATCCCTCTCTCTCTTGGTCACGTGACACCACCTGCACAGGGGCTGCCTGCTATAGCAGGTAGACACAGCAGTCTTCTGACAAGCATCTGATACCAGTCTGAATGAAGCTGAAGGAAATGGAAGGGAACAGAAGAGCTGAGCCCATGCCCCCAGCACCCACCTGTTATTCTGTCGAAGTTCTTGTTGTTTATGATGATGCATTTGCCCACCTTCTCAAAATTCATGTTATACTGATACGTAGGCACTCGGTCCCGGGGGATGGTGACTGATTTCCCTGAGTCATTTCTCTTCTTCTTACTGGGGAAATATAAAGCCAGTCAGGGGCTATCGAAGATGTCAAGACAGTAACGACCTCTTGATTTTACTACTAGCATAAAAGGCATGCCTAAGAAAGCTGCAACGTCTGTGGGGAAAAAAAAGATCTGGGGTGGACAGATTGTTCTGTTTAACTGTAATATGTAAAATGAGTAGGATCTCCTGCTTAATTTCATTAGATGCTACAGAAATGCCAACTGAAATCATAATGTGATACCAGTATGCTCCTTACAAGTGCTACAGGGTGTTGGTGACTATGCCTTAGGGTACCACAGGGTGTTCAGCACCTGGAGTTACTATTCGGTGCTGGGGGAGCCCACTTTGTACATCCTTCTGTGGAAACTGGCAGAATCTACCAAAACTGAACTTAAACATATCCTTTGAGAGACCCATTCCACTCCTGGGTATCCAGCCCAAAGGAGAGCAGATGTTTACCTAAGGACAGAGCCACGCATGTGCACAGCAGTACTGTTTAGTACAGCCCCAAACAGGGAGTAATCCAATGTCCATTTACAGTAGAATGGATTAACTGTGGAATATTCATACAGTGCAACACTATAGACATGGAGATGTGGGTTCAGACCACTGCAATCAAGCAAATATTACAATAAAGTGAGTCAGATTTTTTTTTTTTGGTTTCCCAGTGTATATAAAAGTTATGTTTACACTATTCTGTCGTCTACTGTGTGCAACAGCATTATTTCTTTTAAAAAAAGCAATGTAGGTGTACCTTTATTAAAAATACTTTATTGCTGACTTCCCTGGTGGTCTAATTTAAGACTCTCCCAAACGCTGGGGGCCTGGGTCTGCTCCCTGGTCAGGGAAGTAGATCCCACATGCCACAACAGAAGATCCTGCATGCCACAATGAAGACTGAAGATCCCGCACACTGCAACTAACACTTGGCACCGCCAAATTAATACATAATTTAAAAAACTGCTAAAAAATTCTAACCATCATCTGACAACACAGGGTTTGTCACAAGCCTTCAATTTGTAAAAAAATAAAAAAAAAATACATGATCTGTGATGCATGATGAATAGAGTGCATTAAAACACATGCCTACAATAACAAGATGAATAAACTATGACAACACAGAGCCATGTGGATGCATCTCAAACAGATAACACTAAGTGAAAGAACCTAGACACAAAAGGGTACCTAAGTGTGTGCACTTCTCCCTATGGATGTTATCATTCAATTAACATTTCCATTAAAGGGGGGAAAAGGAATAGTAACTTAAAATGGAAAGTAGGCCCCTTCCAATCTTCAGACACTGACCGTCCAGTTTTCTAAGACTCAGGCACACAGGCACTGAAGCTGGAACCTGGGGCGTTGTTGAGAGAGTAGAGGAAAAAAACATCAGATTGAGTGGGGAGCTGCATCACTAGCACCCACCTGAATGTAAATTCCATGAGAGAGAGAAAAAAAAAAAAAAAAAAAAAAATATATATATATATATATATATATTCTGAAAATAAAATCTCTTTTGAAAAATTGCAGAATCCCCAATACCTAGAACAATGCCTGGCTTGTAAGTTGCTCAATAAATATTTTGCGGTAAGCTACAGATCAATATCCTTCATGAATACAGATGCAAAAATCCTTGATGAAATCTTAGAAGCAAATTCTGCAATCTATAAATAGGATTATATACCATGACCAAGTATGATTGATCCCATGAACACAAGGTCAACTTAACATCCAAAAATCAATCTATATAATCCATCATATTAACAGAATAAAGGACAAAACCTATGTGATAAACTCAGTTGGTATAAAAAAGCATTTGACAAAACTCAATACCCTGCTGAGTTAAATTCACCCACTCCAGTCCATTTTAGTTTGCTGATTCTTAAAATGTCAGTCTTCACTCTTGCCATCTCCTGTTTGACCACTTCCAATTGACCTTGATTCATATCCTGAACATTCTAGGTTCCTACGCAATATTGCTCTTTACAGCATCGGACTTTACTTCCATCATCAGTCACATCCACAACTGGGTGTTGTTTTTGCTTTGGCTCCATCTTTTCATTCTGGAGTTATTTCTCCACTGATCTCAAGTAGCATATGGGGCACCTGCAAACCTGGGGAGTTCATCTTTCAGTGTCCTATCTTTTTGCCTTTTCATACTGTTCATGGAGTTCTCAAGGCAAGAATACTGAAGTGGTTTGCCATTCTCTTCTGCAGTGGACCACATTCTGTCAGACCTCTCCACCATGACCTGTCCGTCTTGGGTGGCCCTACATGACATGGCTCATAGTTTCATTGAGTTAGACAAGGCTGTGGTCCATGTGATCAGTTTGATTACTTTTCTGTGATTGTGGTTTTCATTCGGTCTGCCCTCTGATGGAGAAGGATAAGAGGCTTATGGAAGCTTCCTAATGGGAGAGACTACCTGAGGGGAAATTGGGTCTTATTTTGATGGGCAGGGTCATGCTCAGTAAATCTTTAATCCAATTTTCTATTGATGGGTGGAGCAGTGTTCCCTCTCTGTTGTTTGACCTGAGGCCAAACTACGATGGAGGTAAGAATCCTTTAGAAGAAATGGGGTAGCCCTCATAATCAACAAAAGAGTACAAAATGCAGTACTTGGATGCAATCTCAAAAATGACAGATTGATCTCTGTTCCTTTCTAAGGCAAACCATTCAATATCACAGTAATCCAAGTAATGCTGAAGAAGCTGAAGTTAAACGGTTCTATGAAGACCTACAAGACCTTCTAGGGCTAACACCCAAAGAAGATGTCCTTTTCATTGTAGGGTACTGGAATGCAAAAGTAGGAAGTCAAGAAACACCTGGAGTAACAGGCAAATTTGGCCCCGGAGTACAAAATGAAGCAGGGCAAAGCTAATAGAGTTTTGCCAAGAGAACACACTGGTCATAGCAAACACCCTCTTCCAACAACACAAGAGAAGACTACACATGGACATCACTAGGTAGTCAATAAAGAAATCAGGTTGATTATATTCTTTGCAGCCAAAGATGGAGAAGCTCTATACAGTCAGCAAAAACAAGACTGGGAGCTGACTGTGGCTCAGATTATGAACTCCTTATTGCCAAATTCAGACTTATATTAAATAAAGTAGGGAAAACCACTAGACCATTCAGGTATGATTTAAATCAAATCCCTTATGATTATACAGTGGAAGTGGGAAATAGATTCAAGGGATTAGATCTGATAGAGTGCCAGAAGAACTATGGATGGAAGTTTGTGACACTGTACAGGAGGCAGTGATCAAGACCATGCCCAAGAAAAAGAAATGCAAAAAGGCAAAATGGTTGTTTGAGGAGGCCTTACAAATTGCTGAGAAAAGAAGTGAAAGGCAAAGAAGAAAAGGAAGGATATACTCATTTGAATGCAGAGTTTCAAAGAAGAGCAAGGAGAGATAAGAAAGCCTTCCTCAGTGATCAATGCAAAAACACAGAGGAAAACAATAGAGTGGGAAGGACTAGAGATCTCTTCAAAAAAATTAGAGATACTAAGGGAACATTTCATGCAAAGATGGGCTCGATAAAGGACAGAAATGGTATGAACTTAACAGAAACAGAAGACATTAAGGTGAGGTGGCAAGAATACACAGAAGAACTGTACAAAAAAGATCTTCATGAACCAGATAACCACGATGGTGTGATCACTCACCTAGAACCAGACATCCTGGAATGAGAAGTCAAATGGGCCTTAGGAAGCATCACTATGAACAAAGCTGAAGGTGATGGAATTCCAGTTGAGCTATTTCAAATCCTAAAAGATGATGCTGTGAAATTGCTACACTCAATACGCCAGCAAATCTGGAAAACTCAGCAGTGACCACAGGACTGGAAAAGGTCAGTTTTCATTCCAATCCCAAAGAAAGGCAAAAAAGAATGCTCAAACTACGGCACAATTGCACTCATCTCACACGCTAGTAAAGTAATGCTCAAAATTCTCCAAGCCAGGCTTCAACAGTACGTGAACTGTGAACTTTCAGATGTTCAAGCTGGATTTAGAAAAGGCAGAGGAACCAGAAATCAAATTGCCAATATCCTCTGGATCATCGAAAAAGCAAAAGAGTTACAGAAAAACATCTACTTCTGCTTTATTACACTAAAGTCTTTGTGGATCACAACAAACTGGAAAACTCTTAAAGAGATGGGAATACCAGACCACCCTACCTGCCTCCTGAGAAATCTGTATGCAGGTCAAGAAGCAACAGTTAGAACTGGATATGGAACAACAGACTGGTATGTCAAGGCTGTATGTTGTCACCCTGCTTATTTAACTTATATGCAGAGTACATCATGAGAAATGCCAGGCTGGATGAAGCACAAGCTGGAATCAAGATTGCCGGGAGAAATATCAATAACCTCAGATCCGCAGATGACATCACCTTATGGCAGAAAACAAAGAACTAAAGAGCCTCTCAATGAAAGTGAAAGAGGAGAGTGAAAATGTTGGCTTAAAACTCAACATTCAGAAAACTAAGATCATGGCATCTGGTCCCATCACTTCATGGTAAATAGATGTGGAAACAATGCAAACAGTGACAGACTTCCAACCAGTCAGTCAATCACAAAGGAAATCAGTCCTGAATGTTCATTGGAAGGACTGATACTGAAGCTGAAACTCCAATACTTTCGCCACCTGATGCGAAGAACTGACTCACTGGAAAAGACCCTGATGCTGGAAAGACTGAAGGCGGGAGGAGAAGGGGATGACAGAGGATGAGATGGTTGGATGGCATCACCAACTCAATGGATATGAGTTTGAGCACACTCTGGTAAATGGTGATGGACAGGGAAGCCTGGCTTGCTACAGTCCATGGGGTCTCAAAAGAGTTGGACATGACTGAGCGACTGAACTAAACCGAACACTCTGCTTTGAGAAAAATCATAATTAGACTAGGATTACAATGGAACTAACTCAGCCTGCAAAGGGCATCTATGAAAAACCCACTGCTAATATCATATTTGATGAAATAAAATTTATATTTTTAGGCAGGGCAAGAAAAATTAAACACAAACTCTGTTTGTTTGGGCTTCCCCTCCCCTTCTAATGTGCAGTAAGCCTCTGCATTATACATTAACCAGGGCTCTTCTAGGATGTGGAAAAGGCAATGGCACCCCACTCCAGTACTCTTGCCTGGAAAATCCCATGGACTGAGGAGCCTGGTAGGCTGCAGTCCATAGGGTCGCTAAGAGTCGGACACAACTGAGTGACTTCACTTTCATGCATTGGGAAAGGAAATGGCAACCCACTCCAGTGTTCTTGCCTGGAGAATCGCAGGGGTGGTGGAACCTGGTGGGCTGCCGTCTATGGGGTCGCACAGAGTTGGACACGACTGAAGTGACTTAGTAGCAGCAGCTTCTAGGATGGGATTGCCTGCTCAGCTGCAAAGATCAATACTTCTTTTTTCTTCTGATGCTAGCAATGTATATAACATTCTTTCCTGATTCTGCAGGGGATCATGGTGACTTGCTGTTGGCTTTGTTTGTGCTTACCTGGACTATGTGTCTTTGGTGAACTTCATGTGAAATCCCAGTGTGTTATTTTTTAAAAAAATTTAAGTTATTTATTTGGCTGCTTTGGATCTTGGTCATGGCACGTGGAATCTTTGTTGAGGCACACAGGCTCAGTAGTTGTAGGGTAAGGGCTTAGATGCTCCATGGCATATAGGACTTTAGTTCCTCAACTAGGGATTGAACTCGTGTCCTCTGAATCACAAGGTGAATTCTTCACCACTGGAACACCAAAATCCCCAGTATGCAATTTCGATGTACGATCCTATGTCTCAAAAATGTATATAATTATGCCTTTCACTTCTAATAGGTAGAGCAGGTCTCAGAGCTTTCTGTGAATCTGCTTCCCAAAGTAAAATTGTCAAGTTTCAAAATTCCTGTTTTTTCTGACTTGATAGTTAACTGAATTTTCATGACATACTTAATGATAAAAGGCTGAATGCTTCCCGCTCGAGATCAGGAAAAAGTCAAATATATCCACTCCTGCCACTTCTACTAAATACTGCAAGAAAGGTTTTAGTTGGGACAATCAGGATTAAAAAAGTGTCATATGAATGAATGAATCAGGTTTTGTTTGCTCATTTCGCAGACATGGAAACTGAGGTCCACAGAGAGGCAGGGAGTTGTCCAAGGTCACTCAGCTAGTGATCGGCAGAGTGGGACCATCCCAGGTCTCCTCCTTCATGTCAGAGTTCCAGAGCCCTATGCCCTTGAGTATTTGTTAGAGTGATGTGTCCACCACCCTCCCAAAGCTCTGATCAAAAGTTGGAAGAAGGAGCTTCTTTGGTGGTTAAGTGGTTAAGATGTCACCTTTAATGTAGGGGGTGAGGTTTCAATTCCTGGTCAGGGATCTAAGCTCCCACATGCCTTGCAGCCAAAACCCCAAACATAAAACAGAAGCAATGCTGTAGCAAATTCAATAAAGACTTTAAAAATGGTTCATATTAAAACCAATTTTTTTTTTTAAAGTTGGGATAAGTAAAATGAAAGTGAAAGCTAAGCTTGTTCCCTGGTCCAAGGGTCCTTTACTCTGAGTCTTCACTCAATGTTACCCGAGTTTATCAGAATCTGAAAGGAGGTGGCCTTTCCCCTCCTACTTTGGCCCCCATTACAGATGAGTTGTGTAAGTTCAACATTCAGATTCCTTATTGCTGTTTTCAGCTTCAGCGTGACCTTATCTTCTACTTTTATAAGGTCAAATTTCTTCTGTCATATCATTTTATTTCTAAAAGAGAAATGTCCTCGGTCTCTCCCCTCAAAGACTCCCCCTTCCTTTGTTTCCTGTTTGTTTACAGGGGTGATGCCAATTGTCCTTCATCCTACTCCCCCCAGGGCTTTCCTGGTGGCTCAGTGGTAAAGAATCTGTCTTCAATGCAGGAGACATGGCTTCAATACCTCGGTCGGGAAGATTCTCTGGAGAAGGAAATGGCAACCCCTTCCAGTATTCTTGCCTGGAGAATCCCTTGAACAGAGGGGCGTGGTGGGCTAGAGTCCATAGGGTCGCAAAGAGTCGGACATGACTGAGCGACTAAACAATTTCCCCCAGAGAGGCAGTACAAAAGAGCCCTGGACTTGGGGTCACACAGAGGTCTGCATTATCCTGTGTGCCTTGGGTCGGTGAGTCTCTGCTTTCACAGAGCATCAGCTTCCTCTCTTGAATTCCCTGGGGCCTCTGTGACTGTCACAAAACAGTGGGGAGTTTCGGTGACAGCAGGTCTTCCCGTGGCATCTTCTTCCGCTCTAAGGCCTCCATAAAAGCTCAGAGATGAGTGTCAGCAAAAGTTTTTCCGTACTGGTCAAGGACACCCCATTTGGGGAGGAGCAGGACTGGTTCCCTTATTGCCACTGTGTCAATGACCTCCACGGATGGTGCTCTCTGTGCAAGTTAAACTATCTACACCGTATTTCACACATTTACAGAATCTCTGGTCTTCAACTGACACCTCTGAGGTAGAAGGATGGGGTATAATCATACCCATTTTATACGTACTAATAACAATAATTAGCATCTGTCAGTATTTCTCATGGGCTGCTATCTTGATAAAATTCTCATATCTGCATTTTCTCACTGACTCCTGACAGGTCTTTAGCTAATTTATGGCCACAGTCCATGGCGGTTGCAAAAGAGTTGGACACAACCTAGCCACTAAACAACAAAGACCCTAACAAGAGGAGCATTCAGTATGACATGCTGGAGGTCAAGTTTAAGCCCTTTAAGAGATAAAACTGTACTTTTATTTTCTGAAATATAGATTATTTTCAAGAAATCTGTACAGTGATATCCAAATAATAAACAAGCTGTGATAACTTTAGGCTGCCATTAACCCAACCTCAGGGGTGATAAGTCAAACTACACCAGCGAGTATCTTTTATAAGAAAAACAGGCTCTGGGGATTCCCTGGCCATTCAGTGGTTAGGATTCTGCGCTATCCATGCTGAAGGCGAGGGGTTTGATCCCTGCTCAGAGAACTGAGATCCTGTAAGCCACAGCACAGCCAAAGAGAAAAACAAAAACAAACAAACAAAAAAAAAAAAAAACAAAGAAAAACAGGCTCAGCTAAAACTTACATAAAGAAAAGGGCTCAGTTTCTATCAGAACAGAATTTGGAAAATAAACTGCTTTAAAAATAGGAACACAAAAGTATGCATGTAAAGATACACACTAAAGAAAATACTTTCCATGGTTCTAAAAAGTACCTTAAAAATGAATATGAAATGTGATTCTTATCCCGATTAAATATCTTAAGGGAGGTAAGAACAACTTCCCTTTCTTACTCTTTCCCCAAAAAGAAGGCTGAGCACCAAAGAATTGTTGCTTTCCAATTGTTGTGCTAGAGAAGACTCTTGGACTTGGAGAGTCCCTTGGACTGCAAGGAGATCAAACCAGTCAATCCTAAAGGAAATAAGCCTGAATACTCATTGGAAGGACTGATGCTGAGGCTGAAGCTCCAATAATCTGGCCACCTGATACAAACTGCTGACTCACTGGAAAAGACCTGATGCTGGGAAGGATTGAAGGCAAAAGGAGAAGAGGGCAGCAGAGGATGAAATGATTGGATAGCATCACTGATTCAAGGGACATGAACTTGGGCAAACTCCAGGAGACAGTGAGGGACAGGGAGCGTTGCAGTCCATGGGGTCACAAAGAGTCAGAGACGACTTAGTGACTGAACAAGAATAACAACATTCTTCCCCTAAACTGAAATCTCACTTTCAAAATGAACTTCATATCTGCTTCCTCCTTCTGGATTTGAGTCAGTCTGTATTCATTTTTCCTTCTAACCTAAATAGATTTTTGTTAAAAAACCTATTTTGAAACCCAGGTCTTTCTCTACCAAAGATGTGGATCAAAGAGTGATAATCAACTTAATCCCATTGAGTTCATCTTGCTAAGAGGCACCAGGGACGTCCCGCTAAGAGGCATAGGCTTTGAGAAAACTCCACCTGTAGCTTAAGTCTGGGGAAGCAAACTCTGATGATTAGACTATGTAACAAGAGACAAGTAAGAGGAAGAAAAGTCACCAGGGGAAAAGAGCCAGGAAGAAACCAACTGGACTGGACTTTTCTGGTGGTCCAGTGGTTAAGAATCCGCCTGCCAATGCAAAGGACATGGGTTCGATCCCTCCTCAGGGAAGATTTCACACGCTTCCTTGGAGAAACTAAGCCCGTGTGCCATGACTACTGAGCCTACACACCTAGAGCTGATGCTCTGCAACAAGAGAAGCCATGCAATGAGAAACCCTTGCCCTGCAACTAGAGAGAAGCCCTCACTTGACACAATCAGAGAAAGTCTTCATATAGCAATGAAGACCCAGCCCAGCCAAAAGCAACAAAAAGCAAAAACAAAAAAATAAAAAGCAAAACCCAAGTCTGTAGTCTTTAGTCTTTCTTCTTTCTGCAAGAAAGAGTCCATGAGACTAGAGTCTACTACCTACTAGTTGTGAGGCTTCAGGCTCCCTCTTCCTAGGGATTATCTAGCTCCCTTCCACCCAACTCTCCTTCTTGTGCCATCTCTCCCACTCTGCCAGTTACTGCGGCCAGGCTGCGGCAGAGACATGAATTGAGCACAGCCTCACACGTAGGAAGGGGACTGATTCCTGAGAGGGGCTTATGTTAGGAAGCCCCAGTCGCTGATTCCGCAGGACACAGGACAATCATTGTGCTTAAGTCTTTCTTTTGTGTCTGACACCTAACATTGTTTGGAAATACTTTTGGACAAGTTCTCTTCCATTTTTTTTTTCCCTCCACTGTTCCCATTTCCAATTTTGAAACTTAATAATAGCAAGCCTCCTTGAAAAGACCTGGCTGGCTGACCCAAGTCTATTCAATTAGCCACTCCCTCTTATAATAACCAGCAGGGCAAGTATCAAGATCCAATTTGGTCTCTACTTCCTGGATGGACTCTAAAAGAGAGGGTCTTGAATCCAAATCAAAAAGTATTGTTAAAAAATAATGGGGAGGCTCTCTCTGTCTTGCTGTGGCATGTTGCCAATAGGTAGAATTAAGTGAAGAGCTAAACAAAGCCACAGAACAGTGAGAACACTGTGCTACCTATCAGGAAAAATTAGTATCTAGCTTGGATTTGCATAAAGAGACTCCTGCAGGATGATATAAAGGATAAATCCACAGGGGACTGAACTGCTTGGGTTTGAAACTCTGCTCCAGCACATTGCTGAATGATAGTGGGCAAATTACTTAACCTAACCTCATTGTGCTTCAGTTTCCTCATTTGTAAAAAGAACAATAACAGCCTCTGCCCCAAAGCTAGTAAACAAATTAATACCCTACAAGGCACTTAGAACTGTGTTTGGCATGTAGTAAGCTGTAAATAAATGTCATTATTATTACTCATGTTTCCTTATCTATTTCCCATGAAGTGATGGGGTCAGATGCCATGATCTTAGTTTTCTGAATGTTGAGCTTTAAGCCAACTTTTTGGATGGGGAAACAGTGGAAACAGTGTCAGACTTTATTTTTGGGGGCTCCAAAATCACTGCAGATAGTGACTGCAGCCATGAAATTAAAAGACGCTTACTCCTTGGAAGGAAAGTTAAGGAAAGCCAACCTAGATAGCATATTAAAGCAGAGATATTACTTTGCCAACAAAGGTCCATCTAGTCAAGGCCATGGTTTTTCCAGTGGTCATGTATGGATGTGAGAGTTGGACTGTGAAGAAAGCTGAGTGCCAAAGAATTGATGCTTTTGAACTGTGGTGTTGGAGAAGACTTTTGAGAGTCCCTTGGACTGCAAGGAGATCCAATCAGTCCATCCTAAAGGAGATCAGCCCTGGGTGTTCATTGGAAGGACTGATGCTAAAGCTGAAGCTCCAGTACTTTGGGCACCTCATGTGAAGAGTTGACTCATTGGAAAAGACCCTGATGCTGGGAGGGACTGGGGGCAGAAGGGGATGACAGAGGATGAGATGGCTGGATGGCATCACCGACTCAATGGACATGAGTTTGAGTGAATTCCCGGAGTTGGTGATGGACAGGGAGGCTTGGCATACTGCGATTCATGGGATCTCAAAGAGTTGGACACGACTGAGCAACTGAACTGAACTGAACTGATTACTCATGTTATTTATCACATGCATGCCTGTCAAGTCTCTTTAGTCATATCTGACTCTTTGTGACCCTATGGACCAGAGCCTGCCAGGCTCCTCTGTCAATGGGATTCTCCAAGCAGAAGTATGGAGTCGGTTGCCATGCCCTCCTCCAGGGGATCTTCCCGATCCAGGGATGCAAACTGAGTCTCTTACCTCTCCATCTCCTGCAATGGCAGGTGGGCTCTTTACCACTAGTGGCACCTGGGAAGTCCATATTATTTATTAAGTAGCATCAAAAGTGATTACCTGTGTTCTAGAGGCCAATGGTAGGATAGTAGGAAGGAGGAAGAATTTTGACTGTATATCTCTTTTTGTATCTATGAATAAGTTACCTATTCAAAGATTTTTAAAAGGAGAATGGCATTAAAACATGTATAATATCATATAAGAAACGCATCGCCAGTCCAGGTTTGATGCAGGATATAGGAAGCTTGGGGCTAGTGCACTGGGATGACCCAGAGGGATGGTATGGGGAGGGAGGTTGGAGGGGGTTCAGAATGGGGAACACGTGTACACCCGTGGCGGATACATGTTGATGTATGGCAAAACCAATACAATAAAATTAATTTAAAAAAAAGAAAAAGAAAGTTATTATTTACTAGTTAAAAATCACTTGCTACAAATGAATTTCAAGATTGGGTCTGTTTTGAACATTACTTTTTTGAAATTTTTGGACTCATACTTTTTTTGTGCAATTGTTGAGAGATGTCCAGGAATACCCCATTTTTCTGTTTTCTACTGCAATTTCACCTCTCTCCCTAACTTTTAAAACTTCTTCTTCCTCTATGTGTCAATAGTAACAACAATAATAAATACAGTTCTACTAAGTACCACTTTTTGAACACTTGCTGCTTTACATATTATATCTCATATAATCTTTACAATAACTCTATGAGGCATTAACCCCATAACTCACAGAACAGACTGCATTAACTTGTCCAAGATCACAAAGCTAGACAGTGGCAGTGCCCATATTTACTCTGTGGCTGCTACTGCTAAGTCACTTCAGTCGTGTCCGACTCTGTGCGACCCCATAGACAGAAGCTCACCAGGCTCCCCCGTCCCTGGGATTCTCCAGGCAAGAACACTGGAGTGGGTTGCCATTTCCTTCTCCAATGCATGAAAGTGAAAAGTGAAAGTGAAGTCGCTCAGTCGTGTCCGACTCTTAGTGACCCCATGGACTGGAGCCTACCAGGATCCTCCATCCATGGGATTTTCCAGGCAAAAGTACTGGGGTGGGGTGCCATTGATCTAACACCTTATTCCAGGGTTTCTCTGTTAAAACAGATTCCCAGGCTTCGCCCTAGATCCAGGCTCTGATCCCCAGGCCTCGGTGTTTTCTTGGAGATACTCACACCCTCAGAAGCCTGAGGGCCTCAGCAGCCTGAGGGCCTCAGCACTAGTCTGGGCCCTTTTGACCCTGACCTTTCACTCCTGTCTCTGCTCTTGCTTTAAGACTCTTGGTTGCTTCCAGAGCCAGTGGAAGCAGATGTCCCAGTCGTGGGGGGGTAGACCAGTCCCTCTCCCTCCTAAACAAGGTAGGAAGTACCAGCTCGTCCACCCTATCAAATGTCACTCTTCACAGGGCTGCAGCCTTTGGGCCCCTTAGCTCTGGGCCAGAAGGTCACACGAGATATGCCTCGGGGAGCGCGGCCTTGTGGAAGGCACTCTGGGTCAGCAGCATGGCTATATTTAGGGTCACGTGTGGGATTTATGGCTCTCCACGAAATCTGGAAGGTGACAGAGGTGACAGCTGAGCTGAACACTAAACCGAAATTAACAGCAACAACCAAGACACTTCCAGGAAATGCCTCTTTGCAAGCAAGGTCATCCTGATGTGCCCTTGTTTGCACAACGTTTGAGCACTGCCTTGGTGGCCCCATAACTCATATCAGCACAATGTAGGGAGGGGAGCTCTGCCATCCCAGCATTAGCAGCTCATAAAGTTACTGTCTGGAGATCAATGGCCAGAGCCAAGCAGATTGTTAGATAAACAACTGCTGTTGGACAGAATCATAAGACCCTCAAAAGCTCCAAAGAGATGGTACTAATCCATCAGCCAAGTGCAGAGATGAAGGTGGTCTGGTCCACACCTCAGCACCGCAGGGTCTCCAAAAGTGAGGGGCCAGGGAGGGAACGAACAGGGTGATAAGAAGTTTTCAAGGATCCAGATTAAAAACTTCAGCTGACGATCTTCCCCCGAAGATAAGATTTTCTAAAAGTAGCTGTTCTTGTCCTCTCAGGTTTATTTAGCTTTTCTGCAGGAGATGCTACCACATGTGGAAACTGCTATTACACAGACTCCAAGAGGTGGACACGACGCGCACTTTGTTCCAGTCCAGATCAGTGGAAATCAGCCCTTCTCCTGAATCTGACAAATGGCATAAATGTGGGAGGAACCACTTCAGACATCCCCCAAGTCACCAGGACCAAGGATCATTGATATATTTTTTAAATTTATTTTTTTGAACTATAGTTGATTTACAATGTTGTGCAGCAAAGTGATTCAGATACACATATCTGAATGCTGCTGCTGCTGCTAAGTCGCTTCAGTTGTGTCCGACTCTGTGCGACCCCATAGACGGAAGCTCACCAGGCTCGCCTGTCCTTAGGATTCTCCAGGCAAGAATACTGGAGTGGGTTGCCAATTCCTTCTCCAATGCATGAAAGTGAAATGTGAAAGTGAAGTCGCTCAGTCATGTCCGACTCTTAGCGACCCCATGGACTGGAGCCTACCAGGATCCTCCATCCATGGGATTTTCCAGGCAAAAGTACTGGGGTGGGGTGCCATTGCCTTCCCCACATATCTGAATATATATATTCTTTTTTCATATGTTCTTCCATTATGGTTTATCACACGATACTGAATACAGTCCCCTGTGCTCTACAGTAGGGCCTTGTTGTTCGATTAATATTTTTTAATAGTGTTTAATGCTTTAAGGAAGTCTGTTAATAATCATTACCCACATTTGTTCTACAAAGTACAATGAGAGGTATGGAAGGATCTAACAAATAAAGACCAGCCAGGGTACTTTTAAAGCCAGATTCTATGCCTTCCCATTCTACCCTCCCCAGGCCCCATTCTGTCCCCTCCCTTTGCTGATTTTGTGCTGATAAACTTAGTCTCTAACTTGACCTTCCTACATTCTGAACACACTGGCCAAGATTACTGTGCTGAGGAGAAACATCGGATTCTGGTTTTGAACCCTGCTGTTAAGTTCAAGGCTCTGATAAACCATTGAATTAAAAGTTCCAAAATCCTCTTAAAAGCTCATGTGTTACACAACTGGCTGCAGATTGAAAAAAAAAAAAAAAAAATCCGACCACAAAATCACCATGCTTAATTGGGGCCAGACAAGCAAGATCACAAGAGCCACAAAGGCCTAGCAGGACTGACTTAGGAAGTGTGTTCAAGGGTGCACCCAGATACAATGAGCGGCTAATTTACAGAAGCAGGCTGGCCGACTATGGTGCTTCCCCACCATCCTTCATGTTCCCTGTTGTAGTTCCTCGCTCATATGGGGAAGGACCGCTATCTTCAACTCCCAGATGCATTCCGGTAAGCTCACATCTCTGCTAGGAACACAGCTAATGCCAGCATTGATTATCAGGAAGGAACTAGATAATTCTAACCTCTTAGATTGAGAGCCATTTTTCAGAACCCCAAATTTCACAATGTACAGCCAACTCAGTCATTTCAGCAACATCAGGAGGCAAAGAATTACAACCAAGCTCCGATGGTTATTTATACAAAAAGACTTCCTTGAAGTCTTTAGTCACTCGTACCAGAAAACATTATAGGATAAAAATACTATGCCTACTTTACAAAGAAGTAAAAAACCTCAGAAGGCGCACAATAAATTTTTATAATACACTCAGCACAAGTATTATTTTCCCCATCACCGGAGTGAATAAATACAGGTTTTATCTTCTTACAGATCCCCTAGGCTGCTCAAAATGTGAATTATACCTTTCTATATTTGGAAGGGAATATATAAGCACCCAAACCCGCTCCTATTTATTTTCTAAAGTGTCTCCATGAATAGGATTCCCAGTAGCTCTGTTTGCAGACATTCATCAGCACCAAAGTAAACACACCACCAGGCACACAATTCCCTAGGGCTGCTTCAATCGGAACCAGAGCTCTGGTTTTCATAGCTGCTTTGTCTAAATATGTTTGCGATGATTCATTCATGGTTTCAAGATTTAAGGAGAGGGCATCCCCAGGTTGGGACACACCAAGACACAGAACAAAACCGACAGGAAGGAAAAGAGTGAAGGTGATACCTCATGTCTCCATCCGAAAGCACCCCCCTCTGCATCAGAACTACGCTTCGCCCTGCGATGACCGGCAGCGAGTTTCCTTCTTCCCTGAAATAATAAAAACTCAACATGCTCGGAGCTCAGCAGGGGCAGGAGACTGGCACAGTCCGCCTGGCCCTGAAGGCCTGTGACTGAATCAGCAGTGAACTGCACGCTGGACTTTTCCATAGGACCATTCACACTGGGGCTGGGAACATCACACTGGCCTCCCCCTTCTCTGCTGACCGGCAGAAATGCCCAGGCTCCACGTGGCTGCCTCCTCCCCATTCCCGGACGGCTCCCTAGAGAAAAAGTGACTTTCTAGGAACTTGGGGTCCCAAGGGAAAACCCACACACTTCCACGAAGATGCAGCCAGCAGCACCATCTTTAAGAGTGAAAAACTAGAAACGATGGGGCAATGGCTGAGCAGGGGACAGAGGACAAGGAGAATAAAATACTACACAGCTATTTAAAGTGATGAGCGTGCAGATGCAGGCAACCCACCCAAGTGTCAAATGCACAAAAAAGTGGCAAAACAGCACACACAGGAACTGCAAAAAGATGTAAAATTTTATGTAAGTGAATGAAAGTAGGAAGTGAGTGTGTGTTCAATCAGAGTTCAAATTCATTAAGGTTATTTTTTTTTCCTTATCAAGATACTCAAGATAGTACTATAAGTAATAAAACAAAAGATCACAGATGTATACCAAGCACCTTAATTTTCAAATAAGGCATATAATCATTTTTCAAGGGTCCTGAAAAAAGCAAATGGTTCAGGAAATGACTATACTTTTCCCCTTTCACTCCTCCAAATGCAATGAGGAAGAGGCGAACACATAAAAACCCAGATTATTAAGCAAACAGCTCAGCAGTGCTGTTCTCAACTTCCTGGTTCAAGGTCACAGTCAATGAAAGGTGTGAAGCTGATGAAGTCGAGTTACAACATCTGCTCTCCTGGGCAAACCTCCTCATCACTTCTCATCCTCAGGTTTGTGAAGGAGAGGAAACTGGCTCCATTCCTGCTCCGAAACTACATTTGCAAAAATACACTTACATTGGGAAACAAAGTCAGTTTAAAATCAGGCTAAGGAGAAGAATTATCAGCCTCCATATTTCCAACTTCCTCCTTTAAAAAAGAATAGAGACCTCTGGCAATAAAAACTGACAAATGACTTAAAAAAAAATCATTCAGGGGAAATAAAGGACTGAATTCACTTTAAATAACCTAGAACAAAGTGGGAGACACAATGGTATCTGTATTGTGGCTGCAGGCTCCTGAACTGAGAACAGCTCAGACACTTCGTTTTGATTCTCTTACAAGCACTTCATCTACCTTTTCCACTTTCAGCCGCGGAGTTTACAGAGTCATCTTACCAGCTGTAGGCCAGACAGAAAGCCCTAAGCACCAGTGAGCTGGGGTTTGATAATGCAAGGCCATAATGCACATTTCTTACATAAGTTCCCTTGAGAAACAATGGGTCTTATTCTCATAGTACTTTTCTATTACTAGACTTCTATGCTAATGGTGTTTGAAAATTTCTATTACTTTTTACCTGCCTTTCTCACTTTTAAAAAAAAACCTTTGATTTTGTATTGGGGTACAGCCAATGATCAACGCTGTTCAAGTGAACAGCAAAGGGGCTTGGCCATATACATACGTGTATCCATTCTCTCCCAAACTCCTTCCTCACTTTTTCTGTTAACTTTATAGCTTTGTTGTTTCTCTTCTAGAAGAGCAATCATCTATACATGTAGAAGTTATGGCTTCAAAGTTTTAGACTGCCTGATCATGTTTCAGAGGTGTGGCTCTCTGCTCCTGAAACGGTCACATGGCCCCCTTTATCAGAAAGCCCATCGCTAGCCCTGTTGAAATGCTGTCTGTATACCATCCCTCAGCTGAAGTGAAGCAGAAAGGGAGCAGTTTCAATGAAGAATTAAATTTGCTGACCCACTTGGGTGGAAGAAAAAAAGCCGCCCCGCTGGTGGATTAATACGGTTGAATAGCTCGATGCCACTGTACTTGTGGATGGCACTTGATGCAGTGACCCCAAGTCAGACCTGGGTCTTGGTCTTGCTGGGTGACTGTGAACAGAGGACTTAACCTCTCTGGTCTTCCCTTTCTTTGATCATTACAGAAGGGGAACTGGATAAATTACCTTTCAAGGAGTTCTCTGGTTTGAAATGACGATTCTAAGATTTCTCCCTCATCACGTCCTTTAATTCTCACAAACAACTCGGTGGATGCTATTTATATTTCTAGCACACAGATGAGGAAACTGAGGCTCAAGAAAGCCAAAACATTTGCTCTAGTTGCTCAACTAGAATGGGACTCAGGGCCAGGATCTGAACCTGAGTTGTCCAACTCTACACCGGCACGGCTGTCATTTTAAGCAACACTATCACTGCTTCAGCTACATCATTAAACCATGACTACTCTTTATATAAAAAATTGGGAGACAGGCCTCCAGGATTCCAGGGTCTGAACTTGAAGGCTACCTTTACTGAAAACGTAAACTGCCTGGGTATATTTTAAAGTTCTTTTTCTCCTAGGGTGCTTGGACCTGGTCTCTTTCAATCAATGAGCATGACTGGAATGACTTTGCTTATTTAAGGACACAGTCTTTGGGATGAGTTAATGTCTGCTTTGTCCCTTCTTTTCTCCAATTCGCACCCCCCTCTACTCCAAATGAACAGGCAGGCCACCTGGATCTTTCTTATAACCACACAAATAACACTTTTTTAAAACAAAATAGGGACCTGTTTACATATAACACTTACTGGTGGAGGAACTCAAGCTGCAGCCCAGGAGAAAGAAGAATTACAACCAAGTGCTATTTATGAAACACACTCCGGGAAGGACAAAAGTTGGACCACAGAGATGACACAGAGGGGAAAGCCCATGGGATCTGAGCCAGAGCCTCAAAAGTAGGGAGTTTATCAAGCTTCGAAAACAAGCCTTTTCTCCTGCCCTCCTCACTCAGGAACTGGAAGGATAAACACACCCCTTGGCAGGGACACCCCTGGCTCCACCAAGGCCCCGGGGAAATTTGAGAGCCTGTGCAATCTGTTTTCTGCGTTTTTTATTTCCTTTAATAGTGACCTTGGGCAGAGCTCAGACAGGAGTCTCTGATTTCTCAGCTGCAGTGTTGCTGGGAGGGGGTATCTTCCAGGCTACTGGGCAGGGCTTGGTTTTGTATCTGCCATGGCTTCCAGAGGTGCCACTGGGACAAAACTCACCCTGTTCAAGGGCCTCCACTGAGACCTGTGCTGTGTGGCCTGGCCTGACTATCACTCCTCTGTGGCTTGGTGCCCCACCCCCCACTCCCCGCCAGGCAGGCTCTTCCAGTCCCCTGATAACCCCTTGTCTATTCTCTGAGAAGTCCCTCCTCCTCCAGCTTGCCCCCATCCTTCCTCTTCCAGCCTCATGCAGCTCCCAATACTCTACAATTCTGTGAACAGCTATTCCTGGTTACTAGCTATTTTAGCTGTGCCTAGATATTCATTAAGAACTTGAGTTTATATTCAGAGCAGGGACCACATCGTTAACACGGATGGCAGGTAACCTGGGCTAGGATCTAGGGTTACTGTTAATATCAAGAGAGATCCTTCTTCCAGTGCTCAGATGACATGAAGTCTTGTTCAAAAATGATGGCTCATAATGAACAGAGATAGTACACATACAGTTGTCCCTTCGTATCTGAGGGCGATTGGTTCTGGAATCCCTGAGGATACCAAAATCCTTGGATGTTCAAGTATGGTGTTTAAAATGGGGTAGTATTTGCATATTGGAGAAGGCAATGGCACTCCACTCCAGTACTCTTGCCTGGAAAATCCCATGGATGGAGGAGCCTGGTGGGCTGCAGTCCATGAGGTTGCTAGGAGTCGGACACAACTGAGCAACTTCACTTTCACTTTTCACTTTCATGCATTGGAGAAGGAAATGGCAACCCACTCCAATGTTCTTGCCTGGGAGCCTGGTGGGCTTCTGTCTATGGGGTCGCACAGAGTCAGACACGACTGAAGCGACTTAGCAGCGGCAGCAGCAGTATTTGCATATAGGGCTTCCCAGGTGGCAACAGTGGTAAAGAACCTGCCTGCCAAAGTAAGAGACCTAAGAGATGGGGATTCAGTCCCTGGTTGGGAAGATCCCCTGGAGATGGGAATGGCAACCCACTCCAGTATTCTTGCCTGGAAAATCCTATGGACAGAGGAATCTGATGGGCTACAGTCCAGGAGGTTGCAAAGAGTCCAACATGACTGAAGCGACTTAGCACCGTGTGCATATAATATAGGCATATCCTCCCTTATACTTTAAATTATCCTTAGATTACTTATATAATACTTAAAACAGTATAAATGCTGTGTAAATAGTTGCTGGCACTCTGCAAATCCATTTTGCTTTTTGAACCTTTCTGGAACCCCCTCTCCCAATATTTTCAATCCACAGTTGGTTAGATTCACAGGTACAGAACAGAGAGCACACAGCACTTACTTCTTCTAACTCATTTAAAACAATTTTTAATGGAACTTTTTCTATCTTTATTAAAAAATTTATTGGAATATAGTTACTAAGTCCAAGCATTTTACTAATTTAAATTTTACATTCTAAATATTTTTGCTTTGAGGTTCTCTGTCTTTTCCAAGTGTCCTTCAGTAATCAGATAAGTAAAAGACATTTCAATAAAGTTTTGTGTTTTAAGAAATACGAATTAAGGAACAGTCTGGTTTACTTTGGAAAAAGAAATGGCAACCTACTCCGGTAACTCTTGCCTGGAAAATCCCATGGACAGAGGAGCCTGGTAGGCTACAGTCCATGGGGCCGCAAAGAACCGAATACGATTGAGCGACTTCACTTACTCAGGGCCCAATGAAATGGGCTTCCTTGATGGTTCAAGAGACCTGGGTTCAATCCCTGGGTCGGGAAGATTCCCTTGGAGAAGGAAATGGCAACCCACTCCAGTGCTCTTGCCTGGAAAACTCCACGGACAGAAAAGCCTGGCAGGCTATAGTCCATAAGGTTGCAAAGAGTCAGACATGACAGAGCATGAATGCAATGAAATGGAAATAAAACAATGCTGTCATGCCATCTAGTGGCAGTGAGACAAAAAAACCAAGACAAGTCCAAGGGCCTGGGACCACCTAGATCACTGTGTCCATCCCACCCAGACTTTTGCGGGGAAAAGAGAGGTCTTTTTGTTTTCCGGAGTCTTTGGGGAAAGTGGAAGTCCAGTGGAGGGTGAGGGTCCTCAATTAGACAGATGGGGTGCTACTGCCCCCTCCACTGCCTTCAGTTCTGTTCAGTGGCTCAGTCGTGTCCGACTCTTTGTGACTCCATAGACTGCAGAACGCCAGTCTTCCCTGTCCATCACCAGCTCCCAGAGCTTGCTCAAACTCATGTCCATCGAGTCCACTGCCTTACCTTCCTGCCATTCTGACACCTAGAGAAGGGAGCTGGGGATGGGCCAGGAGGGAAGGTGCCTGCCGTCATCTGCAGGGAGCACCCAGAGCAGCAGCAACACTCCCACACCACAGGCTGCGCCCACCCCTCTGGCGTGAGGGATGCAAAGTTCCCCACACTCTGCAGAGGGAACCACGGAGGGGCTGCCACACACCTGCCAGACTTGCAGGAAACAACCAGCATCTAGGGCTGTGTTCAGGTCACCCCAGTTACAGAATTACAACCCCAGTCAGAATCATTAAAGCACAGAAGGTAAGTGTGGGTGTCCATGGGCCAGGTGTGATAAGGGACACTCCCTCTTTGCTTTAGATTATCCTGTCTTAATCACACTTGGAGTTTCACCCCATCATATACGAGGTCTCTGACACCATCCAAGTTTCTCACAAGGTTTTGGTCAGCAAAGCCACAGGCAGCAGGCACCGACTGAAGCAGGAAGCACTGAAAGGCAGCAAATGCTGCTGCAATGCTATCACTGTGACACTGGAAACAGAAAGGGCTCTACCCCTTTGCTGAGCTAGAGGGCTCAGTGGGCACGAGCCACCTTCAACACTTGCTGGGATCCAGGTGTTACTTTCCTCTTGTCAATCTCTTCTCCGGCTTCTCCTTCCATTTGGTCAAAGTTTGACAACTTCTATCTCTCAGAAGCTCTGGAGGCCCCCATCCTGCTGCATCTACACCATCCACTCTGCCTGGGAAACTCCTAACCTGCTTCCTCTCCCCACAAACCCCTCTTCAGAGCACCCCTCTCTGTGCCGCAGCTTGGGTAATCTTGTGGGTTTCTGTAGGTATCATCGATCAAGTCACTCTACGGCTTAAACCCTTTAGCGATCTCCCCATCCTTGGAACCAATTCCAGATCCTTTCTGTGACCTATAAACAAGTCCTTCTAAAATCCGGCTCCGCCAATCTCCCCCTATCTCTGCTCTGCCCACTCCTGACACCATCACACTTCAGTTACTAGTTCCATGTATGGTTTCCCTACCAGAGTGTGAGTGTCTGAGGCAGAGACCACACTGATCATGTTGGTCTGCTTGCCGGCTGCAAACCCAGGGCCAAACACAGGCCAGACACATACAGGCGGCAACTGAGAGTGATGGTTGAGAGCTTGGTTTGAGAGGCAGATGAGTAGAGGTTCAAATCCTGGCTCTGCCACTAGTCAACTATGGGACTTGCTGCAAGGGACTTACGTTCTCTCAGTCACTCCGCAAATATTTACTGAATGGGACTTCTCTGGTGGCTCGGTGGATAAGAATCTGTCTGCCAATGCAGGGGACACTGGTTCGATCCCTGGTCCAGGAAGATTCCACATGTGGTGGACTAATAGAGCTCACGTGCCACAAATTACTGAAGCCCACGCGCCTAGAGTCTGCGCTCCACAACAGGAGAAGCCACTGCAATGAGAAACCCACACACTGCAACCAGAACTACCTCCCAATGGAGACTCCGCACAGCCAAAAATAAGTAATCATTTTTAAAAAATGAAGGAACAAATGAAATAATCAGTGACCAAAATGATATCTCAAGTGGTTAATTTTAAAGATACTTTACTAGATGAAAGAAACTTCTATCCTATTAAAGTTAAATAACAACAACAAAAAATAAAACAAAAAAAGGGAGGAAAAATCTAAATTTTAAGGGTTTGTCACACATTTTACTTGAATTTTAACTGTCTCTTTGGTAGGTGGCTGGTGTATTATCTAACATATGGGTACAGGTCAGATCTGAGTGAAGGCAGAGAAAATAAACAATATTTCACAACCTGGATGAAGACAACATTAAATTGACATTTAATGTAGCTCAAATACTGTTTAGTAAGTCAACAATTATGGATGCAATTCATATAACTAAAATAAGCAGTTCAGAAGATGGAATTTAATTTAAATATTTTGCAAGGGTACTTACTGTTTATTTTGATAATATGAAGGCTGATTTTAATATCAGCCACACTATAAAAAAGGTAAGATCCCCTGGAGTAAGGGAATGGCTACCCACTCCAGTATTCTTGCCTGGAGAACTCCATGGATAGAGGAGCCTGGTGGGCTACAGTCCATGGGGTTGCAAAAAGTCTGACCACGACTGAGGAACTAATACATAAAAAAGGTGTAGTGGGCCAGAATGTAGGTTATATCCAGGCTTATTTACCTTTCCAAAGAATTTAGGGGGTTAAAAAACCCCTGCATCAAAGACCACACCTATTTTGTACAAGATGATGGGTCTTCTAGGCAGTGGCCTCCAACCAGGGTGCTCGAAGACTTTCTGAGGGATGCAGACAAGACATTTTTAAGTGAATGAATTGCCAGATCCTCAGTCTCCATTTGTATTTTTCCTAAAACTGGTCTGCTTGAGTATGATACCACCTCCCCTTTACGAACTCCTATCTCACCAACAGAAGAAAAGGGTGGACTTCTCACCTACCCTGAATCTTAGATGACCTAGAAACTGCCACATGATCTAACAAAGGGCCAAACATCAGTGTCCATGTGCCTCCCTGGCTCGCACTGAGGTGTGCTGAAGTAGGAGGCAGGGGCCCGTTATTAATACTTATACAAGAGTCTGATCAGGGTGAAGGATGGCATTAGAAATAGGGCTGTTTGGGGCCACACTGGACTGTTTAGATCCAATTATGTATCAAAAAATATTTAAAAATACACATGATAAGATGAAATGAGAGTGGGTGACTCTCATTTAAGGATTTTAACACCCTGATTATTCCCAAAGACTCTATCACTTCTGAGCTAGAGTTGGGAGAGCAAAGTAAACACTTAATCACAAATAAGTGAATAAATAAAGCCCAGCACTGGGCTTTGTGCCCTTTCCTTCCTTCCTTATTTCCATTTGGTTTTGGGTGACTGTTGAAGAACAGTGTCAACAACTCAGGAGGAGAACAGAGGAGAGCAGTTCACGAAGAGAAAGGACCAGTTTTCAAAAATAAATCAACAGCATACAGTGTAAAAGCATCTCACCAAAATGATACTGACAAATATTTATTAATGCGATTTTAATTATCTTATATCTATTGCAGCATTTTGGGTTAAACAAGTTGCCTTTAAGTAAAAAAGAAACAGGTTTAATTAATAGTTATCTGAGGAGTTTTGATCCAGTCTTTTTGGTGTACTTCCCAGAAGCTGAAAAAAAAATTAAAGGTCTCAAGGGTTGAATAACAATTTATTTTGTAAGTCAGATACTTTCCAATTCTTTATTTTCAATACAACTGAAGAAAGAGCTAATTGAGCTGTCATTTTTGGCTCAGACTCAGAAGGAATTGAAAGAATTAAATGACATTATCACAAAACTGCTGCCACCCCAAGTACTTATTCAGTTTCTCAGCCCGTCTATCTCTAAATATGAAAAACAGGGAAAAAGGATGATACGAAACTCTTTCTTATTCTAGCAAAAAGTATTATTTGTCCATTTAATCACAAACTAGCTTTTTAAATGCCCTCCCCTCCCATATTTGATCATTATTTCTATGAAAAATTATTTAACAGCACTAACCATTTATCAATATTTATTTGTTTTGATCAACTGTCAATAAAAAACAATAACTTAGTTTAGGAGAAATTTCTTTCAATATTCATAAAACCTGGAAAAATGTCTTCAAACGTATGCATATGTACATATGCATACACATATATGTTATAGAAATGTATGATGAAGTGGTCAATAAAAGATTTTCAAGCAACTAAATCTATTACATCAGAATAAAATACTGTGGCTAGAAACAATCAAAAAAAAGGTTCAAGGGAAAAAAAAAAGAAACACTTAAAGGGTGGAGAAGGCAATGGCACCCCACTCCAGCACTCTTGCCTGGAAATTCCCATGGACGGAGGAGCCTTGTGGGCGGCAGTCCATGGGGTCGCTAAGAGTCGGAGAAGACTCAGCGACTTCACTTTCACTTTTCACTTTCATGCATTGGAGAAGAAAATGGCAACCCACTCCAGTGTTCTTGCCTGGAGAATCCCAGGGACGGGAGAGCCTCGTGGGCTGCCGTCTATGGGGTCACACAGAGTCGGACATGACTGAAGTGACTTAGCAGCAGCAGCAGCATACTTAAAGGGATGATTTTTAAATGTTAGTCTTGACAACACCCTTTTCATTTTCATAATTTCTGGGAAGTAGAGCAAAAGGCTTTACTAAGACTTCTGAAATTACTATTACACGATTCCAGTTTCTCTTTTACTTAGAGGCAATCTACTTAACCTGAATACTCAAGAGAGATGGGAAAACAGAAATACTATTACGTCCTTTGCAACTATTTTGACAAGAAATTTATATGTGACCTTAAAGTGTATGAGGAGGTGTGTGTCTTAGTTTTACATTATTTGGGGAGTATGTGAGCAGAAACATTTGAAGGCCACTGCACTGGGGAATGGTTTTGCCTGGACCACCTGACCTCATGACTGAAAAGTTTTTAGCAATTGGAGCTGTATTTTCTGGTCATCTCATGGGATATCTTTGGCCCTAAATGGCAACCAGTGCCAGTGGAATGCAGATCTAGGATGCTGAGGTCTTCTCACTTTTCTGAGCCTTGTCTGGGATGATGTGACCCAAAGCTCTCTGTGGGATGTTGCAGGGAGCTAGCATGCTCCTCGTCACCAGCAATTCCCTTCCTGAGCACTGCTAGGGAGCACTCCCTAACCTCAGACTTTATCCCCTTCACTGTCTCTCCATTGTGGGGCTTGGTTTAGGAGCTAGCAAGAAGCCTGATGCTTCTGACCACAGACCACCCCTGCCTCTTGCCAGGGAGCCCCACTCACTGCCCCTCCATGACCAACGTTAAGGAGGGGAGGTAAGGGGCTCCTCCACTTCCCTGCAGCCTTACTTTTAAGTAGAAAGCACAGCAGAGGTGTTAAGTGAGCAGTGCTGGTGCTGCTTGGATTCTAATCTCAGCTCTATCATTTATTCACTGCCATCACAAAGGCAGGCTACTAAACCTCATAATGCCTCAGTTTACCTACCTGTTAAGTGATGGTAACAACAGAACCATCTCCTGGGGTTGTGAGGAATACATGCAATACTGAGCTGGCATCAGTTCAGTTCAGTTGCTCAGTCGTGTCCGACTCTTTGCGACCCCATGAATCGCAGCATGCCAGGCCTCCCTGTCCGTCACCAACTCCCAGAGTTCACTCAAGCTCACGTCCATCGAGTCAGTGACGCCATCCAGCCATCTCATCCTCTGTCAGGGTTCTCCTCCTGCCCCCAATCCCTCCCAGCATCAGCATACAAAGGCTTAATAAAGCAAGCTGTTATTATTAAATATAAAGCTCAGGATTTAAGAAGTGAAAAAAGGAAAAGGAAACGGTAGGAATCAGCAGGGTGCTACCCTAAAATCTGCTATCCCATTCCCCAGTTCGGCCTTTCAGCCAAGCCTGGTCCCAACTGGCAGCAGTAATAATCCACGCTTTTTCCCAAAGGAGGCTGGCTGCAATTTACCTCTGATGGGGAGCTTGGCTCCCCCACACCTAGGCTTACCCTGGAGACAGGGGTGTGCACAGGGGGACCCCAGTGTTGTCACACACAGCAGCAGGATTCTGCACAAATCTCCCATGCACAGTACAGACTTCCCTCCCCGAAGGCCTCCTTCTGCATGGGTGAGTGAAGATGACAGAGGCATGACAGGCTGAAGTGACCCAGGGTTCCTCTTTAACTCAGCAAGAAAGGAAACTTACCTGAAGATGGATGAGACAAAAGAGGACCGGTCTGGCTTTGCATCAACTGTATCATTGTTTGCGGGATCCTCAGCCCCCTGCTCCACAATATGGCCTTGATCGTCTGCCATCTGGAAGAAAAAAAAAAAAACCAGAAAATTGGTACCCAGTGGCATCACTGGCCTCATGATGTTTTAAATAACACTCATTCAGTGACACAGTTTTTATTTAAGCCTAGAGATGATCAGTATTGCCTATCTGGGCTCCAGGGCTGCCGTACCAATAATTCATTCAAATGCTCGAGTGCCAGCTCTACTTCAGGCTTCCCTCCAGAGTCTGGATACACAGCTGCAAAGAAAGCAAAGTCTTTGTCCCTCTGGGAGCTTCTAATCCAGCATTCATGATTTTGTTAAATGTTCACTGTGTAGGAGAAACTGTGGAAGGTTCATCAAGGTCTGTAATAACAAGAAACTCCCCCTGAATTCCTGACAGGTTATAAGATGTTCATCCTTTGCCTGGCAGCCCTCAAGCCCAGTTCAAAAAACACGGACTTCCCTGGTGGCTCCTTGGTTAAGAATCCGCCTGCCAGTGCAGGGGACACAAGTTTGATCCCGGTCCAGGAAGATACCACATGCTGCAGAGCAGCTAAGCCTGTGCACCCCAACTATTGAGCCTGTGCTCTAGAGCCTGGAGAGTCTAGGTGCTGAAAATACATTAGCTCACATGTCCTAGAACCTGTGCACTGCCACAAAAGAAGCCATTGCAATCAGAAGTCTGCTGCCACAACTAGAGAAAACCTGTGTGTAGCAATGAAGACCCAGTTCAGCCAAAAAATAAATAAATAAAACAGCAGCAACCTGGAGTATAAAGCTCTCTGGTTCAGATGATTTTACATAGTTCTACCAGACAAATTTTCACCAACTTATTTTTCTGCTCGAGAATCTTCACAAGATCCCTACAATCGAAAAGTTCAAATCTTAAGCGGAACTCCTTGGCTCTTCAATATCTAGTACTGGTTGACCAGTCGCTCAGTCGGGTCCCACTCCTCAAGACCATATGAACTGCAGCCCGCCAGACTCCTCTGTCCGTGGAATTTTCCAGGCAAGAATCCTGGAGTGGCTTGCCATTTCCTTCTCTAGGGGAATCTTCCTGGCCCAGGGATCAAACCCAAGCCTCTTGTGTCTCCTGCACCGCAGACTCTCCCACTGTGCCACCTGGGAAGCCCATCTATTACTAGAGTAGATGACAAACCATGGCCTACCATCTGTGTTTTTCATTTGGGGATTTTCTAAGTTTTATTTGTTCTTCCTTTTTCTAATTTTGTAAGGTTGAAGCTGAAGTTACTGATTTGTGACCTTTACTTCTTTCCTACATACACATGTTCGGTGCTAAAAATCTCACACTACGTACTCACCACCTGTTTTCGTAAATAAAGTTTAACTGGAACACACTCTCATCCATTCATTTACATATTGTTAGTGGCTGCTTTCCCACCACAACCACAGCTGAATGACTGTGACAGACATCATGTGGCCTGAAGTGCCTAAAATATTTACCACCTGGCCCTTTAAAAAAAGGTTCACTAACTCCTGATCTAGGATAATTACTAGCCAACAGGATCCCCTGGGACTTCCTAGGTGGCTCAAGAGGTAAATAATCCACCTGCCAAAGCAGGAGACAAGGGGCTTGATCCCTGGGTTGGCAAGATTTCGTGGAGGGGGAAATGGAAACCCATTCCAGTATCCTTGCCTGGGAAATCCCAGGGACAGAGGAGCCTGGTGAGCTACAGTCCATGGATTGGCACAGAGTCAGACACAACTGGGCAACTCAACAACAATAGAATCTCCTACTCACCTACTACTTCCCTTACTTTAAGTAGCAAAATTAAAGATAATAAAAACAAAAACTCACATTTATTATGTGCCAAGCTAATCACTTTCTAAGTATTATCTTATTTAATACTCTCCCAAATGATGTTGGGATCTCCCAGGTGACGCCAGTGGTAAAGAACCTGCCTACCACTGCAGGAGACATAAAAGATGGGGGTTGGATCCCTGAATTGAGAAGATGTCCTGGAGGAGGGCATGGCAACCTACCCCAGTATTCCTGCCTGGAAAATCCCATGGACAGAGGAGCCTGGTGGGGCTACAGTCCATAGGGTCATAAAGTATCAGATACGACTAAAGCAACTTAGCACACATGCATACAAATATTATTACATCAGCCCTAGGATCACTGCCTTTGACACATGAGGAACACAAGGTTAGAAAAAGTTAGTAACTGGCCCCAGGCTAAGTAACTTAGTAAACCAAACTCAGAACTGAAGCCAGCAACAACACTCAGAGCCCAGCCTCCAAACATATCATTCACCCTCCCAGACTCTGAGTATCCCTGGGCCCACCATGCTCCAACAGGGCTTACGGTTCTTTCAGTCTGGAAGTCATCACCCAAAACTTTGCTGGACAAGCCATCTTTGGCCAGATGGCTAGATCTCCATCTTCAGAATTCGATTCAATGGTACCTCTGCTGGGAGGTCCTCCCTGATTACACCTACCTCCCCAGCTCCTTCCCTTCCCCCAGTCCCTTTACAGTCCTTGTATTTGTCTTGATTATCAGCACTCTACTTATTGCTTGACATTGTCAAACATGACAATGTAAGTTCATCATGACAGAGGCACCTGGCACTCATAAAGTATTTGCTAAACAAATATTAATTGAATGGGAAGCTGGAAGAAACAAACACACCAAAGGAAGAGAATTAGCTAAAAGTGACACATCTGGTCAGAAGCAGGGCCTTACTAGAGTTCTTTCTCCTAAACCAAGTCCTGGGTCCTTTCCTGTAAAGGGAGTGGCCTTTTGTAACAAAGCGAAACCTCCCCCGACTCTGACTCGTGTTGGTTTCAGTCTCGGAGATCGTGGGGTCACAGGTGGCAGCTGCAGGTCTGTACTCCTATCAGTCTCACCCCCAGAAGTTTTCACCCAGTTGGAAAATAAGAAGGCATCTATCTGTGCCCCAGAGCACAAGCAATGACTTTTGGAGGGGGCAGAAGGAATCTAGATGGGGGGAGGCAGCCAAGATGGCAAAGCGCTGACCCTGTAGACCTAAGTGGTATTATCCTGTCACCTTGCAGCTTATTTAGGGGTCAGCTGGGCAGTGAGAAGTGACAGGGAGAGTGAGTTCCATGACCATATCTCTACAAAGACAGTGAGAAGTCTGATGGCCATCTTGTTCCTCAACACATAATAAACACCCCACCACCAAACTGTTTCCAAATGGGAGGCAGTTAAGATTTTTCAGATTAGGACCCAAACCGTTTCTCAAAAACAGAGATAACCCATATCCAGAGGAAATGAATGTTAAGTATCAGTTCAGTTCAGTTGCTCAGTCGTGTCCGACTCTTTGCGACCCCATGAATCGCAGCACGCCAGGCCTCCCTGTCCATCACCAACTCCCGGAGCTCACTCAGACTCACGTCCATTGAGTCAGTGATGCCATCCAGCCATCTCATCCTCTGTCGTCCTCTTCTCCTCCTGCCCTCAATCCCTCCCAGCATCAGAGTCTTTGCCAATGAGTCAGCTCTTCACATGAGGTGGCCAAAGTACTGGAGTTTCAGCTTTAGCATCATTCCTTCCAAAGAAATCCCAGGGCTGATCTTCAGAATGGACTGGTTGGATCTCCTTGCAGTCCAGGGGACTCTCAAGAGTCTTCTCTAACACCACAGTTCAAAAGCATGCTAAGTATAGACATGTAGAAAACACTCAATCATTTTTATTTCATCTCCTTCACACAGACTTAGTTACTTGTGGATCATTATTATTAAAGCAAGGAGATACTTTCGAAATTAACAAGTTAGTTATACAAAATCCACTAGAAAAAGACAGATAACTTTGACATGTGGTATTGAAGCCTTAAGTCTTTTGTCCTGGAGATTGTCAAACAGTGAAGTAAGTCAGAAAGAACTGCATATTAATGCTAAGGCTAATTTTAAAGAATGACCCTAGGATGTATGATGATAAAACAATGCAACCATTATATAGACCATTATATCTATATATCATTATATAGATACAAGTTCCTGGAAGTTCAATGCACCAGGTGTGTACTAGGAGTCTGGGAGACATCTGACCTGGCCCAGCCTTGCCTGGGAGACAGGCATTGAAGCACAGCATGAACGCTGACAACCATGATCAGGGCCACTTGTGGTCAGAGCAAGGACCTGACCAAGCCCCAAAGGAATTAGGGAGGGTTCTCTTGACCTGATATTCCCGGTGGTTCAGATGGTAAAGAATCGGCCTGCAGTATAGGAGACCTGGGTTCGTTCCCTGGGTCGGGAAGATCCCCTGGAGAAGGAAATGGCAACCCACTGAAGTATTCTCGCCTGAAGAATCCCATGGACAGAGGAGCCTGGCAGACTATAGCCCATGGGGTCACAAAGAGTTGGACACAACTGAGCGAATAACACTTTCACACTTTCACTCTTGACCTGAGGTTTGAAAAGCGGAAGCAGAGAGGGTGGAAGTGAGGGAGGCAGCAAAATGCATACCCATCAAGCACCCAACACGCTCCATTGACAGAGTGGAGCAATGTAAACCCCTCATCCCTCCCTGACACTTGAAAGGGGCTTTGGACTTAAGTGACAGGCTGATTTCCACAGCTCAGAGGGAGGAAGATCTCCAGAGCTTTCTCTGCAAACACTAAGCCAGGAGGGTCTTCTGTTTGAAACCTATAGCATTTTTCTGGGCTGAGGCCGAACACTGTCTAGGGGGGCACTGAGAGACCCTTATAACAACGTTTAGAACGTGTGTCTAGAATGAGGCAGTGTGCTGGAGCTTCATTCTTGTATCTGTAAGGCTAAACATTCAGTGACTGTCTTATTCCTCTGAGGCTGGCCTTAATTTCTGGTGGGAGTAAAGCTCACCAGGAGTGAACTGGGTGACCGAGTGGGCTGCCTGCTCTTGGTCCCATCATTTCAGTTAAGCCAAGGCTTGGTGCTGACCTTTTATTTATGCTTCTCTTTGAAGCCCAAGATAATCCAGGCCTATCTCGGTCGGCTATGACTGGAGAGAGCGTGTCTGGCGTCATTTTCGTGTATTCATTCTGCTGTAAGGCTAAGGCTGCAAAGACCAGTCAGTCATTTGGGGGAATAGCTTATTTAATTGTCAAACATATCTATCTTCTTTTTAATAAATTAATATTTAATACACATACAGCATTAGCAATGCCAGGCACTCAGTTATTATTATTACTCTTACTATTATCCACTAGGACTCTTATTTGTCATTTGAGAAGTTATCTTAATCATCTTTTTTAAAATTTTTTTTTGGTCTCGGTCATAGAAAAGTGCCAGGTATACAACAGGCACTCAATAAATATTTCTTTATTAACGTCACAACTGAAATGTACTTAAACATTTTAAATCCTTCAGGGCCCTGACTAAATTGTTGACATGAGACAGACAACAGAACCAAAGGACTCAGGAAGGTGGCTGAGAGTCGAGTCACGGTGAACTACAGGCCAGGTGTGTAAATCAGCACCTCCACCTACATTAGCCACGGGACCTTGAACAAAGTCCTGGAGAAGGGCATGGCAATCCACTCCAGTATTCTTGCCTAGAGAATCCCATGGACGGGCTATGGTCCATAGGACTGCAAAGAGTCAGACACGACTGAAGCCACTTAGCACACAGGCACGCACTTGAACAAAGTACTCAATGTCTCCAAGCCTCAGTTTCCTCATCTGTAAAATGGGAAAACAGTGATGCCTAAGTCACACACGGCTGTGAGGATGAATGGAACAATGCATGTAAAATGCTAAATGTTCTAATTTCATGGTGTCTAAATGTTCGATAAATACTTCCTATTATCACCACTGTCTGGAGAACTCAAACAAAGACAACACTCTCCTGTCAACTCTCACTAGTATTTAAAAAGAACAGAAACATGTATATGCATGGCTGAGTCTGTTTACTGTTCACCTGAAACTATCCCAACACTGTTAATTGGCTATACCCCAATACAAAATGCTTTGGTATTAAAAAAATTTTTTTTTAATTAAAAAAGAAAGAATGCTACAAAACATGAAAAAAAATCACATTAATATTTTAAACAGCTTTTGTGAAGACTGAAAAAAAGTTACCCTAGTGATTATTTCTGCACAGGTTTAAGTGACTCATACATATGTGGTCATACATACACAGAAGAACTGTACAAAAAAGATCTTCATGACCCAGATAATCACGATGGTGTGATCACTGACCTAGAGACAGATATCCTGGAATGTGAAGTCAAGTAGGCCTTAGAAAGCATCACTATGAACAAAGCTAATGGAGGTGATGGAACTCCAGTTGAGCTATTCCAAATCCTGAAAGATGATGCTGTGAAAGTGCTGCACTCAATATGCCAGCAAATGTGGAAAACTCAGCAGTGGCCACAGGACTGGAAAAGGTCAGTTTTCATTCCAATCCCAAAGAAAGGCAATGCCAAAGAATGCTCAAACTACTGCACAATTGCACTCATCTCACACGCTAGTAAAGTAATGCTCAAAATTCTCCAAGCCAGGCTTCAGCAATAGGTGAACCGTGAACTTCCTGATGTGCAAGCTGGTTTTAGAAAAGGCAGAGGAACCAGAGATCAAATTGCCAACATGCACTGGATCATGGAAAAAGCAAGAGAGTTCCAGAAAAGCATCTATTTCTGCTTTATTGACTATGCCAAAGCCTTTGACTGTGTGGATCACAATAAACTGTGGAAAATTCTGAAAGAGATGGGAATACCAGACCACCTGATCTGCCTCTTAAGAAATCTGTATGCAGGTCAGGAAGCAACAGTTAGAACTGGTCATGGAACAACAGACTGGTTCCAAATAGGAAAAGGAGTTCATCAAGGCTGTATATTGTCACCCTGTTTACTTAACTTACATGCAGAGTACATCATGAGAAACCCTGGACTGGAAGAAGAACAAGTTGGAATCAAGATTGCAGGGAGAAATATCAATAACCTCAGATATGCAGATGATACCACCCTTATAGCAGAAAGTGAAGAGGAACTAAAAAGCCTCTTGATGAAAGTGAAAGTGGAGAGTGAAAAAGTTGGCTTAAAGCTCAACATTCAGAAAACGAAGATCATGGCATCTGGTCCCATTACTTCATGGGAAATAGATGGGGAAACAGTGGAAACAGTGTCAGACTTTATTTTTCTGGGCTCCAAAATCACTGCAGATGGTGACTGCAGCCATGAAATTAAAAGACGCTTACTCCTTGGAAGGAAAGCTATGACCAACCTAGATAGCATATTCAAAAGCAGAGACATTACTTTGCCAACAAAGGTTCATCTAGTCAAGGCTATGGTTTTTCCTGTGGTCATGTATGGATGTGAGAGCTGGACTGTGAAGAAGGCTGAGCGCTGAAGAATTGATGCTTTTGAACTGTGGGGTTGGAGAAGACTCTTGAGAGTCCCTTGGACTGCAAGGAGATCCAACCAGTCCATTCTGAAGATCAGCCCTGGGATTTCTTTGGAAGGAGTGATACTAAAGCTGAAACTCCAATACTTTGGCCACCTCATGCAAAGAGTTGACTCATTGGAGAAGACTCTGATGCTGGGAGGGATTGAGGGCAAGAAGAAAAGGGGACGACAGAGGATGAGATGGCTGGATGGCATCACTGACTTGATGGACGTGAGTCTGGGTGAACTCCGGGAGTTGGTGATGGACACGGAGGCCTGGCGTGCTGCGATTTATGGGGTCGCAAAGAGTCGGACACGACTGAGCGACTGATCTGATCTGACATATATGGTAAGAAATCATTTTCCAGCTATTATCTGAATTTTATTGAAGCTGTTTCCCCTGAAAAGTGACATAATACAACTTGTGCCTCACCCTAGCCCCACTGAAGACAATTTTTCAAAAAGGCTCAAAGAGAAGGCACCCAGAGTACCTGCACTGCTCACCTCCAGCACCTGTGTGGGGGAGGGGGGGTGGTTTCTGTTGGGCTCTGAAGTACTCTACTGTCCCCTGATGTTCACAGCACTGCCAGGAAGCTGGAGCCTATTACAGAAGAAACTTCGTTTTTTTCAGAGAGGTTAAATAACCTGCCCAAAGCCACACAGCTAACAGGAGGCAGAAGTGGACTATGAAACCAGGCAGCAGCTGGCAACCTGGATGGCCATCAGGCTATAAGATCCTGAAGGAACAGAATGGCCTATAAGTAAACAAAGGTTAGGGCCGCGTCCTTGGCCAGCCCAGGAGTTCAAGGGAAAAGGCCCGAGGATTACTCAAAATCACTCGCAAATAATTTTACTGCCCCATAAAAGGCAAACTTGCATACAAGGGTGAAAGGTTGCAGAGGAGAGTCCTGCCTTTCTCCACTTCCTTAGGGAATCAAGAGCCCAGCAGGATGACAGCGGCTTAAGTTTACCTGTAGTGTGCTAAGCCCAGACAGAGGCACTGCTGTGCACTGCAATCACCTCATTCACCCTCCCGGCCCACCACCATACCCATTTCACAGACGGACACAGAGAGGGTCAAGGCCCCACGGCTGACAGGCAGGACGCTGGGACTGGAATCCTGGGCTGTCACACACGGGAAGCCCCCTGTGTTAGCCAGACGACAGAACAAACCCCTCCAGCCCTCCCAGGTACCCCCTTCTCCCCTTCCAGATACCCCCTCTCCCGCCCTCCCAGGTCCATCCCTCCTTCTTTTCCGAATCCCGAATAGCACCGAGTGTCCCGAGCCCCGGGCTAGAAGGGAAGGGAGGATTAACTGAGCAAAGTAGGTGATGCTGGGGGTGGGGAGAGCCTTCTTTCCCAAGTTTTACTGCTTTGCCCGAAGGGACCCTACCCCAGACGACAGCGCTCGGAACAACACCGAGAGGGCAGCCGGGCGGGAAGGGAGGAAAGCGAGAGAAGGAAGGGCATCGGCCCATGGGAGAAACGCCCGGCGGAGACGGAGGCCGAAGTTACCGTTCCCACGGCTACTGGACAGCCGGAGTTGGCGCACGTCTCGGTCGCTCCGCTGCGAGGGTCTGCGGCCGCTTGAACGAAATCGAAACTAAAAGCTCCAGCGTAACCGGGGGAGGAGTCGCACGGGGCTGGACCCGGACCGGGCGGGGCTGCGGGCGCCGCTTCCGACTCCGGACCCCGCGGTCAGTACAGTCTGCCGCGCGCAGGAACCCAGCGCCTCCGCGCGTCCTATCCGGGAGTGCGCACCCAGCCGCGCTGGCCGAGCGTCGCGCGCGCCGTCCCCGGAGGGCGCCCGGGGCAAAGCTGGCGAGCGTGCTGGTCAAAGTTTGCAGAGCTCTAAAGGGATCACAGAGTCGGACACGACTGAAGCGACTTAGCAGCAGCAAAGGGATCCCGCCGCCGCGCGCGCCGTTCCTCCTAGAAATTTTTGCAGAATCGATCGCGCTCCCAGTGACCCGAAGAGCGCGCTCCGCAATGCCGCCGCACGCAGTGTCCCCAGCCGCGCTGAACTGAGAGCGCGCCCGGCCGACTTCCCAGGGGCGCCGGATCATGGGGCGCTGGATCATGGGGCGCTCGTCAGAGGCCCCGCTCCTGCCCTTTCGCTGCTGTCCTCGGTCTACAGCTCGACTTCGGCCTCCGCATCAGCTCCGGGACCCAGTTCCCAAAGCCCGAAGGCTGCTGCCCAGCCAGATCCTGTGTGCGGGTCGGGTCCGTTGGGGGAATGGGCGCCCGCATCTGCACGAGTTTACCAAGGGCAGGCGGTGGGAGCCGCCGTGGTCTCCAGCTCCCATAACTTGGTTACACTCCGCGGCGCGCCTTTCTGCAGAGCGCGTTCCCACAGCCCAACACCTCCTGCTGGCCTGGATGTAGCTCCAGAATCATTCCTGGACTGTCTATTGAGCGCCACCACGTGTCAGCCACTGGGTGCGTGCGTGCCTACTGAGTCGCCACTGCATGAACTGTCAGCCGCCAGGGTCCTGTGTCTACGGTATTCTGCAGGCAAAGATCCTGGTTCGGTTCCCGTTTCCTCCTCTAGGGGGGATCTTCCCGACCCAGGGATCTAACCCCCGTGTCTTCGGTCTTCTGCATCGGTGGCCATGTTGTTTAGCTCTAGTGCCACCTGGGAAGCCCAGCCCCCGGGTGTGTGGCCATAAGTTAGCCTAATACGGGAGAGACATTGTCGTTGTCCCAAGACCACTTCACCCCTCACCCACGCGTGCCCCCACATTTGTCTTTCTTCAACCTGGAGACACCAGCGGAGGCCTCCAAGGCCTCGCTCTCCAAGACTTCTCACCGGACCGGCTAATGAACACAGGCGCGCTGAGGTGTAAATAGCTGAGGAGAAATTACAGTTTTCTTCACACCAGAGACATTTGCTATGAAACTATCAACGCCTGGAGTGAAAGGAGTGAATCTTCAGGATGTGACGTCAGGCAAGAACGGGCATCTCCTCTTTGCTCTCCTCTGGGCCTGAGACTTCAATATGCTCCATAAAATCTCACCAGGTAAGGACACTTTCTTGGTTTAAGAAACACTGGCCCCAGGCAAGTGTAAGTGAATAATTATAATTTAATAAGTTCTGCCAGTATCCTGAATTCATGAATATTTTAAACAGGCCATTATACTATTTATACTGCTGCTGCTGCTGCTGCTGCTAAGTCGCGTCAGTCGTGTCCGACTTGGCGACCCCATAGACGGCAGGGCCCACCAGGCTCCCCCGTCCCTGGGATTCTCCAGGCAAGAACACTGGAGTGGGTTGCCATTTCCTTCTCCAATGCATGAAGGTGAAAAGAGAAAGGGAAGTCGCTCAGTCATGTCTGACCCTTAACGACCCCATGGACTGCAGCCTTCCAGGCTCTTCCGCCCATGGGATTTTCCAGGCAAGAGTACTGGAATGGGGTGCCATTGCCTTCTCCGACTGGCTGTGCTATACTGAACGTATGTGCACCGGTCCCCCAATTCATATGTTGAAACTTAATCCCCAAAGTGATGACGTTAGGAGGTGGGGCCGTTGGGAGGTGCTTAAATCTTGAAAGTGGAGCCCTGGGGTTCCTGCCCTTGTAAAGCTCGCCAGACAGAGCTTCCTGGCCTTTGCCACCAAGTGAGGACACAGAGAGAAATTGCAGTCCGTAACCCAAAGAAGGCTTTGACTAGAACCCAACCATACTGGCACTCTGCTCTTGGCCTTCTAGCCTCCAGTACAGTGAGGAATAAATTTCTTGTTCGTAAGCTATTCAGCCTGTGGTATTTTGTTACAGCAGCTGAAACAGACTAAGACAGGCTGTCCTATTCTTTCTTTAATATCCATATTTCTGAAATGTCAGGGCCAACTAAGTCATTGTAGACCCAAAGATAAAATCCTTTTTGAAGGAATTCAGTTGTGAATCGCTTGAGAAATGAAAAATCCTTTAGTAAGGCAAGTACATTACTCTTTAATTAATCTGATTTATGCAATTAAGTTTCTGCAAGTTATTCCTGAAATACCATAAAACAGTGATAGATGTGGAGGAGGCTTCACAACTAATCCCTCTGCTCATACTATAGATAAACAATCTGAGGTGCAGAGAGGTTGCCCGCATCACAAGCTTGCTAGTGACAGAACCAGGATCAGGATGCTTATAAAAATAATAAATTTTCCATCCACAAGAATTATGTCATAATTATATCATTAAAACGTGTTGCACGTAAGAATTCACTGCTGGCTCAGATAGAAAGATGATTTGAAGCAAAACTTCCCTTTTTCAGTTCTGTAGTGTGGTCTGATGTGGCAGCTCTTAAAGTATTGCTCCAAGGATGGATTATCACAGCACCAACAAATAAAACTACAGATATGTGAAAGGGAAGACACAGTTTAAATTTTTTCCCTCCCTGGCGAGACAGCAAAAGAGACACAGATGTAAAGAACAGTCTTTTGAACTCTGTGGGAGAAGGCAGGGGTGGGATGATTTGAGAGAATAGCATTGAAACATGTATATTATCATATGTGAAATAGATCTCCAGTCCAGGTTTGATGCATGAGACAGGGTGCTTAGGGCTGGTGCACTGGAATTACCCTGAGGGATGGGATGGGGAGGGAGGTGGGAGGGGAGTTCAGGATGGGGAACACATGTACACCCATGGCTGACATGTCATTGTACAGCAAAAACCACTACAATATTGTAAAGTAATTAGCCTCCAATTAAAGTTAATTAATTAATTTAAAAAGTCGACATTCAAAAAACTAAAAAAAAAAATTTTCCCTCTCTGATAATTGTACTGATCTGTTAGATCCAAATGCTATTTTCTTCTAACTGTATTTCCTGTGTTTCTCCAGCTTTGGCCCATGTCACTGTTTTCTGCTTCCTTTCCAAACTCACACGATTAGAGCTAAGTCTTTCTCTTTACCCCAGAAAAATCCCCAACTCCATTATTCAGAAGTCTTTAGAAGAGCTAGGTGCTCTTCTAAAGAGCACCTCATGGGTGCTCCTGAGCTGATCCCTCTGGACTTTGCCTCTGGCCCTCTGCTCTAGACACCAGGATGTGGCTGCTAATCCTGCTGAGCCCAACAGTCCCATCCTCATCCTGCTGGGTACCACACCTCCATGGGATGCAATCAGCGACTGCTTCTTTTGCTGTTCACAGGACAGCTCAGGCCAGGCTATGACTTCGTACAGGACTCAACTGAAGGATAATCCCTTGAATAACAGAAATGCCCGTCTTCAGACTCACAGGCCCAAGCCCAGACTCTGGCTGCGGCACCAGCAGGCTTCTGCAATGGGGAAGAGGGGTGGGTCAGGGTTCAGGCTGAATTCTCTGACAAGAAGAATTGATGCTATTAACCACTGCCTCTAAGCCCTCTGTTCTGTGAAAATGGAACTGGTTTTTTTAAGTAATTTTCCTTTGCCTGTGCTTCTATGTTCAGCTTTGCCAGTTGGGGACAGTAGAGAAAGATTGTTACTCAGTGATCAAGTCGTGTCCGACTGTTTGCAAGCCCATGGACTGCAGAACACCAGGCTTCTCTGTCCCTCACCTCTCCCAGAATTTGCCCAAGTTCATGTCTGTTGAGTTGGTAATCCATCCAACCAGTGATGCCATCCCTTCATGGATCATTGCCTTGTCGTGGTGAAGGGGCTTGCGTAACTCGGTGAAGTTATGAGTTGTGACGTGCAGGGTCACCCAGGACCGACGGGTCATAGTGGGAAGTTCTGACAAAACGTGACCCCTTGGAGGAGGGAATGCAAACCACCCCAGTATACTTGCCATGAGAACCCCATGAACTGTATAGAAGGGCGAAAAGAGAGAGACTGCAGGAGGTAAATGTTTTGTTCCCTGGTTCTGGTGTGTCTGGCATACTTTTGAGGAATCGGGCTCCTACAGCAGGGATGCACACCTTCTAGGTTCCTATCACACACCTGGCTTCCCCAGCGCCCAGCTGGGCCTGCTGGGCACCAGTGCCCGGCAATTAGCAACTTCCCTGGCACCCCCTTCAGGCGTCCTTCCTTTGAGATACTTCCCCACAGCTCTCTCTGGCACTAGAGGGTAGATTTCCAGAAAGTTCTAGAGGACAGATCACTAGCAGGTTCCACTGGCACAGTCCCCATAACTTCTCTGCATCTAGTAAGCCTTTAACATGCTCTCTCCAATAAAGTTTGGATCATAGCTCTGGAGTGGGAAGAAGGTGCCCACCTTCTGGGGTGGGTCTCTTCCTTAAGCCCTCTAGGGGTAATGGCAAGTTGTTGTTGTTCAGAGTTGTTCAGTCGTGTCCGACTCTTTGCGACCCCATGGATTGCAGCATGCCAGGCTTCCCTGTCCTTCACCATCTCAAACTCATGAGCTTGAGTCAAAATCGTGTTTGCTCAAACTCATGTCCATTGAGTCGGTGATGCCATCCAACCATCTTGTCCTCTGTTGTCCCCTTCTCCTGCCTTCAATATTTCCCAGCATCAGGGTCTTTTCTAATGAATTGGCTCTTCGCATCAGGTGGCCAAAGTATTGGAGCTTCAGCTTTAACCTCAGTCTTCCAATGAATATTCAGGATTGATTTCCTTTAGGATTGACTGATTTGACCTCCTTGCAGTCCAAGGGACTTAATGGCAAGTTAAGTTGTGTTATATTGTTGGGCTTCCCTAGTGGCTCAGAGGGTAAAGAATCTGCCTTCACTTCAGACCTGGGTTCAATCCCTGGGTTGGGAAGATCCCCTGGAGAAGGGCATTACAACCCACTCCAGTATTCTTGCATAGAGAATTCCGTGGATAGAGGAGCCTGACAGGCTATATGGAGTGAATTGTTTTTCTTGCCTCCAAATTCATATGTTGAAATCAACTCTGCCTCTGTCTAACCCCATGTGATCACCTCCAGGCACTGGAAAACACCAAGGGATGAGGGTGGGAGTGGGGTTGGAGTTCTGACCCGGGAAAGCCTGACAGCTAGAGGCAAGCCCTTGCTTCTTGAATTCTCCACCCCAGGTGTTGGTCACATGTTGCATGGTGCAGAGAAGAGGAAGGAGGGAACAGAATTGACACCAGCAGCCAGAAAAGAAGACCGTGGGAGTTCATGGTGTATTTCATGTAAACGCTTTCCTTCCTCCTTCTCACAGTTTCCTTGATTGACTGACCTTGTGGTACCCTGTGCGCATCCTCTGGGCTCATCAATAGCTCCATATGTGGCACCAGGACCCCCTTAAGTTCCTTCAGCATCAGCCCCCTGCTTCTATGCCTCTGGGCTTTTTCTGAAGCTGTAGAAGTCTGTGCAGCTTGTGCAGACAGGTGTACTCTAGAGGTGGAGGGAGTTAATGCCCCTGAGATGCAGCCAATGGGAGATGAGAGTTGGGTGGATAAGTATCCCAGCCTCTGTCCTTCAGTGAGATGGTTTGGGGAAACATTCTACACAATGCCTCAGAGGATCCCTAACAATATTGAGCCTCAGTTGCCCACAGTGGTAATTAGCTCAGGATGCGCCCTGTATTAGCTCTTCTTTCTCTGCTCACTCAACCTCAGACCCTCATGCTTACCTTGAGAGATCATCTCCCAAATATACCACCTGCAGCCAAATCCTCATCTCACACTTTGCTTTTGGGAGAAGCTAAACTAAGGTAGGCACGCACACACCCCCACCACGGGAGGCACAAGCCCAGTCTAACCAGAGCGGCGATGACAGACTGGAGGCTTAGTAGCTTTCTTTTTACTTCTCTTTGGTCATCTCTTCATAATCTCAAAACCATTTTACATCCATGGCCCTGCAGGGCATTGGAAATGGTTCAGAGCTAGGAGGAATTACCTCATATTCTCGGTGACAGAACCAGGGTTCAAAAAGATCTTGACTGGCTGAAGCAATGGGGCCGTCATCAATAGGATGCAATTTAAAAGAAACAATGGAAAAAAATTTATTCACGTCCTGAACATGATAGTCACTAATGTGAAATAAAATGTGGGGTTTTTCATTGATCACAATCTCCCTGTGAGTCAAGACTTGAAAAAATCAAAGCAATATGGGACACTGTTGACAGAGCATCTAAATCAGAGGTTAACAAGCCTTTACTTGAGCTGACTCTGGCTCACGACCACCAAGCCCAGGTCCCGGACTTTCTGCTGATTGGCCAACATACCACACATCTCTCAGGAGCCTCTTTCCATCCACTTAGCCTCACCTGTCTTAAGACTTATGCCAGTCCAGCCTTGGCAGTGGCAGCTAGCTCTGTGTCGGTTTGGCCAACAGTGTCTTTGATCTGCTGTCGCCCTTGCATTTTTCCCTGTTGCTATTGAGGCATAGGATGCTGTGGGATTCCCTGGGCACATGCACAGCATGGGTGTGTAAGGGAGTTAACACCCAGTGGGGCCAGACATTAGTCAGTGGTAGGCATGGCCAGCAGGTACTTCCTTCCCACTTCCTTCCTTTAGCAGACATTCCTGAGTAGCAGTGGCTTATGTGGCCTCTTGGAAGGTAGAGACCAAGAGATCCAACGTCCAAAGCTTCTGTTGGAAAGGATGTTGACTGTCCCCTTCCACTTCCTGCCTTCTTCCGCCCCCTGGATCACACTTCTGAATAAAGTTCTTGCATGGAAGCCTTTGCCCCAGGTTCTATTTTGTGGGGAATCCAGACTAACACATGTTGTCTGAACCGATCCCAGGGGCCAGAGGAGCACCCTTGTTCATTGGCTAAGATGTGGAGGGTCTGATGTAATCGCTGTCAGAAAGGGGAGGGGCTCTGCCTGATGTGAGAGGGTTAGAATGCACACAGGGAAGCCCATCCACAAGGTCTGTAAAGCAGATGAGGGCTGTGTGTCTCTGCCCCAGATATGCATGTTCATTTTAGGTCTTTAAACTGTCCCACTTCCACTTCTACGGGGTTGTTTGTTCTCACAATTTCTGATATATAATAAGCACCTTTCAAAAGCAGAAGTGATGGTACAAGTCAGATTTAGCATCTTGCGTTTGGGTCATCCTTGTTTTCACAACTTATAGCAGTGATGCAATCACAGCCTTAGAGAAGCGTTAGGTCATTTTTCTTTAAAGGAAATCTAGCTGGGATTCCACATCCCTCTGGATTGGGGCAGAGTTCTTTCTCAGTGATTATTGAGACTTCCAGCCCATGTCCAGGTATAGCTGGATAAATCCCACACAGAGCAAAATATTTGGAGAAACTGTAGGTCTTTTTGTTAAAGGTATTTATTTGGCCGGGTCTTAGTTGTGGCACACAAAATCTTTGTTGCAGCATCTTTAGTCACGGCATTCGGACACTTAGTTGTGGGATGTGGGATCTAGTTCCCCAACCAGGGGTCGAACCCAGACCCCCTGCACTGGGAGTGCAGAGTCTTAGCCCCTGGACCACCGGGGAAGTCCCTAACCTGTAGGTCTTAGTTCTTTGCCTTTACTGTTCTGTTTTGTTCAGGCTGTGTTGTATCACATTTCAGCCTGAGTCTTCTTGAGTCTGGGGCCCCTGCTAAGTCTCCTTCTGGTGCTGAGAGGGCAGCTCTGCGCCCGCTCTCTCTCTGTGGGGAACCTCATGGCACCCTCTCCTAAGCGTCATGGGGACGCTGTTCTTTACCTGCTCTGCGGCCTCCTCCTCCCCGTGGTTCTCCCATCACAACACAGAAACACTACTGAGTTCTCTCTGTCTTTCCCGAGTTCCCCCCAGCAGTTTCCTCAGAGCCTTTTCTTGAGGTGGAAAGTCACTAATTGGTAGCCTGGGGATTAACTGCCGCCCATGACCCTGTTTTATTGTTTTATTCCCAGTGTTTTGCAAAAGAGGGAATTTCAGGTGCAGATGCGGATAGCTGGCTTTTCTGGAAAAGTCAGAATATTTGTCCCTGCTGGCTACTGATTCCCTCATCACAAGTTGGCTGGGCTGGAGAGGTGGTTCAGACAGGGCTGTGACCCGTGGCTTCACCTCAGTCCCTGCAGGCATGGTGGCATCAGTGTTGATTTCTTTGATTTGATAAATATTTGTTGAGCACGTTTTCTGTATCAGACCTTGTTCTCGGCATCAGGGATACAGAAAGGACAACATGGACCAGGGACCCTATTTTGATGAAATATCTTGATGGAGGAGACAGATAATTTTTAAAAGCAGATATACTAATATTTAAGGTGTCAGGTGGTGGTAACTGCTGTGAAGAACATAAAGCAGGAAGAGGGTTGTTGAAGAAAGACAGTGAGGGGTGGGGACAAGTGTGTTGTCATTTTTTGTAAGCTGTTTCTGGAAGGTCTATATTCAGTGACATTTAGGCAAAGAGGGGCTTCACAAAGCCAAGAAAAGAAACTTTGTCTTCAGGCTGCTCCCTGGGAATCAAGGGACTAAGCAAGACCTGGAAGGCGAGAACTTTTGGGAACCGCCTAAGATAACAGAGGTCAACACTCAAAGGGTTCTCATCTGACCTTATTTTTGCATCCTTGAAGAAGCTAAACCTGAATTGATATCTTAATAAATTTTCCATCCTACTCTTATAAACATAATCTATTTAAAAACATTTCATTGAAGTACAATTGGTTTACAATATTGTGTTAATTTCTGCTGTACAGCAAAGTGACTCAGTTATACACACATATATTCTTTTTCGTATTCTTTTCCATTGTGGTTTGTCACAGGGTTTTGAATACAGTTCCCTGTGCCATACCGTAGGATCCTGTTGTTTATCCATCCCATCTATAACAGTTTGCCTCTGCTAGTCCCAAACTCCCAAGCCTTCCCACCCCCATCCAGCTCTCCCTTGGCAACCGCAAGTCTGTTCTCTCTGTCTGTGACTCTTTTTTGTTTCAGGTACATTCATTTGTGTCCTGTTTTAGATTCCCCATACAAGTGATATCATATGGCATTTGCCTTTCTCTGTCTGACTTACTTTCAATCATCTCTAGATCCATGCATGTTGCTATAAATAGCCTTATTTCATTCTTTTTTATGGTTGGGTGATATTAAACATTTTTAAGAGATAAGGCTAAATTTCAAATATGGTATTTACCCTCTATGGAGTGAGTAAATCTTTTTTCATTTTCCTTGGAGGGGTGAGTTGGACCTTCTGCTTTAGTCACAGGCCTCACAGAGCGAGCTTTTCTCATGTAGTGGTCGTATTACGGTGTGGGGTATGCCTTTGGCTTCTTTTCTTGGGTTATGATCACAGCTAGTGTTAAACTACTGCATGCTGCCTGATCATACACAAGGATTTGGTCATCCACATAAACATGATGCTGTTGTGAGTTCACTTTTCTATTTAGAGAAACATGTCAGCTAGAAATACCTCCACCTTATTACCCAGACGCATGCGTGCCCAGCAAGTCTCCAAAATAGCCCTTTGAGTAAGTGGCAGCTTTAAAAACCATCCAGCCGCCGACTTCAAACCAGAAGGTCAGCAGAGGAGAGTGGAAGTTGGATACTGAACGGTCAAGGTGCCCACAGGAATTTAATAGGAGTCAGGATTTTGGAGACTTGAACAACCAGACGGCGGCTTCTCCTTGGATTTCTTGCCTGTTACCGATCTTGGTCTTCTCTCTTCAGACTTCACGATGAATGTGCAGGCTTGTTCTAGGTGTGGGTACGGGGTGTACCCTGCTGAGAAGATCAACTGTCTAGACCAGGTCAGTAGACATTTCTTGGCCTTTGCAAATTGTCACAAACTTGGGAAATACATCTTGTCACATATGGACATGTGGGTTTTTTTGAGCCACCAAGATACGATGTTTTCCCCACTTTTATTCAGTTCTACCAATTTCTAGCTACATCTCCTGTATTGTCTCAAAAATTTGTAGACAAGTATGAGTTTTATCACCATTTTATCCCTAAAGCTCATTTTTTTTTTGCCCTGAAATATATAAAATTCCTGAAAATGAAAGAAAAGGTAATTTTTTCAATCTTTTCTATTTGATTTCTAGATATGGCACAAAGCTTGTTTTCACTGTGAAGTTTGCAAGATGATGCTATCAGTGAATAACTTTGTGAGTCACCAGAAAAAGCCATATTGTCACGCGTAAGTGTTTGACGCCCCTCCCCACCACCTCTTGTATTATATTATTATTTTAATAAGTAACCAACCAGAGGTTCAAATCGCACACTCCAGGGTTAAATCCAAGAACCCAAGAAATGTCTTCTCAAAAGTTTTTACTTACATACAGTCATTAAAAAGATCTGACACAGGATTTTATGCAATGGACAGAAAGTTGAAAATTTCAAATTTCCTACAAGTGAAAAACAAAATCTATCCTCTATAACCCCATGTCAAATTATTAAAGATTGTGCAGAACAGTATAATTGCTGTGGCTATGCAGAAAGCTTTAAAATGTTTTCTTTTAAATAATTTCAGGTAAATAATTTACAGTTAAATTTGGTGTTTACGTTAAATAGGTTGAATTTATTTGATTTGCTTTTCTATATGACTCATTGCCTGGAAACTCTTGAATTTAATTATTACATCTTATATTTTTTTGATGTAAAAAGTGACTCTTCCTTTAAGAATAGTCACTCAGTCATCTTGGATAAAGTACATTTCTAATTTTGATTTATATCTACTTTTTGTAGCCATAACCCCAAGAACAACACTTTTACAAGTGTCTATTACACTCCATTAAATCTAAATGTGAGGAAACCTCCAGAGGCCATTTGTGGGGTAAGTTACTTAATTTTGAATTTCAAAATAGTGTTTAAAGAAAATTTCTTAGCTCAGGCATTTCTTAGGTTTTTAAGTGTCTCTGTAAATATGGAGAAAATGGGCAGGTTTACATCTAGGCAGAAAATGGGCAGGTTTACACCTAGTCATGTTTAAGTAACAAATATTGCTATTTGTCCTACCACAGCATAGAAGCCCATCCTGGATAATCCAGCTTGAATATCTGAGGATCTTGTATCCATTTTAATCTCCTTGTGTCTGTCCTCTCTGTACACATTGATACAGCAGGCCATACATACACTAGATGCTTAATACATAAAACAAATTATATATAGTTGGAAAATATTACAAAGCCCTTTCTTTCCCCGTTATATTTGAGTACAAACATCGAAACCTCTAGTTCCATACTCTTAAATCTCTCTGCATTCTGTAGTGTTTAAGATCTCTTTCCCCGTGGGTAGGGGTAGGTCAGAGAGATTTTGATCTGGAACTAATGTTTGGGTAGGCCAGGAGGCCATATTGATTAACCAACCTGATTTGAAAAACTAACAGTAGCGTTTTGTCAGGTAACTATTGACTGGACGCTTGCATTTATTAAAATGATGAATCATTTCACTCGCCTCCCCTGGGCCCCAGAGCAAGTTGCTTTAGGGGATGGAACTAGCAGCTTTCTAAAATTAGAGAATGACACAGGAGGTGGAAGGCTCTCTAGTAATCTGCCTTCCTCATGTTACCTCGCCCTATCCTGACTCTCCTGCCTGCCCAGGCCACGTCCTCCTCAAGACGACGGTTTAGCTTGAGCTTATCCTGATCATGGCTTTCTACACATAATTGCCAACTAGCTTATTTCACTAAGTGCTTTGCTCCAATTGTGAGTTTATTTTTTTTAAAACAAGTTTAGGTAACATTTACTGTGTAATTGCTTAACTAACTTAATACATTTCAATCCAATAAAGTAAATACTATTATTATCCCATTCTACTGGTGAGGAAACTGAGGCTGGGAGAGTTGTTCATATATCTAGCATTGACTTCTAACAATTGAGAAGCCTGAAGAGTTCTCGAGCCATCGTTACTGAGAAGGCGGATTCTTTTAGGATTTTGCTGTCATCCATTCTTGCTTGTTTGTGTGTGTTTTGTTGTTGTTTGTGTTTGTCTCTTAATGTCTAACTCTAAATTGACAGTGCTGAACTTAACTCTCAGTTCGACAGAGTGCCAGGCACGTTGCAAGGCCCTTTATCTGTATAATCTCACTTGTTCTTCACAAAAACCCTCCGCAGTATTCTATTAGGGGAGGCTGAGGCGCACAGAAGTTAAGTAGCTTGCCCAGTTTTACCCGGCCAGTTGAATGGATACAAACCCAGATCTCTGTCACTCTAGGACCCACATTCTAAACTGCTCAGTCAGCCTGCTCCCAAGTACCTAGGGTGTGACAAAATCTTACAACAGATCAGGCAGTACTTACCTTCCTTTGAAGTGGTGGTGAATTCACTTTTTTGTAATTGTATGACAGGCTGAACCTGGAGCGAGATTATCGCTGGTTCTGTTTCCAGCCACAGGCAGTGATGTGAGCTTCCCAGGAAACCTGTGTGTGTGTGTTAGTTCACATCTATGTGAATATGTGCATATGTGTGTAAATATGTGTGTTTGCATATGGGGAGTGTATATGTGTGTGTATGTAGGTGTAAATATGTGTGCACGTGTATACATGTGTGTATACATGGTGTATATACATGTGCGTATATACATGAATGTGTATATACATGCCTGTGTGCACATTTGTGTATGTGTGTGGTATGTGTATATGTGTATATGTGTGTTATCTCTGTGTGTATATGGTGGATGCATGTTTACATGCATGTGTATATACTCACATATGTGCGTACTTGCATATGTGTGTGTGCGTGTACACACACGTGTGTGTTTTTATGTATGCATATATGTGTATACGTGTGCATGTGTGCGTGTGCATGTGTACAGAACAACTGACTGCTGAGACCCCTTTCTCCTCCTTTCCCATCAGGGGAAAAATCAAGTGGACACTCATGTCCCTTCTAGGCCCCAGATCTTACAACCCACCTGGGGAATATTGTGGGTTGCATTCTTACTCCCTTTTCTTCTCTGGGAGACTTTGCCAATTGAATAAAAAACAGATTCATAGTGCATGTGCTAAAATTAAAAAAGGAAAGAAAGGGATTCTTCAGTTATGGCGATGAAGGTGAAATGACATCTGAAGCTGGTCAACATTTTTCTGTTTTTTTTTTAAATATCACTCTTTGAAAAATAAATGCATAAATAAATATTCACTAAGACAGAATTTCCTGTTTGGTAGGTGTGAATGGAACTTTTAGCAGAATAGAACATTTAGATTCTCTCCTATTCAGAGAATGAACTTTAGCCCTTAATGCTTCCTTTTCTCACACGTAACATTTATGGTTTTTTTCCTCTTCCTATTTCCTCCGAATAGTCATGAGCCCTGTGAAAGGTCTCTAGGGAGGCAGGCACCCCTGCCTCCCCCCGCTGCCTGTACTGTGGGAGAAGGGCAGAAAATAGAGCCTGTGTACTTTGGTCACGTGATTCTGATTCCTTTAGTCAGTGGCTCTAAAGGAGGGCGATTTTGCCCCATAGGGGATATTTGGTGACATCTGAGGGACTTTTTCTGGTCAAAACTGGGAAGGTAAGAATACTGGTGACATCTGGTGGATAGAGACCACCCATCTTGCTCATCAGCATCCTGCCATGAGCTAGACAGGCTGCCCCCAGCAAGAAATGAACTGGCCCCAAATGTCAGTGGAGCTGCTTACATGAAACTTTGCCATGAGTTTATGTAGTGTTCAAGGTAATTTCTCAATAGCCAAGGGAAAAGATTTCTCAATTTATGTACTTAAAAATATACATGTTAGTTCTGCATTAAGCAAGCCCAGACAAAGTGCCCTTGACAGGGAACTAAAATTCCTGGGTTCTAAACCTGGCTTTGCTAACCTGCTGAATGATTTCAATAAGTTCACTTCTCTTCTCTAAGCTTCTTTCCTCATCTGTAAACTTAATGATTTAGATTTCAACTTGCTTAAGTTGCAGATTTCTGGGCTCCATCTTGGATCTCAAACATTATGATATCTAGGTTTGAACCTAAGCCCTGATATTTTCTTTTGTGGTTAGTTCTTCTTATGTTCTCCTTAAGAAATCTTTGTCTATTCCAAAATCATGAAGATATGGTTAGATGTCAGTTCTCTTCAAATTGATTGACGCAATCAGTGCAGTCCCAGCCAAAACTCTGGTGTCTTTCATAAAAATAGATGGACTGATTCTAAAATTGATATGAACATACAGTGATTCTAGAATGGCCAAGAAATCTTGAAGAACAAAATCAAAGGACTTAGGTTACCAGATTTCTAGGCTCCTCTTGCCATGAAATTCTCCAGGCAAGAATATTGAAGTTCCCTTCTCCAGAGGATCTTCCCCATCCAAGGATCGAACCCAGGTCTCCTACATGGCAGGCAGATTCTTTACCATCTGAGCCACCAGGGTGCCTCTTGTAGTTGTTAGCTCATTGTAGTATTGGCACTACTGTAGAATTGACAGCTCAGTGGAAAACAATACAAAGTTAAGAAGTAGAGGTGCACAAATGTGGTCACCTGAGTTACAACAAAGGCACCACTGAAATTCAGTGTAGCAAGAATCATCTTTAAATAAATGGTACCCGAGTGACTGGACACTTACATAGAAGAAATGGACCTTGATACCTACCTCATACCTATACATAAACATTAATACAGGGTGTGTTATGGATCAAGATGTGAAAAGTGGAATCATAAAGCGTAGGAGAACACCTACATGAATTTGAGGAGCCAGCATTGAACAAGCTCCCTGAGTGTTGCACAGGCTAGTTAGGAACCACTGCTCTCACGTCTGGTGTTTTCTAAGCTGAATACTTGGTACTGTGTGATAAGCTTGTAGAGACATTGTCTTTTTATTTGCGCTGCAAAATAGAGCTTTGCACACAGTAGGTGCTATCCACGTGCTACTTGGCTGGTGGTACAGACGAAGCCGGTGGTGACTCTTGACAGCACAGCGTGGCTTGTCGTACAGTTAGGATGCTCTGCAGTTGAGACGTAGGGCCCGCTCCCCCCGCCCCCAATTTCATTCTGTGGTGTTTGTTACCTTTCTCATTTCTGATGGAAACATTACTGACGACATCTTCACTGTACAGATCGATGGCCAGGAGGATGGTGAACGGTTTAAGTCGGTTTTTCACTGGGACATGAAATCCAAGGATGAGGCCGCCGCACCTAACAGGCAACCACTGGTGGATGAGGTGAGGGGAGAGTTAGAAACAGGTTTGGAAGCAGAGAAAGGAATGACATGTTGTGCAGGTGACATGTGTAGTCAGCATTACTTCGAGAGGGAATTGGTTAAGCTTTCTTTTATCCATCTTGTCCTTCCAGTGGTCTACAAAGACCTCCATGGTCTGTTTCCCACATTCTCACAATACTTGGTATTACCAGACAAAAGTTTTGACAACCTGTATCTTGTTTTTTTTCTATTTAAACTTTCCTGATTGTAAGTATAGTTGAGCATATTTTCACATATGAATGATCTGACTTTTCAGATCGCCAAAGGATAGTTCTACCCAACCTGTCCAGCTTGCCGTACCTTCAGCCCATTTGGCTCCCTGTCTCTTCCAGTTCCAGTCAAATCCATTTCCTCATGGTCTTTCACACGAAGTCTATCCTTGCCTTCATGCTTTTATTCATGGCAGTCCCCACTCTTAGAATTTATTCAACATGTGTGTGTGGGTTTTTTTTTTTTCCTTTTAAAAATCAGCATGTATTTATTGAGTATTATATGCCAGGCACTATTCCAGTGCACAAAACAGACGAAAATCTCTGCCTTCGTGGAACAGACCTCCTTGAGCAGATGCTTTTGTCTCTTTGCATCATCTGGTAACTGACCTCATCCCTGGAGGTCCAGCTCAAATTCCTGTCCAAATCAGGGGCCCTCGCATGGAGAACGCTTTTTCAAAACTCTCACTGTGTTTATATTCAATACAGTACATTTAAGCACCAAGCGTTTTCTAATTGCTAATTGTTTCATATGTTAGTTTTATCTCCCTAGAAAAACCACACATATCTTAAAAGAAGAATTTTGTCTTCTTTTTTTTCTTTTTTGATTTTCTTTTCCTAGTGCTAATTGCTTAATCTAGTGCTTGGCACACAACAGGTAGCAAATTTTTGAGGCTTGGCTGAATAATGCTGATTAAGCTCAGATAGATGGCTTGTCCACAGCAGCTCCCTGCTGCCCCATATTGGTGCAATAATGAGCAAAAAAAATGTTAAGTTACATTTGGAACTCTGCTATGATATCAGTCAATCTCTGAAAGTTTTGGTTATTTAGGAGATTAGGTTATTTTCTAGTTTGGAAAAAAGGAACATTCTGGCTAGCTGAGACCTGCCATGTTATCAGGAGGAGTTTATCATTTTTAGTGAATTTCTGTCTTTTATATCTTATGTTTACAGTGTGGGTGAGTGTTGCTGGGAGGGTGAGGTAGGTAGGGTGATCTTACCAAGCAAGTGTGTGCGCTGTGTGTTTGTATGCATTTGTGTTTCTCCTCTCCAGAGAGCCTATTGGAGTGGATACAGGGAAGGGGACGCCTGGTGCCCAGGAGCTCTTCCAGACCCTGAAATCGTAAGGATGGTGGAGGCACGAAAGTCACTGGGTGAGGTAAGGGCCCTAGAAAATTACTTTAGCAGTTAGCTTGAATGTTCATTAAGATTGTGATCGAATACTGGCCCTCCCCCAAACATTCTCATGTCCTAGTCCCTGGAACCTGTGAATATGAAGGTAGGGATTTTTTTAACAGAATTAGGAAGGCAATGGCACCCCACCCCAGTACTTTTGCCTGGAAAATCCCATGGATGGAGGATCCTGGTAGGCTCCAGTCCGCGGGGTCGCTAAGAGTCGGACACGACTGAGCGACTTCACTTTCACTTTTCACTTTCATGCATTGGAGAAGGAAATGGCAACCCACTCCAGTGTTCTTGCCTGGAGAATCCCAGGGACAGGGGAGCCTGGTGAGCTGCCGTCTATGGGGTCGCACAGAGTCGGACACGACTGAAGCGACTTAGCAGCAGCAGCAGCAGCATGGCTGATTTGCTTCCCAGGTAGCCTCAGTGGTAAAGAATCCACCTGTCAATGCAGGAGAGGCTGGAGACAAGGGAGACACAGATTTGATCCTTGGGTTGGGAAGATCCCCTGGAGGAGGAAATGGCAACCCACTGCAGTATTCTGGCTTGGAAAATCCCATGGACAGAGGAGCCTGGCGGGCTAGAGTCCATCAGGTTGCAAAAAGCTGGACATGACTGAACAATGGAACAAACGTACATATAGTTGATTTGCAGTGTGGTGTTAGTTTCTGATGTACAGCAGAGTGATTCGGTTATGTGTATACATACATATGCACATATATTCTTTTTCATATTCTTTTCCATTATAATTAATTACAAGATAATGAATGTAGTTCCCTGTGCTATCCAGTGGGACCTTGTTGTTTATTCTATACATAGTAGTTTGTATCTGTTAAACTCAAGCTCCTAATTAAGGTAAGGATCTGGAGATAGGAAGATTATCCTGGATGATTAACGTGGACCAAATGTGATCATAAGGGTGCTTATAAGGAGGGAGGCAGGAGAGTCAGAATCAGAGAAAAGATGATGTGACAACAGAAGCAGAGGTCAAAGCTGTTTGGGGCTGTAAACCAAGAACTGTGGACAGCCTCTTGAAGCTGGAAAAGGCAAAGAAATGGATTTCCTACCGGAGCCTTCAGAATCAGCCCTGATGCCCTATTTAAGATTTTGGACCTGTCGCACCGTAAGAGAGATCTTAGTAGGTTTTCATCGTAGGAAAGGCAATTTTACCCCAGGTTATGGAACTCCTTAATGATTTGCATGCTGTATCCTCTAGTCCTCTCCCTAAACCCAGGGCACCTGTCCTTTGAAGAAACCACTTTGGAAAATATTGTTAGTCTTGAGTAACTTTTCTTTAGCACATGGAAAGAAAGTAATTGAAGCATAGTTGCTAAGGTGCTGTGTTTTGTTAGGAAAGCAGACTAGCAGAGATATTCAAAAGTAAGGAGGAGGAAAGAACAGATATTTCACTCCCAGTGCTGTAGAAATGTGTCTGGTGGTGGTTTAGTCTTTAAGTTGTGTCCAACTCTGTGACCCTATGGACTGTAGAGCCCGCCATGGACTGCAGGCCCATGGACTGAGGAGCCTGCCAGGCTTCTCAGTCCATAAGGACCTTCCAGGCAAGAATACTGGAGTGGGTTGCCATTTCCTTCTCCAGGGGATCTTCCTGACCCAGGGATATAATGTAGGTGCCCTGCACTGCAGGCAGAGTCTTTACCGACTGAGCTACCAGGGAAGCCCAGAACTGTGTCTAGTGGATGAGTTGCTGAAAGGTCTCCTGCATAATAATTGCTGCATTATCTTCCAAGCCTTTGAGTCAAGGGGCCTCCCTTCGGTTGTGCCAAGTTTCAGAGTTTAAACATTGAACGGGAAACTCTGACCTGGGAAATATGATTTCTTCAGCCTTGAAGGTGTTGATTTCAATTACCAAGTGAATAATTTTCAAATTTATTCCAGGAGACCAAAATATTTTCCTAGTACCATATACATCCAGTTGCATCAGTTCTGATGATGCTTGCTATTGCAGTTTTATTCATTCTCATTGGAGATCCTGTTGGTTCTCATGCTGACATTGGTCTGATCAACAGGAGTATCCAGAAGACTGTGAGCAACAGAGAGGAAAAGGGAGTTTTCCAGCCATGATCACACCTGCTTATCAAAGGGCCAAGATCGCCAACCAGCTGGCCAGCCAAGTGAGTGTCTTACTGTTTACTCACCATTGATTACACTAATTTTTGTCATTAGTAAATCCCTGGGATTCAGGTAAAATCCAACAGGAGAGTTCTTTGGGGGCAGTAGGTACCCTGAGTACGATATTACGAAGAAGACTGTGTTCTTATCTTTTCTGTATCAGTCATTCTCTATGCCCATGCCTCCTGTATCAATGGAGAGAAGACCATGTCACTCACCCTGAAACGGAACCAAATAATTTTTCAAGGTTAAGCATCAAGGACACTGATTTTTATTAAGAGGATGGCAGATCCTACTGAAGAACAGCATAGCTGGTTGATTTAGAGCTCAGACTCTGGAGTCAGCTATATTGAGATTCGAATCCTGGCTCTCTTGCTTCGTAGCTGTGGGACCCTGCATGAATTGCTTAACCTCTCTATTCCCCAGCTGCTCATCTGTAAAATGGGGAAAATCATAGTCCTGCCTCATGTGATTGTTACGGAGACAAATGAATATTTGTTCAAGTTTAGCAGTTCCTGGCTCTCTTGGACTGAACACATGTGCGTGTTTTTGGAGAGGAGCCCATAAAGCAGGCCAGAAAGACTTGCCATAGGTTTGCCTTGAGTGTTGCCCAGTGGTGTAGCTTCAGGAGGTCCTACAAAGGCTGCTGGGTGTGACCTTGACTCCATGCTGTCTCTTCGCCAGGTGGAGTACAAGAGAGGACATGATGAGCGCATCTCCAGGTTCAGCACGGTGGCGGATACCCCCGAGCTGCTCCGGGCCAAGGCTGGTGGACAACTTCAGAGTGATGTAAGAAATGATAGAGGCCAGGGATTTCCCTGGTGGTCTAGTGGTTGGGACTCCATGCTTCCACTGCAGGGGGGCCTGGGTTGAATCCCTCATCTGGGAGCTAGGATCTCCCATCCCATTTGTGGGTTAGTCGCTCAGTCACATCTGACTCTTTGCGACCCCACAGATTGCTGCCCGCCAGGCTCCTCTGTCCATGGAATTTCCCTAGGCAAGAATCCTGGAGTGGGTTGCCATTCCCTTCTCCAGAGGATCTTCCTGACCCAGGGATGAAACCCGGGTCTCCCACATTGCAGTCAGATTCTTTACTGTCTGAGCCACCAGGGAAGTCTGTAGAGTCCCATGCCATGTGGAGTGGCTAAAAAGAAAAGAAAGCAATGATGGTGGCCAGACACTGTGATTCTTCTTTAAGGTTCCCCACTCTTTCCTAACGTGGAGGAGGGTGCTAGATTCAGCAGCTAGCACAGACCACTTGAAAACTCTTCCTTTGAGAGAAAACTCAGATGGTAAAGTGTCTGCCTACAGTGCGGGAGACCTAGGTTCGATCCCTGGGTCGGGAAGATCCTCTGGAGAAGGAAATGGCAACCCACTCCAGTACTCTTGCCTGGAAAATCCCGTGGACAGAGGAGCCTGGTAGGCTACAGTCCATGGGGTTGCAAAGAGTTGGACACGACTGAGCGACTTCATTTCACTTCACTTCAGTAACAAACCAGGTATTTCTGATTAACCTGAAAGAATTCTCTCTTTGTCACTGCAAATTACAGAATAGAACTCCCAAAGAATTTGTACCATTTGCCTTTTCGATTCCAGTTGCTCCATAGCATAATAAGACAGAAAACTTAGTGTTGTTCTGATTGGGAAGTTTAAGCACAAATCCAGGTTCAGCTTAACGAGTGGCTTCCGCTTGCTTTGGTTGGCAGCAGGTGCTCACAAGTATGTGTTAAGTTCTGCCTTGAGGATCTCCATGTATCAGACACTGAGCTGGGTGTTGGGAATAAAATGGCAAATAAGGGTCCATCAAGCACTAAACCTACTACATTGCTTAAGAGATCTGATGGTAGATGTGCAGGTGTTATGGGAGCCCTTAGCAGGGCTTCTCACTCAGATTGCCTGGTAGATGGTGGGACTGTGGTATGTGATTCAAAATATTTCTTTTTCCAGGTGAGATACACAGAGGCCTATGAACAGCAGAGAGGGAAAGGCAGTTTTCCTGCTATGATCACACCTGCTTATCAGATAGCCAAAAGAGCCAACGAGCTGGCAAGTGATGTAAGTGTCTCAGGCAGTGTTGTCACATGAGGGGAGGAGTCAGGAAGTTACCCAGACCTGGAAAGTCCAACTTCCTGCCTTCTTTTGTGTGCACTGTGGACCCAAGAAGGAACTTTTCTTCAGAGTTTTCAGTCAGTTTTACCAGAACAATGATCAGGCACTTTTATGTCTAAGACACACTCCCTAGACTCTAGTAGAAAAAGAACATTTTGTAGACATTCATTTTGACTCTTCTAACCCGTGTGCATAAGAGGCTAAATTTACCAGGTGTATCCTTCTCTCCCCTTCACATAGGTGAGATACCATCAACAATATCAAAGAGAAATGAAGGGAATGGCTGGCCCTGCTGCTGGAGCGGAGGGCCCGTTGCCAAAGGAATACATGGACCACTATGGCCAGGTAGGTGATAAAGTGACTTCCTGGGAGACTCCCCTTTTGGATGGTCAGGTCTCAGTTTGGCAACCCTCCAGCCCATGACACACCCTGTGACAGTTTAATCGGGGGTTGGGCTGTCGTTTACGTTTGCCCTGTTTATGGAAAGTGGATTTCAAAGCCAGAAAGTAGCAGGTGAACAATCAACACAGGTTTCAACTTGACTCACTTAGGAAAACAAATTCTAAGTACTTTATCTTTCCTATAAAAAAAAAAAAAACTAAAGGACCTAAAGCAGCATGGTGCGTTTGCTAGGAATAAAGCATCCTCATCTACTCATTGAAGAAAAATCCTGAGGACTCAGACTGGCCATGTTTAGCCTGTCACTGCATAGTAGCACCAAAGGGATCAATGCATGTCTTGAAAAATACTTTGCTGAGTAGCAGGATTCTTTTTCTTAGAAAGTGAATTTCTTATCTAGGTTGCCAGATAAAGCAATATGCCAGAGGGGAAAGCATATTGCTTTATGCCTTTTTTTCTCAATTTCATTTCTTCAATGAACTACATCTTGACAAGATGTAAAAACATTGAGTGACAATTACAAGCTAATTTCATTTGCACATCCCTCTGTATTTTCTGGTACTAGACAGCTGTTGTAAGGGGGAAATGGAACATTATTTTTTCAAGGTTGTAAGTAAAGAATGTTGGAAGACCAAGTATGTGTACTGGAAGAGTATGTTCAATTGGGCTTAGTTGATTTTTTTTTTCTTAATTTGACAATTGTTTAAATTTTTTTTGGCACTGAGTAGACTTTACAACGGGAGAAGGCAGTGGCACCCTACTCCAGTACTCTTGCCTGGAAAATCCCATGGACGGAGGAGCCTGGTGGGCTGCAGTCCATGGGGTCTCGAAGAGTCGGACACGACTGAGCGACTTCACTTTTCCTTTTCACTTTCATGCATTGGAGAAGGAAATGGCACCCCACTCCAGTGTTCTTGCCTGGAGAATCCCAGGGATGGGGGAGCCTGGTGGGCTGCCGTCTATGGGGTCACACAGAGTCGGACACGACTGAAGCGACTTAGCAGCAGTAGCAGCAGACTTTACAACACATGTGACTTATTTGACATATATAATTTATAAAAGGAAACAAATAACTGATTTCTGTTCTTCAGAAAACCGAGTTGCTTATCAGTTCAGTTCAGTTCAGTCGCTCAGTCACATCTCTTTGTGACCCCATGAACCGCAGCATGCCAGGCTTCCCTGTCCGTCACCAGCTCCCGGAGTTAACTCAAACTCATGTTCATTGAGTCGGTGATGCCATCCAGCCATCTCATCCTCTGTTGTCCCCTTCTCCTCCTACCTCCAATCTTTCCTGACCATTGTTGGGTATATTCATGTGAAACTTTGAATGAATATAAAGATAGGTTTTGGCCCCTTTGCAAATATCTATCTGAACACAAATGTCTGATTTTGAATTTATAAGGCCATTTTATTAAATTCCACAATAATTGTTAGTCAAATGGTCTCTAGTGCTTAAAGCTCAATGAAGACATTTTTTATCATTGTATTTATTTATTTTTGGCTTTGCTGAGTCTCTTTTGTGGTGCAGGCTCTCCTCTAGTTGCGGCGAGCGGAAGTTACTCTCTAGTTGCAGAATGCAGGCTTCTCCTTGGAGTGGTTCCCCTGGTCGTGGAGAGCAGGCTCTAGGGCATGCAGCTTCAGTAGTTGTGGCATGTGGCTGCTGCTAAGTCGCTTCAGTCGTGTCCGACTCTGTGCGACCCCACAGATAGCAGCCCACCAGGCTCCCCCGTCCCTGGGATTCTCCAGGCAAGAACACTGGAGTGGGTTGCCATTTCCTTCTCCAATGCATGAATGTGAAAAGTGAAAGTGAAGTCGCTCAGTCATGTCTGACTTTTAGCGACCCCATGGACTGTAGCCCACCAGGCTCCTCCGTCCATGGGATTTCCCAGGCAAGAGTACTGGAGTAGGGTGCCATTGCCTTCTCCATGCGGCATGTGAACTCTAGAGCAAAGGCTCAGTAGTCGTAATGCATGGGCTTACTTGCTTTGCGGCATGTGGGATCTTCCTGAATCAGGGATTGAACTCATGTCTCCTGCATTGACAGGCAGATTCCTTACCACTGAGCCCCCAGGGAAACCCCAAAATACGTTTTTATTGGTTTTATGTTGTGAATATATTGCTCAGATATTCTGGACAACTTTTCAAAGTCAGTTTTGAAAATACTTGGCTTCCATATTCAGCAGAAAATATTTTGTTCTATATTTGGGCCGTCCTATCTACCACTGTTATTATACACATATAATTTCTTATGTGTATCTAGGCCTTTCTATACACAGCAATGAAATGTAACTTCCTAGTGCCAGAGTGGAGCCTTGATTATTAGGGCATTTTGATTGAAGTTCCAGTCGTGATAATGGGCTTCCCAGGTGGCGCTACTGGTAAAGAATTCATCTGCCGATGCAGGAGATATAAGAGACGCGGGTTCAGTCCCTGGGTTGGGAATATCCCTTGGAATAGGAAATGGCACTCCAGTCCAGTGAACTTGCCTGGAAAATTCCATGGGCAGGGGAGCCTGGTGGGCTACAGTCCATGGGGCTGCAAAGTATTGGATATGACTGAGCAACTGGGCACACGGCACATGGAATCATGATAATAACAGATACAAGAATCAAAGTGGGTCTGGTTTGATAGCACCACCAGCAGCTGTCGGTCAACAGGACTCCATCCCCTCTGGCATTTCACTGATTTACGTGATGTGTCAGGGTGAGATCAGGGGGGAGTGAGAGAGAAGCAGGCAGTCAGATGAACTATAAATATCTGTAATGCCTAAATGACAAAGCAGTTCATTCTTTTTAATGCATGTTTTTTATGTTAATAGACTTTACCATGTAATGTATTATTTGTGACCAGTCATCTTCCCAATAGGATTAAGTGTCTCAAAAAGATTTATATACTAAAAAAAAAATTTACATGCACAACATATATTCATATAAACAGAGACATTAAAGCTGCAAACCAACTCCAAATCATAAAGCAGAATGGGCAAAAGGATGCTACCAAAGAATTTGGATCTTTGTTATTATTTTTTTAGCTTAACTTTTTTCACTTACTACATATGGCCCAGAACCTTCTGGCAACCAACCAAAAAGGAGCTCTTAGCTAAGCAGTTGTCATTACTGGGTAGAAAGGAACTCTAGGCATTCTAATTTGACCCAACTGTTTCATATAAGAGAGTAGTGGGCCAGACTCTGAACCGTGTTGCTGGAGCCAGGCAGCCCCACTGTGGAGGAAGCCAGAGTGAGATGGAGTCATGAGCCCGAAGGGACATGCTGAGGGTTGTTTCAGATCTGTGGGAGCACAGATAAGGAAGCAGAGCAGGCCTGAGAGTGAGGGAGGAACTCCCCAGAGAGAAGGTAGACTCTGATGGACTTTTGAAGTACATCCAGTTCCTGATTGCCGGGGAAGGTATACACCAGTGACGTGGGGCTTCCCAGGTGGCGCTAGTGGTAAAGATCCTGCCTGCCAATGAAGGAGACCTAAGAGCCTTGGATTCGATCCCTGGGTCGGGAAGATCCCATGAAGGCAGGCATGGCAACCCACTCCAATACTCTTGCCTGGAGAATCCCACGGAGAGAGGAGCCTGGTGGGCTAAGTCCGTAGGGTCGCAAAGAGTTGGACGTCACTGAAGTGACTTAGCACATGAGGACAGTTCCATGAGAAGGAAGGTACTCCTTTATGGGAGTGGCTGGGTGGTATGGTGGGGAGGAAGGAAGAAATCAAGACTCAGATTGTAATACTTAGTTTGAAATATACATTTGGTCCCAGTTGAGATCATCATATGGAAATTTGAAATCTTTTCCTACAAATATCAAAAATTCAAATCATTATATAACCTTCCTTTATTGGTAAATGAAATGAATCCATCACTGGGGGAGGCAGTTTGTGGGATATCAGGGCCTCTCTGCATAGATCTGCCAACAGGTCCGAGAACAGTAGCATTCAAGACCCCTGGAAGACAGAGGGACTTTCCTGGTGTCTTTTAAGAAATGATTACTCCATGGGCCTAGGAGACTCATACAGTGTCTTAACTTATCTGATGGAAATGATGGTACCAATGATAATCACTTCCGTTTACTTAGTGCTGACCACACTAAGTGTGTTGGACAATAGTAGGTGGGTCTGCCTCCAGAGTCCACCAGCTCAATAACCACATGTGCTGCTCTTAGGGGTGAACACAGGAGGGTTCAGTGTGGACCGGCCTCCATGGGAACAGGAGATGTAAGAACAAGAGATGTAGGAGAGATCATTGCTTATCCCCTCCCCATTCCAGGGGTAGAGCATTACTGATTAAAGTTTCTTAAAAGTAACTAATTATTTGGCTGCACTGAGTCTTTGTTGCTGCTCAAGGGTTTTCTCTGTTGGCAGTGAGCAGCACGGGCTACTCTGTAGCTGTTGTGTGTGAGCTCCTCATTGTGGTGGCTGCTCTTGTTGCAGAGCACAGGCTCTGGTGCACTTGGGCTTCGGTAGTTACTGCACTCAGCCTCAGTAGTTGTGACACACAGGCTTAGTTGCCCTCACAACATGTGGGATCCTGGGTCCCAGGCCAGGAATAGAACCTGTGTCCCCAGATTCTTAACTGCTGGACCACCAGGGAAGTCCCCCTGATTAAAATTTTCGATTGACCCAGCAGGGTTACACAGAAGAGTATGGCGAGCACAGAGGAAAGGGCAGCTTCCCGGCCATGATCACCCCAGCTTATCAGAATGCCAAGAAAGCCAACGAACTCGCTAGTGATGTAAGTACCTCACTGGGACAACCCACAGAGCCACAGAAGCAGAGGAAAAATGAGACTCTGGAGACTGTGGTTCCTGAAACCTACGCCCAGTTGAATTTTTCAGAGCTGATTCAAAGCACAATGTTACCCTTCATTTCCTATCCAAATTTCTGACATCTGCTTTTTGGGTTCATACTGTTAGGTCACTTTTGTCTGCTTTAAAGGAGATTGACATGGACAAACCACATAACTTGCTTGAGGTCAGCTGAAGCAAGCTCAGCTACCAGTCTAGCCAGATCAGGTGGAGTTAGGAGAGTCTTTGCAAAATAACCCACTTTAGAAACTGAGCACTCAAGAGGAATGGCTGATTAAAATAAGTAGTGTGATTATCAAACTGGGTGTAACCCAATTGATAAAATAATTTTTACTTGCAGAAGGTTAGCCAGTTGGCCATCCTTGAAAGATAAGCTATCATTACACTTGGTAAAGCCATTACACTTGGTAAAGCCATGCACACACTGCAGATCTTTTGCCAGTTTGAACTTGATCAATCATCAGAGGCCCAGCATTCGTCTCATACCCCTTTTGCCCTTCTCCTTTACTTTGTTCCTACTCAGTTATCACCCATTTCCCTAGAAAAGTGCACTTTGGCCTGAGAGGGGAAATAAAGGACACATTCATCACTTGAGACTGGATGAGAAATGGTTGTTAAAACCAAAGGCAGAATGGGTTTTTGGATGATACTTCTAGGTATGATCATTGTGAGACCTTTATTTATGTAGAACTAGAATGTAAAGTGTAAAAAATGTGAAAGGGGGCAGTAATATTTTAATCTAGAAGGGAGTGAGTGGTTTAGGGACTTAGTGGAGGAAAAACCCATGTGATTTTTTTTTTCCTTCAGAAAATTGTATTAAATAAATGTTGACCTGAAATGTGGAGTAGATGTGGAATAACTTCTCTCCTGGAGAATGAAACAACTACTCTGGTTGTTCTTCGTGTGCTTCTTTCAGATAAAATACAGGCAGGACTTCAATAAGATGAAGGGCGCTGCACACTATCATTCCCTCCCGGCCCAGGACAACTTGGTTCTGAAGCGGGCTCAGAGCGTGAACAAGCTCGTGAGTGAGGTGTGTACGGGGACGGTCCCATCTGTGTGCCGTCACTTCCTTTGACTCTGACAGACAGTGAAGGGGGTAACCCCAGAATGAAAAATTCTTTCTTAACGCCACGTGAACTACACACGTGGTACCAGTTGCCAAAGAATGAATAGGTAGTCAAAAGCAATTCATAACAGAGCGTAGAACCAAACTAATTAAATCTTTCTCTGATGGTTCAGAAGTTTCCTCCTGAAATTCTCACAAGGCTCTGGATATTCCAAAGTTCCCAATAGTAGATTTCTAGTTGCCAGAATTTGGATGAACCAACCTTTATAACCATATGCCATTCTTACAGAGTGGACGTCAAAGATGAGGAGTGTTTTGAACATGGAACCTCCCTCATTCTCCTTATTTTTGTAGTCAGGTTTCCAAGAAGCTCTGTGTGCTGTATGAATTCCCCTTGCCTTAGAGGCAGACCTCGCTGCCAGAGACTGTGTTTTGTTTGGCCTGCCAAGGGGTTAGGGTTTTTAGAATTGGCAGGGCGATTTGCAAGGGAATATCCCCTCTAGTTCCTCATATCCTTTTTATTGTTCATGAGTTTCTTAAAGCAGCTTCTTCTCTGTTTGCACCACCTATCAGGACCCTGAAGGCATTTGAGTTGTCAGCCTCTTGCCAGGCTATGCATAGGACTCATCTAACAAGTTATCTGCAACTCAAAAAAGAATATGCACATATCCTAAAAGATTTTTCTTCTCTTCCCTGTCAGTCCTTTATCCCCAAAAGTGCCTTAGCCTGTGATGCGGCTCACAATGACAAGAGTGTACATTTCCTGGGCATCATCAGAAACTTTAGATACTTAGAAATAGTGGATAGGTGCCAAGCCCTCGGAACCTGCATTTAAAAAAAAAAATTGTATATTTGGCTGTGCCAGGTCCTAGATGCTGCACATGGGCCCTGGTTCCCTGACCGGGATTGAATCCAGGCCCCTTGCCTGGAATGTGGAGACTTAGCCGTGGGACCACCACGGAAGTCCAGAACCTGCATTTTAAACAAATTATCCATATGATTCTTATGCTGTAGGCCAGAGGGCAGCAAACTATGAACTGAGTAACAAATCTGGCTCACAGCCTGTTTTTAGAAATGAAATTTATTGAAATATATTTTGTATCTGCTTTTGAACGATACGGGCAGAATAGATAGAGAGATGGTACATCGTGCAGGGCTTCCCAGGTGGCACACAGGGTCGCAAAGAGTTGGACATGACTGAAGTGACCTCTGCACACACACATACACACACACACACACACACGTCCTACCAAGACTCAAATGTTTACTGTCTGCTCATTTATAGAAAAAGTTTGCTGAATCTTGCGTTTTGACTCATGGAACATTAGATCTACGAGGGGTCTTTGCAGTCTTTTGTCCCTGGCTTTATCATAGACCTGGAAAAGTCAAGTGTCTTGTTCTGGTTCCGATAGACTTCTAGGGGCAGAACTAGAACCAGACCCAGGAATAACACTGTTACCATTTTGGCCTTTTTCTGCGTGAAAGTGAAAGTGTTAATTGCTCATTTGTGTCCAACTCTTTTTGACCCCATGGCCTGTAGCTCACCAGGCTCCCCCATTCATGGGATTTTCCAGGCAAGAATATTGGAGTGGGTTGCCATTTCCTTCTCCAGGGATCTTTTCGACCCAGGGGTCGAACCCAGGTCTTTTGCATTACAGGCAGACTCTTTACCATCTGAGCCACCAGGGAAGCCCTTTTCTATGTGAATATACTATAAACAAATATATGAATATAAAAACATTTTTTATAGAGTTAGAATTCAACTGTGTGTACAGTTTTATGTGCTTTTCTCCATTTTATATCATATTATAAGCATTATGATGCAGCTTGCAAACTTTAAGAGGCATATTCCCACCAAATGTTTTATAAGGTATGATAATAAATTGTAAGTATCACAAGGGAACCTTCCATTTCTTTTTGCCCTTATGCTTCTCTAGTAAGACAAACCATCCCTGCCTCTATTAATGGTAACTAGCCTTCAGCTGCCTTCTCCAATTACCTGGAATGACTTGGAGTCTATTTAATAATGACCTCACATCTTACATACAATGACCCAGAGGAGCTCAACTAGCCATTTAAAATTAGAAGGCACTCTTGTGTTTATGTGTGGTCTCATTTATTATGCTCTTTTGTAAAGTAACTTTTTTGGTTAAATTCTACTGAAGTATATATACAGAGAAGTGTATATATATCCTAAGTTTTCAATAGGGAGAATTTCCACAAGTGGACTCATCTTTGTAATAAGCAATCAGATCAAAAAACAGAACATGACCAGAAGTCCTGACCTCCCCCCAGACACCTGTCCTCAGAAGTGACCACTGTCCTGATTTCTAAGACTATTTTGCCATTTTTTTGAGCTATATAAAAATCTTAAAGTATTTACTCTTGAAAGGGACTGTATATTTTTTAATATTCAGAATCAAACTGATTATTTGCTTATTAACTATTTGAAAGGAAAACATGTATTGTTGACCTACAGTAGCCTATGCCTGGTATTTTAAAATCTTCGGTTGAAACTTTTCTAAAAATATCCTAAGTTGAGCCCTGGTGACATTTTCAAGAGTGACTTCGGGTTTGGTTCTCTTGTGCATCTGGTGTTTTGGTTTCCAAGGTGGAGTATAAGAAGGATCTGGAAAGTAGTAAAGGTCATAGTATCAACTACTGTGAAACGCCTCAATTCAGGAATGTGTGCAAGATTTCAAAATTCACCAGTGATGTGAGTTTTTAATGCCTAAGCCTTTGTTTGGCCTTTTTTTTTCTTTTTAATGACCTGAATTTCTTGGTCTCCTAAGAGACTGCAAACGTGAATGCATCTGGATGTCTTGGAGAAGCATGGCTTCTTAGGCACAGATACTATGAGTGTTGATAGAGATTGCCTGCTGGGGTGGTCCATGGAGTGTTAAATCCCCAGCATGCAGTTGACCCTGAGTCCTCAGGGCTGCATCTGCCCTCTTGCCTCCTTCATGTAAAACAGTATCCAGATCCTAGTGGCAAATGCTGGTGAGAAAGCCTAGCTGAGCATGCAGCCTTCCCTCTCAACTTGACTTTGTGCTTCTTAAATTAGTACACAGTCTCAGTTGTCCTGCATGGTCACCTGGGGGCCAGGTGTTATTTCCCCATCTTACAGCTGAGCAGATGTATGCTGGTGTGGCATTTGCGAATTTGGAAATTCTCAAAGTCTGGGGATGTATCCTTGAGAACATCAAAGACTGGTTTATATGATTATACTTCTACTTAGTTGCTTATAGTAGTAAAATCTGAAACCATGTGGGACTTTGTAAGGCTTAGTAGGGAATTTTTTTTTTTTTTTTGTGCATACATGTCATAGTTGAGCTCACCAGCTTTGGAGCTGATGAGCCTGGTTCCATAATTGGCTAAGTGGCCGACTTTGGGCAAGTTGTTTAAGTTCGTGGAGCCATTTGCCTGTCTGTAAAATGGGGATGATAATAAATCCTTCCTCCTCGTAGAGTGTTTGTGAAGATTAACTGAGATAAATAGAACTGTATTTGATGTAGAGTCATAGTATTCTGTTCAAATACTCTCAGTGCCTGGAAACTCAATGGCCTCCCAAGGTAGGTGATTTTAATGTAGCTTTATTAGAAAGTACTCAGATTTTTCTGACTTCTTGTCTTCTTGTTTTGTTCTTGGTAAGCTGCATTTGGGACATAATATAGTTACTTAACGTGGTCGTGGTAATAACCAGTGTGTCATGTAAAAGGTGCAGAATTTGGCAAAGCCCAGGTTTTATTCTTCACGTATCTAGAAGGAGTGGTCATAGCATGCAGTGCAGGGGCTTGGGGCATGGGGTTGCATGCAGCCCCTGTGTGATCAGTGCTCGTCCTTGGAAAGCTCCACATTCATGGGATAGGTTTTCATGTTGGAAAAGTCTGGTATGTTTACAACTGAAAATGTTAAAAAAAAAAAAAAAAAAAATCAGGTCCGTTTTGTGCTGTCTATGCATCAGATCCTGTGTTTGCTTGTATGCTTGTTTTATCCCAACTTCTTGAATTCTAATTTTTTGTTTTTTAGGTTTGTCTTTAATTCGCTGACCCACTGAATACATAAATAGGCTCTATTTAATCATTTATATGTTGGATTTAGTGCATTAAGATGAGTTGTTTGTCTTCCATGAGTTGGGGAGAGAATGCTTTTGTTGAAGGTTTTTTGTTCCCATGTAGAATAAATATAAAGAAAACTACCAGAACCGCATGAGAGGCCACTATGAAGGAGTCGGGATGGACAAACGGATGCTCCATGCTCTGAAAGTTGGAAGCCTGGCAAGCAATGTGAGTCCTGTTGTGAAGGGCCTACATGTCCTTGGGGTCTACTGGGGTGGACGGAGAAAGGTCACGAGGAATTCAGCCAATCCTTTCCCAACCTCCCCTTTTAAAAAGTCAGTGTTTTGTTGTGTAAAGACTGACCTCAAAGAGTTTCTAAATGTTAATCAATACGACCAATGCTAGGTAAAAAATCCTTGAAAATTTTCAAAAGCTTCCATGTATTAATCTCAGCTTTCTCTGCTTTGAAGAGTACTTAGATCTATTGTAATTGATCCAGTGTAACAAAAACTTTCAGTTTCTGAGAGATAAAGAGAAATAGATGAGCGTGATTCTCATTTGAAATGCTTCAGATTTCCAAAGCGTTTATGCTTTATTTGAAATTGGTTGGTTGGTTGACTGATTTATTCATTTGTTCCATCTTAATGTTCATTGTAGATTTCCTGTGTCCAGGCACTTCTCAATACAGTGGGATAACAAGATAGATCAGGTCCCTCTTTTTTCTAAGCATGTGATCTATTAATCTCTGGCTTTGTCCATTCAGTTTCAATTCAGTCACTCAGTTGTGTCCGACTCTTTGCGACACCATGAATCACAGCACACCAGGCCTCCCTGTCCATCACCAACTCCCGGAGTTCACTCAGACTCATGTCCATCGAGTTGGTGATGCCATCCAGCCATCTCATCCTCTGTTGTCCCCTTCTCCTCCTGCCCCCAATCTCTCCCAGCATCAGGGTCTTTTCCAATGAATCAACTCTTTACATGAGGTGACCAAAGTATTGGAGTTTCAGCTTTAGCATCAGTCCTTCCAATGAACACCCAGGGCTGATCTCCTTTAGGATGGACTGGTTGGATCTCCTTGTAGTCCAAGGGACTCTCAAGAGTCTTCTTCAACACCACAGTTCAAAAGCATCAATTCTTCAGCGCTCAGCTTTCTTCACAGTCCAACTCTCACATCCATACGTGACCACTGGAAAAACTATAACCTTGACTAGACGGACCTTTGTTGAATATGCTGTCTAGGTTGGTCATAACTTTCCTTCATTCACTTTACACGTTTGCAAATGCCAGAGTGTACATCTTGGAAGTAAATGACACTAAGAAGAAGCTGATCTCGTTATTAAAACATACACATGTCAAATTTCATCTGCCTGAGTAAGTCAAATTTGACCTTTAGAAAAAAATTTCAAGTACTCTGAAGACTCTTGAATTTTCATTTATTTTCTGGGCATTAGCCAAGAAGCTCTTTTATTGTATACTTATATGCAAATGCTTCTTCTTTAACAAAAAAATCTACAAGGGACTCCATGATTAATAAGAAAGATAAAATAAATGTGCTACAGATAAAGTTAGCTAATTTGGGGTTAATTAAGAAGAAGAATTCAAATTAATTAAAGGCAAAAGTATGAATGTAATTTAATTTTCCTTGGAGGTGATGAAACTGAATTAATTTTGTTTCTGGTTATTTAAAGAATATTTTTATGGCATTCAAACAAGGTCACAAGAAAGTGGGGGCTAATTTCTCTTTTCCTGCTCTTTTCTTTGTGTTTCAGATCACCTACAAGGCTGATTATAAACATGATGTTGTCGACTACAACTACCCAGCCACTCTTACCCCTTCCTATCAAACCACAATGAAACTGGTTCCCTTGAAAGATGTGAGTCCTTCCCCAGTAGACCTTTATTCCTCATCACTTCCCTCCAATGGAGTGAGTCTTAGCGAGATAGAAAGAAACAGGATACAGCAGTTCTTAGGAGATACAAGGGACTGAGAAAAAGTAACTCTTTTCTAACAGGGCGTTCATATATACATGTCTGAAAACTCTTGAATTTCCAACATAAGGCAGAGACAACCCTGGTTTCATCTTGGAAATATCTTAAAGTTCCATTTCACCTCTTAGAATTTGGGAACTATTATCTGCTGCTGGGCACATTTAAAGTAATTATTTACTAGCAGAGATGAGATTTTTTTTTTTTTTAAGTTTTATGTTTGAGGACCAGAGGAAGTAAATTGAAATAGCTATAAGTTGAGAGGATATGGCAGCATTGGCTTAATTATTTTCTCCAGGAGCACTTACTTATTTTCCCCAGGAGAAATATGTGTGTAATTTTTAAATTTAATTTTATATAATATTAAATAAAGTAAGATTAAGTAAAATAACTTAATTTTATTATGTAATATTACAGCAGTGATTTGATTTATTTATAGTTTGGTTTATCGCCAATGAAATATGTATAATTAATTTCATTGTTTTCTAATTACAAGAATTTTACTAAGTGTCGATTACAGAAAATTTAGAAAATACAGAAACGTACAAGGGAAACAGTAGAAGTTATCTGCTGTTTTAAAAAGTATATAAGGTGGTTTAGAACTGAGTTGTCAGTGCACGTTTGTCGGTGAGAGTTATCTTCAGTCATTTAGTGTAAGGACTTCCCTAGTGGTCCAGTGTTTACGACTTCACCTTCCAATGCAGGAGGTGAGGGTTGGATCCCTGGTCAGGAAGCTAAGATCCTACATGCCTCATGGCTGAAAAACCAAAACATAAACCGGAAGCTATATTGTAACAAATTCAGTAAAGACTTTTAAAAGGGTCCACATCAAAAAAAAAAAAAAACGCTTAAAAAATAATTTAGTATATCATTCAACTTGTGCCCATTGAGTGCTCAGGGCTACTTTCCTTCACATTCTTCTGGAGTCAGCACAGCTCCAGCAGTTGACTTGGTCTGTGCTGTTGGTAGATAGGTCTTTGCAGTTGTTTCCCTTCTGCGCCGAGTAGGAGCAGTGGCAAGTTCAGCTGGGCATCTCCAGCATTTAAAATAGATACAGGACAACAAAGGCAAGTCAGTGGCAAATGACAGCTTGATGGATGAAAGGGACTTTTCAAATGTGTGATAAGGCAGGGGATGGGAAGTAGAATATAAACAGCCCCCATTTTGCTTCTCCCTTTCCCAGAAAGTTTGGTTGCATTGACTTACTCATTTCACCTTAATGAAATTCAAGTTTAAACTTGGCTACCAAAGCCAAGTTTCTTTTTGGCTGCATACATTACCTGAGTAACTTGAGGAATCAAGAGCATCTCATAAAATCTGAGTGAGTTCTTTCACAGTGGGCTTCTGAGTGAGTTCTTTCTTTGAGTGGACTTCCATAGTAGCTCAGTCAATAAAGAATCTGCCTGCAATGCAGGAGGCCAGGGTTCAATCCCTGGGTCAGGAAGATTCCCTGAAGAAGGAAGTGGCAACCCACTCCAGTATTCTTGCTTGGAAAATCCTATGAACAGAGGAGCCTGGCGGGCTGCAGTCCATGGGGTTGCCTAGAGTCGGACGTGACTGAGCAACTAACACTTTCACTTTCACAGTAGAATTCTAGAAACAATGCTTAGTAACACAAATGAAATGAGAGAGGGTCCTACAACTATTATATAGGGTCCTATAACAGCAGTCCTGTTATAACATGACTTACTATTACATTTGCCTATATAAGACAGTGGATCAAACCAGGCACCTGAAATAGAGTCAGCTCAACCTGGAGAAGTCTGAGAGATGAATTAGACTAGATTAGAAATATTAATTGGAAGCAGAGGTAGATTCTGCACTGGCAGCGCATGAGCCAGATCCAGGTTGCAGAGGTATTTGGTGTGACTGCACAGTGTTAAGAAAAATTGTTTTTGAAACAATATGTAGAAATTGTGAGTTCACATAGGAACTGTGGCCCTAGTTCCTACATGGCAGCAGCTGATGGGGACTGAGTAGCCACTTCTTCTATCACCTTAAATTGCTTTACTTTTTTTATTTTCCTGGCTCTTGTGTGAAAATTTTTACTGCCCTTAATGTAGGACTTTAGTTTTCAGGAAGTTTGGGAATCCATTTATATTTGTGGTCTCTGTCTGGTAGTCTTAAAGTTCGTCAGGTAGCCCTGAAATTAAATAAACAAGCATGGGCCCTTAATTAGAGAACATTCCTTTCAGATGGATTTTAAAAACATTAATAGCATTAAAATGAGACTCTACCCTCAGCAAAGGGACCTTTCAGAAAGTAGACTGAAGCATTGACCAAGCATCTGTGATGTTGCAAAGATATAATTAATCATGGAGTGTGTTAATTATGTCCTGCAGAGGAAAGTAATTGTGCTCTGCAACATACTTAATGCAGAGTTATTAGGAAGGAATGTGCCATATAAAAAACAGGGTTTTGTGACATTTTATCATGCATAATTCTGAATTCTATTAGACTCTATTATGAGATGATAATTTTCCCTCTGAGTGCATTAGGAAGCTACTATAGTGTAATCTCATTAATATTTGACATTGAAATGACTTCATATTTCCTAGTTTTTCTACAAACCTCAGGTCCAAAACTCAGAATGTAAAAAAACTTTTCTCCTTGAATTGTTAACTAAATAGAATGAAGCAATGCTGTCCCTTTTCTCCAAATCCCAACAAAAGATTCTGTGGTCTAGTATCTGGAACACTCTGTTCTTAGATCTTGTTCTAGAAGCTAATTTATAAGTCTTTTTGATTTTTGTTTTGTTTGTTTTCTAATTTGTCATAATACATTTCCTCCTGTAAGCAGAGATAGCTCTGGTTATAGGAACCCCTGACTCATCTATAAGATAATAGGTACCAGTTCCAAGCATACCAGCATTGGCAAAACCACAGTTATAGTATGCAGTCTGGGAGCCACTTTGGGAGGCCAACTGCTGGGATTTGAACCTTAGCTCTGATACCAGGGACTTTCCTGGTGGCTCAGACAGTAAAGAATCTTCCTGCAATGCTGAGACTGGAATTCAACCCCTGGGTGGGGAAGATTCGCCCAGGAGAAGGGAATGGCTATCCACTCTAGTATTTTTGCCTGGAGATTTCCATGAACAGAGGAGCCTGGTGGGCTACGTACAGTTCATGGCATCTCAAAGAGTCAGACATGACTGAGTGACTAACACTTACTTTCTGACACCAGCTGGTGACCTTGAGCAAGTCACTTCAGGACTCTGTGCCTCAGTTTACATGTTGTGAGGTGGGGATAACAGTGCTCCCCACAGGGTGGTTGGGAAGATTCAATGTGTAAATAAATGTAAAGCACTTGCAGTAGTGGAAGGCACATAGTAAGTGCTGTTTTTTAGTCATAATTATTGTTTAGCTCCTGTTGGAACAGACAAGAATGGAGTGAGTCCAAGGAAGAGATGCCATCTCAAGCTTTTAACTGGGTCTGTTTCCCTTGGGTCAGTGGGTTTTAAAATACTGAACTGTTTCTCAGCATTTAAAATTGTAAGAATTTATATGATAATATGGGTTTCTGGTTTCTTTGGGATAACTGCACTGTCTGGCCACTCTGAGTCCCATTTGATCAAGATCACCATCTTCCAGAGCTGAGTGGTAGCTCTGTCCTTTGCCACAGTCCCCACCACTCCTCATTAATCCCCCACAATGAGGCAAAACACTGAGCCAAGACGAGTGCCATCCAGCTAGTGGTCTGTGATCACAGGGGCGAGCTGTCACCCAGGGAGGTGGCAACAGGAGGTGACAGCAGGTGGGTAGGATGACAAAGGCATCAGACTCTGGTTTAGACAGGATATAGTAGAACAGTCCAAGGCCGCCCCCTGTGAGGGCAGAGCCCCCTGCTGTGGGATCGTGGTCAGAGGCAGGAGGTGGAGTGTGGACAGAGACGTAAGAGCTAGTGGGAGGCTAGAAAGTGGGGTGTGGAGGCCTAAAGAAGCTGCCATACTGTACAGGATCCTGGGCAGGGCCCTGGGCTTTGGGCAGTTAAACAGAGGCATGAAGACCATGTGTGAGATGTTTGATGGTGATCTGACTGCTACTAACAGATCCAGAACCTAGTTGACTAAAGGGCCTAGCTTGGAGATGGTAGGTTTTAAAATTCCTTTCTCTGATTAGTATTGTGGATGATCACCCTTTCTTCCATTCCCTGGCCATTCAGTTGAACTCTTTTTATGAGCCGCCTGTTCAGTCACTCACTCTTCAGGGGACTGTTTCTCCATCTGTGGGCTTGGAGTGTCTGTTGGTCTCCAATTGGAATCTTCGGGTTTTTCTTTGGTCATTTGAGAATCACAGCTCTATAGGGCTGAGGGGAGGGAGCTAAGGAAACCTTAGAGCAAAGTACAGGTGACACCTTGTACCTCTCTGCATCCAGGTCAACTACAGGCAAAGCATCGACAAGCTGAAGTACAGCTCTGTGACCAACACGCCTCAGATTGTTCAAGCCAAAATCAATGCCCAGCAGCTGAGTCAGGTAAGTGACACCCTCTCCACCCGGCTAGATGTGGGGGACTTGCAGTTGCTTTGCAAGGTTCTGGATATCTGGCTCCCCAAAGATTTGACTTCCATTGATGGTGTCATATGTCCTGTTATGACCATGAGATGGCTCTTTTTAAAAGTTACTATTTTTAATATTTATTTATGTTTGGCTGCGCTGGGTCTTCCTTGCGCTGTGGGTGCAGCCTTTCTATAGCTGCGGCAGTCAGGGGCTCCTCTCTAGCTGTGGTGCTTGGGTTTCTCATTGCGGTAGCTTTTCTAGTTTCGGAGCATGGACCCTAGACTAGTTGTGATGTGCCAGCTTAGTTGGTCCGCAGCATGTGGGATCCTCCCAGACCAGGGATCAAACCCATGTCCGCTGCTTTGACAGGCGGATTCTTAATCACTGGACCCCTAGGAGAGTCCAGAAATCACTCTCTTTGATTTAAACTTTATTTTATAAATTTCAAATACACTCAGAAGTAGAAAGGACAGCATAATGAACCCCCAGGCAGCCGTCACTCAGCTTCAGTGAATTAACTCGTGGCCAGTCTTGCTTCAGTATGCACATCACTGCCCACCTCCATATTATTTTGAAGGAAATCGTAGGTATTGTATAATTTAATCTACAGATATTTTAGTATGAATCTCTAAAATATAAAAATAAGTTTAAACATATTTATACAATTTTGATATAGCACACCAAAAAACCAACAAAAATTCTTAACATCACCATTGTCCAGGTGGCATTCAGCATTCCAGTTGTCTCATAGGGTTATTCTTTTTTTCATTTTGTGTGAATCAAGCTCCAGATAAGGTCCACACTTTGTGATTGGTTGATATGTCTTCAAGACTCTTTTCATCTTTAAGTTTTCCTCTTTATCTCTTTTCTTGCAAGTTGTTTGTTGAAGAGACTGAACTGTTTATCCTATAAAGTTTCCCACATCTGAGCTTTGCTGACTGTATCCTAGTGTGGATTGCACACGTGTTCTTCTGGCCTCCAGTGCCTACAAAATAGTAGTTGGATCTCTAGGTTTGATCAGGCTCAGGTTTAATTTGGGGGCAAGACTGCTTCTCATATGATGCCGTATTCCGTTGGGAATCATAAAATGTCTGGTTGGCTCTTTCTGTGTGTGGTTTAAGATGGTCTGTTTCCAATGTGGGCAGACATTTGATAATTACTCTTTGAGTATCTAACTGCACATAGCGAGAGGTTTGGCATTGCAGTAAGTTTAAAAAAACAAGTTTCATACCCTCAAGTGCTTCAGAGGCCAGCGGGTGAGGTAGCCACAGGGAAGTCTTTTGCAAACTTGTAACTGTGAGCATGCCTTTGAGTTGTTTGACTTTTCATTTGGCATCTTCCATCTGTTAATTTAAAACATTCATAAAATTACAGGCTTCCTTGTGAAATGCCTTTTCCAGAAATTCCTTCTCGGCTATGGGCCTACAAAAAGAGAGTGAGAAAGGGCGCATTCTCTCCAAAGTTCTCCTTCTGTCATGTCAAAACCATGTGCTTACCCTGCGGGTTTATTTGAAATCCAACAGGTGAATTACCGTGCTGACTATGAGAAAAACAAGTTGAATTATACGTTGCCCCAGGATGTCCCTCAGCTGGTGAAGGCCAGAACCAATGCAGAATTGTTTAGTGAGGTGAGCAAGGAGCATGGGTGAGAACACGGTGGGGCTATAAACAGATGCGAAAATGAAGGGACAAGGGTGGTCCAGCAAACAGGGCCCAGGGGCTCCTCTGTTCATGGAGAGGCTCATCAGAGGTGCCCATCGGGTTGTAATTTTGAATGTTGCTGCCTGATGGCATGTAGTAGTTCATGAGCATAAACTGATCACAGCAATTGAATTCTCAGTGTTTGTGCATGTGTATGGTGTATGCTGGAACACACACATACACACACACATACACACACTCATACACTCTCATCATCATCACCATCATCATCCTGATGACTCCTAGCTGGTGCTTTGCTGTGTGAGTGAAGTTTAAGTTTGAAGAAGACAAAACTTAATCACCAGCTTCTCCCAGGAGTCACAATGAGGCTATGACTAGGGTTCTTATTCTAGATGGGAACTGTAGGGCAGGAGAAAGGAAAGAGGAACTAACCTGGGAGGTGGTGGTTTAGTCGCTAAGTCATGTCCCACTCTTGGGACCCCATGGACTGTAGCCCACTAGGCTCTTCTTCCCATGGAATTCTCCAGGCAAGAATACTGGACTGGGATTGCCATGTCCTTCTCCAGGGAATCTTCCCGACCCAGGCATTGAACCCAGGTCTCCTGCACTGCAGGCAAGTTCTTTACCATCTGAGCCACCGGAGAAGCCCAGTTAAGAGTTTGGGATTAACGTATGCACACTACCATCTATGGGATAGGTGAATAATCGGGACCTACAATATAGCAGGGAAGCCTGGTGTGCTGCAGACCCCAACTCTTTGGGGTCACAAAGAGTTGGACATGACTGAGCGATTATACTATATAGCACAGGGAACTGAACTATATGGCACAGGGAACTGTGCCAAATATCTTGTAATAACCTATAATGTAAAAGAACTGAAAAGGATATATATGTATAATGTGTATGTATATATATGTATATATATATCTGTCTATACATATATCTGAATCACTTTGCTTTACACTTGAAACTGGCATAGTATTATAAATTATACTTTAATAAAAAATTTAAAAAGGAGAAAATAATAATCTTTTTTGTATGCTTATTCTGTGCTGGACACTGGGATAGGCATTATATATGGAATTATTCATATATATTATATTCATATAACCCCTTGGAGTTATTTATTGCGGAGACACAGTTGGTGGCATGGGCTTTGGTATCAGAGAGCCAGGTGTTACTACCATGGCAACAACAATACCCTGTATGTGTTTACACTTTATGCACTTAGGATATCTGTTTTCATGTGTACAATATATTCTTACTGCCAACCTTGTGTTAAGTCACTTCAGCTGTGTTTGACTCTTTGCAGCCCTATGGACTGTAGCCCACCAGGCTCCTCTGTCCATGGAATTCCCCAAGCAAGAATACTGGAGTAGGTTGCATGCCCTTCTCCAGGGGATTTTTCCCACCCAGGAATTGAACCCACATCTCTTATGTCTCCTGCATTGGCAGGCGGGTTCTTTACCACTAGCGCCACGTGGAAAGCCCCTTAGAGAGGTATATGATATTATTTTTGCAAATGGTAAACTGAGGACCAAAAAAGAGAAGTAGTTTGTCCAAGGTCACATGATCATGCAGCAACAGTGCTAGGATGAACCCATGGTTCTTCTCATTGTCCTGTCCCATCATTGCCCCACACGGCCCTAGAGTGAGGGAATCAGCAGTGTTAATAATTGTTGTTATCACTTCGGTAGTAACAGACAAGATTCTGCTCTGTAAACAGATGAAGGTGCCAACTTTGTAATTTAAAAAACTTCTGTTCAACTTTTGGCAAAACTGACCAGTGATTCCCATTCACCTGTGATTCTGTTTGTCAGGTTAAGTACAGAGAAGGCTGGGAGAAGACAAAGGGGAAAGGATTTGAGATGAAGCTGGATGCCATGTCTCTGCTGGCTGCCAAAGCTTCCGGAGAGCTTGCAAGCAATGTAGGTTTCTCTCATTAACTCAGAAATGCATAAAAAAAGTTCCAGTAAAACATCAGTTGTCCCGCAGAAAAGAATAATAACTGTTAACATTGTAAATATCGCTACGCATTAATCTTCTACTGTGTTTGAGAGGTGTTGGGAGGTGTTTTTCAGAATAGTTCTCCTTGCACTTGTCACTTGGACATGGTCCTCCTTGCACTAACCACAGTCCCTCCCATGGCAAAGTTTATCTCTCACAGTTGACTTTCCTCTTTTTCTCCAGATTAAATATAAAGAGGAGTATGAAAAAGCAAAAGGCAAAGTCCTAGGAACTACAGACTCGAGGCTGCTGCACTCCCTTCAGGTTGCCAAGATGAGCAGTGAGGTAAAATCTTTTCTACTCCTCAGCTCCCTCACTTAGGGCTGTGTTGCTGTGAAAGTTTTTCCCAGCCTGCTTGACCTGAAACTGTTATTTTTCCACTTCCGCTTGTAATTTCTTTCCTGGCTTATGTGGGAAATGTTTTCTTCCTTTATCTTGGCAAAGACTACTATTCTTTTAAAGGAGATGAGAAGTGTGTGGTCTCTAAGGGTGACCGGCATCTGCTGTTCATGGTACAGGATGTTCGACCACATCTATTCACTCTGAAATGTTTACTAAACAACTATTCTGCACGAGATATTGTGTGAGACACCTGGGCTGTAAGAGTAAACAACACATAACTGGTGTCTCTCTAATGGAGTTTAATTATGTTGGGAGCGTTAGACAGGAAGCATTCTGTTTATTGAGGTGGTGAGGCTGGCTTATGCTGCTTTGGGAGTGCAGTCAGTTATGATTACCTGTTGAGTCATGGAGGAACCAGGGCTTGAACAGAATAAGAGAATTGGCATCTTATAACCATTTTGGATGTGCCCTATGGAACAAACCCTCTAATGTCCTCAGTCATGAAGTATACAGAGACGCTGAACATTTGGCTTCAGTTTAGACAGAAAACAAAACTGGTTTTGCATACTTGGAGCAAATGGGGCCAAAAAAGGTGGTCTTGCCGAAAGTCATATTGTAGTCAGTGGTAGTGGCTGAGGAATAGAGAATTAGACCCTAGAAGTTAAGAACTCTTAACTTACTCCAAACTTACTCCTACACTTTTTCTACTGTACCACACTTCCTCACCATCACACCATCATCACCACCATCACATTATCACCATCATCATTCCCACCATCATCACCACCATCCATCCTCATTGACCCCCTCATTGCCAACATTTATCAGGTGTTTGCTGTGTACCGTCCCTGCACTAAGTGGGTTTCGGCTACTGTTTTGTTTACTTTTCACAATAGCCCTCCAAGGAAAATGAGCCTTTAGAGAGGTGATGTGACTTCCCAGAGGCTATCTAGCTGGCAAAGTTCAGATCAGATTTGAACTCAAGCTTGGCTGACCCTGGAGCCCAAACTTTGCTATATTTACCTCTCAAAGCTTCCACAGAAACCATGGATCAAGTGTTTTCTTCCTAGAGCAGCTGGGTGAAAAGAGTTAGGAGGCATTTCTCGCAGAGACAAAGTAGTGTGAAACCTCAGTTCCCAGGTGCCACCACCTGACAGAGCCAGGACTTGAGTCTCACCCTCTGGACAGACAGGTGGCATTGCCCAGAGTGCCAGTTCCTCATGGAAGCCTGGGCTTCTTTCCTGCATTTGTTTTCACATCACTCCCGCCAAGGCAGGCTTCCAGTAATACAGTGTGTTTTGGTGCCTTCAAGGTTGAATACAAGAAAGGCTTCGAAAAGAGTAAGACCCACTTTCACCTGCCCATGGACATGGTCAACATCAGGCATGCTAAGAAGGCCCAAGCTCTGGCCAGTGACCTGGACTACAGGAAAAAACTGCACGAATACACTGTGCTGCCCGAAGATATGAAGACTCTCTGGGCCAAGAAAGCCTACGGGCTCCAGAGCGAGGTGAGCACTGACTCTCTGCCTGCACTCCCCATGCAGCTCTTGCAGCTGGATATGGTGACACTTGCAGAGTGATTTAGAACTTGTCCATGAGTCTGTTAGGTGACTCAGGACCAGGAAGAACTACTGGAGATGTGCCAGGCCCAGGGAGGATGGACGGGGAGGTAGAGATAGAGATGGCGTTAGAATCAAGACAGTGGAGACCAGAGGGTGGAGGGTTGGGACTCAGAGCTATTGTGAAAGTCAAGGTGTGTTGGTAATGGGATGAGCAAAGAGGAAAGCAAGTGCTGAAAGTGGTAAAGCTGATAAACATTGTAAAGTACATCTAGAAAGTATAGCAGGTTGGCAGATAAAGTCCTTAGGCAAAAAGTCTGAAAAGCCCTCCTTTTTGGTGAAGGTGGTGGTGGTTCAGAACTAAGGTAGAATAGCCTCGTCCGGTCACAGGGTGCGCAGTGGCTTCGACCCCCGTGCAGAGTTCTGCTCCGGGCAGAGAAAACGCAGGAGTGAGCACTTTCCTAAGTCTCCGTTAACTTCTCCCAGTCTGCATCCATGTATCTGATTAAGCTTGGTCTTCTTCTTTGCAGCTGCAGTACAAGGCTGACCTGGCGTGGATGAAAGGGGTCGGGTGGCTGACTGAGGGCAGTCTCAACTTGGAACAGGCCAGGAAGGCTGGACAGCTGGTCAGCGAGGTAACCTGAGCCCAAGCCCCTGGCTTCTCATCCTTCTCAGCCCAAGTGATCCCGGAGAGCCATCTTTCCCTCTGAATTCTCCTCAACCCCCAGGCATAGTTTTTGAGTGAGACTCAGGGGAGTACTTCTTCAGCTTACCCTGAATTAGCTTTCTACACCCTTACGCTTCCTGGGAGGTATTTGTAAGAAGCTGACCGATTTAAGTAGTACTTGCATCGATGAGTCAGAACGGTTGTGATATACAATTAGGACATAGGAAATGTGTTTGTCGTGTAAGGAGTGTGTGATTGCTTCTGCATCAGAGGATCTGGTATGTAGAGGTCAGTATTCTTATCATGCTTTCTGGGAAAAAAATAAAAAGAAAAACACCTGATGCTGGGAAAGATTGAGGGTAGGAGGAGAAGGGAACAACAGAGGATGAGATGGTTGGATGGCATCACCGATTCAATGGACATGAGTTTGAGCAAATTCCAGGAGACGGTGAAGGACAGGGAAGCCTGGCGTGCTGCGTGCAGTCCATGGGGTCGCAGAGTTGGACTAAGCAACTGAACAGCAACAGTTGTCACCATGTATGTGCCGTAAACTCACTGTAGACTTTAGGCAAGTCATTCAACCTTTCCAGTCCTCCTTCTCTCTTATAAAAATGAGAAGGTTGGCTAGGATCCTCCCCAAATCCCTGTGGCTCCAAGCCTGTGCTTCTCTTTACTCCGTGTACAGCTGGTGTTGGCAGCAGGCAGAGGAGGACTTTTGAAGGACATTTCATTTGCAAATGTGACTATTTCAGGAACCCCGTTTGGGATCTTCAAAGAGGGTTCTTATTTTGGTGCCAGGAAGGCTGAGTCGGCATTTTTCTTGCATATGGTAATCATAGTGCTGATAACAGCTGCCGTTTATAGGCTGATAATAATTATGCAACCAGTGCTGTCGTTCACTGATGATTGTGAGTGTATTACACACCCATGGTTCATTTATCACTCAGATTTATTGCTCCTCTGTGAGTAGACACTAGTATTATTATATTCACATCCCCATTTTACATAGGTGGAAGGTAAGACAGAGTTACATTTCCAGAAGTGGCAGAGCTGGGATCTGTACTTAGTGTTTTGGTCCAATGCATCAGCTCTGGACAATTAAGCAATATTGGATTCCCGAAGCACCTTTTCTAATTTATTCTTATTTATCCACTGCACTTGTCCTTCTCTCAGACACAGACACATTCAAGGTTAGGGTGTTTGAATAAGGAAGGTAGAGAGAAGAGAATGCCCTTGAGGGTTCCCATCACTTAACTTCTTAAAACCAAGTGGAACAAGCCGAGCCCCATTTGTCTTGGACACGCATGTGGTAAGGGGATCTTCTGCCCTAGGCATGCCTGATCCCATCTCACTCCCGTGCTGACTCATTGTTAAGCTCCTCAAGGGCCAAGAAGATACCTTTTCCTTTGCCTTTCTCATAGCCCTGCTCTGCCCTGGGCAGGGTGGGTTCTTGGCTCCTCACTCGGCACTTCTGATTTGACCAATGCAGAGACTGGGACACTCAGGGATTTCCAACCATGGAAAAGCAATGTGACTTCCTCTAATTATGTGGTGAAGGGGTTTTCCCATTCAACATGCTCCAATGAGAAAGGGAAAGCACAAGTCTCTTTGGAATATTTTTTGTAGAATTTCTTTTCTTCCTCATGGGAGGAAGTTCGAAACTTTCAATATTCCAGTCCTTATTTGTGCTGCAATTGGTATCAGCAGTCCTCTTGCTGATGGCACTGGGGGCTCAGCTCACCTGTGATCTCCCCACAAGTTTTTGTTCAATAAGTCATTCTCAGTGGCTTCCCTCCCCATCAGCTTTGGCAACTCCAATGGAAAAGCCAGAAGAAGTAAACCTCTGGGAAAGACAAGAAGGCCCTGTGGGGGAAGAGAATTAGCACATGTAATTTTTGCCAGTGGCTTTGCGGGTGTGAGATGGGGACACGAGGAAGACAAGCCCTCAGTATTCTGGAACAAGGAGAGCTGTGAGGGCAGAACCCACCTGGCCACCTGCCTTCTGGATGTGGCTCCTGGCCTTTCCTTTCACAATACTTCCTGGAACATCCTGACAGCACTGTGAATAACAGTGACTGCAAGCACAGTGATCACTTACTCTGCCCAAGGACTCCCCTCGTGGGAGGGGAGGCTTTGAAGCCTCTGCAACACCCACAGTAAAGCAGCGTCTATTGTTTCCCACATTGTACAGTCCAGGCCTGAGCAGCTCAGGGGATCCAGGGATCTGCCCAAGGCCGTGAAGCCAGAAAGAGGTCGGGGGAGATTTGGACCTCAGGTTTCATGGCTATCAAGTCCAAGTTCCCTCCACTCAGCTCTCCTATGTCAGATCTAGGTTTACAAAATGGATCCATCCTAGGGCTCATGGCGACAAAGTTTCAAGTCCCCATTCAGTAGAAGCAACTAAAACAAGCTCACCAGGCTGAAAGTCTCAGGTCTGAGTGGTCCTCTCTAAGCTAAAGGAATAGCCGAACCATCCCCCTTGGGAAAATTCTTGGGTCACAGAAAGTATGTGGGTGTTTGCATGTATGTGATGGTGGGGACAGCCCAATCTAATGCTACCGAGTCTCTTTTATTTGGAAACAGAAAAACTACAGGCAGAGGGTGGATGAGCTGAAGTTCACCAGTGTGGCCGACAGCTCCCAGATGGAGCATGCCAAGAAGAGCCAGGAACTGCAGAGCGGGGTGAGTCCTGGGCTGCCCTTTCTCCTCCGACCTGCTGTGTCATGGGCCTGGACACCTCCGGGACCACAGCAGGTGCTGCCCAGGCACAAGCCAGGAGCCAAAGAGCCTTCCCTTTAAATAGGCTGGACCCTGCTTTCCACAGGCTTCCAGGCCTCCCTACCTTACTCACCATATTTCTCCTCTGGTTGTTAAGGACAGATGTCAACTGACATTGTTCTTTTTCAGTTTTTAGTCTTGCCTAGTTCCTTCTTATTTCTTTCTCCTTCTCTCTCCCTCATCAAGGACTCCAGAATTTTGGAGCCTGTAGAGAGTTATCTTAGAGGAGGATAGCATTTGCTTGTGAGATGGTGTGCTTCATGCCCACTTGCATTCAAATGTGGAAGGTAGAACAGTGAAACACTACATATGTTATTTACATGTTAGGGATCAACAGCTGAGCAGGTGTAGTTGCTACCATCTGGCCAGGACGTTCCTCGCTTTCCTTTCTAAAGGTCCAGATACATCTGCCACAAAGGATGCAATAAACATAATTCAGAGTCAACAGAAATCCACTGCATGGAAACAGGCTGGGAAGTGGGAGAGAAGGGAAGAGAAAAAGAGCAGGAGTGATTCGGTTTCCATGGAGAAGATGTTCACTTATGCCCCCTTTTTGGTCGCTGTTCGCTTTCCAGGTGTCACTACCTGTGGATGTGCTAGGTTTTATCATGGGGTGCAGGAGGCAGGAGATACTTCTTATTTTTCCCACTTGGGGAGTCCATGTTCGTCTTAGCACTCTAGTGGGTCATTTGTGTGGCCATAGACACTGTGGATGGGAACAGCTTGGGGGAGTTGATGCCTCCTGGGAAAATGGGGCTTCCCTGATGGCTCAGGTGGTGAAGAATCTGCCTGCAATACGGGAAACCTAGGTTCGAGTGTCAGAAAGATCCCCTGTAGAAGGGAATGGCAACCCAATCCAGTATGCTTGCCTGGAGAATCCCATGGACGGAGAAGCCTGGCAGGCTATATAGTCCATGGGGTCACAAAGAGTCAGACACGACTAAGAGACTAACATTTTCACTTTCTTTAAGGGAAAATAAGAACGTTAGAGGGGTTCTCAGATTGGTCCCCTGGCCATGGTTTCCTCCCAGCGGCTCACTGCTGCTGCTCATTCCCTAGCCATCTATTCTGCCTCAAGCCTCATTTCCTGCATGCTGCCAGCCAGCATCTGGCCCGATTGATCTTGTAATGGATTTTCTGTGTAAGACACAGAAGTACCGAGCAGCCAACCACCTCCTCCTTTGCCTTCTGCTCCTGACCCAGCGTTCTCTCCCGACAGGTGGCTTACAAGGCAGAGCACGAGCAGTCCGTTCATCAGTACAGCATTAGCAAAGATGAGCCTGTCTTCCTACAGGCCCGAGCCAACGCTGCCAATCTCAGCGAGGTACAGGGGGCGGGGGGTGGCCAAAGGCTCTACTTTCCTGTATGTAGGCACCTGGTCTGTAAAACCCACCAGCTGTATCAGTGTGTCTGTGTCCGCTGAGGCTGCCTGTGTACAACTGGTCATTGTAAACTCCTCACCAGTATTAGCGGGCGGGAGGGGCTTCCCTGGTGGCTCAGTGGTAAAGAATCTGCCTGCCAAACAGGAGATGCCGGTTCAATCCCTGGGTTAGGAAGATTCCCTGGAGGAAGAAATGGCAACCCACTCTAGTGTTCTTGCCTGGAAAATCCCAGGGACAGAGAAGCCTGGTGGATTACAGTCTTTGAGGTTACAAAAGAGTCGGACGCCATTGAGCAATGGAGCACGCACACATGCGTGCATGCAGACAACCTTTGGTAGGAATGAGCATCAGCTATGTGATGGAGTAGGAGGCAGTAGTTATTCCAGGGTTGGAGTTGAAACATCATAAGAATAGTGATAGAGAAGGGAGTGAAAAAGAGCTCAGAAATTGGCTCCAAACTGTCTGGGTTTTTAACACTTACTAGGTATGCAACCATGGGCAATTTCTTTGCTCTCAGTGGTCCCACTAGCAAATGAGGGCATTCTTATTGCCCTCTACATTGGGTTGCCCCAAAGTCTCAGTGAGCTGATGTACGGCAAGCACAGGGAGGAGCGTGCTCAGAGCAGTTATTCCTTTGGCACGAAAGCTTGCGGAGTTCCAACTTTACTTCTCTTTCTTCTAAGGAAGGGCCTTTCTTGGCTCTTCTGCTGGTCTCCCAGGTCTTTGGGGTCCTGATGCAAGTATTTGGGAGAGGAGGGAGAACGAGAAGGAGAAACAGAAGCTAAATTGATTCACACACAGAAATGGAGGGAGCCTTAGACGGTAAAGAAAGCTAAATTGATTCACACACAGAAATGGAGGGAGCCTTAGACGGTAAAGAATCCGCCTGCAATGCAGGAGACCTGGGTTCAATCCCTGGTTTGGGAAGATGTCTTGGAGAAGGAAATGTCTACCCACTCCAGTATTCTTGCCTGGAGAACCTCATGGACAGAGGACCCTAGTGGACTGTAGTCCATGGGATCACCAAGAGTCAGACACCACCGAGCGACTTTCACTTTCCAGAGGAAAGAACTTGAAATCTGGAGGTGGGGGCAGGACAGGAAGTGGGAGGAGCAAAGGAAAGACCCACATGCACTAGAGGCTGGGCTCAGGAAGAGAAACGGGTGCACCAGGAGCAGCTGCTGGGCTGGTGGGGTGTGCAGACAGAGACGGGCAGCAGACTGTTCAGAAGTGCAGCCATGTGTTGCGTGGTGTCATTCCACCTATGACCTCTCACTAGACTTCCGTGAAGACTCTTAGTATTTTCCAGGGCTTCTGGGAGTTCAGTGTCAGCTTCTTTCAGCCAAAGCCCTGTAAGGCAAGAGGCCTTAAGGTAGGAGCAAGAAGGCCTGGTTATAGTCAGGCTATAGGTTTCTCTGGGTCTCAGGGTTTCTATGGAAGGATGTAATGGGTGTTTGCCTCCTGGAGAGGTTGTTATAGAGTCTAAGGGAAGTCCTCTCACTTCAGGATGATCTCTTTTCTCCTACCCTTAGAAACTGTATAAGAGCAGCTGGGAAAACCAGAAGGCGAAAGCGTTTGATCTGCGTCTTGACTCCTTGGCCTTCCTGGCAGCCAAAGCCAAGAGGGACCTGGCCAGTGAGGTAAGTCAGTCCCCAGTTTGCACTCGGCATCATGAATCCTGACATCTATATCTGGGAGAGTCCGAAAGTGTCCTGGCAAGTTTTTTAGTCTCTCTGAGCCTCAGGATTCTAATCTGTAAAATGGAGATAAGTATGACCATCTTGAAGTGAGATAATCGTGTAATAGTCAAGCACACTGCCTGCCGCACACTTGTTTTTGGTAAATGGTAACTGGTATTATCACTAGTAGTAGCCTGAGTAGTAATCCAAACCACTCATTTTACAGGTAAACTGATGCCCAGAGACATTCCATGACTTTCTAGGGATGTGGAGGCCTGCTGAGGTTAGAGTACAGGCTCAGGTGTTGGAATGACTCGGGGCAAAATCCCCGCTCCATCACCAAATAGCTTGTGACTTGGGGTAGGCTGTCTCACCTTTCAAAATCTCAGTGAATGCATGGGTAAATTGGTAATTGCAAAACAGTTATGAGGAAATGAGATGCACTAACGTGGATTAAGTGTTCTGTAGTCCAGTGCTGTCTATTACGAGTCCGATGTGAGATAAGGAGCAGGAAAGTCTGACATTGGTGGCTCAGATGATAAGGAATCTGCTTGCAGTGCAGGAGACCTGGGGATCAGCTTTCACTTTCACTGCTTCCTTCATCAAGAAAATCTTGCTTCCAAAAAGCCCCAAATATATATATGTGTGTGTATATACATTCTGTATCTATTGTGTATGTATATGTAATAATATATATATACACACAAAAATATACCCATAAATGTGTATAGATATCAGCTGAACTAAACAATGGCTTGACAATGTGGTTGATTTACATTATGACACAAGCCCTTTGTCTCATCACAAACCAGCACTTGTCTATAGGTGCACTTTTGAGTGCACAGATTCATACCATCCCTGGCTCATTGCAAGTGTTCAATGAGCCAAGGATCACTACCCGCCAATAAATCGTGGCAGATAGTGATCCTGTTGTTCTTGTTGGCAGATTTGAGAGTAGAGCCCACGTCTCCTGATGACCTCAGTAATGACAATGTTGAAATGATGCCACACACCAGCATCCTGCTACAGTTTTCAAAACATTTCCATATGTATTCTTTCTTCGGATCCTCATAAATCTAGGTCTAGTGTTTCTTTTTCAGGCCAGTGTGTTCCCTTTTGCTCCCCGTAACTACTAAACATTTACACGTACCTCAGTTGTCTTTCATTTGAACTTCTTTCTGAAATAGTTGTATTTTAGGTATTCTGTGTCTTTTTCATTTCATGATGACTTTCCATACTATTCTTGCTGTTATCAAAAAAGATTACAAAATGGCTTTCATGAAAGCAACAGGCCACTTAAAAACAAACCCAGAAAGAGTAATCTCAAATAATACAGAGACAAGATGGAATTTCCCCAGGAAATAGGGAGAAGACTGTTCGATAGCTGAACTTTCAGTATAGTTCTGAGGTTCTGGCAGTACAGGTGGAAAGGGAAATAATGGGTGGTAATTTTTTTTTCAATATTTGATGAAAGGAAATATATCAATTGTTCAAAGGAGGCACAATTTTTATGACACTAATTCTGATAGGTCCTGTTGTGTAACTTTAACTTTCTTGTGTGACTTGATGCTTAATTCCTTTAGGAGATATCTGCTAAGGGACCCCTGCTCTCTTTCTCTCATTTAGGTGAAGTACAAAGAGGATTATGAAAAATCCAGAGGGAAGCTCATTGGAGCTCAGGGTGCCCAGGGGGATTCACAAATGAGCCACTCGCTGCAAATGTCCAAGCTCCAGAGTGAACTGGAATACAAGAAGGGCTTCGAGGACACCAAGTCTCAGTGCCACGTCCCCCTGGACATGATCCACCTCGTGCATGCCCGCAAGGCTCAGCACTTAGCCACAGACGTAGGCTACAAGACGGCTTCCCATCACTTTACAGCTTTGCCCACAGACATGAAGGTGGAATGGGCCAAGAAGGCTTACGCTTTACAGAGTGATGTAAGCTCCTGTGTGTGTGTGTGCGTGTGTGTGCACGCACTAGTGTTTCCCAAACCCTTCAGGACATAGTCTATACTTTGAGATACCTGTTTCTGGATCCCTCAGTGGAAACGTTTAAGCTTCCTACTGCTTTAATTTTACTCAGAACTATATCCATTTTAGATTCAGTACTACCAAACAGAAAATTATGCAGCTTCCTTTTTCTTCTTGGCATTCTGATGGACATAGGTTATCTATGTTTCTCCTTATTGCTGGGTTGGCGGGGGGATGTATATGTGACATTCTTAACTGTGATCTGCCCGTGGAGAGAGCATTCCTGGTACTCAGACCAAGGTCAGTCGTCCCGTGTTTAGAAAGGACAGCTTGCTAGTCCTCCACAGCCCTCTTCCCCGTTCCCCCTTGTGCTCTTTCGTCTTCGGTTGACTGGTGAACTGAAAAGACAGGCCAGCGACAGTCAGACTGTCACCCGTGGAGGTGGGGTGGGGGCAGTGCAGACACACCCTTCCAGGTAGAGCTCTTTTAGGATGGAGAGGTGGTCTGCTAGTTTCAGAGATGTGTCCATATAAATGATTTTCCATTAAAACTACTACTCCTTCCATGGCAAAGAAAGAAATGAGAAATCCCTCCCCTGCTGCCCTGCGCTGAGGTTCTTAAGAAGGAATTGGCACCGTGGGAAGTCTTGCATGTCTTGTGAAATTCCCTCAGATAGCTCCCCACCTGGGTTCCGTTGTGGATTCTCATTTTCTTCTCCCCTGCGTGTCATTTTAAACAAGAAACCGGGGAAAGCAGACAATGAGGCCGCGCTTCTTCCCGAGGTTGCCGTGGACCTGTAATGAGGGATGCGACCGGTGGGGCCCCCCTCCATCCAGCCTCACCCCCAGCAGTGTCGGGTGGGGCTAAAGCGGCCATCCGCGGGTCGGCTCCAATTAGGGAGAAATTAATTTACATTTTGGAGCCCTACCTGTGACTGTGCAGAAATGGATAAGACAAAAGTGGCATCTAATTTGACTCAGCTGGCACCAAGGTGGCATCGGGGAGCCATTAATAGCCCTTTAAATGTCTGCACACCAACAATGGCCTGCCTTTTTTTCCCCCCTTTCTCCTTTGTCAGAACCAATACAGGGCAGATGTGAAGTGGATGAAAGGGATGGGCTGGGTCGCCACCGGGTCATTAAATGTGGAGCAGGCGAAGAAGGCAGGAGAACTCATTAGCGAGGTGAGATTCCCTGACAGCGTGCGGCGGGCCTGGCTGCATTAGGCGTGCGGCATTTCTGTATAAAATTAAAATAATTTCCACTCAAAAGGCAAAGAAAAAGGCAAAGCTACATGAAAGGCCTCCAAACCCAGACTAGGGCCGGTAATTAGAGGAAAACCACATACCAAACACACCCCAGTAGGGGCCCAGAGAGCCCTGGCAAAAACAAAGTGGGTGACAAATGATATTATGAATAATAATGACAATCAAACAGAGCTCGATTGCTACCCACCAACTTACCTTTTTAATGAAGCAACATGGGAGAGATGATAAAAAGACACATTTATCGCACCCAGAAAGCCCTTTGGTGACTTCACGCACATTTTCTTCCTCTTTCTTTCCGAGGCAGGCAGTGTAAACAGGTTTTGAATATTCACGTGGTGTCAAACATGTGACATGGTTCTTTTTTTGTTGGAGGGTCTCATTTCTTGTTTGACTTTCACTGCTGTCTACTTGCAGCCACCCTGGCTGGACTCCCAGGCCTCTGAAAGAAACCCTTTCCTCCCTTTTTAGGACAGTATCCTTGAGCAGATCTTTTGAAGACTAGGTCAGCGTCTCTCAACCTTGGCCCTGTGGACATTTTGATGATTCTTTGTTATGGGGCTCTCCTGGGCCTTGCAGGGCGTTTGGCAGTATTGCTGGCCTCTAAGCATTAGAGGCTCACGGCACTCTTTCCCGGTCGTGACAACCAAATATGCCTCCGGACACTGTTGCAAGGTGGAGTGACTGCCCCTGGGCTGGACACATCAGAGTCATCTTTGTCTCACATTCACAGAGAGGCTGCACACCCTCAATGAGCCAAATCGACTCTGTAATGTCTGCTTCGGGAGGGTCAGCAGCCTGGTCTTTCTGGATGTTCCTGCATGACGAGGAAACATAATGACTGTAGCCCCAGACTTCAACCTTGACAGTGAGCAGCCTGGGACAGTGTTTTGGTCCCAGGTCCTCCTAAATGTAAAGTTAAAGCAGAAAGACACCTGTAGTGTAAGCACACCTGCCAAACATTGGTATTTCCCCATGGGTGAGCATTCCAGTCACCTGACATGTCACACTGTATGCATAAGTCGCTTCAGTCGTGTCCAACTCTGTGACCCTGTGGACCATAGCCTGCCAGATTCCTTCGTCCATGGGATTCTCCAGGCAAGAAGACCAGAGTGGGTGGCTGTGCCCTCCTCCAGGTGATCTTTCCCACCCAGGGATCAAACCAGCGTCTCTTACGTCTCCTGCATTGGCAGCCGAGTCCTTTACTACCAGCACCACCTGGGAAGCCCAATGTGTCACAGAGCTGATTTCAAAAATGGCCTTTCTCTGATTGACCTAATTTTTAGAAATGTTAGTGAACATTCAAGGCTCAGAAGACCTTGAGAGTTCTGTAGAGATTGTACTGCCCTAAGTATTAAATAATTCAGTCTTATTAAGGAGAAGCTCCCTTAGGAGGTTGAACATGAGAAACTTAAAATATTTAGAGTTGAAGATTCATGCTCCCAAACTCTCCATATTGGACCCACTCATGAAAATAAAGGCTGTTGTACACATCATTTAGACTTTGAGATGATTCCTTCGTGTATTTAAGTCTGGAAGACAAGGAATCTTTTTGGAACCATCCTTCCTATAGTGGTCTTAATTTTCCACCCTGTTTTGCAAACTTATTTAACAAACTTGCTTGTCTTCCGTGCTTTGTGTGTGCTCAATAACTCAGTTGTGTCTGACTCTTTGCAACCCCATGGACTGTAACCCACGAGGCTCCTCTGTCCATGGCGTAGGAAATGGAGCATGTTGCCGTTTCCTATTCCAAGGGACTCTCCATGCTTTATACAGGTCTTCAGACTTTAGGAAGGACATCTTTCAGCAACTTTTCCCAACCATCTCATTCCAGTTTGGCATGTTTCCAGTTTATTGTCAAATTGAATTGATTTCTTAGTTTTTAGATGGAATGCCAGGCTCTGTGAAAGAGCCACAGATGCACACACACGTGTCATTAAACCAGGAGTTAGCAAACTTTTTTATAAAGGACCTGATGGTAGATATTTTTGGTTCTGTGGGCCACCCTGCTTCTGTTGTAACTACTCACCTCTACCATTGTAGCCAGATAGAGCCATAGATAAACATGTAAATGAATGAGCACAAGTGTGCTTTAATAAAACTTTATTTACAAAACAAATGATGGACCAAATTCAGCTGGACATTTAACTGTCTTCTTAAGATAACCCAGTATACAAATATCCAACCTAAAGGAAGTGTTTCTAAAATAATTGTTTGATTGGATAAAGGATATACTTCATAATTCCATTAAGAAAGCAACTGTTTTACTCTCCTGGAACTGTACTTTGTTTAAAAAAAAAAAAAAAACACAAATTAATTTAAGCATGATTGTCAGAATATTTCAAAATTGGGTATCTCAGACTTTGTTAGCATTTGTATTTCTTGTAACCCTTATTGTTTGTTTCAGTCTCTTTCAAATTGTCTGATGATTCCTTTCAACAATAGCACTCTTTTTCTTGTTATTATTAACATTTATAGAATTACTGCATGTGTTAACTGGTTTGTGCGGTCACTAACTGTTAAAGTAAGGGTTTTGACTGTGATAATCTCTTCCAAGTTCTTTTGTGGAAGGAACTTAGAAAGCTTCCATGATAAATGTAGCTATGAATGTTCTTTCCCACTTGGGAGACCCAAACTAAGGTATGTAAACAATTGCAAGACAGTATCTGAAGGCTACATAAAGAATCCTTTCCTAAGTGTGTGTCCTACAGTATTTTACCTGTATAACCTAATTTTGAGATGTTTTCTTTGCACCAGGTAGAAATACTTTAATGTTAATTGACATGAGGTTATTCTTAAGTTGAAACAAATATTAACCTGAAGGCACCTAGGATATAAAGATGGAGGAAGCCGAATAATAATTATGTTCACAAATTCACTCTAATCTCAAGCAACCTATGATTTTCTCTTTCAAATGGCATGAAAGAGCGGCACAAAATTCACAGCTTTGATCTTTTCTGCTCAACAGAAGAAGTACCGGCAGCATCCAGATGCTTTGAAGTTTACCAGCATTAAAGACACTCCGGAGATGGTCCAGGCCAGAATTAGTTATACCCAAGCAGTGGATGTAAGTGATAATGTATATACATTAAGACTCTAAGAGTGGGCTCTTCTTTCAACCCTGCGATTGAAGCTGAGGGGTTCTTGGCTTGCTCCTTCTGTTGTTCTAAGGATGAAGGAGCTTCTTATCCTTTGCTGAGACTCACCTTAGCAGGGGTACTTCTTCATCAGGATGCAAATGGGGTGTTACTGCTGCTCTTAGCTGCCAAGTGGGGCTCCACCACCCCAGTGCCCCAGCTTTCATTCTTTCCCATTTGCATGTCTCCAGGATTTGTCTGTGGTTAAGGCCTTTTCCCCTTCCTTTTGTTTTGAAACACTGTTTTCAGAAATGGGACTTTGGGGCGAAATTCTTGATGATTGGAATACTTAGGAATTGGAATGCTTAGGGTTTCTTGGGACCCAGGGCAGGAATTCTGGCTTTCTGAATTCCCCTAAAGATTTCGAAAGTGATTTGGATCTGATTTATGTACATTAGATTTATGTACATTAGACTAACTTTCAAGCCATTTCCCATCTTCCCTTTATAAAGTGAAACCAAAATCTGGCCTTTTGCCCTCTCAGCGCAGAGTTCCTTGGAGACTGGGAAGAATGACGAGGTCCTCTAAAAATTCACGTTAAGGCAGGATTAGCCCTGTTTGGCTGATTCTCCTGAGAGGGGCCCCTGGGTCATTGCGCAGGACAGACAGGCCTTTAAAATATCTTCGGACCTCTTAACTTGCCACGAGGGAAATTGACAAACCTTGGTAGGGAGGAGTTGCCAAATGTCTCCCTTGCTTCCCAATTGAAGAAATTACTCCTGTTGTGCTGTATTCGATAGACATTCTGAGATGGCTCAAGTGCCTATCTGAATGTTATGGGATGGTTTACAGACTTATGGGTTTAGAAATTTATTATTTCTTGACAATCAGCCCGTCAGAAGCGAATTTAATTCTGAGAAACATAGATGGTCAAACAAGATCTTGTGTAGGAAGAGAAAAAAAAATACCTGCCTTTTCCTTATCCTAACCAACTCTAGGGGGCACTGCTGTGATACGTAGAAACTTGGACTCGTTTAATAAGATTTGGGATGGAAAAGCCCGATTTAGAAACTTTCTCTGGTGGTGGATGCCAACTCCATGTGTCACTGCTAACTGCTAGAATTATCATAAGCCCAGATCAGAGATCTGGATGGACAGAGCCCCAGATCCACCCAACCCACTGGGAAGACGTTTACTAATTAGCATAAGAATCCTTGAGGTGGCAGGGATGGGGGGAGGATGGAGGTAAGTCCAGGGAAAATCTCAGCTGTGGAAGAACCATTCTCTCTTGTGCCTGCTGTATTTTGAGGTCCTCTCCTTGTTGTTATTGTTCAGCCGCTCAGTCGTGTCAGCTCTTTGCCACCCCATGGACTCCACACACGAGGCTTCCCCGTCTTGCCCTATCTTCTGGAGTTTGCTCAAATTCATGTCCATTGAGTCTGTGATGCCATCCAACCATCTCATCCTCAGCCGCATGTCCTCTCCTCAGTTCAGTTCAGTTGCTCAGTCGTGTCCGACTCTTTGCGACCCCATGAATCACAGCACGCCAGGCCTCCCTGTCCATCACCAACTCCCGGAGCTCACTCAGACTCACGTCCATCGAGTCAGTGATGCCATCCAGCCATCTCATCCTCTGTCGTCCCCTTCTCCTCTTGCCCCCAATCCCTCCCAGCATCAGAGTCTTCTCCAATGAGTCAACTCTTCGCATGAGGTGGCCAAAATACTTGAAACTGGAGTTTCAGCTTTAGCATCATTCCTTCCAAAGAAATCCCAGTGCTGATCTCCTTCAGAATGGACTGGTTGGATCTCCTTGCAGTCCAAGGGACTCTCAAGAGTCTTCTCCAACACCACAGTTCAAAAGCTAGCTCATAGTTAATAAGGAAATTCCTAGAGATTAACCAGACCTCATTCTCTCATTTGACACCCATCTCAGCAGTGTGCTCCAAGGGGAGTGTTCACTGAGAGGGCAAGTTTCAGCCTGTCATGTTCTGGGCTGGGAAGAACTTGGGAGGGAGTGACAAGTATGTCGTCCGCACAGGTGGAGGATCACTGTGCCGTCCGGGAGGAGGCAGGACACCCAAGATCCTGTCTCCACAGGGAGGGAACAGCGGCAGCACCTTTGTCTCCTGGAGGGTAACCTGGCTGATGGTTGCATGGGGGAGGCTTCTGGGTTTAATGCACAATCTCTCTGCATCCACAGAGGTTGTACCGAGAGCAAGGAGAAAACCTAAAGCATCACTACACGCAGACCACTGACCTCCCTGAAGTCCTGCTGGCCAAGCTGAATGCTATGAATATCAGCGAGGTGAGGCTGGGGAATATCAGGAGGGGAAAGGGAAAGTGTTTGTCTTTCAGTTGTGTCTGACTCTTTGCGACCCCACGGACTGTAGCGCACGAGGCTTCTCTGTGCATGGGATTCTCCAGGCAAGAATACTGGAGTGGGTAACCATTTCCTTCTCCAAGAGATCTTTCCAACCCAGGGACCAAACTTGGATCTCCTGCATTACAGGCAGATTCTTTACCATGTGAGCCACCAGGGAAGCCCTGATGGAATGGGGCATTGGTTTTAATTGCGGGAGATCCCAGACCTGCACAGTGGCACCACACCTGTGCTTGGAAGCATCCTGCGCTCCCGCTCTTGGTTTAATGCTCTGCTGTCACCGAAATATGCACATTTCCTGAACAAGGGGCCCCATGTTTTCCTTTTCACTGGACCCTGCACACAGTGGGGCTGGTCGTGCAGAAGAGCCAAGCACATTGATAAGGATGAAACTAGGAAAACTTCCTTCATACAAAGGGCATTTATACTGAGGGGCTGGAATATAGGTGAAGCCTTATTTTCTATACAGAAGCTATATTCTATAGCCTCTGAATATAGGTGAAGACATCCAGCCAAAGAGAGACTTGGGAGACTGAACTCTTTCCTTCCCTCATCCCTGGCAGCAACCCCTTGCCTCTTCTTCAGTGGAGACAGTCGAATCCCCTTGATTCTCCGTCAGGAGCTGTGCGCCTACAGCCTCATGCCTCCTTCCAATCAGCTTGCTGTTCAGAGCAATCTGGTTCTGACTCCAGAGGTCTTGCCTTTTAAACCCCACCCCCAGCCCCACGGCACCTCCAAGGCTGGACACGAGACAGGTTCCAGCTCTCGGTTGATTTTTGCTGGACCACAGTGATCTCTTAATTGGGGGCTGCTGCTGCTGCTGCTAAGTCGCTTCAGTCATGTCCAACTCTTAGCGACCCCATGGACTATCTAGCCCACCAGGCTCCTCTGTCCATGGGACTTTCCAGGCAAGAGTAGTGGAGTGGGGTGCCATTGCCTTCTCCTAATTGGGGGCAGCACTCCACAAGAAACCAGACTCTCATTTTGATCGTGGGAATTTAAGAAAGGTCTTTATTGGTGTCCATCTTCTCAACAGACACGTTATAAGGAATCCTGGAGCAAACTTCGAGACGGTGGCTATAAGCTGAGACTGGATGCCATTCCATTCCAGGCAGCAAAGGCTTCTGGCGAAATCATAAGTGATGTGAGCTTCCACCCACAGTCCTGTGACAATGTTTAATACTCACCCATTTGTATTCCTTTTGCCCCTAACCCCTGCCTTCTTTTGCCTGTGGCTAATACCCTTTCCTATCCCCAACTGACTGTGTCAGGACAATCAGATAACGACCGGTGAGAAAGAACATGCCTTACAACAACAAAAAAAATCCCCTAGCCGGGGTACAAAGCTGATGCTGGACTGTAAATATGGACCCCGGGCAGATGAAACGCACCCTCCGCCAAGCGCTTTCCTAAAGCCAGTCCATGTGAAGAGACTGTTAACAATGCACCCACCTTCTTCCCAGCCTGGGCCGCCCAAGCGCTCTCATGTCCTGCCATTTCATATCCCAGCCCTTTAGTCATTGGGAGGCTTGCATATGAAAGAACAGGCCTTTTGACGACTCCCGCGCCTTTTCTTTTAACTCACCCAGTTACTGTCAAAAGAACAAAACATTTTTTTGCCCAATACCCACCTCTTCCATTCCGTGTCCCTTGTCCCTGAGCTGTTACTCTCTCCCGCTCTCTTTCCCTTTAGTACAAATACAAAGAGGCATTTGAGAAAATGAAAGGGCAGATGCTCGGCTCCCGGAGCTTGGAAGATGATATCAGCCTTGCGCACTCAGTGTACGCGAGCTCTCTGCAGAGCCAAGTAAGTGGGAGAGAACTCAGTGGAGCCTGGACCCCCAAACCTAATGATGACGCACAGCCCACAGATGTCCTGTGTCTTTCTGGTTGTGGATTTTGGCTCTGTCCCGGCTAGCTGGGTGGCTTGGTCAGGACCCTTGGCCCCTCTGGGCTTCAGCTTCTTCCTCGGTCAAGTGAGAGATTGAGCATTCTTTGATTCTCTCATTGTATGATTTTGACCAGCGGCCACAAATGGAGGCCTGTGGGTTGGATTTTGGACTTCAGAGGTATTTTGTTGGGTCTGCAGAGAAGATTAATTGCAGACTTTTCAAAATGGGAAACTTGGCATGAAAGTTTTAAATTAAAGTTCTGTGCAGAAGCCAGGCCTGGATTCCTCAAGGCTACTGTTGAAGTTGGTTACTGAGAGCCCCGTTTAGAAGAGATCCGTGCCCTCCTGGTCATGTAGCCAAGCCCTGCTCACCCACTTCCTCCTTCACTCAGTTACGCTATCTGACTGGCTCCTGGTGACATCTGAGTTTGCATCCCTTGACTTTGATCCTCTGGGTGCTGGCACACACATGTATGGTATCTCCTTGCACATACGTGAGTTGGCTAATGGCTGGGATGAAATCTGTCACGTCTCCGACATGTAGGAGAGGACTAAACACTGTAACATGCAGTGTCTCCTTTAATCATCAACTTATTTCTAGGAACATCGTTTGTTCATCCTGGTTACTGATAAGGAAACCTAGACCCTGAGTGTCTCAGTCCCTTGCTCAAGGTCAGCTGGAAAGGGGCAGAGCTGCACGTGGAGCCACTCTCCATTGCATGCTCTCTCCACAGCTTCACATGTTCTCTGCCTCAGTTTCCCTGTTTCTAACATTTCTTTCCACTTTCCATACCAGGGTGGGATTGGACCTGAATTGTCCGTGGCTTTATTCTAGGGGTTGGGGGAGGATGAGCAGAAGTGGGGGTGGGTGGTTAGGGAGGAGTGGGCGGAGCTTGGAGGGCAATGAGAAGGCTGGAGGAAGAAGAGATGGCGATTATGCATCTGACTCCCCAGAAAGCCCAGAATGAGCTTTGAGGATCTTCGAACAGCTCCTCTGAGGACTAGGGTGGAGCTTGAGGTCTGCAAACAGGCCTCCCCCTTCCTGCTGCAGGATGCACATTGGGCTTTTGGGAACTCATCCCCCAGAACTGACTTTCCAAGCGTCCGCCCACTGCTCCAGGTTCCCAAATTTACTAGGATGTTATTGGTTAATGTTTGAAGACGCTCTCCATCAGCTAGCATACGAGGAGAAACCCTGGTGTCTCAGTCTGAACTTGAGAGGGTGATAAGAATTGCTGGGGAGCAGGAGGCAGCTCAGCCATGCCTCCTCTTGCTTTTCGAAAGCGAGACAATCTCGACTTGAACTAGGGAACCACTGACATTTTATCTGCCCCTTGAACTTCTGTATTTTCCCCAAGTCAGGGAACCCTGAGCCTGGGTCACCCAATCAATGACTGCCAAGAGCTGAGAGTGGCGAGTGGCAGGACCTAGAGATGAGTCCTGCTTATTAAGCCAGTCCCCATAAGAACGGAGGGCCGGCCCTTCTAAGAACACCCCTCGGGGCTCACCTGGGACAGTCCCAGCACATTGCTCTCCCTCATGGCCCTGATGCAAACGGCGGCTTTGAAATAGCTGTCGATCTGTCTGCCCATCTAGGTGAATTACAAGAAAGACTTTGAACACTCAAAGGCGCAGTTCCATCTGCCGTTGGACATGGTAACCCTGGTGCATGCCAAGAAGGCTCAGACCCTGGCCAGTGACCAGGACTACAGACACCCACTCCCCCAGTACACGTCCTTGGCTGAGGACCTGAGGCTCAGCTGTGCCAAGAGAGCTCACAAGTTGCAGAGTGAGGTAAGGGGGCCTGCCTCTCTCTTTGAGCTCTTTTCCTCTTAAATTTGACTGTGAGGCAGTGACCCACAAGCTCCTGTTGGCTCGGTGGGGTCTCCAGAGATGAAGAATCCTATATCTAGGATTCTTTTGAAGCACTGCCCCCGTTGTTCCTGCCTTGCTCTTCATAAGCACAGTCACATAAATCTATTAATAATGGTAACAATTTATTGAGTGTGTTAAGTGTGTGTTTAGTCACTCAGTCGTGTCTGACTTTGCCATCCCATGGACTTAACTTTCCCCTATGGAGTCTGCCAGGCTCCTCTATCCATGGAATTCTCCAGGCAAGGATACTGGAGTGGGTTGCCATTTCCTTCTCCAATTTATTGAGTATTTCTGCTGAATTCTAGGCGTTGCATTTACATGCACTGTCTCTTTTAATGCTCAAAATAACTCAATAGTTTTTATCCCCATTTTACAGAGAAGCTATAGTGAGTCTCAAAGAAGTGAAATAGCTCATGCAAGATCACAGAACTATAAATGAGAAAGGGGGTGCTGAGATTCGAGGCTCACGGTTTAGCATGTTCAGGACTTGCCAGTGGTGTTGCCTCTGGCCCAGTTTGGGCTGGGGATTCTTCTAGGAGCCTCATATGTTCCTGGGTCACCCGTCTTCTGAAGAGGCCTGAGATCTGCCAGGAGAGGTGCTCAGAGCCCCTTTGGAACTAACCCAGTTCAGGCAAAGGAGAGTGTCAGGCGGTTGTTGTTCAGTGGCTCAGTAATGTCTGACTCTGTGACCCCATGGACTGCAGCATGCCAGGCTTCCCTGTCTTCACCATCTCCCGGAGTTTGCTCAGACTCATGTCCGTTGAGCCAATGAGACAGAGAGCAGGGAAATCAGGGCCCCAGAGCCCATCCCTGGGCCCTCCCAAGGAATCTCCCGAGGACTTCACACTCCCCCCAAGTGCGTTTCTGGCTCACGCTGCCCATTTTCTTAAGCAGACAGGCCTGGGAGCATTGGTATATGTTGAAGAGTTTCCTCACTTACCAGATGTATCTTCCCAACAGGCAGCAGCATCCTTTATGGTGCTCATCTTATCCCTCAGCTTGCTACATTTCCATTGCTGGGAGATTTGCAAGTAATGGGCCTGAGTTGGAAATAAAACAAGCTCTCCCCCACCACCCCACCACCCCCCAAAAAAACTCTGCTTTCTGGTTTGGCAGAGCCTGAGAGCTGAGTGGCGTTCAGATCTGGGTTGCTGTCGTCTGTTGAAATTTTCTGCCCGTGTGCAGTGTTTACTGAGTGACATAAACTGTCAGGAACCCAGGAGCAGCTGGAGGAACTAGCAAGCCACCACGCTCAGCTAAGGGGCCCGTTTGTCACTTGAGCAGAGCCCTGACTGTCCCTGCCGCTCATTGCCTTAGCAATTGGAAGGAGGCATGACCAGGGGGTGCCTTGGTGGCTGAAGGGGAGTGAATTTGAGGCCCTCTTTAAATTGTCAGCCCAGACCCTTCAGGTATACACCCCCGCCCCCACCCCAACAGACTCAGGGCTTTGTCAGATTATTCTGGATTCATTTATTAGCTCTTTCTTAACCCATGATTAATTCATGCCACCCTCGCTGCTGGGGTTTGTTTTGAAGACCTATTAAATCATTTCCACATTTGCCCCAAGACAGCTGACTTTCTAACCACAATCCACTCCAGCGATTATTTTTTGATAGCCCACATGAAAATAAAAATCCGATGAGCCCCCCTCTAACAGCTACAGACACGAGTGACAGCAGAATTATTTTCTTCTGACCTACATTTTTGTTTCCCTAATGAGCATTTACTCAGAAGCCTGTGTGCGTTCGCTGAGTATTATGTGTCTGGAGAGGCTGGTTTGGCCTTGAGTTCTAATTACGATGCTGTCTGTTGTGGGTCCTTCCTTGTTCCACAAGCTTGGTTTTTCTGATTCCTTGTAGAATTTGTACCGGTCAGACCTGAACTTTATGCGGGGTGTTGCCTGTGTTATTCCAGGCACGTTAGAGATTGAAGGGAGAAAGAGAGCATCTGAACTCATCAGTGAGGTAACTGGGGGCCCAGGATGGGGTGGGGGTGTCAAGTATATTCCACAGTAGAGATTAAACAGCTATCAGTGTGTCTTACTAAAGCCAGTTAGATGCTACACTCTTAGCCGTGGTGCTTCACCCGGCCTCTCCTCTTACTACCTTCTCCATTCAGACAGGGTGCCACGTAAGACAAGTTTGCAGATTCCCGGTCAGGTCCTGTATTAACACCATACAAGAATTATTCACTGGTTCGCAAGATGTACTTTCCCAGAATCCCTTTGAAGAGTGGCTTGTGAAAAGAGAGCAGGCTTTGGAGACACAGATGGTGATTCATTTGCTGTGTGACCTCAAGCCAGTCACCTGCCCTCTCTGAGCCTCAAAATCTTAATCAGTCAAATGGGAATACTGAGACCTGTGTCATTTAGTTTTCGAGAGGATCAACAGTCATCTAAGCACTGTGCTTCTTTGTTGGCTGTGTATGAAATCGTTGCTGTGAGCCTGGTGATAATTTCTTGGTAAAAAGATAGAAGTCTGGAATTCTAAGCTTTTTGAACTCCTGAGGAATCTTGCCCGCCCCTGGGAGGGCTCTGGGACTTCCGTTCCCAGTAGACTGGCATAATGGAAGGCATTGGAAGTGAAAGGCAGTCAGCGTCCAGCCTGGGTGCCTCAGAATGGCTTATGCATTGATTGATTAGAAGCTCTGAGCAAGCAGAATGGGCCTCACTGTGGGAGTCGAGATTTAACTTTGTGCTTTGCTTTTCCAACGAAATCTCTAAAGCAAGTGGTTTCTAAACTTCATGGTGCATCAGAATCCCCTTTGGAAACTTAAAAAAATTACAGGGGCCTGAGGCTACTGCCGATTTATTGAATCCCATTTCCTGGGGTGGTGTGCAGGCATGTGGGTTATTTTAAGCTGAACGATTGTTTCCCGTGTACCCCCAAAGCTGAGGAATCCAGGGTTTTCGGTGAGCAAAGGAAATTTGGGAGCAAAACATGAATTTCAGTAGTCATGTTCGTATTCGTGGCAATGGACCAGCTCTCCCTTTCTTGTTAATAAGCATCCGATTCCGTCTGTCCTCCTCTCTGTTTATCTCACTAAGTTCTGAGGTCACAAGAGCAGGTGATGGACTGGATTCTGGGTCACAGACTGGCAAGCTTCGCAAAATGAGGGTTTATCACTAGTGCTTAAAGAGCTGGTTATTTCTCTGGTTTTGCACCTCACCTTGTCCTCTTATTCCCTCCTGTGTGTGACTTCAGAGTAAATATCGTCAGCATCCCCAGTCGCTCAAGTACACAGCCGTGACAGACACACCCAGCCTCACTCATGCAAAACTCAGCAACCAGATTACAAACGAGGTAAAACCTTCAGATGACTTCGGGATGGGCTTTTTAAAAAACTGCTAGATTTTTTTTTTTTTTTTTAAGTATGAATATTTGTGGGACGGGGGAGGTGGGGAGCAGGAGAAAGCATTCATGTTTGCATGGAAAGAAAGGAATATCATTAGATGAAACCTAAATAGTTTCCAGAAGGAAAAAAGGCCCAGTAGAAAGCCTGTGGTCTTGCCACTCCCCACCCCAACCCCAAATGCATTTACAGACTGACAGCATCAGTATCCCCTGGGAGCTTGTTAGAAATGCCGAACCTCAGGCCCCACCCAAGAGCCATCGAATCCACAAGGTCATTTAAGACCCTCACGGTTTTGCTTTGCACATGAAAATTTGAGAAGTGCTGGTCCGTCATTTTTCTGTCCTAGCTGGGCAGATACTGGCTAACCCTTCTTCCATCGTCATTCCGACGATGGTGATGGGGAGGATACGTGGTTGTCCAGGGACGGTGATTGATACAGTGTGAAGTCTGCCAGGCTTCTTGGTTCTCTGCCTTTCCATCTTCTTGCTCACCACTTACCCAATTCTCACTGTAATATTCAAGCACAGGGGGCCCAGGGGAGAGACTCTTAACTCCGTCAAATCATCGTTCCAGCTCTACCTCTTCAGAGTGGTTCTCTGACATGTTTGAAATAGCAAGTGAGCTTGGCAGAGAATGAAATGAGTTTTTCAGATTCTCCCTTCTGACCCTAGCTTTTGAAAGTCAATTGAGATTTGGGTATTTATATATTAGTTTCCACACTTATCCCAAGATTGGGTTAAAAAGACCCAAAGGGCTGTGTAGCGACATTAGAAATTTAAGATTCCCACTGAACCTATCTTGCCTGCTTTGTAATCGGGGTGCTGTGGGATAGTAATGGCTCCTTCAGTGGCCTCTGGCCTCGGAGAACTCGGCAACTGCAGGCCATTTCTAATTACAAGAGCATGTGTTTTCATGCCGGCTGAGGCCCTACACCGGAGCACTGGTGTGTTTGCCATGGGAGGATCCTGGGACTTTAGTGAAGGATGCAGACGGGGTTTGGGAACCTCCTTTCTAACCAGCAGAACGGCTCCTAAATTTCCCACATATTAATATTGTCTTTATACCGTGTCCTCAGCAAAAAAAAAAAAAAAATATATATATATATATATACAATGGAAAGAACCGTAACAGTATTCCTAAAGGTGCCCCCCTCCCCCAATTATTGAGCAAAGTAGAGGGCAGGGAAAAATACCTTTTCTTTGACTCACCTTGGGTTCTCGGCTGGGGCTCTGTAACAAAAGACAGATGAGCAAGAGAAAAGCATACACATTTATTTAGGATGAGCTTTAGGGGATGCAGGAGTCTTCGTAAGGAAATGGAGATCAGGAGGAACCATTAAACCTGAGCGTTTTTATTCCAGGTTTGATGAGGAATGTAAGATCGTGGGCAGGTGTCGTAGAACAAAAAGGAATGAGCTGAGGGTAGGAAGTTGGGGGACACTGAGTGAGGTCTGCTTGTTCAGATGCCTCTTGGGTTCCTCAGGGTTCAGAGATCAGATGCCCCTTTCTCCCTCCACCAGAGGGAGGGCAGCTCCCCCAGGAGGCATGTGACCTGCTTCGGGGGGAAGGTCAGAGAGAGGGCTTCCATCTCCTGCTACTTCCAAATTCCTTCTGCTTAAAATATGCATTATGTTAAGGTACCCTATTTGGAGGTAACATGTCCTGAAGCAACTTGCAATTTTTTTATGCATTCCTTTCATAGCACTCAATTTGACTCATGAAGGACTATCTTTCCTTCAAGTTTTTAAAAAATTTTGATGTGGACCATTTTAAATCTTTATTGAATTTCTTACAGTATTGCTTGCTTTTTTTTAAATGTATGTTTTTGGTTTTTTGGCCGTGAGGCACGTGGGATCCTAGCTCTCCAACCAAGGACTGAACCCACACCCTCTGCATTGGAAGGCGAAGTCTTAAATACTGGGCCTCCAGGGAAATCCTATGAAAGATTACCTTTATTGAAAGAAATATCTTCCCCAAGCTGAGGGTGTGTCCATGACATAGCGAATGGCCTTTTACAAACGTATTTATTTCCCAGTTGCAAAGGAGGGACCTCCAGTCCTGCAGAAATGCACAGCACTTACCTTCTTGTTTTTTTCCCACTTCTGCCCAGCGCCTCTATAAAGCAGCAGGAGAAGATGCAAGACACCAGTACACAACGACCCTGGGCCTGCCCGAGTTTGTCCGAGCGAAAACAAACGCGGCCAATCTGAGTGACGTAAGCCTTTCCCATCGCTGAGGTTGAGGCAGTCTCCAAGGCCAAGTATCTGTCTGTGATGGGACGTAACAGTGACCCTGCTGGCATTCGCAGAAACTTTCAACCATGTATCTGGTTGACATGCATGTGAAATATACCTTTTCCCAGATGTGTTGATATGTATGTGTCAGACCCCACTTCCGGGAGGGTGCTAATGAGATTTTCTTTGCCAAGTCCAAAGCTTTTGCTTGTCAGAAATCCGTTCTGCAATACTACACTACAAATGAAGTGGGTAGCCTTTGTTCGTGGAGTCATGTAATTTTTTTTTGTTGTTTTCTTAAGAAAATCTACGTGTGTTCCTACCGTAGGCAAAATATAAGGAGTCTTGGAGGAATCTCCATGCTCAAGGCTACAAGCTGACAATAGATGCTCTGCCCTTCCAGGCGGCTCGAGTCTCTGGAGACATAGCCAGTGATGTGAGTTGAATGATACGACCTTCCTTTCTGCCTAATTTCTGTTAACTTCATGTAAAACAATGTCTACGGCTGATTTCCCTGAATTAAAGCAGATCTTTCGCCATGTGAAACAGGATGTCATCCGCGGAATATATTAGTTATGAATGAGATTCTTTGATGGAGAGAGGGAAAGAAAGGCCCTGGTAATCAGAAGCTAAATGCAGGCAAAGATCTCCAGCAGAAAGGAGATTACAATTTATTTCTAATTGTAGCATCTAGGCAACCATCCTCCTGTAATGTGTGAACTGTCTGTTTTCTAACTCCACCCAGAATTAGAAAGAGAATTTGCAGTAGAAATTGTAATGTGGCCGTAGCACGGCCCCTCTTGGCTTTGTGTCGCTTCCCGCATCGGCGGTAGGGTTTGCAGCTGTGTTTCAGCCACTCGACTCATATCGTCCATAGCTTTGGGACATGAAGGTGACTTTCTCTTTCCCACAAACAAATCGCAGAAAATGTAGACTTCAAATAAATGGATCCTATCTTTTGGGTTTGATGTTTTGCCAAGTGTGAGGGGATAAAGCACAAGTTTCTCATTCACCCTTTTTGATAAATTCCTTTTGGCCATAGAACTCATAAGGGGAGCGGGCCCTCGCTTTGGTTCTAAGGATCTGTTTTAATTAGATGGGAGGAAGGGAGCACTGTTTTAATTGTTCCTCCCCCAGGGCAGGGGAAGCAGGCTCTCCGGCCAGCCTCACTGTGCCATTTCTTATAATCATCCCAGTCTTGTGTAAGAACAGGTGATTTTCTTAGTGACTGTGAGGAAGAGGTACAAACAGAACATCAGTGAGCCAAACGCCGGCCCCTGACCGCCTGGTTCCCCTTCCAGTTTCTCTACAGACACGACTTTGTGAAGGAGCGAGGACGGCTGATCGGGGCCCAGAGTGTGAATGATGACCCCCGGCTCCGGCACTGTCAGCGGGTGGGCCAGCTGCAGAGCGAGCTTCAGTACAGGAGGCAGGCGGCGGGCAGCAGAGCGCAGTGCCATCTGCCCATGGACATGGTGCCACTGGTCCACGCCAGGAAGGCCCAGGCCCTGGCCAGCGACCTTGACTACAGGACACAGTGCCATGCGTTCACGGCGCTGCCCGAGGACCTGAAGATGGCCTGGGCCAAGAAGGCTCATGCCCTGCAGAGTGAGGTAGGGGGTCTGTGGATCACACATCAGTCACCGACTTCTTCCTCCCACCAGGCCTGGGTGCACATCTCTGCCTCTTCCTTAGCCTTTCAGATCCCTTCATCAGCCCCCGCCCCTCATCAATGACTTGCTTGGTCTATATCATCTAGGTTGGGATTATTCAGTCAACAGATATTTACTGAGCACCTGCCATGCCACAGGCATTCCTCAAGGCCCTGGGAATATAGCAGTGAGCAAAAAAGCTCAAAAGTTCCTGGTGTCCGGGAGCTTCCAGACTGTGGGAAGGAGATGAAGCTGTGTGGTGTGTCAGATGGAGACAGAGCACAGAAGCGGGATGTGTGTCAAAGTGTGAAATGTTAGCTCAATCACGTCTGACTCTTTGCGACCCCGTGGACTGTGGCCCACCAGGCTCCTCTGTCCATGGGAAGTCTCCAGGCAAGAATACTGGAGTGGGTTGCCATGCCGTTCTCCAGGGCATCTTCCTGACCCAGGGATCAAACCTGGGTCTCCCCTGTTGCAGGCAGATTCTTTACCATCTGAGCCAGCAGGGATGGCCAGATAAGCATATGTGTGCAACGTAAAAAAATGAGGGACACGGTCATTCTCATCCTCTGTCACCCCCTTCTCCTCCTGCCTTAAATCTTTCCCAGCATCACGGTCTTTTCTAATGAGTCAGCTCTTCCCATCAGGTGGCCTAAGTATTGGAGCTTCACCTTCAGCATCAGTCCTTCCGATGAATATTCAGGGTTGTTTTCCTTTAGGATTGACTGACTTGATCTCCTTGCAGTCCAAGGAGGATGAGAGGGTTAGTGGCATCGCCGATTCAGTGGATATGAATTTTGAGCAAACTCTGGGGGATAGTGACATGCAGGGACAGGGACAAGACAGCACTGGCTTGCTGCAGTCCGTGGGATCGCAAAGAGTCGGACACGACTTCGAGACTGAACAACAACAAAGCCAGGGTCACTCTCACTGCAGAGGCGACGTTTGAGCAAAGACCCTGGGCAGCAGCAGCCTCAGCATATCTGGGACTGGACTGAAGCGAGTGCCTGAGTGCGTGAGTGAGGAGGATGCCCCAGGGGATGGGGTGGGGGTCCGAGAAAGAGACCCAGGGCCCGACTGTGTGCACTGGGGATGTCCCTGAGGCGAGGTGGAGAATTGTGCCCAGAGTAGTCCAGTATGGCACCCTCGCTCAGGCACTTGGGGGTGAGGGCCTTGCTCCTCCTGTTGCACAGATGAGTGGGAGGGGCCGAGGCAGGCCTGGCTCCAGAACCCTCGCTCTCAACCATGCCACCTTCCTGGAGCAGGGGAGTCACGCTTCCTATGATGCAGGTGTGAATGCTTAGGCCCAGAGAGAGGACGTCCTGGCCCACGAGGGGGCATTAAGTCCCACCCTTAGTGGACGTCTCCAGACTCAGTGCCTCTGAAGTCACTTCCAGGCCACTCCAAGTCTCGGCTCCCTCAGAAGGGCCAGGGTGGTGATGAAAATGTGGTCGCGGTCAGCACTTCCAGGCCACGTGCCCATGGCAGGCTCTGCACCATGCTTGCTTACGTGTATCATCTCCCCCAGCCCCACAGCTCCCCCGGGAAGAAGGTGAGATTTTAGAGCAGGTCTCATGAGACTGTAGTCACATGAACCCTTGTCATCCATATCGGGCTTTCCAAACTTGGGCACCTTTGACACTTGGGGCTGGATGCTTTGTTGTGTGGGCCAGTCTTGTGCATTGCAGCATCCCTGGCCTCTGCCCTCGAGATGCCATTAGCACCCCCTCGATGTGACAATCAGAAACGTCTCCATATACTGCCCAATGCACCTGGAGGATAAAACTGTACCCGACTGAGAACTCTGTTCTCAGTTGAGGACTGTCTATATGATGCACTGCGCTCAGCACAGACAGTGCATGGTCCATAGGAACATGCCAGAGGGTGTGAGCTGTTAGGATTATGTTTTCCACCAAGCCTTCTGATTCTAGGGGCCTTCAGGGCAGTGACTGCTCCAAGTTTAGTGATATGGCACAGGCAGAGTGTTGAAGATACCCAGTTGATGATTAATTATGACAACAATGATGCAGTGATTTAATGAATGCCACGGTCATCTAATTATGAATCAAGATTTGCTGGGACTGTAGTACTGAGTGGGCACCAGCTGGGGGATCATGGAGCAGGGCATGCGTTTGCTGAAGCACAGCCCAGGACCCACTTAGAAGGCCTTCTACTTACTAGCAGACCACCCTGAGGTCCCTAAGAAGAGGCTCTTAGTTTGACTCAGAGTGCAGCCCAGGACCCTTCTGTCGGTGGCCTCTTCTGGGGAGAAAATAAGCCTCCTGGGACAGGACGGGCCACTGTGGGGAGATTGGGGGCCCGGCTAGAAGCCCAGCTTCATCCTTCAGCAGCCACTTGGCTTTCTAGGCCGTCATGTTTCTACTGGAAAAGCAGAGATGTTTGATTTATTGGTGATCTCAGATTTCAGGATTCATAGATAAATGTTTTTTTTAAAATGCTAACATCATCATAGTATCAGACTATTTTACTAAGTAAGGAAAAAGACCAAAAACCAACTCTTACCTCAAGCTACCATTTATATCACTGTTCCTTCTGAAAAGAAAGGATATTTTAACACACACACACACACACACACAAATAAGAACAACAAGAAAAAAAGAGAGTCCTTCCCAAGAAACACTTGTTGGCAATCACAGACTTACACTTTACCAAATGCAATATGTTTTGTGCTGAGAATTTATTGCCTGATTTAAGAATGACCATGTTGGGCTTCATGCATTGTTTTGAAACTTCAGGTTTGTTAAACTGGGTGGTCTTGGGCCCCAAGATCCTGTGAACAGCAGACCCCTAGAATGTCCATCTGGTCTGGAGGCTTGTTCTCTTGCAGTCCTCACTGAAAATCCAATTCCATGTGGTTATGTTCCAGCGAAAAGGAAACAAAGGCTCGTTGTGAGTTCATGCAGTTCAACAGAGTTCAGGGCAGGAACAGCAGCTCCTATAGGCATCAGTCGTTCTCCTGACCTCTCCCATTCAGGCCGGAAAGCAAGCTGTGGGTCTCGGTACTCACCCTTGGCAGGAGGGTCCTCAAGGCTGTGACTGCTGAAGTCTTGCGAAAGTCTTGCTTACCTCAGGGTGAGACACGTGCTCCGCCCCAGGCTGTGCTCCACCACCAGGGGGCGCTACTTCGGTCACCTCTTCAGTCCGTCAGTTCAGTCGCTCAGTCGTGTCCAATTCTTTGCGACCCCGTGAATTGCAGCACGCCAGGCCTCCCTGTCCATCACCAACTCCCAGAGTTCACCCAGACTCACGTCCATCGAGTCAGTGATGCCATCCAGCCATCTCATCCTCTGTTGTCCCCTTTTCATCCTGCCCCCAATCCCTCCCAGCATCAGAGTCTTCTCCAGTGAGTCAACTCTTCGCATGAGGTGGCCAAAGTACTGGAGTTTTCAGCTTTAGCATCAGTCCTTCCAAAGAAATCCCAGGGCTGATCTCCTTCAGAATGGACTGGTAGGATCTCCTTGCTGTCCAAGGGACTCTCAAGAGTCTTCTCCAACACCACAGTTCAAAAGCATCAATTCTTCAGTGCTCAGCTTTCTTCACAGTCCAACTTGCACATTCATACATGACCACTGGAAAGACCATAGCCTTGACTAGATGGACCTTTGTTGGCAAAGTAATGTCTCTGCTTTTCAATATGCTGTCTAGGCTGGTCATAACCCTCCTTCCAAGGAGTAAGCGTCTTTTAATTTCATGGCTGCAGTCACCATCTACAGTGATTTTGGAGCCCAAAAATATAAAGTCTGACACTGTTTCCACTGTTTCCCCATCTATTTCCCATGAAGTGATGGGACCAGATGCCATGATCTTCGTTTTCTGAATGTTGAGCTTTAAGCCAACCTTTTCACTCTTCACTTTCACTTTCATCAAGAGGCTTTTGAGTTCCTCTTCACTTTCTGCCATAAGGGTGGTGTCATCTGCATATCTGAGGTTATTGATATTTCTCCCAGCAATCTTGATTCCAGCTTGTGCTTCTTCCAGCCCAGCATTCCTTGGTCCTTTCCGAATCTGCCACTCCATGCTTCTCTCCGTGATCTCACATAAGGGCTGCAGGCATCCTGCAAAGCACGTGAAGGGACCATCAAGGGGACAGTCTTGGCCCCAGCCTTTATGGCTGCAAGGCCTCAGGAGACTCCTTAAGCTTCCCTGGCTTCCGTTTCCCCATCAGAAATAACAGCAATGACAGTAACAATACCTAAGAAACACGGAATGCTTATCCCGGGCTAGGCATTTATTTAAATATTTTGCACGAACGATTTTATGTAGTATTTAGGTAGGTACTGTAAGTACTTCCATTTTTACAGATGCGGTAACTAACGCACCTATAAATCTTCAGAAGCTTGCTCAGGGTCATAAGCTGCCAGGGAAATGACTTGCTCAAGATCATATGGCTAGTTAAGAGGCAAAGCCCAGCTCTGGGCTCCTGACTCTGGAGTTAGCGCTCTCTGGCTCCCCCTGGTGGCTAGATTAGGAACCCAGGCGCTCTGGCTCTTGAGGGTTCTCTTAAGAACCACCTGCACAGGGTCCCAGAGGACAGCAGCTGGTGACTCGTCTGAAAATCCGAGCATTTAACCCCCCAGATTGTTCTATAGTTGGGAATGAGAGCTCGTCCTTTGAGAATAGCGCAAGGACCGAATGAAGTAATGAAAGTGAAAGCGAAGTTGCTCAGTCGTGTCCGACCCATGGACTGTAGCCTACCAGGCTCCTCCGTCCATGGAATTTTCCAGGCAAGAGTACTGGAGTGGGTTGCCATTTCCTTCTCCAGAGGATCTTCCCGACCCAGGGATCGAACCCGGGTCTCCCGCACTGCAGGCAGACGTTTTACCGTCTGAGCCACCAGGGAAGCCCCAGATGAGTCTGAAGCAAACCACACCCTTTGCAAGATAGTTGTTATAGTGATTCTTATTATTAATATTGACAAATACACCCCTTCCCCTGGCCACCTCCTGGGTGCACCTCCTGATGATGAAATTCCCGTTAGAGCTCAAGGGTTACAAGCTACAGCTTTTGGGGGGCGCCAGGAATCCCACGTGTGACTCTGAAGGTGGCATCCAGGGCTTCGTAGGTACAAGGGCAAGTAGTGAGGCTGCCACTTGGGGAAGCGAGATACAGCCGGGCAGCCTGAGAAGATCTCTTATTATCTTAGAATTCTTCTTGGAAACCATCTTTGGGCCGATTCTCCTTGACTACCCTCCTTGCTCCTCCTCCCCTCTTTTATGGTGAGGTCTCGGGCAGGCGTGTTGTTTTTAGGGTCTGCGTGAATAGTCAAAGTGGGGCTGGGAGCAGAAATATCAATAGACAATCCATTTATAAGCGAGTCGGAGGCGCAGTCAGATCTTTGGGGAACCTGCGTCTTGCCTTCTGACTCACCTGCGCTCGCACTGTTCAGCTCAACAAAAGGCAAGTTGAAAGCGTGCGCCCCCACTTCATCTCACTTATGAAAGGAGCAAGGCCCGGCTGTGAAGAGGCCCTGTAGGATTATTCTCTCTAACTTAGAAATTTATCCAATTTTCTCTGTTCTTTATCAGAGTGGAAGGCAAAAGCTTTGCTGGTGTAGACTGAAAGATCGCGGTATAAAAAGCAATTTCACTGACATGGGGTTTTGAAACGTGCTCCCAAACCCGAGTGATGTCCCCCTTCACCAGTTGGAAAGCAGAGTGGAATTTGCACAGGGGCCTTAACCAGCAGACAGTAGATCAGAAACGGACCCTCTTTGAGGCCAGCTGTGAGGAGCACTGTGATTCCTGAAATGAAAGAAAGCTAAAAAGGCGGAAAGGCTGATTTCAGGAGCGGGTATTTTGCGTTACCGCAGAGCTTGTATCTAAATTAGAGAAATGCCAGCAACTTCGTTTAGTTCCAAATTTCACATTTCCTTAGAGAGTCCTTTTTCTTCCTTTAAAAATGCCTACTTTCCATGTGGAGAGGAAGAAAAGCTTTTTCAGAGACTGTCTCAATGTAGGTAATGGTGGGCAGATCAAGGAATGGTAAAAGATTAAACATTTCAGGAGATTCCTAATCAGGCCCATTGTCTTAAACCCCACTTACTATTTTCTTCCTGGAATTGATGCTGTAGGTCTGATCTTCCCAGTGCTTAAGAGGAGGAAAATGGATAAAGTTTAAGCCTATTGTGCAATGTAGGCAAATCCTGAGTAACCAGAGGAGGAGGGGTAAACTGAGGCATGGAAATATTAAGGCAGTTTACACACCATTCCCCAGTTGTAGCCAGCTTGTTGAGTTTTGAGAGTCCTGCAAAGAACTCCCCCTCCCCCACCACCGCAAAGAAAAAAACAAATCTAACACACAGAGTGTCTTTTACCCGTCAGGACTCTCAGGTGTTTCCATGAGAACAGACGGATTGTCATGACCTTCGGGTATCACAGAGAGAAACTGAGTCACATTTTGGTACAGTGATTTGCCCTGAGTCACAGCAGGTTTGATCCAGAGCTCAAAGCCCTTTGATGCACTGAAAGTGTGTAAAACGTTTCTGTTTAGGCAGGCGGTCAATCGCCTCACTGCCAGAATGAAACCAAATAATCAAGGCTGACGTGTGGGCTGGGGTGTCTATCTCAGATCTTTCTTAAAGGATTATTCCCATAGGTCACAACCTTCTGCTTGGAATCCAGCCAGTTTACATGTGGGACCTGCTTGTATCTTATACATGATCCGTTACTTAATTCTGGGTGGAACGCACAAACCCAAATAGTTTGCCTTGGTGACATGCAGAAGTCACCCAAATGAAGATATTGAAATGTTGTGATGAAGCATTTTTATGAATGCCACAATGGTTTGCAACCCTTTTCTGATAAAAGCCAGTGTTTTTTTCTTCCCGCAGCTGCGCTACAAGTCAGACCTGATGGGCATGAAGGGCACAGGATGGCTGGCGCTGAGTTCCCCACAGATAGAAAGTGCAAAGAAAGCCGGAGAACTCATCAGTGAGGTATTATTAGCCTGACTCTACCACAAACGCAATCTGGCGTTTATCTCCTCCTGACAAGGGAACTTGCAGATGGACTGGAGAGCCTGGGAGGGCCCCATGGCACTGGACTCCCGATTTCTTTCTGGGGCTATACTCACAACCAAATCCCAAGACAGAACAAGATTTGGCTCCCAGTGAATTCACTTGCTGGGGAGTTAAAGGCTTGTTCCAATCAGGCAGTGAAAGCGGGGTGATGCATCAGATGATGACCAACAAATGTTTTATGTACAATTATGATCTAACCTGACCCATTATTTTCATGGATTTAAGGAGAGGGTTTGTCACCTGTCTCCTGAGTTTACTCAGTTCAATGTCCTCGGGTTACCTGACTTCAGAGGGTGTTAAAAGTTGCCCAGAGATGGTTACACTAACTGAACTCCCCACCATGTTGATGACCCAGAGTTTCTTGCCCTGAGAACTCCTTGAGAGCATGGCACTGACTTCTTTAGTTCCTTAATAACAGAACCTACTTGAATGGGGTCTGGGCAGGGCCGACCTAAGGCTGAATCCTTCCATCTACTGAATTCCTTTTCTTGTGATGACCTTTGGCATTCTGCAGCCTCTCTTCAAGAATGTAATACTGTAAAATGGTCCTTATCACAGAGGCAGCTTGAATCTCTTCTGTATGCTGGTGAGGTGGCCACAAAGAAGAGAGATTTCTTTCCCAAGCGTGTCATTGGTACATCTGGTACTGAGTAGGTAGGGTGAAGCTGCACCCAGAAAAATGCATGGTGTTTGATTGTTTCTTGAGAGTCTTGGTATTTCTCTTACAGACCAAATACCGTAAAAAACCAGACACCATCAAGTTTACCACAGTGGTTGACTCCCCGGACCTAGTTCATGCCAAGAACAGCTACATGCATTGCAATGAGGTGGGTGTTTTCTGCTCACTCAGCCCAGGCTTAATAGCGGGTAGTGCTGCACAGTGGTCAGTGCTTAAGATGTAAGTGCACACCTTTTGTCCCTTACCTGGGCGATGTTGGGTCGGTTTTCTAATGTCTTCTAGCCATGGTTCCCTTATTTGAAAGAAAGATAATGATAGCAACCATTTCATAAGATGGAGTGAATTAAATGGGGATGAAGTAAATAAAACTTCATGAAGCTTTTAGCAAGTATTTAGAATATAGTAAGTCCTCAGTAAATGTCCCTAGTTTGACTCATAATCATCGCAGTAGTAATAATAAGTATTACTGATGGACCCTTACCAAACACTAGGTCATATATATCTTAATTGTCCATAGGTGATAATGGAATTAAATCTTAACATAAGCCAATTAGAAAAAAAAAAAAAAGCAGCTCTATAAAGAACTTCTTTCTACTGTATAATTTAGCCCCATTTCCTCTCTCCTGTATTAATTTTGAGGAATAGGAAATTACGTATTTTCTTGTCTGAAATCCTCCAGGGATTGGATTTTTGCACACTGACAAAGCTGCCCTGTGCTCATGGAGTCCAAGTGCAGTATTGACCAGTTCATGTTCGCAAAACACAAACTGAATTTGGGAAAGGGTTGGAATGTTAAATATTATATTTCCTCTTTAAAACTGGATGAGACTCTGTGACTTGGAGCTCAGGGCTGTGTTCTTGTTTTTCTAGAGAATTTGCAACCACCTCCTAAAATTATTTGCAGTTCTTAGATCACTGCCCTAAAAATAGCCATTAAGAGAAATCTTGAGTTCTAAAATTGTGTTTCTTGGGACACAGGGTGGACTATGAAAACTTTAAATTTCTTAAGAGACATTAAGGCACTTAAGGTTTTGTCTTTTCATTATTTTTTATTAATGTTTAGTAACAAAGGCTTTGAAGCATCTTTTTACTAGTAAAAAGCTTGAGCAAATGCCTGATTGCAAAGATCCTCTGAAATATCCACCCATCTTTTACTGTTTGTGAAACACAGGTACAGTGACCCAGGATGATGGTTTGTGACCCTTTTGGAGCAAAACTTGATGAATATTTTAAATACTTAAAACCAGCTCCTCATCACCTGACCCTGGCCACTCGGGCACCTCCCTTCCTGGGTGGCCTCTGGAGGGATGCTCTTCAAGTGCAGGATAGCTTCTGCACCCTGGGGTTGGAGGGGCAGGAAAGGGCATCAGCCCCTCTTCACCTTTGACAGCAGCAAGTGCAGTTTCCCATTTACCGTGAGCCTTCTTCCCTGCAGCGCCTGTACAGGTCGGGGGATGCTGAATCCCGACACAGGTACACCCTGGTGCCCGACCACCCTGATTTCGCCAGAGCCCGCCTCAACGCCCTGCATCTGAGCGACGTAAGTAAACCGGCCATTCATGTGGTGTGTGCCCGTTTCTGTAATATGATCTGTGCCCAAATGGGATTTTTTTTTTTTTTAAAGAAAGAATTCCTAGAAAGGGAGCTGGGAACAGAAAGCACCCTAGACTGAGGGTAGGATAAATGACATGTATAACTTTGAGCCACTTTTCTCGCTGGGCCTCAGTCTCCCCAGCTGCAAAATGGGGATGGAGCTGTGCTAGCCGATTCCTGTGGTTCTGCCAGCTCTAGCATCTCAGTGCTGGGCATGACTCCAAAGACCTCAGTCAGGTGCTGGGCTCCAGTCAGAGGAGCGGCGCCCTGGCCCCGAGGATGTAGACACCTGCTCTGTTTGTTCCCCGGGCTCCTCTCCTTAGCCATTCAGAGCCTTCTAAGTTTGGAGAGCGAGTGGAGCTTTCTCTGCTTTCTGCAGGTTAGAAAGACGCTGCAATTGTAGTCCATGGGATCCAAACACAATCTGCTCCTTTGTGCCTGAGGCTGTGGCCCCCGACACGTCTGTTCCCTTGGATGTGTGCCCTTTGCATGCATCTCCAAGATGCTGTTTCCTCAGCCCGGGCTTGTTGTTGGCAGGGGTCGGAGGCCCCTGGTCGTAATAGAATAGGCGGCTGCTCTGCCGGCAAAGCTATGATCCTGGGATAACAGGTACCGAGGCGGCAGAATCAAAAGACGCTGTCAGATCAGAATAACACAGGCTGAGTGTGTCGGCCTGGGGCCGCGCGGGGCCTCCCAGAGTCCGGCCATTCTTCCCGCCCTGGCCCGGCCATTGTGTCCTGGGGCTCCGTGCAGATCAACAGCTGCTGCTGCTCACCCCAGAGGTAGCCGCCTCGCAGGGGTCGGCAAGAGGCGCCTTCTAGTTAGCGTGTGTATTAGTTTGTTGCGTTTGTAAAGCCCTGTGGGATCCCACGCGGTGAATGTGCTGGTGCTTTGTAAATATGAGTTATTATGACCATTTGATGCTTTTGAGGGATGCGCAGGCGATAATTTTAGAACAGCGGCTCTGGTGGGCTGACCTCCATCTGGGGAAGCGGGACCTCCCCCTCAGCGGAGCTCGGACAAAACATCCATCTCATTAATGCTTCAAGGATGGGGGAAGGCAAGGCCTCCAGGTGAGGAACTCCTGGAGGCCCATCGCCCTGGACACTGGGATAGAAGTGGCAGTCCTTCGGGGGCCAGACTTAAGGAGGACAGCCACCCCAGGCTGGTGGCAGAGGCATCCTTCCTTCCACAAGGGGTGCCAGTCTGCAGAGTCCCAGAGCTGAAATTAGCTGCCAGGGCACACGGGTATGGAGGACTCATGAACCTCTTTTGAAAGAGCACTTCTTCGGGGGCGTGTAGGATACGCACAATTGGATCAAGTGCTCTGTGAGGAAGATGTGGAGGGAAAGTGACCTTCCTGGGCAAAGAAAGCCATTGAGATGTGTAAGGCAGCCGAAATAACTAAGAATCAAATGACTCTAATGTGTGAGGATGAGGGCAAAGCTGTGCCCACTGTGATAAAGAAGAGGAACGCCCAGGGTTCCAAATCAAAGAGCCTGCGGAATCTAAAGACTCCCAGTGGCAAGGCAAAAACCTCAACAGAATTAAAAAAAAAAAAACTCAGGGAGGAAGCGATGACAATCAAGCAAATAGTATACAGGGAGAAGTGGGGTGGGGAGACGGAGAACCAGCACCTGGGGCAGAACCCCAATTTGGGCCTGCCCTTGAGTTGACTCCCATGCGGTGCGGTGGTAAAGAATCCGCCTGCCAATGCAGGAGACATAGAGACGCGGGCGGGTTCAATCCCTGGGTTGGGACGATCCCCTGGAGGAGGAAATGGCAATCCACTCCAGTATTCTTGCCTGGAGAATCCCATGGACAGAGGAGCCTGGGGGGGTTACAGTCCATTGGGTGGCAAAGAGGTGGCCAGGACTGAGCGCCTGCACCATACTTACACTTGAGTTGACCCCCAGTTACAGAGACTCGGGGGCTGGGGTGCCTTGACACCAAAGCAGGGTGACCTTGGAGTTTGATGCTGTGAAAAGATTGGTGTCATTTCCTAGCCCAGATCTGGTGGAGAATCTTACTAGGAAGGCGCTGACAGACCCCTTTCCAGGGAACGATAAGCGTTTTGACTCTCCTTCCTAGTCTAATATTTGTATGACCATCAAAACGGGGAAACGCAACGCTAGAGGGGCTGGTTGTCTGTCATGATCTGAATTCCGCCTCACCTTCTATATACTTCTCAGTCCTTCCCCCCTAAACTCAACGACGACCCAGGAAATCTAATCCTTTGGGGCCTGTTTGTGATCTGCTAATGAGGTGATGACCTTAGCGATGATTAGTTCTGTATTTCTAGGTGCATCAACAGAGTAGGCATTTGGCTTCTGGTTTGTAATGTTGGGACTGGAAGAGGTGATGAAGGTAAAGGTGATGATGAGCAGCAGGACTTAACGAACAGTGAGCTCCACCACGCTTGGCTCAGGCTTTCCGTGGTCCCCTCTAGTTCCAGGCTCGGTTGTGGGGTGGCATGAGGGCACTCTGCTTTTTTCTCTGCCACTCTTCCTCCGCTTAATCCCCCCAATCCCCTGTAGAACAGAGTCTCAGCCTTGACCTCTATTTCCAAGTGACAAAAGTGAGGTTCTTAAGGGGCCCCTGACCTGCCGTGGCTCTGAGATGCGTGAGCGACCGAAACGGTCTGGGGCTGTCACTTTGTCATCTGCTGGCGATGCGCCTCGCCTGCTGTCTCCCTTCTCTGCGACAGAATAAAGGACAGCCTTCCGCTGGGATCTCCAGATGACTCCTTTCATGGAGCCATTCCCTTATCTTGAAAAAAAATATATATGAGCTACATGAAGGCACGGGCGGTTTTGATGCCTCTGTAGGTGATGTGGGTCTACCTGAGGACTAAGAGGATGTGATTACAGACTCCCGGAGGGTGTGCAAGAACAACTTGAAAGGCGGAGAAATAAAAGAGGACGATGTGAAATGCAGGGGTCAGGAACTCGGTCAGGTTCCTGACGATCAATTTAATTCAGGTGAAGGCTCTCCTCTCGGTGCAGACACCAGGAGGGCGTGGGGGCTGCAGCACGCTTCACAGGGATGCTGTGACGTGGCATCAAGGTGGCCCAGGGGCCCCCAGGAAGTGAGTGGAGCCCATGAACGTGAGGGTGCCAGGACCCGGGGAACAGAACCAGCAGCATGTGGGGAGAAACGGGGTTCTTTACCTTGGCATTCTGGCAGCTGGAAGCTGCAAACTTGAGGTGCTGGAGTGAAAGCAAAGACAGGAAGAAGGGGGACGGGGGCATCGGGCGCCCACAGGATGTAGCAAATCAGCCAGACCCCGAGACCCACAGGAGCAGGGCCTGATGCTCAGGCTGGGCCTTTAGAGCCAAAGCCCTTCATGGCCAGAGCTGGGGAGGTCCTCAGGGTGGCTGTGGGGCCATGGGCTCTGCCATCTGGGCGCCAGCAAGACAGAGGGTACCTGTTTAGGAATTACTCCCTCTGAGAACTAGCAGACATGGAGGCATGGAGCTGCCCATTCGCCTCTCACTCATTTCTTTGTTTCCCCAACTAGAAAGTCTACAGACACTCCTGGGAGCAGACCCGGGCTGGCGGCTACGACTTCAGGCTGGATGCCATCCCATTCCAGACGGCGCGGGCATCAAGGGAAATCGCCAGTGATGTAAGACCTCACGTTCCCTCCCTGCCTCTGTCTCTGATAGGTGTCACTCTGGTTTCCCCAGTTCTGTTGAAAGGAAGACCACTGGGAGCCAAAGCTGAAAAAGTATTTCAAGTGGAAGGAATAAAAATTGGCCTTATTTTCTAGCATCTCAGCCAGAAATTTGAAATTAGGGAAGGTTTTATTCCTACTTCCTCTCCTTCAAGAGAGGCATTCTTAAACGTTGATGCACGTGGACAGAAACTAGAAATCAGTTAGCAGAGAACTGATTTGTTGACCTTCAATAAAGGGACCTTTTTTTTTTTCAAAGCTGAAGTGCACTATGGGATAGAAAGAGATTGGGTTTCCCGCCTAGATTGACTTGAGTTCAGATCCTGCCTCAGTTGCTTAGGAGTTGCTTCTGTGGTGTTGAGCAAGTTGCTTAAATCCTCTGAACTAAAATTTCTCCTATGAAATAGAGATCTAATACTTGTCTCTATTGGTGACAGGATTAATGTAGACAGAGTGAAAGTCGCTCAGTCGTATCCAACTCTTTGCCACCCCATGAACTATACACTCCATGGAATTCTCCAGGCCAGAATACTGGAGTGGATAGCCTTTCCCTTTTCCAGGGGATCTTGCCAACCCAGGGATAGAACTGGGGTCTCATGCATTGCAGGCGGATTCTCTACCAGCTGAGCCACCAGGGAAGCCTAGGATTGATGTAGGAATGTAACCAAAATGGTTCACAGCATCATGTACAGAGCAAGGGGATTAAGCATGGCAGCTGTTATTACCGAAGAGGAAGACATTACTAACTAGATACATGGTCATTCATGAACAACTTGTCACTGGTTCAAAGTGAAACAAGTATAGATATCAAGCATTTAGCAACACTTTTAGCAATGAGATATTCTGGCCTCCAAGCCTGAGATGGGTGGACTCCTCTGGCTGAGCAGAATAGAGGCCAGTTTGAGTTTATCAAATGTACCTGGTACTTTTTACACACTAATCACAGGCCTCCCAGGTGGAGCTAGTGGTAAAGAACCCGAGTGCCAATGCAGGAGACATAAGAGATGCAATTCGATCCCTGGGTGTGGAAGGTCCCCTGGAGGAGGGCACGGCAACCCACTCCAGTATTTTTGCCTGGGGAATCCCATGGACAGAGGAGCCTGGCAGCTACAGTCCATGGGGTCACACAGAGTCAGACACGACTGAAGTGATTTCACACACATGCAATCACAGGCAGAAGGACCACATACTGGACTTCGATGGACTGGAAATTTTAAAAAGCAAAACAAAGTGACTCCGTCCTGTTTTTCGCTATACATGGTTTGAGGAGCACTGACTTGGGTCCCTGAAAGCTGGAAAGAATCAAAGGATGAGTGGCTGCTAGTAGAATGGGTGCTCTCCTTAGCTGTTGGATTAACTGTTACCGCAGCAATACCGTCACCTGCCACTGGGTGCACGTGAGCCTGTGCCGGACATGAAGCTCAGCCCCTCTCGCTGAATCCTTTTAAGATCCTGTGGGGTGGAGGTTCCCGCACCCATTTTCACACCCATTTTACCAAGTGGGGAGACCAAAGCTCAGAGAGACTCAGTAACTGACCCGAGGCCACACAGCTAAAGAAAACAGAGGGAAACCCGGATCCCAGCCCTACTTGAATCCAAAGCGGTGCCCTTGACCCACTGCTGAACTTTCTGCTGAGAATCCCGAGAGCCAGCCCTGAAGGGAAGGGGGCCCCCTTGACTGCCTCTTTGCTCCTCTGCCCTGCAGTTCCGGTACAAAGAGGCCTTCCTACGGGACCGGGGCCTGCAGATTGGGTACCGCAGCATCCACGACGACCCGAGGATGAAGCATTTCCTCAGCGTCGGCAGACTCCAGAGTGACAACGAGTACAAGAAGGACTTCGCCAAGAGTCGGTCCCAGTTCCACAGCCGCCCAGACCAGCCTGGCTTCCTCCAGGCCAAGAGGAGCCAGCAGCTGGCCAGCGACGTGCACTACAGGCAGCCCCTGCCCCAGCCCACCTGCGACCCGGAGCAGCTGGGCCTGAAACATGCGCAGAAGGCCCACCGGCTGCAGAGTGATGTGAGCTGCCCTCCCCTCAGGCCTGGGCCCTGCCTCTGGTTCTCTTGATCGGAGGTGTCCATAATCCCACGTCCCGTGTTACCCTCAGGGAGGAGCTGGGCTGCGATAGAACCTAGGAGACCTGAGATGATAGTGCCAGAAGAACTGACAAGAATCCCAGTGTATCGAGTCCTTCCTGTGGGCCAGGCTCTGTGTCAAATGCTTTCCATGCTGTGCCTCGTGGCTCTCACAACCAGCCGGTTTACAGATGGGGAACCGGAGGCTTAGAGCCTTGAAGTCACTTACTCAGGATCCCATGGCAATCAGTAGCAGGTCTGGAATCTGAGCCCCATATGGCTTAATGTGAGAGCCCAAGGTCTTGATGGCTGCGCCTTAGTCTTTCCAGGGCTTTCCAGGTGGCGCCAGTGGTAAAGAACCCGTTTGCCTGTACAGGAGATGTGAGAGACACGGGTTCGATCGCTGGGTCAGGAAGATTCCCTGGAGAAGAGCATGGCAACCCACTCTCGTATTCTTGCCTGGGAAATCCCAAGGACAGAGAAGCCTGATGGGCTACAGTCCGGCAGAGAGTCAGACACAACTGAAGTGACTTAGCACGTACACACTCTTTCCAAGGGATCTTAGTAGTCAGCAGCCTGGGCCCTTTATCTCTGAGAGGCAACTGAAGCCCCTAAATGGGAAATGACTTCCTTAAGGTTACAGAGCAGGTCTAGATAGGAGCTCGGCCTCGAACCCTCACTGCAGCCCCCTTGAGTAGAGCAACGCAGGGGACAGCGCTCTGCTGGCCTGACTCCCAGCACAGCGCATCCTCAGTGCCAAGGAGCTCCTGCGTAAGGCAGCTTGGCTCCCGTGTCCTGGTTTCACTGTCAACATAGTCCCCAGGGCAGCCTTTTTAAATCTCTCCACTCTAGGCCCTGCTGACCTATTCCTCTTGCTTCCCTCATTCCCCCAAGGTCAAGTACAAATCAGACTTGAACCTGACCAGAGGTATTGGCTGGACACCTCCTGGCTCCTACAAAGTGGAAATGGCTCGGCGGGCTGCAGAACTGGCCAGCGCGAGGGGCCTGGGTCTCCAAGGGGCTTACGTAAGTAGCAGGCTGGCAGGCAAGGCCACGGGGGGAAAGGCGAACTCAATTGTTTCTTTTCAAACTTTATTTTTGGCCAAAGGTTAGCTGGCTCTAAAGACGCGTGCAATGCAACTCAGGCAAGGCGCCTAATTTCATGGGTCTGAGATGACCAGGCGGATGACACCTGGGTTAAACTTCCTGCGGGGTTTTCTCTGAAGTCACAGCCATTAGTTCTTTGGAGGCGAGCGTGCTGGGGCTGCATCAATCCTGGCCACGCGGGCCAGGCTGTGCTGACTGCTTGCTCGTTACATGCACGGGAGGGGTCAGAGCCGCGCTGTCTACCACAGTCTGGGTTTTGAACCCTACTTTGTTCAGAAGAAAGGCACCCTGTCTAAATGAGAGATGGGCTCTGCTTCTTTCTCTTTCTTGCCGTGAGGTTCCTTTTTCTTGGGGAGGATGGAGGAGGGGGAGAGGGAAGGAGAGGGCGAGCTTTTTAGACAGCTTGTCTTGTGGGAGCTTCTGCTTCACTCAGGGAGGTGTGTTTGGTTTCTGCAGGGGGGCCGGAGGCTGTGGAGTCCAGAGATGATCAGAGCGGGTTTGTAAACCCAGATGCCACCGAGATTCTGCACGTCAAAAGGAGGAAGGCCCCGCTGTTCTGAGTGGGTGGCGTCCACCCTTGGTTCTTGGGAGAGAAGCTGGAGAGGAAATCTGCACGCCAGAGACATGGCTTCAGTCAGAGCCAACTGTGAAAATGGCACCCCTGCCCTAGCCCTCCTTTATTAAAATAACAGCTCCTGGAAAATGGGTGGAGAATGTTGTGTTTGGTCCTCTGTCTAACACCTAGCAGTGGGTGGATGACCCTGTTGTGCACCTTGAGTGTCTGAGGAATAAAGATGTAAAGGTGACCCCCACCGATGCTGAGCTGTCTGAAAGCTCAATGGGACTTGAGCTTGCCAATGTCCCAGGTGAAGGCAGGCTGTGAAGACTGATTTTCTAGAAGCTACGATTGTTGGAAGGGAAGCAAACGTCATGCACTTCAGCTTGATTCTCTCATTTCTGGGTTTCCCAGGAGGGAGCCTGAGGAAGCGGGGGCCATGCTGGTCCTGGGTGCCCTGGGCTGGGCAGCAGTGGTCTCTGCTTAGAGCCTGTGTTCTCAGAGGCTCCAGGGGGCGTCCATTGCTGCCCACAGGGCCTCGCCTTGTCTGGGTGTTCACAGGATGGGCTGTGAACCTCAAAAGACACCTCAGAAGCTAGCCTCCTTCTCCATGGTGGCTTTGATCCACGTTAGGAATTTGGTCACTCGGGTGTAGACCCCTGGCTTCTTCCCACACTCCAGGCCCCAGCTCACGATCCCATAGATGTAGGAGGTGCCGTCCTTCTCACAGGTCAGAGGGCCTCCGGAGTCACCCTATGGGAAAAGATGCAAGAGTCCACTCTGTGGTCCAGTATACACTCGGACACCCCCGCCTTCCATGAGGGGATGCTGGGGGGTGAGGGGTGGGATCGTTGGCCAGCCCTGGGGAAAGGGGCAGCAAGGTTCTTCCCATGCCTCATATGATGCAGTGCTGCGAAGGGAGGGAAGCAGATACCAAGCTGTGTCCTAAGTCAGAGAGGGCTGGGCGGAGACGCCATGGGGCCAGGCCCAGGTCACACCCTGACTTCCTGACCCCCCATGCCTCAGTGATGCAGGTGTTACTAAGGGGCTCTCGACTTCTCATTCCATCCTGGGATCTAGCAGGGGCTGGAGCAATGCCCTGTTTGGACAGAGCACCTCCCAGGGCCCACAGGGCACGCACTGGTCAGAAAGGATGGGGTTCAGAGGCAGCGTGGCCATGATGTTCAGCATGGTCTATGGGGTTAGATTTGCCGGGCTCCAAGCCAGGCTGTCCATCTGCTGGCCTGTGCGGCCTCCATTTCTCACACTGTAAACCACAGGTGGCAACAGAACCCACCCGAGGGTTCTTGTGAGGACTAAGGCTTGTAAGGCTTATGGGACAGTGTGTGGTTCACATTAAACCCCCAGTTAGAGTGGAGAGGAGGAGGATGGTGGGGAGGGCAGGAATGAGAAAGACAGCTCTCTCTCTCTCTCACACACGCGCACACACACACACACACACACACACACACACACGTATCTGCTCCCGCTTACACACCTGGTAGGATATTTAATGAATTATTTCTTTCAATCTTAGCCACAATCTCCCAATTTTATGGATACCCTAGTTCCATTTTATAGATTAGACACTTAAGGTTGGCTAATTATTTGAGGGCAGCAGATTGAATGTTTGTGTCCCTGCCCTGCTCAAATTCCTGTGTTAAAGCCTAATGTTTTATCAGAAGGTGGGGCTTTGGGAAGGTAATTAGGTTGGGAGGGTGGGGACCATGCACGGGATTAGTGCCCTTGTCAAAACCTTGTGGCTCAGTCGGTATAGAGTCCACTTGTAATGCAGGAAACCCAGATTTGGTCCCTGGGTCAGGAAGATCCCCTGAAGGAAATGGCAACCGACTCCAGTATTCTTGCTTCAGAAATCCCATGGACAGAAGAGCCTGGTGGGCTACAGTCCTTGGGGTTGCAAAGAGTTGGACACAACTGAGTGAATAAGCACGTGTGCAGAAGGGACCTAGAGAGCTCTCTTTCTGCCACGTGAGGACGTGATGCGAAGTTGGCAGTCAGAGAGGGTCCCACGGGAACCATGCTGGCACCCTGATCTCAGTCTTCCAGCCTCCAGGACTGTGAGAAATAAACGTCTGTTGTTCAGCCACCCAGTCTATGGTCACTTATATAGAAGCCCAAGCTGACTAAGCCATTCAGTGACTGACAAAGGTCACAAAGTAAAGGACAGAAGCAGGTTTCAAACCTTTGACTGTCTTTTTAAAATCCTGCAACCTGTTTCCTTATCCATTTTCTAGGGACTCAGGGAAAATCACTCCCATCTGCCCACACGCTTCCTTTAAGTAGGTAGATACCTGTGGCTTCTTGGGAAAGGACAGAGGGTCACAGGAGAGCCACAGACCCTGAGAGTGACTATGATTTCCTATCCCAAAGCAGGCTAGAGGCTGCAGATCATTGAGTTTCTTTGTAGGGAGGAGCTCTGGTTTGAGTGTGCCCGTGCTTGTCCCCCAAAGTCCTGTCTGGGGGTGGGTGTCAGGCAGGACCTAAATTGGCTCTGGCCACAGAGGAGCCAATTAGTGTGCACTCAGCCAATTAGTGTATTAGGGGTAAATCTGCTTCCCCCTTCACACACACACATTTAAATCCTAATGGTGACTCAATATTGTGAACTCTGTGGCCCCTCATCTTTCTCTTTTTAACCACTGGTCTTTGCAAATGTCCCCTGCTTGTTGGGATTTGCAGACAAGCTGCCCAGCGCTGAGGGCAGAAACACCCTCTTCACATTTTAACACAGAGGAGCAAGTTCTTGCTCTGCACTTTCCACCCAGGAGCTGTGGACCAAGATAATTTCTCTAAGCATCTGTACAATGGCGACAGTGACATCCTTCCCCAGACTGGTCAGAATCAAATTCTGCTAGGGTATTGACGCTGAGCCCTCCTGGTCTGGTGCGGATTCAGGTTTGCTGGAGGACAGATGTGCCCACCTTGACTGAATGGCAAGTGGGTCTCTGCCCCTCCTCCCTGCCCGGGGCTCTAAGCGCCTTCTGTGCCCCTGTGTAAGGCCCTGCTTTCCCCAAATGCCGCGTGGAGTCTCCGACCTGGCAGGAGTCTTGTCCAGGCTTCTGGAGGTTTCCTGCACAAATCATGTTGTCATCGATTGAGTGGTCATAGAGTTGGCGGGAGTTGCACATCGTGTTGCTGATCAGCTTGACTTTGGCATCCAGGAGCTGGCGGGACCCTTCTCCTGAAGGGTAGAGAAAAGACATTGCCACTGTAGAAACCAGGATGGAACTTGCCCCACCAGAAGTCAGCAGTGGTCAGAAGAGCGCTACCTGCCCCAAGTTCAGGCAGTAGGGGTTTTTCTAGGAGACAGGGAGAGAAGCCTACTTGAAATGATCCTTGCTTTCCATTATTAAGAACAAGATTGGAAGGGAGATAAATCTATTTTGAGTGTTTGAGAGACACTTAAGATACTACTTCTGAATTTCCATGTTACAGGGCATATGCATTGGAAGGACTGATGCTGAAGCTGAAGTTCCAATACTGTGGCCACCTGATGGGAACAGCCAACTCATTGGAAAAGACTCTGATGCTGGAAAAGGAGGAAGGCAAAAGGAAAAGAGGGCGGCAGAGGATGAGATGGTTGGATAGCATTATCTGCTCAATGGATATGAATTTGAACAAACTCTGGGAGACAGTGAAAGACAGGGAAGCCTGGCATACTGCAGTCCACGAGGTCGCAAAGAGTTGGACACGACTTAGGGACTGAACAATAACAATATAATCTTGTCAGTACTATATCTACCTAGGGAAAGGAGGAAATTCTCCATGGATGCAAGATCCATACTTGGTGAAAGCCAAGGAGCTAGGGGCTAGGGCCAAGGGCAGATATGGAGATCAGAGGAGACTGTGAAGGTGATGAGATTTAACCAGAGCTAGAAAGATGGTCAGGAAGATACCCTGGAGTGGGAAATGGCAACCCACTCCAGTGTTCTTGCCTGGAAAATCCCACAGACACTGAAGCCTGGTGGGCTACTGTCCGTGGGGTTGCAAAGAGTCTGACATGACTGAGCGCATACACAGAAAATTGGGGCAATCTCTTTCTTTTGATAAGTTATTTTGAATATAACTCTGATTTCTAGTCCTGGAGGGCAATTGAATGTGACCCTTTCTTGTCTGGTGGATGTAAGTCACCTGAGTGTCAGGAGAATGCATGGCCAGACTCACCTGTTTCTGTGACACCCCAGCCGGAGATATAGCACTCAGTCCCAGAGGGAAAGGGACTGTCAGGCAAACAGACAGTTTTCACATATTTGGATTCCAGGGCACAATGACCATCCACTGGCTTTAGCTTGAGCAAGGCTAGGTAGATAGAGGGGAAATGGGTGATGAAACCCTCTCTGTCAAAGAAGCATCAGCTTCAGCTCAATTAGAAGGTGGTTGTAGGAAAACCCCACTCCCAATACCCCAAATTCTTCTGTTATCATCTCATGCTTTTAACCTTTACCTGGGGAGGAGTCATAACACTTCAGGCTGAGAGTAATGCTAAGAAATAATAACTGAGTTTGAAATCATTTCAAATACCATTTTGGAAAAACAGGCTTTAAGGGGGGAAAAGATGTTGAGGACAAAAGAGCCTAGTTGTCTGCCATCCAAAGGGTCGCACAGAGTCGGACACAAATGAAGCAACTTAGCACGCGTGCACAGTGTTGAGGAGGGAGAGTGAGAAGTGTGTGAATGAAGAAATAAGATACAGAACTAAGGAGCAAGAAGCTTAAGTACATCATTGCCTACCAGATGCCAGATGTACATGGGACACACGTACATCATGTCACTTAGCACACAGGCAGTGAACAGCTGGACATCAGTGTCCCTGCTTCACAGAAGAGAGAATTGAGACTCAGAAGGGTGAAACCAGTTAGGAAGTGGGGGAGTAGGGATTCAAGACTGAGCTCTGCACAGCACACTGTTCTTTGCATCGGATGTTCCTTCCCCTCAGTTTAAAAGTTTGCACACATTTATCTGCAATACTAACATAGACCTTTCAGAACAAAAACGCCCTGGAAGAAATGCTCTATCTTACAGGGTCTATGAAAGACCTGCGTAGAGCACCTTCCAGAACCAAGCCTCAACTTTCTGTCAGTAGAGAAATCCCCCCAGGACAAGAGAAATGGGAAAGCCACGATAGAAAAGAAGAGACTCGCCAATATCGTTGTAGGGAATGTCGTCTATTTCAGTATAGTGGCTGTACTTGAAAATCTTCTGCACCCCAAAGCTCTGCTCATGGAATTCCGTCTTCGTCAGGTCCTGGTCTCCAAGTACCACTTTCAGGTATTTGGTTTTTATCCTGTAAGGGGAAAATATGATGATCAGGAACTAGTCCTGGAATTTGAGAGGCTGGAGCCACACCCATGAGCTGTGTGCCCTTTGACAGATGACCTGACTTCTCGCCCAGTGGCATCCTCCTCTGCAATCATGGTTTTGCTCACAGAGCTTTCCTGCCGGTCATTCAGTAGTCAGTTTTGAGGCTTGACTGTCATAACACATGTAATGCATGTGGTAAGCATTCTACACACAGGAGCTTTCTTCCATTGTCTGGTTTTAAGGAGACACGCTTTTGCCCTTGGAGCTAGATCAGACCCCCTAGTCCTGCCAGAGTTGTCAAGATGCTGATCAGATGGGAAGGAGACAGCACCCCCTGGGGATTCTGGCCACCCTGGCCTCTGCTCACAGCAGGGGCTTACTCAGTGCAGTGGGCAGCAGTCAACACCCAGCACGGGTGGATCAGCGCGCCCCCACAGTAGTGGCCCTGGAGCATGGAGACGGTCAGTTGCAGTGAAGTCTGCAGGGACGCCTGCCACGGGTGCTTGCCCGCCGTGCTCTTAAAGCCTCCAAAGATCCTCTTGACCTTCTTCTCTGCTATCTCAGTCCTCCCGCAGGACCCAAACTCAGGAAACTTGGTCAAGGACTCCGCGGGTCTTTCCTCTGGGTTGGCAACATCTGTGAAACACAAGAGAAATAAATCACACTTCCATCCTCCCTCTAGGTTCTCAGAAGGACCTTATCAGAGGTATGGCTCTGCCTTAGAAGCTGAGCTAGTGTCCAGAGCTAAGAGACTGTACTGGTGCATACAGGATGAGCACATGTGCAATTAACATTTGTTGGCAGAATTCCTTGATGGTCCAGTGGTTAAGACTCCGTGCTCTAACTGCTAAAAGCCCAGATTCAATCCCTGGTTGAGGACAGAAGATCCCACAAGTCCACTCAGTATAGTGGGGAAAAAAAACCAACCTGCATGCTTATACATACCTTTAAAAAATTGCTAGGCACATTGATTGACACAAAGCAAGTCTATAGAATTAATGATGAAGATATTGCTTTTTCCTTCTTATTTTGTTGTGTATACAAACACACAAAAATGTGTATGACTTATATATGGAATCTAAAAGATACAACAAATTAGAGACTATAACAAAAAAGAAGCAGACTCGGATATAGAGATTGAACTAGTGCTTAGCGGCGGGGAGAGACGGAGGGAGGAGAGGCAAGATGGGGTAAGGGATTAAAAGGCACAAACTATTAGGTATACAATAAACTACAGGGGGTTATTTTGTTGTACAACAGTGGGAATATAGTCCATATTTTATAATAACTATAAATATAGTTCAACATTTAAAAATTGTGAATCCTTCTAGTATATACCTGTAACTTGGATTAACGCTATATAGCAAGAGTATTTCAATAAAACATGTGCAAATAAATAGCAATATAGAAATCCATCTCTGGTAGTTTAGTTGCTAAGTTGTGTCCAACTCTATGGACTGTAGCCCACCAAGTTCCTCTGTCCATGGGATTTTCCAGGTAGGAATACTGGAGTGGGTTGCCATTTCCTTCTCCAGGGGATCTTCCAGACCCAGAAATCAAACCCAGGTCTCATGCATTGCAGGCGGATTCTTTACTGACCTCCAGGGATGTATTTAACTATGTTAATGCACACATAGATTTTTGAAGGCTTATTTGGCGCCTAGGGGAAGATACCCAGATGACAGAGTTGGGTAGGTGAGACATTTGCACAGATAATTGTCAATCAAAGGAAAGAGCAAAAAGAGTTGTAGGGTGGTGCCCAATCTATTTCATGAGGTTTGTAAGGAGTGAAAGGTAACGCTTCACTTGGTAGATCATGGAGGACTTTCTGGAGGAGTGATTGAAAGTGACAGTTGCTCAGTCATGTCTGACTCTTCGTGACCCCACAGACTACAGCCAACCAAGATCCTCGGTCCTTGGAATTCTCCAGGCAAGAATTCTAGAGTGGGTAGCCACTCCCTTCTCCAGGGGATCTTCCTGACCAAAGCACTGAACCCAGATCTCCTGCACTGCAGGTGGATTCTTTACCATTTGAGCCAGGAGGAGTGATTACTTGGGGTGATTCTCAAAGAATGGCTGGATATGGACAAGAGCGAACGTGGGACAGAGCAAAGGCACAAAAATGAAACTGGTCAGGGAAGTAATTCCACTGATCAGGGCAGGAAGGTGCATAGCCTCGGATGTGGGTAGAGAAGTGGACCGAGGCAGACTTTTAGAAAGACCGTGAAGCTGGAACTCAGTCCGTGTTGCATCCTGAGAGGCTGTGGAGGCCCAGCCAGTGTTTGATCCCCACTGTACACTGAAGGCCTGGCACAACGTCTGGCATACAACAAGCAAGCGATCAGTATTTGCTGAATGCACTGACTGGGAGCCGGGAGGCCTGAGTCTGCAAAGCTGTCCAGGTCTGCTCGACCTGGGAACAGAGGGTCGGGGAGCTGGGTTGCCACTAGGTTGGCAAATGGTGAAGCAGGTGTGGAGGGAGAGTAAGGGTGGGAGAGAGAGAGAGTTCCAGGAATTTCTGTCTGTGGATCTACCACCTCCCCACTACCAGACCTCCAGATAGCCCCGGTCTTACCTAGGGCAGAGCAGGCGGGGACATCACAGTACTCCCACTTCACCTTTGCATTATTTACTTTAAAGAAACACCAGGGCTTTTTGTCTCCATCTGGGTTTCTAAAAAAAACAAACAACAAAGTAAGCCAGGGTTGAGGCTTGGTGAACCCACTGGACTTCATTAAAGGACCTTTGGGTAAAAGAATATCAAATTCTTGCACCCTCTGCTCCCCCATACCCAGAGCTAACTTCCATTCCATTCCTCCAACAGGTTAGCAAAGCTTGGCATATAAGCGTGGTTATAGCTCTGGGACCAAGTCTTAACTTCTGGAGGGGAGTCTCAATAACCAGAAAGTGGTTCACAAACTTTATGCCAGATCCACAAGACACAAATTGTTTTGCAGGAAAATAAATGAGATCCCTATTGAAGACCCTTTTTTGTTAGGAACATGAAATAACTACAGAAACAGGGTGAGAGAAGGGCTCCTTTGCCCAAAGTTTCAAATTTGGAGCCTGAGAATTCTCTGACAGAGGCTACCCTGCAGACAATCCCATGGAAGGAACAGCTCAAGGTCAATGGAAGTGGAAGGGAACTTGTGTGTTGTGCAAGGGAACTTGTGTGTTGTGCAAGGGAAATCCTTCTGCTTAATGGAGCCAGTTGAAAGCCATACACAAAATCCCCGTTTCTATATGCAGACCATATAGAATGTTCTTGGCCTTGGTCAGACAATGAGCAGAGGGAGAAAGGCAACAGAATTGTCTGGAGACAGCAGATGGGGAAGAAGCTAACTAGTCATCACCAGGGATGGAAATAACATTATTCTTATCTGGGAAAGCCTGCACATCCTTGTGGCAGAGACTGTAAGGCTCACCAAACCTTTCATGTCCTCCTTTGATGTTCCATTTCTCCCTTGAAGTTTATGTGGGACCATGTGACTATTTCTGGTCAATGAAATACGTGTGTTGAAATGATGTGTCACTTCTAGGTTGAGGAGGTAAAAATCTCATCCTCTATGTTCCAGGCTCTCCTTGCCCTCCCTGGATATTTGAGTAACTTTGTGGAGTTACCCAACCTACATGACGCATGCAGTGTGAGTGAGAAATAAGCACTGGTGTTTTCAAGCCACTGGGGTTTGGGGTTGTTCGTTACAGCAGCATAACCTAACCTATACTGAGTTGGAAAATCTTCCTATTGATGGTAAGCTAATGAGTTTCAGTGTTCCGTTTCAAAATCTCTAAGCTGACTCAGGAAAACTAGGAGCAAGGGGAAGGGACAAACAAATCCTCACCCTGACAAGTAGCCAAGGCTGAGCAGAGAGGAAGGTGAGTTTTACCTGCAGAAATTGTGGTCCCCAATCCCATGGGCCTCAGCGTCCTCCATAAACATGTTGTACTTCTCCTGCAAGAGGAGGTGGGAGTTCCAGTAAAGGCACGAGTGCTGGTGGACTGTCTTACTCACTTTCCCTCGGTAAGAGTAGCCGTCATCAACATAGCAGTCATCAGGACCTCGGAGAGAGCGGGCAAGAATGTGAGAATGGAGGCCAACTGGCGTGCCGTGCCCGGAAAGGACTTGTCAGGTGTATCAGGTGTGAGAGGACTGGCCTAAATACAGATCACCCTGAGATTTCACCACAGGTCCCAGAAAGAAGGTGGTTTGCAAATGTTCCACCTTCAACCCATCTTAAAAACACAGAATATCATGGGGTGGGGAGTGGGAACTGAGTTCTTTAATTTTGGCTCAAACAAGAACTGGTGCACTGAGGTGCCTTGAGGTAGGTGCATTGAGGACCGAGGATGCCCAGATGTATTTGAATTGCCTGCATATATCCCCATTTGTTACATCCTTTACATGGTGTAGGACACACCCTATGCCCTTTGGTTGGAAGGCTGAGGCAATAGCAGCGCTTGGGAATCTTGAATCCTGTTCTGCCAAGTCCCCAACAGATAAAGGATTCCAGAGGCCTCCTGTGTGGCTCTGGGATTCTGGAGAAGTGGTGGTAGAGACCCATACCTATTTCACAGAGCTTCCCCTTGAACTGGTCAGGACAGGCACAGGTGAACTTGGACCTCCGCCTCTGCCGGGAGCAGGTGCCACCATTTTGGCAGGGATTTGGCCTGCACACAGGAACCACTGTGAACACAGGGAGTGGGTCCAGGAAGACTCTTTAGCAGGAGTTGCAGCTACATCTGAGCTGATGAGGAGATGTTGGTGGCACCTTTCTGGTGTCCATCCTTTTATAGAAGATGGGTCACCAAAGGGGAAAGAGAGACCCATTGGCATGCTAGTAAACATACACACACACCTTAAGAATGTAAACAAACATGGGTGAAGCAGTATGCTGGAGGCCAGCAGAAGTGAGTATGTAAGTAGGTGGGTCGTTCAGTGAGGAAGAGCAACATGCATGGACTGAGCAGGAATTTGGGGCCAGTCTGAGCTAGATTGAAACTTAGCTCTGCCTCTTGATAGCTGTGTAACCATGAGCAAGTTAGCTAACCTCTATGAACTTCAATTTCTTCATCTGTAAAACTCTTGTAGTGTTTTTGGGAGAATGTGAGAGAGAATGTAAATCTCCTGGGACAACGCCCGACTCACAGCAATGAATAAATATATATGACCCATTCTAGGAATAGACTGGGGCTTACTTCCTAGAAGTGAGTTTCAAGATGATTTTTTTATGGGAAGGCATACAGACTGGTCAATTCCCACTGGACTCTCCAGGGATAATGAATATTAAAAAGTCTTAGTTAAAAGGGCCATCAAAACTTTGGGTTGGTATCTGGACTTCACAGAGTAGGATACTGACATCCCAGGCATAAGTCAGGGTAGAGAGAGCTTAGCATAGAAGAGGCTTCCAGTACTTACCTCTGGAGCAGTCTGAACCCCTATAAGGGTGTTTGCAGGCACAGCGGTGGTAAGGAGGACTCTGAGTAATGAGACAGTCTCCCCGGGCACATGGGTTGTTTTTGCACTTGTTTTGCACTATGGGAGAGCAATAGAGAAGTTTCGCCAAAGTACAGGATGTTATTTGGGGCACATTTTACATTGAGAGGTACCTGCACAGCACAATATTTAGGAGGTGGTCCTGGGGGAGGTAGTGATGGTGACTGGTAGAACATGTGCCCTTGTCCATGGTTCTGAAACACCATGCTACCCCACCCCATCCCTCACACCCTCCTCCCCCCAGAAAATTTCCCTTATCCTTGGGTCATGGATGATTGCTTCCTAGTTGCTTATGAGTTCCTAGTGCTCATAGCCTTTATTATTCTATCTTTATAGGCACTTTGATAATTTTAAAACTTCAAAAATTCCAAATGGATCTGCAATTTGAGTTTCTCCACTTTTGCTAAGTTGCTAAGTCACTTCAGTCATGTCCGACTCTATGTGACCCCATAGATGGCAGCCCACCAGGCTTCCCCGTCCCTGGGATTCTCCAGGCGAGAACACTGGAGTGGGTTGCCATTTCCTTCTCCAATGCATGAACGTGAAAATTGAAAGGGAAGTTGCTCAGTCGTGTCTGACTTTTAGCGACCCCATGGACTGCAGCCTACCAGGCTCCTCCGTCCGTGGGATTTTCCAGGCAAGAATACTGGAGTGGGGTGCCTGACTTATGTTCCATTTACAATTTTTTCACTCTTCCAAGAAATGGAGGGATAAACTCAGATGCTGTGCTTGTGCCTGATATCCCAAATCATCCTGAAGCATTTATTTAGACTTTGTAGGGTTGAAAATGATAAGACAGACTTCCCTGGTGGCCTAGGGGCTAAGATTCCATGCTTCCAGTACAGGGGGCCTGGGTTCGATTCCTGGGTGGGGAACTAGATCCCACATGCTACAATTAAGAGTTCGAATGCCACAACTAAAATCTCACATGCTCCAACTAAGACCCAGCACAACCAAATAAATAAATGAATTTTTTTTTTTAAGAAAATGGTAGGAATAATTGAAAGGGCAGAAATGAAGTCAATCTCAAAACCCTCACTATCTCCCCAACCCCAGTTATATGGTCACTAGATAGGACAGAATCCAGGTTCTCTCTAAGGGTATAATTGGCCCATAAGAATTCCATTCCCAATACCTTATCACCTCATGCTGTGCCCACAAGAGGTCACTAAAGGCAGACACAGCTTTTATCAGAGTCTTGATGAGTGAGGATGGCAGGAAGAGAGAATCAGGCCCCTGATGGAATCAGGCTCCAGATCTCTAATTCCTGCTCTTCTCCCAACTAGATGTGAGACCATGTACAAGTCCCCTGTATACTCTGGTCTCTCTTTCTCTAACAGGATTGGGCCTTATGTGCCCTGAGCACCTTTCTGCTCCCCTATTTGAGAACACTGTTCTGTTGAAGTTCGTCTAAACAACAGTAATATCGAGCCCTGGTCAGGATCCAGTTCTTATCTCCTCAGTATTCTCATCTGTGGAATGGACATATTAGTCCAATCTAACACGTGGGGATGAGGACTCAGGGAGATGTTGCCTTGACCGGGCTGAGGAATCCTTTATGCATAATATAATATGTGCGATTTTCAGCCTTTCCATGAGATTTCTGAGAGCCTTCATTAGCCCCCTAGAATTGCAGGGAGAAGTGCCTGTTATTCAACTTGGAGGAAAGAGTGGATCTGATGAAGGTGTACTCACCATTCTGACACCTGTTTCCAGAGAAAGGGTCCCGACAGCGGCACGTGAAGGTGGCCCCACTGATGAGGCAGTCCCCACCATGTGTACAGGGGTTGGACAGGCATGGGTCTAAAGCACATGGGCAGAAGTCAAGGTTTGCAATGAAAAGCAGGGGAGACACCCCGCTTCACTCATGGGATTTCTGCCTCCTGCCCCCAAATAAGAGAGGAACTACAGAGCCAGTGATCAGGGAAAGGGGGAAACACACTTTGCCCTTAAAGAGCCAGGAACACTGCCATCACAAGGGCAGAGGGAGGGATTCGGGTTAGTAAGAGGAGAGGCAAGACGGAATCGTGCATGTCTCCCTCGGCCTGGCTTTGGATGGGGCCTTTCTCCTGGAGTAACTCCCCTTTCCCGTCATCACTGTCTCTCTCCTCCCAGTCTCGCTGGGAGTGCCACGGGGTCTGTCTCTGATGCTGAAGGCATTTCACAAGCCTGAAGACCTCCCCTACTCCCAGTGCCCAGGGGTGGAGGTCAGGAGTGGGGAACGAAAACCCACCCCTAATGAAACACCAGCCTTCTGAACATCAGGAAAGAAGACCAAAGGCAAGAGGGGGACAGAAGAATTGACGGCGAGGAGGAAATGACCCAGTGGCCTTCATCTTTCTTCAACTACTTGTTCAGTTAGATTTTGTCATATTTCATCTGTGCCTTTGGCTTTTCATGGTTGTCTGAATGGATCTTCCCTTGGGGAATTCTTTATCCTTCTGTTCACACACATTGTTCTTTGGTTCAGGAACTAGGATCCCTGGGCCTGGCTCTTGTTTTGATGGTCCCTTCTGATGTTCCCCTGATGCCCCGGATCTTGGCCCTGCCTTCCAGGCCACTTTGCAGTTACACAGCTTTTATTCCAGCTGCTAAGTGCTTTCCATTCCTTCTCCTGGTTTAGTCACGTGCCTGTGCTCAGGCCCAGCTTCTCATTTTCCTTTCTGACCCTTTGCGTGGGTTAAGAAGCCACGGAAACAAAAACAAAGGTGGCCACAGCACACGTGTGAATACACACACGCACACACACACAACCTAACAACCGTGCAAAGCTTCCAAAGAGTGGGAAAAGGAAAACACAGCGCAGCTGAAAGGGAAGTCCCAACGCCAGCTGCGCATTAGCTACAGTCTGATGCCTGATGCTAACCGAAATTCTTCTGCATAATTAGGACCCGCGTGTCATGAAAGCTCTGGGAATGACTTTGAACATGACTAACCCACAGGGTCGGGAGACCTGAATGACGATGCCCTAACTTGCTGTGTGATCTTAGCTAAGTCAGCTCCCCTCAGCCTCACTTGCTTCCCCTGTCATTTGAGGATGGAAGAGATGGTCTCTAACAACCTCTCCAGTTTTCACAGTATATGATTCTAACTGAAAAAAAAAAAAACCAAAAACCAAAAAGCCACTCTAAATAACTTTTTCCAAAACCTATTTTATGACCCCATTCAGAGAGGAGGGGGCGAGCCCTTGCATGTGGTCATATGTAAACTCCCCCGCTGGGTGGGCTGCTCTCCTTTTGGGAGGGCCCCCAAACAGCTTTGGTACCCACCATCCTCTTCGTAGTACCAGTCAGGGTTGTCAGTATCGGCAGGGGCACTGCTGGCATTCTCTTCCTTGTTATAATACTCTTGGCTGTACTCATACTGGTCAGGAGTCCAATCTACAGACGTGGGAACAGGACAGAGGAAACCCTAATTGTTAGACTTGAAGAAGTCACCATTTTATTTCATTGAAAACCTGCCATTTTCTGAAGATTTCGAGGTCCTAAAAGAGGCTTCCTGTGTCTTTTCAGCTCCGGACACTGATAGGGTGTATAGAAGGGGTTAAGCATTGTGAATTTTCATTTGAGGGGGTTGTTATGACCCAGTGATCCAGTACTGGCATTTGGCAAGGTCAAGAGCATGTGATTGGAAATGGGCAGAAGATGTCAAGTTCTGGCTTTTCGCTAACCATGACCTGGGACACAAGCCAACTGTGTTCTCGGTGCCTCAGTTGCCTTACCTCTAACAGGAAGATGACTGGGGTCTAGGAACCCTCCAAGTTGCTATACAAGGTCTCTGCCCAGGGTCAGATCCAGGGGCACTTGGATGCCTTGTTGGGTGGTTCTATGAATGAAATTTCTCAGTGGGACTTTACCAGTCACTTCAGCTCAATCAAGTCAAAGAAATTTGTCACCTCCCTTTCAGTCACAGCATCAAACTGCTCCCAAGTTATTTCTATAGAGTCATCATAACCGTTAATATTTACTGAGTCTCTACTATGTACCAGGCTCCGTACTAAGCATTTTACATGAACCATCCCATTTCATTCTCCTGAAAATCTAGGAAGTGTATTATTATCTCTACTTGAAACTTAGAAATCCAAGTCTAAAAGAGTTCAGTAACTTGTCCAAGGTCACACACTAATAGATGTAGCTTATGAACTAAGGCAGCTTATCTCTGCATAACTCCTAAAGTGCACACTCTCAACTTCTTCAGCAGGCCTCTCACACTGCCTCAGAGAACTCACACTTGCCCTTGTCAAAGGGGTCCAGTCATTCCCACTGCACATCCAGCCTGTTAATTAGGAATCACCCAAGAACAGCCTTGAGAAGGTTCACAGATCGTGCCCACTAGAGAAAGGGCAGTGTGTGGCCTTGGCCATGGTGGTAAATCTCACACTAGACCAGTCCACTGGAGAAAGCAGGTGTGTGTAAGGCTGGACCCAAGCTCTTTGTTGTCTGGGGCTTTGGAAGGTGTTGGTAGCTCTGCGGCTGACAGAGAGAAGTTTGGGATTTAAGAGAAGTAGGGTTGACGGAAGGCAATGGCAAGCCACTCCAGTACTCTTGCCTAGAAAATCCCATGGATGGAGGAGCCTGGTGGGCTGCAGTCCATGGGGTCGCACAGAGTTGGACATGACTGAAGCGACTTAGCAGTAGCAGCAGTAGCAGGGTTGACTTTGCTCTCGCCAGCTGGCAGGAGTGTGGCAAGTCGGCAAGCTGAAGCTGCAAGAAAGCCCTCCAGAGATGCATATGATAATGACGTAGGGGCAAATGCAGATAGCCGACTTGAAAAGGCACTCCCACAGAGCCAGCTGATGGCTCGGAGGATGCCACTTTACCTAAGCCTGATTATCAATCACATTATCTTACTGGTCTCTCAGTCATTCCCTGATAGTCTTTATCTCTCTGGCCTTTGAAAAATCGACTTTTGCACAATGGCTGTTTTATATTTCCCATTAAAATGGAACTATCTTTTTATTTCCTTTTTGAATACGCCAACTCTGGTTCCTTGCCAAAGTTTCACCTCATTTATCACAGTGTCAAGTCAAGACTCCCTTTGCTTCCTCATTATTTCGCTCGAGCTGCTTTTCCCCACTATGAAAATACTCCCAGAGGAGGCCACCTTCCCAGGCACGAGGATCTAGGTTGAAGATAAGGCCATTGTCTTCCTGGAGCAAATCAAGTTTCTTTCCAGCTAGCTTGATAAAGTAGAGAAAGAGAGGGAGAGAGTGAAGGGAAAAAAATGTTTTTCTGAATTTGACATGAAAGATTTCAAACTGACATTTTGCAGAGACAATGGGTTTGGTAATGAGATGATGGCCCCATTTCTTTCTTTCTTTTTTCTTTGGAGAATTAATTTTTGTTTTTCAACAGGTGTTTAGAGATAAGCACCTTCAAATTGCTCCTGTAATTTCTCCCATCACTCCCACAAGTTGAGGGTCAGACTGGCTGATCTTGGTTAGACCATTGCAGATATTTGGAAATGAGGGGAGGTTTTTATAGATAGATGGAATGATATGATTTTTCCAGGTGACGAGGGGTGGATGAAATGTGTGTTGGAGGGTTTTGACTTGAATCCAGCTCTATTTACAAGGCCTGCTCATCCCTCAGTGAAGCTAAGGAGGGAATGAAACACAGAGATGTTGATTATCATCCTGCTAAGCAAGGCAAGTGTGTGTGTGTGTGTGTGTGTGTGTGTGTGTGCGCTCACTCGGATCCAACTCTTTGCGACCCCAGGGACTGTAGCAGCCAGGCTCCTCTGTCCATGGGATTTCCCAAGCAAGAATACTGGAGTGAGTTGCCATTTCCTTCTCCAGGGGGTCTTCATGACTCAGGGAACAAGCCCACGTCTCCAGTATTGCAGGAGACGTCTCCAGTAATAACTGCGGAGCCACCAGGGAAGTTAAGCTGGGGGCAGGCGGGGCGGAGGACACAAAGTAGATTTTTTACTATATTGGGGTCAGCATCCTTGACCCTCAAATTGTTCAAGGGCTGACTATATCATGTGGTAATAACAAACAGACCCACATAGCTTGATTAATATTCAATTGCTGGTGGGATACAACTTCTAGATACTAGAACTCCTCAATGGCTCAGCTGGTTGCAGAATTTTAGGTTGCATGGCTCAATCTCAGAGGGCATACCTCTTGTATTTCGTATTTAACATGGTCTATCTGATTTGTTTCCTCCAGCTACATAGCTGGCTTCTGAAGAGTAAGAGCCAAGTCCGTTCCTCTTTTTCACTCCACAGTGCCCAACACAGAGCCCTATTAGCCCCTGACATATGTATTTGATAGATCAAGCTTTCGCTTGGTGGCCAAGCCTCCCTTCCTTCTGATCAGCCAGCACACAGTGGGCACATGGCTCTGCCAGCAAAGATGGTTTAGAGTAAACAGAATTCAGGAGAGAAACGGTGAGATTTGGGTCATCGATATTTGGTGAAGGCCATGCCTGATGAGCTTGACAGCAGTATACAAATTTGTCCAAGGGCTTACGGGGGAGAGAGGAATTGCATGCGGCCCGACATGAAATTTGGTTCCATTGCTAGATTTTTAAAAATCACTCCAGGTTCAAATATAGATTATCAGAAACTTTCTCTAGTCTACAGAAAAGGAGAAAGCTTTGGGTGAAGAATGGGGCAGCTGTCAGAAGCATTTCATATCAGGTATAAAAAGAAACCCTTGTGGATTTGTCTAATTATCAGAGTCTGCTTTTAGAATTTATCAGGAAGAATGGTAAGAATATCTTAACTTCAATAATCCAAATAAGAGGTTATTATGCACTCACTATTTTCTATGTATTGCTGACTATACTAAATAAATGTGATTTCACACAATCTGTTAAATCTTAACAAAACAAAACCCTATGGCATAGGTCTTCCTATTTCTATTTTAGAGAAAAGGAAAAGGTAAGGCAGAAGGAGATGATATCAGAACCCCGGTCTACCTGACTCCAGTCTAGTTTGCTTTTTATGAGCCTGGGAGCCTCTTGGGGGTTTGTGTTTCCTGAAAGTCCATGGATTTTAGCTTCTAGGAAGTAACATGCATTGGGAAATCTCTTTTGGCACATGCTCCAGGTCCCTGGACTGGGATTATCGTGGTCCCTACAGAAAAACTCCAGAGTTCCTGGGATGGGGCTTTGCAGCTGTTTGGGTTAAAGAGCTCGCCAGATGTGTGGAACGGAGTAGAAATCCCTGGAACGCCGTCCCTGTTGGCACCATCCATCACTGTGGCACAAACCGACCCTCCGAGGGCCGCCCCCAAACCCCAGCCCTGTCGGCCTGCATTTGACGCTTCCAATCTGCTGACAGGGCAAGCCCAGCAGAGACCCTTGCTGGCAGGCGGCAGGACAGCTGATGGATGCGCTCAGCCTCTGTTGCTGGGCCCAGTCTAGCCGGCTTTGAAGAGGCATTTCCATAGGCTTGTGGGCTGTCGTGTCACCTGCTTTGGGGAGATGGGCAGAGTCTGTGTTGTTTGATGGCCACCTCCTCTGCCACCCGTTGGGGACTGTGTCCTGGCCCTGTCTGTGCCAGCCAGGCCCTCACCACGCACTGACTCCAGCAGGATCAACCACAGCAGCAGCTTGCCCGTGGACATGAGCACAGTGTATCTCTGGCCCCACCATTGTCTAAAGACGGCGGGGAATCTGACAAAATTCCATCAAAGTATAACCCTCAGATGAAATTAAATCAATCACAAACAGCAGAGTCTTTAGAACCTAACCTGTTCTTTGCACACAGACCCAGTCATGACATCTCACCCCATTCCACAGCCACAGGCTGACCGAACACCTTGAGAGGGACTCGGGAACCTGTGGGTGGCCTGCTCCAAGGTCCCTTCTTTAACTCACTGAACTCTCAGAAGCCATCGGCAGAGTTCTTATAAAGCCCAGAAGCTCAGCATGTTAAATTCCACTCTTTCCACTCCCTATTGCTGTTGTTTTAGTTACTAAGTCGTGGCCGACTCTTTGACAGCCCGTGGACTGCAGCACGCCAGGCTTCCCTGTCCTTCCCTGCCTCCTGGAGTTTGCTCAAACTCATGTCCATTAAGTGGTTTTTCAGCCTGTGCTTGAATACCACCAGGGATGGAGAACACACTATTTTCCAAGAGCCCCAAAGCCCACTGAGATTTTTTTTTTGAGAACTCTGATGGTCTACTATTTGCAGATCAAATCTGACACTATAGTTTCCAATCTGTTTAATTAAAACTGAGAGCTTTGTGGACGCATAGAATGTATCCAGTCCCTTTTCTGGGACGTCTCTTCAGCAGAACCACTGCATGTAGTCCACGTTCTTTACGCTGCTCACTGCACAATCCAGGGCGTCATAAGCTTAGAGTCATTGTAAATGTCTTTTGCAACTTTCTGGCAGGTGGCAGTATAGTATGTTGAGGTAAATACCCCTCTTAATTCCCACAAAGGCTACCTCATGGACTAAGGGTGGGGCTGCTCTTCAAATACATGGAGAGTGCGGTCCCTTGAGACTTCAATGTCCTGTTTCTTCCTCCGTGTGACCACACAGTTCTGCAGCTCTGTCTCCTGGGCACCCAGACTACAGCAGCCCGTTCAGTGGTGCCTGAGCAGTTTTGTGCAGAAGGCTGGGGTAGGGGCAGCTCATCTCATCTCTGGATTTTGGACATTCCCTGGATTCCACGTGTGGACACTGCTGGTCTGGCCATCCAAGGGAGCCCTCCCTGAAATACGATCCTTCCAAGGAATTACATGTTGTTGAATTCAACACTTTCTTGTGCTTTGAGCAAAGACCCCGATCCTTTCAAACCCCGCATGCCACACTCATGTATATTTCTTACCAATTTCACAAACGTTCCCTAAGCACATGGGGTGGGGTAAGGTCGCTTGCCTTGAGCTGGCACAAGTCTGTCTGCCCACGTAGGGCTTTGCTGCCAGAGACTATTGACTGTCAAGCTGAATTTGACCCAGTTAGCCATCTTTGCTCCAAAGAGACCCTTGATCCAAAGCTGAGATGGGACTGTAGTCTCCTGTGCCTCGCTCGTGTCTTCTGTGGGTGACCAACATGGGGCAGTGGGGGATGAGCTCTCCCCTCCGGTGAAGTAGTGAGTGGAGTTAACTCCCTTGGGTTTCAGAGCAGCAAAAAGAGACTCGGACCTGGAGACAGAGACCCAGAGGGGACCAGATGGCAGGAAGGAGCAACTCTGCTCAGCCCAGGGTACCAGATAGAGGAGACAGGATGGGGAGAAGGTGAGAGGTGGCAGGTGTGTCTGGGAGAGAAGAGCTTGTGTGAAAGAACATTGAGGAAACCACGCCGGTGGAGAAGCATCCCCGTGGGGCTGCTGGTGGGAGGCCATCAGCAGGGATGGGCCAGCCTGGAGCCTGCCTACATGACACCACCGTCTCCACAGAGAGATGCCGGCCTCCCGCTGATGGAGTGGAGAGAGTAGGGTAGCCCAGGGCTGGCCTGCCTGGAGCCATTGCTCAAGACATCCTCCCTTTGCCGAGGCAAAGTGTCTCATCTCAGTGTCTCTTAGTAGGCTGTGTGATCTGGGGCAGGTTGCTTCCCCTCTCTGAGCCTGTTTCCTTCTCTGCAAAATGAAGGGGTTTAACTACTTTAGCAGTTTTTCTCTTGGAGTCCTGAGGCAACATCAGTCAACTCAAAATTGTGTGAAACAACTGTTTGTGGACACACAGACACCCAGGAGTATATTTCTTTGGGGAAATCCTCAAAGGGGTCCAAGCCACTTCCGAAACACTGGAACCCTGGGGGCACACGCATTCTCACATCCCTTTTCTTCATCCCAGAACCAGCCTGTGGGCAGCCCCAGGGCAGTCTGCACACTCACCTGGGTCCGGCTCTGTGAGAAAAGACAGCAGGGAGAGCTGAAAGAGAAAACGACACAGAGAGGAGCGAGGTTGAGTTCCCTGAGCTGGTTGGGCTCTTTCCTGAGCTCCTGTGAGCCGAAAGGGGCTGTTTTGGGGTCATAGCCGGGGCAGAGAAACACTAGGCACTTTCTGATGGCCGGGGGATGGGGGTGTGGGTTGGAGAGAGTGGTAGGGCCTGTTTGACAGTGTTCCCCACTCTTCCTGTGCTGGTTGCATTTGAAATATCACTCTTCTCCCCAGTATGGATGCAGAGTGCTTGCACTTACCTGTTCCCATGGTGAAACCTGGCTTCCCAGGTACCGACCATCTTCTTAGTTATAGCGATCACCATGTATTGTGTGTCTCCTCTGCCTGACTATACATTGCTGCATTTAACTCTTACAACAACCTTATGAAGAGGCTTTTATTAGCCTGTTCACAGATAAGGAAATTGAGTTGCAGAGGTCACACAGCTGTGAGAGGATTCACATTCATGCCCATGTCTAGGTGATTGCCTTAGACTTCTCTGGTGGCTCAGAGGGTAAAGAATCTGCCTGCAATGCAGCAGACCTAGATTTAGCCCCTGGGTTGGGAAGATCTCCTGGAGAAGGGAATGGCAACCTATTCCAGTATTCCTACCTGTATCCCATTCCAGTAATCCCAAGGACAGAGGAGCCGGGTGGGCTACAGTCCATGGGGTTGTAAAGAGTTGGACACAACTGAGTGACTGTCACACAACAGCTCTTTAAGGTTGGAGATGGACAGACGCTTAAACTCTCCAGTTGCTCCTCGTTGTTCTTGGAACAAAATAGAAACACCTGCCATGACCTATGAACCTCATCCCAGACCCTTTTCTCCAAATGTTGTTTCTCTCCTGATGTTCCAACCAGACCTGGGTTCAAAATGGCACCAGCTGAGCTCTTCCCTCCTCGGGGCTTTTGCACGTGTTCCTTCTGCCCAGATAGCTTGCCCCACCATCCCTCTCTTGCTGCCATGTCAGCTTTGATGTCATCTTCTCTGCATCTTCCCTGCCTCCCCCATCAGTTGACACATCCCAGTGGTTTTATCTCTGTACCCATTCACTTCCTCCATGGTGCCCATTACAGCTTATAGTTTTATATGTGTTTATTTGCATGTTATCTGTTGCTCACATCAAACTCTGATTCTCTAGAAAATCAAGGCTCTTCATGTTTCACCACTGATATATTTAGCCATTATCCAGCAGTGTCTGGCATATGGCATGCCTCAACATAGGTTTGCTGGAAAAATAGATAATGGTAGGAATAGTGTTTGCATTGTTTTTCAAAATGCAGTCAGTCAGTCAGTTCAGTCGCTCAGTTGTGTCCGACTCTTTGCGACCCCATGGGCTGCAACATGCCAGGCTTCCCTGTCCATCACCAGCTCCCAGAGCTTGCTCAAACTCATGTCCATCGAGTCTGTGATGCCATCCAACCATCTCATCCTCTGTTGTCCCCTTTGTTTTTAAAACGCAGAACACCAGAAACAAAGAGAAAGTTTTGTTTATTGAATAGGTGGAATATTTTCTTTCAGTTAAATCAGAGATCAGCAAATAAAATAAAATAGCCCTGAGGCTGAAGCCAGATTGTGTTTTTGCCAATAAAGTTTTATTGGAACATGGCCCCTCCCACCTGCTTGTATACTGACTTTAACTCTTTCCATGCTATAATGGTAGGACAGTTGTGACAGAGACAATATAGTCCCAAATGTTTCCTGTCTGGAACTTTACAGGCAAGGTTTGCTGACCTATGACTTAGGAAACAGGAGCTCCGTCTTCTGACAGGCTTCCCTTCGGTTCTCAGTGGCCAGGAAGCTGTTGCCAGTATGATGCATTTTCCTGGTACCCAGTCTAGGCAGTTTGGTGTATTTGCTTCCTCCAGCCCCAGAAGAAGCTTCAGTTTTCTGTTTCACTGTAGCCCCTTCAGTCATTTTTGGGTAAAATGGTAAGAAGAAAGAATGCATTCGATGTGGTGTACGAAGGGCACAACAGTCTAGACAAAAATGCATATCCTGAATCTGCTCATGAAGAACCTGACAGACACAAAGCGTGGGCTTTCTGCAAAACAGCTAGCCTCAACTCTGCAAGCCTGTCAGTGTCACAAAAGATGAAAAAGATGGGAAGAGTGTTCGCTATTAAATGAGACTAGAGAGACCTGACAACTAAATGCAGTGAAGGATCCTTGATTGGATCCTAGATTTAAAAAAAAAAAAAAAGCCCTGAAGGATATCATTGGGACTATCGGGAAATTTGAATATAGACCTAGGTTAGACAGTATTATTGTGTCAATCTTGAGTTTCTTGAGTGTGATAATGGAAGTGTGGTTTTATAGGAAAATGCCTTTGTTCTAAGAAGGTCCTGAAGCAGGGAGTGGGATGGCTGCAATTTAGTTGCGAAGGATCCAGCAAACCAACCAACTAACCAACCAACCAACCAACCAACCAAAGCAAATGTGTGTACATAAAATCCGGGCAGAAACAACTATGACAAATGATCAGTGTTGTATCTGTCTGGGCGAACAATATTCACTGTATTATTCTTTCCACTTTTCTAGAGGTTTGACAAATTATAAAATAAAAAATTGGGGAGGAGAAAGGATGCAGAGACAGAGGTCATTTGCCACCTGGAGTGCGCCTGTTTTGGGGAGGTGAGGGCAGGTCGGCAGAGCAACGGCAGGCTCAGGGCTCAGGGTGTTTCTGGCCCTGGGGAGTGTCTGACATTGATACCTCCGGGCTTGGGTGCCAGGTAGGTGCCAGAGAAGAGGAATGAGGGGACCCTGGAACAAATGTTACCCCCTCGTTCAATCTTATCCTCGTCACAGCCAGTCAGCTCAGCCTTGATCCAGTCCTTTGTCTGTCTCTTCATCCCGCCATGAAGCTGTCTGGAGGCCAAGGCCTGTCCCTCTCTACCGGCCTTCATCCAGGCCTGCAGGACTTATGCCAGGCCAGAGCCCCACATTTTAACTGGAAACTGGAGCCTGAGGGACAGCTGGGTGCTGCACTGCTCATGGCCAGCAGGTGGCAGACGTGCCCTTCCCAGGAGTTGGAACCAGAGCTGGCGCTCAAATGGAAACAACAAAAAGAAAGCAGGACCTTCCCAAGCTGGGGGCCCTTCAGATCCCACGGGCTCTGGGAGTCTGAAACAGCTGCCTCCCAGCTGTGCACCCTGGACTGATGTCAAGGGGTCCCAGGGGTCCGAAGCAGGCCCACTTGTTTCGTGAGTCACTGGATCCACCCACAGAAAAGAGGCTGTGGTGCAAACGTGGATACTGGCAGTCACAACACCAGGCTGGACCAAACCGAAAGGCCACAAGAGTCGCCAGTTGTTTGCGCCATACACCTGGGTCCTGTAGCTCACCTGGGTGATGGCAGGGCATGGGGATTGTGAATAGACAGCATCTACCTACTTTCATCCCAATAATCCATTCTGTTCCTACAGAGAGACAGGGAAAGGATAAGAATTCTTATTCCTGGGACTTGTAAATCCAAAGAGGAAGACCACTGGTGCAAAACAAGGAGAATAGGGAGAAGGAGGGGACGACTATGATCTCAGTTCACATTTATTAATACCTGACAGTTGCCAAGGACTGTGCTAAATGTTTTATGTGCAGTTTGTCTCTTTTACTGCACATAATCTTCGATAATTGGCGTACTATAGTTATGTCCATTGCAGACATTAAGTTACCGAAAGTAACTCAGCTAGTAAATGCTGGAGCCAGAGTAGAATGGAGCCAGTCTTACGCCAGAGCCGTTGTGTGAGGGATGAGGGACCCACCGCATGCAAGCATGATAATGACGGAAGTAGGAGAGCCACCCAATCCTAAGAGAGGCAGGGCACTCTCTGGTGAAGAGATTGGGCCCCTGTCTTTGGAAAGTTTTTGCAGCTACCCAGACTAGCTCAGGGCTGGCAGACACAGAAAGGGCCGCTAGGCTCCAGGGACATCCAGGGTAGGGACAAAAGTCAGCTGGAGCCTCAGCCAGTTCACTGTGACAAACACATTTCAGCAAACATCTCCACCCAGATCAAAAGGCTCACAAGCTACTGTCTGCTTCTTCCATCATGTGTATCCCCAGTCTCACCATGGCTGAGTGCTCACAACTGCCCAGCTCCTCAGAGAGGGCTAGGAATAGCTACTTCTGGCACGTGGGAAGGTAGACGTTTTGCAGTAGATTCAGTGAGACCCCTTGAGATCCAACTGCTGGTCCATCTCTAATCAGGCTTTCACGATGGATCCATGCCTCAGGACTTTGGCCTTCCCCAGTTGGAAGGACTGATCCTGAAGCTGAAACTCCAATATTTTGGCCACCTAATGTGAAGAACTAAGTCATTGAAAAAGACTCCAATGCTGGGAAAGATTGAAGGCAGGAGGAGAAGGGGATGACAGAGGATGAGATGGTTGAATGGCATCACTGACTCAATGGACATGAATTTGAGCAAGCTCCAGGAGTTGGTGATGGACAGGGAAGCCTGGTGTGCTTCAGTCCACGGGGTCACAAGAGACATGACTGAGCGACTGAACTGAACTGAACTAAACTGAGTTAGAAGCAAATTACTAGCAATGTTAACATCTTACCCCTTAACCCAGTCACCAGTGAGCATAATACGGTGTCTTCTAGGCTAAGGATAGTTTGGGGGGAAGGCGGCTGGGGGGAGGGGGGCACAGAGAGAGGGATCCTGTGACTTACAGCATAATCTTCTTGGGGGTGGAGGGCATTGTGGTCTAATCTCTTCTGTCCTATCTTTAATCTAGTGATTATTTCAACATAGGCTCTTCCTCTACCTTTTACAATTCTAAACCTTCTAGAAAACAAAACAAAAAAGCAGAGACTAAAAGTCTGTGTTGATGGTCTCTAGGAATTAACTTGGGGAAGGCAATGGCACCCCACCCCAGTACTCTTGCCTGGAAAATCCCATGGACGGAGAAGCCTGGTGGGCTACAGTCCATGGGGTCGCTAAGAGTCAGACACGACTGAGCAACTTCACTTTCACTTTTCACTTTCATGCATTGGAGAAGGAAATGGCAACCCACTCCAGTGTTCTTGCCTGGAGAATCCCAGGGACGGGGGAGCCTGGTGGGCTTCCGTCTATGGGATCGCACAGAGTCGGACACGGCTGAAGCGACTTAGCAGCAGCAGCAGGAATTAACTATTAGGACATTTTCTCAGAAAGCAGAATGCTAAAGAATTGATGTTTTTGAACTATGCTGCTGGAGAAGACTCCTGAGAGTCCCTCAGATAGCAAGGAGATCAAACCAGTCAATCTTAAGGGAGATCAACCCTGAATATTCACTGGAAGGACTGATACTGAAGCTGAAGCTCCAGTATTTTGGTCATCTGATGCGAAGAGCTGACTCACTGAGAAGAACCTGATGCTGGGAAAGATCAAGGGCAGAAGGAGAGGGTGTCAGAGGATGAGATGGCTGGATAGCATCACTGGTGCAGTGAACATGAACTTGGGCAAACTCCGGGAGATAGTGAAGGACAGGAGGCCTGGTGTGCTGCTCCATGGTGTCCCAAAGTCAGACTCAGCTGGGCAACTGCACAGCAAGAACAACAGCAATATGTTCTCAAAGGACTGGGAAGCAGTAGAGCAAAGAGCTGGGGCTAGACCTGACCTTGGGGCTAGAACCTTGGCTTAGAATGAGCCAATAGCAGAACAACCTTTCACCTGGTAGGTAAGATGGGAACTCATACCCCAGCCATCTCTTTCTCCCTGGATGAGCTTCCAAGCCCTGGTGGTAGACCAGATGTCACTACACACCAGGGAAGGGTTTGCATTGCTTCTAAAGGCAGCTGGAGAGAACTGCATTGTGGCCATGTGAGGCTGCAGGGCTGGAAAGCGAGCCAGGGGCAAGAGTGCGCAGCTCAGCAGATCCTGTCCCCACTGCTGGACCAAGGGCTCAGTGTTGAGGTAAGAGGTGGAGGTGACAGAGGACAGGGGTTGCCAGTATTCCAGTCACCATTCCAACTGTCGCCTCCCTCACACCATCCTTCTGCTCTGGCCCCTGCCGCAAACATAAGCTATGTCCTGAGATGAACAATTATGCAAAACCTCAGCCATTTTTTAAAAATTGTAAAATATATACACCATACTATTTTTCATTTTAACCATTTTTAAGTATACCATTAAGTGGCATTAATTACATTCATAGTATTATGTATCCATCACCACTATCTATAGCCAAAAGTTTTTCATCATTCCCAACATATAAACTCTGTATCCATTAAATAATAACTCTCGGGCTTCCCTGGTGGTCTAGTGGTTAAGAATCCACCTTGGAATACAGGGGACACTGGTTCCAGCCCTGGTCTGGAAAGATGCCACATGCTTTGGCATAAATGGGCCCAGGAGCCACAACTTTTGAAGCCTTTGCAGCTACAGTCTGTGTTCTGCAACAAGAGAAGCCACCTCAATGAGAAGCCCAAAAACTACAGCCGGAGAAGTGCCCAGTCGCCACAACTAGAGAAACCCCGGGCACAGCAACGAAGACCCAGCACAGCCAAAAAATAAGTAAATAAATAAAAAATTTAAAAATAACTCTCTTCCTTCCTCCTCCTCCAAGCCCTCAGTAACCTTTATTGTACTTCGTCACTATGAATTTACCTATTCTAGGCACCTCATGTAAGTAGAATCATACAATATGTGTCTTTCTACGACTGGCTTTATGTCACCACTATTCATAATGTTTTCAAGGTTCATCCATGTTGTAGCATACATCAAAATTTTGATCCTTTTTATAGCTAAATAGTATTCCATGGCATATCACAGTTTGTTTATCCATTCATCTGCTGATGGACACTTGGGTTGTGATATCCTTTGCCTATATGAATAAGGCTGCTATGAACATTGGTGTATGCGTACCTGTTTGAGTCCCTAATTTCTATTCTTTGGGATTGATATTAGAAGTGGAATTGCTAGATCATGTTGTAATTCTATGTTTAACTTTTTAAGAAACCACCATGCTCTTTCACAGTGGCTGCACCATTTATTTCCACCAGCAATAAATGAGAACTCTGATTTTTCACATTCTCACCAATACTTGCTATTTTTCATTTTTAAAGGGTTCTAGGTATCCTCATGGGTGTGAAGTGGTACCTCTCTGTCCTTTGTAATCAAAGGAAATCTCATCCTTGCTTTAGCACATGAACTATCCATCCATTGCACATGCGCACTGCTATCCTAGCAGTGGCTTCACTGTGGCTTTGCTTTCATCTGGAGCTGGAGGGAAGGAGGGAAGGTTCTAATAGGAAAATTTGAGCCCAAAGGAGCAGCAGCAGCCAGTGGTCCCTCTGGGTGGTCTCCTTCTTGGGAGACTGGGCAAAGCTGTTTATAGGACCACAGTGATGAGCCAGAAGGTGAAGAGGAGCTGGCCCAGACCCATTACATGCAAAGGAAGAAGCTCAGGCCCAGTGGGATGACACACTCCTGTAAGGACATGAGGGGACTGGGCCGGGGAGGAAGTCAAGGCTGGAGCCCTTCACTCTGAGGCAGTCACCTGTGCTCGACCCAGAGCCACCTACACCACCTCTGCTCAGTTAGCTGCGGACTGGACTGCACAGTATTTGCAATCGGTTGCTCTTCACATAAGCACTTGGTGAGAGATACTGGTGCAAATGGCTTATCGCAGGAGCTTGCAGGGAGAGGGCCGAAGGATCAGGCATGAGACCATCCAGAATAAGGAAGCTGGAGAAAAACACTCATTTCTGGATGCGATCATGCTCTTGGGAGCCCATTGAAATGGCAAATGAATGAACAAAAGAGTGGGTTGGCCTTGTGTCTGAGGCCCAACACATAGGCACGAGCCCCAGTATTCCCCTCCTCTGCCAGTCAGTTCTCAGGAAAAGCCCAGGGCTTCCCAGGGAGGTGGACTTCCTTGGTGACTCAGACGATAAAGAATCCACCTGCAATTCAGGAGAACTGGATTTGATCTCTGGGTTGGGAAGATCCCCTGGAGAAGGGAATGGCAACCTACTCCAGTAATCTTGCCTGGAGAATCCCATGGACAGAGGAACTTGGCAGGCAGGCTATAGTCACGGGGTCATAAAGAGTCAGTCACAACTAAGCAACTGTCTCTTTCACTTTTTTCACTTTCCCAGGAAACTAACTTCCCACAAATGGGAACCAATTCCATCCCCGAAGCTGTCTTTATGTCTGTGCTTTCCCTGGTGTGGCATGTGAACTGCTGCTGGTATCCAAGTTGATTCTGGTGGTGCCTGGCCAGGGAGAGACATCACGTCAAAGCACAGCGTGAGAAAGCCATTTCCTTCTCAGTTTTACTGTAAGCTCTCCCAATCCCATAACAAAGACAGACAGGGGTGGTGCTGGTAAGTCCTCCTCTAAAGTGAAGTATTAGTTGCTCAGTCATGTCTGCCTCTTTGTGAGATCATGGACTGTAGCCCACCAGGCTCCTCTGTCTGTGGAATTCTCTAGGCCAGAATACTGGAGTGGGTTGCCATTCCCTTCTCCAGGGGATCTTCCCAACCCAGGGACTGAACCCAGGTCTATCTAATTGCACGCAGATTCTTTACCATCTGAGCCACTCTTCCTAATCTTCCCTCCTACCAAGAAGAAAGAAGAGTTCTGCCCGGAGTTTTAGAATGACAGCTGCAACCGGTTGGAATTCAATATCGTTGTTTCCTTTTCTTTGATTTTCCAATTTATAGTAGTGACAGTTTCCTTTAAAATAAATCTATTTAGGTTGACAGAAAGTATTAAGAAACTAGTCTGGGCTTTGGCAAAATTTCTAAAGATGGATTCATTCATGACTAAAGTTTTGAAAGCCCTGAACTAACGGGCTAGCCATCTAGCAAGACTTGATCCCTCTCGTGTTGGAAAGAAATCTTCAGGGATTGTTGGAGAAACTTCCAGGTGGGAGTGACTTTTCCTCCTGCCTGAAGCTGGGATCTGAGGCCACTGTCCCTCTGGACACGTTCCATTCCACATTGAAAGTCTCAGTCATTTCAGGGTAGTGCCTGTCACAACAACCTCTAACACAGAGGTTATGAATTTGGGACCAGCATCAAGCCATCCTGAGTTTGAATCCCAGCTCTGTAACCTCACAGGGCAGCCATCTGTGCAGATTATTTAATTTCTTTAAAGCTTAGTTTGTTATCTGTAAAATGAGGATGACAGCAGTCCTTACCTCATGGGGCTGTGGGGAAGCTATACATGAGGTAATAAATATAAAACACACAATGTCTGACATATAGCAAAGACTTAATAAGCTTAATAAATACTTGCTACAGTGATTATTAGCCATTGTTGTCAATATGTTAAAAATTTTTTTTTTTTTTTTTTTCAAATTATGAAGTGATTGAGGAGAGATCGCTCAGCACAAACTCTTCCTGGAATTTGTTCGTTGGGTCACAAGCACGTCACACCAGCCCCCTCCCCCCATTTTTCCTGGGATCTTTGCCAAGTCCTAAGCCAGGAAACCTTGTTATATTAATTATGAAGAAAAAGCATGTTTTATTTAAAATCCCGGCTGCCGAATATTCTGCCATGCTGTTTCTTTCTCTGTGACAGCAGAATTGCGTTTGCATTTAGGAAACTCTAATGAATTGAAAATATAAATATATCTGTGCCTACACACACACATACGATTTCCTGCGACCTGATTTCCCTAAATAACAGCGTACACTACCAAAGCTAATGAGTTGGACTTGTGCTTAGGATCAGGTTTTTTTTATATATCTATAGGTACATGCAGTGCAAATCAGTACTTATCTTTTCCATAAGACTTTGAATGGGTTACACAGCATGAAGGAGGGATGTCTCCTATGCCTGAAAGAGACTCTGACATTCTGGAGCATTGAGGCTTTGAAAAGGGCGGTTTGTGTCTTCTCATCAAAGCCCTGGTTTGGTCCTGAGGCTCATGTGGTTATGGATTCTTGAATTAATCAGACAAGGAGCCCTGTTACTTGACCACCCAAAACTGACTCTAATATTTCAGCATCCACAGTGTTTCTGAACAATAATCAGACAAGCATGCTCTCTGTGTTTCTTTCCTTGTTTGTCTCTCTCTTTCCAAGGTAGAACTGGACAGGTAATGTACACCCATCGAACAGAGACAGTGTCAAAAGCAGAGCATGCTAGGACCTGGGGGACCTGGGGTCTTCAGTTTCTAATACCAGAAGTAGTAGTTCCTTGTCCCCTCGCTATCATATAAGAATGGAAGCCTGTGTTACTAGAATGTCTGATTTTCAGGAAAAGCTGGGGTCTGTACTATTATATGAAGTGTCCTGATTCTCAAATGTCACCAGCAATCGAAAGGAAATGAAAACACTCTTCAGGTTGAACTTTTACCTGACAAGTAAAACATGGGCTGTGAGCAACATGTTTCCCAAGCCACAGATTTGCAACCTCTTGTCTGTGCAGATATTTTTGTGCAGACTCTCTACCTAGGAGGATTCTGGAGCCCTAGAGTTCTTGAGTTTAAATTCTAGGGTTTAAAAAGCCAAGAAATGGGAACAAACATGTATTTTAATTGCAAGGCCCCCTGTTGAGGATGAGCTGAGATAAACAGGGCAAGCCTGACAAGACTTGTCCTCTAGCTTCTGACCCTGGAAGAAGTCAAATTGCATTACAGCTGAGCCCAGGGGAACCCCAAGTCACCCTGAGAACCGCAGCAGGGAAAGAAGTCACAGTGCACACAGCCGAGCAAACCTCCTATGACGGGTGCGGAGTCGAACAGAGCTGCGTCTCAATTCTGGCTGGGAAGTTAGGGTGCCATCTTTGGGCTTGTTTCTCCTTTAGAAAATGGGACTAACAATATGAGATGTCCTGAGGATTTTGTTGCTGTTGTTAAGTCGCTAAGTTGTGTCCAACTCTTTTGCGCCCGCGTGGACTGTAGCCCACCAGGCTCCTCTGTCCATGGAATTTCCCAGGCAAGAATATTGGAGTGGGTTGCCATTTCCTACTCCAGGAAATCTTCCCGACCCAGGGATTGAAACTGATTCTCTTGCATTGGCAGGCATTCTGTACCACCAAGCCACCAGGAAAGCCCCTGTGCTGGGGACAGGTGTTCAACACTGACAGGTAAGGAAAAACAAATCTAGACCAGACCAGGAAGGCACTATGAAGGATTCCCTGGAACCTATGGCAATATTTGACCACGCTTTTTTTGGATAATGATACCTGAATATAAACCTAAGTTATAGATGAGCCCACAGAGAAGTCATCATAATGTTTGTGGTATGATCTGAATGCATAGGCAGGTTTCCGGGCATCTCTCCAGTGGGCAGCAATGGGAGACCTGTGACTGCTTTTGTTTAAACTTTCAGAGGCATATGGAATCTGTGCCTGACGCTTGACCCAGCAACAGGCCCCTGGTCTAAAAGCCCCCCATCCCTATAGGAAGGATCATACCCCTAAGGCTATATGTTGTTGTTTAGTTGCCAAGTCGTGTCTGACTCTTCTGCGACCTCATGGATTGTAGCCTCGCCATGCTCCTCTGTCTATGGGATTTCCCAAGCAAGAATACCGGAGTGGATTGCCATTCCCTTCTCCAGGGGATCTTCTTGACCCAGGGAATGAACCCGGGTCTCCTGCATTGCAGGCAGATTCTTTACCATCTGAATCACCAGGGAAGACCCCCTAAAATTAGTTACTCAGTTGTGTCTGACTCTTTGTGACTTCTTGGACTATAGCCCACCAGGCTCCTCTGTCCAAGGAATTCTCCAGGCAACAATACTGGAGGCTGTATGGACCAAAGAAATCTCATCCTCAGCCAGGGCCCCAGGCAAGAGACCTTATCCAGACACATGGAAACCAGCCACAGTCTGAGACTCAGCTCTGCCACCTCCTAGTTTGAGAACACGTTCCTCAGTTTCCTGCTCTGCAAAGTGGGAGCAATAACAGTACTTCTTTCTTTTCTTTTTAAACTTTTTATTTTGTGCTGGAGTATAGCTGATTAACAATGCTGTGATAGTTTCAGGTGGACAGCCAAGAGACTCAGCCAAACATGTACATGTACCCATTCCCCCCCAAATTCCCCTCCCATCCAGTCTGCCTCATATCATTGAGCAGAGTTCCCTGTGCTATACAGTAGGGACGTGGTTATCCATTTTAAATATAGCAGTGTGCACATGTTCATCCCAAACTCCCTAACTATCTCTTCTCCCCATCCTTCCCCCTGGCAACCATAAGTTCATCCTCTAAATCTGTGAGCCTATTGCTGTTTGGTAAAAAAGTTTATTTGTATCATTTCTTTTTAGATTCCATGTATAAAAGATATAATATGCTATTTATCCTTCTCTGTTTGACTTATTTCACTCAGTATGACAATCTCTGGGTCTATCCATGTTGCTGCAAACTGCATTATTTCGTTCTTTATTCTGGAGAACTCAAAGACCAATCCCTCAAAAGCACAGCGCATGGCACACAGGATTTCTCATTAAATGGCAGTTTGTTATCACTACCTACAATGGGGCAGGAGAAGCCACCCTGTCCATCTGGCTATGTGGTTCCTTCCTTCCTGGTGATGTCTCAAGCTCTCTAAACATCTGAGTGAGTTGGCCACTTTCCCCTCTATCTCTGTGTATTGGCCTATGGAATGCAAGCCACTCTCCCAGTCACCTGTCTGGTATGCATCTGGAGTAAGAAAACATTCCAAAGCCCTGAATCCTCTCTTCAGAGTTGACTAAGCTTGTTGCCTAAAGGCTAGTTCTCATATTTTCTCTTTTATCCATTATTGACTTACAATTTCATTGCTAACCCTAAAAATTCACTAGGGCTTGCAAAATAAGAATTTGTGGAGACTGTTATCTTTTGCTGAACTTCAGACAGACTGCACCCACTCTCTTCCTTGCCTGAAAATTTTAGGATTTAATTTCTTCTGAGTGGTACTTTCCCTGGACCCTTTGTGAGTCTCTGATAATTTCCATCACTTTTCTCTAGATCTGTGCTAGTTCTGTAGGGTCTTAGCCTCAGACATTCAATAGCAATCAGTGATGTAGAGGGTTTGATAAAGACTGATCATTGCAGCCATACCCACACACACACACACACACACACACATACACAAGTTCTTTCCGAGATGAGTCATTGGCAGCTTAATATGGTACTAAGGTAGGTGTCTGTGTACAGTTTACGAAAAGGGAGGAGAAGCTGCTGTTTTTAAGGCATGCTAATCAGAAAGCCTAGAATCTAATCTGCTTCCTGCAGGAAAAGCTCTGTGGAGTGAAACTGGAAATAAAATGCAAAGGTATTTAATATGATGACTGTTATTTCAGTTCTCATCCGTTTCTTGTACGTTACTCACCACCTCCCTCCACCCTGACAAAGGTGAGCCTTCTTTGATTTTTATAAAGAACTCATGTTCACTTTGGAAATTTCAAGGGAAAAGAGCTCACATTTATTGAAAGCCACATGCATTGCCCCACTTAATCAGTCACGACCCTCCTCAAATCTGGGGGAGATTATCAGTTGGTTTGCAGTAGAGGAAACTGAGGTTCACAGAGACGATGTTATTTGCACAAGGTTCCACACTCAGAATGTGGCGAAGCTGAGATTCAAGCCCTGACTTCCAAGCCCACACTCCCACCTCAGACCGCCTCCAGCATGGAACTTCAGAGGTGTGAGGTCTGGGGAGGACCCCTCTCATATGCCCACAGAGACCCAGCTTGGACTATAAGGGCACGAAACAGGAGCAGACACCACCACACCTCATCTGCTCGCTCATGTCTTGAGTCCCCCATGTGAGACCCCCTGATGTCACTTTCCTTTTCCACTCACCACGACCTCCTGGGCCCCTGCTCACCTCTGTGCCCTGTTAACTACAGCCACAGTAACAGGTTGATGCGAGAAAAAGTCCTGCTTGCGAAGCTTCTCTCCAAATTCGATCCACCTAAGTAAAGCTGTTGCCAGCAAGATTCTCCTCTAGGGTCAAAGTAGGGGGATTCTTACCCTGTTGTCCCCCAAAGAAGCTGGAGAACTGGGTATGCGTGTCAGCATGTACAGAGAAAGAGTTGGTAGCTTTCAGTGGCTTCCCAAAGGGATCTCTGGGTTCATATCAGACAAAACATGCTGCCTTAGTGGATTTTTTGGCTCCGATTCCCTTAGTTGGAAGTTGTTCATGGAGACTGCTCCAAGATGACTCAAGTCAATTGCATGGCTTCATGGAACTGGCCACTTAATAGCAACCAACATAAAAGACCCGCATTAGCTCTTGAAATCAGGACATATTCGACCTGGCAACACTAGTCTTTCACAACTAAAGTTTCTCATTGCTCCTGGCCCAGCGGGTTTGGTCTTCCTAATAACCTCAGAGCCTCTCAACACCAGATATTTGAAAAGAACACTTACCCCGAAGGCTGTCTTTCCCGCCAGAACCATTAACAGCAGAACATGGAGATCAGACATTCTGGCAAACATCTTTGTAGTTTAAGAACTCTTGTTTTGCTCTAAATACAATTTCTTTTGTTGTCTCTGCCTTTGGGGGGAGGGGGGAATGTCAGTCTCCCAGGATTCAGGAACAAATGAAGAGGATGCAAATTATTAACTAGGCATCAAATACTGTTTAATGTTTAATGTTTTGCAAACCAACTATCTTGATTAAACAAATGGTAACTTTGGGGCTGGGCTGAGTCATGGGGTTGGTTTCTTTTCTGGAGAAAAAGTCTCCAAAGAAAGCAGCAGAGATAAAGTGCCCCTGGCTCCTGGGGGTGGGGGCGGGATCGCCAAGGGTTCAGTGCAGAAGGCCTCACAGTTCACTAGCATCTCGGTTGCAGGATAAAAGCCCGGCCTGAGTGAGGCTCCTGCCACAGGCCTCTGACATTGCTGACTCGATCAGAATGTTAATAAAGATCTGATTCATCAAATCGCAAACAGAATTAAGGCATGGATAGGCCCTTAATAACATCACGCTTTATATTCATGAAAGATAAATTAAAGGATGGAAAACTGCTATTGACAAACATTGATTCTAGGCCCTTTGAAGCATTGCCCACGATTGCTTGTTGGCTTCAAAGTTTTCTTTTAAATTTCATTACATAAGGCTTTAACTTTTTAATTATTCTTTTTCCCTTTCATTAGAGTCTTTCTTTGATCAAGAGAGGGGAAAAAGTGCCCATGGTGCTCATATCTGGGGCCAATTGTTTCTTACAGTCCTTTTTCACCTACACTGATTGCAGGTAGCACTATAAAAGCAACAGTTACCTATGAAGCATGGGTGCTCATGGATACAATTGATCTCTTTAATAGGCATCGTTGTGAGCTTCTGTAAACACCTAGCTGCCCACAATAATCTATGCAAGGGCTCCAGGAATCCTCTCATCTGAGTCCTAAATCCAGGGTCTAAAATCCTGCTGATGACCAAGGCAGGTGCTCACCCAGCTCACCTGTTTGCCCATCTGCCATCCCTACTTGGACACACACTTAGGCTCCTGTGTGGCTGCTTCTACCTTCAGAAGCCAGGTTGCTGGTCATGGAGGGCCCCACAGGGAGTAGCCCAGGAGAAGACCAAAGTCAGTGCCCCAGGCACCAGGAAGATGGTCCTTGAAGAACAAACCACCGAAAAAGAACAAACCACCAGAAAGACAGTCCTTGAAGAGCAAACCGTCAAAAGAGAGCAAATTACAAAAAAAGACAAACCATAATTTGTCTTCTGGTCATTTATTTTTTCTCCACTCTGCTTTAGGCAGACAGCAATTCATTCCTGGTCAGCATTCACTGAATCCCTGTAAGACAAGCACAGTTTCCTGGGGAAGATCTCTAATCTTCCCCTATTCATCCCCAATCTTTCTCGCTTGCTCACTCAGTTGCGTCCGACTCTGTGATCCTATGGGCGTAGCCCACTGGGCTCCTTTGCCCATGAAATTTCCAGGCAAGAATACTTGGGAGTGGGCTGCCATTTCCTACTCCAGGTGATCTTCCTGACCCACGGATTGAACCGTGTCTCCTGAGTCTGCTGCACTGCGGGCAGATGCTTTCCTGCTGAGCCACTGGGGAAACGCCAGCCTTATTCCACTCCTAACTCTCATCCTAACTCTAATGCTGATCACTCTTTTTAGCAGATTCATTTAGGTACCCATCTAATTAATCCAACTTTCCAATTTCAGCCCAAACATTACTTCTTTTAAACATTTTTATTATTTTTTTCTACCTAATTTTATTTTTGCCTGTCCTGGGTCTTCGTTGATTTATGCGCGTTTTCTCTAGTTGCAGTGATCAGGGTGCCAGCTTCTCATTGTGGTGGCGTCTCTTGTTGCAGAGCACAGATTCTGGACACTTAGGGCTTCAGTAGCTGCAGCATGGGGGCTCAGTCGTTGTGGCACGTGGGCATTGTTGCTCTGCAGTGGAATCCTCCTGAATCAGGGATCAAACCTGTGTTCCCCGCACTGCCAGGAGGATTCTTATCTCCTGTGCCACCAGGGCTGGCCCAAACATTATTTCCTCAAAAGCCCTACATGAGTTTTTCTTTCACAACACTTATCAAGGTTGCAATTGCATGCCTATATTACTCTTCCATTAATATTTGTTTCTCTACCGCCCCCACTGGACTGAAAACTCATGTGGTAGGCACTCTGTTTTGTTCATCTTTGGATTCTTGGTAGGGATGCCTGGCACTTGCCTGGCTCATGATAGGCGTTCAGTAGATACACCATGAATGAATGAGGAAAGGAATAACCACCTTCTTACAGTGACAGCTGGACACTTTTTAACCCAGGCACCATAGACAGCATAGCCAACTCAATGTGAAAAGGAAAACTGGGTATGAAAAAAAAAAAGCCAAAGCATTGGTACACTTGTAAACATCCTTCAATTTATTCGTGGACACTACATGAATATTCATTGGTTACCCAGTAATGATCTGCTGGGAGCAAGCGTTGGCCACACCGGGACAGAAGAGTCAGACGTGAACTGTGCTCTTAAGGAACTTTCTTGCTGGTTAAGGGAGAGTTAGGCAGACAGTGAAAGGGTAAGCAAGTTAATTTTAATAAGTGGAAGAAAAGAATAAGTCTAGAAAAGAATGAAACAAGGTGATCGGACAGAAATCTTTGTGAGTGGGAGTCTTCCATAGACTGTGAGGTGGCGATGGTAGTGACAGGGGCTAAGTGGGGTGTAGACAGCGTTACTGGTTATCTGGTCATGGAGCAAGGGTCAAAGAGGCAGTGGGCACAAAGACGTTGCTGCTTTCCAGACTCAGAGCTGGAGCCTTTGTAGTATCAGCTCAGACTGTAAAAGGCGGAAATGGAAATTTCAGACAAGTCAAATCACTGAATCAGCCACGTGACATACGCTTTTCTTTTAACCTCCGCAGCCTCATGTGAACTAGCGACCTTCTGACTTTGTGGAGAGATTCCCAGAAAACAAGCTAGAAGCTTTTCTTCCTGTGTCAACAGGAAGTGACCTGGTGAGTCTGTTGTTCGCCTTTATTAACAGAATCTGGATTCATTTCCCTGACAGGTACTCTTCCTTTTATCCCAAGCAAAAAGTGAACAATTGTGTTCTTTGTGTAATAACCGCAGGCCTCCCACATATTGTCTCAGTTCCCTAAAGTTTTGTTATCACAACAGTGTGAAACCGAATAAACTTCTGCTTGTAGCCCTGAAAGACAGAATTCTCTAAAAGATGCTTAATCCTTTTAATTTGGTGGGACAAAAGGACTGGTTTATCATGTGATATGGCTTTATCGGGGGAGTTGAATCAAACCTATCTGGGATCTCTGTTTTTTAAGTCCAAACACATGAGACTTCACCTCTCATCCTGGCGGAGGTTTCAGATGTGATCAAGTCAATCTATTCTCTAGTGCTCTGGGGGATGTTTTCTCACGTGTAGGGTTACGTGTTGCTGGTGAGAATGTCTGTCCTGCCCCGGGAGGCCTTGGGACTCTGGTTCTCTAGCAGACTGATTCTTCCACCCTAAGGGAAGTATCCCTCATAAAATGCCCTTGCTGGAGACCCAGCCTTTGATGGACTGGGTTCCATGACATCTGTTAGGCCTGGACTGACCTCCTTCATGTTTATTATTTACAAGTAACAGCTCTTCCTGCTAGGCCTTCAGTATGGGGAGGTAGTGGGCGGCGGGGGGTAAAGAGCAGCAGCCCAGACTTGAAATTGACCTGAGCTCTGGCTCAGCCACGTCTCTACTTTGGACAGTGGGCCAATCGTTTACTCTCTCCAAGTCTCAGTTTCCTCATCTGTGAAATAGGGATGCCGTGGTTCTTCCCTCATGGCATCACCATGAAATATACATGAAATATACACCATGAGAGAATAAAGGTAAGGCATTAAATGCAGTGTCTGGCATAGAGCAGACTTTGCAAAACACACTGGCTTTAGTATCAGAAAAGTCTTTTCATAGGATGCTACTTGCTGAGCCCCCAGACCCTCAGAGATGAAAGGACCTGTGTTCAGTGAATCTAATCCCCAACCCAGGGACAGAATGACTGTATCCTTGGGGTGACTCTGGTCTTACTGTTCTCTCTAGCACAGGGGTCAGAAAACTTCGGAAAGTGCTAGATAGTAAAAATCTTAGTTTTTTCTAGACTTCCAGTTTATGTTGTGAATCTTCAGTTCTGCCACTTTTACACAGAAGCAGCTGCAGCTAACACATCAGCACTCCACATCCACGGTTCCGTATCCGCAGATTCGACCAACCACAGGTCAAAAATATTTTTTAAAAAAATTCTAGACAATTCCAAAAAGCAAAATTTGAATTTGCTGCTTGCTAGGCAATGGCAAACCACTCCAGTACTCTTGCCTAGAAAATCCCATGGATGGAGGAGCCTGGTAGGCTGCAGTCCATGGGGTCGCTAGGAGTCAGACGCGACTGAGCGACTTCACTTTCACTTTTCACTTTCACACAATGGAGAAGGCAATGGCAACCCACTCCAGTGTTCTTGCCTGGAGAATCCCAAGGACGGCAGAGCCTGGTGGGCTGCCGTCCATGGGGTAGCACAGAGTCGGACATGACTGAAGTGACTTAGCAGCAGCAGCAGCAACAATCAATATTTACATAGCATCTACAATTATTTAGTTTGCACAAGTTCCGAGAGTTGGTGATGGACGGGTGAGCCTGGCATGCTGCAGTCCATGGGGCTGCAAATAGCTGGACATGATTGAGCTACTGAACTGACTGACAACTATTTGTATAGTGTGCTCTTTGTATTAACCACTGAAATGGTTGGATGGCATCACTGATTCAATGAATATGAATTTGGGAAAACTCCAGGAGATGGTGAGGGACAGGGAAGCCTGGTGTGCTGCAGTCCATAGGTCATGAAAAGTCAGATTGAACAACAACATTTTTATTAGATATTATAAACAATCTAGAGATGATTTAGAGTATACAGGAGGATACGTGTAGGCTTTATGTAACTACTACACCATTTTTTATAGGATACTTGAGCATCTGTGGATTTGTTATGCACAGAGGGTCCTAGAACCAATCCTCCCCAGACACTGAGGGATGATAGTACTAATGCCAACAGCAAGACTATGTTTCAATAAAATCGTATTGACAAAAAAGAGCACCATAGTTTGTGGACTACGATCCTAGGAGAGAGCCCTGAAGATGTAACCAGAGCACTGCACAACTGGAGGGGCCCTGGAAAACAATGGAGACACTTTGGTAAATGTGGGAGGGGGCCCCGGGCTGATGACACTGCTGTCCTCAGAGTGTTTGGTGGTGGTGGTTTAGTCACTAAGTCGTGTTCGACTCTTGCAACCCCATTGATTGTAACCCGCCAGGCTCCTCTGTCCATGGGATTCTCCAGGCAAGAATACTGGAGTGGGTTGCCATTTCCTTCTCCAGGGAATCTTTCCAACCCAGGAATCGAACCCGAGTCTCCTTCATTGCAGGCAGATTCTTTACCAACTGGGCTACGAGAGAAGTCAGAGTGTTTACTCAGAAATTATTCCTCCCAAATCCTGGAATCATCAGAACTTCTTTGTGGGGTGGGAGGACTAAAGATCATTTGTCACTCCTTCTATAAGAATTTATTGAGCACCTACTATGTGCCAGATGACAGACCAGGTGCCAGCTTTACGGAGTTACATTCCCAGGAGTATCCCCACTCAGAGTCACATGGCTGATCTTTGGCTAAATTCTCAGGTCATCTCTAATCATAGACGACATCCTGCAGGGACATGTCAGTACTCCTTCCTGTTGTTCCCAAAGACCTCTGCCTGACTCATTCACTTCCGGGGCACTCACTTCCGGGGCACTCTCTTTTGAGGGGAAGCGGGATGGCTTGTTAACTTGTCATGGGGCAGTAACCTTCCCCCCGTCTGCCTCACACCCCCTAGCATGGTCTAGTATGTTCAGATTCATTGTAAACTTGTTGATACCACATACATACCCCATTCTCTGACCTGAAGATACTAGGGTGCCCTCCACCTTGTTTGTGAAAAGAAACCAGCATTTATGGAGCAGTTTCTCTGTTACAGGTGCTTTTACAATCTTGAGCTCATACAGTCTGTGTAACTACCCTGCAAGGTGATTTGGTCCATTTTGCAAATAAAGAAACTCGAGAGACTCAGAGAGGTTAAATGCATTGCCCAAGGTCACAGAGCTTGAGGCAGAGCCAGGTCTGAAGCTCTTCTTACTCTACTGCATGGACTGGAGACTCTCGGGGTGGTGGTTTTCCCCTTAACCCCAAGCCACATTGGAACTTATTGAAGGAAACAACATGTCTAAAAGCAAAGGTTGCCCATTGCCTCACCAATTTCCATGTTCATGTCTTCCTTACAATTACTTATTCTTAGGGGTGGCACTGTTGCCACCAGCAAACAGCCATTTGTTTTAGGTTGGGTTTCCTGGGAAACAGAGATGTTGAGATTTGTGGGCAGGGAGTTTCTTGGGAAGTACTCTTAGGACCAACACCCATGAGGAGGGAGGGAGGCAGAGGGAAAGGTTGGGCTGTAAGGCAGTCACAACAGAGACCCATTTCATTAAATGTTCTGGAGCTGGGATGGCCTCCAGTGTTGTCCTGCCATGAGCCAAGGGGACTGGGACTTTGTACTGGGACCATCTTGTCATGGGATGGGGGCTAACCCTGGGAAAGAGGGCTGAGCTTGGGCAAGGCAACCCTGATTAAGAGTAACTCTCAGAGAGGAACTCAGCTGAGAGCCCCTGGCAGCCAATATCTGGCCTCTGAAAGAAAGGGGACTTCATTTGGGAACTGGGGATCTGGTGGTACCCTCTAGAACACCCACTTCAACCACTAACTGGGAATTTACCTCACATCCCTTAATCCAAATATCCAATTCAGGAAACCTGAATGGCCCAGTCAAGTTCTGAATGAAGCTCCCTAGTCAACACTTGGTCTAGTCAGAGATGCCTGGAGCCACAAACATGGGCAGACTGATCCGGATCCATGGGATAGACAGTGACAGATGTTTAGTTGAGCTAATCAATATCAAGGAGAAAACCAGAATGCTATTATAGGCACCATAAACTTTAGTTATTAAGCAAGCCAAGTTACAAATTTATAGCTAAGCTCCCCGTTGGCCAAAGGAAATTGAAAGCCCTGATCATTTGGCATGATTTTCATGATACTTAAATCAATTTTATAAGAAAAATTTTAAAAATTCCCAAGACCAATTCCAGGTCAATTTTTTTGTTTTTTATAAACCTCATGATCTGATGAACACAAGTGGGAGTTAAGTAAACAGGATGGTGAACTCATGGTCTCTCTGATGATTCGAATTTCACGTGGTCCGTCAGCATCACCCATGAACGGTCTCTGTCTATCAGGCCAAACCAAGAGTCTGGATGAACCCATGACATAGATTTGCTTCTTTTTCTTAGAAGCAGGTGTTGAGTCTCTAGCAGATAGTAGGTGCCCAAGAAATGCCAGCTGGAGGACAGGAAGGATCAACAGCTTTTTCCAATCCTCTCCATTTTAGAAAATGGCATCAGTGTACACATGACTTTTCAAGTTGGAAATCAACATTTGTCTCTTCCTCTTCTTCCTTAATCCCAAAAAGTCAGCATGTTTCTACCTCCAGAATGCATCTCAAATCCTCCTAGTACCGCCCACCCTAGTCTAAGCGTGCGTGATCTCCTGCCTAATCTCTTGCAAAACCCCTTTACTGCTTCCCCTGTTTTCACTCCTGCCTCCTCTTGAATTCATTTTCCACCATATAATAGTATGTCTCGTAGAAAACGGATTCCCAGGTGGCACAGTGGTAAAGAATCTGCTGCCACTGCAGGAGATGCTAGACTAGAGTTTGATTCCTGGGTTGGGAAGATCCCTTGCAGTAGGAAATGACAACCCACTCAAGCATTCTTGCCTGGAAAATTCTGTGGACAGAAGAGCCTGGTGGGATACAGTCCATGGGGTCATAAAAGTTGGACCCGACTGAGCACATATGCACCACCGTTGTAGAAAAGCCTAATCCAGATTACATCATGCCCCTGCTTAAAACTCTTGGATGTTTTCTTTTTGCACTTAGAATGAAAGCCAACATTCTTATTGAGATACTGTTTGATCTGGCCTCATTGTGGGTTCTTCTTAGACACACTGCTGCTGCTGCTAAGTCGCTTCAGTTGTGCCCGACTCTGTGCGACCCCATAGACGGAAGCCCACCAGGCTCCCCTGTCCCTGGGATTCTCCAGGCAAGAATACTGGAGTGGGTTGCCATTTCCTTCTCCAATGCATGATAGTGAAAAGTGAAAGTGAAGTCGCTCAGTCGTGTCCGACTCTTAGTGACCTCATGTACTGGAGCCTACCAGGATCCTCCCCCATGGGATTTTCCTGGCAAAAGTACTGGGGTGGGGTGCCATTGCCTTCCCCGTCTTAGACACACAGTATTCTCCAGAAGACCATGTATTTGTCGTGTTTACTGCCCTAACTTATCCTCTGGCCCACAGTCTGGTATGGAGTGTCAATATTTATTCGTTGGCTGAATAGGCGAATGAAGAGACAGTGGGCAGCCATGCTAGATCAGGTGCCAGAAGCCTCTCTCTTGGCAAGGGCTCACCATGGACTCCAAATCCAGAGCTCCTGCCCTCTCGCTAGAGGGATCCCTGGTCTTTGGTCGTTGGTAGTTCTGGCTCCTGTGATCTATAAGGTTTGGAAAAATGTAAAACCACTGAGATGCAGTATAACTGTATAACCTCCAAACACAACGCAACCCATTACGTATTAAACACCTCTAGGTCTTCACACAACAACTGATCTATTTGTGCCTCTTTCCTTTCTTTAGTCTTTCAGTGAGGCTTCGATCTTTCCTCTTTCATTTTAAATCTCCTCTGCTCAGAGGTTGTCTATGGCAGAGAGTGTATTTTTCCCCCCAATCCCTCCCGTTCCATCAATCAGTTCTACAGAAACACAGCATGCCCCTTGACTCTCCAGCCTCACAAAGAGCTGTCACCTGGGATGTGTAATGCTTCTTACTCTAAGTGAGTCTTTGATTTATTAGACATTTTTGAATAAAATTCTGCATACATTTTACATGTTGGAAGGTTTCTCCACCCTTCAACATAACAGAAAACCTGAAAGAGAGGTGGGATCTTGATATTTGGGTGTTCTTTTCTGTATAGACTTGCCGGTATTCTGAATAGAGGGTGCAGTTATATTTTCAAAATCCTTTTCTCTTTAGGGGAAGGCAGACCTCTGAACACTTCTCCAAAATGTATATCTTCTAGACCCTGCCTGACATTGACATCTTTCTGAAGCACATTTTCTTTTCTTTTTTTTAATTTAGTATGAAAGTGAAAGTCACTCAGTCGTGTCCCACTCTTTTCGACCACATGGACTATACAGTCCATGGAGTTGTCCAGGCCAGAAAGCTGGAGTGGGTAGCCTTTCCCTTCTCCAGGGGATCTTCCCAACCCAGGGATTGAACGTACGTCTCCCGCATTGCGGGCGGATCCTTTACCAGCTGAGCCACCAGGTTTCTCAGCCTAGCCCTCAAATCCACACTTCATGGAGCCAGAGAGCCATCTTCTAAAATGCCGATCTGGTTGTGTCACTAACCCGCTTAGAATTCATCAGTGGTGTCTAATTGGCTGCAGGACAAAGTCCAGATGAGTCACGTGACACAGGATGCCCTGCTAAACTGGCCTCTGGCAACTCGCTTTCTCCTGGCCTCACCGGTTCTATTCCCAACTACCATCCCACTTCCTTCATATCCATCCTAAACACGCACCCTAAGCTGCAGCCACAGAAGCGCCCACGCCTTCACTTATTTACAATTGTGACTCCTTGGCCAGCAGAGGCTCTGCACCTCTGGTGCCTGGAAAACTGTACCCTTTTCTCTTTTAAATCTCAGCTTGACAGACCTCCTAGTGGAAGCTTTCTTCCCCTATAAGTTGGAATCCACTGCTACGCCGAGGATTCCTGTGGCATCTTGAAGTTTATGACCTTAAGACCCTGGTGTATCACTCTTAGGGCTTCCCAGGTGGGTCAGTGTTAAAGAATCCCAATGCAGGAGACGCAGGAGACGCAGTTCGATTCCTGAGTCAGGGAGATCCCCTGGAGGAGGAAATGGCAACCCACTCCAGTATTCTTGCCTGGAGGAGTCCGTGGACAGACCCTGGAGGATGGCAGTCCATGGGGTCGCAGAGTCAGACTCGACTGAGCATGACCACACGTTGCTCTTGGGGACACTGGAGCTGAGCCTGTGATTCTCTCACTTTTGCATTTCCACTGTACGGCACACACAGCAAGTGCTCAATAATTGTTTTCTGAATGAAGTTAATGTGTTTTTATCACTTTAAGGGCATGGGAGCTCACAAGGATTTAGGAACAGGGACAAGAAAGGGAAAAGAGAGATGAAGGCAGGCTTAGAAAGAGGCAGTAGTGCCCTTGGAGATGCTAGGGCCCCAAATCCAGTCTGAGTGTATTATATCCCTGAGAAATCGGAAGCAACAGCAAGTGAATACAAGGAGCTTGTGTCCATGGGCCCATGGAAACTGGGCTCCACGGTCAGTACGCATGCTCCTGCTGGCTTTGGCTTCAGCCTGAACCCTCCCACTGGCTCCCATGTAGATCTTTGCTGAGTCCCTCTAGAGGGCTGACGTTCCCGTGCTTGAACAGTGGAGCTGGGGGTTGGGTTTTGGATCCCAATAACTTCTTTTTTGGAGAAGGCAATGGCAACCCACTCCAGTACTCTTGCCTGGAAAATCCCATGGGCGGAGGAGCCTAGTAGGCTGCAGTCCATGGGGTCATGAAGAGTCGGACATGACTGAGCAACTTCACTTTCACTTTTCACTTCCATGCACTGGAGAAGGAAATGGCAGTCCACTCCAGTATTCTTGCCTGGAGAATCCCAGGGACAGAGGAGCCTAGTGGGCTGCCGTCTATGGGGTCGTACAGAATTGGACACGACTGAAACGACTTAGCAGCAACTTCTTTTTCTCACCCATTGATCTGAGATTGTTTGGTTACTCAACCAGTTGGGACCAAGAAGGGCTTAGATAATATACGGAAGCTCTTTGTACAGTAAGTGCTCAATAAATGCAGCTATTATTTCTCAGGCTACCTTAGACAAAGAAATTTAATAATCATAAATGAATGCACATATTACAAGAGAAAATTATTAAAGTTCTTTGTATAACATCCTAATGGTTCTTTTCTAAGGCTGGTCATCTGAATCCTTCACTTGGCAATATGTGCTCACAGAAATCACAAAACAATAATAATAAATATGAATTTATTTATAGAAAAAAATCATACATTTTCTAAAAACAAACTCATTTTGTGGTTAGATTTGGGATTTTGTGATTACATTGAGGCCAACGGATACCAGAGGTCTCTGGGTCTCTTTCTAGGTGGTTTTCTCCCCACCCTTTCTAATAAAATTAGTTGTCTGATATGTTCTTCTATTTAAAACATTTACACTGGAAATGGCACTGGCCCCACAGAGGGAAATACTTGCACAGAGCTATCAAAAGTTTTCCCTATTCTAAGAAATTATTGACTCATCAATGATATTTTGATCAACTAGTCAATTCTTCATTTTACACTCAAGCAGTGGAGTCCTGGAAGCTGACTCACATTGGCTCGCAAGAGTCAGCTGTCCACATCTCTTTCCAATTCTGCATTCAGGAACATCACTATGGTAGCTTAAAATCAACCAGGTAGAAATAGTTCACAGAAGTTGGCAAATGCCATATATCAGGGCTTCTCCCCGACACTCAAGAGTCAAGTAGTAAAAATTAACCAGCATATCATGGATCCAATGGAAATGAGAAATAGAAAGATAAAGTGACTCAAAGTCACACAGCACAGTAATTTAGAAGAGAAATTGTTAAGAAGGATTTTTTAGAACATGTAAGACTTCTATTTGGCTTATAAGATAAATAAATAGAATAGAATAGAAAGATAGACAAAATAATGCCCCCCCAAAGATGTCCATGCCCTAATCCCACAGAATTTGTGAATATGTTACCTTGTATGGCAAAAGGGTCTTTGCAGATGTATGTAAGGGTTTGGACCTTGAGGTGCTGAGATTATTTTGGATTATCTAGGTTTATCCAATTTCTTAAAGACATGAGTCCTAAAAAGCAGAGAACATTTCTTTGCTGGGTCAGAGGGATGACATAGAAGAAAAAGGAGAGATTCAAAGTGTGAAAAGAGTCCAGTGGTTGCCTAGTGGTTAGGAGTCGGGCTTTAACTGCTGTGACCCAGGTTCGATCCCTGGTTGGGAAACTAAGTTCCTGCACACTGCAGGGATGGGCCCCCCAAAAAAGAGAGGTCAGATGTCTAAGACGGAGAAAGTGGGGACTTCCTTGGTGGTCCAGGGGTTAAGACTTTGCCTTCCAGTGCAGGGGTATAGGTTCGATCCCTGGTCAGGGAGCTAAGATCTCATATGCCTGGTGACCAGAAAACCAAAACATGAAACAGAGGCAATACTGTAGCAAAATCAAAAAGTTTTAAAATGGTCCACATCAAAAAAATCTTTTTAAAAAAGGGGAGGAGGGAGAGAAAGGCCATATGTCAAGAATATGGGTGGCCTCTAGAAGCTGAGAAATGACCCTCAGCTGATAGCTAGCAAAATAAGTAGGAATCAGCAAGGAACATAGCCCTGCTGACACCTTAAAGGTAGCCCTTGGAGACCCATGTTGGGTATCTGGCCTACAGAAGCACCAAGGAATAGATTTGTGTTGTTGAAGCCACAAACTGTTATGGCAGCAATAGAAAACTGATAGTGAGGCTAACGTTTAGTTGCTCAAGGAAAAGTAGGGAAAGTATGGATACCCAGGCAAAGGAGGCAGGAGGGGCAACGTGTTTTCAAGGAATGAGAGTAGATGACTTGTCTGTATGGAGGCTTCCAGTGGAATCAGAGTGGGAAGAGACTTTGGCAGGTCCAGGGCTCTGTGTGGCCCTTCAGGAACTGCTGGTAAGTGGCAAGGACAGAAGCAAGGAACGGCAGTAACAGGATGAATCTGGAGCTACTAATGTAGATGCCTGCAGAGGCCAGGCAGGAAATCTGAAATGAATGGAATGGAGGATGTGTAAGGAAAACAGCCTGAGGATGGTGATGGATATTAGCTAACACTTAGCTTCAAGGTGGGAAGCAAAATGGTTGGTGGAGACTGGGGGAACAGGAGGCGCCCCACCCAGGGTCAGCATCCTAGAGCAGCAGGACTGTGGGCCTGGTGTGGCCAGAGCGTTAGCTTTTTCAAGAGAAGCCAGAAATCCTGAGTTCTTCTGATTTCTAAATGTTGACAACCATTTCAATAATTTTTTAAAATTAATTAATTTATTTTAATTGGAGGCTAATTACTTTACAATGTTGTAGTGGTTTTTGCCATGCATTGACATTTCAATGATTTTTTTTAAACCTGTGTTGGTCCTCGTTGTCTGTGTCCCATTAAAGCATATCCACAGGCCAGCTTTTGACCTCTGTCTCCTGCTCCCAGCTTTTTCTTCTCCTGGTTTTTGGATCCTGTGCTGATTCCCAATTTGGATTGAGTAAGCTTCTGGGAAGATTACACCATTCTGTAGTGGGAGGGCTCAAGGTGGGCAGAGTCTGGACTTCCTGCTAGTACTGGCCCAACTGCTTCATTATAAAAATCACAAGCGCTCATCCTTCCCCTCCCATCCCCTTTCTCTCCACAAAAACAGAAAACAAAAGTGAACATATTTTGCTGTCTCAATGGCTTGCTAAAAGCTTGCTGACTCCATCTCAGACCCTGGTCTTTGATGCTGAGGAAGAACAGGCCCAGCTGGAGGGTCTTCTCTTCGGGTTGATGGAATGGCTGCGGTCCTTCCCACTCCCTCACTGTTCTGCCCAGGACCTGCTCAGACTTGCCTGAAGCCTTGGGGAGGGGGGGGGAGAAGGAGGGCAATTATTTGGATTTGTTGTCAGAAACCAATTTATGCTGCATTTATCTGAACAGGATTCAATAGTTTGTCTTCCCCAGAGCCACCGTTTATTTATTTATTTGGGGGGGTAATTGATTCTTCATACTTTTCCTGTGCTACCTGATGGAGTGCTGCTGAGGAAGCAGTTTTAAGTGGTAAAGTACACAGAGATGAAATAATGAAATCACGGATGGGGAGAGGCTGCCCTGGGGCATTTCCTGAAGGAACAGACCTTTGCTCCTGACATGGGCCCCTTCAACCACTTCTCAATGCAACCCTGGTCTTGATGGAAGGGGGAGCTCAAGCTGACTTTTGCGGGGCTGGGTGGCACAGTGGTTGGGAGCTCTGGTTCTGGGTGAGACTGACCTACCTGCCATTCTGAATTCACTTGTTAGGACTTGAATGATATTAAATTCATCAAGCCCTAGGAGCCTCAGCTTCTTACCTTACAGGGTTTGGGAAAGATGAACTAGGGTAGATTATGTAAAGGGTCTTGCTGTGACTTTTTGAGGTGTTATATTTACAAGCTTGCAGCCCAGACTGCATGTATCCCAAGTGTGGAGACACGTCCATGTGCACACTGCCTGCGGATGCACCTGTTCTCACGCCAGTTCCTTGGGCCTCCCCTGCTTCAGTTTCCAGGAAGGGGACTACATTGATCAGCTCTCTTGCCCTCTGGCTTCTGGGCAGGTTTGGCCACAGGGTGGTGGTTGGAGATGGGGAGGTAAAGGTGGGTTGTTGTTACTGTTCAGTCTCCAAGTCGTGTCTGACTCTTTGCGACCCCATGGACTGCAGCACATCAGGCTTCCCTATCCTTCACTATCTCCTGGAGTTTGCTCAAATTCATGTCCATTGAGTCGGTGATGCCATCCAACCATCTCATCCTCTGTCACCCGCTTCTCCTCCTGCCTTCAATCTTTCCCAGCATCCGGATCTTTTCCAATGAGTGAGCTCTTCACATCAAGTGGCCAAGGTATTGGAGTTTCAGCTTCAGCATCAGTCCTTCCAATGAATATTCAGGACTGATTTCCTATAGAATTCACAGGTTTGATCTCCTTGCAGTCCAAGGGACTCTCAAAGAGTTTTCTCTAACACCACAGTTCAAAAGCATCAATTCTTCGGAGCTCAGCCCTCTGTATGGTCCCACTCTCACATCCGTACTTGACTACTGGAAAAACCATAGCTTTGACTTTGCAGACCTTTGTCAGCAGTCATGTCTCTGCTTTTAATATGCTAATACATCTAGGTTTGTCATAGCTTTTCTTCCAAGGAGCATTTCATGGCTGCAGTCAACCATCCACACTGATTTTGGAGCCCAAGAAAATAAAATCTGCCACTGTTTCCATTGTTTCCCCATCTATTTGCCATGCTAAGTGTTTACATATATTTTGATCCTATTTCATCCTCTCAGGGCCCCTGTGAAGAGGAGGCTACCATCATTAGTCCCATTTTACAGATGAGAATACTGAGTCCCAGGTTAAACTGCCTGCCATCCATCTCACCACTAGTCACCAGTGTCACCAGGATGTAAACTAACATAGTTTGACTCTAGAGCCTTTGCTCACCAAGGAATGAGCCTTATAGAACTGAGGGCTGGCTCAAGTCTTACGTCATTAGCAAGCCATGACCCTAACTGCCAGGCCAGCAGGCTGACAGTCACCCACACTGGGCCTTGATGAGAAACACTTCCTGCACTACAGCTCCAAGGAGGGAGAGCGGCCTCTAAAAGCTGCAGCTGTTAAAGTTTTGACAGACACCACTAGCTGGGCCCAAGAAAGGCTCTGCAGCTTTGATGGGTGACAAGATCCCATCCAGGCAGCTCCCGGAGATGGCTTTGCTCTGAACAGATAACTCAATATAAAGGAGAGGAAAAAGTGGAGGGGTGGAGGGAGGGAGAGAGGCAGGGAGAGGGGGCGGGGGAGAAAGTCCCTGATTTCACAGAGCCCAGCCCCGACCAGACACTCTCTGATGACCAGGGGAAAGGCTTTGAAAAGTGGAGGGGCAGCGCCTCAAACCCTGTTTCCTGAAAGTAGGGGTGGATCCTGGCAGAAATCACATGGGGACCCCTGCTGTGGAGCCAGGGAGCCCGGGAAAGTTCAGGTGATAAAAAAAAAATGTTAATAGAGGACTGAAATGCATTTGGCTGCAATTCAAGTCTTCCGATTCCCAGTTTGAAATCCTGGGGAAAGAAGGCAGTCAGGCTGCTCCCTCTCCACCCAGAGGACTCCACTCCCCCTGGGACAATGCCACTCAAGACTGGCACACCTTTTGTTAATCTGTGATGTGAGAGCCGCCATATTAAATGTGGCCAAGCAGACGCCTTGGTTTGAATGGCTCTTCCGTCAAGCATCTTCCTTCCTCCTAGATCCTTGAATCACTTGCTGGCCACAGATGAAAACATTTGAAGGCCATGTGGACTCCTTGCCCCAAGAAAGAGGGGGTATCCGTGCCATTGGTTGATGAAGAGGAACCCGTTGATACCTCCAGTCCATTCTCCAGAAAGGATATTGCAAGGTACAAAGATGGGAGCACAAAAAAAATTGCTTCTCTGCTGCAATCTTCACTCCTTCCTCATGCACTTAGATTACAGTCCAGTCCTCACTTGTCTAACCAGGTCCTACATGGCCAGCCCAAGCCTTCTGGAAACCCCATCTCAGACCATTCTCCCCTTTGCTCACAAAGCTCCAGCGGAAGGGCCTCCTCTCAGTTCCTTCAACACACTCTGACTCATCACTGCCGCAGGGCCTTTGCACATTCACTTTCCTCTTCTTGGGGCCCCCCTTCAGGCTGCTCTTTATGAACCTGGCTCCTTTGTATGCTCTGGCTCAGCTTAGATGCCTGGTGGCATTTCTCTTAAGAGAAGAACAGGTCCATGATTTTCAATCTCCACATCCTTTAGGGCAGCAGTCCTCAGCATTTTTGGCACCAGGGACCAGTTTTGTGGAAGATAATTTTTCCATGGACTGGGAGGGGTGGTGGTGAGGGGAATGATTTCAGGATGATTCCAACCCATGATATTTATTTTGCACTTTATTTCTATTATTACTGCATCGGCTTCCCCTCAGATCATCAGGCATTTTATCCTGGAGGGTGGGGATGCCTGCTTTACGGCACTTTCACAGTATGCGGTTGGTTTATTTATTGGCCTCTTAAGCCCCTGTCCCAAAGTGCAGGGGCATTGTGTGTCTTTTACACATCTTTGTCCTCAGTGTCCAAGCAGAGGTGGTTGCTCAGTGAATTTTGGTTGAATCCATGACTGAAGAGGGCAGGAAGCCAAGAGCTGCTTCCTGAAGTGAAAGGGGACTTCCCGACTAGCCTGTAGGTGACTATTCCTGGAGGGAATGGGGACGAAAGGCCGACTATTAGGAGCTGGCTGTCGAAGAGGGAAGATCCTGAAAGGGGGTCCACGTGGGCAAGAAGAGTTCTGTGCTACTGTGCCTCCCTGGCTTCCTCTGGCAGATGTGTGTGTCAGCAAAAGCAGGGGTAGACCTTGATCCTTTCATTTCATCTGGGCCAGTTTTTAGACCTGGGTCCACCAGCTCCCCACACACATCACTCTCTCTCTTTTTACTTCCCTGTTGGTCAGTAACAAAACTGTGACAATTCCACCCAGCCAACCAACTATTTTGAGATCATGTAGATGAAGACACGGCAAAAGAACTGAGGAAACAGAAAAGAAAGACACTGAAGCAAATACAGACATAGACATGTGTGTCTAAATATTAATAGTTGCTGTTATTTAGTCCCTAAGTTGTGTCCAAAACTTTTGTGACTCCCTGGATTGTACCCCACCAGACTCCTCTGTCCATGGGCTTTGCCAGACAAGAGTACTGGAGTGGGTTCCCATTTCCTTCTCCCGGGGATCTTCCTGACCCAGAGACTGAACCAGGTCTCCTGCTTGGAAGGCAGTTTCTTTACCACTGATCCACCAGAGAAGCTCCATGTAAATCAGATCAGATCAGTCGCTCAGTCGTGTCCGACTCTTTGCGACCCCATGAACCGCAGCACGCCAGGACTCCCTGTCCATCACCAACTCCCGGAGGTCACTCAGACTCACATCCATCAAGTCAGTGATGACATCCAGCCATCTCATCCTCTGTCGTCCCCTTCTCCTCCTGCCCCCAATCCCTCCCAGCATCAGAGTCTTCTCCAATGAGTCAACTCTTCGCATGAGGTGGCCAAAATACTGGAGTTTCAGCTTTAGCATCATTCCTTCCAAAGAAGTCCCAGGGCTGATCTCTTTCAGAATGGACTGGTTGGATCTCCTTGCAGTCCAAGGGACTCTCAAGAGTCTTCTGCAACACCACAGTTCAAAAGCATCAATTCTTTGGCGCTCAGCCTTCTTCACAGTCCAGCTCTCACATCCATACATGACCACAGGAAAGACCATAGCCTTGACTAGGCGAACCTTTGTTGGCAAAGTAATGTCTCTGCTTTTTAATATGCTATCTAGGTTGGTCATAACTTTCCTTCCAAGTGGCTGCAGTCACCTTCTGCAGTGATTTTGGAGCCCAGAAAAATAAAATCTGACACTGTTTCCACTGTTTCTTCATCTATTTCCCATGTAGTGATGGGACCAGATGCCATGATCTTCGTTTTCTGAATGTTGAATTTTAAGCCAACCTTTTCACTCTCCACTTTCACTTTCATCAAGAGGCTTTTTAGTTCCTCTTCACTTTCTGCCGTAAGGGTGGTGTCATCTGCATGATCATGTAATCTGCATGAGGTTATTGATATTTCTCCCAGCAATCTTGATTCCAACTTGTGTTTCTTCCAGTCCAGCATTTCTCATGATGTACTCTGCATATAAGTTAAATAAACATGGTGACAATATGCAGCCTTGACGTACTCCTTTTCCTATTTGGAACCAGTCTGTTGTTCCATGACCAGTTCTAACTGTTGCTTCCTGACCTGCATACAGATTTCTCAAGAGGCAGATCAAGTGGTCTGGTATTCCCACCTCTCTCAGAATTTTCCACAGTTTATTGTGATCTACATAATCAAAGGCTTTGGCATAGTCAATAAAGCAGAAATAGATGTTTTTCTGGAACTCTTTTGCTTTTTCCATGATCAAATTGCCATGTAAATAGTACATATTTTTAAACAATATACATTTAGACAGTGTAAACCAATGCATTATTTAGATAAATGTGACAAATAGAGGAAACAAGAATTTTCATTTGGTTTGGAGAAAAGGAAGAGGGAGGGATGAGTGTGTCCTGAGAGAAAAAAACCCAACCCTCATCTATCTGAGTAGGAGATCAACAGATTCATAATCCATAAAACAAGAAGTGGTGGTGGAAGCAGAGTATCTGGAGAAGGTCATCAGAAGAACTAAAAGCAGAAGAAAATTTTTAAAATTAAAAAGAAGTTGCCTCTGAGCTTGAGAGAGGAGGGTTGTATTTCATAAGCCATTGAGTGCTATTTCTTTTTTTTTTAGTTGTATCCAAGTCACTCTGATACATGACATGATACACTTTTTTAAAATTAAAAAAAGTTTGTGTGTATTTCAGTGGCTTTGATAAACATTTAAAAACATTTTATACTTTCTAAAATATTCATATATTTAGTTTTTCAAAAGATAAAGACAGGTAAAATTGCAGAGGGGAAGGGGAACTAGGTCAGATGGAATGTGCTGGAAACCAAGTTAAGCCTGTATAACTCTCCATCAGTGTACTTCTCCTGGTTCCCAAGCTAGCTGCACAGATCATTGCCTCTTCTGTGTGTTCCACACTGCCTCCCATCCCACTCTCTCCTAGTACTCCTGGCAAATCTCAGACCGGAGACGGGTGCAAGCCCTTCCACACCATAAGACTCTGGGAAGGGAATTAATTACAGAGAAGCCCAGGACCCTGAACAGGGTCAGAATGGACCTGCCCTGAGACTCTCAAACCCCCATCAGCAGATGTCCTTCCTTGTGCACCCGGTTCCTGGAGGAGAAAGGACAGGGGAACATCTCAGGGTACCTTCCCCGAATGGCCCTTGAGGTGACACTCTGGTTCTCTCCTTCCTACAGCCCTGCCCAGACCTGCAGGCCAGGTTCCCATCTCCCAGCGTCTGTGTGGGGCTCCTGGGTGGGTCTGAATCCCACCTGGCAGTCCTCAAAGCCTCACACAGAAGGCGGAAGGGAAAAACTCCTGTTTTTCTTGTAGCCAAGAGCCATCTCCCTCCCCTCTGACTGTGATTCTCCTCCTATTCTTTCTTGATTTGGGGCCAGGTCACCTGTGCCATCCTTGGAACCCTTCTCCCCCTTGGCCTCGCTCTGCAGGGCCCTCTGTGAGCTGGGTCATGTCCCGTTCATGCTCCTGAGAACTGGGGTTGACAGGCTCCTACCTGCAGACGTGACAGTTCAGCCTATATGGAAATGATTGTGAACTCCTGTGACTGTTATTTTAAGTCAGCCATGCCTCCAAATGTACGCTGTTCCCTTGGAAGCACTCAGCTTTCTCTTGCAGGTCCCAGGGCACCACTCCTTCCTTTTGGGTCAGATGCCATCCACCCTGTTGGGACTTCCCTTCAGATGCTTCATCCTGTTAGCCCCTCTGATGGCAACCTTCAGCCTTCAAGCAGGGCTTGGATTTCTTTGGAACTGAAATGGCCAGCATCTTGGGATCGGAAGCCAGGCACACTGCAAGAGGCAGCTTGCTTGTGGGTGTGTTAAGATCCTCTGTGAGTGTCCTTCTGCTCAAAGCCAGCCCGCCCTGCCCCCGGGTCTTGGCAGAACCCAGTGCTTGTGCTTTGAATGGTGTGCAATCAGGCAGGTCGGTGGCCCCCAGGCTGGGAAGGAAAGACATCTTGGTGCAACAGAGCATTCGAGCATCACACTCAGGGAGGCTGCTCTTTTTCCTCTTCCTCCTGCACTGCTCCAACTGTCCAAAGGAAGCACCATCCTCTATTTGTCCCCTATGGGCGCATCTCACCGTCCTCTGGAAAGGACGGTCTTGTTTCCACAAATGGCTCAATGCGGGGCTTTGCCGGGAGGCTCTCTCTTATCTCCACTCTCCTTTCTCACAAAGAATTGCAGGGCAGGTTTCAATTTGGGGATTAATCTCACCCAAGTACGGAATCTCCTTCTCTGAATGGAGAATGCTCTCCACCCTGTTGTTTATCTGTCCCCCTCCCACCCTCCTCCCTGTTTCACCCTAATCTTTGGAGTTTAAAAAGGCTTAAGGTGCTTCTCAGGCTTGGAATCATTCTTAGGAAGCAACTATTGATGAGCTAAACAGAACTGACTGTGAAACTTACTGTGTGAAGTTTCCTCCGTGACTATGTGGCCAGATGTGGAGTGAAAAGGGAAGGCATGGGCTCTCCCTCCTATTGTCTTCAGATCAGATCAGTCGCTCAGTCGTGTCCGACTCTTTGCGACCCCATGAACCGCAGCACGCCAGGCCTCCCTGTCCATCACCAGCTCCCGGAGGTCACTCAGACTCGCATCCATCGAGTCAGTGATGCCATCCAGCCATCTCATCCTCTGTTGTCCCCTTCTCCTCCTGCCCTCAATCCCTCCCAGCATCAGAGTCTTCTCCAATGAGTCAACTCTTCGCATGAGGTGGCCAAAATATTGGAGTTTCAGCTTTAGCATCATTCCTTCTAAAGAAATTCCAGGATTGATCTACTTCAGAATGGACTGGTTGGATCTCCTTGCAGTCCAAGGGACTCTCAAGAGTCTTCTCCAACACCACAGTTCAAAAGCATCAATTCTTTGGCGCTCAGCCTTCTTCACAGTCCAACTCTCACATCCATACATGACCACAGGAAAGACCATAGCCTTGACTAGGCGAACCTTTGTTGGTAAAGTAATGTCTCTGCTTTTGAATATGCTATCTAGGTTGGTCATAACTTTCCTTCCAAGGAGTAAGCGTCTTTTAATTTCATGACTGCAGTCACCATCTGCAGTGATTTTGGAGCCCAGAAAAACAAAGTCTGACACTGTTTCCCCATCTATTTCCCATGTAGTGATGGGACCAGTTGCCATGATCTTCGTTTTCTGAATGTTGAGCTTTAAGCCAACCTTTTCACTCTCCACTTTCACTTTCATCAAGAGGCTTTTTAGCCCCTCTTCACTTTCTGCCATAAGAGTCGTGTCATCTGCATATCTGAGGTTATTGATATTTCTCCTGGCAATCTTGATTCCAACTTGTGTTTCTTCCAGTCCAGCATTTCTCATGATGTACTCTGCATATAAGTTAAATAAACATGGTGACAATATGCAGCCTTGACGTACTCCTTTTCCTATTTGGAACCAGTCTGTTGATCCATGACCAGTTCTAACTGTTGCTTCCTGACCTGCATGCAGATTTCTGCATACAGAATGCAGAGTTCCAAAGAATAGCAAGAAGAGATAAGAAAGCCTTCTTCAGTGATCAATGCAAAGAAATAGAGGAAAACAACAGAATGGGAAAGACTAGGGATCTCCAAGAAAATCAGAGATACCAAAGGAACATTTCATGCAAAGATGGGCACGATAAAGGACAGAGATGGTGTGGACCTAACAGAAGCAGAAGATATTAAGAAGAGGTGGCAAGAATACACAGAAGAACTGTACAAAAAAGAACTTCACGCCCCAGATAATCATGATGATGTGATCACTGACCTAGAGCCAGACATCTTGGAATGTGAAGTCAAATGGGCCTTAGAAAGCATCACTACGAACAAAGCTAGTAGAGGTGATGGAATTCCAGTGGAGCTATTCCAAGTCTTGAAAGATGATGCTGTGAAAGTGCCGCACTCAATATGCCAGCAAATGTGGAAAACTCAGCAGTGGCCACAAGATTTGAAAAGGTCAGTTTTCATCCCAATCCCAAAGAAAGGCAATGCCAAAGAATGCTCAAACTACCGCACAATTGCACTCATCTCACACGCTAGTAAAGTAATGCTCAAAATTCTCCAAGCCAGGCTTCAGCAATATGTGAACCGTGAACTTCCTGATGTTCAAGCTGGTTTTAGAAAAGGCAGAGGAACCAGAGATCAAATTGCCAACATCCGCTGGATCATGGAAAAAGCAAGAGAGTTCCAGAAAAACATCTATTTCTGCTTTATTGACTATGCCAAAGCCTTTGACTGTGTAGATCACAATAAACTATGGAAAATTCTGAAAGAGATGGGAATACCAGACCACCTGATCTGCCTCCTATTGTCTTAGGTTGTGGGATATCTGCTTTCTAGGGAAAGACTGGCCATCAGAATGTTCAAACACGGAACCTTGAACCTGCTATGGAGGAAGCAATGCAGAGGGCCCCCTCTTTGCCCTTCACGTGGGAGGAGGAGTTAGTTCCCTTCACATCATCCTACTGCTTCTTGTTTTATCAGTTCACAGCAAAATGGCATATCAGAGTAGAACCCTAACATCCAAGTGGCCCCTTGCTGTGTGAAAACTGCTTTCACATGCATCGTTTTGTCACTCCCCACAATGCAATGGCATAAGTACCATGATCCCCATTTGACAGATGAGAAGACTGAAGCTTGGAGAAAGGAAATGACTTACCCAGAGTGTCTCAGTTACTAAGCCATAGTGTTAGGCTCAAACCCACAGTTCTGAAACCACAGTCATTTTGCTGCACATTCCCGGTCCAGCTGCTTCCCATGGCCATGAGAGAAGCTGCAACATGGATGATGATTGGTGATTTGAGCAAGGTGTAAGTCCTTCATGGTATCATTAATAGAAGAAGAAAGGTTTGTGCTGCTGCTGCTGCCAAGTCTCGTCAGTCGTGTCCGACTCTGTGTGACCTCATAGATGGCAGCCCACCAGGCTGCTCCATCCCTAGGATTCCCCAGGCAAGAACACTGGAGTGGGTTGCCATTTCCTCCTCCAATGCATGAAAGTGAAAAGTGAAAGTAAGGTTGCTCAGTTGTGTCCGACTCTTCATGACCCTATGGACTGCAGCCTACCAGGCTCCTCCGTCCATGGGATTTTCCAAGTAAGAGTACTGGAGTGGGTTGCCATTGCCTTCTCTGAAAGGTCCGTGGGTCATTCCCAAATCAAATCAGTTGGAGACTTCATGCAATATGATGGGAAAGAAAAGTCCCAGAAGAAGGTATCTCTGAGCTGAAATGAACACTCAAAATGAACACAGAATTTACCTTATCAAGTTGGAAATTGGAATCCAGTGACCTTAAAACGACCCTAAAACCTTGGCTTCCCAGGTAGTGCAGTGGTAAGAATCCACCTGCCAATGCAGGAAACACAAGAGACTCAGTTTCGATCCCCGGGTCAGGAAGATCCCCCGGAGAACGAAATGGCAACCCGCTCCAGTATTCTTGCTTGGAGAATTCCATGGGCAGTGTAGCCTGGCGAGTTACAGTCCATGAAGTTGCAGAGTCAGAAATGACTGAGTGACTGAGTACACACAGCACTCGACCTTAAAATCTACCATCTAAAGCATGTTAGAGCTGACTCACCCATGGGACGGGGGAGCAGAAAATTAAGGGCAAAGTCAAGTGATTGACAGCGTGCTGACTGTTCCTGGGGGGAGCAGAGGCTGAAGTGTCTTGCTAATTCCATGCCTTTCTCCTCACCCTGCTTGAGTAGACCGGCTGAGCTGAAGGAGTAAAGAGAATGTCTGTCTTAGCTGCTCCATTAATGCTGATTTAGAGGCAAACCGCAATCACTAGTTTTGAGGTAGAAACCTTTGCTGCTGACACTAGCGTTTGAATCTTCTACTCACATTGTTGAGAGAACAGTACATGTTTGATGCTTCCTTTAAAATCTTTTTCTATTCCCTCGCTGTGGAAGGACAAAATTGGCAAGAGGTGGAAAGGAGGAATTTAGTCATAAGAAGAGATGCATGCATGGAAACCTGTGGTTATGGTCCTGAGTTCTCAGGCTGGCTGTCTTGTCTAATTCACCCAAGACGCATATTTACTCGGGGACTCCTGGAAGACCCAGTGGTGTCCTAATGAAATAATAATGGGGCATATCCTTCTCCCCAGCATTTTCTATCGGGAAGATATACTGTCATCCCAGATGGGGATTCAGTTCAGTTCAGTCACTCAGTCGTGTCCAACTCTTTGTGACCCCATGAATCACAGCATGCCAGGCCTCCCTGTCCATCAACAGCTCCCAGAATTTACCCAAAGAGACAGGGATTAGGTCTAATAAATTGCACTTCAGAATGCAGGATCCACACAAAACGGCAGGGCTGCATCCTCAGGCGGATGGCCCTGAGCACAGAAAATTCATCATCCTGGGGGTAGACACACAGCAGGCACCAAGCAACAGGAAGTAGCCTGGAGTGTGTCCCCCACCCAGAAGTGGTTCTTGGAGCTGAGAAGGAAATCCTGATAGCGATGCAGGGGAGAGTGACTGCGTGTGCGGGTTGTGCAGGAGGGGGCACTCAGATGCCGCATTTGTGGGTCTCTGTCCTCTTCCTAAGAGAATGTTGCCCATTCCTGGGTCTACCTGGCTTTCTCAGCCTCAGCACTGTTGACGTCCTAGGTCAGATCACCCTAGACTGGGACAGAGGGGGCTGTCTCGTGTAGTTTAGGATGTTTGGCATTCTTCCTACCCTCTGCCCACTAGATTCCGTTAGCACAAAAAACGTCTCTAGACAAAACATGCCAGGATGGGGGACAAATTGTCCCCAGTTGAGAACCACTGGTCTATACCAGGAGAGATGGAGTAGCTGCTATGTCCCCAGAACAGAGAATGGCTTCCAGTCTCACTCAGAGTCCTCTGGGACCCCAGCTCCTTCCTCATCCACCTCGCCCACCTCACCCAACATTTCTTCCCCTGCTCACCTCACGCTTGCTGGTCCTCGTGTGCCCCAGCTGTTTCCTTGTTAGGGACTGTATGTTTGCCCTTTCTCCTGCCTGAAATGCTCTTTGCACCTCCCCCTCCCCAGTATCCACGTGGCTCATTTCCTCCCCCATTTGGGTCTCTGCTCAAATGTCACTCACTTGGGGACACCTTCTCCCTGACCTTTCACCTTGAAGAACATCCCATTCCCATCACACTCTGAGCTCTGGTTCCTCATTCTGACTTACTCTCCCCATGGTACCCCTCCCCATTCTGTACCTGCTGCCCATCCTCCTCATCAGAACTCATGCTCCTTGAGGACAGGACCTTGTCCACTAGATCAGCTGCTGAAGTCCCGGCTTCTCCAATAGGGCCTGGCCACCTCAGATGCTCAGAAACCCATTGACTGAAAGAGGACAGAGTCTGTGCCCATATTGGTCCCCAACATGAACTCAGAGCCCACATGATGTTAAAGAAGGCTGTTGAGCTATGATTTATGACTTCTCAGATGGTGTCCTCTCTTATAGGTGTGACATGGGATAAATGGAAATCAGAAATAATCAAGCAAGACGCATATACTAGATGTCCACCTGGGCTCAACTCTGCATGGGGCTAAGAGCTTGGCTTGGGATCAGACTGACCTGGATTCAAATATCTGCTGTGGGATTTCATGAAAAAGCCACACACTGGCTTTGGGACCTTTGGTAACTGTTCAGTCCTCCAGGTATCAGTTGGACAGTGGGGATATGGGTATCCCCTCCTGGCCAGGTTGTTCGGAGGAGAACATGAGCTGATGCTGACAAATGATTGGTCCACCCTCCTGAGATGGATCTGCCTCCAATCTGGGCCTCCATGAGATGTTACCTGCCCCATCAAAGCAGATGCAGGCAGGGTCTGCTGTCCCCATTTCCGTGACCCAGTATGGTTTGAGTAGGTTGGGTAATGGTGGGAATGAGGGTGCTAAGAAGGAATGGAGTTACACTTTCAGCCTAGGCAATCCCACCCAGCACATCAGCCCAGAACTTCCCAGGGATGAGCAGAGAAGAGGGGCTGTTTGAACTCGGGGTTCAGGGTCATCAGGCAGTTCACTTGGTGGGAGGACCTGAGTGGTGCCTGCTGCCGCTTTGCTTATCCCAAACCCTCAGGGGGGTCACCTGACCAATGTCATACCAGTGTGGGCAGCAGGGAGAGGCCCCATGGTTCTCTGAGCTTCCAAACAGCAGTCCGGGGCTATTTGGGCCTCCAGCCCGGGACCTGACCTCTGCTGTCTTCCAGAGGTTCCCTGGGAACTGTATCCATTTGGGCTTTCTATGCATAGTTCACAACAGGATGTGTGAACCTTTCCATATTTCTGTGTCTAGCATTTCTCCCTGCAGTTTGACCCAAGACCATGAATCACCATCATATCTTTACACCAGTGGCCGCAAGAGAATATTGTTACAAATACTATTCTTAGGGTGTCCCCTAGCCAGGAAGGAACCCTTTTGTTCCTTCTCCTGAAGCTGAGAGTCTGAGAGCATCATTCCCTTCCCCTCACTCCAACCTTGCCTCCCTTCCTCCAGGCTTCCTGACAGCAGATGCAGAGATGGGAACACAGGTCAAGCCCCTGGGTTACACTTTCAACAAGGAGTTATTTACCACAGCCCTTGGCTACCACACGCCCCGCTGCCTTCCCAGATCCCCATGAGTTGGGAGGAGGATGTCACAGGGAACTTTAACCTTTCCTATTAAAAATTGCCGGGCTTCCCAGGTGGCTCAGTGGGTAAAGAAACTGCCTGCAACCCAGGAGACACAGGAGAGTTAGGAAGTTTCCCTGGAGGAGGGCATAGCAACCCACTATAGCATTCTTGCCTTTTTGAGAATCCCATGGACAGAGGAGCCTGGCGGCTACAGTCCAGGGAGTCGTGAGGAATCGGACACAACTGAAGGGACTCAGAGTGCACACACGCTTTAAAAATTGAGACGATCATGCGAGCAAATATAGGAATTGGAGAAAATGTGTCCTATTTAGGCCCGGGAAAGGAACAAAGAAACAAAGGGAAAGGAGCCTGAGAGGAGTCCAGCAGCTTCCTGAGGGTGACTCGCTATCGGGAACATCTGATGGAAAGACTCTTTGTCCTGCAGACCGGCACCGGGCACAACACTCCACCGAGGTGGGCTCAGGCCTGGGCAAGCTGCACTTCTGGGCAATTTCCTTGCCGGCAGAGTCTTTCCTCAGAAGACTGGGCCCTTCCCCTCCGTCCAGTGTGGAGCCCCGCCTGGGACACAGCTATTGATATAACACAGTGGTTAAGAGCACAGGCTCTGAAGTTGGGATTCCTGGGTTCAAATCATTCTACTGCCACTTAGTAACTGCAAGCCCTCGGAGGAGTTTGTTAATGTGTCTGGGCCTCAGTGATCCATCTATACAATGGAGATGCCATAGTGAGCATGGAGCGAGTTATTACTAGCACGTGGTTCAAACAGTTCCCAGCAACATTAGTTGTTCAGTAAATGTCAGGTAGCATTATTTTACTGTGAATTTAACCCTCCAACGACAAATCGCCTTTCTACCTTACATTCCCACCTATGAACTAGGACTTTTCAGAACCTCACAGAGTTTTTTTAGTCTGCTGCTGGCCATCAGTGGTAGGAATTCTCCAAGGTCTCCCCAGGGACAGGCCCGGGGTCAAGTAAGGACTCTGCTTACTGGCCTTGGGTCAAGGACACTCTTTTGGGGTTGGTAGGGCATCCCCACCCCTGGGTTGAGGGACCATAGCACGAGCTCAGGTGACCCCTCAGGAATACCTGTGCTGTGCAGACATGGGTAGAAATGAGAGCAGATAGAAGAGCCCTCAGGACCCCCAGTGGGGCAAAAGCCCAGGGAACATGACTTGTGAGCTGTGAAACTCCTACAGAATTCCTGAAGCCTCTCCCACTGTGTCACTTCCTGGACGATGCAATGGATGAAGAAATATACCCTCCTGGTTCCTATTAGCGTGGGGTGTCTTTGTCCCCTTGGAGGACTTCCCAGGAATCATATCAGAAGCAAAAAGAATAGCTGCTTGTTTAAAGTCTGTTCCTAAAAAAAGTTAGGTGATAGGCTAAAAAGATAATTCTCGTACATTCCGTGCTTATTACATGTCAAGCACTGGACCAAATCTTCATGCACAGCATTTCATTCGATTACCACAACAGCACTATGAACTAGGTCCTCCATTATCATCTCCGTGTTATAGAGGAGGGAACCAAGGTTCAGAGAGGTTAAGTATCTTGTCCAAGGTCACACAGCTAGGAAGTGGTGAGGCTGAGGTTTAATTCCAGGTCTGTTTGACCTTTGAGCCCAAGTGACTTTATTTCACATTAGGAAACGGAGTCTCCTAATAAAGGAATTGTCCCTCTGACCTCTCCTCTGATTGCTGGAGTATTTCAGTTAAATACATACTTTCTTTCTTAGCAACAGGGACATTCAGGGTCCTGTGTATGAGACTTACTGTTCCGTATTACCAAAGAACACTTTCTTCCTCCTCATTTTAGGTGATATTGTGAAAAGGACACTTGACCCAGATACGCAGTATCTTTTGGAATAAACCGGATTGCCGCAAATGCCTCTTAATTAAGCCATGACCTTTACCCAGTTTATCTTCTTCCTGAATGAATGCTCTCATTTTCTGCCCAAACTGCTTTGAGTAAAAACGAGGCTGGACCCATAAAGCATTAACCTTTTTCTCTCTTCCTTTCTAATATCTGCCACTCTGGTTTCCATCTCTCATTTCCAGTTGCCCACAGGAAATTGCCACTGGCAGTCCTGAAGGCCCCTCCAACTCCACCCCTCACCCCAAACAAAGCACATCCTCTCCTCTGTGCCCACCCCTACTCCTGCTGGAGGTGCCATTGTTCTCCCAGCCTGCAGAGTTCAAGGTCAGTGAGGCAGCTTTGCTGGCACCACTTCCTTCATTCCTGAGGTAGCAGAAGTCACCAAGCCCACAAAAGCTGCCTTCCCAGCATCCCGGGCCTTTGTCTCTATCAGCACCTTGTCCTGAGTTCCAGACTTCCTCACTTCCTCTCAGGACTCAGGCTTATTCACAATCTGCCTGGCATGAGCTGCCAGAGAGGCCTTGCCTGCAAGGGACGTGATCATATACATTTGCCCAGTAACCTTCTGAGAGTCCCTTTGCCAACTGCAGCAGTCTGCTCAGAGTCCCAGAGAGCAGACCCTCTGTGCCCCCTCTTTCCTATCAGATCTATCTTCTCTCTCATAATTCAGCTCACTTCACGCCCTCTGGCGAAGATGCCCTTCCCCTCCCCCTCTAGGTCTGTAAAGTCTTGGAAAAGTAAGTTAGACTCCATTTCCCATTCAGCTTAATTGTTGTAACTTCCTGGAGCTCTGTAATGAGAACTCTGAGATCATATAGATGGTCTATGTGCATGTGAGAGAGAGAGACAGAGTGTGCATGTGTGTGTGTGTGTGCGCGCGTGCACACGTGCACGCACTCAGGCACTATGATTGATTAGCAATGTCTGCCATGAGTGTGAAAGCCCAAATGATCGATTAGTGATGTCTGCCACAGGAAAGAAGGGAGAAATTGAAACCAGTGGACTCTGGCTAGGCTTTTATGGTGGTCCAGCAGTAAAGAATCTACCTATAATGCAGGAGACACAGGAGACGCAAGTTTGATCCCTGGGTTGGAAGATCCCCTGGAGGAGGGCACAGCAAACCACTACTCCAGTATTCTTGCCTGGAGAGTCCATGGACAGAGGAGCCTGGTAGGCTGTAGTCCATGGGGTCCCAAAGAGTTGGACATGACTGAAGCAACTTGGCACACACAGACTCCGGCTAGAGCCAGATGATAGCCTGCCGGTTCCATGCAGCCTTGTGTCAAGGCAACCCTATTCGTCATCTTACAATCAATGCACTATCATATTAATAAACACCTTATTACAAAGGGCTCTGGGAATTAAAAACACTAAGGAGATCTGCCTTTGAGAAGGCTATGATTATGAGTATATCCCACTCTTTATTCCATCCCACCCTGTTCTCTATCTGCATGAGACAATTAAAAATCTTATCTATAATAATAATGGCTAAGACTTACAGGGATACTTTATGGCTAAGACTTACAGGGATTACTTTGTGCCAGGCCCCATGCTGAGGTCTTGCCACACATTGTCTCAATTAATCATGTTGACTCCGTGAAGGAGGAACTCTTATTGGCCCATTTTGTAGACAAGGAAATGTCTAAAGTGGTGATGTAACTTGTTCAAGGTCACCTAGGCAGTAAGTGGTGGGACCAGCATATACACCCAGGGCTGTCTGATCTCGAAGCTTGACTGGTAGGGTGACAGGTATTTTTATGATTTTTTATTAGTGTACAGGGTCCCATAGTGTCACCCTGAACTCCTCACTTTTGGTAAAGGTATTATGAATAGACTGTCGGGTCTCTGAGGGCAGGAATCTGCCACATACGCTGTGTCACGTCCTTTCCTTCAACAGCCAGTTACTTGACACAGTGCTAGACCAGAGCTGGTGGACACTTGGAGTCTCTGATGCTCACTTTAAGGCCAATCAAGCCCATTGGAAGGGCCTCCCTGATAGCTCAGTTGGTAAAGAATGCTCTGCAATGCAGGAGACCCTGGTTCAATTCCTGGGACGGGAAAATCCGCTGGAGAATGTATTATAGGCTACACACTCCAGTATTCTTGGGCTTCCCTTGTGGCTCAGCTGGTAAAAAATCCACCTGCCATGCTGGAGACCTTGGTTCAATCCCCTGGGTTGGGAAGATCCCCCGGAGAAGGGAAAGGCTACTCACTCCAGTATTCTGGCCTGGAGAATGCCATGGACTGTATACCCCATGGTGTCCCAAAGAGTCGGACACGACTGAGCGACTTTCACTTTTCACTTTCACAAGCCCTGATAGTTATCTATCTAGCATTATCTTAACGTATTTTCAAGCCATTGGAAGGAGGATCACGGACACATACAGGGTATGTGGGACTGGATCCAAAAGGGCTCAGTTCAGTTCAGTTGCTCAGTCGTGTCCAACACCATGAATCACAGCACACCAGGCCTCCCTGTCCATCACCAACTCCCGGAGTTCACTGAGACTCACTTCCATCGAGTCAGTGACGCCAGCCAGCCATCTCATCCTCTGTCGTCCCCTTCTTCTCCTGCCCCCAATCCTCCCAGCATCAGAGTCTTTTCCAATGAATCAACTCTTCACATGAGGTAGCCGAAGTACTGGAGTTTCAGCTTCAATATCATTCCCTCCAAAGAAATCCCAGGACTGATCTCTTTCAGAATGGTCTGGTTGGATCTCCTTGCAGTCCAAGGGACTCTCAAGAGTCTTCTCCAACCCCACAGTTCAAAAGCATGAATTCTTCAGCGCTCAGCCTTCTTCACAGTCCAACTCTCATATCAATACATGACTACTGGAAAAACCATAGCCTTGACTAGACAGACCTTTGTTGGCAAAGTAATGTCTCTGCTTTTGAATATGCTATCTTGGTTGGTCATAACTTTCCTTCCAAGGAGTAAGCATCTTTTAATTTCATGGCTGCAGCCACCATCTGCAGTGATTTTGGAGCCCAGAAAAACAAAGTCTGACACTGTTTCCACTGTTTCCCCATCTATTTCCCATGAAGTGATGGGACCGGATGCCATGATCTTCATTTTCTGAATGTTGAGCTTTAAGCCAATTTTTTTCACTCTCCACTTTCACTTTCATCAAGAGGCTCTTCAGTTCCTCTTCACTTTCTGCCATAAGGGTGGTGTCATCTGCATATCTGAGGTTATTGATATTTCTCCCAGCAATCTTGATTCCAGCTTGTGTTTCTTCCAGTTCAGCGTTTCTCATGATGTACTCTGCATGTAAGTTAAATAAGCAGGGTGATAATATACAGCCTTGACATACTGCTTTTCCTATTTGGAACCAGTCTGTTGTTCCATATCCAGTTCTAACTGTTGCTTCCTGACCTGCATATAGATTTTTCAAGAGGCAGATCAGGTGGTCTGGTATTCCCATCTCTTTCAGAATTTTCCACAGTTTATTATGATCTACACAGTCAAAGGCTTTGGCATAGTCAATAAAGCAGAAATAGATGTTTTTCTGGAACTCTCTTGCTTTTTCCATGATCCAGCGGATGTTGGCAATTTGATCTCTGGTTCCTCTGCCTTTTCTAAAACCAGCTTGCACATCTGGGAGTTCACGGTTCACATATTGCTGAAGCCTGGCTTGGAGAATTTTGAGCATTATTTTACTAGCGTGTGAGATGAGTGCAATTGTGCGGTAGTTTGAGCATTCTTTGGCATTGCCTGTCTTTGGTATTGGAATGAAAACGGACCTTTTCCAGTCCTGTGGCCACTGCTGAGTTTTCCAAATTTGCTGGCATATTGAGTGCAGCACTTTCACAGCATCTTCTTTCAGGATTTGAAATAGCTCATCTGGAATTCCATCACCTCCACTAGCTTTGTTCATAGTGATGCTTTCTAAGGCCCACTTGACTTCACATTCCAGGATGTCTGGCTCTAGGTCAGTGATCACACCATCGTGATTATCGGGGTTGTGAAGATCTTTTTTGTACAGTTCTTCTGTGTATTCTTGCCACCTCTTCTTAATATCTTCTGCTTCTGTTAGGTCCATACCATTTCTGTCCTTTATCGAGCCCATCTTTGCATGAAATGTCCCCTTGGTATCTCTAATTTTTTAAAGAGATCTCTAGTCTTTCTCATTCTGTTGTTTTCCTCTATTTCTTTGCATTGATTGCTAAAGAAGTCTTTCTTATCTCTTCTTGCTATTCTTTGGAACTCTGCATTCAGATGTTTATATCTTTCCTTTTCTCCTTTGCTTTTCACTTCTCTTCTTTTCACAGCTATTTGTAAGGCCTCCCCAGACAGCCATTTTGCTTTTTTGCATTTCTTTTCCATGGGGATGGTCTTGATCCCTGTCTCCTGTACAATGTCACAAACCTCATTCCATAGTTCATCAGGCACTCTATCTATCAGATCTAGGCCCTTAAATCTATTTCTCACTTCCACTGTATAATCATAAGGGATTTGATTTAGGTCATACCTGAATGGTCTAGTGGTTTTCCCTACTTTCTTCAATTTCAGTCTGAATTTGGCAGTAAGGAGTTCATGGTCTGAGCCACAGTCAGCTCCTGGTCTTGTTTTTGCTGACTGTATAGAGTTCTCCATCTTTGGCTGCAAAGGATATAATCGATCTGATTTCGGTGTTGCCCATCTGGTGATGTCCATGTGTAGAGTCTTCTCTTATGTTGTTGGAAGAGGGTGTTTGCTATGGCCAGTGCATTTTCTTGGCAAAACTCTATTAGTCTTTGCCCCGCTTCATTCCATATTCTAAGGCCAAATTTGCCTTTTACTCCAGGTGTTTCTTGACTTCCTACTTTTGCATTCCAGTCCCCTATAATGAAAAGGACATCTTTTTAGGGTGTTAGTTCTAAAAGGTCTTGTAGGTCTTCATAGAACTGTTCAACTTCAGCTTCTCCAGCGTTACTGGTTGGGGCATAGACTTGGATTACTATGATATTGAGTGGTTTGCCTTGGAAACGAACAGAGATCATTCTGCCGTTTTTGCAGGGATCCAAAAAACACAGTGTTCCAGGAAACAAAAATATCTCCCTCTCGGGCTGCAGTGCAATCTTTTTCAGATGTGACAGCAACATTTTGGCCACAAGAGGGCAGTAAAGACAAGGCTACCAGGACCAAATCGCACCAGATTCCATCCAGGGCTCAGAAGCAAGTGGAGACCTTGGTCTCAATCGTTTCTTCCACTGATTTTTGCGGCCACTGTCATAAATCTTCAGCTGAGATGTACTGCAACGGCTGATGCAAAGAGCTAACTTATAAGTTCTCTGCAATTTCCAACAGAAACTAAGCTAAATGGGTTTGTATTCATGAATGTATTCGTGCCACCTGCATTTATTGAGCACCTACTGTATTCCAAGTACTGTGCTGCTTCTGAGGATGACAGAGAAGTAAACTGAGAATTCTCCTGCAGGCTCCAAAAAGGCACCTGCAACCTCAGAGGAGGCACTCGCCATCTTCCTGGAAGGGCCTGGGATGAATGGCATCGCAGGAGGTGACGTGGGCGTTGACCTTTAAAGGAAGTCTAGGATTCCCCCATATAGAGAAGCCTGGGGAGAGGGCATCTCAGGCAAAGGGAACAGGAGAAAGGGAACTGTACAAGTCCCTGGCCTGGAAGTGAATTTTTTTTACTACTTTCCAGGGGTTGGAATTTGATAGTTATCTTTATATGAAGATTCCTGAGATTTTTCCCGTCTCTTTTGGTCAGGTTTGTAAACACAGACAGGAGTGGAGCTACAAGCTCCAGCTAAAGGGTAGCAGTGGGAGCCATCTTTTCTAGAAAGTTCCAATGGTTATATTCTTCCTGAATAATATTTTATTATTTGTGGGAGCTCCCAGCAAAGGCTTCACGGATCTTCCTCTGGAACAAACCCAAAGGGACAAGGGAGGGACCCCTTGGTGCACTTCCCACCCACATTCAGTTAGAGACGGCTGAGGGCCCAGCTCTCAGCATGGAGAAGCGGCCACAGTCCAGGCCCCGAGCAGCTGGATTTCCCAATCTGTTCCTCTTCCATGAGCTCTTTTTCCAAAATGGTCTTTCAACCCCTCCCCACTTTTCTCCTGCTTTAGGCAGATTCTGTGTCAAATAACAGCTGCCCTGGCAGTTGATCTGAGCCTCTGGGTGTAAGGTGGGGTAGGAGGTCGTGAGGTCTTTGAGGTTAGCCCTGAGCTCAAATCTAGGTCATGTCCACACCATGGCTATGTGAGCTTGGACTTGAGGCTCAGCCTTTCTGGGCCTCCATTTCTTTATCTGAGAAATGAGAATCAGAGTCCTTTCCTCACAGGCTTATGCTGAGCAGTCGCAGAGGTAAATGTGAGCTGCAGTCCCAAGTGAGGGCCTGGGCTCTGGACCCCAGGATGCCTGAGCTTTGTGAAGGCAGTGACTGGGCATGTCAGGGTGTCAGGAACACTTGGGCAAGGGCCATAGCTTAATCTGCTCAGGGATCCTCCTGGGGAAGATGGGTGCCTTCCGTCCCCAGCATGGGGGGCCTCAGTGAGGAAAGCACACCCAGAGACTGTCGGGGGAAGCTGAACGGTTGTCTCCGCCAGTGCTGACCCTTGGTCCAGGGAAGCTGGGAGCAGACGGGCTAAAACAGATGCTGGAGGGAGGGTGATGGGGGAGCTGATGCCAGGGGGCAGTCATGGCCCCCACAACGCAGAGTTGTTCCTTCTCAAGGGGATCCCAAGAGAGGGCATGGCTGGGTGAGAGCAGGGATTGTGGCAATCACAGTGTCAGGGCTACACCCATGACAAGAAAAAGGGACCTCAGCCCAGAAACTACACAATGGCACCCACTCCAGTATTCTCGCCTGGAAAATCCCATGGACGGAGGAGCCTGGTGGGCTGCAGTCCATGGGGTCGCTAAGAGTCGGACACAACTGAGTGACTTCACTTTCACTTTTCACTTTCATGCATTGGAGAAGGCAATGGCACCCCACTCCAGTATTCTTGCCTGGAGAATCCCAGGGATGGGGAAGCCTGGTGGGCTGCCGTCTATGGGGTCACACAGAGTCGGACATGACTGAAGCAACTTAGCAACCCAGAAACTAGAAAGCCAAGAGCACAGGGGGTGCCAGGGCCTGGGGAGAATGTAAAAGTTGTGAGGCAATGGAGAGAAAGGTCCTGTGTGTCTTTCATCATCACCATCATCACCATAACAATATTACTACTGTTAATAATAAAGGAGTAACTTGAATTTACTGAGCTCCTACCACACTTCAGGTACTTTCCTTACATGAAATCCTCACAACAGTATTTTCACGTATTTGTCATTATTATTACTCACGTTTGCAGATGAAGACTCTGAGGCTCAGAGAGTCTAAGGAACTTTCCAACTTGCAAAAAAAGCAGCAAAAGCCAGGATTCCAATCCCGGTGCACTGGACTTCAAAGTTCAGCCTCTTTCCACTTCCCCACTGCTTCTCTGAAAGAATGAGTCACTCTTGATTCAAAGGACAAAGACCCCATGCAAATAGCCTTCAACAATTTGGTTACTCTGAGTTAAAATGCATGGAACTCAAAGGCAGATTGGGAAAATCAGCTGATGTTTAAGGGGTGAGGAGGGAAAAAAACAGAACCCTGGGTGCAAAAAAAAAAAAAAAGCTGTGGGAGGTACCCCACAGACCTGAGACCAGCCAGCCCTGTGCCTTTCTGTTCTCTCACCCACTCCCATCCTAGCACCCAGGTGACTGGGCCAGATTTTGCAATGACCGTTCTCGATCCTCAGACTTGCCTGGGGAGGGAACATTCTGCTCTCTGCAGGGCTGGGACTTCAGCTCCTGCCCCACAGGAAGTCAGCGACTGAAAGCCAGGCAGAGCCTGTTTCAAGTCCAAAGAGTGGCTGTGTGGCCTCCTCCGGCATGTCTCCTAATCTCTCTGGGCCTCAATTGTCCTGTCTGTGAGATGGGCTAATACCTGACCTGTGCACATGTACGATGCCCTCAGTTATAAGATGCTCCATGCTCTTATGTACCACTGCAGAAAGATTTCTAAAAGTGCTGCCAATTAAACTCTGAGTCAATACTGAGATGGCATGAACACTCAGACACATCCAAATTGTGGTGATACAAAAATATGCAATGGATGTTTGTTTTAGAATTGATGACAGAGGGCGATGGTCCCCACGTCCAACTCTCAGCACAGAGCCTGGCGCAAAGCCATCATCCTGTGAATGGAAGCCAGATGGGGCTGCATTTGCTGTATTGTCTCTTGTTTATAGTGTCCCCCCAGAACTTCCTCCACCCTCAGGGGTATCTCCCCAGTGCCCCGCCCTGGTGAGTGCCCCGGACCCCTCCCCCCTTCACTCCCTGCTTCTCCCTCCCCGCTTCCTCCCCTCTCAGGAGCAGCTTCTCCCCAGGCAAGAACAGGGGCTCAAATCCCTTCAGAAATGGAGAGGGAAAAAAATCCGATTTTAAAAGTTCTTGGGGAAGCTTTCTTTTTCTCTATTTTTGGTGAGCCTGTCAGACTCCTACCTGTTCTTTGAAAGTTAGAACATTAGCTGGGTCGGCAGGGGAGCCCAGTGTACTGCAGAGCTTCTGCACTTCGGCAAAACTTTTCTTCCTGCTGCAGCGAGACCGCATCCTTGGTTCTGTCCCCTGCTCTCCTCCGCTGGCTCTCTGGATAGTGGGGCTGATTCCTGTCTTGAGAGGCATTCACAGTCTGCCTGAAGGGGCGGAAGTTGAGTTTGGCAGTTCTCCAGCTCCTTGCAGCCCACAGAGCTGCAATTGAGGACCCACCAAGCCTATACTCTATCCTCGGGCTTACACAGGAGCTGGTCGTCTGTCCATTGGTCCATCACACGCCCAACTCCACCTGACTTTGGTCTGTCGGCTCTAGACCCCTTGCTTCCCCTTGGCCAGAAATCAGGCAGGAGGGAGGGGCAGCGATCCTCAGAGATGCTCCTGCAAAGGAGGGACGCCCACTCCCCTCACACAGGTGGGTGGACTCAGCTCAGTCTTGTCACCTGAGCTTTGCCAATAGCGTTCATCTGGGCCTTGCCCACAGGTGCATCTCCTCTGTGGGTACCACGCACACCTCAGAGTCGGGAGATGCCCACCTGCCTCTCTGAGAGCCTTTGGTTTCTTTCTCCTGAGACCACCGTGGGCAAGGGGCTACCACATGTTGAACTATGCTCCCCGTGTGTGGGTGGACAGAGATCCTTCCCTACTGCCCTGGAAACACTGTTCAAGAGACATGGAATGTTCTAGAGCCACATTAACAGCTCCCAAGCCATGAGGATGCCAGAGAGGGGAGTCCTAGTTGTCTTATTTTAAAAAAAAAAAAAAAAGAGCCGTATTTTTGCTTTTGTTTGCCCACTGATGTTCCTTCTTTAGGAGACAAGGAGGAAGAAGTGGGTTTATATAAAAGAAGGCTGATGCCAAGTCCCCGAGCAGTTGAGGAACCCAGGGGGACTAAAGCCAACTCTCAGCTAGAGCAGCCAGCCTATGGTCCTGGAAGCAGGCCTGGCTGTGAAAGTGAAAGTTGCTCAGTTTTGTCCAACTCTTTGCGACCCCATGGACTATACAATTCATGGAATTCTCCAGGCCAGAACACAGGAGTGAGTAACCTTTCCCTTCTCCAGGGGATCCTCCCAACCCAGGGATCGAACCCAGATCTCCCACATTGCAGGCAGATAGATTCCTTACCAGCTGAGCCACAAGGGAAGTCCTGCCAAGGGGGCTGGAAAGGCAAGAACTGGCTGACCTCAAATTCTGAAGACTGAGAAGGAGTCAATGGAGAAACGGTAGCTTAAAATTAGAAGAGACTGAGATACAGAACTTTTCCTTATCTGTCACGTGGGTCTTAGCATACAGGTCAAATTGACTTCTTGTCATTCTGAAATCCCCAAACCTCTGAAAACAGAAAGCCTCGCCCTTTTTCCCTAAGTTTTTGGCACAAAAACTCAGTGAGTGGTGAAGTCTGACCTGCATTAATAAGAAGTAACGTGTAACTTACTTGTCCCACCAAAGGTGAAAATAGGCATGTGTTTGATCAAAGTGTAGTACTGCTGATCCTATGGGGGCATCATGGACTGTATATCCGTATTATTCTTTTTCTAAAATCTGAGAAGAAAAGGCTTAATTTTGAAACACAACAGACTCCAAGAATTTTTGGCTAAGGGCCTGAGGACCTGCAATATCTTCCGCAAAAGATTACTCTAGAAATCAAGTAAGATAACACAGGTAAAGCACTCACCATAGAATTTGGCATGTTGTAGGAAATTCACTGGCCCCTGTCCCCAAATGGTATCCCTAGCATGTTTGGACCTTGGACAGAAAGAGAGCTGGACATCCTTTTGAAAAAGGACCTTTTCCCTGAGGGAGCAATAGGGACTTCCCTTAACACCAGGATCCCCCTCAATCCCCCAAATCATATTTCTCCCAGTGAATCAGAAGGAACATTGTATTATACATGGCTTTCTCCCCCAGCTGCTTTAAGTTGCAATACTCCCTGTTGGTTATGAAGTTGAAAAATACATTCACATCTGTCCTTGATCTGGTAAGTCAAGAACGTGAAAACTCAGAAACACAAAGACATTCTTCCACGCTCCTCCTAAAGGGGCAGTTTCCATCAAGAGTACGAACTGCTTTACATATGTTTTTGATGCTAAAACTATAACATTTGACTTTCTTCTCTTGCCCCAAAGTGTTAACCAAATAAATAAGAATTAGATGATGTTTGCGTAAACTCCGATACATGACCTAAGATTCTTGTTTCTCTTCTGACTTCGGCATAAGGCTTAGCTACTTAATCCTTACACCTGAAAGCACATGTCCTACTTATTTATTTATTTTATCAAATCCATTTATGTGGCAAATAATCTTTCCAAATATACAAGCAAGGAGGTTGTTTTGTAGTCTTACAAGAGGGGAATGAACACTGGAGCTTTGTGGCTATCTAGGGGTGGGGCCACTTCACTTATTACCTGGATCAATATAGGTTCTTTTCTGTCTTCATCGCCTTGGTCCCCTGACTTCTAGCCACTGGCCACAAGGGGGAATGGGCGTAGGGTGACCAAAGGACTTCATTTGTCTGAGACTGAAAGGTTTTCTAGGCATGGAACTTTCAGCTGTAAAACTGAACAAATTCTGGATAAACAGGGACCAAGTGGTTTCCTGGGTATGGGCGAGAGGATGGGTGTGTCAAAGTAAGCTACCTCTTCCACTGGCTTGGAATGCCCGTGCCGTCTTTATTTCTGAAGAGGTGTGTGAACACCTGGTCACACAAGCAGGGGATGGAAGGCAATGGAAGCTTCAGGGTAAAAGGACTTTGGCAGAAAGCTACTGTGAGTTGTGCAGGAGCAGAGCCCAGCCCAGTCTCATCCGAACAGGTACCAGCCACGAGAGGCCATGGGATGGGACACATCTCTGGAGAGCTTGGTGAAGACCTGGGGTGTCACAGGGAGAAGAAGCCCACAGGACACACCTCTCCCACAATGCCAGGAGGGAACTATTCTCCCGCCACAAACAACAACAAAACCAAATGACAACAATGAATGATGACGCTGCCTCCCGGAGGAGGGCTGAAGAGTGAGTAAGGAGAGTCCAGAACAAAATTGACGTTACATTCTGAAAAGGCAAAAATTCATCCCAGAGAGTTCATCTCAGACTGTTTTAAATCACAGACATTAAGAATGTCCAGTATGAGGTTTTTATTTTTTGGTGGTGAGAAAGATCTCTGTGCTAGATCAAGTTGACATTATTTAGAGGGGAAAGGTTACATTCTTGAGTCTTAGAGAATACGTGTGGAAGCCCCGCCCCCACTGGCTTGATCGTTATGACAACTTCTGTTACTTTTAAGATAAGGTCCAGATCTCTATCACAGATGCTGGATGACATCGTCCCTGCTTTGTCCCTTTCCAATCACGTCGGGTACCATCGCCTCCCCTCTCTCTGCATGCCCAGCACACTGGCCTGCTTCCCATCCCCCACCCCCAGATTTCGTCCTGTTTCAGGGTCTTTGCACCCGTCCTGATCCTTCTTCCTGAATACCTCCCTTACTTCTTTTCCTGCTGCTGCTAAGTCGCTTCAGTCGTGTCTGACTCTGTGCGACCCCATAGACAGCAGCCCACCAGGCTCCCCCGTCCCTGGGATTTTCCAGGCAAGAGTGCCGGAGTGGGTTGCCATTGCCTTCTCCAACTTCTTTTCCTAGGTCACTCTAATTTTCCTTCTTCATCCCACATTAAATGTCTTTTCCTTGGGGATGCAATTCATGACCTCTGAAATTAAGCATTTCTTCATCCCCAGGGCCTGGCACAATGTGGAGCACAAAACTGGTACTTAAAAAATATTTGTCAGACTGACATAAGTTAAGAACTCCAATAGTTCATTCCTCCTTAGAAGGGATGAATAAACTGGCAAAAACGTCCTCAGAATCAATTTTTTTTTTTGAATTCTGGAAATTAATCAAAAGCATGAAACAATAAATAGAATTGTGGTTGGTTGTTTTGATCTGTCAAGCTTCCTGGAGGAGTATTGCCATTGTCTTGCCTAACTCAGAACTCTCCCAGTGCTGAGATGGTTATCCAAAGGGCATTTGTGAAAGATTTTTAAAGATGTGTACTAGTTCCTACTGGCTGGACAGTGTATAACAGCTGGGGCAAACAATAAACTAACCAAAAATTTGAGAGAAAAAGCTAGAGGAGGGTAAGATACTTTGAGAAATAAGGGCTTTTGAAAGCTCTGGTGTTTTCTTGAGTGTGTTGCAAGCCACAGGCATACCAAGTGGTGGATGCATGCTCAAGAAAGAACCCAGAAGTCATTAAGGTCTTATAGTTGGCTGACCTTAAATTGTTGCACAAATAGGAAGAAAAGGTTAAGGCAGAGTTGTCAGCTGCTTACCTGAGTGTTGAAGGCATGCCCCAGTAGGTATCAGAACTCATCTACAAAGACTGAGAGTTTTTTTGTTGTTCTAGAAATCTAAAGACATCTCTTTCTACCCTCTGGCTGATTACTAAGCCAATGAAATAGAGACTTCAGTGATCACAGTTGACAATACAGACTTTACAAAATTAGTTCAGAAAAGTCATTAAACAACTACAACATGTAGAAATCTATAAACTGTGAGAAGGAAGATAATCTAATTTCCAGAACTGCCATGTTAAAATGTTCAATGTCCAGTTTTTAACAAAAAAATTATGAGGCATGCAAATAAACAAAATATATGGTTCATGAACAGAAAGAAAAACAATAAATAGAAACTCCTTGAGAAAACCTAGATGTTTGGTTTACTAGACCAAGACTCCATATCAAATATTTTAAATATGTTAAGAAAGCTAAAGAAAATCATGAGAATGATGCATCACCAAATAGAGAATATCAATTAAGAGACAGAAATTATAAAAGGGAATCAAATAGAAATTCTCAAGTTGAAAATTACAATATTAGAAATTAATAATTCACTTGTTTTAGTTGCTAAGACATGTCCAACTCTTTGCAAACTCTTGGACTGTAGCCAGGCAGGCTCCTCTCTCCGTGGAATCTCCCAGGCAAGTATACTAGAGTGGGCTACCATTTCCTTCTCCAGGGAATCTTCCTGACCCAGGGATCAAACCCACACTTCCTACATTGGCAGGCAGACTCTTTACTGCTGAGCCATCAGGGAAGTGAGCCATGTGTTACCATTGTGTTATATTTATATGAGAAGGATTCTGAAAGGGTGTGTGTGTGTGTGTGTGTGTGTGTGTGTGTCTTTATCTGATGGGCTAAAAAAAAAATTCACTAGGTGGGCTCACTAGCACAGTTAAGCAGACAGAAGAAAGAATCAGCAAATTTGAAAATGGATTAACTATCCAATATGAGGTGCAGAAAGAAAAAATAAGGAAGGAACATTAACAGTCTAAGAGACCTATAGGACACCATCAAGAATACCAACATATGTATAATGGGAGTTTCAGGAATGAAGAGAGAGAAAGGGAGGTATGTGGAATATTTGAAGAAATAACAAAATTTAAAATGTCGATGAAAACTTTAATCTACTCACCCAAGAAGCTCAATAAACTCCAAGAAGGATAAATAAAAAAAGATTCACACAGAGATAAAGTAAAATCAAACTCTGTATAATTTAAGACCAAAAAAACTTTCTTGAAAGTGGTAAAAGAGATGTGACTTGCCCTGTACAGTTCAGTTCAGTCGCTCAGTTGTGTCCAACTCTTTGCGACCCCATGAACCACAGCACACCAGGCCTCCCTGTCCATCACCAACTCCCAGAGTTCACCCAAACTCACGTCCATTGATTTGGTGATGCCATCCAACCATCTCATCCTCTGTCATCCCCTTCTCCTCCTGCCCTCAATCCCTCCCAGCATCAGGGTCTTTTCAAATGAGTCAGCTCTTCACATCAGGTGGCCAAAGTATTGGAGTTTCAGCTTCAACATCAGTCCTTCCAATGAACACCCAGGACTGATCTCCTTTAGGATGGACTGGCTGTATCTCCTTGCAGTCCAAGGGACTTTCAAGAGTCTTCTCCAACACCATAGTTCAAAAGCATCAATTCTTCAGCACTCAGCTTTCTTTATAGTCCAACTCTCACATCCATACATGACTACTGGAAAAACCACAGCCTTGACTAGACGGACCTTTGTTGACAAGTAATGTCTCTGCTTCTTAATATGCTGTCAGTGATCCTCAATTAGATTAATAGCTAATTTCTCTTCAGAAACCATGGAGGCCAGAAAGCAGTGGGATGACATACGCAAAATGTTGAAATGATAAAAACACCAACCAAGACTTCTATATCTTACAAAACTATTCTTCGAATATAAAGGAGAAATTAAGACATTCCCAGATGAACAAAAATGGAGAGAATTAGTAGCTGGTTGATCTTCCTTACAAGAAATGCTGAAGGGAGTCTTTCAGGCTTAAATGTCTTTCAGAAATTACTCAAATTCACCTAAATAAAGGACATTGTTAAAGTTAACTACATAGATAAATATAAAACACAGCATTAGTCTCTTTTTGGTTTGTTTCCTTTTTCCTATATGCTTTAAAAGACATCTTCCTAAAACAGTAATTATAAATCTATGTTGAAGGGCACACAAAACATAAAGATGTAATTTGCGACAATAACCGCATGAAGGTGGGACAGTCTTATAGGAGCAGTTTTTGAACACTATTGAAACTAAGTTGGTATTAATCTGAACTAGATTGTTATAAATTAAGATGTTAATTATAATATCCAGAGCAACCACTAAGAAAATAAAAATATATGACAAAAGCAATAAGGGAATTAAAGTAGTACCCTATAAAATATCTATTTAGCACAAAAGAAAGTAGTAATGGTGAAATTGAAGCCAAAAAAGGAAAAAAAAGATATGATGTGTAGAATAGCAAAATGAAATGAGTAAGCCCTTCCTTATAAGTAATTACATTAAAAGAAAATGAATTAAACTCTATTCAAATGGCAGGAATAGGTGGAATGGATTAAAAAGAACATCAGATCAGATCAGATCAGTCGCTCAGTTGTGTCCGACTCTTTGCGACCCCATGAACTGCAGCACGCCAGGCCTCCTTATCCATCACCAGCTCTCGGAGGTCACTCAGACTCACATCCATCGAGTCAGTGATGCCATCCAGCCATCTCATCCTCTGTCGTCCTCTTCTCCTCTTGCCCTCAATCCCTCCCAGCATCAGAGTCTTCTCCAATGAGTCAACTCTTCGCATGAGGTGGCCAAAATACTGGAGTTTCAGCTTTAGCATCATTCCTTCCAAAGAAATCCCAGGGCTGATCTCCTTCAGAATGGACTGGTTGGATCTCCTTGCAGTCCAAGGGACTCTCAAGAGTCTTCTCCAACACCACAGTTCAAAAGCATCAATTCTTCGGTGCTCAGCCTTCTTCACAGTCCAGCTCTCACATCCATACATGGCCACAGGAAAGACCATAGCCTTGACTAGGCGAACCTTTGTTGGCAAAGTGATGTCTCTGCTTTTGAATATGCTATCTAGGTTGGTCATAACTTTCCTTCCAAGGAGTAAGTGTCTTTTAATTTCATGGCTGCAGTCATCATCTGCAGTGACATGGTCCAACTATATACCATCTACAAGAGACTCACTTTAGGTGCTGCTGTGGTTTAAATTTAAAGGGGAAGACAGTGACTGAGGCTGCCTATTCAAGTCTATTTCTGTCAAACAATATCCCTTCTTCTCTGGCAACTTGGGAGAGTGGAATCCAGGGAAATTATTGATATTCTGCCAAAAACCTAGAAACCACTTTCTGCTAGGCTAGATCAAAAATGAAAATAACACATAAATGGAAACTTTGAAGGTTGCTCTCAGCCAGTTGATAGTGGGCAATGACTATATTACCTGCATCTTCTACTTTGAATACTTAATCATGTCCTTCAGTAATATACATGCGCCATATGTATAGCCTTTTAGTAGCAAAGAAGGGGCTGGTGCTCTTTTACATGTCCCAAGGGCATCTACCTTACAATGTGGCTTGAGAGGAGATTTGGGCCACCTGGTCTATATGAGGATTTGAACTGAAGTTTGATTCATCATTTTTCTTTTTTAGCACCAATCATTATGCTAAGTTTTGAGGCTGCAGTGTGAATGAATCCAAGTCCCCTGTCTCATGGAGCTTCTTTGTTAAGGTAGGGTGAAGGAATAGACAGATAGTAAACAAGGAAACAAGAATATATGAGTCACATGGCAGTGTATGCTTTGTAGACAAATCTCTTAAGGGAAGGGAGTGAGGCTAGGGGAGGGGAACTTGTCGCTACTTTTTATACAGGGTATTCAGGGACCCAGCAGGTACCCCTAAGTGGAGACTTGACACAAGTGAGTGGGAGCCACAGAGATATCTGGGGGGAGATTGTTTCAGGCAGAGGGAAGAATGAGTGGGAAGGTCTTGGGGTAGGAGCTAGTCCTGTTTGAGGAATAGCAGGAAAGCCGTGTGTATGGATCAGAGTGAGCAAGAGGTAGAGTGGTAGAAGATGAGATCAATGAAGACCAGATCACAGAGAGTCCTGTGGACAAGTCTAAGATCATTGAACTTGAACTTCTATCATGGTGTAGGTGGGGTCTCTTTCATGAGGGCTAGAAGATATTTGGGGTCTAGAAAGAGGACCAGACTCAATGAACCTGGCTGCCACAAAATCATTTACCACCTGGACATGAAACCCCTTGGGTACGTGGAGAGTCTATCATAGACTAAGGCCGGGCAGGTCCTGGTCTATGTGCCAGATGCTCCAAAGAGAAAGAGCAGAGCAGCAGCTGGGCTACCCCAGCTTCACCTGATTCCCTGCTGCTGCTGCTGCTAAGTCACTTCAGTCGTGTCCGACTCTGTGTGACCCCATAGACGGCAGCCCACCAGGCTTCCCCGTCCCTGAGATTCTCCAGGCAAGAACACTGGAGTGGGTTGCCATTTCCTTCTCCAATGCATGAAAGTGAAAAGTGAAAGTGAAGTTGCTCAGGTGTGTCTGACTCCTAGCGACCCCATGGACTGCAGCCTACCAGGCTCCTCCTCCGTCCATGGGATTTTCCACATAAGAGTACTGGAGTGGGATGCCATTGCCTGATTCCCTGGTCATTCTGAAATCATGAGGAAGCAAGCCAATCTTGAGAGCAGATGCTAGAGCAAGCTGTCCACTGAAAACAAGCAACTCTCCCTCCCTGGTATGTCTTCCTCCTGCTCCCATCTCCCTCCTTCCAGAAGGTTCCTTCTGGGCTTGTGTTGTCTCTGTGTGCCCATGTGTGGCACATCATTATACAGCCTTCCTGACTCTGTTGAATGTTCCTGGCACAGCAGTATGAGAGAGAAGAGCGACAGGCTGAAGACACATCCAAAGTCTTGGGGCACAGCTGCTGAGTCACTTAAAAACAAAACAAAACAGGCTTTTAACAAGCCTTTGTATCAGGGCGTAGGTGGGGGCTCTTTCTTGAGGGCTAGAAGATATTTGGGGTCTAGAAAGAGAACCTCATTCAACTTCCACACTTGAAAAATTCCCTTCATTTTGAATCAATCACCCTGAAATCCTAGTGTCCTAGCATCCATCCAGGATGAGTTAGTGACTCCCCTCTACTGATTCCACCATGGTCCACACAGGGTTAATTCAAATTTGCCTGTGCTACCCTAACCGGTGAAAAGTTGGAAGCATTTCTGTTTTATTTCTGTTCCTCGATTTAATGGTTTTTCTAAGCCACTCATTTTTCAAGAAGTAATTCCTTTGTCCTTTAGGAAGGATAAAGTCGTTTTTTATCTCATTGTGTTTATCCCAAACCCTTATCACCAAGGGCTTTGTAAGTTATGCCCGCTATTCCTTAGCTTCCGGGTATAATTAGTGCCCATTGTAATCATACGACTGACCAATCATGGGCGCCCTCAAGGGGGCCAAGGCTGGAAGGGAGACTATTCATAAAATCATACTTAATATAGTCTTATCTTGCCAGGGAAAAAAAAAGCCATCTGTGTGGCATCCCACAACCCAGCACCGTGCAGGTTCTCCAGCTCTCCTTGGAGTGACAACTCTCACCAAAGTGTGCAGCCAATGGGCTTAAAAAGAGTCACACGCAGGAAGTGACCAGAATGCTTATGGACTTTGTCAAAGGACAGTTGCCAGGGTGCTGTTAGTGGACAAATGCACCTCACAACGCAGAAAACAGGAAAGAATGAAAATAGAAAAGAAGAGGCAGGCTCCTCTGCATCACTCACCCATGCCAGCCCTGCAGAAAGCTGGTTTCTCCCCCTCCTAAAGACTTTCCTTGAAACTGCTGCAAAAAAGCATTGCCAGGAAAGTTAATGAGTCCCACCCCATCCTCTTCTCCTACGCCCTCCCAAAGAAGCAAAACAGGCTTATTTACATAGGTCAGCATCTGAAGGTAATTAAAAATGTAATCTTATATTTGCAGCAAGCTCTCCCATCTCTAGTAAATTCCCATTACCGAATCATACTAGGTGGCGTGGTGGGAAAGAATTTGCCTCCCCATGCAGGAGACACAAGAGATGTGGGTTTGATTCCTGGGTCAGGTAGACCCCTTGGAGTAGGAAATGGCAACCCACTCCAGTATTCTTGCCTGGAAAATCCATGGACAGAGGAGCCTGACAGCCTCCAGTCCATGGGATCACAAAGATCTGGACATCACTGAGTGAATGAGCACGCATGCAAATTATACTAGTGCCCAACATCTGGAGTTGCACAGAGTAGGAAACAACGGAAGTGACTTAGCAGCAGCCAACGTATGGAGTGCACTTAAAGCTTCTTTTTTTCAATCCTTTCACTCAGGTGATGGATTTAAATCCTCATTGCAATCTGCCCCCACTGGGTGGGTAGAAAAAGAGCCAATATCCCCCTTTTACAAGTAGGAAAACTGAAGTAGGGAGGGATTCCATGACTCTCTAAGTTCAGTGAAGCCAGATGTTCCTGTTTCAAGTGGAGTTACTTGGCCCATATCAGGAACATGATAAGGAATGGTTTGTTCTGGTGCAGTGATTGCTTTGCTCAACTCAGTTTCCACATGTGCTAACTTAGGCTCCAAAATGTTCCAAAAAAGAAAGGAAAATGCGACTGAAGAGGATTTAATGTAGAATTTTGTGCTGAATTTTGGAGCTAGAAGTTGACTTAAAGCATGTGGAGACCACTTCTCACATCATGGACAGAAGTCTGTGCCCCAGAGGGGGCCGTGTCAGCCAAGTGACCCACAAGGAAGGGGAAGTTCCAACCTGAGAGAGGGGGCTCCCAACTCGTAGAAGACCAATCCAGCATCTTCTGATGGATTCAGAAGTTACTTCCAAGTCTTTCTCCTATATAACCTTTCTACTCATTGTCAGGGGTTAGCATTGTGAAAACAGAGGATTCAGTGCTATTTGGATTCTAAATGGAGTTCAGTATCCTAAAACCAAATGAACACTAGAAAGTGGCATAATATAGTGGGCTGAGCACTTTACTGGGAAGAGACACATCTTTTCTGACTTAAGTTTTGTTAATAATTCACTTAGGGCATGGGTTGGAGGCCTGGGGTCTTGTTCCCCATCTGGCACTAACTGGCTGTCTGATTCCAATTTCTCTCCATTTTCTCATCTGTGTAAGAGGGAAGGGAGGCATTGGATGAGTTGGTCGGGAAGGGCACTTCTGTCTTGAGAAAAATGTTGGTTTGGGGAGACATACATAGTACTGTTTCTCCCCATCCTGCCAGGGGAAGATCATCTTGGAATTAGTGAATAAATTAGAAGGACATGTCTGATCTCAATTGGACCTCCACAGGAACTTGCATTTCACTTATATTGTACTTGTGTTCCAGGGGGTATCAAACCAAGGTGGGTGTGTGAGAAGGCTTCAGTTCCACAGCTGTTTTTGTTCAAATGTAATGGTACTCGTTCTAATAGGATCTGATCTATACACGTGAACACTGAGATTTCCTTAATAAACATCTTCCATTCCCACAGTTCAGGGGCTCTTTCTTCCAGCAAATCCAGGACCGACTTATTGTGGAGATGACTGCCAGGTGACAACGCTGGGACACCTTCAGAGGAGGGGTTGGCGGTGACTCCAAACCTCACCAGGGATCCCAGCTTGCCACGGCCTCCACACCCAGTGACAACAGAAAAGAAGGACGCACACAGAAAGGAGTGGTCAGCGTTTTGCTGACTGCCCTTCCTTCTTCAAGCCAATTAGAGAAGTCCGATCGCAGGTCCATAGAGAGGGCATCTCCATCACTAATGCCCCGCCACTCAGGGAGCAGGACAGGGAGGCAGTGGGGAGGCCGCCCCCTCTTCTTCCACCATCGGAGCCCAAAGCCAGCCTCCATCATGCCTTCTTTTCCAGTCTGCATCTGCACATCAACCCCCATCCCCAGTCCCCGACACACAATACTGAATAAATATGCCTGGCCCCGGTCCATGTGGGAATTCTGGAGAGTTACGATTGTTATTTCCAGGAATGCACAGACACCAGCAAAAATTCATTTCCCAGACGCATGGCTATTTTGAGAACCAAATCTCCTGCTCTGTAGCAATCAAATTGGGGGCTTTTCAAGTCTTGCTTTACAATAGAAACCTGTTCTGCCTTCAGCTGCCTTTTACCTACAAGAATTCAATAAGAGAGAGAGAAGCCATTAGAGTTTCCTTCCCCATCTCCACTTTGGCGCGACATATATTCCTGGCCAACTTTCTCGACTCTACATCTTAGTAAATTCTTCCTGACAATAGTTAGTGACAAGCATGTCAGAAGCAACAAACTCCGTCATCTATAGGGCTTATCAATAATTTAGTCTCTTCCCCCTCGTGAGAGCCTGTGTGTTTTGCAATAATGAAATATATGATTTTAAAAATAAATAATAGGCTGTTGTCAGCCCGATTGTAGCTGCAAGTTATGAATGTGATTGATTGATTGAACATTTGACTTCATCCGCTCGAGCAGGATCAAAGAGAGACTCTTCCACCCGCCTAAGGCCACTAGCAATTTATTTAGAGACTGTGTTCGTATCCCAGCAGGTAGCAATATTGGACTGAGGTACACAGAAAATCAGCTCTTTGAAATTTTTTCCAAGTCCGAGGGAAGCAACAAATGAGATTTTTTTCCTTAGTTCATTAAATCATTAACCACTTAATCACTAAAACAAGACATGATAAGCATTCCCCTTAGCTGGGTTACCCAGGACAAAAAGAAATGAGGCTTTGCTGAGATCTAGTGTTGGAAGGTGGGCCCTTTTTACACAACGTGACAGTCTCTAATTTTTTATTTATATGGCGCTGTATTTTTTTTCTTCATCTTAACTAATCAGCATGGCAACAGCCACAATGACATCCAGAAGTGACAGGTGTCTGAATTGCAATGAGGTGTCTACACAGCTGCCAGCCGGGGACGGAAAAGACAAAGGTATGGAGGAGATGTTTGTAAAACAAATACTGCAACTGCTAGCAGTTGGATGGAAAAGGGGGAAGAAAGAAAAGAAAATGGGGCATAGGAAATTGCTGGAGGTGTGGAATATAGCCCCTCACTTCAGCTAGGGAAGAGATCTTCCTGAGTTTGGGTACCCAGCTGGCAGGGAAAGGCTGTCCCTTCTTTCTCAAGGGGTCAAGTGGGACTCTTGGTCCCTCACACAACAACTTCCCTGATCTTTTAAAACCCTGTAACCCAGAGCTCTCCCCACAAGCTGGGGAGCTGTACAGCATTCCAATGAGCAGGGCTGGTAAGGAGCCTGCGTCTGGTCCTAACCAGGGTGCTGGGAAGAAAGGAGACAGGATGTGAAGGCCCGAGGACATCCACCCACAGAGGGACAGGCCCATCTTAACAAGAATGGGTTGTGGTCTTCGTTGTTCTAGCAGGGGAATGGAAGAAAGAGAACAGGCTTTCCTTCCCGGCTCCCCTAGTCCTCTGCTGTCTGACCTCAGGCAAGGCAATTTAATAATCATCCAAGCGCTTTTGACTTCATAGGGCCTTTCATCCACGGATCTCAAAGCACTTCACAAATACCAATTCATTAACCTTCACAACCTGCCCTGGGGGACAGAGGGTGGGCACATTTCCCTTGTGGGGGGAACACTCAGCTGGAGGCATGGAGAAAAGCAGTTTTTCCTTCAAGGTCACTTGAAAGTTGACCAGGAAACTCCGGAGTGAGATCCAGAGCAGCTGGCATCAGCACCCAATACTACTGATGCTGGAGCCTCAGTTTACCCTCTTTTGTGCCATTGGGCTGGACCCACACCTCTGATGCTCCTCACAGAGAACAGAGGGGCAGCAGCTTCAGGGAGGACAGGACAAACCACACGGCTCGCTGCCGGCTGTGCACTAGCTGCTTTCACATGCTACGTCGCATTCATTCCCTAGAGGATCCTGTGAAGTTCTACAAGCCCTGTTTCACAGGTGAGAAAATTGTGGCTCAGAGATGCAAAGAATTCACTCAAGGTCACCTAACTCATAAGTAGTAGAGTGACCATCTGTTTGTAGTAGTAATAATAATACATAGATAGTCACTTGAGAGCAATCTTGAGAGTCCCTTGAACTGCAAGGAGATCAAATCAGTCGTTCCTAAAGGAAATCAACCCTGAATATTCACTGGAAGGACTGATGCTGAAGTTGAAGCTCTGATACTTTGGCTACCTGATGTGAAGAGCCGACTCGTTGAAAAGACCCTGAAGCTGAGAAAGATTGAGGGCAGGAGGAGAAGGGGACGACAGAATGAGATGGTTGGATGGTGTCACCGACTCACTGGACATGAGTTTGAGCAAACTCCAGGAGATGGTGAAGGACAGGGAAGCCATGGGGTTGCAAAGAGTCAGACACAACTTAGAGACTGAACACCAGCATAGATATTCACAGTCACTTTCCCGAGGCCACCTCTAAGAACTGTGTTTTTGTTTATGAGCCTTCCTGGGTCTATGATCCACTCATCAATTGAGCCTCTGAGCTGTAACAGAAAATGTTCAGGCCAGTCAAAAGCCTGGCTCAGTTTAGAGAGCTAGAGAGTGGGGAGGCAAAGAGTGGCTCTGAAGAGGGGAGAGGAGATGGGGAAGGTGAGAGGGACAGCTTGGTATGGGTTTAGAGAGAGATTTTAGGGGAATGAGCTTGGCATATAGGATGCTTGGCATCGAGGATGGGAAGCAGCTGCTGTACATGTGTGAACTAATTATGGAGAGATACAGAAAAAGAATTTTAAGAAGTTTTGCTTTGCAAATGTGATGTAGTTTATTAAGAAACTATAATGTAGATTTGAACTACTTCTGAGTCGCTTTTAGGTGCCAGACTGATGCTCCCTAAGTGCAATGCTAGGCAGAAGCCAGCTGATGCTCAGTTTGGTGCTGTGAGTTACACATTTGTCAGTTGCACATCTCTGCTCTTTTCATGCCTCATCGCCTGGCATCCCTCCCACCTCCGCTGAGCTTTTGTGCTCCCATGGTATTCAAAACAGGTGTTGACCACGTGCTATTCACCCCTTCTTGTAACTGTTTTGTGATAAACACTGCTTCCTGTGATGAGCTGGGGTGAGGCTTGGCAGAACAAGAGGCATAACTGATTCTACCATCTAAGTGATCTAACACACATGCCAAGAGGCAATCAATACGTGCAAGATGTATTAGTCAGGGTAGATTAACTGTCATAACAAACAGCTCCGTTCAGTTCAGTTCAGTCGCTCAGTCATGTCTGACTCTTTGCGACCCCATGAATCACAGCACGCCAGGCCTCCCTGTCTATCCCCAACTCCTGGAGTTCACTCAAACTCATGTCCATCGAGTCGTCGTTAGGTTGACATAATGAAAGATGATTTCCCACTCATGTGATGTCCCCTGTTGTTGTCCCTGATCAGCTGTTCTCCTGGGCAGGTCACCTCCAAGCAAGACTCTGGGGGTAAGCTTCTACAGTTCTGATATTCCCCCATCCTCTGGGGGCTGTGGAGCCCTGCACATCCAGTTGCAAGAATGGCAGAAAGATGGAGGGTGAAGAAGGGTACAAGGGCCCAAGTTAGACCTGAAAGTGTCATATATGTCACTTTGCCAATCATATGGTCCTGCTGAAATGTCAGGGAGGTTGAGACATGTTGTGTAGCTGTGTGTCCAGAAGGAAAAGGAAATCTGGTTTAATAAGCATAGGAGTGTCTCCAGGCTTCCTAGGTGGTACTAGTGGTGAAGAACCCATTTGCTAATGCAAGAGATATAAGACACATGGGTTCAATCCCTGGGTCAGGAAGATTCCATGGAGGAGAGCATGGCAATCCATTCCAGTATTCATGCCTGAAGAATCCCATGGACAGAGGAGCCTGGCAGACTGTAGTCCATAGGGTTGAAAGAGACATGACTGAAGCAAGTTAGCATGCAGCACGCATACACACAGGAAAGTCTCTGCCACTCAGGGTCCTCCACCTCAACACCAGGTATTCCCTCATCAGTCAAACTTGGAGCTTTGCTAGAGATGCTTTTGCAGGCAGTCGGGCATCAAGTTTGCAGGTACCATGTGGTTCTCTTTTCCCCCACATGCATTTATGAGTAAGCTAGAATTCTCCAGAGGGCAGCAAAGCTTGTTTGGGGAATTTTGAAAACGGACGAGGACAATCAGAAGGCATCTGATATTTTCTGGTTGAAGGGAAGAGATGTCCGATTTAATAAATACGTTTAAACTGACATTGACCAAGACATCCTTCTCTTTATTCTGTAAAAAAACAGAAAAACGAAAAACTCCCCTGCACATCATGTGCAAAAACCTGGCAGAAAGGAGTTGATCACCTGGACACCAATGGTGAATGCCAACAAGTGCTAACACTCCAGTTTTCTATCTCCAGTGTCCATCCAGCTAAGGTTGACTGTGCTTTCTTGGAATATCAGTCAATCTCAGGCAAAAGAGAATGATTTGTCCTTCATTTTCAGAGAACAGCCTCCGTTCTCCTTCCATGCACAGTCATGGCCTCAGCAGTAAAGCTGGTCGGAAGCTTCATTCCTCTGATTCCCTGGAGAAGCTATGCTTTCTGGGTCACTATGACAATCCTTAAACATGCAGTTTTATTTTGGAACACAACTGTGCATACTTCTCATACATTGCAGGAGTTTAATAACGGCAAAAACCTCTTAGAGCACAGTCTGTTTCTTTTCATTTCCCCTGAAAATACCAAACTCTGGTTGTCCCAGAAAACCAAGGTGAAAATATTCCAAAGACATATCTCACTCATCCTTTCTCCTGAGTTCTTTTCTCTGCTGCCTTCAATTCCCTTTCCCTTTCTATCTGTAGAGACAAAAGAGAAAATTCTGTAACCACTGGTCTCGGTCCAGGAATACAGAAGAAAATGAAGCAAGGCAAGCAACAGAGAAAAGTGAACAACAGAAGAACAAGCGCAAATGCAGCTGCTTGGTGATCGTATAGAGCCAGCCTGGCAGGAGTGTGCTTTAACTTCTTTTCCTCTTTTTTTTTAACATCCAGTTTAGGGTCAAAATTCTTAAAATAAAATTGAGGATGGTTAAAAGTGCTTGAAAATCCCTACATGGAAATGACTTGCCCATCAATATGTATACTGGATCTTTAAAGAAGTTATCTGGTTTGACTCAGTAATTCTGCTGCCAAGATTCTAACCAAAGCTATCACTTAGCTTGGTGTCTGCTAGCAGCAGAGTCTGAGACAAGGATTTGGTGCAAGTGGGTGGTTTCCTTGGGCGGTGACCCCAGGAAGCATGGTAAAGGAGTGAGGACTGTGGGAAATAGGTATGAAAATGTTGACCTTAAAATGTTATTTTACCAGTAAAAGAGAGTCTGTTCAGGAATAGCGGAGGAATTGCAATATGAGACAAGAAAAGCTATCCCATGGACAGAGGAGCCTGGCGGACATGACTGAGCGACTAAGCACATACCCACACAAGCTAACCCAAAAGCCACAGGCAAGTCCAGCGAACAGAGGAGAAGAATGCTGTTTCATAGAGAAAAAATAGGAAGTTGCGGGGTGGGGGGGTGTTGTTTTGAGAGAAAGTCTGTTGGAGAAAAGCAGGAGTTCAAGGTAAGGATGGTTTCTCGTTGACTGAGTTGTTGGGGTAGCCAATGTCTTGGAAGAGATGCAACGCATGTCTTTTCCTGTTGGGATCTGTAACTGACAATTCCTGTAATTGACATTGAGTGATACCACATGAGAGCTCTGCCTTCTGGCTTCCTGACTCCATTTTCACAGGAGGAAAGATAATAAGCTGGCCACTGGGGGTAGCTGGGGCCCAACCCTATGGGAATTATCTGACAGACTTTGGTCACCCGGATGAGCAAGGAAGCTGAAATTCCCATCCCCACTGGTTGATGGTCACTTAGGGACATCAAGTCTAGGATAAGCATACTCCCATGGTCAGAGAATAAGTTCAGGTAAGTGATATAGGAAGCCAGCAGATGGACCTGGGAGTCTTCAGGTACCTCTGGGAAAGCCCTAGGGGTGGAATGCTGACAGTATCTGTTATGGATAATAATCTTCATATAGAAAAAAATAAGCGTACCAGAATTGCAGCATTATCTATAATGGTGAAAAAGTGAAGGCAGCTTCAATGTCTACGTTAGAGTGTTGGAGGGAGAGTTCAATGAGTTCTGGTATACCCACTCCATGAAATACTCCTCACTGTTGTTTTGTTCAGGAATATTACTGTCTGCCAGGCTCTGCACTAGGTCCTAGGGTCACTATGATGAGAAAGACAGACCCTGTCCTTACTCTTCAGAAGTGTATGATCTCATTTGTTTAAATAGGATTTGGATAAAACATAAGTGCGTATTTGAGTTATACACTAATATTCTGGAATCAGGATTGTACATACAGCTTGACCTTAATTCTGTTTTTTTAAAGGCATAGAAAAAAGGCTGGAGGCAACTGCACCTGATTGTTAACAGTGATTTTCTTCCAGCGATGAGGGTTTCTTTGCTTCCTGCATTTCTCCTTTCACCAAATTTTCTATAATAAGAATGTCTTCTTCTCATAAGGGAGAAAGTAATAAACTTTATTTGAAAAGAAGAGGGAAAAAAGTCACCTGCCAAGCAGAAGAGATCTCAAAGCTGGCGCTTCTCACCTTCTCCCTATGCCCAACTTTTGTGTGTGTCTAACATTTCTGGTTTCCTGCTGCAGCTGGAACCAGCATCTAATGCGAAGTAATTTGTAATTTGGGGTGCCTTCTCAGGCATGACTGGGGCTTGAAGGTAGCAAGCATTTCCCGATAAAATGAGAAGTTCAAGGGCATCACAAAGAGACCAAGGATATCTGCTCCTTTTACTTTTCTTCAATTAACTCATGGAAATATGAAGTCCACAGCCACGTTGTCCACTCTGGTTCCTCTGTACACTGATTAGCTTTGATGCCGCCATCGACAGTTTGCTGGGGACTTCAGCATTGCCAAATTTCCTGCTACTGTTAGAAACTCACCATCTCACTAGAGGGAGGGGACCTCCATGGTGGGGAATTTTCTTGCCAATCATTTCTCTGATAGATTCATGAGACTTGGAGCTGAAAGATATGACCTAAATACAAAGTGTTCTCGTCAAATGCTTTGAAAATGTACAATAAGCTAGGCTTAAAGGAGCAGAAATATGAGTGTATTCCATGTAATTTCATGTATTGGAATAGTTGCAATTGGCAAAGTTCATCTTGAAATATTTTCCATGCAGTTTAAAAGAGTTAAATATCTTGGAAATCCTCTCCCTAGACTCCCCCAAACCCTTTAACTCTAAGTTATTTCTGGGAGATGGAAATATTTTAGTTCTTAAGCTTCTCATTAATTCTGGATTTGGCTTCAAATCCAGGCTGCAGTGATGCGCAAATCCAGGTAACTCTATTCCAACAGGACTGTCCCTTGGGGCTTTGTTTACCCAAATTAAAAGATATTTCTTTTAAAAATAAATAAAGTAAAATTTATTTATTTATTTTTAATATTTTTGTATTTATTTATTTTTGCCCTGAAAGATTATTATTATTATTTTTTTTTACTTTACGATATTGTATTGGTTTTGCCACACATTGACATGAATCCGCCACAGGTGTACATGCGTCCCCCATCCTGAATCCCTCTCCTACCTCCCTCCCCATACCATCCCTCTGGGTCATTCCAGTGCACCAGCCCTGAGCACCCTGCATCATGCATCGAACCTGGACTGGTGATTCATTTCACATATGATAATATACATGTTTCAATGCCATTCTCCCAAATCATCCCATCCTCGCCCTCTCCCACAGAGTCCAAAAGACTTTTCTATACATCTGTGTCTCTTTTGCTATCTCGCATACAGGGTTGTCGTTACCATCTTTAAAATAAGTTTAGCAAAGGCCAGTTCAGTGGTGTTCAACAGGATTTTTTACTCTAAGCCTTTTTACTTCTTGATCTTGAAGGTGCATCATGTATCTTTATGAATTTCCAAGAGGCTCAGCTACTAAGCCCACGTGCCTCAACTATTGAAGGCCAAGTGTCCTAGAACCCGTGCTCTGCAATAAGAGAAGCCAGCACAATGCAAAGCCCTCGCAGTGCAACCAGAGAATAGCCCCAGCTCACTGCAACTAGAGAACACCTGCGTGCAGCAGTGAAGACCCAGCACGGCCAAAAGTTAAATAAATAAGTAAAATTATATATATATATGTATTTATATAAAAGATCTGCTCACTGGGAATAAGGCAAGAATTGGGTATAGGAAGTACAGCATCAAGGCCAGATAACAAACCTGATTTACTGAGCACTTAGTCCAAGTTCCCTGAAAATCCTTTTTTCTGGGTCTGGTTTCTTGGTATAGAACTGAGATTAGGACTGAAAGGCCCCTCAGAGGAGGACTATGGACCCTAGGAGCAAGACAGTCAGCCTGCCAGGTCTTGTGTTTCTCTCAAAGCCCTCCAGTGCCCACCCACTCACACAGTAGGTGCTCATTTATATCTCTTGCATAATCATTGTATTTGCTAGAGGGATGTGACCAGCTTGATTCCAGGAGCGACTGAACAATAACACACCGAGACTTTCCTTTAGTCAGTTTAGTTTGTTCTTCTCAGAGCAAATGAACAAAAACCAAAACAAAGCAAAGAAGAAAATCAGACAAGGTTGTGTTCTGAAAGACACTGAACAAATACACATTAGTTCTTATCACAAGAAAAATCAATAACTTTCCCAGTGTCTGAGCCTTCGGCATTGACTTGGAAACCCTGAAATCCTGCCGGCCAGAGGGTCTCCCGAGTCCAGGGGCTGAGCACGCAGGCTCCAGCATCCCGAGCGGCCGAGCCAGTGTGAAATCATTTCCTTCTTGGAGCGCGGGGCGATCGCTGCAGGTATTAACGCGCCTTCTGAGCCCTCTGCCTCCTGGCTAGTGTAGAGAGTGGATAAAGGAAAGAGGAGGCAAGTCAGGCAGCTGTGGGGCTTGGGGTTTTGGAGAGCAGGTTTGGGAAAATGACAGGGGAATTCAACAAGCCGGGAGGCTGGCCAAGAGCTAAGCAGATGCTTGGCTGAGCAGCAGCATCACCTGGGGACCTTTTATTAAAATGATTAGTGGTATTTAAATTATTATTTAATGACAGGTTCCTAGGTCCCACCCTAGAGTAGATTCACAGTCTTCATCTTAACATCCTCTCCTGGAGATTCCATGATGAAAAAACCTTGCAGCAGTCAATCTATGTTTCAGTCTCAGAGACTTTATCGTTCTGAGCGATCTCCAACCTTTGGCAGCTCACCCAGGGGTCTCAGGCTCCAGAGACTTCTCCCAAAGAGTCCTCTTGGAGGAGCAAGCTCATAGCATTGGGGAGGACACATGGCGTTTTTAGAACATAGAGTGTGAAAAAGAAGAGCTGGAGAATTCTCAAAGACTCTTCTCATGGCTGCAGCCACGTGTCTGTCAGCTTATCTTGGAAAGTGTTCCCTTTCAAAAATCATTACAAAGAGTGGGGAGAGGTGTGCCCTTCTGTCTGTTTAAAAACATGTCAAGATTCTTCCTTTCAGCACTTCAGTTCCTATGAAGAAAAAGTGGACCCTTTGGGTGTCTTGTTAACAAATGAAGGGCCAGTCGGTCCTTGTAGCTTGAGGGACAGTGAATGGCTGTCCAGCCCTCTCCTCTCTGGCTGTGCCTGCTCTGAATGAGAGTAACTCTCAATATGGGGGCTCCTGTAGTAAGCATTTTATACAAAATGTCTCATTTACTTCTGACAACCTTACAAAATGGGCCAAGGGTTGGAAAACAGTGGTCAGTCACCTATAAGTAAAAGTAATATTTACTTTTACTTATTTATTTGGCTGCACCGAGTCTTAGCTGTGGCATGTGGGATCCAGGTCTCCGACCAGGGATCGAACCCGGGCCACCTGCATTGGGAGTTCAAGTCCCAGTCACGGGACCACCAGGGAAGTCCCTCGGTCACCTGTTTTTGTAAATACAAACATATTGTACTATGGGTCACGTGCTCAGTCGTGTCTGACTCTTTCTGACCCCATAGAATGTAGCCCGCCAGGCTCCTCTGTCCATGGGATTTCCCAGGCAAGAATACTGGAGTGAGTTCCCATTTCCTTCTCCAGGGGATCTTCCTGACCCAGGGATTGAACCGAGGTCTCCTGCACTGCAGGCAGGTTCTTTACCCACAGAGCCACCAGGGCAGCCCATATTGGATTATCGCCAGCGCCATTCATTAATGTGTCATCTGTGGCCCCTTTCGCTCTACAAGGACAGAGGAGAGCAGTTGTGACAAAAACCCTATGCCTTATAAAGTCTAAAATATTTGCTGTGTGCCCTCTACAGAAAATGTGGCTTGACCTCTAAAATGGGCCATTGGCACCACTTTACAGATGGGGAAACATAGGCACAAAAGGCTCAGTGTGTCACCTAAAATCATTTAGGTGATAAATGAGTGTCAGAGATGCCTATGGCTCCAGAGAAACTATTCCTGTGCTTCTCCCCACTCGGCACTCCTCTTACTCTCTCATGTTGATGGATTCCTGCTAAATACATCAGGCAAGAGGGACATGTTTATTTGCTCTAACAAAATGTCTTCTGCTGACGATCACACAGAGAGGCCTGCAGGAAATTCTGGAGTCCCATAGCGGTGGTCATCCAGCCCACCCACTCCTCTCCCAGCCCCTAACATCAGGGTCCAACTTGCCCAGGGTATATAAGAGGGATCATCATCCAATATAGGGACAGCTTTTTCAAGTTCAGGACATTGGCTCAAGGGTTTGCTGATTAAAGAACTAGAGAAAAGAGGACTTCACTGGTGGTCCAGTGCTTAAGACTCTGTGCGTTCACTGCAGGGGGTAGGAATTCTATCCTGGGTCTGGAACTAAGATCCTGCATGCTGCATGTGCAGCCAAAATAAATAAATAAATAGAACTAGTGAGGAACCAGGTATGTGTGTTCGTTGCTCAGGAATGTCCAACTGTTTGCAATCCCATGGACTGTAGCCCACCAGGCTCCTCTGTCCCTGGAAGTCTCCAGGCAAGACCACTGGAGTAGGTTGTCATTTCCTTCTCCAGCAAATCTTGCCAACGCAGGGACTGACACCAGGTCTCTCACATTGCAGGCAGATTCTTTATCATCTGAGCCACCAGGGAAGGCCCCAGAACCAGGTAACCTCAAGCCAAGAACAACAGCTGCCCTTGCCTGAGTGACACTGCCAGGGGAGTTGAACCCTTGTCCTATCCCTGGAGACAGGCGCGTATTCGTCTTGTCTGCCATTCTGCCCCTGCCGATGCCTTTCCGCTCAGCCTTGGTTTGACTTGCCTGCTGGTATTTCTCACAGTCACACTGCCCGCTGTCCAGAGTTCCTATCCGGTCCTGGTTTCTGCCTGTCTGACCTTCGCTCACACTTGACCCTGTAGGTAAACAGGCCATGCCTCGATAGTGGTCTATAGCTCCTAAGGATGTCAAAGGTGAAGCTCTGTATCTTGGGGAGAAAAACTTAATGTTTTCATACATATTTTGAAACCAAATCAATTCCTAGAATAGAATGAAAAGTGAAACCAGTGGAAAAGATTGCTCAGTCAAAAGCCACCAGAATTTCCAAACACGTAGAAACAGTTATATCAATTAATGGCAAATCTATGGACTGCAAGAAGATCCAACCAGTCCATCTGAAGGAGATCAATCCTGGAATTTCTTTAGAAGGAATGATGCTAAAGCTGAAACTCCAGTATTTTGGCCACCCATGCGAAGAGTTGACTCATTGGAGAAGACTCTGATGCTGGGAGGGAGGGGGAGGAGGAGAAGGGGACGACAGAGGAGAGATGGCTGGAGGCATCACTGACTGATGGGTGTGAGTCTGGGTGACCTCCGGGAGCTGGTGATGGACAGGGAGGCCGGCGTGCTGCGGTTCGGGGTCGCAAAGGGTCGGACACGACTGAGCGACTGATCTGATCTGATCTCATCTGATATGGAATATTATGCAGCCATTTAAAATGATATCAACAAAGATTTTAAATTAACATTATGCAGCAGAGACAGAACCAGCTTCACTGGTGTGGGACATATGCAGTTAAACAGGGACCTATGTTTATAAGGGCCCCACACTTGGTTTAATTCTCCATGGCCACCATCTTGAAATTCTTCATAAATTTTGGACAAAGAGGGCCCACGTTTTCATTTTGCACTGAGCCTAGAAGTTATACAGTTGATCCTAAGTGGACATATCTCCCAGAATTTATTCTCACTTGTCTCTTAGTAATAGAACTTCCCCAGTCCAAACCACATCATCCTGACTAATGTTTCATGTGAGAATGACTTTCCAGTATTTCTTGGGAATTTTTTATGTTTTTCCAAATTCTGAAAAAAAAAAAAAATTAGTGAACAAATTGGGATAATGTGAAAAAATACAGTAATCCTCCTGCAAGAACCGAAGCTTAATAATCAACATAGAGACATTTGTCTGAATCCTCCTGTGTTATGACAAAAGCAAGAGCAGAAACTCGAACAAGCTAAGACTGACATTTCTGGGAACCAGAACGGGAACACATAGGAGAGAACTGGCTATGATGTAATCAGTCAGTCACACTGGCAGTTCTTCTTCTGTTTTAAATGTATATATGGGGCTTCCCTGGTGGCTCAGTGGTAAAGAATTCACCTGCCAATGCAGGAGACTTGGGTTCAATCCCTGATTGGGGAAGGTCCAACATTTCATGGAGCAACCAAACCTGTGCACCACAATTTTTGAGCCTGTGCTCTAGAGCCTGGGAGTCACAAGTACTGGGCCCATGGCCACAACTACTGAAGCCTGTGTGCCTTAGAGCCCATGCTCTGCAACAAGAGAAGCCGCCACAATGAGAAGCCCGTTCATGGCAACTAGTGAAGAACCCTCGCTCCCTGCAGCCAGAGAAGGCCCTGCACAGCACCAAAGACTCAGCACAGCCAAAAAATAAATAAATTAAAAAAATAATAAAACACCTTAAAGCATTTTAAATGTATACATGGCCATGACTGCTACTAATGGCAAGTCATTCTTGCAAATTATATTAAAAGTTATTATATAATACATAAATATTATTTTATGTGCATATGTACTTTATATCAGAGAAGGCAATGGCACCCCACTCCAGTACTCCTGCCTGGAAAATCCCATGGATGGAGAAGCCTGGTAGGCTGCAGTCCATGGGGTCACTGAGTCAGACACGACTCAGGGACTTCACTTTCACTTTTCACTTTCATCCACTGGAGAAGGAAATGGCAACCCACTCCAGTGTTCTTGCCTGGAGAATCCCAAGGACAGGGGAGCCTAATGGGCTGCCGTCTATGGGGTCACACAGAGTCGGACACGACTGAAGTGACTTAGCAGCAGTAGCAGCAGTACTTTATATAAATATCTTGTTAGTGATGTTCTCAGAAACAACAAGTTTGGGGGGCAAAATAAGCCCCTAAAGGGGCAGTATTGACATATGATTCTATATAGGGCTTTAACTGCTGGAAATTTAATTGCTACATTATTTAAATATTACCCAATAGAGTTCACTGGTATTTTCCAATGTTTAATTTTTTCTGACAGGCTATAATTGCTTGTAGGGCTTCCCACGTGGTGCTGGTGGTAAAGAACACGCCTGCCAATGCAGAAGATGTAAAGATGTGGGTTCAGTCCCTGGGTTGGGAAGATCCTCTGGAGGAGGGCATGCAACCCCCAAGTATTCTTGCCTGAAGAATCCCCATGGACAGAGGAGCCTGGCTGGCTACAGCCCACAGGGTCACAAAGAGCTGGACACGACTGCAGGAACTGAGCAGGCATGCACGCACAGTTGTTTGTAAATTCACTAAATCAGTATTTCTTATTTAGCAAGCTACTATTGTTAGATATCCACAGTAATGAGTAAAGACTATGAAGAAAGTTGGAAGACCTTTAAGAATAATATAGTTTCAGGGGCTTCCAGGCATTCCAGCTTCTCATTTGTAAACTCTGAAGATTCATGTCCTTTGGGTAGTGGAAAACATTGCTTCTATACATAACTGTTCAACTAGAGACTACAATTTCCAGCTTCCTTTGCTGCTAGTTATAGTTATGTTCTAAGTTTTGGCCAATGAAATGTAAGCCCATGTGAAGGGTGTACCTGCTGGATCAAGTTTTTGTGAGGAAGTTGCTTGCCCTCCATTCTCTCTTTCTTCTTCTCCCTGGCCTGGAAATGATGAGAACTGGAGAAGCCACCTGGAACTGGGATGTGGAGACTGTGTGTTCAAGAAGAAAGAGCTGCCCATCCAGTTTGTTCCACGGATGACCTTGTAGAACAGAACTATCTACCCATGATAGCCTATCTTTAGATTGTTAAATGAGAGATGAATAAATCTTGTTTTAAAGTGTAAATATATATATATTTACATATATTAAAATATATTTTTAAATATATATTAAAGTCTGTATATAAAAGTCTCTTTTTTTATAGCAGTTTAGCTTATACAAACACATGTGTGCACGCCAAGTTGCTTTAGTTGTTTCGGACTCTTTGTGACCCCATGGACCATAGCCCACCAGGTTCCTTTGTCCATGGAATTTCCCAGGCAAGAATACTGGAGTGGGCTGCCATTTATTCCTCAAGGAGATCTTCCAGATCCAGAGATCGAACCTGGGTCTCCTGAATTGCAGGTGGATCCTTTACCGTGGATTTTTTACAGGTGGATTCTTGAGCCATATAAGCTTACGCTGCAATGCTACTTGACAAAGCATCACACCCAATTGTATATTATATTATATCACACTGGAGTTGTGAAGAGTTGGACACAACTTAGCAACTGAACAACAATAACACTATTCTATGTATTGTATACACTATTCTATGTATTATATAATACATAATTGTGTATGTAGTTCCAGAATGCCCCATGGATACAAAAATCTGCAGATGCTCAAGTCCCTTTTATAAAATGCCCTAGCATTTGCATACAACCTACACACATCTTCCTGTATACTTTAAATCATCCCCAGATTACTTATAACACCTAATATAAATATTATACAAGTGGTCATAAACCACAATATAAACACTATGTAAATGTTGCCAGCATGCAGTAAATTCAAGTTTTGCTTTTTGGAACTTTCTGGATTAAAAATATATATATTTTAGACCTGCAGTTGGTTGAATCATGCATAGATGCATAACCAATAGATACAGAGGGCTGACTGTATATATAACATAATCTCAATCGCTAAAAAACACACAAATAAAATGCCTGGGAGAAAATATGTCAAATAGCCTGGCAAAAAAAGAGAGAGAGAGAGAGATGAAAAAACCAAACCAGAGATTATTTCAGAAAGAACTAGGTAATATTATCTCTATAATTGGGCTTCCCTGTGGCTCAGCTTGTAAAGAATCCACCTGCAATGTGGGAGACCTGGGTTCGATCCTTGGGTTGGGAAGATTCCCTGGAGAAGAGAAAGACTACTCACTCAAGTATTCTGGCCTGGAGAATTCCTTGGGCTGTATAGTTCATGGGGTCACAAAGAGTCAGACACAACTAAGCCACTTTTATTTTCACTTTAATTTCTATAACTGGGGTTTCCCCAGTGACTCACTGGTTAAGAATTTCCCTCAGTGCAGTAGTCACAGGAGATGCAGGTTTGATCCCTGGGTTGGGAGGAGGGCATGTCCCTGGAGAAGGGCATGGCAACCCATTCCAGCATTCTTGCCTGGAGAATTCCACGGACAGTGGAGCCTGGCAGACTACAGGCCAGAGACAAACAGTTGGACATGACTGAAGCGACTTAGCACACATCTCTACAGTTATTAAGCTAATATTCATTGAGCATGACTTATGTTTCAGGCAGGGAACCAGAACAGAGAGCAAGAAAGATATATTCTCTGTATTAAATTTAGGGTAAAACTAGAAAGGAAGGTATATAATTAGTATATAATTACCACCCTGAATGATATGAAGAATTTATTCTTTCCTTTCTATGAGTCTTTCTTCATGGGAATGGGAATATTGGTGAGATGTGGGGTTTTGGATAACCTCAGCCTCTCCTTCAAGGACTAATCTCTGCCTAATGCCTACAGAAGTTGAGGCAGGAGAATTCAAGGGTTTCCATTCACATTCCTGCCGCTCCTCTTGAGAAAGCTCCATCCAGCTTCTCCAGCCCTGGGCTAAAGAAAACTGGAATGTATCCCAGCCTCATTACACATTCTGTGTCAAGGGACCCTCCTTATCTGAGAACACAGGGCTGGCTATTGGGTTGCCATCTTGGGAAAACCAAGAACATCTCTTTGGTTTGTGTTTCGGGAGGTAAGCAAAGAAAGCTGAACAAACACATAAGTGGAAATTTGGCGCTTGTCTTATACAGTAGCTATAATTTTCATAGCCTTAAAAAAGTGAGAAACTCAAGTGTTCTGTCATTAAACATGCTGTAAGAGGCTGTTTTAAGTCAGTGGGAGGCGGTCAGTTTGCTGTTGGGTAACACTCAGTGTTTACTGAAGACTTTACCTGCCTATCTGTCCATCTACCTGCCTGGTGAACACGTCTGGCTCTGCCAGCCACTGCAGGGCATTTCTGTCCACATACCTGTCAGATTCCATTTTTCACCAGAAGCTTCATTAAGAAATAGAAGCTGAGCATTCTTAGAGGCACTTTAAACCACTGAAAATAATGAAGGAGAAGTCAATGCAATTAGCCAAGCCCTTGGCAGTGGGATTTGAATAGCAAAGGAACTAATTATGTGCCCCAGGCACCCACACATTGTACTTGCCACATCATCAGGCCACAACAAAGAATGTCTCAAAGCTGTGCATCTCACAGCGCCAGAGTGAGACAAAAGTTACCTTGGTGAATTCCTTTCCTTCCCCATAAAGAAGGCTGAGTCTGCTCTTGTTTACCCACTATCATTCACCCCTTCTTCCTTTCTATCAGAAACAAGATTTTACCCAGATTGGCAATGTGCCCAGATAAAAGAACACGCTTCCTCATCTCCTTTGCAATTATAAATGGTCAATGAAATGTTAGTGGAAGTCAAACGAGTCTTCTGAGAAGGCTGTCCTTTTCCCTTTTCTCTTTCTACCTGGAATATGGATGCAAAAAGTGGAGTTTCAGCCGGGCATCTTGTTACCATGAGGCAATCTTGGGATTGGAATTCATCATCTTAAGCTGGAAGAGCAGAAAGATTGAAGGAGATTGGCTGCCTGATGACCATGAAGATGCCATGAGATTCGCAGGCTCTAGACCTCATGTTGCATGACAGAAAAAGAAATCTAATTATTTATTGAGTGTGTTAATCACTCAGTCATGTCCGACTCTTTGCAACTCTCCAGACTATAGCTTGTCAGGCTCCTCTGTCCATGGGATTCTCCAGGCAAGAATACTGGAGTGGGATGCCATTCTCTTCTCCAGGGGATCTTCCCAACCCAGGGATCAAACCCAGTTCTCCCACATTGCAGGCAGATTCTTTACCATCTGAGCTGCCAGGGAAGCCATAGTTATGTATTACAACTATTAATTCAGTTGTCTGTTTTTGGCAAGAATTCTAACACATACAACATACATTCAATTTCTACCTTTTCCACAAGTTTTTTCAAGAGCCCCTAGAAAAATTTAATCATTGACTGAGGCATTTACTTAATGCCCACTGTCAGCCCAACTTCTTGGTCCCCATGGGGGAGCAGAAAGGTGAGCATGCGTGGTCCCTGATGCTAGGAGCACAGTTCCCCACTTCCCCATTAGAATTAGGGGTTCTCGCCCACTGAACTTTGAGTTGTTGTTAGAGTTGCCTTGCAGGAAAGGAATTGTGTAAGCTGCTGGAAGGCAGAGAACCTGCTTTATTCATTTTGATATCTTCCTCCCACAGTCCCTGGCCCAACTCCTTCCCCTTAGGAACCCAACCTCCGGGGGCAGAGCTATATAAAGGCTGAGTCTTCAGCCCATCCCAGCTTGTTTCAGCACCTGCCTGCATCTGACCATCACTGTATAAAGAGTAGCCCCGTTCCGACTCAGGGTTCACTAACGATGCTTGTCTCTCTCCAACCAAGTGCCCTGAGGCTCAGATCTCCATTTCATCCTCACCATTCTCCTCAGATACGGTGCAGAGGAAGATGGGACTTCCTCTCAATTCCAGCTCTGCCTCTCTAGCCTGACTTTGTTTCGGATATGGCCTTGTCAGTTCAGCTGGGCCCCAGCCCCACCAGGCAAGGAATATCCTTTGCGTCCTCCACCCAGTCACGTGTATTCATGGTGAAGAAACCATCAAATCTGCCAGGCAGTAGCCTCATTCTATCAACTGGTCTAGAGTAGGATCATCTCTGAAGATCAAGGCTTTCATTGAAGGGGAGCCAGTGAGCCCCCGTCCCCCCCCCCCCCTCACCCCATGATATATCCCTGAGGGGTCATTTTTAGCAATGGAATTTCGGGGCAAATACACCATTTGTTTCTCTCCAGCCTTCTCAGGCTCTCCAACGTGCCACTTCCCAAGCCCATCATGACTGAGGCAGGCCCTCTTTCAGATCCGTACTCTGGTCATCTGGTGACGGTAGTGGGGGTGGGTAGGGGGGCATCAGTTCTTGCTGTCCAAGCCCAGATTATGCTGGAGGGCAGCGTGGTCTGCATACCACTCTGGGACTGTGGACAAATTACTTAATCACACAGTGTCAGTTTTCTCACCTGTCAAATGGGAACAACACACTGACCTTACAGACTTGTTATAAAGATTAAAGAAGTCAGGGTACAAAAGCCCTGCTCCTAGGACAGAGTGAACTTTCAATCAACAATAACTGTCATCATCAGTGTTAGTAGAACCTGGCATCACCTGTTGTTAGAAATGTCTCATAACTTAGTAAACATTAAACAGTGCTGCTGTTCAGTCACTCAGTTGTGTCTGACTCTTTGCGATCCCCATGAACTGCAGCACACCAGGCTTCCCTCTCCTTCACTATGTCCTGGAGTTCGCGCAAACTCATGTCCATTGAGTCAGTGATGCCATCCAAACATCTCATCCTCTGTTGATCCCTCCTTCTCATGCCCTCAATCTTTCCCAGTGTCAGGGTCTTTTCCAATGAGTTGGCTCTTCACATCAGGTGGCCAAAGTATTGGAGCTTCAGCATCAGACCATTCAGGGTTGATTTCCTTTAGGATTGACTGGCTTGATCTCCTTGCTGTCCAAGGGACTCTCAAGAACCTTTTTCAGTACAACAATTTGAAACCTTCAATTCTTCGGCACTCAGCAGTCTTTATAGTCCAACTCTCATATGTGTACATGACTACTGGAAAAACCATAGTCTGACTAGATGGATCTTTATCAGCAAAGTGATATGCCTGCTTTTTAATACACTGTCTAGGTTGGTCACAACTTTTCTTCCAAGGAGCAAGGGTCTTTTAATTTCATGGCTGCAGTCACCGTCCACAGTGATTTTGGAGCCCAAGAAAATAAAGTCTGTCACTGTTTCCAGTTTTCCCCCATCTATTTGCCATGAAGTGATGGGATCACTTCATGCCATGATCTTCATTTTTGAACACTGAAAACATTAAATGTAGTTAAGGTTATAATGGGGCTTCCTTCATAGCTCAGTTGGTAAAGAATCTGCCTGCAGTGCAGGAAACCCAGGTTTGATCCCTGGGTTGGGAAGATCCTCTGGAGAAGGAAATGGCAACCCACTTCAGTATTCTTGGCAGGAGAATTCCATGGACAAAGGAGCCTGGCAGGCTATAGTCCATGGGGTCAAAAGAGTCGGACATGACTTAGCGACTAAACCAAACCAACCAAGGTTATAATATTGGTGAAGAATCTCAATTAGATTTTTTGGAGTGATTAGCTAATTTTTTAAAGTGACCGCCTCCCTTATTTTTCTCAACTCTCTTCTTTATTTCCCATTCTTCTCTCTAGGGATATTTTTTGTCCCTGAGGTCATAAGGAAACAACCCCATTGCAGTCTAAGCTCTCATTCTAACATCCTTGCTCTGAAGCATCTTTCTTTCTCCCTCTCCATTGCATTTTTTTTTTTTTCCTTTTGTGAAGTTTACAGTAAAGGGTCAAATTACCTGCCCATTTTCTTCCCAGGACGCTCCCATCCATAGCGTGTCTGAGGTGTGGTGAGACAGGCAGAAACATAAAGACGCATGTGGGAATAAATGTGTAAATGTATTTAGACTTTATTTGGGGAAACTGGGCTTTTGCCGTCATCCAAGTTCAACAGAAATGGCTGTGCAGACCAAACAGTGGTTAGTCGTTGACACCAAAAACCATTTGCAGCCCAAATTAGACACAACAAATCAGAGAAGGAATTTTTAAAAATCCTAACCTTGCAACCCACCCCTCACCCCGGACTACTTCAGGCATCAGAAACGAAGGAAAATATGCATAGCAAGAGGAGGCTCAGGAGGCCAGAGCGGATTCCTGGGACTGTGCAGGTGAAAAGCACATTTGTGAAAGGAGAGCACATCTGGGGGGCTGGGAATGGAAAAGCTGGGAGGGTTTGTGAGATGAGGCCCTTGGTCCCGTCTCCCCTTTATTCCCAGTGTGAGAAACTGTCCAAGCTGAGGGCTGGGTCATCCCTATGCCGGAGCTATTGGTAATAAAGCAGAAAAACTCAGGGATTCTGGCTGGGACCTAGCAGGCAAGAGTCTGCAAAATTCAGACAGGAACATATGTCAGTGGAGTGGGTGGCTTAAGACCAAAGGGCTGGAGGGCCCCGTGGTGAACCAGACCACAGGCCCTGCAGGAGAAGAGAGTGTCCCCCAGGGGGCGCTGTCTATGCAGCCCTGCCCGGTGGTTGCTGTGAAGAAATACAGGCCGAGAGTGGCCAGATCTTCAGATGTTTTAAGAGATGCTATAAAAGATCCTGATTTTCAAATGCTTGGCAACTGATTCAACGCACTTTACAACACTGTGTACAGACTGAAGAAAACAAATCTGTCGGCTGGATCTGGCTTGCAGGGCAGCCAGCTTCTGAATTCTGGGTGGGGGCTGACTTTTATCTCATCTCTGAAGCTCGGGGGTTTCGGGGGCTGGGTTGAGAGCCCACATGTATCCATGTTCGCTCTTCTGCCCAGATCGTCCCATTGCTAAATTAATCTAGCCTAAGAACTCCTTTGCAGCACTGAGAAAAGCAAAGCTACAAAATCAAAGTACAAACCCAGACAAAAACCTTCCAGGTAGAAGCCTCAAAGATTGAGCTTTACTTTTATTTTTTTATGTATTTTGTCATGTCCCGGAATGCTTGGCCATTTTAAAATCATAGGTGGAATGAGAGTCACGATCTTCTGTAGCCCCTGGGGACTGGACAGCTTGGAGAAGGAAGGAAGAAATGGAAGATGCTAAGTGATGGCACCCAAGACCACCCAGGAGGCTGGGGGTGGGGGGTTGCTAGTCAGGGGCCAAACTATTTCCTCCTCCTCGTCCAGCTTTTAGTTTGAAGCCTATATTCCCAAGCCACCCTGTGGAACTTGAATATCCAGACAATGGCTCTGGTAGATTGCTTGGGGAGCAAAGTTTGAAGGGAAGAGCACCAGGTGCAAGTGGAAAGAGTGAGGTCAGGGGGTCCCCCGTTGGCAGGGCAGAGGGGAAACCCCTGTCCCCCCCACAGGTCATGGTGGCCCCACTGTCTTTTGCATCGACCAAGCAACGACTGTCCACAGGAACCTGAATGTAAAAAAAAAAAAAAAAAAAACAGCCAATGCATCTTAGGGCAAGGACACAAGTCAGAAAACAGACTCTGCACAAAAATCTCTAATTCCAGGCAAGTGCTGTAACAACCCAGCCAGCCAGGACTTCTAAAGGTTGACATCCTCCTCTTCCTGCCCTGTACGCCTTCACCACTGCCGCACATCTGGGGAAAGGGAAGAAGAAGGCAAAAAGCAAAAATACAACAAACAACAGAAAACCCAAAACCACAGAAAGGCAAGGTACAGGGTCTCTAGCCTATGATTAAGCCCTAAAGGGCTGGCAGCTCATTGCCACAGCCCTGCACCCGCCTGGCGTTTCCCCCGCAGACACCAAAGTACCTCCCTCACCTACCAGCACACGCGAACCTTTCCCTTTGTTCCCTAGAGCTCAGACACTGGGGCTGCTCAGAAAGATCTGGGAGCTCACAGAGCATTGTGGGTACTGACATGCAAATGAGGCGCACAACCAAGCGTGTCCCACATTGCTTCAGAGGACCTGAATTTTTTATGGCTTGTATGTGCTTTTTGATGTTTTCATTGTCTCCCAGCATAACTGATATGCATTCCGATTCTGACAACCAGAAGTTGTCTTTTTTTTTTTTTCTTTTCTTTTCCTGGAGCTGGTCTTCTCCACCTTAAAACAAAACAAAACAAAGCAAAAAAAAAAAAAAAAGGTGGGGGAATAAAAAAACAAATCCACCACCACAACAAACCGAGGTTACTTTAAGGAGTGAAATATTTTAAGCAATTGAACCACAGATGCAACCGGGAAAGGAAAACATGTTGATTTTCTTAAATTCCTTGGAGGAAAACAACTCCAGCTTGTCTACCTCATTTAAAGGGACAACTTCCAAAGAGAGCAGAATAGGGAGAGAGTCACTTTTTTTTTTTTAATTTGCTGGCGGTCAGTCGTGAAGAGCCCGTTTCTGTTATGAAATTCACCCTTCCCATCTGTTTGCACTTGCTCTTAATTAGGTTGGGGAAGTTCATTTGGAAAAAGTGAGAGCCTTGTTGGACACACTTCCCTACAACCCGCCCCCCCCCCCCCCAACACACACACACACAGACTCCAAATACTAAGTGAACTTTTAAGGGAACCATTTTCATTTTATAGTCATTTGCCCGTAGAGGATCCAGACACCATAACCCATGCCAAATACCTCAGGCTCGGTGGTTTTTCTGGTTTGGCTGAGGCAAGGAATAGCTGAACAAATCACAAGAAAGTCATTTCTGAGAGAGTCCTGTCAGTGTCGGCCCCCACCTCCCATCTCAGATCACACGGGTGATGGGCTGGATGGCAGAAGGCCTTTCTGAACCTAGACGTGCGACCTTCGAAGCACTCTATCCTTAGCCGCACAATAAGCAGACAGAGCACATCTTGTAAATTTGAGTACAATGGCAATGTCTGTAAAAATAGAACACACCTTGTGTTTTGCTCGCTGTTCTCATCCAAGGTCTTGCAACTCATTGTTCCAGCCTCCATATCCCTCTTTTATCCAGACTCAGCATCATTTTCTCCTTTTGGTCCCATTCTCTTCTGTCCATTGGCTTTGGATGACTCAGCCAATGAAAGCTAACCACCCACTCACCAGAGCCCCCAATCCCCACCCTCCTTCAGTTCGGTCGCTCAGTTGTGTCTGACTCTTTGCGACACCATGAACCTCAGCATGCCAGGCCTCCCTCAGATCAGATCAGATCAGTCGCTCAGTCGTGTCCCACTCTTTGCGACCCCATGAATCACAGCACGCCAGGCCTCCCTGTCCATCACCAACTCCCGAAGTTCACTCAGACTCACATCCATCGAGTCAGTGATGCCATCCAGCCATCTCATCCTCTGTCGTCCCCTTCTCCTCCTGCCCCCAATCCCTCCCAGCATCAGAGTCTTCTCCGATGAGTCAACTCTTCGCATGAGGTGGCCAAAGTACTGGAGTTTCAGCTTTAGCGTCATTCCTTCCAAAGAAATCCCAGGGCTCATCTTCTTCAGAATGGACTGGTTGGATCTCCTTGCAGTCCAAGGGACTCTCAAGAGTCTTCTCCAACACCACAGTTCAAAAGCATCAATTCTTCGGCACTCAGCCTTCTTCACAGTCCAGCTCTCACATCCATACATGACCACAGGAAAGACCATAGCCTTGATTAGACTAACTTTTGTTGGCAAAGTGATGTCTCTGCTTTTGAATATGCTATCTAGGTTGGTCATAACTTTCCTTCCAAGGAGTAAGCGTCTTTTAATCTCATGGCTGCAGTCACCATCTGTAGTGATTTTGGAGCCCAGAAAAATAAAGTCTGACACTGTTTCCACTGTTTCCCCATCTATTTCCCATGAAGTGATGGGACCGGATGCCATGATCTTCGTTTTCTGAATGTTGAGTTTAAGCCAACATTTTCACTCTCCTCTTTCAGTTTCATCAAGAGGCTTTTTAGTTCCTCTTCACTTTCTGCCCTAAGGATGGTGTCATCTGCATATCTGAGGTTATTGATATTTCTCCCGCCAATCTTGATTCCAGCTTGTGTTTCTTCCAGTCCAGCATTTCTCATGATGTACTCTGCATATAAGTTAAATAAACAGGGTGACATTATACAGCCTTGACAAACTCCTTTTCCTATTTGGAACCAGTCTGTTGTTCCATGACCAGTTCTAACTGTTGCTTCCTGACCTGCATACAGGTTTCTCAAAAGGCAGGTCAGGTGGTCTGGTAGTCCCATCTCTTTCAGAACTTTCCAAAGTTTATTGTGATCCACACAGTCAAAGGCTTTGGCATAGTCAATAAAGCAGAAATAGATGTTTTTCTGGAACTCTCTTGCTTTTTCCATGATCCAGCGGATGTTGGCAATTTGATCTCTGGTTCCTCTGCCTTTTCTAAAACCAGCTTGAACATCTGGAAGTTCACAGTTCATGTATCGATGAAGCCTGGCTTGGAGAATTTTGAGCATTGCTTTACTAGCATGTGAGATGAGTGCAGTAGTTTGAGCATTCTTTGGCATTGCCTTTCTTTGGGATTGGAATGAAAACTGACCTTTTACAGTCCTGTGGCCACTGTTAAGTTTTCCAAATTTGCTGGCATATTGAGTGCAGCCCTCCCTCCTTAGCTTGGACAATTTAGACCCAGTTGCTCTATCCTATCTTTCCTGGACACTTCATCCCACAGCGGGGGCAGGGTGGGGGTGGGGGGAGGGGGTGGTGGAGGAGCTGGGTACTGGTTCCAAAGCCAGAGCTGCTGAAGCTAAAGTTCAGCAGCTCAGACCTTTGACCTCAAGATCAAAACTGCTCCTCAGACAACTTCTATTAATATCTCCATCCTCAGCTCCCAGCAGCCCATCTTAGGCACCGTCAGTTTTGCAAAATAATTATGAATGAAAGTACTTCATTATTTACTTGGCAGTTTCACACATATTGTGTCTAATTTTCACTAAAGGCCTAAGAGGTAGGTATTAGCATATCCACTTCACAGGTGATAAAACTGAGGCTGTGAGAGGGCACATGACTTCCCCAACTATCCAGTGTCCAAAGTCTGCTGCTGCTGCTGCTGCTAAGTCACTTCAGTCGTGTCCGACTCTGTGCGACCCCATAGACGGCAGCCCACCAGGCCCCCCGTCCCTGGGATTCTCCAGGCAAGAACACTGGAGTGGGTTGCCATTTCCTTCTCCAATGCAAGAAAGTAAAAAATGAAAGTGAAGTCGCTCAGTCATGTCCGACTCTTCACGACCCCATGGTCTGCAGCCTACCAAAGTCTAGTGATCTTCAAAAGATATTGGTCTCATCCCTTTATCTTTTTCAAATCACTTCCACAAACAGGATGACCCTGTCAGATGGAGGTGAATAGTGACCCGATTTTACAAATGTGTGATCGAATGGCATAAACACTTGCAGTCCCATGGCAGTTCTGTTCTCTTCTTCCAGAACCTTCTTTGGAAGACCACAACAACTGTGGTGATTAAAAGGGAGTCTGATTCTCCCATAGCATAAGCTCCCAGAGGCGAAAGGAGGTCGGTTAGGAATCTCAAGGAGCCGTGTTAACCTTTTCAATTACAAAAGCCTACAAGGACTTAATTCACCAAACCACCCTCAAGACCACAAGAATTTATGATCTTTCTAAATATACCCAAACGAGTCTCCGGAAGTATCTCAGGTAGCCAGAATCCAGCTCCATAAAGCATATAAATACATTTAAAATAGCAGTAAATGTTTCCACCCTTCTGTTTTTCTAATGACTGAATGCACCCCAAATAGAAATGTTGGCAGTCAACCCTTTAATAACGCTATTTACGTTTAACTTATCAGGGTATAAATAGAAGCATAGTAGGCATACATACCAGGCCTTGGTTTATGTGTTTTCAACTTCAGAGCTGGCCAGTCCTTATTTTGTGCTGACAATAAAAATACAGAGAGACACAAGTGTTCTCACTTCATCCTCAGCTTCCAGCTCTGGTGCCATTCAGTATATTCAGTTTTCTAGGAGCATCTCAGAGGAGAGAGTCTTCAAACGGACTTAGCTTTCCAAATCCTGAATGAGAGTGGGATTTCTTGTGAAACATTTTGTAGTGGTGGCTGCAGTAGAACTCTAGAAAAAAATCAACTGGCACAAATTAGGGTGGACACAAAAAGAAACAATATTTCCTAACTGCACATAAAAGCTGTCTAGATATCCCCCACCCAACCCTTCCTTGCACCCTCACATTGTTTAGATTTCAGGTTCTTGAAGGAAATGTATTTCTTTTGACATTTAATAATGTCTGTTGACATGCAGCATCCCTGCTAGGGCTTTACATTTTTTTATTAAATGATGTAAGTTCTGTAACTGATACCAGTTGTCATCAAACATCTTAAAGCCAATCAGGCCTCGAGTCATCAATATTTATTGTCCCTGGTGGGGGAGAGGCTGTTTTCAGTTTGGGGCAGATGGGTTTAATTTTTAAGTGGAATAGTTTAAGCAGACGCACCTAGTATAAAATATCAGACAGGCAAGGATCTGCCGACATGGTGCAATTGAGATGTTCAGGGAGCCGAAAGGAAGAGGATGGGGGAAGAGAAGGAGAGAAAGGGAGGGAGAGAGGAGAGAGGAAGAAAGAGGAGGGGGCAGGCACGGATGAGAGACCGGAAAGAGTGGACGTGGGGAAAGGAATAAGGAAAGGAGAGAGAAAAAAAGGTGTGGATTCTCATCAGATGTATGGCGTGTACACGAATAAAAATTTCTGTTCTAGTGAAGGCTATCAAAAAAGGGAGACTTCTCTGCTGGTCCAGTGACCATGACTCCACACTCCCAATGCAGGGGGCCCAGGATGGATACCTAGTCAGACAACTAGATCCCACATGCTGCAACGGAAGATCCCTCACCCTGCAATGAAGATAGAAGCTCCCACATGCCACAACCAGGACCTGACAAATCAATCAATCAGTATGTAATATGACTTAAAAAAAAAAAAAAAGACTCAGGGCCATGGAAGGAGACACCATGCTCTGCAAGGGCAGGCTGAGTACTACAGTGCAAAAGGAATTAGAGAAAGTGAAAGTGAAATATAAGAGAATGAAGTAAAAAGAGAAGGTGAAAAGCAAGGCAAAAAGGAAAATAAATAAGATATAATGTGAGAGAAAGTGAAAGACACAAAACGAGAAGGTGAAAAATGAGTGAAAAACAATGAATGAGGGATGGAGAGATCTGCAGAGAGAGCAGGTGAAAGAGGAGTGAGCCAGAGGCAGGGTCAGGAGATGCTAGTGGGTCTCACAGCTGGTACCAGTCTGGGAAGAGAGGGGACCAGGACACGGGCCAGCATCCTAGGGGCAGGGTGGGATGGGGTAGGAGCTTGGGTAGGCTTTGGCAAGCTAGTCACAACCAGAGCTGGGGGAGTGCATCAGTTTATCTGTGGCTACTTCATCTGTCCTGCCTGTGTCCTCTTCCCCGTTGGAGGTCTCTGTCTTATGGGTCTGGCTTCTGGAATCTTCTCACACTCTACCTCGGGAAAGGCTCTGAGTATATCATTCACACTGAGGCATAAATGACCAATAAAGTTTAATAGGATACTCCTGGCTGGTTCAAGTTTTACTTACTCGATTTTAGTGCTAATGGCAAATACACAGACCAGTGTCAGCCCGTGTGTGTTAGTCACTCGGTCGTGTCCGACTCTTTTCGATCCCTTGGAGCGTAGCCTGCCAGTCTCCTCTGTCCATGGAATTCTCCAGGCAAGAATGCTGGAGTGGGTTGCCATTCCCTTCTCCAGGGGGTCTTCCTCATCTAGGGATTAAACCCAGGTTTTCCGTGTTGCAGGCAGATTCTTTACCATCTGAGCCACCAGGGAAGCTCTCAATGTTGGCCAGGTAAGGAAAATTTCAGATGTGAAGCTGGCGGCCAAGCCTCATCCCATAGACAAGTCTATCCTGCCTCCTGAATGTTCTGTTGGAAGCACAATTTTTAGACCCAAATTTCTTTTTTTGGTGGGTTAGGGGTTGCTCCAATACTTTGGCCACCTGATACAAAGAGCTGACTCATTGGAAAAGACCCTGATGCTAGGAAAGATTGAAGGTAGGAGGAGAAGGGGGCAAGAGAGGATGAGATGGTTGGATGGCATCACCGACTCAGTGGACATGAGATTGAGCAAACTCCAGGAGATGGTGAAGGACAGGGAGGCTTGATGTGCTGCGGTCCATGGGGTTGCAAAGAGTCAGACACGACTTAGAGTCTGAACAACAACAGTGGATGGGAATGATAGAAGTATTACTAAGCCTTGAGCCTAGATGGTGCTAGACAAACCTTGGGAATGCAGCCCTGAGCTGCTGAACAGAGGGACCAGAAAGTGGGATCTCCAGGGAACAGAGGATGAAGAACGTTGTCCCTCATCCTGGGACTTCAGGGGACTCTTGCAGAGACCAGGGCCTGGGGGGAGGAGGGGTCAGGAATGGACTCCTTGCCCTCAGTGTCCTTGAACGCCCAATTTCTGCCCACGCTCGCTTCTGTGCTGACGTCAAAGTCAGAGGGAAGAAAGGAACAAGGAAGGAAAAACCTTAACAAAGAGAGCTTCCAAAAAAGCTCCTGGTGAAAAAGAAATAGGTCAAACCTCAAAGCAGCTCAGCACACTCTTCCTAGTGGTTCAGCCCACCACTTGCGTTTTGAAATTACAGGCCTTCGTATTTATGTAACCTGGCCTGTGATGTAGGCGGGGGCAGGGTGCCCTCCCACCGTGTGGATAAGGATTCTGAGGCAGGGAGAGTCCCCACACAGGGTCCCAGAGAATGTTCAAAGCGCCAGAGGAGCCAGACCCAAAGACCTCACTCGTATCTGCTATCTTCCTTCCCTCCTTGGAAGAATGAGAGGCTGGGGCAGGTATTAATGTTGCAATCTCCCGTAACTGACCTCTATTTCTCCCACCCTATCTTGTACATTTCTGAGTAGAAAGATGCTGTATTCTGTAGCTCTCTCCTGAATTTTCCCATCTGGTCTGGACAAGTGTCAGAGCCTGAACGGCACCCTGGTTTCTTCTGTTGATGTGCACCCAGGCCACCCTCGGAGGTTACCTGGTAGCTCACTGACAGCTCACCTTGCATCCCTTGAAAGGGCTGCATGCCATTCCTTGTCCAAGCACCTCGCTAGCAACCCAGAACCCACTGGAGATATTGTTGTTGTTACTTAGTCGCTCAGTCATGTTTGACTCTCTGCGACACCATGGACTGCAGCACACCAAGCTTCTCTGTCCGTGGGATTTCCCATGCAAGAGTACTGGAGTGGGCTGCCATTTTCTTCTATCCAGGCAATCTTCCCAGCCCAGGGATTAAAGCTGCATCTCCTGAATTGTCAGGCAGATTCTTTACCACTGAGCCACCAGGGAAGCTCCATTGCAGATATTATGGTCCTTGTATTTGTAGAGAATTGAGCTGATTGGAAGGTTCCTGCTTCCCCTTATCCTCACTAACATTTTATCTTTTCTTCTGGCTTTTCTAATTGTTGCCAGCCGGCATCTCACTGCTTTTTAATTTGCATCTGTCTTATTACTGATGAGGTTGAAGAGTTCGCCATAAACTTATTGGCCATTTAACTTTACCTTCTAAGAGCTGCCCATATCGCCCCATTATATTTTCTGTCTTTCTCTTTTGAGTTTCTGGTATCATATTCTAGAGTCTACTCCTTTGTTAGTTTTAGACAATGTTCGTGATTTCTTCCCAGTCTGTCACCCATCAGTTAATTATGGCTCCGGTGGCTGTGTTTGAACAGATATTTTAAATTTTGATGTAGTCAAGTTCACCGATTTTTGCCATGTGGTTTATGCTTTTGCTGTCTTATTGAAGAACGCTTTACCACCCTAAGGTCAAAAAGATATTTTTTTACATATTCTTCTATTGAATACACAGCATTTTCCTTTCACATGTAGGTCTTTTTTGAGTTTATTTTTGAATGTGGTTTGAATTAGAGTCCAACTTTATTTATGTTCATCCAGTGAGCCAGTTACCCCAACAGAATCTATTAAATAATTCACTTTTTTTCCTCTACTGAATCCTTGTGCCTGTTTATCATCTTTCTGAGTTTTCTTCTTTATTCTATTCATCCATTTGTCTGTTCTTATACGAATAGCCCATAATCTATAGTACCATGTCTTCGTGGAATGTCTTGATATCTAAAAGAGCAAAATTTTCTTTCTTTCTTTTTATTTTTCAAAATTATCTTAGCTATTTGTGTAGCTTTATTTGTCTTAATTTCAGAAGATTTATAAAGATCAAAAAAAAGGTAACATTTTATTGAATAGAATTTTAGGAATTGATGTGGAGAGGACTGACATTTAAGTTGCTCTATGTATAAATATGTTCTTTGTCTCTATTCAGTATTATTTTATTTAAATTGTTTTCTCTGTAAAGATCTTGAGTATTTTTAGGTGGATCTCTAGATACTCCTGGTAATAGAGGGTGATAGTAGACTGTTTCGAATCGTGACATGGGTCCTATTATATTTTTCTAGTAGATTATCTCTGATATAATGGAACCCCAAAGATTTTTTTTAACTTTTTAAATCCTCAACTTTACTTGCACAAAAATTTACAGACAATAAGATATACCCACTTTGACTATAGGCTTTAAGGAGTTTTAACAAGTGTGTACACTGATGTAACCCCCACCACAATCAAAATATAGAGCATTTCTATCACCTGACAAAGTCCTCTCTTGCTGCTTTGTAATCAATCCTTATACTCTCTAGTCACCCAAGGCAACCACTGATTCTCTTTCTATCTCTATAGGTTAGAATTGCCTTTTTAAGAATTTTATTTCCTAATTTTTCTTTAGTTGTATATGGAAATAAATTAATTTTTGTATATTGACCTTGTATCATGAAATACTGTTAAATTAATTAGTATATTAGTTCCAGTTTCATGTTTGCAGACTCTTGGAATTTTCTATATAGACAATCAGATAAATTCTCTAAATAAAGATAATTTAACTTCTTCTTTTCCAGTCTTCATCCCTTCAATTTACAAGTTTCTTCCCTATCTTATTGCTCTGTCGGGGACCACCAGTGCAACACTGAACAGACATGGTGAGAACAGGCATCTTTGCTTGTTTCCAACCTTAAGAAAGAAATTTTGCTTTTCACCCTAAAGTACGATGTTAGCTCTAGGTATTTCTTACAGATAATTTTGTCAGTTTGAGGAAGTTCTCCTTTATTCCTAATTAGTTGAGAGTTATTATCTTAGATGGCTATTGAATTTTATCAAATGTCTTTTCTATATCTACTAAGATGATCGCATAAGGTTTCTCCTCTATTCGATCAATAAGGTGAATTGTGTTTGTTGGTTTTTTCTTTTTTCTTTTTTTGCATCTCTGAGATAAACCCTGCTTGGACACAATGTATTCTCCATCGTATACATTATAGGTTTAGACTTACTAAACCTTGTTGATGATTTTTGCAGGTATTTTATGGAAACTATTACTCTATAACTTTTTTTCTTTTCATTTCTTTTACTTTTTTGTCTTGTTTTGATATTCAGGTAATACCAACTTTATGAGTTAGGAAGTGTTCCCTCTTGGTCTATTTTCTGAAATAAAAAAATTTAAGATTGATGTTGTTTCTTCCTTAAATGTTTGATAGATTTTACCAGTAAAGACATCTGAGCCAGGATTTTTCTTGTGGGAAAGTTTTTAATTACTAATTTATTTTAAAAACTGATTTAAGAGCTTTCCTGGTGGCCCAAACAATAAAGAATCTGCCTGCAATGCAGGAGACCCAGGTTCAATCCCTGGGTTGGGAAGATCCCCTCAAAAAGGGAACAGCAACCCATTCCAGTATTCTTGCCTGGAGAATCCCATGGACAGAGGAGCAAGAGTCGGACATGACTGAGCCACTTAGCACACACATACAGTAGGTTCTCATTAGCTATCTGTTTTAGTAGGGGTACATGTCAATCTCAGTCTCCCAATTCATTCCACCCCCTTCACCATGTTTGTTTTCTACATTTGTGACTCTTGTTTCTCTTTGCAAATAAATTCATCAGTACCATCACTTCTAGATTCCACATAGAAGTGATGATATATGATTATTTATCTTTCTCTTTTTGACTTACTTCATTCTGTATGACAATTTCTAGGCCCATCCATGTCACTGCGAATGGCATTATTTCATTCCTTTTTATGGCATGGAGTTCTTTCTCTGTCTGACCTCCTTCCTCTCTGGTTCTCTGCCCACAAGTTCCAGTCTCCTCAGCCACATCAAACTCTGACCTCTTTCCTCCTAGCTCAGTGAGGCAGCCATGAGCTGCTTGAGGAAGTGCCCTCAAGATGGAAGTGCCCTCCAAGTGCCAGCTATCACTCAGGTTAACTTGAGAAGTGCCCTCTTTGGCCTGTATTCCAGAATATTCTTCCAGGCAGGTCAGGGATTGAAAAATCTGCCTCATTTGTTTGCCTTTTTTGAAAGGTCACAGTCCTGTGTTGCCTGTTGTTCAATACCTGAAAACAGCTGTTTCATATATTTTAACCTATTTTCTAGTTATTTACGGAAGGATGGTAAGTCCTGTCCCAGGCCTTCAACGTAAGTGGACCATAAGCAGAAGTCAGGAGCTTTCCTGACCTGCAATGCAGGACACCCATTTTGATTCCTGGATTGGGAAGATCTGCTAGAGAAGGAATAGGCTACCCACTCAGTGTTCTTGGGCTTCCCTTGTGGCTCAGCTGGTAAAGAATCTGCCTGCAGTGTGGGAGAGCTGGGTTCGATCCCTGGGTTGGGAAAATCCCCTTGGAGTAAGGGAAAGGCTACCCAGGGTCGCAAGGAGTCAGACACAACTGAGTGACTTTCAAACAGAAGTCAGAGATAAATTTTTTTCATTGAGGTATATAAATACTCTTATATCTAGTAATCTTGCCAGGCACTTATGAGTCTTAAGAGTTTTTTTTTGTTTGTTTTCTATCGATTCTGTCGGATTCACTGTGAAATGATCATTTACAAATAAGTATAATTTTTTTAAAAATTTCAATTTCCACGTTCTGTCTCATTTTCTTATTGTTGTATTAGACAGAACATCCTATAGTATATTGTTTAAAAGCACAGAGCATATATTTATCTCATTAACAGTCTTATGAATCTAATGAAACTTACCTGAATGTTTTTCATTGAGTTTAGATTTTGCTCATGTGTATGTATTGAGCATTTATCAATTTAAGTAAAGCTTTTTTAAAGTACCTTTCCTCTGAGTTAAAAAAAATCATAATTAGATGCTGAACCTTATGAAAATCATATTCTGAATATACTGAGATAACCATATAATTTTTCTTTAGTACATGAAATACGGTGAATTTCATTACTGTATTGTCTGGAGTTAAGCTATACTTTGTCATTGTTTATTTTTAACTATGTTATTGAATTTGGCTGTAATTGTTATATTTTTCTAGCATACTCCTCTCATAAAATGTGTTAGATAGCTGTCCCTCCTGATTTCGGAAACAACTGGTGTGAGGTAGGATTATCCCTTACTTTGATGATTTAATAGAACTTTCTTCTAAAATTGATATTGGAGTTTACAGTGGAAACATAGTTAATCACCATGTCTATGGTTGATACTTGAGCAACATAAGGTTTAGGGGTGCCAACCCTTTGTGGAGTCAAAAATCCACAAATAACTTTACAGTTGGTCATCCATATTGTGGTTCCATCCATGTGCATAACTGTGGATCAATGATGTAGTACTATAGTACACACTTGGCGAAAATAATCCACCAATTAGTGGACTTGCACTGTTTGAACCCATGTTGTTCAAGAATCAACTGTATTCCTTTATGAGCTATTTCTATTCAATATTTCTATTTGTCTTATCCTAGTTTTGGCTTTTTTTTTTTTCCTGACAATTTATCCATTTTGCCTCAGTTTTACAGTCTTTTGGCATATAGCTGTTCTAATATAATATTTTATTGTTATCCTCTGATTTTTCACTGCATCTATAGGTATCTATGGAGAAGGCGATGGCAACCCACTCCAGTACCCTTGCCTGGAAAATCCCATGGGCGGAGGAGCCTGGTGGGCTGCAGTCCATGGAGTCGCTGAGGGTCGGACACGACTGAGTGACTTCACTTTCACTTTTCACTTCCATGCATTGGAGAGGGAAATGGCAACCCACTCCAGTGTTCTTGCCTGGAGAATCCCAGGGACAGGGGAGCCTGGTGGGCTGCCATCTATGGGGCCGCACAGAGTCAGACATGACTGAAGTAACTTAGCTTAGCTTAGCTTATAGGTATCTATCTGCTTTAATTATGTATCTATTTATTTGTATCTCCTCTCCTTTTATTTAAAAATCAATTTTTCACGATAAATCCTTATGAAAAAGAAACTGGTATCTTGGCTGAGGTACCAGATATACAAAACTAAACATGTGACAAAGTTGCTTAGGATTTATGTGTGTGTGTGTGTGTGTGTGTGTGTGTGTGTGTGTGTACAATTAAATCACTTTGCTGAATGCTTGAAACATTGTAAATTAATGGTACATCCATAAAAAATAATAAATTGAGTGCAATAAGCTGAAAAAATTGCATAGACCTAAGTACACACACATGCATACATACAAATATGAGTAAGTAAAACTGTAAAATTCTAAATAAAATCCGTGTACTGTATTATTGTCAATAACCTGGTTGTGCCTTGCACTATGGTTTTGTAAAACGTTACTTTTAGGGGGAAAAATACATGAAATTTCTCTATATTATTTCTTATGACTGTATGTAAATTTACAATTCTCTCAACCAAAATTTCAGTTAAAAAATCAGTTTGACCAGATGCTTGTCTCCTCTCATTAATCTTTTCAAAATGCTAACTTGTGGTCTTGTTAGTCTTGTCAATGTTTTTCTGTCCTCTGTTTTATTAATTCTAGCCTATTTTTATTATTTCTTTCCATCATGCCTTTTTGAAGTTTCTGTTTTGCTGCTGAAAACATATGAAAGTTTAGATCTCAAAGCTTAGATGATTTGTTTTCAGGTTTGCTTTTTTTTTCTCCTGGACAAATGTATTTAAAGCCATATGTTCCTTCTTTCATCTGTTGCACAAATTATAATATACAGTGTTTGCATTTGCATTTGGCTTTAAGTACTTGAGAACTTCCCTCACGAGTTTCTCTTAAACCAAAGAGTAATTAAATAGTACACTTTTTAGTTACACAGTGGATGTAATTTTTAAAGCTAATAGTTTGATATTGGTTTCTTCTTTTCCTGACATAAGAAAACAGTGTCTGATGCTAATTCTTTAGAATTTATTGAAGTTTCTTTAATGGCTAAGTCAATAGCTAAGTTTTTGTGCATGTTCTATGTGAACTCAAAAAATGATGTGTATTCTGTATTAAATACATTATTATATAAACATCTATTAATGTGAGTTTACTAATCGTGTGTATTTCTGGACCTTGTTTCTTATTTATTTATGTTTTTGGTTTTTACTTTTGATTCAGTCTGGAATCATTGTTGTTGTTGTTGTTTTTAATCAGTGAATTTAACCTATTTACAGTTACTATTGGGTTTCCCAGGTGGCACTAGTGGTAAAGAACCTACCAGCCTGTGCAGGAGACATAAGAGACTCACGTTTGATCCCTGGGTCAGGAAGATCCCCTGGAGGCGGGCATGGCAACCCACTCCAGTATTCTTGCCTGGAGAATCCCATGGACAGAGGAGCCTGGCGGGCTATAGTCCATAGAGTCCATAGAGTCATACAGGACTGAAGTGACTTGGCATGCGAGCATGCACAGTTACTATTATACTAAGACAAATTTTTGCCACTTTATTTATCCATTTCCATTTACCATACTGTCTTAGGTCAAGTTTTCTAGAAGCAGAGCCTGAAACAGGGATTTTTGTTCAAGGGATGTCTTAGCAGAGAGCTCTCAGGAGAAGGAGGAACGTAGAACAGAGCAGGAGAAGTGGACTAAGACTGTATTTTCAGCTGGAGCTGAGCCTCCACCGCGTAGGATGGCAGGCCATCCTGGCTAGTCTGGAGTCCGCCTTGATGCTGACCTGCTTCCTCCAGTAGCTTCTGGTGGGCACTGCTGTACCTCCCAGAGGAGATAAAGACCTGTGGTCTGCCTGGGACCATGGGAAAAAGAGAAAAGGGCAAACCTTAAAGGCTCTCCCACATCCAGGGAGCTGACCCTGTTTTATTTTGGAGGTTCCTGCTCTTCAACCTGGAGACCCATCATCTTCTTTCTGCTTAGAGGTTGATTCCACATGTCTTCCCTCTCATTTTGCAGTTTCATCCACCTTCCTCTGGTCTCCATGGCACCTGCAGGGCTGGGGTCAGGCAAGGGCACAGCAGCCTCTGTCCATTTACCATCGTGTGCTGCTGAGCTTCCACTCACTTCCTCTGTCACAGGCTTCTCTGAGGACCCAGGTCCACTTTGATGAGTGAGTTGGAGGTTAACCTGAGTGACAACCTGCAGTTGGAGTACCAATCCCCATCTTTTCCAGCACTGCCGGTTCTCCCACCCCCTAGGATGAGTCCTTTCCCAGGAGGCGCCCCCATCTTTCAGGTAAATAGATGCCTGCTAGGGAGTCCTCAGATCCCTGGGACTGGTTCCCATATGATTACATCTTTGGAGGAAAGCAGTTCAAACTCCAGCTAAGACTCTCCTTTAGTTGTATATTATACACGATTTGAACTGGACCAAACTCTGTCAAGTGGCTGCTAGTGAAAGAAGAACATATGAAGGTAGAAACAAAACACTTACAAATAAAATTAGGAAGATTTCAAGTCATACCCAAGGAGAGGTAAAAGAATTCTTTCAGGAAAGATATTTGTATTCGAGCTTTAACTTTACCCTGCAACTAAGGTAAACCAGATAGGCACTGGGCCACATTCAATTGGGGATTAACCCTGGATGGATCATTTGGAAAATCAACAGCAAATATTTCTAATTTAAAAATTCCTCTTTTTCTGGTCAGCTTCTTCCTCACTTTTTTGTTCTGGCTGATTTTTTTCTTCAAACTCACTTGACAAGTGAAAAAATAATCACGTTCCAGACCAAGTCAGTAGCTTTCTTTGCTTTGCCTTTTGCTTCCGTTTTATTATTGGATTTAGAAAAATATTTTAAAGATGTGCCTTCCTTGTCCCCTCACCAAGCTTTCGTGTGTTCTGGGAGAGAGGTGCAGGATTGGGTTCAAATGGGGTGTGTGTGTATGTGTGTGTGTGTGTGTGTGTGTCTGTGTCTGTGTCTGTGCGTGTGTGTCTGAGTGTGTGTCTTGTGTGTGTTTTCTGTCCCCTCCCCAAACAGTTCATGTCATACCTCGAAGCCTTGTGCTGGGGTTTTTTGTTATAAAATATCCCCACTTCACAAGTAGCCTCAAGCAACAATTAGTCCTGCATGTAATTTCTGAATCAAATGGTGGGTTTGGGTGAGAACTGTGCAAGCGGTTTGGAAGCAGATGTAGCCCGAGGTGAAGTCACTCTCCATGTTTAGTGGGAGGCAGGAAGGGGGTGGAGGGAAAGAGGGGACGCACAGCTTGGTGTCTGACCCACCGCTCTGAATGAGCCACCAGAGAATGGAGATCACCATGCGGTGGGCAGGATAATGGCCCCTGAGGATGTCCACACCCTCACCCCCCAAGCCTGTGAACACCATACCTGACAGGGCAAAGGAGACACTGCAGATGGGATTAAGGTGGAGGACCTTGAGATGGGGAGGTTATCTGGGTGGGTGCCACTAGTCCTTAAAAGTGAAGGCCCTTTCCTAGCACTGGACAGAGAGAGGTGCGCCCAACAGAAGGGTCAGCAAGATTTAATGCTGCTGCCTTTAAAGATGGAGGAGGGGACCGTAAGCCAAGGCAGGCAGTGGCCTCTGGAAGCTGGAACGGGCCAAGAAGTGGATTTTACCCTTGACCGACCAGGAGGAAGGAAGTCCTGCGGACACCTCGATTTGAGCCCAGTGAAACCCACGTCTGACCCTTTTAAAATACTAAATTTGTGTTGTTTTCAGTCACCGAGTTAGTGGTACTTTTATAGCATCACAGAAGATGAATACAGCCTGCCTCCAAAGCTGCCTCTTACCGCCCTAACGTTTGGCCACACCACTGAACTCCCCACGAACCTGGACGCTTTCATCAGTAAAATGGGAACAGAGTCACTTTTTACCATCCAAAACAGTCCAGGCCTGACCAACACATGGGGAAAGGGAAGTCAGCTAAACTATAACATACAAATGTGTGACTGCCCCGTTTCTGAGCAGCCAGAAAGCACCAACAAGCCCACTTTCTACCCACCTTTCTGCAAGACAGATTTCACGTCCCCTTGCACTCAGGAAGTGGCCTGTAGCTTTTTAGCCAGGCCCTACATGCCAGTTTTTCCAGTGGTCATGTATGGATGTGAGAGCTGGACTGTGAAGAAAGCTGAGCACCAAAGAATTGATGCTCTTGAACTGTGGTGATGGAGAAGACTCTTGAGAGTCCCTTGGACTGCAAGGAGATCCAACCAGTCCATTCTAAGGGAGATCAGTCCTCGGTGTTCTTTGGGAGGAATGATGCTAAAGCTGAAACTCCAGTACTTTGGCCACCTCATGCGAAGAGTTGACTCATCGGAGAAGACTCTGATGCTGGGAGGGATTGGAGGCAGGAGGAAAAGGGGACGACAGAGGATGAGATGGCTGGATGGCATCACCGACTCAATGGACATGAGTTTGAATGAACTCCGGGAGTTGGTGATGGACAGGGAGGCCTGGCGTCCTGAGATTCATGGGGTCGCAGAGAGTCAGACATGACTGAGCGACTGAACTGAACTGAACTGAGCATGCCAGTTTAAGGCTTACCAAGTAGCACTAGTGGAAAAGAACCCACGTGCAATGCAGAAGATATAAGGGACGCGGGTTCAGTCCCTGGGTTGGGAAGATCCCCTGCAAGAGGAAATGGCTACCCACTCCAGTATTCTGGCCTGGGGAATCCCACAGACAGAGAAGCCTGGTGGGCTAAGGCCCATAGCGTCACAGAGTCAGACATGACTGAAGCGATTTAGTATACACTTGCCTGTTTCAACTTAGCTCCGCAGAAAGGACTCTGCTGTCAATCTCACAGCCCCTTACTGCTCCTTGATGCTAACCCCTCAACTCAGCGCTCAGCAGCCTCTATTACCACTCCCCACTCGTCTTGGGGAGCGTCCTTGACCTTGTACCCAGAACTCCTTTCCATCAAAATTTATCTGTCCTGTGTCCCACCCCCTTCCCTCAGGGGCTTGCCCTCGACAGATCTGAAAACTTCCAGGAGAGTGGGGAGGTGGCAAAGATCATTATTTTCCCCTTGACAGTTTTGCCCAAGGCTGGCCCTGAAGCGGATAATCCACCCAGAGCAAGTTGGAGGCACAAGCTGCTTCATGCTTTTTGTGAAGCAAACGTGCACAGTCTCTGTGACCCTTATTTGGAGTAACATCTTCTAGGAATCAGCCTCAAAGCACCCAGTAAGGCTGTGCTTCTCCCTTTCAGGAGGCCAGAAGGTTGAGGGGGTGGGATCTGCTGTCTCAACAGCATCCTCTTGGAATTAGCAAGAAGCTTTTCCACCTGGAGTCCTCGGGGGCTCTTGCCAGGGTTGCTGATCAACAAGACCTTTCAGATTCAGGCTGAATCTTTCTGTGGAAGCTCCATCCAGCTTTCAGAAGCTGAGCCTAAGTACCGTGCCCACCATGGACGAGGATCCTGGACAGAGTCATAAAGCAGCTCTGGTGGACGAAGCTGCTTCAGACACGGCCACCCTCCATGACCTAAACTCTGAGCCGAGCCCAGGGGAATGCGGGACACACCGGGGTCACTCCTTACCAACTCTAGGGGTAGTGTCCATTCCTAAGGAAAGAATTTGAAAAAGCTCCTAGGAGTTCTAAAGTGCATTCTGGTTGTGCTCATTTCCAAAGGCAAAACTCCAAATCCCCAATTGATAGGCACACACGACTTGATCACCACCCTGGAACACGGGGAGGGAGGTCAAGATGGAAACGTGAACTTTGAGGCGCCTTCCAGGAGAGCTGGTTGTTGAAGCTGGCCCTAGAGCATCTTGCTCTGGCCTGAAGGTACCACAAGATGGCAGCATTTCTGAATGTTTCAGACCCACCCAGGGGCCGCCTCTCAGGGCGCTGGGGTGCCTTGGCGCCTGGTCGGGAGCACAACCTCCCTCATGTTCAGGAGGATTAAGAGTCCCGGCCTGGGCTGCTCAGTCCTCAGCCAGAGACGGGAGAGAAGAGGGCCAGAGCAGAAGGGCTGCAGCTCTGCGGTGAGCGTTCAGCTGTTTCAACAAAATCAGCGTTGAACCCAAGCGCCTGTTGCCAGTGGCCACTTTGGATCTTGGCTGGTTTGTCTTAGTTTGTCTGAAAAACTAAATGCTTATTTGGCCAGATGTTGTGCGGGGGTCAAGGAACTTTGCAGCACTTGAGAAAATACATCCCCCTCACCCCCCTTCTAAGCCTCAGTTTATGTGCTCTGGGGGACTTTTTTCATCACGGCCTGGCATTCGTGCCAGCTTTTGGATTCCCACCCCGCCCCCACCAGACTGGATGCTGGCAGCAATCAATTGGGGTGAAAGAGTGGACAGTTTTTTGTTATTAAGATCCTTCCTGGTATTTGTCTGATTCTTTATTCATTCATTCAATAAGGCACTTTTCAATAAATATATATTTGGCACCTACTATGAGCCAACTGTTGTATTGTGTCCCGGGGATACAAGAATGACCGTTCTACTACCATCGAACTTGCATCTAGTTGCAGGGCGAGGATAGGTGTGTGTGTGTGTGTGTGTGTGTGTGTGTGTGAGTCATGTCCAACTCTTTATGACCCTATGGACTCCTCTGTATATAGGATTCTCCAGGCAAGAATACTGGAGCAGGTTGCCATGCCCTCCTCCAGGGGATCTTCCCAACCCAGGGACTGAACCCAGGTCTCCTACATTGCAGGCAGATTCTTTACTGTCTGCTGCTGCTAAGTCGCTTCAGTCGTGTCCGACTCTGTGCGACCCCATAGACGGCAGCCCACCAGGCTCCCCCATCCCTGGGATTCTCCAGGCAAGAACACTGGAGTGGGTTGCCATTTCCTTCTCCAATGCACAAAAGTGAAAAGTGAAAGTGAAGTCACTCAGTCGTGTCTGACTCTTAGCGACCCCATGAACAGGAGCCCACCAGGCTCCTCTGTCCATGGGATTTTCCAGGCAAGAGTACTGGAGTGGAATGCCATTGCCTTCTCCTCTTTACTGTCTGGGGGGAGTTAATTAATCACAATTATAAAAACTGCTCTGCAGGCAAAGTGCAGAGTATTCTGTCAGGGACTCTGGAAGGCTCTGCTCTTTACTAGCAGTCGACCTTGGATGAGTTAGAGAGGGCCTCTGTATAGTCCCTGAGATTTTGCCTGAGGTGGTGGTGAGGATTAAAGAATTAACACCTGTGACTCTGTCTGGCATAAGGTAAATTCCGTGCGGCCCTCACCAGCAAGGTGAGCTACTCACATCTACTCTTCACACATGAAGCAGATGGTGGCATCTTTGACTTAACCTCTCCAAGTTTCAGTTTCCTCATCTGTAAAAAGAAATAACAATGCTGACATCATCATGCAACTGTTGTGAGGATTAAATGAGGTGTGTAAAGAGGCTAAGTATTTAGCTTGGTACCTGGTGTCTGTTGTTATTATTAGATGTAGAAGGCATGATATCAAAGCTACATGTAAAGATTTAAATCTGCATTTCGGAGTCACATGTATAGCCCCAGGGTGCCCATTAAGGCATGTGTTTGGCTAATTAATGGCCCCTTTTCATCTGGTAACTGCCTCCTCTTCACACCACCTGAAGGGACTGTTGAGAAAGCTGATGCTGATGGCCTGGCAGTGTGCCCATACCCAGCTTTCAGGATCAGGTTGGTGCCAATCCGTATGCAGCAGAGAAAGATCTGTCCAAGCTGCTGGCCAATCAGATCAGCAAAACTGGCTGAGGAGGGAGGAGGGAAGACCACGCCCTTTGTGGAGTGGCCCAGAGTGACAGCTACTGGCCTCGTGTCCTGCTCAGGCAGCCCTAGAACATAGACACCTATTTCAGCATCCCTATTTTATAGATTAGGACATGGAGGCCAAAGTCACATGTCAAGCATGTGCTGGAGCTGGGCTCACACAGGGTCAGCCTGACTGCAGATCCTGAAGGCTGTCTGAGAGCTTTAATGGAATCTCTAGAAAGTCACCACTTAGCTTGTTGACAAGAGGCACTTAAATACTAGTTGAATTGGGCCAAGGGGCCAATTCGGTCCAAACGAGCCATCCATCGGCTCCCATGTGGACAAACACGGCCTGCTAGAAAATGATTAAATGGCGACTCCACCAGCTTGCATGATGCTATTAGCTTCCTTCCAGCCCACCCGCAGCTGCCCCTGGGTGAGCAGCCTGAGGTGGGCAGATTGCTGTCTGTGTACAGGTCACTCCTGAGAACAGGGCTGTTCTGTCAGTATGCTGTCTCATCTGACGTCCAAGAAGACGGTCTCATGGTCTCAAGACGACCCCGGGTGGAGTCAACCCTGTTCAGACCCCCGAGGGAAAGGCTATTTTTTAGGTTCCCACGAGAGAAGGGAAACAGCCACGTCTCTAAATACTGCCCTCCACCTAACTGGGATGGCAGTGACATCGAGCAACCCGCAGGGCCAGGGACGGTGAACGCAGGCCGGAGGACGGATGGCGGCTCAGCCCACACACAGCTGCTACTGCTGACTCTTCTTGCCACCTTGGTTTCCAGGACATCCGGGCAGAATAATGACGAAAGTGCTTCTCAGATACAGGAAATTTCAAATGTTGTCACCAGAATGTATGGTGATCGCGAGTCTGGGTCCAATGAGGTGTCACAACGGACACGCTGTCACACAACAGCTTTTTCATCTCTCAACACTCATTTTTGCCAAGCTATAGGGGCTTCCCTGGTAGCTCAGCAGTAAAGAATCTGCCTGCCAATACAGGAGACGGCTTCGATCCCTAGGTCAGAAGTTCTCCTGGAGAAGAAAATGGCAACCCACTCCACTATTGTTGCCTGGAAAATCCCTTGGACAGAGGAGCCTGGCAGGCTACCAGTCCATGGGGTCATGAAAGAGTCAGACACGACTTAGCAGCTAAACAACAAAAACAAAAGTGAGGAGCAGGTATTTATCCCCACCCAGCATCCATTCCCCTTCTTCTCAGAACAACATCCTGGGTTTTCCCACGGGGGCCACCCCTTCCCTCTGCCCAGTCTTCTGGTTTGAATGGGACTGACTCCTTTCACCAATTCTGGGGGTGTGCACGTGACCACAGCTGACCAATCCCCATGCTTTATGCCCTGGAGGAATGATTGTTCCCGAGATGGGTGTGTGTCTTCAGCCAGACCAAAGAGAGTCAGTCCTCCAGTTTCGCTGGAATCTGGGGACAGCACACTCTTTCTCAGGAGTTGTGAGGCTGATTGCCCATCAGCCTGGTTCTGCTGGTGGCTATGTTACTGCCACCTGAGACGAAGCCAGCCTTCAGGAAAGCAGAGGGAAGAGATGAGACTGAGATTCCTGTGACATCTTCTGAGTGGCCGGATTCAGCAGTGGTCTTTTCCAGTTAGCGAGTTAATACATTTCTTTCGGAGCTTTTGCAAGTTCGAGTTGAGTTATCGTCTCTGAGACCCGAAACATCCTGTCTGATGGAACATTTCCAAAATATACCACTGAGTTGGGTGCTGAGAACACAATGAAAATTTCACTGGAGATGTGTTTGACACTTAATAGCAATCGTGATTGTTTTGTGATATTAAAGATGTAAGAGATGTGATATGCCTACATTATGTCACAGAGAAAACAAACAAAATAAACAAATACACGCTACAACATTATCTAATAAATCCCTGCTTCTCTGGAGGCAGTAAGGTCTGAGTTTGAATTGTAGCTCTGCCAATTATCTTGGGCGACTGTCATAACTGTCATAAGCCTCACTCCCCTCACCTGCAATGTGGTGTTAATGAGTAGCTACATCACTGGATCATCATGGAGGACTATCTGAAATAGTAAGAATATCCATCCTTACAGCAGTTCTGTGAGATAGGAACTCAGGGGCAGAACTTGTTCAAGGTCAATAACTAGCTCAAGATCAGCTAACTAGTAAGTGGCAGAGCTGGGGTTTGGACCTGGGCAGCAGCGCTCAGGGCTTCCACCCTTGACCACCGTGTTTACAAACTCTTGAGCTGAGAGAGGTTGAGTCACTTGCCCAAGGCCGCACTTCCTAACGTGATACACAAAATGCTTTTCAAGTGGGCGGATCCGTAGTAAATCTCAACAGATGTCAAGGAGAACACAGAGAGAGAGGAGAGTGTTAAGCAGATGGTTACATTTTAGGGCAGGGTCATGTCTGCAGTAATGAAGAGAAAATGCAGAGTAGGATTTAGGATACTCGGTTTTAGACTCTACTCTGTTGCAAACCATAACACATGAACTTAGCAAGTCACTTGCTTCTCTGGTCTTTGGCTTCTCATCTGTAGATGGGAGGATCAGAAGTATTGCCCTCCAAAATCTTGCCCACTGTAACCATCTACTGGTCCAGGGTTTGGAGCCATTTGTCACAATCAAGGTGAGTGAGGCTACAAGAACGAGACATGGAGAGATGGCTAGATTAGAAGAGCCCATCTCCTGTGGGTCAGTCTGAAGGCTGGGGTTCAGGACTTCGTCTCCATGCTCTACACTGCTTCCACCTTTTTTCCACTGTTTTCCACCTTTTTCTAATCTACTGTATTTCCAAGATCAAGGGAAAAAAAATGTGACCAACATAGTCCTTCTCTGCACTAGAATGAAGAAAGCCCAGACTAGACCCTCAGCGTCCTCACATATCAGACTCATGATCAACTCCTAGCCTTTTCACTGAAATTGTTTTAAAGGCTTTTTATCAAATCTGAAAATGCTTCCTAAATGGCAACAAACTCTTTCAGCGGGGGAAAAAAGAGTGTTCTGATGAGTTAAGTGTAAATGAATCAAAACCATATGGATTAAATTTCCCCTGAAATACACTCAGGATTGATCATGAAGGACAAATGCTTTGGGACAACACAGGGTTTTGGGGTGGGAGGGGTGGAGAGCATAGGGTCCAGCTTGGAACTTCTACTCTGCTCCTAACAACACCTCCCCAAAGTCCCAGACCCCCTAACTCACTCTCAGTGTTTAACAAATGAACTGATCATCTGAGGCTGGGACTTAATGGAACTTTTGTTACCTGAATAACCAAGGGCATCTCATTTTAGCTGCTCTTGCTGTGAGAGTCTCTATGAAAAGGTGGTAAACTTGTTGAAGGTGGTAAACAACCTTGAACAAACAAGTCAACTTGTTTACTCAGTCGAAGAACATTTACTGAGCCCCCAGTTTGTGTCCGAAACTGCAGAGTAGGAACTTACTTGGCAGTCCTGTGGTTGAGACTGCGCTTCCATTGCAGGGGATACGTGTTCAATCCCTGGGGAGCTAAGACCCCACAAACCATGTGGAATGGCTAAAAAGAGGGGAAAAAAAGAAGAAAAGAAACTGCAAAGTAGTGAGAAGCAAAGATAAATGAGACCGCCCTAGCTACTCTGTCTCATCCACCTGCTTCCTGACACCATTTGCCCTGCTGCTGCTTCACAGTGGGTCTCTCTTGCTCTTGATACCACCAAGCTCTGTGCTGAGAAGGTCTTCAGACCAATTTGGCAGTATTTTCTCAAGGCTTTGGTTGTACTTTGGATGTACTGGATGGCAGTTTATCCACTCTGATGCACACTTGTTCATCAGACACCGTTCATAAGACATCTCTCTTACGGAAGCACAAAGGCAGACTCCGAATGGTTCATCTTGTTTGTCCCCTTCCAACTCTACCACCAGCACAATCCGCCTAGACCTCAAATCTGACCACATCACCCTACTGTCCCGAGAGTCAGAGCTCCTGTGCATCCACTCAGTTAAATGCAAGCTCCCCAGCCTGGCAGACAAGGCCCTACAGGACTGGTCCTTCCTTGCACTGATGCTCCTTCAGTCTTCTCTCTCCATTTTGTACTTCACACTCTGGCAACACAGACGTGCCTGTAGCTCTCGCTGCCATGTACCCCGTGATTTCCCATCTCTGTCTCCTTGTTCATCCAGAATCTTCTACCATTCTTTGCTGCACTAATTCAAGCTCTTGGCCAAATTCCTGAACCCTCCTCCAAGGAACACTGGCTCAGTGAGATGTTGAATATTTGGCTCCATGAAATAAAGGATCTCATGGTCAAAAATGTATGGAAAGTACTGAGTTAGCAAAAGTGAAATGGGCTTTTTATTCTTTTGCAGACCTTCTCAGAGCCTTGACTCTGCTTTGCTCAGAGTGCTAACATGCACTGAGGATCTTCAGGACCAAACCTCATTTGATCACAGGATCCTGTTTGTCTCAAATACTTATTGCCATCTGTCATTTCTGGAAACATAGTTAAGGAAAACTATCCTGGAAGTAACTGATTCTACAACTTTGAACAGACAAGTTAATTTGTACATTCAAAGAACATTGATTATTGTGTCAATTTGATAAAAATGGAGGCCATGAGTAAGCTTAAAGCCTCAAAAACTTTTTAAGAAAAATATGTGCAAAGCACTTATCTGACAAAAGACTATTTTCTAGAATATATTTTAAAAAAATCTCAAATCACAACAGCAAAAACCTACATAATCCAATTATAAAATGGGCAAAAAAGATGAACAGACATTTCACCAAAGAGGTTATCCAGATGGCAAATAAAAACACATGAAGAAAATATTTAATATTTTCCATTAAGGAAATGCAAATTAATCCTACAGTGAGACATCACTATAGACCTACCAGAATGGCTAAAATTTAAAAAATGACAACATCAAAAGCTGGAGAGGATGTAGAGAAACTGGATCATTTATCCATTGCTGGATATATAATATATATGGACATATAATATATATGGACATATATAATATCTATCCATTGCTGGAATATAAAAGGGCACCTCCACTTTGGGAAATATTTGAAAGTTTCTTATACAACTATTCATGCAGTCACCACATGACCCAGCAGTTGTACTCTTGGGCATTTGTCCCAGAAAAAATGCAAACTTACGTTCACAAAAAAACCTCTATGTGAAAGGGGTTTATTTATTAAACCCAAAACCTGGAAACAGCCCAGATGCCTTTGAATGAGTGAACAGTTTGTTTAAATTGTAGTACATTCATACCATGGAGTACTACTCAAGAAGAAAAAGGGACTATTAATACACACAATAGCTTGAATTGAATCTCCAGAGAATTATGTGGAGTTAAGAAAGTCAGTCCCCAAAGGTCATATACTATATGGTTGTATTTATATAAAGTTTTTGAAATGACAAAATTATAGAAATAGAGAATACGTTAGTGGTTGCTAGGGATTTGCATGAGGGGTAGAGGGCAAGAGGGGGGTGAATGGATGTGGTTCTAAAAGGGCAAAAAGAGAGATCCTTGGGGCAGTAGAAATGTTCTCTGTCTTGACTGTGGTTGTGGTTATGGGAACACACATGTGATGAAATTGAATAGAACCTTGTTCAGAGTTTCCGTTTCGCAGGATGAAGAGTTCTGGAGATGGATTACATGACAACATCAACACATTTTACACTGAGATGTGCACTTAAAACGGAGAAGGCAATGGCACCCCACTCCAGTAGGAGTGGAAAATCCCTGGAAAATTCCATAGATGGAGGAGCCTGGTAGGCTGCAGTCCATGGGGTTGCTAAGAGTTGGACACGACTGAGTGACTTCACTTTCACTTTTCACTTTTCACTTTCATGCATTGGAGAAGGAAGTGGCAACCCACTCCAGTGTTCTTGCCTGGAGAATCCCAGGGATGGGGGAGCCTGGTGGGCTGCCGTCCATGGGGTTGCTAAGAGTCGGGCATGACTGAAGTGACTTAGCAGCAGCAGCAGCACACTTAAAAATTGTTAAGTTGGTAAATTTTATGTGTATTTTACTAAATGAAAAAAGTTTTTTAAATGCGTGGAACTAAATAACACACACATACTAGAGCATAAGTGAAACTGGAGAAATTTGAATAAGATCTGTAAATACATCCATCTCAATATCTTAGATGTGACTTTGTACTATAATTTTACAAGATGTTACCATGGGAGGAAACCAGGTAAAGAATACATGAAATTTCTCTGTATTAATTTTTTTTACAACTGCATGTAGGTCTACAGTTATATTAAAATAAAAAGTTTATTTAAAAAATCTGCTGTCTCAAACTAAACAACCTCTGCCAACGTTTATATCATCTTCCAAGGATATTGCTATTTTTGCTCTTGTATAAGTGTCTGGTGCACTTTTTAAAATAAATTAATTTTTCATTGAAGGCTAGTTGATTTACAATGTTGTGTTAGTTTTTGGTGTGCACCAAAGTGATTCAGTTATGTATACATATATATATTATTTTTCAGATTCTTTTGCATTATAGGTTATTACAAGATATTGAATATAGTTCCTAGTAGGACCTTGTTATTTATCTATTTTATATATAAAAGTGTGTGTTAATCCTAAAATCCTAATTTATCCCTCCCTCCCACCTTTCCCCTTTGGTAACCATAAGTTTGTTTTTAAAGTCTGTGAATCTGTTTTGTAAATAAGTTCATTTGTATCATTTTTTTAAATTCCACATAGACGTGATACCATAAGATATTTGTCTTTCCCTATCTGACTTCATTTAGTATGATAATCTCTAGATCCATCCGTGTTGTTGCAAACGGCGTTATTCATTCTTTTTTATGGCCCGTTAATACTCCATTGTGTATATATACACATATATATTTATGTATGCCACATTTTCTTTATCCACTCATCTGTCGATGGCCATCATTTAGGTTGCTTCCATGCCTTGGCTATTGCAAATAGTGCTGCCGTAAACATTGGGGTACACGTATCTTTCTGAATTAGAGTTTTCTCCAGATACGTTTCCAGGAGTGGGCTTTCTGGATCAGGTGGTAAGTCTATTTCCAATTTTTAAAGGACCCTCCATACTGTTCTCCACAGTGGCTGTACCACTTTACATTGCCGTGTCAGCAGTGCAGGAGGGTTGCCTTTTCTCCATACCCTTCTCTGCTGCCCTTTTTTAAATCGCATATTGTGTGTTCTTACTCTTAGAGTCCACAGGGTACGTTTCATACAAGTTAATATGTTACATGAATTCACAGTGATTTTTAAAAACTGCACACATATACGTTCATTACCACATAGTGGGCAGTATTAGCACATAGCATGAGATCCAAGACCGTAAGAAGGGAAGAACAAAGTGGAGAACAACCTAGCATATTCTTGAACTTGACTGTGATTCTGCTTGCTGGGGTGGGAAGCAGGGGGGTGGGGGGTGGGGAGAAGGAGGCAATGTGAGACTCCCAGAGTTATCTTGTCGTGTAAGATGGCTGAGGAGTCAACTTGGCATTCCTTACAGGAAGCAGCCAGTTCCAACTTGAAATTTCAGAGGCACTCAAACTGAAATCCATGAGGAGCGTTTTGCAGTTGGAAAGAAGGCACACCAAAGTGAATTGGTAGTGACTTTTATTTTCCCAAGGAAAAGAAAAGTCGGGGAGAGAGGATTGAGTCAAGCCAGAGGCAACCTGAGAGTTTAGGAAGTCTGTCCCCAAGGTAGGGCATTATACACCTGGGAGACTGAACATACAGACAGACAATAGCTGGACCGGACATGAAAATGGAGCTTTGACCCGCAATCCGCAGCACCCGTTCATCTAGGACAAACAGCCCAGGAAGCCAGCCTGCAATGAATCAGACTTGCGGGAAGCCAGATTGCTATCTCCAGTGATAATCCTGGAAGCTAAACAATAACTTCTGTGACAGTCTGCCTTAGATAATCAGGATTTGATTAGTAACTGATGGCTTCCCTCATTTTTGACTCTGCTTCCAACTCAGGACCAACCAGAGAAAGCCAAATATGCATGCTTCACTCATCCCATAGGACAGGATGCCCCGCCTTCTATTTATCTGCCTTCAGCACCCCCAGGCTAACAGCCTCCAACCACGGCACATGTGAAGTTTCCTTATTTTTACATTTTAAAGCTCATCCAACTCTCTGCCAGCTTTGGAGCCTCTGTCAAAATACAAGTGATGGTGGCTGACACCCTCGCTATAGCAAGCTCTGAATAGTCTTTGCTTTTCTCACTTGGTTAGTCTTTGCTTATTTTCACACATCTTTCTAAATATTTGTAGAATAAACAATTCCAAGCAACCAATGGTATTACCTACTCTCCCCACATCTGTTTTCAGCGGCACTATCTGGTAAATGGGTAACTGACAGACGCTCCCACCTCTCTGCTTTACAGCCAGAGGTCCCTTCTCAGGCTCCATCCTGGGTGTGCCATGATGGGTTCCCAAGGTCTTGAGCAGGCCTGATGGGGGACTCTAAGATGCACTGGCTGGGCCTGAGTGTTTTTTGATGGCTGGCATCCATTCTGATTGACTGAGGCCCCTGACTCAATACAGCACTGTGTTTCTTACTCATAAAACTGCAGTGGGCTGGTTTCTAATCCCAGCACTGGCCAGCAGAGCAAGCCACACCCCTCCCTGGTCCTGCCTCTGCTGCTGTAATACAAGGACGGGGCTCATTAATGTCTTCGATCCCTGCTGAATCTAATCCAGCTGAACCTCTTCTCCAATGCCACCCAGCCCTCACAGGTTGGACATTATAGAAATCTCAAAAGGACCACCAGTGGGCTTACCCTTGCAGAAGGAGGGTGAACCAAGCTAGTGGCATTTCTACTGCTTGGCCAGAGAGGCAAATCCAGGATGGAATCAAGCCCCTGTTTTCCTACACTCGACCTGCTGTTCCATTTAAACCCTACCAACTTTTGAGCTCCTGCACCCTTGGTTATAATTCACGCCCACAGACTTGATTCCCCGGGGAACAGGTTTTTAAATGTTGAATGAATCCAGAGTTCACATCTGTTGCCTGAATGCGACATGGTGTAAGACTTTTTTTTTTTTTTTTTTTCTTATTGGTAGCATCGCCCCTCCTTTAGAAAGTCACTCTCATTGAGTGGCTTAAAAACAAAACAAAACAAAATCCTCACTCCCACTCAGAGGCCTCAGTCCTGGGGAGCCAGAGCAGAGGAGAGATTGTCACCTCCCAAGTTCAGCAATAAAAATGACTTTCTCCTTTCAGCTGCTGTTCCCTGATGTGACTGTGATCAGTATCAAATGCTCGGTAGCAAGGATTTCTGTGTAGCCTCCTCAGCTAAAATAGATTGAACCTGCCCGCTGCTCTTTGTGTGGGAACAATGGACGTGACAATGAGGAGCTGCTATATTGTTCATGCCTGAATAGTCCCGATTCTAGATATTTGTTGTTGGGCCCTGTAGATTACCCGCAAAGAATGTCCAGCTCCCCCGACTGAGAAAGGTTATGCTACCTTTGAGCAGTCCAGGCTGCTCCATGGTAATGAATCAATAGGGGCCTGCAATTAACGAAGTCTCATTGCAAAATGGTAGGGAGTCCCCTTGTGAAATAGGGTCTGTTTTTACCTCCAGCTTAATTGCACAGCCTAGAATATCTCCAGTTTGAATGGGTCAACTTTGTGTGTGAGCCAGGGTTAGGGGGCTGGCAGGAAAGGGCAGAGGGTGAAAATCAAGGTGGCTTTGGGGGCTTACTTGGGCAAGCTCCGGGAGAAATGAAACCCATATGTGTGGTTATTAGCATGTGACTTGGAACCAGGCAAACAACAGAGGCAGGCTGGAAGGGCAAGAACATCTTCTGAGTTTCCCAGCCCCAGTTTTTCAGTTGGGCAAAATCTGAATCACTAGGGATTCCTGCTACGCGGCTGCAGACTGAGTTTTTGGCTCATGGCTACTGTACGGTGGTGCTGGTGGGAAAAAGAAAAACCCTCACAGACTTTGGATCCAGTACATCTGAATCTCAATCATTGCACTGTTGCTTACCAGCTGTGTGAACTTAGGCAAACTGCTTAATCTCTCTGAGCATCCTCTGTCTCCTCTGTCAAACAGGGGTATATCATCCTTCCTGCAGGTCCCCCATAAAAAATAATACATTCCCCTAGTGGGCATTTGGGCTTGCCTGGTGGCTTAGATGGTAGAGAATCTGCCTGCACTGCAGGAGACCTAGGTTCAATCCCTGGATTGGGAAGATCTCCCAGGGAAGTAAAAGGCTACACACTCCAGTATTCTTGATTGGAGAATTCCATGGACAGAGGAGCCTGGTGGTCTACAGTCCATGGAGTCAAAGAGTTGGACATAACTGAGCGACTTTCACTTCACTTCAGTGGGCATTCAATAAGTGGGTGAAACAAATATTGCTAGTTTCTCTATATCTATCCTCCCTTTCTTCCTTACGAACAGAATCTCAATTTTCTTTGGGGCAGCAGAATTCAACTGAGAAAATCTCAATTTCTCAGTGTCCCTTGAGGTTGGAGTGGCCATTGGACATTGTTCTGGTCAATCAAAAGTGGATGTCTGTTGGATAGGGCTTCCTGGAAAGCTAATTTTTTTTCCTTGATTAAAAAACAGACAAAGTTTTTCCCTTTCCCCCTGTCCTTTCCTTCCTTTCTGGAAAGCAGTCACAATGGCTGGAAATGTGGGAGCTATCTTGTAAACATGAGGACAAGTTGGGGATGACACAGAAGAATAGAGGTGAAGGGAAGGATTGAGGAGGTGCTGAAGCAGCTGTATTGGGTCTTGCTCAGGACTTCTGGGCCAGTGAGAACAATAAATCCTTGTTCATTTAAGTCCCATTTCTTGGAATTCCTCTTTCATGCAGCCAAAAACAATCGCTAGGCAGGCAAAACAAGCCCTTGGAAACTTCCTAGGAGACTGACTAAAGGAGAAGAAATACACTGGCAGACAAACCACCCAGTCTCTGTTATGTCATGAGCTCACCACCTTTTCCTGTATCTGCCATCCATGTACTTGAGCTTCGTATTTACATGAGTTTCCTTGCATGCTGAGTACTCAGTTGCTTCAGTCGCGTCTGACTCTTTGCGACAGTGTGGACTGTAGCCCACCAGGCTCCTCCGTCCGTGGAATTCTCCAGGCAAGAATACCAGAGTGGGTTGCCGTGCCCTCCTCCAGGGGATCTTCCCTACCCAGGGACTGAACCCACATCTCTTGAGGCTCCTGCATTGCAGGCAGAGTCTTTATCGCTGAACCACCAGGGAGGCCCGTAAGCTTCCTTGCTTACTATTAAATCAAGGCTTCTGGGGAAATGGAGCTAAATTAAGGGAGATCAGAAGCAAAGATAGTCATGGTACTGTATAAAAATACCTGTTGCATCACATAAGATAGTGGAGTTAATCAACTCCAAGAAAAAAGGCAGTTTCTAAATGAAAAAACTGCCATGGCCACCCTGCTGAGCACAGGAAGCAAACATGGGAACCAGTAGGTCCCCAGTAATAATGGCAATAAGGTTTTAAAAGCTTCGTCCCTAATAAAGAAGCCTTTGCTGAATTCTCACCCTCTGAACAAAGAGCCAAGAATACTGGGCTCATCCAAAGAGACTTAACAAAAAGTTGGGGGCAGTATAGACATGTCTTAGTTGGATTGGGATGGGGCCCCTTGACTCAGAGGGAGAGCTAAGAGGGAGCCTTCTAGTGACCTTCGAAGGTCAAGCCACTGGCCTACCGCCCTGGGCAGTGTAGTTTAGACGCTACTTCTCTAGGAAAGGAGTGGAGTAAAATGAGTCGCAAATGAGCTAATCACCATTAATGTTTCAGCTGAAACTGCCAGTCTGACATCCCTCCTAATGGCTGACAAATGTCAGGGTGACTTGTGTGCTTTTTTGTTAATTGATTTGGCTAATTGGGTCCCAGAGGCCTAGCTGCTAATTATGAGCTACAGCCGAATATGAACTTAAGAAAAAAAAGTTGCAAGGAAGTTAAAACAAAAGAGAAAACACACACACACACATACACACACACAATTCCTTTGTATTCTTTACAATCTGTACTATTACCTTCCCTTAATTTTTGACCTGCCACATGTTACTACTTTCTTGATGTGCTCAAAAAAATTTTTAAAGAGAGCAAGGAAAACTCCAATTCTGCCTCTTTCCTGAGGAGCATCTGCTCAATCAGTATTTCGTTCATTAATTTTCTGCCAATTAGCAAGAAAAAAAAAAAAGGCAGGCAAAGGAGAGAAAGAGTCCAGATTTCCAGCCTAATATATTACCTTGTGAAGACGGTGTCTGCAGAAGGGACACATTGCCTCCTGTTTGGGGAAAGAAACTGCAAGGGTCTACCAGACCCAGCAGACTTATTGATGTTTAAGAAAACTTTCCCAGAATTTTCTAGAACAGGCTCCAGATGCAGAGCAATTTATCCTGTCCCATTGAGGAATATCTTTAAAGGTAAATAAAGTGCCTTGTAACTCATGGAGGACCTGAGAAATTTAGCGCTGAAGGCGAGAGAAATAGCTCTCTACTCTCGCCCACAAATTCCTGGCGTTGTCTTTGTTTTTTGCGTCCATTTAGGGGAGAACATTAAAGGAAGTTGAAAGTTCCGGCTTCCTGACTCCAGTTCACACTACTTCTGGGAGCTGGCAGACCCCAAATATCTGATAAGCTAGTCCAGCATCCTTTGGATGGTGGGGGGAGGAGGAGAAACAGGGCCAAAGGCACACTGAGCTGGGGAGGGTTGGGGAGGGAAAGGGGAGGAACTCAAAGAACCTTTGTGGCAGAATCAGATTTCTTCCAGCCCCTGAGGTTCTGGCAAAGATATTTGGATGGGGAGAAGCTGCCCAGGACTGCACTCTCAGCCTCAATCTTGGATTGGCAGAGCCTGGGAAAGCATGTGGCCAGGAGCTTGAGGACTTAAAGAATGTGTTTGACCCAGACACTGCTTGGGGCATCTTCCCCTGGCAGATTCAGGTGTGTTTGACTCACATTCCCCATCCTACAATCTGCCCTCCAATTTCAGCTGCCAAGTCCAGAGCACTCCTCCCAGTTTCTTCCAGTTCCCAGCCTTCGCCCTGTTACATCCTGTGCATCTGTTCCTGGGGGTGATCCCTCAAGATGGCACGAAGCCAGTTTCCAGGCTCCTCTGTTCATGGAATTCTCCAGGCAGGAATACTGGAGTGGGTAGTCATTCCCTTCCCTAGGGGATCTTCCTGACCCAGGGATTGAACCTGGGTCTCCTATGTTGCAACCGATTCTTCACTGTCTGAGCCATCAGGGAAGCTCCTTAACACTTGCCCCATTCCACAGTCTGCCCTCCAGGCTCAGCTGCAAGTCCAGAGTGTGTATATGTGTTCAGCACCCCAGTCATGTCTGACTCTAAGTTCAGAGCACTCCTCCCAGTTTCTTCTAGTTCCCAGCCTTCGCCCTGTGCATCTGCTCCCAGGGGGTGATGCCTCAGGATGGCTCCAAGCCAGTTTTTGGCTCCTTGATATTCCCAAGTCCTCCGATCAGAAAGGCTCTAGCTTTCCTGAAAATTTGAGAGGGAGGAGCCACACCCAACACAGAGCCTCTGCATTCTGCAAGGCTCTCCCACCAAAGCCCCAGCACCTTTTTAAACTCCTCTCCGACCTCCTTCTAAGGTCATGGGATTGTAGACTGCCTCACCCACTTCAGGTGGACAATCACTGAGACATGTGCAAGAAAAGTTCAACATTTGAAAAAAAAAAGCTGCATGTTTTACACATGAGTTTCTGCATTTTTACTAGCAAGTGCATGTGTGTGCATGTGTGTGTGTGCACGTGTGTGTGTGTGTGTGTGTGTGTGTGCCAGCATTACAACAGCATTGACTCTCTGGGTTCATCCTGAGCAAAGCATCTCTGAAGGGTTTTCAGAAAATCATGGTCAAAATCTATGGGGACCTTTGGTGAGCTTGATTTTGCTGGGAGGACAGGAGATCAGTTGCCCATGGAGCACCCTGGTCAGGGCTGTGCAGGACTTCCACCAGCTGAAAGGGATGATCAAATTCCACATCCTGACCTTGATACTTGCTACTTGGGTGACCTTAGCCTAGCCGTTTCATCTTTGAGATGCATGTTTTCAACTCTGAAATTCAAATAATAAGAGTGCCTATCTCCTAGGGCTGCTGGGGGGGAGTAAAAGAGAGAAGGGGTGAGAGCTGTGAGCACTGCACACCCAGGAAACACCAGCAAGCACACTTAGTTTCCTCTCTCACTCTATCCTTTCAAAGCCCAACATCCGCATAAACACTGGCAACACCAGGAACTGACCATCAGTATCTTCCACTTCATTTGCTTTGCTTACCACAAGCTTCTCACATGGCTTAGATGGTAAGGAATATGCCTGCAATGCAGGGGATCCAGGTTCTATGCCTGGCTTGGGAAGACCCCCTGGAGAAGGGCATGGCTACCCATTCCAGCATTCTGGCCTGGAGAATTCTGGGCTACAGTGGGCTACAGTCCAGAGGATCGCAAATAATCAGACATAACTGAGCATCTAACACTTCCACTTCACTTTCTTCTTCTGTCTTATCATCAGATGAAAGGGAAGATCATTTGACTACCCTAAAACATAGGGTGATTAAATGTGGCCGAGGAGTGCCCAGGACAGAGGAGGTTCTGGGACATGGGTCTGTCAGGACTCAGAGGGGGAACAGCCCAGGCAAACCAGGATGAGTCGGTCACCCCTTAGAAGGGAGAATTTTAATTGTTTGTTTAGGAGAATCACTGTGGTTGGGGGGAGGTCATGATGCCAGACCAGCCAGTAAGTTAACAAATTCAGTAAAATCCTGGGGCTGCTCAGTGCATCAACAGATGTTAAGTGTGCACATGTGGCTTGGCCGGGTGCTGATGGCAGAGGTCATAGAAGCACAGCATTGCTCATCGCACAGGACCAAGGCTGTAGATCTCGTATCCTTGGAAGTTGAAGTCCCTGTGGGAACTTGTTAGAAAGGAAGTCATGAGTTAACCAAGCTGCTCCCCACAGGTTAAATTATGGAAAGTGAAAGTGAAAGTGAAGTCGCTCAGTCATGTCCGACTCTTTGTGACCCCCTGGACTGTAGCCCACCAGGCTCTTCTGTCCATGGGATTCTCCAGGCAAGAATACTGGAGTGGGTTGCCATTTCCTTCCCCAGGGGATCTTCCCGACCCAGGTCTCCTGCATTGCAGGCAGACGCTTTTAACCTCTGAGCCACCAGCGAAGCCCATTATGGAACATACATACAAATATATATATATGCATATATATATGCTCTATAATGTATATATTAATATATATGTTCCATAATATATTGGCTTCCCTGATAGCTCAGTTGGTAAAGAATCTGCCTACAATGCAGGAGATCCCGGATTGATTCCTGGGTCGGGAAAATCTGCTGGAAAAGGGGCAGGCTACCCACTCCATTATTCTTGAGCTTCCCTCCTGACTCAGCTGGTAAAGAATCTGCCTGCAATTCGGGAGACCTGGGTTCAGTCCCTGGGTTAGGAAGATCCCCTGGGGAAGGGAAAGGCTGCCCACTCCAGTATTCTGGCCTGGAGAATTCCATAGACTGTATAGTCCATGGGATCCCAAAGAGTCAGACACGTAACATATATATATATATATATAGGGGTGTGTGTGTGTGTGTGTGTGTGTGTGTGTGTGTAGTGACAGAGAGAGGAGGAGATTTTTTTTTCCTTTGATACTTGAAGTTTCAAAAAATATTTTATTTACTTATTTTAAATAAATTAAAAGACACTTGCTCCTTGGAAGAAAATTTATGACAAACCTAGACAGTATATTACAAAGCAGAGACATTACTCTGCTAACAAAGGTGTATAGTCAAAGCTATGGTTTTTCCAATAGTCATGTATGGATGTGAGATGTGGGCCAGAAAGAAGGCTGAGTGCCAAAGAATGGACGCTTTCAAATTGTGGTGCTGGGGAAGGCTCTTGAGAGTCCCTTGGACTGCAAGAAGATCAAACCAGTCAATCGTAAAGGAAATCAACCCTGACTATTCATTGGAAGGACTGATGCTGAAGCTAAAACTCCAATACTTTGGCCACGTGATGTGAAGAGCTGACTCATTAGAAAAGACCGTGATGCTGGGAAAGATAGAAGGGGATGACAGAGGACAAGGTGGTTTGACGGCATCACCGACTCAGTGGACATGAGTCTGAGCAAGCTCCGGGAGATGGTGAAGGACAAGAAAGCCTGATGTGCTGCAGTCCACGGGATCACAAAGAGTCAGACATGACTGAACAACGATGTTTTTAACTAATTTTTAAGATTGAAGTATAGTTGATTATTATAATGTTTCAGGTATATAGCAAAGTGATTCAGTAACACATATATATGTATATGCATTCTTTTTCAGTTTATTTTCCATTGTAGGTTATTACAAGATATTGAATCTAGTTCCTTATGCTATACAGTAAGTCCTTGTTGTTTATCGAGGAGGTATTTAGGTGCCAATAAAACAAAAATCCCACAGGGGCTTGAGGACACTGCTCACCAGAGGCATGACCCAAGAGATGTGAACCACGTTTCACATCCTGAGGCCAGCTCCTGGAGAGTTGCCTTTCTCAACTCGGGTGATTGCTTTGAAATTAAACGGCCAAGGATGCCTCTTCCAGATTTGCAAAGGACGATGCGAAAAGAAATGAGGGTTATATCTCTCCACACAAGGAAAGGGGAAATAAACATCAGGGAGGAGAACTAATCTGCATTGAGCACCTAAAATATGCTGGTCTAAGGGTCTCAGAATATTTTCAGAGAATCTTAAATACTAAAAGAGAATAGTTTTGGGATTCAGATTTAATAACTGAGAAAACTGGGGCTCAAGAAAGAATGTAAGTGTTATAAGCTCACTCAGCTAAGAAGTGGCAGACCTGGAAATCATAATAATGATAATAATAATTATTAATTAAATTGATAATTATTATTTAGTAAAAATAACCAACATAATGGAGCAACAGTTTATATGTATTACGTGTTTCTTAGGTCTAGGTACCAGACTATACACGCTCTTTAATGTTTAATCCCATTTAGTCCTGAAACAGCCTTCCAGGTCAGTATCACTATTAAGCCTATTTATCATGAGTAAATTGAGGATTCAGATCAGATCAGTCGCTCAGTCGTGTCCAACTCTTTGCGACCCCATGAATCGCAGCACACCAGGCCTCCCTGTCCATCACCAACTCCCGGAGGTCACTCAGACTCCCATCCATCGAGTCAGTGATGCCATCCAGCCATCTCATCCTCTGTCATCCCCTTCTCCTCCTGCCTCCAATCCCTCCCAGCATCAGAGTCTTCTCCAATGACTCAACTCTTCGCATGAGGTGGCCAAAATACTGGAGTTTCAGCTTTAGCATCATTCCTTCCAAAGAAATCCCAGGGCTGATCTCCTTCAGAATGGACTGGTTGGATCTCCTTGCAGTCCAAGGGACTCTCAAGAGTCTTCTCCAACACCACAGTTTAAATTGAGGATTAGAGAGTTTCTATAAACTGCTGGGGGACATCCGGCCAGTAAGTGGCAGCATTGGAGTTTAACCCACCTCTGTAAACGAGGCTATAAGACATCTGACCCATCTCAGCTTTCAAAAACACTTCTGTGCAGGTTATCACATTTGACTATTGAGACTAATATTTTCTAGATTTAAAAAGTGAGGCCAAGAGAGCTTCTGATTTGTCCCAACTCATATAGCTTTTAACTGTGGGAGAGTCTGCCAGAAAACTGACCCCTGGTCCCAATACCCCAAAAGAATAGTGGGCCAATGTGTCCACTGGGAAAAGAATATTCTTCCAAAATGCTAGCTTTCTTCTCTCTGCTGCAACAGGAAGCTTCTTAGGTAAACAGATCTGCCCCATAGGAGATCACCAGGTGACTCAGAAAGGGAAAGGAGACGGTCATACTAAGAAAGCAAAGCCGGAAGAGCCTCTGCCATCCCAAGCCTCCTCCCCGAGACAGTGCAGCAAGGCCTGGATCTCGCCTGCACGTGCAGTATTGACCTGGTGATATTGATGCACCCCCTGCAGGGTTGCCTTTCCTTATTGATAACCAATGGCAATGCCTAAAGTTCAAACACTGCTGGGCGGCTTTCATGTTTGTAAACAGTATTGATGTGCATAAATAAGGGCCCATCAGACTGCAGGATTAGACGGGATGGAGGCAGAACATTTGGGAGCTTAAATCCGGAAGCAGCTAATTAAAACCAGAGCTGGGAAGGAAGCCGGAAAGGGTGCCAGATGATGTCAACGCCTCTGATCCTGGACACTCCAGTACCCCAAGTCAGCCTCTCCCAACTTGGTGGCCAGTGATGCTGCCTCCTTCTCAGGATGAAACTGGTCCAAGGCTGGCTGCCCTTGCTTTACCCCCAACAGAGCCTGGTGGGCCAGTGACCCTGTGGGAGTAGCCACACTGTCTGAGAAAACGAGGTAGTCTGCGGGAGAACATAGACATCTGACATCACCATTTTGACCCAGGATATTCTGATGAAGCCTAGAAAACAAACGCTTAAAATTTCAATTAAAAATAAATAAATAAAAGATGTAGTTAACAAGGAATGTGTACATAGCAACACTTCTTCTTTGACTCCAAGAGGTCAGTTTTAAGGACAAGATTGGGTTCAGGGAGAGAGGAAGGCTCAAGGTCAGTTGTCCTCATTACTTTTAATTTTTTTTTTTAAATAATTTCTCCCAAAACAATTAAGAAAATGGTCATAGGATCATATATATAGATAATTACCTTAAATGCAAATGTATTAAAGGCACCAACCAAAAGACACAGGGTGGGCAGATGAAAAGATGTGCATGTCTGCACTTCCACTTACCACATCACTCTAACCCCTCAGACTGTACATAGTTATTTTATATAGTTAGGTTAATCATGTTTCTATTGTGGCTTGCAATTATAGGCATCTTTTATATTTTGTCTGGCTATTCAGTGTGAAAACTGATAAACATCTCTTACTACTGTGATTATGTAACTATTACTTAATACCATTGTATCATGATTGGTCAACAGAAAATAATTGAATTCTATATCATCAATACTACCATTTAATAGAAAAACGTGTACTCACTTTTTAAAATCCAGATACCTATCAGAATTATCTTGGAATTTTTTGAAAAATACAGATGACCAGGTATTGCTTTTTTTTCTCCAAAGCTCCAGGTATGTTTCTAATGAGCAGTCCTGTTTAGAAAAAACTGGACTATATGATAATCTTTTTCTTTTATCTAGTTTGTTTCACTTTTTCTATTTCATATTCAGTGCTCCCATTTCACTTAGTTTATGTTCTCCAATTTCTCCCTCTTTTTTTCTTTGATATTCTTTCTTAAGCCTTTATCAAACATAGTAGAAAAGCCCTTGTATACACAGATATACATAAATAATATGTATAATATATATATTTTAGAAAACTTGTGAATTTTTGTTTAGCTAAAAAAATTATGAAGGTGATTTCATTTGTTTGACTTAGTATAAATAGAATGCTAGATTTCTAATTTTAAAAAAATAGACACACAATAAGCAATGAAGATTTAGTGTATAGCACAGGGAACTCTAGTCAATATCTTATAATAACCTATAATGGAAAATAATATGGAAGATAATATATGTGTGTATGTATAACTGAATCACTTTGCTGTGTACCTGAAATGCAAGTCAATTATACTTCAATAAAATATATATATTAAGGAAAAAAGGGTGTTTTCTGCATTATGATGGATCAATAGCAAAAAGGTCACATTGAAATGTCCCATCTCAAAACAGCTCTGTCCAAAGTGCTACCTCACTCTTGGGCAACCTAAATGTGTGAGGGCAGGTGCTGGTTGTCTTGGGATAAAGAATCTCCTGCCAATTGCTCAGGAGAAACACCTTAAGAGCTGTTAACAGCAGGGAGGTAACTCATGTTTTTTTGGTGCTACACTTTCTCCTCTTCACCATCCTTAGCGAGGCTTCATTCAAAGCCAATAAAAATAACAGCTAATATTTATTCAGCACTTACTGTGTGCCAGGCATTATCTTAAGCACTTTACCTACATAAGCTTCTTTAATTTTCATGACAACCCTAAGAGAGGAAGCTGAAGTACAAAGAGATGATGTTATTGCCACAATGACTTTATTTCCCCAAGCAGTCTTGGAAGGGAAATAATGTTAGTCCCACTTTTGAGATGAAGAACAGAAGCCTAAGGGGTAAAAATGACTTTTCACAGTGAGAGGCAGATGCCTACCAGAGCATCGTTTTGAGTGCGCCTAGACGCCTTGCTTTTGTAGAACAGCATGTGGGGGCCATGTTTTGCCCCCAGACACCACTCACCATTATCATGGGTCAGTCACAGCCCAACATGCTTCCAGAAGGATTGTATTGGATTTAAGAAAAGATAAGGTAAGATAGCCCCAACATTGGGCTATCATGAATAACAATGCCATCAAATGCTGTAAAGATGTCCTAGGATACTGCTCCGATGAGAGGCGTTTCCCCTAAAACAGATTTCAAGGCTGCCTTTTTCTTAGCTGGTCCCAGGAAAGGTACTCTCTGCTGGCTCAAGTGGCAGGGGATCTGCATTGTGCAAAAGCACCTAAGATTTCTGGGAGCTACAGAGGGAAAGGGGAGGGAGGGTGAGCGCATGTGAGTAAGAAGGATCATGTTCCTGGTTTTAGGTTAGCTTCAGGACTGGAATGCTTAACTCATGTGGTTTTTCAAGATTAATCATAAGTTACAACAAGCTACTTCCCCTTGGGGTATTTCATTTGCATCATTTTCTCTCCCAGAGGGTTGAAGGAAGAAAAAAATATCCGCTGCACAGCTTTGGAAATTAGCTGCTTGTCACTCACTTGCTTGGAATGGGATTTGGATCTCATGGCCTTCGCTCCAGAGCTCTGGACCAGCTCCCCATTAAGCAAGAGGCGTACAGCTGGAAAAGACACTGCTGCCAAGACGCTCAGAGCGAAGAAAGCCAGTTGTGGGCAGCTCAGCAGTAACATGAGCCCCAGCTTCCGAGTGCCATCATTTATCTGCAGTTCCCCAGGCACTTTAAAACTAGGCACTCAGCCCGCCATATGCATTTGAGCTTCAGGAAGGAGCCTGCATGCCCCATTCTCCAAGGAGATGAGAGATTGTGGTTGAACCTTGGGGGAGAGAGTTTTAGGTGAGGTATTTGGAGTCCTTAGCTGTCAAAGTAGGGCAGCTGCCTGGAGCTGACCTGGCTGGGAGGTTGCTGACTGCCTTTCGGAAGGGCAACCCAGGGTCCCTTTCTGTATTATACAAACTGGGCAACTGAACCCAGATTCGAAGGAGTCAGTGTCACGGTGGAGCATGTGGGGAGTGGAACATGTTCCCAAGGCACAAAGTCCATACCATCTGAAGGAGGACCTCAGCCAGAATATGGGAGTGGGGGGTCATCAGAGCCCAAGATATAAGGCTGATAATCAGAGCAGCAAATTCAGAGTGTGGGAAAACTGGAACAGAAAACCAGGAAGGCAGACAGAAGTGTGTCCCATGGGCACGGCCAGTGCCGGGCATGGCCAGGGCCAGACACAGCAAGATCAGTTTAAGGCTGGGCTCCCCCATGGCAGGTCTAGGGTAGCACAGTTCCACAGAAGACCACATCTTCTGGCTAGTTAAGACTGAATATGCTGCCTGACTTCGGTGGACTGACTCACGAACAGGACTGGTGTTGGTATCTGGAGAGATGAACACAACCAGGTGCCTCCAGGCCTGCCAAGATCCCAAGTGCCACTTCCTAGGGTGCTCACTGAGGTGTTACTGTCAAGTGATGAAATGGATCAGAAGTTTAACCAACAAAGTGGCATCTCCAGGAAGCAATATGCTGGACTGTGTAGCCAGAAGGAGTTCTATTTACTTCAGCAAAGCCAATCACTCTAGAAAATCATTCGTTACTTTATTACTAAGTGTCTCAACTTCTGATTTCCTTTGCTCATCTAGGACTTATTTCTGATTCCATTTTGACCATTGATAAACCCAAAATCCTCCAGAAAATTCTTCCTTGGAAAACTGTAACAGTTTTTTTTTATTATTTTTATTTTTTAATTGGTGGAAAAAAGTATACTGCTTTAGTCCATGATTGGAATTATTTGATTTTGTACTCAGAGTGGGCTAATCAGGGTTAATATGAAAAAGAGAGTTGTGTGCTAAAATAGGAAGCAGAGACCACTGGAGTGGATAGCAGGCCACTTCAATTATCTTCTGGGAGAGCAAATGTTTCATGCAGGGCAGGAGGTTTAGGTCTTGTGCACAGAGGGTGCGTGGATGCAATGGAAGTCACATTACTCAGCCGTGAGAAGAAGGAAATAATGACACTTGTGGCAACTGGATGGACCTAGAGATTGTCGTACTGAATGAAATTAGTCAGACAGAGAAAGTCGAATATCAGATGACATTGCTTATATGTAGAATCTAAAAAATCAAATAGAGTCACAGATGAAGAAAACAGCCTTACAGTCATGGGGAAAGGGAGAAGGAATAAATTGGGAGATTGGGATCGACATATGTGCACCAGCATATATAAAGTGGATACCAAGGAGCTGCTGTGTAGCATGGGGAACTCTACTCAACACTGTGTAATGACTTATATGGGAAAAGAACCTAAGAAAGCGTGGATGCCTGTATATGCATCACTGATTCACTTCACTGTACAGCAGAAACTAGCACCACATTTTTAAATCAACTATACTCCAATTATAAATTTTTTAAAAAGTAAAAAACTAACACAATACTGTAAATCAACTACACTCCAATAAAACATTTTTAAAAGTAGAAAATACACTTCATCAGTTAAAAGAGGCTAGGTTTGGGGGAACATACAACTCCATGATGTCTATGGCTTGCAGCCATGAAGGTTTGCTTTTTGTTCAGGCTGTGTGTCCGCTCTGAGCTCACTGCCTCTCTGCTCCATGCTGAATGCTCCAGGGAACCCAGGCAGGTGATGAAGCAGCCTCTAGCTGGAACTTGGACAACTTTACGGCAGAAGGAAGAGACATACGGCAGGTCACCCAGAGCTCTTAGAGCTTCTTCTTGGACAGAGCTCACATTTCACTGGCCCAGGGAAGTCACCCGGCCCAGTGTGAAGTTGAGGCAGGAATGTGTAATCCTCCTGCAGAGAGGGGCCACTGCACGAAGAGGCACTGAACATGAGTTCAACCCACCATGGGAGCATCAGCTTCTAACGTATTTCTGAGAGAACCAGCTTTATGTGACGTTGGGTGGTCATTTTATTTCTCTAGCCCTCAGCCTTTTCATTGAGTAAATGGGAATCATAACACTTACCCTCTCTTCCTTACAGGGCCATGGAGGAAATTAACCACGCAATTAAATATGAAATTGCTTGATGAATGATTCTTAAAGCACCCCAGGGACAAAGGGCATACATTGACCATATTTGGGATATAAATTGCAGTTTATGTCAAAAGCAAAGACTGGTGGCCAGTGACAAAGCATGTCTTTCCCCTGAGCTGTTGGAAAGGAAGGCAGCCTGGTGGGTGAGTGGGTTCAGTAAGGTAGTGCCCATAAGTGCAGCCTAGATAGTTGGGAGGACTGGGGAGGGAGAGGCCATCTTGCTGGCACATTAGTCTATTCACCATAATGGACTTCTTCCTTTAAACAACTCTTTTATCCACCTGCCTTCCTGGTGATCTGGTTAGTCCCGGTCTAAACACTGATCCACATTGCTGCTGCTGCTGCTGCTGCTAAGTCGCTTCAGTAGTATCCGACTCTGTGCGATCCCATAGACGGCAGCCCACCAGGCTTCCCTGTCCCTGGGATTCTCCAGGCAAGAACACTGGAGTGGGTTGCCATTTCCTTCTCCAATGTATGAAAGTGAGAAGTGAAAGTGAAGTCGCTCAGTCGTATCTGACTCTTAGCGACCCCATGGACTGCAGCCTACCAGGCTCCTCCATCCATAGGATTTTCCAGGCAAGAGTACTGGAATAGGGTGCCATTGCCTTCTCCGCTGATCCACATTGAAGGGATGTAAATGCAATAGGATGCATGCATGCTAAGTTGCTTCAGTCGTGTCCACCTCTTTGCAACTCTATGGACTATAGCCTGCTAGGCTTCTCTGTCCATGGGATTCTCCAGGCAAGAATACTGGAGTAGGTTTCCATGCCCTGTTCCAGGGGATCTTTGTGATCAAATCCAGATCTCCCGCATTGCAGGCAGATTACGGCTATGCCACTGGGGAAGCAAAATATCATTGGATTGCTACCTGCATTTTGTAGCTAAGAAGACATTCAAGGTCACACAATAAGTAAACACACAGCATCTCCTTTAAGTACTTACATACAGTAATATTTAATCCTTGCAACAACTGTATGAGGCAGGAGCTATAACTATGCCCATTTCACGATGAGGAAATTGAGGCACAGAGAGGCTAAATAATTTGCCCACTGTCCCACAGCTCATTAGTGGCCAGTACTGGAGGAGCCCTGGGGTTGAGCATCCACAGTTGCACATTTTTCTCCCCACAATTTAACATCTCTGAAATTTGGATGTGTCTTTAATTGATTGTGTATCATAGCTGAGGAAATCAGTATTTTTCTTAGTGGTACATAAAATAACAGAGCTTCTTCAAATTGATGACATCTTAGTTAAAATCAATGTAATAAGAGACTTGATTTCTTCTTGATCCACCCCTCCCCACTTCCCTTCATCAATTTTGAGATTTAAAAGTGATCCTTCCCCCTGGATGGAGGGGAAATCAGACATAGATCCTATCATCATTCTTTCTTCTTTCCTCCAGCCCTCTAGGTGAAAACACAGGAGATGTTGCTGACAAAAGGTGGCCAGTTCGGGAGCAAGGCGGCACTCATGGCTGTGGACTGCTCCTGGGCAAGGTGGGGTATTTGGGAGAGAGGGGTGCTATCCAGCCAGCATTTCCAGGAGGTCAGAGCCCCAGCCAGATTCCCACACACAGCACCCGTTTGTGAGCCTCAGTGCTGAGAGCAAGCCCATTCCCTGATGTGCCAGGAAACCCGAGTAGGAACTCAGGGGCAACTGCAGAAGGCACGTCTAAGGCGCTGCAGTTACTGAACAAGACACGAATCTGTGTCCATTTCTTGGGGGGTAAATACAACCACATGTGGCTGAAACCCTCACATCATTTAGTCTGCGCTGACATGAATCCCCTTGGAAGAGTTAGCATTTGGTTAGGTAAACGTTTCCCCTCTCCCTCCCCTCCTCACCTCCCTCGTTCTCCATCAATATCTTGCAGATGTTGGAACAAGCCGCTGACGGACTTCTTTCCCACATTGGAATGCTGGCCTGGGGAACGATGCCGCAGCGCTTTCTGGCCGCCTGCTACCCCTGGCTACAATGGGCCTCCTACACCCTCTTACTTGCGCATCAAGCCTCTGGCTGCTTGCTGCCAAGTATTAAGTGCTTGTTCCACAAACCTGGTGTAGATTATCACTTCGCCGTATAGATGTATCTAATAGAATTAAATAGTTGGCTCCTGACCAGTAACAGATGTGCTACATACAATGCAATAATAATGAGATTGAAACCACCATGTAATATCGAGGGAAGAGTGGAGGGCGACTTGCATTTCTCTAGTTTGAAAGAAAAGGAAAGCAGAGAGGATGGCCATTTATTTGCACCGAATGAGCTGTATCTCTGTGTTACAAACACTACGAGGAGTGCCTCTTGCAACCCTGTGGACACCCCTGAAATGAGAGACAAATAGGGTAGGAAGGTGCTGGTTTGTGCTAGAGGAGGATTGGTCCAGCTCAATGACCCCTCCTCTTCTCCCAACCTGGTGCTGCTGGCTTTAGGCTGCTTCAGGTGAGAGATGACCAGTGGAGCCTGAGCTCGGGAGGTCAGCCATGTGGGCAGGAGGAAGACAGAAGTGTAGACGAGGGAAAAAGGAAGCCAGGCTGTTTGCTGGGCAGGCCCTCAATGTTCCCAAGTGGGGACTGCAGGGCTCTCTCCTGGCGTTTGTGCAGTTCCAGAACCTTCCTCAGTATTAGCACAAGCTGGTCTCTGGAGATGCCTGCTTCCCAAGAGTTCTCAACTCTGGTTCCTAGGACTGCTAAAACAGGAGACCTGGGAGGGAATGTGCATACAGTAAAGGGGTAGCCAAGCTCAACACTGGAGGTCAAAGGGCAACCACAGGGTGGAATTCCTGCTGTACAGCAGTGCTTACTGTGAATTCAGAGCTGCAGTTTTTCTGAGTGTTTTGATCTGTTACTGTACCTTATTCCTGTCTTCTTCAACTCCATTGCCCTCCTTCCTCTACTCTTCAATATTAATGTCTTTGTCAGTTAATTATTGCTGACTAACAAACAATGCCCCAAACTTAAATATATGCTTTATTTATTTGTTTGTTTTTCTCACAATTCTCTGTCAATTTGGTTGATCTGAGGCGACTCAGGCCTCAATCAGTTATCTTGGCTGGACTTGCTCATGTGCCTGTGATCAGTGAATAGACTGGCAGAGGACTGGCTGGTATTGGATCTCCTTAGGTCCTCATAGTTCTTATAGTCCTCCAACAGCCTTGCCTGGCTATATTCCTCTGCCAGTGTTGGAGTTGTGACAAGAGAGTTGGTGGAAATAAGCCTGCACTTTCAAACTTCCACTTGCATCCCACTGGCTTCCCACTGGCCAAGCCAGTGTCACAGCTAAGCTAGAATCTGAGCAGGAAGGGACTGCAAAGTTACAAGTCAAAGGGAGGTCATGCAGTCATTCTACTACAGTATCTGTGACATTTATCAGAGGTTTTCAAGTACACAGATCAGAAAGAGTCAGTGAAACAGGTTAATGACATACCCTGGAAACTCAAGTCCCATTTCAGTCCATCTGAAGACATGGTCAGAAGGCAGTCAGGCCAGTTTCTGCTGTCTCTACTCGGATTTCCATCTTCTATCTTCCTACAATAGCACTTTGGGACTGCCTGCTGTCTCCCACCCGTCATTGACATACACACTCAAGGACAGACCCTTGTCCAGTTTCTGGGGCCACTTCCTGCCACAGTCCCCAGTCACATAAAGATAGGCGAGACACATAAAGTTAAGGCATGAGAGCACAGCACACGGTCCCAGAAAGTTTGGGTCGCAGGAGAGGAAAAATCGAGGGGAAAAACAGACTTGATACTGAGAGGAAACCAAACAGTAATTAACACAGGGACTCCCTCGTGCCCTGGACCCAGAGGTACAATTGAGATCAACAGAAGATGGTGGTAAATAGGCCCACCTTGTCAGGTGAACAAAATAAAGGGTAGCATAGTCAAGTACTCCTAACAGCACCCAAAGGATCCAGCTAGGAAAGCAAGAGGAAATCTACTTGGCACATAATAATCACTCCATGAAATTTGTAGACTGACTGGCTAGGAAACTATTCTAAGAAACCAACAGACTCTTAAAGATTTAAGAACAAGGAGAGTCATTGAAACCTATTTGTAAAAGTGGAAACAAACCAAATGTTCAACAATAGGGAATGATTAAATAATTTATGGCACATCTATATAAATGGCATATGATGCAGTTACTTAAAATGATGTTTTAAATTAAATTTTTACAACTGGAGGAGAAATTCGACATGTAATTTGAAGTGAAAAGGCAGGTTCCAAAACGATATGCAATCTGATCCCAAGGAGGCATAAAATAAGTGTGGTTTTAACAGTGGTTTATGGGAGATTTTTGTATCTTTATGCTTTTTACATTTGCCAGGTTTTTTGTAATTCCTCTATGTTTGTAAAAATAATTGAGGTTCTGAAAAGAATGTGGATCTTAATTTTGAAACAAGGGCCGAGATGTTAACATCCTCTTGTGACATCAGGCACTCTCAGACCCTCTCACCTATGCTCCTATATTTTCATTGGTACCATTTACCACACATTATATGTAGTTGGTGGTCCCTCCTCTCTCTTCTTCAACAGAGTGTAGACTCTAGGAGGAGGGGTTTTGCTTGTCTTGTTCGTGGACGTGTCCCCTGCATTCACCACAGCCTTATGGACTGCAGACTCTCAGAAAATATTTGCTGAATGAATGAGTGAGTGAATGAATGAAAGCACTCAGAGGGAACTCCCTTTCCCTTCTTTGTCTCCTCCAGGATGTTCTGAAGCATCAGTATTAGGTGCACCTTGATTTATCCACAGAGAGAAGTGTTAGGAACAACTCTGATTTGTAAATAGCCATTACCTCTGATGTCCATAGATTTCCTACTGGGCTCAGCATAGTACCAAGCATTATGGTGGACAAGAAGGCAGCAGAGTAGATTACAGGACAGTGCATCCATCAGATCAAAGAAGGGAACTCTAGCACACAGCACAGAGACTCAGTTACACACGCCCACTGCTTCCCATTGATATCTTCAATAGCCAATGAAACTGCGCTTCCTCTCACATCGTTTGGGAGTCAGCACCAGAAACCCCACATGTGTCCTTCCATGCATCTTCTCGAAGCAAAAGATGCCCTGCTTTGCTGTTTTCCACTGCATGGAACTCTATTGACTGCACCTCAGCCAGTTCCTTGTCTATTGTACCGGACCAAGAAGCAACTGTTCTATTAGTTACTACTAGCTAACCATTCTAATAGTTATTCTATTCTCTTTTTAAAAAATATTTATTGATTGATTTGTTTATTTGGCTGCCCTGGGTCTTAGGTGTGGCACACAGGATCTTTGTTCTTCCTGGCAGCATGTAGGATTTTTCACTGTGGCATGTGGGATCTAGTTCCCTGACCAGGGATTTGAACCCAGGTCCCCTGCACTGGGGGCTCAGAGTCTTAGTCTCTGGACCTCCACTGAAGTCCCTAATTATTTTATTCTATTCTTCCTCTCTGTCTTGTGTCACTCTTTCCCAGGCACATAAAGACAGCTTTTATTTCTATTTCTCTCTCCTTGTCTCTTCTCTCTCAGTCCCAAGTTTGAGCCCTCTCTTTCCCTGTAAAGCTATCAAACACCACTAAAAAGCAAATGAGTCTTATCAGTGACAGAAAAGGAAAAAGGAAGTGACCAGCAGAATCAGCCAAGGGTGATTCTTCAAAGTGTGAGATCCTTGAAAGTGTCCAATGCTCATTTCAGACGCTGCTCACCATTCTTTAATTAAACCTGCCTTTCCGCACCCACCAGGGCTTGAGTCAGAGGAAACAAATATTTTCATCTGGAGTTTCGTTTGTCCCTTTTGTTAGAAGTGAGGTTCTCCACTATTTTTTTTTTTTTTAAACACTTGCATGTAGGAACTTCCCTGAATGTCCAATGGTTAAGACTCTGCGCTCCCACTGCAGAGGGGTACAGGTTCAATCCCTGGCTGGGGAACTAAAATCCCACATGCCACATGGAACAGCCAAAAAAAAACCCCAAAACAAATGCATAAATAAACAGGTTATTTTTTTTACAAATCATTGTTTTAAAAAACAAGTATGTAGTATTTCACTTCATAATAGCAATGGTTGCTGCTCACTGAACTCTTACTGATGCCCAGACTGTGCTAAGGACTGAGTCTGCCTGAATTATTCAGTTACTTCAACAACCCAGGAGCTCAGTTCAGTTCAGCTCAGTCGTGTCCAACTCTTTGCGACCCTATGGACTACAGCACGCTAGGCCTCCCTGTCCATCACCAACTCCCGGAGCTAGTACTATTATTATTCCCCATTTTTCCAGATGAGGAAACTTAGAGAGAGTAAGCAACTTGCCTAGTCATCCAGTTAACCTCTTAGACTTATATGGAAAAACAATTGCCATTCACAACATTCTATGAAGAAATACACAGTTGACCCTTAAATGACACGAGGGTTATGGACCCTGACCTTCCCCCAATCCCCATGCTATTGAATATCCATGCATAACTTTGACTGTCCCAAAACTTAATTACTAATAGCCTATTGTTGACCTGAAGCCTTCCAACAATCAGACCACATCAGATCAGTCGCTCAGTCGTGTCCGACTCTCTGCGACCTCATGAACCGCAGCACGCCAGGCCTCCCTGTCCATCACCAACTCCCGGAGGTCACTCAGACTCACATCCATTGAGTCAGTGAGGCCATCCATCCAGCCATCTCATCCTCTGTCATCCCCTTCTCCTCCTGCCCCCAATCCCTCCCAGCATCAGAGTCTTCTCCAATGAGTCAACTCTTCGCATGAGGTGGCCAAAATACTGGAGTTTCAGCTTTAGCATCACTCCTTCCGAAGAAATCCCAGGGCTGATCTCCTTCAGAATGGACCGGTTGGATCTCCTTGCAGTCCAAGGGACTCTCAAGAGTCTTCTCCAACACCACAGTTCAAAAGCATCAATTCTTCGGCGCTCAGCCTTCTTCACAGTCCAGCTCTCACATCCATACATGACCACAGGAAAGACCATAGCCTTGACTAGACGAATCTTTGTTGGCAAAGTGATGTCTCTGCTTTTGAATATGCTATCTAGGTTGGTCATAACTTTCCTTCCAAGGAGTAAGCGTCTTTTAATTTCATGGCTGCAGTCACCATCTGCAGTGATTTTGGAGCCCAGAACAATAAACAGTCAATTCACACATATTTTGTATATCTACAAAATATTTTATGTGTTCATGAAATATCTAGCTTTCTCTTAATTTTTTTCAATATTCCTAGGCTACATGGTTCGGAGAAGGCAATGGCACCCCACTCCAGTACTCTTGCCTGGAAAATCCCACGGACAGAGAAGCCTGATAGGCTGCAGTCCATGGGGTCGCTAAGAGTCAGACATGATTGAGCGACTTCACTTTCTCTTTTCACTTTCATGCTTTGGAGAAGGAAATGGCAACCCACTCCAGTGTTCTTGCCTGGAGAATCCCAGGGATGGGGAAACCTGGTGGGCTGCCGTCTATGGGGTCACACAGAGTCGGACACGACTGAAGTGACTTAGCATAGCATAGCATACAGGCTACATGGTTTATCTGTGAATTTTTTCAAACTGTCACAAAAGTCTCCAAAAGTTTTTTGACTTTTTTGGAGACTCCAAAAATGTCTCCAAATTCTTTTCCAATATGTTAATTGAAAAAACCCCACATATAAGTGAACCCACACAGTTCAAACCTGTATTGTTCAAGGGTCAGCTGTATTCCCACTCCAAAGCACCCCCCCTCCGCCCGCCCCCCGCCCCCCCCCCCCCCCCACACACACACACACTCCTCAGGAACACAATCTGCTTCCTCTTAGTGGAGAGAAGAGTTGACATGTTTGACACTTTTGTCCCTGTGAAAGATTCAAATAGGAGCAGCTTCTGGTAATAGATCAATAATCTGCCTCTGGACTAGGGGGAGGGCTTGTCTTTTCCCAGCCACAGTGATTGGTCCACAGGGTGAACTTGTAACTTAAGCTGGACCAATCAGGTCCTTCCCTAGGGTTAAAAAAAAAACCCCAAAACGGAAATTGGAAACAGCCTCCTCTACCTCCTATCTCTTCAGGGACAGGCTGTGAATCCGGGGTTGCTGAAAGCTGAAGAAGAAAGAGGTAACAGCCTATTGAAGGAGAAAAGAAGGCCAAGCAGAGGGTAGGAGAAACTAGCAGTGATGGAGGGGAGTGTGATGGTGAGACTGAACTCACTTGTCCCCAAGCTTCTCTTTCCATTTTTTGAGCTGTTGCCTTCTTTTTACAATTCAGGAAACTGAACTAGGGAGACCGAAGATATTTGTTCAAGGGTAAGATTAAGCTCATGGAAGAGCCCAAAGCACAAGTCCCTGACCCCCAGAAGAGCACCCCTAAAGACACTCAAATGGCCTGGTGGAGGGAGGGTAGGAACCAACTGAGAAGGGAGAAGCGGAGAGGCTTCATGCTTCTGTGAATGCCCACGGCTCAGTCAGCTGTGCTAAGCCCACGCCCCAGCTCCAAACCTGCTGCCTAGATGGCTCCACCGCAACCCAGTGGATGCCTCATTAACGGGATCCACCTGTGGGCACTTTATTTAATTATCACAATTGGAACAGAGTCAAGTCACTGGAGCTAATGTCCTTCCGCTTTCTGAGAGCTAATTATCACCTGTAGCTTGGCCCCAGGCATATACGGAAGGGGTCACCCACGGCACTGAAATTGTGCTGCATGAGTTGAGAGTGTTCCCTCTCATTTTGGTAGGAAAGTTGAGTTAAACACGACAGGGGGTCAGGAAGCATCTGGTCCAGTGCCTGCCTCCAGATATTAGAGCCCGTCCATTTCCATCACCAGCCTGGGCATAAAGAAGGGCCCAGAATCCTGGGGCCTGAAAACAACTAAAACTGTCTCCTATGGAGCACTTACTGTGTGCCAAGCCCTCCTCAGCTACAATCACAAGTTCTCACAACAGCTGTGAGGGTATATTTACCTGGCCTTCTGCCTGGAAGGTTCCTGTTGGCTCAGAGAGATTACGTGACTTACCTGGAGTTTCACAGGTAGGCAAATGAGCTAAGATGCAAACTTCAGTCTGGTTAACACTGGAATCAAACCTTCCCCTTGCCACCTCTGTCTCAGGGAGTGTAATTGATTACTTACTGAGTGCCAAACACTGAGATCAGTTTGGGAAATAGATAAATTTACTTTTTGTATATCCCTTGACTTATTTTGTATTAAAATAATTATACTTTCTGATACCATACTAGCAAGGTCCCTCAGTTTCTTCTGTCTTTAAATGTAGGCTCTTCCATATACTACCTGCCCTCCATCTTGAACCATGGAACATGGAATTCATCCTATCTCCTTTGTTTCATGGGGTTGCTAGGACCTCAAGTCAAGTAACGCATGGTGAAAACTGTTTACTAATGCACAGCTTTGTTTGTTGTAGGCAGTGTTATTATTGGATGGAATCCTAGATTGACTTTACTCCTCCAGGACTCAGAAGATTGAATGTAGCATTATTCACAAGCAAGAGGTCTCCGCTTATAAAATAGGTCCCAGAAATGGGAATGATGCCCCTGCTTAGAAATTCTTTTTCTGCCTCACACAGATCCAATGGTAAGCAGAAGCAGTTCCTCTGGGCCTTGAAAGTGATCTGATGGCTAATAAATAATCAACAAAAATCATACTTTACTAACAGACTTTCTGGAACTGGAATTTAAGATGATTTCCTCCTGTCTTTGCCTAGATTGTTCCAGGGGACTGTTGCTGTCTTGTTAAACCACAGTAGCATGCGTCATCATTACCCGTTCCTTCTTCATTGTCATGTATCAGGATGCTGTTTTGAGGAGGGGCAGGCAAGAAATGGAACTGCCTTCACTAGACCAACTTGCTGCCTCACCTTACAGAGACAGAGCTACAGACACCAGTGCCTGCTTTTCTGAAAAAACAACAGCAACAACAAAAACAAAAAAACTCTGGCCATAACACCCAAGGAGGTTACTGAGAGTTGGAGTCTAACCCCCATATCTAGGGTGAACAACTCATCCCAGTTTGTCTGAGACTTTCTTGGTTTTAGCAATGTAAGTCCTGCAATCCTGGGCACCCTGGGATAGTCGGTTAGTCTATCCACACTTTTTCCCTCTGGGGCAGACTGCACAGTGCAGCTGAGTCGGCTCTGGTTTTCAGGGGCTCATCTCTTCTCTCTCAAGTGGGCAACGTGTTTACTTCTCTGATGCCTTAGTTTCTCCATCTGTAAATGGGGAGAACAGCAAACTTGCCTCACAGATCACTGTAAGGAGAAAACAAGTCTGAAGGTTCTCCATACAGAACAGGCATGTGTACATGCTCAGTCACTCAGTCAAGTCTGATTCTTTGCGACTCTATGGACTGTAACCCTCTAGGCTCCTCTGTCCATGAAGATTCTCCAGGCAAAAATACTGGAGTGGGTTGCCATGCCCTCCTCCAGGGGATCTTCCCAACCCAGGGATCGAACCCATGTCTGCCTGCATCTCCTGCATTGCAGGCAGATTTTTTTACCCACTGAGCCACCTGGGAAGCTCATAGAACAGGTACAAAGAGCCAAATAATCTTTCATTAATGTCATTGCCTAGCACTGGCCATAGGAGCTTACACTCAAGTCGAGGAGATGACAAAGATCTTCCAAGATAGTTTTGTTTCTTCTTCCTCTTCCCATTGCATCTCTCTTCCTGGTTTTACCGCCTTCATGACTCCTGGCTCCGCAGCCCTGCCCCACTGTTTCTTGATCCCTCATCCAAGGACGCACAATGCCATCGCTTTTCACAGTGCATTATTCATTTCTTGGCAGGGAATGCTGTGCTCATAAGAATTAACATTTGGGTTTTATTTACTAGTTTACAAAGTGCCAGAATTGCATGGGGGATTCGGTTGCACACACTCTCTTGATGGGAAATCAATGACAAACTGAGAAGAAGGGGGCTTGAGGATCAAACAGCAAACCCTTCACAATCCTTGTTTGAAAACAGCCCTGGCTGATTTATTGCCGCCAATCCCAAAGTGGTAGAGGGGGAGGGACAAGGTCTCTCTCCAGAGTCCCCTCGTTGACCACTAAATTGAACAATTAGACTCATTCCCAGTCTTACATGAGATTAGTCACAGGATATTTCATTTTAAATCCAATGGAATGTTTTCCCAAATCAGACAAGACTCTTTCAATGTTTATGGCTGTTTTGTTGGAATTCTCTTTGGCTCCAGGAGGGATTTGAAAATTAAATACATTTCCTTTTGGTGACCTGGGGCCAAGCTGGAGGGAGATGAGGCCCCAGGCTTGGGCCAGCAGGAACTTGTCAGGCTGGTTCCAAGAAGTCGCTCCCATTGGCCAGTCTTGCCGAGCACCTGCAGCCCAGCACAGGGCCCCACCAGGCACCTCATCCCTGCAGCCCTCTTCTCATCACCCGGCCCGCTGGTGCACCATGGGAAACTGGAAACACAACACAAATGTTTTGCAAAATTAAAAAGGTGGGGTGAGCTCAAGCCATTTGGCAGAGAACATGGAAGGCTCACATGGGGCTTCTTTTCACATTCAGAACTTTCTTTTTGCCTGTGTGGTAGGTCAAAGTACAGACTTCTTATCAAAGTTACTGTGCTTAGAGGTTGCAGAATTCATCCAATATGGTAGGTGGCTGTTTCACTGGTTTTTAACACAGATGAAGAGATGAAAAGAGAGACAGTCCTAGAGAAATGATGGTGAGATGAGATGAGGAAAAGAGAGCATGAGAAACATGCTGCTAAGTCACTTCAGTCGTGTCCAACTCTGTACGACCCCATAGACGGCAGCCCACCAGGCTCCCCCATCCCTGGGATTCTCCAGGCAAGAACACTGGAGTGGGTTGCCATTTCCTTTTCCAATGCATGAAAGTGAAAAGAGAAAGTGAAATGTGATCTTAGTACCCCATGGACTGCAGCCCACCAGGCTCCTCCGTCCAGGATTTTCCAGGAAGAGTACTGGTGAGTGCCTTCTCCAATGGATGAAAGTGAAAAGAGAAAGAAGTCCTCGTCATGTCTGACTCTTAGTGACCCCATGGACTGCAGCCCACCAGGCTCCTCCGTCCATAGGATTTTCCAGGCAAGAGTACTGGAGTGGGGTGCCATTGCCTTCTCCGTGAGAAACATGGGCGTTTACTTAAAACTAATACTCTGTTCTCCAAAGCTTACAATGGCTTCCCCGGACACTGGTGAAATCCTAAAGGTGTGTTTTTCCCATTTTATAATTTCAAGTGAACTTGATTTTAATTGATTATTTCTGCCTCTTCTTTTATATAATTTTTATCTATGGATAGTAGGACCACCTCAAAGGAGAAACAATTCAGTCAGGGACACAGACTCTGAAGCCAAGCAACTCCCTTGCCTTTGAGTCTAACTTCAGCCACTTATTAGTTGTGCATCTCTGGACAAGTGCGCTGATGTCTCTATACTTCAGTTTCCTCAACCACAAAAGGTATGTCACGGTAGAACCAAATTCAAAGGGTTTTTTGAGAAGCGCAAATAAAGTCTGTAAACTGTTCAGAAGTGACGCTGGTCTATAGCAAGCTCTTGCTATTATCAAATCTGACCTTAATTCAGAAGGTTGACATTACCAAAATTAGTGTTTCCAACAGGTCTCCAGTTGTACAGGCTGTCAGATGAGCAGAGATTGGACTGAGTATGTTTCCCCCTGAGAAAGACCAAAGCCACGATGAAGCCAAGTGGAGGTACAATCATTTAAATAAATTCCTGGTTCTGTTTTAGCAAGTGTCTCCATTAGGACTCATTAGGCCACAAATAATAGAAAACTCCATCCAAACAAGCCTAGTAGCTCAGATGGTAAAGCATCCGCCTACAATGCGGGAGACCTGGGTTCGATCCCTGAGTCGGGAGGATTCCCCTGGAGAAGGAAATGGCAACCCACTGCAGTATTCTTGCCTGGAGAATCCCATGGACAGAGGAGCCTGGCAGGCTACAGTCCACGGGGTCGCAAAGAGTCAGACACGACTGAGCAACTAACACACAATCACTAAGAAAAGTATTACACTTCAAATGCAGGAAGTTGAGAGGTAGCTGGGCTTCCATGTTGGTTCTGGCCCATCAACTAGATCATCAAGAACCTATGTTCTTTCTGTCTTTCCATCTGGCAACCATGAAGTTGTTGTATCCTAAGTCAGGCTTCCCTCATTATTCTAATTTGTCTGGCAATGGACATCAGGTCAAGTGTTTCTCTGTCATGTTCATCAGGATATAACAATAGGGAGACACCGTGCAAGCCCTCCCATCCACTTCTTCTCATATTGTATTGTCTTCAATTGTTTCATGCTCAAAGTCACTGCCTAGAAGGATGGGATTAGCCTCAGTTCAGTTCAGTTCAATCACTCAGTCGTGTCTGACTCTTTGTGACCCCATGAACCACAGCACACCAGGCCTCCCAACTTGTCCATCCCCAGCTCCCGGAATTTACCCAAACTCATGTCCATTCAATCGGTGATGCCATCCAACCATCTCATCCTCTGTCATCCCCTTCTCCTCCTGTCTTCAATCTTTCCCAGCATCCAGGTCTTTTCAAATGAGTCAGCTCTTCACATCAGGTGGCCAAAGTATTGGAATTTCAGCTTCAACATCAGTCCTTCCAGTGAACACCCAGGACTGATCTCCTTTAGGATGGCCTAGTTGGATCTCCTTGCAGTCCAAGGGATTCTCAAGAGTCTTCTCCAACACCACAGTTCAAAAGCATCAGTTCTTCGGTGCTCAGCTTTCTTTATAGTCCAACTCTCACATCCATACATGATTACTGGAAAAAACCATTAACCCCAGAGCTGTGGTCAAATCACAAACAGCACAACCATTACTTTATTAGGACAGGAGCAGACAGACACTGGGGAGTCAGTCTCATTGTTCACCATTCTGCAATTTAGGTGCTCCTACATTAGATGATAATTCATGTTCAAGGTTGCATGAGTTTCCAGGAGGTCCAGAAAATTCTATGATATCATTTAATTTCATAGAACTCTGCATGATGGGATTGGTAGGAATAGAGTTCTGAAGATGAGATTTTTAAAGATATGTCCTGGTGAGCACAAGGTCTGCTGTGTGTCTCTTCACACATAAGCCCTCGGCTTTAACCTAAGTATTGTCTGTGATTAGACAGAATATTTCAGCACCCTCCCACGGGGCTTCCTCCGCAATGACCAGTGGGAACAGGGATTACTTCTGCCTCATTCATCATTGTATCCATACTGCCTGGCCAATAGTAAAAATCAATACTTATTGAATGCATGAATCTTCCCCTCTCCAAGTCCTTTTTATTAACTTGTGCTCAGGCTCTGTTCCTCTTGCTCTAAATGTTCTCTCTCCTTCTCTCGACTCCTTTAAAGCCTCAGTGGCCTGGAAATGACCCCTTCCTCTAGGAATAATAATAGCTTTCATTCGTTTATTGAGCACTGACTATAAGTCCTGCCCAGTGCTAAGCGCTTCACGGATATTACCTCATTGAATGTTTACAAAATTTTATAAGGTGGGTTTATAGGTGAATAAAATGTCTTACCAATGGCGACATTATCTGTAAACAGAAACAGAAGAGAGATTCAAGCCCCCAGGGGCACCGAAGTCTGACATCCTAACCACTCTCTGAATGTCCTTCCAGGCTTCTGAAGTCCACAGGCCTCTCCCCCTAGGGGTGCTCTCTTGGCCTGTGCTCCCCTGTCATCTACAAATGTCTGTGTATCCATCTCACCTCCTCCACGCCATGTAACACTCTGAGGGCTGGAAGGGTTGCGTTTTTATACTGCAGGGCCCCCTGCACTCAGCAGAGATCCCTGTCTTGAGTAGATGTCATTTGACTTGAACTGTATCCAGGGCCTCTGGATGGCCTCACTGCAGCCCACGTGTGGAGGTCACTGGGGCTCCCCTGGCCCAGCCTATGTGTATTCTATGTCTTGGCCAAGCCACCTTTAAGCAGGCCACTGCTACAGACAATCACTCGAGCATGGAGCCCAGTGTCCATCTGACTAGAGATGAGGTCAGCCACAGGGCCCCAGGCTGACTGGCTTGGCTCGGTTCTCTTCAACACAAGCAATCTCGAGGACCCTGACCCCCCGGCTCTGCTGTTTCTCTGCCTCATGCTGTCCATTAAAGTATTTGTCTTTGTAAACATTGCTCTTCCAGGCCAGGGAGGAGCCCCCAGGCTTTCAGAGAGCGCCAGGGCACTGGACTCTTCCTCCCCCATTAAAAGAACTGTGAAAACTTTTGACCTCCAGCTGGAGGCACCAGAATGGAACAATTTATAACTCCTTATTATAGGTGTGTCTCACATGGCATGCTTTAAGAGCTTTCGGCTGGGCCACACATAAACACACAATCTACTTCATGCAGCCCTGACCAATTGTCCCCAGAACCCAGCCAAATTTGGGGCAAGTGTGTGGTCACTGGTTTACTGGGCCAGCCATTGGACAAGCTAGCAATGGACTGGCTGAGTCTTCTGGAAACCAAAAGCAATTGCTGACATCTGGATGCCATGGGATTGGGTTCCAAAATGCTGGGTCATTCCACAGTCATGGGAGAGAAAAGCTGATAGTGAGGGCCAGGGCAGACAACTCTACTCCCTTCTTGCTGGTCCCAAGGATTCAGAAGGCTGAATTGAATCCCTCTGCCACCAAAGCAGAGTTCCCAACAAATGAATCAGGTTCCATCACTGAGGCTGTGAAGTTTCATCTGGCTCTCCCTGGTAGATCTCTAAGCTACTTATTGCCATCTTCTCTGCTTATTGCTCTCTCTGATATCACCTTCTCTCCTTTTCTCCTATTATTATGTGAGGAGTAAAACCAAGGGAGCAACACTGCATTCTCTTCTTGGCTCAGCAGCCAGTTCTTCCCTTCCTATGCTAAGTCTCCAGGCTGCAGGGAAACCAATGGGCTTCTCAGGTGGTGCTGATGGTAAAGCCTCCACCTGCCAAAGCAGGAGATAGAAGAGATGCAGGTTCCACCCCTGGGTCGGGAAGATCCCCTGGAATGGAAAATGGCACTCCACTCCAGTAAAATTCTATGGGCAGAAGAGCTTGGCAGGCTACAGTCCATGGGGCTGCAACGAGTTGGACATGACCGAGCACAGCACAGGAAAACAAATAGATTGGGAGACTGATCACAAAGGACAGAATTTCCTACAGAGGTCAGGGACGCACCCACGTGTAACCTTTGTCTGAGCTAAAAAGGCAGCAGGACGTTTTATCTCACCCCTTATGCTCAATACAAACCAAGTTGGGAAGATAGAAAGATTTAGTCGATGAAAAAACACAGAAGAAAATGGTTTGAATAAATCCAAGCTGCTGAGCCATAATCCTAAATATGAGTGGGTCAAAGCTATCATACTAAAGGATAAAGACTTTCAGACCGGATTTAAAAAAAAATACCCCAAACTGACTTTTTGGTACTTAAGAACAATATTTAAAATAAAATGACACAAGAAGTTTAAAAATTAAGGAGTGATAAAACAAGCTCCCCAAACAGTGGGGAAGTGCTAGTGGAAAATGGAGAGAGACTGGCTACCAGACCTGTCCCCACTCTCTAAGAAACAATATATATCTAAAAACAAGAAAAATGTTGTTTGGCTCTATTCTCAGAATGACCTTGAAGGAAAGCATTTAGGGAAAACATGTCGAACTGGGATCTGAAGGGCAGACTCCACGTTAAAGCTTCTCCATTCATGCCCCAATTCTTCCCATTTTAGAAGCTGAGAGAAGCACACAAGTCTCTTGGATGGACTATTCCATCAGCCTCTTTTCTGTTTCCAAACAAAGGTGTTGATGTTAAGTTAAAAACAAGTTCAGAAGTGTCCTCGTGTTTCTTCTCAGTACCACCTCCTGGGAATGGCTTCCAGCTGGCCAGCTGGATAATTTTTCAGGCGAAGAGGTCACATACGGGCCACAGAGCCAATTTTGTGAGTGGGCCAACTGGGCTGTCCATTTAAGCAACCAAGTGAAATCAGCACAGAGGAAAATGATGATGACCGGACAAAGGAGCCAAGGTGTATATAAGTGAATATTCCATAGATGGATCTCAAGAGTTTGGAAAATCCTTCATATTGTAAGAGGACTTTGAATCTGTGAGCTCCCCCCACACCAACCCGCCCGCCTAGGAACAGATTTCTTAGCTTCCAGCATATTTCCAAATGGATTGCTGGCCTCAAAATGTTTTAGAACCATTGAAAATTATAATAATTTCAAAGCTGCAATGACAGTCAGTGGCCTCCAAGGACCCCCATGTCAAGGCTTGGAGTCCTACTGCAGTTCACAGAGCAGGGAACTAAGCACAGAACTCAGCCCTCGATCAGCAGAGGTAAAGAACAGCTATGCTAATTGAGTTGGAGGAGGGAAAGTGCTTATGTGGGTCTCACAGTGAACCAAGAGTGGAATTGTTTTTTCAGTGGTTCCCTGCCCCATCACCCCATAGCCCATTCATATGGGAAAGCATTTTCTAGAGTGCTCACAAACTCCACCTTGAAAAACTGGGCTCATCGGCAGAATAAATTTGGGAAATGCTAGATAGAAGATAGATAAATCTTCTCCAATGAAGATTCGCAGTGCATATTTTTATGATAAAGGCTCTGACAAATCCTGCAATAATTTAAGCTAACCTAGCATTTAAGTTGGGAGAAGGCAATGGCACTCCACTCCAGTACTTTTGCCCGGAAAATCCCATGGATGGAGAAGCCTGGTAGGCTGCAGTCCATGGGGTTGCTAAGAGTCAGACACGACTGAGCGACTTCACTTTTACTTTCCACTTTCATGCATTGGAGAAGGAAATGGCAACCCACTCCAGTGTTCTTGCCTGGAGAATCCCATGGACGGAGAAGCCTGGTAGGCTGCAGTCCATGGGGTCGCACAGAGTTGGACACGACTGAAGCGACTTAGCAGCATTTAAGTTAAGTTAGCCTAGTGTTTCCAAAAGTTATGTGAGCAGACTTCTCTCTTCCCCAGAACATCTCTTACAGCCAGTTAACTACAGTTCCACCACACATGCTTTGGGAGAAGCACAGAAAGTCAAAGTCTAAAGTACTTCTTGGCACTCAAGGCCTACCTTCTGGCTCTTCTTCCCATTTTCAGTCAAACATGGTACCCAGGCTAACCCCCTCACATCTTGCCCTTCCTTGCTTCTTGCTTCCATGCACATGATGCTACTCTCTCCCTTTAGACTCTTCCCTGTTCTTCTGGTGATCTAAGCACATCCATGGTTAGTGCTAGCCACCATCCCTCCTTTCTTCCACAAAGACTTACCAACAAAGAGCAGATGCAAAATAAAATTGTCCTGGGGTAGGAGGGATATCAGAGGGAGGCAATCCTCTGTGGTCACCTCCCACCATCTCCCAGGCCCCCTTGGACAGACTGTGTTCTCAGATATAGACATTGAACTTTTACCTTCTTTCAACAGGGCTTCTGCTGCCTGGTCATCTCCATGCGTTTCCAGGCTGAAGGTAACAGAATGATAAGAAAGAGAAAAAGCAAGGGATGAGTATCAAGCAAAGGAACAAGACATAGTTGACACAAACATAAGTTCTCTTGATAGGGATTTGTTTTTACCTCTGCCCCTGCCATTCATACCAGTTCCTGTGATGAATCCACAGTCTGAAGTATGTGCCTTATGAAGCCTGGGCCAAAGGGCAGGCAGGCTTTGGTGGCAGGCTCAACTCCAGTGAACATCAAGAGTCAATAAAAGGGACACTGGGCATTAAGTAAGTTACCAGCTCCCCTAAAAATTCCCTAGACTCCCAGCCAAACTTGAAATGAGTCCTGAGTACAGCAGAGAGATCTGTGGTTGGTCGGGCCTCCGAGTTCAGAGGGCTTCCCCTGTGGCTCAGCTGGTAAAGAATCCAGCGGCCATGTGAGTCTTTCCTGATAGACATCATAGCCCCCTCTTCTTCCATGATTCCTTCTCCCAAGGAACAAGATTGTGTTCCTCAGTCTTAGGATCAAGATGTGGGCACTAACCACCCTTGGGTCTGTAGGAGCTCCTCATCTTGAGAGGACCCAGAGCAGCAGAAACTGGTCCTCAAGGCAAGCATGGCAGCAGGAGACAAGAAGAATGATAACATCCTGCCCTACCACTTGTGGGCTGTGCAGCCTTAGGCAGGTTACTTAGCCTCTCTGTGCCTTAGCTGTTTCATTTGTGAAATAAGGAGAATACTCACATCAGAGGCCTATTGTAAGGGCTGGATGAATGTAAAACCCCTTAAAAAGTACCTGGCTCATACAGCTGCTTATGAGTAACAATTGTCATTATCATTATCATCATTATTACTCTAGAATGCACTGGACTGGGAGTTGGTAAGCCTGAGTTTTAGGCCCAGGACTGCAATTAATGTTCATCCTGGTCTCGGAACACCATGGACCTCAGTTTTGCCATTTGTAAAGTGGGAATTCTGTACTTCCTTAGGAAAGTGTCATAAGGCTTAAATGAGATAAGAAGTATTAAAGTACTTTGGACAGTGAACACCTCTGAGTTGTAAGGCAACATCAGGAAGAAGCAGGCAACCACCACATGCATTTTGGGTCTCTGGCTTGTCTGTACTCATCTAGAGCATCACAGGGGACTTTCCTCTCTCCCAACTCTTCCTTCTTTCTGAGATTCTGGACTCAGATTGTTCACACACAAGTGTCTGATGTGATGGCCAGGATTTCCTCTGCTGTGGCCCCAGCCTTTTAGGATCCCCAGGAGACTTAAGAGATAATGAAGAACATTCTATCTTCCAGAATCTCAGAAGACTTCCTTAACTTCATTTATTTCATATTGTCTGGCTGGAAACCAAGCTGTTTGAAATGATTCCAAAACTGGACCTTCTTAGCAAGACTTACACAAGAAGGCAAAAAATGCTCCCTATGACATGGATATTCACTGGAAAGACTGATGCTGAAGCTGAAGCTCCAATACTTTGGCCATCTGATGTGAAGAGCTGACTCATTGGAAAAGACCCTGATGTCGGGAAAGACTGAGGACAGGAGAAAGGGGTGGCAGAAGATGAGGTGGCTGGATGGCATCAGGGACTCAATGGACATGAGTTTGAGCAAAGTAAAGAGAGAGTGAAGGACAGGGAAGCCTGGCATGCTGCAATCCAGGGGGTCAAAAGAGTCAGACAAGACTTAGCAACCGAATAAAAACAAATGACATGATTCGTTACTTTGATCACTATTACTGTTATGGTTATTATTATGCTTATGACTATGATTCTGATCATGACAGCAACTCTATGAACCCAGCACTATGCCGAGAGCAGAGCAGACACTTACACATCCATTCCTCACTACAGCCTGATGAGAGAGGTCCTGGCATTACCCCATTTTACAGACAATAAATCTGAAGCTCAGCCTGCTCCTGGTCCCATAACAACACACATCTCCAGGTGGGGGAGAAGGGATCGTGGTCAGGAAAGGAAAAGGCCACCTCCTCTGACTCTGTCATCCTCCTCTGGAAGGCACCTTCTCTGGGCGAGTGTCTTCTATCTTCTCCTCGTAGGTCCTTAGCATCTGGATCTGAAGCCCATGAGCCTGGCAGGATTCAGGCTGAGCCAGACATCTTGGTGTCATCGTGTCTGTTGGGTTCTTAGCTTCAAATCTAGCTTTAGGAGATCACCCAAATTACATTGCTTTTCATGATTTTAAGGACAGGGTGTTGAGTTAATCATACTCTCCAGCTCATGGTCTATTATCATCATTGATAGGTTGACTCATTCCTTCATTTACTTTCTTTCTTTCTTTTGATCCTTATTTTCTGTTTCTATTCCTCTCCTCCCATAGGCACTTCTAATGTGCTTAATGTGATCTTTTTATTTTACATGTATTGCTGCTTTATGAGTATCTGCTTTTGATTTAGGCAAATCATAGTGTCTTATGTATCTCATTCTATTTCTTTTCTTTTAAAACTCAGGATCAGGTTTTTAAGATCCGGCCATGTTGGTGAATGTACACCTATGCTGAGGCCACTTATTCAAACAGTCTGGTAATTTTCCAAGGGAAGGGCGAAGGCAAATAAGACAAAGGGCATGCGGGCTGCTTCATCAATGAGTCCATGTCGGAGTCTGAGAGGATATAGGGGAAAGTTCCACCAAGTGAAACAGCTCTGGGCTATCTTCCTGACTAGAAGTCAGAATGGACACCCACAGACAGCACATTCAGTGAAGCCAACCAGGAATGGAGAAAGTAAAGAAACAAGGAGTAGAGATCAAGCACATTGGACCTAGTCACTTTGGCTCCGACAAACCCGCATCGTCTAGGGTGTCTGTGGTGCCCAGCCTCAAGCAAACCTTCCCAGCTGGCAATGCTGGCCTTGTTAGGAGTGTACGTGTGGCTCTATGGCTGAGACCCTCCTCTATATCAGCCACAGAGGAGTCTGCCATGTGTCCTGGGCAAAGAAAGTTAGTCTGAGGGGCTGCCAAGGTCCTCAGATGTGACCTGCCTTGTGGTGGCTGTTCCTGCCCTCTCTGCCTCTACACAGAACCAAAGGAATGGGCTGACTTTTGAATAAATCAAAACCAGTTCCATTCTTTAAAACTGAAATTTCACAGGTCATCAGCCTACCCCATGGCCCACTGGCCTTGGAGAGGATGGAGAAATACTTGGAATCATATGAGTCAGTTTAATTAGAAAAGCAAATGTGGTTTGGAGGGAAGGCCTGGATTCCCTGCCCTTAGTGACCAACTTGACTTCACCTTCCATGGAACCAAACTCTTTAGAGATAAGCTTCAGGCTCTACTACAAAGCCACAGTCATCAAGACAGTATGGTACTGGCACAAAGACAGAAATATAGATCAGTGGAACAAAATAGAAAACCCAGAGATAAATCCAGGCACCTACAGACTCTGATGCTGGGAGGGATTGAGGGCAAGAGGAGAAGGGGACGACAGAGGATGAGATGGTTGGATGGCATCACTGACTCGATGGATACGAGTCTGAGTGACCTCCGAGAGCTGGTGATGGACAGGGAGGCCTGGCGTGCTGCAGTTCATGGAGTCGCAAAGAGTCGGACATGACTGAGCGACTGATCTGATCTGATCTGATCTGATGGACACCTTATCTTTGACAAAGGAGGCAAGAATATACAATAGAGAAAAGACAATCTCTTTAACAAGTGGTGCTGGAAAAACTGGTCAACCACTTGTAAAAGAGTGAAACTAGAACTCTTTCTAACACCACACACAAAAATAAACTCAAAATGGATTAAAGATCTAAACATAAGACCAGAAACTATAAAATTCATAGAGGAGAGCATAGGCAAAACACTCTCCGACATATATCACAGCAGGGTCCTCTATGACCCACCTCCCAGAATACTGGAAATAAAAGCAAAAATAAACAAATGGGACTTAATTAAAATGAAAAGCTTCTGCACAACAAAGGAAACTATAAGCAAGGTGAAAAGACAGCCTTTGGAATGCGAGAAAATAATAGCAAATGAAGCAACTGACAAACAACTATCTCAAAAATATACAAGCAACTCCTGCAGCTCAATTCCAGAAAAATAAACGACCCAATCAAAAAATGGGCCAAAGAACTAAATAGACATTTCTTCAAAGAAGACATACAGATGGCTAACAAACACATGAAAAGATGCTCAACATCACTCAGTATCAGAGAAATGCAAATCAAAACCACAATGAGGTACCATTTCACGTCAGTCAGAATGGCTATGATCCAAAAGTCTACAAGCAATAAATGCTGGAGAGGATGTGGAGAAAAGGGAACCTCTTACACTGTTGGTGGGAATACAAACTAGTACAGCCACTATGGAGAACAGTGTGGAGATTCCTTAAAAAACTGGAAATAGAACTGCCTTATGACCCAGCAATCCCACTGCTGGGCATATACACCAAAGAAACCAGAATTGAAAGAGACACGTGTACCCCAATGTTCATCGCAGCACTGTTTATAATAGCCAGGACATGGAAGCAATCTAGATGTCCTTCAGCAGATGAATGGATAAGAAAGCTGTGGTACATATACACAATGGAGTATTACTCAGTCATTAAAAAGAATACATCTGAATCAGTTCTAATGAGGTGGATGAAACTGGAGCCTATTATACAGAGTGAAGTAAGCCAGAAAGAAAAACACAAATACAGTATGCTGCTGCTGCTGCTAAGTTGCTCAGTCATGTCCGACTCTGTGCGACCCCATAGACTGCATCTCACCAGGCTCCCCCGTCCCTCGGATTCTCCAGGCAAGAACGCTGGAGTGGGTTGCCATTTCCTTCTCCAATGCATGAAAGTGAAAAGTGAAAGGGAAATTGCTCAGTCGTGTCTGACTCTTAGCGACCCCATGGACTGCAGCCCACCAGACTTCTCCATCCATGGGATTTTCCAGGCAAGAGTACTGGAGTAGGGTGCCATTGCCTTCTCTGCCAATACAGTATACTAATGCATATATATGGAATTTAGAAAGATGGTAACGATAACCCTGTATGCGAGATAGCAAAAGAGACACAGATGTATGGAACAGTCTTTTGGACTCTATGGGAGAGGGAGAGAGTGGGATGATTTGGGAGAATGGTATTGAAACATGTATAATATCGTATAAGAAACAAATCACCAGTCCAGGTTCAATGCAGGATACAAGATGCTTGGGGATAGTGCACTGGGATGACCCAGAGGGATGGTACGGGGAAGGAGGTGGGAGAGGAGTTCAGGATGGGGAATATGTGTACACTCGTGGAGGATTCATGTTGATGTATGGCAAAACCAATACAATATTATAAAGTAATTAGCCTCCAATTAAAATAAATAAATTTAAATTTAAAAAACACACACACACACACAAAAAAAACCCTGCCTACTTGCCCAGAGATGTGATCCCATTTAAGAGGCAAGAGGTCGCCTACTTCCCCAGAGGCCAAGACCATTCACCAGCAAAACAGTCAGTTGAAAAGTCAAACATTCAGCCACACAAGCCGAGAGGGTGTTTCCAAACCTTTGACCCACAGCCGCCCCTCCCCACGCCCCCACTCTCACCCTCACCCCATAGACTTGACCAGTTGTTTGGGTAGGCTGTAACTGTACCTCTGTAGATGACACAATTTCATCAATGATCCCATGGATCAGAGTTTGTTATGAAAAACTATTTCATGATTACAAAGTAGCTCCAGAAAGGATGATATAGGTAAAAATGGAGGGAGTATGCAAAGGGTTTCTAGGGATGCCTTTCTGAGCATTTTCTGGGCGATCAGATGCATTTAACAGCAACTGTGTCAAATCGTAGAGTTGGACAGGACTCAGCAGCTGATCAACAACAACAAAGTGTCAAATCAGGTCTAGGTGGTGGGAGCAATTAGTTTGCTAAGTCCCACTTCACAGCAAATCAAGGAGTTAAGCAAACTCCTTACAACCCATCTTAGGTCCCATCCTCTCTTCTTGGTCATCCTCAGCTAACATGCAAAGAAACACTTACCAGTAGTTAGTGATGGAACATGGCTCTCCTCTAATGGTGTTTCCACCCAGAAATTTTGCCAATCACTTTGCCGACAAAGGTCCGTCTAGTCAAAGCTATGGTTTTTCCAGTAGTCATGTATGGATGTCAGAGTTGGACTATAAAGAAAGCTGAGCACTGAAGAATTAATACTTTTGAATTGTGGTGCTGGAGAAGACTTTTGAGAGTTCCTTGGACAGCAAGGAGATCAAACCAGTCAATCCTAAAGAAATCAGCCCTGAATAATCATTGGAAGGACTGATGCTGAAGCTGAAGTTCCAATACTATGGCCACCTGATGGGAAGACCTGACTCATTGGAAAAGACCCTGATGCTGGGGAAGATTGAGGGCAAGAGGAGAAGAGGGTGACGAAGGATGAGATGGTTGGATGGCATCACTAACTCAGTGGACATGAGTTTATGCAAACTCTGGGAGATAGTGAAGGACAGGAAAGTCTGGTGTGCTGCAGTCCGTGGGATCACAAAGACTCAGACACAGCTTAGTGACTGAAGAACAACAACCCAGAAATTTTAGAAACTATGCTTTGAAAGTTGAGTGACGCTTTAACTTGAGTGGCCTCTTCTAAGTTCTAAGACACTCTTGTCTCCTGAAATCTAGCCAGTCACAATCCCAGCACCCCACCCCCCTTGTCCCTCTAAACCTAGAAACATGTCAGGGCTTGACTGGCAATCTTACTTCACTGCCAAGAAAAGATTTTCCCATGAGGCTTTACATCTGGTCACAAAAAACAGCTTCCCTTCAAAGCAAAGAAATCAAGACAGGCGTTTCCTATGAGCACTTTGTAAACCTAAAATCTCCCAGTTCCAAAATTTAGAGTGGGGAATTGCCTGTAGCTGCCTGAGCTTTCCTGATAACCTGCTTTGACCCCATAAACCAATCCCACAGCCATACTGAATGCAGACCAGCAATGACCTGTAACAACTCAGACCATAACAGCCGTGTGTCAAGAGTGGCTTAAGCCATATGTGCATACAAAATAGAGCTAGCAAATGCTTAGAGTTTTTTTTAATACCTTTTGTTAAGCATGTTTTTCCCAAGACCTTCAGCTATCTGTTGCTCTTTTTTTTAGGCTTAGTGAGGTGAACTATCTTTCCCCTGTAGACCTCCCCTGCAAATTGCTTTTCAATAATCCCAACACAACCTGCTGGCAGCCATATTCTACATAACAATGCAGCTCGCGAATGCATCACCTGTAATTATAACTCCAGCTTTGATGTAGGACCAATTTAAAGATAGAGAATCTGGGTCTAATTAAGGCAGCTCAAGCTCAGACTGATAAGGGCCACCTTCATTACAGCTCAAGTGAGCTGAAAGCAGTCCCAAAGACTCAGGAATCGCTTGGGAATATTTTCCCAGCATTTCAAAAGCACATTATGTTGTGAAACAAGATTCTGGTCTCTACATTTCCTTCTCTGGACTCATTAGCAGAGTTTTGTGTCTATAAATATAAAGGACTGTGCTCAGCTGTGTCTAATTCTTTGTAACCCCATGGACTATAGCCCATCAGGATCCTCTGTCCATGGAGTTTTCCAGGCAAGAATACTGGAGTGGGTTGCCATTTCCTACTCCAGGGGATCTTCCGGACACAGGGATCAAACCCTGTGTCTCTTTCACCTCTCGCGTTGACAGGTAGATTCTTTACCATTGCACCACCTGGGGGGCCTCGCCCTCTGCAAAAAATTTCTCAGCGTTTGAAAGAGAATGACAAAGGGTGGTCCTGGATTGGAAAGTGTTTACCCTAGGTCAATCCAATGATGTCAGTTCAATTCAATCACTCAGTTGTGTCCGACTCTTTGCGACCCCATGAACTGCAGCACGCCATGCCTCCCTGTCCATCACCAACTCCCAGAGTTTACTCAAACTCATGTCCATTGAATCAGTGATGCTATCCAGCCATCTCATCCTCCATCATCCCCTTCTCCTCCTGCCCTCAATCTTTCCCAGCATCAGGGTCTTTTCCAGTGAGTCAGCTCTTTGCATCAGGTGGCCAAAGTATTGGAGTTTCAGCTTCAACATCAGTCCTTCCAATGAACACCCAGGACTGATCTCCTTTAGAATGGACTGGTTGGATCTCCTTGCAGTCCAAGGGACTCTCAGTCTTGGAGTCTCCAAGGGACTTAAAATCCTCCTGTTGCTTTAGCATAAAATCCCAGGTCCTGTCAGCACCCACAAGGCCCTGCAGGGCTTGGGCCCCACCTGCAGGTCCATCCGCGTCTTGTTGCCTGCTCTCCTTGGCTCTGAGATTCAGCCCACAGGCCTTACGACTGTTCTTGGACCCTAAGGAACTATTTCTGCCTCTCGGGGTTGGTGTTTGCTGTTCGCTCTGCCTGAGATCTTGCTCTCTCTGCTCTTTGCATGGGGGGCCTTTTTGTATTGTCTTGGGCCCAGTGTCACCTCCTGGGAGAGATCTTCCTTAACTGCCTGGTTTCTTCTTGTTTCATTCCTTTAGGCCATCTTTTCACTCACAATTGAAGTTTTGAATAATTTCTCTTTTTCCATGGCAAATTCCCTGGTACCAAGTATAACACAAGTAGGCACTCAATTAAAAAAAGAGATAAAATGAATAAGTTGCCAAAAGACCAATAGCCCTGAGTTAATGGACTGATATAGTAGTCAAAGCTACTGTTTTGAAATCAACCCTGAATATTCATTGGAAGGACTGATGCTGAAGCTGAATTCCCGATACTCTGGCTACCACCTGATGCAAAGAGCCAACTCATTGGAAAAGACCCTGATGCTGGAAAAGATCGAAGGCCAAAGGAGAAGAAGGTGGCAGAGGATGAGATGGTTAGATAGCATCACCGACTCAATAGACATGAATTTGAGCAAACTCTGGGAGACAGTGAAGGACAGGGAAGCCTGACGCGCTGTAGTCCTCGGGTCGCAAAGAGTCTGACGTGACTAAGAGATTGAACAAGTACACTGTTCCCCTAGCTGCACAGATCAATGGAGTGTGAAAGGAGGTAGCCCATGCTTCTTGCCATGTTAAAACTCCCTCTGCAAGGTTATAAATGAGTGTCCCCAGCCTCTGCTAGAGCAACCCAGGTGACATTAGTCTTGTTGGCCAGGGCAGCCCATTTTCCACAAAGCTGTTTTGAATCTCCATGAAAAAACATTGGCTAGATGTTTCTCAAAAGGCTTATGTGGTAACTTACCTGAGCCAACACTCACTGCACTGAGCAGAATGCAGAGAGGGTCATGGTATTGACTTCCAGCTTTTTCCACCTCAAGAGCCTTGAAACTACATTTGGAATGGTACTGAAGAATACAAACACATAAAACATTTAGCACATACCATGCACATGCAGTATGTTAAACACTGGACCCGTCTGTGTCATTTAAATCTTCCCAACCCTAGGAGATCGGGGAAGGCAATGGCACCCCCACCCCAGTACTTTTGCCTGGAAAATCCCATGAACGGAGGATCCTGGTAGGCTCCAGTCCATGGGGTCGCTGAGAGTCGGACATGACTGAGTGACTTCACTTTCACTTTTCACTTTCATGCATTGGAGAAGGAAATGGCAACCCACTCCAGTGTTCTTGCCTGGAGAATCCCAGGGACGGGGGAGCCTGGTGAGCTTCCGTCTATGGGGTCGCACAAAGTCAGACACGACTGAAGCGACTTAGCAGCAGCAGCAGCAACCCTAGGAGATAGGCACTAATATTATTCCCAATTTACAGACAGGGAAATAATCCTCAGAGAGGTTAAGTAACTTGCTGCTAAGTCGCTTCAGTCGTGTCCGACTCTGTGCGACCCCATACGTGGCAGCCCACCAGGCTCCCCCGTCCCTGGGATTCTCCAGGCAAGAACACTGGAGTGGGTTGCCATTTCCTTCTCCAAGACAAATAGCTAGCTCATGAGTAGTTCAAGTCCAGTTCTGCCCCTACTTCCTAACTCCCTCACCCAAATTTTGTCCCGTTTTTAGTCTGAACATCTCAGAAGCCAGGCCTGGATCTCCTTAGGTGTCAGAAGGAAGATTCCAGAGCCAAAGTGGATGTTTCCGCAGATCTGTGGGCATGCGATTAATTTGCAGGCACAAGGCAGTTCCATGCCCTCCCCTCCCAGTGCTGAGCTCACTAATGAACTAAGTCTGAGAGTGCAGAGGCAAGGATGCTGAAGAGCCGGTTGGGCCCAAGTTTGGCCTGGGGAGTTCCCCCTTCCCCGGCTGCCCTCGCCCGTGTGCCATGTAAATGATTTCACACTCTGGCAGCCCAATCAATTGGCTGTTTCTCTGCTTAAAAATCACTGGGTTAAAATGTTTCCCTGTCTATAGTCAGGGCATGTTCTTGGCCCGACAGGGGCCTTTGAAAGGGGCTGGTTTTGTATTTAAGAATAAAGCCTCACTATCAAAAATTTTTAATGTATTCTCCAGCAATTGAGAGAGGACGCTTGCCTTGGGATCTCCTGAAAGTGATGCCTCTGAGGGGATTTAGAGACATCCCAGGGAGGAGGTTTCCTAGGTGGTACTGGTGGTAAAGGACCCTCCTGTTAGGGCAGGAGATGTAAGAGATGCAGGGTCGATCCCTGGGTTGGAAAGATCCCCTGGAAAAGGGCATGGCAACCCACTCTAGTATTCTTTCCTGGAGAATCCCATGAACAGAGGAGCCTGATGGGCTACAGTCATGGAGTCACAAAGAGTAAGACATGACTGAAGCGACTTAGCACACACACACGGGAGGAGGCAGGCTGTGTCACAGGCTCTCAGCTGCGGAGAGGCCGGTCTGGGCTGGGCTTGATGTCAGAGCCCTGGAGCAGTTCTTGGTACTCAGAAACGTGGGTGGCGGGCAGAGAGCAGGGCTCTTGGGCTCTGAGGTCCCCATGGAACAGGAAGCCGAGCCAGGCAAGGCTGTGTGGCCCGCCATCCAGAGGACCTGTAGGTGCGCTTAGTGGGTGCAGGGAGCAGAAATGCTGCTTCTCTTTTGCTCTGGAACCTAAATGCCCCCCAGAGCTTCCTGCCTGCCTTAGGTTGTTCCGCCAGAGTGTCACCTCTTGGTGAGGGCAGCAGGGAAGATGAGAGAGAGGAGGAGAGAAGTATCTGGAGAAATCCATGGTATTTCTGGACATACTATCCTCCTGGGAAGACAAAGGCTAACCTACCTGTGCGTAGCTGGAAAAAGCAATTCAGGCAAATAGCCAGTCAGTTAATGGGGAAGACCCAGACCGAGTCAAAATACTTGTTTTTCTGATAATCTAATCAATGCAGTCAAGGTGATTGATGCACCTTCCCTAAAGGTCTAAGGAAAGCAATACCCTATGATATCTGTGTTTCTGGAAGCTTCCCCCAGCCATTGACTGCAGGGGAAGTGCAGCAGACACATTGAAGGTAAAGGCAGCTACTTTTTTTTTTTTTTTTTTTAAGACTATACTACAACTTAGAAAAGAGGGTGGTAGAAGCTGTCAGAGTCCCTGCCCACCTTGGCTCCTCAGACTCTCCCTAGTCCAGGAGAGAAACTCCTGTAACCGCTCCAGCCCTCTGCATGCTCAGCACAGTTAATTCTCTGATTACGGGTCTCACGCAGTGATCTGAACCTAAAATAAGAGTTTCTGATCTTAAGGTCAATCATTGAATTGACTGTAATCTTTATTAAGAGGAAAATTAGTAGTAATTTCATATTTCAACAGAGATTTTTTGAAGAAGAAAATATGACTCATAATGAGTTGAGAAGATGGCAAAATCTAATAAAAAGGAAAAACTTCAACTACTCACAGTGAATTTTCCAAATGAACAGCTCATACATTTGCATGAAAAATAAAAACGTAACAACTCACAGGTGAATAATCGTAAGTAAGTAAATGAGAGGGAAAGTAGGTGAATTTTCCATATCTCAAAGAAGGTGGACACTGTGTTGGCACGGGCGGGGTTGTACGTACTCCTACAAAACTGAACAAATGAGACAACTGTCTGTGTGGCCAAATCCCATTCCCCCCAATATTCAGATGATTGGAGCCACAAAGTGTATTGCCCTAAAGAGGGCAGAGGGCTTGATTCCTTTTCTTTTTATTGGCGTATAGTTGCTTTGCAACGTTGCATTGGTTTCTGCCGTCCGAGGGAATCAGCCACACGTGTACGTATGTCCCCTCCCTCGGGAACCTCCCTCCCACCCCTCTGAGGCACCACAGAGCACCGAGCTGAGATCCCCGTGCTATACAGCAGGTTCCCACTAGCCGTCTGTTTCACACGTGGCAGCGTACACGTGCCAATCATAATCTCCCAGTTTGTCCCACCCTCCCCGCCCCCTCCCCACCCACTCACGCGTCCGTTCTCTCCAGCTGCATCTCTATTCCTGAGGGCTTGGTTCTTGTGGGATGGTAACCCGCCAGCAGCTGCCTGGCCCCCAGTTACCCCCACCTAGCAGAACAATGGGCCAGGACCACCCCCTGCCCCGCCCACAGTCCACTGGCAGGGTGGGAGTCGGGGAGAGGTGGCTCAGGAGGTTACTGACGTGCCTGCCTTCAGCGCACTGGGGAATCTCTTCAAGATTTCTGATGCCTCCTATCCAAAGAGCATTAGCTGAGTCTTCAGGAGCATTCAATATTTTCAATTTATGCGAGCAAGAAGAGCCAATTCCGTACCTGGTATCTTTTCACGTGGAAGCCTTTCCAATGCATAGCTGCACGAAATATGCTCATCCCAGCCAGGAGACTCCCCACAGCATGAAAAAATGGAGCCTGTGAAGCCTGCTTGACATTTGAAACTTGGTCTGCTTGGACCTCAGTCTGCCTGGGGAGGGAGCGCTGTGCTGAGGAGGAGGGCAGTGGTGTCCCCTCTGCCCTCAAAGGCCCTGCAGCTCCCCTGCTGGGTGTGCGGTGTTGTGAAGACCTGGAGCTCCATGCTGGGCAGAAGGTTCATTCTGTTTGGTGACACTGAGCAATAGCCATGTCCATTGAGCACTTGAGGACACCAAGCTGCCACCTGTTCTGACCCTGACGCGATCCTCCATGGTATGACTGCTGCTCTGCCCTGAGCCCATGGCCCTGTGTGCAAATCTGGGCCCATTTCCCTACCTGTCAGACATGTTTAGATGAAATGATTTTCAAGGCAACCCCAACATGCGTTTCCCTTCTGGCCAACCGTACTGATTCCATAGGGCTGAGCTGCTGTAAAAAACGACCACAATCTGGATGACTTGAAACAACAGAAATGCTTTTGGAAGCCAGAAGTCCAAAATCAAGGGGTCAGCATGGCTATGCTCCCTCTGAGGGCTCCAAGGAAGAATTTCCCCTTGCCATGTCTGGGGAATGGCTGGTGGTGGTCGCAGGAGTCCTTGGCATTCCTTGGCCTGCAGCTGCATCCCTCTATACTCCAACTCTCTTCTCACATCTTCTTCCTCTCTCTGTGTTAATGTCTCTGTCCAGACTTTCTCTTTTTACAAAGACACCAATCATTGGGTTAGGATCCCCAATTCCAATACGACCTGATCATAACTTGATGATATCTGCAAAGACCCCATCTCCAAATAAGGTTACAGTCAGAGTTAACAACAATATGTTTAGGAACGTATCAGTGGCTCTAATGGTAAAGAATCCCCCTGCAAAGCAGGAGACCATGGTTCAGTCCCTGGGTCGGGAAGATCACCTGGAGGAAAGCATGGCAACCCACTCCAGTATTCTTGCCTGGGGAATCCCATGAGCAGAGGAGCCTAGCAAGCTACAGTCCATGAGGTCACAAATAGTCGGACATGACTGAGCGACTAACATACTTTCATTGAACTCAGGATAGATGCTGTACATTTCCCTTCCATTGCAGTGATCTGTGGATTTTGAAGCAGAAATTGGCATTTGTGTTGGCTTCCAGGGGACCACAAGTAATGTTAAGCAGATGTGCTTTGTCTTTTAGGCCAAGAAGAAAAGTTAAGCCACGTCTACAGAGACTCAGACTTCTGTGCCCCAAATGGAGAATAACTTTTACAAAATGCCCCTAACCTTTTTTTCAAGACTCTTCTTCAGACTTTCTAGAATCTGCTCTACAAGGTGACTTGAGTCCGCATAGCTCCCCCATGGCTGGGGGAGAGAATCATCTAGTGGCCCAGGGCACTCTGTCACCAGTCCTGTTTTTTTTTTTTTTAACTTTTTATTTTATTTTGGAGTATAACCAATTAAAAATGTTGTGATAGTTTCAGGTGGACAGCAAAGGACTCAGCCATACATATATATGTATCGATTCTCCCCAGACTCCCCTCCCATCCAGACTTCCACATAACACTGAGCAGAGTTCCCTGTGCTATACAGTAGGGCCTTGTTGGTTATCCATTTTAAATATAGCAGTGTGTACATGTCAATCCCAAAATCCCTAACTACCCCTTCCCCCTGACGCTCCCCTCCTGGCGACCATAATTTCCTTCTCTAAGTCTGTGAGTCTGTTTCTGTCTTATACGTAAGTTCATTTGTATCTTTTCGTTTTAGATTCTGCGTGTAAGGGATGTCATAAGGTACCTCTCCTTCTCTGCTGCTGCTAAGTCGCTTCAGTCATGTCCGACTCTGTGCAACCTCATAGACGGCAGCCCACCAGGCTCTGCCGTCCCTGGGATTCTCCAGGCAAGAACTGTGGAGTGGGTGGCCATTTCCTCCTCCAATGCATGAAAGTGAAAAGTCAAAGTGAAGTCGCTCAGTCGTGTCTGACTCTTTCCGACCCCATGGACTGCAGCCTGCCACGCTCCTCCATCCATGGGGATTTTCCAGGCAAGAGTACTGGAGTGGGGTGCCATCCCCTTCTCTGATTTCACTCAATTTGACAATCTCTAGGTCCATCCACGTTAGTGCAAGTGGCATTATGTCATTATTTTAGTGGCTAATAGCCCATTTTATGTATATATATGTACCACATCTTCTTTATCCATTCCTGTTGATGGATATTTAGGTTGCTTCCATGTCTTGGCTATTGCAGACAGTGCAGCTATGAATGCTGGGGTGCATGTATCCTTGTGGACCACGTTTTTTCTGACTCTGCCTCATTCCATCTGTGTAACCTTGAGCACATGACTTCATCTCATAAACTGAGAAAGGATGAAGATAATGTAGCACTTGCCTCATGGGGTTATAGTGAGGATCAAGTGAGTTCATAAACAATAATTGCTCTTGTTGTTTGGCCTGGAACTCAGTAAGGGTTAGATCAAGTTTAATGGTTGTCATTAGCAGACATACACATTACCCAGTGTGGGGCAGCATGGAGATGCCAAACCCCATGCTGGGTAGAAGGTTCTATTTGTCTCTGCTGGTCAGGGAGGGTGCACTGTCGGATCTAGGGGTGTGAGTTAGTAGATTTCTGCAAAGTTGCAAAGTCGGATTAATGTTATGACCCAACGACACATCTAAGAGATTGGGCAGCATCTGCTACCAATAAGAATGAGAATGCTTAGTGACATCTAATGATCCCCTATTGTGTGTCATGGCTGGGACCAAGCACTCTACATTCCTCATCTTCATACATGATGAACCTAAAACCGTAGGATGTGTTTATGTCCCCATTTGACAGATGAGGAAACTGAGGTCCAGAGCACTTCAGTAACTTGTGCAGGTTACATAAAGCCCTGTGGCACCAGGCTTCAAACCCAGGCAAAACTGTTCTACTGCTGTGAAAGCCCCACCTCAGGATCGTCTCTTGAAGAAAATCTGGGTCTGGAGTGGAACCATTCTGCCCTTGGCCTCAGGAAATAAGCTGATCACCTGGGGAGCATGGCATCCGTAGCAGGACACACACACCTGAAGGAGGAAAGGCCCTCGCCCAGGCTGGTGAGCTCAGCTCAACCCCAGCTGGTGTTCTCCAACCTCTGGGTTCACAGGCCCCTGCTTCCTCTCTTGCACTCTTTGCAGCCAGGGAGGAACCACAGTCATTTCCAGACCCTCTTCACATTGCAGTCTCAGGAGCACCTGGCAGCCAACAACAACAAAAATAAAGCACACACACACACACACACACACACACACACAGGAGAGTGAGAACTCCCATCCTGAAGGCTAGGTTTCTCCTGGTTCCCGGGCAGAGTAATGCAGGGGTGTAAGCAGAGCCACCGGGGTCAGCACTGGTGGCCAGGTCCCCTGGGCCCTTGGGCCTCGCTACCCTCAGCTGCTAGCTCTGTGCTCTGTGCACCACCATCAGCACTGCTGGAGCTAACAGCTGAGTGCCAATCAGGGCTATACACTGTCAGTGCCACTGGGCGGTCACTCTACTCCATGTGGGCCACTATAGAGCTGGGCTCTGCGGGGAGGGGGCTGGCAGGATACTATTTCCCCACCCTCGCCCCACCCCGCCCAGAGACACCACCGCTCTGGCTGCCCACCTTCATCCGTCCCACCAGACTCACATTTTCTTCTTTCTGCCTGGCTGAAAAGGCCTGGACTTAACCTCTCTGAATCCTCAGGGTCTCACCAGGCAGGAAGTCTGTGACCAGAGCGGCAGGGAAGTGCACCTTCTATCAAGTTGGACTCCTGCCCAACTTGTTGATTGTTTTCCCGCTTACAGGGCAAGTTATGAAGCCTTCCTCAAACGTCAGTTTCCTCATCTGTTAAATGGGTATAATGTCATCCTCATTGTGAGATGCAAAAGAATGCAGAGTGGCCCTGAAGCACACAAAGCCCATCACAGCAATGGATATAATTTGCATTGTCCTAATTATGAGGGGAGGGGCTTCCCAGGTGGCACTAGCGATAAAGAACCCACCTGCCAATGCAAGAGACATAGGAGACTCAGGCTCTATCCCTGGGTCGGGCTCATCCCCTGGAGGAGGTCATGGCAACCCACTCCAGTATTCTTGCCTGGAGAATTCCATGGACAGAGGAGCCTGGTGGGCTATAATCCATAGGATCGCATAGAGTCAGATACAACCGAGGCAACTTAGCACACATGCATGCTTTATAAAGGGGAATAAATGTCCGTGAACTTGGAAACATGACTTAGCTGTAATTTTGGGGCGGGGAATGGAAAACATGGTTGGCGCAAGGATTCATGAGTAAAGGATGGTTTCCCATAACTTTTGCCTTCTTAGTTTTTGCTTTACAGAAATGGGGAGAATAGGGACCCAGACCCAGAAAGGGAGTTGGAGATGATGCGGGTTAGAAGGAAACGAGAAACAAAGCCTGACTGGTGTTGGGTGCTGAACTAGAAACTTAGATGCTGTTCATTAGGTCCTCCCCTTGCCGAGCAGAGCCAGTAAGGTTTCTCCCATTTTACAGAAGAGGAAGCTGAAGTTTGACGATAATAGGAGACGTGCCCCAAGTCTCTTAGTTGACTAAGTAGTTGTGTTGAGATTTGAACCCAGCTCTGGCCAAACTTCTGACCATGAATGGGAGTTTCAATCATGAGATGGACACAAAGCTGGTTGGGAGGACAGCTACCTCCCTGACCTAAACATCAACAAAGACCGGAATTGGAAAGTATCTTCATCAGCGAGTCCTATTCTCTGTTCGCAGATGAGTAAATCAGGCTCAGAGAGGTTGAGTAACTCCCCCAGGGACACACAGAGAGCTGGTGATGGACGAGGACCAGAGCTCCCAACTACATCCTTGTGCTGAGTCATGTCAAAATGGCCTCTGAACCCTTACAGCTCAGAAACACAGACCTGGATTCAGAAGAGAAAGAGATCTTTAAAACATACAGGAAGAAAGTTCCAGGGCTCTCTTGGTGAGAAGTTTGGGTGAACCATCTTTTCCAGGTTGTTTTTCAACCTGTGTCAGGGGATGTGCCTGCTGGTAAAACTCCGTCCTCCTCCTGCTCTCGGCCCATTTCACAGCCCGTGCTGAAGATGATCGTTTCCTCAGCTCAGTCCTTCTGAGGAGAAAGGATCAAGCACATCACTTCCAGGATTTGTGAACTCTTGTCAAAAAGGTAATATACCCTGGAAAATGTAATTTTTCAAGAAATATTTGTGTTTTGAAAACATACCTTGTGTCAAGAGGCCATAGCATTTGAAAGAAACTTCTTGCCAATCCTGATAGGATCTTGGTGGCTGTGGTTGAGAGCTGTGCCCAAAGAAAGGGGTTGAGTTAAATGCTCCTGATTAAGCTAACCTGACAGCCTCATCCCGTCTGCTCTGTCGTTGTTTAGCCACTCGGTCGTGTCTGACTCTTTTCTGACACCATGGACCGTAGCCCTCCAGGCTCCTCTGTCCATGGGATTTTGCAGGCAAGAATACTGGAGTGGGTTGCCATTTGTTTTTCCAGGGGATCTTCCTAACTCGGGGATTGAACCTACATCTCCTGCATCGGCAGGCAGATTCTTTACCACTATGCCACCTGGGAAGCCCCCTGGTCTGCTTCGGTGGCTTCAATTCAAATCGTAATTGAATTATAACCATTATTATCATAACTACAATGATATTTTTCACAACTGTATTTACTGAACACTGATTTACATATTAGGTATTGTGTTAAGTATGTTACATGATTTCATCCTCCACACGCATCCTCCACATGCACTCTCCTTTCTATTTCTCCAAATAGAAAGGTAGTATCATTAATATGACCACTTTACAAATGAGAAAATTGAGGATCTGAGAGGTCAAGCCACTTGCCTGAGGACACACAGGACTTTAGGGGCCAGGTTTTGAACCTGGGACGCATGCCTTCTAGCTGTACCCTTCACCATGAAGCTACTGCTGAAAAGATCTTATAGATCCTTAGAACTCAGATGTAAGCATATTCACCTATTTTCCTGTCTCTCATCAGTCACTTTTTCAATCAGATATGGCCAGTTCTCTGTTCTTAACCAGGAGCTCTAGCCTCTTAGAAAACCTTCAGGGATCCAGTCGGTAGACATCTCCACGCATGGAGTATCTAACTAGGAGGCAGGCGCTGTCCTACGCTTCAGGGACCCAAGGAAGAAGAAGACGATGTTCTGCTTTCAAGGATCCCTTTGTCTGCGGAGGGAAGCCAGAAACAGGAAAACGATGGCCCCAAATGAGAGCAGAACAAAGGGTGGTGGGACAGAAAGGGGAGTAGCCCCCCGAGGATGTGACACTGAAGCTGGAACTCCAGGAGATGTGAAGGATGACGCGGAGTTTGCCAGACACAGAGAGAGGCGCAGGGAAGAGCATTTCACGCTGAAGGCATGGCATGTACGGTGGTACCGAGGCAGGAGAGGATGGGGCAGGTCTGAAAACAGTAAGAAGAGCAGCCTGGTGCTCAAGCATCGCCTGACCTGTGGGTGCATTCACAGCCCACTGCCCAGGGCTGTCCTAAATTCTTACCTCCCTTGTTCCTAATGCCCTTTGATTTCCAGGCATTTCTAGTTCTGACAGGCAGCTGACTCTTCCGGAGATTTGGATGGGTGTGTCTGCTTGACTGTTGACTCAACAGGATTCTGTCTCATGGCATCTCTTGGCTTATATGCTACTGGGTCCTAGACTTTGGGGGTAGGGGCCAAGATGGCTTTTAAACCTAGCTTAGGATCTCTGCTCCCCAACACCATGCTGGGCAAGCAGAAGGTACTTAAAAAGTGATGGCGGTGAAGACCTGTCCCTCCTGATGTCTGCTTGGTCCTCTGTTGTTGGTGCCCGGGTGTGCAGACCATACTCAGCACCATCCCCCAGGCTGAGGGCTCCAGAACTCTGCCACCAGAGCCCATGGCGGTCAGAGTGCTTCCCACTGCCCTCCCTTACCTATCCTCCCCTTTGTCTCACAGCCTTAAAGATGCACTCTCTGCAGCCCAGGCTTTCTGAGCCGACATCTCCTAGCTGGAAAGAGAAGGCCACTCTGCCACCCAATGGGCCGTGGTGGGGTTTGTTGTGAGGGGTCTGGAGCCCTCGACATGGTACAGAGTGCTTTAGCGTTCAGTGTCTTAGTATTGTTACAGAAGTAGTTCAGTACTGAGATTAAGGGGTCAGATTCTGGAATCTAGACTCGCTGTTGTTGTTCAGTCACTAAGTCAAGTCTTTATAAAAAGGAAGCTAGACTACCTGGGTGCAAATCCTGACTTTACTACTAGCTTTTGAAGTGTTGATTGTGTTCTCTAATAAGATAGGCTGAAGTCCTAACGTCCAGGACTTTAAAAGGTGATCTTATTTGGAAACAAAGTCCTTCAGTTCAGCTCAGTTCAGTTCAGTTGCTCAGTTGTGTCCAACTCTTTGGGACCCCATGAATTGCAGCACACCAGGCCTCCCTGTCCATCAACCAACTTCCGGAGTTTACTCAAACTCATGTCCATTGAGTCGGTGATGCCATCCAGCCATCTCATCCTCCATCATCCCCTTCTCCTCCTGCCCTCAATCTTTCCCAGCATCAGGGTCTTTTCCAATGAGTCAGCTCTTCGCATGAAGTGGCCAAAGTACTGGAGTTTCAGCTTCAGCATCAGTCCTTCCAATGAACACCCAGGACTGATCTCTCTTAGAATGGACTGGTTGGATCTCCTTGCAGTCCAAGGGACTCTCAAGAGTCTTCTCCAACACCACAGTTCAAAAGCATCAATTCTTCGACGCTCAGCCTTCTTCACAGTCCAACTCTCACATCCATACCTGACTACTGGAAAAACCATAGCCTTGACTAGATGGACCTTTGTTGGGAAAGTAATGTCTCTGCTTTTTAATATACTATATAGGTTGGTCATAACTTTCCTTCCAAGGAGTAAGCGTCTTTTAATTTCATGGCTGCAGTCACCATCTGCAGTGATTTTGGAGCCCCCCCAAAAATAAAGTCTGACACTCTTTCCACTGTTTCCCCATCTATTTCCCATGAAGGGATGGGACCAGATGCCATGATCTTTGTTTTCTGAATGTTGAGCTTTAGGCCAACTTTTTCACTCTCCTGTTTCACTTTCATCAAGAGTCTCTTTAGTTCCTCTTCACTTTCTGCCATAAGGGTGGTGTCATCTGCATATCTGAGGTTATTGAGATTTCTCCCAGCAATCTTGATTCCAGCTTGTGCTTCTTCCAGCCCAGTATTTCTCATGATGTACTCTGCATGTAAGTTAAATAAGCAGGGTGACTATATACAGCCTTGACGAACTCCTTTTCCTATTTGGAACCAGTCTGTTGTTCCATGTCCAGTTCAAACTGTTGCTTCCTGACCTGCATACAGGTTTCTCAAGAGGCAGGTCAGGTGGTCTGGTATTCCCATCACTTTCAGAACTTTCCAAAGTTTATTGTGATCCACACAGTCAAAGGCTTTGGCATAGTCAATAAAGCAGAAATAGATGTTTTTCTGGAACTCTCTTGCTTTTTCCATGATCCAGAGGATGTTGGCAATTTGATCTCTGGTTCCTCTACCTTTTCTAAATACAGCTTGAACATCTGCAAGTTCATGGTTCATGTATTGCTGAAGCCTGGCTTGGAGAATTTTGAGTATTACTTTACTAGCGTGTGAGATGAGTGCAATTATGCAGTAGTTTGAGCATTCTTTGGCATTGCCTTTCTTTGGAATTGGAATGAAAACTGACCTTTTCCAGTCCTGTGGCCACTGCTGAGTTTTCCAAATTTGCTGGCATATTGAGTGCAGCACTTTCACAGCATCATATTTCAGGATTTGGAATAGCTCAACTAGAATTCCATCACCTCCACTAGCTTTGCTCATAGTGAGGCTTTCGAAGGCCTACTTGACTTCACATTCCAGGATGTCTGGCTCTTCAGATGTATTTAGTTAAGATGTCATTAAGCCAGTCCCTAGCCCAATATTGCCTGACATCCAAAGAGGAAAATGACACAGAGAGAGACACACATGGAAAAGAATGCCAAGTGACAACAGAAGCAGAAGAGGAAGTTGTTCAGTTGCAAACCAAGAAATGCCAAAAATTGTCAGCAACACTGATAGCTGAGAGAAAGCATGAGGCAGATTCTCTCTTAAAGCTTTTGAGAGAGCCTGGCCCTGCCACCACCATTTTGGTCATGGACTTCTAGCCTCCAGGACTGGAAGAGATTAATTTCCTGTTGTTCTAAGTCACTTGGTTGTATTTTGTTGCTGAAGCCCTAGGAAGCTCATACACTAAATAGAGCAGTAGATAAGTTAATTAAACTTTCTGTGCCTCAATATTTGTGTTTGGTGATAATAAGTATCAATAGTGTCTGCCTTCATGGGTTGTTCAGAGATGGAAGCTATCAGCAGTGCCTGGCACACAGTAGGTGTTTAGTAAAGGTTGCCTCCTTCCTCCCAATTTATTTATTTATTTACTATGGAGAGGGACCATGGCTTTCATTTGATTTTCAAATAGGCTATGTCAAAAAAAAAAAAAAACAAGGGTTAATAAGCATTGCTGTAGGTCTTTCCTCCCAGGTGACGGCAGCAGAGCCCGGGGCCCCTCGCCCTTCCTCCAGCACCCTCCACCCCGTAATCTGTGTGTTGTCTCCTGTCTTCCCACGAAGGCAGGATGCTGGAATTCCTGTGAGCCTTGTCTGTACCTGAGTGATGCTCCTCTACATGGTCACATGTGTTGCCTCGCTGTCTGCTGCCAGCCGCTTCAAGAGATGAACTAAGTCATCTCCACTTTGCGGATGAAGAAACCAAAGGATGGTTCTTTTGCTGTCTCCTGCCAGATGACCTCTATCACCCACCCTACTAGGTATGAGTCTCAGGAGACCACTAACCTGCACTAATTTGACCAGGGGGCCAGTTGAGAATCCCAGAATCACAAGATCTTGGGGATGAGTCCTCAACAAAGGTCACAGCCTGGCCACAGAGAGGAGGTAACTCTGTTAAACAGAGTCATAAGGGCTCAGGAGACAGAATTGAAATGGAATCATCCCCTGGCTTTTCGTGTGATAATGGAAAGTGTTGTCATCATTCCTGTAGTTACAGACTGTTCCCTCTGATTCCTGCTGTGCCCGTTTCTCCCTTTCCATCCCCCAGCCATTGAGCAAATGAAGCCAATGAATGGGTAAGTTCTATGCTAGGAGAAGGCAGACACCATGTCGCCCAGGGCATTTCCTTTTTGGCTTCTGCTGCTAGAAATGTCCAGCCTAGGTCATTGCCCAAGCCTGAAAATCTACTCGTCTGTGTGCCTCAAAGCGATGACTCCTTTTCTCACTTCCATGAGATAATCTTGGCTTCCTTTTACTTGGCCAAGCACAGTCATTTCATACATGAGCAACTTCCTCAAGCCATCCAGGAAAAAGATTGGAGTAAACCCTAAATGCACACTATGAAACAAACCATTAGCTTAAAGTCTCCAAGGCATTGGCAGGAAATGGGTTTTCCCAGATGGCAAAGACACACCTTGGGGAGATGGATGGAGAGAGGGAAACAATACAAAAACAGGCCTCTCTGCCAAGTGGTGATACCTTCATCCCAAACTGTGGATGGGCATGTGCCAACATAGGCCATCTCTCCATGTGTGGAGCTTGGTGAGAAAGGGTGATTCTTTCTCTAAACTGGTTCAACCCTTTTGACTGATTTTATGGATTGGTTCACTTCCCCAAGAGTCAAAAAATTTTTTTTCAACATTTTATTAAAAACAACCACCTTTCTTTCTATTGTCTTAATGATCTGAGTGAGCAAAGAACCAAGCTTGTCAGGTATACTTATACACACACCGGTGTCCACACGTGCAGATCAGAATGGATCAGAATGAAGACGTGATTGAATTTTTTAAGTATTGGCAAGAATACTGTCTTGTTCCTGGGATGGAAGAAGGGATTTAAGTATTTGACCACCTGTCACAAGGAGCTGACAGGTTGGAAAAGACCCTGATGCTGAGAAAGATTGGGGGCAGGAGGAGAAGGAGGAGACAGGGGACGAGATGGTTGGATGGCATCACTGACTCAATGGACATGTGTTTGAGCAAACTGCAGGAGATAGTGAAGGACAGGGAAAGCTGGCATACTGCAGTCCATGGGGTCACAAAGAGTCAGACACGACTGAGCAGCTGAACAAGAGCAACTTCCAACTTGGTTTGAAGTCACAGACTATGTGCCTCTCATTGTCCTGGACTTGCCCCACCTGTGTTGATTTGGGTCCAATAGTGACCAGTCTAGGGTTTGGATTCTGATAGTTTGGGTACCTTTCCTAGGAAAAAATGTCTTAAGGAGAGATGTTTCAAAGGGTGGTATTTCTGCTCCATCTCAGATTTAACTTTCCTGGCTATTTCAACATTTCCTTTTCAGGTCTGAGATAAGATACCAGATGTGAAAACAGACCACCATCCCCATCTGGAAAGCATGTTGGTATTAGTGCTCTCCTAGTGGTGGTAGGAAAAGAGATTGCAGAGACCTCAGTCAGCTTTCCCGGATGGCCCAGGATTGGGGCAGCCAGGCCCAGAGCAGACCATGTGGTGAGTAAAGAGGACAGCAGGGATGTGGGGACGCAAGGGTGCTGAGTGGGCTCCAGCACCTCTGAGGACGGACAGAGAGAGTGTGCTGAAGTTTGGCTTGGCAGGTAGACACATGCAGACCGTAGTCTCTCACATGGATCTCATAAAAGGCAGGAAATTTCCCTGGAAATTGTGGACCCTTTTCTTAGCATGGCTCAGCAAATACCTCCAAACTCAGGTTGGGTTGTGTGTCTTTCTTTCCAGCTATGGTTTAAGTGTTTATGTCCCCCTAAAGAGATTCCCAGGTGGTGCAGTGGTAAAGAATTTTCCTGCCAATGCAGGAGACACAAGAGACATAGATTTGATCCCTATGTTGGGAAGATCCCCTGGAATAGGAAATGACAACCTGATCCAGTGTTCTTGCCTGGAGAATCCCGTGGATAGAGAAGTCCCTCTAAAAGCCACATGCTGGAATCTTAACCCCAGAAGGTGATGGAATGAAGAGCTGTGACCTTTGGGAGGTGCTTAAGTCAGGAGGGTAGAACCTCATGAATGGGATTAGTGGTTTATAAGAGAGACTCTAGAGGGATCCTTCTTTGCCTTCTGCCCTGTGAGGCAAGAAGTCTGCAAACCCAAAGAGGACTTTACCCACCATGTTGGCTCTGATCTCAGGCTTTCAGCCTCCAGACCTAAAAGAAATACATTTTTGTTGTCCCCAAGTCCCTCAGTCTATGGTATTTTGTTCCAGCTGGCTGAACAGACTAAGACATTTACCATGATAACTTGCCAAGCGCTCACCTCACACTGTGGGCTGGACACCCATTCAGAGTGTGGGTTCCTCCAACAACCTTCACAGGTACCTGGAACATAGCTGGAAAAGCCAAGAATGTTTGCAATATATGTTGAAGAGTCTAAAGGACAGGGGTCTATCCACCAGCTCTCCCATGTCTGGAGGACTCAACAGCTGTACCAGGACTGATGGTGCAAGGAATCCACCACCTCATTCAAAAAACAGACTCCCCAGATCCAAAATCAAAAAAGGGTCGGACATCAATCATTCCCCAAATGGGATGTTTCACTCTCCCCTAAACACATTCTGTATGTTCAGAAATAGAGTGAAGTTGATTATTTCTTCTTGAGGATCCAGTGGCCACAGCCACTTCCCCACAGCTCCATTGCCAGCCTCCCCAAATTGACTGTCTAAATATTTATCAGAGCATAACATGAGGTCGGCTTGAGTTCATTGGTTTTTCTGATTATCCCTAGCATCTGATGTGAGAAGGAAGTGCCGCAAACACTGTAAATATTTACAGATGACTTGGATCAGAGAGTCTAGCTTTGGCTCCAAACAGCTCACCCCACAACCCTCCCACAGGCGAGCAAGGCGCCAGTGCACATACGTGGAGAAAAAACCCCACGGGGACAGGCAGGCGCTGGCGCTGCCGCCAGGGACCATTGCTCCCAGAAGGCACAGCTCAGCAGAGGTGTGCAAGCTTTGTGTTTCCATAATGGAAGCACCTTTAATTATTCATAAACACGAGGGTTTCACACTATTTATAGTATTAAAGTTAATCATTTATTTAGCACCATTTCTCCAAAAGAATTCAAGATAACCTTTATAATGCTCATTAAACAGTAACTTGTAATAATTAGTACTTGTTCCTCTTCTATCTTCCTGGCTGGACCACAGATGTGTCAAGGGCAGGGCCGGCATCTGACTGGTTTGCTGCTTTATCCTGTGCTTAGAACACATACTTTTACATAGTAGGTGCTTAATGCCTATTTATAGATGGACCACATCAACTTAGACTTTTGCTTTTCATTTGACTTTCAAAGAGGCACAGGGAAGGTGTTATTTTGAGCTTTGAACTCAACTACATTAAGCTCCTAAATCTCAGATATGACCCGGAGTTTCCCCAAATGGTCGACTTTGAGGTCTTCTAAAGAGTCCCAGGAAGAGAGTTTCAAGGCCTGGTGCCCTTTCTGCCACTAACCAGCTGTGTGACTTTGAACAAGCACTTACTTAGACCACTGATCAAGAGTCATTTTCTTGGGGTCTTTGGGTCCCCTAGAGATCCACAGGTGGACTGCAGAGGCTATAAACCACTGAAGTTGTATGTGTAGGTATGATGACCCAGATGTAAAGGGCAGTCTTGTGGACATGGCGGGGAAGAAAAGGGTGGGACGAACTGAGACTGTAGTATTGACATGTACACAACCATGGGTAAAACAGGTAGCTGGTGGGAAGCTGATATACAATACAGGAAACCCAGCCTGGCACTCTGTGATGACCCAGGTGGGTGGGGTGGGGGTGGGGGGTGGGAGGGAGGCTCAAAAGGGAGGATGCATATGGCTGATTCAGGTTGTTGTATGGCAGAAACCAACACAACATTGTAAAGCAATTATCCTCCAATTAAAAAGTTTTAAAAAGGTTCATGATACAAATCAGCACTTACACTGGGTGGGAGAAAGTCCACAGCTTCAATAAGATTCTCTAAGGACTCCATAATAAAATAAAAGTAAGAACAATTTCCTGTTTTCTTAATGTTTGCAGATGGTGGTGAAACAGATTAAATCAGGCTGACTTGACATTATCAGTCAAGGTTTCCTGTACCATATACCCCCGACTCCTAGCCCTGGACACCCCTTCCAGCCTACACCCCTGCCTGGGGTTTGTTCCCACCCCAATCTAGTAGACCATCCTCCTAGCCCCACCCCATACTTCCAAACCAACAAGTGATTTTGCTGGCCCGAACAGAGGACTGCACACTGGCTCATCACCACGGACGCTTCCAGCTCTATGGTCAGAGACGCCTGTGCTCAGTCTTACCCTTCTCATCTTTAACAGAATATATGACATTGTACAAACCTTTTTGCCACATCCTAGAGCAATACTTTCTTGTATCTGGACCTGCCTGCCCTGTTGGCTTTGTGGAATGTTTTTGTGAAATGAAACATGAGTGTCTCTTTAGGATTATGAGGCTAGTGAGTCCAGGTTCTATTATCTCCTTTGGTGGAGTGCAGCCATAAATAGAGTCAAGTTTGGGTCCTAGTAGCCCAGAATTTTAGCCAAGAAGTAGGTAGGGGCTGAGGGGAGGGAAAGGAAGTACTTAATGTCATTATTAGAAACTTCTAGTAACTGAGTACAGCATCAATTTGGTGAAGACAATGAAATTGGTGAAGACAATAGATGTCTTGACCCTTCTGCCTGTCATTCAATCATTAGCACACTTCCTAAGTCCAAGACTCATTTTCAAAGCCCATTTGAAATACAATGGTGTTACTAGAGGCAGTGGGGTTTGGGATTGATGCTGTGTTTTTAAGGTTATTAGCTAACACCTTAGCTAATAACCTTAACCTCTCTGACTTACCTTAAGTACGTTGAAAGTGGAGAGTGAAGGGTTGGGTTTAATCAAAAATTTAAAAAATTTGTTTTGGTGGTCCCTCCTTTATATGGAAATAAATGGGGAAGAAATATGTTTTTTTTTTTATTTGGGGGTGCTGTGATAAAAAAAAAAATTTGGAAATAATTTTTTGTGAGGGGTGGGGGGGGATGGGCTTCCCTGGTGGCTCAGAGAGTAAAGAGTCTGCCTGAAATGCAGGAGACCTGGTGTTTGATTCCTGGGTCAGGAAGATCCCCTGAAGAAGGAAATGGCAGCCCACTCCAGTACTCTTGCCTGGAAAATACCCTGGACAGAGAAGCCTAGTAGACTACAGTCCATGGGATTGCAAGGAGTTGGACATGACTGAGCGACTTCACTTTCTTCTTTCTTTCTTTTAAGTAAGTTGTCACTTTAGCAAGTCCAGGGAAATCTGCTACTCATAAGAAGGTGAGTCATTTGATCTGTGTATATTCTTATTTTCTCATCTTTAAAGTGAAATCACTGGACTATATTAAGCAAAGAGGTTTCAATTCCAGTATATCTCCAGTATATCTCTGACAAAATGTGGTCCATTGGAGAAGGGAATGGCAAACTATTTCAGTATTCTTGCCTTGAGAACCCCATGAACTGTATGAAAAGGCAAAAAGATAGGACACTGAAAGATGAACTCCCCAGGTCAGTTGGTAGGTGCCCAAAATGCTACTGGAGATCAGTGGAGAAATAACTCCAGAAAGAATGAAGAGATGGAGCCAAAGCAAAAACAACACCCAGTTGTGGATGTGACTGGTGATAGAAGTAAAGTCTGATGCTGTAAAGAGCAATATTGTATAGGAACCTGGAATGTTAGGTCCATGGATTAAGGCAAATTAGAAGTGGTCAAACAGGAGATGGCAAGAGTGAACATTGACATTTAGGAATCACTGAACTAAAATGGACTGGAATGGGTGAATTTAACTCAGATGACCATTACATCTACTACTGTGGGCAACAATCCCTTAGAAGAAATGGAGTAGCCATCATAGTCAACAAAAGAGTCTGAAATGAAGTATTTGGATGCAATCTCAAAAATGACAGAATGATCTCTGTTCGTTTCCAAGGCAAACCACTCAATATCACAGTAATCCAAGTCTATGCCCTGACCAGGAATGCTGGAGAAGCTAAATTTGAATGGTTCTATGAAGACCTACAAGACCTTTTAGAACTAACACCCAAAAAAGATGTCCTTTTCATTATAGGGGACTGGAATGCGAAAGTAGGAAGTCAAGAAATACCTGGAGCAACAGGCAGACTTGCCCTTGGAGTAGAGAATAAAGCAGGGCAAATGCTAATAGAGTTTTGCCAAGAAAACACACTTGTCATAGCAAACACCCTCTTCCAACAACACAAGAGAAGACTCTACACATGGATGTCACCAGATGGTCAATACTGAAATCAGATTGATTATATTCTTTGCAGCCAAGGCTGGAGAAGCTCTACACAGTCAGCAAAAACAAGACTAGGAGCTGACTGTGGCTCAGATCATGAACTCCTTATTGCCAGATTTAGACTTTAACTGAAGAAAGTAGGGAAAATCACTAGACCATTCAGGTATGACCTAAATCAAATCCCTTATGATTATACAGTGGAAGTGAGAAATAGATTCAAGGGACTAGATCTGATAGACAGAGTGCCTGATGAACTATGGATGGAGGTTCGTGACATTGTACAGGAAGCAGCGATCAAGACCATCTCCAAGAAAAAGAAATGAAAAAAGGCAAAATGGTTGTCTGAGGAGGCCTTACAAATAGCTGAGAAAAGAAGAGAAGTGAAAGGCAAAGGTGAAAAGGAAAGATATACACATTTGAATGCAGAGTTCCAAAGAAGAGCAAGGAGAGATAAGAAAGCCTTCCTCAGTGATCAATGCAGAGAAATAGAGGAAAACAAGAGAATGGGAAAGACTGGAGATCTCTTCAAGAAAATCAGAGATACCAAGGGAATATTTCATGCAAAGATGGGCTCAATAAAGGACAGAAATAGTATGGACCTAACAGAAACAGAAGATATTAGGAAGAGGTGGCAAAAATACACAGAAGAAATATACAAAAAATATCTTCATGACCCAGATAATTATAATGGTGTGATCACTTATCTAGAACCAGACATCCTGGGATACAAAGTCAAGTGGGCTTTAGGAAGCATCACTACAAACAAAGCTAATAGGGGTGGTGCAATTCCAGTTGAGCTATTTCAAATCCTAAACGATGATGCTGTGAAAGTGCTGCACTCAATATGCCAGCATATTTGGAAAACTCAGCAGTGGCCACAGGACTGGAAATGGTCAGTTTTCATTCCAATCCCAAAGAAAGCCAATACCAAAGAATGTTCAAACTATCGCACAATTGCACTCATCTCACATGCTAACAAAGTAATGCTCAAAATTCTCCAAGTCAGGCTTCAACAGTACATGAATCATAAACTTGCAGGTGTTCAAGCTGGATTTAGAAAAGGCAGAGGAACCAGAGATCAAATTGCCAACATATGTTGAATCATTGAAAAAGTGAGAGAGTTCCAAAAAAAACCACATCTACTTCTGCTTTATTGACTATGCCAAAGCCTTTGACTGTGTGGATCACAATAAATTGAGGAAAATTCCGAAAGAGATGGGAATACAAGACCACCTGACCTGCCTTTTGAGAAACCTATATGCAGGTCAAGAAGCAACAGTTAGAACTGGACATGGAACAACAGACTGGTTCCAAATAGGAAAAGGAGTACATCAAGGCTGTATATAGTCACCCTGCTTATTTAACTTATATGCAGAGTACATCATGAGAAATGCTGGACTGGATGAAGCACAAGCTGGAATCAAGATTGCTGGGAGAAATATCAATAACCTCAGATATGCAGATGACACCACCCTTATGGCAGAAAGTGAAGAACTAAAGAGTCTCTTGATAAAAGTGAAAGAGGAGAGTGAAAAAGTTGGCTTAAAGCTTAACATTCAGAAAACGAAGATCATGGCATCTGGTCCCATCACTTCATGGCAAATAGATGGGGAAACAATGGTAACAGTGACAGACTTTATTGTGGGGGGCTCCAAAATCACTGCAGATGGTGGCTGCAGCCATGAAATTAAAAGACACTTACTCCTTGGAAGAAAAGCTATGACCAACCTAGATAGCATATTCAAAAGCAGAGATATTACTTTGCCAACAAATGTCCATCTAGTCAAAGCTGTGGTTTTTCCAGTAGTCATGTATGGATGTGAGAGCTGGAGTATAAAGAAAACTGAGCACCAAAGAATTGATGCTTTCGAACTGTGGTATTGGAGAAGACTCTTGAGAGCCTCGTGGACTGCAAGAAGATCCAACCAGTCCATCCTAAAGGAGATCAGTCCTGGATGTTCATTGGAAAGACTGATGCTGAAGCTGAAACTCCAATACTTTGGCGACCTGATGCAAAGAACTGACTCATTTGAAAAGACTCTGATGCCAGGAAAGATTGAAGGTGGGAGGAGAAGGGGACAACAGAGAATGAGATGGTTGGATGGCATCACCAACTCAATGGACATGAGTTTGAGTAAGCTCCAGGAGTTGATGATGGACAGGGAAGCCTGGCATGCTGCAGTCCTTGGGATTGCAAAGAATGGGACATGACTGAGTGACTGAACTGAACTGAATATCTCTGGTTGCTTAGACCCATGCTTCTCAAACTTTATTGTGTATACAATTCATCTAGGGATCTCATTAAATGCATAGTTCAGCTTAATAGTCCTGGGGTGGGATTTGAGATTCCAAATTTCTTTCAAACTCCCAGGTGATGCTGATACAGCTGGTCCATGGTGCATACCTTGGGAAGAAGGTTCTAAACTGCTGTGTTGGAAGCATTTGGAGAATAGTCTGGACCCATGAGGAAAGAGCAGCAGGACTGAATAGTGATGCCTGCCCAGGAAATAAAGGAAATGTTAAATGGCTGTGAAAAGACAATACTCAGACAAGATGGTTCTTAAAGAATCTTCCAACACAGTCATTCTCGAAGTTGGTCTCCTAGCCAGCAGGATTAGCATCACCTAGGAATTTGTTAGAGGTCCAAGTTCTTGGACCACAACCCACACCCAGAGTCAGAAGTGGGTTCCAGCAATCTGAAGTTAACTACGGAATTTAATGGAATTTTGTTAAGCCTCACTGGCCCAATTCCCACTCTTCAGATGATTCTGGTGCATACTCAGATTGTGGTGAGCACCTTTGATCCAACATCCAAGTCATCTATAAAATTGATGACTATCAGCTGAGGTCAGGAATGAGCACAGGTTCTGCATGAGAGATGGGCTGGAGGGGGGTGTGGGGCGGGGGTAGGGGCAGTCCCAAGAGTGAAAGGAGTCCAGGTAATAGAATTGGGTTGAAACCAAGATACTCTTCCTTTTGTACCCTGTTATTTAACTGTGGAACTCTGAAAAAAAAAATCATTAAATATTAAGAGTGCTTTTCAGCCTTCTTTGGTCTTGCTCAGTGAAGTTCATCTTCTGACCTGCATAATATGTAGCTGGTTCACGTTTTTAAAATCTATCAGAATTGTAGCATGATCTACTTGTCATTCCCATAGCCTTGGGTATTGGGTCAAAAGAGTCATGAACAAAATTCCATTTTGTTCATAGCTGGTACATGCGCTGAGTCTTGAACTTGACCGACTGTTCTTTCTTGGTTGGACTATTTCTGTATTGCTGAGAAATTTTAAATAGCAGACCCCAGAGAAAGTGGGATGCTAAAACCTTGGGGTCAAAGTAAAGTCTTAGCGCAAGGGAGGTTAAGAGTGATAGCCAACTGCCAGTGTCTCCTTCAAAAGAGAGGAAAGATCCTCTCTACATCACAAAGTGGGGAAAGGCTCTCTGCTACCCCATCTCCACAACTGTAGGAAAAGTACAAGAATCAAGCAAAACAGCACCCAGGTGTGGAACAGATTATGGTGCATAGCTGGAGGCAAAGAAGTTACAACTCTATCCAATTACACCAATTTAATTGGGTGTTAAAAAACTCTTAGGTCCGAACAGTAGTTCCTCGGCCAGACAGCGGTCTGTAATGGGAAGAAGCAGCATCTCTCTTTGCTCGAGTTGTGATTTGGGGCACATTGCTTAGCATGCCCCAAGGTGGGCGCCATCTTAACTTTGGGGATGAACTTGATGTCTGGTTTTGGCGTTGAAGACTTCAAAGCTCTTCTCCATGGTTTATGAAAGCACAGGGTGAAGAAGAGTCGTGCAAATTCTTTCAGTCCGTGGACTACTAGAAGAGCCCTGTATTCAGGCTTTCCCATTTACGTCTCACAAGTCTAAAACCAACCCTCTAAATATGGAAAAACTTGGACACTAACTGAATGTCCAGCATTAGAAGAAAGGTTAAGAAGCTTATGCTGCATCAGTCTTATGGCAATAATTGCAGCCAGTATAAATAGTCATGAACAATTTCTAATACCATGAGGAAATGCTTGTGATATAATGCTAAATCAAAGATGTAGGATATAAAATTATCATATGTATGTTCTCATTAACATCAAAAAGGCACAGAAAAGTAACCACAGTTTGAAAATGATCTCCTATTAATGATAAATAGGCAATGGCTTTTATTCCTCTTGTTTTACTGTATTTTCTAAAATTCCTACAACTTCATGTATAAGTTTTATACACAGAAACAAAAACTATTCAACTAAAAACATTCACTCCTAGTCAGATGTACCATTTTTATCTGACCGGTCTGTTCTCTGTACCTGGATTGAACTTTTTTTTTTTTTGCAAACCTTCTGTTACAAATCATTCCCTTCCCTGGCATACTCTGCTTGCTCTTCTCTGCTTATCCAAAACTTCCCTATCCTTCATCTGGTTGGGTTTCCTGCTCCTCCAGGAATCTGCTGGGTCCCTTCCAATCATATACTATTCCCCTCCTGAACACCTGCACCACAGTTTATGCACACCATTTATGAAGCCAGGAGATATTAGGGATCTTTTATCCTCAGCATGCTATCTTCATGCCTAAGCCACACCCCCGACCACTTATCCCAGAATCTAGGGTAGGGCCCAGACATGAGTACTTTTTTAAAAAGCTTACTAGATGATTCCAATGTATAGCTAGGACTGAAAATCACTGATCAAAAGTCACCTCCCATACATACAAGCATTTTCCCCAGATTTTCGAATTCAACTATTTGTCAAGTTGATCCCATATAACTTAGAAGCTTCTCAGAAATTTGGATGTTCCAGTCCTTACCTACTATTATTAGTTTAACCATATTAACTGTGTCTCTGAGATGTACTTGGACACCAGACTCACATCGTATCTTTTGTCTGGCTCAGATATATTTGGTTCGAATTCTTGGAGAATTGTCAGATTTAACAAATGAAAATGCAGGCTGCTCAACTAAATTTGTATCTCAGACACACAGTGAATCATTTTTAAAAGGTGAGTACATCCCAAATATATCCTGAGACATACTTACCCTAAACGTGTATTCACTGCTTGTCTGAAATGCAAAGGTAACTGGGAACCTGTGTTTTATCTGACAACCCTTGTTTCAGGAAATAGGATTTCTGTACTCAAAGGCTTTCATTTCCTGTTGTGCTAGCATGAAGCCATCGTATAGTCCTGGCTGGACCCTCAATGTAGCTTAGTCACTGAGTGCAGAACTAATCCAGAATTAACTGGGAGAAAAGCCCTGCTTCCCAGGCCCTGTCACTGATGGGGGCTTGTTAGTAACATTTCATTTGCAGATGCATGCTGCTGCGTCGCTTCAGTCGTGTCCAACTCTGTGTGACCCCACAGACGGAAGCCCACCAGGCTCCCCTGTCCCTGGGATTCTCCAGGCAAGAATACTGGAGTGGGGGAGTGGGTTGCCATTTCCTTCTCCAATGCATGAAAGTGAAAAAAGTGAAAGTGAAGTCGCTCAGTCGCGTCCGACTCCCAGCGACCCCATGGACTGGAGCCTACCAGGATCCTACGTCCATGGGATTTTCCAGGCAAAAGTACTGGGGTGGGGTGCCATTGCCCTCCCCGTTGCAGATGCATAAAGGAGGCCAAAATATAAATACCACCGCCACCCTCATCTAGAATCTGAGAATCACTAGCCTATACTGGGCAGGCTTCTCAGGTGGCTCAGTGGTAAAGAATCCTCCTGCTGATGCAGGAGACGCAAGAGATGGTTTGATCCCTGGGTTAGGAAGATCCTCTGGAGAAGGCAATGGCAATCCACTTCAGTACTCTTGCCTGGAAAATCCCATGGACAGAGGAGCCTGGAGGGCTACAGACCACGGAGTCGCAAAGAGTCACTTCAGTATTTTTGCCTGGAAAATCCCATGGACAGAGGAGCCTGGAGGGCTACAGACCACGGAGTCGCAAAGAGTCAGACACAACTGAGCGACTGATCACACACACAGCTTAAGTTGGGCAGTGGCTCAGAGTACAAAATTCTAGAGCGTGATAGTTCTGGGTGTGAATCTTAGCTCTCCCGGCTAGCGTACAATTCTAGACACGTTAATGACCTTTCTTGTGTTTCTATTTTCTCACCTATAGGCTGGGGATAGTTATACATCCCTACCTAATTAATTAGTCTTAGGATTAAATGAGATCATGTTTTAAAGTTTTTAGCATAATGCTTGAGTCATTATTATTACTCATCTGAAAATAATATATTTTTTTTTTCAAATTCAGTCAACAAGCAAACAAATAAACTTACTGTCACCCCCTAATCCAACAGCCTTCTGGCCCTCATCCTACTGCTTCTGATAGATGCAGTCAGTGATGACCAGGAGGGGCTGGAGAAAAGCCTGCTGTCGAAAAAGAAGGTGAGATTCTCCTAGAAATTAAAGACTGTTTAAATAAGGCAGATACTGGTTGGTAGAATGTCATGCAAATTACAACCAAGTGGCTGGCCTTCATAGCAAGATTTTATGCACTTGATTATGGTCTGCTAACAAATTCAAGTGGAAATGAATGGCCAGGGTCACCGCAAACATCAGGGTCTTTGATCAGCCCCGAGTGCTGGCACCAAGGGCCAACACCACCCTTGCGTGTCAGTTCTTCAAATTCCTGTAGGTCAAAAACCGTGTTTCTGTCTCAGCGACAGTTTCTACCCTGGGGCAATTCAGGATCACCTTGTCTGATGCTACCTACAGCCACCCCTTCTGGAACAGCCAGACGCTAACCAGATCTGATTTTTCGGTTTTTCAAAAACAAGTTTGAAAAATATCACTTGGGACAGCCGGTAAAAGAATGCCAGGCCGACTGCTCCACAAAGAGACACGTCAGCCGCCAGTCACTGTCAACTTCCTGCTTGGACAGTGAGTGACAGACTGTCGCACGGAGAGGAGGAGGCCACGAAGCCAACCTAGGCACTGGGCACACCACCCCACACAGATCCCGGGAGCGGACGGATCAGCGGACCACAGGAGGAGGGGGACAGGAAGGAGGCAGGGGGCCCAGCCGTCTCAGGTCATCCTTCCGAGTTCATCTTCTGCTCTAAGAATGGCGCATTTGGGGGGAACTCTCAAGACATGCTTTGGGGAGGGAGCAGAAGTAGCAGGCTCACCCCATTGCTACATGGACAAACCCCTCAACCTTTCTGATCCTAATATCTTCCTCTGGGAGTTTGGGATGGACCCTGCCTTGCTCTCCCTACCATGGTTGAGAGGAGAGCGGAGGTCACAGGTGGGAAAGAGCTTGAAAGCCCTGAAGACATTCTGTGTGTTGCTAGGACGACACCCTGTCTCCATGGGGACAAGGCATGCATCCAGGTGTTGAAACAGCCCAAGTATGAAGACTCCATGGTCTCCACTGGCTTCCCTTAGCTGCAACCAGGAAGGCAGCTCACAAGCCCATGATGAACCCTTGCCACCAGCCTGTCCTGCCTGCCCCCCGCCACCGTGCCCCTGAACTCTCTTCCAGGGTCTGTTCTGTTTTCAGAAAAGTTTAAGTGGTGAGCCGTGGGGGAGGGAGAGCCAGTGGCTTTCAGGTGGTCAGACTAAGGGGAGTGTGAGGCCGGCAGGACGAGCGAGGTGTGGAAAGCCGTCTACTTGGCTAAGCTCGGCTCACAAATGAGGCTGACCCGCTCGGCCTTCTCACTTGATGCACACCCAGATGAGGTGACAACACGCTGCGGAGGGCAGGGGGTCGGTCCTGTGGTTTCCCATCTGGTCTCGTTGGGCTTTTGGGGTTTGGCGCCTCTGACAGACACATGGAGAACAGCCTTGTCGTCTTGAATCAGACAGTCGGCCTGGGTGCACAAGAGTACGTGTGAGATTTCACACATGTTTGCTGGAGGAGAGGGGCCATGGTGCAGTAGAGAAGGCATATTTACGTTCTCTCGGATGTTTGGACTTTTTAAGGAAAAAAATAGACATTTCACAGGGCATGTTATAAACCAGCTTTAGCTTTCCCCCTGCCTGATATTGAAGAGACGTGAACGAGCAGGACACAAAGCTGACTCTGAGCTACTAGGGTTTGGGATGACCACCTGCTTCATTCAGGAAGTTCTTTTTCTTATGGTTACTGGAGGGAAGGATGAGGGGAAGGGATAGTTAGGGAGTTGGGGATGGACATGTACACACTGCTGTATTTAAAATAGATAACCAACGAGGTCATGCTGTATACACAAGGAACTCTGCTCAATGTTATGTGCCAGCCTGGATGGGAGGGGAGTTTGAGGGAGAAAGGATACATGTATATGTATGGCTGAGTACTTTTCTGTTCACCTGAAATTGTCACAACATTGTTAATTGGCTCTACTCCAATATAAAATAAAAAGGTTTTTTTTTGTTTGTTTTTAAAAAAAGGAGTTCTTTTGCTATATTTATTCTCCTTACTAACATTTCACAATGAGACTTTCCTCAACAAGACTCAGGAGTAGGATAAGATTCATCTGCTATTTAAAAAACCTGTTCTGGGTAATACAGATTCTGTTACCCATACGCCAAGAACCAAAAGATTAAGTAACCTCGAAAACACAGAGGTGAACATTTTAAAAATAGAGCCATTTTTACTTTTCTGAACTTTTGGACTTTTCGCAATAACCATAAATTACTTGTCAAAGACAGTAAGATGATTGTTTTTTTTTAAATGGGCACAATCTGCATCAGTAATGGAGCTGGAGATGGGGACAATGGGGACAAGAGCTGGAGTGGATAGTGTGGTAGGAAGGAGAATGCTCACTCCCACCCACCTCCAACTTTGATATGGGTGATTCCTCTCATTCAGCAGCATTCTGAGCCAACTTGATCTGTCTTGAAGCATGCCATGTGAAATCAGCTAAGAAGCATTCATTAAGATGCTAGAATGTGCTAGAGTTGACCAAATACCTCCACAAAGGATTCTATTTACATCCCAAACAGCCCTGTTGTGGTTGCTGTTCAGTCACTAAGCCGTGTCCAACTCTTTGTGATCCCATGGACTGTAGCCTGCCAGGCTTCCCTGACTTCACTATCTCCTGGAGTTTGCTCAAATTCATGTCCATTGAGTCGTGGATGTTATCTAACCATCTCATCCTCTGCTGCCCTCTTCTCCTTTTGCCTTCCATCTTTCCCAGCATCAGGGTCTTTTCGCGTCAGGTGGCCAAAGTATTGGAGCTTCGGCATCGGTCCTTTCAGTGCATATTCAGAGCTGATTTCTTTTAGGATGAACTGGTTTGATCTCTTTCCGAGGTGGCTCAGTGGTAAAGAATCCTGTCAAGCAAGAAATAAGGCTCTGATCCCTAAGTCAGGAAGATGCCTGGGAGAAATGGCAACCCACTCCAATATTCTTGCCTGGGAAATCCCATTGACGGAGGAGCCTGGTGGGCTACAGTCCATGGGGCTGCAAAAGAGTCGGACACAACTTGGTGTCAAAAACAACAAGAACTAGAGCTAAGCCTTCTGAGTCCATGTCTCCCATTCTTAGACTTAGCAGAAGTCAAAGTAGCCCAGTGGGGAAGCTTGCAGGCTCTCCTCTGAGGCTGTCTGTTTCAAGTCCCAGATCTGTTTTGCTGACCCTAGGGAAAGATACAGAAATTCTCTCACTCTCAACTCCCTTATCTGCAAAATAGGAATGATAATAATAAGATCCCCTTTGCAATGTTCTCATGAGGATTCAATGAAACAACACAGGTAAAGCACTTAGCCCAATGCCAGACACTCAGCGTGTATCAGATCCCTGAACTCGGGGATCATTAAGAGTAATGCATTCTATTCACATTTCCTGATACATCTTGTTTTTCAATCATCTTTGTAATAGAACCCAATAGTAAGGGTACCTATGAAAAGTTCTCTCCAGACCAAAATCTCTGTTTCTTAGAGGTGGGACATCCGGGGGAGACCTGCGTTATTGCAACAATGTAAAAATCTCTTCCAAGACATCCACCACAGCTAGGAGGAAATAAGCAGCAGTCTACAAACTCCTCCAGGCTTGCCCAAGAGGTTAATTAAGTGAAAGAAGGAGTCAAGCTCTTCCCTGGGGCAATACAGATATACCTTTTTCGGTGGAATAAAACTTTATTTAAAATAATTTCATACGGGAGAGGAAGGAAGGTTTGTTGTTGTTGTTGTTTTTTTAAAGTCTGGACAGGAAGAAGGGAACACCCGGTGTGACTGATAGTGAAACCTGGACCATGTGGACAGAAAGTAAGGATAGTAATTTGTAGTATTTGTACATTCAGCAGTGTTTGAATTTCCTACCACCAACAGGCATTATTTTGTAATAAGAAATTAAAAGGTGGCTTTTTCCTAGGCTGGCTAGAGGGTGAACCCTGTAGGAACTGGCCCTAGGCCCTTCTCAACGAGGAAACTCGTAAGTTTTTCCTTAAGATGACATTCGGTATTAATTAAGGGGCTTCCTAGGTGGTGCTAGAGCTAAAGAACCCACCTGCCAAGTCAAGAGATGTTACGGACACAGGTTGCAGTCCCTGGGCCAGGAAGATCCCCTGGAGGAGAGCATGGAAACCCCCTGTAGTATTCTTGCCTGGAGAGTCCCATGGACAGAGGAGCCTGCTGGGCTACCGTCCATACGGTCGAAAAGAGCCAGATATGACTGAAGTGACTTAGTACACATGCATGCAAGGTACTGAGAGGACAAATTACAAGTTCTCATCACAAAGGGAAAAAAAAACAATCTTTTTTTTCCTTTATCTTTTTTTGTGTTTATATGAGATGATAGATGTGAAGTAAACTTACTATGGTTGTTGTATCACAATATATGTAAGCCAAGTCATTCTGCTGTACACCTTGAACAATGTTATATGTCGATTATATCTCCATGAATCAGAAGGTTAAAAAGTACCTAGCTCAACTGTTAGTTCCTCTAGGAAGCCATTCCAGGTGGAATTCATTCTGTCTTCTGTGATCCAATAGTACAGAATGCCACCAGTGTTCTAGAAAAGTACAGACATGAACGTGTCAGTCACTCAGTCATGTCCGACTCTTTGTGACCCCGGGGTCTGTAGCCCATGAGACTTTTCCGTCCATGGGATTCTCTAGGCAAGAACACTGGAGTGGGTTCCCATGTCCTTCTCCAGGGGACCTTCCTGGCCCAGGGATGGAACCAAGGCTCCTGCATTGCAGGTGGATTCTTCACCATCTGAGCCACCCGGGAAGCCCAGCAGCATTCTGACACTTCATTAATTCAGCCTTTCATTTGTTCACCTATTCAATAGCTGCTCTATGAATAAGGCCCTGGGGGAGGCTCTGGGGAGCCAAGGTCAGTAAGACAGGCGAGGTGCCTGCTTGTTGGAGCTTGCTTTGATGGGAAAGATGGACAGTGACAGCCTCCTCGCACCCCTCTTCCTCCCCCAGCCAGTCCTGGATTCTTTAGCTGTCCTTGTGTCGTGAGCTCTGATGGAGAAGGGACAGGGCGGATTCTTTAGCTATCCTTGTGTCGTGAGCTCTGATGGAGAAGGGACAGGGCGGATTCTTTAGCTGTCCTTGTGTCGTGAGCTCTGATGGAGAAGGGACAGGGCGGATTCTTTAGCTGTCCTTGTGTCCTGAGCTCTGATGGAGTAGGGACAGGGCCAAAGTAGCAAACACTCCAGAGACCTGGCATGAGCCAGGAAGCCTGGGAAAGTTTCTCTGTCCAAGTGACCTTACAGCTGGAAACTAAGAGATGAGAAGTATTAACTAGGTGAAAGGGTGGGAGGAAGACTAGTTGAGTGTTGGGCTGAGCACTCAAGCCGGCACTGCAATGAGAGGCAACAGGGCTCACCCATGAAAGGAGAAGTTGACCCAGCGGAAGGGCTAAGACGAGATCCAAGAAGCAGGCAGGGGCCAGATCGTGTGATGCTTTGCAAAATACGGGATGTTCAACTTCCCCCTAAGAACAGTTACAAGCCACCGAGAGACTTACACCAAGGACTCCATTGCTTTTCTTCCCTTTGTTCACCTCCACTCTGACACACCAACTCCAGGCTGTCAGCACCTGGCCATTAGTGGGAGCCTAATTATTACTGGTTGGATGGCTGAACCAAGTCACCCTAAAGAAGAAGAGACTGCAAGCAAAGCACACAACTCGGCAGCCCACCTCTCTCCTCCCTCTTGTCTCCCCCAATCCGAGCCTGCAAGCTGAGAAGTATAAAATTCGCACAATGGGATGGTTAGCAGTGGGAGGCAAGGCTAAGCCATTTCTTCTGCCTCACGGTCCTTCCAAAATGTTCACCACTGGCATCAGATATCATTATCCCGACCGACGAGACAAGCAACAGAATTGGAGACTTGGAAGGGATGGGCATTTGCTAAAGGCTGTACAGCAAAGCCACAGCTGCTCTGATTGTGTCTTGGCTCGTTGTTAAAGGCCGATTCCTCCATCCCCTGCCTAAAATACGTATTTATAGGCTTAATCATCTGAATTTTGCTTTCCTTTGGCTAAAAGAGATTGGGTGTAGAGGCGTTTTTGATGCTGCACAAAAATGAAAGTATACTGAAAACATCCTCACCTCAAACCGAATGTTAGAGCAGTTGGATTCCTCAGCAGCAACTGAATACTTTTTATAGAAAGGGAAGTCAATTGAGAAATCATAAAAAATTACGGTTGGGAAGGACCTCTGTGCTCACAAGGGTCAGGTCCCAGGAGCTGCTGTCGAATTGTTCCCTGCAGTGAAGGGTCTAATGTTTTGTCCACTCAGGTTTTAAATATCTCTACCAATAGCTCGCCCCTGGGGACGCCTCTCCACGGGGCGATAGATCTTGCTGTCAGGGCTTTTTTCCTGCTATTCAATCTCACTTTTCCTTTCCTCCACTTCATCCCATTTGTCTTTGGCAATGATTTAGACAAGAGTGTGCTGACGTCTGAAAACAAAAAGCCCTGTCTTTGCCTTCCACTTCGTTTTCCAGACCCCTCCCTCTACCTCTGGCGACGTGGAGATCTGGGAAAAGGGGACACAATCAAGCTGATGTTCATTCTGGATGAGCTCATTTCCAAAGGCCAGACCCAAACCCTCGAGCCTCCAGGTGGACACGAGGGATCGTTAATGCCTTGGAAACCTGCAGGGAAGGCAGAGGGGGGCAATCACAAGGTTTTCCAAAGTTGAAGGGCCTCCTGGCGTTACGCTGGGACAGAAGGTGGCAGCAGAGCACCAGGCTCTGTGGGCCGAGCGGTCCTTCCGGATAACTCAAGCCCCAACGTTCTCACTCGGAGGGCACGTTTAACCAGACAAGCGGAGAAAGCGGCGCTTTAGCCAAGAGTAAGCTGGAATCAGGGCTCTGCCCAGTCTTTTAAGTCAAATCCCAAACAGTCAGGATTCTGTGAGCACGATCCCTTTTCTCCTGAAGTAGGTCCCGCAGCCAGAATTTAATCCCAAGAATAACTTCAGTCCTAAACAGGGATGTTGCTCTAAGCTGATCTAAACACATAAACGTGCCATCTGGTCTGGTGTGGCGACACCCAAATTTTTGTATTTAAGGAAATTTGGGGCTAGTGCAATTTTTTCCTTATTCTTTCTAGCCCCGAGCTATTTGTTTCTGCATTTGGCTCTGGTTTCCTAGTTTCCCTTCACTCGCTCAATTGCTTACTTCTTTGGTCTTGTTTGCAGGCAGCCCTTCCAAAGCTGAGTTCTAGAGAGTAAGCGTTTCTGACTTCAGGCTGGCCTCCTGCTGGGGAACCAATTAAATGTACTACTCACCAGGGAGAGTGTGATATTTTTTATTACTTTCTAATTCTGGGCCCTGAAATGACTTCAGTGATCAGAACATTCTTCTGCTTTAGACCCTGAAGGAGCTGGTGGAATGATGCTTTTGAATGGTGTTTCATTTACAATGGTCCATACTGGCCAAGCATACTCCCAAGGGTTTCCATGGGGCCTTAGATTCTTGAAGTGGGGGAAAAGCAGGACAAAGAAAACCACAACAAAATTTTCTCCTCACTTTACCTTATTGGAAAAGTCTTTCTTTGAGAAGTTGGTGAATTGAGAAAAAAAGAGAGAAATTAGAACAAAACAATGTCCCTGGGTTCTAAATCTATTTAAACTACAATAGTAAATCAACATCATGCCTCTTTCTCATTACTGATGGCCTGATAATAGGGCCTCCAAAATTCTCATGAAGGGGAAAGGAAGAGTTATGTTGTATTTCTAAAAACAGTGGCAAAATTTAGCAAAACCCCCACCCAAGGTTTTCACTGTTTGATTTGTGCCTCATTTTCTTTCTTAAAGAGTTAGCATGAAACAAAAAGGAAAGGCGTGAAAAAGTAATGGGAGTGGGGGATCCAAATAGGTTCTAATGAAGAAGGAAATCAAAGTCTAGTTTCCTTCAATGTCTGAATTTCTGTTTAGTTTGCAACAAGGAAGGATGCCTTAAAACCCAGAATTGCTCTTGGATAAAATCAAATACTAACAACATAGCAAAATAGCTAAAAGCCCAAATTATTAGCCTTTCCAAGTTCTTCCTACAGGCCGTGGGGGTCCTGGTTTAGGGTTTTTACATTCTTTCTTTTTTTTCCTACCCTCCTCCCCAGCTTGCTTGCTTTGCTAGAAATAAATCTAAATGTTTATCTGAAGTATCTCACTGATGCTCTGAGGGGACTTTTCTCTCCAGCAAAAGCTCCCCTGAAAACAGACTTGTTTCAGTTTCCATTAAATATTGCTCAGTGTTGAGTCTGTTACTACTGAATGGCTTCTTTTAGCAACAGTGACAATAAAAAATTGACAAATATAACCATGCTCAGTGGCAACTTTTGTAAATGTGATTCAAAAGTTAACATTTATAATTTTATAATAAACCAGCTATCGTATTTGCTATTATATCATACTCTGTTAAAAACTGTCTTTCCTACTTTTAAATAGAAGTCCCATGAGAGCAAAAATGTTTATCTTTATTGTTTATGGCCTTGTTAAGTACCTCTTTATCATATGATTTAAAATTCAACAATATAACTTAGCAGTCAGTATTTATTTATTTAAAGAAAGGGTAAGTGTTTCTTCAGAGTTTGTCTAAATTTAAAACCATAAACCAAACCATCTCTCTTTCCTTCTTCATTCTTTTTCTTCCCTCCCGTCCTTCCTTCTTCCTTCCCTCCTTTCCTTGCTTCCTCCCTCCGTTCCTTCCTTCGATATCTTCATTTTAAAACCCAGTAACTGAATGTTGTTGGGTCTAAATGTTGCATAAAAAATTCAAGTTCTCTTCAGGATTATTTGAAATGACCAACTTCCTTGACAGGTCTTTAGGGAGAGCACTCTATATTAATTGGCTAAAAAAGCAATGTTCCAGATCAAAATATAGTCCAGCTCTACATTGGCAAGGAGACTAGAGCCAATAAGTAGTGAATAGAAGCATGAACATATGAACAGAGGGATACCCAGGCAGACGTGAAGCAGAATTACAATACTCAAAGCTTCCAGTTCACTCAGTTCTCCATGGAACTCCTGAGCACTCACTCACTGGACAACCGCCTGTAAGAGACAACAGATTGTCAGCCTCTGGGAAGCAGTACTATTTCAATCAACCCATTTGGCATGTTGTGTTTTACAGTTTCTAAAATTAACACGGAATCCAAACAAAAACACAGCCAGTGTGGAACTACAGGCAAAGGACCCTTCTGTGTGGTTACTCTGAATCTCTTCGTTATCAAAATTAGCTGCCTTATCCATCCACCTCCCATTTTTGAGGCATGCCTTTCATTAACCAAGCTGTCATCATGTGCTGGGGATGGCCAAATTATCCAGGATTCTCGTTTTTAAATCAAGTGTTGATAGGAGTCCTAAAGCTGGGAGCTGAGGGGAAGGTGGACGCAGCAGAAATGTTTGGAGAATTTGCAGGTAGCACTCAGGCTTGCTTCTGGCTCCTCTCCTGGCTTCAGCAAAGACAACACATGGAAACAGTGCCAGGTTTTTCCTTTGCATTGAGCAAAGCTACATTTCCTGAGCTTGGCCAAGGCATTTTCCGCTGCGTGAATTGTGAAGCTGACTTCCAGCCAGATGCCGGGCGCTCTGCCCTACCTGTTCATCCAGGGCATATCGATATTTGTTGATCATGTTGCACGCTCCTCGTGTTTGCCTCTTTTTCAACCCGTTCTCATTAGGAGGGTCAAAAGGAGCAGGGGTTTCTTTGTAAGTCACTCTGATTTTACAGAGTTTGGGTGAACAGATCCATGCACCTCCAAAGAGAATGTTGACAGGATAAGTGGAGAGGTAAGGCAGGAGGGGAGGGAGAAAGCAGAGCAGAGAGCAGAAAAAGCAAAGCTTGATATAAAGCCAAGCCAGAGAATTGTTAACCATGATGCATTTTCCCAAAGAGTCACCTGGCCTAACAAGTAAACAGAAACCATCGCTGGGACATTCTCGTGGCAGTCACTTTCCGGGGTGGGGGCGGGGGTGGGGGGCTGCCTCCAGGAAACACATCCCTTGAAGGCCTTTGCAGGAAGCAAGTTCAGCGTCACAAGGAGCCACAGCAGATACTTAAAATTCTGTCTTTCACACCCCGGCCACTTAAACATTCTTGTTAAAAGTTTCCTTCATCATCCTTAACATACACAATTTTCCGAGTCATAAGAATGACTTTCTAGAGTCTCTCTGTGCCCATAAAATTCTCTCAGAGATTTTATTAATAATCATAAAAACATCAGTACCCATCAGGATCACTGTGGTAAGAGGGAGGCAGTTTTTCCTAAAAGTGTGTTCAAATTGTCTGAGACCGATATTGACGTGAAAAGGGGGTTAACTCGAGTCTGATGGTGGATCGATCTCTCTGCTTCCCCGTCCATTCACCATAGAGGACAGGATGGCTGGAAGCTCACACAAGCCCGCATGGTGGGAAGCAGGCAACCACACCTGCAGAGTATTCCAACCTTCACAGCGACAAGTTGTGTGTTTATCCACGACATGGAGGGAAGGGGAAGGACCGGGAGTTCAGCACTACATAGCTTTTTATGGCATGAGGATATATTTCCTGGGACTTTGAGAAGTCTAGGATGACATGCTTTAAATGACTATTTGACTATTCCCCAGCTAGCTCTAAGTACTTGCTGAACAGCCCTGGATTGTTCATTGTCAGTGAGGAGCAACCAAAATAGCAAACAGTGAAACGATGCCTGCGGAGGGATTTGTAGTGTGGGCTCCTTGGTTCACCTTTGGAGGAGGTTGATGGAGTGATCATGATCTGTCTTCCCACGAGCTCCCTTGCTTTTTCTTCTCACATTGTACCTTAAGCCCTGCAGTCAGGCAAAACTTTGATCTTAGAAGTTCAAAACTCTAAAGACCAAAAATTCATGAGGGGTTTTGCGGGAAGGGGTTACTGCACAATGCAATGGCCCCGTCAATTGGAGAGCGACTGGAAACGATGCAAGGCACTCATAATCCACTGATACCCAGGCAGCGTGGGGTGGCTTCAAGGGCATGCGTTCTGGAGTCAGTGAGGTTGAAGTCTGTGCCGGTTCCATCACTGCCAATTTCTAGACCTCTCTGTACCTCAGTTTCCTCCAAGCGAAAATTAGCATGAGAATATCTACTTTCATGGGTTCCTGGGCTTTCAGGAATCCATCGTGACACTATGCTTGGTGACGAGTTGGCCCTCACAATACTATCTTCTCCTAATCCCAGCCAAGAAGCGTTCTGTGATGAGTTGCTGTGACAAAAATGGGTCTCTCAATTGGTTAAGCAGCAGCCTAAACTGGAGAGACACACAGGTACACGCATGGGTGAAACCCAGAAATCTTCCTCAGGTGAGCCTAACGCAGGCCACCTGACCTGGGACCATACACCAATACTCCCTGACTTCTACCCACCAGATGCCAGTGGCACCCTCCCCCTCATTGTGACAACCGAGAATGTCTCCAGACACTGCCAGACGTCCCCTGGGGGGCAAAAACGGCCATTTGAGAATCACTGGCATAAGCTAAATGAGATTATTCTCAAAGGTTATACAACACTTCTCTCAGCAAAAGTTTCCACACTGCCCTGTGCTCCTTGGCCGTGACCACAAGGTGAGATAAGCAGGTATCTTCATTTGACAAGTAATTGCTGTACAAAACTGATTGTAAGGCAACATATTTCCCCCTAAACTGGTTTATAATGTAAGTCCTTACAAAGTTTCTCATTCCTGATGTTTTCTGTTACCTCATTTTGAATACCAAGGAAGTGTTTGGGGGCGACGTCCCTGGTGGTTCAGTGGTTAAGACTCAGTACTTCCCCCACAGGGGGCCCTGGTTCCATCCCTGGTTAGGGAATGAAGATCCTGCAAGCCACATGGTATGGCCACCCAAAAAAAATTTAAAAAGAAAGTTTTTAGGGGAAGACATTAGCCCCAAAGGACCTGAATCAGTGATGATGATCTTGCTGATGATGGGCGAGGCTTAGAGATGGCATCTGATAACACCAGGGGAAGAAAGAGAGGCAAAAATACGTAACAGAGATATGGAATTTATTTTTGAAGATATGACTTCATCATTAAAAAATATTGAAGGTATTTAAAGCAAGTCTTTCAACATTCGTTTTACCAAAAAAAAAAGGCATATTTTAAGTGGTAACCTTCTAGGTATCATAAATATCCTCCCAGAGAACAAATGAGGAAACCTCCTGGGGATTAAAATAAAATTTTCAGTAACAGCATCTTAGATGGATTCAAAGTGCCCTGTTTTGAACAACTTGAAGTGGAGATGATGTGTGATAGAGAATTATGTTCAATGATTCAAAAACAGCTTTGGTGATGATGAAGACAAATGACAGAAGTACACAGGAAGAATCTGAATACAATTTTCCATGACCTTAACTTTATTTTTTAAAGATTGGGAAACATTATAGTTCTCAATGTTTACGCTATTTTACGTAATATGCCACATATGCAAATAAAGTGGTTGATGAAGTATGGAAGCAAACATCTTACTGTTTCCTAAAAGTTTGTATAGTAGGGTTGGCTCTCTCTTTGGACAGGGAGGCTCTGCTCTGTATAGCATGCTAAGTCGCTTCAGTCATGTCCCACTTTTTGTAACCCTATGGACTCTATTGTGAGAGTTGGACTATAAAGAAACCTGAGGGCCAAAGAATTATGCTTTTGAACTGTGGTGTTGGAGAAGACCCTTGAGAGTCCCCTGGACTGCAAGGAGATCCAACCAGAGCATCCTGGAGGAAATCAGTCCTGAATATTCATTGGAAGGACTGATGCTGAAGCTGAAACTCCAATACTTTGGTCACCTGGTGTGAAGAACTGACTCATTTGAAAAGACCCTGATTCTGGGAAAGATTGAAGGTGGGAGGAGAAGGGGACGACAGAGGATGAGATCACTGGATGGCATCACTGACTCAATGGATATGAGTTTGAGTAAGCTCTGGGAGTTGGTTACAGACAGGGAAGCCTGGTTTGCTGCAGTCTGTGTGGTTGCAAAGAGTTGGACATGGACTTTTGCTGGAGAGGGTGCGGGGAGAAGGGAACCCTCTTACACTGTTGGTGGGAATGCAAACTAGTACAGCCATTATGGAGAACAGTATGGAGATTCCTCAAAAAACTGGGAATAGAACTGCCTTATGATCCAGCAATCCCACTGCTGGGCATACACACTGAGAAAACCAGAATTGAAAGAGACACGTGTACCCCAATGTTCATAGCAGCACTGTTTACAATAGCCAGAACGTGGAAGCAACCTAGATGTCCATCCACAGATGAATGGATAAGCAAGCTGTGGTACATATACACAATGGAGTATTACTCAGCCATTAAAAAGAATACATTTGAATCAGTTCTAATGAGGTGGATGGAACTGGAGCCTATTATACAGAGTGAAGTAAGCCAGAAACAAAAACACAAATACAGTATACTAACACATATATATGGAATTTAGAAAGATGGTAAAAATAACCCTATTTACGAGACAGCAAAAGAGACACTGATGTATAGAACAGACTTTTGGACTCTGGGACTGGGAGAGGGTGGGATGATGGGGAAGAATAGCATTGAAATATGTATAATATCATATCTGAAACAAGTCGTCAGTCCAGGTACGATGCCCGATAACAAATGCCTGGGGCTGGAGCACTAGGATGACCTGGAGGGATGGTGTGGGGAGGGGAGAGGGAGGAGGGTTCAGGATGGGGAACACGTGTATACTGGCAGCGGATCCATCTTGATGTATAGTAAAAGCAATACAATATTGTAAAGTTAAGCAAAATTAAAAAAAAAAAAAAAGAGTTGGACATGACTGAGTGACTGAACTGAACTTGCCCTGTATTGCATGCATGCTAAGTTGCTTCAGTCATATCCGACTCTGTGTGACCCTATAAACTGTAGACCGACACATTCCTCTGTCCATGGGATTCTCCAGACGCAAATACTGGAGTGGGTTGCCATGCCCTTCTCCAGGGGATCTTCCTGACCCAGGGATCAAACCTACATCTCCTGAGGCTCCTGCATTAGGAGGCAAGTTCTTTATCACTAGCCTTATCCTCAGACATATACTCAATTGAAGCATTTACTGTTTTTAAGACTCTGTGTGAGTCAGTATAACACTTGGAGCACATGTTTCTGGCCCCCGAGAGCTTGTGATCTCTGTGGGAAGATCAGACAGAAGCAGGAGAAGCAGCTTCCACGTAACTCAGTGTGATTTGGCTCCAGGTAAATGGTTCAGATGATGTGCTGGGAGGAGGAGGCAGAATGACCTTTGAGAGATGCCTCCAGATGAACTTCTTGAAACTCCCAATCAGATGTATGTGCCTTACTCAGGATTAAAGATTGACATCCCCAGGGCTTCCCTGGTGTCTCAGTGGTGAAGAATCTGCTTGCTATTGCAGGAGACACAGGTTGGATCCCTGATCTGATAAGATCCCACATGCCACAGAGCTACTAAGCCCATGCACCACAGCTATTGAGCCTGTGCTCTAGAGTCCAGGAACCGCAACTATTGAGCCCATGTGTTGGAACTACTGAAGCCCACGTGCCCTAGAGGCCATGCTCTGCAACAAGAGAAGCCACTGCAATGAGAAGCCTGCACACTGAAACTAGAGTGTAGCCCCCCGTACTACAACTAGAGAACAGCCTGCACAGCAATGAAGACCCAGTATAGGCAAAAATAAATAAATAAAAATTATATACAAAATAAAGATCGACATCCCTAATGTGGTTTCCAACAGTCAGTGTGACTTAGATACCTCCTTCCTGCCAACCCCATCTCTACCTTCAAGAGCCCTTCTGCCAATCCCACTCTCTGACTATCCCTTGGACACCTCACCCCCCTGTCCCAGTTGTAACTCTCCTCCCACTACCTGCCCCCTCCCTGGACTGTACCTTACCTTCCCACCTGTCTTCCTCCTGCCTGTCTTTCTGCCTTTGCAACTTGATGTCTTCTCCTCTCCCCTTGCAAACTCCTTCTCATTCTTCAGATGTTAGCTCAATCCTCACTTCACCTGGGAAGCCTTCCTGGATACCCCCTCTTGTGGTCAGGTTCCTTGGCTGTAGCTCTCACAAAACTGGTTCTTTCCTCCGTTTATGCATTCATTAGTGTTGTTGCTGATTGATGTGTGTCTCTCCTTTACGCTATAAGCCTGGTGAGAGCAGATCCTTCATCCTTTTCCACTCATCATTGTATTCCCAGAGCCTGGCCCCAAAGTTGATACCCAATAAATAGTTGTCGAGTGGATCGATGATTAATTGAACGTGTGTTTGCTACAACCTTTAGCTTAAGGCTTGTTACTACATCATTACTACATGTCAAGAGCTAAGATCCAGTAGCATTACTGTAAGTTAAGTACCTTATGTGTTTTGTCTCATTTAATCCTCAAAAAATCCTATGATATAGATGCTCCTGTTTATATTACCCTTGTTTTCTATATGAGAACTCTGGGGCTCAGGAGAGAAGTTAAGTAATTTAGTCAAGGTTGCAGGCACAGCGAGTGTGTATAGGAGTTAGGATTGATCCCTGGTCCATGTGAATTCAGAACATTATCACGTATATTGTATTGTACTGTATTATATTATATTATATCTCATCTGTGAGACTCATATGAAGTCCACCCATATGACCTGGTATGAGATCTAATACCTCTAAGAAGTTCTTGACGATGCCTCTCATCTCTGCCTCCTGATACGACTTTTAGCTGGTTCTGCACCATTTGGTAATGGATGTCCTGGCTGGTGGAGTCAATCTTACCATTTATAAACCTATCAAATAACCCTTGTTATATTACTCTCTTATTGAGACTAGGTTAGAGGGTGCCTCACCAGGCAGAAAATGCCTCTTTTGTTTTTATGGGACCCATGACATCTGCTGAGTGCTTAGCACCCAGTGGACACTCACCTATTACTCCATTACTGGTTGATGACATCACAATGGTTTCCTAAGAAGTAACAACTCAGGGTTCAGCACTGGAGCTGGATTTCATATACCTTTGATGTTATTGCCTTTCCAGAATTTAATCCATATCGTGTCTTGTACGGGCAATATTCATTTTTAAATGCCATACATTTCATTCTAATCCATCGACAAATATTTGTTGTGGGGGCAGAGGTGTCAGTTGCTGGACAGATCCCTCCACCTTTCTCATCTGACCCCACCTGTCAGCTTGTGGAAAGAGACACTGGTCCAGATGATTCTCTGGCCTGTCCTTGGTCTTGGGTATCTGAGTGGCTTCCTTAACTCACTTGGACCATCAGGTGACTCTGTAAGAAGCCCCTCCATCGTGTTGAGGGAACTGCTAAAGTTTCCACAGCACATTTGCTTTTGAACCCCACCCTCAGATACTTCCCCAAGACATAAGGGAAACCAATAAACAAGGCATCTGCAGAAGTGCAGAGTTTTTACATGAGATCAAAGTAGCATCAGGACTTTTTAATTGTGAAACAATGAATCAAGAGAGGAAGAATCAAATGAGAGATGGTAAATATTCCATAAAGAGCAGGATTAGAGTTCTCAGGCAGGGAATACCCACAGCTATCTTTATACCAACTTAAATCAGGCAGAAGCTCTAACAATGAGGATAAAATGAAATAATGGATGCATTATTTCTAGTGGGACTTGCATTGCTATTTGGCCTAATTATTCGTGATATTTCACCCATATAAGAAGCTTCTTCAGAGGAAAGAAATAACAGTTTGTCTCCTTGAAAACAAAGAACAAAGGCCTCAGTGCTCTCTAGAAGCTCGCCTATCATTAGGAGGGGAAAGAATCTGTCCATTAGCAGGAAATTCTCCCTAGAGATCTTGAATATCTCCCCAAATAATCCCTCAATGAACTGCAAATGCCTGCATGGATGAAGATTCAGAAGCCATAGGTCTTGCTGCAGACATGAGAGAGGGGCGATGCAAGCCAAAGAAACGTTCTCTCTAGCCTTGGTCTATGGTGACTGGTGTGTGTGTGTGTGTGTGTGTGTGTGTGTGTGTGTGCATCATGTACATTTTAACTATAAATTGAGAAAATGGGGCACACCCCCAGGATTGCTTCCTTTAATGCCCTCTAGGTTTGGCTGAGAATGATAGAAAATCCACAATAACAATAGCCTGAACAATATACACATTATGTCACTGGGGAGTGGGTCCTTGTAGTTCAGGCTGGAACAGCCATCTACAGTCAACAGGGACAAGGCCCCAAGCAAGACTGGATCAGAGAAAGAGTAGTTGCTCTAGTACCTGATGTCTTTCTGGTTCTAGGGCTCCACGGCATTTCCTTCCTTGGGTTGCATTAGAAACCCCTGTGTTTGTTTTTTTTTTCAAGTCCTCCATTTTGGGCTTAGGGTTGTTTGAGTGGTTTCTCTTCCTTGCAGACCTTGACAAGACAATGTCTTTGTGTGGCTATGGCTCTGAGCAGAGGACAACAGCCAACTCAACCGTCTCCTGCTCGTCCTGGCTTCCTGGACAGGGACAAAGCACATCCCTCTCCCTCAGGAAAGTATTAGTCACTCAGTCATGTCTGACTCTTTGGGACCCCATGGACAGTAGCCTGCCAGGCTCCTCTGTCTGTAGAATTCTCCAGGCAAGAATATTGGAGTGGGTTGCTGTTTCCTTCTTCAGGGACCTTGACTTAAATCCATTAAGCTGATTCACTTTTAGAATATAAATTGTTTCCATCCAAACAGTGAGGCACTGGAACTTGAGTAGTAGATGTTGCAGCTAGAGACAGGGTTTTCTATTTTGCATATTTTAAATAGTTAACACTTGGAGAAGGAACCCAGTGAATGCCTCTGGTTAACAAATTCTGTCTAACCCAGACTCCTAAGCATAATCATCTTGCTTAATCTTTTGGCTCTCTGGGCCTCAGTTTCCTCTTTTATAAAACGAAGCGGTGGTATTAGAAGTCTCTTCCAACTGAGAGGTTTTACGAGCCCCCACTCACAGAAAAAGCTATGACAAGTCTAGCAGCATATTAAAAAGCAGAGACATCACTTTGCCAACAAAGATCCATATAAGTTAAAGTTATGGTTTTTCCAGTAGTCATGTACAGATGTGGGAGTTGGACCATAAAGAAGGCTGAGCATCAAAAAACAGATGCTTTTGAACTGTGGTGTTGGAGGAGACTCTTGAGAGTCCCTTGGACAGCAAGGAGATCAAACCAGTCAATCCTAAAGGAAATCAACCCTGAGTATTCATTGGAAGGACTGATGCTGAAGCTAAAGCTCCAATACTTTGTCCTCTTGAGCACAGAGCTGACTCGTGCTGGGAAAGATTGAAGGCAGGAGGAGAAGGGGGTGACAGAGGATAAGATGGTTGGATGGTATCATCGCCTCAGTGGACATGAATTTGGACAAACTCCGGGTAACGGTGAAGGACAGGGAAGCCTGGTGTGCTGCAGTCCATGAGGTTGCAAAGAGTCAGACACGAATGAGTGACTGAACAACAGTAACAGCTCACAGAGTGTAGGATCACCTAGAAGGTCCTGAAGATGGAAAGGGAGCACTCCAATTGGCTCTGCCACTTTCTAGCTGTTTACACATGGGCAAAAAAATACCTTCAACCCTACACCTCAGTTTCTGATCTGTAAATGAGAAACAGTGACAGTGTCTACTTGGTGGGGGTCTCCCCGGGGCTTAGCACAGTGTGCCTGACAGCTGGGATGGCAGCCTGGAGTGTTGGTCATCACGGCAGGCCTTCCTCAAATGATCCATCTTGCAGAGGATCACACCTACCCTCCAATTCCACATCACACACACACAAACACACACACAGTGGCTGACTTGTCATCTTGGATAAATGTCGCTTTTATTAATTAGCCCCGTGTGAGGGAAAAGCTAAAGTAAAGGGACGAAAGGCACAGGAGTGAGCCCGCCTGTATTGGGAAAAATTCCTGAGTTATTTTCCAAATAGTCTGGCGTGACAAAAGAAAGTAGGAAAAAATCCCTTCTTAAGCACCTGGCCTGTTAATTTTAAAATTCAAGTGTATATTTCAACGGAAAGTTAATTCACATGTTTCTGAATCTTTTGTGCTTTACCTATCAAAAAATTGTTTGAAAATAATTATTTGATGTGCAATAAGCAGTCTTTCATGTCAGTTTTCCTGTGCAACCACCTGGGTGATAATTGCCTGAAAGGCAAACAGCTCCAGTTGAGACTCAAGTGTCCCCAACACTGTGGTCTGACCAGCAAGCATTATAACTCTCCCCTTCTGGCTATAGTTGATCAGCTGGCCTGGAATGGCCATCCATGGACATACTGGCCACCACTGAATGCAGCTTGACCTAAAAAGATGAGCTTATCTCTCACCAAACAAGAGAGCTGGTCTCTCTGTAATTTGGACAAAGTGACTCAGGATGAAGGTGCCAAGGAGCAATAGATCCTAGCTCTGCATAGTCGTGGGGACACTGGACTGGGGCTACTACTGTGGGCTCTTTTAGTACCTTCCTCCAAAAGAAGACCTTTGAGTTTCTTTGGGATGTGGTCCCAGAAAATACTGGTCAGGGGAAAATAGGAGGAAAGAGAGCAACAGAGACAAGCACATTTCCATGGTGGCCAAATGGAGTTTCACCTTGCTGGGAAACTCAGAGAGCCAGGATAGAACACATGCCTTATTTTGGTTGCAAGCAACAGAAACTAATGCTGATGAACTTAACAATAAAAAAAGTGAATCCGCAAGAAAAATTTGAGGTACCCAGGTATAGAAAAGGAAGTCACAGAATCCAATGAGGGATAGACAGGAACCATCATAAGGTCTCAGTGGGAAGGTTCCCCCTGGGTATTGCCACTGAAAGGCGCTGCAGCCCTTCCTTCATCATCACTGTACAGTCAAGGGTCCAGTTACCCAACTTAGGTCATACAACCACTGCTTGATCATCCTGCGTAGCAAGAGAAAATGCCTACTGGGGACTCTACAGAGTGAGTGAGAATTCTCAGAAGAAAAGGCTATTGGGAAGGAGGAATGGAGGCAGGGTAGTGGGGAAGCACACAGACACACACACACAGACACAGAACACACACACACACACACAGACACACACACACACACAATATTTCCAGAAGTCTATCACTTAATGAGAGAATTAGAAATTACAACCTTTTATAAGAAATGCTGCAGTGGAGACATAGATAAACGAAAAATCCTAGGAGTAGCTGGGGCCAAGTGGCAGGAAGCAAAGTTTTCCAGAGACCCATATTCAAGAAACACTCAAAAGGTAATTATTAAATGCCAGACATCATGTCCACCATGATATTTAAGCAGAATCCAGAAAACTGAGAAAGAGAGTTTAAGTGGAATCTATACGCTAAGGGGGCATTACAGGTCAAACGAAGAGAAGGTATAAAGCCATGGAAGTGTGAAATAACCAAGGCACTGAGCACTTGACAGGAAAAAGATTCGTGGCGAGAAGAGGCGGGAAGCAGGCATGATCGTAGGTCAAGACATCACTGGGCTTTCCGTGTCAGATGCATGAGACCGGATGCATTCAAAGGCAGTGGTCACTCCTGAAGGATATCTAGTGTGTCATGGGACTGAGCTCCAGACAGACCCCTCTGGTGGATTGTGGTGGCTAGATCATGAGGATATTACAGGAAGAGCAGTTCCTCTGTAGCTAGAAGGTCAGTTAAACGCCAAGTGCACTATGCCAGGAGGCATGTGATGAAGGATGATTTGGCTCATGACTTAGAGAGGGAGAGGTGATGATTAGCAGTTATTTGGAGAGTAGAATTCTCAGGACTTGGTCATAACCTTTGGGAAGTGGAGGGAGAGAAGAGATATTATAGTCTTAATGGAAAAAACTCATAGGGTGACTCATAAAGTGGCATTTGACAGAAACTTCAAGGCTTTTCCTGGCCTCCCATTGGGGAAATGAAAAGTATAGCCCATGCTATCTTCCAGAAGTGCAATGGCCATCCACAGAGCTTCAGGTTGGTTGTCAGAGCTCAGCAGAGGATGGAGCAGGATCCAATGGGGCTGACTGTGGACATGCCCATCCTCTTCCTGCCTTCTTTCCAGTCAGAATTTTCCAAAGGCTGATGCCAGTCTGGCGTATCAGCTTTATCTTCCAACACAGTCCTAATACATACAGTGAAAATGAAAGTAGTGACCGACTCTTTGCGACGCTATGGACTGTAGCCCCCCAGGCTCCCCTGTCCATGGGGATTCTCCAGGTAAGAATACTGGAGTGGGTAGCCGTTCCCTTCTCCAAGGAATCTTCCTGACCCAGGGATCGAACCTGGGTTTCCTGTGATGCAGGCAGATTCTTTACCATCTGCGTCACCAGGAAAGCCCTCCTACACATACATTGCTCCAAACAAGACTCATTCCTTCCCCACCTCCAGGCCTTTCTTCAGGCCATTCCTACCATCCAGATGTCCTTCCATATTCTCCAGCTTCCAATATCACCTCCAACTTCCATGAAGACAGACAAAGATCCACCAGCAAATCAAAGCCAGCCAGGAAACCCACTCTTGGCTCTTCTGAGTAGGCTGGGGAGTATGGTGAAGCAGGAAGAGCTCTCTGCTCCCCAGGAAGTCTCCTGCCCATAGAGGCCTAGGAAGTAGGATGCTGGAGATACAGTAGGCAGTACCTGCTGGGAAAGCTATTCAAAGCTGCAGGAGGGAGAATCTGACTGCCCTTCTGCCCGGGCAGCTAAGGATGGAGCCCATCCTCTCAGCTTCCTCTCAGCGCACAGGAAGTGTGCACCCTGACTTAGATCTTTGCCAAGACTTCCCAAAATGGCATGGGGGAAGGTGGTAACTTCCTATCAGGAACTCAAGGTGCTGTAGGCAGCCGGGAAAGAAATGTTGCCCATGGTGGGGAATGGGTTAGAGGTTAGTTCTGTGAAACCATGCATGATGGCTGCATTGAAGAGACTCTGAGGCCCCCTTCTGGGCTGAAGCAGAGCCTGGGAGGGAGATTTCTCTTGTCTGATTCCAGCCTTGCTTCGGGCGTGATCGGCTTATTCTGATCGGGATCTTTCCTTGAGAGATCACACAGATGCCTTTTTCTTTCCCAGTACAGGATACTCAGAGTCAGAGGGAAGTAGAATTGAAGATAGAGGCTAAGGTCACAGAGACAAGAGTCCCAGTTTTGTCTTCAGTCTTCTAATTTATGGCTTGAGGCAGATCTCGGTTTTCTCCTGTGTGAAATAGGCATGCCAAATCACTTGCCCGACTTACTAGGATAGAAGTAAGTCACAGCTGCAAGTATGGTTGAAAAAACATCATACCAATAGATCTGGCCATCACCATTAGAAGCATCTCATCGGCCCTCATCTAAATTTGTATGTGATTATAACTGACCTCTTCCTGCAATTCTCTTGCAAAAAAACAAATGTGTATGTATGTGTATATTCATGCACGCACACATGCATTGGATACATATACATACATGCACATATCAGGGAGGCTTTTGTATAACCACTAATGCTCTTGGGTTTCAACTGAAAAGAATCCAGCCCCCCAGATATCTCCCCAGGGGGAATGATCTATTGAGGAGAAAGGCTGAGTGTTTTATCACTGTTCCTGTAGCAACCTAAATTTCTCTGGGTCTCTCCCAAGTCAAGTAAAACAGAGTGAAATGCAGGCTCAGCATTTCAGTTTCTAGGAGGACACGTGCCAGCGTGATATGGATCACGAACCCAGGGGAGTTTTCAAACCAATAATGCAAACGAAAATAAAGTAAGTTTGGGCAAGCAGCCTGCTATGTTAATGCTATGTTCAGTGTTACAAGCTACCTTTCCCCGAAAATTATTGCCCCTAGAGGAACTTGCTGGAAAACCAAAAATTGCTCTCCTAACTTGGAGATTTTAATCCTTGGGCTTGAAACCTGCCAGATGCCAACATTTTCAGTGGGGTTTCTTCCAACCTCCTTTTGCATGGTAATTACAGTCCTCGTGTTTATCTCTCTGGTCCCTCCATATTTCCATGATTTCTGTTGTATTCAATGCTTCCCTGGCATAGCTTTGAATATCCTGGGTAGAAACAGTTGTTCTCTTGTCAGTGGTTTCTAAACATGTTGGAACTCTTTCCAAATTGTAAAATCTTATCTCGCTCCCAACTCCAGTGCACATTTCTGATTACAGCAGTTATAAAGCAGGTTTTTGTGAAGGGAAGTAAGCAAAGAAAATATTGTTGTTTTGTCGCTTAGTCATGTCTGACTCTTTTGCAGCCTCATGGACTGTAGCCCACAAGGCTCCTCTGTCCATGGGATTTCCAGGCAATAATATTGGAGTGGGTTGTCATTTCCTTCCCCAGGGGATCTTCCAGACCCAGGGATAGAACCCCCATCTCCTGAATTGGCAGGCAGATTCTTTACCATCGAGCTACCAGAGAAGCCCGAATGTATTAACTTAAAAGTAAACCTAAGAGGAAAGTTCTTTTGGCCTGAGAAGTGAAAAATAATCAATTTTATGTTGTAAAAAATGAGGGGATGCCATGAGCAGTTGTGAGTTCCCCACCTTCTGCTCTGGCTCATCCCTTGCTTAGATGGAGATCACTGTGTAATCATGTTCCCACCTAAGTGGGGTGGGGTTGGGGGCTGTAAATCCAGGGCCTCAGAGACCCTAGGCAAGATGTGTGTTCTTCTGACAACAGTCAGAAGAAAGGAATTTCCTAAGATCTTTGGCAAACTGGAAGGAAATCTGACAGGAAGCCTAAGGGCTGTGCATCCTCAAAATAAATGCGTGTGGCTTGTCAATACCTTACTGGGGCAAAAGATTGTGCCAAGTCCACCAGAAGTCCACAAAATCAACCACAGACATCGTGGCCCATGCAACACAGTCTGGCACAGAGTTTTGGAGTAACTACCATTTCTGGAATTATTTAATACCATACCCTCATTCCTTACTGGCTTTCCAGGTGGCTCAAGTGGTAAGGAAGCCACCTGCCAGGGCAGGAGACGCAGGAGTCCTGGGCTCAATCCCCGGAGCAGGAAGATCCCCTGGAGGAGGAAATGGCAACCCACTCCAGTATTCTTGCCTGGGAAATCCCATGGATAGAGGAGCCTGGTGGACTACGGTCCATGGGGTCACAAAGAGTCAGACCCGACTGAGTATGCGCATGCATACATGCATCCCTAACTGTACAAGCTCTGGCAAGTTCCTTCCTCCTCAGGGTTACAATGGGTTGGTAATAGCCTCAACCTCCTAAGGTTGTCCAAGGACTGAAGGACACATGAAAAATGTTTAGAACAATGCCTGAAATCCAGTAACTGTTGAACAAAGATCAGTGACTCCCATTTGCTCGGAGGCAGTATACAAATTGCAAAAGTTTATCCCTGCTAGAACATCAAAACAGAGAGTGGCCTATCTTCTGATGAGACCCACCAGCCCTGCATCTCGTTTATCTGCTGCTGCTTCCTCTCCACGGTGTACTGTCGTTCTTCCATGCCTCTTAATGATTGTGTGCAGGGAAAAAAGTCAAATCAGCTTTCCGTGAGACTTGATTCATCCACAAAGTTCAACAGACTGATCATGTGTGACAGTAGCTCATGGATATATTAAATATAAACGAAGACTATATGCTTCCTCACTCAATACCCATCACTGAATGTGGTCCAGTATGTGTTCAGCACTTGCCAACTCTTCCCTCGTTTCATCCTTTAAAAATTTTACAGGGTAAGTATTACTATTCTTTACAGGAGGAGGAGAGGAGGAAAGGAAAGGGTGAATATATACACTTCATTTTCTTTTTTGGGGCTGTTTTGGGCAGCCTCTAAGATGGGCAGCCTCTAAGATAATCAAGCCTCCTAGATATGATTTTGAGCAAACTCCAAGAGATAGTGAAGGACAGGGATGCCTAGCATGCTGCAGCCCATGGGGTTGCAAAGAGTCAGGCTGAACAACAACAACAAGATGACCTCCCTCAATCCCAGCCTCCTGGTAACCACACCCTTGTATAATATAATCCCATTTCCTTGAGTGTGGACTGGATTTACTGACTTATGTCTAACAGAGTATAGCTGAAATGGCGAGATGCCACCTCCAAGATCCCCTCTCCTACTTTCACACATGCTAGTTCTAAGAGAAGCCAGCTTCCAGGTTACAAAGTGCCCGATGGAGAGGTCTTCATGATTTAAAAAAAAAAAAAAAAAAAAAAGCAGGCTACTACAGCCAGCAAAGAACTGAGGCTCTAAGTCCAAGAACCCATGAGAAACTGAATCCAGTCAACAACCACATAAGTGACCTTGGAAGCAGATCCTCCCCAGCCAGGCCTTCAGATGAAGATACAGCACACGACATAGTGACCAAATAACATTGACAGCAGCCCTGGTGGACAGCTTGACCCCAGCTTTGTGAGAGATGATAATGCAGAGGCAGTTAGCTAAGCTGCAGGAATTGGGAGACGATAAATACTTATTGTTTTAAGTTGATGAATTCTGAGGTAATTTGTTACACAGCACTGTATAATTAATACAGGAGTCTTTTATTTTTCCATTCTTAAAAATATTTCTTTATTTTTAAAATCATTTACTTATTTATGTTTGGTTGTGATGGGTCTTTGTTGCAGCTTGCAGGATCTTTGCTGTGACTCACGGGCTTCTCTCTAGTTGTGGCATGAAGGTTCCAGAGCTCATGGTCTCAGTAACTGTGGCCCAAGGGCCTAGCTGCTCCAAGGTGTGTTGGATCTTTGTTAACTGATCAGGGATCAAACCTGTGTCCATTGCATTGAAAGGTGGCTTCTTAACCACTGGACCACCAGGGAAGTCCCCAGAGTTCTTTTTATATGTAGCTTACACTCCGAATTTATGCTTACCTTCAATTACCTAATGTTTGTTTGTTTTATAAGGATTGTTCAAGTTTAAAACAATTAAAATTTAAAATTCTTTTCATGACAGTCACCATTTCTTAAGATCCTGGGCCTCATCCTCTTCTTTCTTTTTTCTTATTTTTCTTTACCCTCCTCTTATGTCTCAACTGGTTGGAAGTAGGAAGAAGATGCAGCAGAGTCTGGCTTAATCTTGAGGGACATGCACTTGTCTTGGTTTGGCCTCCATTCACAACACTAGCTGGCCAGCCAACCCATTTCCACTTGCACATTCTCTGGCCACACAGACACAGCTATTAAAAGCACCAACCAGTATAGCCACCTGAAATTAACCATGGTCATGGCCAGGCTTTGGCCATGGTTTAGTGTACGTCATCATTTCATTCGGGCTTCCTAGGTGGCACTAGTGGTAAAGAACCCACCTGCCAGCGCAGGAGACATAAGAAATGAGAATTCAATCCTTGGGTTGGAAAGATCCCCTGGAGGAGGAAATGGCAACCCACTTCAGTATTTTTGCCTGGAGAATCCCATGGACAGAGGAGCCTGGCGGGCTACAGTCCATGGTGTCACACACATGCATTATTTCATTCAACGGTACTGAGGTTCTATAGACTACTTGGTTTTAATGCAAGCATTTGGCCATGCTGAATGTTTTAGTTCCCCAATACTCTTTCGGGTTGAGCCATGTAATGCTGTTTTCTCAGTCAGTAACAGGGCTTCCCAGCTGACACTGGTGGTAAAGAACCTGCCTGCAAATGCAGGAGACATTAGAGACCCAGGTTCGATTCCTGGGTCGAGAAGATCCCTTGGAGGAGGGCAGGGTAATGCACTCCAGTAAAGAATTCCATGGACATAGAAGCCTGGCGGGCTATAGTCCATAAGGTTGCAAAGAGTCAGACACCACTAAGGCGACTTAGCAGCGGTCTGTAACACTCTTTCCCTTACTTTTTCACACTACTTAATGCTTGTTCTTTATCTTTCATCTTGGGTACCACTTCCTCTGTGATGTGCTTCCTGACCACTTAGCCCAGGTCTGAGTTGGGTACTGTATTCTCCAATGCCCTGTACTTGCCCAATCACAGCGCTTCTCACATTATATTCTATTATCTGGTGGCGCGTCCTTTTCTCTCACTAAACCTAAACTGTAAGCCAAGGTATCTTGTCTTGGAATCACCGTTGCATCCTCAATGCCTAGTGCTGTCTTTGGCATCAAATAATTGAATAATAAATATTTTTTGAATGAATAAATGATTTGGAGTCTTCAGGCCAAAATTTTGCTTCCAAAACTTATCCATGCTTCTTACCATCAAAACCTCAGAAAGCAACAACCTGGAATGAGAATGTGGGCAATAAAAGGCTGTTGGAATGCAAAAGAAAACACAAATTCCAAGGAAAACGGAAGAACGAGGCAGCTGTCTAGATAACAGAAGCCATCAGACACACTTTGGCTAAAATTCAGTGGTTAATTCAGGTGAGAGTGCTCAGTTGGCCTAAATTATCTAGATAATTCTTCATTTTGCTTTGGTCCATAAATTCTTTTATCTCCTTTACAGTTGGATGGTTGGCAAAGCCTATCACTCCCACCAAAGAATGCAGATGGGTTCCAAGGCACTGACCTCCCTTTTATCCACTTTCATCCCTTTTAGTTCCATTTCATTTCTTCTGGTTCCAGTTGGTTCCCTGGGTCAAGAGTTTCAGAACTGTTTAAGAGTGACTTTCTGTTTCCACCAATCTTAGAATTGAACCTCCTCACTGAGCTTCAGTGTTTGGTGTTTGCTTTATACATTATTCTGGCTTAAAGAATGTTGATGTCAAACGTTTAAAAAATGATGGGAGGAAAGACTTTAAAATACTTCCAGAAAAATCCTTATTGATGTCTTAAATCTTCTTGTTTTTTGCAATTTATCCTAAGCCATGTGACTATACAAAATAGCTACCAGAAAGATTGCCATATCCCAGTCTATCTCTGGGATATCTCTGGGGTATCTCTACAGACAGAAATTGTTTTGAACAAAAATCAGGCAATTTAAATGACTGATTGATTCAATCATTAGTAATAGAGCATATTAACAAGCTTTTGATGCATAACAAGCCACCCCAAAACTTAGTGACTTAAAATAACAACTTTTTATTTAGCTCACAAGTTTGGGGGTTGGCCGGATGGTCTTCTGCTCTGAGCTGGCTTAGTTGATCTCTACAACTGGTCACTCCCCTGCTTCTGGAGTTAGCTGATAGGAGGAATGGTAGGTGGATGATGTAGCGTTACTTCTCTTACACATCTGACAGGCTGTCTGCTGGGTTACCTTGGTTACCCACATGGACTCTCATCCTCCACTAGGCTAGTTCAGTTCCACTTGCATACCAGATTCAGAGTTCCAAGCCCAACAAAAGAGATAAACCTCCAATAGGCAAGCAATTTTCAAGTCTTTGCCTGTTTCACATTTGCTAATGCTCCAATTCACTTGGCTAATCAAGATATGAGAGGTGGAGAAATCGGCTCTGCCTCTTAATGGGATGTCGCAAGGAAATGGATGTAGAAAGGGCAATGACCATTTTAACAATCTAGAAGAACAGCATTTCCATACAACTTACCTTGTTTTGACCTCATGGCAGCCCACTGGAGGAGTATTCATTTCCATTTTATGGATGAAGCCACTGAGGCCCAGATGGGTGTAACAAACACACGGTTATAGTGCTAACAAGTGGCGGAGCTGGGATTTGGGCTCGCTTCTGCCTTGCTCTAAAGCCTGTCTTTCCCATCGTTCTGCTTTGTGCCTCAACCAGGGACTGGCTGATTTCCCATAGGTTGCTACTCTGAAATCAGGGCTATTTTTACCCCCATGCATCTAGGCAGCAGCTTCAGTCTGTGTTTATCAAATATTTTCAAAATATTTTTGCAAAGATTATTTTCATTACCAGTTCAATAAAACCTCAAGCCCCAGATGTGGTTTAGTCAGGCTCTCTTCTCCTGAACTTTCAAGCCCTGAGGCACTTTATGGTAATGCACCCTCAACTCCTCCAGCTCCTCAGAGACATGCCTTCCTGCTTATAAACAGAAAGTATCCTCTTTTTTGAAGCCATGGAATTCTGCTGCAGGTTCCACCCTTGGAAGAGACAAGACTCAGAACCTCCAGGCTCATTCCTGGCCCCAGCTTTCCTTTCAAAACCAAGGCGGGTCTTAGGGCAAATCTAGAGATGTTGCCTTCTTGCATCGATAGGAAGAGGTCACGAGAGCCCATCAATTTTCAGACAAATGAGGAACCACACAAAAATGAAAGCAGAGCCAAGTGAACAGTGCCTCCGAGCTGGTCTCTGCCCAGTGTTTGCAAAGGTAGATCTTTTGCACTTCTCGTTTCTGCTCCTTCTTCTTCCTCCCACTGCCCTCCCTTCCTCACTCCTCCCCGTGGCAGCTCTTCCCACCCACTTCTTCGTCAGAGCTCTCACTTCTTCCACTGTCATTTCTTAAAATCCAAACATCCTTTCTTCTCCATCCCTTGCCTTCCTTTGGCTTTGGAATGCCATTTAGGAGTAGAAATGAGCCCCCAAGATGCCTTGGGCTGCAATTTGAAAAGATGGAAGACCTAGGAGGTGAGTTAAATGCACTTGATGAATCTGGTCACCGTTTATTTTAAGGGAATAGAAACACATTATTTTGTAGTTACATATATTCTGAGTCTACTCTGAAGTTTCCCATTGAGTAGGAATGAATTTATCTTCATTTGACAATTTTATGACCCAAATCAGCCAGCTCTGTCCATTTATCTGATTTAAAATGCAACGAAAGGACTGGACTGCTTTGACAGAAATCCAAGCATGGCCAACAGTGCTTACCATCAACATAGATTTTTCATAATATGCGAGTTTCCCAGCGTGGCTATCAGGGCCTCCTGGTTAAGCTTCCTTCTTGAATGACCATTATTCAGCAACAGCAAATGATTCAGTAATGAAAACAAGTGCTTGATTTTTTTTTTTCTTTTCAGATTTATTAAAGCTCCTCGGAGGCTGTTTTTATAAAACCCAGCCCTTAGAGTGGCTGACCTTAAAAATGTGTTTATCTAAGCTATATTCCCCAAAACATTGACCAACATGATAAATAATTTATTTAATGTTTCCTTAAATATTATTTTATTTGGTTTAGACCCAAAGTAGAAACTTCTTCTCCCCAAAAAGGAACACTGTCTCCATTTTTCGGCATACAATGGAAACTTTTGGGGACAAATAAAAGGAATATAATCTTTTTCACAAATTTTGGTTTACAAGGTGACTGCTGGTTAATCCAGGGGTTGTGGAATACATGTTGTGACATTTAGGTATTAAATTAGGACTTTGGTTAATGGTTATATGCTTATTTCAAGCATTTCCTAATACTGGTAGGAAAATAAATATCCACAAATAAACACAGCAAGTAGGGCACAAAGGAATAATCGATAGAAAAATGCCCCACACCCAAGCCACAAGCAACACAAGGGCAGTGTTCATGTTAACAAAAGTTTTTTTTTTCCCCCCAGAGGTTTTAGTAAACCCATAGCTTGGTTATATTGGAACCATCCTCCAGGAGAACTTGTTAAAAATTCCCACTTTTCCTGCAGAACTGTTCCTCAATCCGCCCGACTAGTAATCCCAGAATTCCCAGCCCTGGGCCACAGAGGCCAGCCCTGACGTAGGCTAGACAACCAGAATCCACTCTCTGGGACTCGGATGGGTCACGTCACACAGAGGCCCAACCTAAACCAATTCTAAATCTTGGGAATTTTTAAACAAGGAATGGGATGAGAAACTGCCTGACTCTGGAACTTACAGAACTAGAAGCAAAACAAAAGGCTGCCCAGGAAGGAACCCGACTACCAGAAGAGGAAAAGAAGACCACTGCGAGAAGCGGGTCTCAGCACGGAGACAGTGGCTTCTGACAATGCTGTGTAAGCTCCTGGATCCAGCAGAGCCTGACCATAAATCCCCCCTTCTTGTTTTAAGCTGGCTGGAATCTGTGTGGGCACATCACCTCTAATAACCCAAAGAGTCCTGACTAATCCAATGAGTCAAGGATGAGACACAAGGGCCCTCAGTGGGTATTTGTTTTTTTATTTCTCCCTAGCTTTCTGTTGGTAACTTAGGTTTTTGTCTATCTTAAATCCTAGCTTCACAGTTGTATAGAATTCTGTTCACCTTTTTCTTTTTTTTTTTTTTTTTAATCTTGATGAAAAAAAATCCCTATAGGAACACAAAGTCAGGATGCCAGTTAGATTCTTGCAGGGAAGAGCGTGATGAATTATGCTATAACAAGCCAGTCCTTGAAAGCATTTTTGCTGCTCTCAGAATGTATCTTTGAATTAACAATAAACATGGGTGTATGCTCAACCCATCTGGGGATTATTACATTTTAAATACAATTATGAAACTAGTCTGTGAAGGCTCATTTGGGGTCCAGCTGGAAACCTTTGGCACCTTAAAACTGTCACTCTTTGAACAATGACTAGACACTACACATTGGATGGCGTGCCTCACATACAGAGTCCCAATTAAGCCTCCCACAATCCTGTGTGGTAGCTACCAGAACTGCCCCATTTCACAGATAAGGAAGAGACACTCTGAATGGTTCAGAAATCTGCTCAAGGTCTCTCAATTAATGAGTTTTGGGGCTGGATGAAATCCCAAATCTATAATTTTCAATCCACCCCCACCCCCCAAACCCAGGTCACTATGCTGGAAAGGGAAGAACAGAGGGGAAGCCGCAGACAATATCAGCCCTACCCTACAAGGTGGAGGAGGGGCTATTGAGAAGAGTCACTATTTAGCAAAGGACATTGGAGGTGGAGCTAGAGTGTTCCAGGCTGACATCCCAGCTCTGCCACTCCCTTGTCACTTTGGGACACATGTTTCTATCCCTCTAAGCCCCAGTTTCCACCACTAGAAATCAGGCTAATAATACTGTAGTAGGTGGTCTCCAAACACAATCCCCCCAATCTGTGCCCCTCCTTAGATCAAGAAGAGATGTCCAGGTCCCTCTCCTCAAGGATGGACTAGCCTTGGCATTTGTTTGAACCAATAGAACAGGAAGGAAGTGATGACCTGGGACTTCTGAGCCCAGGCCTTTAGCAACTGCTTCTTTTCTCTGGGATCCCAGATCCCCTGTTCTCGGGAAGTCCAGGCTAGATTGGCGAGTGATTGGGAAATCTGGAGATGTGTCCGTATGAATTGAAGCCACGACCAATCTCCCAGCAAAATGCAGCTGCATCAAACACTAAGCGAGATCAGCAGAAGTGGCCCAGCTGAACCCCAGACCTGTGAGACAGAATAAATACTGTCCTTTGAAGCCCATTCCATCTGAGAATGATTTGTTATAAAGCAACAGATAACTAGCAAACTTACCTCACCAAGTGGTTGGGAGGATTAAACAAGCGAATATGTTTAAAGGCAAGAATGCCTAGGGCTTCCCTAGAGGCTCGTTGGTGAAGAATCCACCTGCTAATGGAGGAGACAGAGGTTCGATCCCTGGTCCAGGAAGATCCCACATGCCACTGAGCAACGAAACCTGTGCGTGGGCCACAGCTACTGAACCTGTGCTGGTTCGCTTGGGAGTTGCTACTACTGAGCCCAGCACACCTAGAGCCTGTGCTCCACAATGAGGGAAGTCATCACAATGAGAAGCCTGAGCACTGCAAATAGAGAAGAAGCTCTTGTAGAAATGAAGACCCAGCACAGCCATAAATAAATAAATAGAATATTAAAAAAAAAAAACAAACTTTAAAACACTATAAAAAAAAAAGGGCAGAACACCTGGACTGGTTCTTAGCACTGGGGCTCTCAAACATGTTGACTGAGCAAGTACCTTGGGCTCACTGTTCAAGGCAACTTGGGGACGAATACTGAGGAGACACTGTCCCCGCCCCCCTGGAGCTTACGTTTAACAGACACAATGGATAGGCACAAATAAGCGCTCTTCAGTCAAGTACTGATTCCTGCTGGCAAGGGTTGCTACCTAGCAGCCCTACACTTGCGTGTGTGCTGATGTTGATCCTTAGCTCACGTGCTCCCAGTTCCTGCCTTCAGACAAGACAGAAAGCTGGAACGTGTGCCTGAGACAGGCGACAGGAGACAGAAGACCTGTTTGGATGGTGCGGTCAAAGTAGATCCCGCTACGTGCGAGATCTGAACAGACATCTGAATGATGCCAGGAAGCCCACTTCCACAGCACATTCATGATTGCTAGAGTTTGCCCATTTCCGTGGTATATTTTCATTATTTTGTTTTCGTCTCTTCATTCTCCCTCTCTGAGACCGAACAGGGCAGATGCAGGTGTTTCTCATTCCGATTCTCTATGCTTTGGGCTGAGTACCGAAGAATTGATGCTTTCCAACTGTGGTGCTGAAGAAGACTCTTGAGAATCCCTTGGACTGCAAGGAAATCAAACCTGTCAATCTTAAAGGAAATTAACCCTGAATATTCATTGGAAGGATGGATGCTGAAGCTGAAGCTCTAATACTTTGGCCACCTGATCTGAAGAGCTGACTCATTGGAAAGGACCCTGATGCTGGGAAAGATTGAGGGCAGGGAGACAGAGGATGAGATGGTTGGATGGTATCACCTACTCAGTAGACATGAGATTGAGCAAACTCAGGGAGATAGTGAAGGACAGGGAAGCCTGGTGTGCTGCAGTCCATGTGGTCTCAAAGAGTCGGACACCACTGAGTGATGTACAACCACACAACAAATGCCTTGCACAGTGTCGACACCAAGTAGGTGCTCATGGTACATTTATTGACTGTATGAATGTATGTCAAGACCACCTACCACTCAACACTGGGGTTACGGTCACTGGGCTAAGAAGCAGACACATTCTGCAGGAGACTAGCAGAACATGGTCCTACTGCCTGCTTCACAAATAGGTTAGTTGGAGGCTCACCTGTCGTGTGACCCCTCGCGCAGCCTGAGGAAGTCTTGCTGTGGCCCAGTCACCCTCCTTCACACACCCCTGGGCCAAAACCTCTATAACTATCCTCAGAAGGGAAACGCCTACACCTGCCTTGAGCTGAACCCCTACACAGAGAGTCCACAGAGTCTCAGGCAGTGGGATCTCCAGGGCTGAGGAAACCCTGCAGGTCTGGGCTGTGTCTCCTTCCCTTAAAGTTCCAGAGAGGACTGGGTGGGAAGGAAGCGTGAGGAGCAGAGGTTTCTGCCCAGCAACCTGATCTCCACCTCATCTTCCACTGAAAACAGCATTGCAGTTTGAAAAACATGCCTGATGTCAAAAAGAAACAACACATTGGCTGCACACAGCCACAGGCCCAGGGTGTGCTTCTCACACCGTCCTTCCTGCCAAACTCTTCTTCATTCTCCAAGGGCCAGAAAGTGGAGAGGTGACTTGTCTTCTGGGGACGTCCACATTCCACAAAGGGCCCCCAGCTGCTGCCAGCAGCCCTGGGAAAGAAAGCCCATCCCGGGTCTCCCCGTGGAGCTCTCTCTGTCTTTCTCTCTCTCCCTCTCCCCGCCTCTCCTCCAGCTGCTCCTGGTTCAAGCCGCTGCCTGCCCCGGCTAATAATGCCTTGTCACGCAGCGATAGAATTATGGTCTCACACTGGTTTCACATGTCACAAATAATTGCGTTCCTTGCGCATCATATTGAAGTTGTCAGGACTCTCTTACGCCTATAATTTGTGTGAGTTGATCATACTTTGGTAAATCAGCAGGTCATGACCTGTGCCCTTCTGCCCCAGTGGCTGGCTGAGAACGACCTACAAATCTCGTGACAGGGACAACAGAGAGGATATGAACTGTTCAATTGCTTGTGTCTATCAGCTGCCATGGAGAAGTGTTCTTTTCCTCCACCATCGTTTTAAACGGGCTGACGCGGCACCCCATGTCATCCTGTCTTCATTTCTTCACATCTGTTTTTTTTTTCCCTCCAGATTTCTTTTAAGCACTTTTGGATATTTCTAATTTTTTTTTTCTTTACCGCAAGACATTTTGGTGCCAAACCCAAGTGTCTTTTTGCCATGTGTTTTAAATAAAAAAAAAAAAAAAACCTCCAGCATCTGTGATAGAGCTGGGAGACCTCACTCTGCGTACAGCCCAACTGAATAGCGTCTCCCTCTTGCTGCAGCAATGGTTAAATCCCTCTGGCAGCTTTACGAGCTCCTTCGCTAACACTTTATTGGGTAACACGTCCACAAATATTGTTCCCGAGCCTTTGCTTTCATTAGGGTACAACATGTACTATCAAGTTGCATTTAATTCACTGCTTCATGTTTTATACAAAGTATCACTGACCGAGGCCTTCAGTATCTAATGCTGAAGAAGGGATGATGAAGTTCAAACTGCCTTTGTTACCCAAGATATTTAATAATCGGCTTCTAGAAAATCAGTGGAAAAGCAGCAAGATGACCAAGTTATGACCAGGCTGATGTTCTGCAGATTCACTACAGTGAGGTCGAGCATAAGATATCTTATGTGGGTCCATTTCCAGGGAAACTGTTGGAAGCTTGGTGCCTGAGAGTGGCTAGCCCCCCATCGTTGATTTGAGGAAGAGAAGATTATGGGAATATGGATGTGGATGGCCACCCTGGTGGCTTCCCATTCTTTGGCCACCGACTCCACCTCTGTAGCAAAGCACCAGTGGGGTGCTGTTCCAAAGGCAGAGGGCAACATCTGACTCCCCTTCCTTTGATGCCAGGGTGTGAGGATCATGTCATCTGTTTGGTGCAACAGAAGGTGTTAGAGCAATGGGTGAAGCAGAAACTGAATGAGCCAAGCACTCTCTCCACATAGTGCAAGGCATGTGCATTTAATTTCTGAAGGCATCGGCTGAAGGGACATGAACCAAGGATAATTACCAGCACACACAAACAACACAGAGTTGTTACAAAGGACAGAAAGCCAAGGTCTTCCACTGTTTTGGTCCCTTTATCCCTTACCTCGGTTGTCTGGTTCATAGGCACAGCAATGATGCTTCCCAGCCCTGGAAGACAATTCACTTTTGATGCAATTTACAGACAGCCAACCTTCCCTTGTGGCTCAGCTGGTAAAGAATCCGCCTGCAATGCAGGAGACCTGGGTTGGGAAGATCCCCTGGAGAAGGGAAAGGCTACCCACTCCATTTTTCTGGCCTGTAGAATTTCATGGACTGTATAGTCCATTGGGTGACAAAAAGTTGGACATGACTGAGTGACCTTCACATAACCACCAGGTTGGGATGGGGAGTGGGTGTGGAGGGGGTGGGAGGAGAAAATGTAGCCCCCAGGCACAAATGTAAACTTCTGAAAGCCCTACCTACAGGGCAAGTTCAGTGCAGATATGAATGATCATGGACTTCAGGTTTACTTCTTAGCTCTCTTTGCTAAAAGATTGAGCGAAAAAGGCAGACAGACAGGGTTCTAATCACAGTACCAACTCTGACCATCCTGGTGATCTTGTTGTTGTTGCTCAATCATTAAGTGGTGTCCAACCCTTTGCAATCCCATGGACTGCAGCACACCAGGCTTCCCTGTCCTTCACCACCTCCCAGAGTTTGCTCACACTCATGTCCATTGAGTTGGTGATGCCATCCAACCATCTCATCCTCTGCCACCCCCTTCTCCTCCTGCCTTCAATCTTTTCTAGCATCAGGGTCTTTTCCAATGAGTCAGCTCTTCGTAACAGGTGGCCAAAGTATTTTGGCCAGAGTTTCAGCTTCAGCATCCATCTTTCCAAAGAATATTTGGGGTCAATTTCCTTTAGGATTGACTGATTTAATCTCCTTACTGTTCAGGGGATTCTCAAGAGTCTTCTTCAGCACCACAGTGACCTTGGCAAGACCTCAGCTCTGCAGGTCTCAGTTTCCTCATCTGTAAAATACTTGGTACATAGTAGGAACTGAGTATTTCTTAATTTGTCTCAGTCCAGATTCTCATTTATAAGCAAAGGATCCTAGTGGTTAACTTAAACAGAGAAGACATAAGGACAATGTCGGGTTGCTCAGAGTCTATGGAAAGACTGGGAGCTAAGTTGAAAAATCAGCTGGAATCCAGGGGGGTTAGAGCACAAAGAACACAGTTGAGGTTATGCCTAAGGCATTGTCTGGTTATGATGCCTCCACTGGCCATTTGGTGCCACCACCCTGTGTCAGACTTCTCCAAAAGCCTCTTTTTGGCTTCCTCCAGATTCGAAGTTCCAGGTTTTACCTCTGAATGGTCAACCCCAGGACACATGGCCATGGCTGAGCTGTTCAAGAATGAGAAGAGATAATATATGGAGAAAATTCAGAATATGCTCACTGTGGCTCTTGGTAATTCTTAACCAAGTATTCTCTTCATTCTCATTCTCTACATGGAGCTAGAAGAGAGGGGAGTCCAGGCTTCAGACTTTACTCATGCCCACTTTAATGCATTACAGTTTTTTTATTTCCTTTTCAATAAAGGGGTAGGGTTGGGGGGGGCTGCATTCAAGCAGACTGATTGACTTGTTCAAAGCCACTTAGAGGGCAAGTGACACTGTTCGCAATGAACACACTTCTCCAATTCCCTTTAAATTGTACCCACACAAGCTCCTGGAGAGACTATGGAAAAACTCCAGAGAAAAGAGTTGAACCATTGCTTTCTGTAGCAGCCTTGAACACTGGCTAACAAGGGCAAAGCCATTGCTGATTGCCTTATCTGTCACTGATGCAACAGAACTTTAAAGAAGTACCTTGACTGGCCAAGCATAAAGGTGATTCCACCAAGTCCATGCTTAAGGAGAGAATGAAAAAAAGTATCTGGAAACTTTAGTTGCACACTCCATCATGGAGCAGTTATGTTCTAGGCACAAGGCTAAGTGCTTTTGTGGTTTTAATTTACTTAACACTCAAAATAAACCAGAGATATCAATGACTCTCTACATTCGTTTTGCAAACGGGGAAGCTAAGGTCCAAAAGTTAAGAGCATGGGGAGAGCATAGCCATGGCAAAGACTTGGGTCTCAGAGCTCTGCCTTCAAAGTGGAACATGCACACAGGTGCCTCTGGGTGGCGGCGGCATGTGAAAGGGACCCAGGAATCTCAGGGCACAGTGTCATGAGTACTAAAGAATTGCCTGATGATCTCATAATCTTAAAACTGGTATTGTTTGGGCTGAGGGATCAAGAGACAAAAAACTGAGGGATATTCCGTGATCTGGAAACTTTCAGTTTCCTTTAATATGAAAATACTCAACATACAGTATGAAAGATGTAAGGATTCAGAGGTTGCGGGAGGCCAAAGAAGATTAAGAGCTTTCTTTCCCCAAATGAAGTGCACAGTGTATCCATTACGGGGCATGGAGATTTCCCCTCCCCTCCCCCACTCTTCCCACTTAATAGAGAAAATGCTGAAAACTTTGAAGAAATGCATTCTTTGTTCCTTAAGTTCCATGATTAATTAGGTATAAGCCATGTTTCAAAACGTTTCGGCATTTATTTGTAATTCTCCCCAGAGCGTGTACAGTAACTTGGCTCAGAGCACGTAGATTACATTGCAAATGCTACTCATATGCTGGAACTTTTCACATTTCCTTCTCTTCCCTTTTCTGTTTTCCCCTGTAATACTGGAGTCAAAGAACAAAGCTGGACTCCAATCCGAAAGCACCCCTTGCTCTCTATGGGTTTCCCTGACTAATCAGTAACCCTTAGAAGGGGGAGGGCAACTGGAAACAGAAGGGGTGAGGTGGGCACCCTCATGCCCACACACAGATGGGTCCTCCTGCACCAGCCCCTTGTCCAGCAAAGACATGTATTTACTTTAAGACCACCATCATCTCTCCATCTCCATCGAAACTATCCCCCCACTCCCCCCCACCCCCCCGCCGCCCCCGCCCCCTCCCCGGGGTACAGACTAGTTCGCAAAGTTGTATTAGTGAGAAAATTGCAGAATCCAGCTGTGGGAGTCTGATACATCTTGGAGCTCTGGTTTTTCTGTAGAACGGCGATAGCAACAGCCTCTGAGCTCCACTGGCTCAACCCCAGAATTGAATAGGATTCAGCACAGTGCTTAATTCAGAGTACACACTCTATGGATGTTCACTATTATTTTGATTATTGTCGCTTTGCCCAACTCTTCACCCCAAAGAGGCATACACACACATATACATACATGTACTCAGAGGCTGTTCCTTTTTGCCTTCTATCAGACTGCCCAACTTGTTAATGAGACAGCCCCTTACTTCGGAATACCTTTGTTTCTGTGTCTTTGCTTCTGTTCACTCTTTTTTTTAATATAACATTTACTTCTTTATTTTTTTTTAATTTATTGGCCACACCACAGGGCAAGTGGGATCTTAGTTCAGTCAGGGATTGAACCAGTGCCCCTTGCATTGGAAGTACAGTGTCTTAACCACTGGACCACAGGGAAATCTCTGCTTCCCTTCATTCTTGTCAAAAATGAAGCTTTGTCTCTTCCAAAGCTCAGACCAAATGATGCCACCTCCTCCTGGAAGCCCAGGGAAGAACATGTTTGTAATCCTCGCTTTGCAGACTAGCAGGGCTAAGCGATACATTGATCTTATGGATTGTGTGGGGTCAAGGCTGAGCCCTGGTCTTAGTAAACGTTATCTGCCTGAAGAGTTTAAAAGTGTGTTGAGTTGATTCACTGGTTGAATTAGTGTCATAGCTAAGTACCACAAACTGCGTGGCTTAAACAACAGAAATTTATTGCCTCTCAGTCCAGGGCTAGAAGTCCAGAAACAAGATGTCAGAGGTGTGGTTCCTTCTGAGCGCTCTGAGGGCAAATCTGTTTCTGGCTTCTTGGCCAGCTTCTGGTGCTTTGCTGTAATCTTTGGCAATCCTTGACTTTAGAAGCATCACCCTTATCTCTGCCTTCATCTTCACATGGTCTTCTCCCTGTGTATATGTCTGTCTCTATGCCCAATTAGCTCTTTTTATAAGGGCACAATTAGATTAGGGCGCACCCTAATGACCTCACCATAAATTGACCATCTATGAAGACTGTTTCCGAATAAGCTTGTATTCACAAGGGTTGGGACTTCAATATCTTTTTAGGTGGACACGATTCAACCCCTAACAATAATTCAACTCATTAAACATGAATGCCTGGAGAAGGAAATGGCAACCCACTCCAGTACTCTTGCCTGGAAAATTCCATGGACAAAGGAGCCTGGTAGGCTACACAGTCCATGGGGTCGCAGAGTCAGACACTACTGGGCGACTTCACTTTCAAACATGAGTGGGTAGCAACTCTAAGGCCATATTTGGAGTCAGAGGTAAATAGCCCTATAGGCTCATTCTGCTCCTAATTACAGCAAGGGCAGACACTGAGGAGTCTGGGAGGAATTCACCATAGTATCACAAGAGCATGTTTTTCTCATCAAACTTAGGATAGTGGTTCTCAAGCTTGGCTGCCTCCATATTATTCCCTGGGAGTCCTAAAGACAAAGACAAACAAAACCAAGCAACAACACTAGGGGGTAGGGCACCACAGAGTCAGTCTGTCTTCTTAGGGGCAGCCAGGGTTGAGAACCACTGTGCTAAACTAACATACAAACAACCCATGTGGTTTTCCCTGGTCTAGTCTGAGAGACATTTCTCATTTGGAGGCTTACAACATACTCAGGATGTTTCAATGATCATTAACAAATAAAACTGAAAAATAATAATAAAGAAACAAAACTGGTCTTTTATATAGAATTCTACAAAAGGATACAGAAGATTAAAATCCTCCGGATGGCCAAGATTAAAGAGAAATACACTCTCTCCTAAAAGATGTAGCCATTGGTTAATTGTTGGGCTACTTTTGGGAGAACCAACTCTTGCCCAAATGGAGATGGGTAGGCTAGGGTTTCAGTACCAAGTAGCTGTAAATGCTTTGAGATCCAAGAGGGGAAGATTTGTAAGGGAAGACACTGCTGTTGGTTATTTCCATGGTGGCCAGAATGACATGCCAGACTTACACACGATCTAGCTGGATACTTCAGCATGGACTTAGAATTATTAGCACCTGTTGTTTCTACTGGAAAAATGAACTGGTGTATGAGGAGCATGTAGACACCTGGAGAGAAATAAACCATCCATCAGTCAGCCTTTTAATAGAAAAGATAGTAGGAACACTGGTGATAATAACAGCTAACAGGTAAACATCAGTATGTTGTGAGTCTGATGCATATGGGAGTAAGGCTGCTAATGCTACTAAATTTTTATGCCAGTTTCCTACCTGACAAAAATTCCATTTTGAATATTCAGCTAATTGAATGACTACATTCTTTATGTCTTAGAAATACGAACACAAGGAAAATTCTTTGGAAATTAAATGCATCTTTATTTGGGAGGTTTTAGTAAAGGGTCTCGTGAAAATGCAAGTGTTAGTCACTCAGTCGTATCTGACTCTTTGCGACCCCATAGACTGTAGCCCACCAGGCTCCTCTGCCCATGGGGATTCTCCAGGCAAGAATACTAGAATGGGTTGCCATGCCCTTTTCCAGGGGATCTTCCTGACCCAGGGATAGAACCTGGGTCTCCTGCATTGCAGGGGATTCTTTCCTGTCTGAGCCACCAGGGAAGAAGGACCAAAAAATAAAAAATAAAAAATAATGCCTTGATTAGAATTTCAGTTTTTGGTGAACTGAGGTTCAGATGCTTGAGAAGCAGCTATTATAATGAGCATGGAAGTCTTATAAAAGGATTGGGAAATTCCTCCTTCTAACCAAATTCAGTTTGCTTTTTTCTGAGAGAGTTGGAGGAGGAGGAGCTGAGGAAAATGGGTTAGTGGATTAGGACTAACTGCCTGATTTGTTGCCAAGTCTACAAACCACAAGGATATAAATGATACCTACAACTCTGCCACCTTCGCTACAATGTATATAACAACACAAATACTAATTTATCAATTGCCACAAGTTTGCCTCCAGTTGATTACCCTGGTCGTGGCAGAGCGGACCCAGCAGAAAGGGGAGCAAGAAGTCACCCTTTGCCTGGGTCACGTGAGGGACCTTGGCGAGTTTAGGGACCACGAAACCCCCTTCTGCCAAGAAGTTGATCTCTAGTATTTATTTGGGTGCAAACCAAAGTAGAATAATGGGAAAGGAGGTCCTTCATGTAAAAGAAACTCAAAAGCTTTACAGACTGAATTAGGTGTAATCCTTATGGGATCCCTAACAGCTCATAAATAACTTTTAATGAGATTTCCAGCAAGTAAAATAGCACGTGGGGGAAAAAGTATTCTTTTTTATTTTTGTTATTTTGTTTTCAATAAAGCACATACTTCATCTCTCGTTGTTTTCCCAACCCATAAGCGAAAGAAGGGAAACCATTGCAATAAGAAGAGATTAGTACTGAAAATATTTAATTAACTGATAGGGACAGGAAACGCTTGAATATGTCATTGAAAATTCTTGACATTGACCACTAATCTATGGAAACTTATAGAGCTGAGTCTAAAGCATGTTCCGGAGTTAAGCAGAGAAATAAATCAAGGTTTGCAAATGTCATTTAAGTTTTCACCTGTCCCACGATTCAAAATTATTGGCTTCCCAATGAAAAGCATATGTTGTGTCCCTTGCCTGGGGAGTTGTAATGAAGTGAGGCAGACACTCTCCAGCTCTCCCTCCCATCGTGCCCCTCTTGGTTTCCCATCGAGTGAAAATAATTACTGTATCCTTAAGGGAGCTCTTCCCTGGATTCCCTGCGTCTGGTCTCCCGATAAGCACTGCCATGCTGGCTCCTCCAGCCCTGCCCCTCTTCCTTGAGGGACCACGATTTGATTTATGAGAAAATAGTTGGCAAATTGCGATGTCCATCTTGATGGATGACATCATTTGGACCATTTTGCTGATCATGTATGACTACCTTTTTTTGTTGAGCCTGGTTGCAATTGATCCGCAGCTCCAACAGCTGAAGAAGGGGGGAAAAATAGCAATTGCCTTTTCTTGGAGAGGTCACCAGGCAGAAAGAGCTCTGGCCTTTTGTTCCCTTGAAACTCACAAGTCACGTTCAAGCCCTCAACAAAGAGCTCTTACAGGCTTTATCTTAGTACAAAAGAGGACTCCTGGAGGTAGGCAAGACAGGTATGGTTCCACTCTTTTGGAGGATGAGAAAAGAGAAATTCAGAGAGACTGAGTGCTTTGCCCAAGGTCACACAGCTAGACAAAATCAGGGGTTCTAATATTGGGCTTTTGACTCTAAAGCAAGTGCTCATTGGTCTTCCCACTGCTTCTGCCTAGAATGAGGATGTGCATTTAATGACAACATCAAAAACCCCTCCGTTCTTTTTCTTTTTGAGATTTTGCTCTAAAATTTGCTTATTTAAAGTTTTGGCTGCACTGCACGTGTACCTTAGTTCCCCGACCAGGGATTGAATTGCCACCATTCCCACCACCCCCCACACCCTCCCCCACCCCCTCCACTGCCTTGCAGTGAAAGCTCAGAGTGGCAGCTCAGAACCACTGGACCACCAGGGAAGTCCCCCAAACCCTCCTCTGTTCTAATCTATTCGGTCCCACCTTCCCCTGCCCCAGTTATTGTATCCTGTCTCTGGACTGTTAATATCTTCCTCCCATCTTCCTCTTTGCTGTCACCAGCAATGTAATTCTACAGAAACAAATCCAATCATGTCACTGCTCTGTTCACCCACTTTCTGCCCATTCTCCTCTGCTTCCCTCTCAAAGCCTTCTGTCTCATCTCCTCTAACAAAAAAGCTATGGAGGTGTGGGGTAGAGTCCAAAGCTGCCTACTCTGAATTTCTTTGAAATCTCATTCTTTGTTTTAAAACTGAATACGGATTTTTAATTCAACTCTATATATCCACTCCTTTCCCCCGCTTAGAAACAATCATTTTCCCTTAAAATTCTTTGAGTACAAATGATGCCCTGGAGAGCTGCCTTGTGTGTATCCTATGGCTTTGCGCACTCCTATTTTAACAAGCCAGGTCTTGAAGTCCAGGACTTTGGCAGAGAGTCTAAGGCCCTTATCCAACTGGCCCTGCCTCCCACAGCCTCATTTCTGCCACCATCCCAGCTCCCTTACAGGAGAGCCGAAATGACTTTCCATATAGCCATGTCTTTGTATTCCCTCAGCCTGTAAGTCTCTTCTCCCTTTGCCTCAAAGACCCCAGCCTGCATAGCACGTCTGACTGCACCTTCCTTTGCTCCCACTCATCCACAGGACATGGCAGTAGTGTAATCTCCTGCACCCCATTCATGGTAGCAGTTAACCCTCTAGATCCCAATCTCCTATGGGCATGTCTGTCTTTCCCCACTAAACTAAGTGATGTCATGCCACCTCCATCATCACTTACCAGTGCCCAGTATGCTTGGCACAAGCCAGGCACTAGACAAACACTTGTAAAATGAAGGAAAAATATTAATACATTCCCTCTAGGAGACTAGTTTTTAGGAGGTAGCTTAACCTCAGTTGTTTATATTGTACAGTTTAGAAGAGCACCCACACATTAAAAAAAAAAAAAAAGACTCAAGTGTGCTTTTTTGTGTATGCCAGGTACATTATCTCATTTGCCTTCATGTTTATGCTACAAAGTGGGCAGGGGAACTCCAACATACCTCATCTCCTGGCCATAACTTAGAGGTGAAGTCCAGGCACTGGGCATGGGCTGCCTGGCCTCCCAGATCCCCCTCCTTCCCAGCTTTGTGCAAGCTCAGTTTCTTCATCAATGAGATGGATGAGAATGGGACTATTGAGAGGCAGCAGCCTCTGCTGGTGAAGGCATGAGCTCTAGAAATGATAGCCGAGGTCAGGGGTCTGCAAACTATAGCCCGTGGTCCAAATCCAGCCCTCAATCTGATTTTATGTGGCCTGCGAGCTAAGAATGGTGCTTGTAACTTTCAAGAGTTTAAACAAATCAAAAGAATAATATTGTGTGACACATGAAAATGATATGAAATTCGTATTTTGATGTCAATAAAGTTATACTGGGACACAGCCCTGCTCGTGTGTTTATATTGTGCTTGTCATTGCTTTTGTACAACAGCATTGCTGAGGAGCTGTGATAGAGACCTTTCAGCCCACCAAGCCTCAATACTTGACCCTTTCCAGAAGCTTGCTGACTCTTGACTTATGTTCGAATCTCAGCTTTGCCCTCTGTGAGCTCTGTGACCTTGGGAAGGTTAGTTAACTTTGCTATGTCACAGTTTTAACTACTTTAAAATGCAGATGATAATAAATCTTTGCCTCATGGGGCTTTATGAGATGAATAAAGTGCTTGGTAAGGACGCAGTAAATGTCAGCTAATGTTACTAAGCTATCTTTCCGGAGGGCTGGAATTTGCCAAGTAGCAGAGTAGAGTGAGAAGTGGGTACCTGTGCCAGTTGTGTGGAGAGTTCCAACCTGATGTAATTAGAGATGCTGAGACCCAGAAAGTGAGCCAAACTGAGCTGCAGGAGAAAACTGAGGACCAGCAAGCAGATGCCCCGCGGACACCTTTACAAAGGGGCCCGGGCAGGATAGAGGCTGGGGTCATGAAGTCAAGACTTCAAAATTGGGTTTAGGTGGGACCAATGCAGAAGCCAGTGAGAAACAAGCGAGGGGTAGGAGGGAAAGTTTCTAAAAGATTCTCCAGGTTCTAGATAGCACTCCACCCAAAGGCTGGCTTAAAGGGACAAGCATGTTATTCCCATCTACCAAGGAGGAGACAGAAGTTCCAAGTGGTTAAATGACTTGCTTAAGATAACACAACTTGTAAACGAGTAACTCCAAAATGCAAGATGTCCAGATCATGGCTGCTCCCTCTGCCCCATCCTGAAAACTTTTCCACCCAACATTTCAGGGTCAAACCCTTTGGTGACCATTATGAACATCTTTGAGTCCAAGGGAAACAGCACGTCTCTATTGTTGTTTGGTTTCATTCCAAGAACAGAGAGTTGCCATTTTTTTAAAGCCATCAAACAAGCAGTTGATATGTTCTCTCTTTCCTCGTTGCTGGGTGCAGCAGGCACTTGCTGTTCAGGCTCAGATTGTCAGCAAGGTTTCTGATAGGCCCTCTAGCCCATGGGTGTGTTTTTTTCCCATAGTTCAGTGACAACCCTGCAAATGGCAAATTGTGTATGATTTGAGAACTGCAAGTATCCAAGATGCAGAGAAAGAAGAAGTTGGCAGGGAAAGCAGTCTAAGAAAAACAACAAATAATGCAAGGATCTAGGCCACACATAAACCTGTAGATTTCAATGTTATTTTTGTTTAGTTGCTAAGTCATGTCTGCCTCTTTACAACCCCATGAACTGTAGTCCACCAGGTTCCTCTGTCCATGGGACTTCCCAGGCAAGTATACTGGAGTGGGTTGCCATTTCCTTCTCCAGGGGATCTTCCCAGTCGAGGGACTGAACCCTCATCTCCTGCATTGCAGGCAGATTCTTTACCACTGAGCCATCTGGGAGGCTCCATAGATTTCGATAGACAATAAAGACGTCTTTATAAACATCTTTGAAAGATCCACGGCTCATCTTATTTCTTATCCCTAACATGATTGCTGGAGAAGATGGGGTTCATAAAGGCATTCTCCAAGAGTACGTTGGTATTTGATCACTCAGTCGTGTCCGACTCTTATTTTGACACCATGGACTGTAGCCCACCACACTCCTCTGTCCATGGGATCTCCAGGCAAGAATACTGGAGTGGGTTGCTATTTCCTTCTCCAGGGAATCTTCCTGACCCAAGGATTGAACCAGTGTCTCCTACAAGCCTCCTGAATTGGAGGCAGATTCTTTACCACTAGCCAACAGATGGCAGTCTCCAAGGGAAGGGTGAAAACAATTGTGCTTTAGAACCTAGGAATATGGAATGTTTTTGCTGCACTGTCAAAAGTGGAGCTTCGTGTTTATTTGACAATTTTTCTTCCTCGGACCATGTATTTAAACAAGTGTCTCCTTTTGGTGCAGTGTTTCTTCAAATTTATTTATAGAAGAACTTTTCCTTCCCCCTTCTGATCTGTTTTTCATATTTTGGTGAAAGGGATAATATATAAAATTTTACAAGGATTTAGCTTTCTTTACATTTCCTCTATGCAGACATCTGGCCTTCTCATTAAGGAAGTGATGTTCATTCATAGACTCACTCTGTCCCTAATTCACGCTAAAGAGCAGTGCAGTAATTTGAAGAATACACAGTCTTCCAATGCCTTTTGGAAAGGTTCTTTTAAAAAAATCTATCTAGCACTCTTCACTGTTTTATTCTGCTCATATCATTAATTTCCTAAATTTCCCTTTCAGTGTCTTTTCCCAAATGATAAAATACATAGCGTTATTATTTTCTGGATTTTGCCAGAAGCATGCTTTTTTATGCTGCAAGTCTCTTACTAGGACCCATCTAAATTTTAGGGTTTAGGGCTGAGGAAACAGGCAGAGCAAGCAAGCAGACTGCCCACAAAACAAGCTTCATTTACGCATGACAATGACCCTTGAAGTGCTCTATTCCTGCTGAGAACACCTCAGATTTGGTCAGACTTTAGAAAGCTTGAATTAAAGTTCATAATCTTTTGAAAGCAATATAAACCTAAGGTTGGCTCAGTTCCTGTGATGTCATCAAGACATTTAATTATGTGAGAGAAATGTTTGGATAGGGTGCATGGAAAATACACACACACACACAGATACACACACACTTGCGTACACACACAAGCATGTGAAATGCAATAGTTCAACCCTGGCCCAAGGAATTAATGCCAATTTCAGAATCTTCACCTAAAGAAATCTTGTCTATAAAGCCTTCATGATGCATTTATATTGTAGAGGTAATCATAATAATAGTTTAAAACAGAAACAGTAGTTTGAGCAGAAATATTGTTGTCCTTGTTTGATTTCAGCAGGGATGTGCCCCTCAAACAAGACTTTGGGTGATTTGCATCTTTGTAATGTGCTGGTACAATAAGTTTCCCCTTAAAAATTCTCTGCACTTTAGAGAGTCACTTATATATAGGAATCTATTTCCATTGACAAGCTGATGAATGGCCTGCCCAGTAATACGGATGAATGTGGATAAACATATTGGGTGCAATGTATTTTAATGACGTCTAAACAGTCAGAGGTTGGGATACCTAGTTGGGAAAGGTCTGCTGAAATTGAACCTGCTTGTTTTCTTCAAATTTATTCCCAGTAATTTATGAGTTTGAATGTGGTCTGAAAGTTTGTATTTCCTGCGGTTTGCCCTCCTTTGGAGTTGAGTTGGGGCTGTGCTCCATTTAGGATGGCAAATGAGTTGCTTTAAATTTAAGTGGTTTCTGGAAGTGGTATTCCTTAATAACCATTAGGTCCACAGAATTAGAGTGAATCACACATTCTTCTGAAACCTCACACAGCACCTGGTGTTCTAGTCCTAGGAATAGTTCTTAGAAGAGCAAATGATCTGGTAGATTAACTAGAAATTGTGATGCACCAACAAACACGTAGCATCATTCACATGGTAGTTTAGCCCAAAGTGCATACTTGAATTCATCAAGACTTCAGATAGAACCTCTATCTTATGAGAAAAACAGGGGATAGAGGAACAAGTTAAACACCACCACAAGGAGGCAACCAGACAAATCTAGAGGCTGGAACATTCCATAGGACCTCTGGCCTGACCTCTTCAACAAGTCAGCAGCATAGAGAAGGGAGATCCTAGATGACAAGAGATTGAAAGCTATGGGAACTAAGTGCAATGTACAATACTGATATATATAGTGGTTTGGACAAGCAGCTAATGGACATTTTGGGATCCATTGGAAGAGTTGCAATATGGTCTAGCTTTTAGAAGAGAACAAAATTTACTAAAGTGACAGCAAAAAGTGGATTACAAACATTTTGAAAAACACATGTCTGTTCGTGTGTGCATGTGTAAAGATTTGGAAGCAATTGCACACATATACTAAATTATATTGGTGATCTTAGGGTGGGTGGATGCATGTATTTGTTTCCAGTGGCTGCTGTAACAAATTGCCACCACCTTAATGGTTTAAAACAATTCAAATTTATTATCTTATAGTTGAAAGTCAGAAGTCTGAAAACAGTTTCACTGAAGTAAATTCAAAGGCTCCTTCTGGAAGCTGTAAGGGAGAATTTCTTCTCTTTGCTTTTTCTAGCTGCTAAGGGACACCTGCATTCCTTGGTTCACAGCACCACCTCACTCTGACCTCTGCTTTATCATCACGTATTCTTCTCTCCCTCTGCTTTCTTTGTTACTTTGCCTTCTTTGACTTTGACCATTCTGTCTCTCTCTTACAGTGACCTTTGTGATTATAGTCAGTCTACCAGACAATACAGGATAACCTCTCCCAGTCAAGATCTTTAACTTAATCATATATTTGAAAAGTCCATTTTACTGTTTAAGACAACATATTCACAAGTTCTGGGGACTAGAATACAGATACTTTGGGAAGACGGGGGGAATTATTCGGCTACCATAATCCGTTCTGTTCAGTTCAGTAGCTCAGTTGTGTCTGACTCTTTGCGACCCCATGGACTGCAGTACATCAGGCTTCCCTGTCCATCACCAACTCCCAGAGTTTACTCAAACTCACGTCCATTGAGTTGGTGATGAGATTCAACCATCTTGTCCTCTGTTGTCCCCTTATCCTCCAGCCTTCAATCTTTCCCAGCATCAGGGGCATTTCAAACAACTCAGTTCTTTCCATCAGGTGGCCAAAGTATTGGAGTTTCAGCTTCAGTCCTTCCAATGAATATTCAGGACTGATTTCCTTTAGGATGGACTGGTTGGATCTCCTTGTTGTCCAATATGTTTTCTTCATCTCTTTATCTTTACTCATCTGATTTTATGCAGCGCATATGTCCTGGTTCTTTAGTATTGGAAGTTAAATAGTATAGCTTTGCCCATCTGAAAGCTTTGCAGTTCCCCCTTCAACTGGATGTGGTGCTCACTCGGTTTTTCTGTGGCGCCTCTAAACCTCAGGCTTGCTTAGATTCCAGTATGAAGGTCTGAGGTTGATGATTTAAACAGCCTTACAATTGGTCTCCCTTCCTCCTACCTCCTCTGACACTGTTTAACCTGTTTATGCCAGACCAGAGCATCACCTGGAAGACCAAATTTGACCAAGAGTCTCTCTTTCAAAATCTCTCAAGGGTTTCCTCTGGTATACAGAATAGGGTAGCTACTTCGCCAAGCCCTGGCACAGGTCACATCTCAGTGGGTTAGTCCGTTTTCCCCTCAAGGCTGCCCTGCCAGTACCCTATAGCATCAACCCTTCTGCTGGCTCCTACGGATGTCATCAGGGTGCTGGTTCCTATGGATGTCATCAGGGTGAACATCTGATATTCACAGCCCTTTGTTGTTATCTCAGATCCTGACGAAATCTGACTGAGTGGGCAGAGTCACTGCCCACTGAAGATAACCAGAGTCTGCAGCAACCCTGCTGGAGCAGGAGGCAATGCCAATGGTGCCAAAGACCCATTCTCCTGAGATTCCTGGACCCTTCAACATCAGTGCCACAGGGGTCTTGGGTGTCTGGTGCCTTTTCTATGTTAGCATCCACAGAGCCCCCATCCCTGAAAAACTAGGATAAGATTTTGGAGGTGGAATGAAAAGACTGTCTAGATAAGAGAACCCCACCCATTCCCCAGCACTGGCCCAATGGCTCCAAACTGTGGCTCCTACTCTCTCTTTCCTAGGACGAGCATGTAACCAGGCAGCTCCACAATTCCTCATAAAACAGACCTGGGGTGGGAATTGCCCACAGCCTCCCAACAGGCCCAGATGTGGCTGAATGCTCAAGCAAATACATTCTGATATATTTCATTCCATAGTATGAGCCAGGAACTATCTCACTGACAATAATATGACTAAACTATACGTATTCAGGACACCGTGATAAAATGAACAAATACTTTCTTCAAGACCATGCTTCTGAATTTCTTAATTTTGATTTATTAGCACTTTCAGTGCTTTTGTGTTTGTAGCAAGTAGAGATGTCAAAGCTATAAGAGAAATGTGTGGGGAAAAGCATGAGGCTGAGAAGCTCCTTTCAAGTAATTTAATGATATCTTGCAGATCTGTGAAAGCCTTTTTTTTATCCCAGGGGGTGCTAGTGGTAAAGAACCCACCTGCCAATGCAGGGGACATAAGAGATGTGGGTTCGATCCCTGGATTGGAAAGATCCCCTGGAGGATAGCATGGCAACCCACTCCAAGATTATTGCCTGGCGAATCCCATGGACAGAGGAGACTGAGGGGCTACAGTCCACAGGGGTAACAAAGAGTCGGACACGACTGAAGCAGCTTTGCAGGCACATAATCCCATATTCAGGAACAAGTTGAATGGTTCTGCAAAGATGCAGCTTGACAAATGTTCTTTTGCAGTTTGCAAATAAGAAAAATGTCTCATAGGGAGAGTAAGAAATCTTCCAAGACCTTCTTGAACCCAGGTCTCTGGCCTGCCTTGTCACCACACCTACTCCTTGCTCCTATTCTCTATTAATAGTGATACCTCGGCAAGCAAAATCCAAATAGCTAGGCAGAGCTGTCGCCCCACGGGCAATTCCGTGCAATCCATTTTGTTGCGTAGCATGCTTTACAGATGATGTTACAAAACTCAGAGTTTGGCAAAAAGCCCTTCTTTTCAAATATTTTATGTGGAAAGAAGAAAAAAAGAAGACGAAAAACATATCCAGAACTTTTTTGAAAATTACTTACAATCAGCTGGAAGGTATTCAGTGAACTTTGTTTTACAGCGTTTTGTGGCCAGTTACAAATTTGGGTCACGCCCTGCAATCAATCTCTGCCTGGAACTTTCACTGAAGCCATCAAGGGAATTAGAAATAAAACGTTAGAGGCAGGCTCAAGAATGCACAGATGAGCCGGAGAAACTTGTAACTGACTTTCTGGATGCGTGATGAAAGGACAGCTAGATACCTCAGCTCCAAGCCCTGGACCAGGTTCTCATCCAATGTCACTCAAAATGAAACTTGGAGTGCATTTCCTCCATCGTTTATGGCACAAAGGCTTTACTGACTTAAGAACCGAGACCGGATCATCTCTCTGTGATTATTTTATTGGCTGTAAGATCCATGAAATAATGGTTACAACATGAAACTGTACTGTGTCTGAGAAACTCGGGGGAACAGCCAAGTCTAAAGAACGTTCTATGTCTTTTTCCGCAAGCATCCACCTTCTTTGCCTGGGAAGCTTAGCATATTTCTAAAGGAATAAATGTGATTCCCCACAAAATCTGGTGAGTGAAAGTGACTCTCTTTAATAAACATTCTTATTTTTAAAGAATCTGGCTTTCATCTCCAAAAAGTGAGTGAGGGAAGAGCCTGGGAATGCCACTTTCGTTTTCTTCAGAGGACCACAAAGATGTCTCCAGTTCTTCCTGGAAGCAAGCTACTTGTGTTGCAGTCCCTCAGAGTCACTCTTTGAGAGGAGTTCCAGAGCAGTGGAAGCTGAAGGTAACATTCAAACTGCTAAGGACTTAAATGGAGAGGTTAATCCCTTAAGCCCCCCAATTCTAGGGAAGACATTTTTATGCTAAACATGGAGATCCTTGTCAATATTCCATTTAGTATGCAACCTCTCTGATTTGTTTTAGAAGAAAATCAAGCAATGAAACTAGTGGAAATCATGACCCAGACTCCGAACTTGGATCACTGGTGGTTCTGGTTGGATAATAATATGGTAGTTCTATAATAGTTCCACATCCACAAGAAATAGCTACCATTTATTGAGCATTTATGTGTGCTAGGCTATGGGCTTCTCTGGTGGGTTGGATGGTAAAGAATCTGCCTGCATTGCAGGAGACCCAGGTTTGATCCCTGGGTCAGGAAGATCCCCTGGAGAAGGGAATGGCTACCCTCTCCAGTATTCTTGTCTGGAGAATTCTATGGACAGACGGCCAGGCAGGCTACAGTCCATGGGGTTGCAAAGAGTCAGACAGACTAAGCAACTAACACTTTCACTTTCATGAGTTAAGTGCTTTGCGTTAAATACCTCATTTAATCCTTCCAAGAACTACAAATTTGTACTATCATCCCCATTTTATTGATATAAACCAGAGAACTGAAGCTCAGAGAAGTTGAGTAACTAAAATCACACAGCAGTTCAGTTATGGAGCTGTGGTTTGAACATATTCCATGTGGCTCCCAATCCTGTCTGTATCAGAGCTCAGAACTGTAACCATCCCCAACTCTGAGACAGGTGGCAGAGATCCTAGTTAGACTTAGGGGTACTGAGGAGAGATCCATCCTGAGAGGGACAGTGTGGAGCCTGAGAAATACAGAAGCAGGATGCTGCTAGGAACCCCTCTAATATAAGCAATGAGGACCCCATTTGGACGAATGGTGATGGCAGGAACTGAGCCAGAAGCAGGCTTCAGAGCAGCAGAGAGGAAGTGGGGCTAATGACCAGAGGTGGCCAAGAAGACTAAGCAAGTCAAGTCAGGGAGCTGGGTGGGATCTCCCTACAGAGAAACCAGCTCAAAAAGAGAATCACTTCTTTCTTCTTAGACTCTCAGGCTGCCTGGCAAGGATGTCGTAGCACCCAGAACAGATGAAAAGTTAAGTCCTGAGCCCTGTTAGCTATGGTGATGGCAGTTGCTACACTGACTGGTATATTATTTTGGATCCGCTGAGAAACAGACATTAGTAATGGGAGGGCAAGTGAGGGAAATGCCTATGAGGAGAATGGGGAGCCTTCAGACTGCAATGCCAGCTGAATCCTGCGGAGGAAGGAAGGAAGACAGGGAGGGAGGAAAGACTGGGTGGGAAGAATCTCAGGGGCACGGTTCTGAGGAGGGTTTGGCCAGGTTGACGGGGGACTGCTTGAAGCAGAGTTGCTTGCGGCAAGAGCCTTGGATCTCTCGGAAACAGGTCACCAAGGGAATCTGCCCTCGGTCAATGTCTGGGAGCAGCCCACACGATGTGGACTCAGCACAGACTCAGTGGTGGATCCAGAGAGACGGTGACGGCCATCAGTCAACAGGCCGGGTGGTGGCTTTTCACAGTCGCCCCAACTGGCTGTCTCCTTGCTGGCTCCAAAACAGGGTAGGGAACTCATGCGGAACCACTGGGATGGCGCGTGTCGGGGTAAACAACGCATGCGCCACAGTCTCTGTGCAGTTTTAGTGGGGGCGTCAGCGTCCAGCTGAGCCCAAGCAATCCCAAGGCAAGGGCAGGTCTCGTTTTATTAAGCCATTTAAGAGGGGGCAGAGGTCATTCATCCTGAGGAACCACACCCTGGTCTCAGTTCTTTCCTGGGATTACCAGTCATGTTCTTCTGAGGAGATTCCTGCAGCTTCTAGAAACTCCATCTCTCTTCCCACCCTCCCCCGACTCCTCTCCCTCCCCGCCCAGCTGAGAGGAGAGCCAGGCTGTTACACGATGCTCCTTGGGAGCACAGGTGGAGAAATCAATCCACCTTCCTCTTGACCTGAGCCTCCTGATTAGAGAGTCAAGCCCACCTCCCTTTGGAGCAGAATTCCCCTTCTGAATGTAAGTTGAACTCACTCGGTCTCATTGAGATAAAGACCAGCTTCTGAACAAAAACGGTTTTGATTACAAAACGAAGACTGACTCTGAGATGCGAGGTTTGGGGCTCCACCAAAGGGGTGCGGTAGGTCTGAGGCTGACCCTATTGATTAGCGAGTTAAAGAAAATAGTGTTGTGTTCTGTAGATGCCCTTGGGTAATGCCATTCTTGCCCTCCCTGGTGACCATTTCATTTAATTATTTTAAGGCAGGGTTTTATGGACTGTATTTGCCAGACCTCATGTTTGCTGGGGGCACCTCAAGTTTCAGACGTTTACAGGGGTTGACTCTAGTTAAGATTCTTTTTGTTGCAGATGTATTCAGTTTGGGGACTAGCGTGTGGAATGGAAACCTCAGCTAGAAGGGCAGTAAAAGCAGCCTTCTTCTAGAAAACATTAAGAACGTATTAGAAAAACTTTCAGAATGAGAAGGGCATCTACCCACAGAGATTCTCTCAATTTGGAGGATTTCATCATTATAATACAGTAGCATCTGAAAGATAAGCACAGAGGGAAATTAAAAGAAAAATTCCTCCATCAGAGAGCCTGGCATTGCCTTCCTGTCCTCCACTGACAAAGAGCCCAATTTTCTGGCATTTGAGAATGAGTAATATTTAAAGATTTAGGGAAAATTAGTCAAATGCACCTTGATTATAAACACATGGACCCATTTCATTTGGCTATTTTAAAATGTGGGTTTTAACCAGCTGCCATTAATAGCGAGGGTGCTGCTGGCCTGTTTTCCCCTCTTCTTGTAATAGACACAGCTGAAAGGAAGAAATATTTAGCCTTTTTGGATCCCTTTCCAGAGCAGGAAGAATTATTGAGTATAAATTGTATCTTCCTATCTCCTGAAACAAACGAAACCTTCTACATTAAATAAAAGGAAAATTAACAATCAGGATTAGATAAAAAGCATTACATTTCCTTGGGGCTCAAGTTACAAAGATATGTTTTTGTAAAAGAAAGCAAGGTCAGTTACCACTATTAAACTTGTATATTGTTTTATACTAAGCCCTTTCAGTGGCCTCTCTGAGGGACCGTTTAGTTTGTATTACAGTCTAATAAACTCCAGGTGCACAGGACAAACTGAATAATCAGAACCCGATGGCCCAACCTAGTTAAAAATAATGTGGTACATTCTTGGTTCTCTGCATTTAATTTATTGTTAATCATTGTTATTACTTACATTTATTGGGTAGTTTTTCCAGATTTATTAGGCACTACATTTAACAGTGTTATCGCTTGTAACTGACCATCAGTGGAATCGAAAACATATTTTTGTAAAGACTCTTACCCTAATTAGTAAGTTGTTTCCCTTTGAGATGAAACAGACCCCCAAAATGACTGTGTTATTTTCCCCTAGAGTCAGAGAGAAACTCTGGCACAAAAACCACTTTTGCTAAAACCACCTGTCTGATGATAGAGAAGGGTATCATTCCTGAGATACTGAGTGACCTTTCCGTTCAAAGCAGAAAAATGAGGAATGTTATTCTAATCATCAGAGGTAGTCTCCCACCCTAGTTGGACAGAAAACCTCCCGGGGCGAGGTTTCCCGGATACAAACAACGGACAGGTGAGAACCTAGTTCTCCACCTGCCTAGAATTCTTTAATCCAGAAGCAAGCCTTTGGATGAATGGGAGAACTGATGCTGTGACTAAAATTCACACTCAGGTATAAGTGACTGATATTCTCTTGACCTTTCTAAGAGTTGTTTTGGAAAGAGGGTGGGAGGGAGCGCAGATTACCACAAGAAAAAAGATCAGAAAGAGGAGAAACCGAATAGAAACCTTCTCTTTTCTTGTCCCTGATTTCACTGGTCCCAGTCCTGCCAGAGAGCAGTATCTCCCACTTGGAATGCAGTGAAGGCAAGTGGCCAGGACAGAAGATTTGTCCCCAGGGAATGGGGTCATTCATTTGGCTCTGTACACTGCACACCTGTGAACCTGAGCAAGGCGCAGGCTCAGAGCTCAAGAAGTGGCTCTGAAGTACTCTCCAGTCTTGATGAGCTCTGATTTCTTGGCACGCACCAATGAGGCACATTGATAATCACTTGTTGAATGTCCGAATGAATGTCAGTTCCCTTCACGTTCTTTCACCTTTAGTGGGAGCCTTTGGGGTCAAAGAAAAGACTACTAGATACTTAGATACTAGATACAAAGAAAAGACTACTTGCCTACTAGATGGTAGGCAAGAATCACAGGCTCTGGTCCCCGGTTTTCTGAGTGACTTTGGGCAAGTGGTTGGTCCTCCCAGCAAATTCAGCTTGCTCTCTGTAAAATGAGACAGTGTGGTCGTCCACTGATTGCATTGCTCATGGTTGTTGTTCTGTCATTAAGTCATGTCTGACTCTTTGAGACCTCATGAACTGCAGCATGCCAGGCTTCCCTGTCCTTCCTTACCTCTCAGGATTTTGCTCAGATTCATGTCCATTGACTCAATAATGCCATCTAACCATCTCATCCCCTGCTGCCCCCTTCTTTTGTCTTCAGTCTTTCCCAAGCATCAGAGTCTTTTCCAATGAGTTGGCTCTTTGCATCAGGTGGCCAAAGTATTGTAGCTCCAGCTTCAGCATCAGTCCTTCCAATGAGTATTCGGGATTGATTTTCTTTAGGATTGATTGGTTTGATCTCCTTGTGGTCCAAGGGACTCTCAAGAGTCTTCTCCAGCACCCCAATTCAAAAATATCAATTCTTTGGCCCTCAGCCTTCTTTATGGCCCAACTCTCACATCCGTACGTGACTACTGGAAAAACCTGATTGCATTAAGGCTTTCAGTTCTTCACAATCCAATCCCTGTTCCAATTCACACCCAAATCTATACTCTTCATCAAGTAGCTTTACAGTGCCTCTCACCTAAGAGGCAGAGTCCACTTCCCTATTCCTGGAATCCAGGCTGGTCCTATGACTTGCCCAGCCAACAGATGCAGCAAGAGTAGAAGTGTCGGCCCTAAGTGAGTCTTTAGTGTTTGTGCTTACCCTCTAACCTAGTGTCCTGAGGGATGAAAGACACATGGAGTGAAGCTGAGTCACCCTGGTCTCGCCAGCCAAAGTCAGCCTCGGCCAGCTGACAACCACCAATCCCTAGACATGTGAGTAAGCCCAGCCAAGACCAACAGTGCTGCTAACTCCAGACAGGAGAGCGCTGAATGTTTGTTATCCTGTGCCACTGAATTCATCACTGTTTGTCATACAGCATTTTGTGACAATATATGACTGATACAGCTTCCCTTATAGCTCAGTTGATATAGAATCCACCTGCAACGCAAGAGACCCAGGTTCAATTCCTGGGTCAGGAAGATCCCCTGGGGAAGGAAGTGACAACGTGCTCCAGTATTCTTGCCTGGGAAATTCCATGGACAGAGGAGACTGACCGGCAACAGTTCAGGGGGTCACAAGAGTCGGACACGACTTAGCAACTAAGCCACCACTACAGATGGTGCCCTTAGATGATCTCTAAGGTTCATTTCTGCTCCAAATTCTACAACTGCTGCTGCTGCTGCTAAGTCGCTTCAGTCATGTCCGACTCTGTGAGACCTCATAGACGGCAGCCCACCAGGCTCTGCCATCCCTGGGATTCTCCAGGCAAGAACACTGGAGTGGGTTGCCATTTCCTTCTCCAATGCATGAAAGTGAAAGTGAAGTCGCTCAGTCGTGTCCAACTCTTAGTGACCCCATGGACTGCAGCCTACCAGGTTCCTCCGTTCATGGGATTTTCCAAGCAAGAGTACTGGAGTGGGGTGCCATTGCCTTCTCTGAATTCTACAGCTACCTAGAACCTAATCCAATATATCAACAACTATCTAGCCCTAATTTTATCCCCCCAGGGACCCCCATGGGTCTCTTTACCTCCCTAGGCGCATTTCAAATAGAGAATGATAATCTTGCCACTCCCTGTGTACCTCATTGGCACAGCCCCTCACAGGGGTATTTTCAAGGACAATTTGAATATTTAATATGGAATCATTTTGAACCATTCAAAAGGCAGACTCTATTATGAGTTAATACTTAGCCATAAAAATGTTACATCTTCTTAGGAATCTCATTAGGAAGCCCCCTAAGGTGCCATGGCTTAGAAGACAAGCAAAAGAATCAAGTAGATGCTGTTTAAAACCCCACTTGGGTGGGTATCCACATTCAGTCCTCTAAATTAGTATTTTTGTTTCAGAGCCACTGTCGAGCAGCCCCTTTTGATGCCTCGGAGGGTATTTCCTCACTAATTTCAGGTTTTTGATCCAAATCATTTTGACTCATGGTTTAGCTACATGGAGTGAAAAGCAAATTTAAGATAAATTGAGGGGCATTGAAATGGAAAAGACAAGAAAGAAATGAGAAGTTACTCCATTCACTTCTCCATTCATTCTGTAAATAGTTCACAAATGTTGACCATGTCATAGGCCTATATTTTCTGTTTTTGTTTAGGATTCCGAGGTGACTAAAAGCAATCCTGGTCTTGCTGTCACAGGTGTTCTGGGGTACATGTTAGAGGAGAGAAAGACACCAAACAATTAATTACAGGAATGTTAAGGAGCCAAATCATTAATTTGGCAATTAAAAAGAATGTGTCACGTGTTCTTCCTACCCTTCCAATACAAACTGTATCTTTGGGTAACTTAAATAGAAATGGAGGACAAGTTTATCTTTTAGACATGTTATAGCTAATGAACAAAGAAAAAATTAAAATGTCATCATTTTGCAATCCTTACGACAAATGTTGAGCATCAAAGACCACTAACATCAAAGACATTATATGCCTTTTGAGGAAGAAGTCATCACTTCCTATGAATAAACCTTATAATAGATAAAAATGAAAAAAAAAACAACTTTAAACCAATCAACCCTTAAGTACAAATTTTCGATTTATAGGAGATTCAGAGAACAGAGGAACATATTCAGTTACACAAAGGAGATGCGGTCAGCAAAATCTTGACTGTAGGAAACTCTGCAGAACAAACACAGTGTGTTGTTGTTTTTCAGTGTCCAAGTTGCGTCTTGACTCTTTGCGACCCCATGGACTGCAATACGCTAGGCTTCCATGTCCTTCACTATCTCCTGGAGTTTGCTCAAACCCATGTCCATTGAGTTGGTGATGCCATCCAACCATCTCATCCTCTGTTGCCCCCTTCTCCTCCTGCCTTCAATCTTTCCCAGCATCAGGGTTTTTTCCAATGAATTGGAATTTGCTCACAAATAAATCACAAGGAGAAAAAAATGAGACAGGGAGGAACCTATAGATTAATAAAAACTTAAAAGATATATCAAAAATGAGACAAAACTAAATGAGATTCTAGGATGCACACTCAAGTAATAAAGCAAAGAAGGAGGAAGATTAAAAAAAAAAAAACAAGGAAGAGATGCATAAATGTTAAGAGGCAGGAGGCACTCTCTGCAGAGCATCAGGGTTGGCTGGCAACATTCTATTTCTTGAACTGAGTAGTGCTGTCAATGTTATTCATCTTACAATAATCCTTGAAACTACACTTTTTGTGTAGTTTTATGCATCTATATTTTACAGAGCAAAAAATTTTTAAAAGCTTAATTATATACATTTTTTAAACATCCCAGTTGGTATAAATGGTCCAAGGAGAAGTTTCAGGGACTGAAAGACTTTTCATAGTATGGCAGAGACAGCTAAGCAAGGAGATAAAAGAAGACTTTCACGCAGGCAAGACTGCAAGAGCAAAGGCCCTGAGGTGGGAAGGGGCATTGATAAACACAGTACCTGCTATAGAACTGGAGATAAATGGTAGATCTTTCAGCAATTGCCTATTACACTGAGGTTCATACACAAGGGGCATACACATCTAGTGTTAATGGGAGAGTTCACCACAATCTTAGTCACTCAAAACAACACAAATTTATTACCTTATGGTCCTGTAGGTTAGAAGTTCAACCCAGGTCCCATGACGTTAAAATTAAGGCACTGGCAGGGCTCTGCTCCTTCTGAAAGTTTTAGGGGAAAGTGCATTCCCTTGCCTTTCCTGGCTTCTGGGGGTCCCTACATTCCTTGACCCTCTTCCTCTGTCTCCAAAGCAAGCAGAAGAGGATTGAGACCTCTTCACACAGCATCAGAGGAGAGGACCTTCTCCTCCACCTCTGTCTTCCACATTGGAAGAAACTTGTGATCACACAGGGCCCATTCAGATAATCCAGGATAATCTCTCTGGTTTGAGGTCAGCGGTTTAGCAAAGCTAATTACCATCTGGAACTGTAGGTCCCCTTGGCCATGTCACAGAATACAGTCACAGGTTCTCGGGATTAGGACTTAGACATTTTTTATTATTCTGCCACCTCACTGAGCCAACGTTTATTGAGAAACTATTATGTAAGGAGAGCTTCCCCAATGGCTCAGTAGGTAAAGAATCCACCTGTAATGCAGGAGATGCAGGAGACACAGGTTCAATCCCTGGGTCAGGAAGATTTTCCCTGGAGGAGAAAATGGCAACCCACTCCAGTATTCTTGCCTGAAAAATCCCATGGACAGAGGAGACTGGTGGGTTACAGTCCAAAGGGACACAAAGAGTCAGACACAAACTGAACAACTGCACACTGACATTATGTACCAAACTCTCCTGGGTGCTAAAGATGTGGAAGAGGAGAAGGGATTCTCCAGGCAAGAATACTAGAGTGGATTGCCATGCTCTCCTCCAGAGGATCTTCCCAACCCAGGGACGGAACCGGAGTCTCTTATGTCTCCTGCATTGGTAGATTGGTTCTCTGCCACTAGCGCCACCAAGATACTGTTTGTTAACTTTTAACCTTGCAACAATTGGAACTAAAGCCCAGTGTCTCCATTTATCTGACCCATAGCATTATTCTGTTTCTAGTGGGGTTTTTTTTTTTTTTCATATTTTTTTTAATCTAAAAATTAAGAGTTTGTTTTTTTTTTTTTTAATCCCTTGTGCTTATCTCTGGACTCCAATTTGGTCTGAGTTTAAAAACATGTTCTAAAGCATTCCTAATGTAAAACTTTTCTGCTTCTGGTTTCCAATGGAAATTTATTATTTGAGGGCAGACTTTTAAACATGTCACTCTTTGCCAGCATGCCTCAGGGTACAAGCACAGTGAATAAAGCGTATATTGAAATAGAATATTTCAAATAACTAGCAGCATCATTAAAACATCAAATTAAGTGAACAAAAAACAAACAGATTCTAGTTTCCTCGTATAATCAAATAGTCTTCATTAAAGGATCTCAAGTGGATTGTAATACCAGCTATGCCAGCTGTGACTTCCCAGTTAAGTACTCATCTTACTGGGCAAAAAAAAAAAATAGTGGAGGAAAAGGAAGAACACTTCAGCCCCACCAGACGCCCAAAATGTATGTTAGTTTGTCCAAGGTTTTACAAAATCTCTGAAGGTGAAGGTGAATCTTCAACCCAAATGCTAAATCAAGAATCGTGTGGTGAGCACAGTCAACAGTCATCAATACTTTCTGGCCTCTTTTAAGAAAAGAAGTGCTTCCCACTCAGTATCTAGAGTTCAGACACTCACCCAGTGGTCCAAGTTCTCAATAGTGCTCTTGACATTCACAGTGGAACAGTTCATCTCTGCATGCCAGGAACTCTAGCATGCTCCCTCTCCTCATGCACGCACATGCTAAATGTCAGGCACTGCGTTAAGCAAAAATGCCTCCAAACATTTTCAAATTTTCTGCTGGAGTGAGACATCCAACCCCATTTCTAGCAAAAGATTTTCCCAGCAACCTCCATTCATAGTGAATTCTCCTTGACCTTGTCACACAGTAGTACACTCTGTTCATGAGAGACTGAGCATAAGCACCGCTGTAGATGGTCAACATGGGGGAGATGCCTCTGGCTGCCTGTGATCAGACTTTATGATGACAGTCTTAGCCTAGCCCTGGCCCTGAGTGGGATCTCAGCCAATGGTCCAAAAGGAAACAAAGAGTGAGGCCCTTAGGAGAACAGGCCAGGAATCAAGGGACCTGGATTTAAATCCAGGCTCTGCCACTTCCTTCTATGACCTTGAGCCCTTACTTTATCCCCATGCCTCAATTTGTCCATCTGTAAGTAGAGTAAAACCTCCATCTTACCTGCTAGGTCATGAGAAAACTGAGTGACATAATATGTGTAAAGCACTTGGAACCACACCTAATGCTTAGAACTAAGCATTAGTTTAGTTCTAAAGAACATCACTGTTTTTATTGCCAGTGACGATGAAAGTAAAACGGTGCTTCAAAAGTGCATCTTAGGCAAGTTCCTGTTTATTCTACACATGGTACTCAATGTGTTGTTTTTTTTCTCTTGGTGTTACTTTCTTCCTAGGAAGGAAATCATTTCTGAGTCCCTATTCATTGCTTCTTATTGCTTATTAGAATTTTGTTCCCATGCCGATGAACGTGAGACAAAAAGGATCATATATCATTCATTGGCCAGGAAAAGCAACACATGGAGGTAGCAGCAGCGCCCAGAGACATGATGCACACAGCAGGTTCTCTGTGGTCCCTCGAATCTCTGTGGATGGCAGTGCCATTCACCACTTTGTTCAAGCTGAAAACCTGAGATTCAGTCTTGATTTTGCCCCTTCTCCTAGCCATACACCCAGAATATGATCCATCAGCAACTGCTACCTCCCAAATACATCTTGTGTCTGTCAACTGGTCTCCTGCTCTACTGCCATGGATCCAAACCACCATCATTTCTCACCTAGACTTTTATAGTATTTCTCTATAAAAGTCTACCTTTGTTGCCCTACAACCCATTCTTCCATATGGTAACCAGAGTAATCCTTTAAAAATCCAGAGAGGCCTTCTTTCTATTTGGACATTTTTAGTGCCTCATCACTAGGAGAAGGCAATAGCACCCCACTCCAGTACTTTGGCCTGGAAAATCCCATGGACGGAGGAGTCTGGTGGGCTGCAGTCCGTGGGGTCGCTAAGAGTCTGACACGACTGAGCGACTTCACTTTCACTTTTCATTTTCATGCATTGGAGGAGGAAATGGCAACCCACTCCAGTGTTCTTGCCTGGAGAATCCCAGGGATAGGGGAGCCTGGGGGGCTGCCATCTATGGGGTCACACAGAGTCGGATAGGACTGAAGTGACTTAGCAGCTTAGCAGCACTAAGGACTAAGTGCCTCGTCACTAAGGACAAGGAATAAACTTGTCCTTAGAATAAACTCCCTAAATCATCTAGTTCCTGTCTGTCTCTCTGGACCTCATCATTACATACCATGTCCCCCCATGCTTATTGTGTTCCAGCCACACTGTCCTTCTCTTTGATCCTCAGACAGCCAAGCTCTTTGTCTCCTTAGGGGCTTGTGCTGGCTGTTCCCTCTCCCTGGAACATTCTGCACCCAGACCCTTGTGTGTCTGGCACCTTCATATCACTTGGATCTCCACTTGAATGTCACCTCCTCAGAATGGCTTGTTCCCTGCTGTCTTCCCAGCATTTAGAAGGATGCCTGGCACATAGTAAGGACTCCATTGATGTTTATGGAAGAATGAATGAATGAAGAGCCAAAACAACTGGACCCAGTTTTTTATGGATGACAACCACCCCACCCTAAGTGAAGGGTGACAAAGATCATTCTTGCTATGAGGCTTTGCATGTACTTTAGGAGTGATCAATCCACCCCCTCAAAACATCCATCCAACTATGCCAGAGAAAAACCAGAAAGCATGACTCCTGAGAAAAACAATGAGCTGAGAGTCATGCTTCTTCGAGCAGATGAGGATCCACGCCAAATGCCTTAGATAGCTTTTAAAGTTAAGCAACCACACCATTGACAACAGCTAAAGAAAATGCTAAAGCTCATACCAAAAGAGCTTGGGCTGACATTTCAACACAAATCAGATTACTTTGTACTTCCTGGAAGTGCATGATCTGGTCACATAATGGGACACTATTCGATTAGCATGGTTCCTGGCTGTTCTGAAATGTATAAGAAAAGGGACTGACTTTTAGAGAGAGCCTTGTGACACAGTGGAATCTGGCTCCTGCCACCCAAACTCACCCTAAGCTCATCTGGCCCCAAAAAGCAATTAGATGACAGGCTTGACAATCAGACAGAAACTCGTCTCTCTTCAGTCAACATAGTACCCCCTGGAGGAGGAATTTTCCTGGGAGATCTATTTGAGATCAGAATGTTTCTCACTGAATATACATAATTTGTTGTCGCTGAGTCACTAAGTCATGTCCAACTCTTTGCGATCCCGTGGACTGTAGGCTGCCAGATTCCTCTGTCCATGAGATTTCCCAGGCAAGAGTACTGGAGTGGGTTGCCATTTCCTTCTCCAGGGGAATCTTTTCAACCCAGGGATCAAACCCGTGTCTCCTGCATTGGCAGGCAAGTTCTTTACCACTGAGCCACCAGGGAAGCCCACATACATAACTGGCATTCAATTAATCTAGTTCTTTTAACCATGACTTTAATACTTGGCTCTGTATAGAGGTGATAATTGCAGACATGGAAGATAGTTAGGTCAGAGTGGGAAGAAAAATGGCAGAAAAGGAGGTGGAGGATGTATGGGGAGATGCAGGAGGTAGCAGAGGAATCAAAAGAAAAAGCAAAGGCAGGGGTGAAGTGGGTATACTGTAAAGACTTGACCCAAGACCCAAGTAGGTCATTGTTTTCCTAATGTCCCTTCAACCTCATGAGCACCAGACTATCAGCTCTTCAAAAGCCACACGATACCTAATTTACCATTTTATCTTTTCTTCTGCAGGGACTAGCTCTGAGTGTAATGAATGAATCAGAAATCTAAAGAATGGAGATAAGAATTTAACAGTTTCTGAACCCTGGGATTTCTTTGGAAGGAATGATGCTAAAGCTGAATCTCCAGTATTTTGGCCACCTCATGCAAAGAGTTGACTCATTGGAGAAGACTCTAATGCTGGGAGGGATTGGGGGCAGGAGGAGAAGGGGATGACAGAGGATGAGATGGCTGGATGGCATCACTGACTCGATGTATATGAGTCTGAGTGACCTCCGGGAGCTGGTGATGGACAGGGAGGCCTGGCGTGCTGCAATTCATGGGGTCGCAAAGAGTCGGACACGACTGAGCGACTGATCTGATCTGAACTTGAGATTGCAACAGCATAGTCAGTATGCAGCAGAAAATCAAATGCATGAAAATCACCAGCATGTAAGTGCCGTGTGCACTGGGACTGCTTTTAACCTACTCATTTTAGGGTGGAGGATGGGTGCAGGTCTGAGACATGGAATGGCAGAAAGGTGATCAACTCATCCCATTTGCCTGAGACAGTCTTAGCTTTAAAAGTAAAAACCCCATGTCCTGGGAACCCCCTCAGTTACCCTAGACAGAGCTTTCAGCCAGTATTTGTTCAATGATTGAAAGATGTGACTACCTCACAGAGCTGTCAGAGGATCAAAGAAATTATGCCTGAAAAAATGATTTGAGAATTCTAGTGAAAGTCACTCAGTCATGTCCGACTCTTTATGAGCCCATGGACTATACAGTCCATGGAATTCTCCAGGCCAGAATACTGGAGTGAGTAGCCTTTCCCTTCTCCAGGGGATCTTCCCAACCCAGGGATTGAACCCAGGTCTCCCACATTGCAGGTGGGTTCTTTACCATTGAGTCTCCAGGGAATCCCTATAGTGTTGGTAGTGTGTCTTAACTGATCCCCTCACAGCCCCTTTACAAAACCCTTCTCAGACATTATTCCTCGAGGTCTTTGGATTAGAAATCATACTTCTTCTGACTGCCCAGCCAGGGTTAAGTGTAGGGAAATACGGCACAGTTTGATTTGGGAGACACTTCCTTTACACTCAGCCAGTGCGAGAGAAAGAGCTGGGATTCCTCCTCGGATAGATGATAGGCTGCAGCCAAAGGAGGAGAGAGACAGGAAGAACTCAGGAATTGGGTCTGCAGCATTCAAGAGGAGGAAAAAGCCCATGATGGGAACTGAGCATGTTCCAAGGCCTCAGGCAGGGCCTGCAGCATGGAGCACGCCACCGGGAGCACAGTGGCAAATTGTCCTTTTCAGGGACCACACTGTGGGCATGCATGTGTCCTCCAAATCTGATGCCTGTTTTATTTTCTTCTACCCATAAGCCCTCTGAACACACTGATGCAGACACAGAAATTGACTGAAAGCCATCAGCATGCCTAACCGCAGGGCCTCTCATCAATAACACAGGAGCTGAAATTCTGAGTGTGCCTTTGTGTTCCCTAGCATTCCAAGGGCTCCAAGCACATGATCCTACTGTTTGTGACTGTAGCCTAGCAAAAGGAGGCAGATAGGATCCTCCCCATTCAGCTGATGAAGAACATGAACCCCAAAGAAATCAGCCTGAAGTGACCCAAGCTGACCTGCGCAAAGCTGAGATGAAATCTCAGCCTCCTGATGGCCCCTTTCTGCAAACCAATGCCTCTGGTTTCCAGATAGAAGGAACCAAGGCAAAGGGCGTAGCCACAGGGTCTGGGAATCTGGCTGGGCTCCTGGAGCCGATCTCAGCTCAAGGTGGACACTGATTCCAAACAGGCTAGTAAATATGACCTTGGGGCTTGATTTCTCCTGGTAGTCTAATCAGAAGTTTCCATCAACTCTTTCAACCACAGTTTTTGTGAGTGTGAAGGTTGGAATCTGGCCCTTCAGAGGGTTACTGGTGAACTGTCAGCAGGATCCTTTGGAGCCTTCTGTGCAAAAGCCCAAAATACCTTACCAAAATACCCCAAATTCCTCAGGGGCAGAGGAGAATCAAAAGGCTGACAACCAGCCAACTGAGGAGCCCTGATGAAAACCGCTAGGTCATATTTTTGTATAAGCATTGTCACCTACTTAAAAGTCTGAGTCATTTTGCTAGTCCTGGGGGGTGCGGGCGTGTGTGTGTGTGTGTGGATGAGTCACATTGATGAGAAGGATACCTTTTTTTCTTTAACCTAGTTCTCTAACCTTTTACATGAACACTCATTGGTTCTGCCCTGCTCTTAAAATATCCAGATGGGTTGTGTAAGATCCAGCATCAGGATTGTTTGTGCAAGGTCACTTCATTTGTGAATTTGAGCCTTTTATTGCTCAGAACTTATGTTCTTATTTTTAAAAAGCTCAACCCACGTTATAATAGCAAAAATAATTTTATATCCTCCCACAGAGCTGGAAACTTAAACTCAATTATGGAGGAATTGGGCCTCGGAATCAGAACTGAAAATGACTAGTTTGGTTTCCCAGTCCAAACTAAGCAAAGAATTGGAAGAAAGAATAGGAAAAAATGAATGAAATTTAAGGCGTTCTATCATTTCCAGAAAACAAAAGTTACCCGAGTGATTTAGGGTAGGGTTGTGCTTTCTCAAATTTTATTTTTAATTGAAGAAGTCCTTTGGAATTTGTTGACACAGTTAAGAAGAGAGACCTCAAATTCTTTTCCTTTTTGTGAAGTACAAACACCAGCTGAAAGAGAAATAAGGAAGCCCAAGAGGAAGTAAAGTCTTCCCTGTGAAGGTCATCCTCAGTCACATGATGCTTTGACACCACGGTGACTCAATTCAAGATGCTGCTTGGGGAGTCTTTCATAGCTTGACAGCTTGATAGCTTGATAGACTATCTTTATTCCTTCAACACTGAAATCTTTGAGCCATCCATGTTAAATTCCCAGAGTTTATGGAGTTGTCCAAAATTCCATAACAAGAATATATTTTAAGCCTGTAAAAGGTCTTTAACATGTTTTTGCCCTTTTAATAAGAACAAATAGGTTGAGGAATCAGGATAGTGTCTGCATAATTCTAACTTAAAACCTTCCCATTTGGAAAAGAGTATTTATTCACTTGATCAGAATTATACAAATTTATGAGTTACATGGATCATATGTATCAGCTTTTGCTGCAGTAACAAACATCCTCAGCATCTCAGTGACTCAAACAACACTTATTTCTTGCTCAGAGACACTGAGTGCTGTGGATTAACTGTGGCTCTGCTGAGTTCTGTTGGGTTTTGCTGCCATTAGCTTAGCTCAGCAACTTGGATCTTCTCGTTCAGCAACCTTGGTGGAAAGAGCCTCAGGGCCTTATGGTGGAGAGCAAAAGTGCAAAAAGACAAGTAGAAACTTGTGATGCCTTTTAAGGTCTCTACTCAGAACCAGAACACTGTCACTTCTGCTCATATCCATTGATTAAAGCAAGCCAAATGGCCAGGACCAAAGACAATGAGACAAGGATACAGGATGTAGAGAGTGAAAGAGAGTGAAGACAATTGAGTTGTTGTTGTTTGGTTGCCCAGTCGTGTCCGACTCTTTGCTACCCCATGGACTGCAGCATGCCAGGCCTCTCTGTCCCTCACCATCTCCTATAGTTTTCCCAAGTTCATGTCCATTGCATCAGTGATGCCATCCAGCCATCTCATCCTCTGATACCCTCTTCTTCTGCCCTCACTCTTTCTCAGCATCAGGGACTTGTCCAATGAGTCAGGGGTTAACATCAGATGACCAAAATACTGGAGTTTTAGCTTCAGTATCAGTCCTTCCAATGAGTATTCAGGGTTGATTTCCCTTAAGATTGTCTGGTTTGATCTCTTTGCTGTCCAAAGGACTCTCAGGAGTCTTCTGCACCATCATAGAGTGAAGGCATCGATTCTTCAGCACTCTGCCTTTTTTGATGGTCCAGCAGTCTATAGTTGAATATCATCATCCAATCTACTACAGTCTGCCCTCTTGGTCACAGATACTTACTTTCCTACCTCTTCTTCCTACTGCTACTGCCAAGTCACTTCAGTCGTGTCCGACTCTGTGTGACCCCATGGACTGCAGCCTACCAGGCTTCTCCATCCATGGGATTCTCCAGGCAAGAACACTGGAGTGGGTTGCCATTTCCTTCTCCAATGCATGAAAGTGGAAAGTGAAAGTGAAGTCGCTCAGTCGTGTCTGACTCTTAGCGACCCCATGGACTGGAGCCTACCAGGCTCCTCTGTCCATGGGATTTTCCAGGCAACAGTATGGGAGTGGGGTGCCATTGCCTTCTCCTCTTCTCCCTAAGACAGCCCAAAAGCCTCACTCAGTCAAATTTAACAGCCAAGGACCTCATGACCTATATCAGATTCAGATGTGGCTCTTCCTGCTTTGGAGACCTATGAACTGAAAGACAAATTATTGATACCCCATCACCTACACACACACACACACACACACACACACACACTCACGACAATACAACAAACACTCCCAGATGGAAAGGGAAGAAGAGCAAACACATAGTGAGTAGTTGCAATGGTTAATTTGATGTGTCAACTTGCCTGGGCCGCAGTGCCCAAATACTTGGGCAGAATCCACCTGCAATGCAGGAGGCACAGGAGATGTGAGTTTGATCCTGGGTCAGGAAGACTCCACAGAGATGGAAATAGTGACCCATTCCAGTATTCTTGCTGGGAAAATCCCAGGGACATAGGAGCCTGGCCAGCTACAGTCCATAGGGTTGCAAAAAGTCAGACATGACTGAACATGCACATTTTAGACCCTTTAACCTGAAATATGTGTGGAAATGCAAGAACTTGAAGGGGGAACACAGCCAATCAGAGGTCATAACAAACACATGCTGGCCAGGCTGCCACTTAGGTCTTTGTCCTCAGGTTGTGCCTTAATTTGAAAGTATCTTGCTGGCTGGAAAGACATCCTTTAACTCTACAAGTCTGAAAATTTCTGGATTCTCCTGTGTCTCTTTCATCCCTGCAGGGAGGGAGGGCTTTGTTATACATGCCTTCCAGGGCAGACAACCCTAAGTTGAGCGTGAAGAATAAGTAAGTGTTCAGCCACTGAATACAGCAGGAGGGCAGGCATCTCCGCCAAGAAGCCACCAGGAAGAAGGCATGAGTGAGTCAGCCAGGAGGGCATCGTGACTCAAACTGGGCACATAAGAGCTGGGCAGGTGAGGAAAGATGAGGCTGAGAGTCTGCAGGCTGTTCTGAAAGGTCCAGAGGCAACCTGGATGTCACACATCAGCATGTGAACAGTAACCATAGGGCATCTGAGTCTCACTGTAAATACTGATGTTGCCTGGTCAGACGCAACTCAAGGCAGGCTGCCTTCCCTTTGCACAGTGCGTGTGTACAAGACAGAGTCGTGCCTCATCACAACTCTACAAGACCTTTTCATTCTATTTTTAAACCTTTAAAACAAAGTGCATGGAGCTGGCTGGAAAGGACAATCTGCTGTTGCAGGCAGCAAGCAAGGACGACCTTTCATGTGAAGGCAAGCAAACCAAGATCCCCGCAGTGGCCTGCTACTCATTTTTGTGTTTTCCAAAGACCATGCTTTACTCTAAAAGCTTCCATCTTTCTTAGGCATTTCCACAGGCCCCGCGTTCAGACCAGCAGGCACAGGCAGGCTGCTTCTCGTCTTACAGGATAAAAAAACCCTGTGATGCTATCTCCAAGCAATCTCCACAACTTTGCAGTTCTGCCTTGAGTGTCAGGAGCAGGCTGTGTCTAATTCATCCTGGGGATTAGGAACTGTGCGAGGCAGTGGGATTCTCTTGTTTGTTTCTCTCTGTTCTTTGTGTTTCTTCTTCCACTTCACACCTAGAAACCTGGGGAAGAATGCCCCCACCTGGCTTCCCAGCCCTGGTCTCAGCACAACAGAACTGGCCCAGTTGGATTTTAGCCACAAACACAGAACTGAGCACAGGGGTGAAGTCAGATCCTGGGTCCTGCAAACCAGGGTTCTGGTCTCAGCTTTGCTATTTTCTTGCTGTGCTTCCTAAGGACACTCTATTTATCTCTCATGAGGAAAATGAGGTGGGTAGGCTTCATGCCCCCTGGAAATGCTGAGATTTCCAAAGTCTGTTTCTTCTTATTTTTTCAATATAATATAAGCTTTTAATTTTCTCTTGGGGTGTAACCGATTAACAATATTGTGATAGTTTCAGGTGGCCAGGGAAGGGGCTCAGGCATGCATACACATGGATCCATTCTCCCCCAAACTCCCCGCCATCCAGCCTGCCACATAACATCAAGCAGTGTTCCCCGTGCTATACAGTAGGTCCTTCGTCATCTTCCCAATGATGTCCACTCAGGGTCCTTCAGACAGCGGCCCTGAGCTATCTACAGTGATTGCCCCTTGCTTCAAGTTCTGCCTTGTATTTTTTAAATCAATGTATAGTTGAGTTACAATATTATATTAGCTTCAGGTGTGCAATATAGTAATTCCACATTTTCATAGATTATACTCCATGTAAATTAATCACAGTATAATGGCTATATTCCCCTGTGCTGTACAGTACAGCCTTGCTGCTTGTTATTTATGCACGGTAGTTCATACGTCTTGATCCTATACACCTATCTTGCCCCTCCTCTCCCCTCTCTCCCTTCTGGTAACTGCTAGTTTGACCTCTGCATCTGTCAGTCTGTATCTGTTTCGTTATATGCATATTCGAGTATTTTATTTTTTAGATTCCACATATAAGTGATAACATAGAGTCTTTGTCTTTCTCTGACTTATTTCACTGTGTCTAATATCCTTCACTGCCACCCATGTTGCTGCAAATGGCAGAATTTCATTCTTTTTTATAGCTGGCTAACATTCCATTTTGCATATATGTCATGTCTTCTTTATCCATGCATCTGCTGAGGCACACTTGGATTGCATCCATACCTTGGCTGTTGTGAATAGTGCTGCTATTGAACCTTGGGGTGCATGTATCTTTTTGAATTAGAGTTTTTGTTTTCTTTTGATATATACCTGGTAGTGGAATTGATGGATCATATGGTAGTTCTGTTTCTCACTTCCACTGTATAATCATAAGGGATTTGATTTAGGTCATACCTGAATGGTCTAGTGGTTTTCCCTACTTTCTTCAATTTAAGTCTGAATTTGGTAATAAAGAGTTCATGATCTGAGCCACAGTCAGCTCCTGATCTTGTTTTGGTTGACTGTATAGAGCTTCTCCATCTGTGGCTGCAAAGAATATAATCAATCTGATTTCGGTGTTGACCATCTGGTGATGTCCATGTGTAGAGTCTTCTCTTGTGTTGTTGGAAGAGGGTGTTTGCTATGACCAGTGCATTTTCTTGGCAAAACTCTATTAGTCTTTGCCCTGCTTCATTCCATATTCCAAGGCCAAATTTGCCTGTTACTCCAGGTGTTTCTTGATTTCCTACTTTTGCATTCCAGTCCCCTATAATGAAAAGGACATCTTTTTTGGGTGTTAGTTCTAAAAGGTCTTATAGGTCTTCATAGAACCGTTCAACTTCAGCTTCTTCAGCGTTACTAGTTGGGGCATAGACTTGGATTACTGTGATATTAAATGGTTTGCCTTGGAAATGAACAGAGATCATTCTGTCATTTTTGAGATTGCATCCAAGTACTGCATTTCGGACTCTTTTGTGACCATGATGGCCACTCCATTTCTTCTGAGGGATTCCTGCCCGCAGTAGTAGATATAATGGTCATCTGAGTTAAATTCACCCATTCCAGTCCATTTTAGTTCGCTGATTTCTAGAATGTCGACATTCACTCTTGCCATCTCTTGTTTGACCACTTCCAATTTGCCTTGATTCATGGACCTGACATTCCAGGTTCCTATACAATATTGCTCTTTACAGCATCGGACCTTGCTTCTATCACCAGTCACATCCACAGCTGGGTATTGTTTTTGCTTTGGCTCCATCCCTTCATTCTTTCTGGAGTTATTTCTCCACTGACCTCCAGTAGCATATTGGGCACCTACTGACCTGGGGAGTTCCTCTTTCAGTATCCTATCATTTTGTCTTTTCATACTGTTCGTGGGGTTCTCAAGGCAAGAATACTGAAGTGATTTGCTGCCGGGAGCCAACGTGAGGAACTCCTCCTGTGGCAAAGGTCATGAGGAAGGAGGCTCGGCATACGCAAATACGGGATTAAGCCTCAGGAGTCACCCTGGAAATTCTCGAGCATCTACCCCCAAAACCAGAGTCTGCCTACTTTCTGCTTTGTGCTCTCACCTACACCTCTGACTTTACGGGGGGCTGTCCCCCACCATCTCTCTCTGAAAAGAGTTAATTTACAGCTCCAGTTAATAAAGTTCCTGGGTGTGATAGTGTTTCAACCTACAAACTCCTTTGGAAGTCCTCTAGCCTGCCTGAATAGGTTTTTCCGGCCACATGTGATTGTTCAGAGCCTCCCAGCTGTGAGAGGCATGAGATGTTCTAAACTGTCTAAATACAGATTCCTTTGAGCAGTTAAATGATTGATTAGAAATTGTATTGGTGAAGGGTTTTTCACTTGTTGAGCCAATGGTTGCTGCTAAGTTTCCATATCCCTTACTTGCTGTGTCCCTGGCAGTGTATTGATTAATATAATTGGTGTAAGTAGTAGCTTTAATGTTTGTAACCTTGGACCCTTGAGTTAATTCTTCTTCTTGTTATAGCCTACCACACCTTTGCCCTGTAGGAATGCAACTTTATCTAATGCTTTGGGAGGGTGGTGCTTGACTAATCACCTTTAGAGAAAAATGTGTTTTCTGAAGAAAGGGTCTTAAAATGTTAACAGGCCTCCGGGCCAGAAGATGATGCAAATCACCTAAACTTTTGCATATGATACGTCTGCAGGAAGAAAGCCTGACTTACTGCATGACTCTACCCCCTTCCCCCATTATCCTCTATGCATAACTTAAGGTATATAAACTACTTTGGAAAATAAAGTGCGGGCCTTGTTCACCCAAACTTGGTCTCCCCATGTCGTTCTTTCTCTCACCTTCTGGCTGAATTATTCAGCCTTTTTTCTCCACTGAATTTCCTCACTGAGCTATCCTTATTTAACCACTCTTTATATCTTTAATTAACATTTAAATAAGCTGTTGTTTCCTGATCTCCGAAGCCATCTCCCCTTCGAATTCCTTGGATCCACCGGAGCTGGACCCCGGCAATTTGCCATTCCCTTCTCCAGTGGACCACATTCTGTCAGATCTCTCCACCATGACCCGTCCGTCTTGGGTTGCCCCACGGAAATGGCTTAGTTTCATTGAGTTAGACAAGACTGTGGTCCTAGTGTGATTAGATTGACTAGTTTTCTGCTGGACTGGAAGAAACACAAGCTGGAATCAAGATTGCCAGGAGAAATATCAATAGCCTCAGATATGCAGATGACACCACCCTTATGGCAGAAAGTGAAGAGGAACTAAAAAGCCTCTTAATGAAAGTGAAAGTGGAGAGTGAAAAAGTTGGCTTAAAGCTCAACATTCAGAAAATGAAGATCATGGCATCTGGTGCCATCACTTCATGGGAAATAGATGGGGAAACAGTGTCAGACTTTATTTTTCTGGGCTCCAAAATCACTGCAGATGGTGACTGCAGCCATGAAATTAAAAGGCGCTTACTCCTTGGAAGGAAAGTTATGACCAACCTAGATAGCATATTCAAAAGCAGAGACATTACTTTGCCAACAAAGGTCCGTCTAGTCAAGGCTATAGTCTTTCCTGTGGTCATGTATGGATGTGAGAGTTGGACTGTGAAGAAGGCTGAGCGCCCAAGAATTGATGCTTTTGAACTGTGGTGTTGGAGAAGATTCTTGAGAGTCCCTTGGATTGCAAGGAGATCCAACCAGTCCATTCTGAAGGAGATTAACCCTGGGATTTCTTTGGAGGAAATGATCCTAAAGCTGAAACTCCAGTACTTTGGCCACCTCATGCGAAGAGTTGACTCATTGGAAAAGACTCTGATGCTGGGAGGGATTGGGGGCAGGAGGAGAAGGGGACGACAGAGGATGAGATGGCTGGATGGCATCACTGACTCGATGGATATGAGTCTGAGTGACCTCCGGGAGTTGGTGATGGACAGGGAGGCCTGGCGTGCTGCAATTCATGGGGTCGCAAAGAGTCGGACACGACTGAGCGACTGAACTGAACTGAACTGACTGCTGGTAGTTCTACTTTTTGCCTTTTATTTTGAAAGATTAACTCTTGATTCTTGAAAATGTCAACCCAGAGAAAAAAGCGTGGGGACATTGGAATGCTGCTATGGCTGAAGAAATGGGTTGGATTGGCAAAAACCCTAATGAGGTGTCATATAACAATCTGGAGAACCCAAGAAAAAGGTGTTCAGTGACTTTTTTTGTCAAATGCAGCCATATATGCATATGGAAACTCTAATTGTGGCAAAAAAACATACATCACAGAAAATACATACCTTGGTCAAAAAAAAAAAATGAAGGCATTATAAGCCTTCAAAATAATAACTGCCAGATTTCCTAGAGATTTGCTATTAGTTTATTTATAATAGCCATTGCCTGTTGAACATTTAACATAATGTGAATCGTTGTCAAAACTTAAAAAATAACAATTTTCTTTTCTTTTCCCTTGGAATGACATCTGTTAATGTTGAAGAGTCAGCCTCTGAAACTCTAACAATAGTGCTGCTGCAAAAATAGAATTCATGTGTCCTCAGTTATGAAATTAAAGGTTATTCAAGACTTAATTTGTCAGGATGTTGTCTTTTAGGAGAGGAAGGTGTAAACATATAATTATTAATTCAATTTCACTTTAGTAATACATAAATAATTCTAGCCTCAGAGTTTTTCTTCACTTTAGTCAAGCAATATGGTCTTGTCATCAACATATTTTATCTTAGTAATTACCTTGTTTTTTTTTAATACCAAATGAAAATGAAAGTAGTTATCATCATTGGTAGGAAGTGAAACTTTTGATGGAGTTGCTGAATTTTCTAACTTCTTTTTTATTACTGTCCTCTCCCTGCCACCCTGAAAGGAAAGTCAAAACCAGTGATACCAAAGAGTCTAAAGTTCTATCCAGAGGAATACAGAGAACAAGGATGCTGAGTGAGACTGAGAGGCAGATGTCAGTGATTTAATTTCATTCTCTTCACTTAAAAGAAAAAAAAAACCCTTCATGGGTGACCTGGGGGACAGAAAGGCAAAATGAAAAAGACCGACAGCAACAAAGGAACTGCTGTGAGTTTTAATTACATATACAATCATGGTCGATGGTAAGAACCTGCCAGCTTTAACAAGGAGAAGAATTCAGCAGTACTTGGTATTATTATGAGTCTTGATGCCTCTAGCACATCAGGATCTAGCCTGGTGTTTTTCTCTATAAAAGACTGGGAAGATGAAATGATGGAGAAGCCAACAGCTTGGTTAATCCCAGAGCAAGGGGAAGAGACCCAGAATGAGAGTCCTGCAACTTTTACCAACTAACCACATGCCTGAGGTTTGGGGCGCAAATAAAACAAACCAATCAATGAACTTCCAGGCTGGGAACAAGATGACTTTTGATTGCCATGAAGCAACCCTCAGCTCATCTGCCCTCCACAGCTCTTCTGAAAGTGGTTCAGCACTCAAACATGGAACTTCAAGATGCTTGTCCACCACAGGCTTGAACCACAAGATTCATTGCAAATGGCAAATGCAACATTTTTTTACTTGCTCTTTGGGTTGTCTGTGGTTCTTACCTACTATGCTTTTGGCCTTGGTGTGTTAGATGGACAGTCAGCCAGTTAGCAACCTCTTAGCTCACATGTACATGCACCCTACATGCAACAGGCTCCCCAGAGGCAGATATTATAGCTCAGGGCATCACTTCCCCTGCTATTTCCCAGACTCATAGACAGGGGGGCGGCTTGCAGGAGGCATTGAAGAACATGATGTGCCAAAGAAAGGATGCGTGATACAGGATGCTCGGGGCTGGTGCACTGGGATGACCCAGAGGGATGGTTTGGGGAGGGAAGGGGAGGGGGGATTCAGGATGGGGAACACATGTACACCCATGGCGGATTCGTGTTGATGTATGGCAAAACCCATACAATATTGTAAAATAATTAGCCTCCAATTAAAATAAATAAATTTATATTAAAATAAATAAATAAAAATTTAAAAAGGAAAGGAAGTCCAGAAGAGGCTCTTCCCAAAGGCCCAGCTGGAGAAGAAGCTGTGTCCCTCTGACACAGCGCGACTTCTCTCCGCTATGTTAATACAGCTTCCCATGCTGCAAACAATGGTTGTGATAACACTGTGGAGTGGAGAACAATCTGACCCAGCGACCCCTGAAGCCAGCAGCTCAGGGCTGAGCCAACCCTGCAAGGGGCAGAGCAGGCTGCCCGGTGGGCATTGATGGCGTTGTACCTGTGAAACGCAAATCAATATCTGCTCGACAGGCTACTGTGTCCTCAGTCTCGCGGGAGTCCAGCTCCACAAAATGTGCTTTACTTTTGTTTTGTAGATGATGAGGTGGAGGGAAAAATAAAGATGAGACATTGAGTAGACCCCAGCAATAGTAGAAACTCTTAATTTCCTTCCAAGTAAGGAGTACGTCAAGGCTGTATATTGTCACCCTGTTTATTTAACTTATATGCAGAGTACATCATGAGAAATGCTGGACTGGAGGAAACACAAGCTGGAATCAAGATTGCCGGGAGAAATATCAATAACCTCAGATATGCAGATGATACCACCCTTATGGCAGAAAGTGAAGAGGAACTAAAAGCCTCTTGATGAAAGTGAAAGTGGAGAGTGAAAAGGTTGGCTTAAAGCTCAACATTCAGAAAACGAAGATCATGGCATCTGGTCCCATCACTACATGGGAAATAGATGGAGAAACAGTGGAAACAGTGTCAGACTTTGTTTTTCTGGGCTCCAAAATCACTGCAGATGGTGACTGCAGCCTTGAAATTAAAAGACGCTTGCTCCTTGGAAGGAAGGTTATGACCAACCTAGATAGCATATTCAAAAGCAGAGACATTACTTTGCCAACAAAGGTTCGCCTAGTCAAGGCTATGGTCTTTCCTGTGGTCATGTATGGATGTGAGAGCTGGACTGTGAAGAAGGCTGAGCACCGAAGAATAGATGCTTTTGAACTGTGGTGTTGGAGAAGACTTTGAGAGTCCCTTGGACTGCAAGGAGATCCAACCGGTCCATTGTGAAGGAGATCAGATCTGGGATTTCTTTGGAGGGAATGATGCTCAAGCTGAAACTCCAGTATTTTGGCCACCTCGTGCGAAGAGTTGACTCATTGGAGAAGACTCTGATGCTGGGCGGGATTGAGGGCAGGAGGAGAAGGGGACGACAGAGGATGAGCTGGCTGGATGTCATCACTGACTCGATGAATGTGTGTCTGAGTGACCTCTGAGAGCTGGTGATGGATAGGGAGGCCTGGTGTGCTGCAGTTCATGGGGTCGCAAAGAGTCGGACACGACTGAGCGACTGATCTGATCTGAGTAGCATGCATTTGAAATCCTTTTATAAGAATTCCAGATCAGTAAGGTGCGAACAAGGAGCTAACATGTAGAGCCACCTACTGTGCCCCCAGTAACCTGCTAAATCCTTCAGGTAGTATTTGATTTATTTTCCAGGGCCTGTTAGGGGAACACTGACACCCTCCTTGTGTTTGGAGGGAAACCTCTCAGCATCGGGTACCATTTCTAGCCTCCTTCCCCATCTTTTCCACTCCATGGGAAAAAGAGTTACTTAACTATTGGAGGAGGGGGAGGACAGAGCATGCATGGCTCCACCACTTCCCAACCTCTGTTTAGGGCCCACCTGCTTGTATTCTCCTTTAACTCTGTCCTTCCACTCCCTGAGTTTAACTACTAGCCTCTGATCCTGGGGGACCACTAAGTGGCCCACACTTCAGGCTTGCCTGTGTCTGCAAGGGTAAGTCTGACTCCATCTAGTTTTCACTATTTGGTAGCTCCCTGTTGCCAGCTTGCCGTGAGACCCAATTCACATCTTCCCACCTCCCTACGAAGGGAATAAAGACGGTGTTTTCATCTCCATTTGCCTATTCTTATATCTATTTCTCAATTGCTGTCAAACTCAGTTAGTGCCAAACTTCCTGTGTGGCCTTCCTGAATTCATCCATTCTGCAAGTGCTATGCATCTATTCTGTGAGATTTGTGGGAGATAAAGAAGAGACTGAACTTAGCGCTCTCCAACGGCCCATCACCTTGTGGGAGAGTCGCACACAGAAACGAATATCAGGTTGGGGAAGAAGAGTGCTAGGATGGATTAGTGATGTCTGCTCTGGGCATGGAATATGAAAGTGCTATTTGCTGCATGGGATTAGAAAGTTTAAATAGAGCGGCTGTTTTCTGCGTTCTGTTAAATCTGGTGGCAAAACCTCCCTGCCTCCTTGTTTCATGTGATTTAATTCAACAGACTTTTGTTGGTTGCTTTCTGTGTGCCAGGCATCTATATTCAATTTTTTTTAATTCCTATGACATGCTCATCTGGCCATTATGGATGTCAATCTTGCCTCAGTTGAGAGCTGCTTTTTGGAGGATTTCAACTTACATGTCTTCTTTTAACCTCTAAAAATTCAACACAGAGACAAACGGTAACACGTGACAAGATAGGGCATTAATTTCTGAGACTGTTGACTGTTGACTCTATTTATGAAATCTTAATTAGTTAAGATATAGCTGACAATAAACTCTGGAAAATTCTGAAAGAGATGGGAATACCAGACCACCTGACCTGCCTCTTGAGAAACCTGTATGCAGGTCAGGAAGCAACAGTTAGAACTGGACATGGAACAACAGACTGGTTCCAAATAGGAAAAGGATTACGCCAAGGCTGTATATTGTCACCATGCTTACTTAACTTATATGCAGAGTACATCATGAGAAACACTGGGCTGGATGAAGCACAAGCTGGAATCAAGATTGCTGAGAGAAATATCAATGACCTCAGATATGCAGATGACACCACCCTTATGGCAGAAAGTGAAGAAGAACTAAAAAGACTCTTTCTGAAAGTAAAAGAGGAGAGGAAAAAGTTGGCTTAAAGCTCAACATTCAGAAAACAAAGATCATGGCATCTGGTTCCATCAATTCATGGAAAATAGATGGAGTTACAGTGGAAACAGTGGCAGACTTTATTGGGGGGGGGGGCATCTAAAATCACTGCAGATGGTGACTATAGCCATGAAATTAAAAGATGTTTACTTCTTGGGAGAAAAGTTATGACCAACCTAGACAGCATATTCAAAAGCAGAGACATTACTTTGCCAACAAAGGTCCGTCTAGTCAAGGCTATGGTTTTTCCCGTAGTCATGTATGGATGTGAGAGTTGGACTATAAGGAAAACTGAGTGCTAAAGAATTGATGCTTTTGAGCTGTGGTGTTGGAGAAGACTCTTGAGAGTCCCTTGAACTGCAAGGAGATCCAACCAGTCCATTCTAAGGGAGATCAGTCCTGAATATTCATTGGAAGGACTGATACTAAAGCTGAAACTCCAGTACTTTGGCCACCAGATGTGAAGAGCTGACTCATTTGAAAAGACCCTGATGCTGGGAAAGATTGAAGGCAGGAGGAGAAGGGGATGTCAGAGAATGAGATGGTTGGATGGTATCACCAACTCAATGGACATGAGTTTGAGTAAACTCTGAGAGTTGGTGATGGACAGGGAGGCCTGGTGTGCTGCAGTCCATGGGGTTGCAAAGAGTCAGACATGACTGAGCGACTGAACTGAACTGAACTGAACTGATGGCTGAGAAGCACACTATCAGTGGTTCCCCAAAGTCATCATGTGCCCTACCACACATGAAGCTAAGCTTGACTACTCTGTTTTGCTGAATCATCACCACTACCCATGAAGCAGCTTCTATTGTCATTCCCATCATTTCCACTTTACAGGTGAGAAAATTAAAAAGTTTAGAAATATTAGGGGTTTTCCTAATTAACTAGATCTGTAGAATGAAAGAGGTAAAGAATCCGCCTGCAATGCAGGATACTTCCAGGAGACACGGAATCGATCCCTGGGTTGGGAAGATCCCCTGGAGTAAGAAATGGCAACCCACTCCAGTATCCTTGCCTGGAAAAATTCCCTGGACAAAGAAGCCTGATTACAGTCCATGGTGTTTCAAAAAGTCGGATGCAACTGAGCACACATCTACCCACACGTAAGTGAAAGGGTTGAACCTTAGCCCTACGATTGCAACTCCAGAGCTTACATTTCTCCTGTCTCACCATAATACAGTCCTTCACCACTGGAAAAAAAAATGTCCTGGGTTAAAACTTTCCTTCTGGAGAGTATTAAACATCACACTCATTGAACTCCAGTTTCACCAGTGAGCAGGACATTCCCCATGGGTGATCTTGGACAAGTCACTTGCCTCATGGACCCTGGTTTGCACATCTGTAAAATGTGAATACTTAAGAACACCAAGTTCCTGCTAGCTCAAAACCTTAGGATGTATATTTTGAAATCAAGATAGTGGGGTCCTAAGAAAATTCATGTGTAATTTATCTGTGTCATATATTAATTTCATAACACTCCCAAGTTGATAATTAGGTTACCATTTTCTCCCAGTGCCAAGTGGGGAAATGATTCTCTTTCCAAGTCATTGAAAGTAGAGACTGAAAGAATCATATTTTCAAGCTGCCATTCCAAGCTGCTGCCTTCAGCAGCGCTAATGCATTCTAAAAGCAGTATTTGGCATCTGTATGTTGAGGAGCTAGAGCTGGATCACATTTCTAAGTCAAAATGCAGTAAAGTTCACATTCAGAAGGATTTCACCATAATCCAATAGTACCTTAATGGGGCTTTAAGCCTCAAACCACATTTTAACCCCTAAATTCTCAGGGAAGGCTTGGTCATATCATTTTTCAATAGAGATATTTCATGGTCTATTGTTTTTATCCAAGAATAAGAAAAGGCACTTATGGACAGAAAAAAAAAAAAAAAGGCTATGGCTTATTTTGTAAAACTAAATGGATCCTGATCTAGGAGGGTTAGAGAAGTCTTATATGCTAAACACCACACTGAATGAATTGCATATAAACCACTGGTCCTGTGTGAACAGCAGCAATTGTTTCTTTTACCCAAAATTACAATAGCTGCACTTCACTGAGGACAGGAGTATTTCTCCTTTATGTGTTGCTAAACTGCAAGATGGACCATAACCTGGCTTTCTTAGGTTTTTGCCAAAGCACTTGAGTTGATTCTGAAATGCCTGGGGGCTAAGTGTAGATCATACAAGTCCTTAATGGAAGTGTTGAGTCTTAAGAAGAAGAAATCAAAGAGGTGGAGAGAGGAGAGGGAGACAAAGAAAGAAAGAAAGAAGAAAGGAAAGGTGTAGCTATTCCAAGTCCTGAATGATGATGCTGTGCAAGTGCTACACTCAATATGCCAGCAAATTTGGAAAACTCAGCAGTGGCCACAAGATTGGAAAAGGTCAGTTTTCATCCCAATCCCAAAGAAAGGCAATGCCAAGGAGTGCTCAAACTACCGCACAATTGCACTCATCTCACACGCTAGTAAAGTAATGCTCAAAATTCTCCAAGCCAGGCTTCAGCAATATGTGAACCGTGAACTTCCTGATGTTCAAGCTGGTTTTAGAAAAGGCAGAGGAACCAGAGATCAAATTGCCAACATCCGCTGGATCATGGAAAAAGCAAGAGAGTTCCAGAAAAACATCTATTTCTGCTTTATTGACTATGCCAAAGCCTTTGACTGTGTGGATCACAATAAACTATGGAAAATTCTGAAAGAGATGGGAATACCAGACCACCTGATCTGCCTCTTAAGAAATCTGTATGCAGGTCAGGAAGCAACAGTTAGAACTGGTCATGGAACAACAGACTGGTTCCAAATAGAAAAAGGAGTACGTCAAGGCTGCATATTGTCGCCATGTTTATTTAACTTATATGCAGAGTACATCATGAGAAATGCTGGACTGGAAGAAACACAAGTTGGAATCAAGATTGCCGGGAGAAATATCAATAACCTCAGATATGCAGATGACACCACTCTTATGGCAGAAAGTGAAGAGGGGCTAAAAAGCCTCTTGATGAAAGTGAAAGTGGAGAGTGAAAAGGTTGGCTTAAAGCTCAACATTCAGAAAACGAAGATCATGGCATCTGGTCCCATCACTGCATGGGAAATAGATGGGGAAACAGTGGAAACAGTGTCAGACTTTGTTTTTCTGGGCTCCAAAATCACTGCAGATGGTGACTATAGCCATGAAATTAAAAGACGCTTGCTCCTTGGAAGGAAAGTTATGACCAACCTAGATAGCATATTCAAAAGCAGAGACATTACTTTGCCAACAAAGGTTTGCCTAGTCAAGGCTATGGTCTTTCCTGTGGTCATGTATGGATGTGAGAGCTGGACTGTGAAGAAGGCTGAGCACCGAAGAATTGATGCTTTTGAACTGTGGTGTTGGAGAAGACTCTTGAGAGTCCCTTGGACTGCAAGAAGATCCAACCAGTCCATTCTGAAGGAGATCAATCCTGGAATTTCTTTGGAAGGAATGATGCTAAAGCTGAAACTCCAGTATTTTGGCCACCTCATGCGAAGAGTTGACTCATTGGAGAAGATTCTGATGCTGGGCGGGATTGAGGGCAGGAGGAGAAGGGGACGACAGAGGATGAGATGGCTGGATGGCATCACTGACTCAATGGATGCGAGTCTGAGTGACCTCCGGGAGCTGGTGATGGACAGGGAGGCCTGGCGTGCTGCGGTTCATGGGGTCGCAAAGAGTCGGACACGACTGAGCGACTGATCTGATCTGATCTGATCGTGGGTGGAGATGAGTCACTTCAGGAGCTTTAGTCTCTCTGTTGTTGTTTAGTCAGTAAGTCATGTCTGACTTTGTGACCCCGTGGATTGCAGCCCACCAGGCTCCTCTGTCCATGAGATTCTCCAGGCAAGGATACCAGAGTATTCCATATATTCTTGTATTCATGCCATGCCCTCCTCCAGGGGATCTTCCCAACCCAAGGATCAATCCTGCGTCTCCTGCACTGCAGGTGAATTCTTTATTGCTGAGCCGTGAGGGAAATCCACTATAGAGGTACCAGCTTATAATGGTTGGACTTACGATTTTTTTTTTTGTTTGACCTTATGATGATATGAAAGTGATACACATTCAGTAGAAACCGTACTTCATGTTTTGAATTTTGACCTTTACTCTCTTGTGCTAATAGGCAGAACCCACAACTCCCACTCAGCCATGAGATCACAAGGATAAGCGCTCGATACACCTTCAGCCACTCTGCACCCAGATAACCATTCTGGTTCTCTCTTTCAGTATAGTTTTGTAAATTACATAGCTATTCAACACTTTGTTATAAAATAGGCTCTGTGTTAGATGATTTTGCTCAACTGTAGGCTCATGTAAGTGTTCTGAGTACATTTAAGGCAGGTGAGGCTAAGCTCTGCTGTTCTGTAGGTCAGGTGTACTGTGTTAAATGCATTTATGACTTAATATTTTTAGCCTATGATGGGTTTATCAGGATGAAACCCTGTTGTAGTCAAAGAGGGTCTGAAAAGGGGAAACCACAGAGGAAAATCCAGAATCTCTGCTGACAAAAGACAGAGTGTACAGCCCCCAAGTTATATATTCAGAGATGCTTTTGTATGTTGTTCATATGTAAAAGCAGAAATCCAAATAGAGGTCAAATCTAAATGGTAAAGGGGTAGGAAAAAAATGTCCATTTAGTGATCCGATGAATACACCTCTCAGCCTGCGCTTCACTGGGTTCTGCCGGGTTCTGTGGGCAGAGAAGTGAACAAGGCTGACCCACTCCACGTCTAGCCTGGTGGGAGAGAAATCAGTGTAGAGTCCAAGAGAGAAACTTGGTGGTAGGAGGTGGGTGGGGACAATTTGGCCTAGTTTAGGCCAAGAAAGGCTTTTCTAAGGAGATGACATTTCCTGTGAGACCTGAAGCAGGAGCAGGAGCCGTACTGGGGAGAGGAAGATGTGTCCCCAGCAGCAGATCCAGCTGGTGGAAAGGTCTGGAAGTGGAACCAGCTTGGTGTGCGAGGTGCTAACGAAGGCGAGTGGGGAGGAGCGGGAGGCGAATGGTACAAGATGCAGCCAGAGCCCTGTGGGCCTGGGTGGGGGGTTTGGGTTTCTTCTGAGTATAATGGGGGCCCATTGAGGGCTTAGGAGCAGTCAATAGAGAGGCGCACAAAGGCCTCCGGGAGGGCTCAGAGCTGTAAGCTCCGCAGTGAGGCTTCGCTAAGCACTCTCTGCATTGTCGCCATAGACTCCTTTCACAACAGACTCTCAGCCCCTGATTTTCTCAGCTCTTTCTCCCCACGGCTCTCTTACAGCTTTGGAATGAACCAAACAAGGGAGGAAGAAGAAAAGCCCCCAGCCCCAGGGGCCCCATGTCTGCCCCACTTGGTGTGCAGAGCCGGGGAGCACAGTCAGACGTTGCACACTGAGAGCAGCCCTCCCCTAGCAGAGGCAGAGAGAGGATGAGAAGAGGGAGCCAGAGAGGCCAGAGCAGGCACCTGTGCAGATCCCCGTCTTCCTGGGACCCCCGGGGGGTTGGGGCAAGGGAATGGCAGAGGAGGGGAAATGCAGGAATCTGGGTAACTCATTGAGATGGGCCAGGGGCACTTATCTTTAAGACCCAAAAGAATGTATGATCTGGGTCCCAAGACCCTGGTTCAAGTCCAGACTCCAACCATGAGACAAAAGCTATGCTTTATAGGTTCTGTTTGCCCTCCAGACTATCTCCGTCCTTCCCCACTCTGTTCTATGCCCAGAGGGTGGGCTTTGTTGTCCTTGGCTTCCACCTGGGTTTGGCCATTGGAGGTAGGAGCTTGGAGGAGAGGACAGTGCTGGTATTTATGCCCCCAGCTCCCTCCCTGCCCCCAGGCTGCGGATTGTTAGCTGATGGGTTTCTTTTCTGCTGGTCTTGGTCTGGACCAGGCAGTCCTGTCACACAACCCTCTCAAGAGCCCAGCTACAGCTTCTCCCTCAGCCCCTGCAGGCCTGGAAGGAGGCATGGCTTCCAGCTGTGGCCATCCCTGGGCACTGCCTCATCCCTGTCGGTTTCCTTGCCCCCAGTGGCAACTGTCATCAGTGGCACCTTCATCAACATTTCTGCATCCCTCCTCCCCTTGGAATGGACCATCCATTTCCTCCTTGCTCCTTTACTGATGCAAAGGGATCAGTTCAACCTCTCCAACAGGATCACTGTATTAGTTTCCGGCAGTTGCTGTAACAAATTATCCTATACTGGTTGACTTAAGACAACAAAATATACTATCCTAGTTCTGAAGGCCACGAGTCCAAAAAATCATGATGTTGACAAGGTCATCTGCTCTTTGAAGGCTTCAGGGGATAATCCTTCTTTGCCTGCTTCCCGGCTCCTGGCTTTTGGAGCCTCGCTGGCATTCTTGGCCTGCAGCTGCATCAGTGCCCTCTCTGCGTCTGTCATCATACGGCATTCTCTCCCTTCCCTTCACATCCCTTCCCTCCATGTGTGTGTCTGGCTCTGTGCCTCGCCTCATCTCAGCTCTCACAGTGGATGAGGGAGCCACGCCACTCCAGGATGTCATCTCACCTAATTATATCCACAACACCCTTATTCCCAAATAAGATCACATTCTGAGCTTCTGGGAAGGTTATGAATTCTTGGGGGATGCTAATCAACCCAGCACAATCACTTTCAGAACAATTACAGCAAACTCCTAATAGCACTTCCCATGAGTCAGGCACTGCTTTAGGTGTTCTATACACATTGACATTTAATTCTCGGAATGACTCTAAAATGTAGGTATTATGATAACCTCCACCCTACAAATGGGGAAATTGGGACACAGATTAAGTAACTTGCCTAAGGTTGTATAGCTAACACATAGTAAAGTGAGCATTCAAACTCAGGTAGAAGCTTCCAAAGTCTGTCCTCTCAATGTTACACTGATTATTGCTCAGAAGAGTGGGCTGGTCCACTGCTTAAAAGCTACCTTCTTATGGAGACCAGGAAGTCATAAGATAAATAGTAGCAACCGGGACTTCCCTGGTGGTCCAGTGATTAAGACTCCGTGCTTCCATTGAAGAGGACATGGGTTCCATCCTGGGTTGGGGAAGTAGGATCCTACATGCCACATGGCACACCCAAAAGATAAAAAAAAAAAAAGTAGCAACCAAAAATACAATAAGAAAAGGTAACAGAAGAAGTGCTTTAAGGGTGGGAGGTAGATTCTGTCAATCCCCTCATTTTTATAGAGGAAGATACAAAGACTTGGAGATGGTAAGTGAACTGCCTGTCTGTGAACACAGCTGGCGAACTCCAGAGCACATTCCTCAAGTACGATCATAATCACTATTTTATGTTGGTGGCTAGATCCTCCCATCCACCTTGGGCATTGGTAGATATTGTAATATACTACCTGAAACATCATTTGCAATGGATTTGCATAGGTGGAAAGACTGACTTTCTGCAGAAACAAACACAGAGCCCCAAGCTGTCGTGTTTGCTAACTCCCACCGTGTAAATGCTCTCACCACCGCCAATTTCAAGCTCCAGTGTGACGTCTCAGACCCAGACTTGGGAAGAGGTCCAACACATTTAGCCCCCATCAGCCTGACAAGCTGGCTCAGTCACATGCCTGCCCCAGGGATCTTCTGTAAAATGTTGATGTGGACTCTTGAAAACAAAGCTCCAGGTCTTCTGGATCAAGAGACAAAGATTTCTTTAGCTTTCAGAGGTACAGCCAGGGTGAACCGGATCAGGGGGCCAATTTCCCGAGCAGGCATGGAATGTGCTTGGTATGATCTCAGAGGTCTGTGACACTTCTGAGAATTAAGAGGTAATATTTGTAGTTTGTATGTGGAAGATGGGCTTCCCAGGTGGTAAAGAATCCACCTGCAAGTCAGGAGACACAGGTTTGATCCCTGGGTTGGGAAGATCCCCTAGAGGAGGGCATGGCAACCCACTCCAGTATTTCTTGCCTGGAGAATTCCATGGATAGAGGAGCCTGGTGGGCTACAGTTCCTGGCATTGTAAAGAGTCAAACACGACTGAGCAAATCACACACACACACACACACACACACACACACACACACACACGGCTTCCCAGGTGGTGCTAGTCATTGATATAAGAAGCTGAGGTCCCAACATAGGACCTTTCTGAAAATCTAGAAAATCAAGTCCTAGGTAGAAGTTCTATTGTTGTTTAGTCACTAAGTCATGTCCAACTCTTTTGTGACCCCACGGACTATAGACCACCAGGCTCTTCTGTCCATGGGATTTTCCAGGCAAGAATACTGAAGTGGGTTGCCATTTCCTCCTCCAGGGGTTCTTTCTGATCCACAGATGGAACCCAAGTCTCCTATATTGGCAGGTGGGTTCTTTACCGCTGAGCCACCAGGGAAGCCCAGATAGAAGTCTTGATGTTGCTGTTATTCAATCACACAGTTGTGTTGACTCTTTGCAACCCCATGGACTGCAGCATGCCAGGATTCCCTGTGCTTTGCCATCTCCCGGAGTCCATTGAGTTGATGATGCCATCCAACCATCTCATCTTCTGTCATCCCCTTCTCTTGCCTTCAGTCTTGCCCAGCATCAGGGTCTTTTCCGAGTTAGCTCTTCACATCAGGTGGCCAAAATATTGGAGCTTCAGCTTCAGTATCAATCCTTCCAATGAATATTCAGGATTGATTTCCTTTAGGATTGACTGGTTTGATCTCCTTGCAGTCCAAGGGACTCCCAAGAGTCTTCTTCAACACCGCAGTTCAAAAGCATCAAATCTTCAGTGCTCAGCTGAAGTCTGCTGCTGCTGCTGCTAAGTCATTTCAGTCGTGTCAGACTCTGTGCGACCCCACAGATGGCAGCCCACCAGGCTCCCCCGTCCCTGGGATTCTCTAGGCAAGAACACTGGAGTGGGTTGCCATTTCCTTCTCCAATGCATGAAAGTGAAAGTGAAGTCGCTGAAGTCTATTTGTGGTCTGGCCTCTGTGCTTGGCTACATATCTCACCTAAACAGAGCTCCTCATTTTGTTCTAGAGAAGGAAAGTGTTGTGACTGCAAATGTTATAGAATTTGGAAGGCAAAGAGCCTTTTTAGGAGCGTATGAGGAGAAACTTACTTTTCTGTAGGAGCAGCAAGATATTTCAATTTATTTATTTATTTTTTATATTTTGGATAGGGTATCACCTCACCCCAGTCAGAATGCCACCATCAAAAAAATCTACAAATAACAAATGCTGGAGGGGATGGAAGAAAAGGGAATGCTTCTACATTGTTGGTGGAAACGTACACTGGTACAGCCATTATGAAGAACAGTATGCTGCTGCTAAGTCGCTTCAGTCGTGTCTGACTCTGTGCGACCCCAGAGATGGCAGCCCACCAGGCTCCCCCGTCCCTGGGATTCTCCAGGCAAGAACACTGGACTGGGTTGCCATTTCCTTCTCCAATGCATGAAGGTGAAAAGTGCAAGTGAAGTTGCTCAGTCGTGTCCGACTCTTAGCGACCCCATGGACTGCAGCCCACCGGGCTCCTCCGTCCATGGGATTTTCCAGCCAAGAGTACTGGAGTGGGTTGCCATTTCCTTCTCCAAAGAACAGTATGGAGAGTCCTTAAAAACCTAGGAATGAACCTACTATATGACCCAGCAACCCCACTACTGGGCATTTACCCTGAAAAAACTACCATTCTAAAAGACACATGTTTCCTCAATGTTCATTGCATCACTATTTACAATCGCCAGGACATGGAAGTAACCTATATGTCCATGGACAGATAAATGGATAAAGAAAATGTAGGACTTTTACATAAATGAGAAATTTTTTAATGCAATCTATGCCACTTTCTCATCCCCCATCTACCAACATAGCAATATTTTTACATTTTTGTAACTTTTTATTTTTAAATGATTGCAGACTCCCAGGAAGTTGTACATATAGTACATAGAATAGTCCCATGAGCCCTTCACCTAGCTTCCCCCAGTTGTGACATCTTGCGTAACTAATACAATATCAAAACCAGAAAATTGACTCTGATACAATAGTGTTAACTAGACTACCAACCTTGTTCAATTTTTACCAGTTTTTATATGCATCCCTGTGTCTTGGGAGAAGGAGGTGTAGTCCAATGCAACTTGATTCCTCATATAGAGTCATATGCTATGCTGTGCTTGGTTGCTCAGTCATGTCTGCCTCTTTGCAACCCTGTGGACTGTAGTCAGCCAGGCTCCCCTGTCCATGGGAATTCTCCAGGCAAGAACACTGGAGTGAATTGTCATGCCCTCCTCCAGGAGATCTTCCCAACCCAGGGATTGAACCCAGGTCTCCTGCATTGCAGGTAGATATTTTACTGACTGAGCCACCAGGGAAGCCCATAGAGTCATGTAACCACCACCAAATAGGATCCAGATTATTTTATCACCATCCTTTATAGACTCACCCCCACCCACCCCTGTCCCTGTCTCCTGGCAACCACCCATCTGTCCTGCATCTCTATAGTTTTGTCATCTGGTGCATGTTACATGTATGGAATCATATAGTGTGAAGTCTTTTGAGATTGGCTTTTTTCACTTGGGGCTTCTCTGATGGCTCCAATGGTAAAGAATCAGCCTGCAATGCAGGAGACCTGGGTTTGATCCCTGATTCAGGAAGAGCCCATGGAGAAGGGAATGGCAACCAACTCCAGTATGCTTGCCTGGAGAATTCCGTGGACAGAGGAGCCTGGCGGGCTATAGTCCATGGAGTTGGACAAAGAGTTGGACACGACTGAGCAATTAACACTTTCACTTTTTTCACTTAGCATAATGCCCTTATCTATGTTGTTGCATGTTACGAGTTAAACTGTGTCCCACTCAGTCTCACTCAGTGTTAGAGTTCTAGCTCCTACTACTCCTACTAATTCCTGCTAACTCCAAATAGGACTTATTTGGAAACAGGGTGACTGCAGATTTAATTAGTTAAGATTAAGTCATACTAGGGCAGGGTGGCGGGGAAGGCAATGGCACCCCACCCCAGTACTTTTGCCTGGAAAATCCCATGGACGGAGGAGCCTGGTAGGCTGCAGTCCATGGGGTCGCTAAGAGTCAGACATGACTGAGCGACTTCACTTTCACTTTTCACTTTCATGCATTGGAGAAGGAAATGGCAACCCAGTCCAGTGTTCTTGCCTGGAGAATCCCAGGGACGGGGGAGCCTGGTGGGCTGCCGTCTATGGGGTCGCACAGAGTTGGACACAACTGAAGCGACGCAGCAGCAGCAGCAGGGTAGGGTGGATTCCCTAATCCAATGTTGGGTGTCCTTATAAAAAGGAGAAATGTAGACAGAGACACGTACACCAGGCCATCACCATGTCAAGGTTGGAGTTATACTGTCACAAGCCAGGAAACTGCCCAAAACTAGGAGAGAGGCTAGGAACATTTCTCCCCCAGCACCTACAGAGCGAGCATGGCCCTTCTGACACCTTGGACTTCTCACCTCCAGAGGTGTAAGATAAGAAATTTCTCGTTTGAACCACTCAGTGGCGTGATATTTGTTACAGCAACTCTAGCTAACTAATGGTCTGTAAATCTCCAAGGTTTGCTCCTTTTTATGGCTGAGGAGTCTGACACTGTGTTGTATGCAGGTATCTAACCATTTACCCACTGGAGGACATTTGGATTGTTCCTACTTTTAGACTATTACAAATAAAGATGCTGTGAACAATCGCATACAGGTTTTTGTCTGAACATAAGTCTTTATTTCTCTGGGATAAATTTCCAAGAGTGTGACTGCTGGGTCTTAAGGTAAATATTTGCTTGCTGTTGTTTAGTCGCTCAGTTGTGTCTGACTCTTTGGGACCCCATGGACCGTAGCCCACCAGGCTCCTCTGTCCATAGGATTTCCCAGGCAAGAATACTAGAATGGGTTGCCATTTTCTTCTCCAGGGGATCTTCCTGACCCAGGGATGAAACCCATGTCTCCTGCATTGGCAGGCGGATTCTTTACCACTGAGCCACCAGGGAAGCCCAAGTTATATGTTTAGTTGATAAGAAATTACCTAACAATTTTCCCATATCATTAATTTTTATGGTGCGTAGATCCTTTCAGCCTCTGATAAGCACGCCTTCCTTTTCTTAAAGACTGCAATGGACTCTTAGAGGGAAAGTGGGAAGAGGAGAAAGGTGGTTCAGGGCTAGAAAACAGGCAAATATGATAGAAATATGGCATTCTGATAACTTATGCTGCCACCAGTGGCAAAGTGGATTAACTAAGAAGAGCCACAGTCAACCCTGGTTTATCTGAATAAAGTCAGCAATGCAACAAACCCCAGTTCAATACTTACCATGCATCAGACACTAACCTAGATACTGGGAAGGCTGCACACACTAGGGTGGACACTTGTTTCTCAAAACCTCTCAACCTGGTGTAAGAGGTGGTAGACATTTTCACAAATCACTGTCATGTTATCCAGTATGATTAGGAGGGTGGGGAATTGTGAGATATGTATAATACAAAACAGAAGCTAAACCCAAAATTACAAGCACTTAGATCTGGAGTGTTTGAAGGGATCTTGTTCCTGCCTTAATTTCTTCTTACTTAGTCTTTTATTGGGGCTTCCCTGGTGGCTCAGCTGGTAAAGAGTCTTTTATTATCTAAAATATAAGTAGATAGCTTGGAGATAGGACTGAGACAAAATTTTAATCCTGCACAAACCAGAAAGTGAACTTTAAGGCTCACAGGCACTTTTCAATGATTTGAGCTCCTGAAAATGGAGTATGACAGTTGGATTAGTTACAAAAACAGGAAGTGTTTTATTGGATTATCTGGATCATCTGTCAGGTTGAAGCCCTTCACTCAGGGATGGCCCACCTCTCAAGCTTCCAAAGCCTTCTTCTGGGAGACGCATTCACCACCTGCCAGTTCTCCTCGTAAACCCCTCACTTTTTCCTTCCTTGCCCTTCAATGGAACAATCTGAGGAATTCAGTCTGAGCCTTGATTAAGGGCTTATGGGCAAGTCTGTGGCTTCATCATCTCTTCTCAATGGAGAGCTTTTAAGGCCCAAAAGAGGACTAACCCAGCATTAAACCTAACCAACAAAGCTCTTTTAAATAAAGTGAGTAGACCTTGCCTTGTCCTTAGAAGAGGAATTTTTATTGACTTAAAACATCCCATAAATGTTTTTCCCCTTGACTTGTCTTTTGTAAGTTTTAGCTGAGTGCAAGACGATATTTTGCTTTTCAGCACTGATGTTCCCTGACTTTCTAGTGTCTACTTGAGGGATGGAGCGCCCAGGGCTGAACCAAATAGGAGAGCCATGACTGTGATATTGTCTGTCAAGACAGATCTCCAAGATCGCAAACCAGAAATAGAGTATAATGGAGGTTGCTGGTTGTCTGAATCTCCATTTACTTCTGAGCTTTCACTGGGCATGGGCGTCAGTTGAACCACATTTCTCAGGCTTCCCTGTATCTAGGTGCAGTCACTGGACCAAGCTCTGGCCAATGGGATGTGAGCAGAAAGGATGGGTACAATTTCCATGCCATGACCTTTAAAGAAAGGAGAGTGTGTTCCTCTGTCTCTTTCTATCTTGCCTCATGGAAAGTTGACAGGGTGGAGAGTCACTTTGGAGCATGCACTTAAGAATAATGCCTTAGGGATGGTGAAAGAACGAGATAAGATTGTGGGTCCTCACATCTGTGGAACCATCTCAACAACCAACTGCTTATTCTTGGCCAATCTCATGAAAGTGAGATCAACTTCCATCTTTCTCTCTTAAGTCAATATTATTTTGATCTTTGAAACAACAGCTGAATCTGCATTCTGCTAATATTAATACATGGAATAAATCAAAGGGAGAGAGCCAATCCACTTATGAGATGGAAAGAGGCAGGAAAACAGAAAAACAGCAAAGAGTCCACAATGGGAAAAGCTAGCGATGAGGAATGGCACAATCGAGTGTATGGTGTGGCTCTCCAGCACTGAACAGGTAGTAGCCACTCAACTAACATATGTTGAGGGAAAGGTCTCTCCTAGAATGAGTGTTCATCTCTCAAATGCAACACCCTCCTTCTTACTTTCTGGCCTTTGCACGTGGTTTCCCTTAACCTGGATCCCCTTGTCACCCTCATCATTCCCAACACTTGGGTAAATCCTACTCATCCTTCAGATTTCTGTATGAATGTGGCTTTCTCCGGGAGAGCCCTTTTTAAGGTGAGGCCTTATTCCACTGTGCTCCCCCCAACGCTCTCCCTGCCTGTCCACCTGCCTGATCATTCTCTGGCTCCACTTCCAGACTGAGAATTCTAGGAGGGCAGGGACCACACCTGATTGTAAGCCATTGAATCCCCAAGGCTGGCCCCCAGACTACCCACAGGATACTCAATGACCCTGGTAAGAGTCACAAAGTCACAGAGTCACAAAGAATTAGGCTTTTGAAGCTTGAAATAAAACCCTTGCTCCTGGGGAGACCCAGCCAAGTGCCCAAATGCCTCTGTTCTTGGAGAAAACAATTGTGGGGTTTCATCTACCATCAGAGGCTACTGTGCTGTGCTTAGTCGCTCAGTCATGTCTGACTCTTTGCAACCCCATGGATTGTAAGAATACTGGACTGGGTTGCCACGACCCTCCTCCAGGAGATCTTCCCAACCCAGGGATTAAAACCAGGTCTTCCACATTGTGGGCGGATTCTTTACCGTCTGAGCCACCAGGGAAGCCCAAGAATACTGGAGTGGGTAGCCTATCCCTTCTCCAGGGGATCATCGCCACCCAGGAAATGAACTGGGGTCTCCCACATTGCAAGCAGATTCTTTACCAGCTTGAGCTACCAGGGAAGCCCTCAGAGGCTCTTATCCACTTCCAATACCAATTAGCCATTTCCTCTCTCAACTTCCGCTGGTTTCAGCTGTAGTCGAGTTGAGGGTTTGTTTTGTTCTATTTCCTTCTCACTTTTCACCTGGGCTTTTACATTCTGATTGTCATTCTGATGTCTGGAGCTGGAGCACTGTCCCTCACCGCTCTCAGGCCACACCCACCGACCCCGCCCCCCACCGCCCCACGTCCGATCTGTCCCACACCGCCCCCCTGCCTCTGTTACGCGCACAGCACCAGGCTCCTCCGCGCCTGTCGCCTGCAGCGCCAAATGAAAGCTCCACTTTCATCACCAGGCCCCCTTGGCCTGCGATTTTTTCATGTCTTAATAAGGCTCAAATCGGTTCAAGCAACTTCTTCAAAAGCCACACAGATTATTCAAAACAACAGCAATAGAGGAGGAATGAAAGCAGTTAAACTAGAAAAATTATCTGGTACACACGATCCTTGGGTCTCTTACTTCCTTTGACGATCACGCCTTGTTACAAAAGAGCAGGAAGAGCAGACTTGCTGGAAAACAGCCCAGTTTCCTCCAGTACCAGGTCACCCGCATGGCCCAGGCTTCTCCCAGGAGCAAGGTGACTTGTCCAGGCTGCCAGTTCATGGGCCTACCACCCACACAGAGCCTAGAACTCACAAGGACCTATGCCTGGTTTCACACTCAACTGTCTCGGTTGTATATGCTTAATAACTTCTGAATAAAGGCTCGTGTTTCCATTTTGCACTGAATCCTGCAAATTAGGCAGCTCCCACTGCATTTTGGGATCAAGTCTTGGGAGTCACAGCTGCCTTCCCACAGGCCAGGCTCAGAGTATCACAAGAACCTCAGAATTCTGGGCCGTTAGAACCAGAAAGGGTTATGGGACGAAAGTGCTCTAAGACAAAGGTCCAAGCTGGATTCGAATCCCACCCTCCCAGTTGCCACCCATAGGCTAATTATCACTAAGTTCTTTTGAGCCTCAGTTTCCTATTTGTAAAACAAAGGAAACTTTGCTTTCCTAAGAAGTTGTTGGGAGGATCAAAGGAGATAATTTATTAGAACAAGGCACCTGGAAGAGACTGGGACTTTAAATATTTGAGGCTGGAAAGCAGCCATTTGGGGAATTTCAGACAGTCTCTGCAGTTTATGAGAGGAAAAAATAAATAAATTTGTCTTTGGAACAGACATTCCCTTTGTTTAAGGAGAGGCCACATCACTGAGTCATTTTGGTCCTACTGGTAAAGCCAGTTCCCATCCGAATGTGTACCATTTACAAATGTCAGTTGGAGACTCTCCAGATGAATCCTAAAATTAAAAAAATTCTTTTATATAAAACTTGGAACTTCAGTGTCCAATGCCTGAAAAATATCATTGTATACTCTTGGGAGATGAGTTTGTTGTTTTGACCAAAAATGAGCTCACGAGTAATCCAGTGCCAAGACCTACCCCCACGAGGAGGGAGGTGCAGGCTTGGCCCCCAGTACTGTAGGCTGAGGCTGTGGAGCTGCCCCAGCAGGACTATTTAAGCTAAGGAAGCAGACCTCGTGAACCCAGAAAGGTCTTCAGTGATGGTGAGTGGGTCAAATGGCAACCTGACAAGTGGGGGTGGGCATTTCCCCCAAAGGGATCAGAGGTTCCCACTGTCAGGCTTCCTTCAACTGAGCTGAATCCTGGGGAAGAGAAGGTGGCCTTTGTATTGGAAGGGATGACACTTTTCTTCTCTCTGAGAGTGGCCTGAACTCCTCAGCAGAAATGTTCTGTGAGTATCTTTTGGAAGGAGCCTGGTAGGCTGCAGTCCATGGGGTCGCTAAGAGTCAGACACGACTGAGCAACTTCACTTTCACTTTTCACTTTCATGCATTGGAGAAGGAAATGGCAACCCATTCCAGTGTTCTTGCCTGGAGAATCCCAGGGACAGGGGAGCCTGGTGGGCTGCTATCCTTTGGGTTGCATAGAGTCAGACATGACTAAAGCAAGTTAGCAGCAGCAGCAGCAGTCTTTTGAAAGCCCAGTGGCAAGGCTGAGCTTAGTCTTGTTGTTAAACTCTGTTGTCCCCAGACATTCAGTAAAGTCATGCCATTTCCTTTTTTTTTTTAATCACATTGTACAATTTCAGTTCAGTCCAGTTCAGTCACTCAGTCGTGTCTGACTCTTTGCGACCCGATGAACCGCAGCACACCAGGCCTCCCTGTCCATCACCAACTCCCAGAGTTTACCCAAATTCATGTCCATTGAGTCAGTGATATCATCCAATCATCTCATCCTCTGTCGTCCCCTCCTCCTCCTACCTTCAATCTTCCCTAGCATCAGGGTCTTTTCAAATGAGTCAGCTCTTCACATCAGGTGGCCAAAGTACTGGAGTTTCAGCTTCAACATCAGTCCTTCCAATGAACACCCAGGACTGATCTCCTTTAGTATGGACTGGCTGGATATCCTTGCTGTCCAAGGGACTCTCAAGAGTCTTCTCCAACACCATAGTTCAAAAGCATCAATTCTTTGGCACTCAGCCTTCTTTAGAGTCCAACTCTCACATCCATACATGACTACTGGAAAAAACAGAGCTTTAACAGTTAGAACTGAACATGGAACAACAGACTGGTTCCAAATAGGAAAAGGAGTACGTCAAGGCTGTATATTGTCACCCTGTTTATTTAACTTATATGCAGAGTACATCATGAGAAATGCTGGACTGGAAGAAACACAAGTTGCAATCAAGATTGCTGGGAGAAATCTCAATAACCACAGATATGAAGATGACACCACCCTTATGGCAGAAAGTGAAGAGGAACTAAAAAGCCTCTTGATGAAAGTGAAAGCCCGGAGAGTGAAAAAGTTGGCTTAAAGCTCAACATTCAGAAAACGAAGATCATGGCATCTGGTCCCATCACTGCATGGGAAATAGATGGGGAAACAATGGAAACAGGGTCAGACTTTATTTTTCTGGGCTCCAAAATCACTACAGATGGTGACTGCAGCCATGAAATTAAAAGGCACTTAGTCCTTGGAAGGAAGGTTATGACCAACCTAGATCACATATTCAAAAGCAGAGACATTACTTTGCCAACAAAGGTCCATCTAGTCAAGGCTATGGTTTTTCCTGTGGTCATGTATGGATGTGAGAGCTGGACTGTGAAGAAGACTGAGCGCCGAAGAATTGATGCTTTTGAACTGTGGTGTTGGAGAAGACTCTTAAGAGTCTCTTGGACTGCAAGGAGATCCAACCGGTCCATTCTGAAGGAGATCAGCCCTGGGATTTCTTTGGAAGGAATGATGCTAAAGCTGAAACTCCAGTATTTTGGCCACCTCATGCGAAGAGCTGACTCATTGGAGAAGACTCTGATGCTGGGAGGGATTGGGGGCAGGAGGAGAAGGGGACGACAGAGGCTGAGATGGCTGGATGGCATCACTGACTCGATGCCAGTCTCGATGTGAGTCTCAGTGACCTCCGGGAGTTGATGATGGACAGGGAGGCCTGGTGTGCTGTGATTCATGGGGTCGCAAAGAGTCAGACACGACTGAGCGACTGATCTGATCTGATCTGATCTGAACTAGACAGATCTTTGTTGACAAAGTAATGTCTCTGCTTTTTAATATGCTATCTATGTTGGTCATAACTTTCTTTCCAAGGAGTCAGCATCTCTTAATTTCATGCCTGCAATCACCATATGCAGTGATTTTGGAGCCCCCCCAAATAAAGTCAGCCACTGTTTCCCCATCTATTTGCCATGAAGTGACGGGACTGGGTGCCATGATCTTAGTTTTCTGAATGTTGAAGATATACAATTTTTATTTGTCACTTGTAACTGAATAAAACTGGAAAGGGCAGTTATACCATTATCATCCTCTCTTAGCTGAGCTTTGAGGACTGAAGGAAGGAGCTCACATCCATGTTAGGGATGTAGATAATCAAGGGTTAAGTATCAATAGCCTGGTAAACAGGCTGCTAGAGTTGCCAGTGGGGCCAAGGGGAGCAATAATGACAGAGCAAGGAGCCTGGCAGGGATGCCAAGGCACCACCTTGGTTGACTTGGGGAACACTCACACATTCCTCAGGGGTCCCAGAAATACCCTAGAGGAGGGAACTTTCTTGAACAATGGGCTTCCTTTATCGTATAAGATGAGGGTTTGAATTATTGTTTTGTGGCCCCAGATGACTGAAAGAGTATAGGAGTCGGAAGGGAAGAGAGGAGGTCAGTTGGGTTCCATAGGTTAAATGATTTAATCTGACACTCAGTGGCTAATACAGGGCTTCCCTGGTGGCTCAGTGGTAAAGAATCCATCTGCCAATGCAGGAGACATGGGTTCAATCCCTGGGCTGGGAAGATCCCCTGGAGAAGGAAATGGCAACCCACTCCAGTATTCTGGCCTAGGAAGTCCCATGAACAGAGGAGCCTGGTAGGCTATAGTCCATGGGGTCGCAAAAGAGTCAGGATACCACTGTGACTAAACAAGAATAGCAACGGCTAATATAATAATAATTATTATTATTCTGCAGTTGAAGACAATACGACCCAGAAAGTTGAAGCAAGTGTCTCAAATGTCCACGATTGCTTTGCTCCATTCCCTGACTGAAGCACCTGCTCGGTCCACGGCTCCAGGAGGAGCTGCCCACGACCTCCCAGGACCACCAGCTCTGATCACAGCTGCTCTGACCAGGAGCCAACATCTGATCCAAATTAAGCCAATCAATTTTTCTCTCCTCGGTATTAAAACAAAGTGATCGTCGATCCCGACTGTGTCAGTGTGCTGTGAAAATTTAAGAGTGACAAGTCCAGAATCACGGCCCAGGTTAGCCAAAGCCATGGACAGAGATGTAAAGAAGAGTAGAAAGGAGGCCTGGCAGGGAAAGTCATCCGCGGAGGAGAGTAGAACCAATGTCTCAGATGCAGTGGAAACAGGCTTTCTGGGTGCTCGGGAAAGGTGGTGATTTCCCACTGGCTGCAAGCTCAGGCTGGACTTCCAACAGCGGGCTCCCAGAAGCTTATGATAAGGTTACTGTTTTTTGTTTGAACTAAACTGAAGGAGTTTCTTTTCTCTGCAACCAGCAATCCCTGGGCCAACTCACCAGAGAGGGTGGAGGCTGGCTGGTGGACTCCCAGCCCAGAGCACTTCCTATGGTTCTACATCACCTGCCTCCTCTCTTAGGATAATTTAGATTATCCTAATCAACCCACTCCAGTATTCTTGCCTGGAGAATCCCATGCCAGAGGAGCCTGGTGGGCTACAGTCCATGGGGTCGCAAAGAGTCGGACACAACTGTGCGACTACACTTACGCTTAAATTACCTTAGCAGATTTCTTTAATATTAAGTCGACCTGCCCATGCATTTTTGTAGTAAAATATAGTTTTTCTTACATCCTCACAAAGTTGTGGATAGGACACAATGCTCAGAAACAGCCCAAGTCTATCTGAAGATCTAAGTAGGAATAGTCAGGAGACGCCTGAAAGCCCCTCAGTGGACATCGGGCCAAGGCACTGGCTAATGCCAGCTCGGAGACCAAAGGGGCCTTTGTCTGTGGCCTGGCAGAGCTCCTTGTTCTGGACCAGCCACTCAGGTTGCAAGTCCTGACATGAGGTGATTCCCAGAAAACAGTGAGACTCCAGCCTACGGTGGCCAAGTTCCATGTATTATTTCCCTGCTCGAAAACTAATAACTTGGCAAGCAAAGCCCCTGGGGAACTTACCACCATCAGTGAGAAAGCCGGAACCATTCTGTCTGGGGTTCTCGTAACATAATGGTCCACTTAACTTCTCCATCAGCCCATTGTTCTGCCACTGTTTATCTGTGACCCTCACTCAAAAAGTAAACTTCCTCAGGATAACAATATGAATAATAATAGCTGAGTCCCTGTTAGTACCACACCTTTTGCATACATTCTTGTTAGCCCCCAAAATCACCCTTGAAATAGGTGGCATCACTGCATTTTACAGATAAACAAGCTTCGGCTCAGAGAGTTATTAACCGTTTGACCTAAGTCACTGGGCTGGTAAGGAACAGTGCTGGGGTCCACTCCATGCTGCCACTCACAAAACCTAACACTTACCAGGTCATAAACTAAGCTCTGGACACGATCTAAATTCCTCCGTTTCCTTTTGACAAACAATCCTATGATATAGTTGCTGCTGCTGCTAAGTCGCTTCAGTCGTGTCCGACTCTGTGCGATCCCATAGACAGCAGCCCACCAGGCTCCTCTGTCCCTGGGATTCTCCAGGCAAGAATACTGGAGTGGGTTGCCATTTCCTTCTCCAATGCATGAAAGTGAAAAGTGAAAGTGAAGTCGCTCAGTCATGTCCGACTCTCAGCGACCGCATGGACTGGAGCTCACCAGGCTCCTCTGTCCATGGGATTTTCCAGGCAAGAGTACTGGGGTGGGGTGCCATTGCCTTCCCCAGTGATATAGTTACATAGGGATAAAAGAACTGAATCAGAAGAGGCTAAGTGGGACTTCCCTCTTGGTGCAGTGGCTAGGACTCCACTCTTCCAGTAAAGGGGGCCCAGGTTCAATCCCTGGTTGGGAAGCTGGATCCCACATGCTGCAACTAAAGATCCTGCATGCCGTAGCTAAGCCAATTAAATAAATAAATGTGTGCTCGGTTGCTTCAACTGTGTCTGACTCTTTGCAACCCTACGGGCTGTAGCCTGCCAGGCTTCTCTCTCCATGAGATTCTCCAGGCAAGAATACTGGAATGGATTGCCATTTCCTCCTCCAGGGAATCTTCCCAACCCAGGGATCAAACTCATGTCTCTTATGTCTCCTGCATTGGCAGGTGCATTCTTTACCACCAGGGACACCTGGGAAGCCCCACATAAATAAATAAATATTTTAACACCACCCCCCCCCCCCCCCCCCCCCCCACACACACGAAACTGTGGTCTGCAGGCCAAATCTGGCCAACCACATTTCATTGTTTAAAAAAAAAAAAGGCTAAGTTCAGTTCAGTTCAGTCACTCAGTCATGTCTGACTCTTTGCAACCCCATGGATTGCAGCATGCCAGGCTTCCCTGTCCATCACCAACTCCCAGAGGTTACCCAAATTCATGTCCATTGAGTGGGTGATGCCATCCAATCATCTCATCCTCCATCATCCTCTTCTCCTGCCTTCAATCTTTCCCAGCATCAGAGTCTTTTTTAATGAGTCAGTTCTTTGAATCAGGTGGCCTAAGTATTGAAGTTTCAGCTTCAGCATCAGTTCTTCAAATGAATATTCAGGACTGATTTCCTTTAGGATTGACTGGTTTGATCTATTTGCAGTCCAAGGGACTCTCAAGAATCTCAACACCACAGTTCAAAAGCATCAGTTCTTCCGCTCTCAGATTTCTGTATAGTCCAACTCTCACATCCATACATGACCACTGGAAAAACCATGGCTTTGACTAGATGGACCTTTGTTGGCAAAGAACATCTCTGCTTTTTAATATGCTGTCTAGGTTGATAATAGCTTTTCTTCCAAGGAGCAAGAGTCTTTTAATTTCATGTCTGCAGTCACAGTCTGCAGTGATTTTGGAGCCCAAGAAAATAAAGTCTATCACTGTTTCCATTGTTTCCCCATCTATTTGCCATGAAGTGATAGGACTGGATGCCATGATTTTCGTTTTTTGAATGTTGAATTTTAAGCCAGTTTTTTCACTCTCCTCTTTCACTTTCATCTAAGGCGCTTTAGTTCCTCTTCACTTTCTACCATAAGGATTGTGTCATCTTTGTTTCTGAATTTATTGATACTTCTCCTGGCAATCTTGATTCCAGCTTGTACTTTATAAGTAGTTTGCCCAAATAGATGGTAAAGGTGAGATGTGAACTCAATTTTGCCTCGTCCCCAAATCAGAAGTTCTACCCAGAGTCCCCACTTAGTTATTATCTGAGCCCTTCTCTGGCAGGGTCTGGCTGGAGCTGGTTGTTAAGATCCAGCTAAGATGCTAACTGATATGTGCGTGGAGGCATTGTCCCTTCCCCGTGTGGTACACAGCATCTCCTTGACTTCCCAGCTGCTCTATAAGGTGGGTGCATCCTTGAAGCCCCACCTTTTGAGGCCCAGACAGGATCTCACAGTTGGTAAGTTGCAGAGCTGGGCCTCAGACAAGGTCCCTCTGTAGAACCACAATGCATCTTTAAGTGATTTACAACAGGAAAATCTGGTGCAAAGAAACGAGGCAAAAGGTGGCATTTGAGGTGGGATAACAGGTCACACAAGAGGAGACGCCCCAACATCATGAACCCCCGGAGGCTGCTCTACCACTGTCAGTGATCTCAGGGGTTCCCAGGAGCCCTGTTTTCAGAAACATCCAGTGAAGCCGTGGATGAAGCTGCCTTTGTGATTACATACAGCAGATCTGCCAGTTCTCATCCACCACCCACCTGAAATGAAGAAGAGAAGGCAATTAATCAGTAGGCAGCTTCCCTGGAGGGCAACCCGAGACCTGGACATTTACATGCATGGGAGGTGTATTGGGGTGTGCCCCTTCGTCCACATCTGTAAGCAGAGGGAGGGAAGGATGGAGGGAGGCGGAGTTGGGTCAAGGGAGAAGTTGGGCCACCATACAGTCACAGCAGAGGCCCCTGTGATCCCACGGGGAGCTCTAGAGCCTGGATAACCTCCTCTGTTGTCCTGAATCCTCACACAGGGCTGAGGGTGTGGGCCCTGACATGGTGTTGTTGGTGGTTTAGTCGCTAAGTCGTGTCTGACTCTTGTGACCCCATGGGCCGTAGCCCACCAGGCTCCTCTGTCCATGGGATTTTCCAGGCAAGAATACTGGAGTGGGTTGCCATGTTCTCCTCCAGAGGATCTTCTCAATCCAGAGATCAGACTCCAGTCTCCTGCATTGTGGTCAGATTCTTTACCACTGAGTTACTGGACCCCAACATGGACCAGTCATTAAACTCAGGATGCCACAGAGATTGGGCATACAGTCAAACAAGCAGCTCCCTTTGGTGAGGGCAGCTTCTGACTGTGAGCCTCCAGCAGCCCAGCACTGCCAGCAGCTGGATGAATAAGCACCCCACTTCTAAAGAGGAAGCTGAGGGCACACCATAGTGTCCACTATAAATAGACTTTAGGATGTGCCTGGGTGCAGGCACTTGCCAGGGTGTCACACACACACACACACACACCCTCTTACACACACATCCTCCCTGGTCATGCCTAAGCCCCTGCAACCTCACCCCATCCCCTAAGAATTCAAATTGGTGAGAAAGCACTGTTAGATATCACCCTCTGGAAGGAAAAAGAGAGACTTAACCCTCCCCCCACCAAACTGTTGCTTTTTTAAATGCTAAAGTAGGAAGAAGGAAACAGTCTCCTCAATTTGCACTGGCTTTGGCCTGCCTCACCATTATGATGGATTATGTTGTTACTCAATTACATAATAGATGGTTGCCTAATTTACCCCACTGTATATAGATATAAAAAAATTCATTTCCCCCATAAACAAGAGCATAATTTTAACCACCAAACCACTCAAAATCTTAACCCCAAGCCACCTTATTTGCATTTTTTCCCGACAGAGCTTACATTTTTATTTCTTTAATTGGACAATTTTGAGCGTGAAGCCTGACCACCAGCCGTGCTGGGTGATAACAGCCTCCCTCTCCAGCCACATTCACCCCTCTCCCCTCCATTTCCAGAATTAAAGGAATGTTTAATGGCCTCGGGCCACTTCCAGAGTTGAAAGAACATTAAAAGAGTTGGGGCTCAGTCCACTGGGTCAGAAGAGGCTACAAACTGAGAGGACAGGTCCCCTGAGCCCCTTCTCCGCTTGGGCATCTCTAATAGTCGCTGCAAATGTTAGGGCTCTTCAACTTCCACATGCTTTCTTGCTGGAGTTCTGAGAGCCTCAGAGAAACATTAGAAAAACGAAAAGAGAACAAAAGAAAAATGAGTAGGTCATTTGCTTAAAAAAAATCCTTCAAGTGTCTACCCAACTGTATCCTTTCTCCAGTCTCTCTTTCTTTTAATTATTTCATCTTACAGAAAAAGGCAACGGTGACTCAAAGTTTCCAGACCCAACATCATCCATTTCCCTATTCACAGAGATGTGCTTTTCCTAAAGAGCGCAGGTGGCAGATTTACAGTATAATAGCTTTAAAATCTCTCTACTGGATTCTCTGCTTGTTCACATTTTTTTTCTCTTTTGTGTATTTGTTTGTTTTTATTATCGTTGTTATTTTTAATCTTCCGAGTTCTCGAAGAATGCTTCTCCAAGGCAAGGTCTTTGGGGCCCTTTAATGCCAGGGTAACTCTGCACTTAACTTGCAGCCATGGTACCATTCAAGATCAAAGAGGCAAGGCGGGATTAATGGAAAAGAATCGCTGTTACTTTGTAAGAATTTCTGGATGTTAACCATCTCTGACCGTGTGTCAACTCCTTCCAACTTCATTCATCAGTAGACTCTCTTGAAACCTCATGGATCCCTGGCCCATAATCTTCTTTTGTTTCTGTAATGAGATGAAGGGAAATAACTTCCACTGAAATAAGTTCCAATTAATTATGCCTCTGAGTAAATCTTTTGGATCACAATAAATGGCTCACAGTGAGAAGCGCCAGCTCTCCTGGAATATGTGTGTGTGCACGCTTGCTTTTTGTTTCTTGTTTCTTTTAGGAAGTAAGGAAAAATCAAACCAGATTTCAAAACTGAAAAATCGATTGCCCCCCCCCCCCAAAAAAATTGATTGCAATTAACTGTTTTGGAGGATAATCCACAGTTTAGAAGATGAGGCTGATAAACCCTCAAACCTTCTGGAAACACTCTTTGGGCAGGAGGAACTGGACTCAGTCTTTATTTTCCTGCTAAATTTAAACCCTATGAAATTATCTACATATAGAGATGTCTGTTGGGGTTTGGGGGATGTGGGTAGGGGGTAGGGAATGAGAGAGTGACTTTAAACAGAAATTGTGTGTTTTGAAGGCAAAAGTTTTATTATAAGTTTGGATTTTGCAAGGGGGGAGGTTAACAATTTTTTTTTTTAAGTCAGTGGACGGCTTTGGATAAGAGTTTACATGAGTTTCTAGACTAGGATATTATTGGCCCCCAAGTAAGAATGTGAAATTTACAGATGTTTCATAGTCACAGCATGTGCATGCTCAGTCGCTTCAGTCGTGTCTGACTCTTTGTGACCCCGTGGGCTGTAGCTCGCCAGGCTCCTCTGTCCATCGAATTCTTCAGGCAAGAATGCTGGAGTGGGTTGCCATGTCCTCCTCCAGGGGATCTTCCCAACCCAGGGTTTGAACCCACATTTCCTGCATTGCAGGCAGATTCTTTACCACTGAGCCACCGGGGAAGCCCTCATATTCACAGATTATGTATGAAATTGGCATGGCAGCAGGGTTGGCACTTAGCCAGTTGAGTGCTAATTCTCAACCAAAGAGAGGTCAGAACAGAAACAAAAGAGAGCCCAGGGAAAACCATTGTATAAAAGGAAAGCAGACGAGGAAGAGACGCTGGGACAGGTGACTGAGACAAAACAGCCATACTTTAAAAAATCTTTTTAAGGTATTTTTTTAAAAATTGACGTATAGTTGATACACAATATTATATTAGTTTTGGTATGTAAAACAGTGATTCGAGTAAGTCTGATAATCATCTGTCATCATAGTTATGGCAGTATTATTGACTATATTCCTTATGCTGTGTATTATATCCCTTTGATTTATTTATTTTGTAAATCAAAGTTTGTATCTCTTAATTCTTCTTCACCTTTGTGGAACAATGCTTCACCTTGATTCCCTCTGGCAGCCACCAGTTTATTCTCTGTCTCTGCATCTGTTTCTGTTTTGTTTTGATTTATTTTTAGATTCCACACATAAGTAAAATCATATAGCATTTGACTTTCTCTCTGATTTATTTCGTTTAACCTAACGCCCTCTGGGTCAATCCATGTTATCACAATTGGCAAGATTTCTTTTTTTTTTTTTTTTGTCTAGGTAATATTCCATTGTCCATGAGTGTGCCTGCCCATGTGTGTGCATGTGTGTGTGTGTACACATACATACCACATCTTTTTTATGCATTCATCTATCAGTGGACATTTAGGTTGCTTCCATATCTTGATTATTGTGAATAATGTTACAATGAACACCAGAGTGTATATATTTTTCAAACTAGTATTTCTGTTTTCTTTGGTAAATACCCAGAGTAGAATTTTATTTTTATATTTTATTTTTTTAGAAAGGAAAGTTTTATTTATTTATTTATTCAATTTTATTTATTTCTCTATTTTTGGCTGTACGGAGGCTGCATCTTCACTGCTGCACAGGGGCTTTTTCTTTCAAGTTGTCGCAAGCAGGGGCTACTGTTCTTTGCTCTGTGTCATCTTCCCGTGGCTGTGGTTTCTACTGTTGTGGAGTGTGGGCTCTAGCAAGGCAAGCTTAGCAGTGGTGGTGAATGACCTTAGTACCTCCGAGGCACACAGCAGCTTCCTAGACCAGGGATTGAACCTGGGTTCCTTGCATTGGTAGGCAGATTCTTAACCACTGGACCACCAGGGAAGCCCAAAGATTTTTATTTATTTATTTATTTTCTTTTTTTTATTTTCTTATAAGCTCTTTTGGCCACACTGCACAGCATGTAGAACTTCCCAGACCAGGGACCAAACCTAGGCACCCCTGTAGTGGAAGCTCTAGTCTTAACCTCTGGACCATCAGAAAGTCCGCTAGTTCTTACTTTTAATTTTTAGAGAAACGTCCTCCATACTTTGTTCCATAAGTTGCTACCCTCATTTCTATTCCCATCAGAGTGCATTAGGGTTCTCTTTTCTCCACATCTTCACCAACACTTGTTATTTATTGTCTTTTTAAAATAATAGCCATTCTGACAACTGTGAGGTAATAGCTCATTGTAGTTTTGGTTTGCGTTGCCCTGATGATTAGTAATGCTGAGCATTTTTTCATGTGTCCATTGCCCATCTCTTGGGTTTCTTGAGAAAAAGGTCTATTCAGATCTTCTGCCTATTTTTTTCATAAGGTTTTTTTTTATACTGAGTTATATGAGTTCTCTCTATATTTGGATGTTAATCTCTTATCAGATATATCATTTGCAAATATCCTCTCCCATTTCTTAAATTGCCTTTCATTTGTTAATGTTTTTTTTTCTCATTATCCAAAAGTTCTTTTAGTTTGATGTAGTCCCATTTGTTTATTTTTGCTTTTATCATCCTTACCTGAAGAGATAGATCCAAAAACATATTGCTAATACCAAAGTCAAAGAGGGTTCCACCTATGTTTCTTGTAAGAACTTTATGTTTTCAAGTCATAGATTTAATTCTTTAACCCATTTTGAGTTTATTTTTTAATATGGGGTGTTTGATCCTTTTGCATGTCCAGTTTTCCCAACATTTATTGAACAAACTGTCTTTTCCCCATTGTATATTTTCGCCTCCTTCATCATAGATTCAGTCAGTTCAGTCGCTCAGTCGTGTCCGACTTTTTGCAACCCCATGGAATGCAGCACGCCAGGCCTCCCTGTCCATCACCAACTCCCAGAGCTTGTTCAAACTCGTCCATAGAGTCAGTGATGCCATCCAACCATCTCATCCTCTGTCATCCCTTTCTCCTCCTGCCTTCAATCTTTCCCAGCATGAGGGTCTTTTCCAAAGAGTCAATTCTTCACATGAGGTCGCCAAAGTATTGGAGTTTCAGCTTCAACATCAGTCCTTCAAATGAATATTTAAGACTGATTTCCTTTAGGATTGACTGGTTTGATCTCCTTGCAGTCCAAGGGACTCAAGAGTCTTCTCCAACACTACAATTCAAAGCATCAATTCTTCAGTGCTCAGCTTTCTTTATAGCCTAACTCTCACATCCATACATGACTACTGGAAAAACCATAGTTTTGACTAGACGGACCTTTGTTGGCAAAGTAATGTCTCTGCTTTTTAATATGCTGTCTAGATTGGTCATAGCTTTTCTTCCAAGAAGCAAGTGTTATTTTGTGGCTGCAGTCACCATCGGCTGTGATTCTGGAGCCCCAAAATAAAGTCTGTCACTGTTTCCCCATCTATTTGCCATGAAGTGATGGGACCAGATGCCATGATCTTAGTGTTTTGAACGCTGAGATTTAAGCCAACTTTTTCACTCTCCTCTTTCACTTTCATCAAGAAGCTCTTTAGTTGCTCTTTGCTTTCTATTATAAGGGTGGTGTCATATGCATATCTGACATTATTGATATTTTGCCAGGCAATCTTGATTCCAGCTTGTGCTTCATCCAGTTCAGTATTTCCCATGGTGTATGTACTCTGTGTATAAGTTAAATAATCAGGGTGACAGTATACAGCCTTGAAGTACTCCTTTCCTGATTTGGAACCAGTCTGTTGTTCCATGTCCAATTCTAACTATTGCTTCTTGACCTGCATACAGATGTCTCAGGAGGCAGGTCAGGTGGTCTGGTATTCCTATCTCTTTAAGAATTTTCCACAGTTTGTTGTGATCTACACAGTCAAAGGCTTTGGCATAGTCAATAAAGCAGAAGTAGAAATTTTTCTGGAACTCTCTTGCTTTTTTGATGATCAACAGATGTTGGCAATTTGATCTCTGGTTCCTCTGCCTTTTCTAAAACCAGGTTGACCATCTAGAAGTTCATGGTTCATGTACTGTTGAAGCCTGGCTTGGAGAATTTTGAGCATTATTTTGCTAGCATGTGAGATGAGTGCAATTGTGCGATAGTTTGAGCATTCTTTGGCATTGCCTTTCTTTGGGACTGGAATGAAGACTGACCTTTTCCAGTCCTGTGGCCACTGCTGAGTTTTCCAAATTTGCTGGCATATTGAGTTCAGCACTTTCACAGTATCATCTTTTAGTCTGAAATAGCTCATCTGGAATTCCATCACCTCCACTAGCTTTGTTCACAGTGATGCTTCCTAAGGCCCACTTGACTTCACATTCCAGGGTGTCTGGCTCTAGGTGAGTGATCACACCATTGTAATTATCTGGGTCATGGAGATCTTTTTTGTATAGTTCTTCTGTGTATTTTTGCCACCTCTTCTTAATATCTTCTGCTTCTGTTCGGTCTATAGTCTTTCTGTCCTTTACTGTGCCCATCTTTGCATGAAATGTTCCCTTGGTATCTCTGATTTTCTTGAAGAGATCTCTGGTGTTTCCCATTCTATTGTTTTCCTCTATTTCTTTGCATCCATCACTGAAGAAGGCTTTCTTATCTCTCCTTGCTATTCTTTGGAACTCTGCATTCAAATGGGTATTCAAATGGTTACATCATAGATTAATTGACCATATATGTACAGGTTTATTTCTGGTTTCTGTATTCTGTGCCAATGATTTTTGTGTCTGGTTTTGTGATAGTACCATATGGTTTTGATTACTGTAGCTTTACAATATAGTTTAAAATCAGGGAGCATGATGCCTTCAACTTTCTTTTTCTTTCTCAAGGTTGTTTTGGCTAATCAGGGTCTTCACATTTCTATGCCAATTTTAGAACTATTTTATTCTATTTATATGGAAAATTCCATTGGTATTTTGATAGGGGCTGCTATGTGGATCTTTATTATTTCACTGTTTATAATAGAAAAGAATGGAAACAACCAAAATGAGGTTCATCAAATAAATCATGTTATGTGCACATAACAGGATATGTGGCAACCGTTTAAAATGACATAGAAGACTATTTAATAACTTCTACTTATGCTTAATGGGGCTTCCCAGATAGCTCAGCTGGTAAGGAATCCATCTGCAATGCAGGAGACCCTGATTCAATTCCTAGGCTGGGAAAGTCCCCTGGAGAAAGGATAGGCTCTCCACTCCAGTTATTCTTGGCCTTCCCTGGTGGCTCAGCTGGTAAAGAATCCAGGATTCATTTTGATGTATGGCAAAACCAATACAATAATGTAAAGTTAAATAAAATTTTTAAAAAATCATAAAAAAAAAAAAGAGTCCACCTGCAGTGCAGGAGACCTGGGTTTGATCCCTAGGTTGAGAAGATCCCCTGGAGGAGGGCATGGCAACCCACTCCAGTATTCTTCCCTGGAGAATCCCATGGACAGAGGAGGTTGGAGGGCTATAGTCTATAGAGGCACAAAGAGTCAGACATGACTGAGCAACTAAGCACAAACACACATGCTGACAATATATTGTTAAGTGAACAAAACAGGTTATAAAACACTGTGAACAAAATTATCGATTTTTGTTTATATATAATATTGAATTTATATGATATATTCACACATACACACAATGTCAATGGAAAAAGACTGAAGAGATATAAACATTAGCAGTGGTTGGGATTATGGGTAATTTTAATTTTCTTCTTTATGTCTTTCCATATAAGTAGCTCTTATTTTTGTAGAAAAATGTATTAAAAATGTATGCACAACATACTTTCAGTGAAATATTTTTTAACATTTCCAATTTTTATTTATAAAATTATTAATCAAAACAGCAGAAGTGGATTTACAGAACCACATAAATAATAATAACAAAACAGGAAGGAAATAAAATACTCGAGAGAGAGACATCTTGAGAAGTTTTAAAGGCCCACATGCCAGGTAAAAAACCTACAGATAAACCATGGTTGTGCAACAGGGTATATTCATTCCTGCATTTTCTCAAGAAGTTCCTCTTTGTATTTTCCTTTCTCTTTCCCAACCTGTGGAGATTTGGCTTTGCGTTCAAGAATTTTTTTCCGATTTTTGTTCAGTTTTAGCCTGGTGATGACCACCTTGCTTGGGTGAATGCCCACGTGGACAGTTATGCCATTAGCCTTCTCACGCTGCACGCGTTCAATGTAGATGACGTATTTCTTTCTATACACCTGGACTACCTTGCCAATTTGCTGACTTTTGTAGTGCCCTTGAACCACCTGGACCTCGTCGCCCTTGCGGATGGCCATGGAGCGGACGTTGTACTTCTGTCACAGCTCCTTGGAGAATGGAGACGACGTAATTTTCCTGCGCACGTGGGAGGGGACATTGAAATGACGTTTGCAGTTTTTGCTGCAGTCCGAGGTCACCAAGGGGTTGAACTTCATCGTGTTCATCGAGAGACCGCAGAGTTCAGAAAGTACACGCGTATCCTTTCAGTGAATTTAAGAGTAAAAGAGGACCCGGTTGAACTTCATCGTGTTCATCGAGAGACCGCCGAGTTCAGAAAGTACACGCGTATCCTTTCAGTGAATTTAAGAGTAAAAGAGGACCCACGTATTCCTCCTCAGGTCAATTATTTCCTATATAGGCTCCACCCAACCCTGAAGACTCTCCAAAAGATCTATAGACTTGTGAGTCCACGTAATTGAAAGAGTCACAACATTCAGAATGAATGTGATGACCATGCGTCAGCACTTTCTGTCAGTCAAGCAGCTTGATGAGGCAGAAACAGACTAAACAAACCAATATACATGCTGTCTACCTGAAACTGTCACAGCATTGCTAACTGACTACACTCCAAATACAAAAGTATTAAAAAAAAAAGAACCAAGATACAGCCTCTGCTCTCATGTAGCTCACAGCCTTGTGGGGGAGGAGAAATGCATATAAAAGCAGCTCTCATATAGGTCAGCTCTCAGAGGCCCCTTCAGAAGGTCTGCAGTGCGTCAGTGGCACAACACTGAGGTTGGGTGGGAGTGAGCAAGTCCAAGGCTGAGCACACTCTCAGTAGGCACCAAGAACCATAGCTCACCTTATCTTCCCAACAACTCCTAGGTGTTCTAACATGGGCAACATGCTTCAACATGGGGAAACCGAGGCCCAGAGCACCAGGAACCTGCAGCAGCCTGAGGAGGAAGACGCCCTCACCCAGGTCTCCGCTACTCTAGGGTTCTCATTTTTCTTCCACTCCAGTGGGTCTTACAGTGTGAGGAATGGACCACCACTCTCTGGAAACAGAGTGGAAACAGAGATGTTCTTAAAAAGGGTTCCAGGATCAAAGATTTTGAGGAAGTGATCTCGGTTCCCTGTAGGAGAGTTATCCAACATATTAGCAAGTCAGAAGGTCCTTTGGCAAGATCCTTGCAAGACCATTTTCTACTCTTACTGGACCACCAAACCATATTTTCAAGTACCATCTGTGAATCCTCTTGGAACCTGGGAGGATTCATCCTGTCACACCGCTGCATTCTGACCAGGAGAGGCAGATATGACAGAGAGCAGCTCACGAGAGGAGAGCCTCTGGGCCCTGAAAGGTGAGGGGTCTTTGGCCGGTGCAGAAGAGGGGATGATTATTATTATCCTTTGTGGAAACAGCCCAAGTAGCAGCCAGCGAGGCACCCCAGATGCAGCCCTGTCACCCCTGGTGCCAGTGATGGAGCGAGAGGACTGATCCATCTGCATCTTCCTGCAGCTGCGATGATGCCAAAACCCAGGAGGCCATGAAGAGAGCAAGAGTGACAGCCGAGTCAGTGATGAGTTAATCTCCCTGATGAGGATTTGGGCCTGCGCGGCTTTAACAGGCACGCAATTTGCCTAATTTTCCCTCAAGGGATGTGTCTTCCCTCCTCAAGAAAGTCACTAAGGACTTCTTCACTCTCACTTGTAAACAACCATGGATAATGTCTTCCCATGATCTCTCTGCTGCGCTGGCCTTTGGATGCTCATTTAACCTAAATGGCTGCGGGCTCCACTGGGGTCCCTGGAGGCCAATGCCTGCCTGAAAGGTAGCCTCTCCCAGCCGCCTCCAGATTCCTGATCATAGCTCTCCCAGGGCCCAGGGAAAGGGCAAGCAGAGGGGGCCGCACACGTCATATGGATACAGGGTTTCTCGGAGGAGACCACTGGCTAAGCAAAATTAGAGAAGGCTCATGTTTGTGCTTATCATTCAAGCACTTGGGAGTTAGCCATGGGTTTGAATCCCACCTCTAATCTGTACCCACTATGGGACTTTTGACAAGAGACACAAGGTCTCTTGGTCCAAGATCCTCAGTGGTAAACAGGAAAGAAACAGAGGAATGTCCCAGTGTGAAGCACCAGGGACAAAGACTGGCCAGTGGCAGGTCTCAATGATAGCTCTGATGATGGTGCCAACTGAGGCATAGACCCTAACCCAAATGAGCTCCTGTGGGGTGAAAGAGGAACAAATACAACTCCAGAAGAAATTTTACTCCTAAAGTTCCAGTGCTAACTAGAGATGAGTCCTAAGATGAAAGACCCAGGGCGCCAGCACAGACAGAAAGCTTCATCAAGGATATTGAGTCTTGAAATAAGAGGGTGATCAAGCAGGACGAAGGGAAAGGGGAACCACATGAGAAAAGGTCCAGAGGCTGACCCCACGGGGTAGGCTTAAGCTGCTCCAGAAGATTAGAGCAGGGCCAGAGACAGGAGGACCAGGGTAGGGAGACAGGAAGGGGCAGAGAGAGACAGGCTGGGACCAGTGTTGAAAGCCAGGTTTGCCCTGATGCCATAGGACATAGAACCTTCGAGGGCACCTGAACTCAGACACAAAGGATTAAAATGGTCTTTGGAAGACACTGAGCCTTTTGCAGATGGTTTGAGCCAAGGAAGAGGACAAAAGAGTGTAGTCACAAGACCAAATCACAGTAGACTTCACCTGAAAACCAGAGCAGTGTTTTGAGGGAAGGAGCATCAGAAACAAATGTAAGAACCTCAGCACTCCTGTCTGGGATCATTTGCTGCGAATCTGCCAGTACTAACTGGTGATGGGAGTGCATGGGGACCCAGGAGGGGAGTGAGAAAGCTGCTCTAGCCTTATGTGTAATGATTTAATTTTTACAAAATTGGATTAATGCCTTACTTGTGTAATGAAAAATTAATTGGAAAAAAAAAACCCTAAGAAATCCATCTTTCCAGCATTCTAAAAGAGAATTCCTCTTAGGGATTAATTTTTGATTTTTGTGCAGAAGTTTTCACAAATTAGCCAAATGAAACACTGATATTTCTGGGAGGATTTCTTTCCGAGGCCTAAAGGCTGCCTGCGCACAACCTTCTCAGCATTCTGGGCTAACAGGCAAGGGTGCCTTTATCGAATGTTTGCTGAAAATGAACAAACCCATAGGCAAAGCCAGTGGTCTCCTGTGTCTGTTAGCTCAGGACTTATCAACTGCTTCTCCAAGGTTCATGTCTCCCAAGCTGACTCCTCTGAAACCATCTTTCCTTTAAGAAACTGCACTCTCTCCTTACTGTGAATGCTCTCAAGTCAAACTGGCAGAGGGACAAGGTTTCCACTGCAGGTGGAATTTCAGGGTGCTGTGGTCCTTGGCATTGGATAGAGACATGAGTGCTCCCAAGTAGAAACCTAGAAAGCCAGTTGGATCCCCATTTTATGCTCATGTCCCTCACCGCCTTGTCAAAGGTCCCTTCTGTCTCCTATCATCATAGGAGAAAAAAGACAGAAGGCTGCTCTGGCTGGGCAGTGAGCAGCCGCATAGAAGGCGCCAAGGGAGAGGGAAATATGCATCATTAATATTTAATGCCCCTTTTCCATTTTCCCCTAATAAGCTGAGCGCTACAGCGGGGAGAGCTGATTTATTTTGTCAGCAGTGGAAATATTTCAAGTATGATGCATGTCACTGGGTCACACAGAACCCATCACACAGAAACACACACTGCGGAAGCATCCCGGGGAAGAATCTTCCGAACTTGATCTCAAAGCCTTTAGGCTTCGGGAAGTCTTGCAAATAGCACAGGATTTCAGTATGAACTGGTTGTAGGACATGCAGTGGGATGGGAATTGCGCCACAAGGCTGTCCCCTACAGTTGGTGCAAGGCACAGGGGACCATGGCAGAACAAATGGTGGTAAACAGCATCAGTGTCCTGCCCTTACCCACTCCCACCCCCTGGCCAGCTCCTGTCCATTTCCCTTGGCATCAAAGGCTTCTCATCACAAGTCCCTGAAACTTTTTGAGGACTTGGCCACCAACGCTTGTTCTACCCGTTAGCTAATCAGGTTGGAAAGAGCCAGGCAGTTAAAGGTTTTGGAAATAGCCTTAGAAAGACATCAGGTGGGGCCTGATGAATGATTAGTACAGCTTCTTCATCCTTCTGAGATGGGCTCTACACTGTATCCTAGACTCCTCAGTCGAATTCAACCCCAAGTGCCTGCACATAACTTGCCCATTAGCACACCTTGTGCTGCCTTCCTTCCTGCCCCACCCGGACCCCCATCTCACTTCTCCAACCCCTCCCCAGTTCTTTTTGGAATCACTGCTCAAATAAACTTACATTCAAACTGTTGACTTAGGCTCTGCTGGCCAAACTATTTCATTCTTGATTTTCTCTTGTGGACAAATGGTGACAGCAGCAACCATCCAGCTGGGGGTCTTGAGAGCCAAATGAAATAAGACCTAGGACAGCACCAGCAAGCATGGCGGGAGGCCAGTAAATGCAAGACTCACTCATTCTTAATAGGAATGTGGGCTTCTTGTAAGCCAGGCATCAAACCGTGCTGTGGGCTATAAAATAAATTCTCCCTGTCTCTCCGTGAATATTAATGTCTACTCCAACCCTTGTAGGGTCCTTCATGTTCTCCTCACCATAAGAGGTTAGCATGTGAATGAGAAGCAAGAGATTAGAATAAGAGATAAAGAGATGAGGGATTCCCTGGTGGTACAGTAATAAAGAATCTGCCTTCCAGTGCAGGAGACACTGGTTCGATCTCTGGGTCGGGAAGATCTCCTGGAGGAGGAAATAGCAACCCACTCCGGTATTCTAGCCTGGAAAATCCTGTAGACCAAGGAGCCTAGTGGGCTACAGTCCATGGGGTTGCAAAGCATCAGACACAACTGAGCATGCACACAGAGTTTAATGAGATGATAGTAGAAGGGCACCTGCCTCAAGGTCAGAGTTTCTGGGTGTGTCATGGGTTGAATTGTGGTTCCAGAAGATTTGTCCAAGTCTTAACCCCCAGCACCAGCAAACATGACTCAACTTGGAAAGGGGCCTTTGCAAACATAGTAAAGGACCTTAAGATGAGATCATCCTAGAGTGGGTCTCCAATCCAATGACAAGTGTCTTTAGAAGAAGAAGAGAAAACACAGAGGAGAAAGGCGGGGAGAAGGCCAGTCATGTGGAGATGGAGCAGATTAGAGTGATGCTGCTGTTAGTCAAGGAGCCCCTGGAGCTCCCATTAGCTGGAAGAGGAAAGGAAGAACTCTCCTTCAGACACTTCAGAGGGAGCATGGTCCTGCTGACATTTCAGACTGCTGGTCTTCAGAGCTGTCAACAAATTTCCATTGTTTGAAGTCCCCAAGTTAGTGGTAGTGTTTAAGAATCAGCCTTCAATGCAGGGGACACAGGTGTGACCCCTGATAGGGGCTGAGATCTCACATCCCGAGGAGAAACTAAGCTGGCGAGCTGCGTCTACCAAAACCCAAGCGCTCTGGAGCCACAGCCCACAGCTAGAGACTTTGTGCGCCCCAAGGAAAAATCCTGCAGCGCACAATGAAGATCTCTCATGCTGCAACTAAGACCTGACATGGCCAAAGAAATAAATAATATTCTTTTAAATTATAGAAGCTTAGTTTCCATAGGCTGGTTTGGGCAGAAGATAAATCAATTGGAAGCATGTCCAAGTTTGCTGTATAAGTCAGGATGGACTAACTGCTGTAAGAACTGATTCGCAGTCACAGGGGCTAAGGACGTCGTGAAGCTTTCTCCATGCTTTACAGGTCACTGGTCATGCAGGGACCCAGGCCCTCCCATCCTGGGACTCTGCCCTCCTCTAAGACCTCATAGTACTCTCTATTCAGCCAGCCCCCAGGAGAGAGCATCAGAAGACAACAAATGAGGGATTATTGGTTCGTTCTATTTTACTTTGGGGTTTAGTGGGTTGGATAGTGTTTCTCTGCCCCCACTCTGCAAAAAAAAAAAAAAATATATATATATATTATATATATAATACATACATCCAAGTCCTAACCCCTGGTGCCTGGGTGTGTGACCTTATTTGGAAATACGGTTTTGCAGATGTAATGAAGATAAGGATCTTTGGATGAAATCATCTTGGATTTCAAAATGATGATCAGGGTCCTTATAATAGAAAAGAGGAGGAGTTAAGACCCAGGGACACAGTGGGAAGCCGCATAAAGACAGAGGTAGAGATTGGATGATGATGTACAAGCCAAAGAAGGCCGAGGGTTTATGGAGCCACTGGAAGCCAGAAGAGAATGGATTCTCCCTCAGAACCCTGAGAAGGAACCAATCCCTCCAACACCTTGATTTCAGACCTCTGACCTCCAGAACCATGAGAAAATACATTTCTATTGTTTCAGCCCCTGTTTCCAGTAATCTGTTACGGCAGCCCAGGGAAACTGGTCCATCGGGTAAGGCCAAGAGAAAGCAGCGCTCACATCCATTGGCCCAAACGTGCTCACGTGGCCCCATGTAACTGCAAGTCTGGGAAGCAAAGCCTGGCTGTGTGTCAGGAAAGCACATGTATTCATGAGCCTGAAGACTCACTGCCAAGTTCAAAGAACCAACTGCCAAGAGGCTGGGCAGCCAGAACAAGCCAAACTCATGCAACAGGATGAATCCGCCTAGGACAGCCACCGCTGCCGCCACGGAAACCTGGAAGGTGCCACTCCCATTCCCAGTGAGACGTGCTTGCCATTCCCAGCCGTGGACACAGCTGTCCTCTCTAGGCACCTCGGTCCTCAACATCTAGCTAGTGTGATTCTAGCTGCACGCTAGAATCACCAGAAGGGGTTGCCCTTTTAAAACTACCATTGCTCTCATCCCCCAACAATTCTGATTTAACTGGTCTTCAGTAGGACCCAGGCTTCAGTGCTTGTTAAAAGCCCCTGGGGATGATTCTAAAGTGTAGGCAAGGATGAGAACAACTGTCCTAAGCTGTCTTGATATCTGTCTTAATACAACTTTTTCTTGTAGATTATATCATTTGAAACTCAACCCCAGGAATGATGATGGATTGATAGCACTGGCCTCTTTCCCCATATGAGGAAACTAAGTCTCCAAGAAGTGAAATGACTTTTTGATGTTGCCCGGTTACATGGAGCACAGCCAGGATGTGAATTCAGGTCTGTAATATTAAGTCTGTCGTCCCCAGACCAGAGCTCTCCTATAACAAGACACTGGTTATGAAACTTACCATGCCTTATTAATGAGGCCCTGGACTGATAGGAAGGCATTGGTGAAACCTGAATTCAAAGCATAAGGGCATAAGGACTATTTCCTTCTTTCCACATCAGATCTCTGACAACTGACGAGACATTTGTCCAGCTCTTCATATGTAAGGCCATGGAGCGTTCTAGGCACTGTGCCCAGGGCCTGCACTCTTGGCAAAGGCTCACAAAGATGCTTGAGATCTGAAATCTTTGCTTTCAAAATATAAAATGCAAAAGTGCAAACTAAAAACAAGCAACTGCTTAATTAATATATATGAATGTCATTACTTGTTATAACTAGTATGCATTAAAATTTTACAGCATTTGAATGCAATTTGAGGTTATGTTTTCTTGCTTTGCTGTGCACAATTAGCTGTGAAACCTGAGAAACCATGACTAATTACAAAATAAATGAGTTACTTGGAGCCATACCATTTCCAAAGCAAAGTCATAAAAATTCTTTGAAGTTGTTTTATAGCAAAAAGTAAATTTTGCTATAACGTGGATGCTTTTAATGTCTTTGACATGATGGAAGGTGGGATTATCAAAATCAGAGCATGCCTGAGACATTTGATGGCTCTGGTTGTACGTGAAACCACGGTGCTCATCACCCCCACCCTAGAGAACGCAGTTCAAGCCTGGTGACAATATGGATACAGCCATGCCCACAGGCCTGGTCTCCCCGGTCCCTGAGCAGCAACCCCAGGACCACCATGTCTCAGGGAGCAATAGAACGATGTTGTCGGTAAAAAATGGGACATTTTTTGTGGGTAAAAACGTGGGACTTTTTCATCTTCATCATAACTGATTAAGAAGTCTCTATTGGGTGTTTGTTTTTTTTTAATTTAAGAACTTGGTATGTTTAAAAAAAAAAAATCAATACCCAATGGAGACTTTCATCAATCAGTTATGATGAAGATGTATGCATGCGTGCTCAGTCACTTCACTCATGTCTGACTCTTTGTTACCTTATGGATTGCCAGGCTCTTCTGTCCATGGGATTCTCCAGGCAAGAATATGGAGTGGGTTGCCATGCTCTACTCCAAGGGATCTTCCCAACCCAGGGATTGAACCTGAGTTATGGTCTCTTATGTCTCCTGCATTCTCAGGCAGGTTCTTTACCACTAGCACCACTAGGGAAGCCCCCATGGATAAAGATGAGAAAGTCCCATTTTTACTCATAACATCTTTCTATTGCTCCCTAAGACTCATGGTGGTCCCTGGGATTGCTGCTCGGGGACAGGGGAGGTCAGGCCTGTGGGTGTGGCTGTGTCCCTCTTGCTCCAGACTTGAACTGTATCCTCTGGGCTGGAGGCAATAAACGCTATGGTTTCACGTACAGCCAGAGCCATCGAATGTCTCAGCATGCTCTGATTTTGGTAGTCCTATTTTCCATCATGTCAAAGATATTTAAAAAACACCCACATTATAGCAAAATTTACTTTTTGCTATAAAAAAACCTCGAAGGATTTTTATGACTTTGCTTCAGAAATGGCATGGCTCCAAGTAACTCAAAAGTTTTTAATGTCTTCTTAAAATGAAGCAGACTTTCATTTATTCTTCTCATTGGCTCCTCACACATCCCTGAATGGCCTTCCCACACTGAGGATACTTAATTAGACCAAATATGCTTATTTTAGCTCAGATTTGGGATTTTTCTGATTGGTTTCCCTTCCTTCCCATCCTTGAAGAGGCACTCTTCTCCTCTCCCTTTTCCTTCTCCCTTTTTCCTTTCTTTCTCCCTTTTTCCCTTCCTTCCTCTCTTCCTTCCTCTCTTCCTTCCTCTCTTCCTTCCTCTCTTCCTTCCTCCTTCCTCCATCTGTCCCATTTCCACAGTACTCACTCTCTTACTCAGATACAGTAATAGATACTAGAAACACAGAATTCGTAAAGGTATGAGGCCTGGCTTAAGTAACCGAAATCTAGTGAGAAGGGAAGATGAGCAGAATAAGTGTGTGAATAGATAATCAGGATTCCAGATTATGCAGATAAGCAGGTGGAACCACAGGTATCTAGAACAGGATATAGAAACAACAAAAAGCAAAACCAAACCTCTATTTGAAGAAGTTGGAAGAGACTTTTCTAAAAGCATTTCCTCCATAGAAATGTGATGTCATTCCGATTCCATGCTGTTTGAAGTAGATCTGGGAAGAAGTTTAAGGGGGCCAAGCACGAAATGCTGCTGTCTGAAATACTTGCGTGGGGCCCCTGGTCATTTTGTCAGGTTAGAAGATAATGATTTTATGATGTTACCCAATATATTTTATATATATGGGCCCATTTAATAAATTCCTCCAAGTACTTGGACCCAAGAAAAGGTTTGCCTTTCCAAACTGAATTGGCACCAGTGAGAATGAGGTCATTAAACAGATTTTCCTTTTTGCCTTAGCTGCCAGGAAGCTCAGAGATAAATTGCATGCCTATTAGCAGGGATTACCTCATCCTTGGTCTCTGGTGGAAAATATTATTCATGATAAAAGCTGCTAACATCTGAATTCTTAGCATGGCCCAACTTACTGGTTTTTTCTCAGTATCCTTTGTAAGAACAAGGCTGCATTATCTTTTTTTTAGAAAAGAACATTTTTGAGAAGTTTATATAACTAAACTATTAGCTTTGTGAAGTCAGAGACTACATCTGTTTCATGCATCACAGTAATAATTATGTAGGAAAGTTTGGCAAAAGAATTAGTATTCAACAAGTATTTGTTGCATGAATAAGTGAATGAATAAATGAATTAGGTAACCATGAAGAGAGAACCATATATCTAAAAGTATCAATTCAGTTCAGTCGCTAAGTCATGTCCAACTCTGCGACCCCATGAATCGCAGCACGCTAGGCCTCCCTGTCCATCACCAACTCCCGGAGTTCACTCAGACTCACGTCCATCGAGTCAGTGATGCCATCCAGCCATCTCATCCTCTGTCGTCCCCTTCTCCTCCTGCCCCCAATCCCTCCCAGCATCAGAATCTTTTCCAGTGAGTCAACTCTTCACATGAGGTGCCCAAAGTACTGGAATTTCAGCTTCAGCATCATTCCCTCCAATGAAATCCCAGGGCTGATCTCCTTCAGAATGGACTGGTTGGATCTCCTTGCAGTCCAAGGGACTCTCAACAGTCTTCTCCAACACCACAGTTCAAAAGCATCAACTTTTCGGCGCTCAGCCTTCTTCACGGTCCAACTCTCACATCCATACATGACCACAGGAAAAACCATAGCCTGGACTAGGCGAATCTTTGTTGGCAAAGTAATGTCTTTGCTTTTGAATATGCTATCTACATTGGTCATAACTTTCCTTCCAAGGAGTAAGCGTCTTTTAATTTCATGGCTACAACCACCATCTGCAGTGATTTTGGAGCCCCCCCAAAAAAACCTGACACTGTTTCCACTGTTTCCCCATCTATTTCCCATGAAGTGATGGGACCAGATGCTATAGTCACCTATTATTTGTCCTTGCCACAAGTCAGTTGCTGCTCCCTACCACCCAGTAATACCAGATCCATCTTTCTCCAACACAGCAACAATTTTACACCTCTCTCCTCCTGTGCTACCACATATGCACCACTAAGCCTCACTTGAAAGCTTTCCACCCTTTGCCCTCCTAGTTGAAGTAGGGGATGCATATTACTTGTGGTCCATGCTTCTTCCCTTCCTTTCAGCTACTGACCTTCCTTTAATCCATACATTTTCTGATAGGAATCTCAGGCTCAGTATTCTGTATCCTCTGCTATAGCATGGTCTAGAACTCAGACCGGTCCTTTGGTAGGCTTGTAACCCAAACATGGCCCATTAAAGTCCTTTGGGGGAATTTATATAAACACTGGGAGGCAGAGCGTATCACTCAACCTGAGATAAAAATCATGTAAGTCTAGAGTTTCTGGGATCCATTCTCTCCAACAGAAAGAGTTTGCCAGAAAACAAAGCCAACATAGAGAACACAGAAAAAAAATAATGGGGGGTGGGGTGGGAGGGAGATGCCTTTAACACCTGAATCAAGCCACCCCTGCATCTATTGCACTTCTGAGGGTTGATATATTCCTTTTATTCTTGAACTAGCTTGAATTGGGCATCTTATTCTTGCAACTTTAATACTCCTGAGTGAGGATATTAAGTGTAAATTCCTATCTCCTCTCTCTGACCTTTGGAAAGAAATCTGCAGTATATTGTCATGGATAGGACAACAGCATTAATTCTCATGGTCTTGCTTCTCAAGCTATCTGGGAGAAGGACTTTAAAAAAAATTTTTTTTCTATCAACATATATCCAGCAAGAGTGATAGTCAGAATATGAAAGTAACTCCTACTCTTCAATAAGTAGAGACTGAAAATCCAATAGAAAAATGGGCAAAACACTTGAACAGTCACTTAAAAAAATTAAGGATACACAAAAGGTCATTAAACATAAGCAAAGGAACTCAACTTCAATAGTCATCAAGGAAATGCCAAAGAAATTCACAACAAAGGACCATGCATTCTGGTTAAGATATACAAATGGGAAAGATCAGTTGAGTTTAATTCATAGACTGACATGTGGTCCAACAATAAAGCAACTTGTCCACGGCTCAACCATAGGCAACACTCCACCTGCGTCAGTGATGCCTGAATTAGCCAATGTCCATCCCAACAGGCTGGGAATCCTGCCAGTGAGGAAGCCAATGCATGCCAACTCCATGTAGGAATCAATCTTGGGAGAGAGAAGGTCACCCCATAAATGAAAGCGTTAAAGTGTCAGTCTCTCAGGCGTATCTGTCTCTTTGGGATCCCATGGACTGTAGCTCTCCAGCTCCTCTGTCCATGGATTTCCAGGCAAGATGCTGAAGAGGGTTGCCATTTCCTTCTCCAGGGGATCTTCTCAACCCAGGGATTGAAATCAGGTCTCCTGCATTGCAAGCAGATTCTTTACCAGCTGAGCCACCAGGGAAGCCCCACGCCCCATAAATGGGGAAGAACAATTCCACTCCATCAAGCCATGTGATTCACAGGTTCAAATTCTGCTGCTGATACCATAGTCATGGCTGCCAAACCCTCCAGGGGACCCCCAGAGCTGGCAGCTTCCCTTAAGAGAACAATTGGCTCCCTGAACCCTTGGCTGGGTGCTGTGGGATCCCTGCTCCTGAGAATTTTTTTCAAAGACCCCTCATGCTGGGTGTTTTCAAAGCAAATAACCCCAAGGCCCTTACTAGCTCCATCTAGTTCCCATTGTGAGGAGTGAGTCCTACACACCAGTGTGTTAAGAAACCCCTCTGAAGGGAAGAAAAGAAACAGCCTCCCGCTAACACCAAGCTAGTTCTGCCCTGGCCCTGTGGCTTTATCACAGAGTGCGAGGCCAGGCATAGGAGGGCTGGGTGGTGTGCTGCTAATGGGAGCTCCTGTCAGTCACCGAGATGCCTGAGCCCTAGTGGGGGCCCTGCCAGCCCCTGGGTGTTTATGGCGTGGGCCACTGGCTGGAGCTGTTTCTTTATTTCTCAAAGCATCAAGGAATCTCAGGGCTGGCTACTGGGGGAGGAGGGGTCAGATGCTTATAGGGGGTGCTTGAGGATTGTTGGATGGGGGCAAAGGAGGTACTAGCAGTGGAAGATCGTTTCTGCAGTGGATCTCTGGGTCAGATTGGAGCTACGGCTGCTGCTGGGGACTCAACAGAGAGGCTCTGTGTCTTTCATTGCCCAGGAATTTTCCCTAGTGCAGCTCACCATGGGCAGAGCTCAATACACTGCAGAGATTTTTGGCAAGTGGGCCTCTGGGGCCGGGTTCACGTCCATTAATCTGCCCAACGACGAGGCTGTGATAAGAGGAAATTGTTTCATGTTCACCAAAAGACAAGGGGAAAGGGCTTGGAGTCGGAAGAAGGTCCAGGCTCGGGGTGCTGGGGTCATCACCTCCAGAGGGGCCAGGGAGAGCAATCTCTTTGGGGAGCAGGCCAGCCCTTCCCCAGGAGGACCTTGGAATTCTTGCTGCTAGGCTGTTAATTTGGAGACGGCAATGACACCCCACTCCAGTACTCTTGCCTGGGAAATCTCATGGGTGGAGGAGCCTGGTAGATTGCAGTCCATGGGGTCGCGAAGAGTCGGACACGACTGAGCGACTTCACTTTCACTTTTCACTTTGATGCATTGGAGAAGGAAATGGCAACCCACTCCAGTGTTCTTGCCTGGAGAATCCCAGGGACGGGGGAGCCTGGTGGGCTGCCGTCTATGGGGTTACACAGAGTCAGACACGACTGAAGCGACTTAGCAGGCTGTTAATTAGCCCAGTAAATGCGCCTGGCTGGAGCAGCTGGCCTGAAGCTTTGGGCCTGCAACCATCAGGGCAGTGAGGGGCAAGTGGAGGAAGTGAGGGGGTGGGGATGTGAGCCGGAAGAAAAGCATGGATATGCCAGGGGCAAATTACATGATTTTAAAGGCAGACTTCTCAAGGTAGGAGAAAGCTGGAGTGTCACAGAACCTGTGTTGGGACTTTTCTGTCAGTGTGTTTGGAAGAGACAACTTCCATACATGGACAGATGACTCCACCTCCACTGAGGCACCCCAGCAGCAAGCAGAGGCTGGGACTAGAGCAGAGTCCTTTCTGTGTGATTTTGGGAGGACTAGAGCTCAGAGCTGCATTGGGGGGTGGGGGTACTCACCCTGCCTGATGTCTGGGTCCCAAACATCAGGAATAAAGGTGGGGGCGGGGGAGGTGGTGAGTGAAAAGTGAAAGTGTTCGTTGCTCAGTCATGTCCGACTCTTTGAGATCCCATGGACTGTAGCCAGCCAGGCTCCTCTGTCCATGGGAATCTGTAGGCAAAAATACTGGAGTAGGGTGCCTTTCCCTTCTCCAGGGGATCTTCCTCATCCAGGGATCGAACCTGGGTCTCCTGCACTGCAGGCAGATTCTTTACCAGCTGAGCCACCAGGGGGAAAAGTTGCTCTTTATAATACCAAAGAGATTCCTCATGAAAAGAAGGCCCTGGCTCTACTGAGTACCTAAGCTTGAGAGCTTCTATGGAAAGGAGCTGGGAAAAGCCCAACTGTGCTTTTTTTTTTTTTTTTTTACTTTTTATTGCAGTTTCACTAAGTACAGTCAAGTGTCCATATCTCAAGTGTATAGCCCTTTATAACAAAGGGGAAAATATTTGGAGCTCCCAGGAACAAACCAGGTGGAGAGGATGAGGCAGAAATGGAAGAGGATATAGAAATGGCAGTAGAATGGCGGGGCCCAGCCCTTCTCCCCGTTTTCTGCTAAGTCAGCCAAGCCCTGAATGCCCAGTGGGGGTGGATTTGGGCCGGTAAAGAGGCCATTGCAGCCGATGTGGGGTGAACGGACCACTCGTGGGCAGGTGTTGGAGGTGAGGAGCACAGGAAGGAGCAGACATCACCTCCAGGGCTCTGGGGATTTGTAGCCCTGGCTCGCCAAAGGACAGGGAAGCCCAAGGTGACCTGTGGGTCACAGGGGGGTCACCAGGTGGTGACACCCCATTCCTTGCCCAGATACCTCTTCTCACCGCTTGTGCACCCACCAGAACGTCCAAATGTACTCTTCACGTCTTTTCCCTGCCCCGTTTCTTAACTTATAATTTATATAATAAAATTCACCATTTTTAATGTACAGTTCTACAAGTTTTGATAAATATATACCACTGTGCAGTCATATCAAGATATAGAACAGTTCCATCATTCCGGAAAGTTCCCTTGAGTGCTTTTGAAAATCAAGCCCCTGGTCTGTTTCCCGTCTCTATGGTCTGGCTTTTTCCAGAATGCCATACAAGTGAAATCATACAGCATGTAACCTTTTGGGCCTGGCTCCTTTCACTGAGCATAATGTATTCGAGATTCATCTAGGTTGAACATATTACAGGGTTTTTTTCTTTTGATTGCTGAGTAGTATTCCATTGTGTGGACAGATCATAGTTTGTAGGTTTATTCCCTAGTTGGGAATCATCTGGGTTGCTTTCTTGCATGTCCTTTTGATCTTGCCTTTTGTGGAACATTTTATTGGTGGGAATTACAAAAAAAAGTAAGCCTAACTAGACTTTGGTAATTCCTCTCCTTCTCAAGGGAATCTAAGTTAGTTTTCCAGGTCTGTTTCTTCATGTAATATCTGCCTCCCAAGCTCACTGTAAATATGTAATTGTGTAACTTGAAAGCATCACTACAAACAAAGCTAGTGGAGGTGATGGAATTCCAGTGGAGCTATTCCAAATCCTGAAAGATGATGCTGTGAAAGTGCTACACTCAATATGCCAGCAAATTTGGAAAACTCAGCAGTGGCCACAAGATTGGAAAAGGTCAGTTTTCATCCCAATCCCAAAGAAAGGCAATGCCAAAGAATGCTCAAACTACCGCACAATTGCACTCATCTCACACGCTAGTAAAGTAATGCTCAAAATTCTCCAAGCCAGGCTTCAGCAATATGTGAACCGTGAACTTCCTGATGTTCAAGCTGGTTTTAGAAAAGGCAGAGGAACCAGAGATCAAATTGCCAACATCCGCTGGATCATGGAAAAAGCAAGAGAGTTCCAGAAAAACATCCATTTCTGCTTTATTGACTATGCCAAAGCCTTTGACTGTGTAGATCACAATAAACTGTGGAAAATTCTGAAGGAGATGGGAATACCAGACCACCTGATCTGCCTCTTGAGAAATATGTATGCAGGTCAGGAAGCAACAGTTAGAACAGGTCATGGAACAACAGACTGGTTCCAAATAGGAAAAGGAGTACGTCAAGGCTGTATATTGTCGCCATGTTTATTTAACTTATATGCAGAGTACATCATGAGAAATGCTGGGAAACACAAGTTGGAATCAAGATTGCTTGGAGAAATATCAATAACCTCAGATATGCAGATGACACCACCCTTGTGGCAGAAAGTGAAGAGGGGCTAAAAAGCCTCTTGATGAAAGTGAAAGTGGAGAGTGAAAAGGTTGGCTTAAAGCTCAACATTCAGAAAACGAAGATCATGGCATCTGGTCCCATCACTACATGGGAAATAGATGGAGAAACAGTGGAAACAGTGTCAGACTTTGTTTTTCTGGGCTCCAAAATCACTGCAGATGGTGACTGCAGCCATGAAATTAAAAGACGCTTACTCCTTGGAAGGAAAGTTATGACCAACCTAGATAGCATATTCAAAAGCAGAGACATCACTTTGCCAACAAAGGTTCGCCTAGTCAAGGCTATGGTCTTTCCTGTGGTCATGTATGGATGTGAGAGCTGGACTGTGAAGAAGGCTGAGCGCCGAAGAATTGATGCTTTTGAACTGTGGTGTTGGAGAAGACTCTTGAGAGTCCCTTGGACTGCAAGGAGATCCAACCAGTCCATTCTGAAGGAGATCAGCCCTGGAATTTCTTTGGAAGGAATGATGCTAAAGTTGAAACTCCAGTATTTTGGCCACCTCATGCGAAGAATTGACTCATTGGAGAAGACTCTGATGCTGGGAGGGATTGAGGGCAGGAGGAGAAGGGGACGACAGAGTATGAGATGGCTGGATGGCATCACTGACTTGATGGATGCGAGTCTGAGTGACCTCCGGGAGCTGGTGATGGACAGGGAGGCCTGGCGTGTTGCAGTTCATGGGGTCGCAAAGAGTCGGACACGACTGAGCGACTGATCTGATCTGATCTGAACTTACAAAGAGACTTTGTTAGTTTTCTTGTATAGTAGTTTTATTGAGAGATGATTCACATACTATACAATATACCCATTTAAATGAACAACTCAATGGCTTTTAGAATATTGACAGAGTTGTGTACCCATTACCTGAATCAATTTTAGAACATTTTTATTACTGGATTTTTTAAAAAGCCCACATTCCTTAGCTGTCACCTCCAGTCCTGATCTACATTCTGTCTCTATAGATTTATTTATTCTGAACATTTTATATAAATGTGGTCTTTGGTGTCAGGTTTCTTTCATTTACCATATTTGCACACTGTAACGTTATCAGCATTTCATTCTTTTCTATTGCTGAATGATATTCCATTTTGTAGATGTACCACTGGTTTACCCATTCATCAATTGAAGGACATTTGGATTGTTTCCACTTGGGGCTATTGTGAATCATGCTGCTATGAACATTCATGTACAAATTTTTGAGTGGTCGTGTATTTCCAATATGTAACTAGGCGTGAAACTGTTGGGTTATATGGTAACTCTACATTTAACTCTTTGAAGAACTGCTAAACTGTTCTGCAAAATGGCTGCACCATTATATATTCCATAAAGGCACTTTGAAAGTGTAAAGATATAAAGCAAATGGTTATAATTTAATATTACTCATTAAAGTGGCAAGAACAATATTTGATCATTGTAATAATTTAGATTGTACTACAGTCCCTAAACAGAGAAGGCAATGGCAACCCACTCTAGTACTCTTGCCTGGAAAATCCCATGGATGGAGAAACCTGGTAGGTTGCAGTCCATGGGGTTGTGAAGAGTTGGACACAACTGAGCGACTGCTTTCACTTTTCACTTTCATGCATTGGAGAAGGAAATGGCATCCCACTCCAGGGTTCTTGCCTGGAGAATCCCAGGGATGGGGGAGCCTGGTGGGCTGCCGTCTATGGGGTCACACAGAGTCCGACTGAAGAGACTTAGCAGCAGCAGCAGCAAAGTCCCTAAAGTACTGATTCATGTCAATGTATGACAAAAACCACTACAATATTGTAATTAGCCTCTAGTTAAAATAAATTAATTAATTTAAAAAAATAAAGTGCCTAAAGTAACCTGACCCCTCCAGTCCCACTAAACCCCACAGAAAAAAAGCACTGGAAACAATTTGGTATATAGTCATCCTTTTTTCTCTGCTCAACACACATATATCAAATTTTTATCTTTTTGCTAAAATGAAAATGCATTCTTACTAGACATGATTCTAAGTTCCTTTTTAAAATAGTGGTAACAGACACATATACTTTAAATCCCATATACTTTAAATCATCTCTGGATTACTTAACAATACCTAGTATAATGTAAATGCTACATAGATGTAAACACAACGTAAATGTTATCTAAGTAGTTAAAAGAGTGTGGAAAATTCAAGTTTTGCTTTTTGGAACTTTCTGGAATTTTTAAAAAATATTTTCCATGCACATTTGGTTGATATGGAGGACTGCCTGGATACACGGTGTGTATCCATTCTTCTGTGGATGGACCATTGGATTGCTTCCAGATTTTAGCTATTATGAATAATGCTGCTGTGGACTCAGATGTACAGTTCTCTCTTCATGCCCTGGCTTTCAGTTATTTTGAGCACATGCTTTCTAACTTTTTATTGAAATTTATATCACTTAAGAAAATCGTAATGGTGTACTAGTGTGCTTCTCGCGCATTATAAATCACCTTCCTCCTTTAAACTGTTCTGTTTTCATCTACAGTGTGGGAGTCCTATGACCTACTTCACCATTGCCCACTCGAGTAGCATTACTAGCGGGTGTTTCCCATGGGCTGGTCATGGTACACGGCTCTTAATGTGCATTGGCTGATGGGGCTCTTCAGCAATTCTTTGAGATGGATATAATTATTAGCCCCATTTTAGAGGCAAAGAAACTGAGGATAGACAGCTTAGGTAATCTCCCCAAGGCCGTTCTGCTAGTAAGGGCTAAAGTTAGAAATCAAAGTCTGTCTAATGCCCAAGCTTCATAACTTCAGCACCATCAGTTCAGTTCAGTTCAGTTCAGTCGCTAAGTCGTGTCTGACTCTTTGCAGACCCATGAATCGCAGCACGCCAGGCCTCCCTGTCCATCACCAACTCCCGGAGGTCACTCAGACTCACGTCCATCAAGTCAGTGATGCCATCCAGCCATCTCATCCTCTGTCGTCCCCTTCTCCTCCTGCCCCCAATCCCTCCCAGCATCAGAGTCTTTTCCAATGAGTCAACTCTTCACATGAGGTGGCCAAAGTACTGGAGTTTCAGTTTTAGCATCATTCCTTCCAAAGAAATCCCAGGGCTGATCTCCTTCAGAATGGACTGGTTGGATCTCCTTGCAGTCCAAGGGACTCTCAACAGTCTTCTCCAACATCACAGTTCAAAAGCATCAATTCTTTGGTGCTCAGCTTTCTTCACAGTTCAGCTCTCACATCCATACATGACCACAGGAAAAACCATAGCCTTGACTAGATGAACCTTCGTTGGCAAAGTAATGTGTCTGCTTTTGAATATGCTATCTAGGTTGGTCATAACTTTTCTTCCAAGGATTAAGCGTCTTTTAATTTCATGGCTGCAATCACCATCTGCAGTGATTTTGGAGCCCCCAAAAAGAAAGCCTGACACTGTTTCCACTGTTTCCCCATCTATTTCCCATGAAATGATGGGACCAGATGCCATGATCTTCGTTTTCTGAATGTTGAACTTTAAGCCAACTTTTTCACTCTCCACTTTCACTTTCATCAAGAGGCTTTTGAATTCCTCTTCACTTTCTGCCAAAACGGTGGTGTCATCTGCATATCTGAGGTTATTGATATTTCTCCTGGCAATCTTGATTCCAGCTTGTGCTTCTTCCGGCCCAGTGTTTCTCATGATGTACTCTGCATATAAGTTAAATAAGCACCGTAACTAATGATATTACTAAAGGGTCTCTTTTGGTTGACCCAAGAGTGGCCTGATGGAGGCAGGGGAGGGGATATGAATGTATGTGGATGCTCACATCCCAAGAGTCATGAGGCTGATCCCCAAATAGACCAGATCAACCTTTTATAATGAGTGTTCTTTCTCAGAAGCCAGGCTTCCTACAGCCTCAGAAAACTGAAGCAGGTTCCCACCTCCCTAAAGAGGGCTGTGGGATCATGCTTCCTCCCCTCCCCTTCCCTTCCTTTCTCTCTTTGGTTTCTTATTTGCTCAGTCCTGCCTTCACCCCTGACCCCACCCTCACCCCATCCTGCAGACTACCCAGGTTCAGGTGACAGAAACCCAGCTCAAATTAGCTTTCAACCCAAATGAATGTTTGGGTTCATTTAACTGGGAACGTAGGGGTGCATCTGGCCTCAATCATGTTTGGATCCAGGGGCTCAAATGATGTCATTAGGCTCTTTCTCAGCTCAGCTTCTCTCTATACATTGATCAGTTCTTTCCTGCAGTGGACAAGATTTCTCTGCAAAACTGGAAAGATATCCCAGAAGCTCCAAAACTACTGCATCAGAGCTTAGTTATCCTGCCAGAAGGAGGATAAGTTTCTTTTTCCTATGTGTAAGTTCACTGCAGTCATGTCTGACTCTTTTCGACCCTATGGACTATAGCCTGCCAGGCTTCTCTGTCCATGGGATTCTCCAGGCAAGAATACTGGAGTGGGTTTCTATTTCCTCTTCAAGGGACTCTTCCCAGCCCAGGGATCGAACCTGCATCTGTTTCATCCACCTGCATTGGCAGGCAGGTTTTTTTTACCACTAGCGCCACCTGGGAAGCCTTCTTCTAGTATCCATAAACCAGTTTCAGGGAAGGACTTCAAGTGGTCAGCCTTAGGCCATATGCTAATTCCTTAACCAATCATGTGGCCAGGAAGAGGCAGTATTAGGACTGATGCAGACTCAATGGCATGGAAGGCAGTTTGTGTTTCCAAAGAGAGAGCAGGAGAAAGCATGTGTGCCCCAGACAGAAACTGGTCAAATGGTTCCTCCAGGCAGCCACAGACTCCCCACACGTGGCTACTGCTGTTACCACCGCCCCTGTCACCCAGTCCTGCCATCACCAGAGAATGAATGGAGCTGGACCACACTGCCTTAGAAAGAATGCAAACCTCTCATCTCTGGAGAGATCCAAGCCACCCAGCCCTGTTGCCCTTGCTGGAGGAGACACTGCAACATCTAAATATTTTCATCATCTGCTGCTTCTTCCAACTTGCTCCCCAGGCTTAGCTCATCTTTCAGAGGCCTTGTTTCTTTCCCACTCGAAGGTACAAGAACATGAGGTGCCCAGATGTCCTGGCTGTTTATACCACATGGAGCACGGGTCCCTGCGTGTGGCTTCCCACTTGTCCCCAGATTCTTTCTCCCCAAGGTCCTAGGCTGTGCCAATCACTACAAGCCAAATGGTCACGGACAAGCCTGGTCATTACACGGCCTCTTCCTCTTGACTCGCTGCAGACCCAACCTGATGAAATATTTGATTTTCTCATCATAAGGAGGCCTGATGTTGCTTTGCCATTTGATTGACTGTAAAATGAAAGCCAGGCCCTTTTGTTTGGTGTGGCGTCTTTTTGTTTGTTTGGTTTTTTCCAGCATGTCATGATTAATTCATCCCTGGCCTGACTCCACAGACAAGCTACACTACTTGGCACTTTCTTCCTCCTTTCTTTTGTCTCCCTTTCCTTCCTGTACCCCAGGCCCACCTTGATGAAAAGCTTCTCTTCCCTCTGATGTCACTAAATACTCTTGCTGTAGGTGAACTTGGACCAACATTTCAAACTGCCAGAGACTAGGGCTTTGGGAAATAATAACAATATGTGTTTAAAATAGTTGGATGCTCCTGAACCATCTGCCCGTGCCAAATTGAGAAGTAAATCACAAAATGTAAACCAGATAAACAGAACTGCAAAACTTTCATTTTCAAGCAAGTCACAAACTAAAGAAACTGTAGCAAAACGAGCAATGGGTTCTATTGTCATTGTAACTAACTTTGTCTGAGTAAGACTAATCAAAGCACTTTCCTATCTACCAACTCATTTCATTTTCTACAGTCATAGCTGAGGGAAGTAGGCTAGGAATTATTCCTGTTTCCATTTTGCAAGTGAAGAAATGGTAATGGCAGATCCAGGTCTTCAGATAGGCCTTTTCAGGGAATGAAATCCCTAGTGTGCTCCCTGAGAAACTGAGTCAAGAAATGGAAGATCAGGCATGAAGCTGGAACAGAGAAGATGAGCACTGAAGTCTTATCAACTCATTTTTCTCCCCTGCACACATTCCCAGGGCACCATCCAAGATCAGCTGAAACAAGGCCAGTTCTTTTAAAACTCCTAGCCTGGAAGCCAGCTAAGCACACAGGATAGCCCCATTTTACAGCTGAATAAACTGAAACAGGAAGGGTCACTCAGTGCCTGGGATAAATCATACAAACAGCTGGCCAAGAGAGAAATAGAAACAAATTCTTACCCAGACACGGCATGTTATTCTGCTTTGTCGCTGGAGTATAGGATTATTTTCCATTTGCACGCTTGAGAAGAATGTGACTCCCATGAAGAAGGAACAAGAATCACACATTCCCTGCCCCTCAGTCTCTCCGGAAAGCTAAGAATATAAACACGCAGATTACTGTTTATACGCTAGGGTTTTGGGCTCAAGTTGAGAAATTCACAAAATCTACTCTTTGTACTCTGAGCTTTGGATTCTTGACTTCCTTTTAGACAACAGGGACATGAATGCAGTTCTTTCGGTGGATCCTCACAGTTACGGGTCATTCTGAACAGATACCATAGGTTTAAGAAAACAGAGAACTGGTGAAAGAACAGGACTTTACAGAGAGATGCAAAAGATACGGGCCATGTGTAAATGACTAAAAAGGAAGGTGTGCAATTAACAGTCAGTCATCCGTTCAATCATTCATTCAATAGGCGTCCATTACAATTCTCAAACGACCCTGAGGTTCTTGTGGGAGATAAGTGAGAATGCGCAGGCATATGAGGAACCCAGGGTGATGTCCATCACATGATGGGCCTCCAGTCAACACTGGGTCCTCTTGTTCCCAGGGTCCCAGCTCTGTGTTATCTTGAGCAAGTACCTAGAAACAAGAGTAAAAGTGGTGTCTTTGTAAGTGAAGGCTAGAAATGGTCTAGAAGCAGGGGGAAGAAGGGGAGATAACTATGGTCATGAGGGTGGGCTGGGCAGGGTCTTCCTGCATGTCAACCCCTCAGGAATCTCAGACATGGGCTGCTATGGAATTTCCAGCAATTCCCATAAGACAGTCCCAAGCTGGGCAAGTTTAGAGTTAATCTCACAGTCAAGGGAGGCCCTGAGATGTAATAGAAAGTATACTGGGCTTTATCCTCTCTAGTCCCTTTTTCTCATCTGCAAAGCAAAGTGGGGAGGACCATAGGCTTCCTAAGGCCTTATTGGATGAAGCACGACTATGACTCAAGGTTTCCTTCATGTGGAGCCAACATCTTTATTGTAAATTTCAACTCACTTCCTTTCATGAAATCAGCTAACTCTAGTCTTCCTAACATAATGAAAAGATCACTGGACCGAGTGGACCAAGACCCATAGGAAGGGACCCAACCTGAACAGGACCAGCTGGCTTTAGCCACTCCCATGGCCACACCTGGTTCCAGGAGCTGCTGAAGTTTGGGGAGCATCCTGCCCCATCCACCAGAGACATCTGTGTGGGGCCAATGACTCGAGCTCTCAGGAAGCACACTAGGGATTTTGTTCCAGAAGGATTGCTATAAAGGCCACCCTGAGAAATGGAACCTACAGAAGTGATCATGCAGGAACCCTTCACAGTGGGTTCCAGGGACCACCATCTCCTCTGGTACAGACTCATTAAGCCTTCAGAAAGAACTTCCATGTCTAACACTGTCCTGGGCCTTGCAGATACACCTTCACAGAACCTCACCACCTCTCCCCTGTGTGCCTAAGGCAACTTTGCCTCAGTGACATTAAAACATCTTCCCAGGGGATCACAGTGGGTAAGGGGTGAACCATGATTGCAACCCAGGTCTGTGTGAACCAGAAGACTACTGTGAGCTCTCTAGCTAGAGACATCAAAGAGAGCCTCAATGGGGGTTAGATTTCCTAAGAGGACAGTGTAAAGGGGTGGGACAGAGGGAAAGTCCTAGAAGAGGATGTTGGACAAGCCTTCTGGGAGAGACTGCCCTCATGCAGACCTTAAGGGCTGGAGGCGCACTGCCCCCCAGGGGAGGACGTTGCCTTCTGGCCATCTCGTGCTTCCTCAAGAGGCCATCACCCAGCGTGACACAGACCAGGGTGTCTTAAAGTCTGGGGCCCGGGACATCAGCCTCCGTTCCTAAATCTAAGGATGACCACTGTTGTGTCTGTGCCTTGTAGCCAAGAGAGAAGGGACTTTACCCATCCAGCCATGTGTCCATTGGGCAGATTCTGCCTTCAGGGGGACATAGTTTTCCTAATTCATGCAAAGGTACCCGAAGAGTGAGCCCCACTTTAAACAGCCCCCTTTCTGGGTCTCTCCACTTATCTATTCCATGAACATTTGTTTCTAGCCAAGTCATACAGCCATGCAAAGAAGATGGAGACACAGCCCCTGCTCTTGAGGAGCTGGAGGTCGAGTGCAGGAAGCACGCAGACCGTGGAAAAGCACAGGTTCAGAGCACAGGGAGGCGAGGGGCCCCTCATCTGAATTCCAGAATCTCTCACGGCTGATCCCTCTCTATTACATGCTCCCCCTCTCTCCCCCTTACTAGGCAAATCAGAACTCAGGAGGGGGACCCCTGGCCCCCAACTCCCCAGCTGTTCTCTGGCTCATCTGATCCCCAATTTCTTGTGACCTGAGCTGGCCACCCTTCACCCCAGGTATAGTCAAAAGGTCCTTTGTCTCTGGGGACTCTGGGAAATTCCTTCCTTCCTCCCAGCTTGGGGACCTGCCACTCTTAATAGGTTCAATATTTGATTGTCAACAGATGGAAGGTCAAGTCTCTAAAAACAAGGGGTTTGGGGTCTGAATTGTTTCTTTAAGTCCCTCCAACTTGCCACAGGATCTCAGGCCAAGATGTTAGGCAGCACCTAGACTTAATCAGACCTCAGGATACAGAAAAAGTGGCTCAAAATATAAAACGTGTTCTCTAAACACGGCACGAAGCCTCCCCCTCCAGAGAACAGATGCTCCTTGTCTCTGGGCAGTTTAAGGAACAGTGCAGGCATTGGGTCTGAGGGACCTGACAACAACAATAACAAAGGATCATCTCACTTAGCATTTCCAGCCTTCCATCTATTGAAACCTCATTTTCCAGCAATTCCTCTCATTTACAGAGCCTGGTTGTAGCTACATTGGCCCCAGTCTTCTCCTGCTTGCAATGTATCACAGAAAGGAGGCCAGGGACTTCAGAGAGATTGAGAGAGAGAGAACGAGGGGCCCATGTGGAGCATGGACATGGGATTCTACTGGGGTAGCCTTTTCCGTGTAAGGGGACTGAGCCCACTGCCTTCCCATCAAGTAAGAGCAGACCAAGGTTTGCCAGGGCCATCCTGGGGATACGTGGGGATCCCCATGGTCAGAGGACCCAGGTGGACCAAGGAATCTGGGCCAAGAGTGTTGCTGAGTCAGTAAGAAACAATTTCTCACTAAGAGGGGGTGTCAGCCATCCACTGTCCCTGGGACCACCTAACCCAGCCCCAGAAATTCCAACTGTGACAATAAAGTCAGCAAAGGAGCTATCCTCCATGGAATGGGAGGTCGCTTTGGATTTTAAAAAGGAATCACTGAACATGTTAAGAGTTTAGCTCCAAAAAGCCACATGTACTTCTCCCAGGGAGGACCCCTGGAGGTCCAGCAAGGAACCCCAGCCACAGTGTGCCCTATCCCCCTCTGGTTCCCAGCCTCGCTCACACCAGGTTCTGGCACAAGGATGGAGTGGTCGAGGGCAGATGGCAGAGAAGATAAACATCCTCGGTAGGGAGACTTCCTCATACAAAAAGCAAGTCAGATCAGATCAGATCAGTCGCTCAGTCGTGTCCGACTCTTTGCGACCCCATGAACTGCAGCACGCCATGCCTCCCTATCCATCACCAGTTCCCGGAGGTCACTCAGACTCACATTCATCGAGTCAGTGATGCCATCCAGCCATCTCATCCTCTGTCGTCCCCTTCTCCTCCTGCCCTCAATCCCTCCCAGCAACAGAGTCTTCTCCAATGAGTCAACTCTTCACATGAGGTGGCCAAAATACTGGAATTTCAACTTTAGCATCATTCCTTCCAAAGAAATCCCAGGGCTGATCTCCTTCAGAATGGACCGGTTGGAGGCTGCAAATAGCATACCGGGATACATGCACATTGTAGGAAAGCCACTTGAGAGTGCTCACTCTATTCAATATTTCATGAGCACCGAACAACACATGAAGTAGAAATATTAATAATGGCCAACGTTTATTGAGCACTTACTGTATGCTCAAACTGGAAAACCAGGGCACCCAGGGAAAGCGACAGACAGGAGGCTTTGCAAGAGAGCTGAGAAGTGGAAACAGTGTTCCTGGAGAGGAAGGCTAGGAGCAAAGGGCCTGCGGCAGGAATGGAGTCCAAAGCAGGCCTCCAACAAGACCTTGGTGAGAGCAGGCAGGTTGGCGGTAGGTGGGGGTTCCTCACCAGGAAGATGCCCACTACGCACGGAGGAAAGGGGAGTGAGCAGTTGCTTCCTTGCCCTGGTCTCTTTACGGGGCTGCTGAGCCCAGGCCAGCACGAGACAGAAAGGTTTTGACAGTTTCGTTTTATTTTGTTCTAAACAAGAGATAATATGAAATAGGCACCCGGGAGTGTTTTGAATTAACAACCCAAACCAAACGAACAGCTGCATCCCAGAGAGTGGGGGGAACGTTTCCTGCCTTGGCCATATTTCCTTTCAGCAACATTACATTAACACTTATGAAATACAGCCGAAAAGTCAGGCGGAATTTAAGGGGAAGAGAAAGGTACTTCCATACAGCGTGCGGAACGCGCTGCCAACTAATTGGCCGTGTAAGCTGGGTTTTCAACTCATCTGCAGGAGTCTCGAGGTTAATGAAACCATTACGTATGCACGGATATTGTGGAAGGGGAGGGGCGGAACGGGGAAGAAATAATTGACAAGGCTCTCTACCTACCTTCACGGTGTGGGCTATTCTTATCTGACAGTGCTTATCAAAGTCAGGGATGTGGGTGGAATGGGTCTCTCCGGGTGTGTGCATGAGTGTGTGTGTGTGTGTGTGTGCGTGCACACGCGCGCACAACCATGCTAATGAGAACAATTCTGTTTCTCCATCTGGAATCCATTAGTCGTGATTATGATGACGGCCTCTCCTTCCCTTCCCTTCTATCAGGGATTAGCTAACCCCATTACTACCCAGGCCGCTTTCTCAATCTGCTCCGCCGAGCGGAGGAGACGGTTTCCTGTCATCTAAGCCGGCTCCCTCTCTCCCACTCTGGAGCCATCGTAAACTCCCTCACCCCATCTCAATTACAAGCGCCCTAATCGACCCTCCCGTCCCAAGCGACAGGCCTCCGCAGGTGTCTAGGAGGCGGGGGCGGGAAGGCCGGCTGATCTCCAGCCTCACCCGGGCTCTTCCGTGCTCAGGGCACCAGGCCTGCATCTTGCAGGTGTTCAGCAATTATCTCGGCCAGGGTTACCTCACCGTTTCTTGGGGTGGATGGAAAAAAATAAAAACGGCACATTCAAAAAATGGTTATGACAAAATAGGAAAAGCCTAAGAGACAGGCAGGACCCCAAATGAAAGACTTGATTCCTTTAATCAAGCCTGTGGCTTGGAGAAGTAGTCCTGCCCCAGCAGGTCCCTGGGATGGGAGACAGGGAGGTGATTTAAGGGTGATCTCGGATGGAAACACGAATAGAGTTAGTAAGGCTTGTGGACTTTGGGCTCCCCTCCCCCTGCTTCCCAAGGGCCACCCCACCCCACCGCCACTGATAGGCAGCAGCAGGCAGGGACTTTAAAAACTGTGCAAGAATTTGCTATTTCCCAAAAGGCCATCAGAGGAGTCGCTAGGAGCAAGCACAGGTGGATAATCTGGCCCTTATTTCTTGGTTTAGTGTAGTTTCTATTTGTTTGAAATGTGGTTAGAGGTGGGCACCATTTTTCAGGACTCGGTTCCTCTGTGACCAAGTGTCCCTTTCGTGTGCCTGAGAAAGCAGTGTCCCAACAGGGCTGTTACCGTATTATCTTCATGTGCGTTCGAAAGCACTGCCCTGAAGGTCTCCTTTTCTCCTGTCCTAATCTTCCCTCCTCCCTTTTTTCCATGCTTAGACAGTCAAAGCTGTCAGGACCCTTAAATTGGCCTGCAATGTCCTCTGTTGACCACTGAGGACAATGAGGCCCCTAGGGTTCCAGGACTCACCTGAGGTCACACAGCACCCCCCAGGGGTTGGGGCAGAGCTAAGATTAGAACTCAGGCCTCTTGGCTCCACACTGAGTTCTCCTCTGCCTACTTCCTGACTTGAAGCAGACAATTTTCCTGTTTTCTGCACTTTTAGAACTTGCCTTCCCTCTACCCAGGCCATACCACCCACCACCCAGTCTCATTCCTCTCTCCCCTGCTGACCAGCAGGTGCTGACTTGAATCTCCAGTCTACTAAGCGGAACAACCAGGTATCAGGAATATATTCAAGTAGGAGACTTGGATGCTTGCTTGCTTTCATGCATCCAAAACCAGAGGGGAAAGCAGGACCACTTCTGTGTTAATCTGCCACTCCCAGCTTCAGGACAGCAAGGCATTCTCAGGAGGGCCAGGTTGGGCTAACTTTCTGTATCACAGGCAGATGCATGTACTTGCTGCCTTCCTCGGCTTTGATTCCTAGGGACGAGGGGGGAAAGAGTGTCCTGAGTGGTAATCCCCTTTCACAGCCCAGTCGTGCCACCATGGTACCCAAGACTCATCAGTTTAGAGAGGGCAGGCTTCCATGTGGACACTCTTGGGGGACTCTGCATGCCTGTGTGCGTGCTCGGTGGTGTCTGACTCCTTGTGACCCCCATGGACGGTAGCCTGCCAATCTCTTCTCTCCATGGGATTTTCCAGGCAAGAATACTAGAGTGGGTTGCCATTTCCTCCTCCAGGGGATCTTCCCAAACCAGGGGTCAAACCTGTGTCTCCTGCATTGCCAGTGGAATCTTTACCACTGAGGCACTGGTGATACCCTTGCGGGACCATGCTGCTGCTGCTAAGTCGTTTCAGTCGTGTCCGACTCTGTGCGACCCAATGGACAGCAGCCCACCAGACTCCCCCATCCCTGGGATTCTCCAGGCAAGAACACTGGAGTGGGTTGCCATTTCCTTCTCCAATGCATGAAAGTGAAAAGTGAAAGTGAAGTCGCTCAGTCGTGTCCAACTCTCAGCGACCCCATGGACGGCAGCTCCGTCCATGGGATTTTCCAGGCAAGAGTATTGGAGTGGGGTGCCATTGCCTTCTCAGGGTAGGGGATCGGGACCATGGGGGACCACCTTTTCCAAGCTAATTCCAAAATCTGAATTTGGGGAAATGGGGGAGCTTTGGTGAAGGTGGGCAAACCATAAAACTCTTGTCAGACTCTCCTTGACCCTACTTGAAACTCCATCCGAGCATCTGTCCCTGTGTTTTTTTCAGATGGGGAGGTTATTTTGGGCACTGTCTACGTGCATGTTCACCCCTCTGCAAATAAAGAATTTCCAGCCCCAGTTAGGGATGGCTTAATCTGATGAGTGTCCAGGGGGAGGGGGAATCAGGAGATGGTGGATGTGTCCCAATTCTTCACCACGGAGGGGGCAGGATGATTCTAAATGCTTATTCCTCCAGGTCAAGAAGATTAGTAGCTCCCACATAAAGCTGTCATGTCCATACCTCAGAAAACTGGCATCACACATAATTTCGTCCAAACTATAGCTGACAACCATTTGGAGATCGGGTGGTGAATGATAAGTTGACTATATGAGTTGTCTAAAGAGGCTCAAGGTATTTTAAAAGAAATCAATAATGGTGGTGACAAGGAAGCTGGGGAAAGTGTGCTCTCCTAGTCTGTCGGTAGAAATGAAAATTGCAATGACCTTCCTGAATGGCAATTTGCAAATATATACCAAAGACTTTACAATTGAGCAGACTCTTTGACTCAGCAATTCTAAGGCTTTTACCCCAAGGAAATAATCAGAAATGTGTACAAAAATCTACATTATGAATTTTCATGACAGCAATGCTGTATAGTAGGAAAAATGAAAATAACTTAAACCCTAATAATAGAAATTCACTTTTAAAAATAGCGATGCCTTGCAAGAGAGTCACTGAAAATAGGGGATTAAAAATTAAAATGAGAAATTTCATAATATAAGTAAAAAGAAAGTCAAGCTATAGAATAACTTCTCCAATATCATTTCAATTTTATAAAAAATGTTCATGTATGTGTGTTATATATATAAATATATTATACCATATATTATAAATCTAATTATAAATGTGTTAGACCATATATTTGAAGGCTCAGTGAAAGAAAGTGAAGTCGCTCAGTTGTGTCCGACTCTTTGCGACTCCATGGACTGTAGCCTACCAGGCTCCTCAGCCCATGGAATTTTCCAGGCAAGAGTACTAGAGTGGGTTGACATTTCCTTCTCCAGGGGATCTTCCCAACCCAGGGATCGAACCCAGGTCTCCCGTGCTGCAGGCAGACGATTTACCCTCTGAACCACCAGGGAAGCCCATTTGAAGGCTATACCCAAATTTTTCCACAGTGACTATATATTGCTTTTATACTCAGAAATAAAATTTTTAAAGAAATGAAATCAATTCCTTCAGCTATGAAATAGAAGGATAATGGAGTAACTTTTCTTGTTATTATATATATTAATATAATCTAATCATCTCAGCTCAAATTTCAGCTCTCAAAACTTTTCTCAAGGATCAGATCTGGTCCAATCAATACCCTCAATCAACTAAACTCATCCAAGACATGAACTTAATTTTATCACATATGCATTGGTACTGTGTAATTTTACAAGGAAAATGGAAAAGTCTTCATTTTCTTCACTTGTGAGAAAAATACATGTATCTACCCATTGAATGTTTGGAACAGACATTGTCCTGAAACCTAAAGGACTGGGGCTTTCCCTGCCCACACCTCTGCTATCAGTTGCCTCTCTGGATCCACCAAGGCAGAGCTTTTTGGTGAACCACCTCACTTGCTGTTTAGTTGCTCAATCATATCCAACTCCAACCCCATGCACTCTAGCCATGGGATAGGGCAAGACTAGCCCACAAGACTCCTCTGTCCATGGGATCCGCTAGGCAAGAATACTGAAGTGGGTTGCCATTTTCTTCTCCAGGGGAACTGCCTGACTCAGGGATTGAACCTGAGTCTCCTGTATTGGCAGGCAGATTTTTTGTTTTTACCAATAAGCCATCAGGGGAGCCATAAATAGCCTCACAGTACACTGCTAAATGGCATCTGAAGCCACCATAAGACAAAATTAGAGAGTGTTCCCATTGATCTCAAAAAGCCAATGGCAACCAAATGGACTCAAAAAGGTTTTCAGTAGCATTAAGGGTAGTCTCTGCTGCAGAGCAAATCCTAGAGATTTAGCCCTGTTTTGTTTCCCATAGCCTCCAACTTCACATCGTCCCTTCTGGACTCCTGATGTCTCTGGTGGACCAAGGTGCAGCTTCGAGAACGTCCCCTCTCCAGGTATGTCTAGTGATCAAAATCTGCAAGGAGGTCCAACCAGTCCGTCCTAAAGGAGATCAGTCATGGGTGTTCATTGGAAGGACTGACGTTGAAGCTGAAACTCCAATACTTTGGCCACCTGATGCGAAGAGCTGACTCATTTGAAAAGACCCTGATGCTGGGAAAGATTGAGGGCAGGAGGAGAAGGGGATGACAGAGGATGAGATGGTTGGATGGCATCACCGACTCGACGGACATGGGTTTGGGTGGACTCCAGGAGGTGGTGATAGACAGGGAGGCCTGGCATGCTGTGGTTCATGGGGTCGCAAAGAGTCGGACACGACTGAGTGACTGAACTGAGTGACCAAAATTGCGCCTCTCTCCTTCCAAGCTATCAAAAATGCTATTTCCTTGAGAATGACTGGTTAGAGGTGTTGATAGGAAAGCAATCTGATTGAATTAGTCACTTTAAGAGATATATGACTATCAGCCTAGCTCTCCCTGTGTGTGTGCTTAGTCGCTCAGTCATGTCTGACTCTTTGGAAACCCATGGACTGTAGCCCATCAGGCTCTTCTGTCCATGGGGATTCTCCAGGCAAGAATACAGAAGTGGATTGCCACGCCCTCCTCCAGAGGAGCTTCCCAACCCAGGTCTCCTGCATTGCACGGATTCTGTACCATCTGAGCCACCACTCTCCCTGTGGTGTCTTTAAATAACACTAATTCATTCTTTTTTAAAGTATAACCTCTGAATTATCTGCATTAGAATCACCTGGCTGCTTGTTACAATTATGGGTTTCTGGGACCCAGTCCTATCAGAATTGGAATCACTTCTGGTAGGCTCCAGGGATCTGCATTTTAAACAAGTCCCTTTGATAATGGTGCACCCTAAAGTCTGATAACTAGTGGAGTGTGAAGGAGTTGCTATCTTTGAGCAGGGAAGCCTTCACAGTTAAATGACTCACTTTTCACTCCAGGAGCACTCACATCAAAAAACAGGGGTTAGAAATTTCATCAACACTAAATAAATTTTTACAAAACTTTTATACAGCAGGCACTGTTATCATCTACATTTTAACAATGCAGAAAACTGAGGCTCAGAATGATTAGGTAACTTCCCCAGGGTCACACAGCTTTTAAATGTTGGATCTAGCCTTTGAACTGCAGCAGCCTTGAGAAAGCCTCCTAAGGAGTTACTTCAAATATCAAGTTATAAGCTGTTTCCATCACAACTTCAGCTTCGCTAAGACAGGCAGCATTGCTCAAACTTGAAAGACTGTGCTGAGGTGCGTTCAGTCTCTCAGTCGTGTCCGACTCTTTGAGACCCATGGACAGTAGCCCGCCAGGCTCCTCTGTCCATGGAGTTTTCCAGACAAGAATACTGAAGCAGATTATGATTTCCTACTCCAGAGAATGCGATGACATCCCTAAAAAGAGAGATAGGAAAAACAAAACCTGGCTGAGGTGTGAATTTCTTCGAACACTACACCATGTGTCAATTCTCATTGAACATTTTGGACACCGGTTTAGGCTGGTTGATGTATTATGGTTTTGCCTGAGAAGGTTCAGAACTTTGAAACTGTTTCCTTTTGTGCTTTGATTACGCATTCGCTCTGACTTGAAAAAGGATTATGTTGTTAGGAGCCACACACTCCCTCTCAGCAGCAGCTTGGAGCTGTTTTCATCTGTAATGATTGTTTAATGACTATTTAAGAAAGTGCTGCCTGAGGTTCTCTAATCACCCAATTTTTATTAAGCGCTCAAGGAAATCACACAGGTGCAGAACTGCCTAATTGACAGGCAAGTCACTAGGTGTGCAGAGCTCCTTTCCTCCAGAGGAGGAAATGCAACACCGATGGCAATGTGCACCCCACCTCACCAGCAAGGGAGGAAACACAGAGGGGAATCACACATGGGTTCCCCCAAGGGGAGCAAAAGATAGATTTGAAAAATGGAATAGACAGGAGAGAGCAATGGGGACCAGGAGCAACAGATATTTTAAAGAGGGGAGCAGCGAGGTCTAGAAAGATCACTAAAGGTATGGAGGTCAGGAACCCTCATCTTCCCTTACCCTGATAAGCATCCTGAAGATCCAAGTTCCCTCAACCAAGAGCTGTAGAAATCTCCAACCCTAGCTGGAGTGAGCTTTGGAGCTGAGTAGTTCAACAAATGGCTATTGATGGCAAATACTGTACTAGTTACCGTGAAGTTGGTACACAGATGAGTAATGAACATCTTTACCTGCGAGAAGCTCAAAGGCTGAGGTGGAGGTAACAGCATAGGTGTGATGCCCCAGCAATACCTACAGTTTCTGCACTCTTTTTATGCAATACACACTGGTAAGTGCTTTACAAACATAATGGAAGAATAGACAGAAACCCATCGCCATACGAGAAAACAGGGACTTAAGGAAATCAGGTTCTTTACCCCAAATCATGTAGCTAATAAGTGATGGAGCCAGTGTTTGAACTACAGTCTGGCTCTAAAACCCATGCTCTTAACCACTCTCCTAGACTGAGAATTTATCTTAAGAGTTGTTGTGAAGAGGAAGAGTAAGGTGTGCCCAGGGCATGATGGGGGCACTAACAGTGGACTCCTGGCTCAGCTTAGATTCCAATTCTGGACCAGACACTTGCTAAACATGAGACCCTGGGTTAAGAACTTAATTTTTCTCAGCCTTAGTTTTCTTGTGTGTAGAACAGTTTCAGTAATATCAACCACATCAGATCGCTCTAGAACAAAAGGGGATAAAGTACATAAAGCATCCAACTCAGCATCATCTAATAGGTCACGTGGTAGGCAATGAGTTAATATTGGTTTCCCTCTCGTTTCTGCTTTTCAGGTAAGAAATGGTGGAGCTGGCAGCCAAAAGCCAAAAATGGCCCAAAGTGCCTGGGAAACAGACTAGTGGGCATGTGGACGGGGCAGCCACTGTGGGGAGCACTCTAACATTACCTAATGAAAATTAAGGAAATGCAACCAGGTCTCTATGGAGATGGGCATGGGGTTTCAGGACCACGTTGTCTATAACAGTGGGGAGTTGGAAGCAATCTACATGCCTATCACTTGGAAATGAATATGAAGATTATGGGGGAAGTCTATTATAGAATACACTGTAGGAGTTAGGGGGTAATGTAATATCTATACATACAACATGGGTAGAACTTGAAAACATAGTTTAGGAGTAACGTTAAAGAGTCAGACCTGTAGCCCAAGTCCATTCATTCAAATAAAGAACACTTACACGTTCAAAATAACATTGCATTATTTTGCAGTGATACACACGTACCTAACTTAAGTATATGTCTTATGTGTATAATGATTCTCAGAGTTGTCCACACCCAAATCCCAGTAACCTGTGAATACATCATGTTATGTGGCATGTTATATGGTGAGAGGGAATTAAGGTTGCCAATCAGCCAACCTTGAGATGGGCAGCTATCCTAGATTATCCGAGTGGTCCCCAAATAATCACAAGGGCCCTAATAAGTGAGAAAGGGAGCGGGAGAGCAAGTGGAAGAACGCAAGTGAGAGAGACTAGGCCAGCCATTGGTGGCTTTGGAGATGAAGGGGGCTGAGAGCCAAAGAACATAGGTGGCTTCTAGAAACTGGAAAAGTCAAGAGAACAGATTCTTCCCTAAGCCTCCCAAAGGAACACAACCCTGTCAACAGATGATTCTAGCCTAGTGAGACCCCTTGGGATTCTGACCTCCAGAGCTGTAAAATAATAAAGTTGCGTCATTTTAAGCCACCTCATGTGTGGTCATTTGTTACAGCAGCAATAGGAAATGGATACAACCTCAAACACATTACCTGAGTACCAGCAGTGGCGAAAGAGGAATGGAGGGGAAGACTGGGAAGCAAGGGAGTGCCATGGACCAAAGCTGATATCTTGCCCCACGCTGAGAAGTGTGCCAAATTCAACTCAGTACCTGAGATGAAGCAAAATAGAGAGGAGGGAAGGGGGAAGGACAGAGAGGGATTTGGGGGCTGGGGGTAGAGCTGGTTGGTTGCATGGTACTTGCCTCACAATGCCCTCACATCCAGCACAGTGTACCAGATGCACTGAAGAAGTCAAAGCACAGGTGAGAACTGATGACTCTGAAGGGGGTCCACAATAAAGGAGCACTCGTGTTAAGGTGGGTTAGACGGGAACAACTCCTAGAGTGGGCAGGAACCTGGGTTATGGTCCCCTGGTTTCAGAGTGCAGTACAAAGCCATCCTCCCTACCACAGTAACCAAAAGGTATCTCTTCATTGGGTATAGGAGATTAACCAAAGAAAATCGGAACTGCCTGTAAAAGGATGTATTAATACCAATTTTACAGAACCTCTTCCAGAAAATCGAAGATGGAATGTTTCTTAACTCATTTTACAACGTTAGTATTATCCTGATACCAAAACGAGATAAAGACTGTCCAAATATCCCTCATAAACTTAGACACAAAAATCCACAACAAAATATCAGCACATTGTAACCTGTAGTTTATAAAAAAAATTGTATACCATGACTAAGTGGGATTTATTCCAGGCATGCAAGGCTGGTTCAACACTTGAAAATCAATGTAATCTACCATATCTACAGACTAAAGAATAAAAATCATGATCATTTCAACTGACGCAGGAAAAAAGCATTTGACAAAATCCAATACTCGTTTGTGATAAAAATTTCTCAGCAAACTAGAAATAGAGAGAAACTTCTCAACTTGATAAAGAGCATCTATAAAATACCTACATAGTAACATGATACTTCATGGTAAGGACTGAATGCTTTCCCCCCAAGATCAAGACAAGAATGCCCATTCCCGCTACACTTATTCAACATAATAAGCCAATATCTGGACCTCAGCTCACCTCAAGACAGGTGAGAACTCAGAAACACAGCACCTGGGACCCACCCTTAGTATCTAGGTTGCCCAGATGGCACCATTTCAGTCTCACTGACCTCTCCCACACACCTTTCATTTTTAAAAAACTAATTTCCCCTCAACAGCAACTATTGGATTTAAATCCTCACTGCATCCCTTTGTTCTTCTGAAGGTAGAGCTTTCCCAAATTACCATCAATCCAGTCCAAACCAAGAGAAAAGAATGCAGATTGCACGCTGTTTTGTACTACCTGAAATCAGAATGTAAAAGAGAATATCTTTTCTAACTGCCCACAGACTGCAAAATGCTTTCTTGTTCTCCAGCTCGTCAGCTCCAGTCCTCTCCGCTCACTTCTGAGCTTTCCCTGGATGTCCCCTGGCAGAATGAATGGCTCCCTCCTCTGAGCTCCCACGGGGCTTCCCAGGTGGCTCACTGGTCAAGACGCCATTTGCAGTGCAGAACCACAGTTTGATCCCTGGGTGGGATAGATCCTCTGGAGGAGGGCATAGCAACCCACTCCAGTATCCTTGCCTGGAGAATCCCATGGACAGAGGAGCCTGGCGGGCTACAGCCCATAGGGTCACAGAGTCAGACACGACTGAAGCGACTTGGCACACACACACGATGAGCTTCTCCAGCACTTGGTACAATTTCCTGTGGCCACCCTGGCACTTTCCATTAAAACACTAGTTCAAGTCTCTTTGTTCCCCACTAGACCAGCAGGGACCACACAGTGAGTAAGTTTAGCATCTTCTCCCCAGCACTTAGTATGGGCTCAACCATGGGGTTCGGGTGCATTTCAGTTGAGAGGCAGGTATTATTGGCACATAGAAGGGACTTGGTGACTGGTAGCTGAAGTGGAAGCCGGAGGAAGAAGCTAGGATTTGGACACACTGAAGGACTCCGTCAAGGTCACACAGTGAGATGGTGACGGAGCTGGGCTTCGATGCAGATCTTTTGCTTTTCATTTAGATAAACAGACACTTATCACCCGCTGATGCTCTGCCCTGTAGCTCTGGAGGGATCATAGCCAGGAAAGCAGCTGAGGGTTTAATGCATACCTCCTCCGTGTGGAAGCTAAAGAGAAAAAAACCACCTTGTTCCGTGCCATCATGCAGAGGCAGCACGAAAACAAAAAGCGGCCAGAATTCTGAGAACCTCTGAAAACAGAATGCAAACCGCAGAGCCCAGCCTATCACGAGCTCAACAAAGTTTCTGAGCGTTGAACTCTGAACTTTGAGAAGTCTGGAATCTTTAGCAATTGCTTATTGCCTGCAGGATAGATGCAGTTAGTCCCGTGCCTTCTGGGCATGCCCTTAGCTGCAATCCTCATTGAAGTTTCTATGCTGCTGCTTTCAAAACTGCTCAAATTCCTTCACTCAAGTGTTCTTAGCACTTATGTTGATAGGGAATACTTCAAAGGGTACATCTTTACTTTATCAAATCTGATCTAATTTTGCAGATGGAATCAAAGAGGTTCATTTTGAGTCTAGTCAAGTTTGCCAACCATCCCGGAGAGGAGGCACCGATGCTTTGTCGTCTGTGTAATTAACCTTAACTGAGAGGTCCCCAGAGACACGGGGGTCTTTGGCCATCTGGATCTAGAGACCCCTGGGCAGAGGCAGGGGTGTCCCTCAGAGTGAGAGAAGCATCAGGAAGGGAAAGATGGGTCTCTGACACCCAGGCATCCACAGCTAGTCCTTGACTACAGCAGTCAAAGGCAGGATGGGTGTTCCAGGGGAGCTCTATGAAGACAGAAAATCTAATGAGCTTCAGTGTGCCCGGCGGTCTTTATAGTGTGCTGTGTGGTGGAGGGGAGCCCCGGACACAGGCAGCCAAGGCCCAGAGTATTAACCTTCACCCTCGGCTGCAGGAACAATTACACGTCTCTTCTCCCAACCCGGCACTTTTTATAAAATCCAAAACTTGATGTCGGTGCTAATTTGCCCCTGAAACCTGCGTTTGAAGCTGAATCCAGGCATGGATTCAGCTTGCCTAACCAACTGAGCTATTATAATCGTTAAAGTAAAAATGCCTGTCTGCATACAACACACCAGGTCGGAGGAAAGCCATTGAGTTTGGGGTTCAGAAAAGTTCTCTGTGGCTCGGAGCAGAGACAGTTCTGGCTGGTGTGACTTTATTTGGAAATATATATATATATATACATACATATACAGGGGCAGCCATTTCGCATTGAATTGAACACGAAGGCAGGGGAGGCTCGGGGATTCAGCTCTTAATGTCCTCAGCTCTGGGGTCTCCCTTTTAAAAAGCTCTTCAAAAACTCCCACATACAATGGGCCCCCACCCCCTGGCTTTGGACACTGGAGGAAGTCACGCTCATCCACCAGCCTCTGGGAGGTCAGGGGGAAAGTCGCAGAGCCTTTGTAAAAGGCCCGCACAATTGACCATGAAAAAGCTCCACAGCTTAGATCTCTGCCCACGCATTCCGGTCATCAAGGGTGTGGGCGTCACTCTCCCATTTCCTCGGAAAAGAAACCAGGCCAGGTCTGGGGAGGTAGAGCACCCGCCTCAGCTCTGAAGCCTTCAGGCCTCCCCAGGTTGCCTGGCCCCTTACCCCTTGCTAAGAGCCACCCATCTGGCTCCCCTCCAAATGATTCTCTACCCAGCAGAATGACCCTGCAGAAACGGATCCAGCAAGGCAAAATCCTGACCTTGGCCCTGAGGGCTCTGTGATCTGCCTTGATTGCCTCCTCAGATTGCTCTGTCCAGCCAGGGCTGGTTTCATGGATCTGTGATGCCTGCGGCCACATTGGGCCTCATATTCTATTCTTGAGATTTTTGCAAGTCTTAATTTTTTTAACAAGAGATCCATATTTTAATTTTACACAGGGCCTTGAAAATTGCATAGCCTTCCACTATGCTCCACACACCTTCCCATGCTTCCTCGTACCAGGAGCCTTCATGCACGCTGTTCCCTCTGCATGAAATGCTTCTACACACCCAATCCCCACCATTGACACCACCTGCTACTTTCCTCACTCCTACTCATCCCTTGGATCTCAACTAAATTGTCACTTCCTCCAGGAAGTCCTCCCTGTCCTCCCCAGCTGGGTCAAGTCCCCTTTTACAGGCTCTTAGAGCACCATGCTCTTTCTTCCATAACTCCTTCTATGGTTGCAATTCTACATTTCTTATATGTGCTGCATGCTAAGTCACTTCAGTGGTGTCTGACTCTTTGAGACCCTATGGTCTATAGCCTGCCAGGCTCCCCTGTTCATGGAATTCTTCAGGCAAGAATACTGGAGGGGGGTTGCCATGCCCACCTCCAGGGCATCTTCCTGACCCAGGTATCAAACCCATGTCTCTTCTCTTGCATTGTCAGGTAGGTTCTTTACCACTAGCGCCACCTAGAAAGTCCCGACAAAGGATAGTACACCCTCACGTAGTGAGGGCCAGCCAACCGTTTGAATGCATTTGATTATTCCCATCTGGACTATAATTTCCAAGAGGGTAGAAACCACATCTGATTTTCAGCTCACCATTGTAGCTTCAGTGCTCAGAAGAGTACTAGACACATAATAAATATTACATAAATGTGTGTTGAGCTAATTACATAACATAAAAGGAGAACATAATAGTGGTCAGAGGCAGGCTCTGCAGTCAGACTTCTCGACTTCACATCTGCTTCTGCTGCTGCCTTTGTGATCTCAGGGAAATTCCTAACCTCTCTGTGCTTCATTTTTCTCATCAAGAAAAAAGAGGATAAAATAATTCATAGAACCATTGTGAGCTTTCAATGAAATGATGTTCTCAGAATAGTTGAGATGGGCCTGACACGCAGTCAGCAGCCCAAATGTCCACCATTCTTATTATGGGATGGCTGACGAGCACTGTACATGCACTTTCCATGTCTCGCGTGTTCCTGCAACAATTCCACGTGGCAGGAATTGTACCCAGGCGGCACAGCTAACAAGTGTCTGAGTAGGGCAGGAATCCATTAGAATCAATCTTCTTGACCTGTGTTTGTGCCAAAGGCATAGCAGTTGAGAAAGGACCAGAAATGGGATTATCAGGGGGTGGCAGAAACCCAGGCTGGCCCCACACTTTAGTATTTGTGTGATTGTGGACAATTTTTCTTGGCCTTCGTGGGTCTTAGTTTCCTCATCTATAAATCAAAAATGATAAGAAATGCATCTCCTAGGGTTGCTGTGAGTAGTAAGTGAGCTAAACCTTGCAAAGTGCTTGGCCAAGGCACAGCTCCTCATTAAGGATTCAGTAAGGTTTAGCTCTTAGTTGATTAAATTGAAAATACAGTCCATGGAATTCTCCAGGCCAGAATACTGGAGTAGGTAACTGTTCCCTTCTCCCAGGGATCTTCCCAACCCAGGGATCCAACCCACGTCTCAGGCATTGCAGATGGATTCTTTACCAGCTGAGACACCAGGGAAGACACTGGTCAGAGTCACACTGCTCAGGGTGGAAGGAACCACATGACGCCTCAGTTTCAGAGCTGCCTTGCTCCCATAAACACAGCTACCAAGGCTTCTAAAGAGAATTCAAATTGTCTCTATAGAGGAGGGCATCACTGTCCGGAATTCCTTCAACTTTCGGCGTTTCTTCCACGTCACCCTGGATGAATTGTGCTGGTGGCAACTTCTCTGCTTTCCAGATCAAGGGATGGTGTTCCCCAGGGTGGAGGGTTTTCAGAAGACCAGAGGCCCCAGGTGTGGCCTCACAGGCCTGCTCTTGCCCTCCATCCACTCTCCCTGGAGAAGATAAAGTCCTGGAGAGCAAAGGGTTAATTCACCAGGTGCCTGCTTCGCACATCACAAGCTGAGGTGACCACCTCGTGCATCCAGAACAGCTAGACCATGCTGATACGGGATTAAAGCAGAAATCCCGTTCCGTCTCCAGCCAACAACCAAAGAACCAGAATGCACTGGGCCTGTGGCAGACTTCTCAACACCCAGGAGAGAAAGACGGTTCTAACTGCAGATCCTGTAGGTTCAGTAAGAGGGGTCCTCTCCTCTCCTCAGAATGAGCCAGGGCAGCTAGTAAGGAGAAGTCATGTGTGACCCAGGGGTAGGCCCGAGGGACCTTGACTGCCATCCAGACACATCGTGTTCCCGCTCTCCATGAGCTGGAGGCCCTGGAGAGATGGCTTGGAGCAGCCGCTGGGGACCATGGAGGTTGACAGGGCCCCTCCTCCACTTTGGTCAGAGCCCTACAGTTTTGTCTGACATGTATGTATCTGTGCACATCACATACATACATATATATATACACACATATATATGTATATGTATACATGTACGTATATGTATATATACACACATATATATGTATTTATACAGACATATGTATTCTAGCAGGGAAGGCAATGGCACCCCACCCCAGTACTCTTGCCTGGAAAATCCCATGGACGGAGGACCCTGGTGGGCTGCAGTCCATGGGGTCGCTAAGAGTCGCACACGACTGAGCGACTTCAATTTCACTTTTCACTTTTCACTTTTATGCATTGGAGAAGGAAATGGCAACCCACTCCAGTGTTCTTGCCTGGAGAATCCCAGGGATGGCGGAGCCTGGTGGGCTGCCGTCTATGGGGTCGCACAGAGTCGGACACGACTGAAGCGACTTAGCAGCAGCAGCAGCAGCATGTATTCTAGAGAGGGTTCTGTTTGAGGGTGGAAAGTCACTCTTTAAAGATTATTATTAAAAGTAAACAAGTATGGAAATACAGAGGTAGAGAACAGATACGTGGACGGGGGATGAGCTGGGAGATTGGGACTGACCTGTGAGCACTGCCATTTGTAAAACAGATAGCCAGTGAGAAGCTGCTATATAGCACAGAGATCTCAGCTCAGGGCTCTGTGATGATTTAGATGGGGGCGGTGCCCAGGAGGGAAGGGATTGATGTGTGTGTGTGTGTGTGTGTGTATATATAATATAGTTGATTTGCTTCATTGTACAACATTGTAAGGTAACTATACCCCAATTAAAAATACATAATGTTTTTGTCTATTTCCCTCATTTGACCCATGACAAACTAAGACTCATGGAAATCTCCAAGACCTCCCTGCACAGCTAATTATCAGCCAAGGAGAGGCCAGAACCCGAGCCCCTCCGTGTCGGCCGGGACTGCTCTACCCCAGCACAGGGGACACTGAGTAGTGGGTTTAGCAGGTGGGATCAGCCTGTGAAAACTCTTCTTGGAGAGAAGAGAAAAATCACTGAGCAGAGAAGACCTGAGAAAAGTTTTTCCCTTCCCATTGTAGGAAAAGTAGGGCTACATACAGGTGTACTGACCCTCCCTTCTGCCTTTTAGGTGAATACAGTTGTGGGATCCACTACCAGAGAAGAGTGGGTCCCTCCCATTCCTGGAGACCACCCTTCAGGTGCGTTTCACTAGGAGCTTCCCAGGCCTGCCACGCAGCAGACATCAGCATTAGAAGTGCATCTTCGGGTGGACTTAGCTGTGGGGAGCCAAAACCAGGAAGTCTCAGCTTTGGGTGGATATGGTGGGTTGCTCATCCCTAAATTCTTTTGAGTCTGGCTTCAAGGTTGTGGAGCCCCAGGCTGATTAGCTGGCCATGAGGATGTTACTAATAGAAGTAAAATGTCCTTCTGGCAGAAACCCTGAAATCTGCTTTGGTGGGTCATGACATTCAAAAGATTGGGGGTAGAGTCATCCAAGTTTATCTAGACTAATGACTATCCTACAGAGGAAGATGTTGAAGCTCAGAAAGAAAAAGTAACTTGCTCAAGAAAAAGTGAAAATAAACAATGATAGACCTTTGCCTCTGGTCTAGAGGAGAGGAACAGTTGTGTCTCATTTCTCCCCAAAGTGTAACTGCTCATCTCAAATCAGATCCTTTTTCTTGAGCTACAAATCTCTCTTCACTCCATCTTCCACCTCCCATTCCCCAAATCTTATTCTAAAAATTGCTTTCCCATTGATAAGAAGTCCTAACTTCTGGGTGACTCATAATTTCCCATCTCTCTTGACTGAGCCAAGTAGGGGACATTTTCAGGAGTCATTAGTCCATACGGGAAGTCCTAACTCACGGAACTGAAGTCGATACATATAGCTGACACAGAGCCAGATCCCATCCCTCAGCCTGGGAAGGACACCATGCGAATTGGTCTTACCCAAGCTCTCCTCCCAAAGCAGTGAATCAAGTTAACAAGAACCCATCTGGAGAAAGCAGGTCATGTTAGCCAAAATTATTAGAAAGAAGTTTCCATTTAATTGGGGCGATGTAACTCAGGCAACTGACACTTTACTTGGATCTGAGGAATCCACAGGCATAGACTCCATTTCCCAAATCACAGCACAAACACAGAATCAACACGAAGATAAGCAGTCCATGCCCTGGTCAATCAAAACAAGAAAAATGACGATCACAACAATTCAACTTCCTCTCTTGAGGTAGGAGGTTCATGACTCATTTGTCTCTTTTGCTCTAATCACCTCCATCCACTTTTCAGTCTTTAAAACTTTCTTTTACCTTCAGTTATTCATCCGTTCAATAAAAAAGTCAAGGTCAAGATGCTGGCCAAACCCTTATCCCCACTCAACACCTCTACCCACTACGCCCCCGTCCCTCCCCAGCCAGCCTCTTCTCCTCCAAAATGAGCCCACGATGAAAGTACAGCAGGCTCTGTGCATTTTAAAGAGTTAGCCTATTTTCAACTCTAAAATAATATGTGGCATAGAAAACAGCATGTAGGATGAAAAAAGATCCTGTTTAGTTTCAGTGTGACATTTGCCTGGGGGAAGAAGTGCAGAGCTCATTGGCAAGCCGATTGTTGAAGCCCTGACCAGTCAGTTACAAAGTGTCATCATTTAATATGCCAGTCAGCTCTGCCTTTTCGAGGCCAATCACTCCTTTTGTGCCAGGGGGGAGGCGGAGGTGGGGGTGCAGAGGAGGAGTTGAGCAGAAGAGGGGTGGGAGCAGCAGAATGAAGGGGGTAAGGGGCCCACAAAAAGGGCGATTGCACAGTGTTTGATGGCTTGAGCTCTCTTCCACCCCCATGGGATCCTCACTGGTGCCCACTGGGGCAAAATGGCCAGAGCCCAGTGGCTCTTGGTCACGGTAGCTGCCCAGGTGAGGCATCCATAAAGTATGCCCCCAAATCCCGCCTAAGCCGAGACATGGGCATATTGGGCCCCAAAGTCACAGAGCTTCCATCCATCCCTAGAGGTGGGGTCATCTTCTGGCCCCAGATGCTACCAGAAATCCCAGCTTCTTAAGTTATGGGCAAAAAGGTCAATACATCTGAATCTATTACCAGCTCCTGCAAGCCTGACACATTTCTGTGTTCAGACATCAGTGCAAGATCCCAGCTCCCTTTCATGACTCTGAGCTTTGTATCCAACTTACCATTAACAGGGTTCAGCCAAGGCATGGCTTTTGACTCACTCTCCCCCCAGCACGGCCCCCTCTCTCGGTCTGTCAGCCTTTTCTTCATCAACTATATTTGTTACAATCAAGTCCTGTCAACTGTCACGGCTTACATACAGACTGCCAGTAAATATGTCTTTCCACTCATTAGACATTCCTCCCAGTCACCTTGGGATTTCTACCTTGTCTATCTCACTCCAAAAAACTTTTGTTCAGAAGTATGAGACACCCACTGAGCAATGTCAGCTTGCGGCCATTACCTCAGGAAGTGACAGAAAACACCCAACTGTCACTCATTAAGATCCATTTTTTCCAGAGTTGATGTAAGTCAGACTTTGCCCCCAAAACGAATCATGATTTATTTAATATATTTGCTTCTACAAGTGTCAGCTCATCAGCTTAAAATGTTCCTCCTTTAACTCTATTGAGGACTGAACAGAAAGTTTTCTTTGAAACCTCGTTTTTGCTTTAAGGCTTAATAATTAAAACAGGAACAGGAACAGTGAAGACTCTGCTCTATAGGTGCACTTTGGTGGCCCCTGGTTTTATAATTATATGTACAAAGCAGTCGTGTTGGAATTGTCGCCGGACACGCTGGAAAAATTGCCCCCCACTGAGCAAGCTGGCTTTTTCTGCCGGGCACACTGGGCTAGGGCAAGATGAAATGAAAACCTGGGATGGTTTGAAAGCAGGGACAAAAATAACAATTAGGGAAGCCAGGAGGAGAACGATGCGGTTTCTTAATTGCTCGGCCCATGTGCCAGCGGGCAACTCCCCACAACGCTGCAGGAACGTGGGGTCCCCGATGCTGTCCAGAGGCCTAGGGGATGTGGGCAAAGGTGCACTGGCCACAGCTTTCTGGGAAAGATGCCCGAGGCCTGGCTTTGACCTGGATTTCAGGTGAGATCAAAGCCTGAGCCGAATAGGAAGGTGATTTGACGGGCTGATGGCTTCCTGTGGGGATCTTCAGCTCAAGGTCATATCCAGCCACCCTTCTTTTCAGATTCACTCCGATCAGTGCCTTCTCCAGGAAGAGGGAGGTTGAACTCCTCAGGAGGGGCCATTTGGAAGGCAATTACAGTGCCCCTTGACATCCCTTTGGCCTTCTTTGGTGTCTTAGCAGTAAAGAATCTGCCTTCCAATGCAGGAACCACAAGAGACACGGGTTCAATCCCTAGGTAGGGGAGATAACCCTGGAGAAGGAAATGGCAACCCACTCTGGAAATTTTGCCTGGAAAATCCCATGGACAGAGGAGCCTGGAGGGCTACAGTCCATGGGGTCGCAATAAGTTGTATGAAACAGAGCACATGCATTCATGGTGAGTGATGTCCCTTTGGCCAGACAGTTAGGACTATGACTAATTCTCCCTCCACCCTGGAGCTTGCTTCTCTCAATTGCGTGGCCTGGGCTGGGGACCCCAGAGAGAGATTAATCCTGAGCTCACCCTATCCCCTTTAAAAGGACTTCACCCCCAGACCCACATGCATCCAGGTAAAGGTTAGTGCTATACAATGAGGACCGCAGAGAAAAGTACAGAAGAAAGGAGAAAATCTGTGTGAATTTCCCCAAAAGGAGATGGATGGTCTGGGGAGAAACTGGGGCTCCTGTCACCAAATGTTCCCACTCCACAGCTGATTGTTGGGGTGCAGCATGAGAGAGAGCCCAGCCTCGCCTGGCGATCAGGTTCAATGACTCTCAAAACTGTACAGTCGGAGATCTTAGGATTCTGAAGGTTTAATATTTTGCCAGATGTTCTTTCTTTGTGTCTGCATTACCAAGACAATGTGAACCCCTTCCTTCAAATCTCTCCCAACACCTGGTCAAGGCGGGTTAGGGCATCTTCTGGGTTAGGGCGTCCATCACTGATTGACATGGGGGTGCAGGGGAAGCTAGGAGTCTAGAGGAGGCTGTGGAAGGCCCATGGGAGAGGCAGGAGCAGCCAACTGGGTCCAGGCAACTGCCCTGCTCACTAAGATGATGGCCCTGGCTTTCCTGTTCTGTGCATCCCCTCTCCAGCAGAAACAATGATGTTTTTCTTTTTTTAATACATTTATTTATTTATGTGGCTGTGCTGGGCCTTTGTTGCTGCGTGAGATTTTCCCTAGCTGTGGTGCGAGGGCTCCTGTTTGTGGTGGCTTCTCGCGTTGCAGAGCACGGGGTTTCGGGTGCGTGGGCTCAGTCGCTGCTGTTCCTGGGCTCCAGAGCACAGGCTCAGTAGTTGTGGTGGACAGGCTCAGTTGCTCCTCCACGGCATGTGGGATCTTCCCAGATCAGGGATCAAACCTGTGTCTCCTGCCTTGGCAGGCGGATTCTTTATCACTGAGCCACCAGGGAAGGCCCGCAGTGACATTCTTAAAATACAGACTTGATGGCAAAATCTCCCTCCCACTTCAAACCTTCCAATGGCTTCCCATGGTTTGTAGGATAAAAGTCAAACTAAATAAGAGTGTGAGCAAGGGCCTGGTCTCGGCTCTGTCACCATAAAATTTTGGTATCTCTATGGCCTGTGCCAGACTTGGGTCCCCTGAAACAGAACCAGCTCTGAGCCAGGTGATAGCTGGAGGGGGAAATGGCATCCCCCTTCCCCCAGGAGATGGAGAGGAGGGCGAGGAAGTAGCTATTACTTAATCACAGTACCCTATAGTTGCCAATGGATTTTCCCCAGACAGGTGAGTCTGATTGACTAAACCAGGTCATGTGCTCAGTACTTAGCTGCCACAGGGACTGAGAAAGTGGGCACTGTCCTTTCCTATTTCTGCTCCCCTCCACGACTCAGAGAGTAGAAAATTCCCGAAATATAAGGAATTTCAGATGCTGGCCTCCGATACAATAAAATGTCTTCTTTCAACTCAGTTCATTGCCAAAGTATAGCTTTCCCAGGGAAACTGGCAAAAATCCCCAACTAGGTCTCACGAGGGCACATTTTCCATCTCTTTAGCTCCCCAAGCACCAGGAAGAGGATCGTCTACTACCATGCACCCAATCACATCCATATGCATCTCCTTGACCCAGCATGACAGGCGAAACTCCGAGGGAGAAAAACACATTAAAAATCGGTCTACAAACAGAACCCTCTCACATTACCATGATCCATAGCTCTGAAGGTAGATTCGATGTGGAAGTGTTTGATGAGGCTCAGTCCATTTCTAACCATTTATTCTATAATTTAAAACCTGTGCCTCTTGGTAGAAGAACTCAACACCCCTAGGAATGTGATCAAGGCCCCAGATGGAGCTGTCAATTCACAAGTAGCCCCAGAGGACAGAGGAACATGTTAAACTACAGCGCAGAAGTGCAATCAGCAAAGTCCAGACTGTGGGAAACTCTGTGGGACAAAAATTTGGATTTCTTACATAGATGACTTTCAAGGGGATGAAATGACAGATGGGGGTGGGGGAAGGGAGAGCTTATAGATTAAAAACACTTAAAAACATTTCAATCATTTGCAAAGTTTAGACTTAATCTGAATCATGAACAACTGTTAAAAAAAAAAAAAATATATATATATATATATAAAAGACAAGTCCTCCCTGGTGACTCAGACAGTACAAATCTGCCTGAAATGTAGGAAACTTGGGTTCAATCCCTGGGTTGGGAAGAGCTCCTGTAAAAGGGACTGGCTGCCCACTCATATTCTTGCCTGGAGAATTCCACAGACAGAGGAGCCTGGTGGGTTACAGTCCATGGGGTCACAAAGAGTCAGACAAGACTGAGTGACTTATACTTTCCTTTCACTTTTTAGAAACCTGAATATTGGATATCTGATGGCATTAAGAAATTACTGTTAAATTTTCAGATGTGATGATGGTTTTACTTTTATGTATCTTTAAGTGTCCCTATGTTTTAGAGGTATATATTGAAATGATATTAATGATGACATGATATTACAGATGGAATGTTATTAATGTCTGAGAGGTAAAGGGTGAAAATGTAGGACTGCACAAGATTGGCTCTATGTTGTTAATTGCTGAAATTTGGAGGTGGTACCCATGCTTTAAAATAGGCCTATTAGCTCAGTCGGTAAAGAATCTGCCCGCAGTGCAGGAGACCCAGGTTCGATCCCCGGGTCTGGATGATTCCCTGGAGAAAGAAATGGCAACCACTCCAGTATCCTTGCCTGGAAAATCTCATGGACAGAAGAGCCTGGTGGGCTGCAGTCCATGGGGTCACAAAGAGTCGGACACAACTGAGCGACTGAACAGAGCTGAACTGATACAACTACATACTATACAATTCACCCATTTAAAGTGCATAATTTAATGACTTTTGTATATTTGGAACTGTGCCTCCATCACCACAATCTATCTTAAAATATTTTCATTAGTGGAGCTATGGTGTTGGAGAGGACTCTTGAGAGTTACTTGGACTGCAAGGAGATCCAACCTAGAAGGGGAATTGCTGGGTCATATGGTAACTCTGTTTAATCATTTAAAAAATTACAAACCATTTCCTAAAGCAGCTGTATCATTTTACATTCCCACCGGCAATGTTATGTCTCTTTTTTTATGTTTGAGAGCTTCCATAGTTTAAAAAAAATTGTTTTAAACAAAGGAAATGGCAACCCACTCCAGTATTCTTGCCTGAAAATCCTATGGATGGAGGAGCCTGGCGGGCTGCAGTCCATGGGGTTGCAAAGAGTCAGACACAATTGAGGAACTTCACTTTCAGTTTTCTCAGACTGAAAAGCACCAAGGCATCATCACCCTGTCAACACCTTCAACTTTTTCTGATCTCTCTGTCACTTTTACTGACATGGGCACTCTGAGATAAGATCATATATATATGTACATTTACCATTGTTTCTTTATTTGCTTATTTGTTCATTTTTAGCTGTGCTGAGTCTTTGTTGCTACACACAGGCTTTCTCTAGTTGCAGAGAACAGGTGCTACTCTCTGGTTGAGGTGTGAAGACTTCTCACTGTGGTGGTTTCTCTTGTTGCCGAGCACGGGCTCTGGTGCACGGGGTTCAGGAGTGGTTCCTCTTGTTGCCGAGCACGGGCTCTGGTGCACGGGGTTCAGGAGTGGTTCCTCTTGTTGCCGAGCACGGGCTCTGGTGCACGGGGTTCAGGAGTGGTTCCTCTTGTTGCCGAGCACGGGCTCTGGTGCACGGGGTTCAGCAGTGGTTCCTCTTGTTGCCGAGCATGGGCTCTGGTGCACGGGGTTCAGGAGTGGTTCCTCTTGTTGCCGAGCACGGGCTCTGGTGCACAGGGTTCAGCAGTGGTTCCTCTTGTTGCCGAGCACGGGCTCTGGTGCACGGGGTTCAGCAGTGGTTCCTCTTGTTGCCGAGCACGGGCTCTGGTGCACGGGGTTCAGCAGTGGTTCCTCTTGTTGCTGAGCACGGGCTCTGGTGCACAGGGTTCAGGAGTGGTTTCTCTTCTTGCCGAGCACGGGCTCTGGTGCACGGGGTTCAGGAGTGGTTCCTCTTGTTGCCGAGCACGGGCTCTGGTGCACGGGGTTCAGGAGTGGTTTCTCTTGTTGCCGAGCACGGGCCCTGGTGCACGGGGTTCAGCAGTGGTTTCTCTTGTTGCCGAGCACGGGCCCTGGTGCACGGGGTTCAGCAGTGGTTTCTCATGTTGCCGAGCACGGGCTCTGGTGCACAGGGCTCAGGAGTGGTTCCTCTTGTTGCCAAGCACGGGCTCTGGTGCACAGGGTTCAGTAGCTGCAGCACGTAGGCTCAGTAGTTGCGGTCCGTGGGCCCTAAGAGCATGGGCTGAGTGGTTCTGGCCCACAATTTTTTAAATGCTTATTGCCTTGTGCCATGTACAATCTTCCCTGACCAGGTATCGAACCCATGTCCCTTTCATTGGCTGGAAGACTGAACCACTGGACCACCTGGGAAGCCCCCATGGTCAATTTTAATGCCTTCTAGTTTGCTAGGTTTTTAGGTGCATAAGGACCTTTCATTTGAAACCTCTCTCTTTCATTTGGGGGATGCAGCTTCTTCTGAAGAATCAAAAATATTAGCATCATTAAATGACTCACAGCAAGTTCCCGGAGCAGAGGAAATCTGAAGCAGCCGTCTTGTCCGGCTGGGCCGCTCAGGAAACGTGTGCGTGATGCTGACTGTACTGACATAATTACACAAAATGAAGGCTGCTCAGGAAAGAACCGCTACGGTAAGATGAGCAGAGGGGCCTGATTCTGCCGAGCCCCAAGGTTAAATGCTGGGGCAAAAAGAGATGTAACCAAGAGAAATCTTTCAGCACAACAATTTGGGTCCTAATGGCGCAGAGTCGCATTCTGCGGGTGTACAGCAAGCACTTGGCCGCATTATTCCATCCAGGGCCCCCATTTTCTCCTGTCAAGAGGTCTTTGACTGAAGACACAATTGTCTTCCAAAGAAGGGCTGAAATGACATGTGAATGACTTGAGTGATAGGCTGCAGCATCTTGGATGCTCAAGAAAAAGTAATGCTAATGGATTTGTACACTAAATAACATAAAAGGGAGAAGGGGAAAGCTCCCCCACCCCACCCCAAGGCACTGTAATAGCACACCCCAGAGCCTTCTTCTGAGGCACTGGTAAGTAGCCAAGGCTTCAATAAAAATCTTCCTCCCCTGGTGAAGGCAAAGGATACCTGATTCCTGAGAGTCCATTCCTGAATCTGCCCTCCCTTTCACATTCTCAGATCCTCAAAGAACCAATAGCAGGTGTTCCCTCTACAAATCTGGGGCATATAGCTCCCTGGATAGCCTCCCACACACAAGATCTCTGACCCAGACCCGATGCAGGCCTCCCCTCTCAGGCAGCAAAGCTTCCTGGAAGATTCCAAGCCTGCCTGGCAAAATGGTCCAGCCCTTCTTAGAAGTTTATAAACTCACTAGGAGGCTCAAGCACTCTTCTGGGATAACAAGGTGAAAGAAATATAGAACACAAGCAAGAAAAGGACCTCAGGGTTCGCCAGATCCAACACTCTCTTTTTATAAACAAGAACTCTAAGAACTATGGGGACTTCCCTGGTGGTCCAGGGGTTAAGACTTTGCCTTACAACACAGGGGATATGGATCCAATCCCTGGTCAGAGAGCTAAGATCCCAAATGCCTCTCGGCCAAAGAAACAAAACATAAAAGAGAAGAAATATCGTAACAATTTCAATAACGACTTTAAAAAAATGGTCCACATCAAAAAAAAAAAAATCTTAGAAAAAAAAAACTCTGAGAACCAGAGAGGGTGAGCAACTCTGTGAAGTTACGTCATCAGCTCATGTCAAGCTGTGTAATTCCGCTCCTTTGCCCTGTGGTAGGTGGAGTTCACTGCAGGAAAAAAAATGAAAGAGCATCACTGAAGAATCCTATCTCTAATATGTCTGGTTCTAGGGATGAGGCAGGACAGGGAGACGTAAAGGTTTTTGTATTTTATTATTTTAAGTAACCATGACCCAGAAACCGCAGCTCAGGAGTCCCTTTTGAAGAGGACCATAGCTTTACTTCAGGTTAGCTTGTCCTGGTCTGTGGGTGTCAGCCACGGGGCATTGGACAATGGCATTTGAGATCATTTGGTCCACCCCTTTTTACAAGAACAAGGAAACCAAGCCCTGAGAGCCGGTGAGATTCTTCAGGTCCACAGAGCTCACCCTACTCTTTCAATCCCAGTCAAGGCCACCACCCTCTATCCCTCCAGATAAAGGAGCCAGAAACCAAGGAAATACCCCCAAGATGCCCCATCACAACCCATCCCCCCACCTGATCCAGTCGGTCCCCAGCCCGTCATCTCCAGCGTCCTTTCCATTCCCTCTGCCTCTAGCCTAAAGCAGGTTGTCACTACCATTTGCTCAATTCTTAACTCTTCTCAAGCATCCACCCTTGACCCCTGGTCCCAGTCATTCTCAAGACCGCAGCTTAAGTGATCATTTCAAAACTGAATTTGATCACATTTCAGTTCAGTTCAGTTCAGTCGCTCAGTCGTGTCCAACTCTTTGCGACCTCATGAATCGCAGCACGCCAGGCCTCCCTGTCCATCACCAACTCCCGGAGTTCACTCAGACTCACGTCCATCGAGTCAGTGATGCCATCCAGCCATCTCATCCTCTGTCGTCCCCTTCTCCTCCTGCCCCCAATCCCTCCCAGCATCAGAGTCTTTTCCAATGAGTCAACACTTCGCATGAGGTGGCCAAAGTACTGGAGTTTCAGCTTTAGCAACATTCCTTCCAAAGAAATCCCAGGGCTGATCTCCTTCAGAATGGACTGCTTGGATCTCCTTGCAGTCCAAGGGACTCTCAAGAGTCTTCTCCAACACCACAGTTCAAAAGCATCAATTCTTTGGCACTCAGCCTTCTTCACAGTCCAACTCTCACATCCATACATGACCACAACCCCCCTGTCTAAATCCTTCAGTGGCCCTAGAGAAAAACCCCAAATCTTGACAGCTATAAAACCTGCCTGGCTTGGCCCCCAGGGGTGTCCCTGAACCATACCCCATGCCAACTCTCCTGTTCAAGCCACACTGACTAACCCTCTTTCCATCTTTCAAATATACCATGTTCCCTTCTGTCCCACAGCTTTTTCAAGAATGCTGTTGTCTCTCTGGAAAGTTCTTGTTCCACTCATTTGTCCTTCAGGATTTGGCGAGTGCCCTTCCTCGGGGAAATCTTCTCTGACCCCCAACACTGGGTGAGCCCCTGATGCTTGATGCTTTCACAGCAAAGCTCCTTTCCTTTAGAACATTTATCCCAGTTTATAATCCTGTGCTTATCGGTGTGATGAGCACAATCTATTTCTTCAGACAATAAAGATGAAGTCTGCTTAGTTTCACTGTTCTTCCCCAGCTCCTAGCATAGTGCCAGATACTAGGTGTATATTCAGTGATAGGAACAGGACAGTGGTGAAAGCACTGAAATGTTTCTGTATCCAGTGGTAATTAACTACTGCCCTAAACCTCCCACATGCCCCCACAGAATATTAGCCATATCTCCTCCCCTGGGCCTTTCAGACCACCCCACAGTCCAGTGATTAAAGGAGTAACTTCTGGCACAGCACTCGGATAATAATGGCTAAATATTTTGAATATCACTCCAGCCTGCCTATGGCAGGCACTTAATAATTATGGCTTGACTAAAAGAGTAATGGTAGAGTTAGCATTTCAATCCTGATGTATCAACTCCCTGCTCATCATTCTTTCTGCTTTGTGCTGCTGTTCTCTCTTCTACCCCTCAACTAGCATAAAGTGTTTTCTCTGCACGTTCCGGAGCATAGCTGGGTTCATGCTTGGATCTTTCAAATGATCCAATCTTTCCAATCTTTCACTCCCCACTTCAGGGCTTCAAGAACACTGCAGCACTGTCTACATTGACCCTGAAATCCATGGCCCCTGGTTATCACCAGGAGCAGAGGCAAGTGGGTAAACTTGCCAGAACTCTGTGGGGAATCTCCAAGTCAGCAGAAGCCACTGCTGGAGGTGACTCTGGAAAAATCCATTCACCCTTTCAAAGGGGTGAGATCCATTGCATGTCAACTCTTTACAGGCCAGTCTTCCCTCTTGGAGAAGCAAAAGGGAGAAAGGAAAACCTTTCTTCCATTAAAGAAGGTACTCAGTTGCGAGCCGTTTTTGAATTTTTGGGCTGCGGTCACCATGGTTGAGCTCCCTAACATCTGGACCTTGAAAAGGTGGTTCTTTTCTTAATTTGGATTTTTCCAAAAGTAGACCGTGAGGATAATATTTTGATATAAGCAGATTTGAGAGATGAGTCAAGAAAGTTCTCTAAAGGGGGAGGACATGAGACCGATCAAGGATGTGTTAGTGAAGAGGGTACTTTTGTGCGAGACGGAGCTCGGTCTCACAGTAGAATCTGCAGCTGGAACAGCGTGTTTCTGTCAGAGGGGTGAGGAAGCTGGGGTGTTGCTCACCAGTTCCCATCCCTCGCTGATTGAGGGTCCCTCTTGGACATTCATCTTCGGCATTCCTGCTAGCCCTGTGATCTGGTCAAGCAATCAGGAGGCCAGAAAAGGCCTCAGGCCAAGAGACCCACAAAGTTATTAGATGTTTGGAAACTATCTGCAGGTGACCTCGTGGGTGTCAAGGGGTGTGTGCAAGGGGACCTCAGTAGCCTCCTCTATAGCGTGCAAGTGCCTTAGAGGGGACAGCCCTTGGAGGCCACTAGGGAAGCTGCAGTGGTGGTGCAGCAGAAGAGCTTTGGCTTCAGAATCCAAGTCCTGGGCTCATTCTCCTCCCGGCCACTTAACTAGCCAGGCCACTGGGCTAGTTAACCCCATGTGAACCTGACTTTTTTTAATCTAGAAAGATGATGAAAGTGAAAGTGTAGTCGCTCAGTCATGTCAGACTCTTTTCGACCCCATGGACTATAGCCCACCGGGCTCCTCTGTTCATGGAATTCTCTAGGTAAGAATCCTGGAGTGGACTGCCATTTCCTTCAAGGGATCTTCCCAACCCAGGGATCAAACCTGGGGCTCCTGCATTGCAGGCAGAGCCTTTACCATCTGAGCCACAAGGAAAAGAAAGATTATAATAAAGATCAAATCGAGTGCTTTGTATAAAGTGATTGGTAGAGTGCTGGGCCCATAGAAAGTATAGTGGTGGTCACATGGTATGTGACAAATACATAATAATAATAATCATTATTATTGAAATAAAATATATCATTTGCTTTTGGGATTTTCATGATCTAGAAATCTCTCCAGACTGAGGGTCAAGAAAAGGTGATGTCTTCTCAAGTTTAACTATTGGTTTTCTTTAATTCACTCATGAATTGATTCACTCATGAATTTGTTCATTCAATAAATATTTTTGAGCATGTCTTTCAATGACTTCATCAGCAAAAAAGAGTCATGGCTGCAATAGTTCTTTCTATTGCCTTCTAGCATTTACCATCATTCAGCTGTTCTCTGCAGGAAGAGCGCTTCACTTAATGAAAAAAAGAATATTATAATGACATAACAGTGTTTAAATATTGATAACTTACCAGGTACGTGACTTTAAGTTACTTCACTCTGCTACCCTGTATCTGTGAAATGGGCATAATTATACCCACCTTGCAGTAATACTTACAAGAGATGGCATTCTAGAAATCTCTTACAGCATCAGGAACATGTTAGGAAGATGACATTGGTTCTTTCCCTTAACAAATGTTAAGAGATGTTGAGAGAGTAAGCATTTCAGATCTCTGTGAAAAGATGAGCATGACCCCATAAGCCATGCCTGCAGCTGAGCTCATCAGCAACAGTCTATGTCATATTAAAGGACACACACCGACAGATCCTGATTCAACCCGTCATCCTCTCACTCCCAATAGAGTGTCTGCACATAGTAGGGACTTTGCCAATATTTGTTGACAAATATTTGTTGTCAATATTTATTGACAAATAAATGAGACAAATCCAGACTGTTTTTCTGCATAACAACAAAATCAAAAACAAAGGAACAAACAAACAAAACTACTTTGAAAAAAGACACAAAGCTTAGGTCCTTAAGAACAAGTAGAGAGGCACTTCTTGGTGCCAATGGCAAGCCTGCGTGGTTGAATAACATCTGGGTAAATGAAATAGAATGTGGCCCAGGATCCATCGGCACTATAAATATAGACCATTGTGTTCGAAGGCCCAGTTCTGAAGAGAACCACTTAATCATTTAGTCTTCCTACTCAGAGTATGGTCCACCCAGCAGTGCAGACATCACCTGAGAGCTTGTTCAGAAAGGCAGGATCACAGGCCCCGCCCCAGACCTGCTGCAGCAGAATCTGCATTTTATAAGCCGCCCACGTGGTTCCCAAGTTAGAGAAGAACGCTGAGACTGGTTTTCTAACTTGGCTGCACATCATCTGGGGAGTTTTTTGTTTTTAATTGACACTGGACTCCATCCTTAATATTCTGGTTGTTTGGTGTGGAATGCAACTTGAACAAAGTGATTATTTAAAATCAGATCAGATCAGATCAGATCAGTTGCTCAGTCGTGTCCGACTCTTTGCGACCCCATGAACCGCAGCACGCCAGGCCTCCCTGTCCATCATCAACTCCCGGAGGTCACTCAGACTCACATCCATCGAGTCAGTGATGCCATCCAGCCATCTCATCCTCTGTCGTTCCCTTCTCCTCTTGCCCTCAATCCCTCTCAGCATCAGAGTCTTCTCCATTGAGTCAACTCTTTGCATGAGGTGGCCAAAATACTGGAGTTTCAGCTTTAGCATCATTCCTTCCAAAGAAATCCCAGGGTTGATCTCCTTCAGAATGGACTGGTTGGATCTTCTTGCAGTCCAAGGGACTCTCAAGAGTCTTCTCCAACACCACAGTTCAAAAGCATCAATTCTTCAGCGCTCAGCTTTCTTCACAGTCCAACTTTCACATCCATACATGACCACAGGAAAGACCATAGCCTTGACTAGGCGAACCTTTGTTGGCAAAGTGATGTCTCTGCTTTTGAATATGCTATCTAGGTTGGTCATAACTTTCCTTCCAAGGAGTAAGCGTCTTTTAATTTCATGGCTGCAGTCACCATCTGCAGTGATTTTGGAGCCCAGAAAAATAAAGTCTGACACTGTTTCCACTGTTTATCCATCTATTTCCCATGTAGTGATGGGACCAGATGTCATGATCTTCATTTTCTGAATGTTGAGCTTTAAGCCAACCTTTTCACTCTCCACTTTCACTTTCATCAAGAGGCTTTTTAGTTCCTCTTCACTTTCTGCCATAAGGGTGGTGTCATCCGCATATCTGAGGTTATTGATATTTCTCCCAGCAATCTTGATTCCAACTTGTGTTTCTTCCAGTCCAGCATTTCTCATGATGTACTCTGCATATAAATTAAATAAACATGGTGACAATATACAGCCTTGACGTACTCCTTTTCCTATTTGGAACCAGTCTGTTGTTCCATGACCAGTTCTAACTGTTGCTTCCTGACCTGCATACAGATTTCTCAAGAGGCAGATCAGGTGGTCTGGTATTCCCATCTCTTTCAGAATTTTCCACAGTTTATTGTGATCTACACAGTCAAAGGCTTTGGCATAGTCAATAAAGCAGAAATACATGTTTTTCTGGAACTCTCTTGCCTTTTCCATGATCCAGCGGATGTTGGCAATTTGATCTCTGGTTCCTCTGCCTTTTCTAAATCCAGCTTGAACATCAGGAAGTTCATGGTTCACATATTGCTGAAGCCTGGCTTGGAGAATTTTGAGCATTACTTTACTAGCGTGTGAGATGAGTGCAATTGTGCGGTAGTTTGAGCATTCTTTGGCATTGCCTTTCTTTGGGATTGGGATGAAAACTGACCTTTTCCAATCTTGTGGCCACTGCTGAGTTTTCCAAATTTGCTGGCATATTGAGTGCAGCACTTTCACAGCATCATCTTTCAGGATTTGGAATAGCTCCACTGGAATTCCATCACCTCCACTAGCTTTGTTCGTAGTGATGCTTTCTAAGGCCCACTTGACTTCACATTCCAGGATGTCTGGCTCTAGGTCAGTGATCACACCATCGTGATTATCTGGGTCGTGAAGCTCTTTTTTGTACAGTCAAAATAATAAGTGATTATTATAATCCTCTGGGCTTCCCAGTGGTAAAGAACCCATCTGCCAATGGGAGTCTCAGGAGACACAGGTTTGATCCCTGGGTAGGAAAGGCAATCCCTTGAGGAGGAAATGGCAATCCACCTCAATATTCTTGCCTGGAAAATCCTATGGACAGAGGAGCCTGGCAGGCTACAGTGCATGGGGTCACAAAGAGACAGACACGACTTAGGGATTAAACCACCACCACCAAGGTTTTTTAGTACCTTCTAGCTGGATACTTCTTCATGCGGACTTCCTTCAAAGCTTAGTCACTAAGTCACCTGCGTGCAATGCAGGAGACCAGGGTTTGATCCCTGGGTCGGGAAGATCCCCTGGAGAAGGAAATGACAACCCACTCGAGTATTCTTGCCTGGAGAATCCCATGGTCAGAGGAGCCTGGCTGGCTACAGTCCATGGGGTCGCAAGAGTCAGACACGACTTGGCGACTAAACCTCCACATCTGGATATTGGGAAGAAAGCTCTCATGTCATCTGAGAACCAGGTCCACCCAAACCAGGCCTCCACCTCATGAGAGAAGAAAGCATTAAGCCCCAGCCCAGCCTGCCCTCCCCTGCTTTCATGTGTCCACCCACGACAGGCCCCACAACCGTCCCTGCAGCTCGTACATCTGGTTCCATTCCTTGGAAACTTCTCCCCTTCTTATTGCTTCCCTCCCACCGGAGACAGCTTTCCTGATTCCTGCCCAGAAGAGTGACCTGGGGCCCGCAGGATCCAGCCCGGGAATGTCCCCACAGCCTCTTCTCTGGTCCAGACCTCCAGGTGGGGTTTCAAACGATTACCTCAGTCATGGCCGGGGCAGCCTGTTCATCAGAAACCTTCCAATCCTCCCAGGAATCTCCTTGGGACAAGCACAAGGTTCTGGATAATTTTAAATGTAATTAAAAGATTTTCTTCCTTTCTTTCTTTCAAGGCATGCTCAATTTCCATCACTCCCCTTCTTAGAATACAGTTCCTCTGAGGTCTTCTTTTTTTTATTTTCCAGATTTTCCCCCCCAAATGAAAACACTTACAACAGATGCAAATTCTTTGCTTATTTGGCCTCATTTATCAGCAGATAGTATTTTTACCATTCAGAAAGGTTTTTAATGGGATGTGGAAAATGTCTTTTCTTCTAAAACACTAATAATAAAAAAATAAAACTTCTTTTTTTTATTTTCTTCAAATTGCTTTTTATAACCCATTCAGCATTTTCAGGAACATAATTAAAACATCAAACAGTTTTCCTGCTGGTTATACTAAAATTTGAATACTTGAGGCAGCCACTATTATTAGATATTAAAATGGACTTGAGTATTTATTAAAAAGATCCTCTTAAGTAACTATTCATTTGGGTTTGCTCTGTTTAATATAAAGACAAGCCCCATAATGTGAAAATACCTGTTCCTAATAAAGTCCATAATTGGTAGCAGGAGGGTGTTTTTTAAAAATATAAAATATGTACTTTGTTCACTATTTTTCCAGCTTAATATGACTAATTTCCCCATTCAACTTCATCCCTAAGGAAAACTATAGAAAGAAAGGCCATTACCAATACATGAAGCTCAGTAGTTTGCTTTCGTGGGATGTAATTGCTATCAAGAAGGCTAGTAGCTGGGTAATTTTGGTTTAAATGAGTACATAGCCTGAAAAGGGGTACATTAACCTCGGTAGAACTGAAATTAGATTCCAGTGAAGGACTGTTCTAACTCAACACACATCGAACCCAGGGCTGGTGAATACACTATGGTTATTGTTCAGTAGCTCACTCACGTCAGCTCTTCTGCAGCTCCATGGGCTGTAGCCCGCCAGGCTCTCCTGTACATGGGATTTCCTAGGCCAGAACACTGGAGCGGGTTACCATTCCCTCCTCCAGGGGATCTTCCCAACCCAGGGATTGAATCCTTGTCTCCAGTGGCTCCTGCATCGGCAGGTGGATTCATTACCACTGTGCCATCTGGGAAGCCAGGAGAACATGCTGCCCAGGAGCAAAGTCAGCAAGGTCCTGAGTGCCTGGTCAGTGGTACAGGAAGGACTTGGTAGGGAGGAGAGGGTAGGGCAGAAGTAGAAACCAGGACTATTTGTCTCCTTGACTTTTCCAGGGGTCTGTAGACACTTTCAAGATAAGTACAGTTTTTCTTCTCATGAAACCCCAGTGGGCTTCTCAGAGACTAAAGCAGATCAGGTCAATTCATTAGAGACGCCGATACTGCCAGCATATGACATGAAAAAGCCTTCTCTGCTCCACAAAGAATAACGGTAGAATGAATGTGTGAAGACCGTGTGGGAATCAGCTTTCATCTCCCTGAGGCTTATTAGGGAAAGTGAGACTGATTAGCAAATGTAGACGACAACATGGCAGTCTGACTGCCTGTCGAATGGTGCCGACAGAGGGGCTCAGAACACAGGTGTTGCTTTGAGTTGGGGACAAGATGGAAGTCTTCTCAGCAGAGATGGCACGGAGCTGGACCTAGAAGGTCTTATCAGCTAGAGAAATCATATCCAGGTAAGTCTTCAGCCTTCTAGATATGCCTGTAACAATAGAGGGTGTCAAAACTCCTAGAATTCCATACCTGTGACTGCCTACATAAACTCACACCACTGAGTTCAGTCCTTGCTTTCTTTGTGAGACAAAGGAAGAAGGTTCAGAGGCTCTGTATACATTAACTAGCACTGTTAAACTAACACTCCTAACAAGTCAGTGTTAGATGCTGCTGGAAAACGAGAAGAAATGAGGTAGCGAAATCAGCATTTGCAACTGTCCATCTACTGGAAGATTCAGATGCCTAGCACTTCTGTCAGCCAAATCTAACAACTGTAGGAAATATATGGTAGGCACCAGGTGAGTGCCAGGGTTGTTGATACTATAGATGGGGAGGAGAGGAATAGACCCCTCCAGTCTTGGCAGCTAGGAGGTCTAACTTAAGAACATGAAACTTGAATGTAAAGCTAGGACAGCGAAGAGCCCATCGTGGGTAAAGAACATTAATAGTGAAATGCAGGGGGGATGGGGGCAGAAGGGAAAGGAAAATGCATTCCCTGGCTGAGACATTATTTGGCACTTTCAAACCAGAGAACAGACAATTTGAATAAGGAGTGAGAGATTTCCCAAGAGAACATTTCCCTCACCCTCTCTCTGCTTCCTCTGTCCTTTTTAAGCACATCCCAGTCCCCAAGCCCTGGTCTAATTTGATGAGGCTGGCCAGTGTTATTTTGGGAGGAACAAGGGCTGGAAGACGCTCCGCGGCCAAATTCTTCTTGATGAAAGCCTTCTCATTCTCAGCTCCGTAACCCCCACCCACTCAGAGGGCTGGCCCAAGCCTCCAAGCCCCAAGGTCAAGATCGCTGCAGTGCAGGTGGGGGGAGGAGGGTGCACCTGGGAATGTCACAGCCCCTCCCAAGGCCTCCCAAATGGAGTCCCGATGGATGATAAACACAGAAGAAGGGATCAAACTCTGTGGAGCCAGCACCGAACGCATCTCTATAGCCAGAGAATTTTGTTTCGCTACCCTCTGTTGAAGTCAAAACAGCTCCAGGAGAATTCCCTGGAGTGTGCAAGAGCTCTCTCATCACACAGGGTTCAAAGACACTGAGAGGCGTGCAGCATAGCTGAAAGTGTCTGTATGTAATAATGCCTTTATGATGTTGTTTTGTTTCTGGCTTGCCTTTACCTGAATTATCTGAAGACATTGTTTGAGGCTATGAAAAAATATGAATAATATTAGGCCTTGAGATCAAAAATCATTTTTTATTTCCATGGTTGTTAGCCGTCAATATCCCACGCACGGCTCTCAATTTCCAAAGCAGCAGTGAAAAGCTGGAGAGACCAGGTGAGGGCTTTTTTTTTTTTTTTTTTTTTGCTTATTTTTATTTTTGTTATTACACACTGGTCTTGATTTTTGAAACTGTTGAAAGCTATTTGATATGGCAAAACTTATCATGGGTGGGAAACCACAATTTTAATGTAAGATAAAAAGATGCTCTGCATAGATGTGTGACGAGCTGTCCACCCAGTGGAATGACTTATTTGCCACTTTCCAGGATGGCCCCAAGTGCTCCGGATGCTGCCAAGGATCCAGGGCTGGCTCTGGCTGGGGTTCCAAAGAGGGCTTTCCACACCAGGAGATAACACTATTGTCCATCCTTTGAAATGACAAACAGGCCTTTTCTGCCTGTTTTTCTCTTTACCACTCTGCTCACTCAATCCTGCCTGGTGAAGAACTTAGTTTGAAAAGCTAAATGAGGAGTTTGATCATTTTTTTTTTTTTTTTTTTGCCCCTGTTACCTAATCTATGGACAGTGCCCAACTCTTGTCCCAACAAGTAGATGAGGGCCAAGACCACAGCTGACAGACATTCACCTCAGGCTGACCTGCTTCGGGCCGGGGCTCCAAGAGCCGCCATGTCTCACATAGAACACCGGATGTCTGACACCCGCCATGGTAAGACCGCTCTGACAGGGGAAGACAGAGCATCTGTTTTCTGGCCTGGCTTAACCTCTAAGGAGGTTCCAGATTTGGACAAGTCACTCCACCTGCCAGGCCTCCATTTCTTTATGCTTTCTGCATTTTCTCAGTTAGGAAACCTCATAATCATAGGCCAAATGATGCTTCAGTCTTCACTGGGCATATTGCCAACCAGTTTCTTTTGGTTTTTTTTTTTTTTTTTAAGATTTTTGGTTTGATGTGGACCATTTTTAGTCTTTATTGAACTTGTTACAATATTGTTTCTGTTTTCTGTTTTGGTCTTTTGGCCACAGGCATGTCAGATCTTAACTCCCTGACCAGGGATCAAACCCACACCCACTGCATTGGAAGGTGAAGTCTTAACCACTGGGCCACCAGGGAAGCTCCCCAACCAATTTCTGAGTCTCAGAGTTGTGGCCTCTATCCACGGTCTCCTTTTCCTTCTAGCTGCACTTGCCCGCCTTCCTAACCCACCTCCCAAACCCCAGTTTCTTCCCCTCTTCCTTCCTCTGCTGCACCCTCATGCCACTTTCAGATTCACCATCATAAGCACTTCTCTGATTCTGTCCTCAACCTGTTCAGAAGCTGTCAGTGTTTTGCCATCACCCCCTCTATTGATGTCTGCCAGTCATTACCTGTCTGCCCCAGCCTACCTGTTCATCCTCAGGGCCTACCATGCCCCTAAATGCACCTCTTTCACTCACATGTCATGCTTCACACACACACATTTTGTGCTTTCTACCTCCACATACTTGCTTATGCTGATTTTCCGCCTGAAACACTCACTGCCTACCCTCACCCTGACCTCTGCACATTAAATTGCTCTATTTGATTGATGGAAGATGCAGCAACATATGATTGCGAGAAAATGGAAACAAAAAGAATGTCTAATAGGACTGAAATGGTTAAATAAATTGTTGGACAAGCATAATCTATAAACCATAATTTTGAAGAATATTTATGATATGTGAAAATTCATTATTCTGTTAACTAGACCTCTAAGGTAGCTATTCAGTATCAGCCCAATTTTATGAACTTGTGTGTGTGTGTGTATGTGTGTGTGTGTGAACATATAGACATATATACACACAAAGACAAAAGCCTACGAGAAAGACATCAAGATGTTACTTCTGTTTTTTCCTGGGTGCTGGGATTATGAATACGTTAAATTTTCTCCTTTATGTTTTTTAGCATTTTCTATAATGAACATATATTCCTTGTATCATTTTAAAGTACCATGAATAATCATTAGCTATAAAACAGTGAATTAAAGGAAACCTATCATTGCTCAAATGTCATCTCAAACATTATCCTATCCTCTAAGCCTTTCTGGATGGCATCCCCTGACCACTCAACTCCACCAGGTGGACGTAAGTTTTTCTCATCAGACCCTTTGCTATGGCACGTGGCCCGTTCTGCTTTATACAGACTCCCCAGTGGCTCCAGCTGGTAAAGAATATGTCTGTGATACAGAATACCAGGGTTTGATCCCTGGATCGGGAAGATCCCCTGGAGAAGGGAATGACTACCTACTCCAGTATCCTTACCTGGAGAATTCCATGGACAGAGGAGCCCAGCGGGCTACAGTACATGGGGTTGCAAAGAGTCAGACATGACTGAGTGATTCACACTTTTTTTTTTCAAGCTCTGTATCATGCCTGCCTCCTCTCTCAGCCCAGGCACACAGCTTGGCCTCCATAAGCCCCACACTCAGTCTCTAGGACTAAAGGGGTCGGTAGCTGGATAGTCTACATGTCTACAGCAGCCATCCTGGACATCTTAGCACATCTTCCTTTCTTGTAGTTCTGCAGGGAACTAGTTTGAAAAGAAGTAGCTCAAATAGCCTGTATCTATTCATTTCTTCAGAAAAGAAACGGAAGTCAGCTCCAGCTCACCTCTGGTCTCTTCTTGTTAGCAAGTTCAAGAGATACTTGGCAGTATTGACCCTGGAATACAAAGACGGCGTTTAGGGTTTCCTCACGAGTGTTTGTCCTGAGAAGAAAAGAACATCTTCATTCTTGGAAACCTAAAGTAACAGATGTACAGCCATCACTTAAACTTTGCCTCCTGATTCCTGAGCTAGGAAGCCTCTGTCAGATACTAATAAATCAAGACCAGCATGGCCTGGAGTCTCATGATGATCTCTAGTCAGTGACTTTCCCGAGAGTCGTCATCAACTTGAACCTCAATCCAAAACTCAGAGGCCTCAAAGAACCTCAGCTGCAAGGACATTCTTTTCTGGCCTCCTGTTGCCTTGCCACCAGGAACACTTCTGCAGCCCCCACCATTTCTTTTTCCTTCACCAAGGTCAGAGAAACACAATTCTCTGATGTCTGCAGGAGGGATTGATAGATATTAATAGCTCAAACACTCAGGGAAGAGTGGGACACAGTCTCTACTTTTGAGAAGAACCAGTCTGTGGAAGAACGATTTAAGAGCTACCACAAACCAACCTCCAAGCATGCCCAGCCTTCTCTGAGTCCTCTTCATCCTTCAAATCCCACTCAATTCCCATCCCCTGGAGGAAATCCTCAGACCGTCCAGCCATAATGACTTCCTTTCCTGAGTCCCCACAGCTGACCCAATACGTGCCTCGGGAAGTTGCATATAAGCCACCGATGCCAATACAGCATCCTAACAAAGATGAGCACACAGCAGTTGCTCGATAATGATCACTAAGCACTCATTATACAGTTCTTATTAGTGCTCTTCTGTCCAACGTCACGTCAACTCCTCAAAGACAGGGATCCTGAGTTCAGCAGTAAAGCCTTGGCTAATCATCTTTGCTGGGAAATGGATTGTTCTAAATCTCAGGAGTCTCCTGGGTGACTGAGAGTTTAACATTTTGAGGATGGTGCAAAATAAGCTGCTGGATCTGACCTCTTTCCTACAACCGCCCTTAAGTCCTGACACAGAGCATTCTAGGTGCTGAAAGTTGGTATCTTCAGGGACCACTGAGGTGCGCAAGGCTTTCCTCTCCTTGCCCCCCTGACTTCTGCCTCCGCTGTGTGACAATCTGTTCCTTGTTCCTCATCATTACATCGAATCCCCCAACAACTCCTGTTGCCGCCTTCGGCTCTCTGGGCCCGTGGCTCACTCTTTTCCCTTTCGTCTCCTCTCACTGCCTTGGCTGCCACGTGGAAATATGTGACCTCCCCTAGGCATCACTAGGTGTCCCTCCCAGTCCACAGCATTTGGGGTCCCCCCCTGCCAGGATCCACCAGCCACCACTGCCACCTTTGCCTTCCTCCCCAAGAAGCCTCCCTTTCCCCATTACATCCAGGCCAGCCGTCATTCTGGACGGTGACAACAAACCTCAAGATTTTACAGGTTTCTCCCCTCCTCCTAAATGACTTCCGTTTTCTGGCAGAGAGTTAAAGATGTTTGATTTTCAAAAAAAAAAAAAAAAAAAAAAAAAACTGGCTGCTTAATTCAGGGAAGTAGTTAGAGAACAAGAAATGACAGGCTCAAGGCTATATTCGGCCTCAGCAGGTAAAGGATGAGAGTGATCTGCAGAAACTTCCCGAAGCCACCCAAGGCTGTGCTGAGTTTTCAGGGGAATGGAAAGTTTTAGGTGAGTTAGTTTGATTTTTGTCATTTCCTAAAGACATTTGACATCAGAAGCTTCTAGGGCTCCAGACGTCCTGGTCTCTGCAGCATGACCCAGCGTGAAGCAAGACATAGGGAGAACAGACACTGCCTGGTCCCGTCGCCCTCTGCAGATAATTAGCACAGCTAAGGAGCAGACCGATTCCTGCCTCCTGCTCCGTCTACATGGCTCTTGCTGAGGTCTGGGACAGAGGGACTCTTTCCTCCTCAGCCGAGGCATGAGGAGGTGACTGGGGAGAGACGTATGGAAGATGAAAACACTATCTTGAGAAGCAACACAGCAACACGCTCTGTGAACTTCCTCTGATTTGCAAATGCGATTTCTCCCACAGACAATGCAAGCAGCACCAAGCCCTGACTGAAGACACAACTCACGGAAGTCTCCAAGTCAGACTCAGAAAAACCTCCAGCCACTGAAGGCAGGAGGCAACACTGGAAATAATGAACCACATTAACTAAGAAATCGCAAAAGCCATCTCTATTAGACAGCTGTGCAGGTCAGAAAGGAAACCAGACAAGAGACATCAAGAGGAAACTCAGGCTCCCCAGGATAATTGCAGTGCAATTAATACAGGGTGAGTCACTGGCCTGGTGGAAGTGGGATCGCACGGCTAAGGGGAGCAGGCTTGCAGACCAGTCCCCCTGGTCTGTCAGCAGCAATTCCCCTTCCTCACCATCTGTGAAGCCCAAGGAAACATCCTCAGGAAACAGGTCAATACAATGACATCATTATTTTAAAAAATCAAATGCAGCATCCACAAATATCAATACAGAAAGTGCATCACCTGGAAACCTGGAAATGATTTCAAAGCTGTCCATCCCAACACAAAGGCCCATTGGGCTGCTGACAGCAACTCGAGGGGACAGCCAGTAACCAAGAGCAGGCTGAGAAGAAAAAGGGGGAATAAGATGAAATTGACATGCCTTGTACACCTACCAGCTGCTGGGTGCTGGGTACAGTGGTTTCCTCCCCATTATCTTCTGGGCTAAGTCTTACTAGTCCCATTTCACAGATGTGGAAACTGAGTCTCAGGGAAGCTAAAGAAAAGTAAACCAGGAGGAAAACACAAAGAAGCAGAGGTAGAGGGTGAGAGTAGGGGATGAGAGGAGAAAAAGTACGATTTAACCTATGGACAGAAGAGGAGCCTGGAGGCCAAAGTCCGTGGGGTCGCCAAGAGTTGGACATAACTGAGCGGCTAAACAAAGTACAACCTATGAAAGGTCCACCACCCTCTCCTCTTCACTCCCTTGGCGTTTTCCCCTCGGAGTCCTGAATCTCACAGGAGGCAGAGATCACTGTGCTATAAAAATAACCCAGGGCTCTTTCAAGAGCCACACTCAAGCCACTTGCAGGGTTGAACAATATCCCAGCCCTCCTCGTGCCCATTGCACATGCACCAAACCAGAAGGAGACGGGTGGCACTCAGAGTCCAGCGCACACCCATTGACTGCAGTGAGTTACAAATGCAGACTCGGGAGGCAGACTGGATCAATAGGTGATTCTAAACAAGGAAGTAACCCCGAGCTATGCTTTGAAAAACACAATGGCAGTAGTTTTAATTCCTCGGATTGAAAGTCTGCTGGGTAGTGTCACTGAGCTTTTTTCCCTCCCCCTCAAGGAATACCTGTGGAGACGTGAGAACGTCCTGGGATGCAGAAGGGCTGAAGCAGACCAGACAAGGGCCCTGGTTACCACCTCTCCATCTCAGTAGCCTCGTGGGAAAGCAAATTCGTAAGGGATCTTTTAGTCACAAGCAGTGGTGTCCTGGTACAAGTTCACAAAAGCCAATTGTTAGATATTCAGAAATTTGCAAGCTGCTTGTTAAACCTTGGCAGCTTAAAATCTGACACAATGGGAGCATTTACACCATGGTAACTGGCAAACACAAAAAAATCAAGTCTCCTCTCTCTCTCTCTCCCCTCTCCTTCTCCTTCTTCCTCTCTCTTTTTTCCCAGCACACCACTGGTAGCAAGTGGCAGAAAGGCCACTCAAATGACTTAAATAAGAAATATTTTTTAACATTGATTTGGCTGTACCAGGTCTCGGTTGTGGCAGGCAGGCTTTCGTTCCCTGACCAGGGACTGAACTCACGCCCCCGGCATTGTGGGTGCAGACCACTGGATCACCAGGGAAGTCTGAAGGAATGTTTATTTGCTGTTACATCTAGAAAGTCCAAGGATGGAATTGCCTTTAGATATAGCTGGAACTGTGGTGTTGGAGAAGACTCTTGAGAGTCCCTTGGACTGCAAGGAGATCCAACTGGTCCATTCTGAAGGAGATCAGACCTGGGATTTCTTTGGAAGGAATGATGCTAAAGCTGAAACTCCAGTATTTTGGCCACCTCATGAGAAGAGTTGACTCATTGGAGAAGACTCTGATGCTGGGAGGGATTGGGGGCAGGAGGAGAAGGGGACGACAGAGGATGAGATGGCTGGATGGCATCACTGACTCGATGGATGTGAGTCTGAGTGACCGCCGAGAGCTGGTGATGGATAGGGAGGCCTGGCGTGCTGCAGTTCATGGGGTCGCAAAGAGTCGGACACAACTGAGCGACTGATCTGATCTGATAGCTGGATTGAAAAACTTAAAAGATACTGCTAAATGTTTCTCTTTCTCCCATATTTCAACTCTGCTTTTCTCCATGTCACTTTTAATCTGAAGACAGACTTTCTCTAGGTGACAAAGATGGCAACTCCCTGCCCCATGACCATAGTCACTGAACTTAAAAAAAAAACAAACAACAACAACAGAGAAAAGGATTATTCCCCCCTGTTGGCTCTACAGAGCAGTCCAGAAAGGGCTCTGATTAGCTTTGGGTCACAAGCCCATCCCTGAACCTATCACTGAGCCAGGGAAGAAGGAGGATTCTAATTGGCCAGCAAGGATTACGCACCTTGTCCTGAGATGGGGATATAGCCATCATGGTTGACTTCTGTTGTTATTTATTTTATTAAAAAAAAAAAAAAAAATTTAGAGATTGAAGTTGATATTTGACCAACTTCTCTGACTTAGGTGAGATAATGGTCAGCAAGGCCTTCTGAAATTATAGGTTTTGCTCAGCTTATCCTGTAAAGGGGGAAGGATTTAGGAAGTCAGTGGAAATCAGGCAATGCAAGTGTATGTAAAGGACTTAATAATTGTCAGAACAATCAGACAGGAAAATGGTAGCATGGGGACATCAGAGCCAGAGAGCCCTAGGTTCCATAAGGTACTATGCCATGAGTTGTGTGCAAGGATTAGGCAAGATCTACATGAACAGAGTGAGGCAGACACCTGTCACATTTTGAATGTTCAATAAATGATATGCTGCTGCTGCTAAGTGGCTTCAGTCGTGTCTGACTCTGTGCGACCCCAGAGATGGCAGCCTACCAGGCTCCCCCGTCCCTGGGATTCTCCAGGCAAGAACACTGGAGTGGGTTGCCATTTCCTTCTCCAGTGCATGAGAGTGAAAAGTGAAAGTGAAGTCGCTCAGTCATGTCCAACTCTTAGCGACCCCATGGACTGCAGCCTATCAGGCTCCTCCTTCCACGGGATTTTCCAGGCAAGAGTACTGGAGTGGGGTGCCATTGCCTTCTCCGCAATAAATGGTATACAGTCTTATTATTATTACTTCTATTTTGTGGCTTCTATTCCTCACCTATAAAAAGAAAATGATGATAATACTCATACAGTGAGCATATGAGACATTATAGTATAGGCCTGGCCTATTATAGCTACTCCATACAAATTGCAACTATCCCTTTTGGGTGGAAACATTATTTTCCAAGGTTCCTTTGCTCTTGTCTCAGCTCCTTCCTTGAACCATCAAAATAAACACTTGACATTTCCCTTCCTTTCCTCTGAGAACATCAAGAAATAGTCAAGGAAATAAGACAACCATTTTGTCTCCAAAAAAGAACCTTCTGGAAGTGTGTTTCTCTGGCAGTTTTTCCAGAGCAGATGGGTTTGGTTGGAGGGAAGTCAGATGTTAGCAAATATTTTCTCTCATGCTGATTTCCTGAGAAAATTGTACAAGTTACTGAAAGGTTAAAAAAAAAATCTTCCATCTTTCCAACTTCAAAAAAGACATTGAAGGGGGTATCACTGAAGTACACAAGCTCTTTAGCAGAGTGGATAATATCAATGCATGTTGCTACTTTTGATATTGCCTCAATGACAGGAGTGGCGGCAGAAGTGGAAGTTCAAAAAAAACAAATTCAGAAAAGACAGATGGGAAGAGCTTTGTCACTCAAAGAATAATAAATGTTTGCTATGGCCTACTGGGCAAGGCTGTTGAGGTAAAGACAGTGAGTTCGTTCAAGTAGCAATTAGATGCTATCCTGGGGGAAAGACCGTATTACAAGAGAAGCATCAATGTGGTGAATGGCTTTTCATGCTCCTAACACTGCCTATGTTCTTTTCATACTCTTCAGGGTCTGCAGTCCCAGTAGAATATGTGAGCACAGAAATTAGGCCTAGAAGTACGCTCTGGGAAACTGGGCCAAGAGAAATAATTGTATTCAGGCAGGACCACAATTTCTGATGTTCAGCTATTGCACCCATTTCATTTCTGCTGTTTCTTAAGTCTTGGAAAACACAGATGATGCTAAGGCAGGGAGTGGGAGACAGTCAGGTTCTCAGGGCCCTGTTACCAATGTTCAGTTATGCCCCATGCTACATTCCTGGGTTGGGAAATTCAATATAATATACAAATGAGGTATTAAAATATGTTAAGGTCTTAAATAAAAGATAGACCTTTGGCCAAAGGCCACTGCATTTCTTCATGGAAGTCCATCCTGACCATTGCCTCTCCTAGTCTCTGGGAACTTCATTTCTATGCCATTTTCCCAGTATGGAGAAAATAATCAGTATTTTGGATATTTTTTAAAACACCCAATTTCCAGACTCCCTTTGGGCAGTAGAGTTTCACATATCTACATGTAAGGTCTTCCAACTTTTGTGTCAAGGATGTAATTCAAGTTTACTGTATAGCTTCTTTATTGCAAAAGATAAAGCATTAATTAGCATGGTGGCCTCCCAAATTCCACTCCCAAGTCACATTTGAAAAAACAGGCAGAGATGTGGAACCTGCTGAATACAAAGGAAGAGATACCATTGACAGGTATCATTTGACAGGTGTCAATCTCAAACACGAAAACTAACACTAAGGTACAATTTATTCAGGCAACAGAAAAAGATTTTAGAATTTGTATAATTAAGGTCTGCAAAAAAGGAATCAAATAGAAACCTCCAAAATTAAAATTCTGCACACAAAAATAATTAGTAGGTAGGCTGGCAAACAACATGAAATGGCTGAAGAGAAATTTAATCATGTAGAAAATGGAGAGGAAGAATTTGGGCAGAATACAACTTAAAACAACAATAAGTACAAGTATGGAAAAAAAAAAAAAAAAAAACAGTTGAGATGTGGAGTCAAGATTCAGTTGTTCCAAATTTCATCTAATAGGATTTCTAGATGGAAAAAATGCAGGAAATAGAGTAGAGGAAATAAATTATTTTAGTAGGAAAACTTCCTAGAGATGATCATTTATATTGAAAGGACCCAGTAAGTTTCCTAGAAAAACAAGATGACTTTAAATATATCATGTAAAACTTTAGTAAAACTGAGTATAAAGTGAAAAAAATACTGTAAAGTTTTCAGACAGAAAAAAAATAGTTTATCTACAAAATAACATGACTAAAATTAGAATCAAGACTCTCAATAATATACTGAAAGAAAAAAAGTCAAGTAATATCTTCAAACATCTGAGAAAATAATATTTTACCTAAAATTTCATATCTATTCAAATTACATTCAAGTGGGAGAACAAAATAAATGTTTTTCTGACATTCAGCAAATCATAGTTTACTTACTATACATATTTACTGAAATAATCACTTTTTTAAAATAAGCAAGGAGTAGATGAAGAATTCATGACAGTTTTTACTATAAATACAAATAATTTTGATGCATAAATTTATAAAAAATAATATCTGGAAAAATCTCAAATGATAATTCACATGAGAACATAAGGAAATGCAGAGGTAGAGTGAAAGCAAGTGTGCGTGTGTGTGCGTGTGTGTGTGTGTGTACTTCTGATAGAAGATCAATTTCTTTTTTCTGTTATGCGTATTTGATAGTCCTAGAACTATTTATTAAGTCTATCACTTCTCAAGAAACTTTTAATGGTGTCTTTGTATGTGAAGTGTTCATATATACATGGGTCTGTTTCTGGGCTCTCTCTCACTTGTCCTTTAGCCTATTTGTCTATTTCTACATCAATACTACCTTAATTATTGTGGTTTTATAGGATGTGTTAATATCTGGCAGAGCAAATTATCCCATCTTATACTTTTTCTTCAGGCTAGTCTGGGCCTTTGTTTTTTATATATATATATATATATATATATATATATATATATATATATATACATTTTACAAGAAGCTTGTTAAGTTCCTCAGGGTGGAGGGTAGGACCCTGTTGGGATTTTTATTCTCTTAACCCTAGAGCCTATAACTACTATTTCAAAAAGTCACTGTGCCCTTAAAACAAAAATATGAGGAAAGGAAAATCCAAAGCTTTTGGAAATCAAAAATATGATTATTGGAGTTAAAATGTCAATAGAAAGACCAGGGGCTAAAAATGAATAAAAATGGCAGGAAGCAAAGCAAAAAAGAGAATTTTTGCATTGTAAATATGACGGAAAAGATAATATTTAAATAAAAATTCTACTTACAACATTAGACTAAAAGGAATTTCTAAAAGAGAGAAAAATCAGGCAAAACAGTATCAAACAATACAGGAGAATATTCCAAAGGTGAAGTACACACATTTTCAGACTGTAAGGAAAATGAATAGGAAAATCACACATTGGCAAATGAAAAAAAAAAAAAATGTCAGAACATCAGAAATAAAGAATGAGGCAAGGGGTGAAGGGAGTAACACTTTTTAAGAGGTTGCCTACAGAGGAAGTAAAATTGGATAGGCATCATATTCTTCATCAGCACATTAGACATCAGGAGATGATGGAGAAATAGCTTTGAAAGTCTTTTTAGTCATGCATTTTTATACCCAGCGAAACTATCATCAAAGGGTGAGTGGTAGAATAAAACATTTTCAGACATACAGGGACTTGGAATTTTCAACTCTTACATTTCTTTTTTGAAGTTATTTGAAGTTGTGCTCTAATAAAACAAAAGAATAAGCCAAGAAAGAGAAAACTATGGAATCCATAAAAGAGTGGAACAAACCAGAAAGTGTGATACATGGAAGTCCTAGGGTAACAGCTATAACTTAATCTTATAGAGCTGTAAGTTCATATTTATGAGGCTCATGGAGAATTCATGACAAATAAACCTGAAAATAGAATGAAGAAGGAAGAATTTGAAAGATTTTAGGGCTGTGATTTTAAAAGCAATTCAAGAGAAAGAGAAGTGTCATTAGAAATGTTTCAGTAGGAACACAAAATATATAACAGAAATATACATGATGAAAGACATTTTTAAAAGATATAAACTTCTCTAGTAGTATTATTATATTATTAATGTATCAATTTTGGCCAACTAGTTCAATAAAAATTAAACACTGATTACATCTATGGACACTGAGAACTGGTGTCCTTTTGAAAGGCAATTTGGCAATAACTATCAAAGATTTAAAAATGGGCATTTTTGATCCAAACAGCAACTTCCAGAAATCTAGGATAAGGGAATGTTTGTATGTATTTCATAAATATTCACTGAAGTACGGTTTGTAGTAGTAAATATATAAAATGATAACTTAAGCATCAATAAATAGAAAGTTGATGAATAATGTATAAATTATAGCACATCCACACTGCAGTATACCATACAGCCATTTTAAAAAGTATATGTCAGGACATGAAAAATTCCAAGGACTATTGTTTAATGAAAAACAAACAGCAGAACAATATGAATAAACAAAGGTATAATTACTGTAATGTAGTATGTAATGGGGCTTCTCTGGTGGCTCAGATGGTAAAGAATATGCCTGCAATGCGGGAGACCCAGGTTTGATCCCTGGGTTGAGAAGATGCCCTGGAGAAGGGACTGGTTGCCCATTCCCATATTCTTGCCTGGAGAATCCCCATGGACAGAGGAGCCTGGTAGGCTGCATAGTCCATGGGGTCACAAAGAGTCAGATGTGACTGAGTGACTAACACTTTCACGTCACATGAATTTTAACACCCTTTACCAAAGACTCAGGAAGGATGGCAGCTGCTTCCTCCAGGACTCATGAGATCTTCTCAATGTAAACAAGACCCTCTGCTGGAGCTCCTCAACTGCCCAGGCATCATCTCAGGGAGCCAGGCATCATTGCCATAGGCCAAGTCCACTGCCAGCCTGACTCTGCCAAGAAGCATGCAGTTCAACTACACTTGATTCTCAAAATAAATACTTTAAGTCAGAACACATGCTGTCAGCTTGACCCAGAGCAATTGATGGCACCAATAGCAGGGAGAAAACTCTTGGACCAGAAGAAACACAGCAGGAGGCCCCTTGGAAGGGGCCGAGTCAAGCTTTCAGGACCTCTGGAGCACACTCCCTGGGTGGAGGCAAAGAGTCTGCCCAAGGAGACATATTTCAGGAGAGAGGAGGTTGTGGTGCAGCTAAAGGACTCCAGCCAACGGCCAAAGAGCCAGCTGTTATCCCAGCTCTGCAGCTCTTGGCAAATCCCTCTGCATCTGGGACTTAGTTTCCTGTAAAGGAAAGTTGTTTGAAGATTCGAAGAGCCTTGTGAACTAACTGTCTGGTGGGCGGAGGATTATAGTAGCCTGAGATCACCCTGGGATGTCCTCTGTTGCTAGCATCAGGCAAAGAGAAGAATCAAAAGGGGACTATTCAAGTGCCCAGGACCTGAGGGCTCAGACTGAAGGCCACGGACAGAATCAGGACCTCTTCTTTCCTCATTTCCAAACAGAAGGCTCCTGAACATGAGGTTCCAATTTTCTCCATCTGCTTTACCTTCTCCCTCTTTTCTTCTTTCCATCTCTCTCTTCTTTCTTCCTTCTTTGTGCTGCAGGGATCCAACCATTGACAATTCTTCTTCATTCTTGAAACAGTCTGTGCTTTCTCCATCTCATTGCAGGACTTTTTACCAACTGTGCCCTGCTTGTCTTCCAGAACTCAATCTAGATACAGCCTCCTCTGGGCTGGGAGAGGGACCCCTTTACTGGGTTCTTTTAATGTCTTATGTCCATGATTGTCTCATCTCAGACTCTGAGCTCGCAGGGAAGGGACCATATCTTATCCACCAGCCTCCCTTCCAGCAGAGGCTTGGGAGATGTGCACTGAGTGAATGAATAAGCTAAATATTTCTCAGGGACACAGCAGAAGGACATTCTCTGTCTATGATTCCAGTGCTTATTCATTCACTCATTCCTCCTTTCAATTATTTTCATGCAACAAATATTTGTTGCACATCTTCAAAAGTTAGGCACATGATCAAGTGTTGGGCATACAGTGGGGAAAAAGACAAAGTATTTGTTCTCAGGGATTTTGCATTCTAGACAGAATTAGAAAATTACAAACAGAATAATTATCTGAGAAGGATAAATTTTACATAGAAAATTTGAATAGGCTAATGGGATAGAAGGCAATGGCACCCCACTCCAATACTCTTGCCTGGAAAATCCCACGGACGGAGGAGCCTGGTGGGCTGCAGTCCATGGGGTTGCTAGGAGTCGGACATGACTGAGTGACTTCACTTTCTCTTTTCACTTTCATGCATTGGAGAAGGAAATGGCAACCCACTCCAGTGTTCTTGCCTGGAGAATCCCAGGGACAGTGGAGCCTGGTGGGCTGCTGTCTATGGGGTCACACAGAGTCGGACACGACTGAAGTGACTTAGCATAGCATTAGCAATGGGATAGAGCTTGACCTGGTAGATGTTTTAGACTGGATAAATAGGGAAGGCCTCTCAACAGATGAGACTGAAAGAAAATAAACCCAAAAAAGCCCCTTGGGAGTATCAATAGGAAGAATATTTCAGGAGAAGGACAGTTTATTTGGGAGGTGAGAACAGGAGGAAAGTCAGTAGGGTGGAATGCAAGGGGTGAAGAAGAGTGTATTTGAGATAAGGCTGGGAAAGCAAGGAGAGGCTAGTGTGGTGGTGAGGAGGAGGCTTGTTCTATTTTAGTCAAGTGGAATGAGGTCCACTGGAGAGTTTTAAGCTGATGCGATGTAATTCATGTTGTTAAAAAACTAGCCTGACCACCCTGTAGAAATGGTTGGAGCGGTGGACAGGAGTGGAGGTGAAGAGACCAGAAAGGAGGCCAGTGTGCTAGGTCCTCCAAGAGTAACACTGACTTGGGACTTCCCTGGTGGTCCACTGGCTAAGACTCCATACTCCCCAACTCAGGGCACCTGGATTTGATCCCTGGTCAGGGAACAAGATCCCACATGCCACAACTAAGGGTCTGCATGCTACAATTAAAGATTCCACATGCTGCAATTAAGACCTGGTGCAGCCAAATAAATGTTGTTGTTTTTTAGATAATGTTGACTTGTGCAAAGATGGTCATAGGAATGACGGAGAGAAGTGTATGGACTTTGTTGGAAGGTACAGTTGCTCAGACTTTTTCATGTTTAGAAGGAGGAATTGAAAGAAAGTACACATGTCCATCCTAAAGGAGATCAGTCCTGAGTGTTCATTGGAAAGACTGATACTGAAGCTGAAATACTTTGGCCACCTGATACAAAGAGCTGACTCATTTGAAAAGACCCTGATGCTTTGAAGTAGTTGAAGGTGGGAGAAGAAGGGGATGACAGAGGATGAGATGGTTGGATGGCATCACCGACTCAATGGACATGAGTTTGAGTAAACTCCAGGAGTTGGTGATGGACAGGGAGGCCTGGCGTACTGCAGTCCATGGGGTCACAAAGAATTGGACACGACTGAGCGACTGAATTGAACTGAACTGAACTCAACAGAACTGAATACATGGTATGGATAAAGGAGTGGATGAAGGAATGCGGACTCAAGGAACCTGGGTGGGTGGGAGTGCCCTGTACTATGAGGGAGAGAAAAGACTGGAGGGAGAGGAGGCCTAGGGCAAATGACCAAGGTTTATTAGACCCTGTCAGTTTTTGGATGCCCACTAGATATCTGAAGGGAAGTGTCACTTAGTAGTTGAGCACACAGACGTTCTGGGGAGAGATCAGGGTCAGAGATTTGGGGATCACCTGCTTTAGGTGACATTTAACGTTATGGGTCTGGATGAGGTTACTTGCAGAGAGAGAGAGCGTGCCGGGGGAGACTGGAGCTCAGGTTTACACTCTGGGCATTCTAGCACTGGAGGGCCATAAAAGAGGAAGAGCCAGCCAGCGAAGAGACTAAGAAGAGACAGCCAGAGAGGTAGGAGGAAAACCAAGGCAGTGTTGGGCCCAAAAGCCAAAGGAAGAGAGATTCAAGTTCGTAACTCTGCTTCCCTACCACCCCCAATTTTCCTAATCTGTCCTCTGTCCTTATAGAAAGGTACCCTTCTGCTCCTCCGCTCAGCTGTTCTCAGTGGCACCACACTCACCCCACTGACCAGTGCCAAAGTGCCGCCCGGCTTGGTCTCTTTCAGCATCTGGGCACTAAACGACTGAATGACGCACCTGACCAGGTCCTTGCCCCTCCACAGCTCCCTGCTCCTCCCTGGACCAAGGAGGAGGCTGCAGATGGCAACATCTTGCGAACAGCCCTCTCTGAGCCAACGTGATCTCAGGTTCCTTCTCCGCCTGCCTGTGCAAGGCTCTCCAAATCTGGGCTTTGCTTGGACGTGGCTTCCATTTCTCCTCTTGTGGGGCCTTCCCCCACAACAGACCATAGAGCTAGGGTCTCTGGAGATGATGCCAAGGATGCAGGGAGTCGGCTCAGAGCGTAACTCAGAGGTGGGGCACATTCGGGGCCACAAGAAACCCCTGGGGAAGACCCAGAGGAGCGTCAGGGGCACATAAGAGCCTCAGGCCCCGGGCTGTGGTGCGGGTTGTCCGTGACATGTCTTGTCACTGGGGTGCTCTGCTTGTCAAAGGAGGGCGCCCTCAGATCTCCATTTGTAAATTTATTCTTGTTCACACAAAAGCGCCCTAGGAGTAGTGCCACGGACCCCTCTTTGAGCCTGTCTCCTTGTTCCTGACACTTCAGCTTCTCTGAGTTCACTGCCTGGTTTCTTTAGGCCCACAGCCTGAGGTCCACAGGCCCATCACCATTATCTTTAAGCCGATCACGTGCCCTCTTCAGGCATGCTGCCCAGCGCCTGGGCGGGCCTCCTGATGCCTGGGGGCCACCCCACACTTTTTTTAGGTTAGCTTTCTGGATTATTGAAGCCTGTTGTGTCATAACTCTAGGCCTGCTGCCAGATTTCCCAAAGACCTGGGAACTGCGGCTGCTGCTGAATATCAGAGCTATGTGGCACAGGAACACTGCTCTCTGGGGGCACTGTCAGGAGAAGGCAGGACCCCCTCTCTGGCCTCCAAGGGTGACCACTGTGAGTAGGCCAGGGGCTCAGCCGGTCTGTGAAAGGCACATTTGTACAGTTTGTTTCCCTGTCTGATATCTCCAAGGCCAAATCCCCCAGAGACTGATTCATGTACCCATTTGCTTTTCTTTTTTTTTTTGGTAATCCATGTTTAATAGGGAGCCGTGTGTATAGCGCCCTGTGCCTGCAACCCGGGGCTCAGTGCTGGCAGGGCAAGCAGACAACGAATGGCCAGCAGCAGGGGTAGGAGTGGGCCAAGAAAAACCCCCAGGCCTCCAGTGGTGGCAGGAGGGCTGCCCGGATGGCCTGCCCACCAGAGCCTGGCCTCAGAGCTCCCAGGGACCCGGTTGGCTGGGTGCCAGCAACTGTGGCCTGGTCCCTTTGCAGAGAGCCAGGGAGACAAAACAGAGCCTGGTTTTAAGAGAGACACAAAGTGGTCTCTTCAGAGAGCCCTGCAGCAATTTGGACCAAGACAGACGGATGCTCTCATGGAGGGAAGGGACCTTGAGAAGCATAATGTACAATGTCCATTACGTGCACGAATGCTGGGCTTGGACAGAATAACAAATGATGCAACTCTCATTCAGCAACAGCCTCCCCCACCTTACCTGCCAGGCACTATGTCAAATGACATGCACAAGAACGCCACGAAAGCCCCACTGGTCTCCACCTTGGAGATTAGAAACCAAGGTTCACACACCTAGTCAAATGACTAACATTTTTGTAAACTGATAATATCAAGCCCTGGTGAGGATGCAGAATGGGGACTCACGCATCGCTGGTGGCAAGGCAAAGTGGTACAGCCACTGTGGAATACAACTTGGTGGTTTCCTGTAAAGTTAAATACACACAAACCATATGAGCCAGCAAGCCAACTCCTAGTTATTTATCCAAGTGAAATGAAATCTGTATGTAAATGTTTGTAGCAGCTTTATTCACAATCACTCAAACTGGAAGCCACCCAAGCGTCCTTCAACAGAGGAACGGATACACTAGCTCTTCAATGCCACAGAATATTAGTCAGCAATAAAAAGAAATAGACTGTTAATACAGGAAAAATATAGATGAATCTCAACTGCATTATGCTAAATGAAAGAAAACTGAAATCAAATGGTTACATATTATATGACTCCATTTATCAATACATGACATTCTCATGAAGGAAAAACTATAGGAAGAGAAAACAGACCAATGGCTGCCAGGAAGTAGCGGGGTTGGTGGTGGAGGGGGCTGGATATAAAGGGGCATGGGTGAATCTTAGGAGGGTTTTGAAAACAGTCTGTATATATCTTGATTGTGGGAGTGGTTCCACCCTTGTGTATGTGTTTATCAAAACCAGCAGAAGTGCACACTCAAAGGGGTGAGTATTGCTAGATGCAAATTAAACTTTGATTTTTTTCTTTTTAATGAGAAAAAAATTAGAAGTTCAAGGAGATCAAGTAACTTGCCCAAAGGCAACTAGTCAGGAAGTGGCACAGTTGAGATTTAAATCCAGCTCTCTCACCACTAAACTGGAGATCATCTGATCCAAGCCTGCTTCATCAAAAGACCTGGATGCCCCAGGATACTTAGAGAATGGTCGGTTCTGGGGAACTGGTTTGCAAAAAAAAAAAAAAAGGTTAACTGAAAGGTTATCTACAGATCACTTTTTTCAGCCCCTCTTGCTACAAATGTTTTTCAGTTATCTGAAAACACTGCCATGTCTTACTACACAGGTTACTAACTCTGATATGTTTGAGAATTGTGCAGAAGTGCACGCCCACAGTTTGAAGGATCTGGTCACCTTCCTTTATCTGTCACTATTTGCTGTATCAGCCTGGATATGCCATTCACTCCTTTCAGACCCAAGCTTCCTTATCCATGAGCTGTGGACAACTTCACACCCCTCTAGAGGAAATAGGGACATTAAAAGAGACTTCTAGAACCTAAGAGTTTTAGATCTTCGTGATGTAATTCAACTGCCTTCTCTTTTTTTTTTTTTAATGTGGACTATTTTTTGTTTTTTTAAGTCTTTATTGAATTTGTTACAATCTTGCTTCTGTTACATGTTTTGAGTTTTTGGCTGGAGGCATGTGGAAACCCAGCTCCCCAACCAGGGATGCAACCCCTACCCACTGCATTGAAAGGTGAAGTTTTAACCACTGGACCACCAGGGAAGGCCTCAACTGCTTTCTTTTATCTCAGGGGATTGATTCATTCTGCAGGTTCTGATAAATAATAGTGAATACTTACTGAGTATGTACGATGTAATACACATTTCACAAACATCGATCCTGCTCCTGTGCCTTGAGGTGGTCCTATCTCATATAATACAACAGGACGATAAGGCACTTAGAAACAAAGTCATTTAGCAGGATTCCACAACTAAATGAAACAGTTGTTCAGTTGCTAAGCTGTCTCTGACTCTTTGCAACCCCATGGACTGCAGCACGCCAGGCTTCCCTGTCCTTCACTATCTCGTGTTCACTCAAACTCATGTCCATTGAGTCAGTGATGCCATCTAACCACATCATTCTCTGTCGTCCCGTTAGAGCCAGAATTGAACCCAGGCGCTCCCATCTCAACTTTCCCCTGCCATCCGCAAAGTAAGAATTGCTGGTTGCATCTTTTGTCCACGTGTCAGCCATAACCTCTATGGAGCTTTCCCCAGAGGGACTCTGGATGTCCAAAAGGATGTTTCTCCACTTTGGGAGATGCAGCCAAGCCACAGAGGCCCGCCGTCCTTCTTTAGGCCACCTGACCTGTCCTCTGTTCCACCAAGCATGAGTGAGAGAGGAGAGCACCAGAGGGTCATTTGGCCCCAGGAGGGAGTTAAGAAGAGATGGAAGAAGAGGCCACTTTTGCAGGGGAAATGAGCCTGTGTCAAGCTCTAACTCAATCCGGGAGGTTTCGTTCGGGCTCATTGTTCCTCATTATCAGAGCTAACTATGTTCAGGCGAAGGGCGAACATGTTCCTAAATTTATGTCTCTGTGTGCGATCACGACAATGCGTGTTTTGTGTGTTTCTCCCTGAAAAACTCCTCGGGTGACACGGGCGACCCAGCCTGGACCGGGCCTTTCATCTGCATTGCCCACTCCGCCTGGCCCCCGCTGGCAGATTTTTCTTAAAGTCGAAAATGAGGGGCTAACCTTCTCTTCTCGGCTTTTTCTTCTCCGCTACCTATAATCTTGATTTGACTCACACAAAAGTGACTCAGTGGGAGCCCCACTCAAGAAGGCTTTGACAGGGAACAATGCGCGGCACCTCTACAGAGGCCGGCCCGCCGCGTCGAGAGAGGGAAAAGGGATTAAAGTTTAAAGATGTCATGTATGTTAACCGATCAGTATCGGTTTTATGTGTTTTGTCAAAGAGACGGCAGTGAAGCTGGGCCTGTGAGGGTGAGGGGGTGCAGAGGAGGGAAGAGGTGGCCCCCAGGAACTTTGGCCAAAGGCCTCACCAGAGATAACGAGCCCAAGAAGCTGGAGTGTTTGAAAGGTAATAATAACAACAATAAAGAAGAAAGGGCTGAGAGGGGAGACTGTCCTGGGATTGTTGCGTCTGTCAGCTTTGTCCTTCCACAATGGCCCAGGGCCAGGAGCCAGGCAGGCGTTGGGCAGCAGAGCGGCTCCTCCTGAAAGCGGATGCTGCTCTTTCAGCCCGGATGGCTTTCTTCCCTGATAATGCTCCGGTGGGGCCCCTGGAGCAGCCGGAGCCCAGGGGAGCCCTGAGTGAGGCTTGAGGAGAGGGGAGCTCTGAAAGGAACAGCTTCCTGCCAGCCAGCTCTCTCTCACCAGGCCCAGCACAGGGCTCCGGAGCAAGGGGCCCCATGCCTGCAGGGGGCCTCAGCTCTGGCCTGGCTTCTTGTTCCGGGAGGAGGATATCCCCAGCACCTCTCTCCCCTGACAAGAAGTCAAGAGAATAGATGTGACCTCTGGAACGTCTCTTCAAAATCCCTGAAGGAGAGTGGAATTCCCCACTCTGGTTTCTCTGGACTTCTGAGCACTCTTCCTTTTATAGGAATCTCCCTTTGTGAGAGCTGCTAGAATTTTCTCAAGTATTGAACAGACAGAAAGTTGGGTATCTTTGAATCCTCTTTCTGAAGCAGTCTGGCCTCAGACAAGATGAACTCGGCTTGGAGGAGATGGTGCACAATAGAGGATACGTTTGTAAACTGGTGACCTCCCATTTTGCTCAGGACTGTAAGCACTGGTAACAGGGCAGCCATCCTGGCTGGGCCTGTAGTGTGAGTGCTTCAGAGACCAGCCAGGGGAAGGTTTCAGAGCTGGTCTGAAGAACGTTTCCCTGGCTTCTAATGGCCATGGGGATGAGGGCAGGAATATGCTGAATCCAGCTCAAGCTGGCTTAGGAGAGCTGATTTCCAGTAATTCTGCACGCAGTTTTATTTTTCCACTTACCACAAATGTATTTTTTCACAGTTCTGGAGGCTGGAAGTCCAAGGTCAAGATGCCAGAAGGGTTGGTTTCTCCCGAGGCTTCTCTCCTTGGCTTGCATACTTCCCGTGTCCATCCCTGTGTGTGCCAAGAGATGGTTTTTAAAAATTAAGGTGTGTAAACTTACAACCAGATAAATCATATTAACAGCAAAGGTGATAAACATTCAAAGCATCACTTATTTTACCATTATCTACACTTTTGTGGTCATGCATGTCTATTCCACCTATGAAAGTGAAAGCGTTAATAAGTCAGTCATGTCCGACTCTTTGCGACCACATGGACTGTAGTCCACCCGGCTCCTCTGTCTGTGGGATTCTCCAGGCAACAATACTAGAGTGGGTTACCATCCCCTTCTCCAGGGGATCTTCCCCACCCAGGGATCAAACCCGCATCTCCCACACTGCAGGCAGATTCTTAACCATCTGAACCACCAAGGAAATATCGTAGGAATATTGTGTAATGTATGTTTTTGAGCATCTGTATCTAACTCCATATAGTCACATGGATAGACGGAAATTGGCCATGGTTGAGTATTTCATTTATACCACAGAAATCGGCAAATGCTACAAACCAGGGCTTTTCCTCTTGAAGTTGTTAAACATTTGTCGGTGCCCTGGATTGGGGAGGGAAGCGGTCTGGCCCAGCTCCTTGGTCACTAGACTCACTGTCCCTCTGAAACAAGAGGAGGAAGAGAAGGAATGGTGGGTGGATTGGAAGACAAACTGTATAAAACTACAAGTGCTTCTAACTTTCTTGACCCTCCATTCACGCCTTCACCCATTCATCCCCTCTTCTCTGTTTCTCACTCAAAAATATCACGTTAGCAAAATATAAATCATTTCTGGTTCCAAGACGTTTTTATAAATAATCTTTTCCAATGTCTGCCTTTAACCAAGATAATTCAAGGCCAAAAAAGTGGATCTGCATGCTGGGCTCAGGAATGGGGGCCAGAGGCCAAGTTTCAGGCTCTGGGAACATCACCTGCCCTTGAGCCCACCTGTGTCCTCCCAAGGCCTCTCTCTCTCTGGGCCTCAGCTGAGAAGGCTGAAGCTGTCAGCCCTGCCCTGGGGTCTCTGCGCTTGAACAGGGGTCTGGAGAGACTGAAATGTCTTCAGGGCCACCCCGAGCAATTCCATGGCAGGGATCTAGGCCTTGGGGGCACTGTGCAAATTTGAGTCTGGCGGCCTTCCGAAAGCATATCATGTGGGCCTAGATGATCTTCTCGTCCTAGAACACTGCCCTTGGTCAGGGTCCTTCTCTCTCCTGCCCCAGACAGCACAGGGCAACAGGAGCAGTAATGATAACCCGTGTTCATGGAACAGACCCCATGTGTCCGTCGCTGGCCCAAGCATTTCCATCTCATTGAGCTTCCCGGAAACAGGCTCAGTGTCTTAATTCCACTTGACGGCTGAGGAAACAAGGCATAGAGCAGGTCCTTAACTTGGCCAATAGGCTCAGCCAGGAAGCCACAGGATGGGGTTCACACCCAGCCAGGCTAACCCCAGAGTTCTCTTTCTTAACCACTCTGCTTAACTGGTTCCCAAGAATTATCCTTTCTGACCCAAAGATATAAGCCTAGCTGGCTCCTCACCACCAAGTTCTAGTCAATGGGAAAAAGGAAAAAGGCAGGAGAGGAGGGTAGAGGTGAAGACAAGGAGGCCAGAAATGGGGTGAAAACCAAAGTAGGAGGAGGCATAGCTATTATCCTGATGCCTACACTGGGCATTCCCTTGGCCCCTGAGGCCTAAGAGTTTACAGGGGTACCCAGTCCTTGAAGGCAAAAGGAGAAGAGGGCGGCAGAGGATGAGATGGCTGGAGAGCATCACCAATTCAATGGACATGAACTTGGGCAATCTCCGGGAGATGGTAAAGGACAGGGAAGCCTGGTGTGCTGCAGTCCAGGGGGGTCACACAGAGGCAAACTTGACTAAGCAATTAAACAACAACACTTGTGTAGGGTGAGGCTCACTCCTAGAACATCCCTCCTCCCCTGACACGTGGGGCCCGAGGCCCACGTGGAATTGTTTCAGGTCTTGAAGGGCAGCAGCCTGAGGTCCTCGGCACTGGGCACACACACCCCTCTCGCCCCAAAATGGAGATCATCACTGAACAGGCCCCCCTAACAACAGTGGGGATACACCACAGTCTTTTCTCCCCCAGTGGTCCCAACACCTACAAGGCACTTTTAAAGTCAGTTTCTGATTTGCTCTTTATGATCCTGTGAGGCCAGCCTGTGTAACAAGAACACCTTTTGCAGAAGGAGTTGATACAAATGCCTCTGGGGTTGGGCCTGGGCCTCTCAGCCCAGCTGGCCTGAAGTGAGGCCTCTGGACTCGCAGTCCGGTGCTCACTTCACAGCAGCATCCGCATGCACAACCCTACCCACCTGCCCCCACCTCGCCCTGCAGGAGGCCTAGTTTCTTAGAAGCAGATGAAATCAACTGGTCCTTGGAAATGTGTCAACCGCTGAGACCAGGAGACAAGTGCCAGGAGGAAAGAAATAGTTGAGATTCCTGTTAAAGAACAATGTTGGGTTTGACCTGAATAAAACCAGAGAAAAAGGAGAAAATAATAATGTCAGACATTACATAATCTGTGGAGACGCAGAAGGAAGCTGGAGCTGGAAGGAACGCAGCGGGGGAGATTTCAAAGGGGTCACCTTTCCCCACGGAAAGGATGAGGGGGTGGACAGGGTCACTGACGTACACTGAGCTGTTGCCATCTACTAGGCGGTGGGCAGTAGATTGTTGCCATGACAACCCCGTGGCCTAAAGATTATTGCCTCCAGTCTGTGGATGGGAATACTGAGAGAACGAGGGTGATTTCATCCTCCCAGAGCACCACTGAGATGCCCAAGGGCTCTTCCTCAAATGGGGAGCGGGCTGAGGGCTTCAGTATGGTGTTTAAGAGCAAGGACTTTATTAGCCAAAGCCCATTAATTAGTGAGTGGCTAAACAAAATGCAGCAAACCCATACAGTCGAATACTACACGACAATCAAGGGGAAAGCACAATCTGGATGGACCTCAAGATTATGCTGGGACTTTTCTAGCGTCTAGCAGTTAAGACTCCATGCTTCCAAGGCACAGCAAGTGGATTCAATCCCTGGTTGGGAAAACTAAGGTCCCACATGGCACGTGGTACAGCCAAAAATATTATATATATATTATAAAATTACACTAAGTCCTACATTCTCCACCAAATGATATGGGCCCTAAAAGGGAGAAAGTTGGGGGCAAAAACTTCTAAGCTATTACAATAATTTGTGGTTTTCCAAAGCTCAACTCAACCTAACAAAATCATATTCCTCAGTATATAATTTCTGTCTTTTGGGAGAATTTTAATTAAATATAATTTTTCCCCTTGGGGAAGGTGTGGATGATGAAAGAAAGGCTGAGAAGCACTGTGCTAAATGAAAGAAGCCAGACGCAAAAGACCATATAATGTGACCCCACATGTAGGAAATGGGAAGAAAAGGCAAACCTACAGAGAAAGAAGATGAGCAGTTGCCCAAGGCTGGGCGTGGGAACAGGGTGTGACTGCAAATGAGCAAAAGGGACCTTTCTGGGGTGATGAGAATGTTCTAAATTTGAACTGTGGTAACAGTTGCACAACCCTGTAAATTTCCTCAAAGTCACTGAATTGTACTGTAGGATGAGTGAGTTTTCTGGTATTGAAACTATCCTTCAATAAAGCTATTTTTTAAAAAATAGGAAGAACACGGGCCTGGGGCTCTGAGAGGCCTAGCTCCAGTGCTGGTTCCCTCACTCCCGTGGCCCAGGCAGCTCCCTCTGGGCTTTCGGTGTGCTCAACTATGAAATGGAGCTGCGAGGAGGGCTTGGGGAGGCTGGGGGATGCGGTGAGCCAGGCACCAAGGAGTGAGACAGGCCTAGACAACCTCTCAACCTTCAAGCCTCAGATGACACAGCACCTCCCCGAGGGGCCCCCCTGATGCCTGGAGGCTCTTGCCCATTGTGGGCTCTTGCCCATCGTGACATGGATTTCTTCCCTGTGGCACTTACTGAAATCTCAAGGGGCCCTTTTGTTTACGTTGTGATTGTCCGTCTCCCCACCCTCCCCTGGAATGTTAGCTCTGGGCGGGCAGGGACCTAATCAACACCATCCCTGTTAGAAGGACACCCCGCACTAGCACAGAGCAGTGATGTAAAAATGTTAGCTGTGGTTATTATTATTATTACTGGCAGAATACCCAATGAACTAAAGGCCTGCGAGCTAAGTTTGCAAGCCTAAAGTCGCAAGTTTCTGGAGCTGTCTTTCCTTCACAAAGACCTCTATGTCAGGTGTGTAGAGGGGTGAACGATCCTAGAGAAAAAAAAAAAAAATTGCTTTAATGACATTGATTCACTGGCCCTACCTGACTGCTGTGGCGATTCATATCCTGAAGGCCACGGCGGGTCATGAACTACTGAAATCAGATGCAGCCTGTTGTTTGTAATCAAGCATTTACATTTCCGGAGTGAGGTAGGGTGATGGTTATTAGCACGGATCAGAATTTCAAAGGGTTCATGATGGTTAAATAAAGCCATGATTCTCTGGTGCTTTCCAGGTAAAATGGAGACTCCTAAGTATGGAGGCCATACCTCTACTTCCTCTCTTTCTCTGTATTTCAAGTACCAAACACACACACACATCTCATCCGAAGCTCCAACCCTAATGAACAACTTGGGGCTGGGCAGTGATGAGGAATCTTCTTCATGAAGCTGAAAACAGACCAGCTGAGATAGGAGCCCAGCAAGATGGGAAACAGGAAGACCGGAGACCTCAGGGCTCACACATCTGTTCCTGGAATAGCAAATTGTGCAATTAGAACTTGGGCTGGGCATGCATGAGGAAAGCCCCAAGGAGAGAAAAGGAGACCGAACCTCGCTTTGCTTCTGAATGCCCCTCAGAGGGGCAGGCCATCCACCTGGAGCACGTGCGCGCAGGCGCAGGGCACGGAGATGGGGGCGGGGCCGGCCTGGGACGCTTGGGGGAGGGGCTAGCCTGGGCCCCTGGGGGCGGGGCCAGTCGTCCTGGGGGCACCTGACAGCTGGGCCCTATTGGTTGCAGGCTAAGGCTGTGTGATCCATCAACAGGCTTCTATGGGTGACTTTCCAGGGTGTGTGTGCACGCACACCATGCGAGTGCAATAGGGAGAGAGAAGAGAGAAAAATAAGCTCTCTACCATGAACAGAGCATACTTTACCATCCACTCTTAAAACGGGGTGTCAGACAGCCAGGGGCCCAGGAAACCAGCTCCTATTCTCTGAACATCATGGCCCTTAAAGAAGAAAAACAAGAAAGGAGAGGCCAGTGGAACGGACTCATTACACCTACCAAGCGACAAATCAGTTGGAAAACATAAATACGTTTTCAAGGACACTCCTCCACTAACGAAGCTAAAGTGTTTTTCTTTCAAACCCCGGCAAGAAAATCCAAGGGATGAACAAACTTCGCTTATTTTAGTTTCTACTCAATTACCTGTTAATGGAAAAAATCTGGCACCACGCGTAATGAGGCGGGCATGAGCTCACTGGCGCGGGGGTCGGCGCTGTCAGGAAGGCTGCAACAAGCCGGGCATTTATCTGCCTCTCTGTAACCCTTTTCAAACTCGCTGTCAGGGAGCCCACGCCGAGCGGGCAGGAGAGGAAGGGCTTGGAACCTGCTGCCGGCCTCCGAGGCCCTCTGGGGAAAAGAAAATTGTTGTTGGCAAGTCTGCCTGGCTCCAGAAATTGATCCAGTGCCCCCCACTTGTCCGAGCAGCAGCAGACAGAGCTAAGAATTTTGTTATAATTAAATAGAGTGCTGATTGGTTGCTAGAGGTGGTCTTGAAACTGGTGTTTAAAAGCAGAGGAGAACAAGGGTTACTATTCATAGGAAAAGCTCAGAGTCTTAAAAATCCATCTGTTTCATTCCCAAATTTAGGCCAAAAAAATGCTCACTTGCTGTCTTTAAAAATACCACCTGCTTTGCAATGTTGTATAATGTGCCATTATATAAGGTGGAGGAGGGGCAGAGGGGACCGCCAGGCATAAGGATGCGGTTTGGTGGCCCAGCCCCTTCCTGGGAGAACAGAGGACGTCTGCAGAGGCCAGGCTGTCTGCTCCTAAGGCTGAGCGCTCCTCCTCAGATGCCCAACAATCAACCTCAAGGTATTTGAGAGGCTTTCCAGTATCACCTTAGTGAGTTGCATTCAAGAGCCCCCAAATGCCAGGCTCTGGTAACTACAGACATCCATCGTGCACCTGGCCTCCGGGATCAACCATCTGGGGGTTGCACTCAGGGCTGGACTGGGCCCTTCCTACTGCTCACCACAGCTGGTAGCACACAGTGAAGTCACGGCTCCTGGAACCAAGAGGAGAGCCCTCTCAGCCCTGGGGCCAGGGCCACTTAGTACCCTCCCACAACACCGCACCCTAACCCTACGGCAGAGCAGCCATGGGACATAGGGCTCCCCACGGGGCAGCCCTGTTTCTCCCAAGTGGACAGATGTCCCAGTCCAGCCTCGTCCTAACAGCTTTTCCTAAACCTCAGAGAGATGTTGGGACTTGGTTTCTCTTTTAAGATTCTCATATGCACAATAACCGAAGAGAATCAGCTAATTTTAAACCCAGCTCCAACACTTTTCCGCTGACTGATGCTGAATGTGTTGCTGAGCTCCTTCTCATGACCGTGGTGGAAACAGGAAGATTCTCATTGTAGTATTTGGGTGAAGAACAAATAAAATCATGTGTGCTGTGTCAGATGCCCAGAAGCCTAGGATGGTGCCTAGCACAACAGAGGCGCCCGCTAACAAGTGGCTCCTGAATTCCTATAAGCTGTGCACGCCAGTCCTCCATTGCATTGGAGTCTGCAAACCTGGACACTGACCCAAGATTGGGTGTGAGTCTCAGAGCTGGCAGCAGGATGCAAATCCCCTATCCTCAAAGCCAGTCAGTAGAGGATTCAAGGCTAGGGTCGTTACTGGAGAGATCCCTGGTCTAGATTGCAAGGAATCCTGGCATCTAGCCTAGAACCTGCCAGCACCCAGCTGTGTGGTTTCAGGCAAGACACACTTGGGGCCCCTTCTCCGGGCTAGTTTCCTCTGGTCCCTCTTTCCAGCTCTTGGAGATGAAGCAGTCTGACTCTGTTTAGAGCAGCTGTTCTTGGCCTTACAAGGCCCTCCTGGAACTCCTATCCAGAAGGATAGAACTTACATGTTTCTGCAGCTCCCTTCTGGGAATTCTGATATCTTGGGTGGAGGTGGGGGGTCTAAACAGGAGCCCCCCTCCACACCTTGATGCCAGTGGTAGGCTCTAATTTCATAACAAACCCATGATTTCCCATTTCCACCCTCCCCTCCAACACTTGCACCCTGAAAAGCAAATACAGAACCAGAGTGGTTTCTAGCAGGATATTATCTGCAAAGTTATTAATAGGAATTTAATGTGTAAATTTAGTATTTATCCTTAGGGGCCATTCCAGTAGCCCCACTCCATCCACATTTTTTCGCTGTGAATTTCCTTCCACCCTTGGTCTCATAAAGCTAACAAGGATATGGGTGAGAGGTGGGCAGTACTTAGCTTGTTTTAAGTAGTAACCACTGCTACCTTTAGAATCCAGAGGAAGTTAACATTGCTTAACCCGAATTCTTCATAATTCCATAAACTGAGTGAATAGGGGGCATTGCATTTTTTTTCAAAAGGTTTGTTTCATGACTTCTGGCTGTGGTCGCTTGCCTGCCAGGCCCTAGGCTGCAGACCACATGGTGATCATAGCTGCAGTCTTTTATTGCCTGCTTCAGGCAAGACAAACCACTGAGAGGACTTCTGTCCCCCTCACCTGCCCAATATCACCTCCAGCATTTCAGTGGAATGGAGTGTGCATCGTCTACGGGAAGAGTCCAGAGGGATTGTGAGTGCACTGGATGAGAACTACCCATCCAGTTGTATGGGTACCATACAGTTGGTGTATGGGTATCCAGTTGTATGAGAACTACTCATACCCGTTGTATGAAAACCACAATTTATCCAAACCATTATTGATGGACAGTGTGTATGAGTCCAGTTTATGGTCATTATGAATAAAGCTGCTATGATCATCTACTAAAGGTAAACTTATGCTATTGGAATATTCTCTCTTTTTGTGTATCACCTAGTCTCATTTTTGTTTGGTTTGGTTTTAGTTTTTGCCCACTTTCAGTTGATTAAGCTATCTTTCCTTTTGATTTTTAGGAACTTTTTTATTCTCCTGGATATCAGTCCTTCATGAGATAAATGTGTTACAAATATTATCTCCTACCTGTGCCTTGCCTTTTCACCCTCTGAGTTTGTGATAAATGCTCTCAACAAACTAAAACTTTAAAAAGTACATATCTACAAAAGAGGGCTTCCCTGATGGTTCAGTGGTAAAGAATCTGCCTGCCAACGCAGGAGACATGGGTTTGATCCCTGGACTGAGAAGATCTCCTGGAGAAGGAAATGGTAACCCACTCCAGTATTCTTGCCTGGGAAATCCCATGGACAGGGAAGCCTGGCGTGCTGCAGTACCTGGGGTCACAAAGAGTCAGACTCGACTTAGCCATTAACAATTTACAAAAGCACCTGACAATACACATTATTGTCGTTCAGTCATTCAATCGTGTCTGATTATTTGTGACCCCATGCTGCACCATGCCAGACTTCCCTGTCCTTCATTATCTCCCAGAATTTGCTCAAACTCATGTCCATTGAGTTGGTGATGCCATCCAACCATCTGGTCCTCTGTTGTCCCCTTCTTCTCTTCTTGCCTTCAGTCTTGCCCAGCATCACTGTCTTTTGTAATGAGTTGGCTCTTCACATTAGGTGGCCAAAGTATTGGAGCTTCAGCTTCCGCATCAATCCTTCTAATGAAGTTTCAGGATTAATTCCTTTAGGATTAACTGGTTTGATCTCCTTGGAGTCCAAGGGACTCTCAGGAGTCTTCTCCAACACCATAGTTCAAAAGCATCAATTCATTGTCGTTCAGCCTTCTTTATGGTCCAATTCTCACATCCATACATGACTACTGGAAAAACCATAGCTTTGACCATATGGACCTTTGTTGGCAAAGTAACGCCTCTGCTTTTTAATACGCTGTCTAGGTATATCACAGCTTTTCTTCCAAGGATCAAGGGTCTTTGCATTTCGTGGCTGCATTGTCTCTGCAGTGATTTTGGAGTCCAAGGAAATAAAGTCTGTCACTGTTTCCATTGTTTCCCCATCTATTTGCATGAAGTGATGGGACTGGATGCCATGATCTTTGTATTTTGAATGTTGAATTTTAAGCCAGCTTTTATACATATGGTAAAATAGTGAATGCTTTTCCCTGAGTTCAGAAAAAAGACAAGGAAGTCCAATATCAGCACTTCTAGTCAACGTTCTATTGGAGGCCCTTGCCAGTGTAATAAAGAAAAAAAAAGCAGAAGAAGGAGTATAAGGATTGGAAGAGAAGAAATAACTATCAGTATTTGCAGATAATACAATGATGTGGATAGAAACATCCAAAAAAGCTACAGCTAACCTATTAGAATTCATATGTGAATTTAGCAAGGCTATTGGATGAAAGGTTAATATAAAAAAATCAAGTATAATTTGATATACTAGCATCAAACAAATAGAACATAAAATTTTTTAAATACCACTTATTATCATTTCAAAAAACATGAAATATTTGGGGATAAGTTGGATGAAAGACATGCAAAATCTCTATACATAAAACTATAAAAACTTTTGTTATGGGCTACAACTCCTGCAGCTCAATTCCAGAAAAATAAACAACCCAATCAAAAAATGGGCCAAAGAACTAAACAGACATTTCTCCAAAAAAGACATACAGATGGCTAACAAACATATGAAAAGATTCTCAACATCACTCATTATCAAAGAAATGCAAATCAAAACCACAATGAGGTACCATCTCACACCGGTCAGAATGGCTGCTATCAAAAATACAAACAATAAATGCTGGAGAGGGTGCGGAGAAAAAGGAACCCTCTTACACTGTTGGTGGGAATGCAAACTAGTATAGCCACTATGGAGAACAGTATGGAAATTCCTTAAAAAACTGGAAATAGAACTGCCACATGACCCAGCAATCCCACTGCTGAGCATACACACCAAGGAAACCAGAAATGAAAGAGACACGTGTACCCCAATATTCATCGCAGCACTGTTTACAATAGCTATGACATGGAAGCAACCTAGATGTCCATCAGCAGACGAATGGATAAAGAAAGCTATGGTACATATTCACGATGGAATATTGAGTTCAGTTCAGTTCAGTTGCTCAGTAGTGTCGGACTATTTGCAACCCCATGAACCGCAGCATGCCAGGCCTCCCAGAGTCCACCCAAACCCATGTCCATTAAGTTGGTGATGCCATCCAACCATCTCATCCTCTGTTGTCCCCTTCTCCTCCTGCCCTCAAACTTTCCCAGCATCAGGGTCTTTTCCAATGAGTCAGCTCTTCGCATGAGGTGGCCAAAGTATTGGAGTTTCAGCTTCAGCATCAGTCCTTCCAATGAACACCCAGGACTGATCTCCTTTAGGATGGACTGGTTGGATCTCCTTACAGTCCAAGGGACTCTCAAGAGTCTTCTCCAACACCACAGTTCAAAAGCATCAATTCTTTGGTACTCAGCTTTCTTTATAGTCCAACTCTGACATCCATATATGACCACTGGAAAAACCATAGCCTTGACTAGACGGACCTTTACTCAGCTATTAAAAAGAATGCATTTGAATCAGTTCTAATGAGGTAGATGAAACTGGAGCTTATTATACAGAGCAAAGTAAGTCAGAAAGAAAAACACCAATACAGTATGCTGCTGCTGCTGCTGCTAAGTCGCTTCAGTCGTGTCCGACTCTGTGCGACCCCATAGATGGCAGCCCACCAGGCTCCCCCGTCCCTGGGATTCTCCAGGCAAGAACACTGGAGTGGGTTACCATTGCCTTCTCCATTGTGTGAAAGTAAAAAGTGAAAGTGAAGTCGCCCAGTCGTGTCTGACTCAGCAACCCCATGGACTGCAGCCTACCAGGCTGCTCCATCCATGGGATTTTCTAGGCACAAGTACTGGAGTGGGTTGCCATTGCCTTCTCCTCCAATACAGTATATTAACGCATATATATGAAATTTAGAAAGATGGTAATGATGACCCTATATGCGAGACTGCAAAATAGACAGAACAGACTTTTGGACTCTGTGGGAGAAGGCGAGGGCGGGATGATTTGAGAGAATGGCATTGAAACATGTATATTACCGTATGTGAAATAGATCACCAGTCCAGGTTTGATGCATGAGACAGGGTGCTCAGGGCTGGTGCACTGGGATGACCCAGAGGGATGGGATGGGGAGGGAGGTAGAATGGAGTGGGGAACATATGTACACCAATGGCTGATTCATGTGAATGCATGGCAAAAACCACCACAATATTGTAAAGTAATTAGCCTCCAATTAAAATAAATTTTAAAGAAAAAAACTTTTGTTATGGGCTAAATTGTGCATGTGCCTGAGTGTACATCCCACTCTTTGCAACCCCAAGAACTATAACCTGCCAGGCTCCTCTGTCCATGGGATCATCCCAGAAAGAATAGTGGAGTAGAGTGCCATTTCCTCCTCCAGGGGAATCTTTCCAACCCAGGCATCAAACCCATGTCTCCTGCATCTCCTGCATTGGCAGGCAGATTCTTTACCACTGAGCCACCTGGGAAGCCCTGGGCTAAATTGTATCCCCCACCAAAATCATATGTTGAACTCCTAATCCCTTGTACCTCAGAATGTGACTGTATTTGAAGATAGGGCCTTTAAAGAATGCAATTAAGGTAAGAAGATCCAGATATGTGTCTTTGAGTAAGCCACTTAGCCTTGCTAAGTCTCAAAATTTCTACACTTGTAAAATGAACATAAAAGGAGTCTCTATTCCCATGAGGATTAAATGAGAAACACGGGTAGTGCTAAAAACTCTGGTCACTATCCTTCTATGAAGCCACTTTCCAGGTGAGTGGCTTGTCCAGGCTTCAGGAATGTTGGTGGCCCCTTTTCATAAAGACTCTGTCCTATTTAGATACTGCAGGACTGAGCTCAGAGGGAAAAACAGAGACCAAGCTGACTTTACCCAGACCTCTGTGCCAGTTCAGTTCAGTCGCTCAGTTGTGTCCGACTCTTTGCAACCTCATGGACTGCAGCACGCCAGGCTTCCCTGTCCAGCACCAACTCCCAAAGCTTACTCAAACTCATGTCCAATGAGTTGGTGATGCCATACAGCCATCTCATACTCTGTCATCCCCTTCTTTTCATGCCTTCAATCTTTCCCAGCATCAGGGTCTTTTCCAATGAGTCAGTTCTTTGCATCAGGTGGCCAAAGTATTGGAGTTTCAGCTTCAGCATCAGTCCTTCCAATGAATAATCAGGACTGATTTCCTTTAGGATGGACTGGTTGGATCTCCTTGCAGTCCAAGGGACTCTCAGGCATCTTCTCCAACACCCCAGTTCAAAAGCATCAATTCTTTGGCACTCAGCCTTCTTCACAGTCCAGCTCTCATATCTATACATGACTACTGGGCTCCAAAATCACTGCAGATGGTGACTGCAGCCATGAAATTAAAAGACGCTTACTCCTTGGAAGGAAAGTTATGACCAACCTAGATAGCATATTCAAAAGCAGAGACATTACTTTGCCAACAAAGGTTCGCCTAGTCAAGGCTATGGTCTTTCCTGTGGTCATGTATGGATGTGAGAGCTGGACTGTGAAGAAGGCTGAGCGCCGAAGAATTGATGCTTTTGAACTGTGGTGTTGGAGAAGACTCTTGAGAGTCCCTTGGACTGCAAGAAGATCCAACCGGTCCATTCTGAAGGAGATCAATCCTGGAATTTCTTTGGAAGGAATGATGCTAAAGCTGAAACTCCAGTATTTTGGCCACCTCATGCGAAGAGTTGACTCATTGGAGAAGACTCTGATGCTGGGAGGGATTGAGGGCAGGAGGAGAAGGGGACGACAGAGGATGAGATGGCTGGATGGCATCACTGACTCGATGGATGCGAGTCTGGGTGACCTCCGGGAGCTGGTGATGGACAGGGAGGCCTGGCGTGCTGCAGTTCATGGGGTCGCAAAGAGTCGGACACGACTGAGCGACTGATCTGATCTGATCTGATCTGACTGGAAAAACCATAGTTTTGACTAGACAGACTTTTGTTGGCAAAGTAATGTCTCTGTTTTTTAATATACTGTCTAGGTTGGTCATAGCTTTTCTTCCAAGGAGCAAGCATCTTTTAATTTCATGTCTGCAGTCACCATCTGCAGTGATTTTGGAGCCCCTCCAAAACAAAGTCTGTCACTGTTTCCACTGTTTCCCCATCTACTTGCCATGAAGTGATGGGACCGGATGCCATGATCTTCGTTTCCTGAATGTTGAGTTTTAAGCCAGCTTTTTCACTCTCCTCTTTCACTTTCATCAAGAGACTCTTTAGTTCTTCACTTTATGCCATAAGGGTGGTGTCATCTGCGTATCTGAGGTTACTGATATTTCTCCTGGCAATCTTGATTCCAGCTTGTGCTTCATCCAGCCTGGCATTTCTCATGATGTACTCTGTATAAAAGTTAAATAAACAGGGTGACAATATACAGCTTTGACGTACTCCTTTTCCTGATATGGAACCTGTCGTTTCATGTCCAGTTCTAACTGTTGTTTCTTGACCCACATTCAGATTCCTCAGTGCTTGGTTCAAATTGGTGCTCAAGAAATAGTTGTTAAATGAATGAATGAGTGAATCAATGAATCAGTGTGCTTACAGCTCCCATTAAGTGCACTCACAAAAATTCTAGCTTTAAAAAACCCAGACTCAGAGTTCACCAAAGTTGCCCATCAGACCCACACCAGGGTTCATGCCGGCCTCTGCCATCACCACACCCCTAGGAATGCCGAACTGGATCTGAAATGGGAGATGAGGATGCCAGCCCCAGAGGGGAGCCTTCTAGAGCCTCAGACCTCTAGCTTTGTTTATTAGTGATTCCAAGCTTTGGTTTCTAGCACTTGCCTTGACGCACAAGACTTTTAGGCTATTCTTTAGTTTCTTTCCAAAAGGCTTTAATTAAAAACATATGTCCACGTCACAAAAAGCATGTCAGCCAGATCTGTGGCTCTCCAAAAGGTAGAATTATTCCTCGGACCATGAAGTTCCAGGTAAAGTGAATGACCGTGGATAGCCACAGTATCCCAGGCCTATGGTCCCTCGACTACAATAAGGACGGGTCTTCCACATCCAGGGGCTTCCCTGGTGGCTCAGCTGGTAAAGAATCCACCTGCAATGCGGGAGACCTGGGTTTGATTTCTCAGTTGGGAAGATCCCCTGGAGAACGGAAAGGCTACCCACTCCAGTATTCTGGCCTGGGGAACTCCATGGACTAGTCCATGGGGTCACAAAGAGTCAGACACGACTGAGTGACTTTGATTTTGACTTTCATTTTCCACATCCAGATCTCTGTAATTCTCTAACCTGGGTTTAAAGATTCAGATTAGTGGAATCCCAAGGAGAAATAAGGAAAACAAATAATTATGACCAGCTTTCTGCTTTTGTGATAATAATAAACACTATGATTTATTATTCCAGGCACTCTGCATTCCAGCCCTCATCAGGATCTGTCAAAATGACACTTGTCATATTGACAAAATGACATATTGTCACCAGGTGTTAGATGAAGAAACAGAGGCTCAGAGAGATGGAGGCATCGCCCAGGGCCACACGGCGAGGGAGTCAGATGGAGGATACTCCAGGCTCAGGTTTATGCCACGGCTCCCACATGCTTCCCCTCTTCAAATCCTGGATCCAGACAAAAGGCTCTGACCCTCTATGCGTCTACATCATCAGAATAAAAAGTGAATTTTCCATTATCTGAAATGGAAACACATCTACTATAATAATCCCTCTTGGCACAGGATTGTCCAAAACCACCACCAACAGTGGAACAATTACTCATTCTGGAGGATTCTGCTCTAAGACCCTGCCAATTGTCCCAGAACTGGCAAATGCCTCTGCTGTGGGCTGAAGGGTAGCCCCTTAAATTATATGTCCCTATCCTAATTCTAGAACCTTTATTACTTTATATGGCAGAAGATGTGATTGAGTTAAGGACCTAGAGAGAAGTGGCTTATCCAGGATCATCCAGGGGGCACAAACATAATCCCAGGTATCCTTATAAGACAGAGGCAGGGGGACTTTCAGGACAGATGCAGAGGAGGCAGTGATGAGAAGGCAGAGGCAGAGATCTGAGTGATGTGGCTACAAGACAAGGAACACCCAGGACTGTAGGCAGCCACCAGGACATCTGGAGAAAGCACACACTGGCTTCAACCTCTGGCCCCCAGAGCTGTGAGACCTATGCCACCAAGTGTGTGTTCATTTGTTAAAGCAGCCACAGGTGACTAATACACACTGCTACTACGGGGAGAAATACCAATAGCCTGAAATACGAAGATGATATCACTTTAATGGCAGAAAGCAAAGTGGAACTAAAGAGCCTCTTGATAACAGTGAAAGAGGAGAGTGAAAAGTCTGGCTTGAAACTCAACATTTAAAAAACTAAGATCATGGCATCCAGTCCCATCATTCCATGGCAAATAGATGGGGAAAAGGTGGAAGCAGAGACACATTTCCTCTCCCTGGACTCTAAAATCACTGTGGATGATGACTGAGCCATGAAACTAGAGGACCACTGCTTCTTGGCAGGAAGTCTATAACAAAACTAAGCAATGTATTAAAAAGCAAAAACATCACTTTGCCAACAAATGTCCATATAGTCAAGACTATAGTTTTCCCAGTTGTCATGTACGAATGTGAGGTGAACCATAAAGAAGGCAGAGTGCCAAAGAATTGATGCTTTCAAACTGTGGTGCAGGAGAAGACTCTTGAGAGTTCCTTAGAAAGCAAGGAGATCAAACCTGTCAATCCTAAAGGAAATCAACCCTGAATACTCACTGGAAGGACTAATGCTGAAGCTGAAGCTCCAATACTTTGGCCATCTGATGCAAAGAGCCAACTCATTGGAAAAGACCCTGATGCTGGGAAAGATCGAGGGCAACAGAGAGGATGAGATGGTTGGATGGCATCACTGATTCAATGGACATGAACTTGGGCAAACTCCGGGAGAAGGTGAAATACAGGGAGGCCTGGCATGCCACAGTCCATGGGGTTGCAAAGAGTTGGACATGACTTGGCAACTGAACAACAACTACACAAACTTCCTTGGCCAGGTCCCAATAGAGATCAGGAAGCATATGGCTCAGTGATTGAGTCACGGGCTCCTAGATGTTGTCTTAGGGTCCCTTAGTAACAAAAAGCCACACATTCTTCCCATGGATGAAATGGGAAGATGTTCAATTTGCAAGTAAACTCCATAGGTAGGAAGAAACCAAACTGATGTCAAGAGAAGAGATGAAGGGCAAGGACTTGGCTGGGCACTTGACAAGCTTGGAGGGAAAGGAACTTCTACATTGGGGTAGAGAGAAAATCCTCAAAGCTCAAGTGTTGCAGGTCAGGAAGCACATAGCTGGGTGATCTGTAGTTTGAATTTTAGGAAGAGATCTGCACCCAGGCTGGGCTGATGATGGAGGATCAGCCCCTACCTACACCTGGCATTTTTCAGCCTATATAACAAGGGCAATGAGTTCTATTCCAGCAAAGGCGAAAGGATTAAGGAATTAACTGAGAACCTGAAAGTTCTTCAAACACATTTGGAAGCATTATGGAAAGCTTCCGTTCTCTTGCTTCCTGCAATACAGGTGTGGAGTTGGCCAACTTCATTTATTCTTTCCTCCAACGAACATGAATGGAACACCGTCTATGTGCCAGGTGCTCAACCGGAACCCTAGTATAGAGCAGTGAGCAGCAAAGCTCCTGTCCTCCTGAGGGACTCTCTAGAGCAATGGGTCTCAACTGGATGTGTTTTTTGATCCCGAGGAGGCATTTGGCAATGTCGGAGGACATTTCTGACTGCCATGACTGCCGGGGAGTGGGGTGCTTCTGACATCTACTGGGTAGAGGTCATGGATGCTAACACCCTACAAGGGATAGGACAGTCCCCTACCAGAGAGAGTTATCCAGCCCAAAATGTCCATGGAACTCAGTGGTGCTATTACTGGCCTAACTTGGCCACGTCCAATGGGCACGATGGTGGGTGAGAGCATTAATGTGAGGGAAAAACAGGAAGCTGAAAGGTCACACAGAAGAGAGACATCATCATTATCATCTACGAGAGGAACTGAAGGATGAGGAGCAGCAAGGCTGCAAGAGCAGAGCAGACCTTCCAGGCAGAGAGCAACTGCATCTTTGAAAGCAGAAGAGCAAAAATACATTTATGGGAAACTGAGTATGTGCTGGGGAGGAAGGGATGGGGCAAACAAGGAAGTCTCCAAAAGGACCATCCCATCACTCTGTTTGGGAGAAGGACCATCTTCATTATGCAAGGAAGTATATCTTAGTATTAAGAGCATGGGTTTGGAGTCAGGGCTAAAGTTAAATCCCAGCTCCACCACCCTACAGGCTGTGTGGTCTTGAACAAGACACACACTCTGAGTTCCTAAACCCAGTTTTAGAAAATAAAGCAGAGGGTGGAGGTAGAGGATAAAATCTACCCCAAGCGGTAGTATTAGGAAGAAATGAGAAAATGCTCATCAATGGCTTGGCACACTGCCACAAAAAAACAGATACTGTCAAATAACACAAATGTTTTCAAAGGTTACCTTGGTCCCACTGTGCAAAATAAAATAGGGAAGGACAACCAGAATCACTTTTTCCTGGATATACAAAACAACTGAAGACAAAAATATCAAGATTTTACAGAACAAAAACCAACTTGAGCAAAGCAGAGCTTCCAAGGAGCTTTAAAGTCCTTGATGACGATACTGTGTAATTGGAAGTAACAGGGCCGTGACACAGACTGCCTCTGTGTCCAGTGAAATCACGTCCTTTGAAGGTGAGGTTATCCAGACAAGTGGAGCTTCATATGCTCCATTCATCCTAGCCAGCATGAGGAATGAATGCAGTGGAAACCTTGGGAAGATATTTCTTGTGGCCCTTGTTGGTGATGGCGGTGAACTTGCATGCTGGCCAGGGTGGAGTCCTGAACTTGAGTCTCAGGGATAGCAAGAGTCCTCCCTGCAAACCTGTAAGAGAAGTACCTTGATGTGTTTTCTAAAAGCCTTCTTGCTTAACAATTGCTCACCCTGGCATCTCTCCTTGCATGTGATTCTTACAAAGAAATAAGGATACTTTCACAGTAATGATCCTTAAATGGTAATAATGTGCTTTCTTAAATTCCCTCCTGGTGAACTAAGTTTCATTAATAAGAATTAAATCATTTCTGCTTGATACTCAAAGGGCCAACTCAGATATATCAGAGTGACAGTTGTATAGCCCTAAGAGTGACATTTGCTTTCAGAAATGAACTAACCAGGTACACAAACTATGCCCAACAGGCATTAAGAATGAGACGGGAAAATAAAAAGAGTTCAGGGACCCTTTCTGGTATCCATATCACCACCCATCAAACACCAACCAGGGGTCTCAAGTTCCACCTTGGGAACACATTTCTCTTGCTGAAGGCAGATCTAGTTTCCCCAGAGATAAAACCCAAATTATAGAAACAAGTGACCAGCCTTTATCTGCACATACTAAGTTGCTTTTATTAATCCAGAATGGCATGCTACAGATACTGTACAGCATGAACATTTATTCATTACAAAAATGGCTTCCAAACCATTAAAAATGAAATTGGAATAAGAGCATAAAACGGAACAGTAACATCACAATTGTTAGGAAACATTCAAAGTATTCACAAAAAAATGTTATAGTTAGCATTTTAATAAACCAGAGAAAAACCGGAGACAGTTTTACAATCGCTTCATGTCAACTACAATGGCACTGAATGAACAGGTTTTAGCTTTATACAGCATTTTGTAACATCAACATGCCTAGGTTTTTTTTTTTTATTTTTTAAAGTTTGCTACCTACTTGTATGTCATACGGGTACATAAAAGTGGCAGCTGGTTTTTCCTTTAAGAGTAATCTAATATACAGAATTTTTGGCCCTTAAGGGTTTTATACCTCTTCATTTAAAATGCTTTCTGGACAATCTGCTACCAAACACGTCTTGTTATAGGTGACATTAAAACTACATACAAATCTACCTATGTAACATCACAGCAAAACATGATGAACGAAAATTACAGCATCAAAAAGAGGGAGAAAGCTAAAGTCACTGAGAATTTTGGCACATAAAAAGTTTTGCACACGGTCAGTCCATGTCCTCAGGGTGCAGGGTGCTCGCCTGTGAGTTCACAGGGGAAACGGAACTATTCCCACTGCTGCTGGTACAGCGTCCTAAGATTCCCTCACTAATGTTCAAGTCTTGTTTTATATAATGGCTTTTAAAGCAACTTTTGTTAATGCTACTGATCCTTTAATGCAACTATTAATGTCCATTTGGCGGTATCTGGGTTTCATACAGCAAAAAAAAAAAAAAAAAAAAAGAAGTCCAAAAGGGAAACAAAAAATATATATATACACATTTTATATATAAACTTAAAAACCTTGTACAAATGAGTTGTTATATATAAGATGCTTATGCTAAGGGGAAAAAAACTTTATACAGTTTCAAGAAAAAGGAAAACATATTTTAAAAGGGACAACATACAGGTTCGACGAGCAATCTCTAAAGCAATAAATACTACTGGTCCAACAGCAATGTGATTCCATTAATTGTTGAATAGCAACCCCTCCCCCCAAAAGAACAACACCATGGAACAAGGTATATTAACACATTTTAACCCTTTGTTTCTGTACATTTAAACAATAACAAGTAACATCACAATAAAAGTTGTTTCACACAGGAAAAAAAAAAAAAAAAAAGTAAATGGCACTGCATTCCTTGTGCCCTTATGGTTTAAAAACCAGATGTAAAATGATTGGTTCGCAAGCTCGTATTTAATACAAATAATACAGAACCAACTCCTTTTGGAGGGCTGCTTCAAAATTGCTTCTTTTTTTTTTTTCTTTTTGTTTTGTAATCAGTCTTTTAAAACTAAGCTATCCGAACTACATAACAGTTATGTATATATATATATTTTTTTTAAACGCTACAAAGACTTTAAACAGCTGTTGATAAAAATTTTGGTAGAATCATGAGGTTCTTCTCTCATCTACATATTTAAAAGGAGAAATTGAAATAAGAATGGGTCAAATATTGACCAATGAACTCGATAAACATTAACTAATGTGGCCACGTGGCACAAACGGAAGAGGACAACACGAAAACCGGGCGGGGTGGGGCGGAACCGGAAGTGAAGAAACAGCGAGAGGGACACACTCCACGAAGCACCCGGGGCTGAGGAGGGTAAAGCTATTCTAAAGACTTGGTGACGAGGGACAGTGGCTGGGGCTGGGTCCCGGCCAGAGCGCCGTGGGAATGTAAGGAAGATGTCGACGGCTGTGCCAGAGATGCGGGGGGGATGGCAGGCGGCTGCAGAGCGGCGGGAGGCAGGTCCAGGGCCCCGTTGGCACAGAGGGCGGGGGCCTTGCCGTGGGCGGCCTCGGCAAGCAGGAGGGCGGGCGGCGGAGGCATCATGGACAGGTGGGCCAGGGGGTCGGGCTTCAGGGACAGCGAGAGAGGCTGGGTCTGCTCAGTCTGTGACTTGGCGTCCTGGGGGGGGAGCCTAGCAGGTTGGGGGAGGAAGGAGGCGAGTCTAGTAAGCTTCCATCTGAAGAGGGTGGACTGAGGCAGCTGCCTTCACCTTGTATGTAGCGAACGCACTTTTTTTTTTCTCCTAGAAACAGGGGAGGGAGGGGAGAGAGTTATCTGTGAATAAAGGGCAAAGATGCCAAGGGAGAGAGTTATCTACTGCTCAGAGCCAAGAGGACCGCCACCTAACGGTGCCCCCGGGGAGACATCGCCCAGCGGCCAGGGGACGTTTAACGCCACGCTGGGGTGCCCGGCTCACTGAGCCACACGCCCGCCCTGGCGAATGAAGTGTGTCAGACGGCACAGCTCCCTACCTACCTGCTTCCCCCGCCCCGCTAACACCCCCTTCCCACTCCTGGCCAAATATAAAGCGAGCAGGCTCAAGGGCGCCACCTGCGGACGGTGACAGAGCGCGGCTGCGTCCACACCGAGAGGAGCTCAAGAGCTTGTTCGTTTCTCTTTTTTAATTTAGACATCCCTTCGTGTCCCGTGGTAACCATCCCCCTCCATTTCCACCACTACCGCCCCCACCCTTCAATGGTTGTGTGTGTGTACATGTGTGTAAAAGAGACAGACAGAGCTCCCTCCCCAGGCGCCTCGTATCCATCTGAAACTCAAAATGCTGACTGTTGAGCCCACAGAGCTTAAAGGCAGCACGAGCAAGAGGCTGAAAAGGTTTTATCCCACCACCTCCACCATCACCACCCACCACCACCACCACCACCATCACCACCACCACCAGAGGCTGCTGGCGCCCAGAGAACTTTTTGGGCTTGTCTGTTAAGAACCACACCAAATCAAGAGAGGTCAGAATCAGTTGTGAAGGGGGGCGTGGACGGGGGGGGAGAGGGAAACGAAAAGAAAACCAAATAAACTAAAAAACAAAACAAAAATAAAAACAAAAAAATAAAACCACCAAAAAACAGGTAGAAGAGGATAAACAAAGGTGGGGGAGGGGGAAGAATAAGAAAAACAGAAAATGATCCAAAGGAACTAGAATAACTGGTCGTATGGCCTGCAGGTTGTGGATTAAATTATGATTCAAACTTTTTTTTTTTTAAGATTTGGGGTCTTCCCCTCCCCCACCCCATAGTGAGAAGGCTAGAAGGAGAGATGGTGAGAATGGGGATGGAGGGGCGACTCGCCCTGGTCCATATGCCAGGGCCAGTGAGTAAGGGTTCAGCCCGTCACAAGGAAGTGACAACCAAGAGGAAGTGCCCGGGGGTCGCAGCATGGACTTTCTTGAATCGGGGGTGGGGGTGGGGGGTTTCAGGAGTAGTGTTTAAACCAGAAAGACTAATTTTGCCCTGCGCCAAAACCAGAGTCTCCCCTCTCCATTTCCTGTTTATGTAAGAAATAGGATTGAGAATTTCAGAGCCTCTTGTGCTTATCCATCTGAGGTGGGCAAAGTCAGTTCAAGACACTGAGCGTGTGACCTCACAGCTTCCCCCTAGTATTCATCCCAGTTTGACGGGATCGTATGTGGTAGGACAGGTGATCCTGGCAATCAACCCCACTCATGCTATTAAAAATAATGCAGATACAGGGGATGTGCTGACCTAAGAATACAGTCCGAACCGCAGCCGATAACACTGTCTAAAAACAAGTGTGTGAGGACCGGCTGGCTTCCGGTCATGGGAAAGCAACCAAGATGCTGCCCAGTTGAAGGCCACCATCAGATGTCAGTGACCTTTGAAAGGAAGTGAGTGCACTGAGTCCCTCCTTGGGTTTGTGCCCCAGAGCTGCCTGATGATGCCCCTCAGTGCGTGGGGTGTGGACTCAGCAAGATGGCAGGAGGGGAGGGGAGGCGGGGGCGAAAGGGCATATGCTCAGTCCTTCCTGCCTCCCAGAGGCCGAGACCCATTGGGCCAATGGCTTCAGGGCCTCTCCATCCCTGCTCTGGGTCAGAAGGAACTCCAGGAAAGTGAGGACAGTCTGCCTTCACCTTCCAGTTGACAAGGTTCCTTTTCCTCCTCTGGGATAGACTGAAATGGATTGTGGGTTCTGCTCCCATCCCAGAAACCCAAGATAAAATAATTAAGCCTCTTAAGAGTTTTAAACCACCTTAGCCTGCAGATCAAAACATGCTCAAAAAACTAAGATGTCCATGCATTTTAAAAATGGGAGAAGGAAGGGAGGGGCATAAGCAAAACTGAGAAAGCAACAGGGACAAATGAGAGAGAGGGGAACGAGGACAGGGACAAAGAGAGAACGGGGGAAAATAACAGGAAACAAGGGATGACATCCAGCAGCGTTCCATGCTATATTAGGGCAGAGTGAAAAGATGGGAAAAGCAACTTGGTGGGCTCAAAACAGAATCTTGTTAAAATGTCCTCAAATGTCAAGTAAAATTAGAAACCCTGTGCAGGGAGCGAGGAGCCGTGATTAGCTGGGAACATTTCTGGTGCTCCCCTCCCCCGTTCTGCCCTCCTCATGGTTTGAAGTTTCCATGTCCTGGGGATGAGTGGGGGGCATCTGAACACAAGACACGTGGACTATGAATGACATAGTGACTGCTCCTTCTAAGAGGTGGCAGAGCAGATGGCAGTTGGAACCCACACATTTCGGACAGGCCAGAAAATGCCTTGTTTTGCAAATCCTTTTATTATTTTTTAAAAGCACATCTTGTATTACTAATTTAGCATCAAGCCAGAGATCCTAACAAAGTCAAGAGGAAAAGTGGAGGAAAAAAGGGACAAGACCCATTCTCTTATCCTCCTCCACATAGGCTCCACCTCTCATCAAGATGTGGCCCCTGAAAAATCCGTTTTTAGCTTCTTATGGATTCATTCTGAAAGGAAAGCAAGAGTTCTTCCTGACCCTGTTTTGGAATCACACCCTTAAAGGAGCAGATAATGCATTGCTAAAGCTTTTAGAGTGGGAAACAACCACCCCAATGAAGGAAAAATGGCCCCTGGGGAAGATCTAAAGGTGCTGAGGCAGGAAAGAGGAAAGATGGGGTGGGGGGGGCGGGAGGCTCAGCGTCTGCGCAGCCACGCTGCACACTGACAGCTGCCCCTGAGCTGCACTGTAGAAAACCATGTTTATGAAGCAGCTCCGAAGCCTTGGAGTCATTTGCTTTGTTTTGCTTTGTTAAAAACGTCATGAAAACTCTTGTTTCTGAGGAGGATTCTACACTCAGGGTTTAAATGAGGTTGGAGCTAGGTCTGAGAAGGGACTATCTAGTTAGTAAACATTGGACATGATAACTTTCAGCCCCCCAAAATGCCAGGTCTAACTAGCAGTTAACTGCTTCCAAAGCAGTAAGAGGGATTCATACACCACCACTCACGTCCTACAAATAAAATACACAAACCACATTGCGAGGGGTACACAACGGGGTCAGCCGCACCTTTCTACGGAGCGTGAAGAGCCCTCCCTCAGGAGCGTGCCCTGGGATAAGTTAACCTCTTGCCATGGCAGAGTGGTGATTCTGCAGCTAGTCATCTTCCTACTCCACACAAATAAAGGTCTGGTACAAATTCACTGCCTATAAAAGGTCATCAGAGGTTCCATCTTCTAGGCCAGCCCTAGGGAAATCTCTGACACCCTCCACCAGCTGCACCATGAAAACTCTTTTCTGTTGCACAGACAAGATCCCAGGACTTAGCGGCAAAACTATTTGTCACCTCCAGGGACACTGTTGTCTCACAGAATGGGTGGGGGTTCCCTATTCTGCTGGACGAGCACCCGAGGCCCCCTGTCCTCACTCAGTGGGCAGAGGGTTGCCTGTGGAGGGAGGTCTCTCTCAAGAAAGGCTCTTGGGCCCCACCTCCCCTCAACGTCTGGTCAACACGAGGTGCTTCTCTCGTAAGGCGCTGGGGGAGGGGGAGAGAGGCGCAGGAGATTGGTGGGCATGCACGTGATGGAATGGACATGGGAGCTAGCGTCTAAACATGGAACACACGGCAAGGGCATGGAGGAAGGGGACACGTGACGGGGAGGCACTACAGACAGGGGCGTGTTTGGGTGTTGAGATACCTACCATCATAATATTCCAAATTCAAAGACTGCTTGTATCAGAACAAAGAAACAACAAATTTAACCAAAGGTGGTCATTAAAGGAAAGGAAATGAGACAGGAACTAGCTGGTATCCCTCCACCAAGAAGGAAGTACCTATACCTTCCCTGAAATTACAGGTTGGATGGAACCTGCGGGTGGAACACAGGCGTTTAATTTGGACTCTTCTGATTCCCTTTGGAACCAGAGCTCTGTCTCTCTAAATATATGTATAGATACATATATATATTTCTTTTTTTCCATCGTGCAGGCCAGCGGCACTGCAGTGCGTGACCTCTGCTTGTGGCCCTGTAGCTGGTGCATGCCGTTGAATGCCACGCTTCTTTTCAGCACTGTAAAACAATGTCAGCTAACCAAGCTCCTCTGTCCAGAGATGTGGTTTTAAAACAGAAAATAAACAAAAACACAAAACAAAACTAAAAGAAGCCTTCCCCCAGAGCCCTTCTCAAAGTGTCTAGACTCCAAATACATGGGAATGCTATCACTGCCAATCTGAGCTCCTTCAAACCTCGGGACACAGTGGGTCTCCCTCTGTCCTGCAGTCATGCCACAGAAGCACTGACAGGGCCAGGCCAGATCCAGGATGCTGGCTTTCAGAGCAAAAGGGTAAGTGCCCGTCCTGGTATGTTAGGGCTGTGGTCTAGGTCCTACCACCAGGGATATGTTATTTATAAGAGCAGGGGAAAGAGAGAAAGAGAAAAGTAGGGAGAGGACACAGCATAAAATTAGCAAGGAAATTTTGAAGAATGAGGATCATTAGTCATTGATGCCAGCGGGGAAGTAGATGGGAATGAGGTCAAAATACATTGACGCACTAAGGTACCAGAAGGACAGAATGCTTTGATTTTTCCCAAAGGCCTTGCAGTAGGGAATATACCTGCACGGTTTGCACCATAAAGTCTGTCGGTCAAGCCCGAACAGTGCCCGACACTTCTTTGGAGTATTTGCATCTGTTAGCATAAGGTAAACACAAAAAAACACAACACAATGGTGGGTCGTGCTCAGTTGGATGTAAAATCTCGGCTACAGCTGACTCGTCTTCGCTATCACCTTGGCTCTATGTGCCTGTCTTCCCTCACCAAGGACATGAAGGGAAAGGACTTCTATGCGCCAAAAGAAAAAAATAATAAAATAAAATGATAAAACACAAAAAGAAAAAACAACAACCAGAAACCAAAAAACAACCAGGAAAAAATAAAAAAAATAAAAACAGAGAGAGAAGAGGAGGGGGAGAAGGTGGCGTTGTTTGTTTCTACCTAGGCCAGGCTCACGATGGATGTCACTGAGCCCCCATCCCCAGTGGTCGGGAAGAGGGGCTTGGCAGGCAACATTCCCTGGGAGGGGGCGCGCTGGGGTTTGCTGTCGCTGACCCGAGGAGGCACAAATGATGCTGTTTTACAGTGGCATTGTGGCTAGCAGCAGCGAGGAGGACAAGCACGTCCCTCACAGAGCAGTGTCCCGCACCCTCCTGTCTCCTAAGATCCACACACAGAGCTACAAAGCAACAGGCCGGAGAAGGGGGGAAAGGACCGAATAGACCAGCTGCAAACCAGCACAGCGAATCTGGGAAATCTATACACACCTGCAAGGGCCGCACCAGTTATTCTGTTGATCAAGGCCAAAGCGCGCTCGGCATTTCTTAGGAGCGCTCAGGTCTGAATGAGTTCAAGAGAGAAGCGAGCAGAGGAGAAGGACGTGGGAGAGAGGGAGAGGGAGAGAAGAGAAAAGAGAGAGAGAGGGGGAGGGAGAGAGAGGGAAGGGGGAGAAGAGAAAGATACAAATAAGAAAAAAATAAAAATAAAAAGGGAATAAATCAATGACCTGGTTACTAATTACAAAATATTGACTTTTGATTTTTAACTTTCTTTAATTAAAAAAAAAAAAAGGTAAAAAAAAAAAAATCACATTCTTATTCAACTCGTGAAATTAGCTGTTGCAAATAAAGCTGCAGTATCCCTTCTTTGAGGACTGTCTCTCCGATTCGTTTGAACTGATAAAGGGATGTTAGCTCCTCAAGAACTAGCTTTTAAATAATGTTTTTCTTCTTTTGGTTCTGCTTTTTTTTTTCCTCTCAATTTGTTTTTCTTAAAGAAGAAAATAAAGCAAAGGAGGGAATTAAGTTTGTCACATGCTCTTTTCTTCTCAGAGTACAACAGTTAAAAAAAAAAAAAAAAAAAAAAAAAAAACTACAAATAAAACCAGAACAAAACAAAACGAAACAGAAAGAAAGAAAGAAAAGGGGTTGTGGTACTGGGATATTGCAGCTTTTGGAATGTTCATCTTTTCTTTACATCTATTTTCATTAATATTAAGAGAGGAACAGATAAAGGTCAATAGGCTGTGTGAATGAGCTGTTAGGAGTTAGTTAGAAGCTCACAGCGGCATCTAAGCAGGTACAGTCAGTGAAACGCTAGTGGATTTGCAAGTTATGAGCAGAAAAGTGAAAGAAGAAAAAAAACGAAAATTAAAAAAAAAAAGCAAAGGAAAAAAATAATCATACTGCGGATGCATGCTTGCGTGAGAAAACTTAGTGGGAGCGATGAAAAAATGCCATTAGATTAAGGAGGTTTATTACTGAATTCCTTCCATTTTGTTGTTGTTGGTTTGTTTTTTTTTTTAAACCAGTCTCTTTGAAAGAAATACTGCATATTCAATTTGCACAGTTAGTTCAACTCTAAATCACTGTCATCATGGCTTAAACAACTGTTACGGGAAAAATAAATAAACAAAGCAGAAGTTAAATTAAATTCAAAAAAAAAACACAACAAAAGCAAAAAAAAAAAATCTACTGAAACATACGAAATCATGTAGATGGTCATTTTAAAGAATGTTCAAAGGTCATACGTGTTTTCATGTTAATAAAACTATAATGGCAAGAAAAATTAAAAAACAGTTTATCAACTATTTTAATGACTCAAAATGACATTAGCACCTGTAATCGGAGGAAGTGAAAGGCAAGGATTTAGGAAACATTCGCTGTGTTCTGAAAAAAAAGAACAAATTATACAAAGCCTTCACAATGTTTTTGTCGTTGTTTGTAAAAGCCTGGCCTTCTCAAAGGGCCCTCTGAGATTGCCTATGCAGTATTTCTAATTTCTTCTAGAGAATGACAAACCTCCTTAATTTAAATCGGGTGCAATAGACCACTGTAAAGGCATGCATCAGAACATTCAGGAACAGCCCAGTTAACATCAAACACTCGCACACACCCCCTCTGCTCCCCTAGCCCCCTCCTCATCCTTACTCAGACACATACAAAATAAGCAGACTGGATAAATCCCCGTCTAGGCATGCCTACCGCTCTCCGCTTACAGGCTCTGCAGTTATTTAAAAACACATTCCACTAGACTTACAATGTGCTTTTCATGCAACAATGAATGTTACTAGCTTTAAAAGGGCAGTCATGAAGCAATTAATTAAAATGCATAAACAAAAAGGCTGGCTAAGATGGGTCCCCCCGCCCCACAACGTCCTGGCCTTGAATTTCTCCTGCCTCCCCCAGATAGAAGCCTGACATAAAAGAGTGGTCCTCAGAGTACAGCTCACCCTTCCTCTATCCTGCTTATTCTAACTTACCATTGGTCTCCCCGGGCTGCTTGTCCCTTTTCCTCTTCTTCTTTTTCCCCTAGATAAACAGATGAAACACAGGGCATTATTTCAGGAAATAGATGGGAAGACGACAACGTTTGGGCTCACCTGGAGAGGCGGCGGCAGGAGGAGGGACACCACCTGCCATCTCCAGCCACACCCACTCCTGAGTGTTTTCTAAACCCCGGTTCCCTTTAGTCCAAGTGCCCTTCAACTGTGCTCCAGCTAGAGGAACGCATGCCTAGCAGAAGAGATGGTATCAGTGGGGCAGAGAGGAAGACTTCTTTTCCTATACATCTGTGTCCACCCTCAAACCTGATCCAGAGCATCCATAAAAGGGGGAATGAGGCCTGGATGGGGAAAGAGTCAGAGAGGTGTGGAGAGACAGGATTGAAAGTGACCCAAGAGCCAAGGGATGAATGAATGATTTTGAGATGGTCATGAGAACCCCTTGCCCCATGCAAATCTCTTACTAAGGCCAAAAGCTGCTCGCTCGGAATCAAAAATTTAAGACTTAGTAGGGGATTTTCTTAGCACTGTAGCGTGGGTCTTGATTTTAAAGTCAGAAGGGGAAAAAAAAAGGCGAAATAAACCCAGAAACCATCTGAGCTCCTTTTCAAACTGCTGAGTGGACATCCATAAAGGAGAACATTTGGTCCTCACCATTTCCCACTTATGTAATGACTGTAATACTCCCAGTAACATGGACTTCCCTGTAGCTCAAATGGTAAAGAAGCTGCCTGCGATGAAGGAGACCCGGGTTCGATCCCTGGGTTGGGGAGTTCCTCTGAAGAAGGGAATGGCAATCCACTCCAGTATTCTTGCCTGGAGAATTCCATGGACAGAGAAGCCTGGCAGGCTACAGTCCATTGGGTCACAGAGAGTCAGACACGACTGAGCAACACACACGTAATACTACTAGTAATGACAGCTACCATTTACTGAGCACATACTATGTGCCAGACATGGCTCTAAGTGTGCTATGCCTAGTGACCCATTTATCCTCACACAATCCTGAACAACAAGCTTGATCACCATCAGGTTTTAGAGATAAGGATGCTGAGATACAAGGGTGCATGCGGTTTCCTGAAATGACACAGCTATCAGATGATGCTGTCGATGGGAACCCAGGTGACCTCAGTTCCACAGCCCTTATCCACTAGGCTATGCTGCCTTCACATTTACGGCCTTGTCCTCTGAGGACGGCTCTTACTGGATAACGGGTCAAGCACTGCATGGAGTCATTCACATTCCCCACTTGACCCTCCCTGCGTTCTTGATGGTCTGCCCGCGGATGTGGATGTGCAATGGGAGTGGGGATGAATTCTGCAGTTAACCACCTCCCTTCCTTATCTGAAACTAGTTTTCCCTCACTCCGGTAGCTCTGGTCCCATCCACATGAATTAGCTGCCTGGTCTATATGAAATGTCACAAGCAAAATGTCACGTCTATTTGTTTCAGAATATCCAAACATCCTTTGCCTCGTGGTTGGCTTAGTTTGCACTTCCATAGTAGCTCAGCTGGTAAAGAATCTGTCTGCAATGCAGAAGACCCCCCTCCGATTCCTGGGTTGGAAAGATCCGCTGGAGAAAGGATAGGCTACCCACTCCAGTATTCTTAGGCTTCTCTGGTGGCTCAGATGGTAAAGAATCTGCTTGTAATGTGGGAGACCTGGGTTCGATCCCTGGGTTGGGAAGATCCCCTGGAGAAGGGAAAGGCTGCCCACTCCAGTATTCTGGCCTGGAGAATTCCATGGACTGTATAGTCCATGGGGTTGCAAAGTGTTGCACACGACTGAGTGACTTTCACAAGTTCTCATGGTGTGTTGACATCAACTCAAGAAGAAACAAGAAAGAAAAGCCATAGGCAGAAAACCTGAGAACCCACACGGCTCTGTGAGGGGGATGCCAAGGCAGGGAGGACTCAGTCTTAGATCTACCTGAGGGCTGAGGGTCAAGAGTCCTAGAGAAAGCCTCTCAAATCTGGGGGCCTGTGGCATCAGGGAAATCTGTCTGGGCCCTGATTGTTTCCACTAGAAACATTTTCTGTTCCTTGGCATACAACTTTAAAGAAGAAGCAAAGAAAGGAGTTTGTGTGCTTTCTCATGAGCCCCAGCTGCCCACCTTCATGTCTGTGCCTCTCCTACGCCAGGAGCAAAGTGCTACCCGGCCATCCTGGAACAGCAGGAGGAGCTAGCTTCAGTTTATTTAGGAACCTGAAAGAAAACCTCAGCCAGGCACAGAAATGGTTCAATTTCAGGCAGTGTGGCATCCATGCAGTCAAGGGCTTCCCAGTCATCTCCAATACAGGGCTCATCCATGTTCAATCTCCTGAAATATATTCTGAAAGGCAGGTGACAATTCCTTCATCCCTGGGAAGCCATCCATGTGGGATACAAAACTGAGATGTTCATGACAGAGGCAATGATGGTTCAGACTAAAGGCTTCTAGAGGGCAGGGACTGTGTCTTAACTGGAAGAGGATATGAAGCAACGAACCAACATCATGAAGTGAACAGGGAGATGCCTTTCAAGGGAGGCGGCCTCCTTGTTATCTCTTTAAATGTAACGAAAGAAAAGGCCTCAAATATGGTGGTGAGAGAGGAAAAACTCACGATATGCAAATTACTGGGGATTTATCTCGTTGACTCAGTACAGAAGAGCTAGAAAGGAAGTAACTTCTATTACAATGTCACGGGTTAGACATCACTTTCTGACTCAAATCTTTTCTTGGGTGTTTCAGAGTGTGCACCAAGTCCAACCCCCCAAATGCGACTGTTTTACTCAATTCTGTTCTGCTAAGGTAGCATATAAAGGCTTCTATCACCACTGCGCTAGAAAAGCAGGAATGTGCAAGAGGCATAAGGATATTAGTTCAGGAAACTTTTCCCAGAAGAACCTTCAGAACTTGACAACACCCAAAGTAATTTATAGAAGCTTCTATGTCAAGTCAGTAGAAAAAAAATGCTAAATAGTTCCCACCACAGTTCAATCTCTAAACAGTTTAATTCTTGTTCCAGACCACTTCCTGGGATGAGAGAGGAAGTGAATGAGAGAGGAAGGAAAGAATGAAAGGAGGAACAAATGGAGGGCTGTGTGTGTTCAAAGCCACGTGCAATGAGCCACTGATAAAGGAATCTGACAGTTCCCCTTATGAGTGGTAAAGCTCCCACAGCCCCAAATCCAGATATTACCTCTAGACTTGATCTCAAGTCTTTTCAGGGGTTCCCCTATTATACCAAACCTCATCCCAATGTAAAACCAAGCTAAAATCATTTCAAGTGTCTTGAGAACCTTCTAAAACCTAGAAAACACTTCTTAAGAAGCCTTGGGCAATATCTTGAGTCCAGCAAAGTCCACAGCAGTATTCTTCTGAAGCTCTCACAAAGCCAGCCCGTACCTTTGTGGAGATATCACCCTATAAGACTCCAGGAGGTGGCACACACACAGACCACAGTGTGCATGGCACACCTAAGGTTGTGCAGTGCATGCCCTGCACAGCTGTACATGAAGGTTCTCGTCTGACCCAAAATGTCTACTGGGGCTAGGACACCTAGAGAGTAGCTGAATTCCTCTTCACCATTCTAGATTCCTCAAAGAATTGGGTCTGTAGCAGGGAGAAGCTGGATATGAACTCTAAGAACTTCTGACCCGAAACCAGGAGAGCAGCTGTCCTGAAATGAGATGGCTGTCTGTGTGGGGAGCCACAGGGCCTGCCCGCTGCTGGCAGTCTCCACCTCGAGGTCAGGTGAGGGTGAACAGCAAGCCTGTGGGAGAGCGTTAGCTTTCTTATCCTCTTCCTTTCAGCTCCAGAAGAAAGGCTCCCCCACCGCACACATGCTGAGGACGAATGGAAAGGTCCCAAGCAGCTCAGAGCCTGCGCCTGACGGTCTGTGAGTGACGAGGGCTCTGAGAGGAGCCAGTGTGTCATCGGGAAGTACAAGCACTGACTCCTGTTTTGACTCCCGAGGAGGAATCTGTTCTATTGCTGAGTGAAGCACATGGAACCTACGAGGAGACGGGTGGCTGTGGAGATGGAGACACAGGTGTCTTGGTCCTTCCCATCCACGTGGCAAAGAGTAGAGAAGGAATCTGTTCTATTGCTGAGTGAAGCACGTGGAACCTACGAGGAGACGGGTGGCTGTGGAGATGGAGACACAGGTGTCTCGGTCCTCCCCATCCACGTGGCAAAGAGTAGAGAAGCACGCGTGCGTGTGAAGGTATGAGACTAAAGAGGGATGACACTTGGAACAGCAGGGCAGTGGAAGCAGAAAACAGTCTTTGCCCAGGACCCACACATTCAATGCAGATGTCTTGTGCTTCCTGGTTAAGTTCTGAGAGAGCTCTGATTTAACTCAATCCCCACAATACTGTGCTGACAGTAAGCTCACAAACAGCAGTAACTGAATGGATCTCAATTCACATACACAGTGAGCTTTCCCACCACAGGTGAAAGCCAGAGGACAGCTAGGTCAGGGAGCACGGATGGTAGAAGGATCATCCATGGCTCAGTACCGTCAACAAGAAACAGGAGGAGATGCCTGCTGCCAGCATTAAGATGGGTTCTGTTTGCCCCCAAAGAGTGGATGGTAAAAATCACTTCATGAAACTAAATGCCATGTAATGAAGTATGAGGCAAAATAAGAGACATTTCATCCATTAGAGAAGAGAATGAGCCCAGAACTTGAGTTCCTGGGCCAAAAACCAGACTAAGAAAGAATGGTGAGGGTGTCAGAGAGAGCCAGTTTATGGGAGGAGAAGAATCCAGAGTGTCACAAGCACTGTGAGTAGTAAAGACAACAACCCCTACAGTGTTTTCTAAAACGAAGGAGAGGGGATTAGGCAAATCCCAGAGCCAACAAAAAGCTGAGGGACACACACATCACCCAACACACACACCTGCCTGTGTCACTTCATTCATTCTGCCAAAAGATGGCTTCTACTGCCTACTTACACTCAGAGATATTCCCATCATGCCTCTCTCAAGATGCACTAGACTTCCAACTTCTACTGTACCACATGCTAAACCAATGGTTTTTTTCCCTCTTAAGGGTGAAGGCCCTGCTAGAACAGCTGTGAAGAAGTAAATGCCCTCCTTCCCGCTGGCATCACTGCTGAGAAACACATAGGCCTCACTGGGTGTATTCTAGAGCCATGTCTCTTCAAAGATGTGGGCAAGAAGGTATGAACAGCCCTAACCTGGCCCCACAGGTCCCCTGAGCTGGAACACCTGCCCCCTTCCTCCTCCTTGAAGAACTATCCCATGTTGACAGAGCCCTGCAGGAGGCTAAGACAGAGTCCTCCAATCTGGTGCTGAGGTAAGGTGCTAACAGTCACAGCTGGGCAGACTGAGTGGTACTGAAGCCCGATTCAGGTTGGCAGGTTGCATTTCCTTTGTCCAGATGGACATCCACCACATCTCTACAGCCTCTAGTCCCGAGAAAAAGGAGCCACCTACATAGTTATCCCGTGCGGACCAGCCAGGGTACAGCTGCATGTGAAGCTGTCGCTCCTTCCGGGCCAGCTCATAGTACTTTGCTTGCTCTTCTCGGGACAGCGCGTGCCACTGGAGGGGAGAGGGTGAGAGAGAGACACGCAGAAACGTCACAAACCACACTGTGGCTGGGGGACAGACAGCGCTTCCGTCGCAAACGGTGTCATCTGAAGATGCCTACGGTCTGCAGGGGCCTGGCACTAACAGGAGGGCCCAGACCAAACCTGACTTGTCGTCTATGATGTTTGAGTCTTTGCTCTCTGCAGGTGGGGAAGACCAGGGTGTGGCTGTTGTGAACATCTCGAAGGCAGAGCTACTGCTGCCAACTCCACAAAGACCATGGAAGGAGTCAGAGTATGGCTCAAGGGAAAGGACGCTCCAAACCAATGGGGACAGGGACATGTCACCCCACCCACTGTGTCCATTCTGGCCCTCTTCTCCTAGCAGGCACGCCACTTACCCTCCGGCCCAGGATCTGGTTGATGGCTGCACTTTCTTTCAACGTGCACTCGGCTACGACCTTTGCTCTCATTTCCTTCATATACAACATGAATGCATTAAGAGGTTTCTTTATGTGGGGCTTCTTCTTTTCTTCTTCCTTTTTGGAGTCCTGATGCTTTCTGGATAGGGACAAAACAGACAGATGCAACCCAATGAACAACCTTGAGGTCAGCTTCCTCCACAGCAGAAAGCCCGCCCCCTTGCCTGCTCAACGCCCTAAGCGATTCAGAAGGAGAAGCACACTTCTGCTGGGTCTTCTCCATCCTGGGAAATGGAACAAAAACAGCCTGGGGGTTGGGGATGAGGGAGATTTTGTCATCACTTCCTCAAGGTTTCAGTTCAGTTCAGTCGTTCAGTCGTGTCCGACTCTTTGTGACCCCATGAACCGCAGCACACTAGGCCTCCCTGTCCATCACCAACTCCCGGAGTTCACCCAAACCCATGTCCATTGAGTCGGTGATGCCATCCATCCATCTCATCCTGTCGTCCCCTTCTCCTCCTGCCCTCAATCCTTCCCAGCATCAGGGTCTTTCCAAATGAGTCAGCTCTTCGCATCAGGTGGCCAAAGTACTGGAGTATCAGCTTCGACATCAATCCTTCCAATGAACACCCAGGACTGATCTCCTTTAGGATGGACTGGTTGGATCTCCTCGCAGACCAAGGGACTCTCAAGGTTTAGAAACACAAAATTTTCCGCAGAGGGAAAAGCACATCATGACCATTTCCACCTCAGCCAGTGTCTCTTGCGGGATCACGGATGGTAGGTGTGTGTGCGCTCAGTCGTGTCCGACTCTTTGTGACCCCAAGGACTGTAGTCCACCAGGCTTCTCGGTCAATGGGATTTCCCAGGCAAGAATACTGGACTGGGTTGCCATTTTCTCCTCCAAGGAACCTTCTCAGCCCAGGGATCGAACCTGAGTCTCCTGCGTCTCCTCTATTGGCAGGCAAAGTGCTTGCAAATCCCAGTCCCTCCAAGGACACGAAGGAAGAGCTGTGTTCTCCCCCACAGTGGGCACATGCCTCCCTCTCTATAAGGCAGGTGCTTACTGAAGTCTGACCAACCTCGGGCAGGGCTACCACCCAGGCACCACGGGCTAAACACACGGTGAAGGAGAAGAGGACACTTACGCGCTGTGGAGTGAGCCGACGTCACTCTGAGAGGATTCCTGTTTGACTGTTGGCGTGACTATGGCCGGGTGGGGAATGCCGGTCGTGTGTAGAGTGTGATGTGGTGGGACCATATGGGGAGGGAACCTGGAAGACAGAAAGCTGTGTAAATCGTCAGAATCAAATTGAATGAATGGGGAGGGATGTGTACACACAATTAAAAGAAAAAAAAAAAGAAACAGCACGTAACACTCACATGAAAGCAACCCAAGGCATATGAAACCTGTCAGCATTAATTAGTGATAAATTAAACATAATGATTCTCGTAATGTCATTAAAGCCAATCTTCCCCTTCATTATTGCTACTGACACAAGACATTATGATTGCTAACATCTTCAGCAAAAGGCAAGTTCAGCCGGTATACTTGGATGACAAAGTAGGCTTGGACTACTTGCTGGAGATCACAAGTCCACTGGTTTGGGAGGACATTGTTAGTGGCATCTAAGACTATTTCTTAAGTCCTGATCAGCACTAGAATGAAAGATGAAATCTTTTGTTGCATATTGACAGCTAAATAAAATATTAACGCGGCTGAAGTATACATACATTTTTTGACAACGCCGCGCATGCCTCATTAGGCCTCATTCTGTTGATGGGAATGCAATAAAATTTTTATTTCTCTTTTGCTACTGTGGTCCCATCGTTTTGACAGTAATGGGAGAGAGTGAGGCAAAAAGATGGGGGGAATCCAAATCACTGCCATCTGGTTCCCAACATACGTCACAGATGTTTTAAATAACTTTGTATCAGAGATGGCCCCAAAAGAGCATTTTACACAGATAACCCCCCTGAGTGAAGCTTTGAATTCTGGGGTTTGTATATCCTTTACCACTCTAAAATTCTAGGGTTCCTAAATTACTTTGACTTAAAATACTGCCTATGCATTAGAAGACCTTACAAAGGATGATCAGAATTATTAATAAAGAAAAGAATAGTCTGTGTTTTTCCTCTAATACTGTTGTTTACTTTCAGGCATGTTATTTTGGACATGGTTTAAGCCGTAAATTGGCATTTCTCAACCATGCAAACTAGCCAGAACATTCAGAGCTAATTTTAAAATACTCTTGGTTCATCTCTAAACTGACAACAGGATGCAACTCATGCTGCTGCTGCTGCTAAGTCGCTTTAGTCGTGTCCAACTCTGTGCGACCCTATAGACAGCAGCCCACTAGACTCCCCTGTCCCTGGGATTCTCCAGGTAGAAACACTGGAGTGGGTTGCCATTTCCTTCTCCAATGCATGAAAGTGAAAAGTGAAAGTGAAGTCACTCAGTCATGTCCGACTCTTCAAGACCCCATGGACTGTAGCCCACCAGGCTCCTCTGTCCACGGGATTTTCCAGGCAAGAGTACTGGAGTAGGGTGCCATTACCTTCTCCTGATGCAACCTATAGCTCTCGTCTTTTCTGATACACTTGGAATCACAATTTGTTCTTGGTTAGAAGAACCACTCTTTTAAAGGAATGTACATTACTGTAGAGAAAGGTGGAATGAGGGATTACAAGGGGTGATTCCCCCAAAGAAAACAAAAAGGAAGCCCCCAGGTTCTGCCTGCCAAGATCAGGCAAGTTTAGGTGAAGGGGGAACCCAGATCAAGCAACTGCTGCTTTCAGCATAAATCCAAACCATGGCCACCCCACATACCAACCAGGGAAGGACAACCTGCTCTTTAGGAAGTCAATTCTGCTGGTCACTGGAGGTGCTAATGAGACTTTATTGTGACAGTTAGTTCACAAGGATCCTGTACTTATTTACAAGGTTCTTTTCCTATGTAGACTGGAAATCTAAGTAGTTTTCATTTTACCAAAAGAATGCAGCAAATGTTCATCAGAAGAAAGATGAAAAATTAAAGTCCTAACTGACTCTGCACAGATCAACAGAGAAACTACCAATATATATTGCAGATTTCTGAAGAGGGCCCCAAATCACAGTGGACATTTGACTTGGAATTTCTACCCTGATGTGGCTTTCTCCCATAGCTACTTTGACAAATTTACCAAAGTTTGGTAACAATAGCATAATTTTTTTAATAAGAGACATGTGAGTTCTTTTAGGGTGTCAAGAAAAAGAAAAGAAAAGAAAAACCCTGAGAGAGACAGACTGAGAAAAAAAAAAGTAACTTCTATCCCCATCCACTCTCCCCCAACAAAAAATAAAGAACAAAGCTAGGGAGGTACTTGGGCTCCCAAGTTACACCCTGTTCCTTCCCAAAGCTTGAAGGCCTCTGAGAAAACGTAAGTTAAGAACATGTGTTCTTCGAAGACCTTGGGTGAAGCAGTGGGTGGAGTGGCAGCTTTTACTGTGAATTTTAAAGGCTTGACATTCCTCAAATACATATGTTCCCTTCCTGCTGAATGAGAATATGTGTACAGAGAGAGAGAGAAAGAAGGGGGAGAGATAAAAAAACACTCTGTGTGCATGTATGTCTGTGTGTGTGTGTGTACACCAAACACCACAGTGAGATACCAGAATTTGAGTACATTCTGGGGTGGGGAAACATTTCTAGTGTAGCCGTGAAGACCAAATACTTCCGAGTTCACATATCTACACCCATATTCCTATACCTGAGAAATGTATGGCAGAGAAAGGGACTCGTGTGTGTGTATGGGCTATACACATACTTTCATGTAAGAAATTCCTTTCTGCAGACAACTATTTCGTGCAATGCAATAAACACCCTAAAAATTCTAAGCAGCTCATTATATCCCCCCGTCTGCCTTCAGGCTCCGAGCCAGAATATAATGATGAACCTTAACTTGCTAAGGACAACTAATTCTTGTTTCTGGCTGTCTCAGGGGCTTCTGCCTTCCCCACTCGCGCTTTCCTTCACTGTTGACACGTTTCTGTTAACTGGATGTCATCTGCCGGCCTTGATTTTATGCACAAGCAGTGGGATGCATTTTCCTGTGCAACAAGCCTGCTTTGAGCTGCATTAGGTTTGTCATTATTCTCTCATTTCCCCCCTTGCACTTGTAACATTTCATCTCTTCCTGCCTTATTTTTTGTGAGCCACGGTGCACCCACATTATGGTTTATACATGATCTCGCTCCCTTTGAAGCCGGCAGATTTCAGAGCCCGCTCTCGTCAGGAGAAGAGCCTTGCGCCAATTTAGCAGGCTGAGGGCCCGGAGCTCCAACATCTCAATCTAAAGGGGGTCACAGGGTGGCACAAGTGAGTGTCAGCAAGAGCTGTTTAATTGCCAATCTAGGCTTCTCCATGGTGTTTAAAGTATAATGACCCATCACTTAATTCTGAGAAGCCCTGGCCCCGCTGCTGAAGAGAATGAATATCAAAGGGTGTTCTGGAACAGGGCAAGCTGCCTACATTCCCTATAACTGCCATAAGTATAATAGACCCATACTTCTGTCGCCCCATTACCACAATAATGTATTTAATTTGCTGTATACGCTTTTTAACTAGCTACCTTTCATAAGGCCTACCTGGGGAATCGGCCGCCTACCCCCCGCACCTCGAGCCCCCTAACCTTCCCTCCCACCGTTCCCTTCCTCTCCTCCACCCCCTGCCCACCTAGAAATCATCGGCTAACCTCCTAATGATAATTCAATCGATAAGCTTAACCTCAATCCCTATCCTACGATTACTGCATCGCATTTAACCTCTGGAATGCACCGAAGAAACAAACACGAAAAACAATCCGGTGCGTTGGAGGAATGCTGGTTCAGAGGAGGCAAGCCGTGGGTCCAAGGTGCTCAGGAGCAGTTCTCCTCCTGGGAGACTCCCTATTCGTTCCCAGGCTTTGCGAGGTTGTGGTGACATTATTTAATGAGAATAACCTTCCTCTTCTTGCTAGAGAAGAGGACACACAAGCATTTTCCCGCCTAACCAATACTGGTGTGGATTTAGAAATTGACGTCATTTATCTCAGGTGGGAAACAGATCTTTACGGCTGCACAATACCCATGGCATGATGACAAACGTTAGAAAGGCTACAATTTATGCTTCTTCATGAGCGTGGTTCTCACTCTCTCCTCCACCGAAATCACCGTTTCGTAAGTAGGAAAAGAGGCACAGTGGCCCGTCTTTCCAACCCTTCCTTTGGTCTAGGGTCCTCATGCTGGCTACAGAGATTGGGGAAGGAGGCTGGGAGATGGCATCCCTGCCATGTAAATGCACACTAATTTAATTAGGTGCCATCCTCAAAATGGATTTGTTGTTGCAGCCCATCAGGAAAGTCTAAACCTCCACCGATTTAATTAACTTGACTGAAAATCAGATGAACAGAAAATAAAACTATCATTAGGAGCAATTAGTGACTACTTAAACATACTGCTGCCAACCAGTTTGTAAATAAACTAGCAGTCACTGAAAAATTAGCCAGAATTAATTAGAAAGGGCGGGGGGAGGAGAACACGGGGATTAAAAAGATCTAGGTACACACATGCGGGTATTTGTGTATATGTGTTCTATATACATTATATGCTTAAAGATATGTGAATGTATACATAGTCAAAGTGAAGTCACTCAGTCATGTCTGACTCTTTGCAACTCCATGGACTGTAGCCTACCAGGCTACGGAGGTCCATGGGGTTTTCCAGGCAAGAATACTGGAGTGGGCTGCCATTTCCTTCTCCAAGGCATCTTCCCAACCCAGGAATCGAACCCAGGTCTCTCACAATGCAAGCAGATGCTTTACCCTCTGAGCCACCAAGGAGGATTTTTTTTAAACTTCAAAAAATTTAGAGCCACAAAGGCCAACATGGTCTCCATCAGTCACATATGGCTACTGTGTACTTGAAATGTGTCCAAGCCAAATTGAAAAGTGTTTTAAGTGTGAAATATACATCAGATTCCAAAACTAAGTACACAAAAAGTTAAGAACTCATTAATAGTTGCTTTACAGTGATAATGTGTCAGAATGATATTTTGGCTAATTAGGTTGAATAAAATTAATCATTAAAAATAATTTTGTCTTGAGTTTTCTCTTCTTTTAAAAAATATGGTTACTAGAAAACTTAAAATTCCCTTTGTATATTCCCTACATATAAGCCTCACCTTCCATTTCTACAGGACACTGCTACTTTAGACAGAGATGTGTTTGGGTAGGGGAGGAAGTGGGCAGGAGGGGAATGCTCTTTTTTGTTTATGCTTTTATGCTTAAGAGCCTGGAGCTTTGAAAAGACCAATAACTCTCCCTCAAATTCTTTGTATATACAATAATAAACTTACCTATACCCTTTCCTTTCTTCCCTGGTTTAGGGAAACAGAGAAATAACACTTTAAAAAGCTCCCCATGTCCTAATTATTTCTTCCTGCCTTAAGTTCTTAAAAATACTGACTCAGAAATTCAACCTTAAAATTCTGGCATCACCTACTTGGGAAGTTAGTTCAGAGCAATCTTTTCAGCATTTTCTAGGAGAAAAGCCTATCACTCTATGAGTCTTACACCCTTAGACCTACATGCAGCAGACATGCCTGGATGGTCTGGGAGCATCCAGAGGACTTTCTGAAAAGTGACTCAAGGCTTTGGTTGAAGGCGCTGGGTCTTGGAACTCACCTGGACATGGAAGTGTTGACAGTCAGAGCTGTGGGGTAGGGGTGGCGGAATCCTCCTGTCGTGATGGGGTACACTGGCTGACCTTGCCTACAAAGAGCGGGGTACACGGTGAGAATGTGCAAATGGGGGTGGGGGTGGGGAAAAGGAAAAGAAGAAAAAGGAAAAGTTCTCTCTGCACAGTAAGCTTTATTCTCATTTGATCAGAACAAAAATCTTGGGGATTGTACAGGAAGGATCAAAGGGAAGAAACACAGAACAATTTGAATGCCATAAATCTGATAGGAATGGCTAATTAAATTTTATAACCTTTGCTTATGTCAATAGAGACCCTCTCCCCAAGCTGAAACTAGGTGTTTTGTTGTAATAATTAAAGGCGAAGTCTCGCTTGCTTTAATGGAGCCATCACACTAATTGAGGGCTACACATCCAAAGGAAAACAATAATGAATGTAAATTTATACCAAAATAAAGTACAGTGAATCAAAGGACTTCAGTTGCGCTTTGGGCCTCTTTCGGTATTTAGATCTCGGTGAGAAAACATTAAATTAACAGAGCTTAATTTGTAGCCTTTTGTCAAATTAACAAGTGTTGACAAGAGTTACCGGGGGAGAATCCCCAAGAAGAATTGTGGGTAACCAATAGACAATCACACCTCATTACAATAATTAAAAAATACAGCAACATGCAAAATAGCATCCTCATGAAAGACACACAACTTTTCCTGACAGAGGGTTGTCTGAGTTGGCTATTCCTTTTTATCTAGCCTTCAAATATCTCCCCATCAGCTGAATGGGGCAACTGATGACTGAGGACTAGTGGAGGCATGGCCCCACCCACTGAAGGAGAAGAAATAGGACACACACTCCCATCCACATCTACCCTTCCTAATAAAATTCAGGAGCAAAAAATAAAATGAAACCACATCTGGGGCTGGTGTTTAGTACAGCTACTGTGTAATACAAGGGTTTTTTTTTTCCCTTTAAAAAAAAAAAAAATTGTAGAATATGCTGAGCTGGAGAAATCAAAGTGGAACTGGGGAAAAGAGGTGAACCACTTTCAAACTGTATCTTCTTTAAGGTCATGAAAGATGACCAAGACCCAAACTTGAGAGTTTTTCCAGGATTTATTCCTGATAGGATTCAACAAATTGTCCTGTGTTTTTTAAATAGTAGAGATCACTGATAAACATGGAGAAAGATATATACAAAAGCACTCCATCATAAATCACATATTACATGCGTGCACACAAATACAAACACAGCATGCTTATACATTAAAGGACCTTCTGCTCTGATTTTAAAATACATGTTAAAGTTGTCTAGGAAAGGTTAATGGGTAGTGCTATAAAAGCAAGACTAGGTGATAGGAAGACAAACTGTAAAAGGCAGTTTGATGATGTGGAGTGCTGCCAGGACCTAGGGCTGATACTCAGGAAGGCCCTGTAGTGAGGATTCCAATGACCCCGCACTCCCTGCCCTCAGAGTTTGGTGAGCTACTTAATATGCAAAGACTCTCAGAGAGATGCTGGTTGGAGAACATGGAACTTCTCAACAGACGCAAATTTGCACTGTGGCTGTCAAGCTTGGGGATGATGGCTGGGGTTGGGGGTGGGGTTGTGACCTCCCACTCCCACTCCTGGATTTCAAAACTAACCCACTCCTCTGCTGCCTCAGTCCAATGACAGGACTCCAGTTTGGGCTGCCACCCGAAGAGGCATGATAGGCTTCACAGGAGAGAAGCCCTCAGTCTTCTGCAATTCCCAAAGTACCTTAAGGGTATCTATGTTCCCAGAGAAGAACCTACAGCCTTTGGTGACCATGGGTTAAGAATGCTGAATATCAATAACTTTTCTCTTATATCATCCATCTGAATGGCTATTGACTTGCCCATGGCCCTCCCTCCCCTCTCATGTCTTCTAAAGACACACACACACACACACACACACACACACACACACACACACACACACACACAGAGATAAATAATAAGCATGCCCATGTAAGAAACAAAAAGGAAATTAAAAAATGGAACTCCTTACTGTGGTACTAACCATCCTAGCGGATGGGGGATTTGTCCTACGGTGCCAGGTGACAGTGGGTAGTACGGAGATATATCTGGAGGGTGCGGAGGCCGTGGGATTCCTGGAAGAAGAAGCCACAATTTAGGTGCAAGAGAAAGAGAGAAGGGAAGAGAAACCATCAAGTGATGGGAACAGGGAGAGGATAAAGAGAGACATGGCCTCTGTAATCCTAGCATGAGCGGTTTTTCATGAGTCTGATCCTAAGACTTGTGGGAAGAGAAACCATCAAGTGATGGGAACAGGGAGAGGATAAAGAGAGGCATGGCCTCTGTAATCCTAGCATGAGCGGTTTTCCATGAGTCTGATCCTAAGACTTGTCGGTAAGTTTCATCTCATTATCCCTCTGCATCAGCTTGAAAAATTCATCTTCTTCTAGATGGATCATACACTGGCTAAACATATACAGATTTAGAAAATGCCAGCTTGAATATTTCTGCCTCATGGCATCGGTGTGATTATTTGAATTGGGGAAAAAAAATCTAAAGGAGCTGGCACATAGTAGGGGATGGAGTAATATTAGATCCCTTTATCCCCACAGCTTGTCCTTTTCTTCTCTTTAATTCTAATGACTTTCCTGCATGAGAGTTACTCCTCTGGTTTCTAACATCAGCTTCTAAAAATTAACATCTAAAAAAGTTGTGCTAAGTCACTCCAATGGTGTTTGACTTTGTGACCCTGTGGACTATAGCCCACCAGGCTCCTCTGTCCACGGGACTTTCCTGGCAAGTGGGAAGTCCAGGGTGGGTTGCCATTTCCCTCCTCCAGGGGATCTTCCCAACCCAGGGATGGAACCAGTGTCTCTTACATCTCCTGCACTGGCAGGTGGGTTCTTTACCACTGTTTAAATGTGTCGAACTCTGCTTTGAAGATGAGCTGTAGGAGAAACTCAACCAATGCCTTGACACCTTATCTAAGGAAGAATCTGAGCTGACCAGACCAGGAGATGCTGGAGGCCTGGTATACTTGGCTCTAGCACCTGGCTTTCTAGAGGACAGAGGCCACCGCGGATGGGGTACTGCTGGACCATGGGACTGAGGAGTGAGTTCTGAAGGTCCATGTACCACACACCCATTAGTTCCATAGGCACATATCCTGCAATTGAGAAATCCTTGGTTTCTTAGAAATCAAGAGGGCTGGGAACAATTCAGGCCGAGAGCAGTAGACCTACACCGCTCAAGTGGAAAGCAAAACGAACAATTCCTCAGAATTAAAACAGGACTGAAGGGAATGAGCTGTGTGTTCGCAGATGAGAACTATTTCATTTTTTAAAAATTCGTTCAGGAAGCTTTTAATCTGTAAATTAAGCCTCCCTGGGTGACATTTTCATGCAGACACTGCTTTCTCTCTATTACAAAAACCAAACAGATTAGCTGGGCTTGGACCCTACACCAAGCCACTCGCACACTTGAAAGAATGTTCGCAGAGGAAAAGTAAACAGTCCGCAGACGTTAATCATATGTTTTACGATAACCATTTAAAAGCTATTCCCTGTACTACCATTATTTAAATGAGACGTTGAAACTGCCATTCACTCGTGGAGCCTGGGGCCGGCTGGCGGCCTCCTCCAGCCATCCCAGCGCCAGGCTCGGTCCCCCACGAGCACAAAGGGGGCTCAGAGGCTGCTGAAAACCAGCTAGTGTGTGGCTTCATTCAGGGGCAGCAAAGACGGCCTGAACAGGCAGTCTACCTCGGCCCAGCATCCAACAGTTCCTTCTGACCAAATGACATGGAATAGCCATTCTGAATTCATCCTGCTAATTAACCAGCTGAGAAGAGAAAGCAAGGTCAGCAAGTGCATCGCCTGGCCAGAAAGAGCCTGGCCTTAGCTGTTCTCCCAAGACCACCCCAATTTGTTTTAAATCTTGTTTCAGGGGAGCTACAAGTAACCTCGCCTTCTTCCTCTCCCCACTTTTGGGAAAAGGCACTTGGATGGAAAGGAGAGGACAAGCACAAAAGCTGGAGTAATGTGGCCTGAGACCCTAATGGCTGTTCCTTGATGCAATGAGCAAACCATCTCGGACTTGGGTTTTCCAGTCTGTAAAATGGGCTTGAGAATAAAGACTCAGGATATTACAGGGGAGGAAGAGTCCAAATACATCAGCAAAGAGAATGCAGAACCCAGTGATGTGATCTCTCAAGGGTGCACCAAGTCACTGCCAAGGGTATAGCTATAGTCCCTTAGGCACCAAGGGAGCTGGGACTTCAGGGAACCATGCTGTTAGGGCTCTTACACGCCCACGGAGCTGGGGAGGAGTCCATGAGATGCCTCCAAAACCGTTACTGCCTCCGAGTCTGTCTGAGGTTCTTGGAGGTATAAGCCACTCCTGAGAGCAGAACTCACAGCAAGGTTCCCAAGAGAGCCCCTCGGGGTACCTGGAGCTCTGGAGAGACCTGAGCACTGAAAATGGACTTCTCTAAAGGGGAGGAGAGATCCGCTCCCTCACCAGGCTCTGGTTTCCCGAAAGAGGTTTTCCGCCAACACGTGCTGCTGCCCCCAGCCCAAGTCCCCAAACCACCCTCCCCACCGCAGCAGGTCCTCCAGTGGTCCCAGGACCAGCATGCCTTCTCTGTACCCAAGCACGGGCCTACCTGTTTTGGGGTCTACGTCAGCTGGTAAGTGTGGAGGTGGGTTTCCCGGCGTGAAGTGTTCATTGCTGTACGTGATAAGAGGCGTGAGGGGGTGGACATGGTGCGGGTGCTGCACAACCGGCACTTTGTTCGACTGCAAGGAGGGAAAGACACGGTCAGGCCGGCTCCCGCGGCCCGGCCCGGGCGGCCCCGGCCACACCCTCCCACCTGGATCAATAAGCACAGAAGGGGACAGTCACGCTCGCTCTGGCGGCCCAGGAGCCCGGCCCGGGCAGCCCCGACCACACCCTCCCACCTGGATCAATAAGCACAGAAGGGCACACAGTCAGGCCGGCTCCAGGGGCCCAGGAGCCGGACTGGGGCAGCCTGGGCCACACCCTCCCACCTGGATTCCCTAAGTACAGTCAACCCCGCCTGGCCCTGGTCCGTGTGCTAAAATAGCAGAGGGTGATGATTCAGCTCTCTGGGCGGTGTGCCTTGTTACACCCCCACCTCACCCCCATCGCTGAGCCTGGCTTTTAAAATACCTTCTCCACCACCACCACCACCACACCACCACCACCCTGTCACAGAGCCCAAGAATCTGCACTTTTCCCATAGGCAGGTAAATCGGAAGTGATGGCTTTAATCCCCCAGGCCTACTGTGCTTCTGCAGGTGGTGGTCTCTCCCACCCCAGGGCCCCACGGGAGGGAGGCAGGCTTCACGGGAGAAGGCTTCCGATATAAGAAACTGGCAGGGCCCTAATCCCAGACACCTCATCCACCACCCCAGGCTCTGAACCCCCTCCCGGCTCCTTAGAACCAGTGAGCAAGCTACAATCCTTCACAGGCAGCGAGGATGAAAAGCCTCACTCTGGTCTGGTTGGGAGTGTGAACTTTACCAGAAAGCTCTAAACTGCCAGGCGAGCACCTGCATATTTTATGCAGATTACAGCAGCCTGGATTCATTACGAGAATCTCATTAGGAAGTCACAGGGAATGCTAACAAATTAACTGGATGATGATGAATTGGGCTAATAAAGGGTATGTACACATTTTACAAACAAGCAGTTCTGGAAAACAACATACACGCAATTTTTATGTTTGGGAAGTGTTGACAGGTGAAGAGAAGGAGGATTAAAAAAGAAAAGAAAAGCATCTTAAAGATTTTTCTAGTTGCAATGATCAGACCTGCCCAAATTATTCTCCATTCCTTCCCCTACCTTACTCTCAACCATCCCTCCCCCTCCCCATGCGATGCTGTAACTTAGCCCAGCAAGATCACAAAGAAAAAATTAAGCTGAAACAAGCGAACTACTGGGCCATTTACCGAGAGTAATCCAATTGCAAAAAACCCTATTCCCAATAGAGGATTTTCACTAAAATCCTACAACAGGGACATTTAACCAGATTAGGTACCAGCGAAGATAAAGAGGCTAGTATTAGATGATGAATGGATTAGAGTCAACTTTCATTTTAGAACGTGTCTTCATTTCCTTTTATTACTTTTAGGAAGGCACAACTTGCATTAACATCAAGGAAAAGGGATTGCATTAAAAGAAAAGAAGGAAGGTTCCAGTGCTGCCCACTAGCGCCTCTTGAGTTCAGGGACCACCAAGCAGTTAGTTCTCTTTACGTTTTTCTTGTCTTTTTTAAAAATAAATAAAAATAGGTTAAGAAGGGGTGTGATGTAAGAGTATTTCTTACCACAGTTAATTGTGCAGAAGGCATTTTAAAAGGTGCTTCTAACTTTTCCATGGGTATGTTTGGAAAGGAAAATACGCACTTTCTAGATGCTCCCGGAAAAAAAAAAAAAACGAAAACAGAAAAAGAAGTCACGTGCCCAAGAGTCAGGCTTAATGTCCTACAAACAACTGGATAATTTCAGAGAAAGACAGATGGTAACTAGTGGCTCACAGAAGCCTCCTACTGTGAATTATCATTCTGTAGTCAGAACACTGAAATTCAAAGCACCCAGCAATACTTCCTTCGTCAGCAGCCACGAAAGTCTGGACATGACCAAAGAGAGCAGAGCGCAGGACTGCCACTCCAAGGCCAGGGCCAGCATCTCACAGACATGCACTGAGAAGTTTTTAGGAACCATTTCTGTCTGGGACAACTTGAAAATTACCCAACAAAAACACTCCCACTGTGTGCTGGGGTGGTGATGGAGAAGAGCAAGGGGCACACATATCAGATGGACTGAAGACCATCAGGAGGAAAGGAAAATGAGAGTTGCTGCCTTCTACAAGTTTTCTTTCTGGAGAGATACACAACTGCTGAAATGAATGCAGACCAGCCCCAGACAGTTTAGAGTAACTGTGGAAAAACTCTGGGACCCTGGGAAGAACCACCGATAGGCCAGGGGAGGGGAGACTGTCACTGAGGAGCTGAAGGACTTTGAGGGGATGGGACCACAAAAACAATGGAAGAAAACAAGTGTGTAAGTCTACGATGAGAGAAGAGCAGTGAGACTCGTATTTCTCAGCTTTGCTGAGTCAAGCATCTCTCAGGATGATTATCACAAACATGGGTCCCTATTACTAAGAAAGCTTCACAGGGACCTGACTCAGTAGGTCTGGGCTCAGGACCCAGGCATCTTGGATCTGCCTATGGAAGGCCACAGGTACCTCTTCCGTTCAGCCATGACCCCTAGACTAGAGGACCACAGGGTTCCATACAAGCACAAAAGGTTAGGAGACTTGAATCCTAATCATGGATCAAGTCTTAGTTCTGAAAGAATTCACGGGAAGGGCTTAGTACTAAATATAAAACCTGAGACACGGTAAGCACAGGAATGCTGGTTTACTGTTATTTTTATTCTTTGGGAGAAGCTGTTCGAAGGATGGCACAGTTCCATTTTGCAGTTCACAAGTGCAAATTTCATGACCGTCTTCCAGGCAAGAAATGTAGGGGAAACCCTCTCTCTCTACTTGTGCATTGAAGGATGAAGATAGCGTTTCGGCAATAGTGAGGTTCACGGATGCATGAGAAAAATTAATTCTCCCTCTTCCAGTCAGACACACGCATGAGAAGAGGATTCCAACAAAAGCTGGACACCTGTTACGCCCAGCATCACTATCATTATTTTGTACACCTGAGTCTACAAGCCAACTAGTTTTTTCTTATTCGTTCAAAACTCTACAGTATGGGTTGGGGGGCGGGAGGGGCGGCAGAAAGGAGTGAAGAGATATGACGTTTTAACTGCTGCCTGGCTTTGGGGGGAAGGGAGAGAGCTATTGGGACATGGAGCTCTTTTCTGATGTGACTACATACTAGGCAGGTCCCTATAAACAATACAGTCTTTACACGTTGGGTGGTTTCTAAACAAGATAGGGGGAATGCAGCCGTGTGTGCAGAAACCAGGGTCGAACTGCCACTCCCAATGAACCTGCCTATATGCGGACTGCTTTTATGATGGGAGGATGTTCCTCCGGACAATGCCCGTGTCTCTCCAGCCTCAGATGCCCGCAATCCTTTCTGTCTACACCTTTATGTCCACTGCTGGGATCATGTCCTACCATAGCTAAGTCCCTGAAGGACAAAGATTAGTGTCTTGTAGACCTTGTAGGCCTTGTCTTGTCCCCCGTATTGCTCGGCCTGTGCAAGTGATGAGTACATTTTTATAAACTGCAACAGTAAGCACCAGAAGAAGAGAAGGCTAGAGCCAGTCTCCCAGGTTCATTTCATTCAAATGGCAGTGCTCTTAAATGGAGTCTACTCAACATCACAGAACAGAGCTGGGGGCAGGGGAAGCCTTCAGTAACCATCCAGTCTAATACCTTATTACAAATGTCTTTCAGGGAAAAAAAAATTGGTTTTCAAGCCCATTGGCTTGTACACGATGACCAAGAGTGAAGTGAGAACATTCCAGGAAGACCTGCGTTTAAATCCTGTTTCAATCCAGCTGTGTAACCTCTTGCAAGCCTTCATTTCTGTGCAAACTCCCGGTGAGAACTAGGTCTACCTAAGAGGGTTGTTGTGAAAATCTAAAGAGATCATGCTTGGGAAGTGTGTATTAGCCCAGTGCCTCACACATCCACACATGTAAGGCAAAGAAGCTTTGAAAAATGAAAAATACAGTTCAGTGCTAACGATGAGGGCTCGGTGAAGGTCACGTTCGCTACCCTTTCATTAATTAAATTCACAAGGGGCAAGGCAGCCATAGCCCACACTCCTTACTGCAAAGGCCAAGACGTGCATGGCAGGGCAAGAGCACAGGGGCGTTTTGTGGCCACCTTGCCTCGGTGCACGCCTTTCTTGAAAATGCAACAATAGTCCACACAAATAGTTAATTATGTCATTTGAGAAAAACCATCATTTGATTATGCTAATAAATAACACTGTCACACAAGAGTTGGAAGTTAAATAAGAGTAGCTGGAGATGACCAAGGTCCTTCAAGAATTAGGGGTAGGGCATTGAAGCAGAAGCTGATACAAATTATACACAGAACAACCACCCACATAGGAAAAGTCCCTTAGACTTCCCCCTTCTCTATGACCAATTTCCACTTTATTTTTTTTTTAATGAAAATAGTTTTCCTTTTTTTTTTTCCTTTGGTTTTCCAGCAAACCCTTTTAGAACTCTTTAACTGAATGTGTTAAGAGTACCACTATATGCTAGACACAACATAAAGAGGCAAAACTCCACTTTAAAAGTTTTTTGTGGATTTTCCAAGTCATTTGGTCATAATGGAACTGGGTTATAACTGCTATAATGAAATCATCACTAGAAATCATTCTTTTCAGTTTAAGGCCTTGGGGATGAATGTGACTTGATATCCACTTCCTCCAGTGTTGTTCCCACTTCTTTAAGGAGGTCTTTATGGACTGTGTTCAAAACCGTACCACCCTGAGAAAATTCGGATAGGAAAAGTTCCTTTCGTGGAGGACAACAGAAAACCTTCCAGAAATGCATCCGGGAGATCTAAATCAAAGCCACACTGCATGCGGGGAGTGCTGGTGGGGCAAACAAGCTGAGAAACACAGCTCCTCCCTCTTTCGTCTTTTTACAGAGTCCAGTGTTCAAGACAAACAACCATAACATAAAACCAGGTGCCTCTTAGGTTAAGTGTGCTATCTAAATATTATATATGTCTTCAAAACTACCCATGCATTTGCATGAAATCATCACTTTCAGGGACAGCTAACTAAAGTTCAAGGTTAGGAGAATGGCAATCAGGGGAGGCTGCCTGGAGAGCTTAAGCCTTAAAGAATATGATAAACACTAGGAATCTGTGAGCCAGAAAAAAAAAACAGCAAATATTCATAAAACATTCATAGAATGGAAGTTCAGGGAGTGAGGCCACAGCTGCCCACACGCACCAGCACTAGCAATGCCTGAAACTCACCCAGAGGGCCGTTCCGGACCCCTTGTTGAGACGGCTGTTTCACTGAGGCCTCTCCGGCTCACAGCAGCGCAGCTCGCGGCTGCCACATCTGAGGGAGCCCCGGCCCCTGTGCCGACTGCGACAGACTATTCAGTCCTCACACACCTACGCGGTAGCTGTATTTGTTATCAGTTCCACCCAGCAGGTGAGGACACGGGTCCCAGGTCCACCTTCCGCTGCTGTGTCTGCAGACGTGGGCCCTGGATGGGGCTGAATGCCAGGTGGAGGTCGTGAACTGCACCCAACAAACGCGGCCTGGGCCGACCTCCCCCACTGGATACAGATGCTTCAGGATCACAAGGGGACACTGTGGAACCCAGACCAGTTAGGCACACAGTGCTCCCCCAAACCCCCAATTAGGAGTAAGCTCAGGGCTCTCTGCCTTAGTCAGGCACACCCTTGCCACGGAGCACGAAGCACTTTTAGTAGGGATTTTCATACCATGTGGCTGCTTATAGAGGGAGCCGAAGCATTTTTAGTAGGGATTTTCATACCATGTGGCTGCTTATAGAGGGAGGGGTATGAAACATTCAGTGGGGATATTTCTACTTCTCAAATACAGACACAAGTGACATCAGGGGACAGACGTGGTCAGTCCCAGCAGAAAAGGAAAAGTCAGCTTAAAACCTGAACTTATGAGGTAAACAGTAACTATTTAAAAGGAATCAAAATCTTTCTGTGACTTTAAATCATGGAGCCTTTCTGTTTTCTACCTGGAGGCATGGGTGTGACTCATTTCTTGCTGGTTCCATTCATCAAGCTCTCTGGATTTTGAGCACTGAATGGTTAAATTAGAAAGAAAGGGTCCTTTAACAGACCTCAAAGCGCACAAAGCCTTTCCACCCCAAGTATTCATCCTACTGCAGGGGGGAGTGGGGAGTGGGCACCCCCTGTGGCTGACCTTTGACCCCTGGAGAACCCTTAAGCCCGGTGTTCTGCAACTCGGCCCTACCACCCTCATCGTGCCCACACACTCGTCCACCAAATGCTGTCCACCGAATGCTGTTTGAGATGGGGAAACCAGCAAGTGAAAGGGTGATTCAGGCCCTTCGAGATCCCCCTGCCGGCCCTCCGCTCACCCCAACCCCTCCACCTTCCCTAACTGTGGGGAACCCAAAGGGAATGAAAGCTCGCCATTCACCTCGCAACCTATTAATCAACAGACGTTGAAAACAAATAGAGCCATTGCTGGCCCTGGCCTCTCGGGCGGCCGGCCCTCCTCTTCAATACTCCCCTATGGCTCTCCCTTTCTGCACAAGAAAAATGGGGCCAGAAAGTGCCTTTAGGAGCCCAGCACAATAAAACAAAAGCAGCACAGAGGGGCACTTGTCAGCCTTCTCCCCTCCCTGGGGTGGGGAGGGAGGGTCTTCAGGGTCTTAGCTGACCAGCCCTCCCTGGGTCTGAAATCAGCATCAGGAAGGAACACTCTCCAGGCTCTGTTCACTGTTTTTTTAAAAATGGGTTTCTGGCTCATCTTGATCATTTTTCCTGGACACTGCATCCTATGGCTGAACCAAGGCCCATGGCACCTACAAAACAGCAACGGACGCTGCATGTCACTGGGGCCACAGAGCGCTGATGGGCAGGAGAGGCTGGGACAAAGAAGCGCTGTTTCTTATCTACCACCCGCCCCCCGACCCCAACCCGTGATTCAACGAGTCCCGTTTTGGGGGGGCTATGATCCAGAGTGGAAGGGTCAGCGATGGTAGTCTTCCTGCCTCAACAACCCATCGCACCAACAGTGAGCAGCCACTTCAGTGCTGAGATGATGACGTCAGGGAGTGCCCTGGAACCAGGCCTGCGCTCACAGCCAGACTTACCTGCTGAGAATCTCTCTATTCTATCCTGTAAACCTCCTGCAGGCATGCACGCATGCACAGAAGGGAAAGGTGGTGGGCGGCCCTCCATGGGGCGGCAAGGGCCGTTTCCCACCTTCGCTGTGACCCTGTGCCCAGCCAGCGAGGGGCTCCCCGCCTCCCCCACATGCAGGGGCTGTTCATGGTTGGGCGCTGCTCCTCTCTGCCTAAGGCTCTGTCCCACCCCCCCAACCTGGGCCAAGGGCACAGTTTCCTGAGGGTCAGACTTCTATGGATGGCTACAGCACTGCCCGTTGGAAATGGTAAAACCAAGAAAGCTGCACAGCATTTGAGTTTTGTTGAAGAAATGAGGTGGTTCAGAGAAAAGAGGTCTGCCTGTGAGATGCAGAAAAGAAACACGACCCTGCAACTGTGGTACCCACCGTGCATCCCCTGGCCTGAGTCATGCACCCACAAGGCTGCAAAGTTATAGCTTCTACTAGCGCCAGAGTCTGACACTCAGGATGTTGGTTTTGTGAACTATCAACGGCTGACTTTTTCTTCCCCCTTCCCCTCTTCTTTCTTTGGAATCAGATCCATTTAGACAGCAAGAAGAGGGAGAGAGAAGATTTCCCCAGCCATCTACGAAATTCTGCCGACTCACAGTTCCTCCCACACTCACACAAGCATTAAAATTCTTCGTGCAGGGAAATGATTGAACAGGGCAGGCAGGGAGAAGACAAATGTGCAGCCAATTTTCATCCAAATTCTCACACACACATGAATATACATAGAACTAACACAAACCATCCTGAGCCCTTGGCCTTTTTTGGGTGGGTTTTTTGTTGTTGTTGTGTTTTGGGTTTTTTTGCCCCTTCTATAATACAACAACATAGCAAGTATCATAACCAGACTGCTGAGCATTAAGGGTCTAGGGGGCCAAATTCAGCTCTTCTTAATGACCATGTCTCAATCCCCCAAAAGGAGGAGGGGAGGGGAGGCGGGGGACTGGAGGTGTCAGGGTGGGGAGTGAGCGCACGAAGGGGAACATGTAAACCTTGAAAATAAAGATGTGGTCCAGATGCCTGGCTTTGGGAATGTTGCAGCCAAGGCCCGACCCAGGAAACCTGTGTGTTCACCGACTCTTGAACAATTACTTCCAGTTAAGTTCATTAAACAATTTATTTCCACTCACTCACATTTATTCTCCAATAAAAAGAAGGCATCCCATTGTGCTTCCCCCAACTAACCTTTAAAGCACTTGGGAGCTTATGCCTTGGCCCACCCGGTCCAGGCTCATCCCTGACCACTGAGTTCCTAGGGTTTTCTTCCTGCCTCCTGTCTCCCTTCAGTACCTTGCCACAGCATCCTGGAGGGTGGGGGCGGGGTGGAGGGTGGTGTGCACAGCAGTGCAAGGGGGCCCTCTGACAGTCCTAACCCTCCACCAGGTCTCAGAGATGAAGGACCAACCACTTCACCCTGAAGTAATTTCCCAGGAATTTGCAGCCTCCACCCTCCAGCCAGCAAGATATTTTTCTACTACTTGGGCATTAAATGATTAGTGTTAGCATAATCAATCTTGTTAAGTGTCCGAGTTTGCAGGGAATGTTTGGGACTTGGGTAAGAGGGTACAGCTGTTTCTAGGAGAGTCAATTTTCAAAACAGAGCCAGGGATAAAACTAACCTATTCCAAATGAATAAATCCAAAACCTCAAATTCAAGACAACTTTTTAAAAAATAATGATTTCCAGACCATCTCCCCTAAAACACAACCACCCCAAATCTAAGGATTCCTAAATAGGATGGAAAGGAAATCACCAATTTTTATTTCGAATAAATTTTAAGTACATAATGGTTATTACATCCTGGGGATTTCAAGAAAGAGGCAGTGAACAAAATTTGATACCACCTTTCTAATTTATTTACAATGCCCAGCTAGATAAAAATGTCTTTTAGTGTTTCTTAAACACTCTGTGCCTAACTTTCCAATCTAGGTGGTATGTGAAAGCCATACCTGTTACATGAGTCTGGTAAGAGCTCAAGAAACAGTCACCTTCAGAGAGCAGGTAAATTTCTCCCTAGTAACAAACAGATGAACTGATAGGCGGGATAGACATTTTCATGTGGCCCCACAGATACAAATGACCAAAACTCGGATTCGACAGGAAATCAGCAAAGCCCGACTAAAGGGAAGACGAATTCAAATGCAAAACGGAACTGTTCTGCTGTTTTGTCCTATTAGTGTCCCAAACACAGGCATTCTTTAACAGACATCTACAGCCTCCATAAACATACACGGAGAAGGACGCGGAGCTGCCCTGTGAAGGACACAGCCCCACCGCCCTCTCTGACTGCAGCTGTTGAAAGTTTAAGGTAACAAGGGAATGACCCAGGCAAAGTTCACTTACAAAAAAAAAAAAAAAGTCTTCAAATGTGTGCAGAAGTATGTAATCTGGACGGCATGTCAGGATTTCATCACATTCCAAAATATTGCAGAAGGAAAGAATTCCATGACATAGCTCAGCCAGGCCCCCCACCATCCCCAAACCACAGAGGGGAGGTTTCCTTAAAAATATAAGGTTGCAGGCTCTGTTGCTTCCAGAAAATGCAGAGGCAGCAGCCTGTTGTGACAATACAAAGATCATAATATCTGTATCATCAGAGTCAGGAATTTACCCTTTCAAAGGAACTCCCTTCCCATAAGCCATCAAGAATAGAGGCTTCCCCATACCAACACAGCAGGACTGCTATGAAGTAACCCCAGTAATTTGAGTAAACAAAGGTCTGGACCCTTTCAGGAATCTGGAAAGGGTGGGAAATTTGTGGCAAGACAATTTATACATTTGCAGTGCCAGACTGCACTCTTCTCCCCACAATTCTTGACAGTTTACACCATCATACACTGAGCTGGAAAGTTGCAGAGAACCAGAAAGGGAAACCAAGACACACATTTGTCATTCCTTCATGCTCAACTAGAGAACCACCTACCATTTAGATAGTTCAATATGACACAGAGGATTTTAATTCAGGATTTTGAAAACATAAGGACTCTTAGAGTCTGTAGTATATTTCATTCCTTCTTCCCCTAAATACCAGATCTAAGAGTTGACTGACCACTGCCAATGTTTCTCTGGCCACTGGACAACAACAAAAATTAAAAACAAAAAGCAATAATTAAAACAAGCAAGGAATCACCTCCAAGAGAATGCCCTTACAGCTTGTGGCAAAGGATGTGACCTGAGAGTTGAACAGAGTATCAAGTATTCTAAGCCCCAAATAGGTACTGCAAAGGGGCCTTCTCCCTGACCATTCACAGCACAATGGGCTGTCATCGGTCTTTGCTCACATTTCCAAAACACATTCTATATTACATTTACAAAATACAAACACCACAAGCAAGACTGGAGCCCTAAAAGGCTGGCAGCATCTAAATTTGGAGACTGAAAATAAATACAACCAAAGACAGAGCGACACAAAGTTAGCATTAAATATGAAATCAAAATACACAGTTTACACAAACCCTGCTACTGGAAAAGCCTTATTGCTCAAAAATGTTTCAAGCTTCCAAAGTATGCTCTTTCATGAGAGCATGTCATTTTTCCTTCTCTTTCTTCCAGTGGAGCCCACCCTGGTGGGTGAAGCGGGGGCGGGGGCGGATTATTTATTAGAAGAAATCCCAAATCCCACCACCCTTTTCCAGATTATAGCTCACTTGAGCTTGGGGAGCCGGGTCTGCATTGCTATAGAATCGTAAGGATGGTGATAAAAGTCAAGCTTTCTCTACTTCCCATCTTTTTTTTTTTTAACCCTTTCCCCCGCTTCCCCAAAAAAGCCGCTATGAAAAGTACATAGTGAGAGGGCATAGCTTGAGTTGACCATTTATTCTTGTCTTGTTTTTCCTTCCCACTGTCTGAATTTAAAAAAAAAAAAAAACAAACCAAGCACAAAGGTTTAATGGTCAAGACTATATATAAGCAAGGACATGAACACACACACACACCCCCACACACACACCCCACTACTCACCCAGCAATTCAAATTGAGGTGCCAACCGCCCAACTGGTGGAAGAGAGTGAGCCCAGAGGCCACCGCGCCTCCCTTCCCACTCAGATCTTCCACTCCCACTAAGATGGTATTCCTAGGGTCCATAATAGCTTTGGTTTTCTTTCTCTCCACCTCAAAAAAAACTTTCTCTGTACCTTCAAGATGGGACTGGGCCAGCTTTTTTTTCTCCTCCCTTATTGCTTTTCTCACTTTTTTTCTTCCTCCCCGCTTCCCCTCCCTTTCTCCCTTTCATTTTAAAGAGCTGAAAAAAGGCATCTTAAAAGATGGAGATGGCTCCCAATTTCTGCCCTGGGACACTCAAAATGCTTCCCAAGTTCTCACTCACAATGCCTGCAGTTATTTGGTTAATTGTTCCCTCTCCACACACATCCCTCTGAAACCAAAAAAAAGCAAAAACAAAAAGAAACCAAATCATCTAGTTCCACTGGTTTCAGATTAAAATTTTTAAAAATTAATGAAAAAAAATTCCTCCCAGTTTCTACCCTGTACCACTGCAAAATCCTTGAAGGAAGGGGGAGGCCCATTTCCCCAGCCAGCTCAAGCTCTAAACAGAGTCCCCCTCCCTCACCCGTTACCTTGGGCAGCGGGGCCAGAGCCACCGCTAAGAGTAGCTAAGAAATTACGGTCAGCCATGAGGGAAAATGATCAACCGAAGGCAGGAGGCAGGCACTTTACCTACAAGATTGTCAAATCCCTCAAAACAAATTTCTTATGGCGAGGGCTGCCATGGGTTGGGGGATGGGGAGAGGAAAGTGTGTTTTCTTGTCAGTGACACGGGAGTGACACTTGGTAGGGCCTTGCCTGCCACACACACACACCCCTCTTCTCCTTCCAGAGCAAGAAACTGAGCCTGTAAGATTTTTCAGTTGACCTCTCTGGAAGCAGAAGAACGGAAGCTTCCCGCGTTTACTGGCATTCCAGGAGTCTGAACGCTCAGTGGCTTTCTGACTGTAAGTTCTGTGAGCTTTCTCCCCAGAATGAGAGAGAGAGGAGAAGGAGAAAAAAGGCAATCCCTGAGTTCCCCCAACCCGACTTACTTTTCCCGGGTCTCTCCTAGGATCCAGGACTGGGTACATGTGTGTGGGTTTAACTAATTGGAGTTGAGAGACCCAGACATCACAGGCCTGAAATCATCCTCTTTTCCATGAAGGAGGGGACTGTGGGAGGGTGTCTGCTCCAGGAGGGGTTAAAGACAGAAGAAAGTTGCAGAGGACAGCACTCACCCAGAGCGCCTTTCCGGTCCTTCCCCTCCCCAAGTGTGAAATCTTTTCACCCTCTTCAAAAGCAAACACACAACTCCGATTTGCATGCAGGTAAGAAAACACCCCGGCTGCCACATGGGGTCCCGGCCGCCCAGTATTGCTTCAAGCAAGACCAGTGGCAAAGATTCTGTTTCTTCTGGCGCAGGACACCTAACATACAGGAGATGTTTTTAATTTACCGACTCGACTGTCCAGCTGTTTATCTGCAAACCCACAGGGCTGTTTTTCCTGATGTCGGTCTTTAAGCAATCTGTTACTATACCAGACAAGTTGGTACCCCCTCGCAACTTCCACCTCGCTACAATGTCCCCTTCCACAAAAAACCCCATAAGGACTGGAAGGGCTTCAGGGTAACAAAAAAGTGAGGATTTTTATTTTTTCTCTTCTTCTTTTTTAAAATACTGCTCCGTGGCCCCAGTTTCTGGACTTTATTCGGCCTTCCTGTGTAAGTGTCAGGCAGTAAGCTTTAAGGCCCTTAATACCAAAACAAAACCCTGCCATTTCCCTTTACATGGTGGTAACAAAAGCAATGAGGCTCCAGTTTGACAAGTAAAAAGCCCCAACCACACAGCCCCCTAATTGCCTCCCCTCCCTCTATTCACGCGGACCACCACACTAGGCAGCTGCCTTTGTCACAAATGCAATTTCTTAAGTAAACTGCAAGTTCCTTTCCCGCTGATGGACAGCTCCCAATCATTCAGCAACAATAACTTATAAAGTGCAGCAAACAGGATGGGCTACTTGGACTAGAAATGTATTTTCTGGCTGTCTCAAAAGACAAGGAAAATGGAAACAGCAAGAGGAGCCAACACATTCCAGACAGACCTCCTCCTCCTTCAAAAGGACACGGAAATCTCATGAATTTCTTCAAACTAACCCCTCCTAAGAAAATGCTCCCGGAAATATGCTGTCCCACCGCTCGACTGTTCCCAGTCGGTCCCCTAGGCGCCCCGATTTGTCAGAAGTACATCCACGCTTAGAACATTTCCATTAAAAAAAAAAAAAAAGGGTGATGGAAGGCTGCAAAGTTCTGTGGGATTTTTTTGGTAAACTTTCCCAAATGCTTCTCTCCTCCCCCCTCACCAAAAAAAAAACCAACCCAGGACCCTTTCCTTTCAGCATGCAATTAAGAATAACGTGGAGAAGAAATAAACTCAGAACAGAAGAGACAGCCCATTTACATCCCAGGGTTCTCTTCCACATCAGCAACAAAGTTCTGTTTACGTTGTTTTAGATAAAGAAGTTTGAGATGGAGGTGAGAGGAACTGGGTCTTGAAAGAATATATACAAAAAGTAGAAAAGGGCCGATCCTTTAGGAAAATATTTGGGGAGAACCAGGGAGGAGGGGAGTCAGGAAGCTGGAGCATTTAAGTGAATTTAACTTGATGGGGCCAAAAGAAACAACCCCCCTCCCCCGTACCGAATATTCACGTCCGAATTAAACAATAATCATAAAGCGTGTTTTTATAGTCACGGGCTAAAAGTTCAGAACGAAAAAGTCATGCCATTTTTTCTTTTTCCGTTTTGTGTGTGTGTGTGTATGTTTTAGAGTTAAAAAAAAAAAAACTAAAAAGTTCAACTCCATCGGGCACCTTACCAGTCAAGGGACATCAATCTTAAAGTTACTGCGAAGTGACAGCGAACCCCACGGAGGCTGGGAGCAGGAGCATGCAAGGGCCTTGGACAAACCGGGACGCGGCGCGGCAGACGCGGGGACGCAGCGGGCCGGATATCCCGCCCCGCACACCCGTCTGCCGGCCCGCCTGCCCGCGCGCGCGCAC